>CM060934.1:206402902-216402902 GCA_030765085.1 Allium cepa
ACCTATTCATTGTTTAAGCGGGTAAATTCGATAGATTAGAGCTCTATTTCTCCGTCCCTGCTCGATATTAATCTTAACTCTCATAAATAGATAAGATTACTTCATCAGCTTATTAGTGTTATGCAAAGTTAATTACTTTTCTAATAAGTAATTAAACAATCAACCATTTGGCCATTTAGCAATTCTAACCCCTTTTTGAAACATTTAAAATACTTGGAAATACTTGTAATAGGTTTTAAAATATTTATCCAAAATATTACTTAAAAATAACAAGTTTGAAAAAAATCAACAAAACTTAGGAAAAGAACATGGTTTATTCTAAAATTTCTTCCTTTAAAATTTCATAACTAATTCTTAAAAATTCATAAATATCTCAAACTACTTTTAAAATACTCTAAAAATAGTTAGGGGATACTTTTAAAAAGAATGAAACAAATCGCTTGAACTTAAACCTTTTTGAAACAATTGAAGTCCAAAAACAAAGGTTAAATGGTAAACATACATTTGCAAAAATGAAAATATGGTAAGTAATCCCTATGGATCTCTTTACAAAGTTCCATAACAATTGTCAAAACAAGACAATTCTGAACGGTATCCATAGCAACTATCGTTATAAGTGCACTTTCAAATTCGAGTCGTATCTCAACTTATTTTTAACTGCAATATTTGTGCGTTGTTCAAGGCCTAGTAATATGTCATATAAGTCCATTCAATTTCATTCAAATCCATACATGGATCCTGTGTGCCACTTATTTAAAAAACAAGGATCAAAATCAATGTTTTCAACGTATGTCAATTAACAATTCAAACAACTTTATCATAACAAAATATAATCATATGTGAGTTATATTATCAATACAAGTCGTGAGTTAGCTCACCTTAAAATCAACAAACAACCAAGCTTAACCAGTTAAGTTCAAACCCAAGCTAGCAAACTCCTTTCCTTCCTCTTTCTTCCTTGCTTCACTTGCTCCTTTGCCTCCTCTAGCTCACGAACTAAGGGTGTGGGGGGGTTTTGGCTTTGCTTTTTCACAATCTAACTAGGTAGAAGGTGATGTTATGTAGTGTCAAGGTTTACCTCAAAGTTTGAGGTGATTTGGAGATGGTTTGCAAACTATTTGCTTTAGAAAATTAAGAAGAAGAAGACAATGAAGACATTGAAATTTTAGCTCAAAGCTTAGGAATATTTTTGATATATTTCCTAAGGTATGCCTATCCTTATATGTGCACAAGAATGGTGTTCTTTAAGCTTGTCTTCATCCCCTCACCATGTCATGGAAGACTCACCTTCCATCACTTCTCCTTTATGTCTCTTCTTCTTTATGTTACTTCTTCTTTATGGCTAATTACTCTTATACCCTTCTTTATCTTTTACTAATAGAAATTTCTAGAACATTCCATGCTTTTTGAAGAGGAGAGTTTGTTAATTAGTTGCTAAAATGTTCATTTGATCATTAGTTAAGTGCATGATAGTTCGAACAACTTATATCGATCGAAAAGTTGTTTATCAATAACCCCATTTTTGGTCACATTATCAATTTTTCTTCAAAATATATTTTTGTAAACACTTTTCATAAAAAAGTTTCTTAACATTATTTATCATTTAAAAATGTTAAACAAGTTTAAAATCATATTTATAACACTTAAACATATCTCAAAATGTATTGATACTCAAAGACGAAGCGTTCGAATTTCAGGGTCATTACAACCTAGCAGCTGGAGAGTGTTATGCGCTATAGCTGGAATTTCACTGGGCTTTAGTGAGGCTTAAAATTCATAGGTATGAATAGAATATCACTTTAGTTTATTGATGGTAATTATAACATTGTCGTAATATTTTACTGATTTTGTAGTATTCCTTGATTATCACACTAATTAGTTTGTGCATATTCCAATATTTATGGATTTATAATTTTATTTTATGGTTTCGAACTTGTTGACTGTTAGTTTCTTTTATAATATTTTGTTCCTAGTTAAGTTTAAACAACCTTATGGCCTAATTTTTTACTTTTGATGAATTCAAATATTATTACTATGTTCTTTCTATTATACATGCTAACATATACATGAAAAATGTCTAAGATTGATTAATCATAATATATGGTATTTGATGTTCTCCCTAGTCCCTACTATAATACCCTATTGAATTTAGATGTTATTTAATAATAAGGGGAAATGGTAATTTTACAAACTTTAAATTGAGGCAATGGGACTTGTATCATTACGTAGAGCTCATTTTTCTTATCAAAATGATGTATTGGTTTGCCTGGATCGGAGTCCGTATGGAGAAGTTACGGGGGTTCTGATTTGTGGATTTTTGCTTTTGGTTAACTGGGCCTAAGCCCATTATGCAAAAGCAATGGTTCATAATTTATATAACGGCTGATAAGATATTTTGAATTTATTTTTCTAATTCATGTATACTTCATTTTCTCCATCTTCTTCCTCCATCTCTTTGTAATCACCAAATTCTCCTCCAAGCTTTAAATGAAATCCCGGATAATTATATACCAAATTGAAGAGCATGAAGAGTAATACAAGAGGAAATTTATAGTTTGTGACATTACGGAGTTTCAGAAGACACTAATTCTAGACATTGAAGGTTTTGGGGGTTAATTAATAGTTTCAAGGGCTTTGCAACGTAAGTCATTGACTAAGAATCATTATCGATGATATATTAATTGCACGAGAGTAGTAAATGTTGTATGATTACTATTTAGATTAATTAAATAATGAATTGGATAATTTAGATTAAGAATTTCATATTGAAATGATTAAAGAGATTATTGATGTAAATAATGATCAAGTTGGGGTTAGGTTTAATTTTGATTGTTTATTATATGGAAATTATATATAGTGAATATATTGCGGAAATTAAGGAGTGAATATGATTACAATAATGAAACATGATATATGAAGGGTTAGGATAATGAATTGTGATGTCTTATAAGGATATGAATGCATGAAATAGTAAACGATGAAGTAAACGATTTGGAATGTAACGATCAAAATATGGAATTGGCCCGACCACTGGCGGACCAAAGCAAGTAGACCGATGCACTAATGCACATTTTTACAGGCCATGTTGTAGCGACTCGACTTTCTATCACCAGAAAATCGCATCACTAATTAAGAAAGAAAGAGATAGAAGAAGAAAAGAAAGAGAAGAAAGAACAACAACACATCAGAATCTCTCAGCGGAACAAATGAAATATAATATATAACATATACATAGGATCATATACATCAGAGTACACAACTATACATCTCAATTTAGACAGTTATAATATTTCTGTCTAATATACAACACAAGAACTACTATACAGAATAACACACAGCGGAAACTCTAACTATATATCTACACGCTGAAGCCTCCTGCTCCAAAGCTCCTCCAGAATTCGTCAAGTGTGACCTGAATCACTTGACTACTCATACAGAATATGAGTGCGCAAGAGTTTAATAAAACAGAAAATAAACACTCAGGTCAGACAGGGGTTTGGTGTGAGTAAACGGTTTAAGATTGCTTAACTTTAGAAAATCCTTTGAAAGAAAGGGTATCACGTAAGACTTCCCACACATAAACATGGAAAGGTTTTTACCTTACGCTAACCAAAACATTTTATAGGAAATCCAGTGATATTATAATAATGTCTAGGGTTTTCAAGTAAATAAGAAATAGCCGAAATTGTTACATCTATTAAATTCCAGCTACTAGCCACAAAAGTGGGTAATACAAACAAAACCATAAGGTCTCGTAGGAAGAATGGGTTTCCAACAATGGCAGGGCTACTGGGGTACCGCCTGTCACAGTACGTGGCCTAGATCACCGTACCGAGGAGCCACCCTAACTCTCCTGCAACACAAGGCCGGGACCATTCCCTACTGAACAGACCCGAACAAGACCACCCCGCAGTTGGCTGCAGATCCAACCGCCCACAAAGCCGAAATAAAAAGGGACATCTAGACAGGGATGAATCTCGTCCTACTTGGGCATGACCCACTTAACCTTGCTGCACCTCCCCTGTTTTAGCCATTCCCGGTTGATGAGGCTTGAGGCTGCGATTACCTATGTAGGACATATTTATCTTAGAATGCTCATCGTCCTCCTGACGATGTTCTGAAAGCATTCAATCCATACAAGTCCGTTCCGGGTTCGAACGGAACCGAAGGCACTATCTCGTTGCACTCATTTTGGAATTACCCTCAGAGTCAACGACAATAGCCCTTACACTCTGAACCACCATCTCGAACTTTTAAGTATATTTCCGTCAAACTCATCACGGAATCACCCCTAGAGTTATACTGACGAATAGTTCTTACACCTCGAGTATTCACTAGCACTCCACTTGGATTCACGACCTAACGTTTGTTTTGGATCGGTGTGGTTTTCGGATATCCAAATATGGAAACCCGATCCCGGTCTCACCGAATCCAAACACCATTTTAATTGTCCAAGTTGTACTTAAGGTATTTAAACAATAGATATTCAGAATATCACTCAACATAAATGGATGATTCACAACACACAGATAGATAATTCACAATTATCAAATTCATCCATACATATCACAAAGCAGCATATATATCACATTTCAGATATATCACATTCATATCATTACATATCAACCAATGACATTCAATATCATACAATATCATTATCTCATCCAATGATATTTATCAACCAATCATTCATCATCCATACAAGGTTTGATCCAACTTAATTAATTTAATTAATCCTTAATTAAATTAATTCCTTGCTCAATCTCTTGGATTATCATCAATCCAGCTTACATATTCATTAATTAATTACAAATAAATTAATAAACATCACTTAATTCTCCACTTTAATTAATCTCCCTTGATTAATTACTATTTAATTATTTAAGTAATTATTCTTAATCACAAATTTAATTAATCATCTTGACTAATTGCTTCTTAATTATACCAAGTAATTATCTTCTATTACCCTTTAAAATTAATGCCTGATTAATTATTATTTAATTACCTTGATAATTATTCCTTAATTACAATATTAATTAGTCATCTTTAATTAATCATACTTGATTAATTACTCTTGATTAATTACCTTTAATTAATCACACTTGATTAATCATTTATAATTAATTATATTTAATTAATTACTTTTAATTAATCACATTTGATTAATTACTTTTTAATTACATTTAGTAATTAAAAATTAATTATCCTTAAATTATTAATTAACAATTAATTAATTATTTTCATTAATTAATGATTACTTTCATTAATTAAAATTCTTTCTTAATTAATTACCTTAATAAGTAATTAATCACATAATTAATTACTCTTAATCCCTTTATTAATTAACCATTAATTAAATAATTTAGACCTTTAATTAATTATATTAATTAATTCTTTAATTAAGAACACAAATGATTAATCCCCTAATCGCATCCACTTAATTACTTTCACAAAGTAATTATCTTTTACTTAATTACTTCCTGTAATTAACCACTTAATTACTTCACCCAGTAATTATACTTAATCAACTCCAAAGTGATTATATTTAAATTAATCACTAATTAATTACTTAATTAATTAATTAACTTAATCATTTAAATTTAATTAAATGATTCTTAACTTCTTATATTATAAAAATTCTTAATTAAGAAAACATCATCTTAATTAAATCATTTATATTAACCAATAACACTTGATTATTAATAATAATTGAATTATCTCAATTATTCTCACAATTATTTATCTTTAAATAAATCAAAATTCTAATTTACATAAGTTAAATCTTTATTATAATTGATTATCAAATTCTTAATCATTAAACTTATTTAAAATAAATTATGTTTGAAATCAATTATGATTAAAATAATTTTAATCATTCAAATAAAACTTTTGTACTTTCCAAGTTATTAAATAAAATTTAATACAAACCTATTATTAAATTTCACATATTTATATTTTTAAAACTTTTATATTTCAAAATATAAGAACTTAACGTTAAACCAATTTTAGTTTTACAATTAAATTTTTTTAACTTTTAGTTTAAACTTTTATCATTTTCAAAATCAAGTCTTCTTTTGGTTTCAAAATCTTAAAAAAAAATATCAATACTGTTAATTTTTACAAACCATGAACACAAAACCACTCAACAAACTCGAGCCGATCTCGAGAAACCAAGCCAAAAACCCCGAGTATCGCAAACCCTATAACCTGCTTCGAGCCAAGGCATCACGTACCCGAAGTCATCTTCGAATTCCCCTCATCTCGTCCAAAACCTATAGCAGAAACATGTTACTGTGCACGTTAACGTTCACGTCCCCGATGGTCGACGGCGAACTCCACGCCAGCGTCCCCCAAGTCGCACACTACTCCTATAACTCAATGCACAACCCAGAAATTCGAATATGATCGCGAATCGAAAATCAACCTTCGAACCCAAATTGCTAAACCAAAAACTGCCAGAAAAACGTTCAGCCGACCATCCCCCTCTCATGACACCTCGCCACCTTAAACCTAGCTCCAACTCACTCCCCAGTGCCTCCAGAACCACATGCGGTCGACTCCGGTTGCATCAAGTTGCCGAAAATCCCAATGGAACAACATCGACACTTACAGCATACAAAACCCTACTCACTTAATCTACGATCACCCCAAACATCAATAAAATACACGAGTATTTTTCTGATGATCTACTACCTTCCCTCAACCTCCATGATCAACGTCGTCAACAATCTCGCCGTTGTTCGCCACTATTTGACCGAAATGCAAAAACATATAAACCCAGATATCTCACAAATTCCTCAGTTAAAAATCATGATATAAGCATTAAAAATCATGATCTTCTATTCGAAATCCAATTATGAAATCAAAATTAAAAATTGAAATCACAAAATTTTGACCCAAATTGAACTTTACTGTAAATTTTAAAATTTTGATCTAATTATTTATTTTTACAACCTACAACTATTTTTAGATGATAGATTGTTAGATTACAAACAACTTCTATTCACAATTCAAAGTCAAGTTTGAATCAAAAAACTAATTATTGAATTATTTTAAAATTTGAAACTGTTTATAAACACAGCAACACATTTTTCAACTACATAGGTATTCAAACCATATACTTAATCATGCAATTCAATTAAATTCAAGTATTCCATTTAACAATATTATATTCATCACAATATCAGGTTAAATCAGGGATTAAACGGTTTTTAAAATTCCTTTTACTCACCTGTTATCAAAGAGCAGAGACAGAAGTTGTTCTTGACTTCTAGGTTTTGAAATTTATCTTGCATGTTGAAATACATTCTGTTGCAGTTGATTTCCAGCTTTGCATGATGATGTTTACATCTTGTTGCTTGATTAAACTTGCTTTGATGTTAACCTTTCTTTTGCCTTTGATTTAAATTATCCAGATTTTCTGTTTCTAATTGCAATTCCAGGTTCAAATTTCCAGATCTTACTTCTTTCATTTTTGATCTTTGTTTCCCTTTTTTTTTATTTGCATTTTTGTGTTTGGGATGAAGATGAAGAAAAGATTTTAACTGAAAATTTAAACTCATATTCTTGTTTTACAATTTAATTTAAAACTTAAAATTTATCAAGTGAATTACATTTGTCACCTAATGCTCTCAAGATCTTACATATATGCGTAATGATTTACATTCGTCTTTAATATACTCTAGAATGTTTACAAGTGTTAAAATGTTAAATTAATATTTACAAAAGTTATTTTCAAATGTTTTATTAATGTTTTAAATGTTATTTTCTTTTTAATAATTTATTTAAGCTATATACATGTATTTATGTAATATTTAGATAATTATAAAATGTTTTTATCTTATAAAAATAAGCTTTAGATTTTAATAAATATTTTAAAAGCAAATTCATATAGACATATATAAATAACTTATATTTTAATCAATTTAATTCTATCATATGTTTATAAATTTGAGAAACTTAGTTTAACTCTTTATGTAAAATTTTAAAACAATTTTATCTTATGATAAAATTAAAATGAAAGAATATTAAAAATAATTGAAAGTGAACTTCAAATTTTGTTCTTATTTAAAACAAAAGCTAAAATATATGTTTATAAAATATGAAATTAACTTTGTTATTAAAATTTAAATTTCAAATATCATTTCAAAAGCATTAAGTCAAATTAACTTTTCAAATTACAAATTATATATTTATTAAAGTTTGAAAGCTCTTTATTAAACTCAAATCAATAAAAAAAAATTCTATTTCGTATATACATATTTCAAATAGAAAATCATTTTAACATTAAATTTGATAATTACTATATAAATTTTAAAACATAATTTTCAAACCATAATATATACATTCATATATATTACAATTTGAATATAAAGTTTTATTACATTAAAAACTTCCTATTTACAAGATATATCAATATAAATATATCATAAATAGAAAATATTCTGATTGGCCTCTCAAAAATAAATCTTACCAATTTTATACTGTTAAGAAAAATAAATATTACCAAATTATCAGCCTTTAAAATAATTTTAACTTGTCAATTTATAATGTAAAATGATCAAATCAATTTAATTATTATCGAAGATTATTAAATTGATATTGCTTAAAATTTCGGGTCATCACATTCCTCCGCCCTTAAAATTTTGTCCTCGAAATTTAAAAGCAAAGATAATTTAATAACCCAGCAAAAGAATTTAAATTTCATCCAGCAATCACACAATCAATCATAGCAACCAATTCAAACAGACAATTTTATCTATCCAGACAAAATTCTGGATAGAACTTCCTCATATTATCAAGAGTTTTCCAGGTACCTATTCTGGAATACTCGCTCTATAGAATCTTAACTAACTACACTACTATAACCAAGAACTCCCTCATCTGATCTACAAACCTGAACAAGATATCAGATTAAACTCAAGACCAACTCAACTACCAGATCCTTCAGAACTGCTGATTTTATCACTTGATGAATCATACATATATTCCTCAGAGATATGTGAAATACAATGAATTCCAGCTATCCGAACTGGCAATTCAATACTGTAAATCAAAAATCTAATCTCTGAAAACATAAGAAAACTCAAAATACCTCCGGAGCTAGCTCTCCAGTTTTACCCAGTCTTATATCTCCTTTAATCGGATAAAACTAAAACAATATCCCAAAATCCACTTCATATTCCAAATCTCCTTAATTCTTAACTACACAACTCTTCTGATGCTCTGAGTCACCTCTAATATTCCTGATCAGCTTAACCCTTGCTGATTGCTTCATGAAACAGTCTGGACCAAAACCAAACCAAATCTCCAGGTCCTACTCAACAAAATGGCTCTCCCAAAAATTTGCTGAAATCCAATACACAACTCTATTCCACAAACATTAGTGGACTTCAGACCTACATCTCTTATATGGAATAGCCAAACAGTTGCACCTGACAACCTTGTCTTCCAAATCCAGAAAATTTCTTCATACTTGAATTTCCTGTAGAAATCTTTTAATCCAAGAAAACTGCAACTACCGGTTGCCCCAAACCAGGATAACTGCTGCCTCGCTTCCGCCGCACAATTCTGATCTGCAATAGATAAGAATGCTATCGAAGAACTCAAGCACAATCTTTCTCCATACACTGTTCATCCGACTCATAAAATCCTAGTGACCATTCCATTTGGTCAAAACATCCAGCAGAATCTTAACTAAAAACTAGATGATCAATCCTTTCCAAAGAATCCTGAGCTGCCTCACCCACTCTTCTCACTCCAAGAGTCATCCCTCTACCTGGTTGAACCATCAAAATTACTCCTGGAATCCAAGTCGATAAGAATCTCAATCTCCGATTCGGTAAACTTCTGAACTCCTCAAAAACATCGGGAAAATCTCTGACTACTTAAGTAGCCTTTACCTCCATATGAGATGCCTCAATCTCAAACCAAAGAAAACTCAAAGATTCCCAAACTAATCGCAAGTCACTTTTGCGATCTCACCCAGTTCAGATTCCAAAGAACTATTCTCCCTTCACCCACTAGAACAGCTTTCCTAAACAAGATCAACCTTTTCAAAATGGCTCACCTACCAGAAAAACTGATAAATCACCTCCAACAAATATCCTACTCTGCTGAGCTTCCTGAAGAAATGGATAAGCCTTCACTACTACCGGGACTGCCGATAGTAGAATCCCGAAGATTACAGAATCATCGAAGAAACAGATCCATGCAACTGCTTCCAAACTTCACTTCAATGATACTGCTAAGCCAAAAGATCATCTTTAACCACAAGCTCCTTAAAACACAAAACTATCACCCAATTCCACTAAAAATCCTTGAGACAAGTAGACATCTCCTCAAGAAACTCGGTTCCAAACCAAACAACAATCACTTGAACTTCTTAAGTAAACAAATGAGACCATGTCCGAAATGAGGTAACTCATCAACCTTAGCCCCATACATCAATATAGATAAGACACCCACCCTTACTTAAGATCCAGAAAATCCCTAAACATCCGAATCTTCACTGCAGTAGGCATCAATGTTCCTTCAACACCATCTTGATCTTGCTCCAGAAGAACATCTTCGGAACCATCTATGGATACTGCATCTCATCACATAGCTATTCCTTCCTGAAGTCACCAAGGTACCATCACCTGCTTCCGCACAGCTGACAGACTCAACTCTTGGAAATCCCGCTCACTCGACAGCAAATCAACCTTACACTCCAAGAATATACTCCAATTCTTGAAAAGACTTCCTCTAGAATCAATGAAATCCTTTCACCAATCCACTAAGCTTATTCGCGACAGTATTAGATCTACAATCTTGACAGATATACCTCCAACCACAACATATAAGCCTTTTCCATTAGTGGTAGTCGTGTTCCACACAATCCTACCTTATCCACCTTTATAACCTATGTTGGAAAATCCAAACAGATAACCCAACAGATTTGGTATATATATATATATATATATATATATATATAAATTACAAGTATGCTCTCTCAAGATAGACACCGCTCCAGAGCCTAGGTATTCACTCAATCTAATACTCTGATACCAACTGTAGCGACTCGACTTTCTATCACCAGAAAATCGCATCACCAATTAAGAAGGAAAGAGATAGAAGAAGAAAAGAAAGAGAAGAAAGAACAACAACACATCAGAATCTCTCAGCGGAACGAATGAAATATAATATATAACATATACATAGTATAATATTGTGACGACCCAGAATTTTCAAGCATTTAAAATCGGAATATTTAATTGATTTTAAGTATTCAATAGAGTAATTTTAACTTGAATTACAAATATCGCTATTTGTTTGATAATTAAATAATAAAATTTAATAATTAGAAGTTGAGTAAGTTATTGAATCTAGAATTTTAAGCCTGTTAAAAATAATTTGTAGGCTTATAAAATTTATATTGATAACACTGAAGACAATAGGAGCGTTAAAATTGAAATTAACAGTGTTATGTTCAATCTTGAAATTTATATCGTTTAAATTAAATTTTAAAATAGCTTTCCGACGCGGAGTCTCGGAATTCGACAAAACCAGGTCCATTGGATCCGTGATATTATATTATTATCGGATCTCAAATTGCGTGGCATTCGGTGTCATCGTCTGATCATACAATAAGTAAACACGTTGAAAAAAAATTTATCTTGAAATTTAAAATAACGACTGATTCAAGAAGCTTTCTTTTATATTATTTGCCAAGCCTTGCCTTGGAAGCCAAAAGAAAAAAAATAAAATATAAACCTAACAGCCGAACGGGAAAAATCTTGAAACCCTTTTTCTCGTTCTTTCAACAAATTCGAAAATCATGGCCGAACCAACAATCCTCTCTTTAATTCGTTCAAACAAAAAGGAAAAAAAATAAATTAAAATTATCACAGGCCGAAGCCCATCTCTTCAAAGCCAAATTTTTTTCCCTTAATCTTAAATCGAATCGAATGGCCGACCTAGTTCGATTATGGCCACGTTGCTTTGAGTTTTCGCCGTCTTTAGGATTATCATTGGGAGGAGCGTCTGCGCACGATGTTTTCTTGCATCGAGTCGCGAACGGGGGAGGGGAGATTTTCGATTTAGGGTTTTGGTAGGGTTTCGGCTAGCGATGCTATGGCGTTCGTTGGTGGGGGTGTGAGCAGTTGAAGCTGGGTGGTCCGCGTGGATTTGGGATGTGTATTCGATGAAGCGGCCCTGTGATGCTCGCGACCATTTGGTCGGTAGCTGTTCGAGTCGCCGTTAGGGGTCGATCAACTCAGTTAAGGTATTTTTTAAATTAATTTAAGGAATAAATGTTATGCATAGAAATAATAATGGATTTTAAAATCCAAATCTTACATGTATAGATATGAAACAATAATATAACAGTAAGGTTTCTGTTTAAATGTACATATATGTGAGTTTTTGAAAATATAAATTGTTAATGTGGAAAAAAATGAAATAAATAATATATACTGATATGCAGTTTCAGATTCGATATGCAAGCAGAAAATAACATAAAAATTTAATCTTAGTAAAGATTTTAAATGCAGTTTATATACATATTATAAAGGTAGTTTTATTTAATAAAATTTATTTAATTATTTTTACAAGAGGTTATTTTATTCAATTCAGTTTTGAAAACTTAATTTTTAGATAAATATTCTATTAAAGAGAAATTAGTCTAAAAATCTAAAGCCTTGGCTAATTAAGTTATTTAATGGTAAGTGATTTTTGCAATTGATTCAAATATTTATTTAAAAGAAAATATAATTAAAACCAAAGTATTAGGAATTAATTGATCGGTTAATTCAAATATTAATAAACTACAAAATATTTATACAAGGTTAAAATCGAGAAGGAGGCAAGCTGGATTGAAATGGATGCTAATAAAATCAAAGGTGAGTTAATCTCACTCAGTTGAAATTTAATTTTAAATGATTAAATTTAAATAATTGATTGTATGGTTGGATTGATTGACGTGATAGTGTATAGTATAATTTGAATTTGGCATATTATGTAATGCTAACGTCTGTGGATGCAGGGAAAACAGGTTGAGGGATCCAACTGGATCCCTCAACATTTATTTAAGTTATTTAAATTCCCCTGTTATGATGATTGATATTTTATGATGGATTATGTTGAAATATTGAATGCTATGGTTTGATTGGATATAATTGGGTATAATGAATTTCCAAAAATATATAACTTGGATGTTGGAAAGAAAAATAAAGGAAGTGAATTTGTAATTAAAATATTTATGGAAATATGAATAAATTTAAGAATGAAAAAAAAAGTGACATAAGAATTCTAATTAATAAATCTTGAGTACAGAAAGGAGATTTTTGAATTAATAGAAAGTTAATGAATTGTAAACTCCAATGCTAATATCAAAAAGAACAACACATTTATTTTAAATTTAAGATTTTAAATTTTGAAAGGAACAAAGAAGAAAATGGGAAAAGCCTGAAATTTGTATATTTCAGTTGAAAGATTTAAAATCAAACAGAAAATAATAATAATAAAAACAATGTCCATAATTAATGAATTTTGAAATGAACCGAGCAAGTAAAGAAATTTATTTCAAATAGAATAAATTGGAAATCAATTTGGGAAATTTATTTAGGTGCATGAAGTTGGAATTTTCTCTGGATGGCCAAGTACACGTTTTCAAAAGTAAATTTGTAAGTATTAATTAAATGTTTTAAAGTTGTTTTTTTTAAAGAAAGAAAGTTTTGTAAAATTTATTATTTCAAATATTTAATTTCTAAAGTAAGTATTTCCTTTTAATCTATTATAGCAATAAATATTTAAAGAGTGATTTAGTATTTGATTTAAAGTGTAAATCTAGTTGTATATTTTATTAAGTAACCTTATTTTCAAATATTCATATAGTATGTATTTTTATGAAATTATTGAAGTACTATTAAAAATAAATGTTTTATAGTATTTTCAAAAATAAAGTGTTTTAACTTATTTTAAAAATCTAAAGTTTTCTGCTTGGTGATTCCAGTGGAAATGGAAATACTCGAAATTGATTCTGAGAAAAGGAAGATAGTCTGAAAACTGTTTTCAAATGGGTTTGAAAGTGAAATTATATCTTGTAAAGATATTTTGAAGTTAATAAATAATCTGGGAAATTGTTTATTGTGTGATGGTTGTTTGTGAATATTAATTGATAGTTAAATAACCGACTATCAATATTGGCCAAATGTGTTGATCGTTTCGAAGAGACCGGGATCGAAATTTATTTCTCGAAAAACACTTCGATCCGGTTTGTTCGTTTCGTGAAAATGGTTTTGGATTCGAAGATGGAGCAGTGAAATGGAAGGGCTAGTCGCTACTAATCCTGAGGATATTTCCAAAATGGATGTAGTAGGAATAGTGTCTTCGGTTCCGTTCGAACCTGGGACGGACTTGTATGGATGAATGCTTGCGAAACATCGTCAGGTGGACGATGGGCATTCTAAGGGAAATTGTTCTTAAAAGGTAACGCTTAGACTCAAGCCTCATCAAATGGGAATGACTGAAAATCAGGGGATATGCAACAAGGCTAGGTGGGTAGCACCCAAGCAGGGTGAGGTCATTCCAGTCTTGATGTCCCTTTTTATTTCGGCTTAGTGGTGCGGTTGCTGATCCCAACCGCGGGGTGATCTCACTCGAGATTATCCAGTAAGAGGTAGTCCCGGCCTTGTGATGCAGGGGAGCGGGCGTACTCCTCGGTACAGTGATCTAGGCCCCGTACTGTGACAGGTGGTACCCCAGTGCCTAGTCGTTAGTTGGAAATCCATTCTCCCTACGAGCCTTGTACGAGTTTTGTTTGTATTACCCACTCTGTGGCTAGTAGCTAGAATTTAATAATGTAACAATTTCGGCTATTTTATAAGTATTTATATATAGACCCTATTATAATATCAGAGAATTTCTATAAAAATTGTTTTAGCTATCGTAAGGTATTTGTGGCGTGGTCTTACGAGATGCTTTTGTTTTCAAAAGATTTTTGAAACTTTAATAATCAATTGGATGTGATTTTCTCACGCTGGTATTCCAGACTGACTCGGGTGTTATTTAACTGTAATGCTCGGGTCAGACCGAGTATTATAGAATACAGGATATGATGCTGTGAAGCTCAGGAGACGAGCAGGATGGCAATACGTACTCCCGTACTTGTATATATATACATGTTCCGCTGTGATGAGTTGTTGAGTATCCATTTGTATGATATCGATGTTGAGCTGTGATTGATGTACTCTGATGATGTAATATATATATATATAGACATATATATTTGATTTTGAGTAAAGATCATTTATTATCTATTATATTTTATTCCGCTGCGATGGTTAGATTCTGATGTTGTTCTCTATTTTTCTTCTTCTACCTCTTCTTCTTTAACCCAAATGGTTCGTATTTCTGTACAACTTGAGTTGATTTAGGTAGAATAGTGTTGACTCAAGGAGTACGGATTTGCGGGTTGTTACAGTTGGTATCAGAGCATAGGTTGGTGATAACCTTGGCTCTGGTGGGAATTACTCATTTAAATTAGAGTCCGTAGTACTCTATAATGAGTTTGAGCATATTAATAAATTTGAGCGCGTATTTGTTAGTGAATATAAATTGCTTTAATATCGTGTTGATTGGTTTATTGAGTGGCATATGAACCTTCGTCGACACAGTCTGCGCAACTGTATTGAAGGGGTTTCTAAACACTTGAAGAGAACAATCGACGCGGTATTGTTTTAAATATGGGTAAATGAAATAATTTTACCCAAGAACATATTTTGATATAAAGAATAGGTTTTGAAAACTATTTAGCTAATATATGGTTTCTTGGATGTTGGAAATGATAATATTAACGTATTATCATTGTAAAGTGAAAATTTAACTAGAAATTTAAAGATAACTAAAATTTAAGGGAATAAATTCATTATAAAATGAAATTTATAATTATGAATTGAAATTGTACATTATAAATTAAAATATAATCGAATAAGAATTTGTATGAGCATAAGCTATGCAAATGAATTATGGATAAAATTAATTTAAGTAGGATTTGAAAATTTAAATCCTGAAGATTATGGAAGTGTTTGTCAAAGTATTTTAATGATAAATAATAGTATTATTGTTTTGGAGATATTTTTGGAATGGAAATCTGTTTTAAATGAATTTTGAAAGTGATGTAGCATTGAAATCACTTGGATTATTGGAAAATAATTCTGATGATGACGGCCGCATCATCAGTATTCATTTTCGAGTTTCTAAGTGACGGATTGCTGCCAAAAAATGATTTGTTCAGAAAAGCTAGTTATTTTTGAAAATCTCAAAGGAAATTTGTTGGAAATAAAAATCCAGGATTGGTTTAAATTTTTTGAGAGGTGTAATTTGAGATGTTGAAGATTTCAAAATGATTTGAAACCAAAGCAGGAGTCAAAAATCCTGATAAGATATGTTGTAAGCTTATAAATTGAGATGATTTTTTTTAATCGGGAAGAAATATAAGCTTTGAATAATGGAATGTAAATTTAAAGTGAAAAGTTAAAAATGAAACTAACTTGGATTAGGAAATAAAAATTTAACTGGATTGGAAATAAATTGGATAGGCTGATAATAATATCCAGTTGTATTCAAATTTAGTTGAAATTGAATTGAGATTAAATAAATCTGAGTTAAAATAAAATTGAATGGAATTAACTGGTAATGAAGTATGGAGATGGAACTTGAATTGGTTAAGAATTGTATTGAAGTGAATAAATAAGAATAACGTGTAAAAGAATTAAAAATCCAAAAAATAAAATATGTTTGGGTTATAAATAAGCATAAGGCTTGAGTTAGAAGAAAATAAGAATATATTCAAGCCTATAATAAATGGAAATGTGTAAAAATAATAAGTTACGATTTATAAATTGAAAATGGGATAGAAAACCCAAAATAAATATTATTGATGAATTGGAGAATAAAATGAAAATCAAAACTTGAATTATAAACTAAATTGAACTAAGAAAGATTAAATGGAGTGATATTTGGAATTGAAATCAAGTAATGAACTATAACTAGGGGAGAACTAATTTGTTAATAAATTAGTTAATGAAATGCGTAAATGGAGCCTATTGTAATTAAACTGTGGTTAATTAATTGGTTGGTAAATTGAAAATTTGACTTGAAATGTCAACAAGTTTGGATATAGTTGGGAATGGATTGAATAAAGAAAAATGAAATTGGATTGAAATGGTAATGGGTTGTATTGCGCATAAAATCCTAATAAGTGGAAATATATTGGAAAAGGTCATGTAACCAATTGACTGAGTTGAATCTGAAAAGTTAAATTTGATAATAACCAATGAAATGAAATTGCAGATTTAAAATGAGATTTGATTGGGAGAGAATTAAGTGAATAAAAGAAAAATTTACTTGAAATTGAAATGAGCTTAAGTATAAAATTGGAGTGAATACACTTAAGCTAAAAGATGGAAAGGAGTTGAATTGAATTCAACTTAAAATTAAGTTTGATAATATTGGATTGGTTTTAAATCAAGTGAAAATAATTTTTAATCGAAATAAATTTCGGTGAGTTATAAATAATATTAATGGAATGAAATTCTAGAATAAATAATTGTAAACCATTTTAAATTATTAAGGGATTGAAATAACTTGAGACAATAAAGAAAATAGAATGTTTCGAGTTTATTAGAATGGTTTATGTGAATGTGGATAAACTAATTATATTGAATAAATAAATGATGGAATAAATAAGTATCAAATGAAGTGTGGTTTAAATAAGTTGAGAAATGGTTATTGAATGAAATAGATTGGATTGTCTTCGAGCTAAATAAATAGTTTGAATAAACAAATATGGAATAAAACGTAAATGAATGGATTGTGAATGAAATTTAAATGGAATGTGTTGAGCTAAATAAATAATTGTGAATGAATTAAGATAAAAGGAAAATTAAATTGGTAATGAATACGAACCTAAGATGTTAATAGTTTTGTATGAACTAGTTTGGTTAATAGAAGGAAATGCAGGTGAAAGGATTCAAATCTGAAATGCAATGAAAATGAGAATATACAGATTGTGAATAAATCCGAAATGGGATAGAATTAAGTATAAATTGAGTTGAAATCAATTTAAATTGGTATAAAACATAAGTACATATTTATTCACATAAAT
The DNA here is from genome assembly GCA_030765085.1 of Allium cepa. Classification (NCBI taxonomy): domain Eukaryota; kingdom Viridiplantae; phylum Streptophyta; class Magnoliopsida; order Asparagales; family Amaryllidaceae; genus Allium; species Allium cepa. The sequence goes on from CM060934.1 coordinate 206,421,051, forward strand.
CTCGTCAAATTGCATAGAATTAATTGTCATTTGATGTAAATGGAAGTAATTAAAAATTCTATGAATTGATAGGAGTAAAATAAATTGATTTTGAGAGAAATTGAATTAAATATGAGTTCGGTTTGCTTAAAAATAAGTTAATGTAAGCGATTGAGTTTTAAACCATTCAAATGGATGAAGTTATATACGAATGGATTGAAAACCATTCAAATTGAATGAAAATGGTTTGTAAATTAATTGAAACAATTGAATTAGTATGAAAATTGTATAAATTGCTTACGGAAAATGTTTGACATGCATTTCTTTTAGAATTCATATGTTTTAACTATTGCAAATAAGTGATATGCTGTTAAACTGCATATATTTGGCACTTACATGTTTAAATTGAGTAAGTACAGGTACCTAGGAGCCATGTGGTTGGATTTGGTTGTGCTATTTGCTAAAAATAATAAGCCGCTTACTTAAAATGCTAAAAAAGGTACGCCTACGCAATAAAAATAGGAAATATGAACTGTTTTTGGTTTTTTCGACCGTGTGGGTCGATGTATATATATTTATATCTTTTGTCAAATTGCAAAAGCTCCTCCGTACAAAGGGGACTCTGCCAAAAAATTTCAGAAATTTTGGGAGTTAGAAATTTTTTGAAAATTTTGAAAAATTTTGTTAACGACAAACAAATTCAAATCGGAAACTAAAATAAATTAGTGAAGGAAACCAACTTAAAGTAATGATATGAATTAGTTATTAATGGGAAACAAAGTTTAAATTTTTTTAGAGTTTAAGATAAATTGAATTCATATGAAAATGAAAGAATCAATTTGAATAGGAATAAATATAAACCAAAGTGGAAGATGAAAATAAATATAAGAAACGTATATAATGCTTGTATTAAACTTAAGAGAGAATGGTGAATTCTTTAATGAAAATTGATACTACTAATATAATTTAAGTCAATATTGGAATGAATAGATATTGGCATTTTGTGAGGAAGTCGATAAAATGTTTTGGGGATATTGTGATTGGATATTAGTACTAAGCAGGATATGCAGGTAATATAAAGAGAAAAGAGAATTGGTTTTGATTTCAGATGATAAATTGAGTTGCCCGACCAAAAAGGTATATGTTTAAATTTCTGTGAAATTTGATTGGGATTTTGGATTGAGCCACTTGGCCTTTTGTTTTCCTTTTGGATTTGGGTGGCCGTAGAGCCATTTTGTAGTTGTACCGAGCTAGCCGCGCAAAGGAGATGCTGGCAAAAATTTTTGGAAACTTAGGAAGTTAGAAAATTTTTGAGAAAATTTGACAATATAAAATTTGGTTTTGAATTATAATTTGAATAGATGGACAGGTAGAGTTATTTAGGAACTTTGAGAAAGCTTGGGAAGTTGGTAAGAATTTTAATGGGCCTTCTATTAAAAAGATAGGCGGTAAGATGTTGAATTGTTAAGGACTGATTGGTTTTGGGAAAAGTAAACGGGTATTGGACCATTCTTCCTAACTTGTAATTTCGGGGACGAAATTCTTTTAAGGGGAAGGAGTGTGACGACCCGGAATTTTCAAGCATTTAAAATCGGAATATTTAATTGATTTTAAGTATTCAGTAGAGTAATTTTAACTTGAATTACAAATATCGCTATTTGTTTGATAATTAAATAATAGAATTTAATAATTAGAAGTTGAGTAAATTGTTGAATCTAGAATTTTAAGCCTGTTAAAAATAATTTGTAGGCTTATAAAATTTATATTGATAACACTGACGACAATAGGAGCGTTAAAATTGAAATTAACAGTGATATGTTCAATCTTGAAATTTATATCGTTTAAATTAAATTTTAAAATAGCTTTCCGAGGCGCGGTCTCGGAATTCGACAAAACCAGGTCCATTGGATCCGTAATATTATATTATTATCGAATCTCAAATTGCGTGCCATTCGGAGTCATCGTCTGATCATATAATAAGTAAACACGTTGAAAAAAAATTATGTTGAAATTTAAAATAACGACTGATTCAAGAAGCTTTCTTTTATATTATTTGCCAAGCCTTGCCTTGGAAGCCAAAAGAAAAAATAAATATAAACCTAACAGCCGAAAGGGAAAAATCTTGAAACCCATTTTCTCGTTCTTTCAACAAATTCGAAAATCATGGCCGAACCAACAATCCTCTCTTTAATTCGTTCAAACAAAAAGGAAAAAAAATAAATTAAAATTATCACAGGCCGAAGCCCATCTCTTCAAAGCCAAATTTTTTCCCCTTAATCTTAAATCGAATCGAATGGCCGACCTAGTTCGATCATGGCCAAGTGGCTCTGAGTTTTCGCCGGCTTGAGGATTATCATTGGGAGGAGCGTTTGCGCACGATGTTTTCTTGCATCGAGTCGCGAACGGGGGAGGGGAGATTTCCGATTTAGGGTTTTGGTAGGGTTTCGGCTAGGGATGCTATGGCGTTCGTTGGTGGGGGTGTGAGCAGTTGAAGCTGGGTGGTCCGCGTGGATTTGGGATGTGTATTCGATGAAGCGGCCCTGTGATGCTCGCGACCATTTGGTCGGTAGCTGTTCGAGTCGCCGTTAGGGGTCGATCAACTCAGTTAAGGTATTGTTTTAAATTTAATCTAAGGAATAAATGTTATGCATAGAAATAATAATGGATTTTAAAATCCAAATCTTACATGTATAGATATAAAACAATAATATAACAGTAAGGTTTCTGTTTAAATGTACATATATGTGAGTTTTTGAAAATATAAATTGTTAATGTGGAAAAAAAATGAAATAAATAATATATACTGATATGCAGTTTCAGATTCGATATGCAAGCAGAAAATAACATAAAAATTTAATCTTAGTAAAGATTTTAAATGCAGTTTATATACATATTATAAAGGTAGTTTTATTTAATAAAATGTATTTAATTATTTTTACAAGAGGTTATTTTATTCAATTCAGTTTTGAAAAGTTAATTTTTAGTTAAATATTCTATTAAAGAGAAATTAGTCTAAAAATCTAAAGCCTTGGCTAATTAAGTTATTTAATGGTAAGTGATTATTGCAATTGATTCAAATATTTATTTAAAAGAAAATATAATTAAAACCAAAGTATTAGGAATTAATTGATCGGTTAATTCAAATATTAATAAACTGCAAAATATTTATACAAGGTTAAAATCGAGAAGGAGGCAAATTGAAATGGATGCTAATAAAACCAAAAGTGAGTTAATCTCACTCAGTTGAAATTTAAATTTAAATGATTAAATTTAAATAGTTGATTGTATGGTTGGATTGATTGACGTGATAGTGTATAGTATAATTTGAATTTGGCATATTATGTAATGCTAACGTCTGTGGATGTAGGGAAAACAGGTTGGAGGGATCCAACTGGATCCCTCAACATTTATTTAAATTATTTAAATTCCCCTGTTATGATAATTGATATTTTATGATGGATTATGTTGAAATATTGAATGCTATGGTTTGATTGGATATAATTGGGTATAATGGATTTCCAAAAATATATAACTTGGATGTTGGAAAGAAAAATAAAGGAAGTGAATTTGTAATTAAAATATTTATGGAAATTTGAATAAATTTAAGAATGAAAAAAAAATAAAGTGACATAAGAATTCTAATTAATAAATCTTGAGTACAGAAAGGAGATTTTTGTATTAATAGAAAGTTAATGAATTGTAAACTCCAATGCTAATATCGAAAAGAACAAAACATTTATTTTAAATTTAAGATTTTAAATTTTGAAAGGAACAAAGAAGAAAATGGGAAAAGCCTGAAATTTGTATATTTCAGTTGAAAGATTTAAAATCAAACAGAAAATAATAATAATAATAAAAACAATGTCCATAATTAATGAATTTTGAAATGAACCGAGCAAGTAAAGAAATTTATTTCTAATAGAATAAATTGGAAATCAATTTGGGAAATTGATTTAGGTGCTTGAAGTTGGAATTTTCTATGGATGGCCAAGTACACGTTTTCAAAAGTAAATTTGTAAATATAAACTAAATGTTTTAAAGTTGTTTTTTTTAAAGAAAGCAAGTTTTGTAAAATTTATTATTTCAAATATTTAATTTCTAAAGTAAGTATTTCCTTTTAATCTATTATAGCAATAAATATTTAAAGAGTGATTTAGTATTTGATTTAAAGTGTAAATCTAGTTGTATATTTTATTAAGTAACCTTATTTTCAAATATTCATATAGTATGTATTTTTATTAAATTATTGAAGTACTATTAAAAATAAATGTTTTATAGTATTTTCAAAAATAAAGTGTTTTAACTTATTTTAAAAATCTAAAGTTTTCTGCTTGGTGATTCCAGTGGAAATGGAAATACTCGAAATTGATTCTGAGAAAAGGAAGATAGTCTGAAAACTGTTTTCAAATGGGTTTGAAAGTGAAATTATTCTTGTAAAGATATTTGGAAGTTAATAAATAATCTGGGAAATTATTTATTGTGTGATGGTTGTTTGTGAATATTAATTGATAGTTAAATAACCGACTATTAATATTGGCCAAATGCGTTGATCGTTTCGAAGAGACCGGGATTGAGATTTATTTCTCGAACACTTCGATCCGGTTTGTTCGTTTCGTGAAAATGGTTTTGGATTCGAAGATGGAGCAGTGAAATGGAAGGGCTAGTCGCTACTAATCCTGAGGATATTTCCAAAATGGATGTAGTAGGAATAGTGCCTTCGGTTCCGTTCGAACCCGGGACGGACTTGTATGGATGAATGCTTGCGAAACATCGTCAGGTGGACGATGGGCATTCTAAGGGATATTGTTCTTAAAAGGTAACGCTTAGCCTGAAGCCTCATCAAATGGGAATGACTGAAAATCTGGGGATATGCAGCAAGGCTACGTGGGTAGCACCCAAGCAGGGTGAGGTCATTCCAGTCTAGATGTCCCTTTTTATTTCGGATTAGTGGTGCGGTTGTTGATCCCAACCGTGGGGTGATCTCACTCGGGATTATCCAGTAAGGGGTAGTCTCGGCCTTGTGATGCAGGGGAGCGGGCGTACTCCTCGGTACGGTGATCTAGGCCCCGTACTGTGACAGGTGGTACCCTAGTGCCTAGTCATTAATTGGAAATCCATTCTCCCTACGAGCCTTGTACGAGTTTTGTTTGTATTACCCACTCTGTGGCTAGTAGCTGGAATTTAATAATGTAACAATTTTGGCTATTTTATAAGTATTTGTATATAGACCCTATTATAATATCAGAGGATTTCTATAAAAATTGTTTTAGCTATCGTAAGGTAAAAACCCGACATGTTTATTTGTGGCGTGGTCTTACGAGATGCTTTTGTTTTCAAAAGATTTTTGAAACTTTAATAATCAATTGGATGTGATTTTCTCACGCTGGTATTCCAGACTGACTCGGGTGTTATTTAACTGTAATGCTCGGGTCAGACCGAGTATTATAGAATACAGGATATGATGCTGTGAAGCTCAGGAGACGAGCAGGATGGCAATACGTACTCCCGTACTTGTATATATATACATATTCCGCTGTGATGAGTTGTTGAGTATCCATTTGTATGATATTGATGTTGAGCTGTGATTGATGTACTCTGATGATGTAATATATAAATAGACAGATATATTTGATTTTGAGTAAAGATCATTTATTATCTATTATATTTTATTCCGCTGCGATGGTTAGATTCTGATGTTGTTCTCTATTTTTCTTCTTCTACCTCTTCTTCTTTAACCCAAATGGTTCGTATTTCTGTACAACTTGAGTTGATTTAGGTAGAATAGTGTTGACTCAAGGAGTACAGATTTGCGGGCTGTTTCAAATATACATCAGAGTACACAACTATACATCCCAATTTAGACAGTTAAAACATTTCTGTCTAATATACAATACAAGAACAACTATACAGAATAACACACAGCGGAAACTCTAACTATATATCTACACGCTGAAGCCTCCTGCTCCAAAGCTCCTCCAGAATTCGTCAAGTATAACCTGAATCACTTGACTACTCATACAGAATATGAATACCCAAGAGTTTAATAAAACAGAAAATAAACACTCGGGTCAGACAGAGGTCTGGTGTGAGTAAACGGTTTAAGATTGCTTAACTTTAGAAAATCCTTTGAAAGAAAGGGTATCACGTAAGACTTCCCACACATAAACATGGAAAAGTTTTTACCTTACGCTAACCAAAACATTTGATAGAAAATCTAGTGATATTATAATAGTGTCTAGGGTTTTCAAGTAAATAAGAAATAGCCGAAATTATTACATCTAATAAATTCTAGCTACTAGCCACAAAAGTGGGTAATACAAACAAAACTGTAGGGTCTCGTAGGAAGAATGGGTCTCCAACAATGGCAGGGCTACTGGGGTACCGCCTGTCACAGTACGTGGCCTAGATCACCGTACCGAGGAGCCACCCTAACTCCCCTGCAACACAAGGCCGGAACCATTCCTTACTGAACAATCCCGAACAAGACCACCCTGCAGTTGGCTGCAGATCCAACCGCCCACAAAGCCGAAATAAAAAGGGACATCTAGACAGGGATGAATCTCGTCCTACTTGGGCATGACCCACTTATTCTTACAGCACCTCCCCTGTTTTAGCCATTCCCGGTTGATGAGGCTTGAGGCTGCGATTACCTTTGTAGGACACATTTATCTTAGAATGCTCATCGTCCTCCTGACGATGTTCTGAAAGCATTAAATCCGTACAAGTCCGTTCCGGGTTCGAACAGAACCGAAGGCACTATCTCGTTGCACTCATTTTGGAATCACCCTTAGAGTCAACGACCATAGCCCTTGCACTCTGAATCACCATCTCGAACCTGTAAGTACTATTTCCGTCAAACTCATCACAGAATCACCCCTAGAGTTATACTGACGAATAGTTCTTAAACCTCGAGTCTTCACTAGCACTCCACTTGGATTCACGACCTAACGTTTATTTTGGATCGGTGTGGTTTTCGGATATCCAAATATGGAAACCCGATCCCGGTCTCACCAAATCCAAACGCCATTTTAATTGTCCAAGTTGTACTTAAAGGACTTAAACAGTTGATATTCATAATATCACTTAACATAAATGGATGATTCACAACACACAGATAGATAATTCACAATTATCAAATTCATCCATACATATCACAAAGCAGCATATATATCACATTTCAGATATATCACATTCATATCATTACATATCAACCAATGACATTCAATATCATCCAATGTCATTATCTCATCCAATAATATTTATCAACCAATCATTCATCATCCATACAAGGTTTGATCCAACTTAATTAATTTAATTAATCCTTAATTAAATTAATTCCTTACTTAATCTCTTGGATTATCATCAATCCAGCTTACATATTCATTAATTAATTACAAATAAATTAATAAACATCACTTAATTCTCCACTTTAATTAATCTCCCTTGATTAATTACTACTTAATTACTTTAAGTAATTATTCCTTAATAACAAATTTAATTAATCATCTTGATTAATTACTTCTTAATTATACCAAGTAATTATCTTCTTAATTACCCTTTAGAATTAATCACGCCTGATTAATTATTATTTAATTACCTTGATAATTATTCCTTAATTACAATATTAATTAATCATCTTTAATTAATCATACTTGATTAATTACTCTTGATTAATTACCTTTAATTAATCACACTTGATTAATCATTTATAATTAATTATATTTAATTAATTACTTTTAATTAATCACATTTGATTAATTACTTTTTAATTACATTTAGTAGTTAAAACTTAATTATCCTTAAATTATTCATTAACAATTAATTAATTATTTTCATTAATTAATGATTACTTTCATTAATTAAACTTCTTCCTTAATTAATTACCTTAACAATTAATTAATCACATAATTAATTACTCTTAATCCCTTTATTAATTAACCATTAATTAAATAATTTAGACCTTTAATTAATTATATTAATTAATTCTTTAATTAAGAACACAAATGATTAATCCCCTAATTGCATCCACTTAATTACTTTCACAAAGTAATTATCTTTTACTTAATTACTTCCTGTAATTAACCACTTAATTACTTCACCCAGTAATTATACTTAATCAACTCCAAAGTGATTGTCTTTAAATTAATCACTAATTAATTACTTCATTAATTACTTAACTTAATCATTTAAATTTAATTAAATGATTCTTAACTTCTTATATTATAAAAATTCTTAATTAAGAAAACATCATCTTAATTAAATCATTTATATTAACCAATAACACTTGATTATTAATAATAATTGAATCATCTCAATTATTCTCACAATTATTTATCTTTAAATAAATCAAAATTCTAATTTACATAAGTTAAATCTTTATTATAATTGATTATCAAATTCTTAATCATTAAATTTATTTCAAATAAATTATATTTGAAATCAATTATGATTAAAATAATTTTAATCATTCAAATAAAACTTTTGAACTTTCCAAGTTATTAAATAAAATTTAATACAAACCTATTATTAAATTTCACATATTTATATTTTTAAAACTTTTATATTTCAAAATATAAGAACTTAACTTTAAACAAATTTTAGTTTTACAATTAAACTTGTTTAACTTTTAGTTTAAACTTTTATCGTTTTCAAAATCAAGTTTTCTTTTGGTTTCAAAATCTTAAAAAAACAATACTGTTAATTTTTAGAAACCCTGAACACAAAACCACTCAACAAACTCGAGCCGATCTCGAGAAACCAAGCCAAAAACCCCGAGTATCCCAAACCCTACAACCTGCTTCGAGCCAAGGCATCACGTACCCGAAGCTATCTTTGAGTTCCCCTCATCTCGTCCAAAACCCATAGCAGAAACATGTTATTGTGCACGTTAACGTGCACGTCGCCGATGGTCGACGTGGAACTACACGCCAGCCTCCCCCAAGTCGAACACTACTCCTAAAACTCAACGCACAACCCAGAAATTCGAATATGATCGCGAATCGAAAATCAACCTTTGAACCCAAACTGCTAAACCAAAAACTGCTAGAAAAACGTTCAACGCCGACCATCCCCCTCTCCTGACACCCCGCTACCTTAAACCTAGCTCCACCTCACTCCCCAGTGCCTCCAGAACCACATGCGGTCGACTCCGATTGCATCACGTTGCCGAAAATCCCAATGGTACAACATCGACACTTACAGCATACAAAACCCTACTCACTTAATCTACGATCACCCCAAACATCAATAAAATACACGAGTATTTTTCTGATGATCTATTACCTTCCCTCAACCTCCATGATCAACGTCGTCAACAATCTCGCCGTTGTTCGCCACTATTTGACCGAAATGCCAAAAACATATAAACCCAGATATCTCATAAATTCCTCAATTAAAAATCATGATATAAGCATTAAAAATCATGATCTTCTATTTGAAATCCAGTTTTGAAATCAAAATTAAAAATTGAAATCACAAAATTTTGACCCAAATTGAACTTCACTGTAAATTTTAAAAATTTAAGCTAATTATTTATTTAACAACCTATAATTATTTTTAGATGATAGATTTTTAGATTACAAACAACTTCTATTCACAATTCAAAGTCAAGTTCGAATCAAAAAACTAATTATTTTATTATTTTAAAATTCGAAACTGTTTATAAACACAGTAACATATTTTTCAACTACACAGGTATTAAAACCATATACTTAATCATGCAATTCAATTAAATTCAAGTATTCCATTTAACAACATTATATTCATCACAATATCAGGTTAAATTAGGGATTAAACTGTTTTTAAAATTCCTTTTACTCACCTGTTATCAAAGAGCAGAGAACAAAAGCGGTTCTTGACTTCCAGGTTTTGAAATTTATCTTGCATGTTGAAATACATTCTACTGCAGTTGATTTCCAGCTTTGCATGATGATGTTTACATCTTGTTGCTTGATTAAACTTGCTTTGATGTTCAGCTTTCTTTTGCCTTTGATTTAAATTATCCAGATTTTCTGTTTCTAATTACAATTCCAGGTTCAAATTTCCAGATCTTACTTCTTTCATTTTTGATCTTTGTTTCCCCGGTTTTTTTCTGATTTGCATTTTTGTGTTTGGCATGCAGATGAAGAAAAGATTTTAACTGAAAATTTAAACTCATATTCTTGTTTTACAATTTAATTTAAAACTTAAAATTTATCAAGTGAATTACATTTGTCACCTAATGCTCTCAAGATCTTACACATATGCATAATGATATACATTTGTCTTTAATATACTCTAAAATGTTTACAAGTGTTAAAATGTTAAATTAATATTTACAAAAGTTATTTTCAAATGTTTTATTAATTTTTTAAATGTTATTTTTTTAATAATATATTTGAGCTATATACATGTATTTATGTAATATTTAGATAATTATAAAATGTTTTTATCTTATAAAAATAATCTTTAGATTTTAATAAATATTTTAAAAGCAAATTCATATAGACATTTATAAATAACTTATATTTTAATCAATTTAATTCTATCATATGTTTAAAAATTTGAGAAACTTAGTTTAACTCTTTATATAAAAATTTAAAACAATTTTATCTTATGATAAAATTAAAATGAACGAATATTAAAAATAATTGAAAGTGAACTTCAAATTTAATTCTTATTTAAAACAAAAGCTAAAATATATGTTTATAAAGTAAGAAATTAACTTTGTTATTAAAATTTAAATTTCAAATATCATTTCAAAAGCATTAAATCAAATTAACTTTTCAAATTACAAATTATATATTTATTAAAGTTTGAAAGCTCTTTATTAAACTCAAATCAATATATATTTTTCTATTTCTAATATATACAAATATATACATATTTCAAATAGAAAATCATTTTAGCATTAGATTTGATAATTACTATATAAATTTTAAAAATAGTTTTCAAACCATAATGTATACATTCATATATATTACAATTTGAATATAAAGTTTTATTACATTAAAAACTTCCTATTTACAAGATATATCAACATATATATATCATAAATAGAAAATATTCTGATTAGCCTCTGAAAAATAAATCTTACCAATTTTATATTGTTAAGAAAAATAAATATTACCAAATTATAAGCCTTTAAAATAATTTTAACTTGTCAATTTAAAATGTAAAATGATCAAATCAATTTAATTATTATCAAAGATTATTAAATTGATGTTGCTTAAAATTTCGGGTCGTCACACATGTTGAACCTGGACGAAAGATGGAGCAATCTTACTCCAGCCAAGCCTATATGAAATAGTTATTAAATAATGTATTGGGTATTGGGTTTTTAGCGATGTTTAGGACCGTTTGATGAATTGATACATGCTCCTATGATTGTGCATTTTGATGAGTGGTAAAATAGTGTGTAAAGGAGTCATGTTGTGTTTACCTATCCTTTATCTATACGCGAGTTAGACTACGTTTATCTAACTCATACTTTTGTTTATGTTTATGAGAATAATCTACGTTTACCCATATCCTTAGATTAATCTTTGTTTAACTAACTCTTATGCGTACCGTTAGGTTAGTATCTATTTAACTAACTCTGGTTTATCTGTGATGACCCAGATTTTTAAGTTAGATAATTGAGTAATCAACTGATTTTACTATTGAAATACTGATTTTTTTGAGCAAGACGGGTGTGTAGCGTGACACTACACAGCTGATTCATAGTATATATGAAATAATATTGTATCGATCAACAGGCCTGATCGATGGCGCGTAGAGTAAGTACAGAGACTACACAAACATTCGACATAGATTGGACAAGGCAGTGCAAGAATATATATAAGAGTATCATAACAAAATAACAAAATGGAAGATAGAGATCTGAAGCATCAAGTCACCACCAACTGTTCGCAGCTAAGGCCAGGAGGAACGCCGAACTGCTACCTTGTGACTCGGTTGGGGATGAACTTCTCTATGGAAGATGAAGTCTAAAAGGAGCAGATAAGCTTCGACCTGTAAAGGTGGAGAATAGATGAGTCATACGTTTGCATATGCCTTCAAAATGATATTTCGGTTTATTAAACACGTGTGCGTTGCGTTCAATCCATATACACCAACAGAAGAGAGCGATGAAGACATCCAGAAGGAGATTATGGGGATTGTATTGCCAGTGATCAAATATGACGGGCGGATCAGGGATATGGCCAAGAAGGTGGGCACTGGTTGCAGCCCAGATCGAGTAAGTAAAGTCACATTCACGAAACAAGTGAGGATTATTTTCAATGTGATTAGAGCAGAAGACACAAGACGGATCAACCGGGGTGTACAGACGGATAAGCCTCTCTTTAGTGTTGATTCTTTCATGAGAAAGACACCACTGGAAGAAGGCGATATGGAGTGGAAGAGGGCATTTCCAGAGTATGGGAAGGAAAAGAAGCGGTCGGGGCTATTGAGGTGGGAGTAACAGGAGGCGATGGAGAAGCCCCTAGCAGGCGTGAGGGCCCAGACTATACGATCCGGCAAGGTGGTGAATTGTAGAGAATGAAGCAGATTGGACGCGGAGATTAGGTCGGTATAGGTGTCAGTGCCGAAGAGGGATGGAGGGCAAAGGAAGTCAGGACCAAAGTTGACACAGTCACTAACCGATAACGAAGGGGTACCCGTGTGGGAGAAGAGGTGGGGCAAGGATTTGGCGAGAGGAATTTTATTATGCCATGTATCTAACCAAAAAACACAGTTGTTACCATTTTCGATGACTACATGAAAAAGGGGTTTGACACAGGGAAGGATTTGGAGCACACCAGCCCAAAACGGAGAAGGTCTGCATCGTGGTGGGAAGTGAAGGACGAGGTGGTTGTTTGAGCGGTAGTGAAGCGTGAGAATCCATTCTTTCCATAGAAAATTGCCCACGGAGAGTAGTCTCCAGAGCCTTTTCGTGAGGAGCGCGGAGTTAAAGGCACAGAGATTGGTGATACCAAGACCACCCTGATTCAGATGCAAACAGGCGGTGCTCCAATTAACAAGTCTTTTGACACCACTGCCGTTCCAGAGGAAGGTACTTCTGATTTTATCTATTCGGTTGATTACCCAGGAAGGAAGTTTGTGGAAGGACATCCAATAAGATGGGATGGCTGATAAGACAGATTTGACAAGGACGAAGCGACCTGCTGCGGAGAGGAAGTGGGCCTTCCAACTCAGAAGTCTGGATTCGATTCTGGAGATAAGTGGGGACCAGTCAGATCTATGAAGCTTAGTGGGACGAAGAGGGATGCCAAGGTACGATAGAGGGAAATCCGAAAGGTTACAGTTGAGCAACGATGAGATGGATGTGCCAAGATGATTCGAATTGCCTAACATAATGACGGAGCTCTTGTTAAAGTTGATAGAAAGGCTTGATATGAGCTCAAAAGAATAGAAAGCCACTTTCAGGCAGTGTATGTAGTCGAACTGGGGTGAGGCAAAAAGTATTGTGTCATCTGCGAACTGCAAGTTGGAAACCACTAAGGAGGAATCTGGGAGTGAAATGCCGGAGAAGAGGTTGTTGGATATGGCTAGTTTGATCATCCTGTTGAAAATGTCGGCAACTAAGACGAAGATAAGAGGCGAGAGAGGATCACCTTGTCTCAGGCCTCGAGCTGACTTGATGTGACCCCCTAGAACACCGTTGATCGAGATAGAAGAGAGGCTTGAGTTCAGAATATGCTTGATCCAGTTGCACCATCTGGGCGGAAAGCCTCTATGTTTCATGAGGTCGAGAATGAATTTCCAATTTACCGAATCAAATGCTTTGGAAAAATCAAGCTTCAATAAAAACACCTGGGGTCAACGTTTGGTGACAGAAGGAAATGATTTCTTGAGTTGTTGCTACACAGTCCATGATGTTTCTACCAAGAATAAAGGTTGACTGCTCAACCCCAACCAGTGGGGCAATAATTGTTTGAAGGCAGATGGCTAGGACCTTAGTAATGATTTTAAAGGTTGTGTTAAGAAGGCTAATGGGACGGAAGGAGGAGAGGGAGTTAGCGCCAGGGGATTTCAGGAGGAGGATGATGTTTGCATAGTTCAATCTAGATAAGGCTGAAGGGTCGGATTGGAATTCAGCACACAATTCTAAAATATCGGTTTTTACAGTTTCCCACAAATGTTTGAAAAAGAGTGGGCCGAAACCATCTAGGCCGAGTGCTTTGTCACCAGACATGTCTTTCAAAGCGGCCCAAATCTCCTCCTTAGTGAATGGATGATCAATGGGGATGTGGGAGAGGGTTGGATAAAGAAGGGACCAATCGATGTCAGGGAGAGCCGGGGATTGTTTGCGTACGATGCTTTTGTTGTGCTCTGTAAACAGGCGGAGATGATCTGAGAGGTCAGTGTAGGAAGTGTTATTGTGGAATATTTTCGAGATTAAAGTGGATCTGCGGCGGCCATGTGACGACCCTGGATTTTTGGCCCTATTATTTTAATAAATATTTAATCTAATTTAAATACAAAGTAAACTTATCATTTTAAAATGAATATGATTTTTGGAATAATTGCCATTTATTTGTATGGATTTGTATTTTTGAAAGGAAATTGATTTGAAAATTTTTAAATAAAATCTTTTAATAATATTCACAATAATATCCTTCTTATATAATTAAATTAAAATGCATACCTTGTTACCATCTGATAAATAAATATATAGATAATAATGTTTGGAATGAAATCAAATTCTATCAATATTAAATATAAGTAAACCATATTGAATATAGTTTAAATATTGATAATTAAAATATAAAATATGAACATGAATAAGTAAGCATGAATATAATTTAAATGTTGATGGCTAAAATATAGATATAAGTAAGTAAACTTATGAATATAACTTAATTTTTAACAGTTAACATACAAATAGAATTAAAATGAAAACAAGATTTAAGTGGGTTTGGTATACATACAACATAAGTTGAAGTTTTGTAAGGACAAGATATAAAATATAGACAAACATTTGCATATGAATTAGGCAAGAAAATAATAAAACAAATGTCTTTGAACAAAAAAATCTTCATTTACAAGACCAAAGTATAAAATAAACCTGACAAAAACATATGTGTATAAACTATTTGAATTACAAGATATATAACAAAATGTTTACATACAAAATGTCTTCATTTTCAAGCTAGGTCTACCTGCAAGTGTACTTTTACATACAAAAACTTTATACATAGCAAAACATAATTATAACATGTAAACATATTTGGGAAACAAAGCATTTAATTTGCTATCATTTCAGCCTAACATTTTGTCATTCCAAATGTTTGCAAATCTTTTCTTTTCAGCCGAAATACTGTTTGAGTCAAAGCAAGGAAAAAGGGAAAATCTGATCAAAGCAGAATAAGCCTAACTAGTTACAACCTACCCTTAAGCATCCTGTTACCTTATTTATATATCCATTTTTCTGTTTTAGTTCGTTCAGGAAACATAAGAAAACCAAAGAGGGAAAAAAAAAGAAACAGGCAAACTCAAATTTAATTCAAACTAAAAAATATTTAACTCAAACAAGAACAGGACAGAAATTCAAGGCAGATTTAACTGCAGAGTTTCAAATCATCAGAGTGTTCTTTGTTCAACAAAATTCTCCAGGTGAGTAAACCAACCCTTGTCTTTTGTAACTTGTGCCTGGGTATGAATGTAGTGGTTAGTTGATGTATATGCTGGAAGAAGAATATATACATACTTAATTATGAACATGGATTAAGGGTGGAACCAGAGGAAAACCAACCTGTACTTCATCCTTATCTCTGTTCTGTATATACAGAAAAGAGTGTGTAAGTTTCAAAAATTCCTATCTCTCATTCCAAACTGTTTTAGATTATGATGTTTGAGGGGAAATTGTTTGATTTCGAGTTTGCTTTATTTTAAAAATGATTGCGTGGAGTATTATCTAGTATAAACAGTAGAAAGTGAAATCTATTGTAAGTAACCCAAATTTGGGAAAAATCAAATATCATGTTTCGATGTCTTGCTTATATTAGTGTGATTGCTGGGTGTAAGGGTGAATTTTAAAGATTGTTTCGTGATTTTTGGTTGCGTGTATAACGAGAAAAGGGGAGATGAACGGAGTTGGGCGAAATGGAGAATTGCGATAGCTCGATCGATTTCGTGGGAAGGTAGTCGGCGTGGAGGCGGCTTGAAGGGTGGTGCACTCTCGGAAAATAGTACGAGAATTTTTAGTCGCGGGGATAGG
Organism: Allium cepa; assembly: GCA_030765085.1. Classification (NCBI taxonomy): domain Eukaryota; kingdom Viridiplantae; phylum Streptophyta; class Magnoliopsida; order Asparagales; family Amaryllidaceae; genus Allium; species Allium cepa. The sequence goes on from CM060934.1 coordinate 206,437,231, forward strand.
CCTGGCAAGCTCGATTTAGGGTTTTGGTTTGGGTTGTTGTGAGGATGGGTTGCGTGGCAATGGCGAGGAGTAGGGAAGGGTAGTAGTTTGCGCATCAGAAAGGAAGGGAAAAGGGTTTGGGGCGACGCTCTCGGTGAAGTTTGGGCCGAACGTGTTAGAAGGGCCGCATATTTTTTCCAGAGAAAAAAATAAGAAGAGAATGGGCCGGAGGGAAATAGGGAAATGGCCCGTAGAAAGGTATAGAAATTAATAAAATATAAAAGAATGAGGGAAAGGGAAGCAAGATAAAAAGGTAAGAAAAAAAAAGAAGGGGAAATAAAAAGAGAAAAGAAACTTTATTTTGATAGTTTAAATAAACTTATGAATAATTATAGTTTAGTTAATTTATTTGTTAAAGGAAATGAATTACTTGAAGTAGATTGCTTAATAAAAGTAATTAAGGTAATTTGTTAATAATTTAAGACTGGTAACCAAGTGTTTAAAGGTTAATCAATTTAGAGAACAATTAATTAATTTGATTAATTAATAAAGGTAACTAATTTAGAGAATAATTACTTAGTTGAGGGACAAATAAATAAATGAAGACGATTAAGGGATGATTAAGGATGAATTTATTTAATTATTGTAATAATTATGGATAATTAATCATTGAATGAAATAATTAAGTTATAATTAGTGAATAATTAATTACTTAATGGAAGTAATCAAGGGTAAATTGCTTAGTGAAATCAATTAAGGATGGATTGATTAAGCAATACAAATCAAGGATTTGTTAAATAAAGAGTATGGTTAATTTAGAGATAATCGATCAAGGAAGTGGTTATCAAATAATTAATTTGAGTAATAAATTAAGCATTTATGAAATTAATATGGATGGACAAAGGATAATAAATTAAAAAGGGTTAATTAAATTGGATAGTTAAAAGATGATTAACTAAGTGGTTTGTAATTAATGAATAAGCAAGATTTAAGAGCAATTAAAGTAATTGATTTAATTCAATTAGGGTTAATTAGAGATGGTAAGATTGATTAACCCTGCTTTTGAATGATGGAATGATATGGTGTGCCTTAATTTAGTTGGTATCTCTGGTATGTGATGTGTGATGCTATGAGGTATAATATATTGGGTTAAAACAGTGACATCCTATATTTTAGGTTTAAATTGTATTTCATTGAATAACTTGGATTAATATGACTTGGATTTCGTAGAGACCAGAGTCGGGTATTAATGAATACCCGAAACCACTTCGATTGGAAACTTGTAAAAATTCTTTATATGTAATATCAATAGGCTGGAAAGGAATAGTGTTAACCTTTGAAGCTAAGTAATGATACTTAGGAATTGATGTGTGAAATATGTATTGACTATATCTGATAATGAACTCGAAGTGAAGTATGAGTTACCCGGGTTCGCTTTTATGGTTTGAACTTAGTATTTTCAAATTATATGAGTTTACTCACGCTGGTTTCTAGCCTGACCCGGGTGTTACTTTGATGTAATGCTAGGGTCAGACCGAGTATTACATATTTTCAGGTAGGGACGTTCTCGAGCTCAAGAGGCGAGCTGGATGGCTGGAATGTATGGAGTGTTTACCGCTGTGTTATATTGTTGTATATATCTGAGACATGTTAAATTGTATCTATCCAATGTTGTATAAAATTGTTATAACTCTGATATATCGATGTAAATTGATAGATACAGTTTTCTTTGGTATAACTATTATTATTGATATTATATTTTATCAACTGCGAATGTGAGATTGTGTGTTTTCTTTTCTGTTCTTCTTCTATCTCTTTCTTCTTTTCCCTAACTATATGGAATTTTCGGGATCGAAAATTCCAGGTCGTTACATTTGGTATCAGAGCCGAAGGGTTAAGTGAGAACCTTGGCTCTGGTGGGATTACTCATTAAATAGAGTCCAAAGTACTCTAGAATGAGTTGAGTGTGTGTGTGTGTGTTTATATATATGAGAGCGTACTTGTTATTTTCTTATATAAAGGTTTTAAATGATTTTATATAAAATATATATTTTGATATATAAAGTAATATATCTTTCTAACAAATAGTAAAGGAATTAGTTGTTAAATTAGTGAATTCAATTAAGAAGTAATAGAAATACAACCAAACTGAAATTAAATCTTGAATTTGGGAAAGGTTTCAGGATAAGGATAATCAATTAATTTATGTAACTAATTAAACTTTATTTAATGAGATTAATTTATGGATAATAATTGGAAATGATAAATTAAGAGGAAGTTACTTAATGAAGTAACTAGAGGTAAGTAATTTAAAGGACAGTTACTTAATGAAGGTAATTAAGAAATAAGTTAATTACCGAATGTGATTAATTGGAATTAAGTAATGACGTAATTAATTTAAAGAAACAATAAATAATATTATTTAATGCAATTGAATGAAATGGTCCTATTTCATACAAGAGTTGTTTGAAAATTTAAAAGAAATTTGTTTTGAATTAAAAACCAAAGGTGGTTTAAAAATTTAAAGTATAACTTGGTATGTAAAAGAAATTAATATGTATATATGCGGATATGCATAATATCAAAGGTGGTTTGAAATAAACTCTAAATGGTGACTTTTAAATTTTGAATAAGATATGATACCCAAAGTGATAAGTTTTTGAACTTATAAGTGGGAAAGTATTTTGAAAATTTGAAATGGAGAATTCAAATTTGAGTAAGGTTAAACGGGATTGATTGAATTTAACTCAGAGGAAATTAAATAAGTTTGAATGAACAATCTGATTTGGAAATTTCAAGATGAAATTGGGATTTAACTTGGAAAGTTAAATGGTTGATTTGAATCAGGGAGTTTGAGTGATCTCAAATTGGGTTTGAGATCTAGAAATTGAAAATGAATGGATGTTTTAAAATAAATTAGATGATATCATCCTATTGTTGTTAAAAATCTTCAAGTTGTGAATTGGAATTGTTTAAATGAATGAGAGATGGAGTATGGTAATCCATTGTTGAGATAAAAGGGAAATTAAACTTTAATTTGAAATTAAGGGTATGGAATTACCTTGAACTAAAAATTTGAGTAATTGAATTTGTAAATTAAAAATTGTTTAAAACTCTTACTTGAACCTTGTAATGAGTTAAGTAAAGATAATTTAAAATGGAATTTTGAGAATTGGACTCAGAATTAAATTGTTTAAAGGTTTGGGTTATTGATGTAAAAATAAAGGTTAATTCGATTTGTGGTATAATATGTTAGGTCTGAACTGTGAATTGAATTGATTGAAAATTTTAAAGGAAAATTGATTTAAAGGGAATTAAATCAACATTTGAAGTATTAACTCGAATTTATATAATTCGAGATGGTTTAAATTTGAAATTTGAAATAGTTCAAATTGAATTTGATTTGAATTAATTGAAATGGTGATTGAAGATGTATGAGTATAAGATTCAAATGGAAAATTTGAATTGGATTGATTTGAATAATTTGGAATTGTAATTAAAGTTTAATAGTTTTAAATTCAAATGGAATTTGAATTTAATTTGGGAGGAAATCAAGAATAATTCAACTTAATGTGGAAATGGAGTTTGAAAATTGGGATTAATTCAAACTGGAGTTGAAATGAATTGAAATAGGAACTAGTTCAATTGAAATTTATTTGAATTAGTAGAATTTGAGATCAAGGTTGAATAAAGTTAAATTTGGAAAGAAACTAAGATTAATTCAACTTGAATTGGGGCTGAATCAATTTCAATGGAAATTGAAGTTATTTAAATTGGAGTTAAGTCAATTTAAATGAAAGTGGAATTTAAATTGAATTGATTGGGAATAGAGATTGGGAATTGAACTGTTTTGACTGTGGACTTATTTTTAATATAAATTGTTTTAATATAAACCTATTTTTCCAAGCTATTTATTATATATACAACTTTTCTTTTAAAAGCCAAACTATCTTATACTTGTTTTACAATTATTTTTGAACTGTTTAACAATTTTCCAACTGTTTTATAAACTAATTACAATATTTTAACTATTTTATAAACTAATTACTATCTTACTATTATTTTGCAATTATCTAAAATTTCTATAATTATTTTAACTATTTTCTAACTATTTTACACCTATTTTACAAACTAGTAATTATTTTCCAACTACTTATCTATTTTTAAATTTTTCAAGCTATTTTTTAAATAAACTGGTCAGTGCTGAAACTGTTATTGGTTAAATACCCAATTGAGATAAGAATAGAGGTGATAATCCAAATGGATTGAAACAATTGTGAGTAAGTGAATGTGAATAGAAATGGAATTGATTTGGCTAATAACCAATTAAGATAAATACGTAGGGTGTACGTATGTTATTCTATTCGCATAATGATTTGATCCAGATTCGAGCACAGAATTTCGAGATAGTTATATCGATCCGAGTTGGAATTTTCCACTCGAATTTTGAAGTCGAACCTAGATATGGATTGTTGATTGGTTCTGGATATTCTCTATCATAGTTATGGCTATGCAAGGAGAATGATGGTTTCTGATCAAGAAACCAGATCTGTGTCCGCACTAGGAAGTCGGGCGGACGATACTTGTTCGGAAGTAAAATTGTGTGAACGAGTGAGTGATCAGATTGGTATAACGTACGAATGATAAGTGTACATCGTACGGATTTGGATGAAATTGATATTGAAAGAGAAGAATCAAATTTGAATATTTGATTTTGGATAAAAAAATTATATATCTTTGTTATATAAGATAAATCTTTCCTTGTTACATCTATTGCCGGAAGAAAAGGATTTTTGAAGGTGTTTGAAGTATAAAAGGAGTTTTATACCAGTTTGAAAAGATCCAAAGTTTTTAAAATTTTATACATCTGAATATATATATAAAGGATCTTATGAGGTTTTCGGAAAAAGGTTTTGGGAACCTTTGGATTTGGAAAGGCTTTTGATTTTTGGGTAAAATCAATATTAAAATTTGGAAAGCGTAGTTTGAGAATTATATATTTTGGGATAATCGTTTTTGTGTAAAGAAGTTTTGTATGAGATCATACTAGGTGTATGATTTGAAAGATACTATATGTGTATAGTATAAAGTGTTTTGATGATGACTCTGGGGAAAAAGGCGCTCCCTTGAAATGAACTTCTCAGGAGTGCCACCGGGTGGTGCTGCCTTGAGCCCCAAGGGGGGTTCTAAAGTTGATCCTGTGAGGAGTCCGGATAAACTAGTTCCTGAGGATTATTTGGTAGCGGAAGTCGAGGGCGCTGATGCCTATAGGGGCATTTGGGTTATGCTGTGACGACAGTGTAACTCGATGTCACTGCGATCTACTGTGGGGACCATAGCGAAATCGTGTGGAGGATGAGTGCCAACAGTCTACACTTGATTTTGCCGGGAAGGCAACGCAACATCGGTAGACTGCGATCTATGGTCAAGTGGAGTGGAGAGGTTTCATTTTTGGCAGCAAAATTCGAGGGCGCTGATGCCTACAGTTATATGGGTTTTTGCTGTGACAGCTACGTAACCCCAGTTGTAGCTGCGATCTATCGTGGGTTCCATGGTGTAATCGAGGGGCGCGTAGGCCTACAGTTATCTATGGATTTTGTCGGGATGACAACGTAACCATCGGGTTAACTGCGACCATGGATGGGGGTAATGATTTCCAGAGCATTCTCACCAAAGATATTCCTCTATTTTCAAAAACGTTTTCTATATTTTCAATAAAATTATTTTTCAACTATTTTCACTGGGTGTTGAATACGGGTCTACTAAGGACTTGTAGATTTTCAGTCTTACGCCTGATCAACGTATGACCGAATTTCTGTAAGAACGAGGATGGACTTGTTGAGACATCGAGTTATAAAATGATATTTTTATAAAAACTATTTTAGAAATATTATATAAATTTTTAAAGTAGTTTAAAAATGATCAAAGAAAATTTATCTGATTTTAACCAATTTATTAAATCTGGTTTTATTCCTTTTCGAGGACGAAAAGATTCAAAATGGGGAGGAATGTGACGACCCTGGATTTTTGGCCCTATTATTTTAATAAATATTTAATCTAATTTAAATACAAAGTAAACTTATCATTTTAAAATGAATATGATTTTTGGAATAATTGCCATTTATTTGTACGGATTTGTATTTTTGAAAGGAAATTGATTTGAAAATTTTAAAATAAAATCTCTTAATAATATTCACAATAATATCCTTCTTATATAATTAAATTAAAATGCATACCTTGTTAGCATCTGATAAATAAATATATAAATAATAATGTTTGGAATGAAATCAAATTCTATCAATATTAAATATAACTAAACCATATTGAATATAGTTTAAATATTGATAATTAAAATATAAAATATGAACATGAATAAGTAAGCATGAATATTTAAATGTTGATGGCTAAAATATAGATATAAGTAAGTAAACTTATGAATATAACTTAATTTTAACAGTTAACATACAAATAGAATATAAAATGAAAACAAGATTTAAGTGGGTTTGGTATACCTACAACATAAGTTGAAGTTTTGTAAGTACAAGATATAAAATAAAATAAGACAAACATTTGCGTATGAATTAGGAAGAAAATAATAAAACAAATGTCTTTGAACAAAAAATCTTCATTTACAAGACCAAAGTATAAAATAAACCTGACAAAACATATGTGTATAAACTATTTAAATTAGAAGAAATATAACAAAATGTTTACATACAAAATGTCTTCATTTATAAGCTAGGTCTACGTGCAAGTGTACTTTTACATACAAAAACTTTATACATAGCAAAACATAATTATAGCATGTAAACATATTTGGGAAACAAAACATTTAATTTGCTATCATTTCAGCCTAACATTTTGTCATTCAAAATTTTTGCAAATCTTTTCTTTTCAGCCGAAATACTGTTTGAGTCAAAGCAAGGAAAAAGGGAAAATCTGATCAAAACAGAATAAGCCTAACTAGTTACAGCCTACCCTTAAGCATCCTGTTACCTTATTTATATATCCATTTTTCTGTTTTAGTTCGTTCAGGAAACATAAGAAAACCAAAGAGGAAAAAAAAGAAACAGGCAAACTCAAATTTAATTCAAATTAAAAACATATTTAACTCAAACAAGAACAGGACAGAAATTCAAGGCAGATTTAACTGCAGAGTTTCAAATCATCAGAGTGTTCTTTGTTCAACAAAATTCTCCAGGTGAGTAAACTAACCCTTGTCTTTTGTAACTTGTGCCTGGGTATGAATGTAGTGGTTTGTTGATGTATATGCTGGAAGAAGAATATATACATACTTAATTGTGAACATGGATTAAGGGTGGAACCAAAGGAAAACCAACCTGTACTTCATCCTTATCTCGGTTCTGTATATACAGAAAAGAGTGTGTAAGTTTCAAAAATTCCTATCTCCCCTTCCAAACTGTTTTAGATTATAACGTTTGAGGGGAAATTGTTTGATTTCGAGTTTATTTTATTTTAAAAATGATTGCGTGGAGTACTATTTAGTATAAACAGTAGAAAGTGAAATCTACTGTAAGTAACCCAAATTTAGGAAAAATCAAATATCATGTTTCGATGTCTTGCTTATATTAGTGTGATTGCTGGGTGTAAGGGTGAATTGTAAAGATTGTTTCGTGATTTTTGGTTGCGTGTATAACGAGAAAATGGGAGATAAATGGAGTTGGGCGAAATGGAGAATTGCGACAGCTCGATCGATTTCGTGGGAAGGTAGTCGGTGTGGAGGCGGCTTGAAGGGTGGTGCACTCTCGGAAAATAGTACGAGAATTTTTAATCGCGGGGATAGGCCTGGCAAGCTCAATTTAGGGTTTTGGTTTGGGTTGTTGTGAGGATGGGTTGCGTGGCAATGGCGAGGAGTAGGGAAGGGTAGTAGTTTGCGCATCAGAAAGGAAGGGAAAAGGGGTTGGGGCGACGATCTTGGTGAAGTGCGATAACGAACGGTGGCAAGGACGACCGAGGGGAGGTGATTTTTTTTTGGTGACTGTGTTTCCGGTTTGGGGTTCGAAGTCCATGTTTCTCGAACCAGAGGGATTTTCCAGAGCTTCGGTGACCGATCGTGTCTGGAGGTGGAGAGAGTTTTTGTGGGTGATCGGCGGTGGTTGCTAAGGGCTGGTGATGGTGTGCGTGTGCACAGCGATATGCACAGCTAGATGTGTTTGTAAAATGTGGGAGAAGAAAGAATAGCAGGTGGGAAAAAGGAAAGAGGAAGCTATTGGTTTAGTTTGGGCCAAACGTGTTAGCAAGGCCGCATATTTTTTCCAGAGAAAAAAATAAGAAGAGAATGGGCCGGAGGGAAATAGGGAAATGGCCCGTAGAAAGGTATAGAAATTAATAAAATATAAAAGAATGAGGGAAAGGGAAGCAAGATAAAAAGGTAAGAAAAAAAAAAGGGGGAAATAAAAAGAGAAAAGAAAATTTATTTTGATAGTTTAAATAAACTTATGAATAATTATAGTTTAGTTAATTTATTTGTTAAAGGAAATGAATTACTTGAAGTAGATTGCTTAATAAAAGTAATTAGGGTAATTTGTTAATAATTTAAGACTGGTAACCAAGTGTTTAAAGGTTAATCAATTTAGAGAACAATTAATTAATTTGATTAATTAATAAAGGTAACTAATTTAGAGAATAATTACTTAGTTGAGGGACAAATAAATAAATGAAGACGATTAAGGGATGATTAAGGATGAATTTATTTAATTATTGTAATTAATTATGGATAATTAATCATTGAATGAAATAATTAAGTTATAATTAGTGAATAATTAATTACTTAATGGAAGTAATCAAGGGTAAATTGCTTAGTGAAATCAATTAAGGATGGATTGATTAAGCAAACAAATCAAGGATTTGTTAAATAAAGAGTATGGTTAATTTAGAGATAATCGATCAAGGAAGTGGTTATCAAATAATTAATTTGAGTAATAAATTAAGAATTTATGAAATTAATATGGATGGACAAAGGATAATAAATTAAAAAGGGTTAATTAAATTGGATAGTTAAAAGATGATTAATTAAGTGGTTTGTAATTAATGAATAAGCAAGATTTAAGAGCAATTAAAGTAATTGATTTAATTCAATTATGGTTAATTAGAGATGGTAAGGTTGATTAACCCTGCATATGAATGATGGAATGATATGGTGTGCCTTAATTTAGTTGGTATCTCTGGTATATGATGTGTGATGCTATGAGGTATAATATATTGGGTTAAAACAGTGACATCCTATATTTTAGGTTTGAATTGTATTTCATTGAACAACTTGGATTAATATGACTTGGATTTCGAAGAGACCGGAGTCGAGTATTAATGAATACCCTAAACCAATTCGATTAGAAACTTGTAAAAATTCTTTATATGTAATATCAATAGGCTGGAAAGGAATAGTGTTGACCATTGAAGCTAAGTAATGATACTTAGGAATTGATGTGTGAAATTTGTATTGACTATATCTGATAATGAACTCGAAGTGAAGTATGAGTTACCCGGGTTCGCTTTTATGGTTTGAACTTAGAATTTTCAAATTATATGAGTTTACTCACGCTGGTTTCCAGCCTGACCCGGGTGTTACTTTGATGTAATGCTCGGGTCAGACCGAGTATTACAGATTTTCAGGAAGGGACGTTCTGGAGCTCAAGAGGCGAGATGGATGGCTGGAATGTATGGAGTGTTTACCGATGTGTTATATTATTGTATATATCTGAGACATGTTAAATTGTATCTGTCCAATGTTGTATAAAATTGTTATAACTCTGATATATCGATGTAAATTGATAGATACAGTTTTCTTTGGTATAACTATTATTATTGATATTATATTTTATCCACTGCGAATGTGAGATTGTGTGTTTTCTTTTCTGTTCTTCTTCTATCTCTTTCTTCTTTTCTCTAACTATCTGGAATTTTTGGGATTGAAAATTCCAGGTCATTACAGGCCACTAGCCAGGCGGTGGAAGTAGGAGGTGTTTTTGTCCCTTCCTCCAACCATTTAGCTTTAGATCTCTGTTTCCAACCTATCTCTTCTTGCTTTGAGAGTCTATCCAGTTCTGATTCCAGAGCTTTCAGACGAGAAGTTCCCTATCCGAAAGCGGTCGAGATTCCTCAAGGATGTTAAGATCCAAGATCTCGTCTTGGGTTGATGAGATACGCGAGCGAAGGGACCTGCAAATGGGTTTGGCCCATGGTCTGATAATTTTCCTAAGGGAGTTGAGTTTGAAGACAATTCTGGCAGAAGCTGATTGGATTTGCACCGGTTTGGACCAAGCTTGCTTGATGAAGTCGTCGAAGGATGGCTCCAGAAGCCATAGACGCTCAAATCTGAAAGGGCGCTTGCTGTTGGACAAAGATCCGGTGTCCAAAATGAGGGGGCAGTGATCGGAGATGGTCGAAGCGAGTCCAGAGACCGAAGAAAGGGGGTGGAGGTCGTCCCAGGCTGCATTGAAGAGAAATCTGTCAAGTTTTACTAAGGCAGGATCATCTCTACGGTTAGACCAGGTGAAGAGGCGATTACAGATGGGAGGGTCAATGAGGGAGCATACATTAATGAAGGAGTTGAAAGAGTCTGAATCTAACGAGTTGATGCCGGATTTTCGCTCTTCGGAGGATCTGGTGGTGTTAAAATCTCCTCCAACTATCCAAGGACCATTAAGATAGGAGGAAAAGGTAAAACAATTGGCCCAAAGTTCGTTCCTCTTTTGAATGTATTGGGGACCATAGATGTTTGTGAAAAAGTAGATTGTACCAAATTGTATATGGCGGAGTGTTACATGTAAGGCAGATGGGTGAACAGTGGTATGACAATGGGACCATACAACTTCGTTCCAAGCAGTGATGATACATCCTATGGAACCATCAGCATTTATGTGAGCCCAACCCGTTAGAATGGCCCCCCCCCCATGTAGCTAATGAAGGACTGGGGTAGGTCTATCAGCTTAGATTCTTGTAAAAAAAGAATGTCTGCTTTATGGGGGGAAAAAGTGAGGCTGACTGCATGCCTTTTGGATGGGTCCCCCAAACCCCTTACATTCCATGTAATTAGTTTCATTGGGAAAGGGACAAACGCTCCGATTCTAGTGCTTGCATGGCAATGTAGTGATCATCACGCAAACTCACACCCATGCAACGAGCCATTTTTTTATTTAGACTTTTATTGGCTGAGGAAAAAACAACAGTTTTATAAAAACTACCAGGGAGAGAAGCTGCTCTGTTGGTTCTGGAGCTTCGGCGAACAATAGCTGGAGAGATCAGAGGAGACCTTTGGCGAGACAACGGTGGAACGGGAGAAGCTACATAGACAATTGCTGGGGGGTTGGCTCCGTAGATTGAGGGTGGAGTCGGCACAGGGGGGTGAGGGAAGGTCAAGATCGCCTAGTGGGACACCACGCGGTTCATCGGGCCAAGCATCCCAGAGCTTAGGGCCCGCCGCCCCCGGAGAAGTGTCATGGATTTGGGCAGCCTGTGGAAGTGGTGGGGATATGGCAGGGTCATAGAACATAGCATCAAATCTGACTTCATCCGAGTCATCTGAGAGGATGGGTTCGTCACGGCATCTGAAGTCTTTTTCATAATCAACTCCCAAGAACATCGTTTCATGCCTATGAGTAGGGTGGGCATGTTCCCATTTCTCCACTGAAAGAAGGTGATCCTCATTATTCAAATGCACAAAAAAAGATCTGGGGATGCTAACTTCATTAAAAAATTGCACTTTTACATAAAGGAACCGGTGGTCGAAGTTATCCCAGTCGCGGTCATCAAACGCGATGAAGCGGCCCATGGGGATTAAGGCATCTCTGACTGCAAGCGGATTATCTCTAAGGAATTCGGGGAAGCCTCGGACCCGAGCCCATGTAGCCAGTCCGAGATCAGGAGACTAATGATCGAGTTCTGACCATTGTTGCAAGAGGACTGAGCCGCCAGGCTTCGATAAAGTTCTCAACTGAAGAGCTTGATCACGGATCGAGAGGGACGGGCAACAAAAAATGAAACTATTGTCGGAAAGGATCTAAACCGGCCACTCGTGGTGGTGGAAGCTTCTCGAGAGGATGAGGTGGAGAGATTCGATGGACCAGAATCCATCAATGATTGTGGCAATGAGGTAGAGGGAAGAATCAGTCATTGAAAAAATTTGTAAGGAAGAAGGTTTGGATTGGGGGAAAAATGTTTGGAATGAGATAAGGGAGGGGGTCGAGGCAACTGCTGGTGTGATGTGTGCTGGGTGATGCTTCGTTTCTTGGGAAGGTATGATGAGTGTGGGGTCCCCGCTGTGTGTTCAGAGCTGCTTTTGAATTTGTTTTTAGTGGGAGTGGCAGGGTCATTTTTATGAGCTGAAAAGTCATTATTTGTTTTCTTGGGACATAGCAAATGTGCATGCCCGAAAAAGCCACATAGATAGCAGATCTTTGGGTCCCTGCAATCTCTTTCCACATGTCCCAGACTAGCACACCTAAGACAACGGCCTTTTTGCTTCATAAAATCGATAGTGGAGCAAGCATTTACGAAATCTGGTGGGATACGTTGACGCCGCTGGAAGCGAGGTGGGTTGGATGAAATCCGGGGGGGTGGAGCTCAACACTTGGGCATAGGATTTCTTGGTGCTGAAAGGAGGGGAGGTGGGAATGGACGAGGGTGTTCCGAAGCAAAAGGCCCAGTGGTATCAGGACCACGGCAGCCGCTGGGAGCTGAACGAGAGGATATTATAGGCGGAAGCTGAGAGGTGGAGGCCAGGGAGCAGAACATAGATTTGTATTTATTGGGGACGAATGCAATGGGAGGTTGTGGAGGTGCTGGCTTGAGGATGGGACGGGCTGTCGAACCAATAAAATTCTGATAATTTAAAAAATATTTGGATAAATGTAAATTGGTTTAAAACTATAATAGATGTTGAATTTTAAAATCTCTGGAGATGATAAAACTTATAGTAAATAAATAATATATTTCACCATTTTAAATCAAGATAAAATATCCATCAGTATATAGATATATACTTTAGCATTTCTATATTTAAAACATATATATACAAGTATATAAATGTAGGTAAGTATATACCATGTGAATGATATATGGAGTTTGTAAAAATATGGATATATAATATCAAAAATTCACATAAGATATTTTAATTGTTCCAAAGTTATATCTTTTATTTTTAAAAACTCAAAAAAAAAAAATTAAACTCTACATTTTTAAACACTAATACATGTGTGTGTGTATATATGGTTATTAATTAAAATATTAATAACTTAATCCTAAAAATGGAAAAGGGATAAATGATAGGTTTTATAATATTAAGTAAATCATTTAAGCTTCATAATTAATAAAATTAACTAAATAAAAGTATAAAGGAAATATAAAAGATATATAAATGTGTAGGACACTTGTAGGCTAAGAGGGAAATAATAATTCATTTAAACTCACAAGTGTTAATTTTTTTCTTTAAAATGGATTTCTTTATTTGTAAAAAAAAGAAAACAAAAAAAATATAAAATATTTCCTTAAGACATTTATAAGCTAGAATGAGATCTTGCGTACAAGTGTCAAGATTTCTTCTTTAAATCGATTTCTTCATTTTCAAAATAAAACGAAGAAGAAAAAAAATGATTAAAAACGAAACCAAGTACTATATCAGGCAGTTTTCTCTCTCTTTTTATATATATATATATATATATATATATATATATATATATATCTTCTTTTCTTTAAAACAAAAACACCAGAGAAAAGAGAAAAGGCAAGAAAAACAAACAACTCCATCATTTTGCAACTAAAACAAAGTACAAATTCAACCTGAACAAGTAGATCAGATCATAGAAAACAAGGTTCAATCTACAGAAAATCAAACTGTGAGTAAAATAAAACCCAAATCAAAAGCAAGCATCGGTGCAAAAGTCAGCACTTCTGTTCGATCAAAAGTGAGTAAACTTCATCTTAAAACCCAATATTTCTTATAATATGAGTATGCTTAAATGGAATAAAGAACTAATGAGTTGCTTGTTTAGGAATGGATGTATATGTTCCTGTATATGGATAATTATTAAGGTTGTTCAACATTTCTTACCTCTGTTTCATTTCCTGTCAGGATTAATCTTTCAAACATCTATATCTCTGCCTCTATAGATTGTTAGGTTGTGATGTGTGAAGGATTTATGTTGCATTCTGTTGAGACACAGATTCTATGAAGTTTTTGATTTCTGACAAAGAAATAAGGGCGATCGACAAAACAAAGACATCATGGCTATAAAGAGGCACAAAAGAGCTACATATGGTACTCTAGATTATAGGTTGATTATTTGATATTGTAATAGTGATAAACTTGTTAAAATCTATCCTCAAATAATCATGCACCTCAATATAATCGATATATATATATATATATATATATATATATTTGAATAGCATTGCACATTCATTGTGCAACTTGACAGTAACCGGTCGACCGGTATTAATACAGGCGGTCGACCGTTTCTGTGTAAAATGCACAATGAACGTGCACACATGCACATAACGACTATATATTTGAAATCCTGTCTACTGGCCATTTTTTGACCTGTCGACCGTTTTTAAACAGAGAGCAACCTTTTTCAAAAGACACTTCTTTCTCCAATGGTTGCATCTCTTACCTTTCATCAATGATCATATCTATTAATGGCTACTATTCACAAAGAGTTACAACCCTTTTTTCTCTATATAAACTCATATAAATCATTGATTAAAAACACACGAAATATATGTTTTTCTACTCTAATTTCTGATCTTACTTTCTAAATACTCCTGCATTCTAAAAGCTCTCAATTATTTTAATTGCTTATTGAATCATTGAAATTATTTCATATCTTTTGATTCAATAAGTAATATACTTCCCTTAATCTTCACAAAACATCATTCATATATTTTGAGGATAAGATTATAGGAAATTTGTACTACAAGTGACAAAACTGTGTTAGCAAGAACACATACCGTCAACAAACAATTATATTCATCTTTGTTGAAGTCCTCGGTGTTGTAAGAGGCAAGTGTTGAAGTCCTCGGTGTTGTAAGAGGCAAGTGTTGAAGTCCTCGGTGTTTTAGAGGCGTGAAATCCCGTTCATTTGCTCGGGTGTTGTAAACCTGTTCCTCCGGGTGAAGCGAGGTAGTTAATAGTGAAAATCCAGATAGAAGTCTGGGACTGGACGTAGGACGGTGCTCCGAACCAGTATAAAAATCTCTGGTGTGATTTTTCTATTTTTATTTACTTTGCTACTATCATCTATTTCCGCATTTATATTATAGTCCATATTACACGATCCGTGTGTACTATACTAGCACCTGCACTTGTACACCGCGCAATTTTTCACATTCTAGTATACTTCGTTTTTAAAATGTTCTCGTTAAATATTATTGAGTAAAACTCTGACAAATAAGTTTTCCAGTAAATAATCAAATGTTTCAGAAAATTCGACTATTCTAATTTATGTTTCCACTGACCTGAATGGGATCGACCGGGGGAGGAATGTATTTTGGTGGAATTATCCCAATTTTTAGTGTGGTAATTGATGAGATAAGGGAAGTTGATCAGTTTGTGCTCTTTGGGCAAATTACGGCAGGTTGAGCTAAGTGGGGGGGTGGGGGTGGGGGGTGGGGGGGGTCGGTGTTGGGTTAGGAGGAAGCTCGAAGGTGGTGGAGTGAGGGAAAATAGTGGCATGATTTTTAGTCCATCATGGTGGCATGGCGGTGGTGATATAGGGTTTAGGACTCATTCCGGTGGAGGTTGGTTCCCAGGAAAGTGCGGTGTCGTGGTGGCGCCGGAGTGGTTCGGTGGAGGGGGAAAAGGTAAAGGGGTGATGGGCGAAGTTTCAGATGCAAGGGCGTGGGTCCTGATGGCTGGTGGCGGTGGTACGAGGTGGATGTAGGATGGGCGTTCTTTCTAGCTGATGGCACTTTTGTTTGATTCTGCTCGATTTTGATTTTTGGGTTGTCGTGGGTTTCTGGGTGGTTTGGAGGGTCGAGGGAGTCAGCGACGACTCAAGTGTATCGGCGGCGATGGTCGGAGTGACTCCGATGCCGTGTGCACACCTGTTCTGTTATTTGGTTGTAATAAGAGGAAATAAGGGATTAGGGAAGAGATAGGATAAAGAAGAGAGGGATGTTATTTTTTCGGGGATTCGATTTTGGGCCTTGGGCCTTGTGAAAATTATGTAAGATGAAAACAAAAGTAAAAATTTTGTAATGACATTGATTTTGAGATAGTTGGCAAATTATTTATGGTTAACATAATTAGAGTAATTTAAACTTTAAAATTTACCCAAACCTTAGATAAATAAATGACCAATGCAAATAAAAATGATTTAAGCTTAAATTAGTTAAGCTTTAGACAACTATATAGATGTTAATTATCTATAAATTACTAAAGTTTATTAATGTAAAATAAATAGTTGCAATTAGTTAATGGTTAAGGTAAAATGAAGCGTTTTACACTTTTAATTAATAAAGAGTCTTAGGATAATTATACATGATAATTGTTAATTAGTTCCAAATATTTGATTAAAATAAATAAGATGGGTTGAAGTTAGTTAAAAATAATTAAACAGGATTTGTAAGTAATTAATTATTATTTTTTAATTAATTAGATAATTGTGTGATTAGTTAAGCTAGTCTATCGATGGATTTAATTGGATTAAATACTATGGATTGTTTTTTATTTCTCTAGCATGTTATTTCCAGTTATTCTGTGATATGAAATAACCTAAAATGAATAGTTAATTATAAAATGTGATACATTTTATTTGAATGGATATTGTGAGGGAATTTTAGGTGAATGTGACATTTCGAAAATTGAATTGTTTGTTAAAAACAACTTGGCCTAAAAGATGGCGTTAGGATTCGAAGAAATTGAGGTCGGATGTCAGCGATATCCGAAACCATTTCGATTAGTAATCTATAATTCTTTGTAGATTTGATGATAGAATCAAATAGGCTGGAATGGAATAAATTAAGTAAACTTGGCCATTTAAACTAAGTAACGGTACCAAGATATTATTTTGTGGAATAAACATTGGCTATAGCAAGATAAAACTCGTAGTGAGGTACGAGTTACCCTGGTTTTCCAAAAATCTTTACAACTTTAGTATTTCAAGTTATATGTGTTTACTCATGCTGGTTTCCAGCCTGACTTGGGTGTTACTTTATTGTAATGCTCGGGTCATACCGAGTATTACAGATTTTCAGGTTAGGGTGTTCTGGAGCTCAGGAGGCGAGCTGGATGGCAGAGACGTATTTCTTCCACTGTGTATTAGAGACTGTGTAGTCTGTATTTTAAGACAAGTTAACTATAACTATCCAATTTATTTGTGAATGACTGTACTCTGATATGTTGTATAAATTGACATTTACTACTTTCTTCATGTAAATGATGTTATTTGTATATTATATTTTTGATCCGCTGTGATTGTGTGATTCTGTGCTATTATTTTATGTTTCTTCTTCTACCTCTTTCTTCTTACCCTAACAATCTGGGATTTTTGGCACTCGATCGTTCGATACTCTATATAGTGAACGTATTAGTGTCAAATTTTTGTGGTCGAAAATTCCGAGGCGTTACATTAGGTATCAAAGCTGAAGGTTAAGCAAGAACCTTGGCTCTAGTAGGGGTTACTCATTAGAGGTAGGGTCAGTAGTACCCTAGAATAAGTTGAGTGTGCTATATGAGAGCGTACTTGTTATTTTTTATATAAAGATTTTAAAATGGTTTTATAAATGAATGATTTTTATATATAAAGCAATAATTTTTTAATTATTATATATAATAAGATAATTCGTTGTTGATTATTGAAATTAAATATAATTAAGTGGTAATATATATACAACCAAATAGAATCTAGGTAAGAATAAATTTGCAAGTAAGTTAAGCTAAAAATGGATTCAAAGCTGAATTTAAATCCTAGAAAATTCAAAAGAATTTTCAAAGCATTGAAATAGGTTACCTTGATTTGATTTTCCAGCAAATGATTATGGAATATATGGCGTGTATGATTTTCAGACGTGATAATTGTCATACAATTAGGTATTCTATCTAAATGAAAGAGTGTTTATTTTTCTAAATAAACAATGATAAAGCGGAACGAAATGTTTAACGGAAGTAACAATTTACATAAGTATGATTTATAGATTGAAATGGATTTAAATTGGGAAGTTTTAAAATCTAAGTCCAGAAAATTTGAAGATTTAACTCAAGGAGTTATGTGTGATCTCAAACAGGTTTGAGTTCAGGAAATTAGTAATGGATGCTATTGATGGATGTTTAAGATAATTTGGATGTTTATTTACCTTGACATATCCTGTTATTATCTTGTTGTTATTAATAATCTATGGAACAGTGAATTGGATTATTTAAATGAATTTAGAAGTGGATTGAGATAATATACATCCATTACTGAAATTAAATCGAATTAAACTTTATTTTGAAATTATTTAAATAATTTTGATTTTTAGAGATAAAGATTAAACTTATGAAAATGAAATCACTTTGAACTTAAGATTTAAATGTAAAAAAAATGAACTTGCAAACAGAAATTGTTAAGAATTGGTTTCAAAGTTAAAATTGGGTAATAAACTGGATTTTGAAGATTAAAATGTTTTAAACTCTTACTTGAATCTTGAAAAGTTAAGTAAAGGTAAATTAAATTGAAAATGCAATTGGAATCAATTCAAAGGTTGAATTGAAATGATTTAATTGGAATTTGAAATTGAATTAAATTAATTGAGAATGTAATCACAGTTGAATAAGTTTAAATTCAAATGGGTATTAATTTGAATTTGAAATGGGAATCGAGGTTAATTCAAATTAAATTGGAATTGAATCAATTTAATGGGAATGGAAATTGGAAATTGATTGGAATGGGAGATCGGGAAATTGAGCCAGTTTGACCCTGAAACTATTTTAAATTGTTTTAATATAAACTGTCTTAAATCTATTTTTCCTTGTTATTTACTATACCACCTTTCTTTTTAAAACCCAAACTATCTTATACTTATTTTACTATAATTTTACATCTGTTTTACAAACTAATTACTATTGTACAACTATGTTGCAACTATATAGCTATTCTACAGCTATTTTATGACTAATAACTATTTTACAGCTATTTGACTATTTTAAACTTTTCCTGCTATTTTCTAAATTCAAACTGGTCAGAGTGCAAACTATTTATAATTAAATACCAATTGAGATAAGAATTGAAGTGATAACCCAAATGGAAATTGAAGCAATTGTGAATAAGTGAATAGAAATCAAAATGAATGTGAATATAAAAATTGATTTGGCTAAAAATCAAAGAAGATAAATACGTAGGATGTACATATATTATACTATTCGCATAACGATTTGATCCAGTTTCGAGCATAGAATTTCGAGATAGTATATCGATCCGAGTTGGGGTTTTTCACTCGATTTTCGACGGCGAACCCTAGATATGGATTTTTGATTGGTTCTGGAAATTTCCTATCATAGTTATGGCTATGCAAGGAGAATGACGGTTTCTGATCAAGAAACCAGATCTGAGTCGCAATAGGAAGTCAGGGGGACGATACTAGTTCAAAAGTGAAATTGTGTGATCGAGTGAGCGATCGGATTTGATATTATGTACAGATGATATATGTACAACGTACGTGCTTGAATGAAATAGATATTGAAAATTTTGAAAAGAGATGTAAAAATGATTTTTGAAATGGAAAAGTATATTTTGAGAAATATATGATGAATAAGAGTGGAAGTTGGATATCACTATAACTGAAACTCATTTTATAAAAAGTAAGTAATGTGGCAAATAACTTTATAACGGGAATCGAATTTGAATGTTGATTTTGGAATAAATAAAGTTATATATGCTAAACTCCCCTTGTTGAATCTATAACCAGAAGAAAAGATCTTTGAAAAATATTTGAAGTATAAAAAGGAATTTATATAAGTAAGAAGTGATCCAAAAATAATTTTTCTAATTAAAAGAATGAACTTATGTATATATATAAATGATTTTATGGGAAAAAGGTTTTGAAGCCCATTGATTTTGAAAAGCTTTTGATTTTGAGAAAAAACAAATTTTGGGAATTTGGAGAGCCAAATTTGGGAACTATCGATTTTGAGATATCCATTTTGTGTAAATGGGATTTATATGTGGTACATATAAGAGTATGATTTGAAAGATACTATATGTGTATAGTATAAAACGTTTTGAGAATGCTGTGGGGAAAAAGGCGCTCCCATTTAGAGTTGAAACTTGGAGTAGGAGATCATGGGGTGGTTCTGCCTTGATCCCTAAGGGGGATTCTAAATTTGATCCCAGAGGATGTCTGGACTAAACTATAGTTCCTGAGGATTGTGGTTGGGGTAGTGAAATTCGAGGGCGCTGATGCCTATAGAAACATTATGGTTATGTTGTGACGGTAGTATAACTCGGTGTAACTGCGATCTACTGCAATCCATAACGTAAGTCGAGGGGCATTGATTGCCTAAAGTGTACGTTTGATTTCACTGGGGAAGTGACGTAACATCGGTAGAATGCAATCTATGAAGACATAGCAAAATTCGTGTGGCAGTGAGTGCCCACAGGCTACATTGGGACTCGACTGATGTAGTCTGCGATCTATGTGGTCTGTGTGGTGAAGTTTCATTTGGCAGCGAAATTTGAAGGGATTGATGCCTACAGTTAAATGGTTTTTGCAGTGATGGCAACGTAACCCTAGGTGTAGCTACGACCTATGGCGGTTCACGGTGTAATCGAGAGGCGCAGATGCCTACATTTTTCTATGGTTTCGCTGGGATGGCATCTTAATCATCGGGTTAACTGCGACAATGGAGGGGGTGATGATTTCCAGAGCATTCTCACACAAATGTTTTCTACATTTTCACAAAATGTTTCTTAAGTATTTTCACTGGGTGTTGAAAATGGGTCTACTAAGTACTTATAGATCTTCAGTCCTACGCTTGATCAATGTACGACCGGATTTCTGTGAGAACAAGGATAGACTTATTGAGACATCGAGTTATAAAAAGTATTTTTATAAAAACTATTTTGATAATATTGTGTGATATTTTTAAAAAAAAAGTGTTTTAAAATAAAACGAGCAAAGAGTTAAAAATGTCTAAAGAAATATTTAACTGATAATTAACAGTATAATCTAAATTCTTGCTTCATTCCTTTTCGAGGACGAAAAGTTCTAAAGGGAGGAGGAAAGTGATGACCCAGATTTTTAACGTTAGATACTTGGGTAATTAACTGATTTTAACTATTGAAATACTGATTTTATAAGTCAAACCGATAAAATTCTGATAATTAAAAAAATATCTGTATAAATAAATTGGTTTGAAACCATAATAAATGTTGAATTTTAAAATCTCTAGAGATGATAAAACTTATAGTAAATAAATAAATAATATATTTCACCATTTTAAATCAAGATTAAATATCCATAAGTATATAGATATATACTTTAGCATTTTAATATTTAAAACATATATATACAAGTATATAAATATAGGTAAGTATATATGGGCCATGTGAATGATATATGGAGTTTGTAATAATGTGGATATATAATACCAAAAGTTCACATAACATTATTTAATTGTTCCAAAGTTATATCTTTTATTTCAAAAACTCAAAAAAAATTATAGTTAAACTCTACATTTTTAAACACTAATATGTATATATATATGGTTATTAATTAAAATATTAACAACTTAATCCGAAAAATGGAATAGGAATAAATGATAGGTTTTATAATAATAAGCAAAACTTTTGAGCTTCATAATTAATAAAATTAACTAAAATAAAAGTATAAAGGAAATATAAAATATATATAAATGTGTAGGATACTTGTAGGCTAAGAGGACATAATAATTCATTTAATCTCACAAGTGTCAATTTTTTTTCTTTAAAATGGATTTCTTCATTTGTAATAAAAAGAAAATAAAAAAATATAAAACATAAATAAATATAAAATATTCCCTTAAGATATTTGTAAGCTAGAATGAGATCTTGTGTACAAGTGTCCAGATTTCTTCTTTAAATTGATTTCTTCATTTTCAAAATAAAAAAAATAGTTAAAAAGGAAACCAAGTACTGTATTAGGCATTTTTCTCTCTTTATATATATCTCTTCTTCTTTTCTTTAAAACAACAACACCAGAGAAAAGAGAAAAAGAAAGAATAACAAACAACTCCATCATTTTGCAACTAAAACAAAGTACAAATTCAACCTGAACAAGTAGATCAGATCAAAGAAAACAAGGTTCAAGCTACAGACAATCAAACTGTGAGTAAAACAAAACCCAAATCAAAAGCAAGCATCAGTACAAAAGCCAGTACATCTATTTGATCAAAAGTGAGTAAACTTCATGTTAAAACCCAATCTTTCTTATAATATGAGTATGCTTAAATGGAATAAAGAAAAATGAGTTGCTTGTTTAGGAATGGATGTATATGTGCCTGTATATGGATAATAGTAAAGGTTGTTCAATATTTCTTACCTCTGTTTCATTTCCTGTCAGTATTAATCTTTCAAAAATTTATATCTCTTCCTGTACAGTGTGTTAGGTTGTGATGTATGAAGGATATATGTTGCATTCTAGTATACTTCGTTTTTAAAATGTTCTCGTCAAATATTATTGAGTAAAACTCTGACATATAAGTTTTTCGGTAAATAATCAAATGTTTAAGAAAATTCGACTATTCTAATTTATGTTTCCACTGACATGAATGGGATCGACCGGGGGAGGAATGAATTTTGGTGGAATTATCTCAATTTTTAGTATGGCAATTGATGAGATAAGGGAAGTTGATCAGTTTGTGGTCTTTGGGCAAATTATGGCAGGTTGAGCTAAGTGGAGGTTCGGCGTTGGGTCAGGAGGAAGCTCGAAGGTGGTGGAGTGTGGGAAAATAGTGGCATTATTTTTAGTCCATCATGGTGGCGTGGCGGTGGTGGTGTAGGGTTTAGGGCTCGTTCCGGTGGAGGTTGGTTCCGAGGCAAGTGCGGTGTCGTGGTGGCGATGGAGTGGTTCGGTGGAGGGGGAAAAGGTAGAGAGGTGATGGGCGAAGTTTCAAACGCAAGGGCGTGGGTCCTGATGGCTGATGGTGGTGCTATGAGGTGGATGTAGGATGGGTGTTCTTTCCAGGTGGTTGCACTTCTGTTAGTTTCTGCTCGATTTTTATTTATGGGTCGTCGTGGGTTTCTGGGTCACTTCGAGCGTCTAGGGAGTCGGCGGCGACTCAAAGGTGTCGACGGTGATGGTTAGAGTGACTCGGACGCCATGTGCACGTGCATGCATGTTCTGGTATCTGGTTGTAATCAGGGGAAATAAGGGATTAGGGAAGAGATAGGATAAAGATGAGAAGGATGTTCTTTTTCGAGGATTCAATTTTGGGCCTTAAGCCTTGTGAAAATTATATAAGATGAAAACAAAAGTAAAAATTTTGTAACGACATTGATTTTGAGATAGTTTCTAAATTAGTTATGGTTAACATAATTAGAGTAATTTAAACTTTAAAATTTACCCAAACCTTAGATAAATAAATGGCCAATGCAAATAAAAATGATCTAAGCCAAATTAGTTAAGCTTTAGACAACTATATAGATGTT
Organism: Allium cepa; assembly: GCA_030765085.1. Classification (NCBI taxonomy): domain Eukaryota; kingdom Viridiplantae; phylum Streptophyta; class Magnoliopsida; order Asparagales; family Amaryllidaceae; genus Allium; species Allium cepa. The sequence continues at coordinate 206,460,831 of CM060934.1, forward strand.
AATTATCTATAATTGCTAAAGTTTATTAATGTAAAATAAATAGTTGCAATTAGTTAATGGTTAAGGTAAAATGAAGTGTCTTACACTTTTAATTAATCAAGAGTCTTAGGATAATTATATATGATAATTGTTAAATAGTTCCAAATATTAGATTAAAATAAATAAGACGGATTGAAATTAGTTAATAATAATTAAACAGGATTTGTAAGTAATTAATTAAATTTGCTTTTAATTAATTAAATGATTGTGTGACTAAGCTAGTCTATAGATGGATTTAATTGGATTGAATAATTTGGATTGTTTTTAATTTCTCGATATGTTATTTCCAGTTATTCTTTGACATGAGATAACCTGAAATGAACAGTTAATTATAAAATGTGAGACATTTTATTTGAATGGATATAGTGAGGGAATTTTCGGTGAATGTGACATTCTAAAAACTGAATTATTCGTTAAAAACAACTTGGCCTAAAGATGGTGTTAGAATTCGAACAGATCTGGGTCGGATATCAACGATATCCGGAACCACTTCGATTAGTAATCTATAATTCTTTATAGATTTGATTATAGAATCAAATAGGCTGGAATGGAATAAATTAAGTAAACTTGGCCATTTAAACTAAGTAACAGTACTTAGATATTATTTTGTGGAATAAATGTTGGTTATAGCAAGATAAAACTCGTGGTGAGGTACGAGTTACTCTGGTTTTCAAAGAAGATTTACAAATTTAGTATTTCAAGTTATATGGGTTTACTCACGCTGGTTTCCAGCCTGACTCAGGTGTTACTTTATTGAAATGCTCGGGTCAGACCGAGTATTATAGATTTTCAGGTTAGGGTGTTCTGGAGCTCAAGAGGCGAGCTGGATGGCAAAGACGTATTTATTCCACTGTGTATCAGAGATTGTGTAGTCTGTATTTTGAGACAAGTTAATTATAACCGTCCAGATTATTTTTGAATGATTGTACTCTGATATATTATATAAAATGACATTTACAGCTTTCTTTGTGTAAATGCTGTTATTTGTATATTATATTTTTGATCCGCTGCAATTATGAGATTTTGTGCTATTGTTTTCTGTTTCTTCTTCTACCTCTTTCTTCTTACCCTAACAATCTGGGATTTTCGGCACTCGTTTGTTCGGCACACTATACTGTGAACGTATTAGTGTCGAATTTTAGAGGTCAAAAATTCTAGGGAATTACATTATCATTGGTTGGTATATGTTTAACTAACTCTATTTTGTTTTATTTATTGTGTGCGGATGAACTGATCTATATTTAACTAAATCTAGTATACGTTAAAAGTTAATAAGTATGTAATAGTGGTCATCGTAATATGTTTATAACGACGAATTAACTCTATGGATGTAGGTGAGAGAAGTTGAGGTAAATAAGTATTAGTATTCTTATAATGTCTATGAAATCGTCCATTAGTATATACTTAGTAATAATTTTACTCACCAGACGTGTGTCTGACCCCCTCCTCGTATACTATAGTAAATGAAGTAATTATGATGATGTGATGCTCGAAGATGGAGACTATGGATATGTTTATATAAGTTGTATATTTTTTGTGTATGTTGTATATATTGGGTGACACTTTATTCAAAGAGTGTGTGGATCATGTATTTATATCTAATTTGCAAGTGTAAGGAAAAGCTATCCTACGACGAACAGAGTAAAATAAATAATAGTAAAGAAACAATCACACCAGAGTTTTTATACTAGTTCCGACCTTCCGTCCTACATTCAGTCCTGAAGCTCCTCTTCGGCTTTAACTAGTAAACAACCCTCGCTATACGTAGAGGAATAGGCTTGATATAAAAGTTCTTTCTGAGATAGGTATGTGTTTTGGAAAACACTGATTTTGACTACACAGTACAAATCTTCCTATAATCACCTTTGAGTAGTATGTGTATTTGAAGCTTTTGATTTCAGGAAGTGATAAAGATTGGTATGGTTTGCTTTTAGAAATCAGAATATGCAAACAGTATAGATATGAGATTCAGAAAATTCAAGTATAGTGATTCTTAAAAATCTTTACATATATATAGATGATGAAGAGTTTTTATGAAGAGTAATATCCATTAGAGTTTTCTGTTTCAATCTAAAATTTGTAATCATTGAGTAGAGAGATGCATTGAAGAGTTATGGAAGCAACCGTTAGAATGAAGCAGGTGACTTTTCATTGTATATGGTCGTTGCTCAGCTCAGACGTCTATCCATACGTACAGACGTTTAACCATTAATATAATTTTTTTTAACAGCGGCCAGAGTCAGACGTCTGAGCATTTTTGATGGACGTCTAATGTATATGCTTGATTTAAAATCATAGGCTATGTTCAGAGGTCTAATATATAAGGTCAAAAGTCTGACATATGTTATTTTGCATTTTAGATTGTGTGCTATATGAAGATTGAAAAACTTTGGTCGTGCAATGTTTGAAATCTACTAAAGGAGATTTTACAAGCTATATATCTATGACACTTACACACTATATTAGCTTTTCTTATTCTGAAGATTGTTCTCCTTTGTTAATCGTCCTCAAGGTTACTTCTGAAAGCTTTTTTCTGCAAGTAGGTGGAATATATATTGTATGTGTATGATTGTAAAGTTGTTGCCATCGAAATCAAGGAATAATAGTTCTAACATTCTCTTCCATTTGAGGACGACAACTATACAATCGCTTTATCAACTAAACATATAACTCCTCATGAATATGATTCCTCCCGCTATATACATGTAATATGATATTCCCCCTTTGACATTATTAAAAAGACATATAGATGGAGTAAAATATGAAAACATACAAGTCCACAGATAATCACAGAGAAGTATCGGTCAGTTATACGAGCACATAGTTTGTAGAACAAAGCAAAATAAGAATACATAAATAATTACTACCGGATTCTCAAAGAAAAACCTTACTCATAGCAATAATATCCCCAGAAGCTTGAAGGGTCCTTATTATATTTACCTAGATGCCACTGAGACTGGTCGGCATACTCCTCATCTTCCTGAAAAGAGAGACCCTGGAATGATGTATAATAGCTATAGTCCTGGGGGTCTTGATGAGCTTGAGGATCTTCTAAGGGAAATGATAAACCCTTAATCTCTTCAGTATCAAGACAAATAGAGGCTTTGCCATGACGAGAGTGTTGTGGTGGATCTTGTGTAGGCCCTGCTCTAGAAGATAGGCCTTAGTGAAACGCTGGTGGAGGTGGTGGTGGTGTAGGGGATGGAGAAGAAGAAGAGTGAGAGGAAGAACGACCAAGAACCTTATGGAGAACCTTTCCCAAAGTCAAAATGACCTTATCTAGCTTTTTTTCTACTTTGGTCATACAAGTAGAAAAAGGTTGTCCAAATGTGACATCTTTTTATCTAGCACCTATTGGTTAAAGAGAAGACGTTGTTTTTGTAGTGCAATATCTCGATAATTATCTTCTGGACCTGCTGCTATCCTGGCTTCCTATATTTCAGAATCAGAGTAATACTCTGTAGACGCTGAAGCTTCGGGTAGTTGGGAAGGCCAAGTTGTAGGTGTTGGTTGATGTTGTTGAGGAGGTTGATTTTGGGAAAAGGGAATTATGTTAGGTAGTGTTTCTAGGAGATGCATTAAAGAGGGAAATCTAATACCACTATCTTTTACAGATATTTCTTCATATTGGGAGAGATATGAAGGAATTTCTAATGATAATAGAATTTTCATGATGTAGGCAGCATAAACAATGCTAAGACGAGTTGGTGTCCAAAAACTATTAATTTGGTGAAAAATATATTATGCCCAATTTACCTTAATTTGAACAAAAATAGCATATAAAGCCTTATGATCGTCATCGTAGAGCTGCTCGTGACTTCCTAACCTGAGGATGATGGTGTTTATAAGCTTCAGTTAAGAAGTGATATGGACAGAAAGTAGATGGTTTTAATTTACAAAAGTCGTCATCCCAAATAAAATGAGGAACAACATCTCTGGGAGCATAGCGTTTATCAAGAACTTGTTGTAGTGGTATTCCATCCTAAGAGAAATTAAGGATTTGCCCAATCATTTCAACATTGAGTTTTATCAAATGATCATAAACACATGTCCAGATCCAGTTATCCTCATCAAAAGGATTCCAAAGAGTTAATGAACAAAGATCGATTAAAAATAGAAATACCGCAAGTTGGTCAATTTTCACAGCATTGTCTTTGTAATTGACCAAGTGGTAGAGTTGAGCATCCACAAGCAGATCCATTGCATCGTAGTGGATGAAATGGAAAATAGGATAGAATGGTCCGGTGTAGAAAGGTTTCTTCTTTAGTTCTTGAAGCCTTTGTTTGCCATGCTCTTTCTCCATAATTCACTCCTCAATATGGTGGTCGGTGACAAACTTTTGGGAGGGAGGTTGTGAGCTTTGGCCTGTGGAAGCTTTGAGACATTTGGGAACTGGATTCTTAGTTTTAGGGGCCATTGATTTTGTATTTTGAGAGGAAATTGAATTGGTGTTTTAGGTTTGTTGAGGGTTTTAAAAATGAACGGTAAAAATAAAGGAAAGTGGAAAAGATAATTTATAGGATGATGAAACGGTAGGGTAGAAATTGCATTCGGACGTCTGGTATAGGCGGACCAGACGTCTGAGCAGAGAAATGTTTGCAGTCAGAGAAGAAAATTAGACATCTGAGAATAAGTACAGACGTCTATCGCTGAAAGTAGGATGTTTCTAGTGTGCTTAGAAAGACGTCTGACTATTACTTCAGATGTATACGCTGAAGCAGATTGGTTTTTTTATTTTGCAGAGGGTCTAAACAGACGTCTAACCTTCTATTCAGATGTCTGTGCTGAAAATGTTAGTAATTTTTACTTCTAGAGAGTGCGAACAGAAGTCTGGCTTTTCATACAGATGTCTGTGTTGAAAGAAAATATTGGTTTTATTTTTTAGACGTATGAAATTATGGTAGACGTTTGTGCTTAGGAAAAATAGATTCCCATGCACCTATTCAAAGGTCTGACATTTATTTTCTGACGTCTGAATGGAAGAAAATTTTATTTTTGCTTCTGTGAATTTTTATACATTAATATTTATTGAAAATAAAGGAAATACAGATGAATGTAAACATATTAATATAATATATACGTATATATGAATCATCTGATGTGTATGAAAATTCTTCTTCGGTTGTTAGTTGGGGAATTAGGGGAATAATTGTTTTGTTTCTTCCAAGAATTTGGTACAAACTTGGTGTGCTCGTTTGACGGCCGAAGTGGTGACCAATAAGGACGTACATGACTATGTTTATTAGATGTCCATTCTCCCCATAACCTTCATGGAGTGATCTTGCGAGCTTTTGAGGGAGTCTCTCATACAAGAGGTGACCGCTGATGTAAACAGTCTTTCATAGGTGAATGACCACAAATGGTGAGGATACATTTTTCAAGAAAGTTAAGATGAGCATCTTGACGGCGTTGTTCATAATACATCTCTCTCTGAACTCCTATCATTTCCTATTGATAATGATGGATATCGTCAACTTTCTCTGGGAGAGAGGCTGATTGAAAGTCAACTCCATGTTTGGCTTTCTTTCCTTTTGGAGAGAAGCCAGTATGGTAAGTTGGCGATGGAATGATCTTAAGGGACGGAGATAATTTAGGCGCGACTTTAGAAGGAGAGGTATGAGTGCTTCCAGAAGAGGGTGAGGCGTAGTCGATTGCGAAATATGTAGAATCATGATCCGAAGACATTGTTGATATATTAGTTTTGTAATTTGTTTCTTTGATTATGTAAAAAGTTTAATAAAATTCAAATAAGGTTCTCATATATATATATATATATATGTGTGTGTGTGTGTGTGTGTGATATTTTATATACTATTTCAAGAGTTATTAATTGTTAAAGAATGTCAGCCATAAGATATTGGTTGTGAGAGGGAAAAAATAAGTGGTTAATAATAGTAGAAAATTTTAGCCAGTAGAAGATATGTAAGGTAATACACACACACATAATAATTAGAAGAAAATATATTACAAATCGTATAATGATACAATACCAAGTTCACGTCTTAACTTAATAAAAAATTGTTCACTTAGAGATTTTGTAGAAATATCAACTATTTGATTTTCTTTATTTAGAAATTCTAGAGTTATTTTTTCTTTATCGAATTATCTCTTAAAAAAGGATGACGAATATCTATATGTTTAGTTTTAGAATGATTTATAGGATTTTTAGACAGATTTATTGCACTAGTGTTGTCACAAAGAATTGGAGATTTGATTATAATTTTCCAAAATCTTTAAGGGTTTGTTGCATATATATTACTTGTGCGCAAGATAAAGCGACAGCAATATATTCTGCTTCACAGGTTGAAAGTGATACAAAATTCTATTTTTTACTAAACCACAAGACTAGAGACTGACCAATAAAGTGACAGGTGCCACTAGTACTTTTCCTGTTGGTTTTGCAACCACCAAAATCCACATCACTATAGGATACAAGTTCAAAAGAGCTATCTTTAGGATAGAAAAGACCGTAATTCGTAGTGCCGGTTAAGTAACGCAAAAAACATCTGACTGCCTGATAGTGTGAATCATTAGGTTGGCCTTGAAATCTTGCACATAGACACACACTCATCATGATATCATCTCTACTAGCAGTTAAGTATAATAGTAATCCTATTATACTTCGATATAATTTTTGATCAAAATCCTTTCCAATTTCAGCTTTATCTAAATGGGTAGACGTTCTCATGGGGGTTGATTTACTTGATGTTTTCTTCATTCCAAAACGTTTTGACAAATTGTGACAATATTTTTCTTGATTTATAAAAGCACCATTTTCTAATTGTTTAATCTGCATTCCTAAGAGAAAAAATTAATTCTTCCATATGTGACATTTCAAATTCATTTTTCATAATATCTGTAAATTCATTTTTCATAATATCTGTAAATTCATTACATAGATTTCATTAGTTGATCCAAAAATTATATCATATACATATATTTGAACAACAAAAATATCATTATCATAATACATTGAGTTATTGCAATGTGCTTATAACAATGGCGAATTTCGCTTTCCTCTCGTAATTTCTCGTTTCTGGTTCGTCCTCCGCCTGCCCTCTTCATCTTCGCCCTCCCTTCCTTCCTTTCGCCCTCCTCTCCCCATTCCCTTGTTGATGAAATCGATTTTAGATCTGGCTCGCCATTCTTGCGAATCTTTGGCATCAGCGGGCGATAATGCAAGCGATAATGGGGGCGATAATGCTTCTGTGACTTCTTGTAGGTTTCGCGTGCTTCCTTATGCCGCCTTTTCTAACAGCGCCTACGACTTGCCTTCGTCGATGCTTGGTTGCCCAATGTCTGGAATTTTGTCTGACTTAATATCCCCAGTTTCTTCTGCTTCAGCCATTCATGGCAACATTCTGAACCCTGGTATGTCCCCTCTAATGCCTTTTATTGCTTCTTCTTCTTATAATGCTTGGTCGGTCTTGGAGGTGGGTCTTCTTGTTGTTTCCAATTTGGTTGATGTTGGATCTGTGATATCTGATATTAGTAAAGGGGGTACGACTGACAAATTGGTTGCTACGACCGATGAAAATAGGAATGATACTTGTACTACAGTGGTTCCTATTGGTCAGACGTTGGTTGGGTTGAATTCTGGAAATGGAGTTGGTGATTCCGTGGCAGTGCAGTCTGGATTAGCTCCTGTGTCTGATCATGTAGTAGAATTTGTTGGCCATGTTGACACTGATGTGCTCTTCAAGGCTATATCTGGTGAATCTTTAGGTGGCACTTTGGGTGCTTGTTGTATTGCCGTTGACAATAATCCCCAGGCTGTTGGTTCTCTTGCTAATCCTTTGGCCCCTTCCTTGCCTCGGCCTGCTCCAAAGTGGCCATCTTTGTTTACCAAGCTACCTAGTAATGCTGGTATGCATTCGCCACGCCACTTTGAAATAATCGAGAAAGAGGGTGTGATGATTCCGCCCACGGAAGTGATTGAGGCTGTTGTGGATTTTTGGAAAGATCACTTGGGTGGTTTCTTTCTTGACTCCAGTCCTCCCTATCATCTAGTAAAGGCGAGGTGCAACCAGGCATGGAAGCCTAGGGGTGGTTTGAGTGTTCACTTTGATAATGAAATGTTCTTTTTTAATTTCATGCGTAGTGATGAATGGCAACGTATTCTAGAGGCTAACCCAATTCTTATTGATAGAAAACCATTCATTATCACAACGTGGAGTCCTTCTGTGGATCGTGCGAAAGAATTTTTTTTATCTATTCCTATCTGGGCCCACTTTTCTCATATTCCTTCTGTTCTCCAGCCTCTTATTGGGATTGACTGGCTAGCTGGTCTAGTTGGTAAGGTGGTATGTTATGATGCAAATATTATGGCCAGAAAGAAGATAGTTTATGCAAAATCTCTTATTGAGATTACTCCTGACAAGCCTTTGCCTATGGTGTTAAAGGTCAGATTAAATGAGAGCCATGACGCTGAGGTTAGAGTTTGCTATAGTTGGAAACCTGAGATTTGCTCGACTTGTCAGACCTTTGGTCATTGTGTTGATTCTTGTTCTAGACCGGTTGTTCCCCTCGTTAACCGGATTCCACTTCCTCGTCCACCTGTCCGCAAGTGGGTTATGAAGGTTGCATCTCTTCTTCCTTTAGTTGATGCGTCGGTTGCTCCCATTGTTGTACCTCCCATTGTGGTTCCTCCAGCTGTTGCTCCATTTTGCGTAGTTCCTTCTATTTCAGTGCCTGATATAGCCCCATCTTTTGGTCCTCCTCCTTCGTCCCAAGAGGTGGATCATTCTACTTCCACATCTGATATCATATACTGGAATTCTGTTGAATGTGCTTGGGTTCACACTCCTTCTGATATGAGATATTCGCCAGAGAGGGACACATTTTGTGCATTTATCAGTGGTATAGGGGGCGAGAGTCGTTATCTTGTCTACCATATTGAGGGAGATGGTTTGTGCCTCACAAGGGATGGTGAGATTGGTGAGGAGAAAAAAAAGTAAGTTTTATGATGTCACACGGGATAGGAAATATCTTTACTCTCTTGGCTCTAATGGTTATGATCCTCGACTGGCTGCTCTCTTCTCAGGGTTTTCTCATGTCATTGGGCCTTCTTCGGTTGTTGGCCGCGATTGTTCTTCCTCTTCTGAGGAAGATTAGTCATGCTATTATAGTAGTTTAGGCTCTTTTGTCTAGCTCCTGTGCTTTCAAATTTTTCCCTTTTATCTGTGCATGTGTAGAGCACCTGTTTTACCATTATTTATTCAGTGGCACGGCCCACTATAAAGCCGACTAGCTTTGCTAAAAAATAAAAATAAAATAATTATTATTTCTATTTAAAAACAAGGTTGTATCTATTTTTCTAACATGAAAACAATAATTTATTAAATGAGTTTGTAGTCTATCATACGAAGCACGAGGTGCTTGTTTTAAACCATATAAAGCCTTTTCAGTTTATACACATGTTCAAGGAATTTTCTATGTATGAACAATGAAGGTTGCTCAACATAAACTTGTTCCTTTATAAAAACATTTAAAAAGGCACCTTTTATGTTGAAAAAGTTTAAAGTAATGATGACATGTAAAAGCAAGTAAAGTTCAGATGGCTTTTAAACATGCGACTGGAGCAAACGCTTCTTCATAGTCAATGCCTTTCTCTTGATTATACCCTTGTGCTACTAACATTGCTTTATTACGAGCAATGTTTCCATTTTTGTTAGTTTCATTTTTAAATACCCATTTAGTTCCGATTATGGATCGATCCTTAAGTCTTGATACAAGTTCCCATACTTTATTTTTTTCAAATTGATTGAGTTCTTCTTGCATCGCGATAATCCATGATTCATCATTCGAAGCTTCTTTATAGTTCTTAGGTTCAAATTTTGAAATAAACGCAACGTGATTCGTTTGATTTAATTAATGTCTGATAGAAACTTTTGTATTTAAATCGCCAATTATATTATTGACTGGATGGTTTTTCAAAATACGAGGTGGTGATCTTAATGTATTAGCATTGTTAATGATATTCTCATTATTATTTTGTATAATTATGTTATTTTCAGAAGGCATTATTAAAATTTCAACATCTTCACTATTTTTATTAATGGAAAAGTTTTTGTCAAAGGAAACATGTAGCTTTCTTCTATAGTACTAGTACGTTTATTTATATTCTAAAGGCTTTGCTACGATCTAAGTATCCAATAAAGATTACTTCGTCGCCTTTTGAATTAAAATTTCCAAGATTATCTTTAATATTTAGTATAAAAAATTTAGAACCCAATATTTGAAAATATGATACTTTGGGTTTTTACCAAAAATTGTTCCATAACATGTATTCTTAGTTAAAGGATGTAATGTGGCATGATTTAATACTTTACAAGCAGTAGCTACAACTTCTGCCTAAAAGATTTTTGGTAGATTACTACTATTAAGCATAGTTCGTGCACATTCTTGGAGTGCACGATTTTTTCCTTTCCATAACGCCATTTTGTTGTGGTGTTCATGGGAATGAGAAATTATGTGTAATTCCCTTTTTGTTAAAAAAAATTTCAAAATTTTCATTTTCAAATTCACTTATGTGATCACTTCTTTTACTTTTTATTTTAGGATTCATAATTTTTTTAATTCTTTTAGCAAAAATTTTAAACATTTCAAAAGTACCACTTTTATGTTTTAGGAATAGTGTCCATGTATATCGTGAAAAATTATCTACAATAACAAATACATATTTTTTATGGTTTGCTGATTGATTTGAGTAGGTCTAAATAAATCAATATGTAATAACTCTAAGGGTCGTAATCTAAAAGAACTCCTTTCATATTGACATGCATCACATAAATTTTAACTTTATAATTTATTTTGGGAAGACCTCTAACCAAATTGTGTTTAGCTAGGTTGTTTAAAGACTTAAAGTTTGTGTGACATAATCGTTTGTACCATATCCATGAGTCGTTAAAAACTATGGTCAAACATAAATCACTCTAGTTATTAAATTTCATATTTAAGACATAGATGTTTCTTTTCCTTAAACCTTCGAAAATCAGATTTTCATTTTGATTAAATATGTTGCATTTATTCTTTTCAAAACAAATTTCAAATCCTTTTTCACAAAGTTGACTAATGCTTAAAAGGTTATGTTTTAAATTTTTAACTAAAATAATGTTTGCAGTAACAGGTGAAATGGTCATACCAACATTGATGACATTTCCAATTCCAATGACAAATTCTTTTGAATTATCTCCAAAAGTTACAATACCATTATATTTATATGTAATATTTGATAACATTTGTGCATTTCCAGTCATATGTTTGGAGCATCCACTATTGAGTATCCATTTCTCCTTGTTATTTGATTTTCCTTTGGTTACCTGCAAGATAAAAATAGTTTAATTGGCACCCACTTCCTTTATTAGGGTCCTAAGTGCTAGAAAGGGAAGGTTTCCATACCCAAAAGGGTTTGGGACCTTAAAAAAAATTTATTATGAACAACATTTTTTATGTAGTTATCTATGTGTTTTTGTCTAATTAGTTTGTTATTGGATTACGGAATCCATATTTTAATTATTCTTGTGTTAGACATCTTTTCTACGGTATCTGATTTCTTGAACCTATTATATAGTGGGCTATAGCTTTTATGGTTTGAAGATTTCTTAAATCCTAATCCATTAAGATTTCCAGATGATTTAGAAATTTTAATCAAGTTATCCAAGTTCTGCTTTCCTTTATTGAATTTCGAAACATTGTTAGTAATCTTGTCTAATTTATCATTAAGATGAGAAATTTTGGATTTTAATGCTTTTAAATTGTTCTTTGACACAATTTTTTTTCTAATTTCATTATTTTCTAGTTTAACTGATTACGTAAAATGGAAATCTTTGTTTGTTTAACTTTGTTACTGCGTTTATGAGTGATTTGCAGTGTACGCCATATATCATATGCAGTAGTGCACAACTTGACACGTGAGAATTCATTTTTGTCAAGTGAACAGAATAAGACATCGTAGCTTTAGCATTGTTTGTTGCTCTGTTATTTTGAGCATCTGTCCAAGTGCTTATATCTATTTCTGGTGCTACATATTTAACTTGTGCTGCTTGTCAAATTTCTAAACCATTTGCTTCCATAAAGATACGCATTCGTATAGACAATTAAGCATAATTTGATCCAGTGAATAGTGGTGGACATGCAGATGATTGTCCTTCTTAAAACATACTTTCCATACAAAATATGTTTCAATCACGTGTTACTGTGAATTGAGATAACCATGCTCAGATACCAAATGAAAGAGTGTATGGATCGTTTATTTATATCTAATATGCAAGTGTAATAAAAATCTATCCTATGACTAACAAAGTAAAATAAATAATAGTAAAGAAACAATCACATGAGTGTTTTTGTACTAGTTTGGACCTCCCGTCCTACGTCCAGTCCCGAAGCTCCTCTTCGGCTTTAACTAATACAACGCTCGCTTTATCCAGAGGAATAGGCTTGATACAAAAGTTCTTTCTGAGACAAGTATGTGTTCTGGAAAACACTAATTTTGACTGCACGGTACAAATCTTCCTATAATCTCCATTGAGTAGTATGTGTATGTGAAGCTTTTGATTTCAGGAAGATAAAGACTAATATGGTTTGCTTTCAGAAATTAGAATATGCAAAGTGTATAGATATGAGATTCATAAAATTCAAGTAAACTGATTCTTAAAATATTTTTACATATATATATACATATATATATGATGAAGAGTTTTTATGAAGAGTAATATCCATTAGAGTTTTCTATTTCAATCTAAAAGTTGCAATCATTTAGTAGGAAGAGATGCGGTGAAGAGTTGTGGAAACAACCATTAGAATGAAGCGGGTGACTTTTCATTTTATATGGCCATTGCTCAGCTCAGACGTCTGTCCATACGTATAGACGTTTGGCCATTTATATATTTTTTAACAGCGAACAAAGTAAGACGTCTGAGCATTTTTGACAGGCGACTGATGTATATGCTTGATTTAAAATCAGAGGCTATATTCAAATGTCTGATATTTAAGGTTAGACGTCTGACATATGTTATTTTGCATTTCAGATTATAAGCTATATGAAGATTGAAAAACTTTGGTCGTCCAATGTTTGAAATCTACTAAAGTAGATTTTACAAGCTATATATTTATGACACTAACACACTATATTAGCTTTTTTAATTTTTATGATTGTTCTCCTTTGTTAGTCGTCTTCAAGTTGACTTCTAAAAGCTTTTAAAGTAAATGGAATATATATTGTATGTGTATGATTGTATAGTTATTGTCATCGAAATCAAAGAATAGTAGTTCTAATATTTATGTATGTATGTATGTATGTATATAGACTACGTGTATCTTAAAATTTGTATGGAGGGATCTTTTTATTTTATCTATGTTATAATTTGATCTATGCCGCTATGAGTACTGTAAGATATAATTAGCTAGTTCATCTCTTTGTTTACTATTGTGTTTGCTTAAACCATTCGACTTTTCATTTTACGACGTAAGATTTTATTGGTTGGAAAAAGCTAGATTGTTACTTTTGGTATCAGAGCTTAGGTTTAGGCGTATAGAAAGGGCTTACTTGTATATTTTATATAACATAAACGTATATACATATATCGGTTAAGGTATATAGGTGTATGATATTTAATTTCAGTTTATGTTTACCATCTCTGTTTACTACTCTGGGGGAATATAATATTGAATCTTATTTTATAGATAATAGAGATGAGTAAACTGGCTTAAACTAGCATTGGAAACAAAGTCATGGAAGTACCGAGCATGAATGTTTCAATTTGGTTCGGTTGCTATCTTCATGCTAGAAACTAGGCCATCATTAATGATGGGGCACACGTAGTTACTACAAGATAGGAATGTTGTTACTGTACCAGGGTCAAATTTTCTAAAATTGTATTCTGAAATATGGGTGATAAACTATATAAGCGTATGAAAACATTTTTGAATATGTGAGCTTGGTTGTGTACATGTGATATGATCTTTAGTATGTCAAACTTGGGCGATGAGACAAAAAGGCAACTTGCTTCTTAGCATCTACAAGGTAAGACAATGAACTAGTCTGAACTGGTTATAGAAGAAGCTAATGAAAATGAAATCTCCTAGATTAATTTAAAGGAAATGTTTGAGACAAAAGTTTTACGTGGGGTCGAAAAAGAGGTGATCCTCGAGAAATTTATATATCTTAAATAAGGAAATTCTATTCTAAAAGAGTATATAATTATTTTAATGAATAGATGAAGTTTGGTTTTGAATCAGTTGACACAGCACTCAAGAAAGCCATGAAGTTTGCAAAAGGGTTGAGTTTGCCATTTAAGAGTTAGAGCTTTATCGGATTCTTATGTGAGTAAATTTTGAGAGTTTAGTTGAGGCAGCACTACTAAATACCACTATATAGGTCGGCCGATAAAGAGTGTCAATCCAAGTAAGCATAATGATTTTGGAGGTTCGAGAAAATAAGGTCATAAGCAAGGCCAGAGATGTGAAAGGTGTAACATGTGAGGACACGATCTGAAGGATTGTAGGGTTAAAGTTTCGAAGATAAAATGTTATAACCATAATTAGATAGGTCATATGAAGAAGGAATGCCCTGCTTTGGGTATGTTGATTTAAAGGTGTGTAATATACAGTATTATCCTATGTTTGTATATATGTGTGTTTTTGCATTCACATGTGTGTTTGCATATTTGTATATAGCATAAGATACGTGGATATATGAAATAGAGCTACGCTTGAAATTTGAAGGATGAAATTCTTTTAAAGGGGAGAATGTAATACCCCATGGAATTTAGATGTTATTTTAATAATATAGGAAAAATGATAATTTTACAAACTTTAAAATTAGATAGAGACTCGTACCATTGTGTAGAGCTAATTTTTGTAATCAGAATGATATATTAGTTTATCCGGACCGGAGTCCATATGACGAAGTTACATAGGTTTTAAGTCGTGGGTTTTGATTTGGGTTAAATGGGCCTAAGCATATTAGGCTGAAGTAATGATTTAGAATTTATATAATGGTCTGAGAAGAAGTTTTGAATTTAGCTTTCTCATTTACATATATTTCAGTTTTTTCATCTTCTTCCTCCTTCTCTCTATAATCGCCAGTTTCTATTCCAAAATCGAAACGAAACTCTAGACAATTATATACCAAATCGACGAGCATGAAGAGGACTATAAGAAGACATCCATAGTTTATTTATCGAGGAGTTACAAAAGACATCAATTCTAGAAAGCGAAGTTTTTTGAGGCATATTGACGAATTCTAGGGGTTTGCAATGCAATCCGGTGAATGGTAATCACTGTCGTTGATATATTGATTGAAAGAGAGTGGTATATGCTATAAGAGTACTATTTAGGTTAATTAAATAACGAATTTGGATGATTTAGATTAGGAATTTGACAATAAAATGATTACAGAGATTATTGGTGTAAATAATGATCAAATTGGGGTTAGGTTTAATTTAGATTGCTTATTAAATGGAAATTACATATAGCAAATGGATTATAGAAATTAAGGAGTGAATATGATTATAATGATGAAACGTGATATGTGAAGGGTTAGGATAATGAATTAAGATTCTAAGATAGATATGAAGGCACAAAATAATAAATGATGAAATTAAAATGAATTGAAAATGAAATGATCAAAATGTGGAATTGTTAAATCTTGAACCGGTACGGCTATTGGTGGACCGGTGCAAGTACGCCGGTGCACTAATGAACCTTTTTACTGGCCCAGTGGACCTGGACTAAGGCTGAAGCAACTTTACTCTAGCCAGACCTATATGAAATAGTTATTAAATAATATATTGAGTATTTAGTGGTGTTTGGGAGTGTTTAACGTATAGACACGTACTCCATCGATTGTGCATTTTGATGAATGGTTAAATCATGTGTAAAGGAGTTAGGCTGTGTTTACCTATCCTTTATGTATATGTAGGTTAGACTACGTTTATCTAACTCATATTCTTATTCACATTTATAGGGATGGTCCACGTTTAACTATATCATGGGGTTAGTCTTTGTTTAACTAACTTTTATGTGTATCGTTGGGTTAGTCTCTGTGTAACTAATTCTCTCATTTATCATTGGGTTGGTCTATGTTTAACTAACTCTATTTCATTTTATTTATTGTGTATAAATGAATTAGTCTATGTTTAACTAAATCCAGTATACATTAAATGTTAATAAGTATATAATAGCGGTCATCATATTATGTTTATTATGATGGACTAACTCTATGGATGCATGTGAGACAGGTTGAGATAAGTATTGGTATTCATATGATGTCTATGAAATCGTATATTAATGTATACTTGGTAATACTTTTACTCACCATGCATGTGTCTGACCCTATCCTCATACACTTAGTTAAATGAAGCAATCATGATGGTATGATGTTCGAAAATGGAGACTATGGATATGTTTACATATGTTGTCTGTTGTTTGTATATGTCATATACATTGTGTGACACTTTATGTATGTATGTATAAAGACTACGTGTATTTTATGATGTTTATGGAGGGATATGTTTATTTTATCTATATCATAATTTGACCCATTCTGCTGTGAGTATTGTAAGACATAATTAGTTAGTTCATCTCCATGTTTACTATTTTCTTTGTTTAAACAATTCGACTTTTCATTTTACGATGTATGATTTTATTGGTTGGGAAAAGCCAAGATGTTACTTTTAGTTTCATAGATTAGGTTAGGATGTATATAGAGAGCATACTCGTATATTTTATATAACATAAACGAGAAAACATATATCGGTTAAGGTATATGGGTGTACGATATTTAATTTCGGGTTTATGTTTACAATCTTTATTTGCTACTCTGGAGGGATCTAATATTGAATCCTGTTTAATAGATAGTAGAGATGAGTAACCCAACTAAAACTAGCAGTGGAAACGAAACCATGGAAGTACCAAGCTTGAATGTTTCAATTTGGTTATGTTGTTATCTTCATGCTAGAAACCAGGCTACCATTAACGATGGGGCACACATAGTCACTACAAGATAGGAATGTTGTTACTGTACCAGGGTCAAAGTTTCTAAAATTGTGTTAGGATTTTCTGAACATTGCTGGTAAACTTTATAAGAATACGAAATTTTTTGTAAAGATGCGAGCTTGGTTGCATACATGTCATATGATCTTTAGTATGTTAAACTTGGGTGGTGAGATGGAAAGGCAACTTGCTTCTTGGCATCTACAAGGAGAGGCAATGAATTGGTGGGAACTCATTATAGAAGAAGTAATGAAAATTAAATATCCTATACTAATTTAAAAGAAAGCTTTGAGGCGAAATTTGTATCTAGGGTCGAAAAGGAGGTGATGCTTGATAAATTTATAAATCTCAAACAAGAAAATTATGTGAAAGAGTATATAAATAAATTTAATGAATTAACAAAGTTTGGTTTTGAATCAGTAGACACGGCACCCAAGAAGGCGATGAAGTTTGTGAAAGGATTGTGTTTGTCACAAAGAGAGTTGGTGCTTTGTCGGATTCCTATGTGAGCAATGTTTGAGAGTTTAGTTGAGGCAGCACTACTAAATACCACTATATTGGAATTTTTAAAGGGAAGCCACGAAGAGTGTCAATTCAAGTAAGCGTAAGGATTATGGAGCCGAGAAGAATAGATGGTAAGCAAGACAAGAGATGTGAAAGGTGTAATATGCGAGCACACGATTTGAAGGGTTGTAGAGTTATTTTTCAAAGATAATATGTTGTAACCGTAAATAGATAGGTAATATGAAGAAGAAATGCCCTGCTTTGGGAAAGTTGATTTAAAGTTGTGTTATATACGGTATTGTCCTATGTTTGTATGTGTGTGTGCGTGTGTGTGCACGCATGCGCGTGTGTGTTTGCCTGTTTGTATATAGCATAAGGTATGTGGATATATGAAATAGAGCTGCGTTTAGAATTTCGAGGATGAAATTCTTTTAAGGGGGAGATGTAATATCCCATGGAATTTAAACATATTTTAAACACTATGAGCAAAATGTTAATTTTACAAACATTTGAATCAGATGATGAGACTTGTACCATTGCATAGAGCTAATTTTTGTAGTCAGAATGATATACTAGTTTATTTGGATCAGAGTCTGTATGAGGAAGTTACGTGGGTTTTAAGCTGTGGGTTTTGATTTGGGTTAAATGGGCCTAAGCACATTAAGTTGAAGTAATGATTCAGAATTTATATAATGGGCCGATAAGAAGTTTAGAAATTCAGTTTTCTCATTTACATATATTTCAGTTTTTCCATCTTCTCCCTCCGTCTCTTGGAATTTTATATATATATATATATATATATATATATATATATATATATATATATATATATAGGCTGAGAAGAAGCACATTAATTTTCGTCATGTTTACATATATACACTTACATTAGCATGTATCTTTTATAATTAAAATATGTTTTCGCTCCCAGAATTGTTTTAGAAATACAAAATTGAAAAAGCATTTTTGAAAAACACCATTATAGTTATCATGATAGGAAATAATACTTCTTGCTTTTGGTATTATTATTAAGCTCCCAAAATTTGTGAAATTAAAATCAAGTACAAATTCATTGTAACATAAAATTAATAATCAAAAAATTTTGAAATCAAATGCAAAAATGATGAATCAAGCAGCATGTAGTGTTTAAAATGCAACATTGCAACAAATAATAAAGTAAAAGTAATACAATTTTGAACATGTTATATGTTTATATCATTTAATTACATGAAATATAAAAAAGTTATAATTATAAGTTAAGTTATGTAGTAAGAACATGCAAATTTAACATCATTATGCATGTTTTACAGTAATAATTCAATAAAATGAAGTATTGTAAGATTTTTGCACTATAAATGGTGATTGTTGCATCCAAACAATGCGATGTACACTATAAGCAATTAAATTGCATAAAAACACATTATTATGACCATTCTTTGGCTAATAGCATTTTCTTTTATTTTAAATATTATCTTACTTACAAAACTCAATATGTCTACTTTGAATTTCCATAATTCTACGGGTATCTTCTATAATTTGAAAGGACGGTAGGATTTTTAATTTGGATTTGTCCCTTATTTTCAAGTTTAATATAGGAAAAACTCTTATCAAAAATATCTACTAAAGTACGCCTTTTATATTATATTCGATAAGTTTTTTTGGTTATTTTGAAAAGTAAATTTTAACTTAATCGCATGTTTTTATGACCACGGCTATTTTTTTTGAATTTTAAAGTAATGCAAATATTTGCATTTTTGAAATTTGTAGTTATTGTAAACTGTAAATATTTACAGTTCAAGTTTATAAATATTTGCATTTTGGTTGAAACTAAAAAAATGTTGGAACAAGTGCATTGGCGGGGGGTAAAGAGGGTGAATTAAAAAAAATCGAGAAAAATGTGCGATCCTCTAGAAATAGAGGAAAGCACGCTAGTAACTATATATGTGCATATATAACACCAAGCAAGGCGCTGCCAACATGCCTAGCAGGTAGCAAATCTAAGTAAAACCATCAAAGGAAAAAAAACTAAAGTATCCCTATAATGAGCTCCGGCAAGGCCACCGCCTATTACACCCCAATATCGAGCTCCGGCATGGCCACCGTCCAATATTAAGGTGTTAGAAAGACCTAAAAAACTAATGTGTATCAATAAGCCAATGATATAGGAAGCAAACACCATCTAATATGAAAGCTCCATACTGCTGACTCGAAAGGAATGGAGATTAGACTAATTTGAAGTGGAACTACTAATGATCCTGAATGGAACACTCTGCTCCGAAGACACGGTAAAACTGGAAGTAACGCCTAGTGTGACGACCTATGTTTTTGGACGGTTTAAATCGATGATAAACCACACACATCAGACTCAAACCATTCAAAAGGGTAGATTGCTATGGGGTAAATAAGAAAATCAGAGAAGGAAGGAAAAAAATACAGAACCTCGAAGCGGAATGATAAAATATAATAATCAAATAAACAGTTCATGAAGCTCTTTACAAATAAAATTGATTAAACTTTTATAATACATATCAGAGTTACATACAACAAGAATAAATAATAAATAAATATAGCGGAACAACATGATGTAGTGAAATAAATATAATAAATAATAATAGTACAAAATCTTCGTCTTCATCCTCCAGAAAGAAGTCTTCGATAAACTGAAAAGATCAGACTGACCCAAGCGAATTGAAACGACAAAACACTCGAGTTAGAACTAAAAGATCTTGTGTAAGTTAAATCAACAATAAATAAATATGAGTGTCACGGTGTTAGAGATGTTTACCAGGTTTGACATCTCCTATCCAGTATCTAACGTGAGTGCAATAACTTAAGAGATGTTCAGGATTCTCATCCCCTAAGGATCTGTTAAACTATCTACTATGTAGTGAAATACATTATTATAATAGTGTCTACAGTAAAGTATTAAAATAGCTTTAAGGTGTTACCCATATCCCCCTTAACATATTTTATATAATGTCGTAGTCTATACAGATACTGTAAACTCCACCTGCAGGTGGGCTATCAGGGAGCACTCCATAGGTATGATACAAAACAAACTCATAGAAGGCGCGATAAAGCATATGAACACGACACTCGAGGCAATGCCAGGGTAGATATACCATTTGCGGATCCGGACTGGTGGTAACGCATAGCCGCTACTACCGCTTAACTCGGAACACACTCCCATAATCGAAATCAAGGGGTGGCCACCAAATCATCACAAAGTCATAATATGGTATCGAAGAAATGTATCCGATCGGAGGTGCGACCTCACTTGGCCCGGTGTGGTTCCTATTTTAGTCACGTCTAGGCTGACTCACGGTAGTCAGGGTCACATAAATACCTCATACAGAATCGTTCGCCACACCATCCTACTTCATTTCTAGAATCTCCACCACATACATAGTTGTTAAAGTGGTTTTTGGTATTGGCAGGGAGTATGACAATATTCGATCTCCGTCTCTTTAACAATCAAACACTTATTTCACATCAGATGGTTCTTTTACATTTTAAAAGTAAATTCACAATTGATATCGAAATATCATTTCGAAATCACATTTACTTCCAAAATTATATCACAATTGAAATAATATCACTTCCGAATTCATATTTCCAAAATAAGATTAAATCCTCATTTAAAATCATCATATTCCTCAAATATGTCATTTAAATCCCTACTTATGTCATAACATCGTTAAACCATGTTCGCTTAAAAATCAAGGCTTTAAATAAAAACATTTCCACTTTACACCATCTGAAATTTAGAAAATAATTTAGATATTTATAAATAGTTTAATTAGTTTATATAGTTTTAAATGGAGATGAATTAGGTTGAATAGGTTTAAAATAGATTAAATAAATTCAAAATAGATTAAAATACTTTAATTATATTTAAAATAGTTTAAATGGTTTAAGATGGATTAAATAGGTTTCTTATGGATTAATTAGCTTTAAAATTTACTAAATGAATTTAAAAATAGATTAAATAGAATTAAAATAGATTAAATAGTTTAAAATAAATTAAAATAGTTTTAACTAGATTAAAATAGTTTAATATAGTTTAAATGATATAAAATATATTAAAATATATTAAAATAGATTAAATAAATTAAATAGATTAAGATTGGTTAAATAGGTTAATTAGTTTAAAATAGGTTAAATTAGATTAAAATATATTAAATAGTTTAAATTGATTAAGTTGGTTCAAAATAGATTAACTTATTTTAATAGTTGAAAATCATAAAATTAGAATTTAAAAGAACATTTACAGTTTATATTGAGATAATAAATTTTGAAATTAACATCATATTTAACCATTTCTTCCATTACAACATTTCAATAACTTAATTTTGATAAATGGTGTTTATGCTTCAATTACAACTTCAGTATTTCAGTTTAAACCAATTCCAATTTCAACACTAAAAACTTGGATTTTCGAAAATAATTCAGTTTATATAAATCAAGTTTTCTTCAAAATATCATTTAACTAAATTCAAATTTTAAAGATTTAAAATCACTTAATTTAACCAATCTGGTATCCATATATAATTCTCTACCTTATGGTCAAGTGATACAGATATTTATCATTTCAACCCGCCATTTAAAATTCTACGGGTACATATCATTTCAACCCAAAATCCAAAAATTTAATTTCAATACATGAAATCACTCAAGTCTATCAGTTCAATGCATAAAAGTTTCTCCCTAATCTATCAGATCGTTCGGGTATGTATCATTTCAAACTATAGGGAATCTGAAGTGTTACAATAATATAAAATATAACGTCTAATCATCCAATACCAATAATCAAACATCCATCAAAATCATCATCCAAATCAATCAATAAACATCAATAGCTAACTGATTATCAATAACAAGTATAAGCTGATGAATTAAAATTTAATATTAAACTAAATGACGATTAAATGCACTAAAAGTCATATTTAACTGGAATGACAATTTATATATACCAAACATCAATCAATCAATTTCTATTCACATCATAAATTTAATTTAACCAACATAAGATAATTTAGTAGTTGTGAGTGGGTTAAACACTCACCTTTGGTTTTAGCCCATAAAAATCCAAACAGAAGCGCAAAAACTCAACAGTCTCCAAATTCAACTAAATCAATTTCATGTTGTCCAGAATTTAAATATGAATCCAACATAAGAAATCGTGTGTGAATCAAATTTTATATGCAAAAGATATTCATGTTATAAGAAATATTATTAAAATAATAATTAGTACGAATAAAAAACAAATTTTAATACTTACGTTTCTCTCAAGATGAGGCTTAAGGAAAAGATTGCAGAACAACTAACATGAGGACACGATTTGTATGGAAAAATGAAAAAAAATCTTGTTTCATAAAAGAAAGCTTTTGTATTTGCAAGAATAAGAGCTTTCGAATATGAGGTGTCAGGAGAAACAAAATGCAAATGAAGAAATAAGCTGCAGGTTATTTACAATTAGGAAATTAAGGTGGAGGAACAAAAATAAATGTCACGTTTTATTTTGAAAGCTCAAGGCAGTAATAATGCATAAGAAAATGTACGTACGAATGGAAAAGTTTGCAAAGCAAAGAAAAGTAAAACTTTGTTTACGTGAAAATGAGGTGGCAAGAATTAAGTACAACCTAAAAATCTAGACTCGGGTATTAAATAGAAGGAGAAATGAACGGATCAAGTATTAATAATAAGGTAACTATTTTAAAACATTCATCCAATAATCAATGACAAAAGAAATGAAGGGACAACGTCGCACAACCTTTTAAAATTCAATTTTTTATGAAACGTAACCAAATTAACTTCATTAACTCAAAAAATATTCAAATTTGTACGCTTTTGGATTTTTTTTCTATGCATAATAAAAAATTTGTACTTACTTAAAAATGAAAACGTTCAATTTGGTTTTCCCAAAATGATCTTTTATTTCCATTAAAACACCATTTTTGTTTAACACAAAATGTATGTTTCTTTTATTAAATCTATTAGTTGCAATCAACGCTTTATTTCTTTTTAATTGAAATATTTGAATTATATTAATTGCGAATACTTACAAAGCTAAATTTCAAAACAGACAACTAGAATGGATGAAAAATAGAACAATTATTTATTTAAACAGTTTATAAATTTGTTGTTTATACACAAGATTAATAATAACTCTGAAATTGATTATTTTCCTATTCTTTTAATCAATCTGTAAGCTAAAACACAGTTCAAATAAATACATATTTCTTTCTTTAAAATCAATCATTCTATTCTTTATTTTAATGAAATTAAACCCTACATTCACAAATGAAACATTCATTTTATTGGATGTAAATGTACTTTTCATTAAATCAAACTTTACTTATATTTTCACAAAACATAAGCTACTTATAATTACACCTATTAATTTACAATTTAGTATTCTCTCTCCTATTAATTGAAAATTTTCAATTATATTAATTTCAGATGATTAAATTTCAAAATGGACTAAATGAATGTAATGAGAAGTAGAATAATTATTTCCTATCTGATAGTAATTTAAACATATTTATACACTATTGGATAGAAACAGTAATTACTCATTTCTTACTAAATAATAGTTTCTCATCTCTACAATAAATCTTTCAGCTACCAAACATTTCAAATAAATAAACATATGTTTACTCTTTTACTAAACTTATTCATTTTTATTCTTTTATTTTGATTTACACTCTTACTATTAAATCAACCCATATCTTATGAAATTGTTAACATAGGTTTCTTTCTTGTTATCCTCATTTTCTACAATTGACGTCATTTCTTACATTAACCACAATATTTAATTACATTAAATTCCAATTAATTGTATTCTAATTCCAAATTGATTTAATTAGATTTCAAACTTTTATTCAATCAATCATTACTCTATAGATATAGTTAACATTTTTTTTATTACATTAATATTCTCCAATTTCATCTTAATTTCCATTAACGCAATATTTAGTTACATTTATTGCAATTTATTACCAATTTGATTTCAAAAGGTTAAACAAATAGGTAACAAATAACAATTGTCGCCTTTAGCTTAATTTAATCACATTTATAATTTGATTGTTTACAACAAATGTTATAATTATTTACACAGCACTAATCTTTACTACTAATAATGAGAATTTCGTCCACTAAATTTACCCATGTCTTTCTGGATTACCAAAATTACCCTTCAGACCAAATTAATCGCAGCAAACCCTAAATCATTATCACATCCAAAATTCTTTGTCCAATCTCTCACTTTCTCCAACCCCTATTCTTTCTAACCCGGCATTCTTTCTAATACTCTACATCAAATCCATACCTCTTATACCATCGAAATCGACCGAAGATATCGACACCATCATCTTCTTACTGGACGATTCACTAATGCAGCACATCCATCGGGAAAATGCCTTGCCCGTTATCCTGAAACTACCACGAGTTCCGTCTACTCAATCCAAGCCAAACCACCTTCTTCTTGCTCAGCGCGCTTTATGTTTTTATGCTAGTTCTTATCTTTGATAAAGACGGCGAAGGAGATTATTTGGTTGTTGATAGTTATGGGGACATAGGGGACAAAGTGCGAGTCTAAAAAGAATAGTGAAAACAAATCGCACTTTCAACCTGAGGTTAGTTCACATATCATAGATTATTCATTGAAGGAATTGTGGTTTGATGAAAAAGGTAATAAGTTTATCACAATTCAATTGCTCTGGACTAAACTCAAACAATTACTTCTTGCTATATTATTTATGTCTAACAGTTGTGTACATTACCATACTATTCTACATAAGTAGAATATTATCATTTATTAGTACTTACAGAATTCGTGTCTGTTGATTGGAACATGAATGGTACAAGGTATTTTACAAGACTATAAATTTATAACTAAAATGGATGTGGATATTAGGAAAAAGGTTTTGATAATAGTTTAACCATTGATTTATACACAAAGGGTTGTTTGATTTGGTGAATATTTTATGGTATGTAATAAGAATTCATTTAACTTATAGGCTGAAAGTTTATATATATTCTGCTACCAACATAAATATTGCTAACTCTTTTGTATGGAAAAGAAAAAAAACTTTTGCATATTGTCATATTATCAAATATGATGCAATTTTATAGCATAGTTTACTGCTTCCCTAAATTCAAACGAAATATCTGGCATGGCAAAAAAAAGCTCAGTTTTTGTTATTACTTCCATAGTTTATGTACTGTTCATGCTTGTAACATGGTTTACATTGTAGTTCTCTTCAACCCGATTCTATGTTGTTTAATCCTATAGTTTTTATACATCTTCTCTTCTGCTACCTTTTGAAATTAATCCCAATTAACACCAATTTGGGCATTTTTTGTTTCTGGAAATTCATGGTAGTGTTATGTTTTTGGAGATGTATCAAATGGATCATAATAAATAAAATCATTTTAAAATAAGCTTACACGAATGTTGATTTTTCGCCTTTCATTATTTGTTACAAGTTATGAACTAAGTAATACTACTAATATTTTCATTTTTCATAGATTTTGGGGGAAGTGATAATAGAACCTTCTATGTATTGGAAGTTGAATATGTGTTGGGTCCTACTGAATACGCAAGTACTAAATCAGGTAACATAACCATGACATTGGTTACCGTCAAATTCATGGAGTCATCGATTGGGATATATAATCGTACAATTATTAATTTCAACTACTGATTTCACGTAAACCTCTTTAAATTGGTGATAGTGAAACTATGCATTAAAAAAATCCATGTATATAAAAAAATACTTATTTATAGGTCCATTAGTAATAAAAGATATTTGATATTCAATCTTTAACACCCAAGGAATTTAACTAACATTTTTCGAATGTTGATCGTTATTCTATGATTATCGAAGACAATGTCATATATTTGATGAACTAGTATATCACTTGATAAGTTCATGCATATTCATTTTAACCTATTTTGGTCTTAATTTCTCCATCAGCTAAACCTATGTTGAGATGAGGAAAATGTACCTTTTTATATTAAGAAACGACACTAAACGCTTCCTTAATAAAAAAATAACTATGGATGGTATTTTTCTAATTTTTCTTTTTTATGAAAGAGTGATCCTCTTATGAGGAGAGCACTCATTATTTATTAAATAATAAACATAAACAGCGCAAATATTTGATTGGGTATCAATGATTAAGACAATATATGAGATCATCTCATAAATGATCCAAAAAACAGAAAGCTAAAACATATGCTGCAATATATATATATATATATATATATATATATATATATATATATATATATATATATATATATATAGACTATGCACACAACTGGGATGATAAAAAAATAATCAACTACATGGTGAGCTAATGCATTGGCTGATATGCGAATGCAAAGGGCTGATGCGGATAGTGCCTGAAGTTTGATGCGTTGAGGCATCAGAATGAAGGAGTGGAATCTGCCTACATGTGTTGCGCTCGAGCAAGCTTTAGATGACAACATGTGAACTGCAGACTTAAGTGTAGATTTCTGCTTGGAATGTACTGTATAAAATTGTATATTTGTATGAAGCCGGGAGAATTGATGCCTTGCAAGAGAACCGGTGCGGGTATAGGAAAGACAACTGTTACTTAACTCAAATTTAATGTGGTGCAGGGAGACCGAAGCTAGGCAGAGACCCTGGAGCAAAAACTCCAATGTAGAGAACATTAAATGTGAGTGCAGAGGCAACTGTTGGTGCAACACGAAAGAAATGCAGTAAGGAAAGGTGTATCTTGAGAGACCGTACATGTTGTATTCGGTAGCTGAGATGCTGCATTAGGCTCTTTGTAAACTGGAATATCTAGGTAAGCCGCACATTGCATGAGTGATTGCACATGTCCAGGTAAGAATAGCTGCATATTTAATAGTAGGTGAAGTGCTGAAATGGTGGGCCTCATCTTAAATTAACAGCATTTGATAATGCTTATAGGCTTCAAATAGTATATGTGCTACAGAAACAGTTGAAGGCTCCAACACAAAAGCATGCAGGCTTCAAAAGATAGGTGGAAGATAGGAACCATGCATTTTTTTTCTTTTAAAAATATTCATTTGAATGGTGCCTAAGAGGTTTCAGCATACCCACACATGTTTGGCATAACTACAGAGAAAAATTGATTCAAACATAAAGAAACTTTTGGATTTGGTAAAGTAATTAGATATCCTGTCGAATAATGTGATAAACTTTAATTACATTACATTAAAGCGTTAGAATTGCCGGATCTTTTGTCTACCTCTTATGAAACTTAACTTTGTGAATTGATATATAGTTTTTAAATGCGAGAACAGTATGTATTAGTGCCCCATCAAAATACTAAATTCTTGCTTAATGGCTATTTTCCTAAGAAAAAACTGTTCCCCCACCGCCCCCTCATCAGTTTCTTTTAACAAAATGAAAAACCATTCCCACTTTTGTCTCCCCAATTTTCAATTCTACTCTTACTTTTAGGCTATCTGAGCACTTCATTTACACCTCCATTTAATCTATTAGACCGATTTAATTAACGATTATTATTTACTCCAATCCAACGGATTAAGGTGGAATGGGCATAAAATGACAGGACAATTAACCAACTAGTATGATCAAGCATAAATAGACTAGGTGAGAAAAAACAGTACATAAAAAGGAAAAACAAATTGAAAAAGATGGTTTTCTCATAAAGTGTATACAGGTAAAAGAATTAGCAAACACATCAACATTAAACAGTATAATACAATAGTTATAGCGTGACTGAACAATTTTGTTAACAAGCGAATGTTAGCAATAGCTTTGCCAAAGAGGGGACTGAAATGACTATAGTCACATATCCTACAATTCAATGTGAACATAATGCGGTTCTAACTTAAAACAAAGGGAATGATTTTGTAAGAGAGCAATGCAACAACGGGGGAACCGTTGTAATAAAAAAATACATGTAACTGCATTCCCTTCACTTTGAAGCAGCTTACAAAATATTACCGAAAACTTGAACCTTAACTAATCTAGCCAAGATATATCACAAAAGATGAAAAAAGTATCATTTAGACTATTTTTTTTTTTTGAAATGGTACTTTATATACAACATGTCACTAGGACAACATATCACATGTCAACAAATGTTCGAATGCAAGGTTCGAACTTGTGACTTCTTGCACCAAAGCCGAATTACATAACCACTTGGACATAGTGAAGTAGTTCAAAACTATCACATGCAGAATTAAATATGTTGAGTTCCATCTATAATGTAAGTATGGAGAGTACACAAAGGCCTTCTGAAAATACATTCATCAAATAATAAATAATTAAGCATCCAATTCATAAGCTGTTGATTGCCTAAATATGATTATTTAAGCTCTTGGAGGAAGAGGAGAAAGATATAACATTGGGTAAGAATTTTCATCCATCCTAAAAAAGCATGAAAGTTAGTGAAAAAATTAATTCCAAACTACAAACTATCAAGGTAAGAAAGAAATAGTAGTTACAATCTAGGTCAACAATAGTAATTATAGTAATCACATCACTAGGTTGTGATGAAAGAAAGTATACGGCGTGCTCATAAAATTTGATCGGAAAAATGTTATGTTATACAAAGTCCAAATACCAGTGTCATGATGCAGGTCCACATGGACATGCATATACACTTGTTTTATTAATTACAATTCATTACATATTATTTCATTTGTTAATACAACATTTAAACTATCATTTACTCCTTTAATCCAATTACCAATTAATACACACATTATTACAATTAATTTACAATTTATTACCAATTATAACTTTTTAATCATTTTAAGTAATTGGAATTACAATCAAAGTAGTTATTAATTACCTTAAATTAATACTATTACATTTCATTCCAGTTATATTCTTACTATTAAATCACAAAAAAAATTCTTCCAATAGTAAATCACAAAACCTTATTAAATTAACTAATTTTGATTATCGAAAATTACGGGTCGTTACACCTAGCTGAAGAGTGAATCCTCTTGAGAATAGAACGCCATAATGAAGAAGAAGATGTACTAAGAAGAATCCCTCACTGCAATCAGTGATCCTACAATCAGCAATCATGTGTACCTGCAAAGAGAAACTTACACCTTATCTAGCCCGGACCTGTATCTAAAAAGTAACTAAGGAAAATAGTTAGAATGTTACACATATATGTATATAAATGTAATTTATACATACATACATACATACATACATACATACATACATACATACATACATACATACATACATACATACATATATATATATATATATATAAATGAGATAGAAGTAAAGATACAAAAGAAAAGCTAATAGGACATAATAAATTAAAGAATAGAAAAAAGACTAAAAAACAAACAGAAGAACTAATAAAGTAAAGCTAATCGGATCCATAATCTAAAGAACTAAAAGATCTATAAACTAATACAAAGATAACTGAAACAAATCCAAAATTAACCTTATGGACCTTTGATCAAAAGAAAGTTATGATACATAGTGAAATCATCATTTAAGTTTGAAAAAATATTAGTACTACAATTATTAATGTCAAAAATATTTTTATATTTAAATAGATTAATATTATTACTAACCTTCTTAGGATATTCTTTAAATAGGTTATTTTTAGCTAATTTATGTTTTGGATTAGAGATCCAACTAAAGCAAAATGAAGAAATTATAAAAATCAATTTATTAAAGTGACTATTATTATTATTAAAAATTCTTTGGTTACTTTCAAACCAAATATACCAACAAGTTATAATGATTAAAGTGTCATGTAAGAATCTACTATCCTTATTAAACAAAAATCTAAAAGTATTCCAATAGAATTCACAATCAAAAATTTTAGTTATTATATTAAAGTTAAATATTTTAAGGATATTATTTAGAAGGAAATAAGTATCCATGCAATCATAGTATACATGTTTAATATCTTCAAAATCTAGATTACAAAAATAACATTTATTATCAATTTGTATATTTTTCTTTTTAAAAATTCTGCAGTATTTAGTTTTCCGTGCATAATTAACCACATGTGAATTTTAGATCTAGGAGGAGCATTTGATTTCCAATAAATTTAAAAGAGATATTGGTTACACCCGAAAAGTTAATAAATCTATAAAAAGAATTAGAAGTATATTTCTTACTCGTATCTCATTCTCAACTAATATTATCATTATCATTATCAATATTATATAGATTTAAGTATCTACCACTTGATTTTAAAGATTAAATGGTTCGTACAAAAATGGCATCTGACATTATCCTACCCCGAATAACGTTCGGCGCTGCTCCCTGCCCTCTTCGCCTATCCGCTTCTCCTCCTCTCTTCATGCCCGCATCTCCGAATCGGCCCCTCTTGTTTCTTTCCCTCTTTCTCCCTCGTCGGCCAGGTCGGGTCGCGTGTTCAAAGTCATGGCTTCAGCGTCTGTGTGTCCACAACTTCTCCTACAATCTACCACTGAATTTCCGCCTCTGCATGTAAGCTTAGTTCCCCATGTGGGTTCGCACTTCAGCGAGGGTTCATCCTTGCCTGGTAAGCTCCCCATTCCTGACTCGAGTGGTTTGAAGTGAGTAATCCTAAGAATATGAATTGTGATTTGGGGAAGCTCGTGTCAAGTGGTGCGATTGGTGCTAGGGCCGATGTTGGTATGTCTGTTCGTGAACGGGGTTATGTTTCGGCTGATTTTCCAAGCTTTGGTCTATGCACTCCTGGTGCTTGTGATAATTCCTCTAAGAACGCTGTTCCTATTGACAGTGTAGCTTGTTCTCCTAATTCAATTCCTTCTGCCTCTATTGTTTCCCACATCATCGCGGAGCTTCCTGGTCCTGCTGCTCCACCGCTGCCAAGCCCCAAACCATGGTCTTCTCTATTCACGTCCCTGCCCCGTAATGCGGGTGACTACGTCCCGATTGAATTTGATCTGGTCGAGGAGAAAGGAGTGATGATCCCTTTCCTTTCTGTTTTGCAAGCCGGCGTAGATTTTTGGTCTCATTATTTGGTCGGTTTCTTTTTGGAACCTAATCACCGGCTTCTTAATGCGTCTTCGGTTTGTCGAAGGGCTTGGAAGATACGTGGTGATTTGCATGTTAAGCTGATCAACTCCATGTATTATCTTAAGTTTTCCTCTTCTGAGGATCGGCGGCTTGTTCTTGAGGCTGAGCCTTCGTTTTTTGATGGTAGGCCATTTATAGTTATTCCTTGGCCTCCAACAGTGGCGCGTGCTCGTGAACAGGTTCTTTCTATCCCTATTTGGGTGTACTTTTCGCAAATTCCCTCTTCCCTTCAGCCACTTCTTGGGTTGAATTGGTTAGCCTGTAACGTTGGAAAATGGAAATGTTTTGACTCTAATACAGTTGCGCGTGATAAAATGATGTATGCTAAGGCTCTTATTGACATATCCCCCTTTAAGCCTCTCCCTTCTTCTATTCCTGTTTAGCTTGCTGTCGGGCATGTTGTGGATGTCCGCGTTCGCTATGGCTGGGCGCTAGATATTTGTACCTCCTGTCACTCTTTTGGCCACCTGGCTAACGCTTGCATGCACTCTGTAGCATCCGCGGCTGCTCCGAAGATCCCTTTGCCTCACCCCCTGCGTAGGATTTGGGTTCCCAAGCCCCTGCCTCTCAGATTTCCCCTCCTTTTGCTGTTCCATTATCAGATCTGAGTCCGCCTCCTTTTCCTTGTGCTAAGCCTGTCTCTACTCCTGATTCTGAGGTCCCTTGTGATGTTGTTGCTCCTATCCCATCCTTACCACGGTTGCCTGTTGTTTGGGATGAGTCCGAGCGGTGTTAGGTTGATCATATATCTGTTATGAGATTTAACCCTGTGGTTGGTTCCTTCTTTAGATTTGTCTGCGATGATTATCTAGACCTTAGATGCCTTTATTACAAACCGTCTGGTGATTCCTTGGTTCTCGATTTGGACGGTTTGTATGCGACTTCGAATTCTGTCATGCTAGCTGATACTTCCTGGGATCGGTCGTTTATCTACTCTTCCGACGCTATGGGTTATGATCCTTGTCTTGCTATCCGTTTTTGTTCTTTTGCTGGTCTTTGTGGGAATGTCCCTTTTGTATCTTCTCAGGTGTCTACGGATAATGGTGACTCTTCCTCTTTGGAGGAGACCTAATCATAGTGATATTTTTAGTTACTGTGACATAGCTGTCATGTACCTATGCTGTATTTTCATTTTTTCTTAGTAGTTAAGGTGCTTTTACCTTACTCCTGTACTTCAACTTTTATTACGTTCGTAATAAAAAGTGGACGGTCCACTATAAAACCGGCTGGCCTTGCCAAAAATAAAATATTATATAGATTCAATCTGGCATAAAGCAAAGAAGGCTGCCTAAGGGTTGAATCTACTAAAATTCTATTAAAGCTAAAATTCCAAGGAGGGTCATTTTCGGAAGGAAAAACTTCTATAATTAAAGCATACTTAAAATTACAGATTTCATATAGCTCTCTAAATTCAATCCTAAGAGGGATGAAAGAAATCCAACGATCATGCCAAAAAGAAGTACTATTACCTGAATGAACTATCGTATTAGTGCCTAAATTAAAAATATCATTACATTTTAAAATAGATTTCCAAAAATTAGATAGTTTACGAATGACTGAAGGAGTAATTTGATATAAATTGTCATTACCATTGTAGTAATATTTAGAAATGGATTCTTTCCAAGTAGCATTATCATTAATATCCTTAAACTTCCATAACCATTTACCCAATAATGACAAATTCATATTATGCAAATTAATGATTCCTAAACCACCTTCTTTTTCGATTTACAAACAGTTTTCCAATTTACTAAACATTTAATACTGCTATTAGAGTTTTCCCCACTCCATAAGAAACCATTTCTTATTTTGTCTATTTTATCAATCATCCAATCTGGAAAAAGATGCATGGACATCCAATAAATCGGGAGAGCTGGTGAAACAGAATTAATTAGGACTAATCTACCCGCTCTCGATAAAAATCTCTCATACCAATTAGAAATCTATTCTTGATTTTATCTATGATTATAAACCAGTCATCATGTTTAACTTTAATAGGTCTAATTACAAAACCAAGATAGTCAAAAGGAAAATTCATAGTTTTACAATTAAGCGTATTAGCAACTTAATTTTCAACTTTTTCAAAATCATTTAAAACTAAAACAGAACTTTTATCAAAATTTATTTTTAAACTTGATAGAAGTTCAAAACTATATAAGATAAACTTAAGAGTAATAATGTGTCTAGGTAAATGGGAAGAGAAAAGCAAGGTATCATCTACAAATTGAAGGACTGTAACAGCCTGAAAATTTTCGCCCCCGAACATCGACACTAATACGTTCACTATATAGAGTACAGAGCATTCGAGTGCCGGAAATACCAGGCTATTAGGGTTAAGAAGAAAAGGAGATAGAAGAAAAAATCGAAACAATAGCATAGAATATCATAATTGCAGTGGAACAAATATAATATACAAATAGCAACATTTTATACAAAGAAAAGCTGTAACTGTCAATATATATATAAGATGTCATAGTAAAACAAAGCTGGATAGTTATAATAACTTGTCCTCAACTACTGTCTATTCAGCCCATAGTACACAGTGGAATCTAGTCAATACGTTTCTACCATCCAGCTCGTCTCCTGAGCTCTGAACATCCTAACCTAAAAATTTGTAATACTCGGTCTGACCAAAGCACTACAATAAAGTGATACTCGAGTCAGGCTGGAAACTAGCGTGAGTAAACCCGCTTAAACTGAAATACTTAAGTTATAAAGATCCTTTGAAAACCAAGGTAACTCGTACAACACGACGAGTTTTTATCTGATTATACCAAACATCTTTACATAAAATCCATCGATATTGCAATAATGTCTAGGTACGGTTACTTATTTAAAATAGTTGAACTTGTGAAAATTAACCCAATTCTAGTTTATCAAACTCAATAGCCAAACCCGTAAAGGTTCGTTATGACTATTAAATCGAAGTGGTTTCGGATAACACAGATATCCGGCCTCGGTCTCTTTGAATCCAAATAATAAATTTTAAAGGGTAAATTGTTTAAAATAAAGAATTTATTACTTAGGGTGACAATATTCAATTATAGAGATTTATAATAGAGCTTTATTTCAAACGTATAATTATTTTAATCCAATTATTTTAACTTGCTTGACTACTCGATGGTACAGACAAGAATAATTGGAACGAATATCAAACAGGGATAAGCAAAGATATAGATTGTTACCAACTTAAATAACAAATAACATGACGATTCACTCCTTGGAATTTATTAACTTTACTCAGCCAATTTCATTTATATTTTTATCTGAGTTAATTACAACTTGAACAATTTATTAACTAATAAATAAATTATAAAAATACTATTAATTATCCATAGTCAATTAATTACCATTAAATAATAATAATAAGTTTAAGGCAAATAAAGTCAAGTGGAGATCATCAACTCGTCGGTTGGTTTTATAGATGAGAAGGAATCTTGTTTTTTTTAAAAGGTTATTAAATGAATAAATTTTGATTTACCTCCCAACCCTCAGCTCAAAGCCCATTAGTTCGATCATGTTCTCACGTAACTGCCCCTCTTCCCAATTGCAAAGAAAAAGAGCTGTTCAAAATGATTTCGTGCACACGTACGTGCACGTGTACAGCGGCCATCCACCACCCAGCCACCGAACAACCTTCGCCAACTGATACACTCCACGTACCAGATTGTCTCCTTACCATTTCCCCACCTCCGACGCAATGCCTCAAAATCTCGCCATCATGACCAAAGTAACGCAAGATCTTGAAGCTTCCAAACCCAACCGCGATAAGAAAATCGCCTCCAATCGCAAATAAGCACTATCAGAACATGCGCGCCTCGACCATACCCACTACCATTCCCCGCTGCAGCTCCCAAACCCCTTCGAACCTGATTTGATAGCTCCTCATCACCAAGAATTGATCATGCCCGAGCACCATCAAATACACGCTGTAAACCCTACACTGTCCTTGTCTATCACACACACAAACATAGCTAAAAACAACTCTCCACTTTTTGTGGATGCGCCATCCTCCGCTACTCCTCCCCGACAAATGTCTTGGTACGAAATCGAATACGTCGCCGGAATTTGACGTTTTCCCCCAATCTGATCATCTAAATATTTCCCCTTCCATACGCTACTATAAATCCCCAAGCCAAGCTTAAAAATCATGTTTTCCCACAACGATCGCAGCTGTATAATTCATTGATTAAATAAGGATACCCGAATCTCGACTATACTTGACCTCTTCATTGTAATATGGTCATTTTCCTCTACCCACTTGATAAGATTAAATAAAAAATTTTAAAATATATTATACTCAAATACGAACAACATTTGTTATGAAACCAAGGTTTAAAACATAATAGATTTTTGAGTATTTAATTTTAAAGTTGATTCATTCACTGTTTTATCAAAATAAGGAACAGAGCAGGTTTAAGAAAGAGGCACGGTATCTTCTTTTGAGTTCAGGTGAAGCTATTTCTGCCTAACACCCATACGCATTTGTACACACACACCACAGATATGTATATACTTGCCACAGAACGAAGATTCATCGAGATCACAGTCATATATATATATATATATATATATATATATATATATATATATATATATATATATTCCTATAAACAGAATAAGTGTGTAACTCATAGTCTATTTCTTTTGAATAGAGGAATGTTTTTGAGAAGTAAAACTGCTGGCTTTGGTTTTGATCCTTCCTGACTTGAGTTGTTTGTGATTTCTCTTAAGTTTGAAATGGTAGTGTTTTCTGTTTACTTAGCTAGTTCGAGTGAATGAAAAAAGATAGGGTAGAGGTATATATAAGAAAAGTGTGTTGCAGCTCTTTTGTACATAGTAAGTTTCCTTTTTACTTTTCTTTTTGTTTTTATTTTGTTTTCCTTTTCTTTGATCAGAGGTTTCTTTGGCTTGATTTCATTATTTGAAAAGGATGCGACTTATTTGAAATGGGATTTGATATTTTATGTGCTTGAGGGGATGTGCATTAAATGTTGTGTTCCCCTTTATGTTTACATACATATCTTCATTCTTAAGTACATACATACTACACATATATGTTCTCTTCAAAGTTTATATTTATATATATATATACAACCATTCATATAAATGTTGTTGTCTCCAACATGTTTCATATGCTTATATACATAGTTGCATATACCTCTATGTCAACATATTTATTTACTTACATATCACATACACACATTTTTATTTATACATATTTTAATATACATTGCTTATGTATATTTTGTCATTATAAATATATATTCACATTTATACAAATTTTCATGTATATTATTTCATATGAGCCTACGTTCATATACTCGTATATTTATATACCTATATATATTTTAAACATCACAAAATTTGTATATATATATATATATATTAATGGTTTTTTAATCTTAATTTAAATAGTGGAGTTCCTATACACATATAATTTATCTTTTTATATAAAATTCATCATATCCCAGAATTTTGTAATTCAATATTTAATATAGCTTTTAAATTAACTTATACATCCAGATATCAAAAATTTATTTGCTAGACTTATAAAATAAATATTTTAAAAAAAATCAGGTAATCACCCAATTAACAGACATCAAAAATTCGGGTCGTCAAATTCCTCCCCTCTTTAGAACTTTTCGTTCTCGAAAAGGGATGAAGCGAGAATTTTAGTTTTGATGTTTATTATTAGTTATATCATTCTTTAAACATTTAACCCTTTACCCTTTTATTTTAAAATTTCAAAACACCTTTAAAACTATATAATATTACCAAACTAGTTTTATAAAAATACTTTTTATAACCTAATGTCTAAATAAGTCCATCCTTGTTCTCACAAAAATTCAGTCAAACGTTGATCAGGCATAGGACTGAAAATCTATAAGTACTTAGTAAACCCGTTTTCAACACCCAGTGAAAATACTCGAAAAATCTTTTGCGAGAATGCTATGGGAATCATCACCCCCTCCATGGGTTGCAGTTAGCATGATGATTGTGTCGCCATCACGGCGAAATCTATAAGAAAACTGTTGGCATCCACACCTCTCGATTTCACCATGGAACTACCACAGATCATAGCTACGCCCAGTGTTGCAATCGTATCACAGCAAAAACCATGTAACAATAGGCATTAGCGCCCTCAAATTACACTGCCAAATGAAACTTCACCACACATATCGTAGACTACACAAAGGTTGCATCACTATCCCAGTGAAACCTAATGTAGACTGTAGGCACTCAACACCACACGAATTTCACTATGGAACCACATAGATCACAATCTACCGATGTTATGTCGCTATCCCAGTGAAATCAAACGTAGATTGTAGGCAATCACTGCCACTTGACTTACGCTATGGAACATAATAGATCGCAGTTACACTAGAGTTACGTTGCCGTCACAACATAACCCCAATGTAACTCTAGGCATCAGCGCCCCTAAATTACGCTACCCCAAACACATTCCTCAGGAACTATAGTTTTGTCCGGACGTCCTCTGGGATCCAAATTTAGAACCCCCTTAGGGATCAAGGCAGAACCACCCAGTGGATCTCCTACTAGAAGTTTCAACTCTAAATGGGAGCGCCTTTTTTCCCATATCATTCTCAAAAAAATTCATACTATACACATATAGCACCTTTCAAATTATACTCTTTATATGTAACACATATAAACTTCAAAATCGATAGTTCTCAAACTTGGCTTTCCAAATTCCCAAAATTTGCTTTTTTTTTTGCCGAAACCAAAAGCCTTTCAAAATAAATGGGTTTCGAAAGCCTTTTCAGTTCCATTCTCATAAACTCATTCTTATATATATTTATATCTCTACTACTAATAAAGTTAATTCATTCAACTAAAGTACTCGATGTCTTTTTGAACTTCCAAAAATGCCCTTCGTTTTCCACATCTGCGTTCTTTCGATCGTACCCGCACTCATAAACCCCGTTCTCATTCTCCTCTTCTAAAACCTAATTTTGTTTGTCCCTGGATTCGCCTAAAACATGCCAATTCCATTCGTTCGTCGCCAGTTCGATCCCCCCCCCAAGATTCAATCTCCCACCATACCTCCCTGTTTGAATCTGTACTCCTCCTCCTCCTTCAACAAATCAATGAACTATGGATGCTTCAAGTAAGCAATCGACAGCTCAAACCTCTGTAGTTCCTCTTCATGTCTTTCATTTTGACACTTGATCATCATTTTTTTCGAATATAGATTTGATGATATGTTGTTTTCTATGACCAGTGCATGCTTCACAGCTACTATCTGAGGTACCAGTGGCATTTCGAACGCAATCGGCAGCACAAACCTCTGTAGTTCCTCTTCATTTCTTTGATTTTGACAATGGATCATCATTTTTTTCAAATATAGATTTGATGATATGTTGTTTTCTATGACCAGTGCATGTTTCACAGCTACTATCTGAGGTACCAGTGGCATTTCGAACAAAATTATTATGTTAGCCATAATTGGATCTGAGTTTTCATATGTGGAAGGTGAAGGAAATGTACTGCCTAACGAGGTTAAAAGATAAAGGTATACTCTATTTTCTATCATCGCACATCTGTTCAGATTTGATTGAGTTGTTCACGTTGTTGTTAATCATGTTTTTCTTAAATGGAATAAACTAATCGTAGTATAACTGTTTGTGTTTAATATTTTGTCAACAAATTATTTATGTAGTTGATAATTTAGATGGTCCATCATGATATTTAAAAACAGTCATATTTGTTTCATATATTCCTTTTTAACCCTCTTAGAAGATGACATAAGCATTAGAAAATAAGGATTATGGATAAGGTCGATTACACACATAATAGAGTATGTATATAAAAATGTTTATTAGAAAAAAAAATTGATTCAAAAATGTGGACCATTATTTATTACATATGTATACTATAAATTGCCCCGTTAACTCATAAATTGAGAAATTGCACTTCACTGATCACCCTCTTGAAAATATGAACTGTTTATGTTTTCTTCAATACTAAACTTAGTAGCAAAAAAGCTGTCTTCATGTATACTTGCAACATCGGCTCAAGATGTAGCTGCAATGATTGTTTATGGTATTCATATAGGAATAAATTTTCAACTAAACAACTTATATAATAACTAGCATTGAATTTTGTTGTTAATAACCACTGTGTGCATTTATGTATGTACAAACATGGCTGTAAACAAAGTGTAGACTTTGGTGAAGTGAACACTATTGCCACTAAGGCTGTGATATTTGGTGCTATTGGGTAATGTTTTATAAGAAATTTGAGTTTAAATGTTATCGAAAAGGAGTATTTCTTTTAATTATTTATAATAGTTTGTAATAAAAATATACTGGTCGTAGAGACGATTGAACATGTGGAAACCGAAGAAAGAAAAGATGGATCGAACTACACTTGCAATCCATGCCAATACTGACAAGTGACTAATTAGGAGTCTTAATCTTTTACAACATATGCTGCCTTTGTAATAGTATATTGAATAATGCGTATAGGTCCGTATGCATGTACTATTTTCTCTATGTTCATACCACCAACTTCCTTCACTATCGAAGTACATCCTATTTAGTCTAATTCAAATGGAAAGAAAGACTTCTTCCTATTTATTGTTGTCAATTGTTCACTATTCCTTTGGCATTTCTTACATTGTTATAATGTTCTACTTGCTCTTAGGTAATGGTACATTTACTTGCAAATCCAATCATTCGTATACAAGTTTGAGAATACTATAGGTCATAATGAAAACCAAAACTGAAGCAAAGTAAAATTCTCTTAGGCGAATTGGACATTTGTTATACTATTCAAGTGAAATATGATTTGTCCATAATTAGTTGACAATAATTTTGGTAAGCTGTTGTATAAGTTTTTTTTAATTTAAATTGTTGATTAATAGACCCTTTTCATATTGGCTTTTCTTAGCAGTAACTAACATGTTTTATGAGTTATTTATTATGACAAAGAAATTTACAAGACTTAAAGACGGAGCTTGAAAACCAAAACTGAAGCAAAGTAAAATTCTCTTAGGCGAATTGGACATTTGTTATACTGTTCAAGTGAAATATGATTTGTCCATAATTAGTTGAAAATAATTTTGGTAAGCTGTTGTGTAAGTTTTTTTTAATTTAAATTGTTGATTAATAGACCCTTTTCATATTGGCTTTTCTTAGCAGTAACTAACATGTTTTATGAGTTATTTATTATGACAAAGAAATTTACAAGACTTAAAGACGGAGCTTGAAACATGTTAGTTACTCTATAAGGATGAATACATGGTAAATTGAACTAATTGATTCTAGATTTAGTGAATATGACGCTTGAATACATGCAACTGCAATTGTTCTTCTTTTCCAAAAGAGTTAAAGTTGATATTTGCCTTATCCCATAGTCTATACATATTAGTAGGAAAATACTAATGACTTGAAGTTGACATAGGTGTCAACAAAGCTTGAAACTTATATTTCAATATAGGATTTACAATCAATTTTGATAAATGTTAAGGTTTCTCCTAGCTAGAAATTGTTATGATATAATTTGTAAAGCATGTCATGATTATGTTGTCTTTGTGTTGGGGTGTTGACATCTTAATTTCTAACATAGGTAAAGGACATAGTTTGAAATCAGAATGATTTAGTGACTAGCGTCTTATGTTTTCTCAAGTATTTAGATGATGTAGTGATATACAAACTGAGCTATAGCCCTTGCTGAATCTACTACCTATAACACCAATGAGCATCATCATTCACATTTGTTTCAATTTTAATGTTTTGGAAAAATTCAGATTACAATTTCTTTGATGGTTACTATGGAGTGAATATCTAAAATAGGTACTTATGTTTTTTTGTTGTAGATTGGTAAATGTTGCAGTAGAAAACTAAAAATTTAACCAATGATGCTCTAATAATTTTTCTTATTTTTAGTAACAGAAAAGTGAATAGATTATACAATAACAACTTTTATAATTAGTCAATGTGTTGGCTTCACATTCATTCACTTAGTATTATAGATAATTATAATAGGCAAATTTCCCCAAGATGATGCAAATGTTGCATGTCCCAGGCTTAAGCAAAACAGACAAGTTAGCTTTGTCATTTAATTTTTTTTCAATCATGAAAAGTGAATCAAGTTTTGTCCCACTAAGCTTACTTTCTCCACTTCCTTTCATGATATTTGAATAATTTGAAGATAGTTTTTTGAATTAATTATAAGAACGGTAGAAATTTGTTTACGAGGAAGATTGGTTCATGTGATGTTATAGTGTGAAAAAATTAGGAATACAATGATTTCTTAGAATATAATAATTTCACCATTAATTGCCATGGTGAAAAATATTTAGCAAGTTAATTATTTAGTTCATTTGCATTCGAACCAACAATGGCACACCCTTAGCAGCAAGCCATTAAAACTAAAAATCATTTTACTACTCTCAATGGCAAGGATACAAATAGCAGGACAAACCATGTATACTTATGGTTAGAGGGAAATTAGTCATATATAATTTTCCTTCTTGAATAAGTTTTTTTCCTGATATAGCTGCCTCATATCATGCTGTAGTTGTGTCAGTGTTTTGTTGCTTCCCTGAGTTATACTGCTGTTTGCATTGCCTGCTACATTGCATCAAAGGGTCTTCATTTTTCACCGTGTGTGTAGTTGCTTACTGCACTATGGCAACAACATATCACATATTGCTCACAAACTCAACATCTACTCAAGTACACCAAAGCAATGATAGTCACATATTCCTGACTATAATGGGGTAAAGCAATGCATGTCCACAACC
Source organism: Allium cepa (assembly GCA_030765085.1). Taxonomy (NCBI): domain Eukaryota; kingdom Viridiplantae; phylum Streptophyta; class Magnoliopsida; order Asparagales; family Amaryllidaceae; genus Allium; species Allium cepa. Next base: position 206,503,209 of record CM060934.1, read on the forward strand.
TTGCTCTGTTTTATATTCACATTCAGATTTTCCTGCTCAAAAGCATCTCACACATGTTTCTCTCACCTCCTACTTTATTACTCATGCTATGTTGTTTCATTCCATGAGCATTGGGTCAACCTACTCTCGCATGCTGCATGGCGTTACGGCTAATTCCCGAAGTAAATTTATCTCGACAACCATACTTGCATCAACCTATGAATAATAGAACCCCACATACTTCATATATAAATCATGTACAGATGTACTCTGTATGAGTAGTTTTCTATTATTACTAATGTCGAATCATCTATGTGATGATCTAATTATAATATCTCGCCAATAGGGTTGGCGCAGTTGGTTGATGGTTCAGACTGCGTGATCGAAGGTCACGAGTTCGAGCCCCGAAACTGACAACCCTGTAACAAGTACCCGAAGTATGTGTTTGGCAAGCACATACTTCCCTAGAGTTTACAAGCGAAGCTTGGTTCTCTAGGTAATTCAAAAAAAAAAATTATAATATCTCTTGCAAACATTTTATATCGTTAATGTCGAATCATCCATTCAAGATTTTTGCTCCTTACATCTTTAGGAGAAAACTCCCTGAACTTATTTCAACCGTGTCTTTTTGAGTTACCGAAGAAACCCTCCATTTCAAATTTTTCCCACGAAACCTTAAATCATTATCAGATCCAAACTCCATCCTTCTCTCATATATTTGAAATTTTCTTCCCCAAAATTAGTTTCTAAATCCCTTCTCCCTAGCCTGACTCAACGATCCGCCACCACCGCACCCGATTTAAAAAAACAACCGCTATCACCGCCCTATTCAACCGCCTCCATCACCAGCGCCGCCTAAGCTTTGCCCAATTTTTTCCAACACCGATCAACAGCAATAGGTATTTATACTTTTTTTATATTAACAGGATTTTGAGTTGTTATCTTTATTCCGGATTCATCCCATTGTTTCTATGGTCGACTTCATAAATAGAAAACTGAAATGAATGTTATTTCCAATGCCGAAGTATAATTCGCCTGTTACCTTGACTTGACTTACAGTTCACTCCTGTGGAGCAGGTCTTGCCTCATTAGTCATTTTGATATAGTGTTTAATGTCTTTCTATGCTATGCCATATTTGATTAAGTCAGCAATATTCATTTTAACCTCTTATATTATGAACTTGGTACATTTTATGAACTTTGTGTGCAATTTGTCTCATGCATTCAAAATAGCAAAGTTGATAGGATAATACACTTGAATTTTTTTAAATTGCCAATGTATTTAAGGTCGTACTATTTGAATAATAAGCCAATAATTTATTTTTCCTAAACCCAGATCAGATGTAATGTTCAAGTAGTCATCTTCTCTACTACTAATAATAATACTTCAATGACCATAAATCAACCGCGTCTTTTTGAAATTCCCGTAATACCCTATATATTCATAACGATGGTTAAAGCTTTTTATTGCATTTTGGATGGTTTTTTATGATTAAAATTTAAGGATTATGGTTAAAATTTAATGATAAGAAGAACTGTGAAACCAAATGAACTATAATCTGATTGACTTCCTTTTGAATTCATTTTTTTGTCATGGATTGAGGAAGGCTGAAAAAGAAGATACTAAGAGGGTTAAGAGGACTTTTTAGTTACGAAACATTGGTCCATAGCTTATACAATATCGACAGTGCTCTCTATGCAGCTTAAGTATTTTCATGGTACATGTATTCGGATGTATATGCTAGCTCTGTTATACTGTTTCCATTTTATGAAGTTCTAAATATTATATATTTCCTCAACTGGATGATATAGTCTGATATTTTTAATTTTTTTTAAATGAAGCATGCTAGTTATTTTAATATATTTACATCTTCATATGATGTAAACTAACTTAGATGTGGTGATTTGATACAGACGGAGCTCCTTCATTTCATGTATTCTGATCAGGGTAAGTACCAAAGAGTTTACTAAGGGATAAGAAATGGTGATGATAAGCAAATGAGGCATCCGTTCATTATATGTTTGTTGTCACCAACTTGCTTATGGTTAGTTTCTGCATTTATCTGCATTTTTGTTAGGTTTGATCGATTTACTATTTTCATGATATGGTATTGTATTTTGTATTGGTTTAAAATAGTCCATCAAATGTTTATTTCTTTTAGATGTTTCATAAAATATGTTTGAACCATCACAAAAAACATATGAAAATGGCTACATATCACATTAAAAATTTGTTGTAATATCCATGAGTAAATATTTCTTATTTCAGGCAACATATCATCTTGGCAAGAATTTTTTGTTTCAGCCATCAAAAGTATGCCATATCTCCTATTATTATTAACTTCTCTTTTCTTTTCCTTTTCCCAATCAAACCAGGAAAATATCGTTTCGTAGGAAAATTATTGATAAAACCAGCTTAAAGTTCAGAACGTATTTATTTTCATTATGTTTTTTTTAAAATCGTAGGAAAATTATTGATTCCAGATTGTTATTAAGGAAAAATATTTCTGATGTTAATTATACATAGAGGAAAATAGGCAGAGGATAAAATTTGGAAGGAAAAATCTTGGTCTAAGGACATCAATCTGTTTTTTATCGAAGGACAATCCTGAATATAACTAGCATTCAGTATTTCAGTGTGGATATGAACTTAGTGCGAAATGAGATTGAGTGGGAAAAGATGAAAATTTTGAGTTAAAATAGAACTTACTGCATTTTCAAAAAAAAAAAAGATTCATTTTTATGAACAATTCATGTTACACTGTTATTTGGCTGCTCCATAATATTTCACCATGGCCAAAGTTGAACTAGCACAATAACCTCAGTCCATACTGAATCAACTGACTGTAGCAATTGCCTTGGTACCAACTTAGGCAACTGTCTCAGTTTACATGGAAACAATGCTTCAGTCCTTACCAAGGCAATGCTCCATTATGTAAAGCTTCATCCTTTTATACAGCTCTGTGTGGTAAGGTTTTTAGCTAAACAAAAGCTTTACATATTTTTCCCTACAACATCCTATACTTCAAGCCTTTTTTTTACAATGCAATGCTGAACTCAGTTGCAGGAATAAAATGATGGCAACTAACTGAAACTAGAGTTTGGATTTGTTGTTGTTGGGAGACGTTTCTCACCTATTTACCCTCTACTAACTGACTTGCTTTCTAATGTGGATATTATTTTATCCAGCTACTGCATTTGTTCACTCCTTTGAAATTTAATTATAGTGTTATTGAACATCTTAGATTTTGCATTCCAACTTTAAAACAACTTTGTTTTTTTAATCATTTTTAATTTCATAAATAATGTTACAACTGTGACCTGTTTGTACTAAATGGAGTTTACATTGCTGGAATTTTCTGGGCTTTATGTCTTACTCTTCTATCCATTTCATGATTAAACTTTGCAGCCACTTATGCCCTTAGTTCGTATTTGTTTTTTCAATATTACGTGGGTTCAAATTGATGTCTATGAATCCTTCCTGATAAATTTATAAAGTGCCTTTTACATTCGGGTTTTCTTTTATAAATAAATTGATTGGTGAATTTACAGTAATATTCCGGTTGTCTTTTGTACATTACAATTGTTCTGCTCGATATTGGAATGGCTACTACCATTATTGGCGTTTACTCCAATATCTAAAATGGCTAGGTGCATGGCGTTCATTGCTAATTATATATATACATACATATATATATATATATGTATGTATGTATGTATATGTATATGCATATATATCCTTTCGGATTGTTCGGTTCAATCATGTTGTGTGATGATGTGAGTCCTCACCCATCAAACGTGAAGTAGCGGATGTATTAGAGGAGAGGCTCGCAAAAAGTTGAATAACCAAGAAAGCAAAAGGATGAATATGAAATTAGAGATTTGGATATTAAAGTTGATACTGTCTAATTTTCACGGTACTACAAGAAAAATATAATGCCTTGAGATGCAAAGTTGGTACAATTAAATTGATAAATTGATTCAATAGTTGTTTACATTTAGTTATAAGGATCGTTTTATTGTTATTCGGTATGATTACTTGAAAATAAAATTTTAAATTGATAAATTAATTTTGATTCAACATAGAACCGTTTTATTTCACATGTAATACAAACATTTATTGTACTAATTATATTGCCTCGAGTGTGTGATGTTTGTACAAATTAGTTCTATACCTCAAAAAAGAATAACCATTTCATAAATTGTTTCCATTTCTACAGGCAATCAATGTAGTTAAGATGAGAGCTAAAGACGCAATGGAATAGCTAGCACGATTGCAGATTGCTTCATCTTCAAACGCTAGACAGTGAATGCTGAAGATGGCTTCTATAAATGTCTCATGTCAAAAATTTGCATGCTTCAAACATTGGTTACCATATCTGAAATGTGTCCACCATTCTCTGAGAAATAGTTTAATTTGTTGATATATTAGCAGCCTGCTAGCTTCTTATAAGTGGTATTTGAGAAATACACTACTATTTGACTCTTATATTCGCTGACTGAATTTGATTAGAAAGTTTTTTTTTCATTAACTATTAATTTGAAAACTCATTTGTTTATTACTACTTCTTTGTTCGCTTTGAAATGAAATGATAAGGTTAGATTTATTAATACTGGATTTACTGCTTTTATTTAATGTCATTGTTCCAATGTTGATTCTCAGATTAATTATTCGCTTCCCGGGTTCATCTCTTTCAAACATGGAAGCATAACTGGACCTAATGCTAGGCAAGTTGAAATCGGTTTTGTTACAGAAACATCCTTTTTTTTTTACCCAAGCTGCGATTGAACTGATATGATTATTTTATCCTGAGTTTCGAGAGAGGTAACCTGATTATGTTTCCTGAGAAAGAGAATTGTAAAGGTAATCATTGAAATTTGTTTTCTGTAATCGAATATATGATTTTATTCATGCATTTAAATATGCTTTTTGTGCAGGGATGTTATCAGAACTGATGTTGCTTTTTTATTGAAAGTGGTTGTTGTAATCTACTGGCACTCAAAGTGAAATTTCATGGTAAACAGATCTATGCCTTTTTCCATTATGAATATGAGCATGCTCAAAATTTTCTCAACTTCGATGTGAATACGTTCAAACCATGCTCCATGTTAGAGGCCATTATGTTCAAAATTATATGTTCCATTTGAATTTTAAATAAAAGAAGATTTTGTTGCAAACTATTTGTGTGGCAACACCTTCTTTTAATCCTGTATTTTTCTCTTTCTATTTTCTACACAAATAACAAACTGTAAACTCTCGATCAAGATCCACCAACTGCTTTACAGGTGAAACTTTTAACAGTTATACTCTAGAGTATCATTGGAACTTTAGCATGATTTTATTGACATGAATAGAGTAAATTGGTACGGTTTTCAAATTTTTGTTCCCCCACGAGCTTTTTTTTACCACTGCTTGCTTTTTCCATGCTCCTACTTTTACTTCGTATTTCACTGTACTGCACCATTGTGCAGGGCTCAACATCTAAGTATAACCTTTCAACTTTGGACTCGCCCATTTGACGACCTAGCTACCAGTATTGAACTTGAAGTACAACAAAGTGAAACTTCAGCTGACTTGATACTACAAAGGGAAATAATATTCTACATCTCAGCACGTATCCAAGCAAATGAGGTTATATGTACTGTATTCAGTTAGTATGAACTCATGTTACACTCCTACAATTCTTTTATTCGTTCTACCTTCTTGCTTCTGCGCTGCAAACTGTGCATTGAATTATGCATTAACTATCTGTCCAGATTTAATTGCTTTGTTCCTGTAACAACACTTTGTACCTTACTGTACTACTGCACTATTCCATAGCTTACACATGCATATTGTACAGTATTATCTCATCAACATTTGCTCCCGTAAAGCGGGATTACCAACAGTTTTACACAGCATATGCAAAACACAAGAAGACAGTACATACAAGTTCGTTATACAATGCTGTGTTATCATTTCACATTCAATTGTATATACACGTTCATTATACAATGTTGTGATACCATTTCATATTCAACTGCGAACAGTATATACAACTTCGTCATACATTATATACAGTGTATACAAGTTCATTATGCAATACAGCATATTCAATTCTATTACTGAACATTCTTCTTTCCGCACTATCATTTCACTCCAGTTTTGCTTTTAAACATTACTATGCTGTCGGTTTCTGATAAACAAAATGGCTCCCTCCTACTCCATAAAACAACCCCAAAACAGTAACTTTGTTTCATTATAGTACAGAAGTCTTTACAATATTTATGGACAAAGTCAGTTTAAATAACGTGTACATTACAACAACGTATCACACCTACTTTCATTCCAACGGATACAAGTATTCGAACATACTACATAAGTCAGAACAATGACAATATTCCCTGCCAAATTTTGATAAGACTACTATATATCCTTCTACTCATCAATGCCTTTTAATCCCTAGACGTGGTCCATGCCTAAAAAATAAACCGAAATTAATAGACATTATGGCATGAATAGAGAATGTGTACTATATTTGTAAACGAAACATCATACACGACTTAAAACATGCACATGGTGATTAGATGCATTCCCACCTGGGCATGCATACATACTCGTATATATATATAGGTTTATTCTTTCAACTTGAATAATTTTTCGGATCATTTCATAGTTATATAAATTCCACTTTATATTTCAAATATCCTTCAAAGATCACTTCTTCTTGTTATAATTTCAATAAGGGGAGTTTTTTTTAATATATAACAAGTATGTATAACCTCATTAATGTCAAATCAAATTTTCCCAGTTTGATTTCCTTTTTCAAAGTCATTTGTAACATTACTTGCTTCTTATAAAGTGAGTTTCAGTAATAGTGCTATCCAACTTTCATTTTTGCCTCAATATCTGATTCGGTTCCACTTCAGAATTGTCTCAATTTCCCATTTGGACTATAACTTCATTCAACCCAGTTAGTATTTAAATCAATGGTTTAAATATAAACAATTTCCATTCGGACCAGTTTGAATTTTTAGAAAATAGTTTGAATGGTTGTAAATAAGTTAAATAGTTAAAGTAAGATAGTTTGAGTATTAAAAAGAATTGGTTTGTATAGTAAATAGCGTAAAAAATCAAAATAGTTTGAATATAAGAAAATAGATTTAAGACGGTTTATATTAAAATAATTCATTTGAAACCAGTTTCAGAGTCAAACTAATTCAATTTCCAATCTCCACTTCAAATCAATTCCTAATTCGACTTCAATTTAATTCAACTTCGATTAGAATCCCAATTAATTCAATTCAATTCCAGTTTGAATTAATTTCAATTTCGTTCTCAACCTTCAACCATCTCGATTCATATAAATTCAAGCTCGGTTGTCAAAATACTAATTTAATCCCTTAAATCAAATTAACCCTTAATAATTAATTTAACCATATAAATCTCTTATAATTAAATCATGAGCCCAAATTTCAAATATTCATATAAGTTTTCTTTACTTAAACTTATTTCAAGGTTCGAGTGAGAGTTCAAATCGTTTTCGAACAAATTAATTTTAGGAATTCAATTGATTACTCAATTAACTTCATATTTTGAAACCTAATTCTTAACCCACTTCGGTTGACGGGCTCATTTTAACATTCCAAACTTAAACTCAAAATGATTCCATTTCCATAAATTCAATTTTATTTCTACGAATCAAAATAAATAGTTTCAAAATAAAGCTTTACTTCTATTTAATTTCAGAAATGGATATATATATATATATATATATATATATATCACTTCACTCCACTTCTCAATTAAATCAAAATAATCCAATGTACAATTTTATATATACTGTCAATAACAAACAGGATGATAGCAGGATTTGTCAGCGTAAATAAACCTTCTAATTATCTAAAGCACCAATCACAGTATCCATAACAAATTTCCAGAATTCGAAACCCGTTTATATTTCAAAAATCATTTTGAAATCATTCATGTATACATAACTTCTTTTGCACTCCTTATTAAATCTATACTTTTTTCCCTTTTTCCATTTATTCCATTTAACTTCCATAAGTTAAATCTTAATTTCATCTTGAAATTTTCCAATTTTAGATTATAGGTTCAAAACTTATTTAACTTACCCTAAGTTAAATTTTTATTCATTTAATCCATTCAACCTTACTCAATTTAAATTTCCATCCCAAATTTAAATTTCGTATTAATATCCTTTTCCATTTATAACTTTAAAAACTTATTAATCTTTTGGTTATACTCTCATGTCAAGGGGAATTTTAGAACCCAACACTTAGTATTTATTTCAAATCAACTTTGAAATAATATATATTCACATATATATATACATATTTATCCATTCACACATCAAGTCATACTTTCAATTTTAAACCATTCTTGGTTTTTAATACAAACAAATTCCTTTGAAATTTTCAAAACAACTCTTGTTTTAAAACAACATTTCTATATTCAAAAATAATCTAAATAATATTACTTATTGTTTCCTTAAACACTTTGAAACAATTCCAAAATTCTTCCGGGCTTAGATTATAAAACTTCACAATTAAAATCCATTTCGATTTGTAAGTAATACTTATATAAATTTTAACTTCTTTAAAAACATTTCACTCGGTTTTATGATTGTTTATTTGGTAATAAATATCCTTTATTCAGACACCAACTCAATCTATGATAATTATCATATCTAGAAATCAAACATACCATATTTTTCATCACGGTTTTCTGGAAAAAATATAATCAGGGTGAATTATTTTCAAACACTTTGAAAATTATTTTGAATTTTCTAGGATTTAAATTCAGGTTTGAATCCATTTTTAGATTAACTTATTTGTATAGTTGATGCTTACCCAAATTTCTATTTGCTTATATATGTTTTACCATTTAAATCTTACAATCCTATTTAATTTCAATAACAACAACCAACCAACTTAATATAATATAATTTAGAAAAATTATTTCTTTATATATCAAAATGTAATCTTATATAAAAATTATTCTAGAATGGTTTTTAAAATCATTATATAAGAAAATAACAAGTATGCCCTCATATAAAACACTTAACCCATTCTAGGTTACTATTGACCCTATCTCTAATGAGTAATCCCCACCAGAGCCAAGGTTCTCGCTTAACCTTCAACTCTGATACCAAATGTAACGGCCTGAAAATTTTCGATCTCGAAAATCGACACTAATGCGTTCACTGTATAGAGTGTCGAGCATTCGAGTGTTGGAAATACCAGGCTGTTAGGGTTAAGAAGAAAACGAGATAGAAGAAGAAATAGAAATAACAGCATCGCAGCGGAACAAATATAACATACAAATAGCAGCATTTTATACAAAGAAAAGCAATAACTATCAATATACATACAAGATGTCAGAGTACAACAAATCTTCACAGTTATAATAACTTGTCCTCAACTAATATCTATACAGCTCATAATACACACCAGAATCTAGTTAATATGTTTCTATCATCCAGCATGTCTCCTGAGCTTCGAACATCCTTACCTGAAAATTTGTAATACTCGGTCTGACCCGAGCATTACAATAAAGTAACACCCGAGTCAGGCTGGAAACCAGTGTGAGTAAACCCTCTTAAACTGAAATACTTAAGTTATAAAGATCCTTTGAAAACCAAGGTAACTCGTACAACAAGACGAGTTTTTATCTGATTATAACCAAACACCTTTACATAAATTCCGTCGATATTGCAGTAATGTCTAGGTATAGTTACTTATTTAAAATAGTTAAACTTATGAAAATCAACCCAATTCTAGTTTATCAAACTCAATAGCCAAACCCGTAAAGGTTCGTAATGACTATTAAATTGAAGTGGTTCCGGATAACACTGATATTTGACCCCGGTCTCTTCGAATCCAAATAATAAATTTTAAAGGGTAAATTGTTTAAAATAAACAACTTATTACTTAGGGTGACAATATTCAATTAAAGGGATTTATTACAGAGCTTTATTTCAAATGTATTATTATTTTAATCCAATTATTTTAACTTGTTTGACCACTCGATTAGACAAGAATAATTGAAATGAATACCAAATAGGGAAAAGCAAAGATATAGATTGTTACCAACTTAAATAACAAATATCACGACGATTCACTCCTTGGGATTTATTAACTTTACTCAACCAATTTCATTTATATTTTTATCCGAATTAATTACAACTTGAGAAATTTATTAAATAATAAATAAATTATAAAATACTATTAATTATCCATAGTCAATTAATTGCCATTAAATAATAATAAAAAATAAGTTTAAGACAAATAAAGTCAAGTGGAGAACATCAACTACAAACAACGTTTCAAAATTAATATTAAATCAATTCAGAAACGACAGTTTTTAATTTAACTGAGTTAAATTAAAATTTAAAACCAGATTATTTATCGGTTTAAGGAATTTAGTAAAACAGTTTATTCTAAATAAGTTTATAACTAAATGGTTCATTCAATAATTAATCGATTAACCTATAATTTACTTCACATGAAAAAATTTCTATTTGTTTGCTTCAATTATTATATCATTAAACTTTTCAACGCAGAAAACTCGACGGTATTTCTTTTGGTTGATAATATTCCTCGATGGGAACTCAATGCAAAACCCACTCATCGGTTGGTTTTATAGATGAGAAGGAATCTTGTTTTTTTAAAAGGTTATTAAATGAATAAATTTTGATTTAACTCCCAACCCTCGGCCCAAAGCCCATTAGTCCGATCATGTTCTCACGTAACTGCCCTTCTTCCCAATTGCAAAGAAAAAGAGCCGCTCAAAATGATTTCATGCACACGTACGCACGCGTACAACGGCCATCCACCACCAGCCACCGAACAACCTACGCCAACTGATCCACTACACGTACTGGACTGTCTCCATACCATTTTCCCACCTCCGACCCAACGCCTCAAAATCTCGCCATCATGACCAAGGTAACGCAAAATCTTGAAGCTTTCAAACTCAATCGCGATAAGAAAATCGCCTCCCATCGCAAATAAGCACTATCAGAACACGCGCGCCTCGACCATACCCACCACCATTCCCCGCTGTAGCTCCCAAACCCCTTCGAACCTGATCTGATAGCACCCCAAACCAGGAATTGATCATGCCCGAGCACCATCAAATACATGTTGTAAACCCTACACTCTCCTTGTCTATCACACACACACGGCTAAAAAACAACTCTCCATTTTTTGTGGATGCGTCATCCTCCGCTACTCCTCCTCAACAAATGTCTGGGTATGAAATCGAATACGTCGTCGAAATTTGACGTTTTTGCCAAATCTGATCATCTTAATATTTCCCCTTTCTTATGCTATTATAAATCCCCAAGCCAAGCTTAAAAATCGTGTTTTCCCACAACAGTCACAGCTGTATAATTCATTGATTAAATAAGGATACCCGAATCTCGACTATACTTGACCTCTTCACTGTAATATGGTCATTTTCCTCTACCCACTTTTTAAGATTAAATAAAAAAAATTAAAATATATTATACTCAAATACGAACAACCTTTGTTATGAAACCAAGGTTTAAAACATAATAGATTTTTGAGTTACTTATTTTTAAAGTTGATGCATTCACTGTTTTATCAAAATAAGGAACAGAGCAGGTTTAAGGAAGAGGCACGGTATCTTCTTTTGAGTTCAGGTGAACCTATTTCTGCCTAACACCCATATGCATCTGTATACACACCACAGATACATATATACTTGCTACAGAACGAAGATTCATCAATTAGGATCACAATCATATATATATATATATATATATATATATAGCTTTACTATTAATAATGAGAATTCAATGAATAGAATTCAACCGCATCTTTTTGAAATACCCAAAATGCTTTTTGTATCTCTAAAGAGAGATGTAGGTGGCAACCGTTGGATCATTATTGAAGTAGTAGGTTAAAATTGTTTAAATTATTTCTCAATTTGCACGTCATTCATCAATGGACCATGATAGGCAACATCTCAACTCAACTAGACATAATTGGAGCAACTACCTTCTCTACCCCTTTGCTTATATACAACAACAATTAATATATTTGCATGATGTGGGACTTGTTATTGAGTGTATATGTACCTACGATGAAAACAATGACCGCCCCCTACCGCTAATGAATTGACATGTACATCGTTCAAAATCTTTAATGGCCACTGGCCAAGTTGCTTATATTTAGACTAATCCAGCTTGATTTTTCAACCTTTTTCCTATTTTTAAATATATGAAAATGTAGTTGTTCCATTTCATGCTTCTCGCGACATAACTTCCAATGGTCTATGTACTGATCGTAAAATTTAGCATTGTCCATTACTTTGATCAAATGAATTTTTATCTGCCTTACCAATAAACCTTAGAAAACCAAGTACACTTCGGATACATTTTAAAATATGCATCGGGTTCTAATCTAATGACACGTTACATGATATACCCTACAAACAAACTTTTGACCTTGCAGATCCTAATGATATATATTCACATCTACTACGAAAGCCATAGGAAATGATTTACAATTAGATACAGTCGATTAAAATGAAAAAAACCACAAAATATTACTGAAACCGGTGTGCGTAGCATGGGTTCACACTAGTATTCCTATAAATAGAATAAGTGTGTAACTCACAGTCTATTTCTTTTGAACAGAGGAATGTTTTTGAGAAGTATACTACTGGCTTTGGTTTTGATCCTCCCTGACTTGAGTTGTTTGTGATTCTTTTAAGTTTGAAATGGTAACGTTTTTTGTTCACTTAGCTAGTTTGAATGAATGAAAAAAAATAGGGTAGAGGTATATATAAGAGAAGTATGCTACAGCTCTTTTATATGCAGTAAGTTTCCTTTTTACTTTTCTTTCTCTAATTTTATTTTCCTTTTCTTTGATCAGAGATTTCTTTGACCTGATTTGATTATTTGAAAAAGATGTGACTTATTTGAAATAGGATTTGATATTTTATGTGCTTGAGGGGATGTGCATTAAATGTTGTGTTTCCCTTTGTGTTTACATACATATCATCATTCTTAAGTACATACATACTACATACATATGTTCTCTTCAAATATTACATATATATATACAACCATTCATATAAATATTATTCTCTCCAACGTGTTTCAAATGCTTATATACATAGTTGCATATACCTCTATGTCTACATATTTATTTACTTACATATCATATACATACATTTTTGTTTATACATATTTTAATATACATTGCTTATGTATATTTTGAAATTATAAATATATGTTCACATTTATACAAGTTTTCATGTATATTATTTCATATGAGCCTACGTTCATATACTCGTATATGTATATACTTATATATATATTTTAAACATGATAAAGTTTGTGTGTGTGTGTATATATGGGTACTTAATCTTAACTACTAAAATGCTGATTGTTAAAATTGAAAAAAAAAAAAATCTGATAATTAATATTCATATCTGGGAAATTATTTATTTGATAATCTCATTTATAAATTATTTAATTGACGAACTTGTTATTTTCAAACAATAATAATGTGATGTTTTTAAATATAGGTCTAAATAGATTTTAAAATAGAATTATTATTTATAAATTTAATTTGTGTTATTTAAATATATACATACATTTGGGTCAATTTCAAATCTGATTTTTTATTGAAATTGAAATTGAATTTGAATTTGGATTTGAATTTGAAATCTAAAAGATAATTATTTTAAATATTTTAGGTTTAAAAATATATGTATAAGATTTTTTTAGTATATAATTTATTTTATAATACTTTCTTTAAAGAATCTTATTTATGAACTGAAAAAGGTATTTATTAAATAATAAATTAAATACAAAAGCTTTTTATTAACATTTAGAAATAATTAATTTAAAAAAATGTATATTGACAAATGTTTAAGTATAAGAGCTTGTAAATAACATGTGTAATTAGATTAACAAGCCTAAATGACAAGTGTCAACTTTTATTTTAATTTTCTTTTATTTTTAATAAAACTTAATTTAAACCTATATAAACTTATAGCATTCATCTTCATTTCCTTTCTTATCTTCACTTTCTTGAAAAAAAGAAGCCTGTAACAAAATCTTTAGCCAGAGAGATTTCAAAAATGAAATTTCAAAACTAGAGTAAATCAAGGAAACCTGAAATCAACTAAGCAAGCAAAGTACTTCAGTTTTCAAATCAAAGTAGGCATCTCAACTACAACAAGATCTCCAACAATTCAAGTTCAAAGTTTCAAGCTTTTTTGTCCAGCTTCAAATTTCCTTTCCAGCTTCCAGACCTCTGTTTTTTTACATAAGGTGAGTAAACTTGAATCTCAAAGCTTGATCTGTTTATATATGAGTGTGCATGAGTTAATCTTTGAAATTTTAATGAGTAGTACATTTTGCATGTTTGTTTAGAGATGGTTGCTTGTATGTAAGAGTGTGAGTATGAATGCATGTCTCTGTATAAATATTATCCCTATTTACAAAGAAAAAATCTAAATCAAAAATCAGTAACTCCTTATATAGAAACTTTAATGTCAAGATCTTTGAAAGGAAATTGCTTGTAATCGTTAGATTTAATTTTTAAAAATGGTTTCAAGTCTACACTTGAAGTAAGTATGAAAAAAATTAAAATTTACAGTATAAGCCAATTCAAATCAAAAAAAAGTAATTAAATCTCGAATTTTGAATATATAATCTGAATCAGTTTTGGAAACAAGGGTAAAATCAAAAATTTTAAATTTGTAGACAGCGGGGATTGGAGGAATGATCAGAATGGACTCTTTGTTCGTATTCAGGCAATCAGTGGCACTTGGTTGGTCGAGCTTCAGGTCAGAGGTAGCTAGGGGTTCAATGGTGGTAGGAAAAATTGTAGGGGTGTTCAACGTTCGTCGAGGCAGCGATACGAGGGCATTGTAGGGTTCAATGCTCCGATGGGTTTTTTGATGTTCTCGTGACAATAGCGGTGACGAGGTTGAATCGAGTGTTATCGGTGTAAGGGAATTATGGAAGTAGATGTATGGCAAGGTTCCTTATAAGATAGCGAATTCACCGGTGGTCGGAATTAGGTGATGTGTGGCGAAGTTTAGAAGTCTTGTTTTGTACCTGATAGTGTTCTAGCTCGTTTTCGATTTAGGAGTAAGTCATGAATTCTGGGTTGTCGACAGGGAAGGGGTTGTCGATGATGATCTGTAGGAGGTAACGGTGGTGGTCGGAGGAGCTTCAACCAAACGTGCACCTTCATGCATAACTTATGCGTGTCTGGGATTGTGGGTCATCGGAGAAGAAAAGGAGTAGGGGTCGGTCTCGAGTTGGTTGCGAGTTTGACTCGAAGCAGAATGGGTTGTGAAGTACACGGGGAGCTGCTCGAGAATCTTTGAGTTTGGATCGGGTTTTTTTCTTGGGTAAGCAAATAAGGTGTGGGTAATATTAAATGTCAAAGTTTAAAAATAAAAATGAAACCAGTTTTGGGCTATTTACTTGAATAAATCTAAGTGTTGGTAAATAAAAGTTGAATATTTTATTTGACTTAAAATTAAGTTAAGATTTAAGTTTATTTAAACAGTAAACCAAAATAGTATAATCAAAAAGCTAATTTAGAAGGTAAAAATGTTTAATCCATTTGTTAATAACAGATTTTATTATCATGTTTTAAAAAGGGGTTTCAAGCAAGGATGTTGATTAGGTTACCAAGGAAGATTAGAAAGTTTGAATTTTGAATATAAATTGTTTAATGTTAGCTGATTTAGTAAATCATATATTGGAATAATTATGTAATTCATATCTTTAAGTATTTCAAAATAAAATTTAGTAAGAGATGAGTTAAGATAAAAGGTTTGTCCTTGATTAATTAGGGTTTCAGGTGATCAAAGGAAGATAAATTAATAAATATGATTAATCAATTAATATGGTTAATTTGAGGATTAATTGATTAATGTAACTAATTAGAGGTTTATGAAAGGATCATTAATTAGTAATTAATGGATAATTAATGAATGAGATTAAATAGTTAATAAAGTATAATCACTTAGAGTAAGTAATTAAAGAGCAATTACCTAATATAATTAATTAAACGATAATTAATTATTTAGTGTGATAATTTAAGGTAAATAAATGAATGTATTTAGTTAAAGATAATTTACTAATGAAAGTAATTAAGAGTTAATTAATTTAACTTGAGTGATCATGGGTTAATTCCTTGATGAAGTAATTAATTAATAGTAAATTACTTAAGGGAGGTAATTAGGGATTAATTACTAAGTGTAAAGGAATCGATTAATTAAGGAATTAACTAAGGGTTAGTTAATTTATGAGTGTGATTAATTAGAGGATAACTAAGGGTTGACTGATTTATGGTTTGTAATAAGTTAATGTTAAGTAAGCAGGACTAAAAGTAATTAGAGAAATTAATTTAATTTATTCAAGTTGATTGGATTGGTGAGACAAATTAATCTTGATTATGAATGATTGAATGATACTGAAGGACTTGGATTATTTGATGTTTCTAATATGAAATGTTTGTGATATGATTGGATTGAACAGTGGTAATGTGGTTATCTATTAACGTTGAATTGATGTGCAAAAGTGACATCCTGTATTTGTAGTTTGAATTGCATTTCATTTGAATAATTTAGGTTAGGATGGCATGGGACTCGAAGAGACCGGGTTCGGGTAACTGTAAATACCCGAAACCACTTCGATTCTATATAGATTTTGTATGCGAAATCAATAGGCTGGAATTGGATAAATTTGATGACTGGACATTTTAAAACTAAGTAAAGGTACTTAGATATCGATTGTGAATAAGTGTTGACTATAACAAGATATGAACTTGTAGAGACGGACGAGTTACCCCGGGACTTAAATTATTATATGCGTTGGTATTTCTTGTTAGATAGGTTTACTCACGCTGGTTTCTAGCCTGACCCGGGTGTTACTTTGATGTAGTGCTCGGGTCAGACCGAGTATTACAGATTTTCAGGTAAGGACGTTCTGGAGCTTAAGAGGCGTGCTAGATGGCAGGAACGTATGGAGTGTATTCCGCTGTGATACATTCCTGGGACAAGTTACTTTAATTTTCCAGTGATTGTGAAATATTGTAACTCTGATGTATTAAAATGTAATTGACTAATTCAGCTTTCTTTTGTTGAATATGCGCTTATATGTTTTTGTTTGATGATAATAAACATATATATTCATTTAAATGTATTTGGTAATGTACTATTTTGTTTTTTCATAGATTAAATAAATATTTGTTGAATAAAATAAATTACACAGAATTTGAATTTGAATTCAAACAGAACAAGTTACACAAATTTGAATTCAAACAGAAATTTTATTCAAACAAATATTTATTACAATCTTGAATAGTACAAATTCATGCTCTCACTATACATATTTTAAAAAGGTAGAAGATGGAACAGAAAGAAAACAGAATATTTTAAAATAGAAGAAAAAGAGAATAGAGGAAAAAGAAAAAAACAGAAGAAAATAGGACGGAACAGAAAACAACAGAACAACATCAGAATCTCACAATTCGCAGCGGAACAACATATAATAATAAATGAATAATCTTTAAACAAACAACTATATCAGTTATTACATTACATCACATTTCATTACATCATATCATCAGAGTGTACAACAATAACAACAACAACAGTGCAGCGGAAAAAGAAATACTATATAGTAGTCATACGCCATGCCATCCAGCTTGCCTCCAGCAATTCCAGAATATCCAGAATATCCTGATAAACCTAACTCTTAACTGCCCGTGTGGAAATTGGTGGGCACCCAGAGTTTAGGAAGGAAAACAATAAACTCCAAGTCAGTCATGTGACTGGTGTGAGAACTCAAAACAGTTTATTTATCTTTAAAATCAAAATAGAGGAATATTTTTAAATTCAATTCGCAATGCTTTTAAAAATGAGACTACCATAAGGCCTCCCGCACACACACACAATGCAAACGCAGAATCGGAGGAGATTTCTCCTTATGATAGCCAAAGATGCTTGATACGCATTTAAAATAACATTTGATATTATTACTAGTGCATAGTGTAGAAGAAATTCATTTCGAAAGTAGAATATAAATCTTAGCCAACATACGACCATTATCGTATGCCTACTATAGCTACCATCCAAACAGTGGTGACCACCATAAGTGAATGGCAGGTTCTACAACTAATACCGTACAAGTTTCGTATTGGGAATTGGATTTCCAACAAATGGTCAGGCCAAGGAACTTCCCATTGCCACATGAGAATGCCTCTGGAAAGACATCCCCGAGAACCAAACCGGAACTCTGCCAACACAAGGCCGGGTTACCCCTAACTGGGTAACTACTGACACGAGCACGCCATTCCCCGATCGTAAACGACCTTTCTCACGGGATCCCGATAACCAACAACCACAAAGTA
The DNA here is from genome assembly GCA_030765085.1 of Allium cepa. Lineage (NCBI taxonomy): Eukaryota > Viridiplantae > Streptophyta > Magnoliopsida > Asparagales > Amaryllidaceae > Allium > Allium cepa. The sequence goes on from CM060934.1 coordinate 206,521,608, forward strand.
ATAAATTCGTAGTAACCACATAGGTTAAATATCTGGGCTCCATACCATGATACCACCTCTATCCAAAAGGAAATGTACATACCCTAAAGGGTGCTACCCCTCATAACCTTGCCGCATCTTTCCTGTTTTGACCATTTCCGGGGTGTGAGGTTCGACGAAGTCACGTCCACAAAAACATACTTTATACAAAAGCCATGCTTTGGGTCAACAAATGATCAACACAATGATCACAAAGATAGACGATCAAATAAACGATCTTATCACAATAATCAACACAATGATCATTTACAGCATCACTCAGCATGTCACATTACCAAATTGGGAATATATTGCTGATAACTTCAACTATATAACCTCTGAGCTCGTACGTCTCAGAGAAGGGTGTTAAGCTAAAAGAATAAATTCTTCGCCACCAACAGAAATATATTTGAAAGAAATCGGCTTTATATCTCAACTTATAATGTCAGACATACAATCCATACAAGTCTGTTCCGGGATCGAACAAAACCGAAGGCACTTACAAAGAAGTCCTTGCAATCCGGATATTCACAATCCTGATCGGATTCACCATCACATATGGAGAACTCTATACCGTAGCTACTCGGTGCAGAGTAAATCGACAGGTCATCCTATCACTCTCGCAAATACCGGGTCTTCAACACCGATCTTCAATGCAATTATAACGACGTATCCCATATTCGGAATGGGTTATATGACCCCATGGTCCTTTCCCGGTTAACCTGAATAGTGAGAGCTTAGTCAAAAATAAGTGTGGCATTCAAATTCAAACAAATCACATCAATTACCCATTCAAAGGGAAATATTGATAGTCGGTTATTGAACTATCAATGGATATGCACAACATCACCAGATTCCAAATAATTTTCCAAATTATTTATTTTCCAAAATATCTTTACAAGATATAAAATTTCACACTTCAAAAATAAATCAATATTTATTTTTTTAAACAAATTCCACTTCCTTTATAAATTCCTTAGTGAATTTATAATTCCAAAATATCAATGAATATTCGATTTCGATCATTCATTTCAATTTATCTTCAAAAAGATAAATTCTTAAGATATTCACTTTATATTGGAAAACAATTCCATACTTATTTAATAAGTAATTCACAAATCTTTTTATTTTCTATACTTAGAAAATATTTAATATACTCTAATCGAAATTAAGTATATATTTCATTCCTTAAGGAAATCATTCTCATAAACATATTTATTTGGGCCAAAACGAATGTTACGTAAAACATCGTTACGACAACCCAAAATCACTAGTATAGGGATTCGAAATTAAAATAGATATATAAATCCCAATACTATTACAAAACATTTCCTTTCGGAAATCATTTACTATAACAACAGTGTTATAGTCCATTATTTCCTTCTATTTCTCGAAAACGTCTATTTCAACAATAAATGTGGAAATCTATGGTTTCGAATCTCAACACATTTTAAAACATTGTTCGATCGTTTTAATTCTATTTAAAACATCCAAATCCAAAACAATTTCTTTAACATCTTATTCACTATTCAAAAACGTGAATATAACTCCATTAATAGGTTTCAACAATTTTCTTATCAAAATAAGTCATTTGCGAATTTATAAAACAACGTTTATAAATTCTATTTCTATTTATTTATAAAAGCTTCCTTTTTATAAATTCTTTTATTAACCTATTTCAGTTTATAACTCAATTATAAACCAAAGGTTCATATTATAAGTCAAATGCTTATAAAACGATTATTTTACAAAATCGTTCTTTTTAACTTCCCAAATTATAAATCTTATAACTTATAAGATTTATTCATTTATCCAAAATCCTTCTTTCAATAACTTCACAAATTTATAAATCTTACTATTTATAAATTTTATTTATAACTTCACCATTTATAATTTTATAAATTTCATTCTTATAACTTCACCATTTAAATTCTATAAATTTCATTCTTTAATGAAATTCATTTTCACTTCATTCAAACACTTATAAAAACTCGTTTTATAATTTCTATATTTCAATTTATAAATATCCATTTATAAATCTCTTAATATAAATCAATTTATATTATTCTTTAAAACGACTTTTAATCTCCTTTATTATTTCACCATTTTGATTTATAAAATAATTAAATTTTATAAATCCTACATTTAAACTTTTTATAATAAATTTAAAAATCCCAGTTTAAACTATTTTATAACGTCATAAATCCCATATTTTCTAAAATCAACCTTTAACTATATTTCTCAAAAATATAATTTTTATAACATTAAGATTTATAACGTTTATTTATTTATAATGGATCAATTCCAAAAATATAGTATATTTTCAAAAATCACTTTGAAATCATTTTAAAATTCCAAAATCTGGGTCCAATGATGCTACACATCAAATAGTCAATCATGACAACAACGATATTACATATCAATATGATAATCCATCAAATATCAAAATATCTGAAATCAAATAAATACTGTTGAGGAATCCAGTTGGATCCCTCCAACCTGTTTTCCTGCATCCACAAACATTAGCACAATACCAATTTCGCTCCAGTACGAAATTATCGCGGTATATGTTCTTATTAAATATTATCCGCTTAATAACGGCGCAATAGGGTCTCATCCGCTAAACAAAAAATGCGGGAAATCAATAACTGCAATATATACATATGTCAATATATATATATTGCTATTATATATAATACCAATTTCACTGTTTATGAAATATTCGCGGTATATGTTTTTAATAAATAACATCCGCTTACTAACGGCGTATAATGTCTATTTTAACAATCAATAGATATCAATCAACATTCAAACATGCATTCAAATATTTTAAATCTAACTATTTAAAATAAAATCGAAACTGATTCGATTGAGTGAGAAGTTCTCACCTTGATTTTAATTTCCGTTTTAGCGATTTATTTCGAATAAAATTAAACGGACGTTTAATTTTACCCAAAATTCTCACTAACTCCAAACGACTCCAAACCAACTCCATCGCGTAGTGCTCGTCCATACGATTCCAACGCAACTGGTTTCGCGCGTTTTCGACCTCGTATGAAAAAGTTATAAATTTATGAAGTTTGTACACGATTTATATACACAAATTTATAACTTAAATTATAATTAAAACCCTACACAAGCCCCTGGCCGTTGGATCTGCATCTAAGGCCTCACGTTCATCTCCTACATCATGCGCATAAGCTCCAGTAAATCACGTACTAGCCGAACCCATACTCGAGATTTAGGGTTAGCATTTGCATCCACATCACTCGACGAAAGTTAATCAAACCACCTCCACGCGAAAGCTCTCGACCCAAGCTATGCTCGACCATGAGCACCCTGAGCTCGGCCTCACCCCCTGCATGGAATTCCGTGCGCAAGTTGAGGCAAACGCAGCCCCAAATCTCCCCTTCCGATGCTCCAAATCACATCTCCACCGTTGAACTTCAAGATCTCGATGCGCTCTACGACTTTCTAGTAGGAAGCTTCATCTAATTGCTGATGGATTGGAAGAAATCGAGGGGGAAAGGATGATCATTTCTGGCCGTTCTTATAGGGGGTGGCGGCTAGGGTTTCATTTTGTTTTTTTTTTTTTTTAAAGTTATGAAGGCATTGGTCTATTTATAGAAGAAAATCGAACACTATTCATCCGGAAATTCCGAACTCCGATTTAGACGCCGAAACTGACGTACCTAGGGTTTACCCCGCGTTTCGGACACAATGGAACAGGTTTCGGAAGCTAATTCGGACATCTGTGCAAGTTATGGCTGTAAACGCTCAATTTAAATTAAACCGATCGATTTCTAGGCGTTTTAATTTGTACCGGACAAACGGTAAATCCAATTGACTTGAAATTTGAAACCTTACAATAATATCACATTACGGATCCGATGAAACTGGTTTCGTCGAAATCCGAGACTTTTTGAAAAATGGCTATTTTCACTCGTCAAATTTAAATTAAAAATAAATCGATGCGTTTCGAGCTGCCACGATCAAACGATAGCTCCGATTGACACGAAAATTGAAATCCGGTAATAACTAACTATTACGGATCCAATGGAACTGGTTTCGTTCAATTCTGAGACTGTTCAAAAATTGGCTATTTTCACTAGTCGATTTAAATATTAAAATATTCAATTTTCACAAATTAACTCTTAATTCGATTTTAAAAGTTCTAAAATATCGTTCCAACTCCAACATGATAAAATAAAATTTTACAAATCATTTTCAATCATATTTAACCCAATTTTCAATTATTTCCATAATTTAACGTATTAAATTATCGATTTAATAATCCAATTAAATTCAATAATTCAAATAAAAATTTATTTGACTTATAAATTCACTTATTAATATTTAAAATTAATTAAATATTCAAATTTTAATTTCTAAAAATCCTGGGTCGTTTCAATCTTCCCCCCTTAAAAGAATTTCGTCCTCGAAATTATTAAGTAAGAAAAGTTGCAGAATTTATTAATTTTCCAAAATCCATAGTTAAATTTCTTACAATAACTTACTAAGTTTTCAAATCATACTTCGTTATCTTTTCAAAACCAAACTATATCATTTAACTTTCAATTCCAAAATCAAAGTTAAAGTTTTCAAAATTTTCCAATTTTCTCAAATTTTTCTAACGCCTTAAATTTCCGAAAAAATTCGCCATAGTCTCCTTTGCGCGGCTCGATCCGAAAAAAAAATGACAGTATATATATCACAAATATACATCTCATCAAGTAATGAGGCATCCCGCAGGGAAAAAAGTGTAAAAGTACGATATTTAATCCGAGATATGTACCTTATATTTTATTAGCAAGCATATACGGCTAATATAGCGCAAAAGCGAGCTCCAAATGCGAAGCAAACGCGATCCGCACCTACTAATCACTCAACAAACAACATGAGAACATGCATATATGAAAATAACCTCAATATACAACATATATCTCCATAACAACTATATATGTCACATAGCAAATGCAACATATTCAAACATCAACCAACTATCATCCATAACCAATAGATATTCATTCATACTTTAATATTAATGAATTGGTTTTCAATTTAATCACATTTGATTCATATACAGTGGATGTTTACTAATATTCATTTTCAATTAGTTTGCATTCACTAATTCATATTCAAGTTGGTTCACTTCCAATTCAAATTCAATTCTATTTAAATTGATTTACTTCACTTTCAAGTTGGATTCCATTTCTTTAGCTTCCAATAACATTAATACTTAATGAATTATATACAATCAATCAACTAACAATCATATAACAATCAATTTTTATTAATTACAACCAAATTCTTTTGCTTACAATTGGTTTAATTTAATTGATTTTCATTCAATTATTCAACTTTCTAATAACATTAGATTTTAATGAATTTCACTTACATTCATTATTCCATTTCAACTTAATTCACATTTAATTGATTAATAGTCAATCCATTCATTCAATTCTATTACAAAAGTTGGATTTCATTTATATAACTCAAGTTCACATCCACCACTTAACTTTATTAATTTACTTTGATACTAACATCAACTTCATTCCATATCACTTAAGTTATATTCCATTTAAACATCACTTAGTTTTACATAACTTAAATTCCTACTTGTAAATAAATTCAGCTTCCAATTCTAAGTAATTTTTTTCCATTTAACTTTAAATTCATTTTTTTTTTGTTTACTACTCATATTCATAAATATATTCATTAGTTTCACTTCTCATATATATAAGTTTATTTCACAATTGCAAATCACTTTAATTATAATTCAATTCTTATAATTCTTTTGCTTATACAATTATTCCTCAATTTAGATTATTCAAACATCTAAACAATCAACTTATATACACTTTAATAATTTTGAAAAATTATTCCTTTATATATAAAATATAATCAAGGTAAAATTATTTCATTTACCCAATTTAAAACCAATATTATGTCGATTTATCTTGTTTAAGAGTTTAGAAACCCCTATCTACGATAGTTAGCTAGACTAGATCGATGGGAATCTATAAACAATCAACCGATAAGTCAACACAATACAAAACAATTTTATATTCACTGACAAATACGCTCTCATAGCTATTATTACACTCAAATTCATTCTAGAGTACTGCTGACTCTATCTCTAATGAGTAATACCCAACAGAACCATGGTTGTCGCTTAACCATAAGCTCTGATACCACATTGTCAGGACACGATTCTTCCTCTTCCGAAAATTCGACATCGACACTCACTTTATCGACTGCCGAGGAATCGAACGACGGAAAACCGAACACTGAGGGTTTTTTTTTTAAAAGAATTTAAGGAAAGAGAAAGAAAGAAAAGAAGAGAGAAAAAGGTAGAAGATGGAACAGAAAGAAAACAGAATATTTTAAAATAGAAGAAAAAGAGAATAGAGGAAAAAGAAAAAAACAGAAGAAAATAGGACGGAACAGAAAACAACAGAACAACATCAGAATCTCACAATTCGCAGCGGAACAACATATAATAATAAATGAATAATCTTTAAACAAACAACTATATCAGTTATTACATTACATCACATTTCATTACATCATATCATCAGAGTGTACAACAATAACAACAACAACAGTGCAGCGGAAAAAGAAATACTATATAGTAGTCATACGCCATGCCATCCAGCTTGCCTCCAGCAATTCCAGAATATCCAGAATATCCTGATAAACCTAACTCTTAACTGCCCGTGTGGAAATTGGTGGGCACCCAGAGTTTAGGAAGGAAAACAATAAACTCCAAGTCAGTCATGTGACTGGTGTGAGAACTCAAAACAGTTTATTTATCTTTAAAATCAAAATAGAGGAATATTTTTAAATTCAATTCGCAATGCTTTTAAAAATGAGACTACCATAAGGCCTCCCGCACACACACACAATGCAAACGCAGAATCGGAGGAGATTTCTCCTTATGATAGCCAAAGATGCTTGATACGCATTTAAAATAACATTTGATATTATTACTAGTGCATAGTGTAGAAGAAATTCATTTCGAAAGTAGAATATAAATCTTAGCCAACATACGACCATTATCGTATGCCTACTATAGCTACCATCCAAACAGTGGTGACCACCATAAGTGAATGGCAGGTTCTACAACTAATACCGTACAAGTTTCGTATTGGGAATTGGATTTCCAACAAATGGTCAGGCCAAGGAACTTCCCATTGCCACATGAGAATGCCTCTGGAAAGACATCCCCGAGAACCAAACCGGAACTCTGCCAACACAAGGCCGGGTTACCCCTAACTGGGTAACTACTGACACGAGCACGCCATTCCCCGATCGTAAACGACCTTTCTCACGGGATCCCGATAACCAACAACCACAAAGTAATAAATTCGTAGTAACCACATAGGTTAAATATCTGGGCTCCATACCATGATACCACCTCTATCCAGAAGGAAATGTACATACCCTAAAGGGTGCTACCCCTCATAACCTTGCCGCATCTTTCCTGTTTTGACCATTTCCGGGGTGTGAGGTTCGACGAAGTCACGTCCACAAAAACATACTTTATACAAAAGCCATGCTTTGGGTCAACAAATGATCAACACAATGATCACAAAGATAGACGATCAAATAAACGATCTTATCACAATAATCAACACAATGATCATTTACAGCATCACTCAGCATGTCACATTACCAAATTGGGAATATATTGCTGATAACTTCAACTATATAACCTCTGAGCTCGTACGTCTCAGAGAAGGGTGTTAAGCTAAAAGAATAAATTCTTCGCCACCAACAGAAATATATTTGAAAGAAATCGGCTTTATATCTCAACTTATAATGTCAGACATACAATCCATACAAGTCTGTTCCGGGATCGAACAAAACCGAAGGCACTTACAAAGAAGTCCTTGCAATCCGGATATTCACAATCCTGATCGGATTCACCATCACATATGGAGAACTCTATACCGTAGCTACTCGGTGCAGAGTAAATCGACAGGTCATCCTATCACTCTCGCAAATACCGGGTCTTCAACACCGATCTTCAATGCAATTATAACGACGTATCCCATATTCGGAATGGGTTATATGACCCCCATGGTCCTTTCCCGGTTAACCCGAATAGTGAGCGCTTAGTCAAAAATAAGTGTGGCATTCAAATTCAAACAAATCACATCAATTACCCATTCAAAGGGAAATATTGATAGTCGGTTATTGAACTATCAATGGATATGCACAACATCACCAGATTCCAAATAATTTTCCAAATTATTTATTTTCCAAAATATCTTTACAAGATATAAAATTTCACACTTCAAAAATAAATCAATATTTATTTTTTTAAACAAATTCCACTTCCTTTATAAATTCCTTAGTGAATTTATAATTCCAAAATATCAATGAATATTCGATTTCGATCATTCATTTCAATTTATCTTCAAAAAGATAAATTCTTAAGATATTCACTTTATATTGGAAAACAATTCCATACTTATTTAATAAGTAATTCACAAATCTTTTTATTTTCTATACTTAGAAAATATTTAATATACTCTAATCGAAATTAAGTATATATTTCATTTCTTAAGGAAATCATTCTCATAAACATATTTATTTGGGCCAAAACGAATGTTACGTAAAACATCGTTACGACAACCCAAAATCACTAGTATAGGGATTCGAAATTAAAATAGATATATAAATCCCAATACTATTACAAAACATTTCCTTTCGGAAATCATTTACTATAACAACAGTGTTATAGTCCATTATTTCCTTCTATTTCTCGAAAACGTCTATTTCAACAATAAATGTTGAAATCTATGGTTTCGAATCTCAACACATTTTAAAACATTGTTCGATCGTTTTAATTCTATTTAAAACATCCAAATCCAAAACAATTTCTTTAACATCTTATTCACTATTCAAAAACGTGAATATAACTCCATTAATAGGTTTCAACAATTTTCTTATCAAAATAAGTCATTTGCGAATTTATAAAACAACGTTTATAAATTCTATTTCTATTTATTTATAAAAGCTTCCTTTTTATAAATTCTTTTATTAACCTATTTCAGTTTATAACTCAATTATAAACCAAAGGTTCATATTATAAGTCAAATGCTTATAAAACGATTATTTTACAAAATCGTTCTTTTTAACTTCCCAAATTATAAATCTTATAACTTATAAGATTTATTCATTTATCCAAAATCCTTCTTTCAATAACTTCACAAATTTATAAATCTTACTATTTATAAATTTTATTTATAACTTCACCATTTATAATTTTATAAATTTCATTCTTATAACTTCACCATTTAAATTCTATAAATTTCATTCTTTAATGAAATTCATTTTCACTTCATTCAAACACTTATAAAAACTCGTTTTATAATTTCTATATTTCAATTTATAAATATCCATTTATAAATCTCTTAATATAAATCAATTTATATTATTCTTTAAAACGACTTTTAATCTCCTTTATTATTTCACCATTTTGATTTATAAAATAATTAAATTTTATAAATCCTACATTTAAACTTTTTATAATAAATTTAAAAATCCCAGTTTAAACTATTTTATAACGTCATAAATCCCATATTTTCTAAAATCAACCTTTAACTATATTTCTCAAAAATATAATTTTTATAACATTAAGATTTATAACGTTTATTTATTTATAATGGATCAATTCCAAAAATATAGTATATTTTCAAAAATCACTTTGAAATCATTTTAAAATTCCAAAATCTGGGTCCAATGATGCTACACATCAAATAGTCAATCATGACAACAACGATATCACATATCAATATGATAATCCATCAAATATCAAAATATCTGAAATCAAATAAATACTGTTGAGGAATCCAGTTGGATCCCTCCAACCTGTTTTCCTGCATCCACAAACATTAGCACAATACCAATTTCGCTCCAGTACGAAATTATCGCGGTATATGTTCTTATTAAATATTATCCGCTTAATAACGGCGCAATAGGGTCTCATCCGCTAAACAAAAAATGCGGGAAATCAATAACTGCAATATATACATATGCCAATATATATATATTGCTATTATATATAATACCAATTTCACTGTTTATGAAATATTCGCGGTATATGTTTTTAATAAATAACATCCGCTTACTAACGGCGTATAATGTTTATTTTAACAATCAATAGATATCAATCAACATTCAAACATGCATTCAAATATTTTAAATCTAACTATTTAAAATAAAATCGAAACTGATTCGATTGAGTGAGAAGTTCTCACCTTGATTTTAATTTCCGTTTTAGCGATTTATTTCGAATAAAATTAAACGGACGTTTAATTTTACCCAAAATTCTCACTAACTCCAAACGAATCCAAACCAACTCCATCGCGTAGTGCTCGTCCATACGATTCCAACGCAACTGGTTTCGCGCGTTTTCGACCTCGTATGAAAAAGTTATGAATTTATGAAGTTTGTACACGATTTATATACACAAATTTATAACTTAAATTATAATTAAAACCCTACACAAGCCCCTGGCCGTTGGATCTGCATCTAAGGCCTCACGTTCATCTCCTACATCACGCGCATAAGCTCCAGTAAATCACGTACTAGCCGAACCCATACTCGAGATTTAGGGTTAGCATTTGCATCCACATCACTCGACGAAAGTTAATCAAACCACCTCCACGCGAAAGCTCTCGACCCAAGCTATGCTCGGCCATGAGCACCCTGAGCTCGGCCTCACCCCCTGCATGGAATTCCGTGCGCAAGTTGAGGCAAACGCAGCCCCAAATCTCCCCTTCCGATGCTCCAAATCACATCTCCACCGTTGAACTTCAAGATCTCGATGCGCTCTACGACTTTCTAGTTGGAAGCTTCATCTAATTGCTGATGGATTGGAAGAAATCGAGGGGGAAAGGATGATCATTTCTGGCCGTTCTTATAGGGGGTGGCGGCTAGGGTTTCATTTTGTTTTTTTTTTTTTTTTAAAGTTATGAAGGCATTGGTCTATTTATAGAAGAACATCGAACACTATTCATCCGGAAATTCCGAACTCCGATTTAGGCGCCGAAACTGACGTACTTAGGGTTTATCCCGCGTTCCGGACACAATGGAACAGGTTTCGGAAGCTAATTCGGACATCTGTGCAAGTTATGGCTGTAAACGCTCAATTTAAATTAAACCGATTTAAATCGATTTCTAGGCGTTTTAATTTGTACCGGACAAACGGTAAATCCAATTGACTTGAAATTTGAAAGCTTACAATAATATCACATTACGAATCCGATGAAACTGGTTTCGTCGAAATCCGAGATTTTTTGAAAAATGGCTATTTTCACTCGTCAAATTTAAATTAAAAATAAATCGATGCGTTTCGAGCTGCCACGATCAAATGATAGCTCCGATTGACACGAAAATTGAAATCCGGTAATAACTAACTATTACGGATCCAATGGAACTGGTTTCGTTCAATTCTGAGACTGTTCAAAAATTGGCTATTTTCACTAGTCGATTTAAATATTAAAATATTCAATTTTCACAAATTAACTTTTAATTCGATTTTAAAAGTTCTAAAATATCGTTCTAACTCCAACATGATAAAATAAAATTTTACAAATCATTTTCAATCATATTTAACCCAATTTTCAATTATTTCCATAATTTAACGTATTAAATTATCGATTTAATAATCCAATTAAATTCAATAATTCAAATAAAAATTTATTTGACTTATAAATTCACTTATTAATATTTAAAATTAATTAAATATTCAAATTTTAATTTCTAAAAATTCTGGGTCGTTACATATACATTTCTGATTACATCACGATTACATCACAAATATTTTTACATTGATAACCTCACTACATATCACTCACACTCGTATTTTGTCTTCAACTGCATTCCAGTTTGAATCCAACATCTGAGAAATCTGCAAAAATATTCACTAACGCAGTAAAATTGAAAAAGAAATGTTTTTGCAATATAAAATGAAATACGATTTTTGAAAATATGATTTGCCTCAGTTATTTGGGTTGTTCGTCATCATTCACACTTGATTTCATCACAAAGTCGTGCATATAGATATTACAGGGACAGGTAACCATAAGTGGCTGCAATACACACGTGTACATTCATACACGTGTGCATTGCCTCGCCAACTCATGTGCGCAGCCAAAAATAGCAAGTGTGCAAGCACAACTTCAACAAACAAGGCAATACACTATGCAATGTACAACAAGTCCAACAGCCCAAATGAACAACAAAGGGTCAAAGCTCAATGCACATGAAAACAAAGACCAAAGCTACAACCTCAAACAAAGCACAACATCGCACAAATCAAACAAAAGCACTGCTAACAATTCAGCACAAGGTCAAACCCAAATAACACACTGGATTCAACTCAAGGCAGACCACAAGTACAAGGCACAGTGCAGAGGTCTCAACAGGAAAATCAAGCAACAGTCAAGTACACAAATGTCCAATATGCAACATGACCGAACATTGATCAAAACCGGAGACAAGATCAACTACATGAAGCAGTCAACAAGAGCAAGTGTGCTAGTACAAAGAAGACAGTGGCAACTTCAAAGTAAAAAAATCAGCTGCAACATGAAGAGAGTCATATGTGCAAAGGTCAGACCAAACATGAAGGCTACATGAAGTATGCAAGTTCAACCTCTTCATTAAACAACTCAAGACCAAGCTGCAAACATTCAAAAGTGCCAACAAAGAATGCAAGCTCGACCAACATAATGAATACTGCAACTACACAGACCAAACATCAACAAGCAGTGCAGACCAAAGAAATGCCACCAAGAACATATGAACAGAGTACATGCATGAAGCATGAAACCACAAGTTACAAACATCAAGTCAGGCATGAAGACAACACGGTTCATATACAAAACTCAAGTCACAATGTCGAGCATGCATGAAACAGTGCAATGAACCAATGATACAAATGCAACAGTGAAGCTACTGAAGGCAACATGAAGCAATGTACATGCACCAGTGATGAAAACTACAAGATACACAAGTTTAGTTCAAATACCAGTGATACAAGTGCAACACAGTTGCAAACAACATGACAGCACTGCATCAATGCAAAATGGAATGAATGCAACATGGACTGCGCAAATTCAAGACAGCATCAAGTAGAGACCAAGTTCAGCAATGCAAACTACAACCCAACAGTACAAATATACAAGTGAAGGGACCAAGTGCACGACTAGACCAATGAATGCAACTGGATTACAGCACGACCAACATGGCCAAGACTACAAGTGCAAATGCATATGGCAACAGCAGTGGGACAGCAACAGTGAAGACTGCATAAGTGATACAAGTCAGAGCAACAAAATCATCACAATGAAGACCACTATGCAGTGTATAACAGTGACATGCACATCATCCAAACAACAAATGAATGACCAGAACAATGACCAAGCAATGACCAAACTACAAAGAACATCAACAATGCAACAATGTGCATAGCAGATCAAAAGCAACTGTTCTTAACTGCAAGTTCAAACCGAAACACAAGTGCACAACCAACTCAATCACAAACAAGTGCACCACTGAGCTATGAAAATGAAACACAGTGGCAACACCACAAATTAACTGCAACATTTCCACGAATGCAATGCTAATTCGAAGATCATGTTAAACCAACCAGAAAAAGATGGCCAGAGACAAAGACGTGATGACCACGAGATTCAACAGTGCAGAGATGGGCCGAAGTCAGAATTCAATGAAAATCAAATTCGTATTTTTTGAAATAGTCAAAGTATCAAAAAGAGGAAAGTTTTAATGCCGTGTGAATCAAGCGAAATCGAACGTTGGAAAAACAAAGCCGTGTAAATCAAGACACAAAAATATCAGGAAATTGTGAAAATGGAAAGTAACGAGTTCATATAAATTCAACCCGAAGGTATCATCATCAGACATGAGCTTCAGTTCACAATCAAACTATCAATCGAAAACCCAAGTTCATCATCGGCTATTGAGTTAAAATCGAGTCCAATCGAAGCAAGCAATCAAACGAGCAACAAAAGAAACTACATACTGAAATTATCAACAACTCGATCGAGCGAGCAACAAGCGTAAATCATCAGAGAACAAGCGTGAGCAAGAGCAACGCAAGTCAGAGCACCGATCATCAGAAAGCCCTAATTTTGAATCGAAGACAGAAGCGCTAAATTAGTGGCAAAGAGAATCAGCCGACATTATTCTCAGGAGAAGAAAGGAACAACAGTGGATCGGGTTAATGAAAAACAAGGGGCCGGCCTTGTTAGTTTTAAAAGGGGCTTAAGTTATTTTTTTAGGGTTTAATTATAAAGGGTTTTTTTAGTTTTTATTTTTTAGCAAAAATTACGCATTCAAGTTGTATTTTAATTTTTGCTCCGGTTTTAATTTTGAAGTCTGCTTTTCTTTTTTGAGTCAAAACTTTGTAAATCACCACATAGGTTTAGGTAGTGTCAGATTGTCTATTTAGAATTAGTTCAGTGAGCAGGGTGTGCGAGTTTGCAAAGCTCTATAGGCGGGAGCAGTGTTTGCGAGTAAGCGAAACTCTATAGGCGGGAGCAGGGTGTGCGAGTCTAGTAGAGTGTTTGTGAGCGGGAGCAAAAGGGTCTGCGAGTCTAGTAGAGTGTTTGTAAGCGTGATACTGTTTAATTCTAATAGAAATCTGGGAATGCAGTAGTAGGCAGGGGTTGCCGAAGCTGGGTAAATTTTGTGTGTGATTTACTTTTCAGCATATTTATTTCTGCAGTTTATTTCTGTGTTTAAATCGAGAAAATTTGATATAACCCTATTCACCCCCCCCCCCTCTAGGGTTAATCTAGATCCTACAAGTGGTATCAGAGCAACGTATTTTTCTTTAACTCTAGAGTCATGAATCCGTCAAATAGTGCTTTTTCTAAGGGGCAATCTATTGTTAGGCCACCCATGTTTAACAGGAATGATTATGCTTATTGGAAAGTTAGGATGAGTATTTACCTTAGTTCCGTTGATTATGATGTTTGGGATATTATTGAAACTGGCTATAAACCTCCCACTATAATTGTTGGTGATACTGAGATTCCTAAACCTAAGGATAGGTGGGATGCTAACGATAAGAGATTGAAAACGACAAATGCTAAAGCCATGAACGCTTTGATATGTGCTCTTGATAAAAATGAATTTAATAGAATTTCTCATTGTACAACAGCACAGGAAATTTGGCACACTTTGGACGTGACACACGAAGGAACTTCTCAAGTCAAGGAGTCTCGTCTAGCCCTATTCAGCAATGAATACGAAAACTTTGTGATGTACAAAGGCGAGAGCATAAAGGACATGTTTGGACGCTTTTCAACTTTGGTGTACAACGCTAGAGCGCTTGGAAAGGTATTCACTAAGGTAGAGCTTGTGCGGAAGATACTACGAGTCTTACCGATGAACTTTGAGGCAAAAGTCACGGCAATCCAAGAATCAAAAGATTTGAGTAAACTAAGCATGGAGGAGTTGATTGGTAACTTGATGACATATGAGCTTGAGTTAAAAGCAAAGGAAGAACGCAACAACTCCGAACCAAAGAAGAAGACGATTGCCTTAAAGAGCAAAAAAGAAAGCGATGAAGAAGGAGAAGATCCAATTGAAGAGCTTGCAATGGCTGTCAATAATCTTAGAAGATGGTCTAGATTCAAGCCACGCAAGAAGAAAACAAGTCGTAATAGGTCAAAAGATTCTGAAACTTCCGATAATGAACCGACGTGTTATAACTGCAACAAGCCTGGCCACATCAAACCAAAATGCCCACTTCTCAAAAACAACAAAGGAAAGAAAAAGAAGAAGAAGGCTTTTGCAGCGACTTGGGATGATGAAGAAGGAGAAGAAGTTTCAGATAGCAGCTCAGAGGAGGCTAACTTGTGTCTTATGGCGAAATCAGAATCAGAAGCAAGCTCTGAGGAATCTAGTGAGGCAGGTGAGTATTCCTATAGAGATCTTGTTTTTATGTGCCTTGATCTCACCAAAGTAGTTGATGCTCTTGAATCTAAAATTGAAAAACTGAAAACTGATAGGAGAGAACTTGCTCGTGAAAATTTTAGGTTAGAAACTGAACTTGAAAATATTCAAAACCTAGAATGTAAAAGATGTAAAGTTTTAGATTCAGAATTGACAAGACTTAAGAATAACTCTGAGAATTTTGAAAAAGAAAACTTGAGTCTTAAGGAAATCATTGACACTAGGAAAAAGGATTTTATAAATCGATGCACCTCACTTGTCACTGAAAACACAACACTAAAAACCAAAGTCCAAAATCTTGAGAAATCTCTGAATAACTTTTCAAGAGGCGAAAAATCTTTCAACATGCTATTGGGAAATCAAATTTTTTAACAATAGAAAAGGACTAGGTTTTGGGAAAACACAAGTTGAGGATAATGCAAAAGGTAGGAGTATCTTTGCTAGAAGTGAAATAATTGGACATCATGTTGAAAATTGTAGTCATAGGAACAAGAACACAAAATTTATACAAGTTTGGGTTCCTAAGAATTCTACAAACAAATTTCATGTCTATTGGAACAAGAATTAAAGGACTAAACAATTTTGGGTTCCAAAGGGTTTGTTTATTCATAATGCTTCTGCCACTAAAAATCATGGACCTAGAAATAGGTCACAAAAATCTTTCATCATGTAGGTGTGGTGGCAGGCTAAGGAACAACAACGGTGTTCTATGGATTTTGGCTGTTTCAGAAACACAACGGGCAACATAGCAAAGTTCCTTAGCCTAGTATAAAGGTGACAGAATAACAATGGGCAATCACGAAAAATTATCGTAAAGGTAAAAAGGTGAAGGTATATTAAATGTGATAATCTGCACCATATTCTGAATTAAATCAGCCAAAATTGTGATAATGATGTGATGATGACTTTAATTCTGACTTATTCTTAATTGATATGATTTTTCTTTTGATTTGTTCTTATTTATGACCATGATTTGTGCTTAAATGATGACCAATCAGATTTTCAACTTTGAACTAATACATATAAATTTGTTCGGTCAAATGATGGTATTTTATTGATCCTTGATTACTCATGCTACACGTAGATATATTTTGACATTTTGGTCACTGCTTGTAAATTTGCACGATTTCAAATCTCTTGTGAAAGCTGTTAAAAAGGATTTTAAGAAATTGTTGAAACTTCAAGAAATTGTTTTTGAAATAATTATGATATTGATTGACTGTTGATTACTCATGAATATAATTGTTTATCCTATGGTTTCTGAAATTAACACCATGATATTTGTTTGAGTGTGAACATGGCTTCATTTCAAATTTCATTCTGAAATAGTTTGTTGAAATTTCACAATCTGGTCTTTGACATCCAACGAGTGAATATTGAGTGAAATTTGAATTCAGATGCAGATTACACTGGTAATATAGTTGATAGAGAAATTACTAGTGGAACGTGATTAATTTTTGAAACATTCATTTGCTGCATCGTTTTTCAAAGAAAATATCTGCATATTTTTCACTTGAAATAATTTTTCATTTAGCAGATTTTTTTTTTCTCATATACCCCCTTCGAGAAAATAATTGTTTGACCATATTTTCAGATTAGTCATTTTTATTTGATTTTAAATGACAAATTTTGAATAATCTGACTCCCTACTAATTATCAAAAAGATAAATAGTGATTGAAAAGGTGATGAGTGTTGATATTTAACATACATTACTCAAGAGAGTATATTTGGAAAATTTCTTTAGGAATTAAAACAAGAATTATAAAACTTTTTGTTGGGTAAAGATTCCATGACCATTTCTATATCATCATTATTTCTATCGACCATGGTTTATCAAATATTCAATATAGTTTGTCGATATGTGGTACTATAATCAAGAATCATTTGTTTTTCATGTCATATTTTTTAAATAAATAAATAAATATCCAAAGTATTCACTCTCATTTAAAAGTCCTCACGGTTATGCATGGGTGAATTACTTGGATTTTTTTTATTATGTGCTTCCATGCTCATTTAAAAGTCCTTATGGTTATGCATGTATGGAACACATATCAAAATTAATTTATTAAATATACAAGTTGATTCTAATCCCATTTAAAAGTCTTTACGGTCATGCGTGGTTAGAAGATACTTGATTTCATTTTTAAAATTAAATTCGAATACTACTAATCTCATTTAAAAGTCCTAACGGTTATGCATGATTAGTAGATATTCAAATTCCTGATATAAATGTACCACAAGAAGATTCAACTGTATGTTTTTATATGAACATCATATCCATCATTTCTAAAAGTGGAATATGCGCCTAACAAGGGTAGTTATGGTTTTTGTTTGATTCTTATTGAAGTTTAATATTTATATTCAATTTGAGATTAATGTTGGATTAATATCGAACACTTTATCTCTATTTTTCTCTCACACTATTATTCTTTTGCAGATAACAAAAGGGGGAGAGAAAAGTTAAGATTTTGTCAAATAGAATCAAGCAAAGGTCAAATAATTTTCCCATATGCATCTAGGCTTATTTGAATATCTCTATTTGTATGCATATATGAAGGGGGAGCATCATGTAGAGAGGAAGCATTTAAATAGGGGGAGCAATTAAAGTATATCATTGATCAAATACATTTAACACATGTACAAAATCTTAAATATATGTTTGTTATCATCAAAAGGAGGAGATTGTTGAATATGCGCTTATATGTTTTTGTTTGATGATAATAAACATATATATTCATTTAAATGTATTTGGTAATGTACTATTTTGTTTTTTCATAGATTAAATAAATATTTGTTGAATAAAATAAATTACACAGAATTTGAATTTGAATTCAAACAGAACAAGTTACACAGATTTTGAATTCAAACAGAAATTTTATTCCAACAAATATTTATTACAATCTTGAATAGTACAAATTCATGCTCTCACTATACATATACATTTCTGATTACATTACGATTACATCACAAATAATTTTACATTGATAACCTCACTACATATCACTCACCCTCGTATTTTGTCTTCAATTGCATTCCAGTTTGAATCCAGCATCTGAGAAATCTGCAAAAATATTCACTAACGCAGTAAAATTGAAAAAGAAATGTTTTTGCAATATAAAATGAAATACGATTTTTGAAAATATGATTTGCCTCAGTTATTTGGGTTGTTCTTCATCATTCACACTTGATTTCATCACAAAGTCGTGCATATAGATATTACAGGGACAGGTAACCATAAGTGGCTGCAATACATACGTGTACATTCATACACGTGTGCATTGCCTCGCCAACTCATGTGCGCAGCCAAAAATAGCAAGTGTGCAAGCACAACTTCAACAAACAAGGCAATACACTATGCAATGTACAACAAGTCCAGCAGCCCAAATGAACAACAAAGGGTCAAAGCTCAATGCACATGAAAACAAAGACCAAAGCTACAACCTCAAACAAAGCACAACATCACACAAATCAAACAAAAGCACTGCTAACAATTCAGCACAAGGTCAAACCCAAATAACACACTGGATTCAACTCAAGGCAGACCACAAGTACAAGGCACAGTGCAGAGGTCTCAACAGGAAAATCAAGCAACAGTCAAGTACAAAATGTCCAATATGCAACATGACCGAATATTGATCAAAACCGGAGACAAGATCAACTACATGAAGCAGTCAACAAGAGCAAGTGTGCTAGTACAAAGAAGACAGTGGCAACATCAAAGTAAAAAAATCAGCTGCAACATGAAGAGAGTCATATGTGCAAAGGTCAGACCAAACATGAAGGCTACATGAAGTATGCAAGTTCAACCTCTTCATTAAACAACTCAAGACCAAGCTGCAAACATTCAAAAGTGCCAACAAAGAATGCAAGCTCGACCAACATAATGAATACTGCAACTACACAGACCAAACATCAACAAGCAGTGCAGACCAAAGAAATGCCACCAAGAACATATGAACAGAGTACATGCATGAAGCATGAAACCACAAGTTACAAACATCAAGTCAGGCATGAAGACAACACGGTTCATATACAAAGCTCAAGTCACAATGTCGAGCATGCATGAAACAGTGCAATGAACCAGTGATACAAATGCAACAGTGAAGCTACTGAAGGCAACATGAAGCAATGTACATGCACCAGTGATGAAAACTACAAGATACACAAGTTTAGTTCAAATACCAGTGATACAAGTGCAACACAGTTGCAAACAACATGACAGCACTGCATCAATGCAAAATGGAATGAATGCAACATGGACTGCGCAAATTCAAGACAGCATCAAGTAGAGACCAAGTTCAGCAATGCAAACTACAACCCAACAGTACAAATATACAAGTAAAGGGACCAAGTGCACGACTAGACCAATGAATGCAACTGGATTACAGCACGACCAACATGGCCAAGACTACAAGTGCAAATGCACATGGCAACAGCAATGGGACAGCAACAGTGAAGACTGCATAAGTGATACAAGTCAGAGCAACAAAATCATCACAATGAAGACCACTATGCAGTGTATAACAGTGACATGCACATCATCCAAACAACAAATGAATGACCAGAACAATGACCAAGCAATGACCAAACTACAAAGAACATCAACAATGCAACAATGTGCATAGCAGATCAAAAGCAACTGTTCTTAACTGCAAGTTCAAACCGAAACACAAGTGCACAACCAACTCAATCACAAACAAGTGCACCACTGAGCTATGAAATTGAAGCACAGTGGCAACACCACAAATTAACTGCAACATTTCCACGAATGCAATGCTAATTCGAAGATCATGTTAAACCAACCAGAAAAAGATGGCCAGAGACAAAGACGTGATGACCACGAGATTCAACAGTGCAGAGATGGGCCGAAGTCAGAATTCAATGAAAATCAAATTCGTATTTTTTGAAATAGTCAAAGTATCAAAAAGAGGAAAGTTTTAATGCCGTGTGAATCAAGCGAAATCGAACGTTGGAAAAACAAAGCCGTGTAAATCAAGACACAAAAATATCAGGAAATTGTGAAAATGGAAAGTAACGAGTTCATATAAATTCAACCCGAAGGTATCATCATCAGACATGAGCTTCAGTTCACAATCAAACTATCAATCGAAAACCCAAGTTCATCATCGGCTATTGAGTTAAAATCGAGTCCAATCGAAGCAAGCAATCAAACGAGCAACAAAAGAAACTACATACCGAAATTATCAACAACTCGATCGAGCGAGCAACAAGCGTAAATCATCAGAGAACAAGCGTGAGCAAGAGCAACGCAAGTCAGAGCACCGATCATCAGAAAGCCCCAATTTTGAATCGAAGACAGAAGCCCTAAATTAGTGGCAAAGAGAATCAGCCGACATTATTCTCAGGAGAAGAAAGGAACAACAGTGGATCGGGTTAATGAAAAACAAGGGGCCGGCCTTGTTAGTTTTAAAAGGGGCTTAAGTTATTTTTTTAGGGTTTTTTTTAGTTTTTATTTTTGAGCAAAAATTACGCATTCAAGTTGTATTTTAATTTTTGCTCCGGTTTTAATTTTGAAGTCTGCTTTTCTTTTTTGAGTCAAAACTTTGTAAATCACCACCTAGGTTTAGGTAGTGTCAGATTGTCTATTTAGAATTAGTTCAGTGAGCAGGGTGTGCGAGTTTGCAAAGCTCTATAGGCGGGAGCAGTGTTTGCGAGTAAGCGAAACTCTATAGGCGGGAGCAGGGTGTGCGAGTCTAGTAGAGTGTTTGTGAGCGGGAGCAAAAGGGTCTGCGAGTCTAGTAGTGTTTGTAAGCGTGATACTGTTTAATTCTAATAGAAATCTGGGAATGCAGCAGTAGGCAGGGGTTGCCGAAGCTGGGTAAATTTTGTGTGTGATTTACTTTTCAGCATATTTATTTCTGCAGTTTATTTCTGTGTTTAAATCGAGAAAATTTGATATAACCCTATTCACCCCCCCCTCTAGGGTTAATCTAGATCCTACATCTTTATGTAAAGAATATTATTTGATATTATATTTTATCCGCTGCGAATGTGAGATGTTGGTGTTTCTGTTTATGCTTTTTCTTCTATCTCTTTCCTTCTTTTCCTAACTATCTAGAGTTTTTGGGATCGAAAATTCTAGGTCGTTACATTTGGTATCAGAGCTGAAGGTTACGCAAGAACCTTGGCTTTGGTGGGATTACTCATTAAGGATAGGGTCAATAGTACTCTAGAATGAGTTGAGTGTAATATGTGTATGTATATATATATATATATATATATGAGAGAGAGCGTACTTGTTATTTTCTTATATAATGGTTTTAAAAGTAAATGATTTTTATATAAGTTTATATACATAAAGCAATGATTCTTCTAACCATTATATATTAAGGTAATGGTTGTTGTATTGTTTCAAAATTTTAATAATGAGAACTAAATGGTAATAGTAATACAACCAAATTTAAGTTGAATAAAGATAAGTTTGAAATGGATTCAAACTGGAATTAAAATCTTGAATTTGGAGAAGAGTTTTAGAATAAGATAATAGTGAATTGGTTTTCAGTTGCAATAACCTTGGTTATTATCATAAATGATTGTTGTGTAAGCGAAATGAAATGTTTTCAGGAAGTAAAACATTTGGGTAAGTATGACTGATAAATTGGAAGTGAAGATGATCTGAATTGTGAAGTTTTAAATCTGGGACCAGAATTTGAAAAAAAAATCAAAATGATAAAAAAAAAAATTATTTAATGTATTTGAATAAAATGGTCCTATTTCAAACAAGAGTTGTTTGAAAGTTTAAAGGAATTTGTTTTGAATTGAAACCAAGGTAGTTTAAAATTTGAAGTATAACTTGGTAAAGGAAATTAACATATATATATATATGTGTGTGTGTGTGTGTGTGTGTGTGTGTGTGTGTGTGTGTGTGTGTTTGTGTGCGTGCGTGTGTGTGTGTGGATATACATAATATCAAAGTTGATTTGAGATAAACTCTAAATGTTGAGTTTTAAATTTTTATTTGGAATGAGATGTGAAAACCCAAAGGGATATAAGTTTTAAACTCATATGTGGGAAAGAATTTTGAAATTTGAAGCGGGAATTCAAATAAGAGTAAAAGTTGAATTTTTCTAATTAAGTCTAATTTATAGGTTAAGAATTCCCTCTAGAGTTCAGTTTTTCAGAGAAATGGCTAAGAGTGAAGAATGGAAGGTAAGGCACAGAGAACGAAGAGCAGCTGCACTTAAGGAGCGGGAAATAGCTATACAGGAGTATGAAAATCGGATTGAGGAAAGAAAAGGACCAGGACCTTATGATAATGTCACCTGCTATAGATGTTTCAATAAGGGTCATTACGCGGTTAAGTGTGATAAAAAAAGGAAGGAATTAAAGGGTACATTCCAACGATTTCGCTCCGAGATATTATGCTTTAAGTGCCATAAGAAGGGACATTTCCTTAACCATTGTCCTGAAGTGAGGAAGGTGAAGCGTAAACCAATGGAACCGGTCAAGGAGTCAACCATTTGCTATCGTTGTAAAGGGTTGGGACACATCGCTAGAAATTGTCCCAAGAGATAGAAGAAGAAGATTAAGGTTGTGGAACATTCTGTAGGAAGCATGGAGGTCATCCAGATTGAGGAGAGGGTAGAAACCTATTGTTGAAAATTCTATAAGTGGGGACATCCAGTTGAAAGGTGCATGTTTGGGATTTTCCCATTGAAAGGAAGTCCATAGGAAGGATTCTGACAGAAATGCTAAGACTCTTAAACCTTGGTGATGGTGTAGGCATCTAAATTTATGACTTTGTAATGCTTTTATTGTGATATATGGATGTAATGTTGTATTGCTAGTGTGCAGTCTATCAATGTATGAAACTTTTTGAGGCAATATGATCTAATAAAATCACCTTCTTTTATTTAAAAAGGAATTTGAAATTTATTCAAAATAGAAATCGTTTAAGAGTTTGTTTCAAGGTTGAAGTGGGTAATAAATCGGATTTCAAAGGTTAGTTGATTTAAAGAAATTTAATCAATATTTGAAAATTTAACTCCAATCTATTTAGTTCAAGATGATTTAAAGAAAGATCGAATTTGGAATTAGTTCAAATTTAAATTGATTTGAATTTAGATAGAAATTGAAGTTAATTCAAATTGAATTGGAATTGAATCATTTTAAATAAAAATGGTAAATTTGAATTGGATTAATTTGAAATGAAATTGAAGTTGAATGAGTTCAAATTCAAATGGGAATTGGGATTAATTCAAACTGAAATTGATATGAATTGAAATTGGTTCAATTTAAAATTTATTTGAATTAATTGAAATTGTGATTAAAGTTGAATAAGTAAATTCAAATGGAATTTGATTTGAATTTAAGAAAGAAATTAAGGATTAATTCATCTTGATTGGGGTTAAATCAATTTCAATGGAAATTAAAGTTATTTAAATTGGAACTGGGTCGATTTAAATGGAAGTAGAAATTTAAATTGAATTGATAGGATTCGAGATTGGGAATTGAACAGTTTGGCTCTGGACTATTTTCAAAATAATTTTTTTAATATAAATCTATTTTTCCAAGCTACATACTATACAATCTTTCTTTTTAAAGCCAAACTATCTTATACTTATTTTACAATTATTTTGAGAATTATTTAACTATTTTGCAACTGTTTTATAAACTAATTACTATTTTTCAAGTACTTTATAACTAATTGCTATTTTACAACTATTTTTCAATTATTTAAAAATTTCTATAACTATTTGACTATTTTCCAACTATTTTACAATTACTTAACTATTTTACAGCTATTTTACAAAGTAATAATTATTTTTCAATTACTTGTCTATTTTTAATTTTTCAAGCTATTTTCTAATTTTATGATGGTCAGAGTGCAAACTGTTTATGATTAAATACCCAATTGAGATAAGAATTGAGGTGATAATCCAAATGGGATTGAAGCAATGGTGAATTAAGTAAATAGAATTAAGACGAATGTGAATAGAAAAGAGGATTGATTTTGTAACGACCGTGATTTTATTACTATCGAAATAAATATTTTAAATATAAATTTTAAATTAAAAATAAAAAAATATAATGCAAATAATTTATAAAGTCGGTTGCCAAGTTTCTTGTTGCATTGAATATAACTAAGTGATGTTGTGTTCTTAATTGGCTTCACGTGTAACATAAATATTAATGAAGAAGTGATGTCACCATATGCATAAAAACAAGTTAGAACAATTTATACATCTTGCTGTCAATAATATTTGCAAAGTAAAAGTTGTAAACAAAGTGGAACATCATTTTTTTTGCATTGCTGTCACACTGAGATTTTGTAAAAGCAAGTGACCACATTAACAAAGTGGAACATCACCTTATGCTTGCTGTCACTCATTTTAAAAGTAAAGATAGAACATTTTTGTAACCAACCTCATTAGTGCAGCTATGTACCTCCTTCCCACAAATGCACGTCTCTAATTAAATGCGATTGTACCTGGTGTGCCATCATCTCCTCATTTTATTTGACTTGTATCCATTTTGAAAGAGGAAATGTTGCCTGCATCTTTTATTTTCACTTCCAATTGCTCAGCAAAGAAAACATTATGGCAGTTCATTCTTCCTCCATGGCTTACTGATTTTGAACCCAATAAGTTGAGTGAAAACACTCACATTTCTAATTTATTCTTCGTCAAAATTTACGTACGTGCAAATAACATGTTGAGGATGATAGAGTCGTATGTTGCTGCTTCTTTTTATTTTTCTTTCCACTTTTGATCGCTGAACTGAGACAGTGGTGCTAAAGTGTAATTCTTGCTATCTGGTATTCACTTTTGCTACTCTTCACTGACGAAAATATCTCACTTTCGATGCTTATGATGGCAACAAGGTCTTAACTTTGCTTTGAATTCGTATGTGGGTAAGAGGGAACATAAGTTTTATGATATATTTTTTCTGCTTTGTAATCCTTTACAGGTTTGATAACCACTTAGCTTATTCTTGTGTTTCTTGGATTTATAAATATTTTTCCTTTTGTACTTGCATTGTGAAAATCTGCTTGAAGCCCTGAAGACTTAGGGCATCTCCAGTGGGTTAAGGGCTGAATATTCAACCCGCTGAATATTCAGCCCTTAACCGGGGTTGGGCACCCAGAAGCCTCAGGCGTCCATTTTATGTGCGCCTGATGCCTGGCTCCCATTTTATGGGAGCCTGACGCCAGGCTCCCATAAAATGAGAGCCTGATGCCCCCCAAAATTAGGGAGCATAGGCGTCCATTTTATGGGTGCCAGAAGTCTGACGCCCATAAAATAGGCGCCCAAGCCCAGTTCAGAATTCTGAATTGAATCCTGAACATTCAGCTTAATAATTTGCCTTAATCGAACGACTGAAGATTTTTTTTTACCCAATTCAGCGTTGAATTGTACCACTGGAAATGCCCTTAGAAAATGGGTTAAGATGTTTGTCCCTCCTTAGCTTGCAACATTCTTAATTAGCTTAAAATACAAACATTCATGTAAGACTAATTTGAATGCAACCATATGTGAAAACTAAAGTGAAACATTAATGTGAAAATCTGCCAGGTCATGCGCGCATGAATACTATTCCATTTGGGTACGTTCACGTTTTATAGTAGAGTGGTGTTGTTTAATTAGCGCCAGAACTTTATAAAAAAATTGAGTGTGTTTATGAAAAAAAATATAATGGCAAAATAATTTCATGCATAAGCTCAGACCCAAAGTAACGGGTATAAGGTACTGCCTGGAAAAAAAAAATTATGCTTCACTTTTCATAAAAATTTAAATGAGTAATAATGCATGTAACGTGTAGGGCCAATACTTGTATATACGTGCATGAAACTTTTTACTTCAAGTTGCGTGCTAAAATTATAAGTTGCATATTATAGTGTTTGTCATGTGAATTCTTGTTCAGGCACTACATCATTTTAGCAAATTCTTCATATGCGTGTCCAGTCCTCATATATTGCAAACCAAGTGCATGCTTTTTTTTAAGTTTTGCCATTTACAAAATTTCATACTTGACATAATTGTAGTATTATATTGTTTTCTAAATGCATTAACGTGCATGCACTATATGATAAGTTACAGGTCACTCAAGACAATATTTACACTAATCCGTGTATGCATGTTATGTTCATCACATTAATTCTTGCATGCTAGCATATGTACACGTGATTATTACCGAGACCATCATTTTCAATGTGCATGTGTAAGTTGAATTGCACGAAGATGTTTTAAATATCAGTTATAATTTGCATTGAACCGGTGTTACGTTTTAAAACGTATTTTTGCGCCGTTATTTTTATAACGAAATTTTTACAGCGGTGCTATATTTTTGAAGCGTGTTGTTTTGATGGAAATTTTGACGAATAAAAATTACTGTTGTTTTTACTTCAGTAACCGTCAATTTAAAGTGAATTTTTAAGCGGTTATCCCGCAACGCTGATTTGATATCCGTTTTTACGGTGTTTTGTGAAGCGCAATTTCCTCATCGAAATTGCTATAGTTGTTGTTGTTTTAATCACGTATTTTAAAAATAGTTTTAAAATAAAATTGTTTTTCAAAAATTTTACAGTTTGCGCTTTCAAAAGAATGAGGAAGCGATTTAAACGTTTCAGCAAAATCGAGGACTATGAACCCTTACTTTTACTGATTCGATTAATTCTGGACTTGTCCGTTTGAAAACGTAAAATGTTATTTATATGAAACAATGAAGAGATTTAAACGATTTAGCAAAAGTGCGGAGTATGGAACCACACTTTTACTATTTCGGTTAATTCCGGACTCTTTATTGAAATATTTGCTGTTTTGATGATTTTATTTGGCTTTCGAGCCACTCTGCTAGACCTTCGGGTCATTTGTTGGACCTTCGGGTCATATGTTGGACCTTCGGGTCAATACCAGTACTAGACCTTCGGGTCATTTGTTGGACCTTCGGGTCATTTGTTAGGCGCCAAAAATATAGTACTTGGTAGGCTTCGGCCATATGTGATGCACGTGCGGCGCAGTTTAAACTCGCCATCTGCTGGGATAGATCCATCTTTTATGTTGATTTCTAGTTATCTTATTTTGATTTCTAGATTTTGTGAATGCTGATTTTCTAGCTATCTTAACTGATTTCTAGATTTTTGTATACTGCTGTTTCGAATTCATTTGTGAATTTGGAAATTTATTTGATGATGTTTAGTGGGATTTCTTCCTTTAAACTATGTTGATTGCTATGTTGTATAGTCTCATCCGAAATTATAATTTTGTGTATAGTCTCATTCGAGATTATAAATTTGCATATTGCTGTTTTGAATTCAATTGGTAATTTAAAAGCTGATTTTAATGGAGTTTAAATTGAGATTTCTTCATTTAAACTATGGTGGTTATTTATGTTGAATAGTCTCATTCGAGATTATTGTTATTTTGCTTGATTTTAAATTGAGAGTTCTTTATTTTGAACTATGTTGATTTCTTATGTTGAATAGTCTCATTCGAGACTATTGTTATTTTGCTTGATGTTGTTTATGACGCATTCACATCTAAGTTTAAATTAGACTGATCCGTTAATTATTTTCTTTTAAATAACACTCGGGTCAGACCGAGTTATTTCAGTATAGTCGTTATCTTTTATTCTTTTGCCGCTTCAGCTTTTGGGATTTCACTTCACCGTTTTCTAGCTTCAAGGTGTTTCATTTTGGTGTGTAGACTGTCATCTCATGTAGGTTGATGTCTTTGTATATATGTACATTTGGTTCATGTGAACTATCGATTGTTGTAGCATGTATTCCAGACTTGTCTTCCGCTATATATCTGATGTTTCTGTTCTGATGTGATTATATTTATCAGTGTTGTTGTTATTATGAGTTGTTTTGGATTTTTCTTAAGCCACCGTAGTTTCGTTTTAGATTTGGATTGAATATATATCTTTGGGAGTAATTTATAAAACTCCTATCGATGTAAACAATACTCGTCTAAGGCATAACTTACGGATGGTCGCTTCTAACAAGCATTATTCTTTGCAATAGCAGACGTTATTCCTTATAATAACCTTTGTTATTGTGAGCATAGAGGTGGGGCGTCACAGCTTGGTATCAGAGCTGAGATTCAGAACAAATTATAATAAACACAGAACAGAAGCAGAATGGAACATGTGTTACAACTATTCGAGGGTTTTATTCGTGCCTTTCTGATCTATTTCCTTCGTTGTTCTTAAACTTTTATCCTCTCTAATAAGTTGGAATATGTCTAGGAATATATTCTATATTCCCGTAGTGTTCCATTTGTTAAATTCCTTTTCAATCTTAGAATTGAAAGTAGGACATTGGGTTTCTGATTGTCTTACTACTCCTAAGGGTTTCAAATCCGGGAAGCTTAATGTTGCTAAAGCTTCTAGTGATTCTTCTCAGCCCAAAGGTAATCTTCCTTCTGTTTTGGAAGGTTTTATTTCATTTCATGGTCGTTCTATTAGAGTTCTTTTCGAAACAGGTGCATCGCATTCATTCATGTCGAAAGAGCTTGTTGATGTTATTCCTTTGGATGTAGTTACTCTTTGCGACCCTTTGAGGATCGTAAATCCTATTGGTGGATCCGCTACTCTTGGTTTGTTGTGTGTTGATATTGAGATTATTCTTCGTGGTTTTTCCTTTCGTACAAATCTGTATGTTATGGATCATCTTGGGTTTGATATGATTTCGGGAATGGATTGGTTTGTCCTTTATGAAGTTCAAGCCTATGTCCCGAAAGAACTTTATGTCTCGAGCATCCCGATACTATCGAGCAGTTATCTATTATATTTCGATGTATGGACCATCCTTCGTATGCTCTTGTTTCTTCCTTCGAATCGGAGGCTGTCTTAGCTAATATTCCGGTTGTTTGTGATTTTTCTGATGTCTTCGAGCCTAGTCGAGTTTGCCCCGAATAGGGCAATTGAGTTCCGTATTGATCTTATCTCTGGTGCTCATCCTGTCAGTCGTCCTTCCACGAGGATGTCTGCTAAGGAAAATGAGGAACTCAAGCAACAATTATCTGAATTGGAAGCCAAGCAATTTATTCGTTCTAGCTGTTCTCCCAACTCGACCTTACCACGGTTTTCATTTGGCTATGAGTTGCGGAAGTTAGCATTCCTCTTACTGCATTTCGCATTCGTTATGATTCTTATAAATGACTTTTTATGTCGTTCAGTTTGCCCAGCTTATTTCATCCATCCTATAAATCGAGTGTTCTACGAATATCTCGATGACTCCATTTGTATATTTATTGATTTTGGATGAAAAAAGGCAATTTAAAATTTTGCAAATCTTTTTCTCAAGATCTAATTACAAGTAAAATGGGATTTGAGTTTATCATATAGAAGGTGATTTTGTGATTGTATTGCCTATTGAGTGCTTTACGAATTCTGGTCGATGCCCTTGATCAACGTTATCGATAGGAATCTCCTTAACGCTTTGATGAGACAATTTGACACAATAAATTTATAAAAAGTAAATTTTTCTAGAAAATGATTTCGTAAAGATAATTGAAAATTTTGGAAGTTTTTATCTTTTCAGGTAAGAAGATTATTTGAAAGAACTCTTTTCTGATACTCTTATCTTAGTGGTTTCCGAAGGGAACCATAATCTTGTTGTTTATACCGATGCTAGTGGTTATGGACTCGGTATTGTTCTCATGCATATAGGATAGAGTAGTTGCCTATACTTCCAGACAACTAAAGCCTAACGAGATTCGTTATGCTACCCATGATTTGGAGTTAGCCGCTATAGTCTTTGCTCTAAAAATTTGACGACATTATTTATTGGGCAAGCGTTTTGTTCTCTTCACTGTTCACAAATCTTTGAGTATCTATTCACTCAAAAAGAACTTAATTTGAGACAACAGCGTTGGTTCAAATTTCTAGCTTCATATGATTTCGATATTCAATATACCCTTGGTAAGGGTAATCGAGTTGCTGATGCGCTTAGTTGCAAGCAGCAAGTTGTTATTTCCATGATGCTTGCAGAGTGGTATATGTTGGAAGCTTTATCTCTTTGTGATATTAGAGATCGTCCTTCAATTTTCGATTCTCCCGTGCTTTTATTTAGCATGGAAGCTCGTCCTAATTTGTTGGATCGTGTTGCTGATCCCCAGAAACAAGATCTAGATCTTTCCTATCTTATTCAGAGTTGTAAATCGGAATCCCGAAGTGATGATCTGAAGGATTTCGATATTGATATTCATGGTTGGATTCGGAAGAACGGAATGTTCATCGTGCCTAGTGTTTCTCATCTTAGAAATGACATTCTTGAGGACTGTCATCGTTCTAAGTATACTATCCATTCGGGTAGTAGTAAGAAGTATGCTGATATGAAACGCTTATACTTTTGGGAAGGTATGACGCGTGATGTTGCAAGTTTGATGAGTCGTTGCAGGACTTGTCAACCTATTATAACATAACACCATCGTCCTAGTGGCCTTTTGCATCCTCTTGAGATTCCATTATGGAAATGGGATCAAATTTCTATAGACTTCATTGATGGTCTACCTCGTTGGAGGTCGGGCCGTACTAGTGTTTGGGTGATTGTTGAAAATCAGCCTGTTTTATTCCTATCAAGTTCAATCGGACTGCTTCTTGACTTTGGAGATAGTTGGGAAGACCACTTATCTCTTGTTGGATTCTCTCATAACAACACTTTCCAATCCAGTATCGGTATGACTCATTTCGAAGCTCTTTACGAAAGATCGTGTCGATCACCATCTTGTTGGTTGGGATCCGGGGAGAAGTTAGTTCTCGGTCCCGATTTTATTCGTGAATCTTCTAAGAAGATCGATTTTATTAGACAGAGAATGAAAGAGGCTCAGATTAGGTAGAAATCTTATGCTGATCATCGTAGGTAGCCTCTGGAATTTTCTGTTGGCGATCGCGTATTCATTCGTGTTTCTCTGATGAAGGGTGTGGTGCGTTTCAGTAGCTCCGGGAAATTGGCTCCTCGTTATATCGGACCGTTTCATACCACGAAACGCATTGACCTTGTTGCTTATCGTGTATCGCTACCTATCCAGTTTTCGGGAATTCATGACGTATTTCATGTATCCCAGTTTCTTCGGTGCCTTCGAGATTCAGATTCTGTTATTGATCCTCATATGTTGTAAGATCTGAGATCTCACTCGACTTGTCTGTTGTGCAAAATCCTATTCGTGCGCGAGCTTCGGAGGTTAAACGCCTTCGGAATAAAGAAGTCCCGCTTGTAAAAATTCAATGGTCCGCAAACCCTAAAGATTGCACTTGGGAAACCGAAGAATTCATCGAGCATTCTTATCCAGGTTTTCTCTCCTCTTCGGGAGGAGATGAGCATTCTTATTCAAATTTTTTTTATTTTAATCTTTGTTGAGATGAATTATTTGTGCATTGACTGCTTCTAGTATGAAAATTGCGGGAACGAAATTTTTATAAAGGGGGAGTCTGTAACGACCGTGATTTTATTACCGTCGAAATAAATATTTTAAATAGAAATTTTAAATTAAAAAATTTTGAAAAAAATTATAGTGCAAATAATTTATAAAGTCGGTTGTCAAGTTTCTTGTTGCATTGAATATAACTAAGTGGCGTTGTGTTCTTAATTGGCTTCACGTGTAACATAAATATTAAAACAATGAAGAAGTGACGTCACCATATGCATAAAAACAAGTTGGAACAATTTATACATCTTGCTGTCAACAATATCTGCAAAGTAAAAGTTGTAAACAAAGTGGAGCATCATTTTTTTTGCATTGCTGTCACACTGAGATTTTGTAAAAGCAAGTGAACACATTAACAAAGTGGAACATCACCTTATGCTTGCTGTCACTCATTTTAAAAGTAAAGATAGAAAATTTTTGCAACCATTCTCATTAGTGCAGCTATGTACCTCCTTCCCACAATGCACGTCTCTAATTAAATGCGATTGTACCTGGTGTGTCATCATCTCCTCATTTTATTTGACTTGTATCCCTTTTGAAAGAGGAAGTGTTGCCTGCATCTTTTATTTTCACTTCCAATTGCTCAGCAAAGAAAACAGTATGGCGGTTCATTCTTCCTCCATGGCTTACTGATTTTGAACCCAATAAGTTGAGTGAAAACACTTACATTTCTAATTTATTCTTCGTCAAAATTTACGTACGTGCAAATAACATGTTGAGGATGATAGAATCGTATGTTGCTGCTTCTTTTTATTTTTCTTTCCACTGTTGATCGCTGAACTGAGAAAGTGGTGCTAAAGTGTAATTCTTGCTATCTGGTATTCACTTTTGCTGCTCTTCACTAGCGAAATTATCTCACTTTCGATGTTTATGATGGCAACAAGGTCTTAACTTTTCTTTGAATTCGTATGCGGGTAAGAGGGAATATAAGTTTTATGATATTTTGTTTCTGCTTTGTAATCCTTTACAGGTTTGATAACCTCTTAGCTTATTCTTGTGTTTCTTGGATTTGTAAATATTTTTTCTTTTGTACTTGCGTTGTGAAAATCTGCCTGAAGCCCTAATGACTAAGAAAATGGGTTAAGATGTTTGTCCCTCCTGAACTTGCAACATTCTTAATTAGCTTAAAATACAAACATTCATGTAAGACTAATTTGAATGCAACCATATGTGAAAACTAAAGTGAAACATTAATGTGAAAATCTGCCAGGTCATGAGCGCATGAATACTATTCCATTTGGGTACGTTCATGTTTTATAGTAGAGTGTTGTTTAATTAGTGCCGGGACTTTATAAAAAAATTGAGTGTGTTTATGAAAAAAAAAAAAATGGCAAAATAATTTCGTGCATAAGCTCAGACACAAAGCAACGGGTATAAGGTACTGCCTGGAAAAAAAAATTCCACTTCTCTTTTCATAAAAATTTAAATGAGTAATTAATGCATGTAACGTGTAGGGCCAATACTTGTATATACATGCATGAAAATTTTTACTTCAAGTTGCGTGCTAAAATTATAAGTTGCATATTATAGTGTTTGTCACGTAAATTCGTGTTCATGCACTACATCTTTTTTGCAAATTCTTCATATGCGTGTCCAGTCCTCATATATTGCAAACCAAGTGCATGCGGTTTTTTTTAAGTTTTGCCATTTACAAAATTTCATACTTGACATAATTGTAGTATTATATTGTTTGCTAAATGCATTAACGTGCATGCACTAAATGATAAGTTACAGGTCACTCAAGACAATATTTACACTATTCCGTGTATGCATGTTATGTTCATCACATTAGTTCTTGCATGCTAGCATAAGTACACGTGATTATTGCCCAGACCATCATTTTCAATGTGTATGTGCAAGTTGAATTGCATGAAGATGTTTTAAATATCAGTGTTCAATTTGCATTGAACCGGTGTTACGTTTTAAAACGTATTTTTGCGCCGTTATTTTTATAACGAAATTTTTACACCGGTGCTATATTTTTGAAGCGTGTTGTTTTGATGGCATTTTTAACGAATAAAAATTACTGTTGTTTTTACTTCAGTAACCGTCAATTTAAAGTGAATTTTTAAGCGGTTATCCCGCAATGCTGATTTGATATTCGTTTTTACGGTGTTTTGTGAAGCGTAATTTCCTCGTCGAAATTGCTATAGTTGTTGTTTTAATCATGTGTTTTAAAAATCGTTTTAAAATAAAATTGTTTCTCAAAATTTTTACAGTTTGCGCTTTCAAAAGAATGAGGAAGCGATTTAAACGTTTCAGCAAAATCGATGACTATGAACCCTTACTTTTACCGATTCAATTAATTCCGGACTTGTCCGTTTGAGAACGTAAAATGTTATTTATATAAAATACACAATTTTGCACTTTCAAGGAAACGATGAAGAGATTTAAACGACTTAGCAAAAGTGCGGAGTATGGAACCACACTTTTACTATTTCGGTTAATTCCAGACTCGTTAATTGAAATATTTGTTGTTTTGATGATTTTGATGATTTTATTTGGCTTTCGAGCCACTCTGTTGGACCTTCGAGTCATTTGTTGGGCCTTCGGGTCATGTGTTGGACCTACGGGTCAATACCAGTACTAGACCTTCGGGTCATTTGTTGGACCTTCGGGTCATTTATTGGGTGCCAAAAATATAGTACTTGGTAGACTTCGGCCATATGAGATGCACGTGCGGCGTAGTTTAAACTCGTCATCTGCTGGGATCGATCCATCTTTTATGTTGATTTTCTAGTTATCTTATTTCGATTTCTAGATTTTGTGAATGCTGATTTTCTAGCTATCTTAACTGATTTCTAGATTTTTGTATACCGCTGTTTCGAATTCAATTGTGAATTTGGAATTTTATTTGATGATGTTTAATGGGATTTCTTCCTTTAAACTATGTTGATTGCTATGTTGTATAGTCTCATCCGAGATTATAATTTTGTGTAAAGTCTCGTCCGAGATTATAAATTTGTGTATTGCTGTTTTGAATTCAATTGGGAATTTAAAAGCTAATTTTAATGGAGTTTAAATTGAGATTTCTTCATTTAAACTATGGTGATTATTTATGTTGAATAGTCTCATTCGAGATTATTGATTTTGATGGAGTTTAAATTGAGAGTTCTTTATTTTGAACTATGTTGATTTCTTATGTTGAATAGTCTCATTCGAGACTATTATTATTTTGCTTGATGTTGTTTGTGATGCATTCACATCTAAGTTTAAATTAGACTGACCTGTTTATTATTTTCTTTTAAATAATACTCAGGTCAGACCGAGTTATTTCAGGATAGTCGCTATCTCTGATTCTGTTGCCGCTTCAGCTTTTGGGATTTCACTTCACCGTTTGTCTAGCTTCAAGGTGTTTCATTTTTGTGTGTAGACTGTCATCTCATGTTGGTTGATGTCTTTGCATATATGTACATTTGGTTCATGTGAA
The DNA here is from genome assembly GCA_030765085.1 of Allium cepa. Lineage (NCBI taxonomy): Eukaryota > Viridiplantae > Streptophyta > Magnoliopsida > Asparagales > Amaryllidaceae > Allium > Allium cepa. The sequence goes on from CM060934.1 coordinate 206,557,450, forward strand.
CTATCGATTGTTGTAGCATGTATTCCAGACTTGTCTTCCACTATATATCTGATATTTCTGTTCTGATGTGATTATATTTATCAGTGTTGTTCTAGATTTTTCTTAAGCCGCCGTAGTTTCGTTTTAGACTTGGATTCAATATATATTTTTGGGAGTAATTTATAAAACTCCTATCGATGTAAACAATACTCGTCTAAGGCATAACTTACGGATGGTCACTTCTAACAAACCTTATTCTTCGCAATAGCAGACGTTATTCCTTATAATAACCTTTGTTATTGTGAGCATAGAGGTGGTGCGTTACAGATTTAGTTGATAATCAATGAAATAAATACGTAGAATATACGTATATTATTCTATTCGCACAGTGATTTGATCCAGATTCGAGCACAGAATTTTGAGATAGTATATCGATCCGAGTTGGGATTTTTTTTCACTCGATTTTCGACGACGAACCTGTATATGGATTGTTGATTGGTTTTTGATATTCTCTGTCATAGTTGTGGCTATGTAAGGAGAATGACGGTTTCTGATCGAGAAACCAGATCGGAGTTCGCACTAGGAGGTCGGGTGGACGATACTAGTTCGGAAGTGAAATTGTGTGATCGAGTGAGCGATCAAATTGATATAGCGTACGGATGATATGTATACATCATACGGGTTTGAATGAAATTGATATTGAAATTTGAGGATTAGAACTATAAAATGGTTTTTGAAATGAAAGTAATATGGTTAATAACTTTATAAAGAGTAATCAAATTAGAAAATTTGATTTGGCATAAACAAAGTTATGTATCTTTGTTATATATATGATAAAACTCCCCTTGTTGAATCTATAGCCAGAAGAAAAGGGTTTTGAAAATATTTGAAGTATAAAATGGGTTTTATACAAGTTTGAAATGATCCAAAGATTTTTCAAGGTTATATATATCTATATATATAAGATCTTTTGAAAATGATTTTGGAGGAAAGGTTTTTGGAACCTATGGATTTGGAAAGGCTTTTGATTTTTGTGTAAAATCAATATTGGAATTTAGAAATCCTAGTTTGAGAATTATCGATTTTGGGATAATCGATTTTGTGAAAACGACATTTATATGAGATTCATACTAGGTTTATGATTTGGAAGATACTATATGTGTAAAGTATAAAGTGTTTTGAAAATGGCTCTGGAGAAAAAGGCGCTCACCTGGAATGAACTTCTTAGGAGTACCATAGGTTGGTACTGCCTTGAGCCTCAAAGGGGAAGGCCTAAAGTCGATCCTGTATGGAATCCGAACAAAACAAGTTCCTAAGGATTATGTGTAGTGTGTAGCGAAAGTCGGGGGCGCTGATGCCTACAGAGGCATTTGGGTTATGCTGTGACGACAGTGTAACTCGATGTCGCTGCGATTTACTGTGTGGACCGTAGCGGAAATCGTGTGGAGGTGAGTGTCAACGTTCTACGCTTGATTTTGCCGGGAAGGCAACATAACATCGGTAGACTGTAATCTAGTGTCGAGTGGAGTGGAGAAGTTTCATTCTTTTGGCAACGGAATTCGAGGGCGTTGAGGCCTACAGTTATATGGGTTCTTGCTGTGGTAGCAACGTAACCCCGGTTGTAGCTGAGATATGTAGTGGGTTCCATGGCGCAATCTAGGGACGTGGAGTGTCTACAGTTATCTATGGATTTTGTCGAGATAGCAACGTAACCATGGGGTTAACTGCGACCGTGGATAGGGGAGATAGTTTCCAAAGCATTCTCACCAAATATATTTCCTCTATCTCAAAAATGTTTTCTATATTTTAAATAAAATTATTTTCCAAGTATTTTCACTTGATGATGAAAACGGGTCTTCTAAGTACTTGTAGATTTTTAGTCTTACACTTGATCAACGTATGACTGAATTTCTGTAAGAACGAGGATGAACTTGTTGAAACATCAAGTTATAAAATGATATTTTTATAAAACTACTTTTGTAATATTATATAGATTTTGAAGTGTTTTCAAGTTTTGAATAAAAAGAAGTTTATAGTTAAAAGGGATTAAAGAATAACTTTAATAAATTCTGGCTTCGTCCCTTTTCGAGGACGAAAAGATTCAAAGGGGGAAGGAATGTGATAACCCGAATTTTGAATATATGTTAATTGGTAATTAACTGGGATAATTTAAGGAAATACTGATTTTAACTATTAAAATACTGATTGTTAAAATTGAAACAAATAAATCTGATAATTAATATTCATACCTGGGAAATTATTCATTTGATAATCTCCTTTATAAATTATTTAATTGACAAAATTGTTATTTTCAAACAATAATAATGTGATGTTTTTAAATATAGGTATAAATAGATTTTAAAATAGAATTGTTATTTACAAATTTAATTTGTGTTGTTTAAATATATACATACATTTGAGTTAATTTCAAATTTGATTTTTTATTGAAATTGAAATTGATTTTGAAATATATAAGATAATTATTTTAAATATTTTGGGTTTAAAAATATATGTATAAGATTTTTTTTAGTATATAATTTGTTTTATAATACTTTCTTTAAAGAATCTTATTTATAAATTAAGAAAGGTATTTATTAAATAATAAATTAAATACAAAAGCTTTTTATTAACATTTAGATATAATTAATTTAAAAAAATGTATATTGACAAATGTTTAAGTATATAAGCTTGTAAATAACATGTGTAATTAGACTAACAAGCCTAAATGACAAGTGTCAACTTTTATTTTAATTTTCTTATTTTAATAAAACTTAATTTAAACTTATATAAAATTATAGCATTCATCTTCATTTCCTTTCTTATCTTCACTTTCTTAAAAAAAAGAAGCCCGTAACAAAAATTTTAGCCAGAGAGATTTCAGAACACAAATTTCAAAACAAGAGTAAATCAAGAAAACCTGAAATCAACTAAGCAAGCAAAGTACTTCAGTTTTCAAATCAAAGTAGGCATCTCAACTACAACAAGATCTCCAGCAATTCAAGTTCAAAGTTTCAAGCTTTTTTTCTAGTTTCAAATTTCCTTTCCAGCTCCAGGCCTCTGTTTTTTTATAAGGTCGGTAAACTTGAATCTCAAAGCTTGATCTGTTTATATATGAGTGCGCACGAGTTAATCTTTGAAATTTTGATGAGTAGTACACTTTGCATGTTTGTTTGGAGATGGTTGCTTGTATATAAGAGTGTGAGTATGAATGCATGTCTCTGTATAAATATTATCCCTGTTTACAAAGACAAAATCTAAATCAAAAATCAGTAACTCTTTATATAGAAACTTTTATGTCAAGATCTTCGAAAGGAAATTTCTTGTAATCGTCAGATTTAATTTTTATAAATGGTTTCAAGTTTATACTTGAAGTAAGTATGGCAAAAATTAAAATCTACAGTATAAGTCAATTCAAATCAAAAAAAGTAATTAAATCTCGAATTTTGAATATATAATCTGAATCAGTTTTGGAAATAATGATTTTTAAGGGTAAAATCAAAATTTTTAAATTTGTACACGGTGAGGATTGGAGGAATGATCAGAATGTAGTCTTTGTTCGAATTCGGGCGATCAGCGGCACTTGGTTGGTCGAGGTTCAGGTCAGAGGTGGCTAGGGGTTCAATGGTGGTAGGAAAAACTGTAGGGGTATCCAACGTTCGTCGAGGCAGCGATACGAGGGCGTTGTAGGGTTTAATGCTCCGATGAGTTTGTCGACGTTATCATGACATTTGTGGTGACGAGGTTAAATCGAGTGTTACCGGTGTAAGGGAATTATGGAAGTGGATGTGCGGTGAGGTTCCCGGCAAGATAGAGAAGTCGCCGGTGATCAGAATTAGGTGATGTGTGGCGAAGTTTAGAAGTCATGGTTTTGCACCTGATAGTGTTCTGGCTCATTTTCGATTTAGGGGTAAGTCGTGAATTTTGGGTTGTCGATAGGGAAGGGGTTGTCGACGGCGATCTGTAGGAGGTAACCGTGGTGGTCGGAGGAGCCTCGGCCAAACGTGCATGTGCACGCATAACTTATGCGTGTTTAGGATTGTGGGTCATCGGAGAAGAAAAGGAGTAAGGGTCGGTCTCGAGTTGGTTGCGAGTTTGACTCGAGGCAGATTGGGTTGTGAAGTACACGGGGAGCTGCTCGGGAATCTTTTAGTTTGGCTCGGGTTTTTTTCTTGGGTAAGCAAATAAGGTGAGGGTAATATTAAATGTTAAAGTTTAAAAATAAAAATGAAACCAGTTTTGGGCTATTTACTTGAATAAATTTAAGTGTTGATAAATAAAGTTGAATATTTTATTTGACTTAAAACTAAGTTAAGATTTAAGTTTATTTAAACAGTAATCCTAAATAGTATAATCAAATAGCTAATTTAGAAGGTAAAAATGTTTAATCCATTTGTTAATAACTTATTTTATTATCGTGTTTTAAAAAGGGGTTTCAAGCAAGGATATTGATTAGGTTACCAAGGAAGATTAGAAAGTTTGAATTTCGAAGATAAATTGTTTAATTATAGCTGATTTGGTAAATCATATATTGGAATAATTATGTAATTCATATCTCTAAGTATTTCAAAATAAAATTTAGTAAGAGATGAGTTAAGATAAAAGGTTTGTCCATGATTAGTTAGGGTTTGAGGTATCAAAGGAAGATAAATTAGTAAATATGATTAATCAATTAATATGGTTAATTTGAGGATTAATTGATTAATGTAACTAATTAGAGGTTTATGAAAGGATCATTAATTAGTAATTAATGGATAATTACTGAATGAGATTAATTAATTAATAAAGTATAATCACTTAGAGTAAGTAATTAAAGAGTAATTACCTAATATAATTAGTTAAAGAATAATTAATTACTTAATGTGATAATTTAAGGTAAATAAATGATTGTTTTTAGTTAAAGATAATTTACTAAAGAAAGTAATTAAGAGTTAATTAATTTAACTTGAGTGATCATGGGTTAATTCCTTGATGAAGTAATTAATTAAAAGTAAATTACTTAAGGGAAGTAATTAGGGATTAATTACTAAGTGTAAAGGAATCGATTGATTAAGGAATTAATTAAGGGTTAGTTAATTGTGATTAATTAGAGGATAATTAAGGGATGACTGATTTAGAGTTTGTAATAAGTTAATGTTAAGTAAGCAGGACTAAAATTGATTAGAGAAATTAATTTAATTTATTCAAGTTAATTGGATTGGTGAGACAAATTAATCTTGATTATGAATGATTGAATGATATTGAAGGACTTGGATTATTTGATGTTTCTAATATGAAATGTTTGTGATATGATTGGATTGAACAGTGGTAATGTGGTTATCTATTGACATTGAATTGATGTGTAAAAGTGACATCCTGTATTTATAGTTTGAATTGCATTTCATTTGAATAATTTAGGTTAGGATGACATGGGACTCGAAGAGATCGGGTTCGGGTATCGTAAATACCCGAAACCACTTCGATTCTTTATTAATTTTGTATGTGAAATCAATAGGCTGGAATTGGATAAATTTGATGGCTGGTCCTTTTAAAACTAAGTAAAGGTACTTAGAAATCCATTGTGAATAAGTGTTGACTATAACAAGATGTGAACTTGTAGAGAATGACGAGTTACCCCTGGACTTAAATTATCATATGCGTTGGTATTTCTTATTAGATAGGTTTACTCACGCTGGTTTCCAGCCTGACCCGGGTGTTACTTTGATGTGATGCTCGGGTCAGACCGAGTATTACAGATTTTTAGGTAAGGACGTTCTGGAGCTCAAGAGGCGAGCTGAATGGTAGGAACGTATGGAGTTTATTCCGCTGTGATATATTCTTGGGACAAGTTATTTTAATTTCCCAGTGATTGTGAAATATTGTAACTCTGATGTATTAAAATGTTAAGAATATTAACATTTATGGACTGATTCAGCTTTCTTTATGTTAAGAATATTATTTGATATTATATTTTATCCGCTGCGAATGTGAGATGTTGGTGTTTCTGTTTCTTCTTTTTCTTCTATCTCTTTCCTTCTTTTTCTAACTATCTGGAGTTTTCGAGATAAAAATTCTGGGTCGTTACAGTAGAAGTACCGAGCAATCGAACGCCGAAAATTTCAGATTGTAAGGATAAAGAAGAAAAGAGGTAGAAGAAGAAACAGAAACAAAGCACAGAATCTCACAATCATAGCGGATCAAAATATAATATCAAAATAATAGCATTTACAAAGAAAATTGTAGTAGTGATTCTACAACAATACATCAGAGTACAATCATTCCCAAACAAAACTGGACAGTTGTAACAACTTTTCCTAGTACATTATCAATATAGACTATACTGTCCCTAATACACAGCGGAAAATACTCCATACGTTCTTGCCATCCAGCTCGCCTCCTGAGCTCCAAAACGTCCCAACCTGGAAATCTGTAATACTCGGTCTAAACTGAGCATTACAATAAAGTAACACCCAGGTCAGGCTAGAAATCAGCGTGAGTAAACCCAAATAATTTGAAATACCAAGCTATAAACTTGTTTGAAAATCAGTGTAACTCGTACCTTCTACGAGTTCTTAACTTGTTAAAGTCAATCATTTATTGCAAAATAATATCCAAGAACTGTTGCTCAGTTTAAATGGCCATGTTGCTTAATTTGTTCCGTTCCAGCCTATTTGATCCTGAAATCAAACCTATAAAGAATTATTGTAGATTACTAATCGAAGTGACTTTGGATATCGTTGATATCCGACTCTGGTTTCTACGATTCCAATACCATCTTTAATCTAAGTTGTTTAAGTGAATACAATTCAATTTTAAATACAGGATGTCACATTTACACAGCAATTCATTACCCATATTATCACAATTCAACCCAAACATAATATATCACAGAACATCACAAATTATCAGACTAGACATTAATCTAATCATTCAATACAATTTAATTATCTATAAGCAAGAATAATTTGTCACCAAATCTAATTAATTTAATTAAAATAAATTAATTACCTTTAAATCCTGCTTAATTAACATTTTTCAACCCATTTAATTAATTATTGAAATTAATTAATTATTCTTTAATCATTTAAACGTTCACATAATTAATTAACCTTTAGTTACTTACATTAATTAATTATCTTTTAAATTAATTTCACTAAGTAATTATCCTTTAATTACCTTGATTAACTATCCTATAATTACTTAAGTAAATTAATTAACCCTTAATTATTTAAGTCCTTAATTAATCTAAGATAAACCATTATCTTAACTAATTACAATTAAATTAAATATTTGAAATTTATTTATACAAATCACTTAAGACCTTTTTGATAATTTAAAGTTTATTATATCTATCTTAATCACTTACTTAAATACATTATTAAATTCTATTCGAAACACTTAGGAATTAATTTATTAATTTTCCTAATATATAATTATTCAAAACCAAAATAATTAATCTTAAACTTTTAAATTTAAAATTTAAATCTTGAAACTAGTTTGATAACTTGCTTAACATCTTTGCTTTTGAAACTTGTTCAATAATTTCTTTGGAAACTTATATTTCCAAACTTGGTTAATATTTACTTATAAACTTTGTTAATATTATACATTCAAAATACTCAGGCTCAAACTCAATCTACCCGATCACAACTCGGGCCACACACCAATCTCGCCACCTTCTCTCTCATCCCACCCTACAATAACCTACTCGAGTCCAACCCGCTACAACATCGAGCCAAAACCTAGACTTCCCGAACACCCTCTTCTTCTACTCTTCTATTCTACAGCAACACTAAAACCTAAAAACCCAGTAATGCGCTAGTGCACCGTGCATGTGCACACGGCGGCGAAGCAACGCCGACCAACTTCAACGACATCCCCAAGTCGCCACCGATTTTTCCGACCCTCCTACCTACCCAGAACCCCTCGCTGTCCCTAAAATCAAAATCGAGCCAAACTACCTAAACCCAGAAACAAACCATCACCCATAACAACCTCGTCCGTCGACCACTGAAGTCCAACCTACGTCGCCGGAAACTTCGCCTTCCCCACCTTGCCCCACTCAATCCAGTCTCTCTGATGTCGTCACGATGTCGGAATCAACGACAACATAGCCCGACCAAAGTCGAGCTCTAAAACCTTATTTCCTCTCCGACGTGCCACCACGACCATTAAAAATTCCCAAACTATATTTCATCGATGCAACATGGTCTACGGCCTCTTCACGTTAAACAGCTCACCTCGAACACCTTCGCGGCGTCGAAATTTGGCTTCCTACCCAATTCCGATCGTCCACCGATTCCTTCTTACATACGAGCTTAAAAAATCACGAAATTATTACCTAAAATCATCATTTCACAAGACGATTTCGATTATATAAACAAAATATTAAATTTAAACAATTTATTTTCTAATTTGGATTGGTTTTTACTGTAAATTCAATCTTTTCTAATTTATGCTTATAATTTTTAACTTGAAATTATTTTTAAAAGTTAAATCTGGTAAATACAACCAAATTTCCTTTAAAGATCTCAACATAAAATTGTTGATATCAAGAGGTATAGATTTTTAAACTTGATTTGTCCTGTTGAGAACAAACACAGAGGCAAATATTTATATACACACTTGCACATATGTATACATAGATATGCATAGAATAAACCCCATACATATATATGCAAATGCTTTAGTTCATCTATTACTTCAATTGTTGATCACACGCAACAATCATATAAACATATTAAGCTTTGATAGGAAGAGACGTTTACTCACCTGTTTTCAGAAAAAAAGAGAATTAGCTTGAGAATTTGAAAACTGGAATTGCTTTGGATCAATGAAACTGGTATTTGATTTTGATCTTGTAGCTTGATGTTTGATTTGGATCCATTTTATGATGAGTTGATCTTGAATCTAATATGTTGCTTTAGCTAGAAGAAATTTGAAAGAAGTTTGAAGATTGGAAACAGTTTGATTTTATTTTCTTTTTAGTTTTGATTTTTAGTTTTGAAAATGAAAGAAATTGAGAAGGAGAGTGTAAAAAACTTAGAACTGGAAAACGAATAGCCAGGTTCTCTTCTTTTTTTGAATAAAACACATTATTTGTAATTCAATTAACAAGAAGAAGACCATTGCCACTTGTAAATGCAAGCTACAATAAGCTTACACATGTTTATGCATGTTATATGAAACTTACAAATGTTTAAACCTTTTATTATCATCTTACAAATGTTATAAGCACATATTTAATATTTACATTTGTTAATTTACATGAATTTATATTATTATATGTTTTCATATTATAGTTTAATACTTTTATATATAAATACAACTCTTATATATATATTTAAAGAAAGTATCATCCCTTATTAAATCCTATTTTAAACTTAAACTATTATATATTTTCAATTATTAAATATCATCTTTAGTGTTTTTTTTTAAATATAGGATTTAACTTTGTCTTATGAGAATTATTATATTAAATTCAAAACAATGTTTCTTAACCACCATATATATGTATATATTATAATTAGAACATACTTTTATTTGTTTTTGATATTATATATGTACATTCACACTTATATGCTTGTATATGTACACACTTAAGATTTCCATAATCAATAAAATTTGCACATACCCATATATATATATATATTATCTTGAATTAAATAGTGAAATATATTATTCATTTATCCAGAGATTTAAAATCCAACATTTATTATAGTTTCCAATTTATATCCAGATATTTTTGATATTTTTTGAATTCTATTTGTTCAACTTTCGAATCAATATTTTTAATAAATTAAATCCTGTTAATTTCCCATTAACAGATGTCCAAAAATTCGGGTTATCACATTCTCTCCCCTTAGAATCTTTTCATCCTAGAAAAGGAAAGAGAACCAGAATTTATCAAAATGCTTATTATCTGTTTAATTACTCTTTGAAAATTTTTAACTATAGATTCTTTTTATAAAAAAAATAAAACACTTTATTACCAAAATGGCTTTTATAAATATATTTTTTATAACTCGGTGTTTCAACAAGTCCATCCTCATTCTTACAGAATTTGGTCATATGTCGATTAGGTGTTGGACTGAAAATCTATAAGTACTTAGCGGACCCGTTATCAACACCTAATGAAAATATAGAAAATATTTTTTAAAATGTAGAAATTATTTTTGGTGCGAATGCTCTGGAAATCATCACCCCCTCCATGGTAATAGTTAACCCGATGGTTACGTTGCCATCCCGGTAAAATCCATAGAAAACTGTAGGCACTCCACGCCCCTCGATTACGCCATGGAACCCGCCACAGAATGCAGCTACACCCAGGTTTTGCATTGCCATCATGGCAAAAACCCATGTAACTATGGGCAACAGCGCCCTCGAATTCCGCTGCCAAATGAAACTTCACCACACCCACATAGATCGCAGATTACATCAGTCGAGTCCCAATGTAGCCTGTAGGCACTCATTACCACACGACTTTCGCTATGTCTTCATAGATCGCAGTCTATCGATGTTACGTTGCAATCATGGCAAAATCAAACATAGACCGTTGGCCCTCACTGCCACATGACATCCGCTATGGTCCACAGTAGATCACAGTGACACCATGTTACATTATCGTCACAGCATAACCCAAATGTCTCTGTAGGCATCAGCGCCCTCGACTTTCGCTACCCACACACAATCCTCAGTAACTTCAGTTTGTTCGGACTTCCTCTCAGGATCCAATTTAGAACCCCCCCCCCCCTTAGGGCTCAAGGCAGAACCACCCCGTGAATCTCCTATGAAGTTCATTTCATAGGAGTGCCTTTTTTTCCAGAGCCAATCTCAAAACATTTTATACTATACCCTTATAGTATCTTTCAAATCATACTCTTTATGACTCACATAAATCTCCTTTACATAAAATCGATATCTCAAGTCGATAATTCCTAACTTGGCTTTCCAAATTCCTAAAATTTGATTTTTCTAAAAATCAAAAGCCTTACCAAAATCAGTGGGTACCAAAAATCCTTTTCCCAAAATTATTTTCACAAAAATCATTTATATATATAGATATATAAAATCTTGGAATCACTTATATAGATTCCCCTTTTATATTTTAAATATTTTTCACAAACCTATTCTTCTGGTTTTAGATTCAACATAGGGGGAGTTTATCATATATAACAAATATATATAACTTTATTATGCCAAATCAACATTCAATTTTGATTTTCTTTTATAAAGTTACTTGCCACATTACTTACTTTTTATAAAATGAGTTTCAGTTATAGAGATATCCAACTTCTATTCTTATTCATTGTATATTTTTCAACATATACTTTTCTTTATCAAAAATCATTTTCATTTCTTTCAAAGATTCAATATCTATTGCATTTAAGCATGTACGATGTACATATACCATTTGTACGTAATATTAAATCTGATCGCTCACTCGATCACACAATTTCACTTCCGAACTAGTATCATCCACCGACTATCTAGTACAGACTCGGATCTGGTTTCTTGATCGAAGACCGTCATTCTCCTCGCATAGTCATAACTATGATAGAGAATTTCTAAAACCAATCAAAAATCCATATTCAGGGTTCGCCGCCGAAAATCGAGTGAAAAATCCCAACTCGGATCGATATACTATCTCGAAATTCTTTGCTTGAATTTGGATCAAATCATTACGCTAATAGAACAATATACGTACATCCTACGTATTTACCTTCATTGATTCTATTCACTTATTCACATTTGCTTCCATTCCATTTGGGTTATCACTTCAATTATAAACAGTTTGCACTCTGACCAACTTGAATTTTGAAAATAGCTTGAAAAGTTTAAAATAGATAAGTAGTTGAAAATAGCAATTAGTTGTTAAATAGTAGTAAAATAGTTAAGAAATCATAAATAGTTGTAAAGTAGTAAAATAGTTGTAAAATAGGTAGATAGTTGCAAAAAATAGTTGTAAAACAGTAATTAGTTTGTAAAAAAGATGTAAAATAGTAATTAGTTTCAAAATAGTTGTAAAATAAGTATGATAGTTTGGGTTTTAAAAATGAAAGGTTGTATAGTAAATAGCTAGGAAAATTGATTTTAAAACAATTTTATATTAAAATAATTTTATTCAAAAATAGTTTCAGAGGCAAACTGGTTCAATTTCCCAATTTCCCATCTCATTAAATTGATTCAATTTCAATTAAATTTGAATTAACTTCAATTTCTATTCCAGACTCAAATCAATTCCCATTTGAATTTTAAACTTATTCAACTTCAATCTCTCATCCAATTGATTCAATTCAAATTTTCCATTTGAATTTATCTCTACTCTAATCTCAACTTTAATCTGTCTCGAATTACATAAATTCGAGTTAAATTTTTAAATGTTGATTTAGTCCCTTAATCAAATTAACCTTTACTTTTAAATTAACAACTTAAATCTTTAAACCATTTAATTCTAAGTCCAAATTTCAAAAATTCTATTTTAAATTACCTTTACTTAACTTATTTCAAAATTCAAATAAGAGTTCAAAACTTTTTTTAAACAATTTAATCTCCAGAATCCAATCGATTGCCCAATTTTAACTTTTAACCTTGAAAACAATTCTTAAATAATTTTAGTTTACAAGTTTCTTTTTATCATATAATTCTTAAGTTCTGAGTGATTCCATTTCCTTAATTTCAAATTTTATTTCCAATTAATTTCAGTAATGGATATATATTACCTCAATCTACTTCTCAATTCGTTTAGATAATCCAATTCATAGTTCCACAAATTATTAATAACAATAGGATGATATCAGGATAAGCCAAGGTAAATAAACAACCAAATTATCAAATTTCATTCCTAATTAATTTAATTCAATTTCAAATTTCAATTAATTCATTACAATTTCACCCTAGAATTAATTCTAATTCAACTCACAAATAAATAAAGATAATTTTATATTAGATTGTACTGCCATAAAATATTCCATACATTGATAGACTACACACTACTAGTTTAAACATTACATCCATTTATCCAAAATAAGAGTCTTACAGAAGTCATAAATCTAGATGCCTTCTCCATTACCTAGGGGTTTGGGAAAGAACAGAGCCTTAGTATTCTTACAAGAATCCTTTCTATGGACTTCCTTCCAAAGGGAAAATCCCGAACATACACTTCTCAACAGGATGTCTCCACTTATAACATTTACCACAAAAGGTTTCTACCCTCCCATCAATCTGGATAACCTTCACGCCTCTTGCAGGACGCTCCACAACCTTACTCTTCTTCCGTCTCTCGGGACAATTCCTAGCGATGTGACCCGATTCTTATAATGATAGAAAATAGTGGACTCGTTGATAGGTTCTATGGGTTTACACTTCACCTTTCTCACTTCAGGACGATGGTTTAGGAAATGTCCTTTCTTAAAGCACAAGATCTCAGAGCGAAACCGTTGGAATGTACCCTCCAATTCCTCCCTTGTTTTACTGCACTTGGCTACGTAATGACCTTTATTGAAACATCTGTAGCAGGTGACATTATCATAAGGCCGTAGTCCAGCCCTTTCCTTAACTTTTTTCTCATACTTCTGAATTGCTTCTTCTCGATTCTTACGTGCAGCTGCTCTTCGCTCTCTGTGTCTAGCCTTCCATTCTTCACTCTAAGCCATCTCTCTCTAAGACAAGATATAGTGGGAATTCCTAACCAATATTAGATTAATTAGTAGATTTCCAACTTATATTCCTATTATCCTATTCAATTTCAATAACCAACAACCAATTTCCTTAAGATATATAATAACTAAAAAAAAATATTGCTTTATATATATATATATATATATATATATATATATATGTATATGTATAACAAAATATAAACTTATATAAGAATCATTCATCTTTAAAACCATTTTAAAATCTTTATATGACAAAATAATAAGTACGCTCTCATATATAATATGCTCAACTCATTTTAGGGTATTACTGACCCTATCCTTAATGAGTAAACCCACTAGAGCCAAGGTTCTCACTCAACCTTCAGCTCTGATACCAACTGTGACGACCCAAATTTTCGACCTCGAAAATTCGACACTTACACGTTCTCTATAGAAGTACCGAGCAACCGAATGCCGGAAATCTCAAATTGTTAGGGTAAAAAAGAAAAGAGGTAGAAGAAGAAACAGAAACAAAACACAGAATCTCACATTCGCAGCGGATCAAAATATAATATCAAAATAATAGCATTTACAACGAAAGCTGTAACTGTGATTCTACAACAATACATCAGAGTACAATCATTCCCAAACAAAACTGGACAGTTGTAACAGCTTGTCCTAGTACATTATCAATACAGACTATACAATCTCTAATACACAGCGGAAAATACTTCATATGTTACTGCCATCCAGCTTGCCTCCTGAGCTCTAGAACGTCCTAACCTGGAAATCTGTAATACTCGGTGTAACAACCCGGTATTTTTGTGATTGTTTTAATTGTATATTTTAATAATTTTAAACTGAATTTCCTGATTTAAAAACTTTATTTTATTTATTAAAATGGATATTTTTTATCTTTAAATATAAATTTTGATTTGTATGTGAACTGTAATTCCAAACATGAATAAATAGAATATTTTCCAGAAATGTGAATTTTTGTCAATGTGGTCAAACTTTGACTTTTAATTTAAAAAAAAATTAAATTTTGAACTTTTGAAATTTATCTTTATTTTATGAAAGTGAATAAAATTCTAAGTATACTGCTTTTTGTTTCGTTGAAATCTGATTAATATTGTGAAAGTTATGCTTTTTAAACTATTGTATGTAAATTGTTTTATTTAACAAAATTGATTATTTTAATTTATATAAATAATATTTTTGTTTTTCATGTCATATTCTAATTTACGTTTGCATGTGTAACATGACATGTTACGTATATTGTTTTTGTCAAAATTGGGCACAACACTTTTTGGAAGTTTTTGAAGAGATAATAAATGAAGAGAGCAAATTAAAATGAGGATTATCTAACAAAAACTTCAAGCAACAGAAAGTAAATTGCGCAGAAGACGACAATTTAGAGTGGTTCGGCGATTTGCCTACGTCCACTATGAAGTTATGTTGTTTTATTGCTCGATATTCGGAGAATACAACTTTTATATGACTAAATACAGCAGTTCTTAAGCAAAAATTCGAAGGCAAAGGCAGAAGTGGTGCTCTGAAGCAATTCTGGCAGTGTCCAGGCGTTCTCTTCTTCTTCCAATTCTCCGATCCCCTTTCTGAATGACCAGGGGCTCTATTTATAGGTGCTGGAGGCTGATATTTTTCCTAAAATTCGGGAAGACCACTTCTGGCACGTGTGGGGGGCCCACATGGCCGAATTCTGGAGATCCGGGTCCACTTTTGGATCGATTCGACCATCGGTTCGAATCGATCAAAAAAGTGTCCAATCGTGATGAAACTTGGCATGGACATTCTTCTATGTACGTGCAAGCTTCTGTGAAAATTTCATAGCATTTGAACTTGTAGATCTCAAGTTATGATGATTCAAGATTGCACTTTTAGTTGATATGCGTGCTTCGAATCCATGTTCTTCGAATCGATAGGGTCGAGTCCTTGGCTTCAGCTGCTACAATTTGATGGATTCGATGTGTTGGATTCGAGGGTTATCTTTTTTCGAATCGATGATGTTGGCACTTGTTCAGATCGATCGTTGTTAGCTACTGCAGATCGATTCGAAGTTGCTTCAGTATGTTGGATTCGAAGAACTCTCGCTTGATGGATTCGAAGGCAGGAGCACTCTGATGGATTCGAAGACAGGAACACTCTGATGGATTCGAAACAAGGTGTGCCCTCGATGGATTCGAACCTACATTCTTTGGATGGAGTCGAACTGAGACATACATAGATGGATTCGAACGTAGATATGTTAGATGGGTTCGAGGCAAGGGCTCGCCCCTGGGTTCGAAGCTATGCGTGCCTTGAGGGATTCGAACTCTGATCGATTCGAGCCTGGGTCTCTTGTATGGATTCGAAATAAGGCTTACCCTCCTTATTTTCTTTTTGTGACATCTTGAGTATACGAACTCGGATTTCCCCGAAATTTGGAACGTTGATTTCTACAGCTTTGCTTGACGTGTCTTATCAATTGTAGCCCGATCCGGACTCGGATAAAATTTGTCGATATCTGTAGTTGCCCAACGATCATTCAAAGCTGAAGATGTATGATCCTGTTTCTTTCTAGTCAGTTCCTTGGTATCTCGGCCTTGCCAAAAGGCGGGATAACATTTGCCCCCCAAAGTACGTCTTGTGTAAACATGACGTGCTTTGAAAAGCTAAAATCTAACGCTGGACAATTAGGACATGCTCTGCTGAAAGCTGTATTCTTTATTGCTATTATCAACTGTCGTATGATTGTGATCGGTTGTTCGTCGTTGAGACCATGACAAGATGGATATCCGATCCCTGTAAATGATAAAGATCAAATATTAGTCAAACATATGCATATACGTGTATCGCCTTGACCTTGGTTAACTTTGCGCGATTGCAAGTTGTTGCCAGTTTGGTTTGTTATTGAATTCTGCATCGGCCCTCTCCTGAACCGATTTGGGATTAGGGTTAACGTATTGTTGTTATAGCCATCTATGATCATCCTTTTGTATCGATCCTCTCCTGAATCGGTGTAAAAGGTAGACCAGCTAATTTTTCATATCGAAGTGTTGTATTCATTCTCATCGATGGTGCTAAATGGATTCGAAGCATGCTTGTTCGAACCGATAGGGTTTCGAATCGATGGAATTGCTGGTTATGGAATAGGTTGTTCGAATCGATAGGATTTTTCAACTCAGTCCTCATTCAAGTGCTTCGAATCGATGCTGTCCTGATGGATTCGAAGTCATGTATTTTCGAATCAATGGTCTTACCTTTGCTCAGTGTTTCATCGAATCGATGGTGCCTCGCATCGATTAAACTGGGATGGATTCGATTGTGTAAAAGATTGGAAGGTAATGGATTCGAAGTGGAGTATGGATTCGGCCACGTGATGGATTCGAAATCACGACTTTACACTGTGATGGATTCGAGTGCAATGGGTTATCGAGCGTTCGTTCGAATCGATGGGGTTTGGCTAGTGACCGGCGGTAGGAAGTGAACACAACCGGGAGTCGAAGAGCCACGCGTTTTCTGTGGAACCCATATAAATATCCAAGGCCGTCTTCATTTTTAACTTCTTACTTTTCACTTTTTACTGTAGTTATATCTCCGAATCGATCCTCCAACGCCAGATACAACTGCATTCTGCACGAATCGATCCAATTTTTCCAAGTTTTTTACCTATAATCGAATCCAATCAGGTAAGTCAAGGGATCGATCCGAGTATAAAACGATGAAAACTGAAAATTTGACATCGATTTCAATCTTTTCTTTCGAAAACCATGAGTGATAGTGAGATCTGAAATGGGTTGACTCGATGGATCTGGGGATCGAAACCATTCAAGTCGTATTGATTCTGAGTGTTATCAGGGAGAAGTGTAGGCAATGTTGGATGTCATCTTCCTTCCTTGCTTCGCATCGATTAGGGCATAAGTAGTTCGAACCGATCAAGAAGGCGAGACTTCGAATCGATGTAGGAATAGGTAGTTCGAATCGATCAAGATTGCAAGATTTTGAACCGATGGATTCGAAGGACCGTGCCGATCGATTCGAGGTGATAATACCCTGATCGATTCGAAGGTGCTCAGTGTGGATCGATTCGAAGTTATGCATAGCTCATGGGTTCGAAGTACTTCTCCACCCTAAAGCTGCATCGAGTCGACCTTCTTGGATTCGAGGTGCATGGATTCGAACGTCTTCGATTCGACTCGTATCGATTCGAGTCGATCGATTCGAACGTTCGAACATCTGAAACTTCTGATTCTACGATTGGCTCCAACTTCTGAGCTATGACCAATTTCAAGTTTGAACTTTTTGTCGAGCTTAATGAACTTTAGCATACTTGACCCCGACGAGCTTCGGCCTTGCATAATCGAATTTAACTTGACCTCTCCGTTGAAGCTCATTGATGGCACCATGGCTTAAACAAAATATAACGAATTTATTACTTGAATTAGCCAATAGCTTCTGGGTGGCGTGAAAGTGACGGTCAGCGATGACGATCGTTTTCATTCTCAAATTCCAAAGTTTCGTCGTTCGGACACCTCGTTTCATCTTGTAAAATCTGCTTAAATTTTTTGCTTAGCACTTGCATTGCACAACATATTCATACACTTTGCACCGCGGGAATGCATGGGTTTTTTTACGTTTTTAACGCCGCTTTCTGGTGAGTTAGTTAATTATGGAGTCTTCGAGTTCTCAACAACAAGAAGCACAAAGCTCGCCCCTTCCAGCGCTTGAGATTCCGGACATCCCTCCTGAAGTCGTAGATCCGGCCCCGGATGAATTGCCGGAGGCCATATTTATCGAAGATCCGGTTGATTCTGTTCAATCCAATATCTCAGAGTCTCTGTTGGGCCGGATATGTTCGAAACACAACATATCTCTGGACGATGTTTTATTACCTAGTGCTAGTGATAGACCACACAACCCTCCTGAAGGATATACTGCCTTCTACCGCCATGCCTGTGCGGCTGGATCTCTTCCTCCTTTTAACCAATATATCAGAGAGATGCTGTCGTATTTAGGAATCGCTCCTTCACAGCTTCATCCCAATGGGCATGCACTACTAAACAGTGTCTTCGTCATATTTATGGACTGCCTTTTTCGCCCACCAAGACCTAACGAGATCAGGCACATCTTCAACTTTAAGAGTAGGGGTGATAGCCCGTCTTTCACTTTTCTGGAGGCGGTCAGGAACTGTCAGGTCATGACTGGGGCCTGGACCAGGCTTAGTTATTTCAAGAACGAGTGGTTTTTTGTTCGATGCCCCCCAGGGTTTGCCAGGAGATGGTTATCCAGACGTAAGCATCATAATTCGTTATTGAATGGTCACTTTTAATACTTTACACTAATACTCTGCCACTCTTGCAGCCATCATTTCGAGACCTACTGGTGGGCATTATAGGGGTGTCGTTCAAAGCTTGCAAAGGGTTCCCCATGACTTAAGGCACATAGATTTGCTATTGACTGATGATAACTTAAGGACATTGGTTTGATTGAGATGGGCCAGTGTATTGTGATTGAAGGTTTGGCGAAATCGGCCTCGAGGAAGAAGAAGAAAGTGGCAAAGAGAAAACCTGGCGTTGTAATAAGAGAAATGAGCGATGATGAAAGAACGCCCACAGACACTGATATAGCAGCCGACCTTTCCCGAATAGAAGAGGGTCAGAAAGGCAAGGCTGTTGTACCTAAGTTTAAGAGATGGAAGTCTGTAGTCGTAGCCCGTTCCCAACCTGGGGTTACTGTTTCCAGCGCCTCTCCTTGTCAGTCCGGAGACCTTTTCACAGGGTTGGACGATATTCCCATTCCGGACTACGTATCTCTCCACCACGGGCCCGGGTTGGAAGAGCTCCGGGGAGCGCTTGATATAAGCGAATCTTTACCCGTTAGTGTAATCGACGCTTCTGGTTGGTCGGGGGGTTTGCGCATTTATACACTTTTCACAACACTTCACGACTTCCACACGCATTGCAGTGTTTTTTCTTGGTACTTAATCGAATTGTTCCTTTTTTACAGGTGCCATGTCGAATCGTCCTTCTACACTTGATAAACTTCGGCGAGTACACCATTCTTCATCCTACTATGAGTCTCGCCGTAGGGATTCTGACCGAGATCGTGAGCGGAGGTATTATGAGCAGGAGCATCGTTATAGGGACCATTCCCGACATTATTCTAGCCAGGAGCATTCTGATAGGGACCGAAGGTATCGTTCACCCTCTCGTTCTCCTCCGTCATCCAGGGGCCAAGCACCTGCAGTCGAAACTTCGCGGCAACAACCATCTCAACAAATTTCTAAACCTAGTCCACATCGTTCAAGGACCGATACGGCCACGACCGTAACCGTGGAGGAGGCACCTCTTGAACCGCCTGGTGAATGGGCTATTAGAATTGCTCAGTTGAAAAAAGACTTTCCAGAAATATGCTTTGACGCCTATATCTTTCCACCCAATCTTAAGAGAATTCCCGAAGAGGCCGTGCACACCGCCCTCAGCTATACCCGGGATTTTTATGCTCAGTATAAAGAATGGTACAGGGCGGCTGTTAAAACCTCGAAAGTAGCCTTCGAACGAGCCAAAGTTATTAAGAACTTGGAAGCAGACTTGGCTCAGAAGAACCGTATTGTTGACGTACTTCAATCTGAAACGGAATCTTCTCGCAAGGCTGAACTGGAGTCGCTACAGAAGATCGACGAGACGCTAGCTGAGGTGGCGAAAATGCAACAAGCGCATTGTACTTTAGTTGAGGATTTAGGCCATCGGTACAAAAAAGTTGAGGCCGAACGAGATGCGGCGGTCAGGGAACTTGAGGAGTTAAAAGCTAAATTCGCCAGTTTAAACAAGGAAAAAGATGACGCTAATGCGGCCGCACAGGAAGCGTGCGAGCAAGCTGTGTCTCTCCGAGCTGAGCGAGACGCGGCGGTTGCTAAGGTTGAAGCGGTGGAAGCAGAGGTAGAAGGGAGAGTTCAAGCGGAGATATTCAGAGTAGAAGCTGAGTTTGACGATCTTCTCGACACTTATAATGCTAATGTACTTGAGCACAGGAATCTCTCGTGGCTCGGAGATTATTCTACACTTCTACTCAGTGCGTGGAAAAAATTGGTGGCGAATAAAAGAGCATCTCTCCCTGAAGGTGCCGTAGACGAATTTGAACTTGAATCTCGCTTGTTGAGTGAAGAGGAAAGGAAACTCCTCCATGATGCAATGATCTCCACCGAGAGGGAGAGACTTGGTTTTCATCATGTAGAGACTGGTGAAGGTTCTGGAGCCGCACATTACAGTGAGAATGTTCCAGTTGATGCCCCAACCTCATCTGGAGTCGTCACTACAGTTGGTCCACAGGTTATCCCTGCTTATAACCCGGATCGACCGAAACTGTCTCTCGGTACATCTACCGTTTCTGAACCTGTTCTATCACCGAGCCGCATCAAAGAAGGTATTATAAATGTTGCTTAAGTGTTTCTGGAATTTTGAACTTGTAGCCGATCGTTTGACTAATCATCTTCTTTTCTGTTTAATCAGTGACTGAAAGTGATGCGCCAGCACTTCCAATACCACAAGTTTCGCAGCCAATGCTAGGAGCCGTTGTTACTGAAGCCATCACGACCACTGTTTTTACCAGCGAGATGGGAGAAGGGAGCTTGATGTCGTTTGATGTTCAGATGATTGAGGAGCTTCTCAAGCAACCTTGTGAACCTTTTCCTGATCCTTCCTTTACAATGGGTGGAGTTGCCTCATCTTTTAGCTCGTTTATGCCGACCGCCAGTGTTTCCAGCGCTGCTCGATCTACCCGAGAAGAAGAAATTCTTGCTGAGATAAGCGCCGAAATGGCTACAGTGACGGCAGTTGGTGGTTCTGGAGGCGATGTTGCTCCACCAAGCTTAACTCCTTCAATTGTTACTTCTCTCACCAGCACTGTTATAACTTCTAGCGTCGAAGCTTCGCCACCTGCTACGGCTCCTCCGCCTCCGGTTCGCCCTCTAAAAAGGATCTCTGTCCCTTCCAGCTCTGAGGAAGACGTAGATATCATGCCAGACCCTGAGGATGCTCCAAAGAAGGACAAGAAATCTCATAAGAAGCCGGGTAGCGGGTCTAGCGGCTCAACTCCAAAGAAGAGACACCGGAAGAAGAAGGAATGAACTTCTCGTCTTGTCATGCAGTTGCGAAGTGGAACTTCTTTTTACTTCCCTTTTTGTAGGCCGTGTATGAGTGTGGATTCGACACACACTTTATGAGTTGTTTTTGGTTTTATCATGTAATCAAACTCTTTTTTCGTTTGTTAATAAAATAGAAAACAACTCTTTTCTTATTTGCTCAAGTATTGCATTGATTAGCTTATGCCCACATATGCTACAAGCCTTGTATACATGTCCACACTTCGGGGACTTAACATAATCTGTAGTTAACAGTTCGGTGTACTTGTGGTGCTTTCACCGTCAAGTAGAGTTTGTTTTTATTTGCCAAGTCTACGAATCTTAGTCGCAAGTCGTAATCGATGAATAATCGGACTTCGGATATTGTATCACTTTGATTTGCGGTTAACACTTAGCTTTTTTTTTCGCTCCCTAGTCTCGGGGAATAACATTTGTGTTTTGGTGGTTGAGTGCATTTTTGTAAACCCTGAGTACATGTCCACATTCTGGGGACTTAGGATAATTTGTAATCGATAACTTGATTCGCACCATGGGAGTTTGGGAGTTATCGATGTTTGTAGTGTGGTTCGCGTTCCGGGAACCTGGAATTGATGTTTATACTACAATTCATGCTTTGGGGACTTGGAGTTAGCCGATAGATGGTCAGTCGCACCTATTTGGGCTTTTTAGGAATTTGTTTACACTCTGGGGACGATGGATTTGATGTTTATACTCCAATTAACACTCTGGAGAGTTGGAGTCCGTTCACGCTCTGGGAACGAATTGTTGAATATTTATACTCCGATTCATACTCTGGGAAGTTGGAGTCCGTTCACGCTCTGGGAACGAATTGTTGAATATTTATACTCCAATTCACACTCTGGGAAGTTGGAGTTAGCTCACACTCTGGGAGCGATGGATTTATACTCCGGTTCACACTCCGGGAACCGAAAGTTAAAGTTTATACCCCAATTCACACTCTGGGAATTTGGGGTAGGAGGAGGGATTGTCGTGTATCAATCCCTGTGAATGTTGATGTAGTGTTCTGCCCCCGAGCTCGGGTTTCACTTAGCGAGTGGCCGGTCGTATCACAGTCACTCCCTATTTGAATAAATCCCACCGCGTGATGGAACTTAGCTCTCCGTGCATTGTGATATTGTATGTCATATTCAGTAAATCACAGCTTTGGCTCGAAGAGATGGCATTTTATTGCTGAAACGAGAAAATATGGCAAAGTCAGTTGCCTTATTACAAATTTAAATCTCGAAATGTTAGAATAAAATGCAAAGGAATAAATTGACAGAAAATAAATAAGTAAAGTTTTTTATATGTAGTGGTGACGAAGACTTTCGCTATTCCAAGCTCTCGGCAAAGTAAGACCATCAACTGTCGATAATTTGAACGTGCCATCTCCGAGCTTTTGCGAAATTACATACGGCCCTTCCCAATTTGGCTTCATGTGTGAAGGGACCGGGTAAACCCTTTTGAGTACGAGATCGCCGAGTTCGAAGGTTCGCGGACGGACCTTGGCATTGTACAGACGGGCGACTCGATTTCGATATGCGGCTGCCCTCAAATCAGCCTCTTCGCGCTTCTCATCGAGTAAATCCAAAGATTCAGCAAGTAGTATGGCATTTGTTTTCGGATCATAATACGTTACACGATGAGAATGTACTTCCATTTCGACCGGAATAACGGCCTCAGAACCATAAGATAGAGAAAACGGGGTATGACCGGTTGCAGTTTTATGAGTCGTTCGATAGGCCCATAGTGCCATAGGAAGCTCATCGACCCATTTGCCCCCGGCTTTTTCCAGTCGCTTCTTTAGAATGGACTTGATAACTTTATTAACAGCTTCAACCTGACCATTTGCTTGAGGGTGCGCTACTGCAGAGAATTTCTTATGGATGTGGAATCGTTGACAGAAATTCTTGAATTCAGCACTGTCGAATTGAGTTCCGTTATCGGTGATGATAGTATGTGGGAGACCAAAACGGAAGATGATGTTACGTACTACAAAGTTGATTACTTTCTTTGTTGTAATTGTTGCAAGGGGTTCAGCTTCAGCCCATTTGGTGAAGTAATCAACTGCGACGATGGCGTACTTCGCGCCACCTTTGGCCAGAGGCAATGTACCGATGATGTCTATTCCCCATATCACGAATGGCCAAGGACTGACCATTTGGGTTATTTCAGTAGGAGGAGCTCTAGGAATCCGAGCGTGTTTCTGACATTTGTCATACTTCCTAGCATAGTCTGCAGCATCGCGATTAACTGTAGGCCAATAATACCCATATCGAAGTATTTTCTTTGCGAGCGCTTGCCCCCCAGTGTGATCGCCACATTCTCCTTCGTTTACATCGTGTAACACTCGTTTGACTTCCTCGTGCGCGATACACCAGAGGAGAGGGATAGAGTATCCTCTCCGGTACATGATTCCTTTTTGAATAACAAATCATGAGGCCTTTCATAGAACTTGTCTTTTTTCGCTTCGACGCTCAGGCAATACACCATGTTCGATATAATCTCGATAAGGGGTCATCCATGACTCCTTACTGGAGGTAGCTTCAAACGTGAAATCATTCTCCCTTTGATCAATGCTCGGAGAGGATAGGGTTTGGATCGGAACAGCCCCCAACTGTTGAGCCTCTCCCGTACTTGCTAACTTTGCCAATGAATCAGCCTTTTGATTGTGCTCTCAAGGTATGTAAAAAATGGCATAGTAATCGAATTGGTTAAGAATCTCCATAACCCGAGTCAGATAAGCAACTAATCTTTGGTCTTAGGCCTGATATTCTCCTCGAACTTGGTATACTACCAACTGGGAATCACAGTAGATCTCTACAGCAATGATTTTCAGATCACGGGCAAGCTTTAGCCCGGTAAGTAGGGCTTCGTACTCAGCTTCGTTGTTGGTTGCATGGAACTTGAACTTTAAAGCATAACATATGGATCGTCCTTCGGGGGTTTCAAGCACTACCCCAGCTCCTGAGCACCGATCGTTTGACGCACCATCGGTGTACAACTTCCAGAGGTATTTGGGAGGTTTGCTGGTCTCGGGCAAGTCTTCAGGGATAGTGAATTCGGCTATAAAATCTGCTGGGACTTGGCCGTGAATGGCTCTTCTTGGAGTATAAGTGATGTCGAATTGACTCAGTTCGATGTTCCATTTTAACAACCTACCAGACGTCTCAGGCCGCGTAAGGACCCGTCGTAACAGCTGGTCGGTGTACACAGTAATAGGATGAGCCTGAAAATATGGACGGAGCTTCCTCGAGGCAATGACTAGGCAATATGCCAACTTTTCAAGCTTTGGATAATTTCTCTCGGCTACGGTTAATCGCTTACTCACATAGTAGACCGGCTTTTGCACTTGGTCTTCCTCCCAAATTAATGCAGCACTGATTGCATTCTCTGATACTGCCAGGTAAAGATATAACTGCTCATGATCTACAGGCTTTGATAAGATTGGTGGTACGGAAAGATATTGAATTAGCGATTGAAATTGTCCCTCACATTCTGTAGTCCATTCGAAATTTCGTTTCCCCTTTCGAATCAAATCAAAAAAGGGAATGCATTTTTCGATTGATTTTGAGATAAACCTGCTCAGTGCTGCGACTTTTCCATTAAGACTCTGAACTTGTTTTACGGTTTTTGGAGTTTGGAGATTTCTGATAGCCCAGATCTTTTCGGGGTTGGCCTCTATTCCTCGGGCATTAACAATGAACCCAAGGAATTTTCCGGATGCGACTCTGAAATGACACTTTAGTGGATTAAGCTTCATTCCGTATTTCCGGAGGATGTCGAACATTGACTCCAAGTCCTTGACATGATCACCAGAGTACCGTGACTTCACCAACATGTCATCTACATAGACCTCCATAGTCTTTCCAATCTGATTGGCAAACATTCCGTTGACTAAGCGTTGATAGGTCACGCCAGCATTCTTTAATCCAAAAGGCATGACTTTGTAGCAGTACAACCCCAAGTCGGTTACGAAGCTTGTGTGTTCTTGATCCGGTACATGCATGGGTATCTGGTTGTAACCTGAGTAAGCATCCATGAAAGATAACAATTCGTGTCCAGCGGTTGAATCTACCAGTTGATCAATCCGGGGGAGTGGAAAGCTGTCTTTCGGGCAGGCTTTATTCAGGTCAGAGTAATCGATACACGTTCTCCATTTTCCATTTGGTTTCCGGACAAGTACGGGATTAGACACCCATTCTGGGTATAAAGCGTCTCTAATGAACCCATTTGATTTCAACTTATCGACCTCTTCTTTCAGGGCAGCAGATCTCTCTGGATCCATACTACGCCTTTTCTGCTTGACCGGGATATACCGCGAGTCAATGTTCAAGGTGTGGCTCGCGATGTCAGGCGAGATTCCGCACATATCAGAGTGTGTCTAGGCGAACACGTCAAGATTCGCCCGGAGAAAATCAACCAATTCCTGTTGTGTCTCTTGGTCAAGTTGAGACCCAATCTTCAATATCCTCGAGTCATCGTGGTCATCATCGATCGGGACATCAATGGTTAGCTCGGCCGGAGAAGCCTGACTTTTCGTAGATTCTTCTATATTATCATTATCCCTTGGATCAAGATCCTTTTGGAATTGGTTGTGGTGCCCAAGCTGGATCCCAGGCGCTAATTGTCAATCGTCAGTAAAACGGACGCAGAGAGATTCCTCTACGCCTTTTCCTTTCTCTTTCCGCTGCGCCTCCCGCAGCTCAGCAACATAACAGGCTCTTCCAGCAGCCTGATCTCCTTGTACAACTCCTATTCCGTGGTCAGTAGGGAACTTCAGAGTTAAACACCATGGGGCAATAGCAGCCCTAAATTCGGCAAGGGCCGGTTGGCCCAAAAAAGCATTGTACGGGTAAGGAATATCTAAGACAACAAATTGCAACATCCGAACTCTTCGGCATTCTCCCGCTCCCAACTCTACTGGCAATTCAACTATTCCAGTTGGTATTGTTGCACTCCCATTGAAGCCGTGGACTCGTGATTGACAAGGCTTTAAGTCCTTAGCTTCCATTTTCATTAAATCATATGCTCTTTTAAATAATATATTTACGGAACTTCCGCTGTCTACCAAGATCCTCTTCATCCAAGCAGGACCAACTTGAGCGGATATAACCAATGGGTCAATTGTGGGAGCTTCGACTTTATCAGCATCTCGATTTCTAAACACGATTTCATCAGCCATTGTCTTTTGTTGTTTAGCCGGTGTTCCGTCTTCCGGGTTGCTATAGCATTCAAAGTCTACATGCCTGATTGAGCTAGCATATGACTCCATTTCTCTCCAACTTCTGTCTGCCGGATGACGACCACCACTTATTGTATTGATAACCAACCTTCCACCCGTGCGAGCAAGTTCACCTTGTCTTTCCTGATTCTGCGTTCGATTTTGATTAGATGGGCCTGCTCCACCAGACTGCGGCGCCCGAACAAACTGGTCCAACTTTCTTTCTCTGATCAACTTTTCAATGAGGTCTTGCAAATGTCTACACTCATTGGTATTATGCCCATAACTTTCATGAAACCTACAGAACTTCCCTGTCTGAATTTGCTTCTCCGACGAAGGCTTCGGAGCAGGCTTCTTGTATTGCATAGTATTACAAGTCTATAAGTATACGTTTTCCAGTGACGTGTTAAGCGGTGTATAACTGTCAAACATTGCGGCCCTACGTCTCGGACCACGATTCTGATCTTGCTTCTTGCTTCGGTTATCACCGTTTCTTGATCGCTGGGCCTGTTTATTTTGGATATTCAATTCGACTTTTCCCGAATTTTCTCCGGATTGTTTAACCGCAATATTACTCTGAATCCCTTCGCTGCTGGGCCTTGCATCGTCCTGCTTCCTAGACTGTTTCGCATCCTCTCGCCTCAAGAATTGAGCAGGTTTGGAATAGAAACGGTCCAACGATGCGGGAGGTTTTCCGGCTAACCAATTTCCGAACTCGGAATCAGGGTCGATTCCTTTGGTCAAAGCCATTAGAATGGAATTATCATTGGGGTTGGTGATCTCTGCACATGCAACATTGAATCTCTCCAAATATCGTCTAAGTGTTTCTCCGGGAGCTTGAGTGACATTTGATAGGGTATTAACATCTTTAGGTCGGGCAATATGCATGCGAAATTGTTCAACAAATTTAGTAGCTAACTGGTCAAACGAAGAAATGGATCGTGGCGGTAATCGGGTGAACCACATTGTCGCAATTCCTCTTAAGGAAATAGGAAAACTGCGGCACTTTACTGCGTCATCAGCTCTTGCAGCAGTCATCGACCATTCATATTTTAGAATATGTTGATTTGGGTCGGAATTTCCTTCATACATGGGAAGGGTTGGCATTCTGAATCGCCGAGGAGGTTCAGCGTATAATATGTCATCGGTAAATGGGGTATGACTCCGGGAGATCCCCTAATCGTCATTTGTTAGGCCTTGACTCTCGCGAATCATTCGTCGTACCATGGCTGAGAAATCTGGTATTGGAAAATTCTGTGGGTGGTGAGCCAAAGTATGGTCGGGTTCCATAGTGCGAGGTGGGATCGGGCGCTGTCGGCGATCCTCATCTCGCCTCCTTGGCTCGATGTCTTCTGGGACATATGGCTCTGGAGCCTGTCCCTGCTGATGATAATTTTGATTGGAGTGATCTCGAGCATCAACTCCTATGTCAACTGCAGCGGCTGTAGCAGCTCGATCGTCTGCAGTGTATTGTGGAATAGTGCCTCCTCGGGAGGAGGGTCCAGTATGGAAGCTGGTAGATGGGCCAACCCTTATTTGCCCAACGGTTACTGCCTGTTGACAGTCAGCGGCTTGCGTATGATTTCCGTCTAGCCTGGGACGGATAGATCTGGCATTGTAATCAGAGGAAGCGGAGCTTTCGGTGGAAGAACGAGGAGCTTGATCCCTTCTGGATCTTCTTCGCTTTTGGCGATTTAGTTGATTGGCCAACTCAGCATTAGCGCGCAATTGCTCAGTTAGCTGTTGTCTGCTTTGGGTTAATTCTTGGAGCAGCGCTTGGAACTCTTGCCTTGTGACCGGACCTGACTGATCCGTATGCCCAACAGCATCTTGGTTAGTGGATTGTAGCTGTGTGGGATTTTGCCTATCCCGGCCTTCCTGATCACCAATGTTAGAAGTGGTTCTTGTACTCACCATTTTGAAACGTTGAATTCTTTCCTAGACTTTTAACAAATCTGAGTAGAATGGAAGGAATTTGAATATGAGGTATGGATCTCTCTCTTAGATTTATGCAATCCGGTATCGAAGATAGATCCAAGGAGCAGGAGAAAAAACTGGGTTTTTTTTTCTCAGTGAAAGCACCAAAGTGTTTGTGTCAAAATTGGGCACAACACTTTTCGGAAGGTTTTGAAGAGATAATAAATGAAGAGAGCAAATTAAAATGAGGATTATCTAACAAAAACTTCAAGCAACAGAAAGTAAATTGCGCAGAAGACGACAATTTAGAGTGGTTCGGCGATTTGCCTACGTCCACTATGAAGTTATGTTGTTTTATTGCTCGATATTCGGAGAATACAACTTTTATATGACTAAATACAGCAGTTCTTAAGCAAAAATTCGAAGGCAAAGGCAGAAGTGGTGCTCTGAAGCAATTCTGGCAGCGTCCAGGCGTTCTCTTCTTCTTCCAATTCTTCGATCCCCTTTCTGAATGACCAGGGGCTCTATTTATAGGTGCTGGAGGCTGATATTTTTCCTAAAATTCGGGAAGACCACTTCTGGCACGTGTCGGGGGCCCACATGGCCGAATTCTGGAGATCCGGGCCCACTTTTGGATCGATTCGACCCTCGGTTCGAATCGATCAAAAAAGTGTCCAATCATGATGAAACTTGGCATGGACATTCTTCTATGTACGTGCAAGCTCCTGTGAAAATTTCATAGCATTTGGACTTGTAGATCTCAAGTTATGATCGATTCAAGATTGCACTTTTAGTTGATATGCGTGCTTCGAATCCATGTTCTTCGAATCGATAGGGTCGAGTCCTTGGCTTCAGCTGCTACAATTTGATGGATTCGATGTGTTGGATTCGAGGGTTATCTTCTTTCGAATCGATGATGTTGGCACTTGTTCGGATCGATCGTTGTTAGCTACTGCAGATCGATTCGAAGTTGCTTCAGTATGTTGGATTCGAAGAACTCTCGCTTGATGGATTCGAAGACAGGAGCACTCTGATGGATTCGAAGACAGGAACACTCTGATGGATTCGAAACAAGGCGTGCCCTCGATGGATTCGAACCTACATTCTTTGGATGGAGTCGAACTGAGACATACATAGATGGATTCGAACGTAGATATGTTAGATGGGTTCGAGGCAAGGGCTCGCCCCTGGGTTCGAAGCTATGCGTGCCTTAAGGGATTCGAACTCTGATCGATTCGAGCCTAGGTCTCTTGTATGGATTCGAAATAAGGCCTACCCTCCTTATTTTCTTTTTGCGACATCTTGAGTATACGAACTCGGATTTCCCCGAAATTTGGAACGTTGATTTCTACAGCTTTGCTTGACGTGTCTTATCAATTGTAGCCTGATCCGGACTCGGATAAAATTCATCGATATCTGTAGTTGCCCAACGATCATTCAAAGCTGAAGATGTATGATCCTGTCTCTTTCTAGTCAGTTCCTTGGTATCTCGGCCTTGCCAAAAGGCGGGATAACATATATGTATATATTTTATTTTTAAAACATTTTATAAGTGTAGTTGAAATTTTCCGATGTTAGTTGTATTTTGTTTACAAATTTTAATTCTAGTTTAAATTAAATAGAGTATTTTCTTTATTTATTTTCTATTTTTCCTAAAATTATTTACTTATTTTTCATAATATCTATCTCTACCTTATCTTTCTATTTTATTTATTTAGACACTCATTTATTAACTGAATGGTTATGTTTTTAGATCCCATATTTATTTCTTGGAAAGAAATTTAAAATAGATATACGTTATTGACTTAAATGCATATCTTTTAAAATTTATTTATTAAATGTTCTTGTATTTATTTGTTTTGTGAAGGCTACTTTTTTATACATATTTCTTTAATTTATAGGAAACGAATCAATTAAGATACGTTACTTGTTTTAATTATAGGCATACGTTTCATTTGATTTCTTGCCTTTATACTTTCCACCCTTTTGATTTCCTACCATAACTTCTCCAAAATTTTAGCCGTGCATCCTTAAACCTAGCCACCTTCAACTTATATTCACGTGAAAATTTACTTCTCATCTTTCATTTCTCACGGCCATAAAAAATCTGTAAGTAATGGCTTCTTCCTTTCTACTTTTCTTCTCTTTTTTTCCATTTGTTATTCCTTACTTCCTCTTATTTAGCTTAGCCTCAACCACCACCGTCTTCTCCGACCACCACCATCATCTCTGCTTTTATATATGGGTATGTTATATTATTTATATTATACTATGTGGTATATACTATATAGTTTACAAAGTTGCAAAAGTATGTATATATATGTGTGTGTGTGTGTGTGTGTGTCAATAAGTATGTGTATTAGTTTATTTACGTGTATATAAAATTTACAGTCGTATATAACTTCAGTTTATGAAATTATACACACACATACATATATATATTGTTTTTTTGGTTTATATATATAGTATGTTAGTTTATAGTATAAACTGTTATATATAAGTTAAATAAATATATATAAGTTATATATTCTGTTTATATTATACAGTTATATATATGTGTTTATGTTTCGAAGAGTTTACATAACCTGTAAGTTACAACATTTGTTATAAATATCTTCTTTACAATAGTATAGTGTAATATAAGCACTGGTGTTAAAAAAAAGTGTAAAGGTTTGCATATGTCTGTAGTTGGTACATTAATTATATATATGTATATATAAGTATTCATAGTTTTGTAGTTGTATTATTTCATAGCAAATGTTGATTTATAATATATATTCTGGAAGAAAGTATGTATTAATTTATAAAAGAAGTATTATACCAATATATACATCATACTTTATGACGTAGGTTGTGTTCTATTAGCTGTTATATATCCAGTTTGTTGTTATGGAAAGAGAAAAGTCTGTTGTTATATGTATAAAGTTTGGACAAGTTATATTAAAGTATTGTTTATACCGCTGTATATAATGATTGATAAGTATATATATTAGATTTTGAAATGATGTAAGTTTTATATATATGCTTGCGTGCTTTAAAGTATAAACTTTTACTGTACTTTATATATATGTTTAGACCTCTGCATATTGGTTTATATATATATATATATATATATTTTAATAAGTGTATAGTATAAGCATATGGTTGATTTCAAAGTATATATGTATAGAGGTTTGTAAAAATATTTATTTTGGAATTTGTATGTGTTTTATTATATATTATACAATGATTTTGTTAACACGCTGGTTTTGAATATATGTATATAGAAATTCTATTTATATATGTATTGAAATTGATTTTGAAACAAATATATATTTTCTGTATATATCAAGTTGATTCTGATTTGTTCTCGTCAGTTTCTATTTATCAGTTGTCCGTCGAATTCGTGCCGAATTTGTTGTTTTGGATTCGTGCCTGGATTTCGTAACTCAACTTCACTGTCTATCTCTCTAGCCTCGAAAGGTGAGCAATCACTCATGATTAACATTTTTTTATTTATTAAATTTGATTTCAATTGAAACGACAATTGAAATATGCTGCTGTAGTTATTTAAATTGTTATTTATGCTATTATCTGTAACCGTCCACATGTGGGATATGACACCATATCCTATTGTTTATATTATATTGTTATTGATGATATATGCCTGTTGTTATATTTATATTATCTGTTATCACTCTGCCAGTTTCCTGTTAGTATAGAATTCACTGTGGGTTGAAATGATACATACCCGAACAGACTTTAGAATAGGAGAAAATCATTATGGGTTGAAATTATAAACCCAAGCAATTTTCATTGAATTGAATTTGGGATTGCGGGTCGAAATGATATCTACCCGTATATATTACAGAGTGAAATGATAAATATCTGTATCACTTGACCATAGGATAGAAAAATATATACATACACCATTGGTCCATATATAAATGTTTGAAAATAATTTCTATGGTTTTGAAAAGAAATATATGGTTTTTAATAAATATTGGTTCTTAAAATATTATATATACATATGGTAATTTTGTATAAAGAGTTAATAATATTATTATTGAGATTGATTTAATACATATAATATGATTAAGTATTTATTTAAATCTATATATCAAAATAGATTGTTGTAATAATTTGAATAAGTTAAGGTTGAGAAGATAAAGTTAAATTAATTGAGATTGTATTTAGTTAAGAATTCCACTAAATTTAATCGATTTGAACTATTGAAGTTGAAGTTTAAGATTGATTTTATAATTTGATTTTTGATTTAAAGTGACTAAATGGATATTTCAAGTTTAAACAAATCGAAAGGAACATTTAGTTTAAGGGTAAATTAAGGTTATTTAAATAATACTGAATTTATTAAGTGAATATTTCTAGACTAAATAATAATGAGTTAAATCGAGATCAATATGAAACCGTTAAATTGAACTTTGAAAATGTTGAATACTAAAGCTTTGAAATGCTGGAATTCAAATGGTTTATTTGTGACCCAGATCTGTATTTGAAATTAATAAAATTTGAATTTGTTATTTAGAAACTGAATTGAATTAAAATGGATAAATCTAAATTGAATTAAATGTGAATTTGGAACTCGAATTAATTGGAATCTATTTGTGAAATTGAGGAAATATATATATAATGGAAATGACAAATTTGGTTTTGAAGTATAAATTTATTGAAATGACCACGGTGTTATAGTGTATATTTTCTGCATTGTAGATAGTTCCACGGATCCTTAGAGGATGGTTATCCCAAACATCCTTTAAATTAATTGTATTTCAGTTGATATTTCACTTGAGTTGGATTTATTGATATAAGAATGTTAATCCTTACTCGAGTGTTTTGTGTTTTGTTTTATGCTCGGGTCAGACTGAGTGATACAGCATTTGAGACTCACCTTTAGAGTTTGGAGCTCATTTGGAGATCCAACCATCGATTCAGCTTTCAGTTTTTCCAGTTGATTGGTTCAAAAATGTCATCTGTTTGTATTCGAGATTTCGGTGTATTTGAGTCATCCTGCTATATTTTATTTCTAACTCTGATGTTTATATAGTAGCTTCATGAACTATTATTTATCTATTCCCTGCATTATATTACTCTGTGTCTGTGATTCTGTGATTGATTTATTTACTGTATATGTTGAGCTTCGCCAAATTTTAAATTAACAATCTGATATTTTGAGCAATTCAAGTCTAACATGTGTGGATTATTGTCGATTTGAATGGTCCAAAATATCATGTCGTTACAGTTGGCTCTAGGCAAGCTTAGCATATATAGTAAAATTATTTGCAGAATCACTTTCATTCGAGCTTGAATTTCTTCCTCTTGATTTGGTTTTTTTCCTTTGGGCTTTGGAGTGTGACCTGCGGCTCCAAAATCCATTATTTTCTATCCTTATTCGTGTTTCTTGATTCGGGAGTATCCCATAACTCCACTTCGAATGAACTCTATAAGAATAGGCGATCCCGCCAATCTTTGAATTATTTGTGAAGGGGTGAAACTCCTTTACAATTGGCATTGATTCATTGGAGAATTCTATACCCTCGGTTCAGATGATCCTATCTTTATTTTGGAAATCCATTCTTGAATCATCCTTTGAAAATCGGGTTTGTTTGTACTTTAGAAATTGTTTTATATATTGAATTATTGTTTTGATGAGTATGATTTTATTCTATATATAAAATTGAAAATGTTTTGACAAGGATTATATACCTTTCAAAAACGAGAATTTGAAATTTCGGAAGGACTTGAAATTTTGAAGATTTTATATAAGAAATGGATTTATATAAAAATTATTATAACTGAAGGATTTTAATTTGAAATTCGAGAGATTGAATTCCGGTGCTTTGAAATTGGTTTTAAGATTTTGGAAAATATATAATAATACGATTTAAAAGTATTTTCTAAATAAGAATTGTTTCAAATGACTTCAAATGAATTCCAATGATTTCTAAGAAATTTAAAAAGAAGTCTTCGAGAAAATAGAAGTCTTCGAGAGAATAGAAGTCCAGAACCCACTTATGTCCTTGGAATATAATTTCGGTGATGAACGCATGCATCATCGACATTGATTTTCGAGTTTCTGAGTGAGGGAGAGGCCACTTCAGAAAACTTTGCTATGTTTGATTTGTGAAACCAATTTAAATTTGAAATACCGAAGTATAATTTGATTTTCGAAAAGATATGCATATATATATATATATATATATATATATATATATATGACATGGTTTTGAAATGAGCCGGTGTTCAGTTCTTGAGTTTCGAATTTGATTGATATAACCCTATCTTTTGGAATTGATTTACTGACTTGTTAGTGATTTCCAACTCTTGGATTTAAAATATGATTTCTTTGACTATTTTGAAGGTTCGAGCACTTCCAAATCAAGGTTAACTTTTCAGAGTTAAGTAATTTTGAAAAGTATAAATTATTTGATAAAGTATATAAGTATAGTTTTGTACGTTTAAGTATGAATTAATATGATTTAAATAAGTTTGAAACTGGTTTGTTAAGAAATGAATAAAACTATTTTGAATTATACTAATATGAAAATTAGTTTTGGAACGTTTTGAAGAAAAATTTAGTTTTCAAAATATTATGAATAAAATTTAGTTTAAATGTTTTAACTTAGTAACATCTTTTATAAAACTATACATAATAATTGTAATAATTTTCAAAGGTATAGAATTGTAATCGTTTTGAGGATAAGTGATTCTTGAGGAAAAAATTTGGTGTCGAAATAGATTGAAATTTTAAAACCCAGTATATTTATGATGATTTTTGGGAAACGGATTTGTTTGACATAAATTATGTTGATTTGGATTATTTTCTAAACTTATTATTTTAGAAACTTGAAACTGAAGATAATTGATTTGGAAGAAATGATTTGGTGAAACCATATATGTTTTTTCCTTTTGAAAACTGTATTGATATTGAAAGGAATTGAAAGTGAGAACCTTGTTTTATTAAATACTTGATTTGGAAGTTATCGAACTTATATTAAGGTGATTTATATAAGTATGAAGTGATTTGATATACTATTGATTTTGGAAAGTACTCGATTTGAAAATGAAATCTTATATATAATGGACTTTATATAAGTACTGTATTTGAAATTGATTTGAAAGGTACTATATGATATATATTTTCGAAGTAAAGATATGGGAAGTGCCTTCTGCTTGGTATCCACTCTGTGGCCACATTGTGAATTCATTCTATCGATATTATTCTCTCTGATTTTGGTTTTCCGGATGTGATGCTCGAGTGTCCTGCCATGGCGTAACCATGGTCTTACGAGCACAACTGCATAGCGTAATTCGCCTGGCTGAGATGGCCTATGGGTACGGATGTTTCCTAGGGATCTAGGTGTAACCATTGTGTATCTGCGACCTATGTAGGTCGTTTTTAGTAGCGAAATCCATAGGGCTGAGAAAGCTTACGGATACGGAAGTTTCCTGGAGGATCCAGGAGTAACCATTGTGTATCTGCGGTCTACTAGTCATCATGGCGTAATTCGCAGGGCTGAGAAAGTTTACGGATACGGATGTTTCCTGGGGGATCCAGGCGTAACCATTGTGTATCTGCGATCCATGGTTAGATAATGATTTGGTTGATTTGTTTGGATTGTACTTTCCATATCTATTTTAAAAGTTTTTCCAGTATTTTCACTGGGTGTTGAAACAAATCTACTAAGTACCTAGAGTATTCTAGCTTTGCGCCTGATCAACGTATAGCCAGAGCCTACAGGAACAAGGATAAACTTGTTAAGACATCGAGTCATAAAAGTACTTTTATAAAGTATTATATTGGCTACTTCAAACTAACAAATTTGAAAATGACTATTCACCGTATTATGAAATGTTTAAAATGTTATAAATACTAAAATTCTAATTGAAATCTATATAGTTTTAAATAATGGTTCATCCTTGTCTTTCAATCTATTTTCTTCCCTAGATATTCCTATTCTCCTATTTTCCTTTCTAGCTATTCCTATTCTCCTGCCTTCTCTTTTTTTTGGGGATGTTTTTCAACCTATTGTTCTTTCTAGTTGTTTCTCCGATTTTTTTCCTTTTTGAGGACGAAAAGTTTTGAGTGGGGAGAGTGTAACAACCCGGTATTTTTGTGATTGTTTTAATTGTTTATTTTAATTATTTTAAACTGAATTTCCTGATTTAAAACTTTATTTTATTTATTAAAATGGATATTTTTGTTATCTTTAAATATAAATTTTGATTTGTATGTGAACTATAATTCCAAACATGAATAAATAGAATATTTTTCAGAAATGTGAATTTTTATCAATGTGATCAAACTTTGACTTCTAATTTAAAAAAATTTAAAATTTGAACTTTTGAAATTTATCTTTATTTTATGAAAGTGAATAAAATTCTAAGTATACTGCTTTTTGTTTCGTTGAAATCTGATTAATATTGTGAAAGTTATGCTTTTTAAACTATTGTATGTAAATTGTTTTATTTGACAAAATTGATTATTTTAATTTATATATATAATATTTTTGTTTGCCATGTCATGTTCTAATTTACGTTTACATGTGTAACATGACATGTTATGTATATATATTTTATTTTTAAAACATTTTATAAGTGTAGTTGAAATTTTCCAATGTTAGTTGTATTTTGTTTACAAATTTTAATTCTAGTTTCAATTAAATAGAGTATTTTCTTTATTTATTTTCTATTTTTCCTAAAATTATTTACTTATTTTTCATAATATCTATCTCTACCTTATCTTTCTATTTTATTTATTTAGACATTCATTTATTAATTGAATGGTTATGTGTTTAGATCCCTTATTTGTTTCTTGGAAAGAAATTTCAAACAGATATACGTTATTGACTTAAATGCATATCTTTTAAATTTTATTTATTAAATGTTCTTGTATTTTTTTTTTGAAGCCTTCTTTTGTATACATCTTTCTTTAATTTATAGGAAATGAATCAATTAAGATACGTTACTTGTTTTAATTATAGGTATACGTTTCATTTGATTTCTTGCCTTTATATTTTCCACCCTTTTAATTTCCTACCATAACTTCTTCAAAATTTTAGCCGTACATCCTTAACCCTAGCCGCCTCCAACTCATATTCACGTGCAAGTTTACTTCTCATCTTTCATTTCTTATGGCTACAAAAAAATCTATAAGTAATGGCTTCTTCCTTTCTACTTTTCTTCTTTTTTCCATTTGTTTTGCCTTGCTTCCTCTTGTTTAGCTCGGCCTCAACCAACACCATCTTCTCCGACCACCACTATCATCTCCTCCTTTATATATGGGTATGTTATATTATATTATGTGGTATATACTATACAGTTTACAAAGTTACAAAAGTGTGTATGTATTTATGTGTGTGTGTGTGTGTGTGTGTGTGTGTATGTCAGTAAGTATGTGTATTAGTTTATTTACGTGTATATAAAATTTACAGTCGTATATAACATCAGTTTATGAAATTGTACACACACATAAATATATATTTTTTTGTTTTGTTTATATATATAGTATGTTAGTTTATAATATAAACTGTTATATATAAGTTAAATAAATATATATAAGTTATATATTCTGTTTATATTATACAGTTATATATGAGTTTTTATATTTCGAAGAGTTTACATAACATGTAAGTTACATTGTTTGTTATAAATATCTTCTTTACAGTAGTATAATGTGATATAAGCACTGGTGTTAAAAAAAGGTATAAAGGTTTGCATATGTCTGTAGTTGGTACATTAATCATATATATGTATATATAAGTATTCATAGTTTTGAAGTTGTATTATTTCATAGCAAATGTTGATTTATAATATATATTCTGGAAGAAAGAATATATTAATTTATAAAAGAAGTATTATACCAATATATATATCATACTTTAAGACGTAGGCTGTCTTCTATTAGCTGTTATATATAAAATTTGTTGTTTTGGAAAGAGAAAAGTCTGTTGTTATATGTATAAAGTTTGGACAAGTTATATTAAAGTGTTGTTTATACCGTTGTATATAATGATTGATACGTAAATATATATATATATATATATATATATATATATATATATATATATTAGATTTTGAAATGATGTAAGTTTTATATATATGCTTGCGTGTTTTAAAGTATAAACTTTTACTATACTATATATATATATGTTTAGACCTCTGCATATTGGTTTATATATATATATATATATATATATATAATAAGTTTACAGTATAAGCATATGGTTGATTTCAATGTATATATGTATAGAGGTTTGTAATAATACTTATTTTAGAATTTGTATGTGTTTTATTATATATTATATAATGAGTTTGTTAACACGTTGGTTTTGAATATATGTATATAGAAATTCTATTTATATATGTATTGAAATTGATTTTGAAACAAATATATATTTTCTGTATATATCAAGTTGATTCTGATTTGTTCTCGTCAATTTCTATTTATCAGTTGTCCGTCGAATTCATGCCGAATTTGTTATTTTGGGTTCGTGCCTAGATTTCGTAACTCAACTTCATTGTCTATCTCTAGCCTCGAAAGGTGAGCAATCACTCACGATTAACGTTCTTTTATTTATTAAAATTGATTTCAATTGAAATGACAATTGAAATATGCTGCTGTAGTTGTTTAAATTGTTATATATGCTATTATCTGTAACCGTTCACATGTGGGATATGACACCATATCCTGTTGTTTATATTATATTGTTATTGATGATATATGCCTGTTGTTATATTTATATTATCTGTTATCACTCTTCAAGTTTCCTGTTAGTATAGAATTCACTATGGGTTGAAATGATACATACCCGAACGGACTTTAGAATAGGAGAAAATCGTTATGGGTTGAAATGATAAACCCAAACGATTTTCATTGAATTGAATTTGGGATTACGGGTCGAAATGATATCCACCCGTATATATTATGGATTGAAATGATAAATATCTGTATCACTTGACCATAGGATAGGAAAATATATACAGACATCGTTGGTCTATATATAAATGTTTGAAAATAATTTCTATGGTTTTGAAAAGAAATATATGGTTTTTAATAAATATTGGTTCTTAAAATACTCTATATATATATGGTAATTTTATATAAAGAGTTAATAATAATATTATTGAGATTGATTTAATACATATAATATGATTAAGTATTTATTTAAATCTATATATCAAAATAGATCGTTGTAATAATTTGAATAAGTTAAGGTTGAGAAGATAAAGCTGATTAATTGAGAATATATTTAATTAAGAATTCTACTAAATTTAATCGATTTGAACTATTGTAGTTGAAGTTTAAGATTGATTTTATAATTTGATTTTTGATTTAAAGTGACTAAATGGATATTTCAAGTTTAAACAAATCAAAAGGAACATTTAGTTTAAGGGTAAATTAAGATTATCTACATAATACTGAATTTATTAAGTGAATATTTCTAGACTAAATAATAATGAGTTAAATCGAGATCAATATGAAACCGTTAAATTGAACTTTGAAAATGTTGAATACTAAAGCTTTGAAATGCTGGAATTTAAATGTTTTATTTATGATCTAGGTCTGTATATGAAATCAATAAAATTTGAATTTGTTATTTAGAAACTGAATTGGATTAAAATGGATAAATCTAAATTGAATTAAATGTGAATTTGGAACTCGAATTGATTGGAATCTATTTGTGAAATTGAGGATATATATATAATGGAAATGACAAATTTGGTTTTGAAGTATAAATATATTGAAATGACCACGGTGTTATAGTGTATATTTTCTGCATTGTAGATAGTTCCACGGATCCTTAGAGGATGGTCATCCCAAACATCCTTTCAGTTAATTGTATTTCAGTTGATATTTCACTTGAGTTGGATTTATTGATATAATAATGTTAATCCTGACTCGAGTGTTTTGCTTTTTTTACGCTCGGGTCAGGCTGAGTGATACATCATTTTAGACTCAACTTTAGAGTTTGGAGCTCATTAGGAGATCCAACTATCAATTCAGCTTTCAGTTTTTTCAGTTGATTGGTTCAAAGATGTCATCTGTTTGTAGTTGAGACTTCAGTGTATTTGAGTTATCCTGCTGTATTTTATTTCTAATTCTGATGTTTATATAGTAGCTTCATGAACTACTATTTATCTATTCCGCTGCATTATATTACTTTGTGTCTGTGATTCTATAATTGATTTATTTACTGTATATGCTGAGCTTTGCCAAATTTTAAATTAACAATCTGATATTTTGAGCAATTCAAGTCAGACTTGTGTGGATTATTGTTGATTTGAATGGCCCAAAATATCAGGTCGTTACACTGTCTGACCCGAGCATTACAATAAAGTAACACCCGGGTCAGGCTAGAAACCAGCGTGAGTAAACCCAAGTAATTTGAAATACCAGGCTATAAACTTATTTGAAATCCAGTGTAACTCGAACCTTCTACGAGTTCTTAACTTGTCAAAGTCAATCACTTATTGCAAAATAATATCTAAGAATTGTTACTCGGTTTAAATAGCCATGTTGCTTAATTTATTCCGTTCCAGCCTATTTGATTCTGAAATCAAACCTATAAAAAATTATTGTAGATTACTAATCGAAGTGGTTTCGGATATCGTCGATATCCGACTCCAGTTTCTTTGATTCCAATACCATCTTTAATCTAAGCTGTTTAAGTGAATACAATTCAATTTTAGATACAGGATGTCACGTTTACACAGCAATTCATTACCCACATTATCACAATTCAACCCAAACATATCATATCATATCATATCATAGAACATCACAAATTATCAGACTAGATATTAATCTAATCATTCAATACAATTTAATTATCTATAAGCAAGATTAATTTGTCACCAAATCTAATTAATTTAAATAAAATTAATTAATTACATTTAAATCCCGCTTAATTAACATTTTTCAACCCATTTAATGAATTATTGAAATTAATTAATTATTCTTTAATCATTTAATCATTCACATAATTAATTAACCTTTAATTACTTACATTAATTAATTATCTTTTAAATTAATTTCATTAAGTAATTATCCTTTAATTACCTTAATTAACTATCCTATAATTACTTAAGTAAATTAATTAACCCTTAATTACTTAAGTCCTTAATTAATCTAAGATAAACCATTATCTTTATTAATTACTTAATTAAATTAAATATTTGAAATTTATTTATACAAATCACTTGAGAC
This sequence comes from Allium cepa, assembly GCA_030765085.1. NCBI lineage: Eukaryota > Viridiplantae > Streptophyta > Magnoliopsida > Asparagales > Amaryllidaceae > Allium > Allium cepa. The sequence goes on from CM060934.1 coordinate 206,599,533, forward strand.
CTTTTTGATGATTTAAAGTTTATTATATCTATCTTAATCACTTAATTAAATACATTATTAAATTCTATTTGAAACACATAGGAATTAATTTATTAATTTTCCTAATATATAATTATTCAAAACCAAAATAATTAATCTTAAACTTTTAACCTTAAAATTTAAATCTTGAAACTAGTTTGATAACTTGATTAATACCTTTGCTTTTGAAACTTGTTCAATAATTTCTTTGGAAACTTCTATTTCCAAACTTGGTTAATATTTACTTATAATCTTTATTAATATTATACATTCAAAATACTCGGACTCAAACTCAATCTACCCAATCACAACTCGGGCCACACACCAATCTACCCCACCTTCTCTCTCACCCCACCCTACAATAACCTACTCGAGTGCAACCTGCTACAACTTCGAGCCAAAACCTAGACTTCATGAACACCCTCCTCTTCTACTCTTCTATTCTACAGCAACACTAAAACCCAAAAACCCACCGATATGCTAGTGCACCGTGCACGTGCACACGATGGCGAAGCAATGTCGACCAACTTCAACGACATCCCAAAGTCGCCGTTGATTTTTTCGACCCTCCTAGCTACCCAGAACCCCTCGCTGTCCCTAAAATCAAAATCGAGCCAAACTATCCAAACCCAGAAATAAACCATCACCCATATCAACCTAGCGCCGCCGCCGTCGACCATCGGAGTCTAACCCACGTCGCCGGAAACTTCGCTTTCCGCTTCCCCACCTTTCCCCACTCAATCCAGTCTCTCCGATGTCGTCATGATGTCGAAATCAACGACAACATAGCCCGACCAAAGTCGAGCTCTAAAACCTTATTTCCTCTCCGACGCGCCACCACGACCATTAAAAATTCCCAAACTATATTTCTTCGATGCAACATGGTCTACGGCCTCTTCACATCAAACAGCTCACCTCGAACACCTTCGCGGCGCCGGAATTTGGCTTCCTGCCCAATTCTGATCATCCATCGATTCCTTCTTACATACAAACTTAAAAAATCATGAAACTATTACCTAAAATCATCATTTCACAAGACAATTTCGATTATATAAAAAAACATTAAATTTAAACATTTATTTTCTGACTTGGATTGGTTTTTACTGTAAATTCAATCTTTTCTAATGTACGCTTATAATTTTTAACTTGAAATTATTTTTAAAAGTTAAATCTGGTAATTGCAACCAAATTTCCTTTAAAGATCTCAACATAAAATTGTTTATATCAAGAGGTATAGATTTTTAAACTTGATTTAGCCTGTTGAGAACAAAGACAGAGGCAAATATCTATATACACACTTGCACATATGTATACACAGATATGCACAGAATAAACCCCATTTATATACATGCAAATGCTTTAATTCATCTATTACTTCAATTGTTGATCACATGCAACAATCATATAAACAGATTAAGCTTTGATAGGAAGAGATGTTTACTCGCCTGTTTTCAAAAAAAAACAGAGAAGTAGCTTGAGTATTTGAAAACTGGAATTGCTTTGGATCAATGAAATTGCTGTTTGATTTTGATCTTGTAGCTTGATGTTTGATTTGAATCCATTTTATGATGAGTTGATCTTGAATCTAATATGCTGCTATAGCTAGAAGAAATTTGAAAGAAGTTTGAAAATTGGAAATAGTTTAATTTTATTTTCTTTTTAGTTTTGATTTTTGGTTTTGAAAATGAAAGAAATTGAGAAGGAGAGTGTAAAAAACTTAGAGCTGGAAAAAGAATAGCCAGGTTTCATCTTCTTCTTTTTTTTGAAAAAACACATTATTTGTAATTCAATTAAAAAGAAGAAGACCATTGCCACTTGTAAATGCAAGCTACAATAAGCTTACACATGCTTATGCATGTTATATGAAACTTACAATAGTTTAAACCTTTTAATATCATCTTACAAATGTTATAAGCACATATTTAATATTTACATTTGTTAATTTACATGAATTTATATTATTATATGTTTTCATATTATAGTTTAATACTTTTATATATATATAAAACTTATATATATTTAAAGAAAGTATCATCCTTTATTAAATCCTATTTTAAACTGAAACTATTACATATTTTAAATTATTAAATATTATCTTTAGTGTTTTTTTTAAAATATAGGATTTAACTTTAAATGTCGTATGAGAATTATTATATTACATTCAAAACAATGCTTCTTAACCACCGTATATATGTACATATTATAATTAGAACATATTTTTATTTGTTTTTGATATTATATATGTACATTCACACTTATATGCTTGTATATGTACACACTTAAGATTTCCATAATCAATAAAATTTGCACATACCTATATGTATATATATAAAATCTTGAATTAAATAGTGAAATATACTATTCGTTTATCCAGAGATTTAAAATCCAACATTTATTATAGTTTCCAATTTATATCCAGATATTTTTAATATTTTCAGAATTTTATTTGTTCAACTTTCAAATCAGTATTTTTAATAAATGAAATCCTATTAATTTTCCATTAACAGATGTCCAAAAATTCGGGTTATCTTAAGTGGAGTTCCCATACTCGTATAATTTATCTTTTTCAATAAGATTCATCATATCCCAGAATTTTGTAATTCAATATTTAATATAGCTTTTAAATTAACCTATACATCCAGATATCAGAAATTTATTTGCTCGACTTATAAAATAAATATTTAAAAAAAATAAAAATAGTTAATCACCCAATTAACAGACGTCAAAAATCCGGGTCGTCACAAGGACAGATATACTGTTACGCGATATATCGTTATTTACATTCCCTAGAGATCCATTATCAACCGCTTTTTTAATTACCTTAGCAAAAAAATTTGTGGCTAAGTTAAACAAAAGAGGCGATAAAGGATCACTTTGCCTTAAACCTCGCTTAGATTGAATTTTATTACCTAAAATACCATTAACCATAATACCAGAGTTACCAGTTTTAAGTAAATTCAAGACCCAGCCAATCCATCTATGACTGAAACCTCTAGCATGAAATACATCAACTAGAAAATCCTAATCTATTGAATCAAAAGATTTTATGAAGTCCAATTTTGACATTGCGTAGGTTATATTATTCTTAAGTGATTAATGTATTCTTGAACAACGGTCACACCGTCGGTGATATTTCTCCCCTTAATGAAAGCAGATTGTGAACAGTCAATTAGTTCTTTCATTCTTATACTAAGTCTATTAGCTAAATCTTTTGAAATAATTTTTACTAAATGGTTAATGAAATAGGTCTAAATCCTTTAAGTTATTAGCGCCTACTTTTTTGTATGATAAAATAGCATTTGCAAAATTACATCTTCCTAATTGCAAATTTCCATTATAGAAATCATTAAACATGCTAATAATATCGAATTTTAAAACATCCCAAAATGTTTTATAAAACAAAATTGGAAACTCTTCCGGACCAGGGGATTTATCACCCGGCATGTCATTAATGGATTTTCAAATTTCCTCTTCAGTAAAAGGGTTATCTAACTCAGAAAGATCAACATTAAAATCAGAAGGATAAAGATCATTCCATCTAGCATTAATTCTGTGATTGTTTTAATTACCAAAAATTTCTCTATAATAGTCTATAAAAGCCTTATTAAGATCTCTTTGATCAACTAATTCTTCATTATTCACTAAAATAGAATTAATCATATTACTGTGTTTTCTACCATTTTCTATATTGTGAAAAAATTTAGTATTATTGTCACCTTCATATATCATTGGATTCTGGATCTCTACTTCCACATAACCTCCTCTTTTTCTAAAATAGAGCTAAGATCATCTTTTAGATTGGCGAGAACGTTACGCTCCCCTAAATTAAGTTGTCTGGTTTCTTCCATCTTGTTTATTTTAAGCATTTCAAAAAGAATATTTTTTTAATTTTAATACTACCAAAAACATTTTTATTCCAATTTAAAAAAATATCCTAAGATCCCTAAGTTTTAAAACAAAATTTTTTATGGAATTATCCTTATTCTAATATTATAAAAACTCATAGAAATCCACTTATTCCTAATTAAATTCGAAAAATTGGATTCTAAAAACCATATTTTTCGAATTTAAAAGATCTACTAATAACTCTATGTTGATCACAAGTGAGAATAATTGGATAATGATCGGAATAAGTGTAAGGCAAGCTAGACATTCTACATATAGGAAATTTATCCTCAATGTCATCACTAACGAAAAACCTACCAAGAAGAGCCATGGATGGGAACTCTCTAGTGTTACTCCAAGTAAATTCTCCATTAGGAAGAAGGATTTAAATCAAATTAGAATTAAAATAAATTGGTCAAATTCCTCTATAGCAGAGAAATCACCCTTCCACGGTGATCGCTCTCCTACAAAACGCGTAACATTGAGATCACCCCCCAAAATCCAAGAACCCGGAGCTAAAGACCTAAACTCAAGGCAATCGCTATATCTTCAATAAAAATTCCTGCAGATTCATTACAATGATCCTATATACCTCCAATAGTAATATATCTTTAAACTCTTTGGGAAATATGATGAAATAGTTTAAATAGATTGAAATAGTTCAAATAGATTGAAATTTTATTTAATTGGATATAAAATGATTTTTAGAGATTTTAAAATAGATTAAGTAAATTAATTTATCTTAAATAGATTTTTAGTAAATTAACAGAATTTGAAATACATTTAATAGAATTAAATTATATTAAATAGGTTTAAAATCGATTTAATAAATTTAATTAGTTTAAATTGGTAAAATATATTAAATTTGATTAAATAGTTATAATATATTAAAATAAATTAAAATAGTTTTAAATTGATTGAAATAGTTAATTTAATTAAAATAGTTTAATTTAGTTTAAAATAGATTTCAAAGTTTTATCCAAATATTTCGGTAACTCAATTCCGATAAATTCATTTATATTTGACACCTAAACTTTAAAATTCCAATTTAAATCCTTTAAAGAATTCATTAAATCAATTCCAATTTAAACATTGACGTTTGGATTTTCGAAAATAATTCAGTTTATATAAATCAATTTCTATTTTAAAATACCGGTTAACTAAATTCAAATTTTAAAGATATACAAATCATTTAATTTGACCAAACTGATTTCGTATATAATTTTCACCCTATGGTCATGTAATACGGATATTTATCATTTCAGTCCGCAATTTAAAATTTTACGGTTATATATCATTTCAAACCGCAATCTCGAATTAAATAAAAATCCATAAAATCGCTTGAATCTATTATTTCAACGCATAACAATTTTTCCCTAATCTGTAGATCGTTTGTGTATGTATCATTTCAACCCATAGGGAACTTGCGGTGTTATAACAATATAAAATACAACATCCGGTCATTAAATGTCAACAATCAAGCATCCATCACTATCATCATCCAAATCAATTAATAAACGCCAATACATAATTGATCATCAATAACAGTATTAAATTGACAATTTAAATTCAATGTTAAATTAAATCATGATTAAATGCAATAAAGTCAAATTTAATTAGAACGACAATTTAAACATACCAGCATCAATCAATTAATTTCTAATAACATCGTAAATTTAATTTAACTAACATAAGACAATCTAGAAGTTGTGAGAGAGTCAAAACACTTACCTTCGATTTTGAATCGATTTAAGTCCAATTTAGGTCCAAAATACAAATAGTCTCAGAATTCGACCAAACCAGTTCCATGTTGTCCGAAATTTCAAGACGATCCTAAAGAAAGAAACCACGTCCAAATCCGAGTTCGCATGAGAAAGTTATATGAGATTAGAACGATTATACGATTACACTAAAACAAATAAAATAATTAAATTATAAAACACGTACACGTTAGCAGACTTTCTTTCTCTTTATGTTCGATTGTGACCAAGGGTTACAACCGCCACCGCCTTTTCGATTTTTGCACCACCCACGGCCATCTTCATGCCCATCAGACATGACCGCTCACCTCCATGCTCCAGGCCGACCCCACCGAGCCTCGCACGACCCCTCCGCCTTCCTCCGATGATCATCGTCGCTGCCACGCTATCAAAGCCACCACAGCCAACCTGATGACCTCTAACATAAGGTAGCCGTATGGATCTCCTTCCCTCAATGCCCTCTTCGATGCAATGCTTCCTGATCGTCGTGAAATTGACGATCCACCCTCAACTCCGACAACCCAATATGAACGGCCGGGATTGATTTGATCATTTCAGGACGAACGAAAACTCTATTGTAAAAACGAACAACATATTTGGGTTGCGCTCGTCGAGAGCTTCGAATTGGTATATAATTTGATATGGTTTGGAGGAGTTTGATTTTTCGATTTGATTTTGATTTGCAATTGAAATTGAAATTGGGAATTAGGTTTGCCTTGTCTGCCATTGAGAAGGAGAGTGGATAGGAAATGTACGTACTGAATAAATGAATAGGAAATAGCTAGGGTTTGTAATGTGCTATATATAGGTAGATTGGAAATAGAAACAAATGGACTTGATCGACTTGAAAGTTGAACGATAACGACCCGAAAAGCCCGTTACGTTCCCGCAACGAAAATGGGTCATCCCATATATCAAAATAGACGTTTTCGATATTTTTCAACTCAAAGGAATAGGTTTCAAGTTCTAATTCCATCGTATGAAGAAGTTAGCTTAAAATTGGCTTATTTCAAATTAATTTCAATTGAATATAATTAAATTGATTTCTATGCGTTTCGAGTCTGTACGATCAAACGCCAAATCTGATCGCTACGAAAATTGAAATCCTATAATAATTCACCATTATGGATTCGATGAAACTGGTTTCATCGAAATCCGAGACAGTGGACAAAATGGCTATTTTCCCGTTAATTAAATAAATTATTATTAAATTAATTTAAATCACATTTTCAATTCAAATTTAATAACTAATAAATTTTGCCATTTTGATTTCTTAGACATTTATAATAATTTAAAACAAATTTACATAAAATTTCAATGTTGGTTATTATACTAATTACAGTGTTCAATTTCAACTGTAATTAAATCCAATTGTTTATAAATAATTTCAATAAATTGATTAAATTTTGATTTCAATCTTTTTATTCAATCAGTTATTACTCTAAAGAGATAGTTAACATTTGCTTACATCTTATTACATAAATATTCTACAATTATCGTCTTTTACCATATTAGTTGCAGCATTCTAACAATATTGAACCTTTGTTGATTTTGACACTAATTATAATTTAAAATCCTATAACTTCATTTTTCTTGGTTTCATTTTTATTATTAAATCAATTTATTCCCTTATGAGTGCAATTGACATTTCTGTACATTTTATAACATTCCCAATTTGCAGTTATTGTATTACTCTGAGTAATGTAACATTTACTCACGTTTATTTGTAATTGATTAAATGAATTGATAACAAATAACAATGGTCACCATTTCTACATTTAATAACATTTGTAAGTTTATTATTTATAAAAAAATATTATAACAACTTACACTATACAGATTCTATCCAGTTACAATTTATTGCACATTATTTCATTAATTAATCAACATTTAAATTATAAATTTCTCTTTTAATCCAATTATCCATTAATACGTACGTTATTGAAATTTATTTACAATCTATATCAATTTATAACTCACAAATTTTTATTTCTTCCAACATCAAATCACAAAAATCTCATTAGATTAACTATTTTAAATTATCGAAAATTAAGGTCGTTACACAAAGCTCGATTTCATGGGGTTTAATTTCGTGATAGCAGAGCTATAGCCGATTTTCTATTAGCTCGAAGGGAAAATGAAGGTGAGAACTCCTAAAGTATTATATTTTATGTTGAATGATGATATGATGTTTTCAAATGGATGTTTAATATTCTTTGATCATCAAGTTTTGATTGTTTCATATGAATGTTGAAAATATATGCAAGTCACGAAAATACACGACGATAAGCACAAAGGAAATCACTTTCCTTGAATTATTGAAATGGTGTGTATGGAATGATAAACCTCTTTAAAATGGTTTTAAAATGAGTTTGAAATGTTTTATGAACATTTGAAAGTGTTTTGATGAAGTTTGAATAAGAATTGAAAATTTAGTCAAAAATAGGCGCGCCGCGTAACGGAAGTTCGCAATTTCGCGCCATAAAAGTCAAACAAGTGTAAATGGTGCAATATAGCTCGAAAATTTTCAAGATAAGAATTTTTTGAATTATATCCATAATTTTCCAATGAAGAAATAAAATTGAGATTTTGATGCGTAGATTTTGAGATATAAGTAAAACAAGCTTTTTGAAAAATCGCAGTTTTGCAGTTAGGGATCCAAAACTGGATTTCTTTGAAAATGATGTTTTAAAATTGTTTAAAAATATGGAATAGATCTTTTAAAATATTTTAAAAGTGATTTGAGTAATAAAAATGAATTTTCAAATGATACAAAGTCGTTTTGATCAATATAATTAAAATAGCACTTTTCGCAGCACTTTTCCAGGCACTTTTCTATAACATTTGAAATATAGCTTTAAACTTAACAATTCTTTTATAAATCTTTTATGAACATTTTCAAAAGAATAATTAAGTGTTTTAATAATTATTGGAGGTTTTCTAGCTTATTTAAGAAAGTTTAAATAAACGAGTTAAAGAAAAGCTATTACAAATTAAGTGGTTTAATCTTGGCTCTAAAAGCTGACGAGTGGACTGGATTTTTCTATTCGCGAGATCCGGATGTGAGATGCTTAAACTAAGGAGATGTTCAGAAGAAACCAGTGTCATGGCTCACCTTGCCTCTTCCCTGGACGAGGGATAGATAAGGTCGAAATGTCGAAAACGAGTTAAGTATAAAAGGTAAATTAAATACAGCTTGATTATTAGAGTCGATCTTCTTACACTTGGTGTTAAATCCCGAAGAGGGAGCTCGTACTATTCGTGGAATTTAAAAGGTGATTTTGCCATTATTCTGCCTATAGTGTTTGTTGAATACAGAAATTGATATTGAGTAGAATTAGATGATTTCTATAGAACCTGCTCATTTAATATTTACTGGTTTTGAGATTAACATCCTAAATAACATGGTTTTAACTCTATCAAAATTTTGAGTTTTGAATTAAGAAAACTCTCTTAGGATTTAAATTAAATAATTTGGAAATATTTTCCTAAGCGAAAAACGAAATGATTTAGAATTATTCCAAGATTAAAAAGGTTTAAATTAACCAAAAGGATTTGATAAGAGAGGTTTAATGATTTCATATATACTAGAAAGAATGTCTTAGAAATATATATCTCTCTAAAAGAGATTTTGACAAAAAGAACTTAATCAATTAAAGAATGGTTCCCTATCCTCAGAACTTCTTTTTATCGATGATTGGATCGAAGGAACCAGGGTCGGATCTGTGTGATTCCCATTCGAAAACCACTTCGAACCGATGTATGATTTCGAAAAATGAAGACCCGGTAAAGAAAATGAAGGATGAAGACCAAAGATTTTCGGGGTGAATGGACTACTTGTTGATAATTATGGTTGGCTCCCAAATACTAAAGTAGTAGTGGTCCCTTCATTTCTGAAACATTTTGGTTACAAGGACTTCTCGCTACTAATCCTAGGGTTAATTACCGACAAGATGTGGTAGGAGGGTGTCTTCGGTTTCGTTCAGTACTAGAACGAACTTGTAAGGATGGATGTCTGACACTGCATTCTTAAGATATCATTGTTGACTTTTATAAACAAACATCTGTTTGGAGGTGGGGAAGGCAACTTCTCTTAGCTTAACACCCTTCTCTGAGACATATGAGCTCGGAGGTTGTATGTTTGTAAAAATCGATAAGGATCGATGGAATGGCTATGCGGCATTCAAAGGAAGATGATGTGCTATGCGAAAGGTAATCGTTACCTCATGCCTCACACCCAAAAATGACCAAAGCGGGGTAGATGCGAAAAGGCTATGTAGTTCGCAACCATTAGGGTATGATCATCCATTCTAGATATATTTTTACCCACTATAACGTTCGGGTTTAAATTATTGTGGACGTATACTGTGAGGGCCCTCGGATGGGTTGGTAACGACCGGGGTGATGACATATTCGGTACTATATAGGAAGAGGTAGGTCGGTCTTGTATTGGTAGAGAACCATCAGTTGAGCCTCGTTACATTCTTCTAGAGATGTACTGTCAAAAGGTAGTCCCTTCATCTGGTCATTTATATGAAAAATCATGCTTCAATAAGAGACTGTATGATTTTAGATGTAGAAAGTCTTTTATTACAAGGTAGTATTCTGAAATTTAATAGTGTAACAATTTCGGCTAAGATTAGTAACTTTGTTTGCAAATATTTTTAAAGATATGTCATTAAAAATAATATCAAGCGATTTTTCGTAATAATGAATTGGTTATCATAAGGTAAAAACTCGTTCCGTGTTTATGTGTGGCGTGGTCTTATGAGATACTTTTTTGTTTCCAAAATGCGTATTTTGATTCTCACACCAGTTTCATGATTGATCCGGAGTTTATTTTCCTTTTCCTTAAACTCTCGGTGCTAAAAAAATTCGGACAGCCTAGTAGCCAGGTTTAGTTTAGAAGAAATCCGAATGGAGTTCAAAGCATGGAATCAGAAGATTTTCTGAAGATTTTTATCTATTTCCACCACAATCTTATACTATAGCATTCCACATTTGTAAGAACAGGAATTTAGAATTGTCCATGTTTCTTACTCCGATAAATGTATTATAATTTTCGCTGTAAAGTATTTATTAAAATAACACAAGTGAGATTTTGTTCTGTCTTTATTTTTCTTTCTTACCCTTGAGAATCCGCTACTCCAACACTTGGATTTACAGCACGTGAATAATGAGGATGTATTATTGTCGATTTTTAAAAGTTGAAGAAACGTGTCCTCACGTCCCCCCTCCTCTTGAAGAATGTACCTTGTTCCAAGGTCCAAGGTGGGGAATATTCTGATCATAGGCCAATAGTCCTCCCATGTAGCCTCCTCCTCTAGCATGTCTTTCCATTTAACTAAAATCTGCATCACAGCATCATTATTTCTAGGTATCATTCTTCTATCTAAAACCTTTTCTGGCTGTCCCACTAACTCTTCCAAAAAGATTAGAGCATCCTCCCGAATCACTACATTATTTCCTATCTTTTTTTTAGCTGAGACACATGGAAGACTGGATGTATTCTAGCATGATTGGTTAGTTGCAACTTATACGCTACCTTTCCAATCTTTTTTCAATCTTATATGGTTCATAGAACTTAGGTGAATGCTTATAAGTCTTTTGATTTCTTGTTGCTAACTGCTTGTATGGCTGAAGCTTCAAAAATATCCAATCACTTACTTCAAATTCCCTCTTTGTCCTCCTCATATCCGAGTATTTCTTTATTCTTTCTTGAGCCATTCTTAACTATCTTTTAGAAATTTTATCATAATAACTCTAGTATATAGGGATTCTTTAACTTGTTCCACTTTAGCAGTACGTAGGATAGCAAATTGAGGGGGCTACTCCATACACTACATTGATGGTGTACTATTTGTGGGTTTTTTCCAAGTAGTATTATACCAATACTCAACTAACGATAGCCACTGAGACCATTCTTGGGGTTTATGACAATCATAGCATCTCAAGTATCCTTTCAAAATTTTAATCACCACTTCAGTTTGCCCATCACTTTGGAGATGGTAGGTTGTGCTGAGCTTCAAACAACCATGAAGTTTAAATAATTTATGCCACGCTAGTGAAGAGGGCATCTCTGTCAATAACCACTGACTTAGGCATACCAATTTGAAGACACAATTGACAAGCTACCTCCTTTGTTGTACAGCAGTGACTCGGTGGAAAGAAATGAGCATATTTGCTCAATCTATCAACTACTACAAATGTAACAGTGTATTTTTTACTTTTTGACAAGCAAGTTATAAAATCCATTAATATGTCTACCCATATTCTTTTAGGAATTGGCAGTGGCCGCAAAAGACCAGGAATTAGAAAGTTTTCATTTTTATTTCTTGACATGTACCTCGGGCTCTCATAAACTCCTCTACATTATTTTCATTTCTGAATGTTGGCAATAGTTTCCTTCCTCAAAATCTTGGCAACCAATCATTGGTTGTTACATCTTCTGTAACGACCCGCCAATTTATCTCTTTGATAAATTATATTTATTTTTTAAATTTTTGCAAATAAAAGGATGATAATATGGATAATATTGTTCCAAGTAATAATAAGTAATAGTAATCTTATTTTGAATAAATATTCCCTCGAACTTTATGTCGATAAAATGGCATTATATTTAAATAATGATTTATTTAATTTAATTTAAGATTTAATGATTTAATGATTATTTTAATTATATAAATAAATTGTTTAAAGGATTATAATTCATTTTGAATAGCTATAAGTGATAATGAATCATTTATAATAGTTCTATAAATATATATATTTGATTTGGAAATACAAGGAAAAATCTATAACGCTTTATCGTTATAATGGCAATTATTATAAATAAATTTTAATAATAATTTATATGGTTTATAATTCAAATGTGATCATTTTAATTAGTTTAAAATGATAAGAAATTTTTTTTTGAATTTTTTTTACAAATATATGTACGTTAATAAATAAGTGAAAATGCAACTGATAATCGGTTCTCCGGATTTCAACGATTTAACGAAAAAAAATTGTTCGAAGACATTCGAAGTATTATGCACCTACATGTATATACATATATATGTCACATGCATATGATAACATGCACATATATACATAAATATACACATGTGTGTATATATATATATATATATATATATATATATTACAAAAATGATTTTATTCCTAAGCTTAACCTTTAAGTAACCGTAAAACAAACATCATTTCATTGTACCACACCATCACCTCATATCAACCATCACATGGCCTGGGGAAGCCTTGCGTTAGAGGCTAGGGGAGGGGTGTGGGATAGGGATATTAGGTAATTATGCAAATATTTATTCTAAGGATTTTCTTATAAATACCATCATTTTTCTCACAAAAATCTTAATACCATTTCACTTCTTCTTCCTCTTCTTTTCAAGCTTTCTAAGAGCCTCTTTAATGGATTCTTATTCATAAAAGTAAATATTAGAAAAGTTAGAAGAAAAAAATATATCAAATAGAAGAGGAAAATGTATACACTAGTTTATAATATCGATCAACTTCAAACTAGTTCTAAACACCTCCTTTGCTCTTCCAAAGTCCACGGCTACCACCCCACACCACCTAGGCCATTAGCACCAAGGCTTAGCCGAGCCACTTCAAGGGTCCAAAGCTTGATTTTACGGGGTTTAATTTCGTGATAGCGGAGCTATAGCCGATTTTCTATTAGCTCGAAGGGAAATTAAAGGTGAGAACTCCTAAACTATTATATTATATGTTGGGTGATGATATAATATTTACAAATGGATGTTTAATATGCTTTAATCATCAAGTTTTGATTGTTTCATGTGAAATGGTTTAAATTATTGTGGATGTATGTTGTGAGGGCCCTCGGATAGGTTAGTAACGACCGGGATGATGACATATTCATTACTATATAGGAAGAGGTAGGTTGGTCTTGTGTTGGTAAAGGACCATCAGTTGAGGCTCAGTACATTCCTTTAGAGATGTACTGCCAGAAGGTAGTCCCTTCACCTAGTCATTAATATGGAAATTCATTCTCCAATAAGAGACTATACGATTTAGATGTGGGAAGCCTTTTATTACAAGGTAGTATGCTGGAATTTAACAATGTAACAATTTCAGCTAAGATTAATAAGTTTATTTGCAAATGTTTTTAAAGATATGTCATTAAAAAATAATATCAAGTGGTTTTTCGCAATAATGATTTGGTTATAATAAGGAAAAACTCGTTCTGTGCTTATGTGCGGCGTGGTCTTATAAAATACCTTTTTGTTTCCAAAGCACGTATTTTGAGCTCTCGCACTAGTCTCATGACTAACCCAGAGTTCATTTTTCTTTTTCTTAAACTATGGGTGCCCAAAAATTTTTCGGACAGCCAAGTAGTCAGGTTTAGTTTAGAAGAAATATGGATGGAGCTCAAAGCATGGAATTAGAAGATTTTTCTGAAGATTTTTATCTATTTCCACCACACTCTTGTAATATAGTATTCCACATTTGTAAGAACACGAACTTATAACTGTCCATGTTTTTAACTCTGATAAATGTATTATAGTTTCTACTATAAAGTATTTATTGAAATAACAAATGTGAGATTCTGTTCTGTCTTTATTTTATTTTCTTAGCCTTGAGAATCTTCTTCTCCGGCATTTAGATTTACAGCACATGAATAACAAGGATGTATTAGTGTCGATTTTCGAGAGTTGAAGAAACGGGTCCTTACATCTCCTCTCCTTTTGAAGAATGTACCTTGCCCAGGGTCGGCCCTACGATTCGGTTGCCCTAGCCTAAAATTATTTTGGTTGCCCCTAAATGAATTTTTTATTATTTTTTTATGTTTAAAATTAAACATGCCATCAAATAAAAAAGATACAACATACAACGTAACAACTTTCCATACAAAAACCACTAAAATAAGTGGAGTTATATAAAGTTAAATTAACTTTTCATACAAAAACCAATACATAAAGCGGAGAAATACGAAGTTCCATACAAAATATAAAACTAGTTCAAAGAAATATACTTCGTCTTGCATTTTTATGGCAAATTCTTCAATCAAATTGTCACAATCTAGTTTCTCCAAAAACTCACTTTCAATTGAGAACATTGCTAATCCATTCAATCGCTCTTGTGACATGGTCGTTCGAAGATGATACTTGATTAATTTCAATTTAAAAAAACTTCTTTCCGTCGAAGCAACGATAACCGGAGTTGTTAGTAAAACCCGATAAGTAATCCATGCACATTGAAAACCACCATCCTCTATTTAAGATTTTATAAGATCAAGAATGTCAACCGACTTAGTTATTTCCTTAGGTAACATACTTTGCAAAGCTCTTAGATCTTGAAATAGATCTTTTCCATAAATATCGCATTGTTGGTTGTGTTTCAAATAATCTTCTAAGCAAATACAATGTTTCATCAATTCATCTTTGCTAATATGCATGAACTTTGCGTTTAATAAAAATCCAAAATATTTATCATAAAGCTCAAATTGTTCAAAATGGTCTTTAAAGATGTAAGAGCTTGATCTATGATGTGAATGAAGTATGTGACTCTAAAATTCTCTTCCAGTGATTGGTCTTCTTCTACATTAATTTCAAGATCCTCATCAAAATGCCTCTTCCTACGAGAAACTCTTTTCACCTCAAACATTGGTTCAATATCAACATCGATTGCAAGTTCTTTGGCTTCTTTCATCATTTCTTCAAAACCATATTCCCTAAAGTTTTGAAAGAATAGAATAAGTTCTTTTAATCTTATGATTGCATCTTCTAAATTCATATCTTCATGTTGATGTATTTTACTAACTTGATTCACTTTATCCAATAACTTGAACCAAATACAAAGGCTAATCAAAAACTCAAAGTTCTCTAAAACATTCAAACATAAACCTTTAGCTTCCGCCATCACAATATTCTCTTTAGAACTCTTGGCAATTTAAACCAAAGCATCTCTAAACATTGGCGCTTGAAATCAAATAGCTCTCACACTTTCAACATGACTTTCCCATCGTGTAACCGATAATGATTTTGGTGTTAAACCTTTAACATATTTCTTAAGAACATCCCATCGATGAGTGGATCTCGAAAATAATGTATAAGTTTTTTGCACATATGCAAAAAAAATTCTATCTTTAACACAAGATTTAGCCATATCACATAAAGCTAGATTTAAACTATGACATCCGCATGGCATATAAAACGCTCATGGATTTTGATCAAGAAGTCTCTTTTGTACACCTTGATGCTTACCTTTCATATTAGATCCATTATCATAACCTTGACCGCTTATATCATCAATATTAAGTTTAAGTTCATTCAAAATATTTTCAAGTTGCTTGAAAAGGCCAAGCCCCGATGTATCATCAACAACTATAAATCCAAGAAAAAACTCTTTCACCTTTACCTCATCAAAATCTTCAATATCAACACACCTTATGATAATTGACATTTGTTCTTCATGGCCAATATCCGGAGAACAATCAAGCATAACCGAGAAATATTTTGCTTTTGAGATCTTTTTTATTATTATTTTTTTGATCTCGTTGGATAATAAAATTATTATCTCATTTTAAATTTTATGACTAAGATAATGATGTTGAATTTCTTTATTCACCACACGTCGAAGATGGTCTTTCATAATGGGATCAAACTCCGCAAGAAACTTAATAAGTTGGCAAAATGGTCCATTATTCTTTTCATAAATCTTCTCATTACTTCCACGAAATGGTAAACTATTTCGAGAAAGTGTTTTAACGACCTCAATTATTCGAATCAATATCATCTTCCAATGATCTTTCTCTTTATCAATTTGAGCTTGCATATTTTATCAACCGTTCCTTTTAATTTTAGTCCTTTTTGCAAATCAACCCACTTCACAATATTTTCACAATGTTCCGGATTAGTTTCATGCTTCCAAGTTTTGATGGAAGATTATGCAAATCATCAATTCCATCTTCCGACAATTTGCTCAACATCACTTTATTTTTAAATAACTTGCAACAAAAGCAAAATACTTTATTCAATGCATTTGAGTATACAAGCCACTTCCTTTCATGCTTCTCTACATTTGGAAAACGATGAATATAATGCTTATACGAAAAGCTTCTATTTCTCCCATCCTTTATGACACTCGGAAATTTATCATTTAATTTGGATATCTTAATGGGACCTCTTTGAATGATAATTGTTCGTTTTGTATCACTCATAGTACCCCACAAACCCAGATCGTGATTTACATCCACATCTTTGTCAAAATCAAGTATAATTTCATCATTTATTTCCTCATTTACATGTTCTTCATTATCCATTTCTTCATCATCAATTACATCCACGTTAATGCCCTCATTTTCAATTTCATCCTCAACAACATTATCAATATTTTCATCAATAGCTTCACTATCTTCTTCAACTTGACTAGAATTTTGTGGTTTTTGTTTTTTCGCATTAAAGAGTTTAGAGATTGAGCCCACCATTGATGAAGCATTGCATCATGATGTTGTTTTACCTTTCGATTAAAAGCTTCAGAATTTTGTTTTCTAAATCTCACATGATTTTTATCGTCTTCTTTTCTTGACATGTTATCTATTAATAAAACATTAAAATATGTATTAGTTTTGCTACAACCTACATGAAACAATGTTTCGGATTAAAATTAAAATTATTTGGTCGACTCTGATTTTTCTTTACACTAATGAACCCTGTTTGTGCAGTAGTATATGACAGTATGTGTGTAAAGATTGTTATAGTTGGACTCTTATTTTTGTGTAGCAGTAAGAAGGAAGACCGATCTTACATCAAAATAATACAAAACTAATTTAAACAAATTTTGTTTTGTTGGCTAATGTGTAGGTTTGCAGCTTCTGTATATCCATTTGTAACAAACTTCACCTGCAAAATATTATTTAAATTTGCAGATTGCTTTCATCGTTACACATTGAATTCATTGAATCCATGTGAAATGCTTAACTTGAATGTAAACATATTTTTTAAGTAATATTTTCTTTTGTATTTTAGTAATCTTTAAAAGCACAAATGGTTTGTTACTGAGAATCTGAGAGAATGAATTCATAGAATCATACTAACCAAATCCTATCATCCATCTTTAAAAGTAATATTTTGTTAAAAAGCACGAATGGATTCAAGGTAAGCACAGAAAAATCAGCTTAAGTGTGTATCTCCATCTGACTACAGTCAACATTGTCATAAAATCCATATGTATAAGAATGTGGTTCACTGTGTGTGCCTAAGCTTTAATAGGTAAAACTCATTAAATCTCATGGATTAAGATTTTAGGAACAATCTGCGTAAAATTTACATTGCGATCCATATACATTTTTCCATAGTAATTTGCATAAGTGAATCTTTAAATACAAAAAACATAACAACCACTCCAAACTTTCAAATTCACAGATTGATTTCAAAAGAAACAAAACATAACTGCACATTGAATCCATTAAAAAAAAGCACAAATGCTTACATTGAATCTCATATTCTCAGTTGGAGAATGAAGACAAGGACCAGAGAGACACAGGACCACAGGCAATAGATTATTGACAGAGTGTGATGCTAGATTCGATGGAGAGACTAGAGGAGCTGAGGTCGACTAGCGACCGCACAGATGCAATGCGCGAAAAAAATTGAAACTGAGAAGCCCTAATTTTTGATCGATTTGGTGGAGAAGCTGGAGTGTCATTTCTTTTTGTTGCTTATTTTAGTGGCTGATGGCTAGAATGTTGCTCTTGTTCAGTGGGTTGCCCCAGCTCGTGGGCTTACTGGGCTGCCCAATGGGCCGGCTATGACCTTGCCCCAAGGTCCAAGGTGAAAAATCTTCTGATCATAGGCCATTAGTTCTCCCATATAGCCTCCTCCTCTAGCATGTCTTTCCATTTAACTAAAATCTGCATCATAGCATCATTATTCTTGGGTATCATTCTTCTATCTAAAATCTTTTTTGGTTGTCCCACTAACTCTTCCACAAAGCTTGGAGCATCCTTTCGAACCACTACATTTTTTCCTATCCTTTTTTTAGTTGAGATACATGGAAGACTGGATGTATTCTAGCATGATTAGGTAGTTACAACCTATACGCTACCTTTCCAATCTTTTTTTCAATCTTATATGGTTCATAGAACTTGGGAGAACACTTATTAAATTTTCTGATTTCTTGTTGCTAACTGCTTGTATGGCTGAAGCTTCAAATATACCCAATCACTTATTTCATCCCTCTTTGTCCTCCTCATATCCGAGTATTTCTTTATTCTTAATTTCTTGATCCACTCTAAACTATCTTTTAGAAATTCTATCATAGTATCTCTAGTATATAGGGCTTCTTCAACTTGTTCCACTTTAGCAGTATTTGGCACGTAGGATAGCAAATTGGTGGGGGTAGGGGCTACTCCATACACTACATTGAATGGTGTAGTATTTATGGGTGTTTTCCAAGTAGTATTATACCAATACTCAACTAACGATAGCCACTGAGACCATTCTTGGGGTTTACAACAATCATAACATCTCGAGTATCCTTTCAAAATTTTATTCACCACTTCAGTTTGCCCATCACTTTGGAGTTGGTAGGTTGTGCTGAGCTTCAAACTACAACCTCGAAGTTTAAATAATTTATGCCATGCCAGTGAAGAGGGCATCTCTGTCACTAACCACTGACTTAGGCATACCAATTTGAAGACACAATTGAGAAGCTACCTCCTTTGTTGTACGGCGGTGACTCGGTGGAAAGAAATGAGCATATTTGCTCAATCTATCAACTACTACAAATATAACAGTATATTTTGACTTTTTGAGTTATAAAATCCATTAATATGTCTACCCATATTCTTTTAGGAATTAGCAGTGGCTGCAAAAGACCAGGAATTAGAATGTTTTCATTTTTGTCTCTCTGACATGTGTCTCAGGCTCTCACAAACTCCTCTACATTTTATTCATTTTCTTCGAATAAAAAACTTGCTGTAATTTTTTTTAAGTGCCCTTTATACCAAAATGTCCTCTTAAGGTTAATGAGTGATGCTCTTTAGTAAGAAGATGCAAAATATTTTCTAGATGATGATCAATCAGAACCTTCCCCTTATAAAAAATTAAACTATCCACCACTTTATATTTACTTGCTGGTAATTCATGCCCCTGGATTTTTACTGGCTGTTATTGATACCAAGATAATGATTGTAAATTGTGTCTCAATTCTTTTAACCATGGTGTTTGTACAACTGAAATTGCTTGTAGGTATTTCTCTTTCAATAATTCTTCTTCCCTCTTAGACAGTGAATCAGCCACTACGTTTTCCTTTCCACACTTATATTCTACTTTATAATGAAACCATGTAATTTTCCAACCATTTATGTCGTAATTCAATATGCAACTTTTGTGATAGTAAGAATTTGAGGCTTTAATGATCAGTCTTGATGATAAATTGTCTTCCCAAAAAAAATACTGGCTCTATTTTTTTGTAGCAATAATGATTGCTAACAGTTCCTTTTCATAAATAGAGAATAATAAATTATTTCCATGAAGTTTCTTTATGAGAATGTATCTTCTGAAGTGTTGAATTGAAGTATAAAAGAGAGTGGTAAATCTTCTGAAGCCGTTGATCTTCGATCCTAGGCTCAGCATATATTCTTTATTACCAAAGCAGATCTGGGCTTCTCTTCATTCCAGCCCAATAGCCAATATAGCAATCTTATATAACGTAGTCACAGTTGTAACAAAATTATTATCGGATTATCATTCTTGTACAATACTCTCTGTACAATCTTCATACATCAATAAAAATTCATTTTTCACTTTTTCATTTAAATTCTCATATGGTATCAGAGCATAGTGCCTAACAGCACTGAAAGATCCAATAGTAAGAGAAAACTCATTAGAAAATCATCAGTTGAGTTCTATACTTTCCTCTCATCAGATTAAATATCATCATCTGAGAGGAAGACTCAAGACAATCACATTTGCCTCGCCAGCTTGTTTTTTTAAAAAAAAAATTCTGGCTGCATAAGGAATTGCCATTGAGTCAAGAAGAAACAGAAATCAAAATTCAGAAGAAGAAAAAACAGAATCAAGAAGATAAAGTCGTCAAGCAATTAAAATCAAGGAAAGTGCCTTCCTGAGAAAAGAAATCATCAGAACATCATCACCACTTGAATTTCTTTTCTGGTTGCATCTTACCTAAGAGGATCTTGATCAGAATCTTGATTCTGCATTTCTGAATTAGACTTACTGTCTCCTGTTCTTTCATTTTCTGGTTGCAACACCTGTTCTGAGATCTCAAGATCATCATGGGGAATGAAGCAAATTCTGCAGCACCCACTAATGGCAGTGATCTACAACAACTGCATCGAATGTTGAGAAACTGGTCAAAACCACTATCAACCCTCAAAGTCAACTTGTCACAGTTCATCTCAGTGAAGATAATTATCTCCTGTGGAGACTGCAAGTTGAAACAGCTCTTCAGGGGTATGGTCTTGAAGAATACATTCAAGAAACCATATCAGTACCACCAATGTTCATTGCTGATCAACAAAACAAAATGATCAGTAATGAAGAATATGTCAATCATCATAGACAAGACAGGTTAATATGTTCTTGGCTACTGTCATCTATTAATGCAAATCTTCTTACTCATGTAATAGGATGCAAAACAGCATATGAGATTTGGTCTACAATAGAAAGGGTGTTTAACTCTCAGTCAGCAGCAAAGGTGCTGTTCTACAAAAGACAGCTCCATAATATTAAAAAGGAAAGTCACAACATGAGAGAATATCTGTTCAAAATCAAGTCAATATGTGATGCATTAGAGGCTGCAAATCAAAAGTATCTGATTCAGAACAAATTATGATGATACTCAATGGACTCAGCGGTGAATATGAAGCAGCAGTAGTTGTTCTAACGTCTCAGAGAAACCTGCCATCTATAGAAGATGTTCATTCTATTCTACTGTCACATGAAGCAAGAATTGACATCAAGATACCTCAAGAATCTGACTTATCTATCAATCTTGCAGTTAATCACAAAGGCAAAATTCAAAACAATAACAGAGGTGAACAATTTACTCAAAGAGGTGGTTATTCTAACAGATCAAGGGGAAGAGGCGGATGGAATAATAGCAACAGGCCAAAATGCCAGATATGTGAGAAAATTGGTCATACAGCAGCAAAATGTTACTTCAGGTTAAACCTCAATTATGTTCTAGGATAAGGACAAAACACACAAAGAAATGAAAATCACAGTGCAAATATGGAACATCTGCAACCTGAATCAATCAACCAATCTGAGATGAAGAATTCTCATACTGAAAACACAAGGTCAGATCATATTCAAGATGAAGATTGGTATCCTAACTCAGGTGCAACTAATCACATCACAAATAACTTGAACAATTTAAATCTTAGAAGCAAGGAATACAAAGGTATGAATTCTATTCACATGGGTAATGGCAAATCTATTGCAATTACACACATTGGTAAGTCATACATTATGGGAAGAAAGCAATTATACTTGAACAATTTATTAAGAGTCCCACATATTAAGAAAAACTTACTAAGTGTGTCGCAATTTGCAAAAGACAACATTGTATATTTTGAGTTTTATCCACATAACTGCTTAGTTAGGGGCATTCTAACTAAGGAAGTACTTTTGCAGGGTAAACAACGTAAAGGACTGTACAAGTTCAAAGTGGATAATTCAAGAAACTCAGTCATTAAAAGAAAGTGGTGTAATAACTCTGAATACAAACAGCAAGAAATGAGTGAGATATTTGAGAAATGGCACTGTAAACTTGGGCATCCAAATGCCAATATTGTGAAGCATGTAATGAATAAAAACAATATTTCTTTCAATGACATGTCATTACCATACATCTGTACCTATTATCAAATGGGAAAGAGTCATAAATTGCCTTTTTCAAATTCTGAAACTTGTTATAGTAAGCCTCTTGAATTAGTTGCTACTGACCTATAGGGATCTGCCCCAATTCATGTTGATTATGGATATAAATATTATATATCTTTTGTGGATGCATTTTCCAGATATGTATGGATATATTTTTTAAAATCTAAGAATGAAACTCACAATGCAGTCATGTAGTTTATAGCACAAGCAGAGAATCAAACAAACTGCAGAGTCAAAATCATGCAAACTGATGGTGGGACTGAATATCTACCATTAAAGGAGTATTTTCAAAAAAGAGGAATCAATCATAGAACAACATGTCCATACACTTCACAGCAAAATGGGCTGGTAGAAAGAAGACATTGACAAATTGTAGAAACTGGACTTACCCTTCTTGCTCAAGCATCCATGCCAAAGAAATTTTGACCAGATGCTTTTGCCACAGCAGTCTATTTAATCAATAGACTACCCTCAAAGGCTCTAAAATTAAAAAGTCCATTAGAAATATTAACAAACATTAGCCCAGATTATCATAGTCTCAAAGTATTTGGTTGTCTATGTTTTCCTTACACCAGACCTTCTAATAATCATAAGTTAGATTTCAGATCATCTCCCTGTACTTTTATAGGTTATGCTAGCAATAAAAAGGGATATAAATGTATAGACAATAATGGAAGAATATTCATTTTTAGACATGTAGTATTTAATGAAACAATATTTTCATTTAAAGAAGCAAACATCAAAGTGAATAGTAAAGTGTATAATGCAAAAGAATCTATATCATATGTATCTATTCCACCTGTTGAGATAATTCAGGGTCAAGCAAAGTCAGCGGAAGGCACTACTAATCATGAAGCAGTATGCTCAAATCCCCAAAGAACAGACTCCAACATTGTACCAGATTTAGCAAATGTTCAAACAAGTTCAATCAGTGTATCAAATCAAATTTCTGAACAAGGGACTACTGAGCAACTAACTCCACATCACATTCAAAGCAGTATGCAAAGCACAGAATCAAACTTGCAAACTGAAGGTGAAAGAGATAGTCAACGGCAAGATACTGACAGACCAAGTCATCACATGATAACCAGATCCAAGAGTGATATTTTTAAACCAAAAATTTATCATACTATTTTAGATGCTGAGGAGCCAACCACATATGATCAAGCCATACAAAATAAGAATTGAAAAAATGCTATGGATGAAGAGTATCAGGCATTAATAAGGAACAAGACATGGGATCTTGTTCTTAAGCCAAAGGATAAAAACATTGTTGGGTGTAAATGGACCCACAAGTAAAAAAGGAATGCTGATGGTACAATTTCTAAGTATAAGGAAGGATTAGTTGCTAAGGACTATTCACAACAGAGTGGTTTCGGTTTCACTGAAACATTTTCACCTGTAGTGAAACCTGCTACTATAAGAATTGTTATTACTATAGCGTTACACAAAAACTGGACCATTAGACAACTTGATGTAAATAATGCTTTTTTGAATGGTGTTTTGCAGGAGCAGGTGTATATGGAGCAGCCCCAAGGTTTTAAACAGAATGGAAAAGAGAATTATGTGTGCAAATTACATAAAGCAATTTATGGTTTGAAGCAAGCACCAAGAGTGTGGTTCGAGAAATTAAAAGAAACAATGATCAGACTTGGTTATCATTTAACCAAGTTTGACGGTTCTCTTTTTACAAAATTTAGTAAAGACATAACAATATTTGTATTAATATATGTTAATGAATTTATTATTACAGGTAACAGTGAGCAGGAGATCAACAATCTAATAAAGCATCTCAATCTAGAGTTTAGCATCAAAGATCTTGGCAATTTAACTTATTTTCTGGGGATAGAAGTCAAAAGACCCACAAATACAAAAATCCATTTAAGCCAAAGGAAATGCATAACAAAGATTCTACACAAAGCAAAAATGCATGAAGTTAATTCAATTTCAACACCTATGGTCAGCAATTTGCATCTATCAAAATACTAAGGAGAGACATTACTTAATGACAGGCAATATAGAAGTATTGTTGGATCACTTCAATATGCCACAATTACTAGACCAGATATTACATACAGTGTAAATAAAGCAAGCCAGTTTATGCAAAACCCAACAAACATTCACTAGAAAGCAGTTAAAAGGATATTAAGATATCTCAAAGGAACACTCAATTATGAATTAATACTTGAGGCGAGCAAATCAATTAGCATCAATGGGTATGCAGATGCTGACTGGGCTAATGACCCAGATGATATGAAATCTACAAATGGGTTCTGTATATACTTAGGTAACAATCCAATATCCTGGTGTTCAAAAAAACAATCAGCTGTATCGAGATCAAGTACCGAAGCTGAATTTAGAAGTGTAGCAAATGCTACAGCAGAGGTCATGTGGATTGAATCACTACTTGGAGAGTTACAAGTTAAAACAGAAAACAAGGCAACATCTGGTGTGGTAATCAGAGTGCAGTGCATCTTACAGCTAACCCAATACTACATTCGAGAACAAAACATGTAGAACTGGATATCTATTTCATTCGCGAGCAAGTAGAAAGAGGGAAATTACATGTAAATCACATACCTTCCACTTACCAGACAGCCGATATATTAACTAAGCCTCTGTCAAAGAATAGCTTCAATCGATTCAGAGAAAGACTGAAGGTTAAAAACACGGATGACGATTCACATACCAGAAGCATATGAACAGCCATGTCAATTTCCAAAGCATGCTTAGACTCAGCCAAAGTCATCGAAGAAGCGGTGCAATCATAACCAAACTTCTGATTATCGACTCTCCTCTATACCAGAGAGCAATCAAATTACAAAGTCGTCAACCTTTATTCAAATCTCTCACCATCTGAAACCATAGTTGTTGAACTTGAGAGAAGTCGCCGCTAAATCTCTAATTGATTGCCATCTTCAAACGATAATTGATCGGTATTTCAGCTAGACCTCGGATCTAACTCAAATTTCTCATGAATTTTTGCATAAGAGCTTTTCAGATTCAAATCGCCGCAAACCCTAGTCGCTCTTGGGTTTGAGGGAGCATATGAGAATGTATCTTCTGAAGTGTTGAATTGAAGTATAACAGAGAGTGGTAAATCATCTGAAACCGTTGATCTTCGATCCTAGGCTCAGCATATATTCTTTATTACCAAAGCAGATCTGGGCTTCACTTCATTCCAGCCCAATAGCCAACATAGCAATCTTATATAATGTAATCACAGTTGCAACAAAATTATAATCGAATATCATTCTTGTACAATACTCTATGTACAATCTTCATACATCAATAAAAAATCATTTTTCACTTCATCATTTAAATTCTCATATTCTTGCTCAGAAATGCTAGGGATTTGCCTCCTTATAATAGTACTGCTCCTACAACATGGCCGATTGCATCACATTCTGAGGTAAATGGTTGGTTAAAATCTGGCATAGCTAGGATGGGGGGTTAATCAAGCAGTGTTTCAAGTGTTCAAAAACTTGCTTAGCTGCATCAGTCCACTTGAAAGAATTTTTCCTTAACATTTCAGTCATTGGTTTGGTTATGATCCCATAATTCCTTATGAATTTCCTACAATATCTGGTTAGCCCTAAAAATTTACTCGAAGCCTTGATATTTTTTTGTAATGGCCAATCTACAATTGCCTGCACTTTGTTAGAATCAACAGCTATTCCTTGGGCAGAAATCACATGCCCTAGATATTTAAGAATTTCCCTTGCAAAGCTGCATTTAGATAACTTCACTGCTAGTTTATTTTTATGCAAAATCTGGAAGGTAAGATCGAGATGATCGAGATGCTCATTCCATGTTCTATTGTATATCAAGATGTCATCAAAAAATACCAACACAAATTTTCTCAAATGGGGTCTAAACACATCATTCATTAGGGATTGGAAAGTAGAGGGTGCATTGACTAATCCAAAAGGCATCACGAGAAACTCATAATGCTTTTCATGGGACTTTAAGGTTGTTTTATGGGTATCAAGTTCATAGATATGAATTTGGTGATGACCTGACCTTAAGTCTAATATAGAAAAATATTGAGACCTATGTAATTCATCAAAGAGATCATCAATCAAAGATATAGAAAACTTATCTTTGATGGTTTGAGAATCTAAGCTTCCGTAATCAACATATAACCTCTAAGCTCCATTCTTGCTTCTGACCATCACAGCTGGTGAAGAATAAGAATAGCTACTGGGCCAAATGATTCCCATCTTCAACGTTTCATAAGTAATTTTATCTGACTCATTCTTGATGTGGTAAGAATGTCTATAGGGTTTAAGGCACATTGGTTGGAATTTGGTAGCAATGGTATTTTGTGATTATGTATTCTTTGTGGAGGAAGGCTAGGGATAGGGCAAGTGATTTCAGGATATAGTTTTAAGAGTTCACTAATTTTTGGTGGAGGGATAATCTGAAAACACAACATCATGGTAAGTTGACCCTGGGTGCTTTCTTTATTCATCTTCTTCTTGTCAATTGTCTTCAGTTCATCTTGTTTAAACCCTTGCCATTATTATGGCTTGTTGCTGTAATGAAACTTCACCTATAGTTGATCCAAATTAAGAGTGACTTCACCCAAGAAATGTAAATGGTAGAAAATGAACAGATATTGCGAATGAAATATAAACTGGAATTGTGAACAGGTAACAAATTGCAATTAAGAACAAGAACTGAATTTTGGAACTTGCAGGAAAATGAACAGATAAAGGAATGTAGGAAAACAAGAAATGTAAATGGTAGAAAATGAAGAATCAGGAATTAACTTGCAAAGATGAACAAGAATAAGACCTGGAATTGAAATAAGATTACAACTAACAAGAAATTTAACTAAGTAACAAGATCAAAGGGTAAAAGAACTGAACTAGAGTTTGAAACTAAACTAAAATGAAAAATGAAGATTAATTTCTGTTCAAATTCTCAACACAAACTGGAAAATACATGTACCAACACATATATAGACACACCACACACTCTCTTGCACAAGCATGCTTGCTCAACCAGACCCAGACTAACTCAACACAGACCATACTCATATGCATACAAGCCCCTGCGTCATTCAACAATGCACTAAACAAATACACAGCAGCACATGCATAAAATCTACTTGTATCAGGTGTAAACGTGCACAGCATGCATGCACTGATGCACTCAAACCACTCATTCTTCAAGCCTTATTTCCATCAACCAAAGCCTCTAACACGTGGCTGACAGCCTCCAACACCACCTCTGATGAACTTCTGGCTAACTATGATGAACTTGGTCGAAGTTTGGATTTGCTCCCTATTATGGCAACCAATCCTTGGTTTTGTTACAGTATTTTTTCATAATCTCAACTCAAGAGTCAATACGATAATATCTTCTCCAAATTAATTCAGATACTGACTAAATTTTTACAAATTGAAAAAAGTACCTCGTTTACCTTAAAAACTGGTGGCGCCTGTAAAGTAGAACACCAATCATGCGGTCCATGTGTCACTCCTTCAACGGATGGGAGCTGCAGAGATGCGGCCAAAGCAGGTGGCGGACACGTGATACTCAGTCGATGCGGCAAATCTAGTCTTCGATTTTCTGTTCTTTGCCATACCAGGACGAGCAGTCCAGAGGGGAAAAAGAAAGTCAAGATGGAGTGTACGAAAAGAAAACAGTTGAAGGAGGACGAAAGGAGGAGGAAGAAAAATTAGGGTTCCTCAATGAAGAGGCGAACATTAATTTAACTCTGTGTGAGAGTTATTTTGATTTAGTTTTCTTTTTAATTCGGAAGCAGTGAGAAGGATACTTTTTTATTTGGGGATTTTCACTTCAAGGCTTATTCATGCACAGTAATAAGTTTTAAGAACGGTACTTTTGAAAAATTAGTTTTAAGGACATTTTACAGGAAAACGATAAAAAAATTATCATTTTCAGTTATACAGAAATAAAGATAAAATGATTTATTATTTTTCGTATAACTTAAAAAGATAAATGAATTTATCATTATGCTGTAAATTGTCCTTAAAACTAATTATTCAGAAGTGCGGTCCTTAAAACTTATTACCCTGGAAATAGAAGCTCTTTCACCTAATTTCCACTTTTTCATATAAACTTATTTGTTTTACATTCTTCCCTTTCAAATATTATGTTCTACGTCTTCTTTTTTGGATTTTTTTTTATTTCTCTCGTTTTCAAATTAAAAGCAACTGCATCGGCATGTATTACGGCGGTTATGAGTTATGCACGCATACTTTAAAAGCACATGTCAAGATTAGTAAAATTACTCAAATACCCTATGAATTCACCTTTTTAAAAAATAAGGATGTAACTTATAAAAGAAAATTAAAAAGGACTTAATACAAACTTTTTACAATAATAAGGATGTATGCCAAAATTTCCCTTTTTTTTAAACTGCAATTCTATTTATAAAATAGTAAATGATTATTTTGGCGTCGCAAAAGCATTGGTAAAATCCTATGCCTTTGTGACCACAAAAATTCTACAATAAATCTAAAATTGACGTCGTTAAAACGTCGCCAAATTTTCTTTGCGCCGCAAATTCGTAGATAATTTCCAAAGTATTTGCGACGCCAGTATAAAAACTACGTGACATTCATTGTGTCACTAAGGTGTAACCAATTAGTGACGCATACCAACGATGGTAAATTTAACGTTGTGCCAACACCAAGTCGCTATGGCATGGCATTGCTAATCTACGTCAGAAATCAATCCTTTATCTCATGGTAACAAGGTGAAACCTGGATTTTGTACCATTTGGCTCCTCCTAAACTGCATAGTTTCATTTTTTTATGGCATGTTTCATTTGTATAGTCATTTCCACATTGTCTAACAGAGATCATCGGGACTTAAAATTATAAGGCAAAGGGGTTAACCCAAATTGGTCATGTGGTGGGCTTGTTTCAAACTAGACGACACTGCTATATTTACATTCATTTAAAAAAATTATATGAAAATGCACATGGTTATTCTATTTTTGAAGTGTTTCTAACTTGCTTTGTTCTCCTTCCTCGTGTAAAACGTAACGGGTTATCTTCTAGGTTAGCATATGTGTTTTTCTTGGCTATGGTGAGGGTAAAAAGGGGTATAGACTCATCCAACGACTCAAAAATATTGTTTTTTTAACATGTACAATTTTACTATATTTCATCTATCGCTCATAATTTAACTTAATCTGATCTTATTCATATTGATCTTTTTTATGAGTGGGATAATAATACTAATAGCTCCATAGTGACTGAGACACGTGAAACTTCCTCCTCTATGACCCCTTAAGCTACAATTGAGCTTTTAGATCCCTCTTTCCATCATTTCACAGGCATCTGTAAAGTCTTAAATCTACAAAATTACTTCATTTTTCTTATTCATGTTATTCTTACGTCTTTTTCTCCATCCTTACTGATGGTTCATATTTGTTAAGAGTCAGCTTCTTATAAAAGACAGTTCTAGTCCTTGTTGGGAAACAATAGTTGGCTTACTTTCTACTTTGCAAAAGATGGATACTTGGGATTTGGTTCATCTACCTCACAATAAGAGTAATGTTGGTTGTTGTTGGATATATAAAATCAAAACCAAATTTGATGGATCTGTTGAGAGATATAAAGTTAGATCGGCGGTAAAAGGTTACTCTCAACTGTATGGTATGAGCTGCTACTCAGCAAAATTAAAACCATCGAAACCTCTCAATGAGATAAAAAGGGTATTGTTTTTATTCAACAAAAACAGATCGTTTATCTTCAGGCAAAAAGATTGTGATGACAACTTGACATCCACGTTGATCACCAAATAGAACAATAAGAAGAAACCAATATTGAGTAGGCCAATTTCTCTCCTGAGAAACAATAACACGTGCACTAAATAGATAAAACTCAACTTCATACCTGCACAACTCTTGCATTTTGATGCCATCACCTATGAACCCAAGAGGAGGACGCTACCACTTGCATTTCTTGTATTTAACTTCATGCAATATACATCATAAAATTATATTGGTGTTTAAATATATGCACAAAATAATCAAACCGACCGTTAGGGAGGTTTGCTTACTTCTACTAGCCAAAATAAAATACTCTGAAGCCAAATAATGCTCCTCGTTTCTCTCATCTGTTGAATATTTTTCTTGTTTACTTTTCCTCTCACTTTCTTCTCCATGATTTCTGCAGTTCATATAAATATTTTTCTTGTTTACTTTTCCTCCCACTTTCTTCTCCATGATTCTGTTGTTCTATTAATCCTAACTTATTCTCGGTAAGCTATAGATTTAAACGAAAAAATAAATCCCCCAATTTATCAATCATCTTTACCCAAATCCAGTTCGATTAAGGCCATATTTCTTCATTTTTAGTTAATTAATTGGTCCAACAAGCCTCGTTCAAATATAGGCATCTACATGTTGTACACAAAGTAGGTGATAAAAGGAGTAGAAGAAGGAGAAAGAAGGCAAAGGCAGAAGAGGGAGAAAGCAAGAAAAGAAAGCTAAGCGATGAACAAGTAAAGTTCCTGGAGATCAATTTCGGTAAAGAGAGAAAATTGGAATCAGGTATAAAGATGAGCTTGGCTTGTGAACTTGGACTGGACCCCTAACAAGTAGCTGTTTGGTTTCAAAATAGAAGAGCAAGGTGGAAGCTCAAGCAACTTGAAGAGGTGTACACTCAAATCAAGTCTTGACTTGATGCTGTTTTAATGGAAAAATGTCATTTTGAAAACGAGGTATTCAATTCTTCCGTTACTATCATCAGAGTTAATAGCTTAATGTTCAACTTTTGCAATTTTTTCATGTAATTTTTGTGCCTCGGCTATTTCAGTGACTAGCATGTGAATCTTGTAAAGTATGTTATATACTGTACCACTTATAATTTTTTATTTAGTGAGCGCCATGTAACTCTACTCTGTAATTCTGAATTGCTATTGTTTGGCTATGTATCATTCCAATTACTCCTTCCTGTATGAATGTTATGTGTTCTCATTATTGATGTCAACTTGTAATCTGGTCGTATCATCTTTGTCAATATGTATGACTTCATCACCTATTATCATACTAGCATCAGATTTTTGTACCATGTCTGTGTTAGTGTCAGTAACTGTGCGGCTGTGCCTATTTTTCACTTTCTAAAATGAAAAATACTTTTACTCAACATACTGTAATTATATTTTATTAATTGAAATCAAGGATAATTGTATAAAAGTTTCTTTTTTCAAATTATACAACAAACGGTATGTTTTTCAACCATTCTATGATTGTACAACTATTTTAGAACTTAACGGTCGGTTTTTCCATCATTGTGCAATTATACAAGTATATTAAAAACTAAATAATGTAAATAATTACCTGACATGCATGGAATGTTCAACATCCCTTTGGTTTCTTGCCAACAATTTTTATCATTTGTCTATTAGACGCAAAATGCTAGTACAGATATAATTTTTTCTTCAACCAAGATTTGCAATGGAATTCAAATCATTATATAGAGAAAAATAGGTATATCTATGGTAACATAAAATCATCATCACCGTCACCAAATCATCCGTCGTTTATGCTAGAATTGACTGCATACCGTCTTCATCACACAAAAACAAAATTTATCCTGATCGAGAACAAAAAAGAACAGCAGAAGTCGTGTAAAACAACCAGCATGAATACCGACAAGTAATGCATTGCACAAAAACTATCAGAACATTATACTAGGAAAACAAGACATTCAGAGAGAATAACAAGAATACATATCCAATACATATCCAAATCATCACGTAGCAGTTGATGGAAAAGACAAATTACATTCACTAACTTAACCATATCACGATATTTGCAGGCTAATCTATAAAAGGTGGAACTCAAATGTACATGTGTCCAAATAAAATTTGTTTTAACCGACTTATCATTAGAAAAGAATTCCCTTGACAAGAAGAACCCTCATCCTCACGTCATACATTATTTTAAAAGAAAACCTTGCGTTATTAACAAATGAAACTCATGAACAATCCCTAATCGCATTTAAACAACACAAGCAGGTGTTGCTGATCGATCAACTAGAGATCAGTTACACCTTTGAAGCCACACCAAAGCTAGAGCAAGAAACTTAGGATCTGGAGTGCGAGTGGAAGCTGGACAGTCGGCCCACCAAGGTCCTAATGAAGCTGGTCCCCAGGATACACGTCTGGAAGACCGCCAGCAGAGAAGATACCAATTAGAATGATCACGCGGGACAGATTCCAACCTCCCATCTTCCATACATACCCCGGACCTATCGGCTATGGTCAGACAGCTGATGAGAGAAAATCAAGGCTTGACCAACGAAGATTGGAGGATATCCAGGAGTCATACTCCATTTACAGATACCATTCTATAGGCCAAGTACCCCAGAATGTTTAGCATGCCAACCATCCTGGCCTACGAAGGGAAGACTGATCCCCGATATCATGTGATGAGATATGAATGAATGATGGATTCAGCTAGAGCAAATGATGCAACTAAGTTTAGATGCTTCTCGATAACTTTATCCGAAATTGCAACCATGTGGTTCACTCGACTTCCTCCGCGGTCAATATCCAGCTTGGATGAATTAGCAACGAAATTTGTGGAGCAATTCAGGATTCATGCCACTCGTCCCAAGGACGTGATGTCCTTGTCTAGTGTGATTCAAGCTCCAGCGGAATCGTTGAAGGAGTACGTACAGAGATTTCATGTTGCATCTACTGAAGTTAGCAACCCAAATGACCATGCAATTCCGATGGATGTGATGCGAGGAGTGGATCCGGATTCGAAGTTTGGAGATTGGTTGGCAAGAAAGCCTCCGACCACACTAGAGCGTTTTTATTCAAAGGCTCATTAATTTATAAGGAGAGAGGAAGCTAGGTGGATGAGGTGAGATAATGCACCAGGGCCTGGCAAGGAGGCAGTGAAAACCAACATCGCTGTAAAAAAATCTGGTGATAACTCGAGGAAGGTTCAGGTCAATGTCCAGAACAAGCCTAGGCAATCTAAAGGGTCCGTATGAGGAAATCTCGGAAAGAAAAGGGAAGCAGGGAAATGGAAACTAAGGATTCCAACTTACAACGAATACACTCCTCTGAATGCATCTTTGGAAAATATTTACCTGTTAATTTGTAATACTTTTCAATACCGAAAGCCACGTCCAAAGGAGTCTACGGAGGAATAAAAGAAAACTGGGAAGTATTGCCTCTTCCATGAGACTTACGGGCACAATACAGAGGATTGTAGACACCTTCATGATGTCATAGAAAAGCTGATTAGACAGAAAAAGTTGCAGGAATTCGTCAAGAATCCGCAGGAAGGTAGACAAGGAACATCAGACCCCAGACGCGGGTAAGCTCCACGCAATCCAGAGGAACCTGCTCGAACCGTGGATAAACTAGTCATAAACATGATAGTCGGTGGACCTCGCCATATGGATAAGAGTTGGCAGGAAATGGAGCGGTATGCAAACTCCCTTAGGCATGCAGATTTTGAGTGTTGTTCAAATACGGAGGACGGTCCCCCGGCTAAGCAGCAGCGAACGATGATGGACGATATAGTTTTCAGAAGCAGAGATGCTGATTAGGTGGAGGCTCCTACCATTGACCCGATGTCATCTCCGTGACAATTGGGCCAACATTTGTGAAAATAATTTAATTGATTGTGGAAGTTCCGTTAACATTATCTTTAAAAAAGCATATGACCAAATAAAGATGGAGACCAAAGATTTAAAGCCATCTAAAGCCAGCATCCATGGCTTTAATGGTGCAGCAACCGATGCAATGGGTTATGTTGAATTGCCAGTTGAACTGGGACAAGATGAATGTAGGAGGGTGCGAATCCTGCCTTTCGTTTTTTTCGATGTTGATTCTCCATATAATGTTTTACTGGGTCGACCGGCCCTGGCGGAGTTTAGGGAAGCTTTGGCTCCTTGGTGTTTAACTTTGAAATTTCCAACAGACAAAGAAGTTGGTGTGGTGTATGGCGATCAGGCGACTAGTTGTACATGTTATGTGGCTGAGTTGAGAGAGGTCCAGGGAAGAGAGAAACAAAAGGTTGCAGACAGCTCCGTCCGCACCCGAGTCACTGAAAATTGACAAGTAGTGCCCGAGCTTTGGCTCGGGCAACACAATCGGATCTATAGAGACATAGATCCGAGAGATGATGACGAGGAACCCAAGAAAGCGAAAGCAGCACCGGTTGAACTGACGATTGACATTCCATTCAGCCTAGTCGACCCATCGCGAGCACTTAAGATTGGATCACAACTCGACCCCTCGATGGCCGAGGATCTCACCGATTTCCTCCGAGCAAATCTGGATATTTTCGCTTGGACACATTCTGATATGTGCGAGATTTCTCATGCTATTGCGAGTCATATGTTGAACATAGACCCGAGGTACGTACCAGTAAAGCATAAAAGGAGAGGCATGGACCCGGAGAGGTCCGCTGCTCTCAGAGAGGAGGTGGACGAACTCAAAGCCAATGGGTTTGTCCATGATGCCCTCTACCCCGAATGGGTGTCTAACCCCGTGCTAGTGAGAAAAGCAAACGAAAAATGGAGAACCTACGTAAATTACTCTGATCTGAACAAAGCATGCCCTAAGGATAGTTTTCCTTTACCTAGGATTGACCAGCTGGTCGATCAACGGCAAGGCACGAGTTACTGTCATTTATGGATGCGTATTCGGGATATAACCAAATCCCGATGCACATTCCAGACCAAGAACACACCGGTTTTGCCACAGACGTTGGGCTATATTGCTATGTAGTGATGCCCTTCGGATTGAAAAATGCGGGAGCGACTTATCAGCGTCTGGTGAATCGAATGTTTAAAGATCAGATATGTAGAACAATGGAATACTATGTCGATGACATGCTCATGAAGTCATGGCAGTCAAACGACAACATTCGAGACTTAGCGAAGATGTTTGATATACTCAGTTATTATGGAATGAAAATCAATCCTTTGAAGTGTTCCTTTGTCGTTGCGTCAAGGAAGTTTTTGGGTTTCGTTGCTAATGCGTGGGGAATTGAAGCTAACTCGGAAAAGATTCTAGCTATTTGAGACATACAAGTGCCCAAAACAATAAAGCAAGTACAAAGCCTAAACGAAAAAGTAGCCACACTGAGTCGATTCATATCCAGAGCCACAGATAAGTGTATTCGCTTCATTGATGTAATAAAAAAAGGAAAGAGAAATTTTGAATGGATTCCCGATTGTGAGGACGCATTCCGAGCTTTGGTGAGACATTTGGAAAGTCCTCCGGTGCTGTCGAAGCCTATAGACCATGAAATATTGTATGTTACTTGGCTGTATCCCAGCATGCTATCAGTGCGGCTTTGGTTCGCGAAGAGGACCGAGTTCAAAAGCCAGTTTACTATGTAAGCAAACGTTTAGCGGGGGCAGAAAGAAATTAACCTAAGATTGAGAAACTGGCCACCGCTTGGTGATTGCATCACGAAAGCTTCGTCTGTACTTTCAGGCACACTCGATCAATGTTTATATTGATCAACCCTTGCGTCAGGTACTCCAACGACTAGAAACTTCTGGAAGGATGTTAAAATGGAATATCGATTTGAGTCAGTTCGATATGCCTACCTGCCAAGAAGGTCCATACAAGTCCAAGCGCTAGCAGACTTCATTGCTGAATTCACAATGTTAGACGAACCAAACAGCCATGATGTTGTTCCCCCCATTCGATGGAAACTATACACTGATGGGGCATCTAACGACCGTTTCTCTAGGACTGGTATAGTTCTTGTAACTCCCAAGAACCGATCAATTTGTTACGCTTTGAAGCTCAATTCTCCAGCTACAAATAATGAAGCTGAGTATGAAGCATTGATTGCTGGCTTGAGACTCATCATGGAGCTGGGAGTAAAATCGGTTGAAATCTTTTGTGACTCACAATTTGAGTGTACCAGGTGCGGGGGACTGTCAAGAAAAGGGACAGAGACTTGCCCCATACGTTACATGGATTCAAGAACTGTTGTAGATCTAGAGTATTACGATATGCCGCATGTCCCGCGTGAACAAAACAGAGAAGCCGATTCATTAACCAAATTTGCAAGTATTAGCGATGCACAACAAATGGGATTGGTTTCCGTCAAAACCTTACATGCTTCGAGTATAAAAGATGGAGATAGATTTCGTGTTAGAAATAGAAATCGAGAAGGAATCATGAATGACCCCATTCAAGCAGCACTTGCTGCACGGGGTCTTTCCCAAAAGAAAGAGCGAAAGACGACAAGTCATTCATAAAGCTTCGCGATATGTAATGCAGGACGGAATAATGTGTCAAAAGGGATTCTCGGTCCCCTTACTCTGGTGCATTGCCCATAATGAGATAAGACGAGTCCTGAAGGAAGTCCATGAAGGAGAATGTGGTGACCATACTGGAGGGCAGACATTAGCAAAGAAAATCCTTCGCTATGGATATTATTGGCCAACTATAAATCAGGATGCTGTAGACTACATAAGGAGATGTGACAAATGCCAGAAGTATGCAAAAATCCAGAGAGCTCCGCCAATGGAACTCACACAAATTGTTAGTCTCTGGCTGTTTGCAATGTGGGGGATCGATATAATCGGTTCTTACACATATCCAAAGGTGGTGCGAAATACGCCATAGTTGCGGTCGATTACTTTACCAAGTGGGCAGAAGCAGAGCCCTTAGCCACAATCACTACGAAGAAGTCATTAATTTCATTGTACGAAACATTATATGCCATTTTGGCCTTCCACGAACTATCATTACAGATAACGGAACTCAATTTGAAAGTAGGGAGTTTAAAGAATTTTGTCAAAAGTATGACATTGAAAAAAGGTTTGCAGCAGTTGCTCATCCAAAAGCCAATGGACAAGTAGAAGCCGTGAACAAAATAATCAAGTACATATAGGAAAAGCGTTTGGAAAAGGCTAGAGGCAATTGGGTGGATAAACTTCCAACAGCACTTTGGGATTACAGAACCACCCACAAGTCCGCGACTGGCCACACGCCATTCGCATTGGCATATGGCACGGAAGCTGTTATACCTATGGAACTTGAAGTTCCTTCACATCGAGTAACTCATTATGACCCTAAGACGAATCAGGATCTTTTACTAGAATCACTGGACTTCGTTGATGAAAAACGTGAAGAAGCTGATTTAAGGGCTGCTGCATATAGACACCGAGTCGTTCGATATTATAATGAAAAAGTCCAACCGAGAACCTTTGATGTAGACAATCTCATTTTGAAATGGGTTTTCCCGGTCCCATCGCATATGAATCCCACATAGGAAGGTCCAAACGTCATTGAACGGAGGCTTGGAGAGGGAAATTTCAAGCTAGCGACCGTTGATGGCGTGACACTCCCCCGAGCATGGAATAGCAAGCATCTGCGACATTATTAATACTTAGTCTATTTCTTTTGTATCTTTGTTGCGATTATTTCCAGTATATTTTTATTTTGTTGATTCTTAGTTTTCGTCATGTAATAAGACAATTTAGTTTGTTTTCATTAATAAACGCTTGAAGCCATCTTTTCCATGATTGGTTGATGTTTCTGTGTAATAATTCTATGGAAAAAACTAGAGTTACATTATTCTGTCTGACGTACGAACGCGCATAAACGACTTAAAATCTCCAAGTCCCCGGAGTGCAGACTGGAGTACTCTGAGTCCCCTGAGTGTGGACTAGAGTATAAACGACTTGAAATCTCCAACTCCCCGAAGTGCGGACTGGAGTACTCTGACTCCCCAGAGTGCAGACTAGAGTATAAACGACTTAAAATCTCCAAGTCCCCAAAGTGCGGATTGGAGTACTCTAAGTCCCCAGAGTGCGGACTAAAGTATAAATGACTTAAAATCTCCTAGTCCCCGAAATGCGGACTGGAGTACTCTAAGTCTCTAGAGTGCGGAAAAGAGTATAAATGTAACATCCCTCCTTTTCGCACGATTTAAACAGACACACATACCAATTCAAACCATACGGAAGGGCGGATTTTTATGGGGTAAATAAGAAAACAGAAAAGAAATAAAACAAAATAGAATCTCACAGCGGAAGGATAAAATATAATAATAAAATATACAGTTTATAAAACTGTTTACAAAACAATTGATTCTTCTTTATACAATTAAATATCAGAGTTCACATACCAATAATATCAACGCAGCGGAATATAGTGTGAGTGTAGTGCAATACTATAAATAATAATAATACAAATCTTCGTCTCAGTCCTCCAGAGCTAAATCTTCAAATCCTGAAACGCTCGGACTGACCCGAGCGAATTTGGAAAGACAAAAACACTCGAGTCAGAACTAAAAGATCTTATGTGAGTTAAATTAACAGAAATAAATATGAGTGCAGTAACTCAAGAGATGCTCGGGATTTACATCTCCTAAGGATCCGTTAAAGTATTTACTATATAGTATATTGCGCTATTATAATAGTGTCTAATTATAAAATAAACTTACTTTTAAATAGCGTTAAGGGGTTACCCATATAGCCCTTAACACAGAATATATTCTCATAGTCTATACAGTACCGTAATCTCCTCCGTACTGGGCGTCGTCAGAGGGCACTCCATAGGTATGGTACAAAACCAAAATCGTATAAGGCGCGCTAGGGTAGGTGACACGGCACAACTAGGCAATGTCAGGTTAGATATACCAATTGCTATCCGGGCTGGTGGTAACGCGTAGCCGCAGCTACCGCCCACCTCGAACTAACACCCCCAAATCAAAGAAATCAATAGTGGCCACCGAAACAATCCAAAGTCAGAGTATAGTATCGAAGGAGTGCGTTCGATCAGAGGAATGACCTCATTGGCCCGAGAATCGCTCCTGTTTTAGCCAACTTATGCCAACTCACGGGAGTTGGGTCCACGTATTTACCTTACAGGAAACGTCGCCACCACCTACTTCATTCTGGAATCTCCACCGCGTACACGGTTAGTCAAAGTGGTTTTCGGTATCGACAGAGAGTATGTCCATATCCGATCCCGGTCTCTTTGCCAACCCATCGTTATTATAACACCGCGGTCATTTATAATAGTTTATACTTTAAACCAGAATAAAATTTCCCATACGATATCAAATTAAAACCCAAAATAATATGATATCATTTTATCTCAAATATAATCCTTTTCCAAAATCATACTGGTTTAAAATTTAAAATATCTGGAAACCAAGCATTTGAATTATACTTTCAAAACATAATATTTCGAAATTCATACTTTTAAAACCATAACTTCTAAAACTTGAATGGTTTGGATATTCAACGGTATATAAAATTAATGGTTTAACTTTGAGGTTAATTTGTAAAGAAAAATAATTTCCATGGCTTTACAAATATTATTTCTTTATTTAAAGTCTAAACTAAAATTTAAAAATCACTTTCAAGTTCCAAACCACTTCAATTTCTATATATATATATATCCATTTGGAGTATTAATATTTCAAACTAAAATTGGAATTTATTCTTTCCACAAATCCAATGTTCTATTATTTAGTCTTGAATATTTACCTAAAATAAATAAATAAAACTCCAATTTCTAGCAATTAAATATTTTCTTCAATTTAATTTATACTAAAATATTCATTTTAAATTATCTTGGAAAAATCTGGTTATAAATATCATATCTTAAAATTTCCAAACTTAAACATTTAACATATGATATAAATTACCAAACTTCATTTTCTCAATTTTTCCATTTTATTTAAGAGATTTATACCCAGTTTAAATTCAAAATTTCTAACTTCATATGTGTATATATAGAAGAAAATATCAAAATTAACTTTTTATAAACCGTATTCCATCCAAACCATAGAAATCACTTTAAAATATTTTATATATAGACCACGGTGCCTGTATATAATTTTCTATCGTATGGTCAAGTGATACGGATATTTATCATTTCAATCCGCAATTTAAAAATAAAATTTTGCGGTTGTATATCATTTCAAACCACAATCCCGAATGAAATGAAAAATGTATGATAACTTGCAATTTAATGATATAAAATAAACATCCATTCATCAACATCACCCATCATCCAAATCACAATCATCATCCAATAATAAATCAATATCAATATACATCAGATAATATATAACAGGTAATAACTGACAGTTATGTTCAAAATAATTTAACAACTATTGAACTAACAGTTTATATTCAGTAATAAATTTTATAACTGTTAACTAGCAGTTTATAGGTGAATGAATAAATTCTAACTGTCAATTAATATGCAATAAATAAACTAAATTAACAGTTAAATTAAATAAATGCGAATTAACAGATATGCTGAATAAAACATGCCAAACATTCATAAATAAATTTCTACTCATATCTAAAATAAATTCAACAAACATAAAAACTTTTAGAAGTTGTGAGTGGGTTAAAACACTCACCTTTTGAATTTAAATTGAATTTAAATCCGATTTAAACCCAAAAATTCGACAGTCTCCAAATCTGTCCAAACCAGCACCAACAGATCCGGAATTTAATTTCGATCCTAACAAAAGAAATTCCACGTAAATCGGAGTCCGTATGTGAAAGTTATTCGAATAAACGTTCAAAGATTCCAAATTAAAAATTAAAACAAGACAAATAAAAACCTTTCCACGTCACAGCAGAGACGCGCATGCCAACTTCTCCCTACCGTTCACGCAAGTTCGAACGCACTATGGCACTGCTTGACCGTGCTTTGACTAGACTTCACCACTGCCTTCGGCCATCATAGCCCACGCCACTACCACCATTTGCTTCCTACGGCCTAGCCGCACCTCCCACGGCCAGTGCAACTCTCCCACGTGGCCTCCAGAGCCTGCCGCCGCCCCTTATCCAAACCCTAATCTGCGATTTCACGAAGATCTAGCCGTTTATTCGATGCAATAACCACACAGATGCACTCCCCTACATTTCCTCGTCAAAACCCAGAAATGGTTTCCCGATCCGATGACTTTTGTTGCGACGATGATGAATGGCCGAAAATGGTTTGAATTTTTCTGGACGAACGATAGCTCCAATCGAAAAACAAATCACACTAGCAGATTACGAACACTGAGAACTATGACATATATTTTTATGGAATTTTTCTGGAGAGTTTGAATTTTCATTGAAATTTTGAATTGAAGTAGATGTAGGTTTTGCCACCATTGAGGAAGAGAAAGAGATGAAGAAAATGAACGTACAGACAATTGATAGAAGATGGAGGCCAGGGTTTATCACAACATATATATAGATAAATTGTAGTAGGCTAGGTGGGCACGAATTACGAACGTGCTAAACGGTAGTTGGCCCAAAAAGCCCGTTCTGACCCTGGAACGAAATTTATTAAACCCATATATCCAAATAGGTATTTTAAAATATTCTGAACGCGATGGAAAAAGTTTCACTTCCAAATTTGATCGTATGAAGAAGTTATGATGAAAACAAAATTTTCAAATTGATTTCAAATCGATTTTAATTAAATCGATTTCAAGGCGTTTCGCGTTCGTACGATCAAACGAAAAGTCCGATCGATGCGAAACTTGAAACCCTATAATAATTCATTGATACGGATCCGATGAAACTGGTTTCGTCAAAATCCGAGTCCGTGACAAAAACAGCTATTTTTATATTAATTAAATAAATTAAAAATTAGTCAATTAAATCAAATTTCCCATTTCTTTTTGATAATTGACGATTCTTATTATTATAAATTTTTCAATCACCTATACTAATTTAAACAAAAATTTAACTTGTCGAATTTAAAATTTTAGAAATCCCCAAATTTCATTAATTTCACCAAATTATAAATTAAATTTTCAAAAATTTTAATTAAATTTACTTTCCATTATTATTGTCAAATAGAAGAATTTATCATTGGATTCATACTTCCATATGTAAATATTTCAAATTTCATCTGAACTTCTATTTACATAATTCCTAAATATTAAATTTCAAATATCACTTCAATTAACGTTAACGTAATAATTATTTATTATTTATTGCAGTTGATTATCAGTTACAATTAATATCCTAAATAGATGGTAAATCTTGAATACTGGTTATCCTTAACGTTTTATTTCCCATTTAATTGCAACAACGCAATTTCAAATTTTAACTCAATTAAATAGACAACTCTTTATATTCTAAATCAATTGCAATGGTTTAAAAGTTGCTAAATTTTGATTTCAGTAATCCCTTTAATTCGATTCAAAATCAGCAAATACCTATTAAATGCCCCAAAATTCCTATTAAATAAATCTAACAAATCTTTATCATCAATTAGATGAATTAAATATTGCAATCAAACTATTGCGTTAATAATTTTCATTTCACTTTAAAGTATCTAAATTAGCCAGTTACAATACTTATTACCCAAATAACTTCAATTTCTTCCAAATAATATTTACATAATTATTTTAAATATTGAATCCATTTAATTGCAATAAATTCAATTGATTGCAAATCAATTCCAAAGAATTTGATTTTTATCCAGTTACAACTTAATATTAAATCAGTTTTCACTTAACTAACAAAGTCATTATTACTTAGAATTTCATTACATTTTATATTTTCACATTTTCATTTTGGTTTCATTTCTTTTCCCGCATAGTTTATTAAAAATGAGATTTTCCTAGGTTACAACTTATTTGGATCCAACATTCTTCATTTACCTATTTATTCCACTTTAACTGCAGTAATTTTGGGGATAAATTGAATTTGATTCCAGATTAACATTGACAACTAATAAAATAAGTAACGTACAATAATTATAGTCATTAACTCTATTCCACACGTCTACATTCAGTTACTATTAGAAAATCTTATTGCATTGGTTTTATACAATCGCCATTTACTTTACATTTCATTACTATTTAATATATATATTTATTCATAAATAAATTCGATATTCATTCTTCTTTCCTCCTATTTGATAAATAACCTAGTATACATTTTACATATATTCGTTTCATTTCATTCATTTATGGGCATTGCATTGAAATTTATTTATTAACTAATATCAACGTTATTATCATTAATTTAAATTGGATTCCCAATTTTATTCAATACCCTGAACAAATAACATATATATTAATCAAATCCCTACATTTGTATTTCTCATATTCCATAAAAATCAAATCATAACATTTAAATGATTTTATTAAATTGGAATCTCATTCAAGTCGTAATCTATTAACTGGAACTAATATGATTCCTTAATTTATTCCCATTTACCGTTTTAAAATCTTTCATTGCATTAAAACCATTTAACATTTTCATAAATTTCTCATATTAAATTCCATATCCAGGTGAGAATTCTTTTTCTACTTAATTCGTTTGGATTTTATTCCAAATTAAATTAGAAATCCTACTAAATTATCACATTTAAAAATCATCGAATTTAACGGGTCGTTACACTCTCCCCCACTCAAAACCTTTCGTCCCCGAAAAGGAAAAAGAAAAGAGAAGGAAGAATTAAATAAACAGTACATCTTTAAACAATAATTTACTAAATTTATTACCTTAAATAAAATATACCCATTTTATAATCATTATATCCTTATGTACTAAAATAAATAAAGATTGGAAAACATTTTCAAATAATCTCTAAGTGGTTTCAGCCACTAACAACAAATCAATCCAATAACCATCCATTTCAACAAACAGCATACACAACAAATATAAACAACCATATAATCAACAAACAAATAGTTGCTCGGGTTCAAAGCTTGAAATGGTACGGAATGAAAAATAACTATCCAGTGCATCATATACTCAACAGTCTTAGATGAGGTCGAATAGATTATTTATTCATCCAACTACTTCAAATTTCCTTACCCGACCAACCATAAATCAAACAATACAATTCAACCAACAAATCAATTAATTCATTATAAATTATTATTATTTTTTTCATACATTAGCTGTTTGATCTTTTCATTCATATAACAGTTTGTCTTTTATTTTCACTTATTTTCATTTATATACCACATCAATTATCCTTTTAAAATTTATATTTATTTCTAACAACTTTTAACTTTTATTTCCTTATTCAGTGGTTGTTTTCTTTATTTCTACTTATTACTTTCAATTATTCATTTTCATTTATTCAGGTTATGTAAGTTTCCCTTTTATTTGTATTGCATCTAATGCACTGCTTAAATTTCAATCATTTAGTTGATACTTACATTTCTATTTTATTTAATTATAGGAATCCCTTTTTAATTTCACTTTAATTCTTAACCTTATAACTCCATTCTTATAAATAAAGGATTTTATTAATTTATTACCTAGGGTTTACAGACATTTGTTTATATTACCTACTTTCCATTTTATTCAACTAGTAGCATTTAAATCATACTTAAGTTAATAACCCTACA
The DNA here is from genome assembly GCA_030765085.1 of Allium cepa. Taxonomy (NCBI): domain Eukaryota; kingdom Viridiplantae; phylum Streptophyta; class Magnoliopsida; order Asparagales; family Amaryllidaceae; genus Allium; species Allium cepa. The sequence continues at coordinate 206,644,409 of CM060934.1, forward strand.
CATCCATCCTTATTTATTAAAGAATTTCATTTTATTTACTTAAGTTTAAATCGCCTATTAATAGCTTAATTTTAGTAAAATTTCAATTATACTTAAGTTTATACCATTAAATTCTTATTTATAATAGCAATTCATTTAATACTTCATTATTTCAAAAACTTCTACTTGTATAATATTCTATTCCAATCCCTTATTAAACATTTCAACTTTCCATATTAAGTTATTTATATTAAAGAAATTGCAAAAGAACTTATACCAGTTTTATCTCATCTTTTAATTAAATTTAATGTTCAACATATTACTCTTTGTCTCATATGTTAAAAATTTCAAATTGCCCTCTATAACTTTGCATTTATTCTCTTACCTAAATTAGAGGTTTCAATTCATTAACTACTTACCTTTTATTTCACTAAAATAATTTAAACCATTAATTAATGGAAATTTAAGAATTAAATACCGGGTCAAATTTCAAATTATTTAAAAAAATAATAGATAAATAATTTCTTACAACTTATATATCCCTAATTATATTTAAAACAATTAAAATTTTAGATAATTTCAAAATAAATCTGCAGTAGAATTTACTACAGTGGTCTTTCCCCTTCGAAACTCGAAAATGAAAGTCGATGATGCGGCCGCCATCACCGAAATTATTTTCCAGCGACAGAGAGGAAAGTAAGAAACTTATTTTCTCCAAAATCTTCTTTAAAACAATTCTTCCGAATTATACTAAATATTTATATAAGAAAATACTTATAAACCAAATCATTATATTTCATAAATCCTTTAAAAGCAGATTTTCAAAAATCCCGGACTTAAGTTCTAAAATTTTCAAATTTCATTGATTCTAATTTCAATCTTAATTTACCTATTATTTGTAAATTTTATTCCTAACAACCAATCTATTGCAATCAAATATAGATATCATTTGAAAATTTTATTATATATATAGAAAATAAAATAGGCAAAATTATTTCATTCACCTATATTAAAACAATATTATGTCGGTCTGTCCTATTAAGTGTTTAGAAATCCCTATTGATGTCATAGCGTCCCATGCACCAACCAGAATTTATAAATACAAAACGGAACAGATTAACACAATATCAAAATCTTTTTATAACACTAACAAATACGCTCTCTCATATATATACACTCAGCGACTCCCATAGGGTATTACTACCCTATTAACAGAGAGTCAAACCCCACAAAGCTAAGGTTTATCGCTAAACCAAAGCTCTGATACCAACTGTAACATCCCGCCTTTTCGCACGATTTAAACAGACACACGTGCCAATTCAAACCATACGGAAGGGCGGGTTTTTATGGGGTAAATAAGAAAACAGAAAAGAAATAAAACAAAATAGAATCTCACAGCGGAAGGATAAAATATAATAATAAAATATGCAGTTTATAAAACTGTTTACAAAACAATTGATTCTTCTTTATACAATTAAATATCAGAGTTCACATACCAATAATATCAATGCAGCGGAATATAGTGTGAGTGTAGTGCAATACTATAAATAATAATAATACAAACCTTCGTCTCCGTCCTCCAGAGCTAAATCTTCAAATCCTGAAACGCTCGGACTGACCCGAGCGAATTTGGAAAGACAAAAACACTCGAGTCAGAACTAAAAGATCTTATGTGAGTTAAATTAACAGAAATAAATATGAGTGCAGTAACTCAAGAGATGCTCGGGATTTACATCTCCTAAGGATCCGTTAAACTATTTACTATATAGTATATTGCGCTATTATAATAGTGTCTAATTATAAAATAAACTTACTTTTAAATAGCGTTAAGGGGTTACCCATATAGCCCTTAACACAGAATATATTCCCATAGTCTATACAGTACCGTAATCTCCCCCGTACTGCGATTCGTCAGAGGGCACTCCATAGGTATGGTACAAAACCAAAATCGTATAAGGCGCGCTAGGGTAGGTGACACGGCACAACTAGGCAATGCCAGTGTAGATATACCAATTGCTATCCGGGCTGGTGGTAACGCGTAGCCGCAGCTACCGCCCACCTCGAACTAACACCCCCAAATCAAAGAAATCAATAGTGGCCACCGAAACAATCCAAAGTCAGAGAATAGTATCGAAGGAGTGCGTTCGATCAGAGGAATGACCTCATTGGCTCGAGAATCGCTCCTATTTTAGCCACCTTATGCCAACTCATGGGAGTTGGCATCACGTATTTACCTTACAGGAAACGTCGCCACCACCTACTTCATTCTGGAATCTCCACCGCGTATACGGTTAGTCAAAGTGGTTTTCGGTATCGACAGAGAGTATGTCCATATCCGATCCTGGTCTCTTTGCCAACCCATCGTTATTATAACACCGCGGTCATTTAAAATAGTTTATACTTTAAACCAGAATAAAATTTCCCATACGATATCAAATTAAAACCCAAAATAATATGATATCATTTTATCTCAAATATAATTCTTTTCCAAAATCATACTGGTTTAAAATTTAAAATATCTGAAAACCAAACATATGAATTATACTTTCAAAACATAATATTTCGGAATTCATACTTTTAAAACCATAACTTCTAAAACTTGAATGGTTTGGATATTCAACGGTATATAAAATTAATGGTTTAACTTTGAGGTTAATTTGTAAAGAAAAATAATTTCCATGGCTTTACAAATATTATTTCTTTATTTAAAGTCTAAACTAAAATTTAAAAATCACTTTCAAGTTCCAAAACCACTTCAATTTCTATATATATATATCCATTTGGAGTATTAATATTTCAAACTAAAATTGGAATTTATTCTTTCCACAAATCCAATGTTCTATTATTTAGTCTTGAATATTTACCTAAAATAAATAAATAAAACTCCAATTTCTAGCAATTAAATATTTTCTTCAATTTAATTTATACTAAAATATTCATTTTAAATTATCTTGGAAAAATCCGGTTATAAATATCATATCTTAAAATTTCCAAACTTAAACATTTAACATATGATATAAATTACCAAACTTCATTTTCTCAATTTTTCCATTTTATTTAAGAGATTTATACCCAGTTTAAATTCAAAATTTCTAACTTCATATGTGTATATATAGAAGAAAATATCAAAATTAACTTTTTATAAACCGTATTCCATCCAAACCATAGAAATCACTTTAAAATATTTTATATATAGACCACGGTGCCTGTATGTAATTTTCTATCCTATGGTCAAGTGATACGGATATTTATCATTTCAATCCGCAATTTAAAAATAAAATTTTGCGGTTGTATATCATTTCAAACCACAATCCCGAATGAAATGAAAAATGTATGATAACTTGCAATTTAATGATATAAAATAAACATCCATTCATCAACATCATCCATCATCCAAATCACAATCATCATCCAATAATAAATCAATATAATATATATATCAGATAATATATAACAGGTAATAACAGACAGTTATGTTCAAAATAATTTAACAACTATTGAACTAACAGTTTATATTCAGTAATAAATTTTATAACTGTTAACTAGCAGTTTATAGACGAATAAATAAATTCTAACTGTCAATTAATATGCAATAAATAAACTAAATTAACAGTTAAATTTAACAAATGCGAATTAACTGATATGCTGAATAAAACATGCCAAACATTCATTAATAAATTTCTACTCATATCTAAAATAAATTCAACAAACATAAAAACTTTTAGAAGTTGTGAGTGGGTTAAAAACTCACCTTTTGAATTTAAATCGAATTTAAATCCGATTTAAACCCAAAAATTCAACGGTCTCCAAATCTGTCCAAACCAGCGCCAACAGATCCGTAATTTAATTTCGATCCTAACAAAAGAAATTCCGCGTAAATCGGAGTCCGTATGTGAAAGTTATTCGAATAAACGTTCAAAGATTCCAAATTAAAAATTAAAACAAGACAAATAAAAACCTTTCCACGTCACAGCAGAGACGCGCATGCCAACTTCTCCCTACCGTTCACGCAAGTTCGAACCCACTATGGCACGGCTTGACCGTGCTTTGACTAGACTTCACCACTGCCTTCGGCCATCATATCCCACGCCACTACCACCATTTGCTTCCTACGGCCTAGCCGCACCTCCCACGGCCAGCGCGACTCGCCCACGTGGCCTCCAGAGCCTGCCGCCGCCACCTTATCCAAACCCTAATCTGTGATTTCACAAAGATCTAGCCGTTTATTGGATGCAATAACCACACGGATGCACTCCCCTACGTTTCCTCGTCAAAACCCAGAAATGGTTTCCCGATCCGATGACTTTTGTTGCGAAGATGATGAATGGCCGAAAATGGTTTGAATTTTACTGGACGAACGATAGCTCCAATCGAAAAACAAATCACACCGGCAGATTTCGAACACTGAGAACTATGACATATATTTTTATGGAATTTTTCTGGAGAGTTTGAATTTTCATTGAAATTTTGAATTGAAGTAGATCTAGGTTTTGCAACCATTGAGGAAGAGAAAGAGATGAAGAAAATGAACGTACAGACAATTGATAGAAGATGGAGGCCAGGGTTTATCACAACATATATATAGACAAATTGTAGTAGGCTAGGTGGGCACGAATTACGAACGTGCTAAACGGTAGTTGGCCCAAAAAGCCCGTTCTGACCCTGGAACAAAATTTATTAAACCCATATATCCAAATAGGTATTTTAAAATATTCTGAACGCGATGGAAAAAGTTTCACGTCCAAATTTGATCGTATGAAGAAGTTATGATGAAAACAAAATTTCCAAATTGATTTCAAATTGATTTTAATTAAATCGATTTCAAGGCGTTTCGCGTTCGTACGATCAAACGAAAAGTCCGATCGATACGAAACTTGAAACCCTACAATAATTCACTGATACGGATCCGATGAAACTGGTTTCGTCGAAATCCGAGTCCGTGACAAAAATGGCTATTTTTATATTAATTAAATAAATTAAAAATTAGTCAATTAAATCAAATTTTCCATTTCTTTTTGATAATTGACGATTCTTATTATTATAAATTTTTCAATCACCTATACTAATTTAAACACAAATTTAACTTGTCGAATTTAAAATTTTAGAAATCCCCAAATTTCATTAATTTCACCAAATTATAAATTAAATTTCCAAAAATTTTAATTAAATTTACTTTCCATTATTACTGTCAAATAGAAGAATTTATCATTGGATTCATACTTCCATATGTAAATATTTCAAATTTCATCTGAACTTCTATTTACATAATTCCTAAATATTAAATTTCAAATATCACTTCAATTAACGTTAACGTAATAATTATTTATTATTTATTGCAGTTGATTATCAGTTACAATTAATATCCTAAATAGATGGTAAATCTTGAATACTGGTTATCCTTAACGTTTTATTTCCCATTTAATTGCAACAACGCAATTTCAAAATTTCACTCAATTAAATAGACAACTCTTTATATTCGAAATCAATTGCAATGGTTTAAAAGTTGCTAAATTTTGATTTCAGTAATCCCTTTAATTCGATTCAAAATCAGCAATTACCTATTAAATGCCCCAAAATTCCTATTAAATAAATCTAACAAATCTTTATCATCAATTAGATGAATTAAATATTGCAATCAAACTATTGCGTTAATAATTTTCGTTTCACTTTAAAGTATCTAAATTAGCCAATTACAATACTTATTACCCAAATAACTTCAATTTCTTCCAAATAATATTTACATAATTATTTTAAATATTGAATCCATTTAATTGCAATAAATTCAATTGATTGCAAATCAATTCCAAAATAATTTGATTTTTATCCAGTTACAACTTAATATTAAATCAGTTTTCACTTAACTAACAAAGTCATTATTACTTAGAATTTCATTACATTTTATATTTTCACATTTTCATTTTGGTTTCATTTCTTTTCCCGCATAGTTTATTAAAAATGAGATTTTCCTTGGTTACAACTTATTTGGATCCAACATTCTTCATTTACCAATTTATTCCACTTTAACTGCAGTAATTTTGGGAATAAATTGAATTTGATTCCAGATTAACATTGACAACTAATAAAATAAGTAACGTACAATAATTATAGTCATTAACTCTATTCCACACGTCTACATTCAGTTACTATTAGAAAATCTTATTGCATTGGTTTTATACAATCGCCATTTACTTTACATTTCATTACTATTTAATATATATATTTATTCATAAATAAATTCGATATTCATTCTTCTTTCCTCCTATTTGATAAATAACCTAGTATACATTTTACATATATTCCTTTCATTTCATTCATTTATGGGCATTGCATTGAAATTTATTTATTAACTAATATCAACGTTATTATCATTAATTTAAATTGGATTCCCAATTTTATTCAATACCCTGAACAAATAACATATATATTAATCAAATCCCTACATTTGTATTTCTCATATTCCATAAAAATCAAATCATAACATTTAAATGATTTTATTAAATTGGAATCTCATTCAAGTCGTAATCTATTAACTGGAACTATTATGATTCCTTAATTTATTCCCATTTACCATTTTAAAATCTTTCATTGCATTAAAACCATTTAACATTTTCATAAATTTCTCATATTAAATTCCATATCCAGGTGAGAATCCTTTTTCTACTTAATTCGTTTGGAGTTTATTCTAAATTAAATTAGAAATCCTATTAAATTATCACACTTAAAAATCTTCGAATTTAACGGGTCGTTACAATAAACGACTTAAAATCTCCAAGTCCCTGGAGTGTGGACTGGAGTACTCTGAGTCCCCAGAGTGCGGACTAGAGTATAAACGACTTAAAATCTTCAAGTTCTAGAAGTGCGGACTGGAATACACTAAGTCTCTAGAGTGTGGACTAGATTATAAACGACTTAAAATCTCCAAGTCCCCGGAGTGTGGACTGGAGTACTCTAAGTACCCAGAGTGCGGACTAGAATATAAACGACTTAAAATCTCCAAGTCCCCGGAGTGTGGACTGGAGTACTCTAAGTCCCCAAAGTGCGGACTAGAGTATAAAAAACTTAAAATCTCTAAGTCCCCGGAGTACAGACTGAAGTAATCTGAGACCCCACAGTGTGGACAAGAGCATAAACGACTTAAAATCTCCAAGTCCCCAGTGTACAGAATGGAGTACTCTGAGTCCCCAGAGTGCGGACTAGAGTATAAACGACTTGAAATCTCCAAGTCCCCGGAGTGTGGGCTGCAGTGCTCTGAGTCTCCAGAGTGCGGACCGGAGTATAAACGACTTCAAATCTCCAAGTCTCCGGAGTGCGGACTAGAGTACTCTAAGTCCACAGAGTGCGGACTAGAGTATAAACGACTTAAAATCTCATGTCCCTAGAGTACGGACTGGAGTACTCTAAGTCTCGAGAGTGCGGGCTAGAGTATAAACGACTTAAAATCTCCAAGTCCCCAGAGTGCGGACTGGAGTACTCAGAGTCCCCAAAGTGCAGACTATAGTATAAATGACTTAAAATCTCCAAGTCCCCAGAGTGCGGACTGGAGTACTCTGAGTCTCTAGAGTGCGGACTAGAGTATAAACGACTTAAAATCTACAAGTCTTCGGAGTGCGGACTGGAGTACTCTGAGTCCCCAGAGTGCAGACTGGAGTATAAATGACTTAAAATCTCCAAGTCCCTGGAGTGCGGACAAGAGTACTCTGTGTCCCCAAAGTGCAGACTAGAGTATAAACAACTTAAAATCTCCAAGTCCCCGGAGTGCGTACTGGAGTACTATGAGTCTCCAAAGTACAGACTAGAGTATAAATGTCATAAAATCTCCAAGTCCCCGGAGTGCGAACCGGAGTACTCTAAGTCCCAGAGTGCGGACTAGAGTATAAACGACTTGAAATCTCCAAGTCCCCGGAGTGTGGACTGGAGTACTCTGAGTCCCCAAAGCACGGACTAGAGTATAAACGACTTTAAATCTTCAAATCTCTGGAGTGCGGACTAAAAATACTCTATGTACCCAAATCATGAAACAGAGGTTTTACGGTTCTCAAAAAATTTCCAAGTCACATGGAGGTAAACTGAAGCTCGGAAAACTCACTGAATGTCAAGTTATGGTAACAAGCCAGGCAGTAAGCTGAACAATAAAAGTCATTTGAAAGACAAAGAAACTAAATTTTATTTATCAATCCAAAATGAGATTTCACTACAATTCCTCCAAAACTTGGAGCCAAAAAGTCTATCTACATTGGCTATGAAAATAAATAGAAATAATTACATAATCTAAGATAACTCTCATTGAACGAGTGTGACAACTACTTCTTTGGTTTCTTTTCCATCCTCGTTTTCTCAGATGACTCCACCCCTACGCGTTTTCGTTTGGACACTTTTCTTAATGGGGAAGTAACATCCGAGGAAGGAAGAGGGACTTCTAGTGGGCTGGACCCACCTGGGAGAATGACCTTCAAAGGCCTGTTCAAAGGGTCAACTAGCTCCACTACTTGGGGCTCGACTTTGATCTCAACTTTCTTCTTTTTCTCTGTTGCAAGTTGCTCTTTCATGCTCACTTTCGAAGTGTGTCCGGAGGCGCCTGTAATCTCGACTTTGTAACTTTCTTCGACGGGTGACGAAGTTTCAGACTTGTCCTCGTCAAGTGCCTCAATCACTTGAGCATCAGGACCGGGAGTCTCTCCCACTTGAATAGCCTTACTCGTCTTCTCCTTCTTCTCCATGGCGTCATCGGTCCTTGGAGTTGGCTCAGGATCAAAATGGCCTATGCAAAATCATAAGAGAAAATTGTCAGAATACAATAACTTCTTGTCGAAAACAACGGCTCTTTGAACTTTAAGAAGAAAAGTTATGTACCGGTTTCTGGCTCACTCTCAACGTGCAGGGTGTCTCACCCTCTGGAATGGAAGATAGAACATGAATGTCAAGGCCATGGTCTTCCAGGTCGTAACCAACGGGTTGTTTGAATGGATCAAGTACTGGCCGACCAGTCGATTAAGTAGGGGAAGGAGCTGGAGACTCAGTGCCAAACGGGCCGGCAATGTCATTCTTTCCTTTTGATGAGGAGGAATTTTTTCTGTATAGAGCCTTCGCTACAGACAAGTCTGAAGGCTCATTCCCCCTGAGAAATTCCTTTACTAAAGCCTCCTCGTCAACCACTTCGGTGCCCGACTCAACCATTTTGATCTTTATCAAAGTTTCCCATGCTTCGACCAGAGATTCGAGGTAACCTTCATCAGAAATGTTAGGTCGTGATGCATGATAACTCGAACGTTGTACTCGGCAATAAGAGGATCAAACATGCATTTAATCTCCTCCCTTCCAGCCTCCATAGCCGCCTCAAGACGAGAATCAATCTTCGTGGATGCTATTCTTTTGCCCTCCTCATGGGCTTCATCCTTCAGCATCTCAACTTTAGAGAGTTCGTCGTCGAGCTTTGTCTTCAGGAGTCGCATACCAACAATCTCATCTCAATATCGTCATGACTCCTCCTGAGCAGCAGTTTTCTCCTCTCTCTCTCTCTCTATTTGATAAGTAGCTCTTCCAACTCTTTGACTCACTGAGCGAATGCATCCCTCTCCTTCTGAACGGAGTCTCTCTCTAAAGCCAAGGCATCGCTATGTTGAACCGCTTCGTCGATTTCCTTCTTATGCATGGCCTTCAGACGATAAACTTCCTCAGCTGTGTATTTGGCGTTTTACTGAGCGGTTTCAAGCTGAGACTTGCATGAGAGATACTCTTCATCCTGGGCTTTAATGATGTCTTTGTCGTGGATGGCTTCGAGCTTCAAACGATCAATTTCATGTTGGCGTTCAGTGGAGACTTCTGACACTTTCTCTGCCAAATGAACAAAGGCATCGTGCTGAACGTAAACATCATTGTTGCAAGCGATGGCGCTTTGTTTGACGTGTCCTAGAATGTGATGAATCGCTGGAAGAAATTTCAGACCATCGAAGCATATTTTCGAAAATGTGGCCTTCAGCTCGGTAAGTCTTTCCGCTATCGACGGATCATGTATGGGAGCGGGAGGAGTTTTCCTAGAGACTACAGAGGTTTTGTGAGGTTCTCGGGATTGCCTGGTACTAGATGGACCAGAATGTTGGTCTCGGTGAGCCTCTGGCTGGGACCCCTTATGCGTAGATTTCTCCTTGCCTTGCTCTGTTTGAAAAGGAGGATCGCGAGAGTCGGAAGAATAGTTGTATGTTTTTCTTCGGTAAGATGAATCTCAGGGGAGATAGTCTCGATCGCCAGTGTCATCTCTATCCCGGGGTTTGTCGAAGCCCGAATCCCATCCAGAATGATGAAAAATAGATGACCCGTGAAGACGGTTGAGTCCAAGAGTACTCCCCATATCACCTGCGCAGAAATTGAATGATGACAACTTAGCAAAAATTAGAGTGATGGCAAAGGTTTAAGTGCAAAGTGAAGTGCATGTGTCCGTGTGTGTCCTAGTGTTTCCCCCCGACGGACAAGTTTCTTTATCTTTACTTATAGGAGTTTTTTCTACTTGGTTATGGGCTTGAACGACTGCATCGCCTCTTGTGGGATAATGAAGCTTAAGGGCTTCTGGATCGTTGAAGTCATAATTGAGTAAATCATCGAGAATGGTGAGGTCAGATAAGCCTTTCAATGAACCTTCCAAGTGTTGAGGCGACGACTCTTTTTCCACTGAAGTGATTGTAACTTTTGAGGTTCCACCAACAGTCTCCTTCCTCAGTTTGTACGCCATTTTCTTTTTTCCCTTCGAAGGGGGAGGTGCTACATCGGTGCCATGTGCCTCAACCATCGATTTCCGAGCAGGACTTACATTCTCACCAAGTGTGTCTGAACCCTTAGCCTCTCTAATCTCGCCTTCCTCTGGTGTGTCGGGGGCATCACGTGTTGAATGCCCAGCTTGCCTTTTGCCTTTATCCAAGACAGACCCGGTTATAGTGACGTCGTGAGTAAGACTTATTCGACGACCTTCTACCAGCAGTCCAAATTTGGAGAGTGATTCATTAGAAATGATAGATCTAATATCCCGGTCTTCCGCGGGAACAGCTCAGATAGCTTTAACAGCCTCAGAGTACCCGGAGCCTTGGGGACGTGGGCTGATACCTGTAAAAGTAGAGAAAGGGTTAGAAAGGGTGCCCTTTCCGCCAAATACAAGTATTGATCCAGAAAAGAAACTTACTCCCTTCCAGCCATCTCCTTGCAAAGCCAGGGAGACAGCGTACGTAGAACCATTCCTGCTTATACCGAGCAAATTTGCTCCATGCTCCAGTCAGGATTTGGCACTTGTTATTTGGCTCAAGAAATACGAAAGAGCTGTCGGACCACCTCTTGAAATAATAAATATAACGGATGTCGCCGGGAGTGGGGAGCCTGAATAGAATGCTCGTGAAGAGAATGCACGTGTCGTATACGAACGCGTGGTTGTTGGGATGTAATTGTGATGGAGCGATCTCAATATATTGTAATAGGGCATGGAGGAAGGAGTTGAATGGTGGCATGCTACCAACCCAACACATAAATTTGTTGCAAGTCATATATCCGGCTGGGGGCAAGTAAGGACGATCTTGTTCGATGGAACCAATATATCATCAAAAGGAATTCCATGTATTGAGCATATTTGACGAAGAGTGCTTTCGTTGATTCTTGAAGCTAGGGAATCAGCTGGGTTGTCTAAGATAATCGCGACATCTATGACATCAGGAGCCAAGTCAACCGATGCAGTCGTTAGACTCGAGATATCTTGTACAGGAGTTGTCGATGGATTTGAAGTTCCAACCACTTCCTGTTGAGAAGTTGGATTGGGTTTGTCTGAGACGGTGGCAGAACTTGATTTTCTAGACATCTCTAGTTAGTGTTGAATTTGATTAAACACCTGTTCGAACTATACTTGAAAAACAATCAATATTAGATATAACAACAAAAATACCTCCCCTCATGTGGTGCGTGAAATAGTGCTATCATTCGAGTATAAGTGTCAAAGGATTAAAAGTAATGAAGCCGATAAAATAAAGTACAAGTGTCCAGTGATAATTTTCAGTTTTGAACTCGGAAGTTGGCACTATATGTCGAGGGCTATTGTCTGTTTTTATCGAGTTAAATTCAGGTTTATAATCATTGAGACAGGGGAATTGTTAGTCTGGATTAGTTGATATGCTTGTTTTCTTAAATCCTTGTCCTTGTTTTTTGTCACATGTTTAGGAAAAGAAAGTGAGTCAAGTCAACATGAACTATGTTCGAGTTAGGATGGTTTCGACTATTAATGCCTACTTCAAGATTAAATGCCAAGCGACACCCAAAAGACTCGACTAAACAACCACCTAAACTCTCTCACAGGCCAAAGGCTCAATACCGAGCCGCATTGCTCGGCACACTAAACCCAACTCTTACTTCTCTCCTACATTCCCTCTTCACCGTTCGGCATGCGGGAGTCATTTGTCGATCCGCGGGCATACTGAGCAGCATCGCTCGGCAAATTGAATCCAACTCTTACTTCACTCCTGCACTCCCTCTTCAACGTTCGGCAGGCGAAAGTCATACCGAGCCACAACCATACGTTCTCCTCCAACTCACTTCTCCGAGTAACCTAAACACCTTTCTAAGATGCCAATCGAACATCACTCCTACCCATACACCGGGCTCAACCAACACTTCCTAATCTTGCTAATTCCTACTGAGCCAACCGCGCTTCCTCTTCCCTCAGTCAGCAACCCAACAAGAACCTACGTCCTAGAAACCTACGGCATATACTTCCTTCCTCCTCTCCATCTAACCATAAGGAATGTTTAAACCTTAGATTCATCTTTCTCGTCTAGATGACTTCTACTGTTTGTAGTTCGAAAGAAAGTTATGAATACGAGTCTCGTACAAAAACCCTAATCCGGAGAGTCGAATAAGTGAAAAATTCATACCTAAGGAAATGGCTCGAAACTTAGGGATGTTAGTCCATGAGATGATGGTTTTGATGACAATAACCTTAGAATAGATTATAAAATATAAATATTGACATTATAAGTTTAGATATACTTGTATATGTGGGATTTAACCATGCAGGTACCAAGAATGAAGACTGTACAGTATAGAGATTCAAGATATCGAGATAGAAGACTCATGAGTATCAAGGTTATCAAGAGTTCAAGATTTCAAGCATAAGTATTTTTTATTAGGATTTTTTGTCAAAACTCGTAGTAAAGCACTGGCATCTTAAAATCCAATTTATTCGTGGAATGGAATCCACTTCGAGCCTGTTAAAGCGATGGAACCCTAAGTAGGATGGAACCTACGAAAAATCTAGTGGAACATTGTTTTGTATCCGCTAACCTTTTATTTAAAATGGTTTTTCAAAATTATCTTGTTTTCAAAATTATCTTATTTTTAAAATGATTTCAAAACTTTCCTTTTAAAAACATCAAAACCCTCTATCCTGATTTTAAATAATTTTAGCCTCAAAATTATCTTTAATTTCAAAAGTTAAAATTACTCCTGATTTTAAACTATCTTTTTGAATTATATATTTAACTTTTATACTTAGATTTAAATATAAAATTATAGTTAAAATATATATATATATATATATATTATTCTCTATATTTACTTATGAATTTTAACTATAGTCAAGTATATTTGTAAAGTTTAAAATAGTTTTAATATAAGATAAAGGTTGTTTTCAAAGAAAATCAAATCACCAAAAATTGCTTTGGGTTGTCGACATGCCTAGGGTAACCATGTCCACATGGTGTCAGTTGAATTCAAAATTTAAATTTCAAAAGAAGTGTCCATTCGCCATAACTCTTCATGAATGGACATGACTGTTTTTCTACTATAAATAGGGGTCAGTTTCAACGAATTTTAGATCAGATTTTCTGGTTTTTCACTCCTCTTCTTCTTCCACATTTCTTAATACATATTCTTACCATTACCCTACCGGAATCAACATTGAATCAAACTCGATTACTTCTAGTTTGATTCTCTATCACTATCTCTACAAGATTCTCAGTGCTATTCAGAGTTATAGACTTCTTTGTAATCTAATTAAGCAAGAAAAGATGTGATTGTAGCCTTGAAAATCAATAAAAAGAGAAAAGGTGTGATTGTAGCCTTGGTAAATCAATTTGGTAAACTTGTGGCTCGAAAATCAAGTATCTCTACCCAGAGGATAGAAATTCTAGAGGGTGTACCTCGTAGCCTTGAAACCGAGGGTGTAATTGTACAATTGCTTTTGGATGGAAATCCGTACTTGTGTTGCGGGACTGGATGTAGGGTAACTCCGAACCAGTATAAAATCTGGTGTGTTCTTTCCTTTACTGCTTTTATTTTATTTCTGCATTTGTGTTTGTTTCTGTGATCATATCTGTGTCTGTATATTGCATACATCGGTGTCTAAATTAACATAAACTCAAAAAGATTTAGTAATTCTTTATTACACTATTCACCCCCCCTCCTCTAGTGTTAATCCTAACCTTAAGATCCGTAATCTTCATTTCTCACAATTGGTATCAGAGCAAGGTTTTCGAAGTTTCATAATCAGACTTTTGAAAAGCTTTAAAAATGGCTACCAACACTGGTACTGTTACTAACACTAGTATTCCTGTCACTAGTTCATCTGTAGAGGGTCAGTCTACAGTCAGACCACCACTTTTTAGTGGCAGTAACTATGCATATTGGGCATGTAGGATGAAAATATATTTACAATCTATAGGATTAGACACTTGGAATATCACGCAAACTGAATATTTTGAACCCATAACTAATTTTGCACAGTGGACTGCTGAGCAAAAGACTTTGCACAAAATAATTCTAAGGCTATGAATATTCTGTTTTGTTCACTAGATAGAAATGAATTCAATAGAGTGTCAGTTTGTAAGTCTGCATATGAAATCTGGAAAACTTTGCAAGTTACTCACGAAGGAACAAGCAAAGTTAAACAGACCAAAATTTCCATGCTCACAAATCAGTTTCAATTATTTAAAATGAATCCTAATGAGTCTATTTCGGATATGTATAGTAGATTTCGGGATATTGTGCATTCTCTTATATCTTTGGGAAAGGAATTTTCTGAAGAAGATCAAGTCAGAAAGATTTTAAATTCTCTAACTCCAGAATGGGATCAAAAGACACTTGCGATCGAAGAGGCAGATGACATCAGTACTTTAAAGATAGAAGAACTAATTGGAAATCTAATGTCGTATGAAGTTCAAATGATGGGGAGAAGAGAAAGTAAAGCATATGAAAAGAAATCAATGGCATTCAATGCATTGATCGATGGATCAGACTCAAACAGCAATGATGATAAAGAGATAGCCTTTATGATCAGAAATTTTAGGAAATTCCTGAAATATAGAAAGATGAATAATCTCAAGAGAAACAACTATAAGAATTCTGGAAATTAGAATGTAGCGCCAAATAATGACAAATGTTACAACTGTGATAAACCAGGCCATTTCAAAAGAGACTGTCCGTATCCAGATAAGCATAATTCTCCTATGAACAATGATCCAGCAAAGAAACGGAAGCGTACATTTACTACTACTCTAGATGACTCAGACTCGTCCTCAAGTGATGATGATCAGAAGATAGATAATTCGAATTTGTGTTTCACAGTTGTTCATGACTCCAACGAATTCAAAGTTACAATACAATTGGTTGAAATTGCTTGCTTAGAATTAGTTGCTTGATTGATTGATTTTGAATTGGTGTGTTGTTAGAATTTTAAAATTTTGTTTTCTATTTTTAATTATTATTTCATTACTTTAATATTATTTTTATTATTTTTACTATTTTTTAATAGTACGATAATATTTTTTGAAATATACTTGAAGTTTAATAATATTTCAGATATATATAGGCATTAAAAATAAAAATAATATTTATATATTAGAGAACTTAGGAAAAAATCAATTCATGAAAATTCAAAGGTACATGTCGACATGGTCCCTACCATGATGTCGACAGGGGTACCTGAATTTGAATTTCAAAATTTGAAATCAAATGTTTGAATTTCCCTCCACCTTTTCACTTCATTCAATTCTCTGAAAAGCTACCTTTTGAGCAGAGAATATGTCCTTTAAGAATACATTTATTCACTATCTTTTATCATATCTTTTCACTCTCATTTTCAAATTCCAACTCGCTGTTCATAACTTCAAGCTCTCTACTCTCTACTTTAATGGCTTCTTCAAGCAATCCCTCCACCATGAGAATTTCCAGAAAAATCAAAAAGCAATTGTTCAATGATCCGGAGGCAATAAAAGCATACATCAATTATGATAACTATGCCAATGTCCATCCCGGAAAATTTGCTATTTTTCAAGATTTTTCTTCTTATGAACTTGATTCTGTTTTTGCAAACAATGGAGTTCTTAGTCTTATTGATGCTTCTCAAAATGATTTTGTTTGCTATCCAAATCTTGTCAAAATTTTCTATGCTAATTTAAACCATGGATTTTATCATGGAAATGAGGATGAAATTTGGAGTAGTGCCAAAGCACTAGAATTATTTTGAATTGTGATCTTTTGGGTACCATTCTCAATTGCAAGTGTACGGGAATGGATCTTTCTAATTTTAAAATCGATGAAAATGATCGTGAGACATTTCATCACATTTTCGAAGGAATTGATAATTTTGAATTCAAAACTCGAAATTTTCGTCCAAAGGCAAGAATTGTCAATCTTCTTTTGCAACATACTTTGACCCCAAGATCGGAGAATTTTAACAATCCTACTTCAAAAGTTTACAAAGCTCTTTTGCTATTTTTGGAAATTATGACATAAATTGGGCGCAAGTTATTTCGGATGAACTTCGTCCTAAAAATCTTGAAATGGGTGAGAATACTTTATACCATGGAATTTATCTCACTCAGATTTTTAACTATTTTGGAGTGGATTTCAAAGGCGAAGAATTTGTTTCTAGAAAAGTTTTCAATCATTCCAACATTTCGCTTATGAAAATTCCTTTTGTTTTTCAACCTTATGAGACCCTTGCCGAAAAAGAAGAGCAATTGGCTCATGAGGAAATGGAAGAAGAGTAAGAGGAAGAAGAAGAAGAAGGGGATGAAATGGAAATTGAAAAAGAAGAAGAAGGTGAAACCTCTTTGCAAAGCATTGACTATCCTCCTAATCCATCCACCAAAACCCTTCTCAAAAACCAAAAGATGATTGTTGAGAACCAACGGATTCTTAAAAGATCCGTTAGTAAGAAGTTGGACAAAATTTCATGCAAGACGAACAAGTTCATTTCCAAAGTCAGCAAGAAACTTGGACTATCTTCATCATCATCATCCTCTAACTAGTTTTATCTTTTTGTATCTTGTTGTATTTGTTTTAGTTTGCTTTATTTCGAATGTTCATGTAGTTTGTTGTGTGCTTAATCGTTGTATTATCGTAGTATGCAATCAAATGAAATTTCCTTTCTGTTATCTACCTTTACTTATCTCCAGAATAAATGTTAGTATATTATATAAATATATATATACACACAATTATTCACAAAATCAAATTAGTCATAATTTCACACTAACCCATGTCGACATCCCCTATATGACCATGTCGACATGTACTGGTCAGAAATGACAATTGATTTTGAATTTGAAATTTGAATAACTTTCAAATTTCTATTCATTTCAAATGAATTTCTACACCTATAAATACCTGTTTCTTCCAGAATCTTCACTGAAATTTATTTCTTATCATCTATATCCTTTATTTCTTTCACAAATTCAACTATGGCTAATCCTATTCACAATCTATCCGAAAATCTTGAAGAAACCCTTAATTCATTCAAGAATATTCTCTCGTTTATTCTACGTAACCAGCATCACTTAGAATTGAGTCAAATGCAGATGATCAAGGAACAAGAAAGGCACTTCGATGCGATACGATGGATGATCTCCTCTCTGCACAAGGATGATAACGAAGCACATCCTCCTGTCTCTCTCACCAATGACAATGATAATTGGGATGCTATTAAGGCAGACCCAATCTTTGGAGAAGAAGGATGGGTGGAAGTTCGACGTAACGTTTGATTTTTATTTGTTTGCTTTGATTGATTTGGTCTGGATTGATACTTTGTGTGGATTGATTTCTTGATATTGGTTTGAAGTTTGTTGTACAAAACATATATATATATACATTGAAATGTATATAGTCTTTGATTAGTTATCATGATCATAAGTATAATTATTCCTTAATCTATATATTATATATTCCGTTGTATAGTTTATCAATGCAGGTACTGAAATCCAAGAATGAGGGGGAGTGAATTTTTGTTGATGACAAAGGGGGAGAAATATAAAATAGGGTAGTTAGGCATAAATTAAGGGGG
The DNA here is from genome assembly GCA_030765085.1 of Allium cepa. NCBI lineage: Eukaryota > Viridiplantae > Streptophyta > Magnoliopsida > Asparagales > Amaryllidaceae > Allium > Allium cepa. Next base: position 206,662,692 of record CM060934.1, read on the forward strand.
AGTTATTAGTTTTTAGGGGGAGTTATTAAGATAGAAATAATACTTTATAAACAAAGGTTTTCATCAACAAAAAAGGGGAGATTGTTAGTCCGTGAGATGATGGTTTTGATGACAACAACCTTAGAATAGATTATAAAATATAAATACTGACACTATAAGCTTAGATATATATGTATATGCAGGATTTAACCATGCAGGTACCAAAAATGAAGACAGTACAGTATAGAGATTCAAGATATCAAGATAGAAGACTCATGAGTATCAAGATTATCAAGAGTTCAAGATTTCAAGCATAAGTATTTTTTATTAGGAATTTTTGTTAAAACTCGTAGAAAAGCACTGGCATTTTAAAATCCAATTTATTCGTGGAATGGAATCCACTTCGAGCCTGTTAAAGGGATGGAACCCTAAGTAGGATGGAACCTACGAAAAATCTAGTGGAACATTATTTTGTATCCGCTAACCTTTTATTTAAAATGATTTTTCAAAATTATCTTGCTTTCAAAATGATTTCAAAACGTTCCTTTTAAAAACATCAAAACCCTCTATCCTGATTTTAAATAATTTTAGCCTCAAAATTATCTTTAATTTCAAAAGTTAAAATTGCTCCTGATTTTAAACTATCTTTTTGAATTATATATTTAACTTTTACACTTAGATTTAAATATAAAATTATAGTTAAAATCTATATATATTATTCTCTATATTTACTTATGAATTTTAACTATAGTCAAGTATATTTGTAAAGTTTAAAATAGTTTTAATATAAGATAAAGGTTATTTTCAGAGAAAATCAAATCACCAAAAATTGCTTTGGGATGTCGACATGCCTAGGGTAACCATGTCGACATGGTGTCAATTGAATTCAAAATTTAAATTTCAAAAGAAGTGTCCATTCGCCATAACTCTTCATGAATGGACATGACTGTTGTTCTACTATAAATAGGGGTCTGAATTTTAGATCAGATTTTCTGGTTTTTCACTCCTCTTCTTCTTCCACATTTCTTAATACATATTCTTATCATTACTCTGCGGAAATCAACATTGAATCAAACTCGATTACTTCTAGTTTGATTCTCTATCACTATCTCTACAAGGTTCTCAGTGCTATTCAGAGTTATATACTTCTTTGTAATCTATTAGGCGAGAAAAGGTGTGATTGTAGCCTTGGAAATCAATCAAAAGAGAAAAGGTGTGATTGTAGCCTTGGTAAATCAACTGGGTAAACTTGTCGCCCGGAAATCAAGTATCTCTACCCAGAGGATAGAAATTCTGGAGGGTGTACCTCGTAGCCTTGAAACCGAGGGTGTAATTGTACAATTGCTTTTGAAAGGAAATTCGTACTTGTGTTGCGGGACTGGATGTAGGGTGACTCTGAACCAGTATAAAATCCGGTGTGTTCTTTCCTTTACTGCTTTTATTTTATTTCTTCATCTGTGTTTGTTTCTATGATCATATATGTGTCTGCATATTGCATACATCGGTGTCTAAATTAACATAAACTCAAAAAAAATTGGTAATTCTTTATTAACACTATTCACCCCCCTCTAGTGTTAATCCAAGCCTTAAGATCCGTAATCCGCATTTCTCACAAGGGAAATACTGGACTCGGGAAGAAAAGGAAGATTGACATGTTAGCAGGAGTTTGGAGGAAGAAGAGGAGGTGAATAGGCATCAACCAGTGGAACCGGTCAAGATATCTCGATGGTTTGGCATACAAGGCCTCGCTCGGCATTCAGGCCCCTCTCGGTATTCAGGCCTCGTTCGACATTCAGTCCCCGCTCGACATTCAGGCCTCGCTCGGCATTCAAGAGTTCGTAAGAATCCACTATTGAGAAGTCAGATCAAGGTATTAAAGGAAGAAATGGATTGCTCGAGGTTCAAAGCGCATCATGCTGATTCACACCATACGCTTTAAGGGGCAAATGTTACCTAGTAACTTGTCTTGGGTACGAGGTATCGTTATTAACCTGAGTGCCACCATTCAGCATCCCTCATTCGACCACCAGCGCTCGGCTAGGGTGGCACGGCACTTGGTTGCTCGGCATAGGCATGCCGCTCGACCTAAGTGTCGTTCAGCCAGATCATGTCTCTCGGCATTTATCCCTCACGCCCCATTAAAGGCCACGCTCGGCATAGGCATGTCGCTCGGCCTAGGAGCCTCGCTCGGCACAATTACATTGCTCGGCATACAGGCCTCGCTTCGCATACAGGCCTCGTTCGGCCTGGATGCATACCTCGTTCGGCATACGAATGTTGTTCGGCTTGGATATATGGCTCGGCACACGAGTACTGTTCGGCATGCATACCTCGGCCTGGACATGTGGCTTGGCATACGATTGCCATTCGTCATGCATACGTCATTCGGCATTCTCTGGTTCAAACACTGTCGCTCGGCCTAACACCCTCGCTCGGCATTCTCTGCTTCAAACTGCCGTTCGGCATCCCTGGCTCGGCGCACACTAAAGGAGTTAGCAAGTTGTCAAGCCCATAACAAACTAAGGGCGTTCAGCAGAACTTTACCTCGAGTCACTTGATGATCGCTGTAGATAATTCTCGACCGGCATCCCTCGCTCGGCAACTGCCATTCGGCATCCCTCACTCGGCAACTACCGTTCGGCATCCCTCGCTCGATGCACAGAAGCGACTTACTATGGGCCGAAGTATCTTGCCCCTGGGCCCGCAAAGGAAGTCCGGCCTATCTTCGCCTATAAATAGAAGGGCAGGGGCATAGTGAAATGGACCTTTTTCGAGAACACAAGGGAGACTCTGCCGCTTTCAAGACTCATTCTTTTCAGTTAGCATTTGTATTCGAGTAGTTGGCGTACGAATTGTATGTGTAATAAATTCTTTGAGAAAGTAATAAAGATTAGACTCAAAGTGGATGTAGGCAATTACGCCGAACCACTATAAATCTGGTGTTCTTATTTCTTATAGTTATTACTGCATTCCACTGTGTCATTCCTCTATTTTAATTTATCTTCTTCATTAATATCTCTATGCAAATCCTTCTTCGGGTGTTAGTGACCAATTCTGGTACTAACAGAAGCGATAGTCATTGGAAGACCAAGTTATGCTTTAAACAAAAGTTTTGTAAACTAAGACCAAATCAGTGTTATATAAGGTAATTCATGAAATATTCATGAATGCTTATTCTACTACAGTAAGAAACAACTGTAGTTTCAATAAATATCAACTAATAGTAAAGGAATTTCTTTAAGAAATTATTGGTATAAAAAGGATTTGGATATGATCTACGGATAAAACTGATTGCAAGGTATGAAATAAAATTAATCAAACCTAAATGAACACAATACATTAGAATGTCTAATGAATATTTTTGTACATTGAAGAGAAATTATGAGTTTCTTACCAATTTTGAGAATATATCATCCTCGGCAATCAATTAACTATTAAGAGTATTGACTCTACAATATAGTATGATGAAAATATCCAAAATAGATTCAAGTACCTTATCAGAATATGATTTTGAAAGTTATACCCAGAGGGATATGATCCATTAGCCGTAAATGTATCTTTAAGAGAAAGACAGATGCTACTGGAATATAGTGGGCCACATTCATAAAAATAGTACCATGCATTTCAGTTGTTGAAATTAATACAATAGATATGATATTCAATGTGCTCAAGTTAATTCAGATTTACTCACAAAATTATCACTTGGTATGACTTTGTGTTTGGTACATATGTGTTGAAAAAGAAAATTCTAAATAATGGTTTAGAATAGATTATTTACACATGACAACCAAAGCGTCTCAGAGTCGGCGTAAGCGATATTAAGTTTGTGAATTATGGATATAATCCAATAAACGATAGAAAGTATCATTTTATAAACATCGGTATTGAATAAATATTTTGATAGAAATATCAAATAGTTTGATTATGAATCAAAATGCAAAAGAAGCATATGTTCACAAGAAAGAGCATCCAAAGGTACATTGATATTTCTAAACTATAAGTAAATAACACATTGTTGATTTTAACAATGCACTTATGTTAAAGTCAGCTTTGGTTGTTCTAATACTCGACATTGGATTTACAAATGATGTCTTTGGTAAGTATAAGATGTTTGGCATGTAATTAATGATGTGCAAGGACACGTTATTAAAATGTTTAATACGAAACATGTAAGATGGATTCCTTATGCATTGATAATACGAATTATAATACATGTTAACATGTTATGTTGTCTGTGATATCTTGGTTTGTTTATGTATTTGGTACATGAAGCAAATATTAAATCCAAACTGATATCGCTAAATGGTTGTTTGAAATGTTCTTGTGTATTCATGTACACTACTGAATTGTTTACAGAAACAACAAACTCCTTATGAAGATGTGTTCGACCTCAAACTTCATAAGTGATATTTAGTACGATTTGTCAATAATAAACTCAACTTAAGAGACTGTAAGCTGGAAATGTTGCAAATAAAAGACTGTGGCTGATTTAATGAAAAAGGCCAAGTACATCGCCTTGAATAGCGCTGCATTATAAGCAAAGTATATAAATATATAAATGCGTAAATTTATAATTAAGCCAATGATGATTCCAAATATTGAGAATCTCATAACATTGTTATGTGATAACAATGTCACAACATAGTTTGTAATAGAACTTAGAGCTCATTAGAAATCAAGAGACATACTCCGAATTATTCTACATGATAAAATAATTTATCATCGTTGGAGAGAGTTGATTGATAGAGTAGAAAATTGAAACATAGTAGCATACACATTCACTACGAGACCGACTTAATTAGTTTTGAGGAAACCAAATGGAAAAGTTGGAATAATATTCCATGATTGACCCTAAGTGTAAGTGGGAGATTGGCAGAGTTAGAGTTATGCTCTAATGGTAATTATGTAATTTGTTACATATATAACTTGCTAACTAATCTTTCAAAATAAAAGGTATTTTCTTTCTATTATATACTTGATATAATGTGCTATATTAATTAATTAATTTAATTAAAAGTATACTTGATGGAAAATCCATAAATTGTATGTTTTGTGATAGTGGTTACAAAGTGTTATACCCGTGAGTAAATTTATCACAATGAAAATAAATACACTTTTACATATTCCTAGTCAAGATGTATCGAGATTGGATATCAATGCATCCGTTGATACTAGAGTATGTAGCGCTCTCCAAATGTTGGGCAATGTATTACTTGTGGCTATTGAGGACATCAAGAGTTACGTACTGATAGTTATTAGATAACTATGGAATGACTTACTCGAGAGTTTTCTATTAGTTAATACAACTAAGGTCAAGCAGAAAATATTGACAAGACTAATTTACACACTTCTCTTGAGAATACTACTGATCTTCAATGTAGAAGCTAAACTTTGATTATAGTTAAATCATAGCATGGCTTCCATCAAACGACTATAGTTGGATCGAGTGGAAGCATTGGAAATAAAACACTATTCAAGTGAGGATTCGTCCCCTCGATTATATGAGGTTGGATTACGGTCAACTAAAGTCAACTCAAAAGTCAAAGTCTTTGGCCAGTATGGTTAATAATAATTGTTATTACTGAACTAAGGACTTTGTGTTTGGACTATAAAGTTGAATATAACGATATTGGAATTTTGATTATTACCAAATTCCATAAGTCCAAAGTGTATAGTTTTGATGAAGAAAATTGATGTAAATAATTGTTACTGTCGGATACTACTTATAATAAGTAAAATTGGATTTTACCAAAAGATGTGTAAGCGAAAAATTCAGCCAAAATGCCACACCACTAGCTAGGATGATGTGTGATCGTTAATATTTCAATTTTTCGATAGTAATCGCTGACTAAATTTACACTTTTGAGTCACACAACCGCAATAATGAATTCTTTAGAAAAATACATGATTTAATTAATATATAAAATGTTGTAAATTGATTAAATTAATTAATATTAAAGAAATATTAATTACTGTTTAATTTAGTTGATGATTGGGAGTTGTTTGTAATTATTTGAATGCATTTATAAAAGTTATATTTGCATGCATTGATATACAATATGATATTTAAATGAAAATTCTAATAATTGCATGTAATGATTTATGGAAATTTTATGTCATTTGATTGCATATGATTTCAGCCTATCATGTGAAATGAAAGGAGTGGAGAGAGATTATCAAGGGAACTCATTAGGAATGTTTTAATTAAAGAATGGAAGATGTTTCATTTCTTTCAAATAAAACACATTCTCTAATTCATTCTCCATAGATAATTCATTCTCTTTCTTTCTCTCCTCCTAACTTTTCATGGCTGAAAACAAAATAAAATTTCCAAATCTTTCAACTCAAAATTAAAAAAATCAAACAAAATAAAACAAAAGTGGTTCATCTATCTTTTGTGAGGACAAAATGACGATCTTGAAGATCCGAAGAGGTATCATCATTCAAGGTGTGATTTTCAGGAAACATCCTAAGGCAATCCTTTGATATGTTTATTTATATGTTTTATCCCTCATATGTTTGGATATGAATGATTCATTTTGTGATTAATGGATTAATTTTAAATAATTAAATCAAAACCTTTTTATCTCAATTAAAAGTTTATCTGTTATTCGATTCAACTCAGATCTGGACATGTATTTCATCCCTTATTTATTTATGTTAATTATTGTTAATATTGTTAGATCCATTACCCCTTTTGCTCTTTTGTTCATATTGTATGTTCGGTTTAGATTTGAATCTTAGCACAATGAATTTATGTGCGTCTTAGTTGTCTGATTCTTTTCTGTTTTAGAAATTATTGTTTGAACAATATTTCATTTTGTAAATTGTTTTGATTATTAATTTCATTTTATGTTACCACTTTGGAAATTGAAAATATTGTTATAAGTTATTTTGAAACAATTTTGATCATTACTTCCATTAAAATTAAATTTAATTCATTATAAGATTTACATTTGGATTTTCTTGTTTAATCATAAAACTTTTATTTTAAGTCAACAATTAGATTTAAGATTATTGTTTGACTGTATGTATATGTATTTTAAACTACAAATTAATTGAATACATATGTTACACTTTGTTTTAAATTTAAAACTTTTATTCAATGATTGTATACATATATGTGCATATATATATATATATATATATATATATATATATATATATATGCTTGTGTATGCATGGATATAAATATATGCATATGTACTTATATCAAGCTTTACAAAATTGACTTCTATGAAAGTTATTATTTTGGTTTTAAACCATCTAGTAATTAAAACAAGTTTTAAATTGTTTGCTTTACTTTAAAACAGCCAAAATCAACTTTAGTGTAAACAAGAGAGAGAGAGAGAGAGAGAGAGAGAGAGAGAGTGTGTGTGTGTGTGTGTTTGTGTGTGTATATATATATAAAATAAATGTTGTTTTTCCAAAAAATGGACAACAAAGGCATACATATATAAAGGTAATAACCGGCTATGCACACTTCCAATATGTTGCATTAGCACAACATTCATTGTGAATATATTTGAATATAATTACATTTGATGCCATGTTTGATTGATCATTAATGTTATTTAATTAATTAATTAATTAATTAATCAATTTTATTAAAGGAAAAGAAATGAAAAGTTCTCTCATTAATTAAAATCATATTCTCTCATATTAAGTGAATAAGTTAATAGAAGGAAATGAAAAGTTTTCTTCCCTAAATTAGATTTAATAAGTAATGATCACACACGAATATGTATATAAGAGTATATTTGATATATTATAATTTTTGTACATATTAAATTAAAGCAAAACTTTATTTATGAAATTGAATTAAATATTGATTTTATTTGAAGAAACTTATAAAAGTTCTAAATGAATTTAGACTTCCTAGGCCCTTAAAGATCAAAAATGGAAAAAGGAAATTAAAATTCACACATTTCTTCCACTATAGGCTAGCCCAGTTCCAACAATTTGAAGTATAGCTAAAGTAAGGAAAGAAAGTAAATCCATTGAAATGTTCATTTGGAGTTGCATCATGAAAATTTCTGGTACTTATTATGCACTCGAGAGGTATTGAGGCTAATCCTGAGCAGAGTGACGCCTTAAAGAATGAAACTACCCCAACTATGATGAGGGAGACGCAAATCTTGAACAGGAAGGTTATCGTGCTGAGTTGGTTCATCTCAAAGGCAACAGATAAGTGTATATCGTTCTTCATTGCCCTCAAAAGTGAGTAAGGAAAATTTATGTGGACGAAAGCATGTCGGGACACCTTCGAGGTATTGCTAATACATATGGAAATACCACCAATACTATCCAAAGTTTTGAACGAAGAACATTTGCTCATTTATTAAGTGATGTCTGCTCACGCACTAAGCACGACATTGGTACGTGAGGAAGCAATGATTTAAAGGCTAGTTTATTACATTAGCATGCGATTTATTAAAGCTAAAAGAACTATTTGAACTTAAAGAAGCTTGCTTATTGGTTGTTGATTGCATTGACAAAGTTGCAACCTTACTTTCAGACTCACCCGATAAAGGTGATGATGAATCAGCCTCTGAAGCAAGTATTGCACCGACCCAAGACTTCGGGAAGGTTATTGAAGTGGAATATTGAACCAACCCAGTACGACATCACTTACCATCCAAGGAGGAAGATAAAAGGATAGGCATTGGAGAACTAGATCACTGAATTTACTACCCATAATGGAGAAGAGGAAGACAATATGGTCACACATTATCAATGGAAACTATCTCAAGATAGTTTTTCTAATGAGAATTGTTCTAGGGTAGAAGTGGTGCTCGTGACTCCATAAGGACGATCAGTTTGCCATGCGTTGAAGCTAGAGTTCCCCATGATAAAAAATGAGGGTGAGTATGAAGCGTTGAAGTGTGACTTAGAATAATGAATGAACTAGGGTAAGGACGCTACATATGTTCAGTGACTCCCATGTGGTGATTTTCCAAGTGGAGGAATTCCAAGCTAAGGTGCGAGACTTACCCCTTACCCGATGAAGACACTAGAATTGGTGAATGACATAGAGCGTTGCACTATTACTCATATCCCCGGAGAGGAGAATACGAATGTCGATTCATTGACCAAGCTAGCTAGCTCTAGAGATGCACAGTTGACAGGATCAATTCCAACGGAGGTTTTATCGGCTTCGAGTATCGACCAGATGGATATCGACGGGATTTTGGACGCCAAAGAGGAATATAATCCATGGATGACTCTGATTAAGGATTATCTATTGAAGGGAACTCTCTCAAAAGGAATGAACGAACGATGAAAACTCCTTCGAAAGGTGTCCCGGTTTATAATGTAAAAATAAGCATTGTACATGAGAGGTTTCTCAACCCCTTTACTTCAATGTGTAACCAATGATAAGGCTAGGAAAAACATTATGGAAATCAATGATGGTAGTTGTGGTGACAACACCGAAGGGTGGGCACTAGCGAAGAAGATACTTCCTATAGATACTTTTAGCCAATAATAAATCATGATATAGCTGAATACACCAAACGGTGCAACCGATCCTAGAGGTTTGCAAAAAATCAAGAGCCTAGTCCATTGTGCTTATCCAAATGGTTATCTACTGGCCATTTGTGGTTTAGGAAATTGATATAATCGGTGTGCTATCGATATCAAAAGGAGGAGCTAAGTACGCAATTGTTGTGGCTATCACAAAGTAGGCTGAAGTAGAGCCACTTGCCATGATCACAATGAGAAAAGTGATCAGCTTTACGATGAAAAATATAATCTGTAGATTTGAAGTACCCAAGAAAGTTGTAACGGATAATGGAACTAAGTTAGAAAGTACGAAATTCAAGGATTTCTGCAACCGGCACAAGGTCGAGAAAATATTTTTGAAAGTATCACACCAGCAGGCGAATGGACAGGTGGAGAGAGTGAATAATATCATCAAATTCATCTTGAAGAAATGGTTAACCAAAGTCAAGAAACTTGGTCGAAGAGCTTGCACTTGCATTACGGGCTTATAGGACGACTGGACATACTCCATTCACCTTAGCTTATGGATCGTCATAATTCTAATTGAACTGGATGTCCCTTCTTACTAAAAAAGAATTTCAACGACGAACTCTTCTTTGAGTCCCTCGACCTGATTGATAAAAAGCGAGAAGAGGCGAAATAAAGGGTCATTGTTCACCGAAAAAGAGTAGCATGACATTTCAATACAAGGTCCAGAGCTGTACCTTTGAGGTAGGAGATCTTGTTTTGAAACAAGTTCTCCTGGTATGGAGGCACTTAGTCTGAATTGGGAAGGTCCTTATGTGAATAAAAGTTTGGAGTTGGAACTTTCAAGCTGGCCACTATAGATTGCATCCCAATTTTGCGGGAATGGAATAGCGACCTACTGCAAATCTATTTCACTTAGATTTATTTAGTTTATTTTCTGCAAATAAGCCACCCTAGTAAATTAGGGGCAATGTAACAAGGTAAGATTTTCCATGTCTTTTGTTTATGAATAAAGTTAGCTTCTTAAACCAATGGAATTGTATTCTTGTAAATAAAACCTTATGCTATGCAAATAGCAGTACAATCAGGTATCCGAAGATGGGTTCCAACTCCTTTGATTCAGGATCAGCACAAAGGAGTATAATCACAAGGGTCGATTTGGGTAATTCTTCCTTATCCCTTTGGAGTTGGCTAATGCTAAAAGATAGGCAAAGTGAACAAGGGATGCCTAGGAGAGGGTAACAAAAGTGCCGGTTTTCGAAGATACAAACTGGTGTGCGGTTAATATTTTAATGACTACACTTGCAGCCTGGCAGGATATGCTAGGTCGAGGATAAGTAAGGACGGTCGATGGATACTCTTAGTCAACACTCAAAGATAGGTCATACTAAGAGCGGGTACCCAAAAATAGGTGCTAGGCGACTGCATTGGTTTAGGAGGAGGACCGAGGAGTATAATCAGACTAGAGGCAAGCGAGTAATTTGCTCCATGATATTGTCCTTCGACCAATGCCCTGAGATAGGCAAGGTCGAAGAGTGATGCCTAGACTCCAGCATCTAGAATGCCAAGTCCTAGAGACAAGACTTAGTGTATGACTGAATATGAGAAAGTACGACCCCACTCATAGTCCTACAGGACACGTTGGCCAGGTCGAGTGGTAGGAGTTGATGGAAAATATCGATCACGCTCGACTATCGGTAAGGTCAGGGACGTTAGGATATAAACATGTAGACTACTCTTTCCTGGAGATAAGAAATGACACGGAATGCATTTTATTTATAACATGTTAATGGTTGAAGAAAACTCGACCAAAGGTAAACAGGAGTAGCCATATAGTCGGTTAAAATTTGTTTTGTTCGGCCAAACGAAAACACTTCGAAAATAATAAACAAAACCAAATAATGGAATATAAATAAGAAATTGCAGGAATTTCGCTTTTATGTACAAAGTTGCGATAAGTTAAAGTAACGCATAGACACAAGCATCTATAATATGGAATTATAGTACAAGCGATTACGTTATATGTACGGGTGGTTGTATACAGACAAGTGCAATACATAGAAATCTGAGAAAGGTAAACAAGATAGCGATTGAACAGGAAAATTTTCATTACATTCATTTTATATACAATAATTGAAAGGGCTGGTCCCACATAACTACGGTCTATATACAACAAAGGAAAGTAAAAAGGTACAACCAAAAGGATACGAAAAGAAACCGTCTCTATAAAATCTAGATGACGTGCCCGCTTCTTCTACGTGTTCTTTTTCTCGCCCTTACCACCTTGACCACCTAAACCATCATGAGGTTTCTTCAAGCCCTTCTCGCCCTTAGGTTTTCCCTTGGGTGTGCTGTCTTCAAAAGGAGTGGTATCTCATTTGGTGATTGTGATGGTAGGATCCTTGAGTTGGTCAACAGGGGTCTCGGTTTCTCTATGGAGGCATCGACGCTGCTGCACTTAAGAGGTTTAATGGTAATAGGAAGAATTCTTGGAGTAGGCTTTGGCTCCTCAATCTCAACTGACTTTTCACGTTCGGGCTTGATCATGTCGATCTTCCACCTCAATGCCATGGAAATAGGATCAATCGGGCCTGAAGCACTACTGATGGTAACATCTTCCCCGGAATTGCAAAATGTCACATAGTCCCTCCAAAGCTATGATTTTCGCTAAATCAGGATCGAGAATGGAGCTGGAGGAAGGATTGGTGCGACCAGTCTCGTGGTAATGGAGGTAGACTCAATGGAAATAGCAATGGGACTTAAGCCTTGTTATGATTAGAGGTATAGGAGGAGGAAGTAACATGTGACCTGTAAGTTCGTAAACAGTGAAGTAAAGGTTAGTCACGGTCTTGGGCGAGAACTAAAGGATCTCGAACACTAGGGAGACGAGAGATATACCTTCACTGGTCGGAGTTTCCTTAGCAAGAGATATGGTGAATTCACCCTCTTCTGTAGTCGATGGGATGGGTTGAGAAATGAAGATAGGGATATAGGGCTCATCGGTAGCCATGGTGATGGAAGCCAGAGTTGTAGTAAGAGCACCCTCATAGCTGTCTCCCTCGGATGTTGGCATATCAACTGCAAGCTCTTGAAGTTTCGGAGATGATGATTCTTCATGGTTCGATGCACTTGGAGAGAATTGATGTTGGCTTCAGCAGCACCAGCATCCTATGCAGCTAGAATCACTTTTCCCTCTTCCAAACTCTTAATATCATTGAAATCGAGGTGCTTGGCCTTTTGTTGGTCCTCCGTAAGGCCTTCACCGGATGCAGTTGCTCGATGTACTATCTTTTCCCAAGCGTCGGTTAGGGTAATAGAATAAGCGCTTCCCAACCACTTTAAGTTCTTATATTGGATAACAATAGCGAAGAACTATTGAAGGGTGGAACTCAAAGCTTCTTTCTCCTTGGTTATTTTCTCTTTTAACTTAGTACGCTCGTTTGTTTTTTCGGCATGATCAACTTGAGTCTCTAGTTTTTTCGCTTTCTCCAATAGTAATGAGGACTAAAGCTTCTCAATATCCTTATGGAGCTTCTGGATACCATCTTCTTTAGCTTGAAAAGCCTTGTCTTTTTCTAATAGGGTCAGTTCCTTGAATTCGTTTGCACTTTGGATGATCACTTTCTTTATGAGTAGTTTTGACTTGGTCTTTCATCACAATTATGAGCTAATTGTGGGAATTTATCATCTCATCAACTAGTTTTTTGGAGTTCTTTGCTACTATCTGGGCCTCATCTCTCTTTTATAGTTTTAGCTAGTTCCATCTTGTACTTCTCTTATGTTCTATTGTAGTTCTTCCTCTTTGACTCAAAAGATTGCATGCTAGTTTTTTTGGATTCTATTGACGACAGAGAGGCGAAGGCGAGTTCTTCAACTCGAACCCTTGGTCCATCAGCTCCTGGATGCCTCCAATCTTACAGTTGGCCTCTTCCTTGGGAATTCCTTTAAGGCTACGGTCGAATTTGACCCTGGTCAAGAAAATATTTGGGAAGGCAGCTTGCATTCTGCTTGGCAGGGGTAGAGGTGAGCTGGACGGATGAAGATCTCTTTGGATTAATGAGGTAAAGGAACTATATTTGTTAGAGAGTGATGATAGAGGATGATGTGAAAAAAATGTTTGAGATCCAGGTAAAGGAAGGCCAAAAGAAGAACCATGTTGGTCACGCGAATCCTTGTGCCTTTTCCCTTGGTTGTGGGAATCTTTCTCCTCCTCGTGTCTCTTTTTTATTTCTCCTTCTACCTGGCATTCATCTTCCACTTAGCGTTCTTTGACTTTCCTAAATGCCATCATTTCATTTGTTTCTCTTTCTCTATAAGAATTGGCACAAGATGGGTATGAACCTGGAGTTTGTCTCCATTGTTCAAAAAATGCAACAGTGAAGATAGTTAAAACGATCTCTTCCCATCAAAAATGAAATGAAAGAAAGGATCATATCAGTCTCGGAACATTGAAATAAGGGCAAATGCAAGGTTTGAGTGCTCATGATCCTAAAAAGGCATGCTTAAAAAGATGACAAGAAAGACTTCAAGAAGTTAAATGGTGAAAATTTGGCCAATGGAAAGGTTGGTAGTGACATCTTTTCAGGTCGGTACCGATCTGAATTTAAGCACGTTATAGGTCTTGGAGTGATGGACGATGAGTTGCTAGCTAGAGTGATCTCCTAGGGTTCATTTCTAAAGGAGCGGGTGAGCAATTCCAAAGAGCTTAAAAGAAAAGGATGAGGACTGGACATGTCAAAACCTCTCAGTAACAACTTGGTTTCTAAGAAAAAAGTGTTCGGAGCTTGATGGACTGAAGCTAGAAGACCAAATAGAAGAAGATGACATAGCTTGCAATCAATAGTTTCGAACGGTACCGATCACTTCTGGTCGGTACCACCGACATGATTTAATTGGTTAGGGGACTCATCTCCCCTTATACATCCTCAAATCTAGAGTTAAACTTGGTATTTTGAGATCCGATGACTTCGTTTGGAATATTCTATACAAATAGCAAGCATATGACAGCTCAAAAAGGACTTTTGGCACTTCGTCTTCCCTCTCTACATGATTTTGTCATAAAGGAAGCTACTTTTTGCTGTTCTAGGTTGTTTAGATCAGCAAATCTTTTGTACTTGTGATAATAACTCTTTATGGTAACATTAAAGTGGACATAGGCCTTAAATTTGCCACACCAAACCACTACAAAAATTCTCATGTGTCTTTCACTTTATTTTATTTTTTATGACTACTCTCTATTTTAATTCATACTTGGAGTATTGTTCCATTTTTTGGCTCAACGTTTTCAGTGCTTTCGTTGAGAGAGAGGGAGAGTCTCAAGCATAAATCTAGCTATCTTTTTTGGATTAGAACATCCAGAGATTAGATCGACCAGGTTTATATCTAAAGGTTTGAAGAAATTTCATATTGGAAGTAATGGCACCAGTAAGGCAGTTTGGATGATCTAAAGAAATTGTGGGTGAAGATGAAGATGTTTCCTACTAGGATGAGGTGACTAATCAACCGACAGTTGTGTTGCCAAGACCATCTTCTCCTCAGGAGATGGTGATTGAGGTGGAGTTTGATAATATGATGATGGTCGAGCTAAAACAAATAATAATATATATCTAGAAAGCTCTTCTCTATAGAATGGATGCTAGTATAGCCTTGCTGACCCAGCGGTCTCAGAGATCCAGAAGGGATGGGAGAGAAGCATCACCTATTGGTTCTGAATAGTAAAATTCATCCACTTATGGTCATAACAGATGGGACGAAAAGAAAAAGATGAAGGAATAGACTACTGGAATAGTAGAAAGGAACGTCGGTAGGAAATGGAAGGGCCCCTGCCAAGGGAATCCAGATCGATGCCAATTAGAATCAAATCAGTAGCTAAGGGAACACAGATAGGCTATTAACTTATCTAATTCTGAGGATGAATTATAGGATACTGGCAATAGAATTGAGCTGGATGATGAAACTCAAGATGTTGGTGTTCAAACGACCGCTACATAGTCAATCGAGATCGTTTACAGAGTCAAACATTTGGCATATCTCTTGATAGTCGTTCTTGGGATTACCCATCTAGCGAGTAGCATGTTGCGGATATGACTAAGTGGTTGTTAGAGGAAAATAAATGGAGAAAGAACGAAGATCGGGGATCTACGCTTAGTAGAACTCCATTAATAGAGAACGTATTAAGGGAAGTGTACCCTAGGAAGATTACGATACCCTTATTGCCCTCGTATAACGGGAAAACTGACCTAAGACAACATTTGTTCAGGTACGAATGGCATATGGATGGTGTTTGGGAAATCGATGCGGTGTGATGTGGGTGTTTCCCTATCTTTTTCGATGGGGTTTTGTTAATGTGATTTATTTGGATCATGCTGAAATTCACTTCTACTTTCGATGAGTTAGTTAAGAAGTTTTTAGCGCAATTCCGGCTCCATGCTGCTCGGTCTAAGGATGTAATGTCCTTATCGAGCATTTCTCGGGACTTGATGAGTTGCTGAAGAATTTCATGAATAGGTTTAATATTGTGGTTACCAAAGTGAATAATCTAAACGAAACATGGTTTTGATGGCTTTGGTCGAACATAGATTTTGAAAAGTGGGTGAGGATGAAGCAGCTAACTACGATGGAAGAGTTCCACAGAAAGGCTAACTAGTTCTTGTGTTTGGAAGAGGCAAGTTAGGTTGCTGGAAAGACTGGTGGTGGACATTCAAAGGAGGTTTATTTAGAGTAATGTAGCCATTAAACAAACTGGAGAGTGTGTTGGTAACGTACTTTTGTGTTAGAACTTCTATTCTATGGTTTCGATGGCAACAACTATACAATCATACACATACAATATATTCCATTTATTTGCAGGTAAAAGCTTTCAGAATTCACATTATCATGAATGGAAGACGACTAGTAGAAGAGAAGAATCATTGGAATTAGAGAAGCTATTATAGTGTGTTATAGTCATAGATAGATGGTTTGTAAAATCTCCTTTTGTAGTTTTCACACAACATTGCACATCACAGTTTTTATAAACCTTTCACTATTTCAAATAAGTTAACAGGCATCAAACATATGTCCATATATATGCCGGACATCTGACTCTATTCGCTGTTTAAAAAATATTAACAGGCATCAGACGTCTGTCCATATATGCTAGACGTTTGAATTGTTCTCTGTTCAAAAATATATATTTAAACAGATGTTTGAAATTTATGAGAAGACATATGTGATGGATAACGGAATTATACTATAAACAGGCATAAGTACGTTCAAATATATATGGGCAGACAACATTTCAAATATATATAATCTCTTCTTCCTCAAAGATTACAACCCTTAGACTGAAATAGATCATACTAAAGGATGTTACTCTTCAAGAAAACTCTTCAATGCCTATAAATATATAAAGATTTTGAGAAACAAAAAACTTGAATTTTCTAAATCTCATATCTATACTCTTTTCATACTATGATTTTTAAAAGCAATCAATATATCAGTTTTATCACTTCCTAAAAGCAAAGCTTCGCATACACATACTACTCAAATGAGATTATAGGAAGATTTGTATTGTGGAGTCAAAATCAGTGTTACTAAGAACACATACTTGTCAAAGAAAGATTTTTGTATCAATCATATTCCTCTGGGTAAAGCAAGGGTTGTTTACTAGGTAAGGCCAATGGGGAGCTTCGGGACCGAACATAGGATGGGAGGTCCAAACCATTATAAAAACTCTGGTTTGATTGTTTCTTTACTCTTGTTTACTTTACTCTGCCAGTTATAAGTTAGCTATTTATTACACTTGCATATTAGATATAAATACACGATCCATACACGCTTTCAATTGGTACTAGAGCACGATTATTTCAAGTTACGATAACACATAATTGAAACATACATAACATGGCAAGTACATTTCAAGAAGGTCAATCCACTACACATCCTCCACTATTCACTGGATCTAATTATGCTTACTAGTCTACATGTATGCGTATTTTTATGGAAGCTAATGGTATATAAATTAGGCAAGCAACACAAGCTAGATATGAAGCACCAAACGCATACATTAGGACTTGGACGGATTCTCAAAAGAACACAACAACAAATAGCGCTAAAGCTATGAATGTTCTGTTCTGTTCACTTGATAAAAATGAATTTTCACATGTCATGTTGTGCACTACTGCATATGATATATGGAGTACACTATAAATCACTTATGAAGGCAAAAACAAACTTAAACAAACAAAGATTTCCATATTACAAAATCAATTTCTACATTTAAAATGAAAGCAAATGAATATATTGGATGCATGTTAGATTTCAAACTGTTAAACATGATCTTATGGCACTTGGAGTCAAATTTACATATTTTGATTTTGTTACACGTATTTTAAATTCCTTAACTAATGAATGGGAATGAAAAGTGTTGGCCATCGAAGAGGCTAATGATCTGTCTCAACTAAAAGTTGAAGAATTAATAGGAAATTTGATGTCATATGAAGCAAATTTGCAAGCAAGAAAAAACCAAATAGTGAAAAGAAAAATATAGTTTTTCAAGCCAATGATAATGATTCGGACTTAGATGAAGATGAGATCGTATTTATTGCCAAAAACTACAGCAACTTCAAGAAATTCAAAAAGATAACAAGATCCCAAAACTGAGGAAATTCAATTCATCTGACCAAACTTCAATCAAATGCATTGGGTGTGACAAGTTCGAACACATGAAGAAATAATGCCCAAAACTCAATAATGAAAAAAAGAAAAGCAAGTTCAAGAAATTCAAGAAAAGAAAACGAGCTTATCAAGTAACTTAGGAAGACTCATATTCGTCTTCATCATCAGACAGTGACAACAGTAGTGATTCTGAGCATGCCAATGTATGCTTCATGGCACACATTGAGGAGGTATGTCCCGACCTTACTTATAATGAAATTTTAGAACTTAGCGATGAACTAGACGACAAATATAGAGAAACTAAAAATTTAAAAAAAGAATATGTTGCTAAAATTAATCATATGGAGCTTGAAATGGGATTGTTAATGAGAAAACCATTCTAGAAGAAGAATTAGAAACCACAAAAGGAATATATAAAAATCTATCTAGTCAAAATGATTCTTCGTTATGCAAAATAGGAAAAGTTAAACTAGATAATGATGATATTATAAAAGAAAACATTGTATTAAAGAATAATCTAGAAGCATCAAAATTCGAAATTTCCAATCTTAAAAACGAGTTAGATAAGATTACAAATAATATTTCAAAATTCGATAAAGGAAAGCAGAATTTGGACAATTTGATCAAAAATTCTAAACCATCTGGAAATCGAAATGGATTAGGTTTCAAGAAAAATTCAAAACATAGAAACTATAGCTCACTATATAAGAAGTTCAAGAAGTCTCATACTAGAGAAATGGATTCTAACTCTAAAATAATAAAAATATGGATTCCAAAATCTGGTAATAGATTAATTAGACAAAAACACACAGATAACTATTTGAAAAGTGTTGTTCATAAAAAGAATTACTCTTTTAAAGGTCCCAAACCCTCTTGGGTATGGCAACATTCACTCTTTAACACTTAGGACCCTAACAAAGAAAGTGGGTACCAATTAAACTGTTTTTATCTTACAGGTACCCAAAAGAAAATCTTAAAACAAGGAGAAACGGATATTTGATAGCGGATGCTCCAAACATATGACTGGAAATGCACAAATGTTATTGAATATAACATACAGAGATGGTGGTACCGTAACGACCCGTAAAATTCAATAATTAAATTGTTGAATTAATAAGATTTTCGTAATTAAATTTAGAAAGAAATAAAAAAATTATAATGTATGTTGAAGTAAATGTTAAGAATGAATTGTAGCAATGGTTATTAAAACTAATTGTTGACAATTGAAGTGAAATCCCAATAAAGAAATAGTGTTAATTGTTGCACTTGGTATAAAATTTAAAATAAGTAATTAAAGGTAAGCATTTAATTAACTAATGCAATAATAAATTAATTAATAATAACTGAATGTAAATTTAGGCAATAATGTTAATGCAAGGTAAACAATACTAATTAAGGTCAATAATAAATGAATGGAAGGAAATTCCAATTAATAAAAATAAATTTAAATGATATAATAAAAAAAATAAAACGTAACAATGTCAATTAAAGTTGATCATTTACGATTTCAATGAAATTCCAATTTTCTAAAATAATTTAGATGTCATACTTGACTATAAATTGAATATAAGGAAACAAGAGTATATATTGAACAAATTGATGAATTGGTATAAAATTAATGATGATTGGATAAGAACGGTGTTATGTAATCAATTTTGTTATTTAATATTGGAAGGAATAAAAATTTGTAATCCGTTAATGAATATATAACGGGTATGAATTGTAAGAACGTTAATGTAAGCTAATAAATAATTAATTCAATGCAATCTAAATTGATTAAAACAACTATTTGGGTTATAATTGATTGTAAATAGGAATATTTGGTAATAAATTAATATAAGAGAAATAAATGTAAATATTGAATTAATCAATGAATTAATAATGAATAAATAGTGATTGAATAAAATCAATGTTCTGCATGTAATTGTTTGGAAATGATAACTTATATAAATATGATTAAGGGTTAGTGGCAACAATTATTATAAAGTAATCATTTATTTAGTCCATTTAATCAAGTTTGTAATCAATTGCAATGAATCCCATTCAAGATTATATTAGTATAAATTAAGGAAATAATTGGAAATAATGCTAATTCTATTTATAATACGACAATTGGTTGATTTAAAGAATAGAAAGCAAGATTTATTAATTTATTTGAAGTGTAAAATTCAATAATTGAATTAATTGCAAATAAATGAAATTAAACATTTAATTATTACGTTAATAGAAATTTAGATGAAATCTGAGAATATTAAGGTAATAGATTTTGAATCCAATGTTAAATCCATCTATTTGACAATAATGAATGGAATAATTGTTGATTGATTTAATTAAATGGAATTATTGGGAAATTTATTTATAAATTCTAAATTCAATAAATCGAGGTTAACATTGAAATTGATAAATTAATTGACTTTAAATTGACATCTAAATTTGCTAAATTAGTGTGAATGATTTGAAAATATAAAAATGATAAGATTTGCTAATTTTGGAATTGAAATTGAAAAAGTGATTTAATTAATTAATTATTAATTTAATTAATTAACTGGAAAATAGCCATTTTGGCCACTCACTCGGATTTCGACAAAACCAGTTTCATCCGATCCGTAACGGTGAATTATTGTAGAATTTCAAGTTTCGTAACGATCGGACTTGTCGTTTGATCGTACGGACTCGAAATGCCTTGAAATCAATGAAATTGAAATCAATTTGAAAAAATTGATTTTTGCATAACTTCTTCATACGATAGAATTTGGACTTGAAACCTGTTCCATCACGTTTAAAATATTAAAAAACATCTATTTTGATATATGGGTTGACCCAATTTCGTTCCGGAGTTAGAACGGGCTTTTCGGGTCATTTTGTCGTTCAACGCCTATGTAAATCTTATCCATCTATTCTATTTCAAATTTGCCTATATATACCCTGTTATAAACCCTAATTCATTTCTTATTCCTCATTTTTGTACGTTCTATTAGCTCCTCTTTCCAATCTCTGCAAACCCTAATTTTCAAATACAATTACAAATCAAATCCAAAGCCAAAATTCAAACTTTTCTAACTATATCATATTTTATATCGTCGGAAAGCTCTCGAAGAGCGCATCTCAATTCTGTGATTCGTTTTTAAATTCGGTGCACTATTTAGCCGAAAATCTTGGAACAAATCTCGGTCGTTCGTTGATCGTCGATGAACTTTGACGGATCGTCAAATCAATGGTACTGTTGCGTAGAGATTGACGAGCGCAGTCCATCGGTGTGCTTATTTTGGCGAGTTAAAGGTTGGATTGCGTGTGAAAATTCGATTAGGTCAAGCAATTAGCGGCGGCTGCTGTGCAAAATATCGAGCTCTGATCGAATCTTCGCGTGCGCACGGTCATGATGGGAGTTCGGCGAGTGTCAGGTCGGCGACGCGATGGCCGGAGGCTGGTGGGTGAGCGCATTCTTCGTGCGTTCATGATGTGTTGCCGAGGGTTTCGAACGAAGCATGTCATGTAGCTTGCATGCGTGATGTAGCCTGAAAGAAGAGTGGCGACATGGCCGTTTTGGGTGGGTATGTGTTTTTTTTTTTCGAATTCAATTGTTCTAATCGCTATAACTTCTTCGTACGAGGTCCAATTCACGCGCGGTTTTCTCCGCTAGGTTCGTATTGGAATTTTGGACATTTTGTCGCTAGTTTGGATGAATTCTGAGACTATTCAACTTTTGGGTTTAAATTGGATTTATATTCAATTTAAATTGAAAAGGTGGGTGTTTTAACCTACTCACAACTTCTAAAATTTCTTATGTGTGTTAAATTAATTTCTGATGTGATTAAAAATTTATTTATTGCTATTTGGTATCTTTTTATCATCATTCCAGTTAAAATTTAATTTATTGAATTAAATTGGTATTCAATTTATTATTGCATATAAACTGCCAGTTAAATTAATTTATTATTGAATATAAACTGCCAGTAATTACTTGTTATTTATTTATATCCTATATTGATGTTATTGTTTGAATTGGATGATGATTGTGATAAATGGTTGATGATTGATATTGGTGAATGGATGCGTTATTTTATGTTGTTATAGACTGCAGGTTGTTATGCATTTTTTTCATTCGGGATTGCGGTTTGAAATGATATATAACCGTATTTTTTATTTTAAATTACGGATTGAAATGATAAATATCTGTATCACTTGACCATAGGGTATAAAATTATATACAGACACCGTGGTCTATATAAAAATATTTTGAAATGATTTTCTATGGTTTGGTAAAGAAATATATGGTTTTATGAGATATTGATTTGGATATTTTATAAAAACTTTTATATATAGTTAAATTTTTTGTTTTAAGCATTTTATAAAATTGGTTTAAAGTATAAAATAAGTTAAATAATAAAGTTGATTTTATTAATAATATGGTTAAATAGCCGTTTAAATTATATTGTATATATAGTTATAAGGGATTAAATAAAACTGAGGTTGGAAGATAAATATGAAATTGATGTGAATTAAATTTTTATTAGAATTTTTCTCGAATAAATTTGATTTGAAATTGAGATAAATTTGAGATTATATGAAATTGAATTTATTTAAGAATTAAACTCAAAAGGGTTGAAGTGAAATTTATTAAATTGGAATTTTAAAAGGTATAATTATTATAACTTGATTTTGGGGTCTGGGTGAATTAAATGATTATTTCAAGTATAAATGAATTGAAGGCAATATTTAGTTATTTTTTATTTGAGCCTTATTTAAATCATAAGGGGTTTATTATGTAAAATATTTCAAAACTAAATAATAGAAAATTTAATCGTGGAATCGAAATTATCAAATTTAGTTTGAAATTTTGGAATATTTAAAGCCTTGAAATATATCGAAATTGAAATGTTTCGTCGAGATTGAAATGTTTCGAAGTTATGAATTTCAAAGTATTCTATTTTAAATGTGTTAAAATTTCAAATGTTTGGTTTTGAAGTGTATAATTTGGAAGTGCTATGATTTTAGAAAAGGGATATATTCGAAATAAAATGATATTATATTGTTTTGAAATAAAAAGGATATCATATTGATTTGGTTTTAAAATGGAAATGATATCGTATTTATATGGTTTTGAAATGGATATTATATTCTGCTTTTAAAAGTATAAACTATTTTGAAAAGACCATGTGTTATAACAACGTTAGGTTGTTAAAGAGACCGGGATCGAAAGTTGTCATATTCTCTGCCAACTCCGAAAACCACTTTAACAACCGTGTACACGGTGGACATTCCAGAATGAAGTAGGATAGTGGAGGCATTTTCTTTGAGGTAAATACGTGGACCCGACTCCCGTGAGTTGGCATAAGGTGGCTAAAACAAAAGCGATTGACGGGCTAAGAATGTAGCACCTTTTATCGGACACATCCCTTCGATATTATACTCTGACTTTGGATTGATTCGGTGGCCACTTTTGATTTTTGATTTGGGGGTATGGCTTGAGGTGGGTGGTAGTAGCTGCTACGCGTTACCACCGGCCCGGAAGCGTAATTGGTATATCTACCTTGGCATTGCCTAGTTATGTCGTGTCACCTACCCTATTGCGCCTTGTACGAGTTTGGTTTTTTCCCGTAGCCCGTGGAGTATTTAGAGTAGTCTCCCGATCTGGAGATGCGCTGATACTGGATGGACTACTGGGACTATTACGTGTTAAGGTGGAAAATGTAAAGCCTTAACGCTATTTAAAAGTAAGTTTATTTTACTACAGACATTATTATAATAGTGAAATATTACTACATAGTAAATAGTTTAACGGATCCTTAGTAGATGTGAATCCCGACCATCCCTAAAGTTACTGCACTCACGTTAGACACTGGATAGGAGATGTCAAATCCCTTAAACATATCTGACGCCGTTCCACTCATATTATTGACTGTTGATTTAATTTACATAAGATCTTTTAGTTCTGACTCGAGTGTTTTGTCTTTTCAATTCGTTCGGGTCAGCCTGAGCATTTTAGGGTTTGAAGGCCTTACTTTTGGAGGACGAAGACGAAGATTTTATTACTATTATTTATTATATTATTCCACTACAGTCATACTGTTCCGCTGCATTGTTATTGATTATTCTCTGGTATGTGTAACTCTGATATGTATTGCATAAGTATAATCAAATATTTTGTAAAACAGCTTCATGAACTGTTTATTTGATTATTATATTTTATCGTTCCGCTGCAAGATTCTATTTTGTTTTTTTTCTTTCTCTGCTTTTTCTTATTTTCCCCATAACAATCCGCCCTTCTGTATGGTTTAAGCCTGACATGTGTGGTTTATCATCCATTTAAAGCGTACGAAAAGGCGGGACGTTACATCTGGTATCAGAGCTTTGGTTTAGCGATAAACCTTAGCTTTGTGGGGTCTGACTCTTTATTAATAGGGAAGTAATACCCTATCATGAGTCGCTCAGTGTATATATATAAGAGATCGTATTTGTTAGTGTTATAAAAAGGTTTTGATATTGTGTTAATTTGTTCCGTTTTGTACTTATAAATTCTGGTTGATGCATGGGACGTTATGACATCAATAGGGATTTCTAAACACTTAATAGGATAGACCGACACAATATTTGTTTTGAATATAGGTGAATGAAATAATTTTCCTATTATATTTTCTATGTATAAAATAAAATTTTTTGTAAAGATATATATTTGGTTGTATTATATTGGTTGTTAGGTAATGAAATTTATAAATAATAGTTGAAATGAGATTGAAAACAAAATAAATGAAAATTGGGAATTTAGAACTTAAGTTCCGGGGTTTTGAAACTTCTTTCGAATGATTTTGGAATATAATAATAATATTATTTAGGAGTATTTTCTGATATAAATATTTCGATATAATTTGAAAGAATTTTTTTAAAGAAATTTTGAAAAGAAATAAGTTTTACTCCCCTCTCTGTCGCTGGAAAATAATTTCGGTGATGACTGCACGCATCATCGACATTCATTTTCGAGTTTCGAAGTGGGAAGGCCACTGTAGTAGATTTACTGCAGGTTTATTTGGATAAACAAATATATATTTTAAATTGTTTTAAATATAATTGGATATATAAGTTGTAAGTATATATTTATGTGTTATTTTAAAACGATTTGAAATTAAACCCGGTATTAGTTCTTAACTTCAATTAATTAATAGTTTCAATTAGTGTAGTGAAATGAAATTCAATTAATAATAGGAACCTCTAAAGGAAATAAGAGATTTAATGCTAAGTTATAAATGAAATTTGAAGAAAATTGAAATTTTCAACATATAAAACAAAGGATATTATTATTGAACATTTAAGTTAATTAAAAGAAATAAAATAAAATTGTGTAACTTTCAATTGCATTCTTAAAAGCATATATATAACTTACCAAATAATAAAAGTTACAATGTCTAATAAGAAAATGTAATGGAAATTGTATAAGTAAAACTTATGAATGAAAGTGTTCAATGAATTTCTTTTGTAAATAAGAATTTGATGTTGTAATTGTTGTGAACTTAAGTTATAATTGAAATGTTACTATAATAAAGGTAATAGGACGTAAGTATTGCAAGTATAAGATTATAAACTTAAGTAAATGAATTGATATGGAAAGAAATTGAATTAAGCATGAATACTATAAATGAATGTTAATCAATGAAATTATGTAATAATTAATAAATGATGGCACTAATAAGATTTGGAAGTAATAAATGAAAATAAATGAATTAAACATTGAACCAATGAATAGAAGTAAAAGGTTGTAAGAAATAAATGTAAATTAAAGGAAATCAAACAATAAATGCTATGAAATTTGAAAATTAACTTGATTTATTGTTTGGAAGTGCTGTTTGTTTGGTTATGGTTGTTTGGGCAAGGATGCTTCAATTTTGTTTAGATGTATGAATAATCTATTTAGTTTCACCTAAGACTGTTGAGTAAATGGTGCACTTAGTAGTTTATTTACCACTCTGTACAATTTAAAGTTTTTGAACCCGAACAACTATTTGTTTTTTTGATATGATGGAATTGAATTGTGTTGATTCTGTATGATGGTTGTATGTTGTGATTCCAAGTGATTGTTGTGTTTGACATTGCTTTGTTTGTTAGTGGATGAAACAAAATTAATATTTCATTTTATATAATTATTAACCTCTTTTAGATTATATAAGTGAAATACAGGTTATGAAAGCAATTGCTACTGCATTTGGTTTCATAATTTAAGCGTTGTTTGCCCGACAAATAGGTACGTTCTCGGATGCGTTATTATATTGTTTTCCCGCGTTTGGGATATATATATTATTTTGGACATTATATGTTATATATTGTTATATTTGATATTATATTTTCTCCCGAGCCTCCCCGTACAAAGAAGACTCTGTCGAAATTTTTCGAAAATTTTGGACTTAGAAAATTTTGAAAATGCTTTCCAAACTTTATTAATTTAAGTATAAAACGATCTAATGGTTATAAATTGGTATATTTTATTTAAATTAATTAATTTTGTAAATTTATTTGTTTATAAATTTAATATTTAAGTAAGATATATTGATTTCTTAATTCTTCTTTTCCTCTTCTTTTTCCTTTTCGGGGGCGAAAAGTTTTGAGTGGGGGAGAGTGTAACGGCCCGTAAAATTCAATAATTAAATTGGTTGAATTAATAAGATTTTCGTAATTAAATTTAGAAAGAAATAAAAATTTATAATGTATGTTGAAGTAAATGTTAAGGATGAATTGTAGCAATGGTTATTAAAACTAATTGTTGACAATTGAAGTGAAATCCCAATAAAGAAATAGTGTTAATTGTTGCACTTGGGTGTAAAATTTAAAATAAGTAATTAAAGGTAAGCATTTAATGCAATAATATATTAATTAATAGTAACTGAATGTAAATTTAGGCAATAATGTTAATGCAAGGTAAACAATACTAATTAAGGTTAATAATAAATGAATGGAAGGAAATTCCAATTAATGAAAATAAACTTAAATGTTATGATAAAAAAATAAAACGTAACAATGTCAATTAAAGTTGATCATTTACGATTCCAATGAAATTCCAATTTTCTAAAATAATTTCGATGCCATACTTGACTATAAATTGAATATAAGGAAACAAGAGTATATATTGAACAAATTGATGATTAGTATAAAATTAATGATAGTTGGATAAGAACAGTGTTATGTAATCAATTTTGTTATTTAATATTGGAAGGAATAAAAATTTGTAATCCGTTAATGAATTTATAACGGGTATGAATTGTAAGAATGTTAATGTAAGCTAATAAATAATTAATTCAATGCAATCCCAATTGATTAAAACAACTATTTGGGTTATAATTGATTGTAAATAGGAATATTTGGTAATAAATTAAGATAAGAGAAATAAATGTAAATATTGAATTAATCAATGAATTAATAATGAATAAATAGTGATTGAATAAAATCAATGTTCTGTATAGTAATTGTTTGGAAATGATAACTTATATAAATATGATTAAGGGTTAGTGGCAACAATTATTATAAAGTAATCATTTATTTAGTCCATTTAATCAAGTTTGTAATCAATTGCAATGAATCCCAATTCAAGGTTATATTAGTATAAATTAAGGAAATAATTTGAAATAATGCTAATTCTATTTATAATATGACAATTGGTTGATTTAAAGAATAGAAGGCAAGATTTATTAATTTATTTGAAGTGTAAAATTCAATAATTGAATTAATTGCAAATAAATGAAATTAAACATTTAATTATTACGTTAATAGAAATTTAGATGAAATCTAAGAATATTAAGGTAATAGATTTTGAATCCAATGTTAAATCCATCTATTTGACAATAATGAATGGAATAATTGTTGATTGATTTAATTAAATGGAATTATTAGGAATTTTATTTATAAATTCTAAATTCAATAAATCGAGGTTAACACTGAAATTGATAAATTAATTGACTTTAAATTGACATCTAAATTTATTAAATTAGTGTGAATGATTTGGAAATATAAAAATGATAAGATTTGTTAATTTTGGAATTGAAATTGAAAAACTGATTTAATTAATTACTTTGTTTAATTAACTGGAAAATAGTCGTTTTGGCCACTGACTCGGATTTCGACGAAACCAGTTTCATCGGATCTGTAACGGTGAATTATTGTAGAATTTCAAGTTTCGTAACGATCGGACTTGTCGTTTGATCGTACAGACTAGAAACGCCTTGAAATCAATGAAATTGAAATCAATTTGAAAAAAATGATTTTTGCATAAATTCTTCAGACGATGAAATTTAGACTTGAAACCAGTTCCATCACATTTAAAATATTTAATAACATCTATTTTGATATATGGGTTGACCCAATTTCGTTCCGGAGTCAGAACGGGCTTTTCGGGCCATTTTGTCGTTCAACGCGTATATAAATCTTATCCATCTATTCTATTTCAAATTTGCCTATATATACCCTGTTATAAACCCAAATTCATTTCTTATTCCTCATTTCTGTACGTTCTATTAGCTCCTCTTTCCAATGGCTGCAAACTCTAATTCTCAAATACAATTACAAATCAAATCCAAAGCCAAAATTCAAACTTTTCAAACTATATCATATTTTACATCGTCGGAAAGCTCTCGAAGAGCGCATCTCAATTTTGTGATTCGTTTTTCAATTCGATGCACTGTTTAGCCGGAAATCGTGGAACAAATCTCGGTCGTTCATTGATCGTCGATGAACTTTGACGGATCGTCAAACCAATGGTACTGTTGCGTAGAGATTGACGAGCGCAGTCCATCGGTGCGCTTATTTTGGCGAGTTAACGGTTGGATTGCGCATGAAAATTCGATTAGGTCAAGCAATTAGCAGCGGCTGCTGTGCAAAATATCGAGCTCTGGTCGAATCTTCGTGTGCGCACGGTCATGATGGGAGTTCGGCGAGTGTAAGGTCGGCGACGCGATGGCCGGAGGCTGGTGGGCGAGCGCGTTCTTCGTGCGTGTGTGATGTGCTGCCGAGGGTTTCGAACGAAGCACATCCTATAGCTTGCGTGCGTGATGTAGCCTGAAAGAAGAGTGGTGACGTGGCCGTTTTGGGTAGGTATGTATTTTTTTTGTTGTTTTATTTTAATTTCGAATTCAATTGTTCTAATCGCTATAACTTCTACGTACGAGCTACAATTCACACGCGGTTTTCTCCGCTAGGTTCGTATTGGAATTTTGGACATTTTGGCGCTTGTTTGGAAGAATTCTGAGACTGTTCAATTTTTGGGTTTAAATTGGATTTATATTCAATTTAAATTTAAAAGGTGAGTGTTTTAACCCACTCATAACTTCTAAAATTTCTTATGTGTGTTAAATTAATTTTTGATATGATTAAAAATTTATTTATTTCTATTTAGTATCTTTTTATCATCGTTCCAGCTAAAACTTAATTTATTGAATTAAATTGGTATTCAATTTATTATTGCATATAAACTGCCAGTTAAATTAATTTATTACTGAATATAAACTGCCAGTAATTACTTGTTATTTATTTCT
Organism: Allium cepa; assembly: GCA_030765085.1. Lineage (NCBI taxonomy): Eukaryota > Viridiplantae > Streptophyta > Magnoliopsida > Asparagales > Amaryllidaceae > Allium > Allium cepa. The sequence continues at coordinate 206,692,310 of CM060934.1, forward strand.
ATTCTATATTGATGTTATTGTTTGAATTTGATGATGATTGTGAGAAATGGTTGATGGTTGATATTGGATGCTGTATTTTATGTTGTTATAATGCAAGTTGTTATGCATTTTTTTTCATTCGAGATTGCGTTTTGAAATGATATATAACCGTATTTTTTATTTTAAATTACGGATTGAAATGATAAATATCTGTATCACTTGATCATAGGGTAGAAAATTATATGCAGACACCTTGGTCTATATATAAAAATATTTTGAAATGATTTTCTATTGTTTGGTAAAGAAATATATGGTTTTATGAGATATTGACTTGGATATTTTATAAATGTTATTTTTATATATAGTTAAATTTTTGGTTTTAAGCTATGTATAAAATTGGTTTAAAGTATAAAATAAGTTAAATAATAAAGTTGATTTTATTAAGATAATATGGTTAAATAGCTGTTTAAATTATATTGTACATATAGTTTTAAGGGCTTAAATAAAACTGAGGTTGGAAGATAAATATGAAATTAATGTGAATTAATTTTTTATAAGAATTTTTCTCGAATAAATTTGAGATTATATAAAATTGAATTTACTTAAGAATTAAACTCAAAAGGGTTGATGTAAAATTTATTAAATTGGAAATTTTAAAAGGTATAATTATTATAACTTGATTTTGGGGTCTGGGTGAATTAAATGATTATTTCAAGTATAAATGAACTGAAGGCAATATTTAGTTATTTGTAATTTGAGCCTTATTTAAATGATAAGGGGTTTATTATGTAAAATATTTCAAAACTAAATAATAGAAAATTTAATTGTTGAATCGAAATTATCAAATTTAGTTTGAAATTTTGGAATATTTAAAGCCTTGAAATATATCAAAATTGAAATGTTTCGAAGTTATGAATTTCAAAGTATTATGTTTTAATTGTGTTAAAATTTCAAATGTTTGGTTTTGAAGTGTATAATTTAGAAGTGCTATGATTTTAGAAAAGGGATATATTTGAAATAAAATGATATTATATTGTTTTGAAATAAAAAGGATATCATATTGATTTGGTTTTAAAATGGAAATGATATCGTATTTATATGGTTTTGAAATGGATATTATATTCTGGTTTTAAAAGTATAAACTATTTTGAAAAGACCGCAGTGTTATAATAACGTTTGGTTGTTAAAGATAATTCAAAAGGATTTGTCATTGGAATTGGAGATGTCATAAATGTTGGTCTGTCCACTTCACATGTTATTACAAATGTTCTTTTAGTTGAAAATCTAAAACATAACCTTTTAAGCATTAGTCAACTCTGTGACAAAGGATATAAAATTTATTTTGAGAAAAAAAAACATATTTGATCAAAATAAAAATCTGATCTTCGAAGGTTTAAGAAAAAGAAGAATTTATGTCTTAAATATGAAATTTAATATCTCTAGCGATTTATGCCTATCCATAGTTTTAATGATCCATAGATATGGCACAAACGATTATGTCACATAAACTTTAGGTTTATAAACAAACTGGCTAAACATGATTTGGTTGGAGGCCTTCCTAAAATAAACTATAAAGTTAAAAATTTATGTGATGCATGTCAATATGGCAAATTAAAAAAGAGTTTTTTTAAATCAAAAAAGGAAATTTCTACCAAACAACCTTTAGAATTATTAGATCTTGATTTATTTGGACCTACTCAAGTACATTCAATAAATCATAACAAGCATGTCTTTGTTATTGTGGATGACTTTTCAAGATATACATGGACACTGTTTTTGAAACATAAGAGTGATACATTTGAGATGTTTAAATTTCTTGCTAAAAAAATTAAAAACTTAATGAATCTTAAAATAAAGAATATAAGAAGTGATCATAGAGGTGAATTCGAAAATGAGATTTTTGAAAAAAAATTGTAACAAAAAGGGAATTGCACATAAATTTCATTTCCTCAAACCCCATAACAAAATGGTGTTGTAGAAAGGAAAAATCATACACTCCAAGAATGTGCACGAACTATGCTTAACGCTTGTAATCTACCAAAGAATTTTTGGGCAGAAGCTATAGCTACTGCTTGTTATGTATTGAACCATATCACATTCCGTCCTTTAACCAAAAATACCTGTTGTGAAATGTTTTTTGGTAACAAACCCAATGTATCATACTTTCGAATATGTGGTTTAAAATGTTTTATACTAAACACTAAAGATAATCTTTGAAAAATTGATTCAAAAGCCGACGAAGAAATCTTTTTCGGATACTCGGATTGTAGCAAAGCTTATAGAGTATTTAATAAACGTACCAATACTATAGAAGAAAGTCAACATGTTTCGTTTGACAAAAAAAATTTCAATAGCAAAAATAGCGACGGTGATGAAATTTTAACCAAACCATCTAAAAATAACACAGTTGTACATAACAATAATGAGAATACTATGACAATGATAATACGTTAAGATCACCACCTTGTATTTTGAAAGATCATCCAATTAACAATATAATTAGTGATTTAAATATAAAAGTTTCTACCAGACATCAATTAAATTAAGTGACCCACGTTGCATTCATTTCAGATTTTGAACCTAAAAATATAAAGAAGCATCAAACGACGAGTCATGGATTATGACAATTCAAGAAGAACTCAATCAATTCGAAAGAAATGGAGTATGAGAACTTGTACTGAGACCTACGGATCAATCCGTAATCAAGACAAAATGGATTTATAAAAATAAAACCGATGAAAATGGAAAAAGTATTTGTAACAAAGCAAGGTTAGTAGCACAAAGATATAATCAAGAGAAAGGCATTAACTATAAAGAAACGTTTGCTCCAGTCGCACGTCTTGAAGCCTTATGCTTGGTAAGATAGGCTAAAAATTCATTTAATAAATTCTGGATTTCAAATTAAAAAAATAGATACAACTTTTTTTATAAAAAGAAATCATAATGATATTTTGGTTGTTCAAATATATGTGGATGATGTAATATCTGGATCAACAAATGAAAAGGTATGTAATGATTTTGCAGATATCATGAAAAATGAGTTTGAAGTGTCCTATATGGGGGAATTAAATGTTTTCTTAGGATTACAGATTAAACAGTTAGAAAAAGGTATTTTTATAAATTAGGAAAAATATTGTCACAATTTGTTAAAACGTTTTGGAATGGAGAAAGCATCTAGTAAACCAATGCCCATGCGCACCAGTACCCATTTAAATAAAGATGAAAACGGAAAGGATTTCGATCAAAAATTATTTTAAAGTATAATAGGAGCACTATTATACTTAACGGCTATTAGATCCGATATCGTGATGAGTATATGTCTGTGTGCGAGATTTCAAGCATAACCTAAAGATTCACATGATCGAGTAGTTAAACGTATTTTATGCTACTTAAACAACTCTAAGAATTACGGTCTTTTCGATTATAAAGGCAGCTCTTTTGAACTCATATCATACAGTGATGCAGATTTCGGTGGTTGCAAAACTGATAGGAAAAGTACAAGTCGCATATGTCACTTTGTCGGTCAATCTATAGTCTCTTGGTTTAGTAAAAAACAAAATTGTATATCACTTTCAAAATGTGAAGCATAATATTTCCGCTGCCTTAGCTTGCGCTCAAGTAATATATACGCAACAAACACTTAAAGACTAGAAAAATAATAAACAAATCTTCAATATATTGCGATAATACTAGTGCTATAAACTTATCCAAAAATTCAGTAAATCATTCTCGGACAAAATATATAGATATTCGTCCCCATTTGTTAAGAGATAATATTAAGAAAGAAATAATAACTCTAGAATTTGTAAATGCCGAAAACCAAAATTCCCGATAATTTTAGAAAACCACTAAGTGAACAAACTTTTATTGAGTTAAGACATGAACTAAGTATGATGTCGTTACATGATCTATAATTCAATATTGAAGTATAAATTTTTTAACAATTTTTTTTGGAGATGATGGCCCTCGAACTGCGCACTCATGGAAGGAAGTCGCATGTCTTTCCAATGTTCTATTATGTTTCTTGAATTCAGACCATACATATCTTTAATTTTACTTGCGATCGTAATTCTTTTTCTCTTCACCTTCCATTTTTCCCTGGCTGGAAATTTCTAAGCATTATTAACCTTAAATCAATATTCTTAACATAGCCGATAAACTCGGTATATACACTTCATCAATATTTTATTCAACTCATATAAAAATGTTAAAAATAATTTAACATAGGTCAAAATTCAAACAAAAAACATATCAAACAATGTCTTCCGATCATGACTACACTTACTCTGCTATTGATTATGCCTCCCTATCGTCCGACAGCACTTATGTCTCTCCCACAAAAGTAACTCCGGCATCATCTCCATCCCTCAACATCATCACATCACCAACTTACCATACTAGCTTCTCTCCAAAAGGTAATAAAGCTTCAATCGACCTAAAATCATCATCTCTCTCGGACAAAGTCGATGAGATTCATCACTATCAACAAGAGATGATAGGGGTTCAATGAGAAATGTGCTATAAACAACGCCGTCAAGGAGCACATTTAAACTTTCTTGAAAAATGTATCCTCGCAATATGTGGTCATTCACCTGTGAAAGATTATTGCATACATCAAAGATATCCACGTTTACGAGAAACTCCTCAAAGAGCATACATGATCATCCCATGGAACTTATGGGGAGAAGGAACATCAAACACCAAACACAGTCATGCTCGTCCATACTGTCCTCCTCTTAAGCCATCATCTGAGCAAACCAAATTCGAACCAAATTCATGGAGAAACAAAAGTACTATCCTCCTGATTCATCTACTAACAACTAAAGAAATCTTTCATAAACGATGGACGTTTAATATATATCAAATAAGCATGTATATTCATGCATAATCATTTGTAATTTTTTATCCTATTAAATATTAAGTATTTTGTTTACATTTACAAGAATACGCAGGAATAGAATAAATATACAAATCATATGTCTGAAAAATATACACAGAGGTATGACTACAAGCATGGGAAATTTTTTGGATTCAGCTCAGACGTCTGAAAATGATCCCAAACGTCTGTTTATACGTTCTATAAATTTAATGGCTTCAGCACAAATGTCTGAACGAATGCTCAGTCGTCTGACAAATCTCTTTAGAAAAATTATTTACTCAACACAGACATTTGAATCTCCCTCCAGCCGTCTATTCAACCATTCTATGTCAAAATTAATCCCTGTTCAGATGTCTGATCTTTATATACAGACGTCTGTCAACCACCTGAGCACGTACCTTTTCATCTTCCTATATTTATCTCTTCCATCCTTCATTTTTTCCACCATTTTCACTCTCTCCAGAACTTAAAACCCTAATTCCTAACTTCGATTTCCTCTTTCTAATTCTCAATCAATGGCTCCAAAAGCAAAAGTTCCCATTGCTAAATGTAAGAAAGCTACTGCAGGCCAGAGCTTTCAACCTTCTGCTCAACAATTCATCACGGAGCATCACATTGAAGAGTGGATTGTTGAAAATGATCATGGAAAGCAAAAACTACAAGATTTGGAGAAAAAGCCTCTTCACTCTTATCCGTTTTATCCTATTCGTCGTTTCATTCATTATGATGTCATCGATTTAACCGAAGATACAAATATCTATCACCTCATAAACTATGATGATAATGCTGAGAAGATAAATCAATTAGCGGTACTCCTCGTTCTTATTAATTTATGCTCCTTAAAACTTTGCAATCATTCAGATGAGGAAAATTGGATTTGGACAAGTGTTTATTAAACCATGATAAAATTTAATATTGAAATTCTTGGTCAAATTATTAATTGTTCTTATATAGAAATTCGATTACAAGATGTTCCACATACACGATATTCCCCAAGAGATGTTGTTGCTCGTCTTATTTGGGAAGATGATATGCGGAAATTAAAAACATCTAGTTTTCATCCAAAAGCCTGACTACTTAACCATATGCTCATCAACACAGTCATCCCTAAATTTGGTAGTCATGAACAAGCATATTAAGATGATCATAAAGCTTTATATGCTATATTTGGTCATATTGAGGTCAATTGGGCACAATAAATTTTCGAGCAAATTAAAAGCTTTTGGATGCCTAAACGTCGAAGCATCATATATACTCCTTATATAATGAGAATTCTATGGTCATTAGGAATCCCTTCGTATCTCTTCTAATATGAAGATACTTCCATTAAAGATAGTGGCATTAGATTTCTCACTTTGATGCATCTTCTTGAATCTCCGCCAAGTATAACACCTTTCTCCCAGTATTAGCAACCACAACAACCTACAACTCGACTTTCCCAATCTACAAGAGCTTCAGAACTATAGAGTATTACTCGGATTCAGAAATACAAGAAGTTAGAATTGCAGCTGGACTAGGAGAAAACTATCGAGATTTTGCACTTCAAAATCAATGTCTTCTCTCCTTAAACCAAAAAGTGTTAGATAAAAAGATGACTCGCTTAGAATGTTCCTTTTCTACTAGAATGACCAAAGTAGAAAAGACATTAGAAAAGGTCGTTTCAACCTTGGGAAAATTCATAAGAAAGGTACGGGGTTGATCATCATCACGGTCTTCATCTTCTCCATCCCTGACACCACCGCCGCTTCCACAGGTATCTCAACCATGACGTTCTTCAGGGCGTAGGTCTATCAGGTGAATCGGCACCACAATCTCATCTTGATAAGGCACCAATCAACACTGACACTGAAGAAAGCGAAGATATATCTCAGCCTCCACAAAACCCTCTGCACTATAGTCGTTATGCATCATTTCAAGGTCTCTATTCAAGAGGATGAGGAGTACAATGATCAGTCTCAGTGGAAACAAGGCAGATATGATGAAGATACATCTAATTACTGGGGTTACTTCAACTATTAGTGAGTTCTCTTTTTTTAGTCATGTCGGTTTTATGTATCTTTGTTTCATTTCATGAAAATAATTTTTTGTATAACTATGACAAATATACTATGTGATTTTATGCAAACTTATGCTCTTTGTGTTACTTACAAATTTCGTTATTGCTATATCTCTTTTTGATAATGCCAAAGGAGGTGAGATATCATATTACATGTATATATGGGGAGGAATCACATTCGGGGGGGTTATATGCTTATTTAATGAGTGATTGTATAGTTGTCATCATCAAAAAGGGGAGAATGTTAGAACCTCTATTCCATGGTTTCGATGACAACAACTATACAATCATACATATACAATATACTCCATCTATTTGCAGGTAAAAGCTTTCATAAATCTCATTGTCACGAATTGAAGACGACCAGTAAAAGAAAAGAATCATTGGAATTAGAGAAGCTATTATAGTGTGTTATAGTCATAGATAGATTGTTTGTAAATCTCCTTTAGTAGTTTTCACCCAACATTGCACATCATAGTTTTTATAAACCTTCCACTGTTTCAAATAAGTTAACTACAAAAGTTAACAGGCATCAGACGTCTGTCAATATATGCCAAATGTCTGACTCTGTTTGCTTTTAAAAAATATTAACAAGCATCAGACGTCTGTCCATGTATGCCAGATGTCTGAATCTGTTCTCTGTTAAAAAAAAAATTTAAACAGACGTTTGAAATTTATGGATGGATGTCTTTTGCTGGGTAACGGAATCAAACTATACCACATGATCGTGCATTCTTACATCCCAAATTCACATCAAATTAAATACAAGTTGTAGTGCTCTAGATTGTTGCAAATTTTAGAGATCGATTTAAATCGTATCTAGGAGTTATCTTTAACCAATGTGCATCCAAAGGCTTTATCTTTAAGAGGAATATTCTGCTTCAATTTTATAATCATATGGTAGTTAGATCTTTACATATAACATTTTTATATGTGCATATTGTTCGTCGGCCAAATTCTATCGAGTTAGAAAATTAGTCGAATGAATTTATAATAAAAATAACCACAAGCACATGGCGTACTATCATAGTATGTGGTGAGCATGGGGCGATCCGCAGGGAATTGCTGATTTTAAATTTCTATTCAATCAAATTAAACCAAAATTGAAGAGAGTGTTAAGCTAGAAAAGGAGAAAATTAACAAACTAACAAAAAGAAAGTGATAAAAATATGAGAATGTGAAGACAATTTAGAGATAAATCCACTCTCTAGATCACATAGTTCAATAAATTATGAAATTATGATCTTTATTTTGTCATTAATGAATTTAAATGATGTGTTTATCAAATGTATGGCTTATTTATGCCATTAATTAGCTAACTATAAGCCATCAAACTATAACACACCACTTAAACCACCATTTAATTCTCATGAAAAAGGACAATGAACTAGAAAATAAAATCTATTTTAAGCATGACCTATTAACTATTGAATAGAAATATAGACCATCAAATTTTAATTTTAAAATCACTTCATTACCATAGTCATATTTAAATGAAGAGGTAACTTTTGTTTGTGATTGTTTAATCATAGCCTATTTGTTATGAACAACATAGGCTGTCAAATCCAACATGAAACAATAAATCATATCAATATTCATTTTCCATTAAGCTCAAAAGAAGAGCAATAATTATCAAAGTGTTGAAACTATATAATTAGAGAGCATCATTACCCCTAAATTGAAGGGGCTTACCCTCTCATATTTGTTATCAAATCAACAAATGTAGCTTGCGATATGAATGAAAAAGAAAAAGAAAGAAGAGAAAAATGGAAAGAAAAGCTAAGTAAAAAGAAATGAACACTAATCTACTTGTGTGAAAAGTAAACCACACTACTAACATAAGAAGAGAAGCATATAAATAACATAGAACACTAGTTAACATTGCATAAAAAAAGATATTACATGAAATAAAAATGGCTAAGTAGCCACGAAAAGAGAAAGATGGTTTTTTTATTTTTGATCACTAACTAAGAAGAAAAAGGTTACATGAAGCATAAGTGGTATTTATACAAGTTTAAAACCCTAATCCACTGTTTTGGAAACTACCCTCCTAGGAGGTGTGGTGGCCAAGTGATCATTAGCTCCAACAATCACCCATTAAGTGTGCATGAAAGTGTAGTGGCCATTAGCATGCGGAATAGTTTCTAATTTGTACATGAAGGAAGGTGGGTAGGTGGGGTCCTCCATGATCCATGACTTTGAATTATTTCCTTCTTCATTTCTTTGTAACTTCGTTGTGCATCCATATATCTTCATGAAACCACTTGTATTTGAGTTCAAATTCCTATAAAAATAATATAGAAATTTCCAATTAAACTTTCTCAATTTAATATATGCACAAAAATGACCATTTTGCATTTGGATGAAGATGAATATGTGACGATTTTAAATAATTTGAATTTTGGTTTAAACATATTAAAACACCCAATATGACCATTTATTTAATTAAACTCGATAAAATATGTAAGTAAAAACATGCACATTTACATGCACATCAAATACACTCACGCTTATCTTTTTATTCATCCTCGAATAGAGAAAAACTAAGATAAATCCGTTTTCATAGGGAGCACGATTGCATTGAGCGTATGCAACAAGTCGTTAAACCTCTAAGTGTCTCCAGTAGGACAAATGTTTTTTCGTGAGGGTTTTCAGCGGATACTACCCACAAAATCCAAATGCATGATGAATTTTTGTTAAAAATACAAGATTTATTTACAAAGAGATGAATGCGAGTTTTTGAAAATATTTACAACGAAGGATTCACTTTTAAATTAACACAAATAACTTAAATATAGGTTTTGGTCATTACCTTGAAATTTAAGTCATTTACTCGTCAAAATTTCCAATAAAAACGAAGTTATCAAAGCAAATATACTGTAGTTCAACTCCTTATTTCGGTTGATAACACAATGTAACTATGAAATAGATCCTTAGTCGATTATCAAAGTTTATCAAAGTGGTATTTTCGTTTCTTTTCAATAATAAGTCAAATCAAATAAGTTAAAATAGTGCTTGGATTTCATTTGCTTACTCTCTCCATTTTTTCTTTTGAAAATTTTATTAATATCAACAATATTTACATATGCCTAACTTAGATAATCTGATGACAAATATATTACCCGTGCACTGCCTTGCGGACTTATGTGAGGGGAATACAGAGCGTGGCGAGTGAACACACAAGTGTGAACACTTATCGATTGTAGGCGTTATTTAGAAAGAATTTTTGTATACATACACCTGACTCAAATAAACCGAGGCCAGATATACCGATCGTGCACCGTCTTTCAGGCTTACATGAGAAGGTTACAAGCATAGCGAGTGAACACATGACTCTAAGTTTTACTAATAAAAATACATATATATGTACAAAAAAATTTGTTTTTTTTTTTGAAGAGAGGGTCTTGCAAAATTATCTTAGCACCATTTAACTTAGAAGACAAAAAAATATTATATACTTTTATTTAAATTCACCACTTTTTAAAACAAATTTTTCGATTAGGATATCTCATAATTAACATGTATAAACCTTCCTATATACTAGTTAAACCATCATTATTTGTAATCAAACTTCATTTTTATTTTTCTTAAGACAAATAATTTTTTTCAAAAATTTCAACTAAAACCATATATTTATCTTATAGTGTTTCTTTAAAAATAGATCAAAATGCTTAAAAAAATATTTCTTTTTTTTTGAGATTTTTTTTAGAAATTTTTTTGGAAAGAAAATGTAAAAATAAACCACGAAAAATCGAAAATAATGATGAGCCCCCCCCCCCACCACCACCACCACACTTGATTTCGACCGTGTCCCCACAGTCAACCCAAGTAGAAGGAGGAAAAAAAAAAAAAGATGACATATATTTACATGAAAATGAACGGTATTTACACGAGATTAGAATGTATATCGTCAAAAAATAAATGAAACAGTCTTCCAAATACCGATTCATTTGTCTCGCCAAGTATGCATGACGCAGCTTAAGCTTAGAAAACCAAATCGTAAAAGATTTCGAAGTTGAATAAGGATTTGGAAAAATGAACATCGTTTTATTAAAAATCGTATGAGTTGTTTCTTTTTCGATGATTTTTGGGGTTGATAAAACGATTGATTGAAATTCAAGCTTATTTTCACCAATTTGAAATTCAAACATACCATTGGAAACTTCTTTAGAATTATCGATTTCAAAATCAAAATGGTGATTTAAATCTTTCCCTTTAGAATTTAACAACTCATCTTCAAAAAATCCATAAAATTCATGTTCATTAAATTTGCCTTCCTTTGTGGGATTATTAACAAGTTCAGTAAGTATATCACTTTCAAAATCCAAAGTTGTTGTGTTCAAATTTTCAAAATCAGGAAAAGGAAGATCAAATTTCAAATCGAGTTTCTCACTTTCAAAAGAATTGAAATCCAATTCAAGTACCGTTATTTCAACAACTTCATTACGATTGTCGTTTTCAATTTCAAAAGTTGTTATTTGAAAATCGTCAATTTTGGTAAAAGATGGATTATTATTCGACTCTTCACACGTTGAGATTTGCTTTTGCTGCTCACGAATTTTTTCTTATATGTCTCAAACTACAAATTCGTGTGATCATTATAAATCTCGACCATTTGCTCAACAAACTCCAATTTATACTTGCTAACTTGAGAATTTTTTTATTTGAAAAGTGAAATTCATTTTCGTTTTGATTTTGAAATTCATTTTGGAATTCGAAATTGAATTGGCATGGGTTATACTCGAAATCATTTGAATTTTGAAGTGAATTCTAATTTTGATTATTTTGAAATCCTTGAATTGAGTTATCACACAAATATGAATTACACAACTCATTTACCCTTTGATTTTGTTGTGTAAGGAGTTCAAGTAAAGATAAAATGATATTTTCAAGAGGTGAGGGTTGTTCATCATTTTGAAAATTTTATGGTTCAAAATTCGAATTGTTTAAACAATAATTGCTGTTGAAATATCCATAAGAATTTAAAGTGAAATTGTATGGATTATATTGATTTTCACAACTATCGTAAAATTCATTTGAATATGGAAATTCGGCAAGAATATTTTTGGTCATTTCTAAAGGATAAACATTTACAAAAAGAATTTATTTTCAAAAAGGAAATTGCTTTTTTTTTTGATCTTCAAACTTTTTTTAAAAAGGGTTACTTATATTTTTTTGAATTTTTTTTTTTTAAAACTAAGCAATTTTTTTTGGATTTTTGTTTTTGATAAAAAAATTCAAAAAAATGATTTAAAAACAAAACTAAGGAATATTTACATTTTTTTAGTTTTGGATTTTGTTTTAAAAAAAAAATGTATGAACTAATGCAACTAAATGAATGCAATGGTTTAATTGCAAATGTTCTAACCTAATTAGCTCCCAACCCAAAATTGTATAATCACACATTGTCTTAATTCCACAAGATAGTTCTCAGTCGGTAACAGACATGATTCATCGATGCACCACGAATCACTGTAGCAATGCAGCCGAAGGTTTAACTACCTTCAGAGAAATAACCACTATAATATTTACAAATCACCGTAATATTTATAAATGGCTATTGCTCTGCCGTATCCTAGACACCAAGAAATTATATTAATGCCAGAAGACAAATTGTTGATATACAATTAAGTGTTAATGAATCTAACCGTTATTATTAATAAATTCTAAGATGAAATGCAAAGCAAAAATTAAAAGTGTATTAACAATACAACTACAAATTAAATTTGTTTTTGTTTTTGAATTTTTTTTTGAAATGCAAGCAAACAACAATGCAAGACAAATAAAAACAATAAATAAAGCAAGCAAGCAGTTTATCTTCAATTTTTTTGGCAAGCGATTTTCTTTCGAGTCTCTGCTTCTTCAACCAGAAAATAAAGACAAGATATATATACTGCTTTTTTTAATCAAAGAAGAAATTGAAGAAAAAACAAAACAAAATGAACAAAACTAAACAAATTAAAAAATAATAAAATGAAAATAAAACAAATTGGAAATAAAACTTAAATAAACTAAAAAAATAAAAGAAACTAAAACATCAAAAACTAAAAGAAAGCAAAACTCTTTTTTAAGAAGAAGAAACTAAGCAAATTAAAACAAAAAGGAAGGAAACTAAAAAAAAGTTATTGTTTTAAAACAATAAACCCGATCCACTTTAAAACCACTATGCTAAGTAACAATCAGAGGTATCGCGAATTCATACTTAGTCGTCCAATATTTTCGCAACTTTACTCAATTTTAGTTAAATCCCGAAACTCAATTCCCAAAATCAAATTCGAAATGTGAGAAAGGGTGAACTACGCCAGCGATTTTGGGGTTAAGGGATTGTCGAATGAGGGTAGCAGCTTGCTATGCTTCAAGTTCGAGTTTGATTTTTTTCCTTTTTGGATTGGCGATTTTGAGTTTGAGTTCTAGTTCGCAATGGAGTTGTCGGTTTTGATAGTCGGAGAGTTTTTGGTTGGAGAAAGCAGTGATCGAGGAACAAATTCTCTTTTATATATTTTTTCGCGGTGGTCGAATTGCGGAATCGCGGTGGTCGGCGAGGTGCAAGTAGGGGTTATTCGATTGAATGGAGGTAAGGCTGTGGAATGGATTGTGGTTCGCGTGGTGGTTGATGGGATTGGAGGAAGTACAGTTGTGTTCTATTGATGGCTGCACTGTGTGGTTGACGTATGGAGTTGGTGAAGTATGTTGTAGAGGAGGATGGTAAGGAAGCTGCAGTTTGGAGTTGTTGTGAAGTTGTGCTATGGGGAGGAATGTGTTGACGGTAGATGATGGTAGATGTAAGTCTAGGTTTGTGGATGGGTACTAGCGATGTAGTGTTTGAAGTGATGATATTCAGATGGCAGCAAGATAGGTGTGCTGGGGGGTATCTATGCAGTGATGAAGGTAGTATGATTGAAGTGGAGAGTGGACGGTAAGGAGGAACTGTGGTGGTTTTTGCTGTGACTTTGTAGCTCTGATCAATTATGACAGTGATGGTTTTATGGCAGAAATATGGCAGTTTTGACTGGTGGTGAGGATGCAGTGGGCTACTGTATGTACTGTGTGGTCAGGGATAGTTGAAAGAAGTCTGGGAGTGTGAATGTTTACTGTAATAGAAGTGGGTGTCCGAAGGGGAAGTTGTATGAAGCAAGTGTTCAATGATATGGTCGATGTAGTTGAAGTGTGGCAATATATGCAGTGAATAGATGTTGAAGTGTAAGTTTTTTGGTGACAAGGGTAGTGGTTGCAGAGTTTTGAATTGCAGTTTGAATGAATTATATGTGGCGAAGTGATATGAGGATGTAGATGATATATGGTTGAATGTGCAATTGTACTGTCGAAGTTGGAGGTTGTGAAGCAGTTCATGGTGGATATTGTGTCAATTTAGGGGCAGGTGAATGATGAAATGTGAAGGGTATGGTCAGTAGTGATATAGTAAGGCAGAAGTGAGAGACTATTTTGGTGATGGTGAATTAATGACATGTGGCAGTAGTTGTTGTGGTATGGGATGTGCAGAAGGTTGCAAGGGAGAGGTGGTGTGCAGATTTGATGAGACGGTAATGGGGTAGTAATGAGTTGTGTAAGTATGATGACATGGAAGATGATAGTGATCTTACCATAGATGATTGCAACAGTGGGGAATAGTGAGTTAGAGGCAGTGAAGTTCGTAGAATTGTAACGTGATTTTGAACAGATATGTAACAGTTTGTGTAAGTGAAGTGTGTGGTTAGAAGTTGCAATGGAAGTTTATAGTGATTTATGGCAGCAGTTCGATTGTGTTTTGAAGCATGGACTTGGCCGTGGAGTTGTGGTTGGGGTGGCAGGGTATAGGTGGATGAGTAGAAGTGGTGATGAACTGTATTGAGTCAGTTGTTGATGATGGTGAGAAGTGCTTGTATCAGGCAATGAAACAGTAAACAGGCAATGAAACAATGAAAATGTTGGCTGCTATATGGTAATTGTTGTTGAGTTGTGCAAGTTTTGTATGTTGTAAGAGTAGAAGGTTATGGCAACAGTGGGAAGAGGGTATATGCTGACAGTTGGTGGCCGAGAGCTATAGAGGAAGTGCAATTCAGGCTAGTTGCAGCAGAGGCAGTAAGTGATCGAAGTAGTGGAGGTTGATGTAAAATGATATGTGGAAAGGGGAAGTATGTGGAAAGGCAGTGGAGGATGGGCAGAGTGCACAGGGTGCAACACAGTGCACAGTTGTGTGCACTATTTTTGGACTGTAAATTTTTTTCTTTTTGTAAATGTAAACAAAGAAAAGAAAATGTAAATGTACGAAATGGAAATGAAATATTTTTTGTTTGTTTTTGAAATTGTATGTTATTTTTTTAAATAGAAATGCAAATGTAAATAGAAATGGCAACAAACAAACAAACAATTGCAAGCACAAATCACACAAACACTCAACAATTTTTTTATATATACTCAACACACAAACAAACACACGCTGGAAATAAAATGAAAATAATTCGAAGAATAGAAAATAAAATCAAAATAATTCCCCTGCAACGACGTCAAAAACTTGTTCGTCGGTAAATTCTATCGAGTTAGAAAATTAGTCGAACGAATTTATAATAAAATAACCGCGAGCGCATGACGTACTACCATTAGTATGTAGTAAGTACAGGTCGATCCGTAGGGAACTGTTGATTTTAAATTTCTATTCAATCAAATTAAAACAAAATTGAAGAGAGTTTGAAGCTAGAAAAGGAGAAAACTAACAAACTAACAAAAAGAAACTGATAAAAATATGAGAATGTGAAGGCAATTTAGAGATAAATCAACTCTCTAGATCACATAGTTCAACAAATTATGAAATTATGATCTTTTTTGTCATTAATGAATTTAAATGATGTGTTTATCATAAGCATCGCGTATCTATACTATTCATTAGCTCAACATAAGTCATCGAACTATAACACACCCCTTAAACCATTATTTAATTCGCATGAAAAATGACAATGAAGTTGAAAATAAAATCTATTTTAAGCATGACTATTAATATTGATTAGAAATATAGAGCATCAAATTTTAATTTTAAAATCACTTCATTACCATAGTCATCTTTAAATGAAGATGTAACTTTTGTCTGTGATTGTTCAATCATAGTCTATTTGTTATGAACAACATAGACTATCAAATTCAACATGAAATAATAAATCACATCAACATTCATTTTCCATTAAGCATAAAAGGAGAGCAATAATTATCAAAGTGTTGGAACTACATAATCAAAGAGCATCATTACCCCTAAATTGAAGAGGTTTAGTCTCTCATATTTATTATCAAATCAACAAATGTAGCTTGCAACATAAATGAAAAAGAAGACGAAAAGAGAGCAAAATGAAAAGAAAAGCTAGGTAAAAAAAACGAACACTAATCTGCTTGCATGAAAAGTAAACTACACTACTAACGTAGAAAGAGAAGCATGTAAATAACATAGAACACTAATTAACGTTTGATAAAGAAAAAGAATATTACATGAAATAAAAATGGCTAAATAGCCATGAAAAGAGAGACGGTTTTTTTTATTTTTGATCTAAAACTAACTAAGAAGAAGAAGGTTACATGAAGCATAAATGGTATTTAAACAAGTTTAAAACTCTAATCCACTTTTTTGGGAACTACCCAAACTATCTTCCTAGAAAGTGTAGTGGCCAAGTAATTTATAGCTCCAACAATCACTCATTAAGCGTGCATGAAAGTGTAGTGGCCATTAGCATGTGGATTAACTTCTAATTTGTACATAAAGGAAGGTGGGTAGGTGGGGTCCTCCATGATCCATGACTTTAAATTATTTCCTTCTCCATTCCTATGTATCTTCGTTGTGCATGCATATATCTTAATGAAACCACTTGTATTTGAGTTCAAACTCCTACAAAAATAATATAAAAATTTCCAATTAAATTTTCTCAATTTAATATATGTACAAAAATGACAATTTTGCCCTTGGATGAATATGTGACGATTTCAAACAATTTGAATTTTGGTTTAAACATGTTAAAACACTAAATATAATCGTTTATTTAATTAAACTCGATAAAATATAGAAGTAAAAACATGCACATTACGTGCACATCACATATAATGTCTCATCCAACATGTAACTAATTTGTTCACCTTGAATAATTGATATACACACACATACCTATGTGTGTTGCAATATAATAACTCTTCTATCATATACGGGAAAAAAATCCTTTTTGGACAAATACTTCATATTATGTAAGTACATTAATTTGAATACTATTTATATATAATTTAATGCTTTAAACAATTACTTATCAATTTTAAAATCCAAATTCCACTAATGTATGTTTTAAAAATTCACATATATGATATATTAAATTTAAATTAGTTTCGAAAAAAAATTATCTGATCAGGACCTTCTTAATATTATATAAATATTTAATTAGTTTGAAACTTTTTTTTTTGAATTATAATAATACATATATAACATTTTCAAAATACATAGATTAAACTTTAACTAAAATTAAATAAATTTTCTAAAATGGGACTTTTTATTGGTGGTTAAAACTAGGGCAGGCAATTTTATTAGAAGCCCGTATATACATTAAACACCTGACCTATCCCGAATCCGTCGGGTAGCATTTCCAATTTTGGCCATTTTGACCCGAAGGTAAACCCAAGTCAGGTAATACTAAGAACCGAAGGTAAACCTAACCACTTATATTCTTGACTCGACATGACAATATGCTTTAAAGGCTAAGTCAGCAAGTTGATATTTATATACCAAAATGTCAGATAATTTGGCGATGTGGGAAATAAAATTTCAAGTTTGGGGATTCTTTTAGTCCTACATCACTTGGAATGGCTTACATTATGTTGTTTATATACCAGTAGCAATTCACTATCACCAAAAGTTCTAGTCTTGGAGTATCTTGCGTTGGAAGCTAATGGGTCAGGAACGGTCCAAAGCTGAATCATACCCGACTCTAACACGTATCATCGTGAGTGTAGTTTGATTTTGGGTGGTTAATTTTACTAGACTATACCCTACTATACTCGACTCGACCAATCCCGAGACCCGACAGGTCCTGTCGAGTTGAATCGGGTTGGGTTCAATTGCCAACCCAAGTTATTAGGGTATTCTCTTTTTCCTTTTCCTTTAATCTACAATTTAATTTCTTTAATTTTTAGTTCCCTACTATCTATAAACGCGGATCAAGTTGGAGAAGAAGGTAGTGGGGGTACAGAGGAAAAACGCTAGATTACGGCGGTTGGGAGAAAGGGGCCCAATTCGAGGTTAAGATCGATGCGGAAGTGAAATAAAATGTTGGAGCCGGAGCTAATCGAACTTGTATTTTTGTAAATACCAAATCTTTAGGGATGTGTTCTAGAAGGGAGCAACGTAAATCTATGAAGCAAGGTAAATTCATGGTGGCTGAAGATGCGAAAAGTGTCTAATGCGATGTAGTTATAATGCGATGTAGTTATAGGAGCATGGATCTAGCAATGAGAAGGAGTAAAGGAGGGATGTAAGAATTACATCATAATGCATATTGTGGGACCTAGGCCTTATAGCTTATACAAACAGGACATGGAAAACATAGGATTTTACTCTTCAATCTAGAGATAATAATTTTTTTGTTGCTTGTTTTAAAAATGGTGTTGATTACAATAAAATACTAGATAGCGGACCTTAGCTTTTTGATAAACACCTCACTGATGAAATTGTTGAGGTCAAACACGAAGATAGGTAAAGATCTATTATCTACTTTGCCTATCTAGGTCAAACTTCAGGGTTAAGTTTCAAATTATAAGGGAATAGAGCCAGTAGGGCTTTGATCAGTACATTATGGGTACCAATTAAGTTAGACAAGGCCACTCGATCGCATAGGCACATTGTTAGAATTTTATATAGATAAGAGGGTAAGAGATTGAAACACAAACACAAAGAAAACTACATTGTTATTCACTTAATAAACAAAATGAACGTACAAAGATTTTTTTATAAATAAAATAACTAACTACTTCCTATACTTAAGCCACTAATTTATTTCTTGACCAATAAACTAGGAAGACTTATTTCTAAACATGTGCTAACTTTAACACCCTCTCTTAAACTGAATGTGCTAATATTCAGTTTACAACACAATTTCTTCATCGTCTTGTATAGACGAACTCGGTCACAACTCTCATCTCTATCTGGTTGGACATGCTCAACTGTTTTACGTTGATTGGTACTTTAACCATCAACAAATACTTTTGGTTTCCTCTTCGGGATCCACTGACCTCTCCATTCGGGTCATCCCTGATACTGCTGTATCTGTCATCTCCCCAACAAGTGAGAACCGCGTCTCTTCTTCCTTACTTGTTGGATGACATAAAACCAAGTCTTCCTCATTCAACCTATTTCACATGTAGGCATGCTCTTCAAACAGTTATCTCTTGAGCACTCCACAAATGTCCAACCCCATAACTGACGGTCTACCACTCGTCGTCTTCATCTTCTACTCTAATACAACATGCACCCATCACGTCACTGCAACTGCCACATCTCATAGTGCACTTTTCATACACTCATCACATTACCTATACATCACCAAACAACTGAAACTTCACAACCTCACCTCAATAATCACCACTTAATCCATCGCCAAAACAAACACAACAAACACCAACAACAGTTCTTCCACCTGACCACCCACTCGCCTTCATCAACCTAAACACGGCAGCTCCTCCTACCTGAGCCACTAGTACACATCCACAACATCATCATCTACATCCTTCAATCTGCAGTTCAACAAACTGACATACAACAGCAGCCAATTCCCATCATCACTACAACATTTCTCCACGATTTTAGATATCTTCATCCTGACATCACTTCCCCACATAACAGACACTGCCTGTCACCCCCATCAATTCTGCCTACTTCAAACCATACTACTATGCACGCTATCATACAATTTCAGTTGCATGTGCGTAAGTCACCTCTGCCTTTCTGGCTGCAAACATTTGCTCTTTATTCACTTCAATTACCACCCCTCCTCTATCAAACTCATCTCACCACCACATTACTGACATATCACACTACATCAACCATCTTCTATCATCTCCACATCACACAAACAAATATTCACAGACCAACCACCTTAGTACATCCATCATCCAAGCTTCAACTGCCTACTACCATACAAAAACACTTCCCAAACTGTTGCCATCGTACCAAACATATCACTGCCAAAATCATCTATCACTTACATAAACCATTGTCCTCCTACTTCAGCCACCCTCCTTGTTAGCTGACGTTCAATCAAGACTGTTGCAACAATACATTACTGCCTCTGTTTACAACCCTCTTCCACATCAATTCAACTAACCGCCTTCTCACCGAAACTCAACCACATCATCTACATTTCTACACTTCTGCAACAAACCCAGAGACCAGCCTACCATCACTGTCAACAACTTCCACTCAACATGACTTCACAACCATAACTGCCTGACCCAACCTCATACACTCAAACTTCACCTTCAGCACTTCATCCATACAATCAGCACATTAGCTTCAACCACCTTCTTTTGCTCAGCAAACCCGACAACCCAGTCCATCAAATCACTGCAAGTGCATTGTTGCATCCCAAACTCCCCAATAATCCAACCTCCTACAACAAATCACCTTCCACTTCATCTCCTACCTCAACCAAACCCAGTGGTACTGCTGCAAAACATCAGCCAAATCCACAGAATACAACCTTTCATCAAACCCCTTTTGCAAGATCATTGTACCATTGCCAACCTACATCATTCCTGCATACAGCTTCTCCTATCAATTTCCAGCCTTCCACTGACAAGCTCCACCACATCCAAACTAACAGCCAACACATCAATCTCCACACTGTCTCAATACCACCTTTAACCACTACTCTGCCAATACTCTCAACGCCTGTGGCATTACATTTCCATTACATACTGAATTACCACTTCACTGGCATATTGCATCACTTCTTCAGTTTCAACCAAACCTCCTCTGAACATACACCTTTCGCATAACCTCTGCCATCTTCCTCCTCCTTGCTGCTTGTACAAGCTTCAGACAACCCTTCACCAAAGCACCGCGAACCCTTCCTATACATCACCGCAAAACTATTTGCATCCTCCACTCCTTACAGCCTGCCATCGATCAGTTCACACCTTCCCTGCAGCAGTCCTCATCCAATTGTTGTCACATTCACAGACCATAACCCACTCACATTTGCCACCACACAAGACTTTACCATCACACACTATCATTCACCGCTATCTACACCATCACAATACTCCACAATTCAAACTGCCTTGCCTCGACAACAGGCACTCGACAGCAAGCCATCATCTGCCAATCTTGCTACTTCTGGCACAGCATATACCCACTGCCTTCAAGTGCCCACTGCCTTCAAGTGCAACAACCACAGCCGTCACTTCCAACTCCAATTACAAACTGCAACACCCAGCATTAACTTCCTCCTGTCAACCACATCAACGACATCCAAACGCCTCATCAGAAACCACTGTCAACCAGAACCACCTGCGACCATCTCAAACTGCTCCACTACTTCAATCACCTAACCATCATCACCACCCCTGCTTGCGATCAAACAATAACAACTGCCATATCAACAAACGCCTCCAACAAACTCCATCAACCCGCTTCGGATCACTACCTGAAATCCCCAAATCGCCTCAAGCAAAACTCCACCAATCTCCAGCAAGAACATCGATCACCTCAATTGCAACTTCGAGCGCCTCACACCTGAATCGAATCTCCCAAATTCGCAATCGCCCAAATCCGAACAACCTCCTCCATCGCCTGATTCGAATTTGGATTGAGAACTTTATTCGAGTCTCTGATATTTTGCGTAGTTCGTCCTTTTTTTTTTTTTTTTGCGCACTCTGGATCTCTACCCTCTCTAACTGGCTCTGATACCATGTTAGAATTTTATATAGAGAAGAGGGTAAGAGATTGAAACACAAACACAAAGAAAACTACATTGTTATTCACTTAATGAACAAAATGAACGTACAAAGATTTTTTTTATAAAGAAAATAACTAACTACTTCCTATACTTAAGCCACTAATTTATTTCTTGACCAATAAACTAGGAAGACTTATTCCTAAACATGTGCTAACTTTAACACACATATCTTTTGCTAGAGTTTTAGTATACATGGAAGTGAAAATTAGGTTCTCGTTGACCGTTATGGGGTGATGGAGGATGATGAGGTGTTTCAATAGGCGGTGGAGTATGATAATCCTCCTTCTCAGTGTGAAAATTGCAGTTGTTTGGGCACATCAAAGCATAATGTCCTATGATTAAAACTTGGGTCCTAAAAGTAAGCTCATTGGTGGAGCAGAGTAAGACAACCAATATATTAAGGGTCTCTTAAAAGATATAGGTAACGTCAAAGAAAAGGATGACGCGTCTACTGGAAGTGATGAGGGTGCAAATTTTGAGAATAGAATATGGAGCCAGAGCATAGTCCGGTGGAGGTGCTGAGCATGTCTTCGAAGGAGTCACCTATGGAGGCGATTGCAATTAAAAATAATTTGGAAGGATTTTTGGTTAGTGGAGAGGTCAAGGAGGTAAAATCATTCGAGACATAGGAGGATGTGGAGGGAAGGAGTTGGAAGTTAAGAAAAAAGAGAAGGTGATTACGAAAATTAAGGAAGCTATCTAGCTGTTAGAACAATTTAAAGGTGTACTTGTATGCTGAATTAAAGGGGGCTGAATGCAATAAGACAGAGCGGAAAATCAAAAGAAAGAAGGATCAACCATGAATTCAAACCTGGAAAGGAAGCAATCAATGAGCGAATGGTTTAATGAAAAGGAAACTTGAGAATGCCAAGACCGTTGGTTCACAATCCTTGGTTTTAAGGAAGAGCGAGCATATTATAAAGCGAAAAGATGCTTCAACCATGTCAGTGCCTATGAGAGAGCACCCTTACCTTCAAAACACATCGATGGCTTCATCCAAGTGTGTTTCACCATCGAATGGTTTGTTGGGTGAATCAAGACCTTTTCCTTACCGATTTTATTAATAATGATAGAAAATGCACCTTAACGGGTCTAAAATATTTGCAGATTCTAAGTGTCTTGTCTCGAGCAACTTGTTGCTGGCAATCCAACCAGCCATATAAGCAAATATGATCTTAATAATGATAGTGAACCCAAGATAGACTCATCCAGCTCTGACAAAACATTACCCATCAGTCAAGGTAAAAATGGGAAGAAGATGTCATAAAATAATAAAGAGCTTTTAGTTCATAAGAATGTGGAGTGGGCGGTTTTAGAGAATAAAGAGGTTGCCCCTAAGCAGGAAACTACGTAGTAGCAATATAGCCAATTTTTTCAAATGATGATCTAAAGCTGGAACATTAGGGGGTTACACAGACTGGGTAGAATATATGAAATTAGATATATTATGAGTAAATATAAAGTATTTGGTTTTCTGGAAAATAAATTAAAAAGTTTGAAATTGAGAGATTTAGCTTGTAATTCGAAAGAAAATGGAAGATTGTTTGCATGTGAATTGTTACTCTAAAAACAGAGTTCTTATCTTAGTTAATGATGAGATATAGGGACATGTTATTGTTAGCAAAGCGATCAGCATGTGATGCTGTTTATAAAAAGTATAGAAGGTGCGGAGGTGGTTTGTATGTTCGTGTATGTTCAAAATTTCGATTATTTACCCCAAAGCTTATGGGATTATCTGGAACTAGAAGTAGATGCATATAATATTACTCATCCATGGTTACTTAGGGGAGACTTTAATTGCATCCACCATACTAGAAAGAAGCTGGGGGGAATAGAGTTTCGTTTAGTAAAATGATAGAGGCGGATGCATTCATGAATAGAACATGTCTGGGAGAAGAAAATATTAGCGGTTTCTAGTATTCCAGTGATCGAGATAGGGTAATACATCCTTACTCACATTGATAGAGTTTTCTCTAATCTATTATGGTCATAAATGTTTTTTATGTTCGTATATGAGTATCTAGCCCACAATTGCAGTGATCATTGTTCTATATTGATAAGGCTCAGCCAAAATGTTTCGAAAGCAGAAAGACTTTCGATTCATGAACCACTGAAGCATGTTTGATGACTACCAACAGATAGTGGATTGTGCATTGAACATAGAGGTAGTGGGTAGACCCATGTATTGTATAATTCATAAATTAAGGAATGCAAAGGAAAAGTTGAAACATTAGAGCTGAAATAAAAATATTGGAGGAAAGGAGATAAAGATAATTGGATTAGAATTTGGTAAACTGTAAAAGGAATTGGAGTCTAATATAATCAGATCATAGCGACTTCCTAAAAGAGTGAGAAGTGAAGTTTCAAAAAGCCATGCAGCAAAAATTGCTAAACACCCAACAAAAATCAAAATGGGACTACATATTACATGGTATATTGCTTCTACTTTCTTTTACGCAAAATGACGTCGAGGAAGTGCACTAATAGATGGTTTAATAGTAGAAATTGGATCAAGCTGTCGAAATAACGAGGAGACTGCCAAAGGAGAAGTGAGATACTATGATAAGCTTTTTAACCAAAGAAGTGAAGTTGAGGCGTTCCCAAATGTCGTATGTAAGCATGTTATTACTAAATATGGGCAAAACTTCTAGTTAGGCACTTGGGCCTGCCTTTATCCAATATTGATCTGAAAGATGTGATTTTGATAGTATGATGGAACGAGTCAAAATTAAGATTGAGGACTAGGATGGTTAGTTTTTTAGTTTAGCTGGTAGAGTTGAACTTCTATGATCTACAGTGTACCCAATTCTTCAATTTTGGAGTCAAGCATTCCACATTTCGAAAGCCATCATCTGTAGAATTAAAAGGATCTGTTCTAATTTTCTACGGAAAAGGAAGCTCAACAAAATTCCGTGGGATCTGGTATGTCGAGAGAACGCTGATAGGGGCCAAGAACTTAAGAATTTTGAAGGGATAAATAAGACATTAAGATCAAAACTGGTATGAAGAATTATTAATGGTGAGGGTATACGGGCTAAATGGATGCAACAGAAATATGTAGGCAAGAAATCGTTTTGGGACGTGAACAGTTATAAGGAAGACTTGGGAACATCAAACATATCCTCGGCGTAAGAAAAGAAGCAACCAAGTGCATACGGAAACGAATAGTAGATGGTAAAACTACATCTCTTTGGTATGACCCAAGGATACAAGGCAGTAAGTTAGTGGAAATATTGGGATATGATACAATTTTTAAAGTTGGAGGGAGATGTCTACTGGTAGAAGACATTCTTTAGATGGGGGTTTGGCATATTGATAGGTTTATTATTTTTAGTCCTTTGTTATAAGTGATAAACAAAGCGTTAAGGTGTTCAAGTAGAGTAATGGGTCTAGATTACTAAACAGAAAGGAAAATACTCATTCAAATAAATATGGAATGAAATCAGGATCAAGTTCAATAACGTGGCATTAGCGAAACTTGTTTGGGACAATATCCATTATCTTAAAATCACTGTGTGTTTATACAAAGCTACATCTAATCACTTGTTAACTAAAGATAGATTAATTCAACATTGTTGTGTAATTGATCCAAATATGTGCTTTGTACCATCAACATAATGAAATTAGAGACCACATATATATACTTCTAATGTAAATACAATGCTTATGTGTATAAATGGTGTAGGTTGAAGCTGAAATAGCGGGCTGGTCACTTAGAAATAATCACATTACATGCCGAATTAAACAATATTACAAAAAGGTTTCACCAAAAGAGTGAAAGTAAAGGGTTAGCCAACCTAGTCCTTGCAACTTAAGTTTGGGCCATTTGTAGGGAATGTAATAACCGAATTTTTTGCATCGATAAACCAAAAAGTGAATGCTTGTGTAACATACGAAGGAAATAATAAAAATCAGAGCACGAAAGAGTGGAGAAAATTACTACATCAATCAAAGATATGAAGATATACGGAAAGAATGGTTATAGAAAATGCACATACCGCCGCCCCCCAACCTAGTCTTTAACAGATGGGGTTCATGTTGGAAGATCAATTTTGCATGGTTCTGGAAAGATTCCTCAACTGGTTAACCAGGTTCGTCTTTCTGGTTCTGATAGTATTTTGTTTCCATTTTTATCTTTCTTGTCTTTATTTAATTAACATGTTTCCTGTAATGAAATATGCGTATAAGTTTTGGAGTCAAAGTTTATAATCAGGTACATCCAACACCATACTAAAGATAAACAGCTTATCTGAAGTCCTGGCAATTGCAAAGCAGATAACAACCATATCTCTCGAACCAACAAGGAGGGTAACGGTACAATACAACCTATTCAAACAATGGTTTAATTAACTCGAATGTGTTGTATGGTAAAGTCAATTCAATCTCAAACCTAAGGTAGAACCTTTTTAATAAATAGACCGTCACTAACTCCGTAACTGGTAATAAGGCTAACACAAATTGCTGGCTTGAAAAAGCATCATCAATGATAAGAAGATTACTACCAATCAAACCACATGAGCCATGGGTATCATTGAACAGAGATAAGTTTATCATACATTTCAACCAAACATAACCAATTTCAAACATCTGCAAATTATTTATAAGGGAATTAGTTATCTTAAAGCGTGATGCATCATTAGTGATGAGAAATTATATCTATTGTTTAGTAAATCCATACGTTCTCAGCTACGCAAGATAGACGATGAAGAACTTATTTTTCTGGTTATGTGGAAAGATGGAATTTTTCTTGCAGTTTTCTTCTTATTGATGCTCCGGATCTTCAGATCTATCAGTTTGGAACTAAATGACGGCATTTCAAGGTGGGAGTCGATTATAATTGTTGGAATAGTAGAGATTTAGTTGAGTGAAATTTTGAGATGTGTGGTAAGGTGTAATGTTGATAAACTCGGTGAAAAAATTAATAAATGCGAGAAAGTGTTAATGGTGGCCATCATTTTAAATGGTAAGAATTACTTAAAGCATGTATGTATGTATTATTGTCAAAAAAAAAAAAAAAATTGCTGGTCAAAAGAATTTAGTCAATTATATTTATATACAATTTTTAAAATATTATTTTATAATAAAATACATATATGCTAATTGTTTGCATATATTTATTTAAATTGTTTTATAGGAAACACACTTAGCCGAAATTAAATTTTTGTATATTTATTATATTATTTGAAATAATAATTATTAATATTTTGTTTTCAGCTTTGAAATATTTACCGAGTCTTTATCACATATTTTACATTTTAAATTTAATTTTAAAATTAATTGACTCGATCAAAATTGATTTTAGATATTTTATTTTATTTATTTAATACGAATAACTTATGAAATTTATAAATTATATATATAAAAGGAAATATTTTATATAAGTATTAAATAATATTTTGAGACAATCAATGCATATATAAATGGTGAATGTATGGGTGGTAGATAGGAATCTCAACGTCTATATACGTAGACATTAAGATGTACACTTTGGTATATATTGCATATGCATGACATATACATATGTGTATATTATGATATACTCATAAACTGCAAAATTATTAATTAATTAAATTCATTAATTAAATAAATCAAAAAATTAATAAAACTGGATTTTATTTAAATAAATTAGATTGGATCTAATAAAATTCATTAGATTTCGTCGGCCCACTATGATCCAGATAAGAGAAAAACTGAGATTCGCCCAATTTACCTATTGTAGATCGGCTCGGTTCCAACAATGGTATCAATGCCCAAATGGTCTGTGCAGCGTAATTAGTCAACATTTAGGGCAACTAACTAAACCTGCTTACCTGATTGGTGTCTAGAATAATAGTATCTTAGCTACAGATTAAATAATCTAGTATTCTACCATCCCTGGCTACCGACCAAGCCTAATATGGAGTAAGTACAAAAGGTATACCGAGATGTAAGGCCCAAAGTTGTTTGAACCTTGGGCTAATTTTTAGATTAAGATTTAAAAATTTAAAAACGTATTTTAATTTTAAATTTTAAATATAAAATCAAATTTTTTAATAGGTATAAAATAAATTTAATTTTTTAAAATATTTTGGAAAATAAAATAATCAATTTTAAATACTTTAATATATATAATTAATTATATCAATTAAACTAAATACAATAATTAACTAAAAGGTTAATTAACTAAACATATATATATAACTAAAATTGTTGAAATTATATAGTTATCCTAAATTTGTTTAGGGTGTATTATACTAAATATTCAAATTAATTAAATATTTAATTAAAATTTTCAATTGAATAAAATAATTAAAAATTAACTAATCGAAATGTATACATATATTAACATATATATAAACAAACTTTAAATGTTATGGTTGATTATTTATATTAAATAGTTCAAAATGAATAGTATAAAATTGCAGAAATTACATATACATATATACACACATACACACACTATTGATAATGAAAATTCAATAAATTGAATTTCCACCGTGCCTTTTTATCGGGTGTACTAAAGAGAATTCCACTGCGTCCTTTTGAAATTCCAAAAACACCATAGATGCATCCAACGACACCGACAAGACTACTTGAAACAAAAGTGTTATGACTACCAAAGCTTTTTGAATTTATAGCACACATCCCTATTAAATTTTATTAAATCAAAAATAAATATATTTAGCTATTAGATGCACATACATGTGACCTATATTAGCATACAAAATTAAATCAATTAAATACAATTTAATTAAATTAATTGAATATGATTTAATCAATAAGAATTAAAACCGATTAAATACGATTTAACTAATATGATATAAATATGTATTATTTAGGTTAATTAAATATAGCAGTTATAAACAAATAGAACTTGTATAACCATATATGTATAAAATAATGTAAGTGGAACTGAAATAAACACAAATCAGATTTTCATATAAATATATATGTACAATATATATACAGTGATTTCAGATGTGTCCGACACTTGAATCACGAAGGTACTTCATAAGAATTATGTTTTGACTTGAATCGATATCATCTAATGCATATATATTAAAGATCATGAATATTAATATATAAATTCTAATCTACTATTTATATATTAATAAATCACTTGCATACTCTTCAGTTGTTGAGCAAACTCAGGCAGGGATGTTATGTGCAGTACTATCAATATAATGACTAGATGAGGTAAGATACATGCATGTATTATTAAGCAAACTCAAGGTACATGCATTATACTTAGGCCATCATGAAATGGTAGGTACGAGTGAATATTATCTTTTGATTTGTTAAGAAAAATCAAGGTCAAGATGAGATTAAGAAAAGGATCGAGGATTAGGAGTTGCATGTGATACAACCGATAAAAAGTTATCCATCGCTTGCGGATCTATGATTTATTGAGCAAACTCAAAAAAAAAATTCCAAGGCGGGGAGTCCTAACACTCACGGGAGAAATCAAAGGTTTCTATATTTCTCTTAGGGTTTTGACAAATATAAGAATCTATGGAAGGCTTATTAAAAAATGAATTAATAACATCTGACCTTTCTAATTTTGTAAGGACATAAGTCATATAAAGTTAGAATAATCTACTTCAATAAATTTATGCAACTAATA
The DNA here is from genome assembly GCA_030765085.1 of Allium cepa. NCBI lineage: Eukaryota > Viridiplantae > Streptophyta > Magnoliopsida > Asparagales > Amaryllidaceae > Allium > Allium cepa. Next base: position 206,721,799 of record CM060934.1, read on the forward strand.
TAACTAATAAAATGTTTATCAGTTAAAATAAATGAACGAACTAAATTAAGATTGACATAGAAATATAAAATATTTTTACCTATGGATCTCTTGGCATGTAGTCACTTCAAGACCCATGCAAGAGCTAAATGTTGAATACTAAAACATCCATGTCTTGATTACTTAAGTATTTACTTGTTTGGGACCATGTATTTTCTTTGGGAACAAATTCTTATGCGTGGGTAGTTTCTTAAATGGACATGGGATCCTTTGTTAAAAGTTTAGAGCCAGGCAAGGGCATATATGTTTGGGATGTGCTAGTTTGAAAAAAAAAATGAGCGTATCTGAAACATGCAAATACGGAGGTAGTAGGGGATTTCGGGGGTACAATATCATTCAATGACCAAGATTTATGTCGCATGGACTTTCAATGGAGGATTTGGGTAAAGTAGAATTGTTGTATATTTTTTGTTGCATTTTTGTCTTTAAGACCTAAAACACTATCCCATGAATCCTAACTACTATTTTTGGAAATTATGCTATTATGCGCTACTATTTCATTCCACTTATCATCAAAATCAAACCAATTATTTTCTATAGAAATTCATTATTCGATAACCGATTCACTATTTGTTCAATTGTAGTATATTTTTAAATCATGAGTTTGAAATAGTCGAAAAAATAGACTCGCCATTGTTTGTTGTTGCGTTAGTTACTTCAAGGATGTTTGTTACTAACTTTAACCACATTACTAAACTAGTTCCCACGGCCGTTAACTGCCCGAGTAGTTCTCGTGTGGTGCATCTTTGAGTACCTACAGTGGTTGGGAGGTATGCTGCAACTGAAGGTGTTTGCAGTTAATAATTTCCTTTCACATTTTGTTTTCATTTATTTTATTATTTCTTTTGGCACAGAGAGTATTAAAAACAAGTAAGGCTGCAGTAATGTGAATTTTAGGATAGAGGATAATCAGAGCATGATGAGAAGTTGTAATTTATGCATAGAAAAAAATTATGGAAAAAGGGGTGGATAAAAAAAACATGGCTCATATACATGTTATAATCTCTTTAAGTTGGGGTATTTTGGACATTTTAGAAGCTTCAATCTAAGGTATTCCTATTGTATATAGATTAACAACACTCGAGAGCTAATTATTTAAATATATTTAATTAAATAGTTTGTTGAATATAATATGTGTTTATTTTAATATTTTAAATATTATTTGTTAAGATTTTGTTTTGAATTTTGAAATATTTACCAAGCCTTTATCGTGTATTTTAAATTTTAAATCTCATTGACTCGGTCAAAATTAATTTTAGATATTTTATTTTATTTATGCTAATGTATATACTTTATAAATTATATACATATATAAATATAAGTATTTTATATAAGTATTAAACGGTGTTTTAGGACTTAATGCATATATAAACGTCTAATTAATACGTTGTAGATACCAATCTCATCTATATACGTAAATATTAATTATGTACACTTTTATATATGTTGAACATGCATGACCATACATGCATGAGTTTACTATTATTACTCATAAACTATATAATTATTAATTACACGATTTCATTAATTAAGTAAATCAAAAAATTAAATAAAATTAGATTTTATTTAAATAAAATAGATTAGATCTAATATAACTTGTCGGATTTCATAGGTCATGATTATCCAAATAAGGAGAGAGAAAAATTAACTCGCCTACTTTACTAGTTGCGGACCATTCCGGTTTCAACGTCTCATTTATTAGGTAATTTGATTGAATTAGGCTACGTCACTCTTTTAAACTTGTCTAATGACAGCTTGATCTAAATTTAGAACAAACCAGAAATTAGTAGATGCAACATTTTTTATGTTAACATATCCTATTGAAATCAAAACCAAGTTCTGTTTTCATTTAAAGTGGAACTTAATAAAGACTATAATCTCTACATTTTTTTTTGAAGGCAATATCGCAAAACTTACCAAGTATCGCAATTCCACATGTTGAGCAAAATTTTAATTAATTTGCATGAATGTCAAATCATTATGGAATAGTAGGCATATACGTGGAAGCAATCAAAAGGATATCGCTTTTCGATTAATTATCAACCTCCAATTCAATGATCAATAATTACCAAACAAAGAAAAATAAAAAGTAGAGAAAACAAAGATTTAACGTGACTCAGCGAAATTGCCTACGTCCACAAACCTAGTAATTCTTCTTTGTTTCACTGAAGAAAAAGAGTGCAAAAAAGAGAGAGAAAGTACAAAATTATCGGTAGTAAAGTGAAGAGACTAACCTATAATCATAAGTTGAATAATCAGTTTGCCCAAAAACTTGTTTATGCTCAGAACCCTTAATTTGATTTGACTATAAAAATTATGGTTTACTGAAAAAGAGGATAAATTATGGATGCTCTCTCTCACATACAAATATGACGATGAACTTCCTTCATTTAAACAGACTCAATGAAGGAGTTACTTGGAGATTGAGAAAAAATTAATCGTCCAATTATCTTGAAATCTTTCCAAATATCCATGATTTGAATTCTATGCAAATGGATAATGGTGATTTTAGTTCTATAATTTTCCTTGCTTGAATCAATCTCCATCAATAATCTTTTCTTTCTTCGTATAAAAAATCCTTTGACTAGTTAATTGATTAGCTAGTTAATTAGTTTCTTTTCTTCAAAAGCAATCACACATAACTTACCTCCTTTTCTTTCCACGTATAACCTAATTGATTGATAAAATCGATTAGCTAAATTATTTTCTTCTTTGTAAAATATTTGAATCACCCAAATTTAGTACTCCATCTTGATTCAAATATATAATCACCCTTGATCACCATATCTCAACAAATTGTTAGGTCTACACCACATGGCGCCAAATTCAATACGAAAAAGTTTGGACATTGTTGCCCAAGCACAACTTCCAAATCTTTCCCAAGCATAAGAAAGATATTTTTCACATTAACAAACAAAATACGTATGAGAAAATACCAAAATTCTCAACATATCCGATGTAGGAGACGAACATGTAGATATAAACTTTGAGAGACCAATGGAGATTTAATAGTGTGCTTCACCTTCTTTATTCCATATTGAGTGAGGATATTCTCAGTATTATCTACGCCAGTCTCCTTCATAAGAATTTTGCTAGACTTATCCTAATTCAACATCAACAGGCTTGCCAACAAGCTCCATATCATTCAAAGCATAAGATGAAGAATCATCATCATAAATATGCTCACAAATAAGGCCGACTGAACCAAAAGGCCTTGCCTGCAACTGAGCTCCACCTAGAGTCTGAACCTCTGCAATCTTTTTATCAACTATGGTATCATCGGAAAAACCAATATCTCTCCGAATATGGAAACGATCCGAGGACTCCAAATGTGTTTGGAAATTTTCCATCCTTCCATTGTCTTAACTTGATAGAGGCTCCACCTTCAATAAAGATCATGAGGAGAAATCTAATTTGTGACCGTGAGGTAAAAACTTTTGAAATTGTGCTCATCACTTGAAGCTATCTAGGCTAAGTGATAAGTGAAATCATTTCTGGGCCGAGAAGGCAAAATCTATTCTGAGACCATGAGGTCAAAGTGAATTCGTAAGTGATCATTCAGGACTGGAACTTTAAAGGGATGGGTTCTGATCTTGCATTAAATGTTAGTCCAGATGTTGGTGGTTGATTGGTTATCTTCAAAAAGCATTTATTTTTTCCTATGCAAGGATGACTTGGATCTGATGAGACGACCCCTTGATATTCCTTTCGTGGACATTTGTTAAACTAAATCTACGGTGGAAAACTTCTCTTTCTTTGATCTATACCGTTTCTTTTTAATATAAACGACTTTTCTCATTTCTCCAGTATTTTCGCCTGTTTGAATTGTAAAACTATTATTGATATTTTCAAGCTCTCTTTAGTCCTTTCTTTGACCTTTGCTCTTGAACTAGTAAGTTCTTTTCAATTTTATTAGTCTTTATTAAGATTGTCGATATCATCATCGATATCCTCTCATTTTGTTGCTTAATCAAGAACTGGACTTAGGTTTTTATTGATTTTGACCTGCTTAATCCTTGTTTTAGGGGTCAGGCCAATTTTCTTTTAACAATTAGATATCTCATCCCTCCCTTTTCTTAGGTGGAAATGGATGCCCCTATCAAAATCCAGTAAGACCTCGATGAAATTTTGTCTTCTTATAGGATTGTAGGAGTTGAGATGATTGCTCTTAGCCCCGGGATGCATTTTAGCAATCCTCCAATGTGGTATTTTATATGGTCTATGCAACATTTAGAACACATAATCTTCTTTCCTCTTGCCTCTTTGTTTGTTGATGTTTTGAAATTCTATCGTATTAATCCCTTTCAACTCTTGGCTAGTTCCAATTTGACTTTATCTACTATGATGATTCTTTATTCCAAAAAAAGGCTATCGGGATATATCCATTTTCAAGGTTAATTACATGTTCAAACTACTAGTGTCTAAATCCATTGGGGAATTCCTATGTATTTCCTCAAATTTTTTAGGCCATCGACCCTACAAGTTCCATTCAGCAAGATAATGCCATGTCAGTGGTTCTTTGTAAGGCTTCTTCCGATCGAATAGCCACTTCTTTCAGTAATGCTAGTATGTTCTTGGATATGTCGCCTTCTTTCAGTCTTATCCGTATTCTAAGTTATGTTTCCTTATTTCATTAAATCTCAATTATTGAGAACTGAGAAGAGTGGTAACCCAGCTATCGCCAATTAATTTAAGGATATGTATAAGGAAGTTATGAAGATTCCTCCTTTATAGCGATATCGCACTTGATTCTTACCGAAAGCAAATTGAAAGCTTGAGGTTTGCTTCTTCCTTCTGCTAAGTTTACCAGACTTAAACTCTCTAGGAAGTATGAGAAAGCTTCTACTGTAGTTGTTGATAGCGGAGAAGAAACCAAATCCAATTCCGAGGAAAGCGAGACTGAGGGTTTCACTTTTTAATCGTTAGACTAGCTCATCTTATGTCCTTAATACAAATTAGTCTTGATTTCAATTTAAGCTTTATCCCTTCCTCCTTGTTGTAATGACTTCTTCTTCTAAGAAGCCCGCTCCATTGAGAAGGGAAAAGGTGTCAAGAAGAGGTCTGAATCGTAGCCTCTCGGCAAAGGTACTCTCGGCTCGAAGAAGCAAAAGGTCTCCAGATCCTCTAAAGCCGAAAGCACCAAGAGGAAAGGATTTGAATCCTCTTTCTGAGAAAAACAAGCAAGCGATAGAAATCGAAATAGTTTCTTTTGAAGGTGAACTTTTCTCTGCCATTACTGAAGCGCATGATAGACCTTCGACCTCTGCACCAAGAATTCAAAAAGCAATCAACTATAGCCTTCAAGAAACCATCAAGGTAGGAATGAATTTTTCATGTATATGTTTATGATTCCAATATTTGTTTTTACCCTTTCTCTTATTTTTAGACCGTGAAGGAAATCTCCACCCTTCAACATCAGTGGTTGAAAATGGAGGAGACGGTGACCACTGCCGAAGCAACGAAAAAGGTGTTTGTGGAATTTAGAGCTAAAGTTCAAGAGGTGAATACTCGAGTAGGGGAATTAGGTAGGACTACAGGAAAGAAGAACAATAAGATCGATCTCCTTAAGAAATCCTTAAAGGAAAGGATGAGGTATTACAGAAAATCAAGGTCGGGGTGGTTGATAAAGTACATTATATTGCTAGAGACGAGCATGAGAAGGAGGCCAATGGATTAGCCTTCCAAATCTTATTTGATGCTTACGCTCACCACCAAGTCTAAAACATGCCTTTTTCTCTAACCTACCTTGAGAAAAATGCTGCCTCAGTGGAAGCCAACTTTGCTACGAGGTACGAGGAACATAAGAAGAAAAAGGAGATCGAGGCCACTATAGAGGGTGAACCTAAGCTTCTGGCAGAGGGAGGGGAGGAAGCTGCTTCTACTGACGAGGAGGTACAAGAAAGCACCCTGATAACATGCTTGATGAAGAAAACATACTATAGTTTATCCTTATAGTAATATGACTTATATAATTTTTGGCTTGTATAATTTTTCGAATGAATCATTCTTGACAATTCTATAATGTTTGAGTTTCCATTTGATCTTATATGATGCAATTATCATATAATATTTCAAGCTTGAGTAGCTGATGTGGAGTTTCCCTTTATTTTCCATCTTCCTCTTTACTAATCTTAAGTTGATGTTCCTTAGAATGTATCCTGCCTGAACTGCTCAAAAACTCAGCAAGACTATGCTTCTCTTTACTAATCTTATATTTTATCCTTTGACGCACTTGATTTTGTAATCCATTTTTTGTAATATTATTTCTTTACCGATTAGGCGCTCTTCTCGGTCTATCCCTTGTAACATATTCTTAGACAAGATATATGTAAAGGAACTTTACTCCTTTCGAATTCATTTCTTATACTGGCACTTTCCTTGAGTGTGCTTTTAGAATCTTCCTTTTGTGGGGTATCTCTTGCCCTTGGTATTCTTTTGTCGAAACAAGGTTTCAGACCCAACTAAATTTTATTACTGGATACTCGTCCAAAGCCAACCTAGTGGCACAATCAAGAGTTTAATCTAGTTCCGATTCTATGGTACTTTTACCTCCTTTTGGTTTACCAAGAATCTACTTAATATCTTAACTTAGGAACTTTTCCCAAGAATTCTATCCATATTGGGAATCCACCCATTTCTAATCTTATGCATGGTACTACTTTTCCATGGCTCGCTACCATTGGAATCTACCCAATATTCTAATCTAACTAGGATTCTACCCAGCGCACGACACTTTTCGTCCATGGCTCACTATCATTGGGAATCTACCCAATATTCTAATCTGCCCAACGCATGACACTTCTCGTCCATGGCTCACTATCATTGGAAATCTACTCAACATTCTAATCTAACTATGAATCTACCCAGTGCATGATACTATTTCACCCTGGCTTGCTATTATTAGGAATCTATCCAATATTCTAATCTAACTGGGTATCCACCCAGTGCATGGTACTATTTGACCATGGCTCACTATTATTGGGAATCTACCTAATATTCTAATCTAACCAGGGATCTACTTAGCGCATGGTACTATTAGACCATGATTCACTATCAGCATGCATTCTACTTTTCAATGTCTTTCTAAACCCAGGTGATATGGCCTTACACTTAATAGTATATCACTATGGGGGGATCTTATGGCAAGGTATACCAACTTATCGTAGGGTCCAAATTTATAGCCACTTTTTGGCGGGCATCGACTATCTATAACCACTTTTGGCGGGTGCCGACCATTTACAGCCACTTTTGGCGGGTGTCGGTCATCTACAACTTCTTTTGGTGGGTGTCGGGCATCAAAATCTATTTTAAGTTAATGGCTATACGAAAAGCTCATTGTAACTTGGTAAAATGGAAATACGAATCGTTTATAAAGGGCACTTCTGGACCATTTTGTAAAAGGCCTTCTAAAATCATATAGTTTTGAAATCACATCGTTCGTTAGAAAGTTTGATCCGAGTTTAAGAAAGAAGACTATTGATCAAACCAGTGTAATTATTTTATTTATTATTATCATTATATATATATATATATTAGAAAAAGTGAAACTCTTCATTGATCTCGTCAGATCAATGGATGCATTTCAGTCCTTATATCCTAAATGCAAGTATGATATGCAAGGGTTCTTAAGGGGAGAGAACATACCGAAGAGATATCGTAAATGTCGAGACTTGAACGCACCTTTAGAGTAAAGACTCGGTAATGTAAGTTATGTTGAAGGAGAATGCATCAGAAAAAGAAAATGATACTTGTTGATAAAGCTTCAAGAAATCTGAAATCATGGGGTACCTCTTAGAGTTGAAATTTTATGGAAGAGGTTATAATCGAGAAAGCATATTAATAGAACTGGCATCCTCTAAGTGATTGTAGGAGTTCAATAAAAAGGATTCCTCTTGCAACTTCATCTTTGTAGAAAAGTGCCCTAAGCATTCATTTGGCAAGAGTTACATGGGGTTTTCCTAGAGTCATAAAAACGGAACAAAATAAATAATTTATAAATAAAAATATTGAAGCTAATGTTTCATAAATTTGGTTAACTTCCCTTTTTATATGAACTTCTCGATCTCGTAAGAAAGCTTTCCGCATTAATCTGTCTCATGCCCATTTATCACATGATAGATACAATACTTCTCACCTTTCAAGTCTTCATTCTTTTATGGAGAATAATCTGGGTAAGAGAAGTCTTTACGAGTTTCCAGGGATATCTGAGACAAGCTTTGGTTGAGTGAAGACTGAATCTGATCCTTCTTCAATTTCTTTCGAGCCTCTCCACCTTGAGTGATTCGGAGGGCTCTCTTATTTGAAGAGACCAAACCTTCGTATTTTAACAATTCGGTGGAAAGATTCCTAACTTCACTATTTAGGGCCTTAACAATCTTTTGGAGTTAGGCTGATTCCTGGAGGGATTCTTGAAGATATTCAGAAAGCTGCCTGATCTGAGAAGCTTAAAGCTCATAGACAGGATCATTTTCTTTCTCAGAAATAAGGGTGACCAATCTTTTGTTGTTGTCTTTTTCAATGAATTGAACGTGAAGGTTGAGGGGTAACTCCAAGATGACTTCTCCATTTCAGAACTAATCATAATTGATTGAAACATTCTGTTGGACTTCTGAAAGGAAACAAGGTTCGGAGGTTCAAGCCTTCCTTCTAGCGCCAAAAATGTTAATGTAAATTTTAGTCTACACCAATGCTTTGAGATTCGAAGGTATATCTCTAGAAGCTAAGTGGAATATTCGACCCGATAAAGAGGTTAGTAAAATTTGATGTAATCCAACTTTGAGTATGAGATGTCAAACTGTAAAGTAACAATAGCACATGCAAAGAAGGTAAAGTGCAGAAAGTAAATAACACCAAAAATTTTAGAGTGGTTTGGGCCGAATGTCCCTATGTCCATTGTCATTTCCTTATTTAGTCACTCTTATATAGCCGAGAGCCTTATTACATTGAATCTAGGCGCTTCCGCCATTAATGGGTTTATCAATAGAGCTCTAATCTAGGAAAGTACTATATGATTTTTATGTCATTTCTTTTTCATTCTAGAAGATCCTTTATGCCTTGGGATTGCTGCTATTTATAGCCAATATGCCGTAACTCCATTGGTGGAGAACCCTCTCTTTGGATTGATGACCTAATTTGTAATGTGTGACTAAGATTTGAATGCTTATCGTCATCTATGTGAGTGCATTTTGATGCGGATTACTGACGTGACGCTTTTATATATAGCTTCTTGGATATCTTCCATCTATCATGATCGTTGGTCTCAGCCTGGGCTATTTAATCCTTCGATTGTTGATATTTGCTAAATTGCCTTTGGTTTCTGCAACTGCTGCTCTCGGTTAAGCTTCTTGTTTCAGCCGAACAATGATCTTGACCTCGGTTGATACTTTGATTCATGTCACATGCTCTCGGGTACCGAGTTAGTACTTATCCTCTTATTGAAAACCAAACATTGGGTCTTGGAATTACAAGCCAATGCACTTTTCTTTCGAGTGTTCATAATTTGTACTTTGTAGAATTATGATGTAAGGCTTAACATTTTTTATGCTTTCATCAAGAGAGAGCATCCTAGGCATAAACCTTGCTATTTATTTCGAATTAGAGCATCATAAGGTTAGATCCACAGTGTTATTATCTTATGGTTTAAAGAAATTTCATGTTGGAAGTAATGGAACCAACAAGGAAGTCTGGAGGATCTAGACCAGTTGCCAGCAAGGACGATGGAGCTACCCACTAGGATGAGGTGACTAATCAATAGGCAGCTGTGTTGCCAAGACCATCTGCTCCTCGAAAGATGGTGACTAAGACTGAGTTTGATAAGATGATGCAGAGTTGAATCAAAGGATGATAAATAGTAAGAAGGCTCTTCTCGACAAGATAGATGCTATCATAGCCTTACTAACCCAGCAACCTCGAAGACCTAGGGATATGAGAGAAGCACCGCCTACTGAACCCGAGGATGAAATTTCATCTGTATTTGGTCATAATAGAAGGGCAAAAAGCAAAAGATGAAGGAACATAATATTAGAACATCATAAAGGAACACTAGAGAAATTGGAAGGGCCTTTGTTAAGATAATTCAGATCGATATCGATTAGAATCGGATCGATACTGACCTAAATACGAGGACCTTAAAGGGTCAGGGATCCAAGGCTGTTAATTTATATGATTCTAAGGATGATTTATAGGATGCTGACAATAGAGTTGAACCAAATGATGAAATTCAGGATGTTGGTGTTCAAATGATTGCTACGGAGCCAATTAGACATCATATAAGTACCGAAGAAGTGGTTCTTCCAAAGACTGAAGAACCTATATGTCAAGGAGCAAACAGAGACCGTTTGCAGAGTCAAACACTTAACACAGCTCTTAATAGTCGTCCTTTGGATTACCAGGCTAGTGAAGAGAATGTTGCAGATATGATTAAGTGGTTGCTAGAGGAAAATAAATGGAGAAAGAATGAAGATTTGGGTTCCGTGCCTAGTAGAAATCCATTCATGGAGAACATATTATGCAAAGAGCATCCTAGAAAGTTTACAATGCCAATGTATAATGGGACAATTGACCCAAGCAACATTTGTTCAAGCATGAATGGCATATGGATGGAGCCAAGGCAGTGGATGTGGTGCGATGTAGGTGTTTCCCTATTTTTTAGATGGGTCACATTGGTGTGGTTTACTTGGTTCACATCGAAACCATTTCGACTTTCGATTAGTAAGCTAAGAAGTTCTTGCAGCAATTCAAGCTTTATGTTGCTCGACCTAAGGATATAATGTCCTTGTTGAGCATTTCTCAAGGACTTGACAAGTCGCTGAAATGCTTTCTAAACATGATTAATGTTGCATTTACCGAAGTGAATAATCCAATCATAAACATGGTTTTGATGGCTTTGGTTCGAGGTATACGTTCGGACATGATTTTGGAAAGTGGACGAGGATAAAGCAGCTGACTGTGATGGAGGAGTTCCACAGAAAGGCTAAGCAGTTCTTGCATTTGGAAGAGGTAAGCCAGGTTATCGAAAAGACTGATAGTGGACAGTTGAAGGAGGTATTTAGAGTAATGCATTTATTAAACAAACCGACGAGTGATCGGTAACATAGCTGTGTATGTTGGTAATTCTAATAATCAAAGAACGAGGAATCGGGATGCTAGGGGTAGACATAATAATGCAAAAAAGCATCTAAGGAATATGAGACCAAATGAATACATGCCTCTGAATGATACACTTGAAAAAAAATATCACTCCATGTATGGCATGGAAAGGTATAAGAAGCCGGCTAGGTTAGAGGCGACCGAGGTAAAAAAAAGCGCTATAGGAGGTTTTGTAGATCCCATAAAACTCATGGGCATAATATGAACGAATGCAGGCGTCTCAAAGATTTCATTGAGAAGTTAATATGGAAAAAGAAACTGCAACTAGATGGAGAGGGGTTCAGGTGACTAGTTGGAAGGATTGTCATAAACACTATAACTGGAGGACCTCATTGGATAGGTAAGACCTAGAATGAGATGGAGCGGCATGCGAGTTCATTATAGCATGTACTGCAGGAGAGTTGCTTTATCATTTAGAATGAATCTCTAGCTAAACGGCAAAGGTTGATGATGGATTACATTGTCCTCCGTAATTGAGATCCTAAAGGGATTGAAGCACCAATGTTTGAACCTACGGTGATAACGACCATTGTAGGCCCTACTATTATGCACCGAGTGTTAGTGGATTGAAGAAGCTCGGTTAATATTCTATTCAAAAAGACTTTTGATCGAATGAGGGTTAATACGTAGGACGTCAAGCGTTGTAAATCCACGATATAGGGATTTACGAGTGAGGTGAAAGAACCCATTGAGACAGTCAACGTATCCATGGAATTGGGAGATGGAGACCATAAGACCGTGCAGGTTCAAAAATTTATGATTGTGGATAAACTCTCGATGAACAATGCCTTTTTGGTCCGACCAGTCCTTGTTGATTTTAAAATAGCACTAACTTCTTGTTGCTTGACGATGAAGTTTCCTATGAAGAATGGGGTTGGATAAATGCGAAGCAATCAGAGCACTGGTTGTAAGTGTTACATTGCCAAACTCGGAGTGGAAAATTGATGAGAGAAAGGGAAAATATAGAGAAGCTTTTTTCATTAAGAATGCAGACGCATAGTAATTAATGCCCAAGCCTTGGTTCGTGAACCATAGCAAATTCTATAAGTCTATGAATCTCAGGAAGAAGTCAAAGGAAGTGTGGGAGCACCAACTAAACCAACAGTCAATGTTTCAATCGATATGGACGATCCTACTCGGTAACTCGGGTCCTTAGGATTGGATCTTAGCTAAGCACAATATTGACGAAATAATTGGTTGGTTTTCTATGAGCAAACCCCGACAAATTTTCTTGGACGCATTTGGATATGTGTGGAATATTTTTGGAGATAGCATGACACGCACTGAACATGGACCCAAAGTACCCTCTAGTAAAATAGAAAAGACACGGTTTGAGTCTAGAGCAATCTGCTACATTGAAGGAGGAAGTGGACAAGTGAAGAAAAACAACTTTATCCACGATGCTTTGTAACTTGAATGGGTATCAAACCTCGTGCTGATCAAGAAAGCAAATGAGAAGTGTCAGACATATATAGATTACTCGGATTTGAATAAAGTATGCTGAAAGGAAAACTTTCAGCTGTCAAGCATATACCAGCTAGTAGACAGGACCGTCAGACATGAATTTCTCTCTTTTATAGATGCATATTTTGGTTATAACAAGATACTGATGCATGTTCTGGATTATAAGCATATAAATATTACAACGGATTTGGGATTGTACTTTATCGAGTAATGTCGTTTGGTTTAAATAATGCCGAAGCTACTTACCAAACGATCATGAATTCCATGTTCTAGAATTAGGTCGGACGGACGATGGATATGCTTGTGAAGTCATGGCTATCAACGAACCACATGGACGACCTTTTGGAGATGTTTGAAGTGTAGCGAAAGCATAGGAAGAAATTAAATCCGTTGAAATGTTCATTTGGAGTTTCATTAAGAAAATTTATGGGATTTGATTTGAATTTGAGAGGTATTTAGGATAATCCTAAGCAAAACAACGCCTTGAAGAATGTAGCTACCCCAACTACGAGGAGGGAGATGCAAAGCTTAAACGAGAAGGTTGCTGCATTAAGTTGGTTTATCTCAAAAGCAACCTTTAAATGTATACCGTTCTATGATGCCCTTAAAAAGAAGAAAGGAAATTTTATGTGGATGAAAGAATGTCATAACGCCTTCGAGGAATTGCTAAGACATTTGGAAATACCATCGGTACTATCCAAGCCTTTGGATGAAGAGGATTTGTTCATTTATTTGGTGGTTTCTGCTCACGCACTAAGTACAACATTGGTATGTAAGGAGGCGATGACTCATAGGCTTGCTTGTTACATCAACAAGCGATTTATCAAAGCCGAAAAGAACTATTTGAACTTGGAGAAGCTCACTTATTGCTTATTGATTGCATCGAGGAAGTTACAACCATACTTACAGGCTAACTCAATAAAGGTGTTGATGGACCAGCCTTTGAAGCAAGTATTGCATGGACCCAAGACTTCAGGAAGGTAATTGAAGTGGAATATTGAACTGAGACAGTACAACATCACTTACCATCCAAGGAGGGAGATAATAGGATAGGCATTGGCAGACGTCGTTGTTGAATTTTCCACTTGGGATGGAGAAGAGGAAGGCGATATGGTCACACTTTCTCAATGGAAACCATTTTTAGATGATGCTTCTAATGAGAATAGTTTTAGTGCAAGAGTGGTACTTGTGACTTTGAAAGGAAAATCAGTTTGTCATGCACTGAAGCTAGAGTTCCCCGCGATAAACAACAAGGCTGAGTATGAAGCATAAATAGCAGTGCTCAGGATAGCGAAGGAACTGAAAGTAAGGATGCCACATATATTCAGTATCTTCTAGTTGGTGGTTTGCCTAGTGAGGAAAGAATTCCAGGCTAAGGTGAGAAACTTGCCCCTTACTTGACGAAGATGCTGGAACTGATAAACGATATAGAGCTCTACACCATTACTCATATCCCTAGAGAAGAGAATAAGAATGCCGATTCACTAGCTAAGCTAGCTAGCTATAGAGATGCGTAGTTGACGGGATCGATTCCAGTAGAGGTTTTATCAACTTAAGTTTCGATCAAATGGATATCAATTGGATTTTGGAGGCCGGAGATGAAAAGGACTCATGGATGACTCCAATCAAGGATTATTTATTGAAGGCCTCCTAAAAGGAATGAATGAATGATGAAAACTCCTTCGAAAGGCATGCAAGAATGAGTAATGTACGTAAGAGGTTTCTCAACCCCTCCACTTTGATGTGTAACCAAGGATGAGGTTAGGAAAATCCCCATGGAAATCCATAAGGGTAGTTGTAGTGACAACACTAATGGGCAAATATTAGCGAAGAAGATACTTCTCTATGGATACTTCTAGCCAACAATATAATAATGATACTACTGAATACACCAGACAATGCGACCGATGCCTGAGGTTTGTGAAAATTCCAATAGAACCATCCATAGAGCTTATGCAAATGGTTAGCTCATAGTCAAATGCGGTTTGGGGAATTGATATAACAGGTGTGCTACTGATGTCAAAAGGAGGAGCTAAGTACGATATTGTTGCAGTGGATTACTTAACAAAGTGGGCTGAAGCGGAACCACTTGCCATAATCTCAACGAGAAAAGTGATTAGCTTTGTGATGAAGAATATAATCTGTAGATTTAGAGTACCCCAAAAAGTTGTAACGGATAATGGAACTCGGTTCGAAAGTACCAAGTTTAAGGATTTCTGCAACTGGCATAAGGTCGAGAAAACCTTTTCGACAATAGCACATCCACAGGCAGATGGATAGGTGGAGGTAGTGAATAAAATCATCAAATCCATCTTAAAGAAATGATTAACCAAAGTCAAGACAACTAGGTCGATGAGCTTCCACTTGCATTGTGGGCTTATAGGATGATCCACAAGTCGCGACCACATACTCCATTCAGCTTTGCTTACAAATTAAAGGCCATGATTTCAATCAAACTGGAAGTCCCTTCTCACCGAATAAAGCATTTTGATCTCAAGGTCAATGAGGAACTCTTGCTTGAGTCCCTCAACTTGATTAATGAAAAGCAAGAAGAGACAAAAAGATGGGTAGTTGCTTAGCAGAAAGGAGTAGCATGACATTTTAACAGCAATGTCTAAAGCCGTACCTTTAAGGTTGGAGAAATCATTTTGAAACGAGTTCTCTTAGGTACGTAAGCACTTGGTCCGAATGGGAAAGGTCCTTATGCGATCAAACAAAAGCTTGGTGATGGAACTTTCAAGCTGGCCACTGTAGATGAAATTGGGATTCCGTAGGGATGGAACAATGACCTATTGTGACTCTATTTCACCTAGATTTATTTAGTTTATTTTCTTCAAATAAGCCATCCTAGCAAATTAAGGGCAATATAATAAGGCAGTACTTGTCATATCCTTTCTCTATGAATAAAGTTAGCTACTTACCAATCGAACCTTGTTCTTGTTAGAAAAACTTTATGTTGCATGATTAGCGGTACAATCATGTACCCGGAGATAGGTACCAACTCCATGGTTTCAAGATCAGGACAAAGGAGTATAATCACAAGGGTTGACTGGATAATTAGACCCTATTCCTCTGGTATTGGCTAATGCCTAGAAACAGGCAAAGTCAATGAGGGATGCCTAGGAGAGGGAAACAGAAGTTCTAGTTTTCGAAGACAAGAAACTGGTGCGTGGTTAATATTTTAATTACTATGCTTGCGGCCTGGCAGGACGGTCAATGAATACTCTAAGTTAACACCCAAAGATGGGTGAGACTTAGAGCGGGTACCCGAAAACAGGTCTCGCTTAATACTTTAGTCTAGGATGACCAAGGGAGTATAATCGGACTAGTGGTAAGTGGGTAATTTACCCCATGATATTTCGACCAATGCCCGGAGATAGGCAAATTCGAAGAGTGATGCCAAGATTCTGGCTTTTGGAATACCAAGTCCCGAAGACAGGACTAAGTGTGTGATCGAATTATGAGAAAGTACAACCCCACTTATGGCACAACATACAAGCTTGGCCGAGGTCAAGTGGTGGGAATCGATGGAAAATATCGATTACACCCGGCAATTGGCAAGATCGAGGACGTCGGGATATAAACATCTAGACCACTATTTCCTGGATATAGGAAGTGACATAAAACTCGGTTTATTTATAACTTGTTGATGGTCTAAGGAAACTCGACCAAGGGTAAAAAGAAGTAGCTATGTATTTGGTTAAATTTTGTTTGTTTAGCCAGACGAAAACACTTTGGCAACAATAAAAAGAACTGAATAATGGAATACAACCGAGAAATTACAGGAATTTTACTTATATGCATAGAGTTGTGATTTGTAAAAGCAATGCATAGACACAAGCGGTCATAATATGGATGAATTGCAGTACAAGCGGTTATATTATATATGCAGGCAGTTGTAAACAAGTATAATACATAGAAATTCGAAAAATGTAAACAAGACAGCAATTGAATAGGAAAATAATCTTTTATCACATTCATTTTACATACAACAGTTTCGGGGCCGGTCCTGCACAAGCACACCTATATGCAACAAAGGAAAGCAAAAAAGGTTTAACCAAAAGGAGACGAAAAGAAACTATCTCTACAAAATCTAGGTGAAGAGCTACTTCTTCTATACCTTCTTCTTCTTCTTCTCACCCTTGTCACCTTGGCCACCAGTACCATCACAAGGTCTCTTTGGGAAATTCTCGTCCTTGGGATTCCTCTTGTGTATGTTATCTTTAGAAGGAGTGGCATCTCCTTTGGTAATTGTAATGGTAGGATCTTGAGTTGGTAATTGGGGAGCTCGGATTTCTCTACGGAGGCACTGACGCTGCTGCCCTTAGGAGGTTTAATGGTAATAGGAAAAGCAGGCATTGGCACCTCGATGTTGGCTGGTTTTTCAAGTTCGGGCTTGATCTTGATTTTCTTCTTAGACATGTCGATCGTCCACCTTTCCCCTATGGAGACAGGATCATCTGGGTCCAAAGCACTGGTGATGGTAACATCTCTCCCTCAGGATAGAGATATGTCATCCAGTCCATGAAGAGCCACAACTATCTCTGAATAAGACCAGGAATAGAGCTGGAGGAAATGATTGGAGTGACCGGTCCTATAGTAACGAAGGTAGACTTGATGGAAATAATAATGGGACCCAAGCCTTGCATAATTGGCAGGGGAGGAGAAGGAAGCGACGAGTGACCTATAAGTTCGCAAACAATGAAGTAAAAGTTAGTCACGGTCTCGGGCGAGAACTGAAGGATCTCGAACACTGGAGAGAAGAGAGATGTGCCTTAAATGCACAGAGTTCCTTAGCTAGTGATAAAACAATTTCACCCTCTTCTATAGTCGATAAGATGGGTTGATAAATGAAGATATGGATATAAGGCTCGTCAATTGTCATGGCAATGGAATCCGAAGTTTGAGAAAGAGTGGCCTTGGAGCTGGCTCCCTTAGATATTGGAATATACATCGCAATCTCTTGAACTTTCAAATGATGATTCTACATGGCCATATGCACTGGACCAATAAGAGCTTCGCTGGTAGCTTCAGCGGTAGTAGTATCATGTGTTGCCAAGATCGTTTTCCCCTCTTTTGGCTTCTTAATATCGTCGACGTCAAGGTACTTGGCCTTTAATTGGTCCTCTGTGAGGCCTTAACCAGATCTAGGCACTCGATGCATTATCTCTTTCAGAGTGTCAGTTGGGGTAACAAAATAAGTGCTTCCTAACCACTTCAAGTTCTTGTACTAGATAACATTAGCGAAGAACCGCTGAAGGGTGGAATTCAAACCTATTTTCTTCTTGGCTATTTACTTTTTTAACTCGGTAAGCTCGTTTTTTATTCTAGCATTATCAACTTGAGCCTCTAGTTTTCTGTTTTATCCAACAGTAAGGAGGACTCAAACTTCTCAATATCGTTACGGAGCTTCTGGGTATTAGCTTCTTTAGCCTAAAGAGCCTTGTCTTTTTCTAATAGGGTCAGGTCTCCGAAATTGATTTACGTCTCTAGATGGGCATTTTCTTCATGTTAGTTTTGACTTAGTCTTTCATCATAATCGTGAGCTAATTATGGGATTTTATCACCTCATCGACCTCTTTTTTGGAGTTAGGCCTCACCTCTTTCTTCAATAGCTTTAGCCAGTTCCATCTTGTACTCCTCCATGGTTCTATCATAACTCTTTCTCTTTAATTAAAATGATTGAATGTCATTTTGGTGGATTCTATTGACATCAAAGAGGGTGAAGGCGAGTTCTTTCACTTGAACTCATAGTCTATCAGCTCCTGGATGCCTCCAACGCTACGGTTGGCCTCTTCCTTGGGAATGTCTTTAAGGTCACGATCTAATTTGACCCCGGTCAAGAAAATATTTGGGAAGGCAGCTTGCATTCTTCTTAGCAGGGGTAGAGGTTAAGCTAGAAGGATAAAGGTCACTTTGGATCGATAGGGTAAAGAAACTATGGTGGTTAGAAAAAGTGATGCTAGAGGATGATGTGAAGAAAGCGGTTAAAATCAATATAGGAGAAAGCCATAAGAAGAACAATAGCAGTCATACGAATCCTTGTCCCTTGTCCTTTGGTCGTGGGAATATTTCTCCTCTACGTGCCTCTTTTTTCTTTCTCTTTCTGTCTAGCAGTCAGCTTTCGCTTAGCATTCTTTGTCTTTCCTAAATGCCCTCTCTTCATCCATTTCTCTTTCTCTATTAGAACAAAAACAATATGGGTACGGATTGACAGTTTGTCCCCTTTGTTCGAAAGTGCTAGGGTGAAGATATCGAAAATGATCTTTCCCATCGAACCTGAAATGAAAGAAAGGATTGTATCAGTCGCAGAATATTGAGATAAGAGCGAATGCATGGTGTGAGTGTTCATGATCCTAAAAGTGTATGGAATGCTGGTGTTGCCCTAAGCACTCTATGGACCATGTTTAGAAGGCAATAAAGATGAAGTCTCGCCTCCCTTGACTAGAAGGCCTGCAAATGGGAAGTTGAATCCTAAAGGGAATTCTTTAAGAAGATTACTTATCAAAATGCAAAGATCACTGGGCACATCAAAGATATTTTCTAAGTAACCGGCTGGAAGAATCACCTAGATTATCAGTGTTACACTCGGTTCCATAGACTATTGAGAGGCCTTGATGATTATTCATCTCGACATAATGAGGTAGGAATTCAATACTTTCTGGAGGCGTTTCTCCATACAACTCTTCTCCTCCTTAATTGAAGTCATTGTCATCGTCCTCTCCATCATCTTCCTTCTCTTCTCCTCCTTCTTCTCTTTCTTCCCTTCCTCCATGGATTGTTTGCGTTTCAACTCTCTCCTCTCCATCCACTTGCACTCCACCGGCCATGTTAACTTTTGATGCTCTATTGGCAATTTCATCGATGTTTGCTATGACTGACAGGCCTTTGACACCTCCTTGAATGTCTTCGTTAGAGCTACGAATAGGGGAAGTAGTCTTGGTAGAAACCCTGGATTCTCTCGGTGGAAGTTCGACCGGAACGGTGAATCGTTTAGGATATAGGCAGTCGCATTGGCAGAGGTTTTCATTTGTTAGGAGATAAGAAGTGGTGCGGAATCGTATACTGACTCTTTTAAGGGTTTGTAGAGTCTTAGAGTGCTCTCAGCTCGTGTCTCAAGCAGGGATATCTATAAAGAAAGTGGATAACAAGTAAGATGCTTGGATAACCAGAATTCAAGTACGGGGAAGAGTAGAAGAGAAGAAGTCTTACTTCTTAATAGCCAGAGTTGGTTGAAGCCATATGGACATCAAACATAGAAATACTCATTCTTGAAGCACGATCTTTCATCGTGAAGTGCCTCAATCACTTAACACTGGCACCAAGCTTTAATGATCATTAAAATGGTGACTTGCTCCATTTTTTGAAGCTCAAGATATGTGTTAGCTTCCTAATGGTTAGGAGCCATTGAAATTGATTCATAAATAGAACATACAATGAACTTAACATAGCTTAACCATTAGGATGGACTTGAGTAGAAGCAAGCCCAAGGTCCTAGAGGAAAATATAAAGGAATGGATTGAAAGGTGGTATAGCACCACCTAGGCACATGTAATTGTTGCAAGTCGTATAGCCCATTGGAGGATTGTGCGCCTATTGGATAATTGTTTGGAGCGGGACGTCACTTTCTGGTATTCCATATTGGAAGCATATATTCTAGAGCAACTTAGTCATTATAATTGTTGGCATTTATTGAGGAGGAGCATCAAGAAATCTTAGGCCGGCTCATTCATTTAGAGGAGAAGGTTGGTCCTGGATTGGATCTGCATGTACTATCATCCTCTGTAATACAACAGTGATCGAGCACCTGACTCTAGCAACTGCAGAGTTCAAGGCCTGAGCTATCGTAGCCCCACTTCAAGAGGCATCAATGGACCAACGCCAATGTTGAAATGAGGTGAATGGCATGTCATTGTGGATAGGAAAACTCATATTGAACATGGTTAGGTATGTTTTATTTTGAACTTATATTTTAGTTCAAGCCCGTGTGGTCGACGCTCAGAATTTGACGGATGTTGATATACATTGACTAGTTAGATTTTGAATGCTGACCGAGGCAATTAGAAGTTATAATCTATGCAGCGCGAGTCCCGTGTCTCATACACGATGAATGGACCATTCTGTGTAGAGCTCATACTAGAAAATGAGCCCCATTATATGATGGAACTGTATGCCAGATCTTACCTGTTATCATCAGATAATCAATAATCAAAGCGCTATCTAGAGCGACATGGAGCATTCTTTTGTAGGAACACAGGATAATGCAGTGGTTGGAAGTGATGTATGAAGGAATTGTTCAAAGATCAAAGAACATTCCATGTGTCTTCTTTTGAAGAAATCGTTGAACTTTAAAGTGATGAGTTTTGATCGACCACGTCACATTAGAGCATGCATTTTCTTGTAACGTGTATAAGGGAGCAAGGCTATTGCAAAACTGAAGATAGCCCAAAGGAGCAACGTGGAAACCTCGAAGCCAACACTAAGTAGGTGAAAACAACCATAACTCGAATCGTCATAGTGCTGAAATCGAGTTGTGGTTGAGGTTTCCTCAAACGGACTTATGCATTTACAATGGTCACAATTAGAACGTGGGAAAATCTCAAAGTCCAAGATCGGCGGCTCATCAATCACTAGCGATCTCTAACCATTAACGGTGACCTAAAGACCGCCTCCAAAGCATGAAACTTTAAAAACCAACCTTCAAATTTGGATCTAGATATGAAATCGAGGAAGGTTCAAGGCCGAATGCTTTTGGAAAGACAATGTAGTCAAGGTAGAAAACAAGTGCCTACGATGGCAAAAGGCGGTGGTAGTAGCTCTAGGTGGTTAATGACGTGGGTTTGGAAGTTGGTCGTAAGAGGTCGACATTGGAAAGATGAAAGAAATACAAATAGAAAATGAAGGTATGAGAGTGAAATTGGCTAAGTGTTGGTCTTGTAGGAATTTCTAACTTAGTAAAAAATCTCGGTACTGACCTGATCAGGTCGGTACCGACATGAAATTTCAACCCAAAATAAAAAGGAAAAGAAAATGAGGGAAATAGGAAAATAACGCACACCTCTTTGAAACGTGGAATTATCTTAGACTATAGATCTTGATCTCAAAAATTTGAGTGGACTACTGCTATTTAAAGCAATGGAAAGACACCCTTGGATTGGAGATGACACTATGAAGCAACTCTTGGATGACCAATGAACTTATAAGGATGGTTGAATGCGCTTATCTTGATCCAAAGCATGCTTTGTTTCCAACAGAAGCGCACTTTGGGGGACAAGTGTTAGCCGATTTTAGACCAAGCAGTTTTCAAACAAACCTGAATGTTAGGATGGAAATGATTCAAGGACTCGGGAGCATGCTTAGAAAGATGACTGAAAGACTTCATGAACTAGTTGGTGAAAACTAGGCTAAGGAACAGGTCTGTAATGACATCTTTCAGGTCGGTATCGATCTAAGTTTTAGCACATTGGTGGTCTTTGGAGGTGATGGACAACGAGTTGCTGGCTAGAGTGATCGTCCTTGGGTCCATTTCTGAAGTAGTAGGTGAGGAATTCTAAAGTGCTTGGAAGAAAAGGACAAGTAATAGACATGTCAAAACCTCTTGGTAACAACTTGGTTTCTAAGATTTATGGACATTAATTACAGATTTAATGGGCAATAAATTTGTAGTTAATAATGGATAACAAAGAAATTAGTTAGGGGATTGATTGAGAAATCTAATATGGTATTTGTGGAGGAATAGAATACTCATAATAAGGAAATTCTAAAACCGGTAATAGATTGAAATGGATTTAATAAGAATTGATTAGAGATTGTCAATTTTGATATTAATGACTAGTTATTGTAGGTAATGGATATTTATTAGAACCATGAAGGAAAACTAAGAGAGGAGGAAATTGGTGGAATGACATTCTAGGAATGCCCATCTTAATTTGGTGAGAAGCATTATGACACCAAAATCATTAACACCAGTTAATGATTAAGGGCGACTTCTATTAATATATGTTTTAAACTTTTTGGGTTGAAATCACTAGTTGTCCGCTTTAGGAAAAGTGTAACACCCATAAAATTTAATGAGAAATTTGGTAATTAAAGTAAGGTTAAAAAGGGAAATTTAGTAAACATTGGAATTTGACCATGGAAGTTGCACCATTGCGTCTGTGACAATTTTCTGATCAATTAACATGTTGAAATCGAAGTTCGATGAAAACGCTACAGATGTTTGAAATATTGGGTTTAAAATAATTCTAGAAGAGTTTGAAATTTGAAATCTGAGGACTTGCCTTAGTTATAAAGGAACATTAGCGATAACGTGAACGTTAACGGAGAAGTAACGCAACAAATCATCTCAGAACGGCAAGGAACGAAATTTGTAGGGTATATCTGCCTAGTCAATATGGCTACCAATATATACGAATAGTCAGACTAATGTGAGACATCATGGTTTGGGCTATAGTTCATAATTGCATTATTGATGCGATAGAATCTTTAGCAGAGGTCCGTTTCAGGTTAAAGGTATTAAGTGGCTATTATAGGGCCTGCCATTTTCCTTAGAAGAAGTGTTAAGTGGCCTAATGGGATTCTTTACGATATCCGTTAGTGAGAACCATGTAGGGACCCACCTCGGATTAGGTCTTAAATGATGGGGACTTGCCAATTGTATAGGTGTTAGATGGTTAGAGCCTGCCTAATTTTCAATAAAAAAAGGTATTAACTAGTTAGGGTTCTCTCTCTTGCATCATAAATGATAAGTCACGGTAGAATTTTGTAGTTGGACTAAAAATGGATGGGTGTTAAATAAGAGAGACCTTCCTAACTTACGGGCACTAAATGGTGAGTTTGACTAATCCCCAATAAAGGATATTTATTGGTTAGGATGCTTTCTCTTATTAGTTGAGTTGAATTTTTGAGATTGGAATGGAAAGGACTTCTTGCCTCCAGTTAAATTTATTAGTATTTGCAGCCACGTCGTTTTTAGGGTGACTGTTGTGTTGTTACGTTGACTATTAGAGTGATGTTACATTGGATATAGTTTTAAATACGCAAGACATATTTTCTTATCTAAATAATATTGCCCAAATATAATTATGGTTAGCTTGAGATTCTCGCGTTGTGAACTGTGGCGATGCTTACCCCAATTACCCACAGGGTGGAGGTCGTATTACTAAGAATAATTTTGAAAGAGATTATAGCTCTAAGATTAATAGGGCGATAAATGTGCATTAAATAAGGAGAGACAAAATTTTAATAAGGAGATAAATGGACTTATTAAAATTGATAATATTAAAGATTAAAATGAATAAACAAATGTCTTTAGAAATTATCCGGTTAGAATAATATTATTACGGACAATTAACATTTATTGAAATAGTGAACTAGCATGTAGGGTAGTAATTAAATGTTGAAAACATCCAGAAGTGACGGATGGTAGAGGAAGAAAATGCAATGGGGAAGACAATCACTAAGAAGTTGTTTTGAGAAAAGATTTTCTAAAATCTTACTCTACGTGAAGAATTAGATAAAAAGATTTTCTTTCGATACTTCCTTGAATTGTTTTAAGTGGACCTTTTAAAAAGATTTATTAAAGAAATTTCTGTTTTGAAAAAGTAAGAAAATTTGGAAATCATAACTTAAAAGGAAGTTGTGGGGTCAAAAGTTTTAATTAAAAGGCTTTTGGTAAAAAGTACTTTTTTGAAATAAATGTAAAATAGAGCAGTGGGACTTGATGATATTTCCTATTTCATAAATTCGAAAGTTCTTTATAATTCTTCCTTTTTAAATAATAAAAGGGATAGAGTGGAAATTTAACATGATGAAAATGATGTAGATATCATTTAAGTAGGAAAAGCATAAACATAAGCAATATTAAGAGCTCTGGATAGGAGTAACTTTAGGAACCTATAAACCATGATTAGAAATATAGTTAAAGATAGTGTAGGAGGAAAATGTTAAGAATAGGTTAGGAAAACGATGGCATAGAAGTTTACCTTGTCTACTACACTTTTCATTGTTTAGAAGTAATAAAAGATGTTTTTGAATATGTTGAACGAAAAGACCAACTTTTAAAAGAATAAATCTTTAACATAGAAAGTTTGAAAGGAGACATTTTACTTTGCTTTTTTTTAGGGATTAAGCAATCCTTTTTGAATTTTGACTTAATAATAGTTTTGTTTAATAATTAAGTTTTTGAATGTTCGGGGTCAAAGACCCTACTTTTAAAAAAGAAAGTTTTTGAGGTAAAAGAATTTAAGAAAGGAAATAATTTTTCTAAGTAATTTTAGAACCTTTGAATTTGAGAGTTAAGAGTAAAACGGTAAATTTTTTGAAAGCTTTGAAAAGTTGGGTTTAGATATTTTTGAAAGGTTTTATTCCAATGTTTAACAAAAATGGAATAGATATATGGAATAAATTAAAATCTGGTGTTTAAATGCTTTTGGGAATTTGATTCTAAAAAATTTGTTTCAAGAAGATTTTGAATCCCAAATGATGCATACGAGCGTAATAAAGTTCTAAGATAAAGGTTTCAGGTTTAGTACTTCATGGTTTTGAATTATTATTTTAAGAATGGGAAGGACTAAATCGAACCTAACTATTTTATGGAGCAGATAGGGATCATTGTCTAAGTAAGGAAGGTTGCATGAGATGAATTAAATAAGAATATTATGTACAACCTGATCTAGATTTGAAATTAGTCCCAAGCATTTATTTGTGGAATATTGTTAAGGTGTTCCAGATCTATAATTGGGTTGTAAGTAAAGTTGCTTAGTTAACTTAAAATGAGAATTTCTATATTTTGATTTATTAGAAGTGGGTTTGATGTAGTTTCCATAAGTTATCTAATTCCTTACATGTACAAAAAGAGCAATGTTTGAATTTACAAAGGGTATACCAAAATGGAAAAGAGATGTGTAAGATATGAATATCCTTTTTCGTAGTTTACATTGTCTATTTCAATAAAAGAAAAGAAACAACCCCTGTTAATTTCAAATAAAGCAAAAATCTCATTTATGATTAGTTTATGGAAATTTTTAATGGTAATCCTTTTAGGAAGGATATCCCTGATAAAATAAAATGTAGAAATGAATGTTATAATTTAAAATTAGTGATTAGAAATAAGAAATAAATAAATAGTGTAAGTTACAATGGCATTTGTACTTATTATAAATAGCGTAGTAATTATGGGGCTAGGATTTATGGATGTTAATTACAAATTTAATGGGCAACAAATTTCTAATTAATAAAGGATGATAAGGAAACTAGATAAGGGACCGATAACGGAAATTTGATATGGTATTTGTGAAAAAATTGAATACTCGTAATAAGTGGATTTTGAAACTGGTAAATGAACTAAAAGGGATTAATTTAGGATTGATTAGAGAGTGTCAATTTTGACATTAATGACCAGTTATTATGGGATCTTTTTTTGAACTAAGAAAGTGGGTGATGGTGGAATGTCATTCAAGGGATGTTCAACTTAAATTGGTAAGAAGCATTAGGACTCCAATGTCGCTAACCCCAGTTGATGATTAAGGGAAACTTCTAATAAAAAATTCTTTTAAAATTTTAGGTTGTAATCGCTAGTTGTCTCCTTTGAGAACTAAAGGGATTGATATGGTATAAGACATGTTCCTATTTTAACACCATGGTGATTTATGGATGAGATTAGACCATTAAATAAATATATGAATATTAAGGAACATCGTAAATAAGGAAATTTTATAAGGACGTTTAACTTGTGGTAAACCATAGGTAAGAATGGAAGTGAGTGAGGATATTAGTTTAGAATGCTTCAGAACCACTGCTCGTAAAGCATCACCATTTATTCTGTATAAGTTAAGACATATAATAGATATGAAGAGAAATTTACAATTAGTCAACGACAAAGAGAGATTCATTGAATTAATTTTCTTATGTTGGACCTATCGAAGGATTATGGCTAAGCAAAGCAAGCCCGAAGAGTTTCTGACCTGGATATGGGAGCATGCATCGATGGACTTTGTAGATGGGTTATCTAAAGGAGACGATGCCATTTAGGTCATAGTATATTAGCTCATTTACTTCCGGTGGAAGTAAGTGGACTGTAGCATCTCTAGCATAGATTTATGGCAAGCTAGTGGCGTAACTTCATGGAGTTACAGTTAGCATTTCTGATAATGGAGAACCTTATTCATTAGCGAATTTAAAGGAATTCTCAATTGGCTTTGGGAACGATTTTGTACCTTAGAAGGTTTGCTGAGAGCTTGCACCATGGATTTTGAAGGACCTTGGAGCAGGTAGAAGTTTCGAGGCGATGAATGAAGACCACAAAGGACCATTGAAAGTTCTAGGCTGACAGGAAAAGAAAGGAATTAGAGTTTTTAGTTGGGAACATGGTATTTACCGAGGTTTCCGCCTTTAGAAAGCTTATGAGGATCATTGCTTTTGGGAAGTGTGCGCCAAGATTTGTTGGGCCTTTTCCTATTTTAGAGAGGATGAGGAAAACTTTCCTTTTGGGACTAGTTAGCGGGAGTCATGATATCTTTCATGTTCCATAGTTGAGGAAATGTATACATATCATTGCCTTTATAGTAGAGCCTGATCGGGTTTTCGATGTTCGGAGCCTATCGCCCCTCTGTGCTAGTGCATGCATAGTGAAGCACATATTAGAGGCTGTGTAACTAAGGTATTAGGCTGGTTTGAGATCAATAGGGAGATAACCTAGAGGAAACCATATGGTAGACCGAAGGAGAGATGAAGTTGTTCAACTCGAGTTTTCTCTGGTAAGTCTTTCTCTCTAAAATTTAGTTTTGATTGCATCGTGGTTGCTAGATTAGATGGTATGAGATGGTTATCACACCTTTTTATTGTTATTTTGCACTAATACAAAGAATTTTATGTATATTTAGGATGTTTGTGTACATGCCTATATGTCACGACCTCGCATTCACGCTAGGATTGAGCTTACCTATAGAATGTTGCATGCATAATCACATTGCATTTTTGGTTAAGTATATGGTTGTGTAGATTATTATAGATGACTTGGTTGTATAATATGGAAGTTGAGTGTGCGTTACATTATTTTCCATTGATGATTTCGAGGGCGAGATCCTTTTAGGGGGAGAATGTAACATCCCATAAAATTTAATAATTAAAGTAAGGTTAAAAAGGAAATTTTTTGTAAATGCCAGACTTTGACCACGAAAGTTGCATCATTGCGTCCGTGATAATTTTCTGATCAATTTCCCTATATAACATGTTGAAATCGGAGTTTAAACGAAAATGTTGCGGACGTTTGAAATATGGGGTTTAAAATAATTTAAAATGAATTTAAATTCAATTTTGAATTTTTAAATAATCTCGGAGGAGTTTGAAATTTGAAATCCGAGGAGTTGCCTTAGTTAAAAATAATGTTAGCATTAGTGTGAACATCAGCGGAGAAATAAGGCAACAAATCGTCTATGAACAGCAAGGAACGAAATGACCGTGTTTTAAATGGACCAATTGACCACTTTTATAAGGCCGGTCAACCGCTGGCTGACGACTGCCTCTAAGATAAGCGGTTTACCGATTAGGGCGGATAAGCTCTAATTTGGGCTAGCCAAACCGCCCCATTCATTAGTTTTAATCTAACGGTTCTCATTCGTTTCTACACGTATACATTGACCTAAAATCTAATCCCTTTTCTTCACCAAAATCGAGAGCAATGCCGGATACTATGCTAAAATATTTTTTCTAGGGTTTGAGAAAAATAGAGAAACGGTACGCAATTACAATTCTAGTCTCTATTTTAATTTTATTCTCAATCCTTCTTCCCCTCTCTTTCGATTTTCTAAAATCTAATGACTAAATTTATAATTGTTCTTGTATGTTAAAAATCTTTCAGAGTTTGAAGCAAACTAATTCAGAACTGATCTTAAATCATAGGGATTATGTGAGTGGAATCTTAAATTTTTATCATTCTAGTAATTGTGTTGTATTGATTTAGATCTTTAATATACCTTGGGAAATCTATGAATACAAACCATAAAACAATAAAACCCTAGAGTTTCTCTAAATAAATATCAATCTTTTTGTATGTTGGAGTTGTCATTGTTTTGGTGTTATTATATTATAATTGAGTTAATTGATTTGAATTGGATAATCTATGATTTATTCAGACTATTCTCATTTTTCTAAATTGCAGTGTTAAAGGATTCAAATCAGAAATTTGTGTAAATTATAACTTGTATTATTTGTAATTTGCACCGCCTATTTATAGCATTCAAAAAATCAAAGAAATCCTTTCTCACTCTAAAATGATGTATAAAAATGTTGAATTGAACATAGGTGATTTAATCTGTTAGATCTATTTATTTAAATAGAAAATGATTCCAATACGTTAACATATGACAAGTTTGGGAATTCAATTGTTGTACAGGTCTATTTTATTTGGCTATGGGAAATAGCTATTCTTGTTGAAGTTGTAGATTTGTATAAGATTGATGTTTAAGGATTATCTTGTAAGCGAATTATTACCGGATTATTGGAGTGCAATAATTATACCTTGATTTCCGCACGTACGCAAATATGTAATATTAATATATTAGTTATTAGTTATTAAAACTTAAGAATTATATCGTATTGAACATATTAGTTAGCTTTAATAGAATAATTAATAGTATTAATTGTGTAGGATGATAGTTAATAATTGTGGGGATTAATCCATAATTAAAGGCGTAATAAGGGGTTACCTAATATGGCCTTAATTATTAATCTCAAAGAGTAGTGTATATATACAGTTATTATATATATGTATGTATGTATGTATGTATGTATGTATGTATGTATGTATGTATGTATGTATGTATGTATGTATGTATGTGTGTATGTATTTGAAGTATGACTAAGTTATAAGGATGCGAGGTCAATCAAATGTTGCGTAGAAGCCTGCCCAGTTAAATCTGGCTACGGCGTTGTAACTTTGTGGACTGATGTGGGACATCGTCTATAATAAATAACCTCAGTGGACGTGAGGTTAGTCCCAAATTCTATAGGGTAAGCCCGCCCAGTAAATCTGTCTACCAGTACCTACAAATAGTTGGACTAACGTGAGACGTCACGGTTTGGGTTATGTGTCATAATTGCGTTACTGATACGATAGAAGGAATCTTTACAAGGGTCCGCTTTAGGTTAAAGGTATTAAGTGGCTATTGTAGGGCCCGCCTATTTCCTTAGAAGAAGTATTAAGTGGCCTAATGGGACTCTTTATGATGTCAGCTAATGAGAACCATGTAGGGACTTGCCTTGGATTAGGTCTCAAATGATGGAGACTTCCTATTGTATAGGTATTAAATGTTCAGAGTCTATCTAATTCTCAATAAAAAAAGGTATTAAGTTGTTAGGGTTCTCTATCTCGCATCGTTAACGATAAGCTACGACAGAATTTTGTAGTTGGACTGAAAATGGGTTAGGTGTTAAATAATAGAGACATGCCTACCTTATAGGTATTAAATGGTGAGTCTTCCTAATCCCCAATAAAGGATATTTGTTGGTTAGGATACTTTCTCTTGTTAGCTGAGTTGGAGTTTTGATATTAGACTGGAAAGGCCCTCTGGCCTGTAGTTAAAGTTATGTAGCCATGCCCTTTTTATGTGACCATTGGGTTGTTACATTTGACTGTTAGGGTGACTGTTACATTTGGTGTAGTTTTAAATACGTAAGACATATTTTCGTATCTAAATGATATTGCCCAATTATAATTATGGTAAAGCTTGAGATTCTCATTTCACTAAACATTTGTTGTTACATTTGACTGTTAGGGTGACTGTTACATTTGGTGTAGTTTTAAATACGTAAGACATATTTTCGTATCTAAATGATATTGCCCAATTATAATTATGGTAAAGCTTGAGATTCTCATTTCACTAAACATTTGTTGTTATGACCCACTCTCATTAAATAACATAATTTAGAGGAGGCAATGTTGATTTTAGGGATGAAGGTGAAGATGAGGATTCGTGGCAGTTATCCATCTATTTATGCTTTTAAAATGTTTCTAATGTACCTGGCCTAGAAAATCATGTTGTTATGAAATATTGCAAACTATAAGTTTTATGTAGACATAATGGTGAGATTCGATAACATGTATATTTCTGAGATGATTTCTTTTGTGAAATGGGTACTTGTTCCATACATTATATTTTATTCCATTTGCAATGTGATTCTGAAAGTATAGATAGATAGCTTTGTGTACTGTGTATTGCATAAGTTTTATCAAGTGGAAATTAGCCACAAGGGCCTCTTTAGCAAGTGGAATTAGTTTCTAGGACACACAACTGAAATAATTACTTTCAAGGACAAAACATAAAATAATTAGTTTCTAGGGCCTAAAAGCTTATGAAATTATGTCCTTAAAAGTAATTGGACTGTTGACTTTGTCCTTGAAAGTAATTATTCTGCTGACTTTGTCCTTGAAAGTAATTTTTTTGAATGTGTGTCCTAGAAACTAATTGGACTGCAAAGTTTGTCCTTATGGTGAAATGCCCCTTTTATCAACCTACGGGCTTTTATTGGATCGAAATTAGGTCCATTTTAGGGCAGGTTATTACAAAAAGAGTCGATATGGTATACGGCATGTTCATGTTTTATCACTGTGTTGATTTTAGAGATGGGATTAGACCACTATATATATATATATTGACGAACATCATAAATAAGGAAACTTCATAAAGACACTTAACCAACAATAAACCGAAGATAAGACTAGAAGTTGGTAAGGAAATTAGGTTAGAATGCTTCAAACCCAAACTTATGGAGTGTCACCATTCACCCCGATTGTGATAAGGTATATGGGGATATGAAGATAATTTTCTAATCGATCAAGGATGAAGTGAGATTCGCTGAATTTGTTTCCAAAAATTTGACATTCTAAAGGATTAAGGCTAAGCAAGGCAAACCGAGAGGATTTTTATTACCATTGGAAGCTCCAACTTAGATATGAGAGCATATATCGAGCAAAATTTATAGATGGGATGCCTAGGAGTCAAAAAGGGCAACGATGTTATTTAGGTCGTAATAGATTGGCTCATTTACTTCTATGGAAGTAATAGGACTACAACATTTCTAGCATGGATTTATGCCAAAGAAGTGATGCAACTACATGGAGTTCCAGTTTGCGTTGTTGGTGGTAGAGACCCTTTGTTCACTAGGAAATTTTGAAGGGGCCTTGCAATCTACTTTGGGAATGACTTTGGATCTTAACACCACTTACCACCCACAGACTGACAGTTAGATGGAAAGGGTGAACAAGAATTTTTAGAAGATTTGTTAAGAACTTGCATCATAGATTTTAGAGGACCTTGAGAAAGGGTAAAATGTTTAGGCGGTGAATGAAGGTCGCACAGGACCGTTAGGAGTCCTAGGCTGACAGGTGAAGATAGAAATTGGATTTTTTAGTTAGGGACATGGTATTTATTAAGATTTCTCTCTTGGAAAGGTTATGAGGTTTAATACATCTGGAAAGATGGCGCTTAGGTTCATTAGGTCTTCCCCGTTTTAGAGAAGGTAGGGAATTTGTTTATTAGGTGGAGTTTCAGACTAGTTAGTGGGAGTCCATGACGGCTTTCATGTTCCACACTCAATGAAATGTCTGCATGATGTTGCCTCTGTAATAGAGCCCGATCAGTTAATTGATGTTGAAACAGAGCCTATTGGCCTTGTCCACCCCCTCCTCCGTGCTTCTGCCCGTAAAGTGAAGCGGGGTATTAAGAGGCTCCATAACAAAAGTTTTAAGTTGAATCAAGTAGATGGAGAGATAAACCAGTGGAAAGCACATAAGAAATCGAAGAAAAGATGAAGGTTTCTCATCCCAAGTGTTTCTCTGGCAGCTTCTCTTCCAAAAAATATAGGTTTTTGGTTGCATCATGGTCGTTAGAATGGATGGTAGGAGATGGTTGTCATACTTTTTATTGTTATTTTTGCACTTATGTAGAATTTTATGAATAATTAGGATATTGTCATACATGATTATATGCAATAATCTTGCATTCACACTGGGATTAAGCTCACCTATAGTATGTTTGCATACATAATCACATTGCATTTTTAGTTGAGTAGATGGTTGCGTACATTATTGTAAATGAATTAATTGTATAACATGGATGTTGAGTGTGTGTTACACTATCTTTGCTTGGTGATTTCGGAGGCAAAATCCTTTCTAAGGGGAGGAGAATGTAACACCCCATAAAATTTAATAAGAAATTAAAAAATTAAAATAAGGTTAAAAATGAAATTTTTGTAAATGACATAATTTGAACATGGAAGTTGCACCATTGCATTCGTGGCGATTTTCTGATCAATTTTCATATATAATATGCTAAAATCGAAGCTAAAATTAAATAGATACAGA
Source organism: Allium cepa (assembly GCA_030765085.1). Lineage (NCBI taxonomy): Eukaryota > Viridiplantae > Streptophyta > Magnoliopsida > Asparagales > Amaryllidaceae > Allium > Allium cepa. The sequence continues at coordinate 206,754,812 of CM060934.1, forward strand.
CGTTTGAAGTTTTCAGATTTAAAATAATTCAAAAGAGTTTAAATTTTAAATTTTTGAAAGGTCTAAAATTTGAAATAAATGATTAACGTTAAGGATGCTTAATGTTTAAGTAAATGTCAGAAAAAATGGTAACGTATAAGTTAAAATGAGTAATAAATAAAATAAAACGGAAAGAAGATAAGTTTGGCATTTCCAACCTCAAGAGGTCGACGACCCCTAGCCAAGGGGTCACCGCTTGGTATTAGGGTCCGACCGCTTGAGGGGGAAATTTGGTTGTTTTGAAGGTTGCAGGTAGGGTTTTGTTTAATTTAACGATCTGGATAATATTATTTTTAATCTAACGATTCTGGTTTCTTCTCGCTTTTATAAATAGACCCCTGAACCCCCACTTTTCCTTCATAAAATTTTGTAAGCAGTGGTGAATCTCTACCAAAATCTTTCCTCTTAGGGTTTTAGAAATAATAAAATTTCTGATTAGTACTTCTAATCTCTAATTTATATTAATTCTTCTCCTCCCTAACTTTTGATTTCTGAAATCTAATTTATATGTACACAATCTATGTGTTGTATATTCAAAAAAGGGAAGATCTAGCAGAGAATTAGGAGTGATATAAATTAGATCTCATCTTCTTCTTTGGATTTCAGATGCGGTTAGGATTTTCAGGTAAGAGGTTTAGGTGTTTAGTTTTTTTGATTTCTAATTCTATTCCTCTCTAGTTTCTAATTCTAGATCTAATTTCTACATACAATTCACTTTGTTGTATATTATAAAAAACGGAGATCTGAAAGAGAATTAGGTATGGTGGAATCAAATCTAGTTAGGAAGAAAACAATTCTCTATAAGTGGAAATATCAAGTTTTTCATATTTTTGTAATTGAATGGTATTTATTTGGATTTGATGTATGCTTTGGGAAATGCCATTAACACGAAAACCCTAAAATACTAAAACCCTATAATTTCCTAAAGTAAATATCAATCTTTATATAGTTGAAATTTAAATTATTTTTGGTATTAACATATTAGAATATAATTAATTGTTTATATTAGATAATTTATGGTCCTTTCAACTTTTTTACCTTGTTCAAATTGGAGTGTTAAAGGTTTCAAAAAGAACATAAATTGGAAATGATGTGCAAAGTATGCATTGAATAGTTTATAGTTTGCACTGTCTATTTCTATCGCTTAAATAAAAAAGGAACTCCTTTCTCACTTTAAAATGATGTATATAAAGGTCGAATTGAACATAGGCGATCTAATTTTTCAATATTTGTTCCTTAAAATGGAAAAGGAATTCTAATGTCTTAATATGGAACTGGTTGTACGTATTCCATGTTTGCACAAATCTATTTTATTTAGCTATGGGTAGTAGCAGTTCTTGTTGGAATTGCAGATTTTTATGAGATTGATATTTCAAAATACCTTGTAAGCAAACTATCATCGAATTATTGTAACATAATGCTTAGACCCTAAATCCTGCACGTAAATATAAATTTGTATGTAATAGTATTATTAGAATAGTAAAGTAATATTAATATGTAGGAAGGAAGTTAGAGTAAATTAGGGAATCAATCCCAAATTAGGAGCGTAATAAAGGGATACCTTATATGGCCTCAATTATTATTCGTGTAAGATGATATATGTATATAGTGGATATATATATATATATATATATATATATATATAAGTTATGACTATGTTATAGGGATGCGATGTTAGTCCAAAGCTACATGGAAGTATGCCCAATTAAATCTAGGTACCAGCGGTGTGGCTTTGCGGACTATTATGGGACATCGCCTGTAATAAATAACCATAGTGGACATGAGATTAGTCCCAACTTTGTAAGATAAATCCGCCCAGTTAATCTACCTACCAGTACCAAGGAATAGTCGGACTAATGTGATACTTCACGAGTGGGTTATGGGTCATAAATTACCTTTTGGAAATTCTTTGGAGGGTTCCGCTTTGGTTTGAGGTATTAAGTAGCTATGGTACGGTCTACCTCTTTCTTAAGTGAAGTATTAAGTGGCCTAATAGGATTTCTTATGATGTAGGTGATGAAGAACCATGTAGGGACCCGCCTTAACGTTAGGTATTAAATAAATGGAATCTGCGTATTTTATAGGTCTTAAATGATCGGAGTCTACCTAATTCCGATTAAAGAGGTATTAAGTGATTTAGGTACTTCCTATTACATTGTAAACATTAGTTACATTCAAGTTGTATAGTCAGAGTGGAAGGGTCTTTGGTCTTATAGTTGGCTTTTGTGTAGTTGGGTTGGAAGGGCCTTCGGGCTTATAATTGACTTTATACGAATGTTATATAGTTGGAATGGAAAAGCCTTCGGGCTTATAATTGACTTTATACGTATGTTATATAGTTGGATTAGAAGAGCCTTTGGGCATGCGGTTGACTTTATATGTATGTTATGATTTTATACGTACGACATTGTTTCTTATTTAAATAATACTGCACAAGTACAATTACGGTAAAGCTTGAGATTTTCATTTCACCGTACATTTGTTGTTCTAACCCACTCCTCATTACAATACAGGTTAGAGAGAGTAATGTTGATTTAGGAGGCAAAGGTGGAGGTGAAGAGTTGTGGTAGTTATCTATTTATTTATGCTTTTTAAGTATTTTATTGTGCCTACTTTAGACTGTTATGTTGTTTTAAGATATTGTACTATGGAGACTTTATGTAAACATATTGTAATGTTTAGCATGTTATATTTCTGAAATGGTTTTCTTTATGAAATGAGTACTTATTTCTTATATTATATTTTATCCATTCCGTTGCGAGATTTTGAAAGTTTAGATAGATAGCTCTGTGAACACTCTACTGTTTAATTTTATTAACTTAATAGGATAGCCCTAAGGTTCGGTGGGTTTCCATTAGGTCAAAATTTGGTCTGTTTTGGGGTGGGTTGTTATAGAAGAACTTTTTTTGCCAAAGTCCACCCCCTATTGTGGTCACCAAAGCTTCCTTCGTGTACCTCGTAAGGAGTTTCTTAACTTCATCTTTAATGGCACACTGCCACAATGAGGTCTAGAATCCTCTCCTATATAGCACCCTTTTTTGCATAGTAAATTACATTACCTACATATGAGTTTTTGTCATTCATTCATTCTATTTAAGAGAATTACCTTTAGTAAATGCTCTTTTATTAGAATTATCCATGACTCATTTTCTTCCTAGACCTCCAAGATCCAATCAACATTTGTATGGTCGGTGCTCAGAGCCGGTAAAACCTCTACTGAAACGAGTCCCATAAGCTATGCATCCTTGGAACTGATCGGTTTGGCTAGCGAATTAGCTTTCATATTTACTTTTATCGGGACATGCATTATCGTATAGTGTTCAATGTTACTTAGTAGTTCCACTACCTTCGTTAATTAAGGGGACGTCTCATTCCCATAACCTAAAACTCCTTTTTGACCTGGTAGATCACCAACCGGTAGTGGTTGAGTATATACAGTATCCTGACTCCTAGCACTTTCGCTATCTCGAGTCCCGCAATTAATGCTTCTATTCACCTTCATTGTTTGTCTTGGGGACCCTACATTCAAAGCATAGAATATCTTTCATCCTTCTGAGTTATAAGAATCACTCCTGCCCCGAAGCCACGCTCATTAGAAACTCCATCTACATACAATTTTCACTCGGGTAGTTGAACCGTATCTTCTTCTATTTCTCCATCCTAAAGGGTAAATTTGGCAATGAAATTAGCCAATGCCTATCCTCACATCGCCCTTTTGGAATGGTATGTTATGTCATACTGGCTTAGCTTGATATTCCACTTTAGTAATCTTCCTGAGGTCTCGGATCGAGGTAGCACTTATCTTACGGGTACTTAGTCAGTACTATGATTGGGTGAGCCTGAAAGTATGATCGCAACTTCTTGAATCAATGAACAAGAAATATGCTAGCTTCTCAAGGTACGGATAATTATTTTCAGCTCCAGTAAATCGCTTGCTGATATAATATACAGACCTATGGATTTTGAATGCCTCACATACTAAGGATGCACTTAGGGCTGTTAATTTTGTACGAGTGTTTGATGTTTGATCGAGTCCATGGTTGAAAACCGTCCATGCGACTCTATTCTGTTTTCATTTAGGACGTGTAAAATAATTATATAAGCAAAAATCTCATTTGATCCATGTTCGTTTGAATTTCTTATAATTCAGTATGTCCATTATGTTCTTCACAATATTTATGACAGCTGTTTGGTTGGTTGATTGAGTAAAGATTCGTAAAATACTTATACTTCGGTACATATTGATGAAAATAATGTAATTGATAGATGTTCTATTAAAAACATAAAATGTGATGTAAATAGCAATGTTCGTCCGTGTTCGTTCGAGTCCATGGTCGAAAAATATCCGTACGATTTTACTTACAACACGAACTAGGACAACAAAATTTGTACGAGAATAAATCTCATCCGGTCCACGCTTTATCCGATTTTATTTAGGATAAAAATTTAACACACCTCCGTCTAGTCTGGTCCGTCGATTTACACCCCTAACTGCACTTAGTGCATGAGAAGATACTATTAGGTAAATGAATAGACTTTGTCCTTTCAAAGGCTTTGACAAGATTGGTGGTGTCTCTATATGCTCTAGAAAATTCTAGTTAGCTTCTTGGCATTCCTTCGTCCATACAAACTTCCCTTTTTCTTTCTTAAGGGAATCAAAGAACGGTATATATTTATTCGTTGTCTTCCAAATAAATCGACTTAGTGTAGCAAAATTCTCGTTCAAGCTCTGCATTTCCCTCCTTATCTTTGAGGAAGTAACCTCTTTTAATACTTTAATATATTCTGAGTTAGCTTCAATACCCCTTGATTTCAATATAAAATCCAAGAATTTGCCCAATGTGACTCCAAAAAAGCATTTCAATGGATTAAGCTTCATCCATTCTTTCGAAGCACATCAACCATTTTAAAGAGGTCATCCATGTGGTTCATCGATCGATGTGACTTCATAAGTATGTCATCCACCATTCGCTCGATTTGATCTTTGAATATCCTATTTACTAGTCATTGGTAAGTCACTCTAGAGGTCTTTGAATCGAATGACATCACTCGAGAACAGCACAAACCCGAATCAGTGATGAAACTTGCGTGCTTCTGATCTATAATGTGCATTATATCTAGTTCTAGCCACAAAATTCATTCATAAAGGATAGTAGTTCATGTATAGTCGTTGAGTCCATAAGTTAGTTGACCTTAGACAGTGGGAAGCTATCTTTTAGGCATGCTTTATTGAGGTCCAAATATCGATGCATGTTCGCAACTCTCCATTTAGCTTTCTGACCAACTAGGGTTCAGTACCTATTCAAGGTACAAGGCGTCACGGATAAAGCCATTTTTCCTCAGTTTATTCACTTCTTATTTCAATGTAGCAGATTGTTCCGGACCCAGGCCACACCTTTTCTGCTTCATAAGAGCGCATCTTGGGACATGCTATCTCTAATGAAATTCCACACATTCCAAAATGTGTCCAGGCGAACATATGCAGGTTTTCTAGAGAAACACAACTAACTCCTTTTCCTTTTACAAGCCGAGCTGAGATCTAACCTTGAGAAGCTAAGTGGGATCATCACCATCTACTGGGATGTTGATCATCGGCTCCGCCGGTGCCATTTTCCCTTGCATCCTCTATCTCTTTTCGAGGGTTCATAGGCTTGAAAAACTTACTATATGACCAAAGCTAGGGCTAGGGTCGTGGTTACTATGTATCAGCGGTCTTAATGCATAAAGTCTTCTTTGCATCCTTTCCATTCTCGCGTCGTTTTTCCTCTTTGAGTTTAGCGACATAGCATTCCCGACCAGTGCTCCGGTCACCTTGAATAGCTCCAACTCCTTTCTTGAAGGGTGAATTCGTCATTAAACTATGTAGCCAACGCTACCTTGAAGCTTATAGAAGCTGATCGGCTTAGAAAAGCATTATAGGTCATGAATTCATCGACCCCCATGAATGTCTGAACCCGCACAATCTTGCGGTCTCCCTCGCCCAGTTCTACGAAACAATCAATACATCACGTAAACTCTTTGGACTCTCTGACAAATCCCTAGAAGCAAGATTTACATGGCTTTGGATACTATAGGCCGATCTTCATCTGATCAAAGGTTATCCTGAAAAGATATTAACCGGGCTTCCACGGTCAATCAAACTCTATGCATAGTTGTCAGCCCAACAACGGTTGTAATCACCATGGGATCAAGTGTCGATGTTCCGATCCTGTCAGAATCTCTATTTTGAAAAGAAATGACATCGTTTATTGTTCTTTATTGTTTCATCGAAGCTCCATCTTACAGAGCTAAACTACTCTCCCGAGTCACATGCTTCAGAAAGTTACCATATCTTTCCATTTCATTCTAGCTTTTCTCCGTTGGATGGGTCCTCTAGATATAGTGTTTATCGTAAACCTACTCTCAAGTCGCCTTGGGCCCTCTCTCCAGACCTACGCTGATCCGTTTGGGTATTCTACCCATGAAGTCTATCATTATTTCTGTCATCCCATAGATCTTTCACGTATTGCTACAATTTCATCTTTTGAATTAAATCTTCAATCACATCTCTCGGGTGCCGATACTCATTGGCATTGTGCCCGTGAGTTTTATGGATGTGACAATACTTCCTCAAGCGTCATTTAGCTTCAGTTGCCTCCTTCCAAGGTGGCTTCTTACAGATCTTTAAATCCTGCATGGCAAGGTAGATATTCTCAACAATATCATTCAAGGGAGTGTAATCTTCCATTCTTATATACCTTAGACGCACCTTTGTATCGTACTTCTTCCCACTAGTGCCTTAGATTCTCCTCTACTAATTGTTATTCTCAACATTCACTACAACGTTTATAGTGCTCCCATTGGTTTTCTTAATATCAACGTTGGTCTACAATACCATACGCAATGGTCTACCACCACTTGGTCATGCTGTCAGGTCTGCATATTCTAAGCCTAGAAATTAAACTTAGATGCCTTTCGATAAATTCTTGCATAGTTAGCGGTTGCTTCCTTTTAAGCCATTTACCAAAGTTTGTATCAGGGTGAACCCCCCAAACCAATGCCATCAAGACTATATCCTCCTTTGGATTACTAACTTCAGTAACTACTGTACTAAATTGCTTTAGAAAATCCTTTAGAGTTTCTCCAAAACTATGATGGACGTTTGACAAGGACATCACATCCTTTGGCCGATAGTATGAAGTCTGAACTGCTCTATAAACTTCTTTACTGCTTGATCAAAATAAGATATAGATCTCGATGCGAGCAGATTGAACCACGTCGTAACTACCCCATCTAAGATTACAGGGAAGCACCTACATCTCAATGCATTGGTAGCACGGGCACAATCTATGTGTTATTCATACTTCTATAGATAGTATCTTAGATTTGTGTTACAGTATAAGACGACATCAGTGACATCATAGACTTCTTGGGATAACTCTATTGTGATTCTTTTAGTGAGTGGAGTCATACTGGGTGTTGAACCCCATTCATCGTTACTTCTATGCTGATTTTAGTTCAGCGATCTCCTAATCATATCTCTAATAAACTCTCATCGGTTTGGGTAGTTGGATGGCGATTGTCAGAGATCACCCCAAGAATTTGACTCTGTAAATGATCTCGGATTTCTTTGTGACCTCTAGGCTCTCCTATCTCTGGAGGAGCCATTCGTCCAGATCTTCTTCATTGTCTTATCGATTCGATGACGTTCATTTGAACACCATCAATCTATGCATCAGTATTTTAACAAAGGTCATTGCTAGTATCATAAAAATCATCCTTGCTTTCACTGCATCAAGTGGTTGTCCAATTCCCTATTTTTCAACATGGTTGGTGTCGAGGTGATTATGATCGGTACCAACCATGTTGAATGTGGCCAAAATAGTGCCACTTCCTTCACTGCACCTATTTTTTGCCCCCAACATCCTTTCTCTTCATCTTTTTCTATCTTTCTCTCCTGCCCTAATATGGCAAAGATGAATGATCCTTCTCAGAGCTTAAAGAAGATGAATCTCCATGGCTCTTCGTATGCTTTTATGGCTGCTGGGCCAACATGGCAAAGCTTTTCTCCATTCATTCAAAGATAGCATTCTGGCTAGATAACGTTATTTGTTCAATTCATCTATTATCCTATCGACTTTGGCTTTAGTCACCATCTCATATGGGGAGGAAGGTCCTAGCAAAGCATGGATTTGCTGAGTATTATCTTCATTGTGCTAAGAAGCTTCATCTTCTCCAACGATAACTTTGTATCTCGTGGAAGCTCTCTTAGGAGCCATATCTTTTAGATTTGATATACATTCCTCTTCAAATCTTAGTAATCTTAGATCTATAGCAATAAATTTCACGATCTAACTTCTAGATGATCAAAATCCTAAGTTCTAAGCTAGATCTTTACTTTAAAAGCTCACCTTTTGGTGAATGTCACAAAAATATTAGGTCAAAAAGTGACACAACAACCCAAATCGATTGAAAACGAGAATAAATTACCAAAAACGAGAATAAAATAATGAGAATGGAAGGATTTTTATGGTGGTTTAGACTCAAATCACTACCTATATATACTTATTTTTTCCTTTAAGATTTATCATGAGTACAAACAGTTACGATGACTTCAAGTCTACAAAACGAGGTAATATTGGGTTGACAGTAGTTCGTGATAAAGGGGTGAAGTATGAAGGGGATGAAAATGGTGAGTCAGAGCTAAAAGTTCAAAATTGTAGAAGTCCTTTTGACGTTGCTCTAAATCACAAATTTATAGTCGAAATTACATGTTATAGTTGTTAGATCGTAGAAGACCAAGTAAGAGTTTATATCCATGGAAGTATTGATTTTGTGCAAAAAAATGATGTCGATACCAACCAAAATATGGTTGGTTACATGCACATTGGCTTATCATCTACAGGCTTGCTTCCTCATACTCCTCTCCATCTCAAAGCTTTTGCTTACATGTAAGGTCTCCTTATCGAAATCAACTGGATACTGACCATAATTATAGTTGGTGCTGACCATAATACATGGGTCCCAAATCACTTCAAACTTCTTATGATCCATCATTCCATCATCCCAAGCGTTGGTGATTTTTTTTCAACTTAACCTTATTCAATTTGATCATGAGGTAACCTTATGCCTAATTATCCTCACAATTAGGAATCAATGAGTTCAAGCTTAGTTAAATTCACCTTTAGGAAGCGATTGTGTTGCTGAATGCTTACACAACCATATAGTCGCACTTCAATTATTTATTGAAGTGTCGAGATGGACTAATGAACCAAAGAGAAATTACAGGTAAATAACAGAAATGTAAAAGATGTAGAGATTTTTACATGGTTTGGATTGTTGCTAATCCTACGTACAGTGTTTCCTTTTATTTTTTAGGAAGGAGAACAAGTTAAAAAAGAAGATCCCCTTTGTTTCGTTCTCTAACCTTTCCTTTTATAGTATGGAAAGTGTATTATTGATGGTTGTGATTTCCTTTCGAATTTTCCTTTAATATCTGCCCTCGGATGTTGCACTTATTACTTATTCATGATGCTCATATTTTGTGCATGGACTGATGATGGGTTTTGGTGGGAAATTCTAATACTGGTGGGAAATTGGAATTTTGGAATGAGATGCTTGAAAAAGTGGGCGGGAAGCCTAGGTTTGCATAGGTTAGCCTCTTCTCATTTAAAAGAGCAAGCTGCTCTAAAAGGAATGGTAGGAAAATACCCTGAAGCTTTATTATATTGTTAACGTGCGAGAATACGTGTAGTAGTGGATGTTATCTGGCGTTCAGACCATACCGCCTCATTGTTGTCTTTACTATCTTTGTCACCATGTTGGGTCAGAATGGAGTAGCTCTTCCATTCTATGTTGAAAGCCGGTTAGACATGTTTAAAACTCATTTGCTATTTGAATCATTTCCTTGGTTGGTGCAAAAGAGAGGTTAGTAGAAGGAGAACTGCATATATGTCGTATGCCTATAGGGTTTAGTCTGCATGGAAGCATATCTTTGGTGATCTTGTATACAACCCCATTCGAGTGCTTTCAGCTCTATATGCATTACGTAGGTTGCCCCCGATGTATGCTTGTGTAGACCTATTTCTATAGACATTTGATAACATGTGAGGAAGGTTAATTTAGTATCTCATGCGCTAGTCTTTATGCCTTGGTTTTATATTCCAATTGGCCTCTGCTTCTGGGGTTAGCCGGTGTGTTCTACTCCACTTCTCTAATGTTTGTGATAATTATTTGTTGTAGCCTTAATCTCGAGTCTATTGTCTACCTAATTCCTTTGTGATAAGAATAGTCTCTCCGACTTTCAGCACCATCTTCTTTCTTTTGTTGTGGTTCATGGTAAGAATGTGTGTAGCACCAAGCATCCCCCAAGTTCTTGATCCACTTCATCTTTGCCTCGAATTCTAGATTCACTCAAATGTTGCTCAATTCAAATGCTAGATAGCACTTATATAGTCGACTTACTTTAGAAGTTGGTGGGCGTGCATGATATGTTTCGCATTTCTCATTTGTGGAAGTTTGTGAATGGTTCAAGAATTACTGCTACATCAGATCAGCTAGATGATATTGAGATTGAACTATAATCATTAGGACCTCATTGGCCTATTTGTATAGTAAAAACATGATACGAAGCAGTTGAAGAGGCAGACAGTGAAGTTAGTGAAGGTTTGATAGGGCAAAAGCAATAGCGATAGCATTTGGGAGATCAATGAGAGCATGAGTAATGCTTATCTAGAGCTCTTCACTTGGTAAGACTTTTTTATCACATTTACTTTCACTTTCAATATCATGCAAAGTAGTTTAGTACCTTACATGCTAGGGTAGGAGTAGGTTTTATTTAGTTGTTTGTCTGTACATGTTTGATGGATGTTGTGTTTACTCATGGTTATTAGGCATGCAGGGTAAGTATAATGTGGACCTTACCTTGTTTGATAGGATTTCACATGAAAAATTCTTAGGGAGGAGAGTGTAACGACCTATATTTTACATAAAGTGGATTGTGAGATATTATTTTAAATCCAATTTGGGTCAGACTAGGCTATAACTTTGGGAAATGTTGCGTATTGACATTTTATACCCTTATAAATTTTATTAGATGATTTTGACCATGAAAACTTGTAAGAACCGTAACTTTTTGTACACTAGGATTTGAAACTACATCCAAATAAAAGATTTGATAGTTTCTCCTTCCATAGAATGGTCATAATAGATTTTTGTCCATATAGTTTAGAAGATATGGTCATTTGAAGTTGGATAGCTTTTGGACATATTTGAGATTCATTAGACTAAGCCTATACTTAGCAACTAACCCATTTCAGGATATGAGCTAATAGGATCTAATGGGAAGGTCCTTAATAATTATCCCACTTTCCAAAAAACTATTCTAAACATAAGTTAATCATCTTCTTAGCAAAAAGTGCCTTAAATCCTTACCATGTTTAGCCAAATCAATTGATTAACAAGAGACAGACAAGGGAAATAATAAGGGATTCACTAATTACTGTTTAAATGCATTGGGATTCTGGTCAACTACTGTTCATCTCGGATATACCTCGATTTGTGTACAATTTAGGAACTAGGTGAGTGAATCCTACTTAGTCTTCATAGGATTTCTAAAATCCAACGCCCATTATTTACATGAGACGGATAAACATGTAGTTCTTCATTTTATTTGATGTTTTGATTTGGTTTGGAGTTGAATTTTTTTATAAAATGTTGAATAAGTTTTCAACCATGGAATGGTAAAAAACAAGAACGAAAAATGAATGAAGGAAATAAAATTAGGGGATTTGTTTTTATACAATTTTCCTATTGTGGGGAATTTTGTATAAAGGACAAACCTCTAAAGTTTTTTAGTATCTAGGACAGGTTCTTCAAAATTTAGTCATAAGGATATAGCAGATAAAAGTGATACCATGCGGTATCATTATATGGAAACAATATGCAGAGAAAACTATCAAGTACAAAATGCTACTAAGCCATATTACTTGAAAATAAAATGCTACCACAAGCTAGGATCAACTATTACATGATAAAATTGAAATATAAGTGTTTCATCCTTCTTTAAATTCAATAGAAACAAAATTGATACTGCATAGTAACATTGGCCTTCTCATCGAATTTTCGTTCTTCTGCTATATTTAATTGAAAAGTTTGTCATTCTCACTTAAAAATTGAGATTATGTCCTCGAAGCTAAAAGTTGATAAATTATGTTCTTCATACAATTTTTTCAGTCGTTTTCTTTAATCGAAAGAATGGAACCTTTCTGATTCTTTTAATTAACACTTCCTTAGTTAATCCCTCCATAATTTTCAGTCAATCCATCCAATAATCCCGTTTGTATGGCTGGCCTATGTTGCTATCATAGGATACGGAATTTCCAAAAAAAACTCTATAAGCAATCATCTTTTATTTAAACCTCATTTAAAAGCATAGCGATATTGTATATCAATATATACAAATATAACTTTTATACATGCATTTAAATAATTATTATCAACGCTATGACATCAAATAAATAAATAATAATTAATATTTCTCAAGTATTAATTAATTTACAACATTTTATAAATTAAGTAAATCAAATGGTTTTATGAAGAATTCACCAATACAATTGTGGGACTCAGAGGTGTGAATTTAGTTATCGATTAATTTTGAACAATTCAAATACTAACATTCACATGTCACCTTAAAATCTGGTGTGACCGTTTGGTCGAATTCATCACTTACATATTTTTTTCGTAAAAAACTAATTTCACATTTCCTTAAGCGGTACCTATTAGTAACGATGACTTACACACATTCTTTTCATCAACACTGTATCAATTTAGGATTTATGGAATTTGGATTTTGACAAATTCCAATATTATCTTATTCTACTCACTTATTCCATTAAAAAGTCCATAGTTCAAAACTAACATTTATTATTAAGCATACTCCTTTGACCAGAGTTTTGACTTTGAGTCGACTACAGTTGACCATGATACTAACCTCATACAACTGAGGAGACGAATTCTCTAATTAACAGTTCTTCGCTTCCAATGCTTCAACTCTGACCCAACCATAGTCACTTGATGGATCGCCATACCATGATTTTACTATAATCAAAATGGAGTATTCACATTAAATTTATAGATCCATATGCCATAATTTGACTATAATCAAAGTGGAGTATTCATATTAAAGTTCTGTTTGAAGTCGAGGGAGCCATGTAACGTCTTCACCCTGAGATTTCTTGTTTGACCTAGTTGTTATTAATCAACAAGAAACTCTCAAATGGTTTATTTTATAGTTATCCTATAATTATGAGTACGCAGCCCCTTGATGGCCCCTACCATCCACGAGTAATACACTGTCCAACATTTAAAGAGCACTATGCACTATAGTCTTAACGGATTTTTCGATATCCTTTCTCAAAACATCTTGATCAGGAATATTTAAAATAAAATAATGTTTTATATTATGATAATTTTCTTATGATTACAAATCCTTATAGTATTATCGCATAACATATCATTTAAGGGTTTTTATTTTAATATACTTAAATTAATTACTTAATGTTTAATCCAAAAATGGCACAAACACTTAGAAGATTAAGTAAAGAGTAAAAAGTGAAGAAATTTAAATGAAAAATGAGTAGAAAAGAACACATAACAATTTATAGTGGTTCGACTAATCTTGGCCTACGTCCACCTAGTGATTTTATTGATTATCTTGCTGATTATAGGTGGGAGTTCTTACGGATCAGTATAAATCCGATGGTGATTACAAGAAAATAGAGTAAGAAAAACTAAGAGCCAAAAGATCCTTAGAAATGAGTCATGCCCTCTATTTATAGACGTAGGAAGCCTGAAATCTCGCCTTCATGATCTCCACCTCATTTTCCACGCCTTAAACAATTTCTCCAGGAAAATAGGGTACCATCTCGGCAATAATCTTGGATCGGTATCGATCCAAGCCTTAGAATGTTTCTCTAGGAAAATAGGATTCCACCTCAACAATAACCTTGGATTAGTACCGATCCACAAGATAGTCAAATGAGTTATCTTGAGCTCTTTGTGGTGGATCGTCTGGTAGTTAGCTCCATGATTCCATGCTTGTTTGTATCAATATTAGCTTATTTCTAAGTCTAAATGATGGATCCGTAGAAGAATAAAATTGCTTACTTTGAGTGGTTGTGGAGATCGACAGAGAATCGCATCGGATCAATGGAATAACACTGGAAATAGGCTTTTAGGTCAAGTAGAGGAGATAGGCAGAAGTTGGGTAAATTTGGAGCAAGAAAGTTGGATCAATACTAATCCACCACTTTGGTGGATTAGAGCTTTTGGTCTCTTGGTTTGGTTTTGTGTTTATCCCGTGGCTTTGCTTGCACTTGGTTTCTTGACTCTTAGGCTATATCTTCGGACTTCCTACCTTGATAATTCCAAATTCAGTTTGTCCAGTCTATCCGAATATCGCCTAGTTAAAGGGATGGATAACACTTGCCTCCCAAAGTACATCTTGTTTCAAACATAATGTGCTTTGAATCGATACAGGTTAGAATTTCTATGAAGGACTCCACTCCATATTTTGAATGGTTGTTATCCTTCCTATGGATCGTTTCTACGCAAATTTATGTCCATAGCTATCCATTATAACGCTCTATCAGCATTTGGTATTATAAATTTAGGATGTGATCTCATGATCTCTTATTCTAAACTCTTTAATTTTGAACTGGTTCCTTTCATGGATTTCCCATGTCTTAAACTGATTTCCTTTGGTTTTAGTCATCGAATGTTGGACAAGTACATGTGCACGCTCATGTAGAACCTCTCGGTCACATGTACACACTCACGTAGGCTTTGTAAGTAGGCTAATTCCATCAACCATTCAATATTACTTCTTCTTTAATATGAGACTCGGTACCGATCCAGGACTTGAATAAAATCTCCAAGTCTATTGATTGAAGAATCGGATCCAAATGGTTATATAACTCAATTCATATATCCTCCTCTTCACTTTATTTAGCCGACCTAAGAATTCGAGCTTTTTCCATTTATGAAAACTTCCCTCCTCAATCAAGCCCCGCCTCCACTCAAACCCTAGGGGTCGTGGCCACCCTATATTGCCTAAACCCAGCCTTGCTTGCCTCGCCGTGGTTGAACCCCATTCACTGATCCAAGACTCAACCTACCTAAATCCGATCCAACACTCTGGCCTTAAACCATATAGAGCTAGGTAGGTCGTGGTGACACAAATGTTGATGAGGGTCGACATTGGCGGTTGTAAATTGGGATCAATGATAAGGAGACGGCATTGGATTTAGGCAAGAATCTACCCAAGGGTTTGGATCGGTATATATTCGACCCTTGGTGAAATTTTTTAGTCTGGAATCCCATTTTTGTTCAAGCCTAAACATTTCCGTTTTCCAAACATTGTTTTTTAAGTTCCGATGCATTTCCAATGCATAACTATTGGCATGGAGTTCGTTGAGACGGTCAGCGCTGATGGTCATTGTAGGCAATACCCAGAATTTAAAATGAACTATCATATAATATCTGAAATCTGAACTGCATAACACTACATGACACCATACTAGATTTCACTTTTAATTTATAATTAATCTAATGTTGATTATTCGTCGAGTTTCTTATAGAAATGGATCATAGATGTTCTAAGTGTCTTGCCTCTCAAGTTGCCGGTTAATCTATTTCTAAGTATGCTGAATCAGACACTGAGTCGAGGTCAACTATGGTTTCGCTCGTAAAAAAATCTGGCATGGCATATACCTCCAGTAGAGCATGCACTTTAATGAGAAAATCCACAAGTTGAACAAAAGGTCCCGGAAAATCCAATAGAGCCTGTTGAAGAACCAGAAGTAGGACCAGCTCCTGACACTCTTGAAGTTGTTATTCTTATGGATGATCCCATTAATTTCGTCGCTTCCAAGATTGATGAGGGATCACTTCGTATAATTTATGACAAGCACGGAATTCCATTCATAGATGCATTAGTTCCATTTCACCATCAAAGAGCTCACAATCCTCCGAAGGGCTACATTGCATGTAATAGATATATGTTGTTGGCGGGCTGTGTTCCATCATTCAACCAATTCGTTCGTAGAGTTCTAAATTTCATGAGATTGGTTTCGACGTAACTACATTCAAATAGCTTTGCCTTCCTCCTTAGCACATATATTATCTTCGTTGCATATTTGCACCAAGTGCCCAACGATGAGGAGATCCAGTACATGTACAGTTTCAAGAGCCGGAAAGGAAGTCCTTCTTTGACTTACTTGGAATTGGCTAAGAGTTGAAGAGTTGTTCGTGGTTTGCCTAGATTTGCATGAAGATGGATATCTAGATGTAAGTTACACTTCATGCATTTTCTGTAGACTCGCCTCAAAACTTTACGAGCTTAACTCATTTTTTGTTGTCATTCAGATATCCCGGTAAGACCCAATGGCATGACACTTTCGGCTATCGTCAAAGCTCTTATGGCACATCCTATAGAAGACAAAGATGTCAGAGCTCTTCTCTCAGATGAGAATCTTCTTGTTTATAATCTACTGGAAGCATGCCATGGCACTAGTCAAGTTCAAGTGGTCGCTAGTGATGACGACGGCTATAACTTACCCGAAGGAGGTGAGGCTAATCTAAATGTACCCCCAGTCCCATTTCCAGAGCCAAGATTTGAAGAAAATGTTGAAGAAATATAAGAACATGTCAAGGAATGCAAGATCGTAGGTGAAAGTGGTGGAGTTGTCCATATTGATACAGATGTGGGCCACGAGTCTTTGACTAAGCAACCCGAAGGTGACCAACAGTCTGTTTCGAAGAAGTGGATTTCATGAAAATTTCTACGGTGCAAACTTCTACATAGCCTCCACCTATTATGAATAATGAGAAAACTCCTTCTCTTCCTTCCACAAATACGTTCTCTAAGTTGGGGTCGATTCCTACTAAGTTTGGCTCCTTTGACATCGGTGACATGAGCCTCAAGGGTCTTGACTCCTCCTTCTGTTTTAAAAATGACATTACTCCTATCAACATAGGGGAGATCACTCCTGCAGCAAAGCTCCAGAACATGGTCCGTCAGGGGGACACCAGGACACTCACGCACACGTGCACTTCATAGCACTATGTTGCATTTGGTTTATGTCCTTACTCATCAGATCTAACTTGTTTCCATTTATTTTATAGGATCCATGGAGAGGAAGAAGTTTATATATTAGTCCTTAGAGAAAATGTATCTCAACCGCATATGCACCATCTAAGCATATATAATCAAGGTAGTGGTCGGGATTCAAAGTCTGGTTACCGATTTAGCCGAGAAGAGGCAGTCGCGACAGAGGCAGTTACGATAGAGATTATCCGTCACATGACCCCATTTCCAAACATCATTCTAGATCCAGATCTCCTCCTCCAGGAGTCCCGAACAGGCATCCTGACCGCCGTGATGGCTTGCCACCAGGCGATGCTCCTCATGCACCACCTCTAGCTTCCATTTCTGTGCAGCATCTAACACCCTCTCACTCTAACTGATACTCTGGCAGCAGGCATCATAAAAGTAGTTCTGAGACTTCCGATCATAGATCCAACAAATAAATGATTGAAGCTTTGGTCGTCACTGCGGAGCAACAGCTTGCCGCTAATGTTTGGATGGTCGAACCGTGGGACTAAATTTTGGATGTTTACTTTGATGGACTTATGTTTGAGCATAACCTAAGAGGATTACACCAAAAGTCAAAAGCAATATTGTTGCTTTTGTGACCGATGCCTACAATCAATATAATGAATGGGCATGGATAACCAAGAAAATCTCGAAGATTTTAAGGGAAAGGAAGCTTGAAGTTGGCAACTTGAAACTCATAGAGATGCAGGACAAGAGAATCATCGCTTATCTCGGTGAGGTTGGTAACTTGAGGAAATCCCAAGCTGAAGCCGAGAAGAAAATCAAGGATGCTACCAAGGCACTTGAAAATAAAAGGACCAAGCATCATGATGACATGGAAACTGCACACCATCGAACTATGACTTAGTGCATGAAAGTAATGCCTTAAGCAAGAGAGTGAATGAGTTATCGGCTAAGCTTGAAAGCAAGACAAAGGAGAAAAATGATGCTCGCTAAGAAGCTTATGGGTATTGTGAGGAGCTGCTCTCTGCTCATGATGAAAAGGACAAGGTGATTGAATGTGCTAGAGATGTGGACGCGCTTTTCAAACACGTTTAGACCACTAAACAGCGGATGATGGAAAAGTTTGAACTGATGCTCATTAAGTACAATGCCAACGTACTCAAGTTTTTTAATTTAGAGTGGTTCAACAATGATTACCCAGACTTCTTGCCCCTGTTTGGGAATAAGTTGTTCCAGATGAAAAAATAATTCTTGAAAGGTGACGAGGTGGATCTAGTGTAGCTTGATAAGGATATATTAATAGGAGTTGAACCCAAGGTGTTAAGAGAGGGCCATCTTATTGTCCATTCGAAGCTAGTAGGTAAAGTGCAAAATGATGCAGAAGAAGGCTCTGGATCATCGCATCAAGATGCTACCATTGGCCATACACTGGGCCTGAACCTGTTCCTGGCTCATCCTCTATTCCAGAATATGATCCAGAAAAGCCTTGGATGCATAAGCCTACTATCCTTTCTCCCATCTTGGAAGGGAATTCAAGTGGCACTCCGTCCTTCGTGGAACCCCAAACTGAAGAAGATGTCTCATTGACCTCACCTATATTTCAAAGAGTCCATATGTCGCCGATTGACATCACTAATCTCCCTTTTTATATCTCTCAAGTTTCAGGTCAACCCTATGTCATCTCACTTCCTGACGAAGGTATTCAGTCTGGGCAACAAGTGACTGCAATGGAATCGGTGACCGTGACTACTTCGATGATGGTACCGACATCCTAATTAGTGATACTCCTATGCTCGGCAAATAGATGATAGATGCTCTACAGGATGAAGGGACTGGTGAACTCCAGGGAGCTCAAACGGATGATGATGTTTCTATTACTGGGTTTTCTAAGCCTATGCCTGGTCTTACCATAAGGAAGCTTGAGTAGGAGCTTGTCCTAGCCAAACCGGTCAAGCTAGAGAAGTTAGAGACCTTTCCTCCTCCCTTATCCATAGCTCTGCCCGATCAGACTACCTTTGCTCTAGTCTTTATTCCTCTACCTAAGAATGCTCAAATCACACCCGTGGGGTCATCATAGAGCACTTAATCCAAAGGATCAGGTAGAGGCCGGAAAAACAAATATGGGGATAAACCTTCCTCGAGAGAGAAGAAATCCAAGAGGCGGAAGCATAAGAAGTAAATGCCCACTTATTTTGGGTAGATAGACTTCCCTTTTGGTTCACAGTCCTAGAAGTCTATTTTTCTTTTCTGTCGGTGTTGTGCGGATTTGGCGTCCGCTTTTGCATTGCACTTAAATAAAAAGTTTCTTTTCTTTCCAAGTTCTATGTGTGAATAATAAAGACTTTTGTTTGTTCAATCTTTGTTCGAATTTGTTTAAGAGTTTAATAAATGTGTTTTCCATTCAATGTACTTGCGATTCATTCCTTTCCTTAACTATTAACGGACCAAATCGTTAGCTCATTCCGTGGTTTACCGGCCTTTCGTAATAAATGTGTTTTCCATTCAACGTAAAGCAACTGGTAGAGTGACAACCTCTAGGTACTTACATATAGCTATAAAAGATCCTAGAATCCGTTAGGATTCAATCACCTAGAAAGGTGATTTAGGCATTTCTTTTCAAGGAATTTCAAACTTGATCACATACTTCCAGGCATCGATCAAGTTTCGGATGAGATCTTGCCTAACTGCAGGCAATGATCTTCCACCTTGCCATCCTCTGGATAAGACATCGATGCTTTGCCAAACTCCGAGCAAGAGCTAACGGATTGACGGTCTAGTCACGTCCTTTCTGGATTTATACTCATGCTCCTATGTCAAAAGAAAGAGTCAACGGATGGATGATCAAATCATGTCCATTTTATGTTTTTGAACTCCTATCCTTAATCCAAGAATGAAAGCTGAGTGATGGATGGTCGAATCACGTCCTTTCTAGTTTATACTCCTACCCCCACATCAAGGGTAAGGGTTAGCGGATGGATGGTAATTCGCATCCATTTTGAGTTTACACTCCTGCCCCTACATCAGAGGCGAGAGTAAATTTGTACCGATCTCTAGACATCGAGAGTGATTGAACTTCAAGGGTCCAATCATAAACCATGGCTATGGAAGTTTGGTCGACACCTAACTCTAGGTACCTGTATACTTGCATTATACATATGCATGTTCATTCGAGTCGGTCCAGTAAGCCATTAATTGAAAACGAGAAATGACAGGTTCTGTCTTATTACATGAATTCATTAAATTATGTACAAATTTATTTCTAAGTGAAATACATTGAAATGCTCATTATTCCATGCACTCTGGAGTGAGATCCCTTCAACCGTTGCAAGCCTGAAGTGCCATCTCTGAGCTTATTCTTTATTGCGTACGAATCTTCCCAAAATGGGCTAAAGTTTCCAAGGCCTAGGAAGATGCGTTTGAGAACCAGTTCACGATTTTAAAGGTCTGATTCCTGACCGTAAGATAGTAATATAGAGCGACTCGGTTTCAGTGTGCAGCTGCTCTAAAGTCAATTTTATCTCACTTCTCATAGACCATATCAAGAGACTCTAGCAGGAGTTGCTCATTCATATATGGATTGTAGTGAATTACCCGATGAGAAGGTACTTCTAGTTCAACCGAAATCATAGCTTTTGATCTATAGGCTAGCACGAATAAAGAATGGCCAGTAGTTGATTTATGGTTCGTTCGATGAGCCTAAAGTATTAATGGAAGTTCATCAACCCACTTGCCCTTATCCTTTTCCAGTCACTTCTTAAGAATGGACTTAGTAATCTTGTTTACAGCTTCAACCTGTCCATTCATTTAGGGGTGTGCTACCATAGAAAATCTCTTTTATACACAATGTAAGCGGCATAAATCCTTAAACTCGATACTATCAAATTGGGTTTCATTATTGATAATGACTGCCTATGGAACTCCAAAATGATATATGATATCCCAGACTACGAATTGATCACTTTCTTTGTGGTAATCGTGGCTAATGGCTCTGCCTCAGCCCATTTGGTGAAGTAATCAACCGTGACGATGATGTATTTCATGCCACCTTTAAATATTGGCAACACACCGATAATGTCAATTTCCCAAACTGCAAACGGCCAAGGACTGACTATTTGAGTAATCTTCGTCGACGGGGCTCTCAGAGTCCTAGCAAACCTCCACACTTGTCACACTTTCTAGTATAATCAGCAACATCTCGGTTGAAGGTTGGCCAGAAGTACCCATAGTAGAGAATCTTCTTCGCTAGGGTTTGCCCCATAGTGTGGTCACCACAGGTCCCTTCGCGAGCCTCTCTCATGACTTGTTTGGCCTCATTGTTGGCGACACACTGTAGTAGTGAGACTGAAAAATCCATCCTGTAAAGTACTCCTTCCTACATGATATATCTTGAAGCTTGGAAAAGGAACTTCTGTCGCACATTCCTCTTATCTATTAGGATGCCTCTCTGTAAATAGCCTTTTTTCGAAGTCTCCCATGACTTCTTTTCAGGTTCAGCCTCCAAGGTCTAGTCGACATCCATTCGGTCGATGACCGGAGCTGACAATGCTCCAACGAAACCAAGCCCATGAGCTGTGCATTTTCGAAACTGGCCAGCATAGCTAGTGAGTCGATCTTTGCATTTTCTCTCTGGGAATATGTGTTATCATATAATATTCAATGTCACTAGGCAGCATAAGGACTCGGTTTTGATAAGGAGCTAGCATTGCTCCTTTTTCCTAAAACTCTTTTTGCACTTGGCATACCACTAGTTGGGAATCACAGAAAATATGTAAAGTTTTTATCCCCGGTTCCTTGGCAATCTTGAGTCCTAAAATCAAGGCTTTATACTATGCTTCATTATTTGTCATAGGAAAGTTGAATTTCAGGGCATAACAGATTGAATATTCTCTGGAGTGACAAGTACAACTCTAGCACTGGAACATCATTCGTTAGATGCACCATCCATGTACATCTTCCACCTAGCATTTTGCTCACTACTGCTTTTCGAAGTATCGTCTCGTGTGGTAAACTTAGCCATGAAATCCACTAAAGTTTGACCTTGGATAGCTCTTCGAGGGTGATATTTTATATCGTATTGGCTCACATCAATGTTCCATTTCAACGCTATTTCAGAAATCTTAGGTCATTGCAAGACTTGTCGTAGAGGCTGGTCGGTAAGAACTTCGATTGGATGAGCTTAAAAGTAGGGGCAGAGCTTCCTTGAAGCAATCAATGGCAAGTATGCAAGCTTTTCCAACTTTGGGTAATTTACTTTTGCTCCTGTCAATTGCTTGTTGATGTAGTAGACTGGTCGTTAGATGTGGGCTTCCTTATGTACAAGTGCAGCACTCAAACCATGCACCGACACCGCCAGATATACACAAATCCTCGTCATCCACCGGCTTTGAGAGAATGGGAAGTCTTTCCAAGTAATCAACCAGGGCCTAGAATGCGTCTATGTACTGTTGTGTCCAATAAAAATTCCTTTTTCCCTTTGGACTCGTTCCCTTCTTAATCATGTCAAAGAAAGGGATGCATTTGTCGGTGGCTCTGGAGATGAATCGACTAAGGGTGACCTTCCTTTTCAAGCTTTGGACCTCCTTGACAGTCTTTAGGGCCTACGTGTCCTGTAATGCCTTTATCTTTTTAGATTTGGCTTCAATCCCATGGGAATTCACTCTGAAGCCTATGAATTTCCTTGACCCGACGTCGAAAGAGCATTTCAAAGTGTTGAACTTCATCTTGTATTTTTGAAGGACGCCAAACATTTCTGCCAAATCATCAATATGGTTTCCCAAACATCGTGAATTCACGACCATGTCATCCACATAGAATTTCATCGAACGATCAATCTAGTCTTTAAAAATCCTGCTCACTAGTCTTTAGTAGGTTGCTCCAACATTCTTTAATCCGAACGGCATGACTAGGTAGCAATATAGCCCCAAATTGGTTATAAAGATGGTGTGCTCTTGGTTCGGGGCATGCATTGGAATCTGGTTGTATCCAGAGTACGCTTTCATGAATGAAAGCAATTCTTGTCCGGTATTGAGTCCACCAACTGATCAGTGCTTGAAAGCGGGAAACTATCCTTTGGGCACGCCTTATTCAAGTTAGAATAGTCGATGCATATCCTCCACTTCCCGATTGACTTTTTCACCAAGATCAAATTTGATACCCACTCCAGTATAAGGCATTGCAGATGAAGCCATTGTCCTTAAGCTTATCTACCTCTTCTTTAAGTGCAGCGGATCACTCTGAACCCAAGCCATGGCATTTCTATTTCATAAGAAAGCATTTGGGATTTATATTTAATGTATGGCTCATTATCTCTAGTGAGATCCCATACATATTAGAGTGCGTCTAGGTGAATACATCCAAATTCACCTAGAGAAAACCAATCACTTCCTTTATCACCCTAACTTTCAGGATTTATGTTGGGTTATCCCGACTGACCGAGATATTAATCGTCAGCTCGATTGGAGCTGATCTTCCACCTTTTAACTCTTTTCGTGGATCCATATCCTTATAGAATCGAATGTGATGCCCGAGCCAGGGCTCAGGCATTGGTTGCTATGCATCCAAAGCCTTGATGTAGAGTACCACTATACCTTTTCCTTTCTCCTTTTGCCTTGCCTCCTTTAGCTCAGCAAAATAACACTCACGGCCAAGCCTTGAATCTCCATGTACTACTCCCACACCATTCTTCATAGGAAATTTAAGCATTAAACACCAAGGAGCTATGACAGCTCTGAATTCAGCCAGGGTCGGTTGGCCTAAAATGCATTGTAACCAGAATAGATATCCAACACCACAAAAGGCATGACCCGTGCTCGCTTGCAGTTTCCTCTCCAAGTACCACGGTAGTTCCATATACCCAATCGGTTCCATAGCCATCCTATCAAATCCCTGTATTCTAGTTTACACGGTTTCAAGTCCTTCCCTTCCAAAAGCATTTGATTTTAAGCCTTTTTAAGTAGAATATTGATCAAATTCTCATAATCAACCAGCACCTTCCAAACAGGGCCAATCGTGGCTATTATAACCGGTGGATAAATCGTCGGGGCTTCCACCCCATCAACATCTATGCTTTGGAAAACAATGTCGCCTGTCATGGTTTTGAATTGTTTTGACGGATCTCCATCCTCAACTACATAATGGCTCTCATTCACGATATGATTTAAAGCATCAGCATACCTATCATCTCATTCAAACTATTGTCGGTTGGATGTGGTCCACCGATGATTGTGTTAATTGCCAAATGTTTTTCAAGCCATCTAGGCTCCTCACCACTAGGCTCGGCTTGCCCTAATTGGGAAGATGACCCCGGGGGTTTAGAATTTCCTTGCCCGCCATCCTGTAAGTCCTCGATCATATCCCACAAATGTTTGCATTCGTTGGTATTATGACCGTATGGTTCACGGAACCTGCATTACTTGCCAAATCTCTTCTCCTTCTCAGTCGACTACCTTGGAACCAGCTTCCTATACTACTCAGTACCTTGAGTCGCCAAATAAATATTCTTGATGGAGTTATTCAATTCAGTATAATTGTTGTATTTAGGAATCCTGGGACGATCCTTATTATCCAGCTTTTCTTTCTTGGTACCATTATTGCTCTTTTCTGGTCATCATTCTTGTTGCCAATATTTACATCCATATTTCCAGAACTTCATCTAAATTTCTTTACAACAACATTACTTTGTATTACTTCATCTTAATTTCCAGTATCATTCCTCTGGGGATGATTGCTTGCTTCTTCCAAGTATAAGTACCAGTTGGCTTTTCTATAGAAAGCATCCATCGTTGGTGGGGGTTTCCTTTTCGACCATTCCTCGAAATTTGTATCAAGTTGAATCTCCTTAATCAGCGCCATCAGCACTATATCATCTTTAGCATTTGTAACCTCTATAGAATCAAGAAATCTTCTAATGGCTCCCCTTGCCTTGAAAGAGGTTTGATAAAGACATCATGGCTTTTGGACACGAAGTGTGCAGATGGAATTGCTCCAGAAACTTTCGCGTCAACTCTGCAAAAGATGATATGGACCTCGGTGGCAGCCAGGTGAACCACATCGTAGCTACATCCTCCAGGAAGATTGAAAAAAAACGACACTTTATGGCATTGGATGCTCTAGCAGCGTCCGTATGCCACTCGTATTTCATTAAATGTTGCTTTAGATATGTCTTTCCACTGTATGACGGCATTGTCGGCATCACAAACCTTCGGGGATATCTCTCGCATATAATGTTCTCGGTAAACGGATTCTGACTGGGAGAAGTACCTCACTCATCATTGCTTCTGAACTAGTCTTCACTCACAAGTCTCTTGATCGTGTCTTCTAAGTATTCCAGGTCTACAGGTTTGACTGAACGGCGTCAGCCGGGGTCTGCCCTGAACGTTTGGGCCGGCGAATGCTCTTGGGAAGGCTCTCGATACTTGGGTTCTCCAAACTTTGAGAGATCCATTCGTCCATCAGTCCCACCAGTTTTCGGTACGCTATATCATTAGCAGTAGCTAGATATTTAGCATTCCAGTCATCCACAACACGGTCAAAAGTCAAATCCACGCCACCATCCAAGGACAAGCTCTAGGCCCACCGTTAGTTAGATCAGTCTCGATCCATCCACTTATATCGGTATTGATCTACAAACCAGAGACATGGGTTTGTCTTCTTCCTTATTATAATGCATCGATAGCATTTTGAATCCTCTTCTGCTTTCCATCTCTCCAATTCTCGTCGAATGTTGAGGAACTTTCATATTTTGAATTTGAATCCCTTCCACTCCTCCTTCGGTTGTTCTGCGTTAGTTCATTCAACAGCATTAAGCTCTATGGCATCTAATTGTGAATCTCATGGAATTTATCCTCAATTTACTTCATCATCTGATCAATTTCCACTCTGGTCATGACATCGGCTGGATTATGGATCTTCGGTTGTTTTGGTTGGGCAACTTCATCCACATGGTGACTGTCTTGGTTCTCAACGTTAGTAGTAGCTCTGGAAGTTATAGTACGTTATTTCCTTGATGGGGCCATGGAAAATAAATTCTAGTGGACTGTTGAAAATTTAAATAGTAGAAAAGTAGAATTGGAAAATTGGATCTATCTCTCGGATCTATGAAATCCAATAGAAGATGTTGGATCCAAGTAGCCTGAGAATAGGATTTCTCGGTGAAAGCAACAAAATGTTTGAACCAAAAATGTCATAAACACCTAGAAGATTAAGTAGAGAAAAAAAGTGAAGGAATTTAAATGAAAAACGAGTAGAAAAGAACGCATGACAATTTACAGTAGTTCGGTTAATCTTGGCCTACGTCCACTTAGTGATTTTATTGATTACCTTATTGATTAGAGGCAGGAGTTCGTACGAATCAATATAAATCCGACAGTGAATACTTGGAAATGGAATAAGTGAAAGCAAGAGCCAAAAGGTCATTAGAAATGAGTCATGCCCCTCTATTTATAGACATAGAAAGTCAAAATTCTCCCTACATGATCTCTACCTTGTTTTCCATGCCTTAGATTATTTCTCTAGGAAAATAGGATGTCACCTTAGCAATAACCTTGGATTGGTACCGATCCATAGCTTGGATCGATACCAATCCACGAGATAGCTAATGAGTTGTCTTGAGCTCTTCATGTTGGATCTTCTGGTGGTTAGCTTCGTGATTCCATACTTATTTGCATCAGTATTAGTTTGTTTCTGAGTACAAAGGATGGATTTGTAGAATAATAAAGTTGCTGACTTTGATCACTTGTGGAGATCGATAGAGAATCGCATAAGATCAACGAAATAACACTGGAAATGGGCTTCTAGGATCAAGTATAGCAGATAGACAGAAGTTGGGGGAATTTGGAGGAAGAAAGTTGGATTAGTACAGATATAAGATGCGGATCGGTACCGATCCACCACTTTGGTGGATTTGGTCTTCTGGCCTCTTGGTTTGGTCTTGTGATTATCCCATGGCTTTGTTTACACTTGGTTTCTGGACTTTTGGGTTATCTCTTCGGACTTTTTTCCTTAATAATTCAAAGTTTGATTCATTTAGTCTGAATATCGCCCGTTTAAAAGGCTGGATAACACTTAATTAATATATTGTAATATAACAAGTATAAAATAGAAAACAAATACCATTTATTTCAAATGAGATTTCATTGAAAAGCTAATAATTTGCAGTAAATAACAAAACTATCCCTAGGGCATACCCTTATCTCTCTCAATCTTCCGCTTGCATTAGGAGCATTTTATGGATCTCATTCCCAACCCTTTGATTAGTTTTCTCTGAACTGATCGAGCTAGCCCCTTCGTGAATGGATATGATATATTGTCTTAATTATCCACTCTGTTAATTAACTCCTAGACATTGATAAACTACCTTTATCATGTGGAAATTTTTGAGGTATGTTTCTCAACTTCTAACAAGCTCTAGGTTCTTCACAATCCTCATCACAACATTATTTTCACAAAAAAAAAGTGTGGGATTGTCAACATTTGAAATTACCCCTGGCTTAGTTGTAAAATTGTGCATTATATATACATACAGCTTTTGCTACGATGTTATTCAAAGCGATATACTTAGCTTTTTGGTTGAGTCAACCATAACCTTCTATATGGAATAATTCCAAACTTAAAGATCCTCAACTAAGATTGGACATGAATTTTGGATTTACATATTATACTCAATATCACTTATGGAATTCGAGTCTGAATACCCTTTATAAGGAGTTCGTTGTTTCTACAAACATTTCTTCAGCATTTCATAAGTACTCAATAATACTCTTAACTACCATTTATCTTAATTCCACTCAGATGCCATGTATATAAGAGAAATGTGATACAGTAGACTACATAAGATATGTAATAATTCCTATTACCAAGGAATAAGGTGATAGAGTTAGGGGTATGTCATAAGAGCGGTTATATATTTATTACATATATCTAACTCGAAAACCAATCTTGTTCAAAATAAAAGATGTTTCTTTCTATTATATACTTGATATAATGTGTCATATTAATTATTTATTTAATTAAAAGTAGAGTTAATATAGAAAATCCATAAATGATTGTTTTGTGATAGTAGTTACAATGTGTTGTAATCATGAGTGATTTATAACAATAAAATAAAATAGCATTGTAAATATTCATAGTCAAGATGTGTCGAGACTATATATCGTTACATCCATTGAGACTAGAGTATGTAGCCCTCTCCAAACATTGGGCAGTGTATTACTTATGGTAGTTAGAGGCACCAAGTAGTTATGTGCTAATAGTTATTGGATAATCATGGATGACTCACTTGAGATTTCTCTATTCGAATATAACTAAGGTCAAATAGACAACCTCAAAGTGAAGATGTTACATAGTTTCGTCGACTTGAGAATATTGTGAAACTTTAATATGGACACTCTACTTTAATTATAGTAAAATCATGTCATGACATCCATCGAACAAATACAGTTGGATATGAGTTAAAGCATTGGAAGTGAAACACTATTCAATAGGGAATTTGTTTCCTTAGTTATACAGGGTTAGTGTCAAGGTCAACTGTAGCCAACTCAAAATCAAAGTCTTTGGCTAGGGAAGTACAGTTAATAATAACTGTATTGTTGAACTAAGAATGTTTTGTTTGGAATCACAAAGTTGAATATGGATGATGTTGGAATTTTGACCCAAACCAAATTTTATAAGTCCTAATATGGATGAGTTGGCACGTGTGTCTTTTATCGTTGATTTAAAGCGTACAAAAAGGCTGGATGTTACATCTGGTATCAAAGCTTTGGTTTAGCGATAAACCTTAGCTTTGTGGGGTCTGACTCTTTATTAATAGGGTAGTAATACCCTATGATGAGTCGCTGAGTGTATATATATACGAGAGAGTGTATTTGTTAGTGTTATAAAAGGTTTTAATATTGCGTTAATTTGTTCCGTTTTGTATTTATAAATTCTGGTTGGTGCATAGGATGTTGTGACATCAATAGGGATTTCTAAACACTTAATAGGACAGATCGACATAATATTTGTTTTGAATATAGGTGAATGAAATAATTTTGCCTATTATATTTTCTGTATATAAAGTAATAAATTTTATAATGGTTATATTTGGTTGTAATGTATTGGTTGTTAGGTAATGAAATTTATAAATATTGATTGGAAATAAGATTTAAAATAAAATAAATGAAAATTGGAAACTTAGAACTTAAGTTTCGGGATTTTTGAAAATTACTTTCAAAGGATTTGGAATATAATAATATTTTTTATAAGTATTTTCTGATATAAATTTTCCAATATAATTTGAAAGAATTGTTTTAAAGAAATTTTGGAAAAGAAATAAGTTTTGTATTCCCTCTATGTCGCTGGGAAATAATTTCGGTGATGAGTGCACGCATCATCGACATTCATTTTCGAGTTTCTAAGTGGGAAGACCACTGTACTAGTTTTACTGCAGATTTATTTTGATAAACAAATATAGATTTTAAATTGTTGTAAATATAATTGGATATATAAGTTGTAAGTGTATATATATCTATCTATTATATTTAATTCTTAAGTTTCCGTTAACTAATAGTTTCAATTATTGTAGTGAAATGGAATGTAACTAATTAATAATTGGAACCTCTAAATGAAATAAGAGATTAAATGCTAGGTTATAAATGAAATTACAAGAAAGTTGAAACTAGTAACCTATAAAAAGCAAAGGATATGATTATTGAACATTAAATTAATTAAAAGAAATGAGAAAAGCTTATATAATTTTTCAATTGCATTCTTAAAAAGCATACATATAACTTACCAAAAGATTTAAAAGTTGAAATGTTTAATAAGAAAATGTAATATGATATTATACTAGTAAACTTGAAGTAATGAAAAGTATTCAATGAAATTCCTTAATAAATAAGAATTTGATGTTGCAGTTGTTATAAACTTATGTTATAATTGAAATATTACTATAACAAATTGTGATGGAAAGTAAGCATTATAAGAAAGTAATTAAAAACTTAAGTAAATGAAACTGATATGCCAAGTAACTGAATTGAATGTGAATACTATGGATAAATGAATGAAAATAAATGAAATTGATAAATGAATGTAAATTAAAAAGGTAAATCATTATATGAATGAAAAGGAGATCAAACAACAAATGTATGGAATGGAATTAATAAGAACGACCAAGCTGTAACGCCCCATTCCGAGACCCACATTAGCAAAGAGTATTACATGGTAATACCGTCTACTAATATGGAGAATAGAGCTGGATAGGAGTGACCATTTATAGATTTGTCTTAACTATCTACTGAATACGTCGATAACTGTAGCATTTTTTTAAAAGTGGATCGACATATCCAATAGATATTTGATACAAAACTATAATGGCTATAAGATCTAACAGAACAAAATATAACAATTCAAATGTAAAATACATCACAGAACGGTAGATCATCACATACACATACACATATACAGATACATCACAGAGTATACAAAATGATACATGTCAAGTGGTATAGCAACCACAATATACAGGCGAGTCAAAAGAATATACATATCAGAGTTACAACCAATAAGGACTACACAAAAAGCTATAACAAAAGGAGCTAGCAGAATAGCCCATGCAGAAGTAAAATAGGCTAAGTCCAAATATACCTAACCTGAAACACCTCGGTCTGACCCGAGTATAAAATGCACGAGTCAGTCTAGCTAAACAAATCAGTTAGATAAGCTAAATGATGATGAACATGCAAGGTCATAAAGTATCACAAATATCTCTAAAAGAGATAATTTGATCATCTAACAAAAGATGAATCGTAACAAGTCTCATATCATCGGCAACTCAAATAAACGAACGATATGAATATCCCAAATCAAGCCAAAAAGGAAAATAACAAATACCAATAAAGGTAACACAAGTTTCCATAAGGTAATAGCTACGTATCGAGTGGTTCAAAAGGCCTACTCCGAAAGGCGATACTCTAGGGAAATATAAATATCAATGAAACAAAAGATGCACGTGCTCAGTACTGTATAAACAAGGATCCACAAGCCCGAAGGTGACAATCCCAAGTATCTCTCAAGCGGTGACGAAGGACCAACTCCAACAGCGATACTATATGGCAACAAACCCAAAGGAAACAAACCCGAAGGCACAAACCCGAAGGCAACAAACCCGAAGGCACAAACCGTAGTGGCGAAGGTCCGAAGGCCCAGTACTGGACACCACTAACTGGTAATATGTGTCACAAACTCTCAAAAAGGAACCCGAAAAGTGTTAACGTGTGTCTCATACCACACGTTCGCACTAAACGGTTTACTAACCATTAGTCAATTCCACACTTAAAGTAGTACAAAGTTTACCTCATCTCATCGGTAAACCAGACCCGAAGGTCAAAACGATCGAACGAATAGATTAGGAATTAACTGAAAAGATAAACGCACGTGTTCATAGCATACATTTTATCTAATCATTTAATTTTCCTTCCTCTTTGCTCGAAGTGCAGAATTGTGTGTTTTATATAGAAATTAAGTTGAAGAAAACGAGTTTTAGGAACGCTTCGAAATCGCTTTTGAAATTCCCTTTGAAATTCTCTTATTATAGAGTATAAAAAAATTTATACTAAAATTAATATATAATAATAATTTCAAAAGCCCATTTATTTGAAAAACATTTTTAAAACATATTATAAAAACCCGTGTATGAAATGTAGAAAGAAATATCAAGAGAACATCGAAATAACGGAAATTACACCAAGTATTATCCGTTTAAAACAAGCTGCGACTCGATATTCGATAGCAGGTTTGAAAAGTTAACAATGTGGATCTATTGTTTGAAATTATTGGTTGTTTGGTTTATGGCTGTTTGGGCAAGGATACTTTAAATTTGTTTGGATGTATAAATAATCTATTTAGTTTCGTCTAAGACTGTCGAGTAAATGGTGCACTTAATAGTTTATTTTCCATTCTGTATAATATAAAGTTTTTGAACCCAAAAAAATATTTGTTTTGTTTGATATTGGTGGATAATTGAGTTGTGTTGATTCTGTGTGATGATTGTATGTCGTGATTGCAAGTGATTGTTATTGTTTGACATTGATTTGTTAGCTGGTGGATGAAACAAAATTAATATTTCATTATATATAATTATTAACCTTTAGGGGTAATATAAGTGAAATACAGGTTATGTAAGCAATTGCTACTGCTTTTGTTTTTATAAAATAAGCGTTAATTGCCCGACAAATAGGTACGTTTTTGAATTACGGTTTTATAGCGTTATTATATTGTTTTCCCGTTGTTGGGATATATTATTTTGCAATATTGTGATATATATTGTTATATTTGATATTATATTTTCTCCCGAGCCTCTCCGTACAAAGGAGACTCTGCCAAAATTTTCCGTAAGTTTTGGACTTAGAATTTTTTTGAAAATGTTTCCAAACTTTATTAATTTAAGTATAAAAAGATTTAATGGTTATAAATTGACATATTTTGTTTAAATTATTAAATTTTCTAAATTTATTTGTATATAAAATTAATATTTTGAATAAGATGTATTGACTACTTAATTCTTTCATTTTCCCTTCTTTTTCCTTTTCGGGGACGAAAAGTTTTGAGTGGGGGAGAGTGTAACAACCCGTAAATTTTTGATAATTTAATTGTTAATTTTTATTAAAATTTTGTTATCTAATATTGGAGAAACAGAAATTTTTGACCCATTAATGAAATAATAACTTAAATGAGATGTAATAATGCTAATCAAAGTTAAATATTAACTATTTGAATGAAGTTACAATTAACGGAATCAATGTAAGTGTTTACTAGGTTATAAATCGAATATAAGAAAACAAACGTAAATATTGAATTAATTAATGAATTAATATATATTGAATGGTAATTGAATAAAATCAATGTTTAGTAAGAAATCATAACATTGGTTTGGAGTGATAAACTTATAAAAATTTGATTGAGAGTTAATGATAACAATCATTATAAGTTAACCATTTATTTAATCCATTAAATCAAAAATTTGTAATCAATTACAATGAATCTCGATTCAATGTTATGTTAGTGTAAATTAAGGAATTATTTGGAAATAATGTTAATTCTATTCATAATATGACAATTGGTTGAATGAAAATAATGGATATCAAGATTTATTAATTTATTGGAATTTAAACTTAATAAATGGATTAATTGCAATAAAATGAAATTTAATGAAATTAAGGCTAACACTGAAATCGAAAAATTAATCAACTCTAAATTGACGTCTAAATTTGGTTAAATTAGTATAAATGATTAAGAAATTTAAAAACGATAAAATTTGTCAATTATAACATTGAAATTGAAATTTTGATTTAATTAATTAATTATTAATTTATTTAATTAATGTAAAAAAAGCCATTTTGGCTACTGACTCAGACGAAACTAGTTTCATCGGATCCGTAACGGTGAATTATTGTAGGATTTCAAGTTTCGTAGCGATCGGGCTTGTCATTTGATTGCACGGACTCAAAACGCCTAGAAATCAATTTAATTGAAATCAATTGAAATCAATTCGAAATAACTTGATTTTAGCATAACTTCTTCATACAATGGAATTTGTACTTGAAACCTATTCCATTACGTTTAAAATATTTTAAAATATCTATTTTGATATATGGGTTGACCCAATTTTGTTTTGGAGTCAGAACGGGCTTTTCGGGCCATTTATCGTTCAACGGTCCAAACTGTATCCGTTCCTCTATTTCTCAGCTCTACCTATATATATCCGGTTATAAACCCTAGCAGCCTTTTTATTTCTTATTTCTATACGTACAGAAACTTATGTTGCTCATCTTCCTAAATGGCTGTGAACCCTAAATTTTCCAATTCCATTCCAATTCAAAATCCAACAACAAAAATTCAGACTCCTCAAATAATATCAAATTATATATCGACTTGAAGCTCACAACGAGCGCAACCCAGATCTACAATTTGTTTCTCGATTTGAGCCACCGCTTGATCAGAAAATGGCCTATTATTTTCGACCGTTCATCATGCTCCGATGAACTCAGTCTGATCGACAAATCGATGGTACCACAGCGTGGAGAGCAGCGTACGCAGCCGATCGGCGTAGATTGTTTGGCGCTGGCTGGATCGTCAGCAAAATCTCGATTTGGGGCTCATTTTTTCGAACGGTGGTTGGTCGTTTGGGACCGCGTGGGGTGATCGCGTGACGCCGGGGGTGAGGGCCGGTGGAGGCGCGTCTCTGGCCTGGCTACGGCGAGCTGTGATGATGTGGCGGCGAAGCCTGTGGACGACGGCGGTAAGTTGGGTCACATGCGTTTACTGATTGCGGCTAGGGTTTCCTTGAAGACGTATTCGCATGTGTAGGTAGGCATTGATGACGTGGCTTGGTTTATTTGTTGATTTATTTTATTTTAAAATTTTATTATCAAATGTTCTAATATACATAACTCTTTCATACGAGGTCTGTTTCATGCGCAGTTTTCTCTGTTAGGTTCGTATTGAAATTTCGGACATTTTGACGTTGTTTGATTAGATTCTAAGATGGTTCAAATTTTGGGTTTAAGTTGGATTTAAATTCAATTTAAATTCAAAAGGTGAGTATTTTAACCCACTCACAACTTTTAAAATTTCTTATGTCTGTTAAATTGATTATGGTGCGATTAGAAATTTTTTTATGACTGTTCGGCATATTTTTAATCATCATTTCAGTTAAATTGAATTTATTGAATTAAATTGTTATTTAATTTATTATTGCATATAAACTGCCGGTTAAATTGTTATTTAATTTATTATTGAATAAACTGCCAATAACTATCTGTTATTTATTATATGTTCTATATTGATGTTATTGTTTGAATTAGATGATGATTGTGATAAATGGTTGATGATTGATATTGGATGTATGGATGCTGTATTTTATATTGTTATAAAGTCCAAGTTGTTATGGATTTTTATTTCATTCGGGATTGCGGTTTGAAATGATATATAACGGTATTTAATTTTAAATTACGGATTGAAATGATAAATATCCGTATCACTTGACCATAGGATAGAAAATTATATACAGATACCGTGGTCTATATACAAAAATATTTTGAAATGATTTCTATGGTTTGTAAAGGAATATATGGTTTTATATAAATACTGATCTTAGAGATTTTATAAATGATAATTTATTCTTGATTTTAAGCTATGTATAAATTTGTTTGAATATAGTATGAGTGATAGGAAATTTTGATTTTATTAAAGATAATATGGTTACGTATTTATTTAAATTTTATTTTAATATATAGAGTTTATAATGATTTAAATAAATTAAGGTTGGAATATAAATTGGAAATTTAATTGAAAATGAATTTATTTAAGAATTAAACTCAAATAATTTTGTCGTGAAATTTATTAAATTGAAATTTTAAAGGGTATGATTTTTATACTTGATTTTGGTTTAAGGTGAACTAAATGGATATTTCAAGTATAAATAAATTGAAGAAAATATTTAGTTATTTGTAATTTGAGTTTTTTTTAAAATGGTAATGGAATTATTATGTAAAATATTCCAAAACTAAATAATGGAAAATTGAATTGTTGAATCATAATTTCCAAATTTAGTTGGAAGTCGTTGAATACTTAAAGTTTGAAATATATTGAATTGGGAACAGTTTACTTTGTGGATCAAATCTGTTTTGAAATCGATAAATTTGGAATAGTTTTTGGAAACTGAATTGAATTGAAATTTATGATTTGGGATTTGGTTAAATAAAAAAATGTAGAAATGCGAGTTGTGTTGGATTTGATTTGTGAAATTGAAGGAGCTATTTTATTATATAAATAATTTAAATATTTAAACCATTTGAGTGGTGGAAGTTATGTTTCAAAGTTATGAGTTTCAAGGGATTAAAATTTGAAAGTGTTATATTCGAGTATTTTGTTTTCGAAATGTTATGACTTTGAAAGTGTTATGATTTTAGAAAAGGATATATTTGAACTGAAAATGATATTGTATTGATTTGGTTTTGAAAGGGGTAATGATAATTGGTTTTAAAGTATAAATTTATTTTGAAATGACCGCGGTGTTATAATAACGGTTGGTTGTTAAAGAGACCAGGATCAGATATGGGCAAACTCTCTATCGATACCGAAAACCACTTTAATAACTGTGTATGCGGTGGAGATTCCAGAATGAAGTAGGATGGTGGCGACGTTCTATTAAGGTATATACGTGGACCCGACTCCCGGGTATTGGCATAAGGTGGCTAAAACAGAAGCGATTCTTGGGCCAAGGAGGTAGCCCCTCTTATCGGATACACTTCTTCGATATTATACTCTGACTTTTGGATTGATTTGGTGGCCACTTTTGATTTTTGATTTTAGGGTTGTGGCTCGAGGTGGGCGGTAGTAGCTGCTACGCGTTGCCACCAGCCCGGATGCGTAATTGGTATATCTACCCTGGCATTGCCTTGTGTGGCGTGTCACCTACCCTATCGCGCATTGTACGAGTTTGGTTTTCTCCCGTAGCCCGTGTGGTATCCTCTGGTGGCTTCCCGATTAGGAGGGACTATGATACTGGATGGATTACTGGGACTATTACGTGTTAAGGGGAATATTAGGTCACTCCTTAACGCTATTTAAAAGTAAGTTTATTTTACTATAGACATTAGTATAATAGCGAAATATTACTACATAGTAAATAATTTAACGGATCCTTAGGAGATGTGATTCCAAGCATCTCTTAAGTTACTGCACTCACTTAGACACTGGATAGGAGATGTCAAATCTCGTAAGCATCTCCGATGCCGTTTCATTCATATTGTTTACCGTTGATTTAACTTACATAAGATATTTTAGTTCTGACTCGAGTGTATTGTTTTTCAATTCGCTCGGGTCAGTCTGAGCATTTCAGGGTTTGAAGATCTTATTTCTAGAGGACGAAGACGAAGATTGTATTACTATTATTTATTATATTATTCCACTGTATTCACACTGTTCCGCTACATTATTTATTGTTCTCTGGTATGTGTAACTCTGATATGTGTTGTATAAGTATAATCAAATGTTTTGTAAAATAGCTTCATGAACTGTTATTTGATTATTATATTTTGTCATTCCGTTGTGAGATTCTATTTTGTTTTATTTCTTTCTTCCTTTTTCTTATTCACCCCAATAACAATTCTCCCTTTTGTATGGTTTGAGCTGGCACGTGTGTCTTTTATCGTCGATTTAAAGTGTACAAAAAGGCTGGATGTTACATGGATGCAGTAAATTTTTGGATCATAGTCGATGGATTGACGAAAAATGCTAGATTTATATCCATAAACTCTAATAGGATGACGTCCAAATTGGTCGATTTGCATGTGAAGTGGATAATGCAATTCCATGGTGTGTCAAAGAGCACTGTGAGTGATCGAGACCCATTGTCGCTGGCGAGTTTTGTACGTGCTTACAAGAGATGCAATTGAGTATAACTTACCACCCACAAATTAAGAGGCATACCAAGAGGGTGAATCATATCTTAGAGGATCTCTCGTGAGCCTGCATACTTGACTTTGGAGGCCCATGGGATACCGATGATCAATTACATTTAGTATTGTTCACATACAACAACAATTATCAATATAGTATCGACATGACACCATTTGAGACATTATATAGTCGACCGTACAATGCTCATGTTGGTGGGAAGTGGGAAAAAAACTAATATTGGGTACAGATATGATTATAAGAGACATCAAAAATATCAAGATCATACAACACAACGAATGAAAGCTACTCAAGACAAACATAAGAGCTATGCTGATAAGAGATGTAGAGATTTAATGTTCTCTATCGAAAATGGTGTTTTTTAATATCTCTCCATTGAGGAATATGGTTCGATTCGATACTAAATAAAGTTGGCACTAAGGTTCATAGTTCCTTTTTCGATATTCGAGAGAGTTGGGAGCCTTACTTATATAGTCGACTTACCTCTGAAGATGGCATGTGTGCACAACGTGTTCCACATTTCTCATTTACGAAAGTTTGTGCACATCTCAGGCGTAGCAATTTCATCAGGTCAGTTGGATGATATCGAGATTGAACCAGAATCTTTGAGCCCTTGTATTCCACTTCGTAGCATCAGACGTGATATGAAACAACTTAGAAGGAAGACGGTGGAGTTAGTAAGGTTCACTGGAGCAAGAGCGAAGTCGATTGCACATGGGAGATCGATGAGAGTATGATGACCACTTATCCAGAGCTCTTTACTTGGTTAAGATTTCCATTTTATTGTTAACTTTCACATTTGATACCATTTAATATTCTGTATAGAGTCGTTTAGTACTATGCAAGCTAGGATAAGCATAAATATTGTTTTATTTTTTATGATTGCATGGTGGCATATTTGATTATTACACGATTGCTTGTGAATGTTAGGCATGCAGAGTAACTGTTGTTAACCTTACCTTGGTTGATTTGGAGATTTTGAGGGGGAAATTCCTAAAGGGGATAGTTCAATGACCTACATTTTACGTATTGAAGGGTCATACATTATTATTTTTTAATTCATATTAGGTCGTACGATACTATAAATTCGGGAAACGTTGAGTGGTGACATTTTTTGAATATGCGCTTTGCGCTTATATGATTTTTGTTTGATGATAATAAACATATATACATTCGTTTAAATGTATTTGTTAATATACTATTCTATTTTTCACAGTTTAAATAAATATTTGTTGAATAAAATAAATTACACAGAATTTGAATTCAAACAGATATTTTATTCAAATAAATATTTATTACATTTTTGAATAGTACAATTTCAAGCTCTCACTATAACTATACGACTTTGATTACATCACATTTTTTTTCACATTTACATCAGCACCTCACTACATATCACTCACACTCGTATTTATCTTCAACTGCATTCCAGTTTGAATCCAGCATCTGAGAAATCTGCAAAAATATAAACTAACGCAGTAAAATTGAAAAAGAAATATTTTTGCAATTCAAAAATAAAAGATAATTTTTGAAAATATGATTTGCCTCAGTTATTTGGGTTGTTCGTCATAATTTAAATTTGAATTCATCATACACGAACAACTTGTGACATACACAGTGTATTACTGTATATGCCACAAGGTCGTGCACACCGATATATACACTTGATAATGCTATAGGGATAGGTGAGCACAGGTCAAACCCAAATGAAGAACCGAGTTCAACTCACGTGCAATAACATTGAAAATCACGACACGAGCACAAGGTCAAACCCGAGTTTCTATAACTGGATTCAACACAAGGCTACAAAAAGAATGCAAAGCTTAGAAAAATTCCAAATTCACAGTGAAGTCAAGACAAAAAATTCATGAAGCAACATAGCAACTCAGAGACCACTATGCAGAAGACTATTGCAAATATACAGAAACAACTCACATGTTTGAAACCATAAGAGAATGCAAACAACCAACTACATGCAAGAGGCAATAAAGACCAAAGTGCATGAACACAGTGAAGACCACAAAGGCAAGTATGGACAGAGCTCGAGCACAGTTAAAACTCAAGCAAATGAAAACATCTCAGTGACATGCTACAACTTCAAACAGGCAGTGCACATGTGAATCAAGTGACCAACCAGAAGTACAACATGACCAAAAGTATACAGTAATGCAACATGGAGTGTGCAAGTGCAAATGACCGGAGCTCATGCAAACATGAAGTGAATGCAATAACAGCAAATACCACAATATCAAGTGAAAAGTGCAGACTAAACTCAAGTGCAATTCGAATTGACAAAACAGTTTCAAGTTACAATAAGCAGTTGCAACATGGCGAACAGAGACATATGTATATGAAGCGACAATTCGAGCAACAGTTCGTGTATGCATCAGTAACCGAGCAACAGAATCAATAATACAACAGTGACAAACATCATATAGAAATGCCCAACACAGATGGCCAGAGAGGAAGCTCACCAGGATGAACACAAACATTGCAGAGATGACCGAAGTATAACACTAATCAAGCCAAAGTCAACAGTAAAATGATCGGAGTCAAAGCCGTGGATAGCAAGAATATACACGCATATGAACAAGTCAAAATCAAAGCCGATGACTTTAAACCGTGTCAACCAAGTAACCCAAGTTTATACGATTATGAAAAAGTCAGAATAAATCTCAAACATTCAAGCATCATCAAGTGGCCGAGATAATGAATTTGAAAAATTCAAATATAATTGCACGAACGCAAATCTAGGGTTACAAACCCTATATAATCAAATTCACATCATCGGCATCAAGCATCGAGTTCGAGCAAGGCAAAACCAGCAGAGAAAAAGGGAAAGTACATACCGAAAACACAGAACGAACTCGATCCAAATTGAAGAGCCGTGAACAAATCGAAGAACATCAAAGCCTACTATCGAATCGTATCAAGTGGCGACTTCAATTTGCAAGAACCCTAGTTTGAATCGCAAGGAAGAAAAGCTCCAAAATTCGCAGAAGCCCTAATTGAATTGGAAAGAGGAACGACCACCGAACGAAGCAAACAAAGGAGACAAGCCAAATTAATTAAAGGGGTCAGCCTATTTTTCTCTAAAGGGAATTTTTTTTAAAGGGGCTTTTATTTTTAGGGTTATTTAATTATCTTTTAATTGTTGTTTTTATTTTTCGAATCAAAGAATTTGTAAATCACCACATAGGGTTTAGGTAGTGTCAGATTGTCTAGTTAGAATTAGTTCAGTGAGCAGGGTGTGCGAGTTTACAAAGCTCTATAGGCGGGAGCAGTGTTTGCGAGTAATCAAAGCTCTATAGGCGGGAGCAGAGTTTGCGAGTAATCGAAGTTCTATAGGCGGGAGAAGAGTTTGCAAGTAAACGAAACTCTATAGGCGGGAGCAGGGTGTGCGAGTCTAGTAGAGTGTTTGTGAGCGGGAGCAAATGTTTGCGAGTCTAGTAGAATGTTTGTGAGCGGGAGCAAATGTTTGCGAGTCTAGTAGAGTGTTTGTGAGCGGGAGCAAATGTTTGCGAGTCTAGTAGAGTATTTGTGAGCGGGAGCAAAAGGGTCTGCGAGTCTAGTAGAGTGTTTGTAAGCGTGATACTGTTTAATTCTAATAGAAGTCTGGGAATGCAGCAGTAGGCAGGGGTTGCCGAAGCTGGGTAAATTTTGTGTGTGATTTACTTTTTCAGCATATTTATTTCTGCGTTTTGTTTCTGTGTTTATACCGAGAAAATTTGCTATAATCCTATTCACCCCCCCCTCTAGGGTTAATCTAGATCCTACAAGTGGTATCAGAGCCCGGTATTTTGTTTTTAACTCTAGAGTCATGAATTCACCGAATAATGCTTTTTCTGAGGGGCAATCTATTGCTAGGCCACCCATGTTTAACGGGAATGATTATGCTTATTGGAAAGTTAGCATGGGTATCTATCTTAGTTCTGTTGATTATGATGTTTGGGATATTATTGAAACTGGCTATAAACCTCCCACTATAATCGTTGGTGGTACTGAGATTCCTAAACCTAAGGATAGGTGGGATGCTAACGATAAGAGATTGAAAACGACAAATGCTAAAGCCATGAATGCTTTGATATGTGCTCTTGATAAAAATGAATTTAATAGAATTTCTCATTGTACAACAGCACAGGAAATTTGGCACACTTTGGAGGTGACACACGAAGGAACTTCTCAAGTCAAGGAGTCTCGTCTAGCCCTATTCAGCAATGAATACAAAAACTTTGTGATGGACAAAGGCGAGAGCATAAAGGATATGTTTGGACGCTTTTCAACCTTGGTATACAACGCTAGAGCGCTTGGGAAGGTCTTCACTGAGGTAGAGCTTGTGCGGAAGATACTACGAGTCTTACCGATGAACTTTGAGGCAAAAGTCACGGCAATCCAAGAATTGAAAGATTTGAGCAAACTAAGCATGGAGGTG
The DNA here is from genome assembly GCA_030765085.1 of Allium cepa. NCBI lineage: Eukaryota > Viridiplantae > Streptophyta > Magnoliopsida > Asparagales > Amaryllidaceae > Allium > Allium cepa. The sequence continues at coordinate 206,796,835 of CM060934.1, forward strand.
TTGATTGGCAACTTGATGACATATGAGCTTGAGCTAAAAGCAAAGGAAGAACGCAACAACTCTGAACCAAAGAAGAAGACGATTGCCTTAATGAGCAAAGAAGAAAGCGATGAAGAAGATCCAATTGAAGAGCTTGCAATGGCTGTCAATAATCTTAGAAGATGGTCTAGATTCAAGCCACGCAAGAAGAAAACAAGTTGTAATAGGCCAAAAGATTCTGAAAATTCCGATAATGAACTGACATGTTATAACTGCAACAAGCCTGGCCACATCAAACCAAAATTCCCACTTCTCAAAAACAACAAAGGAAAGAAAAAGAAGAAGAAGGCCTTTGCAGCGACTTGGGATGATGAAGAAGGAGAGGAAGTTTCAGATAGCAGCTCAGAGGAGGCTAACTTGTGTCTTATGGCGAAATCAAATTCAGAAGCAAGCTCCGAGGAATCTAGTGAGGCAGGTGAGTATTCCTATAGAGATCTTGTTTTTATGTGTCTTGATCTTACTAAGGTAGTGGATACTCTTGAATCTAAAATTGAAAAACTGAAATCTGATAGGAGAGAATTTGCTCGTGAAAATTTTAGGTTAAAAACTGAACTTGAAAATATTCAAAACCTAGAATGTAACGAATGTAAAATTTTAGATTCAGAATTGACAAGACTTAAGAATAACTCTGAGAATCTCGAAAAAGAAAATTTGAATCTTAAGGAAACCATCGACACTAGGAAAAAGGATTTTATAAATCGATGCACCTCACTAGTAACTGAAAACACATCACTTAACACCAAAGTCCAAAATCTTGAGAAATCTCTAAACAACTTTTCAAGAGGAGAAAAATCATTTAACATGTTAATGAGAGATCAACTTTTTGCTAACAATAGAAAAGGACTAGGTTTTGGGAAATCACAAGATGATGATAATGCAAAAGGTAAAAGTGTCTTTGCTCGATCTGAAATAATTGGACATCATGTTGAAAATTATAGTCATAGAAAAAAGAACACGAAATTTAATCAAGTCAATTTAATGTGCACGATTTGTAGAAAATTTGGACATAATCAAAATAATTGTTGGTATAGACCCAAACACGTGAAAACTATACCAATTTGGGTTCCAAAAGGCACAAATATAAAATCTTTGAAAGTCAAACAAATTTGGGTGCCAAAAGGAACATATATAAATAGTTTTGGGTCTCCACAAACATATTTTTCATATTCTGCCACTAACAATCATGGACCTATAAAAACAAATAGGTCACATAAATCTTTCATCGTGTAGGTGTGGTGGCAGGCTAAGGAACAACAACAGTATTCTCTGGATTTTGGCTGTTCCAGAAACACAACGGGCGACAAAGCAAAGTTCCTTAGCCTAGTATAAAGGTGACAGAATCACAATGGGCAATCACGAAAAATTATCGTAAAGGTAAAACAGGTAAATTTGTTTTTGAACGATATATCACATGTGATAATCTGCACCATACTCTAAATTAAAATCAGCTAATATTGAGATGAACAAAAGATGATGATTTTGATTCTATGACTTTTTTCAAAATATTGACCAATCGTCTTTAAATAGAATTACTTGGAGTAATTATGATGGTTGACTGATTCGAACTTAATTGATATGATTTTTTTTGACTTGTTCTTATTTATGACCTTGATTTGTGCTTAAATGATGACCAATCAAATTTTCAACTTTGAACTAATCCATATAAATTTGTTCGGTCAAATGATGGTTACTCATGCTACACATAGATATATTTGATATTTTGGTCACTGCTTGTAAATTTGCACGATTTCAAATTTCATGTGTAAAGCTGTTAAAAAGGATTTTAAGAAATTGTTGAAACTTCAAGAAATTGTTTTGAAATAATAATGAAGTTTAATGACTGTTGATAGTTGTTCATCCTATGGTTTCTAAGTTTAACACTATGATATTTGTTTTTGATTGTTAACATGGCTTCATTTCAAATTTCATTCTGAGATAGTTTGTTGAAATTTCACAAATCTGGTCTTTGACATCCAACGAGTGAATATTGAGTGAAATTTAAATTCAGATGCAGATTACACGGGTAATATAGTTGATAGAAAAATTATTAGTGTAACGTGATTAATTTTTTTGAAACATTCATTTGTTGCATCGTTTTTCAAAGAAAATATCTGCATATATTTCACTTGAAATAATTTTCAAATAGCAGAAAATTTTCTTATAAAACCCCCTCGAGAAAATCATGTTTGACCATATTTACAGATTAGTCATTTTTGAAAAATTGATTTTATAATTTTTTGAATTTGATTTTAAATGACTATTTTGACTAATCTGACTCCCTTTGATTATCGAAAAGATAAATAGTGATTGAAAAAGTGATGAGTGTTGATATTTATCATATATTATAACTCAAGACAATATAATTAGAAAATTTCTTTAGAATTTCATAACAAGAGTTACAAAAACTTTTTGTTAGGTAAAAATTCCATGATCATTTCTATTTCTATCATCTTTCTATCGACCATCACTCATCAAAATCATATATAGTATGTAAATTTATGGTAGTTTACAAAGGAAATCATTCGTTCTTCAATATCTTTAAATTTGTGAAGGAAATTATTTGTGCTTCAATTTATTATATTCTTCAATAAAAATAAATATCCAAAGTATTCACTCTCATTTAAAAGTCCTCACGGTTATGCATGGGTGAATTACTTGGATTTTTGATTATGTGCTTCCATGCTCATTTAAAAGTCCTCACGGTTATGCATGTATGGAACGCATATCAAAATTAATTGATTTAATAGACAAGTTGATTCTAATCCCATTTAAAAGTCCTCACGGTTATGCGTGGTTAGAAGATACTTGATTTTTTTTTAAATAAAAATTGTGAATACTACTAATCTCATTTAAAAGTCCTAACGGTTATGCATGGTTAGTAGATATTCAAATTTTTCGAAATAAATATACCACAAATAGACAGAACTGTATGATTTTTTTGATGAATTTATCCCCATCACTTCTGAAAGTGGAATATGCGTCTGACAAGGGTAATTATGATTTTTGTTTGAGTTTTATTGAAATTTGATATTTATATTCAATTGAGTTAAATGTTTGATCATGTCTGTCACTTCATCCCTATTTTTATAACACTGTTATTCTTTTGCTGATAACAAAAGGGGGAGAGAAAAGTTAAGATTTTGTCAAATAAAATCAAGCAAAGGTCAAATAATTTTTTCCATTTGCATATAGGCTCATTTACATACTTTTATTTGTATGCATATATGTAGGGGGAGTATTGTGTAGAGAGGAGCACTTAAATAGGGGGAGCAAATTGAACGATCAAATACATTTAATACATTCAAAATCTTAAATATATGTTTGTTATCATCAAAAGGGGGAGATTGTTGAATATGCGCTTTGCGCTTATATGATTTTTGTTTGATGATAATAAACATATATACATTCGTTTAAATGTATTTGTTAATATACTATTCTATTTTTCACAGTTTAAATAAATATTTGTTGAATAAAATAAATTACACAGAATTTGAATTCAAACAGATATTTTATTCAAATAAATATTTATTATATTTTTGAATAGTACAATTTCAAGCTCTCACTATAACTATACAACTTTGATTACATCACATTTTTTTCGCATTTACATCAGCACCTCACTACATATCACTCACACTCGTATTTATCTTCAACTGCATTCCAGTTTGAATCCAGCATCTGAGAAATCTGCAAAAATATAAACTAACGCAGTAAAATTGAAAAAGAAATATTTTTGCAATTCAAAAATAAAAGATAATTTTTGAAAATATGATTTGCCTTAGTTATTTGAGTTGTTCGTCATAATTTAAATTTGAATTCATCATACACGAACAACTTATGACATACGCAGTGTATTACTGTATATGCCACAAGGCCGTGCACACCGATATATACACTTGATGATGCTACAGGGATAGGTAAGCACAGGTCAAACCCAAATGAAAAACCGGGTTCAACTCACGTGCAATGACATTGAAAATCATGACACGAGCACAAGGTCAAACCCGAGTTTTTATAACTGGATTCAACACAAGGCTACAAAAAGAATGCAAAGCTTAGACAAATTCCAAATTCACAGTGAAGTCAAGACAAAAAATTCATGAAGCAACATAGCGACTCAGAGACCACTATGCAGAAGACTACTGCAAATATACAGAAACAACTCACATGTTTGAAACCATAAGAGAATGCAAACAACCAACTACATGCAAGAGGCAACAAAGACCAAAGTGCACGAACACAGTAAAGACCATAAAGGCAAGTATGGACAGAGCTCGAGCACAGTTAAAACTCAAGCAAATGAAAACATCTCAGTGACATGCTACAACTTCAAACAGGCAGTGCACATGTGAATCAAGTGACCAACCAGAAGTACAACATGACCAAAAGTATACAGTAATGCAACATGGAGTGTGCAAGTGCAAATGACCAGAGCTCATGCAAACATGAAGTGAATGCAATAACAGCAAATACCACAATATCAAGTGAAAAGTGCAGACTAAACTCAAGTGCAATTCGAATTGACAAAACAGTTTCAAGTTACAACAAGCAGTTGCAACATGGCGAACAGAGACATATGTATATGAAGCGACAATTCGAGCAACAGTTCGTGTATGCATCAGTAACCGAGCAACAGAATCAATAATACAACAGTGACAAACATCATATAGAAATGCCCAACACAGATGGCCAGAGAGGAAGCTCACCAGGATGAACACAAACATTGCAGAGATGACCGAAGTATAATACTAATCAAGCCAAAGTCAACAGTAAAATGATCGGAGTCAAAGCCGTGGATAGCAAGAATATACACGCATATGAACAAGTCAAAATCAAAGCCGATGGCTTTAAACCGTGTCAACCAAGTAACCCAAGTTTATACGATTATGAAAAAGTCAGAATAAATCTCAAACATTCAAGCATCATCAAGTGGCCGAGATAATGAATTTGACAAATTCAAATATAATTGTACGAACGCAAATCTAGGGTTACAAACCCTATATAATCAAATTCACATCATCGGCATCAAGCATCGAGTTCGAGCAAGGCAAAACCAGCAAAGAAAAAGGGAAAGTACATACCGAAAACACAGAACGAACTCGATCCAAATTGAAGAGCCGTGAACAAATCGAAGAACATCAAAGCCTACTATCGAATCGTATCAAGTGGCGACTTCAATTTGCAAGAACCCTAGTTTGAATCGCAAGGAAGAAAAGCTCCAAAATTCGCAGAAGCCCTAATTGAATTAGAAAGAGGAACGGCCACCGAACGAAGCAAACAAAGGAGACAAGCCAAATTAATTAAAGGGGCCGGCCTATTTTTCTCTAAAGGGATTTTTTTAAAGGGGCTTTTTATTTTTAGGGTTATTTAATTATCTTTTAATTGTTGTTTTTATTTTTCGAATCAAAGAATTTGTAAATCACCACCTAGGGTTTAGGTAGTGTCAGATTGTCTGGTTAGAATTAGTTCAGTGAGCAGGGTGTGCGAGTTTGCAAAGCTCTATAGGCGGGAGCAGTGTTTGCGAGTAATCAAAGCTCTATAGGAGGAAGCAGAGTTTGCGAGCAATCGAAGTTCTATAGGCGGGAGCAGAGTTTGCAAGTAAACGAAACTCTATAGGCGGAAGCAGGGTGTGCGAGTCTAGTAGAGTGTTTGTGAGCGGGAGCAAATGTTTGCGAGTCTAGTAGAATGTTTGCGAGCGGGAGCAAATGTTTGCGAGTCTAGTAGAGTGTTTGTGAGCGGGAGCAAAAGGGTCTGCGAGTCTAGTAGAGTGTTTGTAAGCGTGATACTGTTTAATTCTAATAGAAATCTGGGAATGCAGCAGTAGGCAGGGGTTGCCGAAGCTGGGTAAATTTTGTGTGTGATTTACTTTTTCAGCATATTTATTTCTGCGTTTTATTTCTGTGTTTATACCGAGAAAATTTGCTATAACCCTATTCACCCCCCCTCTAGGGTTAATCTAGATCCTACAACATTTTTTACCCTTATAAATTTCCGTGGACGATTTTGACCATGAAAACCTGTAAGCCCATAACCTTTGATAGAAGCCGAATTAAGGATCGAGATCGCTTTTATTGGAAAGATATGATGGTTTCTCTTTCCACATATTAGTCATAGTAGCCATTTGGACATACCGTTTAGGAAATATGACCGTTTAAAGTTCAAATAGTTTTTGGATAGTTAAGTCATTAATTAATTAGGCTGGGATTATGCCCATTAACCATTTCAGGATTTATGCCAAATAGAGAAGATGGTATAGTTCCTAATCATTTTTCCCACTTCCCAAAACTTAACAAAATCTCTATTAATCCATTTCTTAGCCAAAAAGCAACCATTTTTCGTACTTTAATCAGCTAAATTGCATTGTTAAAGGGTAAGTAGCAAGGGAGATTAGAAATCAACTACTTGCACTATCTTGGGATTCTTGCATCTAATATTCAACCTCAGATTTGCCTTTGATTCATGTATTTAGGTATTAGGTGAGTAGTTTTGCATCTCTCATCATCTTACGTTAATTAATATGGCAAAAATAATGTTTTTAAGATGATTTTAAATGTTAAAATGTTTTAAATTTTTTATCTAACCTTAACAACAACATCTTCCGCAGCGCGTTATATTATAACGACTGCATCATAATTGTAAATCAACCACAGTGTAAATCAGCCACAATTTGGTAAAATCATTGATACTACTATAGATTTGGGAATTCTAGTTTACAGTTGTTCATTACTGTAAATCATTACAATTTGCAAAATATATAATATCACAGCTGCTTCATTTAAATTCCCAATGAAAAGCTAGGAATACAAATCGAAAATAGAAACATGGGCTACCCGATAGCAGGGATTTCGTCCAAAAGAAAAAAAAGAGTGAGATTCAATTTTATTCAAAAGGAAGCGGACGACGACCAACTACGATGGCGATAATGTGGTTGCGTTCGAGTCAACAAGATAATTTGGAGTGGGGAAGTGAACGACGTTGATGAGAAGGTTTAAGGCTTTGAAAACAACAAAAACGATAGTAGTTCAAGATCTGCCAATAACATGGAATTTTATTTCATTAGGTTTCTTTTTGGAGTAAATTGATTTAGGGCTAAACGAAAAGGTTAATACTTATAAAACCTAGACGTTCGAAAATTTTGAGCCAAAGCTATAATAAAATTTTAGCAGCGCAATGAAAATAATGTTTTAGCGGATTAAACTCGCTATCCATCCGCAATAAGCGGATCCACTACCTATCGTCGCTTTTTTGAAAAACCACAACATCAAAAATCCACTATGCACTATAGTGGGACCATAACAGCGCTACAGCAGCGTTTTAACTGCCTAGCTCTGGAGGACCCTCCTCTCATCCATGATCAATCTTTACTTGAAAAACCATGACGTTGGCTTACAACATTAAGAGCATTCCCAACCGGTGGGGGTGAGAGGGGTCGATTCAAGGCAATCGACCCCCAACTGGTTCGAAAAGCAAAAAAATGTGTTTCCCCTTAGCCGGCTAAATTTTAGCTGGCTAAGGGGAAGGTTGTGGATTGCAATCCACAACTGTTGGATTGCAATCCACAATGATTGTAATCCACATCATGCTGTGGATTGCAATCCATGGTACACATTTAGCCGTCCTTATTTTGGCTGGCTAAATGAATGAGGGGTAAGCGACTATTTAATAGTTGGTTACCCCCTTCTTCTTCACCATTCCTTTCTCCTCCATCCATTCGCCATTTTTCCTCCTTCCAGCAACCGCCTTCCAGCTTCAAAAAATTATGAAAAGAGCGTTCTGAAGACTCCGAGGCAGTGGAAGCACATGAAATGTTCCATTGGCCGTGGAATACGCCCCTACCAAAGGCAGCACACCCGTACCGCCAGCGTTCATTGAAGGTCGACGAAGCACCATGGTTAGGCAAAGACGTGCGGGTAGAAATACAACAAATGCGGTTCTGGACCCCCACATCAATTAGAATTTAGGTCCGGACAAAGATTTGTTCAATTTTCGGATACTCCCAGACAACGAAGTACACGTTAGCATGTGTGTTGATGATTATGTAAGTTATCTACCTCCAATTTATTTTATTAGTTCAAATTGTAGTATCAAAATTGAATATGCAAAATGTTTTAACTTAGGCTCGTCATGAGCGCACCCTGGATCTTGGGTTGGCGTAATACGCCTTTATATGATGATACGATCTTATGAAGCCGACAGCATTATACATGCTTTGCTGCGAGAGATAGGATTTCGAGATTTTTTGAGTATGTTTTTACATAATTATTGTTTATTTATTTAATGATGTTTAGGCTTTCAATAATCGTAAATTGCTTTAATGGGTATCGATAATCTATTAAATTCATATGTTCAGTCATGCGGTGCTTTAGCCGCTTGTTAGGAGAAGACCACTCATACCTTTCGCTTTAGTTTTGGAGAGATGGGTATTCCCCATTAGACTTTACTATGTTTACCAGTTTAGGCATTGGTCGGGGGAGACCTTACCTTATGATGAGGAGTACCAGCACTTTCACCATTATCTAGTGCACTTCCACATCTTGAGTTACACGACGGACTTCGTCCGGACTGCAAATTAGATGCTCATACGTTAGACAAACAGTAGTGGAATTGATACATAGTCACGGTTCAGATAACCACTTGGAGATTGCTTAACTTTTTATTCTGTACATGGCGGGGAACTTATTCTTTACAAATGCATTGACCATGCTGTCGGCCGGATATGTTGCAGCTGTAGTGAAGTTTTCGTTTGATAGTCCAGTCGTATATGATTAAGGGACTCCGATGTTAGCATGTTTGTATCGCTCTTTGGGTCATCAGTGCGTCGTTAGGCGTAGATCCACGACCATTACAGGGTTTTGGGAGGTTTTACAGTATTGGTACTACGAGTACTTCTGCAGCATGACTTATCCAATGTTGTACTCCACATTACCCTTTTTCTTTCCTCGAGTCAGAGCATGGGGCCATGATAACCGCAGAATGGTGCAAGGAAGGGAGGCACGTCATATTTTTGTTGTAGCCTGAAACCAGATCGAGTTACGGACCATACAAGAGAGTGTTGTTTGGCATCTATATGATGGTTCGCCTTTTATGACTGGCCCCATCGTAGTGCATGTTGCATTCCTTTCTATGAAACATTTTCCATTAGTTTCATCCCCATATAGCTTAGGATGATATTGGTTCCTTGGTGAGCGAAGTTGGATATAAGCCTTAGATGGTGATTTTGTTCCCGACAATCCACATTCGGATACATCTTTTTTTAGGGTTTATGACAATGCCGCATTACAGGAGTATGCATGGAAGTGGTGGTCTGCAAATTAAATTCATCGTCGCGAATGTATATTATGTTTCCTTTTGGCATCGATTTTACATTCCATTGCATACGGCTACGTTTGTTCATGCTGCATCTGTTGATTTGGTAGGACCCTCAGGCATACATAGTGGTGTTGCCCCTTTATTTTGCATGACCTTACACAGAGTACTCAGGTGTATCATGCTCCACAACCCACCTAGGTTGGAGATTATAGTTGGATAGTCGGTATTCCAACGACATCCAGGGTTGATAGATATGTTGATATTCCTTGGCCAGATATTTCCTAGTAAACCGATCCAACGGCATTTTCCTACGAGGATTTGTTACAGATGCAGATGGAACTCCGATAGGTCATGTACGTCGAGCATCGATAGAGCATAGATGAGTTGACTACTCGTATTAACGAGCTTATTACAGCTGATGAGCAACGATATCATCCTACACGCAGAGTATATGACGACGACGACAGTGATGTAGCCAGTCTTTTTGATGATCAGTACCGTTTTGATGAGCCTTAGTTTTAGCATATACTATTACTGTTTGTATGTCATATGCATGTGAGTACTATTGTATTATCATTGTTATGTGTTCCGTAGCAGAGTTTATATGATTGTTTCATCAGTGGTTTGTATGCAGTAGGAGTCGTTGTATATGTGTATTATCATTGTTTTGTATTTACTACCATTGTTTGTACCACTATATTATATGTGTGCCTACGTACTAGTAGTGTTTGCATAACTGTATCAGCTATGGATTTCATATTTTGCTTGCATATGTCTAAATCACTATTTGTAGGAACAAACACACATATGTTTATTTATACTCACGTATGTGGATAATTGCCACGTGGCTAATTATAAGACCTTGGTTCACGAGATGCAGATTATGAAATTTATATTTAGATCAGATTTATGTATTGAAAATTAACAACATCTTCATTTATTCTCAACGTCGTCAGTAATCTTCAATGTCGAATGAAAACTGGAATGCGATTGATTATTTAGTTCTAACCAAATCGTGCATAGAAACCGACCGTAGACACGTGGAAGAGGAGATGGAGCAAGAATTTTTTGGTCGGTCTAAACAAGACTTTTAATAGTCATATGATTTTAGATTAATTTGAAGGACTTTGGAAACTCGTAGCGGTTTTTTAATGCTTACAAGGGCTTGTCGCGATATAAACTCGGTATAAAAGCAGTGAAAGAAGAACATCTATTTCAGTTAACATGAGCCACATATGATTCTCGTTATTTGTGGGAGTATCACGTTGATTTTGTTGGACATGCTGCGCACAATCTCTAGGTTAGATATAATAGACAATTTGAATGACGCATGGGTTGGTTTAAGTATGTTTGTTTAGTTAATTACCTTCAGCTTGTTGTTTACGCTATCAGTAACTTATATGTACTTTCAAATTGAAGTAAAGTTTGTGTTCTCATAATCTACTCTGCACATAAATAGTATATAAACAGTTGGAAATCATTAACAACGATACTTAACTTATGAAGAGAACAAATAATTGCTTTCATAGAAAACGAACAAGATAACAAACTAAGGAAAACACGACAACAGCATATAAAAAGAACAAGACAACAAATAAAACAACCGACAATTAAAAAAACCGCCTTCGACCACTGGATAAGTTAATTGAACCCAACGTCCTTTGAAGCATTTGGATTTGGTTTTAAAATTCGTTAGCATAAACAATTGCACGACGAGGAAGAGGATCGTCAAGCCATTTCCATAGGCCACAACCATCAGGAGAATTATGACATCTGTAGTGCCGCCGACTAAAGGATGTTCTGCTACTTACAGTAGCATAAAGAACAGAAACCCCACAGTTAAAGTATATCACATGAGAGTTAACCTCTTGATATGTGCGAGGTACTTGGTGTTGTATTACATTCCTCTGTTCTTTATTTCTGTTATGGCTACGCCACTCTTCTCTTTGACATCTTCCATTGTCTAGCCGCATGCGCTCCTGCACTTGCATCTCATGCTCCCTTACATCGGCATTATGTCTCTCCTTTATTTCAATATACCATTCGCTAGGTGGTTGCGAGGAGGATGTTTTCGGTGGGTTATTGTGTTGTAATGGATCCTCATATGAATATGAGGATGGCAACGAAATATGATTGTAGTCTACCATTTTATATATTAAAGCTACGATAATTATGAAGAGAAGCATGATAATCAAACCGATATTTGTATACCAGAATACATTGGCCGAGCAAAGCATTGGAACATGGATACAATACCGACCTTCTGACCACCGACAGCTTTAATTAACATCAAGAATCTTTAATCAAAATGAGAAGTGGGTCCGTCTGCTTTATCTCTGTTTAAGACAAGACCCGACCTTCTGACAACCGGTAGCTTTAATCAACATCAAGCATCTTTAATCAATTTGACAAGTGGGTCCGTCTACTTTAGCTCTGTTTGAGACAAGACCCAGTCTTATGATCACCGGCAGCTTTAATTAACATCAAGTATCTTTAATCAATTTGAGCAGTAGGTCCGTCTGCTTTAGCTCTGTTTGAGACAAGACCCAACCTTCCGGACACCAGCAGCTTTAATCAACATCAAACAGCTTTAATCAGTATGAGAAGTGGGTCTGTCTATTTTATCTCTGTTTAGACAAAACCCGACCTTCTGACCAACGATAGCTTTAATCAACATCAATCATCTTTAATCAATTTGACCAATGGGTCTGTCTGCTTTAGCTCTGTTTGAGACAAGACCCGACTTTCTGACCACCGGCAGCTTTAATCAACATCAAGCATCTTTAATCGGTACCATATAATAGAAGCCAAGATATTGTAAAACGTACTCATTCAAAATTCCAAACTAATAAACAACGTTCTTCTACCTATGTTCATGACTTCTCTAAAAAGTTTGTGGTGCTTCTTATCCTCGTCCTCATCATCGTTTTCTTTCGACGATTTTATTGAATATTGTATTACTCAACAAAGAATGTTTGCTACTGAAACGAGGGATTTAATGGCCCATGAGATTACTGAAAGCTTTGCGTCGTCCCAAGGAGGTAGCGTTGTGGGTAAAAAAGACTTGCGTTATGGATGTGACTATGCTAGCAGTCATAATCAATTGATAAGGGATTATTTTACGGTAAACCCCGTGTATGGGGACGTGGATATTAGACGAAGATTCCTCGTGTCTAAGAATATCTTTAATCGGGTTCTCGAAAAAATTAATGGAAACAAACATTCTTTATGCACAAAAGAAATGGAATCAACGAATTTGGTATTTCTCCCTTGCAAAAGGTTACGAATGCACTTCGCATGATATCGTATGGAACTTCTGGAGATTCACAAGACGACAAAGTATGGATTGGAGACTCAACGGCAATATTATGTATGAAAGAATTTTGCAAAACCGTTGTTTGTACGTTTGGTGAATAATATCTTCGATCCCCAACAACACAATATAAAGACAGATTGCTGGCAATGGGATCTCAGCGTGGATTTCTAGGTATGTTAGATAGCCTAGATTGTATGCATTGGAGGTGGAAAAACTGCCCAGTTGCATTACAGGGACAATATACAGGACATTGCAAAAAGGCAACTCTAGTCTTGGAAGATGTTGCTTCGTTCGATTTGTACATATGACATCCTTTTTTTGGAGCGCCAGGTTAGCTGAATGATATTAACGTTCTACGACAATCATATTTATTTAACGACTTATGTAATGACATCTCACCTCTATGCAATTACAAAATCAGTGACAAAGATCATACAATGAGTTATTATATGGTGGATGGAATCTACCTAATGGAAAACACTTGTGCAAGCTTACAAAAGACCAAATAACGCAAAAAAGCTAGGTTCACCAAACAACAAGAAAGCTTGAGGAAAGATGTGGAACGAGCAATTGGAGTGCTTCAATGTTGGTTTCGTATATTAAGAAAAGAGATATACTACCACGATCCGACGGTATTATCTGATGTCATATACTGCTATATAGATTTGCATAATATGATTGTCAAAGAAGAACGTGGTGGGTACGAGTTTCAATTGAGAAACTATCCAGACATTGCCGTAGCATTTCAAAAAAAAGCTTATAAGGATCCAAATACTTTTACGGAATACTTGCAAAGAATGCAAGACATTCGAGATCCACAAGCTCATCTTGATCTAAGAGAAGAACTAGTGGAACGCTACTGAGACATATAGGAAACCATTAGTAGAAGTGATGTTAGACGGTGCTTATCTGTTGTAATAATAAGTGGTTATTGACGTTTTGTATTAATGTTTGTGTTTGAATTTGTTATATCTACTTTACTAAGTTATTATTGATGTATTAAGGGTATTAAAAGATAACAATAGCAATAACAACAAAATCGACCATAATAACATAACCATTAACTCGAACATCGACAATCATAGTAACAACAACACTAATATTGACATTACAACCAACACTTACATCTCCCCATGGCGTCTATGGTACTCCTTGCTTCTCCATATACATCCTTTGAACTAGATTGAGTTCGTTTAAGTTGCAAGTTAAAAGAGACGTATCATCAGCTCTTTGCTGTCGAACCAGTTCTTGTTTTCTTAACTTTAGCTCATCATTTCTTAACTTCTGTTTTTCATCGTGTCGCCGTTATTTTTTCATTGTCCTTTCAATTCTCTTTGTTTCTTTTGTTTCCAGATATAATTTATTTGCATTTTCAACGGCCGCCATAGAATGTCCAATATGTTCATAACGTGCGCTGTCATCGGGGGCTGTTTTTTTCTTGTCCTTGAACCTTCCTAGAGGTCGACCGCCTGAACTAGTAGTGAAAGGGGTGTCCTCATGTGATCAGAGCTACCAAGGTTGGATTCATCGCTCATCTTTCGAGGAAGAAAGCGCATTACTGAATGTTATTGTCGCACTCGACTCTATTTTTCCTCTTTTTCGAGTATGTCGTAGCAATGGTGCAAGTTGAATGATTGACTATTATGTTCAGACATATACAATGCATTTGCTTGATTGAGCCGTAGATGATGAAGTACCGTTGTTTATTTTACAAACATGTGTAGTTGGAATTGCAAATATTTACAGTCTACACCATACGTTTTTGCTAAAAACATTGATATGAATGTTTCGAGATACTTGTTTTTAGAAAGATTTTGACGTATTAATTTTAGAGATAAGCAACAGATTCCAGTTAACAAAATTCTTTTTATAATTTTGCACTTTATCTTTACTTTGTGTTTTGACGAATAATTCATCTGCACTAGAACATATTTATTGTATATTTGATAAGAAGATAGTTTAATATTTGAATTAATTTTGTTTTAGTTTTAGTGTTTTTTGTTTGTTATGCACACACATGTATATACGTGCATATGTAAACATATATTCACATACACACACGTAATGACTAAATATTAGTTTTAAATTAATTTACCTGTATTTAAAAATTAGCCGGTCTATGTTTTATTTATCGAGGATTCATATTCATAATATGAATATCATCATGCGATGTAAATAAACTAAGATATATATGAGACAGAAAGTATTGGCTATTAGGTATTTGTGATCATCGGTATTTATGATCACATTGTATAAAATTAACATACAACGTCTACATTAGGATTCATGATCTCTTGCCTACTCAGTCGCAGATCATGCATTCGAACTTGCAGATACTAATGTTCATTCATGTTCTTCAAACAGTGGTCGAACCGTATGTTAGCAAATAATAACTTACTATAGTTCTATTTTGCTCGAACCTATTGTTGTTGCATCTTATCATTTATCGTATACAATATCCGATATTCTTTTTTTGTACCATGGCTGAACTGTATATTTAGCATGGCAGACTGCATTGTAAAAGTTCTATTTAGCTGATCACTATTTGATCGATCGTTAATTTTCAATGTGGAGAATTATTGCTGACATGGACATGCTATTGTATTTTGTCAAGGTTTGTTAGATTTTTATTTGCTTTAGTTTTATTATATTACAATTCAGAGTGCTCGGCTCGTTTTGACTACCATGATGTTGCTTTACAACATTAACATGGGAAACAATACTAATAATTATGAAATCTACATGGTTCAGGGGACAATGTTCTATTGGTAGAAAGCGCTAATTCAGGATCACCAATAGTCGGTTCCCATCTCAGCCGTCCAGAATTCATCTATCGGCCGTTTGCAATTCTAACAAAAAAAACAGGCGGGTGGACATCCAAATTTGTACGCGAGATTACATCAAATTCAAAACTCCCTCCAACCTCGCACGTAGCAAAACTTTTATATTATATATAAACACCCGCTCCCCCCTCGTTCAACGTATCTCGAATCTCACCAAATTCTCCAAATCAAAATCCCTAATTCAGTCCTCAATGGCCCGTACCAAGCAAACTGCTCGCAAATCAACTGGAGGCAAGGCTCCAAGAAAGCAACTCGCCACCAAAGCTGCTCGCAAGTCTGCTCCAGCCACTGGCGGCGTTAAGAAACCACACAGATTCAGGCCAGGAACCGTCGCCCTTCGTGAGATTCGCAAGTACCAGAAAAGCACCGAGCTTTTGATCAGGAAACTTCCTTTCCAGAGATTGGTTCGTGAGATCGCTCAAGATTTCAAAACCGATTTAAGGTTTCAGAGTTCCGCCGTTTCCGCGCTTCAAGAGGCGTCTGAGGCTTATCTTGTTGGTTTGTTTGAAGATACCAATATCTGTGCTATTCATGCTAAGAGAGTTACAATCATGCCTAAGGATATGCAGCTTGCTAGGAGAATCAGAGGCGAGAGGGCCTAGGTTTTTCTGATTTATCTTTTGTGCTTTATGAGTTTTAGTCATGCTGTTTCAGGAGTTTTAACTCAGTCTTTGGGTTAGTGGTAGATGGACCGTTTTATGTAAAAATTTGCCAGTTCAGTTTATAATCATGGGCGTGTTTTATGGATGAAATATCGTTATTTTATTTTCTGATTGTTTGTTGGTTTTGATTGCGAATCTAATTTTGCTTCGATCCTTGTTTTTGATCCATATATGTTTTAATTTAAATGCGATTTGACTGTTGCTATGGATTTTTTTTGTAAGTTTAGTAAACACATATAATTCTTGTCATGGGTATTTAAATCCTGGATCGTAGCGGTATATTTTTCCTATGAGCATAGTTTTCAGACCGTGTACTTTGTTAGAAATTTGTATATTAAATTACAGCCGGATTATATATGTTTTAGATGATTTCTAAATTTCAGCTGCAAATAACCAAGTATGTTTGTATTTTTAGTGTTTGAAGGACCATGCTGTCTGTGTTTTTGTGCAATCCACTACCTAATCGGATAATTATCAGTTATTTTATTCTTATGCCTTAAAGAGGAACTATTCTACTCTTAATCAGACAGTATGCAGTCAATTCTAAGCTAAATGGAAGAGAATTCAGTGATTGCAATCTTTCAGCGACGGTGGTTTACAGTCGTTTATGTTACTATCGTCATTGCTATTTCTCTAAATACCGATTTGAATTCCATTACAAATCTTGGCTGAGGAAGAGTCTATCTGAAATAGAATTTTGCATCAAATGGTCCAAGGTGCGAGATGAATAATAAGAGCCGTTGGCAGGAAACTGAAGGAATATGGAAAGTTCCATGCATATTGGGAAACTGAAGGAAGGTGGATGCTGCTCTCATCTCGATTCAGAATGTATCTTTATCATTTGGCTGTGAAATGTAATCAATTGGTTGTTTTCATGTAATTTTTATCAAAGCTTCTACTTTACACTTGAACACTCGAGTAGGGGTCGTAATATAAATAACAAAACTCATCAAAAATTATATTGATATGTCAACGTTTTTGTTCCATTTTTCCATATAAAAAAATAATAATAAAGAAATAAAAAGTTACATTGACTATAAATTTTCGATTACAATTGTTCACGTCGAGATTTCATAGACTGAAATCTTCGCATAATGGCTTCATTACTAATATATTTGAAAATGTCTTCCTCAATACATGTAACCAAACAACCATTAAGCCAATCATCTTCCATACGGCCACACAACCGATTATTAACAATTTTCATAGCAGAGAAAGCTCTTTTAACGATTGCAGTCGCTGCTACTAAAGTCAATGCCAACACGATGAGCTTGTATACAGAGTAGATTACATGTCTTTTTCTTTCAATCATTTTCTTTGCAAGAGCAACATATCCATGATGTAAGTTTCAAGTTGATTTTCACGTACCACATTATCATAAGTAGAAAAATCCTTCGGACAGAATCGAGCAAAATTAAGCAACTTCGTAGCGTTGAAAGCAGAACATGAGTTGATTGGATTAAGGCTTCCCATGCACAAAAGCAACTCGCTATTTTGATTAGTAAAACGGCTGTTTAGTTCTGAAAGTTGTAAATCTATAACGGTGTTGCAAATTTAAACTCGTATGTGATATATATTTGAATTTTTTTCATCTCTACGTCTTGAACGTTTACGAGCTACATACTCATCATCCATGTTAGGTAAAACAATTTCATTTGAAGAACAAAATAAAAACACTTCCACTAACCAAGATTCCCATTTTTCATTGTTACTTCTCATTTCTTGGAGGCTTTTTTTTAACATTTTTACCAAATTTAATACATTTTCAATCTCCTCGGTTTTTTTGCAATGTCAATGACAAGTCATTAGTTATTCTTAGGATATTCTTCATCAAGTGCATGGTAAACACAAAATAATATGGGCACATTATCTCTAGAAAAACTTGTGCATCAACCTTCTCTTCTAAACTAATACCGCAATCCATAATAATTTCTAGCACCTCATGCATAGAAGTGAACATGGTAAAAAGTCTAATAAATGTACCATAAAGTGATCCCCATCAAGTATTGTCTTGCCGTTGTAAACTTGTTTCTTGATTCAACCCTTTTCCAGTAAGAATCCCCCTTTATGCATCAAGTACCTTTTCGTATTGTTTAGCTAAGAGAATATCTTTTCTTTTGCAAGAAGCTCCAATGGTATTCATTATTCTTGAAGTTATTTCGAAAAGGAATTCCACTTGAGAATGATATTTTGCAACATAAACAAGAGTTAATTATAGTTGATGGGAAAAACAATCAATATGAAATGCAAAAGATTTCTCATTTAAAATAAGGATTCTAAAACCTGCAAGTTCACCTTGCATGTTAGCAGCTCCATCATAGCCTTGACTATGCAAACTTGATATGCTTAACGTATAACGGGATAATATATTTTCATCAGAATTCTTAAGAAAGAGAAATGTTGTATTAGCTACATGTTCAACGCAAATGAAGCGCTCAACTGTCATCCCTTTTTTGTTTACATATCTCAAAACAAGAGCCATTTGTTTCTTTATTGATATGTCACGGGATTCATCAACAAGTAGAGTAATCAGTGGTTCACCAATATCCATAATAATAGCATTAGTTGTTTCAATAGCGGCAGTAATACACAGGTCCTTTTGAATATTTGACGAAATCGATTGAGAGTTTCCAGGAGCATTTTCAAACGACAAACTCTTAATTTCTTTATTATGATCGGTAAGAAAGTGAAATAACTCTAAGTAATTTCCTCTATTGGTTGATGATTCAGATTCATCATGACCACGAAATGACAAACCTTGTTGCAATAGGAATCTGACACAATCTATAGCAGTAATCAATCGAGTTCTATATGCAATTTTGCATTTACTTGTATTACTAGTAAATAAAGATGAAATACTTGCTGTAAGCTTTTGACTCATGAGATCCAAACATTATCTCTATCATTTGGATTATAATTCCATATAGAACATCATAAACCCAGACTCGAAGGAAGATTTTCATAATCGATCCCAACAGAATCTCTTTTCACTATATTACTATGCGCATCTTCAGTCAAGGACAAACTCGATTCATTTGTTGTGCGTTTCGTTCCAATAATAAAATTTTCCATTGAGAATGCTATATGAAACCGCGGTAATTTATAAGTAACAATATCAAACTTTATGACAAAATTTGTTCTTTTCAAAACTTGTTCAAAAAAAAGTCAGCAACAACAAATAGAGCAGTAAAGATTTTACAAAAATATATTTTACGAATTGACAACAATTACAGAACAATGTAACTAGCATTTAGCAAATTCACTATTTTTAATTCACTTTTATAACTTACTGCATTACTGTGATGACCCGCAAATCCGTACCCTTTGAGTCGACAATAAAGCACACATGTCAGACCCAAAAGGTACAAAATGGCGGAAGGCCATGGAAAAGAAGAGAGAGGGTGAGAAGAAAGAAGAAGAGATAGCAGAAATCAGAAACAATAACACAGAATCTCACAATCGCAGTAGAAAAATATATAATAGATAAATACAGATCTTTATATAAAAAGAAACTGTAACTATTAATATACATAAAATCATCAAAGTACAACTGTCAACCATCAATCAGAACAGTTATAATAACTTGTCCTCATAAGTGCTAAATATACAGCATACATACACACAACGAAATATAATCAAGCACGTGGAATACATCCGGGACTCCTCCAGTTCGTCTTCTGAGCTCCATAGCATCATAACCTGAATCTGTAATACTCGATCTGAGCCGAGTGTCATAATAAAATAATACCCGAGTCAGTCTGGAAAACCAACATGAGAATACACACTCAATTTGAATTATTACTGTTATCAAAATCCTTTGAAAACAAAGGTATCTCATAAGGCCACGCCGCATATAAATACGATGAGTTTTTACCTTACGATAACCAAAACACTTTTATAGAAAATTCAGTGATATTATAATAGTGTCTATAGAAAATAAACTATAAAATAGCTGAAATGCTTGTATCTCACGTTTCAACATATTTGGAATACAACCAAAACCCTACAGGCTCGTAGTGGATATTGGATTCCATGCAAGGACAGGTGTAACAACCCGCATATTTTACGATTGTATATTTAAATATTTTATTTAAATATGGCATCGTAAGTCAGATTAAAGTCCGAAAAGCTACTTTTTACAAACAGTCGAATTAGGACTCGAGACCACTTCCATTGAGTCCAAAATGCCGTTTGCGACCTTTTTGAGTATAAACATCGATATGTTTGAAGCTAGCTAGAATTTCGACATTTTCAGTTAGGGCTTTGGCTTTGGGTTTCAGCCCATTAAACCCAACATATCAACCTAGGACCACCCCTACTCCTCTCCATTCCTTCATAATATTCCTAACACTTGAAGCTTTAGAAAAATGGGGGAAGAGAAAAGAAATTAGAAAATCCTAAGCCCTAGTTTCATTTGCAAATCCAAGTTCGAGCTCCAAAATCAAAGAGAAGTTTAGGTAAGCATCCTCTTCTTCTTCTCCATCTCAATCTCTCTTCAATTTCAGAAATTTCCTATAACCTAACTTAGGAAATATTTGCTTATGATCTTAGATTGGAGCTTTTAGAGTTGAAGTTGAAGAGTAGTTGATCTTTCTTTTGTTTTCAAGCTTCTCCTTTGTTGTTTTGAGTAAAATGTGAGTTTTTTGAACTCACATCTTTATCTAATATTTATCTTGTTGTTAGGTATGAATTCGTAACACTTATTTATGTTCATTTGCTTTTGATTTGGATTGAATTGGTGAAAATTCCAATTTTTGGTGTTTTGAAGTCAAATCTTTAAAAATCCAATCTTTGATGTTTGAACATGCTTTTGGTGACGCATCGAAGAGTCTATAGGGCTGGATTGCCGATTGGCGTAAACCCCTAGATCCCATTGCTCATCCGATCGCGATTTGTAGGAATTTTTCCCTACAAGGGGCTAGGCTGATAATGCTTGAGAAGAAGGTTCAGTCGACTGACTTCAGAGTTCAGTCGACTGAACCAGGAACCAAAAAATTCCTGGTTTCTTTATCAGTCGACTGAACTCTGAGTTCAATCGACTGAGCCTGGAAACCGTGTGTTTCCAGGCATATGTCAGTCGACTGAACTCTGTGTTCAGTCGACTGAACCTGGAAACAGAGAGTTTCCAGGTATTGAACCAGTCGACTGACTTCAGAGTCCAGTCGACTGAATCAGGGAGATTTCACTTTTGCCTAAATTTGGCAATTTTTGTGCGGGTTTCCAAGTTTAATCGATTCGTATTGATCCAACTTGTTGATATTATTTATTATCGACTTTGATGACCTCTTTTTCTGGATTTTATTAGAAAAACCATTTTGATGGATTCGGTATCGATTTCTATGGATTTGATTCTCGTCTTCGTATGTGAATTTTTGGTGATTGATTGTTTCTACAATCGATTTTGTGATTTGTCACTTTAAAATACAAAGGTTTCTATACTAGTAGTAAATAATCAAACTCTTTCACAAAGACGATTTCAACTCTATTTTTAATACAAAGGTCGTTTATAAAATCGTTTTCCAATCTATTAGCATATCCAAACCTTTACCTCATTAGTTTGAGAAATTCAATTAAACGACTTAGGAAAACAAGTGGTATGAAACGCTTACGTTTACTTTATCGGTTAATTCTTAGACTCGTTCGATTGAAACCCTTGTGACAACTTTCGAGTGAAGATCTACAATTTGTTCGTAAATATTTAAGTTAAGTCAGTGGTTATGGGACATGAAGCTAAACTCATTTGTTTACTAGCTTAGTGTAATTGACACTTCTTGTTGATCGATGGTGATCATTTTGTGATTTAGACTAGCATTGTGCGATGTCTCTTTGTCCACAAGGGGGACTATACCACGATTTTATGGAGCTTCGGCTCATCAGGAGGAGCTTCGGCTCATAGTCCGCAATGGGGGACTATACCCTGTTTGGAGGAGCTCTGGCTCATTTTTATGGGATAACGAACCATTTTGTGACACACGTGTTGGTGAGTTTTCATGCTTCCGTTTGTGATAGGCCTCCCCCTTTTTGTGATTTCTGGATATCTAGTTGATGATTTCTAGAACTTGTGTTTCACTAATTTTGTGATTTACGTTGATAAGTTTTATCAATATTTGTGGTTTGGTGAATATGTTAAAGAATATGACATTCTTTTTGGTGCTTTGAGATTCTTGAGATATTGTATGATTTTGGTTGATTTTCTAATGCATACTTTTCACAGTATGGCATTATTGTTATCATATGTTTTTTTATCGTATCTCTTATTCTATCTCATTTTTATCTGATATTTATAGCTAGACTGATCCTTTATTATTTTATTATTAAATAATACTCGGGTCAGACCGAGATATTACAGGCGCTTCTTCTTGACTTCTTATCAGAGACTGTCACCAGATTTTTTGTTGGCTAAATACTTTAGATTAGTAGTTTTTTGTTTTATACATTCGAGATAGAGACTCCTTGATGTATACTTATTCTTTTGTCTAGAACTTGTATCTATTCTTTTGTGATGTTGTGGATCTTGTATGACCACTACTCTGATGTACACTTATATGTGTTATATTCATATCTATTTTCGCCTTTGTGATATGAATATCTGTGACTGATTTATGTTATGTTTATTTCTATATTTGTTTCCGAAGGCCACATAGCCACTGTGTAGTAGCTTTGAGTTTATATCGGTATGTCGGATTTCCTCTTGAAATGAAATGCATGTTGTTCTATCTGACATATCGGTGCTCACATAAAGTAATTACATGAATGGTTGCTCCTCAACAGCCTTATTCTTCGTGCTAGTTGACGGCATTAATCCGCAGTGTCCTTGGCTAGCGTGAGTATAGAGGTGGGGCGTCACAGGCATGGTATCAAAGCGAAACTTCGGAACAATTTAGAATAATGTAGCAAGGATCATTATCCTAAGTCTTCCTTAGGAGTCGTGCTTTAGGATTTTATTCGAGTCTTAGGACCCGTTCTATCCTATTTTCTTTGTGATGCGTTGTTTTATCAATCATGATTGTTTGATATTCATTCTGAGAATAACCTTTTTCTTCTTTCTTTCTTTCTTAAAGAAGAGAAATGGTTAGATCAAACCATCCCAGTGCCGGACAATCCAGTGCTACTCCTCAGGAGGGAGTATTTATGTCTGCCCAACAGCTTTTAGATCTTGTAAAGAATGCTCAAGCTGTATTACCCAGTCTAGAGCCTACTCATCCTAGATCTGGATTTGCATGCTTGTGCAGAGACTATACCGATTTGGGTGGAAGGCCATTCAATGGATCCGGGAGTGTTATAGAGATTCAAGCTTGGCTCAAATCGTGTGATCGCATCTTTTCTCGCATGAATCTTGTTGATTTACATTGAGTCCAAGTGGCTTCTAGCATGCTCCAAGAAAGAGCATTAGATTGGTATGAGCTCTTGAATTCAGAGATTATCGAAGAAGATCTTACTTGGGAGCAATTTCGGGAAAGGTTCGAGTTGAAGTTTGTGCCGGAAGCTGAAAAAGTAACTTTGGCCCGGCGTTTTATTGACCTTGTTCAAGGTGAATCTTCTATGACGGATTACGTCGCATCTTTCGAATCTCTCTCTAAATATGGGGCCGAATATATTAATACACCGTTGAAGAAAAATCAAAGATTTGTTTATGGATTGAATAAGAATCTTAAAAAGCCTTTACTTCTGAAACTAGAAGTTTCTTTCGATCAGCTTATAGATATCGCTCTTCGACTTGAAGAGGCGATAGAGAAAGCGATGTTGAGATTGTGGGTGTCAATTAAAAGAGGCATACCTCTATTAAGTTCGAAGTCCTAATCCAAACAAGATGGTGAAGCAAGTGACTTCTGTAGCAAAGACTCCAATCCCTAATCGTGGAGAATGCTACAATTGTGGCTCTAAGGACCACTATATATATAGGTGTCCAAGGCCTATTTCTTGCTACTATTGCAAAAGTGCGGATCATTATATATCTTCGTGTCCCAAACGTCAAAGCAAGAGAGAGGGCAAGCTGAATGTTGTGCAAGCCCCTTGTAATACTTCTCATGGTCTAGGTATTTCTCATTCTATCCTTGATGGCATTAATTTGTTTCGTGATTATCTTATTCGAGTTCTTGTTGATATGGGTTTATCTCATTATTTTATATCAAAATAACTTATTAATTCTTTTTCTTTAAAAATATTTTGAGCTTGATGACTTCACTGAGAATTGCTAATCCGGTTGGCGGATCCGCAACACTCAGTTTGCTTTGTAATGGCGTCGAGATTATTTTATGTGATTATTCTTGCCGAACCGATTTGCATGTTATTTGCTACTTAGGTTTCAGAATTGATTTTTGTGAAAGGATTGGCTTAATCATTATGAAGCCATATCCTATGTCCCGAGTGGACTATCCATCTTCGACTTTTTCAATTTGTTAGGTAGATTTCTATTTTTCTGAATAATTTTGATTTCCAATTTGGTGCCATCATTTTATTTTCTAGACCCACTTGATGTTATTTCTCTCATTTAAGTAGTTTGTAAATTTTTCGGCACTTTTGAGCTTGTCTTAGGATTATCACATAACCAATCTTTTGTGCGGTGCAAGGATTTTATCAGCTCGACCTTGCCACCAGTTTTCATTAGCTATGAGTTGCGGACGATAACGTTCCACTAAATGCATCCCGCACTCATTATGATTCTTATGAATGGCTTGTTATGCCATTAGGTTTGACGAACCATCCAGCTTCTTTCATCCATCCTATAAATCGAGTGTTCTATGAATAATTCGATGAGTTTGTTTTTGAATTTATCGATTATGGATGAAAATAACAATTTAAAATTTGCAAACCTTTTTCATAAGATATTTATAAGTATAATTGGATTTTATTCTTAAAACGAGCAAAGAATATTCGTAAAGTTTTTAAGAGATTATTATCGTAAAAGAAGATGATTTTGTGTTGTTTTGCCCGTTGAGTGCTTTAAGAATTCTGGCCGATGCGCCTGATTAACGTTATCGATAGGAATCTCCTAAACGCTTTGATGAGACAATCAAACACAGTAAATTGACTTGGAATAAGTAATTTTTTCTAGAAAGATGATTACATAAAGTTAATGATAATTTTGAAAGTTTTAGCTTTTCGGGAAAGTGGTTCAATTAAAAGAACTCTTACTTTTCGATACTTTTATTCTTGTGATTCCCGGAGGGAACCAAGACTTATCTATTTGTACCAATGCCAGTCGTATTGGTTTGGGTGCCGTCCTCTTGTAAAAGGGAACGTTCTATCACTTATGCTTCTATACAATTAAAGCCTGTCGAGACTAGGTATGCCACTCATGATCTAGTGCTCGCGGCTATTGTTTTCGTTTTTAGAAATTTGGCATCACTATTTTTGGGAGAGAAATTTGTTCTCTACACCGACCATAAATCTTTGGAGTATTTATTTTCCTAAAAGGGAACTTAATTTGCGTCAACAACGTTGGCTCGAGTTCCTTACATCTTATGATCTTGATATTCTCTATACTTTGGAAAGGGAAATCGTGCTGCCAATGCCCTTAGTCGTAAACAACAAATGGTTGTTCCTTTGATGATGTCCGAATGGACTGATCTTTTTGACAAGTTCATCTGACGTACCATTATTGTACTATGTCGTCGTTTCGAATTATTCGGGCATACCGTTATTGAGTTACGTCATTGCACTGAATCCATTTTCTGCTATTCATGACGTTTTCCACGTCTCTCAATTACGGAAATACCTTAGGGATTCCGATTTTTATCCTTGAACCCGGTGTTATTGAAAAAATTGAAGTTTCACCTAATTTGACTTATGAGCAACAAACCCTCTCGTGCTCTTTAAGGTGAAATTCTTATTTCAAATTTTCTTTTGTGTGATATGCTTTTATGGCTGTTACTTTTTGTTTTCTTCTTAAGAATTGCGAGGACGCAATTTCTTTAAGGAGAGAAATCTATAACAACTCGCATATTTTACGATTGTATATTTAAATATTTCATTTAAATATGGCATCGTTAGTCGGATTAAAGTCCAAAAAGCTACTTTTTGAAAACAATCGAATTAGGACTCGAGACCACTTCCATTGAGTCCAAAATGATGTTTGCGACCTTTTTGAGTATAAACATCGATATGTTTGGAGCTAGCTAGAATTTCGACATTTTCAGTTAGGGCTTTGGGTTTGGGTTTCAGCCCATTAAACCCAACATATCAACCTAGTTCCACCCCCACTCCTCTTCATTCCTTCATAATATTCCTAACACTTCAAGCTTTATAAAAATAGGGGAAGAGAAAAGAGATTAGAAAATCCCAAGCCCTAGTTTCATTTGCAAATCCAAGTTCTAGCTCCAAAATCAAAGAGAAGCTTAGGTAAGCATCATCTTCTTCTTCTCCATCTCAATCTCTCTCCAATTTCAGAAATTTCCTATAACCTAACTTAGGAAATATTTGCTTATGAACTTAGATTGGAGCTTTTAGAGTTGAAGTTGAAGAGTAGTTGATCTTTCTTTTGTTTTCAAGCTTCTCCTATGTTGTTTTGAGTAAAAGGTGAGTTTTTGAACTCACATCTTTGTTTATATCTATCTTGTTGTTAGGTATGAATTCCTAATACTTATTTATGTTCGTTTGCTTTTGATATGGATTGAATTGGTGAAAATTATAATTTTTGGTGTTTTGAGGTCAAATCTTTAAAAATCCAATCTTTGATGTTTGAACATGCTTTTGGTGATGCATCGAAGAGTCTATAGGACTGGGTTGCCGATTGGCGTAATCCTTTAGCGTCCGTTGCTCGTCCGATCGTGATTTGTAGGATTTTTGCCCTATAAGGGGCTAGGCTGATAATGCGTGAGAAGCAGGTTTAGCGACTGAACCAGGAACCAGAAAATTCATGGTTTCTGTATCAGTCGACTGAACTCTGAGTTCAGTCGACTGAGCCTACAAACCGTGTGTTTCTAGGCATATGTCAGTCGATTGAACTTTGAGTTCAGTCGACTGAACCTGGAAATAGAGAGTTTCTAGGTATTGAACCAGTCGACTGACTTCAGATTCCAGTCGACTGAATCTGAGAAATTTCATTTTTTCCTAATTTTGGCAATTTTTGTGCGGGTTTCCAATTTTAATCGATTCGTGTTGATCCAACTTGTTGATATTATTTATTATCGACTTCGATGACTTCTTTTTCAGGATTTTTTGAGAATAACCATTTTGATGGATTCAGTATCGATTTCTATGGATTTGATTCACGTCTTCGTATGTGAATTTTTGGTGATTGATTGTTTCTACAATCGATTTTGTGATTTGCCACTTTAAAATACAAAGGTTTCTATACTAGTAGTAAATAATCAAACTCTTTCACAAAGACAAGTTCAACTCTATTTTTAATACAAAGCTCGTTTATAAAACCGTTTTCCAATCTATTTGTATATCCAAACCTTTACCTCATTCGTTTGAGAAATCCAATTAAACGACTTAGCAAAACAAGTGGTATGAAACACTTGCGTTTACTTTATCGGTTAATTCTTAGACTCGTTCGATTGAAACTCTTGTGACAACTTTCGAGTGGAGATCTACAATTTGTTCGTAAATATTTAAGTTAAACCAGTGGTTATGGGACATGAAGCTAAACTCATTTGTTTACTAGCTTAGTGTAATTGACACTTCTTGTTGATCGATGGTGATCATTTTGTGATTTAGACTAGCATTGTGCGATGTCTCTTTGTCCACGAGGGGGACTATACCTCGATTTTATGGAGCTTCGGCTCATCAGGAGGAGCTTCGGCTCATAGTCCGCAATGATGGACTATACCCTGTTTGGAGGAGCTCCGGCTCATTTTTATGGGATAACGACCCATTTTGTGATACACGTGTTGGTGAGTTTTCATGTTCCCGTTTGTGATAGGCCTCCCCCTTTTTGTGATTTCTGGATTTCTAGTCGATGATTACTAGAATTTGTGTTTCACCAATTTTGTGATTTACATTGATAAGTTTTATCAATATTTGTGGTTTGGTGAATATGTCAAAGAATATGACATTCTTTTTGGTGCTTTGAGATTCTTGAGATATTGTATGATTTTGGTTGTTTTTATAATGCATACTTTTCACAGTATGGCAATATTGTTATCATACATTTTTTATCGTATCTCTTATTCTATATCATTTTTATCTGATATTTATAGCTAGACTGATCCGTTTATTATTTTCTTATTAAATAATACTCGGGTCAGACCGAGATATTATAGGTGCTTCTTCTTGACTTCTTATCAGGGACTGTCGCCTGATTTTTTTGGCTAACTACTTTTGATTAGTAGTTTTTTATTTTATACATTCGAGATAGAGACTCCTTGATGTATACTTATTCTTTTATCTAGCACTTGTACCTATTCTTTTACGGTGTTGTGGATCTTGTATGACCACTACTCTGATGTACACTTATATGTGTTATATTCATATCTATTTCCGCCTTTGTGATATGAATATCTGTGACTGATTTATGTTATGTTTATTTCTATATTTGTTTTCGAAGACCACATAGCCACTTTGTAGTAGCTTTGAGTTTGTATCGGTATGCCGGATTTCCTCTTAAAATGAAATGCATGTTGTTCTATCTGACATATCGGTGCTCGTACAAAGTAATTACATGGATGGTTGCTGCTCAACAGCCTTATTCTTCGTGCTAGTTGACGACATTACTCCGTAGTGTCCTTGGCTAGCGTGAGTATAGAGGTGTGGCATCACAACAGGGCTACTAGGGTACCGCCCGCCACAATGCACCTCTAGAAAAATGTACCGAGATCGTACCTAATGATCCCTGCCAACATAGGACCTACCAACCCCTTGCTGGATAGTACCAAATATGTTATCACCTCGGGTATTCCTACCCTACCAAGCGCTCTCTTTTCCATGCACAACCATATCCATAATTATAATATATCCGAATGTATCTAGAAAAGTGATAACATACCCTACTTGGGTGCGACCCACTTAGCCCTGCTGCATCTCCCCTGTTTTTGTCATTCCCGGTTGATGAGGCTTTAGGCTATAATTTCCCTTAAGAATAGCATTCATACTTGAAATGCTAACATTGCCTCTCAGGCAAGCAATGCAATGATAACATTCATCCATACAAGTTGTCCTGGGTCTAAACAAACCGAGTCTTCAAATTCACCGTGTTCATTATCTTCATGATATCACAATTCGTAACGCATAAATCAAATCAAAGTGGTTTTCGGATAATTAAATTCGATCCCGGTCACTTCAAAACAATTAACAAATTTGGCCAAATTTGATAGTCAATTATTTAACAATCAAATAACATCCATAACATCCATAAGCAGTCACTTATATCCATAACAGGATATTTCCAACCATATCTTATTTCAACACTTAGAAAAATATTTTCATATAAATCATTTCGTCATTACAACATTTCCAAAACCTTCATTCCCATAATTAGAAAATATTATAAGTCTATTTTTCCAAATCATTTCTAATACCCATACTTCGAAACATTTTCTTTACTTATCTCATAAATATTCAGAATTTTATTAATTCCATTGTAATTTCCATCGGTTATACTTATTTATGATCTCAACTAACAGTTTATAACTTCTTTTATGAATTCAGATTCAGTTACGGAGTTCCCGCATTTAACATTTTGGAAATTTTCTTAAGTCTCCAGAATTCCATTATAAGATTTCTCTTATAAAATCTCATTCATTAAATAAAACCCTATTTGCAAATCTCGAGAGTATTTATAAATAATTAATCCAATTTCCGAAACTCTATATTTATAAAATACGTATTTTAAAGAAAAATAGTAAATTTTCAAACACATTTAGGTATTTATTTAAAATATCAAAACCCCTTTGAAGTAAACAACGATAACTAATTTCCAATTCATTTATAAATAATACTAATCGATTTACAAAGCTTGTTTATAAAACTTAGAATTCATTTCAACAAATTTAAATATTTGAATAACTAACTTTCCAAAATATTTTAATCTAAATAATAGTTTTTAAACTACATAGTTTAATAAACAAAAATTATTTTTTGAAAACAGAACTTACTTCTTGAAAAAACTATTTTCTTTAAATTCAACATAGCCGATTTTATAAAATCTCTCTCGATTTGTCACAAATGAATTTACATTTCCAATTTCAACACTATTTCCAAATTCCAGAATAGAATCCACTATTTCTTTCTAAACCGATTTCCATATTTCATTTTAAATTCACATTGTGAAATTATATTCCCATTTTATCAAATGATAATCATTCCACTTTATTTATAAACATTGTTTATAACTTAATAAACTCATTTTCCAGTTTATAACCAATTAATATTACTAAAATCCATCTATAAATTGATTTCTATTTAAAATTCCATTTGAAAATCTATTTCTCAATAAATCCAATTATAATTCAACTCGTTTTCAACTTCCATTTACAATTTATGACATATTATTAAAATATGTTGTTCCAAATTCCCTGTATAAATTATTTTCAAAAATATTTATCTGAACCACTTTACAAAATAGTTAAGTGAATTCCAAATCAATCTTTTATTTAATCCAAACCCGTTTCTTATTCAAATTTTCCAATTTCCATATAAACATTTTTATTTCCAAATATCACATTTGAATTTCTTTTTAAAATTCAAAAACATTATTTATGGTATTTAAAATTCCAAAATTTGGGCCAGTGCTACTATAGCACCCATAAGTCAAATCACACAACATTCCATAACAAATTATTGAATCATATATCACTAATATGAAACAATCAATATATTTTTAAGGAATCCAGTTGGATCTCTCCGACTTGTTTCCCTACATCCATAGATGTTATATTACATAAAATGCCAATCCCGTTTCGAGGCGGGATATCGTGGTAATATAGGGTCAACTGCTATTATGCGGGGCGCATAGTGTCTCATCCGCTCCAATCGGCGGGAATATGCCCAACTACCAATATATAATATAATATCCAACTGATAAATTATTATCAATCCATCCAATCAACCAATAATTTTTTAACACTTTAAAATAAAACTAGCTATCTAAATGAGTGAGATTTACTCACATTTATCCTTTACTGTCGCCGAAGCGTTCCGTTTTGGAACTAAAACCGGACGACGTCCGATTTTAGCCCAAATTTCAACCGTTTCCAAATTCATCCAAACAAGTTCCATTACAAATCCTTCGTCGACACGAATGCAATGCAAAAAGTTTCGTCTCGATCAGACCTCGTATGAAGGAGTTATGAATTTAATAAGTTATCGATACATTGAAATTTAAAAATAAAATAACTTTGTTATAATTTCAATACTGCCCCTGTTATCATCTTCTCCCCCCTTTCCAAAATCATGCACAACATTGTTCGAACCCAAACTCACGTGCACCTTAAGCACGGATACGGCGCTACGCTCCACGAAACTCGAATCCGCCTTCGCCGACGCGACGCCCTTCGCGAACTCGACTCTCCCGTACCCAAAAACCCAAGCTCGGCTTCCCCTACCAAAACGCTACCCGCACCCTCCTCCTTATCGACCTGGAAATGACGTAAATTACACAACAATATCGTGACCTCTTAAACTCGGCGACTAACTGCCATTTTCATCCCCGAATCCAAATCCATACTCCGTTTGACCAATCGATGCCCAAAATCTTGGAAAATCCCAACCTTAGCTGCAAAGAAGTTCGTCCATCCCCCAAAATCTTACTGCCGCACCATCTACAAACATGTCGGATCAAAGATCTCATCGAGTTGGGATTTTTAAAACCAGTTTTAGGATTTTTAGATGAGTATACATTGGAAAATAATTTTTTGAAGCTTCCGTTTCTTATTATTTTCCACTGTGAAATTGGAAGGAAGAAAAAAGGGAGGATGCAGTTTTTAAAAAGGGGAGGGAATGATGGAAAAAGGACGAGCAGCGAGGGTAGGTCGGCTGAAAAGAAAGAACGTACATTTTTAAATCAAATGAAATATATTATTTTGAAATTCAAAATATCTAGATATTTAATTTCGAACATCGATCGAGGCGTGCCGCCTAGCATTCCAAATGTTATACCCCTCTTTCGAACGAAATGGAACAAGTTTCAGAACCAAATTCGATCGTACGGAGAAGATAGCTTTTTGAACCCAATTATATATTAAATTCAATGCGTTTCTATCACGTACGACCAAAGGGCAATTCCAAATGCTACGAAGTTTGAAATCCGATAATAATATACTATTACGGATCTAATGGAACTGGTTTCGTCGAAATCCGAGACTGTGCCCGGAAGGCTATTTTCACTTGTTAATTAAAACGATTTATTTTTAAAATTGGGTAAATCACTTTTGAATCCAATTTAAATGTTTTTATTATCCTTATTCTTATCAAAAGAAATTAAATAAGCCTTTAAACCATTTTTATCTAACTTAAAATCCAAATTTAAATTATTAAAACAATTTTCAATTATTAAATTCAACGATTAAATAACCCCATAAATCGTTATATTTGAAATTCAAGTTATTAAATCTATAAAATTAACTTTTAAATATTTCAAATCAATTAAATATTTCAATTTCGAATAACCAAAATTCTGGGTCGCTACATTCTTCCTCTCTTAAAAGAATTTCGTCCTCGAAATTGCCAAGGTTGAAAAAATGATCAAATCAATTTCTTTTCTAAAACGAATTAGCTGAAATAACTTTCCAAATCCCTTTAAGCCTTTAACTTCCCAAAATCAATTTACTGAAACCTTGTTATTACCTTTACTAAATTTCCAAATTCGTCCATAGGTTCCAAATAATATTATCCATTCAATCATTTCAAGTCATAATTCAAAATCAGATCCTAGTTATCAAAAATTCTTCAAAATTTCCGACTCTTTAAGTTTTCAAATTTTTTTGCCAGCGTCTCCTTTGCGCGGCTAGATCAGAACAACTACAAATTGACCCTAAGGGCCCAAACCAATCAAAGGAAAATCAAAAGCCAAGTGGCTCAATCACAAAACCATTAAATCAAACAACAATTTAAACATGTACTTTTTGTTGAGCAACCCAATTTTCTTACGAAATCAAAGACATCAAATTATCTCTTGCTTTTATATACCTGCATCTTATTTACCAATGATATCCAATCATAAAGTTCAAAATCATATTCTTCTGCGCTTTCCATTTTCAACATTTGTTTTACTAAAGCCCGTACGATGTACATATATCATCCATACGCAATATCAAATTTGATCGCTCACTCGATCACACAATTTTACTTCCGAACTAGTATCATTCACACAACCCTCTAGTGTGGACTCCAATCGGTTCCTTGATCAGAAACTGTTGTTCTTCTTGCATAGCCATATACTATGATAGAGAACTCCAGAATCAATCAAAAATCGATATCCAGTGTTCTCCGTCGAGCATCGAGTAAAATATCCTAACTCGGATCGCTATAAATTATCTCGAAATTATGTGCTCGAATCTGGATCAAACCGTTATGCGAATAAAATAATATACGTACAACATACGTATTAATTCCAATTGATTCTTATCTAAACCCAATTCCTTTTATTCATATTCCATTTTCAATCAATTATTCACAATCATTATTCACATTTCTTTATTCATTATTCCCTTATTTACTTAGTATATTCCTTTCAATACTAATTACCCCTTAAGAATTATTCCATCAAATTTCACGTTTAACAACATTTCACTCTAAATTAATTTCATTTATGAATTATTTCATAAAAATTTGCTTAAGTTAATAAACATTTTATACAAATTTCCTATGGTTATTACCACTTCAAAACTCAAGTTTATATTCATTTTGAATCAAATCCAATTTTATTTAACCCAACTCCATAGTTAAATTTCAATTCCTCAACCATATCCAATTCACTAATTATTTTAATTAGCTCATCCTTAATTTATTTCAATCTCAATAAATCCCACTTCCAAAAATTATTTTATTTAGTCCAACTTAGGCTAAATTTTCAGTTTCACTTTATTTAACTTAATTCAAGTTAAATTTCATTCCACAATTCAATTTATCATTCACATTCAGCAATTTAACATTGTTTTAATTTGCTAATTTTCAAATTTTATAAGTTATCAAACTTATTCTCTCATATTTTCAATAAACATTTTAAATGAAAATCACAGAGTTTAAACACCTTGTTCTAAAGTATCCCATTTTTTTGAAATCATATGTATACAAAATCCTTTTGGCATATTAAATCTTTTTTTTGGACTTCAAAACTAAAATCAGTTTTACCAAACAAAATTCCAATGGTAGCAATTCCTCTATTGGAAACTCGAAAATGAATGTCGATGATGCTGTAGTCATCACCGAAATTATTTTCCAACGACCGAAGTGAGTTCAGTGCTTTAATTTCCTTTAAAGTCTTTTTAAATATTTCTACTCAAAAGTATTTTTCAAATAATACTATTATTATCTTCCAAAACTTTGAAAATCATTTTCAAGACCAACAGGATTTAAATTTCCAAATTCCCAACCTTTTAAAGCCTTTTTACTCATACCCATATTTATAATATACTTCTGAAATTTCATTTCCTTTCAATTTATAAATCACATTCACAAATCATATTTACATAATTCTAATTTGTTATATGAAATTATTTCTTAACTTATAATCTTATTTCCATTTTAGTCTCAACTTTTATTCGATCATAACAACAACCAACAAATGATACTAGTTTAACATTATCATTTCCTAACAACCAAGCACACCATATACAACTATAATAATTTCTGAAATATTATTCCTTTACATATAGAAATAATCAAGGTAAGACTATTTTATTTACCCAATTTCAAAATAATACCATGTCAAGTTGCTCTGTTTAAGTGTTTAGAGATCTCTATCAATAATGTTAATTACTCGTATTGATCAGAATCTATAAACCACTTAACAAATCAACCAACACAATATAAAACAATTTTTATATCACTAACAAATACGCACACACACACAGACACAAACACACTCAAACTCATTCTAGGGTGTTATTGACTCTATCTCAAATGAGTTACCCCACCAAAGCCAAGATTCTCGCTTAACCTTCAGCTCTGATACCAAGTGTGACGACCTGCAAATCGGTACGCTTTGAATCAACAATAAACCACACATGTCCGTCACAAAAGGTACAGAATGACGGAAGGTCACAGAAAAGAAGAGAGAGGGTGAGAAGAAAGAAAGTAGAAGAGATAGATGAAATAAGAAACAATAACACAAAATCTCACAATCGTAGCGGAACAATATATAATAGATAAATACAGATCTTTATACAAAAAGAAACTATAACTGTTAATATACATAAAATCATCAAAGTACAATAGTCAACAATCAATCTGGACAATTATAATAACTTATTCTCACAAGTGCTGAATATACAGCATACATACACATAGCGGAATATAATCAAGTACGTGGAATACGCCCGAGACTCCTTTAGTTCGTCTCCTGAGCTCCATAGCATCCTTATCCGAATCTATAATACTCGGTCTAATTCGAGCATTATAATAAAATAACATCCGAGTCAGTCTGGAAAACCAACGTGAGAAAACACACTCAATTTGAATTATTACTGTTATCAAAATCCTTTGAAAACGAAGGTATCTCGTAAGACCACACCACACATAAAAATGATGGGTTTTTACCTTACGATAACCAAAACACTTTTATAGAAAATCCAGTGATATTATAATAGTGTATATAGAAAATAAACTATAAAATAACTGAAATGCTTGCATTTCACATTTCAGCATATTTGGTATACAACTAAAACCGTATAGGCTCGTAGTGGATATTGGCTCCATACAATGATAAGGCTATCGGGGTACCGCCCGCCACAGTACACCTCTAGAAAAATATACCGAGATCGTACCTAACGATCCCTGCCAACATAGGACTGACCTACCCCTTGCTATATAGTATCGAATATGTTATCACCCTAGGTGTTCCTACCCTATCGAGCTCTCTCTTTTCCATGCACAACCATATCCATAATTATAATATATCCGAGGGTATCTAGAAAAGCGATAACATACCATATTTGGATGCGACCCACCTAGCCCTACCGCATCTCCCCTGTTTTAGTCATTCCCGGCTGATGAGGCTTGAGGCTATGTTTTACCTTAAGAATAACATTTATACTTGGAATGCTAACACTACCTTCCAGGCAAGCAATGCAATGATAGCATTCATCCATACAAGTTGTCCTGGGTCTAAACAAACCGAATCTCCAAAATCACCATCTTCATTATCTTCATGATATCACAATTCGTAACGCACAAATCGGATTGGAAGTGGTTTTCGGATAATTAAATCTGATCCCAGTCTCTTCGAAACGATTAACGAATTTTGCCAAATTTGATAGTCGATTATTTAACTATCAAATAACATCCATAAGCAGTCATTAGGCCCACATTATAAATCTTTCAAAATATTCATTTCAGAATATCTTTACAAAGATATATATTCAAATTCCTCTCAATGTTTCAATACTTGAAAACAATTTCAAATACTTAAATCCATAACAGGATATTTCCAACCATATCTTATTTAAACACTTAGAAATATTTCCAAATTCAATTCATAATTCATTACTTAGAAAAATATTTCCATATAAATCATTTCATCGTTACAACATTTCCAAAACCTTCATTCCCATATTTAGAAAAAATTATATGTCTATTTTTCCAAATCATTTCTAATATCCATACCTCGAAACATTTTCATTACTTATCTCATAAATCTTCGAAATTTTATTAATTCCATTACAATTTCCAAAAATCGATTATACTTATTTATAATCTCAAATAACAGTTTATAACTTCTTTTATGAATTCAGATTCATTTTCGAAGTTCCCGTATCTAACATTTTGAAAATTTTCTTAAGTCTCCATAATTCCATTATAAGATTTCTCTTATAAAATCTCATTCATAAAATAAAACCCAATTTACAAATCTCGAGAGTATTTATAAATAACTTCAACCAATTTCCAAAATTCCATGTTTATAAAATATGTATTTTAAAGAAAAATAATAAATTTTCAAACACATTTAAGTAATTATTTAAAATATAAAAACCCCTTTTAAATAAACAACGATAACTAATTTCCAATTCATTTATAAATAGTACTAACCGATTTACAAAGCTTGTTTATAAAGCTTAGAATTCATTTCAATAAATTTAAATATTTGGATAACTAACTTTTTGAAATATTTTAATTTAATAATAGTTTTTAAACTACATAGTTTAATAAATAAAAATCCTTTTTTGAAAACAAAACTTACATCTTGGAATTTTTTTAATTCAACTTAACCGATTTTATACTTATAAATCTCTCTCGATTTATCACAAATTAATTTTCATTTTCAATTTCACAACTATTTCCAAATCCCAGAATAGAATCCACTATTTCTTTCTAAACCGATTTCCATATTTCATTTTAAATTCACACCGTGAATTTGTATTCTCATTTTATCAAATCATAATCTTTCCACTTTATTTATAAACATTGTTTATAACTTAAAAACTTATTTTCCAGTTTATAACCAATTTATATTACTAAAATCCATCTATAAATTGATTTCTATTTGAAATTCCATTTGGAAATCTATTTCTCAATAAATCCAATTATAATTCCAAATCTATTCAAAACTCATTTTCAACTTCCATTTATAATTTATGACATATTATTAAAATTTTATTGCTCCAGATTCCTTGTATAAATTAATTTCAAAAATATTTATCTGAACCACTTTACAAAATAGTTAAGTGAATTCCAAATCAATTCTTTTATTTAATCCAAACCCATTTCTTATTCAAAATTTCCAATTTCCATATAAATATTTTTATTTCCAAAAATCAACTTTCAGTTTCTTTTTAAAATACAAAAATACTATTTATGGTATTTAAAATACCAAAATTTGGGCCAGTGCTATTATTGCACCAAATATGTCAAATCACACAACAGTCCATAACAGATTATTCATTCACATCACATATCACTATATATGAAACAATCAATATATTTTTGAGGAATCCAGTTGGATACCTCCAACCTGTTTCCCTGCATCCGCAGATGTTACGTAACATAAAATACCAATCCCGCTTCGAGGCGTGATATCACGGTAACATAGGGTCACCCGCTATTATGCGGGGCGCATAGTGTCTCATCCGCTCCAATCGGCGGGAATATACACAACTACTAATATATAATATAATGTCCAACTGATAAATTATTATCAATCCATCCAATCAACCAATAATTTTTTAACACTTTAAAATAAAACCAGTCATCCGAATGAGTGAGATTTACTCACGTTAATCCTTTACTGTCGCTGAAGCGTTACGTTTTGGGGACGTCCAATTTTTGCCCAAATTTCAATTATTTCTAAATTTGTCCAAACTAATTCTATCGTGAAGCTTTCGTCGACACACATGCAACGCAAAAAGATTCGTCTCGATCAGACCTCGTATGAAGGAGTTATGAATTTAATAAGTTATCGACACATTTAAATTTAAAAATAAAATAATTTTAATAATAATTTCAATCCTACCTCTGTTATCATCTTCTTCCTCCTTTCCAAAATCGTGCATAGCACTGTTCAAACCCAAGCACGTGTGCACCTTAAGCACAGATATGGAGCTACGCTTCATTAAACTCGAATCCGCTTTCGCCGATGCGTCGCTCTTTGTGAACTCGACTCTCCCGTACCAAAAAACCCAAGCTCAGCCTCCTCTACCAAAACGCGACCTGCACCCTCCTCCTTCTCGACTTAGAAATGACGCGAATCACACTACATCATCGCAACCTCTCAAACTCGACGACTAGCTACCATTTTCATCCCCGAATCCAAATTCATACTCCGTTTGACCAATCGATGCCCAAAATCTGGAAAAACACCAACCTTTGTTGCAAACAAGTTCGACCATCCCCCAAAGCTTATTGCCGCACCATCAGCAAACATGTCGGATCAAAGATCTTATCTAGTTGGGAATTTTAGAACTGGTTTTAGGATTTTTAGATGAGAATACATTGAAAAATAAAATTTTGAAGCTTTTGTTTCTTATTTATTTTTCCACTGTGAAACTGGAAGGAAGAAAATAAGGAGGATGCGGTTTTTAAAAAAGGAAGGGAATGATGGAAAAAGGACGAGCAGTGAGGGTAGGTCGGCTGAAAAGAAAGAACGTAGTGTATAGTTTTAAATTGAATGAAATATATTATTTTAATTTCAAAATATCTAGATATTTAATTTCAAACCTCAATCGAGGCGTGCTGCCTGGCGTTCCAAATGTTATACTCCTATTCCGAACGAAATGGAACAAGTTTCGGAACCTAATTCGATCGTATGGAGAAGATAGTTTTTTGAACCCAATTATGATATTAAATTTCCAATATTAAATTCAATGCATTTCTATCCGTACGACCAAACGGTAATTCCAAATGCTACGAAATTTGAATCTGATAATAATATACCATTACGGATT
The DNA here is from genome assembly GCA_030765085.1 of Allium cepa. Lineage (NCBI taxonomy): Eukaryota > Viridiplantae > Streptophyta > Magnoliopsida > Asparagales > Amaryllidaceae > Allium > Allium cepa. The sequence goes on from CM060934.1 coordinate 206,836,484, forward strand.
CAATGAAACTAGTTTCGTCGAAATCAGAGACTGTGCCCCGGAAAGCTATTTTCACTCGTTAATTAAAACGAGTTATTTTTAAAATTGGGTAAATCACTTTTGAATCCAATTTAAAAGTTTTTATTATCCTTATTCTTATCAAAAGAAATTAAATAAGCCTTTAAACCATTTTTGTCTAACTTAAAATCCAAGGTTAAATTATTAAAACAATTTTCAATTATTAAATTCAGTAATTAAATAACCCCATAAATCATTATATTTGAAATTCAAGTTATTGAATCTATAAAATTAACTTTTAAATATTTAAAATAAATTAAATATTTTAATTTCAAATAACCAAAATTCTGTGTCATTATAATTACTGTACTGCCTCTATTTGTATGCATAACACTATGGAGATCCATCATTCTATCAACAAAGATTAAAGATTTAAACATATCAACACGTCTATTGAAACAATTTTCACAAAATTATACTATCTAAGATTTGAATTGGAAAATTAAATTTGAGGTTAATACCTGCTTGAGAGTAGCAATAACAACTAGAGCACCGAAGAAGAATTGCAATTTGCAAATCAATGAATGATTTTGAAAAAAGAACTATGGTTTATGTGTATGGGCACTTGTGTTCTGATTCTTTTGAATGCTGGAACAAGAGGGAGGGGAAGAGTTGCATATGTACAATTCTTCTAATAAAACCCTATACTTTCTATAAATTAAGAGGGGTCTAATTATCATTTTTGTTGTCCTTGGTGCAAATTTGTAAAAATCGAAAGGGTTAGCTGACCTCTCTTTAACTATATGTATATTCGCCCCTACATTTGAATACCATCATCTAGAATGTTTCAGTTGCCACATGGACTTCTTTAACAGTTGTGCATGTAACTGATTTCATTTATAAATCAAGCAAATGAGTAGAATCAATCAAACAAAGTGTATCACATATATATGAGTAATGGACGAACTTTGAAAATAATAGACCTATATCATGAAAAATGATGGATGAGGAGTGGTGTGTGTATATGTATGTATGTGTGTGTGTGTATGTGTATATATACATATATATATATATGAGTTTGGTCGCATGTAACAAAAAAAGATTCCTTCTGTTAAAAAAAGTGTTATCCAAACACAATATTGCCTACACGTAGGGATGTATGGACAAATTTCAACATTGTACCAAAGTCGATGGTCACGTCTGTGACATCAAAGTCTTAGAATGACACGTGAACAAAGTCTTAATATTGCGTGGACAACAAAGTTGGCATAGCAGAGACGCACATTGGCTTAATAGTTAACCTCTAGGTGACATAAATTAATTTAATTAATTAACCAATTTAAGTTAAATTCTGTTAATTTTAAAATTCAATTCATATACATACGTGACGCCCCACCTCTATACTCACACTAGCCAAGGACACTAGGGAGTAATGCCGTCAATTAGCACAAAGAATAAGGCTGTTGAGAAGCGACCATCTGTGTAATTGCTTTCTGCGAGCACCGATATGTCAAATAGTATTACATGCATTTTGTTTCAAGAGGAAATCTGGCACACCAATTACAAACTCAAAACTACTACACAGTGGCTATGAGATCTTCGAAAATAAATATAAAATAAGCATAACAAAAATCAGTAACAGATATTCATATCACTAAGGCAGAAACAGATATGAATATAACACATACAAGTGTACATCACAGTAGTGGTCATACAAGATCCACTGCACCACAAAAGAATAGGTACAAGAGCTAGACAAAAGAATATGTATACATCAAGGAGTCTCTATCTCGAATGTATAGAAGCAAAAACTACTAAGCTAAAGTAGTTTGCCAAAAGTCAGGTAAAGGACCATGATAAGAAGTCAAGTAGAAGCACCTGAAATACCTCGGTCTGACCTGAGTATTATTTAAGAAGAAAACAATAAGCGGATTAGTCTAGCTATAAATATCATATAAAATGAGATAGGATAAGAGATATGACAAAAACGTATGATAATATTAATGCCATACTATGACAAGTATACATTAGATAACAACAAAAATCATACAATATCTCAAATTTTCTCAAACACAAAAAAGAATGTCATATTCTTTAGCTTATTCACCAAGCCACAAATATTGATCACGTTTATCAATATAAATCACAAAAATTGGTGAAACACAAATTCTAGAAAACATCATTAGAAATCTAGAAATCACAAATGGGGAGGCTTATAAAAAACGGGAGCATGAAAACTCACCAACACGTGTATCACAAACGGATCGCTATCCCATGGTCGCTAACCATAGAGTCGGTGCAACGACGTAGTACAATAACGGTATGCCCGAGGAACCTAAAACTCGAATAATTCGGAACAACGACGTAGTACAATAACGATATGTCCGATAAACCTGAAACTCGAATAATTTGGAACAATGACATAGTACAATAACGGTACGTCCGATGAACCTGATAAGTCAGAACAATGACGTAGTACAACAACGGTACGTTCGATGAACCGAACTCCATAAAAGAACATGGGTCGCTAGCCCATAAAAGTGAGTCGAAACTCCAAGAACCCTAAGTCGCTAGCCTATAAAAGAAATGAGACGAAGCTCAATAAAATGAGGTACAATCCCCCACGTGGACAAAGAGACGTCGCATATTGCTAGTCTAAACCATAAAATGATCACCATTAATCAATAAAAAGTGTGAATTACACTAAGCAAGTAAATACATGAGTTTAGCTTCATGTCCCGTAACCACTGGCTTAACTTAAATATTTACGAACAAATTGTAGATTTCCACTCGAAAATTGTCACATGAGTTCAATCGAACAAGTCCAAGAATTAACCGACGAAGAAAATGCAAGCGTTTCATACCATTTGTTTTGCTAAGTCGTTTAATTAGATTTCTCATACGAAAGAGGTAAAGGTTTATATATATATATACACTAATCGATTGGAAAACGATTTTAAAAATGAGTTTTGTATTAAAAATAGTGTTGAAATCATTTTTGTGAAAGAGTTTGAATATTTACTACTAGTATAAAAACCTTTGTATTTTAAAGTGACAAATCACAGAAATGATTGTAAAAACAATCTAACACCAAAATCCACATTTGACGACATGAATTAAGATCATAAAAATCGATATCAATTAATCCATCAAATGGTTATTCCCAAAAATCCAGAAAATAAGCCTTCAAAGTCAATAATAAATGACAACAACTAATCAGATCAATACAGATCGATAAAATTTGGAAATCCACACAAAAATAGGCGAAATGGTAGAATTGCACAGAACCAGACGTTTGGTTCGATTGGCCAGACGTCTGACCTGGGGTTTGGCCATTTTCTTTATAATTTTCCTTTTCTGTAAAATCTCCAGAACCCCTAACCAGACGTCTGGTTCTTTTGTTGGCCATTTTATTTTCTGCGTTCGTTATATAATTTTTCCAGGGACCCCTACCAGACGTCTGAGTTTTTCAACCAGACGTCTAGTCACCTGGACCTGGTAAGAATTTGCCTAGGCCAATGATGGCCAAATCGATTCGGAAGCGATCGGACGAGTAACGTAGACTAGGGATTTATGCCAAGTGACAACCCAGCCTTATAGGCTCTTCGATACACCCCGAATATCATGTCCAAACATCCAAGATAGGATCTTTAAAGATTTTGACTTCAAAACACCAAAATTGAAAAATTCACCAAATCAATTCAAATCAAAAGCAAATGAACATGAAATAGATGTTAGGAATTCATACCTAACAACGACGAAAGCTATAAACATAGATGTGAGTTCAAGAACTCACCTTTAAACCCAAAAACAACGAATGAGAAGCTTTAAAACAAAGGAAAGATCAACCCCTCTTCACTTCAACCCAAGAAGCTCAAATCTAAACTCATAAACAAATATTTCCTAAGTTAGAGTTTAGGAATTTCTGAAAATTGAAGGGATATTGAGATGGAGAAGATGAAGATGATGCTTACCTAAGCTTCTCTTTGATTTTTAGAGCTTGAATCTTGAATTTCCTAGTAATATAGGGTTTAGGAATTTTAATTTCCTCTTCTTTACCCCATTTTCCTTTAGCTTGAGAGTGTTGGGGAAATAGAATGAATGAATGAAGAGGGGGGAGGGGTGGAGTTAGGGTATTTTATTGGGTAGTGGGCTGAAACCCAAACCCAAAGCCCAATAGAAAAATAGCGAAATTCTACCCAACTCCAAACATATCGATGTTTATACTCAAAAAGGTCGCAAATATCGTTTTGAACTCAATGGAAGTGATCTCGTGTCCTAATTCAACTGACAAAAAGTAGCATTTTGGACTTTAATCTGACTAACGATGCTATATTTAAATATATAATCGTAAAATATGCGGGTTGTTACAACATACATGTATACTTATGTTATTTAAACATTTTAAACAACATAACATTTATCTTAATATAAAGTGCATGTATACATTTATTAATTGACTAACTTATTTAACTTATTTATTTTACTAATCTTATTAATAAATTTTAAGTTTTCAAATATTTTGAATTTTTTTATTATACGATAATTTTTATATATTATTTTAAATTTTAAATCTTATACTTTAATTTTCGAATAATTTTGAACATTAGTCCAAGGCCTATTTCAAATTCGAGCATTTTCTATTAGTGATAACTTTGGGCTGTGAACTTAATAGTCAACCCCAACAAGGCTAATTTAGACCGCATAAGCTATAGGGCTCCGATACCATTGTTGGAACTGGACTAGTCTGCAACGGAAGTTATGGATGAATTTCAAAATAATTTCCCTTATTGGATTTATGTTAGGCTTATGAAGTCTAATTCATTTAGAACATTTCTAAATTTTATTTAAATAAAATCTCTTTTTTTGTCAAGACAAATCTCTTATTTTATTTGAACTTATAAATTATATAGTTTTATTTAATTTATATTTTAATACATATAAATACACACACATGTATCATACACACACATGTATGTGCGTGCAAGCGTAATATGATAACCGTACAAGGTATAGCATGTTCGACATGAATGTTGGATTTATATCATAACAGACATGTTAGCTCATTTGATATGTATTGTATGTTATCCAAATATATGTATGTATTTAAACTTGTTGTTTATATAAGTATTATAAGTTTACACACACACATGGATATATATACATACACATATGCATGCACATATGTATGTATGTATGTATGTATGTGTGTGTTTGTATATATGTATGTATGTATATGTATATGTTAATTTATTTAAATAATTTTACGAGAATGAAAATTAGACATATATATATACATACACACATATACATATAACTTAGTATATATGTAAAATATTAATAATTTATATATATATGTATTATTGTAATAAACATTAAAATAATACACACACACATAATATAAAAAGGTTTTTTCCTAGTCGTGAACAAATACACATACACATTCATAAAAAAAATATACATATAAATAAATACATACATACATGCACGCACGCGTGTGCACACACACACACATACATTCACACGCGCACACACACACACACACACATATATATATATCTGTGTGTATTAATTAATAAAATTAAATAATTTTTTTATTTGTTTATTTTAAACTCTTCTATATCATATACACAACATAATAAATCTTATTATATTAAAATATATATAAATTAATTAATTAGTCGAAAAAGAATAAAATATTAATAAAAATACTTTCGAAAGACATTATTCACATTTTAAATTTTCATAAAATCTAGCATGATATTTTGAGGTATGAATAAAGTTTCCATAATTTTCTCAGCCAAACTTTTTTTTAATAATTAATTTTTTTCGGCCATATATTATAATAATTTTTAAAAAGGGGAAAAATGATTTTTTTTAATTCTCATTTTCTGTCAGAGATCGCATTTCATTATAAAACAATATTATTAAATTTTAATTTTAATTTTAGAAAATTATTTTATTTTATATAAATTATTTACATAATATATTAATTGAAATAATATTAAATAATAGTAAATAATTATTAAAAATATTTTACAGTACCAAAATTATAATTACTGTAAATATACATGTATAAAATAGATATTTAATATTAACATGAAATGATATTATAATTAAATACAAACCATATAGGTATAATTAAATGATGTGTGTGTGTGTGTGTGTATTACTAAAATAATAATTATTAAATAAAATTATTCAACTGTGCGTATCTGACCTATATGTGAAAAGATTGTTTTTTATTAAGTGAATACATACATATAACCAAATGTGACGACACCAATACATATAACAATCGTCACCTAACTAATAAAATAATAATAATATACATGACTTATAAAATATTATCAAGAAATTATAAACTATATAATATAGTTAAAACACACATAAAACCAATGATTTGAAGCACATCTTGTATCGATGAATCTCTCTCACTCTCATTTGAAAGCTCCTCGATTCCAAAGACTACTAATTCTTGAACCGCGGACCTTTAACTATCAAATAGCAATAGCCTTTTAAATTGATTTGATTTGGATATGCTTGAGCTTCTAGGGGATGAAATTAGCCAGCAATGGACGAGAATAGTGGTAACCAAAAAGATCCCTTTTTAATTAGGGTTTGATGTGTATAAATAGTGGATGAGAGAGACAAAATAATGGATTTTATCTCATACCAATTCTCACTAAATCTAAGCCATCCAATTTTAACACCCTTAATCTATTTTAGCCGCCCCCTGTACCCTTCATTATAGTCAATATTATCCATCTATCGTCATGGGCCAATATCCCATTTAATCCCAAAGAAATATTATTAATTAAATCTAATTTAATTGCTTATCGATACAGCATATCGATTGTTATATTTATAATTTTTATAAATATCTTCAATAATATTTATTCCACAAATCATATTCAAAATTTTATAATTAATATTTCAAAGGTATTAATTAATTTATAACAATTATAAACTAATTAAATTGTTTGATCTAAAAAGAATTCATCATTTCAGTTGTGTGACCCGTCAGGTGTAAATTTGGTCACCGATTAACATCGAACTATTTGAATATTAACATCCACACGCTACTTAGCATGTGATGTCACATTTTAGCCAAATTTATCGCTTACTTAGTTTCGCTAAAATCCAATTTCACTTTGTTAAGCATTACCCACTGTGACTTTTGTTTACACCAATTTTCTTTGTCAAAACTATATCATTTTGGACTTATGGAATTTGGTAATGGCCAAAATTCCAATATCGTCCATATTCAACTCTATAGTCAAAACACAAAGGCCTTGTTCAATAATAACAATTATTATAAACCGAAATGCTTTGGCTGGAGACTTTGACTTTGAGTTGACTTCAGTTAACCGTGGTACTAACCCCATATAACCGAGGAGACAAATCCTCTCTTGAACAATGCTTCACTTCAAATATTTCCACTCGACCCAACTATAGTCGCTCAATGGATGCCATGTCATGATTTGACTATAATCAAAATAGAGCTTTCATAATAAAGATCCACGGTATTATCAAATCGAGAGAACCATGTAAATCAGTCACATCGATGCTTTCTGTTTGACCTTGGTTATATTAACCACCAAAAAACTATCGAGGGAGTCATTTCATAATTATCCGATAACTATTAATACATAACTCTTAGGTGTCCCTGGTAGTCATGAGCAATACACTATCCAACATTTGGAGAGGATTACGTACTCTAGTCTCAACGAATACATTGATATCTAATCTCAGTGCATCTCGACTAGAAACATTTAAAATGGTATATCTGTTTTCATTGTGATAAATTACTCACGGTTACAACACTTTGTAACTACTATCACAAAACATACCATTTATGGAATTTTATTAAATATATTTTTATAATATAACACATTATATCAAGTACATAATAGAAAAAAATGCATTTTACTTCGAACAAGATTGGTTATCGAGTTTGATATTCGTAACCAATTACATAATTGCCCATAGGGCATACCCCTAACTCTACCAATCTCCCACTTGCACTTAGGGTCGATTATGGAATCTATATCCCATCCTTTTAATTAGTTTGATGAGAACTGGTTGAGTTAAACCCTTCGTGAATGGATCTTCTATGTTTTTTTAATTATCAATCATGTCAATCAACTCTCTTCGATGCCGATGAACTACCTTTATCATGCGGAACTATTCGGAGTATGCTTCTTGGCTTCTAGTGTGCACTAATTATTACGTTTTTATCTTATAACAATGACATAGTATTCTTAGTACTTGGAATCACCCTTAACTTCGTTATAGCTTATGCATTTGTATTTATACATTGCTTTTATTGTGGCGCTATTCAAGGCGATGTACTAAGCATTTTCATTGAATAAGCCACAACATCCTATTTGGAACCTTCCCAACTTAGGGTTCCTTAAATAAAGTTTGAACATGGATTTAATATTTATATATTATACTCAACATCACTTATGAAATTCGAGTCCGAACACTCCTTTATAAAGAGTTTGTTGTTTCTGTAAACAATTCTCTAGTATTTTGTAAATACTTGATAATACTCAAAAATATCATTTAAAGATCTTAATTTGGATTTGATATTCTCTTGATAAGAAAATTACAATATTTTAAACAACACAACATGTATGATAATTCCTATTGCCAATGCATAAAGAATTCATCTGACGCGTTCCATATTAAACATTTTAATAAGATGTCTCTGCATATCTCTTTGGGACATTCCCAAATTCCTTTATACTTAATATAAAAGATATAATTAACAAACACAATATCGAGAATCAAAAAACTAAACTATTACTAATTTAACATAAGTGCATCGTTGACAATCAGCAGTATGTTGTTTACTTATAATTTAGAAATATCTATGTACCTTTTAGTTGTTCTTTCTTATGGACACACGCTTTCTCTGCATTTTGATTGAAAATCAAACTATTCAATATTTCAATCAAAATACTTATTCAATTTGATGCTTATAGAATGATACTTACGTATCATTTCTTGGATCATATCAGAAAAACCCACAAACTCAATATCGCTCTTATCGACTTCGAGACATTTTGGTTGTTATGTGCAAATAGTCTATTCTAAGTATTATTGAGAATTTTTTATTTCAACACATATGTACCAAAAGAAAGTCACACTAAGTGATAATTTTATGAGTAAAAACCCAAACCAACTTGAGCACGTGGAATAATGAATCTATTACGCTAATTTCAACAACTGAAATTAACAATGTTATTCTTATCAACATTTATATTATGTTCCAACTACATTAATCTTACCCTAGAAGATACATTCGCAGCCGATGGATCGTATTCCTTCGGATATAGGTACGAAAATTATATTTTGACAACATACTTGGAATCAATTTTGGATTTTCGCATCATACCATATCGTAGAGTTAATAATGTTAATGGTTTAATTGACAACTAAGGAATATTCTTAATATTGATAAGAAAGTCATAGTTTCTCTTCAATGCCCAACAATATTTATTCTAATCTGTCGTGTTCATTTAGAATTCGGTTAGTCTCGTTTCATCACTCATACTCAGTTTTATGCTTGGATCATATCCAAATCTATTTTACTACCAATAAATTTTGAATGAAATTCCTTCGTTGTAAAGTTGGTATTTCTTCAAACAACAATTGTTTCTCAGTTCAACGGAATGGGTATTTGTAAACATTTTATGAATTTATATATATATAAAACTGGTTTGAATTTTTATTTTACTATACTTATGTTTAAAAAATAAATAATCCATACAATGATAATCATTTCCAAACTTCTTTTGGGGTGATTCATACAAGATCCCTTGCGTATAATTATTACCTGTAGTGTTTCGACTCACACAACCTGCCAATCCTTGGCTTAGGATATATTGGGTTTATAGATTTTTTAAACTGTTATTTAAGTGAAATTAATTTTAGCCTTGTGTATCTTAAGTACACAACCTTATATAAAGAAGTTAACCCAACTTCACTCACAGTTAATCATACCTAGTCCAACAAAGTTCGATTACTTCTTATCGATATATCATTATGTTCACAAGGAGGATTGACTTTTGAGACTGAATCCTTATTCATTTTCAGGTACGTTTTCGGACCTCTTTCCAATATATACTTACCTATTCGATCAAATCAAATCATTTTATATTCTATTGCATGTTATTTTATTTACTTCTATTTTATATTCTATGAATTCATCATTAACATACCACATGTGTATCATATACACATATTCGTGTTTGTGATAACTCATCGGTGAATAGAACAAAGTACGTGGAACCATTTTAGAATTAATAGATTATCGATTGCATACATCTATATGTATCAATCCATAGAGTTCGTCAACTCTTATGATGCTCCTACTGAATGAGTGCTTTACCCTTAATTGTCTGAGATATAATTTACTAGTAACATATGATTCATAATTATATAATTAAAAATTAATTCTCAAAATTGTGGCTTAGTCCATAATTCAAAAATAATTGCAAATTAATTTAGATCTTCTATATTTTCCAATGCAACACAAATACCGGTACTATAGTTTTATTTTATAACGAATATTCATAGTATTCTAAAACCATGTCTATTTTTCAATCAATACTAAAAATAATAATTATTTCATGAATAATGTTTGGTACGATTTAAAAAAATAATTTTCATAACTTGATGTGCCCAATAAGTGTTATATGACAAGCTTCCACTATTTCTGCCATTACTATAATAGTGTATGAAATACGAAGCTTCATTCGACCACTTAATTTATGTTATTTATTTCATTTACTATAAATGGTTTACAGTCGAGAATTTTTAGATCATATATCTTAAATTCAAAGAAATAAATATCATAGAAAACAATTTTCTATGTTAAATTACTTTTTGGAATAGGAAACATATTTCAAATTCCAATATTAAGTATCAATTATTATTTTACAGCTCCCGTTTCTGATATTTCTCTATGAAGCTAAAATGACCATTCACTATCTTCATCCCAACTGTGCCTTAGGTTACATCCACTCTTATACATTTAGTTTTCTTCCTAAATGGTCCAACCATTAAAAGGAAATCCTTACTACAATAACATAACGAACTCTTTACAAAAGTGCATTTGGTCATCCTTAACTTTTATGGACATCAAATAAATTTCTCTTTTCGTAAACTAATGAAACCGGCATTACAATGATCGAATTCTTAGATTTATCTTGTAGCTTTTGGTTCAAATGTTACATTTAACACACAGATCGTCATTATAATCAATCATATTGAATACACGATCTCACACTATAGTTACTTTCTTATATCAACAAACTAATTTCATTGATCTTTCAGACATTATAAATTGTGACCAAGTTACGAACATATTTAGTAGTTATATAATTAGGCCCTTGCATGGGTCAACAAGTCATAGCCCTACAAACGATAGATACTCCTTATCAATTGTATCACATTCAACTTCTAACCCATGATTCCTTCTCATGATCTCATTTCAACCTTGAGTTTGCTCAACAAATCGAAGAAAATTATTCACTCGTACCCACCATTTCGCAATGACCTAATTATAGTATATGTACCTTGATTTTGCTTAACAAATACATATAGTTATCTTACCTCATCTAGCTAATATATTAATAATGCTACACATAACATCTCTAGCTTGAATTTGCTTAATAACCAGAGAGTATGCAAGTAATTTATTGATTTATAAAGGTAGAGGACAACATTTATATTAAAGATTCATAATCTTCAATATATTTAATTGAGTGATACCGACTTATGGAATAATGTATTTCTTATTAAATACTTCGTTATTCAATTATCGAATGCATCAGAAATCACAGTATACATACTATTACGTATGTATTTATTCCTTAAGTTTATTAGGGTTTCTTTAATGTTCCACCTTTAATTTGTACATTATACTATACAAGTTTTATTATTATATATAAGTTTTATACTTTATTTAATATTTTATGTATAACATTATATTTTTAAATATTATTTAATTAATTTAATTATTTAACACTTTAATTAATTATATTATTCAATTATAACATACTATATTGAATATATATATTATAACCTTTATAGTAATACATATACATCTTATATATATATATATGTATTTTAATTTATAATTAACTTTTAATTAATTAAATTAATTAATTTTTTATTAAATTATATTAAATATGAAAATTCTTTTATACAAACATGTGTACTTATATTGTCTCAAATAATTCAAGGCAAATAACATACAATATTATATATATTCTATATATATTTAATTAATTAACTTATTTAATAAATTCATTTATTTTATTAATCTTTTTAATAAATAATAATTTTAAAAATAATTTTATAATACTTTCAAACAATTTAAAAAAATTATATTATAATTTTTATAATACGTATTTTATTTTAAATTTAGCTTTTACATTAAATTTTTTATTCTAATTTTCTAAACAATTTAAAAATATATTTTATAACATTTATAATATTTTTCTTATCTTAAATTTAACTTTTAAAACTTTTATTTTTAATTTCAAAACAATTTTAAAACTAGCCCAAGGCCCAATACAAATTGGGCCTTTTCTATTAAGGCCAACCTTTGGGCTCATATAACTGTTCGGACTAGGCCGGTAGTCAGGTAGAACATGGCACTTGATTACCCAACAATCCAACCTAGACATTACCTTTCTTAGGCACCATACTAACTTAATTGTGAGCTTAATTAGTTAGCCCCAATATGATAATATAGACTGCATATACTATTGGGCTCTTGTAACGACCCAGAATTTCTGTTAATTAAAATTCGTATATTTATTAGATTTTAAATATTAACAAGTAAAATTTGTAAGTCGAATAAATTTTATTTCGAATATCTAGATTTAATTGGATAATTAAATCGATAATTAAATAGTTGAAATTTACAGAAATAATTGGAAATCTAGTTTAATATGATTGAAAATGATTTGTAAAATTTTATTTAATCATATTGAAGTTAGAATAACATTATAGAACTTTTAAAATTGAATTTAAAGTTGATTTGTGAAAATTGAATATTTTAATATTTAGTTAACGTATGAAAATAGCCATTTTTCAAACAGTCTCGGATTTCGACGAAACTAGTTTCATCGGATCCGTAATGTTATATTATTGTAAGATTTCAAATTTCGTATCGATCGGAGTTACGGTTTGTTCGTACGAATTAAAAAGGCGCTAGCAAAATTTAAAGTAATTTAATTTAATTAATTGGCTTTCGAAACCTGTCCCATTGTGTCCGGAATAGGGGTTTAACCTAGGAAACGACTTTTGTTTCATCAAATTCGGAATCCGTTTGAGTTAAATAATAAAACGTGAATAGTAATTTCATCGCCTATAAATAGAAGCCCATACCCATTTGTTTTCACAAGCCCTAACCCTAAGTCATAGCTAGCCGCCACCCACATTTAGACGCCACCATGTCACGATCTTCCTCCCCAATTTCCGACCAATACATTCACTTTCGTTAAAAACTTTCAACTACAACATTGTAGAGAACCTCGAGCTCTACACGATCAACGGTGATGATCGATTTTAGAAGTGTGGATCGTTGGCAACTTGTGTGCAAAGTCGTCAAGTTCAAGTTCAAAAATGGGGGCCATTGAGCCACCAGAATTCATGGCATTTGGCGCGGAATTCGAGGTGGAGTGGGGCTTCAAAACGACATCATTTGATCGTCGTGAAGTCGAGCATTGGGGTCGCGTAAATTCAAGAAGCAACGGCTTCGAATGGGTTTGGTCGCGTGAAAAATCTAGAGGGGGAAGACGAAGCAAACCAACGCAGTCTGATGATGGGGTGATGGGATCAACAGCCCTGGTTAGTTGAGTTAAAAAAAATTAAAAGAAAATTTGTAAATTTAATCATATTATAATTCGTTCGAAGTTTAAAATGCAATAACTTTTTGATACGAGGTCGGAATTCAACGAAACGAATTGCGTTGGCTTCATTTTGTCGCGCGCTACAGAATGGAACAGGATTGGAGTCGTTTGGAATTAGTGAGAATTTTGAGTAAAATTAAACGCACGTTTAATTTTATTCGAAATAAAACGCTGGAAATTGAAATCAAGGTGAGAACTTCTCACTCAATCGAATTGTTTGATTTAAATTTTAAATAGTTAAATTTGAAATTGCTTGATTGTATGATTAGATGATGATTGTTATTGATTGTTAAAATAGACATTATACGCCTTATATTAAGCGGAGGTTATTTATTAAAAACATATACCGCGAATATTTCACCTAACGTGAAATTGGTATTATATATGTACTTGGAGTTGATTTCCCGCATTATATAGCGGATGAGACCCTACTGCGCCGTATAATAGCGGGTAATATTTTATAAATCCTATATACCGCGATATTCCGTATTGGAACGGAATTGGTATTTGTGCTAATGTTTGTGGATGCAGGGAAACAGGTTGGAGGGATCCAACTGGATTCCTCACCAGTATTTATTTGATTACAAATATTGTGATATTTGTTGATTATTATATGATGATATACGATGTTTGATTAGTCGTGATTGATATATTGTTGTTGTTGCAGCATTGGCCTATTTTTGGAGTTTTAAAAAAAATGTTAAAGTAACGATTTTGAATTTAAAAGGATTTTAAAGCGATTTTTGAAAGTATACGTTTTATTAAATTTTGAATTGTTAAAATAAATAAACGTTAAAATTTTACTATTATAAAAGTTATGATTTTTGGAAAATAATACTTAAGTATGATTTTGGAGTTATATAAGCTTTAAACAACGATTTGTAAATTATTAAAAGGATTAGTTTATTTAAATTGAGATTTTTGAATTATTTTAAACGGTTTATATAAAAATATTTTTATGATTGATATTTATAAATTAAAAAATTGGAATTATAAAACAAGTTTTTATAAGTGTTAAAATGAAATAAAATGGATTTCATAAGCGAATGAAATATATAAATTTATAAATTGCGAAGTTATAAAATGAATAGATTTTTGTAAAGTAAAAGATTATAAGTAATTAACTTATAAATTAGATTTTGGTATATAGATTGAGTTATAAATTGAATTGGTTATTAAAGGAGATTTATAAATCGAAGTTGTTATAAAATAGAAATGGAATTTATAAACGTTGTTTTATAAAATCCGTAATCAAATAAATTTGATAAGTAAATATAGAAATTATTAAAGGATTTATATCCACAATTTGGACAGTGGATAATCCTTTAATTAAAAATGTGGAAGTGTTGAATTTGGTAAACGATTTATATCCACGATTTTGGACAGTGGATAATCTTTTGATAAAAGTGTAGAAATACTAAATTGGGTAAATAAAGTATATTCACGATTTTTGACAGTGAATATATTATTAAATAAAATGGATATGGTTTGGGGAAATGATATTATAAAATGAAGTTAAACTATTTAAAGATGTTTTAAAGTGTATTAAGTATCGAAACCATAGATTTCAACATTCATTGTTGAAATAGGCGTTTTCGAGGAATAAGGAAATGGTGGACTATAACACTGTTGTTATAGTAAATGATCTCCGAAAGGAAATGTTTTATACATTATTGGGATTTATATATCTATCTTAATTTCGAATCTTTATACTAGTGATTTTGGGTTGTCGTAGCGATGTTTTACGCAACATTCGTTTTGACCCAAATAAATGTGTTTGAAAGGATGTTTTCCTTAAAGGATAAAATATATACTTAACGGTGATTTAAGTATATTGAATATTTCCAAATGTTGAAAATAAATAGATTTGTGAATTACTTATTATTAAATAAGTAGGGAAATGTTTTTCCAATAGGAAGTGAAATGTTTGAGATTTTATCTTTTAAAGATAAATTGAAAATGAATATTAGAAATCGATTTGAAAATTATATATCCATAGATACTTCGAAAATGTAAATTCACTATGGAATTTATAAAGGAAAAGGAAAATTTGTTTAAAAATAAACATTGATTTATTTTTGAAGTGTGGAAAAATATATCTCGTAAAGATATTTTTGGAAAATAAATAATTTGAGAAATTATTTGGAATCTGATGATGTTGTGCATGCCTATTGATAGTTAAATAACCGACTATCAATATTTACCTTTAAATAGGTATTTGTTGTGATTTTCTTGAATTTGAATGCTACACTTATTTTTAAAATAAGCGCTCACTATTCGGGTTAGCCGGGAAAGTACCTTTGGGTCGTATAACCCATTCCGAATATGTGATACGTCGTTATGGAATGCATTTGATGATTGGATATTTGTGAAAACGGAAGGATTACCGTCGAATGTTTCTGCATTGGCTGATCTCCGATATAGAAATTTATTACCCTTTGTGATGGGAAGTCCGGTCGTGATTAGTGAATATCCTGATTGCAAGAACTTCTTTGGAAGTGCCTTCGGTTCCGTTCGATCCCGGAACGGACTTTTATGGACGTGTGTCTGACGTTACAATTTGAGATGTAAAGCTGGTTTCTATCAAATATATTTCCGTTGGTGGCGGAGAATTTATTCTCTTAGCTTCACACCCTTAGAGGTTATGTAGTTGATGGTTACTAGTGATACATTCCCAAATTGGTAATGTGGCATATAAATTGTTGCTGAGCATTTGTTGATCAAAGCATAGCTTTGAATAAAGCGTAGCTTTGTGGACGAGACTTCGTCGGACCTCACACCCCGGAAATGGTCAAAATAGGAAGGATGCAGCTAGGTTATTAGGGGGTAACTCCCCTTTAGTGTATGTCATTCCTTCTGGATAGAGGTGGTATCATGGTATAGAGCCCAGATACTTAACCTATGTTGTTGCTGCAAATTTATTACTTTGTGGTTGTTGGAATCGAGGATCCTCTGATATAGATCGGTTACGATCGGGGAATGACATATTCGTGTCAGTAGTTACCCAGTTAGGGGTAACCCGGCCTTGTGTTGGCAGAGATCTAACCGTAACGATAGGTTCTCGGGTCGTCTTACCATGTAGCAATGGGAAGTTCCTTGGCCTGACCATTTGTTGGAAATCCAAAGAAACAATACGATCCTTGTACGGTTTTAGTTGTAGAACCTGCCATTTAATATGGTAGCTATAGTAGGCATACTATAATGGTACCTATGCCGACTAAGATTTATATTCTACTTTTGAAATGTTTTCTACACTATGCACTAATAATAATATCAAAAATGATTTGATTTTGCGTAGTAAGCATCTTTGACTAACATAAGAAGAAATCTCCTCCAAGTCTGCGTTTGCATTGTGTGTGTGGTGGGAGGTGTTATGGTAGTTTCATTTTCTAAAAGCATTGCGAATTGACTTTAAAATTCTCCCTTCGTTGCTTTAAAGATAAATAACTGTTTTAAGTTCTCACACCAGTCCCACGACTGATCCTACTTAGCTTGGTGCAATGTGATAGGTGGTTCTCGCTTCGCGGTTTGGAGGAGAACGGGAGACTCTTACCCCTACATGTCCTCTCTTAGTGAATAGGGGTTGGTTAGGCGTAAGCCGTGACAGTCGAAAGGCTAGCCGTAAAAGCAAGGTCAGGGTACCATTGTTATGCCACAGTGGGTCTGGGATGGTTGCAAAGCCTACCGGTCACCACTATCTCCGCATCGTTACATTTGGTATCAGAGCATATGGTTAAGCGACAACCATGGCTCTGTTGGGAATTACTCATTAGAGATAGAGTCAGTAGTACTCTAGAATGAGTATGAGTGTAATAGTAGATACGAGCGCGTATTTGTTAGTGAATATAAATTGTTTTATATTGTGATGATTGGTTTGTTGAGTGGTATATGGATTCTGGTCAATACGAGTAATTAACGTTATTGATAGGGATCTCTAAACACTTGTACAGAACAATTTGACACGATATCGTTTTAAAAATAGGGTAAATGAAATAATTTTACCTCGATTATATTTTATATATAAGGAATAATTTTTCAGAATTATTAAAAGTGTATAAATTGATTGTTTGGTTGTTGAAAATGTAAGATACATGCAAGTTAATAAAAGTTGTTTGAATAAGTTAAATGAAACATATTGTAAAGGAATAATTGTATAAGCAATTGAATTATATGTATGGAACTATAATTAATGTGATTTACAATTGTGAAATAATCTTGTATATAAAGGTGAAACTATATGAATATATTTATTAATATGAGTTGTAAATATAAAAATGAATTTGGACTATGGATTTGAAAGTTTTTGAATCCTGTTTATTTTGGAAGTTATTTTTCAAAATTAAAAGTTAAATAGTGAAATTCTATAAGTAAAAGATTTGTAAATATGAGTTATAAATAAAGGAAAATTTTGAAAGAATATTAAGCACTGAATTCACTACTGTTACTGGGAAATAATAAGGGTGATGACTGCAGCATCATTAGTATCATTTTCGAGTCTTTATGTGATGGATTTGCTACCAAAGTAAATTTAAAATTGAAGTTTTGTTGTGATAAACACATTTGAAATTAAAATCCAAGTTGAAATAAATTTGAGTTGTCATCAAAGACATGTGATTTGAAATTTAACTAAAGGAAAGTTAAATAAATTGATTTGGATTAGATAAGCTATTGAAATTGTAAATATAAGTGAAATAAGTTTTGAACTTATAATATGAGTTAATAAATTTAGCTTTGGTAAAAGTTAAATAGAATTTGCTTTGGAATTTGACTCTGAATTGGATTTATAAGTGGAATTTTAAGTTAAGTTAAAAAAATGATGTTTGAAATGGAATATAACTTAAGTGAAGTTGAATAAAGTTGATTTTGGTATCGAAGTAAATTAACAAAGTGAAGTGATGAATGTGAACTTGAGTTATATAAATGAAATTCAACCTTATTTGTTAAATGAATTAGCATTTGAATTAATAAATGGATTGAATGTTAATCAATTGAATGTAAATTAGTGAATGATTGCTAATTGAATATGAATAAGTGAATGTTAGTAAGAACATCCAATGTTAATAAAATCAAATGTGATTTTAATTGGAAAACCAATTAAATGAATATTAATGAAACGTGAAAGTGTATTGATTTGGTTATGGATGTTAGTTGAATGCTAGTTGGTTGATGGTTGAATTTATTGCTTTTGATTGCATTTGCTATGTTGGCACATGTAGTTGTTATGTTGCTATATATTGTATATTGATATTACTTTCATATATGCATGTTTCTCATTTGTTTGTTGAGTGTTTAATAGGTGCGGATTGCGCTTGCTTCGCATTTGGAGCTCGCTTTCACGCTATATTAGCCGTAAATGCTTGCTAATAATATATAAGGTATATATCTCGGATTACATACCGTACTTTTACACTTTTTTCCCTACGGGATGCTTCATCACTTCATGAGATGTATATTTGTGATATATGTACTGTCATTTTTTTTCGGATCGAGCCGCGCAAAGGAGACTATGGCGAATTTTTTTGAAAGGTAAATTTGATTTGGAATTGGAAGTTAAACAATAGTAGTTGGTTTTGAAACAATAACTAAATATGATTTGAAAACTTAGTAAAGTATTGTAAGAAGTTTAACTACAGATTTTGAGAAAGTTAAACACTTAAATGAATTTGAAATTTAATTTGAACGAATGATTTTTGAAAAGTTAATGGATTTTGTGAATTTTTCTTACTTGGTAATTTCGAGGACGAAATTCTTTTAAGGGGGGAAATTTGTAACGACCCAGAATTTCTATTAATTAAAATTCGTATATTTAATAGATTTTAAATATTAACAAGTAAAATTTGTAAGTCGAATAAATTTTATTTCGAATATCTAGATTTAATTGGATAATTAAATCGATAATTAAATAGTTGAAATTTACAGAAATAATTGGAAATCGAGTTTAATACGATTGAAAATGATTTGTAAAATTTTATTTAATCATATTGAAGTTAGAATAATATTATAGAACTTTTAAAATTGAATTTAAAGTTGATTTGTGAAAATTGAATATTTTAATATTTAATCAACGTATAAAAATAGCCATTTTTCAAACAGTCTCGGATTTCGACGAAACTAGTTTCATCGGATCCTTAATGTTATATTATTGTAAGATTTCAAATTTCGTATCGATCGGAGTTACGGTTTCTTCGTACGAATTAAAAAGGCGCTAGCAAAATTTAAAGTAATTAAATTTAATTAATTCGATTCGTGCGATATCTCGCATAAACGATCGAATTGGCTTTCGAAGCCTGTTCCGTTGTGTCCGGAATAGGGGTTTAACCTAGGAAACGACTTTTGTTTCATCAAATTGGGAATCCGTTTGAGTTAAATAATAAAACGTGAATAATAATTTCATCGCCTATAAATAGAAGCCCATACCCATTTGTTTTCACAAGCCCTAACCCTAAGTCATAGCCAGCCGCCACCCACGTTTAGACGGCCACCACGTCACGATCTTCCTCCCCAATTTCCGACCGATACATTCACTTTCGTTAAAAACTTTCAACTACAACATTGTAGAGAACCTCGAGCTCTACACGATCAACGGTGATGATCGATTTTAGAAGTTGGATCGTTGGCAACTTGTGTGCAAAGTCGTCGCGTTTGAGTTCAAAAATGGAGGCCATTGAGTGATCTGAATTCATGGCATTTGTCACGGAAGTCGAGGTGGAGTGGGGCTTCAAAACGACATCATTTGATCGTCGTGAAGTCGAGCATTGGGGTCGCGTAAATTCAAGAAGCAACGGCTTCGAATGGGTTTGGTCGCATGAAAAATCTGGAGGGGGAAGATGAAGCAAATGAACGCGGTCTGATGATGGGGTGATGGGATCAACGGCCCTGATTAGTCGAGTTAAAAAAAAATTAAAAGAAAATTTGTAAATTTAATTATATTATAATTCGTTCGAAGTTTAAAATGCAATAACTTTTTGATACGAGGTCCGAATTCAACGAAACGAATTGCGTTGGCTTCATTTTGTCGAGCACTACGCAATGGAACTGGATTGGAGTCGTTTGGAGTTAGTGAGAATTTTGGGTAAAATTAAACGCACGTTTAATTTTATTCGAAATAAAACGCTGGAAATTGAAATCAAGGTGAGAACTTCTCACTCAATCGAATTGTTTCGATTTAAATTTTAAATGGTTAAATTTGAAATTGCTTGATTGTATGGTTGTATGATTGGATGATGATTGTTATTGATTGTTAAAATAGACATTATACGCCGTATATTAAGTGGAGGTTATTTATTAAAAACATACACCGCGAATATTTCACCGTAAAGTGAAATTGGTATTATATATGTACTTGGAGTTGATTTCCCGCATTATATAGCGGATGAGACCCTATTGCGCCGTATAATAGCGGGTAGTATTTTATAAATCCTATATACCGTGATATTCCGTATTGGAACGGAATTGTATTTGTGCTAATGTTTGTGGATGCAGGGAAACAGGTTGGAGGGATCCAACTGGATTCCTCACCAGTATTTATTTGATTACAGATATTGTGATATTTGTTGGTTATTATATGATGATATATGATGTTTGATTGTCGTGATTGATATATTGTTGCTGTTGCAGCATTGGCCTATTTTTGGAGTTTTAAAAAAATGTTAAAGTAACGATTTTGAATTTAAAAGGATTTTAAAGCGATTTTTGAAAGTATACGTTTTATTAAATTTTGAATTGTTAAAATAAATAAACGTTATAATTTTACTATTATAAAAGTTATGATTTTTGGAAAATAATACTTAAGTATAATTTTGGAGTTATATAAGCTTTAAATAACGATTTGTAAATTATTAAAAGGATTAGTTTATTTAAATTGAGATTTTTGAATTATTATAAACGGTTTATATAAAAAGATTTTTATGATTGATATTTATAAATTAAAATATTGGAATTATAAAACAAGTTTTTATAAGCGTTAAAATGAAATAAAAATGGATTTCGTAAGCGAATGAAATATATGGATTTATAAATTGTGAAGTTATAAAATGAATAGATTTTTGTAAAGTAAAAGATTATAAGTAATTAACTTATAAATTAGATTTTGGTATATGATTGAGTTATAAATTGAATTAGTTATTAAAGGAGATTTATAAATCGAAGTTGTTATAAAATAGAAATGGAATTTATAAACGTTGTTTTATAAATCCGTAATCAAATAAATTTGATAAGTAAATATAGAAATTATTAAAGGATTTATATCCACGATTTTGGACAGTGGATAATCCTTTAATTAAAAATGTGGAAGTGTTGAATTTGGTAAACGATTTATATCCACGATTTTGGACAGTGGATAATCTTTTGATAAAAGTGTAGAAATACTGAATTGGGTAAATAAAGTTTATTCACGATTTTTTACAGTGAATATATTTTTAAATAAAATGGATATGGTTTGGGGAAATGATATTATAAAATGAAGTTAAACGATTTAAAGATGTTTTAAAGTGTATTAAGTATCGAAACCATAGATTTCAACATTCATTGTTGAAATAGACGTTTTCGAGGAATAAGGAAATGATGGACTATAACACTGTTGTTATAGTAAATGATTTCCGAAAGGAAATGTTTTATATAGTATTGGGATTTATATATCTATTTTAATTTCGAATCTCTATACTAGTGATTTTGGGTTGTCGTAGCGATGTTTTACGCAACATTCGTTTTGACCCAAATAAATATGTTTAAAAAGATGTTATCCTTAAAGAATAAAATATATACTTAACGGTGATTTAAGTATATTGAATATTTCCAAATGTTGAAAATAAATAGATTTGTGAATTACTTATTATTAAATAAGTAGGGACATGTTTTTCCAAAAGGAAGCGAAATGTTTGAGATTTTATCTTTTAAATATAAATTGAAAATGAATATTAGAAATTGATTTGAAAATCATATATCCATAGATATTTTGGAAATGTAAATTCACTATGTAATTTATAAAGGAAAGGGAAAATTTGTTTAAAAATAAACATTGATTTATTTTTGAAGTGTGGAAAAATATATCTCGTAAAGATATTTTTGGAAAATAAATAATTTGAGAAATTATTTGGAATCTGATGATGTTGTGCATGCCTATTGATAGTTAAATAACCGACTATCAATATTTACCTTTAAATAGGTATTTGTCATGATTTGCTTGAATTTGAATGCTACACTTATTTTTAAAATAAGCGCCCACTATTCGGGTTAGCGGGGAAAGGACCTTTGGGTCGTATAACTCATTCCGAATATGTGATACGTCGTTATGGATTGTATTTGATGACCGGATATTTGTGAAAACGGAAGGATTACCGTCGAATGTTTCTGCATAGGCTGATCTTCGATATAGAAATTTATTATCCTTTGTGATGGGAAGTCCGGTCGTGATTAGTGAATATCCGGATTGCAAGGACTTCTTTGGAAGTGCCTTCGGTTCCGTTCGATCCCGGAACGGACTTGTATGGACATGTGTCCGACGTTACAATTTGAGATGTAAAGCCGGTTTCTATCAAATATATTTCCGTTGGTGGCGGAGAATTTATTCTCTTAGCTTCACACCTTTAGAGGTTATGTAGTTGATGGTTACTAGTGATACATTCCCAAATTGGTAATGTGGCATTTAAAGTGTTGCTGAGCATTTGTTGATCAAAGCACAGCTTTGTATAAAGCGTAGCTTTGTGGACGAGACTTCGTCGGACCTCACACCCCGGAAATGGTCAAAACAAGAAGGATGCAACAAGGTTATTGGGGGTAGCGCCCCTTTAGTGTATGTCATTCCTTCTGGATAGAGGTGGTATCATGGTATGGAGCCCAGATACTTAACCTATGTTGTTACTGCAAATTTATTACTTTGTGGTTGTTGGAATCGAGGATCCTCGGATATAGATCGGTTATGATCGAGGGATGGTATATTCGTGTCAGTAGTTACCCAGTTAGGGGTAACCTGGCCTTGTGTTGGCAACGATCTAACCGTAACGTTTGGTTCTCGGGTCGTCTTTCCAGAGGTGTACCCATGTGGCAATGGGAAGTTCCTTGGCCTGACCATTTGTTGGAAATCCAAAGAAACAACACGATCCTTGTACGGTTTTAGTTGTAGAACCTGCCATTTAATATGGTAGTTATAGTAGGCATACTATAATGGTACCTATGCTGGCTAAGATTTATATTCTACTTTCGAAATGTTTTCTACACTATGCACTAATAATAATATCAAAAATAATTTAATTTTGCATAGTAAGCATCTTTGACTAACATAGAAGAAATCTCCTCCAGGTCTGCGTTTGCATTATGTGTGTGGTGGGAGGTCTTATGGTAGTTTCATTTTCTAAAAGCATTGCGAATTGACTTTAAAATTCTCCCTTCGTTGTTTTTAAGATAAATAACTGTTTAAGTTCTCACACCAGTCCCATAACTGACATGGAGTTTATTGTTTCCTTCCTAAACTCTGGGTGCCCATCAATTTCTACACGGGCATCTAGAGTCTAGTTATCAGGTCATTCTGGAATTCGGGAGTTGCTGTAGAGAATTGGAGTCAAACTGGAGAGCATGGCGTATCAAACTAGTATATAGTATTTCTTTTCCATTTTTTGTTGTTGTACACTCTGATGATGTAATGTAATATAATATGATGTAATGTAATAACTGATATAGTTCTTTGTTTAAAGATTATTCATTTATCTATTATATGTTGTTCCGCTGCAATTATGAGATTTTGATATTGTTCTGTTGTTACTTTCTGTTATGTTCTATCTTTTTCTCTCTTCTTCTATCCTTTTCTTCTTCTTTAATCATAACATTTCGGTTTTCCGGCATTCGATTGCTCGGCAGTTGATAAAGTGTACGTATTGATGTCGGTTTTCGGGCGTCGAAAAATCGCAAACGTTACAGCTCTCATGCCATTGTTGGAACTGGTTCGACCCACAGCGGAGTAATTCGGTAAATTTCAAAAAAATCCCAATTCAGATCTTATTGGACCTATGAAGTCCAAATTTATTTAGACCTTATCTAAATTTGTTTTAAATAAAATTAACATTTTATTTAATTTATAAATAAAGTTTTATTATTTCTAAATTTATATTGTATAATATATATGTGTATCATATACACATTGCTGTGTACGTGCATGTGCAACATGAAAGGTGTATATGGTTTGACATGCCCATATATAGATTCTGGGATTTACATCGCAACAGACATATTAGCCATTTGTATACATGTGTGCTGTCAATATATCCATGTACGTATGAATGTATTTATGCATATGGTAGATAAAGTAATGATAAATTTAATATAAAGAATTTATAAATTTAAAATTTAATTATTAGATTCAAAATTCAAATAGATCTAGATCTACAAAATGGAAAATCTAGTATTTTCAAATGCAAACTAATATATTAATGTGTAAATACATATATACATATATACGATTCAAAAATCTTTTTGTTTAATATATATATGTACTATACATATGTTAAATAATATGTAGAAATATTATATATATGTATGTATAATGCATACTTATAGATATGTTTTGTGTAAATTAGTATAAATAAACATATTTTTTGGCTAAAAAACTCCCTTTTCTGGTTTACTTTGTTTTTATCAAAAATGAATATTTTATTTATGTATGTATTATGTTCAATAAATATTTATATAAACAATTTTTATTTAATTTATAATGTTTGTGTATATATATAGATATAACACTTAATTTAAATAATATACTATATTGTATTCGAATATAAATATTATACACAATTTTTTTTCAAACTATAAATGTATATAAATTAGTGTAAAACATATTTTAATTAACAGAGTTTATTTTAAATCATTTATTATTATAATTATTTATAAAAACCTTTTTTTATGGTCATGAGTAGTATGTATGATTATACACATGTAATTTTTTTATACACACATGCATATATACAATCCATCTAATAAAGACAACACAATGTTATAAGATTCTGCTATAACCAATTGTTACCTAAACATATATATCATATAATAAACATTTTATATTTTAATATATCATTGTGAAAAGGGAATTTTACTGTAACGACCCATAATTTTCGATAAATAAAAATAGTTAATTTAATAGGATTTTGTGATTTAATGTTAGTAGAAATAAAAATTTGGGATTTAATAACGAGAATATATTTGGAATGAAATGTAATAATATTAAATTAAGGCAATTGATAACCGCTTTAAATTTAATTACAATTAAATGAAATAAATAAAAAGTTATAATTAGTTACAGATTGTAAAG
Organism: Allium cepa; assembly: GCA_030765085.1. Lineage (NCBI taxonomy): Eukaryota > Viridiplantae > Streptophyta > Magnoliopsida > Asparagales > Amaryllidaceae > Allium > Allium cepa. The sequence goes on from CM060934.1 coordinate 206,862,710, forward strand.
TAATGGTAATAATGTGTGTATCAATTGACAATCCGATTAAAAGAGTAATTGATAATTTAAACGTTGACTAATTAATGAAATAATGTGTAATAAATTGTAATTGAATAAAATTTGTGTTGTGGTAGAAATTATAACACTTGTTGTGGGTAATAAACTTATAAAATGTGACTAAAAGTTAACGGTAACAATTATTATGTGTTACCTATTTATTTAGCCTGTTAAACTAAAATTGGAAATCAATTCCAATTAATTCACTTAATTTGTGCAGTTAATGTAGGTTAAATTTATAATTGTAGAATGTATATTCAATAAGATGTAACCAATGAAAATTTTATGCATAATATGACAATTGATTGAGTAAAAAGAATTGGAATTAAGTTTGATCAATTTATTGGAATTTAAATTATAATAAATGGATTTATTACAATTAAATATAATTAAATATTATGTTAATGAAAAGTAAGATGATAATGGTAAAGTATTAGTGTAATAAGATATAAACAAATGTTAACTATCTTAATAGAGTAATAATTGATTGAACAAAAAGGATCGAAACCAAATTAAATCATTTATTGGAATTTAATTTTAATTAATTGGATTTAATTACTGTTGAAATTAAACAGTGCAATTAGTGATATTAAACACTGCATTTGATATGTAAATTTACTTTAAGTTAGTGTAAATGTCTGAGTAATCAAAAAAGATGAAAACTTATTAGTTATAAATATTGAATTAAAAAGTTATTAATTAATTTAATATTAATTTAACCAGTTAACATAAAAATAGCCATTTTGGCCACTATCTTGGATTTCAACGAAACCAATTTCATCGGATTCATAACGGTGAGTTATTGTAAGGTTTCATTTTTTGTAGCGATCAGACTTGTCGTTTGATCGTACAGACTCGAAACGCGTGAAAATCAATTTAGTTAAATTCAATTGAAATCAATTTGAAATAAGATGATTTTAAGCTGACTACTTTATACAATGAAATTAGGACCTGAAACCTATTCCATTGAGTTTAAAAATATTAAAAACATCTATTTTGATATATGGGATGACACATTTTCATTTCGGGAATGAAACGGGCGTTTCGGGTCGTTTATCGTTCAACTTTTAAATCGTTCTAGTCCATTCGTTTCTATTTTCGATCTGCCTATATATAGCCTGTTATAAACGTTAGCTATTTCTTATTCCATTTGTTTGTACGTACAATTCTATCTGCTTCTCTCTTTCCCATGGCAGACAAATCAAAACCAATTCCAAATTCAAATTGCAAATCAAATCAAAAATCAAACTCCTCCGAACCATATCAAATTATATACCGATTCGAAGCTCTCGATGAGCGCAACCAAAATCTATGATTTGTTTTTCGATTTGAATCACCGTTTGGCCAGAAATGAGTCATTTATTCCCAACCGTTCGTACGTTGTTTTGTGGATTGACGGTGGATTTGCGACAAGGAGGCGATCGGGTGGCATTGGCGTGTAGGGAGGGGCCGAGGCATGTCGATCCATGGGGTTCATGGTGGTCGGAGGCGAACGGAATCGCCAGGAATTCTCGACCTAGCTAGCAGCGGTGGTAGTGGGCTAGGGGGTCGTGCGACATCGCGTAGGCCTGGGGAGATCGGCTGAGGTGCTGAAGCCAGTGGCGTTGCCTGATCGGACGTTCGAGCATCGTGGTGACGGCGGAAATTGCAAATAGGGTGGCGGCTATCGTGTATAGGCGATGAAGTTAGGATTCGAATGAGCAGGTTGGGTTCATAGTTTCAGGTGACATGGCAACCATTATATTATTTTCTTAATTATTTTATAAATTGCATTTTAATTGTTCTAAATTACATAACTTTTACATACGAGGTCCGTTCACAGGCGGTTTGTTTCGTTGGGATCGTATCGAAATTCCAGACATTTTGACGTTAGTTTGGACGAATTCTTAGACTGCTCAATTTTGGGCCCTATTTTTGATTTCAAATCGATTTGAAATCAAAGGTAAGTGTTTTAACCCACTCACAATTACTAAAATACCTTATGTTAGTTAAATTAAATTTATGATGTGATTAGAAATCAATTGATTGATGTTTGGTATGTTTAAATTTGTTATTTTGGTTAAATTTGACTTTTATCGCATTTAATCACCGTTTAATTTAATATTGAATTTAAATTGTCAATTTAATACGTGTTATTGATTATCAGTTATCTGTTGATGTTTATCGATTGATATGGATGATGATTGTGATGGATGTTTGATTGTTGATATTGGATAACTGGATGTTGTATTTTATATTGTTATAACACTGCAAGTTCCCTATGGGTTGAAATGATACATACCTGAATGATCTATAGAGTAGAGAAAAATCGTTATGGGTTGAAATGATAGACTCGAGCGATTTGTGGATTTTATTAAATTTGGGATTCGGTTTGAAGTGATATATAACCGTAACATTTTAAATTGCAGGTTGAAATGATAAATATCCATATCACTTGAACCTAGGGTAGAAAATTATATATGGACACCGGATTGGTTAAATTAAATGATTTTTGAATCTTTAAATTTTGCATTCAGTTGATTGGTATTTTGAAAAAGAAATTTGATTTATATAAACCGAGTTATTTTCGAAAGTCCAAGAGAAAATGTTGAAATTGGAATTGATTTAATGAATTGTTCAAAGTATTTAAATTTGAATTTCAAAGTTGAAGTGTCTAATATAAATGAATTGTCGAAATTGAGTTATTGTAATGTTTGGATATAACTTTGAAATATATTTTAAACTAATTTAATCTATTTTAATTAAATTAACTACTTTAATCAATGTAAAAACTATTTAATTTATATTAATCTATTATAACCTATTTAATCCAATTTAGATCTATTTTACCAATTTTAAACTAATTAAATTTATTTAATCTATTTTAAATCTATTCAATGTAATATAAATCTATTTAATCTATATTAAATTTATTTAATCCAGTTAAGATAATTTAAATCCATTTAGTCTATTTTAAATTTATTTGAATCATTTTAAATCTAATTAAATCAAATTTAAATCTGTTTGAACTATTCTTACTATTTAAAGTATTTTTACTATTTAAACTATTTCAGTCTATTTAAACTATTTTTAAAACTATTAAAACTATTTATGACTACCTAAACTATTTCTAAAATTTCAGATCGTGTAAAGTTGAAGTATTTATATTTAAATCCTTGATGATACAACTTAAGTTGGAATTTGGAATTGATACCTTTTAAAATGACTTATTTGAGTAAATATGATGATTTTGGAACTAGGATTTAATTAAGTGGAAATTAGGGTGGCATCCCTATCATACTTTCATATTGTAAAGCGGGTCCCTGTCAAAGTTTCATTGTAAATCGGGTCCCTGTTTTCTAGAAACGAAGAAAAATTATTGCTGAAATGTTAGCGACTTTTATAAATAAGTGCTGATATTTCAGCAACTTTCCCTGTCAAAGTTTCATTGTAAATCCGGTCCCTATTTTCTAGAAACAAAGAAAAATTATTGCTGAAATGTCAGCAACTTTTATAAATAAGTGCTGATATTTCAGCAACTTTCATAAACTGTGTTCACAGTGTACATAAATGTTGTTGAAATGTCAGCAACTTTTATAAATAAGTGCTGATATTTCAGCAACTTTCATACACTATGTTCACAGTGTACAGAAAAGTTGCGGAAATGTCAGCAACTTTTATGAAAAGTTGCATCATGCTCTGCAATAATCGTGAATAAAAAACAGGGACCTAATTTACACCAAAATTTAGTGAAGGACTTTTCGTGAATTTTGAAACTTAATAAGGACCTGTGTCAAAAGTACCCTTTAATTAACCCATCTTATCGATAAATTCAACAGTGAATATGATTTTTAAAGTGAATATAGTTTTGAAAGTGAATATGATTTTGAAAGAAATATGATTTGAAGTCGAATATGATATTTTGATATTAAGTATGAATTGACTTTTGAAATGCGAAAGAACCATCCGGTGTGAAATAAGCGTTTGGTTGTTAAAGAGACCGGATCAGATATTGTCATACTCTCTGCCAATACCGAAAACCACTTTAACAATTGTGCACGTGGTGGAGATTTCAGAAATGAAGCAGGATGTTTTGGAGAACGATTCTGTATGAGGTATTTACGTGACCCCGACTCCCGTTAGTCAGCTTGATGTGGCTAAAACAGGAGCTACGCCGGGCCAAGTGAGGTCATTCCTCCGATCGGACACGTTTCTTCGATACCATTCTATTACTTTCTGATTGATTTGGTGGCCACCCCTTGATTTTGATTTAGGAGTTGTTCTGAGGTGGGCGGTAGTGGCTGCTATGCATTACCACCAGTCCAGATCCACAATTGGTATATCTACCATGGGCATTTCCTCGAGTGCCGTGTTGCATGCCCTATCGCGCCTTCTACGAGTTTGTTTTGTGTCGTACCTATGGAGTGCTCCCGGATAGCCCACCTGTAGGTGGAGTTTACAGTATCTGTATAGACTACGACATTATACAAAATGGGTTAAGGGGGATATGGGTAACGTCTTAACACTATTTAATACTTTACTTTACTGTAGACATATTATGATAGTGTATTGTACTACATAGTAGATAGTTTAACGGGTCCTTAGGAGATGTAAATCCCGAACATCTTTTAAGTTATTGCACCCACATTAGACACTGGATAGGAGATGTCAAACCCCGTAAACATATCTGACACCGTTACACTCATATTTTACTGTTGATTTAACTTACATAAGATCATTTAGTTCTGACTCGAGTGTTTTGTCTTTTTAATTCGCTCGGGTCAGTCCGAATTTTCCAGTTTATCGAAGACTGCTTTCTGGAGGATGAAGACGAAGAATTTGTACTATTACTACTTATCATATTTATTCCACCGCATCATGTTGTTCCGCTGCAATTATTCATTCATTCATTCCTGTATTATGTAACTTTGATTTTGTGTTGTAAAAGAATAATCAAATTTGTTTGTAAACAGCTTCATGAACTGTTATTTTATTATTATATTTTGTCATTCCACTGTGAGATTCTGTATTTGTTTTTCTTTCTTTCTCTGTTTTTTCTTATTTACCCCAATAACAATCTGTCCTTTAGTATGGTTTGAGTCTGACGTGTGTTGTTTATCGTCGATTTAAACAGTCCAAAAAGACTGGTTCGTTACATTTACCTTTACCTAATGCCCATTTGATACACATTGAAATGTAGAACTAGAACTCCTTGAAACATTTTTAAAATCCATAAGATGCTACTAGATTGAATGCAGCTACCACCGGTGTTTAAATCTTATTTGATATAATGTTTTAAGCTTGAAAATTTTGACGAGAAGGGAGGGGGAGTGGCTGGCTAAGGCTGTAGCAAATGGTGGAAGAGCGTAAAAAATAAAATGAGGGGTTAGAGATGAATATATAGTAGAGATCTAAGGAGAAAAAGGAGGATCTAGATTACTTTTCTCTCTTACCTATTTATCTCTTTGAATTCAAAATTCATGCCCTTCTTAGCCATGATATAGCCGGCCTCCCTATGCCATCATAGTTATACTCAATAGGTCCTATCATAGGTGTAACACCCCACCTTTATACACATACCATCCAATAATATTTCTAGATAATACCGTCAGATAATATAGAGAATGAGGGGATATTAGGCTATCATACGTGAATATTCTCTTGGTCTAACACTGATACATATTACAAGTCGAATAAATAACTCACCTATACGTATGCAGTATCGACTCAAAACAATAGACATATGCATTTTTTGGAGAGTACAATACATCATGTAAACGAATAATATAAAGAATACATAGTTAATAATGCAACAATAGTATATAATAGAAATATACACAATACTGAGTGGGAGAAAATGAAACAAATACCCACAATCTCAATAATAAATAACACACGGGTCATACTATATGTAATGACCCACCTTTTTGGACGGTTTAAATCGACGCTAAACCACACGCGTGAGACTCAAACCATTAAAAAGGGAGGATTGTTATGGGGTAAATAAGAAAAGAAGAGAAAGAAATAAAATAAACACAGAATCTCACCGCGGAATGACAAAATATAATAATCAAATAACAGTTCATGAAGCTGTTCTACAAATACATTTGATTATTCATTTACAATACAGAATCAGAGTTACATATAACATGAATAAATAAATAAATGCAGTGGAACAAAATGATGCAGTGGAATAAATGAAATAAATAATAATAGTATTAAATCTTCGTCTTCGTCCTCCAAAAGCAGTGTTCGATACACTGAAAAGCTCAGACTGACCCGAGCGAATTGAAAAGACAGAACACTCGAGTCAGAGCCAAAAGATCTTATGTAAGTCAAATCAATAGTAAATAGATATGAGTATAACGGCATCAGAGATGTTTTGACATCTCCTATCCAATGTCTAACGTGAGTGCAATAACTTAAGAGATGTTGGGGATTCCATCTCCTAAGGATTCGTTAGACTATCTACATACATAATACAATATGCTATTATAATAGTCTCTATGGTAAAGTAAAGTATTAAAATAGCATTAAGACGTTACCCATATCCCCTTTAACACATTTTATATAATTTCGTAGTCTATACAATACCGTAAACTCCACTAAACTGGTGGGCTATCAGGGAGCACTTTATAGGTACGACACAAACCAAACTCGTAGAAGGAACGATAAGGCGTGTAACACGGCACGCGAGACAATCCCACGGTAGGATTATACCATTTGCACTCCCGGACTAGTGGTAACGCATAGCAGCTACTACCGTCCACCTCAGAACACACTCCCAAAATCAAAATCGAGGGGTGGCCACCAAATCAATCACACGGTAATAATATGGTATTGAAAAAATGTTTTAGCTACATCAAGCTGACTCACGAGAGTCACGGCTATGTAAATACCTCACACAGAATCATTCACCAAACCATCCTACTTCATTCTGGAATCTCCACCACGTACACAATTGTTAAACTGGTTTTCGATATTGGCAAGGAGTATGAAAATATCCAATCCTGGTCTCTTTAACAACCAAACGCTTGTTTCACACCGGATGGTTCTTTTAAATTTCCAAAACCGTTTCATAATTGATAGCAAAATAGCATAATCAATTCAAACCATATCACTTTCGAAATCATATTCACTTTGAAATTATCAATAAGATAGGTTAATTAGTTTCCCATTTCAAAAATCATCTTATTTACTCAAATATGTCATTTTAATCTCAACTTAGGTTATTACATCATTTAACCATATTCGCTTTTAAATCAAGGATTTAAATATAACAACTTCCACTCTATACAGTCTGAAATTTAGAAAATAGTTTTGGATAATTATAAATAGTTTAAATAATTTAGCATAGTTTGCATATATTTAAAATAGATTAAATAGATTTAAAATAGATTATATAGATTTAAAATAGATTAAATAGATTTAAAATGATTAAATAGATTTAAAATGATTAAATATGTATAAACTAGATTAATAGATTAAAAATAGATTAAATAGGTTAATTAGTTTAAAATAGGTTAAATAGATTAAAATAAATGAAAATAGTTTAAATTGATTAAAAATAGTTTAAAATAGTTGAAAATATATTTAAATTAGTTTAATTGTTTGAAAACCTTAAAATATTTTAAAATAATAAATCTTTAAACAGTTAATATTAAAATAATTAATTTGGAATTAGTATCAAAATTAAACCATTTCTTCCATTTCAACACATCTGGACCTTGTCTCGTTTTCAATTCAACTAACTAAAACTAGTTTTTAAATTCAGATTCTTATTAAACTATTTAATCAATATCGATTTCAAATCCATTTTTGAATTTTCAATTTAAACCACTTCAAATTAAATAGATTTCAAAGTTATATTCAAACAATTTCAATAACTCAATTTCGATAAATTTCATTTTTAGTCTTTAAACAATTCATTAAATCAATTCTAATTTTAAGCATTTAAAGCTTGGATTTTGAAAATAATTCAGTACATACAAATCAAATTTTATTTCAAAGTACCGTTTTACTGAATTCAAATTTTAAGAATTTAAAATAGTTTGATTTAACCAATCTGGTGTCCGTATATAATTCTCTACCCTATGGTCAAGTGATACGGATGTTTATCATTTCAATCCGCAATTATTTTATATTTATGGATATATATTATTTCAACCCGCAATCCCGAATTTAATTACAAATCCATGAAATCACTTGAGTCTATCATTATAACTCATAACGATTTCTCCCTAATCTATCAGATCGTTCGACTATGTATCATTTCAATTCATAGGGAACTTGCAGTGTTATAACAATATAGAAACATAACATCCAGTCATCCAATATCACAATCCAACATCCATCAAAATCATCATTCAAATCAACCAATAAACATCAATAGATAACCGATTATCATTAACAGATATAAACTGGCAAATTAAATTTTGATATAAATTAAATGGAGATTATATTCAATAAATTCAGATTTAACTGGAATGATGATATAACTATATCAAACGGCAGTCAATCAATGTGATGACCCAGAATTTTCAAGCATTTAAAATCGAAATATTTAATTGATTTTAAATATTCAATAGGGTAATTTTAACTTGAATTCAAATTTCACTATTTATTTGATAACTAAATTATTAAATTAAATAATTTGAAGTTGAGTAAAATGTTGAATCTGGAGTTTTAAGCACGTTAAAAATAATTTGAAGGCTTGTAAAATTTATATTGATAGTACAGAGGATAATAGAAATTGTAAAATTGAAATTAGCAGTGGTATGTTCAGTTTTGAAATTTTATTGTTTAAATTGAATTTAAAAATAGCCTTCCGAGGCACAGTCTCGGAATTTGACGAAACTAGATCCATTGGATCCGTAATAGTGTATTATTATTATCGGATTTCAAATTTCGTATTGATTGGAGTTAATGTGTGAACGTAAGATGTATAAACGCGTTGAAAATTTCATTGACAAAAGTCGATTTAAATTGAAATTTAAAATTTAATTAATACATTGTTTAACCAGTTAACCTTCAGTCGAAATTATTTCACGTCAGCTTTCTTTTCCATCACTTTAGTAAGGCAAGCTTCTCGCGCAAGGTATTTTCCTTCTTTTTATAATTTGTCGAGCCTTCTTGAACACACTTTCTTTTGAAAACAAATATCCCGAGCATTCAACAAAAACATTCTTAAGCAAGCTAACGCAACCAAAAAAAAGGGAAAAAAAGAAAAGAGAAAACAATAGCCGCCCTTATGTCTCCCTCGTACGCTACCACTCCCCTCTCTTTTCAAATTCAATAGCCATATACTTTTTCTCCATCTATCTTTCCAAATTCAGAATCATCGACCGAAAAAAAAATATGCGAGCTAACGAAGGTCGCGATCCTTCATGGACGCGCATGTTACTGGGGGAGGCGGCGAGGGCGGAAACACAAGCTTGATAGAGGTCGCGAGCTCGAGCTCGATTTAGGGTTTCGAGTCACGATTGATGGAGGGACGTGTGCGCGTGCTCGCGCGAGAGGGTGGAAGGCGGTGGTTGGTGCAGCGCCTCAAAAGGGGAAAGGCTGATGGTCAGTAGCCCTTGGCCGAGCATGCGGTGTTTGGCTGAGCAGTGATGGTCGATTTAGGAGAATTTCTAGCATCGTTCTTGGTGAGATAATCTCACACTGTTTTTTTGTTATATATTTATTTTGAGATAAACTTCTGTTGAACCAAAATTCCTAACTAGTCAATTCTTATCTGGAAAAAAAGGGCATGTATAGATTCGAATTTTTCATGCTAAAATTAACCTGATGTATCTTTGCTTTTAAACTAAGATAAAAAAAATAATAGATAAGATTTTGAAGCAGGAATTTTAAATGTTTTGACTAGGATAGTTATATAAAAAAAATGACCTTTGGAATTTATAAAGATCATTTTTATAAAATGTATGTGGTTACAAAAGGGAATTTAATTAATTATAGAAATTTAAAATTTTAAGTCAACTTTAATTCAAAACAAAATTTAATTATTTTAATGATTAATAAAATCCATAACTTACTTATACGAGGTCTAGAGTCGGGGAGAAACGAATCAGGATTGGAATGGATTGCAAACAGCGAAATAAAGGTGAGTTAATCTCACTCAGTTTAAATTTAAATTTAAATGATTAAAATTAAATAATTGATTGTATGGTTGAATTGATTGATGTGATATAGTATGATATAATTTGAAATTGGCATATTATGTGATGCTAACGTTTGTGGATGCAGGGAGAACAGGTTGGAGGGATCCAACTGGACCCCTCAACTTTTATTTAAATTATTTAATATTCTCTATTCTGATTATTTGATATTCTATAATGAATTATGTGGAAGTATTGAATGCTATGGCTTGGTTGATATAATTGGGTATAATGAATTACCAAAAATATAAATTTGATTTTGGAAATGAAAATAAAAGAAGTGAAATTGCAAGTAAAATAATTATAGAATAAATTTAAGAATGACTTGGAAAAGAAATAAAGTGACTTTAAAATTCTAATAAATGAACCCTGAGAATGGAAAGGAAAATTTGAATAAACAGAAAGTTAATGGATTTTAAAATGCAGTATTCTTAATTAAAAAGAACAAACATTTACTAAGAATTTAAGATTTGAATTATTGAAAGAGTAAAGAAGAGATTGAAAAATATATATAATAATAAAGTCCATAACTATTGAATTTGGAAATGAACTAATAAGTAAAAGAATTTATTTCAAATAAAATAAATTGGAAATCAATTTGGGGAAATTGATTTAAGTGATTGAAGTTGAAATTTTCTCTAGATAGCCAAGCGCATGTTTTTAAAGGTAAATTTTTTAATTATAAATTAAATGTTTTAAAGTTGTTTTTAAAGAAAGCAAGTTTTGTAAAATTTATTATTTCTAATATTTAAAGTCTAAAGTAAGTATTTTCTTTTAATCTATTTTAGCAGTAATTATTAAGAAGTAACTTAGTATTTTGTTTTTGAAAGTAGAAATCTAGTTTTATATTTTATTAAGCAACTTTATTTTCAAATGTTTATATAGAATGTATTTTTAGTAAGTTATTGAAGTAGTCCTAACTTGAATGTTTTAAAGTAAATTCCAAAGTAAGTATTTTATTTTAATCTATTATCGTAATGATTATTTAAAGAATGATTTGGTATTTTGTTTAAAGAAGAAAATCTAATGTATAGTTATAAGGTAATCTTATTTTAATTATTTCTAGTGTATTATTTAAATTAAGTACTAAAGTAAATTTTCTAAATTTAATGTTAAACATATTTTACAATAAAGTGTTTTGAAATTATTTTAAAAATCCAAAATCTTGTGCTTAGTGATTTCAGTAGAAATAGAAATACTTGAAATTTATTCTGAGAAAGGAAGAGAGTTTGAAAACTGTTTTTCAAAGGGATTTGAAAGTGAAAATATAACTTGTAAAGATATTTGAGATAAATAAATAATTTGGGAAATTATTTATTGGTTGATTGTTGTTTGTGAATATTAATTGATAGTTAAATCACCGACTATCAATATTAGCCAAATACGTTGATCGTTTCGAAGAGACCGGGATCGAGATTCATTTCTCGAAAACCTCTTCGATCCGGTTTGTACGTTTCGTGGAAACGAGTTTGGATTCGAAGATGGTGCAGTGAAGTGCAAGGGCTAGTCGTTACTAATCCTGAGGATATTTCCAAAATGGATGAAGTGGAAATCGTGCCTTCGGTTTCGTTCGAACCCGAGATGGACTTGTATGGATGAATGCTCGCGAAACATCGTCAGGTGGACGATGGGCATTCTAAGGGATATGTTCTAAAAAGGTAACGCTTAGCCTCAAGCCTCATCAAATGGGAATGACTGAAAATCAGGGGTTATGCAGCAAGGCTTGGTGGGTAGCACCCAAGCAGGGTGAGGTCATCCCTGTCTAGATGTCCCTTTTTATTTCGGCTTAGTGGGCGGTTGCTGATCCCAATCGCGGGGTGATCTCACTCGGGATTATCCAGTAAGGGGTAGTCCCGGTCTTGTGTTGCAGGGGAGCGGGCGTACTCCTCGGTACGGTGATCTAGGCCCCGTACTGTGACAGGTGGTACCCTAGTGCCTAGTCATTAGTTGGAAATCCGTTCTCCCTACGAGCCTTGTACGAGTTCTGTTTGTATTACCCACTCTGTGGCTAGTAGCTGGAATTTAATGAATGTAACAATTTCGGCTATTTTATAAGTATTTGTATATAGACCCTATTATAATATCAGAGGATTTCTATAAAATTGTTTTAGCTATCGTAAGGTAAAAACCCGACATGTTTATTTGTGGCGTGGTCTTACGAGATGCTTTTGTTTTCAAAGGATTTTGAAACTTTAATAATTAATTGGGTGTGATTTTCTCACGCTGGTATTCCAGACTGACTCGGGTGTTATTTAACTATAATGCTCGGGCTAGACCGAGTATTATAGGATACAAGATGTGATGTTGTGGAGCTCAGGAGACGAACAGGATGACGATACGTACTCCCGTACTTGTTTATATATACATATTCCGCTGTGTTAAGTTGTTGTGCATCCATTTGTATGATATTGATGTTGAGCTGTGATTGGTGTACTCTGATGATGTAATATATAAACAGAGATATTTGATTTTGAGTAAAGATCATTTATTATATATTATATTTTATTCCGCTGCGATGGTTAGATTCTGTCGTTGTTTTCTATTTTCTTCTTCTACCTCTTCTTCTTTAACCCAAATGGTTCGTATTTCTGTACAACTTGAGTTAATTGACGTAGAATAGTGTTGACTCAAGGGATACGGATTTGCGGGCTGTTACAGTGGTATCAGAGCTTAGGTTGGTGATAACCTTGGCTCTGGTGGGAAATTACTCAAATAGAGTCCGTAGTACTCTAAAATGAGTTTGAGCGTATTAATAGTTATGAGCGCGTATTTGTTAGTGAATATAAATTGTTTTAATATTGTGTTAATTGGTTTATTGAGTGGCATATGAATCTTCGTCGACACAGTCTGCACAACTGTATCGAAGGGGTTTCTAAACACTTGAATAGAACAATTGACACGGTATTATTTTAAATGTGGGTGAATGCAATAATTTTTCCTAAAAATATATTTTGATATAAAGAAAAGTTTTTGTAAACCATTTTAGCTAATATATGATTTCTTGGATGTTAGAAATGATAATATTAAATTATTATCATCGTTGTGTAAAAATTTAACTAGAAATTGAAAATATAACAAAAAATTAAGGGAAATAATTTCATATAGAAAAAGAAATCTAAAAATATAAATTAACAACGTGATTTATAAATTGAAATATAATCAAATGGAAATTTGTATAAGCATAAACTATACAAATGCATTATAGTTAAAATTTGAATTAAAATAGAATTTGAAACTTTAAAACCCCAGAGATTTTGGAAGTATTTTGAAGATAAATAGTAGCATTGTTGTTTTTGGGATATTTCTGAAAGGAAATTATTTCAAATAAATTTTGGGATGAGATATAGCATTGAATTCACTTCAATAGCTGGAAAATAACTTCGGTGATGACTGCAGCAACATCGATGTTCATTTTCGAGTTTCTAAGTGACAGATTGCTGCCAAATTGATTTTTTTAGGAAAACCTGTTTGTTTTGAAATTTTTGAGAAGTGTGATTTTGAGATGTTGAAGATTTTAAAATGATTTGAAACCAAAAGTCGGGTGTTTAAAAATCCTGATGAGATAAGCTGTAAGCTTATAAATTAAGATAATTTTTAAATCAGGAAGGAAATATAAGCTTTGAATGTTGGAATTTAAATTTAAGGTGAAAAGTTAAAAATGAAACTAACTCGGATTGGAGAATAAAATTTAACTGGATTGAAATTAATTAGATAGGTTGAAAATAATATCCAGTTGTATTCGAATTAAGTTGAAATCGAATTGAGTTAAATAAATCTGAATTAAAATAAAATTGAATTGGAATAAAAAATTCAGTTGAATTATTGAATGGAATTAAATTCTTACCTGGGTAATTGGAAAATAAGTTGGATAAGAATTAGATTGAAATAAATAAACCAGAATAACTTATAACAGAATTAAAATCCATGGAAATAAAATATACTTGGGTTATAAATAAGCATAGGCTTGAGTTAAAAAAAAAAATAAAAAAAAAATAAAGGAAGAATATATTCAAGCCTATAATAAATGGGATTGTGTAAAATAATAAGTTGTGACTTATAAATTGAAAATGGAATACAAAATCCAAAAGAAATATTGTTTGATGTTTTGGATAATAAAACGAAGAAAATCCAAACTTGAATTATAAAATAAATTGAACTAAGAAAATTAAATGAAGTGATATTTGGAATTAAAAATCAAGTATTGAACTATAAATAGGAGAGAACTAATTTGATAATAAATTAGTTAATAAAATGTGTAATGGGAATGTAATGTAGTTTAATAAAAGTCGAATTGGTGAGTTAATATTGAAGTTTGGAAATAAAAATCAAGTTATAAATCAAATTTGACCTGGATCGATAGTGAGGTAAATGAAATTGATTTGTGAGCTCATGAAATTGGGTGGTAAATTGAAAATGGATAGTGGATTCAAAAATTGAGTTTTAAATTAAAATTTAACTTGAAGTTTTAAAAAATTAAATATAATTGAAGTGTATCGAATAAAAATGTAAATGGATTAAAATAGTAATGGTTTGAAAGTGCAAATAAAGTCCAAATAAGTGGAAATAAATTGGAGATGGCCATGTAATCAATTGAATGAGTTGAGTATGGAAGTTAAATTTTATAATAACTAATCAAAGGAAATTGCAGATTTAAAATGAGATTTAATTGAGAGAGAATTAAGTTGAATTGAAAAGCAAATTTACTTGTAAAATGAAAGGAACTTATGTATAAAATTTGTATAAATTGAAGTAAATTGACTTAAGCTAAATAGATGGGGAAATTGAATTGAATTCAACTTAAACTAAGTTTAATAATATTGGATTGAATTTGAATCAAGTAAAAATAAATTTGGATTGAAATAGAATTTGGTGGGTTGTAAATAATATTTAAGGAAATAAAAATTCATAATGGATTGAGTGGATAAACTAATTATATTGAATAAATAAATGGAAGGGAATTCTTAATTAAATAATTGTAAACCATTTAAAATGTTAAAGAATTGAAATAACTTGGAGACAATATGAACAATAGAATGTTCGCAAGTTAATAGAATGGTTTTAAATGAATGCGGATAAGAAATGAGTCGCAAATGAATAGATCGTGAATAAAATTGAAATGGTTATTGAGTGAAATAGCCTGGATTGTTGTTGAGCTAAATAAAATAGTTTGGAATAAACAAATATGGAATGAAATGTAAATGAGTGGATTGTGAATGAAATTTAAACAGAATGTGTCGAGCTAGATCAAGTGGTTTTGAATGGAACCTGTTTGAATAATGAAACTAGTTTGGTTAATAAAATGAAATGTAAGTAAATGGATTCAAATTTAAAATGCAATGAAAATGAGAATATATGGATCATCAATAAATTTAAAAACGGAATAGAATTTAGTATAAATTGAGTTGAAATCAATTTAATTTGGATATAAAACTTAAATACTTATTTATTCACATAGATCTTGTCAAATTTGCATAGAATAAATTATCATTGGATGTAAATGGATGTAATTAAAATTCTATGAATTGATGGGAGTAAAATAAATAAATTTTGAGAGTAATTGAATTAAATATGAGTTCAATTGCTTAAAAATAAATTAATGCAAGCTTGTGAGTTGTTAACCATTCGGATTAAGTGAAATGATATGTGATTGGTTATAAGCAAATAAAAATTAATGTTGGAATATTTAAATTTGCTTATAAAGAGTGTTTAATATGCATTGCTGTTAGAATTCATGTGTTTAATGTGTTTAACTATTGCAAATAAGTGAAATATTGTTAAACTTCATATGTTTGGTACTTACATGTTTAAATGGAGTAAGTACAGGTACCTGGAAGCCGTGTGGCTGGATTTGGTTGCGCTAACGGCTAAATAAATAAGCTACTTGCTTAAAAATGCTAAATAAGGTACGCCTACGCAATAAAAATAGGAAATATGAACTGTTTTTGGTTTTTCCGACCGTGTGGGTCGATGTATATATATTTATCTCTTTTGTCAAATTGCAAAAGCTCCTCCGTACAAAGGAGACTCTGCCAAAATTTCCCGAAAATTTTGGGAGTTAGAGAATTTTTGAAATTTTGGAAAATTTTGTTAACAACAAAGCGGTTTCAAATTTGGAAATTGAAATAGATTAGAAAATGAAACTAATTTAAAATAATGTCATAAATTAGTTATAAATGAAAAATAAAATTTCAAATATTCAGAGTTGAAGATAAAATTGAATTCATATAGAAATGAAAGAATCAATTTGAATAGAATTAGATATAAACTAAGTGGTAAAGTAGGAATGAATATAAGAAGCACATAAAATGCTATTACTAACTTAAGAGAGAATGGTGAATTCTTAAATGAAAATTGATACTACTAATATAATTTAAGTCAATATTGGAATGAATAGATATTGAAATTTTGTAAGAATGTCGATAAAAATTTTATGAAGTCGTGATTGGCTATTAATACTAAGCAGGATATGCAGGTATTATAAAAAGGAAAAGAGAGTTAGTTTTGATTTCAAAGATAAATTTGAATTGCCTAACCAAAAAGGTATGTGTTTAAATTTCTGTAAAATTTGATTGGGTTTTTGGATCGAGCCACTTGGCTTTTTGTTTTCCTTTTGGATTTGGGAGGCCGTAGGGCCATTTTGTAGTTGTACCGAGCTAGCCGCGCAAAGGAGACGCTGGCGAAATTTTTTGAAAATTTAAAGAGTTAAAAAAATTTTGAGAAAATTTTGATAGTTCAAAATTGGTTTTAAAATTAAAACTTGAATGTTTGGGAAATAGGATTGTCTGCAAACTATGGGAGAGTAGAGAAGTTAATAAGAATGATAATGGTCTTTTATAAAAAGATAGTTAGTAGAATGTTAAATTGTTGGTTTTGGAGAAGCAGTAACGGGTATTGGACCATTCTTCCTAATTAGTAATTTCGGGGACGAAATTCTTTTAAGGGAGGAGGAATGTGATGACCCGGAATTTTCGAGCATTTAAAATCGGAATATTTAATTGATTTTAAATATTCAATAGGGTAATTTTAACTTGAATTCAAATTTCACTATTTATTTGATAACTAAATTATTAAATTAAATAATTTGAAGTTGAGTAAAATGTTGAATCTGGAGTTTTAAGCATGTTAAAAATAATTTGAAGGCTTGTAAAATTTATATTGATGGTACAGAGGATAATAGAAATTGTAAAATTGAAATTAGCAGTGGTTTGTTCAATTTTGAAATTTTATTGTTTAAATTGAATTTAAAAGTAGCCTTCTGAGGCACAGTCTCGGAATTTGACGAAACCAGTTCCATTGGATCCGTAATAGTGTATTATTATCGGATTTCAAATTTCGTATTGAGTGGAGTTAATGTGTGAACGTACGATGTATAAACGCGTTGAAAATTTCATTGATAATAGTCGATTTAAATTGAAATTTAAAATTTAATTAATACATTGTTTAACCAGTTAACCTTCAGTCGAAATAATTTCACGTCAGCTTTCTTTTCCATCACTGTAGTAAGGCAAGCTTCTCGCGCAAGGTATTTTCCTTCTTTTTATAATTTGCTGAGCCTTCTTGAATACACTTTCTTTTGAAAATAAATATCCTGAGCGTTCAACAAAAACATTCTTAAGCAAGCTAACGCAAATAAAAAAAAAGAAAGGAGAAAACAATAGCCGCCCTTATGTCTCCCTCGTACGCTACCACTCCCCTCTCTTTTCAAATTCAATAGCCGTATACTTTTTCCCCATCTATCTTTCCAAATTCAGAATCATCGACCGAAAAAAAAATATGCGAGCTAACGAAGGTCGCGATCCTTCATGGACGCGCATGTTACTGGGGGAGGTGGCGAGGGTGGCAATGCAAGCTTGATAGAGGTCGCGAGCTTGAGCTCGATTTAGGGTTTCGAGTCACGATTGCTGGAGCGACGCGTGCGTGTTCTCGCGTGAGAGGGTGGAAGGCGGTGGTTGGTGCAGCGCCTCAAAAGGGGAAAGGCTGATGGTCAGTAGTCCTTGGCCGAGCATGCGGTGTTTGGCTGAGCAGTGATAGTCGATTTAGCCGAATTTCTAGCATCGTTCTTGGTGAGATAATCTCACACTGTTTTTTTGTTATACATTTATTTTGAGATAAACTTCTGTTGAACCAAAATTATAACTAGTCAATTCTTATCTGGAAAAAAAGGCATGTATAGATTCGAATTTTTCATGCTAAAATTAACCCGACGTATCTTTGCTTTTAAACTAAGAGAAAAAAAATAATAGATAAGATTTTGAAGCAGGAATTTTAAATGTTTTGACTAGGATAGTTATATAAAATAAATTTGACCATTGGAATTTATATAGATCGTTTTTATAAAATGTATGTGGTTACAAAAGGGAATTTAATTAATTATAGAAATTTAAAATTTTAAGTCAACTTTAATTCAAAACAAAATTTAATTATTTTAATGATTAATAAAATCCATAACTTACTTATACGAGGTCTAGAATCGGGGAGAAACAAATCAGGATTGGAATGGATTGCAAATAGCGAAATAAAGGTGAGTTAATCTCACTCAGTTTAAATTTAAATTTAAATGATTAAATTTAAATAACTGATTGTATGGTTGAATTGATTAATGTGATATAGTATGATATAATTTGAAATTGGCCTATTATGTGATGCTAATGTCTGTGGATGCAGGGAGAACAGGTTGGAGGGATCCAACTGGACCCCTCAACTTTTGTTTAAATTATTTAAAATTCTCTGTTCTGATTATTTGATATTCTATAATGAATTATGTGGAAGTATTGAATGCTATGGCTTGGTTGATATAATTGGGTATAATGAATTACCAAAAATATAAATTTGATTTTGGAAATGAAAATAAAAGAAGTGAAATTGCAAGTAAAATAATTATAGAATAAATTTAATAATGCCTTGGAAAAGAAATAAATTGACTTTAAAATTCTAATAAATGAACCCTGAGAATGGAAAGGAAAATTTGAATAAACAGAAAGTTAATGAATTTTAAAATGCAGTATTCTTAATTAAAAAGAACAAACATTTATTTAGAATTTAAGATTTGAATTATTGAAAGAGTAAAGAAGAGATTGGAAAAAAAGTATAATAATAAAGTCCATAACTACTGAATTTGGAAATGAACTGATAAGTAAAAGAATTTATTTCAAATAAAATAAATTGAAAATCAATTTGGGGAAATTGATTTAAGTGATTGAAGTTGGAATTTTCTCTGGATAGCCAAGTACATGTTTTTAAAGGTAAAATTTTTAAATATAAAGTTGTTTTTAAAGAAAGCAAGTTTTGTAAAATTTATTATTTCTAATATTTAAAGTCTAAAGTAAGTATTTCCTTTTAATCTATTTTAGCAGTAATTATTAAGAAGTAACTTAGTATTTTGTTTTTGAAAGTAGAAATCTAGTTTTATATTTTATTAAGCAACTTTATTTTCAAATGTTTATATAGAATGTATTTTTAGTAAGTTATTGAAGTAGTCCTAACTTGAATGTTTTAAAGTAAATTCCAAAGTAAGTATTTTATTTTAATCTATTATCGTAATGATTATTTAAAGAATGATTTGGTATTTTGTTTAAAGAAGAAAATCTAATGTATAGTTATAAGGTAATCTTATTTTAATTATTTCTAGTGTATTATTTTAAATTAAGTACTAAAGTAAATTTTCTAAATTTGATGTTAAACATATTTTACAATAAAGTGTTTTGAAATTATTTTAAAAATCCAAAATCTTGTGCTTAGTGATTTCAGTAGAAATAGAAATACTTGAAATTTATTCTGAGAAAGGAAGAGAGTTTGAAAACTGTGTTTCAAAGGGATTTGAAAGTGAAAATATAACTTGTAAAGATATTTTGAGATAAATAAATAATTTGGGAAATTATTTATTGGTTGATGGTTGTTTGTGAATATTAATTGATAGTTAAATCACCGACTATCAATATTGGCCAAATACGTTGATCGTTTCGAAGAGACCGGGATCGAGATTTATTTCTCGAAAACCACTTCGATCCGGTTTGTACGTTTCGTGAAAACGAGTTCGGATTCGAAGATGGTGCAGCGAAGTGCAAGGGCTAGTCGCTACTAATCCTGAGGATATTTCCAAAATGGATGTAGTGGAAATAGTGCCTTCGGTTCCGTTCGAACCCGGGATGGACTTGTATGGATGAATGCTCGCGAAACATCGTCAGGTGGACGATGGGCATTCTAAGGGATATGTTCTAAAAAGGTAACGCTTAGCCTCAAGCCTCATCAAATGGGAATGACTGAAAATCAGGGGTTATGCAGCAAGGCTAGGTGGATAGCACCCAAGCAGGGTGAGGTCATCCCTGTCTAGATGTCCCTTTTTATTTCGTCTTAGTGGGCGGTTGCTGATCCCAACGGCGGGGTGATCTCACTCGGGATTATCCAGTAAGGGGTAGTACCGGTCTTGTGTTGCATAGGAGCGGGCGTACTCCTCGGTACGGTGATCTAGGCCCCGTATTGTGACAGGTGGTACCCCAGTGCCTAGTCATTAGTTGGAAATCCATTCTCCCTATGAGCCTTGTACGAGTTTTGTTTGTATTACCCACTCTGTGGCTAGTAGCTGGAATTTAATGAATGTAACAATTTTGGCTATTTTATAAGTATTTGTATATAGACCCTATTATAATATCAGAGGATTTCTATAAAATTATTTTAGCCATCGTAAGGTAAAAACCCGACATGTTTATTTGTAGCGTGGTCTTACGAGATGCTTTTGTTTTCAAAGGATTTTGAAATTTTAATAATCAATTGGGTGTGATTTTCTCATGCTGGTATTCCAGACTGACTCGGGTGTTATTTAACTATAATGCTTGGGTTAGACCGAGTATTATATGATACAGGATGTGATGCTGTGGAGCTCAGGAGACGAACAGGATGACGATACGTACTCTCGTACTTGTTTATATATACATATTCCGCTGTGTTGAGTTGTTGTGCATCCATTTGTATGATGTTGATGTTGAGCTGTGATTGGTGTACTCTGATGATGTAATATATAAACAGAGATATTTGATTTTGAGTAAAGATCATTTATTATATATTATATTTTATTCCGCAGCGATGGTTAGATTCTGTTGTTGTTTTCTATTTTCTTCTTCTACCTCTTCTTCTTTAACCCAAATGGTTTGTATTTATATACAACTTGAGTTAATTGACGTAGAATAGTGTTGACTCAAGGGATACGAATTTGCGGGCTGTTACAATCAACTTCTAATCACGTCACAAATTTTAATTTAACTAACATAAGATAATTTAGAAGTTGTGAGTGGGTCAAAATACTCGCCTTTGATTTCGAATTGATTTGAAATCCAAAATAAGGCCTAAAATTCAACAGTCTCAGAAGTCATCCAAACCAGTTCCATAATGTCCAAAATTTTGATACGATCGCAGCGCAGGAAACCACACGTAAACCCGATCTCGTACGTAAAAGTTATATACACTCGATCATTATACGATTTAAATTAAAATATAAATAAAATAACTTTGTAAACAAAGGAATACCTTCCACATCATCACTGATAACACATGTTTGCACCTGTACATCATCTCGCTCAAAACCCTACATGTTCGAACTGCACCCTGGCCACCGCTATCCACGATCGAACGCCAACACCAGAGCACGATCTTACAACTCTGGAGTGGATCTCACCCACGGTCGCACCTCACCGCGTAGGCGCGCACGCCTAGATTGCCTTAACCCATGACGTGGCCATTCCTATGCAAATTCTGGCGACTTAGCCAAGCTTCAACACCAAGTCGCCGTATGGATTGGCTCCGTATATCGTTCTCCACGCCGTAGTATCATCTGATCGTCATGTGATCCAAGATCCGCCGTTAAAATCAAAGCCCTAGTACGAACGGCTGGAAATAAACCACTGATGTCTGGCCAAATAATGATTCGATTTGGGAAATGAATTGTTGCAGTGAATTATGCTTGTCGAGAGCTTCGAAATAGTATATAATATGTTAGTGTTTAGAGGAGTTTGATTTTTGAAATTGATTTTGATTTGAATTTGGATTTGGGATTTAGGTTTTTAGCCATTGAGAAGAGAGGAACGATGGAAATTTCAGTACATACAGTGATGAGAAATAAAAAGGTTGCTAGGGTTAGAATATAACTATTTACATGAACAAGATCGATAAGAAAATTGAACACGCATCGAATTGGTACGAACGACAATAGCGACCCGAAAAGCCCGTTTCGCTTCCGAAGCGAAGGTGGGTCATCCCATATATCAAAATAGATGTTTTCAATATTTTTAAACTCAATGGAACATGTTTCAAGTCTTAATTCCATCATATGAAGAAGTTAGCTTTTAAAATCAGCTTATTTCAAATTGATTTCAATAAATTGATTTCTACGCGTTTCGAGTCTGTATGATCAAACGACCGGTTCGATCGCTACGAAATTTAAAATCCTAAAATAATTTCCCCTTACGGATCCGATGAAACTGGTTCCGCCGAAATCAGAGACAGTGGCCAAAATGTATATTTTCACGTTAATTAAATAAATTATTATTAAATTAATTGAATCACTTTTTTAATTTCAGATTTTATAACTAACAATTTTTATCATTTTGATTACTTAGACATTTATAATAATTTAAAAAAAATTATATATCAATTCAGTATTTAAATATTACACTAATTACAGTGTTCAGTTTCAAGTGTAAAAAATCCAATTAATTATATTTTAATTCTAGTAAATTGATTTAATTTGATTTCAATCTTTTTATTCAATCAATCTTTACTCTATGGACATAGTTAACATTGGTTTATATTTTATTACACTAATATTGTACAATTATCATCTTAATTTACATCAACGTAATGTTTAATTACATTTAATTGCAATTGATTTTCGATTTAATTCAACAGATTAAATAAATAAGTAATATATAACAAATGTCGCCTTTTGCTTAACTTAATCACATTTATAAGTTTATTATCTACAAACAAATGTTATAACTACTTACACAACACTAATTTCATTTTCAATATTAGCCATTTCCAATTTATTACATATAATTTCAACATTGACTGCAATACTAAATTTTATTTCTTTATTTACAATCTATAACCTATTATGACTTTACAATCATTTCAATTAATTGGACTTATATTAAAATGGTTATCAATTACCTTACCTTAACATTATTACATTCATTCAAGTTATTTCTCTTATTAATAAATCACAAATTTGCATTTCTTCGAATATTAAATTACAAAATCTTATTAAAATCAATAATTTAATTATCAGAAAATTATGGGTCGTTACACTATATATATAAAATGGAAGAGTCAATGTATCTTTATAGTATTTTATCACAAACCGATGGAAGTGTACATGAATGCAGAAACATATCACAAAACATGTATAAGCAATATCACTCATATTGAAAAGCAAGTCAAACTATATGCCGAATGGTTAACGTCATATGGGTTAAATGATCCATGTATCCAAATACCATCAAGTATGCAAGTTCATACATAAATGAAATCTAATAATACACAATGATATATGATAATATTCTACCCACCATCTAAGCTTAGCATCCATAAACTGGTCTTCTCGTCCCTGAACCTGAAATGTCTCAGACTGACCCGAGTATTATTAATTAACACACGTGTCATACTATGTCTAAAATGAAAGAGTCAATATATCTCTATAATATGGTATCACAAACTGATAAGAGGGTACCTGAATGTAGAAACATATCGTGAAACATGTATAAGCAATATCACTCATATTGTAAAGCAAGTCAAACTATATACCGGATGAATAATGTCATATGGGTGAAATAATCCATGCATCCAAATATCATCAAGTATGTAAGTTCACAAACTACATAGGAAAAACCCTCGGTAATGCCTAGTATTATCTCGCAAATAATCGTAAAGTAGACATACCCGGGTCCATCATAATCAAGAAACATAAAGCATACACAAACAATCACCTAAATCATACATACAAGGAATACAAATATGCCATGCCCTCGGTAGCCATGGTTATCTCTTAGATAACAATAAAGATAGGAAAATGGTCTAATTCCATGCTCTTAGCATTTTTAGCTACCTCGATACAATATAATCAATTCGGGGTTGCACATCTATATGGAACCACAGTCCAATAAAACAATCAAGGAGACCTATAACCACATAAAGATCATCCAAGCATTTAGCCTCATAGTAATCGACTTAGATATCCGCCAAAGAGGAAATCTAGTGGTCTCTCGTACCTCCGCCATCTACGCAATCTTAGTGCCATAGGTAATTAACTGGACTCTCAGTTTGATGGGTTCTTTGCTCCATAATAACTATATCAACATCGGTCTCAATAAATGTTCTGAACGGATCTTGACTGTATCTATAACAATCTCATATAGATGAATAAGGAATGTCTATATCAATAATAGCAAATGGGAGACTGGTAGCTCCCAACCGCTCCAGTAGCCTTCCTCACATGCTCTCAGTTCTACTCTTACAGTCATCGGTTACGTCGACGGCCATCACGACCCAATATCCATCAAATGCACGATAATGTTATGCCATGGTCATGGCCCTACAAGGGCCCCAATGATAACTGACTGCTAGCCTAAGTGACACAAGGCAGTAGCTTTCAACAATATACACATCAAAAGGTGTGCTATGGATTCAGGGTGCGAACCCACAATCAGGTCGCTAGCAAGGATACTAGCTAATCTTGTTTAGTCAATGAAGTATAATCTGAGTATACACAAGGTAGATACACTTATGGTTCTCATCCTGCTCACTCTTAGTTTGCATCGCCATAAATATAATACCCCATAGACTTGACCCTGACGAGTGACATTTATTTACATAAAGCAATCAAACAAAAATCGACATGGGCATCCCATACCACCTATGGACGTTCTCCCATTTTCTTAATGCTGATAAATTACACTCACATATCTTATTCTAATAACAAGTCTAAAGAATATTCGAAAAAGTATCACTGTAAGTCTCATATTAGACAGTATTACTAATCCGTTTATTCAGATTTCTCATTATATAAAATTAGTTCAACCATAACACATATTTTATTAAGAAAGAAAAAATATACACATATATATATTATAATATATATATACAATTAATAAAAGCATTTATAAGTTTTAAATAATTAAAATACTTATTTTCTTCCTTTTATAAAGCCAGAACAATAAATTTAACCCTTTCCAAATAACTCCTAAAACATGTCTCCATATTTTAAAATCTTTGAAAAAGCATACATCTTAAGTATTACTTATAAAAATTAATTCATAATTCTCCGTAATTAAATACTGCTTTAATTGAATTTTATAATCTCCAAACAAAAAAAAATACTTTCCAAAACTATAATTTATAATCAAAATTCATGAAATATACTTTGCAAATTGTAAAATATTGATTAGAAATCAAATCATATCTTTCTACAATTTTATAGGATTTTTTTGATATATTAAAAGTTAAAAATCATTTTTTCTTTAATAAATCAACATTAATTAATAATCAATTTAAATAAAAAAATTATGCAAAATAATTTCATACTTACAATGCCCTAATTTTACTTTCAAAATCCTGCTTTTATTTTAATTTTCAAAAAGTTTTTTTTCAAATGAAGCACACAAGACATTGAACATTTATTTCCAGGCCCCCATCGATCCACCGGTCCACGACGTAGAATAGCAATGTTCCAGCTTGTGTATGCTATTTCGGGTTGCTTCTCCTGCTCAATTCCCCTTTGGTCGACTCTTACGTTAGCACTGCTCATTATATATCATCCATATCGTCTAAACGTCCAAATACACATTAGAAAGGCACAAATTCCATCATGAAGCATACTTAGGTTCCAAGAAAAATGCATATAAATTCAATTTCATATACACTAACATACAAGATGAAATACATGAATTAGACATAGGTTTATGGGTTGAATTAACTCATTATAGCTAGCGAAAGCTCCAAATATCTCATGGCACTCCAAAGTTTACCGAAAATGCAAATTTCCTCCTTACTGAAAATGCTACGAGACATTCAACATGCTCAAAATTTCACTTTGATGATTGTTAGGGGTGTAGATTGTTGGTGATAGGCTTATTTTCACATTTCATAGTTTTTTGAAATTCGATTTGATGTTATACAAATTTTTGTAGGAGAGGGAGATTAGGATTTCATAATTGTGTTTAGTGAAGAATGGGAAGTGAGATGCTTATGGTCGGAAAAATGAAGCATGGAAAGTGGCTTCTAGATTTGTCATGAAGTGCACAAGAGGTGGATCATTGCCTAAGTATAATGTTAGGCCAAACGAGTTCACTTTTATTCGTTTTAATCCTTTTTCTTCTTTTCTTCTCTACAAATCAATTTATCAACCACGTTATATTAGTTAAAATCATAAAATAAAAATCATGCTAATATTTTTACTTGCTTTATTAACATTAAAAAATTTACAATAATTATTTTCAATAATTTATAGTAGTTGACTAATTATTTCCATATTTACATACCTAGGCCCGTTTGTTAAATAAATTCATAAAACTCCCTTTTATAATTAGAATAAAATTTCCTGTTCTTTCAAAATCAATTTATCATCTTATTTATATCCACCTTAAACATTAGAAAAACATTTCAATCATTTTTAATACAAATTAATATTATTTCAAATTTAAAATATCAATATTTCCCAAACTAATTAAATTATTCATTTATCAATAATTTGCAACTTTAAAATATTTATCTCAAAAGTGATTTATTATCAAATTCTCATTGTTTCCAATCAAATTTCAAAAATCATTCACATTAATTATTTAAAACCCATTTTAATTAAATAAATCATAATTATTAATTTAATTACTTGCTTCTTAACATCGGGTTGTTACAGACTTCCACTTAAATAAATTGCATCTTTGCAATTTCTAATGAGAAAATCCATAACAAGCTAAAATTATGAGCTTTTCTACATCCATCTTCAATTTAAACAGTCATATAATCATCACACAAAGCTCATATACAACATCAATTATTAAACCCCTCAGTGGCTTCTCAAAAGTAATGGTTTATCATTCCATTCCCAATATCAGTGGTCATGGTCGTTGAGTCGAACAACCCAATTAGGATAATACCTATGTATCACAACCATATATAATTTAGATGTTGGACTTTTCGGGAAACTTTGGAGTAAACTCTATGAGATTAGTATACCCCGAAAATTCACAACACTCAAATTTAACGTAAATACATATATAATACAAACTCATACCATATCTTTGTCACTAATCTTTATATTTAAAAAATTCCTTAATAAACTCAAAGTGTCAAAACATCAAACAATTTATTTCTTCTAAAGATAAATCTAAAATAATTCACAACTCTACTTTCTTAAAGCTCTCCTTACTTTACAAAACTTTCTCCAAAACCTTCCTACTATATATATATATATATATATATATATATAATACAGAGGACTTAAAATTTATTTATCAAACTCGATACTTCAATTCTCATAAATTTCCAAATTATATAAACTAGTCGTCTCATGAAACTATATTTTTATAAAACATATCTTGAAATTTTATGACACTCACGAAATAAGAATTTTAACTATTCATATGACTTTTCTAAAATCATAAATCATCAAAATATAACTTGGTTTAACTTATAATCAACAACTTCAAACTCTGATTTAAAAGTTCTTTTCAATTAGGTTCACAAAACTTCTTCAAAACAAACTTTTAATTCAAAAATCCAACTTCCCAAATATTCTTTTAGTTACAAAAATTAATTCTTCTTGGTTTTATGTATTCTAAGTCATTAATACTTTTAAAGCTCAATTTTTTTTGAAAAATAGCATTTTCTTACTTTGAGAACAAAATAATTTCTATATAATTCATTTTTTTATAATCCACCTTTCCAAATTATTAAAACTTTTCTTACTTAAAATTTCATTATCCACAATTTTAGATTTTATGCATACTTTTCGAACAGAATTTAATTTCAATGCAAATCAGTCAACAATACAAATACCTCTAAATTCACTTTTTGTAAATCACATTTCTCACACTTTTAATGAAAAATCTTTATTAATACTTGAAAATGTTATACACAAAATTTCCTTTGAATAATTCTCTAAAACTCCAATTCAACCTCATAAAATAGTTATTACTGTGCTTACATCATGATTACACTTTACAATCTCACAAAATCAAAACTTTATTCAAAATATTCATGAAACACTATTACAATTTCAAAGTTACTTCTTCTAATTTCATAAACTTTTTCAATTATCTACTGCACTTTCTTTTGAAAATATTTCTCAAACTACCGATTATTCACAAAATAATTTTCTTAAAAAATCAACTCTTTTACCTAAGCTTTTTAAAGCCACATAATTTTTAAAAAAATCATTTTAGGTTGAAAAGCTATATATAAACTTATATATCACAATAATCAAATCACAAATATATATCCACCACATACACTCAAGTCGCAAGCAATCACATAACATGGCAAGCAAACCATCACAACATCAGATACCAGGCAATTTAAAATTCTAATATGTAAATATATCGACAATGCCTCGCCATGAATTTCTAGCGGCTCACTGCGTCGACTGGCTGCAGTGTTAACTATGTGATCAACATCGCATTGCCATCGACTTCAGTTATCCACTAATGCTTGATGGCTACAATTATCATATAAAATATGCATATAATATATAAACATATTAAAACATAACTTTATCATCTTTAAAATAATTCTCTAATTTCATCACAATAATACACATACTCGTATGTGAATTTCGAAGTCAAAACAATTTCTAAAAATTCAAAATTTTATACACCTCTTCAAAACATAGCTTAATATATCTCTTTAAATATCATTTTTCTTTCCAAAAATCTTATTTTATCAAAATATTATTTCATTCAAACAATAATTCTGTATTTTCCTGAATATCAAGATCATTTCAAAATATTCCTTATAACATACTAATCTATTCAAAACACTAAATATAACTATCCTCGAAATATCATTTTTAAAACATTGATTTATCATAACTCAAAATATTTTACTTCTTTCCAAAATATCATAAAACTTACAAAACCTTGCAAAAAAATTCCTAACTTTTCCACATTTTCGTAGCTTTTCAAAACTTCGTGTCGTATGTCTCGTCCTAGTGTTTAGGAATCCCTATCGATAACATTGATCAGGCGTATTGACTAGGATTCTTAAAGCACTCAACGGATTAATTAACACTAAGCCACTTTCAAAATTTTCTCCAAATAAATACATTTATACACTTTAAGATATTTTTCATACGAAAGAATTGTTAAAAAATTATAACACTTTCCTAATACCATACAAAAATATATTTGGTTGCTTTAAAACACATTGTAAATAATTTTATAAGAGTACTCAAAAATACTTTACTTAAAAAAATCCAAACATCACTACCATCTATACTAATAATTAAGCAAGCCTTCCATCTTCATGTTCAATTTAATCATATTTTAAGTTTTGTCTAAAAATGTACGTTTTAATTTTTTCATAAAATATACAGTTTTTATTTATGTGAAAAGAATTTTAAATAACCCTTACGGTACTTCACAATTAAAGACACCGCCAGGTTCCAAAATATCAAAACTTAAAAGGATACCCGCCTTGAGTGATAACACCTACTGAATATTACACTCAAGACGGATCCCAAAACAAAATTTCTATCAATCAAAGTAATCACACAAAGAAATCAAAACAACAATCAAGCTAATTAGTATAGCCAAATGACTAAGCTGCTCGATCGAAACCGATCCATTAAATTTCACTACGAGCTTTGAACCTTAACGAATCATTTTTCTATATTCAAATCCACATCAAGGTCTCATATTTATCAGCTGAGCCGACACTACAAGTCGGATTGACAACTTATACCTTCACACCCTTAATAACTACCATGTATCCCATACAGAGATTTACACTCTGAATCGTAGAAGCGATAATTACATATATAGTATGAAAATACAAATATGTCTCGTAATTATTACCCCGGTAATCATCGTATATAAGCAATATACGTGTACTCCTATTAACCAACCCTTGCTATAGGGTAACTACCCAACACATCCAAGGGATATGGACTTCAAGTCTCATCTAAGGATATGACCCATGTCTTATATATAATGTATTTTTCTGAACTTGCTCTGATACCAACTGTGACACCCACCTCTATACCCATTCTATCCAATAGTATTATGAGGTAATACTGTTAGATAATACGAAGAATAAGGCGATATTGGGCCGTCACACTTGAATATTCTCTTGGGTTAACACCGGTACATATTCCAAATGGAATAAATAACTCACATATATTTACATAGTATTGGCACAAAGCATAGGCATGTCATATTGGGCCGTCACACGTGAACACTCTCTTGGGCTAACACCGGCACATATTCCAAATTGAATAAATAACTCACACAAATATATATATAGAAATATATATATGCATACTTGACATGCAATTTCCTTAATTGACGAGAATTGAATTCTTACTTGAAACTTTCGGATAAGTGACCAATTCATATAATCGAGGCCTACTAAATAAATCAACTAGCTAAATGGAATCAAGCACAAACATTACTAAAAAAAGTACATATTATTTTATAATGTCGGATACCAACCGAGAATCTCAACGGACAGTAGAGACACGAATCTTCGCAAGATCAACATGACGAGAGAGTAATAATTTGATATATTGAATGGAATCCTTCACGAAAATCCTAAATTTTCTCGACAAATCACATCATGTTAGCAACAAGATGTACTTTGGGGGCAAGTGTTATCCGGCCTTTTGACTCGGTTATATTTAGACTGATCGGACAAGTTAGACTCAATGATTATTGAGACAAGTAGCCTATAGAGATGATCTTAGGGTCTAGAAACCAAAATAGACAAGACCATGAGACAAAGGTCAAATGAACTAAGGAAAACAACATGCTAGAATTCACCAAGTGCTTCACCCTGCATAAAGGATCGGTACCGTCTCCTAAAGGTACATCCAAAGTGGCCCCAGCTATTATGGTACACTTCTTTATCTACATAAAGCATGATTCAAGTGTTGTTCCAGAATTCATGTGCGTCGTATTGGCAATCTCCATATATAATCTAAAGCAGCAGTTCAATCTTCTATAGATCCATCGCTTGGACCAAAAAACATCTAGGCGACTATGCAAAACAACTTTGAACTTCTGAAGCCAACAACGAGATGAGCTAACACAAGAAACCGCAAGACCCTATACTACATATATGGGGATCAATACAGATCCCACCTTTAGGGATCGGTATCGATCCCCAACCATAGGTGATATAGAGTTGAGATTTTTTAGGAGACTTGGTCTTTGCGGCGAGGTTCCACAGGAGAAGTTTCAACAAGATATTTGGTCATTTAATCTTATAAAAACATGGAAAATTCTTCATTCTAAGGATCTTTATGCTGCCATTACATCTTACTTTATTGTACTCTGGGATCCCAGCCGATCCCTTCTACCCATAACCATAAAATATAGTGTAAAATAATAAAATCATTCAAGTGGACGCAGGCCAAGATTGCCGAACCACTATAAATTTTTGTGTGCTTGTTTTTACTATGATTTCATTTACTTTCTTTCGTTTAATCTCTACTACATACTTTTTTGGGTGCTTGTGCCATTTTTGGTTTAAACAATATGATTCATAGTCATATAATGAAGATATTCTTTGTTTCTTTTATAGTAGTTTATTAATGATACAACTTAGTGTAATAGCTTGATAGCTCTTTTATTGCTCCCATCGAATAGGCGATTTTGTCAATAATCCTTTTTCGTACAATTTAGAAGTTTCAACTGATTCATAGTCATATGAATTAAGACATTCTTTATTTCTTATGCAATAGTTTCTCAATGATATAGCTTGGTCTATTGTTCCAACGTAATTGTTAAATACTTTAGACGCTTCTGTATTTTCTATTACTAACAAATTGTATGAAAATAAATACTGTCATTGAATTACCAAAATATATTCATTTCAAATGAATGTTCATGATATTCATATGTAAAACAAAAATGCATTCGTTTCCCTCAAGCACAAAAACAATTATTATTTCATAAATAACATTTGTTATATGGAAGTAATTATTCAAAGCTTAGATGCATCCTGTTAGCAATGGTTATATGGTACATTCCTACTACTTCGACTGTTACAATAACAACATTCATGACATAAAGTTCTATTGAACCTCTTATTGTGAGCTTTACGTTGTAGTATGCAAAGCTCTAAGAAATAGATCTCCTAAAAGTAAATCCCATATAAGAAAAACATATTAAGAATACAAATCATATTTCATATTACTTATTTAGCATCTATGAATATTTTTTCAATTCTGTTGCTGATGCCTCTAATGAAGCAGATTGACTTTCACCTTTTCTTCATCCTAACCAAGCCTTTTTACCATCTCTCTTATACTTATAGATTTGCACTTGTCCTTGCTAATTAATTTGTAGCCACTTATCTTATCTACCGTAGTTGCATATCTCCATTACCAAGGGTTTAAACCCTAAAGTGGAATAGCTCATTTATTCATTATTAGATGATTCGTTTTCTCTTTTAAAAGTTTTACAATCAAAAGTGAAACCCTTTACTATGAGATTTCACCATATTTTCTTTATGAAAATAAATTTCACTCATTCTAAACATGTTAAGGAGATTGAATAAGTTGCACTTTAGTGATTGATCAAACTAACATTTCAAAGATCCCAGAATTAAGTTTGTCCATAGTCCTTGGTTTAGAATTTCCCAACTCAATGAGAATCTCAGTGTATGAAATCGTAATGAGAACGATTATTGCACGTCCTTAAAGCAACAACTTGCAAAACAATTATTAGTAGTAATTATGATTGTACAGTTCTGAGTTAATCTCTAATTCAATTCATTAAGTACACGTTTTAATCTATAACCAATATTATGGATTGCATCTCTTAAAACCCTAAAAGAGACGCTGGAGTTTTGTAAATTTCTCTTCTAGGTGTTATGGCCCATATATCATGCCAACGTACCCTTTGGGAGTACAAATAAATTATGATTAACATATTATTAATGACATCTGATATGATTCCTAATCATTTAAGACGTGCTTTTAATCACCTTTGCGGCCTTA
This sequence comes from Allium cepa, assembly GCA_030765085.1. Classification (NCBI taxonomy): domain Eukaryota; kingdom Viridiplantae; phylum Streptophyta; class Magnoliopsida; order Asparagales; family Amaryllidaceae; genus Allium; species Allium cepa. The sequence continues at coordinate 206,896,100 of CM060934.1, forward strand.
TGAAGTACCAACAACTCACAAAGTGCATTAAGTACCAACGATCCACCATTTAGCGATTGCATGAAAATAAAAAATTTTAACTCTTGGAGAATACCAACAAAACTATAAAATATTCTCACCGGTCTTGAGACATTTGTAGCTATTAATATAATAATATTATTATAGCTATAGGAGTACCAACAATCATACATAAGCTAAAATAATCATACTAAATGTAGACGACAAAAAGCAAGAGTTTTTGAAATCATAATTTCAACTACTCGTAGATTGTTATTAATGTTATGAAGGGGATGAGTATAATACTCCGTGAGATCGTATGTCCCTACATCATATGCATACTCCTTTACATTTATATGGAGTTTAGTTTATTTAGCCTCTTTATATACATGTATTATATATAAGACTTTGAATTTATTATCATTTGCGATTTATTAACATAATCTTATATATATATATAACATAGATAACGACCATGTGTCCTATACCACACGAGTTTACACAAACGTTTACTATATGCTAGTAAACTCCACTTGTGTGTAGTAATGGTTCGGTCGAATAAGTCTAGGAATTAATTAGTAAAACAAACGTGAGTGCTTAATACCACTCGTTTTATTTAACCATTTAAATCAACTTCTCATTCGATCGATGTCGTGCAATTTTATGAAAATATTGCTCTTTGAAACCATTTCAAAAATTATTGATTCATGACAAATATATATATATATATATATAAACCATTACATCAAATCATTTTTTGAACCATTGAAATGAGAAAATAACATATATAGATATTTGATTGATATTTAAAAACATTTGTACAAAAACAGATTGATTTAGAAATCAGCCATTTGTAAATCCAAGTTGAAAACGTGCCTCAAAAGTGTGCGTTCCTCCCAAATTCATAGAACAATCTCTATGGCATAAAACATCAAAATAAATTCATCAACTCATAAATCAAAATTCCAAGATCCATTGATTAATTATATGGTATAAAAACACCAGAATGAATTCATTAATTCACAACTAAAAATCCAAAAATATCAATGAAATTAATAAGAAATACAAGACCAAAATCAAGCAATCAATAATAGAGAATCAACCGAGAAAACAAGTGGCGAACGGGTCGATCGAAAAATACTATAACACAGCCTGGGAGTCCAGTCCAAGCGGCTACTGGTGCACCGGTATGACATACTGGTCCACCGGTTTGCTTTCTTGGGCTGGCCTCCCAAGCAATTCAGGTGGCTCTCCGACAATTCGTTCATGCTAAATTCTCCTATATTACTTCTCGATGATATAGTGTATTGAATTAGCAAGCATGCAAGCATATATACATGTATAATTTAACGAAAGTCGTGATTTCATAAGAGGGTTTTCAGCAAACAGCGAATTCAATCCATATAGACAAAGGATTCATCAACATATTGAGATCATATGCATTAGAGATTTAACCACATATATGTAGCAGCAATTAACATTCATATTAGTCTAGAAGTCATGAGATAAACTCACCTTAGCATCCAAAATTCCCTAAAAAAACAAGCAACAACATAAGGCCAAAATTTAAAAAATTTCTGCATTTTCATCCTCAATGTAGAAAGGGTTTGGCATAGCAAAACTTATTATTTTCCTACGAATTTTTACAACATGTGTATTTATGAGTTGCACACAACATGTAACAACCCTGTATTTTGTGATTATTTTAATTGTATATTTTAATTATTTTAATTGAAATTCATGATTTAAAAACTTTATTTTATTTATTAAAATGAATAAATTTTGCTATTTTAAATATAAATTTTTATTTTTATGTGAATTATAATTCCAAACATGACTAAACAGAATATTTTCCAAAAATGTGAATTTTTGTCAATGTGGTCAAACTTTGACTTTTAAGTTAAAAAATTTAAAATTTTAAACTTTTGAAATTTATATTTATTTTATGGAAGTGAATAAAATTCTAAGTATACTGCTTTTAGTTTCGTTGAAATCTGATTAATATTGCGAAAGTTATGCTTTTTAAACTATTGTATGTAAATTGTTTTATTTAACAAAATTAATTATTTTAATTTATATATATATATATAAATAATATTTTTGTTTGTCATGTCATGTTCTAATTTATGTTTACATGTGTAACATGACATGTTATGTATATATATTTTATTTTAAAACATTTTATAAGTGTAGTTGAAATTTTCCAATGTTAGTTGTATTTTGTTTACAAATATTAGTTCTAGTTTCAATTAAATAGAGTATTTTCTTTATTTATTTTCTATTTTTCCTAAAAATATTTACTTATTTTTCATAATATCTATCTCTACCTTATCTTTCTATTTTATTTATTTAGTAATTCATTTATTAATTGAATGGTTATGTATTTAGATTCCTTATTTATTTCTTGGAAAGAAATTTCAAATAGATATACGTTATTGACTTAAATGCAAATCTTTTAAAATTTATTTATTAAATGTTCTTGTATTTATTTGTTTTGTGAAGGCTTCTTTTGCATACATCTTTCTTTAATTTATAGGAAACGAATCAATTAAGTGCATTACTTGTTTTAATTATAGGCATACGTTTCATTTGATTTCTTGCCTTTATATTTTCCACTCTTTTGATTTCCTACCATAACTTCTCCAAAATTTTAGCCGTGCATCCTTAACCCTAGCCGCCTCCAACTCATTTTCACGTGAAAATTTACTTCTCATCTTTGATTTCTCACGGCCACAAAAAAATCTGTAAGTAATGGCTTCTTCCTTTGTACTTTTCTTTTTTTTTCCATTTGTTTTGCCTTGCTTCTTCTTGTTTAGCTCGGCCTCAACCACCACCGTCTTCTCCGAACACCACCATTATCTCCACCTCTTCATCACCCAAGGCCAACCACCGCCTGCCCCTCTGACCAGATCTGGCCATGACCTTCAAGTGAAGCAAACACCACAAAACATTGAAACCCTTTGCAACAAAGCATAGCCGAGCTATTTTCCACCATCACCTTCATGTCTACCTACGGCCATCACCCCTAGCCACCACCACTAGCACCTTCCGTGACCACCATACCACTTATCACATCTGACCTGACCTGTAGATGACTTGGCCGAGCCCAAACTATGACCATAGGCCGAGCCTATGTACACAAAACTCGCCTTTTTAGCCTTGCCTCTTGACCTTCCTTCAATTGTAACTCCCAAACCCTTCCACATTCTTGACCTAGCCGTGCATATATGATGCAAACCAGAACCTTTTCCACCTATAAAGCATTATGGCCGAGCAAAAGTAGAGGAGGCCGAGCCTTTATTCCATCAAGATCAAGCAATTTTGGTTTAAAAGTTTGGTTAAGTCTTTTGTTAATTCTATTTCCTTTTGTTTCAATATAAAGTTTTGTGTTGAATCTATATATTTATATGGCTTTGTTTTGTTGTTGAATACAAGATTTATGTCTTGGCACTCTCTCCACTTGAATCTAAAGTCGTGCTATCGTGCTTCCTGGAATTCGTTTGTGTGTTTTAATTTGCTAACTCCAGCTTAAAAAGGTGAGTTATTCACGCTTGACATCCATACTTATGGAATTGTGAAGTGATAACAAGTGAATGTGTAGAAATTGTTATATCATGTTATACCTGCCTGTGATATGAATTATATGATGATAACCCTGTTTATAAACCTGTCACATCATCTGATATGTTATATTTTGTTATACTGTTTATTTATTTTTTGTTCTCACACTGCAAGTTCCCTGTAGAATAGAATCACTATGGGTTGAAATGATACATACCCGAACGGACTTTAGAATAGGGAAAAATCGGTATGGGCTGAAATGATAGGCCTGAGCGATTTTTATTTATTTTATTTAACTTGGGATAGCGGGTTTGAAATGATAGAACCCAGATTTTTCTTTGTAAATTGCGGATTGAAATGATATATTATCCGTATCACTTGACTTAGGTTAGAAAATATTATACAGACCCGTGGTTATTATATATACCTTCTAGAATTTTTAAAGTATTTTAAAAATGTAAAAATATGATAATTTGATTTAAATTCAAATTTAAAATGACTCAATAAAGTGTAATTAATTTTTCTATGAATTAAAATGGTTAAATAAATGAATGCTTAAAAGTGTAATTTGAAATATAACTTAAATTTGGAAATTTGAGATTTGGTTTGAAAATGAAATTTAAGTTATGTAAATAAAATGGAAATTAAGTTTATATTTTGAAAATGGTAATTTAAAATTTAAGTGGTAAGTTAATTTTAAAAATGCAAAGAATAGAAAATTTTACACTTGAATTTAATAAGTGAATTATTGAAAATTTGATTTTATTTGTAAAAATTTACTTTATAAAAATCATAAGTTAATGGGTATTTAAATGAACATTTTTGAGTGGAAAAATATGATTTATATAAGTTAAAAGGGTTAAAATAAAAGTTTAATTGTTTCTGAAATTGTATTCAAAATCTGGAAATTGAATTAATTGAACTTCGGAAATGCTATCATTTTTGAAGTTAACTTAAAATCTGTTGTAAAGGATATTACAGCACTTTGTGAGTGCTGTATTTGCAGAAGTGAACTAAAAGGCTAAAAATTGACTAAGGGCTAGTGCAGCACTTGGTAAGTGCTGTAGTTGCAGAAACTAAAATTTGAACCTGAAACTAATGAAAGAGCTATTGTAGCACTTGTTAAGTGATGCAGTTGGCTGAAATGAGATTTTTATTACAATTGAACTACTGCAGCAGTTTTGTAAATGCTGTCTTTGCTGAAATGAACTATTTTTCAACTAAAACTGAACTATTACAATAGTTTTTAAATGTTGTCTTTGCTGAATTGAATTGTTTTCAAATGTAACTTACCGTGGCATTTTCTAAGTGCTGCGAAAGCTGAAATCTCACTGTTTTAATGTATTTAAGTGAATAAATGAGCTTAGAAAAGAATAAATTTTGGAAATTTAATATTTTATTTGAAGGTATAATGACTCCACCTTTTAATGGTTTAAATGAATGATTTTAATTCGAAATTATAAACCATTTTGGAAATTTAATCATGGGTACACTTCTCTGTATGCCTTGTGATTTTTTTTGATGTACACTTTCAATTTGAGAGTGTGACTAAAGGTGAGCGATTGCTGCAACTCTGCGCTACCCTAGCCACATTAGCACTGTTATTTGCATAGTTTACTTTAATATAGACATTTCTTTGATAGCATTTATTACTGTTTAATTGATGGTTTAACGGATCCTTGGAGGATGGGCGATCCCAAGCATCCTTTAAGTTATTGTACATTACTACTACAGTTCACTTGAGTTGGTTTACATTGTATAAGTATGTATGTCCTGACTCGAGTGTTTGTGTTTTACTTCACGCTCAGGTCAACCTGAGAATCACAGCTTTGGATTCATCTTCTGGAGCTAGAGATTGGTTGGAGCTTATTTGTCCATCTGTTATTTCTTGTTTTCTAATCCAGTTGTTTCATATTCGGTATTGCTTCTGTATTAGTGATTTATGTATCCAGACTTCTATTGTATCCATTTTTAAACTATGGCATTTTGCATATGTTTCGAGAGTATGTATAATAGCTTCATGAACTACTATGGTATTTTATTTCCGCTGCGAGTTATTCTGATATTTCTGTGTCTGTGATTCCGTGAATGATTTTATTTGCTCCAAATTTTATTACAATCTGTTATTTTGAATTATTCAAGTACGACATGAATGGATTATGGTCGATTTGAATGGTCCAAAATAGTGGGTTGTTACAGTTGGTATCAGAGCTTTGGTTTTAGGCAAACCTTAGCTTGTGGAGCAAAAACTCATTAGAGATTGGGTAGAAATACCCTAGAATGAGTGAAATCAATCTCAGAATCATTTCTTTGTGAGAGAACATATTTTCGAAGTATAAAATGATTTTCGAATGATTTTAAAGGATTTTCAAAGATTATATTGGTATAAATTTTCTTATTTTGAAATCAAGATTTTCTAAACTTCATCCCTTCTGTATCCACCTTGTTAGTAATCTCTTGGTTAGGATTCTTATCGATTAGGATTCCTTGAACTTTGGAACGTCCCCACTTGTTCTGAAATCCATTCTTGTCTTCCCTATTTCTATCCTTTTAATTCTGGGGCATTCCATAACTCCACTTCGAATGACCTCTATAAAAAAAATTGGCATTGATTCACCGGAGATTTCTGTATCCTCGGTTTACGATGCTATCTATCTTCTGCTATACCTGGATTTTTCTGTAGTGTTCGAATGTCGATTTGTCTTAGATTTCCGCATTGATTATATTTCTGAAGTCACGGTTGACCCAGTTAAGGTCGTCCATGATTTTTATAGGCTTATCATCTCCTATTTGGTAATTAAATTATCTTATCTTCGTTTGAGCTTATCTTCGAATCAGAATTCTATTGATTTGAGTTCCTCTAAATTTGAATCTCTGTTTGTTTTGAAATCCATCCTTGAATCATCCCTTGAAAAATTTGTGTTTGGTTGTATTTTGAAATTGTGCATACATCGAAACTATTAGTTTGATAAGGATGACCACATTTTATATATAAAAGTGAAATGTTTTCGATAAGGATTATATACCTTTTAAAAATGAAAATTTGAAGCTTCGAAATGATTTGAAATTTTGAAATTTTTATAAGAATTTGGTTTATATAAAAATGATTTTGATAGAATGGTTTTGAAATTGAAATTTGAGAGATTGACTCCGGCATTTTTTTTAAATTAGTTTAAGGAAAAAAATATATAATAATACGATTTGAAAGGATTTTCCGAATAAGAAATGTTTCAAATGATTTCAATAAGTTCCAATGATTTAGAAGAAATTTTAAAAGAAGTTTTCGAGAAAAAAAAATATAGTCCATATCCCACTTATGTCGTAGGAAAATAATTTCGGTGATGAATGCATGCATCATCGACATCGATTTTCAAGTTTCAGAGTGGGGGAGAGGCCACTTCGGTAGCTTTGCTATGCAATTAATTTATGAAACCATTTTGATTTCAAAATTCCGAAGTATGATTTGGTATTCGAAAGATACATGTATATACATTTGAAACGATTTGAAAGGAGCCGGTGTTCAGTCCTTGGGTTTCAGATTGATTGATATAACCCTATCTTTGGAATTGATTTTTTGATTTGTTGGTGTTTCCAACTTTTGGATTGTAAATATGATTTCTTCGACTATTTTTAAAGTTCGAGCACTTCCAAATCAAGGTTTAACTTTTTTTAAAATCAAATCAAAGCTAAGTAAATTTGTGAAAAGTATAAGGTATTTGATAATGTATATAAGTTTAGTTTTGTATGTTTTAATATGATTTAAATAAGTTTGAAAATGTTTTGTTAAGTTAATGAATAAAACTATTTTGAATTATACTAATATGAAATTTAGTTTTGAAACGTTTTGATAAAAATTTAGTTTTCAAAATATTTTGAATAAAATTTAGTTTAAATGGTTTGACTTAGTAACATCTTTTATAAAACTATATATATAATAATAATAATTTTCAAAGGTAAAGAAGACCTTTCAAATAAAAATAAAAATAATTTAAAAAGGATTTAAAGGAAAGGTTGTATAATTGGTAATCATTTTGGAGAGAAGTGATTCTTGAGGAAAAGATTTGGTTTCGAAAATAGATTGAAATTTAAACCCAGTATTTACATGATGACTTTAGAAATGGATTTGTTTGACATAAATTTTGTTGATTTGGAAATTTGGACTATTTTCTAGACTTGTTATTTTGGAAACTTTGAAACCGAAGATATTTATTTGGAAGAAATGATTTGGTGAAATCGTACATGATTTTTTTTGAAAAACTGTATTGATATTGAAACGAATTGAAATTGAGAAGCTTACTTTACTAAATACTTGATTTGGGAGTTATCGAACTTATATAAAATTGATTTGTATAAGTATGATGTTGATTCGAAAACTGTTGATTTGGAAAGGTACTCAATTTGAAAATTTAAATCTTACATAATCGAAGTCTATATAAGTGTGATTTGATATACTACTGATTTTGGAAAGTGTTCGATTTGAAAATGAAATCGTATATATAATGGACTTGGTATAAGTACGGTATTTGAAATTGATTTGAAAGGTACTATATGATATATATTTTCGAACTAAAGATATGGGAAGTGCCTTCTGCTTGATATCCGCTCTGTGGCCACATTGTGGATTCATTCTATCGAAATTAATCTCTCTGGTTTTGGTTTTTCGGATGTGATAATCGAGTGTCCTACCATGGCGTAACCCACGGTCTTACAAGCGCGACTGCATAGCGTAATTCGCCTTGCTGAGATGGCCTACGGGTATGGATGTTTCCTGGGGGATCCAGACGTAACCATTGTGTTTCTGTGATCTATGTAGGTTGTTTTTAGTAGCGAAATCCGCAGAGCTGGGAAAGCTTACGGATACGGATGTTTCCTGAGGGATCCAGGCGTAACCATTGTGTATCTGCGGTCTACTAGTCATCATGGCATAATTCGAAGGGCTGAGAAAGCTTACGTATACGGATGTTTCCTGGAGGATCCAGCGTAACCATTTTGTATCTGCGATCCATGGTTAGACAATGATTTGGTTGATTTGTTTGGATTGTACTTTCCATATCTTTTTTTAAAAGTTTTTCCAGTATGTTCACTGGGTGTTGAAACAAGTCTACTAAGTACCTGGAGAATTCTAGCTTTGCGCCTGATCAACGCATAGCCAGAGCCTACAGGAACAAGGATAAACTTGTTAAGACATCGAGTCATAAAAGTATTTTTATAAAGTATTATATAAAGGATATTTTGATCATTTATTTTACCTTTATAAATAATTTAAAATGTTTTAAATATTGTTTACTTTGAACTAACAAATTTGAATCAAAGGACTATTCATCATATTATAAAATGTGTAAATGTTATAAAAAAATTCTAATTGAAATTTATATAGCTTTAAAATAATAGTTCATCCTTGTCTTTCAACCTATTTTCCTTTCTATCTATTCATATTCTCCTTCCTTCTTCTTCTTCGGGGATATCTTTCAACCTATTGTTCTTTCTGGTTGTTTCTCTGATTTTCTTCCTTTTCAGGGATGAAAAGATTTGAGTGGGGGAGAGTGTACCAACCATGTATTTTATAATTATTTTAATTGTGTATTTTAATTGAAATTCCTGATTTAAAAACTTTATTTTATTTATTAAAATGAATAAAAAAATTATTTTAAATATAAATTTTGATTTTGATGTGAATTATAATTGCAAACATGACTAAATAGAATATTTTCCAGAAATGTGAAATTTTGTCAATGTGGTCAAACTTTGACTTTTAATTTAAAATTTGAACTTTTGAAATTTATCTTTATTTTATGAAAGTGAATAAAATTCTAAGTATACTGCTTTTAGTTTCGTTGAAATCTGATTAATATTGTGAAAGTTATGTTTTTTAAACTATTGTATGTAAATTGTTTTATTTAACAAAATTGATTATTTTAATTTATATAAATAATATTTTTGTTTGTCATGTCATGTTCTAATTTATGTTTACATGTGTAACATGACATGTTATGTATATATATTTTATTTTTAAAACATTTTATAAGTGTAGTTGAAATTTTCCAATGTTAGTTGTATTTTGTTTACAAATTTTAATTCTAGTTTCAATTAAATAGAGTATTTTCTTTATTTATTTTCTAGTTTTCCTAAAACTATTTACTTAATTTTCATAATATCTATCTCTACCTTATCTTTCTATTTTATTTATTTCGACGTTCATTTATCAATTGAATGGTTATGCGTTTAGATCCCTTATTTATTTCTTGGAAAGAAATTTCAAATAGATATACGTTATTGGCTTAATTGCATATCTTTTAAATTTTATTTATTAAATGTTCTTGTATTTATTTGTTTTGTGAAGGTTTCTTTTGTATACATCTTTCTTTAATTTATAGGAAATGAATCAATTAAGATACGTTACTTGTTTTAATTATAGGCATACGTTTCATTTGATTTCTTGCCTTTATATTTTCCACCCTTTTGATTTCCTACCATAACTTCTCCAAAATTTTAGCCGTGCATCCATAACCCTAGCCGCCTCCAACTCATTTTCACATGAAAATTTACTTCTCATCTTTCATTTCTCACGACCACAAAAAAATCTGTAAGTAATGGCTTCTTCCTTTCTACTTTTCTTCTTTTTTTTCCTTTTGTTTTGTTTTGCTTCCTCTTGTTTAGCTCGGCCTCAACCACCCCCGTCTTCACCGACCACCACCATCATCTCCTCCTCTTCATCACCCAAGGCCAACCACCTCCTGCCCCTTTGACCAGATCTGGCCGTGACCTTCAAGTAAAGCAAACACCACAAAACATTGAAACCCTATGTAACAAAGCATAGCCGAGCTATTTTCCACCATCACCTTCATGTCTACCCACGACCATCACCCCTAGCCACCACCACCAGCACCTGCCGTGACCACCATACCATTTTTCACATCTGACCTGACCTATTGATGACTTGGATGAGCCCAAACTATGACCATAGGCATAGCCTAAGTACACAAAACTCCCCTTTTTAGCCTTGCCTCTTGACCTTCCTTCACTTGTAACTCCCAAACCCTTCCACATTCTTGACCTAGCAGTGCATATATGATGCAAACCAGAACCTTTTCCACCTATAAAGCCTTATGGCCGAGCAAAAGTAGAGGAGGCTGAGCCTTTATTCCATCAAGATCAAGCAATTTTGGTTTAAAAGCTTGGTTAAGTCTTTTATTAATTCTATTTCCTTTTGTTTCAATATAAAGTTTTGTGTTGAATCTATATATTTATATGGCTTTGTTTTGTTGTTGAATACAAGATTTATGTCTTGGCTCCCTCTCCACTTGAATCTAAAGTCATGCTATCGTGCTTTCTGGAATTCGTTTATGTGTTTTAATTTGCTAACTCCCGCTTAAAAAGGTGAGTTATTCACGCTTGACATCCATACTTATAGAATTGTGAAGTGATAACAAGTGAATGTGTAGAAATTGTTATATCATGTTATACATGCCTGTGATATGAATTATATGATGTTAAACCCTGTTTATAGACCTGTCACATCATCCGATATGTTATATTTTGTTATACTGTTTATTTATTTTCTGTTCTCACACTGCAAGTTCCATGTAGAATAGAATAACTATGGTTGAAATGATACATACCCGAACGGACTTTAGAATAGGGAAAAATCGGTATGGGCTGAAATGATAGGCCTGAGCGATTTTTATATATTTTATTTAAGTTGGGATTGCAGGTTTGAAATGATAGAACCTGGATTTTTCTTTGTAAATGCGAATTGAAATGATATATTATCCATATCACTTGACTTAGGTTAGAAAATATTATACAGACCCGTGGTTATTATATATATTTTTTTGGAATTTTTAAAGTATTTTAAAAATGTAAAAATATGATAATTTGATTTAAATTTAAATTTAAAATGACTTAATAAAGTGTTATTGATTTTTCTATGAATTAAAATGGTTCAATAAGTGAATGCTTAAAAGTGTAATTTGAAATATAACTTAAATTTGGAAATTTGAGATTTGGTTTAAAAGTGAAATTTAAGTTATATAAATAAAATGGGAATTAATTTTATATTTTGAAAATGGTAATTTAAAATTTAAGTGGTAGGTTAATTTTAAAAATGCAAAGAATAGAAAATTTTACTCTTGAATTTAATAAGTGAATTATTGAAAATTTGATTTTATTTATAAAAAATTACTTTATAAAAATCATAAGTTAAAGGATATTTAAACGGACATTTTTTAGTGGAAAATATAATTTTTATAAGTTAAAAAGGTTAAAATCAAAGTTTAATTGTTTCTGAAATTGTATTGAAAATCTAAAAATTGAATTAATAGCACTTCAGAAATGCTATCATTTCTGAAGTTAACTTAAAATCTGTTGTAAAGGATATTACAGCACTTTGTAAGTGTTGTAGTTGCAGAAGTGAACTAAATGGCTAAAAAATTAACTAAGGGCTATTGCAGCACTTGGTAAGTGATGTAGTTGCAGAAGCTAAAATTTGAACCTGAAACTAATTAAAGAGCTATTGTAGCACTTGTTAAGTGCTGCAGTTGGCTAAAATGAGATTTTTAATATAATTGAACTACTGCTGCAGTTTTGTAAATGCTGTCTTTGCTGAAATGGACTATTTCTCAACTAAAACTGAACAATTACAATAGTTTTTAAATGCTGTCTTTGCTGAATTGAATTATTTTCCAATGTAACTTACCGTAGCATTTTCTAAGTGCTGCGAAAGCTGAAATCTCACTGTTTTAATGTATATAAGTGAGTAAATAAGCTCAGAAAAGAATAAATTTTGGGAATTTAATATTTTATTTGAAGGTATAATGACTCCACCTTTTAATGGTTTAAATGAATGATTTTAATTCGAAATTATAAACCATTTTGGAAATTTAACCACGGGTACACTTCTCTGTATGCTTTGTGATTTTTTTTTATGTACACTTTTAATTTGAGAGTGTGACTAGAGGTGAGCGATTGCTGCAGCTCTGCGCTACCCTAGCCACATTAGCACTGTTATTTGCATAGTTTACTTTAATATAGACATTTCTATGATAGCGTTTATTACTGTTTAATTGATGGTTTAACGGATCCTTGGAGGATGGGCGATCCCAAGCATCCTTTAAGTTATTGTACACTACTACTACAGTTCACTTCAGTTGGTTTACATTGTATAAGTATGTATGTCCTGTCTCAAGTGTTTGTGTTTTACTTTACGCTAGGGTCAGCCTAAGAATCACAGCTTTGGATTCATCTTCTAGGGCTAGAGATTGGTTGGAGCTTATTTGTCCATCTGTTATTTCTTGTTTTCTAATCCAGTTATTTTATATTCGGTATTGCTTCTGTATTAGTGATTTATGTATCCATACTTCTATTGTATTCATTTTTAAACTATGACATTTTGTATATGTTTCGAGAGTATGTATAGTAGCTTCTTGAACTACCATGGTATTTTATTTCCGCTGCGAGTTATTCTGATATTTTTGTGTCTGTGATTCTGTAAATGATTTTATTTACTCCAAATTTTATTACAATATGTTATTTTGAATTATTCAAGTCAGACATGTGTGGATTATTGTCGATTTGAATGGTCCAAAATAGTGGGTCGTTACACAACATATCAAATTTTCATATCTTTATGATTTTTCTACAACTAGTTATGATTGTTATACCGACCTGCATTTTATGCCCTGATTTACCCGAAAATAGCTAGTGAAATTGACCATCTTTAACCCATCAAAGCTCAATGAAATTTGGAGTAGAGGTGTTGGAACATGGTAGCAACAATATATTAAATTTAGGATTTTTAGCCTTCATATGAATAAACTACGAATTTTTGAGTTGAGGATGGTTTGGTTTTTAGGTTTAGGGAAATAGGGAAGATGAGCTTTCTATTTTGATTTTTCTTTCTGCATTGATGAAGTTTACATATAATACAAAGAGATGAGATTTTTCCTCTTTTTCCTCTAATTTTACTAATGGGCAATTTTATCTTATTAAACACAATAAGAGCATTACCTTTTAAACTACAAAGCAGATTACCTTTTCATTTAACCAAACCTTTCATACAATTTCTAAAACTTTAAACTATATTTAACTATTAAGTTAAGAATATAACCAACTCTACTAATTTTCTAAAACGTACTATTTTTAGTTTATAGATAAATTTTAGCTCTAATTAAATTTTCATTTATCTTATTTAAGATAAAATCCCAATAATGATTAAAAAGAGGAATTTACACTATAAAATACTTATTATCCACAATGATTTCATCTTACTTTATGTTTTAATAAAAATTATAATACTCATTTAAGGAGAAAAATATTATTTCTCTAATTATTCATTTATTTAAATAGAACATTCCAAAACAACTTATCTCCTTTAATTTCCCAAAACCCATTATTCACCTTATTTTCATTAATTAAAGTTATAAATTCCCTTAGTTATTCCCAGAATAATTATTATGAAATCTGAATCAAGGTAATAAAAAGAGAGTTGTTATAGAACACCCCTCCTTTAAGAATTGCATCATCGCAATTCGATTTCAAAGAAAAGGTCAAGATAAGTCGATTACTATATGAAATCCATTATACACATAGCATTCAACCATAAAACAATTCCATATCAAAATTATTTCCAACCAAAAATTCAGAAGACTCTATATTTACGCTATCGGTTTAGCAAGAGTTGGGATTTGCTTCGACCCATTTAGTATAAATAGAGCAATCCAAGACATCTTTTAGACCCTTTTATCGATGGCTAGTCAAAACGTAGAGCTATCTTCCTTTCCCATTATTTAATATTACGGACTATGAGTTTTTTAAGTACTCATTTAGAAGATATAATATTTACCCAATCAAAGAAAATATTCGAAATGTCAAAATTTCCACAAAATTTTAGGGTAGACTCTATAGTACAAAGTATATATTTCGAAAATATTTCAATGCCTAAAAATATCACAACAATCTGTTCCTTTATTCACAGTAAACACCTTTGTCCTTAAAATTACAAAATCTTTTAAATTTAAATCAAATCTTCTTTTATTTGAAATCATGCTTTTTTAATAAGATTTCAAATGGTTTTCAAAATTGCAAACACTTTTTATTGCTCTCTTTCTAAAAAAATCTTTAAATTTTGCAATTTACTTACTACTCAATTATTATTGTAAATTTATTAAGTGTTTAAAATTTTCGAAAAAATTCGTCGGAGCCTCCTTTGTACGGAGGCCGATTGCAATTTTACAAAACTGACATATACATATACATATACATATATATAATATCAATATTTCTAACACTTTTCTAATTTAAACCGTAGGCGTACCTTCATTGGCATTATTAAGCAATTTACCTCATTATTAAGCATGTAAAGTGAGTCATCGCCTCTCATAAGTCCAAATAACATCTTGAATGCCTAATTCATCTCAAACTCCCGTTTTAGCTTCATAGGAAAAGAGAAAATGAATATGGGCATATTAATTTCAAAACATCATCGCACTAAAGTTTTTAACCTCATTCCATAAATGTTTTAACCATCAAAATCATTAAATTAAGCAATAAAAGCTAAATGTGAATTTTTGTATATGCAATAACATCTCAAATAGACAACTAAATCATCAAATACAACTCAAACCATGAAATTTTTCTCTAAAAAACAAATCTGGAAATGCACAAAAGCCCAGACCAGCAATCTAAATCACCATTTTCGGCCTAGCTAACTTCAAAATTTTATCAATCACTTTAAATGAAAGATATAGCTTACATTTTAAGCTTTCCATAATATGTAAAATCATTGAATTTGGACAAACTGTTAAGAAGTTATGATTAAATGGTTCTGCTTAGTTTTAGCAAATTTCCATCTCAGGACAACAAGCAATGTTCTTATTAGTTCAAGTTTAGACCTATATAAACTTAAATTTTTGCAAAACTCTCAAAACAAAACTTTTTCACCATTGTCTTGGCTTTAAATCAAATACATGAACATTAAAATCGGATCAATGGTCTGGAAGTTATGACCAAAACAAGTTGGATAAGTATAGAGCTACGACTATATGTTCCAATCCGTTTAGGTCATTCAAGCCTCAAAATTTTGCAAAACTCGTAACATAAAAGTTGTAGATAAAAGTCTTAGCTTTCTATCAAGGAAAATTCGTCAAATTTGGACTTATAATTCAAAAGCTATGGCCAAAAAAAATTTAGGGTTTTAAATTAATTATCTCTATCATTTTTTCTTAAGACATCGATAAAGAAGTGCAATTTAGACTATTCTAACATCATAATTTTAGAAAACTCAAAACAAAAAACTTACAGAATGGAGTCTACGCTTTTCAGAATATAAAAAATTATTGGATTTCGATAAGAAATTAGAAAGAAATGTTCAAACAACTAATAAATTTAGCTCAGAAAATTTCCAATAGGCCAGAGTTTAAAGCTCTATCTAAAACATGAATTTGGGTAAGAGAAATTGTAAAATCTAGAAAAGTGATCAAAATAAAAGTCCTTTTTTATGAGATTATCTTTCTTCTCCAAAAATATTCATCAAAAATGGACTTACCCAT
Source organism: Allium cepa (assembly GCA_030765085.1). Classification (NCBI taxonomy): domain Eukaryota; kingdom Viridiplantae; phylum Streptophyta; class Magnoliopsida; order Asparagales; family Amaryllidaceae; genus Allium; species Allium cepa. Next base: position 206,912,203 of record CM060934.1, read on the forward strand.
TAAAAGATATGGAATTTTTTTAGCACTTTTTAAAGAACTTCCAACAACTAGTTTCATTTGAAACTTTCTAATTTATCTCAGTTTAAAGATCTTAAACTAAAAGCCTTCTTAATTACAATTCTTAAACTAAGCTGTTTATTTCCAAATCTCATATCTCAAATCCACTTTAGTTTTCCATTAAAATAATTTGTCTATGTTTCTATTCAAACGAAGACAAACATTTCCTTTACATAATTTTTTGTCTCCTTAAATAAAATATACATATATATATAGATATAAAATAAATTTATAGCCTAGTATAAAATTTGAATGGGAAAATAAATGGCGACCGAAAACCCTAATCTGAATCCCAATCTTCCGATCCCTGTGACCACCACAACGTTTGATCCTAGAGATGATGAATGGATGGAGGTGAGACGTAAGGGGAAGGGCAAAGAGAAAGAGGGTGGCAAGGAAACGTTTGCAGCAGTTCTACAGAGGAATAAAAAATCAAACCTTAGATCTTGGGTTGAAGCGATTGGAAATCAGGTTGAAATTAAAGGCGACTTAAATTACATTGAACCAATTGTGGAAGGAGAAGACATCTATCAACTAATAGATGAGGAAGACTATGCTGAAGCTCAAAAAATCTGGGAGAACTCTATATACATCTATATGTCGGGAAAGAGACCGTATATCGTCCACTTGAATGCTTACATAAAACGTGTCTGGAACCCCAAAGGAACATGGGATGTTTTTCCTAGAGATAATGGTTTTTATCTTATAAAGTTTGAAAAAGAAGAAGACTTTGAAAAAATTCTAAAAGGGGGACCATGGTTCATGGATAGTAAACTTACTATAATGAAAAGGTGGGAGGCTGATTTCAATTTTGAAAGAGAAATGCTATCATCGTATCCAGTTTGGATTAAAATGCATAAACTTGACCTAACTCTATGGAATACTAGATGTATTAGTAAACTTGCGAGCATAATTGGAAAACCATTGGCAATAGATGAGAATACAAGAAAGGTGAAAAGAATCAATTATGCTAGAGTACTAGTTGAGATAAAGGCAGAAAGTTCCCTACCAGCAAATGTTAAAGCTAAAAACAATAAGGGAGTAGTATACACACAGGATATAGAGTACGAGTTTATTCCCCCTAGATGTACTGCTTGTAAGTGCTTTGGCCATTCTACTTTATATTGCAATATTAACAAAGACAAACCAGAACAAGTATGGGTAGAGAAAAATAAAATACAAAATTCCCCACTCAGTAACCCAAAAAATATTACAGCTTCAAAAGATCACATACAAAATGATGCTGATAGTCAGAAGACAGTTAGTGCTGAGGGCTCTGCAATAGTGCAAGCAATTCATCCAGTGCTGGATCAGGAGTCAAATCAGATTGCAAACCTTGGAATGGATCAAATACAGGAGGAGGATAAGTTGCCAGAAACCCTGGAGGAAATTCAGAAGATGAATATCCAGATAGAGTCGTCTGCAGAAGAAAGTGATGATGATATAGAAGACATCAGCAAATATACAGAAGCAAATGAGAATTACAATGATATGTTTAGTAACAAAACAAAGACAGAGACCTCAAAAAAGGTTGTGGCAAGAGATGCTCCAATGACTAGGAGCAAATCCAATAAAATTAAATGACGATTCTATGTTGGAATGTGAGAGGTCTTAACAATGACATTCGTCAGTTTGACCTCCACAATATAATGGCTTTGCATAAGCCATCTATAGCACGTTTATTGGAAAATAAATTTTCAGACAGCAGTTTGGAATTATTTAAAAATCAGGTAGGAAAACAGTGGAGTATGGAACACAATATCACACAACATATAAAAGGTAGAATCCTTGTGCTATGGGAGTATAATATATGGAAAGGAAATGTAATTGATAATAAAGAGCAACAATTGACTATGTTTTTTAAAAATATAGGAGGCCTGGAAATATATATCACATTTGTGTATGCAAAAAAATTTGCCTCTGAAAGATTAGTGCTGTGGCAACAAATAATAGACCTTTCTCGTCAAATTACAAAACCATGGCTAGTTCTGGGAGATTTCAATGCAGTATTAAAAACCAAAGAAAGAGTAGGAGGAAATACACTGACTGTAGCCCAACTAGCGGAATTCAATGGATGTGTACTTGCAAGTGGATTACTGGAAACATCCCACATAGGCCTGCATTTCACATGGAAGAGTGGCGAGGGAAAAAATATCTCTTCTAGAATTGATAGATGTTTATGTAATGCAGAGCTAATAAATACAATCCCTGTGTTACAAACTATAGTACTTCCTAGTTCGACTAGTGATCATTGCCCTTTACTTGTTAAATTTATTAATGAAAATGGGAACAATAAGGGTAAGCCATTTAGATATGCAAATAATTGGTATCGGCTAGAAGGATACAAAGAGGCTTTAAATATAGAGAACATCATACATCCTCCAGGCAACAAAATGTATAAATACATAATGATGCTCAAGACTATGAAACTCAGACTCAAAGAATGGAACAGAAAGAGGCCAAAAAACAGGGATACTATTTCAAATGCTCAAAAACAGCTTCAGGGTATACAAGACTCTCTAGATAAAGATCCATTAATGAGGAACTCAACAGGAAATTCTATCAGCTGAAGGGAAGACTTAAAGATGAAATGCATAAACAATCAATGGAAATCAAACAGAAAGCAAAAGAAAACTGGATAACACAGGGGGATGAATGCACTAAATATTTTTACACCAAAATGTCCCAAAGAACACAATACAATAACATCCTGAACTGTTTGAATGAGGAAGGAAACTTAGTGAATGACTTGAAGGAAATGGAAAACAAAGCTATTACATACTTCACAGAATTATACAATGGGAATTCAACGCAAGACTTACCTGTAGTTCAGTGTAGAAGGAAAATCTCTCAAGAGGGTTGCGCCATGCTCACAGCTAGGATTACGGAAAGGGAACTGAGGAGAGCTGTTCAGTCCATCCATATTGATGCCAGCCCTGGACCAGATGGTATGGGGCAGCTGCTTTCAAAATGCACTGGGAACACCTGAAAAAACATATGATGGAAGCTTATCAGGAAGCTATGGACTGTGGTGAGTTTATACAAGAAATGAATCACACCTTTATATCCCTTATTCCAAAAATTACAAAACCAAATAGAATTGAAGACTACAGGCCTATATCTTGCTACAATGTTTCTTACAAGATTCTGAGTAAAAATATATGTTCGAGACTAAACAAAGTTCTTCCAAATTTGATTGCTCAAAACCAAAATGCATTTATAAATGGGAGATTAATTTCTGAAAACTCTCTGTGAGCTCATGAACTAATTAAAGATTTCAATAAACCAGGAGCTGACAGAATATGTCTTAAAATAGACTTACATAAAGCGTACGATAAAGTGAATAGACACTTTGTTATTCACATGCTCAACGAAATGGGGGTTCCAGGGAGCCTCTTAAAGCTGATAAAGTGTTGTATTTTCTCCCCAACTTTCTCAATTCTGATTAATGGAATTCCTAAAGGTCACATTTCTAGCAACAGAGGTCTAAGAAAAGGGGATCCTCTATCCCCTTACCTATTTGCAGTAGCAATGGAGTGGTTTTCCCTACAAATGGAAATAGCATGTCATAACAAAGATTGTCCCTGTGCATAGAATTTCACCAAAGGTAACTCACCTTATATATGCAGATGATCTACTAGTAGTCATGAAAGCTAATATACAGGCAATTGATGAGCTTAAAGAAATATTTCATCAAATAGAAAAGTATGCAGGATTAAAACTAAATGAAGGTAAAACCAAATGTTATTTTAACAAATTTTGTAAGAACAAGCAGACTCTGTTAACTGGAACTGGTGTAGCAGAAGGGAATCTCCCAGTGAAATACTTGGGCATTCCATTATCAACAAACTCAATTACAGATAAGGAATGTGCAACAATGATAGGAAAAATAAGAGAGCGGTTACAAGGATGGAGACCTAAACTTTTATCTTTTGCTGGAAGGGTGGAGCTAGTTCACACAGTGATCACTTCTAAAGTCAGATACTGGCTCCAAATTTTTCAAATTCCGGACTGTTCTCTGGGAAAAATCAATTCAGTATGTGCTGATTTCATTTGGAGGGAGAAACTACATAAAATCAGTTATAAAGAATTGTGCAGACCTAAAAAGGAAGAGGGAGTGGGCCTCAAAAATCTATTTGAACTCAAAAAAGTATATGGAATCAAATTGGCTTGGAATATAATATCATCAGAGAATTTATGGCCAAAATGGATGAGAGCCAAATACATTAAAACAAATTTCTGGACAGACTCTCTGGATAACAATGCATCCGTAATATGGAAAAACATCCTGAAATATAGAGAATGTTTGAAGCCTCTAATTGAAACGAAAATAGCCAATGGGAATACAACTGATCTTTGGAGAGATCCATGGATCAATAATAAAAGCCTAATAGTCAGGTTAGGAATGGGAGGTTTTTCTGATTATGGCCAACCTAACTGTGTTGTTCGAGTATCATTGAAGAAGGAGATTGGAGATGTGAAAAACAAATTGTCACAAGAAATTTTACTCAGGAAATTCAGAATATTCCAATAAATCCAGAAAAAGAACGGGATAAATGGAGCATGAAACACTCAAAGACAGGTAAGTTCCAATTCAATAAAACAATGGAGATAACCAGATATAAACATCAAACAGTTGAGTGGTACAATTTATTCTGGAGTAAATCGGTTACCCTAAAAATGGCACACACAGCATACAAAGCGATTCTCGACAGACTTCCAACAAAAGATCGTTTAAAAAACTGGGGGATTATTGAAGAAATCACATGCAGCCCATGCTACGAACAGAATGAGAGCCATGAACATCTATTTTTTGAGTGTAATTTCACTAAATTGGCTTGGAGTTTTCAGAAAATGAAGCGTATAGGATATACTGAAGTCAAAACAACAAAAGAGGAAATTGGTTACCTGAACAATCGGGGAAACGGTGCGAACCTTCTGCAGGAAATATTCAGCTACAAACTTCTTCTTCGCAGCCCTGATCATAAAAAGATCAGCCACAAACTTCATGATTTGTTAGACAGACAAAGTACTATGTCTCAACTTGGCTTGCGGGATGACCCAATACTAGAACGAGTGACATAGCAGCCAGTCAACTATACTTCCAAAATAGTTAAGATTAGATCAAGGACCGCTTAGGAATCTTATAACTCGATAATAGTAACATCAAAGAGTCAAAATGAAGGGAGACATTCCTATACTTCCCAAAAGACACTTTCTTATTCAAAGGAGATGATTCTTACTATATACTCCAAGAAATCCTAATGGACGGTCTCTAAGGCTCACTTAGGTTAAGATTTGTGTTTGTAATATCATATTTTGTTCTGAACTTAGCTCTTATACCAAGCTGTGTCACCCCACCTCGAGATCCACACCAACAAAGAATATTACAAAGTATTATTGTCGGCTAGATCAGAGAAAATGACTGGTTGGGAGAAGCCATCCTTGAATTTTACTTTAAGCGAGCATCGATACATCGATTAATATGCTATACATTTTTTTAATCGAGTGGAATCGACGTATACAGTTCAGGCTTAAAATAAAACTACAGTGGCTATAACAAAAATTTAGAACAACATACAATAATATACAGATCACAGAATCATAGATCAGACATTGCGGAATACAAATAGATACAAGTCTGAACTGAGTCAAAATAGATACGTGATGTAGCCTATGAGGTACATAAGTACTACATCTAAAAATATGAATATGTACACAAAAGGAGTCTAGCTCAACATAAGATACATCATAACATCAATATACATGGTGATGATAAACAACTAGCTAATTGATAGAAAGTCCACCCTAAAAGCCTCAAGCTGAAGGGCCTAAAACATCTTGGTCTAACCTAGGTATTATAAAATAAAAACGGGTCAGGCTAGACTAAAATAAACAAGTTAGCAAAATGAATTATAGATAAAGTGAACTAGATCGCAAATTTAGTCATATATGGACAAATATAAAACATGCATCAATAACTTCAAATCACCAAATACTAAAAACTCAAGATAGCTTCTTAAAAGAAAAAATCCCCAAAATGATTTGGAGATAATTCAAACAACATCAAATCTAGAAACCTCTCAAAAATGGGAAAGGAACCAAACTCCAAGATTGGTAAACAAATTCACCTACATGCATGTAACTCCAAGATAGACATACAAGTCTATAAGCATCAGGATAGGTACGAGACCTATAAACTCCAAGATAGGAATGAATCCTATAAACATCGAAATAGGTACTTGACCTATAAAATCAAAGATAGGAACAAGTCCTATAAACATCAAAATAGGTACGAGACCTATAAACATAAAGATATAAACAAGTCCTATAAACTTATAAATAGGTACGAGACCTATAAGATAGGAACTAATACTATAAACATTGAAATAAAAGTGTTATGTACTTTCATGTTGCAACCGAATAGATGACAACCATGTGCCCCATACCACATAGGTTACCCAAATGTTTATTATATGCTAATGAACTCCACTTGTGTAGTAATGGTTCGGTCGAATAATTCTAGGAATTAATCGGTAAAAGTAACGCGAGCATTCCATGCCACTTATTTTATTTAACTTTTTAAATCAATTTCTCATCTGATTGATTTCACGCAATTTTATGAAAATATTGCTCTTTATAACCATTTCTAAAATTATTGATTCGTAACGGAATTACACACACACATATACATATACATATATATATATAAGTACACTTTTCAAACCATTTCTCCAAATCATTTTTAAAACCGTTGAAATGAGAAAATAACATATATAAATATTAGATTGGTATTTAAAAAGACTTACATAAAAATGGCTTGATTTAGAAATCAGCCATTTGTAAATCCAAGTTGAAAATGTGCCTCAAAAGTTTGTGTTTCTCCCAAAATTCATAAAATGATCTCTATGGCATAAAACATCAAAATGAATTCATCAATTCATAAATCAAAATCCTAATATCCATAGAGCAATTCTGTGGTATAGAGACACCAAAATGAATTCATCAATTCACAAATAAAAAAATTCTGAAATATCAATGAAATTAATATGAAATAAAACACCAAAATAAAGAAATCAACAATAGAGAATCAACTGAGCAAACAAGTGGTGAACATGTCGATCGGAGAACATTAGAACATAGCCAGTAGTCCACTCCAGGCTACTACCGGTGCATCGACCTCGCCTGGGTTGACCTCCTAGGCGATTCAGGAGGCTCTCTGACGATCCATCCACGCTGAATTCTCTTATGTTACTTTTTTTAATGATCTGGTGTACTGAATTAACAAACATGCCAGCAATACACATGTATAATTTAATGAAAATCATTATTTCATAAGAGGATTTCCAGCAAATAGCAAATTCAATTCAAATAAACAAATGATTCATCAACATATTGAGATCATATACACTAGGGATGAAACTAAACTTATATAGCAGAAAATAACATTCATATTAGTCTATTTATCAGATAAACTCATCTTAGCATCCAAAACTCCCAAAATTGCAAGCAACAACACAAGGCCAAAACTCAAAAATTTCCTACAGTGCATAAAGGGTTTGGCAAAGCAAAACTTATTATTTTCCTATGAAATTTTTATAGCAGGTAAATCTATGAGTTGCACATAACATATCAAATTTGCAAATTTTTATGATTTTTCTACAATCAGTTATGATTTTTATATTGACCTGCATTTTCTGCCCTGATTTACCCGAAAATAGCTAGCGAAAATGACCACCCATCAAAACTCAATGAAATTTGTAGTAAAGGTGTTGGACCATGGTAGCAACAATATTCAAATTTAGGAATTTTTAGACTTCATATGAATAAACTATGAATTTTTGAATGGATGAGGGTTTGGTTTCTAGGTTTAGGGAAATGGGTTTTGATTATTCTTTCCGAATTGATGAAGTGTACGTATAGTACACAGAGATGAGATTTTTCCTCTTTTTATAATTTTATTAATGGGATTATTTGCCTTATTAAAACTAATAAGCGCATTACCTTTTAAACTACAACGCAAATTACCTTTTTATCTAACCAAACCTTTCATACAATTTCTAAAACTTTAAACTATATTTAACTATTAACTTAAGAATAAACCAACTCTGTTAACTTTTAAAATGTACTCTTTTTAGTTTACAAACAAATTTTAACTCTAATTAAGTTCCCATTTATCTTATTTATGATAAAATCCCAATAATGATTAAAAGGAGGAATTTACATTTTAAAATACTTATTATAACTTCACAATATTCCATCTTACACTCTATGTTTTAATTGAAATTATAATATTAGTTTAAGGAGAAAACTATTATTCCTCTAATTCTTTATTTATTTAATAAAACATTCAAAAACAATTTATCTCCTTTAATTTTCCAAAACTCATTATTTACCTCATTTTCATTAATTAAATTTATAAATTCCCTTAATTATTCCCAGAATAATTATTATGAAATCCGAATCAAGGTGATGAAAAGAGGGTTATTACATAGAAAATCAAATAATGCCATGCATTATCATAATTTTCAAATTTGGCGGCATCTCTACTAGCTTTCCAATCTTTCAAATGGTTCTCTTTTGTTTCTTTTCTCTCCAGTGAAACTCCAAGCATTCCTTTCCTCTCATATTATCGCTGTACTTCCTTTCAACGCTTTAAGTAACCAATTTCCAATAAAAAATTCACCTATTAGCTTTAAATATAGTGAACACTCAGATTTTGAAACTCTGGTAGGATGGTACAAGTTGAGAAGACACAAAATGTTGTGCCAAACAAAGAAAGAATAGGAGCAGCTAAAAATAAATGAGTAGTGTTTCCACTAGCATGGCATAAGACACACACTAAAGCATCAAGAAGGCCTTTTCTAAATAAATTTCCTAAGTGTGAAGAACATTGGTCATAATTTTCCAAAGGATAAATTTTTCCTTAGGCTTTGAGTTTGAGCTCCAAATTCTATAGTGCTAAGGAAAGTAAGAACTTAAATGAAATGCAGAAACAACTTTGTACACCCTAGTAATAGAATGAGGATTATCACGACACCTTAATCTTTCATAAATATTAAGGTTCTTTCTAGCGCTATATTTATCCATGATTGCCTTACAATGGATGAACTTAAATTAGGCAGGGAAGTAGATTCATCATGATAATATAAAGAAACATCAGCGTTATCTAGAATGCCAGTTAATACTCTGAGAGTATGGCTAATAAAAGAAGAGAGGTTGAAAACTTTTGCTTATAAAGGAGAGTGCCGGAACGAAGTGATACTACATCCAAAAATATTACTCTGAACATGAGGCAAAAAAATATTCCTATGATTTAGCAAATTTCTCTAAGTCCAACTGTGGTCTAAAGGGGTATTCATAGTTAAAAAAAATCTTTTTTGTTGAGATTGCTGAAAATCCATCTTGTCCATGTGTCATCAAACTTGCTAAGAAGCTTATTCGCATTAGTAGAAGTTGCACCTATATTCTACTTTTTCATATTCATCATACCAAGCCCTCCGTTATCGAAAGGCACCAGGAGAGATTTGTATGAAATAGGGGATTAATTTTTTAGAGCGGTAATTCCATGCCAAATAAAATGATTCATAGAAAAATTGGTCATCCTAATGAGTTTATTAGGGGGAATGAAAATTCTTGCATAATTGAGGCTTATTGCAGAAGCATTATGTTTCACATTATAGGTTGGCCAGCACAAGAAAATTTTAAAGTAAGTCATGCACCAAACTACTAATAATTTTTTCATGCAACGGGAGACAATAACTAATGGAAATTTTGGAAATCATTAGAGGAGCTCCTAGGTATATATCATTTGGGTGCACTGAAGATAGACTGGAGAGAGATATCAATATTTCTTTTTAAGCAGAAGGAAGGCCAACAATCATAATATTTGACTTGCATTTATTCACCATAATACTAACGCTTTAAAGAAAATTGCAAGAACTTAAATTGCATTTGATATTGACTTAAATATTTGGCCTAGAAGTTGCCATGAGATCATCAGCAAACATCAATGAGGATATTCTTAGAGATTTGAATTTAGGATGAAGATCAATAGCTTTAGCATCAAATTCTTTGTTTATTATAACAATGAGGCATTCCATTACACAAATGAAAATGTAAGGAGAAATATGGTCACGTTGCCTTATTCCCAAAGTTCCAGCAAAGTAACCAAAAGACTTACCATTTAAATCAAGAGAGCGATGTGTGGTGGAATGTAGGAATAAATCCAAGATAAAAAAGTTAAAGAAAAAATCATCAAATGTAGAATCACAATAATAGAGGACCACTAAACACTGTCAAAAGCTTTTTATATGTCTATTGAATCAGCTAATTTTCCGTCGGTTAGAAAATCGTCGAAAAATTGTAATAAAAATAACCACACGCGCATGGCGTACAATTTTAGTACGTGGCGAGTACGGGTCAATCCGTAGGAAATTGAAATGATTTAAAATTCTACTTAATCAAATTAAACCAAGATTTGAAGTTATTTTAAGCTAAAAAAATGTAAAACTAGCTAGAAATAAAAGTGATTAAATATATGAGTTTAGAAAACAATTTAGAGGCAAATCCACTCTCATATTTTACATAAATCAACACACAAACAATCTATGATATCTCTATTTTAATCTTTAGTGGAATTAATGATGTGTTTATCATAAGTATGGTCTATTTATATTATTAACTAACATAAATTAAACCATCAAAGTATAATACAACACATAAAACCACTTATCAATTGTAATGAAAATGAAGTCAAAACAAAAGCTATTTTAAATATGATCTATTTACTATTGTATTTAGTAACATAGATAATAAAATTTTGATTCTACTTTAATTTCACAATTAAAAATACTTAGTTAGTTAATGATGTAAATTGTGTTTATGTTGAATAAGAATAGCTTATTTGTGATAACAACATAGACTATCAAATTCATTAATAAACTTACATCATAAACTAACTTTTCATGAAGCATAAAAGAGATCATAAATCACACAATATGTTGAATTTACATAATTTTAGAGAGCTTCATTACCCCTAAATTGAAGGGGTTTAGCTACATTTGTGTTATCATTTCAACACTTGTAAATTTCAACGTAAAAATCTTGCAAGGTAAGAGCAAATAAAAGAGAATTAATCTGCTTCCATAAAATAAATCTAAGCTACTAACATAAAGTAAAAGAGAGAAAATACATGAAAATAAGCATAAAAGAAAATAAAAGCAAAGAAGAATAAGAAGAAAAAGAGGTTTAGGAAGCCATTTTTGTTTCATATAATTTTGAGGCTTACAACTTGCTTAATATGATAAGTGATTAAAAGATCTGTTACATGAACATTAGAGGGATATTTATACATGCATAAAACCTTAATCCATATTTTGTGGGCTTCTCAAAATACCCTTTAGGAAGTGTGATCACCAAGTTAGCATTAACATGAATTAATCATCCATTAAGTGTGCATGTAACTTTAACCTCCACTAACTTGTGCATTAACTCCTAAATGTAGATTAAAATAAGTGGGTAGGTGGGGTCCTCCATGTTGCATGAGTTGATTTATTTCCATCTTCATTTTCCTTCTTCTCTTGTACATGCATGAATACATGAAATCCTCTTCATATTTCCATCCAAATTTCTACAAATAAAAATAAAATGTGCATGTGAATATTCTCAAAATTAATGTATGCACAAAATCACCATTTTACCCCCAAACTTGGTGTATGAATGATGACTTGAAAGCATTTTAAAAATTTGTTTTTAAAAAAGTAAAAACACCCGATTATGATATTTATTTTAAAAAAAATTAGATTAAATATGAAATTAAAAATATGCACATTTACGTGCACATAAAACACCCCCACACTTATCTTTTATTCATCCTCGAATAAAGAAAAACTAAGATAAATCTATTTTCATAGGAAGCATGATTTCATTGAGCGTATGCAAAAAGCCATTAAACCTCTAGGTGTCCCTAGTAGGATGAGTGTTGTCTCGTGAGGGTTTTCAACGGATACTACCTACAAAATCAAAATGCAACATGAAAAATTCCAAAATGCAAGATTTATTTACAAAGATATGAATGCAAGTTTTTGAAAATATTTACAAATGAAGAATTTACTTTCAAATTGACATGAATAAGTTAAATATAAGTTCTGGTCATTATCAAGAAATTTAAGTCCTTTTACTCATCAAAACTTCCAACAAAAATTAAGTTATCATCACAATTAGACTCTAGTTTAGCTAGTTGTTTTAGTTGATAATATCGTGCAACTATGAAATAGATCCTTAGTTTATTATCAAAAAAATTCAAAGTTGTAACGACCCCGAATTTTTACTAAATTTAAATTGATAATTAAATTAATTTTTGAATTAAAATTTATTAGTAAATTGATTCGATTTTCCCTAAATTCAAATAGAAAATATATTAAATCATATGAATTTAAATATTGTACATATGTGATTTGGATTTAAATTTCAAAGTAAAGACGAGAAAACAAATAAACTAAGTAACGTCGGCTGGAAAGTAATAAAACAAAAGAAGTTGACAATGGCATTTAATGCTAGAAAAAAGCAACATTATTTTTAGTACATAAAAATACATCTATCAGCCCCAAAGTAAAATCTGCATAATAAAATAAACAAGAAGGAATTAATGCAAACATCTTTAGTACAATGCTCATCCTATCAGCCACCATGAGAAATATAATACCAGGCTAGCAAATTAAAGAATACAAATATCTCTGAAGGGTTGTACAAGATTGTATAACCTGTGTTGTACAAAATGATATTATATATAAACCTACTTCTTATACATTAGTTCCATCTCAGTTTCGAATATCCTCATTTGAGCAAACCTGAGATACATATTATTAAAACTTAAAAACAAAGACATAAACAAGTACAAGAAAATTGCAACTTCTCCATAATGCAAGCAACTTCACCCATGCTATTGTACAAACAAAACATCTTCAGCCATACCTTAGTACAATCAAGATTTTCAGCCTCCATTTGAAATTAAATCTGATCTTTGTTGTACAAAATAAAATAAACAAAAGAAAGAAAATTTCTACCTACAGTACAAAGATATTACCCTGTACAAGGAAATTTTAATACCCTGTCAACTTCTTCCCTACATATCGACCTTCAGTATCTCAGCTTCATCCATTTTTCAAGCTGAGAAAATATAAGGTACGCGTCATCTAAAAAAAAATTAAACAAAAGAATTCAACTGAAAACAACAATAAATCAAGATCAAACCAGAGATCAAAAAGGAAAAGCTTCAGCTTGCATAGTTCAAAGCCTGTTTCAATTAGTGGAAGCTCTGTCATTTTATTTTCTGGAACCATGATCTGGAAGGTGAGTAACATCACTTAATAACAATTTTAACATATAATTCTGATGCATATGTATGTGAATAAGTGTGTTATATCTTTGTACATGGATGCTCTGTGAATGGTGACATTTTAAGTGCAGACTGTTTACATTATAAACTCTCTGTTTGAATTTTTTTCCAATGACATATTTTGTTTTAAAAAAAAAATCATTTCTGTAAAAACTACGAAATATGAGGACTTAAGATTAAAACAAATAATGGTTGTTTGACCCTAAACTATGCTCTAAAATTAAATTTAAGTACAAACAATATGTATATATCACTGGAAGATCCAGAACTGTGCAAATTTTGATTTTTATCAAAATTTCGAATATCTCAAGTCATGAATTCAGGTTTGCGAACTGAATTCTCATGCTTTAACTTGAATTTTAAGGTAGGAATCACGATTTTTCGAAGTAGGAGGAGAGAGCAATCTTGGGTTGAACGGAAATGGCTTTTCGACCATTTTCCGGTGATCTCGGTGAAGGGGAAGGTCGTGGCTCTTTGGAGTGGTAGAGGAGCAAGCGGAGCATCTGGGAAAAATAGCAGGGAGGTGGTCAGACCTCGGTGGTGGCAGCGGCGAGTGTAGTAAGTTTCTAAACCTAGTTTGGAGTGGTCGAGGGAATTGATCTCGTTCGTCACCGTCAGGCGATCGAGTGCAGGGGGTTTCGAGTGGAGGTAGCTCGGTCGTAGTCGAGTTCATGGCTGGAGCTGTTGACCATCAGGTGGTCGGGGTTGGAAGAATGCGGTAATGACAGGTTTGGGTAGAGGTGGATGTTGTGTTTCCAGGTTTGGGCCGATCACACGTTTTCAATTCTCGAAATCTGGAGTGGTGGTTGATGGTTTGGCTGGGGTGTTTGGGTGATGGGTGTGGGGGGAGATCATCGGAGATGATCGATGACGTTCATCGCCACCGTGCATATGCACGGTGCACGGTGTTGTGCCTGAGAGGTTTAGTTGAAGCCTATTTTGTTAACTCTAGTAAATTACATAGTTACAGGCTTTTGTTAAAACTGTCAGTGTGCAGTTTTGAAATTTAAAACTAAATTTAAAAAAAGAAGCAAAGCAAGTTTAAAACAAAAGTTTGAAACAAGCTTAAATCTGAATTCAATCAAGTTTGAATTCTAGTTTTTTTTTAAATAAATAAGTTTATAAAAAATGAAATGTTTCTAACCACTTTAAATTGTTAAGGTATTTTTATAAACTGTTTTAAAAATCCAAAAATGAGATTTAAATAGGATTTTAAATTTAAGTTTAAATTTTAGATCTGAATTCAAATTTGAATTTGAATCTTAGGTTTGAAAAGAAAATAAAAGTTATAAGTTTAAAATGTTATAATTAAGAATGTTAATTTCTTTAAAATTGGAATTTACTATTGAATATAAATAAAGTTTTGAAATTCAGTTTGTTTCAAATGACTTGGAAATATAATTAAGTGTATTGAAAGTAACTTGAAATTTAAAATGAATTTTGAAATTATAAATGGAAATTTAAACAAGTTGAAGATTTAAAAGTTTAAACCTGAAATAAATTTTAAATCAGATTTTAAATTTTAAAATAAATTTTAGTTTATAACTTAAGTGTTTAAAATAAATTAAATATGCTAAAGTTAAAAAAAGAGGAAAGGAAAATTGATTTTTAACTCTTTAAGAATTTCCTTTAAAAGAAATTGTTTTTTTAACATGTAAATTTTAAAATGTTAGAAAATTCTATTTTAAACTTATTTAAAAATAAATAAGAATTCATTTCAATCTTGAATTTAAAATGGAATTGAAAAGGGAATTTGAAAACAATAAATTAGATTGATTAATTTAATAATAATTATTTGTGGAATTGTGAAGAGTAATTACTTAATGACAGTAATTAAAGAATTAATTATTAAATATAATTAAGTGAGTTAATTGGATTAGTTCAGATTTATCACTTAAGTTAATTAATTTAGAATAACCACCAGAAAATTTTAGAAATTATAATTACTTAGAAAAGTAATTAATTCATAATTACCGGATGTAATTAATTAAATGATAATCAGTAATTTGGGTATAATTATTTGTTAAGGGGTTAGTTTAATTTATTAATTAAAGAATTAATTAATAATTGTGATTAAATAAGATAAATTAAATAATTAAAGGTTAAATTGATTCATTAATTAAGATTGATTAGTCCATAATTAAAAGTGAACTAATAAATGATAAAAGGGGATTTTATTCTAAATAAATTGTAATTAGCTTATGATGATTAACCTAGATTTATAATTAATACAGTTGATTCAAATTTATTAGTCAACTAATGAATTTTACTTGTGAATATTTGAACTTGACTGAATAATTAAATGGTTTGATATCCCTGATATTGATGCTTTGTGATATATCCTGATTTGTGTTATGATCTGAAATGTAATTTATTTATCTGAGATAAATGTAATTATTATCTGTGATATATATATATATGTGTGTTCTGTGAATAGAAGATAAGCGTTATGGTTTATACCGCTTATCAAATATAAGCGTTATAGTTTATACCGCTTATCAAATAAATTTCTGTATTTGATCTGTGATGGTTGAATGATGTTGCACTATTGTGCTAAACCCCTGGACTACACCATACACACACAAATATGGATTTCACGAGGCAATCGGTTAAGTCACAGATGTTTGAAATAGTTTTAAATTTGAATATTTTAATTCAAATATTTTGGAAATGGATTGGGTTTAAAATGGAAAGCTTTTGAAAAGCTGTTTTAAAAGTGTAAGTTATTTTGAATAACTTAGATTCAAGATTTGAAATTGAATTCTATGATTTGAAATTAGGAATTAAAAATGTTATGCTAGTTATATACGTGTAAGAACCCACATATTTAACGATTATATATTTAAATGTTTTATTTAAATATAGCATCGTTAGTCGGATTTTTGGGTCCGAAATGTTACTTTTTGCAAACGGCCGAATTGGGGCTCGATACCACTTTCATTGAGTCCAAAATGGCATTTGCGATCTTTTTGAGTATAAACTTTGATATGTTTGGAGTAAGTTGAATTTTGCTGCTTTTTCTAATTGGGTTTTGGGTTTGGGTTTGGGTTTGGGTTTGGGTTCAGCCCATTTGCTAGTTTAATAACCTAACTCAGTCCCTCTCTTCCCCATTCACTCATTTTCACCTCTAAAACTCAAGCTAAAACCGAAAATGGGGGAAGAGAATGGGAATAGAAATTCCAAGCCCTAGTTTACTTTGCAAACTTGAATTCTTGCTCCAAAATCAAAGAGAAGCTAGTGGTAAGCCTCCTCTTCATCTTCTCTAACTCTTTTCCTCTTCAATTTCAGAAAGTTTCCTAAACCTAACTTAGGAAATACTTATTTTGATCTTAGATTGAAGCTTGTTGGGTTGAAGTAGAGATTGGTTGGTCTTATCCTGGTAATTGAGCTTCTTCTTCTTCTTCTTTATTGGGTTAAAGGTGAGATTTTTATCTCACATCTATGACTATAATTATCTTTGGTTGTTAGGTATGAATTTCTAACACTTATTCATATGCATTTGCTTTTGGTTTGGGTTGAATTGGTGAATATTCCAATTTTTAGTGTTTTGGGTTCAAATCTTTAAAATCCCAACTTTGATGTTTTGATCATGTTTTGGTGATGCATCGAGGAGCGTATATGGCCGGGTTGTCGATTGGTATAAACCCTTAGAGCCAATGCTCGTTCGGTTGCATTTTGGAAGAGTTTGCTCTTCATTTGAATAGGATGAAAAGCAGCCCAGGCATGATTTAGTCGACTGAATTCTCCGTTCAATCGACTGAATCTGAAACCCGAAAGTTTTCAGGTATGACTCAGTCGACTGAATTCTCTGTTCAGTCGACTAAACCTGAAAATAGAATGTTTCCAGGCATGATTCAGTCGACTGAATTCTCTGTTCAGTCGACTGAACCTGGAAACAGAAAGTTTCCAGGCAGAATTCAGTCAACTGAAAATCTCTGTTCAGTCAACTGAATTTGTTGTTTAGTCAACTGAATTCTCTGTTTAGTCAACTGAATTTGTTATTTCAGCCCACTTTGCCTTTTGGGATTGAATTTCCAATTTGAATCGATTCGTGATGATCCTATTTGTGATTATCATTTATTTTGACTTTGATGATTCCTTTTTAATTTCAATCCACGGGTTTTTATAAAATAATCTTTTAAATTGTATTAAAAGCTTGCTTCTCTAATTTATAAAATCCTATTTAAAACACATACAATTTCGCACTTCGAGCGAAATGGAAAGGAGATTAAATGGTTAAGTAAAACACGGACCATGAATCCGTGCGTTTATCTTTTCGATTAATCCCCGACCTATTCGATTGATTGTTTTGACCTTTTGGTCTGGTTTACCAATGAGATGAGGTAAACTTTGTACTGCTTTGAGTGTGAAATTAACTAATGGATAGTAAACCGTTTAGTGCGAACGGGTGGTTATGGGACTCACGTTACCACTTTTCGGATTCCTTTTCGAGAGTTGTGACACATTCTGCCAGTTAGTGGTGTCCAGTACTAGGCCTTCGGACCTTCACCACTACGGTTTGTTGCCTTTGGGATAGTGTCTTCGGACTCTCCTTTAGGTTTATTGCCTTCGGGTATGTTGCCTACGGGTTTGTGCCTTCGGGTTTGTTGCCCTAATAGTGTCACTTTCGGAGTTGGTCTTTATGAGCCGCTCGAGTGATATTTGGGTTTGGAGCCTTCGGGATTATGGATCCTTGTTTATACAGTACTGAGCACGTGCAAATTTTCTGATGTTTCATTGATATGTATATTCCCTAGGTATCGCCCTTCGGTGTTGGTCTTTTTGAGCCGCATGATAGATAGCGATCACCTTGTGGAACTTGTGTTACCTTCATTGGTATTTGTTATTTGCCTTTATGGCTTGTTTTGGGATATTCCTATCTTTGTTTCTCTGAGTTGCCGATGATACGAGACTTGTTATGATATGATTCATCTTTTGTTAGATGATTGTGTTATCTTTTTTAGAGATATTTGTTATACTTTGTGACCTTGCAGGTTATTGTTGTTCAGTTTATCTAACTGATTTGTTTAGCTAGACTGACCCGTGTATTTCATACTCAGGTCAGACCGAGTTGTTTTACATTAGGTGCTTTTGGGACTTAGCCTATTTTGCTTCCGCATGGACTATTCAGCTTGTTCCTTTTTGTTAAAGCTTTTTGTGTATTCCTTTTTATTGTAACTCTGATATATGTATTCTTTTGACTCGTCTGTATATTGTGGTTTGCTATACCACTTGACATGTATTAGTTTGTATACTCTGTTATTTATCTGTATATGTGTATATGATGATCTACTGTTCTGTGATGTATATTACATTTGAGTTGTTATATTCAGTTCTGATAGATCCTCCAGCCACCTATGGTTTTGTTTTAAGTATTCATTGGATATGTCGATATGCTTGTATGACAATTGTCGATGTATTCAATAGATAGTTAGAGCAAGGATATAGATGGACGCTCCTAAACTGCCTTATTCTCCACGTTAGTCAATGGCATTACCCCGTAGTGTCCTTGGTTAGTGTGGGTATAGAGGTGGGGCATCACAGCTTGGTATCAGAGCTGAGTTCAGAACAAAATATGATAAACACAGAATAGAAGCACATATTCTGGTACATCAAAGTGTATAAGATATACAAATCTTTGAATCATCTTGCCTCTATTCCTTCTTTGCCTTTGGTGGTAGATAGAATTTGGGGATACGTCTAGGAATGCATTTCACTCCATAGTATTCCATAATTCTATTAATGACATCTACCTTGTGAATAATCTTGTTCTTATCTTAACTTTCAGCATATGGCTGGAAGAGGCAGAGGACGACGTTCGGATGTTGGGCAATCCAGTGGCTCACATCCGGATGGCGTTTATATGTCTGCTGATCAGTTTTTGGAATTGTTTAGGAGCACTCAGCCTCTAGTTGCTCCTCGAGTATCTCCACCTCGCAAGTCTGTCTTTTCACGTCAGTGCAGTGATTTTTCTCATCTTGGGGGAAAGCCATTTAAGGCCTCCGAGTCTGTTCTTGAAGTCCAAGCTTAGCTTCGCACGTGCGAGCATATCTTCACTCGCATGGATCTTTCTGATCATGATAGAGTCCTTGTAACTTCTAATTTATTACAAGAGCGTGCCCTTGATTGGTATGAGCTTCTTGTAGCCGAAATTGATGAGTCTACTCTTTCTTGGACTCAGTTTCGGGGACGATTTGAACTCAAGTTCGTTCCTGAATCTGAAAAAGTTTTATTGACCCGTCGCTTCCTTGAGTTGAAGCAAGGGAAATCTTCTATTTCTAAGTATGTTGCATCATTCGAGGCTTTATCTAAGTATGGTCTTGAATTCATTAGCACTTCTTATAAGAAGAATTTGAAGTTTGTCTCTGGCCTTAAGAAATATCTTAAGAAGTCTTTGTTGCTCCAGCTTAAGCTCTCTTTTGAGGATTTGGTTGATTCGGCACTTCATCTTGAAGCCATCGAGAAGGAGTGTGATAGTGGTGAGGATGTTGAGTTTTCCAAGAACCCCAACAAGAAGCAGTTTCCATTTCAGAAATCCAGGTCTTTTCCTTCCAAGAAGAAAAAGACTAGTGGCTCTAGTTCTCAACCGCAGTCTTCTGGAACACCTTTCATTCTGAAGTGTTTCAATTGTGGTTCTCCTGATCATATTATTCGACCTTGTCCTAAACCTCTCTTTTGCCGCTACTGCAAGAAGAAAGATCATCGTGTTTCCACTTGCCCAACTGTTCCTGGTGGTGCCAAGTCTGGCAAGCTTAATGCCGCTAAGGCTTCTGAAGGTCCTTCTCAGCCCAAAGGTATATCTCCATCTATTTTGGAAGGCTCTATTTTATTTCATGATCATAGTATTCGAGTTCTTTTCGATACGGGTGCATCATATTCTTTCGTATCGAAGAAGCTCGTCGATGATTTATCTTTGGATGTTTCTTGTTTGGTTACTTCTTTAAGGATTGTGAACCCTATTGGAGGATCCGCGACCCTTAGTATGCTTTATGATGATGTTGAGATTGTTTTATGTGGCTTTTCTTTTCGTGCGAATCTGCACGTTATTTCTTGTCTGGGATTTGATATGATTTTGGGAATGGACTGGCTAGTGAGATATGATGCCAGGATTATTTGTTCGGAGAGAATTTTGTATCTTCGACATCCGGGTTCGCTTACTCAGCTATTACTTGTTCTTCGGAATGTAGATAATTCCAAAATGGCTTTACATTCTCTTGATTTGCGAGATGGTGATGATATATCTCGTATTCCTATTGCTGGTGACTTTTCTGATGTTTTTGAGCCTATTTCGGGTTTACCACCTAAGCGGGCAATTGAGTTCCGCATTGATCTCATTCCAGGCGTGCAGCCAGTTAGTCGTCCTCCCACGAGGATGTCTACAAAGGAAAATGAGGAACTCAAGAAGCAGCTTTTAGAACTTGAGTCCAAGCAGTTGATTCAGTCCAATTTTTCTCCATGGGGATCCACGGTTGTCTTCGTGAAGAAGTCCGATGGAACTCTTAGGCTTTGCATAGACTATCGCAATCTTAACGAGTTAACCATCAGGAATAGGTATCCATTGCATAGGATCGATGATATGTTCGATTTATTGAGTGGTGCAAAGGTCTTTTCTCAGCTTGACCTCGCCATAGGTTTTCATCAGTTGCGAGTCGCGGAGGATTGCATACCTCTTACCGCTTTCCGCACTCGTTATGGTTCTTTTGAGTGGCTCGTTATGCCGTTTGGTTTGACGAACGCTCCTGCTTTCTTTGTCGATCTCATGAATCTAGTATTCCAGGAATATCTCGATAAGTTTGTCCTTGTGTTCATTGATGATATCCTTATTTATTCTAAGTATGAAGCTGAGCATGCTAATCACTTGAGATTGTCTTGAGTACCCTCCGTCATCATCAGCTTAGAGCCAAATTCTCCAAATGCCACTTT
This sequence comes from Allium cepa, assembly GCA_030765085.1. Taxonomy (NCBI): domain Eukaryota; kingdom Viridiplantae; phylum Streptophyta; class Magnoliopsida; order Asparagales; family Amaryllidaceae; genus Allium; species Allium cepa. Next base: position 206,933,582 of record CM060934.1, read on the forward strand.
TGGGAGAATAAGGTTAAGTTCTTAGGCCATGTTGTATCTTCCGATGGCATTTCTGTCGATCCCTCAAAGATCGAAGCCATCCAAAGTTGGAAGAGGCCTGAGAATGTGCATGAGATTCGTAGTTTCCTTGGATTGGCGGGTTATTACCGTCGGTTCATTAAGGATTTTTCCTGTGTTGTGCTTCCTCTCACCAGCCTTACTCGGAAAGGCATTCGTTTTATTTGGTCCGACAAGTGTGAAGCTTCCTTTCTGTCATTAAAGGAACTTCTCACTAATGCTCCTATTTTGGTGGTTCCCGAGGGGAATCATGATCTTGTTGTCTACACCGATGCGTGTGATAGTGGTCTCGGTGTTGTTCTTATGCAGAAGGATCGGGTAGTTGCTTATGCTTCTAGGCAACTACGTCCGAATGAAGTTCGCTATGCCACTCATGATCTTGAGTTAGCCGCCATTGTCTTCGCCTTGAAGATTTGGCGACACTACTTATCAGTCGAGCGCTTCATTTTTTATACCGATCATAAATCTTTGAAGTATTTGTTCACTCAGAAGGAACTCAATATAAGACGACAGCATTGGCTCGAGTTTCTTGCTTCCTATGACTTTGATATCCAGTATACCCCTGGAAAGGGTAAGCGTGTTGCTAATGCGCTTAGTCGCAAACATTCGGTTGTTATTTCTATGATGCTTGCCGAATGGGATATTCTTGAGACTTATCTTTTTGTGAAATTCGTGATCGAGGCTCATCTTCTGATTCTCCTATTCTATTACTTAGTTTGGGAGCTCGACCCATTTTGTTGGATCGTATTGCCGACGCTCAGCAGCGTGATCCTGATTTGTTGCATCTTATTCAGCTTTGTGAGTTTGGATCCTGTGATGAGGCGTTGCGGGATTTCAGCATGATTCTCATGGGTGTCTTCGCAAGAAGAACTGTCTTTTTGTGCCTTCTGATTTTGCGCTTAGGCATGACATTCTTGATGATTGTCACCGTTCTATGTATACCATTCATCCTGGTAGTAGTAAGATGTATGCCGATATGCATCGTCTTTATCATTGGGAAGGCATGAAACGTGATGTGGCGAGTTATGTGAGTAATTGCATAACTTGTCAGCGAATTAAGGCCGAACATCAGCATCCGGGGTCTTCTTCAGCCTCTAGAGATTCCATTGTGGAAATGGGATCAGATTTTTATGGATTTCATTGACGGCCTACCTCATTCGAGATCAGGCCATTCTAGCATTTGGGTTATTGTTGATCGCCTCACCAAGTCTGCTCATTTTATTCCTATTAAGTCTAATAGGACTGCTTCGCATTTGGCTAAGTTATATATCAAGGAAATCGTGAGACTTCACGGTGTTCCTAGTTCTATTGTGAGTGACCGTGATCCTTTATTCACGAGTCATTTTTGGCAGAGTCTTCAGCAAGCTTTGGGAACAAAGCTTAATTTTAGCACAGCTTATCATCCGCAGTCTGACGGACAGACTAAACGGGTGAACCGTATCTTGGAAGATCTCCTCTGTATCTGTATTTTTGATTTTGGTGGTAGTTGGGAGGATCACCTACCTCTTGTAGAGTTCTCCTACAACAATAGTTTTCAGTCTAGCATCGGTATCGCTCCTTTCGAAGCTTTATACGGAAGGCCATGTCGATCACCTTCTTGTTGGTTGGAATCTGGAGAGAAGCTTATTCTTGGCCTAGATTTTGTTCGTGATTCTTCCAAGAAGATTGATCTTATTCGTTTGAGAATGAAAGAGGCACAGAGCCGCCAGAAATCTTACGCGGACAACCGTAGGAAGCCTCTCGTATTCTCGATTGGTGATCTTATCTTTATTCGTGTTTCTCCTTTGAAGGGGGTTATGCGTTTCAGTACGACTGGGAAATTGGCTCCTCGCTTTATAGGACCATTTTCTATTACTGAACGTATTGGCCCTGTGGCTTATAGAGTTTCACTTCCTGCTCATTTATCTGGCATTCATGACGTGTTTCACGTCTCTCAACTTCGAAAGTGTCTTCGAGAGTCGCATTCTGTTATCGATTCTCCTGATTTGCAAGAGCTTGAGATCTCACCAGACTTATCTATTGTACAGCAGCCTATTCGCGTACTTGACATGGAGGTGCGACACCTTCGGAATAAGGACGTGCCGCTCGTTAAAGTTCAATGGTCCGCTAATCCCAATGACTGTACTTGGGAAACCAGAGAGTTTATCGAGCGATCTTATCCGGGTTTTCTATCTTTGCTTGGCAATGGTGAGAATATCTTTTCATCTCAATCTTATCTCCTTTTCTTTTGAATGATTTATGTATGTTGTTGTTACAAGTATCGTCTCTAGGAATTGTGGGGACGCAATTTTGTGAGGGGAGATCTGTAACAACCCGCATATTTAACGATTATATTTAAATGTTTTATTTAAATATAGCGTCGTTGGTCGGATTTTTGGGTCAAAAATGTCACTTTTTACAAACGGCCGAATTGGGGCTCGATACCACTTCCATTGAGTCCAAAATGGCGTTTGCGATCTTTTTGAGTATAAACTTTGATATGTTTGGAGTAAGTTGAATTTTGCTACTTTTTCTAATTGGGTTTTGGGTTTGGGTTCAGCCCATTTGCTAGTTTAATAACCTACCTCGGTCCCTCTCTACCCCATTCACTCATTTTCACCTCTAAAACTCAAGCTAAAACTGAAAATGGGGGAAGAGAATGGGAATTAGAAATTCCAAGCCCTAGTTTACTTTGCAAACTTGAATTCTTGCTCCAAAATCAAAGAGAAGCTAGTGGTAAGCCTCCTCTTCATCTTCTCCAACTCTTTTCCTCTTCAATTTCAGAAAGTTTCCTAAACCTAACTTAGGAAATACTTATTTTGATCTTAGATTGAAGCTTGTTGGGTTGAAGTAGAGATTGGTTGGTCTTCTCCTTGTAATTGAGCTTCTTCTTCTTTGTTTTTGGGTTAAAGGTGAGATTTTTATCTCACATCTATGACTATAATTATCTTTGGTTGTTAGGTATGAATTCCTAACAATTATTCATGTGCATTTGCTTTTGGTTTGGGTTGAATTGGTGAATATTGCAATTTTTAGTGTTTTGGGTTCAAATCTTTAAAATCCCAACTTTGATGTTTTGATCATGTTTCGGTGATGCATCGAGGAGCATATATGGCCGGGTTGTCGATTGGCGTAAACCCTTAGAGCCAATGCTCGTCCGGTTGCATTTTGGAAGAGTTTGCTCTTCATTTGAATATGCTGAAAAGCAGCCTAGGCATGATTTAGTCGACTGAATTCTCTGTTCAGTCGACTGAATCTGGAACCCGAAAGTTTCCAAGTATGATTCAGTCGACTGAATTCTCTGTTCAGTCGACTAAACCTGGAAATAGAATGTTTCTAGGCATGATTCAGTCGACTGAATTCTCTGTTCAGTCGACTGAACCTGGAAACAGGAAGTTTTCAGGCAGAATTCAGTCAACTGAAAATCTTTGTTCAGTCAACTAAATTTGCTGTTTAGTCAACTGAATTCTTTGTTTAGTCAACCGAATTTGTTGTTTCAGCCCACTTTGCCTTTTGGGATTGAATTTCCAATTTGAATCGATTCGTGAGGATCCTATTTGTGATTATCATTTATTTTGACTTTGATGATTCCTTTTTAATTTCAATCCACGGGTTTTTATAAAATAATCTTTTAAATTATATTAAAAGCTTGCTTCTCTAATTTATAAAATCCTATTTAAAACACACACAATTTCGCACTTCGAGCGAAATGGAAAGGAGATTAAATGGTTAAGTAAAACACGGACCATGAATCCGTGCGTTTATCTTTTCGATTAATCCCCGACCTATTCAATTGATTGTTTTGACCTTTTGGTCTGGTTTACCAATGAGATGAGGTAAACTTTGTACTTCTTTGAGTGTGAAATTAACTAACGAATAGTAAACCGTTTAGTGCGAACGGGTGGTTATAGGACTCACGTTACCACTTTTCGGATTCCTTTTCGAGAGTTGTGACACATTCTGCCAGTTAGTGGTGTCTAGTACTGGGCCTCCGGACCTTCACCACTACGTTTTATTGCCTTTGGGATAGTGTCTTCGGACTCTCCTTCAGGTTTATTGCCTTCGGGTATGTTGCCTTCGGGTATGTTGCCTTCGGGTTTGTGCCTTCGGGTTTGTGCCTTCGGGTTTGTTGCCCTAATAGTGTCGCTTTTGGAGTTGGTCTTTATGAGCCGCTCGAGTGATATTTGGGTTTGGAGCCTTCGGGCTTATGGATCCTTGTTTATATAGTACTGAGCACGTGCAAATTTTCTGATGTTTCATTGATATGTATATTCCCTAGGTATCGCCCTTCGGTGTTGGTCTTTTTGAGCCGCACGATATATAGCGGTCACCTTATGGAACTTGTGTTACCTTCATTGGTATTTGTTATTTGCCTTTATGGCTTGTTTTGGGATATTCCTATCCTTTATTTCTCTGAATTGCCGATGATACGAGGCTTGTTATGATATGATTCATCTTTTGTTAGATGATTGTGTTATCTCTTTTAGATATATTTGTTATACTTTGTGACCTTGCAGGTTATTGTTGTTCAGTTTATCTAACTGATTTGTTTAGCTAGACTGACCCGTGTATTTCATACTCGGGTCAGACCGAGTTGTTTCAGGTTAGGTGCTTTTGGGACTTAGCCTATTTTGCTTCCGCATGGACTATTCAGCTTGTTCCTTTTTGTTAAAGCTTTTTGTGTAGTCCTTTTTATTGTAACTCTGATATATGTATTCTTTTGACTCGTCTGTATATTATGGTTTGCTATACCACTTGACATGTATTAGTTTGTATACTATGTTATGTATCTGTATATGTGTATATGATGATCTATTGTTCTGTGATGTATATTACATTTGAGTTGTTATATTCTGTTCCGATAGATCCTTCAGCCACCTATGGTTTTGTTTTAAGTATTCATTGGATATGTCGATATGCTTGTATGACAATTGTCAATGTATTCCATAGATAGTTAGAGCAAGGCTAAAGATGGTCGCTCCTAAGCTGCCTTATTCTCTACGTTAGTCGACAGCATTACCCCGTAGTGTCCTTGGCTAGTGTGGGTATAGAGGTGGGGCGTCACAATACGGGTTTGAAACCATATTTAAAGTATTGTTTTAGGAATTCAAATTAACCCAAAGATTGTAACTTGTATAAATGAAATCGGTTTTTTTCCCCAAAAATAAAACTATTGTTTCTAAAAGATAAAAAGCTTTCGTTTCAAATTTTATAAAAAGGGATTTCAAGTTTAAACTAAAATAGTTTTCCAAGTTATAGATGAATATTCGGAAACGAATTTTGAAAATAAATATTTTGGAACGATTTGAAAACTATGAGACAAATCTTTGATTTAAAGATTTAATGAATTGATCCTTTTGAAACGGAATTGTTTTGAAATCCGGGAATGAATATTTGTGAAAGTAGGTGAACTTTATGAAATAAATCTTTTGTTTAAAAGATTTGAAATGGTAATTGGTTTAACCCATTTGAAAGAAAGTTTGGAATTATTAAGTTGTGACTTAATTGAAACCCCATATCCATCTGTTTTTAAATATTACGCTCATTTTTCGATTTAGCCGGGGAAGGACCTTTGTGTCACATAACCCACTCCGAATGATGATACGTCGTTATGGATAGCATTTGAAGACCGGTGGTGAAGACCGGGTATTTACGAGAGCGATAAGATGACGTATCGATTGTCTCTGCACTGAGTCGCGCCGGTATAGAGACTCCCTAAGTGATGGGAAGTCCGATCGAGATTGTGAATACCCGGATTGCAAGGACTTCTTTGGAAGTGCCTTCCGTTCTGTTCAAACCCAGAACAGACTTGTATGGATTGTGTGTCTGACATTATAAATTGAGATATAAAGTAGATTTCTTTCAAATGCATTTCTGTTGGTGGCGGAGAATTTATTCTCTTAGCTTAACACCCTTCTCTGAGACGTACGAGCTCAGAGGTTATGTAGTTGAAGGTTATCAGCGATATATTCCCAATTTGGTAATGTGGCATGCTGAGTGGTGCTGATCATTTGTTGATCAAAGCATGGCTTTTGTAAAAAGCGTAGCTTTGTGGATGAGACTTCGTCGAACCTCACACCCCGGAATGGTCGAAACAGGAAAGATGCGGCAAGGTTATTGGGGGTAGCGCCCCTTAGGGTATGTACATCTCCTTCTGCTTAGAAGTGGTATCATGGTATGGAGCCCAGATACTTAACTTGTGTGGATATCGCGCATATATATATATATATATATATATATATATATATATATCTTACTTTGTGATTGTTGTTGGGGCCCCGGATAAAGGTTGGTTACGACCGGGGGATGGCATACGCGTGTCAGTAGTTACCCAGTTAGGGGTAACCCGGCCTTGTGTTGGCAGAGATCCGGTTAGGTTCTCGGGGACGTCCTTCCAGAGGCGTTCTCATGTGGTAATGGGAAGTTCCTTGGCCTGACCATTTGTTGGAAATCCAAAGAAACAATACAAGCCTTGAACGGTATTAGTTGTAGAACCTGCCATCTAATATGGAAGCTATAGTAGGCATAATATAATAGTACCTATGCTGGCTAAGATTTATATTCTACTTTCGAAATGTTTTCTACACTATGCACTAATAATAATAATCAAATGATTTTATTTTGCGTAGTAAGCATCTTTGACTAACATAAGAAGAAATCTCCTCCAATTCTGCGTTTGCATTGTGTGTGTGGCGGGAGGTCTTATGGTAGTTTCATTTTCTAAAAGCATTGCGAATTGATTTTAAAAATATTTCTTTGTTTTGTTTTTAAAGATAAACTGTTTTTGTTACTCACACCAGTCCCATGACTGATCCGGAGTTTATTGTTTCTTTCCTAAACTCTGGGTGCTCAAAAAAATTTCTACACGAGCAGTCTAGAGTTGGGTTTTTCAGATAGTCAGATTTAATAGATTATCGAAAGTTAGTTCAGTCTTTGGATGTGGACGAGACTTGCTTATCTTTGTGCATCGTGATGTTAGATCGAGCTGCTACCCTTGGAATTCTTCTTTAAAGACTATCTTAGAGTTATTTGTTCCACTGCTAGTGTTATCTATTTTCTTTCCGCTGCTATTTTACTGTATCATATCTCTGATGTATATTGATATCTATTGGATCATCTGTTGTATCAGATATTGTATCAAAGCTGTATATCAATGTATTATTCTTTTCTTCCGCTGTGTTGTTTACATAATGTTGTTATAAGCTCCGGCGAATCGGATTTGAACGGTCGAATCTACGGCATTCGAGTACGATGTAAAGTATGGATGTCGATTTTCGAACGCGAAAATCCTACTTGTTACAAAAGTGGTATTTTCATTTCTTTTAAATAACAAGTCAAATCAAATAAGTGAAAATAGTGTTTGGATTTCAATTGCTTACTCTCTCTTTATTTGAAATTTTATTGATATTAACAATATTTACATATGCCTAACTCAGAAAAACCAAGGCCAGATATATGGCCCATGCACTACCTTTCGGGCTTACGTAAGGGGAATACAGAGCATAGTAAGTATACACACAAGTGTGTGCACCTATCGACTATAGGCATAATTAATGAAAGAAATTTGATATATACATACACGTCACTAAGATAAACTTAGGCCAGATATATCGATCATGCGCTGCCATTCGGGCTTACATGAGAAGGGTACAGAGCAAGATTGGTGTACACACTTGCGTGTGAACACATGACTCTAGGTGTTAATAAAAAATATACATATATACAATATATATATTGAATTTTTTTTATGAAGAGAGATTTTTACAATATCATTTTAGCACCACTTAACTTAGAAGATTTAAAATGTTATCGCCTTTACTTTAAATCCACCACTTATTAAACAAAGATTTTAATTAGGATATACTTCATAATTATCACCCATGAACCTTCCTATATACCGGTTAAACCATCGTTACTTATGAACAAACTTTATTTTTATTACTGTTGAGACAAATAAATTTTCAAAGATTTCAATTTAATAACCAAAACCTTTACTTATCATATACTGTTTTTTTGGAAGTAAATCAAAAAGATAAAAAAAATTCTTTTTGGTTTTATGTTTTTTTAAATTTTAAGTTTTGGAAAGAAGATGCAAACAATAAACCATGAAAAATCAAAAATGAAGATGAGACTCCCCTCCACGCTTAATCTTAACTGTGTTCCCACAGTCAATGCATGATATAATGAGTGTAACAGGGAAACATATGTACATATTTACACAAAAGGATTAACATTTCAAACTAGACATAGCATGGCTGATGAAGAATCATGGGCTTCTCCTCTCGATAACACGGCAACTCAAAGAACAGTTTCCATTGACTTTGAAAATATTCCATCCCTGGGGTTTTTATTTCTATGGCATCGTGTGGAAAAATAGTTTGTACGATGTATGGTCCGGTCCATCTTGATTTAGTTTCTTAGGGAATAAATGAAGTCTAGAGTCATACAAAAGAACTTTCTGGTTAGGTGAAATTGTTTTTCTTATGATTGACTTGTAATGAAAAACTTTTTTTCTTTCTTTGTAAATTTTCTCGTTTTCATACGCATCGTTCCCAGTCTCTTATAATTCGTTGATTTGAAATTTTCTGTTTTCACCGGCTTTTTCAAGATCAAAGTTCTTTATTGCCCACAACGCTTTGTGTTCAATTTCAATGGGTAAATGGCACACTTTCCCGTAAACTAAACGAAATGGGGGACATCCTAAGGTTAGTTTTAAAAGCAGTACAGTAAGCCCAAAGCGCATCGGTCAATTTTTGAGACCATTCTTTTCGATTTTTATTAACGGTTTTCTCCGAGATTTGTTTGATTTGATGATTTGAAACTTCAACTTGGAACAAGTTTAAGGATGATACGGAGTGGATAACCTATGGGTTATCATTAAAGTTTTAGATGAACGATTGCAAAAATGGGTGCCGTTATTGCTTATTATTGTGCGAGGTGTGCCGAACCTTGAAAAGATGTTTTCTTTAAGGAATTTCACAACAATTCCATGGTCACGAAACGACTTCGACCCATTTCGAGACGTAATCGACAGCAAGGAAAATGTACATATTTCCAAAAGAATTGAGAAAAGGTCCCATAAAGCCAATACCCCAAACATCAAAGATTTCGATCATAAGATGGGGTTAAAGGCATCATATTTCATCGAGAAATTTTTCCTAACATTTGGCAACGACCGCAAGTTTTGAAAAATTCGAATGAATCTTTAAAAAGAGTATGCCAGTTGAAACCATAATGAAATAGCTTTTCAATAGTTTTTTGAGGATCGAAATATCCATCGCACGCTTAATCATGACTAAACGAGAGAACAATCTTGATTTCGTTATCCGGGATGAAACATAGAATGATTTGGTCTAGACAACACTTGAACAAATATGGATCGTCCTAATAGAAATGTTTCACTTGGGACATGAATTTGCATTTGTCATGTTTGGACCAAGATGATGGAGTTTCCTTAGTGACTAAGTAGTTCAATATATCAACGTACCATGGATCGATAGAAATTGGAAGGAGTTGTTCATCGAGAAAGTTTTCATTGTGGTTTAGGTGATGGTGCGTTGGGAAGACAAGACAAGTGATCGGCTATGACATTGTCAGATCCTTTTTTGTCTTTAATTGTAAGATCAAATTCTTGTAGTAAAAGGATCCAACGAATTAAGCGAGATTTGGCCTTTTTTTAGCGAAGAGATATCTAAGAACAAAGTGATCAGTGTAAACAGTAATGTGTGAGCCTATCAGATATTGTCTGAACTTTTCAAGCGCGAAGACCACCGCTAGTGTAACAACCCATATTTTTGGGTCTTCGAAATTGAATATTTAATTTATTTAAATATTCGATTTGGATTTAAATTATGATACATTATCTGATTTAAACTGAGACTTGATTTCTAATGGCGTATTTTTAATTTAATTTATAGAATTTTTCCATGATTTTTAATTTGGAACATGGACAAATTCTTGTTTGACGTATTTTATGGCAAACGCTGGCATTTTGAGACTTCGTAGAATTTAACAACTTCTCTATTTTATTTTTGTTTTATGATATAACACTGTTATATGCGATCGTGCTTATTTTCCATCGTTTATAGTTCGGACGCGGACGTGATATAGGTAATCGAGCGCCAAATTCAATTCAGATCAAGCATATATATGTGCACAGGCCTTTTCCCGCCAACGTACACAAACAAGTTGTGCATAGTAGCCATTTTGTATACCCAGCCACATTCTTGTTGCCCAAGCCGCCACTGTCCACCCTTGTTTCCTCCATCAGCAGCTTTTATGCCTCATTGTCCATTGATAAGATGATCGCGCAAGTATATATAGACAGACATATGTTCAGAGAGCAAAAACCTTTTCTCTGCTCAATTCATGTTCAAGGAAAAGCAAACTTTTCCCCTCATTCAAAAATTAACATCTCCTAATCTAAGCAAAATCATTCAAAACCACCAAAACGAAAGTTGTTCGCCATTGAATCTAGTTTACTCTAAAAATAGTTTTGAGAATTTTCGTCGAGTAATTGGAGAGATATCTGTAAATAATAGCAAGTTGTCAAGAAAATGATCATTTTCGACGAACACGGATTGACGAATGGAGGATATAGATGAGAACGTAGCGTTGAATCATGAATTTTTAATGGTCATTCGGTGATTTTTAGGGTTATGAATCATCAAGGAGGAGGAGATGATCGAAAATCATTCGAAAAATAATTTCCGACGAACCATTGGTCGAAGGATCGAGTGGAGATGTCGGGGAGGAGCGTAGGATCGAGGCGGAGGTCGCGACCGTGGCCGATTCTTGATTTAAGCTTTGGTTTGTCGTGGATAGCTAAAAATAAGGTTTACGGTCATTAGGTTATGGTGCTTGGTCACGTTCAATTTCTGCTGATAAAGGGCGATTGATCTCTATTTGATTGGGTCTGGGAGTTGCGGCGGAGGATGGTGGTGCATGTGGTAGAGTGGCGCATGTTCTGGAGGTGCTTGGTGGCGGTAGGAAGCAGTTTTATTTGCGATTTTTTACGACCTGGGCATTGTTATCTCAACCCGGGGATGTCAGATCATTAATGATGGTCGAAGGGAAGGTGCTTGGGCATAAATGGATGAACTGGAGGAGAGGGATTTGCTGGAATGCATGGTTTTACGATCGGCGAAGGGATATAAGTGTGCACGTGCACACTTATATGCATGCATTTGGATCGGCTGTAGAGGAAGAAAGGGATTTAGGGAAGAACACCGTAGAGTGAGTAGCGAGTTTGCAAAGGAGTTGGGCATGGGCTGAACCACTTAAAGTGATATATATATATATATATATATATATATATATATATATATATATATATATATTATTTATATCAACATATTAACCTTGAGAATCCATACCTCGCTCATACGAAACCGTTTAACCGGCGGATATTTGCGTTGGGTTCGTACGAACGAGTACAACATTATTGTGTAACTTATTAATAGCTTTGGACAAGTAAAAATTTATGACATGAAAATTGATAGGATTTAAATTATGTTATTTTAATTAATGACATTGTTTAAATTTATATACCTTAAATATTGATGTTTATTTGACCAAATAAATTACTGTTGAGTTAAACAAGATCGAATGTTGTAAATGGACATTAGTTTAGCAGAATGAAACACCGTTCTGCTAATTAAATTAATTTGGCAAATAATTAGCAGAATAAATCCATGTTTTGCTATTTTATAATTTTGGCGTTTAATTATATATCGCAAATGATATACCACTTTGAATTAGTAATATATTAACTAATGATGGTTAAGTGTTGGATTTATTTACATAGTCGTGAATTATGTAAATATCTGTTATTGACTTGAAAAGTTAATTGAATAATATGGTAGCTTGTTAAGTACCGTGGTGATCGTTAAGCCTCGTTCCAATTTCGAACAATTAATTATTGAGTTGAAAGTTATTTTAAGAATAATTATATGTGTATTATCAGGTTTAAAGATAATTATTTTTATTTTAGTAATAAAATTTAAAAAAGGCAATAATGTACTAATAATAATATTTTAAAGATAATTTATAATTGTTTTAATACTGATTTAAAGTTAATTATTTATTTATATGATTCTTAAAAGTTATTTCTTAATGTTATTTAAGAATGTTTAATTACTATTTAAGAATCATTTAGCTATGATTTATAAATGTTTTAATTGTATTTTAATTAATTATTTAAACGATTATCTATACTTTAATTTTTAATTAAAGTTAATTAATTATATTGAATTAAGTTACTTAATTATATTTAAAGGATAATTAATTTTTATATTTATATTAGTTTAAGGTTAATTAATTACTGTTTTAATAACATTTAAAGTTATTTAATTATTATACTAATATTGTTTTGAATTTAACTTATTTATATAATAATAGCATTTAAAAATTTATCTAATATATCATTAATGAGATTTTAAAGGAAGCGTTTTAAATGAGGTCTAATTTGGAGAAAATAGAAGGATATTAGAATAATAACTTATTATTTAAAGTTATTTTAAATTATATATAGATTATTAAGGGAACCTTAATGACTCAAGGTGTTAATTAAATAAGTTGTTTAAATATGGAAAGAGTTTTATAAATGGTTTGGATATTTATAAATGATTTATAAATAAGTTTAAAGATCCGAAAATGAGAAGTTTTCTAAACGGTGTTTGAGATTCATTAAGAATGTTTTATAATGGGATTGGAGATTTATAAAGAAACTTTGTAAATAGATTTGGTAATATTTATAAAATAAAAGGGTTTTGGGAAGAAATGGATGATCTTCTTGGAGTAATTCGAGAGGTAGGGATTGCCTACCTATAGTTTACTACGGATTCGATGGGATAGCGACGTAGCCATTTTTTAAGCTACGATCCATAGTCGATATTGAACGGTACTTTCCATATCTATTTCAAGAAGTTTTTCAAATTTCTAAGTTTTGGAATTGAAATGGTTTGTTAATATACTTATACCATTGAGATAAGTTATGGTTATATTTGATAAGTATTGAAATATAGTGGTTTATGAATATAGTTATCCTGTTGAGATAAGTATATGGAAGTGATTTCCAAGTATTTTGAATGTGATGTTAAATTAATAAAGATTAATTTAAGAGGCTTAGTGATTTCGGTGGGAAATGTAATCTTTGTTTGGAATGTTTGTTTATTTGATAGTTAAATAACCGACTATCAAATCTTGGCCTAAATATGTAATCCTTCTTAATTTTGGTGGTAAGGAAATATTCCCCACTTAACACCGAAGGATTTTAACTCTAGAAATATTTAGGGGAAACACGGGGATTATATGGTGCAGTTTCCATCAGTGGTGCTATACGGTACGTATAAACTCCTTTCATTCTTTTAGGACAAATGATAAGGAGATCCATCCACTTAAACGGTTAGAGGGTGATCCCCGCTCTTATATATTATCTGATTATTTCCTAAACAACCGGTATTGAGCATTTCGGAAATCAGCGTTTGGTTTTGTCGAGCACCCAGAAAATGGAAGAATATACTCGTAAGAGATGACTCAAACCTGTAACCACTCCAAAAACCATATACGGTTATATGGAGGAGATTCGTAACATATTGAGATGTTGGGATCCAGGTGGATTCCAAGACCCGTTGAGGTATAGGAATTCAGGCGTGATTCCAAGATCTAATTGAGATGTGGGAATCTATGTGTGATTCCGAGATCCGTTGGGGTATTGGAATCCATGTGGGATTCCGTGATCTATTTGATGGCGGTGCATGAGATAGAATGCCGGACGTAACCTCATCAGCGGAAATGTCTAAAACCAAAGATAGAAGGCATGGCCAATAGGGTTGGCATACCCATAGGGTGTAGTCGGCTCCTCCTAGATATTACCTACAGTTGTTATGTATGCATGGGGCGATGCACTCGGTCTTAGCGAGACCAGCTATGTTTTTCCTATGGTACATCACTAGGGATGTATGCAGCTTTTGAAGGATGTCTCTGATCCTTGTGCAGGAGGATCGTTCCTCGAAGTACTGTGGGAACCTTCATGGAAATCCTACACAATTAGCGAATGCACCTTATCGATTTTCGATTATATACCTAGTATTGTTGTGATGTACACTCACGAGCATCACAACTACTTGATTATTATTATTTTGCCCTTAAACATTATTATAATATCACTGGATTTATGATACAAAAGGGTTTTTGGTTATCATAAGTTAAAAACTCGTCGGTGTTTATGTGCGGTGTGGTCTTATATGATACCTTTGTTTTTGAAAGGTTGTTTAATAGTTTAAGAATCCATTTGATTGTGTTTCTCATGCTAGTTTTACCAGACTGACCCGGACGTTGTTTTCCTATAATGCTCGGGTCAGACCGGGCATATTTACAGGTATAGTTGGATATTTTTGGAGCTTCAGGAGATGAGCTGGAGGCCTTGAGAAGTATTCACGTAGATGGTTATTTTTCTTCCACTGCATTCATTGTGGTATATTATTCAGCAATTGTAAGGATGGGTTGTTATAACTTTCCGTGCTAAATAGGTTAGTATGCTCTAATTGATGTTTGTATATACATATATCATAGTTTTGTTTTTGTGTGCAGATTTGTTATATATTATAGATTATACGTTCCGCTATGAGATTCTGTGTTGTTTAGTTTCTTCTTGTCTTCTTTCTTTTTCCTTAACTATCTGCCTTTCCATTCAATTTGGGTTGGATATGTATGGTTTATTGTCAGCTTAAACTGTACGGAAAAGTGGGTCGTTGCAGTTGGTATCAGAGCTTAGGTTGAGCGAACACATAGGCTTGGTAGGGTCGACTCATTTGAGATAGGGTAAGAGAGACCATTGGGTGAGTATGAGAGTATATATAAGAGCGTCTACTTGTTATTTTCATTAAAATGTTTTATATTGTGTTGTTTGAGCTATCGAGTGGCTTAAGAATTCTAAACGATGTGTTTGTCCAACATTATCTATATTGATTTCCTAAACACTCGAACAAGATCAATTGACACAATATTGATTTAAAATTAGGGCAACTGAAATAATTTTACCTGGAAATATAATTTATATATATAAAGGAATAATTTTTCAAAGAAAATTAAATATAGTTAGTCTTGGTTGTTAGGAATGATAGTATTCCATCATAATCATCTAGGATTTGATCGGTCATGCTTGCCCATTTCCGAGCATTGATTATTATCCATTAATCTATCTTAGATCTTCCTTTTTGAAATCTAGATTGGGTAGATAGGAATTTCGGGAACATTGAAATCGTGAATTAAGTTTCACAATTTAGACATAAGGCGTCGTTGATAATGTGGAGTTAAAAATTGATTTCTAAGGGTTTTTTATTTAAAATAAAGTATAAATATTTTAGAAATGATTTTATAAAGGTTTATTTGATACAATTAAGTTTTAATAAATGTTGTTTTATAAAAAGGAAATTGGTATATTTTGAAATAAATATTTAGGAAATGATTGAATAAAAGTTAGTTGTATCAAAATTGGAATTTCATAAAAGAATTTTATTAAAAGGAAACTTAAATATTCCTGAAACAATATTTGCAGAATGAATTATATAAGAAAGCTAGAATATTTTTGCACTAAAAATATTTGAGAATGATTTCCTTTAAAGGAGAATATTTTATAAATTCGATTTATAAAAATGTGTGTGTTCAATAAAAGGAATTCGAGAGTTTAAATCTCGGTGTTTTTGGCAAAAATGGTTCTTATGGTTTTCATGTTAATAATAATAATTGAAAATGTTCTTGGGATAAAAATATTTTTAAATGGAAAATTGATACCATTAGGATCTCTTTATGTAATTGTTTTGATAAAATAAATTTGATTTGATTCCAAAAGTATGGTTCGATTTACTATAAAGTAAATGGGTATATTACTATTTCAAATGATTTTGGAGAAAAGAAATAATAATTTTATTTGAGGTAGTTTTAGAATATAAACGCCTGTGGAAATGGTAAAATAGTCTACCTAAAAAATTCTCAAGTAATAAATACTTTTGGAAGATAAAATTATAAAGAAAAATAGGTGTTCCTTTGGATTTGGTTTGGGGAATGAGTTCTGATTTGTTTTGTGGTGATCAGAATAATCTTCTAAGTGACGATCAGATGTTTGCTTAGGCGTACAAGATTGTGCACTTGGTAAATTATTCTTTTTGTCATAGTACGGTCAGAACGAGTTCGAGTCCGAACGAGTTCAGAGAAATTAGAATTGGAGTTTTTGTTGAAATATTTCGCTGGAAATATATTTACGATATTGTTTCAAAATGGGTTTGAAAGAAAGTTGTAGCTTTAAGTTAACTAGTGCGAGTGGCTCGAAAATAACTAAAAATTGGTAAGAGATACGTTCGGAGGGTAAACATTTCTCTTGAGTATTATCCTTAGCAAGGAAATATATGATATTGGTTGGTAGTATCCAGTTCCTTGATATAATTTTGGGGTTACTCGGGCTATGTGTGTGTGTATATATATATATATATTTGTTATGGATTAATATACGTATATATATATAATATCATTTCAAAAGTTTTTGAAATATATATCTAAGTATTTGACCCTTAAGTTTCCAAAGTATATGGTGTCGTTTCAAAAAGTGTTTTGAATGAAAACCCGGGTGTTTAAAATTCTTAAGAGAATTCAAAATAAAGGTTTGAATTACAGTTTTGTATACCCTTAAGGAATGATAGGGAATTTCATAAGTTTTACAAATTAAATGAAGTAATATGAAATGTTTTTCATAAATATTTTAATGGGAATAGAATTAGTATTGGGATAACCAATTAAATTAATATGTAGAATGGATGTAGATCATTTCTCTCTCCATATAGTTTTGATCTAACATTCGAGTACAAGGCTTTAAGGTGTTTCACACCTTTCCAAATAAGGATTTATTACTCGATTTTTGATGTCAAACACTTGATGAGGGTTCTTGATACGGAACCAAGGTTTTCTATCATAGCTACTGCCCTGTAAGGAGAGCAGAGGTTCCTAACCAAGGAGCCTGATCAGGGTCTGCACTAGTAAATCGGATGAACGATGATGGTATGAAAGTGGAGTCATGTATTTGAGTAGTGATCAAAGCATAATTAGTATGTGAATGATCTATGAAAATCCTGCGGGCTTACGGATAATATTGAGTGTTCTTGGCTAGAATTTCGGGGACAAAATTCTTTTTAAGGGGGGAGAATGTAACAACCCGTATTTTTAGGTCTTCGAATTTGAATATTTAATTTATTTAAATATTCGGGTTTGGATTTATACTATGATAAATTATCTGTTTTAAACTGAGACTTGATTTCTAATGACGTATTTTTAATTTAATTTATAGAATTTTTCCTTAATTTGGAAAATAGACAAATTCTCGTTTGACGTATTTTACGACAAACGCTGGCATTTTGAGACTTCACAGATTTAATAACTTGTCTATTTTATTTTTGTTTTATGATTGTATAACATTGTTATACGCGATAGTGCTTTATTTTCCATCGTTCATAGTTCGGACGCGGACATGATGTAGGGTAACCAGGCACCAAAATCAATTCAAATCAAGCATATATATGTGCATAGGCCTTTTTTCTTCAATGTACACAAACAAGTTGTGCACAGTAGCCATTTTGTCTCCCTAGTCACCTTTCCATTGCCCAAGCCACCACTGTTTACTCTTGCTTCCTCCATCAGTGGCTTTTTTGCCTCATTATCCATTGATAAGATGATCACGCAAGTATATATAGACATGCATATGTTCAGAGAGCAAAACCCTTTTCTCTGCTCTGTTCATGTTCAACGAAAAGCAAACTTTTCCCCTCATCCAAAAATCAATATCTCCTAATCTAAGCAAAATCATCCAAAAACACCAAAATGAAAGTTTTTCGTCGTTGAATCTAGTTTACTCTAAAAATATTTTCGGGAATTTTCATCAAGTAATTGGAGAGATAACTATAAATAATAGCAAGTGGTCAAGAAAACGATCGTTTTCGATGATCATGGATTGATGAACGGAGGATATGGATGGGATCATTGCATTGAATCATGATTATTAGTGGTTGTTTGGTGATTTTTAAAGTTATGAATCATCAGAGAGGATGAGATGATCTATATTCATTCGAAAATTTATTTTTGATGAACCGACGGTCGAGGGGTTGAGCGGAGATGTCGGGGAGGAGTGTAGGATCGAGGTGGGGGTCACGACCGTGGTCAACATTTTATTTGAGCTTAGGATTGTCATGGATAGCTAAAAATAGGTTTTACGGCCACTGGGTTATGGTGCTTGGTCACATTCGATTTCTGGTGATAAGGGGCGATCGATCTCTGTTCGATTGGGTGTGGGAGCTGCGGTGGAGGATGGTGGTGCTTGTGGTCGAGTGACACATGTTCTGGAGGTGCTTGGTGGTGGTAGGAGGTAGTTTTTTTCGTGACTTTGTGCGACCTGGGCGTTGTTATCTCGATCTGGGGATGTCTGATCGTCAATGGCGATCGGAGGGAGGGTGCTTCGGCACAAATGGACGAACATGAGGAAAGGGATTTGCTGGCAGGCATGGTTCGATAATCGACGAAGAGAGGGTGCATGGGCGCAATGGTCGAACTGGAGGAATGTGATTTCATGGCAGGTGTGGTTCAATGATTGATGAAGGGACGAAGGTGTGCACGTGCATACGTATATGCATGCATTTGGATCGGCTGTAGAGGAAGAAAGGGATTTGGGGAAGAACACTATAGAGTAGGTAGCAGGTTTGCAAAGGAGTTACTTGGGCCGAACCATTTAAGGTGAGAAATATATATATATATAGTTTTAAGTATTTATATCAACATATTAACCTTGAAAATTCATATCTCGCTCATATGAAACCCATTTAAACCGTGGATTTTGCCGTTGGGTTCGTACGAACGAGTGCAACATTATAATGTAACTTATTAATAGCTTTGGAAAAGTATAAATTTATGACATATGAAAATGGAAAAGATTTAAATTACGTTATTTTAATTAATAACGTCGTTTAAATTTATTCCTCAAATATTGATGTTTATTTGGCCAAATAAATTACTGTTAACTTAAACTGGATCGAATATGGTAATTGGACATTAGTTTAGCGGAATAAAACATAGTTCCGCTAATTAAATTAATTTGGCAAATAATTAGCAGAATAAATCCCTGTTCTGCTATTTTATAGTTTTGGACGTTTGATTATATATCGTAAATGATATGCCACTTTGAATTAGTCATATATTAACTAATGATGGTTAAGTGTAGGATTTATTTACATTGTCGTGAATTATGTAAATATCTGTTATCGACTTGAAAAGTAAATTGAATAATATGGTAGCTTGTTAAGTACCATGGTGATCGTTAAGCCTCCTTCCAATTTCGAACAATTAATTATTGAATTGAAGGTTATTTTACGAATAATGTATTATAAGGTTTTAAGATAATTATTTTTATTTTAGTAATGAGATTTTAAAAAGGCAATAAATTATTAATAATAATATTTTAAAGATACTTTATAATTGTTTTAATAATGATATAAACTTAATTATTTATATATATGATTCTTAAAAGTTATTTCTTAATGTTATTTAAGAATGTTTAATTACTATTTAAGAGTCATTTAGTTATGGTTTAGAAATGTTTTAATTATACTTTAATCAATTATTTAAATGATTATCTATACTTTAATTTTTAATTAAATTTAATTAATTATACTGACTTAAGTTATTTAATTATATTTAAAGGATAATTAATTTTTATATTAATATTATTTTAAGGTTAATTAATTACTGTTTTAATAACATATAAAGTTAATCAATTATTATATTAATATTGTTTTAAAGTTAACTTATTATATAATAATAGTGTTTAAAATTTATCTAATATATCATTAATGAGATTTCAAAGGAAGTATTTTAAACAAGGTTTAATTTGAAGGAAATGGAAGGTGTTAAAAATAATAACTTATTATTTAAAGTTATTCAAAGTTTTTTAAAATAATATATGGGTTATTAAGGGAACCTTAAGGGCTCAAGGAGTTAATTAAATAAGTTGTTTGGGAAGAGTTTTATAAATGGTTTGGATATTTATAAAAGGATTTATAAATGAGTTTTAAAGATCTACAAAGGAGAAGTTTTGTAAACGGGGTTTGAGATTCATTAAGAATGTTTTATAATGGGATTGGAGATTTATAAAGAAAATTTGTAAATAGATTTGGTAATATTTATAAAATAGAAGGGTTTTGGGAAGAAATAAATGATCTTCATGGCGTAATTCGAGGGGCAGGGATTGCCTACAGTTTACTATGGATTAGTTAGGATTGCGACGTAACCATTGTGTAAGCTACGATCCGTAGTCGATATTGAACAGTACTTCCAATATCTATTTTTAGAAGTTTTTCAAGTTTCTAGGTTTTGGAATTAAAATGGTTTGTTAATATACTTATACCATTGAGATAAGTATATGGTTATATTTTCTAAGTATCGAAATATAGTAGTTTGTGAATATACTTATCCTGTTGAGATAAGTATATGAAAATGATTTTCAAGTATTTGAAATGTGATATTAAATTAATGAAATATTAATTTAGGAGGCTTAGTGATTTTCGTGGAAAATATAATCTTTGTTTGAAATGTTTTTTTATTTGATAATTAAATAACCGACTATCAAATCTTGGCCTAAATATGTAATCCTTCTTAATTTTGGTGGTAGGAAAATATTCTCTAATTAATACCGAAGGATTTTAACACTTGAAATATCTAGGGGAAACACAGGGATTATATAGTGCAATTACCATCAGTGGTGATATACTATACGTATAAACTTATTCCATTCTTCTAGGACAAATAATAAGGAAATCCATCCACTTAAACAGTTAGGGGGTGATCCCCGCTCTTATGTATTGTCTGATTATTTCCTAAACAACCGGTATTGAGCATTCCAGAAATCGGCGTTTGGTTTTGTGGAGCACCCAGGAAATGGAAGAGTGTACTGGTAAGAGATGACTCGAACTCATAACCACTCCAAAAACCATATACGGTTCTATGGAGGAGATTCGAGATATATTGAGATGATGGGATCTATGTGTGATTCCGAGACCCGTTGGTGTAAGGGAATTCAGGTGTTATTCCAAGATCTATTTGAGATGTGGAATCTATGTGTGATTCTGAGACCCGTCGGGGTATTGAAATCCATGTCGGATTCCATGATTTATTTGGTGGTGGTGCGTAAGCTGCAATGCCGGACATAACCTCATCAGCAGAAATGACTAAAACCAGAGATAGGAGGCATGGCCAGTAGGGTTGGCAAACCCATAGGGTGTAGTCAGCTCCACCCAGATATTACCTACAGTTTATGCATGCATGGGGCGATGCACTCGGTCTTAGTGAGACCAGCTATGTTTTTCCTATGGTCACTAGGGATGTATGCTACTTTTGAAGGATATCTCTGATCCTTGTGCAGGAGGACCATTCCTCGAAGCACTGAGGGCACCTCCATGAAAATCCTACACAATTAGCAAACGCGCCTTATCGATTTTCGATTATATACCTAGTATTACTATGGTGTACACCCATGAGCATCACAACAACTTGATTATTATTATTGTTGTTGTTGTTGTTGTTGTTGGCCTTGGACATTATTATAATATCATTGGATTTATGATATAAAAGGGTTTTGGTTATCGTAAGTTAAAAACCCATATGTGTTCATGTGCGGTGTGGTCTTACCAGATAACTTTGTTTTTGAAAGGTTATTTAAAACTTTAGGAATCCATTTGATTGTGTTTCTTATGCTGGTTTTACCAGACTTACCCGGACGTTGTTTTCCTATAATGCTTGGGTCAGACTAGACATATTTCCAGGTTTAGTTGGATATTTTTAGCGCTTCAGGAGATGAGCTAGTGGCCCTATGACATATTCATGTAGATGGTTATTTTTCTTCCGCTGCATTCATTGTTGTGTATTATTCAACAATTGTAGGGATAGGTTGTTATAACTGTCCATGCTAAATAGGTTAGTCTGTTCTAATTGATGTCTGTATATACATATATCATGGTTTTGTTTTTGTGTAAAGATTTGTTATATATTATAGATGATTCGTTCCGCTGTGAGATTCTGTGTTGTTTAGTTTCTTCTTGTCTTCTTTCTTCTTTCTTTTTCCCTAACTATCCGCCTTTCCGTTCAATTTGGGTTGGACATGTGTGGTTTATTGTCAGCTTAAACTGTACGGAAAAGTGGGTCGTTAAAGCTAGAAGCTCTTTTTAGTGGTTGTGTAATTAATTTAAGCATCGTTTAGAGTCATACTAGTGTAGTAGATAACGTGAAGGATCTTGTTGATGCGTTATCCTAAGACAACACCGACTGCAAAGTTCGAAGCATCACACATTATTTCAAATGGAAGATCCCAATTTGGTGAACAAATTACTGGAGGAGAAACTAGTTCGTTTTTTAGACTTTTGAAAGAAGGGATACAATCAGAGTTAATTTAAATGGAATGTCTTTTCCTAGAAGAGTCATAAGAGGTCGAGCAATCTTACTGAAGTCTTTCACAAAGCATCGATAAAAACCCACATGTCCAAGGAAAGAGTGAATGTCTCTAACGGACTTGGGAATGGTAGATTTGCAATGACATCATTTTTTTGCTTTATCTACCTCAATGCCTTTATTTGAAATGACATGTCCAAGGACTATGCCTTGAGGGACCATAAAGTGGCATTTTTTCCAATTTAGCGTTAAGTGTTTATCCTTGAATCATTTAAGAACCAATTCAAGATGGTGCAAGCACTCAGAAAAAGTGTTTCCAAATATCGAAAAATCGTCCATAAACACTTCAAGAAATCGTTCGATCATATCAAAACAAATGCTGACCATGCATCTTTGAAATGTAGCAGGAGCGTTGCAAAGGCCAAAAGGCATACGTCGATAAGCAAAAGTGCCAAAGGGACACGTGAAAGTTGTTTTTTCTTGATCTTCGGTAGCGATTGGAATTTGGTTATAACCGAAATAACCATATAGAAAGTAATAGAATTTGTGGCTGGCTAAACGTTCGAGCATTTGGTCGTTAAAAGAAAGAGGGAAGTAATCCTTACGTGTTGTAGCATTTATTTTTTGATAATTAATGCAAACATGCCAACCCATCTGAGTACGAGTTGGAATGTGTTCGTTAGAATCATTCTTGACAACGGTAAGTCCAGATTTTTTTGGTACCACATGAATTGGGCTAACCCATGAACTATCAAATATTGGGTATATGATTTTGTTTTCGAGAAGTTTAAGAATTTCATCACAAACTGCATCCTTCGTTTTTGGGTTAAGCCTTCGTTGTGCGTTACGAATAGGCTTGGCATCGTCGACTAAATGGATGCGATGTTGAACAAGAGCGGGACTAATGCCCTTTGTATTGGTGATCGACCATCCAATTGCTTCTTTTTTTCGAAAGGATTGAAAGTAATGAACTTTCTTGATCAAGAGAGGGAGTTGAAGAGATTATGATGGGAAACGTTTCATTGTCACCTAAGTAAGCGTACATAGGGTGATCGGGAAGGGGTTTAAGGTCCAACCTCGGGGGTTGCTTGATCAAAGAATTAGGTTGAGATTCTGACTCAACTAGAAGCGATTCAAAGGGGAGCGTGTATTCAATCTCATTGGGGATTTCATGAAACAATATTTTGTACTCGGCCTTGCGTTCATCTTAAGGTCAATCATCATGTTTTCAAAGTTTTCGTGAATTGCACTAACTTCCAACGTTTGGTCACGTGGTTCTTTGGATTTGTTTTCAAGATTGAAAATGTTAAGATCAAAATTCATGTTTCCAAAAGAAATTTTAATCGAACGGCTGTGATAATTGATTAAAGCATTTGAGGTGGCTAAGAATGGTCGGCCCAATATCAAAGGGATTTGACTCGTAGGGTTGGTCACAGGTTGTGTTTCGAGAACGATAAAATCAACGGGGAATATGAATTGCCCTACTCTAATGATCACGTCCTCAATTTCTACCATGGGTTTTTTAATGGAAGATCAATGAATTAAAGCATAACCTTTGTTGATTTGAGCTCACCTAAGCCTATTGTTCATAAACAAAGTATGAAATTAAATTGACACTTGCGCCTAAGCCTATCAAGCATTAACGTCTTGTCTCCAATTGTACATGAGACAATAGGGCATCTAGGATCTTTGTATTTAACGGGAATGGATTGGGACAAAACTTTTCCCAAACTGGCCGCTAAGAAGACTTTTTTGGGCACTTAAGTGTGTCGCTTTTGGGTACACAAGTCCTTAAGAAATTTAGTGTAAGTTGGAACTTGCTAAACAATGTCAAGAAGCGGGATGTTAAGTTTCACTTGTTTAAAAATTTCCAACATCTTTTCCATTTGGTCCAGTATTTCTTGGGTCGAAGACGATGTAGAAATAGAACACGATACTCATTAGGTTGGTCTACTTGAGTAGAAGAAGAACTTGGATTGGAATTTGACTCAACGTTGGGCTCCACGTTCTGTTCAGATTCGTTTGTTGTTTTAGAAGTGTCAAGAGGGGTTTTTAGTAAATCGTTTGGATCAACGACTTGATTAACAAATTATTATTTTTATCCTTTTGTTTTTTTGAAAAGATATATATACATACATACATATATGTTGGATTTTTGTTTTTATAAAAAAAAAATTAACTCAATTTTTTTTTGGGATTTTTGATTTTGTTTGAAAATTTTCAAAGGAGATGATTTAAAAGGAATTTTTGTTTTGGATTTTAAAAAAACTAAGTTAAGTTAAATTATTTTGTTGTTTTTTTAAAATATGCATGAACTAATGAAACTAAATGTATGCAAAGGACTTAATTACAAATTTATGTCCTTAGTAGCTCCTAATGCAAAATTGTATAATCACACTTTGTTTTAAATCAACAAAAAAATTCTTAGCCGGGTAACGGACAGGAGTTATCGGTGCACCACGAATCACCGTAGCAGTGCAACCGAAGGTTTAAGTACCTTCAGAGAAACAATTAGCATAATATTTACGAATCACCGTAATATTTATAACCGATTATTGCTCTGCCGTAGCCTAGACACCAAGAAATAAAGTTGTTCAAAGAAGACAATTGTCAAGATACAATTAAATCCTAGGTGAGCTTGTGACTTCCTTAAGTCTATAGTCTAACTATTATTAATAGTCAATATTTTAAGATAAAATGTGATTTGTGGGCCAAGGAAGGGGTGATGAAATCTCCCATCTTATATGGATTTGGGTATTTCCCTTAGAAAGGAAAACAAGATGGTATGAATAAAAAATAGAAATTAAACTTGAGTTAACGATGCAACTACGAATGAATTTTGATTTTGTTTTTTAATTTTTTTTAAATGCAAGCAACCAACAATGTTATCTAAATAAAACTTAAGATGAGAGCACGATACCAAAGCGGGCATAATTATTAGCAATTTTTTTAGGGGCGATTATTTTTAAATAAGCAAGCAAAGCAATTTTAACAGTAAATCATCTCCTTATCTACTTTTGCAACCTGAAAATTTGAACAACAAAAGAAAATTAGAAACAAAGAAAATCCTCTTTTTTTTTAAATAAGGATGTAACTAAAAACCAATGTTTTCAAACCGGACCGTGAATCAAACCGTGAGGACTCAGGGTTCGAGGGTTCGACCGGTCGAACCGTCAAGAACCTCACATATTTTTTTTGGAAATTAATACATTTAGATGCAACGTATCAATCTTAAGTACACAATAAACCAACATCTTTAATAAAAATATACGATATTAATTCATAATCCACACATTAATTGTAATATAAAAAATTAAACAAAATTTGTTACACTATCAGCACTAATTACGAAAATAAAAATGGACGGAGATTTGAAAACATATTTTGGAACGAAGAAATTACGCATATGAGAGGGTTCAACCGGGTTCAAATAAAGGGTTAAACCGCCAATTTAAAGGTCGAACCAAGGTTCTTGCATGTAGGAGGTTTGATTGAGTTCTCGGCCTTTGATCCCCATGGCTCAGGGTTATTCGCGGTTCAACAGCGTCAGGGTAGGGTTATGAAAACTATGCTAAAAACAAAACAAAACAAATCAAAACGAAAATGAAAATAGTACAAAACAAATTGAAACTTGTTATTATTTTTTTAAATTTTTTCTTCAAATAAAAAGAGGAACAATTGGTTCAAGAAAAAATCAAAACAAAGATTTTTTTTGGGCCTGTCCCAATCCCTTAATACCCAGGGTAGTAAAAAACACTCAGCAGAATAATTAACTTCCTCAAAAAAAGGCTTCTCGTTCGTTCCCAAAACAACTAAAATTCCCACAAAAAAGAGAAAACAAATCGAAATTCCCATAGGCACTAAAATTGATTCCTGATGCGACTTTGAAGTTCGGGTTTTCTGGTCGATGTGGGTTGCGATTTTGGAGTTTAGGCTTGTGTGAGTTCACGATTTAGGGTGTCAGGTTGCATGGTTGAAAAGAGGGGACGCAGAGGAAGTTCAGGAAATTTGTGGTGGCCGTTGTTGGTCGTATAGGAGTCGAGATTGGAGAAAGCTGATTGCAGGTTGAGAATGGTCTTGACTTTGTTTGAGAGTGAAGTTAGGAGATGGAAGCTGGATCAGTGGTCATGGAATTTGTTGGAGCCGAGTGTGTTTGAGGTCAGAGGAGAAGATGTTTGAGGGAGGTTGTCAGTAGAGGAAGTGGAGAAAAGTGAACTGGAAGTCTTGTATGTGGGGGATGTTTGGATGGAATGTTTGAAATGGAGTTACTTGAATGGGTTGGGTGATAAACTACAGCAGTAATGCACACTTCTGAACTTGCTGACAGTGGAAGATGGTGTGATGTGTTGACAGGAAAATTGTATTATGAGATGGTGGCACAGTTGTGACAATGTGCAGTGGAGATAGTGGCAGAGGAGGGAATATTGCACAGTTTTGGTGAGTGTTGTTTGGATGTAGATGGTTGGTGGAAATGGTGCTGGAATTCCTTAAGAAATAGAATGAATGGAAATATACAAAGTCCCACATCGCCAAATTATTAAGAGCTATATTGGTTTATATATGGCTTTCTCATGAGGAGGTTGGGGGCCTGGGGCTCCCAAATGTATGCTTTGTTGTGAGGAGGGAGATCATGCATCACCACCACACGCGCGCGCCGCCGCCGTCCGTCCGAACCGGGCCGGGTTTGGGTTTGGATGCGGCATGAGCGGGTGCGACCCGACTGAAGTGGCGCGGGCAAACAGAAGCGAATAGCAGGTGGGTGCGACCCGTTAAAGGGCAGCGATGGCAGAAAAACAGATGTGACTGTACGAAGAGGTACAGACGCGACTGTTTGAGCGAACGGGTGCAGACACGACCGTTCGGAAGAGATACGGACCAGCTATAAATAAGAAGGAAAACTGATCACTTTCCTCACTCATTTTAGAAATCCGAAACTACTTCTTCTCTTCTGCTGCTATACTCTAAATCACAGAGTGATATACTCACTACAATCTCGAGCAGAATACGTCTGTTGTATCTTGGGGAATTTTGAAATAAAATTCTTAAGGAAATTGTTACGACAAACCTCAGATGATATCCGGTTAGATTCTAGTTTATTCTATAATCTTTTGTTTATACGTTGTGTTGTTTCTATAAATAGTATAACGTTGTTGTTGTAATTTATTTACAACGTAACTTATAGTTACAATTATCTAATACAGAATTCCAGCGTAGTGGAATTCTAATTGATAAACTTATGCGGCGAGTTTATTGTAGCGTGCTATCTGTTTTAGTACACTAGATATATAACATCTTAAGAATTTTTTCTGCTTTTGCTAAAATACAGATGGCAATAGTAGAGTTCTCAACAAAGGCTACTACACACAACAGGCCCGATCCTTTTAAAGGAGATGGTGACGATTTTCTAACGTGGCAGAATCAAATGTTATTTTATCTCACCACACTCGGCCTGCAAAGGTATCTCGAGGAAGAGGAACCAATTCCTACAACAGGCAAGGAATCAGATGTTGATATGTGGAAGCATTCCGATTTTCTATGCAGAAACTATATTCTGAATTGTCTCGACAAGGTGCTATACAAAGTATATCAGCCTCTAAAGATAGCAAAAGCACTTTGGAATGCACTTGCCACGAAGTATAAGACGCAGAATATCAATCTTAAGAAATTCATTGTAGAAAAATTCATGGACTACAAGATGGTTGACTCCAAACCGATGACTGTCAACTGCATGAACTGCAAATCATCATTCATGAACTCGAGGCAGAAGGTCATAAGGTTAGAGAATTGTTTTTGGTTGAAGCCATCATGTGAAAACTGCCGCCGTCATGGAGAGATTACCGCAATTATCTAAAGCATAAAAAGAAGGAAATCTCTGTACAGGATCTCATAGTCTGATTGAAAATTGAGGTAGATAACCATGGAATAACAAAACAAAGCGAGGAGGCATTTGTGGCTGAAGATTCAAAGACCAAAAACAAAAAGAAAAATTTTCAGAAGAAAAGGAAATCTCCAGACAACAAACCAAAAGACAACAAACGAACCAAAAAGTTTAATGGTGAATGTTGGGTTTGTGGAAAAGTTGGGCATGCCGCTAGAGATTGCAGGCTCAAAAAGGACCGCAACAAAGAGGCAAATTTAGTAGACAACATGGAAGTGGATGAGTCCAACTTCTCGGCAGTTGTATCTGAATGCAATATGGTTCAGAATCCTAACCAATGGTGGGTAGACATAGGCTCTACATGTCATGTCTGCTCTGACAAATCCATGTTGTCTACATACAAGAAATTCGATCATGAAGAAAAACTCTATATGGGTAATTCTGCAGTATCTATGATCGAAGGCAGTGGCACAGTAATCCTCAAGTTTACTTCTGGAAAAACTGTCAAGTTGAATGATGTGCTCCACGTTCAGACATACGTAAGAATCTCATCTCTGGTGCAGTATTATCAAAGAAAGGATTCAGAATGGTGTTCGTGTCAGACAAGATGGTTCTATCCAAAGCTGGAATGTATATCGGAAGGGGTTATTTATGTGATGGCCTATTTAAGGCAAATGTAGCCGTTATCGGCAATAAAACTATGTATTCTGATTGTGCTATTAATAAAATTGAAGTTTTTTACTTGCTTGAGCACAAAATTTTACTATGGCATGATAGATTAGGACACATAAATTTTCAAAAAATGAAAATATTATCAAATTTGGGATTAATTCCGAAATTCCAAATAGATAAGAACTACAAATGTGAGACATGTGTAGAAGCAAAAATGGTTAAAAAACCATTTCAATCTGTTGATATAAGCACCGAACCACTAGGTTGGGTTCATACAGATTTATGTGATTTTAAATCATTACCTACAAGAGGTGGGAAAAAGTACATTATCACGTTTATTGACGATTATACGCGATATTGCTATATATATCTTTTGAATAGTAAAGATGAAGCAATTACATCATTTATAAAGTACAAGGCTGAGGTAGAAAATCAGTTAAATAAAAAGATCAAGATATTGAGATCTGATCGAGGTGGAGAATATGAATCACCATTTGAACAGTTCTATGCCGAAAATGGTATAATTCATCAAACAACAGCTCCATATTCACCACAACAAAATGGTGTAGCCGAGAGGAAGAACAGAACGTTAAAAGACATGATTAATGCCATGCTTTTAACTTCTGGTCTACCGACGAATTTGTGGGGGGAAGCCTTAAATATGTCTAATCACATATTAAACAAAGTCCCTCACAATAAAACAGGAACAATTCCATATGAGTCATGGAAAGGACACAAACCAAGTTTTAAATACCTCAAAATGTGGGGGTTCTTGGCAAAAGTTCCAGCTCCGCCTCTCAAGAAAGTCAAACTTGGACCAAAAACAGTAGATTGTTACTACTTAGGGCCAGCCCAAAATAGTAGTGCATACAGATTTTTGGTATTCAAGTCTGATATAACTGATATTCGTGTAAATACAATCATGGAATCAAGAGATGCTTCATTCTTTGAAGAAGTATTTCCGTACAAAAGGAATGAAGGAAATAATGTCCCAAAAAGGACAAGGGAAGAATCAAACGATTCACATGAAGATGAAACTCATCATGAAATTGAGGATGCTGAACCGAGAAGAAGCGTAAGGGCTAGAACTTCCAAAACATTTGGTTCAGACTTTTTTACATATGTATTAGAGCATGAACCTCAAACG
The DNA here is from genome assembly GCA_030765085.1 of Allium cepa. NCBI lineage: Eukaryota > Viridiplantae > Streptophyta > Magnoliopsida > Asparagales > Amaryllidaceae > Allium > Allium cepa. The sequence continues at coordinate 206,963,791 of CM060934.1, forward strand.
TACAAGGAAGCAATGTCATCTTTTGAATCTTCATGTTGGAAAGAAGCAATCCAAAGTGAGATTGATTCAATTCTAAGTAATAAAACTTGAGAAATTGTTGATATTCCACCTAGAATTAAACCTATTGGCTGTAAATGGATTTTCAAGAAGAAAATGAAAGCAGATGGCTCTATCGACAAGTATAAAGCCAGATTAATAGCCAAAGGATATCGTCAAAAAGAATGAGTAGACTTATTTGATACATATTCGCCAGTAACACGAATAACCTCTATAAGAATGCTAATAGCAATTGCATCGATTTATGGTCTAGAAATTCATCAAATGGATGTAAAGATGGCATTCTTAAATGGAGATCTCGATAAGGAGATCTACATGGAGCAACCTGAAGGTTTTATTTCCAAAGGAAATGAAAACAAAGTCTGTAGATTAGTAAAATCATTATACGGACTAAAACAAGCTCCAAAACAATGGCACACAAAATTTGATGGTGTCATGATGAGAAATGGTTTTCGTATAAATGAATGCGATAAGTGTGTTTATTATAAACAAATTGGACAATCATACGTGATGATTTGTTTATATGTAGACGATATGTTAATATTTGGTCCAAATACTCAGGTAATAGAGACCATAAATAAGATGTTAACTAACAATTTCGATATGAAAGACTTAGGAGTTGCAGACGTTATTTTGGGAAACAAAATAATAAGAACTCCTAATGGAATTGAATTATCTCAGTCACACTATGTAGACAAAGTGATTGAAAAATTCCAAGACTATGGAATTAAAGGAGTGAGAACACCTTTCAATCCATCAGAAGTACTGCATAAAAACACTGATGAGAGTGTAATGCAACTCGAATACTCTCATGTAATAGGATGTCTCATGTATTTCATGAATTGCACAACACCAGATATAGCTTATGCAGTAAGTCGACTGAGTAGGTATACAAGCAATCCAAGAAAGGAACACTGGAAAGCACTAATGAGATTGCTTGGATATTTAAAAAATACCACAAATTATTTCTTACATTATGGAAAATATCCTGCCGTCTTAGAAGGATATAGTGATGCAAATTGGATTGCTGATTCAGAGGAATCAAAATCAACAAGTGGTTATGTCTTTACCTTAGCAGGGGCAGCAGTGTCATGGAAATCTACTAAACAAACGTGCATAGCTCGATCCACTATGGAATCGGAGTTCATCGCTTTAGATAAAGCAGGCGAAGAAGCAGAATGGCTTCGTCACTTTTTAGAAGATATTCCATTTTGGTCTAAACCTGTACCAGCCATATGCATACACTGTGGTAACCAAGCTGCGCTAAGCAGAGCACACAACTTTGTGTATAATGGAAAGTCACGACATATTCGTCGACGCCATAACACAGTTAGGCAGTTACATTCAAATGGAACTATTTCCATAGATTATGTGAGAACGAATGATAACCTAGCGGATCCATTTACTAAAGGTTTATCTAGAGAGAAAATTGACTGCGCATCGAGGGAAATGGGTTTAAAAGCCTAAACCACCAAGAGTTATCTTATACGGAAACCTATCCTAGCGACTGGAGATCCCACGGACTAGGATCAATAGGCAAACCAGTTCTGAATAACTCAAGACGTAATGCATTTGCGTGGACATAGTCCAACTCCATTCCTATGATGCACAATATAAATGCATGCCTACTGAAGTATTTAAAGGTTAAAACTATGTTTTTTAATGATGACCATATCTTGGAAATAACAAGTGGGGTATATGTAGGATACTCTTAATGGTTGCGATCACCTATGTTAGTGTGAGCTGGGTCGGCTCTATGAGAATATCAAAAGGCTTTTATTCTCTAAAACACTCGCAGAACCAAAAAATTGTTCAGGACCAAAATGAATACAACCAAGAGATTGGATGAGAAGGGAATCAATGCTTCGTAAAGCTTATTGTCTGGATATATAATAAAGGCTGACGGTTCAAGATGAAATAATTCACCGATTAGCCAAGTAGATCCGATAAGTTTTAACTAAGGAAAGTTCAAAGTGAAATATCTATTTATCCACGATAAAGCATTATTCCATATGTACTCTGTGATATTTCGCTTTGTGTGGGGGATATGTATATTATCATTCATGTGGGGAATTGTTGGAATTCCTTAAGAAATAGAATGAATGGAAATATACAAAGTCCCACATCGCCAAATTGTTGAGATCTATATTGGTTTATATATGGCTTTCTCATGAGGAGGTTGGGGGCCTGGGGCTCCCAAATGTATGCTTCGTTGTGAGGAGTGAGATCATGCATCACCACCACACACGCGCGCCACCGCCGCCGCCGTCCGATCGAACCGGGCCGGGTCGGGTTTGGGTTTGGGTTTGGGTCTAATATGATACTCGTATTTTTACTGCAAACTGGACCGGGATTTCTGACAATTGCAGGCCATACAAATAGATGTGGATCTGTTCGGAAGCGGACGCGGTTGAATATGCGAGAACAGTGGCGGGTGCGATCCGTTAGAAGCAAACAGTTACGGCCGAACACAGGCGGGTGCGACCCGACTGAAGCGGACGTGGGCGAATGAATGTGGCATGAGTGGGTGCGACCCGACTGAAGTGGCGCGGGAAAACAGAAGCGAATAGCAGGCGGGTGCGACCTGTTAAAGGGCAGCGATGGCAGAAAAACAGATGTGACTGTACGAAGAGGTACAGAAGCGACTGTTTGAGCGAACGGGTGCAGACACGACCGTTCGGAAGAGATACGGACCAACTATAAATAAGAAGGAAAACTGATCACTTTCCTCACTCATTTTAGAAATCCGAATCTACTTCTTCTCTTCTGCTGCTATACTCTAAATCAAGGAGTGATATACTCACTACAATCTCGAGCAAAATACGTCTGTTGTATCTTGGGGAATTTTGAAATAAAATTCTTAAGGAAATTGTTACGACAAGCCTCAGACGATATCCGGTTAGATTCTAGTTTATTCTATAATCTTTCGTTTATACGTTGTGCTATTTCTATAAGTAGTATAACATTGTTGTTGTAATTTATTTACAACGTAACTTATAGTTACAATTATCTAATACAAAATTCCAGTGTAGTGGAATTCTAATTGATAAACTTGTGCGACGAGTTTATTGTAGCGTGCTATCTATTTTAGTACACTAGAAATATAACAAATGGAGTTGTGCAAGTTGATGTGGTCTATTGCTAGAAGTTGTGGGCAGTGGTGATGATATGGATTGTTGTGTTGGAGCAGTTTTGAAGATGGTTCAAGAAGTTTTCTGGTGAAGACTGTTGTTTGGTAGACGCAATTGTGGGATGGGGCAGTTTTGATGTAAGTTTTGAATGTATGTATGGAGTGATGAATGGTTTGGATGTGGGGTGAGTTGTGATGTTGTGGAAGAAGTCTTGGATGAAAATGGCAGAAATGGTTTAAGAGATGGCGAGGGGGAAAGATGTGTAGCAGTGAACTGATGCACTGTTGTTTGCACCGTTGGTTTGGAAAGTGATGTAGGCAGTTGAACGGTTAGAAGCAGTGATGTAGAGAAGTGGTTGGTGTGTTTTTTGGTGGTAAGGTGGTAGAAATAGGCAGCAGTAAGTTAGCATGTGTAGGAAGTTTGTGAATATGCAGCGATAGATAGTTTGTTGTTGATGTGAATGAAGGGTTCTGGTGATGTATGGCTGTGGTTTGTGGATTGCGGCCTGTATGGCTATGAAGTTTGTGAAGTACAGCAGATATGTTTTTTTGTATGTGGTTGAAGGTTGAAGGTAAATACAAATTAAGTAGATCAGTATATATGCACAGCAGTACCAGAGCAAGCGAAGGTGGTGATGGCATTGGAAGTTGTGAATGTGGAGTAATGTTTTGTGAATGGCAGCAGTTATGGGGGAAGTGTAGTTATTGAAGGTTGTACAGATTATGAGTGGCGTTTGTTGGCAAAATACTTGTTGATGGGACAGTGGAGAAGGGTGAAATGGTGATGTGATGATGATGTTGTTGAGATGTATTTCAGGTGGTATGTGTGCAAGTAGGAAGTAGGAAAGGAGGTTTTGATATGGGCAGCAAGGCAAGTTGTGGTATGAGGTTTTGTGATGCAAATGTGTTGATGTATGAGCAGAGAAGGAGATGAATGATGTATGGATAGAGAAGTGTTGTGTGTTAAAGGGCAGAGAAGCGTTGAGATGAAGTTATAGTTTTAGTAACAGGGGGAGGGGAGTTGTAACAGAGGCTTTGTGCAGGCAGGGTAATTGGAAATGTATGCACAGTGTGCACAGTTTTTTAAAGAAAGAAAAGAAAATTGTAATTGTAAAATGCAAATGCAAAGAATAATTTTTTTTTTTGAAGTTGTGTGTGTATTAATAGAAATGCAAATGCAAAATAGAAAAGCAACAAGCACACAAACAAAATGAAAACACGAATCAAACAAAAAACACACAACACAACATCATCTATTAAAATGCAAATTAACATAAAAATGAACACATAATAAAATCAAACAACAAATAATTCGAAGGGTAAAAATTAAAATCAAATTAATTCATCGGCAACGGCGTCAAAAACTTATTGAATCGGCTAGTTTTCTATCGGTTAGAAAATCGTCGAAAAATTGTAATAAAAATAATCGCAAGCGCACGACGTGCAATTTTGGTATGTGGTGAACGCAGATCGATCCGCAGGGAATTGAAATGATTTAAACTTCTACTCAATCAAATTAAACCAATATTTGAAGTTGTTTTAAGCTAAGAAAAATGTAAAAATAGCTAGAAATAAAAATGATTAAAAATATGAGATTAGAAAACACTTTAGAGGCAAATCCACTTTCATATTTTACATAAATCAACACACAAACAATCTATGATCTCTCTATTTTGATCTTAAGTGGAATTAGTGATGTATTTATCATAAGTATGGTCTATTTATGTTATTAACTAACATAACTTAAACCATCAAACTATAATACAATACATAAAACCACTTATCAATTGTAATGAAAATGAAGTCAAAGCAAAAGCTATTTTAAGTATGATCTATTTACAATTGTATTTAGTAACATAAATCATCAAATTTTGATTCTACTTTAATTTCACAATCAAAATTCACTTAGTTAGTTAATGATGTAAATTGTGTTTATATTGAATAATAATAGCCTATTTGTGACAATAACATAGACTATCAAATTCACTAATAAACTTACATCATAAACTAACTTTTCATGAAGCATAAAAGGGATCATAAATCGCTCAATATGTTGAAGTTTTATAATTTTAGAGAGCATCATTGCTCCTAAATTGAAGGGGTTTAGCTACTCATTTGTGTTATCATTTCAACACTTGTAAATTTCAACATAAAAATCAAGCAAAGTAAGAGCAAATAAAAGAGAATTAACCTACTTGCATAAAATAAATCTAAGCTACTAACATAAAAGAAAAGAGAGAAAATACATGAAAATAATCATAAAAGAAAATAAAAGCAAATAAGAACAAGAAGAAAAGGAGGCTAGGAAGCCATTTTTATTTCATATAATTTTGAGGCTTACAACTTGCTTAATATGATAAGCGATTAAAGATCCTGTGACGACCCGATCCTTCGACCCTCGAAAATCAACACTAATACGTTCTTGGTATTCACGTGCTACAAATCCAAGTGCTGGAGAGGTGGATAAACAAGGGTAAGAAAGAACAGAATCTCACACGATTGGAATAACATATATTATTTCGATATATATATATATATATATATATATATATCTTTGCAGCGGAAATTTTAAATACATTTATCAGAGTTAACATGGATAGTCATAAATATCTGTCCTTACAAATGCATAATACAATAGTATAGAAGTATGGTGGAAATAAGGCAATAGCCTACTGAAGAATCTTCTAACTTCATTCTTCAAGCTCCATCCAGATATCTTCTAACAAACCTGACTACTAGGCTGCCTGGGGAAATTAGAGCACCTAGAGTTTAAGGGGTAAGAAAAATAAACTCTATGTCAGTCATGGGAGTGGTGTAAGAAACTAGAAATACGCGTTTTTGAAAACAAAGGTATCTCATAAGACCACGCCGTACATGAACACGGAACAGGTTTTTACCTTATGATAACAAAAAAACATTGCCAGGTAAAATCATTGTATATTATTTTTAATGACATTCTTTTGAAAATACTTTTCAAATAAACTTATGAATCTTAGCCGGAATTGTTACATTATTAAATTCCAGCATACTAGCTACAGAGTAGGTTCTACAATCAAGTTCGAAGGTACTTATTGAAGAATGGATTTCCATACAATGACAGGTAAGGAACTACCTTTCGTACAGTACACCTCTAGAGGGATGTACCTAGGATCGACGTCTTCGATACCTCTGCCTCTGGCAAGACCGGTCACCCACAGACCACCTAGTGGTGGATAAAACCAAATATGACATCACCCCAGTCGTAACCCACTTATCTGTGGTTACAGCATACACAACATTAATTTAAAACCCGACATTATAGCGGTAATAAATATATCTAGAAGGGTGATGACAATACCCTTATGGGCGCAACCCATATAGCCTCACAGCATGCTCTATTTAAGCCATTACCGGTTGATGAGGCCTGAGGTAGCGACTACTTTTCGCGTAACACATTCCACTTCATTGTCATCCCTTAATCACACAACTGATTTCTACAAACATATAACTCATGAGCTCGTATGTCTTAGGAAAAGGGAGTTAAGCTAAGAGAAGTTGCCTTCTCCCCCACCAATCAGATGATACGTTCATAAAGATTAACCAATGTAATTACAATGCAATGTAGACATTCGTCCATACAAGTTGTCCAGGAATAGGACAAACTGAAGGCACTCTCCTACTACATCCTGTCCGGAGTTACCCCTAGGATTAGTCGTGAGAAGTCCTTGCAACCCAAAGATTTTCATAAATGAAGGGACCGATACTACTTTAGTTATTTAGGATCAAACCAGAATTATCAACAAGCAATCCTTCCACCATAAAAATCTCCGGTCTTCATCGTTCATTGTCTTCATCAAGTCTTCATTTTTCGAACACGTATATTGGTTCGAAGTGGTTTTTGGATAGGAATTACCCAAATCTGAACCCGATTCCTTCAAACCAATCATCGATAAAAAGATGTTAAGTGAATAGGGAATTATTCTTATATTGATAAATTTCTTTTTATCAAAATATCTTTTGGAGATATATATTTTAATACATTCTTTCTGGTGTATACGGAATCATTAAATCTCATTTATCAAATCCTTTGATTACGTAAAGCCTTTTTAATTTTCAAATCATTTCAATCTTTTCTTAGGAGAATAATTCCAAATCATTTCATTTAAATATTAACAAAGATTTCTTAATTCAAAAATCAAATTCTTTGAGTTAAAACTATGTTATCTAGGATGTTAATCCAACATCAGTAAATATTAAGTGAGCAGAACCTATAGAAATCATCTAATTCTACTCAATATCAATTCCTGTATTCAACAAGTACTATGGGTGGAATAATGGCGAAATCATCTTTCAAATTCCACGAATAGTACGAGTTCCCTCTTCGGGCTTTAACACCAAGTATAAGAAGATTATCCCCAAAAAATCCAAGTAAATTATATTTGGAAAAATATATCCTTTATACTTTATAAAATTTTGATCTATGTAAATTTAGTTTACCATTCCCTCTGTCGGGCCAATCAGGATAGCCAGGGAGAGTAGGAAGCTGATTTTCCAAACTCAAGCTTAGACACTATCTCTCTGTCACACATAAGGCGGTCAAGTTTTTTGATTGACTCTGAATAATTTATTATTTAACCATTCCATAAATCCTTTAAATCATCTTTAAAATACTTAATAAATCATTTGATAACATTTACAAAAGATTTGGGAAAGAACGGTTGCGTTTAAAACTAAATTTCAAAAGTTATATAGAAGTGTCGTGGAAAAGTGCTGCGGAAAGCGTTTTTTAAGCTATATTGATCAAAACGACTTTTATATGATTTGAAAATTCATTTTTATAACTTAAATCATTTTTAAGACATTTTAAAAGTTTTTAGAATTTATTTCATATTTTTAAACAATTTTAAAATGTCATTTTTAAAGAAATCTCTTTATGGATTCTGATTTGCAAAACCGCGATTTTTCCAAAAAAATTGTTTTGCTCGTATTTCAAAAATCTACTTGTCGAAATCTCGATTTTCTTTCTTTGTTTGAAAACTATGGATATAATAGTTTGGAAAATTCTTTTCTCGAAGAATTCCAAGCAATATTTCATTCTATATAATCGTTTAACTTTTATGGCACGAAATCATGAATTGCCGTTACGCGACATGCATATTTTTGACTCGATTTTCAATATTCATTTAAACTTTTCCAAAACACTTTTAAATATTTATAAAACATTTCTTAATCATATTAAACAATTTTCAAGAGGTTTAAACAGTCCATATACACCATTTCGTTCAATAATGGAAAGTGATTTCCTCTGTGCTCATCGACGTGTATTAACGTGACTTGCATATATATTCAATAACTATATTAAACAACCATCATCAATAATCATATCCAAACATATATATCATCCAATAACATATATAACTATATTTTAGGAGTTTTTTCACTTTTATTTATATGCTGCTAATTTTTTTTCAAACATTCATCGACCAAACATCCAAACATCATTAACATCCAAATAGTTATGTAAACATTTATAACTACTTATAATGGTTTAAAGTTAGAGTTTTCAGATTGCTTTTCTATCGAAAAAGGGCTATATCTTCACTAACTCGTGATCCGAGCTCACAAACCCAAACACCTTGCCTCTTACTATGCTCGACCATTCCATGGCAAAAGTGGTGCTCAGCCAAGCATGGGGAATGAGGGGTAGGACTTTGGATTCTTATTGAATTTACCAAAAACTAGACCTAAAAATAGGTCAATTTCTCTTGGGTTTTTTGGACATTCTACTCCCTAAATTTGTAAATGTATTCAACATGAAAGTTGTAGAAAATTCTTTTCTATATGGTTTTAAAAAAATAATCATCCAATTTGGATTGGTTTTGAGTGAGATATTTCAAATAAAGAATCATCCAGTTTGGATTAGTTTTGAATGAGATATGGTCAAATGAAAAGAGGCATTCTCGAATTTACAAAAATCATACCCGAAAATGGGTCAACTTCTAACTGATTTTGGACGTGTTAGTCAAAGAATTATAAAAGGTGGTGAAAAGAGAAGTTATTGAAAATTATTTTCTCTATAATTTAATAAAAAAAGAAACACTTGATTTCATTTTGTTATGAGGAAGATATGTTCAAAAGAAGAGAGGGCATTCTCATAACTAAAATTTTGGGCCCGAAAATGCAATGGAAAGAAGTGGGTTTTGAGCATGTCTAAGCTTAGAATAGGAAGAAGTGGTCAACTAAAAAGTTGTAACCACTAGAATTTTGAATGGTTTGAAAAGAACAATTACAACCATCCGTTCAGTTATGAAGGAGATGTAGTGTAATGAAGAAAATGCGAAAGGAGAGGTATTTATAGCCAAGGTTCCTCTTCAAAATATCATGATATTTTGGCCATCCTACATCACTATTCCATTACCGCTCTTATGTCATCTCTAATAGCTGAAATGACTCCCTACCATGTGTGTGTACTTGGTGTGTAATAAGGTTGACATTGATTTTTTTAAGTGGTAAGGATGTAACGAATATCTTAGATAGTTTGTATATTTACTTTAAGTAAATTCAAAAATGTAAATGGTAAATTCTTATGTATAGGTTCATGTGCATATGACATGTATATGTGCATATGTATATGTATATGCTTGTTATATATATGTGCATAAGAGAATGAACAATGTTGCGATCACTTCGAACAACTTTCGTTCGATAAACCGTTGAAAACTAGGAAACTTATTATCAGCCACATTTTCACTTCTTAGTTTATATTCATATATATGTAAACAAAATTTGAAAATAAATTTATAATAATTATTAATTAATTAAAATTATCTCATTTGAATTATAACACCATTTAAATCAATATTAACAATTATTTACAAAAATTGCTACTTTACCGATAAAGCGATACGGGTTTTCTTATAATCTTCAAATCAATTATATATCTTTATAAACCCGTTATAATTGATTTATTATCACTTTATAACTATTTAAAATGAATTATTATCGTTTAAAAACAGTTAATTGAATAATTATAATAATTATTAAATCATTAAATCTCAATTTAAATTCTTAAATTAATATCTAAATATAAGGGCAGCACTTATGATGTCATAAACACATTTAATTTCCAAAAATAAAATAAATTATTTTATATCATATTCTTATCCAAATAAGTGTATGTATCTACCTCCGCGCATGATGTTTTACGATTATAAAGCTGTTTATAGATAAAACGGTTTCGGCCATTTTATCGGAATATTTCCAAAGGAATTATTTTTGTGGACATTTTTCCAAAATAAGTTCATTTGTATTATTTATCACTTAAAACTTGATTAATTATGAAAAATAATCTATATTTGAATATTTAAAACAATTTAAATATCTTTAATTAAAGTGATTAAAATTCGGGTCGTTACAGATCCATTACATGAACATAAGTGGGCTATATATACATGCATAAAACCCTAATTCGTATTTTAGGGGGCTTCCCAAAATAACCATTAGAAAGTTTGGCCATCAAGTTATCATTAGCATGAATTAATCCTCCATTATGTGTGCATGTAACTTAACCTCCACTAACTTATGCATTAGCTCCTAACTGTAGATTAAAGTAAATGGATACATGGGGTCGTCCATGATGCATAAGTTGATTTATTTCCAACTTCAATTGCATTCTTCTCTTGTGCATGAATGAATACATGAAAGCCTCTTCGTATTTTCATCCAAATTTCTACAAATAAAAATAAAATGTGCAAGTGAATATTCTTTAAATTAATATATGCACAAAATTACCATTTTACCCTCAAATTGATGTTTGAATGATGACTTGAAAGCATTTTTGAAATTTGGTTTTAAACATGTAAATGCACCCAATTATGATATTTATTTAAAATAAAAGTAAATTAAATATGGAAGTAAAAATATGCACATTTACTTGCACATCAATGTCTAACCTCATTAAGCATCCATAAGAAATACTTTTTCTCTTATATCCTTGCATCGACTCTTCAATCGATAGAATGTTGTTGGTATTGCTCTACTAGGAAGGAATGCATTTTGGCTTATAGAAATTCTTGAAGACAAAACATCTCTCATTCTGGAGGCCATGATTTTAGCATTACATTTATAAATGACATTACAATGAGCAATAGGTCTAAACTAAGTTACATTAGAAGTGAATAAAATTTAGGAATGAGAGCTAGCTTAGTTGGATTTATTCCACTCTTCATTTTTTTGCTTTAAAAGAAGTTTTTAATAGCTTTAACAAAAATATTTTTCAATAATTGACTAGTAAAACCGGAGTAAACAAGCATTAAATCCATTTAGATCCGAAAAGCTTATATTTCCTTATTAATTTCATTGGTAGAAACTTCTTCAATAAGGGACAAGTTACTTTTAGGGCTAATTGTATGAAGAGGGATATGATACATAGAAGAGAAATCTTGTTTTATAGGACAAGGATTCTCTAAATTAGATTTTAAGTAGTCTACAAAATTCATCTTTATTCTAGTAGAATTTGAGCAAGTTCTACCATTCTTATCATGAACAAAAGTAATTATCTTTAAAAAATTAGAAATTTTAATATCAAAATGAAAAAGGAGCTTTTATCGCCATCAATATCCCATTGCACTTTTATTTTTTGTCTAATCATATTGTTCTCATCAACTAGGGGAAAAGCTAACTTTCTAGACAAAAAATGCTCTTTAGAAGGAAGGAAATACTGTCGGTTGAGAGATCATGGCTTGCTGGGTTTAGTGAAGGAAGGCTCTTATATTTATAAAATACGAGTGTTTAGTCCAGTTGTTAAAAAGTGAAAAGGTGGAAGAGTCTTTTATGACAGTTTGTCACATGGAGTGTACGTCTTGTTTGATGATTACAAATATATTCTTATATTTGATTTTTCTTTTCAGAGTGTATTACACTTAAAAAAATCATCAAAACACAATTTGTTCCCCTTGTTATCTGTTATTGTGTTTTTTAATCAATATATCAAACACATCTATTTTTCTACAAAAATAATATGTGTTTATTGTTACTAAAAGGAAACATTTTGAGATATTATAATTAATTTCTGTTTGATACTAATCAATATATATATATATATATATATATATATTATATTTAATGTATTTGTTTAGCAATGTGTATTTACAGGGTTGTGATTTTGGTCAAGAGACTTAATTCGATTCATTTGCATATCACAGAGGAAATCTTCTATATATATTATAAAAGAAAGAATCAATTACAGTATTCTCTTTGAATTTCAAATCAGATATTTCCAGATTCATAAGAGGCAAAGCAATGTTTTATTTTATGTGATCAACACTGATTTGAGAATATCAATCAAAAAGGTAAATAGCCAAGCAACAATTATAAGGTGGAGAATCATTCAAAGAACTACAATATCTCAAGAGAGAATAAAGTGTCACGTTGTTCATTTTATCAAGGCACTATCTTTCTCCTTCTATTCGTCTCAAAAATACACTACCTTTTTCATTAAAAATATCGTATTCGTACAATATTTTTTCAATGAAAATTTCAACGTATAAAGTTTTCCATTTAAAATATATCTCCATATTTTTCTCCCTTTTCTAATATTCTTCCCATCTCCTATTATCTATTGAAGCATCTTTATATGAACTCTAGTATCTCATCCATTTTTTCTTATCAGATACACAAAACAAAAATAATGCTGAACAAAATTTTCACATTATCAAATTATACAAATCTGATCATCCTTATGGTGTGTTTTGGTTGTTATGGTTGCTTTGTTTGGGTTATACCAGTTTAGTTTATACCATGTTGGATTATACGTACATACATTCCAACCTAGGATATATATATATGTAGTTAGGCGTTCTAACTCATACTAGATGATTATATATATGCTATTTATTGTTTCTTTATACATGGTTTACTCGTTGTGTTTATGAACATGGTTGTTTATTTGCACTTTGATATGGTGTTGCGTATGATGTATGGACATGCATACATAACACATACACAAACAGATATACATATACATATACATATACATACATATGTGTGTGTGTGTGTATGCATCTATTAGGATGCCTGCATGCAAGTTGGTTGCACTGTATGTGCATTCATATAGGAGGGCGATTTAATTTCATTTGCACTTATCTCATATCATATTATCTTCTGTTATCTATCATATTTATTATATACAGCTGGTTGCGTTTTTGCTTATGTTATATGATAGACGCTAGATGAATGTAGTTATGTATGTATGATGTAAAGGGAGTTGCATTGTCCGTCTCCTAAAATTTCGAGGATGAAATTCTTTTAAGGGAAGAATGTGACACCTCATAATCTTCCCATACTTCTATTGTCTATCTGAAGAAACTCTATATAAACTCTAATATCTCATTCAATTTTTCTTATCGGATGCACAAAACAAAAACAACGCTGAACAAAATTTTCAAAATTTCAAATTATACAAATCTGATCTTCCTTATGATGTGTTTTGGTTGTTATGGTTGCTTTTTTTGGTTATACCAGTTTAGTTTATACCATGTTGGATTAGTTATGCGTTCAAACTCATGCTAAATGATTATATATATGTTATTTATTGTTTCTTTATACATGGTTTACTGATTGTGTTTATGAGCATGGTTGTTTATTTGCACTTTGATATGGTGTTGCATATGGAGGTACGGATGTGCATACATAACACATACGCAAACACACATACACACATGCATCTATTAGGATGCCTGCATGCATGTTGGTTGCACTATATGTGCACTCACATAGGAGGGCGATTTAATTTCACTTGCACTCATCTCATATCATATTATCCTCAGTTGTCTATCATATTTATTATATACAGTTTACTTTGTTTTTGCTTATGTTATATGATGGATGCTAGATGAATGTAGTTATGTCTGTTTTGTATATTTGTATGATGTAAAGGGAGTTGCATTGTCCAACTCTTGGAATTTCAAGGACAAAATTCTTTTAATGGAAGATGTGACACCCTGTAATTTTACGTAATTAAATTAATAGTGCAAAACATAATTTTACATAAATGGAAAAATATAACTTTTTTATAAAAGCAAGAATTAGGTTTCAGGATCTTTTTCATTGCATCCGAAATGTCGTTTACAATTGGAAAACATATATAAATTTTTGAATTTGGTCAAACGAGCAAGAAATTGGAAGAAGCCAAACCCGGTGACATTTTCATAATACATTAAATTGCGAAATTTTAGCCTAGATATTATTTTTAGCTTATAAATCAATCCTTAACCCCATCTCTTTTGCTTTGTAGATATTGCCTCGACATATAGACCCTAATCCCTAAATCAATTCCCAATCCACAAAATCAAATCTAGATTAAACAAATTCATATATAAAATCGATCATTGTGGAGAGAGCTACGCAAATAAATTAAGGCTACCGATAAATTTGGAGTTTGAAGACAGGAAATTTCTACATTGCGAAGAAGGACTGTTCACATTGGATTGAGGAGGATACACAGCTGATCGACGAGTGTGATTAATCTAATTCGCATATATATTGATTAGACGTAGTAATTCACCCATTGTGACCTTAAACCAAATTATAAATAATGTAATTGATAATTTAAAAGTGATTTTTTATGCACATCCGATGAGGATGTACTATGCCATATATAGAAGATTGAAAAGTGGATTTTTTTTATTGAAATTAGCGAAGGTTAAATACTCCATATTAAAAGCTACGAAATACAAAATTGTTCCAAATTTGACATATGATATATCAAAATCGTATTTCTCGACGATGCAAATCCACTGGTGGAGTTTGTTTGTCAATTTTATATACGGATTTATCAAAAAATATGTTGGAAGTTCGACAAATATAGACCGTCCATTTCAATACAATGGTGAAACAACGATGATTCGACGATTGGTGGGTATAGGTCTGTAGTGGAGTCGAGTAGGTGCTCATGGTTGTCTGTAATCATTTCCAATCAAAGTGAGGCGATGTAGATCTATGTGCAAAGATGGATGGTAGCAGTGTATTTCTGGATGGCCGAAGGTGAAGCGAGGAGGCGCGTTGGAAAGCTGGCGATGAGGGCGGCCCAACGATGGCGATGGATCAGTGTTTGAATACCTGTAGTGGCGATGATAGGTGAAGGCAAGTGATTGGCATTGGGTTACGTGAATTTTTTTTGATAATAAATTAATTAAATAAATATATTATTATTGACAGAAGAACTAAACACTACCTTATCTTTAAATGCTTATAACTCTCGCATATGATCTCTATTTTACGAGCAGTTCATGACATTGGGATCAAGGAGAGGCAAAAAATGTTTTAGTATGTTATTTGTTGTGTTTTAAGATGTTTCAAAATGATATCTTATTGTTTTAGGTTTCTTTAGGAGCGCTAGAGTTTAAGCCTGTGTGTTGTTGTCATCTCGATCGAAAAGGTCGGTGAAGAGCTTAGAAAAGAAGTTAAGTGTTTGGATAAAGAAAATTTGAAGTGTGGGAAAGGGGATCGAAGAGGAGACTTACGTCCAGATAACCAGAGGCAGATGAAGTCATAAGGATAACGAAAGCAGAAGTATTCGCTTTTGAAATAACTATACTTTTTGTGAAGTAACTCAATCAATTTATAGCAGTTTCAAGCTTCGATGATCAGTAGAGAAGGCGAATAAGCTCTCTTCTTGAAGCTTAATAGATGTGTTAGCTCCCCAAAGTTTGTGGGATGTTGTAACCGCCCGATGAACAAAATGTATAGAGAATTGAGCTGGGCATACCAATTCACATGCATCTAAGTTGGAGCTAGCTCAATCTCTTGTAGGAAGAATTAAAAAAATCCATTGAAAGGCGGGATAGCTCTGCCCAAGCATATATACTTATTCTAGCTAGTGTATCCCCGGAGAGGATTATGTGTCGTTGGTCGACCATTGGTAATAGAACATCATTCTATGGAATTCCATAATAAAAGTAGATAGTTTGGAGCGATTCTACGGTTATCAAAGATGGTGTCTAGTTTGGAAAGTTGTCCAAGACTCTCGGGGAACGCTGCTCGTTCAATGAAGGAGGAGGATTTTTAATAGGCACCACTAGAATGATTTGCCCTTGGAGTTCAGCTCTTTATTGAGCACCTTGCTCTAGATGATGTAGAGTTGGACGCCTAAACGATAGAAGTACTTGTTAGTCCTTGAGATGATGGTTTTGATGACAACAACCTTAGGACTAGTTATAAAATACAAATACTAACATTATAGTTTAGATATATATGTATATGCAGAATACAAACATGCAGGTACCAAGAATGAAGACTGTACAATATAGAGATACAAGACTGATGAATTTAAAGATCTAAGATATCAAGATTGGAGACTCATGAGTATCAAGAAATCAAGTCATCAAGAGTTCAAGATTTCAAACAGTACAAGATAATGTAGTTAGTCTAGAATTATGTTAAAACTTCTTGAAAGCACTTGCATCTTTCTTCGAAATTTATTCGTGGAATGGAATCCACTTCGAGCCTGTTAAAGGGATGGAACCGTAGTGGAATGGAACCTACGACAATATCTAGTGGAATATATAGTGGTCCTATTTTGATATCCACTAATTTTATAAAAATGTTTTTCAAAAATATATCTATTGACTTAAATAGTGTTTTCAAAATTTTCTTTTCAAAAAGACATCTCTCTTGGTTTTAAATATTTTAGCCTCAAAACTATTTTTATCATTTTTAATATTTCGATTTCAAAATTGTCCTTGTTTTTAAACCATCTCTTGTTTTTAATATTTAGCTTTAAAATATTTATATACTCAGATTTTAAATCACTTTATAGATTAAGATTATATATATTAAAATTTACTTTCTAAACTCTTTTATATGTTTAAACTATATTCAAAGATATTTACAAAGTTTAGAAATTGTTTTGACAAATTATAGAAACCAATTTTAATAAGAAAATCAAAACATTAATCTTGCCTTGAGCATGTCGGTATCCCTCAACCCCCCATGTCGACATGGTGTCCGTTATTTTCAAATTTCAATTTTCAAAAGAAGTGTCTATTTGTCATATCCTTTCATGAATAGATATGGTTGTTGCTCTACTATAAATACCAGTAAGTTCTAAATGAATTTTTTACTAGATTTCATTTATTTTCTCTCCTCTTCATCTTCCACATTTATTCTAAAGATCCTAAACTATACTCTGCCGAAATACCAAGTGAATCAAACTTGATTATCTCTTGTTTGATTCTTTGCCACTCTCTCCATAAGATCTCAGTGCTATTCAGAGTTATAGAATCTTTTGTAAATCAAACTGTTGAGTAAAAGGTGCGGTTGAGCCTTGAAATCTATTGGGTGTGATTGTAGCCTTGGAATTCAATTAGGTATCTTGTAGCCTAGTTAAATCAAGAGAGTTTGCCCTGGACTCGAATACAGGAGGGTGTACCTCGTAGCCTTGAAACCGAGGGTGTAATCTGGAAGATTATTTTGATAAGAAATCCATACGATTGTACGAGACTAGATGTAGGGTAACTCTGAACCAGTATAAAATCCTGGTGTTTTTTTTTCCTTTACTGCTTTTATTTAGTTTTTTCATTTGTGTCTGATTCTGTGATTATATCTGTGTCTGTGAATTGCATTTGTTGGTGATTAAATTACATAAGTTTCAAAAAGATTTAGAAAATCCATAAAACACTATTCATCCCCCTCTAGTGTTATTCTAGCCTTAAGATCCGTAATTCGCATTTCTCACAGTACTAGTCTCGGGAGGAGTAGAAGGGTCAAAACCGACCTCAAGATGAGGAGACCGTCGAGCTATTAGGAACTGAAAAACATGGTAGCAAAAGCAGTCAAGTATATTTTATTTTGAAATTTTTCTTTGACTAAAGCCTATGTAGCTAATGTACAGGATCCAATGAATGTCTACATGTGTTGACCAATAGGATTTTTAACATCAATCGTTGCAATGCGAAGTATCAATCTATGCAGTATACATCATGTGTATAGAGTACGATGTACAAAACATTCTGTGTAGATAACCCACTCGTGCTAGCAAACGAGCTCCATCACACGATGGAACTGTGTGTAGGGTCTTACCTATTATCGAAAAGTGAATGACAGCAAAACCATCGTCGGAAGCGACACGGAGCCCTCTTTGCAGGAACTCAAGACAGTGTTGTTATTTGGAATGTTGGCTTATATAATTTACTTGAATGTTGGGACGCAATCAGTGTGACCGTTCCTCGGAACCGTCGTACCGAAATCGAGTCGTCGATCCCCACTCGACCAAAGCCTGGTAGAGGTAAAGACTTGTACATATAACCAAATCGAGGCTGGCCAAAGGAAATTCGGAAAAGAGGCCAGAAGCCATGGATCGAACACCAAAGGCTGTGTAATTAGGGATTTGGACATGAACTCAATGTTTCTTGGTGTCCAATTTTAACTAGGTCGAGTTTTTCTAAAGCAAGTGCCAGTCCTCGATTTGATCAAGTGTTCAGGACGATCCATGATTGGTGGTGATAGATGAGTGGCAAGAGGTTAGCCATGAATCTTGACATGATTGGTGGTGATGATTGGTGGTGATAGAAGGAAACTTACATAGCCATGGCATGGTACAATTTTCAAGAGGATGTAGATCTCGACCTTGGTGTAGAAAATGATATGCTAACTATTTGAAGTGATGGAACAAATGCTCTTAGAGTAGAGTCGACGCTTCATAGTGATGGTTGATCGAATAATGAATTCAATGCAGATGATTCTATATCGCTTGTGTTGATCCAAAGAATATATTTTTTCAACAAAAGCATATTTTAGAGGGCAAGTGTTATCCGAAATTTGTGCCGATTAGCTTTCAATTTAATCCGAACCTCAAGACAAAGATGGAAGTGTTAGAGAGCTTGGAGGCATGCTTAAAATGGCTACGGAAAGTGGCCATAAAGATCTCAAGTCTAGATGTAATTGGGCACTGTGATTGGTACCAATCATGGTAGTGATCGATACCCAATATGATTGCCTTATGGAATCTTCTGATTTCTTCGATAGCCTATGACTTGATAAAGGAATGAAATAACATAGCAATTGTATTACTGCTGAAATGATTGTGTTTGAGGATTCCACTTCCAATAGAGTAGGTGGACACCTCCAAAGATGTGCAGAAAATGACAAGTGCTAGATAAGGCAAATCATCTCAATACCGATGTGATTTGATGGGAAAAATTATGAACAGAGCTCGAAGACTTGAAGGTGTGAGCAAGTACAAGGAAAAGATCTCAACTCACGTGGCCAAAATCATTTCGGTACTGACCTGATTTGCGATCAGTGCCGATCTGATTTTTGTTACGGGATGACTCGCTCTTCCTTCCTATTCACTTGGATAGGGGTCCTTACCTAGTCTTCCATGGTCTGCAACTTTGGTGGGTGATTCTACTATTAATAGGAAGGTAGGAGCAACAGTTAAAGGACTTTTGACCTCCATCTTCTTCATCTCTTATTCTTTACTCAACCCTTATCACTGTGAGCATACGTTTGTAGTTTGCGATCTGAAAATTATTGCAAAGCCGTTGTAATTGTGGCAAATCCAACTCTAGTAAGATTAAAATGGATGTAGACTATTGAATTTGTTGAACCACTACAAAATTATTTGTGTTCTTGCTATTTTCTCTTGATTCATTTAGATCAACTTTGTTTCTGGTTGATTTGGGGTATTGTGCCAGTTTTTGGTTCTATAATTTTAAAATCTTTATTTTCTTTCTTACATACACATGATTCCTTCGCATTATGACCGAAACCAAACCTTTAATTTTCTACCTGCTTATGATAATAAACTGATATTTAAAGCCACGTGCATTATTACTACTCCCATTGATTTGCAAATACTTTGGGTGCATGTCATAAACAGTCTCATTTGAATCATTATTTAGAAAGTCCATTCTAACATCCTCTCTCTAAAGCTCATGGCCATGGTATTGGATAACATACAATATCTGAATGGACTTATGCATTGTGACTGGTGAAACACATTCCATCAACATAAATAACTGAATTTGATGAAATCATTTCTCATCAACCTAGTTTTATAAATCTCTACTTTTTCGACTGCATAGATCTTCTTACTGAAGACTCACTTACAACTGATGGATCTTATCCCTTTGGGTTCATCTTCCAAAATCTATGTTTTTTTTCCACTGCACTTGAAATTCAATCGGATTTAAAGAATAATGCCAAATGGGATAATACGTGCTTACCATGGCTTGTTGGCAATTGAGGGGATTGCATCATTAACAATCCTCTTTCTTGTTATAAATAAGAAACCTAAGGGCTTCTTCAATTTGTTAGATTTCCTATAGAAAATTTTAATAAGTTGTGCCTTTTAATCTCGATTGAATGTATTATTCGTACGAACAGTTTCCGTGTTAGCACTTTGGATCAAATCGAAGTCCATCATGTTGCCACTAATTTCTTTAGAAAGAAATTCCTTTTGAATGAAGGTGGCATTGTCATGAAACAACAATTTTGTTTCTCGATGTAACAAAAAAGGTATCCATATGATCTATGGATCATTGAAAATCTTGGACAAAAAAAATCTTCTTTTGAGCTCATGTGGACTTGCATTCTGAAAAAAATCCATATCTTAAACTATTGAGATTTCATCCAAATCCATATCATGTATGAAGTCCAAAGCTTGATGCAGTAAATTCTTATTCAACACATGTGTTACTCTAAAATACATATCCATAAATGAAAGAAGTGTTGGAACTGGGCTAGCCAACAGTGGAAGTTATGAGCGAGTTTCAAAAAAAATCCCCTATTGGATCTATATTGGGCCTATGAACACTAATTCATTTAGAACATTTTTGAATTTTATTTAAATAAAATCTCTTATTTTATCTAAATTTATAAATTATATAGTTTTAACTAATTTATATTTTAGTACATGTAAATATACACATACGTATTATATACATTTATGCATCTGTGCATGTGTAACATGTAAGCCTGTGCAAAGTATAACATACTTTGTGTTTTGACGAATAATTCATCTGCACTAGAACATATTTATTGTATATTTGATAAGAAGATAGTTTAATATTTGAATTAATTTTGTTTTAGTTTTAGTGTTTTTTGTTTGTTATGCACACACATGTATATACGTACATATATAAACATATATTCACATACACACACGTAATGACTAAATATTAGTTTTAAATTAATTTACCTGTATTTAAAATTTAGCCGGTCTATGTTTTATTTATCGAGGATTCATATTCATAATATGAATATCATCATGCGATGTAAATAAACTAAGATATATATGAGACAGAAAGTATTGGCTATTAGGTATTTGTGATCATCGGTATTTATGATCACATTGTATAAAATTAACATACAACGTCTACATTAGGATTCATGATCTCTTGCCTACTCAGTCGCAGATCATGCATTCGAACTTGCAGATACTAATGTTCATTCATGTTCTTCAAACAGTGGTCGAACCGTATGTTAGCAAATAATAACTTACTATAGTTCTATTTTGCTCGAACCTATTGTTGTTGCATCTTATCATTTATCGTATACAATATCCGATATTCTTTTTTTGTACCATGGCTGAACTGTATATTTAGCATGGCAGACTGCATTGTAAAAGTTCTATTTAGCTGATCACTATTTGATCGATCGTTAATTTTCAATGTGGAGAATTATTGCTGACATGGACATGCTATTGTATTTTGTCAAGGTTTGTTAGATTTTTATTTGCTTTAGTTTTATTATATTACAATTCAGAGTGCTCGGCTCGTTTTGACTACCATGATGTTGCTTTACAACATTAACATGGGAAACAATACTAATAATTATGAAATCTACATGGTTCAGGGGACAATGTTCTATTGGTAGAAAGCGCTAATTCAGGATCACCAATAGTCGGTTCCCATCTCAGCCGTCCAGAATTCATCTATCGGCCGTTTGCAATTCTAACAAAAAAAACAGGCGGGTGGACATCCAAATTTGTACGCGAGATTACATCAAATTCAAAACTCCCTCCAACCTCGCACGTAGCAAAACTTTTATATTATATATAAACACCCGCTCCCCCCTCGTTCAACGTATCTCGAATCTCACCAAATTCTCCAAATCAAAATCCCTAATTCAGTCCTCAATGGCCCGTACCAAGCAAACTGCTCGCAAATCAACTGGAGGCAAGGCTCCAAGAAAGCAACTCGCCACCAAAGCTGCTCGCAAGTCTGCTCCAGCCACTGGCGGCGTTAAGAAACCACACAGATTCAGGCCAGGAACCGTCGCCCTTCGTGAGATTCGCAAGTACCAGAAAAGCACCGAGCTTTTGATCAGGAAACTTCCTTTCCAGAGATTGGTTCGTGAGATCGCTCAAGATTTCAAAACCGATTTAAGGTTTCAGAGTTCCGCCGTTTCCGCGCTTCAAGAGGCGTCTGAGGCTTATCTTGTTGGTTTGTTTGAAGATACCAATATCTGTGCTATTCATGCTAAGAGAGTTACAATCATGCCTAAGGATATGCAGCTTGCTAGGAGAATCAGAGGCGAGAGGGCCTAGGTTTTTCTGATTTATCTTTTGTGCTTTATGAGTTTTAGTCATGCTGTTTCAGGAGTTTTAACTCAGTCTTTGGGTTAGTGGTAGATGGACCGTTTTATGTAAAAATTTGCCAGTTCAGTTTATAATCATGGGCGTGTTTTATGGATGAAATATCGTTATTTTATTTTCTGATTGTTTGTTGGTTTTGATTGCGAATCTAATTTTGCTTCGATCCTTGTTTTTGATCCATATATGTTTTAATTTAAATGCGATTTGACTGTTGCTATGGATTTTTTTTGTAAGTTTAGTAAACACATATAATTCTTGTCATGGGTATTTAAATCCTGGATCGTAGCGGTATATTTTTCCTATGAGCATAGTTTTCAGACCGTGTACTTTGTTAGAAATTTGTATATTAAATTACAGCCGGATTATATATGTTTTAGATGATTTCTAAATTTCAGCTGCAAATAACCAAGTATGTTTGTATTTTTAGTGTTTGAAGGACCATGCTGTCTGTGTTTTTGTGCAATCCACTACCTAATCGGATAATTATCAGTTATTTTATTCTTATGCCTTAAAGAGGAACTATTCTACTCTTAATCAGACAGTATGCAGTCAATTCTAAGCTAAATGGAAGAGAATTCAGTGATTGCAATCTTTCAGCGACGGTGGTTTACAGTCGTTTATGTTACTATCGTCATTGCTATTTCTCTAAATACCGATTTGAATTCCATTACAAATCTTGGCTGAGGAAGAGTCTATCTGAAATAGAATTTTGCATCAAATGGTCCAAGGTGCGAGATGAATAATAAGAGCCGTTGGCAGGAAACTGAAGGAATATGGAAAGTTCCATGCATATTGGGAAACTGAAGGAAGGTGGATGCTGCTCTCATCTCGATTCAGAATGTATCTTTATCATTTGGCTGTGAAATGTAATCAATTGGTTGTTTTCATGTAATTTTTATCAAAGCTTCTACTTTACACTTGAACACTCGAGTAGGGGTCGTAATATAAATAACAAAACTCATCAAAAATTATATTGATATGTCAACGTTTTTGTTCCATTTTTTCATATAAAAATAATAATAATAAAGAAATAAAAAGTTACATTGACTATAAATTTTCGATTACAATTGTTCACGTCGAGATTTCATAGACTGAAATCTTCGCATAATGGCTTCATTACTAATATATTTGAAAATGTCTTCCTCAATACATGTAACCAAACAACCATTAAGCCAATCATCTTCCATACGGCCACACAACCGATTATTAACAATTTTCATAGCAGAGAAAGCTCTTTCAACGATTGCAGTCGCTGCTACTAAAGTCAATGCCAACACGATGAGCTTGTATACAGAGTAGATTACATGTCTTTTTCTTTCAACCATTTTCTTTGCAAGAGCAACATATCCATGATGTAAGTTTCAAGTTGATTTTCACGTACCACATTATCATAAGTAGAAAAATCTTTCGGACAGAATCGAGCAAAATTAAGCAACTTCGTAGCGTTGAAAGCAGAACATGAGTTGATTGGATTAAGGCTTCCCATGCACAAAAGCAACTCGCTATTTTGATTAGTAAAACGGCTGTTTAGTTCTGAAAGTTGCAAATCTATAACGGTGTTGCAAACTTAAACTCGTATGTGATATATATTTGAATTTTTTTCATCTCTACGTCTTGAACGTTTACGAGTTACATACTCATCATCCATGTTAGGTACAACAATTTCATTTGAAGAACAAAATAAAACACTTCCACTAACCAAGATTCCCATTTTTCATTGTTACTTCTCATTTCTTGGAGGCTTTTTTTTAACATTTTTACCAAATTTAATACATTTTCAATCTCCTCGGTTTTTTTGCAATGTCAATGACAAGTCATTAGTTATTTTTAGGATATTCTTCATCAAGTGCATGGTAAACACAAAATAATATGGGCACATTATCTCTAGAAAAACTTGTGCATCAACCTTCTCTTCTAAACTAATACCGCAATCCATAATAATTTCTAGCACCTCACGCATAGAAGTGAACATGGTAAAAAGTCTAATAAATGTACCATAAAGTGATCCCCATCAAGTATTGTCTCGCCGTTGTAAACTTGTTTCTTGATTCAACCCTTTTCCAGTAAGAATCCCCCTTTAGCCAATGCATCAAGTACCTTTTCGTATTGTTTAGCTAAGAGAATATCTTTTCTTTTGCAAGAAGCTCCAATCGTATTCATTATTCTTGAAGTTATTTCGAAAAGGAATTCCACTTGATAATGATATTTTGCAACATAAACAAGAGTTAATTATAGTTGATGGGAAAAACAATCAATATGAAATGCAAAAGATTTCTCATTTAAAATAAGGATTCTAAAACCTGCAAGTTCACCTTGCATGTTAGCAGCTCCATCATAGCCTTGACTATGCAAACTTGATATGCTTAACGTATAACGGGATAATATATTTTCATCAGAATTCTTAAGAAAGAGAAATGTTGTATTAGCTACATGTTCAATGCCAATGAAGCGCTCAACTGTCATCCCTTTTTTGTTTACATATCTCAAAACAAGAGCCATTTGTTTCTTTATTGATATGTCACGGGATTCATCAACAAGTAGAGTAATCGGTGGTTCACCAATATCCATAATAATAGCATTAGTTGTTTCAATAGCGGCAGTAATACACAGGTCCTTTTGAATATTTGACGAAATCGATTGAGAGTTTCCAGGAGCATTTTCAAACGACAAACTCTTAATTTCTTTATTATGATCGGTAAGAAAGTGAAATAACTCTAAGTAATTTCCTCTATTGGTTGATGATTCAGATTCATCATGACCACGAAATGACAAACCTTGTTGCAGTAAGAATCTGACACAATCTATAGCAGTAATCAATCGAGTTCTATATGCAATTTTGCATTTACTTGTATTACTAGTAAATAAAGATGAAATACTTGCTGTAAGCTTTTGACTCATGAGATCCAAACATTATCTCTATCATTTGGATTATAATTCCATATAGAACATCATAAACCCAGACTCGAAGGAAGATTTTCATAATCGATCTCAACACTCTCTTTTCACTATATTACTATGCGCATCTTCAGTCAAGGACAAACTCGATTCATTTATTGTGCGTTTCGTTCCAATAACAAATTTGTCCATTGAGAATGCTATATGAAACCGCGGTAATTTATAAGTAACAATATCAAACTTTATGACAAAATTTGTTCTTTTCAAAACTTGTTCAAAAAAATGTTCATGAAAAAGTTAGCAACAACAAATAGAGCAGTAAAGGTTTTATAAAAAATATATTTTACGAATTGACAACAATTACAGAACCATGTAACTAGCATTTACCAAACTCTCTATTTTAAATCCACTTTAATAACTTACTGCATTACCATGACGACCGGAAAATCCGTACCCTTTGAGTCGACAATAAACCACGCATGTCCGACCTAAAAGGTACATAATAGTGGAAGGTCATGGAAAAGAAGAAAGAGGGTGAGAAGAAAGAAAGAAGAGATAAAAGAAATCATAAACAATAACACAAAATCTTACAATCGCAGCGGAATAATATATAATAGATAAATACAGATTTATATACAAAAAGAAACTGCAACTGTTAATATACATAAAATTATCAAAGTACAACAGTCAATAATCAATCAGGATAGTTATAATAACTTGTCTTCACAAGTGCTGAATATACAACATACACACACGCATCGGAATATAATCAAGAACGTGGAATACGCTTGGGACTCCTCCAATTCGTCTCCTGAGATCCATGACATCCTAACCTAAATCTGTAATACCGATCTGACCCGAGCATTATAATAAAATAAAACCCGAGTCAGTCTGGAAAACCAGCATGAGAAAACACACTCAATTTGAAAGTATCTCGTAAGATCACACCACACATAAAAATGATGGGTTATTACCTTACGGTAACCAAAACACTTTTATAGAAAATCCACTGATATATAATAGTGTCTATAGAAAATAAACTATAAAATAGCTGAAATGCTTGCATGTCACGTTTCAACATATTTGGTATATAACTAAAACCGTACAGGCTCATAGTGGATATTGGATTCCACACAATGACAGGGCTACTAGGGTACCGTCCGCCATAATACACCTCTAGAAAAATGTACCGAGATCGTACCTAACGATCCCCGCTAACACAGGACCAGCCTACCCCTTGCTGAATAGTACTAAATATGTTATCACCTTGGGTGTTCCCACCTTACCGAGCGCTGTCTTTTCCATGCACAACCATATCCATAATTATAATATATCTGAAGGTATCTAGAAAAGTGATAACATACCCTACTTGGGTGCAACCCACTTTGCCTTGCTGCATCTCCCCTGTTTTAGTCGTTCCCGATTGATGAGGCTTGAGGCTACATTTTACCTTAAGAATAGAACTCATACTTGGAATGCTAACACTGCCTTCCAGGCATGCAATGCAATGATAACATTCATTCATACAAATTGTCCTGGGTCTAAATAAACCGAATCTCCAAAATCACTGTCTTCATGATATCATAATTTGCAACGTACAAATCAGATCAAAGTGGTTTTTCGGATAATTAAATCCGATCCTGATCTCTTCAAAACGATTAACGAATTTGGCCAAATTTGATAGTCCATTATTTAACTATCAAATAACATCCATAAGCAGTCACCAGGCCCACATTATAAATCTTTCAAAATATTCATTTTAAAAATATCTTTACAAAGATATATATTCAAATTTCTTTCAATATTTCAATATTTGAAAACAATTTCAAATACTTAAATCCATAACAGGATATTTTCGACCATATCTTATTTCAACACTTAGAAATATTTTCAAATTCAATTCATAATTCATTACTTAGAAAAATATTTCCATATAAATCATTTCGTCATTACAACATTTCCAAAACCTTCATTCCCATACTTAGAAAATATTATAAGTATATTTTTCCAAATCATTTCTAATATCCATACTTCAAAACATTTTCATTACTTATCTCATAAATCTTCGGATTTTTATTAATTCCATTACAATTTCCAAAAATCGATTATAATTATTTATAATTTCAACCAACAGTTTATAACTTCTTTTATGAATTCAGATTCATTTTCGAAGCTCCCATATCTAACATTTTGGAAATTATTTTAAGTCTCCAGAATTCCATTATAAGATTTCTCTTATAAAATCTCATTCATTAAATAAAACCCTATTTACAAATCACGAGAGTATTTATAAATAATTTTAACCAATTTCCAAAACTTTATATTTATAAAATACGTATTTTAAAGAAAAATAATAAAATTTCAAACACATTTAAGTAATTATTTAAAATATAAAAACTCCTTTTAAATAAACAACGATAACTAATTTCCAATTCATTTATAAATAATACTAATCGATCTACAAAGTTTGTTTATAAAACTCAGAATTCATTTCAACAAATTTAAATATTTGAATAACTAACTTTTTGAAATATTTTGATCTAAATAATAGTTTTTAAACTACATAGTTTGAAAAAAAAATCCTTTTCTGAAAACAAAACTTACTTCTTGGAAAAACTATTTTTTTTTCAAATTCAACATAGTCGATTTTATAAAATCTCTCGCGATTTATCACAAATCAATTTACATTTCTAATTGCACAACTATTTCCAAATTCAAAAATAGAATCCACTATTTCTTTCTAAAGCGATATCCATATTTCATTTTAAATTCACACCGTGAATTTATTTTCCTATTTTATCAAATGATAACCATTCCACTTTATTTATAAACATTGTTTACAACTGAATAAATTCATTTTCTAGTTTATAACCAATTAATATTACTAAAATCCATTTATAAATCGATTTCTATTTAAAATTCCATTTTGAAATCTATTTCTCAATAAATTCAATTATAATTCCAAATCTATTTAAAACTCGTTTTCAACTTCCATTTATAATTTACGACATATTATTAAAATCTATTGTTCCAAATTCCTTGTATAAATTAATTTCAGAAACATCTATCTTAAACCACTTTGCAAAATGTTTAAGTGAATTCCAAATCAATCTTTTATTTAATCCAAACCCATTTCTTATTCAAATTTTCTAATTTTCATATAAATATTTTTATTTCCGTAAACCACCTTTGAATTTCTTTTTAAAATTCGAAAATATTATTTATGGTATTTATAATCCTAAATTTTGGGCCAGTGCTACTGTAGCACCCAATAAGTCAAACCACACAATAATAACAGATTTTCAATCACATCATATATCCCTATATACGAAACAATCAACAATAACAGATTATTCATTCACATCATATATCACTATATACGAAACAATCAATATATTTTTGAGGAATCCAGTTGGATCCCTCCAACTTGTTTCCCTACATCTACAGATGTTATATAACATAAAATACCAATCCCGTTTCGAGGCGGGATCTCGCGGTAGTATAGGGTCATCCGCTATTATCCGGGGCACATAGTGTCTTATCCGCTCCAATCGGTGGAAATATACCCAACTACTAATATATATACTAGTATATATAATATAATATCCAACTGACAAATTATTATCAATCCATCCAATCAACCAATAAAATATTTCAACACTTTAGAATAAAACCAGCCATCCAAATGAGTGAGATTTACTCACATTTATCCTTTACTGTCCCTGAAGCGTTCCATTTTGGAACTAAAACCGGACGACGTCCGATTTTAGCCCAAATTTCAATTGTTTTCAAATTCATCCAAATAAGTACGATTGCAAAGCTTTCGTCGATACGAACGCAATGCAAAAAGTTTCATCTCGATCAGACCTAGTATGAAGGAGTTATGAATTTAATAAGTTATCGATACATTTAAATTTAATTTTTTTTATATTAATTTCAATCCTGCCCCTGTTATCATTTTCTTCCCCCTTTCTAAAATCGTGCACAACACAGTTCGAACCCAAACACATGCACGGATACGGAGCTACGCTCCGTGCAACTCGAATCCGCCTTCACCGACGCATCACTCTTCGCGAACTAGACTCTCCTGTACCCAAAAACCCAAGCCCGGCTTCCCCTACCAAAACGCTACCTGCACCCTCCTCCTTCTCGACCCGAAAATGACGCAAATCACACCACAACATCGCGACCTCTTAAACTCGGTGACTAGCTGCCATTTTCATCCCCAAATCCAAATCCATACTCCGTTTGACCAATTGTTCGTCGACGGATATTCTATCGGTTTAGAAAACCATCGAACGAATTTAGAGATAAAAATAACCGCAAGTGCACGGTGTACGAATGTAGCACGTGGCGAATACGGGTCGATCCGTAGGGAATTGATGATTTTAAAATTCTACTCAATCAAATTAACCAAAGTTGGAAGAGTGATTAACTAAAAAAAAGAAGAAAAATGACAAAAGAAAATAGATAAAAATATGAGAGTGTTAAGACAATTTAGAGGAAATTTCCACTCTCTAGATCACATAAATCAACAATTTGAAATTATGATCTCTTTTTTTTTGTCATTAGTGAATTAGTTGATGTGCTTGTCGTAAGTATGGTATATTTGTGCTATTAATTAGCTCAATATAAACCATCAAACTATAACACAACCACTAATACACTTTTAAATCTCATAAAATATGACAACAAAGTTGAAAGCAAAATTTATTTTAAGCATGGCCTATTAACCATCAATTAGAAATATAAGCCATCAAATTTCAATTTCAACAATCACTTCTTTGCCATAATCATATGTAGATGAAGAGGCAATTTGTGTTTTGTTTGTTTAAGCATAGCCTATTTGTTATAAACAACATAGACTATCAAATTCAAAGCTAAACAACATCATTAAACCACTTCATTCATTCTCATTAAGCATAAAAAGAGAGCATAAATATCAAATTAAGTTGAAGCTACATGATTAGAGAGCTTCATTACCCCTAAATTGAAGGGGTTTAGCCTCTCATATTTGTTATCATATGAACAAATGTAGCTTGCAACATGAGAGAAAAAGAAAAGGAAAAGAGAGCAAAGTGAAATGGAAAACTATTCTAATTGCACAAAGGAAAATCTACACTACTTGCATAAAAAGAAATGAACATGTAATTAAAAAGAAACAATAATTAACATTGCATAAAAAGAAGGAATTACATAAGAGAAGACATGGCTAAGTAGCCATGGAAAGAAAGAGAGATTTGATTTATTTTCTAAACTAAAACTAACTAACTAAGAGAAGATATGGCTACATGAAACATAAGGGGTATTTATACAAGTTAGAAACCCTAATTCACTTTTTTGGGGAATGCCCAAAATGCCCCTTAGGAAGTGTGGAGGCCAAGTAATCATTAACATGTCTTAATCCCCCATTAAGTGTACATGAAGCCATTAAGTCCAAAAGCATGTGCATTAGCCTTTAATTTGTACATTAAGGTAGGTGGGTAGGTGGGGTCCTCCATGATCTTCACTTTGAATTATTTCCATCTTCATTCCTTTATATTCTTTGTGCATGCATATTTCTTCATGAAACCACTCCTATTTGAGACCATTTTCCTACAAAAATATATATAAATTTCCAATCAATTTTTCTCAAAGAAATATATGCACTTAAATGACCGTTTTGCCCCTATATGAAGATGAATATGTGAAAATTTGGAATTAATATGAATTTTGGTTAAAACAACTTAAAATACCCAATATGATCATTTATTTAATTTAAATAGAATAAATATGGTGGTAAAAATATGCACATTTACATGCACATCAAATACCCCCACACTTATCTTTTTATTCGTCCTCGAATAAAGAAAAACTAAGATAAATCCGTTTTCGTAGGGAGCACGATTGCATTGAGCGTATGCAATAAGCCGTTAAACCTCTGGGTGTCCCCAGTAGGACGAGTGTTGTCTCGTGAGGGTTTTCAGCGGATACTACCCACAAAATCCAAATGCAGGATGAAAATATTTACAAAATGCAAAATTTATTTACAAAGAGATGAACGCAAATTTTTGAAAATATCTACAAATGAAGGATTTATTTTTAAATTGACACGAATAAGTTAAATATAGGTTTTGGTTATTATCTTGAAAATTTATGTCATTTACTCGTCAAAATTTCCAACAAAAATCAAGTTATCATATCAAATAGACTATAGTTTAACTCGTTGTTTTGGTTAATAACAAAGTGTAACTATGAAATGGATCCTTAGTTGATTATCAAAGTTTATCAAAGTGGTATTTTCATTTCTTTTCAATAACAAATCAAATCAACTAAGTAAAAATAGTGCTAGGATTTCAATTGCTTGCTCTCTCATTATTTGCAAAAAAAAAAAATTACTCACCTAGCTCAGATAAACTGAGGCCAAATATACCACCCATGCACTGCCTTTCGGGCTTATGTGAGGGGAGTACAGAGCATGGCAAGTGCACACACTTTCATGCATACACTATCGACCGTAGGTGGTGTTTATTATGTCTTTTTTTTTACATGTGTTCCATACATCATAACCGTGTGGACTTTTAAATGAGTATGAAATCACATAATCAAAAATTCCAAGTAATCACCCATGCATAACCGTAAGGACTTTAAATGAGAGTGAATACTTGGATGTTATTATTTTTTATTTTTATATTTTTTTGAGAGGGAGTTTTGCAAAATCATCTTAGCACCATTTAACTTAGAAGACAAAAAAAATGTTATATCATTTACTTTAAATCAACCACTTTTTAAAACAAAGATTTTCAATTAGGATGTACTTCATAATTAACACATATGAATCTTCCTAGATACTAGTTAAACCATTATTATTTGTAATCAAACTTCATTTTTATTTTTGTTACGACCGATAAATTTTCAAAAAATTCAATTTAATAAACCAAAGCCATATATTTATCTTATAGTGTTTCATTTAAAAATAAATCAAAAGAAAATTTGTTTTTGGGATTTTTTTTAATATTTTTTTTTGGTGATTTTAAAGCAAAAATAGACCATGAAAAAAATATATTTAAAGACGAACCATTAGCTCCATTAGCCCAAAATCTTGAAAAACCCCAACCATAGCTGCAAACAAGTTCGGCCATCCTCCAAAATCTTACTGCCACACCATCTACAAACATGCCGGGTCGAAGATCTCATCGAGTTGGGATTTTTAAAACCGGTTTTAGGATTTTAGATGAGTGTACATTGAAAAATAATTTTTTGAAGCTTTCGTTTCTTATTTTTTTCCACTGTGAAACTGGAAGGAAGAAAAGAGGGAGGATGCTATTTTTAAAAAGGGGAGGGAATGATGGAAAAAGGACGAGCAGTGAGGGTAGGTTGGCTGAAAAGATAGAATGTATGGTTTTAAATTGAATGGAATATATTATTTTGAAATTCAAAATATCTAGATATTAAGTTCCGAATCCCGATCAAGGCATGCCGTCTGGCGTTTCTAATGTTATGCCCCTATTCCGAACGAAATGGAACAAGTTTCGGAAGCTAATTCGATCGTATGGAGAAAATAGCTTTTTGAACCCAATTATAATATTAAATTCAACGCGTTTCTATCCCGTATGACCAAACGACAATTTCAAACGCTATGAAATTTGAAATTCGATAATAATATACTATTACGGATCCAATGGAACTGGTTTCGTTGAAATCCGAGATTGCGCCCGAAAGGCTATTTTCACTCGTTAATCAAAACGAGTTATTTTTAAAATTGGGTAAATCACTTTTGAATCCAATTTAAATGTTTTTATTATCCTTATTTTTATCAAAAGAAATTAAATAATCCTTTAAACCGTTTTTATCTAACTTAAAATCCAAGATTAAATTATTAAAGCAATTTTCAATTATTAAATTCAGCGATTAAATAACCCCATAAATCGTTATATTTGAAATTCAAGTTACTAAATCTATAAAATTAACTTTTAAATATTTAAAATCAATTAAATATTCAAATTTCTAATAACCAAAATTTTGGGTCGTTACATTCTTCCCTCTTTAAAAAAATTTCACCCTCGAAATTGCCAAGGTATGAAAAATGCTCAAATCAATTTCTTTTCTAAAACAAATTAGTTGAAATAAATTTCCAAATCCCTTTAAGCCTTTAACTTCCCAAAATCAGTTTACTGAAACCTTGTTATTACCTTTACTAAATTTCCAGATTCATCCATAGTTTCCAAGTAATATTATCCATTCAATCCTTTCGAGGTATAATTCAAAATCAGATTCTAGTTATCATAATTTTTCAAAAATTCCGATTCTTTAAGTTTTCAAAAAATTTCACCAGCATCTCCTTTGCGCGGCTAGATCAGAATAACTATAAATTGCCACTACGGGCCCAAACCAATCAAAAGAAAATCAAAAGCCAAGTGGCTCAATCATAAGACCATCAAATCAAACAACAATTTAACATGTACCTTTTTGTTGAGCAACCTAATTTTCTTATGAAATCAAAGACATCAAATTAGCTCTTGATTTTATATACCTGCATCTTATTTACCAATGATATCCAATCACACAGTTCAAAATCACATTCTTCTACATTTTTCATTTTCAACATTTGTTTTACTTAATCCCGTACGATGTACATATATCATCCATATACAATATCAAATCTGACCGCTCACTCGATTGCACAATTTTACTTCCGAACTAGTATAATTCACACGATCCTCTAGTGCAGACTCCGAACCGGTTCCTTGATCAGAAACCATTATTCTCCTTGCATAGCCATATACTATGATATGGAACTACAGAATCAATCAAATATTCATATCCAGTGTTCGCCGTCGAGCATCGAGTGAAAAATCCTAACTCGGATCGATATAAATTATCTCGAATTATATGCTTGAATCTGGATCAAACCGTTATGCGAATAGAATAATATATGTACAACTTACGTATTAATTCCAATTGATTCTTATCTAAACCCAGTTCCTTTTATTCATATTCATTTCATTTTCAATCAATTATTCACAATCATTATTCACATTACTTTATTCACATTCCATTATTTACTTAGTTTATTCCTTTCAATACTAATTACAGCTTAATAATTATTCCATCTAATTTCACGTTTAACAACATTTCACTCGATATTAATTTCATTTATGAATTATTTCATAAAAGTTTTCTTAAGTTAATAAACATTTTATACAAACTTCATATGGTTATTACCACTTCAAAACTCAAGTTTATATTCATTTTGAATTAAGTCTAATTTTATTTAACTCAACTCCATAGTTAAATTTCAATACCTCAACCATATCCAATTCACTAATTATTTTAATTAGCTCATCATTAATTTATTTCAATCTCAATAAATCCCACTTCCAAAAATTATTTTATTTAGTCCAACTTAGGCTAAATTTTCAATTTCTCTTTATTTAACTTAATTCGAGTTAAATTTCATTCCGCAGTTCAATTTATCATTCACATTCAGAAATTTAACATTGTTTTAATTTGCTAATTTTCAAATTTTATAAGTTATCAAACTTATTCTCTCATATTTTCAATAAACATTTTAAATAAAAATCCCAGGTTTAAACACCTTGTTCTAAAGTATCCCAATTTTTCTTGAAATCATACGTATACAAAATCCCATTGGCATATCAAATCTTTTTTTTTTCACATCAAAACCAAAATCAGTTTTACCAAACAAAATTCAAATGGTAGCAATTCCTCTATTGGAAACTCGAAAATGAACGTTGATGATGCTGCAGTCATCACTGTAATTATTTTCCAACAATCGAAGTAAATTTTAGGGCTTTAATTTCCTTTAAAATCCTTTTAAATATTTCTATTCAAAAATATTTTTCAAACAATACAATTATTATTGTAATGAACGGGGATTTTCGACCCTCGAAAATCGACATTAATATGTCCACTGTATAAAATGCCGAGCAGTCGAGCGACAGAAATACCAGTTCATTAGGGGTGAAGAAAAAAATAGAGGACAAATAAAGAAACAACAACACAGAATCTCACAATCACAGCGGAACAAAATATAATATATAATAACAGATTTTAAATACAAGAACTATACTGTTAATATACATACCACTATCAGAGTACAACAATTCAATACATCAATCTGGACAGTTCAATAACTTGTCCTCACACTGCAGAGATAACCAAGTACGTGATATGCGTCTGAACTCCTCCAGCCCGTCTCCTGAGGTCCATAGCATTTTACCTAAATCTGTAATACTCGGTCTGACCCGAGCATTAGAATAAAATAACACCCGAGTCAGTTTGGAAAACCAGCGTAAGAAAAACACACTCAAATTGAATTATTAACTTTTATCAAATCCTTTGAAAAACAAAGGTATCTTGTAAGACCACGTCACACATAAACACGACGGGTTTTTACCTTACGATAAGCAAAACATTTTTATCAAATCCGTCAGATATTATAATAGTGTCTATAGAAAGTAAATAGAAAATAGCTGAAATACTTGCATCTCACGTTCCAGCATAGTTGGGCACAGTCAAAACCGTACGGCGCTTATTGGAGAATGGATTCCATCGAATGACTGGGCCATTGAGGTACCGCCCACCACAGCACACCTCTAGAATAATGTACCGAGGACCATGCCGGGATCCCCTGCTACACAAGACCGGCCTACCCGTAACCTGGATATGCCGAATATGTTATCATCCCGGGTGTTCCTACCCTTACCATCGAGCGCTTCTTCTTTCATGTATACCCATATCTAAGATAAATAGGGTTCCGAGGGCATCTACAAAAGTGATAACATACCCTACTTAGGTGCGACCCACTTAGCCTTGTTGTGTCTCCCCTGTTTTAGTCATTCCCGGTTGATGAGGTTCGAGGCTAAGCGCTACCTTTCAAGAACAATTTCTCTTAGAATGCTCATTGTCCTCCACTGACGATGTTCTGATAGCATTCATCCATACAAGTTGCCCTGGGTCTGGACAAACCGAATCACCGTCTTCGTCATCTTACGATAATCATTCGTAACATTCAAACCAGCTCGAAGTGGTTTTCAGATAATTAATTCTGATTCCAGTCTCTTCGAAACGATTAACGAAATTGGCCAAAATTGATAGTCGGTTATTTAAATATCAATAAACATTTGAAACAATCATTAGGCCTTATTATTAATTTCCCAAAAATTTATTTCAAAAATATCTTTATAAGATATTACTTTCAGTTCTTCAACATTTGAAAAAAGCTTTTAAATCCTTATATCTTCAACGGAATATCTCCACCCTTTTTCAACACTTAGAATATTTTTCTCCAATTCATTTTAAATCCACACTTAAGAAGTATTCCATCTATTTTCTACTACCTAATTCTCTCAAAATCATTTATAACTTTATTTGTAAATTCCTTGACTAGTTTATAACAAATTCTATAAATTCCGGAATTCCCTAATTAATTTCCTTAATATTTCCAAAGTCGAATATGCTTGTCTATAATTCCAATTTCCCTTTCTACTTCTTTTATGAATTCTATTTCCTTTTTGAAGTTCACTTTTATCTAACTTCTTCGGAAATTTTCTTATTTTTTTTCCCAATTTCATTTTGAGAATTCTCTTATAAGTCCCATCTATTAAATAACCTTTTCCAACTCTTGAGAAGATTTATAAATAAATTTAAACCCTTTTCAAAACTCTCTCTATATATATAATAAAAAATAAGTCTTTAAAAGAAAATAATAACAATAATAATATATATTTAGACATGTTCAAATAATTATTTAAAATATTGAAACACTTTTTATAACATCACTTTTAAAGTAGGTTTAAAATTTAGGATTTATTAAATAAATATTAAGTAGTTGAAAAATTAACTTCTAAAGTATTTAAATACCAACCGACTTTAAAATTTATATAGTTTAATAAATTAGAATTTTCCTTTTAAAATAAAAATTTAACTTATCGATAAAATAAATTTTTAAATCTCAATAACGAAATTTCAATTTATAAATCTTCTCGATTTCCATCACATTACTTCCATTCCGGTCTCCTTAACCACTTCACTTTTAAAAAATAGTATCTACTATTTTTCTCACCCTATTTCCATATTCCAATATAAATTATTTTCGTAAATTTATATTCCCAAATTATCATCCGATGTCACTTTCCTTCATTTATAAACTTCGTTTATAAATTTTCTATAACACCTTTGAGTTTCACTAAAATAATCATATTTATAAAATTCCATTTTTATAAATTCAATTTCTTATAAATTTCATTTATTTTTACCCATCTATTTTTAATTATCGATTTTAACCTCTTTCTATATTTTCCGAATATCATTTTAAAAATTCGGTCTTTAAAAATCCTTTATATTGTTTATTTTAAAGTCTCTATTTAAAATATTTTTCCCGCATCATTTAATACGATCAAAAATTCCCCATTTCTTATTCAAACCAATCTCTTTTAAATAATCCAAATTTCTATTTACATATTTTTACATTAACAATCTCTTTTTAATTCCTTAAAAAAATATTTATGGTATTTAATATACCCAAAATTACTTTCCATGTTTACGACACACAATAATCCAGTATTTTATATATATGAAAACTACTAATATATTTTAGGAATCCAGTTGGATCCCTCCAACTTGTTTTTTCTGCATCGACGGATGTTAGACAATAATAAAAATACCAACCACTTCGAGGGAGATATCGCGAGTCATCCGCTATTATGCGGGGCACATAGGGTCTCATCCGCTATAAAGTGCGGGAATATCACTCCAATACTAATATATATACTACTATATATATATATATAGTCATCCACATATAATTATAAATTTATCAATCAATCCAGCATCAAATAATTTAAATTTAAATATGGTAATCCAAAAGAGTGAGAAATTCTCACCTTTGACTTTTATTTTGCAATCCGATCAACCGACTTGTTTCTACATGATTTTTGGCCTCGTATTAAAAATTATACATTTATGAATTTCTGACTTTTATTTAAAATAATTGATCTACCTAATTACCTTAGTAACAAATTTAAATAACTTTAAATTGCAGAATTATCATTACCTAACGATCGCCTCGCTGCTCAACCACTCATGCCGCCGCTTTGAGTCGCTCAGACCCCACTGCCTCGCGCCGCCAAACCCTTGATGCGACCTTCGAAACCAGCCTCCCGTTGCCGACCATCGCAGTTCATCCCAACGAACCCAAGCCTCGTCGAGCATCTACCATCATCCCCAAATTGAAATCGTGACTGCTTCGCCCCTACCATCGACCATGAAGTCGACCATCTCCTCCACCAAGTTGTGCGCCTCCCTACGCGTCACTATCCACGCGACATCACAAAACGACCCGACGTCAACCCTATTCCTTCGCACGCGAACTGAGTTCGCCCATCCCTTGGAACCCATCGTGCGATACCTTATTTTTGAACAGATCGATAGCCTGAACGCAATTGAACTGCCTCGAATCACTACCCTAACCCCACCTTGACCCTCTACTTAGCTTGCTCGATTACCAACGTGAACGACGGAGCCCACGCGCGCCTGGCGACGCGATCTTCCCTCCTTAAATTGCGACTTCGGTCGCGATACTTCATTTTTTTGAGATCAAGCCGATTTCGAGTTTGAAGCTGGAGAAATATGAAGACAGGCTCGCGATTTTTTTTGGGTTTAAAGTGAATTCGTTCATTTTTTAGACTTCGGTTGGCAATTTAAAAGAGAAGGAGGGAAAAGATAGAAAGGAGAGGTTGCGTGTAAGGGGAGATGTATAGTGGTTTGAGAAGGAAGGAATCCGACTGATGTGAATTAAAAGGTCACGTTAATTTTTTTATTATATATATATATATATATATATTCAAATCGTCTCGTTTACGTAACTTGAAATCTCAAACTTCTATCAAGGCATGCTGCTAGGCGTCCATAATGTTATACCCCTGTTCCGAATGTAATGGAAAAGGTTCTGAGTCCTAATTCGATCGTATGGAGAAAATAGCTATTTGGACCCAATTTATATTGAATTTTTTAGTATAAATTTCAACCCGTTTTTATATCGTACGACCAACCGATAATTCCAAACGCTATGAAATTTGAAATCTGATAATAATGCTCTATTATGGATCCAAAGGAATGGGTTTCTTTGAATCCCTAGATTGTGCCTCAAAAAGCTATTTTTAAATGTCAATTTAAATGATATATTTTTAAAACTAAACAAATCACTTTTAAATTCAATCTTAAAACTTCTATTATCTTCATTATTATTAATATAAATTTTACAAGCCTTTAAATAATTTTTATCGGGCTTAAAACTCAAGATACAATAATTTGACCAATGAACTGCAATAATTAGATTATCCAATAAATTGTTATATTTAAATTCTGAATTTATTTTATAAATAAACCCAATTTTCATATTCAAAATCAATCTATAATTCAAATTCAATATTTAAAACCATTTAAATATTCAAAATCAAATGATGAAAAATCCGAGTCGTTACAATTATCTTCCAAAACTTTGAAAATCATTTTCAAGACCAATGGGATTAAATTTTCCAAATTGCTAACCTTCTAAAGCCTTTTTACTTATACCCATATTTATAATATACTTCTGAAATTTTATTTCCTTTCAATTTATAAATCACATTCACAAATCATATATACATAATTCCATTTTGGTATGAAATTATTTCTTAACTTTTAATCTTATCTCCATTATAATCTCAACTTTTATTCGATCACAATAACAGCCAACAAATGATACTAGTTTAACATCATCATTTCCTAACAACCAAGCACACCATATATAACTATAATAACGAGTAATTAACGTTATTGATAGGGATCTCTAAACACTTGAACATAGCAACTTGACATGGTATGTTTTAAAATTAGGTAAATGAAATAATCTTACCTTGATCCGTAAATCGCACAAAAAATCAACCAACACAATATAAAAAAGTTTTTATATCACTAACAAATACGCGCTCATACACACACACACAC
This sequence comes from Allium cepa, assembly GCA_030765085.1. NCBI lineage: Eukaryota > Viridiplantae > Streptophyta > Magnoliopsida > Asparagales > Amaryllidaceae > Allium > Allium cepa. The sequence goes on from CM060934.1 coordinate 207,004,440, forward strand.
TCAAACTCATTCTAGGGTGCTACTGACCCTATCCCTAATGAGTTACCCCACCAAAGCCAAGGTTCTCGCTTAACCTTCAGCTATGATACTAAGTGTGACGACCCGCAAATCCGTACCCTTTGAATCGATAATAAACCACACATGTTCGACACAAAAGGTACAGAATGGCGAAGGTCGTGGAAAAGAAGAGAGAGGGTGAGAAGAAAAAAAGAAGAAGAGATGGAATAAATCAGAAACAGTAACATAGAATCTCACAATCGCAGCGGAACAATATATAATAGATAAATACAGATCTTTATACAAAAAGAAACTATAACTGTTAATATACATAAAATCATCAGAGTACAACAGTCAACAATCAATCTGGACAGTTATAATAACTTGTCCTCACAAATGATGAATATACAACATACACACACACAACGGAATATAATCAAGTATATGGAATACGCCTGAGACTCCTCCAGTTCGTCTCCTGAGCTCCATAGCATCCTTACCCAAATCTGTAGTGCTCAGTGTGACCCGAGCATTATAATAAAATAACACCCGAGTCAGTCTGGAAAACCAACGTGAGAAAACACACTCAATTTGAATTATCACTGTTACCAAAATCCTTTAAAAACAAAGGTATCTCGTAAGACCACGCCACACATAAAAATGACGGGTTTTTACCTTACGATAAGCAAAACACTTTTATAGAAAATCCAGTGATATTATAATAGTGTCTACAGAAAATAAACTATAAAATAGCAGAAATGCTTGCATCTCATGTTTCTGCATATTTGGTATACAACTAAAACCATACAGGCTCGTAGTGGACATTGGATTCCATACAATGATAGGGCTATTAGGGTACCACCCGCCATAGTAACCTCTAGAAAAATGTACCGAGATCATACCTAACGATCTCTGCCAATATAGGACCGGCCTATCCCTTTCTGGATAGTACCGAATATGTTATCACCCCGGATGTTTCCACCCTACCGAGCTCTCTCTTTTCCATGCACAACCATATGCATAATTATAATATATCCGAGCGTATCTAGAAAAGCGATAACATACCCTACTTTGGTGCAGCTCACTTAGCCCTGCTGTATCTTTCCTGTTTTAGTCATTCCCGGTTGTTGAGGCTTGAGGCTATGTTTTACCTTAAGAATAACATTCATACTTGGAATGCTAACACTGCCTTCCAGGAAAGCAATGGAATGATAGCATTCATCCATACAAGTTGTTCTGGGTCTGAACAAACTGAATCTCCAAAATCACCATCTTCATGATATCAAAATTCGTAATGCATAAATCATATCAAGTGGTTTTTGGATAATTAAATCTGATCCCAATCTCTTCGAAACGATTAATGAATTTGGTGAAATTTGGCAGTCGATTATTTTACTATCAAATAACATCCATAAGCAGTCATCAGGCCCACATTATAAATCTTTCAAAATATCCATTTTAGAATATCTTTACAAAGATATATATTCAAATTTCTCTCAATGTTTCAATATTTGAAAACAATTTCAAATACTTATATCCATAACATGATATTTCCTACCATATCTTATTTCAACACTTAGAAATATTTCCAAATTCAATTCATAATTCATTACTTAGAAAAATATTTCCATATAAATTATTTCGTCATTACAACATTTCCAAAACCTTCATTCCCATACTTAGAAAATATTGTAAGTCTATTTTTCCAAATCATTTCTAATATCCATACTTCGAAACATTTTCATTACTTATCTCATAAATATTTGGAATTTTATTAATTCCATTACAATTTCCAAAAGTCGATTATACTTATTTATAATTTCAACTAACAGTTTATAACTTCTTTTACGAATTCAGATTCATTTTCGAAGTTCTCGTATCTAACATTTTGGAAATTTTCTTAAGTCTCCAGAATTCCATTATAATTTTTCTCTTATAAAGTCTCATTCATTGAATAAATACCGATTTACACATCTCGAGAGTATTTATAAATAACTTCAATCAATTTCCAAAACTCTATGTTTATAAAATACATATTTTAAAGAAAAATAATAAATTTTCAAACACATTTAAGTAATTATTTAAAATATCAAAACCCCCTTTAAATAAACAACGATAACTAATTTCCAATTCATTTATAAATAATACTAATCGATTTACAAAGCTTGTTTATAAAACTTAGAATTCATTTCAACAAATTTAAATACTTGAATAACTAACTTTTCAAAATATTTTAATCTAAATAATAGTTTTTAAACTACATAGTTTAATAAATAAAAATCCTTTTCTGAAAATAAAACTTACTTCTTGGAAAAACTATTTTTTTTCAAATTCAACATAGCCAATTTTATACTTATAAATCTCTCTCAGTTTATCACAAATCAATTTTCATTTCCAATTTCACAACTATTTCCAAATTTTAAAATAGAATCCACTATTTCTTTCTAAACCGATTTCCATATTTCATTTTAAATTCACACTGTGAATTTCTATTCCCATTTTATCAAATGATAATCATTCCACTTTATTTATTTGCATTGTTTATAACTTAATAAACTCATTTTCCAGTTTATAACCAATTTATATTACTAAAATCCATCTATAAATCGATTTCTATTTAAAATTCGATTTGGAAATCTATTACTCAAAAAATCCAATTATAATTCCAAATCTATTCAAAACCCGTTTTCAACTTCCATTTATAATTTACGACATATTATTAAAATCTGTTGTTCCAAATTCCTTGTATAAATTAATTTCAAAAATATTTATCTGAACCACTTTACAAAATAGTTAAGTGAATTCCAAATCAAATCTTTTATTTAATCCAAACCCATTTCTTATTCAATTTTTCTAATTTCCATATAAATATTTTTAGTTCCAAAAATAACCTTTCGGTTTCTTTTTAAAATTCAAAAATATTATTTATGGTATTTAAAATACCAAATTTTGAGCCAGTGCTACTATAGCACCCGATATGTCAAATCACACAACAGTCCATAACTGATTATTTATTCACATCATATATCACTATATATGAAACAATCGATATATTTTTAAGGAATCCAGTTGGATCCTTCCAACCCGTTTCCCTGCATCCACAGATGTTATATAACATAAAATACCAATCCCGCTTTGAAGCGGGATATCGTGATAATCTAGGGTCACCTGCTATTATGCGGGGCGCATAGTGTCTCATCTGCTCAAATCGGCGGGAATATACCCAACTACTAATAAATATACTAATATATATAATATAATATCTAATAGATAAATTATTATCAATCCATCCAATCAACCAATAATTTTTTTAACACTTTAAAATAAAACCAGTCATGCAAATGAGTGAGATTTACTCACATTTATCCTTTGCTTTCGCCGAAGCGTTCCATTTTGGGGACATCATATTTTAGTCCAAATTTCAATTATTTCCAAATTTTTCCAAACCAATTCCGTCGCGAAGCTTTCATCGACACAAATGCAACGCAAAAAGTTTCATCTCGATCGGACCTCGTATGAAGGAGTTATGAATTTAATAAGTTATCGACACGTTTAAATTTAAAAATAAAATATTTTTTATAATAATTTCAATCCTCCCCCTGTTGTCATCTTCTTCCCCCTTTCCAAAATCGTGCACAGCACTGTACGGACCCAAACATGCGTGCACCTTAAGCATGGATACGGAGCTACGCCCCACAAAACTCGAATCCGCCTTCGCCGACGTGTCGCTCTTCGCGAACTCGACTCTCCCGTACCCAAAAACCCAAGCCCGGCCTCCTCTACCAAAATGCGTCCTGCACCCTCCTCCTTCTTGACTTGGAAATGACACGAATCACACAACATCATCGCGACCTCTCAAACTCGGCGACTAGCTGCCATTTTTGTAACGATGCGGATTTTTCGCGTTCGAAAATCGACATCCATACTTTACATCGTACTCGAATGTCGCAGATTCGATCGTTCAAATCCGAGTTGCCGGAGCTTATGACACAATTAAGTAAACAACATAGCGGAAGAAAAAGAATAATACATTGATATACATCATTGATACAATAGATATCAATATACATCAGAGATATGATACAATAAAATAGCAGCGGAAAAGAAAATAGATAACACCGGCAGCGGATAATCTTCATCTCCAAAGCACCAATCCAGAAATAGCTCGAACTCCCAATAACAATGCACAAAGCTAAACAAGATCAGTCGTGTCCAAAGACTGAACTAGCTCCAGAAAATCTACTAAATCTAACTATCTGAAAAACCCAACTCTAGACTGCTCGTGTAGAAAAAAAATTGAGCACCCAGAGTTTAGGAAAGAACAATAAACTCCGGATCTGTCATGGGACTGGTGTGAGCAACAAAAAAAGTTTATCTTTAAAAACAAACAAGGGAAGTATTTAAAATAGATTCGCAATGCTTTTGGAAAATGAAACTACCATAAGGCCTCCCGCACACACACATAATGCAAACACAGAATCAGAGGAGATTTCTCCTTATGATAGTCAAATATGCTTGATACGCGAATTTCTTTGATATTATTATTATAAGTGAAAAATGCAGAAAACATTTCGAAGGTAGAATATAAATCTTAGCCAACATACGACCATTATCATATGCCTACTATAGCTACCATGTTCAATAGCAGGTTACCACCACATTCCATGGCAGGTAATACAACTAAAACCGTACAAGGCTCATATTGTTTCTTTGGATTTTTCCAACAAATGGTCAGGCCAAGGAACTTCCCATTGCCACATGGAAATGCCTCTGGAAGGACGTCCCGAGAACCAACCTGGATCTCTGCCAAACAAGGCCGGCTACCCCCCTTCCCGAGGAATATACAAAACCTTAGATATGCCACCCCCGGTCCTTTGGGACCTTTATACAAGGTACCTCTAATCCAAAAACCACACAGAAATAAATATAGTGTGTCCACATGAGTAAGTATCTGGGCTCCGTACCATGATACTACCCTTTTCCAGAAGGAATGGTCATACCCTAGGGGAGCTACCCCTGAAACCTTGCCGCATCATTCCTGTTTCGACCATTACCAGTTTGTGAGGTTCGACGAAGTCTTGTCCAGAAAGCTACGCTTTTCACAAAGCCATGCTTCGATCAACAAATGATCAGCAGCACTCAGCATGCCACATTACCAAATTGGGAGTATATCACTGATAACCATCAACTGCATAACCTCTGAGCTCGTACGTCTCAGAGAAGGGTGTTAAGCTAAGAGAATAAATTCTCCGCCACCAACAGATATGTATTTGAAAGAAATCTGCTTTGTATCTCAAAATGTAATGTCAGACATACAATTCATACAAGTCTGTTCTGGGTTCGAACAGAACCGAAGGCACTTCCAAAGAAGTCCTTGCAATCCGGATAATCCCTAATCACGTCCGGATTTCCCATCACATATGGAGATCTCTATACCGGGGATCAGCCAGTGCAGAGACAATCGACAAGAAACCCTTTCGTTTTCGAAAATATCCGGTCTTCACCACCGGTCTTCACATGCTATCCATAACGTCGAATTACATATTCAGAATGGGTTATACGACACAAAGGTCCTTTCCCGGCTAACCCGAATAGTGAGCGCAATATTTAAAACATATGGATATGTAATTTCAATTAAGTCACAACTTAATAATTCAAAACTTTCTTTTAAATGGTTTAAACAAATTACCATTTCAAATCTTTTAAACTAAAAGATTTATTTCACAAAGTTCATCCAGTTTCTCAAAGATTCATTCCTGTATTTTAAAACAATTCCATTTCAATTGGATTTATTCATTAAATCTTTAAATCAAAGATTTGTTTCATAGCTTTCATATCTTCCCAAATATTCTTTTTCAAAAACTCGTTTCCAAATATTCATTTTTAACTTGGAAAACTATTTCAGTTTAAACTTGTTATCCCTTAATACAATTTGAAATTCATTCCTCCTATGAAAGCTTTTTATCATTTAGAAACAACATTCTTATTTCAGAAAAACCCAATTTCATTTATACAAGTTACAATCTTTGGTTAATTCAAATTCCCAAAAGAACAATACTTTAAAAATGGTTTGACTCATATATAATAGTATAATATCGTTAATCCCTAGTTTCAAATCATAGAATTCAATTTCAAGTATGGAATTCAAATTTAAATCAAAATATTTAAATTCCAAAACTTAATCAAGTTATTCAAAACAAATTTCATCTTTGAAATTCCATTTCAAAAGCTTTTCACTTTAACCCGATTCCATTTCAAAAACATTTGAATTCAAATGGCCTATTTAAAAATCATTTCAAAAATCTGTGACTTAATCGATTTCCTCGTGAAATCCATATTTGTGTGTGTATGGTGTGGTCTAGGGGTTTAACATAATAGTGCAACATCATTCAATCATCACAGATTAAAACACAGAAATATAGTTGATAAGCGATATAACTATAACGCTTATCGTTCATTCACAGATTTACAGATATGTATATCATAGATAATAAATTACATCACAGATAATTAATTACATTATGGATCACAACATAAATCAGAATATATCACAAAGCGTCATATATCAGGGATATCAAACAATTCAACATCCAATATAATCCAAACATCCATAAGTAGGGACAATTTAATTATCTTTAAATTAATTAATCTAATTAAATTTTTAAATATTTAATCACATTAATTAATTATTAAAATATCCTAGTCAATGACCTTCATTATTATTTATAATTCTTTAATCACTTTTCCTAAAGTAATTAACTAAGATTAATCATTTTTAATTACAATTAAATTAATCTTATTTATTAATAACCCTTAATTACCAATTTATCTATCCTAATTTAATTAGCTTAAACCTTAATTAACTGAATTTAACTCTTAATTACTAAATTAATTCAAACCATTAATTATCCATTTTAATTAATTTAATAATTTAAAATTATAAAACCCTCATTTACTTAAGATAAGGGTATTTTCTTATTAATGATCAAACCGTCATTAACAAGGTACTTAAAACAATTTGCTTCCAAATTCGCTTTTACATTTCATTTTAAATTTTAGATTTAAAATAAATTAATTTTAACAAGATTTAAACAATTTCAAAACCCTTTTTATTTTACAAGTTAAAGCATTATTTATTTTACACTAGAAGTCAAGAGAATTTAAAGCGCAATTTCATTTAAATTCAAATCAATTTACAAATTTATTTTATCATTTAAATTAGTTAAAACATTTAAAATTTGAAAACTTTATTATTATTTCTACTAACTTCCTATTCAAACTTGATTTATATTTATATCTTGATTTAAGATTCAGTTTAAAACTTATTTACATTTTCAGATTTGGATACAAAAGACTTGAATTCATATTCAATTTTTGATTTGAAAATCCAATTTCTTTTTTAAAACTTTAAGATTCAAAGTTCACTTCAATCTAAACTTCATACTAGTTTAACTTTTGGTTACAACTAGCTTATAATTTAAATTTATTTAAATATGGTTTAAAATTTAAACTACAGACAATTTTTATATAAACCTGTAGCAAACAAACTCAAAAATCCTCAGCGCAACCAAAATGCACGGTGCACGTGCACCGTGGCTCCAGCCACCTCCAGCCACTCACCAGCACGTAAACACCTCGCCCACCAACCTCAGATAGGACTGCGATCACCCAAAACCATCACGGCCATTCGAATCGAAATCGAGTTCGAAACTCAAACCTCGAATTCTAGACATCAATCCACCCAAAACCTGTCAACAACCCATTCTTACCGCCTCGGCCACCGGAGTTCATGAAATTCCGGCCACGACCTCCTCTACCACCCCGCTACCATCCTCCAAAATCGGGTCGCACTCGATCATCAACCCAGGTCACACCGATCGAAATTGTCCAACCCATCAAAACTAGGTCTACACACATCAGCGACCTCCCATCGCCGCCACCAGCCTTTGATCGACACTCGGCTATGTTTCCTCCAATCTCCGATCATCCCTCTACCATCTCCCAAAGGCCCGACCCCCCTCGATCTCGAGATCACCGGAAACACTCAAAAACAAGATTTCCAGACAAACCCAAACTGCACATTAACCTCTTTACTAAAAATTATAATTTTTGTTTTAAAAATCATATTTTGATTCTAGTATTCAATTTATATTCATGAATCCAAAAAACGGGATGATTGAATTTTCAATTAGATTTGAACTTGCTCAGTTGTTTGACTTTCCAAAGCCAATTCAAGTTTAAATTAACTTAATTCAATTTTTTAAACTTACTTTATAACTAAACAAACAAATTTTGTTTGGATCCTAAGTCCAATCATCAAGAGAATCAAGAAGAAATGATTTTGGAAGTAAGGTATGAGCTTGATAAACTTAAACAGAGGTAATTTACAGGCTATCAACATACATATATTACTTTTCACCATACGCAGAGCAATGCACGTATGAATATTTATACAAACATACTTTTAGATATCAACATACAACTATATTAAAACTTAAGTTATTAAAAATGTTACTCACTGTTGTTTAAGAAGTGGACAGAGAAGCTTTTATCTTGAAACAACTTTGAACATGCTTGTTGATTTTGTTTAAATTTTAGATGATGCGTATCTTATATTTTCTTAGCTTGAAAAGTGAGTGAAACTGAGATACAGGAGGTTGATATATAGAAAGAGAATAGTTGTACAGGCTGATGAAATCTTCTTGTACATGGTGATATTATAATGCATGTTTGTACAATATAGGTCATGGATGAAGTGTTTTAGTTATGGGCTGCATTATATTTTAACAATTCGAATTGACTCATTGCTGCTGAGATGATGGAAATAAAGGCATGTTCCCCCTTGCTTAGTTACAGCATGTTCTATTTGTATAATATAGGCAGTCTGCTTTTACTTTATGTACATATTTTATTTTTGTTTTCATACTAATGTTTTGCTTGTATATGAACATATAAAGTTGCTGTCTTGTATGTCTTCATGCTTATACTTTATTTGTACAAAGATATTTGATGTCTTGTTTTATTTGTTTTTACTTAATTTTGTATCCTTTTGTTTAGGCTGAAATGATATTGTATGTTATTTTATATAAAACATTGACTTCCTTCGCAAGCTGAAGTCTTTTATTATCTTGCATACTTTTGTTTATGTAAAGTTGTGATGAATGTTGTTTTGACTTATATATTGATTTTACTTGGTTTTACTATCTTGCTTTGCATTATGGTTGTATAATATAAATAAATTTCTATAGTTAATATGTTGTTAAAATTATTCTAGTGTAATCACTTTATATTGTTAATTTATCTTGTATATATTTATTTCTACTTCTAATTTAAATATTTATTTTGTTGTTATACTTTATCAAATTTGTTTTACTTTGCATATTTATTTACAACTATCCAAATTGAATTTCAATTAATTCATATTTTTAAACTAATATTTTATATTGATTTCCAATTAATTCCATAATTTTTATTCAAAAATTAAATAAATTATCAATTTACACTGAATTAAAATCCGAGATCGTTACAGACTTCCCCCCTTGAAAGGAATTTCGTCCTCGAAATTCGCCAGAGAGAGATAACGAAGATAGATGAAAGATAGAGAAATATCTTTCCAGATTGAACTGGATATCAATTTTGCATTTGGCTCACCAAATCAGAATATCAACAATAGATACAAGAAATTATAATAGAATTTCAAATTTGGTTTTAAACGAAATCGTTTTATCGATTCAATTCAAATTTAGCTCTATATTCTATTAATCAATTTAACTCAAATTAAAATTTCCAATTTATTTAAATTTTCAATTCCAAATTTCAAATTCATTCATATTTATTAAGGTTTAAATCAAAAGCTGATAAGAAACCTGTGAAATATGAAGTAAGGATTTTCTACAACGATTCGTAGGGCCATCGTCACACCGAAACTTCTTTCTGGAGCTGTCACGAAGCAATCAAAAGAATTGAAATCGAATCAAAGGAAATTGATAAAAAAAGTTGTTTCCACTGTTACAGGGTATTGACCATTTATAGTGGTACTTCCCTTTCCCCTATCTCGTTCTCTTCTTGCACTCATACTTACTATTAGTGGATAGTAAGAGATACCGAGGCATTCAGACGGATATCTTAGAGATTACTCATTCTACGGTATACTTCACCCTATCTCTAATGAGCTACTTAATGTGTTATACTCCTGAGCTAAAGTTCAACCTTAGCTCTGATACCAAATGTAACGATGCGGATTTTTTGCGTTCGAAAATCGACATCCATACTTTACATCGTACTCGAATGTCGCAGATTCGATCGTTCAAATCCGAGTCGCCGGAGCTTATAACACAATTAAGTAAACAACATAGCGAAAGAAAAAGAATAATACATTGATATACATCATTGATACAATATCTGATACAATAAATATCAACATACATCAGAGATATGATGCAATAAAATAGCAGCGGAAAAGAAAATAGATAACACCGGCAGTGGATAATCTTCATCTCCAAAGCACCAATCCAGAAATAGCTCGAACTCCCAATAATGATGCACAAAGCTAGACAAGATCAGTCGTGTCCAAAGACTGAACTAGCTCCAGAAAATCTACTAAATCTGACTATCTAAAAAACCCAACTCTAGACTGCTCGTGTAGAAAAAAATTTGAGCACCCAGAGTTTAGGAAAGAACAATAAACTCCGGATCAGTCATGGGACTGGTGTGAGCAACAAAAAAAGTTTATCTTTAAAAACAGACAAGGGAAGAATTTAAAATAAATTCGCAATGCTTTTGGAAAATGAAACTACCATAAGGCCTCTCTCACACACGCACAATGCAAACGCAGAATCGGAGGAGATTTCTCTTTATGATAGTCAAATATGCTTGATACGTGAATTTCTTTGATATTATTATTATAAGTGCAAAGTGCAGAAAATATTTCGAAGGTAGAATATAAATCTTAGCCAACATACGACTATTATCGTATGCCTACTATAGCTACCATGTTCAATAGCAGGTTACCGCCATATTCCATGGCAGGTAATACAACTAAAACCGTACAAGGCTCGTATTGTTTCTTTGGATTTTTCCAATAAATGGTCAGGCCAAGGAACTTCCCATTACCACATGGAAACGCCTCTGGAAGGACGTCCCGAGAACCAACCTGGATCTCTGCCAAACAAGGCCGGCTACCCCCCTTCCCGGGGAATATACAAACCTCAGATATGCCACCCCCAGTCCTTTGGGACCTTTATACGAGGTACCTCTAATACAACAACCACACAGAAATAAATATAGTGTGTCCACATGAGTAAGTATCTGTGCTCCATACCATGATACTACCTTTTTCCAGAAGGAATGGTCATACCCTAGGGGAGCTACCCCTGAAACCTTGCCGCATCATTCCTGTTTTGACCATTACCGGTTTGTGAGGTTCGACGAAGTCTCATCCACAAAGCTACGCTTTTCACAAAGCCATGCTTCGATCAACAAATGATCAGCAGCACTCAGCATGCCACATTACCAAATTGGGAGTATATCACTGATAACCATCAACAACATAACCTCTGATCTCGTACGTCTCAGAGAAGGGTGTTAAGCTAAGAGAATAAATTCTCCGCCACCAACAGATATGTATGTGAAAGAAATCTGCTTTATATCTCCAAATATAATGTCAGACATACAATCCATACAAGTCTGTTCTGGGTTCGAACAGAACCGAAGGCACTTCCAAAGAAGTCCTTGTAATCCGGATAATCCCTAATCACGTCCGGATTTCCCATCACATATGGAGATCTCTATACCGGGGATCAGCCAGTGTAGAGACAATCGACAGGAAACCCTTTCGTTTTCGAAAATATCCGGTCTTCACCACCGGTCTTCACATGCTATCCATAACGTCGAATCACATATTCGGAATGGGTTATACGACACAAAGGTCCTTTCCCGGCTAACCCGAATAGTGAGCGCAATATTTAAAACTTATGGATATGGGATTTCAATTAAGTCACAACTTAATAATTTAAAACTTTCTTTCAAATGGTTTAAACAAATTACCATTTCAAATCTTTTAAACAAAAAGATTTATTTCACAAAGTTCACCCAGTTTCTCAAAGATTCATTCCTGTATTTCAAAACAATTCCATTTCAGTTGGATTTATTCATTAAATCTTTAAATCAAAGATTTGTTTCATAGCTTTCAAATCTACCCAAATATTCTCTTTCAAAAACTCGTTTCCAAATATTCATTTATAACTTGGAAAACTATTTCAGTTTAAACTTGAAATCCCTTTAATACAATTTGAAATTCATTCCTCCTATGAAAGCTTTTTATCATTTAGAAACAACAGTCTTATTTTGGAAAAACCTGATTTCATTTATACAAGTTACAATCTTTGGGTTAATTCAAATTCCCAAAAGAACAATACTTTAAAAATGGTTTGACTCGCATATAACTAGTATATTATCGTTAATCCCTAGTTTCAGATCATAGAATTCAATTTCAAGTATTGAATTCAAATTTAAATTCCAAAATTTAATCAAGTTATTCAAAACAAATTTCATCTGTGAAATTCCATTTCAAAAGCTTTTCACTTTAACCCGATTCCATTTCAAAAATATTTGAATTCAAATGGTCTATTTAAAAATCATTTCAAAAATCTGTGACTTAATCGATTTCCTTGTGAAATCCATATTTGTGTGTGTATGGTGTTGTCTAGGGGTTTAACATAATAGTGCAACATCATTCAATCATCACAGATTAAAACACAGAAATATAGTTAATAAGCGATATAACTATAACGCTTATCGCTCATTCACAGATTTATAGATATGTATATCATAGATAATAAATTACATCACAGATAATTAATTACATTATGGATCACAACATAAATCAGAATATATCACAAAGCATCATATATCAGGGATATCAAACAATTCAACATCCAATATAATCCAAACATCCATAAGTAGGGACAATTTAATTATCTTTAAATTAATTAATCTAATTAAATTTTCAAATATTTAATCACATTAATTAATTATTAAAATATCTTAGTCAATGACCTTCATTATTATTTATAATTCTTTAATCACTTTTCCTAAAGTAATTAACTAAGATTAATCATTTTTAATTACAATTAAATTAATCTTATTTATTAATAACCCTTAATTACCAATTTATCTATCCTAATTTAATTAGCTTAAACCTTAATTAAATGAATTTAACTCTTAATTACTAAATTAATTCAAATCATTAATTATCCATTTTAATTAATTTAATAATTTCAAATTATAAAACCATCATTTATTTAAGATAAGAATATTTTCTTATTAATGATCAAACCATCATTAACAAGGTACTTAAAACAATTTGCTTCCAAATTCACTTTTACATTTCATTTTAAATTTTAGATTTAAAATAAATTAATTTTAACAAGATTTAAACAATTTCAAAACCCTTTTTATTTTACAAGTTAAAGCATTATTTATTTTACACTAGAAGTCAAGAGAATTTAAAGCCCAATTTCATTTAAATTCAAATCAATTTACAAATTTATTTTATCATTTAAATTATTTAAAACATTTAAAATTTGAAAACTTTATTATTATTTCTACTAACTTCCAATTAAAACTTGATTTATATTTATATCTTGATTTAAGATTCAGTTTAAAACTTATTTAAATTTTCAGATTTGGATACAAAAGACTTGAATTCATATTTAATTTTTGATTTGAAAATCCAATTTCTTTTTTAAAACTTTAAGATTCAAAGTTCACTTCAATCTAAACTTCATACTAGTTTAACTTTTGGTTACAACTAGCTTATAATTTAAATTTATTTAAATATGGTTTAAAATTTAAACTACAGACAATTTTTATATAAACCTGTAGCAAACAAACTCAAAAATCCTCAGCGCAACCAAAATGCACGGTGCACGTGCACCGTGGCTCCGGCCACCTCCGGCCATCCACCAGCACGTAAACACCTCGTCCACCAACCTCAGATAGGACTGCGATCACCCAAAACCATCACGGCCATTCGAATCGAAATCGAGTTCGAAACTCAAACCTGGAATTCGAGACGTCAACCCACCCAAAACCTGTCAACAACCCATTCTTGCCGCCTCGGCCACCGGAGGTCACGAAATTCCGGCCACGACCTCGTCTACCACCCTGCTACCATCCTCCAAAATCCGGTCGCACTCGATCATCAAACCAGGTCGCGCCGATCGAAATTGTCCAACCTATCAAAACTAGGTCTACACACATTAGCGACCTTCCATCTCCGCCACCAGCCTCTGATCGACACTCGACTATTTTTGCTCCAACCTCCGATCATCCCTCTACCATCTCCCAGAGGCCCGACCCCCCTCGATCTCGAGATCACCAGAAACACTCAAAAATAAGATTTCCAGACAAACCCAAACTGCACATTAACCTCTTTACTAAAAATTATAATTTTTGATTTAAAAATCATATTTTGATTCTAGTATTCAATTTATATTCATGAATCCAGAAAACAGGATGATTGAATTTTCAATTAGATTTGAACTTACTCAGTTGTTTGACTTTCCAGAGCCAATTCAAGTTTAAATTAACTTAATTCAATTTTTTAAAACTTACTTTATAACTTAACAAACAAATTTTGTTTGGATCCTAAGTCCAATCATCAAGAGAATCAAGCAGAAATGATTTTCGAAGTAAGGTATGAGCTTGATAAACTTAAACAGAGGTAATTTACAGGCTATCAACATACATATATTACTTTTCACCATATGCAGAGCAATGCACGTATGAATACTTATACAAACATATTTTTAGATATCAACATACAACTATATTAAAACTTAAGTTATTAAAAATGTTACTCACTGTTGTTTAAGAAGTGGACAGAGAAGCTTTTATCTTGAAACAACTTTGAACATGCTTGCTGATTTTGTTTAAATTTTAGATGATGCGTAGCTTATATTTTCTTAGCTTGAAAAGTGAGTGAAACTGAGATACAGGAGGTTGATATATAGAAAGAGAATAGTTGTAAAGGCTGATGAAATCTTCTTGTACATGGTGATATTCTAATGCATGTATGTACAATATAGGTCAGGGCTGAAGTGTTTTAGTTATGGGCTGCATTATATTTTAACAATTCGAATTGACCCATTGCTGCTGAGATGATGGAAATAAAGGCATGTTCCCCCTTGCTTAGTTACTGCATGTTCTATTTGTATAATATAGGCAGTCTGCTATTACTTTATGTACATATTTTATTTTTATTTTCATACTAATGTTTTGCTTGTATATGAACATATAAAGTTGTTGTCTTGTATGTCTTCATGCTTATACTTTATTTGTACAAAGATATTTGATGTCTTGTTTTATTTGTTTGTACTTAATTTTGTATCTTTTTGTTTAGGCTGTAATGATATTGTATGTTATTTTATATAAAACATTGACTTCCTTTGCAAGCTGTAGTCTTTTATTATCTTGTATACTTTTGTTTATGTAAAGTTGTGATGAATGTTGTTTTGACTTATATATTGATTTTACTTGGTTTTACTATCTTGCTTTGCATTATGGCTCTATAATATAAATAAATTTCTATAGTTAATATGTTGTTAAAATTATTCTAGTGTAATCACTTTATAATGTTAATTTATCTTGTATATATTTATTTCTACTTCTAATTTAAATATTTATTTTGTTGTTATACTTTCTCAAATTTGTTTTACTTTGCATATTTATTTACAACTATCCAAATTAAATTTCAATTAATTCATATTTTTTAACTAATATTTTATATTGATTTCCATTTAATTCCATAATTTTTATTCAAAAATTAAATAAATTATCAATTTACACTCAATTAAAATCCGGGATCGTTACAATTTTCATTTCCGAATCCAAATCCATTCTCCGTTTGACCAATGATGCCCAAAATCTTGAAAAAACCCAACCTTAGTTGCAAACAAGTTCGACCATCCCCCAAATCTTACTACCGCACCATCTACAAACATGTCAGATTGAAGATCTCATCGAGTTGGGAATTTTAAAACTGGTTTTAGGATTTTTAGATGGGTGTACATTGAAAAATAAAATTTTGAAGTTTTTGTTTCTTATTTATTTTTCCACTGTGAAACTGGAAGGAAGAAAAGAGGGAGGATGAGGTTTTTAAAAAGGGGAGGGGATGATGGAAAAGGATGAGCAATAAGGATCGGTCGGCTGAAAAGAAAGAACGTAGTGTATAGTTTTAAGTCGAATGAAATATATTATTTTAAAATTCAAAATATCTAGATATTTAATTCCAACCCCGATCGAAGCGTGCCGCCTGGCGTTCTTACTGTTATACCCCTATTCCGAACGAAACAGAACAAGTTTCAGAACCTAATTTGATCATATGAAGAAGATAGTTTTTTGAACCCAGTTATAATATTAAATTTCCAATATTAAATTCAACAAGTTTCTATCCCGTACGATCAAATAGTAATTCCAAAAGCTATGAAATTTAAAATCCGATAATAATATACTATTGTGGATCCAATGAAACAAGTTTCATCGAAATCCGAGACTGTGCCCCCGAAGGCTATTTTCACTCGTTAATTAAAATGAATTATTTTTAAAATTGGGTAAATCACTTTTGAATCCAATTTAAAAGTTTTTATTATCCTTATTCTTATCAAAAGAAATTAAATAAGCCTTTAAACCATTTTTGTCCAACTTAAAATCCCAGATTAAATTATTAAAACAATTTTCAATTATTAAATTCAGTAATTAAATAACCCCATAAATCGTTATATTTGAATTCAAGTTATTAAATCTATAAAATTAACTTTTAAAAATTTAAAATCCATTAAATATTCTAATTTCAAATAACCAAAATTCTGGGTTATTACAATTACTGTACTGCCCCTATTTGTATGCATAACACCATGGAGATCCAACATTCTATCAACAAAGATTAAAGATTTAAACATATCAACACGTCAATTGAAATAATTTCCACAAAATTATACTATCTGAGATCTGAATTGGAAAATTAAATTCGAGATTAATTCCTACTTGAGAGTAGCAACAACAACTAGAGCACCGAAGAAGAATTACAATTTGCAAAGCAATGAGTGATTTTGAAAAAAGAACCACGATTTTTGTGTTTGGGCATTTGCGTTTTGATTCTTTTGAATGCTGGACCAAGAGGGAGGGGAAGAGTTGCATATGTACTAAAAAGAATGGAATTGTAATTTTTCTAATAAAACCCTATACTTTCTATAAATTAAGAGGGGTCTAATTATCATTTTTGTAGTCCTTGGTGCAAATTTGTAAAAATTGAAGGGGTTAGCTGACCCCCCTTTAACTATATGTATATTCGCCCCTGCATTTGAATACCATCATATAGAATGTTCCAGTTGCCACATGGACTTCTTTAACTGTTGTGCGTGTAACTGATTTTCATTTATAAATCAAGCAAATGAGTAGAATGAATTAAACAAAGTGTATCACATTGTTTATGAGTAATGGACACACATTGAAAATAATAGACCTACATCATGAAAAATAATGGATGTGGAGTGGTGTGTGTGTGTATGTATGTATGTATGTGTGTGTGTGTGTGTTTATATATATGAGTTTGGTCGCATGTAACAAAAAAAGATTCCTTCTGTTAAAAAAAGTGTTGTCCAAACACTATATTGGCTACATGCAGGGATGTATGGACAAATTTCAACTTGTATCTATGTCGACGGTAACGTCTGTGACATCAAAGTCTTAATATCATACAATTATTAATATAGAATGACACGTGAACAAAGTCTAAATATTGTGCGGACATCAAAGTTAGCATAGCGGAGACGCACAATGGCTTAATGGTTAACCTCTAGGTGACATAAATTAATTTAATTAATTAACCAATTTAAGTTAAATTATGTTAACTTTAAAATTCAATTCATATACATACATGTATACTCATGTTATTTAAACATTTTAAACAACATGACATATATCATAATATAAAGTACATGTATACATTTATTAATTGACTAACTTATTTAATTTATTTATTTTACTAATCTTATTAATAAATTTTAATTTTTCAAACATTTCGAATTTTTTTATTATACGATAATTTTTATAATATTTTTATATCTTATTTTAAATTTAAGATCTTATATTTTAATTTTCAAATAATTTTGAACATTAGTCCAAGGCCCAATTCAAATTCGGGCATTTTCTATTAGTGATAACTTTTGGGCTGTGAAACTTAATAGTTAACTCTAACAAGGCTAATTTAGACCGCATAACCTATAGGGCTCCGATACCATTGTAGAAACTGGACCAGCCCGCAACCGAAGCTATGGATGAATTTTAAAATAATTTCCCTTATTGGATTTATATTAGGCTTATGAAGTCTAATTCATTTAGAACATTTCCAAATTTTATTTGAATACAATCTCTTATTTTTTTTGGTAAGGCAAATCTCTTATTTTATTTAAATTTATAAATTATATAGTTTTATTTAATTTATACTTTAATAGATATAAATATACACATATGTATCATACACACACATCTATGTGTGTGCATGCGTAACATGATAACCCGTGCAAGGTATAACATGTCCGACATGAATATTGGATTTACATCGTAACAGACATGTTAGCTCATCTGATATGTAATGTATGTTAGCCAAATATATGTATGTATTTAAACTTGTTATTTATATAACTATTATAAGTTTACATACACACACGGATATATTTACATACACACATGCATGCATGCATGCATGCGTGCATACATACATACGTACATATGTATATATATATATATGTGTGTGTGTGTGTATGTATATGTATATGTATATGTTAATTTTATATAAATAATTTTACAAGAATGAAAATTAGATATATATATATATATATAAATACATATAACTTAGTATATATGTAAAATATTAATAATATATATACATATATGTTTTGTTGTAATAAATATTAAAATAATACACACACACACACACATAATACAGAAAGGTTTTTTTTCCAATTGTGAACTAATACATACATACATACATACATATATATATATTCATAAACCTATTTATAAAATCTGAATATATACATATAAATAAATACATACATGCATGCACACACACACATATATCTGTGTGTATTAATTAATAAAATTAAATAAAAAAATATTTTTTATTTTAAACTCTTCTAGGTCATACACACAACATAATAAATCTTATTATATTAAAATATATATAAATTAAATAGTCGAAAATAAAATATTAATAAAAAATACTTCCAAAACACATTATTCAAAATTTAAATTTTCATAAAATCGAGCATGATATTTTGAGGTATGAATAAACTTTCCATAATTTTCTCAGCCAAAATTTATTTTTTAATAATTAATTATTTTCGGCCATATATTATAATAGTTTTTAAAAAGAGGAATTTTTTTTTATTTTCATTTTCTGTCAGAGATCGTTTTTCATTATAAAATAATTTTATAAAATTTTAATTTTAATTCTAGAAAATTATTTAATTTTATATAAATTATTTACATAATATATTAATTGAAATAATATTAAATAATAGTAAATAATTATTAAAAATATTTTACCGTACCAAGAATTATAATTACTGTAAATATACATGTATAAAATAGATATTTAATATTAACATGAAATGATGTTATAATTAAATACAAATCATATATGTATAATTAAATGATGTGTGTGTGTATTACAAAAATAATAATTATTATATAAAATTATTCAACTGTGCATATCTGACCTATAGGCGAAAAGATTTTTTTTACTAAATGAATACATACATGTAACCAAATGTGATAACATCAATACATATATAAATCATCACCTAACTAATAACATAATAATAATAATATACATGACTTATAAAATATTATCCAGAAATTAAAAACTATAAAATATAGTGAAAACACACCTAAAACCAATGCCTTGAAGCACATCTTGTAATGATGAACTCTCTATCTCTCATTCGAAAGTGATGCAGCCCAGCCTGATGCAATCTTAGGCCGCGAGCGACCTAACGAACTAATAGGTCAAGTGCGAACTAACAGGATGAAGAACGAACAAGTTAAAGAGATGAAAATGCAGGAAAATGAGTCGAAAGGTTGCTCAAGCGAGCTACGACCTAGCTACGTCGCTCCAGCGACCTACCGAGACAAGCATATGATGGTATCGGCCAGTTTTCTTTAGGTCGCGAACGATTTACCATAAGTCGCAAGACCTTATCTCTTAAGTCGCTCAGGAAGCTGAAGTTCAACCTGAAGATGTGCTAACTATTTAGGTCGTTCGAGTTATTAGGTCGTATGGCTTTTGAGTTGTAATTTCCTTAAGTTGTTTGCATGATGTTAAGTCGCTGTGTTGTAAACTGTTATGTCGTTTGTGCTTGTTATTTCCTTAACTCGTGTTGTATTTGCTTTGTGATTAGGTTGCGTAAATGTTGTAATGTGTTGAGTCTGTAGGTCGCTACTGATAGGCTGCGTGTACTGTTAGGTCGTTAATGACCTATGTAAGGTCGTAGGTCGCGTGTACGACCTGGTGTTGAGTTGTAGCCTATAAATAGGCATGGTAATGTCATTTGTGGGGGTGGAATTATGGAATAAAATTTGGTTTGTGCTTTGTGCCTCCATTAAATTGGTAGTTGAGTGTAATCTCCTATCTCCACTTTCGGATATTCGAGTGCGCTCGAATCAACGATTGTTGAAGCCAATTCACGGAATCAAGTGCGCTTGATCAACGTTCGAAGAATTGAAGATCTTCTCTCATGGTATCGTGCGCGATCAACGTGTCGAAGATTGCTAAAGTCCGGTATCTTCGTGATCAATGGATTTAAGCCTTACGGTATTCTGAAATTCATCGATTTATCATCGATTCACCGATTATTTCCGCTAATCGTGTGAGATCCTAGACGGATTCGATTTACATCATCGAATTCGCTTCCTATGCTGCATCAGTTTGGTATTAGAGCTTGATCGCAAGAAGTTTGCATCATTTGGAGAATTGGGTTTCGAGAATTTGAAGTTTGGAGATCGGATTTGCAATTGTTGAGAAGTTTGGTGTTCATCGTGTCCATCGTGAAGTTGCAACAAGTTGGGAGCTTCGATCCATATCATTTTGGGTCAACGTTCGGAAAGTGTTTGAATTTTTTTGAATTTGTTTGAAGTTCAATCATGCCACCGAGACGAGCTCAACGTCATCGCAATATTAATGCTTTGTATGGAAGAGAAGAGGCCGTTGAAATGGAGCAACGAATCAACGAGAGTTTGAATGAGAAGTTGAATGAAGGGATTGGTCGATTAGAGAGAATGATGATTGAAATGAATCAAAGTAGAAGAAGTGTTTCACCTGAATCGATTCATGAGGGAAACAGAGTTTCACCACAGTCGGATCGGGAGAGAAGAGGAGATCATGATCGTAGGAATGTTGATGTTCGTGAAAGGAATGTTGATGAACGAAATCGGAGAGATGTGGATTATCGTGATCAGAGGAATGTAGATCGAAGAATTGGTGGTGGTAGAGATATTGGTGGTCATGATCGACAATGATATGCGTCAGATTTCGATGAGGAGTTTGATGGTGATAGAGGAAGTGTTCATTACCGAGATCGAGGTCAAGTGTGGAGTCGAGCTAGAGAATATGAAGATGACCGTAGATGGGAATCGGGGATGAAAATGGAGCTTTCGGAATTCAAGGGTGGTATGGTTGCGGAGGAATTTTTGGATTGGGTTTCAAATGTTGAGGAAATTTTTGACTTCAAAGAAGTTCCCGAGAATCGCAGAGTTAAGTTGGTTGCTACGAGATTGAGAGGGAGAGCTATGGCGTGGTGGCAGTAGACTAAACTTACACGAGAGAGAGTGGAGAAGTCAAAGATTGTTCCATGGGAAAAGATGAAGAAGTTAATGAAAGCTACTTTCTTACCTTACAATTATCAATCTCTAATGTACCAACGTTTGCAGAACCTGAGGCAGGGGACAAAGACTGTTAATGATTATGCTGATGAGTTTTATGAACTGATTGCTCGAAATGACATCATGGAGACGGAAGAACAGTTGACCGCTAGATTTGTTGGGGGGTTGAGGATCCACATCCAAGAGATGGTAAATATGTTTGACCCTAGATCTGTGGCTGAAGCGCACCAGAAAGCGTTGGCTTGGGAGAAGCAAGGAAGACGAGGAGGTGGTGTGTTTACAAATTCCAACAATTAAGTGAAGGGAGCTAGTAGCAATACTACTGTTACAAAGGCTGTTACTAAACCGGTTGTCAATGAGGTAGCAAAGACCAAGGTCAACAATAGTATCAAGTGCTTTAATTGTCAAGAGTTTGGCCACAAGAGCCATGAATGTCTAAAGCCGAAGAAGCGGGCAATGATTGCTGAGATTGAAGATGAGGATGTTTATGAAGGTCATTCTAGTCCAGTTGAAGAGGATGAACAGGATATCGCGTTGGGAGATGAAGGATGTAATCTAATGTTGAGGAGATCATGTTTGACACCGAAACAGGAAGAAGAGGCTAGTTGGTTGAGGAGTAATATCATTCAATCGACATGCACTATACTAGGAAAGGTTTGTAAATTTGTGATTGACGCGGGAAGTTGTAACAATATCATTTCTACCGAAGCTGTGAGAAAGTTGAAGTTGAAGACGGAGAAGCATCCAAATCCTTACAAGTTAGCATGGTTAAGGAAAGGAGGAGAGGTGAAGGTGGATAGGCGATTTCATGTTCCATTTTCTATTGGGAAGAAGTATAAAGACGAGATCTGGTGTGATGTGGTGGAGATGGATGTTTGTCACCTGCTTTTGGGAAGACCATGGCAGTATGACCGAGCAGTGCAACATGATGGTCGAACCAACAGCTGCAGCTTTATGTTTGAAGGTGTTAAGATCATTTTAGTTCCGAAGAAGAGACATCAAGGAGGGAGCAAGTCAGAAGAGATTGAGGAGTTGAAGACTTTGTTGACTTTGAAGGAGTTTGTTGGAGAAGTAGAGGAGAGTCCAGAGGTGTTGATTGGACGTGAAGCTACTGAATCCGTTGTAGTTCCAGAAGAAGTCAAACTAGTGTTGGGAGAATTCGAGGATGTGTTTCCTGAAGAGCTACCCAAAGAATTACCACTGTTGAGGGATATACAGCATCAGATTGATCTTGTGCCAGGCGCAGTATTACCTCACAGGCCACATTACCGGATGAGTCCTAAGGAGCATGAGGAACTAAGAAGGCAGGTGGAGGAGTTGTTAAAACAAGGGCGTGTTCAAGAGAGCTTGAGTCCTTGTGCCGTGCCAGCCTTATTGGTACCAAAGAAGGATGGGACTTGGCGGATGTGTACGGATAGTCGGGCTCTAAACAAGATCACGGTGAGATACGTATTTCCTATGCCGAGGTTCGATGATTTGATTGATCAGTTGAGCGGAGCTGTTGTGTTTTCAAAGATTGACTTGAAGAGTGGATACCATCAGATTCGTATTAGACCGGGTGACGAGTGGAATACTACTTTTAAAACTAGAGAAGGTCTATATGAATGGCTGGTTATGCCGTTTGGCTTGTCAAATGCTCCTAGTACTTTTATGAGAGTGATGAACCAGATTTTCAGACCATTTATGGGGAAGTTCGTAGTAGTTTACTTTGATGATATTTTGATCTATAGTGGGAATATGGAAGAGCATATCCAGCATTTGCGAGAAGTGCTGTTGATTCTACGACAGGAGCAATTCTATGCAGCAACGAAGAAGTGCGTGTTCATGACGCACAGTATTTTGTTTCTGGGATATGTTCTATCAAAGGAGGGTATTCAAGTGGATGAAAGCAAAGTAGAAGCTTTCAGGAGTTGGCCACAACCCAAGACAATTACTGAAGTGAGAAGCTTTCATGGGTTGGTATCTTTTTATCGAAGATTCATTCCACATTTTAGCAGTATGATGGCGCCTGTAACCGATCGCATGAAAGGAAAGAAGTTCGTGTGGACAGAGGAAGCAAAGTTAGCTTTTGAGAAGATCAAGACACTTTTGACGACAACACCCATTCTGGTACTGCCGGATTTTCAGATATTATTGGAGTTACACACTGATCTTTGAAGGTTGGGATTGATGGATTATTGAGTCAGAATGGAAGACCAGTTGCTTATTTTAGTGAGAAATTGTCTGGAGCCAAGTTGAGATATAGCACTTATGATGTGGAGTTTTACGCGATTGTTCAAGTTGTGGAACACTGGAGACATTATCTGTTTCAGAAGGAGTTTGTTCTTTATACGGATCACGAAGCTTTGAAACATTTGCAAGGGCAGGACAAAATTTCAGCCAGACATGCTTCATGGGTCGCGTATCTGCAGCAGTTTACTTTTGTTGTAAAGCACAAATCAAGGGTGACGAATCGTGTAGCTGATGCCTTGAGTAGGAGGAATCATTTGTTGACGACGATGAAGGTTGAAGTGACAGGATTTGAACTATTGCCAGAGTTATTTGAGGAGGATCCTTACTTTGCGAAGATTGTTAAGAAAGTCAAGGATGGGAGTACTGATGAGTTTGTGTTGGTAGATGGATTCTTATTCAAGGGGAATCGATTGTGCGTACAAAATTTCAACTTGAGAATGAAAATTGTAAAAGAGTTGCACGAAGAAGGACATGTTGGTCGGGATCGTACTTTGCAGTTGATCTCAAGGTCTTATTTTTGGCCGTCAATGAGAAAAGAAGTTGAAAAGTTTGTTCAGAGATGTCATGTTTGTCAAATTTCGAAAGGGACAGCTACAAATGCGGGTTTGTGTATGCCTTTACCTGTTCCTACAAAACCATGGGTTGATGTAAGCATGGATTTTGTGTTGGGCTTGCGAAGGACTCAACGGGGAAATGACTCTATATATGTTGTGGTGGACCGTTTCTCGAAGATGGTACATTTTATTGCATGTAAGAAGACAACAGATGCAGTTAATGTCGCGCATTTATACTTCAGGGAGATTTATCGTCTTCATGGATTACCAGAATCTATAGTTTCGGACAGGGATACCAGATTTCTGAGTCATTTTTGGCTGAGTTTGTGGAAGATGGTGGGAACGAAGCTGAATTTCAGTAGTGCTTATCATCCACAGTCGGATGGACAAACCGAGATTGTGAACAGATCGCTAGGAAATTTATTACGGTGTCTCGTGAAGGATAACCTGAAGAGCTGGGATGTGAAGTTATGTCAAGTGGAGTTTGCTCATAATCATGTTATCAACCGTAGTACGGGTTACAGTCCATTTCAGATTGTATATTCAAGCTTGCCAAAGGGACCGTTGTATTTAATGATAGTACCACAACCGAAGGGGACAGTTAAGTGGGCTGCTGATTTTGTTGATGGGTTGACAGAATGCCATAGAATCGTTCAGGAACGATTGGAGAAGACGAATGAGAAGTATAAACGATCCGCGGATCTGAAGCGAAGAAGTGCTGAATTTAATGAAGGAGATTTAGTATATGCTGTACTAACGAAGGATCGTTTTCCAATGGGAACATACAATAAACTTAAAGCATGAAATATTGGTCCTGTAATGATTGTGAAACGGATCAATGAAAATGCTTATAGGTTGAAGCTGCCGGAGGATGTGTACACTTCTTACGTGTTTAATGTTAAACATCTCATACCCTATTATGGGGACGAACAATCCAATGGGGAGGAGCTTTTAAATTCGAGGATAATTTTTTTTCAACCACGAGAGGATGATGCAGCCCAGCCTGATGCAATCTTAGGTCGCGAGCGACCTAACGAACTAGTAGGTCGAGTGCGACCTAACGGGATGTAGAATGAACAAGTTAAAGAGATGAAAATGCAGGAAAACGAGTCGAAAGGTCGCTCAAGCGAGCTACGACCTAGCTACGTCGCTCCAGCGACCTACCGAGACAAGCATATGATGGTATCAGCCAGTTTTCTTTAGGTCGCGAACGATTTACCATAAGTCGCAAGACCTTATCTCTTAAGTCGCTCAGGAAGCTGAAGTTCAACCTGAAGATGTGCTAACTATTTAGGTTGTTCGAGTTATTAGGTCGTATGGCTTTTGAGTTGTAATTTCCTTAAGTTGTTTGCATGATGTTAAGTCGCTGTGTTGTAAACTATTATGTCGTTTGTTAACTCGTGTTGTATTTGCTTTGTGATTAGGTTGCGTAAATGTTGTAATGTGTTGAGTCTGTAGGCCGCTACTGATAGGCTGCGTGTACTGTTAGGTCGTTAACGACCTATGTAAGGTCGTAGGTCGCATGTACGACCTAGTGTTGAGTTGTAGCCTATAAATAGGCGTGTTGATGTCATTTGTGGGGGGTGGAATTTTGGAATAAAATTTGGTTTGTGCTTTGTGCCTCCATTAAATTGGTAGTTGAGTGTAATCTCCTATCTCCACTTTCGGATATTCGAGTGCGCTCGAATCAACGATTGTTGAAGCCAATTCATGGAATCAAGTGCGCTTGATCAACGTTCGAAGAATTGAAGATCTTCTCTCACGGTATTGTGCGCGATCAACGTCTCGAAGATTGCTAAAGTCCGGTATCTTCGTGATCAACGGATTTGAGCCTTACGGTATTCTGAAATTCATCGATTTATCATCGATTAACCGATTATTTCCGCTAATAGTGTGAGATCCTGGACGGATTCGATTTACATCATCGAATTCGCTTCCTATGCTGCATCTGAAAGCTTCTCGATTCTGAAGACTACTAATTTTTGAACCGCGGACCTTTGACTATCAAATAGCAATTGCCTTTTAAATTGTTTTGATTTAGATATGCTTGAGCTTCTAGGGGATGAAATTAGCCAACAATGGACGGGAATAGTGGTAACCAAAAAGATCCCTTTTTTAATTAGGGTTTGATGTGTTTAAATAGTGGAGGAGAGAGACAAAATAATGGATCTTATCTCTTACCAATTCTCACTAAATCTAAGCCATCCAATTCTAACACCCCTAATCTATTTTAGTCGCTCCCTATTCCCCTCATTATAGTCAAAATTATCAACCTATCGTCATGGGCCAATATCCCATTTAAGCCCAAAGAAATATTATTAATTAAATCTAATTTAATTGCTTGTCAGCACCGCATATCGATTGTTATATTTAAAACTTCAACAAATCATATTCAAAATTTTATAATTAATATTTCAAAGATATTTGTTAATTTATAACAATTATAAACTAATTAAATTGTTTGGTCAAAAAAGAATTCATCATTTCAGTTGTGTGACCCATCAGTTGTAAATTTGGTCGGCGATTAACATCGAACTATTTGAATATTAACGTCCACAATTTACTTAGCATGTGATATCACATTTTAGCCAAATTTATCGCTTATTTAGTTTCGCTAAAATCCAATTTCATTTTTTTAAGCATTACCTGTTATGACTTTTATTTACATCAATTTTCTTTGTTAAACTATATCATTTTGGACTTATGTAATTTGGTAGTGGTCAAAATTCCAATATCATCCATATTCAACTCTGCAGTCAAAACACAAAGGCCTTGGTTTAATAATAACAATTATTATTAACCGAAATGCTTTAGCCGGAGACTTTGACTTTGAGTTGACTTCGGTTAACCTTGATACTAACCCTATGCTTTAGCCGGAGACTTTGACTTTGAGTTGACTTCGGTTAACCTTGATACTAACCCCATATAACCAAGGAGACAAATCCTCTCTTGAACAATGCTTCACTCTCGATGGATACCATGCCATGATTTGACTATAATCAATGTAGAGCTTTCATAATAAAGAATCGTGGCATTATCAAATCGAGAGAACCGTGTGAATCAGTCACATTGATACTTTATGTTTGATCTTGGTTATATTAACCATCAAAAAACTATCGAGGGAGTCATATTATAATTATCCGATAACTATTAATACATAACTCTTAGATGCCCCCGGTAGTAATGAGCAATACACAGCCCAACATTTTGAGAGGATTACGTACTCTAGTCTCAATGAATACATTGATATCTAATCTCAGTGCATCTCGACTAGAAATATATAAAATGGTATATTTGATTTCATTGTTATAAATTACTTATGGTCACAACACTTTATAACTACTATCACAAAACATACCATTTATGGATTTTTTATTAAATATATTTTTAATTAAATTAATTAATATAACGCATTATATCGAGTACATAATAGAAAAAAATGCATTTTATTTCGAACAAGATTGGTTATCGAGTTAGATATCTGTAACAAATTACATAATTGCTCCAAGGGCATACCCCTAACTCTATCAATCTCCCACTTGCACTTAGGGTCGATTATGGAATCTTTATTCCATCCTTTTAATCAGTTTGATGAGAACTAGTCGAGTTAGACCCTTTTTGAATGGATCTGCTATGTTGTTATAATTATCAATCATGTCAATCAACTCTCTCCGATGCTGATGAACTACCTTTATCATGCAGAACTATTCAAAGTATGCTTCTTGGCTTCTAGTGAGCAATAATTATTACATTTTTATCATATAACAATGACATAGTATTCTTAGTACTTGGAATCACCCTTAACTCAGTTATAACTTATGCATTTGTATTTATACAATGCTTTTATCGTGGCGCTATTCAAGGCGATGTACTAAGCATTTTCATTGAATAAGCCACAACTTCTTATTTGGAACCTTCCCAACTTAGGGTTCCTTAACTAAGGTTTGAAATGGATTTAATATTTATATATTATACTCAACATCACCTATGAAATTCGAGTCCGAATAATCCTTTATAAAGAGTTTGTTGTTTTTGTAAACAGTTCTCTAGTATTTCATAAATAATCGATAATACTCAAAACTACCATTTAAAGATCTTAATTTGGATTGATATTCTCTTCATAAGAAAATTATGATATTTTAAACAACATAACATGTTTGATAATTCCTATTGCTAATGCATAAAGAATTCATCTGACACGTTCCATATTAAACATTTTAATAAGATGTCTATGCATATCTCTTAGGTACATTCCCAACTTCCTTTATAATTAATATAAAAGATATAATTAACAAACACAATATCAAGAATTAAACAACTAAACTATTACTAATTTAACAAAAGTGCATTGTTAATAATCAGCAGTATGTTGTTTACTTATAATTTAGAAATATCTATGCACCTTTTAGTTGTTCTTTCTTATAGGCACACGCTTTTCTGCATTTTGATTGAAAATCAAACTATTCGATATTTCAATTAAAATACCTATTCAATTTGATGCTTATAGAATGATACTTTCGTACCATTTCTTGGATCATATCAGAAAAACCCACAAACTCAATATCGATCCTACCGACTTCGAGACTTTTTGGTTGTTATGTGCAAATAATCCATTCTAAGCATTACTGAGAATTTTTCATTTCAACACATATGTACCAAAAGAAAGTCATACCAAGTGATAATTTTATGAGTAAAAACCCAAATCAACTTGAGCACGTTGAATAATGAATCTATTATGCTAATTTCAACAACTGAAATTAACGATGTTATTCTTATCAACATTTCTTATTATATTCCAACTACATTAATCTTACCCTAGAAGATACATTCGCAGCCGACGGATCGTATCCCTTCGGGTATAGGTTTGAAAATTATAATTTGACAACATGCTTGGAATCAATTTTGAATTTGTGAATCATACCATATCGTAGAGTTAATAATGTTAACGGTTTAATTGACAACTAAGGAATATTCTTAACATTGATAAGAAACTCATAGTTTCTCTTCAATGCCCGAGAATACTTATTCTAATGCATCGTGTTCATTTAAAGTTCGGTTAGTCTCATTTCATCACTCATACTCAGTTTTATCCTTGGATCGCATCCAAATCTATTTTACTACCAATAATTTCTGAACGAAATTCCTTCGCTATGAAGTTAGTATTTCGTCAAACAATAATTGTTTTTCAGTTCAACGGAATGGGTATTTATAAACATTTTATGAATTGCCTTATATATAAAACTGCTTTGAATTTTTAGTTCACTATACTTATATTTAAAAAATAACTAAGCCATCCAATGACAATCATTCCCAAACTTCTTTTGGGGTGATTCATACAAGATTCCTCACGTATAATTATTACCTGTAGTGTTTCAACTCACACAACCTGCCAATTCCTTGGCATAGGATATATTGGCTTTATAGATTTTATAAAGTATTATTTAGATGTAATTAATTTTAGCCTTGTGTATCTTAAGTACACAACCTTATATAAAGAAGTTAACCCAACTTCACTCACAGTTAATCATACCTAGTCTAACAAAGTTCAATTACTTCTTATCAATATATCATAATGTTCATAGGGAGGAGTGACTTTTGAGATTGAATCTTTATTCATTTTCAGGTACGTTTTCGGACCTCTTTCCATTATATACTTACCTATTCGATCAAATCAAACCATTTTATATTCTATTACATGTTATTTTATTAACTTCTATTTTATATTCTATGAATTCATCATTAACATACCACATGTGTATCACATACACATATTCATGTTTGTGATAACTCATCGGTGAATACAACAATGTACGTGGAACCATTTTAGAATTAATAGATTATTGGTTGCATACATCTATATGTATTAATCCATAGAGTTCGTCAACTCTTATAATGCTCCTATCGAATGATCCCTTAATTGTCTGAGATATAATTTACTAGTACCATATGATTCACAATCATATAATTAAAAATTATTTCTCAAAATTATGGCTTAGTCCATAATTCAAAAAATTATTGCAAATAAATTCAGATACTTCTGTATTTTCCAATGCAACACAAATACCAGTACTATAGTTTTATTTTATAACGAATATTCATAATATTCTAAAACCATGTCTATTTTTCATTTAATACTAAAAACAATTAATATTTGATAAATAATGTTTGGTACGATTTACAAAATAATTTTCATAACTTGATGCGTCCAATAAGTCTCATATGACAAGCTTCCACTATTTCTGCCATTACTATAATAGCGTATGAAATACTAAGCTCCATTCAACTACTTAATATATGTTATTTATTTCATTTACTATAAATGGTTTACAGTCGAGAATTTTTAGATCATATATCTTAAATTCAAAGAAATAAAAATAATAGAAAACAATTTTCTATATTAAATTACTCTTTGGAATAGGTATCATTTTTCAAATTCCAATATTAAGTATCAATTATTATTTTACAGTTCCCGTTTCTGATATTTCTTTGTGAAGCTAAAATGACCGTTCACTATCTTCATCCCAACTTGTGCCCTAGGTAACATCCACTCTTATACGTTTAGTTTTCTTTTTAAATGGTCGAACCATTAAAAGGAAATCCTTACTGCAATAATATAACGAACTCTTTACAAAAGTGTATTTGGTCATCCTTAACTTTTATGGACATCACATAAATTTCTCTTTTCGTAAACTGATCAAACCGGCATTACAATGATCGAATTCTTAGATCTATCTTATTGATTTTGGTCCAAATGTTACATTTAACACACAAAGATCATTATTATAATCAATCATATTGAATACACGATCTCACACTACAGTTTACTTTCTTATATCAATGAACTAATTTCATCGATCTTTCGTACATTATAAATTATGACCAAGTTACGAACATATTTAATGGTTATATAATTAGGCCCTGGCATGGGTCAACATGCAAAAATTTATTGGTAAGCATATTTTATATTTCCACATTTCTATATCAATTTAGTTCAATTATATATTTTAATCGAAAATCATTTTATCAATTATATTAATTGCACAAATTTATCAACATAGATTATTATAACTTTATATAGCAAGTGTTCTTATTTCATCTTTCTAATAAGACTCCCACCAGTCTTTTTTGTTTCTCCAAACACTAAGATGAAACATAGGAGCTTTTCGACTACATTAGTGGCTGTTAAGACTCGTTTGTTTGGGGATTCTGACTTGAGTTTGCTCAACAAGTCATAGCCCTACAAATGATAGCTAACTAACTCCTTATCGATTGTATCACATTCAACTTCTAACCCATGATTCCTTCTCATGATCTCATTTTGTAACGTTTCACGATTTCCGACTATCGAAAATCGACATCAATACGTCCACTGTATCAACTGCCGAGCAATCGAATGCCGGAAAACCGAATTGTTATGGTTAAAGAAGAAAGAGGTAAAAGAAGAAGAAAGAAAGAAAAAGCAACAGAAACAATATCAGAATCTCACAATCGCAGCGGAACAACATATAATAGATAAATGAATAATCTTTAAATCAAAAGAACTGTACATTTTATACATTACATCATCAGAGTCAATATACAACACAACAATAGACAGTTATATAAACCTGTCCTCACAACTGAATACACAGCGGAAAAGATAATATCATATACAAGTGATACGTCTCGCCATCCAGCTCGCCTCCTGCTCCACAGCATCTCCTGAAATCCAGAATGACCTGATAACCTGACTCTAGGCTGCCCGTGTGGAAAATTATGGGCACCCAGAGTTTAGGAAGGGAACAATAAACTCTAGGTCAGTCACGGGACTGGTGTGAGAACTAAAACAGTTATTTATCTTTAAAACAACAACAAAGGAAGTAAAAGACATCTGTAATGCTTTTTGGAAAATGAGACTACCATAAGGCCTCTCGCCACACACACTATGCAAACGCAGAATTGGAGGATATTACTCCTTATGATAGTCAAACATGCTTACTACGCAAATCAAATCATTTTTTGATATTATTATTGGTGCATAGTGTAGAAAACCTTTCGAAAGTATAATATTAATCTTAGCCAGCATAGGCATTTCGCACTTATTCCTACTATAGCTACCATGTTCAATAGCAGGTTACCGCCACATTCCATGGCAGGTAATACAACTAAAACCGTACAAGGCTCGTATTGTTTCTTTGGATTTTCCAACAAATGGTCAGGCTAAGGAACTTTCTACTGTCATATGGGTATGCCTCTGGATGGACGTCCCGAGAACTTAACCAGCTCTCTGCCAACACAAGGCCGGGCTACCTCTGTAACTAGATAACTACTTCACGAGTATGCCATTCCCCGGTCCTTTGGGACCTTTATCCGAGGCGCCTCTAATCCAACAACCACAAAGTATCACACAGCAATAGATTTGCAGTAACCACATAGATTAATATCAGGGCTCCATACCTGACACCACCCTTTTCCAGAAGGAAATGACATACCCTAAAGGGCGCAACCCTCATAACCTTGCCGCATCTTTCCTGTTTCAACCATTTCCGGGCGGTGAGGTCCAATGAGGTCTCGTCCACAAAGATACGCTTTGGCACAAAGCCATGCTTTGTTCAACAAATGATCAATGAACGATCAACACACAACAGCACTCAGCATGTCACATTATCAAATTGGGAGTATATCGCAGATAACCTTCAAATACATAACCTCTGAGCTCGTACGTCTCAGAGAAGGGTGTTAAGCTAAGAGAATAAATTCTCCGACACCAACAGAAATGTATTTGAAAGAAATCTGCTTTATATCTCAAAATGTAATGTCAGACATGTAACCATACAAGTCTGTTCCGAGCTCGAACAGAACTGAAGGCACTTCCAAAGAAGCCCTTGCAATCCGGTTATTCACAATCCCGATATAACTTCCCATCACAAAGGAAATCTCCATACCGTAGCTATCGGTGCAGAGACAATTGATAGGTTATCTTATCATTTTCACAAATACCCGTTCTTCAACACCGGTCTTCAAATATCATTTACGACGTATCTTTATTCGTAATGGGTTATATGACCCAAAGGTCCTCTCCCGGCTAAACCGAATAACGAGCGCTTATTTTAAAATAAGTGTAGCATTCAAATTCAAGCAAATCTCAACAAATACCCATTTAAAGGTAAATATTGATAGTCGGTTATTTAACTATCAATAGATATGCCCAACATCACACCAGATTCCAAATAATTTTCCAAATTATTTATTTTCCAAAATATCTTTACAAGATATATTTTTCCACACTTCAACCATTTGAAAATGAATTTCAAATCACTTTTCACCTTTACAATTTTGAAAACAAATTTTAAATCATTTTCCTTACGCGGAAACATTTCCAAATATTTATTCATTTTCACTGGAAATCGGCCGAGTTCAAATACTTTAAAATAATTTATATCACTTATCCAAAATATATCTAGAAAACACTTTGAAATAACTATTTTTCTTTTAAACACTTTACTTAAATATTAGTTATAAAAATATTATACCAATATTACATATAGCTTAAGCCCAAACTAATTTTTTTCAAAATAAAATTAGTGGATAGAGTATAACTATTTAAATAACCTTTTTTTTTCTAAAACAAATGTTGATTAAATCTTAGAAATAATCATTTCTATAACAATTCAATAAATCTTTACTTAAAGGATTTAAAACAACTTAAGAAAATAATTTCTCCAAAGTATCCTTTAAAACCCAACTTTAGAACTTCCAATTTATACTTTAAAAGCTGCTTTGGAAATATACAAGGCTTTCCAAGGAGAATACACTTTCATTTCAAAATGGTCCATTTAAACCAATTAAATAAATCCTTACTGATTTATTTTAAATTTACGTTCCAAATCCGTAAATTTATTTCCAAAAAATAAATCAATGTTTATTTTTAACAACAAATTTCCCCATCCTTTATAAATTCAAATGTGAATTTAAATTTCCAAATATCCACTGATATACGATTTTCAAATCGATTTCAATTATTCACTTTCAACACTAATTCAAATTTTCAATTGATTTCCAAAAACACCAAATCAAATTCCATATTGATTTTCCAAGAAATTTAACACCAAATGAATTTCATTCAAATCTCAAATTGAAATCAATTTCTACTAAACCCCAAATCAATTTTCAAATTGATTCCAAATTCATTTCAAAACACCAAATAAATTTCCAAATGGATTTCCAAATTTATTCCCTTTTAAAATAAATTCGTTTATTTCTTTCAACTATTAAAATCCAATTTTAAACAAATTCTTCAACTTTTAAACAATATTATTCAAAATCCCTTTATTAAAATCTTTTCCCATATTTTGGAGATAATTCGGTATGATTCAAAGATAAAACTTTATTTTTTTTTAAATTTCTTCATTTAAATTAATCCAATTCTCAAAAATAATTTTTTTCTATAAATCTTTTAACTTGAATTTTCAAAAATCTAATTTTATTTATTTTCGGTATCCAACGATACCAAAATATATTCGGCTAAATTTTAGCCTTTAACAATTTCAATCACAAAGATAATCACACCCAGATTATAAATAAATCAACACACAATATTGAAACAAATTCAATTTATTTGAGGAATCCAGCTGGATCCCTCCAACCTGTTTTCCTGCATCCACAGATGTTAGCACAATACCAATCCTGTTTCAAGACGGGATATCGCGGTACATGGGTTTATATAAAATATCATTCGCTATTATGCGGCTCAAAAAGGTCTCATCCGCTATATAATGCGGGAAATCAACTCCAAGTACATATATAATACCAATTCCACTTCGAGGTGGAATATCGCGGTATATGTGTTTAATATAATAACCTCCGCTTAATATGCGGCGTATATGGTCTAGTCAATATAACAGATAACAAACATCATTCAAGCACACAACCATACAAACAACCAATTTTAAATTTAACTATTTAAAATTTAAATCGAAACAAATTCGATTGAGTGAGAAGTTCTTAGCTTGCTTCCAATAACAGTTGCAGTGTTTTATTTCAAATAAAATTAAACACACGTTTAATTTTATCCAAAATTTTCACTAGCTCCAATCAACTCCAAACTAGCTCTATAATGTAGTGCTTGTCAATACGATTCCAACGCAAGTTGTTTCGTGCGAAACAGACCTCGTATCAAAAAGTTATAATGTTTTAAACATTCACGAATTAATATATAAATTAATCAACATTTTATTTTTATTTTTAAACCTTGTTTCCAATCTGGGCCGTTCGTTTTCTTTTGCTAGATCAGGCCGTTCGATATAATCTTCTCCCTCACCAGTTAAACTTCGTACGTATGAAACCCATAGCCGCCACCGAGCTTCGAATTTTCGTCATCTCCACGATCATCTTCAGGTCGATCAAACACCATCATACGAAAGGCCATCGCCTCGCCTACCATCCCCGAGAACGACTTGAAACTCGGCTGCTTTATCATCTCGGTTTTCGTGCATGAACATCAGCTGAACGCGGCCCTCCTGACGACGCCGTGGTGCCCCATTCGCGATCATACCCGTTGAATACGTCGAGCTCGTGAAGCTCTTCGATTCCCTAGTTGAAGTCGTTGCCTAAAAGTACGTGGATGAGGAGATCGGAGGGGAAGAAGATTGGTTGCTTTCAGCCGTTGGTTTTGTTAATGGCGGCTAGGGTTTATTTCTGACCTAGGTTTGTTGCAAAATGAAGAAAGCAAGTCCTTATACAGAAAATTGCAAAACACTATTCATCTCCAAATTTTTCGAACTCCAAACGAAGCGTGCCGACTAACATTTCTAGGGTTTACCCCACGTTCCGGACACAATGGGACATGTTTCGGAAGCTAATTTGATCATATGTGCGAGTTACGGAAATAAACGATCAAATTTAAATTAAATCGGTTAAACTAATTTCTATGCATTTTGGCTTGCCCCGGACAAACCGTAAATCCGATTGACACGAAATTTGAAATCTTACAATAATTTAACATTACGGATTTGATGAAACTGGTTTCTTAGAAATCCGAGACTGTTTGAAAAATGACTATTTTTACTCGTCAATTAAATATTAAAATATTCAATTTCTACAAATTAACTTTCAATTCAATTTTAAAAGTTCTATAACATCATTCTAACTCCAATATGATTTAATATAACTCTATAAATAATTTTCATTCACATTAAATCCAATTTCCAACTATCTCCGTAATTTCAAATATTAAAATATCGATTTAATTATCCAATTAAATCACTATATTCGAAATAAAATTTATCTGACTTACAAATTTTACTTGTTAATATTTAAAATCAATTAAATATATGAATTTCAAATGATAGAAATTCTGGGTCGTTACAAACTTCCCCCCTAAAAGAATTTCGTCCTCGGAATTGCCAAATAAGAAAAAGTTACAGAATCCATTAACTTAAAAAAAAACAAATCGTTCCAACTTGATTTCAAATTCATTTAACTTCTTAACTTTTCCAAAATCCGATGGTTACATCGACCCACACGGTCGGAAAATAAAAAATAGTTCATATTTCCTATTTTTATTGCGTAGGCGTACCTTTTTAGCATTTTTAAGCAAAGCAGTTATTTATTTAGCATTTTAGCGCGACCCAAACCAGCCAACGACAGCCCCGGTACCTGTACTTACTCAATTTAAACATATGAGTGACATATATGAGAAATTTTATTTACATTTCACCAGTTTTCAATAGCGAAACATATGCATTCCATGAATAATGTGCATAAAACAATTTCCGTAAGCAATTTATATGGTTTCAAAACGAATTCAATTGCTTTCAACAAATTTTAAAACCATTCATTCAATCCGAAAAATTTCAACTCAAATTCTTACATCCAATTCATTGTTTAAACGAAACGAATTCATATGCAATTCAATAATAATCACATAGTTTTCATAAGCAATGCAATCAAAATAATTCCCATAAGCAATTTATAAGGTTTCGATACAAATTTTAATTGCTTACAATCAATTCACATTAGTTCGCTTTCAATTCAAATTCAATTACATAGCTTTCAATTTCACTAATTCAATTTCATTAACATTTAATGAATTTCAATACCATCAACTAACAACCATCTAACAATCAATGTATATCCAACATAACCAAATTCATATTCTTTAATGACTTCATTTCATTAATTTACTTATTAATTTACTTCGATTTAATCAACTTCATTCAACATCACTTAAGTTATATTCCATTTCAAACATCATTTGTTTAACTTAACTTAAATTTCCACTTATAAATACGATTCAGATTCCAATTCTAAAGTAAATTTTATTTAACTTTTACCAAAGTCAAATTTCATCACTTATTCAAATTCATATCTCATTTTGCTTAACAAAATTGTTTAACCATTTTATCGTTTGGTTTCACTTACATCTTCTCACTTTACAAGTTATACAACTTATTTAAACTTCAAAGTTATTATATATATTCACTTCAGTTTAATTTCCATTTCGATAGCTTATCTAATCCAAATCAATTTGTTTAACCTTCCTTTAGTTAAATTCCGAATCATATGTCTTATTATGCCAACTCAAATTTATTTCAACTTTACTAAAGTTAAACTTTATTATCTCATGTTATAAGTTCAAAACTCATTTCACTTATATTCATTAATTACAACTTGGATTTTTTTGATTTCAAATCTGTTTATCACAACAAAACTTCAATTTTCAATTTACTATGGTAGCAAATCCATCACATAGAAACTTGAAAATGATACTGATGATGCTGCAGTCATCACCCTTATTATTTCCCAGTAACAGTAGTGAATTCAGTGCTTAATATTCTCTTAAAAAATTTCCTTTTATTTATAAATCACATTTATAAATCTTTTTACTTATAGAATTTCACTATTTAACTTTTAATTTTGAAAAATAACTTCCAAAATAATCAGGATTCCAATTTTCAAATTCTTTGTTCAAATTCATTTTTTTACAACTCATATTTATAAATATTTTCATATTGTTTCCCTTCTTATATATAAGATTATTTCACAATTGTAAATCACATTAATTATAATTCCATACTTAATAATTCATTTTCTTATACAATTATTCTTTTACAATTGTTGTTTTTATTTAGATTATTCAAACATCTTTTAATTAACTTATATATCTTCTTACATTTTCAACAACCAAACAATCAATTTTATATACACTTTAATAATTTCTGAAAAATTATTTCCTTTATATGTAAAATATGATCAAGGTAAAATTATTTCATTTACCTAATTTAAAATGATACTATGTCGACTTGCCTCGTTTAAGTGTTTAGAAATCCCTATCGATAATATTGCGTCCCACATATCGACCAGAATTCACAAACAGCCCAACGGATAAGCAAACACAATATAAAACATTTTATATTCACTAACACATACGTACTCATATCTATTATTACACTCACACTCATTCTAGAGTACTACTGACTCTATCTCTAATGAGTAATTCCCAACAGAGCCAAGGTTGTCGCTTAACCAAATGCTCTGATACCACATGTAACATTTCACGATTTTCGACTATCGAAAATCGACATCAATACGTCCACTGTATCAACTGTCGAGCAATCGAATGCCAGAAAACCGAATTGTTATGGTTAAAGAAGAAAGAGGTAGAAGAAGAAGAAAGAAAGAAGAAGCAACAGAAACAATATAAGAATCTCACAATCGCAGTGGAACAACATATAATAGATAAAGGAATAATCTTTAAATCAAAAGAACTGTACATTTTATACATTACATCATCAGAGTCAATATACAACACAACACAACAATAGACAGTTATATAAACCTGTCCTCACAACTGAATACACAGCGAAAAAGATATATCATATACAAGTGATACGTCTCGCCATCCAGCTCGCCTCCTGCTCCACAGCATCTCCTGAAATCCAGAATGACCTGATAACCTGACTCTAGGCTGCCCGTGTGGAAAATTATGGGCATCCAGAGTTTAGGAAGGGAACAATAAACTCCAGGTCAGTCATGGGACTGGTGTGAGAACTAAAACAGTTATTTATCTTTAAAAGAACAACAAAGGAAGTAAAAGACATCCGCAATGCTTTTTGAAAAATGAGACTACCATAAGGCCTCCCGCCACACACACAATGCTAACGCAGAATTGGAGGAGATTTCTCCTTATGATAGTCAAACACGCTTACTACGCAAAACAAATCATTTTTTGATATTATTATTAGTGTATAGTGTAGAAAACATTTCGAAAGTATAATATTAATCTTAGCCAGCATAGGCATTTCACACTTATTCCTACTACCGCCACATTCCATGGCAGGTAATACAACTAAAACCGTACAAGGCTCGTATTGTTTCTTTGGATTTTCCAACAAATGGTCAGGCTAAGGAACTTCCTACTGTCATATGGGTACGCCTCTGGATGGACGTCCCGAGAACTTAACCAGCTTTCTACCAACACAAGGCCGGGCTACCTCTGTAACTAGGTAACTACTTCACGAGTGTGCCATTCCCCGGTCCTTTGGGACCTTTATCCGAGGCGCCTCTAATCCAACAACCAAAAAGTATCACACAGTAATAGATTTGCAGTAACCACATAGGTTAAATATCAGGGATCCATACCTGACACCACCCTTTTCCAGAAGGAAATGACATACCCTAAAGGGCGTGACCCTCATAACCTTGCCGCATCTTTCCTATTTCGACCATTTCCGGGCTGTGAGGTCCGTTGAGGTCTCGTCCACAAAGCTACGCTTTGGCATAAAGCCATGCTTTTTTCAACAAACGATCAATGAATGATCAACACACAGAAGCACTCAGCATGCCACATTACCAAATTGGGAGTATATCGCTGATAACCTTCAAATACATAACCTCTGAGCTCGTACGTCTCAGAGAAGGGTGTTAAGCTAAGACAATAAATTCTCCGACACCAACAGAAATGTATTTGAAAGAAATCTGCTTTATATCTCAAAATGTAATGTCAGACATGTAACCATACAAGTCTATTCCGGGTTCGAACAGAGCCGAAGGCACTTCCAAAGAAGCCCTTGCAATCCGGGTATTCACAATCCCGATAGAACTTCCCATCACAAAGGAAATCTCCATACCGTAGCTATCGGTGCAGAGACAATCGATAGGTTATCCTATCGTTTTCACAAATACCCGGTCTTCAACACCGGTCTTCAAATATCATTTACGACGTATCAATATTCAGAATGTGTTATATGATCCAAAGGTCCTCTCCCGGCTAAACCAAATAATGAGCGCTTATTTTAAAATAAGTGTAGCATTCAAATTCAAGCAAATCTCAACAAATACCCATTTAAAGGTAAATATTGATAGTCGGTTATTTAACTATCAATAGATATGCCCAACATCACACCAGATTCCAAATAATTTCCCAAATTATTTATTTTCCAAAATATCTTTACAAGATATATTTTTCCACACTTCAACCATTTGAAGACGAATTTCAAATCACTTTTCACCTTTAAAACTTTTGAAAACAAATTTCAAATCATTTTCCTTACGCGGAAACACTTCCAAATATTTATTCATTTTAACTGAAAATTTGCCGAGTTCAAATACTTTAAAATAATTTATATCACTTATCCAAAATATATCTGCAAAACATTTTGAAATAACTATTTTTCTTTTAAACACTTTACTTAAATATTAGTTATAAAAATATTATGCCAATATTACATATAGCTTAAGTCCAAATTAATTTTTTTTCAAAATAAAATTAGTAGATAGAGTATAACTATTTAAATAATCTTTTTTTTCTAAAACAAATGTTGATTAAATCTTAGAAATAATCATTTCTATAACAATTAAATAAATCTTTACTTAAAGGATTTAAAACAACTTAAGAAAATAATTTCTCCAAAGTATCCTTTTAAACCCAACTTTAGAACTTCCAATTTATACTTTATAAGCTGCTTTGGAAATATACTCGGCTTTCCAGGGAGAATACACTTTCATTTCAACATGGTCCATTTAAACCAATTAAATAAATCCTTACCGATTTATTTTAAATTTACGTTCCAAATCCGTAAACTTATTTCCAAAAAATAAATCAATGTTTATTTTTAACAACAAATTTCCATATCCTTTATAAATTCAAATGTGAATTTAAATTTCCAAATATCCACTAATATATGGTTTTCAAATCGATTTCAATTATTCACTTTCAACACCAATTCAAATTTTCAATTGATTTCCAAAAGCACCAAATCAAATTCCATATTGATTTTCCAAGAAATTTACCACCAAATGAATTTCATTCAAATCTCAAATTGAAATCAATTCTACTAAACCCCAAATCAATTTTCAAATTGATTCCAAATTCATTTCAAAACACCAAATAAATTTCCAAACGGATTTCCAAATTTAT
The DNA here is from genome assembly GCA_030765085.1 of Allium cepa. Lineage (NCBI taxonomy): Eukaryota > Viridiplantae > Streptophyta > Magnoliopsida > Asparagales > Amaryllidaceae > Allium > Allium cepa. The sequence continues at coordinate 207,046,566 of CM060934.1, forward strand.
TCCCTTTTAAAATAAATTCCTTTATTTCTTTCAACTATTAAAATCCAGTTTTAAACAAATTCTTCAACTTTTAAACAATATTATTCAAAATCCCTTTATTTAAATCTTTTCCCATATTTTGGAGATAATTCGATATGATTCAAATATAAAACTTTTTTTTTTAAATTCCTTCATTTAAATTAATCCAATTCTCAAAAATAATTTTTTTCTATAAATATTTTAACTTGAATTTTCAAAAATCTAATTTTATTTATTTTCGGTATCCAACGATACCAAAATATATTCGGCTAAATTTTAGCCTTTAACAATTTCAATCACAAAGATAATCACACCCAGATTATAAATAAATCAACACACAATATTGAAACAAATTCAATTTATTTGAGGAATCCAGTTGGATCCCTCCAACCTGTTTCCCTGCATCCACAGATGTTAGCACAATACCAATCCTGTTTCAAGACGGGATATCGCGGTACATGGGTTTATATAAAATATCATCCGCTATTACGCGGCGCAATAAGGTCTCATCCGCTATATAATGTGGGAAATCAACTCCAAGTACATATATAATACCAATTCCACTTCGAGGTGGAATATCGCGGTATTGTGTTTAATATAATAACCTCTGCTTAGTATGCGGCGTATATGGTCTTGGTCAATATAACAGATAACAAACATCATTCAACCACACAATCGCACAAACAACCAATTTTAAATTTAACTATTTAAATCGAAAAAAATTCAATTGAGTGAGAAGTTTTCACCTTGCTTCCAATAACAGTTGCAGTGTTTTATTTCGAATAAAATTAAACACGCATTTAATTTTACCCAAAATTTTCACTAGCTCCAATCTACACCAAACCAGCTCCATAATGTAGTGCTCGTTAATACGATTCCAACGCAAGTCGTTTCGTGCGAAACGGAACTCGTATCAAAAAGTTATAGTGTTTTAAACATTCACGAATTAATATATAAATTAATTAACATTTTATTTTTATTTTTAAACCTTGTTTCCAATATGGGCCGTTCGTTTTCTTTTGCTAGATCAGTCCGTTCGATATAATCTTCTCCCTCACAAGTTAAACTTCGTACGTATGAAACCCATAGCCGCCACCGAGCTTCGAATTTTCGCCGTCTCCACGATCATCTTCAGGTCGATCAAACACCATCATACGAAAGGCCATCGCCTCGCCTACCGTCCCCGAGAACGACGTGAAACTCGGCTGGTTTATTATCTCGGTTTTTGTGCATGAACATCAGCTGAACGCGGCCCTCCTGACGACGCCGTGGTGCTCCATTCGCGATCATACCCGTTGAATACGTCGAGCTCGTGAAGCTCTTCGATTCCCCAATTGAAGTCGTTGCCTAAAGGTACGTGGATGAGGAGATCGGAGGGGAAGAAGATTGGTTGCTTTCAGCCATCAGTTTTGTTAATGGCGGCTAGGGTTTATTTCTGACCTAGGTTTGTTGCAAAATGAAGAAAGCAAGTCCTTATATAGAAAATTGCAAAACACTATTCATCTCCAAATTTTTCGAACTCCAAACGAAGCGTGCCAACTGACGTTTCTAGGGTTTACCCCACGTTCCTGACACAATGGGACATGTTTCAGAAACTAATTTGATCATATATGCGAGATACAGAAACAAACGATCAAATTTAAATTAAATCGGTTAAACTAATTTTTATGCGTTTTGGCTTGCCCCGGACAAACCGTAAATCCGATTCACACGAAATTTGAATTCTTACAATAATTTAACATTACGGATCTGATGAAACCAGTTTCGTCGAAATCCGAGACTGTTTGAAAAATGACTATTTTTACTCGTTTATTAAAATATTCAATTTCTACAAATTAACTTTCAATTCTATTCTAAAAGTTCTATAACATCATTTTAACTCCAATATGATTTAATATAACTCTATAAATCATTTTCATTCACATTAAATCCAATTTCCAACTATCTCTGTAATTTCAAATATTAAAATATCGATTTAATTATCCAATTAAATCACTATATTCGAAATAAAATTTATTTGACTTACAAATTTTACTTGTTAATATTTAAAATCAATTAAATATATGAATTTCAAATGACAGAAATTCTGGGTCGTTACACATTTCGACCTTGAGTTTGCTCAACAAATCGAAGAAAATTATTCACTCGTACCCACCATTTAGCAACGACATAAATGTAGTATACATAACTTGATTTTTCTTAAAAAATACATATAGTTATCTTACCTCAAATAGCTAATATACACATAACATCTCTAGCTTGAATTTGCTTAATAACCAGAGAGTATGCAAGTAATTTATTGATTTATGAAGGTGGAGGACAACACTTATATTAAAGATTCATAATCTTTAGTATATTTAATTGAGTGATATCGACTTATGGAATAATGTATTTATTATGAAATACTTCGTGATTCAACTATCGGATACATCAGAAATCACAGTATACGTACTATTACGTATGTATTTATTCCTTAAGTTTATTCAGGGTTTCTTTAATGTTCCACCTTTAATTTTGTACATTATACTATGCAAGTTTTATTATTATATAAGTTTTATACTTTATTTAATATTTTATGTACAACATTATATTTTTTAAATATTTTTAATTAATTTAATTATTTAACACTTTAATTAATTATATTATTCAATTATAACATACTATATTAAATATATATATATATATTATAACCTTTATAGTAATACATATATATCTTATATATATGTATTTTAATTTATAATTAACAGTTAATTAATTTAATTAATTAATTTTTTTAATTAAATTATATTATGTGTAAAAAATCTTTAATATAAACATGTGTGCTTATATTATCTCAAATAATTCAAGACAAATAACATACAATATTATATATATTATATATGTACATATATTTAATTAATTGACTTATTTAATAAATTCATTTATTTTATTAATCTTTTTAATAAATAATAATTTAAAAATAATTGTATAATATTTTCAAAAATTTTGAAAAAATTATATTATAACTTTTATAATACGTGTTTTATTTTAAATTTAAATTTTAGATTTAAAATTTTTATTCTAATTTTCTTAACAATTTAAAAATCTATTTTATAACATTTGTAATATTTTTCTTATCTTAAATTTAACTTTTAAAACTTTTATTTCTAATTTCAAAACAATTTTAAAACTACCCCAAGGCCCAATACAAATTGGGCCTTTTCTATTAGGGCCAACATTTGGGCTCATATAACTATTCGGACCAGGCCGGTAGCCAAGTAGAACATTGCACTTGATTACCCAACAATCCAACTTGGACATTACCTTTCGTAGGCACACTACTAACTTAGTTGTGTGCTTAATTAGTTAGCCCCAATATGATAATTTAGACTGCATATGCTGTTGGGCTCTCATGCCATTGTTGGAACCGGTTCGACCCGCAGCGGAGTAATTAGGTAAATTTCAAAAAAATCCCTATTTAGATCTTATTGGGCCTATGAAGTCCAAATTTATTTAGATCTTATCTAAATTTGTTTTAAATAATATTAACATTTTATTTACTTTATAAATAAAGTTTTATTTATTCTAAATTTATATTATATAATATATATGTGTAAAATACGGATATTGTTGTGTATGTGCACGTGCAACATGAAAGGTATATATGGTTTGACAAGTCCATATATAGATGCTAGGATTTATACCGCAATAGACATATAGCCGTTTGTATATATGTGTGCTGTTAATATATCTATGTACGTACGTATGTATTTATGCATATGGTGGATAAAGTAACGATAAATTTAATATAAAGAATTTATAAATTTAAAATTTAATTATTAGATTCAAAATTCAAATAGATCTAGATCTACCAAATGAAAAATCAAGTATTTTCAAATAGAAACTAATATATTGATTTTGTGTAAATACATATATACACACATATATATGATTCAAAAATCTTTTTGTTTAATATATATATGTACTATATATATATGTTAAATAATATTTAGAAATGCTATATATATGTATAATGCATACTTATAAATATGTTTTGTGTAAACTAGTACAAATATACATAATTTTTTGGCTAAAAAGTCCCTTTTCTGGTTTACTTTGTTTTTATCAAAAATGAATATTTTATTTATGTATGTATTATGTTAAATAAATATTTATATAAACATTTTTTATTTAATTTATAACGTTTGTGTATATATATATATATAGATATAACACTTAATTTAAATAATGCAATATATTGTATTCGAATATAAATATTATACATATTTTTTTTTTTCAAACTATAAATGTATATAAATTAGTATAAAACATGTTTTAATTAACATGGTTTATTTTAAATCATTTACAATTATAATTATTTAAAAAACATTTTTTATGGTCGTGAGTTGGTATGATTATACACATGTAATTTTTTTATAAACATGCATATATACAATCCATCTAATAAAGACAACACAATGTTATAAGATTCTGCTATATTCAACCGTTACCTAAACATATATATCATATAATGAACATTATTAACTTTAATATATCATTGTAAAAATGGAATTGTACCTTCATCTAATGCCTAGATAATACACCTTGAAATGTAGAATTAGAACTCCTTGAAACATTTTTAGAATCCACAAAATGCTCCTAGATTGAATGCAACTACCACCTGTGTTTGAATCTTATTTGATTAATTGTTTTAAGCTTGAAAATTTTGACCAGAAGGGAAGGGGAGTGGTTCCACGGCTGTAGCAAATGGAGGAAGAGCGTAAAAAAATAAAATGAGGGGTTAGAGATGAATATGTAGTAGAGATCTAAGGAGAAAAAGGAGGATCTAAATTTACTTTTCTCTCTTACCTATTTATCTCTTTGAATTCAAAATTCAAGCCCTTCTTAGCCATGATATAGCCAGCCTCCCTATGCCATCATAGTCGCACTCAATAGGTCCTATCATGGGTGTAAAACCCCACCTTTATACCTATACCCTCCAACAATATTTCTAGGTAATACCGTCAGATAATACAGAGAATGATGTGATATTAGGCTATCATACATGAATATTTTCTTGGTCTAACATTGATACATATTACAAATAGAATAAATAACTCACCTATACGTATATAGTATCGACACAAAGCAATAGACATGTGCATTTCTAGGATAGTACAATACGTCATGTAAACGAATAATATAGAGAACACATAGTCAATAACGCAGCGATATTATATAATAGAAATATACAAAATACCGAGTAGGAGAAAATGAAACAAATACCCACTATCTCAATAATAAATACAATGTATGAGTTCAATATACAATACAATGGCATACGTACATGAAACCTTATAATACACAATGATATATAATAATATTATGCCCACCATCTAAGCCAGAGTCCATAATTGGTCATCTCGTCCTTGAACCTGAAATGTCTCGGACTGACCCAAGTATTATATAAATAACACACAGGTCATACTATATGTAACGACCCAACTTTTTGGACGGTTTGAATCGACGATAAACCACACACGTGAGATTCAGACCATTAAAAAGGGAGGATTGTTATGGGGTAAATAAGAAAAGAAGAGAAAGAAATAAAACAAACACAGAATCTCACAATGGAATGACAAAATATAATAATCAAATAACAGTTCATGAAGCTGTTTTACAAATACATTTGATTATTCTTTTACAATACAGAAACAGAGTTACATATAACAGGGGAAAAATAAATAAATGCAGTGGAACAAAATGATGCAGTGGAATAAATTAAATAAATAATAATAGTATTAAATCCTCGTCTTCGTGCTCCAAAAGTAGTCTTCGATACACTGAAAAGCTCATACTGACCCGAGCGAACTGGAAAGACAAAACACTCGAGTCAGAACTAAAAGATCTTATGTAAGTCAAATCAATAGTAAATAGATATGAGTGTAACGATGTCAGAGATGTTTACGGGGTTTGACATCTCCTATCCAGTGTCTAACGTGAGTGCAATAACTTAAGAGATGTTCGAGATTCCATCTCCTAAGGATCCGTTGAACTATCTACATACATAGTACAATACGCTATTATAATAGTGTCTACAGTAAACTAAAGTATTAAAATAGTGTTAAGGCATTACCCATATCCCCTTTAACACATTTTATATAATGTCGTAGTCTATACAATACTGTAAACTCCACCAAACTGGTGGGCTATCAAGGAGCACTCTATAGGCACGACACAAACCAAACTCGTGAAAGGCGCGATAAGGCATGTGATACGGCACACGAGGCAATGCCAGGGTAGGATTCTACCATTTGTACTCCCGGACTAGTGGTAACGCATAACAACTACTATTGCCCACCTCGGAACACACTTCCAAAATCAAAATTGAGGGGTGGCCACCAAATCAATCACAAAGTAATAATATGGTATCAAAGAAATGTGCCCGCTAGGAGGAGCGACCTCACTTGGCACTGTATAGCTCCTGTTTTAGCCACATCAAGATGACTCACAGGAGTCAAAGCTACGTAAATACCTCATACAGAATTGTTCCCCAAACCATTCTACTTCATTCTGGAATCTCCATCACATACACAGTTGTTAAAGTGGTTTTCAGTATTGGCAGAGAGTATGACAATATCTGATCCCAGTCTCTTTAACAACCAAACGCTTATTTCACAACGGATGGTTCTTTTGAATTTCCAAAACCGTTTCATAATTGATATCAAAATATCATATTCAATTCAAACCATATCACTTTCAAAATCATATTCACTTTCAAAATCATGTTCACTTTGAAATTATCGGTAAGATAGGTTAATTAGTTTACCATTTCAAAAATCATCTTATTTACTCAAATATGTCATTTTAATCTCAACTTAGGTTATTACATCATTTAACCATATTCGTTTTAAATCAAGGATTTAAATATAACTACTTCCACTCTATACAGTCTGAAATTTAGAAAATAGTTTTGCATAGTTATAAATAGTTTAGCATAGTTTGCATAGATTTAAAATAAATTAAATAGATTTAAAATTGATTAAATAGATTTAAAATAGATTAAATAGATTTAAAATAATTAAATAGGTTTAAAATAGCTTAAATAGATTTAAAATAGATTAAATAGGTTAATTAGTTTAAAATAGGTTAAATATATTAAAATAAATTAAAATAGTTTAAATTGATTAAAAATAGTTTAAAATAGTTGAAAATAGATTTAAATTAGTTTAATTGTTTGAAAACCTTAAAATTAGGATTTTAAAATAATAAATCTTTAAACGGTTTCTATTTAAATAATTAATTTGGACTTAATATCAGAATTAAACCATTTCTTCCATTTCAACACATATGGACCTTGTCCCGCTTTCAATTCAACTAACTAAAACTGGTTTTTAAATTCAGATTCTCATTAAACCATTTAATCAATATCGATTTCAAATCCATGTTTGAATTATTAATTTAAACCACTTCAAATTAAATACATTTCAAAGTTATATTCCAACAATTTCAATAACTCAATTTCGATAAATTTCATTTATGCTTCAAAAATTCAACTTTGAAATTTTCATTTTAATTCTTTAAACAATTCATTAAATTAATTCCAATTTAAACATTTAAAGCTTGGATTTCGAAAATAATTCAGTTTATACAAATCAAATTTTATTTCAAAATACCGTTTTACTGAATTCAAATTTTAAGGATTTAAATTCGTTTAATTTAACCAATCCGGTGTCTGTATATAGTTCTCTACCCTAGGTCAAGTGATACGGATGTTTATCATTTCAATCCGCAATTATTTTATATTTACGGATATATATCATTTCAACCCGCAATCTCGAATTTAATTACAAATCCATGAAATCGCTTGAGTCTATCATTTCAACTCATAATGATTTCTCCCTAATCCATCAAATCGTTTGGGTATGTATCATTTCAGCCCATAGGGAACTTGAAGTGCTATAACAATACAGAAATATAACATCCAATCATCTAATATCAAAATCCAACATCCATCAAAATCATTATTCAAATCAACCAATAAACATCAACAGATAACTGATTATTATTAACAGGTATAAACTGGAAAATTAGAATTTGATATTAAATTAAATGCGATTATATTCAATAAATTTAGATTTAACTGGAATGACGATTTAACTTTATCAAACAGCAGTCAATCAACTTCTAATCACATCCTAAATTTAATTTAACTAACATAAGATAATTTAGAAGTTGTGAATGGTTCAAAACACTCACCTTTGATTTCGAATTGATTTGTAATAGAAAATAAGGCCTAAAATTCAACAGTCTCAGAATTCTTCTAAACCAGTTCCCTAATGTTTGGAATTTTGATACGATCGCAGTAGAGAAAACCACACGTAAATTGGACCTCGTACGTAAAAGTTATACACACTCGATCATTGTACGATTTAAATTAAAATATAAATAAAATAACTTTGTAAACAAAACAATACCTTCCACGTCATCACTGATAACACACGTTCGCACCTGTACATCGTTTCACTGAAAACCCTACATGTTCGAACTGCACCCTGGCCACCGCTATCAATGATCGAACGCCAACACCAGAGCACGATCTGACAACGCCAGGGTCGATCTCACCCATGGTCGCACCTCACCACGTTGGCGCGCATGCCTAGATTGCCTTAGGCCATGACGTGGCTGTCACCGTTCCTATGCCAATTCTGGCGATTTAGGCGAGCATCGACACCAAGTAGCTGTATGGATTGGCTCCGTACATCGATCTCCACGCCGCAGTATCATCTGATCGTCATATAATCCAAGATCCACCGTCAAAATCAAAACCCTAGTACGAACGGCCAAAAATAAACCATTGATTGCTGGCCAAACAATGATTCAATTCGAGAAATGAATTGTTGCAGTGAGTTATGCTCGTCGAGAGCTTGGAAACAGTATATAATATGTTAGGGTTTGGAGGAGTTTGAATTTTTGAAATTGATTTGGATTTGGATTTGGATTTGGGATTTAGGTTTTCAGCCATTGAGAAGAGAGAAACGATGGAAATTTCAGTACATATAGTGATGAGAAATAAAAATACAACTAGGGTAAGGACAGAACTATTTATATGAACAAGCTCGATAAGAAAATTGAACACATATCGAATTGGTACGAACGACAATGGCGATCCGAAAAGCACGTTTCGCTTCTGAAACGAAGGTGGGTCATCCCATATATCAAATAGATGTTTTCGATATTTTTAAACTCAGCGGAACACGTTTCAAGTCCTAATTCCATCATATGAAGAAGTTAGCTTTTAAAATCATCTTATTTCAAATTGATTTTAATAAATTAATTTCTACGCGATTCGAATCCGTACGATCAAACGACAAGTTCGATCGCTACAAAACTTGAACTCCTACAATAATTAACCGTTACGGATCCGATGAAATTGGTTTCGTCGAAATCCGAGATAGTGGCCAAAATGGATATTTTCACGTAATTAAATAATTTATTATTAAATTAATAAATCACTTTTTTTTAATTTCAGATTTTATAACTAACAATTTTTATCATTTTTGATTACTTAGACATTTACAATAATTTAAAAAAAAAATTACATATCAATCCAGTCTTTAAATATTACACTAATTACAGTGTTCAGTTTCAACTGGAAAAAAATCCAATTAATTATGTTTTAATTCCAATAAATTGATTTAATTTGATTTTAATCATTTTATTTAATCAGTCTTTACTCTATAGACATAGTTAACATTAGTTTATATCTTATTACACTAATATTCTACAATTATCATCTTAATTTACATTAACGTAATACTTAATTACATTTAATTGCAATTGATTTACCATTTAATTCAACAGATTAAATAAATAAGTAACATATAACAATTGTTACATTTTGCTTAATTTAATCACGCTTACAAGTTTATTATCTACAAACAAATGTTATAACTACTTACACAACGCGGATTTCATTTTCAATATTAGCCAATTCCAATTTATTACATATGATTTCAACATTGACTCCAATATTAATTTTTATATCTTTATTTACAATCTATAACCTATTATGACTTTACAATCATTTCAATTAATTGGACTTACATTAGAATGGTCATCAATTACCTTAGCTTAACATTATTACATTCAGTCAACCGAGTCAAGTTATTTCTCTTATTAATAAATCAAATTTTTTTATTTCTTCGAATATTAAATTACAAAATCTTATTAAATTCAATAATTTAATTATTGGAAAATTAAGGGTCATTGCATTATATATAAAATGAAAGAGTCAATGTATCTCTATCGTATGTTATCACAAACTAAGAGAAGGGTACATGAATGTAGAAAAATATCACGAAACATGTATAAGCAATATCACTCATATTGAAAAGCAAGTCAAACTATATACCGAATGAATAATGTCATACGGGTTAAATAATCCATGCATTCAAATATCATCAAGTATGCAAGTTCATACATAAATGAAATCTCGTAATACACAATGATATATGATAATATTCTACCACCATTTAAGCCTAACATCCATAGACTAGTCTTCTCGTCCCTCAACCTGAAATGTCTTAGACTGACCCGAGTATTATATAAATAACACACCGGTCATACTCTGTCTAAAATGAAAGAGTCAATATATCTTTATAATATGGTATCACAAACTGATGAGAGGGTACCTGAACGTAGAAACATATCATGAAACATGTATAAGCAATATCACTCATATTGTAAAGCAAGTCAAACTATATACCAAATGAATAATGTCATATGGGTGAAATAATCCATGCATCCAAATATCATCAAGTATGTAAGTTCACAAACTCTCAGTAATGCCTAGTATTATCTCGCAAACAATCATAAAGTAGACGTACCCGAGTCCATCATAATCAACAAACATAAAACATACACAAACAATCACCTAAATCATACATACAAGGAATATAAATATGGCACGCCCTCGGTAGCCATGGTCATCTCTTAGATAACAATAAAGATAGGAAAATGGTCTGATTCCATGATCTTAGCATCTTTAGCTATCCTCGATACAATATAATCAATTCAGGGTTGCACATCTATATGGAACCAAGTCCAATAAAACAATCAAGGAAACCTATAACCACATAAAAATCATCCAAACATTTAGCCTCATAGTAGTCGACTTGGCTATCCGCCAAAGAGGTAATCCAATGGTCACTCATACCTCCGCCATCTACTCAACTCTTAGTATCATAGCTAATTAACTGGACCCAGTCTGTCGGGCTCTTTGCTCCATAATAACTATATCAGCATCGGTTTCAATAAATGTTCTGAACGGATCTCGACTGTATCTATAACAATCTCATATAGGTGAATAAGTAATGTCTATATCAATAATACCAAATGGGAGACTGATAGCTCCCAACCGCTCCAGTAGCCTTCCTTACACGCTCTCCGTGCTACTCTTATAGTCATCGGTTACCTCGATGGCCATCGCTACCCAATATCCATCAAATGTACAATTATGTTATGTCATGGTTATGGCCCTACAAGTGCCCCAATGATAACTGACTGCTAGCCTAAGTGACACAAGGCAGTGGCTCTTAACCATATGCACATCAAAAGGTGTGTCATGGATTCAGGCCACGAACCCACAATCAGGTCGCTAGCATGGATACTAGCTAATCTGGTTTAGTCAATGAAGTATAATCGAAGTACGCACAAGGTAGATACACTTATGGTTCTCAGCCTGCACACTCTTAGTTTGCATCACCATAAATATAATACCCCATAGACTTGACCTTGACGAGTGACATTTATTTACATAAACCAATCGGACAAATATTGACATGGTCGTCCCATACAACCTAGGGATGTTCTCCCATTTTCTTAATGTATGAATATGCGCTTATATGTTTTTGTTTGATGATAATAAACATATATATTCATTTAAATGTATTTGGTAATGTACTATTTTGTTTTTCATAGATTAAATAAATATTTGTTGAATAAAATAAATTACAAAGAATTTGAATTCAAACAGATAATTTATTCAAACAAATATTTATTACAATTTTGAATAGTACAAATTTAAGGTCTTACTATACATATACAATTTTGATTCTAATTACATCACAATTCAGTTTACATAATTTCCTCACTACATATCACTCACACTCGTAGTTTATCTTCAACTTCATTCCAGTTAGAATCCAGCATCTGAGCAATCTGCAAAAAAATTCACTAACGCAGTAAAATTGAAAAAGAAATATTTTTGCAATATAAAATGAAATATGATTTTTGAAAATATGATTTGCCTCAGTTATTTGGATTGTTTGTCATCATTTACATTTGAATTCATCATACACGAACAATGTGACATGCACAGTGTATCACTGTACATGCCACAAGGCCGTGCACATCAATATACACTTGATAATGCTACAGGGACAGGTGAGCACAGGTCAAACCCAAATGAAAAGCCGGGTTCAACTCACGTGCAATATATTTAAATCACGACACGAGCACAAGGTCAAACCCGAGTTTTTGAAACTGGATTCAACACATGGCAGTTCACAAGTCAAAAACAGAGCATCAAAACAATGTCGAAGTCATTCCAGCAAAAAGACAGTACAAACAAGTGCACACAGGAAGTACAACAAAGTGAAATTTCAAAAATCAACATGTATGGATGCAAAGACCAGCTGCAACATGAAGTGAATCAAGTTCAGTAAGGCAATGCACCAATGCAAACTCAAATAAGTATGTGCAACTGTGAAAACTGAAGTGAACAAATGTCAACAGCAATGAAAGCAACATGACCACAAGATCACACTATGCAGTGTACAACAACAAGTCCAGCAGCTCAAGTAACAAAACTCGAGTGCAGCAGTGAAGCCAGAACATGAATAATACAACATGACAGTGCAGACCACGAAGAAATGCCACCAAGCAAACAAAGACCAGACAGTACAGAGCCAAGAATACATGTACTCGAGGCAATATGTAACAAAGTGCAACTTAACTATCAAGATAAATTACAATAACAAATTCAGTGAAGCCCAAATATACAGAAGTCAATGCCGAGAAACAATGTATACAAATGATCAGGTCAAAATGAAGCAAACTACAGAATCAAGTGCACCAGTGATACAAGCTACTAATTATACAATGAAAACATCAATTGAAGTTCAGGTTAAACCAACGTGCAAACAGTGATGGCAGTATCAATGTCAGGCACACATATATATGAAGCAACACAAGTGCAAATTCGACAAGCACATGAAACATGAAAACAACAAGTTCAACTGAAATGAGAACAGTTCGAAGAAGACTACAATATCAAGTACATGAAGACTACAATACATAAGTCAATGCAGTGATACATGGAATCACATAAACAAGTTCGAACAACCAGACAACATCATATTCACAAATGTAATGTTCAAGTGGAAACCAGTGAAGATGGCCAGAGACGAAGACAGGGATAAACACAAAGATGGCCGAAGCCATGTTAAAAGTAGGTGTTAACCAAGTCAGAATTCAACGCAAATATATCTTTGAAAAAGTCAAAGCAAATTAAAATAGGAAAGTTTCTGCCGTATCAATCAAGAGAAAATCGAACGCTATAAAATCAAGGCCGTGCGCATCAAGTTAAAAATATATCAGGAAAGCCGTGCGCATCAGGCAATTAAAAATTTGGAAAGTATCGAATTGATACAAGCAAATTCAAGTGTCTCGAATTCATATAAATACCAAACCCAAAAATTCATCATAGGCATCGAGTGTGCAACAAGAACAAGTGACAATTCAAGCAAATTAAACCAGCAAAGAGATTACATACCGCAATCTGATGCACTCGATCGAAGGGGCAGCATCGAACAACCGCAAGCAAGAGCAACACAGAACAGAGAATTGATCATCAGAGAAGCCGCGAGCAAGCGCAACACAGAGAATCAAAAGCCCTAATTTTTGCAAGGGAGCAAAGCCCTAATTTGGACGAACGAAGATTAACAAAGCCGACATTTCCTTCACAAGCCAGAAAAGAGAACGGGCTAAAGAAATAAAAAGGGGGCCTTTTTTTATTTTATTATTAGGGTTTAATTTTATTAAAGGGGTTTTTTTTGGTTATTAGTTTTATTTTTAATTATTTGTTGATTTTACTTTTCAAATCAAGTCTTGGTAAATCACCACCTAGGTTGTAGGTAGTGTCAGATTGTCTAGTTAGAATTAGCTCAGTGAGCAGGGTGTGCGAATTTGCAAAACTCTATAGGCGGGAGCAAGGGTTTGCGAGTTTGCAAAACTCTATAGGCGGGAGCAGGGGGTGCGAGTCTATTAGAGTGTTTGTAAGCGGGAGCAAGGGTTTGCGAGTCTGTTAGAGTGTTTGTAAGCGGGAGACTGTTTAATTCTAATAGAAATCTGGGAATGCAGCAGTAGGCAGGGGTTGCCGAAGCTGGGTAAATTTTGTGTGTGATTTACTTTTCAGCATATTTATTTCTGCAGTTTGTTTCTGTGTTTAAATCGAGAAAATTTGCTATAACCCTATTCACCCCCCCTCTAGGGTTAATCTAGATCCTACAAGTAGTATCAGAGCACTTTATTTTTCTTTAACTCTAGAGTCATAAATTCATCAAATAATGCTTTTTCTGAGGGGCAATCTATTGTTAGGCCACCCTTGTTTAATAGGAATGATTATGCTTATTGGAAAGTTAGGATGGGTATTTATCTTAGTTCTGTTGATTATGATGTTTGGGACGTTATTGAAACTGGCTATAAATCTCCCACTATAACTGTTGGTGATACTGAGATACCTAAACCTAAGGATAGGTGGGATGCTAACGATAAGAGATTAAAAATTACAAATGCTAAAGCCATGAATGCTCTGATCTGTGCTCTTGATAAGAATGAATTTAATAGAATCTCTCATTGTAAAACTGCACAGGAAATTTGGCATACCTTGGAGGTGACACATGAAGGAACTTCTCAAGTCAAGGAGTCTCGTCTAGCCCTATTCAGCAATGAATACGAGAACTTTGTGATGGACAAAGGCGAGAGCATAAAGGACATGTTTGGACGCTTTTCAACTTTGGTGTACAACGCTAGAGCGCTTGGGAAGGTATTCACTGAGGTAGAGCTTGTGAGGAAGGTGCTACGAGTCTTACCGATGAGCTTTGAGGCAAAAGTCACGACAATCCAAGAATCGAAATATTTGAGTAAACTAAGCATGGAGGAGTTGATCGGTAACTTGATGACATATGAGCTTGAGCTAAAAGCAAAGGAGGAATGCAACAACTCCAAACCAAAGAAGAAGACGATTGCCTTAAAGATCAAAGAAGAGAGCGATGAAGAAGAAGAAAACCCAATTGAAAAGCTTGCAATGGCTGTCAATAATCTTAGAAAATGGTCAAGATTCAAGCCACGCAAGAAGAAAACAAACGGTAATAGGTCAAAAGATTTTGACAATTCCGATAATGAATCGACGTGCTTTAACTACAACGAGCCTGGCCACTTCAAACAACAATGCCCACTTCTCAAAAACAATAGAGGAAAGAAAAAGAAGAAGAAGGTCTTTGCAGCAACTTGGGATGATGAACAAGGAGAGGAAGTTTCGAACAGTAGCTCAGAGGAGGCTAACTTGTGTCTTGTGGCAAAATCAGATTCAGAAGCAAGCTCAGAGGAATCTAGTGAGGTAGGTGACTATTCTTATAAAGATCTTGTTTTTATGTGTCTTTATCTTACTAAAGAAGTTGATTCTCTTGAATCTAAAATTGAAAAACTGAAATCTGATAGGAGAGAACTTGCTCGTGAAAATTTTAGGTTAGAAACTGAACTTGAAAATATTCAAAACCTAGAATGTAAAAAATGTAAAATTTTAGATTCAGAATTATCAAGACTTAAGAATAGCTCTGAGAATCTTGAAAAAGAAAACTTGAGTCTTAAGGAAATCATTGACACTAGGAAAAAGGATTTTATAAATAGATGCACCTCACTTGTAACTGAAAACACAACACTAAAAACCAAAGTCCAAAATCTTGAGAAATCTCTGAATAACTTTTCAAGAGGCGAAAAATCTTTCAACATGCTATTGGGAAATCAAATTTTTGCTAACAATAGAAAAGGACTAGGTTTTGGGAAAACACAAGTTGGGGATAATGCAAAAGGTAAGAGTGTCTTTGATAGATGTGAAATAATTGGACATCATGTTGAAAATTGTAGTCATAGGAACAAGAACACAAAATTTATACAAGTTTGGGTTCCTAAGAATACTACAAACAAATTTCATGTCTATTGGAACAAGAATAAAAGGACAAAACAAGTTTGGGTTCCAAAGGGATTGTTTATTCACAATACTTCTGCCACTAACAATCATGGACCTATAAATAGGTCACAAAAATCTTTCATCGTGTAGGTGTGGTGGCAGGCTAAGGAATAACAACGGTGTTTTCTGGATTTTGGCTGTTCCAGAAACACAACGGGCAACAAAGCAAAAGTTTCTTAGCCTAGTACAAAGGTGACAGAATCACAATGGGTAACCACGAAAAATTATCGTAAAGGTAAAACAGGTGAAGGTATATTAAATGTGATAATCTGCACCGTATTTTGAATGAAATTAGCCAATATTGAGATGTTGTAAAGAGATGATTTTTTGATTCTGACTTGTTCGACATAGTTGGCCAATTACATTTATGCCAAAAACACTATTCTCTAAATTACTTCATACATATACGTTTGGATTAAACATAGTGTTTTGTTGGATACATTTGGTTATAATATGGCTAATTCTATATTCACAGTTTCTGATTATTTACACGACTTCAATTAAAATTCAAGAATGCTGTAAAAATTTGTGAGTTTGAGTTTTCATGCACACTTCATGATCTAGTCTATCAAATTTAGTTAGTGATATTTTGGAGTGAAAAAGAAATTCAGATGCAGATTACACTGATAATCTAGTTGATAGAAAAATTACTAGTTGAGCGTGATTTATGGTGAGACATTTAGTAACTGCATCGTTTTTCAAAGAAAATATCTGCATATTTTTCATTACAAATAATTTTCAAATAGCAGAATTTTTTTTCCTCATATAACCCCTTCGAGAAAATCATTTTTGACCATATTTTCAAATTAGTCATTTTTATTTGATTTTAAATGACAAATTTTGACTAATTCGACTCCCTACTAATTATCAAAAAGATAAATAGTGATTGAAAAGGTGATAAGTGTTGATATTTAACATACATTACTCAAGAGAGTATATTTGGAAAATTTCTTTGGGAATTCAAACAAGAGTTATAAAACTTTTTGTTGGGTAAAGTTCCATGACCATTTCTATATCTATCATATTTCTATCGACCATTGTTTATCAAATCTTAAATATAGTTTGTCGATATGTGGTACTATAATCAGGAATCATTTGTTTTTTCATGTCACATTTTTTTTGTAAAAATAAATAAATATCCAAAGTATTCACTCTCATTTAAAAGTCCTCACGGTTATGCATGGGTGAATTACTTGGATTTTTGATTATGTGCTTCCATGCTCATTTAAAAGTCCTTACGGTTATGCATGTATGGAACGCATATCAAAATTAATTGATTAAATAGACAAGTTGATTCTAATCCCATTTAAAAGTCCTCACGGTCATGCGTGGTTAGAAGATACTTGATTTCATTTTTTAAAATTAAATTGGAATACTACTAATATCATTTAAAAGTCCTAACGGTTATGCATGATTAGTAGATATTCAAATTCCTGATATAAAGGTACCACAAGTTGATACAATTATATGATTTTATATTAGAACATCATTTCCATTCTTTCTAAAAGTGGAATATGCGCCTAACAAGGGTAGTTATGATTTTTGTTTGACTTTTATTGAAGTTTAATATTTATATTCAATTTGAGTTTAATGTAGGATTAATATTGATCACTTTATCTCTATTTTCTCTAACACTATTATTCTTTTGCTGATAACAAAAGGGGGAGAGAAAAGTTAAGATTTTGTCAAATAGAATCAAGCAAAGGTCAAATAATTTTCCATTTGCATCTAGGTTCATTTGTATATTTCTATTTCTATGCATATATGTAGGGGGAGCATCATGTAGAGATGAAGCATTTAAATAGGGGGAGCAATTAGAGTATATCATTAATCAAATACATTTAACTCGGTCAAAATATTAAATATATGTTTGTTATCATCAAAAGGGGGAGATTGTATGAATATGCGCTTATATGTTTTTGTTTGATGATAATAAACATATATATTCATTTAAATGTATTTGGTAATGTACTATTTTGTTTTTCATAGATTAAATAAATATTTGTTGAATAAAATAAATTACACAGAATTTGAATTCAAACAGATAATTTATTCAAACAAATATTTATTACAATTTTGAATAGTACAAATTTAAGCTCTCACTATACATATACAATTTGGATTCTAATTACATCACAATTCAGTTTACATAATTTCCTCACTACATATCACTCACACTCGTAGTTTATCTTCAACTTCATTCCAGTTAGAATCCAGCATCTGAGCAATCTGCAAAAATATTCACTAACGCAGTAAAATTGAAAAAGAAATATTTTTGAAATATAAAATGAAATATGATTTTTGAAAATATGATTTGCCTCAGTTATTTGGGTTGTTCGTCATCATTTACATTTGAATTCATCATACATGAACAATGTGACATGCACAGTGTATCACTGTACATGCCACAAGGCCGTGCACATCAATATACACTTGATAATGCTACAGGGACAGGTGAGAACAGGTCAAACCCAAATGAAAAGCCGGGTTCAACTCACGTGCAATATATTTAAATCACGACAAGAGCACAAGGTCAAACCCGAGTTTTTGAAACTGGATTCAACACAGGCAGTTCACAAGTCAAAAACAGAGCATCAAAACAATGTCGAAGTCATTCCAGCAAAATGACAGTACAAACAAGTGCACACTGGAAGTAAAACAAAGTGAAATTTCAAAAATCAACATGTATGGATGCAAAGACCGGCTGCAACATGAAGTGAATCAAGTTCAGTAAGGCAATGCACCAATGCAAACTCAAATAAGTATGTGCAACTGTGAAAACTGAAGTGAACAAATGTCAACAGCAATGAAAGCAACATGACCACAAGATCACACTATGCAGTGTACAACAACAAGTCCAGCAGCTCAAGTAACAAAACTCGAGTGCAGCAGTGAAGCCAGAACATGAATAATACAACATGACAGTGCAGACCACAAAGAAATGCCACCAAGCAAACAAAGACCAGACAGTACAGAGCCAAGAATACATGTACTCGAGGCAATATGCAACAAAGTGCAACTTAACTATCAAGACAAAGTACAATAACAAATTCAGTGAAGCCCAAATATACAGAAGTCAATGCCGAGAAACAATATATACAAATGATCGGGTCAAAATGAAGCAAACTACAGAATCAAGTGCACCAGTGATACAAGCTACTGATTATACAATGAAAACATCAATTGAAGTTCAGGTTAAACCAACATGCAAACAGTGATGGCAGTATCAATGTCAGGCACACATATATATGAAGCAACACAAGTGCAAATTCGACAAGCATATGAAACATGATAACAACAAGTTCAACTGAAATGAAAACAGTTCGAAGAAGACTACAATATCAAGTACATGAAGACTACAATACATAAGTCAGTGCAGTGATACATGGAATCACATAAACAAGTTCGAACAACCAGACAACATCATATCCACGAATGTAATGTTCAAGTGGAAACCAGTGAAGATGGCCAGAGACGAAGACAGGGATAAACACAAAGATGGCCGAAGCCATGTCAAAAGCAGGTGTTAACCAAGTCAGAATTCAACGCAAATATATCTTTGAAAAAGTCAAAGAAAATTAAAATAGGAAAGTTTCTGCCGTATCAATCAAGAGAAAATCGAACGCTACAAAATCAAGGCCGTGCGCATCAAGTTAAAAATATACCAGGAAAGCCGTGCGCATCAGGCAATTAAAAATTTGGAAAGTATCGAATTGATACAAGCAAATTCAAGTGTCTCGAATACATATAAATACCAAACCCAAAAATTCATCATAGGCATCTAGTGCGCAACAAGAACAAGTGATAATTCAAGCAAATTAAACCAGCAAAGAGATTACATACCGCAATCTGACGCACTCGATCAAAGGGGCAGCATCGAACAAGCGCAAGCAAGAGCAACACAGAACAGAGAATTGATCATCAGAGAAGCCGCGAGCAAGCGCAACACAGAGAATCGTAAGCCCTAATTTTTGCAAGGGAACAAAGCCCTAATTTGGACGAACAAAGATTAACAAAGCCGACATTTCCTTCACAAGCCAGAAAAGAGAACGGGCTAAAGAAATAAAAAGGGGGCCGTTTTTTTTAGTTTATTATTAGGGTTTAATTTTATTAAAGGGGTTTTTTTTGGTTATTAGTTTTATTTTTAATTATTTGTTGTTTTTACTTTTCGAATCAAGTCTTGGTAAATCACCACCTAGGTTGTAGGTAGTGTCAGATTGTCTAGTTAGAATTAGTTCAGTGAGCAGGGTGTGCGAGTTTGCAAAACTCTATAGGCGGAAGAAAGGGTTTGCGAGTTTGCAAAACTCTATAGGCGGGAGCAGGGGGTGCGAGCCTATTAGAGTGTTTGTAAGCGGGAGCAAGGGTTTGCGAGTCTGTTAGAGTGTTTGTAAGCGGGAGACTTTTTAATTCTAATAGAAATCTGGGAATGCAGCAGTAGGCAGGGTTTGCCGAAGCTGGGTAAATTTTGTGTGTGATTTACTTTTCAGCATATTTATTTTTGCAGTTTGTTTCTGTGTTTAAATCGAGAAAATTTGCTATAACCCTATTCACCCCCCTCTAGGGTTAATCTAGATCCTACACTTAATGCAGATAAATTACACTCACATTTCTTATTCTAAGAACAAGTCCAAAGAATATTTGAAAAACTATTACTATAAGTCTTATGTTAGACAGTATCACTGATCCGTTTATTCAGATTTCTCATTATATAAAATTAGTACAACCATAACACGCATTTTATTAAGAAAGAAAAAATATATACGTATATATCAGAATATATATATATATATATATAATTAATAAAAGCATTTATAAGTTTTAAATAATTAAAATACTTATTTTCTTCCTTTTATAAAACCAGAACAATAATTTTAACCCTTTTCAAATAACTCCTAAAACATGTGTACCTATGAGTTGCACACACATATTAAATTTTAAGATCTTTATGATTTTTCTACAACTAGTTATGATTTTTATACGACCTACATTTTCTGCCCTGTTTTACCCAAAAATAGCTAGTGAAAATGACCATCTTTAACCCATCAAAGCTCAATGAAATTTTAGAGTAGAGGTGTTGGAACATGGTAGCAACAATATATTCAAATTTAGGAATTTTTAGACTTCATATGAATAAACCATGAATATTTGAGTGAAGGAGGGTTTGTTTTTTAGGTTTAGGGAAATGGGGAAGATGGGCTTTCTGTTTTGATTTTTCTTTCTATGTTGTTGAAGTTTAAATATAATACAAAGAGATGAGATTTTTCCTCTTTTTCCTCTAATTTTACTAATGGGATTTTTTATCTTATAAAACACAATAAGAGCATTACCTTTTAAACTACAAAGCAAATTACCTTTTCATTTAACCAAACCTTTCATACAATTTCTAAAACTTTAAACTATATTTAACTATAAAATTAAGAATAAAACCAACTCTACTAATTTTCTCAAACGTACTCTTTTTAGTTTATAAATAAATTTTAACTCGAATTAAATTTTCATTTATCTTATTTAAGATAAAATCCTAATGATGATTAAAAAGAGGAATTTACACTTTAAAATACTTATTATCCACAATGATTTCATCCTACTTTATGATTTGACTAAAATTATGATACTCATTTAAGGAAAAAATATATTATTTCTCTAATTCTTCATTTATTTAAATAGAACATTCCAAAACAACTTATCTCCTTTAATTTCCCAAAACCATTATTTACCTTATTTTCATTAATTAAAGTTATAAATTCTCTTAGTTATTCCCAGAATAATTATTATGAAATATGAATCAAGGTAACAAAAAGAGAGTTGTTGCAGAACTCCCCTTCTTTAAGAATTGTGTCATCACAATTCGATTTCAAATAAAAGGCCAAGATAAGTTGATTACTATATGAAATCCATTATACACATAACATTCAACCGTAAAACAATTCCATATCAAAATTATTTCCAACCAACAATTCTGAAGACTCTACATTTACGCTATGGTTTAGCAAAAGTTGGGATTTGCTTCGACCCATTTAGTATAAATAGAGCAATCTAAGACATCTTTTAGACCTTTTTATCGATGTCTACTCAAAATATAGAGCTATCTTCCTTTCCCGTTATTTAATATTATGGACTATGAGTTTTATACGTACTCATTTAGAAGATATAATATTTACCCAATCAAAGAAAAACTTCCAAGTGCCAAAATTTTAGGAAAATTTTGGGGTAGACTCTGTAGTACAAAGTATATATTTCGAAAATATTTCAATGCCTAAAAATATCACAACAATCTTTTCCGTTATTCACACTAAACACCTTTGTCCTCAAAATTCTAAAATCTTTTAAATTTAACTCAAATCTTCATGCTTTTTTAATAAGATTTCAAACGGTTTTCAAAATTACGAACACTTCTTATAGATCTCTTTCCAAAAAAATTCTTTAAAGTTTGCAATTTACTTACCACTCAATTATTATTGAAAATTTATTAAGTGTTAAAATTTTCGAAAAAATCGTCAGAGTCTCCTTTGTACGGAGAATCGATTGCAATTTTACAAAACTGATATATATATATATATATATATATATATATATATATATATCAATATTTCTAACGCTTTTCTAATTTAAACCATAGGCGTACCTTCATTAGCATTATTAAGCAATTTAACTCATTATTAAGCACGCAAAGCGATTCATCGCCTCTCATAAGTCCAGATAACATCTTGAATGCCTAACTAAGCTCAAACTCCAGTTTTAGCTTCATAGGAAAAGAGAGAATGAATACGGGCATATTAATTTCAAAACATCATCGCGTTAAAGCTTTTTACCACATTCCATAAATGTTTTAACAATCAAAATCATTAAATTAAGCAATAAAAGCTAAATGTGAATTTTTGTATATGTAATAACATCTCAAATAGACAACCAAATCAAATACAACTTGTAACGTTTCGATTTTTCGTTGCCGAAAAACCGAATAGTCAGGGTTTTTTAAGAAGAATTTTGGAAAAGAAGAAGAGAGAAAAGAAGAAAGTAGAAAATGGAGAGAGAGAAAAGAAAACAGAAAATAAGATAGAACATTTTAAAATAGAGGGAAAAAGAGAATAGAGGAAAAAGAAAAACAGAACGGAACAGAAAACAACAGAACAACATCAGAATCTCACAATTCGCAGCGGAACAACATATAATAATAAATGAATAATCTTTAAACAAAGAACTATATCAGTTATTACATTACATTTCATTACATCATATCATCAGAGTGTACAACATCAACAACAACAAACAATGCAGCGGAAAAAGAAATACTATATAAACTAGTGAATACGCCATGCCATCCATCTTGCCTCCAGCAATTCCAGAATATCCAGAATATCCTGATAAACCTTAACTCTTGACTGCCCGTGTGGAAATTGGTGGGCACCCAGAGTTTAGGAAGGAAGACAATAAACTCCAAGTCAGTCATGTGACTGGTGTGAGAACTCAAAACAGTTTATTTATCTTTAAAATCAAAATAGAGGAATATTTTTAATCAATTCGCAATGCTTTTAAAAATGAGACTACCATAAGGCCTCCCGCACACACACACATGCAAACGCAGAATCGGAGGAGATTTCTCCTTATGATAGTCAAAGATGCTTGATACGCATTTAAAATAACATTTGATATTATTACTAGTGCATAGTGTAGTGGAAAATTCATTTCGAAAGTAGAATATAAATCTTAGCCAACATACGACCATTATCGTATGCCTACTATAGCTAACTATGTTCAATAGCAGGTTACCGCCACATTCCATAGCAGGTTATACAACTAATACCGTACAAGTCTCGTATTGGGAATTGGATTTCCAACAAATGGTCAGGCCAAGGAACTTCCCATTGCCACATGAGAATGCCTCTGGAAAGACATCCCCGAGAACCAAACCGGAACTCTGCCAACACAAGGCCGGGTTACCCCTAACTGGGTAACTACTGACACGAGCACGCCATTCCCCGATCGTAAACGACCTTTCTCACGGGATCCCGAAAACCAACAACCACAAAGTAATAAATTCGTAGTAACCACATAGGTTAAATATCTGGGCTCCATACCATGATACCACCTCTATCCAGAAGGAAATGTACATACCCTAAAGGGTGCTACCCCTCATAACCTTGCCGCATCTTTCCTGTTTTGACCATTTCCGGGGTGTGAGGTTCGACGAAGTCACGTCCACAAAAACATACTTTATACAAAAGCCATGCTTTGGGTCAACAAATGATCAACACAATGATCACTAAGATAGACGATCAAATAAATGATCCTATCACAATAATCAACACAATGATCATTTCAGCAACACTCAGCATGTCACATTACCAAATTGGGAATATATCGCTGATAACTTCAACTATATAACCTCTGAGTTCGTACGTCTCAGAGAAGGGTGTTAAGCTAAAAGAATAAATTCTTCGCCACCAACAAAAATATATTTGAAAGAAATCTGCTTTATATCTCAATTTGTAATGTCAGACATACAATCCATACAAGTCTGTTCCGGGATCGAACAAAACCGAAGGCACTTACAAAGAAGTCCTTGCAATCCGGATATTCACAATCCTGATCGGATTCACCATCACATATGGAGAACTCTATACCGGAGCAACTCGGTGCAGAGTAAATCGACAGGTCATCCTATCGCTCTCGCAAATACCGGGTCTTCAACACCGATCTTCAATGCAATTCACAACGACGTATCACATATTCGGAATGGGTTATACGACCCCATGGTCCTTTCCCGGTTAACCCGAATAGTGAGCGCTTATTCAAAAATAAGTGTAGCATTCACATTCAAACAAATCACATCAATTACCCATTCAAAGGGAAATATTGATAGTCGGCTATTGAACTATCACTGGATATGCACACATCACCAGTTTCCAAATAATTTTCCAAATTATTTATTTTCCAAAATATCTTTACAAGATATATAATTTCAACACTTCAAAAATAAATCAATATTTATTTTCATACAAATTCCACTTTCTATTTATAAATTCCATAATGAATTTATATTTCAAAATATCCATGCATATCATTTCAATTATCCATTTCAATTTATCTTCAAAAAGATAAATTTTAATTATTCACTTCATATTGGAAAACATTTCCATACTTATTAAATAAGTAATTCACAAATCTTTTTTATTTTCTACACTTGGAAAATATTCAATATACTTAAATCGAATTAAGTATATATTTCATTCTATTAAGGAAATCATTCACTTAAACATATTTATTTGGGTCAAAACGAATGTTGCGTAAAACATCGTTACGACAACCCAAATTCACTAGTATAGGGATTCGAAATTAAAATAGATATATAAATCCCAATACTATGCAAAACATTTCCTTTCGAAAATCATTTACTATAACAACAGTGTTATAGTCCACTATTTCCTTCTATTTCTCGAAAACGTCTATTTCAACAATGAATGTTGAAATCTATGGTTTCGAATCTCAACACCTTTTAAAACATCGTTAGATCGTTTTAATTCTATTTAAAACATCACATTCTAAACATTTTCTTTAACGTGTTATTCACAATTCAAAAACGTGAATATACTTCATTAACAAATTTCATCCTTTTTATTCATTTTATTTTAAAGGATTATTCACTGTCTAAAACGTGAATATAACTCCATAAATAAGTTATAACAATTTTACTTATCAAAATAAGTCGTTTGTGAATTTATAAAACAACGTTTATAAATTCCATTTCTATTTATTTATAAAAACTTCCTTTTTATAAATTTCCTTTATTAATCTATTCCAGTTTATAACTCAATTATAACTAAAAGTTCATATTATAAGTTAAATACTTATAAAACGATTATTTTACAAAAATCGTTCCTTAGAATTTCATAATTATAAATCTTATAACTTATAAGGTTCAATTATTTACCCAAGTCTATTCTTTTAATAACTTTACAAATTTTATAAACCTACTGTTTATAAAATTCCATTTATAACTTCACAGTTTATAATTCTATAAATTTCATTCATTTATGAAATTCATTTTCACTTCATTCAAACACTTATAAAAACTCGTTTTAAAATGTCCATATTTCAATTTATAAATATCCATTTATAAATCTCTTAATATAAATCAATTTATGTTATTCTTTAAAACGTCTTTAATCTCCTTTATTATTTCACCATTTTGATTCATAAAATAATTAAATTTCATAAATTCTATATTTAAACTTTTCACAATAAATTCTAAAATATCTCAATTAAACTATTTTATAACTCAATAGCATCATATTCTCAAAAATCAGTTTTTAACTATATTTCTCAAAAATCATAATTTTTATAACTTTAAAAATTATAGCGTTTATTTATTTAAAATGAATCAATTCCAAAAATATTTTATAAACGTATACTTTCAAAAATCACTTTGAAATCATTTTAAAATTCCAAATTTGGCCCAATGATGCTACACACCAAATAGTCAATCACGACAACAACGATATCATATATCGTATATGATAATCAACGAATATCAAAATATCCATAATCAAATAAATACTGTTGAGGAATCCAGTTGGATCCCTCCAACCTGTTTTCCTGCATCCAAAAACATTAGCACAATACCAATTTCGCTCCAGTACGAAATTATCGCGGTATATGGGATTTAAAATATTATCCGCTTAATAACGGCGTAATAGGGTCTCATCTGCTAAACAAAAAATGCGGGAAATCAACAACTGCAATATATACATATGCCAATATATATATATTGATATTATTTATAATACCAATTTCACTGTTTATGAAATATTCGCGGTATATGTTTTTATTAAATAACATCCGCTTACTAACGGCGTATAATGTCTATTTTAACAATCAATAGATATCAATCATCATTCGAACATGCATTCAAATATTTTAAATCTAACTGTTTAAAATAAAATCGAAACTGATTCGATTGAGTGAGAAGTTCTCACCTTGATTTTAATTTCCGTTTCAGCTTTTATTTCGAATAAAATTAAACGGACGTTTAATTTTATCCAAAATTCTCACTAACTCCAAACAACTCCAAACCAACTCCATCACGTAGTGCTCGTCCATACGATTCCAACGCAACGGGTTTCGCGCGTTTTCGACCTCGTATGAAAAAGTTATGAATATTTGAAGTTTACACGTATTTAAATAAACTAATTTCAACATAAACAAACTAATTTATAACCTAAATCAAATCATAGCCCTCCATCTCAACCCCAACCACATCAGGCCGTGCACTGCGTCTCCCCCCTCTCCCTTTTGCACGCAACTTCTACAGGAAATCAATTGAAAGGCCGAACCCATCATGCTAAATTAGGTTTTAATTTATCCATCACCACACTCAACTTGAACACGATCGGAGACTTGCGTTTTGAAGCTCATCTCCTCCACCATGTTCGGCCCCTAGGCCACTGAGCTCGGCCATGCCTACAGCCTCGAAATGCGTGCAAAGGCTGTAGAGAACGCGGCCCCATATCTCCCAATCTATAGCTCCATTCGCGATCTCCACCGTTGATCTTGTAGTTCGTGTTGCCCTCTACATCTTTCATGTTGAAAGTTTTAGCCAAAACTTGATGGATTGAGAGATCAAAGGGGAAAAATTTCGTGCATTTCTGGCCATCAGTTATAGATAGTGGCGGCTAGGGTTTTAGTATTAGGGTTTATTTTTTTTTCTAAATTATGAAGAGGTGGGTGCTATTTATAAAGAAAAATCGAACACTATTCATCCCGGAAATTCCGAACTCCGATTTATGCGCCGAAACTGACGTACCTAGGGTTTATCCCGCGTTCCGGACACAATGGAATAGGTTTCGGAAGCTAATTCGGACATCTGTGCGAGATATGGCTGTAAACGCTCAATTTAAATTAAACCGATTTAAGTCGATTTCTAGGCGTTTTAATTTGTACCGGACAAACGGTAAATCCAATTGACTTGGAATTTGAAACCTTACAATAATATCACATTACGGACCCGATGAAACTGGTTTCGTCGAAATCCGAGACTTTTTGAAAAATGGCTATTTTAGCTCGCCAAATTAATATTAAAAATAAATCGATGCGTTTCGAGCTGCCACGATCAAACGATAGCTCCGATTGACACGAAATTTGAAATCCGGTAATAACTAACTATTACGGATCCAATGGAACTGGTTTCGTTCAATTCTGAGACTATTCAAAAATTGACTATTTTCACTAGTCGATTTTTAATATTAAAATATTCAATTTTCACAATTTAACTTTTAATTCGATTTTAAAAGTTCTAAAATATTGTTCTAACTTCCATATGATAAAATAAAATTTTAAAAATCATTTTCAATCATATTTAACTCAATTTTCCATTATTTCCATAATTTCACATATTAAATTATCGATTTAATTATTCAATTAAATCCAAAAATTCAAATAAAAATTTATTTGACTTATAAATTCACTTATTAATATTTAAAATTAATTAAATATTCATATTTTAATTTCTAAAAATTCTGGGTCGTTACAATCTTCCCCCCTTAAAAGAATTTCGTCCCGAAATTACAAGTAAGAAAAGTTACAGAAGCTATTAATTTTCCCAAAATTCATAGTTAAACTTCTTACAACAACTTTACTATGTTTTAAATCATACTTAGTTATCTTTTCAAAAACAACTACTATTGTTTAACTTTCAACTTCAAAACAAAGTTAAAGTTTTCAAAAAAATTTCTAGATTTTCTCAAATTTTTTCTAACGCCTTAAATTTTCGGAAAAATTCGCCATAGTCTCCTTTGCGCGGCTCGATCCGAAAAAAAAATGACAGTATATATATCACAAATATACATCTCATCAAGTAATGAGGCATCCCGAAGGGAAAAAAGTGTAAAAGTACGGTATGTAATCCGAGATATGTACCTTATATTTTATTAGCGAGCATATACGACTAATATAGCGCGAAAGCAAGCTCCAAATGCGAAGCAAACGCGATCCGCACCTACTAATTACTCAACAAACAACATGAGAATCATGCATATAGACAATAGTATCAATATATAACATATAGTAACATAATAACTATATATGTCAACATATCAAATGAAGTAAAAGCAACAAATGCAAACATCAACCAACTATCATCCATCACCAATAAATATTCGTTTATATTTTCATTAATATTCAATGAAATAGGTTTTCAATATCAAATCACATTTGATTCATTAATAGTGGATGTTTTTACTAACATTCATTTTCAATTAGTTTATATTTACTAATTCATATTCAAGTTGGTTCACTTCCAAATCAAATTCGATTCTATTCAAGATTCACTTAACTTCCAATTGGATTTCAATTACTTTAGCTTCCAATTTTATTAAATCAATTTCATTAACACTTAATGAATTATATACAATCAACTAACAATCATATAACAACCAATGTATATTAATTATAACCAAATTCCTTTGCTTATATTCATTCAATTTGGTTTAACACTATCACTTTCAATTGGTTTAATTAAATTGATTTTCATTCAATCTTTCAACTTCCAATAACATTAGATTTTAATGAATTAACACTTATATTCATCATTTCTTATCAATTATTTTCATTCAATTGATTAACATTAAATCCATTCATTCAATTCAATTACAAAAGTTGAATTTCATTTATATAGCTCAAGTTCATATCCATCACTTAATTTTATTAATTTACTTTGATACTAATATCAACTTCATTCCATATCACTTAAGTTATATTCCATTTACAAACATCACTTTGTTTTACTTAACTTAATTCCCACTTGTAAATAAATTCAGATTTCAATTCTAAAGTAAATTTTCCATTTAACTTTAAATTCATTTTTATTTACTACTCATATTCATATAGTTTCACTTCTTATATATATAAGTTTATTTCACAATTGTAGATCACATTAATTATAATTCAATTCTTATAATTCTTTATACTTATACAATTATTTCTTTATTTAGATTATTCAAACAACCTAACAATCAACTTACATATACCTTTAATAATTCTGAAAAATTATTCCTTTATATATAAAATAGACTCAAGGTAAAATTATTTCATTTACCCAATTTTAAAATCAATATTATGTCGAATTGTTCTATTCAAGTGTTTAGAGATTCCTATCAACAACGTTAATTACTCGTATTAACCAGAATCTATATACCACTCAACAAACCAATCATCACAATATAAAACAATTTCATATTCACTAACAAATACGCACTCATATCTATTATTACACTCAAATTCATTCTAGAGTACTGCCGACTCTATCTCTAATGAATAATACCCAACAGAACCATGGTTGTCGCTTAACCATAAGCTCTAATACCAAATGTAACGTTTCGATTTTTCGTTGCCGAAAAACCGAATAGTTAGGGTTTTTTTAAGAAGAATTTAGGAAAAGAAGAAGAGAGAAAAGAAGAAAGTAGAAAATGGAGAGAGAGAAAAGAAAACAGAAAATAAGATAGAACATTTTAAAATAGAGGGAAAAAGAGAATAGAGGAAAAAGAAAAACAGAACGGAACAGAAAACAACAGAACAACATCAGAATCTCACAATTCGCAGCGGAACAACATATAATAATAAATGAATAATCTTTAAACAAAGAACTATATCAGTTATTACATTACATTTCATCACATCATATCATCAGAGTGTACAACATCAACAACAACAAACAATGCAGCGGAAAAAGAAATACTATATAAACTAGTGAATACGCCATGCCATCCAGCTTGCCTCCAGCAATTCCAGAATATCCAGAATATCCTGATAAACCTTAACTCTTGACTGCCCGTGTGGAAATTGGTGGGCACCCAGAGTTTAGGAAGGAAAACAATAAACTCCAAGTCAGTCATGTGACTGGTGTGAGAACTCAAAACAGTTTATTTATCTTTAAAATCAAAATAGAGGAATATTTTTAATCAATTCGCAATGCTTTTAAAAATGAGACTACCATAAGGCCTCCCGCACACACACACATGCAAACGCAGAATCGGAGGAGATTTCTCCTTATGATAGTCAAAGATGCTTGATACGCATTTAAAATAACATTTGATATTATTACTAGTGCATAGTGTAGTGGAAAATTCATTTCGAAAGTAGAATATAAATCTTAGCCAACATACGACCATTATCGTATGCCTACTATAGCTAACTATGTTCAATAGCAGGTTACCGCCACATTCCATAGCAGGTTATACAACTAATACCGTACAAGTCTCGTATTGGGAATTGGATTTCCAACAAATGGTCAGGCCAAGGAACTTCCCATTGCCACATGAGAATGCCTCTGGATAGACATCCCCGAGAACCAAACCGGAACTCTGCCAACACAAGGCCGGGTTACCCCTAACTGGGTAACTACTGACACGAGCACGCCATTCCCCGATCGTAAACGACCTTTCTCACGGGATCCCGAAAACCAACAACCACAAAGTAATAAATTCGTAGTAACCACATAGGTTAAATATCTGGGCTCCATACCATGATACCACCTCTATCCAGAAGGAAATGTACATACCCTAAAGGGTGCTACCCCTCATAACCTTGCCGCATCTTTCCTGTTTTGACCATTTCCGGGGTGTGAGGTTCGACGAAGTCACGTCCACAAAAACATACTTTATACAAAAGCCATGCTTTGGGTCAACAAATGATCAACACAATGATCACTAAGATAGACGATCAAATAAATGATCCTATCACAATAATCAACACAATGATCATTTCAGCAACACTCAGCATGCCACATTACCAAATTGGGAATATATCGCTGATAACTTCAACTATATAACCTCTGAGCTCGTACGTCTCAGAGAAGGGTGTTAAGCTAAAAGAATAAATTCTTCGCCACCAACAAAAATATATTTGAAAGAAATCTGCTTTATATCTCAATTTGTAATGTCAGACATACAATCCATACAAGTCTGTTCCGGGATCGAACAAAACCGAAGGCACTTACAAAGAAGTCCTTGCAATCCGGATATTCACAATCCTGATCGGATTCACCATCACATATGGAGAACTCTATACCGGAGCAACTCGGTGCAGAGTAAATCGACAGGTCATCCTATCGCTCTCGCAAATACCGGGTCTTCAACACCGATCTTCAATGCAATTCACAACGACGTATCACATATTCGGAATGGGTTATACGACCCCATGGTCCTTTCCCGGTTAACCCGAATAGTGAGCGCTTATTCAAAAATAAGTGTAGCATTCACATTCAAACAAATCACATCAATTACCCATTCAAAGGGAAATATTGATAGTCGGCTATTGAACTATCACTGGATATGCACACATCACCAGTTTCCAAATAATTTTCCAAATTATTTATTTTCCAAAATATCTTTACAAGATATATAATTTCAACACTTCAAAAATAAATCAATATTTATTTTCATACAAATTCCACTTTCTATTTATAAATTCCATAATGAATTTATATTTCAAAATATCCATGCATATCATTTCAATTATCCATTTCAATTTATCTTCAAAAAGATAAATTTTAATTATTCACTTCATATTGGAAAATATTTCCATACTTATTAAATAAGTAATTCATAAACCTTTTTATTTTCTACACTTGGAAAATATTCAATATACTTAAATCGAATTAAGTATATATTTCATTCTATTAAGGAAATCATTCACTTAAACATATTTATTTGGGTCAAAACGAATGTTGCGTAAAACATCGTTACGACAACCCAAATTCACTAGTATAGGGATTCGAAATTAAAATAGATATATAAATCCCAATACTATGCAAAACATTTCCTTTCGGAAATCATTTACTATAACAACAGTGTTATAGTCCACTATTTCCTTCTATTTCTCGAAAACGTCTATTTCAACAATGAATGTTGAAATCTATGGTTTCGAATCTCAACACCTTTTAAAACATCGTTAGATCGTTTTAATTCTATTTAAAACATCACATTCTAAACATTTTCTTTAACGTGTTATTCACAATTCAAAAACGTGAATATACTTCATTAACAAATTTCATCCTTTTTATTCATTTTATTTTAAAGGATTATTCACTGTCTAAAACGTGAATATAACTCCATAAATAAGTTATAACAATTTTACTTATCAAAATAAGTCGTTTGTGAATTTATAAAACAACGTTCATAAATTCCATTTCTATTTATTTATAAAAACTTCCTTTTTATAAATTTCCTTTATTAATCTATTCCAGTTTATAACTCAATTATAACTAAAAGTTCATATTATAAGTTAAATACTTATAAAACGACTATTTTACAAAAATCGTTCCTTAGAATTTCATAATTATAAATCTTATAACTTATAAGGTTCAATTATTTACCTAAGTCTATTCTTTTAATAACTTTACAAATTTTATAAACCTACTGTTTATAAAATTTCATTTATAACTTCACAGTTTATAATTCTATAAATTTCATTCATTTATGAAATTCATTTTCACTTCATTCAAACACTTATAAAAACTCGTTTTAAAATGTCCATATTTCAATTTATAAATATCCATTTATAAATCTCTTAATATAAATCAATTTATATTATTCTTTAAAACGTCTTTAATCTCCTTTATTATTTCACCATTTTGATTCATAAAATAATTAAATTTCATAAATTCTATATTTAAACTTTTCACAATAAATTCTAAAATATCTCGATTAAACTATTTTATAACTCAATAGCATCATATTCTCAAAAATCAGTTTTTAACTATATTTCTCAAAAATCATAATTTTTATAACTTTAAAAATTATAGCGTTTATTTATTTAAAATGAATCAATTCCAAAAATATTTTATAAACGTATACTTTCAAAAATCACTTTGAAATCATTTTAAAATTCCAAATTTGGCCCAATGATGCTACACACCAAATAGTCAATCACGACAACAACGATATCATATATCGTATATGATAATCAACGAATATCAAAATATCCATAATCAAATAAATACTGTTGAGGAATCCAGTTGGATCCCTCCAACCTGTTTTCCTGCATCCAAAAACATTAGCACAATACCAATTTCGCTCCAGTACGAAATTATCGCGGTATATGGGATTTAAAATATTATCCGCTTAATAACGGCGTAATAGGGTCTCATCCGCTAAACAAAAAATGCGGGAAATCAACAACTGCAATATATACATATGCCAATATATATATATATATATATTGATATTATTTATAATACCAATTTCACTGTTTATGAAATATTCGCGGTATATGTTTTTATTAAATAACATCCGCTTACTAACGGCGTATAATGTCTATTTTAGCAATCAATAGATATCAATCATCATTCGAACATGCATTCAAATATTTTAAATCTAACTATTTAAAATAAAATCGAAACTGATTCGATTGAGTGAGAAGTTCTCACCTTGATTTTAATTTCCGTTTCAGCTTTTATTTCGAATAAAATTAAACGGACGTTTAATTTTATCCAAAATTCTCACTAACTCCAAACGACTCCAAACTAGCTCCATCGCGTAGTGCTCGTCCATACGATTCCAACGCAACTGGTTTCGCGCGTTTTCGACCTCGTATGAAAAAGTTATGAATATTTGAAGTTTACACGTATTTAAATAAACTAATTTCAACATAAACAAACTAATTTATAACCTAAATCAAATCATAGCCCTCCATCTCAACCCCAACCACATCAGGCCATGCACTGCGTCTCCCCCCTCTCCCTTTTGCACGCAACTTCTACAGGAAATCAATTGAAAGGCCGAACCCATCATGCTAAATTAGGTTTTAATTTATCCATCACCACACTCAACTTGAACACGATCGGAGACTTGCGTTTTGAAGCTCATCTCCTCCACCATGTTCGGCCCCAAGGCCACTGAGCTCGGCCATGCCTACAGCCTCGAAATGCGTGCAAAGGCTGTAGAGAACGCGGCCCCATATCTCCCAATCTATAGCTCCATTCGCGATCTCCACCGTTGATCTTGTAGTTCGTGTTGCCCGCTACATCTTTCATGTTGAAAGTTTTAGCCAAAACTTGATGGATTGAGAGATCAAAGGGGAAAAATTTCGTGCATTTCTGGCCATCAGTTATAGATAGTGGCGGCTAGGGTTTTAGTATTAGGGTTTATTTTTTTTTCTAAATTATGAAGAGGTGGGTGCTATTTATAAAGAAAAATCGAACACTATTCATCCCGGAAATTCCAAACTCCGATTTACGCGTCGAAACTGACGTACCTAGGGTTTATCCCGCGTTCCGGACACAATGGAATAGGTTTCGGAAGCTAATTCGGACATCTGTGCGAGATATGGCTGTAAACGCTCAATTTAAATTAAACCGATTTAAGTCAATTTCTAGGCGTTTTAATTTGTACCGGACAAACGGTAAATCCAATTGACTTGAAATTTGAAACTTTACAATAATATCACATTATGGACCCGATGAAACTGGTTTCGTCGAAATCCGAGACTTTTTGAAAAATGGCTATTTTAGCTCGCCAAATTAATATTAAAAATAAATCGATGCGTTTCGAGCTGCCACGATCAAACGATAGCTCCGATTGACACGAAATTTGAAATCCTGTAATAACTAACTATTACGGATCCAATGGAATAGGTTTCGTTCAATTCTGAGACTGTTCAAAAATTGACTATTTTCACTAGTCGATTTTTAATATTAAAATATTCAATTTTCACATTAACTTTTAATTCGATTTTAAAAGTTTTAAAATATTGTTCTAACTTCCATATGATAAAATAAAATTTTACAAATCATTTTCAATCATATGTAACTCAATTCTCCATTATTTCCATAATTTCACATATTAAATTATCGATTTAATTATTCAATTAAATCCAAAAATTCAAATAAAAATTTATTTGACTTATAAATTCACTTATTAATATTTAAAATTAATTAAATATTCATATTTTAATTTCTAAAAATTCTGGGTCGTTACACAACTCAAACCATGCAATTTTTTCTCCAAAAATGCAAATCTGGAAATGCACAAAAGCCCAGACCAGCAATCTAAATCACCATTTTCAGCCTAGCTAAGTTCAAAATTTTATCAATCACTTCAAATGAAAGTTATAGCTTACAATTTAAGCTTTCCATAATATGTAAAATCATTGAATTTGGACATACTGTTAAGAAGTTATGATCAAAATAGTTCGGCTCAGTTTTAGCGAATTTCCATCTTAGGGACAACGAGCAGTGTTCTTATTACTTCACGTTTAAACCTATACAAACTTCAAAAAATTTCAAAGCTCTCAAAACAAAACATTTTTCCACATTATCTTGGATTTAAAACAAATACAAGAACATTAAAATCGAATCAATGGTTTGGAAGTTATGACCAAAACAAGTTGGTGTTTAAACTCAAGAAATCAATATAAGTACAGAGCTATGACTATATGTTCCCATCCATTTAGGTCATTCAAGCCTTTAAAATTTTGCAAAACTCATGACATAAAAGTTGTAGATAAAATTCTTAGCTTTCTATCAAGGAAAGATCATCAAATTTGGACTTACAATTCAAAAGCCATGACCAAAACAATTCTCAGGTTTTAAATTAATTATCTCTATCATTTATTCTTAAGACATCGATAAAGAAGTGCAATTTAGACCAGTCTAACATCATAATTTTATAAAAGTCAAAACAAAAACCTACATAATGGAGTCTAAGTTTTCAGAACATCAGAAATTATTGGATTTCGATAAGAAATTAGAAAGATATGCTCAAATTACTAACAAAGTTTAGCTCAGAAAATTTCCAATAGTCTAGAGTTTAAAGCTCTGTCTAAAACATGAATTTGGTAAAGAGAAATTGTAAAATCTAGAAAAGTGATCAAAACAAAAGTACTTTTTATGAGATTATCTTTCTTCTCCAAAAGTATCATCAAAAATCGATTTACCAACTAAAAGATATGGCATCTCTTAGCACTTTTTAAAGAACTTCCAACAACTAGTTTTATTTGAAACTTTTTAATTTATCTCAGTTTAAAGATTTTAAACTAAAAGCCTTCTTAATTACAATTCTTAAACTATACCGTTTATTTCAAACTCTCATTTCTCAAATCCACTTTAGTTTTCCCTTAAAATAATTTATCTATGTTTCTATTCAAACAAAGATAAACATTTCCTTTACATAATTTTTTGTCACATTAAATAAAATATACATATACATACATACATATATACATACATATATATATCTAGATATAAAATAAATATATACTCCTACAGTGTCTCAATGTCTCGTTTTTGCATTTAGGAACTCCATGTCGATCTGTGTGCGCCCGTATCGACCAAGATTCTTAACCACTCAATGGATAATTCGACACTAAAGTAAATTTCTCTATGGTACGCATATACCTTTTTCAGCTTTATAAAATATTTACTTGCTTGTCTCAATAACATAGTCAAATTTCACTTATACGCATATCCCCTATCAGAAAGATTTTTAATTTATAAGAATGCTTTCTTTTTATAAAAATTCTTTTTAACAATCTTAATTCTTTATTAATAACATTTTTTTTCAATGCATCCACAACTACTAGAAGTAAACATTAATTTTCTTCTTATTTTTATTGCTTACGGTAGCTACATCTTTGAAAACACCGTAAGTTCTTATCATTAATATTGAGAAGGTTTTCTAATTCTCAACGATGATTCCTACTCAATATTAATTATAAACAATTACCATTATCAAAACATCCATGCATTAACCAACCAAACAAACATTGAATCAACCAATCAAATCAATCACAAATTTACTGGCATGCCTAATAGAACCATCTACTTCCGCTTCGCAATCTTGATCATAAAAAGATCAACTACCAACTTCATGATTTGTTAGATGGACAAAGTACTATATCTCAGCTTGGCTTGTGGGATGACCCAACATTAGAACGAGTGACACGACAACCAGTCAACTATACTTCCAAAATAGTTAAGATTAGATCAAGGATCGCTTAGGAGTCATATGACTCAATAATAGTAACATCAAAGAGTCAAAATGAAGGGAGACGCTCCTAGACTTCCCAAAAGACACTTTCTTATTCAAAGGAGACGATTCCAACTATATACTCCAAGAAATCCTAATGGACGGTTCCTAAGGCTCACTTAGGTTAAGATTTGTGTCTGTAATATCATATTTTGTTTTGAACTCAACTCTGATACCAAGCTGTGTCACTCCACCCTGAGACCCACACCAACAAAAAATATTATCGGCTAGTGTAGAGAAAAGGGATGGTTAGGAGCGGCCATCCATGAATTTTACTTTAAGCAAGCATCGATACATCGATTAATATGCTATACATTTCTTTAATCAAGTGGAATTGACATATACAATTCAGGCTTAAAATAAAACTATAGTGGCTATAATAAAAATTCAAAACAACATACAATAATATACAAATCATAGAATCATAGGTCAGACATGGCGGAATGCAAATAGATACAAGTCTGAACCGACTCAAAATAGATACGCGATGTAGCCTATGAGGTACATAAGTACTACATCTCAAAATATGAATATATGCACAAAAGGAGTCTAGCTCAACATAAGATACAACATAATAGCAATATACATGGTGATGATAAACAACTAGCTAACTGATATGAAGTCCATCCTAAAAGCCTCAAGCTGAAGGACCTGAAACATCTTGGTCTGACCCAGGTATTATAAAATAATAAACGAATCAGGCTATACTAAAATAAACAAGTTAGCAAAATGAATTATAGATAAAGTGAACTAGATCTCAAATTTAGTCATATATGGACAAATATCAAACATGCATCAATAAGTTCAAATCACTAAATACTAAAAACTCAAGGTAGCTTTTTAAAAGCAAAAATCACCGAAATGATTTGGTAATAATTCAAACAATATCAAATCTACAAATCTCACAAAAATGGGAAAGGCAACAAACTCTAAGGTTGGTAAACAAATTCACCTACATGCATGTAACTCCAAGATAGACGTATAAGTCTATAAACACCATGATAGGTACGAGACTTATAAACTCCAAGATAGGAATGAATCTTATAAACATCGAAATACGTACGTGACCTATAAACTTCAAGATAGACACATGTCCTATAAACATCAAAATAGGTACGAGATCTATAAACATAAAGATATAAACGAGTCCTATAAACCTCGAAATAGGTACGAGACCTGTATTATAGGAACTAATACTATTAACATTGTAATAAAAGTGTTATGTACTTTCATGTAGCCACCGAATAGATAACAACCATGTGCCCCATACCACATGGGTTACCCAAACGTTTGTTATATGCTAGTAAACTCCACTTGTGTAGTAATGGTTCGGTCAAATAAGTCCAGGAGTTAATCAGTAAAAGTAACGCGAGAGTTCCATACCACTCATTTTATTTAACTGTTTAAATCAATTTCTCATCCGATTGATTTCATGTAATTTTATGAAAATATTGCTCTTTATAACCATTTCTAAAATTATTGATTCAAAGCGGAAATACACACACACATACATATATATAAGTACACTTTTCAAACCATTGCTCCAAATCATTTTTAAAACCGTTGAAATGAGAAAATAACATATATAAATATTAGATTGGTATTTAAAAAGACTTGTATAAAAATGGTTTGATTTATAAATCAACCATTTGTAAATCCGAGTTGAAAACATGCCTCGAAAGTGTGTGTTGCTTCCAAAATTCATAGAATGATCTCTATGGCATAAAACATCATAATTAATTCATCAATTCATAAATCAAAATCCTAAGATACATAGAGCAAATCTATGGTATAGAAACACAAAAATGAATTCATCAATTCACAAATAAAAATATGGAAATATCAATGAAATGAATATGAAATAAAACACCAAAATAAAGCAACCAATAATAGAGAATCAACTGAGCAAACAAGTGGTGAACAGGTTGATCGGAGAACATTAGAACATAGCCTGGGTCCAGTCTAGGCTGCTACTGGTGCACCGACCTCGCCTAGGTTGACCTCCTAGGCGATTCAAGTGGCTATTTGATGATCCATTTAAGTTGAATTCTATTATTTTAATTCTTTAATGATCTAATTTACTGAATTAGCAAACATGCAAGCATATATACATGTATAATTTAATGAAAATCATTATTTCATAAGAGGGTTTCCAACAAATAGCGAATTCAATTCAAATAACCAAAGGATTCATCAACATATTGAGATCATATATACTAGGGATTAAACCAAACTTATATAGCAGAAACTAACATTAATATTAGTTTATTTATGAGATAAACTCACCTTAGCATCCAAAATTCCCAAAATTGCAAGCAACAACACAAGGCCAAAACTCAGAAATTTCCTGCATTTTCATCGTCAGTGTAGAAAGGGTTTGGCAAAGCAAAACTTATTATTTTCCTAAGAAATTTTTATAGAAGGTATATCTATGAGTTGCACACAACATATTAAATTTACAGTTTTTTATGATTTTTCTACAATAAGATATGATGTTTATATTGACCTGTATTTTCTGCTCTGATTTACCCTAAAATAGCTAGCGAAAATGACCACCCATCAAAACTCAATGAAATTTGGAGTAGAGGAGTTGAAACATGGTAGCAACAATATATTCAAGTTTAGGAATTTTTAGACTTCATATGAATAAACTATGAATTTTTGAGTGGATGAGGGCTTGGTTCTAGGTTTAGGGAAATGGGAAAGATGAGCTATCTGTTTTGATTTTTCTTTCCGAATTGATGAAGTGTACGTACAATACACAGAGATGAGATTTTTCCTCTTTTTCTAATTTATTAATGGGATTATTTACCTTATTAAACCAATAAGAGCGTTACATTTAAAACTACAAAGCAAATTACCTTTTTATCTAACCAAACCTTTCGTACAATTTCTAAAACTTTAAACTATATTTAACTATTAACTTAAGAATAAAACCAACTCTATTAACTTTTAAAATGTACTCTTCTTAGTTTATAAATTTTTTTAAACTCTAATTAAGTTCTCATTTATCTTATTTATGATAAAATCCCAATAATGATTAAAATGAGGTATTTACACTTCAAAATACTTATTATAACTTCACAATATTTCATCTTACACCCTATGTTTTAATTGAAATTATAATACTCATTTAAGGAGAAAGGTATTATTTCTCTAATTATTCATTTATTTAATAGAACATTCAAAAACAATTTATCTCCTTTAATTTTCCAAAACTCATTATTTACCTCATTTTCATTAATTAAATTTATAAATTCCCTTAATTATTAATTATTATGAAATCTGTATCAAGGTAATGAAAAGAGGGTTGTTACATAGAAAATCAGTTAATGCCATGCATTATTATTAGTTTCAAATTTGGCGGCATCTCTACTAGCTTTCCAATCTTTCAAAAAGTTCTCTTTTGTTTCTTTTCTCTCTAATGAAACTCCAAGCATTCCTTTCCTCTCATATTATCATTGTACCCTTTCAGTGCTTTAAGTAACCAATTTCCATTAAAAAAATTCACCTATCAGCTTTAAATATAGTGAACACTCAGATTTTAAAACTCTGGTACGATGGTGCAAGTTGAGAAGATACAGAATGTTGTGGAAAACAAAGTAAGAATAGGAGAAGCTAAAAAATAGATGAGTAGTGTTTCCACTAGCATGGCATAGGACACACACTAAAGCATCAAGAAGGCCTTTTCTAAATAAGTTTCCTAAGTGTGAAGAACATTGGTCATGATTTTCCAAAGGATAAAATTTTCCTTAGGCTTTAATTTTGAGCTCCAAATTCTAGAGTGCTAAGGAAAGTAAGAACTTAGATGAAAAGCAGAAACAACTTTGTACACCCTAGTAATAGAATGAGGATTATCATGACACCTTAATCTTTCATAAATATTAAGGTACTTTCTAGCCTCTACATTTATCCATGCTAGCCGTATAATGGATGAACTTAAATTGGGCAGGGAAGTAGATTCACCAAGATAATATAACGAAACATTAGCGTTATTCGAAATTCCAGTTAACACTCTAAGAGGATGGCTAATAAAAGAAGAGAGGTTGAAAACTTTTGCTTATAAAGAAGAGTGCCAAAGTGAAGCGATATTACATCCAAAAATATTACTCTGAACATGAGGCAAAAAAATATTCCTATGATTTAGCAAATCTCTCTAAGTCCAGATGTGGTCTAAAGGGGTATTCATAGTTAAAAATTCTTTTTTGTTGAGATTGCTGAAAATCCATCTTGTCCATGTGTCATCATACTTGCTAAGAAGCTTATTCGCATTAGTAGAAGTTGCACCTATATTCTACTTTTTCGTATTCATTATACCAAGCCCTCCTCTATCAAAAGGCGCCGGGAGAGATTTGTATGAAATAGGGGACTAATTTTTTAAAGCGGGAATTCCATGCCAAAAAATGATTTATAGTCAAATTGGTCATGCTAATGGTTTATTAGGGGGAATGAAAATTCTTGCATAATTGAGGCTCATTGCAGAAGCATTATGTTTCACATTATAGGTTGACCGGCATAAGAAAATTTTAAAGTAAGTCATGCATCAAACTCCTAATAATTTTTCATGCAACGGGAGACAATAACTAACAGAAATTTTGGAAATCATTAGAAGAGCTCTGAGGTATATATCATTTGGTTGCATTGAAGATAGACTGGAGAGAGATATCAATATTACCTTTTTAGCAGAAGGAAGGCCAGCAATCATAATATTTGGCTTGCACTTATTCACCATAATACTAATGCTTTAAAGAAAATTGCAAGAACTTAAATTGCATTTGATATTGACTTAATATTTGGCCTAGAAGTTGACATGAGATCATCAGCAAGCATCAATGAAGATATTCTTAGAGATTTGAATTTAGGATGAAGATCAATATCTTTAGCAACAAATGCTTTGTTTATTAGAACAATGAGGCATTCCGTTACACAAATGAAAATGTAAGGTGAAATATGGTCACGTTGCCTTATTCCCAAAGTTCCAGCAAAGTAGCCAAAAGACTTACCATTTAAATCAAGAGAGTTATGTGTGGTGGAATGTAGGAATACATCCAAGATATAAAAGTTAAAGAAAAAATCATCAAATGTAGAATCACTATAATAGAGGACCACTAACCACTATCATAAGCTTTTTATATGTCCGTTGAATCGGCTAATTTTCTATCGGTTAGAAAACTGCCGAAAAATTGTAATAAAAATAATCGCAGGCGCACGACGTATAATTTTAGTACGTGGCGAGTACGGGTCGATTCGTAGGGAATTGAAATGAATTAAAATTCTACTCAATCAAATTAAACCAAGATTTGAAGTTGTTTTAAGCTAATGAAAATGTAAAACTAGCTAGAAATAAAGGTGATTAAAAATATGAGATTGGAAAACAATTTAGAGGCAAATCCACTCTCATATTTTATATTAATCAACACACAAACAATCTATGATCCCTCTATTTTGATCTTTAGTGGAATTAGTGATGTATTTATCTTAAGTATGGTCTATTTATGTTATTAACTAACATAACTTAAACCATCAAACTATAATACAACACATAAAACCACTTATCAATTGTAATCAAAATGAAGTCAAAACAAAAGCTATTTTAAGTATGATCTATTTACTATTGTATTTAGTAACATAGATCATCAAATTTTGATTCTATTTTAATTTCACAATCAAAAATCACTTAGTTAGTCAATGATGTAAATTGTGTTTATGTTGAATAAGAATAGCCTATTTGTGATAACAACATAGACTATCAAATTCTAAAAAACTTACATAATAAACTAACTTTTCATGAAGCATAAAAGAGATCATAAATAATACAATATGTTAAATTTACATAATTTTAGAGAGCTTCAATACCCCTAATTGAAGGGGTTTAGTTACTCATTTGTGTTATCATTTCAACACTTGTAAATTTCAACATAAAATTCAAACAAGGTAAGAGCAAATAAAAGAGAATTAATCTACTTACATAAAATAAATCTGAGCTACTAACAAAAAAGAAAAGAGAGAAAATAGATGAAAATAAGCATAAAAGAAAATAAAAGCAAAGAAGAACAAGAAAAAAAGGAGGCTTAGGA
Source organism: Allium cepa (assembly GCA_030765085.1). Classification (NCBI taxonomy): domain Eukaryota; kingdom Viridiplantae; phylum Streptophyta; class Magnoliopsida; order Asparagales; family Amaryllidaceae; genus Allium; species Allium cepa. Next base: position 207,090,971 of record CM060934.1, read on the forward strand.
AGCCATTTTTATTTCATACAATTTTGAGGCTTACAACTTGCTTAATATGATAAGTGATTAGAAGATCCGTTACATGAACATAAGAGGGCTATTTGTACATGCATAAAACCTTAATCCATATTTTAGGGAGCTTTCCAAAATACCCTTTAAGAAGTGTGATCACCAAGTTAGCATTAGAACGAATTAATCATCCATTAAGTGTGCATGTAACTTTAACCTCCACTAACTTGTACATTAGCTCCTAATTGTAAATTAAGATAAGTGGGTAGGTGGGGTCCTCCATGATGCATGAGTTGACTTATTTCCATCTTCATTTGTCTTCTTCTCTTGTGCATAAATGAATACATGAAAGCCTCTTCATATTTCCATCCAAATTTCTACAAATAAAAATAAAATGTGCAAGTGAATATTCTCAAAATTAATATATGCATAAAACTACCAGTTTACCCCCCAATTTGTGTATGAAGGATGACTCGAAAGCATTTTTGAAATTTGGTTTTAAACATGTAAAAACACCCAATTATGATATTCATTTCAAATAAAATTAGATTAAATATGGAATTAAAAATATGCACATTTATGTGCACATCAAATACCCCCGTACTTATCTTTTTATTCGTCATTGAATAAAGAAAAACTAAGATAAATCCGTTTTCATAGGAAGCACGATTTCGTTGAGCGCATGCAACAAGCCGTTAAACCTCTAGGTATCCATAGTAGGACAAGTGTTGTCTCGTGAAGGTTTTCAGCGGATACTACCCACAAAATCAAAATTCAACATGAAAAATTCCAAAATGCAAGATTTATTTACAAAGATATGAATGCAAGTTTTTGAAAACATTTACAAATGAAGAATTTACTTTCAAATTGACATGAATAAGTTAAATATAAGTTCTGGTCATCATCAAGAAATTTAAGTCCTTTTACTCATCAAAACTTCCAACAAAAATTAAGTTATCATAACAATTAGACTCTAGTTTGGCTAGTTGTTTCAGTTGATAATATCATGCAACAATGAAATGGATCCTTTGTTTATTATCAAAGTTTTTAAAAGTGGTATTTTCATTTCTTTTAAATAACAAGTCAAATCAAATAAATGAAAATAGTGCTTGGATTTCAATTGCTTACTCTCTCTTTATTTGAAATTTTATTGATATTAAAAATATTTATATATGCCTAACTCAAAAAAAACCAAGGCCATATATATGACTCATGCACTGCCTTTCAGGCTTACGTGAGGGGAATACAGAGCATAGCGAGTGTACACACAAGTATGTACACTTATCGACTGTAGGTGTTATTATGAAAGAATTTTGATATACATACACTTAACTCGGATAAACTGAGGCCAGACATACCGATCATGCACTACCTTTCGGGCTTACGTGAGAAGGGTACAGAGCATGAATAGTGTACACACTTGCGTGTGAACACATGGCTCTAGGTGTTAATAAAAAATATACATATATACAATATATATTTTTTTGAATTTTTTTATGAAGAGAGAGTTTTACAATATCATTTTAACACCACTTAACTTAGAAGATTTAAAATGTTATCGCCTTTATTTTAAATCCACCACTTATTAAACAAAGATTTTAATTAGGATATACTTCATAATTATCATCCATGAACTTTCCTATATACTAGTTAAACCATCGTTACTTGTAATCAAAGTTTATTTTTATTACTGTTGAGACAAATAAATTTTCAAAGATTTCAATTTAATAACCAAAACCTATACCTATCCTATAATGTTCTTTTCGAAAGTAAATCAAAATGCTAAAACGAAATTTGTTTTTGGCTTTATATTTGTGTTTTTTTTAAGTTTTACGTTTTGGAAAGAAGATGCAAACAATAAACCATGAAAAATCAAAAATGAAGATGAGACTCCCCCCACGCTTAATTTTAACTGTGTCCGCATAGTCAATGCATGATATAATGAGTGTAACAGGGAAAAATATGTACATATTTACACAAGAGTGTAAACATTTCATACTAGACGTAGCATGGCTCATGAAGAATCATGAGCTCCTCCTCTCGATCACACGGTAACTCAAAGAACTGTTTTCATTGACTTTGAAAATTGTTCCATCACTGGGGGTTTTTATTTCTATGGAACCATGTGGAAAAATAGTTTGTACAATGTATGGTCCGGTCCATCTTGATTTTAGTTTCATGGGGAATAAATGAAGTCTAGAGTCATACAAAAGAACTTTCTGGTTGGGTAAAAAAGTTTTTCTTAGGATTGACTTGTCACGAAAAACTTTTATTCTTTCTTTGTAAATTTTCTCGTTATCATACACGTCATTCCTAATCTCTTATAATTCGTTGATTTGCAATTTTTTTTTACCGGCCTTTTCAAGATCAAAGTTTAAATTCTTTATTGGCCACAATGCTTTGTGTTCAATTTCAACGGGTAAATGGCACACTTTCCCATAAACTAAATGAAATGGGGACATCCCAAGGTTAGTTTTAAAAGCAGTACGGTGAGCCCAAAGCGCATCGCTCAATTTTTTTGTACCAATCTTTTTTATTTTTATTAACGGTTTTCTCCAAGATTTGTTTGATTTGATGATTTGAAACTTCAACTTGGCCACAAGTTTAAGGATGACACAGAGTGGATAACTTGTGGGTTATCATTAAAGTTTCAAATGAACAATCGCAAAAATGGGCGTTGTAATCCATTATTATTGACAAGAAGTACTGAACCTCGAAAAGATGTTTACTTTAAGAAATTTCACAACAATTCCATCGTAACTGATTTTACACGGAATGGCGTCGACCCATTTCGAGACGTAATCGACAGCAAGGAAAATGTATGGATTTCCAAAGAATTGGAAAAAGGTCCCATAAAGTCAATACCCCAAACGTCAAAGATTTCAATCGTAAGATGGGGTTAAAGGCATCATATTTCGTCGAGAAATTCTTCCTAACATTTGGCAACGATCGCAAGTTTTACAAAATTCGAATGAATATTTGAAAAGAGTGGGCCAGTCGAAACCATATTGAAACACCTTTTCAATAGTTTTTCGAGGATCGAAATAACCATCCCACGCTTAATCATGACAAAACGAGAGAACAATCTTGATTTCGTTATCCGGGATGCAACATCGAATGATTTGGTCTGGACAATACTTGAACAAGTATGGATCGTCCCAATAGAAATATTTCACTTGGGACATAAATTTGCATTTGTCATGTTTGGTCCAAGATGATGGAGTTTCCTTAGTGACTAAGTAGTTCAATATATCAACGTACCACAGATTGATAGAAATTGGAAGGAGTTGTTCATCGGCAAAGTTTTCATTGATTGGTATAGGCGATGGTGCATTGGGAAGACGAGACAAGTGATCGACTATGACATTGTCGGATCCTTTTTTTGTCTTTAATTGTAAGATCAAATTCTTGTAGTAAAAGGATCCAACGAATTAAGCAATATTTAGCATCTTTTCTAACGAAGAGATATCTAAGAGCAGAGTGATCAGTGTAAACTGTAATGTGTGAGCCTATCAGATATTGTCTGAACTTTTCAGGTGCGAAGACTACTGGTAGTGTAACAACCCATATTTTGGGGTCTTTGAATTTGAATATTTAATTTAGTTAAATATTCGATTTGGGTATAAATTATGATAAATTATCTGTTTTAAACCGAGGCTTGATTTCTAATGATGTATTTTTAATTTAATTTATAGAATTTTTCCATAATTTTTAATTTGAAAAATAAACAAATTCTCGTTTGACGTATTTTATGGCAAACGATAGCATTTTGAGACTTCATAGAATTTAATAACTTGTCTATTTTATTTTTGTTTCATGATCGTACAACATTGCTATACAGAACCGTGCTTATTTTCTATCGTTCATAGTTCGGACGTGGACGTGATGTAGGGTAACCGGGCACAAAATCAATTCAAATCAAGCATATATATGTGCACAAGCCTTTTCCGCCAACGTACACAAACAAGTTGTGCACAACAGTCATTTTGTCTCCCTAGCCACCTTCTTGTTACCCAAGCCGCCACTGTCCACCCTTGTTTCCTCCATCGGCAGCTTTTTTGCCTCATTGTCCATTAATAAGATGATCACGCAAGTATATAAACATGCGTATGTTCAGAGAGCAAAAACAATTTTCTGCTCTGTTCATGTTCAAGGAAAAGCAAACTTTTCCCCTCATTCAACAATCAATATCTCCTAATCTAAGCAAAGTCATCCAAAATCACCAAGATGAAAGTTGTTCACATTGAATCTAGTTTACTCTAAAAATAGTTTTAAGAATTTTCGTCGAGCAATTGGAGAGATATATGTAAATAATAGCAAGTGAACAAGAAAATGACCGTTTTCAACGATCACGGATTGACGAACGGAGGATATGGATGAGACCGTAGCGTCGAATCATGATTTGTAGTGGTCATTTGGTGATTTTTAGGGTTGTGAATCTTCGGGGAGGAGGAGATGATCGAAAATCATTCGAAAAAAAATTTCCAATGAACAGTTGGTCGAGGGGTTGAGCAGAGATATTGGGGAGGAACGTAAGATCGAGGCGAGGTCACGACCGTGGGATTCTTGATTTGAGCTTTGGTTTGTCATGGATGGCTAAAACTAGGGTTTACGGCCATTGGGTTATGGTGCTTGGTCGCGTTCGATTTTTGGTGATAAGGGGCGATTGATCTCTGTTCGATTGGGTCTAGGAGTTGCGGTGGAGGATGGTGGTGCATGTGGTAGAGTGGCACGTGTTTTAGAGGTGCTTGGTGGCGGTAGAAAGCAGTTTTGTTTGCAACTTTTTGCGACATGGGCGTTATTATCTCGACCTGGGGATGTCAGATCGTCAATGGTGGTCGGAGGGAGGGTGCTTGGGTGCAAATGGATGAATTGGAGGAGAGGGATTTGCTGGAAGGCATGGTTCGATGATCGGTGTAACAACCTGGATTTTCAGTCACCTGTTATTGGGATAATTAATTGATTTTTATTATTAGGATATTAAATTTTATAAGTTGAATAGATGAGTTTTCCGATATTTAAATTTTCCGAATACATAAACTGATGAAAACTATGGCAATTTCAATATATAAATTCTAGATATGAGAAATTATATATATATATATATATATATATATATATATATATGTATGTATGTATGTATGTATGTATGTATATGCTCTCCACCATTTAAAATTTATGATGGAACATCCATGTATGTGTGTATATATAAGTGTATAAAATTTTATGATGTTTTAAAATATATATATACCTGAATGTATAACTTTGTAATGAAAAGATTTCAAACTTATGGATATATGTTATATTAAATGGTGAACATGTAAATGTATATAACATGTGTGTATTTAAAAGTATATAGAAATGTGTAAGTGTGTATATATATATATATATATATATATATATATATATAAATGTATATATGCCATATGAAGTAATGTGTATGGAAAATTGTATAAATGAAAAAAAATGTGATGACAAAATAAATGTAAGTATAGGTGTATGATGCTTAAAGGATAGTGGATATGAAATTATATATATATACACTCACACATGTAAAGGGCTTCATGATGGAAAAGGGAAAAGGATAAAAATAATATAATAATAAAATTAAAATGTTTATATAAGTAGAGAGGTAAATACTTGTGTTGCTTTATACGTGTACCTGTTATATAAAATAGAGTATGTGGGCAAAACTTTGCATATGATCAAAGTGTATAAGAAATAAATATATACATATATGAAAAGATGTACATATTTAAGGGGACATCATCATGGAAAAACTTTATTTCAAGCACCCTAACATTTAACCAAGTCATAAAATAAATCAAATCCACAAAAGAAATCAGGTCCAAGGTAAAATCAAATCATCAAATCAAGAAAAGAAAATAAAATAAAGAGAGAAAATGGAATAAATGAAAGAAAAAGAAAAAGGCTGTATACGGTCCCATTCTCTTCTATATATACAGAGTTTATATCTATCACCTTGTTCATACTCACGCAAGAGGAAAAAAAATTTGTCAAAAAGAAAAAAGTAGAGATCTTCCATTGAATAAAGCCTGAAGCGGAGCAATATAAGCAAAGCTAGGCAGTGTGTACATACAGGTGAGTAAAACTTAAAAACACTTTGCTTACTGGGAATTTCGTATGTATCATATTGCTTGAAAATTTTGATGAATCCTTTAAGTATGTCAAGCATTTAGGTATTATTAGATTTCTCTGGCTTGTATACATGTGTTAGTCATGATAATACCTGTAACTCAGAGACATGGTTATCAGCCTCTGCTCTTTGAAAAAGAAAAGATTTAGCATCTTTTAAAATCAATATCTTTTTATATAGTTAGTTTTAGGCTTTGATTCTAAAAGAAAAGTTGGTTGTTTTCTTGTGTAGATCACTCTAAAATTTATTTCACTTGACATCATGGGGTATAGAAGAGGAAAGGCTCAATTTACAGTAGACAACTTAAAATGGACAAAATTCGAACATCGTAATTCAAACTTTTGATGATATGAACGGGTTTGTTGTTCGAAATGATGTCTTTTGGTAGTGGTATGGTAGAATTTTGATGATTTTTAGTTGTGTATTGAGGGAGGTAGAGGGAGATGACCGAGATTGGGTTTTTGGTGAAATTCTGATGGTCGAGGTGATGGGTGGGCTTATCATTTATTTATATGATTCTTAAAAGTTATTTCTTAACGTTATTTAAGAATGTTTAACTACTATTTAAGAGTCATTTAGCTATGGTTTAGAAATGTTTTAATTATATTTTAATTAATTATTTGAACGATTATCTATACTTTAATTTTTAATTAAAGTTAATTAATTATATTGACTTAAGTTATTTAATTATATTTAAAGGATAATTAATTTTTATATTAATATTGGTTTAAGATTAATTATCTGTTTTAATAACATTTAAAGTTAATTAATTATTATACTAATATTATTTTGAAGTTAACTTAGTTATATAATAATAGCATATAAGAATTTATCTAATATATCATTAATGAGATTTTAAAGGAAGTATTTTAAACGAGGTCTAATTTGGAGGAAATAGAAGGATGTTAAAATAATAACTTATTATTTAAAGTTATTTTAAATAATATATGGGTTGTTAAGGGAACCTTAATGACTCAAGGAGTTAATTAAATAAGTTGTTCAAATATGGGAAGAGTTGTATAAATGGTTTGGATATTTATAGAAGGATTTATAAATGAGTTTTAAAGATCTGAAAAGGAGAAGTTTTCTAAATGGGGTTTGAGATTCATTAAGAATGTTTTATATGGGATTGGAGGTTTATAAAGAAATTCTATACATAGATTTGGTAATATTTATAAAATAAAAGGGTTTTGGGAAGAAATGGATGATCTTCGTGGAGTAACTCGAGGGGCAGGGATTGCCTACCTACAGTTTACTATGGATTCGCTAGGATAGCGACGTAACCATTATGTAAGCTATGATCCATAGTCGATATTAAACGGTACTTTCCATATCTATTTTTAGAAGTTTTTAAAATTTCTAAGTTTTGGAATTGAAATGGTTTGTTAATATACTTATACCATTGAGATAAGTATATGGTTATATTTGATAAGTATCGAAATATAGTGGTTTGTGAATATACTTATCCTGTTGAGATAAGTATATGGTAGTGATTTCCAAGTATTTTAAATGTGATATTAAATTAATGAAAGATTAATTTAAGAGGCTTAGTGATTTTTGTGGGAAATATAATCTGTATTTGAAATGTTTGTTTATTTGATGGTTAAATAACCGAGTATCAAATCTTGGCCCAAATATGTAATCCTTCTTAATTTTGGTGGTAGGGAAATATTCCCTACTTAACACCGAAGGATTTTAACTCTGGAAATATCTAAGGGAAACACGGGGATTATAAGAGTATATGAGGCAGTTACCATCAATGGTGCTATACTATACGTATAAACTCGTTTCATTCTTCTAAGACAAATGATAAGGAGATCCATCCACTTAAACGGTTAGGGGGTGATCCCGCTCTTATGTATTGTCTGATTATTTCCTAAACAACTGGTATTGAGCATTCCGGAAATCGACATTTGGTTTTATGGAGAACTTAGGAAACGGAAGAGTGTACTCGTAAGAGATGACTCGAACCCGTAACCACTCCAAAAACCATATACGGTTCTATGGAGGATATTCGTGATATATTAAGATGTTGGGATCCAGGTGGATTCCGAGACCTGTCGGGGTATGGGAATTCGGGCGTGATTCCAAGATCTAATTGAGATGTGGGAATCTATGTGTGGTTCCGAGACCCGTTGGGGTATTAGAATCCATGTGGGATTCCATGATCTATTTGGTGGTGGTGCGTAAGCTAGAATGCCGAACGTAACCTCATCGGCAGAAATGACTAAAAACAAAGATAGGAGGCATGGCCAGTAGGGTTGGCAAACCCATAGTGTAAAGTTGGCTCTACCTAGACATTACCTACAGTTGTTATGCATGCATGGGGCGATGCACTCGGTCTTAGCGAGACCAGCTATGTTTTTCTTATGGTACATCATTAAAAATGTATGCTGCTTTTGAAGGATATCTCTGATCCTTGTGCAGGAGGACCGTTCTTCGAAGTAATGAGAGAACCTCCATGGAAATCCTACACAATTATCGAACACCATATTGATTTTCGATTATATACCTAGTATTGTTGTGATGTACACTCACGAGCATCACAACTACTTGATTATTATTATTTTTGCCCTTAGACATTATTATAATATCACTGGATTTATGATATAAAAGGGTTTTGTTATCGTAAGTTAAAAACTCGTTCGTGTTTATGTGCGGTGTGGTCTTACAAGATACCTTTGTTTTTGAAAGGTTATTTAAAACTTTAAGAATCCATTTGATTGTGTTTCTCATGCTGATTTTACCAGACTGACCTAGACGTTGTTTTCCTATAATGCTCAGGTCAGACCGGGCATATTTCCAGGTTTAGTTGGATATTTTTGGAGCTTCAAGAGATGAGCTGGAGGCCTTGAGAAGTATTCACGTAGATGGTTATTTTTCTTCCACTGCATTCATTGTTGTATATTATTCACAGATTGTTATAACTGTCTGTGCTAAATAGGTTAGTATGGTCTAATTGATGTCTGTATATACATATATCACAATTTTGTTTTGTGTAAAGATTTGCTATATATTATAGATTATACATTTCGCTGTGAGATTCTGTGTTGTTTAGTTTCTTCTTGTCTTCTTTCTTCTATCATTTTCCCTAACTATCCCCCTTTTCATTCAGTTTGGGTTGGACATGTATGGTTTATTGTCAGCTTAAATTGTACCAAAAAAGTGGGTCACTACAGTTGGTATCAGAGCTTAGGATGAGCGATCACCTAGGCTTGGTAGGATTGTCTCATTTGAGATAGGGTAAGAGAGACCCTAGGATGAGTTTAAGAGTATATATATAAGAGCGCGTACTTTTTATTTTCATTAAATTTTTTTATATTGTGTTGTTTGAGCTGTTGAGTGGCTTAAGAATTCTGATCGATGCGTTTGGCCAACGATATCTATGGTTTTTGAAACCCGTATGTATATTATTTTAATTATTTATATCATTATATTAGCCTTGAAAATTCATATCTCACTCGTATGAAACCAGTTTAACCCACGGATTTTGCGTTAGGTTCGTACGAACGAGTGCAACATATAGTGTAACTTATTGATAGCTTTGGACAAGTAAAAATTTATGACATATGAAAATGGACATGATTTAAATTACGTTATTTTAATTAATAACGTCGTTTAAATTCATAAACCTCAAATATTGATGCTTATTTGGCCAAATAAATTACTGTTAAGTTAAACTGGATCGAATATGGTAATTGGACATTGGTTTAGCGGAATAAAACACCGTTCTGCTAATTAAATTAATTTGGCAAATAATTAGCAGAATAAATCCCTGTTCTACTATTTTATAGTTTTGGACATTTGATTATATATCGTAAATGGTATGCCACTTTGAATTAGTAATATATTAACTAATGATGGTTAAGTGTTGGATTTATTTACATAGTCGTGAATTATGTAAATATCTATTATCGACTTGAAAAGTTAATTGAATAATATGGTAGCTTGTTAAGTATCATGGTGATAGTTAAGCCTCCTTCCAATTTCGAACAATAAATTATCGAATTGAAAGTTATTTTAAGAATAATTATTTGAATTATAAGGTTTGAAGATAATTATTTTTATTTTAGTAATGAGATTTTAAAAAGCAATAAATTATTAATAGTAATATTTTAAAGATAATTTATGATTGTTTTAATAATGATTTAAACGTAATTATTTATTTATATGATTCTTAAAAGTTATTTCTTAATGTTATTTAAGAACGTTTAATTACTATTTAAAAGTCATTTAGTTATGGCTTAGAACGTTTTAATTATATTTTAATTAATTATTTAATGATTATCTATACTTTAATTTCTAATTTAATTTAATTAATTATATTGACTTAAGTTATTTAATTATATTTAAAGGATAATTAATTTTTATATCAATATTAGTTTAAGGTTAATTAATTACTGTTTTAATAACATATAAAGTTAATTAATTATTATATCAATATTGTTTTGAAGTTAACTTATTTATATAATAATAGTGTTTAAAATTTATCTAATATATCAATAATGAGATTTTAAAGGAAGTATTTTAAATGACGTCTAATTTGAAGGAAATAGAAGGATGTTAAAATAATAACTTGTTATTTAAAGTTATTTTAAATAATATATAGGTTATTAAGGGAACCTTAATGGCTCAAGGAGTTAATTAAATAAGTTGTTTAAACATGGGAACAATTTTATAAATGGTTTGGATATTTATAAGAGGATTTATAAATAGTTTTAAAGATCTAAAAAGGAGAAGTTTTGTAAACGAGGTTTGAGATTCATTAAGAATGTTTTATAATGGGATTGGAGATTTATAAAGAAAATTTGTAAATAGATTTGGTAATATTTATAAAATAAAAGGGTTTTACGAAGAAATGATTGATCTTCGTGGCGTAATTCGAGGGGCAGGGACTGCCTACGGTTTACTGGTATTCGCTGGGATTGCGACGTAACTACTTGATTATTATTTTTTGCCCTTAGACATTATTATAATATCATTGGATTTATGATATAAAAGGGTTTTGGTTATTATGAGTTAAAAACACGTCCGTGTTTACATGCAGTGTGGTCTTGCAAGATACCTTTGTTTTTGAAAGGTTATTTAAAACTTTAGGAATCCATTTGATTGTGTTTCTCACACTGGTTTTACCAGACTGACCCGGACATTATTTTCCTATAATGCTCGAGTCAGACCGGGCATATTTTTAGGTTTAGCTGGATATTTTTGGAGCTGCAGGAGATGAGCTGGAGGCCCTGAGACGTATTCACGTAGATGGTTATTTTTCTTCCACTGTATTAATTGTTTCAGTAATTGTGAGGATAGGTTGTTATAACTGTCCGTGCTAAATAGGTTAGTATGTTCTAATTGATGTCTGTATATACATATATCACGATCTTTTTTTGTGTAAAGATTTGTTATATATTATAGATTACTCGTTCCGTTGTGAGATTCTATGTTGTTTAGTTTCTTCTTGTCTTCTTTCTTCTTTCATTTTTCCTAACTATCCGCCTTTCCGTTCAATTTGGTTTGGACGTGTGTGGTTTTTTGTCAGCTAAAACTGTATGGAAAAGTGGATCGTTACAGCTGGAAGCTCTTTTTTAGTGGTTATGTAATTAAGTTGAGCATCGTTCAAAGTTATACTAATGTAGTAGATAACGTGAAGGATCTTGTTGATGCGTTGTCCTAAGACAACACCGACTGCAAAGTTCGAAGCATCACACATTATTTCAAATGGAAGATCCCAGTTTGGTGAGCAAATTGCTGGAGCAGAAAAAAATTCGTTTTTGAGACGTTTGAAAGAAGGGATACAATCAGAATTAAAGTAAAATGGAACGTCTTTTCCAAGAAGAGTCGTAAGAGGTCGAGCAATCTTACTAAAGTCTTTCATAAAGTGTCGATAAAAACCCGCATGTCCAAGGAAAGAGTGAATGTCTCTAACGGACTTGGGAATGGGTAGATTTGCAATGAATTCGATTTTTGCTTTATCTACCTCAATGCCTTTTGTTGAAATGACAAGTCCAAGAACTATGCCTTGAGTGACCATAAAGTGGCATTTCCCCCAATTTAGCATTAAGTGTTTATCCTTGAATCATTTAAGAACCAATTCAAGATGGTGCAAGCACTAAGAAAAAGAGTTTCCAATATCGAAAAATCGTCCATAAACACTTTAAGAAATCGTTCGATCATATTAGAAAAGATGCTGACCATGCATATTTGAAATATAGCAGGAGCGTTGCAAAGGTCAAAAGGCATACGTCGATACACAAAAGTGCCAAAGGGACACGTGAAAGTTGTTTTTCCTTGATCTTTGGGAGAGACTGGAATTTGGTTATGGTCGGAATAACCATCAAGAAAGCAATAGAATTCGTAGCCGGCTAAACGTTCGAGCATTTGGTCGTTAAAAGAAAGAGGGAAGTGATCCTTACGTGTTGCAGCATTTAATTTTTGATAATCAATGCAAACATGCCAACCCATCTGAGTACGAGTTGGAATAAGTTCGTTAGAATCGTTCTTGACAACGGTAAGTCCAGGCTTTTTCAGTACCACATGAATTGGGCTAACCCATGAACTATTAGATATTGGGTATATGATTTCGTTATCGATAAGTTTAAGAATTTCATCACGAACCGCATCCTTCATTTTTGGGTTAAGCCTTCATGGCGCGTCACGAACAGGCTTGGCATCGTCGACTAAATGGATGCGATGTTGAACAAGAGCGGGACTAACGCCCTTCATATTAGTGATTGACCATCCAATTGCTTCTTTTTTTCGAAAGGATTGAAAGTAAGGAAGTTTCTTGATCAAAAGAGGGAGCTGCAGAGATTATGATGGGTTACGTTTCCTTGTCACTTAAGTATGCATTCTTAGCGTGATCGAGAAGGGGTTTAAGATCCAACCTTGGGGGTTGCTTGATCAAAGAATTAGGTTGAAATTCGGGCTCAACTAGATGCGATTCAAAGGGGAGCGTGTATTCAATCTCATTGGGGATTTTGTGAAACAATCTTTTGTACTCGGCCTTGCGTTCATCGTTAAGGTCAATCATTCCGTTTTCAAAGTTTTCGTGAATTGCGCTAACTTCCAACATTTGGTCACGTGGTTCATTCGATTGGTTTTTAAGATTGAAAATGTTAAGATCCAAAGTCATGTTTCCAAAAGAATTTTTCATCGAACCGTTGCGATAATTGATTAAAGCATTTGAGGTGGCTAAGAATGATCGGCCTAATATCAAAGGGTGACTCGTAGGGTTGGTCATAGGTTGTGTTTCGAGAACGACAAAATCAACGGGAAATATGGATTGCCCTACTCTAATGAGCACGTCCTCAATTTCTACCACGGGCTTCTTAATGGAACGATCAAAGAATTAAAGCATAACCTTTGTTGGTTTGAGCTCACCTAAGCCTAATTGTTCATACATAGAGTACGGAATCAAATTGACACTTGCGCCTATATCAAGCATTAGTTAATCGTCATGTCTCCAATTGTACATGAGGCTGTAGGGCACTAGGATCTTTGTATTTAACGGGAATGGATTGGGACAAGACTTCACTCAAACTGGCGGCTAAGAAGAATTTTTTGGACACTTGAGTGTGTCACTTTTGGTACACAAGTCCTTAAGAAATTTAGCGTAAGTTGGGACTTGCTGAACAATGTCAAGAAGCGGGATGTTAAATTTCACTTGTTTAAAAATTTCCAACATCTTTTCCATTTTTTTCAGTGATTCTTATGTCGAAGTCGATGTGGATGGAACATGATACTCACTAGGTTGGTCTACTTGAGTAGAAGAAGAACTTGGATTGGAATTTGACTCAACGTTGGGCTCCACGTTCTGTTCATATTCTTTTGTTGTTTTAGAAGTGTCAAGAGGGGTTTCTGGTAAATCGTTTCGATTAACGACTTGATTAACAAATTCTTTTTTCTTTTATATTTTTTTGAAAAGATATATATACATCTATATATTTGATTTTTGTTTTTCTAAAAAAAAATTAACTCAATTTTTTTTTGGATTTTCGATATTGTTTGAAAATTTTCAAAGGAGATGATTTAAAAGGATTTTTTTTGTTTTGGATTTAAAAAAAAAAGTTAAGTTAAGTTTACAATTCTTTTTTAGTTTTGGATTTTGTTGTTTTTTAAAATATGCATGAACTAATGCAACTAAATGTATGCAAATGATTTAATTACAAATTTTCTGTCCTCAGTAGCTCCTAACCCAAAATTGTATAATCACACTTTGTCTTAAATCAATAAAATATTTCTTAGCCAGGTAACGGATAGGAGTTATCGGTGCACCACGAATCACCGTAGTAATGCAACCGAAGGTTTAAGTACATTCAAAGAAACAATCAGTATAATATTTATGAGTCACCGTAATATTTATAACTGATTATTGCTCTGCCGTAGCCTAGACACCAAGAAATAAAGTTGTTCAAAGAATACAATTGTCAAGATACAATTAATACATATGTGAGTTCATGACCACCTTAAGGCCGTAGTCTAACTATTATTATTAGTCAATATTCTAAGATGAAATGCGATTTGTGGGCCAAGGAAGGGATGATGAAATCCCCCATCTTATATGGATTTGTGTATTGCCCTTAGAAAGGAAAATAAGATGATATGAATGCAAAATATAAATTAAACTTGAAATAACGATGCAACTACGAATGAATTTTGATTTTGTTTTTGAATTTTTTTTTTTAAATGTAAGCAACCAACAATGCTATCTAAATAAAACTTAAGATGAGAGCACGATATCAAAGCGTGTAGAATTATTAGCAATTTCTTTAGGGGTGATTTTTTTTAAACAAGCAAGCAAAACAATTTTAGTAGTAAATCATCTCCTTATCTACCTTTACAACCTGAAAATTTGAACAACAAAAGAAAATTGGAAACAAAGCAAATCCTCTTTTTTTTTATAAAAAAAATAAGGATGTAACTAAAAACAAAACGAAACAAATCAAAACGAAAATGAAAACAACAGAAAACAAATTGAAACTTGTTATTATTTTTTTAAATTTTTTCTTCAAATAAAAAGAGGAATAACTGGTAAAAAAAATCAAAACAAAGATTATTTTTTTAGGCCTGGCCCAATCCGTTAATACTCACGGTGGTAAAAAACACTCAGCAGAAAAATTAACTTCCTCAAACAAAGGCTTCTCGTTCGTTCCCAAAACAAACTAAAATTCCCAAAAAAAAAAAAGAGAAAACAAATCGAAGTTCTGCAGGCACTAAAATTGATTCCTGATGCGACTTTGAATTTCGAGTTTTCTGGTCGATGTGGGTTGCGATTTTGGAGTTTAGGGTTGTTGCGAGATCACGATTTAGGGTGTCAGGTTGCGTGGTTGAAAAGAGGGGAGGCAGAGGAAGTTTAAGCGATTCGCGATGGCGGTTGTTGGTTGTATAGGAGTGGAGATTGGAGAAAGCTGATTGTAGGTTGAGAATGGTCTCGACTGTGTTTGAGGGTGAAGTTGGGAGATGGAAGCTGGATTGGTGGTCATGGAGTTTGTTAGAGCCGAGTGTGTTTGAGGTCAAAGGAGCAGATGTTTGAGGGAGGTTGTCGGCAGAGGAAGTGGAGGAGGAAGTGAACTGGAAGTCTTGTATGCAGGGGATGTTTGTATGGAATGTTTGAAATGGAGTGTACTTGAATGGGTTGGTGATGACTGCAGCAGTAATGCACACTTCTGAAGTTGTTGACAGTGGAAGATGGTGTGATGTGTTGACAGGCAGATTGTATTATGAGATAGTGGCACTGTTGTGACAATGTGCAGTGGAGATAGTGGCAGAGGAGGGAATGTTGCACAGTTTTGATGAGTGTTGTCTGGATGTAGATGGTTGGTGGAAGTGGAATTATGCAAGTTGATGTGGTCTATTGCTAGAAGTTGTGGGCAGTAGTGATGATATGGATTGTTGTGTTGGAGTAATTTTGAAGATGGTTCAAGAAGTTTTGTGGTGAAGACTGTTGTTTGCTAGCAGCAGTCGTGGGATGAGGCGGTTTTGATGTAAGTTTTGAAAGTATATATGCAGTGATGAATGGTTTGGATGTGGGGCGAGTTGTGATGTTGTGGAAGAAGTCTTGTATGAAAATGGCAAAAATGGTTTAAGAGATGGTCAGAGGGAACTGATGCACTATTGTTTGCACTGTTGGTTTGGCAAGTGATGTAGGCAGTTGAAGGGTTAGCAGTTTTGATGTAGAGAAGTGGTTGGTATGTTTTGTGGTGGTCAGGTGGCAGAAATAGGCAGCAGTAAGTTAGTATGTACAGGCAGTTTGTGGATATGCAGTGACAGGCAGTTTGTTGTTGATGTGAATGTAGGGTTCTGGTGATGTATGGCTGTGGTTTGTGGATTGCGGTTTGTATGGCTGTGAAGTTTGTGAAGTACAGCAGATATGTTTTTTTTTGTATGTGGTTGAAGGTTGAAGGTAAATACAAATGAAGTACAGCAGTATATATGCACAGCAGTACCAGAGCAAGCAAAGGAGGTGATGGCACTGGAAGTTGTGAATGTGGAGTAATGTTTTGCGAATGGCAGCAGTTATGGGGGAAGTGTAGTTGTTGAAGGTTGTACAGATTTTAAGTGGCGTTTGTTGGCAAAATACTTGTTGATGGGACAGGGGAGAAGGGTGAAACTGGTGATGTGATGGTGATGTTGTTGAGATGTATTTCAGGTGGTATGTGTGCAAGTAGGAAGTAGGAAAGGAGGTTTTGATATGGGCAGCAAGGCAGGTTGTGGTATGAGGTTTTGTGGTGCAAATGTTTTGATGTATGAGCAGAGAAGGAGATGAATGATGTATGGGCAAAGAAGTGTTAAAGGGCAGAGAAGTGTTGTATGTTAAAGGGCAAAGAAGTGTTGAGATGAAGTTATAGTTTGAGTAACAGGGGGAGGGGAGTTGTAACAGAGGCTTTGTGTAGGCAGGGTAATTGTGAAATGTATGCACAGTGTGCACAGTTTAAAAAAAGAAAAAGAAAAATGTAATTGTAAAATGCAAATGCAAATGCAAAGAATAAAATATTTTTGTTTTGAAATTGTGTGTGTGTGTATATATTAATATAAACGCAAATGCAAAATAGAAAAGCAACAAGCACACAAACAAAATGAAAATACAAATTAAACAACACACACAACACATCATTTTTAAAAATGCAAATTAACATACAAATTGAACACGCAATAAAATTAAACAACAAATAATTTGAAGAATAAAAATTAAAATCAAATTAATTCATCGGCGACGGCGCCAAAAACTTGTTGAATCGGCTAATTTTCTATCGATTAGAAAATCGTCGAAAAATTGTAATAAAAATAATTGCAAGCGCAGCGTACAATTTTGGTATGTGGCGAGTACAAGTCGATCCGCAGGGAATTGAAATGATTTAAAATTCTATTCAAACAAATTAAACCAATATTCGAAGTTGTTTTAAGCTAAGAAAAATGTAAAACTAGCTAGAAATAAAAATGATTAAAAATATGAGATTAGAAAACAATTTAGAGGCAAATCCACTTTCATATTTTACATAAATCAACACACAAATAATCTATGATCTCTCTATTTTGATCTTAAGTAGAATTAGTGATGTATTTATCACAAGTATGGTCTATTTATGTTATTAACTAACATAATTTAAACCATCAAACTATAATACAATACATAAAACCACATATCAATTGTAATGAAAATGAAGTCAAAACAAAAGCTATTTTAAATATGATTTATTTACAATTGTATTTAGTAACATAAATCATCAAATTTTGATTCTACTTTAATTTCACAATCAAAATCACTTAGTTAGTTAATGATGTAAATTGTGTTTATATTAAATAAGAATAGCTTATTTGTGATAACAACATAGACTATCAAATTCACTAATAAACTTACATCATAAACTAACTTTTCATGAAGCATAAAAGAGATCATAAATCACACAATATGTTGAATTTTTATAATTTTAGAGAGCGTCATTACCCCTAAATTGAAGGGGTTTAGCTACTCATTTGTGTTATCATTTCAACACTTGTAAATTTCAACATAAAAATCAAGCAAAGTAAGAGCAAATAAAAGAGAATTAACCTACTTGCATAAAATAAATCTAAGCTACTAACATAAAAGAAAAGAAAGCAAATACATGAAAATAATCATAAAAGAAAATAAAAGCAAATAAGAACAAGAAGGAAAGGAGGCTAGGAAGCCATTTTTATTTCATATAATTTTGAGGCTTACAACTTGCTTAATATGATAAGCGATTAAAGATCCTGTGATGACCTGATCCTTCAGCTCTCGAAAATCGACACTAATACATTCTCGGTATTCACGTGCCGCAAATCCAAGTGCCGGAGAGGTGGATAATCAAGGGTAAGAAAGAAAATAAAGAAAGAACAGAATCTCACACGATTGAAATAACATATTATATATATATATATATATATATATATATATATATATATATATCTTTACAGCGGAAATTTTAAATAGATTTATCAGAGTTGACATGGATAGTCATAAATATATGTCCTTACAAGTGCAGAATACAATAGTACAGAAGTGAGGTGGAAATAAGGTAATAGCATACTAAAGAATCTTCTAACTCCATACTTCGAGCTCCATCCAGATTTCTTCTAACAAACCTGACTACTAGGCTACCTAGGGAAATTAGAGCACCCAGAGTTTAAGGGATAAGAAAAATAAACTCCGGGTCAGTCATGGAAGTGGTGAGAGAAACTAGAAATACGCGTTTTTGAAAACAAAGGTATCTCATAAGACCACGCCGTACATGAACACGGAACAGGTTTTTACCTTATGATAACCAAAAACATTTGCCATGTAAAATCATTGTATATTATTTTTAATGACATTCTTTTGAAAATAATTTTCAAATAAACTTATGAATCTTAGACGAAATTGTTACATTATTAAATTCCAGCATACTAGCTACAAAGTAGGTTCTACAATCAAGTTCGAAGGTACATATTGGAGAATGGATTTCCATACAATGGCAGGTAAGGAACTACCTTTCGTACACTACACCTCTAGAGGGATGTACCAAGGATCGACGTCTTTGAAAACTCTGCCTCTGGCAAGACCGGTCACCCACAGAACCGAATATGACATCACCCCAGTCGTAACCGACCTATCCGTGGCCACAACATACACAACATTAATTTAAAACCCGATATTATAGTGGGAATAAATAAATCTAGAAGGGTGATGACCATACCCTTATGGGCGCGACCCACATAGCCTTACAACATGCTCTATTTAATCCATTACCGGTTGATGTGGCCTGAGGTAGCGATTACTTTTCGCTTAACACGTTTCACTTTATTGTCATTTCTTAATCACACAACTGATTTCTACAAACGTATAACTCCTGAGCTCGTATGTCTCAGAAAAAGCGTGTTAAGCTAAGAGAAGTTGCCTTCTCCCCCGCCAATCAGATGATACGTTCATAGAGATCAATCAATGTAATTACAAATGCAACGTAGACATTCGTTCATACAAGTTGTTCAGGAACAGGACAAACTGAAGGCATTTTCCTACTACATCCTGTCGGGTGTTACCCCTAGGATTAGTCGTGAGAAATCCTTGCAACCCGAAGATTTTCATAAATGAAAGGACCACTACTACTTTAGTTATTTAGGATCAAACCAGAATTATCAACAAGCGGTTCTTCCACCATAAAAATCTCCGGTCTTCATCGTTCATTGTCTTCATTTTTCGAACACGTATATTGGTTCGAAATGGTTTTTGGATAGGAATCACCCAAATCCGAACCCGGTTCCTTCAAACCAATCATCGATAAAAAGATGTTAAGTGAATAAGGAATTATTCTTATATCGATAAATTTCTTTTTATCAAAATATCTTCTGGAGATATATATTTTTAAAACATTCTTTCCAGTATATACGGAATCATTAAACCTCATTTATCAAATCCTTTGATTGCTTAAAGCCTTTTTAATTTCCAAATCATTTCAATCTTTTCTTAGGAAAATATTTCCAAATCATTTCATTTAAATATTAACAAAGATTTCTTAATTTAAAAATCAAAATTTTGGGTTAAAACTATGTTATCTAGGATGTTAATCCAAAACTAGTAAATATTAAGTGAGCAAAATCTATAGAAATCATCTAATTCTACTCAATATCAATTCCCGTACTCAATAAGTACTATGGGTGGAATAATGGCGAAATCGTCTTTTAAATTCCACGAATAGTACGAGTTCCCTCTTCGGGCTTTAACACCAAGTGTAAGAAGATTATCCCCATAAAATCCAAGTTATTTATATTTGAAAAAATATATCCTTTATACTTCATAAAATTTTGATCTGTGTAAATTTAATTTACTATTCCCTCCGTCGAACCAATCAGGATAGTCAGGGAGAGCAGGAAACTGGTTTTCCAAACTCAAGCTTAGACACTATCTCTCTGTCACATATAAGGCGGTCAAGTTATTTGATCGACTCTAAATCATTTATTATTTAACCATTCCATAAATCCTTTAAATCATCTTTAAAATACTTTATAAATCATTTGAAAACATTTACAAAAGATTTGGAAAAGAACGGTTGCGTTTAAAACTAAATTTCAAAAGTTATATAGAAGTGTTGTGGAAAAGTGCCGCGGAAAGTATTTTTTTAAGCTATATTGATCAAAACGACTTTTCTATTATTTGAAAATTCATTTTTTATAACTCGAATCACTTTTAAAACATTTTAAAAGATTTTTAGAATTTATTTCATATTTTTAAACAGTTTTAAAATGTCATTTTTAAAGAAATCTCTTTACGGATTTTGAATTGCAAAATCTTGTTTTACTCATATTTCAAAAATCTACTCGTCGAAATCTCGATTTACTTTCTTTGTTTGAAAACTATGGATATAATAGTTTGGAAAATTCTTATCTTGAAGAATTCCGAGCTACATTTAACTTTTATGGTGCGATATCGTGAACTACCGTTACGCGACGTGCATATTTTTGACTCAATTTTCAATATTCATTTAAACTTTGCCAAAACACTTTTAAATGTTTATAAAACATTTCTAAATCGTATTAAACAATTTTCAAGAGGTTTAAACAGTCCATATACACCATTTCGTTCAATGATGGAAATTGATTTCTTTTGTGCTTATCGACGTGTATTAACGTGACTTGCATATATATTCAATAATTATATTAAACAACCATCATCAACAATCATATCCAAACATATATATCATCCAATAACATAGATAGCTATAGTTTAGCAGTTTTCTCACTTTTAGTTATATGCTGCTAATTTTTTTTAAACATTCATCAACCAAACATCCAAACATCATTAGTATCCAAATAGTTATGTTAAACATTTATAACTACTTATAATGGTTTAAAGTTAGAGTTTTCACATTGATTTTCTATCGAAAAAGGGCAATATCTTCCCTAACTCGTGATCCGAGCTCACGAACCCCAACACCTTGCCTCTTATTGTGCTCGATCATTCCATGCCAAAAGTGATGCTCAGCCAAGCATGGGAACGAGGGGTAGGACTTTGGATTCTTATTAAATTTACCAAAAACTAGACCTAAAAATAGGTCATTTTCTCTTGGGTTTTTTGGACATTCTACTCTCTAAATTTGGAAATGTATTCAACATGAAAGTTGTAGAAAATTCTTTTCTATACGGTTTCAAAAAAAGAGTCATCCAATTTGGATTGGTTGTGAATGAGATATTTCAAAAAAAGAATCATCCAATTTGGATTAGTTTTGAATGAGATATGTTCAAATGAAAAGAGACATTCTCGAATTTACAAAAATCATACCCGAAAATGGGTCAACTTCTAACTGAATTTTGGACGTGTTAGTCAAAGAATTATAAAAAGTGGTGAAAAGAGAAGTTATTTCAAATTCTTTTCTCTATAATTTAATAAAAAAGAAACACTTGATTTCATTTTGTTATGAGGAAGATATGTTCAAAAGAAGAGAGGGCATTCTCAGAACTAAAATTTTGGACCCGAAAATGCAATGGAAAGAAGTGGGTTTTTAGAATGTCTAAGCTTAGAATAGGAAGAAGTGGTCAAGTAAAAATTTGTAACCAGTGGAATTTTGAATGGTTTGAAAAAAAGAATTACAAACTTCCGTTCAGTTATGATGGAGGTATAGTGAAATGAAGGAGACGCAAAAGGAGAGGTATTTATAGTCAAAGTTCCTCTCCAAAATATCATGATATTTCGGCCACCCTACATCACTATTCCATCACCGCTCTTATGTCATCTCTAATGGCTGAAATGACTCCCCACCATGTTTGTGTACTTGGTGTCTAAGAAGGTTGATGTTGTTTTTTTTTAAGTGGTAAGGATGTAACAAATATCTTAGATAGTTTGTATATTTACTTTAAGTAAATTCATAAATGTAAATGGTAAATTCTTATGTATAGGTTCATGTGCATATGACATGTATATGTGCATTTGTATATGTATATGCTTGTTATATATATGTGCATAAGAGAATGAACAATGTTGCAATCACTACGAACAACTTTCGTTCGATAAACCGTTGAAAACTAGGAAACTGGTTATCAGTCCCATTTTCACTTCTTAGTTTATATACATATATATGTAAACAAAATTTTAAAATAAATTTATAATCATTATTAATTAATTAAAATTATCTCATTTGAATTATGAAACCATCTAAATTAATATTAACAATTATTTACAAAAATTGCTATTTTACCGATAAAGCGATACGGGTTTTCTTATAATCTCCAAATCAAATATATATCTTTATAAACCCATTATAATTGATTTATTATCACTTTATAACTATTTAAAATGAATTATTATCATTTAAAAACAATTATTTGAATAAATATAATAATTATTAAATCATTAAATCTCAATTTAAATTCTTAAATTAATATCTAAATATAAGGGCGTCACTTATGATGTCATAAACACATTTAATTTCCAAAAATAAAATAAATTATTTTATTTCATATTCTTATTCAATTATAAAAATAAGTGTATATATCTAGCTCCGTGCGTGATGTTTTACGATTATAAAGTTGTTATCGATAAAACAGTTTCGGCCATTTTATCGGAATATTTCCAAAGGAATTATTTTTGTGGACATTTTTCCAAAATAAGTTCATTATTATTATTTATCACTTAAAACTTGATTAATTATGAAAAATAATGTATACTTGAATATTTAAAACAATTTAAATATCTTTAATTAAAGTGATCAAAATTCGGGTCGTTACAGATCCATTACATGAACATAAGTGGGCTATATATACATGCATAAAATCCTAATTCGTATTTTAGGGGGCTTCCCAAAATAACCATTAGGAAGTTTGGCCATCAAGTTATCATTAGCATGAATTAATCCTCCATTATGTGTGCATGTAACTTAACATCCACTAACTTATGCATTAGCTCCTAACTGTAGATTAAAGTAAATGGGTAGATGGGGTCCTCCATGATGCATAAGTTGATTTATTTCCAACTTCAATTGCATTCTTCTCTTGTGCATGAATGAATACATGAAAGCCTCTTCGTATTTTCATCCAAATTTCTACAAATAAAAATAAAATGTGCAAGTGAATATTCTTTAAATTAATATATGCACAAAATTACCATTTTACCCTCAAATTGATGTTTGAATGATGACTTGAAAGCATTTTTGAAATTTGGTTTTAAACATGTAAATGCACCCGATTATGATATTTATTTAAAATAAAAGTATATTAAATATGGAAGTAAAAATATGCACATTTACGTACACATCAATGTCTAACCTCATTAAGCATCCAGGAGAAATACTTTTTCTCTTATATACTTGCATCAACTCTTCAATCGATAGAATGTTGTTGGTTATTGTTCTACTAGGAAGGAATGCATTTTGGCTTATAGAAATTCTTGAGGACAAAAAATCTCTCATTCTGGAGGCCATGATTTTAGCATTACATTTATAAATGACATTACAATGAGCAATAGGTCTAAACTGAGTCACATTAGAAGTGAATAAAATTTAGGAATGAGAGCTAGCTTAGTTGGATTTATTCCACTCCTCATTTTGTTGCTTTTAAAGAAGTTTTTAATAGCTTAACAAAATTATTTTCAATAATTGACTAGTAAAAATGGAGTAAACAAGCATTAAATCCATTTAGATCTGAAGAGCTTATATTTCCTTCTTAATTTCATCGGTAGAAACTTCTTCAATAAGGGACAAGTTACCTTCAGGGCTAACTGTAAGAGAGGGATATGGTACATAGAAGAGAAATATTGTTTTATAGGACAAGGATTATCTAAAGTAGATTTTAAGTAGTCTAGAAAATTCATCTTTATTCTAGTAGAATTTGAGCAAGTTCTACCATTCATATCATGAACAAAAGTAATTATCTTTAAAAAATTAGAAATTTTAATAGCAAAATGAAAAAGGAGCTTTTATCGCCATTAATATCCCATTGCACTTTTATTTTTTGTCTAATCATATTGTTCTCATCAACTAGGGGAAAAGCTAACTTTCTAGACAAAAAATGCTCTTTAGAAGAAAGAGAAATACTGTCGGTTGAAAGATCATGGCTTGGTGGGTTTAGTGAAGGAAGGCTCTTATATTTATAAAATATGGGTGTTTAGTCCAGTTGTTAAAAAGTGAAAAGGTGGAAGGGTCTTTTATGACAGTGTGTCACATGGAGTATACGTCTTGTTTGATGATTACAAATATATTCTTATATTTGGTTTTTCTTTTCAGAGTGTGTTACACTTAAAAAAAAAATCATCAAAGCAAAATTTGTTCCACCTGTTATCTATTATTGTGTTTTTTAATAAATATATCAAACACATCTATTTTTCTATAAAAATAATATGTGTTTATTATTATCGAAAGGAAATATTTTGAAATATTTTAATTAATTTCTGTTTGATACTAATCAATATATATAATATTGAATGTATCTGTTTAGCGATGTGTATTTACAGGGTTGTGATTTTGGTCAAGAGACTTAATTCGATTCATTTGCATATCGCAGAGGAAATCTTCTATATATATTACAAAAGAACTAATCAATTACAATATTCTCTTTGAACCTCAAATCAGATATTTTCGAATTCATAAGAGGCAAATCAATGTTTTATTTTATGTAATCAACATTTATTTGAGAATATCAATCAAAAAGGTAAATAACCAAGCAACAAATATAAGGAGGAGAATCATTCAAAGAACTACAATATCTCAAGAGAGAATAAAGTATCGCATTGTTTAGTTTATCAAGGCACTATCTTTCTCCTTCTATTCATCTAAAAAATGCACTACCCTTTTCATTCAAAATATCATATTCGTACAATATTTTTTCAATGAAAATTTCAAAGTAAAAAGTTTTCCATTTAAAATATATCTCCATATTTTTCTCCCTTTTCTAATATTCTTTCCATCTTCTATTATCTATTAAAGCAACTCTATATAAACTCTAATATCTCATCCATTTTTTCTTATCGGATACACAAAACAAAAATAATGCTGAACAAAATTTTCACATTATCAAATTATACAAATCTGATCATCCTTATGGTGTGTTTTGGTTGTTATGGTTGCTTTGTTTGGGTTATACCAGTTTAGTTTATACCATGTTGGACTATATGTACATACATTCCAACCTAGGATATATATATATGTAGTTAGGTGTTCTAACTCATACTAGATGATTATATATATATGTTATTTATTGTTTCTTCATACATGATTTACTCATTGTGTTTATGAACATGGTTGTTTATTTGCACTTTGATATGGTGTTGCGTATGGATGTATGGACATGCATACATAACACATACACAAACAGATATACATATACATACATACATGCATACATATATACATATATACATATATACATATATACATACATACATATATATGCATCTATTAGGATGCATGCATGCATGTTGGTTGCACTGTATGTGCATTCATATAGGAGGGCGATTTAATTTCATTTGCACTTATCTCATATCATATTATCCTCTGTTATCTATCATATTGATTATATACAGTTGGCTGTGTTTTTGCTTATGTTATATGATGGACACTGGATGAATGTAGTTAGGTATGTTTGTACGATGTAAAGGGAGTTGCATTGTCCGTCTCCTAAAATTTTGAGGATGAAATTCTTTTAAGGGAAGAAGAATGTGACACCATGTAATCTTCTCATACTTCTATTATCTATCTGAAGAAACTCTATATAAACTCTAATATCTCATTCAATTTTTCTTATCGGATGCACAAAACAAAAACAACGCTGAATAAAATTTTCAAATTATCAAATTATACAAATCTGATCATCCTTATGATGTGTTTTGGTTGTTATGGTTTCTATTTTTGGGTTATACCAGTTTAGTTTATACCATGTTGGATTATATGTATATACATTCCAACCTAGGATAGATATATGTAGTTAAGTGTTCAAACTCATGCTAGATGATTATATATATGTTATTTGTTGTTTCTTTATACATGGTTTACTGATTGTGTTTATGAGCATGGTTGTTTATTTGCATTTTGATACGGTGTTGCATATGGATGTACGGATGTGCATACATAACACATACACAAACAGATATATATAAATATATATATACACACACACAAACACACACACACATGCATCTATTATGATGCCTGCATGCATGTTGGTTGCACTATACGTGCACTCACATAGGAGGGCGATTTAATTTCATTTGCACTCATCTCACATCATATTATCCTCAGTTATCTATCATATTTATTATATACAGTTGACTGTGTTTTTGCTTATGTTATATGATGGATGTTAGATGAATGTAGTTATGTCTGTTTTGTATATTTATATGATGTAAAGGGAGTTGCATTGTCCAACTCTTGGAATTTCGAGGGCGGAATTCTTTTAACGGAAGATGTGACACCCCGTAATTTTACATAATTATATTAATAGTGCAAAATCATAATTTTACATAAATGGCAAAATATAATTTTTTTATAAAAGCTAAAATTAGGTTTCAGGATCTTTTTCATTGCATCTGAAATGTCGTTTGCAATTTGAAAACATATATAACCTTTTGAATTTAATCAAACGAGCAAGAAATTAGAAGAAGCTAAACCCAGTGATATTTTCGTAATACATTAAATTGCAAAATTTTAGTCTAGATAATATTTTTACCTTATAAATCAATCGTTAACCCTATCTCTTTTGCTTTGTAGATATTGCCTCCACTTATAGACCCTAATCCCTAAATTAATTCCCAATCCACAAAATCAAATCTAAATTAAACAAATTCATATATAAAATCGATCACCATGGAGAGAGCTACGCAAATAAATTAAGGCTACCGATAAATTTGGAGTTTGAAGAAAAGAAATTTCTACATAGCGAAGAAGGATTGTTCACATTAGATTGAGGAGGATGCACAATTGATCAACGAGTGTGATTAATCTAATTCGCATATATATTGATAAGATGTAGTAATTCACCCATTATGACCTTAAACCAAATTATAAATGATGTAACTGATAATTAAAAGGTGATTTTTTATGTACATCCGACGATGATGTACTATGCCGTGGATAGAAGATTGAAAAGTGAATTTTTATTGATTGAAATTAGCGAAGGTTAAATACTCCATATTAAAAGCTACGAAATATGAAATTGTTCCAAATTAGACATATGATATATCAAAATCGTATTTCTCGACGATGCGAATCCACTAGTGGAGTTTGCTTGTCGATTTTATATATGGATTTGTCAAAAAATATGTTGGAAGTTTGACAAATATAAACCGTCCATTTCGATACAATGGTGAAACAACGATGATTCGACGATTGGTGGGTATAGGTCTGTAGTGGAGATCAAGTAGGCGCTCATGGTTGTCTGTAATCATTTCCAATCAAAGTGAGGCGATGTAGATCTACGTGCAAAGATGGATGGTAGCTGTGTATTTCTGGATGGCCGAAGGTGAAGTGAGGAGGCGTGTTGGAAAGCTGGCGATGAGGGCGGCCCAACGACGGCGATGGATCGGTGTTTGAATACCTGTAGTGGCGACGATAGGTGAAGGCAAGTGATTGGCATTGGGTTACGTGAATTTTTTTTAATAATAAATTAATTAAATAAGTATATCGTTATTGACATAAGAACTAAATACTACCTTATCTTTAAATGCTTATAACTCTCGCATACGATCTCTATTTTACGAGAAGTTCACGACATTGGGATCAAGGAGAGGCAAAAAATGTTTTAGAATGTTATTTATTGTGTTTTAAGATGTTTCAAAATGGTACCTTATTATGTTAGGTTTCTTTAGGAGCGCTAGAGTTTAAGCATGTGTGTTGTTGTCATCTCGATCGAAAAGGTCGGTCAAGAGCTTAGAAAAGAAGTTAAGTGTTTGGATATTGATAAAGAAAATTTGAAGTGGGGGAAAGGGGATCGAAGAGGAGACTTATGTCCAGACAACCAGAGGTAGATGAAGTCATAAGGATAGCGAAAGCAGAAGTATTCGCTTTTGAAATAACTGTACTTATTATGAAGTACCTCAATTAATTTATAGCAGTTTCAAGCTTCGATGATCAGAAGAGAAGGCGAATAAGCTCTCTTCTTGAAGATTAATAGATGTGTTAGCTCCCCAAAATTTGTGGGATGTTGTAAACGCCTCATGAACAAAATGTATAGAGAATTGAGCTGCGCATACCAATTCATATGCATCTAAGTTGGAGCTAGCCCAATCTCTTGTAGGAAGAATTAAAGAAATCCATTGGAAGGTGGGATAGCTCTGCCAAGCATATATACTTATTCTAGCCTGTGTATCCCAGAAGAGGATTATGTGTCGTTGTTCAACCGTTGGTAATAGAACATCATTCTATGGAATTCCGTAATAAAAGTAGATAGTTTGGAGCGATTCTACGGTTATCAAAGATGGTGTCTAGTCTGGAAAGTTGTCCAAGACTCTCAGGGCGTGCTGCTCGTTCAATGGAGGATGACGATTTTTAATAGGCACCACTACAATGATTTTCCCTTGGAGTTCAGCTCTTATTGAGCACCTTGCTCTGGATGGTGTAGAGATGGACGCCTGAACGATAGAAGTACTAGTCTCGGGAGGAGTAGAAGGGTCAAAACCGACCTCAAGATGAGGAGACCGTCGAGTTATTAGGAACTGAAAAACATGATAGCAAACACAGTCAAGTATATTTTATTTTGAAATTTTTCTTTGACTAAAGCCTGCGTAGCTAATATATAGGATCCAATGGATGTCTATATGTGTTAACCAATAGGATTTTTAACATCAATCGGGGCAATGTGAAGTATCAATCTATGCAGTATGCATCATGTGTATAGAGTACGATGTACAAAACATTCTGTATAGATAACCCACTTATGCTAGCAAACGAGCTCCATCACACGATGGAACTATGTGCAGTGTCTTACCTATTATCGAAAAGTGAATGACAACAAAACCATCGTCTGAAGCGACACAGAGCCCTCTTTGTAGGAACTCAAGACAGCGTTGTTATTTAGAATGTTGGCTTATATAATTTACTTAAACGTTGGGATGCAATCAGTGTGACCATTCCTCAGAACCGTCTTACTGAAATCGAGTCCTCAATCCCCACTCAACCAAAGCCTGGTAGAGGTAAAGGCTTGTACGTATAACCAAATCGAGGCTGGCCAAAGGAAAACTCGGAAAAGAGGCCAGAAGCCATGGATCGAACACCAAAGACTGTGTAATTAGGGATTTGGACATGAACTCAATGTTTCTTGGTGTCCAATTTTAACTAGGTCGAGTTGTTCTAAAGAAAGTGCCAGTGCTTGTTTTGATCAAGTGTTCGGGACTATCCATGATTGGTGGTGATAAATGAGTGGCAAGAGGTTAGCCATGAATCTTGACATGGGGCAATGACGACCCCGACATCATCATTGACATCAAGGTTCTAAGAGCCCACCTTAAAGTTTTGATCTAGATCTAGAAATTTGTGATCAAAAAGTTCGAGGCCGAATGGGCCAAGATGATGGAAGTTTGTCTGAAATGATAACGACAACCGACATCGAAGTGGTTGAGGAGGAAACTTCATGGCAAAGTATGAGTGATTGAGATGGTGGCGGTTGAGAACTTGAGATCGCAGATGGAAAACAAATCAATGTCAGGAAAAATGAAAGTGAGGAGAAAGTTCTAAGTCCCCAAAGTTATATAGGGGTGAACAAGCACCCAGAAATCATAACGGTATCGATCATAAAAGAGTCCGGTGTGATCGGTACCGAAATGGTTTTATTGAAAATAAAAGAAGGGAAAAAGAAAGAGAAAATGAGATAGAAGGAAACTTACATAGCCAAGGCGTGGTACAATTTTCAAGACGATGTAGAACTCGACCTTGGTGTAGAAAATGGTATGCTAACTATTTGAAATGATGGAATGAATGCTCTTGGAGTAGAGTCGACGCTTCAAAGTGATGGTTGATCGAACAATGAATTCAATGCAGACGATTCTATATTGCTTGTATTGATCCAAAGAATATTTTGTTTTCAACAAAAGCATATTTTAGAGGGCAAGTGTTATCCGACATTTGTGCCTAATAGCTTTCAATTTAATCTGAACCTCAATACAAAGATAGAAGTGTTCGAGAGCTTGGAGGCATGCTTAAAATGGCTATGGAAAGTGGCCATAAAGCTCTCAAGTCTAGATGTAATTGGGCATTGTGATTGGTACCAATCATAGTAGTGATCGATACCCGATATGATTGCCTTATGGAATCTTCTCATTTCTTCAATAACCTATGACTTGATGGAGGAATGAAATAACATAGCAATCGTATTACTGCTGAAATGATTGTGTTTGAGGATTCCACTTCCAAAAGAGTAGGTGGACAACTCCAAAACTGTGCAGAAAAAGGCAAGTGCTAGATAAGGCAAATCATCTCAATACCTATGTGATTTGATGTGAGAAATTATGAACAGAGCTTGAAGACTTGAAGGTGTGAGCAAGTACAAGGAAAAGATCTCAACTCACGTGGCCAAAATCATTTCCGTAATGACCTAATTTGTGATCAGTGTCGATCTGATTTTTGTTACGGGATGACTCGTTCTTCCTTCCTATTCACTTGGATATGGGTCTTTACCTAGTCTTGCATGGTTTGCAACTTTGGTGGGTGATTCTACTATTAATAGGAAGGTAGGAGCAACGGTTAAAGGACTTTTGACCTCCATCTTCTTCATCTCCTATTCTTTACTCAACCCTTATCACCATGAGCATACTTTTGTAGTTTGGGATCTGAAAATGATTGCAATGTGACAAATCCAACTCTAATAAGATTAAAGTGGATGTAGACTATTGAATTTGTCGAACCACTATAAAATTATTTGTGTTCTTGCTATTTTCTCTTGATTCATTTAGATCAACTTTGTTTCTAGTTGATTTTGGGTGTTGTGCCAGTTTTTGGTTCTATAATTTTAAAATCTTTATTTTCTTTCTTACATATTATTCCTTTGCATTGTGACCGAAACCAAACCTTTTAATTTTTCTACTTGCTTATGATAATAAACTGATATTTAAAGCCACATGCATTATTACTGCTCCCATTGATTTCCAAATACTTTGGGTGCATGTCATAAACAATCTCATTTGAATCATTATTTAGAAAGTTCATTCCAACATCCTTTCTTTAAAGCTCATGGCCATAGTATTCGATAATATACAAAATCCAAATGGACTTATGCATTATGACTGATGAAACACATTCCATCAACATAAATAACTGAATTTGATGAAATCATTTCTCATCAACCTAGTTTTATAAATCTCTACTTTTTCGAATGCATAGATCTTCTTATTGAAGACTCACTTACAACTGATGGATCTTATCCCTTTGGGTTCATCATCCAAAATCTAAGTTTTTTCCACTTCACTTGAAATTCAGTCGGATTTCAAGAATAATGCCAAATGGGATAATACGTGCTTTCCATGGCTTGTTGGCAATTAAGGGGATTGCATCATTAACAATCCTCTTTCTTGTTATAAATAAGAAACCTAAGGGCTTCTTCAATTTGTAAGATTTCCTATAGAAAATTTTAATAAGTTGTGCCTTTTAAGCTCGATTGAACCAGTATTATCCATACAAACAGTTTCCATGTTAGCACTTTGGATAAAATCCAAGTCCATCATGTTGCCACTAATTTCTTTAGAAAGAAATTCCTTTTGAATGAAGGTGGAATGTCTTGAAACAACAATTTTGTTTCTCAATGTAACAAAAAAGGTATCCATATGATCTATGGATCATTGGAAATCTTGGACAAAATAAATCTTCTTTTGAGCTCGCGTGGACTTGCATTCTGAAAAAAAACCATATCTTAAACTATTGAAATTTCATCCAAGTCCATATCATGTATGAAGTCCTAAGCTCGATTGCAGTAAATTCTTATTCAACATATATGTTTACTCTAAAATACATATCCTTAAATGAAAGAAGTGTTGGAACTGGGCTAGCCAACAGTGGAAGTTATGGGCGAGTTTCCAAAAATTCCCCTATTAGATCTATATTGGGCCTATGAAGACTAACTCATTTAGAACATTTTTAAATTTTATTTAAATAAAATCTCTTATTTTATCTAAATTTATAAATTATATAGTTTTATTTAATTTATATTTTAGTACATGTAAATATACACATACGTATTATATACATATATGTATCCGTGCATGTGTAACATGTAAGCCTGTGCAAGGTATAGCATACCTATATATAGATGGTCGGATTTACATCGCAACGGACATGTTAGCTCATCTGATATTCATTATATATTAAAATATTCAATTTAAATTTATCTATGTGTGTATATAACATATATATATAATTATTAATATATATATGCATATTATTATAATAATAATTAAAACAATATATATATAATATATTTTTTAATTTTTTTTATATATGAACCAAATATATTTATGTATATTTATAATGAAAAAAGAATATCTTTTTTAATATATATAAATATATTTATACCTAAACATATTTGTAATATATATATATAAATTAATTAAAAATATAATTTTTTATAGTTCTAGATCATAAATATAGCAATCTAAATTTTTATTATTTATTTTATTATTTCAAAATATATGCTACTTGATTTATTTACTTGAAAATAGATAAAATATTTATAAATAATATTTATGAAACATTTTATCCAAATTGTAAATTTCTAGAAAATCTTATATTATATTTTTAAATTTGAAAAAAAAAATCATAATTTTTTTGATCAAAATATATTTTTAGTTAATTAATTATTTTTCGTCCATTATTTGTAATAATTTTAAAAAATAACAAAATCAATTTTTTAATTTGCATTTTATAGTCGAGAACTATTCCTATATGAAAATAATTTTATAAATTTTAAAAAATAATTTTTGAAAAATATTTTATTTTATATGATTTAGTTAGATAATATGTTGTTTTAAATAATATTAAAAATAATAAATAATTATTTAAAATATTATGCAGCCGTTGAAAATTATTTTTACTGTAACTAAACATATAAAATTATAGGATCATTTGTTATCATGGAATGATATTGTAATTAAACATGAACTATATATATAATTAAATGACGTGTGTATATATAATAATAAAATAATATTATTATTATATTTAAATTTCGGCTTTACATATCCAATGTATGTAAAAAAAATTGTTTTTTTAAATGAGTACATACGTATAGCCAATCTAGCTTGTGACAATAACAATACATATAAGAATCTCACCTAACTAACAAATAATATATAATGAAATGTTAATCGGAAATTATAAATTATGATTCAATGAATAATATACCTGAAAACCAATGCCTTATAACACAGCTTGTAATAATTAACTCTCTCCTCGTATAAGATTTTCGATTCGACAAACTGCTAATCATTGAACCGTTGACCTTTGGTTATCAGATAGTAATTAATCCTAAATTGATTTGAGACTGATATTATAGGGTCCCTAGGGTTAAGTTGGCCCGCAGTAGAAGATGAAATTGGTAGCAAAAAACTAATTTTAATTAGGGTTAGAGTTGTTTAAATAGTGGATGGAAGAGACAAATAGTGGATCATATCTCATACCAGTTCTCCCTTAATCTGAGCCATCCCAAACCAAAAACCCTACTAACCTAATTGAGCCACATCCTTTCAACCCAATTCCAACCAAAAAAGTTTGCCCATCATCATGGCTCAAGATCCCATTTAAGCCCATAGGAAATGTTATTCGATTAAATCTAATTTAATCGCTTATCAATATCGTATATCGATCGTATATTTATAATTATTATAAATATATTTAATAATATTTATTCCTCAAATCATAATCAAAACTTTATAATTAATATTTCATAAATATTAATTAATTTGATTAGTTTATAAAAGTTATAAACTAATTAAATAATTTGGTCAAAAGATTATTCATCATTTCGGCTGTGTGACTCATCAGGTGTAGATTTGGTCAGCGATTAACATCGAACTATTCGAATGATAACATTCACACGTCACTTAGCAAGTGGTGTGACATTTTGTCCAAATTTATCGCGTACTTGGTTTTGGTAAAATCCACATTTACTTTTGTTAAGCATTAAACGGGTGTGACTTTTTATTTACACTAATTCTCTTCATCAAAACTTTATCACTTTGGCATTGTGGAATTTGGTAATGGTCAAAGTTCCAATTTCATCCACATTTAATTCTATAGTCCAAATACAAAGTCCTTGGTTCAATAAATAATTAATCAAAATGCTCTAGTCAGAGACTTTGACGTTGAGTTGACCATGATACCAACTCCATATAATTGGGGAGACGAATCCTCTCTTGAATAGTGCTTCACTTCCAATACTTTCACTCGACCTAACTATAGTCACTCAATAGACACCGAGCGTTATTTGACTATAATCAAAGCAAAGCTTTCATATTGAAGATCTACAGTATTCTCAAATCGAGAGAACTATGTAAATTAGTCACATCGATACTTCTGTTTGACTTTAGTTATATTAAACAACAGAAAACAATCGAGTGGGTCGTTCTACAGTTTTCTGATAACCATCAGTACGTAACCTCTTAGTTCCTCTAGCAGTCATGAGTAATACACTACCCAATATATAGCATTACGTACTCTAGTCTCAATGGATATATCGATATTCAGTCTCGATGCATCTTGACTGGGAACATTTAAAATGGTATATTTGTTTTCATTGTGATAAATTAACCACGGTTACAACACTTTGTAACTATACGTACCATTTATGTATTTTCTATCGATTATAATTTTAATTAAATTAATTACACATTATGTCAAGTATATAATAGAAAGAAAACGCCTTTTATTTTGAACAAGATTGGTTATCGAGTTAGGTATATGTAACAAATTATTTAATTGCCCCTAGGCATACCCCTAACTCTATTAATCTCCTACTTGAACTTGGGATCAATTATGGAATCTTATTCCAACTCTCTAGTCAGTTTTTTTAAAATCAATCGGGTCAGTCTCTCAGTGAATGGGTATGCTATTATGCTTTAATCATCTACTCTGTCAATTAGCTCTTTATGACACTGATAAACTACCTTTATTATATGGAACAATGTGGAGTATGTTTCTCGACTTTCAGTGAGTTCTAAGTTCTGTTGTGAACTACATCCTGACATTGTTATCATATAACGATGTTATGGAATTCTCAAAATTAGAATCATCTCTGACTTAGTTATAAATTTGTGCATTTATATTTATATACATTGTTTATTGTGGCACTATCTAAGCCGATGTACTTAGCCTTTCCATTGAATCAGCCACAGTCTTTCATTTGGAACATTTCCAATTTAAAGATTTTAAACTTGATTTTATTATTGATATATTATACTCAGTACCACTTAATAAAGTTTGAGTCCAAACACTCCTTAATAAGGAGTTTGTTGTTTCTGTAAACAACTCTCTAGTATTTCAAAAATACACAAGAACAACTCAAATAACCATTTAGTGATATCTCTTCGAATTTGATATTTGTTTCATGTATCAAATGCATAAAAAAATCACGATAATATTGACAACATAACATGTATGATAATTCATATTCCTAATGCATAAGGAATCTATTCATATTCCTAATGTATAAGGAATCTGTAACGACCCAGAATTTCAGTCATTCGAAATTCGAATATTTAATTGATTTTAAATATTCACAAGTAATTTCATAAGTTGAATAACTTATATTTCAACTATAAGTGATTTAATTGGATAATTAAATTGTTAATTTAATATTTGAAATTGCAGAAAAAATTTAAATTTGAATTAGCATGATGTTAGTAAACTTCTAAAATTGATTTAAAAGTGAATAAGCTGAAACTGAAAATTTTAATATTTAATTAACGTGTAAAAATAGTCATTTTTGACACTGTCCTAGATTTCAACGAAACAAGTTTCATTGGATCCGTAATATTAAATTATTGTAGGATTTCAAATCTCGTGTCATTCAGACTTACGATTTAGTTGTGGAAAGCCAAAACGCGAAGAAATTTATTTAAGTGAATTTTAATTTAAAATAAGTCGATTCGAAAACCTATCTTCTAAATATGATCGAATTGACTCCTGATATATATTCCATTGTGTTTGGAATAGGAGTAAAACATTATAAACGCCAGGCGGCACGCTTCGATTGGACTACGGAAAAATTTCGGATGAATAGTGTCACGAAATTTTCTATAGAATGCCACATTTTCTTCACAATTGCAAAACCCTAATTCCCCTAGGGTTACTGCCGCCACTAAACAATTTAATAGCCGAAATCATTCGATTCTTTCTCCCTTATTTTCTTCCAGTCCATCTAATTTATTGAAAACATTCTAAAGCAAAACTGGAGAGCTTCTCGAGCTCTCCACATCCATGTGGTCGTTATTATCACTGGAGCATTGTGGAGGCCAAATTCTAGCCGTGAAGTTGACACGTTCGAGTGCGTTTATTGAGAGCAGGTTGGGGCCAAGCTTCTCATGATTGAGGCCAATGGTAGTGCTCGTGAAGGGCTTCAACGTGAAGGTCTCTGATCATCTTCAAGTGCGGCGAGGTGGTCGCGGCAATCGAATGAAGGTCGGTGGCTAATTGGGTTGGTTTGTGTGAACGAAAGGAAGGAGGAGGAGAAGATTTGCATAGCCCAGATTTGTTGATGTAGAAACTAGCGGGCAAGATGATGAAGGTTAATAAAATAAAAAGGAATTTGAAAATTATATATTTATAAATCGTGTAATATTTGAAATATCATATCTTTTACATACGAGGTCGAAACTTGACGAAA
Source organism: Allium cepa (assembly GCA_030765085.1). Lineage (NCBI taxonomy): Eukaryota > Viridiplantae > Streptophyta > Magnoliopsida > Asparagales > Amaryllidaceae > Allium > Allium cepa. The sequence goes on from CM060934.1 coordinate 207,128,403, forward strand.
CAAGTTGCATTAGGTTCGTATTCACGAACACTACGCGATAGAGCTTGATTGGATTTGATTGGAGCTAGTGAAAATTTTGGGTAAAATTAAACACATGTTCAATTTTATTCGGAATAAAACGTTGCAACGTCTACTGGAACCAAAGTGAGTACAACTCACTCTATCTGACTCGCCTATATTTTTATATAAGTGAGAATAAATTTATTTATGATGATTGATGATTATTTGGGTGATATATGATATATATTATATATATATATATATATATATTGATTGGTATTTGGATATATTCCTGCCTATTGGAGAAGATGAGAAACTATATGTTCCCGTGTATGAGCGGATGACCCTTTTGTACGAGCGTCTGCCTCGAAGCAGACATTGTACATATTTTCTCAGATGTATATTTGTTGCAGGTGTCAGGTTGGAGGAATCCAACTGGATTACTCACTAGTGTTGATTTTTGTTTACAGATATATATATATATACACACACACACACACTCTATCAGGAGATTTTTGTTGTGTTGATGCCATGATGGTTGTTATACATATGAATCACCTTATTTAGTGCTGTTGTAGCATTGGGCCATATTTTGGAATTTTAAAAGTATTAAAGTGGTGATTTCAAGTTAAAAAGGCTGTTGAAGTGATTTTTGAAGTTATATAAGTTTTTAATAATGATTTGTAATTTATTAAAAGAAAAAAATTATTTAAATGGAATCAAAATATGATTTTTGAAATACGAAGTTAACTATTTTGTAAAATAATTTAAATTGATAATTTTGGACTTATTATAAATGGTTTGTATATATAACATTTATAAAATTGATATTTTATAAATAAAAGTAAGGAATTGTGGACGAGTTTTGTGTGTGTTTAAAATGAAGTTATAAGTGAATCTTATAAGTAAATAAGACTTATGAAATTATAAAAAGAATGAATTTTCAAATAAAGAGATTTATAAGTAAATTAACTTATAATTGGATTTTGAAATATAAATGGAAATGGTTAATAAAGGAATTTTATAAATTGAAGTTTTTATAAAATATAAATGAGATGTATAGACATTGTTTTGTAAATCTGAAATCAACTTATTTTGATAAGTTAAATATGAAAGCTAATTAGAAGGAATTATATTCACGATTTTGGACAGTGAATAATCTTTTAAATGAAATGAATGTTTTGAAAAGTGATCTTTTAAATCGAGTTAAATGGTTTGAAGATGTTTTAAAAGGTGTGAGCGTCGAAAACATAGATTTCAACATTCATTGTTAAAATATACATTTCGAGAAGTAAGCAAAGCATGGACTATAACACTGTTGTTATAGTAAATGATTTTCGAAAGGAGATGTTTTGTATAGTATATGGGATTTATATATCTATCTAATTATCGAATCCCTATACTAGTGATTTTGGGTTGTCGTAATGATGTTTTACGCAACATTCGTTTTGACCCAAATAAGTATGTTTAAGAGAGTGTTTTTCTTAAAGAATAAAATATATACTTAACCATGATTTAAGTATATGTAATATTTTCTAAGTGTTGAAAATAAAGAGAATTGTGAATTACTTATTATTAAATAAGTATATGGAAAAGTTTTCCAATATTGAAATATTGAAATGATTTTGGAATTATATCTTCTTAAAGATAATTTGAATTGAATATTTGGAAAGTGATTCAATTAATAAAAGATTAATTAAAAGGGCCTAGTGATTGCTTATGGTGTTAAATATTTGTTTATTGCTTTGATAGTTAATAACCGACTATCAAATTTGGCCATTTTGGTTCCTCGACTTGATGTAGGAACTATTTAGTCGCACACTTAGTACGTAGCCATCTCTGTAGGCTTGATTATCGTTTGTGTTGAGGATGTTGATTCGTGTAGTGCGGAGTATTACTCCAATTTATCGAGCTTCCTTCTTGGACGAAGGATAACAAGTTGAAAGTTGGAGACGTGATAAGTCTGTGAGACTTAGTTTCTGTGTGAGGTTGAGAACCGCTTTTGCGTTGTTGGTGCGAAGAGACCGGGATCGGTTTATCTGAAAACCACTTCGGACCAACGTATATGTGTTCGATTGTGCAGGTTATCGATGATATTGAGATTTAGGATTTTCATAGTGGAGGATCGCTTGTTGATCGTTTAGGGTTAAAATCCCAATATACATCCAGTAGCATTAGTCTCTTTGTTATGAAATATCCATTGCAAGGGCTGTCGCTACTAATCCTAGGGATTTCCCAACAGGATGTGGTAGGAAAGTACCTTCGGTTTGTCCTGTTCCTGGATAACTTATATGGACGAGTGTCTGACGTTGCATTTCTAAGAATACATACATTGGTTTTTACAAACATACATCAGTGGTGGCGGAGAAGGCAACTTCTCTTAGCTTAATACCCTCATTGATACGTACGAGCTCAAGGGTTGTATTTTTGTGGAAGGCAATTAGTAGTCAACGGAAATGGCAATGTGGCATTCAAAGTGATGTGATATGTGATATGTGAAAGGTAATCGTTACCTTAGGCCTCATCAACCGGAAATGACCGAAATAGGGTTAGATGTAGTAGGGCCAAGTGGGTCATTCCCAATTAGGATATGATCATCCTCTTATAGATATATTTCTTCCCGCTATGACATTCGGGGTGTAAATCAATGTGGTTTGTATGCTATGTGGGCCCTCGGAAAGGTCGATAACGACCGAGGGATGACATATTCGGTACTACCTAGTTACAGAGATAGGTCGGTCTTTTGTTGGTAGAGGGCAGATGTTTTGTGCCTCAGGACGTCCATCTAGAGTTGTACCCATCGGAAGGTAGTCTCTTCACCTGGTCATTTGTATGGAAATCCAAACTGCGCTAAGTGCCTGCCATTTTGATTGTATTACCCACTTTGGGCTGGAATTTAATCAGTGTAACAATTTCAACTATGATTAATATTATTTGTATACTAGACACTAGTATAATATAACATGATTTGATATGAAAGATTTTGTACATCGTAAGGTAAAAACATGTCTGTGTTTATGTGTGGGCGTGTCTTACAAGATACTTTTGTTTTGAAAGGAAAAGACTGGTAATTTAATAAATTCAGTTGAGTGTGTTTCTCACGCTGGTCTACCAGACTGATCCGGACGTTCTTCTCTTTCAATGCTCGGGTCAGACCAAGTATATTTACATGTTTAAATTTGGTGCTTTTGGAGCTTCAGCGGGAGAGATGGAGATCTTCATTTTCGTTTACACGTATCTATTTATTATCCGCTTCATTTTTGTTATTTATATTATCAGCAATTGTATGGTCAGGTTATTATAACTGTCCAGACTGATAACTAGTGATTGATTGTTAAACTCTGATTGATGTATGTATATACAGTTTCTATTTTGTAAAGATCATTAATATGATATTATATGTTTTCCGCTGCGATGTGAGATTCTGTATTGTTATTGTTCTGTTTTATTTCTCTTCTCTCTTTCTTCTCTTCTCTTCTTCTCTCTTCTTTTCTTTCTCATGACTTTCCATCAGTCTGTGCTTTTTAGGTCGGACATGTGTGGTTTATTGTCGATTCAAAGGGTATCGATTTACGGGCCATCACAGAATCAATCTTACATGTTCTACATTAAACATTTTAATAAGATGTCCTTTCATTTCATTTTCCAATATCTTTTATACCATAAAAGGAATTACTTACAAATCGAATGTCGAGTATTAAAACAGCTAATGCTGATTTTAACATAAGTACATCGTTAAAAATCAGTAGTGTATTGTTTACTTATGATTTAGAAATATCTGTGTACCTTCTAACTTTCTTTCTTATGAGCACACACTTTCTTTGCATTTTGATTGATAATTAAGCTATTTGATACATCTATCAAAATATTTATTCAATTTTGATGCTTTTCAAAATGATACTTCCATATCTGTTCTCGAATCTTATTCGAAGACCCACAAACTCAATATTGCTTCCACTAACTTCAAAACACTTTGGCTGTTATACGTAAGCAATCTAGTCTAAATCTATATTTAGAGCTTTCTATTTCAACACATATATACCAAAAACCTAAAATCATACTAGGTGATAATTTTGTGAGTAAATCTGAATCAACTTGAGTTCGTTGAATAACGAATATATTATGCTAATTTCAACAATTGAAATTTACAAGGCAAATCTTATCTCATTAAATTCCAACTGCATTAGTTTTTTAAAGACACAATCGTAGCCGATGGATCACATCCATTCGGATACGACTACTAAAATCATATTTTTTTAACGTACTCGGAACCCTTTCGGATTTGCACATCATACCATATTATGAAGTTAACGCTCTAAATGGTTTAATTAAACAACCGAGGATTACTTATATTTTCGACACTGATAAGAAGCTCATACTTTCTCTTCAATGTGCGAGAATACTTATTCGACATTCTAATGCAATGAGTCGATTTGGTTAGTTAATTTCGTTGCACCTCACGTAATCAATTTTATCTTTAGATCGTATCTAGTTCCATTTTACTACCAATAATTTCTCAAAGAAAATCCTTCACTATAAAGTTGGTATTTCTTGAAACAACGATTATTTCTCAATGCAACAGAATAGCTATTCATAAACACTTTATGAATTGCCTTTTATTAAAACCAATTTGGTTTTTAGTTTATAAAACTTACATTCAAAACATAAATATGTCATCCAATGGCAGTCTTTCCCAAACTCCTTGTAAGAAGATTCATATAAGATCTCTCATGTACAATTATTATGTGCAGACTTTCGACTTGCACAACCTGCCAACTTCTTGGCCTAGGGTATGTTGGGGTTTCTTATAAACCCTTATATTGTATGATTTTGCAAACTATTATTTAGATGAAATAATATTAACCCTTGTGTACTATTCTTAGATACACGACTTTATTAAAACAAGTTAACTCAACTTCACTTACAATTAGTCGTACTTCATCCAACAAAGTTCAATTACTCCTTATCAATACATCATTTTGTATTATAAGGAGGAGTGACTTTTTGTAACAATCCGGATTTTTCATCGTTCGATTTTGAATATTTAAATGGTTTTAAATATTGAATTTGGGATTTATAATCTAGAAAGTAAGATTTAAAACTGGAATTTTAAGCGATTTCTCAAATTTTTTAAATCGTCGATTTAATAGACGCGTTAAAATAGCATTCTGAGGCACAGTCTTGGAATTCGACGAAAATAGTTCCATTGGATCCGTAATAGTGTATTATTATTGGATTTCAAATCTCACGACTTTTGGTGTCATCGTTTGGTCGTACGGGATATAAACGCGTTGAAATTAATATCAAAATTCAATATAATAATTGGATCCAAAAGGCTATCTTCTCCATACGACCAAATTAGGACTCGAAACCTTTTTCATTGCGTTCGGAATAAGGGTATAACATTATAAACGCCAAGCGACACACCTCAATAGGGGTTTGGAATTTCGAGATATGCGAACGAGATATTTTGATTTATAAATAAATAAATAAATAAATGAAAAAAATAGGTTGGGAAGTCAAACACGCCACCTTCTCAAACACGCCACTTTTCATTCTTTCAATTCAAATCACGTCCCCTCCTTTTTCAGCCCCTCAATTCAAAATCGAGTATACTATCACTTTTCCTTTTAACCTAAATAAAAAAAGGAATAAAACGAAATCGCTCAGTTTTAAAAAAAATATAGAGAGAGCTCGTAACTAAATTGTTATGAAGGAGGGAAGCACGAGTTGAGGACGCGCCATGAATGGAAGGAGGAGACTGGAGCGCGAGATGGCAGAGGGTTGTCGTGTTCGATTGTTCGATTGATTTGGGACTAAGGGAAGCGGCAGCGGCGTTGGTCGCGAATTCCTGTGAGAGCGGCGGTGCTATGGGTTTTGAGATGGGCGTGTGTGACGAAGTCGTGAAGGTGGCAGCGTTTTTGGAAGCGCGAAGTCATGATTAGTCTTGCGACCTGTACAGTCGGAGGTGGGAGTTGCCGAGGCCACATTGGCTAGGGCGTGCGAACTGGAGGTTGGACTTGGGTTTTGTTCGCGATAGTGGTGGTCGCGTGGGTTTCGCAACTGCAGCAGGTGGTGGATTGTCGACAGCCTGGTGATGGCAATGGAGGTGTCGAGCCGTGGGAGGTATATAGCAATTAATTTTAATATTTATTCTAATTAGTGTGAATTAGATTAATTATAAAAAAATCATTTAACTTATATACGTCGTAAATTTATTCGTACGAGGTTAAATCGGAACGGGATGAGCCGTTGAACTCGTAGCTGAGAAGACTACGTGATGGAATTAAAATTGGAATTGACTGCAAATAAAATCAAGATGAGAATTTCTCACTCATTTGGATTGCCCAATTTAAATTTAAATGTTTAAATTTAAATTATTCGATGCTTGATTGGATTGATAAATTTTAAATTATCTATTGGATATTTATATAATATATAGTAGTATGTTTATTAGTAGTTGGAGTGATATTCCCGCACATTATAGCGGATGAGATCCTATGCACCCAGCATAACAGCGGATGACCCTATATACCACGATATCCCTCTCGAAGTGGGATTGGTATTTTTATTGTGGTCTAACATCTGTGGATGCAGGAAAAACAGGTTGGAGGGATCCAACTGGATTCCTCAAATATATTAAGTGATTTTCATATATATATATATATATATATATATATATATATATATGATGTGATTGAATAATCGGTTGGGTCATCATGTGTTGTAAAAAAATTTAAAAAAAATGTTAAATAGCATGGAAATTAACTTGGGTGTATTAAATACCGTAAATATTATAATGAATTTTTAAGGAATTAAAAGGAGATTTTTAATATAAAAAAATATATGTATATCGAAATTTGGATTATTTAAAAGAGATTGATTTGGATAAGTAACAATAGATTTTTGATCGTATTAGACAATGCGGAAAAAAATATTTTAAATAGAGATTTAAAATAAATCGTATGAAGGGAATTTTAAGATTTGATTTTAAAATGATATTCTGGAAATATAGAAAGAAGTTGAAATCGATGTAAAAATAGATTGGCAAAAATAAATGGATTTTATAAGGAATTGAATTTATAAAATGGAATTTTATAACTGAGATTATTTTTACTGAAACTCAAGGGAGTTATAAAAGTTATAAACGATGTTTATAAATAAAGAAAAATTGATATCTGGTGATAAATTGGAAATATAAATTTACATGAAGAATTTATATTTGAATATATAGAAATAGGGTGAGAGAAAAAATAATGGACACTATTTTTGAAGTAAAAATGGTTAAGGAGACCGAAATGGAAGTGATGTGATAGAAATCGAGAGGGATTATAAATTGAAATTTGGGTATTGAGATTAAAAAATATTTTTTTATTAATAAAGTTTTATTTTAAAAAGGGAAATTTGATTTATTAAACTATGTAATTTAAGTTAGTTAGTATTGAAATACTCCAGTAGTGAATTTTTTCAAATACTTAATATTTATTTTAATAAATCCTAGATTTTAAAACCTGCTTTGAAAAGTGATGTTATAAAAAGTGTTTCAATTTTTAGATAATTATTTGAACATGTCTTAAAAATAAATAATTATCAATTTTATTTTTAATACTTATTTTTAATTACATATGTATATATATATATTGAAAATGGTTTATATGTATTTATAAATCTTCTCGAGAGTTGGGAAATGGTTATTAGTAGATGGGACATTTAAGAGAATCCTCAAAACGAAATTTAGGAAAAAGTAAGGAGATTTTCGAAGAAGTTAAATAAAAGTGAACTTAAAAAAAGAAGAAATAAATTCATAAAAGAAGTGGAAAGGGAAATTGGAATTATAAGTAAAGCATATTTGACTTTGGAAATATTGAAGGGAATTAATTAAAGAATTCTGGAATGTTTAAAATTCGTATAAACGAGTTAAGAAATTTACAAATAAGTTGTAAATGATTTTGAGAAAAGAAATAGGAAATAAAGGGAATACTTCCTAAAGTATTGAAAATTAAATGAAAGGGTGGAAAAATATTCTTAGTATTGGAAAGGGGTGGAAATATTCCGTTGAAAATATAAGGATTTGAAAAAGTGTTTTCAAATGTTGAAGTACTGGAAGTAATATCTTTTAAAGATATTTTGAAATGAATTTTGGAAAGGTTTGAAATAAGGCATGATGTCTGCTTTTGAATGTGTATTGATAGTTAATGAGCCAACTATCAATTTTGGCTAACTTCGCTAATCGTTTCGATGAGACCAGGATCAGGTTTAATTATCTGAAAACCACTACGATCCGGTTTGAATGTAACGAATGAATACCGTGAAGATGATGAAGACGGTGATTCGGTTTGTCCAAACCCAGGACAACTTGTATGGATGAATGCTTTCAGAACATTGTCATTGGAGAACGATGAGCATTTTAAATAGAATTTTGTTCTTGGAAGGTAAGGCTTAGCCTCAAGCCTTATCAACCGGGAATGACTAAAACAGAGGAGATGCAGCAAGGCTAAGTGGGTCGCACCTAATTAGCGTATGTTATCACTTTTCTAGACGTCCTCAGAAACCTATATATTATGGATATGGTTATACATGAAAGAAGGAGGGCTTGATGGTAAGGGTGGAAACAGCTGTAGTGATAACATATTCGGTTTATCCAGGTTAAGGGTAGGCCGGTCTTGTGTAGCAGGGGATCCCGGCGTGGTCCTCGATACATTATTCTAGAGGTGTACTGTGGTGGGTACCCCAGTGGCCCAGTCATTCGATGGAATCCATTCCCCAATAAGCGTCGTACGGTTTTGATTGTGTCCAACTATGCTGGAACGTGAGATGCAAGCATTTCAGCTATTTTCTATTTACTTTCTATTAACGCTATCATAATATCAGATAGATTTGATAAAAATGTTTTGGTTATCGTAAGGTAAAAACCTGTCTTGTTTATGTGTGGCGTGGTCTTACGTGATACCTTTGTTTTTGAAAGGATTTGATAAAATTAATAATTCAAATTGAATGTGTTTTCTCACGCTGGTTTTCCAGACTGACTCAGGTGTTATTTTATTATAATACTCGGGTCAGATCGAGTGTTACAGATTCAGGTTAAATGTTATGAATCTTAGGTGACGAGTTGGAAGACTTCAGACGTATATCACGTACTTGGTTATTTCCGATGTGTGAGGACAAGTTATTATAATTGTCCATTTGATGTATTGAATTGTTGTACTCTGATAGTGGTATGTATATTAACAATACAGTTCTTATAATTAAAATCTATTATTATATTTTATTCCACTGCGATTGTGAGATTCTATATTGTTGTTTATTTTCTTCTACCTTTTTAATTCTTCACCCCTAATGAACTAGTATTTCCGGCACTCGATTACTCAGTATTCTATACAGTGGCCGTACTAATGTCGATTTTCGAGGGTCAAAAATTCTGGTCCGTTAAATTTTTGTGATTAAATATTTATTCATGTTTAGGTAAGTTCGGAACTCTCTCCAGTATACTCACATATTGGATTAAACCAAATCATTCTATTTTATTGCAAGTTATTTTATTTGCTTCTTTTTTATACTCTACATGTGTATTGATTACACGTGTCCATGTCGGTGATAATTCATCGGTAAATATGACGAACTGCGTGGAACTATTTTGGTATTAATAGACTTACGATTGCATGCATATATATGTGTCAATCCAATGAGTTTGTCGACTCTTATGGTGCTCCCACTAAATGGGTGCATAACCCTTAATTATTTGAGATGTATTTAACTAGTATCATATGATTCATAATCATATAATAAAAATTATTTCTCAAAAATACGGCTTAGTTTATAATACAAAAATAATTGTAAATAATTTTAGATACTTCAGTATTTTCAACTACAGCACTTTTATTGTGAAAACAAATATCACATTATAGTTTTATTTCATAACAAATATTCATTATCAGTATTTTCAACTACAGCAGGAAATTAAAAAGTATCAAGCTTGCTATCAAACTGTGGGTATCTACTACTTTTGGTTCTGGTAGCCTACTGTCCACTACACTGAAAGAGCAGCTGAAGATTAAACAAGAGTACATGATGGACCACCCACTTGATATCCAAGCATCTGCTGAAGAGGGGAAATTACACAAGGAAGTTCGCATTGACCTCACCTTGGAAGCAAGCATGAAGAGGCAACAATTGCACAAAAAATGGATAGTTGAGGGGGATAGAAATACTAAATTATATCATGATTCTATTAAAGTTAAGCATTCTAGAGAGAATATTTTTACTATTACTGATGAACATGGTTCACTTTTTAACACTGCAGACACTGTTGATCAAGCATTTATCCAATACTACACCAATCTGTTTAGCAATGCTAATGGTTTCATTCCTGATTTGAACCTCATATCCACACTTGATCTACCTTGCATTTCTGCTATGGAAGCTTCCTCTCTTATTTTTCCTGTTACTAATGAAGAAATCAAAGCCACCCTTTTCTCTATGAACAAGCAATCAACAGGAGGCCCTGATGGATTAAATGTCATCTTCTTCATAACAACTTGGAATGTTTTAGGTGATGATTTTTGTGCTGCAATCCACAACTTTTTCAATAAGTGTAAGTTGCTTGGAGAAGTCAATAGCACCAACATTGCCCTGATCCCTTAGGTCACTCCTCCTACAAGTGTAACATCATTCAGACCTATTTCTTGCTGTAATGTTGTTTACAAGTGTATATCAAAAATCCTAGCTTCTCGTCTTGTCAAAGTACTGCCTTCTGTTGTTTCCAATAACCAATCTGCATTAGAGACATAATTGATAATGTTCTCCTTGCTCAAGAATTACTCAAAGGTTATGGCAGGAAGAATGTGGTTCCTGCAGCTACTCTTAAACTTGATATAACCAAGGCCTATGATTCAATCCATTGGGATTCTATTGTTAGGATATTGGCAGTGATGGGGTTCCCTAAAGCTTTTGTGTCCTGGATATATGCATGTATATCTACCCCATCCTTCTCTGTAGTTATAAATGGCAGACCTGTTGGTAATTTCAGAAGTAGTAAAGGAATTCGCCAAGGTGACCCAATATCATCATACTTATTCTTGATGGTTATGGAAGTGTTAACTGTAATTCTTAGAGATAGGTACAAACATAAATTCATTAAGTATCATCCTAAGTGCTCTGATTTACAAATTACCTCAATTATGTTTGCTGATGATGTTATGTTGTTTACCAAACCTGAAATGCCTTCTTTGAATGGTGTTTTGGAAGTTTTGCATGAATTTCACAGTATGACAGGGCTCTCTATTAATCATGGCAAGTCTTCTCTTTTGGTCACTGGGGTTAGTCAAATGCAGTCTGCTGCTCTTCATAAACAAACTGGTCTCTCTAGCATGACTAATGATATGAGGTATCTTGGTCTACCTTTAATATCTAAAAGAATAACTAAGGCTGATTGCATTCCCCTTTACAATAAAATCACCTCTGCATTAACTAGTTGGGACAATAGGTGCTTGTCACAGAGTGGTAGGCTAGTTATTATTAAATCTGTTGTTTTTCCCACTTTGGTCTACTAGGCTAGAACCATTTTCCTTCCAGTTAAAATGTTGCAACTAATAAGGTCTGCCATGATTAGATTTTTTTTGGACAGGAAGTATACACAACAGAAAGATTGTGCCTTGTTCCTTTTCTAGAATTGAGACACCTTTGAAACTTGGTGGGCTGGGAGTTATAGATATCAGGAAATGGAATACATCTGCTATTAGTAAGCAATTTGATGTCCTTCTAAATAAGAAGAATAGTTTGTGGGTTAGTTGGACATGGAATCACAGCATAAAGAATAAGCATTTTTGGACTATGGAAACACCACAGAACTGCAGCTGGATTTGGAGAAGTATGTTAAATCTCAGGCATGTTTTCCTCCCTATGGTACTATATCCCATAAATTCTACAATGGCTGTTAGCTTTTGGCATGATCCATGGGTTTGTATTGTTCATATCCTCTATAATGTTTGTGATCATGCTCAGATAATACAGTCTGGTATACACCAAAATGCATTAGCTAATGACTTTTTACATAATGGTAAAATAATGTTACCAACCATCAGTAATCTAGTGCTTAAGCAGATGTGGGATGATATACAACAGCATATTTACAGTGTGAAGCAGGATGCTTGTGTTACTTGGGATAATAAGTTACACACAGTTAAAACTGTATACAATTATGTTACTGATAGTGATCCACTTCCAGCTGCTAAATGGTACAATGTGATATGGAATTCTGATTCAACTCCAAAAGAAAATTTAATGATGTGGAAAGTCATAAATCAGGCTTTACTTGCAAGAAGTGTTATCAGTAGTTATGGTATGGTTTGTTCCAAATTGTGCTTGTTCTGTCAACTTCATGATGAGTCTACTGATCATCTTTTCTTTGGTTGTCCTGCTTTACACTTCATTATAGACAGGATAAGTTGCATTACTAGTTATCATTTATCTGGTTCTACAAATAGTGCACTCTGGCATATAATCTATAAAGCAACTAAGTGGAGAAAGGAACAAGGAAGAGCTTTAGCTGTTGTATTGAAAATAAGTATGTCTGTGATCTGGGCAGAGAGAAATTCTATGGTTTTTGATAATGTTAGAAGAACTGATGCTTTAATATGGAAAGATATCAAGTCTCGTACTCATTCTCAGCTTGATTTTTGTGCTGCTGATTTCCCTCCTTCACTGGTTGAAGCTTGGGGATGAGTCTGTTGATTTTGTTATTTTTTATTTTTTTCTTTTTCATGATGTTGTACTTTTTTATTGTCTTGCAATAAAACTGGTAGGGGCCCAGTTAACCCCGCTGGCTTTGCCAAAAAATATAACTATGTCTATTTTTCAATCAACACTGAAAAATAGTCATTATTTCATAAGTAATGTTCGGTATGTTTTACGCAAGTAATTTTTGTAACTTAATGCAACTATTAAGTAGTATATGGCATACTCTCACTATTCCCTCCACTCTATAATAGCGTATTGAATTCGGAGGTCCATTATTCACTTAATATAGATTATTTATTTCATATACAATAACTAATTTATAGCGGAGATTTCTTTGATCAAATATTTTGAACTCAAAGAAATAAATCTCATTAAAAAAAATTTCTATATGAAAATACATTTTGAAATAGAAATCATATTTCTTATTCCAATATCAAGTATCAATTATTACTATAACAATTCTCATTTTAGATGTCTCTTTCTGAAGCACAAGTGACTATTCACTCTATTCATCACAATTGTACCTTAAATCACATCTACTCTTGTATACTCATTTTTCTTTCTAAATGGTCGAACTATTCAAAAGTAAACCCATACTACAACATCATAATGAACTCTTTAAAAAAAGTGCACCGATCAAGCTAATATTTAAGGACATCAAATATTCGGCACTTTACGTAAACTATTTTTTGGCTTATTTCGAACAAACTAACTTCATCGAAGTATCGTACATTACGAACTGTGATTAGTCCTCGTATAACATTTATATGCGATAGTATGTGGAGCGAATATCCATAGTTTGTATTACTTTTAGAGTTCGAAACACATAGAATGCAATACATGATCTCGACCAAATTACGAAATTGTATAATTAGGCGCTTGCATGGGTGTTGAACACGTTAACATGCATTAAGCATTTGTTAGTAAGTATATTTTATATTTTTATTTATTAATCTTCAATTCAGTTTATATGTATATCTTAATTGATAAATGTTTTATCAGTCGCATTAAATGCACAAATTTATTAGTGTAAATTATTATAACATTATATAGCGTATGTTCTTACGACACTAGAAAGGTTAAATGTTATCATTTCATTTTTCTATAGGCTCTCACCTTTTATTTTTAACAAAACCCTAAGCGAAACATAGAAGTCTTTCAACTTTACTAGTGCGTGTTAGGACTCGTTTTTCATAGGATTCTAACCTAGAGTTTGCTCAACAAATCATAGCCCGACAAACGATGGATAACTCCTTATCGATTGTATTGTGTACAACTCCAAATCCTTAGTACCTTGTCCTAATCTCATTTCAACCTCGAGTTTGGTCAACAAATTGAAAGAGATTATTCACCCGTACCTATCATATCACGATGGCCTAAGTATAGTATACGTACCTTGAGTTTACTTAACAAATACATATAGGTATCTTACCTCGTATATTCGATATATTAATAATACTACACATAACATCCCTAACTTGAGTTTTCTTAACAACCAAGGAGTATGAAAGTAATTTATTAATATATATGGCAGAGGATAACATTATATTGAAGATTCATAATCTTTAATTATTATATTGAGTGATATCGACTTACTGAATATATTTCTTATGAAATACTCTCGTCTTTCAAGTGTCAGACACATCAGAAATCACGGTATACACACATTTTGTGACGCCCCCACCCCGAGACCCATATTAACAAAGAGTGTTACTGGGTAATACCTTCTGCTAATGCGGAGAATAGGGTTGGTTAGGAGCGACCATCTATAGCCTTGCCTTAAATACCTATTGAAAACGTCGATAAATGCTCTATTTTTTTCCATCTCAAGTGGATCGATATATCCAATAAATACTTAATACAAAACCATAGGTGGCTATTGGATCTATCAGAACAAAATACGACAACTCAAATGTAAAACACATCACAGAACAGCAGATAATCACATATACACATATACAGATACATCACAGAGTATACAAAATGATACATCACATATGTGGTATGACGACCACAATACAAACACGAGTCAAAAGAATTTACATATCAGAGTAGCAACAAAAGGACTACACAAAAGCTACAACAAAAGCTAGCAGAAAAGTCCATGCGGGAGAAGATAGGCTAAGTCCAAAAGGGTACCTAACCTGAAACACCTCGATCTGACCTGAGTATAAAATACATGGGTCAGTCTAGCTAAACAAACCAGTTTAAGAATGAAACGACCCAAAAAATTTAATTGGTTTTATTTACGTATTTAACTGAATTTTTGAGAAATTTTAAATAATAATATTTTGATATAAAAATTTAATATTTGAAATACGTCTATTTAAACATAGCAACTGGTAAATTTTAATCAGATAATAAGAAAGTTTATTTTCTTGTGTAATTCTATTTCAATTCAAATCAGTTATTATTAGATGGTAATAAAATGTTTTCCAAACTTTAATATTTTTATACAATAAATTTCTAAATCTTCTTCTAAGTGAGACGTAAAATTTCGTTTCATCAAATTCGGACTTCTATAGCTCTGTCGATCTTATTTTCAGCGTTTTAGTTGCATTTTTCCGCTAGCGGAAATTTGAATTTTTATAATTCAATCGTATCACTGACATCTGTGTACCGTTTTGATCGTCTCGTCGTGCTGATCTCTACGGTATATTCAATTCTAGTAATTTGAAATATAGTTTATTTTGAAATTAAATAAAGGTGAATTTCTTTTAAATATAATAAACTGAAATCTACCATCTAAGCAAACAATAGAATTTTATAACGAAAAATTAATATTTGCTATGCGTCCATCTAGACATAACAAATGACAAAAAAATTTCGAATAATATAGATGTTCTATCACTCGCTAGAAATTCAGTTTAAATCGGTTAATAACAGTTGAATTTAAAAGTATTCCGAAACCTAAATATGTCAACATGAGAAAATTTATAAGAACACTCTGAATAAGACTGCGAAATTCGTTTCGCGAAATTCAGACGTTTCTACCTCCATTTGGATTTTTCCGTACGGAATAGCAACGTATATCGGTGTCCATATGGACTTTTGGTAGAAAGGTCCTGGCATAGATATTTCTGTTTCTTCTTGTTCGTCTCGTCGCGCTGATCACCCTGGTATATTCAATTTTGTGTTTTGAAGTACGGTACACAGCAGAATTCGCTAAAGCGGTAACCGTATCGGTACTGAATCCGTGACCTTTTATTTTCTTTTGAACTGCAAACTTCTGCCGTGTGATCCAAGCAACAATTAATTGCTTTAATAATTTTTCCTGAATCAATGCTTCGACCGTTGCCATCCTATCTCGTTTCGAAATCTGAACGTATAAAAACTTGTATACGTTTTATTAAATGTGAACGTGTTCATTTTATTTTATATTTTTCCTTTATAAGGAATGCAAAACTTCATTTGCTGTCACTCTTCTTCTCTTCCCCTCTCTGTTACTCTCTTCTTCTCCTCTTTAAATTCTAGCCTACCCACTTCTTTTTCTATTCAATCTCCAGAGGAAAAAAAATAAGAACAAGGCATATATTTTGCCTGTGACAAGCATATCTCTCCTCCTCCTTTTCATTCTCTGGAAACTCTTCCCCTCATTCCTATTCACCTTCCACCTCCAACAACACCCGAGCTTGCCCACCATGGCCACGCCAACGGCCTCCATGCAAATTTCCTCCACAGCCTCCACCTAAAACTCCACGCGTCGTGTTTTCAGTGTTTCCCCGATCTCCATCGCCTGAAACCAACGCACCCCTTAGCGACAGTCATCCCTCCGCCTCTGACACAGCCACCGCCTCATCAACCTTCATCCGAGCCACCTGTGCACCGTCTCCCCTCCTCACCGTTCACACAACCGCGCCCTTCCTCTGCCTTGCCAGATCAGCACACCTCGCTCCACTTCAACCTCCGCAAGCCTCCACGCCAACACCCGCGTCCAATCCCTCACCTCCGTCTCCACATCGGCCTTCTCCACCTCAGCCTTGATTTCCGCCTTCTGCCTAGCTTAGCATGCAGCCGCACAGAGATGTATGCGTGCATACGTACATTCATGAATATATAGCCAAACTTTAGGTAAATGTTGTTATACTTTTATTTTGTTGTGTATATACAAATATATATATGGTTGATTTTATATATGTACATAGTTATAAGGTAAGTTTTCTTATAAAAGTTTGCATTAGCTATGTTATATATATTAAAGTGATTTATATATACTTATATATACATACATATATATATATATATATATATATATATATATATATATATATATATTGTGTAATCGAAGGAAAATGTATATATTGTTCTGTTCTCATATAAAATGTTTTATTTCATTCTTATTATATATACCGGTTATATATGGGTTATGATTTGGTTTATATTTTCCTTTTTCGTTAGTTTCAGAGATATGTTAGTTTCTATATATAGTTATACACATTTTTTATATATTAGAATATATATATATATATTGTTGATTCTAAGTATATACGTATGTATAGTTCAAGCCTGTATTGATTTTTTTTATAAGGTATATATCTGTATGTTTATATATAAGAGTATATATATTATATCTTGTGTAGTTAATGCCCCGCTATTACCCCGCTATATCCCATAGCGGGTTTCTACCGCTGCGATTTTTCCATGTAGCCCCAAAATATAGCATTTCCGCTTTAAGCCTCGCTATTTCCGCTATATCCCGTTATTCCCGCTATATTCCTCTATTTCCGCTATATCTTCTTTAATAAAGTGAATTGAAAAATTGCATTTATACATTATAGAAATTATGAAACTAATTTATTTGATTTAATTTTTGATATATTTTCAGAAATGAAAATACTCTAATGCTCTACTAAATTCAATTATGTTATATAACAATTTTACGTTTATTTAAAGTATATGCGCACATGTTTTTATTTAAAACTATTTATGTATTAATTATAATTCAATTGAATGATAATTTTCATTTAGTTACCATTTATATATTTGTAAAAACATTAAGTACAAGTTTTATATGCTATTTTAGAGCCATCCGCAATATCCCGCTATATCCTCGCTGTATCCCCGCTATGACTTTTTGCACCTCCACCGCTATAAATCTGCCGAGCGCATTAACTGCACAGATTATATCATAATAAATATTTGTTTTATATTGTTTTATATATATATAGATACCGTGGTTTTAATATGTATATATATATAATGTTTATGAGTCAACATATTCAGATTTAAAGTAAAATTTTAAGTGGTTTGGGTTGTTGCAAAGTGAAGAATTGTGTACAGTAGTTTGGTTTTTAAAGGTTATAGAGGGAAAATTTGTTTATGTGTTGGATTTGACATAAATTTGAAATTTTGTTTAAATTGACTTTTGAATATATACATTGATGTTTTCAATCGAACATACAACATATGTAAGTATTTTGCATCCTTATAAAGTGTGTGTATATATATATATATTATTTCAAATTATAGATAGGTTTGTTGTATTATATGTGTTTATTTAAAACAATGGTCTTGGAATACATATATATTTTGATTTAAAAATGTATTTGAATTAAATAATGATTTTTATATGCACGCATGTATGTGTGTATGTGCGTTCACTTATACCCTTGATCTTCATCAATCCAGTTTTGATTCGATTTCGTCAATTCGAAACGGTCAGCTTTGCTCGTCAAATCCGCGTTCAATCTGCTTTGCTTTGGAATCTGTGCTGGAATTCAAAACTCATCTCTTTGTCAAATTTCTCTAGCCTCGAAAGGTGAGAAATCACTCACGATTAATGTTCTTGTATTTATTAAATTTGATTTCAATTAAAACGGCAATTGAAATATGTTGTTGTAGTTATTTAAATTGTTATATATGATGTTGTCTGTAACTGTTCACCTGCGGGATATGACACCATATCCTGTTGTTTATATTTTATTGTCATTATGATATATGTCTGTTGTTATTATTATCCTATCTGTCATCACTCTGCAAGTTCCCTGTTAGTATAGAATTCACTATGGGTTGAAATGATACATAACCGAACGATCTGTAGAATAGGAGGAAATCGTTATGGGTTGAAATGATAAACCCAAGTGATTTTCCATTAAATTGAATTTGGGATTGCGGGTTGAAATGATATATATATATATATATATATATTAAATTGAGGATTGAAATGATAGATATCCGTATCACTTGACCATAGGATAGAAATTATATGCAGACACCGTTGGTCTATATATAAATATTAAAAAAATTGATTTTTATGGTTTTGAAAGGAAATATATATGGCTTTACTTAAATTTGGAAATATTATATATATAAGTAAGTTTCAATGTAAAGTAGATTCAATAATAAGCTTTAATCTAATAAAGTCTGATTTAATTTATACATATAATATGTTTGCGTATTTATTAAAAAATTGAATATTAAAAATATATAGATTTTATAATGATCCTATAAGTTAAAATTGGGAAGATAAATTTGAATATATTCGAAATTGTATTTAATTAAGAATTTTGTTTATTTAAATCGATTTGGAACTTATTGAATTTGAGAGTTTTAAGATATGATTTTATAATTTGGATTTGATTTAAAGTGATTAAATGGATATTTCAATTTTTAAATAAATCGAAGGAAATATTTAATTTAATGGAATTGAGGTTATTTAAGTGATGACAATGTATTTATTAAGTGAATATTTCAGAACTAAATAATAATGAAGTCAAATAAAATATATATGAAAGTATCAATTTAGTTTGAAAGTGCTATAATTTGGAAATATATATATTTGAATTGGAAATGATATATTAATTTCGAAGTATGAATTAATTTGAAATGACCACGGTGTTATAGTGTATATTTCTGCATTGTAGATAGTTCCACGGATCCTTAGAGGATGGTTATCCCAAACATGCTTTAAGTTACTTGTATTTCAATTGATATTTCACTTGAGTTGGATTTATTGATATAAGAATGTTAATCCTGACTCGAGTGTTTTGTGTTTTGCTTTACGCTCGGGTCAGACTGAGTAATTCAGCAATTGAGACTCACCTTTGGAGTTTGGAGCTTCGCTTGGAGATCCAACTATCGATTCAGCTTTCAGCTTTTCCGGATGATTTGTTCAGAGAGGTCATCAGTTTGTATTGGAGACTTCACTGTAATTGAGATATTCTGTTGTATTTTATTTCTAACTCTGATGTTTATATAGTAACTTCATGAACTACTATTTATCTATTCTGCAGCATTTTTATTATATTACTCTGTGTTTGTGATTCTGCGATTGATTTATTTACTGTATATGTTGAGTTTTGCCAAATTTTAAATTAACAATCTGATATTTTGAGCAATTCAAGTCCGACATGTGTGGATGCGAATGGTTGAAAATATCAGGTCGTTATAATTGGTGTCAGAGCTTTGGCTTTAGGCAAACTTAGCATATATAGTGAATTCATTTGCAGAACCACTTTCGTTCGAGCCTGAATTTCTTCATCTTTGATTTGGTTTCTTTCGTACTTTGGAACATTCCCTGCGTTTCCAAAATCCATTATCTTCTCTCCCTATTCATGTTTCTTGATTATGGAGCATCCCATAACTCCACTTCGAATGATCTCTATAAAAATCAGCGATCCCGTCAATCTTTGAATGATTTGTAAAGGGGGAAACTCCTATACAACAGGCATTTACTCACCGAAGATTTCTATATCCTTGGTTTAGATGCCGCTATCTCTTGCGATCCAACGTTGATTTTCATCGGAATTCTTCATCAACCGTGTTCTTGAAGTCATGGTTGACCCGGTTAAGGCCGCCCGCGATTTATGTAAGTATATCCATCTCCTATTTTGAAATTTAATTATCTCATCTTCGATCGAGCCTATCATCAAATCAGAAATTCTATTTGATTAGAGTCCCTCTAATTTGAATTTCTATCTTTGTTTTGAAATCCATTCTTGAATCATCCTTTGAAAATCGGGTTTGTTTGTATCTTAGAAATTGTTTTATATACCGAAATTATTATTTTGATAAGTATGATTATATTCTATATATAAAAGAGAAATGTTTTCGATAAGGATTATATACCTTTCAAAAACGAGAATTTGAAATTTCGAAAGGATTTGAAATTTTGAAAATTTTATATAAGAAAGTAATTTATATAAAAATTATTTATAACTGAAGGGTTTTAAATTGGAAATTTAAGAGATTGAACCCCGGTATTTTCAAATTGGTTTTAAAATTTTGAAAATATATAATAATACGATTTGAAAGTATTTTTTGAATAAGAAAAGTTTCAAATGACTTCAAATGAGTTCCAATGATTTCAAAGAAATTTCAAAGAAGTTTTAGGAAAATAGAAGTCCATAACTCACTTATGTCGCTGGAGAATAATTTCGGTGATGAGTACACGCATCATCGACATTGATTTTCGAGTTTCAAAGTGGGGGAGAGGCTATTTTAGTAGCTTTGCTATGCGAGTGATTTTATGAAATCAATTTTGATTTCAAATTTCGAAGTATGATTTGATATTCGAAAGATATATGTATATATATTTGAAACGATTTGAAGCGAGCCCGGTGTTCCGTCCTCGAGTTTCGGATTTGACATAACCCTATCTATTAAAATTGATTTACTGATTTGTTGCCGATTTCTAACTCTTGGATTTGAAATTTGATTTCACCAACTATTTTGAATGTTCGAACACTTCAAAATCGAGGTTTAATTTTCAAAGCTAAGTAATTTCGAAAGGTACAAATTATTTGACAAAGTATATAAGTTTGGTTTTGTATGCTTAAAGTATGAGGTAATATGATTTAAATAAGTTTGAAACTGTTTTGTTAAGTAAATGAATGAGACTATTTTGAATTATACTAGTATGAAATTTAGTTTTGGAATGTCTTGAATAAAATTTAGTTTTAAATGTTTTAACTTAGAAATATCTTTTATAAAACTATATATATAGAATAATAATTTGCAAAAAGGGTAAATTGGATCTTTCAAATAGAAATAAATAGTTTAAAGGTTTTAAAGGGATGGTTATAAACTTGATAACCATTTTGGGTATAATTAATTTTGAGAAATATTTAGTTTCGAAAGTGGATTGGAATTTAAAAACCCAGTATTTATATGATGATTTTTGGAGAGGAATTTGTTTGACCTAAATTATGTTCATTTGGAAACTTTGAAACTGAAGATATTAAATTTAGAAGAAATAATTTGGTGAAACCGTATATGATTTTGGAACTGAACTAGTATTGAAACGAATTGAAATTGGGAACCTTGTTTTAATGAATACTTGATTTGGGAGTTATCGAACTTATATAAATTTGATCTGTATAAGCACGAAGTTGATTTGGAAACAATTGATTTGGAAAGGTACTCAATTTGAAAAGCGAAATCTTATATTATCGAAGTCTATATAAGTATGATTTGATATACTATTTATTTTGGAAACTATTTGATTTGAAAAATAAATCTTATATATAATGGACTTTATATAAGTATGTTATTTGTAATTGATTTGAAAAGGTACTATATGATACATATTTCCGAATTAAAGATATAGAAAGTGCCTTCTGCTTGATATCCTCTTTGTGGCCACATTGTGGATTCATTCTATCGATATTATTATCTCTGATTTTGGTTTTCCGGATGTGATACTCGAGTGTCCTACCATGGCGTAACCCATGGTCGTTTTTTGGGTATCGTAATCCGTAAGGCAGAGATTTCTTAAAAGGTACAGATGTTTCCTGGGGGATCCAGGCGTAACCATTGTTATGTATCCTGCGGTCTACAGTTTTTTTACAGTGGCGTAATCCGCAAGGCAGAGATTGCTTAAACGGTACGGATGTTTCCTAGGGAATCCAGGCGTAACCATTGTTATGTATCCTACGGTCCACAGTTTTGGTTATCATGGAGAAATTCGCAAAGCAGTGATTGCTTAAAGGTACGGATGTTTCCTGGGGGATCCAGGCGTAACCATTGTGTATCTGCGATCCAGGTGATTTGTTTGGATTGTACTTTCCATATCAGTTTTGAAGGTTTTTCAAGTATTTTCACTGGGTGTTGATACGAGTCTACTATGTACTTGAAGAATTCTAGCTTTGCGTCTGATCAACGCATGGCCAGAGTCTGCAAGAACAAGGATAAACTTGTTGAAACATCGAGTTATAAGAGTATTTTCGAAAGGAAAATTTGTTTCGATATAAAAGTATTTTATTATAAAAGTATTTCCAATAAAGAAATTTTGTATTAATATTTGAAACTGAAATCCTTATGGTTTGAATTAACTGTTCGTGCCCGATACTATTCTTTTGTGTCTACCTTATCTTCTCAGCTTCATTTATTCACCTATATTCTGTTTTTCTCGAATCTACCTTCTTTTCCTTTTTGACTGTATCCTTTTTAAATTTTGTTTATTTATATACTACATGGTTTAATAGTAGATTATTAGTGTTACAAATATTTTAGAAGTTATTAATAAATCAATAATCATTTTCGTTAAATATGTTTGGAAAGTATCTTGAGATAAATTAATAAATTTATGAATTATGATTTAATGTTTTCAATGGCCTCTTTGTAAATATAAGTAATGATGTAAATAATTGTTTTCAAATAATTTCCATATATTTATAAAGATATAAATGGTACTTATAAAAGAAGTAAGAAATTTTACAAATGGGATTGAAAAATATTAAAGTATTGAAGATAATTGAATTTCAAATGAAGTTTTCAAGTGAATATTTCAAGTAAAAGTTTTCTATAGTTTTAAATTAATTTATTGTATTTGGTATTTCAATCTATCTTCTTTTCTGGTTGTTTCTATTCTCCTACTTCACTCCTTTTCGGGGATGAAAAGTTTTTGAGTGGGGGAGAGTGTAACGACCCAAAATTTTTAATTGGTTTTATTTATGTATTTAACTGAATTTTTGAGAAATTTTAAATAATAATATTTTGAAATAAAAATTTAATATTTGAAATACGTCTATTGAAACATAGAAATAGGTAAATTTTCATCAGATAATATGAAAGTTTATTTTCTTGTGTAATTCTATTTCAATTCAAATCAGTTAATATTAGATGGTAATAAAATGTTTTCCAAACTTGAATATTTTTATGCAATAAATTTCTAAACCTTCTTCTGAGTGAGACGTCAAATTTCGTTTCATCAAATTCGGACTTCTATAGCTCCGTCGATCTTATTTTCTATGTTTTAGCTGCATTTTTCCGCTAGGGAAATTCGAATTTTTATAATTCAATCGTATCACTGACATCTGTGTACCGTTTTGATCGTCTTGAGTTTTGGATTTGATATAGCCTTATCTATTAAAATTGATTTACAGATTTGTTGCTGATTTCTAACTCTTGGATTTGAAATTTGATTTCACCGACTATTTTGAATGTTCGAACACTTCCAAATCGAGGTTTAATTTTCAAAGCTAAGTAATTTCGAAAGGTATAAATTATTTGACAAAGTATATAAGTTTAGTTTTGTATGTTTAAAGTATGAAGTAATATGATTTAAATAAGTTTGAAACTGTTTTGTTAAGTAAATGAATGAGACTATTTTGAATTATACTAGTATGAAATTTAGTTTTGGAATGTCTTGAATAAAATTTTGTTTTAAATGTTTTAACTTAGAAATATCTTTTATAAAACTATATATATATATATATATATTAATTTGCAAAAAGGGTAAATTGGATCTTTCAAATAGAAATAAATAGTTTAAAGGTTTTAAAGGGATGGTTATAAACTTGATAACCATTTTGGGTATAATTAATTTTGAGAAATATTTGGTTTCGAAAATGGATTGGAAGTATTTATATGATGATTTTTGGAGATGAATTTGTTTGACCTAGATTATGTTGGTTTGGAAACTTTGAAACTGAAGATATTAAATTTAGAAGAAATAATTTGGTGAAATCGTATATGATTTTGGAACTGAACTAGTATTGAAACGAATTGAAATTGGGAACCTTGTTTTACTGAATACTTGATTTGGGAGTTATCGAACTTATATAAAATTGATCTGTATAAGCATGAAGTTGATTTGGAAACTATTGATTTGGAAAGGTACTCAATTTGAAAAGCGAAATCTTATATAATCGAAGTCTATATAAGTATGATTTGATATACTATTGATTTTGGAAAGTATTTGATTTGAAAATGAAATCTTATATATAATGGACTTTATAAAAGTATGATATTTGAAATTAATTTGAAAAGGTACTATATGATACATATTTCCGAAGTAAAGATATAGAAAGTGCCTTCTGCTTGATATCCGCTTTGTGGCCACATTGTGGATTCATTCTATCGATATTATTTTCTCTGATTTTGGTTTTCCGGATGTGATACTCGAGTGTCCTACCATGGCGTAACCCATGGTCGTTTGCTTTGGGTAGCGTAATCTGCAAGGCAGAGATTGCTTAAAGGGTACGGATGTTTCCTGTGGGATCCAGGCGCAACCATTGTTATGTATCCTGCGGTCTACAGTTTTTTTGTGGTGGCGTAATCCGCAAGGCAGAGATTGCTTAAACGGTACAGATGTTTCCTGGGGGATCCAGGCGTAACCATTGTTATTTATCCTGCGGTCCACGGTTTTGGTTATCATGGCAAAATTCGCAAAGCAGTGATTGCTTAAAGGTACGGATGTGGGGGATCCAGGCGTAACCATTATGTATCTACGATCCAGGTGATTTGTTTGGATTGTACTTTCCATATCAGTTTTGAAGGTTTTTCAAGTATTTTCACTGGGTGTTGATACAAGTCTACTACGTACTTGAAGAATTCTAGCTTTGCGTCTGATCAACGCATGGCAAGAGTCTGCAAGAACAAGGATAAACTTGTTGAAACATCGAGTTATAATAGTATTTTCGATAGGAAAAGTTGTTTCGATATAAAAGTATTTCCAACAAAGAAATTTTGTATTAATATTTGAAATTGAAATCCTTATGGTTTGAATTAACTATTCGTGCCCGATACTATTCTTTTGAATATACCTTATCTGCTCAGCTTCGTTTATTCACCTATATTCTGTTTTTTCGAATCTACCTTCTTTTCCTTTTTGACTATATCCTTTTTAAATATTTTTTATTTATATACTACATGGTTTAATAGTAAATTATTAGTGTTATAAATATTTTAGAAGTTATTAATAAATCAATAATCATTTTCTTTAAATATGTTTGGAAAGTATCTTGAGATAAATTAATAAATTTATGAATTATGGATTTAATGTTTTCAATGGCCTCTTTGTAAATATAAGTAATGATGTAAATAATTGTTTTCAAATAATTTCCATATATTTATAAAGATATAAATAGTGCTTATAAAAAAAGCAAGAAATTTTACAAATGGGTTTGAAAAATATTAAACTATTGAAGATAATTGAATTGTAAATGAAGTTTTCAAGTGAATATTTCAAGTAAAAAATTTCTATAGTTTTAAATTAATTTATTGTATTTGGTATTTCAATCTATCTTCTTTTCTAGTTGTTTCTACTCTCCTACTTCGTTCCTTTTCGGGGATGAAAAGTTTTTGAGTGAGGGAGAGTGTAACGACCCAAAAATTTTAATTGGTTTTATTTACGTATTTAACTGAATTTTTGAGAAATTTTAAATAATAATATTTTGATATAAAAATTTAATATTTGAAATACGTCTATTTAAACATAGCAACTGGTAAATTTTCATCAGATAATATGAAAGTTTATTTTCTTGTGTAATTCTATTTCAATTCAAATCAGTTAATATTAGATGGTAATAAAATGTTTTCCAAATTTGAATATTTTTGTACAATAAATTTCTAAATCTTCTTCTGAGTGAGACGTCAAATTTCGTTTCATCAAATTCGGACTTCTATAGCTCCGTCGATCTTATTTTCTGCGTTTTAGCTGCATTTTTCCGCTAGCGGAAGTTCGAATTTTTATAATTCAATCGTATCACTGACATATGTGTACCGTTTTGATCGTCTCGTCGTGCTGATCTCTGCGGTATATTCAATTCTAGTAATTTGAAATATAATTTATTTTGAAATTAAATAAAGGTGAATTTCTTTTAAATATAATAAACTGAAATCTACCATCTAAGCAAACAATAGAATTTTATGGCAAAAATTTAATATTTGATATGCGTCCATCTAGACATAACAAATGACAAATTTTCGTCGAATAATATAGATGTTCTATCAGTCGCTGGAAATTCAGTTTAAATCGGTTAATAACAGTTGAATTTAAAAGAGTTTCGAAACCTAAATATGTCAACATGAGTAAAAAAATTAGAATACTCTGAATAAGACTGCGAAATTCGTTTCGCGAAATTCGGACGTTTCTAGCTCCGTTTGGATTTTTCCATACGGAATAGCAACGTATATTGGTGTCCGTATGGACTTTTGATAGAAAGGTCCTGCACAGATATTTCTATTTCCTCTTGTCCGTCTCGTCGCGCTGATCACCCTGGTATATTCAATTCTGTGTTTTGAAGTCCGCTACACAGTGGAATTCGCGAAACCGGTAACTGTATCGGTATTGGATCTGTGACCTTTTGTTTTCTTTTGAACTTCAAACTTCTTCCGTGTGATCCAAGCAACAATTAATTTCTTTAATAATTTTTCATGAATCAATGCTTCGACCGTTGCCATCCCATCTTGTTTCGAAATCTGAACGTATAAAAACTTGTATACATTTTATTAAATGTGAACGTGTTCATTTTATTTTATATTTTTCCTTGATAAGGAATGCAAAACTTCATTTGTTGTCACTCTTCTTATCTTCCCCTCTCTGTTACTCTCTTCCTCTCCTCTTTAAATTCTAGCCTACCCACTTCGTTTTCTATTCAATCTCCAGAGAGAGAAAATATAAGAACAAGGCATATATTTTGCCTATGGTAAGCATATCTCTCCTCCTCCTTTTCATTCTCTGGAAACTCTTCCCCTCATTCCTCTTCGCCTTCCACCTCCAATAACACCCGAGCTCGCCCACCATGGCCACGCCAACGACCTCCATGCGACTTTCCTCCACCGCCTCCACCTAAAACTCCACGCGTCGTGTTTCCAGTGTTTCCCCGATCTCCATCGCCTGAAACCGACGCAGCCCCTTAGCGACAGTCATCCCTCCGCCTCTGACACAACCACCGCCTCCTCGACCTTTGCCCGAGCCACCTGTGCACCGTCTCCCCTCCTCACCGTTCACGTAATCGCGCCCTTCCTCGGCCTGGCCAGGTCAGCACACCCCGCTCCACTTCAACCTCCGCAAGCCTCCACGTCAACGCCCGCGTCCAATCCCTCACCGCCGTCTCCACATCGGCCTTCTCCACCTCAGCCTTGATTTCCTCCTTCTGCCTAGCTTAGCGTGCAGCCGCACAGAGATGTATGCGTGCATAGGTACATTCATGAATATACAACTAAACTTTAGGTAAATGTTGTTATACTTTTATTTTGTTGTGTATATACAAATATATATATATGGTTGATTTTATATATGTACATAGTTATAAGGTAAGTTTTCTTATAAAAGTTTGCATTAGTTGTGTTATATATATTAAAGTGATTTATATATACTTATATATATATATATTTCGTAATTGAAGGAAAATGTATATATTGTTCTGTTCTCATATAAAATGTTTTATTTCATTCTTATTATATATATCGGTTATATATCGGTTATGATTTGGTTTATATTTTCCTTTTTCGTTAGTTTCAAGGATATGTTAGTTTCTATATATAGTTATACACATTTGTTATATATTAGAATATATATATGTATATATATATATATATATAGATTGTTGATTCTAGGTATATATGTATGTATAGTTTACAATAGAGTAAGCCTGTATTGATTTTTATAAGGTATATATCTGTATGTTTATATATAAGAGTATATATATTACATCATACTAAATATTTGTTTTATATTGTTTTATATATATATATAGATACCGTGGTTTTAATATATATATATAATGTTTATGAGTCAGCATATTCAGATTTAAAGTAAAATTTTAAGTGGTTTGGGTTGTTGCAAAGTGAAGAATTGTGTACAGTAGTTTGGTTTTTAAAGATTATAGAGGAAGACTTTGTTTATGTGTTTCGATTTGATATAAATTTGAAATTTCGTTTAAATTGACTTTTGAATATATACATTGATGTTTTCAATCGGACATACAATATATGTAAGAATTTTGCATCCTTAAAAAGTATATGTGTGTGTGTGTGTGTGTGTGTGTGTGTGTGTATATTATTTCAAATTATATATAGGTTTGTTGTATTATATGTGTTTATTTAAAACAATGGTCATGGAATACGTATATATTTCGATTTAGGAATGTATTTGAATTAAATAATGATTTTTATATGTGAGTAGTATATGTATGTGTGTATGTGCGTTCACTTATACCCTTGATCTTCATCGATCCAGTTTTGATTCGATTTCGTCAATTCCAAACGGTCGGCTTTGCTCGTCAAATCCGCGTTCAATCTGATTTGCTTTGGAATCTGTGCTTGAATTCAAAACTCATCTCATTGTCAAATTTCTCTAGCCTCTAAAGGTGAGAAATCACTCAAGATTAACGTTCTTGTATTTATTAAATTTGATTTCAATTGAAACGGCAAATAAAATATGCTGCTGTAGTTATTTAAATTGTTATATATGATGTTGTCTGTAACTGTTCACTTGCGGGATATGACACCATATCCTGTTGTTTATACTTTATTGTCATTATGATACATGCATGTTATTATTATTATCGTATCTGTCATCACTCTGCAAGTTCCTTGTTAGTATAGAATTCACTATGGGTTGAAATGATACATGCCCGAACGATCTGTAGAATAGGAGGAAATCGTTATGGGTTGAAATGATAAACCCAAGCGATTGTCCATTAAATTAAATTTGGGATTGCGGGTTGAAATGATATATACTCGTGTGTGTATATATATATATTAAATTGCGGATTGAAATGATAGATATCCATATCACTTGACCATAGGATAGAAATTATATGCAGACACCGTTGGTCTATATATAAATATTTAAAAAAATTGATTTCTATGGTTTTAAAAGGAAATATATATGGCTTTACTTAAATTTGGAAATATTCTATATATATAAGTAAGTTTCAATATAAAGTAGATTCAATAATAAGCTTTAATCTAATAAAGTTTGATTTAATTTATATATACAATATGTTTGCGTATTTATTTAAAAATTGTATGTTAAAAAATAGATTTTATAATGATCTTATAAGTTAAAGTTGGGAAGATAAATTTGAATATATTCGAAATTGTATTTTATTTAGAATTTTTTTATTTAAATCGATTAGGAACTTATTGAATTCGAGAGTTTTAAGATATAATTTTATAACTTGGTTTTGATTTAAAGTGATTAAATGGATAATTCAATTTTTAAATAAATCGAAGGAAATATTTAGTTTAATGGAATTAAGGTTATTTAAGTGATGATAATGTATTTATTAAGTGAATATTTTAGAACTAAATAATAATGAAGTTAAATAAAATATATGTGAAAGTATTAATTTAGATTGAAAGTGCTATAATTTGGAAATATATATATTTGAAATGGAAATGATATATTGGTTACGAAGTATGAATTAATTTGAAATGACCACGGTGTTATAGTGTATATTTCTACATTGTAGATAGTTCCACGGATCCTTAAAGGATGGTTATCCCAAACATCCTTTAAGTTACTTGTATTTCAATTGATATTTCACTTGAGTTGGATTTATTAATATAAGAATTTTAATCCTAACTCGAGTGTTTTGTGTTTTGCTTACGCTCGGGTCAGACTGAGTAATTCAGCAATTGAGACTCACCTTTGGAGTTTGGAGCTTCGCTTGGAGATCCAACTATCGATTCAGCTTTCAGCTTTTCCGGATGATTTGTTCATAGAGGTCATCGGTTTGTATTGGAAACTTCACTGTAATTGAGATATTCTGCTGTATTTTATTTCTAATGCTAATGTTTATATAGTAGCTTCATGAACTACTATTTATCTATTCCGCTGCATTTTTATTATATTACTCTGTGTCTGTGGTTCTGTGATTGATTTATTTACTATATATGTTGAGTTTGCCAAATTTTAAATTAACAATATGATATTTTGAGCAATTCAAGTCCGGCATGTGTGGATGTGAATGGTTGAAAATATTAGGTCGTTACTAAGAAGATAATCGATAACCTAAGCATAAGGCAAGGTGATAATCTTCTCAAGTGAGAAGGAATAATTCAAGGGTATATGGTTACTTCACAAGGCACAATTAAGTAGGTATAGTAATTTCAAGTGATATAAGGATATCACTAAATATGAATGCAACTCCAAGGCGATAAAACTTCATAACAAATCTCACAATAAAAGCATGCCTCATCTTATCGACGTATCACAAAACATCAAATATGGTTTAGGAGAAAAACATAACTCCAAAGAGGAGAAACCCCAAACCCGCCATATCGGCAAACTCAAAACAATCTCAAAGAAATCATCATCTCAAAATACGCCATAAGGCAATCAAATATAAATCTCCAACATATGAGAATATAATCCCAAATAAACGCCAAAAGTCAAATCTCGTATAATAACGCCAATAGGCAAATCTCAAATAATACGACAAAAGGCAAAACTCAAATAATACGCCAAAAGGCAAATCTCAAATAATGCCAGTGTAGGTAACTCAAATTCACATAAGTTAATCACCATATATATATATATATATATATATATATATATATATAACGACTTGAATGACCAAGCATGAAAAAGGCAATATACTATGGAAATCACGATAATCAATGAAATCATCTCAAAAGTTTTGCACGTGATTTTGGCTGAAGCCTGCCAAGTACTGATCTCTAAAATTAGGTACCTCGTCCGAAGGCAAATACGTCACAATGACAAATACGCCGCAATGGTAAATACACCGCAATGGAAAACGTCTCGAAGAGAAATACGCTGCAATGGCAATGACCTGAAGGTCTAGTACTAGCAATACGCCGCAATGGAAAATATGTCACAAATTCTCGGATAGAAACCCGAACAGTGTTAACGTGTGTCCCATACCACACATTCGCACTAAACGGTTTACTAACCGCTAGTAAGTTTCACACTCAAAGCAGTAAAATGTTTACCTCATCTAAACTCGACTCGAAGGTCAAAACGATCAAATAAACAAGTCAAGAATTAACCGATAAGATGAACGCACGTGTCCCATACCACACGTTTTACCAAACCGTTTAATTCTCCTTCTCATTCGCTCAAATAGTGCAAAATTGTGTATTTGATATATAAAATAATTTATTTAAGAAAACAAGCTTTTGAAACCATTTTTTGAAATCAATTTTGAAGATAATATTTGAAAATTCCCTTATTATAGAGAATAAATAGATTTTATAGCTTAATAATTATTTTAAATGCCGACTTATTTTAAAAATTATTTCAAATTTTTTTGGAAAAATCCATGCTCAAAATCAAAAAAATCACTCAAAACCATCATTCAAATTTGAATTTCAAATTCATCAAAACTTAGCTAGCCTTTTGATAGGCATCATAGCCCTTAAAATATTTCATAAATATCACAAAAACATGAAGTAAAAGTCAAAAGTCGGACGGAAAAAGAACATAAAAATGCCTAGGCAAAACAATACCCAGGTCTTAAATTTTTTCTGGGTTCAACTTTCGGACAAAATTTGAAAGGCTTAATGACCTCGGAATGGTTTACAATTTGATACACGTAAAGTAGAACAATTAGTCTATGCACTGGAGAAAGATTCACTAAATTCCAATATGAAATGCTAAAGATATAAAATCTCAAACATGGACTCAGACCATATTGAATTCTGCCCATGTCTAAAACCCTCTCGGGTTTAACTTACAGACATAGAACAGGTGGCCAAACGACCTCGGATTGAACTAAAAATTCGTGTGTAAATAGTATAAAACTTCAGCTTTCAAACAAAAAATGAGTCAATGAATTCCGACTCGAAATGAAAAGGTTACGCAGTCTCAAACATGGACTCGGGCCATGTTTGCAACAGTTTAAAAGCAGTAATTTGCCCAGGCCTGAAAACCATCTTGGGTTCAACTTACAGGCCTGAAACAGAGGAACAAACAACCTCATACTAAGCTAAAAATTGGTATGCCATACTAGAAATCTTCATCTTTCAAAAAAAAAATCAATGAATTCCGACTGGAAATGAAAAAGTTACGCTATCTTAAACATGGACTCAGGCCATGTTTGCAACAATTCAAAAACAAAAATGTGCCCAGGCAAAATTCTGGGTTTGAATCGATTATCTACCACTATTTTGAACATCCAGATGACAATATTTTTCAACCAAAATTTGCAAAGACCATGATCAACATGCAAACAACCAAATGAAAGAAATCCGGTAGCATTTCGTTGCCGGAATCAAAAGTTACAGGCTTCCAAAGAAGCAATATAAAACGGATTTTAAACAGAGAACAACAGGAAATTTATACAGAGAGCAAATTATTCATAGTTTTTGACGATTTTGAGCTTGGCTCGGCTAGAATTTATGAGTATTACAATTCACCTAGCTGTTTAGACGCAAAAACTTGGATTTAGAAGCAAGTAGGAAGCTGGCTTGAGAAATAGCTTCTAAGAATCTGTACAAAAGATAGAAATAACATGCAAAATGAAATTTTACTGTAATTAGAGAACCATTTCAAAAATCAGAGATTTTTGATGAAATTAAGTGATTAAAAGTTAGATTATCTTTGATTTATTCTCTAGATTGTAAAAGACTTTAACTTTCTTGAATTTTACGGAGAAATTGGCTTGGATTGAGAAATTTGGTTGAGTGGTTTACTGTGTTTTGTTTCTCAGGTGGAAGAGGAAGATGAAGTTGAGAAAAGTGAACGTACAGGTATTCCTTTTTCTCACTTCTTCATTTACAGGCTAAGTCTAATGGGCCAAAGGACCCAAATCAAAAGAAAATAAAATGGATTAAGATAATTACTTAACATTTAACTAAAAATGTGTACATATATCACATATATATAAAACAAAAAGCACTTTTCTCTCAAGTTTTGCATAAGAAAATATGTAAGATTATATACTAAAATATAACATTTTCTACAATATAAAACGATAAATTTATATTTTTAAAACATTTTTATTCTTAGCATCCTTAATTTTACAAAAATACAATATTTACTGAAATAAATGAATAAAACATTGTTTTTAACTTCCAAAATTCAACAAAAATACCTTTCTCACTTAGAAAATATTTTAAACCATTTCAAAACTTAATTTATAGCCAAACATATTTTTAAACCAATTTCCACGTTTTTATTTAAATAAACCACCTAAAATCAATTACTTATTTTAGAAATTATTAAAAGAAGTAAATGGGCAATAATTAATATAACTATAGCATTTTCTCTAAAATAAGGTCATTTTGCATTTATTATCACTCTAACCAAATAAAATAAAGTTTGGAATTTTTTATTTTCTCATTTTTAATTCCAAATTCATTGTTTATTCCAAATAAACAATTTAAAATCTCCAATTTTAATTCAAATCACAATATTAAATTATAATTACCATTATAATTTAATATTGATGGGTAATCTCCAAACCAGGGTTGTTACAGCCTCCCCGTTATAAAAAATTGCGTCCTCGCAATTTCCAGAGAAGAGCTTTATTCAACACGATTCATTTCATCAAGCAATGGAAGATAAATAATCTAGAGTTTAAATTTCTCACCCTCGACACAAGAAAACAGAAAACTCGGAGAAGATAGCTCGGTAAATTCTATGGTTTCCCAAGTATAAGCATTAGGACTAACGGACATTGAATTTTATTAGCAGAACTCTGTCATTTCGAAGGCGTCTCACCTTCGAAGGAAAACCCAAACATGAGGTTTCGAAATAGACAAATCAGGTGAGATCGAGTCCTCAGAAGTTTCATGAACAGAGTCGGGATTTAGTCACAACTTTATCTCGAACTCCAACCCGCATGATGATTATCGATACGATTTTCGGTATAACACTACGAAGGGAGTCATACCGATATTAGATTGACAATTATTACCAAAAAAAGCCCAATACATGGTAGGTGGTTTCTCCCATTACCACCAAACTCATACGATTGCATAAATGAAAGTCGTAAAATAATTGCACAGAGGCAAAATAAACTCAAGGAATAGATTTTTATACTTCTTTTACAAAAAAATATTCGTAAAGTTCACAAACCCAGTATATTCAAAATAATTGAATTATTATTTTCAACATTTTAAAATTTCTAAAGCTTCTTACTTAGATTCTTCACTCTTTATTTAGAGTAAATAAATTTTTTGAGTTGTCTATCCTCTAATTCTTCCATAAATTTTAATTGGTAACATATATTTTCACATATGTTTCTCAAATTTTCTAAGTGTTAGAAATTTCCAAAAAAATCGGCGGAGTCTCCTTTATATGGAGGGTTATATACAATATTACAAAAATGATTTTTATATGATATACATCGACCATTAGGTCAAAAATAAAATATATATCATCATTTAATACTTTAAAATTCAATCCGAAAACATACCTTCCTTTTTAGCATTTTAAAATGAGTTTGAACAAACTTATGTATATTCTTTTGCTCAAAATATATTCCAATTGTCCTCTTTCCCCTGTACTTAACTCAAATAGATGATAATAGTTCATGTTCATAAATAAGAAGTACTACACTTGACAATTAAGGGAAATAGATCAATTTCATTCCAGACCTGCTGTAAAGAAGACAAGTTTTGACATGGCTAACTTCAAAATCTGAAAACTTTTATAAAACGAAAGTTGTTCTAATAAGTCTAAGCTTTCTATCAATATAAAGATCATCAAAATCGGATTTACGATTTGAAAGTTATGTTAAATTTAATTTTAACTCAAATCTTAGAAAATTTTGTTATAGGGCAGAAATGTCTATCCACTTTCAAACCTATTTTAAACTAAATTAATTTCAAAATCTTTCAAATTAGTAAGAAGAAATTTTATAACTTACTGAAATCAATTTCATTTACAGAAAGATTGAACTCATTTGGAGTTATAAATCTCAAGTTATCACTGTTTTAGTACAACACTTTTCTAAACAAAATTTCAGCTTTTAAATCAATTTAAAATTTGAAATTTACCCAAACCATTTTAATCCCAAACTACATTTTCAAACAAGCTTTTTGCTAAATCATTTATAAAATGATTGTCTTTTTCCCCATAAAACTAAGACATACAAAATTATGATCAACTTTATGTAATCATCATAAAAACATTTTATTAAGTGGAAATATTTTCATTACTTTCCAAAATCTAACTTTAAAACAATTAACTTGAAAACTCATTTTGAAAGAGATAACTAATCTCTTTCATTATCAAGAAATGATTATTGATTACCCATAAGATAAATTTTGGGATATATATAAATATTTTTTAAAATTATTTTCACAATTAAAATGATTATACTACATGAATTGTTCATTTATCAAAAACAATTGAAAATCACATTTTCACTTGTCACAAAATTAAATTTCCATCTAATTATCAACGAAAAACTAATTAAAGTTGATAATTAATTCAAACTTGTTTTCAAAAGAATTTTACAAATTCACGCCAATCAATTTTTAATACAACCAAAATATAAAACAAAACTTGTTCACAACTTCATGCTAAAAGTTTAAAATTAGCATAGTTTTATATCTATCCTCTACTGTTACTCAAATAACTAAAAGCCAAAACAAATTTTATATTCATCATTAATAACTTGTACTAAAATATTCAATTAATATTTTAATTTTCAAACCAAAGTATTCTTTTACCTTAAATACATCATTTTATTAATCAAAGCACCAAATGGTATTTTCTTCTAATTAAGACATCCCCTTAATTAGAATTATTCACTTTACCTACCCAAATTACCATATTAAATTTATCAAATTTCAAATAATATAAGGTATTTCCTCGCCATTGATTTATAGTGAATGACCCTATCGATTGGCTGTAGAGTTGATCAAATGATCAAAACTGCCTCGCCGCTCATCCAACACTCACAATGGTACAATGGCTTCATTAAAAATTTAAAATAAAAATTAATACTCCATCACATTAATTATTTCCAAACTTTACTTATTAAAACTCAATTTACCGTGTCTGACTGTCTCGTCATAATGTTTAGGAAATTCCTATCGATAATGTTGATCAGGGGCGTCGACCAGAATTCTTAAAGCACTCGATGGACAACCCAACACAAAATTATTTTTAAATGATAAACATGTCTCTCATGTAATTTTCATAAAATATTCTTTTCTTACCCCAATAAAAAGAATCCATTTTAGACTCATAAGTATATCATCTATTAGAAAGATTTACAATTTAAATTATTGCTGCTTACACTCATTAACAAAAAACACAAGGAGAGTTCATCGAGATATTCCTAGAATACTCGATTCACAAGATTGACGAAATAAATTGGAACATTCATCAAACCGAATGGTATAACGAGCCACTCACAAGATTTATAATGAGTGTGGAATGTGGTAAGAGGAACATTATCCTCCGTGGCTCATAGTTAATGAAAACCGGTGCAAGGTTAAACTGAGGAAAGATACCAGCACCACTCAATTGATCGGCCACGTCATCGATCCTAGGCATGGATACTCGTTCTAAATGGTTAACTCGATAAGCTTGCGAAAGTGGACGCAAAGCCTAATAGTGCCATCAGATTTCTTAACAAAGATGACCGTGGTACCCCGCGGTAAAGAACTGGGATGAGAAAATTGCTTGGCTTCAAGCTCCATCAATTTCTTTTAAGTTCCTCATTTCCTATGTGGACATCCTCATGGGAGGATGACTAAAAGGCTAAGAACCAGGAATGAGGTCAATACAAAACTCAATAGCCCGATTGGGTGACAAACCCGGAACGGACTCATACATATCAACAAAATCACAAACGACTGGAATTCGAGAAACATCGTCATCATCTCGAAACTTAAGAGCAAATAAAGATACTTGGGAATTATCATCAACATTCCAAAGGACAAGAGACAATTAATCGGCCGAATTAGGATGCCTAAATATAGGATCCTTTCATAA
Source organism: Allium cepa (assembly GCA_030765085.1). Lineage (NCBI taxonomy): Eukaryota > Viridiplantae > Streptophyta > Magnoliopsida > Asparagales > Amaryllidaceae > Allium > Allium cepa. The sequence goes on from CM060934.1 coordinate 207,166,231, forward strand.
ACATAGGATTGGGCTTGATAGCAAGCAAGCCAATCCATCCCCAAATCACATTAAACCCAAGGTAATGACAAAAGTGCAGATTTGCATGGAAAGATAAAGAACAATCTCAATATTCTCACATGACAAGCCAAATATTGCGGATCCCCTCAATAGGATCCGCGATACTCAAAAAATTATCAAGACAAGAAACGTTCAATGGAATTAGCAAATTCCTTCGATACGGATGAGTGTCAAACACCCGTACCGAAGAGAACTCGAATAGAACAATCACAATAAAGATTATTCATAAGATAAGATATTTAATTCAAATATGGAATACTATGGAACAAAATATATTCCTAGACACATTCCAAACTTATATCTTCCTCAAAGGACACGAAAAGATCAAGGAGACGATGATTAAGGGATTTGTAACACTTGTACTATACTTTGATGTACCGTAATATATGTTTCTGTTCTGTGTTAATTATATTTTGTTCTGAACTCAGCTCTGATACCAAGCTCTGACGCCCCACTCCAAGACCTACATTAACAAAGAGTATTACTGGGTAATACCGTCTGCTAATGCGGAGTATATGGCTGGTTAGGAGCGACCGTCTATAGCCTTGTCTTAAATACCTGTTGAATACGTCGATAAGAAATCTATTTTTTTCCATCTCAAGTCGATCGACGTATCCAATAAATACTTAATACAAATCCATAGGTGGCTATAGGATCTATCAGAATACAATAACTCAAATGTAAAACACATCACAGAACATCAGATAATCACATACACACACACATATACAGATACACCACAGAGTATACAAAATGATACATCACATATGTGGTATGACAACCACAATACAAAGACGGGTCAAAAGAATATACATATTAGAGTAGCAACAAAAGGGCTACATAAAAGCAACAACAAAAAAGCTAGCAGAAAAGTCCATGCGAAAGCAGATAGGCTAAGTCCAAAAGGGTACCTAACCTGAAACACCTAAGTCTGACCTGAGTATAAAATACACGGGTTTAGTCTAGCTAAACAAATCAGTTTAAGAGGATAATCGGTAACATAAGCATAAGGAAAGGCGATAATCTTCTCAAGTGAGAAGGAATAATTCAAGGGTATATAGTTACTTCACAAGGCACAATTAAGTAGGTATAGTAATTTCAAATAATATAAGTATATCACTAAATATGAATGCAACTCAAAGGCGATAAAACTTCATAAAAAATCTCACAATAAAAGCATGCTTCATCTCATCGGCGTATCACAAAACATCAAATATGGTTTAGGAGAAAAACATAACTCCAAAGAGGAGAAATCTCAAACCCATCATATCGGCAAACTCAGAATAATCTCAAAGAAATCACCATCTCAAACTACGCCATAAGGCAATCAAATATAAATCTCCAACATAGGAGAATATAATCCCAAATAAACGCCAAAAGGAAATCTCATATAATAACACCAATGGGGAAATTTCAAATAATATGCCAAAAGGAAAATCTCAAATAACACCAGCGTTGGTGTAACGACCCAGAATTTTAAACAATTTAATTTGGAAATATTTAATTAATTTTAATTATTTGAATGATAGTTTAAATTGAATTTCAAATTATCAGAATGAATTTGGTGATTAAATTATAGAATTTGATCTATTGGAAGTTGAATAAAAATTTGAATCTTCAATTTTAAGCTGATTAAAAAAATATTTCAAAGGCTTGTAAAATTTATATTGATAATATTGAAGATTATAGAAGCTTCAGAATTTAATTTGAAAGTGAATTGTTCAGTTTTGAAATTATATCGTTTGAATCGATATTTAAAAATAGCCGTCCGAGGCACAGTCTCGGAATTCGACGAAACCAGTTCCATTGTGTCAGTAATATTGTATTATGGTCGGGTTTCAAATTTCGTATTTTTCTGAGTTGTTATGTGAGCATACGGCGAGTAAACACATTGAAATTGAATCGAATTCAATTTAAAATTAAATTAGTCAAACGGTAGCACGTTGCCTCCTTCAATTACGCCTAAAAGTACGCCTAAAATCACGAAAAATAAATCGTGCAAGCCTTCCTCCTTCACGTTTTAAATATCTCTCTCCCTCTCCAGTAAATCAAAATTATTCAGAGAAAAAAAAATTAATGGCCGACCAAATAAAATGTTCCTCTCCTCTTTGTTCTTTCAATTCAAAAATGCACGGCCCCCTTCCTCTTTCAAATTCATTCCAACGACATTAAAAAATCGAAAGCTTCAAACAACAATGGCCACGAAAAGCAATCCAGGCCGATCAAAAGAATTCAAAATTCAAAATTCAAAATCGCAGCTCTCCATTTTCTATTCTCAAATCGAACGCGAAAAAAAAAAATCAATGGCCGCGCGCTCGAACGATTCTGGGAGGGTGCGACGCTCGATGGCGGCGGCGGCGTCGATTTAGGGCGTGGAGGTAATTTGAGGGAAGCGGCCTAGGATGTCGAAGTCGAAGCTAGGGCTTGGGGTCGCGATCGACAATGGTGGCTTGGTCAGTGAAGTTGCTTTGGGCGAGGCCTGAGTTCACTGTGATGGGTAAGGCAGTAAGTATTTTCCTTTAAATCTATTTATATATATATATATATATATATATATATATATATGTAAATTGAAAATGTATAAACAGTAAAACAGAAAATATTACAGTAAGGTAAATTTTGTGATTTCAAAATAATAATATGCATATTTGAATTATTACAGATAAGAAAATATAGGTTAGAGAAAAAATAAATAAATATGCAAGTATACACTTTTAATTTATTAGCTTGGTTTAAATTAACTTATTTAATTTTTAGTGGTTAAAAATAATTTATTTAAAAGGAATTTAGTTTAAAATTTAAATTTTTAGTTAAACAAATTTATTAAAAGAAATTGATTTAAAGATATTAATTTAAAGTAAAATAATTAGTTAAAATAAACTTATTAAAGGAGAAATATTGGTTTAAATAAAACTATTAGTCAATTAAACTATTAAACGGTAACTGATTATTCGATTAATTCGAATATTAATAAAATCATTGGCTAATTTAATTTACCTAATAGGAAATTTAATTTTTATTAGATAAATTTGTTAAGAGTAATCTGTTTAAAATTAAAAGGAAATTTGTTTAGAATAAGTGGTTAAGCCTAAATTAAATTATTTTAAAAGGGATTTGTTTAAAGTAAAAGTATTAGTTTAAAATCAGAATTTATAGTTAATTTAATTGTTAAAGAAAATTTGATTTTAAACTATTCAAATTAAGTCATTAGTTTGAAAAATTAAAATAATGGATTTGGTAGAAATTAAAATTTAAGATATTGGTTTTACACTATTAAAATGAAATCACCGATGAATCGAAATTATCAAATCAAAATTTAATTATTCGATCTGTTCGAATATTAATGAATGTGTATAATATTTATACAAGGTATAAATCAAGGAAATCGAGTCAAGATGGGAAATGGATTGCAAAATAAAAGCTAAGGTGAGAACTTCTCACTCAAAAGGGTTTTATTTCAATTTTAAATAGTTAGATTTAAAATTCATCGATGGATTGATTTCTATTTGGTTGTGATATTAGATATAGTAGGATATATCTATATATATAGCAATATATATATTGGCATATGTATATATTGCAGTTGATTTATTTCCCGCATTGTATAGCGGATGAGACCCTATTGCGCCGCCCATTAAGCGGATAATATTTTATAAATCCCATATACCGCGATATTCCACCTCGAAGTGGAATGGGTATTGTGCTAATGTCTGTGGATGCAGGGAAACAGGTTGGAGGGATCCAACTGGATTCCTCACAAATATTTATTGATTTTAGATATTGTGATATTTGATTTTTTATCATATCGATATATGATATTGGAAAGTCGTGATTGATTATTTGATGTGTTGCATCATCGGATCCAATTTTGAAGTTTAAAAATAACGATTTTGATTTTTAAGGGATTTTTAAAGTGATTTTTGAAAGTATACGTTTATAAAATATATTTTTTGAATTGATTCATCTTAAATAAATAAACGTTATAATTTTAATGTTATAAAAATTATATTTTTGAGAAATACAGTTAAAAGTTGATTTTTGAAAATATGGGATTAATGATTTTATAAAATAGTTTAAACTGGGATTTCTGAATTTATTATAAAAAGTTTTAAAATAGGATTTATGGAATTTGATTATTTTATAAATCAAAACGAGGAAATTATAAAGGAGTTTAAAGACGTTTTAAAAGAATAATATAAATTGATCCATATAAAAGATTAAATTGATATTTATAAATTAAAAATATTGGAATTGTAAAACGAGCTTTTATAAGTGTTAGAATGAATTGTGAATAAATTTCATAAATGAATGAAATTTATAGAATTATAACGGTGAAGTTATAAATGGAATTTTATAAACAGTGGGTTTATAAAATATGTAAAGTTATTTAAAAGAATAGATTTTGGGTAAATAAATGAATCTTATAAGTTATAAGATTTATAAAATTTGGAAAGTTTAAAAGAACGTTTTTGCAAACAAATAAATTAAGTATTTAATTTATAATATGAACTTTTAGTATATCATTGAGATATGAAATTGAATAGAGGAAATTATAAAAGGAAGTTATTATAAAATAAATAGAAATGGAATTTATAAACATTGTTTTATAAATCCGCAAAACGACTTATTTTGATAAGTAAATTATTGTTACTTGTTAATGGAGTTATATTCACGTTTTAGACAGTGAATAATCCTTTAAAATAAAAGGAATAGAAATGATGAAATTGGTTAACAAGTATATTCACGTTTTTGGATAGTGAATAATATATTAAAGAAAATGTTTTGGAAGTGATGTTTTAAATAGAATTAAAACGATCTAAAGATGTTCTAAAATGTATTAACTATCGAAATCATAGATTTCAACATTCATTGTTGAAATAGACGTTTTTGAGAAATAGAAGGAAATGGTAGATTATAACACTGTTGTTATAATAAATGATTTCCGAAAGGAAATGTTTTGTATGGTATTGGGATTTATATATCTATTTTAATTTCGAATCCCTATACTAGTGATTTTGGGTTGTCGTAACGATGTTTTACGTAACATTCGCTTTGGCCCAAATAAATATATTTAAGAGAATGATTTCCTTAAAGAATGAAATATATACTTAATTTCGATTAGACTATATTGAATATTTTCCAATTGTAGAAAATAAAAGGACTTGTGAATTACTTATAAATAAATAAGTATAGAAATGTTTTTCCAATGTGAAATGAAAAGTAAAGAGAATTTATCTTTTTGAAGATAAATTGAAAATGAATACTTGAAAACGTATATTCATAGTATTTTGGAAATGTATATTCAATATGGAATTTATAAATGAAATTTGGAAAATGGGTTTAAAAATAAATATTGATTTATTTTTGAAGTATTGAGATTATATATCTTGTAAAGATACTTTTGAAAAATAAATAATTTGGAAAATTATTTGGAATCTGGTGATATTGTGCATATCTATTGATAGTTCAATAACCGACTATCAATATTTACCTTTAAATAGGTATTTGTTGTGATTTGCTTGAAATTGAATGCCACACTTATTTTTTTTAAATAAGCGCTCACTATTCGGGTTAACCGGGAAAGGACCTTGGGGTCGTATAACCCATTCCGAATATGTGATACGTCGTTATAAATTGCATTTGAAGATCGGTGTTGAAGACCAGATATTTTCGAAAACGAAAGGGTTTCTTGTTGATTCTCTCTGCACTGGCTGATCCCCGGTATAGAGATCTCCATATGTGATGGGAAATTCGGACGTGATTAGGGATTATCCGGATTGCAAGGACTTCTTTGTAAGTGCCTTCGGTTCTATTCGATCCCGGAACAGACTTGTATGGATAGTATGTCTGACATTACAAATTGAGATATAAAGCCGATTTCTTTCAAATATATTTCTGTTGGTGGCGGAGAATTTATTCTCTTAGCTTAACACCCTTCTCTGAGACGTACGAGCTCAGAGGTTATATAGTTGAAGGTTATCAGCAATATACTCCCAATTTGGTAATGTGACATGCTGAGTGTTGCTGTGAAATGATCATTGTGTTGATTATTTGTGATAGGATCATTTGTTTGATCGTTTATCTTGGTGATCATTTCTATGATCATTTGTTGACCCAAAGCATGACTTTGTATAAAGCGTGGCTTTGTGGACGTGACTTCGTCGAGCCTCACACCCCGGAATGGTCAAAACAGGAAAGATGCAGCAAGGTTATGAGGGGTAGCTCCCTTTAGGGTATGTGCATTTCCTTCTGGAAAAGGGTGGTATCATGGTATGGAGCCCAGATACTTACTCATGTTGAAACACTTATTATTATGGTGTGATGTTGATGACCAGCGCTCGGTTAAAGGTCCCAAAGGACCGGGGGATGGCATACTCGTGTCAGTTGTTACCCAGTTAGGGGTAACCCGGCCTTGTGTTGGCAGAGATCCGGTTTGGTTCTCGGGGACGTCCTTCCAGAGGCGTTCTCATGTGGCAATGGGAAGTTCCTTGGCCTGACCATTCGTTGGAAATCCAAAGAAACAATACGATCTTGTACGGTATTAGTTGTAGAACCTATCATTCACTTATGGTGGCGCCCCACTGTTTGGATGGTAGCTATAGTAGGCATAGTTCGAAATGTCTATGCTGGCTAAGATTTATATTCTATTTTCGAAATTGTTTTATACACTATGCACTAGTAATAATATCAAATGTTCTTTTAATGCGTATCAAGCATCTTTGACTATCATAAGGAGAAATCTCCTCCGATTCTGCGTTTGCATGTGTGTGTGTGCGGGTGGCCTTATGGTAGTCTCATTTTTAAAAGCATTGCGAATTGACTTTAAAAGATATTCCTCTATTTTGATTTTAAAGATAAATAAACTGTTTTGAGTTTTCACACCAGTCACATGACTGACTCGGAGTTTATTGTTTTCCTTCCTAAACTCTGGGTGCCCACCAATTTCCACACGGGCAGTCAAGAGTTAAGGTTTATCAGGATATTCTGGAATTCAGGAGTTGCTGGAGGCAAGTTGGATGGCATGGCGTATTACTAGTATCTAGTATTTCTTTTCCGCTGTTTGTTGTTGTTTGATGTTGTACACTCTGATGTAATGTAATGTAATGTAATAACTGATATAGTTCTTTGTTTAAAGATTATTCATTTGTTTATTATATGTTGTTCCGCTGCGAATTGTGAGATTCTGATGTTGTTCTGTTATTTCTTTCTGTTCTATTTTCTCTCTTCTTCTACCTTTTCCTTCTTTCTTAAAACCCTAAGGGTTCGTATTTCCGTTCATCTTGAGTTAATCACTGGAGATTAGTGTCTATTCAAGGAGTACGGATTTGCGGGTCTTTACATTTGGTATCAGAGCCAGGTTTCGATCCTGGGACCTGTGGGTTAAGCGACAACCATGGCTCTGTTGGGTATTACTCATTAGAGATAGAGTCAGCAGTACTCTAGAATGAGTTTGAGTGTAATAATAGATATGAGCGCGTATTTGTTAGTGAATATAAAATTGTTTTTGAATCGGGTGAATAAGATAATTTTGCCCAAAACTATTTTTGTATAGAAAAGAAATGATTTTCTATTATTATAGTATATGGTTGCATGGTTGTTAATAATATTAAATTATTATCATTAGTATATGGAATTAAATAAGAAATAAAATGGATTGAATTCAGGTAAACTAACTTGATAAATTATTAATTCATGGACTAATGAATTGATTAATATTAAAGTTTAGTCGTGAGCTAAATTTGAAGATAAATTTGAATTTGTATATAAATTCAAATAAGTAAAAGAAATAAATTGAAATTCCCTTTGTTAGTAATTAAGTAAATTCGAGATAAATTGAATATGGAAATTGAAATTTAAAATGAATAAGTGAATGTACTAATTGAAATGAATTAGTGAATGAAACTAATTTAAAGTAGTAATATGAATTAGTAAATGAAAGTTAATCGTTAGAATTCAATATTTAGAATTGAGAATTGAATTCGAATAGAATTGAAATTGTGAATGAAATTGAAATGTAAAATTGAATGAAAATAAATGTGTAACTTCAATAGTGAAGTAAAAACGTATAAGAAGCATATGTTGAAAATTTTGTAATGAATTGGCAAAATAGTTTGAATGTTGGAATTAGATATTATGACTAGCAGGATATACAGGTGTATTAAAAGAAATGGAATTGAGATTTTGATTTCAGAGATAAAATTGAATTGCTCGACAAAAAGGTACGTATTTCAATTTCAGTATGAAATTTGGTGATTTTCTTCTCCAGCCACTTGGCTTTATCTTTTCTTTTTTATTCTGAGGGGCCATGGTGCCATTTTGTAGTCGTACCGAGCTAGCCGCGCAAAGGAGACGCTGGCGAAATTTTTCGAAAATTTAGGGTGTTAGAAAAATTTTGAGAAATTTTGAAAGTTTGAAATTTGAATTTAAATTTGAATTTTGAAGTAAACAATATTGTTTGAAACTTATAAGTGAAGTTGGAAAGCTAGTTGAAATGATAATGAATCTCTAGTAAAAAGATTTGTTTTAGAAAGTTGATAAAACTATTTGAATTGTGAAAAATAATAGACGGATTAAGGATCATTCTTCTTAATTTGTAATTTCGGGATGAAATTCTTTTAAGGAGGGAAGATTGTAACGACCCAGAATTTTAAACAATTTAATTTGGAAATATTTAATTAATTTTAATTATTTGAATGATAGTTTAAATTGAATTTCAAATTATCAGAATGAATTTGGCGATTAAATTATAGAATTTGATCTATTGGAAGTTGAATAAAAATTTGAATCTTCAATTTTAAGCTAATTAAAAAAATATTTCAAAGGCTTGTAAAATTTATATTGATAATATTGAAGATTATAGAAGCTTCAGAATTTAATTTGAAAGTGAATTGTTCAGTTTTGAAATTATATCGTTTGAATCGATATTTAAAAATAGCCGTCCGAGGCACAGTCTCGGAATTCGACGAAACCAGTTCCATTGTGTCCGTAATATTGTACTGTGGTCGGGTTTCAAATTTCGTATTTTTTCGAGTTGTTATGTGAGCACAGGGCGAGTAAACGCATTGAAATTGAATCGAATTCAATTTAAATTTAAATTAGTCAAACGGTAGCACGTTGCCTCCTTCAATTACGCCTAAAAGTACGCCTAAAATCACGAAAAATAAATCGTGCACGCCTTCCTCCTTCACGTTTTAAATATCCCTCTCCCTCTCCAGTAAATCAAAATTATTCAGAGAAAAAAAAATTTAATGGCCGACCAAATAAAATGTTCCTCTCCTCTTTGTTCTTTCATTTCAAAAATGCAGGGCCCCCTTCCTCTTTCAAATTCATTCCAACGACATTAAAAAATCAAAAGCTTCAAACAACAATGGCCGCGAAAAGCAATCCAGGCCGATCAAAAGAATTCAAAATTCAAAACCGCGGCTCCCCATTTTCTATTCTCAAATCGAACGCGAAAAAAAAAATCAATGGTCGCGCGCTCGAACGATTCTGGGGGGGTGCGACGCTCGATGGCAGCGGCGGCGGCAATTTAGGGCGTGGAGGCAATTTGAGAGAAGCGGCCTGGGATGTCGAAGTCGAAGCTAGGGCTTGGGGTCGCGATCGACAATGGTGGCTTGGTCAGTGAAGTTACGTTGGGCGAGGCCTGAGTTCACAGTGATGGGTAAGGCAGTAAGTATTTTCCTTTAAATCTATATATATATATATATATGTATGTATGTATGTATGTATGTAAATTGAAAATGTATAAACAGTAAAACAGAAAATATTACAGTAAGGTAAATTTTGTGATTTCAAAATAATAATATGCATATTTGAATTATTACAGATAAGAAAATATAGGTTAGAGAAAAAATAAATAAATATGCAAGTATACACTTTTAATTTATTAGCTTGGTTTAAATTAACTTATTTAATTTTTAGTGGTTAAAAATAATTTATTTAAAAGGAATTTAGTTTAAAATTTAAATTTTAGTTAAACAAATTTATTAAAAGAAATTGATTTAAAGATATTAATTTAAAGTAAAATAATTAGTTAAAATAAACTTATTAAAGGAGAAATATTGGTTTAAATAAAACTATTAGTTAATTAAACTATTAAACGGTAACTGATTATTCGATTAATTCGAATATTAATAAAATCATTGGCTAATTTAATTTACCTAATAGGAAATTTAATTTTTATTAGATAAATTTGTTAAGAGTAATTTGTTTAAAATTAAAAGGAAATTTGTTTAGAATAAGTGGTTAAGCCCAAATTAAATTATTTTAAAAGGGATTTGTTTAAAAGTAAAGGTGTTAGTTTAAAATTAGAATTTATAGTTAATTTAATTGCTAAAGAAAATTTGATTTTAAACTATTCAAATTAAGTCATTAGTTTGAAAAATTAAAATAATGGATTTGGTAGAAATTAAAATTTAAGATATTGGTTTTACACTATTAAAATGAAATCACCGATGAATCGAAATTATCAAATCAAAATTTAATTATTCGATCTGTTCGAATATTAATGAATGTGTATAATATTTATACAAGGTATAAATCAAGGAAATCGAGTCAAGATGGGAAATGGATTGCAAAATAAAAGCTAAGGTGAGAACTTCTCACTCAAAAGGGTTTTATTTCAATTTTAAATAGTTAGATTTAAAATTCGTCGATGGATTGATTTCTATTTGGTTGTGATATTAGATATAGTAGGATATATCTATATATATAGCAATATATATATATATATTGGCATATGTATATATTGCAGTTGATTGATTTCCTGCATTGTATAGCGGATGAGACCCTATTGCGCCGCCCATTAAGCAGATAATATTTTATAAATCCCATATACCGCGATATTCCACCTCGAAGTGGAATGGGTATTGTGCTAATGTCTGTGGATGCAGGGAAACAGGTTGGAGGGATCCAACTGGATTCCTCACAAATATTTATTGATTTTAGATATTGTGATATTTGATTGTTTATCATATCAATATATGATATTGGAAAGTCGTGATTGATTATTTGATGTGTTGCATCATCGGATCCAATTTTGAAGTTTAAAAATAACGATTTTGATTTTTAAGGGATTTCTAAAGTGATTTTTGAAAGTATACGTTTATAAAATATATTTTTTGAATTGATTCATCTTAAATAAATAAACGTTATAATTTTAATGTTATAAAAATTATATTTTTGAGAAATACAGTTAAAAGTTGATTTTTGAAAATATGAGATTAATGATTTTATAAAATAGTTTAAACTGGGATTTCTGAATTTATTATAAAAAGTTTAAAAATAGGATTTATGGAATTTGATTATTTTATAAATCAAAACGAGGAAATTATAAAGGAGTTTAAAGACTTTTTAAAAGAATAATATAAATTGATCCATATAAAAGATTTATAAATTGATATTTATAAATTAAAAATATTGGAATTGTAAAACGAGCTTTTATAAGTGTTAGAATGAATTGTGAATAAATTTCATAAATGAATGAAATTTATAGAATTATAACGGTGAAGTTATAAATGGAATTTTATAAACAGTAGGTTTATAAAATATGTAAAGTTATTTAAAAGAATAGATTTTGGGTAAATAAATGAATCTTATAAGTTATAAGATTTATAAAATTTGGGAAGTTTAAAAGAACGTTTTTGCAAACAAATAAATTAAGTATTTAATTTATAATATGAACTTTTAGTATATCATTGAGATATGAAATTGAATAGAGGAAATTATAAAAGGAAGTTATTATAAAATAAATAGAAATGGAATTTATAAACATTGTTTTATAAATCCGCAAAACGACTTATTTTGATAAGTAAATTATTGTAACTTGTTAATGGAGTTATATTCACGTTTTAGACAGTGAATAATCCTTTAAAATAAAAGGAATAGAAATGATGAAATTGGTTAACAAGTATATTCACGTTTTTGGATAGTGAATAATATATTAAAGAAAATGTTTTGGAAGTGATGTTTTAAATAGAATTAAAACGATCTAAAGATGTTTTAAAATGTATTAACTATCGAAATCATAGATTTCAACATTCATTGTTGAAATAGACATTTTCGAGAAATAGAAGGAAATGGTAGATTATAACACTGTTGTTATAATAAATGATTTCCGAAAGGAAATGTTTTGTATAGTATTGGGATTTATATATCTATTTTAATTTCGAATCCCTATACTAGTGATTTTGGGTCGTCGTAACGATGTTTTACGTAACATTCGTTTTGGCCCAAATAAATATGTTTAAGAGAATGATTTCCTTAAAGAATGAAATATATACTTAATTTCGATTAGAGTATATTGAATATTTTCCAAGTGTAGAAAATAAAAAACTTGTGAATTACTTATAAATAAATAAGTATAGAAATGTTTTTCCAATGTGAAATGAAAAGTAAAGAGAATTTATCTTTTTGAAGATAAATTGAAAATGAATACTTGAAAACGTATATTCATAGTATTTTGGAAATGTAAATTCAATATGGAATTTATAAATGAAATTTGGAAAATGGGTTTAAAAATAAATATTGATTTATTTTTGAAGTATTGAGATTATATATCTTGTAAAGATACTTTTGGAAAATAAAAAATTTGAAAAATTATTTGGAATCTGGTGATGTTGTGCATATCTATTGATAGTTCAATAACCGACTATCAATATTTACCTTTAAATAGGTATTTGTTGTGATTTGCTTGAAATTGAATGCCACACTTTTTTTTTAAAAAATAAGCGCTCACTATTCGGGTTAACCGGGAAAGGACCTTGGGGTCGTATAACCTATTCCGAATATGTGATACATTGTTATAAATTGCATTTAAAGATCGGTGTTGAAGATCGGATATTTTCGAAAATGGAAGGGTTTCTTGTTGATTGTCTCTGCACTGGCTGATCCCCGGTATAGAGATCTCCATATGTGATGGGAAATTCGGACGTGATTAGTGATTATCCGGATCGCAAGGACTTCTTTGTAAGTGCCTTCGGTTCTGTTCGATCCCGGAACAGACTTGTGTGGATAGTATGTCTGACATTACAAATTGAGATATAAAGCCGATTTCTTTCAAATATATTTCTGTTGGTGGCGGAGAATTTATTCTCTTAGCTTAACACCCTTCTCTGAGACGTACGAGCTCAGAGGTTATATAGTTGAAGGTTATCAGCAATATACTCCCAATTTGGTAATGTGACATGCTGAGTGTTGCTGTGAAATGATCATTGTGTTGATTATTTGTGATAGGATCATTTGTTTGATCGTTTATCTTGGTGATCATTTCTATGATCATTTGTTGACCCAAAGCATGACTTTGTATAAAGCGTGGCTTTGTGGACGTGACTTCGTCGAGCCTCACACCCCGGAATGGTCAAAACAGGAAAGATGCAGCAAGGTTATGAGGGGTAGCTCCCTTTAGGGTATGTGCATTTCCTTCTGGAAATGGGTGGTATCATGGTATGGAGCCCAGATACTTACTCATGTTGAAACACTTATTATTGTGGTGTGATGTTGATGACGAGCGCTCGGTTAAAGGTCCCAAAGGACCGGGGGATGGCATACTCGTGTCAGTTGTTACCCAGTTAGGGGTAACCCGGCCTTGTGTTGGCAGAGATCCGGTTTGGTTCTCGGGGACGTCCTTCCAGAGGCGTTCTCATGTGGCAATGGGAAGTTCCTTGGCCTGACCATTCGTTGGAAATCCAAAGAAACAATACGATCTTGTACGGTATTAGTTGTAGAACCTATCATTCACTTATGGTGGCGCCCCACTGTTTGGATGGTAGCTATAGTAGGCATAGTTCGAAATGTCTATGCTGGCTAAGATTTATATTCTATTTTCGAAATTGTTTTATACACTATGCACTAGTAATAATATTAAATGTTCTTTTAATGCGTATCAAGCATCTTTGACTATCATAAGGAGAAATCTCCTCCGATTCTGCGTTTGCACGTGTGTGTGCGGGAGGCCTTATGGTAGTCTCATTTTTAAAAGCATTGCGAATTGACTTTAAAAGATATTCCTCTATTTTGATTTTAAAGATAAATAAACTGTTTTGAGTTTTCACACCGGTCACATGACTGACTCGGAGCTTATTGTTTTCCTTCCTAAACTCTGGGTGCCCACCAATTTCCACACGGGCAGTCAAGAGTTAAGGTTTATCAGGATATTCTGGAATTCAGGAGTTGCTGGAGGCAAGTTGGATGGCATGGCGTATTACTAGTATCTAGTATTTCTTTTCCGCTGTTTGTTGTTGTTTGATGTTGTACACTCTGATGTAATGAAATGTAATGTAATGTAATAACTGATATAGTTCTTTGTTTAAAGATTATTCATTTATTTATTATATGTTGTTCCGTTGCGAATTGTGAGATTCTGATGTTGTTCTGTTATTTCTTTCTGTTCTATTTTCTCTCTTCTTCTACCTCTTCCTTCTTTCTTAAAACCCTAAGGGTTCGTATTTCCGTTCATCTTGAGTTAATCACTGGAGATTAGTGTCTATTCAAGGAGTACGGATTTGCGGATCTTTACAGTTGGCAACTCAGATTCCCATAAGTTAATCACCATATATATATATTGGCTCGAATGGTCAACCATGAAAAAGGCGATATATTAAGGAAATCACAATAATCAATGAAATCAACTCAAAAGTTTTGCACGTTCTTTTGGCCGAAGCCTGCCAAGTACTGATCTCTAAAAATAGGTATCTCGCCCGAAGGAAAATACGTCACAATGACAAATATGCCGCAATGGCAAACGCCGTAATGGCAAATGTTTCGAAGATAAATACACCGCAATGGAAAACGCTACAATGGCAATGACCCGAAGATCCAGTACTGGCAATACGCCGCAATGGCAAATGTGTTACAAACTCTCGGATAGGAACCCGAACAACGTTAACGTGCATCCCATACCACATGTTCGCACTAAACGGTTTACTTACCGCTAGTAAATTTTGACACTCAATGCAGTAAAAAAAATTACCTCGTCTCGTCAGTAAACTCTACCCAAAGGTCAAAACGATCAAACGGACAAGTCAGGAATTAACCGATAAGATAAACGCACGTGTTTTACCAAACACTACAAGAAAATATATCTTTGGTTGCATTAAGTGGTAGCGTTTAATCGCTAAGTGCAACTAATAAGATTTTACCCTTAACCAAATATTACCCTGCCATCCCGCCTTTGTAAAAATTTCGCGGCTCCCAAAATTTTGTTTTGTCACGTTTTCCCCAATCCTCGGTACTTTAGAAAAAATTACCCTTTCCTTTGAAATTTCCTTTTCGTCTTTTCACCTAAGCAGAATTCTCTTCGACCTAGTTCATCGTTAATTCTCTCTCGCCCGATTCAAGGCTTCTCTGACATCATCCCAGCATAGAAAAGCGCCTTGGGAAACTAGATCGAAACCCTTGCCAGCATGGAAAAGCACATAAAACTATCGATCTGATACCATGGTTCTATTTTAACGTTCTTACAGGTAATATCTCTTCTACTTTATTGAATATTAAATCCAATTCTACTAAATTTGATTGCTATTAGATCGTTTGATGTTTGAACCCAATTACTGTTAAATCTTATTCCACTTAATATCTCACTTGGTGATTTCGATTTTAGGTATTTGTCATAGATGCTTTTTACTTATCTTACTTATTCACATGTGTTTAATCAAGAGCATGTTTATGTATATACAAGATTAAAAGAGAAACTTGTAAAATTGAATTATTATTATTATTATTATCAAGATCTTGAAAATAAAAAAATAAATAAAAGGTTATAGTAAATGGTCATAAGTGAAAAGAAGCCACTACATTGAGGAAGAACTGACTTTTCCCTAAAGTTTCTGTTCGATTTTTACATTTTAGTGATCTATGAACTCTTTATTAAGTTAATTTAAGATATTATAATAGGAAAAAGTAATTAAACTTTAACCTGTTGAAGAACATGCTATTTCTATGATGGTTTTTTAATTATGAATAAGCTCTTATATTGTTACCTAGCCTCATGAATGTAATATTTTGTTAAATCATTTTCTTATTGTCAGATATATGTTTTGTTTATATAATATTTTAGTTGAAGTCAAAAAGGTCTGCACAAGCTATAACTTAATTGCAAAGTTGTTGCTTTGATTTTGTAGATCTATTTTTTCAAAAAAATTAGACTTTTCTCTTCATGCATCGGGTTGAAGAAGCAGTAAACATGTTATGACCATTGAATAAACAGAGAAAAGAAGATTTTTGGTTTCAACTTTGACTATTATGTGTTTTTTCCTTAATTTGGCAGACCTGAACGTATTGTCTACACTTCCACAGTTTATCCATTAAACCTCAATATATGCATCAGTATTTGAAGCATAAATGTCGTTGGTCGGTTTTGAGGTAAATCTCCATGTCTATTATAAAATATGGATATTATTTTGTTACATATTCTTACAATCTTTTGGTTGATTATCTTGTAGTAATTATTACATTTTGTTCATTCTTCTGTGCACAGAACAAAATCGGTCACTGCAATGTCCTCGACTGTGGTTATTGTGTGTAACAATTGGTTTCTGATCCTTGTTTTATTACTATTAGCACATATGATGTGCTTCTATTAGTGAAATGATAACCTTTCCTATTCGTTGTCCTAAATATTTTAAAGTTTATAGTTTCCTCTATATTATAGTTGTCAACGATTATGTTACTGTTATTATCACTTAAAATAACTTCTCCTGTGTTAAATGAAGATAGATAGGTCTAGAGACTTGGTGTAACGACCCGCCTTTCTGGACAGTTTAAACCGACGATCAAATACACATGCCGATTCCAAACCATTCAAAAGGGTTTATATAACAGAGTAATTTGGAAAACAAATTAAAATAGCTTCAAAACCAATCCATTTCAATTATAACTTCCCAATTCAAATAAATTTCAATTTCCAATTTACCGATTCAATTTCGATTTCAATTCAAATCAATGTCAACTTTGACTTCAAATTTATTCAATTTTATATTCACCTTTAATTTATTCAATTTCAATTTATATCGATTTGGAGCTTGATTTTTCAAAATATCCATTTATAACACTTAACAAAATTATCCATCAATTTTCGAGTTTAAATCCAAATTTCAAATATCATTCAATTCCAAGCTCGACTTCAAAATATCATTTTTATATCACTTTTACTTAGTAATATTCCAAGCTCGAATTAAGGTTAAATCTTTAAACAAATCAATTTTCGAAATTCAATCATATCCCGATTTTAAATCCCAAAGTCTCCACTTTAATTATTTAACGATTTCTTTTAACCAAAATTTATTTCAACATTCCAAACTCAATTTTCGATAAATTCGATTTCAATAAATTGATTTCTATTATAACTTTTAAATCAAAACATTTAAATAATTTCAAATCGACGATTCCAAAAATTATTAATTTAGCCAATTCGGTGTCCGTATATAATTTTCTATCATATGGCCAAGTAATTATTTATTTCAATTAAATGTCAGGGATGAATATATATCACTTAAATTAAATCACAGTATCATATGTATGCATAACAGGATATATATAAGCAAATAAACATCCAAACATTCAAATATCAACCAATAGCATCCATCGAAATACATCATCCAATAGGCAATACAATTCATGGCAATTTCATAGTTATCGATGTCAGGTAATTAAATCGCAATTCAATTTCAATTTTAATTTCAAATTTAACTGTCAATTTAATTTTCGACGGTTAATTCAAATGACAATTAAATTCTATCAAATAAAGACAAATAAAATTCATATCACTTTATAATATCAAATTTAACTAGCATAAAGATTTTCAGTACGTTGTGAGCGTTATAAAACATTCACCTTGATTTTTCCGTTGTCGCCGAGACGTTCCGGTTTGGAACTAAACCGGACGACTTCCAATTTTAGCCCAAATTTCAACTGTCTCCAAATTTGTCCAAACCAATTTCATTTCGAAGCTCTCATCATCACGATCGCAACGCAAAAAGTCTCGTCTCAATCGGACCTCGTATGTAGGAGTTATGCATTTTATAAGTCATCGATATTTAAATTTATAAAACATGTTAATCTTCCTAAATAAATAAATAAATAACCCAAAAGGCCCGGCCCACAAAAGCTTCTTCCCCAACTCACTGTAGCCATTCCCTGTACACGAACCCATGGCCATGCACCCTTCATCGATGATACGGAGCTACGCTACATAACTCAACGAACCGACGGTACCATCCAACTTCTCTCCGCAATCTCCACCATCCCCCAACCCAATCTCCAAGCTCGGCCACCCCTAGAAGAACGCGACCCGTGCCCAGCTTGCGCACGACCACAAATGTCGCGCGTCCCAAACCCTAGCCGCACACCACCTAAACTTGCTCCGAGATGCTATCTTCGACGACGAGTTCAAATCAAAGCTCTGTTTCGCGAATCGAAGCCTATATCCTCCACGATTTCCAACCCTAGTTCACGCCTATGAACGGCCTCGACCCCAATAGTTGCCGCACCCAGCAACGCGCATACCAAATCGAAGAGAATTCAAAAATAGGATTTTAGGAAGAGGTTTGGGATTTTTTCATTGAAAATTTTGCAAGAAATAAATTTTTAAAGTTGGATTTATGTTTTTTCTCTGCCTGAAGCTTGCGTGCAGTTATAAAAGGGAAGGAGAGGCTCTTGCGTGTTTGAATGGGTCAAAGGTACAGTGAAAAGATGGGATAGCAGCTGAAAAGGAGATTGACAAATTAAAATATTTATTTAAATTTCAAAATACCTCGATCTACGCAACTTGAAATCTCGAACCCCAATCAGGGCATGCCGCTAGGCGTTCATAATGTTATATCCCTATTCTGGACGCAATGGAAAAGGTTTCGGAAGCTAATTCGATCGTATGCGCGAGTTACGGAAATAAACGATCAAATTTAAATTAAACCGATTAAACGAATTTCTAGGCGTTTTGGCTTGCCCCGGACAAACGATAAATCCGATTGACACAAAATTTGAAACCTTACAATAATATCACATTACGGATCCGATGAAACTAGTTTCGTCGAAATCCGAGACTGTTTGAAAAATGAGTATTTTAACTCGGCAATTAAATATTAAAATATTCAATTTTCACAAATTTACTTTTAATTCGATTTTAAAAGTTCTACAACATTATTCTAACTTTAATATGATAAAATAAAATATTACAAATCATTTTTAATCATATTAAACCCGTTATTCAATTTATCCAATAAATTCCAATTTTAAAATCTTATTAACTCGATTATAATCCCAATATAACTTACATTCACTTTGGAAACCAATTTGAATCATATTAAATCAAATTTCAATTATTCACTCTATTTTCATATATTAAATTTCAATATCAAATTGATCATATCAAATTCGGAATTTAATTATTCAAACATTTGTAATATTAAATTTGAACAATTTGATTATTCTTAAATCACTATCCTTTGAGGTATTCAAACGAACTTATAAAATTTAACTTTTGAAACGAATTAAAATTATAGAACAACTATTTCCATTATACGGTTGTTCAATTATTCAATAAGTTTTAAATATTTAATTTAAACAATTTACCTATTCAATATTCAATATTTGATTTTAAATAGATTTTACTTATCAATCAATTACTTTATTATACCCAATGAATTTCAACATTTATTATCCTATTCAACTATTGATTTCAAAGGCATTCACTAAGTAGCATTCATTTTTCATTACTTGGATAATTATTGTTGCAATTCATTCCGGTTATTATTATTCAAACGAATTACAAATTTTTTTTCTAACATTAAATCACGAAATCTTTTAAATTAGCTATTTTAATTATAGAAAATTTACGGGTCGTTACACTTGGAGTAGTTACAAACATCTTTGCTAAACAAATTTATTAGTTGCTTGTCTAAACTTGGATCAATTTCTAAACTTGTGTTCAAGTTAAAAACCTTGTGATGACTTAAACTACTCAAAAAAATGTGTTTCCTATTTCATCTATATGTTCCAGTTATGTATATGAAAGTTTGATTAAATCAAAAAAAAAACCAGAAGAAGGTTCAAGTGTTCTTTTTTTTTCTTTTTTTTCTTGTCGCTGCTGTTTTGCATCCTAACCTCAAAACTTATATAGAAAGCTAAATGTGTAAACAAAATTAAAGATAAAAACGTAAATATGTTCACAAGATGACCTTATATTCAATTTTAATCATTGTAAAGTTATCCAGGTAACATGCTAAGCCAAGTTTAGCCTCACAGCTTTCAATTGGACAGAGTGCATGTAAATGGTTTGATAATGCCTGAACTATTATGAATCATCTATATTCAGTGTTTGTGCATTAAACGGTGACCTTGCATGCTGGAAAACAGATGCACTAATAATAATCGAACAACTTATGGTAAATCTTTTTAATTCATCACCAGTATCTGTTAGTATCTTTACCAATACACAATCTATAATAATAATAATAATATAATTAAGTTAACCGAGTTTAAATATTTATAATATTATCAATTAACTATGTTAACCAAGTTAATAAAAATTAGTTAAGTTTTTTTTTAAATTAAACAAGTTTATAAAATTAACCAAGTTTAAGTCAATTGAATTTTATAAATGATGATAATATAACTAATTTAACAAAGTTTTATAAATAATGATGATGACGATGATGAATTGACTAACTTTATAATAATAATAATAACAATATAATTAAGTTAACTAAGCTTTAATAATAATACTACTAATAAATTAACTAAGTTAAGAAAGTTAATAAAATTAACTAAGTTTTGTTAAAATTAAACAAGTTTTATAAAATTAATTATTCTTAGGTCACAAGAAGATGTAATGTTCGATCAAATCTGTTATTATATTCAAAGCCTCCCCTTCCAAAGCCATTGAGTAAAGCTGAGCATCACTACTATTTTGTTCTAGAACTCTTAAATTTAATAAGTTTATTTTTTGATTGCTGTGTAGATGAAAATGACGAGACCAATCATCTCTTTAATTAATTGTATTGGCATTTTGATTGTAATACTGCATAAAATAATGGATGTGAATCAAATGAAAGAGATAAGTAAGTGAAACAATACTATCAAGATAAGGTATTTGAGAAAAAATGGGTGGACTTTAGTCAGTGGGTCTTCAAAAGCCAGAATGTTGGGTAAAAATTTGAAGTATTCATGTGAGACACGGGTGGATTTCTTGGCTAAAACCAAAAACATTCAATTCTATCAAATTACATTCAGATTCAATATATTTTGATCCTGCATTGCTGCTGTTAGAGAATATGGAAGATAAGGGTAGTATTATTGATGTCAGTAAGAAGGTCGAATCTACAAATTAAAAACTCTGCAGTTGCCTTATCTAACGGGTATGATGCTTTAAATACGATATCAGAAAATAGGTTTGATAATGATATTCTATTGTTTAGGGATAGTTTAGATGATGATCAAATTGGTAACACGAAATTTACAAGCTTTTTAAGGCAATGTAATGAAAATTCTATAATGTTGCAAGAAATGGATTTATGCACATTAGTATTGTTGGGTATGTTTTGTTGTGCTATTACAAGAAACGGATTTAGGCACAGTAATTTCTTGTTTATTATTTATAGATTTAATTGCGAGTTATTTTTTAAATTGTAGCCTTATTTGGGTAAAAATCCTGGATCCACCATTGGAAAAAATAAGCAATATATCCACTGATCCATATGGTTTGGCTAGTGATCAAGATAAATAGAAATAATAAATAATTGAATTAAGCAAGCAAAAATTAATAGTTGAAGCATCTACATCGTGCTATTAGTCTAATGGTAAATGAATTAATAAATTTGATGATTTATACAGGTGTGCATCTTCCAGACTTATGCCATGCGGGTAAGTCGAGCCCAACCCATACCATGACCAAGCTCATGAGTTCATGTTCAATGCCCGATCCATCATCATCTGATGACTTACACATTACTCGAAGAACATCCATACTTTCTCCTAATGGCGCACCTGCTCCAGATTCAGAATACTCCAACAAAGTATCTGATTCATCCACCTATTATAATGCACCAGCTAATGCACCTGGAAATTTATGGTTCTCCTGAGAGTTCTCCAGCTTTTACATTGGGTTATTCCGATGGAGAACACTCTAATTCTTCAGGCAGTGCTCCAGCTTCTGCACCAGGATATTCTAATGGAGACAGTTCTGATTATCCAGGTAGTGCTCCAGCGTCCGCACTGGGATATTCTAGTGATAAATATTCTGATTCACCAGGCAGTGCTTCGGCTCTTGATTTAGGAATATTCGGTTCCCTCTGCAGAGATTATTTGTAAACTGCTTGTATTTTAGCTGTGTTGATGGCCACTGGACCTTGATATTGAATTTCATAACTATGAGATGGTCCTACTGTATGATCCTGAAACCTACACAAGTAAAACCACACAGTAAGCATAGACATCAATTTGAAAGCCTACTGTATGATCTTGAAACCTATATAGTAAGTATTTGACATTGATGTGTGTATATAGACATTGCAATAGTGACTAAATTTTGAAATTTAGTAAGAAATCCATAGTATACAAGCAGTTTATCAATGCTTGTTACCATTTTAACTAAAGCAACACTTATAAAGTAATTGGTTCAATTTCCTTAAAACTGCTTACTCATGAATGACAGAATCGCATTTTAAATTTTTATCCTAACATATGCAGGTAGATTTATTAAAGCATGCTTGCGAGCATTACATTTTAACTTTTTGGTACACATGTCGATTGATGAGGAAACGGTTTGTTGTTTTATTTAAAATGAATACTTTACTCATGTAGTTATTTATTTTCTTTCAGGCACGAAGTGAGAAATTTAGAACCATTAGGCAAAAACAATTACCGCATGCGACTGGACGTAGAGGAATGGCTAGATTGAACGACGATTGTGGTTAGTTAATTAACTGTAACATTATTTACCTATCTAGTTAATTAACTATTGATTAATTTTTTTTAATGTCTTTCTAAATGTAGAAAAAACAGAGTCAAGATTCATCATCCATATCCAGAACTGATATTTGGATCAAATCTCGCACTAAAAAAAATGGTGAACCGGTGAACATGGAAGTTGCAACTGTTACTGTAAGAATATTTGATTTTGTTAGTAATTAAACACTGAAATTTTTACCGTCGTGCATAACCTACATTTATATTAATTTATGTAAGAGGAGATTAAAAAAAATAATGACAAACATTCCAGCTCGATAAGTAATGTCAAAGAAGATGCAATTGCACAAGTATTGGGACAAGATAAACCAGGACGATTAAGAGCACTAGGAAGGGGATACACCGAAACTAAGTTAACTTTGGCACATTCTAGAGATAATCAAATAACTAATTGTCAAAAAAGAATTTCGGAATTGGAGAGTATGGTGCACATGCTAATGAATAAGCAGGTAAACTTCATGCTAATTACATTTATTTCACATGCTAACAAGTGAAGCTGATAGTCTTCTATATGATTTAATTGTAATTTTACAAGCAAAGATATGTATTAAACCTCAATCAATTAGGATTGAAGCATTAGGATTACATAGATTGGTGAAATATTGTCTATTGAATTTTAACTGATACATTTCCATAGTCTAGTTTATGTTCTAACTATCAAGATATCGGCCATCGTTACTCTGTGTGTATTGGGTATTATTGTATTCCTGTAAAGAAATTTCTTTTGCTAGGAAATCAAGATTTATGCAAAAATTCATAAAGTCAGAAATAAATATGTAAATATGTAAATTTTGGACAGGGAGAAACCCGGTTCATATTTGTTGACAGTCTATGGTAATTTGCAAGCTAAGATGCTGTGAATTAAAAAGATATAATGTCAATAAAATTAGCGAACATGTAGAAAGAGGGATAAGGCAAGTCACAGTGGAAGTATCATATTTGCTGACAGTCTATTGTTGATTGTTAAACTCGTTTGCAGGTAATTAGCTATTTCGAAGCGAAGACTGTCGACAACAAAGAACTATTGGTAATCAAGCAACGAACATGAATTTAATTGTTATATATGTTGTCGTATTTTATTAGTACCATTTGTGGAAACTTGTCTGTGAATGCTTGTAGTATGTGACTTATTTTGTTGAAAAACTACTATCGAATTGATTATGGATATTATATTTGATTGTGAGATTAGCATGTTTTTGCAATTATTTTAATATGATGATCACATGATTGATTGCTTGTATATGCTAATTATGTGATTTAATTGTTTGTTTGAATATATGAAAATTATGCGATTGAACGTTCGTTTTAATATGAATAGTATATAAGCGATTGCTGGAAATGGTATCAATCATCAACCGTAAATAGTAGCATTTAAAATATGCTACCAAACAACCAATAACTTTTAGTAGCGTTTCAGAAATGCTACAGAAACAAATGTAAACTAATATAAAAAAAATAGTTGCATTTAAAAAACGCTACCGAAAATAAATAAAAAAGCATATAAACAAAAAATGCAACCAAAAAAAAAAGACTTATGGTAGCCTTTTTTTAACCCTATAGAAAAAACCTATAGCTGCATTTAAAAGTGACTTTTGGTATCGTTTTTTAAATCCTACAGAAAATACCTATAGTTGCACTTAAAAGTGACTTTTGGTAGCGTTTACTACAAATCAACAAAAAGTTTTAGACTTTTAGTTGCATGTCGTATAGCAGCGTTCACTGAAACGCTACCATAAGTTATGGTAGCGTTTTTTCAACGCTACCAAAAGTCTTTTCTGGTGTAGTGAAACCGTTTAATTCTCCTTCTCATTCGTAAATAGTGCAAAAATGTGTATTTTATATGTAAAGTAATTTATTTAAGAAAACAAGCTGTTAAAACCATTTTTCGAAATCAATTTTGATGACAATATTTGAAAAATTCCCTTATTATAGAGAATAGTTTTTTTTTGAAATGGTACTTTATATACAACATGTCACTGGGACAACGTATCACGTGTCAATAAATAGATTTCATAGCTTAAAATATTATATAATAATTATTTTAAATGCCAATTTATTTTGAAAATTATTTCAAAATTGTTTGGAAAAATCCATGCTCGAAATCAGAGAAATCACTAAAAATCGTCATTTAAATTCAATTCAAAATTGAATTTCAAATTCATTAAAACTTGGCTAGCCTATTGATAGGCACCACAGGCCTTAAAACATTTCAGAAATATCACCAAAATACGAAGTAAATGTCAAAAGTCGGACGGAAAAAGAACATAAAACACATAGGCAAAATAATACCCAGGTCTGAAATTTTCTTCGGGTTCAACTTTCAGACATAATTTGAAAGGCATAATGACCTCGGAATGGTCTGAAATTTGATACACATAAAGTAGAACAATTTATCTATGAACTGGAAAAAGCGTCACCGAATTCCGATATGAAATGCTAAAGATATGAAATCTCAAATATGAACTCAGGCCATGTTGAATTCTGCCCAGGTCTAAAACCCTCTCGCGTTCAACTTCCAAACATGGAACAGGTTGCCAAACAACCTCTGGTTGAACTGAAAATTAGTTTGTACATAGTAGAAAACTTCAGCTTTCAAACAAAAAAATCAATGAATTTCGAATGGAAATGAAAAAATTACGATGTCTCAAACATGGACTCTGGCCATGTTTGCAACAGTTCAAAAACAGAAATGTGCTCAGGCCTGAAAACCATCTTGGGTTCAAATTATAGGCCTAAAATAGAGGAACAAAGAACCTCATATTGAGCTAAAAATTGTACGCACATACTAGAAATCTTCATCTTTCAAAAAAAAAAGAATCAATGAATTCTGGCGGGAAATGAAAAAGTTACGCTGTCTCAAACATGAACTCAGGCCATATTTGTAATAGTTCAAAAACAAAAATGTACCCAGGCAAAAAACTGGGTTTGAATTAATTTTCTACCACTGTTTTGAACATCCAAATAACAATATTTTCAACCAAAATTTGCAAAGTCAAAGATAAACATGCAAACTGCCAAATGAAAGAAATATGGTAGCATTTCGTTATCGAAATCAAAAGTTACAGGTTTCCAAAGAAGCAATATGAAACAGATTTTTAAACACAGAACAACTACAGAAAATTTATACGGAGAGCAAATTATTCACAGTTTTGGCGATTTTGAGCTCGGCTCGGCTAGAATTTGTGAGTATTACAACTCACCTCGTTGTTTAGATGCAAAAACTTGGATTTTAGCAGCAAGTAGGAAGCTTTGGCCTGAGAAATAGCTTCTAAAAACCGGTACAGAAGATAAAAATAACATGCAAAGGAATTTTTACTGTAATTAGAGAACCATTTCACAAATCGGATATTTTTGATGAAATTAAGTGATTTGGAGTTAGATTACATTTGATTTATTCTTTAGATTGTAAAAGACTTTAATTTTCTTGAATTTTATGGAGAAATTGGCCTGGATTGAGAAATTTGGTTGAGTGGTTTGCTGTGTTTTGTTTCTCAGGTGGAAGAGGAAGATGAAGTTGAGAAAAGTGAACGTACAGGTATTCCTTTTTCTCACTTCTTCATTTACAAGCTAAGACTAATGGGCCAAAGGACCCAAATAAAAAGAAAATAAAATGGCTTAAGATAATTACTTCACACTTAACTAAAAATGTGTACATATATCACATATACATAAAACAAAAAACACTTTTCTCTCAAGTTCTACATAAGAAAAATATGTAAGTTTGCGTACTTATAAAATAAAACATTTTCTACCATTTAAAAAAAAAAATATTATTAAATTTTTTATTTTAAAAAATACACTATTTACTCAAATAAATGAATAAAACATTGTTTTAAACTTTCAAAATTCAACAAAAATACTTTTCTCACACAGAAAAATATTTTAAACCATTTCCAAACTTAATTTATAACCAAAACATATTTTTAAACCCATTTCCACCTTTTTATTTAAATAAATCTCCTTAAAAAAATCAATTACTTCTTTTAAAAATTATTAAAAGAAATAAATGGGCAATAATTAATATAATTATTGCATTTTCTATAAAGTAAGGTCATTTTGCATTTATTACCACTCAACCAAATAAAATAAAGTTTGGAATTTTTTATTTTCTCATTTTTAATTTCAAAATTCATTGTTTATTCCAAATAAACAATTTAAAATCTCCAATTTTAATTTAAATCGCAATATTAAATTATAATTACCATTATAATTTAATATTGATAGGCAATCTCCAAACCAAGGTTATTACACATTCACATATGTATTCATTTCTTAAGTCTATTTGGGTTTCCTTGATGTTCCACATTTAGTTTATACATTCATATTATATATGTTTTATTATTATATAACTTTTATATTTTGTATTACTTATATAATAGTCTTATATATAATATTATATTAATTAAATCCTATTTAATTAATTAATATTTCAATCAATTTTATATTATTTTAATATAATATTTATATTAAATATTTATTACATATTATAACCTTTATACTATTACATATATATCTTATATATGTGTGTATTCATTTAATCAATTAACCTTTAATTAATTAATTTAATCAATTAAAATTTTATTTATCTGTTTATTTAACCTTTAATTAATTTATATAATTAAACAACTTTAATTAAATTATATTACTTTCAAATTAAATTCTTGTATATACATGTACATTTATGGTATTTTAAACATTTTAAAATAACATAACATATATCATAATATATAATACATGTATACATTTATTAATTAATTAACTTATTTAATTAATTTAATCTATTGATCTTATTAATAAATTTTAAATTTTCGAAATTAATATTTATTTTTAAAATTTTGAATTTTTTTATATTATAACTTTTATAATATTTGTATATCTTATTATAAATTTAGCTTTTATATTTAAGATCTTATATTTTAATTTTCAAACAAATTTAAAAATTTAGCCAAGGCTCAATTCAAATTTGGGCTGTATGCTTAATAGTTAACCCTAATATGGCTAATTTAGACCGTATAGGGTATTGGGCTATGATACTACTGTTGGAACTGGGTCAGCCTACAGCTAAAGTTATTGAAGAATTTAAAAAAAAAAATTAGATCTATATTAAGCCTATGAAGTCTAATTCATTAGAATATTTCTAAGTTTTTATTTAAATAAAATCTCTTATTTTATCAAAATTTATAAATTAAATAGTTGTGTTTAATTTATATTTTAATACATATAAATACACACATATATATCATATAAATATATGTATGTGTGTGCATGTGTAACACGTAAGCCCGTGCATGGTACAACCTGTTTACGTGCACATAAAAATGTATATTTTTACTCTTATATTTAATCTTTTTTTATTAAAATAAATGTCATATTAGGGTATTTTAACATGTTTTAAACCAAAATATAAAAGTGCTTTTAAAATCATCATCCACTCATCTAAATTTGGCAAAACAGTAATTTGTGTATGCACTTATTTTGTGAAAATTTGTTTGCACGATGTAATTCAATTTTGTAGGAAAATCGAGCGCAAATTAGAAGATGCTTCATGGATATATGCATGCATAAGTAGTAGAAGCCAAAAGAATAAAGAAAATAAGGAATTAAATCAACATGGTGGATCTCACTTACCCACTTACTGATGGACCATATTAAAAAGAAAAAGCACACGTTAGTGGGGGATTGATCGTTAATGATGACTTGGAGGCCACACAAAGTCAAGGACATTTTCGATAGCTCCCTAAAAAGCGGTTAGGGTTTCAGACACGTATAAATACCCTGTAACAACCCACTTTTCCGTACAGTTTAAATGGACAATAAACCACATATGACCCGCTGAAATTTAGTGAAAAAGCGGATAGTTAGGGAAAGAAGAAGGGAGAAAGAAGATAAGAAGAAAACTAAGCATGAAGTTGGATCTATAATTACAGTAAAATTTGTTCTGGGACTGAATGAAATGCTTGATAGCTCCGTCTTAAATTCCATCATCTTCACGACGTCTTCACTTCGAAATGCTTGAGTTGGATCGAAGTGGTTTTCAGATAACTTATTCGAACCCGGTCTCTTCGAAAACAACTTTCGATAGTTTTCTAGTAAACTCAACTCTGGTTCTTCATGAAATAAACAGTCAAAGGTAAGAGAGAAGATCACCTCCTAACCATTAGTGGATGGATTTCCTTGTTGTTTGTCCTAAGAGAACAAAACGAGATTTATTTGTACTGTACAGCGTCATCGAAGATGGCTGTGCCATATAACTCACGTGTTTCTCCTAGATATTTCCAAAGTTACGTTTTGGGTCCAAATCCGATAGTCGGTTATTTAACTATCGAATAAATAAATATTCAAATCAGAGATTTATTTCAAACGGAATAACCAACATTGGTTAAGCACATAAGCGGCCGCTAGCCTCCTTTTAATTTAACTTTTCATTAATGAAAATCACTTCATAATACTTGCATAAAATACTTTTACAAAGATATATTCATAAATTCCTATATTTTAAATACTTAGAAAATATCCATATACTTATCTCATGGTATAAGTATATTCACAGAACGAAGGAATATTTTCTTTTTACATAATCCTAAAGCCAATTATAAACTCCTTTATAATTTCTAAAACCTATTTACAAACTATTTTGTAAATCTCAAAAAACCGTTTATTCACATGACTAAATCATTATTAAACTCTTTATAAATCCATAAAACTAATTCTAAAACTCCTCTTATAATACCATAAACCCATTTCTAAAATCATTTATAATATCTAACCATTTATAAAAATTCCTTTACCTTGTAAACAATCTTCATATAAGTCTTCAAAACCCTTTTATAAAACTCCTCTTATAAAACCCAAGTCCGTTTATGAACCCTATTTATAAGTCTCGAAAACATCTATTTATAAACAATAATGTTTATCTTCAAAACACTATTATATAATAATAACTGTTAACAATAAACATTATAAATAAATGATAATTATTAACTTCAAAACATTTTAAAATAATAATTAAAATTTTCAAAACATTATTAATGAAATAATAATAATTAATCTTCGCCGTCGGTATAAATAGTGCTAATTAATTTTCAAAACACCATTAATAATCCTTATTATTAATTTCAAATCATATTAATTATTTAAATAATTAACCTTTCAAAATATTAATAAATAAATTTCTTAGAAAATTAAATATAAATAAATAACTTTTAAAACATTTCTAAATGACTTAGAAAAGACAGACAATAAGGTTGGGGTAAAAAGAAATTAAATCATTTCAAAACAAAATATTTCCGACAACCCAAATTCAGATTTTAAATCATTCTCCGTCCCAAAAATCAACTCCAAACCAAATGACAATTTATAGTATCTCAAAATATTAATTTAATACCAATAGCTACCAAACGCTTAACCAGTATTGATATTGATTTTTTTTTATCACCACAAGGTTTAAGTGTTGAACTTATAATAGTGTCATAATCAATGGAGCCAACATTCAGTTTTAATATCCAATAATTCATATGACAGGAATATTATTGAAATTAAAATCAACAAAGGCGAGGAATCCTATCGGATCCCTCCAATTCGACCCTTGCATCACAGACTGTATATAATCATATTTTATGGGTCATCCGCTACTAGGTGGGTATATATAAAAGGTTATCCGCTCCAGGGGCGGAAATAAATCTAAACCAGCTGATAAATTAGTAAATCATCTAAACATTCATTCAACAATTTTTATCAACTATATAATATATTGGTTAACCAAACAGGTGAGTTTAACTCACCATTATTCCAGTTGTCATAGAAGCATTCTAGTATCTGCCTAAATAGAATGACGTTTGATTCAACACGAAATTCAACTATCCCCAATCGTCACCAAACTAATTCCATATTGTAGTTCATGTCAATATGATCCTAAAGCGACTGATCATGTTCAGTTATTGGTTTTACATCATTTTATAATTATTATATAATAATTCAAATCCACTAATCACTATTAACTAATCAATCCATCTTATATAAATTATTGATCCTTCTTCCATCTTCTAAAATGCACGTCTTCAAATCGACTTCGCCGCCGCCTTCCACCATCGCGCGTCGCTCGACCATCGAAGCTCCACCTGCCCTTGACGAGCCTCCAACCACTGCCGCCACCTTCCAAAACGCTACCACGTCAAAGAAAAACCCCCAAAACTGAACGTCGTTAACTATCAATTCTCGCCGCCTCAGCCCGCCAGCGACCCCCGCACTGCCACCCAAGCACCCCTCGACCACTAGCTACCCAACGGCACCGCCCATGGTCCCTATCTCCTCTGCAATCGTCGTGCTGAGGTGAAAGATTGCTGCACCGTTCATCGATAAATTGGAGCAACCACCCTTCACCATCAACGATGTCCACCATCTAATATGCTGAGCTTCTCCCCCTCTACAACTTCTTATTTGAGCATCTCGGAGATCAACGTCACTAGCGGTAACATGTCGATATAAGCCGTTAGATTTGGTTGTGTTTTATTTAGTTATTGGTCAGCGATTTCTGAACATGGAGGAGTATATAAAGGATGGAAATGGTATGGTGCAACGGTGGAAGTATGGTCTGGTCGTGCTAGGCATTGAATGGGTATGGCCTTAACAAGATGGATACTTTTTATTGAATTCAAAATATCAAACTCTTATGCACCCGAAATCTTGAACTCCGAACAAGAAATGTCGCCTGGCGTTCTATACTAAATACTCTTAATCTGAACTCAATGGAACTATTACCGAGGCATAGTTTGATCATATACATAAGATGGCTTTCAAAATCAAATTATATTAACTTAAATTCCTTTAATTAATTTCTATGCGTTTCGAGCCTGCACGATCAAACGATACATCTGGTCGCCACGAAATTTGATGGCATACCGTAACTCATAATTACGGATTCAGTAAAACTGGTTTCGTCAAAATCCGAGACAGTGCCTCAGAAGTATATTTTCACACGTTAATTAAAACGAATATTATTAAAAACCAAATTAATCACTTTTGAATCTTAATTTAAAAGTTTATTATCCCATTCTTATTCAACTGAATTTAATTAAGATTTCAAAATCATTTTTATTTGTATTAAATCCAAGATTTGATTATTTAAACAACTTCAAATATTCAAATAACCATTATATTTTAAATTAAAGTTTTTTAACTTATAAAATTAACCTTTCAATATTTAAAATCAATTAAATATTCCGAATTTGAATGACAAAAATTCTGGATCGTTACATAGCCTCTTATGTTTCATGTAATGGATATCTTCTTTTATGCATAGTTGTAGCCACCAAATTGAAATAAAAGTTCTCATATTTTTAATGGCTTCTTAGCCTTCTCTTTTATTTTACGCACTTTTATTTCATGCTTTTTTTAATGCTATTTTATTTCATGTCTCTTTTTATTTCATGTCTCTTTTTATTTCATATTAATATAGTAGATTTATTTTTATGCAATTAGTTAAC
Organism: Allium cepa; assembly: GCA_030765085.1. Lineage (NCBI taxonomy): Eukaryota > Viridiplantae > Streptophyta > Magnoliopsida > Asparagales > Amaryllidaceae > Allium > Allium cepa. The sequence continues at coordinate 207,198,732 of CM060934.1, forward strand.
TCTCTTTAATTACTTTTTACTTTCATTTTATTTACGTTGAAATCAATTCATGTTGATACGAATTCAAGTATGAGATGCTAAACCCCTTCAGTTTAGAGATAATGAAGCACATTAATCATGTAAATTCAACATAATGATTTCATTTATGCTCTCTTATTTTTGTGCTTGATGTAAATTTATATATCGATGAAAGTTTGTTGTTTATTAGTGAATTTGATAGTCTATGTTTTTAATCGCAAATAGGTTATACTTAATTAATATAAACACAAGTTACATCTTCATCTAACTAATTGATTTTGATAATGAAGTTAAAAGTGGAATCAAAATTTGATGTTCTATGTTACTTGATCAAAAATAGTAAATAGATGATACTTAATATAGATTTTACTTCTAACTTCATAATCATTTTCATGAGATTTGATAAGTGGGTTTGGATGATGTATTGAAGTTTGATGGTTTAAATTGTGTTAGTCAATATCACAAATAGACCATACTTATAATAAATACATCAACTAATTCTACTTGAGTTAAGAAAAAGATATTATAAATTTGTTCTATGTTGATTTGTTTGAATATGAGAGTGAATTTACCTCTAAATTACTTTTAATCTCATTGGTTTTTATTCTCGTTTTACTCTAGTTTTCTACACTTTGTACTTAAAAACATTTTCAAAACTTTTGGGGATAATTTGATCGAGTAATTTAAAAATTATTGCTTTCCTTGTGGGATCGACCTGTACTCACATACGTACTACAATTGTACGCCGTGCACTTCCTAATTTTAATTTAGAAAATTTGGTGGTTTTCTAATAGATAGAAAATTGATTTCGAACACATGTTCATGTATAGATGTTGGGATTTACATCACAACAGACACGTTAGCTCATCCGATATGTATTGTATGTTGTCCAAATATGTGTATGTATTTAACCTTGTTACTTATATTTATTAGTTTAAAACATACATCAATTGACTTATTTACTCGAAAATAGATAAAATATTAATAAAAAATATTTTCGAAATTTTACCCAAAATTTAAATTTCTAGACAATTTTATATGATATTTTGAAGTTTGAAAAAAATTCATGATTGTTTTAAGAAAATTGCATTTTTAATTAGTTAATTGTTTGTCCACAATTATTTGTAATAATTTTATAAAATAACAAAAATTGATTTTTAATTCTTTTTCTGACCGAGAACTATTCTTATGTGAAAATAATTTTATAAAATTTAAAAAACAATTTTTGAGACATATTTTATTTTATAGGATTTATATAAATAGTATATTTTTTTAAATAATATTAAAAATAATAAATAATTAAATATTTTGTAGCTTTCCAAAATTATTATTATAGTAACTAAACATATAAAAAATTGTAGGATCAATTATTATCATAGAATGATATTGTAATTAAATATGAACTATATATATAATTAAATGATGTGTGTGTGTGTATAATAATAAAATTATATTATTATTATATTTAAAATTTGGTTGTACATATCTCATATATATATAAAATTAAAAAAATACATACATATAACCAGTCTAGCTTGTGATAATAGCAGTAAACATAAGAATCTCACCTACCTGCAATATATATATATATATATATATAATGAATGCTAATCAGACCTTGTTACGGTATATATATATATATAATGATATTATTATAATAATATATAATGAAATGTTATATACCATGATTTAATGAATAATATACTTGAAAATCAATGTCTTGTAGCATACCTTGTAATGATGAACTCTCTCCTATTATAAGCTTTTTGATTTGGCAGACTGCTAATCCTTAAACCATTGACCTTTGATTATCGAATAGTAATTGATCTTGAGCTTAATATTATGGGGCCCCTAAGGTTTAAGTCGGTTATCAATAGAAGATTAAAGAGGCAACAAAAAAACTATTTTTTAATAAGGGTTAGAATTGTTTAAATAGTGGATGGAAGAGAGAAAATAATGGATCATATCTCATACCAGTTCTCCCTTAATCTGAGACATCCAAAACCAACAGCCCTAACCTAATTAAGCCATCCCTTTCAGCCCTATTCCAGCCAAAAGTGCTTGCCCATCATCATGAGCCAAGATCCCATTTAAGCCCATAGAAAATATTATTCAATTAAATCTAATTTAATCGCTTATCGATATTGTATATCGATCGATATATATATAACTGTTACAAATATATTTAATAATATTTATTCCTCAAATCATAATTATAATTTATAATTAATATTTTATCATATTAATTAATTTAATTAATTTATAACGAATATAAATTAATTAAATCATTTGGTCAAAAGTGAATTCATCCTTTTGGTTGTCTGACTCTTCGGATGTAAATTTGGTCAGCGATTAACATCGAACTATTCGAATGTTAATGCTCACACGTCACTTGACATTTTGCCAAATTTATCGCTTACTTAGTTTTTGTAAAGTCCAATTTCACTTTATCAAAAGTTACCTAGTTGTGACTTTTTATTTACACCAATTCTCTTCGTCAAAACAATATCACCTTGGACTTATAGAATTTGGTAATGATCAAAATTCCAATATCATCCACATTCAACTCTATAATCCAAACACAAATTACTTGGTTCAATAATAATAATTATTATTAACTGAATTGTTCTGGCCAGAGACTTTAACTTTGAGTTGACTTGAGTTACCATGATATTAACCCCATATAACCGAGGAGATGAATCCTCTCTTGAACAGTGCTTTACTTCCAATACTTCCACTCGACCCAACTATAGTCACTCAATGGATGTCATGCCATGATTTACTATAATCAAAGCGATGCTTTCATTTATTGAAGATCAACAGTATTCTCAAGTCGAGAGAACTGTGTAAATCGGTTACATCGATATTTTTGTTTGACCTTAGTTATATTAACCAACAGAAAACCATTGAGTGAGTCATTCTATAGTTATCCAACAACTATCAGTACATAGCATCTTAATTCCTCCAACAGTCTGTCGAAATACACTGCCAAACATTTAGAGAGCGTTACATGCTCCAGTCTCAATGGATACATCGATATCCAATCTCGATGCATCTTAACTAGAAACATTTAAAATGATATATTGGTTTTCATTGTGATAGATAACTCATGGTTACAACACTTTGTAACTGCTATCACAAAACATACCCTTTATGAATTTTATATTAAATATATACTTTTAACTGAATTAATTAATTAATACAACACATTATGTCAAGTAGGGCTGTTATGGTAATGGTAAATTTTCCATTAACAGTCAATCAGTTACCATTTTTGCGTGAAATCGATGTACCAGTTTAATCGAAATGGTAATGGTAAATTTACTATATTCATACCGGTAAATCGTTGGTAACATTTCTTCAATATTAGCGGTAATGGTAGTTTTACCAGTCAATTTATAACACATGTATATTCATGCAATATGCTTTATTATAGGCATTTATAACGAAGAAAATGATTAAATTTAGTTCAGTAATCAGGTGAAATAATGTTAAATACATTTCACTTTGTTTTTATTCAAGTCTTTTTATTAAGTAACGCTATAAATGGTATAATGAAGCAGCGTTATAGTGTGACTACGTGTTAAGTTATTGACCTTTTTTAGACAAATGGTAATTTACCATTACTGGTGTGATGGTTACCAGATATCGGTATACAGTTTATCGATAACGGTAATCAATTTAAGCTTACCAATAAAAACGGTACGGTAACGATATTTGCGAAATAGTAACGTTAACCATTGCAATAACAGCCTTAATATCCAGTATATAATAGAAGAAAAACACCTTTTATTTCGAATAAGATTGGTTATCAAGTTAGGTATATGCAACAAAATACATAATTTTCCGTAGGGCATACCCCTAATCCTATCAAATGGTCACTTAACTTCACTCATCATTAGCTTGAGATAGAATATAACTTTTTAGGTACTCTTAAATCTTATATGCAAGATACTTAGCTTATTGATCGAATCGAAGTAAATTTAATTCTTTTGCATGTCTTATTTTCTACTTTCATTTTGTATTCTAAAAACTTAAAATAAATGTATGACTTATGTATCAAAATAAACATGTCCATATCTAGTTAATTCATCGGTGAATGTAATGAAGTAAGTGGATTCTCTTTTAGTATCTCTAACATCAAACTGCAAACATTTGTATGTATCAATCCTAAGAGCTGGATAACTCTTTTATCACTCCATCGAATGGGTGATTTTTCCAATAATTCTTTAAATACAATTCATAAGTTTCATATGATTCAGTCATATGAATGAAGATATTCTTTGTTTCTTTTGCAATATTTTATTAATGATACAACATAGTCTAGGAGCCCAATAGCTTTTTTATCGCTCACATCGAATTGGTGATCTAGTCATTGATCCTTTTTCATACAATTTAAAAGTTTTCATATTATTAATGGTAATGTGAATTAAAACGTCCTTCATTTATTGTGTAATAGTTTCTCGATGATATAGCTTAGTCTATGATTCCAAAGTAATTGTTGAATATTTTAGATGCTTCTTTATTTCTATGACTAACCCATCATAAGAAAACAAATACTATCACTGAAATACCAAAGTATATGCATTTCTAATGAATTTCATAATATTCGTATGTAAAACGAAATTGCATTCATTTTCTCTCAAGAACCAAAATGGTTATTATTTTATAAATTAACATTTGTTCAGTAAAAGTAATTATTCAATGCTTAGATGCATCCCATTAGCAATGGTTATATGGTACACTCCCACTTCTTCGACTATTACAATAGCAAGTTCGGGAAATAAAGCTTTGTTGAACCTCTTATTATGAGCTTTCTTATTCTTCTACTGTAACTAACCTACATTCGAGAGTTACAAATGTAATATGTGAAGCTTCAAAAAATAGGTCTTATAAAATAAAATCCTATATAAGAAAACATATTAAGAACAGAAACCATATTTCTTATTACTATCTTTTGCAGGCAAAATAAAGTATTATTATTTTGCACAGGCAAGTTGGTTTTATAGTGCAGTGGCCATATCATTTTACAAATGTAATACAGGTTTGAGGCAAAGATGCCTCAGCAACTAGTAGACCAAAACTATGTACAGCACAGAAGTTAGGCAACATGCCTAAACTACTAAGCAACAACATAAACCACTAACCCCCTGCATAGAGGAGGATTCATACTCGTCCTCGGACGAGTCAGTACCAATAACATTTACATACTCACTAAATAGGTAACTATTTTGGGATCGAACACCTTTGAATCCTTATCGAATATGCATCACCTATCCTAAGTTTGTCCTTTAAAATCTCATTATTATGTTCATCGAATTTTCCATCACAGATAGGAAAAGGGAATCACAAGAAATGTGATAGAACAGGGATCTATGCTCTACCTCCATATCAGAGACAAACTTAAAGCATATTTCAGTTAATGGGAAGTAGCGAATTTACTTCACTTCATTGATCCAGGTCTTCTCTTCAGAGTACCAACCAAATGGGTCGGTGATAGAGCTAGGAGGAACATAAGAAGTGGAAGCACTAACATGGGTAGGAGTGGACATATGTTTGGGGACCCATACATGCTTCATGACTTTTGAAAGAGAGATCTTCCGGGAGATAGGAAGCTTTACATCAACTTCCTCGATGTCAGGCAATGGCATTGGAGTAGGAGAATGCTTTCAAGGAGCGACAAGATGATCGAAAGATCTACAAATTTTGCATATCGACGGTTTCCACTTATAACCAACATCTACCAAAGCAACAAGGCCAGGATCTGATTCAACCGATGATACATATGGTAAAAATATATTAGGATTTACCTCAATCAAAGCTCTTGCATAGCCTAATCTGTCCCTTATCACCATCGCCTCATCAAAATCGATCAACTCATCAAAAAGGTTTGCCAACTGATCAACACCAACCATAGTTTTAAAATAGAAGGGATGTTTGAAAAATGGACCAAAACAGGGATAGAAAGTACCTGTTCATGTGTAGTGTCAACTGATGGGTTCCATTTGGTAACAATAAATGACTTTTCCAGAATAATAACAGGCTCAGCTTCAAGAACGCGGAGTCTATCCACAAAGCATGTGAAAGCGAAATAGACCATAGAATTATCAAATTGCATGGCAATATTTCCTTTCAATTGCCAAAACTTCCTAAGATGGGATTTCACAACAGCAAATGGTGGGTTATCATCCAGGAAGAAACCAACAAGTTGTTCATGGTACAAAAATTTATTGCATCAACCACCTTGGGAAGAGGGATGTTAATTCCATTAACTGTTTTGAGATCAAAAAATCTCAGAGTGTAAACTCCAGCATTATGTGGTTTATTAGCGAACAAAGAGGACCAGGATGTTGGGATAGCGGCATTTGGAACTGCAGTTGAAGGTACTGCAATATTTGGATTTAAAGACTCTAAATTCCCACGGGATTTGATTAGCGATGTTGGGTTCGACAGTATATTATTAAGCAAGTTATTATAGATAGCAGTACAAGTAAAAAAGCTATAGACAGGTGATTCAACATCATGATGATTAGTTAGCTTCACATGATTTACAAAATTATCCCCTTTGACTTCAGTATTATTAGGATAGGTTGTCACGGTATCAATACCCGAACAAACCATCGGAATAGCATATATCACCTAAGCGTTAGGAATTGAAGCATTTTCTAAATGAGCGGGTAATAGATTTACATTCACAATAGAGGCTAGGTTAACATCAACATTTGGATCATTAAAAGCACACGGAGCAGGGAGTTTGATCGTCGCTTCGGAGGCAGAGCCATCGGAAGTCGGAGAAGGTATCGCAAAGATGTGGCCAGATTTGGTGGTGGATGCACGATGCTCGATCAACACGGTGAAATGTTGCTTTGTTTTCTTGTTCTTTGCGATCCAAATACAAGCGAAAAATGAGTAAAGAGGAGGAGGAAAGTTGAGATGGAGGGCAAAGGGATGGAGAGACGAATGAGATCGAAGAAGGACTGAATTAGTGAAAAGGCTGAATTAGGTCGATTTTCAATTTAACGAAGGCCATTTCTTTTTTACTTATTTAACGTCTACGAATATTTTTACAATTCTATTTTTCTTGCTCTCATGAAGTAGAGTGACTCTCATCTTTTCTTCATCGTAACCGAGCCTTTGTTACTGCCAGTCTTATTCTTTGAAATTTGAGCTTGTCCTTGCTAATTAGTTTGTTGTCACTCGTCCTATCTATCCTTGTTGTATATCTCCATCACCAAGGGCTTGCACCCTAAAGTCATACAACTCATTTTATTAATTATGAGACGATCCATTTCTCTTTTAAAAGTTTGACATTCAATAGAGAAACCATTTGCTATGAAATTTCACTATATTTCTTTATGAAAATGAATTATGCTCGTCCTAAACATGTTAAGAAGATTGAATTAGTTACACTTTTGTGATCGGATTAAACTGATATTTCAATAATCTTAGAGTTCAGTTTGTCTATAGTCCATGGTTTAGAATTTCCACACTCAATGAGAACCTCAATTTATTCAATCGTGATCGATAAGAAAATGATCTGGCACTCTGAATTATCATATCATTCTGAATTAATTAATTTCATCAAAATTATGTACTTTTTGAACATGATTGTTCACATACAACTTTGTATGTGATTGAATATCCATACGCTTGTACTATCTTTATAGATCACACGTAGTAGGCAACGTAAAACAATGAGAAAGTTTGCACTTAAGTGACTTAAACTTGAAATTTTCTAATGGTTGCATCATTCGACTCTTGCATGGCCCGAATGCAACAACTTGCCAAAAAAAAATTTAGTAGTAAATATGATTGTACACTTCTTAGTTAATTTGTAATTAAATTCATTACGTATGTTTTAATCGATAACCAGCATTATAGATTATGTCTCAAAAAAATCCAAAAAAAATACGGGAGTTTCGTAAATTTATCTACCAGGTGTTATGACCCATTTACCATGCCATCGTAACCTTAGGGAGTACAAATAAATTGTGATTAGCACATTATAAATGACATCGATATAATTCCTAATCGTATAAGATGTGCTTTTAATTTTCTTTGTGACCTTATAAAGTACCAAAATATCACAAAGTGCATTAAGCACTCATGACCCACCATTTAGCGATTGCATGAAAATAATTTTTATAACTCTTAGAGAGTACCAATAAAGCTATAAAATATTCTCACCGATCATGTGACATTTATAACTATTGCTATAATATAATTTATATCAATGGGAGTGCCAACAACTATACATAAGTTAAAATAATCATACTAAATGTAAATGGCAAAAAGAAAGAGTGTTTGAATCATAATTTCAACTACTTGTAGATTGTTATCGATGTTATAAGAAAGACGCATATAATACTCTGTGAGATCATATGTTAGTACATCATATGTATACTCCCGTGCATCTATATGGATTTTATTTTATTTAACCTCTTTATACGCATATATTATTTATTAGACTTTTACATTATTATAACATTTACAGTTTATTAACATAATATTATATATATATATATATATATGTATGTATGTATGTATGTATGTATGTATGTATCTTTACTTCTTAAGTGGCATTTAATTCAAATGCAAATCAAAACAAATCAAAATTATAATTTTTATTTTTATATTTGATTTTAAAATAATTTTATATGTATATATATATATTTATAACCTTTGTAAAATTTAATTTTAGTTTAAACCAGCTATTAATTTAAATTATATGATATCCAAATATGCTTATTTGAATCATGCCAAGGCCCAATAATTTTGGATCTCACATGTATGCCATACCTTAGAATCAAACCTTTCGATGAGTAAAGAAAGGTCCACAATGGCCAGGAGGTTTTCTTTTCGTAAAAACGTTCCTTGATTATATAACATCTTACCTTGGACATAGTTGCTTAAATGCTGATCCAATTAGAATATTCTTATAGATGACTCAAAACGTTGGCCAATTATTCATGTTAACGTTGGCTCTCGTATCATTGTCGGATTAGGTGCATCGGCTAATAGGATAAAAAAGGAAATTTCAGGAAAAGACTTCAACTTGTTATGCACTAGATCCCTTTATGTGTTATTATGAATAATCATATATGTGTATACATATATATTCAATTTATTTGATATTACTGAATTTGTAATCCGGATAAAATATAAATTTGCATTTGAAAATCAAATTTGAATTAAAAGTATTATAGCTATATTAAAAATGATCGAATAAATATAAATAAATTTAACTTTGTTTTTGTAATATTATCGTGAACATTAATTTTCCGGTGATTAATAAAGGAACATGTCACATTTATTTTTATTATTTTTTAGACTTTAAGCGGGGTTTTTAGAAAGGATCCTTACCTCTATATTATTAAAAACACATAAGAATTACAGAGGAATATAAAGAAGCCGGAGCAAATGGAGAACAGAAGAAGGAAAACAAAACAATCTGCACACTAAACAAGCCCGCCTATCATAAATAGCCTTATCAAAGCTAGTTATAATCAGGTCAAAACCTTGCACTCATCTTAGATTTAATTTTCTTAGCACAAAACACTATTTCATTGCTAGATCTAACTTAATTTTGGAACGGACGCTTATTTCTTTCCTTCCATATCTCAACCAAACAACACTTGAGAGAGATAAGCATCACCCCAGCCTTAAAATCCTTCCATCTGGTGGCAAGAAATGTCTAACAATAATATGGGTATGTATGTGCTAACATATGCAAAAGGATATAAATATATAAGTGTTTGTATATTTGTATTATGTTCATACACACATTTTATAAATATAATATATAAAGGTACAAATATTAGATTTCTTCCTTTATTTTTTTTTTAATATATATATATATATATATATATATATATATATTACATATAATTATGTGTGTGTGTTAACATGTTAAATAAATCAAATCAAATTGATATACACACATATTAATAAATTTACAACCACGCGTTAAATTAATTTTAGTATGGTTAAATTTTTGTTTGGATTTATTAAAGTTCACGTATTAAAGTTCAATAAATCATTTTCTAAGTCAGAAGCTAAATTATATTCATAGTTCAAAAGTTCAAAATGTAATTTTAAAATTTTAATTAAATAATATATATTCATGTTATGATTTTTTATTTATATTTAATATTATTATTTTAAACAAAAACATTTACTAATTCAAACTAGTTTATGTTTATATATTAAATATAAATAACATCGACACATTTACATTCGACTTTAAAAGGATATATTTTTTATTTTATTTTAGCAAAGCTAGTCGGTTGAAATGGACCCCTACCAGATTTATTAGGAAAAACAGCCTTTAGAAGGCATAATCATAGCAATAAGCTACTATAACTATTAAAACAAACAAAAAAACTAAAACCTAAAGCTGACAACATAACCAAAAGTAGAAAAATCAGATAATGTCGTGAATTGTCCTTAGTTTCAAATTTGGTGGCATCTCAACAAGCTTGCTAATCTTTCAAAAAGTTCTTTTTTATTTCTTTTCTCCCCTGTGAAAATCCTATCATTCCTTTCCTCTCATATTATCATCATACTTCTTTCAGCAGTTTAAGTAAGCAATTTCCATTGAAGTTTTTCCACCTATTAGCTTTAAATACAGCAAACCACTCAAATTTCGAAACTCTAGATGGATGGTGCAACTTGAGAAGACACGTAATGTTGCGCCAAACAAAGCAAGAATAGGAGCAGTTAAAGAATATATGAGTGTGTTTCCACTAGCATGACATAGGACACGCTCTAAAATATCAAGAAGGCGTTTTCTAAATAAAAAAGTCCTATGTGTGCCAAGGAAAGCAAGAACTTGGATGAAAAGCAACAACTACTTTATACACCCTACTAATAGAATAAGGTTTATCACTCCACAGATTTATCATTCAGAAATATTGAGGTACTTTCTAGTCTCTACATTGATCTATACTTGCCTTATAATTCATGAACTTGAATTAGATAGGGAAGTGGATTCATCAGGATAATACGAAGCAGCTTTAACATTATCTGGAATGCCACTTAACACTCTGAGAGGCTGGTTAATAAAAGAAGAGAGGTTACAACATTTTTCTAACCAAGGAGAGTGTCAATGAAGTGATATTGCATTCAGAAATATTACTTTGAACATGAAGCAAAAAAAATGTTCCTATGGTTTAGCGAATTTCTCCAAGTCCAACTATAGTCTAAAGGGGTGTTGATGGTTCAAAAATTTTCCTTTTGGTCAAGGTCGTTGAAACTCCATCTTGTCCATAGGTCATCACAATTACTAAGAAGCTCATTCACATTAGTAGAAGTTGCAGTTATTCCCTTTTTTATATTCATTGTACCAAGCCCTCCTCAATCAAAAGGCACGAGGAGAGATTTATATGGCATGAGGATTGATTTTTTACAAAGGGGATTTCCATACTGCATAAAATGATTTATAGCTGAATTGATCATTCTAATGATTTTATTGAGGAGAATTAAAATTCTTGCATAATAGAGGTGCATGGCAGCATGAAGTTTCACGATTATAAGTCCACCAACAAGTGAAATTTTTGAAGTAGGCTTTGCACCGATCTGCTAATAATTTTTTCATGCAAAGGGAGACAATGACTAATGGAAATGTTGGAAGTCATTAGAAGCGCTACTAGGTATATATATCATTTGGTTGTATGGAAGATAGAGTGGAGAGAAACATCAATATTTCCTTTTCATGGGAAGGAAGGCCAACAACCATAATATTTCTCTTATATCCTCTTATCAACTCTCCAGTCAATAGAATATTATCGGCTCTACTAGAAAGGAATGCATTTTGGTTTTTAATTTTTTGTAAGGATTGAACATTTCTTATTCCAGAGGCCATAATTTTAGTAATACATTTATAAATGACATTACAACAAGAATAGGCCTAAACCGAGTCACACTGGAAAGGGAATCTGATTCAGAGGCAGCCTAGTTGTATTTATTTCCACTCATCATTTTGTTGCTTTTAAATAAGTTTTGATAGCTTTAACAAAATCTTTTTAAAAAATTGACTAATAAAACTTGAATAAATGCGCATTAAATTCATCTAGACCAGAAGAGCTCAAATATTGCCTTTTTAGTTTCATCGACGGAAACTTCTTCAATAAGAGACAAGATACCTTCAAGGCTAATTTTATGAATAAGGATATGGTACGTAGAAGAGAAATTTGGTTTTATAGGACTAGGATTTTCTAGAGTAGATTTAAAGTAGTCTATAAAAGCATTCTTTATTCCAGTAAAATTTGAGCAAGTTATACCATTCTTATCTTGAACAGAATTATTTTCTTTGAAGCGGTAGAAATTTCAATAATAGAATGAAAATGGAGTTTTTGTCACCACCGATATCCCATTGCACTTTTATTTTTTGTCTAATCATACTATTCTCATCGACTAGGGCAGAAGCTAACTTTCCAGACAAAAAATGGTCTTTGAAAGAAAGAGGAATACCATTAGGGTGAGAGATCATAACTTGTTGGGATGAGTGAAGGAGGGCTCTTATATCAGAAGAATTTTTGGAACCTTTACCATAAGTTTTACCTAACCAAACCTTTGATTTCCCTTGTAAAATTCTCGATTTTCCTTATAAAATGAACATAGGTCACTATATATTTTAGACATCCAATCAGTTTTGGATATATTTATAAAATCTGGGTGTTTAGTCTTGCTGTTACAAAATGAAAAGGTGGAAAGGCCTTTAATGACAATGTGTCCCCTGTCCATAATAAGAGGGGAACGACCAAAGAGAGATGGTGGGGAATATGGATGGAGAGATTACGCCATTGGGATAAAGCTTGAGTGTTAAACTAGGATCTATTCAAGTTTGCAAAATGTCCTAACCCTAGACCTACTCCTGTAGTTCCAAGTATAAAAATCTCTTGAAATTAGAATGAGGATAAGTTTGATGATAAAATTATATTGTAATGGAGAAGTAACTTTAATAGATAACGAATTCCCGTCAAGCTTGTGAGAATGTAATTGCATGCAGTTATAGTCTCTAATACAAAGCCAAGGAAGAATGATTTTTAGGAGAATGCAACTTGGCTATCGAGGATATTATGGAAATTTTATTATTTACAATATACACGAAAGTTAGATAAAATTTAGAACTCGAAGGAATGAAAGTAACTTCAAAGTTGATGAATTGTTTATGAACAGTGATTGTTTTGATAGAGAACATGGAAGAGTTCCAAATGATAAGAACCTACCATACGGAGTTTCAGATAGGTTACAAAAAATGGACTATTTAGGAGCCATAAAGCAAGTTGCTTGAGAAGAAAGAGAGCGATTAAGTTTAATTTCACACAAGACTGACATTTGTAGATTTCGAGAATGGATCAAGATTTAATGTCTATTTATTCAGAAACAACGTGAGCTCCCCTAACATTCTAACAATCAATTAAAAGGATTTGGAGTTGATGGCAAATTGTTTCAACTCTAGGAGAGTTAGATCGGGTCGAAGGAGGCGATTTTTGTAAGACCCGATCTCCTGTGAATTCCATTCCTCTATCAAGATCGTCGTAATTAGCATTTTTCAAAGATTTTTTTCTGGTTTTTCCCTCTTTTGATGGAGAATCAAGAGTTTGTAACAATAGAAATATAATTATTGTTAGCAATATGAAGAAGGATCTGAGTAACGAGATCGGGAGGTTTTAATTTGAGATGAGGACTTGAGGAATTAAGAAGTACATTTTGGGAAAGGGTTTGAGTAGAAAAGGGAGGGAAAGTGGAATTGATTTGAGTATAGAGAGAAATATGATCGGATTCATATAATTTATTGGATTCGAATTGAGGATTGAAGAGTCTAAATAGTTGGTGGATAAGGAAGATTTGAATGCATATTAGTGTGCATAAGAATATTGGTGCGCATGCCATCTGAACTGGAGCTGATGTTGGTTGCTTGAGAAGGAGAAAAATGCACTTATGCGTTTACTACTTTATCCACATGTTTAGTTTAATGACAACATTGTTAGAATGGAGATACATTTTTGGAGCTAGTTTAAAAAATGGAATAATGCTGCAAGAGTAGTTCGATGATGGGGTGGTGAGGGGGAAGAAACGCCTGTTCCAGGAAGTATAGCATCAAATAAATTACAGTGAAATTCACCCTCTTCAAGAACAATAATTTTTTTTGGCACTAGTTGCATAGTAATATGATTTTGAGTATCAAAAGTCTTAATATCTCGCATCGTCGAGGGAGGATCTCTTTTAGGAACCGAATTTGTGTTTTTATTCCTCCTAGTCACTTTTTTCCATGTCATACTATTTCGCTTCTAGCCATTCGCATTTTTCTCAATTTTACATGTATCTTAACTGTTAATTAGTGTAATATATTGTGACGACCCGGAATTTTGAATATTTGAAATTGAAATATTTAATTTATTTTAAATATTTAAAAGTTCATTTCAAACTTGAATTTCAAATATTACAATTTATTGGAGAATTAAATTCTTTGAATTAGACATTTGGAAATTGGGTAAAGTATGAAATATGGTGTTTCTAGTCTGTTAAAAATGATGTAAAGGGTTATAAAATTCATATTGATAATATTGAAGGTAATAAAACTTTTAAAATTGAATCTAAAGGTGATTTGTTCAGTTTTAAAAATATATTGTTTAAATTGATAATTAAAAATAGCCTTCCGAGGCACAGTCTCGGAATTCGACGAAACCAGTTCCATTAGATCCGTGATAATGTATTATTATCAGATTTCAAATTTCGTAGTGTTTGGAGTTGTCGTGTGATCATACGGGATATAAACGCGTTGAAATCTATAACGAAGATTCAATGTAATAACTGGGTTCAAAAAGCTATCTTCTCCATACGATCGAAATAGAGGCATAACATTATAAACGCCTAGCGGCACGCCTCGATAGGAGATCGAGACTTTGGCTTCGAATCGAGACAATCTAAATTCAAATTCAAATATATATATATCCTAGCCACCTCCAGCTAAAATTATCTCAAATCAGAACTTTTCCCTGTCCTTTCGAAAACACTATTGCAAGTTGAAGCTAGCACGTTAGCATCTCATCGTGTTTTTTTTATCCCCTTCTCCTCCTTTTTATTCAGCCGAGCATTTTAAAATAAAATCGATTTCCCCCTCGTTTCAAAATCAGATAATGGCCGAATAAATCTTCTTTCCCCTAAATTTTATTTCCCTCTCCTGTTCAATATATAAAAAAAAAGGAACGCAGGCGCGATTTAAAATCGCGATGAAATTCACGAGTTCGATGAGAGGCTCGCGATCGCGAGAACTATTGCTTAGGCATCCGGGATTGATCGATTTGGCGAGGCAGAGTGGGGCGTCGCTCATATCAGAGGCGCGTGGCGATACGTCATGTCGTGAGGGGAAGCAAGCATCAT
Organism: Allium cepa; assembly: GCA_030765085.1. Taxonomy (NCBI): domain Eukaryota; kingdom Viridiplantae; phylum Streptophyta; class Magnoliopsida; order Asparagales; family Amaryllidaceae; genus Allium; species Allium cepa. The sequence goes on from CM060934.1 coordinate 207,214,137, forward strand.
CAGAAATTGAGGGTTGAGGTATCTCGATGTTGCTCATGCGCATGGAAGGGTGGGTCGTGAGGCTACACTGACAAGTTGGGATTGGAGTTGGTGATATCAGTGCTGGCAGGGAGGGTAGGCGATGTCGTGCGTCGTGTGGTTCGAAGGCAGTGAGGTATCACTAATTTTTATTTTATAAAATACATATACATACAGGTCTGGGCAAAAAATATATATATATTAGAAAATATATAATTAACTCACTGTTAATGTTAAAAGTGTACAATGGTAATTAGTATGTATACATCTCCTGTTATAATAATTTAATGTGGTCGGTAAAGAAAAGAATAATATAAATATAAATGTATTTTTATTTAATTTAATTATATATATATAAAGTTTTTCAATTTATAAAATAATGATAATAATAATGATAAAATAATTTGTATAGTTTACAATAATAAGATAATTTTGTTTTAATATATAGGTTAAAAGGAAATTGTATTTTTATTAGATATGTGTGTGTGTGTGTAGATATATATAAGGTTCAAAGCAGAAAATATATATACATACATAAGATTTTGGAATATAAAAGTTAGATTTTTAAGCCTATATAGATTATTTGTATATACAATTTGGAAGTGGAAAATAAGTTAATATACATATACACTTTTTTTAAAATCTTCTAGTTTATTTTAAATAATGTAATTTAGTGACTAATTTGTTTAATAAACTTATTAATTTATTATAGTTACAAAAGGGTTTCAAAAAGGAAATTATTAGTTTAAGATTAGATTATTAGTTAAAAACCAAACTTTTAGTTAAATTAAATTGTTAGTAAATTAAATGGTAATTAATTGTTCGATCAATTTAAATATTAATAAACTGTATAAGTGTTTATACAAGGTCAAAAATCTGAAAAGAAGCAAGCCGGATTGGAAGTGGGTTGCAAACTAAACAGAGGTGAGTTAATCTCACTATTTGGATTACCATTTAAATTTAATAGTTAAATTTAAATTATTGGTTGATTGCTTGCATCGATAATTTATTATCATTTTGGATGCGATATTATATATATAGTAGTGTGTATATATATACGAGTGCCACGGCACGTGCTTCGTGCGTGAATTATTTTCCTTATAAATTATATATGTGTAAATCGGTAAAAAATGATTTTTTATTTTCAAGTGATACTAAGGATTGTGTATTTGTAAAGAAGTATTCTAAATTTCTGAAGGAAGTTTAATTTTAAACACTATTTTTAGTAGTGTTTTGAATTCATATTCGTTGTTAGATCCTATTTATTTTTAGCGGCGTTTGGATTTGTAAAAGAAGTTTAAAATTAGATTCTATTTTTAAATTATTAAGATTTGCTAACATATAGAAGGGCATTTTTGGTAATTCACGTTGATACTGTTTGCGCCAAAATTGGCCACAAACACCCAATACCGTGAAAGCACCAGTGTATGAATATAAATTAGTGATATTCAAACACAAATAACAGATCTCAACCAATAATAGGCAGCAATCCCAAAAATAAAGAACAGAGACACAAGTTTTATAGTGGTTCGGCTATCTCCGGCCTACGTCCACTCCAATTTTTTTCTTTTTATTGATTATCCTTGAAGATTACAAGTAATTACAACAGTTGTAGTGACCAAATCAGAAGAAAATAGCAGTAATGATGCTATGGAATGATTTTAGCAGCGTCTGGGCTTGCTTTTCCTCTCTAAATTTTCCGACCCCTTTTATGAATGACCAGGGGCTCTATTTATAGGCGTGGAAGGTTGAAATCCCGCCTAAAACATGGGGAGGTTGCTTAGCACGTGAGGGGGGCCCACAGGCCCGTGTTCTCGGAATCCGTGCCCAGTTTGGGATCGATTCGAAGTGACTTTCGAATCGATCAAGAATCCATCCAATTGAGCTGAAATTTGGTGTGAACATTCTTCAACATGTATGTAAGCTCCTGTCAAAATTTCATTGCATTTGGATCAACGGTTTGGAAGATATGATCGATCCAAGTTCTAGAATTCGTGCGTCCTGATTGGTTCGAACCCATGCTCTGTCCACTTCGAAACCATGTATTTCGAACCCATTCCTTCGAACCCATCCCTTCGAAACCACTCTATTCGAACCCATCTCCCTCGGCTCCTCTCCTTCGAATCCATCGCCCTCGCATCCATCACCAACTTCGAATCCATCACCAACTTCGAATCCATTACCAACTTCGAGTCCATCTTCATCTTCGAGTCCATGCCTAGTTCGAATCCATCACTTTCTACGAATCCATCATAAACTTCGAATCCACTTCCTTTCTTTGAGTCCATCTTCATTGCTTCGTATCCATCATCTTCGAATCCATATCCATCGTTCGAATCCACTGTCTTCGAGTCCATGTTCATCATTCGAATCCACTATCTTCGAGTCCATTGCACTGAAGTTACTCCTTTCGAACCCATCTAGTTCCCATTGATTCGAACCTGATGGGTTTGAACCTGATGGGTTCGAACCTGATGGGTTCGAACCTGATGGGTTCGAACCTGATGGGTTCGAACAACATTCCTCTCCCACCTCGAATCCATCATATTTCCTCCATACGAACTCCGATTGACCTGATATTTGAAACATAGCCTTTCATAGTCCTTATCATCATTTCCAATCAATTTCGTCCCGATCGGAGTTCAACAAAATTTTGACGATATCCATCGTAGCCTTATTCCTAGTCCTGCTATCCATAATCCCTTGCCAATTTGTTGTTATTCCCGTTTTGACCAAAAAGTGGGATAACAGCTTGCCCCCCAAAACATGCCTTGTGATAACAAGACGTGTTTTGAATAGTTCCGAATCCAATATTCGAAGTCCAAAGCCATATTGCCAGAGTATATCATCCTTGACTGCTTCGAGTCGATGTCCAATTCCATATCCAATAACCAAAGCCTTAGCCAATTCTGTATCCATTCGAAGTCGACAACCAAGTTCCAATCCATCCTTATCCAATAGCCAATAACCGAAGCCAGGACCTCTCCGGGTCGATAGCCAAATCCATAACCTCTCCGGGTTGATATCCAAATCCATAACCTCTCCGGGTTCCTGCCAAGCGTGATCCACATCCGACGATCGTGGTCCAGTGTCCCTGGACGTTGAGTTAATCTCTCCGGGTTCTTTCCAAGCGCAATCCATACTTGACGACCTTGGCCCAGTGTCCCTGGGCGCTGTAAAATGCCATGGCTTAAGTCCTAAGCCGAATCCCGATCTCTCCGGACCCTTGCCGAGCATAGTCCATACTCGACGACCTTGGCCCAGTGTCCCTGGGCGTTGTAAAATGCCATGGCTTAAGTCCTAAGCCGAATCCTGATCTCTCCGGACCCTTGCCGAGCATAGTCCATACTCGACGACCTGAAAATAATATATGATAATAGAGGGCCTAAGTCCTAGGCCGAATCCTGATCACTCCGGACCCTTGCCAAGCATAGTCCATACTTGACGACCTGAATGAGTCAATTTACCACGTTCGGGCAAAGCAACTCACCCCTTGCCAGGTATAATCCATACCCGACGACCATTTATCAAAAACCAGATAAAAATCCAACCAAAATCTATTCCAAAATCCAAAATCCAAATCCAAATCCGAAATTCAAATCCAGAATCCAAATCCAAAATCCAAATCCAAATCCAAAGTTCAAATCCAAAACCAGAAAACCAGAAATCCAAACCAGAATCCAAAACCAAAAACAATCATCCAAAGGAAAATCCAAATAAAAAAGCAAGAAAAACCAGGAGCTCAATCCAAGCTCCAAAACCAAATCCAAAAAGAAAAGCAATGTCCAATCTAAAAGCAAGAAATAAATTTCACAAACCATAGCGTCCCGGGTTATCATCATTCAGAGCATGCCTAGGGGCTATCTCCGTCCCCGTACATGTGTAAATGACTTTACCGTGTGCTAATAGCTTGCTACTTATTCCATATTACCCTGGTCAATGGATGATCAATCGACGATCATCCCTGGGCCTCCCATCATCACGGCGTGAGGTGGTCGGTGGTTGCTCCTGCTCCACCGTTGCATCCCGAGTTCCAACGTATTGCTGTAACTGTCCATTCCTCACATGCTCCTCGATTATATCCTTTAGGTGCCTGCAGCTGTTGGTATCGTGTCCATCCAGATCATGGAAGAGACAGTGCCTTCCTGATGTCCTTTCCCGCTCTGTTGGTTCCCTCCTTGCCGGCCTTCGGTAGGGAAGGCGATTCCGAGTTTCCAAGTATATCCGTTCCAGCGTCTCGTTCAATCCAGTGTATGTGGAAAACTTTGGATCCTTCCATCGTTTTCTAGCATTTCCAGAGTTGTCATCTAACTTCCTCTTTCCTTTGTCCTTATCCGAACCATTTTTGGATACCGCTCCAACCTCGAGTGTATTAACCTTCTTCAACTTTAAATCCGTACTTGCATCTTCTTGCCGAAGGAATCTTTCTGCCTCATGAAAGAATTCGTCGAGATTTCGCGGGGGATCTCGTATCAGAGATACCTTGAAATCCGAATTCTCCTTGACTCCTGATACTGCTGCCATTAAAACCATTGATGGATCAGGCCGATCCACCGAAGCGACTGCCGCACTGAATCGAGTTAGAAAAGTTCTAAGTGATTCGTCCATCCTTTGCTTCACCGATGTTAAAGTCATCACGTTTTTTGGCCTCTTAACGTGAACCCGAAACTGTCCCAGAAACTTTTCCACTAATTCCTTCCAAGTCCTGATAGATCCTTCTCCCAGCTGCCTAAACCACATTGCAGCTAAGTCCTTCAAATACAAGGGGAAACATCGGGCCATCACTTCCTCCGATGCCCCCAGCACCTCCATGTGTCTGGTGTACCTCATTAAGTGATCTGTTGGATCCGTCTTACCATCATATACCTCCACGCTAGGTAGCTTGAACTTAGGTGGATTCCGAGCCATCCTTATTTCCCGAACGAATGGACTTCTATTTACTCCTTCCAAATCTCCGTTTGTTAACCCACCTCGCACAGTCTTCCTGATCATCTCTACTAATCCTGTATTGTCTGGTAGGGGTTGCCCCCCATGCCCCCGAGGGAACTCTGGTACATATTCCTCGTGTGGCTCACTAGCAGCAACGTTAGTTCTAGCTTGCTGAATTCCTTCCAAAGGTTCTTCTGTATTGAATCCTGTGGGCCTGCCCCCAAGCCCTTGTTGATTGCCTTCTGGCTCCGTATCCTGTCCTTCATTGGGTTCCACAATCCTGGCTCCTTGTCCTGCATCCGCAGCTGCTGTAGCTGTTCCTAAGTTCTGCATCCCTGTAGCTCTCATTTGTTCCAAGAAAGTTTGCATCATCTCCTGTTGACTTTTCAACAATCTCTCCTGCAAAGAATTGGCCATAGCTTCCATTTCATCCCGAGTTACGTAAACCGAAGCCTGTCCTTCCTCACCTCCGGAGGATGCTTGTTGACTTCCTCCTGGTTGGCTTCTCTCAGCCCTTAGCCTTCTGCTATCCTGTCTAGCCATTGTCTTCCAAATCCAAATTCCTTAAACTCTTCAAATCCGATGTAGCGGGTGCTAGTTGTTCTCAGTGAAAGCACCAAAATGTTTGCGCCAAAATTGGTCACAAACACCCAATACCGTGAAAGCACCAGTGTATGAATATAAATTAGTGATATTCAAACACAAATAACAGATCTCAACCAATAATAGGCAGCAATCCCAAAAATAAAGAACAGAGACACAAGTTTTATAGTGGTTCGGCTATCTCCGGCCTACGTCCACTCCAATTTTTTTCTTTTTATTGATTATCCTTGAAGATTACAAGTAATTACAACAGTTGTAGTGACCAAATCAGAAGAAAATAGCAGTAATGATGCTATGGAATGATTTTAGCAGTGTCTGGGCTTGCTTTTCCTCTCTAAATTTTCCGACCCCTTTTCTGAATGACCAGGGGCTCTATTTATAGGCGTGGAAGGTTGAAATCCCGCCTAAAACATGGGGAGGTTGCTTGGCACGTGAGGGGGGCCCACAGGCCCGTGTTCTCGGAATCCGTGCCCAGTTTGGGATCGATTCGAAGTGACTTTCGAATCGATCAAGAATCCATCCAATTGAGCTGAAATTTGGTGTGAACATTCTTCAACATGTATGTAAGCTCCTGTCAAAATTTCATTGCATTTGGATCAACGGTTTGGAAGATATGATCGATCCAATTTCTAGAATTCGTGCGTCCTGATTGGTTCGAACCCATGCTCTGTCCACTTCGAAACCATGTATTTCGAACCCATTCCTTCGAACCCATCCCTTCGAAACCACTCTATTCGAACCCATCTCCCTCGGCTCCTCTCCTTCGAATCCATCGCCCTCGCATCCATCACCAACTTCGAATCCATCACCAACTTCGAATCCATTACCAACTTCGAGTCCATCTTCATCTTCGAGTCCATGCCTAGTTCGAATCCATCACTTTCTACGAATCCATCATAAACTTCGAATCCACTTCCTTTCTTTGAGTCCATCTTCATTGCTTCGTATCCATCATCTTCGAATCCATATCCATCGTTCGAATCCACTGTCTTCGAGTCCATGTTCATCATTCGAATCCACTATCTTCGAGTCCATTGCACTGAAGTTACTCCTTTCGAACCCATCTAGTTCCCATTGATTCGAACCTGATGGGTTTGAACCTGATGGGTTCGAACCTGATGGGTTCGAACCTGATGGGTTCGAACCTGATGGGTTCGAACAACATTCCTCTCCCACCTCGAATCCATCATATTTCCTCCATACGAACTCCGATTGACCTGATATTTGAAACATAGCCTTTCATAGTCCTTATCATCATTTCCAATCAATTTCGTCCCGATCGGAGTTCAACAAAATTCTGACGATATCCATCGTAGCCTTATTCCTAGTCCTGCTATCCATAATTCCTTGCCAATTTGTTGTTATTCCCGTTTTGACCAAAAAGTGGGATAACAGATACCAAAAAAGTGTGACACCAAAGCTATTACAACTATTATTAAAGATATATTGGAGTGATTGATTCCCGCATTATATAGAGGATGTGATCCTATATTCCCCGCATAATAGCGGATGACCCTTTATACCGCGATATCCCGCCTGGAAGCGGGATTGGTATTTTATTTGTTGACTAACATCTGTGGATGCAGGAAAGCAGGTTAGAGGGATCCAACTGGATTCCTCAAAATATTGAAATTTGTTTTCATAGTTTGTGATATGATGTATTGATTATCTGTGATAGATTAGATTGAAAATTGAAAATATTGAATGCTATGGTTTGACTGAAAATATTTTGGGTATATTGAGATATCAAAAATATAAAGATTTGTATTTTTTTAAGGAAAATAAGGAGAGAATTTTTAAGTAAAATAATTATAGAGAATTCGGATAAATTAAAGAATGAATTGGAAAAGGATAAAAGTTGATTTTTAAATTCTAATAAATAAATTCCGAGTATGGGAAAGGAGATTTTTGAATAAATGGGAATAAATGAATTTTTAAACTTAACTGATATTATTTAAAAGGAATAAATGATTTATTTTTAAATTTAAGGTTAAAATAGTTGGGAGAGATAAAGAAGAATTTTGGAAAAAAGTCTGAAATAGGTATTTTCAGTTTAAATAAGATTTTTATAATAAAGGAGTAAAATCTGAAATTAATGGGTTTTGAAATAAAATTGAGTAAGTAAAGGAATTTATTTTTAAATTGGAATAAATTTTGAAAATTGATTTGAAAATTGATTAAGTATTTGAAACTGTGATTTAAAGGAGGATGAGACTATGGAATTTATAAAGTAGATTTATAAAGTGAAATAAGATATCGGTGGATATTTGAACGTATAAATTCACAGCGGGAATTTATAAAGGAATGGGTGATTTTTTTTAAAAAATAAAAGGTGGTTTTATTTTTAAAAGTGTGGAAAAGAAATTTACAGGATGGATACGTAAATTAAATTGTGATAAATCGAGCAGGATTTATAAATGATTAGATGGTTATATTTAAATGGAAAGTTTATTTCCCTGAAAAGCCAAGTATATTTTCAAAGAAAGATTTCCAAGTATAAGTTAGAGGTTTTAAAGTGGTTTTAAAAGAATGTTGTAGGAAGAAATTATTATTTAGTGGTTTTAAATTTTTTAAAAGTAAATATTTACTAAGTTAATTATACAAGTAAGTTATTTTAAAAGGGTTTAACTAGTATTATGATTTAAAAGATAATTATTTAATATTTATACCTTATAGAATAACTTTTATTTTAAAATTAGTTTTTGGCTTAAGTTTTACATGAGAAATTATTATGAAATTTCATAGCTAGCGTTTTAAATAGAGTGTTTTGAGTAGTTTTTATTTTTAGTGTTTTAAAGTATATATTTTTGGATAAAGTGATTTAAATTATTTAAAAATCTAAAGTATTAAGACTTGGTGATTTTCAGTGGAAATAAACAATTGGGTGGAAATTTATTCCGCGAGAGAAAAAGTGATTTGAAAACTATTTTCAAAGGGTTGAAGCGTGGAAAAATATCTTGCAAAGATATTTTGAAATAAATATTTTGAAAAATTATTAAGGCCTGATGGTTGTTTATTGATGTTATATGATAGTTAAATAACCGACTATCAATATTGGCCAATGCGCTAATCATTTCGAAGAGACCGGGATCAGGATTAATTTTCCGAAAACCACTTCGATCCGGTTTGAATGTTTTCGTGAGGAAGACAAGAGCTTGGAGTCGAAGATGGAGCAGTAAAGTGTAAGGGCTAATCGCTACTAATTCTGAGTGTGATTCCAAAATGGATGTAGTAGGAGTAGTGCCTTCGGTTGCGTTCAGACCGGGAACAGACTTGTATGGATGAATGCTATCAGAACATCGTCAGGAGGACGATGAGCATTCTAAGTGAGATGTGTTCTAAAAAGGCAACGCATAGCCTCAAGCCTCATCAACCGAGAATGGCTAAAACTGGGGAGGTGCAGCAAGGCTAAGTGGTTAGCAACCAATTAGGGTAATGTCATCCCTGTCTAGATGTCCATTTTCTTTCGGCGGTATGGGCGGTTGCTGATCCCAACTGCGGGGTGATCTTTTCGGACTATCCAGTAAGGGGTAGCTTCGGTCTTGTGTTGCAGTGGATCAGGGGTGATCCTCGGTACGCTGATCTAGACCAGGTACTATGACGGGCGGTACCCCAGTAGCCCTGCCATTGATGGAAACACAATCTCCAATAAGTGCCTTCGGACTTGTTTGTATACCTATTATGTTGGAATTTAATGAATGTAACAATTTCGGCTATTTGAATAAGTATTTGTATATAGACACTACTATAATATCAGATGATTTGATAAGAAATGTTTTGTTTATCGTAAGGTAAAAACCCGACATGTTTATTTGTGACGTGGTCTTACGAGATTCCTTTGATTTTTAAAGGATTTTGGAAACTTTAATAATTCAATTGAGTGTGTTTTCTCACGCTGGTTTTCAGACTGACTCGGGTGTTATTTTACTATAATGCTCGGGTCAGACCGAGTATTATAGGATACAGATTCAGGATAGGATGCCGTGGAGCTCAGGAGACGAGCTGGATGACGAGACGTATCACACGTACTTGATTTATATTCCGCTGCACAGTATAAGTTGTGTATTCAGTTGTGGGGACAAGTTGATATAACTGTCCAGAATTTTGCTATTGATTATGTGTACTCTAGTGATGTGATGTATAAAACAAATATAGTTCTTTTTGTATAAAGATCAGTCATTTATCTATTATATATTGTTCCGTTGCGATTGTGAGATTCTGATATTGTTTTCTATTTCTTCTTCTACCTCCTTCTTCTTTTACCCTAATGGTTTGCACTCCATCTACTCTGAGTTGGTCTGCTGGAGAATATGGTCGGCTCATAGGGGTACGGATTTGCGGGTCAGTACATATATGTTTTGTTTATATATAAGATTTATTGATTACTTATATATATAGCTTTAATATATATATACATATATATATATATATGTATGTATATATGCATGCATGCATGTATATGTGCATGATATGATTAAAAATTACAAAAATCATTCATTGACATAAATAGTATTAGGTTGATTTTTTTTAACCTTTAATGTATACATTTCGATTTAAAAAAACCTAAGCACACACGCGTATTAAACATTAATATGATTATAATACAAATTCCAAGTCTTCGATTATTTATTTTTTAATTAATTTATGCTTGAAATCAATATGTAATGTATTTATGAAAATAAATAAAGTTTATACCAAGAGAGCTAGCCGATCAATTTCATGTTGCGCAACAAATCTCCAATTTGAAGTTGCGTCTTCTTTTTCCTTGATTAGTTTGCAATGCCAAATTAGAGTTTCAACAATTTATGCAGCAATTTTGAATCATTTAGATAAAACGAACGGGAAAGCTTCTATTTGTAGGAAGGTTAAAGAGTGTCACTTACTACAATATCATAAATACGTGCACCAATTGAATAAATTAACCAATCTCTTATATTTTAACACGATTAGCCTCCATCCTTTCTTTATAGAGCCGATCACATAATTGTATCATACACGCTTTTTTCCATTTTATTTTAATTCAAAAATCATTGTTTATATTAATATTTTGGCTTGTTTAGGTAGTCAATAAAATATATAACATTTATATATCCAGCTAATTAAATTAAAAAGCCTTTAACTATAATAAAAGTAATATTTAAAGTAATACTAAACTTACGATAATTTCCCCTACAATAACTTATAACATTCATAAATTGTTGTATCTGTTGAATTGGGATGAAAGTTAACAGCGATGGTCGTGTGATTCTTAGGTATGAACTCAGCGTATGTTAATATTTGAACAATTTCAATATTAAAGCTTATACAAGACTTTGTTGAAACAAAGTAGCAAACGCGAGTTCAGTTGCTTGTATATTATTTAAGCGAAGTCCTAATTCTAATAACTTTAGCTGTACTCTTTAGCAACGATACGTTGTACACATTTTCTCTTCATCATCACTACACCGATAATTCTAAACCTTGGTCTCGTTTTAAAACTTCTACCATATCCATAGTTAATTGCAAAGTATAATAATTAAAGTCGTCAGTGTTGGATTGGGTGTATTGACCACGGGTTAAAAGGAGGAAATTAATAAAATAGACGCTTTTTCAAACACCTATCATAAGCTTTGAATTTCATTTTCACCTCTCATCAGAAGCTGGTTTCATGTAAACCCATGTTCATGTTTTCGACGAAGATATGCAGTCTACAGTGTACGTATTTGCAGCCAGCACTGCAGATATTTACAATTCTAACGGCACATTTTTATAAAATAAAAATCTGCATTCTACACTGTAAATATTTACATTGTACACTACATGTATTCGAAGTCCACAATCTAAATACTTATTTTACAAACATGTGTAGTTAGAATTGCAAATATTTGCAGTCTACAACACACATTTTTGCTAAAAACATTGATATGAATGTTTTGAGATACTTGTTTTTAGAAGGATTTTGAGGTATTAATTTTAGAGATAAGCAACAGATTCCAGTTAACAAAATTCTTTTATTAATTTTGCACTCTATCTTTACTTTGTGTTTTCACGAATAATTCATTTGCACCAGAACATATTTATTGTACATTTGATAAAAAGATAGTTTAATATTTGAATTAATTTTGTTTTGTTTTAGTTTTAGCCTTTTTTGTTTGTTATCCACACACATGTATATACATACATATATAAATATACATTCACACACACACGTAATGACTAAATATTAGTTTTAAATTAATTTACCTTTATTTAAAATTTAGTCGGCCTATGTTTTAATTATCGAGGATTCATATTCATAATACGAATATCATCATGTGATGTAAGTAAACCAAGATATATATGAGACAGAAAGTATTGGCTATTAGGTATTTGTGATCGTTAGCATTTATGATCGCATAGTATAAAATTAACATACGACGTCTACATCAGGATTCATCATCTCTTGCCTACTCAGTCGTAGATCATGCATTCGAACTTTCAGATACTAATGTTCATTCATGTCCTTCAAACAATGGTTGAACAGTATGTTAGCAAATAAAAACTTACAACAGTTCTATTTAGCTCGAACCTATTGTTATTGCATCTTACCCTTTATCGTATACAATATCTGATATTCCTTTTTTGTACCATGGCTGAACTGTATATTTAGCATGTCAGAATTTATTGTAAAGTTCTATTTAGCTGATCACCATTTAATCGATCGTTAATTTTTGACGTGGAGAATTATTGCTGACATGAACATACTATTGTATTTTGCTAAGGTTTGTTAGATTTTTATTCGCTTTTAAGTTTATTATATTACAATTCACGAGTGCTCGCCTTGTATTGACTATCATGACGTTGCTTTACAACATTAACATGGGAAACAATATTAATAATTAAGAAATCTACTTGGTTCACGGGACACGCGACAATGTTCTATTCGTAGAAAGCGCTAATTCAAGATCACCAATAGTCAGTTTCCATCTCAGCCGTCCAGATTCATCTATCGGCCGTTTGCAATTCTAACAAAACCAGGCGGGTGCACGTCCAAATTTGAACGCGAGATTTCATCAAATTCAAAACTCCCTCCAACCTCGCACATAACGAAACTTTTATATAAACACCCGCTCCCCCTTCGTTCAACGTATCTCGAATCTCACCAAATTCTCCAAATCAAAATCCCTAATTAAGCCCTCAATGGCCCGTACCAAGCAAACTGCTCGCAAATCAACTAGAGGCAAGGCTCCAAGAAAGCAGCTCGCCACAAAGCTACTCGCTTGAATTGCTGCCTAAATGATTCAAAATTGCTCGCTTGAATTCAACAAACAAGCTATATGTATAAGTAATCAATAAATCATATATACAAAATTTTGTCCTTTAAATTAATTCTCCCTTGAATAAATTAACTTATCTCTTTTATTTTAACACGATTAGCCTCCATCCTTTCTTCATAGAGCCGATCGCAATAATTGTACCATACACGCTTTTTTTCATTTTATTTTATTTCAAAAATTATTGTTTATATTAATATTTTGGCCTGTTTAGGTAATCAATAAAATATATAACATTTATTTCTTGGCCTCAAACCTTCCTACAGGCTAACCGCCTGAACTAGTAGTGAAGGGGGTGTCCTCATGTGATCAGAACTACCAGGGCTAGATTCATCGCTCATCTTTCGAGGAAGAAAGCGTATTACTGAATGTTCTTGTCGCATTCGACTCCATTTTTCCTCTTTTTCGAGTATGTCGTAGCAGTGATGCAAGTTGAATGGTTGATTGTTATGTTCAGACGTAAACAATGCATTTGCTTGATTGAGCCGTAGAGGTTGGAGTATTATTGTTTATTTTACAAACATGTGTAGCTGGAATTGCAAATACTTGCAGTCCACACCACACATTTTTACTAAAAACATTGACACGGATGTTTCGAGATACTTGTTTTTAGAAGGATTTTGAGGTATTAATTTTAGAGATAAGCAACAGATTCCAGTTAACAAAATTCGTTTTATAATTTTGCACTCTATCTTTACTCTGTGTTTTCATGAATAATTCATTTGCACTAGAACATGTTTATTGTATATTTGATAAAAAGATAGTTTAATATTTGAACTAAATTAGTTTTGTTTTAGTTTTAGTCCTTTTTTTTGTTATGTACACACATGTATATACATACATATAAAAAAATATATTCACACACACACACGTACTGATTAAATATTATTTTTAAATTAATTTACCTTTATTTAAAATTTAGCCGGTCTATGTTTTATTTATCGAGGATTCATATTCATAATACGAATATCATTATGTGATGCAAATAAACTAAGACATGTACGAGACAGAAAGTATTGGATATTAGGTATGTGTGATCATTGGCATTTATGATCGCATTGTATAAAATTCACATACAACGTCTACATTAGGATTCACCATCTCTTGCCTACTCAGTCGCAGATCATGCATTCGTACTTTTAGATACTAATTTTCATTCATGTCTTTCAAACAGTGGTTGAACCGTACGTTAGCAAATGATAACTTGTTACAGTTCTATTTAGCTCCAACCTATTGTTGTTGCATCTTATCACTTATCGTATACAATATCTGATATTCCTTTTTTTGCGTCATGGCTGAACTATATATTTAGCATGTCAGAATTTTTTGTAAAGTTTTATTTAGCTGATCACTATTTAGTCGATCGTTACTTTTTGACGTGGAGAATCATTGCCTACGTGAACATGCTATTGTATTTTGCTAAGGTTGTTAGATTTGTATTTGCTTTAACTCTATTATATTACAATTCAAGAGTACTCGCCTCGTATCGACTATCATGACGTTGCTTTACAACATTAACATGGGAAAAAATATTAATAATTAAGAAATCTACCTGGTTCACGGGACACGCGACAATGTTCTATTGGTAGAAAGCGCAAATTCAGGATCACCAATAGTCAGTTTCCATTTCAGCCGTCCAGAATTCATCTATCGGCCATTTGCAATTCTAATAAAACCAGGCGGGTGCACGTTCAAATTTGTACGCGAGATTTCAACAAATTCAAAACTCCCTCCAACCTCGCACGTAACAAAACTTTTATATAAACACCCGCTCCCCCCTCGTTCAACGAATCTCGAACCTCACCAAATTCTCCAAATCAAAATCCCTAATTCAGTCCTCAATGGCCCGTACCAAGCAAACTGCTCGCAAATCAACTGGAGGCAAGGCTCCAAGAAAGCAACTCGCCACCAAAGCTGCTCGCAAGTCTGCTCCAGCCACTGGCGGTGTTAAGAAACCACACAGATTCAGGCCAGGAACCGTCGCTCTTCGTGAAATTCGTAAGTATCAGAAAAGCACCGAGCTTCTGATCAGGAAGCTTCCTTTCCAGAGATTGGTTCGTGAGATCGCTCAAGATTTCAAAACCGATTTAAGGTTTCAGAGTTCTGCCGTTTCCGCGCTTCAAGAGGCGTCTGAGGCTTATCTTGTTGGTTTGTTTGAAGATACCAATATCTGTGCTATTCATGCTAAGAGAGTTACAATCATGCCTAAGGATATGCAGCTTGCTAGGAGAATCAGAGGCGAGAGGGCCTAGGTTTTTCTGATTTATCTTTTGTGCTTTATGAGTTTTAGTCATGTTGTTTCAGGAGTTTTAACTCAGTCTTTGGGTTAGTGGTAGATGGACCGTCTTATGTAAAAATTTGCCAGTTCAGTTTATAATCATGCGCCTGTTTTATGGATGAAATATCGTTATTTTATTTTCTGATTGTTTGTTGGTGTTGATTGCGAATCTAATTTTGCTGCGATCATTGTTTTTGATCCATATTTGTTTTAATTTAAATGTGATTTGACTGTTGATATGGGGTTATTTGTAAGTTTAGTAAACGCATAAATAGTTCTTGTCATGGGTATCCAAATCCTGGATCGTAGCGGTATATTTTTCCTATGAGCATAGTTTTCAGACTGTGTACTTTGTTAGAAATTTGTATATTAAATTACAACCTGATTATATTTGTTTTAGATGATTTGTAAAGTTCAGCTGCAAATAACTAAGTATGTTTGTATGTTGTGTGTTTTTGAAGGACCATGCTGTCTTTGTTTTTGTGCAATCCACTACTTAATCGGATGATTATCAGTTATTTTATTCTTATTCCTTAAAGAGGAACCATTCTACTCTTTTTTATGTTATTTTATTTGTGCTGGTTGTTTTTCATTACATTTGTTTCTTTCCGTTCTTGATCAGGATAAGTGAGAAATATTGTAGATATGAGAATTGATATTGCATGAATGTAAAACTGTATTCTGTACAATAGTTTGCATCCTATATATGTCCATCGGTTACACAGCTTATATTCTATGGATTTATATTTGTATGGTCCGAGAACAAAGCCCAATAGAATAATGTAACCGCACCAAATAATATTATATTATACAATACATATTTCGGCTGCTATCTTATACACACATGTTATCTCTAACACCCCCCTTAAACCCAATTAGGTTAGGCTTTGTGGCGATTTTACTCAATCGTGTTTTCGATTCTTCAAATTTCTTTTAGTAATCTTCAAAATTTTGCTTTAAGCATGGTTTTGAGGGTTGTTACAGACAGTAATTGAGAGATTCAGTGTGATTTATGAAAAGTAAGAGATGCAATACAATTTCAATGCTACAAAATCTGATTCAAATCAGGTTTTGTAGTTATCATCTCTCTTTGATTTAGATTTGAAGATCGAATTTGAGCTTGCATCTTTACTTTTGGCTCTTACTTTGATCGAGGAAAATTCATCATTCTCTGATGTAGATCTGAGGTTTTCTGATGTGGATCTGAGGCTCTCTGATGAAGATGTGAGGTTCAGATCTATGACCTTTTTGTCGGTTCGAGATTTGTTGCCAGAGTTTTCAACTTTCAGATCTTGCTTTAGTCGAAGAAGGTTCTTCGATAAAGGTTTTTTAAATATATCTGCCTTTTGGTAAGTGGCAGGTACGTGATTTACGTTAAGATTACTTTTTATAACTTGCCCTCTGACGAAATATAGATCCAACACCATATGTTTCGTTTTTGGGTGCAAAACTGGGTTGGCAATAAATGCAATAGTACTCATATTATCATATTGGAATGTATATTTACTGTGTTTTGATTTTTAATTAATGTAGTAATGATTCGATCCACATGATTTCACCTATAGTACTTGCTACACTTCTGTACTCAGCTTCAGTACTAGATTTAGATATTGTTGCTTGTTTTTTTTAACACCATAACACTAGGTTTTCACCTAAGAATATCCAATAGCATGTAGTGGATCTTCTATCATCCATGTCCGTTGTCCAGTCTGCATCAGCATACGCTGTGATATTGATTAATTTGTTTGATTGTAGAGCTAGACCATGATCCAATGTACCATTTTGATATCTCAAAATTCTTTTAACAACTTTCCAATGCTAATCTAATGGATTTTGCATGAATTGATTTGGTTTGTTTACACTATGAAATTTCTGGTCTAGTGATGGTAGCATATTGTAGTGCTCCTATCACACTTCCATACTGTTTGACATTTGATATTGGTTTCCCTTTACTCTGTGATAAATGTAGATTATTCTTCATAGGAGTGGGTAGAGCTTTGGCATTTTCTAGTTTGGCCTTCATAATAATTTCAGCGATACATTTCTTTTGACCCTGTTGAATTTTTGTAGTTGAAATTCTATTTACTTCTATTCCTAGAAAATAATTCAAATTGCCAAGATCTTTAATAGAGATTCTTTGTCCAACTGTCTTCTGATGTTGTTAATTTCCAGTTCAGTGGTTCCTGTAGTTAAAAAGTCATAAACATATATTAGTATATATGGGATTTCATCATTATTAAATTTGGTAAATAATGAATTGTCTGATTTTGTGGAATTGTAGCCCAGTATAACCAAGGTTGACTTTAGTTTGTCAAACCAAACCTTTGGTGCTTGTTTCAGTCCATATATTACTTTATTTAGCTTGCACACAAGTTTTTCTATGCCATCCTTTTTTAACTTAATTGGTTGATCTATGTATACTTCCTCCTGCAAATCACCATTCAAAAAAGCATTATTTACATCAATTTGTTTTATGATCCAATTTCTATGTAAGGCAATTGTAAGAATTATTCTAATTGATGTGAGTTTCACAACATGTGAGAATGTTTCACTAAAGTCAAACCTATTTTGTTGTGAATACCCTTTTGCCACCAATCTTGCCTTGTACTTAGAAATTGAACCATCATGATTATTCTTTAGTCTATAGGTCCATTTGCATCATAGATATTTTTATCATTTGGTAAGGGCACAGAATCCCAAGTTTTTTTTCTCTGTAATGCCTCATACTCCTCACTCATAGCAGCTTTCCATTTTTCAAATTGAATTGCTTGATGATAAGTGCATGGTCTTCATATTCCATAGTCGTATTGTATATTTTTGGCTTGAATATTCCCTTCTTTGCTCTTGTAATCATGTGATGACCAGTATTTTTAGTGATGGTCCGTTGACTGCATTTAGAGTGTTTTTTTTGAAATGGTACTTTATATACAACATGTCACTGGGACAACGTATCACATGTCAATAAACGTTCGGATCACGCTACGCAAGTTTCGAACTTGTGACCTCTTGCACAAAAGCCGAATCACTTAACCACTTAGAAAATGATGCTTGTCGAGTGTTTTATTGTCCAACATTGCTGTTTGAAGAATCTTGTTGATCAGTAGGTAATTCTGAATTACCTATTGGTTGACAGTAATCAGATTGCCTGCTGCTATGATAAGTAATCTGATGTGAGCTTTCAGATCTGCTCCTTTGATCAATATCTGCTCCTAAGTTGGATGTGACTTGTTGAGGATGTGGCACATTTTGATTATTTTCAGTAGCTACTTGCTACATCAATTCAGGTAATGAAGGTATATAAAACTTTGCATTATATATCTTTTGAGAGTTTTCATGTGTGTTTTACTAAATGGAAATATTTGTTCATTAAACACCACATGTCTTGACACAATTTTTTTTCCATTGCCATCTATACATTTATAACCCTTCTTATTTGCTGCATAACCTAAAAAAGTGCATGGTGAAGACCTAAAATTTAACTTGTGGGCATTATATGGACTTAGACAAGGGATACATAGATATCCAAAGACCTTTAGGTCATGATAATTTGATTTAACACTAGATAGGACTTCTATAGGACTTTTATACTACAGAACTTTTGTTGGCAATATATTAATTAAGTATACACTAGTAGCAAATGCATCAGGCCAAATATTTTGTGGTAAAGAGGCTTAAGCAAGTAATGTTAAACCAATTTCAACAATACGTTTATGTTTTCTTTCTATTAAACCATTTTATTCATAAGTGTAAGGACAAGTGGTTCTGTGATCGATTCCTTTCTTCTGAAAATATTCCTTTAGAGGATAAAATTCAGTTCCACATCAGTTTGAATTTTTTTAACATGACAGTCAGTTTGTTTCTCTACTAAGTTAATAAATTGAACTACAACATCACGAGTTTCAGACTTTGACTTCAAAAAATACACCCACACATGCCCGGAAATGCATCTATAAAAGAAATATAATATTTAAAACCATAGTCGATGTTAATTGGCGTAGGACCCCATAAATCGGTGACAATCAACTCTAGTGGTTTAGTGTAGACAATTTCAGAGTCTGAAAAAGCAAATTTGTGACTCTTAACCATTTGACAATATGTGCATATATATGGCATAGAAATATTTGTAAAAGGATTATTATTATTATTATTATTATTATTATTATTATTCAACACTTGTTTTACAATGTTTGCATTGGCATGCCCAGTCTACGGTGCCATATATCAAAGACCCGACAGTTACTTGCTTGAGTTATTTCGAAACTGTTAAACCATTTATCTTTACAGTCTTGATTCCTTGCATTATCAACACCAAATTCATGCAGTCCTCTACACTCTTTACCCTCCAAAAGAATTTCATCAGACTGAATATCTTTAACTGTACAGTAATTAGGATAAAATTCAAAGTATACTTGATTATCTTTAGCAAGTTGTGAAACACTAAGCAAGTTTTTTTGTAATTAAAGGTACTCTCAAAAGATTATTGAGATAAAGTTTTCTTGCACCTTTAATACATGCACTGCTAGTAGGAGTAATATTGATAGGCTTACTATTTCCCATGTGAATGCATTGCTTACCTTTGTACTCTTGATTTCCAAAATTATTGTTACATGATTAGTTGCTCCTGAATTAGGAAACCAACTTTCATCTTGAATATCCTCTATTTTGACAGTCTTTTCTTTCCGACCATTTGCATCATGTTGAATGTTTATCATATTTTCACTTTGATAATTTCTTTGATTTTTACTTCCTTGTTGAGCCGATGTATAATTTGCATCAAGCCTAAACTAGCATTTGTTTGCACTATGACCAATTTTTTCACATATTTGGCATCTCAATATGTTGTTGTTATTGTTATTATGCCATCGGCCATCCCTGCCTCTGGACCTGTTAGATGATCCACCTCCGTTGGATGGCCTACCTTTTTTATTCTTGCTGTTGTGTGCCTTTTCATGATATCTTGATGCATAGTTGGCAGAGAATTCTTGAATAGTGGATTTCTTTTGTTCTTCCTTCATGAGAAAGAAGAAATGAATGAACATATCCAATAGATGGTGTTTTTTCTTGAGATGATATTACTGCCACAACTGCTTCATATTCATCATCTAGGCCACTTAAAATTGACAGTACATGCTCTGCATCAGACATTTTGTGACCTACTGCGGCTAGTAAATCACATAGTGTCGACTTTGTTTAGATCTACTCTCATATTTGAGCCATCTTTCCTTAAGTTTTGCAATTGTCTTTTATAATGAAGTACCTGTGATAACCCTGATTTTTTTTGTGAAGCAATTTCATGATTTAAATTAGTTTATGTTTGTTTAAAAATTGCATTGAGAAAAAAAAGGAATGCAAACTGTTTTGCAAGTGTATGGTTTAAACATGTATGTGTGCACAAGATAGTGCACACACATGCACATATTTTTCTACATAATGAAATAGGCAGAAATCAATATATAAATTAGAATAAATGATTTAGAAATATATAGGTATGAAGACATGATTTTGTCTTTAATAAATTTAGCACAAAGAAAATAAAGACTTAGGCAAAATAGGCATACATATATTATATATGTGCACAAGCAATCACTTGCTGGAAGAAAACAAAAATTGCATGGAAATGGCATGAACCCTTAAACAAATACTTTATCCATTTCCAGCAATTCTTTTTACTTTGGAAAAATCAGAGTCATGCATATAACATGACCGGGGTGAGAGTAAAGATATAAGGCTTATTTATGAAAATAAAAACAAGGACCACATACCCTTTTTCTCTCTTGAATTAAAATGAGACGCATATCATGTTTTATAGGGTAAAACTAACATTGGGTAATTCCATTAAACCCTAGTAGCAGTCAAGGTTTTGTATAAGAAGGCTTAGTGTAGTGAGACCTTTGATTCATTTTAAAAATAAATAAAAACATAAGCCAGAGAAAAATGAGGAGCACCGGCCATTAGAATAAGAAGAAGGAAGAAGACCAAAAGAAAGAAAAAGCTTAGGGAAAAAAAGAGGAATTAAGGTGAGTAACCTCACTGGAAACTTTGGCAATAAGTCCTGAATATTGAGGCAGCCTAATTAAATTTATATTTCTCTTTTGCAAGCTACGTTTATTTTTATGATTTGTTAACCTTGGCTTGTCAATGATCCGCTCAAGTATAAAACCCTTTATAGTGACTTATCCAGTATAAAAGAGTCATGGATTTCATGTTTAAACATGGTTATCTGCGTTGTGGTTTAACTTTGAGATGAAGTAGTTTCTTTATGGGTTTTCTTTATACAATTATTTACTTAAGAACCCAGGATTTATGTTGTAGATATATGGTCTAAAAATGAAAGAAAATGTGGGGCTGCAATATTGTGTTATTGCTTGTCTCATATCAACAAAAATAAAGATAAATGTAGAGGTGCAATGTTATACATGTGCTGAGCTTCTATATTTTATGAACTATCCAAATCAAAGCATATACTTGTGTTTTAGCCAGATCTTAAAGATTAACAAGGGTCTGATTGAACCAGAGGTAAAAAGGAGACACCTAGAAAGCTATATATGACCATATGTTTGTAACTTGATCCATTGAAACCCATAGATAAAATAATATGCTTAGAAATCACATCTGTTTGCATGATTAAATGCTTGCTTATGAAAACATGACTTATTAATCTCTGGATGAATACATGTTGGTTGAATGTTGATTTCTCTGATTGAAATATGATATGCAGAAGGGATTAACACAGTAATGTAAAAAGGGAAAGTAACACTTAGTAAATTAACTAAGGACTTTGGATCTTAGGGCTACAAAATATGGCTTGGCAAGGTGAACATTGCAATCTCACACATGGTATGCTTATACCCAGGGGCCTGAGTGTGCTGGGTTAACAGTGATATGTCCCATGCAGTGTGTGGTTCAATAAGAGAAAGTAGCTAAAGACCATAATATACTTGATAGTGAACAATAGAAATAGGTTCATGAGAGGGCTTGGGTAAAACCCCTGATGGCCAGTAACCTGGTAGAAAAGACTTGATGGTTTAATTGATGAATGTGTTGATTGGTTTATGATGTTTTATGGATGGATCCTATGATTATTTTCACTGAACTAAATCATTGAATTATATGTAATTTGTTTTGCACTAATGTATATGCACATGTCTCACAGGAACATGCACAAGGGTGGTACTGAGTTTCTTTATCCATTTAAAGTTAATTGAATATAAATAAGAATCATGTAAAATCATGTTTTCAGTTAGATTACTCATACCAGACATTAGTCTGACCCTAGTGTGTTTTATGCACCATTGGGTGTCTCATGTTTACATGGGGCAGTTCATGGTGATTTTGCAGGAAAGTAGGAATTTCTTTGATCAAGCTTTGGATGTTTAGCTGCTTAAGAAATTGGATGCTATATTTAAAGAATTGCTGAAGTTAAAAATAAATGTCTATGCTGAATTATGTTAAGCTATTTTGTTTAAGTTTGCTTAGAAAACTAATGTATTGTTATCCACTGTTTTGCAAGTGTTGAACCTATATGGGTATCGGCTAGAATTCATGTGCTTTGTTTTGCAAATGTTTTACTGAGGAATGGAATTCTTATGCTTTCAGAATAATTAATTTATAAATGGTAGAAAATCTGAGATTGAAAGGATTTATGGATTGAATATACGATCAAGTATTTGATTTAAGAAAATCCATGTTTAAGTTGATATAAAAATCTGGGAGGCAAAAAAAGAGTTTTGAGTTGCTTTGAAAAGGAAACAAAATTACATGTATTTTGCTTAAGAATAAATGCAAGTTGAACATGGCTAACATGACCATTTTATTGAGCCTGGTTAAGCCAGCACTAAGCAATTTTAAGCTCAATTTTCATTAAAGTTTCACAACCCAAATATAGGGTGGACTCAATCACTTTTATTAACAAGAAGAGGTGGAATTAGGCATTTAAATTTTCCAGTGATAAACACATGCATAGGAACATGCACACACACGCACATGCAAAAAGCACAGTTCATACAGTAACAAAATTAAGGAAATACATGCAAATGCTAAGTCCTAAGGCATGAAACCAATAGTTTTGCAATAATCTAAGTATGCATGAAAAACCTGGTTTTTAGAGACACTATTGCTATGTGGGAATTAGTCCTCTTAATGATTCCAAAACAAATTTCTACTTCCAAACTTTTATACTCTGATTCAAGTAGAAAGTAACTTATGATCTTCACATATGTAAGTTTAAGATGATTTGAGCAAACCAATATTTTTATATTGGCATAAAGATCCTGGAAAGAAGAAAATAGAGTGTAATTTTTTCTTGATTAAATGACCACTGTATATATATGTGTAAAAAAAAACTTTAGGCTAAGACAGTGGGTCATCTCATTTGGTATCAGAGCTATGCTATTAAATAACATAGCAAAAATTTTGTATGAACTTGTTTGCATTGGATGTATGGAGGTGTTGGCTGCCTTGGATGCTTTGTTTTGTTAGTGCTTATACTATTAATATCTATTATAGCTGAATAGGGATAGACTGAAATGAATTAATCTATAGAATATTAGGCAAAATGGACTAACCTAAGTGTTATATCCATAGAACTATGGTAGGACCCAGACATCAAAATGTAGGAACAAGTGAACCACCCATGGTGAATGTGCAAGAATTCATGAGAGCCATAAGGGATGGAGTAGGCAACAGGCAGGAAAATCCACATGAGGAGCTTTCCAAACTACTCAAGACTTTTACCAACCTTGGCGGCAAAACTTTTAATGGCACAGAAGGAGTTATGGGAGTTCAAAATTGGCTCAGGATTTTGGATAGGATCTTTGCAGACATGCAAGTTGAAGACCAAAGGAAGAGGCAAATTACATCCAGGAAATTGAGAGGAGCAGCTTTGGATTGGTGGGAGGTTATCATAGCTGGAAGACCTGAAGGGGAAGTGACATGGGATCAGTTTAAAGCAATGCTGGAAGGTAGGTTTGTCCCTGCATCAGCCAAGGAGTCTTTGCTAGAGGAATTCATCAAATTAAGGTAAGGAACTATGAATGTCACTGAGTACACTCAGAGGTTTGAATCATTGGCAAAGTATGGTGCGGTACTCATCACTACCGAGGAGGCTAAGAATGGCAGATATATTCAAGGTCTAAACCCTAGCCTTAGTAGAGCCATGCTACCATACAAGGATAGGACTTTTGATCAAGTTTTGGACTTGACTTTGAGCATTGAACAACATGATAAGGCTAGAGAGAATTTCAGGGTATTCAAGAATAGCCAAAACAAGAAAGGAAATGGCAAATTTCACCCTTATGAAAAGAAGAAAGTAGACACAGCTTCCACCAACAAACCAGAAGAAGCCAGTGCTGTTGAAATTAAGAAGAAGATTACTTGTTATAACTGTGGCCAAGAGGGGCATATGAAGAATATGTGCACAAATGTTAGGCCAACATCTTTCAAATGTCACCATTGTGGGAAGGAAGGTCACATAAAGAGGAATTGTCCAGATTTTAAGCAAGGAAAATTAGGGGCTTTGGAAGGAAAAGGCAAGGAAACTGAGGGATCAAATGTTGAGAATCATGGCCAAGTTGAAGGTACGTTGCTTGTTCACTCAATACCTTTTGTAGTAGTGTATGATACTGGGGCTACACACTCATTGATCTCCCATGATATTGCACAACAATTAAAATTGAATTGTATGATTGTTGATAAGCCACTGTTTATTAGAAGCCCTATAGGTAGCTCATGTGTTCTGGGTATGATGTGTATGCAACTAGGGTTAGATATAGGGGGACATGTGTTTAACTCAGACCTATATGTGTTGCAATATCCGGGCATAGGGGTTATTCTAGGAGTTGACTGGTTGAGAAAATATAAGGCTATCATAAATATAGAGACATCCACCATATCATTAAAAATTTCTGATGGACAAAGAGTAGTTGTTCTTTGTGAGGCAAACAAGGATAGAAATATAGCCAACCTTTTTACATTGTCTAGTGAAAAACCCATGCCTGCATTGGAAGAAATCCCCATAGTGAATCAATATACTGATGTGTTTGGTGAAGTTAGGGGAGTTCCAAACCACAGACCAGTTGAGTTTTCAGTCAGAATAATTCCAGGAGCTAGCCCAGTGGATAAAAGACCAACCAGAATGGGGCCTAAGGAGTTGATAGAATTGAAAAAGCAATTGGTTGAATTAGAAGAAAGAGGTTTTATTAGACCTAGTATCTCATCATGGGGAGCACCAGTAGTCTTTATTAAGAAACAAGATGGATCCCTTAGGTTATGTATTGACTATGGGGAATTAAATAAAGTCACAATTAAAAATAAATATCCCTTATCAAGAATTGATGATCTCTTTGATCAATTGAGTGGTGAAAAAATATTTTCTAGGCTTGATTTAGCTTCAGGCTTTCATCAGATGAAAGTAGAAGAGGAAAGCATTAAGTATACAGCCTTTAACACAAGATATGGACTTTATGAATTTTTTGTAATGTCATTTGGCTTGACAAATGCTCCTTCCTATTTTGTTGATTTGGTGAATAGGATTTTTAGGGAATACTTGGATAAATTTGTATTGATATTTATTGATGACATACTAATTTATTCTAAGTCAGTTAGAGAGCATGAAAATCATTTGCATATGGTGTTCGAGAAACTGAGGCAGGAAGACTTGAAAGCAAAATTTTCAAAATGCACTTTTTGGCAAAATGAAGTGAATTTTCTAGGCCACATTATATCAGAAAAAGGAATATCCGTAGATCCCAATAAGGTCATTGCAGTGCAAGCTTGGAAAAGGCCTACCAATGTCACTGAGGTCAGATCATTCATGGGAATGGCTGGTTACTATAGGAGGTTTATAAAAGATTTTGCAAAAATTTCAATCCCATTAACCAAATTGAATAGGAAAAATCAAGTGTTTACTTGGACTGAAGAGTGTGAGAAAGCCTTTGGGAAATTAAAGGAAGCACTAGTGCAAGCTCCAACCCTCAAAGTACCTGAAGGAAATGAAAACTTGGTGGTGTATACTGATGCAAGTGGACAAGTGCTTGGGGGCAGTATTGATGCAATAACATCAAGTGATAGCTTATGCTTCTAGGCAATTGAAACCAAGTGAGGTAAGATATGCTACTCATGACCTTGAATTAGCTGCTATAGTGTATGCTCTTAAGCTATGGAGACACTACTTGTTAGGGGAAAGGTTTGAAGTTTACACAGACCATAAGTCACTTAAATATTTATTTTCACAAAGAGAATTAAATATGAGGCAGCAAAGGTGGATTGAACTCCTAGCCTCATATGACTTTGAAATATTATATACCCCTGGTAAGGATAATAAAGTAGCAGATGCCCTAAGTAGACAACATGCTAACGTGGCTAGATTGATGATAGAAGAGTTTAACACTTTATCATTGTTAATTGATTTAGAGATAGAAAGTGATAATGTAGAAAACATGAGCCTATGCAGTGAGCATGTAGAAATGGGAAAATTAAGCTTTATCACTTTGGAATTAGAATTGAAATAAAAGTTGTAAAGTTACAAGACGAAGATCCATTTTTATTTGAAAAGAAAACACAGATATTAAATGGTGGAGCAGTGGAAGGTTTTCAGTTGAATGATCAAGGCCATTTGAAGAAAGGAAAAAGAATATGTGTTCCAGCAATTGATGAGTTGAAGCAAGAAATCTTGGATGCTTACCATAAAAGCAAATACACTATACACCCAGGAAGCACAAGGATGTATCACAATCTCAAGAGGGATTATTGGTGGAGTGGTACAAAGAGTGCAGTGGAAACCTATGTATCTAAATGCATGGTTTGCCAACAGGTGAAGGCTGAGTATCAAAAACCCTCAGGGATGCTTCAACCTTTGCAGATACCACAGTGGAAATGGGAGGATATATCAATGGATTTCATTGATGGTTTGCCTAGAACTAGGAGGGGAAATGACAGTATTTGGGTAGTGGTTGATAGGTTAACCAAGTCAGCCCACTTTATACCAGTAAAGTCAGAGAGAAATGCATGTACACTAGCCCAATTGTTTATCAAGGAAGTGGTTAGACTACATGGTATACCAAAGACTATAGTAAGTGATAGAGATACCATCTTCACTTCAAAATTTTAGCAGAGTTTTCACAAGGCAATGGGGACTGATTTATGCTTAAGCACAGCATACCATCCTCAATCTGATGGTCAAACAGAAATTGTGAACAAATTGCTTGAAGACATGTTGAGAGCTTGTGTATTGGATTGGGGAGGAAGTTGGGAGGATCATATCTTTTTAGCTGAATTTGCATACAACAATAGCCATCATAGTAGCATAGGTATGGCACCCTTTGAAGCTCTCGATGGGAGACCATGTTTATTACCCTCAAACTGGCTTGAATCTGGGGAAAAAGTGGTCTTAGGGCCAGAGAGTGTGAAGGAAACTTCATAGAAAATAGCTTTGATTAGAAAAAGAATTGCTTCTGCCTAGGATAGGCAAAAGAAATATGCAGATCAAAGAAGGCAGGTAGTACAATATGGTGTTGGGGATTATGTATTTATCAAAATATCACCCATGAAGAAGGTTCTAAGGTTTGGGAAACAAGGAAAGTTGATTCCTAGATACATATGGCCATATAAAATTCTAGAGAGAATAGGAACTGTGGCCTATAAGCTGGAGTTGCCAGAAGAAATGAGAGCAATACATGATGTTTTTCATGTGTCTCAACTAAGAAGGTGGGTTCATGATAAGGAGGCAATCCTAGAATCCCCTAAGGATGTGCAGATTGACCCCAAGATGATCTATGAAAAGGAGCCAGTGGGCATAGTTGCCAGAGAGATCAAGAAATTGAGAAACAAAGAAATTAAATTAGTGAAAGTGCAATGGAGTCTTGACCCAAATAATTGCACATGGGAAGTGGAGGATAAAATCAGAAATGATTATCCATAACCGTTTGACTGAATGAAAGGTATAATTTTATATACTGATGAATGTTTTGATTGAATATGCATTGTGATTTTTGTTTTGATATGCATAGAGTTTAATCAAGTGATTGGCTTGAGAATGGTTTGAGATCAAAAAAGTTAATTTTCTGGATTCATAATACTTAAGTTAAGTATGAGAGAATTGTGGGACACAATTCCTAAAAAGGAGGGGTATATGTGATAAACCTGATTTTTTTTTGTGAAGCAATTTCATGATTTAAATTAGTTTATGTTTGTTTAAAAATTGCATTGAGAAAAAAAAGGATTGGAAACTATTTTGCAAGTGTATGGTTTAAACATGTATGTGTGTACAAGATAGTGCACACACATGCACACATTTTTCTGCATAATGAAATAGACAGAAATCAATATATAAATTAGAATAAATAATTTAGAAATATATAGGTATGAAGACATGATTTTGTCTTTAATAAATTTAGCACAAAGAAAATAAAGACTTAGGCAAAATAGGCATACATATATTATATATGTGCACAAGCAAACACTTGCTGGAAGAAAACAAAAATTGCATGGAAATGGCATGAACCCTTAAACAAACACTTTATCCATTTCGAGAAATTCTTTTTACTTTGGAAAAATCAGAGTTATGCATATGACATGACCGGGGTGAGAGTAAAGATATAAGGCTTATTTCTGAAAATAAAAACAAGGACCACATACCCTTTTTCTCTCTTGAATTAAAATGAGAGGCAGATCATGTTTTATAGGGTAAAACTGACATTGGGTAATTCCATTAAACCCTAGTAGCAGTCAGGGTTTTGTATAAGAAGGCTTGGTGTAGTGAGACTTTTGATTCATTTAAAATAAAATAAAAACATAAGCCAGAGAAAAATGAGGAGCACCGACCATTAGAATAAGAAGAAGACAGAAGACCAAAAGAAAGAAAAAGCTTAGCGGAAAAAAGAGGAATTAAGGTGAGTAACCTCACTGGAAACTTTGGCAATAAGTCTTGAATATTGAGGCAGCCTAATTAAATTTATATTTCTCTTTTGCAACCTATGTTTATTTTTATGATTTGTTAACCTTGGCTTGTCAATGATCCGCTCAAGTATAAAACCCTATATAGTGACTTATCCAGTATAAAAGAGTCATGGATTTCATGTTTAAACATGGTTATCTGTGTTGTGGTTTTACTTTGAGATGAAGTAGTTTCTTTATGGGTTTTCTTTATACAATTATTTACTTAAGAACCCAGGATTTATGTTGTAGATATATGGTCTGAAAATGAAAGAAAATGTGGGGCTGCAACATTGCGTTGTTGCTTATGTCTCATATCAACAAAAATAAAGATAAATGTAGAGGTGCAATGTTATACATGTGCTGAGCTTCTATTTTTTATGAACTATCCAAATCAAAGCATATACTTGTGGTTTAGCCAGATCTTAAAGATTAACAAGGGTCTGATTGAACCAGAGGTAAAAAGGAGACATCCAGAAAACTATATATGACCATATGTTTGTAACTTGATCCATTGAAACCCATAGATAAAATAATATGCTTAGAAATCACATCTGTTTGCATGATTAAATGCTTGCTTATGAAAACATGACTTATCAATCTCTGGATGAATACATGTTGGCTGAATGTTGATTTCTCTGATTGAAATATGCAGAAGGAATTAGCACAGTAATGTAAAAAGGGAAAGTAACACCTAGTAAATTAACTAAGGACTTTGGATCTTAGGGCTATAAAATATGGCTTGGCAAGGTGAACATTGCACGCTCACACATGGTATGCTTATACCCAAGGGCTTGAGTGTGCTCGGTTAACAGTGATATGTCCCAGGCAGTGTGTGGTTAAACAAGAGAAAGTAGCTAAAGACCATAATATACTTGATAGTTAACAATAGAAATAGGTTCATGAGAGGGTTTGGGTAAAACCCCTGATGGCCAGTAACCCGGTAGAAAAGACTTGATGGTTTAATTGATGAATGTGTTGATTGGTTTATGATGTTTTATGGATGGATCCTATGATTATTTTCATTGAACTAAATCATTGAATTATATATAATTTGTTTTGCACTAATGTATATGCACATGTCTCACAGGAACATGCATAAGGGTGGTACTGAGTTTCTTTATCCATTTAAAGTTAATTGAATATAACTAAGAATCATGTAAAATCATGTTTTCAGTTAGATTACTCATACCAGACATTAGTCTGACCCTAGTGTGTTTTATGCACCATTGGGTGTCTCATGTTTACATGGGGCAGTTCATGGTGATTTTGCAGGAAAGTAGGAATTTCTTTGATCAAGCTTTGGATGTTTAGCTGCTTAAGGAATTGGATGCTATATTTGAAGTATTTCTAAAATTAAAAATAAATGTTTATGCTGAATTATGTTAAGCTATTTTGTTTAAGTTTGCTTAGAAAACTAATGTATTGTTATCTACTGTTTTGTAAGTATTGAACCTACATGGGTATCAGCTAGAATTCATGTGCTTTGTTTTGCAAATGTTTTACTGAGGAATGGAATTCTTATGCTTTCAGAATAATTAATTTATAAATCGTAGAAAATCTGAGATTGAAAGGATTTATGGATTGAATATACAATCAAGTATTTGATATAAGAAAATCCATGTTTAAGTTGATATAAAAATCTGGCAGGAAAAAAAAGTGTTTTGAGTTGCTTTGAAAAGGAAACAAAATTACATGTATTTTGCTTAAGAATAAATGCAAGTTGAACATGGCTAACATGACCATTTTATTGAGTCTGGGTTAAGCCAGCACTAAGCAATTTTAAGTCCAATTTTCAGTAAAGTTTCACAACCCAAATATAGGGTGGACTCAATCACTTTTATTAACAAGAAGAGGTAGAATTAGGCATTTAAAATTTTCCAGTGATAAACATGTGCACAGGAACATGCACACACATGCACATGCAAAAAGCACAGTTCATATAGTAACAAAATTATGGAAATACATGCAAATGCTAAGTCTTAAGGCTTGAAACCAATAGTTTTGCAATAATCTAAGTATGCATGAAAAACCTGGTTTTTAGAAACACTATTGCTATGTGGGAATTAGTCCTCTTAATGATTCCAAAACAAATTTCTACTTCCAAACTTTTATACTCTGATTCAAGTAGAAAGTAACTTATGTATCTTCACATATGTAAGTTTAAGATGATTTGAGCAAACCAATATTTTTATATTGGCATAAAGATCCTGGAAAGAAGGAAATAGAGTGTAATATTTTCTTGATTAAATGACCACTGTTTATATATGTGTAAAAAAAAAACTTTAGGCTAAGACAGTGGGTCATCTCAGTACCCTTGCTGCAGACCGAGTGCTGAATATATGCTCTATTGAAAGATTTCATGAGATGTTTTACATCAAATGAGTTGTGGTAAAGTAGTAGCACTGCTTGAAGATAATAGCCAAGAACTAGTAAGACCGTCTTGTTTTTGATAGTTTGAGTAATCAATAAAGATTACTAGTTTTCCTTCACCGTCAGTGACATATTTGGCTGGTGTAATCTGAGTTCCAAGAATATACTCTTCAATATCATATCCTTTGATGGTTGTTTTGATTTGAAATTTCCATAAGAGATAGTTTGATTCATCTAGTTGAATGGTAATTACTGACTTTGTGGTTTGATTATTGATTTTAGCAGATCTTGCGAGGTAGAATGTCGAGAAGTAGTGGTTCTTTAGTTGTTAAGAGAATCTTGTGCATCATTGACATTGTTTCCAGCCATGTTGATGAAGAAATGTGTGTTATGAGATCAGATGATGAAATCTAAGTTCTGAGATCAAGAAAATGGTGCAGCCAGAGGTTTCTGATGATGAAACCTTCTCTGATGGAGACCTCTAGGCGAGGCATTGCTGCAGGTAACATAATAACACCGAGAATGTCAAACATTTTACAGTTCTTTATCAATAATTGTAAATTCAATAAGTATACAGATTTGTGTTGACGGTTTAAGGATTAAAATTACTTCCTCGATGATTATAGTGATCTCAGAGGAGCAATGGTGCAGCCACCGTTAGGTGAGGATGCTTTTCTGATAATGCTCAAGCAAGGCACTTATCTGAGGACAATTGTTAGGTTGATTTTGGCTCTGATACCATATGAGAAATATTGTAGAAATGAGAATTGATATTGTATTGAATGTAAAACTGTATTCTGTACAATAGTTTGCATCCTATATACATACATCGGTTATACATCATATATTGTATGGATTTATATTTGTATGGGCCGAGAACAAAGCCCAGTAGTATAATGTAACCATACCAAATAACATTATATACAATACATATTTCGACTGCTATCTTATAAACATATTATCTTTAACAATAAGTTCAGTTTTAATGTGATGCTGAAAGTATGCAGTCAGTTCTAAGCTAAATGGAAGAGAATTCGGTGATTGGTGATTGCCATCTTTCAGCGATGGTGGTTTACAGTTTATGTTACTATCGTCATTGCTATTTTTCTCTAAATACTGATTTGAATTCCATTACAAATCTTGGTTGAGGAATAGTCTATCTGAAATAGAATTTTGCATTAAATGGTCCAAGGTGTGAGATGAATAATAAGAGTTGCTGGCAGGAAACCGAAGGAATATGGAAAGTTCCATGCATATTAGGCGATATTTGTTCTCCTTTTTTTAATCTTGAATACGGTACATCTAAAACTATGATCTACCGTTCAGGTTTGATAGGCATTAATAATATTATGATGTATTTTGCACTAAGCTGGATACAAGAAAAGCAAGTAGCAGCATTCCCCTGGTGGGTTAATAGGCGACGGTATCAAAAAGCAAGAGTTATGCAGATGCAGAGTTAAGTTTCATCCATTTAATCCACGTTATTATGTGTCCCAAAAATATCTAGCCTACTCAAATATTGGTTTCTTCTTATAGTTGTAATGGGCAATCAAAAGGTGGATACTATCCTCATCTTGATTCGAATGTATCTTCTATCATTTGGTTGTGAAATGTTATCACTTGGTTGTTTTCATGTAATATTTATCAAAGCTTCTACTTTACATTTGAACAAAGGTGAATCCAGAATTATAGTCAAGAGCATCGTAATATAAACAACAATAGCTCATCAGAAAATTATATTGATATACCAAAGTTTTTCTTCCATTTTTCCATATAAAAAGTTAGCTCGACTATAAATATTCGATTACAATTGCTCGCATCAAGATTTCATACGTAGAAATATTTGCATAATGGTTCCATTGCTAATTTCTTTGGAAATGTCTTTCTCAATATATGTAACCAGGCAAGAATTAATCCAATCATCTTCCATATGACAACGCAACCGATAATTAACAATTTTCAGAGTAGAGAAAGCTATTTCAACGATTGCAGTCGCTATTGGTAAAGTCAATGCTAACGCGATGAGTTTGTATACAAATGGGTAAATTGCATGTTTTTTCTTTCAACCATTTTCTTTGCAAGAACAGTAATGTCTTTAATAGCCAAAAACTCATCATTTGTATGTATATCCATAATGTAAGTTTCAAGTTGATTCTCAACTACCACATTATCATAAGTAGAAAAATCTTTCGAATAAAATTGAGCAAAATTAAGCAACTTCATAACATTGAAAGTAGAATATGAGTTGATTGGATTAAGACTTCTCATACACAAAAGAAACTTGCTATTTTTCTCACTATAATGATTTTTTAGTTCTGAACGTTGTAAATCTATAACAGTGTTGCAAGCTTTAACTCATATATGATATAAATTTGTAATTTTTCCATCTCCACGTCGTGAACGTTTACGAGCTACATATTCATCATTCATGTCATGTACAACAATTTCATTCAACGACCAAAATAAAGACACTTCCTCTAACAAAGATTCCCATTCTCATTGTTACCTATCATTTCTTGGGGGTGTTTTTTGACATTTTTACAAAATTTAAGACATTTTCAATCTCTTGGTCTTTTTTGCAATGTCAATTGTTAGGGATGCGGATTAAGGATCTTAAGGCAGAAATAACACTAGAGGGGGAGTGAATAGTGTTTTAAAGAATATATGAACTATATGACTAAATTAAAACTTTCAACACAAATCTAAACAGAATTCTAACACAGAATGATCACAGAACATATAACAAATGCAAATAGTAAAGTAAAGCAAGTAAAAGGAAAGAACACACCGGATTTTATACTGGTTCGGAATCCTCCTACATCCAGTCCTGCACCAAGGCAATATCCTTGTATAGATTTTTATAAGCCAATATCCAAATTACAACTCTGAATTTCTAAGGCCTTGAGGAACACTCCTATCTCCGAGTCTGGGGTAAACTCTCTTGATTTACGGGACACAAGATCACCCTAATACTTCTTAATAACAATCCTTTTGAATGGATAGACTCTATGGACTTTTTGAATACAAATTAATTCTATAACTCTGAATAGCACTTTGATCTTTAGTAGAATGATGGAGAATCAAATAGAGAGAGTATCTAAATGATTTCCTATTGAGAATTTGGCAGAATGATGGCACGATCTTGAAAATATGAAATTTTATGGATATGGAATGGTGGAGAAGAAAGAGTGAAGAAAATAAGAAAGTAGTTGTTAAAAAATTCGTTTTGGAAGCCTTTATATAGATGCACAACAGTCATAACCATTGGCGAAAGGTTTTCGAACGAATGGACACTTCTTTTGAAAATTGAATTTTGAATCCAACTGTCACCATGTCGACATGGGGTACCCCCTTATGTCGACATCCCTTAGTTCAAAATTATAGAGATGTTGTTTTGTAAAGACAATTGAATTTAAAACAAGTTGAAACTTCTCTGAAGCAAAGTAAAGTGTTTAAACAATATTTTGAGATAGAGAATGAATATAAAACATTATTTTAAATATATATATATAATTGATATAGACCGTCAATTATATAAGTAATATTTAAAATCAGAATAAGTTTTGATGTTTTAAAAATAGAAGTTTTTAAAATCAGAATAGAGGAATATTTAAAGGCTAAAACAAAGTTTGAAAACATTTTTGAAAACATTTTTGAAAACATGATTTTGAAAGTTAAAACATTTTGAAAACAGATTTAAAAAAACATTTTGAAAAATCTATTCAAACTAAAATTGCAAGAACCTTCC
Organism: Allium cepa; assembly: GCA_030765085.1. Taxonomy (NCBI): domain Eukaryota; kingdom Viridiplantae; phylum Streptophyta; class Magnoliopsida; order Asparagales; family Amaryllidaceae; genus Allium; species Allium cepa. The sequence continues at coordinate 207,249,307 of CM060934.1, forward strand.
TACAGAGCTCCTCCATAGGACTCGAGAACTTGTACAAAGTAGTTTAAATGATTTTGATTTTCGTGGGTTTGTAAGCCACTTGTCGTAGGTTTGTAAGCTACTTGTCATGGGTTTGTAAGCCACTGGTTTCGATAGAAATTGAGTTCCATCCCAAAAGAAAATTGGAAGAAAGATGAGAGTGCTATTATGAAGTTTTAACAAAATACTAGACACTTATCTTGAGATCTTGAAATCTTGATTCTCTAGAGTCTTGAATCTTGAATCTCTAATCTTTATCTTGATGCTTGAGTCTTTATACCGATCAGTCTTCGATGATACCTGCATATACTTCCTATATACATATATATATATATATATATATATATATATATATATCTATATGGAAATGTTAGTATATATTTTATAAAGTAAAGTATAATAACTATATAAGGTTGTTGTCATCAAAACATCATCAACTCAGTTCCTAACAATCTCCCCTTTTTTAATGATGACAACCTTTATTTATAAAATATTCTTACCATACCATAACTCTCCATAACTCCCCCTTACTCCATGGCTTCTTCTTAAAACTACAACTCCCCTTTATTCCATGGCTCCCCCTTATACCAAGCACATATATTTTTATAACTTTCTCCCCCTTTGATATCAGCAAAAAGGAATAAAAGATTTACCTGTTCTAAGATAATCAAGTATATATAGAATAAAAGTGTAAAGTGAACGTATAAGTGATCAAGTGTGTGAGCATATATAAGTGTAACTTGGCAATCAAATCAATATCATACATAGCAAACCAATCATGTATAGTATATGAAGTTATATACAAACCAAATCCAAATCAAACTTAAGTAAACAATTCAATCAAATCCTAATCAAATCTAAGTCAAATCGAATCAAACAAACAAACATACATAATGATCATACATTCCTTGGGACTTCCACCCATCCATCTTCTCCAAAGATAGGATCAGTTTTGATAACATCCCAATCATCTTTTTCGAGAGTGACCGGTGGATTTGCTTCGGGTTCGTCTTTGCTAAGGCTTGAGATCATCCAACGAAGTGCGTCGAAGTGTCTCTCTTGCTCTTTGATCATCTGCATTTGGCTTAATTCTAAGTGCCTTTGATTTCTAAGTATAAAAGAGAGAATATTCTTGAAAGAAGTAAGAGCTTCTTCAAGATTTTCACTTAAATTCTTAATTGGAGAAGCCATAATTTAAGAAATAAGTTGAAGTATGAAAGAAGATGAATAGAAATGGAGGTAGAGAAGTTTTTCTGGAAGAAATAGGTACTTATAGGAGTTATTGGCCGTTCAAAATGAATTGACACTTGGTAGTTACAAGAATTTGAAGTTAGAAATTGTAACTACATTTTGACTGTTATATGTCGACAAAGGGGGGATGGGGCATGTCGACATGGTCTAGACAGAATGACCAAGTTGAGTTATTTTTGATTTCTAAGTTTATTTTTATACTAGTGGACCTATATAAACTTAAAATAAATAACTATCAGAGATATATAAAGCTGGAAAACAGAGAATAAGATAGCATTACTTATATTAGTTAACATTACATAATATTAACTAAAAAAAATAGAAAATACAAAGATAGATAAACGATAGCTAGAGAGATAATGGTTAGGATTAGTTTGATGAAGATGATGATGAGGACAAGCCAAGTTTCCTGCCCATCTTCCCAAAGAACTTGTCGATCTTGGTAGAGATTTTATCCATTTTCTTGCTAGTAGATCTCTTAAGAACCTTTTGGTTTTGAGCAAGTATCTTTTGGTTCTTGAGTATGGTTTTGTTAGACGGATTGGCGGGTGTATGTGGATACTCTATACTTTCCAAAGAGGTTTCTTCATCTTCCATTATAAAATTCACGGTTTAGGTTTGCATAAAACATTTTGACAAGGTTTGGATAACAAACGAAATCATTTTGCTTATTATCAATCAAGCCAAGAATGGAGTTTTCTTCAAAAAGTTGATCGATTTCATAAGAAGGAAAATCATCAAAAATAGCAAATTTTCCCGTATTGACTTTACCATAGTTTACATAACTTATGTAAGCTTTGATAGCCTCCGGGTCATTAAAAAGATCATTTTTGATGGATTTGGTCAGCCTCATAGTTGATGGGGTACTTGAGGAAGCCATTGATGAGTGTTTGAGAGGAGTAGAACATAATGAAGAAAGTTTGAATTATGAGAATAAAGTGAAAAGAGATGATAAGAAAAGTATATTAAATAGATTCTCTAAAGTAATGTTCTTTGGTCAAGAGGTATCTTTTTAGAATTTTGAAGTAAGTGAAAAGGTGGAGGGAAATTCAAAAGTTTGAATTCAAATTTTGAAATCAAATTTCTGAGACTGTTGAATTGAAAAGATGTGTCTTTTTCTAAAATCTAAGAAATTCCTAAAATCTTAAGAAAACTAATCTATATTCTATATCTATATATAATTCCAGTAATAATATTAAATATAATAATATTAAAATATTTTAATATTTAAAATATTATTAAAATAATATTATTTTGAATTTAAAAATTCAAATTTCAAAGGGTGATTTTGAATTTAAAAGTTCAAGGAATTGCAAACAAAATCAAAGCAAGCAAGCATCCAATAAAATCAAAATAAATGTGTACCTATTTTTAGATCCAAATTCCAATCGTCTTCTAATTCGAGAATAGCCATGAAGCACAGATTTGAATTATCAGTTTTCTTCTCGTCATCACTGGATGAATCTGAATCGTCAAGAGTTGTTGCATATGCCTTCTTTCTTTTCTTTAGTTGCTCGTTGTTTGGTTGAAATGTCTATTTGTCTGGATATGGACAATCTATCTTGTAGTGCCCTGTTTTGTTGCAGTTGTAGCATCTATCACCATTGTTGTTGTTGTTGTTGTTGTTGTGATTGTTGTTGTTCTCCGAAGTATTTCTGGAATTCTTTCGATCATTTCTTTTAAAGTTATTCATCTTTCTATACTTCAGAAACTTTCTGAAATTTCTGGTCATGAAAGCAATTTCTTCATCACTATCTTGTTCTGAATCTCCGGTTGTTGCTTTGAATGCGATCGATTTCTTTTCCGTTGCCTTAGATTCTTTTCTCCCTTGCAGTTGAACTTCATAAGACATTAGATTACCGATTAACTCTTCGATCTTCATTTGACTAACATCATTTGCCTCTTCAATAGTAAGTGTCTTTTGATCCCATTCTCGAGTGAGTGAATTGAGTATCTTTCTGACTTGATCTTCTTATGAGAAACCCTTTCCTAAAGCAATCAATGAATGTACAATATCTTGAAATCGACAATACATGTCGGAAATGGACTCATTTTCATGCATTATAAACAATTGAAACTGGTTAGTTAATATGGAAATTTTAGTCTGTTTAACTTTGCTTGTTCCTTCATGAGTTACTTTCTAAGTTTTCCAGATTTCGAATGCAGACTTACAAACAGAGACTCTATTAAACTCATTCCTATATAGTGAACAAAATAGTATATTCATAGCCTTAGAATTGTTTTGTGCAACCGTCTTTTCCTCAGTAGTCCACTGAGCAAAATTAGTAGTTGGTTCAACATATTCAATTTGCGTCATATTCCAAGTATTTAAACTTATGGATTATAAATAAATTTTCATCCTACATGCCCAATATGCATAATTACTGCCATTAAAAAATGGTGGTCTGACAGTAGACTGACCTTCTACAAATGAACTAGTGTTAGTGCTTGTGTTAACAGAAGTAGTGGTGACAGGAGTGACATTATTAGTGTGTTGTGCCATTAAAACTTTTCAAAATTTCAGATTATGAAAATAATGAAAACCAATGCTCTGATACCAATTGTTAGGGATGCGGATTAAGGATCTTAAGGCAGAAATAACACTAGAGGGGGAGTGAATAGTGTTTTAAAGAATATATGAACTATATGACTAATTTAAAACTTTCAACACAAATCTAAACAGAATTCTAACGCAGAATGATCACAGAACATATAACAAATGCAAATAGTAAAGTAAAGCAAGTAAAAGGAAAGAACACACCGGATTTTATGCTGGTTCGGAATCCTCCTACATCCAGTCCTGCACCAAGGCAATATCCTTGTACAGATTTTTATAAGCCAATATCCAAATTACAATCCTCAGTTTCTAAGGCCTTGAGGAACCCTCCTATCTCCGAGTCTGGGGTAAACTCTCTTGATTTACGGGACACAAGATCACCCTAATACTTCTTAATAACAATCCTTTTGAATGGATAAACTCTATGGACTTTTTGAATACAGATTAATCCTATAACTCTGAATAACACTTTGATCTTTAGTAGAATGATGGAAATCAAATAGAGAGAGTATCTAAATGATTTCCTATTGAGAATTTGGCAGAATGATGGCACGATCTTGAAAATATGAAGTTTTATGGATATGGAATGGTGGAGAAGAAAGAGTGAAGAAATAAGAAAGTAGTTATTAAAAAATTCGTTTTGGAAGCCTTTATATAGATGCACAACACTCATAACCATTGGCGAAAGGTTTTTGAACGAATGGACACTTCTTTTGAAAATTGAATTTTGAATCCAACTGTCACCATGTCGACATGGGGTATCCCCTTATGTCGACATCCCTTAGTTCAAAATTATAGAGATGTTGTTTTGTAAAGACAATTGAATTTAAAACAAGTTGAAACTTATCTGAAGCAAAGTAAAGTGTTTAAACAATATTTTGAGATAGAGAATGAATATAAAACATTATTTTAAATATATATATATATATATATATATAATTGATATAGACCGTCAATTATATAAGTAATATTTAAAATCAGAATAAGTTTTGATGTTTTAAAAATAGAAATTTTTAAAATCATAATAGAGGAATATTTCAAGGCTAAAACAAAGTTTGAAAACATTTTTGAAAACATGATTTTGAAAGCTAAAACATTTTGAAAACAGATTTAAAAAAACATTTTGAAAAATCTATTCAAACTGAAATTGCAAGAACCTTCCTACAGAGCTCCTCCATAGGAATCGAGAACTTGTACAAAGTAGTTTAAATGATTATGATTTTCGTGGGTTTGTAAGCCACTTGTCGTAGGTTTGTAAGCTACTTGTCGTGGGTTTGTAAGCCACTGGTTTCGATAGAAATTGGGTTCCATCCCAAAAGAAAATTGGAAGAAAGATGAGAGTGCTATTATGAAGTTTTAACAAAATACTAGGCACGTATCTTGAGATCTTGAAATCTTGATTCTCTAGAGTCTTGAATCTTGAATCTCTAATCTTTATCTTGATGCTTGAGTCTTTATACTGATCAGTCTTCGATGATACCTGCATATACTTCCTATATACATACATACATATATATATATATATCTATATGGAAATGTTAGTATATATTTTATAAAGTAAAGTATAATAACTATATAAGGTTGGTGTCATCGAAACATCATCAACTCAGTTCCTAACATCAATGACAAGTCATTATTATTCCTAGGATATTCTTCATCAAGTGCATGGTAAACACAAAATCATATGAGTGCATTATCTCTAGCAAAACTTGTGCATAAACCTTTTGTTCTAAACTAATACCACCATCCATAATAATTTCTAGTACCTCACGCATAGAAGAGAACATGGTAATAAGTCTAATAAGTGTACCATAAAGTGATCCCCATTGAGCATCGTCCGGCCATTGTAAACTTTTTTCTTGATTCCACCCTTTTCCAGTAAGAATCTCCCCTTTAGTCAATGCATAAAATACCTTTTCATATTATTTAGCTAAGAGAATATCTTTTCTTTTGGAAGATGCTCCAATAGTATTCGTTATTCTTGAAGTTATTTCAAAAAGAAACTCCACCTGAGAATGATTTTTTGCGACATAAACAAGAGCTCATTGAAGTTGATGGGCAAAACAATCGGTATTAGTGCAAAAGGATTCTCATTTAAAATAAGGGTTTTTAAACATGCAAGTTCACCTTGCATGTTAGCAGCTGTATCATAGCCTTGATCATGCAAACTTGATATGCTTAACATATAGCGGGATAATATATTTTTAATAGAATTCTTAAGAAAGAGACATGTTGTATTAGCTACATGTTCAATGCTAATGAAGCACTGAGCTATCAACCTTTTTTGTTTACATATCTCAAAACAACGACCATTTGTTCCTTTATTGATATGTCATGAGATTCGTCAAGAAGTAGAGTAATCGCCGATTCACTAATATCCATGATGATAGCATTAGTTATTTCAATAGCGGCAGCAATACATAGATCCTTCTGAATATTTAATGAAATCAATTGAGAGTTTCCAGGAGCATTTTCAAATGAAAAACTCTTAATTTATTTATTATGATCTGCAAGAAAGCGAAATAACTCTAAGTAATTTCTTCTATTGGTTGATGATTCAGATTCATCATGACCACGAGATGGAAAACCTTGTTGCAATAGGAATCGAACACAATCTGCAACGGTAGCCAATAGAGTTCTATATGCAATTTTGTATTTACTTGTATTACTAACAAATAAAGATGAAATACTTGTTGTAAGTTTTTGACTCATGAGATCCAAACATTGGTTTTAGCCTGGTTGTAGGCACTATTAGTTTTCCAACATGCAGATCAAGTTTTTTTCTTTCCAGTTTAGAAAACCAACATTAACAAATAGTTCACCATCGTCTTGGTTGCTTTTAGGTTTGAAAAGATAACAGTAAAGACAATATACTAAATCTTTGACTATAATATACTCCAACCAATCGACATATTATTCAAACTAATCCTTATTGAATCTTCTCAATTCATCCATCATGACTATTTGAGGAAAATCATGATGGAAAGATTGACAAGGACCTTTTTGTAAGTATGATCGTCGAACACAATATCTATCATTTGGATTATAATTCCATATGGAACATCGTAAACCCGGATCCGAAGGAAGATTTTCATAAACTATCTCAATACGGTCTCTTTTCACTATATTATTATGCCCATCTTCAGTCAATGACAAACTCGATTCATTTATTGTGCGTTTTGTTCCAGTGACAGATTTGTCCCTTGAGATTGCTATATGAAGCCGCAGTAATTTATAAGTAACAATGTCAAACTTTATGGCACACTTGTTCATTTCAAAACTTGTTAAAAAAATTCATGAAAAAGTTAGCGACAACAAATAGAGCAGTAAAGATTTTACAAAATATATCTTACGATTTGACAACAATTATAGAACTATGTAACTAGCATTTAATAAACTCTCTATTTTTAATTCACTTTTATAACTTATGGCATTACTGTACTGCCCCTTTTTGTATGCATAACTCTATGGAGATCCATCATTTTATCAACAAAGATTAAAGATTTAAACATATTAACACTTCAATTGAAACAATTTTCACAAAATTATACTATCTAAGATCTGAATTGGAAAACTAAATTTGAGATTAATACCTGCTTGAGAGTTGCAATAACAACTAGAGCACCAAAGAAGAATTGCAATTTGCAAAGCTACGAATGATTTTGAAAAAAGAACCATGGTTTATGTGTTTTGGCATTTGCGTTTTGATTCTTTCGAATGCTGGAACAAGAGAGAGAGGAAGAGTTGCATAAGTACTGTTTTGTTGTACTAAAAAGAATGGAACTGTAATTTTTCTGATAAAACCCTGTATTTTCTATAAATTGAGAGGGGGTCCAATCATCATTTTCGTTGTCCTTGGTGCAAATTTGTAAAAATTGAGAGGGTAAGCTGTCCCCCCTTTAACTATATGTGCATTCGCTCCTGCATTTGTACCATCGTCTAGAATGTTTTTTTTGAAATATTTCAATAAACGTTCGAATCACGCTACGCAAGTTTCGAACTTGTGACCTCTCGCACCAAAGCCAAATCACTTAACAGCTGGGACAATGATGCTTGTCCATCATCTAGAATGTTTTAGTTTCCACATAGACTTCTTTAACAGTTGTGCATGTAATTGATTTCATTTATAAATCAAGCAAATGAGTAGAATCAATCAAACAAAGTCTATCATATTGTATACGAGTAATGTATGCACGTTGGAAATAATATACCTACATCATGAAAAATAATTGATGTGGAGTGGTATATATGTATGAGTTTGGTAGCATGTAACAAAAAAGATTCCTTTTGTTAAAAAAAGTATTGTCCAAACTCTATATTGCCTGCACGTAGGGATGTATGGATGGATTTCAACATTGTTTCAGAGTCGATGGTAACGGCTGTGACATCAAAGTCTTAATATTATACAATTAGTAGAATAACATGCGAACAAAGTCTTATAATTCTGCAGGCATCAAAGTTGGCGTAGCAGAAACGCACAATGGCTTAACAATTAACCTGTAGGTGACATAAATTAATTTAATTAATTAACCAATTTAAGTTAATTTATGTTAATTTTAAAATTCATTCATGTATATACATGTATACTTATGTTATTTAAACATTTTAAGCAACATAATATATATCAAAATAATACATGTGTACATTTATTAATTAAGTAACTTATTTGATTTATTTATTTTGCTAATCTTATTAATAAATTTTAAATTTTCAAACATTCTGATTTTTTTTATTATACTGTGATTTTTATAATATTTTTATATCTTATTTTAAATTTAAAATCTTATATTTTATTTTCAAATAATTTTGAACATTAGTCCAAGCCTAATTCAAATTTGGGCATTTTCTATCAGTGATAACTTTTGGGCTGTGAACTTAATAGTTAACCCTAATAAGGCTAATTTAGACCGCATAAGCTATAGCGCTCCGATATCATTGTTGGAAGTGGACCAGCCCGCAACGGAAGTTATGAATGAATTTCAAAATAATTTCCCTTATTCGATCTATATTGGGCTTATGAAGTTTAATTCATTTAGAACATTTCTAAATTTTATTTAAGTAGGATCTCCTATTTTATTTAAATTTATAAACTATATAGTTTTATTTAATTTATATTTTAATATATATAAATACATACATATGTATCATATGCACACATGCATGTGTGTGCATGTGTAACATGTTATCCGTGCAAGGTATAACATGCCCGTACATAGATGTTGGATTTATATCATAATGGACATGTTAACTTATCCGATATGTGTTGTATGTTATCCAAATATATATATATATATATATGTATGTATGTATGTATGTATTTAAACTTGTTATTTATGTAAATATTATAAGTTTACACACACATACACACACGGATATATATATATATACACACACACACGTGTGTGTGTGTGTATATATATATATGCATGCATGCACTACTAGAAACACAGTAAATTGCGACGCCTTTTCCGACGGTCGCCGACGGTTCGTCGATATTTTTGCGACAGCAAGCAATTGCTGTGACATAAATGAAAATAAAATAAACTAGCCATCTGAAGCCGTTGCAAATGAAGCCACCGACGGCCGTCGAAAAGTCGCGAATATCTGACCTCAGGCCGACAGTTTCGTTCACTTTTCTCTCCTCCCCAAATCAGAAATTTGCTCCTCCAACCCCTCCTCCACATCTTCAACAAGATTCCACGCCATCAACAAGCTTCCACGCCATCAGCAGGTCCCCGTCTTCGATTTTCAACTCTCTCCATTAGCTATTTCTCGGTAAGAAAGTTTGATTTATAAACCATATTTAATTTTGATTTGTTAAATTAGAGTTAATTTGTTGTTATAGTTGTATAATACCCCTATTGATTGTTTGATATACCCTATCGAATGCTAATTAGGTTGTTATTATAATTGTTTATCATTGAAATGTTAAGAATTTTTGTTTGTTTAGCGTATATGCGCGTTAAATGGTGTATATGCGTTGATTAATCAATGCATACACGCATTAGGGCTATTTTGGATTAATTAGAGTCGATGCTTAGAATTTGGTGTACGTGTTTTCAAGATGACGAAAACATCGTTTAGTGTATGCGTTTTTTAGAATGTAAATAAATTATTGTAACAATTTTGGTATAATATGATCGACTTTTTGTAAATCCTTTAGAGAGTTTTTGGCCCCGTATGACAAATATTGTATATGATCGTCGTATGGATATTCGTTTTTATCACAAAATGGACATTTATATTCATCCGATACAATATTTGTCGGATTTGTCCCTGTATTGGACAAGTTGCAAACACAATAGTAATTATATTTTGCAAATCATTTCATTTTAAACGGTTCATAAAATTTCAACAACACTTTCTTTTTGTTCTCTGTGTACACACATATGTGTATGATACATGGAACAATGAGGAAGTGCTACCAAAATTTGTTGAATTGTTTAAAATAAAATGATTTGTAAAATATAATTACTAATTTATTTATAATGGGAAGTAGTATGACAAACCATCAAAGTGTAATTCAATAACCTAAAAATCGAAGATTACATTCATATAATAATTTGTGTAAATCCATTTGAAAATAAAATTAAATAGATTAATATTATATATTTGCAAAAATTTAAATGCATGATTTATTTGAAAAATAAAATGTCAAGACGTAAATGATTAATATGTTTTTATGTTTTAAAGTAGGAACAATTATTTTATCGACCGAAGCTGGATGTACCAACAAAGAAGAGAAATTGGAGTCTCAATAAGTAAACATTTTCAAAATTGTGTACACATCTTTATTGTATTCGCTTTACGTAATAATGGAAATGATGAAGAAATTCGTTGTCCATGTAGTAGGTGCAAACTATTGAAGCATTTGATACCGAATATGGTAATAGTTCATTTGCGCCAATATGAATTCGTGTCGAATTATTTGGTGTGGGATTGTTATGGAGAACTTATAGCACCCAATCCCGTACATTTGGAGGAGGAGGTGGATAATGAACTTGTTTCCATGAATCCCATAGAAGATAAGGTTGAAGATGCAACACGTTCAATGTTCCCTACCGTTGAAGTTGATGGTAACGATGTTATTGTCGAAGAAGAAATAAGTATTGGAGCCAAAAAAAATTGTGATTTATTAAAGGCTGCTAAGAAACTCCTTTGGGATGGTTGTACAAGCGATACTCAACTATCAGTAACTGCAGAATACATTGCGATGAAATCAAAATACAACTTAATAGAAGCCGAGTTTACAGCTGTTGTACAAGCTGCAAAACGACATATGCCACCCGATAATTTAATGTGCAAAAATATGTAAAATTGTTCCATCTTGTTTTGGAAAGAAGACACCAGTCTTAGGAATTATGAAATATGTAATCAGGAAAGATACAAACCAAGAAAAAGAAGGGAAAGGAAGTTCCGTACAAGCGTATGCATTACTTACCCTTCACTCTTAGGCTTCAATGGTTATATGCATCTTTTGTACCGCACATCATATGAGATGACACTGTGTGAGAACACATGACTTGGTTTATGTACGGATGGATTTTCACCATTCTCTCAATTTGGTTCAAAATATTCATCTCGGCCTACAATCGTTACACTTTACAATTTACCTCTGTGGATGCGCACATCATATGAGATGACACTGTGTGAGAACACATGACTTGGTTTATGTACGGATGGATTTTCACCATTCTCTCAATTTGGTTCAAAATATTCATCTCGGCCTACAATCGTTACACTTTACAATTTACCTCTGTGGATGTGTATGAAAACTTCGTATATGTTTCTCACTATTGTCATCCCTGGCCCTGATGATCTGGCACAAGGAATTGACGTATATTTACAATCGTCGATTGAATAGTTGAAAACACCGCAGTATAAAGGTGTTGGATCATACGACATTTCAAAAGAAAATTCGTATGTTTGCTTCTCTACTGTGGACTATAAGCGATTTTCCTACGTATGCGATGCTATTGGGTTGGAGTAAGCCAGTCGTCTAGCTTGCCCTTATTGCATGGTAGAAACACGAGCATTTTTTTATCACATGGGAAGAAAATTTCGTGGTTTGACTATCATCGGTGTTTTCTCCGTATTAATCATCCTTTTAGAAAAGATAGAAAAACTTTAAAAGTAATAGAGTTGAGACCTTGCGACCACCAATGATTTGGTCAAGCGAAGATATTTATAACCTTGTAAAGGATTATCCAAAGATACATGAATCCGGCGAACAAATTGAAATTCAAGGTAAGTCGACGATATACAATTGATGCAAACAAAGTATATTTTAGGAGTTGCCTTATTGGAAAAATCTCTTAATCGTCATAATATCGACGTGATGCACAACGAGAAAAACATGTTCGATAATGTATTTAACATGGTTCTGAATGTTAAAGGAAAGACTAAAGACGATTTAAAATCAAGACATGATATAGAAGCAATATGCAATCGTCCCAAACTTAATATGAAGCCAAATGACACCAAAAAAATCCAAAGCATGTTACAAGCTAGACAGTAACCAAGTTAAAGTACTATTAAAGTGGGTGGAAGGATTAAGATTTCCTGATGGGATTTCCTCTAACCTTCTTAGATGTGTCGACTACAAGAACGGTAAACTGAGTAGGACAAAAAGTCATGATTGTCATGTAATGATGGAACATTTGTTATCCGTCGCTTTCAAAGAACCGTTGCCCACAAAAGTTTGGACCATTGTAATAGAACTTAGTCTGTTTTATAAGGAGCTTTGTTCAACTACCTTAAAAGTTGATCATCTACGTAAACTTGAGGAAGAAATTCCTATACTGCTCTGCAAACTGGATAAAATATTTCCTCCTGGTTTCTTTAATGTAATGGAGCATTTACCTGTTCATCTTCCGTTTGAAGCACGTCTTCGAGGTCCTATGCAATATCGATGGATGTATCCATTTGAAAGGTATTAATATTGAGTTGTTAAATTTTAGTTTAACCACATGTAATAAAATTTAATTATAATTATTATTAACAAGTACTTAAATCATCTAAAAAAAATGAGACAAAAAGCACGAGTTGAAGGTTCAATATGCAAATCATATATCAAAGAAGAAGCTTCGTTCTTTTTCTCTCATATTTCAGTGACCATGTGAACTTATCTTTTGAAAGTGCTATGCGAAAAGATAAGGGCATCGAACAAGATTCTTTTGAATCAATGCTATCTATTTTTAGATAGTAGGGATGCCCTGTTGGAAAATGTGTGGAAGTATGATTCGACGAAAGAGATTACCATGTAGCCCACACATATGTTTTTCTTAACTGTGCAGAAGTTGCGCCATTTGTTAGGTACTAATGAATAACCCATCTAAAATTATTTACTTGAATAATACATGTGTTTATTAATTATAACATAATATATTATCTGTATATGCAGTATTTATGAATCACTGCATCCAAGCGGGGATATTATCAAAAAATTTGCTACTTAGTTTCAAACCACGTATATGATTTGGTAAATTGTGTGGTCGATGAAGGGTTGAAACATCTTGCGATGGGACCAAAAAGAAAGTCTAGACATATCCAATATTCTTTGTCAATGGATACAAATTCAACACCAAAGAATATAAGGGTGAAAAATTAACTAACAATATCGATGTATATGTTAAAGGTAGTGATGATCCAAATGATCACATAAATGAATTTTATGGTGTGTTAACTCAGGTTTTGCAATTAACATATTTCACCAGACATGCAAAAGAAGTTTATTTGTTTAGATGCAACTAGTTCAGTAATATTCCAGGTTCTGGAATCAACGTGCACCAAAAATATAATATTATTGAAATAAAGCATACATCACAGTTAGCACCAGAATTGGTCACTAACACCCTTAGGAAAGATTGTGTAGAGAGACTAATGAAGAAAGTAAATTTAAACAGAGAACAGTACGATAAATTAAATGCAGGAAATAAGAACACTAAATTTATGGTGGTTCGGCCTAATTTCCTACGTCCACTTTGAAGTTAATCTTTATTGCTTTACTCAACAGTCGATTACAGATACAATCTGTACACCAATTACTTGAATACAATTGCTAAGTAAAAAGGTTGAGTCTTGAATGAGTTTTGAATGCGGTAGAGTCTCCCCGGTGTTCTCGAAAAAAGGTCCATTTCATTGTGCCCATGCCTCTCTATTTATAGACGAAGATGGGTTGGACTTCCCTGATGGGCCTAGTAGCAAGATACCTCGGCCCAGAACGAGTAACTTCTATGCGCCGATCCATAAATGCCGAGCGGCAAATGCCGAGCGAGGTGATGTGTAGAGTGAAGAGTGCAGGCCGATCGAGAACCGATGCCGGTCGAGGGGAGATGCCGAACGAGGCTGGAATGCCGAATGAGGTGGAATGCCGATCGAGGCTGGAATGCTGAACAAGGCTAGAATGCCGAACGAGGCATGAACGCCGATCGTGGCTGGAATGTCGATCGAGGCATGAATGCCGAACGTGGCTGGAATGCCGATCGAGGCTGGAATGCCGAACGAGGTTGAATGCCGGTCGAGGCCTGAATGCCGAACGAGGCATGAATGCCGAACGTGGTTGAAATGTCGATCGAGGCATGAATGCCGAACGTGGATGGAATGCCGATCGATGCTGGAATGCCGATCGAGGCTGGAATGCCGAACGAAGTTGGATCCCAGTCGAGGCCCGAATGTCGAACGAGAATGCTATTCCGAACGTCCCTGGATGCCGAACGTGCTTGAATGCCGATCGACCCAGTTGTGTCGAACGAGAATGTTGTGCCGAACGATCTTGATGCCGAACAGTGCACAAATGCCGAGTGCCTAGTTGCCTGGTCAAACTTCCAGGTAACACCTGCCCCCCAAAGTGCATCATGTGGTCGAACGTGATGTGCTTTGAATCACGAGTCCTCTGTGCTTTGCTTCGAGCCTTGGCTTAGTCTTCTCGATAGTATTTTGTCTTGAATACTGATTGAGGCAATGTATGCCGAACAACATGCTGATGCCGACGACATACAAATGCAGAATGGCGTAGCCGATGCCGAGTGATATACAAATGCCGAACGACATAGCTGATGCCGAACGAGGGATGCACTTTGACCGGTTCTACCAGTCATTGTCCCTTCAACTTCCTTTCTTCCCCTATAAAGTTCATCACTTCACTTCTTCTTCTCTTTTTTACTTTCTACCTCCGCTATCCTCCAAGAACTCGTAACTTACCTCCCTCAAACCTCGTTCACTTCTCCGATCTTCCCTTCCTACCCTGAATCCATCAAGCCCTTCCTACAGTTCCTTCCCAAATTGAGTCTGAACGACTTTCAATCTAGCCCACAGACCCCCAAGCTCTCACCATTCTCTTTGGTATGAATCTTTCGAATGTTTTTCAAATTAGGAAGTATAGCACAAAGTTCGAATTCCTGAATTATCCATAGACTATAGAAAGTAGGAGGCGTGTGGATGAGGGAGACGAATTGAGATTCGGACATGTCCTAAGGCTGGAACTTAGTATGACTTTAGTTGATTTCAAGGTGGGTGGAATGGAGAGGAGAGGGGAAATGGACACCGGCCGTTTACAGGTCGTAGATTCCCGTTGGTATACCGAGCGTTAGAGTTAGGATGTTGAAGTGGAACAGGACCGTTGTTCGAGGTCGTTCGGTAATCAAGGGGCGAAGAAGAAACGAATGTGGCCGTTCGACACTTGTATCTTGAGTGGAGAATGTTCAACTACGAGACTAGTGGCTCGATAGGCTCTATGTGAGTGTGACGTCAGGGAGTTAGGAAGTAAGTGACTCAGTGTATGTGGCTCATACGTTTGATCCAGAGAACGTCGAGCGATGGACTTGGGCCGGAGGCATTTAGGCCGAACGGGATTGAGGCCGAGCAACATTTAGGCCGAAGGGCATTTACATTCAGGCCGAACAGGATTAAGGCCGAGCGACATTTAGGCCGAACGGGATTGAGGCCGAGCGACATTTAGGCCGAACGGCATTTAGGCCGAGCGGCCTTTAGGCCGTGTGTTTCAAGTGTCGCTTGGCCTTGACCTTTGATGAATAGATAACAACAGTCGAAATCATTCCAACTTGAACATAACCCTCGTCGAATTCACTTATTTCCCATGCCTAATCATATGACAAAAAACAAGGACAAGGACTTAATCAAACCAGCATATCGAACTAATCTGGACTGATAACTCCCTAGTTTCAACAATCATAAGTCTGAATTTAAATCGATAAAAACAGATAATAGCCTTCAACATATAGTGCCAATGTCCGAGCCCAAAATTGAAAACATCATAGGGAAGGCTTTCGGGGACGGTCAGCGATGACGGTCTTCGAAGATGACAGTTCAAAGCTCAACTTTATATCATCAACTCTTGTGACTTTTAATTTCTCAGCACTTATATATGAATGATCGCACCAGTTCACACACCACACGTGGTGGGGGGGGGGGGGGATTTATGTTGTTAAGTCTAATGTCGATTATTTTTCAAGTATAGTTCAAACAGGTGCACTGTTAGATTCAATCTTTATTAGAGATGTCTAGGAAATCTAGCTCCGCTACGATCTCAGACAGACCTGGGCCATCCTCTCGACAAGAAGTTATAGATACTTCACATCCGTCAAATACACCTTCTCAAGACTTACCGAACCCTGTGGCTGCATCTGTCGACTTGGCTCCCGACGCTCTGGAAGCAACGATTTTCCTAGATGACCCAATCGATTCTCAGGCTTCAAAGATTAACAAAAGTACGCTCTGTCGGATATGCTTTGTCCATGGAATCCCCTTTGACGATGTGTTAGTTCCATCGGGGCATGATCGTCCACACTTGCCCTCATCCGGATACAAGCTTGCAACAAATTCATGTGCTGGGTTGGCAGCGTGCCGTCGTTCAACTCATTTCTTCGAGACGTGTTGTAGTATATCGACATTGTCCCATCGCAACTGCATCCGAACAGCCACGCATTCATCTACGGCACTTGCATCCTTTTCATGAGCGTCCTCTCCAGGCTCCCGACTCCAGGCGATATCTGATACATATATTGCATCAAGAAATGGAGGGATAGCCCATCTTTCATGTTTCTCGAGCCGCACAGCAAATGACAAATCTTAACTGGGGCATGGAGCAAGTTTGCCCTGTATAAACAGGAATGATTTTATGTGCGCTGTCCTCCTGGCTTTGCAAGGAGATGGGTGAAAGGAAGTAAGTCTTTTTCCTGGACCGATACTCATGTTTGGTCGAAGCTGTACCTTTTCTGACTCTTTTCCATCTTTTTAGGTATTAATCCACATCTCGAGGTCCGTGGATATTCTGAAGCCGTCAAAGCTATTCGAGCCATTCCTGCCGAAGACCGGGACATCAGAACTATCATTTCAAATGAGTCGCTAACAAAGTTCGGGTTGTTGGCGGAAGGTCGCCGGATAAGCCTCCCTCAGGGCGTTACCATACCCAGGCCGGCTTCTGGCAGAGGGAAAAAGCAAGCTGAGTCTCAAGCATGTAACGCCCCTGACACACTAGAAGAGGGGGAAATTAAGGAAACTGAAACGCCTGAGGTACAAGATGAGAACGTTAGCCCCACTCGGGATCTGATAGTTGAAGTTCACAACATCGAGGCGTCGTCTTCCCCTTCAAAGAAGAAAAAGAAACCAACGTACAAGCCGAGGAAGAAAATAGCGGGCAGAACTTCTAAAGTTACCCTTATTCCAACAGAGAAAGAAGCTTCCTCGTAGCACTTAAAAAGTTCTATGAAGGGTTTGTCGGACCTTACCATTCCTGACGATCTGCTCAACTATGGTTTCAACGATCCAGAGGCCCTCAAGCTTCATTCGCCCGCGAGAGGCGATATAAGCGCTCAAGCTCAAAATCAGGGAGAAAAACTCCTATTAGTAAAGAAACTGGTCCGTCGGAGGGAAACACTAGGACACACACAAACACATGCACTCCACTTTGCACTTGAATTTTTGTTGTCATCCTACTTCTTGCTTCACTCATCGTTATATAAATTCTGTGTAGGTAACATGGGGCGCACACATGGGCTTGACCGTCCTCGCGGTTCATCAATTTTTACCAATCTGGCCGGGATTCGGGCTCCGGTAAGCGTCGAGATAGGGATGAATCTAGCGATCGCAACTACCACCGTCGAGAATCATCCTATCGAAAAAAATCTTATAGTCAGTCCTCCTACTGTGACGACCCGGCTTTCTAAGCCCAGAAAACCGCTTCGTCTTAAAGAAAGAAAGGGGTGAGAAAATAGAGAAGATAGAGAAGAAAGAACAACAACATCAGAATCTCACAGCGGAACGAATAAATTATAATAATCACATAAGTATTTACATAATATACAGCATAAATCAGAGTTATACAGACAATACATCACATACTAGATAGTTATAACACCTGTCCAGTTCATACAACTCAACTCAAACAAATGACCCAGAGATACCAACACAGCAGAACTATAAATATATAAATCTACAACACTGAAGCCTCCTGCTCCATTGCTCCTCCAGAATTCGTCAAAGCTAACCTGAATCCCTTGGCTACCCGTAAAAATTTGGGTACCCGAGAGTTTATGAAAAACAAAAATAAACTCCGGGTCAGACATGGATCTGGTATGAGTAACAGGTTAAAGTTGCTTAACTTTGAAAATCTTTTGAAAATAAAAGGTATCACGTAAGACTCCCCACACATAAACATGGAAAAGTTTTTACCTTATGCTAACCAAAACATTTGATAGGAAATTCTGTGATATTATAATAGGTCTAGGGTTTTCAAGTAAATAGAAAATAGCCGAAATTGTTACATTTATTAAATTCCAGCTACTAGCCACAAAAGTGGGTAATACAATCAAAACCGTTGGCACTTATTGGATTGTGGATTCCATACAATGGCAGGGCTACTGGGGTACCGCCCGTCACGGTACGGGGCCTAGATCACCGTACCGAGGATTACTCCCTTCATCCCCTGCAACACAAGGCCGGAACCATTCCTTACTGAACAGTCCCGAACAAGATAACCCCGCAGATAGCCGTCGCTACTGCCCACTAAGCCGAAAATAAAAAGGGACATCTAGACAGGGGAATATCCTTGTCCTGCTTGGGCATGACCCACCTAGCCTTGCTGCACCTCCCCTGTTTTAGCCATTCCCGGTTGATGAGGCTTGAGGTTACGATTACCTTTATAGAATACATTTCTTAGAATGCTCATCGCCCGCCTGACGATGTGTTGAAAGCATTCAATCCATACAAGTTCGTTTCGGGTTCGAACGAAACCGAAGGCATTATATCGTTACACTCATTTTGGAATCACCCTCAGAGTTAACGACGATAACCCTTGCATTCTGAATCTTCATCTTCACTTCAGATTCACGACCTGTCGTAAATTTGGAATCGATGTGGTTTTCGGATGTTCCTAATGCGGAAAACCCGATCCCGGTCTCATCGAAATCCAAAACGTGTCTTTTAAGGCCAAGTTGTCTATTTAGTCTTAACAGTTTAATTCAATATCATCAATATACACACATATGGATAATTCATAATATCACAATAGATAATCACATCATCATAAACAGATAATTCATATTATCATCAAAAGAGATAATTAAATATTACCATACTAAAACCAAGCATCCATATCACATAGATAGTATTCAAGTCAGATCTGAATGCACAACATCAAATAAAATATCACTGTCATTCACCCATAAACAATGATTTATAATCATTCCATTTCGTAATTAATTTAAAATGAATTAAATTAACTAATTCTATTTCTAATTAATTTAAAGTAAATTAAATTAATTACTTCATCTACAAATCTTGCTTATACAACTATTAATTAAATTTTAAACAAATTAATTAATCAATCTCTAGATATTTATCTTGATTAACTTCTTCAATTAATCACCTTCTAATTACAGTAAGTAATTAGTCTTTAATTAATTCTACAAATTAATTATTCTAAATCATTTATAGTAATCGACATTTAATTACTTCCTTTATAATTAAATACAATTAATTACATTTTCTTTAATTAATCACTACATTATTTATTTATTTCTTAATTAAAGTATTCTTAATTTCATTATTAATTACTTTAATTAAACATAATTATTAATCACCTCGACTAATATCAACCAGTAATTAACTTCCCTTAATTACTTATTACCAAATTAATTATCTCATAATTAATTATCTCCATTTAATTAATCCCTTGATTAATTACTAAAGTAATTATCCCAATTACTTTATTAAACATCCTCTTCACTAATTACATTCAGTAATTATATTAATTACTTCCTCAAGTAATTATGCTCCATTGAATACACTAAGTGATTATACAAATCAAATCATCAAATGATTTCTTAACTTAATTAAACTAAATTAATTAACTTAAATAAATCATTTTATCAAATTAATTACAATAAGAAATTAATTTCTACATTACTTTTATCCAGCAATTACATTTAACAATTTATAAAGGATTATCTAATAAATTTTGATTAATTATCAAAATTAATCACATTCATGAATTTAATTAATAATCCTTTAGTTAATTACCATGATTACATTTCTACATTTATTTCTTAATTAATTCCTAATTATAAATTAATCTAAATTATTAATTTGTAAATTAAATACATAAGTCATTCATTAATTAACTTATTCATTACATATTTTTAACTCCTTAGTTATTCCTAAGATAATTTATTTCTTTACTAATGACTTCATTAATATCTATGTATGTTAAAACTTTACCTTCCAAAATTGTAAATTTGAATTCCATTTGGATTTTAAGATTCAAAAGTATTATTTATTTAAACATTTATCAAGTTTAAATTCAATTTATAATCTTATGAATAACTTTAATTACATATACATGAAACTTAAATAAGAAAGCCTTTAAATTCAATTGTTTGAAATCTTAATTTAAATTTAAATTTCCAAAGACATTTTAAAACTGATGTAAACCTGCAGATTTAACAACTTTGATTTAAACTTCCCTTCAACACTTTGTTTTAAAAAGTTGATTTTCCAAATCCAAATCCATTTATAAAACTTTAAAATAGTTATTCAAAAACTGAGTTTCACTCTAGGATTTAAACATTGTTTAAATCATATAGTTCGGGTTTTTAGTTTCTGTCAGGTTTTAAACCTGAAACTTTCAAAATGAATACAAAATTTTAAATTAAACTTAAATCTAGATTCGACTTCCATTTAAATCACCTTACACTAATTTTACACCGATTATAATTAGCTTGCAGTTTAATTTGTTTTTAATTTTAGTTTAGAATTTAAAACTGCAGGCAGTTTCAAGCTACCTGTAGCAAATGTATACTACCCGAGACCTGAGTAAATATGCTTCGGGTAATTATCCAGTTGCTTCGAGTAAGACGCACGAACTACTCGAGTAAACTCGAGTTCCTCTCTGCTCATAAAAAAAAAAACAACAGACCTCAACACTATATGCACAGTGCACATGCACCGATCTCCCACCTAACTCTGACCCCTTTTGACGACTGCCACGTGTCATATATCACCACCTCGTCCACTTCCGATCATCAAGACTTCCACGCATCCCTGGAAGACGAATTCGAACCTCAAACTTAACCTGAAACCACCCCTACAACCTGGAAACACCAGACCATATCCACCTCACGACCTGTCAACGGCTCACCGCTGCTCCTCCGACCATCAGGGGACCTGAAACTTCGGTCTTGCCTTCGTCATTCTCCAAACCACACACTCCCAGAGTTCTAAACCACTCGGTCAAACATAGGTGACGAAATCGCTTCATTCTAGGCCACACCAAATTCCAGAACTAAACCCTATATCATTCTCATACTATCATATTTTGCAACAGAAAAATTCTTCAACATTTTTCCTAGCTACAATGATGTTTAAGCAAGCTTCAGACAAAATTTTACCATTCACAGATTCTTTGATTATCAAAAATTGAACAAGATTTGTTTTCCATAAAATTCCAAAATCTCCATTCAATCCAATAGTAAAAATTTGGATTTTTGTTTTAAAAATCATACATTTCAAAGATGATTCGAGGCATGTACTTAAATCAGTATAATTCGAAATTTGATTTATCCCATTATTTAAGTTTCCACTGTGTTTTCTTGCTTACAGGAAATTTCTGACTTAAGTTACTTAAACTTGTTTTCAAAAACCTAGATGGTGTTTAAACAATCATGTGTAAAGTTCTTTTTTTTTTTTGTAAAAACAAATCTAACAAAGATCAGTTAAGGGAAATTTAATTTTCCCTTATTTCTAAATCTCTGCAGTTTGAATACAGAGAAGAGCAAGCAATATACACACAGAAGAATCATTACAAAACCAAGCATTCAAACATACTCATCTACAGGCAACTGATTAATTAACATTTTTGTTTTAAAATATGAAATTATTTACCTTAAAGTGAAAACAGAGCAGTTTTACTTGCAACTGTTTATTGTTTGAAAAGCAGTTTAAATTTGAAACTTTAACATTTTAACAGGATATCTTACTGTATATATATATTATGCAGTAATTTCATCTCACTAATGTCCAGAGAAAAGAATATATACAAATATTTACACAAATATATTGTGCATCCAAATATTAGCATGCAACAGATCTTAAAACTCAAGTTATTTAAAAGTGTTACTCACCTAGATTTATGAACACAGAGCTTCTGTTTTGATTTTGAAAATACTTGAGAATAATGCACAGGCTCTTTATTTTGCAAAAAGTACAGGCTAATGGCTTGATAAAAATGAAGCTGTTGATCTGGTCTTGAGGAAGTTGGTCACAGATTGAAATGAAGGCAGTTTCAGGTTTTGCAAAGTTGATGGCATTTTTGTATGATGATGTTTAGAATAAATCTGAAAGCTAAGTATATATATATAGAGAAATAGATTTGTATAGGGTAGGTGTTATCTGGTTAAACACATGCAAGTACAATATTACTTTTGTTTGTATCAGGCCATATGCTTTATTGTGGAGGCTGAAAAGATTTGAACAAATTTCGAATGGACATAAGGTTGTGCTAATTAAAGTAGGCATTAATTGTTAATGTACTCTATGTTTCCTAATTAGCTAACTTAATCATTTCATATGTAGATATTTTAGTTAGCTTACCGTTTCTTTTCTCTAACCTGCATACTGTATTGCACTTTGTTAATTTACTTGCTTTAGCTTGCTTAGCAAACTATTTATATATGCTGAACACACAAACATATGATTACTCAGCTATATTTTGTTTTATTACATTACTTTGTTTTGCATTCTTACTTACAGACAGCAAAAATCATTTTGTCTGGTGATTTTTTTCCATACTTATCTGAAATCTTAGTCAATAAGCTATTTGCATTTGTTTAGTTTATTTCTTACTTTGTTAATTTGCTTTGTTTCATACTTTTGCATTTCTATTTCAAACATTTTTATTTACAGGCCTATTACAGTTTGAACTTATATATTTATTTACTTCTGGGTTGTTTTTATTGAAAACTTAAACAGTTAAATGCTTATGTTAGGATTTATAAAGTATTATTTTATTTAACTTTTTTGAAAGTCTTTATTTTAAATTTACATATCATAACTTCTTTGCAAAAATATACATCTATTAAAATAACAACTTCTATTTATATTAAAAACCCATTTTCAAAGATATTACAATATTGATATAGTTTAAATATAACTTATTATTAAACAAATTTTTTTACAAAAGAACTATTCTCTATAATATAAGTCACTTATTTTATCAAGCTATAAAACAAAACAAATTTTTATTTAAATTTTATTTCTAAACAATTTAAATTTATCTTGGGTATTTTAAGATCATATTATTATTTATTTATTATTAAATAAAAATCAAATTCCTAATTTTCCAAAAATATTAGAGTTAAAAAATCATGTTTTCATTTTATTAAACTTAAAACAAAGGTTAGCTATTTACAATATATACAGATATATATATTATAAATAGAAAACAATTTAATTGGCTTTTAAAAGATAATTTATCAGTTAATTATTTATTTAAAAGAAAATTATTAAATCAATTAAAATTATTATTAACAAATATTATTAAATCAATTTAATTTTATCACAGATTATTAAATTGATATTGCCTCAAATTTCCGGGATATCACATTCTTCCCCCCTTAAAAGAATTTCGTCCCCGAAATTTAAAACAAAGGTAACTTAATAATTTAGTTTAAGATTTAATTTTAAAACACAAGCATATATTAATCATATGCTAACAACCATAGCAACCAATTCATTCAATCAAACCAATTTAACTATCTAGACAGAATTCCAGACAGAATTGCCTCGAGTTTCCCCAAGTATAAATACCGGGTTACTCGCTCTATAGAATCCAAACAAACAATACTACTAAGCTACAAGACTTCTACTCATCTAGATCTACAAAACAAGACAGGATATCAAACTACAGACAAGCCTGAATCAACAACTAAAACTCCCAGAACTGCTGGTTCTAAAAATCAAGATAGGTCTTATACGTACTCCCTCAGAGATACGTGAAACACTCCGAATTCCAGTTATCCAAACTGACAATTCAATCCTGAAGACCAAACACTTATCCAGCATCACATCTCTGACTTCGGAATCCAAATTCGTCCGTCTCTTATCCAGAAGAAATTAAACAGGTGCACTCCAATCTGGCTTCAGATCCTGAAAAAGTTTCTGTAGAACTCTCCAATCCAAACACTGCAACATCCAATTGCTTCTAAACCAAAACAGCTACCACCATGCTTCCACTGCGCAACTCTGACTGAATAGATGAAAATGCTGAAGTCGAACACAGACTGGACAACACACCTCAACAAATCCAAAAGTAAAACTCAAAAATTCATCCAAAATCTGAGCTACTTCCCCAAACTCAAAAACCATCCTATTACTAAGCTGAACCATCGGTACAAAGCCTGGAAATCCAGTCGATACCAAATTCAATCTTCAGATGCAGACCAAACTTTAACTTCCTGAAGACATCCAGAAAAATTCACAAGAGAATACTGAAACCATCGCAAGTCACTTTTGCGATCAATCTAGCCTAATTCCAAAGATACCGCTCTCTCTCTACAAATCAGAACAGCTTACACTTATGTGGCCAACCCATCGAAGAAATGGAATTACTCTGCAGCTTCTAAACTCCACTGCTGACTCAGAAGCCAAAGACTACTTAATCCAAAGCTCTTCAAGAAACTCGGACCTCAAAGCAAAAAGAAACACCCTGCTGATCTCAGCCACAACACCGAAACAGCTACACTTCCTTAACTGATTCCAAAGAAACATCTTCAGAGACATCCATAATTATCGTGTCTCATCACACAGCTACTACACCTTGATGTATCAAGATATCATTACATGCTTCTGTCCAATCGACAGATCCAATCTCTAACTCATCCAAGTTTACACCTCAAAAATAAACTCTGAATCCTAACAGATTCCCTTCAGAGATCAATGAAATCCTTACACCATCCAAAACTCACTCGAGACGGTATTAAGTCTACAGTCTCGACAAATACACTACCAACCTCAACATTCAAATTCCAAGCATTGGTAGTAAGTGTTACACACACCACTACCCTATCTACCCTTATAACTTATTGGAAAACCTGAACAGGTAACCCAACAATAGGTAGAAATAAATAAATATATATATATATATCAAAATTACAAATACGCTCTCTCAAGAAAGAAAACATTTAAGAGCCTAGGTATTCACTCAACCTAGCGCTCTGATACCAACTGTGACGACCCGGCTTTCTAAGCCCAGAAAACCGCTTCGTCTTAAAGAAAGAAAGGGGTGAGAAAATAGAAAAGATAGAGAAGAAAGAACAACAACATCAGAATCTCACAGCGGAACGAATAAATTATAATAATCACATAAGTATTTACATAATATACAGCATAAATCAGAGTTATACAGACAATACATCACATACTAGACAGTTATAACACCTGTCCAGTTCATACAACTCAACTCAAACAAATGACTCAGAGATACCAACACAGCGGAACTATAAATATATAAATCTACAACACTGAAGCCTCCTGCTCCATTGCTCCTCCAGAATTCGTCAAAGCTAACCTGAATCCCTTGGCTACCCATAAAATTTTGGGTACCCGAGAGTTTATGAAAAACAAAAATAAACTCCGGGTCAGACATGGATCTGGTATGAGTAACAGGTTAAAGTTGCTTAACTTTGAAAATCTTTTGAAAATAAAAGGTATCACGTAAGACTCCCCACACATAAACATGGAAAAGTTTTTACCTTACGCTAACCAAAACATTTGATAGGAAATTCTGTGATATTATAATAGGTCTAGGGTTTTCAAGTAAATAGAAAATAGCCGAAATTGTTACATTTATTAAATTCCAGCTACTAGCCACAAAAGTGGGTAATACAATCAAAACCGTTGGCACTTATTGGATTGTGGATTCCATACAATGGCAGGGCTACTGGGGTACCGCCCGTCACGGTACGGGGCCTAGATCACCGTACCGAGGATTACTCCCTTCATCCCCTGCAACACAAGGCCGGAACCATTCCTTACTGAACAGTCCCGAACAAGATAACCCTGCAGATAGCCGTCGCTACTGCCCACTAAGCCGAAAATAAAAAGGGACATCTAGACAGGGGAATATCCTTGTCCTGCTTGGGCATGACCCACCTAGCCTTGCTGCACCTCCCCTGTTTTAGCCATTCCCGGTTGATGAGGCTTGAGGTTACGATTACCTTTATAGAATACATTTCTTAGAATGCTCATCGCCCGCCTGACGATGTGTTGAAAACATTCAATCCATACAAGTTCGTTCCGGGTTCGAACGAAACCGAAGGCATTATCTCGTTACACTCATTTTGGAATCACCCTCAGAGTTAACGACGATAACCCTTGCATTCTGAATCTTCATCTTCACTTCAGATTCACGACCTATCGTAAATTTGGAATCGATGTGGTTTTCGGATGTTCCTAATGCGGAAAACCCGATCCCGGTCTCATCGAAATCCAAAACGTGTCTTTTAAGGCCAAGTTGTCTATTTAGTCTTAACAGTTTAATTCAATATCATCAATATACACACATATGGATAATTCATAATATCACAATAGATAATCACATCATCATAAACAGATAATTCATATTATCATCAAAAGAGATAATTAAATATTACCATACTAAAACCAAGCATCCATATCACATAGATAGTATTCAAGTCAGATCTGAATGCACAACATCAAATAAAATATCACTATCATTCACCCATAAACAATGATTTATAATCATACCATTTCGTAATTAATTTAAAATGAATTAAATTAACTACTTCTATTTCTAATTAATTTAAAGTAAATTAAATTAATTACTTCATCTACAAATCTTGCTTATACAACTATTAATTAAATTTTAAACAAATTAATTAATCAATCTCTAGATATTTATCTTGATTAACTTCTTCAATTAATCACCTTCTAATTACAGTAAGTAATTAGTCTTTAATTAATTCTACAAATTAATTATTCTAAATCATTTATAGTAATCGACATTTAATTACTTCCTTTATAATTAAATACAATTAATTACATTTTCTTTAATTAATCACTACATTATTTATTTATTTCTTAATTAAAGTATTCTTAATTTCATTATTAATTACTTTAATTAAACATAATTATTAATCACCTCGATTAATATCAACCAGTAATTAACTTCCCTTAATTACTTATTACCAAATTAATTATCTCATAATTAATTATCTCCATTTAATTAATCCCTTGATTAATTACTAAAGTAATTATCCCAATTACTTTATTAAACATCCTCTTCACTAATTACATTAAGTAATTATATTAATTACTTCCTCAAGTAATTATGCTCCATTGAATACACTAAGTGATTATACAAATCAAATCATCAAATGATTTCTTAACTTAATTAAACTAAATTAATTAACTTAAATAAATCATTTTATCAAATTAATTACAATAAGAAATTAATTTCTTCATTACTTTTATCCAGCAATTACATTTATCAATTTATAAAGGATTATCTAATAAATTTTGATTAATTATCAAAATTAATCACATTCATGAATTTAATTAATAATCCTTTAGTTAATTACCATGATTACATTTCTATATTTATTTCTTAATTAATTCCTAATTATAAATTAATCTAAATTATTAATTTGTAAATTAAATACATAAGTCATTCATTAATTAACTTATTCATTACATATTTTTAACTCCTTAGTTATTCCTAAGATAATTTATTTCTTTACTAATGACTTCATTAATATCTATGTATGTTAAAACTTTACCTTCCAAAATTGTAAATTTGAATTCCATTTGGATTTTAAGATTCAAAAGTATTATTTATTTAAACATTTATCAAGTTTAAATTCAATTTATAATCTTATGAATAACTTTAATTACATATACATGAAACTTAAATAAGAAAGCCTTTAAATTCAATTGTTTGAAATCTTAATTTAAATTTAAATTTCCAAAGACATTTTAAAACTGATGTAAACCTGCAGATTTAAGAACTTTGATTTAAACTTCCCTTCAACACTTTGTTTTAAAAACTTGATTTTCCAAATCCAAATCCATTTATAAAACTTTAAAATAGTTATTCAAAAACTGAGTTTCACTCTAGGATTTAAACATTGTTTAAATCATATAGTTCAGGTTTTTAGTTTCTGTCAGGTTTTAAACCTGAAACTTTCAAAATGAATACAAAATTTTAAAATAAAATTAAATCTAGATTTGACTTCCATTTAAATCACCTTACACTAATTTTACACTGATTATAATTAGCTTGCAGTTTAATTTGTTTTTAATTTTAGTTTAGAATTTAAAACTGTAGGCAGTTTCAAGCTACCTGTAGCAAATGTATACTACCCGAGACCTGAGTAAATATGCTTCGGGTAATTATCCAGGTTCTTCGGGTAAGACGCACGAACTACTCAAGTAAACTCGAGTTCCTCTCTGCTCATAAAAAAAAAACAACAGACCTCAACACTATATGCACAGTGCACATGCACCGATCTCCCACCTAACTCCGACCACCTTTGACGACTGCCACGTGTCATATATCACCACCTCGTCCACTTCCGATCATCAAGACTTCCACGCATCCCTGGAAGACGAATTCGAACCTCAAACTTAACCTGAAACCACCCCTACAACCTGGAAACACCAGACCATATCCACCTCACGACCTGTCAACGGCTCGCCGCTGCTCCTCCGACCATCAGGGGACCTGAAACTTCGGTCTTGCCTTCGTCATTCTCCAAACCACACACTCCCAGAGTTCTAAACCAGTCGGTCAAACATAGGTGACGAAATCACTTCATTCTAGGCCACACCAAATTCCAGAACTAAACCCTATATCATTCTCATACTATCATATTTTGCGACAGAAAAATTCTTCAACATTTTTCCTATCTACAATGATGTTTAAGCAAGCTTCAGACAAAATTTTACCATTCACAGATTCTTTGATTATCAAAAATTGAACAAGATTTGTTTTCCATAAAATTCCAAAATCTCCATTCAATCCAATAGTAAAAATTTGGATTTTTGTTTTAAAAATCATACATTTCAAAGATGATTCGAGGCATGTACTTAAATCAGTATAATTCGAAATTTGATTTATCCCATTATTTAAGTTTCCACTGTGTTTTCTTTCTTACAGGAAATTTCTGACTTAAGTTACTTAAACTTGTTTTCAAAAACCTAGATGGTGTTTAAACAATCATGTGTAAAGTTCTTTTTTTTTGTTTGTAAAAACAAGTCTAACAAAGATCTGTTAAGGGAAATTTAATTTTCCCTTATTTCTAAATCTCTGCAGTTTGAATACAGAGAAGAGCAAGCAATACACACACAGAAGAATCATTACAAAACCAAGCATTCAAACATACTCATCTACAGGCAACTGATTAATTAACATTTTTGTTTTAAAATATGAAATTATTTACCTTAAAGTGAAAACAGAGCAGTTTTACTTGCAACTGTTTATTGTTTGAAAAGCAGTTTAAATTTGAAACTTTAACATTTTAACAGGATATCTTACTGTATATATATATATTATGCAGTAATTTCATCTCACTAATGTCCAGAGAAAAGAATATATACAAATATTTACACAAATATATTGTGCATCCAAATATTAGCATGCAACAGATCTTAAAACTCAAGTTATTTAAAAGTGTTACTCACCTAGATTTATGAACACAGAGCTTCTGTTTTGATTTTGAAAATACTTGAGAATAATGCACAGGCTCTTTATTTTGCAAAAAGTACAGGCTAATGGCTTGATAAAAATGAAGCTGTTGATCTGGTCTTGAGGAAGTTGGTCACAGATTGAAATGAAGGCAGTTTCAGGTTTTGCAAAGTTGATGGCATTTTTGTATGATGATGTTTAGAATAAATCTGAAAGCTAAGTATATATATATATAGAGAAATAGATTTGTATAGGGTAGGTGTTATCTGGTTAAACACATGCAAGTACAATATTACTTTTGTTTGTATCAGGCCATATGCTTTATTGTGGAGGCTGAAAAGATTTGAACAGATTTCGAATGGACATAAGGTTGTGCTAAGTAAAGTAGGCATTAATTGTTAACGTACTCTATGTTTCCTAATTAGCTAACTTAATCATTTCATATGTAGATATTTTAGTTAGCTTACCGTTTCTTTTCTCTAACCTGCATACTGTATTGCACTTTGTTAATTTACTTGCTTTAGCTTGCTTAGCAAACTATTTATATATGCTGAACACACAAACATATGATTACTCAGCTATATTTTGTTTTATTACATTACTTTGTTTTGCATTCTTACTTACAGACAGCAAAAATCATTTTGTCTGGTGATTTTTTTCCATACTTATCTGAAATCTTAGTCAATAAGCTATTTGCATTTGTTTAGTTTATTTCTTACTTTGTTAATTTGCTTTGTTTCATACTTTTGCATTTCTATTTCAAACATTTTTATTTACAGGCCTATTACAGTTTGAACTTATATATTTATTTACTTCTGGGTTGTTTTTATTGAAACTTAAACAGTTAAATGCTTATCTTAGGATTTATAAAGTATTATTTTATTTAACTTTTTTGAAAGTCTTTATTTTAAATTTACATATCATAACTTCTTTGCAAAAATATACATCTATTAAAATAACAACTTCTATTTATATTAAAAACCCATTTTCAAAGATATTACAATATTGATATAGTTTAAATATAACTTATTATTAAATAAATTTTTTTTTACAAAAGAACTATTCTCTATAATATAAGTCACTTATTTTATCAAGCTATAAAACAAAACAAATTTTTATTTAAATTTTATTTCTAAACAATTTAAATTTATCTTGGGTACTTTAAGATCATATTATTATTTATTTATTATTAAATAAAAATCAAATTCCTAATTTTCCAAAAATATTAGAGTTAAAAATCATGTTTTCATTTTATTAAACTTAAAACAAAGGTTAGCTATTTACAATATATACAGATATATATATTATAAATAGAAAACAATTTAATTGGCTTTTAAAAGATAATTTATCAGTTAATTATTTATTTAAAAGAAAATTATTAAATCAATTCAAATTATTATTAACAAATATTATTAAATCAATTTAATTTTATCACAGATTATTAAATTGATATTGCCTCAAATTTCCGGGATATCACACCTACCCTCGTGATCCTCCTTCTCAACCGGAGCATAGCAAAGAAAAATCTGGACACGAGGGGTCACGGCCTGAGGCCCATCGGGATCAACACTCCGGTTCATCAAATACCAGGCAGCCCCGAGATCCCCATAGAACTCCTATAGTTTCCAAGCAGACTCCTCTTGCTCCTGTATCTGCAAGCGTCTTGCCGAGCTTAAAGCCTCATTTCCCAAGATATGCTTCGATGGCTTAAAATTCCTTCCGGTAATTCACCAAATTCCAGGAAATGTTAAGCAAAGTGCCATTGCCTGCACTAATGATGTTTATGTTCAGCATGATGCATTCGTACACTTGGGTGAAAAAGTTTCAGAAGTCTCCATAGAGCGCCAACATGAGATTGATCGCCTGAAGCTTGAGACTATCATGACAAAGATAATATTAAAGCTTAGGATGAAGAGCTTGCTTCTTATAAGTCTCAACTTGAAGCCATCCAACAGAGCGCCAAAGATACTGCCGAAGCCGTAACTCGTCTGGAATCAACCCATAAAAAAGAAATTGACGAGGCGGTCCAACACTGTGGGGACTTAGCTTTAGAGAAGGACTCGGTGCAAAAAGAGAGGGACGCATTCAGCCTCTGAGTCAAAGAACTTGAGGAGCAACTCCGCAAAGAGAAAGAAGAGTAGACTGCTGCCCAAGAAGAGTCGCAACGATATTGCGACGAGATCGTTGCTACACGACTTCTAAGGGCGAAGCTTGATGATGAACTTTCTAAAGTCGGGATGTTAAAGGATGAAGCCCACAAAGAGGGCAAGAAAATAGCATCTGCAGAGATCGACTCTCGCTTGGAAGCGGCTATAGAGGCTGGTAGGGACGAGGTCAAAAGCATGTTCGACCCACTGATTGCAGAATTCAATGCCCGCGTCCTCATGCACCGAGACTTAGCTTTTTTGGACGAGGGCTACCTCGAATCCTTAGCTGAGGCATGGGAGGCTTTAATAAAAATCAGGAAGGTTGAATTTAACACCGAGGAGGTCGATGAGGATGCCTTGATAAAGGAATTTCTTAAGGGGAACGAGCCTTCAAACCTGTCTGTGGCGAAAGCTCTTTACTGTAAAGGCTCTCCCTCATCGAAAGGGAAAGATGTTATTGCCGTTCCATCCGGGATCGAGTCTCCATCTCATGCGCCTACTTAGTCGGCCGATCGACCGATACTTGATCCATTTGAGCAGCATATCGGTTACGACGTGGAGGACCCTAGCCTCGGCGTTCATATTCTGTCTCCTATTCCAGAGGGTGAGACCCCTCGGACGGCTGAGAGTCTGCCAGAACCTGGTAGATAACCCTTCACTTTAAGATTCCAAAAGTCGTCGTTTTTCACGAAGGGCTATTGTATTCTAATGCTTGTTTTTCATGATTTTATGCAGGCCGTTCTGATCCCGAGCCCACTCCGAGGAGCGACGTCGCCAAGGTGGTGAAGGAAAAAACAAGTGAGGCTACTCACGCAGGAAGGCTCCCGGTCTAGATGCTCAGGTGATCAGTGCGCTTGATGAGGATAAGTCCGAGACTTCCTCTCCCATTGATGGAAGTTATGAAATCGAGATTTACCGGCACTTCTGAACATACATCTAAACTGAGCATGAAGGAGCAGCTTGAGAAGGAGAAGAAAAAGATGGTCGAGATCAAAGTTGAGCCTCAAGCCGTAGACTTAGATGATCCCCTGAACAAGCCGTTGAAAGTCATCCTCCCTGGCGGGTCCAGCCCACTAGAGGTTCTTTGTACTTCTTCAGTCATTACCTCCCCATCAAAGAGAATTACCAAGGAAAAACGCACGGGAGAGGAGTCGCCTGAGAAGACGAAGAAGGGGAAGAAGTCGAAGAAATCTAAGAAGTGATGGTTATTCTCGTTCAACGGGAGTCGGTTTAGATTATGTAATTATTTTTATTTATTTTCGTAGCTCATGTAAATAAACTTTTGACTCTGATCTTCGGAGGAGTTATAGTAGAAACTTACTTTTGATGAGTAAAACTTAGTTCTTTTGCCTTTCAGAAGACTTCTTCTGTTCGGTTTTCTGTATAATCGTGGTTAAAACCCAAGCTATTGCGAGTTACATAAACTTCTTGATTCATCTTCAAATAAGTTGATAATTTTTTGGCATTGCACATTCTTTATTCCACGCTCCGGGCACTTAGAATATTTTCCAGTCCGCACGCCAAGGATTAGATGACTTCAAGTCATTTGTATCTAGTCCGCACTCTGGGTACTTGGATATTTAAATCGTTTATACTCTAGCCCACGCACTGGGGACTTAGAGTACTCCAGTCCGCACTCTGGGGGCATGGAGATTCAAGTAGTTTATACTCTAGTCCGCGCTCTGGGGACTTAGAGATTCAAGTCGTTAATACTCTAGTCCACGCTCTAGGGACTTAGAGTACTCCAGTCCGCACTTTGGAGACTTGGAGATTTAAGTCGTTTATAGTCTAGTCCACGCTCTAGGGACTTAGAGTACTCTAGTCCGCACTCAGAGGACTTGGAGGTTTTAATCGTTGATACTCGAGTCCACACTCTGGGGATTTAGAGTACTCCAGTCCGCACTCTGGGGACCTGGAGGTTTTAATCGTTCATACTCGAGTCCACACTGTGGGGACTTAGAGTACTCCAGTCCGCACTCTGGGGACCTGGAGGTTTTAATCGTTTATACCCGAGTCCACACTGTGGGGACTTAGAGTACTCCAGTCTGCACTCTAGGGACCTGGAGGTTTTAATCGTTTATACTCGAGTCCGCACTCTGGGGACATAGAGTACTCCAGTCCGCACTCTGGGGACTTGGAGGTTTTAATCGTTTATACTTGAGTCCGCACTTTGGGGACCTGGAGGTTTTAATTGTTTATACTCGAGTCCGCACTCTAGGGACTTAGAGTACTCCAGTCCGCATTCTGGGGACCTGGAGGTTTTAATCGTTTATACTCGAATCCACACTCTGGGGACTTAGAGTAGTCCAGTCCGCACTCTGGGAACCTGGAGGTTTTAATCGTTTATACTCGAGTCCGCACTCTAGGGACTTAGAGTACTTCAGTCCGCACTCTGGGGACCTGGAGGTTTTAATCGTTTATACTCGAGTCCGCACTCTGGGGACTTAGAGTACTCCAGTCCGCACTCTAGGGACTTGGAGATTTAAGTGTTCGAGCGCTTTTGTACATCAAACAAAATAATATAGCTCTAGTTACTTGCTGCAGAATTATCACACAGAATCATCAATAATTCATGGAAAAGATGGCTTCAAGCCTTTATTAATGAAAACAAGCTAAATTGTCTTATTACATGCCGTGAACTAGAAACTAAAGTATTCTGAAAATAAATGCAACTAATACACGAAAGAAATGAACTAAGCATAATAATGTCGCAAGTGCTCGCTATTCCATTCTCGAGGAGTGTCACACCATTAACGGTCGCTAGCTTGAAAGTTCCCTCTCCAAGCTTCCGTTCAATGAAGTGTGGACCTTCCCATGCGGGATTCATATGCGATGGCACTGGAAAAACTCGTTTCAAAACGAGATCACCCACATCAAAGATTCTCGGCCGGACCTTTTCATTATAATATCGAGCGACTCGATGTCTGTATGCGGCCGCTCTTAAATCAGCTTCTTCGTGCTTTTCATCAATGAAGTCCAATGATTCCAGTAAAAGATCTCGATTCGACGCAGGGTCGTAATAAGTTACCCGATGTGACGGAACTTCAAGTTCAACGGGTATAACAGCTTCCATGCCATATGTCAATGCGAATAGAGTGTGGCCAGTCGCGGACTTGTGGGTGGTTCTATAGGCCCAAAGCGCCGTTGGAAGTTCATCCACCCACTTGCCTCTAGCATTTTCCAAACTCTTTTTTAATATGGACTTAATTATTTTGTTCACGGCTTCCACCTATCCGTTGGCTTTCGGATGAGCAACTGCTACAAACTTTTTCTCAATGCCATATTTTTGGCAAAATTCTTTGAACTCTTTGCTTTCGAATTGAGTCCCGTTGTCTATAATGATAGTCCGTGGAAGGCCAAAACGACATATAATATTTCATAAAATGAAATTGATGACCTTTTTGGTGATGATAGTGGCCAAAGGCTCTGCTTCTGCCCACTTGGTAAAGTAATCGACCACAACTATCGCATATTTCGCACTACCTTTGGATAGGGGTAAGGAACCGATTATGTCGATTCCCCATATTGCAAATGGCCAGGGACTAACCATTTGTGTGAGTTCCGTCGGTGGAGCTCTTGGGATTTTTGCATATATCTGGCACTTGTCACATCTTCTTACATAGTTTGCAGCATCCCGATTTATAGTCGGCCTATAGCATCCGTAACGGAGGATTTTCTTTGCTAATGTCTGGCCCCCAGTATGGTCACCGCACTCTCCTTCATGGACTTCTTTTAGTACTCGTTTTATCTCATCATGGGCCACGCACCGGAGTAAGGGGGTCGAGAATCCCCTCCGATACATTATTCCATCCTGCATTACATATCGTGAACCCTTACGAAGGACTTGTCGTCTTTCGCTCCTTTTTTCGGGTAAGACCTCATGTAGCAGGTACTGCTTGATTGGAGTCATCCATGACTCCTTCTCAATTTCGGTTTCTAACACGAAATCTACCTCCATCGTATTTATACTCGAAGCATGTAAGGTTTCAATGGGAAACCATCCCATTTGCTGTGCATCGCCAGTGCTTGCAAATTTTACCAATGAATCGGCTGCCCTGTTCTTTTCACGCGGGATATGGGAAATGTCATAATATTCCAGATTTTCCAGTAGCTCTTGAACCCATGTAAGATACGGGGCAAGTCTATGTCCTTTCGCTTGGTAGTCTCCCCATACATGGTATACCACCAGTTGCGAGTCATAAAAGATTTCAACCGATTTTACTCCCAATTCTTTGATAAGTCTCAAGCCAGCAATCAATGCTTCAACTCGGCTTCGTTATTTGTCGCTGGGAATTCGAGCTTCAAAGCATAACAATCTGATCGGTTTTCAGGAGTTACAAGAACTATGCCAGCCCCCGAGCAACGGTCGTTAGATGCCCTGTCAGTGTACATCTTCCATCGAATGAGAGATATGACATTGTGACTGTTTGATTCGTCTGATGCCGTGAATTCAGCAATGAAGTCTACTAGTGCTCGCCCTTATATGACCCTTCGCGGCAGATAGGTAATATCGAACTGACTTAACTCGATATTCCATTTTAACATCCTTCCAGAAGTTTCCGGTCGTTGGAGTACCTGCCGTAAGGGTTGATCAGTGTAAACACCGATCGAGTATGCCTGAAAATATGGACGAAGCTTGCGTGATGCAATAACCAAGCAATAGGCTAATTTCTCGATCTTGGGATAATTCCTTTCCGCCCCCGTCAGACGTTTACTAACATAGTAAACTGGTTTTTGAACTCGGTTCTCCTCGCGAACCAAAGCCGTACTGATAGCATGTTAGGATAGAGCCAAGTAAACACACAACATTTCGTGGTCTATCGGTTTCGATAGCGCCGGGGGACTTTCTAAATGCCTCACCAGAGCTTGGAATGCTTCCTCACAATCGGGTGTCCACTCAAAATTTCTCTTTCCTTTCTTTATCACATCGAAGAAAGGAATACACTTGTCTGTAGCTCTGAATATGAATCGACTCAGCGCAGCCACCTTTCCATTCAGACTTTGTACCTTCTTTATAGTTCTGGGTATTTGTATGTCTCGGATAGCTTGAATCTTCTCCGTGTTAGCTTCGATTCCCCACGCATTCACAATGAAACCCAAAAACTTTCCCGACGCTACGCTAAATGAACACTTCAAAGGATTGATTTTCATTCCATAATGCCTGAGTATATCAAACATCTCCGCTAAGTCTCGGATGTGGTCGTTTGATTGCCGTGACTTAACGAGCATGTCATCCACATAGACTTCCATCATTCTACCAATCTGGTCCTTAAACATTCGATTCACCAGACGCTGATAAGTTGCTCCCGCGTTTTTCAATCCAAAAGGCATTAATACATAGCAATATAGCCCCATATCTGTGACAAAACTGGTGTGCTCTTGGTCTGGAATGTGCATCGAGATCTAATTGTATCCTGAATACGCATCCATAAATGACAATGATTTGTGTCCGGCGGTAGAGTCGACGAGCTGGTCGATTCTAGGTAAAGGGAAACTATCCTTCGGGCATGCTTTGTTTAAATCAGAAAATCAACACAAGTTCTCCACTTCCCATTCGCTTTCTTCACTAGCACCGGGTTAGATACCCATTCAGGATAGAGGGCATCGCGGACGAACCCATTGGCTTTGAGTTTGCCAACTTCCTCTTTGAGAGCAGCGGACCTCTCCGGGTCCATGCCTCTCCTTTTCTGTTTCACGGGAACATGTTTCGGGTCTATGTTCAACATATGACTCGCAATTGCAGGAGAAATCTCACACATATCAGAATGAGTCCAAGAAAAAACATCCAGATTCGCTCGGAGGAAATCAGTGAGGTTCTCGGCAACTAAGGGGTCGAGTTGTGATCCAATTTTAAGAACTCATGACGGGTCATTCCGGCTGACTGGAATGTCAATCGTCAGTTCAACCGGTGCTGCATTTGTTTCCCTGGGTTCCCCAACAACATCTCTCGGATCTATGTCTCTATGGATCCGAGAATGTCGCTCAAGCCAGGGCTCGGGCACTACTTGTCAATCATCAGCATTTTGGATGCGGACGGAGCTGTCCGCAACCTTTCCTTTCTCTCTACGCTGAGCCTCTCTCGGCTCAGCCACATAACATGCACGACCGATCGCTTGATCGCCATGTACTACTCCAACTCTTTGTCTGTCGAAAATTTTAACGTCAAACACAATGGAGCCAAAGCTTCCCTAAACTCTGCCAGGGTCGGACGACCCAGAAATACATTATATGGAGAATCAACATCCAACACTATGAACGGTAGGATTCGCACCCTTCTACGTTCACCTTGTCCCAGTTCAACTGGTAACTCCACATACCCTACTGCATCAGTAGCTGCGCCATTAAAGCCATAAATATGCGCTTTAGATGGCTTCAAATCCTTTGTCTCCATCTTCATTTGGTCGTACGCCTTTTTGAAGATGATGTTAACGGAACTTCCACAATCAATCAAAATTCTTTTCATGAATGCCGGCCCGATTGTCGCAGATATGACCATCGGGTCGACGGTAGGAGCCTCCGCTTTGTCCGCATCTCGACTCTTGAATACTATATCATCTGTCATCAAGTGTTGCTGCTTTGCAGGAGTCCCGTCCTCTACATTCGAACAACACTCATACTCCGCATGCCTTAAAGAGTTAGCATATCTCTCCGTCTCCTGCCAATTCTTATCTGCAGGATGAGGTCCGCCTGCTATCGTGTTAATGACCAATCTACCCACAGTTCGAGCAGGTTGCTCTGGTTGGCGTGGAACCGGCCCACATCCGTGGTCTGATGTTCCTTGCCTTCTATCCTGTGGGTCATTGACAAATTCCTGCAGCTTTCTTTGTTTGGTCTACTTTTCTATAGCATCATGGAGGTGTCTACACTCATCTGTATTGTGCCCATAAGACTCATGAAAGCGGCAATACTTCCCGGTCCGCTTCTGTTCTTCTGTTGACTCCTTTAGGCGTGGCTTTCTGTATTGAAAAGTGTTGCAGGTTGACAAATAAATGTTCTAAAGAGATGAGTTCAGCGAGGTGTATTCATTGTAAGTCGGAATCATTGGCTTCCATTTTCCTGCTTCTCTTTTCTTTCCGGGATTTCCACCTTCAGATCCTTTAGACTGCCCAGGCTTGTTTTGGACGTTGACTTGAACTTTTTCCGAGTTGTCGCCGGATTGCTTTACGGCGATGTTACTTTTAACAGTCTCCTGAACGGGCCTTGGTGCCTTATCTCATCTCGTCCATTGAGCTTCCTCCCTCCTTATGAATTGATGAGCTTTCGAATAGAAACGCTTCAGCATAGTTGGAGGCTTTCCTACCAACCAATCTCCAAATTCAGAATCTGGATCCATTCCACGCATTACCGCTATCAAAATCGCATGGTCGTTAGAGTTGCTTACTTCAGTAGCAGCAACATGAAATCTCTGCAAGTATGCTTTCAATGACTCTCCTAGAGCCTGGATCACGCTCGATAAGGACATCACATCCTTTGGACGAGTGGTATGTATCCTGAATTGCTCTACAAATTTCATTGCCAATTTGTCAAAGCTGGATATAGACAGTGGGGAAAGTCGAGTAAACCACATAGTGGCAATTCCGGACAAAGTGATTGGGAAGCACCTACACTTGGTTGCATCATTAGCCCTTGCAGAATCCATCATCCATCCGTACCTTATCACATGCTGCCTAGGATCAGTCTTCTCTTCATAGACCGAGATAGTTGGCATACTAAACTTCCTTAGGTATTCAGCTTGTAGAATGGTATCTGTGAAGGGAGTATAACTCCTAGATACTCCCCAATCTTTATTAGTGAAACCTTGGTTCTCTCTTATTAACTGTCTGACCATTGCTGACAAGTATGGCGTATGTATGGAAGATGGGAGGTTAGACTCCATTCTGAGGGGCCGCTCGGTCTGATGTCCCCTCTACTGATGATCGGCCAAACATGCATCTTGAAGGCCGGCTTCATTAGGATCTTGTTGAGCCGGGCGTCCGGTCTCCTCGTGTGCTTGATCCCTAGTTGATCGATCATTGGCACCTGCCTATGCAGTTTCAATCTTACGACGTCTACGCCTAGGAGGTTCATCAGATGAAGCCGAGCTATTGGATGAAGAATAAGGAGCAGGGCTACCTCCAGCATTCTGATGCTCCTGCTGAGTAAGCTGATTCATGAGGTTAGCATTGGCTTGAATCTACTCAGCAAGTTGCTTTCTACTTTCCGTGAGTTCTCTCATCAAGTCGTTGAACTCTGTCCTAGTGATGACTTCCGTTTGATTTTGGGTGGAGGTTCCTGCACCTTGATTCGTTTGTTGATTGCTAGGTCCTAATTGTTGCATGCTAACAGTCTCATTGACGTCCGCGTTGTGAGAGGCCGATCTAGTACATGGTCTCACCATAGTAGAGTTATTGATAGGAACTCCGAGTAGAATCGACGGACGTCCTTCAAATAATTTGGATCTCCTTCGGGGGATTTATGCAATCTAGTAGCTACAAAGCAGATCCCAACAGTCTGAGAATTCAATTCTCAATGAAAGCACAAAAATGTTAGCGCCAGAATTGGTCACTAACACCCTTAGGAAAGATTGTGCAGAGATATTAATGAAGAAATTAAATTTAAACAGGGAACAGTACGCTAAATTAAAGGTAGGAAATAAGAACACCAAATTTATAGTGGTTCGGCGTAATTGCCTACGTCCACTTTGAAGTTAATCTTTACTGCTTTACTCAACAGTTGATACAATCCGTACACCAATTACTTGAATACAATTGCTAAGTAAAAAGGTTGAGTCTTGAATGAGTTTTGAATGCGGCAGAGTCTCCCCGGTGTTCTCGAAAAAAGGTCCATTTCACTATGCCCCTACCTCTCTATTTATAGACGAAGATGGGTTGGAATTCCCTGATGGGCCTAGTAGCAAGATACCTCGGCCCAAAACGAGTAACTTCTGTGTGCCGATCCATAAATCCCGAGCGGCAAATGCCGAGCGAGGAGATG
The DNA here is from genome assembly GCA_030765085.1 of Allium cepa. Classification (NCBI taxonomy): domain Eukaryota; kingdom Viridiplantae; phylum Streptophyta; class Magnoliopsida; order Asparagales; family Amaryllidaceae; genus Allium; species Allium cepa. The sequence goes on from CM060934.1 coordinate 207,290,471, forward strand.
TGTAGAGTGAAGAGTGTAGGCCGATCGAGAACCGATGTCGGTCGAGAGGAGATGTCGAACGAGGATGGAATGTCGAACGAGGCTGGAATGCCGATCGAGGTTGGAATGCCGATCGAGGCTAGAATGCCGAACGAGGCATGAATGTCGAACGTGGCTGGAATGCCGATAGAGGCATGAATGCCGAACGAGGCATGAGTGCCGAACATGACTGGAATGCCGAACGGGGCATGAATGCCGAACGTGGCTGGAATGCCGATTGAGGCATGAATGCCGAACGAGGCATGAATGTCGAACGTGGTTGGAATGCCGATCGAGGCTGGAATGCCGAACGAGGTTGAATGCCAGTCGAGGCCTGAATGCCGATCGAGGCATGAATGCCGAACGAGGCATGAATGCTGAACGTGGTTGGAATGCCGATCGAGGCTGGAATGCCGAATGAGGTTGAATGCCGGTCGATGCCTGAATGCCGAACGAGAATGCTATGCCGAACGTCCCTGAATGCTGAATGAGCTAGAATTCCGGTCGACCCAGTTGTGCAGAATGAGAATGTTGGTGCCGAACGACCTAGATGTAGAACGGTGCACAAATGCCGAGTGCCTAGTTGCCTGGTCAAACCTCCAGTAACAATCACGTTGTCATAAGTACGATCCGTTTGTACTAACAAAATAGGCCCTACAAGTTTATTATGCTTCTTATCCATCTCTAAAAAGAGATAAAGCAGATTGGTTGAAGATTTTTAAAACGAAGGCAAAATTTATGTTTGATGGAAGGAATATTCTAGATGAACAAGCGTACCAAGCGAATATCGAGGAAAATGGCAAATTTTCAATAATAGATGATCAAACTGATCTAGGACCTCTAAATAATGAATCAAATGTATTAGTAGAAGCATTTGAGACCGTAGAGGAAAACAATATAGAGTACAAGACAAAGCCTGAATCAAAAAACGACGATTACTAATTTAATAGTATACATGTTAAAAAGGTAATTTATGGGTACACTTTTTTTGTATATTGCATGCTATTATTGATGTTAAATCTTGATATGTGTACTCATAATTGAATGATATATTCTATCATAATAAAATAATATGTATGTGACAAGTATTACAGATGTTCTTCTTTAGGCGGCGGAGTTCTTCACAGTCTGGTTCCCCCTCTAGGTCTCAAAGAGGGATAGGTCATAGCGGTGGTGATGGTAAGGGCCCTTCGCAAGAGGCGCCACATACGGTAGTTAGATTGCTACTAAAAGCTGATGGCTTATAAGTATTAAATTTTCTTCAACATTGTAAATATTTTGTATGATATATTAGTCATGATTTGTCTGTATCATATTTAATGCAGAGGTTTTAAGCTTGAGCCTTCAACATTGTGCTTAGCATATCGAAGCAGGCGTACATGAGCCGTATGACTGCATGTTGGCTGAAGTGAAGCAGGATCCTGGACCATATACGGGAGAGCATATGGCAGGACTTCCTAGTAAGTGTAAAATTATATACCTTTATACATAATCACTTTATAATTTACTAACTAAGTATAAATGCCTAACTTATATTTTTTTCAACATATGTACAAGGGGCAGTAGACTTACAAGAGGTGGACGTGTGTAACGACCCTGAATTTTTGGCCCGGTTATTTTAATAAATACTTAATTTAAATTTAATAAAATGTAGTTGATCATATTAAAATAAATATGATTTGGAAATACTGCCATTTATTCATATAAACTGTATTTTTAAAAAAAGAGAAAAAAAAGATTGATCGGGAATTTGGAATAAGTATTTCAATAATTGAAATGTTCACAATAAAAATCTATCTTGTATAATTACCTAAAATACTTTACTTTGTTATATTTAGTATAAATAATACATATAGCTAATAATGTTTGAAATTCTAAAATAAATTTCTCAACAATATTATTAATAAAATTTAACTCATATAATTAAATTAAAATGTTATACATTGTTAACATTTGTTAAATGGATACATATGCTTGATAATGTTTAGAATCTAAAATCTAATTCTAGCAATACAAAATATAAATAGATGATAATGTTCAACACAAAATATTAATATTTATGTAAATCAAAAATATAAATATAAATAAATGAGTAAACTCATGAATCTAATTTTAATATTTATAGCTAAAACACAAATGGAAATAAATACAAGGACAAATATTCATACATAAACAAATCCACCTGCAAGTATAAATAACACCTGACAACATGTGTATGTTATAGTTCAAACAAGAAAAGTAATAAAGCAAATATTTGTTGATAACTAGCTTCATATTCAAGCCATAAGTTTAACTGCAGGGGGCAAGCTTATACAAATATCTAGTTGTGCAGATAGACATAATAAGTATGTATATAGTTATTCAAGCAAGCAAATAAAAAAATATATCTTTATACTCAATGGCTTCATCCACAAGCTATCTGAAACATAACCCTTTATACAATATTTATGTACAGATTACAATATCAGGGAACATTAATTAGTTGTTAACAAATGTGAAGACATATTCATGAAGCCTAAGTACAATTTGTCATTTCAAGTTACAAATAAACATTTCAGCCGAAATCTCAATATTTTCTTCTATATTGCAGTAATCATATTTGGTCAAAAACAAGTAAAAACTGTCCAAATATTACCTGCCCAAACCTTTCTATATATGTTCCTCATATTCGTATGTTCATTTTTAGCTTAACTAAAACCTAAGAGCAAACCTGAAACAAATTATAAAAGCAAGCAAACCTGAGAGGAAGAAAGTTTGGAAGCATCTTTGCAGTTTTAACGTTTTAGTTTCAAACCTCTGTTTCAAAAGCAACAAGGTTCCAAACCCAATGCTTTCTGTTTACATTCAGGTGAGTAAACTTAATTTTTCCCAATCTAGAATTTGTATATTTATCTTACAAAGATATGTGCTTTGATACCTGCTTGACTATATAAACCTGAGTACTCCCTGTTAACTGTTATATATGTAGTGTTCTGCAGGAATTTTGAAAATCTGAACAAAGTAAAGCTAAGGAATGTAAACACTTGTTCCTATACTTGCTGTAACCTGGTGTTGTTGCTGATGTTAGTTAATTATCTTTAACATAGGCCTGAAACTTGTTTCCAAGTATAGCAGTAAGGTTTAAACATTGATATTGCAAGATTACAGGTAAAATAAATTAAAGGATCACGAACTCGAATGATTAAATTTGTAAATTTAGTAACATATTTAGATTTCATACACAAAATTATGATTTTTAGTATAAAAATTTTGATTTTTAAGTAAGAGTGTGAAGAGCAGTTTTAAAAAGAAACTAAAATGGTTTTTTTCAAATTTTGGGAGATCGAGTTAATTTTAATTTCTGTAAATTGATGTGAAGTAAGATTGTAATCCATTTAACATCAGAAAAATGCTAAAAAAATTATTTAATGAATGGATTTTGGGTTTGCATCTAAAGTAGGGTTTTAGTGCAAATGTTATTATGCTCTGTAAAATTTCGATTTTCGGCATCATGAGTCAACCGAGTGGAACGCGGTTTAGGTGGAGTTGGGGGGGGATGTGAGCGACGTACCGGTGAAGTTTCATCACCTCCGGTGATGGATGGTGGCCGCACGAAGGATTTGTCAGTGGGTGGTTGTAGTTGCATATTCGAGCATCAGGTCGAATTTTGTTTTAAGCTTGTAATTGAAAATATGGGCTTCGATTTCGTTTGAGTGGGTGATTTGTGGTTTGTGGGGCTGTCGCGAGTCTCCGCAGGGAGGGGGGCGAGCCACCGTGCACGTGCACGGTGGCGATGGAGGTGGAGCTTGCTTTTCTGTCAAGGTGATGTGCTCCGTGTCGTGCTCGAGTCGACCCACTATTTCTTCGGGTTTGTATTCGAGATGGGGCTTAAGTATTCACTTCTATTTAATTTTAAAACTGAAGTTAAACTCAACGTACTGGAAAAAAAACATATTGAAGGAGAAGAAGATGTTCAGGGGAGTCTCAGGGAGTTTTGCGTGTGAAACTTGAAGTAACCTCCGAGTGTAATGCAGGGGATGCCTCGGGTTTTACCTGGGAAGTCGTGGGTAGGTTGTAGTTGAGAATTGTTTTTTTTTTAAAAAAAATTTGTTTTCTTCAGATTTGTTTTAACAACTTGAGCTTAGAAATTGTGTAAGAGGGGATTAAGCTAAGATTTGTTCAAATTTTAATTATTATAGTCAAAAGTTTAACGGCTTTTCTTAAACACTTAAATCATTTTAATTAAGAAATATAAGTTAACTAATAATCAAAGTTTATAGTTAACACTAAAATTGATTTTCGAATATAAGAAAAGGGGGACCTTTAAACGTTAATTAAGTTAAATGATTGATATCAATAAATTATTTTCGAAAGTAATTAAGAACGATTATAAATTATTTTCGAAAGTAATTAAGAACGATTAACATTTTTAAAACTTAAATAGAGTTTGGGTTATGAAACTATTTTGTGATAAATAAATGATTAGTGGTTGAGTAATTAAGAATAATTCACACACATTTAGTGATGGATTATAAGTAAATAAATAATTGAAATCAACTACTTAAGTTAATAAATGAATTAATAGTTAGTTAATCTAGTAAACTTGATTATGAATTGATAGAGTAGCTTGATTAAGAATTAATTAATTAAGCAATTAGCATATAATAATTGGATAATTACGTTTTATTGATGGATAATTAAAGATATTAACTAATGATCAAGGAAACAGATAATTAAGTAATTAAAGTTAAATCACTTGATTGAGGAAGTAATTATTTATAGTATAGAATAATTACGTAATGATTAATTAAGAAACCATTAATTAGATGGTTTGAACTGAAATAGGTAATTAATCGTTAATTAATAACTAATTAAATAGAGTTAAGTGGTTAACTCCCAGGTAATTAATTCTAAATTGAATTAATTACAAATACGATTTAAGGGTAATTGCTTATGAACTGTTGTGTTGAATATCCGATTGTGATACTTATGTGATAATATCCTATGTTATTCTGTGATATGCTGTGTTATACTTATGCTACTTGTATATGTTTTATCTGTGATAAATGCTATGTTAATTCAATTGTTGAATTTAAATTATTTAAACTGTTAAGTTAATTAGACAACTTGGCCCTTAAAATGGCGTTTGGATTCGATGAGACCGGGATCGGAAGAATCAATTTGATTCTCCGAAAACCACATCGATCCAAATTAAACGATAGGTCGTGACTTATCAAGTGGTGGTCGTGATGGTGTTTTCCGAATGCAAGGGTTATCGTCGTTGACTCTGAGGGTGATTCCAAAACGAGTGTAACGAGATAATGCCTTCGGGGAACGAACTTGCATGGATTGAATGCTTTCAACACATCGTCAGGCGGACGATGAGCATTCTAAGTGATATGTTCTATAAAGGTAATCGCAGCCTCAAGCCTCATCAACCGGGAATGGCTAAAACAGGGGAGGTGCAGCAAGGTTAGGTGGGTCATGCCCAAGCAGGATAAGATATTACCCCTGTCCAGATGTCCCTTTATATTTCGGCTGTGTGGGCGGTTGCCAGCTACAACCGCGGGGTTTATCTTGTTCGGGACTGTTCAGTAAGGAATGGTTCCGGCTTTGTGTAGCAGGGGGTCGGGAGTGATCCTCGGTACGGTGATCTAGGCCCCGTACTGTGACGGGCGGTACCCAAGTAGCCCTGCCATTGTTGGAAATCCATTTTCCCTACGAGACCCTACGGTTTTGATTTGTATTACCCACATTTGTGGCTAGTAGCTGGAATTTAATAGATGTAACAATTTCGGCTATGTTTTATTTACTTGAAAACCCTAGACACTATTATAATATCACTGGATTTCCTATGAAATGTTTTGGTTAGCGTAAGGTAAAAATTTACCCGTATTTATTAATGGGAAGTCTTACGTGATACCTTTATTTTCAAACGTTTTTCAAAGTTAAACAATTTAAACCGTTTACTCATACCAGACCCATGTCTGACCCGGAGTTTATATTTTGTTTTTCATAAACTCTTGGGTACTCAAATTTTTATGAGTAGCCAAGTGATAGGTTTTGGACTTTGATTTCTGGAGTGCTTGGAGCAGGAGATTCCAGACGTATGTAGCTATCTATCTAAGTTCCGCTGTGTCAGTAGTTGATGTATGATGTATCTCTGATGTATATTGTGATAAATGTATACGTGACTATCATATGTATTGATATTGTATAACTCTGGTATATGTAAAAACTATGAAATATTTATATGATATATTATATTTTATTCCGTTCCGTTGTGAGATTCTGATGTTGTTGTTCTTTCTTTCTCTTTCTTTTCTATTTTCTATCCCTTTCTTTCTTAATGATGATACGTCTTTCTGGTAGTAGAAGGGCCACCGTTGGTATCAGAGCATAGGTTGGTGATAACCTTGGCTCTGGTAAGAAATTACTCATAAAATAGAGTTAGTAGAACTCTAAAATGAGTTTGAGTGTATAAATAGATATGAGCGCGTATTTGTTAGTGAATATAAAATGGTTTTTATATTGTGTTGATTTATCTGATGACTGTTTATGGATTCTGGTCGATGTATGGGACGCCATTTCATCGATAGGGATTTCTAAACCCTTAAACAAGGTAGACCGACACAGTATTGTTTTAAAGTAGGGTAAATGAAATAATTTTACCCAACATTATATTTTGATATAAAAGAAATATTTTTCTAAAATATTATATATGTTTGGATGTTTGATTGTTAATAGTACAATCAAATAAAAATTTGAATGGTTTATAACCAAATTAAATTATCTAAGTATGGTTTAAATAAAAAGGAATATAACTAAAATCTGATTAAACTGGAATTTAAGTCCCGGAAGTTTGGAAGATGTTTAAATAAATTTAAACAAAAGGATTTGGGAATTTAAATCTTGGGAATGTTTGAAATGTTTTTCCAAATGGAATATTGTTTGGAAAATATTGTTGAATGGAAATTATTTTGAAAAGAATTTGTGAAAGTAAGGAAGCACCGAACTCACTTCAGTCGCTGGAAAATAATCCTGATGATGCTGGCCACATCATTAGAATTCATTTTCGAGTTTCTAAAGTGATGGATTGCTACCAGGATAGTTGGACATGATATTGTTTGGAGTTGTTGGGTATACAAGTAAATTTTCAAAAAGGGAAAATTTGTTTTGGTGAAAACAAGTGTTTGGAATTTGGAATTTTGATTTGATATACCAAGTGGATAAGTGTAGTTATCATTTTAAAATGGTTTTGGAAATGAAAACCGGGCAATTGAATTCTTAGAAATTCTATTTAGATAATGTGAAAAGTTTAAATGAATTAACTATTGAACTTATAAAGTAAAGTTGGTATTAATAAGAAGAAATTGGAAATTTTTAATCCGGGAATTAAAATTTAACTTAAGTAAATGAAAATAAGAAACATATTAGAGGTTAACCTGAGATAAGTTAAATGGAATTGAAGTTCAAAACGAACTTAATTGGATATAAACCTGGAAGGGAAAATAATTGTAATGGCAAAATGAAATGTATACCTTAAGATGGTAAGAGTTATACATATGTCATCTGAAATTGTGGTTATAAGATGAAATGACTCAAATGAGTAATATAAGCTGTTAAGTAGATAAATAAGTTGTGAGCTCATATATTGAGAAATAAATTTAAAGATTTGTAAGTAGCTAAATTTAGCTGAAGTTGAGTTGAAATAAGATTGTATTTAGATGAATTCAATTGAGTCATAAATAATATTGAATGAAATAAAATTCTTATGAAAATAAGTAAATGTAAACCAAGTAAGTCTTGAATTTGGTTAAAATAGAATTGGTGTAAGTTGTAAACAAATCTAATTCAAGTATAAATTGAATAACCTTATTATGAATAAACTGAATAACCTTATTATGAATAAATTCAATAATGAGTTGTTAATGCAAATGAAAATTTAAGAATGGATAAAAGAATAATCTAATCAAATAAATCAGTAAATAATTGGGATTTGATTAAGGGAAAATCAAATCAAAGATTTGAATGGGAATTGGTGAAATAGAATAAACCTAAGTTGTTAGGTGGAACAGTTTGAAGAAAATAAATGACTTAAGTAAAATTGTGAAATGATTATTTAAAATATTGGTTAACTTCACATTATTAAAGAGAATTCTTAGAATGGGTTGGAATCAAACCTGTTGAAATGAAAGAAAATGTAATGAAAGGATTGTGAATAATTTAATTGGGATGGAGTCAAGTGTAAATTGAGATGGAATCAATTTAAAATGGTTATAAAGCTTAAGTGATTATCTATTCACAATAATATTGTTGAATTGCATATGGAAATGGGTTGTTTGAAGTAAATGAGAATTAGATAAATTCTATGAATTATTGGAAGAAAAATAGGATGATTTTGAATATGAGTTTGTTTTGCTCAAATGGATTATATGTCTAAGCAAGTAAGTGTAAATCACTTTAACTAAAAGGAATGATTTGAAAATTGGTTGGAAATAATTGTAATAAGTGTTGGAAACCTTACATATGTAAATGTGTAATGCTAGACAAATGGAGACTCTGTCAAAACTTTTCAGAATTTGGAAACTATAAAAAAATGATTGAGCAACAAAATAATTTAAAATTGGAAATTGAAAATAAATTAGTAGATAAAATTAATTTAAAATAATGATAGAAATCAGTTATAAATGAAAAATAGTCAATAAAATTAAATATTCAGAGTTGAAAATAAATTGAAATTCACAGGAAATTGGAAATAAGAAGATATAAAGATTAAAATGGTAGAGGAATAATATAAGAGTATATATAATGCTTATAATAAACTTAAGAGATGAATGGTGGAATTCTTAAGTAAAATTTGATGTTGGGAAAAAATTATTCCAAGTGGATAGAATCAGGATAAGGTGAATAAAAGAAAATTGATATGGTTGATAACCAATGGATATAAATACGTAGGATGTACGTATATTATTTTATTCGCATAATAATTTGATCCAGATTCGAGCACAGAATTTCGAGATAATTATATATCGATCCGAGTTAGAATTTTTCACTCGATTTTCGACGACGAACCATGGATTTGGATTTTGATTGATTCTGGAAATTCTCTATCATAGTTGTGACTATGCAAGGAGAATGACAGTTTCTGATCAAGAAACCAGTTCTGAGTCCGTACTAGGAAGTCGGGTGGACGATACTAGTTCGGAAGTGAAATTGTGTGATCGAGCGAGCGATCGAATTTGATATTGTGTACGATGGTGTTTTCCGAATGCAAGGGTTATCGTCGTTGACTCTGAGGGTGATTCCAAAACGAGTGTAACGAGATAATGCCTTCGATTTCGTTCGAACCCGGAACGAACTTGCATGGATTGAATGCTTTCAACACATCGTCAGGCGGACGATGAGCATTCTAAGTTATATGTTCTATAAAGGTAATCGCAGCCTCAAGCGTCATCAACCGGGAATGGCTAAAACAGGGGAGGTGCAGCAAGGTTAGGTGGGTCATGCCCAAGCAGGACAAGATATTACCCCTGTCTAGATGTCCCTTTATATTTCGGCTGTGTGGGCGGTTGCTAGCTACAACCGTGGGGTTTATCTTGTTCGGGACTGTTCAGTAAGGAATGGTTCCGGCCTTGTGTAGAAGGGGGTCGGGAGTGATCCTCGGTACGGTGATCTAGGCCCCGTACTGTGGCGGGCGGTACCCCAGTAGCCTTGCCATTGTTGGAAATCCATTTTCCCTACGAGACCCTACGGTTTTGATTTTTATTACCCACTTTTGTGGCTAGTAGCTGGAATTTAATAGATGTAACAATTTCGGCTATTTTCTATTTACTTGAAAACCCTAGACACTATTATAATATCACTGGATTTCCTATGAAATGTTTTGGTTAGCGTAAGGTAAAAACTTACCCGTATTTATTTGTGGGAAGTCTTACGTGATACCTTTATTTTCAAATGTTTTTCAAAGTTAAACAATTTAAACCGTTTACTCATACCAGACCCATGTCTGACCCGGAGTTTATATTTTGTTTTTCATAAACTCTTGGGTACTCAAATTTTTGTGAGTAGCCAAGTGATAGGTTTTGGACTTTGATTTCCGGAGTGCTTGGAGCAGGAGATTCCAGACGTATGTAGCTATCTATCTAAGTTCCGCTGTGTCAGTAGTTGATGTATGATGTATCTCTGATGTATATTGTGATAAATGTATACCTGACTGTCATATGTATTGATATTGTATAACTCTGGTATATGTAAAAACTATGAAATATTTATATGATATATTATATTTTATTCCGTTCCGCTGTGAGATTCTGATGTTGTTGTTCTTTCTTTCTCTTTCTTTTCTATTTTCTATCCCTTTCTTTCTTAATGATGATACGTCTTTCTGGTAGTAGAAGGGCGGGTCGTCACAACGTGTCTCTTTGCCAGCATCACTGGAACTCAAAAGTGGCAAAGAATTATAGGGTTACGATGTCTACCATAACAAAAACTGGAAAGAAACCACAATGGATGGGCGCCAACGTTTGGGATGCTTGGATCGCATGGTGGGGTAGCGACGAATTCAAGGTTAGTTTATCAGATATCACCTTAATTTTTTCAGTACAGAATACATAATTTATACATGTAAAATACAATCATAATTTTTAATTTGAGGCGGAGTCGGATAGGCACTCTACGAATAGGCAGAAAAATCTTGTCACACACCGTGGTGGCTTAAAATCAATCTAGCACCATTGCGTTGACCTAGTAAATTAATTAATTGCAATTACGCACAGATATTACATTCTTAGTATAAATTTTTATGAACAACAATAATATACACCAATTATTGCAGGAAAGAGCATGTGGGAGTCCCGTCTCGTATATGGACGTGTTTGAGCATACCCATGCCGTTAGGCAGACAGACGATGAGGGATCAGTATCGTATGCCTGACATGAGGATGATAGAGCATACGCCACACATTTAAGTATATTTTAAGTTATAAGTTAATAGTAATGATCATTTTAATTAATTAGTTTTAAAATATTATAATAATGTCATGTAATATTTATTTGTATTTAATTTTGCGTTGTAGGAAAAATTTATGCAGGCACGTGCGCAGTTGCTTGAGGATTTCGGACAGGAGCAGTTGACCACTGACGAGGATGATGCAATCTTTGACTATGTTGTGGACCCGACTCAAAGAAACAGGTGCTACGGCTACGACAACCAATTGGTAATTTGTGAAAATTAACTAGTTGTAAAATTTGTTTAATTTTTATAAAAGTTACGCAATAACTTAAACATATTTAGACTTGTTTTGTAGGCGAGGACATCACAAAGGGCTTATTGAAGGGCTCAGGACAACACAGAGATTAATGAGCTTGCTTAAACAACAGATTGTAGATCTGCAGGAGCAGGACCGCCTCCGAGCAGTGCAAACGGAGCATCTCAACCAGCGTTTGGTTGAATATATGGAGCGTTATGGAACATTCCCTACGTCCGGTGGTTTTGGAGCCAATGATGAGTCTTGAGGTACGATTTGCAATTTTTTTTAAACCGATGTATATAAACAATGAGTGATGGTGAGGTTAATTTATGGATATGTCGTGTTTGATTTGTGTGATTGATTTGGTGGTTGATTTATGGAGTTGATATGTGGAGTTTGATGTTGGATGATGGATATATATATATATATATATATATATATTGTACACTGATGTTGGACGTAAATGTTGGAGTTAAATGGGTGAGACTGATGAGGCAAGGTTTGATTTGTATTGATTTAATATGTTTGCGTTTGATATGGTGATGTTTAAGTGTTATATTGATATGATATTGATTTTAGCCTATATATCTAACTTATATATTGATTTGGATGAGTTGTGTTATATATTGGTACGAAAGTGATGCTGCGCAGCAGAAAAAAAATTACCTAGATTTCTGACGGCTTTCGATAGCCACCGGCGGCCTATTGCCATTTATTTCGACAGCTTCCGACAGTTTTCTAAGCGAATCTACGACGGCTTGCGATGATTAGCGATGGTTTAATGGAAAATCACCATGCCATGTGGACGTCGTCGCCATTGGAAAAGCCGTCGAAATAACCGTCGTCAGCCATCGCGATAACTTCGTTGAAGCCATCGGAAACGGACGAAAGTCATGGTCTTTCGACGGCATTTCCGACGTCTCACGACGGATCCTCCTTTCTCTTGTAATGATACATACATACATACATATTTATGTATGTATGTATGTAAATGTAAATTTTATTTAAATAATTTTACAAGAATGAAAATTAAACATATATATATAAATTAGTATATATGTAAAAAATTAATAATTTTTATGTATATGTATTATCGTAATAAATATTAAAACAATACACACACATAATATAAAAAGTTTTTTTTCTAATCGTGAACTAATAAATATATTCATAAATATATTTATAATATATATATATATATAAATAAATACATACATACATATTCTGTGTGTGCATTAATTAATAAAATTAAATAACTTTTTTATTTTAAACTCTTCCAGATCATATACACAGCATAATAAATTTTATTATATTAAAACATATAAAAATTAATTAATTAGTTGAAATACAATAAAATATTAATAATAAAATACTTTCAGAACACATTATTCAAATTTTAAATTTTCAGAAAATGTAGCGTGATGTTTTGAGGTACGAATAAATTTTCCACTATTTTCTCATACAAAATTTATTTTTTAATAACTAACTATTTTCGGCCATATATTATAATAATTTTTAAAAAGAGGAAAAAAGATTTTTTTTTTTAATTCTCATTTCTATCAGAGATCTTATTTCATCATAAAATAATTTTATAAAATTTTATTTTTAATTTTAGAAACTTATTTTATTTTATATAAATTATTTACATAATATATTAATTTAAATAATATTAAATAATAGTAAATAATTATTAAAAATATTTTACAGCACCAAAAATTATAATTACTATAAATATACATGTATAAAATAGATATTTAAATATTAACATGAAATGATGTTATAATTAAATAAAACCATATAAATATGATTAAATGATGTGTGTGTGTAAATATATATATATATATATATATATATATTACTAAAATAATAATAATTAAATAAAATTATTCGTTTGTGCATATCAGACCTATATGTGAATAAATTGTTTTTATTAAATGAATACACACATATAAGCAATCTAGTATGCGACAACATTAAATACATATAAGAATCGTCACCTAACTAACAATATAATAATAATATACGCGCCTAATAAAATATTATCCAGAAATTAAAAACTACATTATACTGTAAAAATGCACCTAAAACCAATGCCTTGAAGCACATCTTGTAATGATGAACTTTCTCTCTCTTATTTGAAAGCTTTTCGATTCGACAGACTACTAATTCTTGAACCGTGGACCTTTGACTATCAAATAAAAATTACCTTTTAAATTGATTTGATTTGAATTTTCTTGAGATTCTAGGGGAAGAAAATAGCCAGCAATTGATGGGAATAGTAGCAACCAAAAAGGTCCTTTTTTAATTAGGGTTTGATGTGTTTAAATAGTGGATGGGAGAGAGAAAATAACGAATCTTATCTCATACCAATTCTCATTAATCCAAGCCATCCAATTCTAACACCCTAATCTATTTTAGCTACCCCCTATAGCCCTCATTACAATCGAAACTATCAACTTATCATGATGGACCAGTATTCCATTTAAGCCTAAAGAAATATGATTAATTGAATCTAATTTAATTGCTTATCGATATCTCATATTGATTGACATATTTATAACTTTTATAAATATCTTTAATAATATTTATTCCACAAATCATATTGAAAATTTTATAATTAATATTTCAAAGATATTAATTAATTTATAACAATTATAAATTAATTAAATTGTTGGTCTAAAAAGAACTCATCATTTCGGTTGTGTGATTCATCAGGTGTAAATTTGGTCAGCGATTAACATCAAACTATTTCAAATATTAACTTCCACACGTTACTTAGCATGTGATGTCACATTTTAGCCAAATTTATCGCTTACTTAGTTTTAGTAAAATCCAATTTCACTTTTTTAAGCATTATCGGTTGTGACTTTTATTTACACCAATTTTCATTGTAAGAACTATATCACTTTGGACTTATGGAATTTGTTAATGGTCAAAATTCCAATATCGTCCATATTCAACTCTATAGTCAAAACACAAAGTCCTTGGTTCAATAATAAAAATTATTATTAACCGAAATGCTTCGGCTGGAGACTTTGACTTTGAGTTGACTTGAGTTAACCGTGATACTAACTCCATATAAGCGAGGAGAAGAATCCTCTCTTGAACAGTGTTTCACTTCCAATATTTCCACTCGACCCAACTATGGTCGCTCGATGGATGCCATGCCATGATTTGAATATAATCAAAGTAGAGCTTCCATAATAAAGATTCCTAGTATTCTCTAGTCGAAAGAACTGTGTAAATCGGTCACATCGATATTTTCTGTTTGACTTTGACCTTAGTTATATTAACCAACAGAAAACTATCAAAGGAGTCGTTTCATAATTATCTGATAACTATTAATACATAACTTCTAGATGCCCCGGCAGTCACGAGTAATGCACCGCCCAATATTTGGAGAGGGTTACATACTTTAGTCCGAGTGAATACATTGATATCCAGTCTCGAGGCATCTCGACCAGAGACATTTAAAATGGTATATTTGTTTTCATTGTGATAAATTATTCATGGTTACAACACTTTGTAACTACTATCACAAAACATACCATTTATGGATTTTGTATTAAATATACTTTTAATTAAATTAATTAATATAACACACTATGTCAAGTACATAATAGAAAAAAATGCATTTTATTTCGAACAAGATTGGTTATCGAGTTAGATATATGTAACAAATTACATAATTGCCCCTAGGGCATACCCCTAACTCTATCAATCTCCCACTTGCACTTAAGGTCGATTATGGAATCTCTATCTCATCCTTTCAATCAGTTTGATGAGAACCGGTCGAGTTAGACCCTTCGTGAATGGATCTTCTATGTAGTTTTAATTATCAACCATGTCAATCAACTCTCTTCGATGCTGATGGACTACCTTTATCATGTCGAACTATTTACAATATGCCTTTTGACTTCTAGTGAGCACTAATTATTAAATTATTATCATATAACAATGACATAATATTCTAAATACTTGGAATCACCATTAACTCAGTTATATATTGTGCATTTGTATTTATACATTGCTTTTATCGTGGCGCTACTTAAGGCAATGTATAAGCATTTTCATTGAATTAGCCACAATGTAACAACCTGCATATTTTACGATTTGATATTTAAATATTTTATTTAAATATTTTATCGTTAGTCGGATTTTAGTCCGAAAAGTTACCTTTTTCATACGGTCGAATTAGGACTCGGAACCACTTCCATTGAGTTCAAAATACCGTTTGCGATCTTTTTGAGTGTAAACTTCGATTGGTTTGGATTTAGTGGAATTTTGTTACCTTTTTCACTTTGGGTTTTGGGTTTGGTCTAGCCCATTTGCCTAAACTATTAATTCTAACTCAACCCCTTCTCTTCATAATTTGACTTTCATTTCCTAACACTCATGCTTCATCAAAAATGGGGGAAGGAATGGAAAATTAAAACTCCAAGCTCAAGATCATTTGCAAATCCAACATCCAACTCTGAAATTCAAAGAGAAGACATTGATTCAAGCTTCTTGGGTTGATTCTTCCTTGCTTTCAAGCTTCTTCTTCATAAATTTTGTGTAAATGTGAGATTTTTATCTCACATCTTTGTCTATAACTATCATTGATTGTTGGGTATGAATTCCTAACACTTTTACATATGCATTTGTCATTGATTTGGATTGAATTGGTGAAAATCCCAATTTTTAGTGTTTTGGGTTCAAATCTTTAAAAATCCAATCTTTTATATTTAAAACATGTTTTTGGTGATGCACTGAGGAGCCAATACAACCAGGTAGCCTATGGGCATAATCCCCTCGCGTCCATGCTCGATCGGTTGCAAATTGGGCGAGTTTTGAGCTCCAAAAGCCTTAGGTCGCGCAGCCTGCATATGAAGGACTCTTGGCCTGCGTTTAGGTCATTTTCCCCCTAGGTCGCTAGGTCGCTCAGCCGTCCTCACTTCCTTAAGCCACTCGGCAATGGTTAGGTCGTGTGCACCATTAGGCCGCTAGGTCGTTCGGCCTCCTCATTAGCCTTAGGTTGTTAGGTCGCAACCCCCCCTTTTAGGTCGCGTCACTTAGGTCGCGCCATTACTCGGTTAGGTCGCGTACCCTAGGTCGCTCTACCTTGGCCGCATTCTCCTTGGTCGCATGCACGTTAGGTCGTGTATGTGTTAGGTCGCTCGGCCATTTCCTTAGGTCGTTTGCACGTTAGGTCGGCCATGGGTTGGGTTGCACCATTCTTTAGGTCGCTTGGCACAGGCTCGTACCACCTTAAGTCGCTAGGCGCTAGGTCGCTCGGCCTTATACTCCCTAGGTCATTAGGTCGCTCGACCCTCTCGCATGCTTTAGGTCGTTCGGCCTGCACTTATGCCGCTACTTCTTAGGTCGTTCCACTGCTAGGTCGAGCCGTGATTGAGTCGCTAGGCTATTTCCACTTTGATGAATTTGGAATCGTATTCTTTGGATTTTACTCACGTCTTCGTATGTGAATTTCTGTGATTGATTGTTTCTATGATTATTTTTGATTTGTCATTTTAAAAATATACAAATCTTTAATTCACTCGTACTAGAAATCTAATTAAACGACTTCGTAAAACAAGTGGTATGAAACGCTCGTGTTAACTTCGTCGGTTAGTTCTTGGACTTGTTCGATTGAATCTCTTATGACAATTTTCTAGTGGAAATCTATATTTTGTTCGTAAATATTTAAGTTAAGCTAGTGGTTATGGGACATGAGGCTAAGCTCATATATTTACTAGCTTATTGTAATTGACACTCCTTGATGATCGATGATGATCATTTTTGTGATTATGACTAGCGATATGCTATGTTTCTTTGTCCACGTAGGGGACAGTACCTCGTTTTATTGAGTTTCGTCTCATTTTTATTATAGGCTAACGACCTATTTATTTCTTGGGGTTTCAACCCAATTCTTGTGGGCTAGCGACCCACGTTTTTATGGTGTTCGAATCTTCGGGCGTACCGTTGTACTACGTTGTTGTTTCGAACTATTCGAGTTTCTGGTTCCTCGGGCGTACTGTTGTACTACGTCGTTGCACCGGCTCTATGGTTAGCGACCATGGGATAGCATCCCGTTTGTGATACACTTATTGGTGAGTTTTCATGCCCTCGTTTTGTGATAGGCCTCCCCCTTTTTGTGATTTCTGGATTTCCATGGATGGTTTCTAGAATTTGTGTTTCACCAATTTTTTGTGATTTTCATTGATATGTGTTATCAATGTTTGTGCATTGGTGAATTTGTGTGTCATTAACTTTTGTGAATGAAGATATTGAGTATGACATTCCTTTTTGATCTTTGAAAAGATTCTTGTGATATTGATTAATCTCTTGTTGATTTTCAATTTTTATACTTATCACATTATGGCTTTATGGTTATCATATGTTATGTCGTATCTCTTATTCTATATCATTTTATCTGATATTTATAGCTAGACCGATCCGTTTATTATTTTCTTATAAATAATACTCGGGTCGGACCGAGATGTTAAAGGTGCTTCTGCTTGACTTCACTTCTGGGATTATCATCTTGACTTTTGGCTAACTACTTAGATTAGTAGTTTTTGTTGTATATCTTTGAGATATAGACTTCTAGATGTACACATATTCTTTTGTCCAGCACTTGTAACCATTCTTTTGTGATATTGTGGATCTGGTTTGACCACTACTCTGATGTACACTTTCATGTGTTATATTCATATCTTTTTCCGCCTTTGTGGTATGGATGTCTATGAATGATTGGTGTGATGTTTATTTCTATGTTTGTTTCCGAAGAATATATATAGCCACTGTGTAGTAGCCTTGAGTTTGTATCGTCATGTCGGACTTCCTTGTACTTTCTGACATTTGGTGCTCGCACAAAGCAATTACACGGATGGTCACTCCTCAACGACCTTATTCTCCGTGCTAGTTGACAGCATTACACCGTAATGTTCTTGGCTAGCGTGAGTATAGAGGTGGGGCGTCATAGCTTGGTATCAGAGCCAATCTTCGAAACAATGTAGAATAATCTAGCAAGGATCATCGTCCTAAGTCCATCTTAGGAATCGTGCATTAGGATTTAATTCGAATCTTTGTACCGATTCATCCTATTTTCTTTATGTTTCCTTGTTTACCTATCATGATTGCTTGATATTTGTTTGGTAAATAACCTTATCCTTCTTCTTTCTTTCTTTCTAAAGGAAGAGAAATGGTTAGACCTGACCGTCCCAGCGCAAGTCAATCTCATGCTACTCCCCAGGATGGAGTATTTATGTCTGCCCTGCAGCTTCTTGATCTAGTGAGAAATGCTCAAGCAGCCGGATCTATTCCGGAGTCTACTCACCCTAGGTCTGGATTTTCACGTTTGTGCAGCGATTATACCAATTTGGGTGGGAGGCCATTAAAAGGTTCTGAGACTATTATCGAAGTCCAGGCTTGGCTGAGATCGTGCGATCGAATCTTTTCTCGCATGAATCTTATTGATCTTCACCGTGTTCAGGTGGCCTCTAGTATGCTCCAAGAAAGAGCATTAGATTGGTATGAGCTTCTTATTTCTAAAATAGTTGAAGCAGATCTTACTTGGGAGAGATTCCGAGAACGATTCGAGTTAAAATTTATACCAGAAGCTGAGAAGGTGACATTAGCTCGTCGTTTCATAGACCTTGTTCAAGGTGAATCCTCTATGGTAGACTATGTCGCGTCTTTTGAATCTCTCTCTAAATATGGGGTTGAATACATTAATACCCCATTGAAGAAAAATCAGAGATTCGTCTATGGCTTGAATAAAAATCTCAAGAAGTCATTACTTCTAAAGCTAGAAGTTTCTTTTGATCAACTTGTTGATATCGCTCTTCGACTTGAAAAGGCAGATAAAGAGAGTGATGCTGATGTTGTTGGTGCCAAACCAAAATTCAACAACAACAAGAAAAGGCCTATTAAGTTCAAAGGGTCTTATCCTAATAAAAAAGGAAGCAAGCAATTCCGGTAGCAAAGGCTTATGCCCCTAGCAGTGGGCAATGCTACAATTGTGGTTCTAAAGACCATTATGCCAATAGATGTCTGAAACCTCTCTTTTGTCGCTATTGCAAAAGTTCGGATCATTATTTATCTTCTTGTCCTAAACTTCAAGGCAGGAAGGAGGGAAAGCTTAATGTTGCTAAAGCCCCTGGAAACACATCTCGTGGTCAAGGTACTCTTCATTCTATCCTTGATGGCATTATTATGTTTCATAATCAACCTATTCGGGTTCTTTTTGATACGGGTGCATCCCATTCTTTTATATCAAAAGAACTCGTTGATACTTTTTCTTTAAGTGTTGTCGCTTTAATGACTTCTTTGATAATTGCGAATCCGGTTGGTGGATCCGCAACAATCAGTTTATTGTGTAAAGATGTCGAGATTATTTTGTGTGATTTTTCTTTCCGAGCCAATTTGCATGTTATGCGCTACTTAGGCTTTGGAATGATTTTGGAAATGGATTGGCTTAACCGCTATGAAGCGCAAATCCTATATCCTGAGCGGACTATTTATCTTCGACATCCTCAATCTGTTAAGAATATTTCCATAGACCTTAAAGATTCGGATTCTAGCTTAGTTGCATCTTTATATTCTTTAAATCCTCATGATGACGATAATGATGATGAGGAAGATATTATTTCTCTTATTCACGTTGTTCGTGAATTTTCCGACATATTCTGAGCCCGTTTTAGGATTACCACCAAAGCGAGCAATTGAGTTCAGAATTAATCTCGTTCCTGGAGCTCAACCTATTACTTGTCCTCCTTATCGCATGTCCAATAAGGAGAATGAGGAGATGCGCAAACAATTATCCGAATTGGAGATGAAGCATTTTATTCGCTCTAGCTCCTCTCCTTGGGGAGCTTCGGCTATTTTTGTGAAGAAATCCGATGGTACACTTAGGCTTTGCGTTGACTACCGCAAGCTTAATGATCTTACTATCAAGAATAAATATCCTTTACCTCGGATTGATGATCTATTCGATCAACTTAGTGGCGCTAGAGTCTTTTCACAATTAGACTTAGCTACCGGTTTTCATCAGCTTCGAATTGCAGAGGATAGCATTCCTTTGACATCGTTCCGTACTCGTTGTGGATCTTATGAATGGCTTGTTATGCCATTTGGTTTAATGAATGCTCCGGCTTATTTCGTTGACCTTATGAATCGAGTTTTCAAAGACTTCCTCGATCGGTTTGTTCTCATCTTTATTGATGATATTCTTGTGTATTCAAAAACTGAGGAGGAGCATGAAGAACATCTTCGGATTGTGTTGGAAACTCTTAGGAGCAATCAATTAAAAGCAAAAATTTCTAAATGCCACTTTTGGCAATCTAGTGTGAAGTTTCTCGGTCATATTATTTCCGAATCCGGAATTTCCGTGGATCCTTCAAAAGATTGAAGCGATTCAAAATTGGAAGAGACCGGAGAGTGTGACGGAAATTCGCAGTTTCCTTGGATTGGCCGATTATTACCGCCGTTTCATAAAGGACTTTTCTAAAATTTCCGTGCCTCTTACTAGTTTGACAACGAAAGGTGTTAAATACATTTGGTCGGACAAATGTGAAGCTTCTTTTCAGAAATTAGAAGTACTCCTTTCCGATGCTCCTATTCTTATGATTCCCGAGGGAAATCAAAATTTCATTGTTTATACCGATGCTAGTCGCGGTTGTTTGGGTGTCGTTCTTATGCAAAGAGAACGTGTTATTGCTTATGCTTCTAGGCAGTTGAAGCCAGCCGAGACTAGATATGTCATTCATGATTTAGAACTCGCGGCTATTGTCTTCGCCCTTCGTATTTGGCGTCATTATCTTTTAGGAGAAAAAATTATTCTTTACACCGATCATAAATCCTTGAAGTATCTATTTTCTCAAAAGGAACTTAATTTGCGCCAACAACGTTGGCTTGAATTTCTTGCAGCTTATGATCTTGATATTCTTTATACTCTCGGAAAAGGAAATCGTGTTGCCGATGCACTTAGTCGTAAGCAACAAGCGGTTATTTCTATGATGATATCCGAATGGAATGATCTCGGAATTTTATCAACTTGTGAAATTCGAGATCGTGTTTCCGATTTATGTTCATCTCTTGTTTTATGTAGTCTTGAGGCTCATCCTTCTCTTTTAGACCGCATTCTTGAAGCTCAAAAGCTAGATCCCGAATTGGCTCTTCTTGGCCTGAATTTTAGAGATAAAATTGATATTGAAAGTTTGAAAGACTTTGATATGGATTCTCGTGGCGGTATTCGAAAATTTGGTAGACTTATCATGCCAAATATTAGTAATCTTCGAAAAGATATTTTAGAAGATTCTCATCATTCTAAATTTACCATTCATCCCGGTAGTAGTAAAATGTACGCTGATATGAAGCGACTTTATTATTGGGAGGGAATGAAATTTGATATTGCTAACTTCGTTAAGTGTTGCATGACTTTCCAACTCATTAAGGCCGAACATCAAAGGCCCGGTGGGTTATTGCAACCTTTAGAAATTCCAATTTGGAAGTGGGATCAAATTTCCATGGATTTTATAGACGGCCTTCCCCGTTCTCGTTCGGGTCCCGTTCGGTCTAACCGGACCGTTCCTCTTTTGGCCAAACTCTTTATTAAAGAAATTGTTAAATTGCATGGAGTTCCTACTTCTATTGTTAGTGATCGTGATCCATTGTTTACTAGTGGATTTTGGAAGAGTCTTCAAAAAGCATTGGGAACGAAGCTTAATTTTAGCACCGCTTATCATCCTCAATCCGATGGACAAACTGAGCGTGTGAATCAAACCCTTGAAGATCTTCTTCGTGCATGTGTTCTTGATTCTGGTGGAAGTTGGGAAGATCATATTTCTCTTGTTGAGTTTTCCTATAAAAATAGCTTACAATCTAGTATTGGTATGGCTTTTTTCGAGGCACTCTATGGAAGGCCATGCTGATCTCCTTCTTGTTGGCTTGAGGCCGGTGAGAGGCTGGTTTTAGGTCTAGATTTTATTCGAGATTCCACAGAGAAGATTGACCTTATTCATCATAGGATGAAAGAATCCCAAAGTAGACAAAAATCCTATGCCGGTAATCAGAGAAGGAAAATAGAATTTTCTGTGGGAGATCTTATGTATATTCGTGTTTCACCTATGAAGGGTGTTGTACGTTTCAGTCGATCGGGAAAGTTAGCACCTCGATATATTGGTCCATTTCCCATCACCGAACGTATTGGTCCCGTGGCTTATCATCTTTTATTACTGGCTCAATTTTCTGTTATTCATGACGTGTTTCACGTTTCTCAATTACGGAAGTGGCTTCGAGATTCTGATTCTATTCTTGAGCCCGGTGTTGTGGAAGAAATTGAAGTTTCACCTAATTTAACTTATGAGCAACATCCTATTCTTATTATTGCTTTGGAGATCAAGCGCCTTCGAAATAAAGATGTTCCGCTTGTTAAAGTTCAATGGTCCTCAAATCCTAAGGATTGCTTTTGGGAATCTAGAGAATTCATCGAGCGAACACATCCGGACTTACTTTCTCGTGCTCTTAGAGGTGAACTTCTTATTTCAAACTTCTTTTGTGTTGAATATGCTTTTATGGTTGTTACTATATATTTTCTTCTTAATTATTGCGAGGACGCAATTTCTTTAAGAAGGGAAGTCTGTAACAACTCGCATATTTTACGATTTGGTATTTAAATATTTTATTTAATTATTTTATCGTTAGTCGGATTTTAGTCCGAAAAGTTACTTTTTTCATACGGTCGAATTAGGACTCGAAACCACTTCCATTGAGTTCAAAACACCGTTTGCAATCTTTTTGAGTGTAAACTTTGATAGGTTTGGAGTTAGTGGAATTTTGTTACTTTTTTCACTTTGGGTTTTGGGTTTGGTTTAGCCCATTTGCCTAAACTATTAATTCTAACTCAACCTCATTCTCTTCATAATTTGACTTTTATTTCCTAACATTCAAGCTTCATCAAAAATGGGGGAAGGAATGGGAAACTAAAACTCCAAGCTCAAGATCATTTGCAAATCCAACATCCAACTCCAAAATTCAAAGAGAAGACATTGATTCAAGCTTCTTGGGTTGATTCTTCCTTGCTTTCAAGCTCTTCTTCATAAATTTTGTGTAAAGGTGAGATTTTTATCTCACATCTTTGTCTATAACTATCATTGATTGTTGGGTATGAATTCCTAACACTTTTACATATGCATTTGTCATTGATTTGGATTGAATTGGTGAAAATCCCAATTTTTAGTGTTTTGGGTTCAAATCTTTAAAAATCCAATCTTTGATGTTTAAAACTCGTTTTTGGTGATGCACCGAGGAGCCAATACGACCAGGTAGCCTATGGGCATAATCCCCTCGCGTCCGTGCTCAATCAGTTGCAAATTGGGCGAGTTTTGAGCTCCAAAAGCCTTAGGTCGCGCAGCCTGCATATGAAGGACTCTCGGCCTGCGTTTAGGTCGTTTTTACCCTAGGTCGTTAGGTCGTTCGGCCCTAGGTCTAGGTCGCTCGGCCGTCCTCACTTCCTTAAGCCACTCGGCAATGGTTAGGTCGCGTGCACCATTAGGCCGCTAGGTCGTTCGGCCTCCTCATTAGCCTTAGGTCGTTAGGTCGCAACCCCCCCTTTTAGGTCGCGTCACTTAGGTCGTGCCATTACTCGGTTAGGTCGCGTACCCTAGGTCGCTCTACCTTGGCCGCATTCTCCTTGGTCGCATGCACGTTAGGTCGTGTATGTGTTAGGTCGCTCGGCCATTTCCTTAGGTCGTCTGCACGTTAGGTCGGCCATGGGTTGGGTTGCACCATTCTTTAGGTCGCTTGGCACAGGCTCGTACCACCTTAAGTCGCTCGGCGCTAGGTCGCTCACCTTGTTTGGTCGCTCGGCCTTATACTCCCTAGGTCGTTAGGTCGACCCTCTCGCATGCTTTAGGTCGTTCGGCCTGCACTTATGCCGCTACTCCTTAGGTCGTTCCACTGCTAGGTCGAGCCGTGATTGAGTCGCTAGGCTATTTCCACTTTGATGAATTTGGAATCGTATTCTTTGGATTTTATTCATGTCTTCGTATGTGAATTTCTGTAATTGATCGTTTCTACGGTCATTTTTGATTTGTCATTTTAAAAATATACAAACCTTTAATTCACTCGCACGAGAAATCTAATTAAACGGCTTCGTAAAACAAGTGGTATGAAACGCTCGCGTTTACTTCTTCGGTTAATTCTTGGACTTGTTCGATTGAATCTTTTATGACAATTTTCTAGTGGAAATCTACAATTTGTTCATAAATATTTAAGCTAAGCTAGTGGTTATGGGACATGAGGCTAAGCTCATATATTTACTAGCTTATTGTAATTGACACTCCTTGATGATCGATGATGATCATTTTTGTGATTATGACTAGCGATATGCTATGTTTCTTTGTCCATGTAGGGGACAGTGCCTCGTTTTATTGAGTTTCGTCTCATTTTTATTATAGGCTAACGACCTATTTATTTCTTGGGGTTTCGACCCAATTCTTGTGGTCTAGCGACCCACGTTTTTATGGTGTTCGGATCTTCGGGCGTACCGTTGTACTACGTTGTTGTTCTGAACTATTCGAATTTCTGGTTCCTCGGACGTACCGTTGTACTACGTCGTTGCACCGGCTCTATGGTTAGCGACCATGGGATAGCGTCCCGTTTGTGATACACGTGTTGGTGAGTTTTCATACTCCCGTTTTGTGATAGGCCTCCCCCTTTTTGTGATTTCTGGATTTCCATGGATGGTTTCTAGAATTTGTGTTTCACTAATTTTTCGTGATTTTCATTGATATGTGCTATCAATATTTGTGCATTGGTGAATTTGTGTGTCATTAACTTTTGTGAATGCAGATATTGAGTATGACATTCCTTTTTGATCTTTGAAAAGATTCTTGTGATATTGATTAATCTCTTGTTGATTTTCAATTTTTATACTTATCACATTATGGCTTTATGGTTATCATATGTTATGTCATATCTCTTATTCTATATCATTTTATCTGATATTTATAGCTAGACCGATCCGTTTATTATTTTCTTATAAATAATACTCGGGTCAGACCGAGATGTTACAGGTGCTTCTGCTTGACTTCACTTCTGGGATTATCATCCTGACTTTTGGATAACTACTTAGATTAGTAGTTTTTGTTGTATACCTTTGAGATATAGACTCCTAGATGTATACATATTCTTTTGTCTAGCACTTGTAACCATTCTTTTGTGATATTGTGGATGTTGTTTGACCACTACTCTGATGTACACTTTCATGTGTTATATTCATATCTTTTTCCGCCTTTGTGATATGGATGTCTGTGACTGATTGGTGTTATGTTTATTTTGTATGTTTGTTTTCGAAGAATATATATAGCCACTGTGTAGTAGCCTTGAGTTTGTATCGGCATGTCGGACTTCCTTGTACTTTCTGACATATTGGTGCTCGCACAAAGCGATTAGACGGATGGTCGCTCCTCAACGGCCTTATTCTCCGTGCTAGTTGACAGCATTACACCGTAATGTTCTTGGCTAGCGTGGGTATGGAGGTGGGGCGTCACACACAACTTCCTGCTTGGAACCTTCCCAACTTAAGGTTCCGTAACTAAGATTGAAATATGGACTTAATATATATATATATATATATATATATATTCTGCTCAACATCACTTATGAAATTCGAGACCAAATTTTCCTTTATAAAGAGTTCGTTGTTTCTATGAACAGTTCTCTAGTATTTCATAAATACTCGGTAATACTTCAAACTACCATTTAAAGATATTAATTTGGAAATGATATTCTCTTCATGCATCAAATACATAAGAAAATTAAGATATTTTAAACAACACAACATGTATAATAATTTCTATTGCAAATGCATAAAGTATTCATTTTACACGTTTCATCTTAAACATTTTAATAAGATGTCTCTGCATATCTCTTTGGGACATTCCTAACTTCCTCTATACTTATCATAAAAGATATAACTAACAAATACAATATCAAGAATTAAACAACTAAACTATTAATAATTTAACATAAGTGCATTGTTAATAATCAGCAGTATGTCATTTACTTATAATTTAGAAATACATATGTACCTTTTAGCTATTCTTTTTTATGGACACACGCTTTCTCTACATTTGAATTGAAAATTAAAATATTCGATATTTCTATCAAATTACTTATTCAATTTGATTCTTATAGAATGATACTTTCGTATCATTTCTTGGATCATATCAAAAAAACCCACAAACTCAATATCGCTCCTACCGACTTCGAGACATTTTGGTTGTTATATGTAAATAGTATATTCTAAGAATTATTTAGAATTTTTCATTTCAATACATGTGTACCAAAAGAAAGTCACACCAGGTGATAATTTTATGAGCAAAAACCCAAATCAAATTGAGCACGTTTAATAATGAATATATTACACTAATTTCAATAACTGAAATTAACGATGTTATTCTTATCGACATTTCTTATTATATTCCAACTACATTAATCTTACCCTAGAAGATTCCTTCGCAGCCGATGGATCGTATCCCTTTAGGTATAGGAATCAAAATCATATTTTGACAACGTACTTGGAATCAATTTAGGATTTATGCATTATACCATATCATAGAGTTAATAATGTTAATGGTTTAATTGACAACTAAGAATATTCTTATCATTGATAAGAAACTCATAATTTCTCTTCAATGCCCGATAATACTTATTCTAATGCATCGTGGTCATTTAAAGATTGGTTAATTTCATTTCATCACTTGTACTCAGTTTTATCCCTGGATCGTATCCAAATCCATTTTACTTCTAATTATTTCTTAAATGAATTCCTTCGTTGTGAAGTAGGTATTTTTTCAAACAACAATTGTTTCTCGGTTCAACGGAATGAGTATTTATAAACATTTTATGAATTGCCTTATATACAAAACTGGTTTGAATTTTTTTTTACATTACTTATGTTCAAAAATTAAATAAGTTATCCAATGACAATCATTTCCAAATTTCTTTTGGGGTGATTCATACTAAATCGCTCACATATAATTATTACGTGTAGTTTTTTGGCTCACACAACCTGCCAACTCCTTGGCTTAGGATATGTTGGGTTTCTTATAAACCATTATCTTATATGATTTTATGAACTATTATTTAGATGAAATTAATTTTAACCTTGTGTATCTTAAGTACACAAACTTATATAAAGAAGTTAACCGAACTTCACTCATAGTTAATCATACCTAGTCCAACAAAGTTCGATTACTACTTATCGATATATCATTATGTTCATAGGGAGGAGTGACTTTTGAGATTGAATCTTTATTCATTTTTAGGTACGTTCGGAACTCTTTCCAATATATACTTACCTACTTGATCAAATCCAATCATTTTATATTTTATTGCATGTTATTTTGTTTACTTCTATTTTATATTTGATGACTTCATCTTTAACATACCACATGTGTATCATATACACATATTCGTTTTTGTGATAACTCATCGGTGAATACGACAAAGTACGTGGAACCATTTTGTAATTAATAGATTATCGATTGCATACATCCATATGTATCAATCCATAGAGTTCATCAATGATGCTCCTATTGAATGACTGCATTGCCCTTAATAGTACGAGATATAATTTAATAGCACCATATGATTCATAATCATATAACTAAAAATTATTTTTCAAAATTGTGGCTTAGTCCATAATTCAAAAATAATTGCAAATAAACTTAGATACTTCTGTATTTCCCAATAAAACACCGGTACTATAGTTTTATTTTATAACAAATATTCATAATATCCATATTGAAATAAAACCATATTTATTTTTCAAACCATAATAAAAATAATAATTATTTCATAGATAATGTTTGGTACGATTTACGAAAATAATTTTCGTAACTTGATGCGTCCAATAAGTGTTATGTGGAAAGCTTCCACTATTTCTGCCATTACTACAATAACATATGAAATACGATATAGCTACCCATAATTTTCGACAATTTAAATTAGTTAATTTAATAAGATTTTGGTAATTTACTACTGAAAGAAATAAAAATTTGTAATGTAATAATGAAGTAATAACTAGAATGAAAGTTAATAATGTTAATTTAAGTTAATTATTAACAATTTGAAGGAAATTCCAATCAACTGAAATAATTTAAATGTTATACTAGGTTATGAATTAAATGTGAGAAAACAAATGTAAATATTGAATTAATTAATGAAGTAATATATATATATATATATATATATATATATAGTAATTGAATAATAGGTAAGTAATTGTAACATTGGTTGTAAATAATAAACTTATAAGTGTGATTAAAAGTTAATGGTGATAGTTGTTATAAGTTACCTATTTATTTAGTTCGTTAAATTCAATTTGAAATCGATTGCAATTAATTCACTTAATTAGTGCAGTTAATATAGACTCAATTGGTAATTGAAGAATGTTAATTCAATAAGATGTAACCAATGCAAATTCTATTCATAATATGATAATTGAGTGAATAAAAAGAATTGGACTCAAGTTTACTAAATTTATTGGAATTTAAATTTTAATAAGTGGATTTATTACAACAAAATGTAATTAAAGATTACGTTAATGAAAAGTAAGATGAAAATGGTAAATATTAAGGCAATAGGATATCAACAGATGTTAACCATGTTATTAGAGTAATAGTTGATTGAATATAAAGATTGAAATCGAATAAAATCAATTTATCGGAATTAAATTTTAATTTATTGGATTAATTGCAGTTGAAACTGAACACTGTAATTATTGAAATAATTAACACAGAAATTGATATGTAAATTTACTTTAAATTATTCTAAATGTCCAAGCAATCAAAAATGATGGAAATTGTTAGTTATTAACTTTGAAATAAAAAGACGATTTAATTAATTTAATTATTAATTTATTTAATTAATGTGAAAATAGCCATTTTGGCCACTGACTTGGATTTCGACGAAACTAGTTTCATCGGATCCTTAACGGTAAATTATTGTAGGATTTCAAGTTTCGTATCAGTCAGATCTATCGTTTGATCGTACAGGCTCGAAACGCCTAAAAATCAATTTAATTAAAATCAGTTGAAATCAATTTGAAATAAGCTGATTTTAACATAACTCCTTCATACAATGGAATTTGAACTTGAAACCTATTCCACTGAGTTTAAAAATATTAAATACATCTATTTTGATATATGGGATTACCCATTTTCGTTCCGGAGACAGAACGGGCTTTTAGGGTCGCTTATCGTTCAATCAAAATTGTGTCCTTTCTTTTTTATTTCAGCTACACCTATAAATATCCCATTATAAGCTTCTTCTTATTTTCATTTGTTTGTACATACAATTCAGCTGTCTACCTCTCCTCCTCAATGGCAGAAACAGATTCAAACTTCAAAACCCCCAATCCAAATTCAAAATCCATTCCAAAATTTAAACTCCTCAAAATATATCAAATTTATATCTATTTGAAACTCTTGACGAATGCAATCAAATCTGTAGATAGTTTTTCAAATTGGGTATCTGTATGTTTGGAATTCAAGGAACAATTCTCTGCCGTTCATTGATCATCGATCAACTTTGATCGATCGATGAATCGTGGGTACCGTGTTGGGAAGAGCGCTGAGGTGAGTTCATCTGGGTGTGTCACACGTCGTTTCAACGATTGTATTTGGCACAAAAATTTGATTAGGGTTTCATGGTTTATGGCGGCGGCTGGCTTTTGGGTGTCGTTCGGCGCCTTGAAGCGGCGTGGGTGGTCGAGGAGTTCGAGGTGAGGGCGGCGCGTCGTTTGGTGGTGGGTCTGGTGGTCGCGATTAGCCGTAGTGGTCGGCGAATTGTGGACGAAGTGGCAGCTCCAGTGCTTGGTTCATGCAACTAGGGTTCCAGAGGGTGAAACGTAGCGTGACGTGGCAATTATCCTTTGGTTTGTCTTTTTTTAAATATAAATTAAAGTTTTAAATCTTCTAATGCGTATAACTTTCACATACGAGGTCCGATTCATACGCGATTTGTTCCGCTGAGATCATATCGAAATTTCGGACTTTTAACGCTTGTTTGGTCGAATTCTGAGATCGTTTGAATTTTGGCCCTAAATTGGATTTTAATTCGATTTAAAATCGAAGGTGAGTATTTTGACCCACTTACAACTTCTAAAATTTCTTATGTTAGTTAAATTAAATTTATGATGTAATTTAGAACTTATTTATTACTGATTTGTGTGTTTAAATTGTCATTTCAGTTAATTTGAAATTTTTTTGAATTAAATAGCCATTTAATTTATTATTGAATTTAAACTGCCAGTTAAACACTTGTTATTGATAAGTAGTTAACTGTTGATATTTATTGGTTGAATTGAATGATGATTATGATGGATGTTTGATTATTGATATTGGATGACTGGATGTTGTATTTTATATTGTTATAAATTGCAAGTTCACTATGGGTTGAAATGATACATACCCGAACGATCTATAGAATAGGGAAAAATCGTTGTGGGTTTAAAAGATAGACTCAAGTGATTTTATGGATTTTATTTAATTCGGGATTGTGGTTTGATATGATATATAACCATAAAATATTAAATTGCAGATTAAAATGATAAATATCTGTATCACTTGACCCTAGGGTAGAGAACTATATACGGACACCGGAGTTTAAGTGATTTTAAATCCTTAATTTTCTTGAATTTAATTTAAATAATATTTCAAAATAAAATTTGACTTCTTATATAAATCGAATTATTATCAAAATCCAAGTTTTATATTGAAATTGGAATGGGTTTAAGGGAATTGTTTAAAGAAATTTAATTTAAATTCAAAATCGAATCGTGAAGTATAAATGAAATTTATAGAAATTGAGTTATTAAAATTGTTTGATATATAACTTTGTAATATATTGAAATTGGAGCAATTTAAATTGATATTTCAAACATGGATTGAAAGATTTGAAATTGGGTTTTGTTGATTTGGAAAATTTGTTGGTCCCGGTATGTTGAAATGCAATAAATTGTTAAAATGATATTAATTTCAAACTCATATTTTAATATAAACCGTTTTAAAATATATTATTTTAAAATTTTCTAATTATTAAGATTTTCAAATTATTAAACTATTTTAACCTATATTAACTATATAAATTATTTTAACCTATTTTAAACCAATTTAATATACTTTAACTAATTTAACCATTTAATCTATTTTAAATCTAATTAATCTATTTTAAAGCTATTTAATCAATTTTAATTATATTTAATCTATTTTAAATCTATTTAATAGTATCTTTAATCTATAAGTAAACTATTTTAGAGTATGTTAAATATTTATAACTATTTAACTATTTAGAATTATTTAAAACTATTTTCTGAATTTTCAGACTAAGTGGAAGGAAAGTGTTTATATTCAATTTCACTGGTTTAAAAGAAAATACGGTTAAATGATGTTATAACCTAAGTTGGGATTTAAATGTTATAATTAATGGAATATGATGATTTTGAAGTAAGGATTTAACCTATTTGGAAACACGATTTTTGAAAGAAATTATGATTTCGGAAACGATATGATTTCAATTGTGATAAGAATTTGAAAGTGAATATAATTTTGAAAGTGATATGGTTTTGAGAATATGATATTTCGATATAAATTGTAGTTGACATTTTGAAATGTAAAAGAACCATCCGGTGTGAAATAGCGTTTGGTTGTTACAGAGACCGGGATCAGATATTGTCATACTCTCTGCCAATACCGAAAACAATTTAACAATTGTGTGCGTGGTGGAGATTCCAAAAATGAAGTAGGATGGTTTGGCGAACAATTTCTGTATGAGGTATGACGTGACCCTGACTCCCGTGAGTCATCTTAGATGTAAATAAAATAGGAGCCACGCTGGGCCAAGTGAGGTCGCACCTCCGATCGAACACATTCCTTCGATACCATATTATGACTTTGTGATGATTTGGTGGCCACCCCTTGATTTTGATTTGGGAATGTGTTCCGAGGTAGGCGGTAGTAGCCGCTATGCATTAATACCAGTCCGGATCCGCAATTGGTATATCTACCTTGGCATTGCTTCGAGTGACGTGTTCACATGCCCTAGAGTGCCTTCTACGAGTTTGTTTTGTACCGTACCTATGGAGTGCCCTCTGATAGCCCTCCAGTTTACGGGGGAAGTTACAGTATTATATAGACTACGGGAATATATAAAATGGGTTAAGGGGGATATGGGTAACGCCTTAACGCTATTTTAATACTTTTACTTTACTGTAGACAGATTATAATAGCATATTGTACTACATAGTTGATAGTTTAACGGATCCTTAGGGGATGAGAATCCCGAACATCTCTTAAGTTACTACACTCACATTAAACACTGGATAGGAGATGTCAAACCCCGTAAACATCTCTGACGTCATTCCACTCATATTTATTTACCGTTGATTTCACTTACATAAGATCGTTTAGTTCCGACTCTAGTGTTTTGTCTTTTCAATTCGCTCGGGTCAGCCTGAGCATTTCAGGGTTGAAGACCTTATTTCTGGAGGACGAAGACAAAGATTTGTACTATTATTATTTATTATATTTATTCCACTGCATCATGTTGTTCCGCTGCATTTATTTATTTATTTCTGTTTTATGTAACTCTGATTTTTGTGTTGTAAAAGAATAATCATTACAAAACAGCTTCATGAACTGTTATTTGATTATTATATTTTATCATTCCGCTGCGAGATTCTATATTTATTTTATCTCTTTATCTTTCTCTTATTTACCCCAATAACAATCTACCCTTTTTTATGGTTTGAGTCTGACGTATGTGTCCGCTTATGCACTTGGTGGGTACGATTTAAACTGTCCAAAAAGGTAGGTCGTTACATACGAAGCTCCATTCGATATAAATTATTTATTTCATTTACTATAAATGGTTTACAGTCGAGAATTTTTAGATCATATATCTTAAATTCAAAGGAATAAATATCATAGAATATAATTTTCTATATGAAAATACTTTTTTGGAATAGAAATCATATTTCACATTCCAATATTAAGTATTAACTATTATTTTACAATTCTTGTTTATGATATTTCTCTGTGAAGATGAAATGACCATTCACTCTATTCATCCCAATTGTGCCTTAGGTTACATCCACTTTTATACATTCAACTTTCTTTCTAAATGGTCGATTTATTAAAAGGAAATCCTTACTACAATAACATAATGAACTCTTTACAAAAGTGTATTTGGTCATCCTTAACTTTTATGGACATCAAATAAATTTCTCTTTTCGTAAACTGATCAAACCAACATTAAAATGATCGAATTCATAGATCTATCTTGTAGCTTGTGGTCCAATGTTACATTTAACACATAAGATCATTATTATAATCAATCATATTGAATACACAATCTCACACTACAGTTTACTTTCTTATATCAATGAACTAATTTCATCAAATTTTCATACATTATAAATTGTGACCAAGTTACGAATATATTTAGTGGTTATATAATTAGGCCCTTGCATGGGTCAACATGCAAAAATTTATTATTAAGCATAGTTTATATTTCTATATTACTATATCAATTCAGTTCATTTATATACTTTAATCGAAAACCATTTTATCAATTATATGAATTGCACAAGTTTATCAACTTTGATTATTATAACTTTATATAGTAGGTGTTCTTATTTCATTTTTCTAATAAGGCTCCCACTAGTATTTTTTGTTTCTCTAAACCCTAAGATGAAACATAGGAGTTTTTCGACTACATTAGTGGCTGTTGAGACTCATCTCTTTGGAGATTCTGACCTTGAGTTTGCTAAACAAGTCATAGCCCTACAAACGATAGATAACTCCTTATCGATTGTGCCTTATTCAACTTCTAACCCATGATTCCTTCTTATAATCTCATTTCGACCTTGAGTTTGCTCAACAAATTGAAGAAAATTATTCACTCGTACCCCACCATTTCGCTACGGCCGAAATATAGTACGTACCTTAATTTTGCTTAACAAATACATATAGTTATCTTACCTCATTTAGCCAATATATTAATAACGCTATACATAACATCTCTATCTTGAATTTGCTTAATAACCAGAGAGTATGCAAGTAATTTATTGATATATGAAGATAAAGGACAACACTTATATTAAAGATTCATAATCTTCAATATATTTAATTGAGTGATATTGACTTATGAAATAATGTATTTCTTATGGAATACTTCGTGATTCAACTATCAGATACATCGGAAATCACAATATACGAACTTTTACGTATGCGTTTATTCCTTAAGTCTGTTTAGGGTTTCTTTACTGTTCTACCTTTAATTTATACATTTATGTTATACAAGTTTTATTATTATATAACTTTTATACTTTATTTAATATTTTATGTACAACATTATATTAATTAAATATTATTTAATTAATTTAATTATTTAACACTTTAATTAATTATATTATTCAATTATAACATATTATATTGAATATATATACTATAACCTTTATAGTAGTACATATATATCTTATATATATATATGTATGCGTTTTAATTTACTTTAAATTAGTTTAATTAATTAATTTTTTAATTAAATTATATTAATTATGAAAATTATTTTATATAAACATGTGTACTTATATTGTCTCAAATAATTCAAGGCAACATAACATATTTTATTATATATATTCTATATGTATATACGTTTAACTAATTAACTTAATTAATTCATTTTTTTATTAATCTTATTTATAAATAATAATTTCGAAATTAATTTTATAATTAAACAATTTGAAAAAATTATATTATAACTTTTATAATAGGTGTTTTATTTTAAAATTAACTTTTAAATTAAAAACCTTTATTCTAATTTTCAAAACAATTTAAAAATCTATTTTATAACATTTATAATATTTTTCTTATTTTAAATTTAACTTTTAAAACTTTTATTTTTAATCTCAAAACGATTTTAAAACTAGCCCAAGGCCCAATACAAATTGGGTCTGTTCTATTAGGGCCAACCTTTAGGCTCATATAACTGTTTGGGCCAGGCCGGTAGCCAAGTGAAACATGGTACTTAATTACCAACAAGCCAACCTAGACATTACCTTTCTTAGATACCCTACTAACTTAGCTATGAGCTTAATTAGTCAATGCCAATATGACTTATTTAGACTACATATGCTATTGGGCACTCATACCATTGTTGGAACTATTTCGACCTACAACGGAGTAATTAAGTAGATTTAAAAAAAATTCCCTATTTTGATCTTATTAGGCCTATGAAGTCTTAACTTATTTAGTTCTTATCTAAATTTGTTTTAAATAAAATTAGTATTTTATTTAATTTATAAATAAATTTTTATTTATTTTAAATTTATATTATATAATATGCGCATCGTATACACAAAGCTGTGTATGTGCACGTGCGACATGAAAGGTTATATAGTTGACATGCCCATATGTAGATGGTGAGATTAACACCACAACAGACATATTAGCCGTTTGTATAAATGTGTGCATGTGTGCAGTCAATATATCTATGTACATATGTATGTATTCATGCATATGCTTAATAAAGTAACGATGGATTTAATATAAAGAATTTATAAATTTCAAATTTAATTATTATATTCAAAATTCAAATTGCTTTAGATCTTCAAAATGAAAAATCTAGTATTTTCAAATGCAAACTACTATATTAATTTTGTGTAAATACATACATACATACATACATATATATATATATATATACATACATATGATTCAAAACTCTTTTTGTTTAATATATATATGTACTATATTTATGTTAAATAATATTTAGAAATGCTATATATATGTATAATGTATACTTATTAATATGTTTATGTAAACTAATATAAATATACATATTTTTTGGCCAAAAAAACTCTTTTTTCTTGTTTACTTTGTTTTTATCAAAAATGAATATTTTATTTATGTCTGTATTATGTTGAATAAATATTTATAAGCAATTTTTATTTAATTTATAATGTTTGTGTATATACATGAATATAACACTTAATTTAATAATATAATATATTGTATTCGAATAGAAATATTATATACAATTTTTTTTCAATCTATAAATGTATATAAATTAGCATAAAAAATATTTTAATTAACAGAGTTTATATTAAATAATTTATAGCTATAATTATTTTTAGGAAAAACAATATTTTTGTGGTCGTGAGTAGTATGTATGATTATACACATGTAATTTTTTTATACACACATGCATATATACAATCCATCTAATAAAGACAACACAATGTTATACAGATTATGTTATATTCAACATATATATCATATAATGAACATTATATATGTTAATATATCATTATAAAAAGGGAATTTTAGCTTTCACCTTGTGCCCAGATAGTACACCTTTGAATGTAGAATCAGAACTCCTTAAAACGTTTTCAGAATCCACAAAATGCTACTGGGTTGAATGGAGCTATCATTTGTGTTTGAATCTTATTTGATTTAGTGTTTTAAGCTTGAAAATTTTGACAAGAAGGGATGGGGAGTGGCTGGCCATGGCTGTAGAAAATGGAGGAAGAGTGTAAAAAATAAAATGAGGGGTTAGAGATGAATATATAGTGGAGATCTAAGAAGAACAAAGAGGATCAAGATTTACCTTTCTCTCTTACCTATTTATCTCTTTGAATTCAAAATTCAACCCTCCTTAGCCATGATATAGTCGGCCTCCCTATGCCATCATAGTCACACTCAATAGGTCCTATCTTGATGTAACCTCCCACCTTTATACCTATACTATCCAATAATATTTCTTGGTAATACTGTTAGATAATACAGAGAATGAGGTGATATTAGGCTATTGTACGTGAATATTCTCTTGGTCCAATACTGATACATATTACAAATCGAATAAATAACTCACATATACGTATACAGAATTGGCACAAAGCAATAGACATATGAATTTCTAGGATAGAATAATATGTCATACAAACGAATAATATAGAGAACACATAGTCAACAATGCAACGATAGTATATATTAGAAATATACACGATACTGAGTGGGAGAAAATGAAACAAATACCCACTCTCTCAATAATAAATACAATGTATGAGTTCAATATACAAGACAATGTCATACATACATGAAATCTTGTAATAAACAATGATATATAATAATCGTATACCCACCATCTAAGGCAGCATCCATAAACTGGTCATCTCGTCCCTAAACCTGAAATGTCTCGGACTGACCTGAGTATTATATAAATAACACACAGGTCATTAAAATGGAAGAGTCGATATATCTCTATAGTATGTCATCCCAAACTGATGGGAGGGTACCTGAATGTAAAAACATATCACGAAATATGTATAAGCAATATCACTCATATTGAAAAGCAAGTTAAGCAATATATAACGAATGAATAATTTCATATGGGTGAAATAATCCATGCATCCAAATATCATCAAGTACGCAAGTTCATCAAGTATGCAAGTTCATACATATATGAACCTCTTAATACATAATGATATATAATAATATTCTACCCACCATCTATGCCTAGCACCCATAAACTGGTCATCTTGTCCCTGAAACTAAAATGTCTCGAACTGACCCGAGTATTACATAAATAACATACGGGTTATACTATGTCTAAAATGAAAGAGTCAATGTATCTCTATAATATGGTATCACAAACTGATGAGAGGATACCTGAATGTAGAAACATATTACAAAACATGTATAAGCAACATCACTCATATTGTAAAGCAAGTCAAACTATATACCGGACAAATAATGTCATATGGGTGAAATAATCCATGCATCCAAACATCATCAAGTATGCAAGTTCACAAACAACATAGGGCGAACTCTCAGCAATGCTTAAGATTATCTCGTAAATAATCATAAAGTAGACA
The DNA here is from genome assembly GCA_030765085.1 of Allium cepa. Taxonomy (NCBI): domain Eukaryota; kingdom Viridiplantae; phylum Streptophyta; class Magnoliopsida; order Asparagales; family Amaryllidaceae; genus Allium; species Allium cepa. The sequence goes on from CM060934.1 coordinate 207,328,646, forward strand.
TACCCGGGTCCTTCATAATCAACGCACATAAAACATACACAAACAATCACTCAAATCATACATCAAGGAATACAAATATGGCATGCCTTCGATAGCCATGGTCATTTCTTAGATAACCATAAAGATAAGAAAATGGTCTAATTCCATGCTTTCGGCATCTTTAGCTATCCTCGATACAATATATCAATTCTGGGTTGCACATCTATATGTTCCCATAGTCCAATAAAACAATCAAGGAGATCTAAAATCACATAAAGATCATCCAAACATTTAGCCTCAAAGTAATCGACTTAGCTGTTCGCCAAAGAGATAATCCAATGGTCTCTTAGACCTCTGCCATCTACTCAACTTTCAGTATCATAGATAATTAACTGGACTCTCAGTTCGATGGGCTCTCTACACCATAATAACTGTATCGACATCGGTCTCAATAAATTATCTGAACGGATCTCGACTGCATCTATAACAATCTCATATAGGTGAATAAGTAGTTTCTATATTAATAATACCAAATGGGAGACTGATAGCACCCAGCCGCTCCAGTTGCCTTCCTCACACGCTCTCAGCGCTACTCTTATAGTCATTGGTCACCTTAATGGCCATCCTGCCCCAATATCCATCAAACGTACGACTATGTTATGCGATGGTCATGGCCCTACAAGTGCCCCACTGATAACTGAATGCTAGCCTAAGTGACACAAGGTAGTGGCTCTCAGCTATATGCACATCAAAAGGTATGTCATAGATTCAAGGTGCGTCATGGATTCAAGGTGTGAACCCACAATCAGGCCATTGGCATGGATACTCGCTAATTTAGTTGAGTCAATGAAGTATAATAGGAGTACATACAAGGTAGATACACTTATGGTTCTCACCCTGCTCACTCTTTGTTTGCGTCGCCATAAATATAATACCCCATAGACTTGACCCTAACGAGTGACATTTATATTTACATAAAGCAATCGAACAAATATCGACATGGGTGTCCCATACCACCTTGCGATGTTCTCCCATTTACTTAATGCTAATAAATTACACTTGCATATCTTATTCTAATAACAAGTCCAAAGAATATTCAAAAAAGTATTAATGTAAGTCTCATATTAGATAGTATTTATTCAGATTTCTAGTTGTGCAAAATTAGTACAGCCATAACACACATTTTATTAAGAAAGAAAATATGCATACGTATATATTAGAATATATATATATATAATTAATAAAAGCATTTATAATTTATAAATAATTAAAATACTTATTTTCTTCCTTTCATAAAGCCAGAACAATAATTTTAACCTATTTTAAATAACTCCTAAAACATGATTCTATATTTTATAATCTTTGAAATAGGTTATATCTTGATTATTACTTATAGAAATTAATTCGTAATTCCATAATTAAATACTACTTTAAATGAATTTTATAATCTCCAAACGCAAAAAATATATTTCCCAAAACTATAAATTATATTCAAAATTTATGAAATATACTTTATAAATTGTAATATATTAATTAGAAATCAAATCATATCTTTCTATAATTTTATAGGATTTTTTTAGATATATTAAACATCAAAAATCAAATTTTCTCTAATAAATCAATATCTTTAATAAAATAATTAATAATCAATTTAAATAAAACTTTTTATCCAAAATAATTTCATATTTACAATGTGCTAATTTTATACTTTCAAAACCCAGCATTATTTTAATTTTCAAAAAGTTTCTTTTTTCAAATGAAGCACACATGGCCTTGAATAATTCTATTCTAGGCCCCATCAAACCACCAGTCCATGGCCTGGAATAGCAATGTGCCAGCTCATGTATGCTATTTCGGGTAGCTTCTCCCGCTCGATTCCTTTAAGTCGACTCTTACGTTAGCACTACTCATTATATAACATCCATGTCATCGTAAATACACATTAAAGAGGTGCAAATTCAATCGTGAAGCAAACATACTAGGTTCCAAGAAAAATGCACACAAATTCAATTTCATATGGACAAACATACAAGATGAAATACATGAATTAGACATAGGTTTGTGGTTGAATAAACTCATCTTACCTAGCAAAAGCTCTAAATATCTCATGGCACTCCAAAGTTGACCGAAAATCCAACTTTCCTCCTTAATGAAAATGCTACTAGACATCCAACATGCTCAAAATTTCACTTTGATAATTGTTAAGGGTGTAGATTATTGTTGAGAGGCTAAGTATCAAGTTTCGTAATTTTTGAAATTCGATTTGATGTTATGTAAAAAAAATTAGAAAAGGGAGATTAGGATTTCATAACAGTGTTTAGTGAAGAATGTAAAGTGAGATGCTTATGGTTGGAAAAATGAAGCATGGCAAGTAGTTTCTAGACCTGTCATGAAGTACACAAGAGGTGGATAATTGCTTAAATATAATGTTAGCCAAATGGGTTCATTTTTAGTTGTTTTGATTATTTTTCTTCTTTTCTTCTCTACAAATCAATTTATCAACCACGTTATATTAGTTAAAATCATCGAATAAAAATCATGCTTATTTTTTATGTGTTTTATTAAAATTAAAAAATTTAAAATAATTATTTTGAACTATTTAAATTAGTTAACTAATTATTTCCATATTTACATCCCTAGGTTCGTTTATTAAATACATTCATAAAACCCTCTTTTATAATTAGAATAAAATTTCCTTCTCTTTTAAAATCAATTTATCATCTTATTTCTATCCACAATAAACATTAATAAAACATTTCAATCTTTTTTAATACAAATTAAAATTATTTCAAATTGAAAATATCAATATTTCTCAAAATAATTAAATTATTCATTTATAAGTAATTTGCAACTTTAAAATATTTATCTTAAAAGTGATTTGTTATTAAATTCTCATTATTTCCAATCAAATTCCAAAATCATTCACATTAATTCTTTAAAACCCATTTTAATTAATTAAATCATAATTATTAACTTTAATTACTTGCTTCTTAACATCGGGTTGTTACAGACTTCCTCTTAAGAAAATTACATCTTCGTAGTTTCCTATAAGAGAAAATCCATAACGAGCTAAAATTATTAGCTTTTCTACATCCATCTTCAATTTAAACAGTCATACAATCATCACACAAAGCTCAGATACAACATCAATTATTAAACCTCTCGGTGGCTTCTCAAAAGTAATGGTTTATCATTCCATTCCCAAAATCAATGGTCATAGGCTTTAGGTCGAACAACCCAATTAGGATAATACCTATGTATCACAACCGAATATAATTTAGATGTTGGACTTTTCGAGAAACTTTGGAGTAAACTCTATGGTATGAGTATACCCCGAAAATTCACAACACTCAAATATAACGTAAAAACATATATAATACAAATTCATACCATATCTTTATCACTAAACTTTATAGTTACAAAATTCCTTAATAAATTCAAAGTGTCAAAACATCAAACAATTTATTTCTTTTAAAGATAATGATCTAAAATAATTCACAACTCTACTTTCTTCAATGCTCTCCTTACTGTACAAAACTTTCCCTAAAACCTTCCTACTATATACGTATAAATATATAATATAGAGGTCTTAAAATTTATTTATCAAATAAAATACTTCAAATTCTCATTAATGTTTAAATTATATGAACTAGCCTCTCATGAAACTATATTTTTATAAAACATATCTTGAAATTTTATGATACTCACGGGATAAATTTTTTAACTATTCATATGACTTTTGTAAAATCATAAATCATCAAAACATGCATGGTTTTAAACTATAATCAACAACTTCAAACTTTGAATTAAATTTAATTTCTATTAAATTTAGAAAACTTCTTATAAACAAACTTTTAATTCAAAAATCCAACTTCCCAAATATTCTTTTACTTACAAAATTTAATTCTTCTTGCTTTCATGTATTTTCTAAGTCATTAGTACTTTAAAAGCTCAACTTTTTTCCAAAATAGCATTTTCTTTCTTTGAGACAAAATAATTTCAATATCATTCATTTTCTATAAAATCTACCTTCTCAAATTATTAAAACATTTCTTACCTAAAACTTAATCATCCACAATTTATGATTTTATACATCCTTTTTGAATAGAAATTAATTTCAATGCAAATTTGTCAACAATGCAAATACTTCTAAATTCACTTTTCATAAGACACATTTCTTACGCTTTTAATGAAAAATCTTTATTAATACTTGAAAATGTTATACACAAGATTTCCTTTGAATAATTCTCTAAAACTCCAATTCAACCTTATAAAATATTTATTACCGTGTTTACATCATAATTACACTTTACAATCTCACAAAATCAAAACTTTATTCAAAATATTCATGAAACACTATCACACTTTCAAAATTACTTCTTCTAATTTCATAAAAAAATTAAATTATCTACTACACTTTCTTTTGAAAACATTTCTCGGACTATTGATTATTCACAAAATAATTTTCTCAAAACAATCAACTCTTTTACCTAATCTTTCTAGTGCCACATAATTTTAAAAAAAAACATTTTAGGTTTAAAAGCTATATATATAAACTTATATATAACAATAATCAAATCACAAAATATATCCACCACATACACTCAAGTCATAAGCAATCACATAACATGGCAAGTAAATCATCACAACATCAGATACAAGGAAATCTAAAATTCTAATATATAAATATATCGACAATGCCTCGCTATGAATTTCTAGCGGCTCACTTCGTCGATTGGTTGTAGTGTTAACTATATAATCAACATCGCCTTGCCATCGACATCAGCTATCGACTAATGCTTGTTGGCTGCAATTATCATACAATATATATATAATATAAACATGTTAAAATATAACTTTATCATCTTCAAAGTAATTCCTTAAATTCATCACAATAATACACATACTCATATATAAATTTCGAAATCAAAATGATTACTAAAACTTCAAAATTTTATACATCTCTTCTTGACATATTATCTACCAAAACATTATTTCAAAATAAGATTTCCTTTATCAAAATTGTAACGACCCGCTATTTCGAACCATTCGCATCTACACATATCGGACTTGAATTGCTCAAAACAATAGATTGTTAATTTATATTTGGCAAACTCAGGATATACAGTAAATAAATCAATGACAAAATCACATACATAGAGTAATATAATAATAAGCAGCGGAAAAGATAAATTTTAGTACATGAAGCTACTATTATATAAACAACAAAGTTTGAAATAAAATACAACAGAATATCTCAAATACAATGTAGTCTCGAATACAAACAGATGACAAGTCTGAACAAAACAACTGGATAGCTGAAAGCTGAATAGATATAAATGGATCTCCCAGTGAAGCTCCAACTCCAAGGGTGAGTTTCAAATGCTGTGACACTCAGCCTGACCCGAGCATAAAGCAAAAGACAAAACACTCGAGTCAGGATTAACATTCTTATATCAGTAAATTCAACTCAAGTGAAATGTCAACTAAAATACAAGTAACTTAAAGGATGTTTGGGATTCTCATCCTCTAAGGATCCATGAAACTATCTACTATGTAGTAATATATGCTACTATAATATGTCTGTATTAAAGTAAACTATTAAAATGGCGTTAAGGCATTACCCTTATCCCCCTTAACACATTTTATATAATGTCGTAGTCTATACAGATACTGTAAACTTCGTTCACAAGTGGGATATCAGGAAGCACTCCATAGGTACGACAAAAAATAAACTCGTAGAAGGCGTGATAGGGCATGTGACAAGGCACACGAGGCAATGCCAGGGTAGATATACCATTTGCACTCCCGAATTGGTGGTAATGCATAGTAGCTACTACCGCCTACCTCATGACACACTCCCAAATCAAAGGTGCACCCAATAAAATCACAAAAGCAATAGAATAATATCGAAGGTATAACTCCTGTTTTAGCCACATCAAGCTGACTCGTGGGAATAAGGGCTACGTAAATACCATATAGAATCGTCGCCAAACCATCCTACTTCGTTCTGGAATCTCCATCACGTACATAGTTGTTAAAGTGGTTTTCAGTATTGGCAGAGAGTATGATAATATCCGATCCCGGTCTCTTTAACAACCAAACGCTTATTTCATACCACGGTCATTTCATTTCAAATAGTTCATACTTCATATCAAAATATCATATTCATTTCAAAACAATATCAAATTCGATATCATTATTCACTTTAATAATATTCATTTTCAGAATTGTAACATTTTCAAAGATAGTAACACTTTCGAAATCATAACACTTTTGAAATCATAACACTTTGGAAATCATAACACTTTTGAAATCATAACGCTTTGGAAATCATAACAATTTCGACTTAAACAGTTTAGATATTGCAAATAGTATGTATATTAAATTAGTTATAAATTAAAATAGTTCATATATTAAAATAATTTGTATATTAAAATAGTTTATAGATATTAAAAAAACTTTATATAATTTAAATAGTTTCCTCCAACTTCACAAATCGATTTAAATCATCTTAAATTCTAAAAATTCAATTTAGATCAATCCCAGTTTATCAATTTCAATTCAATTCAACTTATCAAAAACTCATTTCAATTCATATCGATTTCAAATCCAGGTTTGGACTATCTCTTCAATTCAAATAAGTTTCAAAGTTTACATATTCAGATTTTTGCAATATAAGTTTCATTTATATTTCAACATTCAATTTTATTTCAAATTGGAAATTATTTACTTACTAATTTTAGAAACAATTAAATAAAATCTCAATTTATAAATTCAAATCAATATTAAATACTTGGTCTTAATTTTATTTAAAATTGAGAATATTCATTTAATCACTTTTTTTCAAATCAAGTAATAAATCATTTTTTCCAAATTTCAAAATCAATAAGTTCAAATAAATTCTTATTTAAATTCAATCATTAACCAATTTAAATTCCAAATCAATGTTAATTTTTCTTCCCAACCTTTATTATTAAGGTTATATAAAAAATCTATTTTTAAAATATCAATATAAATTTAAATAAATTCTTAAACATATTATAAACTAATTAGATTAAGTTTTATTAAATTAAATCTTATTATTAAATGTATTTTGCACTAAATCTTATTTTATATATTTTTAAAATAATAAAATTATAAGAAAAATCTTAAAAAATATGTTTTTCTAAAACTAACCTATAAATTAAAATTTTCAAAACATATTATTTAAAAATCTAAATTTTCATACATATATAAAAATAGCGTCTATATATTATATAAAACAGTATTTATTAAAACCCATATATTTCATTTCAAAACTTTGGAAATCATTTTTAAAACATAAATGAACGGTGTCCATATATAATTTTCTATCCTACGATCAAGTGATACAGATATTTATCATTTCAGTCCACAATTTAAATATTTACGGGTATATATCATTTCAACCTGCAATCCCAAAATTTCGAAATCAATGAAAATCGCTTGGGTTTATCATTTCAACCCATAACGATTTTCCTCTAATCTAACATCGTTCGGGTATGTGTCATTTCAACCCGTAGGGATTTCTAAACTAACAGGGAACTTGCAGAGTGAGAACAAATATGATAAATATAACATATCAGCAATAGACACATATCATCAGTAACAAATTAAATCATAATATAAATGATATGTTATGGTGTCATATGTCATAGGTGAACAGTTACAAATAATGGCATATCATATATGGCAATTAAATAATTAACAGTTCAAATTTAACAACATATTTCAATCGTCGTTTCAATGTGTATTAAATTTATTAAATATAAGAATGTTAATCGTGAGTGATTGCTCACCTTTCGAGGCTAGAGAGAACAAGACAAACACACGGGATAAATCACGAATTCGACAATCGATGGATCCAAACAACAAATCTCAAAGTGAAGTAATCTGACACGGATTTGACAGGCGAAGCTGATAAATAGTAATCGATGGAAACAAACCAAAATCAGCTTGATATAAACTAAAACGAAATATATATATTATATATATATATTTCAAAATCAATTTTAGAAACATATACTTAAAATAAAATCTTTATATATATATATTTTCAAATCAATGTTTAATTTAAACACGTATAAAATAAAAATCTATAGAAATATATGAAATTAAACTCAAGTGTGTGTGTGTATAAACTAGTACATAAACTAATGCATAAGCTTTCAAACCTATTATACGTTAAGATCAATGTTTATAACAAAATCAGTATAACATATTTTATTACAGTACATACATAACTCAACAACTTATCTACAACTTATATAACATAAAATCTGTATATGTAATATATATTACAAAACCATCACTTAGTTTAAAACACGCATTTTAAAATAACATATCCATATATAATATCTTAATTCAAAATCAAAACATATATTGAAAAAAAGAGTATATTGATTTGCGGCTAACACACTATATAATTTCAACTAAATATACTATGCATGATAGTATAAATATACAGACACATCAATTATATATATAAACTACTAAACTTACAAACATATTATTTTAAGATAAATACTTGAAAAAAAAAGTTAGATTTACTTTATTATAAACCCGGACAGAACATATATATACTTGTCTACAACAACAGGTTATACACAAACTTACCTAAACACAGATCTATACCCCTATACTTAATATATTATTATATTTTTTTATTTAAAGATTTGTATGTATATACTTCGAAACCCAAAAACATATATAACTTTTCTACCAAATAATATATTTACAATTACTTAGAATATTAGTAAAACTTTTATATATTCAAATACTTATAATATTCACAAACTATTGTATATACATAAAAATAAATTGTTATATATATAACTACTTAGAATATTAAGTAAACTGTTATATATATATATATACACACACACACACACACACACACACACACATGTACTCGCTATTTCAAATGAAGGAGGAGGAAAGCATGCAAGTCGGACGTGGCCAGGTGGTTGCGCATGGGAGGATGGTCGAACTGCGGTTATTGGGTAAGAAAGGAAGAGAGAGGACGGGCGGAGGAAAATGAAGGCAGGAGGTAAGCTGATGAGTTCTAGGCGGAGGAGGCGGAGGAGGCGATGTGGGGTGATGAGCAAAAGACACGGCCATGGGGAAAAATTGGGAGAAGGTGATGGAAATGGAGACAGTGTGTGGAGCCATGGGGTCATGCGTGGTGTTGCTTGCATGCGGGTGATAGGGAGTTGCGTACGCGGAGTGTGGGAAGGCAAGCATAGGGCGGAGGAATGAGGTGGTAGTGGGCGCGAGAGGGGTTGGTGAGCCGGTGGCAAGAAGTTCAAGGCGGCTATAGGGTCAGGTTGCAAGGCGCATGGTGGTGGTTGAGGAGCTAACAAGGAAGAAGGGTTATGGGTTGCCGCGGAGGAAGAGATGCGACCATGGGAAGGTTGGCAAGTGGTCAGGGGAGAGGGGAGAGACGCACAGCTACAGGCAAAAAAAGAAAAAAAGAAAAAAGATGTTACTCATATGATTATATATAAGCTTACGTTATTTTATATTCAAATGAAACCAGGGGTTAAGGGAACGAAAGAACAAGTTTATAATATGAAATAAGGAATAGTAATGGCCAAGCATTCCTTCCTAGAAATAAATAAAGTAGATGGCTGTAAGTTTTCCCCACGTTGGATACACGAAGGGACACCAAAGGTTCAAAAACAGGTAACGATGTGGCTGACCGTTTCATGGTTTAGCCGCGTACCGGACACTGAAACACACAAGTGAAAGAGATCAATTCGACGAGATAAATAGAATGGTACGCAGATATCAGCGATACGGTCAACCTATCAAAGTAGATGTTTCGCTGCTAAACTGCTGCAAATTCGTCGAAAATAAGATAAACGGGGCTATATAAATCAAAATTTGACGAAACGAAATATGATGTCTCACTCTGAAAATTATTTAAAATTTTACTGCATAAAAATATTCAGATTTCTAAAACATTTAATTTTTATGAAATTAACTGATTTAAATTTACATAAAATTACACAACAAAATAAACTTCCATATTATCTGATGAAAATCTGACATTTGCTATGCTTAAATAGACACATACCAAATATCAACTTTTTATTTCAAATTATATTATTTAATTTCAATCAAAATTTTAGTTAATTACGTTATAAAAATCATTAAAATTGACGGGTCGTAAAAAAATACTTTATATCACTTCTTAAATCTCTATTTATTTATTTTTCCAAAACATAGCTCAAAATATCTCTTTAAATATCATTAGTCTTTCCAAAAATCGTTTTTTAACAAAATATTATTTAATTCAAACAATAATTTTGTATTTTCTTGAATATCATGCTCATTCTAAAATATTCCTCATAACATACTAATCTTTTCAAAATATAACCTTCCTTGAAATATCATTTTTAAAACATTGATTTCATCATAGCTCAAAATATTTTACTTCTTTCCAAAATATTACAAAACATTCAAAGCCCTGCAAAACTTTTCCTAACTTTTCTAAATTTTCATAGCTTTTAGAAACTTCATGTCCGTATGTCTCGTCCTAGTGTTTAATAATCAATATCTATAACTTTGATCGGACGTATCGACTAGGATTCTTAAAGCACTCAAAGGATAAATTAACAGTAAACCACTTCCATAAATTTCTCCAGATAAATACATTTATATACTTTAAGATACCTTTCATAGGAAAGAATTGTTTGAAAATTTAAATCACTTTTCTACTACCATACAAAGATATACTTGCTTGCTTTAAAACACAATGTAAATAATTTTATAAGAGCACTCCTTAAAAATACTTTACTTACAAAAATCCAAACATCACTACCATCTATACTAATAATTAAGCAAGCTTTCCATCTTCATGTTCAATTCAATCATATTTTAAGTTTTGTCTAAAAATGTACATTTTAGTTTTTTCATAAAATAACCAGTTTTGATTTATATGAAATGAATTTTAAATATCCCTTATGTTACTTCACGACCACAGACACCCCCAGGTTCTAAAATGTCAGAACTTAAAAGGATACCCGCCTTGAGTAATAACACATACTGAATATTACCCTCCAGACGGATCCTAAAACAAAATTTCTATCAATTAATGCAATTACATAAAGAAATCAAAATAGCAATCAAACGAATCAGTACATCTAAATGACTAAGCTGCTCAGTGGAAACTAATCAATTAAATTTCATTGTGTGCTTTGATCCTTAACGAATCATTTTTCTATTTTCAAAGCCACATCAAGGTCTCAAATTTATCAACTGTGCCGACACTACAAGTCGAAATGACAACTTCTATCTTCACATCTTAAGAACTACTATGTATCTCAAACAGAGATTTACACTTTGAATGGTAGAAGTGATAAATACATATTTAGTAGGAAAATATAAATACATCTCTTATTGATTATCCCAGTAATCATGGTATATAAGAAATATATGTATACCCCTGTTAACCAATCCTTACTATAGGGTAACTACCCAACACACCCAAGGGATATGGACTCTAGTCTCATCTAAGGCTATGAACCATGTCTCATACATAAAGTATTTTTCTGAACCTGCTCGGATACCAACTATAACACACCACCTCTATACCCATACCATCCAACAGTATTGTGAGGTGATACCATCAAACAATATGGAGAATAAGGCAATATTGGGCCGTCACACATGAAAATTCTCTTAGGCTAACACCGATACATATTCCAAATGGAATAAATAACTCACATATATTTATACAGTATCGACACAAAGCAATAGGCATGTTATATTAGACCGTCACACGCGAATATTCTCTTGGGCTAGCACCGATAAATATTCCAATTGGAATAAATAACTCACACATATATATGCATACCCGACATGTAATTTCCTTAATATACGAGAATTGAATTCTTACCTAGAACTTTCGGATAGGAGACCAATTCAGATAATTAAGGCCTGCTAAATAAATCAACTAGCTCAACTGAACCGAGCACAAACAATTGCCGAGAAAATACATTCTGATTTTATAATGTCTGATACCGACCAAGCATCTTAGTGAATAATTAAAGATACAACTCTTTACAAGATCAACTCGTCGAGAGAGTAACAATTGGAGATACTGAATGGAATCCTTCACGACAATCCTAACTTCTCTTGATTCAAAGCACATCATATTAGCGACGAGATGTACTTTGGGGGACAAGTGTTATCCGGTCTTTTGCCATGGTTATATTCAGATTGATTGGATAAGTTAGAATCAACGATTATTTAGGCATGCAGCCCATAGAGATGATCCTAGGGTCCAGAAACCAAAACAGACAAGACCATGAGATGACGGTCGAACGAACTAAGGAAAACATCATGCTAGAATTCATTACGTGCTAGGGGATCAGTACCATTTCCTAAGGGTACGCCCCCACTACTACAACACTCTTCTTTATCTAAATAGAGCCCGATTCAATTGTTATTTCAGTATTCCCATGCGTCGTATTGGCAATCTCCAGATACACTCTAAAGCAATAGTTCAACCTTCTGTAGATCTATCGCTTGAACCATAAAACATCAAGGGGACTATGCAAAACAACTTTGGAATCCTAAAGCCAACAACAAGACGAGCTAACACAAGAACTTGCAAGATCCTATACTATATATTTGGGGATCGGTACCATTCCCACCTTTAAGGAACGGTATCGATCCCAACCATAGGTGATATAGAGTTGAGATTTTCTAGAAGACTTGGTTTTGGCGGCGAGGTTCTGCGGGGGAAGTTTCAACAAGATACTTGGTCGTTTACTCTTAAAAATACATGGACAGAGCTTCATTCTAAGGATCTTTATGCTGCCATTACATCTTACTTTATTGTACTTGGGGATCCCTACCAGCCCCTTCTACCTGTAACCACAAAATCTAGTGCATAAGTATTAAAATCATTCAAGTAGAAGCATGCTAAGATTGCCGAACCATTATAAATTTGTGTGTGCTTGTTTTTACTATGTTTTCATTTACTTTCTTCTATTTAATCTCTACTACATACTTTTTTGGGTGTTTGTGCCATTTTTGGTTTAAACAATATGATTCATAGTCATATGATTGAAGATATTCATTGTTTCTTTTGCAGTAGTTTATTAATGATACAACTTAGTGTAAGAGCTTGATAGCTCTTTTATAGCTCCCATCGAATAGGTGATTTTGTCATTAATCCTTTTTCATACAGTTAGAAGTTTCAACCGTTTCACAGTCATATGAATTAAGACATTCTTCATTTCTTGTGCAATAGTTTCTTAATGATATAGCTTAGTCTATGGTTCTAAAGTAATTAATAAATACTTTAGATGCTTTTGTATTTTTTACTACTAACAAATAGTATGAAAACAAATATTTTCGATGAATTACCAAAATATGTACATTTTAAATGAATGTTCATGATATTTATATATAAAACAAATATGCATTCATTTCTCTCAAACACAAAAACAATTATTATTTCATAAATAACACTTGATATATGGAAGTAATTATTCAAATCTTAGATGCATTTTATTAGCAATGGTTATATAGTACGCTCCTACTACTTCTACTGTTAAAATAACAACATTCATGAAAGAAAGCTCTATTGAACCTCTTATTGCAAGCTTTTTTATTCTTCTACAGTAACTAACCTACATTCGAGAGTTACGTTGTAGTATGTGAAGCTCCAAGAAATAGATCCCATAAAAGAAAATCCCATATAAGAAAAACATACTAAGAATACAAATCGTATTGCTTATTTAACATCTATGAATATTTTTTCAATTCTGCTGATGATGCCTCTAATGAAGCAGAGTGACTTTCACCTTTTCTTCATCCTAACCAAGCCTTTGTTATTGTCGCTCTTATACTTATAGTTTTGCATTTTCCCTTGCTAATTAATTTGTAGCCACTCATCCTATCTACCCAAGTTTCATATGTCCATTACCAACGGTTTGCATCCTAAAGTGGTATAAGTCATTTTAATAATTAGGAGATGATCCACTTACTCTTTTAAAGTTCTACATTCAAAATTGAAACACTTTACTATGAGATTTCACCATATTTCTTTGTGAAAATAAATTTCATTCCTTCTAAACAAGTTAAGGAGATTGAATAAGTTGAACTTTAGTGATTGGATCAAACTAACAATTCAAAGATCCAAGAATTAAGTTTGTCCATAATCCTTGGGTTAGAATTTCCCGAATCAACGAGAATATTAATGTATGAAATCGTAATGAGAAAATGATATTGCACTGTTATTTACTAGCTCATTTGAATGAATTAATTTTATCAAAATTTTGTACCTTTTGAACAAGACTGTTCACTATAGAACTTTGTATGTGTTCTAATATAAATCGAATATCCATACTCTTATACTAACTTTATAGCTTGCTCATAGCAGACAACGTATAGCAATGAGAGAGTTTATACTTAAGTGAGTAAAAAGTCAAAATTTCTAATGGTTGTATCATTCGATTATTGCCTAGCCTTAAAGCAAAAACTTGCCAAAAAAATTATTAGTAGTCATTATGATTGTATAGTTCTTAGTTAATCTCTAATTCAATTCATTAAGTATATGTTTTAATCGATAACCAATATTATGGATTACATCTCTTAAAAACCCTAAAAGAGACGTTGTAGTTTTGTAAATTTCTCTGCTAGGTGTTATGGCCCATATATCATGCCAACATATCCTTAGGTGTTATGGCACCTCGAACTCAGTCTCTGGTATGTGTCTCGATATGGGTAGTACGTATTCTTCGTACGCGTTAGGTAACCTATCTGCTTCTGATTTTATTAAGTTAGCTTCTGATACTAGTTTCACTTTCTCTGATGCCGAGTTAGATCGTGAGTTTATTAGATGTAGGGAGTTGGACAGGGCTAGATATGTTGGTTCATGAGGATTATTAGTTGGAACATTAGAGGTTTACACGATATAAATAAATATGACAAAGTTAGAACTTTTTTTAAAGACTATTCTATTGACATTGCTCTCCTTCAGGAAACTAAAATTGATTGCCCGGATTTTAGATTCTTTAGAAGATTAGGAGGTTATCAATTGAGAAAATGGGCTTTTTTACCATCTGTTGGCGCTTCCGGGGGCCTAATGGTTGGTTGGCGTGATAATTATTTTAAGCTCCTTCAATGTATTCCAAAGAAGCACTCTTTGCACATTATTTTTATTAATCTTGTTGATAATTCTTTTTTAAATATTTCTAACGTATACAACCCTAATTCAAAAATTAATCGTCGAATTTTATGGAATGAATGCCTTGAATTTAGATCTTTAGGTCCGGGCTCTTGGATCCTTGGGGGGATTTTAACGTTACTCGTTTTTTGGGAGAGCGTTCTCCTCGTGAAGGAGACTTCTCTGCCATGGAGGAATTTGATCATTTTATTATTAACTCCAATTTGATTGAAATCCCTCTTTCTAACAGAGATTTTACTTGGAGTAATACTAGGGAATCCCCTTCCATGGCTCTTCTGGACAGGTTCTTTGTTAGTGATGAGATTGAGGATAAATTTCCCATTTGCAGAGTTTTTGGTTTGCCTTACACATAGTCCAATCACTGTCCGATTATTCGTACTTGTGATAAGCATAGGGTAATTAACAGGACTTTTAAATTTTAAAAAATGTGGCTTTTAGAATCTAACCTTTTCAATTTGATTCAAAATAAATGGATCTCTTTGAGTTTCTATGATATTAGAAATAAGGATAACTCCGCTAAAAAATTTGTTTTAAAACTTAGAAACCTTAGAATTTTCTTAAAAATTGGAATAAAAATGTTTTCGTTAGTATAAAAATTAAAAAAGATAATATTCTTAATGAGATGCTCAAAATAAATAAGATCGAAGAAACTATACAACTAAATTTAGGAGAATGCAACGTTCTCGCTAATCTTAAGGAGGATCTAAATTCTGTTCTTGAAAAAGAGGAGGTTATGTGGAAACAGAGGTCTAGAATCCAGTGGATTAATGAAGGTGATTATAACACAAATTTTTTTCATAACATGGCCAATGGTAGAAAACAAATTAATACAATTAATTCTATTTCTATTAATAATGAGACTTTAGTTGATCAGAGAGATCTTAATAAGGCTTTTACAGATTATTATAGAGATATTTTTGGTAATAAAAATAAATTTAGAATAAATGTTAACTGGAATGATATTTACCCGCCTGAATTCAATGTTGATCTTTCTGAACTAGATAAACCTTTCACCGTAGAGGAAATTTGGAAAGCCATTAACGACATGCCTAGCGATAAATCTCTAGGTCCGGATGGATTCCCCATTTTATTTTATAAAACTTTTTGGGATGTCTTGAAATTAGACCTAATTAAAATGTTTACTGATTTTTATAGTGGAAGCTTGCAAATAGGAAGATCCAATTTTGCAAATGTTATTTTACTACACAAAAAAACAGGCGCAAATAATTTAAAAGATTTTAGACCTATTTCTTTAATCAACTGCTCTGTTAAATTTTTTTCAAAAGTATATGCTAATAGGCTGATTATGAGAATGAAATCTAATTGACTGTTCACAATCTGCTTTCATTAAAGGAAGAAATATCACAGACGTTGTCGCAGTTGTTCAAGAATATATCAACCACTGCTGTAAAAACAATATTACCTGTGCTATCCTTAAACTAGATTTCGCCAAAGCTTTCTATTCCGTTGATTGGGATTTTTTAATTGATATTTTTTGTGCTAGAGGTTTTAGTCATAGATGGATTAGCTGGATCATGAATTTGCTCAAAACTGGGAACTCTAGTATAATGGTTAATGGTATCTTAGGTAATAAAATTCAATCTAAGAGAGGCTTAACGCAAGGGGACCCTTTATCGCCTCTTCTGTTTAATCTCGCCGTTGACGTTTTTGCAAAGCTAACTAAAACAGCGGTTGATAATGGATCATTGGGAAATTTAGGTAATGATATATCGCGTAATGGTATATCAGTCCTCCAATTTGCTGATGATACCATGCTTTTTTCTTCCTATTTACCAAGACATATCGTTTCTCTTAAGTTCATCTTATATTGTTTCGAACTCTTATCGGGTTTGAAAATAAACTTTGATAAAAGTTCTATTCTAGTCCTGAACGATCATGATAATGTTGAAAATTTAGTTGCAAATACTTTCAACTGCAAGACTATGAACTTTCCTTTTGATTATCTCGGCTTTGTGATTAGACCTTCTAAACTCAAACATGATGATAGGTTTACAATCGTTGATAAAATCAAAAATAGAATATCCAATTGGAATGGGAGATTATTATCTAGAACAGGTAGATTAGTTTTAATAAATTCTGTTCTAACTGCCCTTCCAATATACTGGAGTCCATGCAATTATTTCCTGATTGGGTAATTGATAAAATTGACAAAATTAGAAGAGATTTCTTATGGAGTGGGGAAAATACTATCAATAGCATAAAATGTTTAGTAAATTGGGAAACCATTTGCAAAGCTAGAAAGGAAGGTGGCTTAGGAGTAATTAACTTGCGTAATATAAACTTGTCTTTGCTTAGTAAATGGCTATGGAAGTTTAAGGATATAAACGATAATGCTACTTGGAAAGAGATTATTATAAAATATTACAATAATGGTTGTATTAACTCTTATCAAATCATTGCTCCTGACAATCAAAATCTTTCTAACTTTTGGAAATCCATATTGAAATGTCAGGATATTTTCACCCTAGGCCTTAGTACGATTGTCCACTCTGCTAATTGTACTTCTTTTTGGCATGACCGGTGGATTTCTATGTTACCTCTTAAGGTAGAATTGAAAGAGCTTTACGAAATCTGCAACTTTAAGTATGCGTTAATTAGTGATGTTTTTACTCCTGATAACGATCCCCCTTGGAACTTTACTTTTAACAAAATTCTAGTAGGCTCAACCCTTAGACAGCTTTCCCTGCTTTATGCTAAATTAAGTCTTTATAATATTGATAATGATAATGACACCATTAGGTGGGAATGGGATAAGAGTAAGGAAATATACTCCAAATTCTTTTTATAATTTTATTAACTTTTCAGGCACATCAAACATCTCTTTAACTATAGTTGGAAAGCAAATGCTCCTCCTAAATCTAAAATTCATATGTGGTCAATACTCCATGGAAAACTTAATACTACAGATTTACTAAAGAGAAAAAACATTCATAATGACAACAATTGTTATTTTTGTAATTTACATACTGAAGATATTAAGCACATTTACTATGACTGCTTGGAGTCTTATGGCATCGTTAACAATACTCTCAGAATTTTTAATTTTAATATCACAACTAAAATCAATGCTTGTGAATTCTACTGGAGCAGATATAGATTTAGGTTCAAAAAGAATATTAGATTTTTACTAGATACTTTATTCACTATTACTAGTTGGTATATTTGGTTCGAAAGAAATCAAAGAATTTTTAACAATAATATTAGTCAGGGTAATAAACTGATTTACACTACTTCTTCTTTTTGTTTTAATTGGATTTCTAACCCCAAATATAAATTAGCTAAAAACAAATTCTTTGAAGGGTTCCTTAGCAAAGTTAGGTATAATATTAACTCTTTTAAAATCAATAATAATATCTTTAACACTAATAATAATAGTATTTATATTTATCCTAACTTATCCAACGATCACACTGTCAACCATAATTTGCTTAGGATCACAGGCGCTGAGGTTTTTTGTTTTGTACTATTTTCTGTTCGGGGGTTAGTTTAGATAGATGGTTTTTAAAACATATATATGTATATTAATTTTCTAATATACATATATACGTATCATTCTAACTCCTTATTTAGTCTTTCTGCAGGCGCATGTTCGAGCGATAGGGTGTTTGGGTTCACTTTGCAGGTTCACACGACTTCAGATTGTAGGGCTTTGGATTGCGGAAAGGGCTTAGGCACAGAGTGTTCATCTGATGACACCGTCATCTCCACTATGGAGCTCTTGCATCTTGAGGATTTGCTTTTCGGCTTGGCTTTTGTTCCGTTGTAGCAGGGAGCTTCTTATTTTGCTTGTGTCGTCGCCTTGTTTTTTTTTTTTAGGTTTTTCTAGTGCATTTTAGGTACTTCAAACACTTTAATATCGGGCAGTTGTCATGCCTATGCTCGCTACTAGGGTGTGATGGGTAGAGACTTTGTCGGACCTCATCTTAGGGGTGCCTTATTTTATTTGTATTTGTACCTTCATTCTGTCACCTGCCAGACATGTTGGCAGCTCCTTTTTTCTGTATTATATATATATATATATATATATCTATATGTGTGCTCTCCTCTATCCTTAGAGGATCACACATTTCCCTCAAAAAAATTATGATTAACACGTTATCACTGACATTCGATATAATTCCTAATCATTTAAGATGTTCTTTTAATAACCTTTGTGACTTTATAAAGTACCAACAAATTAAAAAGTGCATTAAGTACCCATGACCCACCATTTAGCGATTGCATGAAAATAAATTTTTATAACTCTTGGAGAGTACCAACAAGTTATATAATATTCTCACCGATCTTCAGACATTCATAGTAATGACTATGATATTATTATAACTAGGGGAGTACCAACATTCATACATAAGCTAAAATAATCATACTAAATGTATACGACAAAAAATAAGAGTTTTGAAATCATAATTTTAACTAATCATAGATTGTTGTCAATGTTATGAAGGGAATGAGTATAATACTCTATGAGATCGTATATCTCTACATCATATGTATACTCCCTTACATCTATATGTGAAATTGGTTATTTTATGATTGAGCCACTTGGCTTTTGTTTTCTTTTGACGATTTGAGTCCGTAGTGGAAATTTGTGGTTGTTTGGATCTAGCCGCGCAAAGGAGACGCTGGCGAATTTTTTTGGAAATTTAAGGAGTTGGAAAATTTTGAAGAAAATTTTTTATAATTAAAATTGGATTTGAGTTAGAATTTGAAATGACTGAGTAAATAATATTATTTAGAATCTACTAATGAATTTGGAAAATTATTAAAAGTGATAACGTGATTTCAATAAGATTGTTCTTGGAAAGTTGTTTAAACTGTTTGGTTTTGGTAAATAGTAAATGGGTTTTGGACCATTCTTCTTACCTTGGTAATTTCGAAAATGAAATTTTTTTAAGCGGGAGGAATGTAACGACCCAGAATTTTGGTTATTTGAAATTGAAATATTTAACTGATTTTAAATATTTAAAAGTTAATTTTCAACTTGAAATTCAAATATAATGATTTATTGGGTAATCTAATAATTGGAATTAGTAAAATAATTGAATCTTGAGTTCTAAGCTTGATAAAATTAATTTAAAGCCTTATTAAATTTATATTAATAAGGATGAAGGTAATAGAGCTTTTATATTGAATTTAAAAGTGATTTGTTCAATTTTAAAAACATCTCGTTTAAATTGACGAGTAAAAAATAGCCTTTCGAGGAACAGTCTGGAATTTCGATGAAACTAGTTCCACTGGGTCTGTAATAGTGTATTATTATCGAATTTCAAATTTCATAGAATTTGGAGTTATTGTTTGGCTGTACGGGATGCAAACGCGCTGAAATTTTTATCGAAAATTAAACATAATAACTGGGTCCAAAAAGTTATCTTCTTCATATGATCAAATTGGGACTCGAAACCTTTTCCATTGCGTTCAAAATAGGGGTATAACATTTAGAACGCTTAGCAGCATGCCTCGATAGGGGTTCAAGATTTTAAGCTACGAAATAGAGATTTCGGCGTTTTAGCACCAGTTTTGGCAGCGAATATCGAGTTTTGAAAACTTAGTCATGTCACTGATATTTGTGTACCATTCTGTTCGTCTCATCATGATAATCTCTACAGTATATTCATTCCTATAGTTTGGCATCCGATACGCATCGAAATCCACGAAATGATTTCTGTATTGGTTTCATATTTGGCTTTTGGGTTCCTGTCTCTATTTAATTGTCCTCCGTGTAATCCAACGGCATTAGCATTTAATATATCTCTGAATTTAACCATTGACCTCCACTATTCCCTATTTTAAAAAATAATTATGGTTCGTCCTTTTAATTCCATCCTCTCTCCTCTTCTTCTTTTGTGCCTGTTCATTGTTTTGAAGAAGTAAAATAAAATAATAAATATTTATATGGTTCGTATATTTTTTTTGAAACCAACTTGCTTCCACTTTTATTTTTAATCTACTCGACTCTCCATGGTTGTATTTCTCTTTGCTTGGAGAAAATTTTCATATATTTAAGTTTGCTTCGGGAAACCTGCACTGTTTGCATTCATATTTCTAAAACTGTCCATCCCTCTCTATTTTTCTTTTGCCGGCTGCCACGTCACTCGCCTTGGATATCCTCTCCACGCCCTCCGCCTTGCTCTAACCTTGCCCACCATAGCACGTCTGTGCCTCACAAACCCATCCGCCCAATGGCCGTCGCCCACCAACTTCCACCCACCTGATCTCCGCCCCCTTCCCACTTTCCACGATTGCCACATAACCCAACGCATGCATCCAACACCGTTTTCCCACCCTGGCCGTAGTCCAGCCTCGCCGCATGACCCGAGCAACCACATCACATAGCGTCAACACCATAACTCCACCCAGTAGCCCCTCACCATCCTTGACTGGCCGTAACACCTTCTCCCCACTAGTTTTTCATAGATCCACCAGCATAGCTCACCCTCTTCGCCACCTTGCACCCTTTAGCATCAGATCCAGCCACCTTGCCGGCAACCCACGGCCTTCGCCACAACGAAAACCCATGCCCATCTCACAGCCTCAACTCGACAACCTCTCCACCTTCCAATCAGCACCTCACACCCACTACCGTCACTCTAACAACCATTCCGAACCCTAATCCCCCGCCATCCATCACCGAGTCCGAGCATAGCTGTCGAGCCTTCCTTTTCCCGCCATGTGGACCACCATGTTCCCTGCCACCAAATTCGCCCACAACCGAGTCAGTCAAACCCTTCACTCGAGCAGCCCATTCGCACCTTCCAGACGCCCAGCCTTGTACACTCTCCGACCTGTCGCATCACCCCATAGCAGCCCCTTACCCAGAGCTCCGACAAGGCAACCCGATCCTCTGCTTTTATTATAAATATATGTGTAAAATTTAGATTTTTAAATTATATGTCTTAGAAATTTTAAATTTATAAGTTAAGTTTTGGAGATGTTAATTTTTAAGATTTTACTTATAATTTATTATTTTTTAATATATAGAATAAGATTTAATATAAAATAAATTTAATAATAAGATTTGATTTAATAAAATTTAATATAATAAAATTTAATAATAATTTAATTTAATTATATATATATAATATATTTTTAAAGTATTTATTTAAAATTTTATGAATATTTTAAAATAGATTTTGTACTAACTTTAATAACAGAGGTTGGAAAGATAAATTAAAATTTACTTGAAATTTAAGTTGGTTAATAATTGAGTTTAAATAAAGATTGATTTGGAACTTGTTGATTTTGAGATTTAAAGAAATGTATCCATAACTTGATAACACGATTAGATTAAAAGAGGATTAAATGAATTTTTTTAATTTAAATAAAATTGAATTTGAATATTTAATTTTGATTTAAATTTGTAATTTTAGATTTTGTTTAAATATTTAACTAATGGTCATTAAATGAATATTTTTAAAATTTAAATAAAATTGAATTTGAATATTTAATTTAGATTTAAATTTGTAATTTGAGATTGTATTTAAATGTTATTTAAAATGATTTAGTGAATAATTTCAAATATAAATAAAATAAAATTTGAATTTTGAAATATAAATGAAATTTATCAGATTGAGTTATTGTAATTGTTTGAATGTTTAAACTTTGAAACCTATTGAATTGGAAGTGGTCTGAATTTGTAGTTCAAACCTGGATTTGAAATCGATATAAATTAAAAATGATTTTAGTGAGAATTTAGATTGAACCTCTAACCTTTCTAATTAAAATTGTTGAACTGAAATTGATTTAAATCGAGTTGTGGAACTAAAGTTGATTTGAATCGATTTATGGAATTGGAAGAAACAATTCTAATTTGAAACTATTTTTATAAACATTTTTAAATCTATAAAATATTTTAATATATTATTTTAAATTTATAAACAAATTTAAATATATATATTTAATATACAAACTATTTTTAACATATGAACTGATTTATTCTATAACTTATTTTTAAATATAAACTATTTTTAATGTATAACTATTCCAATATATAAACTACTTTTAATATACAAACTGTTTAAGTTGGAACTGTTATAATTTAGATTTAATGGATTTAAATGCTAATATTTTGATATGATGTTTTAGCCTATTTTGTGGTTAAGATTTTGGAAATTAATACGATTTTCAAAATGAATATGATTTCGAAAGCGAAATGATTTTGAAAGTGCATATGACTTCGAAAGTGATATGATTTTGAAATGAATATGATATTTCGATCAAGCATGCTTCTTCGATACCATTCTATTACTTTGTGATTTGATTTGATGCACCTTTTGATTTTGGGAGTGTGTCTCGAGGTAGGCGATAGTAGATATGATGTGTCGTGTGCTTTGTCACATGCCTTATCGCATCTTCTACGAGTTTGGTTTGTACCGTACCTATGGAGTGTCCTTTGATAGCCCTCCAGTTTAAGAAGGAATCACAGTACTTTATAGACTACGAGAATATATGAAAATGTGTTAAGGGGGATATGGATAACGCCTTAACGCTATTTTGATATTTTATTGTACTGTAGACATTATATATGTAGTGTATTATACAATGTACGTAGATAGTTTAACGGATCCTTAAGGGATGGAATCCCAAACATCCTTTAAGTTATTTTCATTTCACTTGGCATTTCACTTGATTTGATTTACTTGCATAAGAATGTTAATCCTGACTCGAATGTTTTGTGTTTTTCTTTACGTTTGGGTCAGACTGAGTGTCACAACATTTGAGACTCACCTTTGGAGCTTGGATCTTTGCTTGAAGATCTATCTTTTATCTATTCAGCCAGTTGTTTCCAGCTGTTTATGTTTAGAATTGTCAGTTGCTTTTGTATTTGAGACTTTTATGTACTCTAGATTCTCTGTTGTATTTTGTTTTAACTGTGATGTTTCTGTAGTAGCTTCATAAACTGCTATTTATCCATTCCGCTGCTTATTGTTGTATTACTGTATGTCTGTGATTTTGTGATTGATTTATTTACTGTATATGCTAAGTTTTGCCAAATATAAATTAACAATCTGATGTTTTGAGCAATTCAAGTCTGACATGAGTGGATGATTGTTGATTTGAATGATTCGAAATGCCAGGTCGTTATACCTAAATTATCCCCAGAATAATTATTATGAAATCCGAATCAAAGTAAAGAAAAGAGGGTTGTTACATAGAAAATCAGATAATGTCGTGAATTATCTTTAGTTTCAAATTTGGAGGCATCTCTACTAGCTTTCCAATCTTTCAAAAAGTTCTCTTTTGTTTCTTTTCTCTTCAGTGAAACTCCAAGCATTCCTTTCCTCTCATATTATCATCGCACTTCCTTTCAGTGCTTTAAGTAATTTCCGTTAGAAAATTCATCTATTAGCTTTAAATATTGTGAACACTCGGATTTTGAAACTTTGGTAGGATGGTGCAAGTTGAGAAGACATAGAATGTTGTGCCAAACAAAGTAAGCATAGGAGCAGCTAAAGAATAGATGAGTACTGTTTCCACTAGCATGGCATAGGACCATGCCATAAGACCAGCAATCATAATATTTGACTTGCATATATTCACCATAAGACCAGCCCTTTAAAGAAAATTGTGAGAATTTAAATTATATTTGATATTGACTTAATATTTGGCCTAGAAGATGCCATGAGATCATTAGCAAACATCAATGAAGATATTCTTAGAGATTTGAATTCAGGATGAAGATCAATATCTTTAGCATCCAATTCTTTATTCACTAGAACAATGAGGCATTCCATTACACAAATGAAGATGCAAGGTGAAATATGGTCACCTTGCCTTATTCCTAAAGCTCCAGCATAGTAACCAAAAGACTTAATATTTAAATCAAGAGAGTGACGTGTGGTAGAATGAAGGAATAAATCTAAGATAAAGAAGTTAAAGAAAAAATCATCAAATGTAGAATCACTATAACTAGACACTATCAAAAGCCTTTTATATGTCTAAGCTCGTTAACCATCCAGGAAAAATACTTTTTCTCTTATATCCTCTCATCAACTCTTCAATCGATAGAATGTTGTTGGTTATTTCTCTACTAGGAAGGAATGCATTTTGGCTTACAGAAATTCTTGAGGACAAGACATCTGTCATTCTAGAGGCCATGATTTTAGCATTACATCTATAAATGACATTACATTGAGCAATAGGTCTAAATTAAGTCACATTAGGAGTGAATAAAATTTAGGAATGAGAGCTAGCTTAGTTGCCTTTATTGCACTCGTCGTTTTGTTGCTTTTAAAGAAGTTTTTAATAGCTTTAACTAAATATTTTTCAAAAATAACTAGTAAAACTGGAATAAACAAGCAATAAATCTATTTAGATTCTAAGAGCTTATATTTCCTTCTTAATTTCATCGGTAGAAACTTCTTCAACAAAGGACAAGTTACCTGCAGGGCTAACTGTATGAAGAGGAATATGGTATATAAAAGAAAAATTTTTTTTTATAGGACAAGGATTCGCTAAAGTAGATTTAAAGTAGTCTAGAAAATTCGTCTTTATTCCAGTAGAATTTGAGCAAGTTCTACCATTCTTATCGTGAACAAAAGTAATTCTCTTTAAAAACATTAGAAATTATAATAGCAAAATGAAAAAGGTGCTTTTATCGCTACCAATATCCCATTGCACTTTTATTTTTTGTCTTGTCATATTGTTCTCATCAATTAGGGAAAAAGCTAACTTTTGGAGAAAAATACATTTTAGAAGAAAGAGAAATACTGTCAGTTTGAGAGATCATGGCTTGCTAGGTTTAGTGAAGGAAGGCTATTATATTTATTAAATATGGTTGTTTAGTCCAGTTGTTAAAAGGTGAAAAGGTGGAAGGGTCTTTTCTGACAATGTGTCACATGGAGTATACGTCTTTTTGATGATGACAAATATATTCTTATATTTGATTTTTCTTTTTAGAGTGTGTTAGAGTTAAAAAAATCATCAAAGCACAATTTGTATTTGTGTCTTTTTGATGATGACACTTCTATTTTTCTTTGAAAATAATATGTATTTATTGTTATCAAAAGGAAATATTTTGAGATACTTTAATTAATTTCTATTTGATACTAATCAATATATATTATATTTAATGTATTTGTTTAGTGATGTATATTTTTAAGGTTGTGATATTGGTCAAGATATTTAATTCGATATGTTTGCATATCTCAAAGGAAATCTTCTATATATATTATAAAAGGCAGAATCAATATAATATTCTCTTTGAACCTCAAATTAGATATTTCCAAATTCATAAGAGGCAAATTAATGTTTAATTTATGAGATCAACATTGATTTGAGAATATCAATCAAAAAGGTAAATAGTCGAGCAAAAAATATAAGAAAGAGAATCATTCAAAGAACTACAATATAGCAAGTGAGAATAAAGTATCACATTGATTAGTTTGTCAAGACGTTATCTTTCTCCATCTATTCATCCCAAAAATACACTACCTTTTTCATTCAAAATATCATATTCGTCCAATATTGTTTCAATGAAAATTTCAAAGTACAAAGTCTTTCAATTAAAATATGTCTCCATATTTTCCTCCTCTCTTAGGGTTCTTCCCATACTCTTATTATCTCTCTGAAGCTACTTTATATAAACTCTAATAGCTCATTTATTTTTTCTCATCGGATACACAAAACAAAAACAATGCTAAACAAAATTTTCACATTACCAAATTATACAAATTTGATCATCCTTATGATGTGTTTTGGTTGCTATGGTTGCTTTTTTGAGTTATACCAGTTCATTTTATACTATGTTGGATTATATGTATATACATTCCATACTAGGATAGATATATGTTATTAGGTGTTCTAACTCATGCTAAATGATTATATATATGTTATTTATTGTTTCTTCATACATAGTTTACTGATTGTGCTTATGAACATGGTTGTTTACTTCCACTTTCATATGGTGTTGCATATGGATGTATGGATGTGCATACATAATACACACACACACACAGTGTGTGTGTGTGTGTGTGTGTGTGTATGCATCTATTAGGATGCCTGCATGCAGGTTGGTTGCACTGTATGTGAACTTATATAGGAGGGCGATTTAATTTTATTTGCACTCATCTCATATCATATTATCCTCTGTTATCTATCATATTTATATTATACAGCTGGTTGAGTTTTCTTCTTATGTTATATGATGGATGTTAGATGAATGTAGTTGTCTCTGTTTGTATGATGTAAAGGTAGTTGCATTGTCCATCTCTTGGAATTTCGAGGACGAAATTCTTTTTAAGAGAAGAATGTGACACCTCGTAATTTTGCACGTAATTAAACTAATAGTGTAAAATCATAATTTTACATAAATGGAAAAACAGAATTTTTTTTTCACAAAATCTAGAATTAGGTTTCAAGACCTATTCCATTGCGTTCGAAATATCGTTTAAAATCGAAAAACATATATAACTTGTTGAATTTGGTCAAATAGGCAAGAAATTATAAGAATTCAAACCCAATGACATTTTTGTAATACGTTAAATTGTGAAATTTTAGCCTAGATATTATTTTTAGCTTATGAATCGATCCTTAACGCTATCTCTTTGCTTTGTAAATATTGCCTCGACTTATAAACCATAATACCTAAAGTAATTCCAATCCATAAAATTAAATCTAAATTAAACAAATTCATATATTTAACCGATCTCCATGGAGAGAGCTATGCAAACTTATTAAGGCTACCGATAAATTAGGAGTTTGAAGACAAGGAATTTCTACACAGCGAAGAAGGACTATTCACATTGGATTGGGGAGGATTCATCCTATTCGTGTATATATTGATAAGACGTAGTAATTCACCCCTTATGACCTTAAACCAAATTACAAATGATGTAATTGATAATTAAAAAGTGATTTCTTATGCCATCCGATAAGGATGTAGTATGCAATGGCTGGAAGATTGAAAAGTGAATTTTATTGATTGAATTTAGTGAAGGTTAATCACTCCATATTAAACGCTACGAAATACAAAATTGTTCCAAATTAGACATAATATATATCACAATCGTATTTCTCGAGATGCGAATCCACTGGTGGAGTTCGTTTGTCGATTGTATGTATAGATTTATCAAGAAATATGTTGGAATTTTGACAAATATAGACTGTCCATTTCGGTACAATGACAAAACAACGATGATTCGACGATTGGTGGGCATGGGTCTATAGAGGAGGTCGAGTAGGTTCTCATGATGATCTCTAATCATCTCCAATCAAAGTGAGGCGAAGTAGATCTACGTGCTAAGATGGATGGCAGCGGTGCATTTTTGGATGGCTGAAGGTGAAGCGGGGAGGTGTATTGGAGAGATGGCGATGAGGGCGGCCCAACGACGGTGGTGAATCGGTGATTGAATGCCTGTAATGGCGACGATAGGCGAAGGAAAGTGATTGGCCTTTTTTAATAGTAATAAATTAATTAAATATACAATTATTGATAGAATAACTAAATACTACCTTATCTTTAAATGCTTATAACTCTCGGATACAATCTCTATTTTACGAGCAGTTCCCTACATTGAGATCAAGTAGAGGCGAAAAATGTTTTGGTAAGTTATTTGTTATATTTTAAGATGTTTTGAAAAAGGTACCTTATTATGTTAATTTTCTTTAGGAGCGCTAAGTTAAAGCATGTGTGCTGTTGTTAACGACCCGAGTTTTTCTGGCATTAATTGTGAACATTTAAATGGTTTTAAATATTGAAATTGAATTATAAATTGGTTTTGAATATGGAAAACTTGGGTTTATTTAATAAAATAGATTCGGGATTCAGATATAATGATTTATTGGACAATTCAACTTTCGAATTTAATAATTGGAATTTAGGTAAATTATTGAATCTTGAGTTTTAAGCTTGATAAAAATAATTTGAAGGCTTATAAAAGTTAATGATACTGAAGACAATGCAACTTTTAAAATTGAATTTGGAAGTAATCTATTCAATTTTAAAAATATATCGTCAAAATTGACATATAAAAATAGCCTTCCAACGCACAGTCTCGGAATCCAACGAACCAGTTTCTTTGGATCCATAATATTGTATTATTATCGAGTTTCAAATTTCGTAGCATTCGGAGTTATCGTGTGGCGCTACGATTTGTAAATGCGTTGAAAATTAATATCGAAAATTTAATATAATAACTTGGTCCAAAAAGCTATCATTTTCATACGATCGAATTAGGACTCGAAACCTTTTCCATTGCATTCAAAATAGGGGTATAACATTATAAACGCCTAGCAGCATGCCTCGATAGGAGGTCAAAATTTCATATTGGGTAAATCGAGAAAATTTGTATTTAATTAATATATATACATTTATATACCTTAGTCAACAGCTGAAATTCCTTCCCATCAGCCTACTTTCTTTCACCATCAGTGCCTTTTGCTTTCACCTCACAATCACTGTAGCTGACCTTCTGAAATACGCCACCATTCACCTTTATGTCCGTCTTTCTTTCAGTTCAATTCCAAAATGAAAAAGAAAAAAAACGAGGGCTGCCTGTCTTACTTTGAAGTCATTCGCCTATATAAACAACGTATTGCCCTTTCCTTTGTCTTCTCAAAACTTTCAAGCGAAGACAGCCCTGTTCCCAAATTTTTAAATCACGTCTTCCATTCCATCTTCATTTGTTCAAAAGAAATATTGAAATCAAAATCGTCATCTCGTTCAATTTTAAAAAAAAATTACCTCGCGACATTGCTATTGTTTGGAAAGTCAGGCACAACGTCACAGGCAAATCGCTGGTGGAGGGACTGGCGATGGTCGCGGTTGGAACTAGCGACACGATGGGAGGGAGACTCAGATTCAATGGAAATTCAGGGTTTGCGGAGGTGCAGTCTTACATGGAGGTGACGGTGCGACAGAGGCGAACGTGAGTGTAGAGGGTGGCTCGGTTAGACGATGCAGAGGGGAAGTCGAGCCTCGCATGGAGGCTGCTCGCAACGGCATAGGGGAAGGGGTCGAGATGTTTGGTCGATCAGAGGGATTTAGGGTTTGGTGGTGGAGGCTTGCGAGGTGGTCGTGGTCATGGTAGTGTTAATATTGGGTATTTTTCTCTCTTTTTTTTAATCCAATATATATATATATAGGTAATCAAAAAAAATAGAAAAGATTGTTGAAAATAAATTAGGAAAAAATTTAGCAGTAAGATAAAGTTTTATTTTTAAAGGAAAAAAATAGGAATTTTAAAATGTTGAAGTTTATATGAAAATTAGATTTTTAAACCTATATAGATTATTTTTATAAGTATATATATAGGTAGTTTAAAGGGAAAAATAAATATACATATACATATTCTAATTTACTAGTTTATTTTAAAATAATGGATTTGGTGATAAATTTGTTCAATTAACTTATTTAATTTATTTTAGTTCCTAAAAGATTTTTAAAAGGAAAATTATTAGTTTAGAACTAATTCATTAGTCAATTAAATTTATCAAAGGGAAATTAATTGTTCGATTATCCCAAATGTTAATAAACTCTATAATGTTATACAAGGTCTTAAATTGAAGAAACCAAGTCGAGATCGAAGTGGATTGCAAACGAAAAATAAAGGTGAGATTTTCTCATTCATTCGAATTACCTGGTTTAAAATTAAATGCTAAATTTAAATCATTAGATGCTTGACTTGATTGATAAAGTTATAATTTATCTGTTGGATGTTAATTATATATAGTAGTATATATATTAGTATTGGAGTGATTAATATTCTCGCATTATATAGCGGATGAGACCCTATGCGCCCCGCATAATAACGGATGACCCTATATACTGCGATATCCCCTTCGAAGTGGGATTGGAATTTTATTTGTTGACTTACATTTGTGGATGCAGAAAAAACAAGTTGGAGGGATCCAATAGGATTCCTCAAAAATATTCATTGTTCATATATATGTTGAAATGATATGATGGATAAATTGATATGGATCATGTGTGAATTGAATCAGTAAATGTTAAATAGCATGGGAAGTAAAATGGACATTTTAAATACCATATATAATTAATTTAAAGGAATTTAAAAAGGAAATTTGAATGGTAAATATTTATATTGTAAATTGGATTTATTCTAAAGGAAAACTAAGTAGAATAAAAATATATATATTAACTAAATTTTGGGCTATACTTAACCATTCGTAAAATTGATTAAATAGAGATTTTTGAAATAAATTACATAAGAGAACTTGAAGGATATTTTGAAATTATGGAAAAGAACTTAAGCAATAATTAAAATAGATTTGAAATAAATTGGAATTTATTAAGGAAGGAAATTAAAATCAGACTTTTAAATAGAATCTATTTTTATAAATAGATGAAAAACTCAAGGGAGATTATAAATTTATAAACGGGGTTTATAAATGAGATAGATTGATATCAAAGGATATGTTAAAAATATAAGTTATGGCTTGAAATTATATTGAGTTATGAAATTGTTTTGAAAGGAAATAGAGGAATATATTTCAAATGTGAGAAACGGTGATATGGTCAATGTGATACGAATCAAGAGGAACCTATGAATTGAATTGGTGAATATTGGATTTTCTAAAAATAGACTTTTGTTGAGCGAATTGAAATTGTTTTAAACACGATTTTAAATTACCGTACTGAATAACTTTTAAGGATGTTATCTGGATTTAGAATATCCCGAAGTTAGTTATTTTAATACTTAATTTTTATTTAAATAAATTCTAATCTTAAAATCAGCTTTGTAAATTGAATAGTAACTAGATGTGAAATTTTAATGCTTTTAAGATGTTGGTATATTAATCTTATCTAAAACCATATTTTGGAAATAAACCATTATTCTTATTTTATATATATACATGTTTTTTAAATTCCATTATAAATCCTCTCGAGATGGTAAGTGAAACTTATTTAATTTGAATAAGATTTTAAGGGAAATATCTCATAATGGTATTATGAAAATTTAAATAATTTCTAAATCATAAGATAAGCGAACTTCAAAAGGTGAAATAAAATTCAAAAAAGAAGTAGAAGTAAAAATGGAATTTTAAATAAGCACAAACGACCTTGGAAATACTAAGAGAAATTAGCTAAGTAGTTCTGGAATTTATAGAATTAGTGTGAGACGAGTTTGAAAATTTACAAATAAAGTTGTAAATGATTTTTGGGAAAAGAAAAGGGAATAAAATAAATATTTTCCGAGTATTGAATATCAATTGAAGTGGGAAAAATATTCTAAGTGTGAGGCATGGGAATTGATATCTTGTGCAAATATTTTAAATTAAATAATTTGGAAAATTATTGAAGGCGTGATGGTTGATTGTGGATGTTATATGATAGTTAGATAACCGACTATCAATATTGGCCAGCTGATCGTTTCGAAGAGACCGGGATCAGATTTAATTATCCAAAAACCACTTCGATCCGGTTTGAACGTAGCGAATGAATGCCGTAAAGATGATGAAGACGGTGATTCGGTTTGTCCAAACCCAGGGCATCTTGTGTGGACGAATGCTTTCAGAACATCGTTAGGAGGACGATGAGCATTCTAAGTGAATGTGCTCTTTAAAAAGGTAACACTTAGCATCAAGCCTCATCAACCGAGAATGGCTAAAATAGAGGAGGTGCAGCAAGGCTAAGTGGGTAGCACCCAATTAGGGTAAGATTTCCCCTATCTAGAGTCCCTTTATTTCGGCTGTGTGGGGGGTTGTTAGCTCCAATCGTGGGGTGATCTTATTCGGACTATCCAGTAAGGGGTAGCTCTGGTCTTGTGTTGTAGGAGATCAGGAGTGGTCCTCGGTACTCTGATCTAGACCGGGTACTATGACGGGCAGTACCCCAGTAGCCCTGCCATTTTATGGAATCTAATCTCCAATAAGCGGCAATTACTGTTTTGATTGTGCTCAACTATTGCTGGAATGTGAGATGCAAGCATTTCAGCTAGATTCTATTTTACTTTCTATAGACACTATTATAATATCAGACGGATTTGATAAAAAACATTTTTGTTATCGTAAGGTAAAAACCCGACATGTTTATCTGTGGAATGGTCTTATGAGATACCTTTGTTTTCAAAGGATTTTCAAAATTATAATAACCAATTGAGTGTGATTTTCTCATGCTGGTTTTCCAAACTGACTCGGGTATTATTTTATTATGATGCTCGGGTCATATCGAGTTGAATAGATCCACGATAATATGCTATGGAGCTCAAGAGGCGAGCTGGATGACAGAGGCGTATCTCCGTACGTGAATTATTATTTCCGCTGTTTAAGGACAGATAATAAGCTGTCCAAAGTGATGGATGATTGTTGTACTATGATAATGTTATGTATATATATCAGTACAGATTTCTTTGTATTTAAAAGCTGTATTATATATTATATATTTTTTCTGTTGCGATTGTGAGACTCTGATGTTTTTTCTTCTCCTTCTACCTCATTCTTCTTTTACCCAAATGACCTGGTATTTCTGGCACTTGAATATTCGGCAGTTTATATAGTGAACGTATAAATGTCGATTTTCGAGAGTCAAAAATTGTCGGCCGTTACACTTGGTATCAGAGCTGAAGGTTAAGCGAGAACCTTAGCTCTTGTGGGGATTACTCAGTAGAGTTGGAGTCAGTAGTACTCTAGAATGAGTTTGAGCGTAATAATAGATATGAGCGTGTATTTATTAGTGAATATAAATGGTTTTATATTGTGTTGATTGATTTATTGAGTGGATTATAAACCTTAGTCGGAAAAGTCCGTACAATTATATCAAAGGGGTTTCTAGACACTTCAATAGAACAATTCAACACAGTATTGTTTTCAAAAGGGGCGAATGAAATAATTTTTACCCAAAATAAATTTTAATATAAAAAGAAATAATTTTTTGAAATTAGTATATGTAATTGAAGTGTTTAGATGGTAATATTATAGTCAAACAAGATTATAAAATTTGAAAAAGAGTTCATATAACTAATTGTATACGTATAAATTATACAAAAGAGAAAACAAATGAAATTTAACTTGGATCAAGCTAGAAAAATTATAATTTTGAAATTAAATTAATGGTGATTTGAAAGAAATAAATTAGTGAAGTAGATTAGTTAAATGAATTAATTTTTGGATGTGATTGAATTGGAAAATAAAAATTAAGTTGGATTTGAGAAATAAAAATTGAATTGAAATTAATATAAACTAAATAAAGTTGAGTTGAAATCGAATTAAATTGAAATAAAATTCAGTTGAGTTATAGATGATATTGAATGGAATTAAATTCTTACTTAAATAAATAAAAGTAAGTTGGATAAGAATTGGATTGGAACAAATGAATTAGAATAGCTCATAAAGGATCGATCGAATAAAGATATGCTTGGGCTATAGATAAATGTGTAGTCCTGAGTTAATAACGAAATGTGAATGTGCTTGATTTTAACTTTGATGGAACTATGAAATATAAGTGGGTGACTTTTAAAAATGGAAAAGTGGAATAGAAAACCCAAAATAAAGATTATTTGATATTTTGGAAAATGAAATAAAAATCCAAACTTGAATTATAAAATAGATTGAACTTAAGTAAAATAGTTAAAATGATTTTTGAAATAAAAAAATCAAATATTGACTTAAGAATTGGAAGGGAACTAATTAGATAACTATCTAGTTAATAAAATATGGAAATGGAACCTAATTTAGTTAAATAGGAGTTGAATTATGAGTTAATAATGGAGTTTGGAAATAAACTTAGAGTTATAAATAAAATCCAACTTGGATTGTTAGTGAATTAAATATAAGTGGAAATGTTGCCAAATGAAATGAAATTGGATTAAAATAGAAATGGTTTGAGTTGCAGACAAATCCAGTTCAAGCATAAATAAATTAAATAGCCTTGATATTAATTTAATGAGTATGGAAATTAAAATTAGTAAAATGAATTAAGTGAATGAATTGATGTAATTAATGTAAAACGAAATTGATTTGATTAAATAAAAATCAAATCAAGAATTTAAATTGGAAGTTGATTACAAGAAAAATAAACTTAAGTTATGGAGTGAAATAATTAGAGAAAAAATAAATAAATTAAGTTAATATTAGAAGGATCTTGGCTTAAATTTATTAGTGGAATGGTTATTTAACATATATTCGTATGAAATGTTGCCAAGCTTAATAAAATGTTTTGAATGAAACCTATGCGGGTATGAAGGAAATGCAGGTAAATGGATTGTGAATAAATTAGAATGGAAGGAAATTATATTGGTTGTGAATAAGTTAAAATTGAAATGGAATTGAATTAAATATAAAATTATTTGGAATTAATTTGAAGTAGTTATAAACAAAAATGGATATTCTATTAAGTGAATACCATTGAATTCGCATAGAAAAAGTTGTCTTTTGGCTTAAACAGAAGTAAGTAAAATTCTATGAATTGATAGAAGCAAATAAATTTGATTTTGGAATCAACTGGAATGAATATAAGTTCGTTTGGTTTAAAAATGAATTGAATGTGAACAGTTGGGTTGTAAACCATTTAAATTGAATGAAAGTGGTATATGGATTGATTGAAAACAATTGAGTAAGTGTTGAAGTCATATAGGTTGCTTATAAATATTGTTTAGTATGCATTGTTTGTGTAATCCATGTGTTTTAGCCATTTAAATAAATGTAATGTTAATAAACTTCATATATTTGGTAATTACGTGTTTAAATTGAGTAAGTACAGGTACCGGGAGGCCGTTTAGCTGGATTTTGGTTGCGCTAAATGCAAAATAAATAAGTAGCTTGCTTAAAATGCTAAACAGAGGTACCCCTAGGCAATAAAAGGAATAAAAATATAAAATATTATTATACTTTTGTTTTTTCGACCGTTGGGTCGATGTATATATATTTATCTCTCCTGTCAAATTGCAAAATCTCCTCCGTACAAAAAAGACGCTGCCAAAAAATTTCGAAAATTTTGGAAGTTAGAAAATTTTTGGAATTTTTTTATTAACAACGAATTGATTTCAAATTGAAATTGAAATAAAGGGATTTTGGAATTGGGATTGAAACTAATTGTTTAGTTTGGAAGAAAAGGATTAGAAAAGTGAATATGGGATTTTCACCAAGTGGGTTTTAATAAGTCATTGGGTTTGGAGCATTCTTCTGCCTTAGTAATTTCGCGGACGAAATTCTTTTAAGGGGGGAGGAATGTAACGACCCGGGTTTTTCTAGCATTAATTGTGAACATTCAAATGTTTTAAATATTTAAATTGACTTATAAATTGGTTTTGAATATGGAAAACTTAGGTTTATTTAATAAAATAGATTCAGGATTCAGATATAGTGATTTATCGAACAATTCAACTTTTGAATTTAATAATTGGAATTTGGGTAAATTATTGAACCTTGAGTCTTAAGCTTGATAAAAATAATTTGAAGGCTTATAAAATTCATATTAATGATATCGAAGACAATGCAAATTTTAAAATTGAATTTGGAAGTAATCTGTTCAATTTTAAAAATATATCGTCAAAATTGACATTTAAAAATAGCCTTCTAAGGTACGGTCTCGGAATTCGAAGAAACCAGTTTCATTGGATCCGTAATATTGTATTATTATCAGATTTCAAATTTCGTAGTTTTCGAAGTTATCGTGTAGTCGTACGGTTTGTAAATGCATTGAAAAATAATATTAAGAATTTAATATAATAACTTGGTCCAAATAGTTATTTTCTCCATATGATTGAATTAGAACTCGAAACCTTTTCCATTGCGTTTGAAATAGGGGTATAACATTATAAACGCCTAGCAGCACCTTGATGGGAGGTCAAAATTTCGTGTTGGGTAAATGGAGACAATTTATATTTAATTAATATATATATATATTTATATACCCTAGTCAACAGCTGAAATTCTTTCCCATCAGCCTAGTTTCTTTCACCATCAGTGCCTTTTGCTTTCACCTCACAATCACTGTAGCTGACCTTCTGGAATACAGCACCATTCACCTTTATATCACGTCTTTCTTTTAGTTCAATTCCAAAAAGAAGAAGAAGAAAAATCGAGGGTTACCTGTCTTACGTTTGAAACCGTTCGCCTATATAAACAACGTATTACCCTTTCCTTTGTCTTCTCAAAACTTTCGAACGAAAACAGCCCTATTCCCAATTTTGTAAATCATGTCTTCCATTCCATCTTCATTTGTTCAAAATCAATATCGAAATCAAAATTGTCAGCTCGTTCAGTTTTTAAAAAAAATACCTCGCGACATTGCCACTGTCTGGAAACTCGGGCACGACGTCGCAGGCAAATCGCTGGTGGAGGGACTCACAATGGTCGCGGTTGGAATTGGCGACACGATGGGAGGGAGACTCGGGGTTCGATGGACACTCAGGGTTTGCGGAGGTGTAGTTTTGCGTGGAGTTGAGTGCGCGACAGAGGCGAACGCGAGTGTAAGGGGTGGCTCGCTTAAGCGATGCAGAGGGGAAGTCGGGCCTCGCATGGGGGTTGCTCGCAACGACATATGGGAAAGGGATAAAGCTTGAGTGTTAAACTAGGATATATTCAAGTTTGCAAAATGTCCTAACCCTAGACCTACTCTTCTAGTTCCAAGTATAAAAATCTCTTGAAATTAGAATGAGGATAAGTTTGACGATAAAATTATATTGCAACGGAGAAGTAACTTTAATAGATAGCAGATTCCCATCAAGCTTGTGAGAATGTAATTGCATGCAGTTATAGTCTCTAATACAAAGCCAAGGAAGAATAATTTTTAAGAGAATGCAACTTGGCAACCGAGGATATTATGGAAATTTTATTATTTACAATATGCACGAAAGTTAGATAAAATTTAGAACTCGAAGGAATGAAAGTAACTTCAAAGTTGATGAATTGTTTATGAACAGTCAATGTTTTGATAGAGAACATGGAAGAGTTCCAAATGATAAGAACCTATCATACGGAGATTTGGATAGGTTACGAAAGATGGACTATTTTGGAGCCATAAAGCAAGTTGCTTGAGAAGAAAGAGAGTGATTAAGTTTAATTTCACACAAGATTGACATTTGTAGATTTCGATAGTGGATCAAGATTTATTGTCTAGTTATTCAGAAACAATATGAGCTCCCTTAACATTCCAACGATCAATTAACAGGATTCGGAGTTAATGGCAAGTTTTTTTAACTCTGGGAGAGTTAGACCGGGCTGAAGGAGGCGATTTCGGTAAGACTCGATCTCTTATGAATTCCATTCCTCTATCAAGATCATCATAATTAGCATTTTTCAAAGATTTTTTCCTGGTTTTTCCCTCTTTTGATGGAGAATCAAGAGTTTGTAACAACAGGAATATAATTATTGTTAGCAATATGAAGAAGGATCTGACTAACGAGATTGGGAGGTTTTAATATGAGGTAAGGACTTAAGGAATTAAGAAGTACATTTTGGGAAAGGGTTTGAATAGAAAAGGGAGGGAAAGTGGAATTGATTTGAGTATAGAGAGAAATATGATTCGGTTTCATATAATTTATAGGATTCAAATTGAGGATGGAAGA
Source organism: Allium cepa (assembly GCA_030765085.1). Taxonomy (NCBI): domain Eukaryota; kingdom Viridiplantae; phylum Streptophyta; class Magnoliopsida; order Asparagales; family Amaryllidaceae; genus Allium; species Allium cepa. Next base: position 207,367,337 of record CM060934.1, read on the forward strand.
GTCTAAATAGTTGGTGGATGAGGAAGATTTGAATGCATATTAGTGTACATAAGAATATTGGTGTGCATGCCATTTGGACTGGAGTTGATGTTGGTTGCTTGAGAAGGAGAGAAATGCACTTATGCTTTTACTACTTCATCCGCATGTTCAGTTTAATGACAACATCGTTAGAATGGAGATACATTTTTGGAGCTAGTTTAAAAAATGGAATAATACCGCAAGAGAAGTTCGAGGATGAGGGTGGGGGGGGGGGGAACGCCTATTTCTTTTGGCACTAGTTGCATAGTAATATGATTTTGAGTATCAAAAGTCTTAATATCTTGCATCGTCGAGTGAGCATCTCTTTTAGGAACCGAATTTGTGTTTTTATTCCTCCTAACCACTTTTTTCCATGTCATGCTATTTCGCTTCTGACCATTCGCATTTTTCTCAATTTTACATGCATCTTAGCTGTTAATTAGTGTAACATATGTTTTTTTATATATGATATATTGATTACTTATACATATAGCTTTAATATATATATATATATATATATATATATATATATATATATATATGCTTGCATGCATGCATGTATATGTACATGATATGATTAAAAATTACAAAAATCATTCATTAACAGAAATAGTATTTAGGTTGAAACAAATTTTCACCTTTAACGTATACATTTCGATTTTAAAAAACCTAAACAGACGAGCGTATTAAACATAAATATGATTATAATACAAAATCCAGGTCTTCGATTATTTATTTTTTAATTAATTTATGCTTAAAATGAATATGTGATATATTTATGCAAATAAATAAAGTTTATACCAACATAGCTAGCCGATCAATTTCATGTTGCGTTATACATCTCCAATTTGAAGTTGCTTCTTCTTTCTCCTTGATTAGTTTGCAATGCCAAATCAGAGTTTCAACAATTTAGGCTGCAATTTTGAATCATTTAGATAAAAGGAACGAGGAAGTTTCTATATGTAGGAAGGTTAAAGAGTGTCACTTACTACAATATCATAAATATGTGCACCAATTGAATAAACATGAAATTATTGTCAAGGACAAAATTTTCCAGCGTTCTAACCTCAAGGATAGACCTTAAGTATTTTAGCCTAAAGGACAACTTTTTTTAGGTATCAGTTTTTAATTATTGATAGCAGTTGTTAGGTATCAGTTTGTAGTTATCGGTAGCATTTTTTAGGTATCATTTTTTAGTTCGGTAGCAGCTTTGCAAGAATGTTTGTCCTTATGGATAATTTTGGAAGAATGTTTGTCCGTATGAACAATTTTTAGAAAAATGTTTGTCCTTATGGTTAAAATATTGAGATCGTGTCCTTAAGGATAAAAATATACAAACTTTTATCCTTTAAATTAATTCTCCCTTGAATAAATTAACTTATCTCTTATATTTTAACACGATTAGCCTCCATCCTTTCTTTATAGAGCCGATCGCATAATTGTATCATATACGCTTTTTTGTCATTTTATTTTATTTCAAAAATTATTGTTTATATCAATATTTTGGCCTATTTAGGTAGTCAATAAAATATATAACATTTATTTCTTTGCCATCTGGACTGGACTTGATGTTGGTTGCTTAAGAAGGAGAGAAATGCACTTATGCTTTTACTACTTCATCCGCATGTTCAGTTTAATGACAACATCATTAGAATGGAGATACATTTTTGGAGCTAGTTTAAAAAATGGCATAATACTGCAAGAGAAGTTCGAGGATGAGGGTGGGGAGGGGGCAAAAACGCCTATTCCAGGAAGTATAGCATCAAATAAATTACACTGAATTTCACCCTCATCAAGAACATCAAGAACAATATATTTATTTCTTTCTTTTGGCACTAGTTGCATAGTAATATGATTTTGAGTATCAAAAGTCTTAATATCTTGCATCGTCGAGGGAGCATCTCTTTTAGGAACCGAATTTGTGTTTTTATTCCTCCAACCACTTTTTTCCATGTCATACTATTTCGCTTCTGGCCATTCACATTTTTCTCAATTTTACATGCATCTTAGCTGTTATTAGTGTAATATATGTTTTTTTTATATACATGATTTATTGATTACTTATACATATAGCTTTAATATATATATATATATATATATATATATATGCATGCATGCATGTATATGTACATGATATGATTAAAAATTACAAAAATCATTCATTAACAGAAATAGTATTTAGGTTGAAACAAATTTTCACCTTTAACGTATACATTTCGATTTTAAAAAACCTAAACAGACGAGCATATTAAACATAAATATGATTATAATACAAAATCCAGGTCATCGATTATTTATTTTAGTTAATTTATGCTTAAAATGAATATGTAATATATTTATGAAAATAAATAAAGTTTATACCAAGATAGCTAGCCGATCAATTTCATGTTGCATTACACATCTCCAATTTGAAGTTGCTTCTTCTTTCTCCTTGATTAGTTTGCAATGCCAAATCAGAGTTTCAACAATTTAGGCTGCAATTTTGAATCATTTAGATAAAACGAACGAGGAAGTTTCTATATGTAGGAAGGTTAAAGAGTGTCACTTACTACAATATCATAAATATGTGCACCAATTGAATAAACATGAAATTATTGTCAAAGACAAAATTTCTCAGCGTTTTAACCTCAAGGATAGACCTTCAGTATTTTAGCCTAAAGGACAACTTTCTTTAGGTATTAGTTTTTAGTTATTGATAGCAGTTGTTAGGTATCAGTTTGTAGTTATCGGTAGTATTTTTTAGGTATCATTTTTTAGTTCGGTAGCAGCTTTGCAAGAATGTTTGTCCTTATGGATAATTTTGGAAGAATGTTTGTCCTTATGAATAATTTTTAGAAGAATGTTTGTCCCTGTGGTTAAAATATTGAGATCGTGTCCTCGATGATAAAAATATACAAATTTTTATCCTTTAAATTAATTCTTCCTTGAATAAATTAACTTATCTCTTATATTTTAACACGATTAGCCTCCATCCTTTCTTTATAGAGCCGATCGCATAATTGTATCATACACGCTTTTTTTCATTTTATTTTATTTCAAAAATTATTGTTTATATAAACATTTTGGCCTGTTTAGGTAGTCAATAAAATATATAACATTTATTTCTTGACCTCAAACCTTCCTGCAGGCTAACCGCCTGAACTAGTAGTGAAGGGGGTATCCCCATGTGATCAGAACTACCAGGGCTAGATTCATCGCTCATTTTTCGAGGAAGAAAGCGTATTACTGAATGTTCTTGTCGCATTCGACTTCATTTTTCCTCTTTTTCGAGTATGTCGTAGCAGTGATGCAAGTTGAATGGTTGATTGTTATGTTCAGACATATATAATGCCTTTGCTTGATTGAGCCGTAGAGGTTGGAGTATTATTGTTTATTTTACAAACATGTGTAGATGGAATTGCAAATATTTGCAGTCCACACCACACATTTTTACTAAGAACATTGACACGGATGTTTCGAGATACTTGTTTTTAGAAGGATTTTGAGGTATTAATTTTAGAGATAAGCAACAGATTCCAGTTAACAAAATTCTTTTTATAATTTTGCACTCTATCTTTACTTTGTGTTTTCATGAATTATTCATTTGCACTAGAACATGTTTATTGTATATTTGATAAAAAGATAGTTTAATATTTGAACTAAATTAGTTTTGTTTTAGTTTTAGTCCTTTTTTTTGTAATGTATACACATGTATATACATACATATAAAAAAATATATTCACACACACACGTACTGATTAAATATTATTTTTAAATTAATTTACCTTTATTTAAAATTTAGCCGGTCTATGTTTTATTTATCGAGGATTCATATTCATAATACGAATATCATTATGTGATGCAAATAAACTAAGACATGTACGAGACAGAAAGTATTGGATATTAGGTATGTGTGATCATTGGCATTTATGATCGCATTGTATAAAATTCACATACAACGTCTACATTAGGATTCACCATCTCTTGCCTACTCAGTCGCAGATCATGCATTCGTACTTTTAGATACTAATTTTCATTCATGTCTTTCAAACAGTGGTTGAACCGTACGTTAGCAAATGATAACTTGTTACAGTTCTATTTAGCTCCAACCTATTGTTGTTGCATCTTATCACTTATCGTATACAATATCTGATATTCCTTTTTTTGCGTCATGGCTGAACTGTATATTTAGCATGTCAGAATTTATTGTAAAGTTTTATTTAGCTGATCACTATTTAGTCGATCGTTACTTTTTGACGTGGAGAATCATTGCCTACGTGAACATGCTATTGTATTTTGCTAAGGTTGTTAGATTTGTATTTGCTTTAACTCTATTATATTACAATTCAAGAGTACTCGCCTCGTATCGACTATCATGACGTTGCTTTACAACATTAACATGGGAAAAATATTAATAATTAAGAAATCTACCTGGTTCACGGGACATGCGACAATGTTCTATTGGTAGAAAGCGCAAATTCAGGATCACCAATAGTCAGTTTCCATTTCAGCCGTCCAGAATTCATCTATCGGCCATTTGCAATTCTAATAAAACTAGGCGGGTGCACGTTCAAATTTGTACGCAAGATTTCAACAAATTCAAAACTCCCTCCAACCTCGCACGTAACAAAACTTTTATATAAACACCCGCTCCCCCCTCGTTCAACGAATCTCGAACCTCACCAAATTCTCCAAATCTCGAACCTCACCATTCTACTCTTTTTATGTTATTTTATTTGCGCTGGTTGTTTTTCATTACATTTGTTTCTTTCTGTTCTTGACCAGGATAAGTGAGAAATATTGTAGATATGAGAATTGATATTGCATGAATGTAAAACTGTATTCTGTACAATAGTCTGCATCCTATATATATCCATCGGTTACACAGCTTATATTGCATGGATTTATATTTCGGCTGCTATCTTATACACATGTTATCTATAACATCCCCTTTAAACCCAATTAGGTTAGGCTTTGTGGCGATTTTACTCAATCGTGTTTTCGATTCTTCAATTCTTCAAATTTCTTTAGTAATCTTCAAAATTTTGCTTTAAGCATGGTTTTGAGGGTTGTTACAGACAGTAATTGAGAGATTCAATGTGATTTATGAAAAGTAAGAGATGCGATACAATTTTAATGCTACAAAATCTGATTCAAATCAGGTTTTGTAGTTATCATCTCTCTTTGATTTAGATTTGAAGATCGAATTTGAGCTTGCATCTTTACTTTTGGCTCTTACTTTGATCGAGGAAAATTCATCATTCTCTGATGTAGATCTGAGGTTTTCTGATGTGGATCTGAGGCTCTCTGAGGAAGATGTGAGGTTTAGATCTATGACCTTTCTGTTGGTTTGAGATTTGTTGCCAGAGTTTTCAACTTTCAGATCTTGCTTTAGTCGAAGAAAGTTCTTCGATAAAGGTTTTGTAAGTATATCTGCCTTTTGGTAAGTAGCAGGTACGTGATTTACGTTAAGATTACTTTTTATAACTTTCTCTCTGACGAAATATAGACCCAACACCATATGTTTCGTTTTTGGGTGCAAAACTGGGTTGGCAGTAAATGCAATAGTACTCATATTATCACATTGGAATGTATATTTACCGTGTTTTGATTTTTAATTCATGTAGTAATGATTCGATCCACATGATTTCACCTGTAGTACTTGCTACACTTCTGTACTCAGCTTCAGTTCTAGATTTAGATATTGTTGCTTGTTTTTTTTTTGAACACCATAACACTAGGTTTTCACCTAAGAATATCTAATAGCATGTAGTGGATCTTCTATCATCCATGTCCGTTGTCCAGTCTGCATCATCATATGCTGTGATATTGATTTATTTGTTTGATTTTAGAGCTAGACCATGATCCACTGTACCATTTTGATATCTCAAAATTCTTTTAACAACTTTCCAATGCTAATCTAATGGATTTTGCATGAATTGATTTGATTTGTTTACACTATGAAATTTCTGGTTTAGTGATGGTAGCATATTGTAGTGCTCCTATCACACTTCCATACTGTTTGACATTTGATATTGGTTCCCCTTTACTCTGTGATAAATGTAGATTATTCTTCATAGGAGTGGGTAGAGCTTTGGCATTTTCTAGTTTGGCCTTCATAATAATTTAAGTGATATATTTCTTTTGACTCAGTTGAATTTTTGTAGTTGAAATTCTATTTACTTCTATTCCTAGAAAATAATTCAAATTGCCAAGATCTTTAATAGAGAATTCTTTGTCCAACTGTCTTCTGATGTTGTTAATTTCCAGTTCAGTGGTTCCTGTAGTTAAAAAGTCATAAACATATATTAGTATATATGGGATTTCATCATCATTAAATTTGGTAAATAAGGAATTGTCTGATTTTGTGGAATTGTAGCCCAGTATAACCAAGGTTGACTTTAGTTTGTCAAACCAAACCCTTGGTGCTTGTTTCAGTCCATGTATTACTTTATTCAGCTTGCACACAAGTTTTTCTATGCCATCCTTTTTTAACCCAATTAGTTGATCTATGTATACTTCCTCCTGCAAGTCACCATTCAAAAAAGCATTATTTACATCAAGTTGTTTTATGATCCAATTTCTATGTAAGGCAATTGTAAGAATTATTCTAATTGATGTGGGTTTCACAACATGTGAGAATGTTTCATTAAAATCAAACCTATTTTGTTGTGAATACCCTTTTGCCACCAATCTTGCCTTGTACTTAGAAATTGAACCATCGGGATTATTCTTTAGTCTATAGGTCCATTTGCATCATATGATATTTTTGTTATTTGGTAAGGGCACAAAATCCCAAGTTTAGTTTCTCTGTAATGCCTCATACTCCTCACTCATAGCAGCTTTCCATTTTTCAAATTGAATTGCTTGATGATAAGTGCATGGTCTTCATATTCCATACTTGTATTGTATATTTTTGGCTTGAATATTCCCTTCTTTGCTCTTGTAATCATGTGATGACTAGTATTTTTAGGGATGGTCTGTTGACTGCATTTAGAGTGTTTTTTTTTTGTTTTCTTTTGAAATGGTACTTTATATACAACATGTCATTGGGACAACGTATCACATGTCAATAAACGTTTGGATCACACTACGCAAGTTTCGAACTTGTGACATCTCACACAAAAACCGAATCACTTAGACAATGGTGCTTGTCGAGCGTTTTGTTGTCCAGCATTGTTATTTGAAGAATCTTGTTGATCAATAGGTAATTCCAAATTACCTATTGGTTGACAGTGATCAGATTTCCTGCTGCTATGATGATTAATCTGATGTGAGCTTTCAGTTCTGCTCCTTTGATCAACATCTGCTCTTGAGTTGGATGTGACTTGTTGAGGGTATGGCACATTTTGATTATTTTCAGTAGCTACTTGCTCCATCAAGTTAGGTAATGAAGGTATATAAAACTTTACATTATATATCTTTTGAGAAGTTTTCATGTGTGTTTTACTAAATGGAAATATTTGTTCATTAAACACCACATGTCTTCACACAAATTTTTTTCCATTGCTATCTATACATTTATAACCCTTCTTATTTGCTGCATAACCTAAAAAGTGCATGGTGAAGACCTAAAATTTAACTTGTGAGCATTATATGGTCTTAGACAAGGAATACATAGATATCCAAAGACCCTTAGGTCATGATAATTTGATTTAACACTAGATTGGACTTCTATAGGACTTTTATACTACAGAACTTTTGTTGGCAATATATTAATTAAGTATACACTAATAGCAAATGGATCAGGCCAAAAATTTTGTGGTAAAGAGGCTTGAGAAAGTAACGTTAAACCAGTTTCAACAATACGTCTATGTTTTCTTTCTATTAAACCATTTTATTCAGAAGTGTAAGGACTAGTAGTTCTATGATCGATTCCTTTCTTCTGAAAATATCCCTTTAGAGGATAAAATTCAGTTCCACCATTAGTTTGAATTTTTTTAACATGACAATCAGTTTGTTTCTCTACCAAGTTAATAAATTGAACTACAGTATCATGAGTTTCAGACTTTGACTTCAAAAAATATATCCACACATGCCTGGAAATGCATCTATAAAAGAAATATAATATTTTAAACCATAGTCGATGTTAATTGGTGTAGGACCCCATAAATCAGTGACAATCAACTCTAGTGGTTTAGTGTAGACAGTTTCAGAGTCTGAAAAAGCAAGTTTGTGACTCTTACCCATTTGACAATATGTGCATACATATGGCATAGAAATATTTGTAAAAGGATTATTATTATTATTATTCAACACTTGTTTTACAATGTTTGGATTGGCATGCCTCAGTCTACAGTGCCATATATCGAAGACCTGACAGTTACTTGCTTGAGTTATTTCAAAACTGTTAAACCATTTACCTTTACAGTCTTGATTCCTTGCATTATCAACACCAAATTCGTGCAGTCCTCTACACTCTTTATCCTGCAAAAAAAATTCATCAGATTGAATATCTTTAACTAGACAGTAATTAGGACAAAATTCAAAGTATACTTGATTATCTTTAGCAAGTTGTGAAACACTAAGCAAGTTTTTTTGTAATTAAAGGTACACTCAAAAGATTATTGAGATAAAGTTTTCTTGCACCTTTAATACATGTACTGCCAATAGGAGTAATATTAATAGGCATACTATTTCCCATGTGAATGCATTGCTTACCTTTGTACTCTTGATTTCCAAAATTATTGTTACATGATTAGTTGCTCCTGAATCAGGAAACCAACTTTGAATATCCTATATTTTGACTGTCTTTTCTTTCCGACCATTTGCATCATGTTGAATGTTTATCATATTTTCACTCTGATAATTTCTTTGATTGTTACTTCCTTGTTTAGCTGATGTATAATTTGCATCAAGCCTAAACTAGCATTTGTTTGCACTATGACCAATTTTTTCACATATTTGGCATCTCAATCTGTTGTTGTTATTGTTATTATGCCATCGGCCATCCCTGCCTCTGGACCTATTAGATGATCCACCTCCGTTGGATGGCCCACCTTTTTTATTCTTGCTGTTATGTGCCTTTTCTTGATATCTTGATGCATAGTTGGCAGGGAATTCTTGAATAGTGGATTTCTTTTGCTCTTCCTTCATGAGAAAGAAGAAATAAATGAACATATTCAATAGATGGTGTTTTTTCTTGAGCTGATATTACTGCCACAACTGCTTTATATTCATCATCTAGGCCACTTAAAATTGACAGTACTTGCTCTGCATCAGACATTTTGTGACCTACTGCGGCTAGTTAATCACATAGTGTCGATTTTGTTTAGATATTCTCTCATATTTGAGCCATCTTTCCTTAAGTTTTGCAATTGTCTTTTATAATGAAGTACCTGTGATAACCCTGATTTTTTTGTGAAGCAATTTCATGATTTAAATTAGTTTATGTTTGTTTAAAAATTACATTGAGAAAAAAAAGGAATGGAAACTATTTTGCAAGTGTATGGTTTAAACATGTATGTGTGCACAACACAGTGCACACACATGCATACATTTTTCTACATAATGAAATAGGCAGAAATCAAAGGGAATTGATTTAAAAGGACAAAGATTTATATATTTTTTGCCTCAAGGACACGACCTCAATATTTTTACCACAAGGACAAACATCTTCCAAAAATTATTCATAAGGACAAACATTTTTCAAAATTATTCATAAGGACAACAAACTGCTACCGAGCTAAAACTGATACCTAAAAACTGCTACCGACTACAAAATGATACCTAAAAACTGCTATCTATAACTAAAAATTGATACCTACAGAAATTTGTCATTCAGGATAAAATATTGAAGGTCTGTCCTCGAGGCTAAAAAACTGTGAAATTTTGTCCTTAACAATAATTTCCTGAGAAATCAATATATAAATTAGAATAAATAATTTAGAAATATATTGGTATGAAGACATGATTTTATCTTTAATAAATTTAGCACAAAGAAAATAAAGACTTAGGCAAAATAGGCATACATATATTATATATGTGCACAAGCAAACACTTGTTGGAAGAAAACAAAAATTGCATGGAAATGGCATGAACCCTTAAACAAACACTTTATCCATTTCGAGCAATTCTTGTTTACTTTGGAAAAATCAGAGTTATGCATATAACATGACCGGGGTGAGAGTAAAGATATAAGGCTTACTTCTGAAAATAAAAACAAGGACCACATACCCTTTTTCTCTCTTGAATTAAAATGAGAGGCAGATCATGTTTTATAGGGTAAAACTGACATTGGGTAATTCCATTAAACCCTAGTAGCAGTCAGGGTTTTGTATAAGAAGGCTTAGTGTAGTGAGACCTTTGATTCATTTAAAAATAAATAAAAACATAAGCTAGAGAAAAATGAGGAGCACCGGCCATTAGAATAAGAAGAAGGCAGAAGACCAAAAGAAAGAAAAAGCTTAGCGAAAAAAAAGAGGAATTAAGGTGAGTAACCTCACTGGAAACTTTGGCAATAAGTCCTGAATATTGAGGCAGCCTAATTAAATTTATATTTCTCTTTTGCAACCTATGTTTATTTTTATGATTTGTTAACCTTGGCTTGTCAATGATCTGCTCAAGTATAAAACCCTATATAGTGACTTATCCAGTATAAAAGAGTCATGGATTTCATGTTTAAACATGGTTATCTGTGTTGTGGTTTAACTTTGAGATGAAGTAGTTTCTTTATGGGTTTTCTTTATACAATTATTTACTTAAGAACCCAGGATTGATGTTGTAGATATATGGTCTAAAAATGAAAGAAAATGTGGGGCTGCAACATTGTGTTGTTGCTTATGACTCATATCAACAAAAATAAAGATAAATGTAGAGGTGCAATGTTATACATGTGCTGAGCTTCTATGTTTTATGAACTATCCAAATCAAAGCATATACTTGTGGTTTAGCCGGATCTTAAAGATTAACAAGGGTCTGATTGAACCAGAGGTAAAAAGGAGACATCCAGAAAACTATATATGACCATATGTTTGTAACTTGATCCACTGAAACCCATAGATAAAATAATATGCTTAGAAATCACATCTGTTTGCATGATTAAATGCTTGCTTATGAAAACATGACTTATCAATCTCTGGATGAATACATGTTGGCTGAATGTTGATTTCTCTGATTGAAATATGATATGCAGAAGGGATTAGCATAGTAATGTAAAAAGGGAAAGTAACACTTAGTAAATTAACTAAGGACTTTGGATCTTAGGGCTACAAAAAATGGCTTGGAAAGTTGAACATTGCAAGCTCACACATGGTATGCTTATACCCAGGGGCCTGAGTGTGCTGGGTTAACAGTGATATGTCCCAGGCAGTGTGTGGTTAAACAAGAGAAAGTAGCTAAAGACCATAATATACTTGATAGTAAACAATAGAAATAGGTTAATGAGAGGGCTTGGGTAAAACCCTTGTTGGCCAGTAACCTGGTAGAAAAGACTTGATGGTTTAATTGATGAATGTGTTGATTGGTTTATGATGTTTTATGGATGGATCCTATGATTATTTTCACTGAAATAATCATTGAATTATATATAATTTTTTTTGCACTAATGTATATGCACATGTCTCACAGGAACATGCACAAGGGTGGTACTGAGTTTGTTTATCCATTTAAAGTTAATTGAATATAAATAAGAATCATGTAAAATCATGTTTTCAGTTAGATTACTCATACCAGACATTAGTCTGACCCTAGTTTGTTTTATGCACCATTGGGTGTCTCATGTTTACATGGGGCAGTTCATGGTGATTTTGTAGGAAAGTAGGAATTTCTTTGATCAAGCTTTGGATGTTTAGCTGCTTAAGGAATTGGACTCAATAGAATTGGTTGTTTTCATGTAATATTTATCAAGGCTTCTACTTTACATTTGAACAAAGGTGAATCCAGAATTATATTCAAGAGCATCGCAATATAAACAACAACAGCTCATCAGAAAATTATATTGATATACCAAAGTTTTTCTTCCATTTTTCCATATAAAAAGTTAGCTCAACTATAAATATTCGATTACAATTGCACGCATCAAGATTTCATACGTAGAAATCTTTGCATAATGGTTCCATTGCTAATTTCTTTGAAAATGTCTTTCTCAATATATGTAACCAGACAAGAATTAATCCAATCATCTTCCATATGACAACACAACCGATAATTAACAATTTTCAGAGTAGAGAAAGCTCTTTCAACGATTGCAGTCGCTATTGGTAAAGTCAATGCTAACGCGATGAGTTTGTATACAAATGGGTAAATTGCATGTTTTTTCCTTCAACCATTTTCTTTGCAAGAACAGTATTGTCTTTAATAGCCAAAAACTCATCATTTGTACGTATATCCATAATGTAAGTTTCAAGTTGATTCTCAACTACCACATTATCATAAGTAGAAAAATCTTTCGGATAAAATTGAGCAAAATTAAGCAACTTCATAACATTGAAAGTAGAATATGAGTTGATTGGATTAAGACTTCTCATACACAAAAGCAACTTGCTATTTTTCTCAGTATAATGATTTTTTAGTTCTGAACGTTGTAAATCTATAACAGCGTTGCAAGCTTTAACTCATATATGATATAAATTTGTAATTTTTTCATCTCCACGTCATGAACGTTTACGAGCTACATATTCATCATTCATGTCAGGTACAACAATTTCATTCAACGACCAAAATAAAGACACTTCCTCTAACAAAGATTCCCATTCTCATTGTTACCTATCATTTCTTGGAGGTGTTTTTTGACATTTTTACCAAATTTAAGACATTTTCAATCTCTTGGTCTTTTTTGCAATGTCAATGACAATTCATTATTATTCCTAGGATATTCTTCATCAAGTGCATGGTAAACACAAAATCATATGAGTGCATTATCTCTAGCAAAACTTGTGCATAAACCTTTTGTTCTAAACTAATACCACCATCCATAATAATTTCTAGTACCTCACGCATAGAAGAGAACATGGTAATAAGTCTAATAAGTGTACCATAAAGTGATCCCCATTGAGCATCGTCTGGCCGTTGTAACCTTTTTTCTTGATTCCACCCTTTTTCCAGTAAGAATCTCCCCTTTAGTCAATGCATAAAATACCTTTTCATATTATTTAGCTAAGAGAATATCTTTTCTCTTGGAAGTGCTCCAATAGTATTCGTTATTTCAAAAAGAAACTCCACCTGAGAATGATTTTTTGCGACATAAACAAGAGCTCATTGAAGTTGATGGGCAAAACAATCGATATTAATGCATAAGGATTCTCATTTAAAATAAGGGTTTTTAAACATGCAAGTTCACCTTGCATGTTAGCAGCTGCATCATAGCCTTGACCATGCAAACTTGATATGCTTAACATATAGCGGGATAATATATTTTTAATAGAATTCTTAAGAAAGAGACATGTTGTATTAGCTACATGTTCAATGCCAATGAAGCACTGAGCTATCAACCTTTTTAGTTTACGTATCTCAAAACAACGACCATTTGTTCCTTTATTGATATGTCATGAGATTCGTCAAGAAGTAGAGTAATCGCCGATTCACTAATATCCATGATGATAGCATTAGTTGTTTCAATAGCGGCAGCAATACATAGGTCCTTCTGAATATTTAATGAAATCAATTGAGAGTTTCCAGGAGCATTTTCAAACAAAAAACTCTTAATTTATTTATTATGATCTACAAGAAAGCAAAATAACTCTAAGTAATTTCTTCTATTGGTTGATGATTCAGATTCATCATGACCACGAGATGGAAAACCTTGTTGCAATAGGAATCGAACACAATATGCAACGGTAGCCAATAGAGTTCTATATGCAATTTTGCATTTACTTGTATTACTAAAAAATAAAGATGAAATACTTGCTGTAAGCTTTTGACTCGTGAGATCTAAACATTGTTTTTAGCCTGGTTGTAGGCGCTATTAGTTTTCCAACATGTAGATCAAGTTTTTTTTTCTCTAGTTTAGAAAACCAACATTAACAAATACTTCACCATCGTCTTGGTTGCTTTTAGGTTTGAAAAGATAACAGTAAAGACAATATACTAAATCTTTGGCTATAATATACTCCAACCAATCGACATATTATTCAAACCAATCCTTATTGAATCTTCTCAATTCATCCATCATGACTATTTGAGGAATATCATGATGGAAAGATTGACAAGGACCTTTTTGTAAGTATGATCGTCGAACACAATATCTATCATTTGGATTATAATTCCATATGGAACATCGTAAACCCGGATCCGAAGGAAGATTTTCATAAACTATCTCAATACGGTCTCTTTTCACTATATTATTATGCCCATCTTCGGTCAATGACAAACTCGATTCATTTATTGTGCGTTTTGTTCCAGCGACAGATTTGTCCCTTGAGAATGCTATATGAAGCCGCAGTAATTTATTAGTAACAATGTCAAACTTTATGGCACATTTGTTCATTTCAAAACTTGTTAAAAAAATTCATGAAAAAGTTGGCGACAACAAATAGAGCAGTAAAGATTTTACAAAATATATCTTACGATTTAACAACAATTATAGAACTATGTAACTAGCATTTAATAAACTCTCTATTTTTAATTCACTTTTATAACTTATGGCATTACTGTACTGCCCCTTTTTGTATGCATAACTCTATGGAGATCCATCATTTTATCAACAAAGATTAAAGATTTAAACATATCAACACTTCAATTGAAACAATTTTCACAAAATTATACTATCTAAGATCTAAATTGGAAAACTAAATTCGAGATTAATACCTGTTTGAGAGTTGCAATAACAACTAGAGCACCAAAGAAGAATTGCAATTTGCAAAGCTATGAATGATTTTGAAAAAAGAACCATGGTTTATGTGTTTTGGCATTTGCGTTTGGATTCTTTCGAATGCTGGAACAACAGAGAGGAAGAGTTGCATAAGTACTGTTTTGTTGTACTATAAAGAATGGAATTGTAATTTTTCTGATAAAACCCTGTATTTTCTATAAATTGAGAGGGGGTCTAATCATCATTTTCATTGTCCTTGGTGCAAATTTGTAAAAATTGAGAGGGTAAGCTGTCCCCCCTTTAACTATATGTGCATTCGCTACTGCATTTGTACCATCTCTAGAATGTTTTTTTTGAAATATATCAATAAACGTTCGAATCACGCTACACAAGTTTCGAACTTGTGACCTCTCGCACCAAAGCCAAGTCACTTAACAGCTGGGACAATGATGCTTGTCCATCATCTAGAATGTTTTAGTTTCCACATAGACTTCTTTAACAGTTGTGCGTGTAATTGATTTCATTTATAAATCAAGCAAATGAGTAGAATCAATCAAACAAAGTCTATCACATTGTATATGAGTAATGGATGCACGTTGGAAATAATAGACCTACATCATGAAAAATAATTGATGTGGAGTGGTATATATATGAGTTTGGTCGCATGTAACAAAAAAGATTCCTTTTGTTAAAAAAAGTATTGTCCAAAGTCTATATTGCCTGCACGTAGGGATGTATGGACGGATTTCAACATTGTTTCAGAGTCGATGGTAACGGCTGTGACATCAAAGTCTTAATATTATACAATTAGTAGAATAACATGCGAACAAAGTCTTATAACTCTGTAGGCATCAAAGTTGGCGTAGCAGAAACGCACAATGGCTTAACAGTTAACCTGTAGGTGACATAAATTAATTTAATTAATTAACCAATTTAAGTTAATTTATGTTAATTTTAAAATTCATTCATGTACATACATGTATACTTATGTTATTTAAACATTTTAAGCAACATAATATATATATTAATATAATACATGTATACATTTATTAATTAAGTAACTTATTTGATTTATTTATTTTTCTAATCTTATTAATAAATTTTAAATTTTCAAACATTCTGAATTTTTTAATTATACTGTGATTTTTATAATATTTTTATATCTTATTTTAAATTTAAAATCTTATATTTTATTTTCAAATAATTTTGAACATTAATCCAAGCCTAATTCAAATTTGGGCATTTTCTATCAGTGATAACTTTTGGGCTGTGAACTTAATAGTTAAACCTAATAAGGCTAATTTAGACCGCACAAGCTATAGCGCTCCGATATCATTGTTGGAAGTGGACCAGCCCACAACGGAAGTTATGAATGAATTTCAAAATAATTTCCCTTATTCGATCTATATTGGGCTTATGAAGTTTAATTCGTTTAGAACATTTCTAAATTTTATTTTAGTAGGATCTCCTATTTTATTTAAATTTATAAACTATATAGTTTTATTTAATTTATATTTTAATATATATAAAGATATACATATGTACCATATACACACGCATGTGTGTGCATGTGTAACATGTTATCCGTGCAAGGTATAACATGCTCGAACATAGATGTTGGATTTATATCATAATGGACATGTTAACTTATCCGATATGTGTTGTATGTTATCCAAATATATATATATATATATATATGTATATATGTATGTATGTATATGTATTTAAACTTGTTATTTATGTAAATATTATAAGTTTACACACACATACACACACACACACACACACACACACACACATATATATATATATGCATGCATGCACTACTAAAAACACAGAAAATTGCGACGCCATTTTCCAACGGTCGCCGACGGTTCGTCGATTTTTTTGCGACAGCAAGCAATTGTTGTGACATAAATGAAAATAAAATAAACTAGCCATCGGAAGCCGTCGGCAGCCGTCGAAAAGTCGTGAATATCTGACCTCAAGCCGACAGTTTCGTTTACTTTTCTCTCCTCCCCAAATCAGAAATTTTCTCCTCCAACCCCTCCTCCACATCGTCAACAAGATTCCACGCCATCAAAAAGCTTCCACGCCATCAGCAGGTCCCCGTCTTCGATTTTCAACTCTCTCAATTAGCTATTTCTCGGTAAAAAAGTTTGATTTATAAGCCATATTTAATTTTGATTTGTTAAATTAGAGTTAATTTGTTGTTATAGTTGTATAATACCCTATTGATTGTTTGATATACCCTATTGAATGCTAATTAGGTTGTTATTATAATTGTTTATCATTGAAATGTTAAGAATTTTTGTTTGTTTAGCGTATATGCGCGTTAATTGGTGTATATGCGTTGATTAACCAATGCATACACGCATTAGGGCTACTTTGGATTAATTAGAGTTGATGCTTAGAATTTGGTGTATGCGTTTTCAATGAAAACATCAATTTAGTGTATGCGTTTTTTAGAATGTAAATAAATTATTGTAACAATTTTTGTATAATATGCTCTACCTATTGTAAATCCTTTAGAGAGTTTTTGGCCCCGTATGACAAATATTGTATATGACCGTCGTATGGATATTCGTTTTTATCACAAAATGGTCATTTATATTCATCCGATACAATATTTGTCGGATTTGTCCCTTTATTGGACAAGTTGCAAGCACAATAGTAATTATATTTTGCAAATCATTTCATTTTAAACGGTTCACAAAATTTCAATGACACTTTCTTTTTGTTCTCTGTGTACGCACATATGTGTACGATACATGGAACAATGGGGAAGTGCTACCAAAATTTGTTGAATCATTTAAAATAAAATGATTTGTAAAATATAATTACTAATTTGTTTATAATAGGAAGTAGTATGACAAACCATCAAAGTGTAATTCAATAACCCAAAAATCGAAGATTACATTCATATAATAATTTGTGTAAATCCGTTTGAAAATAAAATTAAATAGATTAATATTATATATTTGCAAAAATTTAAATGCGTGATTTATTTGAAAAATAAAATGTCAAGGCGTAAATGATTAATGTGTTTTTATGTTTTAAATAGGAACAATTATTTTATCGACCGAAGCTGGATGTACCAACAAAGAAGAGAAATTGGAGGCTCAATAAGTAAACATTTTCAAAATGGTGTACACGTCTTTATTGTATTCGCTTTACGTAATAATGGAAATGATGAAAAAATTCGTTGTCATGTAGTAGGTGCAAACTATTGAAGCAATTTGATACCAAATATGGTAATAGTTCATTTACGCCAATATGAATTCGTGTCGAATTTTTTGGTGTGGGATTGTCATGGAGAACTTATATCACCTAATCCCGTACATTTGAAGGAGGAGGTGGATAATGAACTTGTTTCGATGAATCCCATAGAAGATAAGGTTGAAGACGCAGCACGTTCAATGTTCCCTACCGTTGAAGTTGATGGTAACGATGTTATTGTCGAAGAGGAAATAGGTATTGGAGCCAAAAAAAATTGTGATTTATTAGAGGCTGCTAAGAAACTCCTTTGGGATGGTTGTACAAGCGATACTCAACTATCAGTAACTGCAGAATACATTGCGATGAAATCAAAATACAACTTAATAGAAGCCGAGTTTACAACTATTGTACAAGCTGCAAAACTACATATGCCACCCGATAATTTAATATGCAAAAATATGTAAAATAGTTCCATCTTGTTTTGGAAAGAAGACACTAGTCTTAGGAATTGTGAAATATGTAATCAGGAAAGATACAAACCAAGAAAAAGAAGGGAAATGAAGTTTCGTACAAGCGTATGCATTACTTACCCTTCACTCTTAGGCTTCAAAGGTTATACGCATCTTTTGTACCGCACATCATATGAGATGACACTGTGTGAGAACACATGACTTGGTTTATGTACAGATGGATTTTCACCATTCTCTCAATTTGGTTCAAAATATTCTTCTCGTCCTACAATCGTTACACTTTACAATTTACCTCCGTGGATGTGTATGAAAACTTCGTATATGTTTCTCACTATTGTCATCCCTGGCCCTGATGATCTGGCACAAGGAATTGAAGTATATTTACAATTGTCGATTGAATAGTTGAAAACACCGCAGTATAAAGGTGTTGGATCATACGACATTTCAAAAAAAAATTCGTATGTTTGCTTCTCTACTGTGGACTATAAGCGATTTTCCTGCGTATGCAATGCTATTGGGTTGGAGTAGGCCAGTCGTCTAGCTTGCCCTTATTGCATGGAAGAAACACGAGCATTTTTTTATCGCATGGGTAGAAAATTTCGTGGTTTGACTATCATCAGTGTTTTCTCCGTATTAATCATCCTTTTGAAAAAGACAGAAAAACTTTAAAAGTAATAGAGTTGAGACCTTGCGACCACTAATGATTTGGTCAAGCGAAGATATTTATGACCTTGTAAAGGATTATCCAAAGATACATGAATCCGGCGAACAAATTGAAATTCAAGGTAAGTCGACGATACACAATTGATGCAAACAAAGTATATTTTAGGAGTTGCCTTATTGGAAAAATCTCTTAATCGTCATAATATCGACGTGATGCACAACGAGAAAAACATGTTCGATAATGTATTTAACATGGTTCTGAATGTTAAAGGAAAGACTAAAGACGATTTAAAATCAAGACATGATATAGAAGCAATATGCAATCGTCCCAAACTTAATATGAAGCCAAATGACACCAAAAAAATCCAAAGCATGTTACAAGCTAGACAGTAACCAAGTGAAAGTACTATTAAAGTGGGTGGAAGGATTAAGATTTCCTGATGGGATTTCCTCTAACCTTCTTAGATGTGTCAACTACAAGAACGGTAAACCGAGTAGGACAAAAAGTCATGATTATCATGTAATGATGGAACATTTGTTATCCGTCGCTTTCAAAGAACCGTTTCCCACAAAAGTTTGGACCGTTGTAACAGAACTTAGTCTGTTTTATAAGGAGCTTTGTTCAACTACCTTAAAAGTTGATCGTCTACGTAAACTTGAGGAAGAAATTCCTATACTGCTCTGCAAACTGGATGAAATATTTCCTCCTGGTTTCTTTAATGTAATGGAGCATTTACCTGTTCATCTTCCGTTTGAAGCACGTCTTCGAGGTCCTATGCAATATCGATGGATGTATCCATTTGAAAGGTATTAATATTGAGTTGTTAAATTTTAGTTTAACCACATGTAATAAAATTTAATTATAATTATTATTAACAAGTACTTAAATCATCTAAAAAAATGAGACAAAAAGCACGAGTTGAAGGTTCGATATGCAAATCATATATCAAAGAAGAATCTTCGTTCTTTTTCTCTCATTATTTCAGTGACCATGTGAACTTATCTTTTGAAAGTGCTATGCGAAATGATAAGGGCATCGAACAAGATTCTTTTGAATCAATGCTATCTATTTTTAGATAGTAGGGATGCCCTGTTGGAAAATGTGTGGAAGTATGGTTCGACGACAGAGATTACCATGTAGCCCACACATATGTTTTTCTTAACTATGCAGAAGTTGCGCCATTTGTTAGGTACTAATGAATAACCCATCTAAAATTATTTACTTGAATAATACATGTGTTTATTAATTATAAAATAATATATTATCTGTATATGCAGTATTTATGAATCACTGCATCCAAGCGGGGATATTATCAAAAAAAACTCTACTTAGTTTCAAACCACGTATATGATTTGGTAAATTGTGTGGTCAATGAAGGATTGAAACATCTTGCGATGGGACCAAAAAGAAAGTCTAGACATATCCAATATTCTTTGTCAATGGATACAAATTCAACACCAAAGAATATAAGGGTGAAAAATTAACTAACAATATCGATGTATATGTTAAAGGTAGTGATGATCCAAATGATCACATAAATGAATTTTGTGGCGTGTTAACTCAGGTTTTGCAATTAACATATTTCACCAGACATGCAAAAGAAGTTTATTTGTTTAGATGCAACTAGTTCAGTAATATTCCAGGTTCTGGAATCAACGTGCACCAAAAATATAATATTATTGAAATAAAGCATACATCACAGTTAGCACCAGAATTGGTCACTAACACCCTTAGGAAAGATTATGTAGAGAGATTGATGAAGAAAGTAAATTTAAACAGAGAACATTACGATAAATTAAATGCAGGAAATAAGAACACCAAATTTATGGTGGTTCGGCTTAATTTCCTACGTCCACTTTGAAGTTAATCTTTATTGCTTTACTCAACAGCCGATTACAGATACAATCCATACACCAATTACTTGAATACAATTGCTAAGTACAAAGGTTGAGTCTTGAATGAGTTTTGAATGCGGCAGAGTCTCCCCGGTGTTCTCGAAAAAAGGTCCATTTCATTGTGCCCATGCCTCTCTATTTATAGACGAAGATGGGTTGGAATTCCCTGATGGGCCTAGTAGCAAGATACCTCGGCTCAAAACGAGTAACTTCTATATGCCAATACATAAATGCCGAGCGACAAATGCCGACCGAGGTGATGTGTAGAGTGAAGAGTGCAGGCCGATCGAGAACCGATGCCGGTCGAGGGGAGATGTCGAACGAGGATGGAATGCCGATCGAGGCTGGAATTCCGAATGAGGCTAGAATGCCGAACGAGGCATGAATGCCGAACGTGGCTGGAATACCGATCGAGGCATGAATGTCGAACGAGGCATGAATGCCGAACGTGGCTGGAATGCCGATCGAGACTGGAATGCCGAACGAGGTTGAATGCCGGTCGAGGCCTGAATGCCGAAGGAGGCATGAATGCCGAACGTGGCTGAAATGTCGATCGAGGCATGAATGCCGAACGTGGCTGGAATGTCGATCGAGGCTGGAACGCCGAACGAGGTTAAATGCCAGTCGTGGCCTGAATGCCGAACGAGAATGCTATTACGAACGTCCCTAGATGCCGAACGTGCTTGAATGCCGATTGACCTAGTTGTGTCGAACGAGAATGTTGTGCCAAACGATCTGGATGCCGAACAGTGCACAAATGCCGAGTGCCTAGTTGCCTGGTCAAACTTCCAGGTAACACTTGCCCCCCAATGTGCATCATGTGGTCGAACGTGATGTGCTTTGAATCACGAGTCCTCCATGCTTTGCTTCGAGCCTTGGCTTAGTCTTCTCGATAGTATTTTCTCTTAAATACCGATTGAGGCAATGTATGCCGAACGACATGCTGATGCCGAACGACATGCAAATGCAGAATGGCGTAGCCGATGCCGAGCGATATACAAATGTCGAACGACATAGTTGATGCCGAACGAGGGATGTGCTTTGACCGGTTCTACCAGTCATTATCCCTTCGACTTTCTTTCTTCCCCTATAAAGTTCAGCACTTCTCTTCTTCTTCTCTTTTTTACTTTCTACCTCCGCTATCCTCCAAGAACTCGTAACTTACCTCCCTCAAACCTCGTTCACTTCTCCGATCTTCCCTTCCTACCCTGAACCATCAAGCCCTTCCTACAGTTCCTTCCCAAATTGAGTCTGAACGACTTTCAATCTCAAGCCCACAGACCCCCAATCTCTCACCATTCTCTTTCGTAAGAATCTTTCGAATGTTTTTTCAAATTAGGAAGTATAGCACAAAGTTCGAATTCCTGAATTCTCCATAGACTATAGAAAGTAGGAGGCGTGTGGATGAGGGAGACGAATTGAGATTCGGACATGTCCTAAGGATGGAACTTAGTATGACTTTAGTTGATTTCAAGGTGGGTGGAATGGAGAGGAGAGGGGAA
This sequence comes from Allium cepa, assembly GCA_030765085.1. NCBI lineage: Eukaryota > Viridiplantae > Streptophyta > Magnoliopsida > Asparagales > Amaryllidaceae > Allium > Allium cepa. The sequence goes on from CM060934.1 coordinate 207,389,833, forward strand.
ATGGACACCGGCCGTTTACAGGTCATGGATTCCCGTTGGTTTACCGAGCGTTAGAGTTAGGATGTTGAAGTGGAACAGGACCGTTGTTCGAGGTCGTTCGGTAATCAAGGGGCGAAGAAGAAACGAATGTGGCCGTTCGGCACTTGTATCTTGAGTGGAGAATGTTCAACTACGAGACTAGTGGCTCGATAGGCTCTACGTGAGAGTGACGTCAGGGAGTTAGGAAGTAAGTGACTCGGTGTATCTGGCTCATACGTTTGATCCAGAGAACGCCGAGCGATGGACTTGGGCCGGACGGCATTTAGGCCGAACGGGATTGAGGCCGAGCAACATTTAGGCCGAACGACATTTACATTTAGGCCGAACGGGATTAAGGCCCGGCGACATTTAGGCCGAACGGGATTGAGGCCGAGCGACATTTAGGCCGAACGGCATTTAGGCCGAACGACATTTAGGCCGAATGGCATTTAGGCCGAGCGACCTTTAGGCCGTGTGTTTCAAGTGCCGCTTGGCCTTGACCTTTGATGAATAGATAACAACAGTCGAAATCATTCCAACTTGAACATAACCCTCGTTGAATTCACTTATTTCCCATGCCTAATCATATGACAAAAAACAAGGACATGGACTTAAGCAAACCAGCATATCGAACTAATCTGGACTGATAACTCCCTAGTTTAAACAATCATAAGTCTGAATTTAAATCGATAAAAACAGATAATAGCCTTCGACATATAGTGCCAATGTCCGAGCCCAAAATTGAAAACATCATAGGGCAGGCTTTCAGAGACGGTCAGCGATGACGGTCAGCGATGACGGTCTCCGAAGATGACAGTTCAAAGCTCAACTTTATATCATCAACTCTTGTGACTTTTAATTTCTCAACACTTATATTTGAATGATCGCACCAGTTCACACACCACACGGAGGGGGGGGGGATTTATGCTGTTAAGTCTAACGTCGATTATTTTTCAAGTATAGTTCAAACAGGTGCTCTGTTAGATTCAATCTTTATTAGAGATGTCTAGGAAATCTAGCTCCGCTATGATCTCAGACAGACCTTAGCCATCCTCTCGACAAGAAGTTATAGATCCTTCAAATCCGTCAAATACACCTGCTCAAGACTTACCGAACCCTGTGGCCTCATCTGTCGACTTGGCTCCCGACACTCTGGAGGCAGCGATTTTCCTAGATGACCCAATCGATTCTCAGGCTTCAAACATTAACAAAAGTACGCTCTGTCGGATATGCTTTGTCCATGGAATCCCCTTTGACGATGTGTTAGTTCCATCGGGGCATGATCGTCCACACTTGCCCCCATCTAGATACACAGCTTGCAACAAATTCATGTGCTGGGTTGGCAGCGTGCCGTCGTTCAACTCATTTCTTCGAGACGTGTTACAGTATATCGACATTGTCCCATCGCAACTGCATCCGAACAGCCACGCATTCATCTACGACACTTGCATCCTTTTCATGAGCGTCCTCTCCAGGCTCCCGACTCCGGGCGATATCTGATACATATATTGCATCAAGAAACGGAGGGATAGCCCATCTTTCATGTTTCTCGATCCGCACAACAAATGACAAATCTTAACTGGGGCATGGATGCCCTGTATAAACGGGAATGGTTTTATGTGCGCTGTCCTTCCGACTTTGCGAGGAGATGGGTGGAAGGAAGTAAGTCTTTTTCCTGGACCGATACTCATGTTTGGTCGAAGCTGTACCTTTTCTGACTCTTTTCCATCTTTTTAGGTATTAATCAACATCTCGAAGTCCGCGGATATTCTGAAGCCATCAAAGCTATTCGAGCCATTCCTGCCGAAGACCGGGAAATCAGAACTCTCATTTCAAATGAGTCGCAAACAATGTTCGGGTTGTTGGCGGAAGGTCGCCGGATAAGCCTCCCTCAGGGCATTACCATACCCAGGCCGGCTTCTGGCAGAGGGAAAAAGCAAGCCAAGTCTTCAGCACGTAACGCCCTTGACACACTAGAAGAGGGGGAAATTAAGGAAACTGAAACGCCCGAGGTATAAGATGAGAACGTTAGTCCCACTCGGGATCCGATAGTCGAAGTTCACAACATCGAGGCGTTGTCTTCCCTTTCAAAGAGGAAAGAAACTGACGTACAAGTTGAGGAAGAAAATAATGGGTGGAACTTCTAAAGTTACCCTTATTCGAACAGAGAAAGAAGCTTCCTCGCAACACTTAAAAAGTTCTCTGAAGGGTATGTCGAACCTTACCATTCCTGACGATCTGCTCAACTATGGTTTCAACGATCCAGAGGCCCTCAAGCTTCATTCACCCGCGAGAGGCGATATAAGCGCTCAAGCTCAAAATCAGGGAGAAAAAACTCCTATTAGTAAAGAAATTGGTCCGTCGGGGGGAAACACTAGGACACATGTACTCCACTTTGCACTTGAATTTTTGTTGTCATCCTATTTCTTGCTTAACTCATCGTTATATAAATTCTGTGTAGGTGACATGGGGCGCACATATGGGCTTGACCGCCTTCGCGGTTCATCGATTTTTACCAATCTGGCCGGGATTCGGGCTCCAGCAAGTGTCGAGGTAGGGATGAATCTAGCGATCGAGACTACCACTGCCGAGAATCGTCCTATCGAAAAAAATCTTATTGTCAGTCCTCCTACCCTCGTGATCCTCTTTCTCAACCGGAGCATAGCGAAGAGAAATCTGGACACAAGGGGTCCCGGCCTGAGGCCCATCGGGATCAACACTCCGGTTCATCAAGTACCAGGCATTCCTGAGATCCCATAGAACTCCTATAGTTTCCAAGCAGACTCCTCTTACTCCTGTATCTGATCCATTGGTAGCCGAGCGTCTTGCCGAGCTTAAAGCCTAATTTCCCAAGGTATGCTTCGATGGCTTAAAATTCCTTCCGGCAATTCACCAAATTCCAGGAAATGTTAAGCAAAGTGCCATTGCCTGCACTAATGATATTTATGTTCAGCATGATGCATTCGTACACTTGGCTGAAAAAGTTTCAGAAGTCTCCATAGAGCGACAGCATGAGATTGATCGCCTGAAGCTTGAGACTATCCATGACAAATATAATATTAAAGCTCAGGACGAAGAGTTTGCTTTTTATAAGTCTCAACTTGAAGCTGTCCAACAGAGCGCCAAAGATACTACCGAAGCCGTAACTCGTCTGGAATCAACCCATAAAAAAGAAATCGACGAGGCGGTCCAATGCTGTGGGGCCCTAGATTTAGAGAAGGAATCGGTGCAAAAAGAGAGGGATGCATTCAGCCTCTGAGTCAAAGAACTTGAGGAGCAACTCCGCAAAGAGAAAGAAGAGAAGACTGCTGCCCAAGAAGAGTCGCAACGATATTGCGACGAGATCGTTGCTACACGACTTCTAAAGGCGAAGCTTGATGATGAACTTTCTAAAGTCGGGATGTTAAAGGATGAAGCCCACGAAGAAGGCAAGAAAATAGCATCTGCGGAGATCGACTCTCGCTTGGAAGCGGCTATAGAGGGTGGTAGCGATGAGGTCAAAAGCATGTTCGACCCACTGATTGCAGAATCCAATGCCTGCGTCCTCATGCACTGAGACTTAGCTTTTTTGGACGAGGGCTACCTCGAATCCTTAGCTGAGGCATGGGAGACTTTAATAAAAATCAGGAAGGTTGAATTTAGCACCAAGGAGGTCGATGAGGATGCCTTCACAAAGGAATTTCTTCAGGGGAACGAGCCTTCAAACCTGTCTGCGGCGAAAGCTCTTTACTGTAAAGGCTCCCCCTCATCGAAAGGGAAAGATGTTATTGCCGTTCCATCCGGGATCGAGTCTCCAGCTCATGCGCCTACTTAGTCGGCCGATCGGCAGATACTTGATCCATTTGAGCAGCATATCGGTTACGACCCGGAGGACCCTAGCCTCGACGTTCACATTCTGTCTCCTATTCCAGAGGGTGAGACCCCTCGGACGGCTGAGAGTCTGCCAGAACCTGGTAGATAACCCTTCACTTTAAGATTCCAAAATTCGTCGTTTTTCACGAAGGGCTATTGTATTCTAATGCTTGTTTTTCATGATTTTGCGCAGGCCATTCTGATCCCGAGCCCACTCCGAGGAGCGACATCGCCAAGGAGGTGAGGGAAAAAACAAGTGAGGCTACTCACGCAGGGAAGACTCCCGGTCCAGATGCTCAGGTGATCGGAGCGCTTGATGAGGATAAGTCCGAGACTTCCTCTCCCATCGATGGGAGTTATGAAATCGAGATTTACCGGCACTTCTGAACATACATCTAAACTGAGCATGAAGGAGAAGCTTGAGAAGGAGAAGAAAAAGACGGTCGAGATCAAAGTTGAGCCTCGAGCCGTAGATTTAGATGATCCCCTGAACAAGCTGTTGAAAGTCATCCTCCCTGGCGGGTCCAGGCCACTAGAGGTTCTCCGTACTTCTTCAGTCATTACCTCCCCATCAAAGAGAATTACCAAGGAAAAACGCACGGGAGAGGAGTCGCCTGAGAAGACGACGGAGGGGAAGAAGTTGAAGAAATCTAAGAAGTGATGGTTACTTTCGTTCAACGGGAGTCGGTTTAGATTATGTAATTATTTTTATTTATTTTCGTAGCTCATGTAAATAAACTTTTGACTCCGAGCTTCAGAGGAGTTGTAAATAAACTTCTTGATTCATCTTCAAATAAGTTGATAATTTTTTGGCATTGCACATTCTTTATTCCATGCTCCGGGCACTTAGAGTATTTTCCAGTCTGCATGCCAAGGATTAGATGACTTCAAGTCATTTGTATCTAGTCCGCACTCAGGGGACTTGGATATTTAAATCGTTTATACTCTAGCCCACGCTCTGGGGACTTAGAGTACTCCAGTCCGCACTCTGGGGACATGGAGATTCAAATAGTTTATACTCTAGTCCGCGCTCTAGGGACTCAGAGTACTCCAGTCCGCACTCTGGGGACTTGGAGATTCAAGTCGTTAATACTCTAGTCCACGCTCTGGGGACTTAGAGTACTCCAGTCCGCACTCTGGGGACTTGGAGATTTAAGCCGTTTATAGTCTAGTCCACGCTCTAGGGACTTAGAGTACCCTAGTCCGCACTCAGGGGACTTGGTGGTTTTAACCGTTGATACTCGAGTCCACACTCTGGGGATTTAGAGTACTCCAGTCTGCACTCTGGGGACCTGGAGGTTTTATTCGTTCATACTCGAGTCCACACTGTGGGGACTTAGAGTACTCCAGTCCGCACTCTGGGGACCTGGAGGTTTTTATCGTTTATACTCGAGTCCACACTGTGGGGACTTAGAGTACTCCAGTCTACACTCTAGGGACCTGGAGGTTTTAATCGTTTATACTCAAGTCCGCACTCTGGGGACATAGAGTACTCCAGTCCGCACTCTGGGGACCTGGAGGTTTTAATCGTTTATACTCGAGTCCGCACTTTGGGGACCTGGAGGTTTTAATTGTTTATACTCGAGTCCGCACTCTAGGGACTTAGAGTACTCCAGTCCGCACTCTGGGGACCTGGAGGTTTTAATCGTTTATACTCGAGTCCATACTCTGGGGACTTAGAGTAATCCAGTCTGCACTCTGGGAACCTGGAGGTTTTAATCGTTTATACTCGAGTCCGCACTCTGGGGACTTAGAGTACTTCAGTGCGCACTCTGGGGACCTGGAGGTTTTAATCGTTTATACTCGAGTCCGCACTCTGGGGACTTAGAGTACTCCAGTCCGCACTCTAGGGACTTGGAGATTTAAGTGTTCGAGCGCTTTCGTACGTCAAACAGAATAATATAGCTCTAGTTACTTGCTGTAGAATTATCATACAGAAACATCAATAATTAATGGAAAAGATGGCTTCAAGCCTTTATTAATGAAAACAAGCTAAATTGTCTTATTACATGCCGTGAACTAGAAACTAAAGTATTCTGGAAATAAATGCAACTAATACACGAAAGAAATGAACTAAGTATAATAATGTCGCAAGTGCTCGCTATTCCACTCTCGAGGAGTGTCACACCATTAACGGTCGCTAGCTTGAAAGTTCCCTCTCCAAGCTTCCGTTCAATGACGTGTGGATCTTCCCATGCGAGATTCATATGCGATGGGACTGGAAAAACTCGTTTCAAAACGAGATCACCCACATCAAAGATTCTCGGCCGGACCTTTTCATTATAATATCGAGCGACTCGGTGTCTGTATGCGGCCGCTCTTAAATCAGCTTCTTCGTGCTTTTCATCAATGAAGTCCAATGATTCCAGTAAAAGATCTCGATTCGACGCAGGGTTGTAATAAGTTACCCGATGTGACGGAACTTCAAGTTCAACGGGTATAACAGCTTCCATGCCATATGCCAATGCGAATAGAGTGTGGCCATTCCGGACTTGTGGGTGGTTCTATAGGCCAAAGCGCCGTTGAAAGTTCATCCACCCACTTTCCTCTAGCATTTTCCAAACTCTTTTTTAATATGGACTTAATTATTTTGTTCACGGCTTCCACCTATCCGTTGGCTTTCGGATGAGCAACTGCTGCAAACTTTTTCTCAATGCCATATTTTTGGCAAAATTCTTTGAACTCTTGGCTTTCGAATTGAGTCCCGTTGTCTGTAATGATAGTCTGTGGAAGGCGAAAACGACATATAATATTTCGTAAAATGAAATTGATGACCTTTTTGGTGGTGATAGTGGCCAAAGGATCTGCTTCTGCCCACTTGGTAAAGTAATTGACCACAACTATCGCATATTTCGCACCACCTTTGGATATGGGTAAGGAACCGATTATGTCGATTCCCCATATTGCAAATGGCCAGGGACTAACCATTTGTGTGAGTTCCGTCGGTGCAGCTCTTGGGATTTTTTCATATATCTGGCACTTGTCACATCTTCTTACATAGTCTGCAGCATCCTGATTTACAGTCGGCCAATAGCATCCGTAATGGAGGATTTTCTTTGCTAATGTCAGCCCCCCAGTATGGTCACCGCACTCTCCTTCATGAACTTCTTTTAGTACTCGTTTTATCTTATCATGGGCCACGCATCGGAGTAAGGGGGTCGAGAATCCCCTCCGATACATTATTCCATCCTGCATTACATATCATGAACCCTTACGAAGGACTTATCGTCTTTCGCTCCTTTTTTCGGGTAAGACCTCATGTAGCAGGTACTGCTTGATTGGAGTCATCCATGACTCCTTCTCAATTGCGGTTTCTAACACGAAATCTACCTCCATCATATTTATACTCGAAGCATGTAAGGTTTCAATGGGAAACAATCCCATTTGCCGTGCATCGCCAGTGCTTGCAAATTTTCCAATGAATCGGCTGCCCTGTTCTTTTCACGCGGGATATGGGAAATGTCATAATATCCAGATTTTCCAGTAGCTCTTGAACCCGTACAAGATACGGGGCAAGTCTATGTCCCTTCGCTTGGTAGTCTCCCCGCACCTGGTATACCACCAGTTGCGAGTCACAAAAGATTTCAACCGATTTTACTCCCAGTTCTTTGATAAGTCTCAAGCCAGCAATCAATGCTTCATACCCGGCTTCGTTATTTGTCACTGGGAATTCGAACTTCAAAGCAAAACAAACTGATCGGTTTTCAGGAGTTACAAGAACTATGCCAGCCCCCTAGCAACGGTCGTTAAATGCCCCGTCAGTGTACATCTTCCATCGAATGGGAGATATGACATTGTGACTGTTTGATTCGTCTGATGCTGTGAATTCAGCAATGAAGTCTACTTGTGCTCGCCCTTGTATGACCCTTCGCGGCAGATAGGTAATATCGAATTGACTTAAGTCGATATTCCATTTTAACATCCTTCCAGAAGTTTCCCGTCGTTGGAGTACCTGCCGTAAGGGTTGATCAGTGTAAACACCGATCGAGTGTGCCCGAAAATATGGACGAAGCTTGCATGATGCAATCACCAAGCAATAGGCTAATTTCTCGATCTTGGGATAATTCATTTCCGCCCCTGTCAGACGTTTACTATCATAGTAAACTGGTTTTTGAACTCGGTCCTCCTCGCGAACCAAAGCCGTACTGATAGCATGTTGGGATAGAGCCAAGTAAACACACAACATTTCGTGGTCTATCGGTTTCGATAGCACCGAGGGCTTTCTAAATGCCTCACCAAAGCTTGGAATGCTTCCTCACAATCGGGTGTCCACTCAAAATTTCTCTTTCCTTTCTTTATCACATCGAAGAAAGGAATACACTTGTCTGTAGCTCTGATATGAATCGACTCAGCGCAGCCACCTTTCCATTCAGACTTTGTACCTTCTTTATAGTTCTGGGCATTTGTATGTCTCGGATAGCTTGAATCTTCTCCGGGTTAGCTTCGATTCCCCACGCATTCACGATGAAACCAAAAAACTTTCCCGATGCTACGCTAAATGAACACTTCAAAGGATTGATTTTCATTCCATAATGCCTGAGTATATCAAACATCTCCGCTAAGTCTCGGATGTGGTCGTTTGACTGCCGTGACTTAACGAGCATGTCATCCACATAGACTTCCATCATTCTACCAATCTGGTCCTTAAACATTCGATTCACCAGACGCTGATAAGTTGCTCCTACGTTTTTCAATCCAAAAGGCATTAATACATAGCAATATAGCCCCTATCTGTGACAAAACTGGTGTGCTCTTAGTCTGGAATGTGCATCGGGATCTGATTGTATCCTGAATACGCATCCACAAATGACAATGATTCGTGTACGGCGGTAGAGTCGACGAGCCGGTCGATTCTAGGTAAAGGGAAACTATCCTTCGGGCATGCTTTGTTTAAATCAGAATAATCAGCACAAGTTCTCCACTTCCCATTCGCTTTCTTCACTAGCACCGGGTAAGATACCCATTCAGGATAGAGGGCATCGCGGACGAACCCATTGGCTTTGAGTTTGCCAACTTTCTCTTTGAGAGCAGCGGACCTCTCTGGGTCCATGCCTCTCCTTTTCTGTTTCACGGAAACATGTTTCGGGTCGATGTTCAACATATGACTCGCAATTGCAGGAGAAATCTCACACATATCAGAATGAGTACAAGCGAAAACATCCAGGTTCGCTCGGAGGAAATCAGTGAGGTTCTCGGCAACTAAGGGGTCGAGTTGTGATCCAATTTTAAGAACTCATGACGGGTCATCCCGGATGACTGGAATGTCAATCGTCAGTTCAACCGGTGCTGCATTTGTTTTCCTGGGTTCCCCATCAACATCTCTCGGATCGATGTCTCTATGGATCCGAGAATGTCGCTCAAGCCAGGGCTCGGGCACTACTTGTCAATCATCAGCATTTTGGATGCGGACGGAGCTGTCCGCAACCTTTCCTTTCTCTCTACGCTGAGCCTCTCTCAGCTCAGCCACATATCATGCACGACCGATCGCTTGATCTCCATGTACTACTCCAACTCCTTTGTCTGTCGGAAATTTTAACGTCAAACACAATGGAGCCAAAGCTGCCCTAAACTCTTCCAGGGCCGGACGACCCAAAAATACATTATATGGAGAATCAACATCCAAAACTATGAACGGTAGGATTCGCACCCTCCTACGTTCACCTTGTCCCAGTTCAACTGGTAACTCCACATACCCCACTGCATCAGTAGCTGCGCCATCAAAGCCATGAATATGCGCTTTAGATGGCTTCAAATCCTTTGTCTCCATCTTCATTTGGTCGTACGCCTTTTTGAAGATGATGTTAACGGAACTTCCACAATCAATCAAAATTCTTTTCACGAATGCCGGCCCGATTGTCGCAGATATGACCATCGGGTCGACGGTAGGAGCCTCCACTTTGTTCGCATCTCGACTCTTGAATACTATATCATCTGTCATCAAGTGTTGATGCTTTACAGGAGTCCTGTCCTCCACATTCGAACAACACTCATACTCCGCATGCCTTAAAGAGTTAGCGTATCTCTCCGTCTCCTTCCAATTCTTATCTACAGGATGAGGTCCGCCTGCTATCGTGTTAATGACCAATCTACCCACAGTTCGAGCAGGTTGCTCTGGTTGGCGTGGAGCCGGCCCGCATCCGGGGTATGATGTTCCTTGCCTTCTATCCTGTGGGTCATTGACAAATTCCTGCAGCTTTCTTTGTTTGAACTACTTTTCTATAGCGTCATGGAGGTGTCTACACTCATCTGTATTGTGCCCATAAGACTCATGAAAGCGGCAATACTTCCCGGTCCGCTTCTGTTCTTCTGTTGACTCCTTTGGGCGTGGCTTTCTGTATTGAAAAGTGTTGCAGGTTGACAAATAAATGTTCTAAAGAGATGCGTTTAGCGGGGTGTATTCATTGTAAGTCGGAATCCTTGGCTTCCATTTCCCTGCTTCTCTTTTCTTTCCGGGATTTCCACCTCCAGATCCTTTAGACTGCCCAGGCTTGTTTTGGACGTTGACTTGAACTTTTTTCGAGTTGTCGCCGGATTGCTTTACGGCGATGTTACTTTTAACAGTCTCCTGAACGGGCCTTGGTGCCTTATCTCATCTCGTCCATTGAGCTTCCTCCCTCCTTATGAATTGATGAGCTTTCGAATAGAAACGCTTCAGCGTAGTTGGAGGCTTTCCTACTAACCAATCTCCAAATTTAGAATCTGGATCCGCTCCACGCATTACCGCTATCAAAATCGCATGGTCGTTAGAGTTGCTTACTTCAGTAGCAGCAACATGAAATCTCTGCAAGTATGCTTTCAATGACTCTCCTAGAGCCTGGATCATGCTCGATAAGGACATCACATCCTTTGGATGAGTGGTAAGTATCCTAAATTGCTCTACAAATTTCATTGCCAATTTTCATCAAAGCTGGATATAGACAGTGGGGGAAGTCGAGTAAACCACATAGTGGCAATTCCGGACAAAGTGATTGGGAAGCACCTACACTTGGTTGCATCATTAGCCCTTGCAGAATCCATCATCCATCCATACCTCATCACATGCTGCCTAGGATCAGTCTTCTCTTCATAGGCCGGGATAGTTGGCATACTAAACTTCCTTGGGTATTCAGCCTGTAGAATGGTATCCGTGAAGGGAGTATGACTCCTAGATACTCCCCAATCTTTATTAGTGAAACCTTGGTTCTCCCTTATTAACTGTCTGACCATTGCTGACAAGTATGGCGTATGTATGGAAGATGGGAGGTTAGACTCCATTCTGAGGGGCCGCTCGGTCTGATGTCCCCTCTACTGATGATCGGCCAAACGTGCATCTTAAAGGCCAGCTACATTAGGATCTTGTTGAGCCGGGCGTCCGGTCTCCTCATGTGCTTGATCCCTAGTTGATCGATCATTGGCACCTAACTGTGCAGTTTCAATCTTACGGCGTCTACGCCTAGGAGGTTCATCAGATAAAGTCGAGCTATCGGATGAAGAATAAGGAGCAGGGCTACCTCCAGCATTCTGATGCTCCTGTTGAGTAAGATGAGTCATGAGGTTAGCATTGGCTTGAATCTACTCAGCAAGTTGCTTTCTACTTCTCGTGAGTTCTCTCATCAAGTCGTTGAACTCTGTCCTGGTGATGACTTCCGTTTGATTTTGGGTGGGGGTTCCTGCACCTTGATTCGTTTGCTGATTGCTAGGTCCTAATTGTTGTATGCTAACAGTCTCATTGACGTCCGTGTTGTGAGAGGCCGATCTAGTACATGGTCTCACCATAGTAGAGTTATTGATAGGAATTATGAGTAGAATCGATGGACGTCCTTCAAATAATTTGGATCTCCTTCGGGGGATTTATGCAATCCAGTAGCTACAAAGCATATCCCAACAGTCTGAGAATTCGATTCTCAATGAAAGCATAAAAATGTTAGCACCAGAATTGGTCACTAACACCCTTAGGAAAGATTGTGTAGAGATATTAATGAAGAAATTAAATTTAAACAGTGAACCGTACGCTAAATTAAAGGCATGAAATAAGAACACCAAATTTATAGTGGTTCGGCGTAATTGCCTACGTCCACTTTGAAGTTAATCTTTATTGCTTTACCCAACAGTCGATACAATCCGTACACCAATTACTTTAATACAATTGCTAAGTAAAAAGGTTGAGTCTTGAATGAGTTTTGAATGCGGCAGAGTCTTCCCGGTGTTCTCGAAAAAAGGTCCATTTCACTATGCCCCTACCTCTCTATTTATAGGCGAAGATGGGTTGGAATTCCCTGATGGGCCTAGTAGCAAGATACCTCGGCCCAAAATGAGTAACTTCTGTGTGCCGATCCATAAATGACGAGTGGCAAATGCCGAGCGAGGTGATGTGTAGAGTGAAGAGTGCAAGCCGATCGAGAACCGATGTCGGTCGAGAGGAGATGTTGAACGAGGTTGGAATGTCGAACGAGGCCGGAATGCCGATCGAGGTTGGAATGCCGATCGAGGCTGGAATGCCGAACGAGGCATGAATGCCATACGCGGCTGGAATGCCGAACGAGGCATGAATGCCGAACGAGGCATGAATTCCGAACGTGGCTGGAATGCCGAACGAGGCATGAATGCCGAACGTGGCTGGAATGCCGATTGAGGCATGAATGCCGAACGAGGCATGAATGTCGAACGTGGCTGGAATGCCGATCGAGGCTGGAATGCCGAACGAGGCATGAATGCCGAACGTGGCTGGAATTCCGATCGAGGCTGGAATGCCGAACGAGGTTGAATGCCGGTCGAGGCCTGAATGCCGAACGAGAATGCTATGCCGAACGTCCCTGGATGCTGAACGAGCTTGAATGCCGATCGACCCAGTTGTCTCGAATGAGAATGTTGTGCCGAACGATCTGGATGCCGAACGGTGCACAAATGCCGAGTGCCTAGTTGCCTGGTGAAACCTCCAGGTAACAATCACGTTGTCATAGGTACGATCCGTTTGTACTAACAAAATAGGCCCTACAAGTTTATTATGCTTCTTATCCATCTCTAAAAAGAGATAAAGCAGATTGGTTGAAGATTTTTAAAACGAAAGCAAAATTTATGTTTGATGGAAGGAATATTCTAGATGAACAAGCGCACCAAGCGAATATCGAGGAAAATGGCAAATTTGCAATAATAGATGATCAAACTGATCTAGGACCTCTAAATGATGAATCAAATGTATTAGTAGAAGCATTTGCGACTACAGAGGAAAACAATATAGAGTACAAGACAAAGCCTGAATCAAAAAACGACGATTACTAATTTAATAGTATACATGTTAAAAAGGTAATTTATGGGAGTATTGATGTTACACTTTTTTTGTATATTACATGCTATTATTGATGTTAAATCTTTATATGTGTACTCATAATTGAATGATATATTCTATCATAATAAAAAAATATGTATGTGACAAGTATTACAGATGTTCTTCTTTAGGCGGCGGAGTTCTTCACAGTCTGGTTCCCCTCTAGGTATCAGAGAGGGATAGGTCATAGCGGTGGTGATGGTAAGGGCCCTTCGCAAGAGGCGCCGCATACGGTAGTTAGATTGCTACTAAAAGCTGATGGCTCGTAAGTATTAAAATTTTCTTCAACATTGTAAATATTTTGTATGATATATTAGTCATGATTTATCTGTATCATATTTAATGAGAGGTTTTAAGCTTGAGCCTTCTAACATTGTGCTTAGCATATCAAAGCAGGCGTACATGAGCCGTATGACTGCATGCTGGCTGAAGTGAAGCAGGATCCTGGACCATATACGGGGAGCATATGGCAGGACTTCCTAGTAAGTGTAAAATTATATACCTTTATACATAATCACTTTATAATTTACTAACTAGGTATAAATGTATAACTTATATTTTTTACAACATATATACAAGGGGCAGTAGACTTACAAGAGGAGGACGTGTCTCTTTGCCAGCGCCACTGGAACTCAAAAGTGGCAAAGAATTATAGGGATACGATGTCTACCATAACAAAAACTGGGAAGAAACCACAATGGATGGGCGCCAACGTCTGGGATGCTTGGATCGCATGGTGGGGTAGTGACGAATTCAAGGTTAGTTTATCAGATATCACCTTAATTTTTTCAGTATAGAATGCGTAATTTATACATGTAAAATACAATCATAATTTTTAATTTGAGGCGGAGTCGGATAGGCACTCTACAAACAGGCAGAAAAATCTTGTCACACACCGTAGTGGCTTAAAATCAATCCAGCACCATTGCGTTGACCTGGTAAATTAATTAATTGCAATTACGCACAGATATTACATTCTTAGTATAAATTTTTATGAACAACAATAATATACACCAATTATTGCAGGAAAGAGCATGTGGGGGTCCCGTCTCGTATATGGACATGTTTGAGCATACCCATCCGTTAGGCAGACAGATGATGAGGGATCAGTATCGTATGCCTGACATGAGGATGATAGAGCATACGCCACACATTTAAGTATATTTTAAGTTATAAGTTAATAGTAATGATCATTTTAATTAATTAGTTTTAAAATATTATAATGTCATGTAATATTTATTTGTATTTAATTTTGCGTTGTAGGAAAAATTTATGCAGGCACGTGCGCAGTTGCTTGAGCATTTCGGACGGGAGCAGTTGACCACTGACGAAGAGGATGTAATCTTTGACTATGTTGTAGACTCGACTAAAAGAAACAGGTGCTACGGCTACGACAACCAATTGGTAATTTGTGAAAATTAACTAGTTGTAAAATTTGCTTAATTTTTATAAAAGTTACGCAATAACTTAAACATATTTAGACTTGTTTTGTAGGCTAGGACATCACAAAGGGCTTACTGAAGGGCTAAGGACGACACAGAGATTAATGTACTTAAACAGTAGATTGCAGATCTGCAGGAGCAGGTCCGCCTCCGAGCAGTGCAAACGGAGCAGCTCAACCAGCGTTTGGTCGAATATATGGAGCGTTATGGAACATTCCCTTCGTCCGGTGGTTTTGGAGCCAATGATGAGTCTTGAGGTACGATTTGCAAATTTTTTAAACCGATGTATATAAACATTGAGTGATGGTAAGGTTAATTTATGGATATGTCGTGTTTGATTTGTGTGATTGATTTGGTGGTTGATTTATGGAGTTGATATGTGGAGTTTGATGTTGGATGATGGATATATATATTGTACACTGATGTTGGATGTAAATATTGGAGTTAAATGGGTGAGACTGATGAGGCAAGGTTTGATTTGTATTGATTTAATATGTTTGCGTTTGATATGGTGATGTTTAAGTTTTATATTGATATGATATTGATTTTAGCCTATATATCTAACTTATATATTGATTTTGATGAGTTGTGTTATATATTGGTACGAAAGTGATGCTGCGCAGCAGAAAAAAAAATTACCTATATTTTCGACGGCTTCCGATGGCCACCGGCGGCCTATTGGCCATTTATTTCGAAAGCTTTCGACAGTTTTCTAAGCGAAATCTATGACGGCTTGCGACGACTAGCGATGGTTTAATGGAAAATTACCATGCCATGTGGACGTCGTCGCCGTTGGAAAAGCCGTAGAAATAACCTTCGTCAGCCATCGCGATAACTTCGTTGAAGCCATCGAAAACGGACGAAAGTCATGGTCTTTCGACGGCATTTCCGACGTCTCACGACGGATCCTCCTTTCTCTTGTAATGATACATACATACATACATATTTATGTATGTATGTACGTATGTATGTATGTATATGTTAATTTTTTTAAAATAATTTTACAAGAATGAAAACATATATATATATATATATATATATATATATATATATATTAGTATATGTGTAAAATATTTTTTTTTGGCAAGGTCGACGGGGTTGATTGGTCCCCGACCATTTTATTGCAGCACCAGAGAACACAGGACACAAACAACAAAGAAGAGCAAAAGCTCAAAGAAAACATAGGAAAAACATGGTGCAACAATCACGAAGGAAAAACAAAAAATACGGAAAAAAAGAACACATACAGTTACATACTGAAGTTAAGACCAATTCCAGGGTCAAAAGTGAAAAGCATCTTCAGGGAAGATCTAATTTCATGCATAATCCATAGTCTGAAATTAGCTGCAGTTTTAGCATTAATAACTTCAAAAACTCTACTATTTCACTCCCTCCAAACTGTTTGAGTAAAACTCTTCAACGTGACACAAAAAATTCTTTTTCTTTTTTGCTTGTTGCCAGTCTTAGCGTATATTTGCTCCCATTCAGCGTGATTATCATGCAAGGGACAACTACTTTGCAGTTTTGTCATAACTTCTGGCCACAGAAGCTTGATTTCAGAACATTCAAAGAATAAGTGCTCAGTAGTTTCTGGTTGTGCACAACAAAATGTACAGTAAATATTAACATTCATACCTATACTGACGAGCTTAGCCTTGGTCAGTATGGCTCGGTGCAGTATCTTCCACAAAGTAAAGTTATCTCTCATGCTACTATCTTTGTTCCAAGTTCTTTTCCACCATTTCCAACTTTGGTTATCATTGTTCCGCATCAAGAATTTATATGCTTCACCAATTTTAAATTTTCCTTTTTTCTCTCCCCAGACAAGTATATCGGTAGTAGTAGGCAGAGGGGTAAACTTTTTGATACTATCCCATATTTTTTGAACTCTCTGATTAGAGGAAAAAGTTTGTAGTCTCTGAAAGTTGTCAAGAACGTCTCTGATTTTCGTTTCGGAGTGGATTCCAGTTTGTTGTATTTCATTGTAGGTAAGTTGCCTTCGAAGAATGAATCCAGAGTCAAGCCATGGATCATCCCAGAAGCTAACATTGTATACATGGCTAGTGTTCATTTGAATATGAGGAAGAAATAGTTCCTTAATCTTGTGGATACTCTGCCAGGTCCAGCTCATGTTTTGCTTTTTAGTCGTATTACACAATCTTCTGTATTTTATCACATGTCTATTGGACCATTCAGCCCAAAGACTTTCAGGGGAGTTAAACAGGGAGTCAACATGCTTAGCAAAAGCTGCCCTGTTCCACTGTTTTAAGTTTATCATACCAAGACCTCCCTTGTTCAATGGCTTCTCAACAGTAGAGTACTTAGAAGGAGCTATAAATCTGCTCATAGTTCTTCCAGACCACAGAAATCGCATGATGGCGCTTCTAATCATGTTTATTAGTTTTGATGGGAGAACGAAAGTTCTGGCCCAATACACTTGCATTGCAAAGGTAACTGACTTAATCAAAGTTAGTCTACCAGCTTGACTCAGTTTCCTTGTGGTCCAACAATTTAATCTTGCAGTGATCTTGTCATACATCGAAAGACATTGGTTAGTAGTGATTCTGGATGTAGTTAGAGGCAGACCACGGTAGGAAATAGTGGAAAGGTTGCGAGATAAACCAATTATCTGAGTTATGTGCGCTGCCTGAGTTGCGCATACTCCAGCTAATATGATATCTGATTTTTGTACGTTAACCTTTAACCCCGTCATATTATAAAAGAGATCAAGAGTTAGCATTATGTTCTTGACCGTGTCAATGTCAGGAGGGCAAAATATTATCAAGTCGTCAGCAAACATTAATGCCGAGATTTGAGGGTCTTTACAAGCTGGATGCAGTTTTAGTTTCCCCTGTTGAATAGTTCTGTTTATCATTCTCGTAAGTAATTCCATGACAAGAATGAAAATGTAAGCAGACAGGGGGTCTCCCTGCCTAATGCCTTGTTTACTAGTAAAGAAACCAGTAGTAGTACCGTTGACATTGATTGAATATGTTGGAGATGAGATACATTCAAAAATCCAAGCAATAAGGTGAGGAGGGAAGTTCATGTACCCCATAATGCGAACAATACTGTCCCACTGCAACATATCAAATGCTTTCATTATATCAAGTTTCATCATAGCCTTTGGGGGAGCATTTCTGCTCTTATATCCTTTAATTAACTCATGAGCGAGAAGGATGTTGTCAAGAATATTCCTACCTGGAAGAAATGCAGCCTGGTTCTTGGAAACAATTGAAGGGAGGACATTCTTCAGCCTTGTACCAATAACTTTGGAGATGCATTTGTATATGGTATTACAACAGGAAATTGGATGGTAGTCTTTAACATGATGCGCATTCTTGAGCTTGGGGATTAGAGCTATATTGGTGTAATTAAAAGACCTATAAAGTTTATTTTTTTTGAAGAATAGAGTAACAGCATTGCACACATCACCAGATACGATCGACCAGCAAGTAGTATAGAAGTATGCATTCAGCCCATCTGGGCCACCGCAAGAGTTAGTACTGAGAGAAAACATTGCTTTTTCAATTTCTTCATGTTTAACTTCAGAGCATAGCAAGTTGTAATTTTCCTCATCAAGTCTGGGCATGATGTCAGATGGGATGTCATCAATTTTAGGTACGAAGCTGTTAGTTTTGCCGTACATACTCATGAAATATTGTTCAAATGCTTCCTTAACACCTTCAGCGGTAGTTTGAAGAACATCATTCTTATCATGGATAGTGACAATATTTTCCTTCCTCTGCTTATTCTTGAGACTGTCATGAAAGTATGCACTATTCTTGTCTCCTTTTTCCCACCATTTAATTCTCGATTTTTGCTAATCATTTCACTTTCCTTAATTAGAGCATCATTGTACTGTTGAGACAGAGTAGTTTCATAGGATGTAAGACTTGCATCCTGAACATTATCCATCATAGCCTTCTGAACTTCAATAAGATTATTCATTATATTAGTGCTCATTCTATCTCCTTTGCCAAATTTATTAAATGCCCACAGCTTCAAGACGTCTTTTGTTTCTCTTATTTTTTCCTGCAAAACAAAAAGATGATTACCATTCTTATTTTTTCTCCATGCATTTAATACAGTAGATTTAAAGTCAGGTTCTTGAACCCAGGAATTAAAAAAATTAAAATTTGGTTTTCCTCTCTCGTCCACTTCACGAAGATGAATAATTGAGGGGAATGGTCAGATAAGAGAGGTGGGGGAGATGATTGAAAAGGAGGGGCCATTTAGCTAGGGCAGTTTGATTGGAGAAGAAGTGATCAATTCTAGAGAAAGTCCTATTACCATGTCTTCTTTTATTGTTCCACGAGTATTGCATACCAACCGTTTTAACAGTAACAAGTTCAGCATCATTTAACACAGTACTGAGTGGAATAATCTCATTAAGGGACAACGGATTGCCTCCCACCCTATCAGAGAGAGTATGACAGCAGTTGAAGTCCCCAAATATTATCCAGGGGTGGGTGGACTGCCTCAGTGAAGGAATGACTGAAAGCACCGTGTTTCTTACAGCAGCAGTGTTGGATGCATATATAAACGTGATATAAAAGGAAGTGCTGTCAGAGATGTCTTGAGCATGGCAGTGAATCAGTTGGGAAGTAGAGAGGATTGAAGTAATTTGAAAATGTTGGGGATTGTATAGAATCATGATTCTACCATAGGGAGATTCATTAAGGTTATGAATAAGCTTCCAATCATGATTTATGTATTCAGCTGCCTTAACTGTTAAGGCAAGATTTAGTTTGTTTTCAAGAATCGCCATCACGGATAGTTGGTGAGTTGTAATGAGCTGTTTGCACCGGTCTTGCTTGATAACATGGTGCGCCCCTCGTATATTCCAAGCTCTAATGCGTGACATCATTGGAGAACTCTGGCATTAAGTATTTCAATCTTCATTCTCCTTGTTACTGCCTGCGTAGAGGACAAGTAATTTGGAATTGTTGCTGAAAGTGGGGTGTTATCATTGCTTTCTGTTCCATTAACCAGTGGGGTGGTGGCCATTTGGGTTAGTGAGATGTAGGGTGGAGAGGAGAGCTGAATGGTTGGGGAATCAAGAGGAGATGAATCGGGTGGAGGTTTGTAGGCTGAAGGTGGTTTTATATTGGAGTATATTTGTGGAGGAGTTTCATTTTGGGGTCGATCAATGTCTGGGTTATTGGATGGTCTAGTTGTGCATTCTATTTCAACTTTGTGCAAGTCAGCACATGTATCAGTTGTTCTTTTGTATTTAATTTTCTTGTTTTTACTACTGTTGTTTAATCCACCACTTGAGTTCTTTCCTTCAGCATGTGCACTCACATTTTTTGTTAAACCTTCATTACTTCCTTCACTGACTATTGCTTTGCCTGTAGAATTGTAATCTTTTTGTTGCATTTGTATAGTGTGTGCTGTCTTTATTTGTCTTGCTGTTTTGTTGCTCTGCTCATTTTGCCTTAACTTAATTTCCTCATTATTTGTTTCGGTTACCCTGTTTTCTCCCAGAGTACCAGTACTTTTTCCATATACATTTTTTCTTGCATCATGCATGTCAACTATAGACTCTGTATCATCCAATCCAAGTAGTGCTTCATATCTATTAGATATCAGAAGCTTTTCAGGAAAATCCTCAACAGTTGTTTTTTCATTTTTCTTTGTTTCTCTACTGACATCTACAGAAATTGTTTGATAATTGGCTTCTTCGGTCTGAAGTATGTGTTCACTATTTTCTTTATTTATTTCATCACACCCGTTTACCTGCTCATGTCTATCTCCCTCCTCGTCTTTCTTTTCATCATTAACATTATCTTTATCTATTTCATTCACTACTTCTTCATTGTCACCTCTCTTCTGTTCTCTGGTTGTTTCATGTGCAACTGTTACTGCTTTATTTCTATTGACTCGTTGCCATTTTCTTGAAATCTGCATCTGAAAGGGTTTGACCTTCTTATTGACATTATCATTACCCGATGTTTCCACTTTATTTTCTTTTCTTCCATTTTTGATTATATCATTTCCTTTATCAGGTTTACTCATATTTTTATTATCACAACATTCAGTTGAATGTCCAAATTTTTTGCACAATACACATACATCTGGCCTCCATTGATACTCAACATATATTTTCTGAAATCCACCTTCTACCAATTTAACTTTAAACTATTTTGCTAGCTCCTTGTCTGGTTTCACTTCTATTAAACATTTTGCGTAGCTCAACCTGTTTTGCTTCTCGGTGGTTTCATCCATGCACAGAAATCTACCCAGATGACTACATAACCAATTGATCCCTAACGGCGACCAAGCAAATATAGGTAGGTTGTACAGATGGACCCATACTGGAAAAGAGGTAACTGAGCCAGTGACGTTACTGACAGCAACATCATAGGGTTTTATTATGAACATCTTGTTATTCATTATAATAGGGTCACTTTGTAGTATTTTATATCTGTCTTCATCACAAGAGAAGTTGAAGAGAAAAACAATACCATCCGATTTAACTTTAACTGAACCTTTAAGTTTCCAAATGAACTTAAGCTTTTGTATGACAGCAGTGTATGATAATGGCTTGTCCAAGAAGAAACCAACCAGAGTGTCTGTCCAAATAACAACACCAGCATCAAGAACGTTCTGCGGCGGCACCAGAGCATCTTCTTCGTACACAGGAGTAAGGTCAACGGGAATGTACTTCCCAGCATTTCTGGGTTTATGGTTAAACAAGGAAGTCCATTTCCGTTCACCTTGACTGGGGGAGGGAGGAGGAAAAGTCTGCAGAAAAGGAGCAGGGTCTGGAGGCCTAGAAGGTTGTGGGCAGGGAGATGGAGCGGGGGAGGAACCGGAGGGATAGGAGATGTGGACGAAGTCACAGGGGTTGAGTTGCAGGCAGGAGAGTTTACCAAGGTGGACGATACAGGTTTAATGATGGTAGTGGATGAAAGTTTAGAGGAGGAAGGTAGGTCAGAAAAGCATGGAGGAATGACCGTGATGTTGGAGGAGAAGGAAGGTACGATAGGGGCATGGGGGAGTACTTCAGAAGCGGACATGAGAGGGGACTTTGGAATATTAAAAGCATGATATGTGTAAAATATTAATAATTTTTATATATATGTATTATCGTAATAAATATTAAAACAATACACACACATAATATAATAAGGTTTTTTTTCTAATCGTGAAGTAATATATATATTCATAAACATATTTAGAATATATATATATATAAATACATACATACATATTGTGTGTGTGCATTAATTAATGAAATTAAATAACTTTTTTATTTTAAACTCTTCCAGATCATATACACAGCATAATAAATTTTAGTATATTAAAACATATAAAAATTAATTAATTAGTTGAAATACAATAAAATATTAATAATAAAATACTTTCAAAACACATTATTCAAATTTTAAATTTTCAGAAAATGTAGCGTGATGTTTTGAGGTACGAATAAATTTTCCACAATTTTCTCAAGCAAAATTTATTTTTTAATAATTAACTATTTTCAGCCATATATTATAATAATTTTTAAAAAGAGGAAAAAATGATTTGTTTTTAATTCTCATTTCTATCAGAGATCTTATTTCATGATAAAATAATTTTATAAAATTTTATTTTTAATTTTAGAAACTTATTTTATTTTATATAAATTATTTACATAATATATTAATTTAAATAATATTAAATAATAGTAAATTATTATCAAAAATATTTTACAGCACCAAAAATTATAATTACTATAAATATACATGTATAAAATAGATATTTGAATATTAACATGAAATGATGTCATAATTAAATAAAACCATATAAATATGATTAAATGATGTGTGTGTGTGTGTAAATATATACATATACATATATATATATATATTATTATTATATATATATATTACTAAAATTATAATAATTAAATAAAATTATTCGTTTGTGCATATCAGACCTATATGTGAATAAATTGTTTTTATTAAATGAATACATACATATAAGCAATCTAGTATGCGACAACATTAAATACATATAAGAATCGTCACCTAACTAACAATATAATAATAATATACACGCCTAGTAAAATATTATCCAGAAATTAAAAACTACATTATACTGTAAAAATGCACCTAAAACCAATGCCTTGAAGCACATCTTGTAATGATGAACTTTCTCTCTCTTATTTGAAAGCTTTTGGATTCGACAGACTACTAATTCTTGAACCGTGGACCTTTGACTATCAAATAGCAATTACCTTTTAAATTGATTCGATTTGAATTTTCTTGAGATTCTAGGGGAAGAAATTAGCCAGCAATGGATGGGAATAGTAGCAACCAAAAAGATCCTTTTTCTAATTAGGGTTTGATGTGTTGAAATAGTGGATGGCAGAGAGAAAATAACGAATCTTATCTCATACCAATTCTCATTAATCCAAGCCATCCAATTCTAACACCCTAATCTATTTTAGCTACCCCCTATAGCCCTCATTACAATCAAAACTATCAAATTATCATGATGGACCAGTATTCCATTTAAGCCCAAAGAAATATGATTAATTGAATCTAATTTAATTGCTTATCGATATCTCATATTGATTGACATATTTATAACTTTCATAAATATCTTTAATAATATTTATTCCACAAATCATATTGAAAATTTTAAAATTAATATTTCAAAGATATTAATTAATTTATAACAATTATAAATTAATTAAATTGTTTGGTCTAAAAAGAATTCATCATTTCAGTTGTGTGATTCATCGGGTGTAAATTTGGTCAGCGATTAATATCAAACTATTTCAAATATTAACTTCCACACGTTACTTAGCATGTGATGTCACATTTTAGCCAAATTTATCGCTTACTTAGTTTTAGTAAAATCCAATTTCACCTTTTTAAGCATTACCGGTTGTGACTTTTATTTACACCAATTTTCATTGTAAAAACTATATCACTTTGGACTTATGGGATTTGTTAATGGTCAAAATTCCAATATCGTCCATATTTAACTCTATAGTCAAAACACAAAGTCCTTGGTTCAATAATAACAATTATTATTAACCGAAATGCTTCGGCTGGAGACTTTGACTTTGAGTTGACTTGAGTTAACCGTGATACTAACTCCATATAACCGAGGAGAAGAATCCTCTCTGAACATTGTTTCACTTCCAATATTTCCACTCGACCCAACTATGGTCGCTCGATGGATGCCATGCCATGATTTGAATATAATCAAAGTAGAGCTTCCATAATAAAGATGCCTAGTATTCTCTAGTCGAAAGAACTGTGTAAATCAGTCACATCGATATTTTCTGTTTGACTTTGACCTTAGTTATATTAACCAACAGAAAACTATCGAAGGAGTCATTTCATAATTATCTGATAACTATTAACACATAACTTCTAGATGCCCCGGCAGTCACGAGTAATGCACCGCCCAATATTTGGAGAGGGTTACATACTTTAGTCCGAGTGAATAGATTGATATCCAGTCTTGATGCATCTCGACCAGAAACATTTAAAATGGTATATTTGTTTTCATTGTGATAAATTATTCATGGTTACAACACTTTGTAACTACTATCACAAAACATACCATTTATGAATTTTTTATTAAATATACTTTTAATTAAATTAGTTAATATAACACACTATGTCAAGTACATAATAGAAAAAAATGCATTTTATTTCAAACAAGATTGCTTATCAGTTAGATATATGTAACAAATTACATAATTGCCCCAAGGGAATACCCTTAACTCTATCAATCTCCCACTTGAACTTAGGGTCGATTATGGAATCTCTATCTCATCCTTTCAATCAGTTTGATGAGAACCGGTCGAGTTAGACCCTTCGTGAATGGATCTTCTACGTAGTTTTAATTATCAACCATGTCAATCAACTCTCTTCGATGCTGATGGACTACCTTTATCATGTCGAACTATTTACAATATGCCTTTTGACTTCTAGTGAGCACTAATTATTAAATTATTATCATATAACAATGACATAATATTCTAAATACTTGGAATCACCATTAACTCAGTTATATATTGTGCGTTTGTATTTATACATTGCTTTTATCGTGGCGCTACTTAAGGCAATGTACTAAGCATTTTCATTGAATTAGCCACAATGTAACAACCCACATATTTTACGATTTGATATTTAAATATTTTATTTAAATATTCTATCGTTAGTCGGATTTTAGTCCGAAAAGTTACTTTTTTCATACGGTCGAATTAGGACTCGGAACCACTTCCATTGAGTTCAAAACACCGTTAGCGATCTTTTTGAGTGTAAAGTTTGATTGGTTTGGAGTTAGTGGAATTTTGTTACTTTTTTCACTTTGGGTTTTGGGTTTGGTTTAGCCCATTTGCCTAAACTATTAATTCTAACTCAAACCCCTTCTCTTCATAATTTGACTTTCATTTCCTAACACTCATGCTTCATCAAAAATGGGGGAAGGAATGGGAAATTAAAACTCCAAGCTCAAGATCATTTGCAAATCCAACATCCAACTCTAAAATTCAAAGAGAAGACATTAATTCAAGCTTCTTGGGTTGATTCTTCCTTGCTTTCAAGCTTCTTCTTCATAAATTTTTGTAAAGGTGAGATTTTTATCTCACATCTTTGTCTATAACTATCATTGATTGTTAGGTATGAATTCCTAACACTTTTACATATGCATTTGTCATTGATTTGGATTGAATTGGTGAAAATCCCCATTTTTAGTGTTTTGGGTTCAAATCTTTAAAAATCCAATCTTTGATGTTTCAAACACGTTTTTGGTGATGCACTGAGGAGCCAATACGACCGGGTAGCCTATGGGCATAAGCCCCTCGCGTCCATGCTCGATCGGTTGCAAATTGGGCGAGTTTTGAGCTCCAAAACCCTTAGGTCGCGCGGCTTGCATATGAAGGACTCTCGGCCTGCGTTTAGGTCATTTTCCCTCTAGGTCGTTAGGTCGTTCGGCCCTAGGTCGTAGGTCGCTAGGTCGCTCGGCCGTCCTCACTTCCTTAAGCCACTCGGCAATGGTTAGGTCGCGTGCACCATTAGGATGCTAGGTCGTTCGGCCTCCTTATTAGCCTTAGGTCGTTAGGTCGCAACCCCCCCTTTTAGGTCGCGTCACTTAGGTCGCGCCATTACTCGGTTAGGTCGCGTACCCCTAGGTCGCTCTACCTTGGCCACATTCTCCTTGGTCGCATGCACGTTAGGTCGTGCATGTGTTAGATCGCTCGGCCATTTCCTTAGGTCATTTGCACGTTAGGTCGGCCATGGGTTGGGTTGCACCATTCTTTAGGTCGCTTGGCACAGGCTCGTACCACCTTAAGTCGCTCGGCGCTAGGTCGCTCACCCTGTTTGGTCGCTCGGCCTTATACTCACTAGGTCGTTAGGTCGCTCGACCCTCTCGCATGCTTTAGGTCGTTCGGCCTGTACTTATGCCGCTACTCCTTAGTTCGTTCCACTGCTAGGTCGAGCTGTGATTGAGTCGCTAGGCTATTTCCACTTTGATGAATTTGGAATCATATTCTTTGGATTTTATTCACGTCTTCGTATGTGAATTTCTGTGATTGATCGTTTTTACGATCATTTTTGATTTGTCATTTTAAAAATATACAAACCTTTAATTCACTCGTACGAGAAATCTAATTAAACGGCTTCGTAAAATAAGTGGTATTAAACGCTGGCGTTTACTTCGTCGGTTAGTTCTTAGACTTGTTCCATTGAATCTCTTATGACAATTTTCTAGTGGAAATCTACAATTTGTTCGTAAATATTTAAGTTAAGCTAGTGGTTATGGGACATGAGGCTAAGCTCATATATTTACAAGCTTATTGTAATTGACACTCCTTGATGATCGATGATGATCAATTTTGTGATTATGACTAGCGATATGCTATGTTTCTTTGTCCACGTAGGGGACAGTACCTCGTTTTATTGAGTTTCGTCTCATTTTTATTATAGGCTAACGACCTATTTATTTCTTGGGGTTTCGACCCAATTCTTGTGGGCTAGCGACCCACGTTTTTATGGTGTTCGGATCTTCGGGCGTACCGTTGTACTACGTTGTTCCGAACTATTCGAGTTTCTAGTTCCTCGTGCGTACCATTGTACTACGTCGTTGCACCGGCTCTATGATTAGCGACCATGGGATAGCATCCCGTTTGTGATACACGTGTTGGTGAGTTTTCATGCTCCCATTTTGTAATAGGCCTCCCCCTTTTTGTGATTTCTGGATTTCCATGGATGGTTTCTAGAATTTGTCTTTCACCAATTTTTCGTGATTTTCATTGATATGTGTTATCAATATTTGTGCATTGATGAATTTGTGTGTCATTAACTTTTGTGAATGAAGATATTGAGTATGACATTCCTTTTTGATCTTTGAAAAGATTCTTGTGATATTGTTTAATCTCTTGTTGATTTTCAATTTTTATACTTATCACATTATGGCTTTATGGCTATCATATGTTATGTCATATCTCTTATTCTATATCATTTTATCTGATATTTATAGCTAGATTGATCTGTTTATTATTTTCTTGTAAATAATACTCGGGTCAGACCGAGATGTTACAGGTGCTTCTGCTTGACTTCACTTCTGGGATTATCATCCTGACTTTTGGCTAACTACTTAGATTGGTAGTTTTTGTTGTATACCTTTGAGATATAGACTCCTAGATGTATACATATTCTTTTTTCTAGCACTTGTAACCATTCTTTTGTGATATTGTGGATCTTGTTTGACCACTACTCTGATGAACACTTTCATGTGTTATATTCATAACTTTTTCCGCCTTTGTGGTATGGATGTCTGTGACCGATTGGTGTTATGTTTATTTCTATGTTTGTTTTCGAAGAATATATATAGCCACTGTGTAGTAGCCTTGAGTTTGTATAGTCATGTCGGACTTCCTTGTACTTTCTGACATATTGGTGCTCGCACAAAGCAATTACACGGTTGGTCGCTCCTCAACGGCCTTATTCCCCGTGCTTGTGACAGCATTACACAGTAATGTTCTTGGCTAGCGTGGGTATAGCGGTGGTGCGTCACAGCTTGGTATCAGAGCCAATCTTCGGAACAATGTAGAATAATCTAGCAAGGATCATCGTCCTAAGTCCATCTTAGGAATCGTGCATTAGGATTTAATTCGAATCTTTGTACCGATTCATCCTATTTTCTTTATGCTTCCTTGTTTATCTATCAAGATTGCTTGATATGTGTTTGGTAAATAACTTTATCCTTCTTCTTTCTTTCTTTCTAAAGGAAGAGAAATAGTTAGACCTGGCCGTCCCAGCGCTAGTTAATCTCATGCTACTCCCCAGGATGGAGTATTTATGTCTGCCCAGCAGCTTCTTGATCTAGTGAGAAATGCTCAAGCAGCCGGATCTAGTCCGGAGTCTACTCACCCTAGGTCTGGATTTGCACGTTTGTGCAGCGATTATACCAATTTGGGTGGGAGGCCATTCAAAGGTTCTGAGACTATTATCGAAGTCCAGGCTTGGCTGAGATCGTGCGATCGAATCTTTTCTCGCATGAATCTTATTGATCTTCACCGTGTTCAGGTGGCCTCTAGTATGCTCCAAGAAAGAGCATTAGATTGGTATGAGCTTCTTATTTCTAAAATAGTTGAAGCAGATCTTACTTTTGAGAGATTCCGAGAACGATTCGAGCTAAAATTTATACCAGAAGCTCAGAAGGTGACATTAGCTCGTCGTTTCATAGACCGTGTTCAAGGTGAATCCTCCATGGCAGACTATGTCGCGTCTTTTGAATCTCCCTCTAAGTACGGGGTTGAATACATTAATACCCCATTGAAGAAAAATCAGAGATTCGTCTATGGCTTGAATAAAAATCTTAAGAAGCCATAACTTCTAAAGCTAGAAGTTTCTTTTGATCAACTTGTTGATATCGCTCTTCGAATTGAAGAGGCAGATAAAGAGAGTGATGCTGATGTTGTGGTGCCAAACCAAAATTCAACAACAACAAGAAAAGGCCTATTAAGTTCAAAGGGTCTTATCCTAATAAAAAAGGGAAGCAAGCAATTCCGGTAGCAAAGGCTTATGCCCCTAGTAGTGGGCAATGCTACAATTGTGGTTCTAAAGACAATTATGCCAATAGATGTCTGAAACCTCTTTTTTGTCACTATTGCAAAAGTTCGGATCATTATTTATCTTCTTGTCCCAAACTTCATGGCAGGAAGGAGGGAAAGCTTAATGTTGCTAAAGCCCCTGGAAACACATCTCATGGTCAAGGTACTCTTCATTCTATCCTTGATGGAATTATTATGTTTCATAATCAACCTATTTGGGTTCTTTTTGATACGGGTGCATCCCATTCTTTTATATCAAAAGAACTTGTTGATACTTTTTCTTTAAGTGTTGTCGCTTTATTGACTTCTTGGATAATTGCGAATCCGGTTGGTGGATCCGCAACAATCAGTTTATTGTGTAAAGATGTCGAGATTATTTTGTGTGATTTTTCTTTCTGAGCCAATTTGCATGTTATGCGCTACTTAGGCTTTGGAATGATTTTGGAAATGGATTGGCTTAACCGCTATGAAGCCCAAATCCAATGTCTTGAGCAAACTATTTATCTTCGACATCCTCAATCTGTTAAGCAAATTTCCATAGACCTTAAAGATTCAGATTCCAGCTTAGTTGCATCTTTATATTCTTTAAATCCTCATGATGACGATAATGATGGCGAGGAAGATATTATTTCTCTTATTCACATTGTTCGTGAATTTTCCGACATATTTGAGCCCATTTTAGGATTACCACCAAAGCGAGAAATTGAGTTCAGAATTAATCTCATTCCTGGAGCTCAACCTATTACTCGTCCTCCTTATCGCATGTCCAATAAGGAGAATGAGGAGATGCGCAAACAATTATTCGAATTGGAGACGAAGCATTTTATTCGCTCTAGCTCCTCTCCTTGGGGAGCTTCGGCTATTTTTGTGAAGAAATCCAATGGTACACTTAGGCTTTGCGTTGACTACCGCAAGCTTAATGATCTTACTATCAAGAATAAATATCCTTTACCTCAGATTGATGATCTATTCGATCAACTTAGTGGTGCTAGAGTCTTTTCACAATTAGACTTAGCTACCGGTTTTCATCAGCTTCGAATTGCAGAGGATAGCATTCCTTTTACATCGTTCCGTACTCGTTATGGATCTTATGAATGGCTTGTTATGCCATTTGGTTTAACGAATGCTCCGACTTATTTCGTTGACCTTATGAATCGAGTTTTCAAAGACTTCCTCGATTGGTTTGTTCTCATCTTTATTGATGATATTCTTGTGTATTCAAAAACCGAGGAGGAGCATGAAGACCATCTTCGGATTGTGTTGGAAACTCTTAGGAGCAATCAATTAAATGCAAAATTTTCTAAATGCCACTTTTGGCGATCAAGTGTGAAGTTTCTCGGTCATATTATTTCCGAATCCGGAATTTCCGTGGATCCTTCAAAAGATTGAAGCAATTCAAAATTGGAAGAGACCGAAGAGTGTGACGGAAATTCGTAGTTTCCTTGGATTGGCCGGTTATTACCGCCGTTTCATAAAGGACTTTTCTAAAATTTACGTGTCTCTTACTAGTTTGACAAGGAAAGGTGTTAAATACATATGGTCGGACAAATATGAAGCTTCTTTTCAGAAATTAAAAGAACTCCTTTCCGATGCTCCTATTCTTGTGATTCCCGAGGGAAATCAAAATTTCATTGTTTATACCGATGCTAGTCACGTTGGTTTGGGTGTCGTTCTTATGCAAAGAGAACGTGTTATTGCTTATGCTTCTAGGCAGTTGAAGCCAGCCGAGACTAGATATGTCACTCATGATTTAGAACTCGCGGCTATTGTCTTCGCCCTTCGTATTTGGCGTCATTATCTTTTAGGAGAAAAATTTATTCTTTACACCGATCATAAATCCTCGAAGTATCTATTTTCTCAAAAGGAACTTAATTTGCGCCAACAACGTTGGCTCGAATTTCTTGCAGCTTATGATCTTGATATTCTTTATACTCTCGGAAAAGGAAATCGTGTTGTCGATGCACTTAGTCTTAAGCAACAAGCGGTTGTTTCAATGATGATATCCGAATGGAATGATCTCGGAATTTTATCCACTTGTGAAATTCGAGATCGTGTTTTAGATTTATGTTCATCTCTTGTTTTATGTAGTCTTGAGGCTCATCCTTCTCTTTTAGACCGCATTCTTGAAGCTCAAAAGCTAGATCCCGAGTTGGCTCTTCTTGGCCAAAATTTTAGGGATAAAATTGATATTGAAAGTTTGAAAGACTTTGATATGGATTCTCGTGGCGGTATTCGAAAATTTGGTAGACTTATCATGCCAAATATTAGTAATCTTCGAAAAGATATTTTAGAAGATTCTCGTCGTTCTAAATTCATCATTCATCCCAGTAGTAGTAAAATGTACGCGGATATGAAGCGACTTTATTATTGGGAGGGAATGAAATCTGATATTGCTAACTTCGTTAAGTGTTGCATGACTTGCCAACTCATTAAGGCCGAACATCAAAGGCCCAGTGGGTTATTGCAACATTTAGAAATTCCAATTTGGAAGTGGGATCAAATTTTCATGGATTTTATAGACAGCCTTCACCGTTCTCGTTCGGGTCATGATAGCTTATGGGTGATAGTTGATAGACTTACTAAATCCGCCCATTTTATTCCCGTTCGGTCTAACCAGACCGTTCCTCTTTTGACCAAACTCTTTATTAAAGAAATTGTTAAATTGCATGGAGTTCCTACTTCTATTGTTAGTGATCATGATCCATTGTTTACTAGTGGATTTTGGAAGAGTCTTCAAAAAGCTTTGGGAACGAAGCTTAATTTTAGCACCGCTTATCATCCTCGGTCCGATGGACAAACTGAGCGTGTGAATCAAACCCTTGAAGATCTTCTTCGTGCATGTGTTCTTGATTTTGGTGGAAGTTGGGAAGATCATATTTCTCTTGTTGAGTTTTCCTATAATAAAAGCTTCCAATCTAGTATTGGTATGGCTCTTTTCAAGGCACTCTATGGAAGGTCATGCCGATCTCCTTCTTGTTGGCTTAAGGCCGGTGAGAGGCTGGTTTTAGGTCTAGATTTTATTCGAGATTCCACAGAGAAGATTGACCTTATTCGTCATAGGATGAAAGAAGCCCAAAGTAGACAAAAATCCTATGCCGATAACCAGAGAAGGAAATTAGAATTTTCTGTGGGAGATCTTGTGTTTATTCGTGTTTCACCTATGAAGGGTGTTGTACGTTTCAGTCGATCGGGGAAGTTAGCACCTCGATATATTGGTCCATTTCCCATCACCGAACGTATTGGTCCCATGGCTTATCGCCTTTTATTACCGGCTCAATTTTATGCTATTCATGACGTGTTTCACGTTTCTCAATTACAGAAGTGCCTTCGAGATTGCGATTCTATTCTTGAGCCCGATGTTGTGGAAGAAATTGAAGTTTCACCTAATTTAACTTATGAGCAACATCCTATTCGTGTTATTGCTTCGGAAATCAAGCGCCTTCGAAATAAAGATGTTCCGCTTGTTAAAGTTCAATGGTCCTCAAATCCTAAGGATTGCTCTTGGGAATCTAGAGAATTCATCGAGCGAACACATCCGGACTTGCTTTCTCGTGCTGTTTGAGGTGAACTTCTTATTTCAAACTTCTTTTGTGTTGAATATGCTTTTATGGTTATTACTATATATTTTCTTCTTAATTATTGCGAGGATGCAATTTCTTTAAGGAGGGAAGTCTGTAACAACCCGCATATTTTACGATTTGATATTTAAATATTTTATCGTTAGTCTGATTTTAGTCCGAAAAGTTACTTTTTTCATACGGTCGAATTAGGACTCGGAACCACTTCCATTGAGTTCAAAACACCTTTTACGATCTTTTTTAGTGTAAACTTTGATAGGTTTGGAGTTAGTGGAATTTTGTTACTTTTTCACTTTGGGTTTTGGGTTTGGTTTAGCCCATTTGCCTAAACTATTAATTCTAACTTAACCCCCTTCTCTTCATAATTTGACTTTCATTTCCTAACATTCAAGCTTCATCAAAAATAGGGGAAGGAATGGGAAATTAAAACTCCAAGCTCAAGATCATTTGCAAATCCAACATCCAACTCCAAAATTCAAAGAGAAGATATTGATTCAAGCTTCTTGGGTTGATTCTTCCTTGCTTTCAAGCTTCTTCTTCATAAATTTTGTGTAAAGGTGAGATTTTTATCTCACATCTTTGTCTATAACTATCATTGATTATTGGGTATGAATTCCTAACACTTTTACATATGCATTTGTCATTGATTTGGATTGAATTGGTGAAAATCCCAATTTTTAGTGTTTTGGGTTCAAATCTTTAAAAATCCCATCTTTGATGTTTAAAACACGTTTTTGGTGATGCACCGAGGAGCCAATATGACCGGGTAGCCTATGGGCATAATCCCCTCGCGTCCGTGCTCGATCAGTTGCAAATTGGGCGAGTTTTGAGCTCCAAAAGCCTTAGGTCGCACGGCCTGCATATGAAGGACTCTCGGCCTGCGTTTAGGTCGTTTTTCCCCCTAGGTCGTTAGGTCGTTCGGCCCTAGGTCGTAGGTCGCTAGGTCGCTCGGCCGTCGTTTAGGTCGCGTGCACCATTAGGCCGCTAGGTCGTTCGGCCTCCTCATTAGCCTTAGGTCGTTAGGTCGCAACCCCTCCCCCCTTTTAGGTCGCGTCACTTAGGTCGCGCCATTACTCGGTTAGGTCGCGTACCCTAGGTCGCTCTACCTTGGCCGCATTCTCCTTGGTCGCATGCACGTTAGGTCGTGTATGTGTTAGGTCGCTCGGCCATTTCCTTAGGTCGTTTGCATGTTAGGTCGGCCATGGGTTGGGTTGCACCATTCTTTAGGCCGCTTGGCACAGGCTCGTACCACCTTAAGTCGCTCGGCGCTAGGTCGCTCACCCTGTGTGGTCGCTCGGCCTTATACTCCCTAGGTCGTTAGGTCGACCCTCTCGCATGCTTTAGGTCGTTCGGCCTGCACGTATGCCGCTACTCCTTAGGTCGTTCCACTGCTAGGTCGAGCCGTGATTGAGTCGCTAGGCTATTTCCACTTTGATGAATTTGGAATCGTATTCTTTGGATTTTATTCACGTCGTCGTATGTGAATTTCTGTGATTGATCGTTTCTACGATCATTTTTGATTTTTCGTTTTAATAATATACAAACCTTTAATTCACTCGTATGAGAAATCTAATTAAATGTCTTCGTAAAACAAGTGGTATGAAACGCTCGCGTTTACTTCGTCGGTTAATTCTTGGACTTGTTCGATTGAATCTCTTATGGCAATTTTCTAGTGGAAATCTACAATTTGTTCGTAAATATTTAAGTTAAGCTAGTGGTTATGGGACATGAGGCTAAGCTCGTATATTTACTAGCTTATTGTAATTGACACTCCTTGATGATCGATGATGATCATTTTTGTGATTATGACTAGCGATATGCTATGTTTCTTTGTCCATGTAGGGGACAGTACCTCGTTTTATTGAGTTTCGTCTCATTTTTATTATAGGCTAACGACCTATTTATTTCTTAGGGTTTCGACCCAATTCTTGTGGTCTAGCGACCCACGTTTTTATGGTGTTCGGATCTTCGGGCGTACCGTTGTACTACGTTGTTGTTCCGAACTATTCGAATTTCTGGTTCCTCGGACGTACCGTTGTACTACGTCGTTGCACCGACTCTATGGTTAGCGACCATTGGATAGCGTCCCGTTTGTGATACACGTGTTGGTGAGTTTTCATGCTCCCATTTTGTGATAGGCCTCCCCCTTTTTGTGATTTCTGGATTTCCATGGATGGTTTCTAGAATTTGTGTTTCACCAATTTTTCGTGATTTTCATTGATATGTGTTATCGATATTTGTGCATTGGTGAATTTGTGTGTCATTAACTTTTGTGAATGAAGATATTGAGTATGACATTCCTTTTTTATCTTTGAAAAGATTCTTGTGATATTGATTAATCTCTTGTTGATTTTCAATTTTTATACTTATCACATCATGGCTTTATGGTTATCATATGTTATGTCATATCTCTTATTCTATATCATTTTATCTGATATTTATAGCTAGACTGATCCGTTTATTATTTTCTTATAAATAATACTCGGGTCAGACCGAGATGTTACAGGTGCTTCTGCTTGACTTCACTTCTGGGATTATCATCCTGAATTTTGGCTAACTACTTAGATTGGTAGTTTTTGCTGTATAACTTTGAGATATAGACTCCTAGATGTATACATATTCTTTTGTCTAGCACTTGTAACCATTCTTTTGTGATATTGTGGATCTTGTTTGACCACTACTCTGATGTACACTTTCATGTGTTATATTCATATCTTTTTCCGCCTTTGTGGTATGGATGTCTGTGACTGATTGGTGTTATGTTTATTTCTATGTATGTTTCCGAAGAATATATATAGCCACTGTGTAGTAGCCTTGAGTTTGTATCGGCATGTCGGACTTCCTTGTACTTTCTGACATATTGGTGCTCGCACAAAGCAATTACACGGATGGTCGCTCCTCAACGGCCTTATTCTCCATGCTAGTTGACAGCATTACACCGTAATGTTCTTGGCTAGCGTGGGTATATAGGTGGGGCGTCACACACAACTTCCTGTTTGGAACCTTCCCAACTTAAGGTTCCTTAACTAAGATTCAAACATGGATTTAATATATATATATATATATATATATATATATATATATTCTACTCAACATCACTTATGAAATTCGAGACCGAATTTCCCTTTATAAAGAGTTCGTTGTTTCTGTGAACAGTTCTTTAATATTTCATAAATACTCGGTAATACTTCATACTACCATTTAAAGATATTAATTTGGAAACGATATTCTCTTCATGCATCAAATACATAAGAAAATTAAGATATTTTAAACAACACAACATGTATGATAATTTCTATTGCCAATGCATAAAGAATTCATCTTACACGTTTCATTTTAAACATTTTAATAAGATGTCTATGCATATCTCTTTGGGACATTCCTAACTTCCTTTATACTTATCATAAAAGATATAATTAACAAATACAATATCAAGAATTAAACAACTAAACTATTAATAATTTAACATAAGTGCATTGTTAATAATCAGCAGTATGTCGTTTACTTATAATTTAGAAATACATATGTACCTTTTAGCTATTCTTTCTTATGGACGCACGCTTTCTCTGCATTTGAATTGAAAATTAAACTATTCGATATTTCTATCAAAATACTTATTCAATTTGATTCTTATAGAATGATACCTTCGTATCATTTCTTGGATCATATTAAAAAGAACCCACAAACTCAATATCGCTCCTACCGACTTCGAGACATTTTGGTTGTTATATGTAAATAGTATATTCTAAGAATTATTCAGAATTTTTCATTTCAATACATGTCTACCAAAAGAAAGTCACACCAAGTGATAATTTTATGAGTAAAAACCCAAATCAAATTGAGCACGTTCAATAATGAATATATTACACTAATTTTAACAACTGAAATTAACGATGTTATTCTTATCAACATTTCTTATTATATTCCAACTACATTAGTCTTACCCTAGAAGATTCCTTCGCAGCCGATGGATCGTATCCCTTTAGGTATATGAATCAAAATCATATTTTGACAACGTACTTAGAATCAATTTCGGATTTATGCTTTATACCATATCGTAGAGTTAATAATGTTAATGGTTTAATTGACAACTAAGAATATTCTTATCATTGATAAGAAACTCATAATTTCTCTTCAATGCCCGAGAATACTTATTCTAATGCATCGTGGTCATTTAAAGTTTGGTTAATTTCATTTCATCACTTGTACTCAGTTTTGTCCCTGGATCGTATCCAAATCCATTTTACTTCTAATTATTTCTTAAATAAATTCCTTCGTTGTGAAGTAGGTATTTTTTCAAACAACAATTGTTTCTCGGTTCAACGGAATGAGTATTTATAAACATTTTATGAATTGCCTTATATACAAAACTGGTTTGAATTTTTTGTTTACATTACTTATGTTCAAAAATTAAATAAGTTATCCAATGACAATCATTTCCAAATTTCTTTTGGGGTGATTCATACTAGATCGCTCACATATAATTATTACGTGTAGTTTTTTGGCTCACACAACCTGCCAACTCCTTGCCTTAGGATATGTTGGGTTTCTTATAAACCATTGTCTTATATGATTTTATGAACTATTATTTAGATGAAATTAATTTTAACCTTGTGTATCTTAAATACACAAACTTATATAAAGAAGTTAACCCAACTTCACTCATAGTTAATCATACCTAGTCCAACAAAGTTCGATTACTACTTATCGATATATCACTATATTCATAGGGAGGAGTGACTTTTGAGATTGAATCTTTATTCATTTTTAGGTACGTTCGGAACTCTTTCCAATATATACTTACCTACTTGATCAAATCCAATCATTTTATATTTTATTGCATGTTATTTTATTTACTTCTATTTTATATTTGATTACTTCATCTTTAACATACCACATGTGTATCATATACACATATTCGTTTTTGTGATAACTAATCGGTGAATACAACAAAGTACGTGGAACCAATTTGTAATTAATAGATTATCGATTGCATACATCTATATGTATCAATCCATAGAGTTCATCAATGATGCTCCTATTGAATGACTGCTTTGCCCTTAATAGTACGTGATATAATTTAATTGCACCATATGATTCATAATCATATAACTAAAAATTATTTCTCAAAATTGTGGCTTAGTCCATAATTCAAAAATAATTGCAAATAAACTTAGATACTTCTGTATTTCCCAATAAAACACAAATACCGGTACTATAGTTTTATTTTATAACAAATATTCATAATATCCAAATTGAAATAAAACCATGTTTATTTTTCAAACCATAATAAAAATAATTATTATTTCATAAATAATGTTTGGTACGATTTACGAAAATAATTTTCATAACTTGATGCGTCCAATAAGTGTTATGTGGAAAGCTTCCACTATTTCTGCCATTACTACAATAACATATGAAATACGATATAGCTACCCATAATTTTCGACAATTTAAATTAGTTAATTTAATAAGATTTTGGTAATTTACTATTGAAAGAAATAAAAATTTGTAATGTAATAATGAAGTAATAACTAGAACGAAAGTTAATAATGTTAATTCAAGTTAATTATTAACAATTTGAAGGAAATTCCAATCAACTGAAATACTTTAAATGTTATACTAGGTTATGAATTAAATGTGAGAAAACAAATGTAAATATTGAATCAATTAATGAAATAATATATATATATATATATATATATATATATAGTAATTGAATAAAATCAGTGTTAGGTAAGTAATTGTAACAATTGTTGTAAATAAAAAACTTATAAGTGTGACTAAAGTTAATGGTGATAATTGTTATAAGTTACATATTTATTTAGTTCGTTAAATTCAATTTGAAATCGATTGCAATTAATTCACTTAATTAGTGCAGTTAATATAGACTAAATTGATAATTGAAGAATGTCAATTCAATAAGATGTAACCAATGCAAATTCTATTCATAATATGATAATTGAGTGAATAAAAAGAATTGGAATCAAGTTTACTCAATTTATTGGAATTTAAATTTTAATAAGTGGATTTATTACAATAAAATGTAATTAAAGATTACGTTAATGAAAAGTAAGATGAAAATGGTAAATATTAAGGCAATAGGATATCAACAAATGTTAACCATGTTATTAGAGTAATAGTTGATTGAATATAAAGATTGAAATTGAATAAAATCAATTTATTGGAATTAAGTTTTAATTTATTGGATTAATTGCAGTTGAAACTGAACATTGTAATTATTGAAATAATTAACATTGAAATTGATATGTAAATTTACTTTAAATTATTATAAATGTCCAAGCAATCAAAAATGATGGAAATTGTTAGTTATTAACTTTGAAATAAAAAGGCGATTTAATTAATTTAATTATTAATTTAATTAATTAATGTGAAAATAGCCATTTTGGCCACTGATTTGGATTTCGACGAAACCAGTTCATCGGATCCTTAACGGTAAATTATTGTAGGATTTCAAGTTTCGTATCAGTCGGATCTATCGTTTGATCGTACAGGCTCGAAACGCATAAAAATCAATTTAATTAAAATCAATTGAAATCAATTTGAAATAAGCTGTTTTAACATAACTCCTTCATACAATGGAATTTGAACTTGAAACATATTCCATTGAGTTTAAAAATATTAGAAACATCTATTTTGATATATGGGATTACCCATTTTCGTTCCGCAGACAGAACGAGCTTTTAGGGTCGCTTATCGGTCAATCAAAATTGTGTCATTTCTTTTCTATTTCGGCTACACCTATAAATATCCCATTATAAGCTTCTTCTTATTTTCATTTGTCTATACATACAATTCAGCTGTCTACCTCTCCTCTTCAATGGCAGAAATAGATTCAAACTTCAAAACCCCCAATCCAAATTCAAAATCCATTCCAAAATTTAAACTCCTCAAAATATATCAAATTTTATATCGATTTGAAACTCTTGACGAATGCAATCAAATCTGTAGATAGTTTTTCAAATTGGGTATCTGTATGTTTGGAATTCAAGGAACAATTCTTTGTCGTTCGTTGATCATCGATCAACTTTGATCGATCGATGAATCGTGGGTACCGTGTTGGGAAGAGCGCCAAGGCGAGTTCATCTGGGTGTGTCACACGTCGTTTCAAAGATTGTATTTGGCACAAAAATTCGATTAGGGTTTCATGGTTTATGGCGGCAGCTGGATTTTGGGTGGCGTTCGACGCCTTGAAGCGGCGTGGGTGGTCTAGGAGTTCGAGGTGAGGGCGGCGCGTCGTTTGGTGGTGGGTCTGGTGGTCGCGATTAGCCATAGTGGTCGGCGAATTGTGGACGAAGTGGCAGCTCCAGTGCCTGGTTCATGCAACTAGGGTTCCAGAGGGTGAAACGAAGCGTGACGTGGCAATTATCCTTTGGTTTGTCTTTTTTTAAATATAAATTAAAGTTTTAAATCTTCTAATGCGTATAACTTTCACATACGAGGTCCGATTCATACGCGATTTGTTCCGCTGAGATCATATCGAAATTTCAGACATTTTAACGCTTGTTTGGTCGAATTCTGAGATCGTTTGAATTTTAGCCCTAAATTGGATTTTAATTCGATTTAAAACCAAAAGTGAGTATTTTGACCCACTTACAATTTTTAAATTTTTTTATGTTAGTTAAATTAAATTTATGATGTGATTTGGAACTTATTTATTACTGATTTGTGTGTTTAAATTGTCATTTCAGTTAATTTGATTTTTTTTTGAATTAAATAGCCATTTAATTTATTATTGAATTTAAACTGCCAGTTAAACACTTGTTATTGATAAGTAGTTAACTGTTGATATTTATTGGTTGCATTGAATGATGATTATGATGGATGTTTGATTATTGATATTGGATGACTGGATGTTGTATTTTATATTGTTATAAACTGCAAGTTCACTATGGGTTGAAATGATACATACCCGAACGATCTATAGAATAGGGAAAAATCGTTATAGGTTTAAAAGATAGACTCAAGTGATTTTATGGATTTTATTTAATTCGGGATTGCGGTTTGATATGATATATAACCATAAAATATTAAATTGCAGATTAAAATGATAAATATCTGTATCACTTGACCCTAGGGTAGAGAACTATATACGGACACCGGAGTTTAAATGATTTTAAATCCTTAATTTTCTTGAATTTAATTTATATAAAATTTCGAAATAAAATTTGACTTTTTATATAAATCAAATTATTATCAAAATCCAAGTTTTATATTGAAATTGGAATGGGTTTAAGGGAATTGTTTAAAGAAATTTAATTTAAATTCAAAATCGAATCGTTAAGTATAAATGAAATTTATAGAAATTGAGTTATTAAAATTGTTTGAAATATAACTTTGTAATATATTGAAATTGGAGCAATTTAAATTGATATTTCGAACATGGATTGAAAGATTTGAAATTGGGTTTTGTTGATTTGGAAATTTTGCTAGTCCCGATATGTTGAAATGCAATAAATTGTTAAATTGATATTAATTTCAAACTCATATTTTAATATAAACTGTTTTAAAATAAATTATTTTAAAATTTTCTAATTATTAAGATTTTCAAATTATTAAACTATTTTAACCTATATTAACTATATAAATTATTTTAACCTATTTTAAACCAATTTAATATACTTTAACTAATTTAACCATTTAATCTATTTTAATCTAATTAATCTATTTTAAAGCTATTTAATCAATTTTAATTATATTTAATTTATTTAATAGTATCTTTAATCTATAAGTAAACTATTTTAGAGTATGTTAAATATTTATAACTATTTAACTATTTAGAATTATTTAAAACTATTTTCTGAATTTTCAGACTAAGTAGAAGGAAAGTGTTTATATTCAATTTCACTGGTTTAAAAGCAAATACGGTTAAATGATGTTATAACCTAGGTTGGGATTTAAATGTTATAATTAATGGAATATGATGATTTTGAAGTAAGGATTTAACCTATTTGGAAATATGATTTTTGAAAGAAATTATGATTTCGGAAACGATATGATTTCAATTGTGATAAGAATTTGAAAGTGAACATAATTTTGAAAGTGATATGGTTTTGAGAATATGATATTTTGATATAAATTGTAATTGACATTTTGAAATGTAAAAGAACCATCCAGTGTGAAATTAGCGTTTGGTTGTTACAGAGACCGGGATCAGATATTGTCATACTCTCTGCCAATACCGAAAACAATTTAACAATTGTGTATGTGGTGGAGATTCCAAAAATGAAGTAGGATGGTTTGGCGAACAAATTCTGTATGAGGTATGACGTGACCCTGACTCCTGTGAGTCGGCTTAGATGTGAATAAAATAGGAGCCACGCCGGGCCAAGTGAGGTCGCACCTCTGATCGAACACATTCCTTCGATACCATATTATGACTTTGTGATGATTTGGTGGCCACCCCTTGATTTTGATTTGGGAGTGTGTTCCGAGGTAGGCGGTAGTAGCCGCTATGCATTAATACCAGTCCGGATCCGCAATTGGTATATCTACCTTGGCATTGCTTCGAGTGTCGTGTTCACATGCCTTAGAGTGCCTTCTACGTGTTTGTTTTGTACCATACCTATGGAGTGCCCTCTGATAACCCTCCAGTTTACGGAGGAAGTTGCAATATTATATAGACTACAGGAATATATAAAATGTGTTAAGGGGGATATGGGTAACGCCTTAACACTATTTTAATACTTTTACTTTACTGTAGATAGATTATAATACATAGTTGATAGTTTAACGGATCCTTAGGAGATGAGAATCCCGAACATCTCTTAAGTTACTACACTCACGTTAAACACTGGATAGGAGATGTCAAACCCCGTAAACATCTCTGACGCAATTCCGCTCATATTTATTTACCGTTGATTTCACTTACATAAGATCGTTTAGTTCTGACTCTAGTGTTTTGTCTTTTCAATTCGCTCGGGTCAGCTTGAGCATTTCAGGGTTGAAGACCTTATTTTTGGAGGATGAAGACAAAGATTTGTACTATTATTATTTATTATATTTATTCCACCGCATCATGTTGTTCCGCTGCATTTATTTATTTCTGTTTTATGTAACTCTTATTTTTATGTTGTAAAAGAATAATCATTACAAAACAGCTTCATGAACTGTTATTTGATTATTATATTTTACCATTCCGCTGCGAGATTCTATATTTATTTTATCTCTCTCTTTCTCTTATTTACCCTAATAACAATCTACCCTTTTCTATGGTTTGAGTCTGACGTATGTGGCCGCTTATGCACTTGGTGGGTACGATTTAAATTGTCCAAAAAGGTAGGTCATTACATACGAAGCTCCATTCGATATAAATTATTTATTTCATTTACTATAAATGGTTTACAATCGAGAATTTTTAGATCATATATCTTAAATTCAAAGGAATAAATATCATAGAATATAATTTTCTATATCAAAATACTTTTTGGAATAGAAATCATATTTCACATTCCAATATTAAGTATCAACTATTATTTTACAATTATTGTTTCTCATATTTCTCTGTGAAGATGAAATGACCATTCACTCTATTCATCCCAATTGTGCCTTAGGTTACATCCACTTTTATACATTCAGCTTTCTTTCTAAATGGTCGATTTATTAAAAGGAAATCCTTACTGCAATAACATAATGAACTCTTTACAAAAGTGTATTTGGTCATCCTTAACTTTTATGGACATCAAATAAATTTTTCTTTTCGTAAACCGATCAAACCAACATTACAACGATCGAATTCATAGATCTACCTTGTAGCTTGTGGTCCAATGTTACATTTAACACAATAAGATAATCAATCATATTGAATACACAATCTCACACTACAGTTTACTTTCTTATATCAATGAACTAATTTCATCAAATTTTCATACATTATAAATTGTGACCAAGTTACGAATATATTTAGTGGTTATATAATTAGGCCCTTGCATGGGTCAACATGCAAAAATTTATTATTAAGCATAGTTTATATTTCTATATTACTATATCAATTCAGTTCATTTATGTACTTTAATCGAAAACCATTTTATCAATTATATGAATTGCACAAATTTATCAACATAGATTATTATAACTTTATATAGTAGGTGTTCTTATTTCATATTTCTAATAAGGCTCCCACTAGTATTTTTTGTTTCTCTAAACCCTAAGATGAAACATAGGAGTTTTTCGACTACATTAGTGGATGTTGCGGCTCATCTCTTTGGAGATTCTGACCTTGAGTTTGCTAAACAAGTCATATCCCCACAAACGATAGATAACTCTTTATCGAT
Source organism: Allium cepa (assembly GCA_030765085.1). Lineage (NCBI taxonomy): Eukaryota > Viridiplantae > Streptophyta > Magnoliopsida > Asparagales > Amaryllidaceae > Allium > Allium cepa. The sequence continues at coordinate 207,433,392 of CM060934.1, forward strand.
TGTGTCTTATTCAACTTCTAACCCATGATTCCTTCTTATGATCTCATTTCGACCTTGAGTTTGCTCAACAAATTGAAGAAAATTATTCACTCGTACCCACTATTTCGCGACGGCCGAAATATAATACGTACCTTAATTTTGCTTAACAAATACATATAGTTATCTTACCTCATTTAGCCAATATATTAATAATGCTATACATAACATCTCTATCTTGAATTTGCTTAATAACCAGAGAGTATGCAAGTAATTTATTGATATATGAAGATAAAGGACAACACTTATATTAAAGATTCATAATCTTCAATATATTTAATTGAGTGATATCGACTTATGAAATAATGTATTTCTTATGGAATACTTCGTGATTCAACTATCGGATACATCGGAAATCACAATATGCGAACTTTTACGTATGCGTTTATTCCTTAAGTCTGTTTAGGGTTTCTTTATTGTTCTACCTTTAATCTATACATTTATATTATACAAGTTTTATTATTATATAACTTTTATACTTTATTTAATAGTTTATGTACAACATTATATTAATTAATATTATTTAATTAATTAACACTTTAATTAATTATATTATTCAATTATAACATATTATATTAAATATATATACAATAACCTTTATAGTAGCACATATATCTTATATATATATATATATATATATATATATATATATATGTATGTATGTATGTATGTATATATGTATGTATGTATGCGTTTTAATTTACTTCAAATTATTTTAATTTATTAATTTTTTAATTAAATTATATTAGTTATGAAAATTATTTTACATAAACATGTGTACTTATATTGTCTGAAACAATTCAAGGCAACATAACATATTTTATTATATATATTCTATATGTATATACGTTTAACTAATTAACTTAATTAATTCATTTATTTTATTAAGCTTATTTATAAATAATAATTTCGAAATTAATTTTATAATTAAACAATTTGAAAAAATTATATAATAACTTTTATAATGGGCGTTTTATTTTAAAATTAACTTTTAAATTTAAAACCTTTATTCTAATTTTCAAAACAATTTAAAAATCTATTTTATAACATTTATAAAAAAATTCTTATTTTAAATTTTACTTTTAAAACTTTTTTTTTGGCCAAGCCAGCGGGGTTAACTGGGCCCCTACCAGTTTTATTGCAAACAACAATAAAAAAAGAACAACAGAGGTAAAACATAAGGCTGAAAAAAAATTTAGAAAATACATACAAGGGATAAAATACATCACTATCAAGCCCAAACGTGAATCAATGACTGAGGGTAGATACCAGCACTGTTCTTCAAAAGCTTGTAGGTGCGGCACTTGACTTCATTCCATAGATCATTTTCATTTCTTCTTACATTTTCAAAAACTATGGTATTTCTTTCAGTCCATATCACAGCCATGTATACTTTCAAGCAAACTGCCAAAACTCTTCCATGCTCAGTTCTCCACCTAGTAGCTTTGTATATAATACTCCACAGTATTCTTGTAGTATGACCAGAAAGATTAATACCAGTGAGACCACCGATCTTTTGTAAGATATGTTGCAAAGCAGGACAATCAAAATATAAGTGATCAGTAGTTTCTTCTTGAATTTCACAAAACAAGCACTGTGTTGAACATGCCATCCCAAACTTATGCATTAGACTTCTTGTAAGTAAGGCACTGTTTAACACTTTCCACATCATTAAATTATCCTGTGGAACAGAGTCGGTAGTCCAAATAACTTCATACCATTTAGTAGCAGGTAGGGGAACACTATCAGTAAGGGATTTGTAAACTTCTTTGACAGAGTGTGCTTTGTTGTGCCATAACACAGTATCACTTTGCAAGTCACTGAAAGTAATCTGTTGTATATCAGACCATATTAGCTGAATAACATGGTTACTGCTGTAAGGCAACTGTATTTTACCATTATGTAAGAAGGCATTAGCATAAGCTGTAAATTGAATACCAGTTTGAATAATCTGAGAGTACGAACATAATTTAGATAAGATTAGTCCATTTCTAACCCATGGGTCATTCCAAAAATTAACTGCAGCTCTGACATTTACTGGATAATGTATCATAGGTAGATAGACTTCTCTGTACTTCAGCAAGCTTCTCCAAGTCCAACTACACAGCTGTGGGATTTCCATAATCCAGAAATGCCTGTTCTTTATGTTGTAATGCCACGTCCATTCAACCCATAAACTACTTCTTCTATTAATGAGAGCATCAAACTGTTTACTTATAGCTGCAATGTTCCACTTCTTGACATCAAATACTCCCAGCCCACCTAATTTCATGGGTGCCTCAAATTTGGAAAATGCACAAGGCACTAATTTTCTGTTGTGTATACTTCCTGTCCAAAAGAATCTGTTCATTGCTGATCTGACAAGTTGCAATAATTTAACTGGTAGAATCATAGTTCGAGCCCAGTAAACAATAGAAGAGAAGACTACAGATTTTATGAGTACAAGCCTGCCACTTTGAGTTAAGTACCTATTTTCCCAAGCTGACATAACAGAGGTTATTTTGTGGTATAATGGAAAATAGTCATCCTTTGTTATTCTTTTGGTTATTAGAGGAAGACCAAGGTACTTCATGTCATTTGCCATGCTAGAGAATCCAGACTGTTGGTGGAGGTCAACAGCCAGACCAGGACTGATACCAGTTACAAGCAATGATGATTTGTTTTGATTTATTGATAGGCCAGTCATTTTGTTAAAAGTATGCAATGCATCCTTAATACCATTCAAAGAAGGCAACTCAGGTTTTGTGAACATCATAACATCATCAGCAAACATGATAGATGTAATTTGATGATGAGAACACTTTCGGTGATACTTTATGTTCTTATTGGTGTAACTAGTTCTGAGGATAACAGTTAACACCTCCATGACCAACAGAAACAAGTATGATGATAACGGGTCCCCCTGCCTTATGCCTTTACTACCCCTAAAATAGCCAACAGGTCTTCCATTTATTACTACAGAGTATGATGGAGTGGATATACAGACATATATCCAAGACACAAAATTTTTTGGGTATCCCATCACTGCCATAATCCTGACTATGGATTCCCAATGTATAGAATCGTAAGCCTTTGATATATCAATTTTAAGTGCAGCTGCAGGAGGGCCATAACTTTTACCATAACTTTTGAGAAGTTCTTGAGCCAAGAGTACATTATCAATAATGTCCCTATTTGGTATAAATGCTGATTGATTATTTGAGACAACAGTAGGGAGCACAGAAACTAACCTGGTTGCAAGTATTTTAGATATGCACTTGTACACCACATTACAACATGAAATGGGCCTATAAGAAGTAACACTAGTAGCTGGAGAGACCTTGGGGATAAGAGCAATATTGGTGCAGTTGATTTCTCCAAGAATTTTGCATTTGTTAAAGAAATTGTGAATAGCCTTGCAAAAATCACTGCCAAGGATACTCCATGTGGATATAAAAAATACAACATTTAATCCATCTGGCCCTCCTGATGAATGTTTGTTCATGGAGAATAGGGTTGTCTTGATTTCCTCATCAGTGACAGGCCTTATTAGAGTTGATGCTTCCTGGGTTGTGATGCTTGGGAGAGCAGTATTAGATATTAAGTCAAGATCAGGTAGAAAGCCATCATGATTTCCAAATTGCTTAGTGAAATATTGAATAAAAGCTTGGTCAACTGTATCAGGGGTTGAATGCAGTGTGCCTTGCTCATCAGTTATACAATGTATATTTTCTCTTGCTTGCTTTACTTTAATTGAATCATGATAATACTTTGTGTTTTTGTCACCTTCATCAATCCATCTTTTATGCAGTTGCTGTCTCTTCATGTTGGCTTCCATTTGCAGTGCTGTACTAACCTCCATAAATAATCTCCTCTCCTCATCAGCTGCTTGAATGTCAAGTGGGTGTTCCATCATAAAGTCTTGCTTAGTCTTCAGTTGTTGCGTAAGAGTTGTAGACAGCAGACCACCATTACCAAATGTTGTTGTAGCCCACTGTTTAATAGCTTGCTTAATATACTTGAGTTTCCTGCAAAACTTAAACATCGGGTTACCAAAGCAAGAAAATACTGCATTTTCATGGGAAACTAAAACTAGAAAGTGTTCGTGCTTAACCCAAGCATTAAAAAATTTGAAACTTCTCTTTTCTCTTCTCAAATGGTTTCCAAGTGACAATATTAGAGGGGAGTGATCAGATAGAGTGGGATGTGGGAGGTAAACAGATAGAGTTGGCCAAAGAGAAAGGGCTTGAAAATTGCAAAAGGCATGGTCAATTGTGGTAAAGGTTCGAACACCACTTCTACTTCTATTATTCCATGAGTACTTGGCTCCTGATTTATTCACTAATAATAACTCAGACTCAAAAACAGATAGGTTGATAGGGTCAAGCTCTCTGGGTGTAAGTGGGATGCCACCAAACTTGTCATTATATCCATAACAGGTGTTGAAATCACCCAATACCAGCCAAGGGTGTGAAGCTTGTCTTAATGGTGGCAATGTTTTGAGAAAGGCATTTCTTGAGTTTATTGAGTTGTCAGCATACACAATAGTTAAATAGAAAGAGGTTTGGGTTTGGGAATGAAGCACATGAAAATGTATGGATTGTCTAGAAGACAGAATAGGAGAAAGTGTTAGTTCAGAGGGGTTAAAAATGACTAGAATTCTACCATATGCAGCAGCATCAAGGTTATGATGTATGGACCAATTTGGATTAATGTAGTTGACTACTTTTTGGGATAGGGTAAGGTTTAGCTTAGTTTCAAGCAGGCCAATAAGACAGATATTATACTCAAATATATATTTCTTTACTTGATCAAGTTTCAGATTGCTATGAGCTCCTCTTAAATTCCATGTTGCTATTTTTGTATACATAATTAATTATAGAGGTGTGGTGGTGGTGTTCCTTCTCTGGGCTGACAGAGATCTTGATCTTGTTTGAATCTTCCTTCTTGGCATGCTAGGGGGGTGGTTGGCTGAGAGTTAGGGTGGGAGTTGGTTGAAGATGGTTTGGGATGATTGGATGGCCATCCAGGGAGTTGTATGGAAAATTTGTAATGGGGTTAGGAAGAAGGTTGAGATTGTTCAGCATGCATGGAGGTTACTAATTGTAATATCTGTGTTTCAAATGAGTTGCACCAAGTTTTGTCAAGTTCTGTAGCAATAGTACTAGTTGGTGCAAATTCTTCAGCAGTTTCATATTCAATTTGCTTGTTACTTCCACTGGTGTTATTTTCTTTCATGTTTGTTTCCTGCTCTACTTGTGTAGTTGACTGAACCAGTATTACAGAGGAAGTTTGATATTCAGTAGAGCTTGTATTCTTGGTTGTCTCTGTATGTTGCTCTGTGCATTTTAACTCATCAGTTATTTCACCTTCCTCTTTTTCTTGCAAATCAATTATTCCTTGTTCTTCCTCATCTGTTTGAAGCAAGTTGTACATGTTACATGTGCTGACAGCACCAACATGTACATCTCCTTGTGTTATATTTGCCTTATCAATAACCCTGTCTCTTTCATCAGAACCTACTTCATTTAAATTTTGTTTTACACCTGGTATCATCATGTCTGCTTCTTTAATTACTTCACAATTATTGATTTTTTTACCTTTGTACTTGTTTACTTTCTGCCATATCTGTTTCATATTGTTTTGTTTAACAGTATTTTGCCCCTTTTTCATCATAATCCTTCCATCATCATCTTTTTTCTGTTGCTCGGTATTTGCACTTTGTTCTACATTCTTTTCATTTTCCACCTTTTTGCAGTTACTCAGTTGATGTCCAAACTCCTTGCACACTGTACATATCTCTGGTTTCCACAAGTAAATAACATTAACAACTTGAACCGAACCATTTTGTAATTTAACAGTAAATTTATCTGGCAATTCTTGATTTGGATTTACTTCAACTAAACATTTCGCAAATGAGATACGCTCAAAATTTTCAGTTGATGCATCCAAACAAAGAAGCTTTCCTACTCTAGAAGCTAGCCAATTAATTCCCAATGGAGACCATGCATACAGTGGGATGTTGGTTAGTTTAATCCATACCGGTACTGATTTTATACTACTACAGCTGTTGCCAATGTTTACATCCCACGGCTTCACAATAAATAATTTATTCCTCATCACCACTGGGTCTGCTTCAGAAATTCTGGCCCTATCTTCATCGTTGGAAAATTTTAACAAAAACAGGAAGCCATCAGATTTTACCGATATCGAAACACTTAATTTCCAAACCTTTTTGAGGTAGTATAGAACAGTAGCATATGGCAATGGGGTATCTAGGAAAAAACCGACAAGATACTCATTCCACATTGCATTTCCAGCTTGTACAACATCATCAGGAGGTACAATAGCTTCACCACTGTAGTCTAGTTGTATTTCTCGAGGCACGTATTTTCCAGCGTTATTGTGTTTGGCTTTAAAACTTTTATTTTTAATCTCAAAACAATTTTAAAACTAGCCCAAGGCCCAATACAAATTGGGTCTATTCTATTAGGGCCAACCTTTAGGCTTATATAACCGTTTGGGCCAGGCCAGTAGCCAAGTGAAACATGGTACTTAATTACCCAACAAGCCAACCTAGACATGACCTTTCTTATATACCCTACTAACTTAGCTGTGAGCTTAATTAGTCAATGCCAATATGACTTATTTAGACTGCATATGTTATTGGGCACTCATACCATTTTTGTAATTTGTTTTTATCAAAAATGAATATTTTATTTATGTGTGTATTATGTTGAATAAATATTTATGTAAGCAATTTTTATTTAATTTATAATGTTTGTGTATATTCATGAATATAACACTTAATTTAGTAATATAATATATTGTATTCGAATAGAAATATTATATACAATTTTTTTTTCAATCTATAAATGTATATAAATTAGCATAAAAAATATTTTAATTAACAGAGTTTATATTAAATAATTTATTATTATTATTATTTTTAGGAAAAACAATATTTTTGTGGTCGTGAGTAGTACGTATGATTATACACATGTAATTTTTTTATACACACACGCATATATACAATCCATCTAATAAAGACAACATAACGTTATACAGATTATGCTATATTCAACATATATATCATATAATGAACATTATATATGTTAACATATCATTATAAAAAGGGAATTTTAGCTTTCACCTTGTGCCCAGATAGTACACCTTTGAATGTAGAATCAGAACTCCTTGAAACGTTTTCAGAATCCACAAAATGCTACTAGGTTGAATGCAGCTATCATTGGTGTTTGAATCTTATTTGATTTAGTGTTTTAAGCTTGAAAATTTTGACAAGAAGGGATGGGGAGTGGCTGGCCATGGCTGTAGCAAATGGAGGAAGAGTGTAAAAAATAAAATGAGGGATTAGAGATGAATATATAGTGGAGATCTAAGAAGAACAAAGAGGATCAAGATTTACTTTTCTCTCTTACCTATTTATCTCTTTGAATTCAAAATTCAAGCCCTCCTTAGCCATGATATAGTCGGCCTCCCTATGCCATCATAGTCACACTCAATAGGTCCTATCTTGGTGTAACCTCCCACCTTTATACCTATACTATCCAATAATATTTTTTGGTAATACTGTTAGATAATACAGAGAATGAGGTGATATTAGTCTATCGTACGTGAATATTCTCTTGGTCCAATACTGATACATATTACAAATCGAATAAATTACTCACATATACGTATACAGTATCGGCACAAATCAATAGACATATGAATTTCTAGGATAGAATGATATGTCATACAAACGAATAATATAGAGAACGCATAGTCAACAATGCAACGATAGTATATATTAGAAATATACACGATACTGAGTGGGAGAAAATGAAACAAATACCCACTCTCTCAATAATAAATACAATGTATGAGTTCAATATACAAGACAATGTCATACATATATGAAATCTTGTAATAAACAATGATATATAATAATCTTATACCCACCATCTAAGGCAGCATCCATAAACTGGTCATCTCGTCCTTAAACCTGAAATGTCTCGGACTGACCTGAGTATTATATAAATAACACACAGGTCATTAAAATGGAAGAGTCGATATATCTCTATAGTATGTCATTCCAAACTGATGGGAGGGTACCTGAATGTAAAAACATATCACGAAATATGTATAAGCAATATCACTCATACTGAAAAGCAAGTTAAGCAATATATAACGAATGAATAATGTCATATGGGTGAAATAATCCATGCATCCAAATATCATCAAGTACGCAAGTTCATCAAGTATGCAAGTTCATACATATATGAACCTCTTAATACAAAATGATATATAATAATATTCTACCCACCATCTATGCCTAGCACCCATAAACTGGTCATCTTGCCCCTGAACCTAAAATGTCTCGGACTGACCCGAGTATTACATAAATAACATACGGGTTATACTATGTCTAAAATGAAAGAGTCAATGTATCTCTATAATATGGTATCACAAACTGATGAGAGGGTATTTGAATGTAGAAACATATTACAAAACATGTATAAGCAACATCACTCATATTGTAAAGCAAGTCAAACTATATACCGGACAAATAATGTCATATGGGTGAAATAATCCAAGCATCCAAACATCATCAAGTATGCAAGTTCACAAACAACATAGGGCGAACTCTCAGCAATGCTTAAGATTATCTCGTAAATAATCATAAATTAGACGTACCCGGGTCCTTCATAATCAACGCACATAAAACATACACAAACAATCACCCAAATCATACATCAAGGAATACAAATATGGCATGCCTTCGATAGCCATGGTCATTTCTTAGATAACCATAAAGATAAGAAAATGGTCTAATTCCATGCTTTCAGCATCTTTAGCTATCCTCGATACAATATATCAATTCTGGGTTGCACATCTATATGTTCCCATAGTCCAATAAAACAATCAAGGAGATCTAAAACCACATAAAGATCATCCAAACATTTAGCCTCAAAGTAATCGACTTAGCTGTTCGCCAAAGAGACAATCCAATGGCCTCTTAGACCTCTGCCATCTACTCAACTTTCAGTATCATAGATAATTAACTGGACTCTCAGTTCGATGGGCTCTCTGCACCATAATAACTGTATCGACATCGATCTCAATAAATTATCTGAACGGATCTCGACTGCATCTATAACAATCTCATATAGGTGAATAAGTAGTTTCTATATTAATAATACCAAACGGGAGACTGATAGCTCCCAGCCGCCCCAGTTGCCTTCCTCACACGCTCTCAGCGCTACTCTTACAGTCATTGGTCACCTCAATGGCCATCCTGCCTCAATATCCATCAAATGTACGACTATGTTATGCGATGGTCATGGCCCTACAAGTGCCCCACTGATAACTGAATGCTAGCCTAAGTGACACAAGGTAGTGGCTCTCAGCTATATACACATCAAAAGGTATGTCATGGATTCAAGGTGCGTCATGGATTCAAGGTGTGAACCCACAATCAGGCCATTGGCATGGATACTCGCTAATTTGGTTGAGTCAATGAAGTATAATAGGAGTACATACAAGGTAGATACACTTATGGTTCTCAGCCTGCTCACTCTCTATTTGCGTCGCCATAAATATAATACCCCATAGACTTGACCCTAACGAGTGGCATTTATATTTACATAAAGCAATCGAACAAATATCGACATGGGTGTCCCATACCACCTTGCGATGTTCTCCCATTTACTTAATGCTAATAAATTACACTTGCATATCTTATTCTAATAACAAGTCCAAAGAATATTCAAAAAAGTATTAATGTAAGTCTCATATTAGATAGTATTTATTCAGATTTCTAGTTATGCAAAATTAGTACAGCCATAACACACATTTTATTAAGAAAGAAAATATGCATACGTATATATTAGAATATATATATATATATATATATATATATATACAATTAATAAAAGCATTTATAATTTTTAAATAATTAAAATACTTATTTTCTTCCTTCTATAAAGCCAGAACAATAATTTTAACCTATTTTAAATAACTCCTAAAACATGATTCTATATTTTATAATCTTTGAAATAGGTTATATCTTGATTATTACTTATAGAAATTAATTCATAATTCTGTAATTAAATACTACTTTAAATGAATTTCACAATCTCCAAACGCAAAAAATATATTTCCTAAAACTATAAATTATATTCAAAATTTATGAAATATACTTTATAAATTGTAATATATTAATTAGAAATCAAATCATATCTTTCTACAATTTTATAGGATTTTTTTAGATATATTAACTATCAAAAATCAAATTTTATCTAATAAATCAACATCTTTAATAAAATAATTAATAATCAATTCAAATAAAACTTTTTATCCAAAATAATTTCATATTTACAATGTGCTAATTTTATACTTTCAAAACCCAGCTTTATTTTAATTTTCAAAAAGTTTCTTTTTTCAAATGAAGCACACATGGCCTTGAACAATTCTATTCTAGGCCCATCAAACCACCAGTCCATGGCCTGGAATAGCAATGTGCCAGCTCATGTATGCTATTTCGGGTAGCTTCTCCCGCTCGATTCCTTCAAGTCGACTCTTACGTTAGCACTACTCATTATATAACATCCATGTCATCGAAATGCACATTAAAGAGGTGCAAATTCAATCGTGAAGCAAACATACTAGGTTCCAAGAAAAATGCACATAAATTCAATTTCATATGGACAAACATACAAGATGAAATACATGAATTAGACATAGATTTGTGGTTGAATTAACTCATCTTACCTAGCAAAATCTCTAAATATCTCATGGCACTCCAAAGTTGACCGAAAATCCAACTTTCCTCCTTAATGAAAATGCTACTAGACATCCAACATGCTAAAAATTTCACTGATAATTGTTAAGGGTGTAGATTATTGTTGAGAGGCTAAGTATCAAGTTTCGTAATTTTTGAAATTCGATTTGATGTTATGTAAAAAAATTTAGAAGAGGAAAAATAGGATTTCATAACAGTGTTTAGTGAAGAATGTAAAGTGAAATGCATATGGTTGGAAAAACGAAGCATGGTAAGTAGTTTCTAGACCTGTCATGAAGTACACAAGAGGTGGATAATTGCTTAAGTATAATGTTAGCCAAATGGGTTCATTTTTAGTTGTTTTGATTATTTTTCTTCTTTTCTTCTCTACAAATCAATTTATCAACCATGTTATATTAGTTAAAATCATCGAATAAAAATCATGCTTATTTTTATGTGTTTTATTAAAATTAAAAAATTTAAAATAATTATTTTGAACTATTTAAATTAGTTAACTAATTATTTCTATATTTACATCCCTAGGTCCGTTTATTGAATACATTCATAAAACCCTCTTTTATAATTAGAATAAAATTTCCTTCTCTTTTAAAATCAATTTATCATCTTATTTCTATCCACAATAAACATTAAAAAAACGTTTTAATCTTTTCTAATACAAATTAAAATTATTTCAAATTAAAAATATCAATATTTCTCAAAATAATTAAATTATTCATTTATCACTAATTTGCAACTTTAAAATATTTATCTTAAAAGTGATTTGTTATTAAATTCTCATTATTTCCAATCAAATTCCAAAATCATTCACATTAATTTTTTAAAACCCATTTTAATTAATTAAATCATAATTATTAACTTTAATTACTTGCTTCTTAACATCGGGTTGTTACAGACTTCCTCTTAAGAAAATTACATCCTCGTAGTTTCCTATAGAGAAAATCCATAACGAGCTAAAATTATTAGCTTTTCTACATCCATCTTCAATTTAAACAGTCATACAATCATCACACAAAGCTCATATACAACATCAATTATTAAACCTCTCGTTGGTTTCTCAAAAGTAATGGTTTATCATTCCATTCCCAAAATCAATGGTCATAGGCTTTAGGTCGAACAACCCAATTAGGATAATACCTATGTATCACAACCGAATATAATTTAGATGTTGGACTTTTCGAGAAACTTTGGAGTAAACTCTATGGTATGAGTATACCCCGAAAATTCACAACACTCAAATATAACGTAAAAACATATATAATACAAATTCATACCATATCTTTATCACTAAACTTTATAGTTACAAAATTCCTTAATAAATTCAAAGTGTCAAAACATTAAACAATTTATTTCTTTTAAAGATAATGATCTAAAATAATTCACAACTCTACTTTCTTCAATGCTCTCCTTACTGTACAAAACTTTCCCTAAAACCTTCCTACTATATACGTATAAATATATAATATAGAGGACTTAAAAATTTATATATCAAATTCAATACTTCAAATTCTCATTAATTTTCAAATTATATGAACTAGCCTCTCATGAAACTATATTTTTATAAAAAATATCTTGAAATTTTATGATACTCACGGGATAAGATTTTTAACTATTCATATGACTTTTCTAAAATCATAAATCATCAAAACATACATGGTTTTAAACTATAATCAACAACTTCAAACTTTGAATTAAATTTCTTTTCTATTAAATTTAGAAAACTTCTTATAAACAAACTTTTAATTCAAAAATCCAAATTCCCAAATATTCTTTTACTTACAAAATTTAATTCTTCTTGCTTTCATGTATTTTCTAAGTCATTAATATTTTAAAAGCTCAATTTTTTTCCAAAATAGCATTTTCTTACTTTTAGGACAAAATAATTTCAATATCATTCATTTTCTATAAAATCTACCTTTTCAAATTATTAAAACATTTCTTACCTAAAACTTAATTATCCACAATTTCTGATTTTATACATCCTTTTTGAATAGAAATTAATTTCAATGCAAATTTGTCAACAATGCAAATACTTCTAAATTCACTTTTCATAAGACACATTTCTTACACTTTTAATGAAAAATCTTTATTAATACTTGAAAATGTTATACACAAGATTTCCTTTGAATAATTCTCTAAAACTCCAATTCAACCTCATAAAATATTTATTACCGTGTTTACATTATAATTACACATTAAAATCTCACAAAATCAAAACTTTATTCAAAATATTCATGAAACACTATCACAATTTCAAAATTACTTCTTCTAATTTCATAAAAAAATTAAATTATCTACTACACTTTCTTTTGAAAACATTTCTCGGACTACTGATTATTCACAAAATAATTTTCTCAAAACAATCAACTCTTTTACCTAATCTTTTTAGTGCCACATAATTTAAAAAAAAATCATTTTAGGTTTAAAATCTATATATATATATATATAAACTTATATATCGCAATAATCAAATCACAAAAATATATCCACCACATACACTCAAGTCATAAGCAATCACATAACATGGAAAGTAAATCATCACAACATCAGATATAAGGAAATCTAAAATTCTAATATATAAATATATCGACAATGCCTCGCCATGAATTTCTAGCGGCTCACTTCGTCGACTGGTTGTAGTGTTAACTATATAATCAACATTGCCTTGCCATCGACATCAGCTATCGATTAATGCTTGTTGGCTGCAATTATCATACAATATATATATATATATATATATATATATGTATATATAATATAAACATGTTAAAATATAACTTTATCGTCTTTAAAACAATCCCTTAAATTCATCACAATAATACACATACTCATATATAAATTTCGAAATCAAAATGATTTCTAAAACTTCAAAATTTTATTCACCTCTTCTTGACATATTATCTACCAAAACATTATTTCAAAATAAGGTTTCCTTTATCAAAATTGTAACGACCCGCTATTTCGAACCATTCGCATCTACACATACCGGACTTGAATTGCTCAAAACAATAGGTTGTTAATTTATATTTGGCAAACTCATGATATACAGTAAATAAATCAATTACAAAATCACAGACATAGAGTAATATAATAATAAGCAATGGAAAAGATAAATTTTAGTTCATGAAGCTACTATATAAACAACAAAGTTTGAATTAAAATACAATAGAATATCTCAAATACAATGTAGTCTCGAATACAAACAGATGACAAGTCTGAACAAAACAACTGGATAGCTGAAAGCTGAATAGATATAAATGGATCTCCCAGTGAAGCTCCAACTCCAAGGGTGAGTCTCAAATGCTGTGACACTCAGCCTGACCCGAGCATAAAGCAAAACACAAAACACCCTAGCCAGGTTTAACATTCTTATATCAGTAAATTCAACTCAAGTGAAATGTCAACTAAAATACAAGTAACTTAAAGGATGTTTGGGATTCTCATCCTCTAAGGATCCATGAAACTATCTACTATGTAGGAATATATGCTACTATAATATGTATGTATTAAAGTAAACTATTAAAATAGCGTTAAGGCGTTACCCATATCCCCCTTAACACATTTTATATAATGTCGTAGTCTATACAGATACTGTAAACTCCGTTCACAAGTGGGCTATCAGGAAGCACTCCATAGGTAGGACAAAAAATAAACTCGTAGAAGGCGTGAAAGGGCATGTGACAAGGCACACGAGGCAATGCCAGGGTAGATATACCATTTGCACTCCCAAACTGGTGGTAATGCATAGTAGCTACTACCACCCACCTCATGACACACTCCCAAATCAAAGGTGCACCCAATCAAATCACAAAAGCAATAGAATAATATCGAAGGTATAGCTCCTGTTTTAGCCACATCAAGCTGACTCGTGGGAATCAGGGCTACGTAAATACCATATAGAATCGTCTCCAAACCATCCTACTTCGTTCTAGAATCTCCATCACGTACACAGTTGTTAAAGTGGTTTTCAGTATTGGCAGAGAGTATGATAATATCTGATCCCGGTCTCTTTAACAACCAAACGCTTATTTCACACCACGGTCATTTCATTTCAAATAGTTCATACTTCATATCAAAATATCATATTCATTTCAAAACAATATCAAATTCGATATCATTATTCACTTTAATAATATTCATTTTTAGAATTGTAACATTTTCAAAGATAGTAACACTTTCAAAATTATAACACTTTTGAAATCATAACACTTTGAAAATCATAACACTTTTGAAATCATAACGCTTTGGAAATAATAACAATTTCGACTTAACAGTTTAGATATTGCAAATAGTATGTATATTAAATTAGTTATAAATTAAAATAGTTCATATATTAAAATAATTTGTATATTAAAATAGTTTATGGATATTAAAAAAACTTTATATAATTGAAATAGTTTCCTCCAACTTCACAAATCGATTTAAATCATCTTAAATTCTAAAAATTCAATTTAGATCAATCCTAGTTCATCAATTTCAATTCAATTCAACTTATCAAAAACCCATTTCAATTCATATCGATTTCAAATCTAGGTTTGAACTATCTCTTCAATTCAAATAAGTTTCAAAGTTTACATATTCAGATTTTTGCAATATAGGTTTCATTTATATTTCAACATTCAATTTTATTTCAAATTGGAAATTATTTACTTACTAATTTTAAAAACAATTAAATAAAATCTCAGCTTATAAATTCAAATCAATATTAAATACTTGGTCTCAATTTTATTTAAAATTGAGAATACTCATTTAATCACTTTTTTTTCAAAGCAAGTTATAAATCATTTTTTCCAAATTTCAAAATCAATAAGTTCAAATAAATTCTTGTTTAAATTCAATCATTAACCAATTTAAATTCCAAGTCAACGTTAATTTTTCTTCCCAGCCTTTATTATTAAGGTTATATAAAAAAACTATATTTAAAATATCAATATAAATTTAAATAAATTCTTAAACATATTATAAACTAATTAGATTAAGTTTTATTAAATTAAATCTTATTATTAAATGTATTTTGCACTAAATCTTATCATATGTCATAGGTGAACAGTTACAAATAATGGCATATCATATATAGCAAATAAATAATTAATAGTTCAAATTTAACAACATATTTCAATCGCCGTTTCAATGTGAATTAAATTTATTAAATATAAGAATGTTAATCGTAAGTGATTGCTCACCTTTCGAGGCTAGAGAGAGAACAGGACAAACACACGGGATAAATCACGAATTCGACAATCGATGGATCCAAACAACAAATCTCAAAGTGAAGAAATCTGACACGGATTTGACAGGCGAAGCTGATAAATAGTAATCAATGGAAACAAACCAAAATCAGCTAGATATAAACTGAAACGAAATATATATTATATATATATATTTCAAAATCAATTTTAGAAACATATACTTAAAATAAAATCTTTATATATATATATTTTTTCAAATCAATGTTTAATTTAAACACGTATAAAATAAAAATCTATAAAAATATATGAAACTAAACTCAAGTGTGTGTGTGTGTGTGTAAACTAGTACATAAACTAATGCATAAGCTTTCAGACCTATTATACGTTAAGATCAATGTTTATAACAAAATCAGTATAACATATTTTATTACAGTACATACATAACTCAACAACTTATCTACAACTTGTATAACATAAAATCTGTATATATAATATATATTACAAAACCATCACTTAGTTTAAAACACGCATTTTAAAATAACATATCCATATATAATATTTTAATTCAAAATCAAAACATATATTGAAAAAAAAGAGTATATTGATTTGCGGCTAACACACTATATAATTTCAACTAAATATACTATGTAGGGTAGTATAAATATACAGACACATCAACTATATATATAAACTACTAAACTTACAAACATATTATTTTACGATAAATACTTGAAAAAAAAAGTTAGATTTACTTTATTATAAACCCGGACAGAACATATATATACTTATCTACAACAATAGGTTATACACAAACTTATCTAAACACAGATCTATACCCCTATACTTAATATATTATTATATTTTTTTATTTAAAGATTTGTATGTATATACTTCGAAACCCAAAAACATATATAACTTTTCTACCAAAATAATATATTTACAAATACTTAGAATATTAGTAAAACTGTTATATATTCAAATACTTATAATATTCACAAACTATTGTATATACATAAAAATAAATTGTTATATATATAACTACTTAGAATATTAAGTAAACTGTTATATATATATATATATACATACATACACATGTACTCACTATTTCAAATGAAGGAGGAGGAAAGCATGCAAGCCGGACGTGGCTAGGTGGTTGCGCATGGGTGGATGGTCGAACTGCGGTTATTGGGTCAGAAAGGAAGAGAGAGGGCGGGCGGAGGAAAATGAAGGCAGGAGGTAAGCTGACGAGTTCTAGGCGGCGGAGGCGATGTGGGGTGATGAGCAAAAGACACAGCCATGGGGAAAAATTGGGAGAAGGTGATGGAAATGGAGAACAGTGTGTGGAGCCATGGGGTCATGCGTGGTGTTGCTTGCATGCGGGTGATAGGGAGTTGCGTACGCCGAGTGTGGGAAGGCAAGCATAGGGCGGAGGAATGAGGTGGTAGTGGGAGCGAGAGGGGATGGTGAGCCGGTGGTGAGAAGTTCAAGGCGGCTATAGGGTCAGGTTGCAAGGCGCATGGTGGCGGCTGAGGAGCTAACAGGGAAGAAGGGTTATGGGTTGCCGCGGAGGAAGAGATGCGGCCATGGGAAGGTTGGTAAGTGGTCAGGGGAGAGGGGAGAGACGCACAACTACAGGCCAAAAAATAAAAAAAGAAATAAGATGTTACTCATATGATTATATATAAGCTTACGTTATTTTATATTAAAATGAAACCAGGGGGTAAGGGAACGAAAGAACAAGTTTATAATATGAAATAAGGAATAGTAATAGCCAAGCATTCATTCCTAGAAATAAATAAAGCAGATGGCTATACGTTTTCCCCACGTTGGATACACGAAGGGACAAAAGGGACACCAAAGGTTCAAAAACGGGTACCGATGTGGCTGACCGTTTCATTGTTTTGCCGCGTACCGGACACTGAAACACACAAATGAATATACTATAGAGATCAATTCGACGAGATGAATAGAATGGTACGCAGATATCAGCGATACGATCAACCAATCAAAGTCGATGTTTCGCTGCTAAACTGCTGCAAATTCGTCGAAAATAAGATAAACGGGGCCAGATAAATCAAAATTCGACGAAACAAAATATAACGTCTCACTCTGAAAATTATTTAAAATTTTACTGCATAAAAATATTCAGATTTCTAAAACATTTAATTTTCGTGAAATTAACTGATTTAAATTTACATAAAATTACACAGCAAACTAAACTTCCATATTATCTGATGAAAATCTGACATTTGCTACGTTTAAATAGACACATACCAAATATCAAATTTTTATTTCAAAGTATATTATTTAGTTTCAATCAAAATTTTAGTTAATTACGTTATAAAAATCGTTAAAATTTACCGGTCGTTAAAAAAAATACTTTATATCACTTCTTAGATCTCTATCTAGTTTTTTTTCCAAAACATAGCTCAAAATATCTCTTTAAATATCATTAGTCTTTCCAAAAATCGTTTTTAACAAAATATTATTTAATTCAAACAATAATTTTGTATTTTCTAGAATATCATGCTCATTCTAAAATATTCCTCATAACATACTAATCTTTTCAAAATATAACCTTCCTTGAAATATCATTTTTAAAACATTGATTTCATCATAGCTCAAAATATTTTACTTCTTTCCAAAATATTACAAACCATTCAAAGCCCTGCAAAACTTTTCCTAACTTTTCTAAATTTTCATAGCTTTTAGAAACTTCGTGTCCGTATGTCTCGTCCGAGTGTTTAATAATCAATATCTATGACTCTGATCGGACGTATCGACTAGGGTTATTAAAGCACTCAAAGGATAAATTAACAGTAAACCACTTCCCCAAATTTCTCCAAATAAATACATTTATATACTTTAAGATACCTTTCATATGAAAGAATTGTTTGAAAATTTAAATCACTTTTCTACTACCATACAAAGATATACTTGCTTGCTTTAAAACACAATGTAAATAATTTTATAAGAGTACTCCTTAAAAATACTTTACTTACAAAAATCCAAACATCACTACCATCTATACTAATAATTAAGCAAGCTTTCCATCTTCATGTTCAATTCAATCATATTTTAAGTTTTGTCTAAAACTGTACAGTTTAATTTTTTCATAAAATAACCAGTTTTGATTTATATGAAATGAATTTTAAATATCCCTTATGTTGCTTCACGACCACAGACACCCCCAGGTTCTAAAATATCAGAACTTAGAAGGATACCCGCCTTGAGTAATAACACATACTGAATATTACCCTCCAGACGGATCCTAAAACAAAATTTCAATCAATTAATGCAATTACATAAAGAAATCAAAATAGCAATCAAGCGAATCAGTACAGCTAAATGACTAAGCTGCTCAGTGGAAACTAATCAATTAAATTTCATTGTGTGCTTTGATCCTTAATGAATTATTTTTCTATTTTCAAAGCCACATCAAGGTCTCAAATTTATCAACTATGCCGACACTACAAGTCGGATTGACAACTTCTATCTTCACATCTTAAGAACTACTATGTATCTCAAACAGAGATTTACAATTTGAATGGTAGAAGTGATAAATACATATTTAGTAGGAAAATATAAATACGTCTCTTATTGATTATCCCAGTAATCATTGTATATAAGAAATATATGTATACCCCTGTTAACCAATCCTTACTATAGGGTAACTACCCAACACACCCAAGGGATATGGACTCTAGTCTCATCTAAGGCTATGACCCATGTCTCATATATAAAGTATTTTTCTGAACCTGCTCGGATACCAACTGTAACACACCACCTCTATACCCATACTATCCAACAGTATTGTGAGGTAATACCATTAGACAATATGGAGAATAAGGCAATATTGGGCCGTCACACATGAAAATTCTCTTGGGCTGACACCGGTACATATTCCAAATGGAATAAATAACTCACATATATTTATACAGTATCGACACAAAGCAATAGGCATGTTATATTGGACCGTCACACGCGAATATTCTCTTGGGCTAGCACCGATAAATATTCCAATTGGAATAAATAACTCACATATATATGCATACCCTACATGCAATTTCCTTAATATACGAGAATTGAATTCTTACCTAGAACTTTCGGATAGGAGACCAATTCAGATAATTGAGGCCTGCTAAATAAATCAACTAGCTCGATTGAACCGAGCAGAAACAATTGCCGAGAAAATACATTCTGATTTTATAATGTCTGATACCGACCAAGCATCTTAGTGAACAGTTAAAGATACAACTCTTTACAAGATCAACTCGTCGAGAGAGTAACAATTGGAGATACTGAATGGAATCCTTCACGACAATCCTAACTTCTCTTGATTCAAAGCACATCATATTAGCGACAAGATGTACTTTGGGGGACAAGTGTTATCCAGTCTTTTGCCACGGTTATATTCAGACTGATTGGATAAGCTAGAATCAACGATTATTTAGGCATGCAGCCCATACAGATGATCCTAGGGTCCAAAAACCAAAACAGACAAGACCATGAGATGACGGTTGAACGAACTAAGGAAAACATCATGCTAGAATTCATTACGTGCTAGGGGATCCGTACCGTTTCCTAAGGGTACGCCCCACTACTACAACACTCTTCTTTATCCAAATAGAGCCAGATTCAATTGTTGGTTCAGTATTCCCGTGCGTCGTATTGGCAATCTTCATATACACTCTAAAGCAATAGTTCAGTCTTCTGTAGATCTATCGCTTGAACCAAAAAACATCAAGGGGACTATGCAAAACAACTTTGGAATCCTAAAGCCAACAACAAGACGAGTTAACACAAGAACTTGCAAGATCCAATACTATATATTTGGGGATCGGTACCATTCCCACCTTTAAAGAACGGTATCGATCCCAACCATAGGTGATATAGAGTTGAGATTTTCTAGAAGACTTGGTTTTGGCGGCGAGGTTCTGCGGGAGAAGTTTCGACAAGATACTTGGTCGTTTACTCTTAAAAATACATGGACAGAGCTTCATTCTAAGGATCTTTATGCTGCCATTACATCTTACTTTATTGAACTTTAGGATCCCTATCGGCCCCTTCTACCTGTAACCACAAAATCTAGTGCATAAGTATTAAAATCATTCAAGTAGACGCAAGCCAAGATTGCCGAACCATTATAAATTTATGTGTGCTTGTTTTTACTATGTTTTCATTTACTTTCTTCTATTTAATCTCTACTACATACTTTTTTGGCTGTTTGTGCCATTTTTGGTTTAAACAATATGATTCATAGTCATATGATTGAAGATATTCATTGTTTCTTTTGCAGTAGTTTATTAATGATACAACTTAGTGTAAGAGCTTGATAGCTCTTTTATAGCTCCCATCGAATAGATGATTTTGTCATTAATCCTTTTTTATACAGTTAGAAGTTTCAACCGATTCATAGTCATATGAATTAAGACATTCTTCATTTCTTGTGCAATAGTTTCTTAATGATATAGCTTAGTTTATGGTTCTAAAGTAATTAATAAATACTTTAGATGCTTCTGTATTTTTTACTACTAACAAATAGTATGAAAACAAATACTTTCGTTGAATTACCAAAATATATGCATTTTAAATGAATGTTCATGATATTTATATATAAAACAAAAATGCATTCATTTCTCTCAAACACAAAAACAATTATTATTTCATAAATAACACTTGATATATGGAAGTAATTATTCAAAGCTTAGATGCATTTTATTAGCAATTGTTACGCCCCACCTCTATACCCACGCTAGACAAGAACATTACGGTGAATGCTGTCAACTAGCACGGAGAATAAGGCTGTTGAGGAGCGACCATCCGTGTAATTGCTTTGCGCGAGCATTGATATGTCAGATAGTATAACGAAACCCGACATACCGACACAAACTCAAAGCTACTACACAGTGGCTGTAATACCTTCAGAAACAAATATAGAAATAAACATAACATAAATCAGTCACAGATAATTCATATCACAAAGGCGGAATAAGATATGAATATTACACATAAAAGTGTACATCAGAGTAGTGGTCAGAAAGATCCACAATAACACAAAATAATAGCAACATGTGCTATACAAAAGAATACATCAATGAGTCAATATCTCAAGAGTATACAACAAAAAACTACTAATCTAAGTAGTAAGCAAAGGTCAGAGTAATGGATCCCTGGAGAGAAGTCAAGTCGAAGCACCTGCAACACCTCGGTCTGACCCGAGTATTATTTATAAGAAAATAATAAACGGATCAGTCTAGCTATAAATATCAGATAACATGATATAGAACGAAAGATATGGCATAGACGTATAATATCCATAATGGCATACTACTATAAGTATGTAAATGATAATCAACAAACGATTAATCAATATCAAAGAATCTTCTCAAAGATCCAAAAAGGGTATCATACCCAAAACTTGTATTCATAACAAGTTAATGACACACTAATTCACCAATGCACAAAAATTGATAAATCATATCAACGAAAATCACTAAAATTGGTGAAGCATAAATTCTAGAAATCATCTCAAGAAATCCAGTCAACGACACACGAATTCACCTATGCACAAAAATTGATAAATCATATCAATAGAAATCACAAAAAATAGGTGAAGAAGAAAATTCCAGAATTCGACACACGAAATCCAAAAATCACACAAAATAGGGGGGAGGCCTATCACACGAACGGGAGCATGAAAACTCACCAACATATTATCACACGAACGATACGCTATCTCATGGTAGCTAGCTATTAATTTTTGACACACGAACGGCCCGAAGACCATGGGGCGCTACCCCACATATGTGAGTTGAAACTCACACAAACGGGGTTTAGTCTCCCTCGTAGACAAAGAGACATCGCACATTGCTAGTCTAAATCACAAAAATGATCGTCATGATCATCAAGAAGTGTCAATTACAGTAAGCTAGTAAATATATGAGCTTAGCTTCATGTCCCATAACCACTAGCTTAACTTAAATATTTGCGAACAAATTGTAGATCTCCACTAGAAAATTGTCACAAGAAATTCAATCGAACAAGTCCAAGAATTAACCGACAAAGTAAACGCAAGCGTTTCATACCACTTGTTTTACTAAGTCGTTTAATTAGATTTCTCATACGAGTGAGGTAAAGGTTTGTATATACTAATAGATTGAAAATTGGTTTGAGAAAACGAGCTTTGTAATAAAATAGTGTTGAAATCGTTTTGATGAAAGGGTTTTGATATTTACTACTAGTATAGAAACCTTTATATTTTTAAAGTGACAAATCATCGAAAGGATTGTAGGAACAATCAATCATCAAAATTCACATACGAAGACGTGAATCAAATCCAAAGAAATCGATATTAAATCCATCAAAGTGGATATTTCCAAAAATTCCCAAGAAAATGTCATCAAAGTTGATAATTAAATGATAACAATAGAAGGGAACTAACACAAGTCGATAAAATTGGAATTCGTAAACAAAATAGGCAAGCAGGCAAAACACTGCAGTTTCAGACGTCTGAAACAAGTGGTTCAGACGTCTGAATCTGGAAATATAAAGATTTCCAGAACACAATTCAGACGTCTGAATCAAATGTTTCAGACATCTGAAATAGGCATATTTTAGCCTATTTTCTTTCTGTTTGAAATAGAACCAATTCAGACGTCTGAAACCCTATATTCAGACGTCTGAATCTGGGAATAGAAATCTTCCCAAACAATATTCAGACGTCTGAATATTCCGTTTCAGACGTCTGAATCTGGGGTTCAGGGCATTCCCTGAACCTAGGCCAAAAATGGCCAAACGAATATCGAAAACGATCGAACGAGCAAATGGCGATGACTAAGGAATTACGTCGAACGACAATCCAGCCTAAACGGCTCTTCGATACGCCTCAAATATCAATGTCCAAATATCCATAATAGGATTTTCATAAATTAGACCAAAACACCAAAAATTGGAATATACACGAAATCGATCCAAACCAAAATCAATTGCACACGAATAAACGTTAGGAATTCATACCTAACAATCGAAGATAATTATAGACTAAGATGTGAGATAAAAATCTCACCTTTTTACAAAATCAAACAAGAAGAAGCTTGAAAGCAAATGGAGAATCAACCTCTCTTCAACACAACCCAAATGAGCTTGAATCTATGCTTAAAACAAGAACATTCCCAAAATTAGGTTTAGGAATTTCTGAAATGGGTAAGATAATAAGTTGGAGAAGAAGAAGAGAATGCTTACCAATGGGTTCTCTTGAATTTGGAGCTAGGAATCTGAGGTTGCAAAAGGAACTAGGGTTTTGGAGTTTTAATTTCCAATCTCTCCCACCATTATTGCCTTAGAACTGAAAAGAGGAAGAAGTGAGGGTGAATGGGAAGAGTGGTTCAGTTTTGAGTATAAGTTGGCTAGTGGGCTGAACCCAAACTCAAACCCAAAGTGAAAAAGGTCAAATTTTTGACTAACTCCAAATATATCAAAGTTTATACTCAAAAAGGTCGCAAACGGCATTTTGAACTCAATGGAGGTAGTCTCGAGTCCTAATTCGGCTGTTTGCAAAAAGTAGCTTTTCGGACTAAAATCCGACTAATGATAAAATATTTAAATAAAATATTTAAATATAAAATCGATAAATATGCGGGTTGTTACAGACTCCCCTCCTTAAAGAAATTGCGTCCTCGCAATATTTAAGAAGAAGATATATAGTAACAACCATAAAAGCATATTCAAGACAAAAGAAATTTGAAATAAGAAGTTCACCTCAAAGAGCACGAGAAAGTAAGTCCGGATGTGTTCGCTCGATGTACTCTCTAGATTCCTAAGAACAATCCTTAGGATTTGAAGACCATTGAACTTTAACAAGCGGAACATCTTTATTTCGAAGTCGTTTGACCTCCGAAGCAATGATACGAATAGGATGTTGCTCATAAGTTAAATTAGGCGAAACTTCAATCTCTTCCACAACACCGGGCTCAAGAATAGAATCGGAATCTCGAAGACATTTCCGAAGTTGAGAAACGTGAAACACGTCATGGATAGCAGAAAATTGAGCCGGTAATAAAAGGCGATAAGCCATGGAACCAATACGTTCAGTGATAGGAAATGGCTCAATATATTGAGGTGCCAATTTTCCCGATCGACTAAAACGTACAACACCTTTCATTGGTGAAACACGAATAAAAACAGAGTCTCCAACAGAAAATTCTAATTTCCTTCTCCGGTTATCGGCATAGGATCTTTGTCTACTCTGGGCTTCTTTCATCCTATGACGAATAAGATCAATCTTTTCTGTGGAATCACGAATAAAATCGGGACCTAAAACCAGCTTCTCACCTGTCTCAAGCCAACAAGAAGGAGATCGGCATGGCCTTCCGTAGAGTGCCTCAAAAGGTGCCATACCAATACTAGATTGGAAGCTATTATTATAGGAGAATTCAACAAGGGAAATATGATCTTCCCAACTTCCCCCAAAATCAAGCACACAAGCACGAAGAAGATCTTCAAGTGTTTGATTCACACGCTCGGTTTGTCCATCGGACTAAGGATGATAAGCGGTGCTAAAATTGAGCTTCGTTCCCAAAGCTTTTTGAAGACTCTTCCAAAACCCACTAGTAAACAATGGATCACGATCACTAACAATAGAAGTAGGAACCCCATGTAATTTAACAATCTCTTTGATAAAGAGCTTGGCCAAAAGAGGAACGGTTCTGTTAGACCGAACGGGAATAAAATGGGTGGATTTAGTAAGTCTATCAACGATCACCCATAAGCTATCATGACCCGAACGAGAACGGGGAAGGCCATCTATAAAATCCATGGAAATTTGGTCCCACTTCCAAATTGGAATTTCTAAAGGTTGCAATAACCCACCGGGCCTTTGATGTTCGGCTTTAACAAGCTGGCAAGTCATGCAACACTTAACAAAGTTAGCAATATCAAATTTCATTCCCTCCCAATAATATAGTCGCTTCATATCCGCGTACATTTTACTACTACCGGGATGAATGGTGAATTTAGAACGATGAGAACCTTCTAAAATATCCTTACGAAGATCAATAATATTTGGTACGATAAGTCCACCAAATTTTCGAATGCCGCAACGAGAATCGATATCAAATTCTTTCAATCCTTAAATATCAATTTTATCCCTAATATTTTGGCCAAGAAGAGCCATTTCGGGATCTAGCCTTTGAGCTTCAAGAATGCGGTCTAAAAGAGAAGGATGAGCCTCAAGGCTACATAACACAAGTGATGAACATAAATCGGAGACACGGTCTCGAATCTCACAAGAGGATAATATCTCGAGATCATTCCATTCGGATATCATCATAGAAATAACCGCTTGTTGCTTTCGACTAAGTGCATCCGCAACGCGATTCCCCTTTCCGGGAGTATAAAGGATATCAAGATCATATGGTGTAAGAAATTCGAGCCAACGCTGTTGACGCAAATTAAGTTCCTTTTGAGAGAATAAATACTTCAAGGACTTATGATCGGTATAAAGAACAAATTTCTCTCCTAAAAGATAATGACGCCAAATCCGAAGAGCAAAAACAATAGCCGCGAGTTCTAAATCATGTGTGGCATATCTAGTCTCAGCCGGTTTTAATTGCCTTGAAGCATAAGCAATAATACGTTCTTTTTGCATAAGAACGGCACCCAAACCAACGCGACTAGCATCGGTATGAACAACGAAATCCTGATTCCCCTCGGGAATAACAAGAATAGGAGCATCAGAAAGAAGTTCCTTTAGTTTCTGAAAAGAAGTTTCACATTTGTCCGACCAAATGTATTTAACACCTTTCTTCGTTAAGCTAGTGAGAGGCACGACAATCTTAGAAAAGTCTTTGATAAAACGGCGGTAATAACCTGCCAATCCAAGAAAACTACGAATCTCCGTCACACTCTCCGGTCTCTTCCAATCTTGAATCGCTTCAATCTTTGAAGGATCCACGGAAATTCCGGATTCGGAAATAATATGACCGAGAAACTTCACACGAGATTGCCAAAAATGGCATTTAGAAAATTTTGCTTTCAGTTGATTACTCCTAAGAGTTTCCAACACAATCCGAAGATGCTTCTCATGTTCCTCTTCGGTTTTTGAATACACAAGAATATCATCAATAAAGATGAGAACAAACCGGTCGAGGAAGTCCTTGAAAACTCTATTCATAAGGTCAACGAAATAAGCCGGGGCATTTGTTAACCCAAATGGCATAACAAGCCATTCATAAGATCCATAACGAGTACGGAACGATGTCAAAGGAATGTTATCCTCTGCAATACGAAGCTGATGAAATCCAGTAGCTAAGTCTAATTGTGAAAAGACTCTAGCACCACTAAGCTGATCGAATAGATCATCAATCCGAGGTAAAGGATATTTATTTTTGATAGTAAGATCATTAAGCTTGCGGTAGTCAACGCAAAGCCTAAGTGTTCCATTGGATTTCTTCACAAAAATAGCTGAAGCTCCCCAAGGCGAGGAACTAGAGCGAATAAATTGCTTCGTCTCCAATTCGGATAATTGTTTACGCATCTCCTCGTTTTCTTTATTGGACATACGATAAGGAGGGCGAGTGATACGTCGAGCTCCAGGAATGAGATTAATTCTGAACTCAATTGCTCGCTTAGGTGGTAATCCTAAAACGGGCTCAATATGTCAAAAAATTCACGAACGACGTGAATAAGAGAAATAATATCACCCTCATCATCATCATCGTCTCACGAGGATTTAAAGAATATAAAGATGCAACCAAGCTGGAAACCGAATCTTGAAGATTAATAGAAATCTGCTTAACAGATTGAGGATGTCGAAGATGAATAGTCCGCATGGACATAGGATATGAGCTTCATAACGGTTAAGCCAATCCATTCCCAAAATCATTCCAAAGCCTAAATAACGCATGACATGCAAATCGGTTAGGAAAGAAAAATCACACAAAATAATCTCGACATCTTTACACAATAAACTGATTGTCGCGGATCCACCAACCGGATTCGCAATTCTCAAAGAAGTCATTAAACACAAAACATCCAAAGAAAAAGTATCAACAAGTTCTTTTGATATAAAAGAATGGGACGCACCCGTATCAAAAAGAACTCGAATAGGATGATCACGAAATAAAATAATTCCATCCAGAATAGAATGAGAAATACCTTGGCCACGAGATGTATTGCCAGGGGCTTGAGCAACATTAAGCTTTCCCTCCTTCCTATTTTGAAGTTTGGGACACACATGCATAAAATGGTCCGGGCTTTTGCAATAGCGACAAGTACGAGGCTTTGAACACTTGTTCGCAAAATGGTCTTTCGAACCACAATTATAGCATTTCCCTTGAGTAGAGGAAAAGGTCTTTTCAATAGGAGTTGCTTGCCTCCCTTTCTTATTGGGATAAGGGCCTTTGAATTTGTTTGGCCTCTTCTTGTTGTTGAAGTTTGGTTTGGAACCCACCACTTCAACATCATTCTCCCTATCCGCCTCTTCAAGACGAAGAGCAATATCAACGAGTTGGTCGAAAGAAACTTCTAATTTTAGAAGTAATGGCTTCTTGAGATTTTTGTTTAAGCCATAGACGAACCTCTGGTTCTTCTTTAAAGGGGTGTTGATGTATTCAACCCCATATTTGGAAAGCGACTCGAAGGAGGCGACGTAATCAGTCACGGAGGACTCACCTTGAACAAGGTCTATAAATCGTCGAGCCAATGTCACTTTCTCTGCTTCTGGTACAAATTTCAACTCGAAGCGTTCCCGGAATTGCTCCCAGGTGAGATCCGCTTCATTAATCTCATAAATAAGAAGTTCGTACCAGTCCAATGCTCTTTCTCAGAGCATACTAGAGGCCACCTGAACTCGGTGAAGGTCAATAAGATTCATGCGAGAAAAGATTCGATCGCATGACCTTAGCCAAGTCTGTACTTCAATAACAGTTTCAGAACCTTTGAATGGCTCCCCATCCAAATTAGTGTAATCGCTGCACAAGCGTGCAAATCCCGACTTTGGGTGAGTAGGTTTCGGGTTAGCTCCAGCTGCTTGAGCATTAGTTACCAAATCAAGAAGCTGTTGAGCAGTCATAAAAACTCCATCCTGGGGTGGAGTACTAGATGGCACGGCTCTGGGGCGGCCTGGCCTAGACATTTCTCTTCCTTTTGAAAGAAAGAAAGAAAGAAGAAGAAGAAAAAGGTTATTCACCAAACAATTATCAAGAAATCTTGATAAATAAAACAAGGAATCACAAAAGAAAATAGGATAGAAAGGTATGAAGACTCGAATTAATCCTAAGGTATAACTCCTAAGATGGACTTAGGACGATGATCCTTGTTAAGTTATTCTACATTGTTCCGAAGTTTGGCTCTGATACCAAGCTGTGACGCCCCACCTCTATACCCACGCTAGACAAGAACATTACGGTGAATGCTGTCAACTAGCACGGAGAATAAGGCTGTTGAGGAGCGACCATCCGTGTAATTGCTTTGCGCGAGCATTGATATGTCAGATAGTATAACGAAACCCGACATACCGACACAAACTCAAAGTTACTACACAGTGGCTGTAATACCTTCAGAAACAAATATAGAAATAAACATAACATAAATCAGTCACAGATAATTCATATCACAAAGGCGGAATAAGATATGAATATTACACATAAAAGTGTACATCAGAGTAGTGGTCAGAAAGATCCACAATAACACAAAATAATAGCAACATGTGCTATACAAAAGAATACATCAATGAGTCAATATCTCAAGAGTATACAACAAAAAACTACTAATCTAAGTAGTAAGGAAAAGGTCAGAGTAATGGATCCCTGGAGAGAAGTCAAGTCGAAGCACCTGCAACATCTCGGTCTGACCCGAGTATTATTTATAAGAAAATAATAAACGGATCAGTCTAGCTATAAATATCAGATAACATGATATAGAACGAAAGATATGGCATAGACGTATAATATCCATAATGGCATACTACTATAAGTATGTAAATGATAATCAACAAACGATTAATCAATATCAAAGAATCTTCTCAAAGATCCAAAAAGGGTATCATACCCAAAACTTGTATTCATAACAAGTTAATGACACACGAATTCACCAATGCACAAAAATTGATAAATCATATCAATGGAAATCACTAAAATTGGTGAAGCATAAATTCTAGAAATCATCTCAAGGAATCTAGTCAATGACACACGAATTCACCTATGCACAAAAATTGATAAATCATATCCATAGAAATCACAAAAAATAGGTGAAGAAGAAAATTCCAGAATTCGACACACGAAATCCAGAAATCACACAAAATAGGGGGAGGCCTATCACACGAACGGGAGCATGAAAACTCACCAACATATGTATCACACGAACGAGACGCTATCTCATGGTAGCTAACCATTAATTTTTGACACACGAACGGCCCGAAGACCATGGGGCGCTACCCCACATATGTGAGTTGAAACTCACACAAACGGGGTTTAGTCTCCCTCGTAGACAAAGAGACATCGCACATTGCTAGTCTAAATCACAAAAATGATCGTCATGATCATCAAGAAGTGTCAATTACAGTAAGCTAGTAAATATATGAGCTTAGCTTCATGTCCCATAACCACTAGCTTAACTTAAATATTTACGAACAAATTGTAGATCTCCACTAGAAAATTGTCACAAGAAATTCAATCGAACAAGTCCAAGAATTAACCGACGAAGTAAACGCAAGCGTTTCATACCACATGTTTTACTAAGTCGTTTAATTAGATTTCTCATACGAGTGAGGTAAAGGTTTGTATATACTAATAGATTGGAAATCGGTTTGAGAAAACGAGCTTTGTAATAAAATAGTGTTGAAATCATTTTGACGAAAGGGTTTTGATATTTACTACTAGTATAGAAACCTTTATATTTTTAAAGTGACAAATCATCGAAAGGATTGTAGGAACAATCAATCATCAAAATTCACATACGGAGACGTGAATCAAATCCAAAGAAATCGATATTAAATCCATCAAAGTGGATATTTCCAAAAATTCCCAAGAAAATGTCATCAAAGTTGATAATTAAATGATAACAATAGAAGGGAACCAACACAAGTCGATAAAATTGGAATTCGTAAACAAAATAGGCAAGCAGGCAAAACACTGTAGTTTCAGACGTCTGAAACAAGTGGTTCAGACGTCTGAATCTGGAAATATAAAGATTTCCAGAACACAATTCAGACGTCTGAATCAAATGTTTCAGACGTCTGAAATAGGCATATTTTAGCCTATTTTCTTTCTGTTTGAAATAGAACCAATTCAGACGTTTGAAACCCTATATTCAGACGTCTGAATCTGGGAATAGAAATCTTCCCAGACAATATTCAGACGTCTGAATATTCCGTTTCAGATGTCTGAATCTGGGGTTCAGGGCATTCCCTGAACCTAGGCCAAAAATGGCCAAACGAAGATCGAAAACGATCGAACGAACAAATGGCGATGACTAAGGAATTACGTCGAACGACAACCCAGCCTAAACGGCTCTTCGATACGCCTCAAATATCAATGTCCAAATATCCATAATAGGATTTTCATAAATTAGACCAAAACACCAAAAATTGGAATATACACGAAATCGATCCAAACCAAAATCAATTGCACACGAATAAACGTTAGGAATTCATACCTAATAATCGAAGATAATTATAGACTAAGATGTGAGATAAAAATCTCACCTTTTTACAAAATCAAACAAGAAGAAGGTTGAAAGCAAATGGAGAATCAACCTCTCTTCAACACAACCCAAATGAGCTTGAATCTATGCTCAAAACAAGAACATTCCCAAAATTAGGTTTAGGAATTTCTGAAATTGGTAAGAGAATAAGTTGGAGAAGAAGAAGAGAATGCTTACCAATGGGTTCTCTTGAATTTGGAGCTAGGAATTTGAGGTTGCAAGAGGAACTAGGGTTTTGGAGTTTTAATTTCCAATCTCTCCCACCATTATTGCCTTAGAACTGAAAAGAGGAAGAAGTGAGGGTGAATGGGGAAGAGTTGTTCAATTTTGAGTATAAGTTGGCTAGTGGGCTGAACCCAAACTCAAACCCAAAGTGAAAAAGGTCAAATTTTTGACTAACTCCAAATATATCAAAGTTTATACTCAAAAAGGTCGCAAATGGCATTTTGAACTCAATGGAGGTGGTCTCGAGTCCTAATTCGACTATTTGCAAAAAGTAGCTTTTCGAACTAAAATCCGACTAACGATAAAATATTTAAATAAAATATTTAAATATAAAATCGATAAATATGCGGGTTGTTACAGAAATGGTTATATAGTACGGTCCTACTACTTCTACTGTTAAAATAACAACATTCATGAAAGAAAGCTCTATTGAACCTCTTATTGCAAGCTTTTTTATTCTTCTACAGTAACTAACCTACATTCGAGGGTTACGTTGTAGTATGTGAAGCTCCAAGAAATAGATCCCATAAAAGAAAATCCCATATAAGAAAAACATACTAAGAATACAAATCATATTGCTTATTTAACATCTATGAATATTTTTTTCAATTCTGCTGATAATGCCTCTAATGAAGCAGTGTGACTTTCAGCTTTTCTTCATCCTAACTAAGCCTTTGTTATTGTCGCTCTTATACTTATAGATTTGCATTTTCCCTTGCTAATTAATTTGTAGCCACTCATCCTATCTACCCAAGTTTCATATCTCCATTACCAACGGTTTGCTTCTTAAAGTGGTATAAGTCATCTTAATAATTAGGAGATGATCCACTTTCTCTTTTAAAGTTTTACATTCAAAATTGAAACCCTTTACTATGAGATTTCACCATATTTCTTTGTGAAAATAAATTTCACTCCTTCTAAACAAGTTAAGGAGATTGAATAAGTTGAACTTTAGTGATTGGATCAAACTAACAATTCAAAGATCCAAGAATTAAGTTTGTCCATAATCCTTGGGTTAGAATTTCCCGACTCAACGAGAATATTAATGTATGAAATCGTAATGAGAAAATGATATTGCACTGTTATTTACTAGCTCATTTGAATGAATTAATTTTATCAAAATTTTGTACCTTTTGAACAAGACTGTTCACTATAGAACTTTGTATGTGTTCTAATATAAATCGAATATTCATACTCTTATACTAACTTTATAGCTTTCTCATAGTAGACAACGTATAGCAATGGGAGAGTTTATACTTAAGTGAGTAAAAAGTCAAAATTTCTAATGGTTGTATAATTCGATTATTGTCTAGCCTTAAAGCAACAACTTGCCAAAAAAATTATTAGTAGTCATTATGATTATATAGTTCTTAGTTAATCTCTAATTCAATTCATTAAGTATATGTTTTAATCGATAACCAATATTATGGATTACATCTCTTAAAAACCCTAAAAGAGACGTTGTAGTTTTGTAAATTTCTCTGCTAGGTGTTATGGCCCATATATCATGCCAACATATCCTTAGGTGTTATGGCACCTCGAACTCAGGCTCAGGTATGTGTCTCGATATAGGTAGTACGTATTCTTCGTATGCGTTAGGTAACCTATCTGCTTCTGATTTTAGTAAGTTAGCTTCTGATACTTGTTTCATTTTCTCTGATGCCGAGTTAGATCATGAGTTTATTAGATGTAGGGAGTTGGACAGGGCTAGATATGCTGGTTCATGAGGATTATTAGTTGGAACATTAGAGGTTTACACGATTTAAATAAATGTGACAAAGTTAGAACTTTTTTTAAAGACTATTCTATTGACATTGCTCTCCTTCAGGAAACTAAAATTGATTTCCCAGATTTTAGATTCTTTAGAAGATTAGGAGGTTATCAATTGAGAATATGGTCTTTTTTACCATCTGTTGGTGCTTCTGGGGGCCTAATGGTTGGTTGGCGTGATAATTATTTTAAGCTCCTTCAATGTATTCCAAAAAAGCACTCTTTGCACATTATTTTTATTAATCTTGTTGATAATTCTTTTTTAAATATTTCTAACGTATACAGCCCTAATTCAAAAATTAATCGTCGAATTTTATGGAATGAATGCCTTGAATTTAGATCTTTAGCTTCGGGCTCTTGGATCCTTGGGGGGATTTTAACGTTACTCGTTTTTTGGGAGAGTGTCTCCTCGTGAAGGAGACTTCTCTGCCATGGAGGAATTTGATCATTTTATTATTAACTCCAATTTGATTGAAATCCCTCTTTCTAACAGAGATTTTACTTGGAGTAATACTAGGGAATCCCCTTCCATGGCTCTTCTGGATAGGTTCTTTGTTAGTGATGACATTGAGGATAAATTTCCCATTTGTAGAGTTTCTGGTTTGCCTTACACATACTCCGATCACTGTCCAATTATTCTTACTTGTGATAAGCATAGGGTAATTAACAGGACTTTTAAATTTGAAAAAATGTGGCTTTTAGAATCTAACTTTTTCAATTTGATTCAAAATAAATGGATCTCTTTGAGTTTCTATGATATTAGAAATAAGGATAACTCCGCTAAAAATTTTGTTTTAAAACTTAGAAACCTTAGAATTTTTCTTAAAAATTGGAATATAAATGTTTTCGGTAATAAAAAAATTAAAAAATATAATATTCTTAATGAGATGCTCAAAATAAATAAGATTGAAGAAACTAGACAACTAAATTTAGGAGAACGCAACGTTCTCGCTAATCTTAAGGAGGAGCTAAATTCTGTTCTTGAAAAAGAGGAGGTTATGTGGAAACAGAGGTCTAGAATCCAGTGGATTAATGAACGTGATTATAACAAAAAAAAAAATTCATAACATGGCCAATGGTAGAAAACGAATTAATACAATTAATTCTATTTCTATTAATAATGAGACTTTAGTTGATGAGAGAGATCTTAATAAGGCTTTTATAGATTATTATAGAGATATTTTTGGTGCTAAAAATAAATTTAGAATAAATGTTAACTGGAATGATATTTACCCGCCTGAATTCAATGTTGATCTTTCTGAACTAGATAAACCTTTCACCGCAGAGGAAATTTGGAAAGCCATTAACGACAAGCCTAGCGATAAATCTCCGGGTCCGGATGAATTCCCCATTTTATTTTATAAAACTTTTTGGGATGTCTTGAAATTAGACCTAATTAAAATGTTTACTGATTTTTATAATGGAAGCTTGCAATTAGGAAGATTCAATTTTGCAAATGTTATTTTACTGCACAAAAAAACAGGCGCAAATAATTTAAAAGATTTTAGACCAATTTCTTTGATTAACTGCTCTGTTAATTTTTTTCAAAAGTATTAGCTAATAGGCTGATTATGAGAATGAATGATCTAATTGACTGTTCACAATATGCTTTCATTAAAGGAAGAAATATCACTGACGGTGTCGCAGTTGCTCAAGAATATATTAACCACTGGTGTAAAAACAATATTACCTGTGCTATCCTTAAACTAGATTTCGCCAAAGCTTTCAATTCCGTTGATTGGGATTTTTTAATTGATATATTTCGTGCTAGAGGTTTTAGTCATATATGGATTAGCTGGATCATGAATTTGCTCAAAACTGGGAACTCTAGTATAATGGTTAAAGGTATCTTAGGTAATAAAATTCAATCTAAGTGAGGCTTAAGGCAAGGGGACCCTTCGCCTCTTCTGTTTAATCTCGCCGTTGACGTTTTTGCTAAGGTAACTAAAAAAGCGGTTGATAATGGATCATTGGGAAATTTAGGTAATGATATATCGCGTAATGGTATATCAGTCCTCCAATTTGCTGATGATACCATGCTTTTTTCTTCCCATTTACTAAGACATATCGTTTCTCTTAAGTTCATCTTATATTGTTTCGAACTCTTGTCGGGTTTGAAAATAAACTTTGATAAAAGTTCTATTCTAGTCCTGAACGATCATGATAATGTTGAAAATTTAGTTGCAAATACTCTCAACTGCAAGACTATGAACTTTCCTTTTGATTATCTCGGCTTTGTGATTAGACCTTCTAAACTCAAACATGATGACTGGTTTACAACCATTGATAAAATCAAAAATAGAATATCCAATTGGAATGGGAGATTATTATCTAGAGCAGGTAGATTAGTTTTAATAAATTCTGTTCTAACTGCCCTTCCAATATACTGGATGTCCATGCATTTATTTCCTGATTGGGTAATTGATAAAATTGACAAAATTAGAAGAGATTTCTTATGGAGCGGGAAAAATACTAACAATAACATAAAATGTTTAGTAAACTGGGAAACCGTTTGCAAAGCTAGAAAGGAAGGTGGCTTAGGAGTAATTAACTTGCGTAATATGAACTTGTCTTTGCTTAGTAAATGGCTAAGGAAGTTTAAGGATATAAACGATAATGCTACTTGGAAAGAGATCATTATAAAATATTACTATAATGGTTGTATTAACTCTTATCAAATCATTTCTCCTGACAATCAGAATCTTTCTAACTTTTGGAAATCCATTTTGAAATGTCAGGATATTTTCATCCTAGGCCTTAGTACAATTGTCCACTCTGGTAATTATACTTCTTTTTGGCATGACCGGTGGATTTTTGTGTTACCTCTTAAGGTAGAATTGAAAGAGCTTTATGAAATTTGCAACTTTAAGTATGCGTTAATTAGTGATGTTTTTACTCCTGATAATGATTCCCCCTTGGAACTTTACTTTTAACAGAATTCTAGTAGGCTCAACCCTTAGACAGCTTTCCTTGCTTTATGCTAAATTAAGTCTTTATAATATTGATAATTATAATGACACCATTAGGTGGGAATGGGATAAGAGTAAGGAAATATACTCCAAATTCTTTTTATAATTTTATTAACTTTTCAGACACATCAAACATCTCTTTTAACTGTAGTTGGAAAGCAAATGCTCCTCCTAAATCTAAAATTCATATGTGGTTAATACTCCATGGAAAACTTAATACTATAGAATTACTAAAGAGAAAAAAATTCATAATGACAACAATTGTTATTTTTGTAATTTACATATTGAAGATATTAAGCACATTTACTATGACTGCTTGGAGTCTTATGGCATCGTAAACAATACTCTCAGAATTTTTAATTTTAATATTACAACTAAAATCAATGATTATGAATTCTACTGGAGCAGATATAGATTTAGGTTCAAAACGAATATTAGATTCTTACTAGATACTTTAATCACTATTACTAGTTGGTATATTTGGTTCGAAAGAAATTAAAGATTTTTAACAATAATATTAGTCTGGGTAATAAAGTGATTTACACTATTTCTTCCTTTTGTTTTAATTGGATTTCTAACCCCAAATATAAATTAGCTAAAAAAGAAATTCTTTAAAGGGTTCCTTAGCAAAGTTAGGTATAATATTTACTCTTTTAAAATCAATAATAATATCTTTAACACTAATAATAATAGTATTTATATTTATCCTAACTTATCCAACGATCACACTGTCAACCATAATTTGCTTAGGATCGCAGGCGCTTAGGATTTTTGTTTTGTACTATTTTCTGTTCGGGGGTTAGTTTAGATAGATGATTTTTTAAACATATATATGTATATTAATTTTCTAATATACATATATACGTATCATTCTAACTCTTTATTTAGTCTTTCTGCTGGCGCAGGTTCGAGCGATAGGGTGTTTGGGTTCACTTTGCAGGTTCACACGACTTCAGATTGCAGGGCTTTGGATTGCGGAAAGGGCTTAGGCACAGAGTGTTCATCTGAGGACACCGTCATCTCCACTATGGAGCTCTTGCATCTAGAGGATTTGCTTTTTGGCTTGGCTTTTGTTCCATTGTAGCAGGGAGCTTCTTATTTTGCTTGTGTGGTCGCCTTGTTTTTTTTTTTAGGTTTTTCTAGTGCATTTTAGGTACTTCAAATACCTCAATATCGGGCGGTTGTCATGCATGTGCTCGATATTAGGGTGTGATGGGTAGAGACTTTGTCGGACCTCATCTTAGGGGTGCCTTATTTTTTTTGTATTTGTACCTTCATTCTGTCACCTGCCAGACGTGTTGGCAGCTCCTTTTTTTCTGTATTATATATATATATATGTGTGTGTGTGTGTGTGTGTGTGTGTGTGTGTGTGTGTGTGTGCTCTCCTCTATCCTTAGAGGATCACACATTTCCCTCAAAAAAAATTATGATTAACACGTTATCACTGACATTCGAAATAATTCCTGTTATCCCACTTTTTGGGTAAAAACTGGAATATCAACAAATTGGTAAGGAATGTTGAATATCGGGGTTGGAGATCGATTGGAATCAAGACTACGATCGATGACGTCAAAATTTTGTTGAGCTCCGATCGAGACGAAATTGATTGGAGATGATGATAAGGATTAGGAGAGGCTATGTTTCAAATTTCAGGTTAATCGGAGTTCGTATGAAGGAGATATGATCGATGCAAGGTAGGAAGAACATATTGTTCGAAGCCACCTTCCTCTCACCACCGAACCAACTCCACTTCCCTTCCTAGCCGAACCAACTCCACCTTCCTCTCACCACCGAACCAACTCCACTTCCCTTCCTAGCCGAACCAACTCCACTTCCCTTCCTAGCCGAACCAACTCCACTTCCCTTCCTAGCCGAACCAACTCCACTTCCATGTACTACCGAACGAGTCCCACCGAATCACCTCCACCGGACCAAGCTCCACCGGTCCAAGGCCTCACCGAACCAACTCGCCACCGATTCAACCTCCACCAAACCAACCACTACCAGACCGGAGCTGCCGAATCAACCCACGCTCCACACACTACCGTTCCAATCAACACTCCACTCACCGCCGAACCAAGGTGTTGTCGAACCAACGTTGTCGGGCCAGATTGCATCAGCCCAGGCCCACCAGCAGCTATATACATCCAGAACCCCTACCCCCAGCCTCACTCTATAAATAGAGGGGCAGGGGTACAACAATGGCAGACAAGTTTGAGAGCTCAAGCCTAGAAGGAACTTTCAAACAACTTTCATACACTTGTACTACAAGCTTTGTACTTGTAATCTGAATAAAAAAGGAGAATAACATATGAAGTGGACATAGGCACATTCTGGCCGAACCACTATAAATCTGTGTGTCTTTTACAGTTTAGTCCCTGCTTTTCACGTATTTGCATAAACCACCCAAATCACTACGGACAACATAAAATCAACTAAATCATACGATTCGGAGGTGTTTGCCTATTTTTTGTGCAAACATTTTTGGATTATTTGCTGAGATCTGTGATTTGTGTTTGAATATTGCTGATTTGTATTCATACACTGGTGCTTTCATGGTATTTGGGGTTTGTGGCCAATTTTGGCGCAAACACTTTGGTGCTTTCACTGAGAAGGACTAGCACCCGCTACAACGGATAGAAGTTTGGATTTGGAAGACAATGACTAGGCAAAATAGTAGAAGGCTAAGGGCTGAGAGTAGCCAACAGAGAGGAAGTCAACAAGCATCCTCCGGAGGTGAGGAAGGACCGGCTTCGATCTACATAACCCGGGATGAAATGGAAGCCATAACAAATTCACTGCAGGAGAGGTTGTTGAAAAGCCAACAGGAAATGATGCAGACTTTCTTGGAGCAAATGAGAGCTGCAGGGATGCATAACTTAGGAACAGCTACAGCGGCTGTGGATGCAGGACAAGGAACTAGGGCAATGGAACCCAATGGAGGACAGGATACAGAGCCAGAGGGCAATCGACAAGGGCTTTGGGGCAGGCCCGCAGGATCCAACACAGGAGGACCTTTGGAAGGAATTCAACAGGCTAGAACCAACGTTGCTGCTAGCGAGCCACATGAAGAGTATGTACCGGAATTCCCTCGGGGGCAACCCCCGACAGACAATGCTGGATTGGTAGATATAATTAGGAAGACTGTGCGAGGTGGTTTGACCAACGGAGACTTGGAAGGAGTGAACGGGAGTCCGTTTGCTCGGGAAATAAGGATGGCTCAGCATCCACCTAAGTTTAAGTTGCGTAGCGTGGAGGTATATGATGGCAAGGCAGATCCAACGGATCACTTGATGAAGTACACCAGACACATGGAGGTGCTGGGGACATCGGAGGAGGTGATGGCCCGATGCTTTCCTTTATACTTGACGGACTTGGCTGCGATGTGGTTTAGGCAGCCGGAAGTAGGATCTATTGGGACTTGGAGGGAATTGGTGGAAAGGTTTTTGGGACAGTTTCAGGTTCATGTCAAGAGACCGAAGAACGTGATGACATTGACATCGGTAAAGCAAAGGATAGATGAATCGATTAGAGCTTCTCTAACTCGATTCAGTGCCGCAGTTGCTTCGGTGGATCGACCTGATCCATCGATGGTTTTAATGGCAGCAGTATCAGGAGTCAGGGAGAACTCGGATTTCAAGGTATCTCTGATACGAGATCCCCCACGGGATCTCGACGAATTCTTTCACGAGGCAGAAAGGTTCCTTCGGCAAGAAGATGCGAGTACGGATTTAAAGTTGAAAAAGGTTAATGCAATTGAGGTTGGAGGACCATCCAGCAAAGGTTCGGATAAAGACAAAGGAAAAAGGAAGTTGGACGATGATTCTGAAAATGTTAGGAAGCAATGGAAGGATCCAAAGTTTTCCACATACACAGGATTGAACGAGACACTGGAGCGGATATACCTGGATACTCGGAATCGTCTTCCCTACCGGAGGCCGGCTAGGAGAGAACCATCAGAACGGGAGAGGACATCAGGAAAGCACTGCCTCTTCCATGATTTGGATGGACACGACACCAACAGCTGCAGGCACTTAAAGGACATAATTGAGGAGCATGTAAGGAATGGACAGATGCCACAATATGTTGGACCTCGGAATGCAACGGCGGGGCAGGAGCAACCGCCGCCTACCTCAAGCTACGATGGTGGGAGGCCCAAGATTGATGGTCGGTTGATCATCCATTGACCAGGTTAATATGAAATAAGTAGCGAACTATTGGCAAGCAACCAAGTCATTTACACATGTACGGGGACGGAGATAGCCCCTAGGCATGCTCTGAATGATGATAAACTGCAATGTTATGGTTTGTGAAATTTATCTTTTGCTTTTGGATTGGACACTGCTTTTTTTTTGGTTTTCGATTTTGGAGCTTGGATTGAGCTCCTGGTTTTTCTTGCTTTTTGATTTGGATTTTCCTTTGGATGATTGTTTTCGGTTTTGGATGCTGGTTTGGATTTCTGGTTTTCTGGTTTTAATTTGGATTTTGGATTTGGATTTTGGATTTTGGATGTGGATTTTGGATTGGATTTTGATTGGATTTTTATCTGATTTTTGATAAACGGTCGTCGGGTATGGATTATGCCTGGCAAGGGGTGAGTCGCTTTGCCCGAACGTGGTAAATTGACTCATTCAGGTCGTCAAGTATGGACTATGCTTGGCAAGGGTCCGGAGTGACCAGGATTCGGCCTAGGACTTAGGCCATGTATTATCAATTGTTATTTTCAGGTCGTTGAGTATGGACTATGCTCAACAAGGGTCCGGAGAGACCAGGATTCGGCTTAGGACTTAAGCCATGGCATTGCACAGCGTCCAGGGACACTGGACCAAGGTCGTCAAGTGTGGATTACGCTTGGCAAGAACCCGGAGAGGTTAGCTCAACGTCCAGGGACACTGGACCAAGGTCGTCAAGTGTGGATTACGCTTGGCAAGAGCCCGGAGAGGTTAGCTCAACGTCCAGGGACACTGGACCAAGGTCGTCAAGTGTGGATTACGCTTGGCAAGAACCCGGTGAGGTTAGCTCAACGTCCAGGGACACTGAACCAAGGTCGTCAAGTGTGGATTACGCTTGGCAAGAACCCGAAGAGGTTAGCTCAACGTCCAGGGACACTGGACCAAGGCCGTTATGTGTGGATTACGCTCGACAAGAACACGATGAGGCTAGCTTAACAACCA
Source organism: Allium cepa (assembly GCA_030765085.1). NCBI lineage: Eukaryota > Viridiplantae > Streptophyta > Magnoliopsida > Asparagales > Amaryllidaceae > Allium > Allium cepa. The sequence continues at coordinate 207,475,237 of CM060934.1, forward strand.
GGGACACTGGATCACGGCCGTCAGGTGTAGATTGCGCTTGGCAAGAGCCCGGAGAGGTTATGGATTTGGATATCGACCCGGAGAGGTCCTGGATTCGGTTATTGGCTATTGGATAAGGATGGTTTGGGACTCGGTTGTCGAGTTCGGATGGACATGGAATTGGCTCAAGCTTTGGTTATTGGATTTGGAATTGGATATTGACTCGGAGCAGTCAAGGATGATATACTCTGGCAATATGGTTATGGACTTCGGATATTGGATTCGGAATTATTCAAAACACGCCATGTTATCACAAGGCATGTTTTGGGGGGCAAAGTGTTATCCCACTTTTTGGGTAAAAACTGGAATATCAACAAATTGGTAAGGAATGTTGAATATCGGGGTTGGAGATCGATTGGAATCAAGACTACGATCGATGACGTCAAAATTTTGTTGAGCTCCGATCGAGACGAAATTGATTGGAGATGATGATAAGGATTAGGAGAGGCTATGTTTCAAATTTTAGGTTAATCGGAGTTCGTATGAAGGAGATATGATCGATGTAAGGTAGGAAGAACATACTGTTCGAAGCCACCTTCCTCTCACCACCGAACCAACTCCACTTCCCTTCCTAGCCGAACCAACTCCACCTTCCTCTCACCACCGAACCAACTCCACTTCCCTTCCTTGCCGAACCAACTCCACTTCCCTTCCTAGCCGAACCAACTCCACTTCCATGTACTACCGAACGAGTCCCACCGAATCACCTCCACCGGACCAAGCTCCACCGGTCCAAGGCCTCACCGAACCAACTCACCACCGAGTCAACCTCCACCAAACCAACCACTACCGGACCGGAGCTGCCGAATCAACCCATGCTCCACACACTACCGGTCCAATCAACACTCCACTCACCGCCGAACCAAGGTGTTGCCGAACCAACGTTGCCAGGCCAGATTGCATCAGCCCAGGCCCACCAGCAGCTATATACATCCAGAATCCCTACCCCCAGCCTCACTCTATAAATAGAGGGGCAGGGGTACAACAATGGCAGACAAGTTTGAGAGCTCAAGCCTGGAAGAAACTTTCAAACAACTTTCATACACTTGTACTACAAGCTTTGTACTTGTAATCTGAATCAAAAAGGAGAATAACATATGAAGTGGACGTAGGCACATTCTGGCCGAACCACTATAAATCTGTGTGTCTTTTACAGTTTAGTCCCTGCTTTTCACGTATTTGCATAAACCACCCAAATCACTGCGGACAACATAAAAACAACTAAATCATACGACTTGGAGGTGTTTGCCTATTTTTTGTGCAAACATTTTTGGATTATTTGCTGAGATCTGTGCTGATTTGTATTCATACACTGGTGCTTTCACGGTATTTGGGGTTTGTGGCCAATTTTGGCGCAAACAATTCCTAATCATTTAAGATGTGCTTTTAATCACCTTTGTGACTTTATAAAGTACCAACAAATCACAAAGTGCATTAAGTACCCATGACCTACCATTTAGCGATTGCATGAAAATAAATTTTTATAACTCTTGGAGAGTACCAACAAAGTTATATAATATTCTCACCGATCTTGAGACATTCATAGTAATGACTACGATATTATTATAACTAGGGGAGTATCAACAATCATACATAAGCTAAAATAATCATACTAAATGTATACGACAAAAAATAAGAGTTTTGAAATCATAATTTTAACTAATCATAGATTGTTGTCAATGTTATGAAGGGAATGAGTATAATACTCTATGAGATCGTATATCTCTACATCATATGTATACTCCCTTACATCTATATGTGAAATTTATGATTTTATGATTGAGCCACTTGGCTTTTGTTTTCTTTTGACGGTTTGAGTCCGTAGTGGAAATTTGTGGTTGTTTGGACCTAGCCGCGCAAAGGAGACGCTGACGATTTTTTTTGAAAATTTAAGGAGTTAGAAAATTTTGAAGAAAATTTTTTAGAACTAAAATTGGATTTGAGTTAGACTTTGAAATGACTGAGTAAATAATATTATTTAGAATCTATGAATGAATTTGGAAAATTATTAAAAGTGATAACGTGATTTCAATAAGATTGTTCTTGGAAAGTTGTTTAAACTGTTTGGTTTTGGTAAATAGTAAATGGGTTTTGGACCATTCTTCTTACCTTGGTAATTTCAGAAATGAAATTTTTTTAAGGGGAAGGAATGTAACGACCCAGAATTTTGGTTATTTGAAATTGAAATATTTAACTGATTTTAAATATTTAAAAGTTAATTTTCAACTTGAAATTCAAATATAATGATTTATTGGGTAATCTAATAATTGGAATTAGTAAAATAATTGAATCTTGAGTTCTAAGCTTGATAAAATTAATTTAAAGCCTTATTAAATTTATATTAATAAGGATGAAGGTAATAGAGCTTTTATATTGAATTTAAAAGTGATTTGTTCAATTTTAAAAACATCTCGTTTAAATTGACGAGTAAAAAATAGCCTTTCGAGGAACAGTCTAGAATTTCGATGAAACTAGTTCCACTGGTCTGTAATATTGTATTATTATCGAATTTCAAATTTCATAGAATTTGGAGTTATTGTTCGGTTGTATGGGATGCAAACTCGCTAAAATTTTTATCGAAAATTAAACATAATAACTGGGTCCAAAAAGCTATCTTCTTCATACGATCAAATTGGGACTCGAAACCTTTTCCATTGCGTTCAGAATAGGGGTATAACATTTAGAACGCTTAGCAGCATGCCTCGATAGGGGTTCAAGATTTTAAGCTAAGAAATAGAGATTTCGGCGTTTTAGCAGCAGTTTTGGCAGTGAATATCGAGTTCTGAAAACTTAGTCATATCACTGATATTTGTGTACCATTCTGTTCGTCTCGTCATGATAATCTCTACAGTATATTCATTCCTATAGTTTGGCATCCGATACACATCGAAATCCACGAAATGATTTCTGTATTGGTTCCATATTTGGCTTTTGGGTTCCTGTCTCTATTTAATTGTCCTCCGCGTAATCCAACGGCCATTAGCATTTAATATGTCTCTGAATTCAACAATTGACCTTCATTATTCCCTATTTTAAAAAATAATTATGGTTCGTCCTTTTAATTCCATCCTCTCTCCTCTTCTTCTTTTGTGCCTGTTCATTGTTTTGAAGAAGTAAAATAAAATAATAAATATTTATATGGTTCGTATATTTTTTTTGAAACAAACTTGCTTCCACTTTTATTTTTAATCTACTCGACTCTCCATGGTTGTATTTTTCTTTGCTTGGAGAAAATTTTCATATATTTAAGTTTGCTTCGGGAAACCTGCGCTGTTTGCATTCATATTTCTAAAACTGTTCATCCCTCTCTATTTTTCTTTTTTCGGCTGCCACGTCACTTGCCTTGGATATCCTCCCCATGCCTTCCGCCTTGCTCTAACCTTGCCCACCATAGCACGTATGTGCCTCACAAACCCATCCGCCCAAGGGCCGTAGCCCACCATCTTCCTCCCACCTGTTCTCCGCCCCCTTCCCACTTTCCACGATTGCCACATAACCCAACGCACGTATCAAACACCGTTTTCCCACCCTGGCCGTAGTTCAGCCTCGCCGCATGACCCGAACAACCACATCACACAGCGTCAACGCCATAATTCCACCCAGTAGCCCCTCACCATCCTTGACTGGCCGTAACACCTTCTCCCCACTAGTTTTTCATAGATCCACCAGCATAGCTCACCCTCTTCGCCACCCTGCACCCTTTAGCATCAGATCCAGCCACCTTGTCGGCAACCCACGGCCTTCGCCACAACGAAAACCCACGCCCATCTCACAGCCTCAACTCGACAACCTCTCCACCTTCCAATCAGCACCTCACACCCACTACCGTCGCTCTAACAGCCATTCCGAACCTTAATCCCCCGCCATCCATTACCGAGTCCGAGCACAGCTGTCGAGCCTTCCTTTTCCCGCCATGTGCACCACCATGTTCCCTGCCACCAAATTCGCCCACAACCAAGTCAGTCAAACCCTTCACTCGAGCAGCCTATTCGCACCTTCCAGACGCCCAGCCTTGTACACTCTCCAACCTGCCGCATCACCCCATAGCAGCCCCTCACCCAGAGCTCCGACAAGGCAACCCGATCCTCTGCTTTGCTCCCTGTAGCCAAGCCTAGAAACACAACAACCATCTCTTATTTAAAAAGTATATATAATATATTTAATGTATTTATTTAAATTTATGTTGATATTTGAAATGGTTTTTTGAAATAACTTTAATATATATATATATATATATATATATATTACGTTTAAATAAATATGTTGTTGAATTTTGAAAATATATAATTTAATAAAATATTGATTTTTAAAAATATATTATGAAGATTTTGAATATGTGTTTTAATTGAATATTGATCTTAAGAAGAAAAAATATATAATATATATTTTGCTTCCATTTATATCTAACTGTTTTGATTAGTATTTTTGCAATTTCGAGTTATCAGCTTTGTTCGTCGAATTCGTGTTCATCGTGCTGTGCTTGGAATTTGTGCTTAGATTCATCGCTTGTTGTGTGTCTAATTTCTTTAGCCTTGAAAGGTGAGCGATCACTCATGATTAACATTCTTATGTTCAGTGAATTTATTTTCACATGAAATGACGATTGAAATATTGTTGTTAAATTTGAATTGTTAAATTGTTAAGTATGATATGTTATTATCTGCAATTGTTTACCTATATTAATTGACATATGACACCATAACCTGTTATATATATATTATTTAAATGGTTAATTATAATTATATATGCTTGTTATTGATATGTATGTCATTTTATGCTATTTATATTCTCACGTTGCAAATTCCCAACTAGTTAGGAATTCCCTATAGGATGAAATGATACAAAACCGAACGATCTTGTAGATTAGGAAAAATTCGTTATGGGTTGAAATGATAAGCCCAGGCGATTATTATTGATTTTTAAATTTTGGGATTACGGGTTGAAATGATATATACCCATAAAATATTAAATTATTGCAGATTGAAATGATAAATATCTGTATAACTTGACCATATGATAGAAAATTATATACGGATATCGTTGGTCTATTTTTTGAAAAACGATTTTCAAGGTTTTGAAGAGAAATAGATGGCTTTTAATAAGTATTGATTTTTAAATATAATGTAAAGATTTTATTATAAATATATGTGTAAAATTTAAATTTTTAAATTATATGTCTTAGAAATTTTAAATTTATAAGTTAAGTTTTGGAGATGTAAATTTTTAAGATTTTACTTATAATTTATTGTTTTTAAATATATAGAATAAGATTTAATATAAAATAAATTTAATAATAAGATTTGATTTAATAAAATTTAATATAATAAAATTTGATAATAATTTAATTTAATTATATATATAATATATTTTTAAAGTATTTATTTAAAATTTTATGAATATTTTAAAATAGATTTTGTACTAACTTTAATAACAGATTTTGCATTTGGAAAGATAAATTAAAATTTACTTGAAATTTAAGTTAGTTAATAATTGAGTTTAAATAAAGATTGATTTGGAACTTGTTGATTTCGAGATTTAAAGAAATGTATCCATAACTTGATAACATGATTAGATTAAAAGAGGATTAAATGAATTTTTTTAATTTAAATAAAATTGAATTTGAATATTTAATTTTGATTTAAATTTGTAATTTTAGATTTTATTTAAATATTTAACTAACGGTCATTAAATGAATATTTTTAAAATTTAAATAAAATTGAATTTGAATATTTAATTTAGATTTAAATTTGTAATTTGAGATTGTATTTAAATGTTATTTAAAATGATTTAGTGAATAATTTCAAATATAAATAAAATAAATTTTGAATTTTGAAATATAAATGAAATTTATCAGATTGAGTTATTGTAATTGTTTGAATGTTTAAACTTTGAAACCTATTGAATTGGAAGTGGTCTGAATTTGTAGTTCAAACCTGGATTTGAAATCGATATAAATTAAATATGATTTTAATGAGAATTTAGATTGAACCTCTAACCTTTCTAATTAATATTGTTGAACTGAAATTGATTTAAATCGAGTTGTGGAACTAAAGTTGATTTGAATCGATTTATGGAATTGAAAGAAACAATTCTAATTTGAAACTATTTTTATAAACATTTTTAAATCTATAAACTATTTTAATATATTATTTCAAATTTATAAACAAATTTAAATATATATATCTTAATATACAAACTATTTTTAACATATGAACTAATTTATTCTATAACTTATTTTTAGATATAAACTATTTTTAATGTATAACTATTCCAATATATAAACTACTTTTAATATACAAACTGTTTAAGTTGGAACTGTTATAATTTAGATTTAATGGATTTAAATGCTAATACTTTAATATGATGTTTTATCCTATTTTGTGGTTAAGATTTTGGAAATTAATATCATTTTTAAAGGAATATGATTTCGAAAGTGAAATGACTTTGAAAGTGCATATGACTTTGAAAGTGATATGATTTTCAAATGAATATGATATTTTGATCAAGCATGCTTCTTCGATACCATTCTATTACTTTATGATTTGATTTGATGCACCTTTTGATTTTGGGAGTGTGTCTCGAGGTAGGCGGTAGTAGCTATAATGCATCGTGTGCTTTGTCACATGCCTTATCGCATCTTCTACGAGTTTGGTTTGTACCGTACCTATGGAGTGTCCTTTGATAGCCCTCCAGTTTAAGAAGGAATTACAGTGCTGTATAGACTACGAGAATATATGAAAATGTGTTAAGGGGGATATGGATAACGCCTTAACGCTATTTTGATATTTTATTGTACTATAGACATTATATATGTAGTGTATTATACAATGTATGTAGATAGTTTAACGGATCCTTAAGGGATGGAATCTCAAACATCCTTTAAGTTATTTTCATTTCACTTGGCATTTCACTTGATTTGATTTACTTGCATAAGAATGTTAATCCTGACTCGAGTGTTTTGTGTTTTTCTTTATGTTTGGGTCAGACTGAGTGTCACAGCATTTGAGACTCACCTTTGGAGCTTGGAGCTTTGCTTGAAGATCTGTCTTTTATCTATTTAGCTTCAGTTACTTCAGTTGTTTCCAATTGTTTATGTTTAGAATTGTCAGTTGCTTTTGTATTTGAGACTTTTATGTACTCTAGATTCTCTGTTGTATTTTGTTTTAATTGTGATGTTTCTGTAGTAGCTTCATGAACTACTATTTATCTATTCCGCTGCTTATTGTTGTATTACTCTATGTCTGTGATTTTGTGATTGATTTATTTACTGTATATGCTAAGTTTTGCCAAATATAAATTAACAATCTGTTGTTTTGAGCAATTCAAGTCTGACATGAGTGGATGATTGTTGATTTGAATGATTCGAAATGCTTGTTCGTTACACCTAAATTATTCCCAGAATAATTATTATGAAATCCGAATCAAAGTAAAGAAAAGAGGGTTGTTAAATAGAAAATCGGATAATGTCGTGAATTATCTTTAGTTTCAAATTTGGAGGCATCTCTACTAGCTTTCCAATCTTTATTAAAGTTCTCTTTTGTTTCTTTTCTCTTCAGTGAAACTCCAAGCATTCCTTTCCTCTCATATTATCATCGCACTTCCTTTCAGTGCTTTAAGTAATTTCCATTAGAAAATTCATCTATTAGCATTAAAAATTGTGAACACTCAGATTTTGAAACTTTGGTAGGATGGTGCAAGTTGAGAAGACATAGAATGTTGTGCCAAATAAAGTTAGAATAGAAGCAGCTAAAGAATAGATGAGTAGTGTTTCCACTAGCATGGCATAGGACACACACTAAAGCATCAAGAGGGCCTTTCCTAAATAAATTTCCTAATGTGAAGAACATTGGTCATAATTTCCAAAGGATAAGATTTTCCTTAGGCTTTGATTTTGAGCTCCAAATTCTAAAGTGCTAAGAAGTAAGACCTTAGATAAAAAGCAGAAACAACTTGGTACGCCCTGGTAATAGAATGAGGATTATCATGCCACCTTAATCTTTCGTAAACATTAGGGTACTTTCTAGTCTCTATATTGATCCATGCTTGCCTTACAATGGATGAACATGAATTAGCCAGAGAAGTAGATTCATCAAGATAATATGAAGAAACATTGGCGTTATCCGGAATGCTAGTTAACACTCTAAGAGGATGGCTAATAAAAGGAGATAGATTGAAACCTTCTGCTTATAAAGGAGAGTGCCAGAACGAAGTGATATTGCATCCAAAAATATTACTATGAGCATGAGGCAGAAAAATATTCCCATGATTTAGCAAATTTCTCTAAGTCCAAATGTGGTCTAAAGGGGTATTCATAGTTAAAAAAAAATCATTTTTTAAGATTTTTGAAAATCCATCTTGTCCATATGTCATCATACTTGCTATGAAGCTTATTCGCATTAGAAGAAGTTGCAGCTATATTCTACTTTTTTATATTCATTATACCAAGCCCTCCTCTATCAAAAGGCACCAGAAGAGATTTATATGAAATAGGGGATTAATTTTTTAGAGCGAGAATGGCAAGCCAAATAAAATGATTCATAGCAAAATTGGTCATGCTAATGAGTTTGTTGGGGAGAATGAAAAATCTTGCATTACAGAAGGATTATGTTTCACATTAAGGTTGACCAGCACATGAAAATTTTAAAATAGGTTATGCACCAAACTACTAATAATTTTTTCATGCAAAGGGAGGCAATAACTAATGGAAATTTTGGAAGTCATTAGAGGAGCTCCTAGGTATATATCATTTGGTTGCATGGAAAATAGACTGGAGAGAGATATCAACATTTCTTATTTAGCAGAAATAAGACCAGCAATCATAATATTTGACTTGCATATATTCACCATAAAACCAGCCCTTTAAAGAAAATTGCGAGAACTTAAAATTTGATATTGACTTAATATTTGGCCTAGAAGATGCCATGAGATCATTAGCAAACATCAATGAAGATATTCTTAGAGATTTGAATTCAGGATGAAGATCAATATCTTTAGCATCCAATTCTTTATTCACTAGAACAATGAGGCATTACATTACACAAATGAAAATGCAAGGTGAAATATGGTCACCTTGCCTTATTCCCAAAGCTCCAGCAAAGTTACCAAAAGACTTAATATTTAAATCAAGAGAGTGATGTGTGGTGGAATGAAGGAATAAATCTAAGATAAAGAAGTTAAAGAAAAAATCATCAAATGTAGAATCACTATAACTAGACACTATCAAAAGCTTTTTATATGTCTAAGCTCATTAAGCATCCAGGAAAAATACTTTTTCTCTTATATCCTCTCATCAACTCTTCAATCGATAGAATGTTGTTGGTTATTTCTCTACTAGGAAGGAATGCATTTTGGCTTACAGAAATTCTTGAGGACAAGACATCTCTCATTCTAGAGGCCATGATTTTAGCATTACATCTATAAATGACATTACAATGAGCAATAGGTCTAAATTAAGTCGCATTAGAAGTGAATAAAATTTAACAATGAGAGCTAGCTTAGTTGCCTTTATTCCACTCGTCGTTTTGTTGCTTTTAAAGAAGTTTTTAATAGCTTTAACTAAATATTTTTCAAAACTAACTAGTAAAACTGGAATAAACAAGCAATAAATCTATTTAGATTCTAAGAGCTTATATTTCCTTCTTAATTTCATCGGTAGAAACTTCTTCAATTAAGGACAAGTTACCTACAGGGCTAAATGTATGAAGAGGAATATGGTATATAAAAGAAAATTCTTTTTTTATAGGACAAGGATTCGCTAAAGTAGATTTAAAATAGTCTAGAAAATTCGTCTTTATTCCAGTAGAATTTGAGCAAGTTCTACCATTCTTATCGTGAACAAAAGTAATTCTCTTTAAAAACATTAGAAATTATAATAGCAAAATGAAAAAGGTGCTTTTATCGCCACCAATATCCCATTGCACTTTTATTTTTTGTCTTGTCATACTGTTCTCATCAATTAGGGAAAAAGCTAACTTTTGGAGAAAAATACATTTTAGAAGAAAGAGAAATACTGTCAGTTTGAGAGATCATGGCTTGCTGGGTTTAGTGAAGGAAGGCTATTATATTTATTAAATATGGGTGTTTAGTCCAGTTGTTAAAAGGTGAAAAGGTGGAAAGGTCTTTTCTGACAATGTGTCACATGGAGTATACGTCTTTTTGATGATGACAAATATATTCTTATATTTGATTTTTATTTTTAGAGTGTGTTAGAGTTAAAAAAATCATCAAAGCACAATTTGTATTTGTGTCTTTTTGATGACGACGCTTCTAGTTTTCTATGAAAATAATATGTATTTATTGTTATCAAAAGGAAATATTGTGAGATACTTTAATTAATTTCTATTTGATACTAATCAATATATATTATATTTAATGTATTTGTTTAGTGATGTATATTTGTAGGGTTGTGATATTGGTCAAGATATTTAATTCGATATGTTTGCATATCTCAAAGGAAATTTTCTATATATATATATATATATTATAAAAGGAAGAATCAATATAATATTCTCTTTGAACCTCAAATTAGATATTTCCAAATTCATAAGAGGCAAATTAATGTTTTATTTATGAGATCAACATTGATTTGAGAATATCAATCAAAAAGGTAAATAGTTGAGCAGAAAATATAAGAAAGAGAATCATTCAAAGAACTACAAGATAGCAAGTGAGAATAAAGTATCACATTGATTAGTTCGTCAAGACGTTATCTTTCTCCATCTATTCATCTCAAAAATACACTACCTTTTTCATTCAAAATATCATATTCGTCCAATATTGTTTCAACGAAAATTTCAAAGTACAAAGTATTTCAATTAAAATATGTCTCCATACTTTCCTCCTCTCTTAGGGTTCTTCCCATACTCTTATTATCTCTCTGAAGCTACTTTATATAAACTCTAATAGCTCATTTATTTTTTCTCATCGGATACACAAAACAAAAACAATGCTAAACAAAATTTCCACATTACCAAATTATAAAAATTTGATCATCCTTATGATGTGTTTTGGTTGCTATGGTTGCTTTTTTGAGTTATACCAGTTCATTTTATACTATGTTGGATTATATGTATATACATTCCAACCTAGGATAGATATATGTAGTTAGGTGTTCTAATTCATGCTAAATGATTATATATATATATATGTTATTTATTGTTTCTTCATACATAGTTTACCGATTGTGCTTATGAACATGGTTGTTTACTTCCACTTTCATATGGTGTTGCATATGGATGTATGGATGTGCATACATAATACACACACATACACACAGTGTGTATATATGTATATGCATCTATAAGGATGCCTGCATGCAGGTTGGTTGCACTGTATGTGAACTTATATAGGAGGGCGATTTAATTTTATTTGCACTCATCTCATATCATATTATCCTCTGTTATCTATCATATTTATATTATACAGTTGGTTGAGTTTTCTTCTTATGTTATATGATCGATGTTAGATGAATGTAGTTATGTCTGTTTGTATGATGTAAAGGTAGTTGCATTGTCCATCTCTTGGAATTTCGAGGACGAAATTCTTTTTAAGAGAAGAATGTGACACCTCGTAATTTGACACGTAATTAAATTAATAGTGTAAAATAATAATTTTACATAAATGGCAAAACAATTTTTTTTTCACAAAATCTAGAATTAGGTTTCAAGACCTATTCCATTGCGTTCGAAATAACGTTTACAATCGAAAAACATATATAACTTGTTGAATTTGGTCAAATAGGCAAGAAATTATAAGAAGTCAAACCCAATGACATTTTTGTAATACGTTAAATTGCGAAATTTTAGCCTAGATATTATTTTTAGCTTATGAATCGATCCTTAACGCTATCTCTTTACTTTGTAAATATTGCCTCGACTTATAAACCATAATTCCGAAAGTAATTCCCAATCCATAAAATTAAATCTAAATTAAACAAATTCATATATTTAACCGATCACCATGGAGAGATCTATGCAAATTTATTAAGGCTACCAATAAATTAGGAGTTTGAAGACAAGGAATTTCTACACAGCGAAGAAGGACTATTCACATTGGATTGGGGAGGATTCATCCTATTCGTGTATATATTGATAAGACGTAGTAATTCACCCCTTGTGACCTTAAACCAAATTATAAATGACGTAATTGATAATTAAAAAGTGATTTTTTATGCCATCCGATGAGGATGTAGTATGCAATGGCTAGAAGATTGAAAAGTGAATTTTATTGATTGAATTTAGTGAAGGTTAATTACTCCATATTAAACGCTACGAAATACAAAATTGTTCCAAATTAGGCATAATATATATCAAAATCGTATTTCTCGAGATGCGAATCCACTGGTGGAGTTCGTTTGTCGATTGTATGTATAGATTTATCAAGAAATATGTTGGAATTTTGACAAATATAGACTGTCCATTTCGGTACAACGACAAAACAACGATGATTCGACGATTGGTGGGCATGGGTCTATATAGGAGGTCGAGTAGGTTCTCATGATGATCTCTAATCATCTCCAATCAAAGTGAAGCGAAGTAGATCTACGTGCTAAGATGGATGGCAGCAGTGCATTTTTGGATGGCCGAAGGTGAAGCGGGGAGGTGTATCGGAGGGATGGCGATGAGGGCGGCCCAACGACGGTGGTGAATCGGTGATTGAATGCCTGTATTGGCGACGATAGGCGAAGGAAAGTGATTGGCCTTTTTTAATAGTAATAAATTAATTAAATATACAATTATTGATAGAATAACTAAATACTACCTTATCTTTAAATGCTTATAACTCTCGGATACAATCTCTATTTTACGAGCAGTTCCCGACATTGAGATCAAGTAGAGGCGAAAAATGTTTTGGTAAGTTATTTGTTATATTTTAAGATGTTTTGAAAAAGGTACCTTATTATGTTAAGTTTCTTTAGGAGCGCTAGAGTTTAAGCATGTGTGCTGTTGTTAACGACCCGAGTTTTTCTGGCATTAATTGTGAACATTTAAATGGTTTTAAATATTGAAATTGAATTATAAATTGGTTTTGAATATGGAAAACTTGCGTTTATTTAATAAAATAGATTCGGGATTCAGATATAATGATTTATTGGACAATTCAACTTTCGAATTTAATAACTGGAATTTAGGTAAATTATTGAATCTTGAGTTTTAAGCTTGATAAATAATTTGAAAGCTTATAAAATTTAATGATACGGAAGACAATGCAACTTTTAAAATTGAATTTGGAAGTAATCTATTCAATTTTAAAAATATATCGTCAAAATCGACATATAAAAATAGCCTTCCAAGGCACAGTCTCGGAATTCAACGAACCAGTTTCTTTGGATCCATAATATTGTATTATTATCGAGTTTCAAATTTCGTAGCTTTCGGAGTTATCGTGTGGCCGTACGATTTGTAAATGCGTTGAAAATTAATATCGAAAATTTAATATAATAACTTGGTCCAAAAAGCTATCATTTTCATACGATCGAATTAGGACTCGAAACCTTTTCCATTGCATTCGAAATAGGGGTATAACATTATAAACGCCTAGCGGCATGCCTCGATAGGAGGTCAAAATTTCATGTTGGGTAAATCGAGAAAATTTGTATTTAATTAATATATATACATTTATATACCTTAGTCAACAGCTGAAATTCTTTCCCATCAGCCTACTTTCTTTCACCATTAGTGCTTTTTGCTTTCACCTCACAATCACTGTAGCTGACCTTCTGAAATACGCCACCATTCGCCTTTATGTCATGTCTTTCTTTCAGTTCAATTCCAAAATGAAAAAGAAAAAAATCGAGGGCTGCCTGTCTTACTTTGAAGTCATTCGCCTATCTAAACAACGTATTGCCCTTTCCTTTATCTTCTCAAAACTTTCAAGCGAAGACAGCCCTGTTCCCAAATTTTTAAATCATGTCTTCCATTCAATCTTCATTTGTTCAAAAGAAATATTGAAATCAAAATCGCCAGCTCGTTCAATTTAAAAAAAAATACCTCGCGACATTGCCATTGTTTGGAAACTCAGGCACGACGTCACAAGCAATCGCTGGTGGATGGACTGGCGATGGTCGCGATTGGAACTAGCGAAACGATGGGAGGGAGACTCGGGATTCAATGGACATTCAGGGTTTGCGGAGGTGTAGGTGACGGTGCGACAGAGGCGAACGCGATTGTAGAGGGTGGCTCGGCTAGGCGATGCAGAGGGGAAGTCGGGCCTCGCGTGGAGGCTGCTCGCAACGATATAGGGCAAGGGGTCGAGATGTTTGGTCGATCAGAGGGATTTAGGGTTTGGTGATGGAGGCTTGCGAGGTGGCCGTGGTCATGGTAGTGTTAATATTGGGTATTTTTCTCTCTTTTTTTTAATCCAATATATATATATATATATATATGTAATAAAAAAAATAGAAAAGATTTTTGAAAATAAATTAGGACAAAATTTAGCAGTAAGATAAAGTTTTATTTTTAAAGGAAAAAATAGGAATTTTAAAATGTTGAAGTTTATATGAAAATTAAATTTTTAAACCTACATAGATTATTTTTATAAGTGTATATATATAGGTAGTTTAAAGGGAAAAATAAATATACATATACATATTCTAATTTACTAGTTTATTTTAAAATAATGGATTTGGTGATAAATTTGTTCAATTAACTTATTTAATTTATTTTAGTTACTAAAAGATTTTTAAAGGAAAATTATTAGTTTAGAATTAAATCATTAGTCAATTAAATTTATCAAAAGGAAATTAATTGTTCGATTATCCCAAATGTTAATAAACCCTATAATGTTATACAAGGTCTTAAATTGTGAAGAAACCAAGTCGAGATCGAAGTGGATTGCAAACGAAAAATAAAGGTGAGATTTTCTCATTCATTCGGATTACCTGGTTTAAAATTAAATGTTAAATTTAAATCATTGGATGCTTGACTTGATTGATAAAGTTATAATTTATCTGTTGGATGTTAATTATATATAGTAGTATATATATTAGTATTGGAGTGATTGATATTCCCGCATTATATAGCGGATGAGACCCTATGCGCCCCGCATAATAGCGGGTGACCCTATATACTGCGATATCCCCTTCGAAGTGGGATTGGAATTTTATTTGTTGACTTACATCTGTGGATGCAGAAAAAACAGGTTGGAGGGATCCAACAGGATTCCTCAAAAATATTCATTGTCCATTTATATGTTGATATGATATGATGGATAAATTGATATGGATCATGTGTGAATTGAATCAGTAAATGTTAAATAGCATGGGAAGTAAAATGGACATTTTAAATACCATATATAATTAATTTGAACGAATTTAAAAAGGAAATTTGAATGGTAAATATTTATATTGTAAATTGGATTTATTCTAAAGGAAAACTAAGTGGAATAAATATATATATATATATTTAACTAAATTTTGGGCTATATTTAACCATTCGTAAAATTGATTAAATAGAGATTTTTGAAATAAATTACATAAGAGAACTTGAAGGATATTTTGAAATTATGGAAAAGAACTTAAGCAATAATTGAAATAGATTTGAAATAAATTGGAATTTATTAAGGAAGGAAATTAAAATCAGACTTTTAAATAGAATCTATTTTTATAAATAGATGAAAAACTCAGGGGAGATTATAAATTTATAAACGGGTTTATAAATGAGATAGATTGATATCAAAGGATATGTTAAAAATATAAGTTATGGCTTGAAATTATATCGAGTTATGAAATTATTTTGAAAGGAAATAGAGGAATATATTTCAAATGTGAGAAACGGTGATATGGTCAATGTGATACGAATCAAGAGGAACCTATGAATTGAATCGGTGAATATTGGATTTTCTAAAAATAGACTTTTGTTGAGCGAATTGAAATTGTTTTGAACACGATTTTAAATTACCGTACTGAATAACTTTTAAGGATGTTATCTGGATTTAGAATATCCCCAAGTTAGTTATTTTAATACTTAATTTTTATTTAAATAAATTCTAATATTAAAATCGAATTTGTAAATTGAATAGTAACTAGATGTGAATTTTTAATGCTTTTAAGATGTTGGTATATTAATCTTATCTAAAACCATATTTTGGAAATAAACCATTATTCTTATTTTATATATACATATTTTTTAAATTCCATTATAAATCCTCTCGAAATGGTAAGTGAAGTTTATTTAATTTGAATAAGATTTTAAGGGAAATATCTCATAATGGTATTATGAAAATTTAAATAAATTTCTAAAGCATAAGATAAGCGAACTTCAAAAGGTGAAATAAAATTCAAAAAAGAAGTAGAAGTAAAACTGGAATTTTAAATAAGCATAAACGACCTTGGAAATACTAAGAGAAATTAGCTAAGTAGTTCTGGAATTTATAGAATTCGTGTGAGACGAGTTTGAAAATTTACAAATAAAGTTGTAAATGATTTTTGGGAAAAGAAAAGGGAATAAAATGAATATTTTCCGAGTATTGAATATCAATTGAAGTGGGAAAAATATTCTAAGTGTGAGGCATGGGAATTGATATCTTGTGCAAATATTTTAAATTAAATAATTTGGAAAATTATTGAAGGCGTGATGGTTGCTTGTGGATGTTATATGATAGTTAGATAACCGACTATCAATATTGACCAGCTGATCGTTTCGAAAAGACCGGGATCAGATTTAATTATCCAAAAACCACTTCGATCCGATTTGAACGTAGCGAATGAATACCGTAAAGATGATGAAGACGGTGATTCGGTTTGTCCAGACCCAGGGCATCTTGTATGGACGAATGCTTTCAGAACATCGTTAGGAGGACGATGAGCATTCTAAGTGAATGTGCTCTTTAAAAAGGTAACGCTTAGCATCAAGCCTCATCAACTGAGAATGGCTAAAATAGAGGAGGTGCAGCAAGGCTAAGTGGGTAGCACCCAATTAGGGTAAGATTTCCCCTATCTAGAGTCCCTTTATTTCGGCTGTGTGGGGGGTTGTTAGCTCCAACCGCCGGGTGATCTTATTCGGACTATCCAGTAAGGGTTAGCTCCGGTCTTGTGTTGTAGGGGATCAGGAGTGGTCCTCGGTACTCTGATCTACACCGGGTACTATGACGGGTAGTACCCCAGTAGCCCTGCCATTGTATGGAATCTAATCTCCAATAAGCGGCCGTACTGTTTTGATTGTGCTCAACTATTACTGGAACGTGAGATGCAAGCTTTTCAGCTAGATTCTATTTTACTTTCTATAGACACTATTATAATATCAGACGGATTTGATAAAAATCATTTTCGTTATCGTAAGGTAAAAACCCGACATGTTTATATGTGGCATGGTCTTATGAGATACATTTGTTTTCAAGGATTTTAGAAAATATAATAACCAATTGAGTGTGATTTTCTCATGTTGGTTTTCCAAACTGACTCGGGTATTATTTTATTATGATGCTCGGGTCAGATCGAGTTGAATAGATCCATGATAATATGCTATGGAGCTCAAGAGGCGAGCGGGATGACAGAGGCGTATCTCCATACTTGAATTAATATTTCCGCCGTTTAAGGACAGATAATAAGCTGTCCAAAGTGATGGATGATTGTTGTACTATGATAATGTTATGTATATATATCAGTACAGATTTTTGTGTATTTAAAAGCTGTATTATATATTATATATTTTTCCTGCTGCGATTGTGAGATTCTGATGTTTTTTCTTCTCCTACTACCTCGTTCTTCTTCTACCCTAATGACCTGGTATTTCTGGCACTTGAATATTCGGCAGTTTATATAGTGAACGTATAAATGTCGATTTTCGAGAGTCAAAAATTGTCGGCCATTACACTTGGTATCATAGCTGAAGGTTAAGCGAGAACCTTGGTTCTTGTGGGGATTACTCATTAGAGTTAGAGTCAGTAGTACTCTAGAATGAGTTTGAGCGTAATAATAGATATGAGAGTGTAGTTGTTAGTGAATATAAATGGTTTTATATTGTGTTGATTGATTTATTGAGTGGCTTATAAACCTTAGTCGGAACAGTCCGTACAATTATATCGAAGGGGTTTCTAGACACTTCAATAGAACAATTCGACACGGTATTGTTTTCAAAAGGGGTGAATGAAATAATTTTTACCCAAAATAAATTTTGATATAAAAAGAAATAATTTTTTGAAACTAGTATATGTAATTGAAGTGTTTAGATGGTAATATTATAGTCAAACAAGATTATAAAATTTGAAAAAGAATTCATATAACTAATTGTATAAGTACAAATTATACAAAAGAGAAAACAAATGAAATTTAACTTGGATCAAGCTAGAAAAATTATAATTTTGAAATTAAATTAATGGTGATTTGAAAGAAATAAATTAGTGAAGTAGATTAGTTAAATGAATTAATTTTTGGATGTGATTGAATTGGAAAATAAAAATTAAGTCGGATTTGAGAAATAAAAATTGAATTGAAATTAATATAAACTAAATAAAGTTGAGTTGAAATCGAATTAAATTGAAATAAAATTCAGTTGAGTTATAGATGATATTGAATGGAATTAATTTCTTACTTAAATAAATAAAAGTAAGTTGGATAAGAATTGGATTGGAACAAATGAATTAGAATAGCTCATAAAGGATCGATCGAATAAAGATATGCTTGGGCTATAGATAAATGTGTAGTCCTGAGTTAATAACGAAATGTGAATGTGCTTGATTTTAACTTTGATGGAACTATGAAATATAAGTGGGTGACTTTTAAAAATGGAAAAGTGGAATAGAAACCCAAAATAAAGATTATTTGATATTTTAGAAAATGAAATAAAAATCCAAACTTGAATTATAAAATAGATTGAACTTAAGTAAAATAGTTAAAACGATTTTTGAAATAAAAAAATCAAATATTGACTTAAGAATTGGAAGGGAACTAATTAGATAACTATCTAGTTAATAAAATATGGAAATGGAACCTAATTTAGTTAAATAGGAGTTGAATTATGAGTTAATAATGGAGTTTGGAAATAAACTTAGAGTTATAAATAAAATCCAACTTGGATTGTTAGTGAATTAAATATAAGTGGAAATGTTGTCAAATGAAATGAAATTGGATTAAAATAGAAATGGTTTGAGTTGCAAACAAATCCAATTCAAGCATAAATAAATTAAATAGCCTTGATATTAATTTAATGAGTATGGAAATTAAAATTAGTAAAATGAATTAAGTGAATGAATTGATGTAATTAATGTAAAACGAAATTGATTTGATTAAAAATCAAATCAAGAATTTAAATTGGAAGTTGGTTACAAGAAAAATAAACTTAAGTTATTGAGTGAAATGATTGGAGGAAAAATAAATTAAGATAATATTAGAAGGATCTTGGCTTAAATTTATTAGTGGAATGGTTATTTAACATATAGTAGTATGGAATGTTGCCAAGCTTAATAAAATGTTTTGAATGAAACATATGCGGGTATGAAGGAAATGCAGGTAAATGGATTGTGAATAAATTAGAATGGAATGAAATTATATTGATTGTGAATAAGTTAAAATTGAAATGGAATTGAATTAAATATAAAATGAGTTGGAATTAATCTGAAGTAGTTATAAACAAAAATAGATATTCTATTAAGTGAATATCATTGAATTCGCATAGAAAAAGTTGTCATTTGGCTTAAACAGAAGTAAGTAAAATTCTATGAATTGATAGAAGCAAATAAATTTGATTTTGGAATTAACTGGAATGAATATAAGTTCGTTTGGTTTAAAAATGAATTGAATGTGAACAATTGGGTTGTAAACCATTTAAATTGAATGAAAGTGGTATATGGATTGATTGAAAACAATTGAATAAGTGTTGAAGTCATATAGGTTGCTTATAAATATTGTTTAGTATGCATTGTTTGTGTAACCCATGTGTTTTAGCCATTTAAATAAATGTAATGTTAATAAACTTCATATATTTGGTACTTACGTATTTAAATTGAGTAAGAACAAGTACCGGGAGGCCGTTTGGCTGGATTTTGGTTGCGCTAAATGCAAAATAAATAAGCCGCTTGCTTAAAATGCTAAACAGAGGTACCCCTAGGCAATAAAAGGAATAAAAATATAAAATATTGTTATACTTTTGTTTTTCCGACCGTTGGGTCGATGTATATATATTTATCTCTCTTGTCAAATTGCAAAATCTCCTCCGTACAAAAAAGACGCTGCCAAAAATTTTCGAAAATTTTGGGAGTTAGAAAATTTTTGGAATTTTTTTTATTAACAACGAATTGATTTCAAATTGGAATTGAAATAAAGGGATTTTGGAATTGGGATTGAAACTAATTGTTTATTTTGGAAGAAAAGGATTAGAAAAGTGAATATGGGATTTTCACTAAGTGGGTTTTAATAAGTCATTGGGTTTGGAGCATTCTTCTGCCTTAGTAATTTCGCGGACGAAATTCTTTTAAGGGGGGAGGAATGCAACGACCAGGGTTTTTCTAGCATTAATTGTTAACATTTAAATGTTTTAAATATTTAAATTGAATTATAAATTGGTTTTGAATATGGAAAACTTAGGTTTATTTAATAAAATAGATTCAGGATTCAGATATAGTGATTTATCGAACAATTCAAGTTTTGAATTTAATAATTGAAATTTGGGTAAATTATTGAACCTTGAGTCTTAAGTTTGATAAAAATAATTTGAAGGCTTATAAAATTCATATTAATGATACCGAAGACAATGAAACTTTTAAAATTGAATTTGGAAGTAATCTGTTCAATTTTAAAATATATCGTCAAAATTGACATTTAAAAATAGCCTTCTGAGGCACGGTCTCGGAATTCGAAGAAACCAGTTTCATTGGATCTGTAATATTGTATTATTATCAGATTTCAAATTTCGTAGTTTTCGAAGTTATCGTGTGGTCGTACGGTTTGTAAATGCATTGAAAAATAATATTGAGAATTTAATGTAATAACTTGGTCCAAAAAGGTATCTTCTCCATACGATTGAATTAGAAATCGAAAACTTTTCCATTGCGTTTGAAATAGGGGTATAATATTATAAACGCCTAGCAGCACCTCGATGGGAGGTCAAAATTTCGTGTTGGGTAAATCGAGACAATTTGTATTTAATTAATATATATATTTATATACCCTAGTCAACAGCTGAAATTCTTTCCCATCAGCCTAGTTTCTTTCACCATCAGTGCCTTTTGCTTTCACCTCACAATCAATGCAGCTGACCTTCTGGAATACGGCACCATTCACCTTTATATCACGTCATTCTTTTAGTTCAATTCCAAAAAGAAGAAGAAGAAAAATCGAGGGCTGCATGTTTTACGTTTGAAGCTGTTCGCCTATATAAACAGCGTATTACCCTTTCCTTTGTCTTCTCAAAACTTTCGAACGAAAACAACCATGTTCCCAATTTTTTAAATCATGTCTTCCATTCCATCTTCATTTGTTCAAAAGCAATATCAAAATCAAAATTGCCAGCTCGTTCAGTTTTAAAAAAAATACCTCGCGACATTGCCACTGTTTGGAAACTCGGGCACGACGTCGCAAGCAAATCGCTGCTGGAGGGACTCGCGATGGTCGCGGTTGGAACTGGCGACACGATGGGAGGGAGACTCGGGGTTCGATGGACATTCAAGGTTTGCGGAGGTGTAGTTTTGCGTGGAGGTGAGTGCGCGACAGAGGCGAACGCGAGTGTAAGGGGTGGCTCGCTTAAGCGATGCAAAGGGGAAGTCGGGCCTCGCATGGGGGTTGCTCGCAACGACATAGGGGAAAGGGATAAAGCTTGAGTGTTAAACTAGGATCTATTCAAGTTTGCAAAATGTCCTAACCCTAGACCTATTCTTCTAGTTCCAAGTATAAAAATCTCTTGAAATTAGAATGAGGATAAGTTTGACGATAAAATTATATTGCAACGGAGAAGTAACTTTAATAGATAGCGGATTCCCATCAAGCTTGTGAGAATGTAATTGCATGCAGTTATAGTCTCTAATACAAAGCCAAGGAAGAATAATTTTTAAGAGAATGCAACTTGGCTACCGAGGATATTATGGAAATTTTATTATTTACAACATGCACGAAAGTTAGATAAAATTTAAAACTCGAAGGAATGAAAGTAACTTCAAAGTTGATGAATTGTTTATGAACGGTCAATGTTTTGATAAAGAACACGGAAGAGTTCCAAATGATAAGAACCTACCATACGGAGATTTGGATAGGTTACGAAAATGGACTATTTTGGAGCCATAAAGCAAGTTGCTTGAGAAGAAAGAGAGTGATTAAGTTTAATTTCACACAAGATTGACATTTGTAGATTTCGATAATGGATCAAGGTTTAATGTCTAGTTATTCAGAAACAATATGAGCTCCCCTAACATTCCAACGATCAATGAACAAGATTCGGAGTTGATGGCAAGTTGTTTTAACTCTTGGAGAGTTAGACCGGGCCGAAGGAGGCAATTTCGGTAAGACTCGATCTCTTATGAATTCCATTCCTCTATCAAGATCATCATAATTAGCATTTTTCAAAGATTTTTTCCTGGTTTTTTCCTCTTTTGATGGAGAATCAAGAGTTTGTAACAACAGGAATATAATTATTGTTAGCAATATGAAGAAGGATCTGACTAACAAGATTGGGAGGTTTTTAATATGAGGTAAGGACTTGAGGAATTAAGAAGTGCATTTTGGGAAAGGGTTTGAATAGAAAAGGGAAGGAAAGTGGAATTGATTTGAGTATAGAGAGAAATATGATTCGGTTTCATATAATTTATAGGATTCAAATTGAGGATGGAAGAGTCTAAATAGTTGGTGGATGAGGAAGATTTGAATGCATATTAGTGTACATAAGACTATCGGTGTGCATGCCATCTGGACTGGAGTTGATGTTGGTTGCTTGAGAAGGAGAGAAATGCACTTATGCTTTTACTACTTCATCCGCATGTTCAGTTTAATGACAACATCGTTAGAATGGAGATACATTTTTGGAGCTAGTTTAAAAAATGGCATAATACTGCAAGAGAAGTTCGAGGATGAGGGTGGGGAGGGGGCAAAAACGCCTATTCCAGGAAGTATAGCATCAAATAAATTACACTGAATTTCACCCTCTTCAAGAACATCAAGAACAATAAATTTATTTATTTCTTTTGGCACTAGTTGCATAGTAATATGATTTTGAGTATCAAAAGTCTTAATATCTTGCATCGTCGAGGGAGCATCTCTTTTAGGAACCGAATTTGTGTTTTTATTCCTCCTAACCACTTTTTTCCATGTCATACTATTTCGCTTCTGGCCATTCGCATTTTTCTCAATTTTACATGCATCTTAGCTGTTATTAGTGTAATATATGTTTATATATATATATATATATGATTTATTGATTACTTATACATATAGCTTTAATATATATATATATATATCTATATATATATATATGCATGCATGCATGTATATGTACATGATATGATTAAAAATTACAAAAATCATTCATTAACAGAAATAGTATTTAGGTTGAAACAAATTTTCACCTTTAACGTATACATTTCGATTTTAAAAACCTAAACAGACGAGCGTATTAAACATAAATATGATTATAATACAAAATCCAGGTCTTCGATTATTTATTTTTTAATTAATTTATGCTTTAAAATGAATATTAATATATTTATGAAAATAAATAAAGTTTATACCAAGATAGCTAGCCGATCAATTACATGTTGCGTTACACATCTCCAATTTGAAGTTGCTTCTTCTTTCTCCTTGATTAGTTTGCAATGCCAAATCAGAGTTTCAACAATTTAGGCTGCAATTTTGAATCATTTAGATAAAACGAACGAGGAAGTTTCTATATGTAGGAAGGTTAAAGAGTGTCACTTACTACAATATCATAAATATGTGCACCAATTGAATAAACATGAAATTATTGTCAAAGACAAAATTTCTCAGCGTTTTAACCTCAAGGATAGACCTTCAGTATTTTAGCCTAAAGGACAACTTTCTTTAGGTATCAGTTTTTAGTTATTGATAGCAGTTGTTAGGTATCAGTTTGTAGTTATCGGTAGTATTTTTTAGGTATCATTTTTTAGTTCGGTAGCAGCTTTGCAAGAATGTTTGTCCTTATGGATAATTTTGGAAGAATGTTTGTCCTTATGAATAATTTTTAGAAGAATGTTTGTCCCTGTGGTTAAAATATTGAGATCGTGTCCTCGATGATAAAAATATACAAATTTTTATCCTTTAAATTAATTCTCCCTTGAATAAATTAACTTATCTCTTATATTTTAACACGATTAGCCTCCATCCTTTCTTTATAGAGCCGATCGCATAATTGTATCATACACGCTTTTTTTCATTTTATTTTATTTCAAAAATTATTGTTTATATCAATATTTTGGCCTGTTTAGGTAGTCAATAAAATATATAACATTTATTTCTTGGCCTCAAACCTTCCTGCAGGCTAACCGCCTGAACTAGTAGTGAAGGGGGTGTCCTCATGTGATCAGAACTACCAGGGCTAGATTCATCGCTCATCTTTCGAGGAAGAAAGCGTATTACTGAATGTTCTTGTCGCATTCGACTTCATTTTTCCTCTTTTTCGAGTATGTCGTAGCAGTGATGCAAGTTGAATGGTTGATTGTTATGTTCAGACATATATAATGCCTTTGCTTGATTGAGCCATAGAGGTTGGAGTATTATTGTTTATTTTACAAACATGTGTAGCTGGAATTGCAAATATTTGCAGTCCACACCACACATTTTTACTAAGAACATTGACACGGATGTTTCGAGATACTTGTTTTTAGAAGGATTTTGAGGTATTAATTTTAGAGATAAGCAACAGATTCCAGTTAACAAAATTCTTTTTATAATTTTGCACTCTATCTTTACTTTGTGTTTTCATGAATAATTCATTTGCACTAGAACATGTTTATTGTATATTTGATAAAAAGATAGTTTAATATTTGAACTAAATTAGTTTTGTTTTAGTTTTAGTCCTTTTTTTTTGTTATGTACACACATGTATATACATACATATAAAAAAAAATATTCACACACACACACGTACTGATTAAATATTATTTTTAAATTAATTTACCTTTATTTAAAATTTAGCCGGTCTATGTTTTATTTATCGAGGATTCATATTCATAATACGAATATCATTATGTGATGCAAATAAACTAAGACACGTACGAGACAGAAAGTATTGGATATTAGGTATGTGTGATCATTGGCATTTATGATCGCATTGTATAAAATTCACATACAACGTCTACATTAGGATTCACCATCTCTTGCCTACTCAGTCGCAGATCATGCATTCGTACTTTTAGATACTAATTTTCATTCATGTCTTTCAAACAGTGGTTGAACCGTACGTTAGCAAATGATAACTTGTTACAGTTCTATTTAGCTCCAACCTATTGTTGTTGCATCTTATCACCTATCGTATACAATATCTGATATTCCTTTTTTTGCGTCATGGCTGAACTGTATATTTAGCATGTCAGAATTTATTGTAAAGTTTTATTTAGCTGATCACTATTTAGTCGATCGTTACTTTTTGACATGGAGAATCATTGCCTACGTGAACATGCTATTGTATTTTGCTAAGGTTGTTAGATTTGTATTTGCTTTAACTCTATTATATTACAATTCAAGAGTACTCGCCTCGTATCGACTATCATGACGTTGCTTTACAACATTAACATGGGAAAAAATATTAATAATTAAGAAATCTACCTGGTTCACGGGACACGCGACAATGTTCTATTGGTAGAAAGCGCAAATTCAGGATCACCAATAGTCAGTTTCCATTTCAGCCGTCCAGAATTCATCTATCGGCCATTTGCAATTCTAATAAAACCAGGCGGGTGCATGTTCAAATTTGTACGCGAGATTTCAACAAATTCAAAACTCCCTCCAACCTCGCACGTAACAAAACTTTTATATAAACACCCGCTCCCCCCTCGTTCAACGAATCTCGAACCTCACCAAATTCTCCAAATCTCGAACCTCACCATTCTACTCTTTTTATGTTATTTTATTTGCGCTGGTTGTTTTTCATTACATTTGTTTCTTTTCGTTCTTGACCAGGATAAGTGAGAAATATTGTAGATATGAGAATTGATATTGCATGAATGTAAAACTGTATTCTGTACAATAGTCTGCATCCTATATATATCCATCGGTTACACAGCTTATATTGTATGGATTTATATTTCGGCTGCTATCTTATACACATGTTATCTCTAACATCCCCGTTAAACCCAATTAGGTTAGGCTTTGTGGCGATTTTACTCAATCGTGTTTTCGATTCTTCAATTCTTCAAATTTCTTTAGTAATCTTCAAAATTTTGCTTTAAGCATGGTTTTGAGGGTTGTTACAGACAGTGAGATTCAATGTGATTTATGAAAAGTAAGAGATGCGATACAATTTTAATGCTACAAAATCTGATTCAAATCAGGTTTTGTAGTTATCATCTCTCTTTGATTTAGATTTGAAGATCGAATTTGAGCTTGCATCTTTACTTTTGGCTCTTACTTTGATCGAGGAAAATTCATCATTCTCTGATGTAAATCTGAGGTTTTCTGATGTGGATCTTAGGCTCTCTGAGGAATATGTGAGGTTTAGATCTATGACCTTTCTGTTGGTTTGAGATTTGTTGCCAGAGTTTTCAACTTTCAGATCTTGCTTTAGTCGAAGAAAGTTCTTCGATAAAGGTTTTGTAAGTATATCTGCCTTTTGGTAAGTAGCGGGTACGTGATTTACGTTAAGATTACTTTTTATAACTTGCTCTCTGACGAAATATAGACCCAACACCATATGTTTCGTTTTTGGGTGCAAAACTGGGTTGGCAGTAAATGCAATAGTACTCATATTATCACATTGGAATGTATATTTACCGTGTTTTGATTTTTAATTCATGTAGTAATGATTCGATCCACATGATTTCACCTGTAGTACTTGCTACACTTCTGTACTCAGCTTCAGTAATAGATTTAGATATTGTTGCTTGTTTTTTTTTTTTGAACACCATAACACTAGGTTTTCACCTAAGAATATCTAATAGCATGTAGTGGATTTTCTATCATCCATGTCCGTTGTCCAGTCTGCATCATCATATGCTGTGATATTGATTAATTTGTTTGATTGTAGAGCTAGACCATGATCCACTGTACCATTTTGATATCTCAAAATTCTTTTAACAACTTTCCAATGCTAATCTAATGGATTTTGCATGAATTGATTTGATTTGTTTACACTATGAAATTTCTGGTCTAGTGATGGTAGCATATTGTAGTGCTCCTATCACACTTCCATATTGTTTGACATTTGATATTGGTTCCTCTTTACTCTGTGATAAATGTAGATTATTCTTCATAGGAGTGGGTAGAGCTTTGGCATTTTCTAGTTTGGCCTTCATAATAATTTCAGTGATATATTTCTTTTGACTCGGTTGAATTTTTTAGTTGAAATTCTATTTACTTCTATTCCTAGAAAATAATTCAAATTGCCAAGATCTTTAATAGAGAATTCTTTGTCCAACTGTCTTCTGATGTTGTTAATTTCCAGTTCAGTAGTTCCTGTAGTTAAAAAGTCATAAACATATATTAGTATATATGGGATTTCATCATTATTAAATTTGGTAAATAAGGAATTGTCTGATTTTGTGGAATTGTAGCCCAGTATAACCAAGGTTGACTTTAGTTTGTCAAACCAAACCTTTGGTGCTTGTTTCAGTCCATATATTACTTTATTTAGCTTGCACACAAGTTTTACTATGCCATCCTTTTTTAACTCAATTGGTTGATCTATGTATACTTCCTCCTGCAAATCACCATTCAAAAAAGCATTATTTACATCAATTTGTTTTATGATCCAATTTCTAGGTAAGGCAATTGTAAGAATTATTCTAATTGATGTGGGTTTCACAACATGTGAGAGTGTTTCATTAAAGTCAAACCTATTTTGTTGTGAATACCCTTTTGCCACCAATCTTGCCTTGTACTTAGAAATTGAACCATCAGGATTATTCTTTAGTCTATAGGTCCATTTGCATCATATGATATTTTTGTCATTTGGTAAGGGCACAAAATCCCAAGTTTTGTTTCTCTGTAATGCCTCATACTCCTCACTCATAGCAGCTTTCCATTTTTCAAATTGAATTGCTTGATGATAAGTGCATGGTCTTCATATTCCATAGTCGTATTGTATATTTTTGGCTTGAATATTCCCTTCTTTGCTCTTGTAATCATGTGATGACCAGTATTTTTAGTGATGGTCCGTTGACTGCATTTAGAGTGTTTTTTTTGAAATGGTACTTTATATACAACATGTTACTGAGACAACGTATCACATGTCAATAAATGTTCGGATCACGCTACGCAAGTTTCGAACTTGTGACCTCTTGCATGTAACATCCCGCCTTTTCGCACACTTTAAACCGACACACATGCCCATTCAAAATATACGCAAGGGCGGATTGTTATGGGGTAAATAAGAAAAAAACAGAGAAGAAATAAAACAAAATAGAATCTCACAGCGGAAGGATAAAATAAAATAATCAATATACAGTTCATGATAACTGTTTACAAAATATTTATTTTACTTATACAATGAATATCAGAGTTACACATACCAATACAATCAATGCAGCGGAAATTTAGAGTGTGGTGCAATACTATAATTAATAATAATACGAACTCTTCGTCTTCGTCCTCCAAAGCTAAAGTCATCGATCCTGAAACGCTCGGACTGACCCGAGCGAATTTGAAAAGACAAAAACACTCGAGTCAGAACTAAAAGATCTTATGTGAGTTAAATTAACAGAAATAAATATGAGTACAGTAACTCAAGAGATGTTCGGGATTTACATCTCCTAAGGATCCGTTAAACTATTTACTATGTAGTATATTGCGCTATTATAATAGTGTCTACTTATAAAATAAACTTACTTTTTAATAGCGTTAAGGGGTTACCCATATAGCCCTTAACACAAATAATGCCAGTAGCCTATACAGTACCGTAATACCTCCTGATCGGGAAGCTACCAGAGGATACTCCATAGGTACGACACAAATAGAAACTCGTAGTAAAGGCTCGGTATGGTAGGTGACACGGCACAACTAGGCGATGCCAGGGTAGATATACCAATTGCTATCCAGGCTGGTGGAAACGCGTAGCCGCAGTTACCGCCCACCTCGGACTAACTCCCCAAAATCAAAATATAGAAGTGGCCACTGAATCAATCCAAAATCAAAGTATAATATCGAAGAGGAGGGTCCGATCAGAGGAATGACCTCATTGGCCTGAGAATCGCTCCTGTTTTAGCCACCTTATGCCAACTCACGGGAGTCGGGTCCACGTATTTACCTTACAGGAAACGTCGCCACCACCTACTTCATTCTGGAATCTCCACCGCGTACACGGTTAGTCAAAGTGGTTTTCGGTATCGACAGAGAGTATGTCCATATCCGATCCCGGTCTCTTTGCCAACCCATCGTTATTATAATACCGCGGTCATTTAAAAATAGGTTATACTTTAAAAATCAGAATAAACATTCCATTTCATAACCATGAATACGATATCATTTCAAAACCCAAAACCATATTTTATCACTTATCCCAAATATAATTCTTTTCCAAAATCATAATGCTTTAACTTCATAACGTTTGAAAATCAAATATTTCAAAGCATAATATTTTGAAAATCATAATTTAAAACCATAACTTCTAAAAACTTGAATGGTTTGGACATTCAACGGTGTATGAATTAAATGGTTTAACTTAAATGTTACTTTGTAAAGAAAATAGTTCTCATGGCTTTACAAATACATTTCTTTATTAAAGTCTAAACCAAAATTTATATTATCTCTCTCAAGTTCCAAAACCACTTCAATTTATTTATATATACGTATATCCATTTTGAGTATCAATATTTCAAACTAAAGTCGGATTTTATGCTTTCAACAAATCAATTGTTCTATTAATTAGTCTTGAATATTCATATAAAATCCATAAATAATAAGACTTCAATTTCTAGTAATAAAATATATATATTTTTCCCAATTCAAATTATACTAGAATATTCATTTCAATTTATTTTGGGAAAAATCCAATTATAAATATCATATCTTAAAATTTCCAAACTTAACATTTAAACATATGATATAAATTATTAAACTCCATTTTCTTAATTTTCTTCCATTTTTAATAAAGATTTTTATACACCTTTTAATTTCAAAATTTTCAACTTCATATGTATATATATATGGAAGAAAAATATTTATACAATATAAAATTTAAGATTATTATAAACCGTATTCCATCCAAACCATAAAAATCACATAAAAATAGTTATATATAGACCGCGGTGCCTGTATAAAATTTTCTATCCTATGGTCAAGTGATACGGATATTTATCATTTCAATCCGCAATTTAAAAGATATAAAAATTTGCGGTTATATATCATTTAAAACCACAATCCCGAATGAAATGAAATATGCATGATAATTTGCAATTTAATGATATCCAATAAACATCCATTCATCAACATCATCCATCATCCAAATCGCAATCATCAATCAATATCAATCAATAACAATATTATTTTTGGTACTACATAACAGGTAATACTGGCAATTTTATTCAAATTAAATTTAACAGCTATTAATCTACAGTCTATATTCAGAAATAAATTATATAACTGTTAACTAGCAGTTCATATACAAACAAATAAATTTTAACTGTAAATTTATACGCAATAAATGAATTAAATTAACAGTTAAATTTAATAAATGCATTTCAACAAATATGAGTGAAATAAACATGCCAAATACTCATAAATAAATTTCTATTCATTTCTAAAATTAATTTAACAAACATAAAAGCTTCTAGTAGTTGTGAGTGGGTTAAAACACTCACCTTTTGAATTTAAATTGAATTCAAATTCAATTTAAACCCAAAAATTTGACAGTCTCCAAATTCATCCAAACTCATGCCAAAACGTCAGAAATTCCGATACGATCCCAGCAAAACAAACCGCGCGCGAATCCGAGCTCGTATGCAAAAGTTATGAAAATTTGAAAAATGGAAAATTCTGGTCCTGGGTCGACTTCGGGTTCGACTTCGGTGCGACGCCTCAATTCCCCGGTGCTTGCTTGGAGTTTTCGCCAAAACGACCCGGATCGACCAGAGTCATTTTCTTCCTGACCCGAAGTTGCTCTAGGGTTTTCTCCCATGAAAGCCGAAGCGCGACCAGAAGCTGCTGCAGATCCAAAATTATTTTTTTTGTTTTTTTGTTTTTTTTTTGAACTGACTGGATCTAGGGTTAGCCCACATTGAAGAAGAAGAGAAGCTTGAAGAAGATGAACGTACAGCAAATAGACAATAGAATGGAGCTAGGGTTTATAACTGTATATTTATAGGTAGGGTTGGGTTAGAGTAGATAGATTAGATAGATGAACGTACGAAACAAACTAAGGCCCAAAAAGCCCGTTCTGACCCCGGAGCGAAATTTGTCAAACCCATATGTCCAGATAGGTATTTTAAAATATTCTAAACGAGATGGAAAAAGTTTCACGTCCAAATTTGATCGTATGAAGAAGTTATGCTGATAACAAGATTTCCAAATTGATTTTAATAAAATTGATTTTCAAGGCGTTTCGCGTCCGTACGATCAAACGACAAGTCCGATCGATACGAAACTTGAAACCCTATAATAATTCACCAATACGGATCCGATGAAACTGGTTTCATCGAAATCCGAGTCCGTGACCAAAATGGCTATTTTCAATATTCATTAAATAAATTAAATAAATTATAAAAATCCAATTTATACATCTAAATTCAAAAATTGACCAAATTTCTCCCTTTAAATTTTCTTAATTATTTACTCCAATTCTAAACAATTCAAGTGTCAATACATAGTTTTTCTATTCATCAATTTAGATGTTAATCCTTACTTAAAGGTTAAATTCCAATTTTTAATAAATTCAACATTATACGTTTGATTAAATTTATTAAATTCACTTTCTTTCTATTATTCAAAGTTATTGATGTCAATTTAATGAAACTAACATTGGCTCAATATCTATACATTAAAAATCTCAATTCTAAACTTAGATCTCAACTTATGAAATAGTTAAATAATAAATTCCATCTAAATCTTCATCTCCCTACTATCTAAATATTTAGAAAAATTACTTACCACTTTTTATTGTAAATTTCTAAACTAGTAGATTTGTGTCATTTCTAGCCCTCTGGATATATTTTAGTGAATAAATCTTCAAAGGTTACTGCAATTAATCCCATTAATTTCAATAAATTCTAATAAATTTGACTCTATTTGATTACAACTCACAAATAAATCAATTATTACTCCCTACATAGTTAACGTTTCTTTTATATTCCAATACATTAATATTTACCCAATTTCCATCTTTTATTTGCATAAATTACTGTATTTCAATCTTATTGGAAATTTTGTTAACTTAACACTTGAATAAAACTTAAAACCTCAATTAATTCATTCCACTTCGGTTTCATTCTTAAGATTACACTAATTATTATATTATAAAAATGAAATTTTCCCTTGGTTACATCTTATTTATCCACTTACAAAAATTCCACACTAACTGAAATAATTTAGTGCATAAATTGAAATTGATTAAAATAAACTTAACAAACAAATAGAATAAATACGTACAATAATTATTGTCATAAATCTTTTTTATAAGTCTACACATAATTATTACCTTACAATACGTTTTACGTTACTATAAAATTTATACACTCTTCCGTTACCATATTAATAATTACTAAAGTAACGTTCATTCTTAATAACAACGTTATACTATTCAACATATAAAAGGACTCCATTCCCCAAATACATTCATTTATATTTATTCCCTTAAAGTTCTCCTTTATTGACTAGACACATT
Source organism: Allium cepa (assembly GCA_030765085.1). Lineage (NCBI taxonomy): Eukaryota > Viridiplantae > Streptophyta > Magnoliopsida > Asparagales > Amaryllidaceae > Allium > Allium cepa. The sequence goes on from CM060934.1 coordinate 207,508,179, forward strand.
AATTTAGATTCATTTACATCGAATGCCCTTCTTAGCTATATACTCAATACATGTTAAATCTACATAATTTTTACCCTTTTATTCAAATTCACTTATACCATCAATAACAAAATGTTGCCCTAAATTTAGATTCAATTATATACATTAGATAAATGGGTAAACTTTTGTAATTATCCCATATATGAAAATATTTTTATGCATACATTTCCACTTACTTACTATGCATTCATTTATTAAATTACTAATTGCCTTAGTCAACTTATCTCCTATTTACTACCAAATTTCAAATTTAATTATAGCTTATCAATACATAAAATTTACATAGGCAAAACAAATTTTATTACTATCTTAAGTCCATTTATTATAATTTAATTCCCTTAATTGAATCAAATGCTTATTTTTTTTTTTACATTCTTACCATTCCTTCCCATTATAAATTCATTAACGGATTTACAAATCTCTTTCTTCCAAATATTAAATAACCAAACTGATTACAACCACTGTTCTTATCAAATTTTCATAAATTTGTTCAAATCTATACTCTTTTTCCATATAAATAAATTTTATGTTACTACTAGATTTTTTATCCACTACAGACATTAAATTTTTACTATCTACACTTATTACATCTTTGTATTAATGAATCCCATTCAAGTTAATATTTATATTAACATTCACAAATTCAACATTTATATGTTTCTTAAAATTAACTTTCAACCAAATGTGCCAATTTACATTTCATTTCTATTCAATATATATTCATTTTATTCCATTCATTCGGGTACTGCATTGAAATATATTTATTCTCTAATACTAACGTTATTATCATTAAATTATGATTGGATTCCAAGTTTTTATTCAATACCTTGAACAATAACTTACATATTAACCAAATCCTTCTTCTACTTAATTCAAATTGGATTATGTTCCAATTCCTATAACCTAGGTCTTGAGTCACCATTTATATAATTAAATTTATCGTTTATTTCAATCTTCGTTTATAATTTAAAGTTCTACTAAACTAAATTACAAAACTTATGAACTTTAACAAATTTAATCCACCAATTAAATTTTTCTGATGTTTATATATTGCAATTCAATTCAGTTATTATTTCATTAATACCATTTTAATCAACTAATTATGACTTATAACCACAACACAAATCTTCGTTATTCTACCTATTGCCATATAACATTTCAATTGTTAAATCTTAAATCTCAGTTACTATATCCAACTCCTACATTTATTATAAATTAGATTAAAAATTATATTAATTCAATTCATTTAATATTATTAATTTAACGGGTCGTTACAATCTCCCCCACTCAAAACTTTTCGTCCCCGAAAAGGAAAAAAGAAGGGAGAAGGAAGAGTAAAACAGTACATCTTATTTCAAACATTAACTTACTGACAATATTACTAAATTAATTCCCTTATATAAAATATACCAGTTTTATAATCATTATATTCTTTTGTACTTAAATTATTAAAGTTGGGAAAATATTTTCACAAAATTCTAAGTCCAAAATTTACGGAAAATTTTGGCAGAGTCTCCTTTGTACGGTGAGGCTCGGGAGAAAATATAATATCAAAATATAAAAATATATCACATATATTATCAAAATATTATATCCCAACACGGGAAAAATAGCGCTTTAAACGTAATCCGAAAACGTACCTATTTGTTGGGCAATATACGCTTATTATTTTGGAACCAAAAGCAGTAGCAGTTGCTTCCATCACCTGTATTCACTTTTATAATCTAAAAGGTTAAATATTTATTTTAAAGTGAATATTCAAGTGGATTAAATCATTAATCAACCAAACAATTCAACAACCATCAACCTTACAAACAACATACGTACACAAACAAAGCAACCATTTAATCCATCAAACAAATAGTTGTTTGGGTTCAAACTTGAAATTTGTATGAAATGAAATTAACTATCAAGTGCATCCTTTACTCAACAGTCTTAGATGGAACAAAGATAGATACTTATTCATTTAACCACTTTAAATTTCTTACCCAACAACATAAATCAAACAACACAATTTAAACCAACACCCAAATTTATTTATTATACATTTATCTCATGCTTCAATGGTTTGATTTTCTTTCTTTCATTTATGGAGTGATTTCTTTATTTCTTACAAATTTTCATTTTCCATTTATCACAAAATTCATTATATTTGTATTCTAATTTATTTACTAAAGTTTCTATCATCTATTTATACTACTTACCTTTACTTATATAGTAAAATTTCCAATTTATCTTAAGCTTATACAATTAATTCTCATTAACAATAGCAAATTAATAGAATACCTTTATTACCTCAAGCTTCACTTGTAAGATTTCTCCTTTCATTTTCTTAATAACATTGCAACTTTTTATTATATGGTAAGTTATGTATGTTTTAAGAATGTAAGTGAAAATTTACAAGTTTCTTCTCCATTCCTTTAATTAATATATATTTGTTTTATAAATTACAATTTCGACTTACCTTTAGTCTCATTCATTTATTTAATGTTGAAGTTTCCATTATATTTAATTACAGTAACCCTCTACTTACACTTAATTTATTAACCTTAATTTCACTAACCTAAATTTTTTTTTTTTTACAACTAATTAATGGAAATTCAAGAATTAATACCGGGTCAAATTCCAAAATTACTTTAAAATAATAGATAATTAATTTCTTACAACTTTTATATCTCTAATTACCTTTAAACAATTAAAATTTTAAATAATTTCAAAACAAATCTGCAGTAGAGTTTACTACAGTGGCCTTTCCCTTCGAAACTCGAAAATGAAAGTCGATGATGCGGCCGTCATCCCCGAAATTATTTTCCAGCGACAGAGAGGAAAGTACAAACTTATTTTCTTCAAAATCCTCTTTCAAAACAATTCTTCCGAATTATACTAAATATTTATATAAGAAATTACCTATAAACCAAATCATTATATTTCACAAATCCTTTGAAAGAAGATTTTCAAAAATCCCGGACTTAAGTTCTAAAATCTCCAATTTGATTTATTATAATTTCAACTTAGCTTCAATTTATTACAAATATTTTTATATTACCTAACACCCAATCTATAGCAACCAGATATATATATATATATATCTTTATAAAAATATTTTTATATATAGAAAATATAATAGGCAAAATTATTTCATTCACCCATGTTAAAAACAAATATTATGTCGGTCTGTCCTATTAAGTGTTTAGAAATCCCTATTGATGTCATAGCGTCCCATGCATCAACCAGAATTTATAAATACAAAGCGGAACAGATTAACACAATATCAAAATCCTTATTAACACTAACAAATACGCTCTCTCATATATATACACTCAGCGACTCCCATAGGGTATTACTACCCTATTAACAAAGAGTCAAACCCCACAAAACCAAGGTTTATCGCTAAACCAAAGCTCTGATACCAACTGTAACATCCCGCCTTTTCGCACACTTTAAACCGACACACGTGCCCATTCAAAACATACGCAAGGGCGGATTGTTATGGGGTAAATAAGTAAAAAACAGAGAAGAAATAAAACAAAATAGAATCTCACAGCGGAAGGATAAAATATAATAATCAATATACAGTTCATGATAACTGTTTACAAAATATTTATTTTACTTATACAATGAATATCAGAGTTACACATACCAATACAATCAATGCAGCGGAAATTTAGAGTGTGGTGCAATACTATAATTAATAATAATACGAACTCTTCGTCTTCGTCCTCCAAAGCTAAAGTCATCGATCCTGAAACGCTCGGACTGACCCGAGCGAATTTGAAAAGACAAAAACACTCGAGTCAGAACTAAAAGATCTTATGTGAGTTAAATTAACAGAAATAAATATGAGTACAGTAACTCAAGAGATGTTCGGGATTTACATCTCCTAAGGATCCGTTAAACTATTTACTATGTAGTATATTGCGCTATTATAATAGTGTCTACTTATAAAATAAACTTACTTTTTAATAGCGTTAAGGGGTTACCCATATAGCCCTTAACACAAATAATGCCAGTAGCCTATACAGTACCGTAATACCTCCTGATCGGGAAGCTACCAGAGGATACTCCATAGGTACGACACAAATAGAAACTCGTAGTAAAGGCTCGGTATGGTAGGTGACACGGCACAACTAGGCAATGCCAGGGTAGATATACCAATTGCTATCCAGGCTGGTGGAAACGCGTAGCCGCAGTTACCGCCCACCTCGGACTAACTCCCCAAAATCAAAATATAGAAGTGGCCACTGAATCAATCCAAAATCAAAGTATAATATCGAAGAGGAGGGTCCGATCAGAGGAATGACCTCATTGGCCTGAGAATCGCTCCTGTTTTAGCCACCTTATGCCAACTCACGAGAGTCGGGTCCACGTATTTACCTTACAGGAAACGTCGCCACCACCTACTTCATTCTGGAATCTCCACCGCGTACACGGTTAGTCAAAGTGGTTTTCGGTATCGACAGAGAGTATGTCCATATCCGATCCCGGTCTCTTTGCCAACCCATCGTTATTATAACACCGCGGTCATTTAAAAATAGGTTATACTTTAAAAATCAGAATAAACATTCCATTTCATAACCATGAATACGATATCATTTCAAAACCCAAAACCATATTTTATCACTTATCCCAAATATAATTCTTTTCCAAAATCATAATGCTTTAACTTCATAACGTCTGAAAATCAAATATTTCAAAGCATAATATTTTGAAAATCATAATTTAAAACCATAACTTCTAAAAACTTGAATGGTTTGGACATTCAACGGTGTATGAATTAAATGGTTTAACTTAAATGTTACTTTGTAAAGAAAATAGTTCTCATGGCTTTACAAATACATTTCTTTATTAAAGTCTAAAACAAAATTTATATTATCTCTCTCAAGTTCCAAAACCACTTCAATTTATTTATATATACGTATATCCATTTTGAGTATCAATATTTCAAACTAAAGTCGGATTTTATGCTTTCAACAAATCAATTGTTCTATTAATTAGTCTTGAATATTCATATAAAATCCATAAATAATGAGACTTCAATTTCTAGTAATAAAATATATATATTTTTCCCAATTCAAATTATACTAGAATATTCATTTCAATTTATTTTGGGAAAAATCCAATTATAAATATCATATCTTAAAATTTCCAAACTTAACATTTAAACATATGATATAAATTATTAAACTTCATTTTCTTAATTTTCTTCCATTTTTAATAAAGATTTTTATACACCTTTTAATTTCAAAATTTTCACCTTCATATGTATATATATATAGAAGAAAAATATTTATACAATATAAAATTTAAGATTATTATAAACCATATTCCATCCAAACCATAGAAATCACATAAAAATAGTTATATATAGACCGCGGTGCCTGTATAAAATTTTCTATCCTATGGTCAAGTGATACGGATATTTATCATTTCAATCCGCAATTTAAAAGATATAAAAATTTGCGGTTATATATCATTTCAAACCACAATCCCGAATGAAATGAAATATGCATGATAATTTGCAATTTAATGATATCCAATAAACATCCATTCATCAACATCATCCATCATCCAAATCGCAATCATCAATCAATATCAATCAATAACAATATTATTTTTGGTACTACATAACAGGTAATACTGGCAATTTTATTCAAATTAAATTTAACAGCTATTAATCTACAGTCTATATTCAGAAATAAATTATATAACTGTTAACTAGCAGTTCATATACAAACAAATAAATTTTAACTGTAAATTTATACGCAATAAATGAATTAAATTAACAGTTAAATTTAATAAATGCATTTCAACAAATATGAGTGAAATAAACATGCCAAATACTCATAAATAAATTTCTATTCATTTCTAAAATTAATTTAACAAACATAAAAGCTTCTAGTAGTTGTGAGTGGGTTAAAACACTCACCTTTTGAATTTAAATTGAATTCAAATTCAATTTAAACCCAAAAATTTGACAGTCTCCAAATTCATCCAAACTCATGCCAAAACGTCAGAAATTCGGATACGATCCCAGCAAAACAAACCGCGCACGAATCCGAGCTCGTATGCAAAAGTTATGAAAATTTGAAAAATGGAAAATTCTGGTCCTGGGTCGACTTCGGGTTCGACTTCGGTGCGCCGCCTCAATTCCCTGGTGCTTGCTTGGAGTTTTCGCCAAAACGACCCGGATCGACCAGAGTCATTTTCTTCCTGACCCGAAGTTGCTCTAGGGTTTTCTCCCCTGAAACCCGAAGCGCGACCAGAAGCTGCTGCAGATCCAAAATTATTATTTTTGTTTTTTTGTTTTTTTGTTTTTTTTTTGAACTGACTGGATCTAGGGTTAGCCCTCATTGAAGAAGAAGAGAAGCTTGAAGAATATGAACGTACAGCAAATAGACAATAGAATGGAGCTAGGGTTTATAACTGTATATTTATAGGTAGGGTTGGGTTAGAGTAGATAGACTAGATAGATGAACGTACGAAACAAACTAAGGCCCAAAAAGCCCGTTCTGACCCCGGAACGAAATTTGTCAAACCCATATATCCAGATAGGTATTTTAAAATATTCTAAACACGATGGAAAAAGTTTCACGTCCAAATTTGATCGTATGAAGAAGTTATGCTGAAAACAAGATTTCCAAATTGATTTCAAATTGATTTTAATAAAATTGATTTTCAAGGCGTTTCGCGTCCGTACGATCAAACGACAGGTCCGATCGATGCGAAACTTGAAACCTATAATAATTCACCGATACGGATCCGATGAAACTGGTTTCATCGAAATCCGAGTCCGTGACCAAAATGGCTATTTTCAATATTCATTAAATAAATTAAATAAATTATAAAAATCCAATTTTTACATCTAAATTCAAAAATTGACCAAATTTCTCCCTTTAAATTTTCTTAATTATTTACTCCAGTTCTAAACAATTCAAGTGTCAATACATAGTTGTTCTATTCATCAATTCAGATGTTAATCCTTACTTAAAGGTTAAATTCCAATGTTTAATAAATTCAACATTATACGTTTGATTAAATTTATTAAATTCACTTTCTTTCTATTATTCAAAGTTATTGATGTCAATTTAATGAAACTAACATTGGCTCAATATCTATACATTAAAAATCTCAATTCTAAACTTAGATCTCAACTTATGAAATAGTTAAATAATAAATTCCATCTAAATCTTCATCTCCCTACTATCTAAATATTTAGAAAAATTACTTACCACTTTTTATTGTAAATTTCTAAACTAGTAGATTTGTGTCATTTCTAGCCCTCTGGATATTTAATATTAACTAAAAGCAAATTTACATATAATTTCCGTCGTCAATTATTTTAGTGAATAAATCTTCAAAGGTTACTGCAATTAATCCCATTAATTGCAATAAATTCTAATAAATTTGACTCTATTTGATTACAACTCACAAATAAATCAATTATTACTCCCTACATAGTTAACGTTTCTTTTATATTCCAATACGTTAATATTTACCCAATTTCCATCTTTTATTTGCATAAATTACTGTATTTCAATCTTATTGGAAATTTTGTTAACTTAACACTTGAATAAAACTTAAAACCTCAATTAATTCATTCCACTTCGGTTTCATTCTTAAGATTACACTAATTATTATATTATAAAAATGAAATTTTCCCTTGGTTACATCTTATTTATCCACTTACAAAAATTCCACACTAACTGAAATAATTTAGTGCATAAATTGAAATTGATTAAAATAAACTTAACAAACAAATAGAATAAATACGTACAATAATTATTGTCATAAATCTTTTTTATAAGTCTACACATAATTATTACCTTACAATACGTTTTACGTTACTATAAAATTTATACACTCTTCCGTTACCATATTAATAATTACTAAAGTAACGTTCATTCTTAATAACAACGTTATACTATTCAACATATAAAAGGACTCTATTCCCCAAATACATTCATTTATATTTATTCCCTTAAAGTTCTCCTTTATTGACTAGACACATTAATTTAGATTCATTTACATCGAATGCCCTTCTTAGCTATATACTCAATACATGTTAAATCTACATAATTTTTACCCTTTTATTACAATTCACTTATACCATCAATAACAAAATGTTGCCCTAAATTTAGATTCAATTATATACATTAGATAAATGGGTAAACTTTTGTAATTATCCCATATATGAAAATATTTTTATGCATACATTTCCACTTACTTACTATGCATTCATTTATTAAATTACTAATTGCCTTAGTCAACTTATCCCCTATTTACTACCAAATTTCAAATTTAATTATAGCTTATCAATACATAAAATTTACATAGGCAAAACAAATTTTATTACTATCTTAAGTCCATTTATTATAATTTAATTCCCTTAATTGAATCAAATGCTTATTTTTTTTTTTACATTCTTACCATTCCTTCCCATTATAAATTCATTAACGGATTTACAAATCTCTTTCTTCCAAATATTAAATAACCAAACTGATTACAACCACTGTTCTTATCAAATTTTCATAAATTTGTTCAAATCTATACTCTTTTTCCATATAAATAAATTTTATGTTACTACTAGATTTTTTATCCACTACAGACATTAAATTTTTACTATCTACACTTATTACATCTTTGTATTAATGAATCCCATTCAAGTTAATATTTATATTAACATTCACAAATTCAACATTTATATGTTTCTTAAAATTAACTTTCAACCAAATGTGCCAATTTACATTTCATTTCTATTCAATATATATTCATTTTATTCCATTCATTCGGGCACTGCATTGAAATATATTTATTCTCTAATACTAACGTTATTATCATTAAATTATGATTGGATTCCAAGTTTTTATTCAATACCTTGAACAATAACTTACATATTAACCAAATCCCTTTTCTACTTAATTCAAATTGGATTATGTTCCAATTCCTATAACCTAGGTCTTGAGTCACCATTTACATAATTAAATTTATCGTTTATTTCAATATTCGTTTATAATTTAAAGTTCTACTAAACTAAATTACAAAACTTATGAACTTTAACAAATTTAATCCACCAATTAAATTTTTCTGATGTTTATATATTGCAATTCAATTCAGTTATTATTTCATTAATACCATTTTAATCAACTAATTATGACTTATAACCACAACACAAATCTTCGTTATTCTACCTATTGCCATATAACATTTCAATTGTTAAATCTTATATCTCAGTTACTATATCCAACTCCTACATTTATTATAAATTAGATTAAAAATTATATTAATTCAATTCATTTAATATTATTAATTTAACGGGTCGTTACATTGCACAAAAGCCGAATCACTTAACCACTTAGAAAATGGTGCTTGTCGAGTGTTTTATTGTCCAACATTGTTGTTTGAAGAATCTTGTTGATCAATAGGTAATTCTGAATTACCTATTGGTAGACAACAATCAGATTGCCTGCTGCTACGATAAGTAATCTGATGTGAGCTTTCGGATCTGCTCCTTTGATCAACATCTGCTCTTAAGTTGGATGTGACTTGTTGAGGGTGTGGCGCTTTTTGATTATTTTCAGTAGCTACTTGCTACATCAATTCAGGTAATGAAGGTATATAAAACTTTGCATTATATATCTTTTGAGAAGTTTTCATGTGTGTTTTACTAAATGGAAATATTTGTTCATTAAACACCACATGTCTTGACACAAATTTTTTTCCATTGCTATCTATACATTTATAACCCTTCTTATTTGCTGCATAAACTAAAAAAGTGCATGGTGAAGACCTTAAATTTAACTTGTGAGCATTATATGGTCTTAGACAAGGGATACATAGATATCCAAAGACCTTTAGGTCATGATAATTTGATTTAACACTAGATAGGACTTCTATAGGACTTTTATACTACAGAACTTTTGTTGGCAATATATTAATTAAGTATACACTAGTAGCAAATGCATGAGGCCAAATATTTTGTGGTAAAGAGGCTTGAGAAAGTAATGTTAAACCAGTTTCAACAATACGATTATGTTTTCTTTCTATTAAACCATTTTATTCATAAGTGTAAGGATAAGTAGTTCTGTGATCGATTCCTTTCTTCTGAAAATATACCTTTAGAGGATAAAATTCAGTTCCACCATAAGTTTGAATTTTTTTAACATGACAGTCAGTTTGTTTCTCTACTAAGTTAATAAATTGAACTACAGCATCACGAGTTTCAAACTTTGACTTCAAAAAATATATCCACACATGCCTGGAAATGCATCTACAAAAGAAATATAATATTTAAAACCATACTCGATGTTAATTGGTGTAGGACCCCATAAATCAGTGACAATCAACTCTATGGTTTAGTGTAGACAATTTCAGAGTCTGAAAAAGAAAATTTGTGACTCTTACCCATTTGACAATATATGCATATATATGGCATAGAAATATTTGTAAAAGGATTATTATTATTATTATTCAACACTTGTTTTACAATGTTTGCATTGGCGTGCCCCAGTCTACAGTGCCATATATCAAAGACTCGACAGTTACTTGCTTGAGTTATTTCGAAACTATTAAACCATTTATCTTTACAGTCTTGATCCCTTGCATTATCAACACCAAATTCGTGTAGTCCTCTACACTCTTTACCCTGCAAAAAAATTTCATCAGACTGAATATCTTTAACTAGACAGTAATTAGGATAAAATTCAAAGTATACTTGATTATCTTTAGCAAGTTGTGAAACACTAAGCAAGTTTTTTTGTAATTAAAGGTACTCTCAAAAGATTATTGAGATAAAGTTTTCTTGCACTTTTAATACATGCACTGCCAGTAGGAGTAATATTGATAGGCTTACTATTTCCCATGTGAATGCGTTGCTTACCTTTGTACTCTTGATTTCCAAAATTATTGTTACATGATTAGTTGCTCCTGAATTAGGAAACCAACTTTCATCTTGAATATCCTCTATTTTGACAGTCTTTTCTTTCCGACCATTTGCATCAGTTGAATGTTTATCATATTTTCACTTTGATAATTTCTTTGATTTTTACTTCCTTGTTGAGCTGATGTATAATTTGCATCAAGCCTAAACTAGCATTTGTTTGCACTATAACAATTTTTTTAACATATTTGGCATCTCAATCTGTTGTTGTTATTGTTGTTATGCCATCGGCCATCCCTGCCTCTGGACCTGTTAGATTATCCACCTTTGTTGGATGGCCCACCTTTTTGATTCTTGCTGTTGTGTGTCTTTTCTTGATATCTTGATGCATAGTTAGCAAAGAATTCTTGAATAGTTGATTTCTTTTGTTCTTCCTTCATAAGAAAGAAGAAATGAATGAACATATTCAATAGATGGTGTTTTTTCTTGAGATGATATTACTGCCACATCTGCTTCATATTCATCATCTAGGCCACTTAAAATTGACAGTACTTGCTCTGCATCAGACATTTTGTGACCTGCTGCAGCTAGTTAATCACATAGTGTCGATTTTGTTTAGATATTCTCTCATATTTGAGCCATCTTTCCTTAAATTTTGCAGTTGTCTTTTATAATGAAGTACCCTTGCTGCAGACCGAGTACTGAATGTATGCTCTATTGAATGCCAGATTTCATGAGATGTTTTACATCCAATGAGTTGTGGTAAAATAGTAGCATTAATTGAAGATAATAGCCAAGAACTAGTACGACCGTCTTGTTTTTGATAGTTTGAGTAATCAATAAAGATTACCAGTTTTCCTTCACTGTCAGTGACATATTTGGCTGGTGTAATCTGAGTTCCAAGAATATACTCTTCAATATCATATCCTTTGATGGCTGTTTTGATTTGAAGTTTCCATAAGAGATAGTTTGATTCATCTGGTTGAATGGTAATTACTGACTTTGTGATTTGATTATTGATTTAGCAGATCTTGCGAGGTAGAATGTCGAGAAGTAGTAGTTCTTTAGTTGTTAAGAGAATCTTGTGCATCATTGACATTGTTTCCAGCCATGTTGATGAAGAAATGTGTGTTATGAGATCAGATGATGAAATCTAAGTTCTGAGATCAAGAAAATGGTGCAGCCAGAGGTTTCTGGTGATGAAACCTTCTCTGATGGAGACCTCTAGGCGAGGCACTGCTACAGGTAACATAATAACACCGAGAATGTCAAACATTTTACAGTTCTTTATCAATAACTGTAAATTCAGTAAGTATACAGATTTGTGTTGACGGTTTGAGGATTAAAATTACTTCCTCGATGATGATAGTGATCTGAGAGGAGCAATGGTGCAGCCACCGTTAGGTGAGGATGCTTTTCTGATATTGGTTAGGCAAGGCACTTATCTGAGGACAACTGTTAGGTTGAATTTGGCTTTGATACCATGTGAGAAATATTGTAGAAATGAGAATTGATATTGTATTGAATGTAAAACTGTATTCTGTACAATAGTTTGCATCCTATATACATACATCGATTATACATAATATATTGTATGGATTTATATTTATATGGGCCGAGAACAAAGCCCAGTAGTATAATGTAACCAAACCAAATAACATTATATACAATACATATTTCGGCTGCTATCTTATAAACATATTATCTCTAACAATAAGTTCAGTTTTAATGTGATGCAGACAGTATGCAGTCAGTTCTAAGCTAAATGGAAGAGAATTCGGTGATTGGTGATTGCCATCTTTCAACGATGGTGGTTTACAGTTTATGTTACTATCGTCATTGCTATTTTTCTCTAAATACCGATTTGAATTCCATTACAAATCTTGGTTGAGGAAAAGTCTAATCTGAAATAGAATTTTGCATTAAATGGCCAAGGTGCGAGATGAATAATAAGAGTTGCTGGCAGGAAACTGAAGGAATATGGAAAGTTCCATGCATATTAGGCGATTATTTGTTCTCCTTTTTTTTTATCTTGAATACGGTACGTCTGAAACTATGATCTACCGTTCAGTTTTGATAGGCATTAATAATATTATGATGTATTTTGCACTAAGTTGGATACAAGAAAAGGAAGTAGTAGCATTCCCCTGGTGGGTTAATAGTCGACGGTATCAAATTACAAGAGTTGTGCAGATGTAGAGTTAAGTTTCATCCATTAAATCCACGTTATTATGTGTCCCAAAAATATATAGCCTACTCAAATATTGGTTTCTTTTTATAGTTGTAATGGGCAATCAAAAGGTGGATACTGTCCTCATCTTGATTCAGATATCTTTTATCACTTGGTTGTGAAATGTTATCACTTGGTTGTTTTCATGTAATATTTATCAAAGCTTCTATTTTACATTTGAACAAGGGTGAATCCAGAATTATATATAAGAGCATCGTAATACAAATAACAACAGCTCATCAGAAAATTGTATTGATATACCAAAGTTTTTGTTCCATTTTTCCATATAAAAAGTTAGCTCGACTATAAATATTCGATTACAATTGTTCGCATCGAGATTTCATATATCGAAATCTTTGCATAATGGTTTCATTGCTAATTTCTTTGAAAATGTCTTTCTCAATATATGTAACCAGATAAGCATTAATCCAATCATCTTCTATATGACTACGCGACCGATAATTAACAATTTTCAGAGTAGAGAAAGCTCTTTCAATGATTGCAGTCGCCATTGGTAAAGTCAATGCTAACACGATGAGTTTGTATACAAATGGGTAAATTGCATGTCTTTTTCTTTCAACCATTTTCTTTGCAAGAACAGTAATGTCTTTAATAGCCAAAAACTCGTCATTTGTACGTATATTCATAATGTAAGTTTCAAGTTGATTCTCCACTACCACATTATCATAAGTAGAAAAATCTTTCGGATAAAATTGAGCAAAATTAAGCAACTTCGTAACATTGAAAGTAGAATATGAGTTGATTGGATTAAGACTTCTCATACACAAAAGCAACTTGCAATTTTTCTCACTAAAATGATTTTTTAGCTCTGAACATTGTAAATCTATAACAGTGTTGCAAACTTTAACTCATATATGATATAAATTTGTAATTTTTTTCATCTCTACGTCATGAACGTTTACGAGCTACATATTCATCATTCATGTCAGGTACAACAATTTCATTCAACGACCAAAATAAAGACACTTCCTCTAACAAAGATTCCCATTTCTCATTGTTACCTATCATTTCTTGGAGGCGTTTTTTGACATTTTTACCAAATTTCAGACATTTTCAATCTCTTGGACTTTTTTGCAATGTCAATGACAAGTCATTATTATACCTAGGATATTCTTCATCAAGTGCATGGTAAACACAAAATCATACGAGTGCATTATCTCTAGCAAAAATTGTGCATCAACCTTTTGTTCTAAACTAATACCACCATCCATAATGATTTCTAGCACCTCACGCATAGAAGAGAACATGGTAATAAGTCTAATAAGTGTACCATAAAGTGATTCCCATTGAGCATCGTCCGGCCGTTGTAAACTTGTTTCTTGATTCCACCCTTTTCCAGTAAGAATCTCCCCTTTAGTCAATGCATAAAATACCTTTTCATATTATTTAGCTAAGAGAATATCTTTTCTTTTGGAAGCTTCTCCAATAGCATTCATTATTCTTGAAGTTATTTCAAAAGGACGCTCCACTTGAGAATGATTTTTTGCAACATAAACAAGAGCTCACTGAAGTTGATGGGCAAAATAATCGATATAAAATGCAGAAGGATTCTCATTTAAAATAAGGGTTTTTAAACATGCAAGTTCACCTTGCATGTTAGCTGCTGCATCATAGCCTTGACCATGCAAACTTGATATGCTTAACATATAGCGGGATAATATATTTTTAATAGAATTCTTAAGAAAGAGACATGTTGTATTAGCAACATGTTCAATGCCAATGAAGGCTGAGCTATAAACCTTTTTTGTTTACATATCTCAAAACAACGACCATTTGTTCCTTCATTGATATGTCATGAGATTCGTCAACAAGTAGAGTAATCGCCGATTCACTAATATCCATGATAATAGCATTAGTTGTTTCAATAGCGACAGCAATACATAGGTCCTTCTGAATATTTGATGAAATCAATTGAGAGTTTCCAGGAGCATTTTCAAACGAAAAACTCTTAATTTATTTATTATGATCGGCAAGAAAGTGAAATAACTCTAGGTAATTTCTTCTATTGGTTGATGATTCAGATTCATCGTAACCACGAGATGGAAAACCTTGTTGCAATAGGAATAGAACACAATATGCAACGGTAGCCAAAAGAGTTCTATATGCAAATTTGCATTTACTCGTATTACTAACAAATAAAGATGGAATACTTGCTGTAAGCTTTTGACTCATGAGATCCAAACATTGTTCTTAGCCTGGTTGTAGGCACTATTATTTTTCCAACATGTAGATCAAGTTTCTTTTTTTTTCCAGTTTAGAAAACCAACATTAACAAATACTTCACAATCGTCTTGGTTGCTTTTAGGTTTGAAAAGATAACAGTAAAGACAATATACTAAATCTTTGACTATAATATACTCCAACCAATCGACATATTATTCAAACCAATCCTTATTGAATCTTCTCAATTCATCCATCATGACTATTTGAGGAAAATCATGATGGAAAGATTGACAAGGACCTTTTTGTAAGTATGATCGTCGAACACAATATCTATAATTTGGATTATAATTCCATATGGAACATCGTAAACCCGAATTCGAAGGAAGATTTCATAAACTATCTCAATACGGTCTCTTTTCACTATATTATTACGCCCATCTTCGGTCAATGACAAACTCGATTCATTTATTGTGCGTTTGTTCCAGCGACAGATTTGTCCATTAAGAATGTTATATGAAACCGCAATAATGTATAAGTAACAATGTCAAACTTTATGACACATTTGTTCATTTCAAAACTTGTTAATAAAATTTCATGAAAAAGTTAGCGACAACAAATAGAGCAGTAAAGATTTTACAAAATATATATTACGATTTGACAACAATTATAGAACTATGTAACTAGCATTTAATAAACTCTCTATTTTTAATTCACTTTTATAACTTATGGCATTACTGTACTGCCCCTTTTTGTATGCATAACTCTATAGAGATCCATCATTTTATCAACAAAGATTAAAGATTTAAACATATCAACACTTCAATTGAAACAATTTTCACAAAATTATACTATCTAAGATCTGAATTGGAAAACTAAGTTCGAGATTAATACCTGCTTGAGAGTAGCAATAACAACTAGAGCACCAAAGAACAATTGCAATTTGCAAATCTACGAATGATTTTGAAAAAAGAACCATGGTTTATGTGTTTTGGTATTTGCTTTTGATTCTTTCGAATGTTGGAACAAGAGAGAGAGGAGGAGTTGCATAAGTACTGTCTTGTTGTACTAAAAAGAATGGAATTGTAATTTTTCTAATAAAACCTTGTATTTTCTATAAATTGAGAGGGGGTCCAATCATCATTTTCGTTGTCCTTGTTGCAAATTTGTAAAAATTGCGAGGGTAAGCTGACCCCCGTTTAACTATACGTGCATTCGCTCCTGCATTTGTACCATCGTCTAGAATTTTTTTTTAAAATGGTACTTTATATACAAAAAATCACCGTGACAACATATCATATGTCAATAAACATTCGAATCACGCTGCGCAAGTTTCGAACTTGTGACCTCTCGCACCAAAGCCAAATCACTTAACCACTGGGACAATGATGCTTGTCCATCATCTAGAATGTTTTAGTTTCCACATAGACTTCTTTAACAGTTGTGCATGTAATTGATTTTCATTTATAAATCAAGCAAATGAGTAGAATCAATCAAACAAAGTCTATCACATTGTATATGAGTAGTGGATGCACGTTGGAAATAATAGACCTACATCATGAAAAATAATGGATGTGGAGTGGTATATATATATATATATGAGTTTGGTCGCATGTAACAAAAAAGATTCCTTTTGTTAAAAAAGCATTGTCCAAACTCTATATTGCCTGCACGTAGGGATGTTGGATGGATTTCAACATTGAATCAGAGTCGATGGTAACGGCTGTGACATCAAAGTCTTAATATTATACAATTAGTAGAGTGACATGCGAACAAAGTCTTATTATTCCGCGGGCATCAAAGTTGGCGTAGCAGAAACGCACAATGGCTTAACAGTTAACCTCTAGGTGACATAAATTAATTTAATTAATTAACCAATTTAAGTTAATTTATGTTAATTTTAAATTTCGTTCATATACATACATGTATACTTATGTTATTTAAACATTTTAAGAAACATAATATATATCAATATAATACATGTATACATTTATTAATTAAGTAACTTATTTGATTTATTAATTTTGCTAATCTTATTAATAAATTTTAAGTTTTCAAACATTGTGAATTTTTTTATTATACTATAATTTTTATATATTTTTATATCTTATTTTAAACTTAAATTTAAAATCTTATATTTTATTTTCAAATAATTTTGAACATTAGTCCAAGCCTAATTCAAATTTGGGCATTTTCTATCAGTGATAACTTTTGGGCTGTGAACTTATTTAACCCTAATAAGGCTAATTTAGACCGCATAAGCTATAGCGCTCCGATATCATTGTTGGAAATGGACCAGCTCGTAATGGAAGTTATGAATGAATTTCAAAATAATTTCCTTTATTCGATCTATATTGGGTTATAAAGTTTAATTCATTTAGAATATTTCTAAATTTTATTTAAATAGGATCTCTTCTTTTATTTAAATTTATAAACTATATAGTTTTATTTAATTTATATTTTAATATATATAAACATATACATATGTATCATATACACACATGCATGTGTGTGCATGTGTAACATGTTATTCGTGCAAGGTATAACATGTCCGAGCATAGATGTTGGATTTATATCATAACAGACACATTAACTTATCTGATATGTGTTGTATGTTATCCAAATATATATATATATATATATATATGTATGTATGTATGTATGTATGTATGTATGTATGTATGTATGTATGTATGTATGTATGTATGTATGTATTTAAACCTGTTATTTATGTAAATATTATAAGTTTACACACACACACACACATATATACATACACACAAACATACATGCATGCACTACTAGAAACACAGTAAATTGTGACGCCATTTTCTAACGGTCGCCAACGGTTCGTCGATTTTTTACGACAGCAAGCAATTGCCGTGACATAAATGAAAATAAAATAAACTAGCCATCGAAAGCCGTTGGAAGTCGTCGCAAATGAAGCCGTCGACGGCCGTCGAAAAGTCGCGAATATCCGACCTCAGGCCGACAGTTTCATTCACTTTTCTCTCCTCCCCAAATCAGAAATTTTCTCCTCCAACCCCTCCTCTACATTGTCAACAAGCTTCCACGCCATCAGCAGGTCCCCGTCTTCGATTTTCAACTCTCTCCATTGGCTATTTCTCGGTAAGAAAGTTTGATTTGTAAAGCATATTTTATTTTGATCTGTTAAATTAGAGTTAATTTGTTGTTATAGTTGTATAATACACCATTGATTGTTTGGTATACCCTATTGAATACTAATTAGGTTATTATTATAATTGTTTATCATTGAAATGTTAAGAATTTTTTTTGTTTAGCGTATATGTGCGTTAATTGGCGTATATGCGTTGATTAATCAATGCATATGCGCATTAGGGCTACTTTGGATTAATAAGAGTCGATGCTTAGAATTTGGTGTATGTGTTTTCAAGATAACGAAAACGTTGATTTAGTGTATGCGTTTTTTAGAACGTAAATAAATTATTGTAACAATTGTTGTATAATATGCTTTATTTTTGTAAATCCTTTAGAGAGTTTTTAGCCCCGTCTAACAAATATTGTGTATGATCGTTGTATAGATATTAGTTTTTATCACAAAATGGACATTTATATTCGTCCGACACAATATTTGTCGGATTTGTCCTTGTATTGGACAAGTTGCAAACACGATAGTAATTATATTTTGCAAATCATTTCATTTTAAACGGTTCACAAAATTTCGACAACACTTTCTTTTTGTACTCTGTGTACACACATATGTGTACGATACATGGAACAATGAGGAAGTGCTACTGAAATTTTTTGAATCGTTTAAAATAAAATGATTTGTAAAATATAATTACTAATTTATTTATAATGGGAAGTAGTATGAAAAACCATCAAAGTATAATTCAACAACCTAAAAATCGTAGATTACATTCATATAATAATTTGTGTAAATCCATTTGAAAATAAAATTAAATAGATTAATATTATATATTTGCAAAAATTTAAATGCATGATTTATTTGAAAAATAAAACGTCAAGACGTAAATGATTAATGTGTTTTTATGTTTTAAAGTAGGAAAAATTGTCAATTATTTTATCGACCAAAGTTGGATGTACCAACAAAGAAGAGAAATTGGAGGCTCAATAAGTAAAATTTTCAAAATAGTGTACACGTCTTTATTGAATTCACTTTACGTAATAATGGAAACGATGAAGAAATTCATTGTCCATGTAGCAGGTGCAAACTATTGAAGCATTTTATACCGGATATGGTAATAGTTCATTTGCGCCAATATGAATTCGTGTCGAATTATTTGGTGTGGGATTGTCATTGAGAACTTATAGCACCTAATCCTGTACATTTGGAGGAGGAGGTGGATAATGAACTTGTTTCGATGAATCTCATAGAAGATAAGGTTAAAGATGCAGCACGTTCAATGTTCCCTACCGTTGAAGTTGATGGTAACGATGTTAATGTCGAAGAAGAACTAAGTATTGGAGCAAAAAAAATTGTGATTTATTGGAGGCTGCTAAGAAACTCCTTTGGGATGGTTGTACAAGCGGTACTCAACTATTAGTAACTGCAGAATACTTTGCGATGAAATCAAAGTACAACTTAACAAAAGCCGAGTTTACGGCTATTGTACAAGCTGCAAAATGACATATGCCACCCAATAATTTAATGTGCAAAAATATGTAAAATAGTTCCATCTTGTTTTGGAAAGAAGACACCAGCCTTAGGAATTGTAAAATATGTAATCAGGAAAGATACAAACCAAGAAAAAGAAGGGAAAAGAAGTTCCGTACAAGCGTATGCATTACTTAGCCTTCACTCTTAAGGTTCAAAGGTTATATGCATCTTCTTTAACCACACATCATATGAGATGACAGTGTGTGAGAATACATGAAGAAAGTATGTTAACACACCCAGCTGATGAAGAAGCATGGAAGCATTTTGATAAGACATACCCCGCTTTCGCAGCGGAGAGCCGTAATATTAGACTTGGTTTATGTACGGATGGATTTTCACCATTCTCTCAATTTGCTTCAAAATATTCATCTTGGCCTACAATCGTTACACTTTACAATTTACCTCCGTGTATTTGTGTGAAAACTTCGTATATGTTTCTCACTATTGTCATCCCTGGCCCTGATGATCTGGCACAAGGAATTGACGTATATTTACAATCGTCGATTGAAGAGTTGAAAACACTATAGTATAAAGGTGTTGAATCAGACGGCATTTCAAAAAAAAATTCGTATGTTTGCTTCTCTACTGTGGACTATAAGCGATTTTCCTGCATATGCAATGCAATTGGGTTGGAGTAGGCCAGTCATCCAGCTTGCCCTTATTGCATGGAAGAAACACGAGCATTTTTTTATCGCATGAGAAGAAAATTTCGTGGTTTGACTATCATCGGTGTTTTCTCCATATAATTCATTCTTTTAGAAAAGATAAAAAAACTTTACAAGTAATAGAGTTGAGACCTTGCGACCACCAATGATTTGGTCAAGCGAAGATATTTATGACCTTGTAAAGGATTATCCAAAGATACATGAATCCGGCGAACAAATTGAAATTCAAGGTAAGTCGACGATACATAATCGATGCAAGCAAAGTATATTTTAGGAGTTGCCTTATTGGAAAAATCTCTTAATCTTCATAATATCGACGTGATGCACAACGAAAAAAACATATTCGATAATGTATTTAACATGGTTCTGAATGTTAAAGGAAAGACTAAAGACGATTTAAAATCAAGACATGATATAGAAGCAATATGCAATCGTCCCAAACTTAATATGAAGCCAAATGACACAAGAAAAATCCAAAGCATGCTACAAGCTAGGCAGTAACCAAGTTAAAGTACTATTAAAGTGGGTGGAAGGATTAAGATTTCCTGATGGAATTTCCTCTAACCTTCTTATATGTGTCGACTACAAGAACGGTAAACTGAGTAGGACAAAAAGTCATGATTTTCATGTAATGATGAAATATTTGTTATCCGTCGCTTTCAAAGAACCGTTGCCCACAAAAGTTTGGACAGTTGTAACAGAATTTAGTCTGTTTTATAAGGAGCTTCGTTCAACTACCTTAAAAGTTGATCGTCTACGTAAACTTGAGGAATAAATTCCTATACTGCTCTGCAAACTGGAGAAAATATTTCCTCCTAGTTTCTTTAATGTGATGGAGCATTTACCTGTTCATCTTCCGTTTGAAGCACGTCTTTGAGGTCCTATGCAATATAGATGGATGTATCCAATTGAAATGTATTAATATTGAGTTGTTAAATTTTAGTTTAACCACATGTAATAAAATTTAGTTATAATTATTATTAACAAGTACTTAAATCATCTAAAGAAAAAAGTGAGACAAAAAGCACGAGTTGAAGGTTCGATATGCAAACCATATATCAAAGAAGAAGCTTCGTTCTTTTTCTCTCATTATTTCAGTGACCATGTGAACTTATCTTTTGAAAGTGCTATGCGAAATGATAAGGGCATTGAACAAGATTCTTTTGAATCAATGCTATCTATTTTTAGATAGTCGGGATGCCCTGCTAGAAAATGTGTGGAAGTGTGGTTCGACGACAGAGATTACCATGTAGCCCACACATATGTTCTTCTTAACTGTGCAGAAGTTGCGCCATTTGTTAGATACTAATGAATAACCCATCTAAAATTATTTACTTGAATAATACATGTGTGTATTAATTATGACATAATATATTATCTGTATATGCAGTATTTATGAATCATTACATCCAAGCGGGGATATTAGCAAAAAAATTGCTACTTGGTTTCAAACCACGTATATGATTTGGTAAATTGTGTGGTCGATGAAGGGTTGGAACATCTTGCGATGGGACCAAAAAGAAAGTCAAGACATATCCAATATTCTTTGTCAATGGATACAAATTCAACACCAAAGAATATGGGGGTGAAAAATTAACTAACAATATCAATGTATATGTTAAAGGTAGTGATGATCCAAATGATCACATAAATGATTTTTACGTGTTAACTCAGGTTTTGCAATTAACATATTTCACCAGACATGCAGAAGAAGTTTATTTGTTTAGATGCAACTAGTTCAGTAATATTCCAGGTTCTGGAATCAACGTGCACCAAAAATATAATATTATTGAAATAAAGCATACATCACGTTGTCATAAGTACGATACGTTTGTACTAGCAAAATAGGCCCTACAAGTTTATTATGCTTCTTATCCATCTCTAAAAAGAGATAAAGCAGACTGGTTGACGATTTTTAAAATGATGGCAAAATTTATGTTTGATGGATGGAATATTCTAGACGAACAAGCGTACCAAGCGAATATCAAGGAAAATGGAAAATTTGCAATAATAGATGACCAAACCGATCTAAGACCTCTAAATGATGAATCAAATGTATTAGTAGAAGCATTTAAGACCACAGAGGAAAACAATATATGGTACAAGACAAAGCCTGAATCAAAAAACGATGATTACTAATTCAATAGTATACATGTTAATAAAAGGCAATTTATGGGAGTATTGATGTTACACTTTTTTTTGTATATTACATGCTATTATTGATGTGAAATGTATTACAGATGTCCTTCTTTAGGCGGCGGAGTTTTCTATAGTCTGGTTCTCCCTCTGGGTCTTAGAGAGGGATAGGTTGTTGCGGTGGTGATGGTAAGGGCCCTTCGCAAGAGGCGCCGCATATGGTAGTTAGATTGCTACTAAAAGCTGATGGCTCGTAAGTATTAAATTTACTTCAACATTGTAAATATTTTGTATGATATATTAGTCATGATTTGTCTATATCATATTTAGTGCAGAGCCTTTAAGCTTGAGCCTTCAAACATTGTGCTTAGCATATCGAAGCAGGCGTACATAAGCCGTATGACTGCATGCCGGCCGAAGTGGAGCAGGATCCTGGACTATATACGGGAGAGCATATGGCAGGACTTCCTAGTAAGTGTAAAATTATATACCTTTATACATAATCACTTTATAATTTACTGACTAAGTATAAATGTATAATTTATATTTTTTCAACATATATACAGGGGGCAGTAGACTTACAAGAGGAGGACGTGTCTCTTTGCCAGCGCCACTGGAACTCAAAAGTGGCAAAGAATTATAGGGATACGATGTCTACCATAACAAAAATCGGGAAGAAGCCACAATGGATTAGCGCCAACGTCTGAGCTGCTTGGATCGCGTGGTGGGGTAACGACGAATTCAAGGTAAATTTATCAGATATCACTTTAATTTGTTCAGTATAGAATACATAATTTATATATGTAAAATATAATCATAATTTTTAATTTGCAGGCGGAGTCGGATAGGCACTCTACGAACAGGCAGAACAATCTTGTCACACACCGTGGTGGCTCAAAATCATTCCAACACCATTGCGATGACCAGGTAAATTAATTAATTGCAATTACGCATAGATATTACATTTTTAGTATAAATTTTTATGAACAACAATAATATACACCAATTATTGCAGGAAAGAGCATGTGGGGGTCCCGTCTCGTATATGGACGTGTTTGAGCATACCCATGCCGTTAGGCAGACAGACGATGAGGGATCAGTATCGTATGCCTGACATGAGGATGATAAAGCATACGCCACACATGTAAGTATATTTTAAGTTATAAGTTAATTGTAATGATCGTTTTAATTAATTAGTTTTAAAATATTATAATAATGTCATGTAATATTTATTTGTTTTTAATTTTGTGTTGTGGGAAAAATTTATGCAGGCATGTGCGCAGTTGCTTGAGCATTCCGGACGGGAGCAGTTGACCACTGACGAGGAGGATGCAATCTTTGACTATGTTGTGGACCCGACACAAAGAAACAGGTAACTTAAACATATTTAGACTTGTTTTGTAGGCTAGGACACCACAAAGGGCTTACTGAAGGGCTCAGGACAACACAGAGATTAATGAGCTTAGACAACAGATTGCAGACTGCAGGAGCAGGACCACCTCCGAGCAGTGCAAATGGAGCAGCTCAACCAGCGTTTGGTCGAATATATGGGGCGTTATGGAACATTCCCTTCATCCGGTGGTTTCGGAGCCAATGATGAGTCTTAAGGTACGATTTGCATTTTTTTTAAATCGATGTATATAAACATTGAGTGACAGTGAGGTTAATTTATGGATATGTCGTGTTTGATTTGTGTGGTTGATTTATGGAGTGATATGTGGAGTTTGATGTTGGATGATGGATGTATATATTGTACACTGATGTTGGATGTAAATATTGGAGTTAAATGGGTGAGACTGATGAGGCAAGGTTTGATTTTTATTGATTTAATATGTTTGCGTTTGATATGGCGATGTTTAAGTTTTATATTGATATGATATTGATTTTTGCGTATATATCTAACTTATGCATTGATTTTGATGAGTTGTGTTATATATTGGTACGAAAGTGATGCAGCGCAGCAGAAAAAAAAATTACCTAGATTTCCGAAGGCTTCCGATGGCCACCGGCGGCCTATTGGCCATTTATTTCGACAGCTTCCGACAGTTTTCTAAGCGTAATTTGCGACGACTTGCGGCGGTTAGCAATGGTTTAATGAAAAATTACTATGCCTGTGACGACCCGAAAATTTCAAGCAATTAAAATCGGAGCATTTAATTGATTTTAAGTATTCAATAGAGCAATTTTAACTTGAATTATGAATATCACAATTTATTTGAGATTTAATTATTGAATTAAATAATCTGAAGTTGGGAAATATTATTGAATCTAGAATTTTAAGCCGATTAAGAATAATTTGAAGGCTTGTAAAATTTATATTGATAACACTGAAGATAATAGAAGTTGTAGAATTGAAATTAACAGTGGTTTGTTCAATTTTAAATTTTTATAGTTTGAATTTAATTTAAAAATAGCCTTCCGAGGCACAGTCTCGGAATTCGACGAAACCAGTTCCATTGGGTCCGTAATATTAAATTATTATCGGATTTCAATTTTTGTAATGTTTGGAGTTGTTGTGTGATCGCACGATAGATAAACGCGCTTGAATTTATATCGGAAAAAAAATTAATTATAATATATATTTGTACAGGGTCAAATGTTTCAAGCCGCATTCCTTTCATCATCATAACTTTTCACTGGCATTGTAGCAGCCAATAGACAGCACGCCGACTCTCTTTCCATCGTGTCCCCTCTTTTAATAACATCACGCAACCCATCTTCTCACGTTCAAAATCACGGAAGCATGGACCACGAAGATAAGAACGAGAATCCTATCTTCGTTCTTCTTTCTTTGTCTTAATAAAATTCACCTCCTCTGTTACGTTCAAATCAAATTTCACCCAGTTAAAAAAAAATGGCCGCAAGTCTAAACAAGCAAAGAAGAGAGAGCGGCCTCTCCTCAAATCAATCGGCCTCGTTCCTCAATCCATACGAGGGAAATTGCATCGGCATCGGGGGAGCGATGGGGGGCGGCGCGATGGGGAAGGGTCGCACGTTCACGAGGCTAAGATTTTGGAGACGGAAGCTCGAATACGAGCTGGACGTGGGAGTAGCGGCGCGAGGAAGAGGGAGGGGGTGGTACGAGGTCGCGATCTAGGGTTTGAGTTTTGGAGAGGCTGCGCGTTGAGCGGTTCGGCTTCGTTGCTTTAGGGTTGGCTGACGTCGACGTGGGAGTAGCTGTGGGTTCGCGAGGGGTGGCGATTTCAGGTGCGAGCGAGGCAGCGTAGGTGAATTGAGGCATCTCGGCTAGGGTTCGGATAACTAGGTAAATAAATTTGCAACTTATTTATCTATTCTAATTTGATAGTGTTCATATTTATAAATATGATCATATGCAGAAAAAAAACAAGGGAAAATAACTTTAGATTTGTATATGTATGAAATCGATAGCTATTTTAAATTTAGAAATAAATGGATAAACATAAATATGTGTATATGAGATTTTGGGAAACATTATAGGAATTTTAAAATATTGTTTAGGGTAATTAACGTATTTAATAAACTTATTTAATTTATCTTAGTTACTGGAAATAATTTATTTTAGGAATTAGTTTAAGTACAAATTATTAAATTGAGTGAAATTTTATAAAGGAATATTAGTTTAAATTTTACTACTTCGGTTAAATTAATTTAAGGTTAAAATTTAATCATTTGTAAACAAAATAAATAAACGGTGAATAATTGTTTGATTGGTTCAAATAATAATAAACCGTGAATTGTTATACAAGGTTTAAAATCAAGGAAACAAGTCATTTGGAATGGATTGCGAACAGCAAAGCAAAGGTGAGTTAATCTCACTCAGTTAGATTTAAATTTAAATTTAAATGATTAAATCTAAATAATTGTTTGAATAGTTGAATTGATTGTTGTGTTATATAGTAGTATATACTATACCTTGAAATGATTGATTTCCCTCATTTTATAGTGAAGATATTTTATATTGTGCTAACGTCTGTGGATGTAGGGGAAAACAGGTTGGAGGGATCCAACTGGATCCCTCAACATTTATTTAAATTATTTAAATCCACCTGTTATGATGATTTGATATTTTATGATGGATTATGTTGAAATATTGAATGCTATGGTTTGACTGGATATAATTGGGTATAATGAATTTCCAAAAATATATAACTTGGATGTTGGAAAGAAAATAAACAAAGTGAATTTGTAAGTAAAATAATTATGGAAATTTGAATCAATTTAAGAATGAAAAAAATAAAAATAAAGTGACATAAGAATTCTAATTAATAAATCTTGAGTATAGAAAGAAGATTTTTGAATTAATAGGAAGTTAATGAATTGTAAACTCCAGTGCTAATATCTAAAAGAACAAAACATTTATTTTAAATTTAAGATTTTAAAATTTGAAAGAAACAAAGAAGAAAATGGGAAAAGCCTGAAATTTGTATATTTCAGTTGAAAGATTTAAAATCAAACAATAATAATAATAAAAATAAGTCCATAATTAATGGATTTTGAAATGAACCGAGCAAGTAAAGAAATTTATTTCAAATGGAATAAATTGGAAATCAATTTGGGAAATTGATTTAATTGCTTGAAGTTGGAATTTTCTCTGGATGGCCAAGTACACATTTTCAAAGGTAAATTTATAAATATAAATTAAATATTTTAAAGTTGTTTTTAAAGAAAGCAAGTTTTGTAAAATTTATTATTTCTAATATTTAAATTCTAAAGTAAGTATTTTCTCTTAATCTATTATAGTAGTAATTATATAAAAGTGACTTAGTATTTTGTTTTAAAAGTGTAAACCTAGTTTTATATTTTATTAAGTAACCATATTTTCAAATATTATTGAAGTACTTTTTAAAATAAATGTTTTAAAGTATATTTCAAAGTAAAGTGTTTTAAATTATTTTAAAAATATAAAGTTTTGTGCTTGATGATTCCAGTGGAAATAGAAATACTCGAAATTTATTCTGAGAAAAAGGAAGATAGTTTGAAAACTGTTTTCAAAAGGGTTTGAAAGTGAAATCATATCTTGTAAAGATATTTTAAAGTTAATAAAGAATCTGGGAAATTATTTATTGTGTGATGGTTGTTTGTGAATATTAATTGATAGTTAAATAACCGACTATCAATATTGGCCAAATGCGTTGATCGTTTCGAAGAGACCGAGATCGAGATTTATTTCTCGAAAACCACTTCGATCCGGTTTGTACGTTTCGTGAAAAACGATTTTGGGATTCGAAGATGAAGCAGTGAAGTGCAAGGGCTAGTCGTTACTAATCCTGAGGATATTTCCAAAATGGATGTAGTAGGAATAGTGCCTTCGGTTCCGTTCGAACCCGGGACGGACTTGTATGGATGAATGCTTGCGAAACATCGTCAGGTGGACGATGGGCATTCTAAGGAATATGTTCTTAAAAGGTAACGCTTAGCCTCAAGCCTCATCAAATGGGAATGACTGAAAATCAGGGGTTATGCAGCAAGGCTAGGTGGGTAGCACCCAAGCAGGGTGAGGTCATCCCTGTCTAGATGTCCCTTTCTATTTCGACTTAGTGGGCGGTTGCTGATCCCAACCGCGGGGTGATCTTACTCGGGATTATCCAGTAAGGGGTAGTCCCGGCCTTGTGTTGCAGGGGAGCGGGCGTACTCCTCGGTACGGTGATCTAGGCCCCGTACTGTGACAGGTGGTACCCCAGTGCCTAGTCATTGGTTGGAAATCCATTCTCCCTACGAGCCTTGTACGAGTTTTGTTTGTATTACCCACTCTGTGGCTAGTAGCTGGAATTTAATGAATGTAACAATTTCGGCTATTTTATAAGTATTTGTATATAGACCCTATTATAATATCAGAGGATTTCTATAAAAATTGTTTTAGCTATCGTAAGGTAAAAACCCGACATGTTTATTTGTGGCGCGGTCTTACGAGATGCTTTTGTTTTTAAAGGATTTTTGAAACTTTAATAATGAAATTGGGTGTGATTTTCTCATGCTGGTATTCCAGACTGACTCGGGTATTATTTAACTGTAATGCTCGGGTCAGACCGAGTATTATAGGATAATGGAGGTGCTGTGGAGCTCAGGTGACGAGCAGGATGGTGATACGTACTCCCGTACTTGTATATATATACATATTCCGCTGTGTTGAGTTGTTGTGTACCCATTTGTATGATATTGATGTTGAGCTGTGATTGATGTACTCTGATTGATGTAATATATAAATAGAGATATATTTGATTGAGTAAAGATTATTTATTATCTATTATATTTTATTCCGCTGCGATGGTTAGATTCTGAAGTTGAATTTGTTTTCTCTTCTTCTACCTCTTCTTCTTAAACCCAAATGGTTCGTATTTCTGTACAACTTGAGTTGATTTTTTTGTAGAATAGTGTTGACTCAAGGGGTACGGATTTACGGGTCGTTTCAATGCCATGTGGACATCGTCGCCATTGGAAAAGCCGTCGAAATAACCGTCGTCAGCCATCGCGATAACTTCGTTGAAGCCATCGGAAACGGACGAAAGTCATGGTCTTCTGACGTCATTTCCGACGGCTCGTGACGGCCGCGAGCCGTCGGAAATCCTCCTTTCTCTTGCAGTGATACATACATACATACATATTTATGTATGTATGTATGCATGTATATGTATGTATATGTATATGTTAATTTTATTTAAATAATTTTACAAGAATGAAAATTAAACACATACACACACACACACACATATATATAAATTAGTATATGTGTAAAATATTAATAATTTTTTTGTATATGTATTATCGTAATAAATATTAAAATAATACACACATAATATAAAAAGGTTTTTTTTCTAATCGTGAACTAATATATATATTCATAAACATATTTATAATATCTATATCTATATATATATATATATAAATACATACATATTGTGTGTGTGTTTTAATTAATAAAATTAAATAACATTTTTATTTTAAACTCTTCCAGATCATACACAACATGATAAATTTTTATTTTTTAATAATTAACTATTTTCGGCCATATATTATAATAATTTTTAAAAAGAGGAAAAAAGATTTTTTTAATTCTCATTTCTATTAGAGATCTTATTTCATGATAAAATAATTTTATAAAATTTTATTTTTATTTTTAGAAACTTATTTTATTTTATATAAATTATTTACATAATATATTAAATTAAGTAATATAAAATAATAGTAAATAATTATTAAAAATATTTTACTACACCAAAAATTATAATTACTATAAATATACATGTATAAAATAGATATTTAAATATTAACAAGAAATGATGTTATAATTAAATAAAACCATATAAATATGATTAAATGACGTGTGTGTGTAAATATATTTATATATATATTACTATATATATATTACTACAATAATAATAATTAAATAAAATTATTCGCTTGTGCATATCAGACTTATATTTTACTAAATTGTTTTTATTAAATGAATTCATACATATAAGCAATCTAGTATGCAACAACATTAAATACACATAAGAATCGTCACCTAACTAACAATATAATAATAATATACATGCCTAATAAAATATTATCCAGAAATTATAAACTGTATTATACTGTAAAAATGCACCTAAAACCAATGCCTTGAAGCAAATCTTGTAATGATGAACTCTCTCTTATTTGAAAGTTTTTCGATTCGACAGACTACTAATTCTTGAACCGTGGACCTTTGACTATCAAATAACAATTACCTTTTAAATTGATTTGGATTTTCTTGAGATTCTAGGGGAAGAAATTAGCCAGCAATGGATGGGAATAGTAGCAACCAAAAAGATCCACTTTTTAATTAGGGTTTGATGTGTTTAAATAGCGGATGGGAGAGAGAAAATAACGAATCTTATCTCATACCAATTCTCATTATATCCAAGCCATCCAATTCTAACACCCTTAATCTATTTTAGCTACCCCCTATAGCCCTCATTACAATCGAAACTATCAACCTATCATCATGGACCAATATTCCATTTAAGCCCAAAGAAATATGATTAATTGAATCTAATTTAATTGCTTATCGATATCGCATATCGATTGATATATTTATAACTTTTATAAATATCTTTAATAATATTTATTCCACAAATCATATTGAACATTTTATAATTAATATTTCAAAGATATTAATTAATTTATAACAATTATAAATTAATTAAATTGTTTGGTCTAAAAAGAATTCATCATTTTGGTTGTGTGATTCATCAGGTGTAAATTTGGTCAGCGATTCACATCGAACTATTTCAAATATTAACTTCCACGCGTTACTTAGCATGTGATGTCACATTTTAGCCAAATTTATCGCTTACTTAGTTTTAGTAAAATCTAATTTCACTTTTTTAAGCATTACCGGTTGTGACTTTTATTTACACCAATTTTCACTGTAAAAACTATATCACTTTGGACTTATGGAATTTGTTAATGGTCAAAATTCCAATATCGTCCATATTCAACTCTATAGTCAAAACACAAAGTCCTTGGTTCAATAATAACAATTATTATTAACTGAAATGCTTCGCCTGGAGACTTTGAATTTGAGTTAACCGTGATACTAACTCCATATAATCGAGGAGAAGAATCCTCTCTTGAACAGTGTTGCACTTTCAATATTTCCACTCGACCCAACTATAGTCGCTTGATGGACGTCATGCCATGATTTGAATATAATCAAAGTAGAGCTTCCATAATAAAGATTCCTGGTATTCTCTAGTCGAAAGAACTGTGTACATCTGTCACATCGATATTTTCTGTTTGACTTTGACCTTAGTTATATTAACCAATAGAAAACTGTCGAAGGAGTCATTTCATAATTATCTGATAACTATTAATACACAACTTTTAGATGCCCCGGCAGTCACGAGTAATGCACTGGCCAATATTTGGAGAGGGTTACATCTTTAGTCCGAGTGAATACATTGATATCCAGTCTCGATGCATCTCGACCAGAAACATTTAAAATGGTATATTTGTTTTCATTGTGATAAATTATTCATGGTTACAACACTTTGTAACTACTATCACAAAACATACCATTTATGGATTTTCTATTAAATATATTTTTAATTAAATTAATTAATATAACATACTATGTCAAGTACATAATAGAAAAAAATGTATTTTATTTCGAACAAGTTGGTTATCGAGTTAGATATGTGTAACAAATTACATAATTGCCCCTAGGGCATGCCCCTAACTCTATCAATCTCCCACTTGCACTTAAGGTCGATTATGGAATCTCTATCTCATCCTTTCAATCAGTTTGATGAGAACCGGTCGAGTTAGACCCTTCGTGAATGGATCTTTTATGTTGTTTTAATTATCAACCATGTCAATCAACTCTCTTCGATGCTGATATATATAAACTTATATATATATATAAACTTATATATCGCAATAATCAAATCACAAAAATATATCCACCACATACACTCAAGTCATAAGCAATCACATAACATGGCAAGTAAATCATCACAACATCAGATACAAGGAAATCTAAAATTCTAATATATAAATATATCGACAATGCCTCGCCATGAATTTCTAGCGGCTCACTTCGTCGACTGGTTGTAGTGTTAACTATATAATCAACATCGCCTTGCCATCGACATCAGCTATCGACTAATGCTTGTTGGCTGCAATTATCTTACAATATATATATATATATATATATATATATATAATATAAACATGTTAAAATATAACTTTATCGTCTTCAAAATAATTCCTTAAATTCATCACAATAATACACATACTCATATATAAATTTCGAAATCAAAATGATTTCTAAAACTTCAAAATTTTATACACCTCTTCTTGACATATTACCTACCAAAACATTATTTCAAAATAAGATTTCCTTTATCAAAATTGTAACGACCCGCTATTTCGAACCATTCGCATCTACACTACCAGACTTGTATTGCTCAAAACAACAGATTGTTAATTTGTATTTGGCAAACTCAGCATATACGGTAAATAAATCAATTACAAAATCACAGACACGGAGTAATATAATAATAAGCAGCGGAAAAGGTAAATTTTAGTTCATGAAGCTACTATATAGACAATAGAGTTTGAAATAAAATACAACGGTATATCTCAAATACAATGTAGTCTTGAATACAAACAGATGACAAGTCTGAACAAAACAACTGGATAGCTAAAAGCTGAATAGATATAAATGGACCTCCCAATGAAGCTTCAACTCCAAGGGTGAGTCTCAAATGCTGTGACACTCAGCCTGACTCGAGCATAAAGCAAAACATAAAACACTCGAGTCAGGATTAACATTCTTATATCAGTAAATTCAACTCAAGTGAAATGTCAACTGAAATACAGGTAACTTCAAGGATGTTTGGGATTCCCATCCTCTAAGGATCCATGGAACTATCTACTAAGTAGTAATATATGCTACTATAATATGTCTATAGTAAAGTAAACTATTAAAATAGCGTTAAGGCATTACCCATGTCCTCCTTAACACATTTGATATAATGTCGTAGTCTATACAGATACTGTAAACTCCATTTACATGTGGGCTATCAGGGAGCACTCCATAGGTACGGCACAAAATAAACTCGTAGAAGGCGTGATAGGGCATATGACAAGGCACACGAGGAAATGCCAGGGTATATATACCATTTGCACTCCCGGACAGGTGGTAATGCATAGTAGCTACTATAGCCCACATCGTGACACACTTCAAAATCAAAGGTGCACCCAATCAAATCACAAAAGCAATAGAATAGTATCGAAGGTATAGCTCCTGTTTTAGCCACATTAAGCTGACTCATGAGAGTCGGGGCTACATAAATACCATATAGAATCGTCGCCAAACCATCCTACTTCGTTCTAGAATCTCCATCACGTACACAGTTGTTAAAGTGGTTTTCAGTATTGACAGAGAGTATGATAATATCCGATCCCGGTCTCTTTAACAACCAAATGCTTATTTCACACCATGGTCATTTCATTTCAAATAGTTCATACTTCATATCAAAATATCATATTCATTTCAAAATCATATCAAATTCGATATTATTATTCACTTTAATAATATTCATTTTCAGAATTGTAACATTTTCAAAGATAGTAAAACTTTCGAAATCATAACACTTTTGAAATCATAACACCTTTGAAATCATAATGCTTTGAAAATCATAACAATTTCGACTTAAACAGTTTAGATATTGCAAATAGTATATATATTAAATTAGTTATAAATTAAAATAGTATATATATGAAAATAATTTATATATTAAAATAATTTATAGATATTAAAAATACTTTATATAATAGAAATAGTTTCCTCCAACTTCACAAATCGATTTAAATCATCTTAAATTCTAAAAATTCAATTTAGATCAATCCCAGTTCATTAATTTCAATTCAATTCAACTTATCAAAAACCCATTTCAATTCATATCGATTTCAAATCCAGGTTTGAATTATCTCTTCAATTCAAATAAGATTCAAAGTTTAAATATTCAGATATTTACAATATAGGTTTCATTTATATTTCAACATTCAATTTTATTTCAAATTGGAAATTATTTACTTAATAATTTTAATAACAATTAAATAAAATATCAATTTATAAATTCAAATCAATATTAAATACTAGGTCTCAATTTTATTTAAAATTGAGAATATTCATTTAATCGCTTTTTTTCCAAATCAAGTTAAAAATCATTTTTTCCAAATTTCAAAATCAATAAGTTCAAATAAATTCTTATTTTAATTCAATCATTAACCAATTTAAATTCAAAGTCAACGTTAATTTTTCTTCCCAACCTTTATTATTAAGGTTATATAAAAAAAATCTATTTTTAAAATATCAATATAAATTTAAATAAATTCTTAAACATATTATAAACTAATTAGATTAAGTTTTATTAAATTAAATCTTATTATTAAATGTATTTTGCATTAAATCTTATTTTATATATTTTTAAAATAATAAAATTATAAGAAAAATCTTAAAATTTATGTTTTTCTAAACTAACCTATAAATTAAAATTTCCAAAACAAATTATTTCGAAATCTAAATTTTTATACATATACAAAAATAGTGTCTGTATATTATATAAAACAATATTTATTAAAACCCATATATTTCCTTTCAAAACTTTGGAAATCATTTTTAAAATATAGACGACCGGTGTCCGTATATAATTTTCTATCCTACAATCAAGTGATACAGTCCACAATTTAAATATTTACTGGTATATATCATTTCAACCTGCAATCCCAAAATTTCGAAATCAATGAAAATCGTTTGGATTTATCATTTCAACCCATAATGATTTTCCTCTAATCTATAACATCATTCGGGTATGTGTCATTTCAACTCA
The DNA here is from genome assembly GCA_030765085.1 of Allium cepa. Lineage (NCBI taxonomy): Eukaryota > Viridiplantae > Streptophyta > Magnoliopsida > Asparagales > Amaryllidaceae > Allium > Allium cepa. The sequence continues at coordinate 207,543,313 of CM060934.1, forward strand.
TAGGGATTTTTAAACTTACGGGGAACTTGCAGAGTGAGAACAAATATGATAAATATAACATATCAGCAATAGACATATATCATCAGTAACAAATTAAATCATAATATAAATGACATGTTATGGTGTCATATGTCATAGGTGAACAGTTACAAATAATGACATATCATATATAGCAATTAAATAATTAGCAGTTCAAATTTAACAGCATATTTCAATCGTCATTTCAATGTGAATTAAATTTATTAAATATAAGAATGTTAATCGTGAGTGATTGCTTACCTTTCGAGGCTAGAGAGAGAACAGAACAAAACATGGGATAAATCACGAATTTGACAATCGATGGATCCAAACAACAAATCTCAAAGCGAAGTAATCTGAACACGGATTTGACAGGCGAAGCTGATAAGTAGGAATCGATGGAAACAAACCAAAATCAGCTTGATATAAACTGAAACGAAATATTATATATATATATATATATATATATATATATATATATATATATATTCAAATCAATGTTTAATTTAAACACGTATAAAATAAAAATTTATAGAAATATATGGAACTAAACTCAAGTGTGTGTGTATAGATGGTACATAAACTAATGCATAAGCTTTCAGACCTATTATACTTTAAGATCAATGTTTATAAAAAAATCAGTATAACATATTTTATTACAATACATACATAACTCAAAAACTTATCTACGACTTATATAACATAAAATCTGTATATATAATATATTACAAAACCATCACTTACTTTAAAACACATATTTTAAAATAACATATCCATATATAATATTTCGAAACATATATTGAAAACAAAGAGTATATTTATTTGCGGCTAACACACTATATAATTTCAACTAAATATACTATGCAGGATAGTATAAATATACAGACACATCAACTATATATATAAACTACTAAACTTACAAACATATTATTTTAAGATAAATATTTGAAAAAAAGTTAGATTTACTTTATTATAAACCCGGACAGATCATATATATACTAATGTACAACAACAGGTTATACACAAACTTACCTAAACACAAATCTATACCCCTATACTTAATATATTATTATATTTTTTTATTTAAAGATTTGTATGTATATACTTCGAAACCCAAAAACATATATAAATTTTCTACCAAACAATATATATACAAATGCTTAGAATATTAGTAAAACTGTTATATATTCAAATACTTATAATATTCACAAACTGTTGTATATACATAAAAATAAACTGTTGTATATATAACTACTTTGAATATTAAGTAAACTATTACACACACATATACTCACTATTTCAAATGAAGGAGGAGGAAAATAAGCATGCAAGCTGGACGTGGCCAGGTGGTTGCGCATGGGTGGATGGTCGAACTGCGGTTATTGGGTCGAAAAGAAGAGAGAGGGCGGAGGGAGGGAAATGAAGGCAGGCAGTAAGCTGACGAGTTCTAGGCGGAGGAGGCGATGTGGGGTGATGAGCAAAAGATACGGCCATGGGGAAAAATTGGGAGAAGGTGATGAAAATGGAGAGCAGTGTGTGGAGCCATGGGGTCAGGCGTGGTGTTGCTTGCATGCGGGTGATAGGGAGTTGCTTACACGGAGTGTGGGAAGGCAAGCATATGGCGAGGAACGAGGTGGCAGTGGGCGTGAGAGGGTTTGTTGAGCCGGTGGTGAGAAGTTCAAGGCGGCTATAGGGTCAGGTTGCAAGGTGCGTGGTGGTGGTGGAGGAGCTAACGGGGAAGAAGGGTTATGGGTTGCCGCGGAGGAAGAGATGCGGCCATGGGAAGGTTGGTAAGTGGTCAGGGAAGAGGGGAGAGACGCACAGCTACAGGAAATAAAAATAAAAAAAAGAAATAAGATGTTACTCATATTATTATATATAAGCTTATGTTATTTTATATTCAAATGAAGCCAGGGGGTAAGGGAAAATAACTCAAATGAAACCAGGGGGTAAGGGAACGAAAGAACAAGTTTATAACAGGAAATAAGGAATAGTAATAGCCAAGCCTTCATTCCTGGAAATAAATAAAGCAGACGGCTGTTCGTCTTCCCCACGTTGGATACACGAAGGGACAAAAGGAACACCAAAGATTCAAAAACGGGTACCGATGTGGCTGACCGTTTCATGATTTTTGCCGCGTACCAGACACTGAAACACACAAATGAATATACTGTAGAGATAAGTTCGACGAGACGAATAGAAAGGTACGTAGATATCAGCGATACGATCAACCTATCAAAGTCGATGTTTCGCTGCTAAACTGCTGCAAATTCATCGAAAATAAGATAAACGGGGCCAGAGAAATCAAAATTTGAAGAAACGAAATATGACGTCTCACTCGATTTTTTTTAAATTTTACTGTATAAAAATATTCAGATTTCGAAAATATTTCATTTTCGTTAAATTAACTGATTTAAATTTACATAAAATTACACAACAAAATAAACTTCAATATTATCTGATGAAAATCTGACATTTGCTACGTTTAAATAGACACATACCAAATATCAAATTTTTATTTCAAATTATATTATTTAACTTCAATCAAAATTTTAGTTAATTGCGTTATAAAAATAGTTAAAATTTATGGATCGTTAAAAAAATACTTTATATCCCTTCTTTGATCTCTATCTAATTTTTTTTCCAAAACATAGCTCAAAATATCTCTTTAAATATCATTAGTCTTTCCAAAAATTGTTTTTTAACAAAATATTATTTAATTCAAACAATAATTCTGTATTTTCTTGAATATCATGCTCATTCCAAAATATTCCTCATAACATACTAATCTTTTCAAAACACAAAATATAACCTTCCTTGAAATATCATTTCTAAAACATTGATTTCATCATAGCTCAAAATATTTTACTTCTTTCCAAAATATTACAAACCATTCAAAGCCCTGCAAAACTTTTCCTAACTTTCTAAATTTTCATAGCTTTTAGAAACTTCATGTTCGTATCTCTCGTCCTAGTGTTTAGGAATCAATATCTATGACATTGATCGGACGTATCGACTAGGATTCCTGAAGCACTGAAAGGATAAATTAACACTAAACCACTTCCACAAATTTCTCCAAATAAATACATTTATATACTTTAAAATACCTTTCATATGAAAGAATTGTTTAAAAATTTAAGTCACTTTTCTACTACCATACAAAGATATACTTGCTTGCTTTAAAACACAATGTAAATAATTTTATAAGAGTACTCCTTAAAAATACTTTACTTACAAAAATTCAAACATCACTACCATCTATACTAATAATTAAGCAAGCTTTCCGTCTTCATGTTCAATTCAATCATATTTTAAGTTTGTCTAAAACTATAAATTTTAATTTTTTCATAAAATAACCAGTTTTGATTTATATGAAATGAATTTTGAATATCCCTTAAAGTTACTTCACGACCACAGACACCCCCAGGTTCTAAAATATCAGAACTTAAAAGGATACCCGCCTTGAGTAATAACACATACTGAATATTACACTCCAGACGGATCCTAAAACAAAATTTCTATCAATTAATGCAATTACATAAAGAAATCAAAATAGCAATCAAGCGAATCAGTACAGCTAAATGACTAAGCTGCTCAGTGGAAACTAATCAATTAAATTTCATTGCGTGCTTTGATCCTTAACGAATCATTTTTCTATTTTCAAAGCCACATCAAGGTCTCAAATTTATCAACTGTGCCGACACTACAAGTCGAATTGACAACTTCTATCTTCACACCTTAAGAACTACTATGTATCTCAAACAGAGATTTACACTTTGAATGGTATAAGTGATAAATACATATTTAGTAGGAAAATATAAATACGTCTCTTAATGATTATCCCAGTAATCATTGTATATAAGAAATATATGTATACCCTTGTTAACCAATCCTTACTATAGGGTAACTACCCAACACACCCAAGGGATATGGACTCTAGTCTCATCTAAGGCTATGACCCATGTCTCACATATAAAGTATTTTTCTAAACCTGCTCGGATACCAACTGTAACACACCACCTCTATACCCATACTATCCAACAGTATTGTGAGGTAATACCATCGGATAATATGGAGAATAAGGCAATATTGGGCCGTTACACTTGAAAATTCTCTTGGGCTGACACCGGTACATATTCCAAATGGAATAAATAACTCATATATATTTACACAGTATCGACACAAAGCAATAGGCATGTTATATTGGACCGTCACACACGAATATTCTCTTGGGCTAGCAACGATAAATATTCCAAATGGAATAAATAACTCACATATATATGCATACCCGACATGCAAATTCCTTAATTGATAAGAATTGAATTCTTACCTAGAACTTTCGGATAGGAGACCAATTCAGATAATTAAGGCCTGCTAAATAAATCAACTAGCTCAATTGAACCGAGCACAAACAATTGCCGAGAAAATACATTTTGATTTTATAATGTCTGATACCAACCAAGCATCTTAGTGAACAATTAAAGATACAACTCTTTACAAGTTCAACTCATCGAGAGAGTAACAATTGGAGATACTGAAAGGAGTCCTTCACGACAATCCTAACTTCTCTTGATTCAAAGCACATCATATTAGCGACAAGATGTACTTTGGGGGACAAGTGTTATCCGGTCATTTGCCACGGTTATATTCAGACTGATCGGATAAGTTAGAATCAACGATTATTTATGCAAGTAGCCCATAAAGATGATCCTAGGGTCCAAAAACCAAAACAGACAAGACCATGAGATGACGGTCGAACGAACAAAGGAAAACATCTTGCTAGAATTCATTACATGCTAGGGGATCAGTACCGTTTCCTAAGGGTACGCCCCCACTACTATAGCACTCTTCTTTATCTAAATAGAGCCCGATTCAATTGTTGTTTCAGTATTCCTGTGCGTCGTATTGGCAATCTCCATATATAGTCCAAAGCAATAGTTCAACCTTCTGTAGATCCATCGCTTGGACCAAAAAACATCTAGGGGACTATGCAAAACAACTTTGGAATCCTAAAGCCAACAACAAGACGAGCTAACACAAGAACTCGCAAGATCCTATACTATATATTTGGGGATCAGTACCGTTCCCACCTTTAAGGAACGGTATCGATCCCAACCATAGGTGACATAGAGTTGAGATTTTCTAGAAGACTTGGTTTTAGCTAGGGGTGTCAATGGGTCGGGTCGGGTCGGGTCGGGTTTGGGTCGGGTCAAGTCGGGTTCGGGTTGATTTTAAATGGGTCGGGTCAACCCGTTTATTAAACGGGTCATAAAAACTCAACCCGAACCCGACCCGTTTATAAACGGGTTGACCCGACCCGACCCGTGTAACCCGTTTATAAACGGGTCGGGTCGGGTCGTAAATGGGTCGGGTCAACCCGTATAAGGTGTAAACGGGTCGTAAACGGGTCGGGTCAACCCGTATAAGGTGTAAACGGGTCGTAAACGGGTCGGAACGGGTCATAAACGGGTCAGGTCAACCCGTATAACCCGTATAAGTATAAACGGGTTGTTAACGGGTCAATTTCGGGTTAGCGGGTCAACCCGAAACCGACCCGTTTATAAACGGGTCAAATTCGGGTTGACCCGAAAATGACCCGCCAACTTATCGGGTCGGGTTAACCTGCTAATTTCCGTGCGGGTTTCGGGTCGTATTTCGGGTCGTGTAGGAAATTGACAGCCCTAGTTTTAGCAGCGAGGTTCTGCAGGAGAAATTTCAACGAGATATTTAGTCATTTACTCTTAAAAATACATGGACAGTGCTTCATTCTAAGGATCTTTATGCTGTCATTACATCTTACTTTATTGTACTTTGGGATCCCTACCGGCCCCTTCTACCTGTAACCACAAAATCTAGTGCATAAGTATTAAAATCATTCAAGTAGACGCATGCCAAGATTGCCGAACCATTATAAATTTGTGTGTGCTTGTTTTTACTATGTTTTCATTTACTTTCTTCTGTTTAATCTCTACTACATACTTTTTTGGGTGTTTGTGCCATTTTTGGTTTAAACAATATGATTCATAGTTATATGATTGAAGATATTCATTGTTTCTTTTGTAGCAGTTTATTAATGATACAACTTAGTGTAAGAGCTTGATAGCTCTTTTATACCTCCCATCGAATATGTGATTTTGTCATTAATCCTTTTTCATACAGTTAGAAGTTTCAACCGATTCACAGTCATATGAATTAAGACATTCTTCGTTTCTTGTGCAATAGTTTCTTAATGATATAGCTTAGTCTATGGTTCTAAAGTAATTAATAAATACTTTAGATGCTTCTGTATTTTTTACTACAAACAAATAGTATGAAACAAATATCGTCGTTGAATTACCAAAATATATACATTTTAAATGAATGTTCATGATATTCATACACAAAACAAAAATGCATTCATTTCGCTCAAGCACAAAAACAATTATTATTTCATAAATAACATTTGGTATATGGAAGTAATTATTCAAAGCTTAGATGCATTTATTAGCAATGGTTATATGGTACGCTCCTACTACTTCTACTGTCAAAATAACAACATTCATGAAAGAAAGCTCTATTGAACCTCTTATTGCAAGCTTTCTTATTCATCTACAGTAACTAACCGACATTCGAGAGTTACATTGTAGTATGAGAAGCTCCAAGAAATAGATCCCATAAAAGAAAATCCCATATAATAAAAACATACTAAGAATACAAATCATATTGCTTATTTAGCATCTATAAATATTTTTTCAATTCTGCCGATGATGCCTCTAATGAAGCAGAGTGACTTTCACCTTTTCTTCATCCTAACCAAGCCTTTTTTATTGTTGCTCTTATACTTATAGATTTGCATTTTCCTTTTCAAATTAATTTGTAGCCACTCATCCTATCTACCCAATTTGCATATCTCCATTACCAACGATTTGCATCCTAAAGTGGTATAACTCATTTTAATAATTAGGAGATGATTCGCTTTCTCTTTTAAAGTTTTACATTCAAAATTAAAACCCTTTACTATGAGATTTCACCATATTTCTTTTTGAAAATAAATTTCACTCCTTCTAAACAAGTTAAGGAGATTGAATAAGTTGCACTTAAGTGATTGAATCAAACTAACAATTCAAAGATCCAAGAATTAAGTTTGTTTATAATCCTTGGGTTAGAATTTCCCAAGTCAACGAGAATATTAATGTATGAAATCATAATGAGAAAATGATATTGCACTGTTATTTACTAGCTCATTTAAATGAATTAATTTTATAAAAAATTTGTACCTTTTGAACAAGACTGTTCACTATAGAACTTTGTATGTGATCTAACATAAATCGAATATCCATACTCTTATACTAACTTTATAGCTTTCTCATAGTAGACAACGTATAGCAATGAGAGAGTTTATACTTAAGTGAGTAAAAAGTCAAAATTTCTAATGGTTTTATCATTCGATTATTGCCTAGCCTTAAAGCAACAACTTGCCAAAAAAATTATTAGTTGTAATTATGATTGTATAGTTCTTAGTTAATCTCTAATTCAATTCATTAAGTATATGTTTTAATCGATAACCAATATTATGGATTACATCTCTTAAAAACCCTAAAAGAGACAGTTTTGTAAATTTCTCTGCTAGGTGTTATGGCCCATATATCATGCCAACGTATCCTTAGGTAGTACAAATAAATTATGATTAACACGTTATCACTGACATTCGATATAATTCCTAATCATTTAAGATGTGCTTTTAATCACCTTTGTGACTTTATAAAGTACCCATGACCCACCATTTAGCGATTGCACGAAAATAAATTTTTATAACTCTTGGAGAGTACCAATAAAGTTATATAATATTCTCGCCGATCTTGAGACATTCATAGTTATGACTAGAATATTATTATAACTAGGGGACTACCAACAGTCATACATAAGCTAAAATAATCATACTAAATGTATACGACAAAAAAAAAAGAGTTTTGAAATCATAATTTTAACTAATCATAGATTGTTGTCAATGTTATGAAGGGAATGAGTATAATACTCTGTGAGATCGTATATCTCTACATCATATGTATACTCCCTTACATCTATATGTGAAATTGGTGATTTTATGATTGAGCCACTTGGCTTTTGTTTTCTTTTGACGATTTGAGTCAGTAGTGAAAATTTGTGGTTGTTTGGATCTAGCCGCACAAAGGAGACGTTGGAGAATTTTTTTGGAAATTTAAAGAGTTAGAAAATTTTAAAGAAATTTTTTTATAACTAAAATTGGATTTGAGTTAGGATTTGAAATGACCGAGTAAATAATATTATTTGGAATCTATGAATGAATTTGGAAAATTAGTAAAAGTGATAACGTGATTTCAATAAGATTGTTCCCGGAAAGTTGTTTAAATTGTTTCGTTTTGGAAAATAGTAAATGGGTTTTGCACCATTCTTCTTACCTTGGTAATTTCGAAGAAGAAATTTTTTTAAGGGGGAGGAATGTAATGACCCAGAATTTTGGTTATTTGAAATTGGAATATTTAATTGATTTTAAATATTTAAAAGTTAATTTTTAACTTGAATTTCAAATATAATGATTTATTGGGTAATCTAATAATTGGAATTTGTAAAATAATTGAATCTTGAGTTCTAAGCTTGATAAAATTAATTTAAAGGCTTATTAAATTTATATTAATAAGGATGAAGGTAATAGAGCTTTTATATTGAATTTAAAAGTGATTTGTTCAATTTTGAAAACATCTCGTTTAAATCGACGAGTAAAAAATAGCCTTCCGAGGAACAGCCTGGAATTTCGATGAAACTAGCTCCACTGGGTCCGTAATAGTGTATTATTATCGAATTTCAAATTTCATAGCATTTGGAGTTATTGTTTAGTTGTACGGGATACAAACGCGCTGAAATATTTATCGAAAATTAAATATAATAACTGGGTCCAAAAAGCTATCTTCTTCATACGATCAAATTGAGACTCGAAACCTTTTCCATTGCGTTCAAAATAGGGTATAACATTTAGAACTCTTAGCAACATGCCTCGATAGGGGTTCGAGATTTTAAGCTACGAAATAGAGATTTCGGCGTTCTAGCAGCAGTTTTGGCAGCGAATATCAAGTTTTGAAAACTTAGTCATATCACTGATATCTGTGTACCATTCTGTTCGTCTTGTCATGCTAATCTCTACAGTACATTCATTCCTATATTTGGCATCAGATACGCATCAAAATCCATGAAATGATTTTTGAATTGGTTCCATATTTGGCTTTTGGATTCCTGTCTCTATTAAGTTGTCCTCCGTGTAATCCAACATCCATTAAAGGATGCTTGGGACCGCCCATCCTCTAAGGATCCGTTAAACTATTTACTATATAGTATATTGTGCTATTATAATAATGTCTTTCATTGTTTTGAAGAAATAAAATAAAATAATAAATATTTATATGGTTCGTATATTTTTTTTCTGAAACCAACTTGCTTCCTCTTTTCTTTTTAATCTACTCGACTCTCCATGGTTGTATTTCTCTTTGCTTGGAGAAAATTTTCATATATTTAAGTTTGCTTCGGGAAACCTGCACTATTTGCATTCATATTTCTAAAACTGTTCATCCCTCTCTATTTTTCTTTTGTCGGCTGCAACGTCACTCGCCTTGGATATCCTCCCTACGCCCTCCGCCTTGCACTTACCTTGCCCACCATAGCACGTCCGCGCCTCACAAACCCATCCGCCCAATGGCCGTAGCCCACCATCTTCCTTCCACCTGTGCTCTGCCCCTTTCTCACTTTCCACAATTGCCACATAACCCAACGCACGCATCAAACACCATTTTCCCACCCTGGCCATAGTCCAATCTCGCCGCACGACCCGAGCAACCACATCACACAGCGTGAACACCACAACTCCACCCAGTAGCCCCTTACTATCCTTGACTGGCCGTAACACCTTCTCTCCACTAGTTTTTCATAGATCCACCAGCATAGCTCACCCTCTTCGCCACCTTGCACCCTTTAGCATCAGATCTAGCCACCTTGCTGGCAACCCACGGCCTTCGCCACAACGAAAATCCACGCCCATCTCACAGCCTCAACTCGACAAACTCTCCACCTTCCAGTCAGCACCTCACACCCACTACCGTCACTTTAACAGCCATTCCGAACCCTATTCCCCCGCCATCCATCACCGAGTTCGAACACAGCTGTCGAGCCTTCCTTTTCCCGCCATGTGCACCACCATGTTCCCTGCCACCAAATTCGCCCACAACCGAGTCAGTCAAACCCTTCACTCGAGAAGCCCATTCGCACCTTCCAGTTGCCCAGCCTTGTACACTCTCCAACCTGCCGCATCACCCCATAGCAGCCCCTCACCCAGAGCTCCGACAAGGCAACCCGATACTCCGCTTTGCTCCCCGTAGCCATGCCTAGAAACACAACAACCTTCTCTTATTTAAAAAGTATATATAATTTATTTAATGTATTTATTTAAATTTATGTTGATATTTGAAATAGATTTTTGAAATAACTTTAATATATATATATATATATTATGTTTAAATAAATATGTTGTTGAATTTTGAAAATATGGGATTTAATAAATTATTGATTTTTAAAATATAATATGAAGATTTTGAATATGTGTTTTAATCGAATATTGATTTTAAGAAAAAAATATAATATATATTTTGTTTCCATTTATCTAGCTGTTTTGATTTGTATTTTTTCAATTTCGAGTTATCAGCTTTGTTCGTCGAATTCATGTTCATCGTGCTGTGCTTGGAATTTATGCTTAGATTCATCGCTTGTTGTGTGTCTACTTAGTCTTGAAAAGTGAGTGATCACTCATGATTAACATTCTTGTGTTCGGTGAATTTATTTTCACATGAAATGACGATTGAAATATTGTTGTTAAATTTGAATTGTTAAATTGTTAAGTATGATATGTTATTATCTGTAATTGTTTACCTATATTCATTGACATATGACACCACAACCTGTTATATATATATATATATATATATATATATATATATATTATTTAAATGGTTAATTATGATTATATATGCTTGTTATTGATATGTATGTCATTTTATGCTATTTATATTCTCACATTGCAAGTTCCCAATTAGTTAGGAATTCCCTATAGGATAAAATGATACAAAGCCGAACGATCTTGTAGATTAGGGAAAATTCGTTATGGGTTGAAATGATAAACCCAAGCGATTTTTATTGATTTTCAAATTTTGGGATTATGGGTTGAAATGATATATACCCATAAAATATTAAATTATTGCAGATTGAAATGACAAATATCTGTATCACTTGACCGTAGGATAGAAAATTATATACGGATATCGTTGGTCTATTTTTTGAAAAACGATTTTCAAGGTTTTGAAGAGAAATAGATGGCTTTTAATAAGTATTTATTTTTAAATATAATGTAAAGATTTTATTATAAATATATGTGTAAAATTTAGATTTTTAAATTATATGTCTTAGAAATTTTACATTTATAAGTTAAGTTTTGGAAACGTAAATTTTTAAGATTTTACTTATAATTTATTATTTTTAAATATATTGAATACGATTTAATATAAAATAAATTTAAAAATAAGATTTGATTTAATAAATTTTAATATAATAAATTTAATAAGAATTTAATTTAATTATATATATAATATACTTTTAAAGTATTTATTTAAAATTTTATGAATATTATAAAATAGATTTTGTACTAACTTTAATAACAGAGGTTGGAAAGATAAATTAAAATTGACTTGAAATTTAAATTGGTTAATAATTGAGTTTAAATAAAGATTTATTTCGAACTTGTTGATTTTGAGATTTAGAGAAATGTATCCATAACTTGATAACATGATTAGATTAAAAGAGGATGAGATGAATATTTTTTAATTTATATAAAATTGAATTTGAATTTTTAATTTTGATTTAAATTTGTAATTTGAGGTTTTATTTAAATATTAAACTAAAGGTCATTAAATGAATATTTTTTAAATTTAAATAAAATTGAATCTGAATATTTAATTTAGATTTAAATTTGTAGTTTGAGATTTTATTTAAATGTTATTTAAAATGATTTAGTGAATAATTTCAAATATAAATAAAATTAAATTTGAATTTTGAAATATAAATGAAATTTATCAGATTGAGTTATTGTAATTGTTTGAATGTTTAAACTTTGAAACCTATTGAATTGGAAGCGGTCTAAATTTGTAGTTCAAACCTGGATTTGAAATCGATATAAACTAAAAATGATTTTAATGAGAATTTGGATTGAACCTCTAACCTTTTTAATTTAAATTGTTGAACTGAAATTGATTTAAATTGAGTTGTGGAATTAAAGTTGATTTGAATCGATTTGTGGAACTGGAAGAAACAATTCTAATTTGAAACTATTTTTATGAACACTTTTAAATCTATAAACAATTTTAATATATTATTTTAAATTTATAAACAAATTTAAATATATATATTTTATTATACAAACTATTTTCAACATATGAACTAATTTATTCTATAACCTATTTTTAAATATAAACTATTTTTAATGTATAACTATTCCAATATATAAACTACTTTCAATATTCAAACTGTTTAAGTTGAAAGTGTTATAATTTAGATTTAATGGATTTAAATGCTAATATTTTGATATGATGTTTTAACCTATTTTGTGGTTAAGATTTTGGAAATTAATATGATTTTTAAAGTGAATATGATTTCGAAAGCGAAATGATTTTGAAAGTGCATATGACTTCGAAATTGATATGATTTTGAAATGAATATGATATTTTGATCAAGCATACTTCTTCGATACCATTCTATTACTTTATGATTTGATTTGATGCACCTTTGATTTTGGGAGCGTGTCTCAAGGTAGGCGGTAGTAGTTATGATGCATCGTGTGCTTTTTCACATGCCTTATCGCATCTTCCACGAGTTTGGTTTGTACCGTACCTATGGAGTGTCCTTTGATAGCCCTCCAGTTTAAGAAGGAATTACGGTACTGTATAGACTACGGGAATATATAAAAATATGTTAAGGGGGATATGGATAACGCCTTAACGCTATTTTGATATTTTATTTTACTGTAGACGTTATATATGTAGTGTATTATACAATGTATGTAGATAGTTTAACGGATCCTTAAGGGATGGAATCCCAAACATCCTTTAAGTTATTTTCATTTCATTTGGCATTTCACTTGATTTGATTTACTTGCATAAGAATGTTAATCCTGACTCGAGTGCTTTGTGTTTTTCTTTATGTTCGGGTCAGACTGAGTGTCACAGCATTTGAGACCCACCTTTGGAGCTTGGAGCTTGGAGCTTTGCTTGAAGATCTGTCTTTTATCTATTCAGCTTCAGTTACTTCAGTTGTTTCCAGTTGTTTATGTTTAGAATTGTCAGTTGCTTTTGTATTTGAGACTTTTATGTACTCTAGATTCCCTGTTGTATTTTGTTTTAACTGTGATGTTTCTGTAGTAGCTTCATGAACTACTATTTGTCTATTCTGTTGCTTATTGTTGTATTACTCTATGTCTATGATTTTGTGATTGATTTACTTATTGTATACGCTAAGTTTTGCCAAATATAAATTAACAATCTGTTGTTTTGAGCAATTCAAGTTTGACATGAGTGGATGATTGTTGATTTGAATGGTTCGAATGCCAGGTTATTACACCTAAATTATCCTAGAATAATTATTATGAAATCTGAATCAAATTAAAAAAAAAGAGGGTTGTTACATAGAAAATCAGATAATGTCGTGCATTATCTTTAGTTTCAAATTTGGTGGCATCTCTACTAGCTTTCCAATCTTTCAAAAAGTTTTCTTTTATTTCTTTTCTCTTCAGAAACTCCAAGCATTCCTTTCCTCTCATATTATCATCGTACTTCCTTTCAGTGCTTTAAGCAACCAATTTCCATTAGAAAATTCATCTATTAGCTTTAAATATTGTGAACACTCAGAATTTGAAACTTTGGTAGGATGGTCCAAGTTGAGAAGACATAGAATGTTGTGCCAACCCAAGTAAGACTCGGAGAAGCTAAAGAATAGATGAGTAGTGTTTCCACTAGCATGGCATAGGACACACACTAAAGCATCAAAAGGGCCTTTTCTAAATAAATTTCCTACTGTGAAGAACATTGGTCATAATTTCCAAGGATAAGATTTTCCTTAGGCTTTGATTTTGAGCTCTAAATTCTTAAGTGCTAAGAAGTAAGACCTTAGATAAAAAGCAGAAACAACTTGGTACACCCTAATAATAGAATGAGGATTATCATGCCAGCTTAATCTTTCGTAAACATTAGGGTACTTTCTAGTCTCTACATTGATCCATGCTTGCCTTACAATGGATAAACATGAATTAGCCAGAGATGTAGATTCATCAAGATAATATGAAGAAACATTAGCATTATCCGGAATGCCAGTTAACACTCTAAGAGGATGGCTAATAAAAGGAGAGAGGTTGAAACCTTCTGCTTATAAAGGAGAGTGCCAGAACAAAGTGATATTGCATCCAAAAATATTACTATGAGCATGAGGTAGAAAAATATTCCCATGTTTTAGCAAATTTCTCTAAGTCCAAATGTGGTCTAAAGGGGTATTCACAGTTAAAAAAAAAATTCATTTTTGTTAAGATTGCTAAAAATCCATCTTGTCCATATGTCATCATACTTGCTAAGAAGCTTATTCGCATTAGAAGAAGTTGCAGCTATATTCTACCTTTTTATATTCATTATACCAAGCTCCCCTCTATCAAAAGGCACCAGAAGAGATTTGTATGAAATAGGAGATTAATTTTTTAGAGCAGGAATTGCAAGCCAAATAAAATGATTGATAGTAAAATTGGTCATGCTAATGAGTTTGTTGGGGAGAATGAAAAAACTTGCATTACAAAAGCATTATGTTTCACATTAAAGTTGACCAGCACATGAAAATTTTAAAATAGGTTATGCATCAAACTGCTAATAATTTTTTCATGCAAAGGGAGGTAATAACTAATGGAAATTTTGGAAGTCATTAGAGGAGCTCCTAGGTATATATCATTTCGTTGCATGGAAAATAGACTGGAGAGAGATATCAACATTTCTTATTTAGCAGAAATAAGACCAACAATCATAATATTTGACTTGCATATATTCACCATAAGACCAGCAATCAATGAAGATATTCTTAGAGATTTGAATTCAGGATGAAGATCAATATCTTTAGCATCCAATTCTTTATTCACTAGAACAATGAGGCATTCCATTACACAAATGAAAATGTAAGGTGAAATATGGTCACCTTGCCTTATTCCCAAAGCTCCAGCAAAGTAACCAAAAGACTTAATATTTAAATCAAGAGAGTGATGTGTGGTGGAATGTAGGAATAAATCTAAGATAAAGAAGTTAAAGAAAAAATCATCAAACGTAGAATCACTATAACTAGACACTATCAAAAGCTTTTTATATGTCTACGCTCGTTAAGCATCCAAGAAAATTCTTTTTCTCTTATATCCTCTCATCAACTCTTCAAAATCGATAGAATGTTGTTTGTTATTTCTCTACTAGGAAGGAATGCATTTTGGCTTACAAAAATTCTTGAGGACAAGACATCTCTCATTCTAGAGGCCATGATTTTAGCATTACATCGATAAATGACATTACAATGAGAATAAGTCAAAATTAAGTCAAATTAGAAGTGAATAAAATTTAGGAATGAGAGCTAGCTTAGTTGCCTTTATTCCACTCATCATTTTGTTGCTTTTAAAGAATTTTTTAACAGCTTTAACAAAATATTTTTCAAAACTAACTAGTAAAACTGGAATAAACAGGCAATAAATCTATTTAGATTCAAAGTGCTTATATTTCCTTCTTAATTTCATCGGTAGAAACTTCTTCAACAAAGGACATGTTACCTGCAGGGCTAACTGTATGAAGAGGAATATGGTATATAAAAGAAAAATCTTTTTTTATAGGACAAGAATTCTTTAAAGTAGATTTAAAATAGTCTAGAAAATTCGTCTTTATTGCAGTAGAATTTGAACAAGTTCTTCCATTCTTATCGAGAACAAAAGTAATTCTCTTTAAAAACATTAGAAATTTTAATTGCAAAATGAAAAAGGTGCTTTTATCGCCACCAATAGCCCATTGCATTTTTATTTTTTGTCTTGTCATATTGTTCTCATCAACTAGGGAAAAAGCTAACTTTTGGAGAAAAATGCTTTTTAGAAGAAAGAGAAATACTGTCAGGTTGAGAAATCATGGCTTGCTGGGTTTATGAAGGAAGGCTATTATATTTATTAAATATGGGTGTTTAGTCCAGTTGTTAAAAAGCGAAAAGGTGGAAGGGTCTTTTTTGACAATGTGTCACATAGAGTATACGTCTTTTTGATGATGACAAATATATTCTTATATTTGATTTTTCTTTTTAGAGTGTGTTAGAGTTAAAAAAATCATCAAAGCACAATTTGTTCAACTTGTTATCTATTATTGTAATTGTCATCAATATATCAAACACTTCTATTTTTATATGAAAATAATATGTATTTATTGTTATCAAAAGGAAATATTTTGAGATACTATAATTAATTTCTATTTAATACTAATCAATATATATTATATTTAATGCATCTGTTTAGTGATGTATATTTGTAAGGTTGTGATATTGGTCAAGATATTTGATTCGATACGTTTGCATATCTCAGAGGAAATCTTCTATATATATTATAAAAGGAAGAATCAATTTAATATTCTCTTTGAACCTCAAATCAGATATTTCCAAATTCATAAGAGGCAAATTAATGTTTTATTTATGAGATCAACATTGATTTAAGAATATCAATCAAAAAGGTAAGTAGTCGAGCAAAAAATATAAGAAAGAGAATCATTCAAAGAACTACAATATCATAAGTGAGAATAAAGTATCACATTGATTAGTTTGTCAAGACGTTATCTTTCTCCATCTATTCATCTCAAAACTACACTACCTTTTTCATTCAAAATATCATATTCATCCAATATTGTTTCAATGAAAATTTCAAAGTACAAAGTCTTTCAATTAAAATATGTCTCTATATTTTCCTCCTCTCTTAGGGTTCTTCCCATACTCTTATTATCTCTCTGAAGCTACTCTATATAAACTCTAATAACTCATTTATTTTTTTCTCACTAGATACACAAAACAAAAACAACGTTGAACAAAATTTTCACAAAATCAAATTATACAAATTTGATCATCCTTATGATGTGTTTTGGTTTCTATGGTTGCTTTTTTGAGTCATACCAGTTTATTTTATACTATGTTGGAATATATGTGTGTACATTCCAACCTAGGATAGATATACGTAGTTAGGGGTTCTAACTCATGCTAAATGATTATATATATATATATATATATATATATATATATATGTTATTTATTGTTTCTTCATACATAGTTTATCGATTGTGCATATGAACATGGTTGTTTACTTCCACTTTCATATGGTGTTGCATATGGATGTATGGATGTGCATACATAATACATAAACACACAGATATTTATATATATATGCATCTATTAGGATGCCTGCATGCATGTTGGTTGCACTGTATGTGAACTTATATAGGAGGGCGATTTAATTTCATTTGCACTCATCTCATATCATATTATCCTCTGTTATCTATCATATTTATATTATACAGTTGGCTGTGTTTTCTTCTTATGTTATATGATGGATGTTAGATGAATGTAGTTATGCCTATTTGTATGATGTAAAGGTAGTTGCATTGTCCGTCTCTTGGAATTTCGAGGACGAAATTCTTTTTAAGAGAAGAATGTGACACCTCGTAATTTTGCACGTAATTAAATAAATAGTGTAAAATCATAATTTTACATAAATGGCAAAACAGAGTTTTTTCTCTCACAAAAGTTATGTTAATTGATACAGTATCAAATATAATTTGTAAGAACAGACATAGGGGAGAAAGCAAATATAATTTGTAAAGCAACTTATTTTATTTATCCCATCTAATTGATATACAAGAAGAGGTGTTTATATATCACACAAAATAGTTAAACTAGGAAAGTTTATAATAGGAAACAATTACACCCTATATTTAACACTCCCCCTCAAGTTGGAGCATAGATGTTAATCAGGCCCAACTTGTTACACAAGTAATTAATTCTGACTCCATTCAAAGCTTTGGTGAAGATATCTGCAATCTGCTTTTCAGTCTCCATATACTCTGTAGATATTAAACCATCTTGTATTTTATCCCGAACAAAATGACAGTCAATCTCTATGTGTTTGGTTTGTTCATGGAACACATGATTAGATGCAATATAAATAGCAGCTTTGTTGTCACACCATAATTTAGCTGGAATAATAGTTTTCAGTCCTATTTCATTTAAGAGTTGAAATCCACGACCTAAATTTTCTGAGAAACCAAATCAACGAATTTTCTGAGAATCAACAACCTAAATTTTCTGAGAAACCAAATCAACGAATTTTCTGAGAATCTACAACCTAAATTTTCTGAGAAACCAAATCCACGAGAGGGGCAAGTTACTGGTTGAACACGAATTTTCTGAGAGGGGCAAGTTGAACACGAGATTTAAATCCACTTCCTCTTAATTTTGAAGTTGGTAGGATTCAAACTAATATCCTAAATAAACCCTAATTCACATTGCATTCCCGTTCAAAGGGCTATGGCGAAACGAATGAGAAATCCTGCATCGTTGGTGATGACCCATCCCAGAGCAAAGCTAGCAAAGAAACTGTCCTGCATCTTTCCAGGAAGAAGTGGCTTCAATGAAGCGTACATACCAAAGTAGAGACCACGGTACACAATAATGCCAACACACGAAATGTTAAATCCATGGTATAATCCAGCAATGCCATCGGTCTTCAGTGTCTTGCGATACACATCAATAAGACCATTGAATTGCCTCTCACCACCTCCCTTAGCAGCCTTGGCATCATTAGCCAAACGGGTACGGGCGTAGTCAAGGGAGTAAACGAAGAACAGGGATGAGGCTCTTGCAGCACCACCAGAAGCAAGATTTCCAGCAAACCACTTCCAGTAACCATCCTTGTCTTTCTTGAAGTTGAAGAGCCTCTAAAAGTAGTCCTTGAAAGCAAAATTCAAAGCATGAGTAGGAAAATATCGGATGACATTTGCAGTGTTCCCTCTCCACAAAGAACCAAATCCTTCGTCTTTAATCGTTCTCTTAAAGCAGTCTCCAATTCCTTTGTATGGTTCAGACAAACGCCCTGACTTAATCATTTCATCTTGATTCTGGATCAAAAGCTTCAATCGCTCAATTGGAGCAACTGCAGGTTTAGAGATTGCAGCAGAAACTCCACCCATCAGAAAATCAACCACAAAAATTCTTTTCAGATTTTTCGACGATTCTTGGAGAAAACACAGCAAATGAGAGACAATTACACGGAGAAGACCAGATCAATGAAGAAATCCATACCCTAAATATTACAGTCTTCGAAGCTTTCACCTACTTCAGGCATTCTTGTCTATCACAAGTTCACCGATTTCGAGCCAAGCAATTCAAATCGATTTCTATCTCCTTCATGAGATCAAGGAATTTTTTATTATTGAAAACCGAAATAGGTTTTGGCATTTAGGTAAAGTAGGAAAGGCGAGCGCTTTGGGCTGCATTAAATTCTAGGATATCGACGATATACTAATCAAGCGACAGCCTTAAAAAAGGGGAGATTGAAGAGAAGTTATAGGCGATGGCTGGTGAAGTTGATTTTGATGTCAGAAGCAGTGTGGTGGTGGCTTTCTGAGCTTTGAGTTCAAGTTCGAGTTTGATTTAGGATTGCGCGACTCGTTTCAGGTTGAAGCTGGTGATCAATGTTGATTTGAGCGATTGGACTGGAGGGGATTTCAGGTCGTGGTGTTGAAGCGATTTTTGTTGAGATGGTCGGCAGTTGGTCTGCAAAGGATGGATTCGGGGGGGAGGGGTAGCGATTTTGGGTTTGCGATTGAAAAAGCAATGGGAATCGGAGTTTGCAGTTGTACAGGGTGGAGATAACTTTCTGATTTAAAGAAGGGAAGGAGTACGAGATTGAATTTTTTGATTTTCTGGAATCGGTATTGTAAAGGTTTTGATTAATTTTCAGATTTTCTGATTTAAGATATTGTTCTGAGAAGGCTCTGATACCATATTAATTGGTACAGTATCAAATATATTTGTAAGAACAGACATAGGAGAGAAAGCAAAAGCAACTTATTTTATTTATCCCATCTAATTGATATACAAGAAGAGGTGTTTGTATATCACACCAAATAGTTAAACCAGGAAAGTTTATAATAGGAAACAATTACACCCTATGTTTAACAAGCTAGAATTAGGTTTCAAGTCCTATTACATTGCGTTTAAAATGTCGTTTACAATCGAAAAACATATATAACTTGTTGAATTTGGTCAAATAGGCAAGAAATTATAAGAAGTCAAACCCAATGATATTTTTGTAATACATTAGATTGCGAAATTTTAGCCTAGATATTATTTTAGCTTATGAATCGATCCATAATGCTATCTCTTTGCTTTGTAAATATTGCCTCGACTTATAAACTCTAATCCCTAAATTAATTCCCAATCCACAAAATTAAATCTTAATTAAAAAAATTCACATATTAAACCGATCACCATGGACAGAGCTGTGCAAATTTATTAGGGCTACCAATAGATTAGGAGTTTGAAGACAAGGAATTTCTACACAGCGAAGAAGGACTGTTCACAATGGATTGGGGAGGATTCATCCTATGCGTGCATATATTGATAAGACGTAGTAATTCACCCCTTATGACCTTAAACCAAATTATAAATGATGTAATTGATAATTAAAAAGTGATTTTTATGTCATCCGATGAGGATGTAGTATGCAATGGCTAGAAGATTGAAAAGTGAATCTTATTGATTGAATTTAGCGAAGGTTAATTACTCCATATTAAAAGCTACGAAATACAAAATTGTTCCAAATTAGACATAATATATATCAAAATCGTATTTCTCGAGATGCGAATCCACTGGTGGAGTTCGTTTGTCGATTGTATGTATAGATTTATCAAGAAATATGTTGGAATTTTTATAGACTGTCCATTTCGATACAATGACAAAACAACGATGATTCGACGATTGGTAGGCATGGGTCTATAGAGGAGGTCGAGTAGGTTCTCATGATGATCACTAATCATTTCCAATCAAAGTGATGCAAAGTAGATCTACATGCTAAGATGGATGGCATCGGTGCATTTTGGATAGCCGAAGGTGAAGCGGGGAGGTGTATCGGAGAGATGGCGACGAGGGCAGCCCAACGACGGTGGTGAATCAGTGATTGAATGCCTGTATTAGCGACGAAAGGCGAAGGAAAGTGATTGGATTTTTTTAATAGTAATAAATTAATTAAATATATAATTATTGATAGAATAACTAAATACTACCTTATCTTTAAATACTTATAACTCTCGGATACAATCTCTATTTTACGAGCAGTTCCCGACATCGAGATCAAGTAGAGGCGAAAAATGTTTTGGTAAGTTATTTGTTATATTTTAAGATTTTTTTGAAAAAGGCACCTTATTATGTTAGGTTTCTTTAGGAGCGCTAGAGTTTAAGCATGTGTGCTGTTGTTAACGATCCAAGTTTTTCCGGCGTTAATTATAAACATTTAAATGGTTTTAAATATTGAAATTGAATTATAAATTGGTTTTGAATATGGAAAACTTGGGTTTATTTAATAAAATAGATTCACGATTCAGATATAATGATTTATTGGACAATTCAACTTTTGAATTTAATAATTGGAACTTGGATAAATTATTGAATCTTGAGTTTTAAGCTTGATAAAAATAACTTGAAGGCATATAAAATTCATATTAAAGATACTGAAGACAATGCAACTTTTAAAATTGAATTTGGAAGTAATCTATTCAATTTTAAAAATATATCATCAAAATTGACATATAAAAATAGCCTTCCAAGGCACAGTCTCGAAATTCAACGAACTAGTTTCGTTGGTCCATAATATTGTATTATTATCGTGTTTCAAATTTCGTAGCTTTCGGATTTATCATGTGGCCGTACGATTTGTAAATGCGTTGAAAATTAATATCGAATATTTAATATAATAACTTGGTCCAAAAAGCTATCTGTGATGCCCCACCTCTATACCCACGCTAGCGAAGGACACTACAGGGTAATGCCGTCAACTAACACGGAGAATAAGGTTGGTTGGAAGCGACCATCTGTAGCCTTGCTCTAACTATCTATTGAATACATCGATAATAGACATACCAAGCAGGTTGACATACCCAATGAATACTTAAAACAAAACCATAGGTGGTTGGAGGATCTATCAGAACAGAATATAACAACTCAAATGTAATATACATCACAAAACAGTAGATCATCATATACACATATATTGATACACAATAGAGTATACAAACTAATACACGTCAAGTGGTATAGCAAACCACAATATACAGATGAATCCAAAAGAATACATATCAGAGTTACAACAAAATAGGACTACACAAAAAGCTTTAACAAAAAGGAACAAGCTGACTAGTCCATGCGGAAGCAAAATAGGCTAAGTCCAAAAGCACCTAACCTGAAATAACTCGGTCTGACCCGAGTATAAATACACGGGTCATCCAGCTAAACAAATCAGTTAGATAAACTGAACAACGATAACCTGCAAGGTCACAACGTGTATCAAATATCTCAAAAAGAGATAACACAATCATCTAACAAAAGATGAATCATATCATAACAAAACAAGCCTCATCTCATCGGCAACTTAAATAAACAAAGGATATGAATATCCCAAAACAAGCCAAAAGGGCAAGAACAAATACCAATGAGCCACTGGATTGCCCAGCATCCGAACGTCGTCCTCTGCCTCTTCCAGCCATACGCTGAAAGTTAAGATAAGAACAAGATTATCACAAGGTAGATTCTTCAATACGGAATACTACGGAATAAAATGCATTCCTAAACGTATTCCCTAAATTCTATCTAACCTTTGATGGTAGAAGGAATAGAGAGACACGATGATTCAAAGATTTGTATCACTTATTACACTCTGATGTATCGTAATATGTGTCTCTATTCTGTGTTTATCATACTTTGTTCTAAACCTGGCTCTGATACCAAGCTGTGACGCCCCACCTCTATACCCATGCTAGCCATGGACACTACAGGGTAATGCCGTCAACTAACACGGAGAATAAGGCTGGTTGGGAGTGACCATCTATAGCCTTGCTCTAACTATCTATTGAATACATCGATAATAGCATACCAAGCAGGTCGACATACCCAATGAATACTTAAAACAAAACCATAGGTGGTTGGAGGATCTATCAGAACAGAATATAACAACTCAAATGTAATATACATCACAGAACAGTAGATCATCATATACACATATATTGATACACAACAGAGTATACAAACTAATACACGTCAAGTGGTATAGGAAACCACAATATACAGATGAATCAAAAAGAGTACATATCAGAGTTACAACAAAATAGGACTACACAAAAATCTTTAACAAAAAGGAACAAGCTGACTAGTCCATGCGGAAGCAAAATAGGCTAAGTCCAAAAGCACCTAACCTGAAACAACTCGGTCTGGCCCGAGTATAAATACACGGGTCAGTCTAGCTAAACAAATCAGTTAGATAAACTGAACAACGATAACCTGCAAGGCCACAATGTGTATCAAATATCTCAAAAAGAGATAACACAATCATCTAACAAAAGATGAATCATATCATAACAAAACAAGCCTCATCTCATCGACAACTTAAATAAACAAAGGATATGAATATCCCAAAACAAGCCAAAAAGGCAATAACAAATACCAATGAAGGTAACATAGGTTCTACAAGGTAATCGCTATATATCATGCGGCTCAAAAAGACCAACACCGAAGAGCAATACCTAGGGAATATACCTATCAATAAAACATCATAAAATTGCTCGAGCTCAGTACTGTATAAACAAGGATCCATGAGCCCGAAGACTCCAAACCCAAATATCACTCGAGCGGCTCATAAAGTCCTAACTCCGAAAGCGATACAATAGGGCAACAAAACCGAAGGCACAAACCCGAAGGCACAAACCCGAAGGCAACATACCCGAAGGCAACATACCCGAAGGCAACAAACCCCAAAGGCAGTAAGCCCCGAAGGCAACAAACCGTAGTGGTGAAGGTCGAAGACCCAGTACTGGACACCACTAACTGGCGGAATGTGTCACAACTCTCGAAAAGGAATCCGAAAAGTGTTAACGTGAGTCCCATAACCACTCGTTCGCACTAAACGGTTTACTATCCGTCATTCACTTTCACACTCAAAGCAGTACAAAGTTTACCTCATATCATCGGTAAACCAAACCCGAAGGTCAAAACGATCAATTGAATAGGTCAGGGATTAATAGGAAGGATAAACGCACAGATTCATGGTCCGTGTTTTGCCCAACCATTTAATCACCCTTCCACTTCGCTCGAAGTGCGAAATTGTGCGTGTGTTTTAAATAGAATTTATAAATCGGAGAAGTGAACTTTTAATACGATTTGAAGAAATCATTTATAAAAACCCGTGAATGAATTCAAAATGGAATCATCAAGGTCAAAGATGCATAAACAACTAATTGGAATCAATATGCATCGATCAAATTTGGAAAACTAAGCGAACAAGGCAAATCGGAAAGAGACAATAGATTCAGACGTCTGAATCTGGAAATTAATATGTTTTCCAGAATAGAATTCAGACTTCTGAACCCAAACTTTCAGACGTCTGAAATAGGCATTATTTTGCCTATTTCCTTTCTGGTTGAAATTTAGCACTTTCAGACGTCTGAAATATAAATCCAGAAGTCTGAATCTGGGAATAAAAATCTTTCCCAGAACAATATTCAGACGTCTGAAATAGGATTTCAGACGTCTGAAATAGGATTTCAGACGTCTGAAACCTGATGGTCAGGCATTTCCTGAACCTAGGCCATCTATGGCCAAACAAATCGAAAGCAATCAGATGCGTGTTGATTATGGGCTTACGTCAAACGACTACCCAACCTTAACGACACACCCAAACACTCCGAACAACATAAACATCAACGATATAAGGTTTTACATAGATTTGGCTTCAAAAATCATAATTTGGCAATTTCATCGAATCAACCCAAATCAAAAGCAAATGCACATGAATAATTGTTAGGAATTCATACCTAACAACTAAAGGTACTTATAGTCATAGATGTGAGATAAAAATTTCAGCTTTAACCCAAAACAAAGAAGAAGGAGCTCAATTTGCAAGGAGAGGACCAACCAATCTCCACTTTAACTCAACAAGCTTCAATCTAAGATCAAAACAAGTATTTCCTAAGTTTAAGTTTAGGAATTTCTGAGATTGAAGAGAGAAAGAGATAGAGAAGATGAAGAGGAGGCTTACCAATGGTTTCTCTTTGATAATGGAGTAAGATTCAAGTTTACAAGAAGAAACTAGGGCTTGCAATTTCTATTTCCTCTTCCCCTCCACCATTAACAGTTTTCTTAAGTTAAAGGAATGAAATGAGGGTGAATGGATGAAGAGTTAATGAGCTAGGGGGGTTAAGAGGAGATTGGGGCTGAACCCAAACTCAAGCCCAAGTAGAAAAAGAGTCAAAATTTCACAAACTCCAAACATATCGAAGCTTATACTCAAAAAGATCGCAAACGCCATTTTGGAATCAATTGAAATGGTTTCAAGTTCCAATTCGGCCATTTGCAAAAAGTAACTTTTGGACCCAAAAATCCGACCAACGACGCTATATTTAAATAAAACATTTAAATATATAATCGTTAAATATGCGGGTTGTTACAGATCTCCCCTCCTTACAAAATTGCGTCCCCGCAATTTCTAGAGACGATAATTGTAACAACTACATACATACATCATTCAAAAGAAAAGAAAATAAGCTTGAGATGAAAAGATATACTCACCGTTTCTAAGCAAAGATAGAAAACCCGGATAGGATCGCTCAATAAACTCTCTGGTTTCCCAAGTACAGTCATTGGGATTAGCGGACCATTGAACTTTAACGAGCGGTACGTCCTTGTTCCGAAGGTGTCGCACCTCCGTGTCAAGTACGCGAATAGGTTGCTGTATAATAGATAAGTCCGGTGAGATCTCAAGCTCAAGCAAATCAGGAGAATTAATAACAGAATCTGATTCCCGAAGACACTTCCGAAGTTGAGAGACGTGAAACACGTCACGAATGCCAGATAAATGAGCTGGAAGTGAAACTCTATAAGCCACAGGGCCAATACGTTCAGTTATAGAAAATGGTCCTATAAAGCGAGGAGCCAATTTCCCAATCGTACTGAAACGCATAACCCCCTTCAAAGGAGAAACACGAATAAAAACAAGATCATCAACTGAGAATTCGAGAGGCTTCCTATGGTTGTCCGCGTAGGATTTCTGGCGACTCTGTGCCTCTGTCATTCTCAACCGGATAAGATCAATCTTTTTAGAAGAGTCACGAACAAAATCTGGACCAAGAATAAGCTTCTCCCCAGATTCCAACCAACAAGAAGGTGATCGACATGGCCTTCCGTATAAGGCTTCGAAAGGAGCCATACCGATACTAGACTGAAAACTATTATTGTAGGAGAACTCTACAAGAGGTAGGTGATCCTCCCAACTACCACCGAAATCAAAAATACAAACACGGAGAAGATCTTTCAAGATATGATTCACCCGTTCAGTCTGTCCGTCAGACTGCGGATGATAAGCTGTACTAAAATTAAGCTTTGTTCCCAAAGCTTGCTGAAGACTCTGCCAAAAATGACTTGTGAATAAAGGATCACGGTCACTCACAATAGAACTAGGAACACCATGAAGTCTCACGATTTCCTTGACATACAACTTAGCCAAATGCGAAGCAGTCCTATTAGACTTAATAGGACAAAATGAGCAGACTTGGTGAGGCGATCAACAATAACTCAGATGCTAGAATGGCCCGATCTCGAACGAGGTAGGCCGTCAATGAAATCCATAGAAATCTGATCCCATTTCCACAGTGGAATCTCTAGAGGCTGAAGAAGACCAGAAGGACGCTGATGTTCGGCCTTAATACGCTGACAAATTATGCAATTACTCACATAACTTGCCACATCATGCTTCAAGCCTTCCCAATAATAAAGACGACGCATATCGACATACATCTTACTACTACCGGGATGAATGGTATACTTAGAACGATGACAGTCATCAAGAATGTCATGCCTAAGTGCAAAATTAGAAGGAACAAAAAGACAGTTCTTCCTGCGAAGACACCCATGAGAATCAATGCTAAAATCCCGCAACGCCTCATCACAGGATCCAGACTCACAAAGCTGAATAAGATGCAACAAATCAGGATCACGCCGCTGGGCATCGGCAATACGATCCAATAAAATAGGTCGATCTCCTAAACTAAATAATAGAATAGGAGAATCATAAGATGAACCTCGATCATGAATTTCACAAAAAGATAGAGTCTCAAGAATATCCCATTTGGCAAGCATCATAGAAATAACAGCCGAATGTTTGCGACTAAGCGCATCAGCAACACGATTACCCTTACCAGGGATATACTAGATATCAAAGTCATAGGAAGTAAGAAACTTGAGCCAACGCTGTTGTCTCATATTGAGTTCCTTCTGAGTAAACAAATACTTCAAGGATTTATGATCGGTATAAAGAATGAAGCGCTCGCCTAATAAATAGTGTCGCCAAATCTTCAAGGCAAAGACAATGGCGGCTAACTCAAGATCGTGAGTGGCATAGCGAACTTCATTCGGACGCAGTTGCCTAGAAGCATAAGCAACTACCTGATCCTTCTGCATAAG
Organism: Allium cepa; assembly: GCA_030765085.1. Lineage (NCBI taxonomy): Eukaryota > Viridiplantae > Streptophyta > Magnoliopsida > Asparagales > Amaryllidaceae > Allium > Allium cepa. The sequence goes on from CM060934.1 coordinate 207,571,189, forward strand.
AACAGCACCGAGACCACTACCACAAGCATCAGTGTAGACAACAAGATCATGATTCCCTTTGGGAACCACAAGAATAGGAGAATTAGTGAGAAGTTCCTTTAATGTCAGAAAGGAAGCTTCACACTTGTCGAACCAAATAAAACGAATGCCTTTCCGAGTAAGGCTGGTGAGAGGAAGCACAACCCGGGAAAAATCCTTAATGAACTGATAGTAATAACCCGTCAATCCAAGGAAACTACGAATCTCAAGAACATTCTCAGGCCTCTTCCAATTCTGGATGACTTCGATCTTTGAGGGATCGACAGAAATGCCATCGGAAGATACAACATGGCCTAAGAACTTAACCTTATTCTCCCAAAAGTGGCATTTGGAGAATTTGGCTCTAAGCTGATGATGATGGAGAGTACTCAAGACAATTCTCAAGTGATTAGCATGCTCGGCTTCATACTTAGAATAAATAAGGATATCATCAATGAACACAAGGACGAACTTGTCGAGATATTCCTGGAATACCCGATTCATGAGATCAACAAAGAAAACAGGAGCGGTCGTCAAACCGAACGACATAACGAGCCACTCAAAAGAACCATAACGAGTGCGGAAAGCGGTAAGAGGTATGCTATCCTCCGCGACTCTTAACTGATGAAAACCTGTGGCAAGGTCTAGCTGAGAAAAGACCTTAGCACCACTCAATAGATCGAACATATCATCGATCCTAGGCAATGGATACCTATTTTTGATGGTTAACTCGTTAAGCTTGCGATAGTCAATGCAAAGCCTAAGAGTTCCATCGGACTTCTTCACGAAGACGACCGCGGATCCCCACGGAGAAAAACTGGACTGAATTAACTGCTCGGACTCAAGCTCTAAAAGCTGCTTCTTGAGTTCCTCATTTTTCCTTGTAGACATCCTCGTAGGAGGACGACTAACTGGCTGCGCGCCTGGAATGAGATCAGTGCGGAACTCAACTGCCCGCTTGGGTGGCAAACCCGATACAGGCTCAAAAACATCAGGAAAGTCACAAGCAATAGGAATACGAGATATATCATCATCATCTCGCGAGTCAAGAGAATACAAAGCCATTTTGGAATTATCCACATCCCGAAGAACAAGAGATAGCTGAATAGGCGAATCCGGATGTTGAAGATATATAATTCTCTCCGAACAAATAATCCTGGCATCATATCTCACTAGCCAGTCCATACCCAAAATCATATCAAATCCCAGACAAGAAATAACGTGCAGACTCGCACGAAAAGAAAAGCCACATAAAATAATCTCGACATCATCACAAAGCAAGCTAAGGGTCGCGGATCCCTCAATAGGATTCGCAATCCTCAAAGAAGTAACCAAACAAGAAACATCCAAAGATAAATCATCAACGAGCTTTTTCAATATGAAAGAATGTGATGCACCCGTATCGAAAAGAACTCGGATACTATGATCATGAAATAAAATAGAACCTTCCAAAATAGGTGGAGATGTACCTTTGGGCTGAGAGGGACCTTCAGAAGCTTTAGCGGCATTAAGCTTGCCAGACCTGGCACCAGCCGGAACAGTAGGGCAAGTGGAAACATGATGACCTTCCTTCTTGCAATAGCGGTAGAAGAGAGGCTTGGAACAAGCTCGAATCATATGATCAGGAGAACCACAATTGAAACACTTCCGAATGAAACGTGTTCCAACAGACTGAGGCTGAGAATTAGAACCACCAGTCTTCTTCTTCTTAGAAGGAAAAGACCTGGACTTCTGAAATGGAAACTGCCTCTTGTTGGGGTTCTTCGAAACCTCAACATCATCACCACTATCACACTCCTTCTCGTCGGTTTCAAGATGAAGTGCCGAATCAACCAACTCCTCAAAAGAGAGCTTAAGCTGGAGCAACAAAGACTTCTTAAGATATTTCTTAAGGCCAGATACAAACTTCAGATTCTTCTTATAAGAAGTGCTAATGAATTCAAGACCATACTTAGATAAAGCCTCGAATGATGCAACATACTCAGAAATAGAGGATTTCCCTTGCTTCAACTCAAGGAAGCGACGGGTCAATAAAACTTTTTCAGATTCAGGAACGAAATTAAGTTCAAATCGCTCCCGAAACTGAGTCCAAGAGAGAGTAGACTCATCAATTTCGGCTACAAGAAGCTCATACCAATCAAGAGCACGCTCTTGTAATAAGCTAGAAGTTACAAGAACTCTATCATGATCAGAAAGATGCATACGAGAAAAGATACGCTTGCACGTGCGAAACCAAGCTTGGACTTCAAGAACGGACTCGGAGCCTTTAAACGGCTTTCCTCCAAGATGAGCAAAATCACTGTGCTGGTGTGCAAAGGCAGACTTGCGAGGTGGAGACACTCGAGGAGGAACTGGAGGCTGAGTGCTCCTAAACAATTCCAAAAACTGATCGACAGACATATAAACGCCATCCGGATGTAAGCCACTGGATTGCCCAGCATCCGAATGTCGTCCTCTGCCTCTTCCAGCCATACGCTGAAAGTTAAGATAAGAACAAGATTATCACAAGGTAGATACTTCAATACGGAATACTACGGAATAAAATGCATTCCTAAACGTATTCCCTAAATTCTATCTAACCTTTGATGGTAGAAGGAATAGAGAGACACGATGATTCAAAGATTTGTATCACTTATTACACTCTAATGTATCGTAATATGTGCCTCTATTCTGTGTTTATCATACTTTCTTCTGAACCTGGCTCTGATACCAAGCTGTGACGCCCCACCTCTATACTCATGCTAGCCAAGGACACTACAGGGTAATGCCGTCAACTAACACGGAGAATAAGGCTGGTTGGGAGTGACCATCTATAGCCTTGCTCTAACTATCTATTGAATACATCGATAATAGACATACCAAGCAGGTCGACATACCCAATGAATACTTAAAACAAAACCATAGGTGGCTGGAGGATCTATCAGAACAGAATATAACAACTCAAATGTAATATACATCACAGAACAGTAGATCATCATATACACATATATTGATACACAACAGAGTATACAAACTAATACACGTCAAGTGGTATAGGAAACCACAATATACAGATGAATCCAAAAGAATACATATCAGAGTTACAACAAAATAGGACTACACAAAAAGCTTTAACAAAAAGGAACAAGCTGACTAGTCCATGCGGAAGCAAAATAGGCTAAGTTCAAAAGCACCTAACTTGAAACAACTCGGTCTGACCCGAGTATAAATACACGGGTCACTCTAGCTAAACAAATCAGTTAGATAAACTGAACAACGATAACCTGCAAGGTCACAATGTGTATCAAATATCTCAAAAAGAGATAACACAATCATCTAACAAAAGATGAATCATATCATAACAAAACAAGCCTCATCTCATCGGCAACTTAAATAAACAAAGGATATGAATATCCCAAAACAAGCCAAAAAGGCAATAACAAATACCCATGAAGGTAACACAAGTTCCATAAGGTAATCGCTATATATCGTGCGGCTCAAAAAGACCAACACCGAAGAGCAATACCTAGGGAATATACATATCAATAAAACATCATAAAATTGCTCAAGCTCAGTACTGTATAAACAAGGATCCATGAGCCCGAAGACCCCAAACCCAAATATCACTCGAGCGGCTCATAAAGACCTAACTCCGAAAGCGATACAATAGGCACAAACCCGAAGGCACAAACCCGAAGGCAACATACCCGAAGGCAACATACCCGAAGGCAACAAACCCCGAAGGCAATAAGCCCCGAAGGCAACAAACCGTAGTGGTGAAGGTCGAAGACCCAATACTGGACACCACTAACTGGCGGAATGTGTCACAACTCTCGAAAAGGAATCCGAAAAGTGTTAACGTGAATCCCATAACCACTCGTTCGCACTAAACGGTTTACTATCTGCCAGTCACTTTCACACTCAAAGTAGTACAAAGTTTACCTCATATCATCGATAAACCAAACCCGAAGGTCAAAACGATCAATTGAATAGGTCGGGGATTAATCGGAAGGATAAACGCACAGATTCATGGTCCCTGTTTTGCCCAAACATTTAATCACCCTTCCACTTCGCTCGAAGTGCGAAATTGTGCGTGTGTTTTAAATAGAATTTATAAATCAGAGAAGCGAACTTTTAATACGATTTGAAGAAATCATTTATAAAAACCCGTGAATGAATTCAAAAAGGAATCATCAAGGTCAAAGATGCATAAACAACTAATTGGAATCAATATGCATCGATCAAATTTGGAAAACTAAGCAAACAAGGCAAATTGGAAAAAGACAATAGATTCAGACGTCTGAAAGAGGTGGTTCAGACGTCTGAATCTGGAAATTAATATGTTTTCCAGAATAGAATTCAGACGTCTGAACCCAAACTTTCAGACATCTGAAATAGGCATTATTTTGTCTATTTCCTTTCTGGTTGAAATTTAGCACTTTCAGATGTCTGAAATATAAATTCAGACGTCTGAATCTGGGAATAAAAATCTTTCCCAGAACAATATTCAGACGTCTGAAATAGGGTTTCAGACGTCTGAAACCTGATGGTCAGGCATTTCCTGAACCTAGGCCATCTATGGCCAAACAAATCGAAAGCAATCGGATGCGTATTGATTATGGGCTTACGTCAAACGACTACCCAACCTTAACGACACACCCAAACACTCCGAACAACATAAACATCAACCATATAAGGTTTTACGTAGATTTGGCTTCAAAAATCATAATTTGGCAATTTCATCGAATCAACCCAAATCAAAAACAAATGCGCATGAATAATTGTTAGGAATTCATACCTAACAACTAAAGGTACTTATAGTCATAGATGTGAGATAAAAATCTCACCTTTAACCCAAAACAAAGAAGAAGGAGCTCAATTTGCAAGGAGAAGACCAACCAATCTCCACTTCAACTCAACAAGCTTCAATCCAAGATCAAAACAAGTGTTTCCTAAGTTTAGGCTTAGGAATTTATGAGATTGAAGAGAGAAAGAGATAGAGAAGAGAAGAGGAGGCTTACCAATGGCTTCTCTTTGATATTGGAGCAAGATTCAAGTTTACAAGAAGAAACTAGGGCTTGCAATTTCTATTTCCTCTTCCCCTCCACCATTAACAGTTTTCTTAAGTTAAAGGGATGAAACGAGGGTGAATGGATGAAGAGTTAATGAGCTGGGGGGGAGTTAAGAGGAGATTGGGGATGAACCCAAACTCAAGCCTAAGTAGAAAAAGAGTCAAAATTTCACAAACTCCAAACATATCGAAGCTTATACTCAAAAAGATCCCAAACGCCATTTTGGAATCAATGGAAATGGTTTCGAGTTCCAATTCGGCCGTTTGCAAAAAGTAACTTTCGGACCCAAAAATCCGACTAACGACGCTATATTTAAATAAAACATTTAAATATATAATCGTTAAATATGCGGGTTGTTACACAATCATTTTCATACGATCGATTTAGGACTCGAAACCTTTTCCATTGCATTCAAAATAGGGGTATAACATTATAAATGCCTAGCGGCATGCCTCGATAGGAGGTCAATATTTCATGTTGGGTAAATCGAGACAATTAGTATTTAATTAATATATTTACATTTATATACCCTAGTCAACAGCTGAAATTCTTTCCCATCAGCCTACTTTCTTTCACCATCAGTGCTTTTTGCTTTCACCTCACAGTCACCGTAGCTGACCTTCTGAAATACGCCACCATTCACCTTTATGTCATGTCTTTCTTTCAGTTCAATTCCAAAAAGAAAAAGAAAAAAATCAAGGGCTGCCTGTCTTACTTTGAAGCCATTCGCCTATATAAACAACGTATTACCCTTTCCATTGTCTTCTCAAAACTTTCAAGCGAAGACAACCCTATTCCCAAATTTTTAAATCATGTCTTCCATTCCATCTTCATTTGTTCAAAAGCAAAATCGAAATCGTCAGCTCGTTCAATTTAAAAAAATTCCTCGCGACATTGCCATTGTTTGGAAACTCGGGCACGATGTCACAAGCAAATCGTTGGTGGAGGGACTGGCGATGGTCGCGGTTGGAACTAGCGACACGATAGGAGGGAGACTCGGGATTCGATGGACATTCAGGGTTTGCGGAGGTGTAGTCTTGCGTGGAGGTGACGGCGCGACAGAGGCGAACGCGAGTGCAGAGGGTGGCTCGGTTAGGCGATGCAGAGGGGAAGTCGGGCCTCGCATGGGTGCTGCTCGCAACGGCATAGGGGAAGGGGTCGAGACGTTTGGTCGATCGGAGGGATTTATGGTTTGGTGATGGAGGCTCGCAAGGTGGCCATGGTCATGGTAGTGTTAATATTGGATATTTTTCTCTCTTTTTTTTTATCCAATATCTATTTATATATATATATAGGTAATCAAAAAATATATATAAAATAGAAAAGATTTTTGAAAATAAATTAGGAAAAAATTTAACAGTAAGATAAAGTTTTATTGTTAAAAGAAAAAAATAGGAATTTTAAAATGTTTAAGTTTATATGAAAATTGGATTTTTAAACCTATACAGATTATTTTTATAAGTATATATGTATAGGTAGTTTAAAGGGAAAAATAAATATACATATTCTAATTTACTAGTTTATTTTAAAATAATTGATTTGGTGATAAATTGGTTTAATTAACTAATTTAATTTATTTTAGTTAGTAAAAGATTTTTAAAGGAGAATTATTAGTTTAGAACTAAATCATTAGTCAATTAAATTTATCAAAGGGAAATTAATTGTTTGATTATCCCAAGTATTAATAAACCCTATAATGTTATACAAGGTCATAAATTGTGAAGAAACCAAGTCGAGATTGAAGTGGATTGCAAACAAAAAATAAAGGTGAGATTTTCTCACTCATTTGGATTACCTGGTTTAAAATTAAATGTTAAATTTAAATCATTGGATGCTTGAATTGATTGATAAAGTTATAATTTATCTGTTGGATGTTAATTACATATAGTTGTATATATATTAGTATTGGAGTGATTGATATTCCCGCATTATATAGCGGATAAGACCTTATGCACCCCGCATAATAGCGGATGACCCTATATACCGCGATATCCCCTTCGAAGTGGGATTGGTATTTTATTTGTTGACTTACACCTATGGATGCAGGAAAAACAGGTTGGAGGGATCCAACAGGATTCCTCAAAAATATTCATTATTCATATATGTGTTGATATGATATGATGGATAAATTGATATGGATCGTGTGTGAATTGAATCAGTAAATGTTAAATAGCATGGGAAGTAAAGTGGACATTTTAAATACCATATATAATTAATTTGAAGGAATTTAAAAAGGAAATTTGAATGGTAAATATTTATATTGTAAATTGGATTTATTCTAGAGGAAAACTAAGTAGAATAAAAATATATATTAACTAAATTTTGGGCTATACTTAACCATTCGTAAAATTGATTAAATAGAGATTTTTAAAATAAATTACATAAGAGAACTTGAAGGATATTTTGAAATTATGGAAAAGAACTTAAGCAATAATTGAAATAGATTTGAAATAAATTGGAATTTATTAAAGAAGGAAATTAAAATCAGACTTTTAAATAGAATATATTTTTATAAATAGATGAAAAACTCAGGGGAGATTATAAATTTATAAACGGGGTTTATAAATGAGATAGACTGATGTCAAAGGATATGTTAAAAATATAAGTTATAGCTTGAAATAATATCGAGTTACGAATTGTTTTGAAAGGAAACAGAGGAATATATTTCGAATGTGAGAAACGGTGATATGGTTAATGTGATACGAATCAAGAGGAACCTATGAATTGAATTGGTGAATATTGGATTTTCTAGAAATAGACTTTAGTTGAGCAAATTGAAATTGTTTTGAACACAATTTTAAATTACAATACTGTATAACTTTTAAGGCTGTTATCTAGATTTAGAATATCCCGAAGTTAGTTATTTTAATACTTAATTTTTATTTAAATAAATTTTAATCTTAAAATCAGCTTTGTAAATTGAATAGCAACTAGATATGAAATTTTAATGCTTTTAAGATGTTGGTATATTAATCTTACTAAAACCATATTTGGAAATAAAGCATTATTCTTATTTTATACGTACATATTTTTTGAATTCCATTATAAATCCTCTCGAGATGGTAAGTGAAGTTTATTTAGTTTGAATAAGATTTTAAGGGAAAGATTCCATAATGGTATTATGAAAATTTAAATAAATTTCTAAAGCATAAGATAAGCGAACTTCAAAAGGTGAAATAAAATTCAAAAAAGAAGTAGAAGTAAAACTAGAATTTTAAATAAGCACAAACGACCTTGGAAATATTAAGGGAAATTAGCTAAGGAATTCTGGAATTTACGGAATTCGTATGAGACGAGTTTGAAAATTTACAAATAAAGTTGTAAATGATTTTTCGGAAAAAAAAGGAAATAAAAAGAATATTTTCCAAGTATTGAATATCAATTGAAGTGGGAAAAATATTCTAAGTGTGAGGCATGGGAATTGATATCTTGTGCAAATATTTTGAAATAAATAATTTGGAAAATTATTTAACGCGTGATGGTTGCTTGTGGATGTTATATGATAGTTAGATAACCGACTTATTGGCCAGCTGATCCTTTCGAAGAGACCGGGATCAGATTTAATTATCTGAAAACCACTTCGATCCGGTTTGAACGTAACGAATGAAGACCGTGAAGATGATGAAAGATGATGATTCGGTTTGTCCAGACCCAGGGCATCTTGTATGGACGAATTCTATCAGAACATCGTTAGGAGGACGATGAGCATTCTAAGTGAATGTACTCTTTAAAAAGGTAACGCTTAGCATCAAGCCTCATTGTAACGACCCGCCTTTTTTGGACAGTTTAAACCGACGATCAAATACACATGCCGATTCCAAACCATTCAAAAGGGTAGATGGTTATTGGGGTAAATAAGAAAAGAAAAGAAAGGGAAATAAAGGAAATGAAACAACACAGAATCTTGCAGCGGAACGATAAAATATAATAGTCAAATAAACAGTTCATGAAGCTATTTACAATACTTTGATCATTATTTATACAACCTTTATCAGAGTTATACATATACAACAGAACAAATAAAATAAGGCAGCAGACAGCATGATGCAAAGATAATAATAGTAATAGTATACCAAATCTTCATCTTCGTCCTCCAGAATAGATCTTCAATAAGCTGAAAACTCAGGTCTGACCTGAGCATAATGAAAAGACAAAACACTCGAGTCGGGACTAAAATATCCTCATGTAAGTTAAATCAATCGTAAATAAATATGAGTGTAACGGCGTCCGAGATGTTTACGGGGTTTGACATCTCATATCCAGTGTCAACGTGCGTGCAATAACTTAAGAGATGTTACGGGATTTTCCATCTCTCAACGATCCGTTAAACTATCTACTATGTAGTACAATACACTATTATAATATGTCTATAGTAAAGTATTAAAATAGCGTTAAGGCGTTACCATAATTCCCCTTAACACATTTTTATAATGCCATAGTCTATACATCACCGTAAACCCCACCGTAAACTGGTGGTTATCAGAGGGTACCCCATAGGTATAACACAAAACAAAACGTAGTGGTCGCGAATAGGATAATCAGTATGACAAGGTACATGAGGCGATACTAACTAGGATACTAGTAGTTGCGTGATCCGGACTGATGTTGAGCATAACCAGCAGCTACCTCAACACCGCGAAGCAACACTCCCAAATCGAGGGGCGCACCCAAATTGAATCACAAAAGTAATAGATATGGTATCGAAGAAGTGTGTCCGCTAGAGATGGCGAACCTCAATGGCCCGGCGCGGCTCCTGTTTTAGTCATGTCAGGGGTCATCCAATATCGTTCTCTTTCTTCAGTCAACGCGTTCACCAAACCATCCACTTCATTCTGGATCAATACTCCGCGTATAATAGTTATTAAAGTGGTTTTCGGTATCGACAGAGAGTATGTCTATATCCGATCCCGGTCTCTTTAATAACTACGTATTATTACACCGATGGCTCTTTTACACTTCAAATCAATTCGTAATTGATATCAAAATATCATATTCGCTTCAAAAAAATCAAATCCATTTCAAATGTCATCATATCTATTCACAATGTAAGATTGCATTTCAAAAATCATTTTTCGCCTCAATATCTCATTTCGATTTCAAAATCATTTCGAATTTCAATTTAGGTTGCAACTTCATTTAACCCAATTCGTATTTAAATTCAAGATTTAAACATAAACATTTCACCTTATTGACCAGCTTGAATTTTTAGAAAATAGTTTTAAGTAGTTTAAAAAGTAGTTTTAAATAATTAAAATACTTAAAATATTTAAATGGATTTCAAATAGATAAATTAATTTAATATAGTTAATGTAGGTTAAAATAGTTTAAGTATTTAAAATGGTTTATATAACAAAGAAATTTGGAAAATAAAATGAAACAGCTTCAAAACCAAACCATTTCAATTATAACTTCTCAATTCAAATCAATTTCAATTTTCATTCTACCGATTCAATTTCGATTCAATTCAAATCAATGTCAACCTTGACTTCAAATTAATTAAATTCTACATTCACCTTCAATTAATTCAATTTCAATTTATATCGATTTGGAGCTTGATTTTTCAAAATATCAATTTATAACACTTAACAAAATTTATCCTTCAATATTCAATTTAAATCCAATTTGAAATATGATTCAATTCCAAGCTCAATTGCAAAATATCATTTTTTATATCACTTTTACTTAGTAACACTCAAAGCTCGAATTAATGTTCAATCTTTAAAACAAATAATTTTCGAAATTCAATCATATCCCGATTTAAATTTCAAAGTCTCAACTTAAATTATTTAGCAATTTCTTTTAACCAAAATTTATTTCAACATTCCAAACTCAATTTTTTTTTGCGATAAATTCGATTTCTATAAATTGATTTTATTTATAACTTTTAAATCAAAATATTTAAATAAATTTCAAATCAACAATTTTTAAAATTTATTAATTTAGCCAATCCGGTGTCCGTATATAATTTTCTATTCTATGGCCAAATGATTAGTTATTTCAATTTAATGTCAGGGATGAATATATATCACTTAAATCAAATCACAGTGTCATATGTATGTATGACAGGATATATATAAGCAAATAAACATCCAAACATTAAAATATCAACCAATAGCATCCATCGAAATAAATTGTCCAATAGACAATACAATTTACGGTAATTTCAAAGTTATCAATAGCAGGTAGTTTAATCGCAATTCAATTTTTATTTCGATTTGACTGTCAATTTAATTTTCAACGGTGAACTCAAATGACAATCTATATGACAATTAAATTTTATCAAACAACGACAAATAAAATTCATATCACTTCATAATATCAAATTTAACTACCATAAAGATATTTAGTACGTTGTGAGCGTTCTAAAACACTCACCTCGGTATCCTGTTGTCACCGAGACGTTTCGGTTTGGAACTAAACCGGACGACTCTCGATTTTAGCCCAAATTTCAACTGTCTCCAAATTCATCCAAACTAATTTCATTTCGAAGCTCTCGTCGTTACGATCGCAACGCAAAAATTTTCGTTCCAATCGGACCTCGTATGTGAGAGTTATACATTTTATAAGATATCGACATTTGAATTTATAAAACAATTTATATTATAATTGAATTATCCATATCCTTAGCAATGAAGCCCAGTCCACTAACTCCATCTTCCCCAAAGCAAAAGCCTGTACATGGTATATGCCCAAACCCATGGCCGTGTGCAACATTTCGAGTGATACGGAGCTACGCACGACGAAATCAAGTTCCGCCTTCGCCATCGGCTTCCCCTCAACGAACTCGACCTCTCCATACCAAAATCCACAAGCTCAAACCCCTTAAACAAAATGTGACCTGTAGCATTCCTCTCGACCATGCTGAAGTCGCACGCACCAAACAAGAGCCGCACGCCACCAAACTCACCACCGAGCTGCTATTCCGCATCATGAACTCGAATCAAAGCTCCGTTTCGCGAATCAAAGCCTATATCCTCCACGATTTCCAACCCTAGTTCACGCCTAAGAATGGCTTCGACCCCAATGGTTGTCGCACCAAGCACCAAGCATACCAGATCAAAGATAAAGATAAAATAGGATTTTTGAAATTGGTTTCGTGATTTTTAATCAAGTATTGGAAGAGACAGAAATTTTTGAAGTTTGGATTCATTATTTTCCTACTGCCTGAAGCTTGCGTACGAATTTAAAAGGGAGCAGACCTGATTCTTGCGTGTGGGATGCTTACTACAGTGATCTGAAAAGAAGCTGATGTGAAAAGTTGACTAGACAATATATAAATTTAAATTTCAAAATATCCCAATTTATGCAACTTAAAATCTTGAACACTTATCGAGGCGTGCCGCTAGGCGTTTATAATGTTATACCCTTATTCCGGACGCGATGGAAAACGTTTCAAGCCCTAATTCAATCGTATATGCGAGTTACGGAAATAAACGATCAGTTTTAAATTAAATCGATTAAATTAATTTCTAAGCGTTTTGAGCTGCCACGGTCAAACGGCGACTCCGGTTGCTATGGAAAATGAAACCCGACAATAATAAACTATTACGGATCTAATGGAACTGGTTTCGTCAAATTCTGAGACTGTGCCCCGGAAGGCTATTTTAACTCGTCGATTAAATCGACGACTTTTCAAAATTTACAGAATTGCTTAAAATTCCAATTTTAAAATCTTATTAACTCTATTATAATCCAAATATAACTTATATTCACTTTGGAAACCAATTTGAATCATATTAAATCGAATTTCAGTTATTCACTCTATTTTCATATATTAAATTTCAATATCAAATTAATCATATCAAATTCGGAATTTAATTATTCAAACATTTGTAATATTAAATTTAAACAAATTTGATTATCCTTAAATTACTATCTTTTGAAATATTCAAAAACGAACTTATAAAATTTAACAAATTCAAATTATAGAACAACCATTTCCATTAAAACAGTTATTCAATTCCCGTTATTCAATTATTCAATAAATTCCAAATATTAAATTTAAACAATTTAATTGTTCAATATTTGACGGATTTCAATATTGGATTTTTAAATAAAATTTCATATCAGTCGATTACTTTATTACCTCAAATGAATTCCACATTATTAATTAACTACAGTTAGAGATAATGCACTCAACTAATATATAAACTTTCATTTCAATTGCTATTGGTTCACAAATTCAATTCAACTAACTTAGGTAACTTAAATAATTATCACCGTTAACTTTTAATTACACTTATAAGTTTATTATTTACAAACAAGTGTCACAATTACCTATACAATACAAATTCATTTAATTACCGTTGACTACATATTGTTTCAATTGATTTGGGATTACATTCAATTCATAAATAATTAACTTAGATAAAATTTGTTGTATTTCATTCTAGTTATTATTACCATACATAAATTACAAAATTTTAATTCTTCCAACATTAAACCATGGAATCTTATTAAATTAACATTTTTAGTTATCAAAATTTTACGGGTCGTTACACTCTCTCCCACTCAAAACTTTTCGTCCTAGAAAAGGAAAAAGAAGGGAAAAAAAACTAAGTGGCTAAAACAGAGGAGGTGTAGCAAGGCTAAGCGGGTAGCATCCAATTAGGGTAAGATTTCCCATATCTAGAGTCCCTTTATTTCGGCTGTGTGAGGGGTTGTTAGCTCCAACCATGGGGTGATCTTATTCGGACTATCCAGTAAGGGTTAGCTCCGGTCTTGTGTTGTAAGGGATCAGGAGTGGTCCTCGGTACTCTGATCTAGACTTGGTATTGTAATGGGCAGTACCCCAGTAGCACTGCCATTGTATAGAATCCAATCTCCAATAAGCGGTCGTACTGTTTTGATTGTACCCAACTATTGTTGGAACGTGAGATGCAAGCATTTCAGCTAGATTTAATTTTATTTTCCATAGACACTATTATAATATCAGACAGATTTGATAAAAAATCATTTTCGTTATCGTAAGGTAAAAACCCGACATGTTTATCTGTGGCGTGGTCTTATGAGATACCTTTGTTTTCAAAGGCTTTTCAAAAATATAATAATCCAATTGAGTGTGATTTTCTCACGCTGGTTTTCCAAACTGACTCGGGTATTATTTTACTATGATGCTCGGGTCAGACCGAGTTGAATAGACCTACGATAATATGCTATAGAGCTCAAGAGGCGAGCTGGATGACAGAGGCGTATCTCCGTATTTGAATTATTATTTCCACTGTGTAAGGACAGATAATAAGCTGTCCAAAGTGATGGATGATTGTTGTACTCTGATAATGTTATTTATATATATCAGTACAGATTTCTGTGTATTTAAAAGCTGTATTATATATTATTATTATTTTGCTGCGATTGTGAGACTCTGATGTTTTTTCTTCTCCTTCTACCTCATTCTTCTTTTACCCTAATGACCTGGTATTTTTGGCACTTGAATATTCGGCAGTTTATATAATGAACGTATAAATGTTGATTTTCGAGAGTGAAAAATCATCGGCCGTTACACTTGGTATCAAAGCTGAAGGTTAAGTGAGAACCTTGGCTCTGGTGGGGATTACTCATTAGAGTTAGAGTCAGTAGTACTCTAGAATGAGTTTGAGCGTAATAATAGATATGAGCATGTATTTGTTAGTGAATATAAATGGTTTTATATTGTGTTGATTGATTTATTGAGTGGCTTATAAACCTTAGTCGGAACAGTCCGTACAATTATATCGAAGGGGTTTCTAAACACTTGAATAGAACAATTCGACACACTATTGTTTTCAAAAGGGGTGAATAAAATAATTTTTACCCAAAATAAATTTTGATATAAAAAGAAATAATTTTCTGAAATTAGTATATGTAATTAAAGTGTTTGGATGGTAATATTATAGTCAAATAAGATTATAAAATTTGAAAAAGAGTTCATTTAACTAATTGTATAAGTATAAATTATACAAAAGAGAAAAAAATGAAATTTAACTTGGATCAAGTTAGAAAATTATAATTTTGAAATTAAATTAATGGTGATTTGAAAAAAATAAATTAGTGAAGTAGATTAGTTAAATGAATTAAATTTTGAATGTGATTGAATTGGAAAATAAAAATTAAGTTGGATTTGAGAAATAAAAATTGAATTGAAATTAATTTAAACTAAATAAAGTTGAGTTGAAATCGAATTAAATTGAAATAAAATTCAGTTGAGTTATAGATGATATTGAATGGAATTAAATTCTTACTTAAATAAATAAAAGTAAGTTGGATAAGAATTGGATTGGAACAAATGAATTGGAATAGCTCATGAAGGATCGATCGAATAAAGAGATGCTCGGGCTATAGATAAATGTGTAGTCTTGAGTTAATAACGAAATGTGAATGTGCTTGATTTTAACTTTGATGGAAATATGAAATATACATGGGTGACTTTTAAAAATGGAAAAGTGGAATAGAAAACCCAAAATAAAGATTGTTTGATATTATGGAAAATGAAATAAAAATCCAAACTTGAATTATAAAATAGATTGAACTTAAGTAAAATAGTTAAAATGATTTTTGAAATAAAAAATCAAATATTGACTTAAGAATTGGAAGGGAACTAATTAGATAACTAACTAGTTAATAAAATATGGAAATGGAACCTAATTTAGTTAAATAGAAGTTGAATTGTAAGTTAATAATGGAGTTTGGAAATGAACTCGGAGTTATAAATAAAATCCAACTTGGATTGTTAGTGAATTAAATATAAGTGGAAATGTTGTCAAATGAAATGAAATTGGATTAAAATAGAAATGGTTTGAGTTGCAAACAAATCCAATTCAAGCATAAATAAATTAAATAGCCTTGATATTAATTTAATGAGTATGGAAACTAAAAATAGTAAAATGGATTAAGTGAATGAATTGATGTAATTAATGTAAAACGAAATAGATTTGATTAAATAAAAATCAAATCAAGAATTTAAATTGGAAGTTGGTTACAAGAAAAATAAACTTAATAGTTGGAGGAAAAATAAATAAATTACGTTAATATTAAAAGGATCTTGGCTTAAATTTATTTGTGGAATGGTTATTTAACATATATTAGTATGGAATGTTGCCAAGCTTAATAAAATGTTTTGAATGAAACCTATGCGGATATGAAGGAAATGTAGGTAAATGGATTGTGAATAAATTAAGATGGAATGAAATTATATCTGTTGTGAATAAGTTAAAATTGAAATGGAATTGAATTAAATATAAAATGAGTTGGAATTAATTTGAAGTAGTTATAAATTAAAATGGATATTCTATTAAATGAATACCATCGAATTCACATAGAAAAAGTTGTCGTTTGGCTTAAACAGAAGTAAATAAAATTCTATGAATTGATAGAAGCAAATAAATTTAATTTTGGTATCAACTGGAATGAATATAAGTTCGTTTGGTTTAAAAATGAATTGAATGTGAACAATTGGGTTGTAAACCATTTAAATTGAATGAAAGTAGTATATGGATTGATTGAAAACAATTGAATAAGTGTTGAAGTCATATAGGTTGCTTATAAATATTGTTTAGTATGCATTGTTTGTGTAATCCATGTGTTTTAGCCATTTAAATAAATGTAATGTTAATAAACTTCATATATTTGGTACTTACGTGTTTAAATTGAGTAAGTACAAATACCGGGAGGCCGTTTGGCTGGATTTGGTTGCGCTAAATGCTAAATAAATAAGCTGCTTGCTTAAAATGCTAAATAGAGGTACCCCTAGGCAATAAAAGGAATAAAAATATGAAATATTGTTATATTTTTGTTTTTCTGACCGTTGGGTCGATGTATATATATTTATCTCTCTTATCAAATTGCAAAAGCTCCTCCGTACAAAAAAGACGCTGCCAAAAATTTTCGAAAATTTTGGGAGTTAGAAAATTTTTAGAATTTTTTTATTAACAACGAATTAATTTCAAATTGGAATTGAAGTAATGGGATTTTGGAATTGGGATTGAAACAAATTGCTTAGTTTGGAAGAAAAGGATTAGAAAGTGAATATGGGATTTTCACTAAGTGGGTTTTAATAAGTCATTGGGTTTGGAGCATTCTTCGGCCTTAGTAATTTCGCGGACGAAATTCTTTTAAGGGGGAGGAATGTAACGACCCAGTAAATGATTTTAAATATTTAAATTGAATTATAAATTGGTATGGAAAACTTGGGTTTATTTAATAAAATAGATTCAGGATTCAGATATAGTGATTTATTGGACAATTCAACTTTTGAATTTAATAATTGGAATTTGGGTAAATTATTGAATCTTGAGTCTTAAGCCTGATAAAAATAATTTGAAGGCTTATAAAATTCATATTAATGATACTAAAGACAATGCAACTTTTAAAATTGAATTTGGAAGTAATCTGTTCAATTTTAAAAATATATCGTCAAAATTGACATTTAAAAATAGCATTCCGAGGTATAGTCTTGGAATTCGACGAAACCAGTTTCATTGGATTCGTAATATTGTATTATTATCGGATTTCAAATTTCGTAGCTTTCGAAGTTATCGTGCGGTCGTACGGTTTGTAAATGCATTGAAAATTAATATTGGGAATTTAATATAATAACTTGGCCAAAAAGCTGTCTTCTCCATACGATTGAATTAGGACTCAAAACCTTTTCCATTGTGTTTGAAATAGGGGTATAACACTATAAACTCCTAGCGGCATACCTCGTTAGGAGGCAAAAATTTCGTGTTGGGTAAATCGAGACAATTTGTATTTAATTAATATATATATTTATATGCCCTAGTCAACAGCTGAAATTCTTTCCCATCAGCCTACTTTCTTTCACCATCAGCGCGTTTTGCTCTCACCTCACAATCACTGTAGCCGACCTTCAGAAATACGGCACCATTCACCTTTATATCACGTCTTTCTTTTAGTTCAATTCCAAAAAGAAGAAGAAAAAAATCGAGAGCTGCCTATCTTACGTTTGAAGCCCTTCGCCTATATAAACAACGTATTACCCTTTCCTTTGTCTTTTTAAAACTTTCGAACGAAAACAGCCTTGTTCCTAAATTTTTAAATAATGTCTTCCATTCCATCTTCATTTGTTCAAAAGCAATATCGAAATCAAAATCGTCAGCTCGTTCAATTTAAAAAAAATACCTCGCGACATTGCCACTGTCTGGAAACTCGGGCACGACGTCGCAAGCAAATCGCTGGTGGAGGGACTCGCGAAGGTCGTACTTGGAACTGGCGACACGATGGGAGGGAGACTCGGGGTTCGATGGACATTCAGGGTTTAGGGTGGTGTAGTTTTGCGTGGAGGTGAGTGCGTGACAGAGGCGAACGCGAGTGTAAGGGGTGGCTCGGTCAGGCGATGCAGAGGGGAAATCGGGCTTCGCATGGGGGTTGATCGCAACGACATAAGGGAAAGGGTCAAGATCTTTGGTCGATCAGAGGATTTAGGGTTTGGTGATGGAGGCTCGCAAGGTGGCCGTGGTCGAGGCAGTGTTAGTATTGGGTATTTCTCACTCTTTTTTTAATCCAATATGTATTTATATATATAGGTAATCCAAAAAAAAAATAGAAAAGATTTATGAAAATAGATTAGGAAAAAATTTAATAGTAAGATAAAGTTTTATTTTTAAAGGAAAAAATAGGAATTTTAAAATGTTGAGAAGTTTTTATGAAATTTAGATTTTTAAACCTATACAGACTATTTTTATAAGTATATATATAGGTAGTTTAAAGGGAAAAATAAATGTACGTATACTTATTTTAATTTACTAGTTTATTTTAAAATAATGGATTTGGTGATAAATTTGTTCAGTTAACTTATTTAATTTATTTTAGTTACTAAAAGATTTTTAAAGGAAAATTATTAGTTTAGAACTAAATCATTAGTTAATTAAATTTATCAAGGGGAAATTAATTGTTCGATTATCCCAAATGTCAATAAACCCTATAATGTTATACAAAGTCTTAAATCGTGAAGAAACTAAGTCGAGATTGAAGTGGATTGCAAACGAAAATAAAGATGAGATTTCTCACTCATTCAGATTACTTGGTTTAAAATTAAATGTTAAATTCAAATCATTGGATGCCTGACTTGATTGATAAAGTTATAATTTATTTGTTGAATGTTAATTATATATAGTTGTATAAATATTAGTATTGGAGTGATTGATATTCCCGCATTATATAGCAGATGAGACCCTATGCGCCCCGCATAATAGCGGATGACCCTATATACCGTGATATACCCCTCGAAGTGGGATTGGTATTTTATTTGTTGACTAGCATTTGTGGATGCACGAAAAACAGGTTGGAGGGATCCAACAGGATTCCTCAAAAATATTTATTGTTCATATGTATGTTGATATGATATGATGGATAAATTGATATGGATCGTGCATGAATTGAATTGGTAAATGTTAAATAACATGGGAAGTAAAATAGACATTTTAAATGCCATATATAATTAGTTCGAAGGAATTTAAAAAGGAAATTTGAATGGTAAATATTTATATTGTAAATTGGATTTATTCTAAAGGAAAACTAAGTAGAATAAAAATATATATTAACTAAATTTTGGGCTATACTTAACCATTCGTAAAATTGATTAAGTAGAGATTTTTAAAATAAATTACATAAGAGAACTTAAAGGATATTTTGAAATTATGGAAAAGAACTTAAGCAACAATTGAAATAGATTTCAAATAAATTGGAATTTATTAAGGAAGGAAAATAAAATCAAACTTTTAAATACAATCTGTTTTTATAAATAGACGGAAAACTCAAGGGAGATTATAAATTTATAAACGGGATTTATAAATGTGATAGATTGATATCAGTGGATATGTTAAAAATATAAGTTATGGCGTGAACTTATATCGAGTTATGAAATTGTTTTGAAAGGAAATAGGGGAATATATTTCGAATGTGAGAAATGGTGATATGGTCAATGTGATACGAATCAAGAGGAACCTATGAATTGAATAGGTGAATATTTGATTTTCTAAAAATAGACTTTTGTTGAGCAAATTGAAATTGTTTTAAACAGAATTTTAAATTACCATGTTGTGTAACTTTTAAGGTTGTTATTGGATTTAGAATATCCCAAAGCTAGTTATTTTAATGCTTAATATTTATTTAAATAAATTCTAATCTTAAAATCAGCTTTTGTAAATTGAATAGTAACTGGACATGAAATTTTAATGCTTTTAAGATGTTGGTATTTTAATCTTATCTAAAACCATATTTTGGAAATAAACCATTATTCTTATTGTATATATACATATTTTTCAAATTCAGTTATAAATCCCCTCGAGATGGTAGGCGAAGTTTATTTAATTTGAGTAAGATTTTAGGGGAAAGATCTTATAATGGTATTATGGAAATTTAAATAAATTTCTAAAGCGTAAGATAAGCGAACTTCGAAAGGTGAAATAAAATTCACAAAAGACGTAGAAGTAAAACTGGAATTTAAAATAAGCATAAAAAGACCTTGGAAATATTAAGATAAATTAGCTAAGAAGTTCTGGAATTTATAGAATTCCTGTGAGACGAGTTTGAAAATTTACAAATAAAGTTGTAAACGATTTTTGGGAAAAGAAAAGGGAATAAAATGAATATTTTCCAAGTATTGAATATCAATTGAAGTGGGAAAAATATTCTAAGTGTGAGGCATGGGAATTGATATCTTGTGCAAATATTTTGAAATAAATAATTTGGAAAATTATTTAAGGCCAGATGGTTGCTTGTGGATGTTATATGATAGTTAAATAACCTACTATCAATATTGGCGAATGCGTTGATCATTTCGAAGAGACCGGGATCGAATTTAATTATCTGAAAACCACTTCGATCCGGATTGAACATAGCGAATGAATATCGTGAAGAAGATGATGAAGACGGTGATTTGGTTTGTCTAGACCTAAGGCAACTTGTATGGACGAATGCTATCAGAACATCGTTAAGAGGACGATGAGCATTCTAAGCGAATGTGCTCTTTAAAAAGGTAACGCTTAGCCTCAAGCCTCATCAACCTAGAATGGCTAAAACGTGGGAGGTGTCGCAAGGCTAAGTGGGTAGCACCCAATTAGGGTAAGATTTCTCCTATCTAGAGTCCCTTTATTTTGGCTTTGTGGGCGTTTGTTAGCTCCAACCGCAGGGTGATCTTATTCGGACTATCCAGTAAGGGGTAGCTCCGGTCTTGTGTTGTAGGGGATCAGAAGTGGTCCTCGGTACTTTGATCTAGACTAGGTACTGTGATGGGCGGTACCCCAGTAGCCCTGCTATTGTATGGAGTCCAATCTCCAATAAGCGTCCGTACGGATTTGATTGTGCCCAACTATTGCTGGAACGTGAGATGCAAGCATTTTGAGCTAGATTCTATTTTACTTTCTATAGACACTATTATAATATCAGATGGATTTGATAAAAATAATTTTGGTTAACCTAAGGTAAAAACCTGACATATTTATTTGTGGCGTGGTCTTACGAGATACCTTTGTTTTCAAAGGCTTTTCAAAAATATAATAATCCAATTGAGTATGATTTTCTCTCGCTGGTTTTCCAAACTGACTCGGGTGTTGTTTTATTATGATGCTCAGGTAAGACTGAGTTGAATAAATCCAGAATAGTATGCCACGATGCTCAAGAGGCGAGCTGAATGATAGAGGCGTATCTCTATACTTGAATTATTATTTCCGCTGTATAAGGATAAATAATAAGCTGTCGAAAGTGATGGATGATTGTTGTACTCTGATAATGGTATGTATATGTATCAGTACAGATTTCTATGTATTTAATATATTTTGTTCCGCTGCGATTATGAGACTCTGTTGTTGTTTCTTCTCCTTCTACCTCTTTCTTCTTTTACCCTAATGACCTGGTATTTCTAGCACTTGAATGTTCGACAGTTTATATAGTGAACGTATAAATGTCGATTTTCGAGATTCGAAAATCCCCGGCCGTTACAATCTCGATCGAAAAGGTCTGTTAAGAGCATAGAAAAGAAGTTAAGTGTTTGGGTAAAGAAAATTTGAAGTGGGGGAAAGGGGATCAAAGAGGTGACTTACGTCCAGACAACCAGAGGCAGTTGAGGTCATACAGACAGCGAACACAGAAGTATTCGCTTTTTAAATAGATGTACTTATTCTGAAGTGCCTCAATTAGTTTACGGCAGTTCCAAGCTTCGATGATCAGTAGAGAAGGTGAATTAGCTCTCTTCTTGAAGCTTAAGAGATGTGTTGGGTCCCCAAAGTTTTTAGGATGTTGTAACCACATCATGACCAAAATGTATAGAGAATTCAGTTAGGCACACCAATTCGTATGCAGCTAAGTTAGAGCTAGCCCAATCTCTCGTAAGAAGAATTGAAGAAATCCATTGAAAGGCGGGATGGTTCTGCCTAAGCACATATACTTAATCTAGACGGTGTATCCCCGGGGAGGATTGTATGCCCGCTGGTTGATCGTTAGTAATAGAACATCACTATCTGGGATTCCATAATAAAAGAAGATAGTTTAGGGGCAATTCTACGGTTAACAAAGATGATGTCTAGTCTAGAAAGTTGCCCAAGACTCTCGGGGCATGCTGCTCGTTCAATGTTCGAAGACAATTTTTAATAGGCACCAATAGAATGATTTCCCCTTGGAGTTCAGCTATTATTGAGTGCCTTGATCTGGATGGTGTAAAGATGGACACGTGAATGATAGAAGTACCAGCCTCGGGAGGAGTAGAAGGGTCAAAACCGGCTTCAAGATGAGGAGATCGTCGAGTTATTAGGAACTGAAAGACATGATAGCAAACGTAGCCAGGTATGTTTTATTTTAAAAAATTTCTTTGACTAAAGCCTGTGTGGCCAATGTACAGGATCCGATGGATGTTGACATGAGTTAACCAATAGGATTTTGAAAGTCAATCGGGGCAATGCGAAGTGTCAATCTATGCAGTGTGCATCATGTGTCTAGAGTACGATGTACATAACATTCTGTGTAGATAGCCCGCTCGTGCTAGTAAACAAGATCCATCGCATGATGGAACTGTGTGTGGGGTCATACCTACTATCGAAAAGTGAATGATAAGAAAACCATCGTCTGAAGCGATGTGGAGCCCTCTTTGCAGGAACACAAGACTGTGGTGTTATTTAGAATGCTGGCTTATATAATTTACAAGAATGTTAGGATGCAATCAACGTGGCCATTCCTCAGAATCTTCTTATCGAAATCGAGTCCTCGATCCCCACTTGACCAAAGCCTAGTAGAGGTAAAGACTTGTACATATAGCCAAAACGAGGCCGGCCAAAGGAAAACTCGAAGAAGAGGCCAGAATCCATGGATCGAACACCTAAGACTATTGAATTTGGGATTTTGTCATGAACTCAATGTTGCTTGGTGTCCCATTTGTAACTAAGCCGAGTTTTTCTAAAGCAAGTGCCATCCTTGATTTGATCAAGTTTCGAGACGATCCATGATTGGTGGTGATAGATGAGTGGCAAGAGGTTTGTCGTGATCCATGACATGGTAGTAATGATGACCCCGACATCATCATTAACATCAAGGTTTTAAGAGTCCACCTTCAAATTTCGAACTAGATCTAGAAATCAGTGATCAAAAAGTTCAAGGCCGAATTGGCTGAGATGGTGGAAATTCATCTGAAATGATAACGACAGTTGACATCGAAGTGGTGGAGGTGGAAACTTTATGGCAAAGTCAGAGTGATTAAGATGGTACTTGTTGAGAACTTGAGATTGCAGATGGAAGGCAAATCGATGTCAGGCAGAATGATAGTGAGGAGAAAGTTCTAAGTCCCCAAAGTTGTATAGGGGTGAATAAGCACCCAGAAATCATATCGGTATCGATCATGAAAGAGTCCTGTTTGATCGGTACTGATATGATTTTATTGAAAATAAAATAAGGGAAAAAGAAAGAGAAAATGAGATAGAAGGAAACTTACATAGCTACGGCGTGCTACAATTTTCAAGATGATGTAGATCTCGACCTTGGTGCAGAACATGGTATGCTAACTATTTGAAGTGATGGAACGAATGCTCTGGAGTGGAGTTGACATTTCAATGTGATGGTTGGGCAAATAATGAATTCAATGCAGATGATTCTATATCGCTTGTTGTGATCCAAAGAATATCTTGTTTTCAACAAGAGCATATTTTAGAGGGCACGTGTTATCCAATATTTGAATCGAATAGCTTTCAATTGAATCTGAACATCAAGACCAAGATGGAAGTGTTCGAGAGCTTGGGGGCATGCTTAAAATGGCTATGAAAGTGGCCATAAAGATCTCAAGTCAAGATGTAATTAGGCACTGTAATCGGTACCAATCATAGTAGTGATCGGTATTTGATATGATTGCCTTATGGAATCTTCTTATTTCTTCAATAACCTATGACTTGATGGATGAATGAAATAGCATAGCAATCGTATTATTGCCTAGATGATTGTGTTTGAGGATTCCACTTCTAAAAGAGTAGGCGAACAACTCCAAAGTTGTGCAGAAAAAAAGACAAGTGCTAGAGAAGGCAAATCATCTCAGTACCGATGTGATTTGATGGGAAAAATTATGAACGAAGCTTGAAGACTTGAAGGTGTTAGAAATTATAAGGAAAATATCTCCACTCATGTGGCCAAAATCATTTCGGTACGGACCTGATTTACGATCGGTGCTGATCTGATTTTTGTTCGCTTGGATATGGATCCTTACCTAGACTTTCCTAATCTACAACTTTGGTGGGTGATTTTGCTATAAATAGAAATGTAGGAGCATTGATTAAAGGACTTTCGACCTCCATCTTCTTCATCTCCTGTTCTTTACTCAACCCTTATCATTGTGAGCTTACTTTTGCAGTGTCGGATCTGAAAATGATTGCAAAGCCATTGTAATTGTGACAAATCCAACTCTAATAAGATTAAAGTGGATGTAGACTATTGAAATTGTCGAACCACTATTAATTTATTTGTGTTCTTGCTATTTTCTCTTGATTCATTTAGATCAACTTTGTTTCTAGTTGATTTGGAGTGTTGTGCCAGCTTTTGGTTCAATAATTTTAACATCTTTATTTTCTTTCTTACGTACACATGATTCCTCTACATTGTGACCGAAACCAAACCTTTTAATTTTTCTACTTGCTTAAGATAATAGACTAATATTTAAAGTGCACACGCATTATTACTGCTCCCAATGATTTCCAAACACTTTGGGTGCATGTCATAAACGGTCTCTTTTAAATCATTATTTAGAAAGTTTGTTCTAACATCCTTTCTCTAAAGCTCATGGCTATGGTATTTGATAATTTACAAAATCCGAATAAACTTATGCATTGTGACTGGTGAAACACATTCCATCAACATAAATTATTGAATTTGATGAAATCATTTATCATCAACCTAGTTTTATAAATCTCTACTTTTTTGACTGCATTGTTCTTCTTATTGAAGACTCGCTTACAACTAAAAGATCCGTGGGCTCACCTTCCAAAATCTAAGTTTTTTCCACTACACTTGAAATTCAGTTGGATTTATAGAATAATGCCAAATGGTTTGCATCTTGAACAATCCTATTCTTTATTATCAATAAGAAACCTAAGGTCTTTCTACAATTTGTAAGATTTCCTGTAGAAAATTTTAATAAGTTGTGACTTTTAAGCTCGATTGAATCAATATTATCCATACGAACAGTTTCCATGTTAGCACTTTGGATCAAATCCAAGTTCATCATGTTGCCGCTAATTTCTTTAGAAAGAAATTCATTTTGAATGAAGGTGGCATGTCTTGAAACAATAATTTTATTTCTCGATATGACAAAAAAGGTATCCATATGATCTATGGATCATTGGCAATCTTGGACAAAATAAATTTCTTAAGAGCTCATGTGGACTTACATTCTGAAAAAAATCCATATCATAACTTATTGAGATTTCATCCAAATCCATTTCATGTATGAAGTCCTAAGCTCATTGCAGTAAATTCTTATTCAACATACGTGTTTACTCTAAAATACATATCCTTAAACGAAAGAAGTGTTGGAACTGGGCTAGCCTACACCAGAAGTTATGGGTGAATTTCAAAAATATCCCCTATTGGATCTATATTGGACCTATGAAGACTAATTCATTTAGTACATTTTTAAATTTTATTTAAATAAAATCTCTTATTTTATCTAAATTTATAAATTATATAGTTTTATTTAACTTATATTTTAATACATGTAAATATACACATATGTATTATGTATATATGTATCCGTGCATGTATAACATGTAAGCCCGTGCTAGGTATAACATACCCATATATAGATGTTGAGATATACATCGCAACTGACATGTTAGCTTATCTGATATGTATTGTATATTAAAATATTCAAAATTAGTATTCAGATTTATTTACGTGTGTGTATAACATATATGTATATATATGCATTTTAGTATAATAAGTATTAAAATAAAACATATATAATATATTTTTTAATTTTTTTAAAATTATGAACCAAATATATTTATGTATATTAATAATGACAAATGAATATCTTTTTAATATATGTAAATACATTTATACCTAAACATGTTTGTAATATATATATATATATATATATATATATATATATATTAATTAAAAAGTAATTTTTTATAATTCAAGATCGTAAATATAGCAATCTAAAACTTTATTATTTATTTCATTATTTCAAAATATATGTTAATTGATTTATTTACCCAAAAATAGATAAAATATTTATAAATAATATTTATGAAACATTTTATCCAAATTTTAAATTTCCAGAAAGTCTTATATGATAGTTTGAAAGTTGAAAAATCATAATTTGTTTGATTAAAATATTTATTTGGTTAATTAATTATTTTTCGGGCATTATTTGTAATAATTTTATAAATAACAAAATTAATTTTTTTAATTCTCATTTTCTAACCTAGAACTGTTCTTATATGAAATTAATTTTATAAAATTTTAAAAATAATTTTTGAAGCATATTTTATTTTATATAATTTACTTAGATAGTATGTTGTTTTAAATAATATTTAAAATAATAAATAATTATAGAAAATATTCTCCAGCTGTCAAAAATTATTATTACTATAAGTAAATATATAAATTATAGGATCATTTATTATTATAAAATGATATTGCAATTAAATATGAACTATATATATAATTAAATGATGCGTGTGTATATATAATAATAAAATAATATTATTTTTATATTCAATTTCAGCTTTACATATCCAATATATGTAAAAAAAATTAGATGAAAACATACATATATCCAATCTAGCTTGTGACAACAATAATACATATAAGAATCGCACCTAACTAACACATAATAATATATATATATATAATGAAATGTTGGCCAAAAATTATATACTATGATTCGATGAATGATATACCTGAAAACCAATGTCTTATAGCATACCTTGTAATGATTAACTCTCTCCTCATATAAGCTTTTCGATTCGGCATACTGCTAGTCCTTGAACCATTGACCTTTGACTATCAGATAGTAATTAATCTTGAGTTGATTTGAGCTTGATATTGTGGGGTCCCTAGGGTTGAAGTCGGCCAGAAATAGAAGATGAAATTGGTAGAAAAAAACCAATTTTAATTAGGGTTAGAGTTGTTTAAATATTGGATGGAAGAGACAAAATAATGGATCATATCTCATACCAGTTCTCCCTTAATCCGAGCCATCCAAAACCGTAAACCCTACTAAACTAATTGAGCTGCCTCCTTCCAGCCCTATTCCAGTCGAAAATGTTTGCCCATCATCATAGGCCAAGATCCCATTTAAGCCCCTAGAAAATGTTATTCAATTAAATCTAATTCAATCGTTTATCAATATCGTATATCGATCGATATATTTATAACTATTACAAATATATTTAATAATATTTATTCCTCAAATCATAATCCAAATTTTATAATTAATATTTCATAAACATTAATTAGTTTGATTAATTTATAAAATTTATAAACTAATTAAATTGTTTGGTCAAAAGATAATTCATCATTTCGGCTCTATTCGAATGACAACATTCACACGTCCCTTATTAGGTGGTGTGACATTTTGACCAAATTTACCACGTACTAGTTTTCGATAAAATCCAACTTAGCTTTTTTTAAGCAATAATCGGGTATGACTTTTTATTTATACTAATTCTCTTCATCAAAACTTTATTACTCTGGACTTGTGGAATTTGGTAATGGTCAAAATTCCAATTTCTTCCACATTCAATTTTATAATCCAAACACAAAGTCCTTGGTTCAGTAATGACAATTATAATTAACCAAACTGCTCTAGCCAGAGACTTTGATTTCAGTTGACTTGAGTTGACCGTGATACCAACTCCATATAATTGGGGAGATGAATCCTCTCTTGAATAGTGCTTCACTTTCAATACTTCCACTCGACCCAGCATAGTCCCTCAATGGACGTCGGTCATGATTTAACTATAATCAAAGCAAAGCTTTCATATTGAAGATCTACGGTATTCTCAAATTGAGAGAACTATGTAAATTAGTCACATCGATATTTCTGTTTGACTTTAGTTATCTTAACCAACGGAAAACGATTGAGTGAGTCGTTCTACAGTTATCCAATAACTATCAGTACGTAACCTATTGGTCCACCCAGTAGTCATGAGTAATACACTGCTCAATATACAGCATTACGTACTCTGGTCTCAATGGATACATCGATAATCAGTCTCGATGCTCTTGACTGGGAACATTTAAAATGGTATATTTGTTTTCATTGTGATAAATTAATCATGATTACAAATCTTTGTAACTACTATCACAAAACATATAAATCATTTATGTATTTTTTATTAATTATACTTTTAATTAAATTCATTAATTAATATATCACATTATGTCAAATATATAATAGAAAGAAAAAGCTTTTATTTTGAATAAGATTGGTTATCGAGTTAGGTATATGTAACAAATTACATAATTACCCCTAGGCATACCCCTAACTCTATCAATCTCCCACTTGCACATGGGGTCAATTATGAAATCTTATGCCAACTCTCAGTCAATTTTCTCAAAATCAATCAGGTCAGTCCCTCAGTGAATGGGTATGTTATTATGCTTTAATCATCTACTATGTCAATTAGCTCTCTCGGACACTGGTGAACAACATTTATTATGTCGAACAATTCAAAGTATGTTTTTCGACTTCCATTGAGCTCTAAGTTCTGTTATGAACTATATCGTGACATTGTTATCATATAACGATGTTATGGAATTCTCAACACTAGAAGCATCTTTGACTTGGTTATAAATTTATGAATTTATGTTTATATACATTGTTTATTGCGGCACTATCCAAGGCGATGTACTTAGCTATTTCATTGAATCAGCCATAGTCTTTCATTTGGGAAATTTCCAATTTAAAGATTTTTAATTTGAATTTATTATTGATATATTATACTTAGTATCACTTAAGAAAGTTTGAGTCCAAACACTCCTTAATAAGGAGTTTGTTGTTTCTGAAACAACTCTCTGGTATTTCAAAAATACACGAGAACAAGTTAAATTACCATTTAGTGATATCTATGTAAATTTGATATTTTTTTCATGTATCAAATACATAAAAAAATCACGATATCACTGACAATATAACATGTACGATAATTCCTTTTCCTAATGCATAAGGAATCAATCTTACATGTTTTGCATTAATCATTTTAATAAGATGTCATGTATATCGTTTTCCAATATCTTCTATACTTATTATAAAAGGAATTATTTACAAATCCAATGCCGAGTATTAAAATAACTAATGCTGATTTTAACATAAGTACATCATTAAAAATCTATAGTGTGTTGTTTACTTATGATTTAGAAATATCTATGTACCTTCTAACTTTCTTTCTTATGAGAACAAGATTTCTTTGCATTTTGATTGATAATCAAACTATTTGATATATCTATCAAAATATTTGTTCAGCTTTGATGTTTTTCAAAATGATACTTCCATATCTGTTCTCAAATCTTATTCGAAAACCCACAAACTCAATATTTCTTCCATTAACTTCAAAACACTTTGATTGTTATGTGTAAGTTGTCTGGTCTAAATCCATATTTAAAGCTGTCTATTTCAACACATATATACCAAAAACCTAAAATCATACTAGGTGATAATTTTGTGAGTAAATCCGAATCAACTTGAGTCCGTCGAATAACAATCACGACCCACTAAACTGACCTTTAACAACACTCGTCGGCTAAATTGCATGGAAAGGAGGATAGTAAAAGAAGAAAGTTGGTAGAAGATAAAAAGAGGGTAGAGTGAAAATAGAACAACACAGAATCTCACAGTGGAACGAATAATCTATAATATAGAACAAGTCTTTACATAAAACAAAACTGTAGCTTCAAAAACATATACAGACATCAATTAGAGTATATACCTATTCAGCATGGACAGTTATAACAATCTGTTCTTACATTTAGTTGATAAACACAACCAAATGCAACAAAATATAATCATCTACATGGATAAGTCTCCGGCCTCCAGCTCCTCTCATGAAGCTTCCATTGTCCATCTAAACCTGAAATATGCTCGGTCTGACCCGAGCATATAGGGAAAACCACGCCCGGGTCAGTCTGGTAAAACTAGCGTGAGAAACACACTCAATTTGAATTATTAAAGTTTCAAAATTCTTTTAAAATCAAAGGTATCTCGTAAAACCACGCCACAAATAAACACGACGGGTTTTTACCTTACAATAACCAAAACATTTCATATCAAAATCCTCTGATATTATAATAGTGTTTAAGTACAAATACTTGTTCAAATGGCTGAAATTGTTACATTAATTAAATTCCAGCAATACTAGACTCTACAACCAAAACCGTAAAGGTACATATTGGGGAATGGATTCCATCTGAATGACTAGGCAATGGGATACCACCTGTCACGGTACTTGTCTAGAAACACCGTAACGAGGACCACTCCGCGATCCCCTGCTACACAAGACTGGACTATTCCTAACCTAAATAGACCAAATATGCTATCACCCCGGGTGTTCCAACCCTTTTCGAGCTCCTTTCACAAGTAGTGATAATATCCGAGGTTATCTAGAAAAGTGATAGACATACCCTACTTGGGTGCGACCCACTTAGCCTTACTGCTTCCCCCTGATTTTCAGTCATTCCCGGTTGATGAGGCACCACTCCGTTCCCGATCCGAACAGAACCGGAGGCACCACTCCTACTACATTCGTTTTGGAATCACCCTTAGGATTAGTAGCGATTAGCCCTTGCACTTCACTACTCCATCTTCGACTTCATGCTCTTGTCTTCATTACAAAAACATATCCGTTGGATCAAAGTGGTTTCTCAGACCATAAATCCGTTCAACGTTCGATGTTTTCCCGTAAACTCAACCCCGGTTCTTTAGGAAATACACAAACGAAGATAAGATCGGAGATCACCTCCTAACCATTAATGGATGGATTTCTTTATAATCGTCCTAGAAGAACGAACGAGTTTATACGTATAGTATAGCACCTCGAATGGTAACTGCACCATATAATTCCCGAGTTTCCTCTAGATATTTCCAAAGTTACATTTGGGTCCAGATTTGATAGTCGGTTATTTAACTATCAAATGTACAATAAATTCAACAAAGGTTCATTTCCCATTGCACACATTAAGCCTTATTTAATTTAAAATTCAAATAAATTAAAATTACTTAATCAAACAGCATATGCTTATCTCACCGGATAAGTATACTCACGAAACCATTCATTTTCAAAATATTTGAAAGCCCTTTTTAAAATAAATCTGGAAAGCGTCACTGCGTTATCAAATCATGGATTATAGCTCAATGGTTACGTCTCTATCCCAGAGAAATTCAAGATTTAGCTGCACGCACTCACTGCCTCCGATTTACGCCATGCGAGTACACTAATACTTCTCGAAATATTTGTTTAATAATTTTCCAAAATAACTACGTATAAAGTTCTAAATATAAATTTTCCAAGTTCTAATTTAAGTAAAATACTCTTTTATAAAGGTTTACTATATAACATATTATTTTTAAAAACATCTTCAATATTTGTCATTGAAAATAAATATACTTTAATACTAATTTACACTAAAGTAAAAAATTATCTTTAAAATAATCACTATAAATCAACTTTTTAAATCAACAGTTATTATACTTTAAACAATTTAGATAATTAATAACTTTAAAAATAGAAAATAATACTTTTATATAATTTCAAAAAAATAATAAATTAATTTCTTTAAATCGTTACCAAAATATTTACCAATTAACTTTAAAACGTCATAAATAAATAATAATCGTTTTTAAACAAATTCTGGTTCAAAGTCAACCCAAATCGGAAAAGAAGGCTTAACAATCCCAATGGTACTTAATCAAGCTACCATTTTATTTCACAGTTCAGAATATAGATTTCATACTAACCAGCTTTTAACAATCAATTCAACATCATACTGTCCAATAAAATTATCAGGCAATTGAATATATGCTCGTACAGATAAAACATCAGATCAAGGTTTTTATTTCTGCTAGTAATTGTTCCCAATATATTAATTCAGTAATAGTGGCAGAATGGTGATTTATTTTTCCAACAGGAATTCAATTCAAAACAATTAGTGAAATGGTGTTTTGTTCCGCTAAAAGGATGTTAAACATCGTGATTAAGTTTGATTAACTTGTCGTTATTTTTATCTGGCAAAACATTTCAACATATGGGTCATATAAATCTAAACAACGATATTATTTTAAACTGATTTACTCAAATTTCTATCCATTACAAAATATCGTAAAATTTCGCTGGTTTCAATTTTTCAACAGGTCATACGATGACGTAGCGATCGTCGATATGAACCCATCGCAATTCAGTTATGTATCGAACGGGCTTTTCATGCATTTACCATATTATTCTAAAATTCACAAAGTACGTGTCTATATATATATATATATATATATATGTATATATATATATGTGTGTGTGTGTGTATGTATATATTAAACATTCAATTTTAAACATCCCTTTATATATGTGTTTGTGTGTTTTGTTTGGGCCGAACCCAAACTAATCTACCAACCACACAAGAAAACCACTATTTCCACTTTCCCTTCCCCCTTCTCTTCTCCTTCACTATTCTGTTTCCTTTCACCTTTGCCTAAAACCCTTGCATCCAGACCTCCAGAATTAATTTGCTTGTGGCAAAACTGCCTCGCACGCAACCTGACCCATCCCGAGTGCCATCATCCACCCTCCCTAGGAACCGAACCTAAAGCCTCCTCTGAACCCACACAGAACGACGCCATGCACTCGTACACGTGCACAACATCTCCGACCACCCTTCACCGCAAACAAACCCTCAGCCACGCTCAACTTCTCTCCCTTGACACGTTGGCACCACCGCCTTGGTTTCTGGGCCTCCACCTCAAAATGTGACCCTCCACTTCAAAACGAGATCTTCCAGTTTCGACATCACCCCCAAAACACTCCCCGCCCTGCCTGCTCCCGTCCATAAAACTTAATCCGCTACCACCATCAGAAAGACCACTCCCATTACCACCTACAGACCAAAAACCATGACTTTCGGTCACGCCGTTCCCCCCTATTCACTCGCATTCGCTGGCCTTCCATCACTCCCCTTAAACCCTGTGACCCCCTCACTCACTCAAAATCAAAGCAAACCCACGATTCCGCCATGGTGGCTTCCTTCCCCACGCCCACATGCTCCTTCCAAACCAGGCCATACCTCCCCTCGACGACGAGATCGTCAGAAATTAATTTTAAAATGGTTTCTGGTCATCTCCCGATTTCTCACATTATAGACTACTAAAAATAATGATTTTTCCTCTAAAAATCCTATTTTCATATAACGATCTTGATTGTATACTTGAATCCCCGTTTTTAAAATGTTGAATTTTTGCCAAAACTCGGTTGCTTACTGTAAAACTTAACATGTCATAAATACAAACCATAAATCATCCTCAAACCCGAGATTTTTTATTGATTAAAATACCGCGTTATTGAGTATTGAAAGTTAATATTCAAAACCCGAGATGTCAAAATCCCAGATCGTTACATTCCTTCCCCGTTAAAAGAATTTCGTCCTCGAAATTTCCACAACCCGGCTAGTACACAGTACTAACCGAATTTTAATTTATTAACAAATTAATAACCACCCATATCACACCCGTTAATATATAATTTCATATATATCCCAAAATATATGTTACATCTAGTACCAATCAGAATGCTTCCACAATCATCGTCATCACATATACATACATTTATATTTACATATATATATATATAGTCATACCAACATCTACTGAAATACTTGACTGAATTATAATCCAACGAACATGACGTCTATAGGCTACTAAAACAAACTAATAGGGCATCCCCTACTAAGAGACCACTAAACCCAAACCCACACTTACCGTGGACTCTCCCCATCCGAGTCCTCCACTTTAGGTCCCTTCAATTCCATGGACTCCACATCGTTATCTGGAACCCATGCAAACACTGGACTTGGTTCCCTCTGGCAGAAATCTCTATCTGCAACCAGCTCATCTTCAACCTCACCCATTTCCCAGATGGCAGCGTCATCATTTTCTGATTCGATTTCTCCCTCTGCTTCAAATTCCTCTTCATCCTCAAATTCCTCCTCTTCATCTTCGAGTCCTTCCTCATCCTCAAATTCTTCTTCGTCATCGAATTCCTCCTCAGACTCCTCTTCTGCTTCTTCCTCAGGCTCGACAAGTTCTATTGGCTCCTCTGGCTCTTCCTCATGTATTGATGGCACGTTAAGATCAGCCCGAATCCTTCTGACCAAGTCATAATTGCCATCCCTCCTAGCCTTCAAAAGTGCTCCTCCTCGATTTATACTACGGGTTCTCTACAATCAACTACAAGAGCCAAGAACGAGATACTAAGGTTTCGGGAGTTCATATATGCTAAAGATTACATATATATGTTCATACTTCAAATATCTTTCCCTTTTTAAATTTCTATTATTCAAAACTTTACAAACCATTTTACCTCAAAAATTTATTTAGACAAATTTTCTGAAAACACCAGGGTTTTAATTCTCAAATATCCCTTTTATAAATCAATTATTATAAAATTAGCTTTATCTATGAAAAATCTTCCTAAAATATTTATCTTAAAAATATCCCAAATTCCATTAGTAAACAAAATTTAGTAAAAATCCACATTTCCCAAAGCTCCTATCTTACAGGACTCAGATCTCTAAGGGAATACTCAAGCCAAAGGACCGGCAATAGAGGGTACTCAAAGCTAACGGCTATGACCACTCAAATCCTAGATGATAAAACATTATCATCACTTACCAAACAACACTTCAAAATACTATATATCTAAAAATCTTGTCTTTTATATAAAAATATTTCCTGGGTAAAATTATTTCATCTACCCTTTTAAAACAATATTGTGTTTGTTGGCCTTGTTTAAGTGTTTAGAGATCCTTATCAATAACGTTAGCTACTCGTAATGACAAGAATCCATATGCCACTCAACAGAACAATTAACACAATATAAAACATTTTTATACCACTAACAAATATGCACTCTCGTATAAATATACACACTCAACTCATTTCGCGTATTACTGACCCTATCTTTAATGAGTAACCCACTCAAGCCTAGGTATTCGCTCAATCTAAGCTCTGTTACCACGATGTCACAACCCATTTTTCCGTATAGACTTAAACTGACCTTTAACTGCACTTGTAGTCCAAATCGCATGAAAAGGCGGATAGTAAAAGAAGAAAGTTGGTAGAAGATAGAAAGAGGGTAGAAAGAAAATAGAACGACATAGAATCTCACAGCAGAACGAATAATCTATAATATAGAACAAGTCTTTACATAAAACAAAACTGTAGCTTTAAAAACATATACAGACATCAATAAGAGTATATATCTATTCAGCACGGACAGTTATAACAGTCTATCCTTACAATTAGGTGATAAACACAAACAAATGCAACGGACTATAATCATCTACGTGGATACGTCTTTGGCCTCTAGCTCCTCTCATGAAGCTTCCATTGTCCATCTAAACCTGAAATATGCTCGGTCTGACCCGAGCATATAGGGAAAACCACGCCCGGGTCAGTCTGGTGAAACCAGCGTGAGAAACACACTCAATTTGAATTATTAATGTTTCAAAATCTTTTGAAAATCAAAGGTATCTCGTAAGACCACGCCATAAATAAACACGAGGGTTTTCACCTTACGATAACCAAAACATTTCATATAAAAATCCTCTGAAATTTTAATATTGTCTAAGTACAAATACTTATTCAAATAGCTGAAATTGTTACATTAATTTAATCCCAGCAATACTAGGCTCTACTGTAGGATCTAGATTAACCCTAGAGGGGGGTGAATAGGGTTATAGCAATTTTTCTCGAATTAAACACAGAAATAAACTACAGAAATAAATATGCTGAAAAGTAAATCACACACAAAATTTACCCAGCTTCGGCAACCCCTGGTTACTGCTGCATTTCCAGATTTCTACTAGAATTAAACAGAATCACGCTTACAAACACATTACTAGACTCGCAGACATTTGCTCCCGCTCACAAACACTCTACTAGACTCGCAAACATTTGCTCCCGCTCACAAACACTCTACTAGACTCGCACACCCTGCTCCCGCCTATAGAATTTCGTTTACTCGCAAACTCTGCTCCCGCCTATTAGGCTTTGCTTACTCGCAAACTCTGCTTTCGCCTATAGAGCTTTGCAAACTCGCACACCCTGCTCACTGAACTAATTCTAACTAGACAATCTGACACTACCTAAACCCTAGGTGGTGATTTACAACTCCTTTGATTTGAAAAATAATAACAACAATCAAAAATACAATAAATAACCCTAAAATAAAAAGCCCCTTTAAAAATTAAACTCCCTTTTGATAATAAAGGCCGGCCCCTTATTCTTTAACCCGATCTACTGTTATTCTTTGACCCATTCCTTTCTTGTCGTGTGAATAATGTCGGCCGATCTTCCTCTTTCTGAAATTAGGGTTTTGTGCTATCGATCCAAATTGAGGCTTTCGGCTCTTGCTTGTGCTCGATTTCTGATGATCGATTGTTGACTTTGAGATTGCGTTGCTTGGCTTGCTCGTTGATCGAATTCCTTCCTTGCTCGGTATGTAATGCTTTTGCTTTTACTGATTTTGTGCTTTCTGGAATTCGATGAATACGCCGATGATGATTTGTGGGTTTTTATAGGAGTCGAATACCTAGATTTTCGTCATATATTTTTTACCTGAATTTGTCAACTGATATTGCTCTGGCCGCTTGATTTTGTATTGATGATTGAGATTGTATTGACTTGTTCATAAACGTATATACTTCGATTGCTTGACATTAACGGTTTTGAATTGCGGCATTGAATTGCCGTGCTCATCACGGTGTTGATTTTTGACTTTGTCAATACTGCATACGCACTTGAATTTTTACTTTCAGTATACATTCATGAATTCTCTTGTTGACTTCCTGCAGTTGCATTCATTGATCATTCTGGCCTTCAATCTGTACTTATAGTTGTTCAACCTGGTTTTGATACTTGCTTTGAATTTGATTCACTGATCCATTGTAGCTGTGTTGATCTTGCTTGCTTCCTGTACTGATGCATTAGTTGTTGGCATATTTGCTCGTTGGTTTTCATGAGTGATCTTGTTCATCTGATTTTTGGTATTGTGTCACTGTGTTCATATTGCCTCGAGCAGTGATCATTTGGTCTGTCCATTGCTGTGTTGATCACTTGATTTTTGACACTGGTCTGCTGTCATGTTTGTTCGAATTTCATGTGATATCCATGTTGCAACTGTTGCATACATGAGCTTGATACTGTTGGTCGACTATCTCCTTGAGTTGCAGTGAGCTCGACATTGTTGTTTACTTCACTTGTGGTCTTCATTTTTGATTCAGAACTTCTGTCATTATGTCTTTGACTGCCATGTGTATACATACACCTATGTATGTATATATTTGTTGCATTTACTTGCATCTATATTATTACTGGTTTTGCTTGGTGGTCTTGTGCCACTGCTAAGTCTTTGCCTGTGCATATCTTTGATGGTTCAGTGGTGCACTGTGTCTTGTACATGCATTATCCTTCTGGAGCTTGTGTAATTTGAACCTGGTTTGGATTTTTGCTTCGAGTATGCTTCTGGTTTGAGTGTGCTTGCATCTTTATAGTTGAGTCTGATTGAATCACTGTCTTGAAGTTTTTGTGATCTTCACTTTAGTTCATTGTCATCTGAACTGCTGCCACTGTCTTCTTTGTACTTGCACTGCACTTTGATGGCTGATCATTTGTATACATTGGTGGCATTTCTCTGGCCCTTTGTTTTATTGCTTCATTATGTTGTATATGCTGGTTTTGGACGAGACTTGATTCTTTGTTGACACTTCTGGATGTTTGCAGCTTGGTCTTTGTTGCAACTGGCTGTTTCATTGTTTCATGCATTATTGATGCATGCAGTTTTGATTTGTCGAAGCTTTGCATTCTTCAAGTTGCCTTGTGTTGAATCCAGTCTCAAAACTCGGATTTGACCTTGTGCTCGTGTCGTGATTTTCAATGTTACTGCACGTGAGTTGAACCCGGTTTTTCATTTGGGTTTGACCTGTGCTCACCTGTCCCTGTAAATCAATCAAGTGTATATATCGGCGTGCACGGCCTTGTGGCATATACAGTAATACACTGTGTATGTCACAAGTTGTTCGCGTATGATTAATTCAAATTTAAATTATGACGAACAACCCAAATAACTGAGGCAAATCATATTTTCAAAAATTATCTTTTATTTTTGAATTGCAAAAATATTTCTTTTTCAATTTTACTATGCTAGTTTATATTTTTGCAGATTGCTCAGATGCTGGATTCAAGCTGGAAAGAAGTTGAAGATAGATACGAGTGTGAGTGATATGCAGTGAGGTGAATTGTAAATATGAAATGTGATGTAATTGTAATCAAAGTTGTATAGTTATAGCGAGAGCTTGAAATTGTACTATTCAAAAATGTAATAAATATTTATTTGAATAAAATATCTGTTTGAATTCAAATTCTATGTAATTTATTTTATTCAACAAATATTTATTTAAACTGTGAAAAATAGAATAGTATATTAACAAATACATTTGAATGAATGTATATATGTTTATTATCATCAAACAAAAATCATATAAGCGCAAAGCGCATATTCA
Source organism: Allium cepa (assembly GCA_030765085.1). Taxonomy (NCBI): domain Eukaryota; kingdom Viridiplantae; phylum Streptophyta; class Magnoliopsida; order Asparagales; family Amaryllidaceae; genus Allium; species Allium cepa. The sequence continues at coordinate 207,610,488 of CM060934.1, forward strand.
ACAATCTCCCCCTTTTGATGATAACAAACATATATTTAAGATTTTGAATATGTCAAATGTATTTGATCGTTCAATTTGCTCCCCCTATTTAAATTCTTCCTCTCTACATGATACTCCCCCTACATATATGCATACAAATAAAAATATGTAAATGAGATGCAAATGGAAAATTATTTGACCTTTTCTTGATTCTATTTGACAAAATCTTAACTTTTCTCTCCCCCTTTTGTTATCAGCAAAAGAATAACAGTGTTATAAAAATAGGGATGAAGTGACAAACATGAATCAAACATTTAACTCAATTGAATATAAATATCAAATTTCAATAAAACTCAAACAAAAATCATAATTAGCCTTGTCAGACGCATATTCCACTTTCAGAAGTGATGGGAATAAAATCATCAAAAAAAATCATACAGTTCTGTCTATTTGTGGTATATTTATTTCAGAAAATTTGAATATCTACTAATCATGCATAACCGTTAGGACTTTTAAATGAGATTAGTAGTATTCCAATTTAATTTAAAAAATGAAATCAAGTATCTTCTAACCACGCATGACCGTGAGGACTTTTAAATGGGATTAGAATCAACTTGTCTATTAAATCAATTAATTTTGATACGCGTTCCATACATGCATAACCGTGAGGACTTTTAAATGAGCATGGAAGCACATAATCAAAAATCCAAGTAATTCACCCATGCATAACCGTGAGGACTTTTAAATGAGAGTGAATACTTTGGATATTTATTTTTATTGCTAAATATAATAAATTGAAGCACAAATAATTTCCTTCACATATTTAAAGATATTGAAGAACGAATAATTTCCTTTGTAAACTACCACAAATTTACATACTATATATGATTTTGATGAGTGATGGTCGATAGAAAGATGGTAGAAATAGAAATGATCATGGAACTTTTACTCAACAAAAAGTTTTTATAACTCTTGTTATGAAATTCTAAAGAAATTTTCTAATTATACTTTCTCGAGTTATAATATATGATAAATATCAACACTCATCACTTTTTCAATCACTATTCATCTTTTCAATAATCAAAGGGAGTTAGATTAGTCAAAATTTGTCATTTAAAATCAAATAAGAATGACTAATCTGAAAATATGGTCAACAATGATTTTCTCGAAGGGGTTTTTTTTTTTAAAAAATTCTGCTATTTGAAAAATTATTTCAAGTGAAATATATGCAGATATTTTCTTTAAAAAACGATGTAGCAGATGAATGTTTCAAAAATTAATCACGTTACACTAGTAATTTTTCTATCAACCATATTACCAGTGTAATCTGCATCTGAATTTAAATTTCACTCAATATTCACTCGTTGGATGTCAAAGACCAAATTGTGAAGTTTAACAAGCTATCTCAGAATGAAATTTGAAATGAAGCCATGCTAACACTCAAACAAATATCATAGTGCTAATTTCAGAAACCGTAGGATAAACAGTTATATTCATGAGTAATCAACAGTCAATCAACATCATAATTATTTCAATTACAATTTCTTGAAGTTCAACAATTTCTTAAAATCCATTTTAAAAGCTTTCACATGAAATCGTGCAAATTTACAAGCAGTAACCAAAATGTCAAAACAAATATATCTACGTGTAGCATGAATAATCAAAGATCAATAAAATACCATCATTTGACCGAACAAATTCATATGGATTAGTTCAAAGTTGAAAATCTGATTGGTCATCATTTAAGCACAAATCAAGGTTATAAATAAGAACAAGTCATGTAGGATCATATCAAGTAAGTCTGAATCAGTCAACCATCATAATTACTCCAAGTAATTCTATTTAAAGATGATTGGTCAATATTTTGAAAAAATCATAGAACCAAAATCATCATCTTTTGTTCATCTCAATATTGGCTGATTTAATTCATATTATGGTGCAGATTATCACATTTAATATATCGTTCAAAACATATTTACCTGTTTTACCTTTATGATAATTTTTCGTCGTTGTCCATTGTGATTCTGTCACCTTTATACTAGGCTAAGGAACTTTGTTTTGTTGCCCGTTGTGTTTCTGAAACAGCCAAAATCCAGAGAACACCGTTGTTGTTCCTTAGCCTGCCACCACACCTACACAATGAAAGATTTATGTGACCTATTTGTTTTTATAGGTCCATGATTGTTAGTGGCAGAATATGAAAAATATGTTTGTGGAGACCCAAAACTATTTATATATGTTCCTTTTGGCACCCAAATTTGTTTGACTTTCAAAGATTTTGTATTTGTGCCTTTTGGAACCCAAATTGGTATAGTTTTCATGTGTTTGGGTCTATACCAACAATTATTTTGATTGTGTCCAAATTTTCTACAAATTGTACACATTGAATTGATTTGATTAAATTTTGTGTTCTTGTTCCTATGACTATGATGTCCAATTATTTCAGATCGAGCAAAGACACTTTTACCTTTTGCATTATCACCATCTTGTGATTTCCCAAAACCTAGTCCTTTTCTATTGTTAGCAAAAATTTGATTTCCCAATAGCATGTTGAAAGATTTTTCGCCTCTTGAAAAGTTATTCAAAGGTTTCTCAAGATTTTGGACTTTGCTTTTTAGTGACGTGTTTTCAGTTACAAGTGAGGTGCATCTATTTATGAAATCCTTTTTCCTAGTGTCGATGATTTCCTTAAGATTCAAGTTTTCTTTTTCAAGATTCTCATAGTTATTCCTAAGTTTTGATAAATCTGAATCTAAAATCTTACAATTTTTACAGTCTAGGTTTTGAATATTTTCAAGTTCAGTTTTTAACCTAAAATTTTCACGAGCAAATTCTCTCCTATCAGATTTCAGTTTTTCAATTTGAGATTCAAGAGTATCCACTACCTTAGTAAGATCAAGACACATAAAAACAAGATCTCTATAGGAATACTCACCTGCCTCACTAGATTCCTCGGAGGTTGCTTTTGATTCTGATTTTGCCATACAACACAAGTTAGCCTCCTCTGAGCTGCTATCCGAAACTTCCTCTCCTTCTTCATCATCCCAAGTCGCTGCAAAAGCCTTCTCTTTCTTTTTCTTTCCTTTGTTATATTTGAGAAGTGGACATTCTGGTTTGATATGGCCAGGCTTGTTGCAGTTATAACACGTCAGTTCATTATCGGAATTTTCAGAATCTTTTGACCTATTGCCCTTTGTTTTCTTCTTGCGTGGCTTGAATCTTGATGAGTTTCTAAGTTTATTGACAGCCATTGCAAGATCTTCAATTGGATCTATTTCATCTTCATCGCTCTCTTGTTTGCTCTTTAAGGCAATCGTCTTCTTCTTTGGTTCGGAGTTGTTGCATTCCTCCTTTGCTTTTAGCTCAAGCTCATATGTCATCAAGTTACCAATCAACTCCTCCATGCTTAGTTTACTCACATCTTTCGATTCTTGGATTGCCGTGACTTTTGCCTCAAAATTCATCGGTAAGACTCGTAGTATCTTCCGCGCAAGCTCTACCTCAGTGAAGACCTTCCCAAGCGCTCTAGCGTTGTATACCAAGGTTGAAAAGCGTCCAAACATATCCTTTATGCTCTCGCCTTTGTCCATCACAAAGTTTTCGTATTCATTGCTGAATAGGGATAGACGAGACTCCTTGACTTGAGAAGTTCCTTCGTGTGTCACCTCCAAAGTGTGCCAAATTTCCTGTGCCGTTGTACAATGAGAAATTCTATTAAATTCATTTTTATCAAGAGCACATATCAAAGCATTCATGGCTTTAGCATTTGTGGTTTTTAATCTCTTATCGTTAGCATCCCACCTATCCTTAGGTTTAGGAATCTCAGTATCACCAACGATTATAGTGGGAGGTTTATAGCCAGTTTCAATGATATCTCAAACATCATAATCAACAGAACTAAGATAGATACCCATCCTAACTTTCCAATAAGCATAATCGTTCCCGTTAAACATGGGTGGCCTAGCAATAGATTGCCCCTCAGTAAAAGCATTATTCGGTGAATTCATGACTCTAGAGTTAAAAACAAAATACCGGGCTTTGATACCACTTGTAGGATCTAGATTAACCCTAGAGGGGGGGTGAATAGGGTTATAGCAAATTTTCTCGAATTAAACACAGAAATAAACTGCAGAAATAAATATGTTGAAAAGTAAATCACACACAAAATTTACCCAGCTTCGGCAACCCCTGCCTACTGCTGCATTCCCAGATTTCTATTAGAATTAAACAGAATCACGCTTACAAACACTCTACTAGACTCGCAGATATTTGCTCCCGCTCACAAACACTCTACTAGACTCGCAAACATTTGCTCCCGCTCACAAACACTCTACTAGACTCGCACACCCTGCTCCCGCCTATAGAGTTTCGTTTACTCGCAAACTCTGCTCCCGCCTATTACGCTTTGCTTACTCGCAAACTCTGCTCCCGCCTATAGAGCTTTGCAAACTCGCACACCCTGCTCACTGAACTAATTCTAACTAGACAATCTGACACTACCTAAACCCTAGGTGGTGATTTACAACTCCTTTGATTTGAAAAATAATAACAACAATCAAAAATACAATAAATAACCCTAAAATAAAAAGCCCCTTTAAAAATTAAACTCTCTTTTGATAATAAAGGCCGGCCCCTTATTCTTTAACCCGATCTACTGTTATTCTTTTACCCGTTCCTTTCTTGTCGTGTGAATAATGTCGGCCGATCTTCCTCTTTCTGAAATTAGGGTTTTGTGCTATCGATCCAAATTGAGGCTTTCGGCTCTTGCTTGTGCTCGATTTCTAATGATCGATTGTTGACTTTGAGATTGCGTTGCTTGGCTTGCTCGTTGATCGAATTCCTTCCTTGCTCGGTATGTAATGCTTTTGCTTTTACTGATTTTGTGCTTTCTGGAATTCGATGAATATGCCGATGATGATTTGTGGGTTTTTATAGGAGTCGAATACCTAGATTTTCGTCATATATTTTTTACCTCAATTTGTCAACTGATATTGCTCTGGCCGCTTGATTTTGTATTGATGATTGAGATTGTATTGACTTGTTCATAAACGTATATACTTCGATTGCTTGACATTCACGGTTTTGAATTGCGGCATTGAATTGCCGTGCTCATCACGGTGTTGATTTTTGACTTTGTCAATTCTGCATACGCACTTGAATTTTTACTTTCAGTATACATTCATGAATTCTCTTGTTGACTTCCTGCAGTTGCATTCATTGATCATTCTGGCCTTGAATCTGTACTTGTAGTTGTTCAACCTGGTTTTGATACTTGCTTTGAATTTGATTCACTGATCCATTGTAGCTGTGTTGATCTTGCTTGCTTCCTGTACTGATGCATTAGTTGTTGGCATATTTGCTCGTTGGTTTTCATGAGTGATCTTGTTCATCTGATTTTGGTACTGTGTCACTGTGTTCATATTGCCTCGAGCAGTGATCATTTGGTCTGTCCATTGCTGTGTTGATCACTTGATTTTTGACACTGGTCTGCTGTCATGTTTGTTCGAATTTCATGTGATATCCATGTTGCAACTGTTGCATACATGAGCTTGATACTGTTGGTCGACTATCTCCTTGAGTTGCAGTGAGCTCGACATTGTTGTTTACTTCACTTGTGGTCTTCATTTTTAATTCAGAACTTCTGTCATTATGTCTTTGACTTCCATGTGTATACATACACCTATGTTTGTATATATTTGTTGCATTTACTTGCATCTATATTATTACTGGTTTTGCTTGGTGGTCTTGTGCCACTGCTAAGTCTTTGCCTGTGCATATCTTTGATGGTTCAGTGGTGCACTGTGTCTTGTACATTCATTATCCTTCTGGAGCTTGTGTAATTTGAACCTGGTTTGGATTTTTGCTTCGAGCATGCTTCTGGTATGAGTGTTCTTGCATCTTTGTAGTTGAGTCTGATTGAATCACTGTCTTGAAGTTTTTGTGATCTTCACTTTAGTTCATTGTCATCTGAACTGCTGCCACTATCTTCTTTGTACTTGCACTGCACTTTGATGGCTGATCATTTGTATACATTGGTGGCATTTCTCTGGCCCTTTGTGTTATTGCTTCATTATGTTGTATATACTGGTTTTGGTCGAGACTTGATTCTTTGTTGACACTTCCGGATGTTTGCAGCTTGGTCTTTGTTGCAACTGGCTGTTTCATTTTTTCATGCATTATTGATGCATGCAGTTTTGATTTGTCGAAGCTTTGCATTCCTCAAGTTGCCTTGTGTTGAATCCAGTCTCAAAACTCGAATTTGACCTTGTGCTCGTGTCGTGATTTTCAATGTTATTGCACGTGATTTGAACCCGGTTTTTCATTTGGGTTTGACCTGTGCTCACCTGTCCCTGTAAATCAATCAAGTGTATATATCGGCGTGCACGGCCTTGTGGCATATACAGTAATACACTGTGTATGTCACAAGTTGTTCGTGTATGATGAATTCGAATTTAAATTATGACGAACAACCCAAATAATTGAGGCAAATCATATTTTCAAAAATTATCTTTTATTTTTGAATTGCAAAAATATTTCTTTTTCAATTTTACTGCGTTAGTTTATATTTTTGCAGATTGCTCAGATGCTGGATTCAAACTGGAAAGAAGTTGAAGATAGATACGAGTGTGAGTGATATGTAGTGAGGTGAATTGTAAATATGAAATGTGATGTAATTGTAATCAAAGTTGTATAGTTATAGTGAGAGCTTGAAATTGTACTATTCAAAAATGTAATAAATATTTATTTGAATAAAATATCTGTTTGAATTCAAATTCTGTGTAATTTATTTTATTCAACAAATATTTATTTAAACTGTGAAAAATAGAATAGTATATTAACAAATACATTTGAATGAATGTATATATGTTTATTATCATCAAACAAAAATCATATAAGCGCAAAGCGCATATTCAACATCTACAACCAAAACCGTAAAGGTACGTACTGGAGAATGGGTTCCATCTGAATGACTAGGCACTAGGGTACCACCTGTCACGGTACCTGTCTAGAAACACCGTACCGTGGACCACTCTACGATCCCCTACTACATAAGACTGGACTATTCCTAACCTAAATGGACCGAATATGCTATCACCCCGGGTGTTTCCACCCTTTCCGAGCTCCTTTTACAAGTAGTGATAATATCGGAGGTTATCTGGAAAGGTGATAGACATGCCTTACTTGGGTGCGATGCACTTAGCCTTTCTGCATCCCCTCTGATTTTCAGTCATTCCCGTTTGATGAGGGTAGAAGCTATGATTACCTTTTAAGGAATTCACTTAGAATGTTCACTGTCCTCCAATGACAATGTTTTGATAGCTTTCATCCATACAAGTCCGTTCCCAGTCCGAACGGAATCGGAGGCACTACTCCTACTACATCCGTTTTGGAATCACCCTTAGGATTAGTAGTGATTATCCATTCCACTTCACTGCTCTGTCTTCGACTCCGTGCTCCTGTCTTTATTACAAAAACGTACTCGTTGGATCGAAGTGGTTTTTCGGATCACGAATCCGTTCCCGATCACTTCGAAACAACGTTCGATGTTTTTCACTAAACTTGACCCCGGTTCTTTAGGAAATACACAAATGAAGATAAGATCGAAGATTGCCTCCTAACCGTTAGTGGACAGATTTTCTTATAATCGTCCTAGAAGAATGAACGAGTTTATATGCACAGTATAGCATCTCAAATGGTAACTACACAATATAATTCCCGAATTTCCTCTAGATATTCCCAAAGTTACATTTGGATCCAGATTTGATAGTCGATTATTTAACTATCAAATTCACAACAAATTCAACGAAGGTTTCGTTTCCCATTGCACACATTAAGCTTTATTTAATTTAAAATTCCAATTACTTAATCAAACAGCATATGCTTATCCCACCGGATAAGTATATTCACGAAACCATTCATTTTCAAAATATTTGAAAACCCTTTTAAAAATAAAATCTGGAAAGTGCCAATGCGGTATCAAACCATGGATCACAGCTCAATGGTTATGTCTCTATCCCAAAGAAATTCAAGATTTAGCTGCAGGCACTCACTGCCTCCGATTTACGCCACGCGAGTTTACCAATACTTCCTGAAATCTTTGTTTAATAATTTTCCAAAATAACTACTTATAAAGTTCTAAATATAAATTTTCCAAGTTCTAATTCAAGTAAAATAGTCTTTTATAAAGGTTTACTATATAATATATTATTTTTAAAAATATCTTCAATATTTGTCTTTGAAAATAAATATACTTTAATACTAATTTACACTAAAGTAAAAATTAGTTAAAACAATCACTGTAAATTAACTTTCTAAATCAATAGTTATTATACTTTAAACAATTTAGTCAATTAATAACTTTAAAAACGGAAATAATACTTTTATATAATTTCCAAAAAATAATAAATTAATTTCTTTAAATCATTATCAAAATATTTACCAGTTAACTTTAAAATATCATAAATAAATAATAATCATTTTTAAACAAATTCTGGTTCAAAGTCAGCCCAAATCGGAAAAGAAGGCTTAACAATTCCGATGGTACTTAATCAAGTTACCATTTTATTTCATCATAGTTCAGGACATATTTCATACTAATCAGCTTTTAACAATCAACTCAACATCATACTGTCCAATAAAATTACCAGGCAACTAAATAGATGTTCGTACAAATAAAAAAGCAGATCGGGGTTTTTATTTCTGCTAGTATTGTTCACAATAGATTTATTCAGTAATAGTGGCAGAATGGTGATTTATTTTGCCAACAGGAATTCAATTCAAACCAATTTACAGAATAGTGTTTTGTTCCGCTAAACGAATTTAAACATCGAGATTAAGTTTAATTAACTTGTCGTTATTTTTATCTGGCAAAACACTTCAACATATGGGTCATATAAATCTAAACAACGATATTATTTTAAATTGATTTACTCAAATATCTGTCCATTACACAGTATGACAAAATTTCGTTGGTTTCAATTTTTCAATAGGTCATACGACGACGTAGCGACCGTCGATATGAACCCATCGCAATTCAGTTATTTATCGAACGGGCTTTGTATGCATTTACCATATTATTCTAAAATTCATAAAGTATATATATATATAATTTAAACATTCAATTTTAAGCTTCCCTTTATATATGTATGTTTTGTTTTGGCCGAAGCCCAAACTAATTTACCAACCACACAAGAAAACCACTGTTTCCACAATCCCTTCCCCCTTCTCTTCTCCGTCTCTATTCCATTTCCTTTATCCTTTGCTTGAAACCCTTGCATCCAGACCTCTGGAATTCGCTTGCTTGAGTCAAAACTGCCTCGCATGCAACCTGACCCATCTTGAGTGCCATCATCCACCCTCCCCTGGAACCAAACCCGAAGCGTCCCCTGAACCCACACAAAACGGCGCCGTGCACTCCTACACGTGCACATGCATGACATCTCTGACCACCCTTCACCGTAAACAAACCCTCAGCCATGTTCAACTTCCCTCCCTCGACACGCTGGCACTAACGCCTTGTTTTATGGGCCTCCACCTCAAAATGTGACCCCCCACTTCAATATGAGATCTTCCAGTTTCGACCTCACCTCCAAAACACGCTCAACCTCCTCCCATCCATAAAACTAAATCCGCCACCACCATTAGGGAGACCACTACCATTACCACCTACATACCAAAAACCACGACTTCCGGCCATGCCGTTCTCCCTCTGTTCACTCGCATTCACCGGCCTTTCATCACTCCCCTTAAACCCTACAATCCCTCGCTCACTCAAAATCAAAGCAAACCCACAATTTCGGCACGGTGGCTTCCTTCCCCACGCCTACATGCTCCTTCCAAACCCGGCCATACCTCCCCTCGACGACGAGGTCGTCAGAAATTAATTTTAAAATGGTTTCTGGTCATCTCCCGATTTCTCATGTTATAGGCTACTAAAAATCATGATTTTTCCTCTAAAAATTCTATTTTCATATAACGATCTTGATTGTATACTTAAGTCCTCGTTTTTTTAAATTTTGAATGTTTTCCAAAACTCGGTTGCTTACTGTAAAACTTAACATTTCATAAATACATACTTTAAATAATCCTCAAACTATTTTTAGCCTAATCTATACTCAAGAACACCCATTTCCCTAGTTTACGCGATTAGCAATTTTGAAATAGGATATGAGATAAGGATTTTTAAAGTTGGGATGCAAGTGTTGTTCCCTGTTAAACATAACAAAGTTAAAAATATACTTCCAGGCTTTTCAAAATTTTGTTTCTCACCTTCCACATGCTTGATTCCTTGAAACTTCAAGCTAAAACCTTAATCTTCAATCTGGAACTTTGAAATCTCGAAAGGCTTACTTTGCTTTGCTTTTTGATTATAAACAGAGGATGTTTTGGCAGATTTCTTCTTCTTTTATTTAACAGTCTTTAGTTTAGTTAAAGGGTTTTACTTGTTTACAGCCTTCAAACTGAAGTTAACACCCTCCCTATATATACATATACACGTTTGCAAAGGTGAATGGTGTATTTGGCACAAAATCTTGTTGATATGTTGTACAAAACTGTACAGTGATGTATGAAAAAAAATTGGTGGCTTGAGTTGATATTGAGATGAAATGTAAACAAAGATTTTATTTTTTGCCTCTTTTGATCAGACAAGCTATTGTAATATATATATATATATATATATGTTTATATTTGATTTTTTTCCTTTTGCTTTATTTTATATTTTATTCTTCTTACTAGCTTTATTTACTGGTTTGATATATATGCATACCTTAGCCTTTTAAAAAATCACTAATTTACTTATTTAGTTGATTTTTTTACTTGCCTACATTTACATATACATATATGTCTTGTGACAAGGCTTATAAAAATGGTTTTAGAAAATGTTAATGTTTACATATGTATACACACATACCTTTATATAATTCAAAGTGAAATGGAAACTTTTTCATTTTATTTTAAAGGTATAAAATAGCATTTCTAACAAAGCATTACTTTGTTAATGATCTTTCTTTTGAAATGGTTCTTTAGATTTTCTCACATATATCATATGCACTTTCATATATATATATATATATATATATATATATACAATATATATATATATATATTCCTCCTTTCATTTTTTTCAATATATAAAATATATTTTTGCTTTTTAATAAACTATTTCTATCTAGTCCATATATATATTTTACTTACCTTTTAATATTCCCTTAATGCAATATTATTTGTTTTATATAGGTACTATATATATTTTTCCTTTTTTTGAATTGATACACACACACACACGCATTTTCCCTAACTAATACGTATGCAGGTGTATAGGAAAATACAAACTTTTAAACTCTCCTATTTAAATTATACTATATCGTTCATAAGCCCAAAATCATTTCTATTTAAAATATTTTCTTTTGCTCTTTCATCTTATGAATTATAAGATAAAAATCATTTCTATTTATTATCTTGAATACATTCGTACATATATATACATACGTATAAGCAATTCCTATCAAATCAATCTCCTATTTTATGAACAAAAATCTGGAAATTCAAATATCGTTTTTTTTTAAAACTGTAAAATATTACCAACTGTTATTAAACGAGAATTTTTATTGATTAAAATACTGCATTATTGAATATTAAAAATTAATATTCAAAACTCGAGATGTCAAAAATCCTGGGTCGTTACAATAACAAAAATATTATGCTAATTTCGACAATTGGAATTTACTAGGTAATTCTTGTCAACAATGCTCATTAGATTCCAACCGCACTAGTTTCTTAAAGACACAATTGCGCACGATGGATCACATCCATTTGGATACAACTACTAAAATCATATTTTGATAATGTACTTGGAACCCTTTCGGATTTGCACATCGTACCATATTATGGAGTCAACACTCTTAATAGTTTAATTAAACAACTGAGGATTGCATATATTTTCGACATTGATAAGAAACTTATAGTTTTTCTTCAATGTGCGAGAATACTTGTTCGACATTCTAGTGCAATGAGTTCGTTTTGGTTAGTTAATTTCATTTCACCTCATGTAACCAGTTTTATCTTTAGATCGTATCCGGTTCCATTTTACTGCCAATAATTTCTCAAAGAAACCCCTTCACTATGAAGTTGGTATTTCTTGAAACAACAATTATTTCTCAATACAACTGAATAGCTATTCATAAACACTTTATGAATTGCCTTTTATTAAAACAAATTTGTTTTTAAGTTTACAAAACTTATGTTCAAAACATAAATATGTCATCCAACGACGGTCTTTCCCAAACTCCTTGTAGGGAGATTCATACAAGATCTCTCATGAATAATTATTATGTGCAGACTTTCGACTTGCACAACCTGCCAACTTCTTGGCCTAGGGTATGTTGAGGTGGCCTAGGGTATGTTGGGGTTTCTTATAAACCCTTATCTCGTATGATTTTGTGAACTATTATTTAGATGATATAATATTAATCTTGTGTACTAGTCTTAGATACACGACCTTATAGAAACAAGTTAACTCAACTTCACTCACCATTAATCGTACTTCATCCAACAAAGTTCGATTACTCCTTGTTAATACATCATTTTATATTATAAGGAGGAATACTTTTGAGGTTAAATATTTATTCATGTTTAGATACGTTCGGAACTCTTTCCAATATACTCACCTATTGGATCGAATTATTCTATTTTATTGCACATTATTTCATTTACTTCTTTTTTATACTCTACATGTATATCGATTACACATGTCCATGTCGGTGATAATTCATCGGTGAATAACGAACTGTGTGGAACTATTTTGGTATTAATAGACTTACGATTGCATACATTTATATGTGTCAATCCAAAGAGTTCATCAACTCTTATGGTGCCTCCACTAAATGGGTGCATAACCCTTAATTATTTGAGATGTAATTAACTAGTATCAAATGATTCATAATCATATAATAAAAATTATTTCTTAAAAATATGGCTTAGTTTATAATTCAAAAATAATTGTAAATAATTTTAGAGTCTTAAATATTTTCAACTACATCACTTTTATAGTGCAAAAAAAATATCACACTATAGTTTTATTTTGTAACAAATATTCATCATATTCACATTGAATATAAATGTCTATTTTTCAGTCGACACCGAAAAATAGTCATTATTTCATAAATAATGTTTGGTATGTTTTACGCAAGTAATTTTTGTGACTTTATGCAATCATAGAGTGGTATATGGCATACTCCCACTATTTCTGCCACTACTATGATATTGTATTGAATTCGGATGACCGTTATTCGCTTAATATAGATTATTTATTTCATATACTACAACTAATTTATAAAGGAGAGTTCTCTGATCAAATATTTTGAACTCAAAGAAATAAATCTCATGAAAAATAATTTTCTATATGAAAATACATTTTGAAATAGAAATCATATTTCTTATTCCAATGTTAAGTAACAATTATTACTATTACAATTCTCATTTTCGATGTTTCTTTATGAAGCATAAGTGACTATTCACTCTCTTCATCCCAATTGTATCTTAAATTACATCTTCTCTTGTATACACATTTTTCTTTCTAAATGGTCAAACCATTCAAAAGAAAACCATTACTACAACATCATAACGAACTCTTCACAAAAGTGTACCCATCATGCTTAACATGTAAGGACATCAAATATGCGGCACTTTACGTAAATTGATCAAATCGACATTTCAATGATCGATTTCTTAGATTTATATTGTATTTTTGGTCTTCAATTACATTTAACATGATGTGATCCTTTCACAATCAATCAAATTAAATACTCGATCTCACGGTACTGTTTGTTGGCTTATTTCGAATAAACTAACTTCATCGAAGTATCCTACATTACGAACTGTGATTATTCCACATATAACATTTATATGCGATAATATATGGATCAAATATCCATAGTTCGTGTTGCTTTTACAGATCGAAACACATACAATGCAGTACATAGTCTCGACCAAATAAACATGTAAGCAAACAAATTACGAACATATTAAGTAGTTGTATAATTAGGCGCTTGCATAGGTGTTGAAAACGTTAACATGCATTAAGCATTTGTTAGTATGTATATGTTGTATTTTTATTTGTCAGTCTTATCTTAATTGATAAATGTTTTATCAGTCACATGAAATACACGAATTTTATTAGTGTAAATTATTATAATATTATATAGCATATGTTCTTACAACATTAGAAGTGTTAAATGTTATCATTTCATTTTTCTAACAAGGCTCACACCTTTTATTTTAACCAAACCCTAAGTGAAACATAAAAGTCTTTAAACTTCACACTAGTACACAATCTGCCTGTTGAGTGGTCTTATTTGCGACGGTTTATGTAAAAACAGTTCTTCTTAAAAACCATAGCAGTTGGTCTGTCTGAAAAAGATTTTTTTTTAATAAAAGCAATTTGCGACGGTATTTGTCTATAACCGTAGCTAAAACGTTATTATTTGCGACTGTTATTTTCATAACCGTAGCAAATACCTATTGCAAACGCGACTAAAGAATAAAATAATAATTTGCAACGATTGTATAACATAGGAGTAGAAAATACATAAGGAAATTGCGACCGAATTGAAATCGCGTATAACCTAATTTCATTTCCCTCTTTGAAAAAACCCTAAATCGGCCGCTCTTCATCTCAAATCGGACTGCCGTTTCAAAGCATCGAAGATCAAATATCATGTTTTAACATCTCAAATCGAACTGCCATATTCCCAAGCCTACCTCCGTGTCCGCCTGCCTAACTCTCACTACCTACATCTCAAATCAACATCTCAAATCGCGTATTAACATCTCACTGCCTACCTCTGTCTCCACGTTTCTGCAGCCGTCGATCTGAGGTTACCGGTATGTATGCAACTTTGAGTTTCCTTTTTGTGGATTAGTTTGTGGATCTTGCAAATTAAGAATTATGGGTTGAACGATTTCGGGTTGAACGAACGGAAATAATTTGCAAGTTTGTTGACTTTCAACAAACGATTTAGGAAAATCAAAGTTTAATTGCTTTTGCATAATTGCAAGTTTGTTGACTTTCAGCAAACGAACGGAAATAAAAGCAATTGTGATACCGAAATTGTATTGCAATACAAAATTTAATGAAGCGTTTAGTTGCTTTTGCAGAATTGCTTTTTTCGCTTTTTTCAAATATGATTTTCTAGTTGAAAAATGTGTTTAACATCGTTTGTTTCGAATTAGTTAAGTGTCAATTTAAAGCATATGTTTATAATGTTTTCTTATTCCAGCTGTACAGATTTTTCAAACGTTTGTGAGGTTGTGAAGAAATTTGGTTTCGGATGTTTTTTTTTCTCTCTCCCTAAATTTAGAGTTTGATTGCACCGTGGTTAATATATTGTTTTGGATTAGTTTAGGAAAAATTTGAAGCATATTTGTTATATTTTCTTATCCCAGTATACACCTTTTAGGTTTTGAAACAATTTATTTTTTGGATCTTTCTCCCCTAGATTTAGAGTTTGATTGCACTATAGTTGATATTTATATTACATACAAGATTTAATCAGATGTCTTTTCTTAGAAATTTATATGACTCTATCAACATTTGGCCTTTAATCAAAATATTATTTTCTTTGGTTAACTAGATATGTATTTACGAAATATTTGTATGTTTGATTATTTATTTATTTGTTTGTTTATTTTATTTATTTATTATTATTGTTTTTTAAGAAAAGAAATCAATGTACTGGAGATTGCTCCAATATAATTTAAAGGGTCTAAATGCTGAGGGTCAAACTTACTTGCTAAAATTTCTTTTATAATCTAATTCAATCTAAATTATGAAAGGTCACATAACAGAGATTTAAAGAATCTATGTTGATGTAATGCGGGCTATGCTAAAATTAGCTCGGGTGAATATGCTCCAAACTTGGTGAAAAAAAAAAATCCTTTTGAAGGTTTATCCATGTTAGAAACCGAGGAGCCAATATATTCACCGGTTACATAGGTAGTTAACTTTTGAAACTTAATGTTAGTTCAGCAGTATCTTGCTTTTATTAGAAATGCAATCCATGTTATCGGGTGGGCCCAATTTTAATTGAAGAGCTTGTTAAAGAGTGATGAATTTATGTTGCATATCGGGAGCTTAGTTGTGGTTTCAAAAGGCATGTGAAAATAAGTTAAGCCATTATTATTAACAGGTTAAAAGGTCGGGTTATAGACTCCATGAGACATTAAAAATACCATACTGAAAAGAAAGTGGTTTTGCTATGTTGAAAATGAGTTGATGTGAGCTAATGTGTATTGGAAGTTCTTTCTTTCTTTTTGTCCAGGGAATTGGATAGTGACAGAATTTTTGGTTCCCACCATTGTGAGATTCTTGTAAACAATGTTTCATTTGAACTCATGCCTTCATGTTCATGTTAATGTGGTTAAGAAACAAAATGTATTTACTTAAAATTTACATTTACTTTCCATCAAAATCAATACAAAGACAATTATCCAAAGAGTTTCATAATACAATATTTGAGCAATGGTTGATTATTTCTCATGCTGTCACGTTTTTTGACTTGGATAAGCCTGTGTGATCAACCTTTAGCTGCTAGAGGATCAGTCAAAGTAACTACTTCTATAGGTGGAACAAATGACTGGATGTACAAGCATGAAAAAATAATAATAGAAAATTGATTTAGCTCTCTTCTTAGGTAACTCAAGTAACATTGTATATTATTGATCTTAAAGACTTTATGTATGTACGTATTTTGAAAACATGATCTAATTGTTTAGTTAAACACAATTTAATTAATCTATCCAAAACAAAATAGTATTGCAACAAATTCAAATGGGTTGGTTGATCATTATCAATTATACGAGTCATGCTCCTGGTGTGAGATGAGATACTTTTAGAGAAAAAACTGAAATTTCACCATGAACATTGAGAGACTTACGATCAAAAACTACATTTATATCTTCTGCATATTGATTATGAAAACAATGAAATATTATGGTATTATACAGAGTACATTTACACGCTTGAGATGTCCTTTACAATGTCTTATGCATTAAATTTTCCATATTAGTTCTTTGACCTCATAAAGAGCTGATTTTAAGCATGAAGGTTGGTCTGGAAATCTAGTTTATCTATTTATGATGGTACAATGAGAAGTGCTTATACATGCATAACATGAGCTTTGATGATGTCAAGGACACTAAAATTTTCAATTAACTTCTGACCTCAAAAAGAACTTGTTATAAACAAATGTTGATTTCGTCAAAAAATATTAAGGCGGCTTTGCTAGATATGGTAATATAATTCATCTAGTTCTATTAATTTAGTATAGCTATTTGTAGAAATTTAACATGTCCAGTTTCTAAGAAATAACTGTGCAGATTGTCATGCATATACACATTAACAATAGGTGATTGATGTATGTAGGATTTGATCTCAAAACTATTAGACCACGCTATAAATTTTTTGCCACATTACCATGTCCATTGATATATATGCACACATAATGTAGAGGACCTCCACCCTCGCTTTAATTAACAATTTATAAATACACACACCCCACTAATTATCATCAAGTCCATATATATGGTAATGTAATATTGCCTTTAACTTACCGAGTTTATTTTTCTTCTTATTCCAACCATGGTAATTGTTTAGTATCATGCGAGAAGAATATTAGCGTAACCAAACCAAATTTTCACGATATTCTGAACTTTTTGTTGCAGCTCACCATGTTAAATTATAAAAAAAAGGAAATTTTGGAAAGGATTCTCATGCTGGTAGTATACTCGCCAGCTTTTCTATTGTGAATGTGTTAATTATAATGTGTGCATGAATTCATGTTTTCAAATAGAAATAATTTACGTTAACTCCTTTTTATACGAAGCTTTCTAATGTAGTTAGGTCCACATTACCTTTTTACATTTGCTATGTTTTTAGTTTCATGCTTGTAGGTAGATTTCTCTGGCATGGTAGATGAGGCATTCCTTGAAAGAATGGGTATTGAAAAAGGGATAAGAAAACTTATTAATCACGAAGAGAGAGGAGGAGTATTGCGAGCAATGGATGGTTGCAGCTATAAAGCAGCTTCTGGTGGATCCCTCTCAAATACATTAGTGGCATTGGCTATAGATTAGGCAGTCATTCTATTACCAATCCTGGTCTGAATGTAGCCATGGCTTGGAGTATTGGTGGAGATCCACTTGGTGAATTTTACAGGTAAATAGTGAAAGCCTTAAATAAAGACAGTTCTATATGTGCAATATAGACATTTCTGTATGTGTGAAGTAAAACATAGTTTTAGTCTCGTAGGCTGCAATAACAATAACAATGATTTCATTACTATTATATTTGTAGTATAGGCCAAAGCCATCTAAACTACTCTAAAAAATTGTATAGGGCAAAATTAGGTCGAGCAAATGTAAATTTTCTGTCAAAACCTGTTATTGATGGGACAGCTGGGACGGTTATTGTTCTTACAACTCTAAATGCTCAAAGAACAATGCTTGCTTATCAGGTCAGAATACGTATACATTGTCTTATTTGGTACAAATGAATCTGTGCATATTATGCATTTTAAAAGTGTCAAGGTAATTATTGATGGTCGAAAAAACAGAAAGTTTGTCGAACACCACTATCCCACTATTTAGGTGCTCTGACTTTGAATTAAGAGATCAAATATTCATAATTTGCGTAGCTTGATTTGTACTGCTAGACATATATTGATTGTTGATACGTTGTACGCATATACTAGCTAAGACCTAAGTACCTAATTATTTGTTTTAAAAAAAGTTTAGCTTGACTTATATGAAGGTGTCAATGTAACTTCTGGCAAAGACACAAATTGCCACATAAAATGCAAACAATTTCAGGTAAAGGTCTATAGTGGTGTAAATTTCATAGAGACTGATTATTATATAACATTAATCCCAATGATTAGAGAATTGCAATTTTCTTTCATGTCAAAGTGCTTTCATTGAAATTCCATCATTTTATTTTATTTTTTTGATTTGATTTCTTCAATTAATCATGCATGATCTCTGAATACAACAACCCAAGTTCAAGCCCGTATACTTTCATATTCACAGATAGTTTGCTGGCAATGTCCCTACTTAATACCTCTTAGCTTTCCTTTGCAGGGCACTTCTTCAACCGTTGATTACGATCCATGCATGGCTGCTGCAGTCTCAGAAGCTAATATACTTATTGTCGAAGGATACCGTTTTGAACTCCCTTATACAGTTAATTCAATAATTCAGGCTAGAGGATCAACCTTTAGCCTGTGTGAGTTGAGTTTTACGGGTTTGTGCATTAGTATGTATGCCCGCATATGTGTGAGTGTGGGAATGAATTCATGTATGTATGCCCGCATATGTGTGAGTGTGGGAATGAATTCATGTGTGGTATTGCATATGGGTTTGTAAATCCCTAGGAAATATCCTTTGCTATTAAAAGGTTCTATTATTAATAACGATGAGAACCATACAATAGCAGGACTCGCCTCCTTAAATACCTTACCATTGTGACAAGGAAAAAGAGCCCAACGTCCTCTATTTAACACCTCTAATACAGGAGATAAAAGACAAACCAAATACAAACAAATAAACAAACTTAATAGATAAAAAAGGCCGATACAAATAAGGGGAAAAACTCCACCGTTTCCAGAACGTCGGCCCGGCCCAATACATCACACGCAATGAAATCTCATTAAACCCTACCATAGCAGCCGCACTTTCATCCAGCATCTCGTAGGTCAATCCCCCACTTCCTAAATTTCCGTCTATCTTTCGATGAAATATGGCGGTAATTTAATCTTCTCTGTAATTGCAATCTGACATCAATTTCAATTAATCTGCACCTTTGCTCCTTCGAGCAACTTCTACCCTCAAATCGGCGTCTGACCCTTTCCATCCAAATATGGTGAGTGGTGGTAGTCGTCGCGATGTAGGCCGGCTATTGTGCCGCTGATTTGGTTCCGAAACACCACCGCAAAGTCGACGATTGACGTTGATATTTGATACTCTGTGTGTGTGTGTATGGATGGGTAAAATTTCATAAACGTTTACTAGTCAACTTTTGTTCCCTTGGTTCCATTGCTTAGCTGAAATTGGTTGCATTTTTCCGTATATTGACTTCTTCTATCTTATTCATGTCTATTACAATTTCTTACATATGTGCAGGGCCTTTAAAGCTTAAAAGGCATACGGTGGCAAGTCTCGAGGAACTCACTTAAAATGGATAAATGTTAAGGTGATTTATTTTCTAACAAACAGATAAAAACTTGCATTTTGTTTGAGATATAAATTCATTTTAAACTGACTAATGAAATATCTTGTAATATTGTTATAGTGTCCTCAACAATCTGGATCAACGGACTGTTTATATTATGTGATGAGGTATATGCATGAAATAGTAAAAAACCACCATCAAAACAACGATCCAGCCGAGGCACCACTATAAATTTTTTCCCTTTATATATTATGTTAAGTAATTATATGATTAATGTTTTGAAACAATCTCTTAATTGCAGTACTTTGTACAAGTTGTTTCTTATAGCCAAAAAGAGAAGGACGAGGTTCGAGATAATTTAGCTGATTATATCATACATAAATGGATGTAGTCTTCCTATGTGCTATACTATGGCGAGTTTATTTATTTTCTATTGATGTATGATAAATGGCATAAATATAGTTGATTATATCGGATAAAGCTGCTTAGTGTTGGGGTGAGCAGCTAAAAAAATACTCATCGATCCTCGTTTGCTACTGGGGAGATGTAATAGACAGATACAACTGTTGGGATGCTATAATTATTGTTAATTGTCATATTGCAGATACTCAAAGTTTAGGATTTTGGATTTCACTTTCAATAATAGGTAATATAGTGGCAACAATGATTCGTTGTTGAAACAAACGTGAAGAGCTGGGTCTGAATGTTTATGGTTTAGATTATAGTGTATTAGCAACCAAACATTTTAAAGAAATGAATTTGTCTGAACAAATTCAATCAAAATTTCAATAATTCCATTTTTTACCGCATTTGCATAAGACACTATTTGCATATTTTGCAATATAGCCAAATGATCTTCTTCAAATTGACACCTGGACCTGGATTTCCAATTGATTTAGAACATTTTTTATTTTTATTTATTTTTTGATTCCCTGATAAACACAAATATATATCTCCAAACACATTGGCATTTGGAACATTTACAACAACAAATTATTTATACTGTTTTGGCTGTTCCACGTGAAGGAATCAAAAATTATTCTGGTTTATAGATGCTTATGCTTGCTGGCTAATTGCTTGCTTGGATCGACTTATATAAGTCGGTTTTTTGCTTTTTGCAAGCCAAAATCTATTCATTTTGGCTTTCAAAAAGCTAAAAAAGTGACTTATTTAAGTCGATCCAAACGAGGCGTAAGAGTCTTCTGTCATATTTATAAAAAGGGAATGCAAGTTCAAAAAATGACAACAATATGAAATGAATTTGTTTGAAAACATAGGCCTATTTTCTTTATATTCATTTACCGTCTTTCATTTTCTTCCTTTGATGAAGCATCTCGCTCCAAATAGACTCATTAATCTTAATAAGGAGGAAGTAGTTAAGTTGATTTTATGTCTTAATCTGTAATGTCAACTATCAGTATATCCTATTTGAGGAGTAATTAATAGAAACCATAGCACGTTTGGTATTTTATTAATCCTTTGGTTCCGACTTTGTTGAACTTCTTCCATGTGAAATGGTGCGAAGAAAAATTCTACGGTAACAGTCTTAATTAAACAATATTAGTGTCAACTTTCAACTAGCAAGTATATAATTAAAAGACGTACAGATCACAAAATGAGATAAGAAAATTGGAAAATATACAAGCGAGGTTTTACTAATCTTTGTTTGTTAGGATATTTAATGAACAGATTTTCATGTGAACAAAATCTTCAAAAGTGAGGTTTTACTAATATAAAGATATTTATGTCAACAATATAGAAGATATATATTTTTTCTACCATTTATAGCCTAAGTGTGTTTTTTATTTTCTAAACACTCAGGTAATAGGATTAATTGTTGTTGGAACTTGAAACTTGGAATATGGAAGTGGCATTGAATTTTATTTACTGGATCCTTTTTGCATGTTTTTTTTAACAAATAGAATGACATTTTTTTGCATGTACACGTCCAGTTTCTTCTTTGTCGTACATTATGACACTTGATGACATGTATCTTACATCTATCAGTTTTTTTGGATGTGATGACATAATTATGTAAGGCTGTGAAGACACGTATTAGAAGATATTAATACTGCAAGTGTATTATAAGATAATATATGTTACTAAATTATATGAATTGCTTATATAGTTTTCGTATTCATTGCCTTTTATTAGATAGCTGTTTATATATTTTTCTATTACCGATATTTTGTAAATGCGACCGAGCTAGTTTATATAAACAACTGCAGCAAAAAAAAATTCCCTCTTCTTTGCGACGGTTGCAAGAAAAAACAATAGTAAAAGACCACGTTTTTGAAATAATCCAAAGGCCTATTGCTATTGTTATTATGAAGAACCGTAGCACAAAATAAAGTTATTGCGTCGGTTGTTTACGACAACCGTCGCAAAAGGCAACACTCTTGAACTCAAATGGCGATTATTTGCTACTGTTGTTGTAAAGAACCGTTGCAAAAAACCAACCTATTGCGTCGGTTATATAGAAAAACCATAACAAAAATGTGTTTCTTACGACAGTTAAACAACCGTAGCAACATGTTTATGCATGTTGCGACATCTGTATGTGCTACGATTGCTGAACCGTCGCAACTGGGGTAAAACAACCGACGCAAATGACCTGTTTGTACTAGTGTTGCTAGTGGGTGTTAGGACTCGTTTGTCTTGAGATTCTAAACTAGAGTTTGCTCAACAAACCATAGTCCCGTAAGCGATGTATAACTTCTTATCGATTGTATTACGTACAACTCTAAACCCATGGTACCTTGTCCTAATCTCATTTCGACCTCGAGTTTAGTCAGCAAATTGAAAGAGATTATTCATTCGTACCTATCATATCACGACGGCCTGAGTATATTATATGCACCTTGAGTTTACTCAACAAATACATATAGTTAACTTACCTCATATGCTCGATATATCAATAATATTACACATAACATCCCTAGCTTGAGTTTTCTTAACAACCAAGGAGTATGTATGTAATTTATTAATATATATGGCAGTGGATAACATTATATTGAAGATTCATAATCTTTAATATATTATATTGAGTGATATCGAATTAAGGAATAATGTACTCTTATGAAATACTCTCGTGATTCAAGTGTCGGACACATCAGAAATCATGGTATACACACATTTACATATGTATTCATTTCTTAAGTCTATTTGGGTTTCTTTGGTATTCCACCTTTAGTTTATATATTCATATTGTATAAGTTTTATTATTATATAACTTTTATATTTTATAGTACTTATATAACAATCTTATGTATAATATTATATTAATTAAATCTTCTTTAATTAATTAGCATTTTAATCAATTATATATTATTTAGCATAACATTTGTATTAAATATTTGTTACATACTATAACCTTTATAGTATTACATATATATCTTATATATGTGTATATTCATTCAATCAATTAACCTTTAATTAATTAATTTAATTAGTTAACCTTTTATTTATTTATTTAACCTTTAATTTATTTATTTACTTAAACAACTTTAATTAAATTATGTCAATTTCAAATTCAATTCATGTGCATACATGTACACTTATGGGATTTTAAGCATTTTAAAATAACATAACATATATCATAATATATAATACATGTATACATTTATTAATTAATTAACTTATTTAATTAATTTACTCTATTAATCTTATTAATAAATTTTAAAATTTCGAAATAAATATTTAATTTCATATTTTTGAATATTTTACTATAGCTTTTATAATATTTGTATATCTTATTATAAATTTAGCTTTTATATTTAAGAACTTATATTTTAATTTTCAAACTATTTTGAAAATTAGCCCTAGACCCAGTTCAAATTTGGGTTGTGAGCTTAATAGTCAACCCTAACATGGCTAACTTAGACCGTATAGGATATTAGGCTAGATACCACTGTTGGAACTGTGTCAGCTCGCAATGGAAGTTATGGGTGAGTTTCAAAAAAATTTATTGGATCTATATTGGGCCTATGAAGTCCAATTCATTTAGAACATTTCTAAATTTTATTTAAATAAAATCTCTTAATTTATCTAAATTTATAAATTAAATAGTTTTGTTTGATTTAAATTTTAATACATATAAATATACACATATGTATCATATAAATATATGTATGTGTGTGCATGTGTAACACGTAAGTCCGTGCAAGGTATAACATGTTTATGTGCACATAAAATGTATATCTTTACTCTTATACTTAATCTTTTTGTTAAAATAATTTTCATATTAGGGTATTTTTACATCTTTTAAACCAAAATATAATGCTTTTAAAATCATCATTCACTCATCTACATTTAGGCAAAACGGTAATTTGTGTATGCTTTTATTTTGAGAAAATTTATCTGCACAATTTAGTTTAATTTTGTAGGAAAATTGAGCGCAAATTAGAAGATGCTTCATGGATATATGCATGCATAAGTAGTGGAAGCCAAAAAATGAAGAAAAGAAGGAATTAAATCAACATGGTGGAGCCCATTTACCACTTACTAATGGACCATATTAAAAAGCAAAAGCACACGTTAGTGAAGGATTGATTAAACATTAATAATGACTTGTAGGCCACACAGAGTCGATGGCATTTTCGGTAGCTTCCTAAAAAGATATTAGGGTTTTAGACATGTATAAATACCCTGTAATAACCCACTTTTCCGTACAGTTTGAGTGGACAATAAACCACACATGACCCACTCAAATTTAGCGGAAAGGAGGATTAGGGAAAGAAGAAGGGAGAAAGAAAATAAGAAGAAAACCAAGCAACCTAGAATCTCACAGCGGAACGAATAATCTATAATATACAACAAAACTTTACCCAAAGAAAAATGTAATATAAATACACTAATCAAAGTATACTAACTTATTTCAATCCGGACAATTATAACAGCATGTCCTTACAATTGCTGATAAATACAACCAACAAACAACATAGCGGAACATAAAGAATTACGTAGATACGTCTTGGACCCACAACTCGTCTCCTGAGCTCCAACGCATCATAAGATAACATGTAAATATGCTCGGTCTGACCCGAGCATTATAATAAAATAACACCCGAGTCAGTCTGGAAAACCAGCTTGAGAAAACACACCCTACTGGATTTTAAAGTTATAAAAAAAACTTTGAAGTCAAAAGTATCTCGTAGACCACACCGCACATAAACGCAGACGTATTTTTACCTTACGATAACCAAACAATTTCATATGAAATTCTCTGATATTATAATAGTGTCTAAGGTACAAATACTTATTAATCACAACCCAAATTATTACATTAATTAAATTCTAGCATACTAGGTTATACAATCAAAATCGTAAAGGCACGTATTGGAGGTTGGATTCCGTACTATAACAAGGTAAGGAACCACCTTCCGATGGCACTTCTTTAGATAAAATGAATAGGGGTCTGAAAAGAACATCTTATACCCTTGCCACACTAGACTGGCCTACCACTTGACTAGTAGTACCAAATATAATCACCTCTTTGTTAATGGGCCCCGAAGCAAACCCGAGTAAATATTAATAGATCTAGATTTGGGATGACCATACCCTAATGAGAGCGACCCACATGTCCCTACTGCATGCCTGATTTTTGTCATTTCTCGGTTGTTGATGCCTGAGGCTACGTTTTACCTTTTATATAGCACTTTCCACTAGGAATGCTAACATTGCCCTCCAAGCAACAATGCAATACCAGCATTCATCTATACAAGTTTGTTCTAGTACAGAAAGAAATGCTTGAAAGCTCCGTCTTAAATTCCAACATCTTCATGATGTCTTCACTTCGAAACGCATGAGTTGGATCGAAGTGGTTTTCGGATAAAATATTTGATCCCGGTCTCTTCGAAAACAGCTCTTGATAATTTTTCGGTAAACTCAACCCCAGTTCTTTAGGAAATAAATGGTCAAAGATAAGAGCGAAGTTCACCTCCTAACCGTTAATTGACAGATTTCCTTATCGTTTGTCCTAGGAGAATGAAACGAGATTTATATGCAAAGCACAACATCATCGGAGATGATTATGCCATATAACACACGTGTTTCTCCTAGATATTTCGAAAGTTACATTTTGGTCCAAATTAGATAGTCGGTTATTTAACTATCGAATAAACAAACATTCAAATCAGGGATTTATTTTAGACGAGAAAACCAACGTTGGTTAAAAACATAAGCAACCACAAGCCTCCTTTTAATTTATCTTTTCATTAATAAAAATCACTTTATAATATATATTTTTTGAAAGGAAAGGTTCTTCACTTTTTAATACTTGCACAAAATAATTTTACAAAGATATATTTATAAATTCATATATTTTAAATACTTAGAAAATATCCATATACTTATCTCACGGTATAAGTATATTCACAGAATAAAGGAAGATTTTTTTTACACAATTCTAAAGCCAATCATAAACTCCTTTATAAATTTCTAAAACCCATTTATAAACAATTTGTAAATCTTTAAAAACCATTTATTCACATCTCTAAATCATTTCTCAAATCATTATTAAACACTTTATAAATCCATAAAACTAATTATAAAACTCTTCTTATAAAACCATAACCCATTTCTAAAATTCGTTTCCTAATATCTAACCATTTATGAAAATTCCTTTACCTTGGAAATAATCTTCCTTTAAGTTGTCGAAACCCTTTTATAAAAATCCCCTTATAAAACCCAAGTTCGTTTATGAACCCTATTTACAAGTCTCGAAAACATCTATTTATAAATAATAATAATTTACTTCAAAACACTATTATATAACAATAATTATTAAAAATAAACATTAAAATAAATAATTATTGTTAATTTCAAAACATCTTAAAATAATAATTAAAATTTCCGAAACATTATTAATAAAACAATAGTAATTAATCTTCACCATTATTATAAATAATAGTAATTAATTTCCAAAATACTATTAATAATCATTGTTATTATTTTGAAATCGTATTGATTACTTAAATAATTAACCTTTCAAAATATTAAAATATTAATCTCTCTCCTGTCATGGCAGCCTCTCTCTCTCCTGTCACATCCCCAACACCCCTTCCTCGTACCTTATTCCTACTCTTACCCATGCTCCAAACAACCCATCTCTGCCGCAACCCGCACCCTCCCCACCTCGACCCCCTGACCATCTTCGGCTTCCAACCCCTCAGTTGTTCTCTCCACAACTGCCCCCTCTCAACCAGTCTGGACTTCTTTATTCAAGCAGAAACCCAGGAATGCTGGGAAGTACATGCCGGTTGAGATGAAGCCTTCGTTCTCTGATGGTGCCTTAGACCTTCCTGCTGGCATAGTTGAAGCAGGAACTCAAATCCGGAGTGAGTATCTCGTGGGTTTCTTTCTTGACAAACCGCTGTCATTCACAACAGTGGTGCAAAGACTCAAGCAGGTATGGAAACTTAAAGGTACAATTAAAATCAAATCTGATGGTGTCATCTTTCTTTTCCTCCTTTCTTGTGAAGAGGAGAAGCAAACTATCATAAATGAGGAACCAATCATTATGAAGAACAAACTTTTTATTGTCAAGCCTTACGATTCCAAAATTAGTAATGTTTGTGGATCCGTGCACTATGTTCCGGTTTGGGTGCTTTTCCATAATATCTTGCTTTTTGCCTGGACTCACGTTGGTGTGAACTGGCTTTCGAGTAGGATTGGTAAACTGTTGTGTATGGATATGATGACTGAAAGCCTAGAGAGACTCCATTACGCTAAATGTTTAATTAAGATTCGACCTGACAATGAACTAGTTGATGAGTTTCTTGTTAAGCTTGTTGATGAGGGTACCCAAAAAATCAAAGTAACTTACATGTGGAAACCGCTAATTTTCACTTTTTGTGTTTCCTTTGGACACTTCTGTGAAAACAGTGAAATGCGAGTATCTCCTGTCTCTCACACAATTCAACTGAATCAAAACAAGCAAGATAAAATTGAGGTTAGAATCCCAATAAAGCAAAAAGAATTGTTTAAAGGAAATGCTCCTGTAAAGTGGCAAAAAGTAGGTAGATTTAAAGGTAGAAAAATGCATGTTTCTTCAACAACCTCTGCTAATCTCCTCCCCCTCGAAGTGGTAACTGATAGGAGTACTTCGATGGCTGTTAACTTGGGTGGAGTCGTTGAAACAGTTGATTTTGTCGATGATGATTTGTTCCTGGAAACCAATAGGGAAAAACAAATTAAAGAAGCCACTGCAGCTAGCAAAGATAGAAGGGAAAACAAGCTAGACCAAAATGATATAAACTTATCTCCCACGCTTCTAGATAGAGCAGGTGCTGAGAAGCCCTCTTTTTTAACTCATAACAAATTTGACATTTTGCATGAGCATGACTTTCTGGAAGTCGAGGAATTAACGCAAGCTGTTCCAATGAACGAGAATGCAGCAGAATGTTTGGTTACTTCACAAAAGGCAGTGACTAACCCAATAAATTTTTGGAGCAACGATATGGTTTCGGTACAAAACGTAAACTCAGCAACGTATCTGCATGAAACAGCAGTGAGTGGTCCAATCATAAGCTTGCCCAATACTTCAAACCTTAATGTTGCTCCCTCCACTCCCATTCACGTCATTAATTTCGGCAACAACCCTGCTCCCCTACGTACCCCATCTGACACACTCTCTGGACCCCAAAGCCCTATTCGATCATCCAAACTGACCCACTGTCTCATATACAATTCCAGTGTAAAACATGCAAACATGCAGACTTCCCCATGCAACCAACAATTCAATGTTATTTCAAACTCCAAAACGGTTCCTCAACTCAATGTAACAGCTCTGTCTCCTCCCATAGCTTATGTTGTCGAATCCCCCTCCCTAGATCATGTGCATGTGCACGTGCGCACAATATCCTCTCTCTCTCTGATAACATATCTCCTCAAGTCCCCACGCTACCTTCTGATACTTCATCGACTCAGGTGACTCAACATAAAACGTATGATATCCCACAACTAATCCCCGCGCCTCCAGGCAATGGAGTGGTCATGCATTCTGTGAATGCTGAAAAAATTAATCCCTACAAGCATATCAATCCTCCCAAAGCCTTCATCCCTCTTCCTGACACCTCATCCTCAATTCTTGGCCCTCCCCCGCTAATTTCCACGAAGTCTCCTAATCCACCCCATTCTGAAACAGTCGACTCTCCAGCCTCCATCTTTATGAACTCCCCTCTCTCTGCTTCCATCCTTGAATACAACAAAACCTCAGGTGCCTTGACTAGGCAAATGAAGAAAGCAATAATTGAATCTCTCGAGTTTACTCGATGACACATAATATATATGTTTGGAATGTTCGTGGAGCTCATGATGACTCTAAACTGCATATATGTAAAGATCTGATCACTCATTACAACCTGAGTATCCTAGCAATTCTTGAAACCAAGTTGAACGCTACTCTGTCCCGCAGAGCAGCCCATCTAATTAAGCCATCCTGGAAGATAGCACACAATCTCGACCAAGCCCCTTACGGTCATATTTAATTCTCTTCGATCCTACCGTCCACCTCCTAACCCCCATCGTCTCCTCTTCTCAATTTATCCACTGCCATAGCTTGTTCATCCCCAATAATATATCTTGCTACCTAACCTTCGTTTATGCAGAGAATGCAGCAAACTCCCGGGCTCCATTCCTTTCCACTCTTCCAAGTTTAAGACAAGACACCCATCCCTTGGTGGTCTGTGGTAATTTTAATTGTTCCCTTAGCCTTACGGATAGAATATGTGGCTTTACCCTATCTCTAGCTGACATTAAACCTCTTAACGATGCTATTCAAGAAGCTAACCTGATTGAAACTAAAGTCTCTGGTGCTAGATACACTTGGAACAACAAGAGAAGACAGGGTGTTAGAACTTTTAGTAAAATTGACTACACTTTCTCCAACCAAGAAGCCTTGAATGCCTGGCTTTTCTTATTCAACCAGATTCCCAACCCATCCCTATCTGACCACTCACCACAGGTCATCCACATGGGAGGTGCTGTCATGAGAGGGAGACCTCATTTTAATTTTTTTTATTTCCTGGACTAAAGAACTCGACTTTTTTTGATATTGTGCGTTCCGTTTGGTCCTTTCCTAACTATGGTAATCCTATGCTTGTTTTACAGAAAAAGCTCAGGGCCACGTAGGAGGCGCTGAGAGAGTGGTCCAAATCCAGATTTGGGAATGGCAGCAAGCAATCGAACATATGGAAACATAAACTACAGGAGATACAATCTGAAATGCAAAGAAACGCCCACGACGATAGCTTGGTTACTCTTGAAACCTCCATAGCAAAGCAGTATCAGCTGGAACTTCAGAAGGAGCTATCCATGATCAAGCAGAAGGCATGCGCTCATTGGAATGATGAAGGCGATCTAAATACTGCGTATTTCCATGCGACTCTTAAAGCGAAACAAAACCGCGACAACATCCATAGAATCGTTGACTTGGATGGTAATGAACAAACTAACAGATTGGCCATTGACAAAGCATTCATTGACTTTTCTCCCATCTCCTTGGTAATGCAGAAAATTTCAGTCCATGTATTGATAAAATAGATCCAAATATTCTTCCCAAGCTTAATCAACATGACCATGCATTTCTCTGCAATACAGTTTCCGAAGTTGAAATTAAAGATGCCATGTTTTCGCTTAACTCTAACTCTTGCAGTGGACCTGATGGCCTCAATAGTTTTTTCTACACTTCTTGCTGGAGCATTGTTGGATCTGACGTGTGCCGTGCGATTATGTTAGTTTTTAAAAACTCTAAGATCATGAATACATTCAATAACACAAACATTGCCCTCATTCCTAAATCAACCTCCGCTACGTCTGTTGCTGACTTCAGGCCTATCTCTTGTTGCAACTCGATATATAAGTGTGTTTCGAAGATTATTGCCTCTCGCCTGAAAGAGGTTCTCCCAAACATTATATCCCCTAATCAATCCGCTTTTCTCCCGGGCGGAAGTATCTTAGACAACGTTTTACTCTCTCATGAACTTCTCAGAGGGTACATGAGGAAAAACTTGTCTCCTAGAGCGATGTTGAAATTTGATGTCAGAAAAGCTTTTGATTCTCTTCAGTGGGATTCGCTGGTCCGAATCCTATGGTACATGAACTTTCCGCCACACTTTATTGTTGGATTTACACTTGCCTATCTATCGTGAACTACTCCATTGTTATTAATGGTTCTGCGAAAGGATACTTCAGAGGTAAGCAGGGCGTTTGTCAAGGCGACCCGATGTCTACTTATCTTTTCATTACAGTTATGGAACTCCTCACTCGTATGCTTGACAAATTAGTATCCTCTGGACTGTTCCATCTTCACCCTAAATGTAGTAATCCACGCATAACCTCCCTCATGTTCGCCGATGATCTCATTGTCTTCTGCAAACCTGATCCTATTTCAATTCACTCCATTATGCATGCCTAGGATGCATTCTATAGACAAACTGGTTTGAAAATTAACCTTGCCAAATCTGAGGTTATGCTAGCTGGCCTTACTGATGAACAAACTCTTCCGATCCTCAACTTCACGCGCCTTCAGCCCAATTTTAATACGGCAACTTATCTTGGAATCCCACTCGCAACTTCTCGGATTACAACTTCCCAATGTCTCACGCCGTTTGCAAAAATCATCTCTAAACTGGAGTGTTGGTCCTCAAGATTTTTGAGTCAGGCTGGCCGTATAACCCTTGTCAAATCCGTGATTTTCGCAATGCAAGTATACTGGGCTAAGACCTTCATACTGTTGCTAAAACTTATCAACATGACCAGAACTGCTGCTATGAGATTCATATGGAAAGGCTCCATTCAAGGTCGTTTCACTGCCCCTTTATCGTTCAAGCTTGTTGAGAAACCTCTACGCAAGGGTGGTCTTGGTATCTACAATGTTGCGTCTGGAATAAGGTTGCGCTAATCAAACATTTCGATAACTTCATAAACAATAGAGACAGCCTTTGGGTTCTCTGGTCGAAAAATTATGTTATTAAAAGGAGAGATTTCTGGAGCATGCAACCCCCTCAAAACATAAGCTGGACCTGGCGCTCTATCTTAAACATGCGAGATTGCATCCTTCCCTATGTCCAATACGGTATATTGAGCAACGTTCCATTCTGGAATGACCCGTGGATTGCCCATGGCTGCATACTTCGTACGAAGCTTACGCACAATGACATTTCCCAAACTGGCATTCACCCAAATTCGATGGTCACGGTTGTGTATAGCAATGGTGGTTTTGTGCTCCCTAACACGTCGAACCAGGCTGTTCGTCTAATATGAACCAGATCATAGCCTCTGATACCTCCCTAAATTGCAACCTCTTCATTAACTGGAAAGGCATAGGTAGTTCTTACAAAATCAAACATATGTACAACTACCTTACTGGACATGACAACCTGGATGTGTGCAAATGGCACAAAAGAGTTTGGTATAGGGACAATAACGCTAGAGAAAATCTAATGCTTTGGAAAGTCATTAATAATGCTCTGCACACGCGTGTCAAGCTTTTTAGTCGTGGGATGGTCGTGCCGATCCACTGCACATTCTACAGTTCTGAACCAGAAACAACAGATCATATCTTCTTTGACTGCGGCTTCGTCTTACGGCTGTGGACGAAGGTATTGAACAAGCTTGGTTTCTTGGATGCACAGCTTTGGAATGGTAATATTTGGAGGACTCTTCTAAAAGTTCCTGACATGAACGTTGATAGGAATAGGCTTCTCTTCATTGTTTTAAAGAAATTCCTATACGTTTTTTGGAAGGAAAGAAATCGGCGTGTCTTCCAGCCGAAGCTTTTACGGAATGAAGAACTAATCTATTGTCATCTCTCCTATGAAATAAAAGCGGGTTTGAACACTGCAAAATTTGCAATTGAACCGGGAATTCTAACCGCTCTCTGATTGGGCTGTTTTCCCGCTTCCTGTCTGTTCAATTCCCCCTTTTTGCTTTGTTCGTTGGTTTTCTTTTTCCTTGCGTTTCTCTTGTGTATTTTCGGTATTGGTGCACTTTGTTCCATCCTTTGTTTGCTTAGTGTTTCCTTTGTGTGTGTGGTCTTTGTATTTTTCTGTATGTTTTTTCTCTTCGGTGCATAAATAAAGTAGTAGAGGACCATCCAACCCCGTCGGCTATGTCCAAAAAAAAAACTTTTAAAATTTTTTAAATACAAATAAATATCTTTAAAACATTTCTAAATGACTTAGAAAAGATAGGTAATAAGGTTGGGGTAAAATAGAAATTAAATCCTTTTGAAACAAAATATTTCCGACAACCAAAATTCAGATTTTAAATCATTCTCCATCTCAAAAACCAACTCCAAACCAAATGACAATTTATAGTATCTCAAAATACTAATTTGAAACCAATAGCTACCAAACACTTAACCAATATCGATATTGATTTTTTTTTATCACTATAGGGTTTAAGTGTTGAACATATAACAATGTCATAATCAATAGAGCCAACAATCAGGTATAATATCCAATAAATCATATGTCAAGAATATTGTTGAAATTAAAATCAACTGTTGGATCCCTCCAATCTGTTTCTCTACATCAAAACTATATATAATCGTATAATATGGGTCACCACTACTAGGCGGATATATATAAAAGGTCATCCGCTCTAGGGGCGAGAACAAATCCAAACCAACTGATAAAACAACAAATCATCCAAACATTCATTCAACAATTTTTACCAACTATATAATATATTAGTTAACCAAAATGGTGAATAGAACTCACCATTATTCCAGTTGTCGTTGAGGCGTTTTAGATTCCATCTAAATCGAATGACGTTCGATTTAGCGTGAAATTCAACTAGCTCCAATCATCACCAAACCAATTCCATATCGTAGTCCAGGTCAATACGATCCTAACGCAACTGACCGCATTCAATTCCACCCTAAAACGAATAAGTTATTGGTTTTACATCATTTTACAATAAATAATAATTCAGATCCA
Source organism: Allium cepa (assembly GCA_030765085.1). Lineage (NCBI taxonomy): Eukaryota > Viridiplantae > Streptophyta > Magnoliopsida > Asparagales > Amaryllidaceae > Allium > Allium cepa. The sequence continues at coordinate 207,644,634 of CM060934.1, forward strand.
CTAGTCACCGTTAACTAATTAATCCACCTAATATAAATTATTAATCCTTCTTCCTCGTTCTAAAACGTGTGCGTTTAAATCGACTTCATCGTCGTCGCCTTCCATCATCGCGCGCTGCTCGACCACCGAAGCTCCGCCTGCCCCTGAAGAACCTCCCACCGCCGCCGCCACCTTCCAAACCGCTACCATGTCGTAGAAAAACCCTTAAAACTGAACGCCATTAAACCATCAATTCCCACCGCCTCATCCTGCCAGCAACCACCGCACTGCCATCCAAGCACCTCGCGACCACCAGCTACCCAACGACACCACCCACGGTTCCTATCTCCTCTACAGTCGCCGTGCCGAGGTAAAAGATTATCGCACCGTTAATCGATGAACTACGGCCACCACACTTCACTATCAATGATCTCCACCATCCAATATGTTTAACTTCTACCCCTCTACAACTTCCTAGTTGAGCACCTCGGCGATCAATGCCACTAGCGGTCCATGTCGATATGATTCGTTCGATTTGGTTATGTTTTATCTAGATTTTGATCTGCGATTTCTAAATGTGGAGGAGTATATAAAGGGGGGAGGGGGGAGGGTGGGGGGGGCATAATATGGTGCAACAGTGGAAGCATGGTCTGGTCGTGCTAGGCATTAAACAGGTATAGCCTTAATAAGATGTATACTTTTTATTTAATTCAAAAATATCAAACTCTTATGCACCCTAAATCTTGAACCCTAAACAAGGCATGCCGTCTGGCGTTACGTAATAGATATCCTTAACATGAACTAAATGGAACTATTATCGGGGCCTAATTTAATCGTATACAGAAGATGGTTTTCAAAATCAAATTATATTAATTTAAATTTCTTTAATTAATTTCTATATGTTTCGAGCTCGCACGATCAAATGATACGTTTGACTACAATGAAATTCGATGGCATACGATGGCTCACTATTACGGATCCAATGAAACTAGTTTCGTCAAAACCCAAGACAGTGCCCAGGAAGACTATTTTCATATGTTAATTAAAACGATTATTATTAAAAACCAAATTAATCACTTCTAAATCTAAATTTAAAAGTTTGTTATCTCATTCTTATACAACTGAATTTAATTAAGATTTCAAAAACATTTTTATTCTTGTTAAATCCAAGATTTACTTATTTAAACAACCTCAAATATTCAAAATAACCATTATATTCTAAATTTTAGTTATTTAACTTATAAAATTAAATTTTCCTATTTAAAATCAATTAAATATTCCAAATTTGGATGACTAAAATTCTGGGTCATTACATTCTTTCCCCCTTAAAAGAATTTCATCCCTAAAATTTCGAAGGTAGGAAAAATGCTCCAAACCCATTAACTTTTTAAAACAAATTAGTTGAAATAGATTGCCAAATTATTTTAAGACTTTAACTTTCTAAAATCAATTTGTTGAAACTTTGCTATCAGCTATCCTAAGTATTTAAATTCATTCACAGATTCCAACTAATATCATTCTAGGTTATAAATATCAAATTTTAAGTTATCAAAATTTTCTTCAAAATTTTCAAAAATTTACTAACACCTTAAATTTATGAAAAAATTCGCCAGCGTCTCTTTTGCGCGGTTTGATCGAAAAAGCTAAAACTCGTCACTACAGATCGAAAATAGATAAAAGAAAACAAAAGCCAAGTGGCTCAATCATCAAACCAAACAATAATATAAACATGTAGTATTTGTCGAGCAACCAACTCTACTTGAGAAACCTAAAAGTGTCAACTAGCATTTGCTTCTATGAACCTGCATCTTACTTACAAATAATATCCAACCAAATAATTTCTAACCATATCATTTGCATTTCCAATGTCAATATCTAATTTATTTAAGCCCGCATGATGTACATATACCATCAGTATGCAAAGCCAAACCTGATCGCTCGCTCGATCACACAATTTCACTTTCGAACTAGTTTCGTGCACACGACCACTCTTGTGCAGACTCAAATTTGGTTCCTTGATTAGAAACTTCCATTCTCCTTGCATAGTCATATACTATGATAGTGAACTGGATAATTCAAAAATCCATATCCAATATTTGCCGTCAAGAATTGAGTGAAAAATCCTAACTCGGATCGGTATAAACCACCTTGAAATCATGTACTCGAATCTGGATCAACAATTATGTGAATAAATTAAAATAATATACGTAAAACTTACGCATTTATTGGTTTCTTATTATACCCCTTTCTTTCTTATTCAGATTCTTTTATCTACATTCATTTCATTACTTTGTATTTTTTTCTTAAATACTAATATCACTTAAGGACCATTCCACCAAATTTTACTTAAGTTTATTACAAACATTTTATACAACACTTCTCATGTTTATTATCACTTCACAACTTAAGTTCATATCCATTTTAAGTCAATTTTAATTTCAATTAACTTATTTCATTAATTCACTTCATTATTCAATTCTATCAAACAACATTCCAAAACATATTCAATTCACTAATTTAATTAGTTCAAGTCATAAATTTATTTCAAATATCATTTTATTTAACTTAACTTAAGTTAAATTTCAATTTAAAATTGCTTTCCTTAACATTCATATTTAATAATTTGAAACTTTGTTTTAACTTATTATTCCTCAATTTTCTTTTAGTTACAAAAAACGATTTCTTACAATTTCAACAAAATACTTGGATAAAAAGTTTCAGAATTTAACCACTCTATTTTATTTCAACTCTGTTTTGAGATAATACATAATATAATATATATCTCTTTTTGTATAACAAATCATATTTTGGATTTAAATCAAAACTTGTTTTACAAAAAACAAAATCCCATGGTAGCAATTTCTCTCTTAGAAACCCAAAAATGAACATCGATGATGTTGTAATCATCATCGAAATTATTTTCCAACGACCGAAGTGAGCCCAATGCATTCTATTTCCTTTAAATTCTTTTAATATATTTCTAATCAAAATATTTTCAAAATAATATTATTATTACTTTTCCAAAACCTTTGAAAAACAATTTCCAAAATCACAGATTTTTAAATTATCAAATTCTCAGCTTTTAAATCCTTTTTATTTACAAATCATATTTATACATTTCCCTCATATATAATTTCACTATGGTTATATAAAACCATTTCTTAACTGTTTATATTTTTTACATTATAATAACAACAACTTTATTAGAACACAAACAACAAACAACAAAAGGTAATAATCAAATATTATCATTCATTAACAACTAAACGCACCATATATACTATAATAATTTCTGAAAAATTATTCCTTTATATATAAAATATAATCTAGGTAAAATTATTTCATTTACCCAGTTCCGAAACAATATTTTGTCGAATTGTTATATTCAAGCGTTTAGAGATCCCTATCAATAACGTTAATTACTCGCATTGACCAGAATCCATAAGCCACTCAATAGATCAATCAACACAATATAAAACATTTTTATATCACTAACAAATATGTGCTCACACACACGCACACAAACTCTTAAACTCATTCCAGGGTGCTATTAACCCTATCTATAATGAGTAATCCCTACCAAAGCCAAGGTTCCCGCTTAACCTTACGCTCTGATACCGGATGTAACAACCTACTTTTCCGTATAATTTAAGCGGACAATAAACCACACAAGATCCACTCGAATTGAGTGGAAAGGCGAATAGATAGGAAAAAAGAAGGGAGAAAGAATATAAGAAAAAAACTAAGCAACACAGAATCTCACAACGGAACGAATAATCTATAATATAAAACAAAACTTTACCCAAAGAAAAATGTAATATACATACACTAATCCGAGTATACTAACTTATTTCAGTCCAGACGGTTATAATAGCATATTCTTACAATTGCTGATTAATACAACCAACAGACAACACAACGGAACACAAAGAATTACGTAGATACGTCTTGGACCCCCAGCTCGTCACTTGAGCTCCAACGTGAGAAAACACACCCTGCTGGATTATAATAACACCTGAGTCAGTCTGACACGAGCATTATAATAAAATAACACCTGAGTCGGTCTGGAAAACCAACGTGAGAAAACACACCCTGCTGGATTTTAAAGTTATAAAAAAACTTTAAAATCAAATGTATCTCGTAAGACCACGCCGCATATAAACACGGACGGGTTTTTACCTTACGATAACTAAACCATTTCATATGAAATTCCATGATATTATAATAGTGTCAAAGATACAAATACTTATTAATCATATCCCAAATTGTTATATAAATTAAATTCCAGCATACTATATTCTATACTCAAAACCATAAAGGTATGTATTGTAGATTGGATTCCATACCATGACAGGGTAAGAAACTGCCTTCCAATGGTATATCTCTAGATAAAATGCAACGGGGTTTGACAAGAACATCTTGTATCCCTGCCACACTGGACTGGCCTACCACTTGACTAGCAGTACAGAATATGATCACCCTTTTTGTTAATGGGCCCCGAAGCATACATTAGTAGATAGTAATCGATCTAGATTTGGGATGACCATACCTTGATGGAAGCGACCCACATGGTCCTGCTGCATGCAAGATTCATGTCATTTTCTCGGTTGATGAGGCCTGGGGCTACGTTTTACCTTTTATATAGAACTTCCCACTTAGAATGCTAATACTTCCCTCCATGCAACAATGCAATGCCAGAATTCATCCATACAAGTTTATTCTGGGATTAAATGAAACGCTTGAGAGCTCCGTCATAAATACCGTCATCTTCAAGATGTCTTCACTTCGAAATGCTTGAGTTGTTTCGAAGTGGCTTTCGAACAACATATCCGCTCCCGGTCTCCTTGAAAACAACTTTCAATAGTTTTTCGGTAAACTCAACCAACGGTTCTTTAGGAAATAAATAGCCAAAGATAATAGCGAAGATCACCTCCTAACCATTAGTTGACGGATTTCCTTATCGTTTGTCCTAGGAGAATGAAACGAGATTTATATGCACATTACAACATCATCAGATATGACTGTCCTATATAACTCACGTGTTTCTCCTAGATATTTCCAAAGTTACGTTTTGGGTCCAAATTCGATATTCGGTTATTTAACTATCAAATAAACAAATATTCAAATTAGGGATTTATTTCAAACGGGAAAACCAATATTGGTTAAGCACATAAGCGACCACTACCCTCCTTTTAATTTATCTTTTCATTAATAAAAATCATTTTATAATACTTGCATAAAATACTTTTACAAAGATATATTAACAAATTCCTATATTTTAAATACTTAGAAAATATCTATATACTTATCTCGTGGTATAAGCATATTCATAGAACGGAGGAATATTTTCTTTTTACATAATTCTAAAGCCAATTATAAACTTCTTTATAAATTTCTAAAACCCATTTATAAACAATTTTGTAAATCTCTAAAAACTATTTATTCACATCACTAAATCGTTTCTCAAATCATTATTAAACTCTTTATAAATCCATAAAACTAATTACAAAACCTAAAATAATTTCTAAAATTCGTTTATAATATCTAACCATTTATAAAAATTACTTTACCGTGAAAATAATCTTCTTTAAGTCTTCAAAGTTTTTTTATAAAACTCCTCTTATAAAACCCAACTCTATTTATGAACCCTATTTATAAGTCTCGAAAACATTTATTTATAAATATTAATTATTTACTTCAGAACACTATTATATAATAATTATTGTTAACAATGAATATTATAAATAAATAATTATTATTGACTTCAAAACATCTTAAAATAATAATTAAAAATTTCAAAACATTATTAATAAAACAATAATAATTTATCTTCACCAATATTATAAACAATACTAATTAATTTCCAAAATACTATTAATAATCACTATTATTAATTTCAAATCATATTAATTATTTAAATGATTAACCTTTCAAAATATTAAAATATTAATAAATAACTTTAAAAAATTAAATATAAATAAACAACTATAAAATATTTCCAAATGACTTAGAAAAGACAGATAATAAGTTTGAGGTAAATAAAAATTAAATCATTTTAGAACAAAATATTTCCGACAATCCAAATTCAGATTTTAAATCATTCTCTGTCTAAAAAACCAACTCCAAGCCAAATGGCAATTTATAGTATCTCAAAATACTAATTTAAAACCTATAGGTACCAAACGCTTAACCAATATTGATATTGATTTTTTATCACTACAGGGTTTAAGTGTTGAACATATAACAATGTCATAATAAATAGAGCCAATAATCAGGTTTAATATCCAATAATTCATATGACAGGAATATTATTGAAATTAAGATCAACAATGGCGAGGAATCCTATCGGATCCCTCCAATATGTCCTCCTGCATCACAAACTGTATATAATCTAGTAATATGGGTCATCCGCTACTAAGCGAGTATATATAAAAGGTGATTCGCTCTAACGGTGGAAATAAATCCAAACTAATAAAATAGTAAATTATCCAAACATTCATTCAAGAATTTTTATCAACTATATAATATATTGGTTAACCAAAAAGAAGTCTAACTCACCACTATTCCAGTTGTCGTAGAAGCGTTCTAGATTGTGTCTAAATCGAACGACGTTAGATTTAGCGTGAAATTCAACTAGCCCCAATCGTTACCAAATCAATTCCATATCGTAGTTCACGTCAATACAATCCTAATGTGACTGACCGCGTTCAATTCCGCCCTAAAACAAATAAGTTAATGGTTTTACATCATTTTATAATTAAATAATAATTCAAATCCACTAATCACCATTAACTAATTAATCCACCTTATATAAATTATTAATCCTTCTTCCTCGTTCTAAAATGTGCGCATTCAAATCATCTTCGCCGCCACCGCCGGCTTCCACCATCGCATGTCGCTCGACCATCGAACCTCAGCCTACCCCTAACGAGCCTTCAGTCACCGCCGCCACCTTCCAAAACGCCACCATGTCGAAGAAAACCCCACAAAACTAAAGTCGTTAAACCATCAATTCCCGCCACCTCAGCCTGCCAATGACCACTGCACTGCCACCCAAGTAGCCCACGACTACCAGCTACCTAATGACACTGCCCATGGTCCCTATCTCCTCCGCAATATCCATGTTGAGGTGAAAGATTGTCGTGCCATTCATCGATGAACGGCGGCCACCACACTTCACCATGAACGATCTCCACCATCCAATATGTCGAGCTTCTCCCCCTCTACAAATTCCTAATCGAGCATCTTGGCGATCAACGCCACTAGTGGTACATGTCGATATGAGTCATTCGATTTGGATGTGTTTTATCTAGATTTTGGTCAGTGATTTTTGAACATAGCGGAGTATATAAAGGGGAGAAATGGTATGGTGCAATAGTGGAAGTATGGTCCGGTTGTCCTGGGCATTAAATGGGTATGGCCTTAATAAGATGGATACTTTTTTATTGAATTCAAAATATCAAACCTCTTATGCACCAGAAATCTTGCACCCCAAACAAGGAATGCCGCCTGGTGTTCTATAATAAATACCCTTAATATGAACTCAATGGAACTATTATCAAAGCCTAATTTGATCATATACAGAAGATGGCTTTCAAAATCAAATTATATTAATTTAATTTCCTTTAATTAATTTCGATGCATTTTGAGCTCGCACGATCAAATATACGTCCGATCGCCACAAATTCGATGGCATACCATAACTCACAATTACGAGCCAAAGAAACCAGTTTTGTCAAAATACGTGACAGCGCCTCAGAAGTATATTTTCATACGTTAATTAAAATGATTATTATTAAAAACTAAATTAACCACTTTTAAATCTAAATTTAAAAGTTTGTTATCCCATACTTATTCAACTGAATTTAATTAAGATTTCAAAATCATTTTTATTCGTATTAAATTCAAGATTTGCTTATTTAAACAACTTCAAATATTCAAATAACCATTATATTTAAATTCAAGTTATTTAACTCATAAAGTTAACTTTTCAATATTTAAAATCAATTAAAAATTCCAACTTTGGATGATAAAAATTCTAGGTCGTTACATACCCTCTTATGTTTCATGTAATGGATATCTTCTTTTATGCATAACTATAGCCCCAAAATTGAAATAAAAGTTCTCTTATCTTTACTGGCATCTTAGCCTTCTTTTTTATTTTACGCACTTTTATTTCATGCTTTCTTTAATGCTATTTTATTTCATATTAATATAGTATATTTGTTTTTGTGTAATTAGTTAGCTCACTACTTCTTTTTAGTTAGCTGTCTTTAATTACCTTTTCCTTTCATTTTATTTATGTTGAAATTAATTTATGTTGATATGAATCCAAGTATGAGAAGCTAAACCCCTTCAATTTAGAGATAATGAAGCATATTAATCATGTAAATTCAACATAATGATTTCATTTATGCTCTCTTATTTTTATGCTTGATGTAAATTTAGATATTGATGAAAGTTTGTTGTTTAGTAGTGAATTGATAGTCTATTCTATTAATCACGAATAGGCTATACTTAATTAAATATAAACATAAGTTACATCTTCATCTAACTAATTGATTTTGTTAATGAAATTAAAAGTGGAATCAAAATTTAATGTTCTATGTTATTTGATCAAAAATAGTAAATAGATGATACTTCAAATAGATTTTACTTCTAACTTCATAATCATTTTCATGAGATTTGATAAGTGGGTTTGGATGACGTATTAAAGTTTGATGATTTAAGTTGTATTAGTCAATATCACAAATAGACCATACTTATAATAAATACATCAACTAATTCTACTTGAGTTAAGAAAAAAGATATTATAAATTTGTTATATGTTGATTTATTTGAATATGAGAGTGAGTTTAACTCTAAATTAACTTTAAATCTCACTTCTTTTTATCCTCATTTTACTCTAGTTTTTCTACACTTTTAACTTAAAATCATTTTAAAAACTTTCGGGGATAATTTGAACGAGTAATTTAAAAATTATTGCTTTCCTTGTGGGATCGACCCGTACTTACATACGTACTACTATTGTACGCTGTGAGCTTGCTAATTTTAATTTAGAAAATTTGGTGGTTTTCTAATAGATAGAAAATCAATTTCTAACACATGTCTACGTATAGATGTTGGGATTTATGTCGCAACAGATACATTAGCTCATCCAATATGTATTGTATGTTATCCAAATATGTGTATGTATTTAAACTTGTTACTTATATAAATATCATATATATAAGTTTATATCAATTTTGTTTAAATTATTTTATGTATATGAAAATATTCAAAAAAAAATATTTATCAATATTTATATATAATATACATAAAACTACTAATATATATATGCATATTATTATAATAAGTATTTAAACGATATATATAAATATATAATATATTCTTTTCATTTTCAGTTTTTTTAATTATGAACCACATATATATTTATGTATATTTTTAACAATAAATTTTTATTAAATATATGAATATATTTAAATATAAACATATTTATAATATCTAAATATATATACACATATTAACTGACAAAATAAATTATTATTTTCATAATTCTAGATCATAAATATAGTAATATAAAATTTTGTTATTGATTTTATTAGTTTAAAACATACATTCATCAATTTATTTACTCGAAATAGATATAATATTAATAAAAAATATTTTCGAAATTCTACCCATAATTTAGATTTCTATAAAAATTTATATTATATTTTGAAGGTTGAAAAGAAATTCATTATTTTTTTGAGAAAAATATACCGTTGATTAATTAATTATTTTTCGGCCATTATTTATAATTATTTTATAAAATAAAAAAATTGGTTTTTAATTCATTTTCTGACCAAGAACTATTCTTATGTGAAAATAATTTTATAAAATTTAAAAAACAAATTTTGAAACAAATTTTATTTTATATGATTTATATTGATAGTATATTTCTTTAAATAATATTAAAAATAATAAATAATTAAAATTTTTATAGCTGTTCAAATTTATTATTAGAGTAACTAAAAATATATAAAATTATAGGATCAATTATTATCATAGAATGATATTGTAATTAAATATGAATTATATAAAAAATTAAATGATGTGTGTGCGTATATAATAATAAAATAATAATATTATTATATTTAAAATTCGGTTTAACATATCTCATATATCTAAAAGAATTAAGTGAATACATACATATAACCAATCTAGCTTGTGATAATAGTAATAAATATAAGAATCTCACCTAGTTAGCAATATATATAATGAAATGTTAATCAGACCCTATAACATTATATATGTAATGATATTATTACAATAATTTATAATGAAATGTTATATACCATGATTTAATGAACAATAACTTGAAAATCATTGCCCTGTAGCATACCTTGTGACGATGAACTCTCTCCTCTTATAAGCTTTTTGATTCGGCAGACTGCAAGTCCTTGAACTGTTGACCTTTGATTATCGAATAATAATTGATCTTGAATTGATTTGAGCTTGATATTGTGGGGCCACTAAGGTTGAAGTCGGTTATCAATAGAAGATGAAAGTGGCAACAAAAAAACTAATTTTTAATGAGGGTTAGAGTTATTTAAATAGTAGGTGGAAGAGAGAAAATAATGGATCATATCTCATACTAGTTTTCACTTAATCTGAGCCACCCAAAAAAAACAACCCCAACCTAATTAACCCGACCCCTTCAGCCCTATTCCAGCCAAAAATGCTTGCCCATCATCATGGGCCAAGATCCCATTTAAGCCCGTAGAAAATATTGTTCAATTAAATCTAATTTAATCGCTTATCGATACCGTATATCTATCGATATATTTATAACTATTACAAATATATTTAATAATATTTATTCCTCAAATTATAATCATAATTTATAATTAATATTTTATTAATATTAGTTAATTTAATTAATTTATAATAATTATAAACTAATTAAATTGTTTGGTCAAAAGTGAATTCATCATTTTGGTTGTGTGACTCGTTAGATGTAAATTTGGTCAGCGATTAACATTGAATTATCGAATGTTAACGTTCACACATCACTTAACAGTTGATGTGACATTTTGGCCAAATTTATCACTTACTTAGTTTTAGTAAAGTCCAATTTCACTTTGTTAAGCATTACCCAGTTGTGTCTTTTTATTTACACCAGTTCTCTTCGTCAAAACAATATCACCTTGGACTTATGGAATTTGCTAATGACCAAATTCCAATATCGTCCACATTCAACTCTATAGTCCAAACATAAATTCCTTAGTTCAACAATAATAATAATTATTAACTGAACTATTCTGGGCAGAGACTTTAACTTCGAGTTGACTTGAGTTAACCATGATACCAACCCCATAAAACCGAGGAGATGAATCCTCTCTTGGATAGTGCTTTACATTACTTCCAATATTTCTACTCGATCCAACTATAGTCACTCAATGGATGCCATGTCATGATCTAATTATAATCAAAGCGGATCTTTCATATTAAAGATCAACAGTATTTTCAAGTTGAGAGAACTGTGTAAATCAGTCACATCGATATTCTTTTTTGACCTTAGTTGTGTAATAGAAAACTGTCGAGTGAGTGATTCTACAGTTATCCAATGACTATTAGTACATAGCCTCCTGGTTCCTCCAACGGTTAACACTACCCAGCATTTAGATAGCGTCACGTGCTCTAGTCTCATTGGATACATCGATATCCAATCTTGATGCATCTTGACAAAAAACATTTAAAATGATATATTAGTTTTCATTGTGATAGGTTACTCATGGTTGCAACACTTTGTAACTGCTATTATAAAACATACCGTTTATGGATTTTATACTAAATATATATTTTAATTGAATTAATTAATTAATATAACACATTATGTCAAGTAGGGTTGTTATGGTGATGGTAAATTTTCCATTACTAGCCAATCAGTTATCATTTTTGCATTAAATCGGTACACCGGTTTAATCGAAATGGTAATGGTAAATTTACCATATTCATAACTGTAAATCATTGTTAACATTTCTTCAATACTAGTGGTAATGGTAGTTTTACCAGTCAATTTATAACACATGTATATTCATGCAATATGCTCTATTATAGGCATTTAGAACGAAGAAAATGCTTAAATTTAGTTCAATAATCGGGTGAAATAATGTTAAATACACTTCACTTTGTTTTCATTCATGTCTTTTTATTAAGCGACACTATAAATAAATGAAGTAGCTTTATAGTGTGACTATATGTCGAATTATTGACCTTTTTTAGACAAACGGTAATTTACCATTACGAGTGTAACGGTTACCAGATATCAGTATACCATCATATCGATAACGGTAACAATTTTAGCTTACCGATAAAAACGTTATGGTACGGTAACGGTATTTGCGAAATAGAAACGGTAACCATTACAATAACAGACCTAATATCAAGCACATAATAGAAAGAAAACACCTTTTATTTTGAACAAGATTGATTATCGAATTAAGTATATGCAACAAAATACATAATTGCCCTTAGGGCATAACCTTAACCCTATCAAATGGTTACTTAACTTCACTCGTCATTAGCTTGAGATAGATTATAACTTTTTAGGCACTCTTAGAGCTAATATGCAAGATACTTAGCTCATTGATCGAATTGAAGTAAATTTAATTCTTTTGCATGTCTTATTTTCTACTTCCATTTTGTATTCTAAAAACTTAAAATAAATGTATGACTTATGTATCGAAATAAACATGTCTATATTTAGATAATTCATCAATGAATTTAATGAAGTAAGTGGATTCTCTTTCAAGATCTCTAACATCAAACTGTAAACATTTGACTTATGAATGAAGATATTCTTTGTTTCATTTGCAATAATTTATTAATGATACAATGTAGTCTAAGAGCTCGATAGCTCTTTTATCGCTCACGTCGAATAGGTGATCTAGTCATTAATCCTTTTTCATACAATTTAAAAGTTTCATATGATTCATGGTAATATGAATTAAAACATTCTTCATTATCGTGCAATAGTTTCTCGATGATATAGCTTAGTCTATGATTCCAAAGTAATTGTTAAATATTTTAGATGCTTCTTTATTTCTATAACTAACCCATCACAAGAAAACAATTACTGTCACCGAAATAACAAAATATATGCATTTCTAATGAATGTTCATAATATTCATACATAAAACGAAATTGCGTTCATTTTCTCTCAAGAACCAAAATGGTTATTATTTTATAAATTAACATTTGATCTATAAAAGTAATTATTCATTACATAGATGCAAACCATTAGCAATGGTTATATGGTACACTCCCATCGTTTTGGCTATTAAAATAGCAAGTTCGTTATACAAAGCTTTATTGAACCTCCTATTATGAGCTTTCTTATACTTCTACTGTAACTAACCTACATTCGAGAGTTACAGTTGTAGTATGTGAAGCTCCAAAAAACAGGTCTTAAAAAATAAAATCTTATATAATAAAACATATTAAGAACAGAAACCATTTTTCTTATTACTTTATTTTGCAGGTAAAATAAAGTATTATTATTTTGCACATGCAAGTTGGTTTTATAGTGCAGTGGCCATACCACTTTACAAATGTAATACATGTTTGAGGCAAAGATGCCTCAGCAACTAGTAGAATGACCAAAACTAAGTACATCGCACAAGTTAGGCAACGTGCTTGAAATGCTAAGCAACAACATAAACCATTAATCCTCATGCACATAGGAGGATTCATACTCATCCTCGGATGAGTTAGTACCAATAACATTGACATACTCACTAAATAGTAATCTAATTTGGGATCGAATGCCTCTAAATCCTTGTCGATTATGCATCACCTATCATAAGTTTCATCCTTTAAAATCTCATTATTATGTTAATTGTATTTTCCATCCATAGATAGGATATGGTAATCAACAGAAATGTAATAGAATGGGGATCTATGCTCTACCTCCAGATCGGAGACAAACTTAAAGCATATGTCACTTAATGGGGAGTAGCAAATTTACTTCACTTCATGGACCCAGGTCTTCTCTTTAGAGTACCAATCAAATTGGTTAGTGATAGAGCTTGTGATAGAGCTAGGTGAAAAATAAGCGGTGAAAGCACCAACATGGGTAGGAGGGGACATATGTTTAAGGACCTATACATGCTTCATGAATTTTGTAAGAGGGATCTTCTAGGGCATATGAAGCTTTACAACAACTTCCTCGATCTCAGGCGATGGCGTTGGAGTAGGAGAATGCTTGTAAGGAGCGACAAGATGACCAAAAATCTACAATTTTGGCATATCGGCGGTTTCCACTTATAACCAACATCTACCAAAGCAACAAGGCCAGGAGCCGATTCAATCGATAATACATATGGTAAAAATATATCAACCTTTACCTCAATCAAAGCTCTTGCAAAACCTAATCTGTCCCTTATCACCGCCGCCTTATCAAAATAGATCAACTCACCAAAAAGGTTTGCCAACTAATCAATACTAACCATAGATTGAAAAATAGAAGGGATGTTTGAGAAATGGACCCAAACAGGGATAGAGAGTACTTGTTCATGTGTAGTGTCAACTGATGTGCTCCATTTGGTAACAATAAATTACTTTTCCAGAATAATAATAGGCTCGGCTTCAAGAATGCGGAGTCTATCCTTAAAGCATGTGAAAGCGAAACAGACTGTAGAATTATCAAATTGCATGGCAATATTTCCTTTCAATCGCCAAAACTTCCTAAGATGGGATTTCACAACAGCAAATGGTGGGTAATCATCTAGGAAGAAACCAACAAGTTGTTTGTGCTACAAAAATTTCCCGCATCAACCATCTCGGGAAGAGGATGTTAATTCCATTAACTGTCTTAAAATCAAAAAATCTTAGAGTGTAAACTCCAGCATTACATGGTTTATTAGTGAAAAAGGAGAATCAAGATGTTGGGATAGCGACACTTGGAACTCCAACATTACATGTTCACATGATTTGCAGAATTATCCCCTTCGACTTCAGTATTATCAAGATAGGTTGTCACAGTATCAATACCTGAATAAACCATTGGAATAGCAGATATCACCTGAGTGTTAGAATTGAGGCATTTTCTAATAGAGTGGGTAATGGAGTTACATTCACAAAAGAGATTATTTTAACATCAACATTTGTAGCATCAGAAGCACACAGAGCAAGGAGTTTCATCGCCGTTTCGGAGGCGAAGCCGTTAGGAGTCGAAGAAGGTACCGTAAAGATGTGGCCAGATCTGGTGGCGGATGAACGATGCTCAATCGACACGGTGAAATGTTGCTTTGTTTTCTTGTTCTTTGCGATCCAAATAAAAGTGACAAACGAGTAAAAGGGAGGAGGAAAGTTGAGATGGAGGGCAAAGGGATAGAGAGACGAAGGAGGTCGAAGAAGGAATGGATCAGGGAAAAGGCCGAATTCGGTTGATTTTTAATTTGGGGAAGGCCATTTCTTATTACTTATTTAATGTTTACAAATATTTTTACAATTCTGTTTTTGTTTCCTCTCATGAAGTAGAGTGACTCTAATCTTTTCTTCATCGTAGCCGAGCCTTTGTTACTACCACTCTTATACTTAGAAATTTGAGCTTGTCCTTGCTAATTAGTTTGTTGTCACTAGCCCTATCTATCCTAGTTGTATATCTCCATCACCAAGGGTTTGCACCCCAAAGTTGTATAACTCATTTTATTAATTATGAGATGATCCACTTTCTCTTTTAATAGTTTGACATCTATTATGAATAATAATCTAATTCTATTCCTAAACTAGAATGTTTAAATTTATTAAGGTTTACTGGTTAGTGTTGCTGGTCCTGGTTGAAGACTGGCTCAGGTTAGAGTTCAAGTGCATCAAGCCCGAAGCCCAAATCTCCGGTCCAGTTTATACTTGCCTAAAATGTGTACATGCTTATATATATGTGTGTGTATCTTCATCTATAAAACATATATAGAAATCAACGGCTTATGAAATTCATGAATTCATATTTTGATCCTTAATTCTTCTTAATATTTGAATCCTATATTCTCTTAATATTATTATATGGTATCAGAGCATCGCGCATCGATCTAGGGTTTCCATTCAAATTAAGATTCAGATCTATCTCCCCTGCTAGAAATAATGGCTGAAAGTAAAAGTTCGTCAATGATTGATGTGATGCCGATGATGCCTAAAATAATGGATCGGAAATTAACAGGCATAAATTATCTGGAGTGGAGTAAAACAATTCGATTGTATCTCAGAAGCATGGATAAGGATGATCACTTAATCAAAGATCCACCAACATCAACAGAGCAAGAGGATCAGATCTGGTTAAGAGAAGATGCTCGACTATTCTTGCAAATACGAAATTCAATTGATAATGAAGCTATCAATATAATCAACCACTGCGAATTCGTGAAAGAATTGATGGAATATCTCGAATTTTTATATTTTGGAAAGGGCAACCTAACCAGAATGTTTGATGTGTGCAAGTCTTTTTACAGAGCGAAAAAACAAGATCAAGCCTATGAGTATGGATATGAAAGTTCAACAAGATCAGAGAGAGCAAATGGCAATTATGAGTTTTCTGGCTGGCTTACCATCAGAGTATGATTCGGCTAAGGCTCAAATTCTGTCTGGATCATCAATAACTTCACTACAAGAAGTATTTAGTCGTGTTCTTAGAACTGAAAGTTCAACTACTTCATCTCATGCTAACAGCAGTGCCCTGATTAGTACTAATACTAATCATACTTCATATACTAATTCATGGAGACCACCAACTGATTTTAGACCACCATGGAACCAGTCACAACAACCTAACTCTTGGAGACCATCATCATCCCCATCCTTAAGACCACAATGGACTGCATGGAGACCAAGTAATAAAATGTGTTCATATTGTAAGAAGCCTAGGCATTTGATTTCTAAATGTAGAAAACTTCAATATAATAACCAAAACAAAAATCAAGGAGCTGTTAATATTTCTAATAAGACTGTGTTGATGACCACAGAAGAATTTGACAAATACAAAAAGTATCAAGAATCCTTACAGAACTCAGCTAGTAATCCATCATCATCTGTATCTACTATGGCTAATATGGAAAAGCAAGCATCAAAATGGATCATTGACTCAGGGGCTACTGATCACATCTCAGGTAACCCTAAATTGTTTACAGATCTTAAAATTCATGAACATCGTCAAGCTGTCACTTTAGCAGATGGGACTCAATCCAACATTCAAGGATCTGGTAACATAAATACTTCACCACCATTAAAGTCTGTACTATTTATACCCTCCATATCATATAATATTTTATCTGTCAGTCAACTTACCAAACACTTGAGTTGCAGTTTATCTTTCTCTCCTGAAGCTTGTATTTTCCAGGATCTTACAACGAAGGAGATTATTGGTAAAGGCTATGAATATGGGGGTCTTTATATTCTGGATACTTTACCAATGGCTTGTTCTAGTATAGATTCAGCAATCAAAGTTCATCAACAACTTGGTCATCCCTCTCTTACTCTTTTTAAATAACTTTTTCCACAATATAACCATATTACTACTCTTGACTGTGAATCATGTCAATATGCTAAACTTCATCGCAGTAGTTTAAAGCCAAGAATAAATAAACGTGCAAGTGCACCATTTGAACTTGTACATTCTGATGTATGGGGACCATCATCTGTTGTCTCTAAATTTGGCTATAAATGTTTTGTAACATTTGTAGATGATTACTTTCGAGTTACTTGGCTATTCTTAATGAAAAACAGATCTGAGCTGTTTTCTATTTTTTGTGACTTTCATGCTGAAATTCAAAATCAATTCAAAACATCTATCCAAACCCTAAGGAGTGATAATGCTAAGGAATATACCTCTCATATCTTCAGCTCTTACTTAAGCCAACATGCCATCTTGCATGAAACTTCATGTATGGACACTGCTCCCCAAAATGGAGTTGCTGAGAGGAAGAATAGACACCTCCTGGAGACCACACGAGCATTGCTATTTCAGATGAACGTCCCAAAAGTGTTTTGGGAAGATGCTGTATTAACTGCATGCTTTCTTATTAATCGAATGCCATATACAATCCTTAATTTCAATATCCCATACAAAGTCTTATGCCCTGACAAACAACTATACCTTATTAAACCTAGAATTTTTGGGTGTACATGTTTTGTTAGAGATGTAAATCCTGAATTGAGCAAGCTAGATCCCAAATCCTTAAAATGTATAGTTATTGGTTACTCAAGATTGCAGAAAGGATATAAGTGTTTTTGTCCTAGCTTAAATAAATATCTGGTATCTATAGATGTGAATTTTATGGAAGATAAGCCATTCTATCAAAAATCTCATGTACCAATTCAGGAGGAGAATGATGGGTTTTTATCTCATGTACCAATTCAGGAGGAGAATGATGAATTTTTAATTTATTCTACTGTATCACCTCAAGAATTAGAAACACCTAGTACTACTGAAATAAGGCCCACTCTTGATCCTAGTCTTGATCTTCCTATTGCTTTCCGTAAAGAAAGGAGACAGTGCACCTATCTTATTTCTACCTACGTGTCATATGAAAATGTATTTGGCTCTACGTATTCCTTTATGTCTGCACTAGACTCAATTAATATCCCTAGAACAGTTACTGAAGCTTTATCCAAATCAGAATGGAGAAAGGCAATGATTGAAGAAATGAATGCTCTAGAAACAAACAATACTTGGGATCTAGTTAAGCTACCAAATAATAAGAAAGCCATTGGATGCAGATGGGTGTATTCTGTTAAAATGAATCCAAATGGAACTGTGGCAAGATTTAAAGCTAGACTTGTAGCCAAGGGTTATGCATAAGTATATGGTATGGACTATTCAGAAACCTTTTCTCCAGTTGCCAAGATGACATCCATCAGATTATGTATTGCTTTAGCAGCTAGATTTAATTGGAAACTTCATCAATTAGACATAAAGAATGCATTTCTCCATGGTGATCTCAATGAAGAGATATATATGGTTCAACCTCCTGGTTTCATTGCACAAGGGGAAAGTGGATTAGTATGCAAGCTTAGAAAAACTCTATATGGTCTGAAGCAAAGTCCAAGGGCCTGGTTCGGGAAGTTTAGACAAACACTTGAGAAATTTGGGATAGTAAAATGTAAAAGTGATCAATCGGTCTTTCACAAATCATATGAACAAGGTATTATTCTGTTAGTAGTATACGTAGATGATATAATAATAACTGGTAATAATGACAAAGGTATTGCTTCTCTCAAAACTTTTATTCATGATCATTTTCAAACAAAAGATCTAGGAGAATTGAAATATTTCTTGGGTGTGGAAGTTATACGAAGCAATAAAAGAATTTTCCTATGTCAAAGAAAATACATATTGGATTTATTAAAAGAAACTGGTAAGCTTGGTGTTAAGCCTCAGAGTACACCTATCATCCCAAATAGCAATCTGACATCAGAAGGAGAATTATTATGTGATCCTGAGAAGTATAGAAGGCTGGTTGGTAAACTTAATTACTTAACTATAACAAGGCATGATGTTTCATTTGCTGTCAGTATAGTGAGTCAATATATGGCTTCACCCACTAAGCAACATTGGTCTACACTTGAACATATTCTAGGTTACTTGAAAGGTTCTTCTGGACAAGGCATTATGTATGCAAATCATGGGCATATGAGAGTGGAAAGCTTTGCTGATGCAGATTGGGCTGGATCCAAAGATGATAGAAGGTCATCTACTGGTTTTTGTATATATATTGGAGGAAATTTAGTATCTTGGAAAAGCAAGAAGCAACATATAGTATCACGTCAAGCGCAGAGTCTGAATACCGAGTAATGTCCAAGGCAGTTTGTGAAGTAATGTGGATTAAGCATCTTTTGAAAGAGTGTAAACTGGAATTTGAGTAACCAGCAAAACTCTAGTGTGATAATAAGGCAGCTATTTACATTGCGTTAAATCCTGTATTTCACGATAGAACGAAGCATATAGAAGTTGATTGTCACTTTATTCGTGATAAAATACAAGATGGTGAAATCACTACTCATTATATTCAGACTGAAGATCAACCAGCTGACATGCTTACTAAAGCATTGAATGGGAATAGAATTAGATATTTAGGAAGCAAGTTGGGTTTACTAGATATATATAGCCCAACTTGAGGAGGAGTATTATGAATAATAATCTAATTCTATTCCTAAATTAGAATGTTTAAATTGATTAAGGTTTACTGGTTAGTGTTGCTGGTCCTGGTTGAAGACTGGTTCATGTTAGAGTTCAAGTGCATCAAGCCCGAAGCCCAAATCTCCAGTCCAGTTTATACTTGCCTAAAATGTGTACATGCTTATATATATCTGTGTATCTTCATCTATAAAACATATATAGAAATCAATGGCTTATGAAATTCATGAATTCATATTTTGATCCTTAATTCTTCTTAATATTTGAATCCTATATTCTCTTAATATTATTATAACATCTAAAAAAGAAAACATTTGCTATGAAATTTCACCATATTTCTTTACAAAAATGAATTCCGCTCATCCTAAACATGTTAAGAAGATTGAATAAGTTTCACTTTTATGATCGGATTGAACCGACATTTCAATAATCCAAGAATTTAATTTGTCTATAGTCCTTAGTTTAGAATTTCCTTACTCGGTGAGAGCCTCAATTTATTCAATCGTGGTAAGAAAATGATCTTGCACTCTGAATTATTATATCATTCTAAATGAATTAATTCCATCAAAATTATGTACCTTTTGAACATGCATGTTCACTATAAAACTTTGTATGTGATTGAATATCTACATGCTTGTACTACCTTTATAGATCGCGAGTAGTAGACAACGTAAAACAATGAGAAAGTCTGCATTTAAGTGGCTAAAACTTGAAATTTTCTAATGGTTGTATCATTCGATACATGGCCTGAATGCAACAACTTGCCAAAAAATTTATTAGTAGTAAATACGATTAAACACTTCTTAGTTAATCTGTAATTAAATTCATTAAATATGTTTTAATCGATAACCAATATTATGGATTATGTCTCTTAAAAACCTAAAAAAGATACGGGTGTTTCGTAAATTTATCTACCAGGTGTTATGACCCATACCATGCCACCGTAACCTTAAGGAGTACAAATAAATTGTGGTTGGCGCATTGTTAAAGACCTCTAGTATAATTCCTAATCATACAAGACGTTCTTTTAATTTTCTTTGTGACCTTATGAAGTACCAAAATATCACAAAGTTCATTAAGCACTCATGACCCACCATTTAGCGATTGCATGAAAATAATTTTTTTTACTTTTAGAGAGTACCAACAAAGCTACAAAATATTCCCAACGATCATGTGGCATTTATTGTTGTTACTATAATATAATTTATATCAATGGGAGTACCGGCAACCATACATAAGTTAAAATAGTCATACTAAATGTAAATGGAAAAAAGAAAGAGTGTTTGGAAATCATAATTTTAACTACCTTTAGATTGTTATCGATGTTAAAAGAAAGATGAATATAATACTCTGTGAGATCGTATGTCTCTACATCATAAGTATACTCCCGTACATGTGTATGGAGTTTATTTACTTTAACCTCTTTATATGCATACATATTATTTGTATGACTTTTATATTATTAAAACATTTATAGTTTATTAACATAGTATTATATATATTTATATATGTATCTTTTCTTCTTAATTGGCATATAATTCAAATGCAAATCAAAACAAATCTAAATTATAATTCTACTATTTATATTTGAATTTAAACTAACTTAATATATATATAACCTTTGTAAAATTTGATTTTAATTTAAACCAATTATTAATTTAAATTATATGATATCCAAATATGCTTATTTGAATCATCCCAAGGCCCAATAATTTTGGATCTCACATGTATGGCATACCTTAGAATTAGACCTTTCGATGAGTAAAGTAAGGCTCATAATGGTCGAGAGGTGTTCTATTCATACGAACATTCCTTGATTATATAACATCTTACCTTATACATAGTTGCTTAAACGCTGATCCAATTAGAATATTCTTATAGATGACTCAAAATGTTGGCTAATTATTCATGTTAATGTGGGCACTCGTAACATTGTCGGATCAGGTGCATTGGGAAATAGGATAAAAAAGACAATTTCAGGAAAAGACTTCAACTTGTTATGCACTAGATCCCTTTATGTGTTATTATGAATAATTATATATGTGTATACATATATATTCATTTATTTGATATTACTGAATTTGTAACCTGAATAGAATATAAATTTGCATTTGAAAATCAAATTTGAACTAAAAGTATTATAGCTATATTAAAAATTATCAAATTAATATAAATAAATTTAAATTTATTTTCGTAATATTGTCGTGAACATCAATTTTTCGGTTAATAAAGGAATATGTAACATTTATTATTATTATTTTTTGGATTTTAAGCAGGTTTATAGATAGGATCCTTATCTCTATATTATTAAAAGGGGTTTTAGGCACAAGGAAGAAGTTGCAAAAAAATTTGGTCTCAGGGACAGGAAGTTTGTTTTTTAGGCTGAAGGACACTTTTAGTGTAAATCACAGAATGATAGTTGTAACTATCATTTTCAGTTTACACTAAAAAGTGTCATTCAGACTAAAAAGCAAACTTGTTGTCCCTGAGACTAAATTTTTTTGCAACTTCTTCCTTGTGCCTATTTACCTGTTATTAAAAACACATAAGAATTATAGAGGAATATAAAGAAGTAGGAGCAAATAGAGAACAAAAGATGGAAAAAAACAAATTACACATTAGAACAAGCCCACCTATCATAAATAGCCTTATCAAAG
Organism: Allium cepa; assembly: GCA_030765085.1. Taxonomy (NCBI): domain Eukaryota; kingdom Viridiplantae; phylum Streptophyta; class Magnoliopsida; order Asparagales; family Amaryllidaceae; genus Allium; species Allium cepa. The sequence continues at coordinate 207,667,440 of CM060934.1, forward strand.
CTAGTTATAGTCAAGTCAAAACCCTTCGCACTCATCCTAGATTTAATTTTCTTAGCACAAACCAACACTATTTCATTGCTAGATCTAACTTAATTTTGGAACAAACGCTTATTCCTTTCCTTCCATATCTCAGCCAAACAACACTTGAGAGAGAGAGAGAAGCATCGCCCCAGCCTTAAAATCCTTCCATCTGGTGTTAAGAAATGTCCAACAATAATATGGGTATGTATGTGCTAACATATGCAAAAGGATATAAATATATAAGTGTTTGTATATTTGTATTATGTACATATACACATTGTATAAATATAATATATAAACTTACAAATATCAAATATTAAATTTCATCCTTTGCATATTTGTAATATGTGTGTGTGTGTGTGTGTGTATATTACATATAATTATGTGTGTGTAATAACATGTTAAATAAATCAAATCAAATTGATATACATACATATTAATAAATTTACAACCACGTGTTGAATTAATTTTAGTATGGTTAAATTTTTGTTTGGGTTTATTAAAGTTCACATAATAAAGTTCAATAAATCATTTTCTAAGTCAATAGCTAAACTTTATTCATAATCCAAAGGTTCAAAAATTAATTTTAAAGTTTTAACTAAATAATATATATCTATGTTATGATTTTTTATTTATATTTAATAATATTATTTTAAATAAAAACATTTACTAATTCAAACTATTTTATGTTTATATATTAAATATAAATAACATCGATGCATTTACGTTCGACTTTAAAGGGAAATTAATATTTTTTATTTTATTTTAGCAAAGCTAGCAGGTTGAAATGGACCTCTACCAGATTTATTAGGAAAAACAGCCTTTAGAAGGCATAGTCACGGCAACAAGATATTATAACTATTAAAACCAAAAAACAAAAACAAAAACCTAACAACATAACCAAACAGATATTGTCATGCATTGTCTTTAGTTTCAAATTTGGTGGCATCTCAACAAGCTTACTAATCTTTCAAAAGGTTCTTTTTTATTTCTTTTCTCCCTAGTGAAAATCCTTGCATTCCTTTCCTCTCATATATTATCATCATACTTCTTTCAGCGGTTTATGTAAGCAATTTCCATGGAAATTTTTCCACCTATTAGCTTTAAATATAGCGCAAATTTCGAAACTCTAGATGGATGGTGCAAGTTAAGAAGACATATAATGTTGCGCCAAACAAAGTAAGAATAGAAGCAGTTAAAGAATAGATGAGTAGTGTTTCCACTAGCATGGCATGGGACACGCTCTAAAATATCAAGAAGGCATTTTCTAAACAAAACGTCCTAAGTGTACCAAGGAAAGTAAGAATTTGGATGAAAAGCAGTAACAACTTTGTACACCCTACTATTAGAATAGGGTTTATCACACCACACATTAATTCAGAAATATTGGGGTACTTTCTAGTCTCTACATTTATCCATGCTTGCCTTGTAATTCATGAACTTGAATTAGATACGGAAGTGGATTCATCAGGATAATACGAAGTGGCTTTAGCATTATCTGGAATGCCAGTTAACGGTCTTAAAAGGATGGTTAATAAAAGAAGAGAGGTTAAAACATTTTTCTAACCAAGGAGAGTGCCGGAATGAAGTGATATTGCATTCATAAATATTACTTTGAAATGAAGCAAAAAGATATTCGCTACGGTTCAGCGAATTTCTCCAAGTCCAATTGTAGTCTAAAAGGGTTTTGATGGTTCAAATTTTTTCCTTTTTGTCGAGGTTCCTGAAACTCCATCTTGTCCATAGGTCATCATAATTGCTAAGAAGCTCATTCGCATTTGTAGAAGTTGCAGCTTTACTCCACTTTTTTATATTCATTATAGCAAGCCCTCCTCAATCAAAAGGCACCAGGAGAGATTTATATGACACAAGGATTGATTTTTTTACGGTGGGGATTTCCATACTACATAAAATGACTCATAGCAGATTGATCATTCTAATGACTTTATTGGGGGGAATCAAAATTCTTGCATAATAGAGGTGCATGGCAGCATTAAGTTTAACAATTATAAGTCCACCAGCAAGTGAAATTTTTGAAACGGACTATGCACTAATCTTCTAATAATTTTTTCATACAAAGGGAGACATTGCCTAATGGAATGCTGGAAGTCATTACACACACACACACACACACACACACACACACACACACACATCATTTGGTTGTATGGAAGATAGAGTGGAGAGAAATATCAATATTCCCTTTCATTGGAAGGAAGGCCAACAACCATAATATTTCTCTTATATCCTCTCATCAACTCTCCAGTCAATAGAATATTATCAGTTATAGCTCTACCAGAAAGATATGCATTTTTTTTTTGAGGATTGAACATTTCTCATTCCAGAGGCCATAATTTTAGTAATAGATTTATAAACGACATTGCAACAAGAATAGGAATAAATCGAGTCACACTAGAAGGGATTCCAATTCAGAAATGAGAGGCAACCTAGTTGTATTTATTTCCACTCATCATTTTGTTGCTTTTAAAGAAGTTTTTGATAGCTTTAACAAAACCTGTTTCAAAAATTGACTAATAAAACTTGAATAAATTCCCATTAAATCCATCTAGACTTCAAATATTGCCTTTTTACTTTCATCGATAGAAACCTCTTCAATAAGAGACAAATCGCCTTCAAGGCTAATTGTATGAAGAGGGATATGGTACATAGAAGAGAAATTTGGTTTTACAGGACTAGGACTTTCTAGAGTAGATTAAAAGTATTCTATAAAAGCATTATTTATTCTAGTAGAATTTGAGCAAGTTATACCATTCTTATCTTGAACAGAATTATTTTCTTTGAAGTGGTAGAAATTTCAATAGTAGAATGAAAATGGAGTTTTTGTCACCACCAATATCCCATTGCACTTTATTTTTTGTCTAATCATATTGTTCTCATAAACTAGGGAAGAAACTAACTTTCCAGAAAAAATGCTCTTTGAAAGAAAGAGAAATACCATTAGGGTGAGAGGTCGTAGCTTATTGGGCTGAGTGAAGGAGGGATCTTATTTCAGACGAATTTTTGGAACCTTTACCATAAGTTTTACCTAACCAAATCATTGATTTCCCTTGTAAAATTCTCGATTTAATTTCCACTTTATAAAATGCGGCTGTTTAGTCCTGTTGTTACAAAATGAAAAGGTGGAAGGGCCTTTAATGACAACGTGTCCCCAGTCCATAATAAGAGGGGAACGACTAAAGAGAGATCGTCAGGGAATATGGATGGAGCGGTTAGGCCATTGGGATAAAGCTTGAGTGTTAAACTAAGATCCATCAAGTTTGCGAAATGTTCTAACCCTTGACTTACTCCTATAGTTCTAAGTATAAAAATCTCTTGAAATTAAAATGAGGATAAGTTTGATGATAAAATTATATTGTAACGGAGAAGCAACTTTAATAGATAGAGGATTCTCATCAAGCTTGTGAGAATGTAATTGCATGCAATTATAGTCTCCATTACAAAGCCAAGGAAGAGTAGGATTTTTAAAAGAATATAACCTGTCTACTGAGGATATTATAGAAATTTCATTATTTTTAGTATACCTGAAAGTTAGATACAATTTAGGACTTGATGGAATGAAAGTAACTTCAAAGTTGATGAATTGTTTATGAACAACTATTGGTTTGATAGAGAACATGGAAGAGTTCCAAATGATAAGAACCTACCATACAGAGATTGAGATAGGTTATGAAAGACGGACTGTTTAGGATCCATAAAGCAAGTTCCTTGATAAGAAAGAGAGCGATTAATTTTAATTTTACACAAGATTGGCATTTGTAGATTTCGAAAATGGATCAAGATTTAACGTCTAGTTATTTAGAAACAATGTGAGCTCCCCTAACATTCCAACAATCGATTAACAAGATTCGGAGTTGATGGCAAATTGTTTTAACTTTAGGAGAGTTAGATCGGACCGAAGGAGACAATTTTGGTAAGACTCGATCTCTTGCGAATTCCATTCCTCTATCTAGATCATCGTAATTAGCATTTTTCAGAGATTTTTTCTTGATTTTTCTCTCTTTTGATGGAGAAACTAAAGAGTTTGTAAAGAAACTAAAGAGTTTGTAACAACATGAATATAATCATTGTTAGCAATATGAAGAAGGATCCAAGTAGCGAGATCAGGAGGTTTTAATTTGAGGTAAGGACTTGAGGAATTAAGAAGTACATTTTTGGCTAGGGTTTGGGTAGAAAGGGAGGGAAAGTGGAATTGGTTTGAGTATAGAAAGAAATATGATCATATTCATATAATTTATAGGATTCAAATTGAGGATGGGAAAAAGGAGTCTGAAAAGCTGGTGGGTGAGGAAGATTTGAATGCATATTAGTGTACATAAGAGTATCGGTGTGCATGCGTTTGGACTGTAGTTGATGTTGGTTGCTTGAGAAGGAGAGAAATGCACTTATGCGTTTACTACTTCATCCACATGTTCAGTTTAATGACAACATTGTTAGAATGGAGATGCATTTAAGGAGATAGTTTAAAAAATAGAATAATATTGCAAGAGAAGTTCGAGGAGGGCGGTGCGAAGGGGGCAGAAGTGCATATTCCAGGAAGTATAGCATCAAACAAATTACATTGAAGTTCACCCTCTTCAAGAACATCAAGAACAATAAATTTATTTAATTCTTTTGATACTAGTTGCATAATAATATGATTTTGAGTATCAAAAGTCTTTATATCTAACATTGCTGAGGGAGCATCTCTTTTAGGAACTGAATTTGTGTTTTTATTCCTCCTAACCACTTTTTTCCATGTCATACTATTTCGCTTCTAGCCATTCGCATTTTTCTAAAATTTACATGTATCTTTATTGTTGATATGTGTAGTATATGTTTTGTTTATATATAAGATTTACTAATTACTTATATATATAGCTTTAATAATTGATATATATATATATATATATGCTGTATCTTATACTACACATGAATTCCACGACACATCACGTATACTTTCTTCGTTCACCACGTTTCCTTTTCTTCCCCTTTCTCCTTCATTTCAACCTAACTTTCCCTTCCCTCTTTCATTTTCCTTTCTGGCTCTCCTACCTCCACCCCTTCCACTTTCCTTCTCCAATTTATTTTTTCCTCCGATCCCCAAATATGTTCAGCCGCTATCGGCTCAACCCTCGACCTTTCTTCATACCGTCACCATTGGACTGGAGCAGTCGGGGACCAAACTTCAACCCAAACTTGTTCTCCCCTCAACCCGACTGCCATTCATACCATCACCAATGTTATTTGTGAGGAAAGTGTGTAAAAGCTAATAACTATCAAGTAATTACCTAAAAGTTGTTGATAACGATAACAATAGTGATAAAGAAAGTTCTGATGAAGATAGCTCCGATGAAGAATCGCCTAAGGCTACAAAACAAGTAAGCTTCCTAAAATTATAATATGAATCATACTTCCTGGGTCTCTTTGTCTTCAATTGTTCATTCACATGATTAATCATCTGTTAATACAGTACCCTGCTGCTACAAAATCTATTAAGAAGGATAGCAGCATTAACGATGAAGATTCAAGCTCCTACGAAGAACTACCTATGGCTAAACAACCTGTGAGCTTTCCTGAAACTGCCATATCAACCATTATTTTAATGCAGTAGTTATTTTTATTTATGCCCGATATTTCTGTATATCAACACTCAAGTTGTTGCCAAATCCAAAGATGCATACATATGCATAATTCCATTATGAGCTTTCCTGAAACAATATTCTTGGTATTTCATTAGCTGATTTAGCTGGTAAAATTGGTCATAACATCATCGCATGAAAAAACTAGCTATTTTTAATAGCAACACATACACCCTTGGTTTATTAAAAATGACAATGGTTAATTCTGTTGTGTCTAACAATTCTGCTATCGTTAAATCCATGATATGCGCTGCCTCATTGTTCATATCGTTGCATTTATTTATTCTTTGAATGTGAGGCATCATTGTTTATGCTTCCATGTTATCTGAATAAATTTTGTTTATTGGTCCATCTATAGGAAAGTACAGTGGTTAAAAATGGAAAAATTCCGCGGAAATAAAGTACTCACACTAGAAATGCTGTCTTCAAGGATGTTTTATTAACCTGTCTTCCTGTGCTTACATTGATATGTCACTTTCTACTTATCAAATTTGTTAATATTTCAAGTAACTGAGCTTAGACACTACATTATTATTATTTGTTTACCTGCAGTACGTTCATATTGGTCTACATCAATGTACGATTACATTTGGTAATCAAAATTTCATTGTACTAACATTATAATATAGGTGAAAATGACTCAAGAATGTACACTTTATAACATTAGGCTTCAACTGCAGCTTCGCCTCCTTCTGCCTTCATGGGCTTTGTTGTGGCTACAAGCACTGTGTGTAGGGTGGATGCAAGATTGCACATTCTAACATCCTTGAATAAGCTAAAGCTATCAAATTTCCCATGATCTCAAAACTTTTACCTACTGAAAGCTTGGTCCGAACCTCGACAAATTACGTAATTTCATCTTCTTTACATTTCGATAGCTCCGCCAATTTTATCATCAAGCATGAACTTTGAATTTATTATATCCGCGAAATCTGCTAAGCTTAAAAATTATTAATCAGTAAAGAACATGATTTAACTCCATCTTATTATGTTTTAGACTATTTCATTTGATTAATTTATGCAGTTGCTATCAAATTATCTTGGGGAGTATTCAGATGCATTTATTTCATTTTTTTAGATTATTGTGCTTTCAGATGTTAGAGTTGATGAAGAAGTAGAATGAACTGAATCAAGCACAACGCGACTAAGGTATTAGGCTCTTTAGGCTTAATATAAATCATTTTTATATGAATTACAATGGAATTATGTATGCATTTTTCCTTACCGTCTTGAAATAAGATAACTAGGGTGGTCGCTGTGATTTTTACAGTAACTTATTGATATAAAGCTCTGCATCACTTGAATTTTTCATGTGACAGCTTAGTATACTCTTAATTATAGTCACTTTGCATGTTACTTGCTGAATTTTCAAAAACTATTTTCTACCATTAAAGCATAGAGACAAACAACCATTATTGTTCAGTAATTAATTTTTCTAGACGGCTTATAATAAAAACCTATGTTTTACAAATCATATGTATATAATACGCATGAAATAAAATTTCAGAAATATAAAATGTATTACACATGTTACAATACAGCCTTCATTGTACAGAATGATCAATCATTGTGACAAAGAACTTAACAAATGGAGAGCACAACATAAAGTAGCATCTCGGCTTAACAAAGGTTCTGTACCAAAATGTATTATTTCACAGGAACAGATAATGTACTGTATCATCAAACCACCACTTTTTCATCTATCCTCAAAATTTACACTTCAAGTTAAATATGGCGGTGCTTTTTCTAGGTATTTATATACGCTTTGTGCAAGACTAACGTCAAATGATGATGTCATTCTGTCAAAAGTGATTATTGCAGTTTACCCGACTCTGTGTGCTTGAAGTGGCAATCTCAACGGTGAACAGATTCATGGCTTACTCTATTATGGATGCGAATGAATATATGAAATTTTTTATGTATGCTTAAATTTTAATTATGAGACTATATATATTATTAAAAATTATGTGAATATTATCATGAAAAATATTTTTCTGTGATTGTATCACTAGGGACATAAATCGAGTATTATCTCATTTCTTTATTTGAAATTGAAATTATACGGGAAGAAAAGGTATTTTCACCAAATTAAGTAAGTTTCTGTAAATGTATTGGATTTTGATATTAGTATGTCTTATATTTATATAAATCATTCACAAGCTTCGATGAAGAAAATGGGAAGGAAATACGAGATAATTTTGTTGCTTTATTTATAACAATGCTAATATTGTTTTGTATTTTAGTATTAATATTACCAAGTTTTAATATTCGTGAGTGCATTGAATAGGCAAAGAAGTGAAAAACCCATTCAATGCTTTAATACTAATAGTTGTTTTGTGCGTAACAAAGCTCATTGGTTTATGATTGAATATTCGTAACATACTAACATTAATGACTAAAAAAATAGCATTGAATATTTGACTATCCACACTAAGACCACAACATCAGATGTTGCCCATTCATGTAAATTATAATGTAAAAGTCAAAGCTATCTTTTGCACTAGTGTTAAATCACCTTTTATACGCATCAAGCATGTATTGGAGTAATCCTAATAATACAAACAATTATATTTGTGTACTGGAACACCGTTGAAGCAACTGATCAAAGATAAAACAACAATATAATTTAATACTCATTTTGCACTTTATGTCCAAAGCTGATAATCTGATTGCACTATTAACTTATCATGTTTTGTTTATTGGCAAGCACAATTGTCCAAGTAGTTAAGTGATTCGGCTTTGGTGCGAGATGTCGCAAGTTCGAAACTTGTGTAGCGTGATTCGAACGTTTATTGGCATGTGACATGTTGTTCCAGTGACATGTTTTATATAAAGTACCATTCAAAAAAACTCGGTATTTATTATCAACTCTATGTCCAAAGTATTTATTATCGACTTTGTGTCCAAAGTAACTGGAGTAATCCGATCTCATTCAATTTTGGTTTTGGTATTTATTTTGATTGCTACATTAGTTTGAACTTTGAAATATTACATGTTGCTAAAATTGAATTTAGAGGCTCTACTTTGAAACAAAAAATAAGATAAGGTTGATAATATTCAACCTAATACGCTATAGTAACACATCTGTTTATTTTTGTGCTTCCATGAGTTGATATATTTGTAAAGTTTATGCTCAAGTTCACATTAGCTTCGGGGAGATATATATCTAATTTAAAATAATTTCACTTTTATTATTATTAAACAATTAATTACTTCGAAGTTGATTATATACTTTGATGTCGAAGATTCAATAAGGGTGTTTAAAAATATGAAAACGCAAGGAGCTCGAAGTTAAACCATGAAAGTCAGGCTGCGGTTGATTTAGTTTATAGTTTTTGGTTTTCATCCATACAAAAGTGCGCATGATGCATGTATAATACGAAAAATAAATAAGTTAGAAAACGAAGTTCACATACAAAATAAAAAACATTTTTTCTTTATGTTTTGTTTAATGATGTACTACTGAATATGCAAGAGGTCAAGTCATTCTTATTTGTCGATGATGCTGGAGCACTCGACTCTAATTACATAGCCCATAACGAATTAATATCTGTAAAGAAGTAATCTAATTCATATCATAAAGAACATATGATGGAGATTATGTGTAGGGTTTTTCTGTTAACTGCATTTCCTTGATTACCGATATAATTCATTAAACCTAAATTACTTCTACATTAATATGGAATTGTAACTTTGATGTAAATCGGTTTGTGTAAATTTAACATTAACTTTAATGAAGTCGTTTTGTAAGATTCAAAAAATTCTTATAAGCATTATTTTCTAATACCAATTCCTCCTGCGCACGTGCATCGCATGTGCCAAAGTGCTCGTGTATGTACATGTATTTGATGTGATTAAAAATTACAAAAATCATTCATTAACAGAAATAGTATTAGGTTGAAACAAATTTTCACCTTTAATGTATACATTTCGATTTTAAAAAGACTAAACACACACGCGTATTAAACATAAATCTAATTATAATACAAAATCCAGGTCTTCTTATTTATTTTTTAATTTATTTATGCTTAAAATCAATATGTAATATATCTATGAAAATAAATAAAGTTTATACTATGATAGCTAGCCGATCAATTTCATGTTGCGTTAAACATCTCCGATTTGAAGTTGCTTCTTCCTTCTCCTTGATTAGTTTGCAATGCCAAATTAGAGTTTCAACAATTTAGGCTGCAATTTTGAATCAATTCTATTAGATAGAACGAACGAGGAAGTTTCTATTCGTAAGAAGGTTAAAGAGTGTCACTTACTACAATATCATAAATATGTGAACCAATTAAATAAATTAATCTATCTCTTATATTTTAACACGATTAGCCTGAAGCAAGCTCCCATGCAATGGCATGAGAAGTTTGATAAAGTTGCACTGTCATATGGATTCATTGTTAATGATGCTGATAAATGTATTTATAGTAACTCGGATAACAACGGTATTGTTATAATATGTTTATACGTTGATGACATGCTAATATTTGGTTCCAATATATCCTGTGTGAATGAAACTTAAAAGTTTCTGTCTTCTAAGTTCGATATGAAAGATCTAGGAGAGGCTGATGTAATTCTGGGAATTAAAATTGTTAGGAAAGAGGGGGAGTTATTACTAACTCAATCTCATTACATAGAGAAATTTCTACAAAAGTATGGTCATTACGATGACAAACCAGCACCAACTCCTTTAGATCCTAGTATTAACTTAGAAAAGAAAACTGGACGTACTATCTCTCAACTAGAGTATTCCAGTGTTATTGGGAGTCTTATGTGTGCTATGCATTGCACTAGACCAGACATCGCACATGCTATAAGCGTATTGTGTCGATTTACGAGTAATCCAAGTTTCGAACATTGGAAAGCTATTTCCAGAGTTTTAGCTTATTTGAAAGGAACCATTGAATATGGTTCATCTTATAAATGATATCCTGCTATGATAGAAGGATAAAGTGATGCAACCTAGAACAATGTAGAATCCAAATCCAAGTCTACGACTGGATGGATCTTTACATTAGGAGGCGCTACTGTGTCTTGGGCTTCCAAGAAGCAGACCTGTATTTCTGACTCAACAATGTTGTCAGAATTGATTGCATTAGCAGATGCATGTAAAGAAGCGGAATGGCATAGGAATTTATTAATGGAAATCCCTTTATGGAAGAAGCCATCTCCAGCAGTCTTGATTAACCGTGACAATCAAACAACAATATACAAAGTGTCTAATAAGACATATAATGGAAAGTCTAGACATGTGAGTCTAAGACATCAAATGGTGAGACAATTACTCAAAAGAGGAGTTATAACTGTTGACTACATAGAAACGAAGAAAAAATTGGCTGACCCACTTACCAAGAGTCTTCCAAAGGCAATGGTTTCTATAAAGTCACAAGAAATGGAACTAAGGTCTGTGAATGAAGGTTGATCATCCTTAACAAAAACCCAACTTATGTCTTGAAAAGGATAGACAGAGTTCAATGGGTACCAACAAGTTAAGAGAATGATTGTGGAACACTAAATCGATAATCCTATAATATTTAGTGTTGGATTCTGCAAGAACAAAGGATGGATATATATCCTTAATAAGTCTAGAAACCTTAAAAGGTGTATCGCAGAAACACTTTAAGAGACCTACCTATATGAGTATGGAAATCGGGTCGTTTTCTAGGAAAGTAAGACCGCTTTCTAAGTAGACTCATGAACCAAGATTTAAGCACATGACCATTAATGTGCTGAGCAATACATAACACTTTACCTAAGGAAATCAACATGTTTGATTGTTCCGGTTTTATCATTAGGGATACTTGGTTCAAGATTCGTTCACCATAGAATCTCGATAAGGCTTTGAATGGTTTACACTAAGTAAAGGTTCAAATCCAAAAGATACCTTTTATATATGTGTTGGTTTTCACGATGATGCAAAACTTGATCTTAGAACTACATAGGCTTGATCCCACTTGGGTATGTAGGAAGTCACTCTAGTGATTCAGCCGTCCTAATTATTTATTTTGAAAATTGGAAGAGATTGCTGTAAAATTTTCGAAAAAATTGTTTTGGGGCTTTGGGTTTTGATTTGGAAGAGAAGAAGTAAAGAGGGAAGAAGAGAACAATTAGTCTCACATGCTAGAAAATTATACAATATATTTGTATAAATATAGCTTTCTCATGTGGATGTTGGGGCCTTGGGGCTCCCACATGTTTGCTTTGTTGTGATGAGAGAAGTCATGCAACACCACACGCGCGCCCCCGCCGTCCGTCCGACCGAACCGAACCAGGCCGGGTCGGGTTTGGGTTTCGGATTCGAATCCGAAAATGATTTTGGATCATATGTGAACAGTAACGAGCCAGATTTCAGCCCGTTAAGGACCCAAAACTGAAATTCCTGAATTTGAATAAATGCCAGGAAATTTGTAACGTTTTCTGAACGTTGCAAAATGAATAGACGCGACATTTAAATATTGAATGGATATAGCCGTTCGTAACAGTTGTGAACTGTTGCGAAAGGTTGCGACGCTTAGCGAATAGGCACCTATCTACCACTATAAATAGTGACGCCCAGAAAACGTTGAAAACAGTTTTTATTTCTGAATCTTCTTCTTCTTCACAGAGCAGTTTTGTGACACCATAAAGTGTTACAAAACACTGCGCCACCATTACTCTGTTTTGTGACGCTACCAAGGTGTTGCAAACTCAGAAGACGTCGCAGAATTGCTCTCTTCTTCCTCTTCGTTCTATTCTATACAAATTGCATCATTAGAAACCATTACTAAAGTGTTCTCGGTCGGATCAAAGACGTACAAACTTTGAATTCGATTACGCTGTTATAAGTCTTCATTGAATCCTGAAAGTCGATAGTTCGATAACCCGTTTGTACCTGGTGGGTTGAACTATTGTCTGAAAGAATCTATTCCATAGATCCTTGAAGTCGGAAGTACAACATTATCTTCATCGCAATCGCCATCAAATTCTCCTCGAACCGCAAAATCCCTAACATGGGCAAGATGGTGGGCACTGGAACCTTCGGAGGTAGCATGGAATCAACTTATTTACAAAATAATATTGCATGCACCGTGATGCGGAAACCCATGTTTAACTTCATATTTTACGTACTGTTCTATTTTGATTCATCCTTTTATTTGGTACATTCTTTTATAGTTACACATGAATATCCTTACTTGGTTTGATCTATAAGAGAATGCCATTGAAATAAAAAGTGCTTGGCCAATAAGGGGCAGGATCCCATTCTGAATTGTCGAATCCGATCAATAGAAAATGAAGTGTTTACACTATATTAAAGTAATAGTGGTTTTATTTTGATCATCATTATCTTAAAGTATTGTGTATTTCGTCTTTTACCTTTTGTTGATTTGTATTTGCTCTTCTCCGTACTTTAAACTTCTACTATGTGACAAACAAATGGATTGGTAATATATGGAAATGTGACATACTAGAGCAAACTCTTATATTTTATTCTAAAAGCTCTCCTAATTTTTTTTTTCTATAAAAATGAAATAAAATAAAACGATGAATTCTTGCTGAACATATAACATTAAATCATTTCCCTAAGTTAGTGTTATCGCTCTAACTTATATAACTTCGTGCACCAGTCATACTGTTCTTAAGTTTTATTCCTTAACAAATCTTCTTCCAACTACAACTTTTCCCATTAATAATCAGATTATGAATTTAGGGTCGACTCTATTAATCTGAACATGTTTGTATTAGGTATGAAAAATATTTTCGATCACACGACTAATTGTCACTTGCTTTCTATTATCGACCACACGACCAACCAATCTATAAAAAATTTCATCATGTGATTCTCCTCTCATCACAATATGATCTTGCTTCATCAGTCTCAAAATTCCACCTCAAGTTTCATAGGTGCAACACAACGTCCAACTGCTCAAGAGAAATGGTATTTATAGAACTCGAAAATTTGAGCGTTTTGTTAATTTTTGGTACTAAAAAAAACTACATTTTGTTTTTTTACCACTTCTGCTGCTACTGTTTCAAGAGAATGATTTTCTATTTGTATCTATTTTCCTTTACTTGATTTGTACCGTGTTCATAGAGGTTTCACTGATACCAATTCTATATTACAGTCCACCGTTCTTTCATTATTACTATTCACCGAAATTACGGTTTGAGATGTTCAAATTCAACAAAATTTCAGTCAGAAGAATTGAGAAATTGGGTCTTAGTTATTACAACAGTATGTTCTGGTTTTGAATGGAGCTAAAGGAGATCCTAACCTTCTCAGATTAATTTATGCGGGTTTTGAAGATTGTTATACCATAGATGTTGAACTTGAAGTTGTTCTACGAAGACCATGAATTTTTTGAAGAATCAGTTTTAGAGACCATCTTCTTTTTAACATTATTCAGCCACATGACTTATTTTAGCTGTTTATTTTATTGGTTAATTTTCTTTCTTCCCATCTTTTCTATATCATGTTAAGTCAAAACTAGATTAAAGTAAAGACTAAAAACAGGAGTGGAAGATTTCTTACAAACTATTCGACCAAGGTTTTTGTTTAGGTAACGGACCAGAAGCTTAATCTGTTATTCATCTATTACATGCCTTGGTGGCTTGGTCATAACTGAAACCATGATCTCTTTTTTATTTTGACCTTTTTAATATGGACATTATATACTGTTGTATTTTAAAATTATAATGTTTGTGGTTCATATAATAGTATTCTCTATATGTGACATTGTTGTATTTGAGATATGAAGGCATTTTAAATTTTATTTTAAATCAATATGATGAATTATATGAAAATTAATGTTTATTTTATGTTATATCCATTTGTTTTAAGAATTTTAATGTTATTTGTGCATGAAATTGTATAAAATGATAATTTTCTATTAGTAACATATACAAAATTATCAATATTTGTATTAACAACGCTTATAACGTTACAAAATTCAATGATACACGATTCAATTTATGTGTATCGATGGTTATAAGTGTTACCGTAATGATGATAATAAATGTTCCTAAATAAGCATTTTCCAATTCTTATAAGTGTTACGAAATATTCCCGTGGCAACACTTATAATCGTTATAAATAAGTACGTTAATAATATTTATACCATTACAAATTTGATTGCTCAATTGCTCACATGCCACTAATAACACTGGAAAAGTGTTACTGGAATTATTTGTAACACTAATAACTGTTAGGAATTGTCTATTTTGGTGTAGTGATGTCTAAACAGCTGAAACTATTCGTAACACTTATACATGTTACAACATCACACAATAAACCTCCTTCACTGATTATCTCAGAAAATGCTCATGTGCGTAGCACGGGCCACACACAAGTTTTTATAATAAGAGGGAAACAAAAAATGAAGTGAAATATATATTAGAAGAAAAATCTGCATCTCATTAAATACCAATTGAATAAATAATACATTGATGTGAATAAATGATTGTTGATTTCTTGTTACGAATGAGATGAAGTTATAAGTACTCATTATGTTGAATTATAAAGTAATAAAAATGAAGATTAATAAATTAGGGAACGATTTAAGCGAGTGTGGATTAATAAGTGGAGTGGAAATTTGTTTAATGTTGATTAATTGAGAGTGTTATATATATAATTATATTTCACCGGACGCTATGGGACATCCATATGAGGTGTATTTATTTACCCAACACAAGTATAATGTCGAGTAATTCATTGAGGACTGAGCATTTGATATTTGGATGTCTATGGATTATTCTACAATATACACCCATATTGGTCGATATCACTAGGAAATCTGACTTGACGTGTGAGGTAAATTAAATTATTGCTTATTTTTAATTTGAGGCGGAAATATGATTATCTTCGCTTTTGAGTGGAATGAGGAGTACGAAGTCCAAACGATGATGTGATGGCCAAAAGTATTTTTGCTAGCCTCGTCCTATCTTGACAGACAGTGGGGTCGCTCCCCGATGGGGTTGCGACAATATGGCCCCCTCATCGCATGGTCAGAGTTTGCTGCATGGCCAATGGGACAAATTCAGAACTAGCGAGGAGGTTGACGATGGGAGTGAGGAGCGAGGAGGCAAAAAAATGAGGAAGCGACATACGATGTATTTGTAGCAAAATACTGGAGAGGACGCTCAAAAAAATATTTATGAGTAGGGTCTCCCTTTACACCCGAGAAGAATTGTGGTTCAGGTGCAGACCCAGCTTCTGGCAGTAGCAATAATAACAATACATATAATAGTAGTAGCAGTAATGAATTAAAATGAAGAATAAATTTAATAAATTTAATACCGCTAAATATATGAATAATTGATGTTTGTGATGTATTTTTTGCAACGTACGGTGTGTGTGTGAGCCTGATATATATGTGTTTGATGTGTGTGATGGATGTTTGATATATGTTGTGTGAAGTGTATGATGGTGTTATGATGTCTGATGGATGTTTTGATGTTTGATGGAATATAAATGTTGTTTAATGTGTCGTGTGTATTATTCCTTGAGATAACGTTTATATTCTTATTATTGAATCTAGACATAGTCTGAGCCGTTTATTATTTATATAATACTCGAGTTAGTCCAAGACATTTCAGATTCAGAGATGACGAAACCATATTTGATTATTGAGCTTAGTTGGAGGTTGTATTACTAGATGTGTTGCATATTGTGTATTTCGACTCATGTATGCATATGATACTGGATTAGATGTATTTCATTTATCTTGTATACATAATTGAGATTTTGTGGGAATTTTACTTTTTGTATCCCACTCAGACTTATATGATGTATTATATTTTTATCGTTGTGTTGATGACTCCGTGTTCTCTGTGATTTATTTTTATATCGTGTATTGTTTTATCCTCGAGCACCATACATATTTATTGCTTTGTACTGAGATTATTTACGTCGAGATGAGTGATTTTTATATTATGAAACGTATTCAACGTTAATCTAGGGGAATATTCACGTATGCTTCACCTACGTCACCCTATTCTCCATGTTACTCGACAGTATTATTTAGCAACATTCTTGAGTAATATGGATGTTGAGGTGAAGCATTAAAATTTCAGTTAATTGTTAGGCTTCAAATAAAAAATGAATAGTACCATAAGAATTTAATATAATAATCGTTATTTGTCTAAGAAATGGGCAAACTCCCCAAATCAAATAAAAAACAAAATTTAAAGGAAATATAACAATAGAAAGAAAAAGAAGACAAGATTTTTAAAGTGGTTGGGATTTAATTCAATAGCAAACGTCCACTATTATCTTTGTTTCAATTAACTTTCACTAGTACCATAAAAGTACAATCGATTTCAGATCTTGAATAAGATGGAACTCAAAAATGGCAGTATCTTCTTTCAAAAGTTTAAAAAAATCCCATTTTCGTTGTCCATAGCTTTCTGTTTATAGGCGTGCTTCTCCTCCCGGATCGACTGAACATGGTTGAATGGTTAATTATCCAATTCTATGTTTCCAGTCACGTAGAAGTCAAAAGTGATAACTTTGACACGTCAAAACCTCTCGACACCGACTACGTTTTTTTCAATGATAGGAGGTTTTAGATGTCCAATTCTTCTATCTTCTTTCAGGTTCAGGCACTAGGTTTGCAATTAGCCATTGCTAAAATGTTAATTGGACAATGTCGATGAGTCAGCATTGGCCGACTGACATTGTACTATTATGTTCATGCCCTAAAAGAATGCTTCACAAAACTTGTTAAATTGCTGAACTTTATCTACGATGACCCACCTTTTTGAATGATTTAATCGGCAATAAACCATGCATGTCTAACTCAAACCTTTCAAAAGGGTAAATTATCAATGAGGTTTAATAAGAAAAATAAGAGAAAAAAAGGAAAACAAAACACAGAATCTCACAGTGGAATGACAAAATATAATAATCAAATAAACAGTTCATGAATCTGTTATACAATATACATTTGATTATAATTTTTTTACAACATAATCAGAATACAATCAACAGCATATCAATAATGATGCAGCTGAATAATACGAATAATATGATATACCAAACTCTGTCTTCGTCCTCCAGAATTAATGTCTTTAGACATTGAAATGGTCAAGATGACCCGAGCGTAATGAAAAGACAAAATACTTAAGTCAGAACTAAAATTTCTTATGTAAGTTAAATCATTAACAAGTAAATATGAGTGTAATAGCATCAGAGACGTTTACAGGATTTCATATCTCCTATCCAATGTATAACGTGCGTGCAATATCTTAAGAGATGTTACGAGATTTTCCATCTCCTAAGGATCTGTTAAACTATCTATATGTAATAAAATACGCTATATATGCAGTGTCTATCAGTAATGTAAAGTATTGAAATAGCGTTAAGGCTTTACATTCCTCCTTAACACATTTTTAAAAAGGTAATCTATGCAGCTCCTATAACACAACCAGTAACGTCGGGAGTTAGTGAGTCCCCAATAGGTACTGTACTAAAACAAAATCATAGTGGGCACAAATAAGGATAAAGAGTATGACAAAGCATGTGAGGCAATGCCCAAGGTAGGATACTACCAGTTCGGGTCGTAGGGCTGGTGGTAACACATCATAGCTACGATCGCCCACTGCTTCCAACAACCCTCAAATCAAATCAAACTAAGGTGCGTCGATCAAGCCAACATCAAGATAGTAATACGAAGAGGTGTGTCCGTTAGGGGTAGCTAGCCCACTTGCCCTGATAAGCCGTCCTATTTTAGCCATTTCAAATTGGCACAAGTGTCGGTGTCATCCATCATCGTTCTCTTTCTTCAAATCCAGCAAATGTTCACAAAATCCAACCACTTCATTCTGGATCATCTACTACGTACATAGTTGTTAAAGTGGTTCCAATATTGACAGAGAGTAAGCCTATAAAAGGCCCCGATCTTTTTAACAACCAAACGTCATTTTTCATACCGGTTGGTTCTTTTACATTTCGAAAACGATTCACATTTGATATCAAAATATCAAATTCACTTCAAAAATATCACTTCATTTCAAAATACTATATTTACTCAAATATTTCATTTCACTTAAAAATATCATTTCAAATTCCAACGTAGGTTATAGCCTCATCCAACCACATTCGCATTTAATTTTCCAACGATTTAAAAATAAACCTTCGACCTTTGCATAGTTTGAAATTTTAAAAAAATAGTTTGAATAGTTATAAATAGTCTAGAGATTTAAAATAGTTTAATATAAAATGGATTGAGTATTGAAAATAATTTATATAGTAAAATCGTTTCGAAAATCTAAATAATTTGAATATTAAAAAGATAGATTTTTAAACAGTTTATATAAAATAATTTATTTTGAAAACAATATCAAGACAAACTGTTTCCTTCCATTTCAACAATCTGGACTCATGTCCAAATTTCAAATCAACAAATTCAATTTCCAATCTTTCAATTCAATTGACTAATTTAGATTTAATGTTAAATCAACTTTATTTCAATTTCAATTCGAACTAATTAACTTCAATTTTGAAAACGTTCATTTTAATTTCAATTTCGATTCAAAAATCCAATTCTATAATTAAATTTCATTTCAATTCTTATTTTAAACCATTTCAATTTATATCAATTTCAAGTTCAATTTCAATTTACTGATTTAAAACACTTAAATCAAATTAACCTCCATTGTTCAATTTTAAGATCCAAATCTGTTTAACGGCAAATATTCTATCGAGTTAGAAAACCGCCGATAAATTTTGAATTAAATTTATACCGCAAGCGCACGCGTACTATTGTAGTACGTGGCGATTACGGGTCGATCCGCATGGAATTGTTAGATTTTAAATCTCTATTCAATCAAATTAACCAAAGTTGAAAATATGATTAGCTAAAAATGTAGAAAATTGATAAAAATATGAGAGTGTTAAGACAATATAGACATAAATTCACTCTCTAGATCACATAGTTCAACATACATGAAATTATGATATCTCTTTTTTGGTCATTAGTGAATTTAAATGAAGCCTTTTTCAGAAGTATGGCTCATTTGTGCTATTAATTAACTCAACATAAGCCATCAAACTATAACACAACCTTTAAACCATTTTTAATTCTCATGAAAAATGACGATAAAGTTGAAAATGAAAATCTATTTTAAGCATGGGCTATTAAATATTGTTTAGAAATATAGGCCATCAGATTTTGATTTAAACATTCACTTCTTTGCCATGATCATATATAGATGAAGAGACAATTTGTGATTCATTTGACTAAGCATAGCTTATTTATTTTGAACAACATAAGCTATCAAACTCAAAACACAAAATTACATAAACATCATTTTTCCATGAAGCACAAAAAGAGAGCATTAATTATCAAACTATGTTGAAGCTACATAATTAGAGAGCTTTATTATCCCTAAATTGAAGGGGTTTAGCCTCTTATATTTCTTATCAAATCAACAAATGTAGCTTGCAAAATTAAATGAAAACAAGAGGAAAAAGAGAGAAAAATGAAAAGAAAAGCTAACGAAATAAACACTAATCAACTTGCATGTATAAATGAAACTACACTACTAGCATGAAAGTAAATAAACAAGAAAAGAGAAGAACATGTATTGAAATTGCATTAAAAAAAAGAATTACATAAAAGAAGAAATGGCTAAGTAGTCATGCAAAGAAAGAGAGCTCTCATTTTATTTTCCTAAGAGAAGAGAGCCTAAAAGAGAGACTAAAGAAGAGGCTAAGGAAGAAGAGGGTTACATGAAACATAAGAGGTATTTATACATGCGTTAAACCCTAATTTATATATTTAGGGAATGCCTAAATTGCCCTTGAGGTAGTGTGGTGCCAAAGTTATCATTAGCTTCAATAATCACCCTTTAAGTGTGCATGAAAGTGTAATGGCCATTAACATGTGGATTAGCTTCCAATTTGTACATGAAGGAAGGTGAGTAGGTGGGGTCCTCCATTATCATGCCTTTGAATTATTTCCATCTTCATTTCTTTATCTTCACTCTTATGCATGCATATATCATAATGAAACCACTTGTAAAATCCTCTAGATTTCCTACAAAACAACATAGAAAATTGCAAGTAAATTTTCACGATTTAGTAAATGCATACAAATGACCATTTTGTCCCTCTATGATGATGAATATGTGATAATTTGAAAACAATTTGATTTTTTGGTTTAACAAGTTAAAATGCCCAATATGATCATTTATTTAATTTAAATAGATTAAATATGGCGGTAAAAATATGCACATTTACGTGCACATCAAATACCCCTACACTTATCTTTTATTCGTCCTCGAATAAAGAAAAACTAAGATAAATCCGTTTCGTAGGGAGCACGATTGCATTGAGCGTATGCAACAAGCCGTTAAACCTCTGGGTATTCCTAGTAGAATGAGTGTTGTCTTGTGAGGGTTTTCAGCGGATACTACCCACAAAATCCAAATGCAAAGTGAAAATATTTACAAAATGCAAGATTATTTACAAAGAGATGAATGCGAGTTTTTGAAAGTATTTACAAATGAAGGATTTACTTTCAAATTAACACGAATAAGTTAAATATAGGTTTTGGTCATTATCTTGAAAATTTAATTCATTTACTTATCAAAATTTCCAACAAAAACGAAGTTATCATAACAAATAGACTATAGTTTAACTCGTTGTTTCAGTTGATAACAAAGTATAACTATGAAATAGATCCTTAGTTGATTATCAAAATTTATCAAAGTAGTATTTTCATTTCAGTTTAATAACAAGTCAAATCAAATAAGTTAAAATAGTGCTTGGATTTCATTTGCTTACTCTCTTCATTTTTTTCATTTTGAAAATTATTATTGATATTAACAATATTTGTATATGCCTAACTCAGAAAACTGAGGCGAGATATATTACCTACGCACTGCCTTGCAGACATATGTAAGGGGAATACAGAGCGTGGCGAGTGAACACATGAGTGTGAACACCTATCGACTGTAGGCGTTATTAATAGAAGAAAAGAATTTTTATATACATACAACTAGCTCGGATAAACTGAGGTCATATATACTGATCGTGCACTGTCTTTCAGGCTTATGTGAGAAAGGTACAGAGCATGGCGAGTGTACACACATGTGTGTACACCTGTCGACCGTAGGTGTTAATAGAAAATATCTACATATATACAAATGTTTTTTTTTATATTTTTTTTTTACTATTTTTTTTGAAAAGGTGAGTTTTGCAAAATCATCTTAGCACCACTTAAATTAGAAGACAAAAAAAATGTTATATCCTTTACTTTAAATCAATCACTTTTTAAAACAAAGATTTTAATTAGGATATATTTCATAATTATCACGTATGAACTTTCCTATATACTAGTTAAACTATCATTATTTGTAATCAAGCTTCATTTTTATTTTTGTTAAGACAAATAAACTTTCAAAAAATTTAATTTACCAAACCAAAACCATATATTTACCCTTTAATGTTTCTTTAAAAATAAATCAAAAATGCTTAAATAAAATTGTTTTATTTTGAGATTTTTTTAAATTTTGGAAAGAAAAGGTAAAAATAAACCATGAAAAATAAAAAATGAAGATGAGTCTCCCCCCACACTTGATTTTGACAGTGTCCCCACAGTCAACCCAAGTGGAAGAAGAAAAATAAAACAAAAATAAAACGATGACCTATATTTACATGAAGGTGAACAGTATTTACATGAGATCAGTAAGTATATCATCAAAGAGTAAATGAAACGATCTTCCAAAGACCTATTCATTTGTCTCGTCAAGTATGCGAGACACAGCTCAAGCGCAGAAAACCAAACTGTAAAAGATTTTGAAGTTGAACGTTGATGCGGAAAAACGAACGTCGTTTTATTAAAAATCGTACGAGTTGTTTTATTTTCGATGATTTTTGGAGTTGATAAAACGATTGATTGAAATTCAAGTTTATTTTCACAAAATTGGAAGTTAAGCTCATATTCAACAAATTTTTCAAAATTATTGATTTCAAAATTGAAATGGTGATTTAAATTTTCCCTTTCAGAATTTAAAAACTCATTTTCGAAAAGTCCAAATAAATCGTGTTTATTGAATTTGTCTTCCTTTATTGAATTATCAACAACTTTATTACATGTGTCAAGTTCAAAATCCAAAGTTGTTATGTTCAAAATTTTAAAATCGAGAAAAGGAAGATCGAATCTTAAATCAAGTTTCTCATCCTCAAAAGAATTGAAATCCAACTCAATCACCGTGTTTTCAACAACTTCATCAAGATCGTCATTTTTAGTTTTAAAAGTTATAGTTTGAATATCGTCGATTTGGGTAAAAGATGGATTATCATTTGACTCGTCACATGTTGAAATTTGGTTTTGTTTCTCACGTTGTTTTATATATGTCTCAAACAACGAATCTATGTGATCATCGTAAATTTCGTTAATTTGTTCAACAAAATCCAACTTATAATTATCGACTTGAAAATTTTCGATTTGGATTTGTTGAGAACAAAAAATTTCAATCATAACGTGCTTAAGATTATTCCCATTGCCAAATTCGTTTGAAAAGTTGTTTCCATTTTCATTTTGAATTCGAAATTCATTTTGGAGTTTGAAATTGAATTGGCATGAGTTATAATCAAAATCGTTTGAATTTTGAATTGAACTCAAATTTTGAAATCCTTGACTCAAGTTATTACACAAATATGAATTACACAAACCATTTATACTTTGATTATGTTGTGTAAAGAATTCAAGTAAAGATGAAATGCTATTTTCAAAAGTCGAGGGTTGGTCATTGTTTTGAAAACTTTGTTGATCAAAATTCGAATTGTTTATAGAGTAGTTGTCATGCAAATATCCATACGAATTTGGAGTGAAATCATATGGATTATATTGATTTTCACAACTATTGTAAAATTCACGTAAGTGGGGAAACTCGGATGTAACGATCCCGAATTTAAATTGAGTACGAATTGATAATTAATTTCATTTTTGAATAAAAATTGTGAGGTAATTGGTAATTAATATAAATTTTAATATAAATTTTGAATTAATCGAGAATTAAATTGGATATTTGAAAATAAACATGTATATAAAATGGATTGACAATTGAATTTGAATTAGGATTTAAATATAAATATCTTAGGAAATAAATTTGTGTTTGGATTTTTGGATATGATGTTAAACAAAATATTTAAATAGATTTTTAATAATATAAAATATGAAATGAACATATTAAATAATTCTAGAATTTTGTAAACTATAAAAAAATAAATATAAAATATAAACTATTGAAATAAATATATAGAAAAAATACAAAACAATTTGTATGTAAGGTAAAATAAATACTTAAGTTAGAAATAGAAATTAGATGGACATAAGACAAATTATATAGTTGTATAAAATAGAAATTTATTTATATTATTAAGCAATGACAAAGCAAAGTTTTAAATATAAGCATGAAGACGAAACAAAATAAAATATAAAGCCAAATAAAATATTAATAAACTATGTAAATTTTTAAATGAATACATTAGAAAAATTATAACAACATAATTAAAATAGAATATTGTTATAGTATAAAGTAAGAAGACCCTAAACATAGATATCTAAGCTTGCAAAGGAAAGATAACAAATAAAATTCACTCAAGTTTTCAAGCAAAAGAAGCACATACAAAACAAAGTAAACATGTGTACTTACTGGAAATCATTTCAGCCAAAAAAAACAAGGTAAGTAAATAAACAAAGCAAAATACATGCAAAGAAATGTAAGGCAATTAATGCCACGTCTATCAGCCGATACAAGAAGATATAATCAAGTATGGGCAAGTTAAATAAGGATAGATTTGTACAATGGCATTTAATGTTTCCATCTCTAGCATTTAATGAATACCATATCAGCCATGCTTTACAATACCTAATCCCCTGTACAAAAGGTAATACAACCTTTAAACTCTTTTTTTTTACATCAAACTCCTTCATTTCAGTTTCATCCATCATTCAAAATAAAACTGAAGTAAACAAAACAGGATTTAAAAGGGAATCATCTGCATTTTTCAAACAATAAATGTCCTCTGTTCTTCAAAGTTTCAGGTGAGTAACTTCTTTTTAAAATGGATCGGTTGCAAGTTAAAGTTTAGATAAGTATGTTTATATACATATATATTTAAACTCTCTGTGTCCAAGTGAATGGTAGATGGGTTGTGTACAGGCTTTTATTCATATGTATGTTCTGTGTTTTAAAACTCTGGACCCAAGTTTGCTTCAAAGAAAAAAAATCAACCTCTCTTGACCTATTAACTTTTTGAACTCGGGATTAAAACAAAAGTTGTTTGTTATAGTATATATTCAGTTTTAAAAATGCATACATGTAAAAATAACTTGTCACTGTCGCTGGAAAACAAAAGAACTGAGCACATCCTCAACTTTTTCAAAATTCAAACTACTTAATTCACAAATTCAGATATGGGGATTGAATTCGCATACCAAAACATGATTTTTAAAGCTTAAATCATAATTTCTAGTGTTAGGAGTTAAGAGCAGTTCGTATTTGTTTGAAATTCATTACTTGGCCATTTCTGGCGATCGGCTGGTTCGTGGAGCTTGGGGTTTTGTATAGAGGTGGAGGAGTATACGGTGGTTGCAGGAAAAATGATGGATGGGGGTGCAGATGGTCGAGGTGGCGGCGGCGAACGTTGGATGTTCCTAAACCTAGTTTCACTAAGCCTGAGAAATTTGATTCGCACGGCCCCTATAGTTGATCGAGTTCGTCGTGGTTCAAGGGGAAGGTAGAGGGGACATTGATGGAGTTGTGACCGGAGTTGCACGATTTTCGGTGATCGGTGTCGCGAGCACGTGGCGTTGCCAGGTTTGGTGATAGGAAGGAATTCATGTTTTCCAGGTTTCATTTTTTTTAGCTCGCTTTCGAATTCGAGTTGAAGACGAGATATGGGTAGTCGGAGATGGGTTAGTAGGTGATAGTCGACTCGCTCGTCGATGCAGCGTCGCCTGGAATTGATTGCTGGCGACGTGCACGTACACGACACAGTTATGTTTCATGATGAAGAAGGATAGAGCGGTGAAATTGACTCGAGTGTTTACTCGAGTTAGTTCATGAATTTCTTGGAGTATTTTGCAAATTTTACTCGAGACAGCGGATTGTTGGACTCAAAGCACTGATGATATGTAAATTGCATAGCTGGGTTTGTTGGCAAATTGACTCGAGTGTTTACTCGGGTTTCTTGGATGCCGGAATCGAAGAAAGCATTGTGGGGCTCGGGTCAATGTTTGTTCAGGTTTTATAAACAGAACCTGTTCTGTTTTCTAAATTTTAAAGTTTGATTTTAAAAACAAAGCTTAAACAAGGTTAAAAACAGAAGTTTAAATATAAAACTTAAGTTAGTTTACAACATAGTTTTGGGCATAAATAAGTTTTAAGTTTAAATTGTTTTAATAACAATTAAGTATATTTAAAAAATGAATTGAATTTAAGATTAGAATTTGATTTGTAAAGAAAAGTTTTAAGCAAAGTTGAAAACAAATCTGAAACCTGGACTTGAACATACCTTTGAATTTCAGATTTTGGAATGAAAGAAAGTGATAAATGTAAATATTTTAAATATTTTAAATAAGTTTAAATATTTTAGGATTTAATTTCAACTCTTTAAAATTTCTTCTAAAACCAAAGTATCTGAAATAAATGTTTTCAAACATAAGAAAGTGATAAATAAAATCATTAATAAGAATAAGTTTCCTTTAAAAATTAATGAAACTTATTGATTTGTAATTCATAAATTAGTAAGTTAATTAGAATGATTGAAAAATTAGGATTAATTTATGGATTATTAATGGTTAGTCAATTTTAATGAATAATGATTAATGCAAGTAATTTCCTTAGAAAAGTAATTAAAGAATGATTTATTTTGTTTATAAATTAATAAATTAAATTAATTAGAAATGATTAATAATGATTTAAATCTAAGAAATTTCCTTAAGTAAGTAATTAAAGAAATATTATTGGTTAATAAAGATAATTAACTAAGGATTTTTAAGTATTGATTAAAGTGATTAATGTTAATAATTAATTGGATTAATTAATTTAGATAATCATTTGTAAATTATTTGAATGTAATTACTTAATGAAAGTAATTAAGGATTAATCACTTATTGTAATAAATTTTGGATATTTTGATTTATTAAGGTTAATTAATTATGAAATTGGCTTAAAGGTTAATTTAATTAATATGATTAATTGAGGATAATTGATTAAAGTGTTTGATAAATTAATGTATATCAAATGATTTAAAGTTAATAAATCAAGATTGGATAATTTATTCATAAGTAATCAATTTAATTGGAAATTAGGATTAAACAATTAATAAATCCTGCTTATAAATAATTATCGAATGCTTGACCTTACGTATGAATGATTGTATTGTATGAGATGCCTAGAATTGATTGTCCTATCTGATCTTTGATATTTTGTTCTTTGGATTGAGCTGTGTATAATTTATCCATTTATTTACATTGATATATATATATATATATCTGTGATCTGTAAGATAAGCGTTAGAGTTTATATCGCTTATCAATTTTATTTCTGTGTTTTAATCTATGATGATTGAATGATGTTGCACTATCGTGTTAAACCCCTGGACCACACAATACACACACAAATATGGATTTCACGTGGAAATCGATTAAGTCACAGATTTTTGAAGTGGTTTTTTAATAGACAATTTGAATTCAAATGTTTTAGAAATGGATTGGATTTAAAGTGAAAAGCTTTTGAAATGGAATTTCAAAAATGAAATTTATTTTGAATAAATTGATTGAGTTTTGAAATTTAAATATTTTGATTTAAATTTGAATTCAATATTTGAAATTGAATTCTATGATTTGGAAACTAGGGTGTAGAAAGGCTATTCAACTTATAAATGAGTTTATATGGGTTAAACTATTTTAAAGGTATTGATTTGGGAATTTGAATTTAAACTTAAAGGTTTTAAATCGAGTAAATAAAATTGGATCTTTCTGAAATGAAAGCTGTTCGTTTTCAAATAATAAAAGCTTTCATATAAGAAGTAAACTTCCAAATTGTGTTAAAAAGGGATTTCAAGTCAAAAATGAAAATGATTTTCCAAGTTATGGAAACTGTTTGAAAGCTATAAGATAAATCTTTGATTTAAATAAATTAATCCAATTGAGATGGAATTGTTTTGAAATCTATGAATGAATCTGTATGAAATTGAGTGAAATCTGTGAAATGAATCTTTTTGTTTAAAAGATTGGAAATGGTAATTTGTTAAACCATTCGAGAGAAAAGCTTTGGAATTTTAAGTTGTGACTTAATTGGAATTCCATATCCATATGTTTTAAATGTTGCGCTCACTATTCGGGTTAGCTGGGAAAGGACCTTTGGGTCGTATAACCCATTCCGAATATGTGATACGTCGTTATGGATAGCATTTGAAGACCGATGGTGAAGACCGGGTATTTGCAAGAACGATAGGATGACCTATCGATTGTCTCTGCACTGAGTTGCAACGGTATAGGGACTCCCTAAGTGATGGGAAGTCCGATCGGGATTGTGAATACCCGGATTGCAAGGACTTCTTCGGAAGTGCCTTCGGTTCTGTTCGAACCCAGAATAGACTTGTATGGATGGTATGTCTGACATTACAAATTGAGATATAAAGCAGATTTCTTTCAAATACATTTCTGTTGGTGGCGGAAAATTTATTCTCTTAGCTTAACACCCTTCTCAGAGACGTATGAGCTCAGAGGTTATGTAGTTGAAGGTTATCAAGGATATATTCCCAATTTGGTAATGTGGCATGCTGAGTGCTGCTGAATATTTGTTGATCAAAGCGTGGCTTTTCTGAAAAGAGTAGCTTTGTGGACGAGACTTTGTCGGACCTCACACCCCGGTAATGGTCAAAACAGGAAGGATGCGGCAAGGTTTTAGGGAGTAGCGCCCCTTAGCGTGTGTCATTGCCTTCTGGATAGAAGTGGTATCATGGTATGGAGCCCAGATACTTAATTTATGTGAATATTGCAAATTTATATGACTTTCTGATTGATGTTGGTTGAGGATCCTCAGATAAAGGTTGTTACAACCGGGGGATGGCATACGCGCGTCAGTAGTTACCTATTTTTGCAGAGGTAACCCGACCTTGTGTTGGCAGAGATCCGGTTAGGTTCTCGGGGCGTCTTTCCAGAGGCGTTTCCATGTGGCAATGAGAAGTTCCTTGGCTTGACCATTTGTTGGAAATCCAAAGAAACAATACGAATCTTCTACGGTTTTAGTTGTAGAACCTGCCATTTAATATGGTAGCTATAGCGGGCATAATATAATGGTACCTATGCTGGCTAAGATTTATATTCTACTTTCGAAATGTTTTCTACACTATGCACTAATAATAATATAAAAAATGATTTGATTTTTCGTAGTAAGCATCTTTGACTATCATAAGAAGAAATCTCCTCCAAGTCTGCGTTTGCATTGTGTGTGTGGCGGGAGGTCTTATGGTAGTTACATTTTCAAAAAGCATTGCGAATTGATTTTAAAATATTTCGTTGTTTGTTTTTAAAGATAAAATGTTTTTGTTGCTCACACCAGTCTCATGACTGATCCAGAGTTTATTGTTTCTTTCCTAAACTCTGGGTGCTCAAAATTTTCTACACGGGCAGTCTAGAGTTGGGTTTTTCAGATAGTCAGATTAGTAGGTTATCTGGAGCTAGTTCAGTCTTTCGATGTGGACGAGACTTGCTTGTCTTGGTGAATCATGATGTTGGTTCGAGCTGCTGCTGGAGTTCTCTTTTAAAGACTATCTGGAGTTATTTCTTCCGTTGCTAATGTTATCTATTTTCTTTTCCGCTGCTATTCTATTGTATCTCTGATGTATATTGATATATATATTGTATCATATGTTGTATCAAATATTGTATCAATGTTGTATATCAATGTATTATTCTTTTTCTTCCGCTATGTTGTTTACTAAACTGTGTTATAAGCTCCGGCGACTCGGATTTGAACGGTCGAATCTGCGGCATTCGAGTACGATGTAAAATATGGATGTCGATTTTCAAACGCGAAAAATCCGTATCGTCGCATCGGACATTATCAAGAATTTTTTTTTTGAGTTTTATTTTTATATATAAAGGAAAAATATTTATAAATAAAATTTATTTTTCAAAAGGGAAATTGATTTTTGTTTTTTATTTGTTTTTCAAATTTTTCCTTGTTTTTGAAAATGTTTTATAATTTTTTTTTTGGATTTTGGTTTTTCTATTTTTTTTTTTATTTTTGAAATTTCAAAGAAAAATGATTTAAAAATTTTCAAAGGAAAAGGAATATTTACAATTTTTTTAGTTTTGGATTTTGATTTTTTTTTTTAATATGTATGAACTAATGCAACTATATGAATGCAAGGGTCTAATTATAAATTATTTATCCTAAGTTAACCCAAAATTGTATAATTACACTTTGTCTTAAATCAACAAGATAATTCTTAGCCAGGTTACTGACAGGATTTATCGGTGCACCACGAATCACCGTTGCAATGCTGCCGAAGGTTTAAGTACCTTCAGAGAAACAATTCAGTATAATATTTACGAATCACCATAATATTTGTAACTGATTATTGCTCTACCGTAGCTTAGACACCAAGAAATTAAATTGTTCAAAGAAGACAAATTGTCAATATACAATTAAGTGTTATCGATGTCTAATCATTGTTATTAATCAAAATTCTAGGATGAAATGCAAAGAAGAGGTTAAACGTGTATTAACAATGCAACTACGATGAAATGTATTTTTTTTGAATTTGTTTTTTAAAAAATTGCAAGCAAACAACAATGCAAGGCAAATAAAAAAAATTATAGCAAGCAAGCAAAGCAGTTTTTTTTGCAAGCGGTGCGAAACAAACAACTCTTCCTATCTGCTTTGACAGCCTGAAATAAAAACAAGATATATATACATATATATTTTTTGTAATTTTTTTTTGAAAATATTAGAGTAGAAATTAAAAAATAAATAAACAAATTAAACAAAAACACTTGAAAACAAACCCCCTTCTTTTTTTTCAAAAATTAAATGAATACAAAGATAAACATTTAAAACCAACCACTTAACATAGTTAGCCCACAAAAAGGTACAATCCAGAAACAATTTAATCTACTCACTCAAGCATATGAAGTCAAAATCAATTGACCATCGGAGATTAAAATCACGCACAATTGCAATTCATTCTTCTTAACACAAACCAAGTCGTCCACCAGAAATAAAAAAACTCAGGCAACTTGCAGAAATCGAAATTACAGAAATCGATAGCAATAGCAACTCGCGATTGAACTCAAGCAACTCGCGATCAAAAATTTCTTAACCGAGATTACTCAATTTGCAGAAGTCAAAATCAAAAGCAACTCGCAAAATCGAATTCGTGTGTTCGAGGGGATGGAGGCGATTGCCGATGTGGGTTTCAAGGATAGAGGCGATTGCTTTAGGTAATTACGGTTGCTGAATTTGTAGGTTTCGGTTGCGCTATTGGTTCGAATGGGAATCGAGTTGCTGGGGAGATGTTGCTTGAAGTTTTGTTGATAGCAGCAGTCTGTGATTTGGGAAATGTTTCGAGCGATTGAAACGGTGGTTGGCGAGTTGTTTACGTGGGTCGCAACTGCAGTTGCGGCGGAGGTGACTGTTTTAGGTGCGGGTTCATGGGGAGATTGGGATGAAATTCGATTGCTTGTTGGTATCGTAGATGATGTATATGGCAGAAGTGAGCGGTTCTTGTTGGTATGGGGAAGTGTTGTTCAAGGGGACTGTTGACAGGGGGAACAGTGTTTATGTTGTGGATGGAGGAACTGCTGTGGAAGCACTGGAGCGAAAGGCAGTGGAAGTGGATGGTGGGTTGGTCAGTAAGTGGAGAGTTGATATGTTTTATGGCAGTGTGATGTTGATATGCTGTGATGAATGGAAAAGTGGTGATGAATGTGTTGTAATTTCAGGACAGTGAGTAATGGATATGCTTGAGTTGAGTGCAGTGCTTGATTGGGTTGTGGAATTGCTTGGTAAAGCAAGGCGCGGCAGTTTGATGTATATGGAGGATTGATGAACAGATGAAGTAATGGCTGTTGTTGGCAGTGTATGGTAGTGGGGGGGAGTTGCAGAAATTGTTATAGTGGATTGGTCAGTGCAGCTTGTAAAGGTTGGTGCAGAGTGTATGTTGTTTTGTTGATGGCTGCTGTGTTGATAAAGGAGCAGATATGATGGGTGGTCTGATAGTGGTTTGTTTTGGTGAAGGGGAGTCAAGAAGTTGTTGATGGCCAATGTAAGGCAGTAGTAATTTGAAGTGTTTTGTGCAGCAGGAGAAATTCTGGTGGTTATGAGGAGACATGGAAGACTTGCAGTTGTTTTTGGCACTGTGGTTTGTAGAGTGGATGGTATGATTATGGAGGAGCAGAGTGGAATCAGAGGAGGGTGTGAATGTCAAGGCAAGGTGGGTTGAATGACAGTTTGTGATGGTGGTTATTGTACTACAACAGTGCAAGTAGAGGATGGATTGTAAGGTGTGGTTGAATTATGGTATGGATGTGAATGCAGCTTCAGGTTATGGCAGTTGCGATGTGGAAGGTCGTGGCAGAAATGGTGGATCCGTGCAGTTCAACTATGCACTGATGAATAGTGGATCAGTGCAGGCAAAGGTGCAGAATAAAACAGTGAAAAATGATTAGTGGACGATGTGCACAGCAAGCACAGTTTTGAGACTGTAAAATATATTTTTTAAATGTAATCAAAGAAAAGAAAATATAAATGTAAATGTAAGAAATGGAATGAAATGAAATATATTTTTTTACTTTCAAACTGTGTATGTGTTTTTTTTTTTTAAAATAAAATATGCAAATGCAAAAACAAACAAGAAACAAAAACACACAACAAAATGCACACAATAATCAAATAAACACACAATTTTTTTAAAAAAAAAAATGCAAACACACACTAACTAGAAACACGCAAATTCGGACAATAGAAAATCAAAATCAAATCAAATCAAATCCCCAGCAACGACGTCAATAACTTGTTTAACGGCAGAATTCATATCGAGTTAGAAAACTGTCGATAAATTTTGGATTAAATTTATACCGTCAAGCGCACGACGTACTATTGTAGTACGTGGCGAGTATAGGTCGACCCGTAGGGAATTGTTAGATTTTAAATCTCTATTCAATCAAGTTAACCAAAAGTTGAAAATGTGATTAGCTAAAATTGTAGAAAACTAACAAAAGAAAATTGATAAAAACATGAGAATGTTAAGACAATTTAGAGATAAATGCACTCTCTAGATCACATAGTTCAACATACATGAAATTATGATCTCTCTTTTTTGGTCATTAGTGAATTTAAATAATGTGTTTATAATAAGTATGACACATTTGTGCTATTAATCAACTCAATATAAGCCATCAAACTATAACACAACATTTAAACCATTTTTAATTCTCATGAAAAATGACAATAAAGTTGAAAACAAAAATCTATTTTAAGCATGACCTATTAACTATTGTTTATAAATATAGGCCATCAAATTTTGATTTAAATATTCACTTCTTTGTCATGATCATATATAGATGAAGAGACAATTTGTGATTCATTTGACTAAGCATAGCCTATTTGTTTTGAACAACATAAGCTATCAAACTCAAAACACAATACTACATAAACATCATTTTTCCATGAAGCACAAAAAGAGAGTATTAATTATCAAACTATGTTGAAGTTGCATAGTTAGAGAGCTTCATTGCTCCTAAATTGAAGGGGTTTAGCCTTCCATGTTTGTTATCAAATCAACAAATGTAGCTTCCAACATTAAATGAAAACAAGAGGAAAAAGAGAGCGAAATGAAAAGAAAAGTTAAATAAAGAAATAAACACTAATCTACTTGCATGTAAAAATGAAACTACACTACTAGCATGAAAGGAAATAAACAAAAAAAGAGAAGAACGTTTATTGAAATTGCATTAAAGAAAAGAATTATATAAAAGAAGAAATGGCTAAGTAGCCATGAAAATAAAGAGAGCTCTCATTTTATTTTCCTAAGAGAAGAGAGACTAAAAAGAGGCTAAGGAAGAAGAGGGTTACATAAAACATAAGGAGTATTTATACATGTGTTAAACCTTAATTCATATTTTTGGAGAATGTCTAAATTGCCCTTGAGGTAGTGTGGTGGCCAAGTTATCATTAGCTTCAATAATCACCCGTTAAGTGTGCATGAAAGTGCAATGGCCATTAGCATCTGGATTAGCTTCTAATCTGTATTTTGAAGGAAAGTGGGTAGGTGGGGTCCTCCATTATCGTGCCTTTGGATTATTTCCATCTTCATTTCTTTATCTTCACTATTGTGCATGCATATATCATAATGAAACCACTTGAAAAATCCACTAAATTTCCTACAAAACTACATAGAAAATTCCAAATAAATTTTCACAATTTAGTAAATGCATAAAAATGACCATATTGCCCCTATATGGAGATGAATATGTGATAATTTGAAAATAATTTGATTTTTTAGTTTAACAAGTTAAAATACCCAATATGATTATTTATTTAATTTAAATAGATTAAATATGACGGTAAAAATATGCACATTTACGTACACATCAAAATCCTTAAATTATTCAATTTCCAAAATTAAAGTCATATATCAACTACAACTTCACATTTCCAATTCAATTCTTTAAAACAATTTCCTTTAACCAATTTCAGTTTCAACATTTCAAAGCTTGAATTAGAGAATAATTCAATTCATATAAATCCAAAAAAAATTAAACAATATTATTTAATCAAAATCGAAATTCAAGATTTTTAAAACCATTTAATTTAACCAATCCAGTGTCCGAATATAATTTTCTACCCTATGGTTAAGTGAATAATTATTTCAATTTTTAATTTCAGGGATGGACATATATCATTTCAATCCAAATCAAAGTGTCATAGGTATATATATCATTTCAACCTATTTCTTAATTCAAATAAAAGCTTATATGCTGTCACTTAATATATAGTGTGATAACAGAGATATAAAATAAATAAATAAATAGCCAATCGTCCAAAATGTCAACAAATAAACATCCATCATAATCAACATCCAAATCAGCCAATAATTCACGACAATTTATTGTATATGAATATCAGGTATTTGACTAGCAGTTCAATTTCAATATTAATTTAAATGGCAATTTAATCCAATAAAATTTAATTTTAATTAGATGTCAACTTAAGCTATCAAACAATAACCAGTAACATTCTTATCACTTCATAAATTTAATTCAATAAACATAAGAAGATTTAGTATTGCGTGAGTGGGTTAAATCATCCACCTTTGATTTTAGCCCATAAATATCCAAACAGAAGTGAAAAATTTCAATAGTCTCCAAATTCAATCAAATCGGTTTCATGTTGTCCGAAATTTAAATATGAATCCAACAAAGAAATCACGCGTGAATCGAAGTTTTTATGCAAAAAATATTCATGTTATAAGAAATATTATTAAAATAATAATTGGTACACAATTTAATATAAAAAAAAAACAAAGTTTAATGCTTATGTTTTTCTCAAGATGAGGCTTCAGGCAAAGATGGAAGAACAAACTAAGATGTGGGCAGGACGTGTAAGAAAAATGAAAAAATGAAACTCATGTTTCATAAAAGAAAGCTTTTGAATTTACAAAATTGAGAGCTTTTGAATTTGCAAGCTCACGGTAAAACGATTCGGGTAAAGGAAGATTTGAAATGGGGATCTGAACATAGGAAATGAGGTGGTGACAAAAATAATATGAAGGGACAAGTTCAAAACGTGAACAATTTTGTGACAAGAATATACCTTCAGCACCAGAGTAATAAATAACTAACTTAAATGTACCGTTATCATTTAAACACGTTTATAAATTTGTTGTTAATACATCAGAGCAATAAATAACTTACTTAAATAAATTATTTTCATATTCTTGTAATCAATCTGTATGCTAAAACACAGTTCAAATAAACATATATTTCTTGCTTTGAATTAATCATTCCATTTTTATTTTAATGAAATTAAACATACATTCACAAATGAAACATTCATTTTATTTGATATAAGTATTTTTTTCATTAAATCAAACTTTTCTTATATTATCACAAAACATAAGCTACATTTAATTACACCTATTAATTTACAATTTAATATTCTCTCCCTTATTAGTTGAAATTATTCAATTACATTAATTTCAATTGATTACAAATGTGAATATCAAAATGGACTAAATAAACGTAAAGAGAAATAGAACAATTATTTCCTATCTAATAGTAATTTAAACATATTCATACATTATTGGATACAAACAGGAGTTATACATTTCTTACTAAATAATAGTTTCTCATCCCTATAATTAATCTGTAAGCTAAAATACATTTCAAACAAATAAACATATGTTTACACCTTTACTAAACTTATTCATTTTATTCTTTATTAAATTAACAGTTATTCATAATAATTGATTTAAAAGTCTTTTATATTAAATCAAAAATTCCTTATGTAATCTATTAACATAAGTTTCCATTTTATTTCACTCAAAATCTACAATTAACATCTTTCCTTATATTAACTGCAACATTTAATAATACCTAATTTCATTGATTCCCAAATAAATTCCAAAAGCAGATAAAAAAAAATAAGATGAGAAATGAATAGTTGTTATGTGACGCCCCACCTCTATACCCACGCTAGCCAAGAATACTACGGTGTAATGCTGTCAACTAGCATGGAGAATAAGGCTGTTGAGGAGCGACCATCCGTGTAATTACTTTGCGCGAGCACCGATATGTCAGATAGTATAACATGCATTTTATTTCAAGAGGAAATCCGACATACCGATACAAACACAAAGCTACTACGCAGTGGCTATAATAATCTTCGGAAACAAATATAGAAATAAGCATAACACAAATCAGTCACAGATATTTCATATCATGAAGGCGGAAGAAGATATGAATATATAACTAACACATGAAAGTGTATATCAGAGTAGTGGTCAAAAAGATCCACAATAATACAAAAGAATAGCAACACGTGCTACACAAAATAATACATCTATGAGTCTTTATCTCAAGTGTATTCAACAAAAACTACTAATCTAAATAGTTAGCGAAAAGTCAGAGTAATGAATCCCTGGGGAGAAGTCAAGCAGAAGCACCTGTAATATCTCGGTCTGGCCCGAGTATTATTTAATAAGAAAATAATAAACGGATCAGTCTAGCTATAAATATCAGATGACATGATATAGAATAAGAGATATGGCATAAACATATAATATCCATAATGGCATACTACCATAAGTATGAAATTGAAACTCAACATGAGATTAATCAATATCACAAAAATCTTCACAAAGATCCAAAAGGGGTTTCATACCCAAAACTTGTATTCACAACAAGTCAATGACACACGAATTCACCAATGCACAAAAATTGATAAATCATATCAATAGAAATCACAAAAATAGGTGAAGCATAAATTCCGGAATTCAACACACGAAATCCAAAAATCACAAGAAAGGGGGGGAATGCCTATCACACGAACGGGAGCATTAAAGCTCACCTACATATGTATCACACGAACGAGAAGCTATCTCATGGTAGCTAGCCATTAATTTTTGACACACGAATGGCCCGAAGACCATGGGGAGCTACCCCATATATGTGAGTCGAAATCACACCGAAACAAAGAGACATCGCACAATTGCTAGTCTAAATCTTAAAATGATCGTCATGATCAAAGAGAAGTGTCAATTACAGTAAGCTAGTAAATATATGAGCTTAGCTTCATGTCCCATAACCACTAGCTTAACTTAAATATTTACGAACAAATTGTAGATCTCCACTAGAAAATTGTCACAAGAGATTCAATCGAACAAGTCCAAGAATTAACCAACGAAGTAAACGCAAGCGTTTCATACCACTTGTTTTACTAAGCCGTTTAATTAGATTTCTCATACGAGTGAGGTAAAGGTTTGTATATACTAATAGATCAGAAATCGGTTTGAGAGAACGAGCTTTGTAATAAAATAGTGTTGAAATCCTTTGAAGAAAGAGTTTTGATATTTACTACTAGTATAGAAGACCTTTATATTTTTAAAGTGACAAATCACAAAGAAGATTGTAGGAACAATCAATCACTAAAATTCACATTCGAAGACGTGAATGAAAATCCAAAGAAATCGATACCGAATCCATCAAAACGGATATTCCAAAAAATTCCCGAAGAAAAGAAGTCACCAAAGTTAATAACAAATGATAACAACAAATAGGGAAATAATACGAATCGATTAAATTTGGAAACCACGCGAAATAGGCGAAATAGGCAAAACAGCAACAGGTCGGTCGGCCGGCAACAGAGCTCGGTCGACCGGACCCTGTTCTACAAAAATTCTCGGGAAGTAGGTCGGTCGACTGTGCTCTGCAGTCGGTTGACCAAAACCTGAGGCAGAGAAGTGCTTTGCACTTTGTAAGCAGGTCGGTTGGCCGGCAGCAGAGCTCGGTCGGCCGGACCTGTTCCCAGTCCCTTCCTAGCCCATCGAATACAATGGCCAATCACGACCAATTTGCAACCACTCGAGCATCGGCACTAATGATTTATGCCTATCGACTACCCGGCCCTATGAGCTCTTCGTTGCATCACCAAAAACACATTTGAACATCAAAGCTATGATTTTTAAAGAATTGAACCCAAAACACCAAAAATTAGAATATTCACCGAATCAATCCAAACCAAAAGCAAATGCACACGAATAAGTGTTAGGAATTCATACCTAACAATCGAAGATAGTTATAGACTAAGATGTGAGATAAAAATCTCACCCTTGAACCCAAATTAATGAAGAAGAAGATTGAAAGCAAATGAAGATCAACCACCTTCAATCCCAATTCAAGAAGCTTGATTCTAAGCTTAAAAGAGAAATTTTTCCCAAATTAGGTTTAGGAATTTTCTGAAATCAAAGAGAGAATGAGTTGGAGAAGATGAAGAGGATGCTTACCAATGGGTTCTCTTAGAATTTGGAGCTAGATCTTGGATTTGCAAAGAAAGTTAGGGCTTAGGAATTTCCATTTCCAATCTCTTCCACCATTTTTACTTTAGCTTGAAGTGTTAGGAATATGAAATGAAGTAATGAAGAGTTGGAGTGGAGCTAGAGTCTTAAGGTGGGACATTGGGCTGAAACCCAAACTCATACCCAAAGTGAAAAAGTAGCAAAACTCGACTAACTCCAAACATATCGAAGCTTATACTCAAAAAGGTTGCAAACGGCATTTTGAACTCAATGGGAGGGGTCTCGAGTCCTGATTCGACTATTGCAAAAAGTAGCTTTTCGGACCAAAATCCGACGAACGATAAAATATTTAAATAAAATATTTAAATATAAAATTGATAAATATGCGGGTTGTTACATGTTACATTTAAATAATTTGAACATTTAATACATTTATTGTTTACAAGCAAGGAGTATAAATTTACTTACAAATGTTAAAACCAAATTCAATTAAATAACGTATAATTTCACCATTAATGCATCATCTATTTTATTCCTTATTAAACTTACAATTATTTCAATTGAATGAAATTACATTAAAATAGTTGTCAATTTCATTCAATCAACATTATTAAATTATATTCTAATATATTTTTTTCCATTTATAAGTCATAAATTTTAATTCTGACAATATTAGTTTCAAAATCTCATTTAATTTAATATTTTCAACTATCAAAAATACGGGTCGTTGCACTCTTCCTTTCTTAGGAAGAAGACACTAAAAGTGCCATGGGCCATGGCCTATTAAACTGTAGAAAAACCATATGCTTAAGTAGGTGGACTGTGTTACCCAGTTAGGTAATAGGTTACATGATGATGCTTAAGTGTGGCAGCTGATATAGTGCCCGTGAGGTGCCTCCTTGGGATGTGCCCAAGTCTGGGTCGCCCACTTCCCTATAAGGAAGTGTGCTTGCCCGAGTCCAGAGTCACTCATAGCATTTTTTGTGGCGATTCAATGACTAGGTTGCTTGCATTTGTCTTTACATACAGCCAAGGGAAACAGAACCATAATAGAGGGCACTTTCGAAAGCGGTTGCCTTTTCGAGAGCATCCCATCCAAAGTGAGGGAAGCTAAAGAAAGGTTGGTTAAAGCACTTTTTAAGCACGACATTATGTGAGTAGACCCACTATACCCTCGTTCGGGTGATAGAGTAAACAGACTTTCACCTGAATACTTGGCTCAGGCATGCCTTGCTTGAAGTGTGGGTCGACTCTCCTCTTGCATCACCACTTCATCGATTAATTAATGAACACATGATGGAGCTAACCTAGCTTGCCCATAAAGGCTATTGCCTTGTTGGCAGCCTTCTACGTCGTCTGCCACAACCTAGCCCTCTCGGAGCCATTGCCACTCTTCATCAATCTATGTTCAAACACTCCAAGTACGCCATTCTCTGGTGGGTTGGTATTATTATCTTTAGAATTGTGTCACCCCAGCGATATTCTTTGGTCTTTCAGATAAGGTGGTTGATTATCATGACTCTTAATTTTTGTAAATTGGAAGACATCCAGAATGTGGTACTGATCTAGTCTGTAATAACCCAGGATTTTAATCATTAGATTTTGAATATTTAATTAATTTTAAATATTAAAATATCGGTTTTAAAAGTTAATAGCTTGGATCAAACATAAAGATTATCAAAAATATTTGAATTGTGAATTAATATTTGAATAGCCTTCCAAATATTTTGGATTTTGAATTGAATATTAATTTAATGGATGTAATGGTCTTATTTAACTCCTTTTATTTTATAGATAATAACGGTGAGTCGTTTTTGTAAATTTATTTGCAATAATAAATGATTCGAATAAATAATTATAAATTTATTTTTATTATAATGACTCGATTTTTTGACGTGTTTTTCATTTAATTTATTTGACTTTTCCATAATTCTTAATTTGGAAATTATTGAAATTACCGTTTAAAGATTTACCAACGAACGATAGTGTTTTGTAATTTTTTTGGAAATCGATAACCAGTGTGTATTATTTATTGTTTTGAGGTCGCATGCATGCCCTTAGCGCGACCGTATTTTTGTTTTACTGTTCGCGGTTCATACGTGAACGGAAATCTAGGCGGCGAAATGCTAGAAAATTTAAATAAATATAAGTCAACACATTAACAACCCAACATTTCTTTGATCAATATTTTTCCTTTGTCACCAAATGTATCGTTTTACACAACACTGGAATAGAAAAGGTAAAAATCAAGCTTCACCATTTCAAAAATTCATATCTAAGGATATACTGAACAAAAATTGTAAATATTATATCTTTGGGTTTGTTTGGGGTAGTTTTACATGTGAGTGTGTTTGGTTTGGTCCCAGTTGTGTGTAGAGATGATCGATGAGGAGCAGGCCTAGTAGGGTTTAGGATTTTACCTATTTTAGTCAACGACTGCCGATTCAGAGGCTTTTTTTGGTTTTGGAGTGTCGAATATCACCTAGAGTCAGAGTTTGGGAGATTGTGGTGGCTTGAGGTGAATCACATTCATTGCGTGGTCGAACGGGGGATGGTTGAGTCGCGGTTTATAAAGGAGGCTTGAGTGTGGAGTGTTAGGCATGGGCGTGTAGCTTTTGTGAAGAGAAGGTGAATGGTGGTGTCCATTGGTTGAATGGTGGCTTGATGGCGGAGTTATGGGTGGTCAAAGGGTCGGTCATGGTGGGTTGAGTTTCAGGATTGGGGGGCCTAAATTTTAAACGAGGAAGAGGATGTTTAAATGGTAATTAAGATTGTAAACTATAATTAAGGAAATTAATTAATTCAAAATCTTGTAAACTAAATATCTATTTCATACAAGGTCCAAATCAAACGTGCTCAGTCGTGTTGCACTCGTATCAGCGATGTCAACATTTTGGAAGTGGATTCGTGGGAATTAGGGCTACTGATCGATTTTGGATGGAACCAGAACACGAAAGCGATAACTGAACTTTCGGTGAGTTAAACTCACATCTTTTGTTAATCAGTATGTTATAATTACTTATTGCCCGTTTGGATGTTGTATTTGATGGTTTTTTGGTTTGGATAAAATTATTGCTTTTGAAAATAGGAACAAATATAAAGCTATAAATAATACTGTTTTAATATAATTACGTTGTTTAAATAAGAACGTCGTTAAGTTAAGCATACTTCTTTGGTGTTATCTGTTTGGTCAAATAAATACCGTCAAATAATAAATGAAAGAGTTTATTTTGAATGACATTTGTTTAGCAGAATAAATCCTCGTTCTGCTATTATATAAACTTGGACATTTATTTAAGTGTCAGTTGATAAATGTTAGATATGTGATGTGTTAATAATTGTTTGTTAATTATGGATTTGATTTACATATAAGCCAAACTATGTAAATACCTGTAATTTAACTTGAGAAGTTAAATTGAATTTAATGGTAGCTTGTTTAATTACCATTTGGGTCGTTGAGCCTCTTTTTGAGTTTCGAAAGGTTATGGATTTAAATTAACTTCAAATTTTGTAATTTGAAGTAAAATGTTATTTTAATTTATATTTTACAAAATGTTTTGTAAAATTATTTCTTTATTAAAGTTAATTATTATATTTGTAATGTTTTAAAATTAATTATATTACTAGTGTTGTTTAAAATTAATTAATAATTTATTAAGGTTGTTATAAAGACAATAAATTATTTTATTAATTATTTTTTAAGACTAGTTTATTACTTTATTAATTTATTGTTAAAAAAATAAATAATTGTATTTTTTTTAAATTGTTTGTTTATACTATATAAAATGTTTTTAAAGTTAATTGTTATATTGATGTTAAAGTTGTTATTTATTACAATTAAATAATAAATTGCTTATATAAGGATTTCTTTTATAAAAGGGATTTATTCAAAGGAGTTTATAAATTTGAAAGAGGTTTTGAATTTGAAAGGAAGTTGGGTTTTGAACGATTTTAGAAAAGAGGCTTTTAATTATTTTAGAGTTCTAAAAAGTGTAAATTTCAAAATTTATAAAATGGTATTTCATAAATTGAATTGGAGATTTATGAAAGAGTATTTTATAAATAGATTTTTGAGATTTATAAAAAAGGAGTTTTATAAATGATTTTGAAGATTTATAAATTAAGCTTTATAAATAAACTTAAAGATTTATAGACGAAGTTTTATAACGAGATTTTGGGGATTTATAAAGGAGATATTTATAAGTAAAAAGAGGTTTATAAAAAGTAATAGTGTTTCGGGTTATTGTTATATTTATTTTAACAACATTCGTTCGGATCCATTTAATAAGATTTTGGAAACAAGAAACCTTTCTTAAATGTTTTGTGAATATACTTATACTATTGTATAAGTATATGAAAAAGTTTCCAAGTTTAGAAAGTTAAGTGGTTTGTGAATATACCTATACCATTAAGATAAGTATATGGTTATATTTTCTAAGTATCGAAAATATAGTGTTTGAATATACTTATCCTATTGAGATAAATATATAGAAGTAATTCAAGTATTTACAAAATGATTTTTACTAATGGGAGATTAGTTAAATAAGGCTTGCTGGTTTCCATGGGAAATGTAATCTCTGTTTTGAATGTTTTTTTGTTGATAGTTAAATAACCGATTATCAAATCTTGGCCTAGATATGTAATCCTTATTAATTTTGATGGTACAGAGATATTCTCTACTTCACACCGAATGATTTTAACTCTGGAAATATTTAGGAGAAATACGGGGATTATATGGTACAGTTACCGTCGGTTGTTCTATATTGTATATATAAAATCACTTTGTTCTTCTAGGACAAATGATGAGGAGATCCATCCAATTAAACGGTAAGGGGGTGATCCCCGCTCTTATGTCTTGTATGATTATTTCCAAAAGAATAGCAATGAGCACTTTGGAAATTGATCGATTGGTTTTGGAGCAACCGTTAAGCGGGAATAGTGTACTCGTAGGAGATTAATCGAAAACGTAACCACTCCATAACCATATACGGGTTCTATGCTTGGAGGGGATCCGATATAAGTTTTGGATGTTGGAATCAATGTATGATTCCGAGACCTGTTGGGGTATGTGAATCCATGCATGATTCCAAGATCTTTGTTGGGATGTGGGAATCCATATGTGATTCCGTGACCCATTGGGGTATGGAAATCCATGTGGGATTTCATGATGTGTTCA
The DNA here is from genome assembly GCA_030765085.1 of Allium cepa. Lineage (NCBI taxonomy): Eukaryota > Viridiplantae > Streptophyta > Magnoliopsida > Asparagales > Amaryllidaceae > Allium > Allium cepa. The sequence goes on from CM060934.1 coordinate 207,711,298, forward strand.
GGTAGTGGTGCGTGAGCTGGAACGCTGAAAGTAGCCTCACCGGCGGTAATAACTAAAACTAGAGATAGGCTGCATGGACGGGGGTTTAGCTAACCCATAAGGGTGTGGTCGTCTCCTATCTAGAGGGACCTATAGTGGTTATGCATGCATCGAGCGATGCACTAGGCTTGACTGTTTTTGGGGCCAGCTATGTATTTCCTATTTTACATCACTAGGGATGTATGGCTGCTTTGGAAGGATAACTCTAATCCTTGTGTAAGAGGACCGTTCTCTATGTATTGAGGGCATCTCAGTGGAATCCTGCACAATTAGCGAACGCGCCTTAACATTTTGATTATATACCTATTATTGTTGTGATGTACACTCACAAGCATCACAGCTACTTGATTATTAATATTTTTTTACCTTAGACATTATTATAATATCACTAGATTTTCTGATATATATGGATTGGTTATTGTAAGGTAAAAACTCATCCATATTTATATGCGGCGTGGTCTTCCAAGATACTTTTTATTTTGGAAGGTTTTATAAACATTTAGATTCAAAATTAGGTGTATTTCTCATGCTGGTTTACCAGACTGATCCGGGTGTTATTTTATTATAATGCTCGGGTCGGGCCGAGCATATTTTCGAATTCAATTTGGATGCTTGGATATTTAGGAGACGAGCTGGACTCCTCCAAGACGTATTCATGTATATTCTATTTCCGCAGCATTGGTTGTTATATTTATAAGCAATTGTGAGGACAGGTTGTTCTAACTATCCAGGCTATTGATTGATTAGTTGACTTTGATTGGCATATGTGTAATAAAGTTCAATTTTTCTTTTGTAAAGATATATTATATATTATATGTTACTCATCACGATATGAGATGTTCTGTATATTCTTTCCTTTTCCCCAAACAATCTGTCTTTCTGGCACTTGGATGCTCGACATGCAAATACTATGGTTGTATTAGTGTCGACTTTTGAATATCGAAAAGGCGGGTGATTACATTGCCAATGACAATATGTGATGGGTCAGGTGTTGTGTCCCGGCCAGACTATGTCAAAGGAGAAAGCGAGGGATCCAAAGCTAAGGAAAGGGAAGGACAGGTGGCAATGACAACCATGGTGGAAGCAGAAAGCATCCCAAGTGTAATGGAGAGGGAGCGGAGATGGCGAAAGCTGACCAAGGTCTGGATGCAGGAACCAAATTGGTGTAAGTGGCCAAGCTAACGTGGGTGAGTGGAAAACATTCGACCTACGTTTGTATGAGTATGATGAGAAGGAAATACAAGGAACCACCAACGATTAGGAAGGGCTATGGATGGACATTCGAGTGAGTGAATGTAATATTTTGTGATCATCTAACTACATGAGCAAATCAAAGACACTAAAGGTGGAGAGGACGAGGGCACAGACTAGAGCCCTGGACACCCTAGAGTGCACGGACTCCTCCAACAAAGTCCCTTTCTCCCTGGATCAGTTGAGCAACCAAACAAAAAGCTTAGATGTTCCCCTCAGCTCACTCTTGTCTAAAGGAACAGTGATGGTGACACTAAGTCTTTCTGCCTTCGTCTATTTAGGAGGAGGTGGTAGATCCAACCCAAGAGTAGACAGATCTTCCTTGTTAGCTTTATCAATAGTTGCCTATTTTCTTTACTAGCCATCGCACTTCCCTTTTCATAGTTTGTTTAATTATTCTAATAATTCCAACTTTAACCTTCTGTTTTCAATTTGCAGTGGTCCGACAGAACTTTACAATCTTGGTCGCAACCCCCAAACCAATACGATCTCTATATTGGTCCCACGACAACTTGTGGTCATAAAACCCCACTACAACAAACTAATAAGACTTCTCGGAGGAAGAGACTCCCTACGACTACCCTATGGGAAATCATTGTTATTCCTTTCCCTAGCCTCCTGCTATAAGAGTACCTTGACGGCAATACTTAATTCCGCCCCAAGGCCGTGGTCACCATCCACCATTCACCTTTGTAAGAGATGAGGACGGATGAGGAATCTACAGAGTCGAGTGAGGAACCCCACCAACTTGTACTACTATGTAGAGGAATCTGAACTAATGGATAGTTAGTAGAATACCTTGGGGGTCACTTGCATTGTTGTCCACTGAGAGATGGATGCAGCTATTAGATCATGTGTATTGGCAATGAGGTTACAAAGGGAATTTCAAAAAAAAAATCTATTTATTAATTTGCACAATATCATATTTTACGTTTAATGAATAATACTCTCGTACTAGATCATATTTGATATTAATTAATAAAAATGTTTGGAGTACGATTTTAGTTAATTTAATATATGTTCTAAAATATTATGTATACTGTTAATAAATCTATTGTAATATTTTACTTTAAATTATTTTTATTTTTTATTTTTTAACATGTTTGATTCATAATGCAAATATAATAAGTATATTTAAATATAGTGATCTAAACTCGAATAACACACCTATATTTAAGACATATATTATTTAATAATCCATAATACATACAATTATAATAATTTTTTAATAATTTAAAATTCAAAATGTTGAATAGTTTGACTTTTTCAAAATAATTTCTTTTAAGACCTTGAACCCTGAGATAATTTTTTATTATATCTCGTACACATATATATACGTATATATATATATATATATATATATATATATATATATATATATATGCAAACATATACGAGTATATATATAGAGAAATTATGGTACTTTATTTCTATAAAAGGATTATATAATTCAATAATATGCCTTTTTCATACCTTACAACCTCTTGCCTATATGAGTTTCTTGTAAGGAAAAAGTGTACATGTTATATCCATATATTAACGTTACAAAGAGAATTTTGACAGGGACCAAAACAATGCAGGAGAGGGTTAAATTAAGTATCTCAAAAACTTTTATATGGTTTCTCTACCAAATATGTAGTATTACAAGCACCATATGACAAGATAATTAACGCAAATGCCTTAAAATTCAATGGATCTTGATATTTCTTTTTGTACTCATTTAATCCACTAATTCATTCACTTTACTCTTTCTCTTTGCTTTTTCAAACTCAAATCTAAAAAAAGAATGGCAGCAAACTCTCCAACCAGTCAAATTTTCACCATCTTCCTTCGGATCAATTATTGTATGTTGAGAAATCTTTAATCAGTTAGTTCAAGTAGCTTCTATTTCCATGGGGAAGTAGGCTCTATTATGAATTAATGTCCTCTGGATCTACATATATGGAGCTTTCAAAGATAAGCTCTCTACTTCTGATTTTTCTCACTTGAATTTTGCTTGCCTTATTCGAAATTTGCGGCCTTAAATTATATAAGCATGCATACTTGGTGTGGCATTTTTTAGATCTCTAAATTATCTATGATTTTGTTTGCACCATATATATCATACTAAAGTGCTTAAAGCCATAGCCACTATACCATCATATGTTTGATTTCTATTGTTGTTAATTAAGATCGGACTGAATATTGCACCTATGTTTTTTGTCACGTTCTATTGAATTTGCAATTTATTTTAATGCCTTCGCATAATTGCGTAGTATAACCGTAGTTAAAAAATAAGTGATCTCTACTTTCATCGTCTTGATTGCATAAAATACACTTAGGATCTATAGTGTTTTTCTAGCATTATCTCGTTTGTATTAAAACTATTCAACTTGGCAAACTACGGATACTGACATTTTGGCTGCACATGAGTTGCTCTAGACTTGTTTATACCAATCTGGTTCTATGTTCATTGCTCTTATTATATTCCATGCTAATTTTAGACTAAAATAACCCTTTGGATTAGGAGTCCATGTCCAATGGTCATTTGATTGGTTACCATAAATGTTAATTTGCATGATTCTATTACAAAACATGGTAGTAAATAGGAGTGGTTTACACTCCATTCTCCCTAAGATATAAGATAAGAAATCCTCCTATTGGGGCTACCTAGCATGGCAATAGACTACCATCCCAAAAACAAATGGTGATGTGCTATTGATCCATGGGTCATATCATGTGTTTGGTGCATTTTTATTGAATTGGATAACCCAAATGTAGTTTTTGGAAAAATGTTTATTCCTAGTTAATATTGCGCATAAATAATCAAAAATTAGGTATTTCTATCGCCAAGACCTCCTTCCAATTTTGCTTAAAAGCATTTGCCCAACACATTTTATGGGATTCGGTTTGCCATAATTTTTTTGCATATGTTGAGCTTATTTCTGTATAATATGCATGGGGATTTGAACGAAGTGCATCCAAAGCTCTACAATTGGATATATGACCAGTTTTATAAGCTCAATTCTACCACTAAAATTTAGCGATATATTATTCCAATTGTCAATCTTTTTGTTGATTTTATTTCAAAGTGGACCAAAGTCTCTTACTTTTAATTTATTACAATTTTGAACAGTACAAAATTAGGCTCTCACTATATATACACAATCTTTGATTACAATACAATTTTGATTACATTAGAATTTAACATTTACATTTGCATCTCACTACATATCACTCATTCACTCGTATTTATCTTCAACTCTATTTCAGATTAAATCCAGCATCTGAGGAATCTGCAAAATAAACACTAAAGCGGTCAAATTGAAAAAGAAATAATTTTTGCAGTGTAAACAATAAATTAAATGTGTATTTTTGAAAATATTATTTGGCTGAGTTATTTGGGTTGTTCATCATCATTTAATTTTTGAATTCATCAAACACGAACAACTTATGACATGCACAGTGTATCACTGTACATGCCACAAGGCTGTGCACACTGATATACACTTGATACTGGGACATGTGAGAACAAGGTCATAGCCAATCAAAAGCTGGGTTCAACTCAAGTGCAATACAAATAAAGTCACGACACGAGCACAAGTTCAAATCCGAGCTATAAGCTGGATTCAACTCAAGTGCAATACGAAAAACAAATCCAGTTGAAAGTGTACACATGAAGCCAGCAAAAACAGAGGCTAGACAGTCCAACTAGACTTGAGTACACATGAATACATCGTGAACCAGTGGAATGTATTCAAACTTAAGGAAATTGAAACAACAAAATGATCAGACCATAAATGAATTCAAATATCAAGTGAATCGGTACACAAGCAAATTCAGACTCATTGAAGACCAAAGAATCAAGTGCAACTAGCAAGGTCTAATGCAGGCTCAAGTAAACATACACCTGAACACAAATGCAATAGTAAAAGCTGTAGTTTAAACCAAAGCATGCACCAGTTCAATATGCTATGCACAAGAACCAAGGTCAGAGGTGACATCAATGTACATGTCGACCAGGCAGCAAACATGAATCGAGCTAACAGTTAACATGGAGTCTCGACAAAATATACACGAAGGCAACTCAAACTGCACCAGATCAGTCAACATGAAAACAGCAGCTCGAATGAGCAAATGAACTCAAATACACAAGACTCTAATGTACAACTTCAAGTTCACATATATGAAAACATTGCAAACAAGTTCAGACATGAAACAGGATAATAGTGGTGCATATGCATTCATAGTTCAGAACTACTCCAGACAGATATGTACAAAATGAAACCACATATATACATACATAAATGTATGTATACAAGTGGAAATGATATTGCAGCTACAAATTGAGCACATATGGTCAGACACAAGAACAATGAATCAAAAACAGTAGCAAGTTCAACCAAACCAAGTCAAAAACAACTGCAGTTCAATATCGAACAAATACCAAAGGTCACACTACAGCAGGAATGCCCAAATGTACAAAAACAAATTCAAACTACAACAGAGGCATACAAAAACCAAGTGAAGGCATGGAGGCTACACGGCAGTGGACAGAGCAGTGTAGAGCAACCCAGACTAATATCACACAACAACTATATACATATGCATAAGCACATGAACTCAACAAAGCTTCAAACTCACTCGAACCATAATGGACAACCACAACACAGTTGTGGTTCATGGAAGTTCAATGTGAAGTGTAGACACAAATCAAAGCCATGGTACATATTAACAATCAGAGTAGTTTGCAAATTGATCAAGCCGAAGAAGTCAACAAAAAATGGTAACAGTGTCATAATGTACAAGTGATTGTAACAGCAGTTTCAAATCAGCAAATTCAAAACCGTGATGACCAAGAAAACATAGTCAAAGCAATTCAAAGCCATGATAATCAAGTAAACACAGGATATACGAATTGAACAAGTCAGTACAAATCACAAGCGTTCAAGTAATAACTAGTGGCCGAGAAAAATTATCAGACGATATTGTACGAACGAAAATCAAGGGGTTCGAACCCTATATAAAACCCAATCATCATCAGCCTAAAACAAGCATCGAGTTCAAGCAAATCAACTAAAAAGGTAAAAAAGGAAATTACATACCGAAGTCATATCAAACTCGATAAAATTGAATCAGCCGTATGCAAATCGAAGAACTGATCAATTGACGAAGCAATCGAATCTAAACAATTATTCGGTTGATCAACTTGTATCAGCAGTATTCAATTTTCAAAAGCCCTAATTTTATCAAGGGGAACAAACGAGCAGAAGAAGGCAACCACTCTTTTTAGCACAAAGGATACATGGCCAGGCCGAAGAAACAAAGAGATAAAGGGATTTTTACTATATTTTGGGCCGGCCTTTATAATTGGGCTTTAATTTTTAAATTACGGTTTTGTCTTTTAAATTGTTTTTAAATTTGAATTTTCTCTTTTAAACTTTTGTAAATTTTAGTCATGTGACTAGGGGATGAACTACGGTGGTGTAGTTCGAGAATTCGCAACTCAGTGGTTGAGTTGTGGCAGGGTTTTGAGCGTAGAGTTAGGTTAGTCGATAGCAGGCGTCGTGAGTTTACGTGTGTAAGCGTCTGACTACTTAATTTCTAGTAGAAACCTTAGGGAAGCAAGTAGGCAGGGTTTTGCCAAAGCTGGGTAAATCTGTATGTTCTATTTTCTGGTTTTAATATTCTGTTATTAATTGTGCTGCTATTATTTTGCTATTATCAGTACTGCAATTATTTTATATACTTTCGCAATAATTTTTATAATTGATAGTATTACCCTATTCACCTCCCCAAGGGTGAAATCGATCCTACAAGTGGTACCAGAGCTAAGAAAAAAAGTTAATTTTTGCAATAAAAAATTGAATTTTCAAAAATTAATTTTTTGTTTTAAAATTTTGAATTTTTAAAATGGATTCTTTTAATAATGCTTTTGCAAAGGGTTATTCCATAGTTCGACCATCAATGTTCAATGGTGAATACGCTTACTGGAAAAATAGAATGAAAATTTTTCTGAAAACCATTGATGCTTGGAATGTAGTTGAGAAAGGTTATAGAGCACCAACTATAGTTGTAGATAATCAAGAAATAGATAAACCGATGGATCAATGGACAGATCTAGAAAATAGACTACAGAATGCTGATGCTTTAGCTATGAATTCTATTATTTGTTCATTGGATTAAATTGAATTTAATCGTGTCTCACATTGTCTAACTGCGCAGGAAATATGGCACACACTTGAAGTGACTCATGAAGGAACATCTCAAGTCAAGGAATCTCACCTTGCTATGCTAAGCAACGAATACAAGAACTTCACAATGGCCAAGGATGAAAATGTCAAAGAGATGTATAGACGACCTTCCAATATTATATACGAATCAAAAGCTTTTGGAAAATTATACACAGAGTTGGAAATAGTTCGTAAAATCCTCAAAGTCCTTCCATGAAATTTTGAAGCCAAAGTCATAGCTTTTCAAGAATCAAAGGATTTGAAGCAGATCAAAGTTGAAGAACTCATCGGAAATCTCACCACTTATGAGCTAGAAATGAAATTCAAGGTAGAGCATGAAGGAGGTGATACTCGAAAGAAATCAATAGCTCTTAAAGGAACAAAGGAAAGTGATGATGATGATGATGATGATGGAGCAGCTGAGCTGGCGCTACTTATAAAAGGATTCAAAAAGTGGAACCGCAAATACGGAAATTTAGCTCTAAATCAAAAACTGAAAAGCAGAATAGCCAAAGCATTAGACAACTCAGATGAGCAAGAGATCATTTGTCACAAGTGCAGCAAACCCAGTCATATCAAGCCCAAGCCCAACTGTCCACAGAATTGATTCGGCCTTGGAAAGAAACATAAAAGGAAAAGTTGTGCAGCCACATGGGATAAAACGGATGAAGATGATAAAAGCACTGGTGGTGAGAGGGAAAAAGCAGATATGTGCCTTCGAGATGATATAACTGATGGTGATGATGATGATGAGCCAAGCGAGTTATCAAAACTTACTCATTCGGAATTACTTATATATTTTCTGAAGCAAATGGCTGTTTCGAATGACTTAGGAAGAAACATGCTAAAATCGAATCATAAAGAGATACTTTGATGGATTTAAATAAACAATTTGATCAATTGGTTAAAAATTATCAAAGCAAGAGCTCTAAGTGTGATAAGTGTCCACCACTTGAAGAAGAAATTGAAAAATCAGAAATTAAATTTAAATCGCTTGAAAATGAAATTCTGATTTTGAAAGAAAGTGAAAATAAGAGGAGAGAAAATTCTATTAAAAGTGCACATAATTATTCAACGAAAACAAATCACTCAAAACACAAGTCCAAAAACTGTAAACGACTTTAGAAAAATTCTCCAGAGGAGAAAAATCACTAAATATGCTAATAGGAAAATAAACAGTCAATATTGATAGACAAGGACTTGGGTATAATCAATCAGAACGTGATAAAGATGTAATTAATCAAGTCAATTCAAAGTGCACGATATGTGGAAAAACTGGACACAATCAGAATGTTTGCTGTTATAGACCCAAACATGTGAAAACAATTCCAATTTGGGTTCCAAAAGGCACGAATATAAAATCCCTTAAAGTCAAACTAATCAGGGTGCCAAAAGGAATAAATATAAATAGTTTTGGGTCTCCACAAACATATTTTTCAAAATAATTTGTCACTAATAACCATGAACTTATAACGACAAATAGGTTACAAAAATCTTTTATCGTGTAGGTGCGGTGGCGGGCTAAGGTACAACAACAGTGTTACCTAGATTTTGGCTATTTCAGGCACACAACGGGTGACAAATTAATGTTCCTTAGCCTAGTACAAAGGTGGAAAAATCACAATGAACGAAAAATGAAAAACTATCGTAAAGGTAAAGTGGTAACAATATATTTATTCTGAACTGTATATTTAATGTGAAAATCTACACCGTAATCTAATCAGCCAGTTATGTGATAATAAAATAAATGTTGGTTTTGATTCTGACTCATTTGATATGTTCTTTTTTTCTTCTGATTTGTGCAAAAATGTTAACCATTCATCGTTTCATTCTTGAACTAGTTCATATAGTTTTGTTTGGATTAATGATGGTGTTTTATTAATTGATGATTACTCATGATACACGTGAATATATTATTTATCCTACGACTTTTAGATCTGACACTATGTTCACTTCTTGTTTATGTGCGCATTTTCAATTAAATCCTTATTGAATCACATTTTCAAAAAGCTATAAAATGATTAGTTGCACACATCACGGTCTGTTCCACAACATCTAACTAACGATAATCTTGAGCGAAAGGAAAATTCAGATGCAGATTACATTGATAATCTAATTGATAGAAAAATTACTAGTGAAACGTATTTTATGTTGAGACATTCAATAGTTGCATCATTTTCAAAGAAAACATATGCAAATTTTTCATTTCAGATAATATTTAATTAGCAGACATTTTTCTTTTATAATACCCCTTCTAGAAAATCGTTTTGTTGACATTGTCTTAGATTAATAATTTTTACAAAATTTCATATATTTTTTGAATTTGATCTTAAATGATTACTTTAACTAATCTGACTCCCTACTGATTATCGAAAAGATAAATAGTGATTGAAAAAGCGACGAGTGTTGAAATTAATCATATATTATAACTTGAGATGGTATAATTAGTAGATTTCTTTAGAAATTTAAACAAAAGTTATAATACCTTTTGATAAGCAAAAATTCCATGACCATCCTATTGCTGTCATATTTCTAACGACCATCACTCATCAAAATCCAATATAGTATGTCAATATGTGGTATTTTAAATGGGAAATCATTCTTTTTTCATTTAATTATATTTTTAGCAAATAAAAACATCCATAGTATTCACTCTCATTTAAAAGTCCCCACGGTTATGCATGAGTGAATTACTTGGATTTGATTATGTGCTTCCATGCTCATTTAAAAGTCCTTACAGTTATGCATGTATGGAACGCATATCAAAATTGATTAATTAAATAGACAAGTTGATTCTAATCTCATTTAAAAGTCCTCACGGTTATGCGTGGTTAGAAGATACTTGAATTCATTTTTTAATAGAAATTTGGGATACTACTAATCTCATTTAAAAGTCCTAACGGTTATGCGTGGTTAGTAGATGTTCAAATTCAGAAATATACCACAAATAGACACAACTATATGGTTTTATAAGATGACATCATCCTTATCATTCAAAAGTGGAATATGCACCTAACAGAACATTTATGATTTTTGTTTGATTTTTTTATTGAAATTTAATATATATACTTGCTTGGGTATTAATATTGTATTAATGTCTATCATTGTATCTTTATTTTTCTAACACTATTACTCTTTTACGGATGACAAAAGGGGAAGAGAAAAGTTTAGATTTTGGTAAATAAAGGCAAATAAAGGCCAAATATTTTATTTTGTATTTTCTATTTGCATCTAGGCTCACATGCATATTTTTATTTATTTTCATGCATATATGAAGGGAGAGCTTTGTGTAGAGAGGGAGCATTCAAATAAGGCATTTAACAAATTCAAAATCTTAAATATATGTTCATGCCAAATTTCGACTCGATTGGGTCAAATATTGATCGATACGAAATTCGTTCGTATCGATCACGGCTCGAGTCGAAATCACCTAGGATCGATCGTGTGGGCCCACTCACGTGTCATAAGAAGTCTCTCGAAATTTGAGCAAGATGTTGTAGCCTACGCCTGTAAATAGCACCTCAGAGCCTAAAGAAAAGGGATCTTTTGGTTATCCGACGTCCAGACTCTGCCGAAATCATCTTTGCACTACAAAGCTACTGTTATACTCGAATCACTGTAATCCGCTGTAAACAATTGTAACCGGCAAGGGAAGTTAATAAAAGATTAACTTTGTAAGTGGACGTAGGCCGGAGATAGCCGAACAACTATAAATCTTGTGTCTCTGTCTATTTCTTTCTGTTTTAAATTTATTATTCTTCATTTTTTATCCTTTACATTACTTAGATATGTGATTTGTGATTATTTATTGCCAATCCGTATTCATACACTAGTGCTTTCATGATATTTGGGGTTTGTGACCAATTTTGGCGCAAACACATTCATAGTTCATAACTACTCCATACAGAGATGTACAAAATGAAACCACATATACAGATACATAAATGTATGTACACAAGTGGAAATGATACTGCAGCTACAAATTGAACACATATGGTCAGACACAAGAACAATGAATCAAAAACAGTAGCAAGCTCAACCATACCAAGTCAAAGACAACTACAGTTCAATATCGAACAAATACCAAAGTTCACACTGCACCAGGAATGCACAAATGTACAAAAATAAATGCAAACTATAATAAAGGCATACAACAACCAAGTGAAGGCATGGAGGCTACATGGCAGTGGACAGAGTAGTGCAAAGCAACCCAGACTAATATCACACAACAATTATATACATATGCATAAGCACATGAACTCAACAAAGCCTCAAATTCACTCGAACCAGAATGGAATCAACCACAACACATTTGTGGTTCTTGAAACTTCAATGTGAAGTGTAGACACAAATCAAAGCCGTGGTCACATATTACAATCAAAGCAGTTTGCAAATTGATCAAGCCGAAGAAGTCAACACAAAAATGGTAACAGTGTCATAATGTACAAGTGATTGTAACAGCAGTTTCAAATCAGAAAATTCAAAGCCGTGATGACCAAGATAACATCGTCAAAGAAATTAAAGCCGTGATAATCAAGTAAACACAGGATATACGAATTGAACAGGTCGGTACAAATGACAAGCATTCAAGTAATAGTCAATGGCCGAGAAAAATTATCAGATGATATTGTACGAACAGAAATCAAGGGGTTCGAACCCTATATAAAACCCGATCATCGTCAGCCTAAAACAAGCATCGAGTTCAAGAAAATCAACCAGAAAAGAAAAAAGGAAATTACATACCAAAGTCACATCGAACTAGACGAAATTGAATCAGACGTGTGCAAATCGAAGAACTGATCAACTGACGAAGCAATCGACTCTAAACGATTATTCCATTGATCAACTTGTATCTGCAGTATTCAATTTCCAAAAGTCCTAATTTTATCAAGAGGAACAAACAAGCAGAAACGCAGCCTTTCCTTTTAGCACAAAGGATACAAGGCCAGGCCGAAGAAATAAAGAGATAAAGGGATTTTTTTACTATATTTCGGGCCGGCCTTTATAATTGGGCTTTAACCTTTAAATTACGGTTTTGTCTTTTAAATTGTTTTTAAATTTGTATTTTCTCTTTTAAACTTTTGTAAATTTTAGTCATGTGACTAAGGGACGAACTATGGTGGTGTAGTTCGAGAATTCACAACTCGGTGGCTCAGTTGTGGCAGGGTTTTGAGCGTAGAGTTAGGTTAGTCGATAGCGGGTGTCGCAATTTTACGTATAAGCTTCTGACTACTTAATTTCTAGTAGAAACCTTGGGGGCAGCACGTAGATAAGGTTTTACCGAAGCTGGGTAAATTTATGTGTCCTATTTTCTGTTTTTAATATTCTGCTATTATCTGTGCTGCTATCATTATGCTATTATCAGTATACAATTATTTTATATACTTTCGCAATAATTTTTATAATTGATAGTATCACCCTATTCACCTCACTCTAAGGTGAAATCAATCCTACAAAAACCATGCATAACATTTTATAAATTTAAATTTTTTAATTATATATATGTGTGTATGTGTGTGTATATAGATCCAAAAATAATCTACTTTTATTTTATTTTAAAACCCAAATTGAATTTTAAATGTATGGATAATATTTCAATATTTTACTTATTTATTTGATTATTTAAAATATATTTACTTTTTGATTTTTTAATCCATGGTTGAATTAAATTAAGGAACATGCGTTTACATATATGAATTAGTAAAAATAGGATTTTACCTTATCGAGATCCAGTCGATTGTCCAATAGCTTGGTCTATAGTTGTTTCCATCTTCAGATTTCAAGTCCTCTTTCCCTGACCATGAGTTGCTACTCCATCTACAAGGAATCACCAATGTCTAGCAACGGAGGCTTGGGTTAGGGTTAGATTCAATGTAAAGAGAGAATGAACGAGGTACTATTTGTAGCCAAATAGATCATAAATATCGGCCACTTTCTCTCTGAACTTGAAGACGAGGTCTCCACCCCTCCTATCCTTGCTTTGGCCGCCCCCTTCTTTAGTTTGGGCTTTTAAACTTTGGGCCAACTTGATTTAACCATTAAATCAATTGTTTAATCAATTTATCTAGTATTCTTTAACTAAATCAAAGTATAACTTTTGTATGTCGTTTTAGTTAATTTTTAAGCTTCAAATAAATAATTAACAATACCATAAATTTTAATATGACAATCATTGTTTGTCAAAAAAAGGGGCAAACTTCCCAAATCAAATCAAAATTGAAATTTAAAGAAAAGAAAACGATAGAAGTAAAAGAAGACAAGATTTTTAAAGTGGTTCAACCTCAATTCAACCGCCTACGTCCATTATTAGCTTTATTTCAATTAACTTTCATAAATACAACCAAAATACAACCGATATATGATCCAGAATAAGATAGAACTCAAAAATGGTTGTATCTCCTCGCAAAAGTTTAAAAAGTCCTATAATTCTTGTCCATAGCTTTTTTGTTTAGGGGAATGCTTCTCTTAAAGAATCGGTTAAACGTGTTTGAAAGGGTATAATCTAGATCCAAGTTTCTAGTTGTGAAGACGAAGTCAAAATTTAGAACTTTTACATGTCAAAAACCTCTCGGTACTAATTAGTTTTGGTCAGTGATGGGAGGTTTTGCATGTCCAATTCTTCAAACTTCTTTCATATTTTCTTAAGTCTTTAGCCTTTGGCTCTTGTTGATAAAATTACCTATCAAAACTGGTCAGTATAGACCAATTTTGCTAATCTAAAACTTATAGTTTTCTTCAAAGCAGCAAGTCTCATAACTAGTAGCTCAAAGTGGGTCCCTCCTTATTTTCAGACCTCTCGATACCGACCTCTCTGGAGTGGTCGGTACCGACTGATTTAGTCTTGTGCAAGACGTAGCCAAACTTCTTGTGTTCTATCCAGTCACCAATCTTGACATCTCCTAAGCTTCTTAATCCATTTTTTAGGCATCTTGAAGTCCAGATCCATCGAGATGCCGACTGGTTAAAATGTCGGATAACTCTTTCCCACCAAAGTTTGCTTTTATGGCAACGAAGTTTTCTTTAGATCTAGGCAAGCAAAGGAACCCTAACTACAAATATGCCTTCATTCTCTGAACTTTTATCATGAAGTGTTACATCCACCTCGGGAATATTGGTACACCACTTAACACTGTTGCGAGTCACCTGCTTTCTAAAGATCTAGAAATTGAAGTCTTTCGTTCGAAGTCTTAAATTGATGTTGAGAACCTTTCAAAAGCTACTCTATTCCTTGGTCGGGTTGATTTCTTCTCCTTTTTTCTTTTTTCTTTTTTCTAAAAGACGCATAAACACCAAAACCTCTTGGCACTGACCATTTTTGGTCGATAATGACCATTTTTATAAGAGTTATACAAAACTAATAATTAGAAGAAGAAAAATTCAATACTCATCTTTGTTCACACCGCGCTTCCATTCTAGCCTTTGCGATTTTGTTCTCCTACATTCCAAAGTCCCAATGACTCTACTAAACTTCCAAGTACTAGCATCGTTCACCAATCAGTTTATCAAAATCGATCATCGTCGTTCAATCTTGCACTAGCGTAGTTCAAATTTGATATTCTCTTGCCGCCATTATAATATCAATATCTCAATCTAAGGTGAGTCACTGTCTTAATCTTAGTGCCACTGTCACCCTGACCTCCCCTTCGATGCATATCTGGTCATCATTGTTATTCAACTACTCAACATCATCATTAACTTGCACCACCAAGACCATTCTCAAAACCCGATTGATCTCGACCTTAGGCTTTATTTTGATTAGGCACTAAGTAATCGAGAACTAGGGAGGTGGTGGTAAAGCGAACCGATGGCTTGCTTTTGATGGTGATTGATCAACCAAATTCTGTCGAGATGATTCTGATAATTACTCATCGAGCACTCTCGGCACCCAACGAATTCAAGTGCTGACACTCTAGGATTTTTGACACATCGATGCTCGAAATCTAACAATAATCTCCCACGGTCCTGCAAAAAAAGCTCTATATAGCTCTGGACAATGGTTCTGTTATTGTAGTATGTAATAACCCACCTTTTGACCCTCGGGTTCAAGATCCAAACCGATGTCAACACCTCGAGAACCGAAAATGTTATTGGGATATGATAAAAATAACTGAACATAGTTCTAGCTAATAGCTTTCAGAGTCTCAAAATAGAAGGAAATAAAATATAACACATTAATCATAGTTGTTCACACCACCATAACATGTCTAACTATCAAATACATATATGTCTATAGTACAAATCAAATCAAACTAAATCCATATACATAGCCAAATCCAAGTCACAACATTTATTTACATCATATAAAATATGTACAAATAAATCCTTTCTTCCATACCATCTCATCTTCAAACTCCATCAATCTGGATATATAGATAAAAGGGAATATAGGAGTAGGTCAGACGTAAGTCTTGTGAGTGAACCATACATTACTCTATATGTACTACAAAACTAATACTATAGCATGATATAAATCTAACGGTCAGTCACCTCACGTCCTGTTGGTTACGTCATACTAAACTACCATATACATCCAGTCGATCATATCACATCTGTGCTGACTCACTTCCTCGGATTCTCCATGTGCGATACTAGGTTTCTTGTTGTCCACCATCACATCAATCACATATCGGACTCACTTCCTTGGACCTGCCTCATGCGCTACAGGGTCGCTTGTTATCCTCGATACAAGCTAGACTCATGCCCTGGACTTGCCTCCAATATTTATATGCAAGGGGCGGTACTGATGCAAGA
The DNA here is from genome assembly GCA_030765085.1 of Allium cepa. Taxonomy (NCBI): domain Eukaryota; kingdom Viridiplantae; phylum Streptophyta; class Magnoliopsida; order Asparagales; family Amaryllidaceae; genus Allium; species Allium cepa. The sequence continues at coordinate 207,727,551 of CM060934.1, forward strand.
GGGTAGGGTTGCGTACTATGCAAGTAGACAGTTAAGAACACATGACAAGAACGACCCGACGCATGATCTTGAGTTGGCAGCTATAGTTTTTTCTCTCAATTCTTGGAGGCGCTATCTCTTAGGAGAAAGATTTGAGCTTTTCACATATCATAAGTCTTTGAAGTATTTATTCTTTCAGAAAGACTTGAATTTGAGACAGCAAAGATGGATGTAGTTTTTAGCCTCTTATGAATTTGAGATTTCCTATACCCCTGGCAAGGGTAATGTAGTGGCAGATGCGTTGTGTAGACGCAAAGTGGTTTAAGTCCTCTGTCTTTTGAATGGAAGCATTTGGAGTACATTGCTACCTTTGATTTTATACCTCCATCGGATTTAGCTCCGGGATTGTTAGCAGCCCTCGACATCCAGCCTACTTTGACGGAGCAGATTGAAGCAAGGCAAGGTGAGGACGAAGAGTTAAAGGGCATTTTAGGTAAGCTTGGTAGAGAAGAGTCATACCACATCTTAGGTGCTATACCATGTACATTAGGGGATGGCTTAGAAGGGATGGTAGACTTTGTGTCCCCGCGGTGAGGATTTAGTAGATGTGGTGTTGGTCGGGTCAAATCATTCTAGGATGACAGTGCACCCCGGTAGTGATAAGATGTAACGACCCAACTTTCATTCCATAGAAAGACGCATCATTAATAAGAAAGAAAGGGATAGAAAAGAGAAAAGATAGGAAAGAAAGAAACAAACAACATCAGAATCTCACAGCAGAACGAATAAATTATATTATATCACATAAAACATTACATAGTATCATATACATCAGAGTTATACAGCTAATACAACACAAACTAGACAGTTATAAACATCTGTCTAGCAATTACAATTCAAGTACATCAGAGAAAACATATACAATTCAAACACAGCGGAACCACAATATATATCTACACGCTGAAGCCTCCTGCTCCATATCTCCTCCAGAACTCGTCAAAGCAATCCTGATTCCCTCGACTACTCATACATAATATGAGTACCCAAGAGTTTAATAAAACAGAAAATAAACATTCGGGTCAGACATGGGACTGGTGTGAGTAAACGGGCTAAAAATTGCTTAGCTTTGAAAATCCTTTGGAAACAAAAAGGTATCGCGTAAGACTTCCCACGCATAAACATGGAAAAGTTTTTACCTTACGCTAACCAAAACATTTGATAGGAAATCCAATGATATTATAATAGTGTCTAGGGTTTTCAAAATAAATACAGAAATAGCTGGAATGCTTACATCTCACGTTCCAACATAGTTGGGCACAATCAAAATCGTACAGGCAGTTATTGGATTTTGGATTCCATCAATGGCAGGGCTACCGTGGTACCGCCCGTCACAGTACGTGGCCTAGATCACCGTACCGAGGATCACTTCCAATCCCCTGCAACACAAAGCCGAAACCATCCCTTACTGGACAGTCCCGAACAAGACCACACCGTAGATGGCCATCGCCAACTGCCACACAACCGAAATATAAAGGGACCTCTAGACAGGGGTAAATTTCGTCCTATTTGGGCATGACCCACTTAGCCTTGCTGCACCTCCCTTGTATTAGCCATTCCCGGTTGATGAGGCTTGAGGCTACGATTACCTTTATAGGACACATCAATCTTAGAATGCTCATCGTCCACCTGACAATGTTCTGAAAGCATTCAATCCATGCAAGTTCGTTCTGGGTTCGAACGAAACTGAAGCCACTATTTCGCTACACTCGTTTTGGAATCACCCTCAAAGTTAACGACAATAGCCCTTGCACTCTGAATCTTCATCTTCACTTGAGATTCACGACCTAACGTTTAATTTGGATCTATGTGGTTTTCGGAATTCCAAATTTGAAAACCCGATCCCGGTCTCATCGAAATCCAAATGCCATCTTAATGTCCAAGTGAATATAATTTGAATAATTAATTCAATTCATCATTATCTATTTACACACAGATAGATAATTCACATATCACAATAGATAATCACATTTTATCATAAACAGATAACCCGTATCATCATCACAAAAAGATAATCATCACAAACAGATAATCCATATCATCATACTTTAACTAAGCATCCATATTATATAGATATTACTCATCTCATTATTGAGATCACATCCATCCAATGGAATATCAATATCATCCATAAGCAAAGATTTATTAACCACCATCTATAATTAATTTAAAATTAATTAAATTAATTACTTCTATCTTTAATTAATTTAAAATTAATTAAATTAATTACCACATCTATAAATCCTGCTTATATATCTATTAATTAATTAACCTAGTTAATTAACCATTCTCTAAGTATTCATCTTGATTAAACACATTTGATTAATCATTCTCTAATTACAATAAGTGATTAGTCTTTAATTAATTTCACAATTTAATTAACCTTAATCATCTAGTAATTAACATTTAATTACTTCATTTATTAATTAACTATAGTTAATTACATTTATCCTTAATTAATTACATTAATTAATCACTTTATTATTAATTATTCCTTAATTAAACAATTCTTAATTACATCATTAATTATATTAATTAATGATCTCTAATTTATATTTAAATTAATTACTTTTATTAAAATTAATTACATTTAGTAATTAATCTAAAATTTAAAATACAAATATTAGTCACCCTTGATTAATATCAATCCAGTAATTAACTACCATTAATTACTCATTAACAAATTAATTATCCATAATTGATTATCTTCATTAATTAATCCCTTGATTAATTACAAAAGTAATTACCTAAGTTACTTCATTAAAAATCATCTCTCACTAATTACATTCCAATAATTACCATTTATTACTTTCCTAAGTAATAATGCTCCATTAATTACATTAAGTAATTACTCTTATTAAATCATCAAATGATTTTCTTAAATTAATTAAACTAAATTAATTAACTTAAACAAATCACATTATCATAATTAATTTCAATATGAAATTAATTCCTTAATTACTTTATCAAGTAATTATTCTTAACAAATTACAATTGGTTATCTTCAATTAATTAATCTAATTAATTATCTATATTAATCACATTAATTAACTAGTTAATTATCCTTAGATAATTATCATTATTAATTAACAACATTAATTTTAATTACTTCCTTAAGAAAAATTATCTTAGATTAATCCTTATTAATCATCTCTAATTAAAAATTAGTCAATATCAATATTTAAAATCAAATAAATAAGTTATTCCTTAATTAAATTCTTTTATTATCTTAATTATTTCTAAAATAATTCATTCACTTTATTAATGACTTCATTAACATTCAAATGTATTTAAAACAATACATTTCTAAATTAAATTCAAATTCCATTTTAAAATTTAAGATTTAAAATGTTTAACTATTTAAACATTTGTCCAAATTTAAATAAATTTTATAAACCTTAAATAAAATGTTATAGAACATTTATTACTTATATAAGATACTTATATAAGAAAAGTTTAAACTAAATTACTTAATTTTACTAAAAGAAATCAAGCTTAAAAATAAACTGATTAATTTAACTTCCAAATTAAAGTCAAACACTTCATAATTTTTATTTAAATATTAAAGAAAAGAATTTTATCAAGTTTACACATTTATTTGAAATCAAATTCATTTTAAAATCTACTTTAAAATATTTAAACTTGTCCAATATTTTAATATTTACAAAATTGATCTAAATTAAAAAAAATTGGATTCATAGTAAACTTGAAAACCATATTTAAACTTGATTTTAAAACTTAATTTAAATCTTACTTAAATTTAAAATTTTCGTTTTTAAAACTTTGAATTCAAAAGTTCACTTGAATTCAAATTTAAACCTTGCATTTAAAAACCCTGTTTAAAATTCCTACTTAAAAATTTAAATTTCATTTAAATTAAAAAAAACAACACTGTCAGGTTTATAAACCTGAAACCAAACAACACCCGATACCCCTCAACAAAAACTTCGACTTTAAACCCTAACTACTCCGAGACAAAAACACGAATACCCGAGTAAAACTTCTAGTCACAACCTCCTGCACATACCCAAAAGTTCATCAGAACTTAACATATGCACGGTGCATATGCACCGGCGCTCAGGCCGCCTCCAGCCACCCTAACCAACTTCACCAAGTCGCCGACCAACTTCCAACATGATTGCGACCACCAGAGTTTCCCCAGAAGCTCGTAATCAAATTCGAGATAATCAAGCAAACTGGAAACACCACTGCACTCAAAAACCCAAACCTATCATCACTGCGCAACCTCTCCTTCGATCATCAGAGAACCCACGACTTCGGCCAACTCTTCATCTACGTCCCCTCTGCCAAACCCTAAAGCCTTACATCACTCGATGCAACAGAGAACACGAGGAGCATCAAAATCTCTACCACCAGAAAACTAGGTTTAGAAACCAGAAAAGAGCCATCACCGTCGCCACCAATCTCTGACCACCCACCTGATAATTTTCCCCCACTCACCAATCAGCCCTCCACCTCCAGGAAGAACTACAACTTCCAAAATCCACTAAATCACCATATAAACCCCAAAACCCCAATTTTGTTCAATCCGGAAATGCCCACTCCACAGTTAATTTAAAATTTTGATTTTTGTTTTAAAATTCATGATTTCATACATGCATTCAAGTTATGAACCTGTTTCAATAATTTAAGATGTTTTAGATTTGCTTATTGAAAACAATAACTGTTATTATTGTTACAGAGACAACAGTTTTTCAAATTTAACTTAGTTATGATTTATAAACATAATTTCATACTAAGCAAACATCTTTTGCTTACATAACAAATCCTAACTGAAATCAATCAAGAGGTAATGGTTTTTTTTTCTATTTAAAATTTTAGTTTCAGAAACAGGAAGAGGCATGCAGATACTGTAGGATCTAGATTAACCCTAGAGGGGGGGGGGTGAATAGGGTTATAGCAAATTTTCTCTATTTAAACACAGAAACAAACTGCAGAAATAAATATGCTGAAAAGTAAATCACATACAAAATTTACCCGGCTTCGGCAACCCCTGCCTACCGCTGTATTCCCAGATTTCTATTAGAATTAAACAGGATCCCGCTTACAAACACTCTAACAGACTCGCAAATCCCGCTCCACTTACAAACACTCTAATAGACTCGCACCCCGGCTCCCGCCTATAGAGTTTTGCAAACTCGCAAACCCTTGCTCCCGCTTATAGAGTTTTGCAAACTCGCGCACCCTGCTCACTGAACTAATTCTAACTAGACAATCTGACACTACCCACAACCTAGGTGGTGATTTACCAATATTTTGACTCGAAAAGAAAAAACAAATAAAAAACAATTAAAAATAAAACCCCTTTTAAAATAAACCCTAAACAAAAACTAAAAACCCTTTATAATATAGAACAAGGGTCCTTAAACCCTAATCCTTCTTTTCAAGGCCGGCCCTCTTTTATTTTATTTTCTTTGTGAAAAATGCGGCCGTTGCTTTCTTCAATTTCTCTGAGAAAAATATTCGGCTCTGTCGATTTATATTGATCGTTCGATTTTGCGCCTTGCTCTGTCGATCTACGTCTCTTTGAATTGTGCTCGGCTGCTTCTCTTGATCACTCTGTGAAATTAGGGTTTTTTGATGAAGTCAGCTTGGTTGCTTTGAGATGCTTTAATTCGAATTCTCTTTGGTATGTGATTTTATCCTTTTATTATCTGTATAGATTGTTTGAATTCGATTTGCTTGTCAGTGCCGATGATGATGGTGGGTTTTTATATGGATTTGATTCGATTTTTCTGCACACAGATGATGATTTTCGGTTTGGTATTTATATGAATTCCTATACCCTAATTAATTCGATACTTTCTTGAAATTTTATTTCCTGACTTGATACGCACGGCTTTATCTTGAGAACGTTCGATTTTTCTTGTTTGAAACGGCAGTGACTTTCCTCTTTTAATTTGTGACTTTTTCAAACATTGCACGCACTTGATTTTCTTGACTGTATACATTCGTGAATCTGCATAACTTTCGGCCATCATCATTTCTTTATGTTCATCCTGGTGAGCTTCGTCTCTGGCCATCTTCTCTGATGATGTTGATTTTACTGTGACATTGGTTATTGATATTGATCGAACTTGTTTAGATTCATCTTGATGTTCTGTAGTTTGCATGAATCATTTCTGTTCACCTGTATGTAGTTGTCCGTCTGTAGCTCTGATCATCACAACTTGGGTCACTGTGTTGAATCCAGTTTCATTTGTCTTGACTTGATCATTGCTTTGAGTTTCACTGCCATACTTGATCGTGCTGTTCATCCATGTATATGCTTCATGTCATACTTCCATGTGATTTCGACTTCCACACTGTTGCATTGTTGTTTACTTCTCTTGTATCATATGTACATTTGTGGTCTTGGCTTTGGTTGTTGCAGTATGTCACTGTTATGTTGTATTATTCATGTTCTGGCTTCACTGCTGCACTCGAGTTTTGTTACTTGAGCTGCTGGACTTGTTGTTGTACACTGCATAGTGTGATCTTATGGTCATGTTGCTTTCATTGCTGTTGACATTTGTTCACTTCAGTTTTCACAGTTGCACATACTTGTTTGAGTTTGCATTGGTGCATTGCCTTACTGAATTTGGTCGAGACTTGTTTCTTTGATGTGTTTCATTTGGCTTGACTGTTATCTCTGACCTGATGGCTTTGGTTTTCATTGTCCACACATGTTCATGCTTTACTGCAGCTTGTTGTTTGTGTACTGATCATGTATCAATGTGCACAGAGTTGTTTGCATGTTGCTATTCTCTATTGCACTTGCTTATCCATTTAAACTCCACTTGTACTTCTGGTTCTTTGTTTGGTCTGGTCTGGTCTGCATACATGATTGTAGCAGTCCATTTTGCTGTTGGTCTGACTTATGATATCTTGTATCCTGTTGGTCTTCATGTGTCTGGTTCAATGCTTAGTGCGTTGTGCATCTTTTTTGGACTTGCAGTTTGCATTGCATTGAGTTGAGTCGAGTTTGTAGTGATGGCTTGACCTTTGCACTTTGTTTGTTATTTAGTGCCCTCTTGAATTTGTGTAGACTGTGCATTACACTTGAGTTGAATCCAGTTTTACAACTCGGGTTTGACCTTGTGCTGAAGTCGAGATTTTATTTATGTTGCACCTGAGTTGAACCCGTCTTTTTATTTGGGTTTGACCTTGTGCTCACCTGTCCCTGTAACATTATCAAGTGTATATCGGTGTGCACGGCCTTGTGGTATGTATAGTGATACACTGTGTATGTCACATTGTTCGTGTATGATGAATTCAAATGTGAATGATGACGAACAACCCAAATAACTGAGGCAAATCATATTTTCAAAAATCATATTTTATTTTATATTGCAAAAATATTTCTTTTTCAATTATACTGCGTTAGTGAATACTTTTGCAGATTGCTCAGATGCTGGATTCTAACTGGAATGCAGTTGAAGACAAAATACGAGTGTGAGTGATATGTAGTGAGGTTATTAATGTAAAAATAATTGTGATGTATTCAAAAATGTATATGTATAGTGAGAGCTTGAATTTGTACTATTCAGGATTGTAATAAATATTTGTTTGAATAAAATTTCTGTTTGAATTCAAATTCCATTCAAATTCTGTGTAATTTATTTTATTCAACAAATATTTATTTAATCTATGAAAAATAAAATAGTACATTAACAAATACATTTAAATGAATATATATATATATATATGTTTATTATCATCAAACAAAAATCGTATACTTGCATATTCCACAGATACTTGTACATATATATATATATATATACATATATATATATATATGTTTATATATATATATTCTCACAGAATATTCATCACATTAAAAATCATACAAGCATACTTAATCCTATTTATTCTCATGCAACAAATAAATTTAAGCTTTTCAATTGTGAGGTTACTCACTTAAAAAAAAAGACAGAGCAGTTATTCATAGTTGTTTGATTTTTTTTTTTAAAAAAAAACAGTTTGCATTTGAACTTGAGTTCTAGTATTTGCTTTAGCATTGATTTTAGAAAGAAGAACTGTTTTTAAAAATAAAAGTTTACTCACTTTATAATTGAAGAAGCAGAGAACCACAGTTGCAATTTATTTTCCTGAAACAGATTTGCATTGCTTGCTGTTGAATCAGGTGAATTGTTGTTGAAGTTGATTTTAAACTGCATGCTGGCCTCCATTCTTCTTTGCTTAGACTTGTAGTTGAACTTCAAATTGATGTTGAAACTTGATTTTTGGGAAAACAGTTTGCAGATTTGGTTTTGAATTTGTTTGTAGAATTTTGGAACATGAATTGGTTTTGTAGATTTTAGACAGATTTGTATTTGGGTTAATTTCTTTTCTAAAATCTGATTTTAGTTTTCATTTGAAGAAAAGAGTTGGAACTAAATGAATTGTGAAGTTTTCTTACCTATAATAATTAATTTTCAAAAATAAATTAACATTGCCATTTGTTATCTAATGATGTAGATTAATTACAAGTGTCTTCTTATGAGTTAAGAGTCTAACACTTGTTCAATTAATATAAAAATAAATTTCTTAATTTTATAAATGTATTTAAATCCATTTCTAAAACAATTTCTTATTTAATTTAACATGTTTTTAAATGTTTATTACATTTAGCCTTTAAAATGATTACATATAAACTTCCTTTATAAAATTACATATCTTAATGTTTATTTGAATATTTTAAAAATAATATTTTTAAAACTAAATTTCAAGAGAGAAAATTTAAAAAGAAAAAGAATGTTGAATTCAATTTTATTCCAAAGTTTCAAACCAAAATATTATACTTTAATGTAAATGAACAAAGTCTATTTCAAAAAAAAATTTAAAAGAAAACAAAATAAACTTTTATTATAAAATACTATTTAAATTATTATATTTTTAAACAAAATAAACATTAACTTTAATTACTTTGAAGATATAAGATAGATTTTTAAAACAAACTTATGAAAAGTTTCAATACTAATTTAAATCAAATTTTGTAATTCATAAGTTATACACATACATATATATATATATATATATATATATATATAAATTTGAAAATATTCTTATTAAATTTAAATTTAAATTAAGATCAAACTTTCTATTTACGATGCATACACATATATACATTATAAATGAAATATCTTTTAAATAAGCTTAGAAAGATAATGTTATCATTTAAATATTTTTAACTTTTGAAAAGAATAAAATTCCCAAATATAATTATCATTATTATAAATTTTGAAAAGAATATCATTTGTCAAACTAAATAATTATTAGTTTTCAAAAGATAATTTCTGTTTGAATTAGATTATTAAATCACTATTTCACATTTTAAACTAATTATTAATGGAAATTATTAAATAAATATTGCCTAAATTTCCGGGACATCACATTCCTCCCCCCTTAAAAGAATTTCGTCTCCAAAATTTAAAAGTAAAGATAATTTAACAATCCCATATAGATTTTAATTTTAAAATAGCAAACATATGCTATCAACCAAATACTAGCAACCATAGCAACCAATTCAAACAAACAATTCTAACTACCCAGACAAAATTCTAGATAGGATTCACTAGAGTTTCCCTAGTACAAACACCGGAATACTCGCTCTACAGAATCTAAACTAGCTATACCTCTCAGATCTAGAGCTCCTATGTATCTAGATCTACAAACCTAAACAGGATACTGGACCACAGACAAGTCCTGATCAACTTCCAAATCATCTAGAACTACTGATTCTAAAACAAGTGATAAACCATACACGTATTCCCTCAGAGATACGTGAAATACATAATGAATCCCAGCCGTCTGAACTGGCAATTCAATTCTATAGACCAAACACTTAACCCTTAAGAGAAAACAGAAAGATCGAATACTCTTATCCACAAATCTCTCCTCTCGATCCTGGGCAATCTTCAACCTTCTAGATCAATCAAATCTTCGCATATGCTTCAGGAAACAAATCTGGACAAAGAAATAAACGATCTCCAGATCCTACTCAACAAAATGGTTCTCCCAAGATCCATCAAAATCTACCACACAAACCCTACTACACAAATATCAGAAGACTTCAAACATACTACTCCTATTCGGAAAACAAAACAGATGCACAAGATATCCAAACCTCCAGATTGAAATGAATTTCCTGTATAAATCCTGTGATCCAAGAAAAAACTCAAATTCCTAATGAATCGGTGTTGCTTCTATTCTGGAATAGCCGCCATTATGCTTCCGCTGCACAACTTTGATTTCAGAATGCTGTTGATGAACACAAGTACAAACTTGATCAAATTCCATAAAATCTCAGTGACCTATCTGATTCGGTCACAAACATCATAGCAAATATTCAACCAGAAATCTAGATCCGATCAATCCTGCCAGTTTATACAGGCCTCTCTCTCATAGAACCTCCTACTAAGCTGAACCACCGGTAAAGCTTCAAGGACCAAGTCGAAACATAACTCAATCTCTCGATGCGGATGCAAATCTTAACTCCTTCGAAGATATCCAGAAAAATACCAACCACGTCGATAACTCAAACATCATCTAGAGATGCTTCAATCCAAACAAGGATTACTCAGAGAACATCTGAACCATCGCAAGTCACTTTTGCGATTCTACTTAGTTCAGATTCCAAGAAACTGTTCTCTCTTCACCAATCAGAACAGCTAAAGCCTTCTAATCCAAAGAAGAAACTAGTGGTCCACCTCCAACCACAAACATCACACCCAACTGAGCTTCCAGAAGAAACGAACAAGCTTCACCATCTGCCCGGCCTACTGACAAAAGAATCACAGAGACTTCTGAGCCAACGAAGAAACAGGCCACTCTACCGCTTCTGGACCCCACCTCTAGAATACAGCTAAGCCAAGAGACTATCCTGATAGCACACACAACTCCTTCGAGCTGATACTGCTGCTAAAGACATTCTCATCCAAAATCTCATCGAATAACAAATCTACACCAGCCACTTCCACAATAGAGCCTTCAGTAGACAGATATCCCTCAGGAAACTCGACTTTAAATCAAGCACAAAACACTCTGCCAAACGAGTCTCAAACTCAAATATAGACAGAACTCCTTCCTAAAGTTTGCCAAGATACCATTTCTGGCTTCAGTACTCCCAACTGATCCAAACTCAAGAAAATCCACTTGCACGAGTGCAACCAAGCTTACATTCCAAAGATGAACTTCGAACCTTGAAAAGATTTCCTTCATAGATCGGTGGAATCCTTCACACCAAACTGCAAAACTACTCAAGATGCCCAATACTGCCCTAGCAGATCACTTCCAACCTCAAACACTCGGACTCCAATCATTGGTGGTTGTGTTACACACACCACTACCCTATCTACCTTTATTACTTATTGGAAAGCCCGAACAGGTAACCCAATCAAATAGGTAGAAATATATATATATATATATATATATATATATATATATATATTCAAAATTACAAATACGCTCTCTCAAGAAGGACACCACTCCAGAGCCTAGGTATTCGCCCAACCTAGTGCTCTAATACCACAATGTAACGACCCGCCTTTTATTCCATAGAAAGACGCATCATTAAGAAGAAAGAAAGGGATAGAAAAGAGAAAAGATAGGAAAGAAAGAAACAAACAACATCAGAATCTCACAACGGAACGAATAAATTATATTACATCACATAAAACATTACATAGTATCATATACATCAGAGTTATATAGCTAATACAACACAAACTAGACAGTTATAAACATCTGCCAAGCAATTACAATTCAAGTACATCAGAGAAAACAAATACAATTCAAACACAGCGGAACCACTATATATATCTACACGCTGAAGCCTCCTGCTCCATATCTCCTCCAGAACTCGTCAAAGAAATCCTGAATCCCTCGACTACTCATACATAATTTGAGTACCCAAGAGTTTAATAAAATAGAAAATAAACACTCGGGTCAGACATGGGTCTGGTGTGAGTAAACGGGTTTAAAATTGCTTAACTTTGAAAATCCTTTGGAAACAAAAAGGTATCACGTAAGACTTCCCACACATAAATATGGAAAAGTTTTTACCTTACGCTAACCAAAACATTTGATAGGAAATCCAGTGATATTATAATAGTGTCTAGGGTTTTCAAAATAAAATACAGAAATAGCTGGAATGCTTACATCTCACGTTCCAACATAGTTGGGCACAATCAAAACCGTACAGGCAGTTATTGGATTTCGGATTCCATCAATGGCAGGGGTACCGCCCGTCACAGTACGTGGCCTAGATCACCGTACCGAGGATCACTCCCAATCCCCTGCAACACAAAGCCGAAACCATCCCTTACTGGACAGTCCCGAACAAGACCACCCCGCAGATGGCCGTCACCAACTGCCACACAACCAAAATATAAAGGGACCTCTAGACAGGGGTAAATCTCGTCCTACTTGGGCATGACCCACTTAGCCTTACTGCACCTCCCATGTTTTAGCCATTCCCGGTTGATGAGGCTTGAGGCTACGATTAACTTTATAGGACACATCAATCTTAGAATGCTCATCGTCCACCTGACGATGTTCTGAAAGCATTCAATCCATACAAGTTCGTTCCGGGTTCGAACGAAACCGAAGGCACTATTTCGCTACACTCATTTTGGAATCACCCTCAGAGTTAACGACAATAGCCCTTGCACTCTGAACCTTCATCTTCACTTGAGATTCACGACCTAATGTTTAATTTGGATCTATGTGGTTTTCGGAATTCCAAATTTGGAAACCCGATCCCGGTCTCATCGAAATCCAAACGCCATCTTAATGTCCAAGTGAATATAATTTAAACAATCAATTCAATTCATCATTATCTATTTACACACAGATAGATAATTCACATATCACAATAGATAATCACATTTTATCATAAATAGACAAACAGATAATCATTACAAACAGATAATCCATATTATCGTACTATAACTAAGCATCCATATTATATAGATATTACTCATCTCATTATTGAGATCACATCCATCCAATGGAATATCAATATCATCCCTAAGCAAAGATTTATTAACCACCATCTATAATTAATTTAAAATGAATTAAATTAATTACTTCGATCTTTAATTAATTTAAAATAAATTAAATTAATTACCACATCTATAAATCCTGCTTATATATCCATTAATTAATTAACCTAGTTAATTAACCATTCTCTAAGTATTCATCTTGATTAAATACATTTGATTAATCATTCTCTAATTACAATAAGTAATTAGTCTTTAATTAATTTCACAATTTAATTAACCTTAATCATCTAGTAATTAACATATAATTACTTCATTTATTAATTAACTATAATTAATTACATTTATCCTTAATTAATTACATTAATTAATCACTTTATTATTAATTATTCCTTAATTAAATAATTCTTAATTACATCATTAATTATATTAATTAATGATCTCTAATTTATATTTAAATTAATTACTTTTATTAAAATTAATTACATTTAGTAATTAATCTAAAATTTAAAATACAAATATTAATCACCCTTGATTAATATCAATCCAGTAATTAACTACCATTAATTACTCATTAACAAATTAATTATCCATAATTGGTTATCTTCATTAATTAATCCCTTGATTAATTACAAAAGTAATTACCTAAATTACTTCATTAAAAATCATCTCTCACTAATTACATTCCAGTAATTATAATTTATTACTTCCCTAAGTAATAATGCTCCATTAATTACATTAAGTAATTACTCTTATTAAATCATCAAATGATTTTATTAAATTAATTAAACTAAATTTATTAACTTAAACAAATCACATTATCATAATTAATTTCAATATGAAATTAATTCCTTAATTACTTTATCAAGTAATTATTCTTAATAAATTACAATTGATTATCTTCAATTAATTAATCTAATTAATTATCAAAATTAATCACATTAATTAATTACTTAATTATCCTTAAATAATTATCATTATTAATTAACAACATTAATTTTAGTTACTTCCTTAAGAAAAATTATCTTAGATTAATCCTTATTAATCATCTCTAATTAAAAATTAATCTAAATCATTATTTAAAATCAAATAAATAAGTTATTCCATAATTAAATTCTTTTATTATCTTAATTATTTCTAAAATAATTCATTCACTTTATTAATGACTTCATTAACATTCGAATGTATTTAAAACAATACATTTCTAAATTAAATTCAAATTCCATTTTAAAATTTAAGATTTAAAATGTTTGACCATTTAAACATTTGTCCAAATTTAAATAAATTTTATAAACCTTAAATAAAATTTTAAAGAACATTTATTACTTATATAAGATACTTATGTAAGAAAAGTTTAAACTAAATTACTTAATTTTACTAAAAGAAATCAAGCTTAAAAATAAATTGATTAATTTAACTTCCAAATTAAAGTTAAACACTTCATAATTTTTATTCAAATATTAAAGAAAATAATTTTATCAAGTTTACACATTTATTTGAAATCAAATTCATTTTTAAAATCTACTTTAAAATATTTAAACTTGTTCAATATTTTAAAATTTACAAAACCGATCTAAATTAAAATTTCTGGATTCATAGTAAGCTTGAAAACCATACTTAAACTTGATTTTAAATCTTACTTAAATTTAAAATTTTCATTTTTAAAACTTTGAATTCAAAAGTTCACTTGAATTCAAATTTAAACCTTGCATTTAAAAACCCTGTTTAAAATTCCTGCTTAAAAATTTAAATTTCATTTAAATTAAAAAAACAACATTGTCAGGTTTATAAACCTGAAACCAAACAATAACCGATACCCCTCAACAAAAACTTCGAGTTTAAACCTTATCTACTCCGAGACAAAAACACGAATACCCGAGTAAAACTTCTAGCCACAACCTCCTGCACATATCCAAAAGTTCATCAGAACTTAACATATGCACGGTGCATATGCACCGGCGCTCAGGCCACCTCCAGCCACCCTAACCAACTTCACCAAGTCGCCGACCAACTTCCAACATGATTGCGACCACCAGAGTTTCCCCAGAAGCTTGAAATCAAATTCGAGATAATCAAGCAACCTGGAAACACCACTGCACTCAAAAACCCAAACCTGTCATCACTACGCAACCTCTCCTCCGACCATCAGAGAACCCACGACTCCGGCCAACTCTTCATCTACGTCCCCTCTGCCAAACTCTAAAGCCTTACATCACTCGATGCAACAGAGAACACCAGAAGCATCAAAATCTCTACCACCAGAAAACTAGGTTTAGAAACCTGAAAAGAGCCATCACCGTCGCCACCAACCTCTGACCACCCACCTGATAATTTTCCCTCACTCACCAATCAGCCCTCCACCTCCAGGAAGAACTACAACTTCCAAAATCCACTGAATCACCATATAAACCCCAAAACCCCAATTTTGTTCAATCCAGAAATGCCTACTCCACAGTTAATTTAAAAATGTAATTTTTGTTTTAAAATTCATGATTTCATACATGCATTCAAGTTATGAACCTGTTTCAATAATTTAAGATGTTTTAGATTTGCTTATTGAAAACAATAACTGTTATTATTGTTACAGAGACAACAGTTTTTCAAATTTAACTTAGTTATGATTTATAAACATAATTTCATACTAAGCAAACATCTTTTGCTTACATAACAAATCCTAACTGAAATCAATCAAGAGGTAATGGTTTTTTTTTTCTATTTAAAATTTTAGTTTTAAAAACAGAAACAGGCATGCAGATACCTGTACACACACACACACACACACACATATATATGTGTTTATATATATATATATACACACACACATTCTCACAGAATATTCATCACATTAAAAATCATACAAGCATACTTAGTCCTATTTATTCTCATGCAACAAATAAATTTAAGCTTTTCAATTGTGAGGTTACTCACTTAAAAAAGAAGAAGACAGAGCAGTTATTCATAGTTGTTTGATTTTATTTTTAAAAAAAAAACAGTTTGCATTTGAACTTGAGTTCTAGTATTTGCTTTAGCACTGATTTTAGAAAGAAGAACTGTTTTTAAAAATAAAATTTTACTCACTTTATAATTGAAGAAGCAAAGAACCACAGTTGCAATTCATTTTCTTGAAACAGATTTGCATTGCATGCTGTTGAATTAGGTGAATTGCTGTTGAAGTTGATTTTAAACTGCATGTTGGCCTCCATTCTTCTTTGCTTAGATTTGTAGTTGAACTTCAAATTGATGTTGAAACTTTATTTTTGGGAAAACATTTTGTAGATTTGGTTTTGAATTTGTTTGCAAAATTTTTGAACATGAATTGGTTTTGCAGATTTTAGACAGATTTGTATTTGGGTTAATTTCTTTTCTAAAATCTGATTTCAATTTTCATTTGAAGAAAAGAGTTGGAACTAAATGAATTGTTAAGTTTTCTTACCTATAATAATTAATTTTCAAAAATAAATTAACATTGCCACTTGTTATCTAATGATGTAGATTAATTACAAGTGTCTTCTTATGAGTTAAGAGTCTAACACATGTTCAATTAATATAAAAATAAATTTCTTAATTTTATAAATGTATTTAAATCCATTTCTAAAACAATTTATTATTTAATTTAACATGTTTTTAAATGTTTATTACATTTAGCCTTTAAAATGATTACATATAAACTTCCTTTATAAAATTACATATCTTAATGTTTATTTGAATATTTTAAAAATAATATTTTTAAAACTAAATTTCAAGAGAGAAAATTTAAAAATAAAAAGAATGTTGAATTCAATTTTATTCCAAAGTTTCAAACCAAAATATTATACTTTAATGTAAATGAACAAAGTCTATTTCAAAAAACAATTTTTAAAAGAAATAAAAATAAACTTTTATTATAAAATTCTATTTAAACTATTATATTTTTAAACAAAATATATATTAACTTTAATTACTTTGAAGATAAAAGATAGATTTTGAAAATAAACTTATGAAAAGTTTCAATACTAATTTAAATCAAATTTTGTAATTCACAAGTTATACACATACATACATACATATATATATATATATATATATATATATATATATATATTTGAAACTATTCTTATTAAATTTAAATTTAAATTAAGATCAAACTCTCTATTTACAATGTATACACATATATACATATAAATAAAATATCTTTTAAATAAGCTTAGAAAGATAATTTTATCATTTAAATATTTTTAACTTTTGAAAAGAATAAAAATCCCAAATATAATTATCATTATTATAGATTTTGAAAAGAATATCATTTGTCAAACTAAATAATTATTAGTTTTCAAAAGATAATCTCTGTTTGAATTATATTATTAAATCAATATTTCACATTTTAAACTAATTATTCATGGAAATTATTAAATAAATATTGCCTAAATTTCCGGGACATCACATAAGATGTACCGAGATATTAAGAGGGTTTTCTATTGGCCCAAAATGAAGAATATGTTGACGGAGTATGTATCGAAGTACATCACTTGCCAATGGGTAAAGACGAAACAGAGGAAGCTCGAAGGACAGTTGCAGCCATTGGATACTCCATTATGGAAATGGGAGAGCATCTCTATGGACATCGTGGTTGGATTACTAAAGTAACAGAGAGGGAACACAAGCATTTGGGTCAATGTGGATAGACTGACGAAGAGCGCTCATTTTATACCCATTAAGAGTAATAGGACGGCAGCTTCTTTGACGACTCTTTATCTAAGGGAGATAATTAGGCTTCATGGAGTTCCCGCCAGCATTGTGAGTGACAGAGATCCATTATCCACCAGCGAGTTTTGGTGGAGTCTTCAGCAAGCCTTGGGAAAGGAATTGAATCTGAGCACAACATATCACCCTCAGACAGATGGACAGACTGAGAGGCTAAATAGGGTTTTGGAAGATTTGCTCAGACTATGCATCATTGACTTCGGAGGCTCTTGGGAACACCACGTACCTTTGGTGGAGTTCGCGTATAATAATAGTTATCAAGCAAGCATTGGGATGACACCATTCAAGGCCCTCTATGGCAGACCATGTAGAACTCCGGCCTGTTGGTGGGATACCACCGACATGATCTTGCTTGGACCAGACTTGGTGAGGGAAACTTCCAAGAAGGTGGATTTGATTTGCAAGAGGTTGAAGACTACACAAGATAGACAATAGTCATATGCCGACAGAATACGTTCAGATTTAGAGTTTAAGGTTGGAGATACGGTTTTTGTTAAGGTTTCTCCTCTAAGAAACGTTATGAGAATTAGCTCAATGAGTAAGTTGGCACCGAGATTTGTAGGACCTTTTCCTATTACCGAAGGATTGGAAAAGTGGCATACAGACTTGATCTTCCAGATAAGTTGGCAGGAGTTCACGATGTTTTTCATGTTTCACATCTGAGGAAGTGTCTACATGATTCCGCAGTAGTAGTGGAACCCGATCAGCTTAGGAAAATGTAGGTAGAGCGTGAATCACTTGTGCGTCGTACACCCACCTGTATATTGGAACATGACGTTAAGAGATTACGCAAAAAGAAAGTTCGTCTAGTGAAGTTTCAGTAGGGAGATGACCCCGAGGAGTGCACATGGGAATCTGAGGAGAGAACTCGAACTTCATATCATTTTCTATTTGAAGTTACACTTCAAATATCCTATCTTTGATCTTTGACTTTCCTTAGTTAGTGTCTTTTCAATAATCTTTAGGTGAAACGTATGGATGGTAGCTTGGTTGTAAACATGTCATTAGGGCATGTTATTTTGATGGATGAAAATGATTGCAAGTGGATTCCAATGTTTGCAAATGGATGCATTGCATGCACTAGATAGATATTTATTACGATAATCGACCAACAAGGTACACACACTTGCATATGCATGCCTGTTATCTATTGCATTTGCACATGGTTGTGTATGTATATATATACATGTGTAGGTGTAAATGGATGTTGCATATGGATGGTGCATTTGGGTGAATGATTGAAGCATACATAAAGAATTATCAATTATACTAGGGTAGTTGCATACATCTGGTTGCATGGCATAAGCATACTTGCATTATAGGAGGTCAACTTAATCAGTAGACTGACTACCTTTTACCATTAGGTAAGTTCATATGCATTTCACTTTGCATAAATCATAAATTGCAATAGTTAAAAATAAGTCACTTTGTATAAATCATAAATTGCATTAGTTAAAAATAAAGACAATGGTAGAAATGGAAGATGGTTGAGTAGATGGATGTAGTTTTTGGATGATCGTTGTTAATTATGTTCTTCTGCCTTTGGAGATTTCGGGGACGAAATCCTTTAAAGGGGAGAATGTAACACCCTGATATTTTATAGGAAATATAATTAAAAAGAAATTAAAAGCGCATTTGGTATGGTGGTAAAGGCGCATGTTGACTTTCTTAATGAACAGGGATCAAGTCCCGTTGTCGTCCAAATCTGGAGCGATGTTTTTTTAGCTAGTTAATTTTTAGTGATTTTCCAACGTATTTCAGTGTTGTTTCTGACATATGGTGGCTTTCCATTCACTCAAGTGGTGTAATACGATGAGATAGCTAAATTTTATTGGTTGATAATGTGTATGGGCTAGAATGGATAACTATTAAGTGTATGAAAGAACCAGATTTAATCTAAAATAATCTAATGGATTATATTCACTTAAACAATCTATCGATACACCATCTAACCTAAACCTAATCTCTTATTCAGCCGTCGTCATAATTCTACAGTAAAATTAGTGTGTATTATTCTTCCTTCTTTTCTCTACTAAATAGACAAATCTCTACCTAATTAAATTATCTATTTATATTCAAGCAATTTGAAAATTTTAGAAGAATCAAAGGGAGAAAGATTAAAGCAAAGCTTTTTTTCAAATTTATGCTAGCTCAAGTGCTAGGTACGTGGGAATTAATATGAAATAGAAAAATAAAGTAGTTTAATTTCAGTTTTTTTCTGGCATGTTAATATGAATTAATTTCTATTATTAATTGAGAATAGATGTAAATTATTGCAAATTCTTCTTCTTCCACTTCTCAAATCTAATTCGTGTTTGGTTTAAAATATGGGGAATATAAATTGTCTATTCACGTTTTATGGCATAAATAAGATTGAAATTTATGTAAATTATTGTATCTTCTTCTTCTTCTTCCACTTTTCAATTCTAATTCAAGTTTGGGTTGAATTTTGAAACAAAAAAATTGTTATTCACATTTCATGGCGTAAATAAGATTGGTTTAATTAAATTGAATCGGAATTGTTATTTATTTTCTAATGGTAGACCAGGTTAGTTGAACAAATTCAAAATATGTTACTGGAATAAAATTATGGTTTTGATTGATATAATTACATATTTCTAAATATGGTTTTGAAACCAAATTGAGAAGTCTAATTGGCATAATTGTTTGTTTCATATGTGGCCGAAAAATGTAAAAGTCGAATTTTGTGCAACTAAATGGTTTGTGGCTATTGGATAAAAAATTTATACAGCTTAAATCTCTAAAAAGAGAACGTAAATTAGGGTGAAAAAAATGTAAATTAAATGGACCCTAAGGCTAGTGTAAATCTGTAACAAAATGACATAGAAATTACAGAAAAACCATACGGACTGAACGAACGTAAAATTGAAATATCATTTATGTAAAAAAAGAAAAATTGTGAAATAACCAAATCGGATGTAAAAATGGCCTAAAGCAGATTAATGGAAATAAACAGTATGTAAACTGTAATGGTAAAATTAATTATTCTAGAAGCGATTTGGTAGGCAGACCTTGTAAAGGTCTGGATAGATGTTTCATGCAGTAAAGACCAAAATATAGTTTTGACTGTACGTACTAGGAGCGGGCAAGTAGGTTCACAATGATGTTTATTACCTTTTATAGGTTGCTAGTACGTAGGATATATAGCATCTGCAATCGTAGGCTTCTTCAAGCAGATCGACGCAGACGAAACAGGACAAGTGTTCTACGACGTAGGCTTCTTTAGGCAGATCGTTGGAGGATTTTGCACAGCCGATCTAGCTGCGGACGCTCTTTCGAAGGACCGACACTTTGGATAGGAGCAAGTCCACGTTGGTGACCAAGGAGATAGGTGGATAGAAGTCCAGTTTGGCGGAGCCTGACGCAACTTTGAGGTCCTGCGAGGTTGCTTGAGTCAGGGCCGACCAGATGTAAGAGGCTTTTAGTCACAGTGCACGAATGAAGAGCATGACTTTCACGCTATAGCACGTGGATAGGTAAGGATAGCAGGTTCGACAGGTCGATTAACGTTTAGTATTACTGCATGATTGACTTCACTAAAGTGACCACAGACTTTGGCTTCTTAGGAACTGTATCTAAGAAGGATTCACTACATTATATTATTCACCCTCTTTGATATCCGGGGAAGATCTGGAATTAAACTGTTTTATTCTTTCTGCTTCATTTTATTTCTCGTTCACCAGACTTTATGTCTGACCCATTCCTATTTTTTTATTTTCCTCTAATCACAGGCGGGCATGTCTAGGTTGTAGTTCTTTGCAGCTTGGAGGGTCATTGGAGCAGTTGTTATCTGTAGTTTTTGTTTCTTTTGTTTCATGTACTTTGTTTCCATTTACCGTACTTTACTCTGTAGATGGGGACCTGTACTGTAAACTTTGTTATGTTTTATGTTTTGGTGGAGACTATTTGGTACTTTTGTTTTCAGGAATAAATTTGAGATAATGTTGTTTTTAATGAAGTTGTTTTGCTATTACTTTATAATTAGTAAAAAAAAATCTTCTGCTGTAATATTTTAATCATTTTATGTTGTTGCCTTAGTTTCTGTGCTATGTTATGAATTTTTATTTCACCCGACCACCCATGCTTCTTGTCATGTCCGATTTTCGAGGTGCCTGGAGGTGCGGGGTGTCACAGTCTTGTTCCTCAGTCTTTTCTCATCTCTCACAACAACCCGAACTGGTCGTCTAACAAAAGTCAAATCAGGCTCTGCTACCAAGTTCTCCTATTCTGTCTGAGGAATGGTGGCCTCTAGATGATGCATATACTTGCAAAGATGAGACACATGAAACACATTATAGACACCTTCCATATTGCTCGGCAACTCAACTCTGTACGTGAGCTTTCCAATCATTTTTATAATCTAAAATGGACCAACATATCTTGGGGCCGATTTTCTTGACTTTCCAAATTGTACCACGCCCTTCATCGGTGATACCTTAACAAAAACCCTATCACCCACTAAGAACTTCAGGTCTTTACTCTTCTTATCTGTGTAACTCTTCGGTCTGGATTGAGCTTCCTTTATCCATTCTCGGATTAACTCAATCTTCTCTGATGCCTCCCTTACCAAATCTGGACCTAAGACCAATCTGCCTCCAGTCTCTAACAACCATGCAAAGGATTTGCATGGCCTCCTATACAAAGCTTCAAAGGGCGTCATTCCTGTACTAGTCTGATAACTATTATTATAGGAAAACTCAACTAAATGCAGGTGATCCTCCCAAGATCCACTAAAATCCAACACACAAGCTCTCAACAAATCCTCAAGTACCTTATTGACTCTCTCTGTCTGCCCATCCATCTGTGCGTGATATGCGATACTCATCTTGATCTTAGTGTTTAACACATCTTGTAGACTCTTCCAAAATTTACTAGTGAATAAAGCATCTTTGTCACTGGCTATGCTACTAGGAACTCCATGAAGTCTAATTATGCTCCTCATGAACAACTTCACAAAAAACTGTGCCGTCCTGGTCGACTTTACTAGAATGAAATGGGCATCTAGGTCAACCTGCCCACAATAACCCATATACTTTCTTTTATTGACCTTGGCAACCATCAATAAAATCCATGGATATCTAATCCCATTTTTACACTGGGATATCTAAAGGCTGAAGTAACCCACTTTCTTTTGATGTTCGGCTTTTGCTTGTTTACAGTTTACACACTCCCTAACCCATAAGCCAACATCCCTCTTCATGCCTTCTTGATAGAAGCTCCTCTTCGTATCTTTATACATCTTGGTCCCTCCAGGATGAATTGAAAATTTGGATTGATGACATTCCTCAAGAACTTCTTTCCTCAAGTTCTCCACATCTAAAACACATAACCATCCCTTCTTTCTCAACCATCCTCTCTAGTCAAGAAAAAAATCTTTCAAATCATTGACCTCATTTCCAACATCAAGCCTTCTAATCCTCCTGGCTAATAATGGATCCTCCTTCTATTTAGAAGCAATTCTCTCAATCAATACTGCTCGAACTTCTAAAAAAGACAACATGGCAATACTCTGACTAGAACTAGCAGCTGATCTTAACTGCACATCACAGCTGGCCAAATCTTCTAGATTTTTTCATTCTTCCAACATAGCCAACACCACATTCTGATGTCTTCTACTACAAGCGTATGCTACATTATTACCTTTCCCTGGGGTATACTATTTACCAAAATCATAAGCAACCAAAAATTTCAGCCATCTCTGTTGTTGCATATTCAACTCTTTTTGAGAGAATAAATGTCTTGAAGACTTATGATTGTTATATAACTCAAATCTCTCCTCCAAAAGATAATGTATCCAAATCTTCAAGGAAAAAATTACCGCTGCCAACTCCAAGTCATGAGTAGGATATCTTACTTCATGCGGCCTAAGCTGCCTAGATGCGTAAGACAGGACTTTGCCCTTCTGCATCAACACTGCTCACAATCAAGTCCTACACGCATCTATGTATACTACCAACCCTTGGTTACCATTTGGAACTACTAAACTGGTGCATTGGTCAGCAAATGCATTAACTTAAGGAATGCTTCTTCACATCTATCGGACCAAACAAACTTCACTTCCTTCCTGGTAAGCTTAGTCAAAAGCTCTGCTATCCATGAGAAGTCTTTGATGAATCTCTATAATGGCCAGCAAGTCTAAGAAAACTTCTAATCTTGGTCACCATCTCTGATCTCTTTCAATTATTTAGAGCTTTGATCTTATCTGGATCGATAGACAGTCCTTTATCTAAAACCATGTAACCAAGAAACTTAACCTCTTTCATCCAAAAATGGCACTTGAAAATTTTCGCCTTTAGCTGATTCTGCCTCAGCGTCTCTAACACAAATCTAAGATGATCTTCATGCTCCTCCTCATTCTTAGAGTATACCAAAATGTCATCTATAAAAACCAACATGAATCTATCTAAATACTCTCGGAAGACTCGATTCATCAAATCCACATAGAAAGCAGGTGTATTCGTCAATCCAAATGGCATCACTTACCACTCATACGAACCATATCTAGTCTGAAATGTAGTCAAAGGAATATTGTCCTCTGCTGTTCTCAACAGATGGAACCCCATCGCCAAATTCAACTAGGAAAACGCCTTGGCTCCACTCAACTGAACAAATAGATCATTAATTCTCTGCAAAGGATACTTATTCTTTATCGTCTTTTCGTTCAGCTTATGACAGTCGATACACATCCTTAACGACTCGTCTGGTTTCTTCACGAATACCGCGGCTTCTCCCCAAGACGAACTACTTGGTCTAATAAAATTCTTTCCATCTAGATCCATTGGTTGCACCTTCAGTTCCCTCATCTCCGTCCATGTCATCCTGCTAGATGGTCTACTCATAGGTTCAGCTCCTGGCACAGGATCTATCTGAAACTCAACAGCTCATTTTGGTGGTAGCCCTGTGACTGGATCAAAGGCATCTGCAAATTCTCTTGCAATCCAAACCTGGCTTAACTCTTTACCCATTTCCATTGCACTTAACAAAGCATAGTAGCTTCGGTCAGAAATTTCTATTGAGAATATAATTCGGTTATGACTATTAGGGTGTCTCAAAGATATCTCCCCATCCTGGCAGAATGTCCTCCTAGCCTCATACCTCCTCAACCAATCCATACCCAAAATGATTTCGAAATCTATGAAATCATGCACATACAAACTGCATGCAAACTTATGACCTAACAAACCAAGTTCTAACAGGTCATATCTTATCCCCAAAGTTGCATACCCTCCTATTAGATTAGCAAACCTTAAGGAAGTAACAAGATATGTTGGCTATAAGCATAATCTATCAACCAAACAATGGGATATAAATGAATGTGATGAACTGGTATCAAAAAGTATCCTAATTGGTATACTCTAAATCAAAAATGTATCTTCCGTCACAGTTTTCCCTTTATCAGCTGTAGTGGGATTAGCTGATAATCCACATTTCCCTTGTATGCCCTAGCTGGCTCCGAACACTGGTTCTTGTAGTGCCCCACTTTATCGTAGTTAAAGCACTTCACGTTGTTCTTGCCTATGACCTTCTTTCCCTTGCCTGATCGGTACTCATTAGCATAATGACCCTTCTTGTCACATTTGTAGCATACTTAATTAGACTTTGCCTTCTTGGCAACATCCACTTTTTCGGCACCCTTCTTCTTAATGAATTTCCTCTTCTTTCCCTAAGGACCCTGGGATTCAACTGACTTCTCTCTAGCTGAAATAGCCAGCATCTCTTCATGGTGAATGGCCATCTCCACCACCACATTAGAAGGATCTCGGATATGGGTCATAGTCATCCTAACATGCTCAGGTATCAACCCTCGAATGAACCTTTCATTCCTTCTGACATCAGTGTCTACCAAAGCATATCCATATTACGACACCTCATCAAACTTAACAGCATACTGGACCACTGACATCCCTCCCTGAGCCAGATCCATGAACTTTCTCATCAATGTAGACTTAGCAACTTCAAACAGAAACCTCTGCTCAAACCTTCGCCTGAAATACGCCCAAGTCAGCTCTTCTTCCGGTACCCCGACAGTCACACTATTCCGCCAATGAAGCACCGCTTCTTGCAACTGCCTAGAGTCTAGCCTTCTCTTTTGACCATCATCCAAACCTAGATCAATGCAGATCCTCTGACAAATCGGTAGCCAATTCTCTACTTCCATAGCATTCTTCGTTCTAACAAACGACTTTCCACCCAAACTGGTGTATTCTTTGTACAGCTTAGCATAGTTATTCTTAACTTGAGCCACAGCATTAGCTCCTCTGACATTACTAGAATCTATAGCTTGTAAAAGATTATCTAACAAATGATACACCATCCTCGCATCTACTAGCAGATTTCCAGCATCTACATTGGCTTCAGCATTTGGATTAGCATTAGTCTGTCGATCCTGATTCCTGCTAGTATTAGGTCAAGCATTTCCATTGGTTGTGGTGATTACTACACCTAGATTTCCTCTTTCGTTTCCTGCTTCCATATCTTCTTCCCCATAAAACTGTACAAGAGCCTTATGAAGATAAAGAAGAACGGTCTAAGAGAGAGATGAACACATACTTATATATTTATATATCTACATATCAAATACAAGTATGTTACAATAGTGTTAACCCAAACCCCAATCATATTTTAAGTTCATTGGATTATGTTTAAAAATCTTTTAGGTTTAACCTTTTTTTAAAGTTTCATAAACCTATACTCTGATATCAACCGGTAATGTCCCCCTACTTGGAGGCCCAAAACTAATGACTATGGATGCTATGGTAATCCATAGTTATTAATCCTTGACGACCAAACATGGAGGTGTTAGATTCATTGATACACAGAACCACATGAATATGGAAAAAATTTAAACTTCAATCAAAATCACATTCCATATCAAACGTTTCCAATTCATTACATAATCCCATGTTCGCAAACCACGTTCATAGAAAATATATTTAATACAACATACACCCAGAGCAATATATGAAGATGCCTCCTCGGATGATCAGAGTATATACAGGCAAAAAAATTTAAAACCTTTATAAAACCATATACTATGCTCCATCCATAATGGTTAAAACAATTCAAATTAATATAATATGATGATATGCAAAACAATTGAATTAATTCTGGATTACCTATCCCATTCAATTTTAGACTATCTGTCTCAGTTATAGTTTCTATTATTACCATTAACCTATTAGCTTTTATGGTTTGACTAATAACCGGTTAAACATTTAAGGACCCATATCCAATTACATAGTTTACATGGGATCACTATGAATCTATTGGTAACTCCAATATTACTCTTATCCTAGTTTTCATGGATTGACTAGGAACCTATTGGTAACCCCAATATCCTTTCAGTGTACCCTAGTTTTCATGGGTTGACTAGAAACCTATTGACTTCTGTCAATATTTCATCTGGATATAGTTTTCATGGGCTAACTACAAACCTACTGGCCCTGCCAGTATCCAATCATAGTTTTCGTAAGCTAACTTGAAACTCATCTATCTGGCATCTTCCTTTACACATAATTTTCATGGTCTAACTATGAACTCGTCCGTCTGACATCTTCCTTTACACATATTTTTCAGGGGCTAACTATGAACGTATTGACCCCTCCCAATATCATAAAGTTTTCATGGACTTAGCGTGAACCTATTGGCCCATGCCAATATTTTTCCTTTATATTTTAGCATCCTATATTCTGGTCTTCTAGACCTCCTGGATGCAATTTTACTCATTCAAGATTTTGTTCAATTTATATTCACTATTGGGTTAACCTAACTTGTTCTCCTACCCTTTGTCCCCAAAATGCAGTTATGGGTCCATTATAAAGTGAATATGTTCATATTAGAAGAAGCAATATAAAACATAGCAATATCGCTTCTGTTGGTTTAATATACAACTTGGTAATTCCCTTAACCTATTTATTTATCAACGATAGGTTCTTCTTAAAACCATTATAAAAACTCCTTTAATATAGCCATGGGTTTTTCCTTTAAAAATAAAGTGTGGGTCATAAAACCTTTCGATATCTTCGAAACATGGCTTTCGACTTCATAGGATGACCTCCTTCGAAAGATCTTAAAAACATTAGGCTCATGTCTTATAATACTTTAAATTCTACCTTTCGAAGCCTTTCGAATATATTAAAGTATTCATAATTAACCTTTAGAAGCTTAGCTTCAAAACCAGTTGAAACTACCCCTTTCGACACTTATGAAAGTAACCCTTATGGAACCATTGAAAGTACCCCTTTTGAAAACATTGAGTTTATACTTAAAATTATTTGGGTCAAAGTAAATATAGTCGAAAGCGTCTATTTCAAAACCATCTTTTATTTTATAAAAATATTAGGGAAAACTTGATGGCATCGACACCATCCCTTTCGAAAGCATAAAACATCTGGGTAAAACATTGGAAGGTTGGAGTCGAAACCCCTTCCAAAACCATCACCTTCGAAACCTCTAACCCCTTTCAAAAGCTTTGGGAAGTGGCTTAAAATTTATAAAACAAAGTATGTTCCAACAGCATTGATATCTTCAACACCATCGAAAGGCTATAAAACAGAATCAGGGTAACGACTAGGTCGGAACCCCTTCTTTCAAAACATTCTTTTATAAGTAAGGAACCCATTCAAAAGCAATTAGAAGCTAATGGCAACCCCTTTTGAAGCCCTTTAAAACCTCGTTCAAAATCTTATGCTTCGACCATGTCGAAGGCTTAAAACAAAATATAAGCAGGAGCTTTCCTTCTAAAAACAAACCAAGGTTTCGACCCTTTCAGAAGCTATGCTTGTAACACTTTATCTTCCACCTATCTCTAATACACTGCGTACCATTATAGTGATACCATGTATATTGGTTTCGACATAATTGATTTCGACAAGGATGAAGGCGGAAGCTACTATGGCGAAAGGTGCTTTCCTAAGTAGGCGGAACCACTTTTTCTGGACAAATTTCTAGTTTAAGAAAACTTTTGCCTAGCTAACCTACCACGTGTCAATGCCAGATTACTTACCTTAACTTTTCAAATTCGTTTTCAAAAATAACTGTTGCTAATTCAGATCTAAACCATTGTTAAGTTAATCAAACAAGCTCTTCTATTTTTTGCAAAGAAGTTCCTCTTCTAAAATAATTTATTTTGCATATCAAATCACTTTGGAAAAATCCTCAAAAATTCCAAAAATTCACTTTACTCGTGTTATCTAACATATTAAAATTCCAGACCCAAATTCTTGATATATTTTCCAAAATAAATTATAAACCCAAATAACCATATTTTCTTTTGAAAATTCATAATAATCTTTCCATAGATTGGAAAATTATCTAAATTGAAATCCAACTCCAAAACCTTGTTTCTCATAATATAAAATTTTCCCATGACATTTAAACAACATTAAATCACGGTTTTGATCTAAAACTATGCTAAATCTCTTTAAACAACCTTGTTTAAATCAAATAAATCATGAATCAAGCATATCATCATCTAATATATCATAAAAATGAATTTATCCCCTAAATCCAAAAATATATGATTTAAAACCAAAATAGAGATGGAATTATTATTCATCTTGCTCTAGATAAGGAGATTGGATTGAGATTGATTTCGCCTAAGATTGAATTTCTAGATTTGGTTTGAATTTTCTCTTTCTCTTAATGGTTGGTCGTTCTCTATATTTTTGTTTGCATTTTAAAAGGACGTAAATGGGAAGTAAGAAGGTGTGAAAAATATATATATATATATAAGGGTGTAAGCTTGGGGCAGCAATTCCTAGTATACTCTTATGTGACTTAATTAACCAAAACCCATTCTTAAGCCCATTAATTAGTTCATTAGGCACGACCTTAATTAATTATTTCAAGTCTCAATCCCCTTATCACTTATATGTACATTATTCTATTTAATTTATCTAATTAAATCTCTTGAATAATGTTATTGAAAATTAGGGGTGATACAATATCCTTAATTAAAGTGATTAAAATTCGGATCGTTACACCAAGGAGGTTACAATCGTGTAATAGTTGCCAACGATTACTCCACCAAGTGGGTTGAAGTTGAACACCTATTTGGGGTAACCTCCCTAAGCTATTGAACTTTGTTGTTACTTTGGCCTGCCCATAAAGATCGTCATGGATGATGACACTCAATTTGAAAGTAGTTGCTTCAAAGACTTTTGTGCAAGAAACATAATCGAGAATTTCTTCTCTTTCGTCGCCTATCCTAAGGCTAGTGGACAAGTGGAAGCCGTCAATAAAACTATCAAGACCATTCTTAAGAGTGGCTTGCAAAAGCTAAAGTGAACCGAGCCGAAGAACTTCCATTGGTCCTTTGTTACTGTCGTACTCTCAACCGTAGGTCGACTGGCCATACTCCCTTTTCATTATCCAATGGAAAGGAAGCCACGCCATGTATTGAAGTAGACATCCCACCATGTGACGAATGCCCTACACCTCTAATGCTCGTATATTCGAATAATGCGCAGCTGAAGCATCCAACAGATGTAGGACGATGGTCGATGGAATGAAAAGAAGCGAAGAAGGGAAATAGCAGAGAAGAGAAGAGAAACAGAGCATCATAATATACTCACAGTGCATCAGATAAAATACAATAGTCATCATAGATATAAAATAGTTGATATATGAACCACAGAATCATAGTACATAAGCTCATATAGTTATACAAAATAGTAATAAGTTTATGCACCTGATAAATAGACTCAACTGATAAAATGTCTCTAATAATAGCAAGTTAAACACTGTCAAGGCTCCATAGTGTCACATAGTAGAACAAACAATAATGAGCCCGAAATATAAGTATGAGAAAGCGTTGCCTCCTGCTTGTTCATCTGTAAAACTCCATGTACCGTTTACACCTACTTTCTAGTCTACTCATTTAAGAGTACCCAAGTGATAAGAAGCAAAGCATAAAACCTAAACTCAGACAACAGTCTGGTGTAAGCGATAAATAATCTCAAAACACTATAAAATTCGATACAGTAAATGGAATAGAGAGTACGGAGAATCATACCTTACTTGTCCTTACATCCAAAGAGTTAGCATATAATATAGGATATATGCTACTCTATATCACGGCATCATGGGTGTATTCCATGTCAAAGTACTAATGGGTGTCCAGGTATCTACATCAAAGATAACTACATCATGTGACATTCATTAGAGTTATAAATAACCAAAGTAAATATAGCATTCATTCCTCACATCACTCACTCAGCGCGTTGGATATATGATACTCATATACTCCATCTCGTCATCATGGACTACTTCACGTCCTTGACTACTCGATCCATCAGGGTACAGATAGGTTTAACGTCAACAAACTCTAATATATCATCATTATTCCTTATGTCAACGGACTATAGTATATAACCCTACCCAAGCCCTAATGTCAGGGGATTCTCGGGTTCGGCCAGATCAGGTCCTAACATCAATGGACTCTGATCACATCCTCATATAACCTTATCTCATGAGTTTGTCCCATCATCTCAAGTATCAATAATCTCTTTGCACATGTCATCACTAGCATAGAACATCCTGGAACTATCTCTAAGACTTTCGTCATGAAGTTACTACGGTCAGGAGTTACTCTAGACATCCATCATTAGTCATAGGATATTGTTAAATTTCTCGCAACCATCCTCCAGCAGTTTCCTCAATCCAACTCATCATCATCTACTCTTCATCTCGAAGTACATCTATCCATCATCGAAGCCATCACTTCCCATCATGAATCATCATCGTTGAATCGTGAAGTCATCGCGTCCAAGTGACACATATTTGCTTCACCGCCAAAACCACTCATCCAAGAGTCATAGCATCAATCAAATGTCAAATGAACGAATGAAAGAACCATCATATTATGCTCTTTGAAGCCTCTCCGTCATCCACGTTAAAATTAGCCATTATCAATAATGGTAGATATCGACCACTCCAAAGTAGTCGATAACGGCCACTATTTTAATGTATGTAGCCAAAGTGACTAGATACAAACTAAATGAAAACGTCTGATGTCTACCCCCAAATCCGAAGCACGTCCTCAACTCCATAATCTTTCATCTTCAAATCAATCGGTATGCACAAAACTCAATGCATGAAATTTTCTCACATGGGATATTTTGCTAACACTATATCGCCTTCTATACGCGTTTTTAACCAAACTAAGCAAACAAGCATACTTGCCACCAACAAGCATACAAATGTCTATAATAGCCTACATACATCTGTAATAACATACATACAATACATCTAAGCAACCAATATGTGATTAATATTAAAATAGCCTAAGTCTAGCAATATCACCAAAATAGTGCATTAATAGGAAAAATGTGATATTTGATTTAAAAAAATTCATTCTTTTATAAAATAAGATGTAGGTTTAAATATTTTAAAAATCACATTTTAAAGTTAGAAATCATTCCAAAACGTCGTTTTGATACTATAGTAACAATCATAGTATGGTGAGACAATATCACTCACCTCAACAAAAGTCGACCAAAGTAACGTCAAGTCATAGAGCGCTCCATTGAATGCAACATAAGAAACCGTGTCTAAAATGGAGCTCGTATGTAAAAGATATGTGTAGTATAAGAAACGAGATTAATTAAATAATTAATTATGTTAACTAAATTAATTAATTAATTACTACTTAGTTCATCTTCCCTAAATCCTTCCAGGCCATGCATGCACGCATGTATCACCCATTGTCATGATCCTCTTCCTCCAATGCTCACTCTCCGATGCAAGAAATCGACCACCGTCGCCTCCGAGGAACTCTACTTCGTGATATCTCCATTCCAGACCGAATGATTTCAAGCTCGACTGCACTGTTCAAATAATGACCTGGAAGTTACCTCCCACACGCATGCGAATATCGCATGGAGCTCCGCACATCACCAAATCGACAACACCTACACCTTCGCATGAGAAATGCATCACCATGCTTGGATTTGTTTATCGTTGCCTCAATCTCCCATAAATCAAAACCCTAATGCCCAGGACAAGTATGACAATCACCTGGAACATCACTACACATAACAATGTCGGCATGGATTTGAAGCTCTCCTCACCATGATCTAAATGGATTTGGTTTCATAATTTTTCGTGGAGCAGATCTCTGGATTTTGGTTTTTGAATGGGTTTTAGGGAGGCGGCCATGGTTTTAATTTATTAAATGGAATGGTAAATGAGAAATAATGGGAGGGTTTTGATGTGTGTCAATTTGAATAACATTTTATTTTTATTTATTTGATTTCTCAAATAAATTTATGTAATTTTGGATCCCATGCGACCACACAATATATTCGATTGCAGTAAAACTCGTCGGTATACACCACCTCATTTTTTCGATTCCAATGGTATATATTTTGTCACTATCTAAGACAGTACTTCGAGATGATAATTTTATGCATTTCAATATCATTTTGGTCATCAGATTGTCCAATCTTCAAATATAGTGATGCTTAAAAGAAATATTAATTTACAATGTCGATCTGAACTCAAAGGAAATGGTTTGAGTCCTGATTCAATCATATAAGAAAAATCATATTCCAGGAAGTTTAAAAAAATTACAATTCAATATTTAAACCAATTGTTTAAATATCTATCATGAAAAATATGGGTCATTACATCCTCCATTCCTTCAGGGATTTCATCCTCGAAATTCCTAAGGTAAGGAGAATGTCTACTAACCCATAGGCTTTCAAAATACCTCATGTTTCGGAAACATTCGCAGCACCTTCTTTGCATGGCTAGGTCCGGGAAAAACCCCAATACAACAAAGATACACACACACATCTGATATCTAAGGCATCTCATTTCCAAGGACAACCAAGCATATGTACCAAAATCTACACTACAGATGTTACATACCTCTTTTATAGCAAGGGAAAACCATTTAGATGCGAATATAAGCGAGTAAGTATCCAAATAGCCAATGCTTGCTTCAATGTACCTGAATATGTACTTAATAAAGAGGATTAAACACAATGACAACATCATCATGTATTTAAGCATACTACATCGTATATAAGGCAATCATCTCAAATAAGTATGTTATATCATATCATAACCATCTCACATGCTTAACAACCATTCAAGCATAAGTAATCATATCAAATAACAATAATCAAACATCAAAAAGGCACATATAAGGTCAAATATCAAAAAGTAACGTTCATGCCTATCCTAGCATGCATGATGTTAAACTATCAAGCATGAAGCATCAAATATGATGTCCAATATGTAAGCTAACGATAAATGAAATCTCACCAAGTGAAGATCTTTGGACAAACAGTCAACATACTCTCATCGGTCTCTCATGTGTAATCGCCTTTTCTTTCACTCCATTAAACCTTTACTACTCCACCGCCTTCTTTCTATCATGATTCATATCACGTCTATTGATAAAAATAGATCTACGAGGTCTTGAAGTTTTAGGTTCAATCTCCATATCATCCAGTCGAGTCGATGCCAAGTTTCTCAACGCCTCTTGTAAGTTCATCCAAAATTCACTAGTGAAAAATAGGTTTCAGCCACTTACAATGCTCTTTGACACACCATGGAATCGGATAATCCACCTTATATATAACTCAACTAATACGGATGTCGTTCTACTGGACTGGAAGAATATAAAAAAAGCATTCTTCATCAATCTATCGACTATGACCTAAATACTGTCATACTCTCCTCTAGTCCATGGCGGTTCATCAATGAAGTCCATCGATATCCATTCCCATTTCCACCTAGAAATATCAAGTAGTTGTAGTAACCACTTTGCTTCTTTTGTTCAGAATTCACTAGCTAATACTTTATTTATCTCGAAATAAA
Organism: Allium cepa; assembly: GCA_030765085.1. Lineage (NCBI taxonomy): Eukaryota > Viridiplantae > Streptophyta > Magnoliopsida > Asparagales > Amaryllidaceae > Allium > Allium cepa. The sequence continues at coordinate 207,762,182 of CM060934.1, forward strand.
TGCCCGACATCCTTTATCCCTTCCCAATAAAATGTCTACCCTGAATCATGTTACATTTAGTTGTTATCGGGATATATAGTCAATCTCGAATAAGAGCACTCTAATGGTACCTCATCTCTCAACCCAATGACAATAAACAATATCTCCTCTATACGGAGCCAACCATCTTGGTTAAGTCCATATCGTATCACTTCTACAGACACTAATCGTTCCTATAACTTAGCCATGATCTCTGCTAGTCTAGCTTCAAGCCTTTGACTAGTACCAATCCACTAAATCAAAGTAGGTATGATAGTCAAACCGGTCATCATCTTTGGTACTAGCTCACATCGAGTTCTGAAGTGATAACCAGTGATAAACTCGAGCAATCCCACTCTAGGAATATAGCTCCTAAAATATTATGGCTTCCACTCAAAGCATCAATAATGCATTTCCCTTACAAGCGCATAGGAAATGTTAAAGTTGTGGGAGGCCAAGAGCTATAACCATTGCTATTGGCGAAGCTTAAGATCCTTCTCGGCGAAGTTGTAATTCAATGATGTGGAATCAGTGGACAACTTGAACCCATCTCTTCATAGATGGAGCCTCCAAATCTCTAAAGCGAACATTATTGCTGCCAACCCTAAATAATGAGTCGGTGCTTCCTCTAGTGCAATTTCAGTTGTTGACTAGCATATGCAACAAATTTATCTTCCTGCATTAGTACCGTTTCTAGTCAAGTACCACAGGCATGTATATATACTATCAACTGCTCATTCCCACTTGGAATGACCAACATCGGTGCACTTGTAACAACCCTGATGTTGAATTGCTAAAATCAATAAGTAATGATTTGAATTGGAGATTTTAAATGAGGAAATAGAAACTTGTATTTTAATATAAAAGGTAACTAATCCTTTTAGGAATGAGAAATCTATATTTATGCGATATCGAAAAATTATTGTGTGTGTCTGTATATATGTAACTATTATCGAAGCTATAAAAAAAATCTACTTGTGAGAAGAAAACAGGTTTTATTTTGTTGAATCATTTGTTGAATAATAAGTTATTGGTGAAATAGGTTGTATTTTATTTCATGACTTATTAAATAAGTTTTGAAATATCGAGGTTGCATTTGTAAAAGAAATAAATGAAAGAAATATGGTTCTCTTTTCTATTGGGTTTATCAACAACCCAAAACCCATTTAAAAGAAAGAATAAGAGCAGTTTCCTTCTCATTTTTTATTGCTTATATGTACAAGTTTAGTAAAAAGAAAACCAAGTTCCTCTTAAACCTAGAAGCAATCATTGAATTAAAGTAGGAATAAATTTCTAGAAAATCCAGTAAAATTGAGGTAATGATTTTGAAACCTATTTTATCTTTTAGATTGATTGATTTCAATTTTACAGTAGTTAATTCCTGTATTTGTTCCTTTTGTGTATTAAGTGCTAGATTTTCCTAATTTCTATTTGTAAGCTGCTATACAAGTTATAGATTAGACCTACGATGTGCTTGTCTATTGTGTTAGCTTGTAATGTGCTTGCCTTTAGTTTGACTTGTGATGTGCTTGTCTCTTGTATTCACTCGCGTTGTCTTTTTTGTTAGCTTGTGATGTGCTTGCTTTAGTTCGACTGCTTGTCTATTATTTTAGTTTGCGAAGTGCATGCTTTTTTTGACCTGCGATGCACTTGTCTTCATGGTTTCATGGTTTGTGACTTCCTTTTATGCTAGTCTTTGGGTTATTACTCGCTTTCAAATAGTCTTGTATTTTCTGGAGTTTGACTTGCTTTCATGCAGTCCTTTTTGTTATTGTGATTTACTTATTATTATGCCTTATGTTTTATCCCTTGTGTTTTCTGTAGTTTGACTTGTTTTACTCGCTTTCAAGCAGCCTTATATTTAGTTATTATCATGCCTTGTGTTTTATGCAAGTTTGTTAGTGCATGATTTCATGGTTAGACCTTACGATGTTTAATGTAACACATTACATCTATATTTTGATGTTTTTGCATGCTTATATTATGATCTCACCGTTTTGGGTATTTAGAGATAATCCAACCTGTTTATTATTTTAATAATACTCAGGTCAGACTGATACTTGCCATGTACAAGGACTCAATGACTTTGCATGTAGGCTAGCTAGAGTAGATATATGTAGTGTTATCTATGTAGTAGAGTTCCATTTTGAGATGCTAGGCTTATATGTATACTTGTTGTGTATTTGGTCGCAGTGTTGACTTAAGCTATCTTGTATATTCTTAGACCTATCGTAGTCTATATATGTATATGTTGTAAATGTGAGTCTAGTATTTTTCAGTTTTGTAGACTCGCACTTTAGAGAGAAATTTGATGTATTATATTTCCAGTGCAACTTGTGATTTTTTGTTATATATTTTGTTATATATTATTCAAAATTAAATTAAGACACTATATTATTGTTTTGAACCTGGATTGTAACGTTAAATTCCTTCTTGTAAGGGAAAGGAGAAAAATATAGTCATAATATTTGACGTATCGATACTCACCTAAAGCAATATTACAGATGGTCGCACCTAACCAACATTATTCTCTGTATTGCTCGACAATATTACTTGTAATACTCTTGGGTAATATGGACATAAAGGTGGGGTGTTATAGCTTGGTATCAAAGCAGGGGTTCAGAATAATATAGAGTGTAAGAAACATAAATCTTGGCCTAGACAGACCTAGAGTCCTATCCCTTGGGTGTGCCTGGTAGAATTTAGGATTTATTTCCTATTTAGGATATAAGTATTGATGATTATTGGGAATATTCATTGGGACATATATGTAAAAAAATTGAAAAGCTTTACAAATTACTATTATAATAATGATTTTAAAAGTTTAGTGTTGAGTAATGATGCTCAGATCCGTTAGTGGTTAGAGTTGCATAGCGGAAGTTGATAGACTACTTTCCACTGAGCATAATACTTGGTTTGCTTATATAAGTTTGATTGATTAATGGATGGTTGATTATCTTAAAATTACAAATAATTGTTTAAATGTTAATATTGAGTAGGAATAATTACTTGAAATTTAGAAACCTACTCGGTATTGATTATAAGACTTTGCGGTATCTTCAGTAGTGTAGCTACTGCAAAGGGTATTGAAAACTATTTTATGTAGAATGAAATATTAACTTATAAGTATAATCAATTAAATACTAAGATAGATATAGTATTAGATAATTGTGTGCAGTGTGACCGGATGAATGGTTGTATTATTAAATTGTATTAGTAGATTATCATTTGTATGAAAATATAGAGATTGATAAAGAAACTTTAGAAATTAGTTTTGTGTTAAATTGCCCGTTGAGTGCTTTAAGAAATCTGAATGATAGGTCTGATCAACATTATCGATAAGGATTCCTGAACACTAGGACGAGACATTTGGACGGCCTTTTAAGTTGTACATTTAAAATATTACAAATGAATGTGTTAAATAATATTTAAAAAAGAAATGATGTTTTATGCGAGTTAAATATTATTTAAATGGGATAAAGTTTTTGAAAAAATATATATAGTAGAAAATTATTTTGGAGAAAAGATTTATTCAGAAATAAAATATTTAAATTTTGAAAAAATTTCACTTTATCTTAAAATGAGATATATAGAAGTTCTTTTGTAAAGCCAAGAAAAGAGGTTTTATAAATGAGTTTGAATTTTAATATAAGAACACAACTTATGCTAAACTAAATTTTATAATCATAAAAGAAAGTCTAAAAAATGAAGTTTGATAAGATAAATATTTTAGTGGAGAAAAGAAATATTAAGTTTGATTATATATGTAACTTTTTATTAAAAGTTGGTTCTCCTAGATTATGAATTTCAAATATAGGAATTTGAATTGAAAGGAATTAAAAAGTTGTGTAATGGTTGAATAATTATAATTTTTCATGTTATGAAAAATATAATTCCTAGGGAAATGATTTCTTTTCAATAAAATGAAATTAAATTGTGGGGTTTTAATATATAAAATAAAGGAAGTCCTTAAATTATTTCACATTATTATTGAAAGAAATTAAATAAGGGAATATCTTTTGAAACACCTTAAATATTTAATGTTCTAAACTTAAAAAATTGTTATATTATTTTAAAGGACATGAAATATTCGTGTAAACTTATTTTCGAATTATAATATAAGGAGGAATGAAACTTTGGTTTTTATAAATTAATATATGTATATAGTTAAACCAATGTTTATATTAATGAAGTATGGTTAAACTTTGAAAAAATGAAGAAGGACTTTAAAAATGAATTTTTAAAAAAAAAAATATTTCTATCTTAGACTTTTCTCTGAACTAGAATTGCGAGGACATAATTGTTTTAAGGGGGAAGTCTGTAACAACCCTGATTTTTGAGTTGTTTAAATAAAATAAGTAATGATTTGAATTGGAGATTTTAAATGAGGAAATTGAAATTTGTATTTGTTTTTATAAAAGATAGTTAATCCTTTTGGGAATGATAAATCAATATTTATGAGATATTGGATTCAAATATTTTTGTGAGAAGAATAGAGGTTTTAATTTGTTGAAGCATTTATTGAATTATAAATTTTTAATGTATTTTATTTCATGACTCTTTAACAAAGTTCTGAAAAATAGAGGTTGCATTTGCAAAAGAAAAAAATGAAAGAAATATGGTTTTTTTCCTTATAAGGTTTATTAACAACCCAAAGCCTATTTAAAATAAAACATTAGAGCAGTTTCCTTTTTTATTACATGTACGTACTCTGAGTTTAGTAAACAGAAAACGAAAGAAGAAAACTAAGTTCTCTTACTTTTAGAGGCAAATCATCAAATTAAAATAGGTATAAATTGATAGAAAATTCAGTAAAATCAAGGTAATGATTATGAAACCTATTCTATCTTTAGGACCGATTGATTTCAGTTTTACGGTAGTTGACTCCCATATTTGTTCCTTGTGTGTATTGTGTGTTAGGGTTCGCTGATTTTTATTTGTAAGTTGTTGTGGAAGTTATGCTACTTATTGCAAGGAGAAAAGGCGAGTTAATTCTCGCACAACCTATCTTTGAATGTCTAATTACATGCTTAGCAATTTTATGTTGAATGATTGAGAATTGGATTGGTGATTACTGTGTTTAACCATTCCTATCAAAACCTTTACTATAAATCAATTACTGTGTTTCCTACTTCACCGTTATCCACTGTTCCAATTGCTATAATGAATCCTTGTTGTACGCATGTTTGTTTTCTTATCATGTATTTCAATTTCACGTTGACGTAAAGCAAAGGAATCATATCGGAATAATCGACAACTAACGGTGGGGAGAAAACGGAGCATGAAGCTCACGCTTAAGGTCCCCATCGGTCGACCAATGGCAAATGACCAATCGATCGGTTATAACCTGGAGCCTAAGCTTCTAGTCCTTGTCACTCTTCCTGCTGTCATGCTCTTGCCCAGTTTTGATGCCTTGTGATTTTTGCTTTGATTTGGGCTATATTTCTGGAGATTTATTTCGATCTAAGTTTCAGAATTTTCATAAATATTTACTTATTATATATATAGTTTTAAAATAAGCAAATTATAAAAGAAAATGTATTACAATTTACAGCTTTCGAACTTGTTTCCAAATCAATTCATTTCATAAATAACTATATTAAGTAACTATATATATATATATATATATATATATATATATATATATTAAATATAATTACTAGAAATAGTTAATGGGTTTACAAGTATGGTTTTGAAATATAAGCATATATTACTTCTAAACAATATTTTTATATCTATATAGCTCTTGGAATATAGTTTGTAGAACCATATATCTTTTTAATGGAATTTTGGAACAACTATATATATATATATATTCACACACACACAAATATACATATATGCATACATTTTTAGACCAATGTAGATTATAGTTCATTTTGTCAAGTGATGAATATATATATATATAGCTGAATAAAATATAAGTTTATGGATTTTAAAATGAGAAGTTTGAAAGTAAGTATATACATAAAGTATTTCAGAAATCTTTTCTAATAGATAAAATCATATTAATTGCTTCCAAAACCATAAAGTCTTATTGGATTTTATTGTGCTTCACCAAATTGAGCGAAGGCGGCCACTTCGCGATATTGTGCCAATTCCAGTTTTGAACTACCGCGGACTTGTTTCATAGTTTTCAACTGAGCGGCAGACCCGACGCGACTGACAGATAAGCCAACGTTAATTGCAGGTCTAATTCTGCGATAAAAGAGCTCTATTTCCAAACAGATTTGGGCTATATATGCTATTTTTGGCCTTCTTTGTGTGATTTTTGGAATTATTGCATTCTCGTAATTTCTATGTTCACTTTAATGAGGAATCTAATTAAACAATTTAGCAATACAAGTGGTATAGAACATTTGTATTATTTTTATCGATTAATTCTTGGGCTTGTTCGATTGGATATTTTAGTCGGGATTTACAATCTTTTAGTAAATATTTAGGTATCACAAAGTGGTTATGGGACAGTGGGCAATACTCATTTAATTACAATTTGAGAGTACATTAAACCTATTGAGCGGATTTTACTAACTTATATGTATATTTGTTGTATATTTGGTCATAGTGTTGACTTAAATTGTCCTGTATATTCTTAGACCTGTCATAGTCTATATCTATGTGTGTGTGTGTGTGTGTTGTAAATGTGAATCTTGTGTTTTCTTTTTTTGTAGATTCACATTTTAGAGGGAAATTTGATGTATTATATTTCTGTTGTGACGTATGATTCTGTGTTATATATTATGTGATATACTTTTTTAAATTAAATTAAGCCACTATATTATTGTTTTACCTTGGATTATATACATCGAATTCCTTCTTGTAAGGGAAATGGAAAAAAAATATCACAATATTCGACGTATCGATACTTGCCAAAAAAATATTATGGATGGTCGCTCCTAACCAGCCTTATTCTCTATATTACTCGAAAATATTACTTGTAATATTCTTGGATAATATGGGCATAAATACGGGCATTACATCACTCATCAACCACTCTGTCTGACTCATTAATGCGTGGGAGCACCTCGCGTCCCAAATAAAAATCTTGTTTTCCTCATCAAATCAGTTAACGCTGTCGCTACCTTTAAGAAGTCCTTGGTAAAACGTATAAACATCTCACCAGCGCAATGAAACTTCTCGTCTATATCACTCTTAAGTCTATTCCAATCTTGGACTATCGTAACTCACAAGATCCATAACAATGTCCTGCTCCGAAACAATGAGACCCATGCATCCCACTTCCCTTCTCTAGAAGTGATACTTTGAAGACTTCACCATCAATTGATGTTTTCTCAATACCTCCAACACAGTCATCAATTTTGTCTTGTGCTCCTTTTTTTTCATAAGTAGACGACAGTATCATCAATGGGCACAATGTAACAACCTACCTTTTCGACCTTTAAAAGTCGATACTAATACATCAACGGTATTCACATTACGAACATCCAAGTGTCGAAAAGATAGATTATTTAGCTGGAAAAAAAGATAGAATAGAATCTCACATCATGACGAGTAATATATAATATACAATGGAACTTTACAAAAGAAATCAACTTTATTATACAAGACACAGAGTATGCTAACCTATTTCAGCCTGGACAGTTATAGCAACTTGTCCTAAAAATTGCTGATGAATACAATAACCATCAAGAATAATAAAAAGTGGATGGATTTAAGGTACGTGAGCATGTCTTGGAGAATCCAGCTCGTCTCCTGAAAGCTTTAAACCATCCAGCTAAATCTGGAAACTATGCTCGGGCCGACTCGAGCATTATAATAAAATAATATCCGGATCTTTCTGGTAAACCATCATGAGAAAACTCTATCAAATCGTATTGATTTCTATGTTTGAAACTCCTTTTTCAAACAAAAGGTATCTAGTAAGTCCATGCAGCACATAAACACGGATGGGTTTTAACCTTACGATAGCCAAAACATTTCTATAAGAAATCATCTGATATTATAATAATGTTTAGGGTTTAAAATAAATACCGAATCATAGCCAAAATTGTTACATTAATTAAATAGCAGCATAGTAGATATACTATCTAGACTGTTGGATGGTATTGGAAAATGGAATCCAACTATGATAAGGTAAGGGTCTACCCACTGAATCGGCAAACATCTAGATTAAATGTACCGGAGGATGTCTTAATTTGCACTTCTCCTACTCAAGACTGGCCCCACCCCTCACTGGATAGCGCCAAATATATAACGACCCATATTTTTTCCATAATTAGAATATTGAATTTAATAAAAATTTAGGATTCAACATTGTATGAAATTAGAAATTTATGATTGTCAGTAAGAAAACAATTAGAATGTAATTTAATAATGTGATTTAATGTAATTGATTACTATTTTAGTGTAATATTAATTTATTTTAATTATTGTTTGAATATAAGTTCCATTGATCGTAATAATATATGTTAATATAAGAATGGAATAATTTAAGAAATAAATGTTAGAATATATGAAATGAATAGAAAACGGTTGTGGTATAATGAGAATTCATTTGAAATCTAATATTGAATATAAACTGCAATAAGAGTTGTTGGAATCCTTTAATTGAAAAGAAAAGACAAGTGCATTGTGATTAATAAATTCAACATAAGAACTTACATTTTAAATTAAATTATGTTAAACATTTTAATGAAATTTAAGCTTTGATTTGAAAAGAATAAATTGTATGTTTGTCTCTAACAGGAATAACAAATGATGAATTTGAATAAAGGATGGAGTGAATGTTTTAATTAAAGAATAACATAAGTTGTTATTTTGAAATGCATCTTGGAGAAGTTGATTTTCAATAAGATAAACATTTACTTTGTAAATAGTGTATAGATTTTGTTGTATATGAAATTTTATAAAACATGTTTGAATTGGTATAAATGAAAAGAAAACAATGTTTTATAATTAGAATTTGTTTGAAATTAGTAATGAAATGAATTGGAATTAGATTAATTGAAATGTTTCAATTAAAAGGAAACATAAATGAAATTGTAATGAATGAGTTAATATAGGAACTTGCTTTTCTGTGTCAATATGGAATGAACATTTTAATTAAGATAATTGCATGTTTTAAGACGTATAAAAATAGAACTTTCATTTTGAATAAGAATGATTTTGAAAAAAAAATTGAAATTTAGAATAATATATACACACACATTAATTTTCAAATTTTAAATATATCAAAAGGTTAATGGCTATGTAAATATATGGAATCAATTAGAATTACCTTGTTTTAACAGTTGTACATTAATTACATAGGTTCACATATATTTATTTTTCCATTTTATATATGGTTAAAACTTGTAAATTGGTTGCGTTACTGTGACCGTTACAGTAATTAAAAAGTAAAATAAATCATTTTTATAGTGCATGGACATATGTATATTCATTAATTAATAAAAATAGGTTTGAGTAACGTAAATAAATATTTAGATTGATTGATTGCGTTAATGGAGTGTGCACATACATTAACATAAAATGAATCTTTCAATATGGAATTAAAGGATGTAAATATGTGTATATTTGGGTTTATTGATATGAATTAATTGGAGTAAGTTTTGGAATTTGGACCCCAAATGTTTGATTATAGGATATAGGTGGTCCCTTCATTTGCTTTAAATTTATTATCACGTCGCATCCTCTCTCTTTTCATTTTCAAGTTCTCGGCGTAGCCTCCACTTGAGTATCCACTTATTTATCAGGCTACTCATTCGCTTCTTATTAATTAATAATAGCCTCATTTGATTTATTTCTAATTAATAATTGCCTCATTCTTTTCATTTGTTTCTCATTTGTTCGTTTGCTCCTTTCGTGTGCTTTACTTAAAAAAATTTCTTTTCCATTTTTAATGTGAACATCCAAATTAATATTTATGCCATCTAATTAGCATTTATTATTCTCTGTTTCTGAATTTTATTTTGTTTATGCGTTATTAGTTCTTTTAGCTTTTCATTAGCAACTCTTTCTTCTAAAGCTTCATTTTAAAGAACGAAAGATTTATTTTTATCTTAGTCATATATTTATTCCTTTACTTCACCTCTTTCAATACTACCATTTTAAGGTTGTTCGTATTTTTACTTTATTTCAATTCCTAGTTTGTTTATATATATACTTTATTTGCTTTTCATTTGTTTCCATCATCATTCCTGTAACCTCATTTCATTTTTCAAATCTCATTTTATGTAGCTTCATTTCTTCAAACAAACTTCCATCTCATTTTCTCTCTCTCTCTCTCTCTCTCTTCATTTTCCTCCTTCGTTTTTTTCTTCTTCTTTAAATCTCCTTCTTATCTTTTTTTTCAAAGCTTCCTTTTTCTTATTCTTATTCTTCAAACCTTCTTCTTCTTTTTCCTTTTCAATGCTTCATCATCTTTAAAAAAAATCTTTTTTCCAAACATTCTTCTATTTTCAAATCCTTTTCTTCAAATCCAGATCTATACAAACTTCTCCGTCTCTTCCAAAACTTTCTAAAAAAGAGAAGATTAAGGTAGCAAGGAAACAAATCAAAAGGAGAAAACAGTAGCGGATCCAAATCTGACTAGAAAAGAAAAATCCCTAAGGTGAATGTTTAAACTCACTCACGAAATATTAAAATTTTATTGCAAGTTAAACCGGGTCATTTAGTGATAAATTTTTTATAATTGGTTTGGAATTTTAATTCATATATTTACATGAGAAAAAATTTGTATGTTTAGATTTACTATTTGGACCATAAAAATAATTTTTGAGAAATAAATCATCGTCACCTTATTTGAAAGTTTTCAAAATTAAATTTTGAAACATTGGGAAGTTTCCATAGAATTAAATTTTGAAACTTTGGAACATTTTTATAAGTCAAATCTCTTGAACTATGAAATTTAATTAGGAATTTTTTGTAAAATTTTAAGTTGCTAGAATGGATCTATTATGAAATCTATTGTATTTTGAATATGGAAACAATAACTTTTCCGAAAAATTTGAACCTTCAAAAATATAGTTATCTGCATTCCTTATTTCATCTAATTTTGATTTAATTTGCATAAAATCTTTTAGTTCTGACTCGAGTGTTTTGTCTTATCATTATGCTCGGTTCAGTCTGAGCTTTTAAGTGAATTGAAGACTATGTTCTAAAGGATGAACACGAAGATTCAGTATATTATTGCTATTTATTATAATTATTCCGCTGCATTATTTTTCTATTCCTATTGTATAACTCTGATTTGTATTGTAAAGTGTAATCAAATGTTATTTTAAAATAGCTTCATGAACTGTTTATTTGATTATTATATTTTGTCAATCCGCTGCAAGATTCTGTATTTTGTTTTGCTTTATTTTATTTTATTTTCTTATGTACCTCATTAACAATCCTCCCTTTTGAATGGTTTGAATTAGGCATGTATGGTTTATTGTCGATTTAAACCGTCCAAAAAGATGGCATAGCTGTGACCTATCAACCATGGCGTAATTCGAGGGGCGGGATGCCTGCAGTTACAAGTGATTCCGCTGGGATAGCGGCGTAACCATTGCGTAACTGCAATTCATGGGGGAATGTACTTTCCATATCTATTTTTAATGTTTTTTAAGTATTTTCACTGGGTGTTGAAATAGGTCTACTAAGTACTTGGAGAAGTCTAGCCTTGCGCCTGATCAACGCATGGCTAGTGTCTGCAAGAACGAGGATAAACTTGTTAAAACATTAAGTTATAAAAATATTTTGACAAAGTATATTATAAATATATTTTAAAATTAATGATTATTGATTTAATAAAGATGTTTGAAAAGTATTTTGAGATCTAAAACCAATAAATTTATAAATAATGGATTTAAGGTATTCAGTGACTCCTTTTTAAATATAAGTAATGATGTAAATAATTATTTTCAAATAGTATATATATTTATAAAGATATTTAAGATTTTTAAATGGTATTTATAAATAAAGCAAGAAATTTTACGGATGAATTTTGTGAAGTATTAAGTATTAAAGATGACTGATTTGCAAATGAAGTTTCTAATGAATATTTCGAGTAAAGTTATATGAGTTTCTTTGAATGTATAATTTGAAAGATATTAGATGATTTGGGAAATTTACTTTATTCATATACTTGAAAAATAACTTCGAATTGCTATTTTTGAAGTGTGTTTTGAAATATTTTGTAACGAACCGGTATTTCGAACGATTCGCATCCGCACATGTCGGACTTGAATTGCTCAAAATATCATATTGTTAATTTATATTTGGCAAAACTTAGCATATACGGTAAATAAAATCAATCACAGAATCACAGACACAGTGTAATATAACAATAAGCAGCAGAATAGATAAACAATAGTTCATGAAGCTACTATATAAACAACAGAGTTTGAAATAAAATACAATAGAATCTCAAGTACAGAGTAAATCTCCAATACAAAAGTAACTGGCGAGTCTGAACATAAATGACTGGAATAAACTGAAATAACTGAAAGCTGGATAGATAGATGGATCTCCAAGCGAAGCTCCAAACTCCAAAGGTGAGACTCAAATGTTGTGACACTCAGTTTGACCCGAGCATAAAGCAAAACAAAAACACTCAAGTCAGGATTAACATTCTTATATTAATAAATTCAACTCAAGTGAAATGTCAACTAAAATACAAGTAACTTAAAGGACGTTTGGGATTTCCATCTTCTAAGGATCCATGGAACTATCTACTATGTAGTAATATACGCTATTATAGTATGTCTATAGTAAAGTAAAAGTATTAAAATAGCGTTAAAGCGTTACCCATATCCCCTTAACACATTTTATATATTCCCGTAGTCTATACAATGTCGTACGCTCCTCCATAAACTAGCGGTTTACCCAGAGGACACCACATAGGTACGGTAAAAAAACAAACTCGTAAAAGGCGCAATAGGGCATGTGACAAGGCACGCGAGACAATGCCAGGATAGATATACCGTTTGCGGATCCGAACTGGTGGTAATGCATAGCAGCTACTACCACCCACCTCGTGACACACTCCCAAATCAAAGGTGCACCCAATCAAATCACAAAAACAATATAATGGTATCGAAGAAATGTGTCCAATATGAGGAATGACCTCACTTGGCCCGGCATGGCTCCTGTTTTAGCCACATCAAGCTGACTCATGGAAGTCAGGGATACGTAAATACCATATAGAATCGTCACCAAACCATCCTAGTTCATTCTGGAGTCTCCACCATGTACACAGCTGTTAAAGTGGTTTTCAGTATTGGCAGAGAGTACGACAATATCCGATCCCGGTCTCTTTAACAACCAAACGCTTATTTCACACCATGGTCGTTTCATTTCAAATAGTTCATACTTCATATCAAAATGTCATATTCGTTTCAAAACCATATCAATTCGATTTCATTGTTTACTTTAATAATAATATTCATTTCCTGAATCGTAACAGTTTAAATTATAACACTTTCGAAATCATAACAGTTTCGAGATCATAGCACTTTTGAAATCATAGCACCATTGGAGTCATAACAGTTTAAAATCATAACACTTTTAAAATTCTAACACTCCTAACTTAACCAGTTTAGATAATTAAAATAGTAGATATATTAAAGTAGTTATAATTAAATAGTTTATATATTAAAATAATTTATACATTAAAATAGTTTATATATATTAAAAAACCTTATATAAGAAAAAGAGTTTCCTCCGATTTCACAAATCAATTCAAATCATCTTAAATTTCAATTTCAATCAATTCCAATTTAACGCTTTTAATTTAAAGGGTTAAAGATTCAATTCATATTCTTAATAAACTATTTCAATCTTTATCAATTTCAAATCCAAGTTTGAATTATCTCTTCAATTCCAATAAGATTCAAAGTTTAAATATTCAAACATTTTCAATATAAGTTTCATTTTTCAACATTTAATTTAATTATTATTTAGTTTTGAAATATTCACTTAATCAATCCGATTACCATTTAAATAAATCTCAAATTACAAATATAAATAAAACTAAATACCCCATTTTAATTTATTTAAATTTGAAAATATTCATTTAATCACCTTATGTCAAAAAAATCAAGTTATGAAATCATGTCTTTAAAATCTCAAATTCCATAAGTTGCACGTTAATTTTATTTAAGTATAATTCTTAAACAAATACAATTTAAAATCAAATTCCAGTTTATCTTCCCAACCTTAATTTATTATAGTTATTACAAAAATATACTATTTAAATATAATTTGAAATAAATGCCTAAACATATTATATACGAATTAAATTAGATTTTATTAAATTAATTCTTGTTATTAAGTCTATTTTTATATATTTTAAAATAATAAAATTATAAGTAAAATCTTAAAAATTATATTTTCAAAACAAACTTATAACTTTAAAATTTTCAAAACATATAATTTTAAAAATCTAAATTTTGTACATACATTAAAATAGTATATACATATTATATTTTTAACAATCAATGTTTATTAAAACCTATATATTTCCTTTCATACTCATTTTCAAAATATAGACCAACGGTGTCCATATATAATTTTCTATCCTATGGTCAAGTGATATGAATATTTATCATTTCAATTCGCAATTTAATTATTTACGGGTTTATATCATTTCAACCTGCAATCCCAAAATTGAAAATCGCTTGGGTTTATCATTTCAACCCATAACGATTTTCCCTATTCTACAAAATCGTTCGAGTATGTATCATTTCAACCCATAGGGATTTCTAAACTTACAGGAACTTGCAGAGTGAGAACTACGATAATAATATAACATATCAAAAATAGGCATATATCATCGGTAACAAATTTAATTATAATATAAATACAGATGACGGGGTCAGATGTCACAGGTGAGTAATTACAGATAATGGCATATCATATATAGCAATTAAATAATTAACAATTCAAATTTTGCAGCATATTTCAATTGTCGTTTCAAGTGAAATCAAATTTACTAACTATAAGAATGTTAATCGTGAGTGATTGGACACCTTCCGAGGCTAGAGAAATACAAGAATGCGATGCACGGACACGGATAAGTATAGATGAGCTAGAGGTTGCTACGACCAATTCTGGATAGTGGTGAAACAAACGCAAAGCACAATGAACTAGATTTGAAGAAGATCAATTATACAGGCAAACTAATATACATAAACTATATATATATAATCATAATTTAAATTTGAACACATATTCGATTAAATCTATATATATATATATATATTTCAAAATCATTGTTTAACTTAAAACACATATTAAAATAAAATCCTTATA
Organism: Allium cepa; assembly: GCA_030765085.1. Lineage (NCBI taxonomy): Eukaryota > Viridiplantae > Streptophyta > Magnoliopsida > Asparagales > Amaryllidaceae > Allium > Allium cepa. The sequence goes on from CM060934.1 coordinate 207,777,458, forward strand.
CATATATATACATATATATTAAAATCGGTATTAAATTTAAAACAGATTTTGTAAAAATCAAAATCTCTATACATTATAATCAATATTCATTAAAACATATGTATTGAGATCAATATATTTGTAAATTATATAAAAGGAATCAAGTATTAAAACCTAATATATATATATATATATATATATATATATATATATATATATAAAACATGCTGGCTTGTATATCTACCTATAATCATATGTAGACTTATAAACAGATTAAATAACTCATATAACATATATATATAACCCTATATCAAATAGATAACTTATAAAATTTAATACAGCTAATATATAACTGTATACTACTTACGTATATAAAAATGACAGGTTATAACAGCCTACATAAACATAGTAGACTCTAATATATAACTACTATAAAATATACGTTAAAATCCAACAGATTTTATATAGTCTAATATATATATATATATATATATATATATATATATATATATATATTCAATATTAGTATTACATATTTACAAACTTGTATTAATATTGTATACAAACAGGAAACAACAACAAAGTTTGGAAGAAACATATACACATAAACTTACTTATATATATGTGTGACGATCCGCCCTTCTACTACCAGAAAGACGTATCATCATTAAGAAAGAAATGGATAGAAATAGAAAAGAAGAGAGAGAAAGAACAACAACAACAGAATCTCACAGAGGAACGGAACAAAATATAATATATCATATACCTGTTACATAGTTTTTACATATATCAGTGTTATACAATATCAATACATATGACAGTCATACATACATCTATCACTATATACATCAGAGGTACAGTACATATCAACTAACACAGCGGAACTACATAAATAGCTATATACGTCTGGAATCTGCTGCTCCAAGCTCCTCCAGAATTCAAGTCCGAAACCTATCACTTGGCTACTCATAAAAATTGGAGTACCCAAGAGTTTATGGAAAACAAAATATAAACTCCAGGTCAGACATGGGTCTGGTATGAGTAAACGGTTTAAAGTTGTTTAACTTTGAAAAACATTTGAAAATAAAGGTATCACGTAAGACTCCCCACAAATAAATACGGGTAAGTTTTTACCTTACGCTAACCAAAATATTTCATAGGAAACCCAGTGATATTATAATAGTGTCTAGGGTTTTCAAGTAAATAGAAAATAGCCGAAATTGTTACATCTATTAAATTCCAGCTACTAGCCACAAAAGTGGGTAATACAAATCAAAACCGTAGGGTCTCGTAGGGAAAAATGGATTTCCAACAATGGCAGGGCTACTGTGGTACCGCCCGTCACAGTACGGGGCCTAGATCACCGTACCGAGGATCACTCCCGACCCCCTACAACACAAGGCCCGAACCATTCCTTACTGAACAGTCCCGAACAAGATAAACCCTGCGGTTGTAGCCAGCAACCGCCCACACAGCCGAAATAAAAAGGGACATCTAGACAGGGGAAATATCTTGTCCTGCTTGGGCATGACCCACCTAACCTTGCTGCATCTCCCCTGTTTTAGCCATTACCGGTTGATGAGGCTTGAAGCTGCGATTACCTCTAAAGAACATATCACTTAGAATGCTCATCGTCCCCTGACGATGTGCTGAAAGCATTCAATCCATACAAGTTCGTTCCGGGTTCGAACGAAACTGAATGCATTATCTCGTCACACTCATTTTGGAATCACCCTCAGAGTCAACGACGATAACCCTTGCGTTCTAAAAACACCATCTCGATCTTCATTTCAGAATTCACGACCTAACGTTTAAATTGGATCGATGTGGTTTTCGGAGAATCAAAATTGACTCTTCCGATCCCGGTCTCATAGAAATCCAAACGCCATTTTAAAGGCCAAGTTGTCTAATTAACTTAAACAGTTTAATAATTTTAAAATCAACAATTGAATTAACATAGCATTTATCACAGATAAAACATATACAAGCATCGTAGATATAACATAACATATCACAGAGCATCACAGAATATCATCACATAAATATCACAATCCGATATTCAACACAACAGTCCATAAGTAATTACCTTCAAATCTTATTTGTAATAAATTCAATTTAGAATTAATTACCTGAGAGTTAACCTCTTAACTCTGTTTAATTAATCATTATTTAACAATTAATTACCTTTTTCATTTCAAATTATCTAATTAATGATTTCTTAATCAACTATTAAATCTTAATTATATAATTATTTATTTCACACTATCAATTACTTAATTACTTCTTAATCCCAGTTATTTACTTTAATTATCTATTTAAGAAATAGTCTTAATTATTAATCAAACTTAATTACCCATTTAATTACTGCTAATTACTTACTTAACCATTTATTTATTCTTAATTAAATTACTCGACTAATTAACTATTAATTACTCATAAATTAACTTTAAGCAATTAATTTCAAATTTACCCCTTTTTCTTAATTATTAATCGATCTTTGATTATACTTATAAAGTAATTACTCTCAATCACTTTCCGAAAATAATTATTTAATATTAATTATTCATCTTATTGAACATTTAAAAGAAATTTTCTTTAACTTGAAAACCAATTTATTATTAACTACACAACTTAAATGTAAATTAATTTGTACTTAACTTAGATTAATTGCTTTAATAAAATGATACTTAAGTGTTTTAAAACATTGTTACGTATTAACTAAAATTATCATAACTAGAATCAAAAACTTCACAGTGCTTAAAAAAAATTATGGAAATCAAATTTTACTACTACAACATCAAGATGTTAATTGACTTCGTTTATTACTTAATTAAAATATTAACAAGGTTTCAAAATATGGTTAAGTCTTAACTAAAGTAATTAGTTAATTAAAATAATTAATTACGGTTTAATTACTCAAATCACCCTAGTTACTCCCTGCTTCTCTCTTCCTTGTCTCTATATATATATAAAAAACTGGTAAGTTAAACTCGCGAGATCCGGAGCATTTCTTTGTTTTGCTCGAGTAAAACTCGTTCCCCCCGCTCTTATTCTCGCGTTCCTTTTCCTACCTTCTTCTTCTTCTTCTTCTTTACTGATTCTTACTTCTACATGCTTATATTATATTTTGTTAAAGTTAAGCCTAAACCTAAACTGGAATGAGAATTTCATAAACACGAGCTCGACCCGCGTTTAAATCCCCTGAAACTCGAGACCATCAGAGCACCCAGTCCCCCCTCAAATCTTCAACTGACACACTGGCACGTTGTGCACGTGCACGGAGCGGCGACGCCGCTCTGGCGACCTGTGAGGCTCCCTACAAATCCTAAACTACATCGACGTCGAACTTGAGACGTTGAACCACCTGATCTCACCATCATTCAAAATCGAGCAATGCATGAAAAGCTCGATCCCAAACATCGATCATGAACAAATTCGCGAACCCAAACCAGACCATCAGATGCCTAGCAACTCCGGACACGCCTCCGCCACACCCCCAAGCTCCATTCCCCTCCAATGGCGTGCAACTCGACGCACGGTGGAGGTCGCGGCGGCCAACAGTTCGAGCACCACAAAAATTAGGTCTACGAAAAAGAAACGATCACCGTAGTCGCCACCGTCGATGATACCACCTCCTCCCATTTTTCCTTCGATCGCCGTAGGCTCCTCCTCCACCCCTAGCAACCCCGATGTCTCCAGTTCATCGCATCACCGGAATTCGATCAAAAAGCCCAATTCGATCCTCTCTGAATTGCTCTCAAACCCTCCCACCAAAAATCACCAACTTCATTTTAAAAATCATAGCTTGAGGTAAGGATTTAAGTTATGTTCATGAATCCCTAGTTTGTTGGATTCGAAAATTTCAAGTTTTAAAGTACCTTCTGTAAAAATTTAATTTTATCCTGTATATGTATTTATATTTTCTGAATTTATTTTTAAAACATTGTTCTTACCTGAATACACATATTCACTCTAGACATCGAAGCTTGAAATTGATTAGAAATGGAGGAATTGATTTGTTTCAAGGATTGTTTATTCTTAACTTTATACAGAGTAGAAATCAGTCTCTGTAGTGCCAAACAATTATATATATATATATATATATATATATACAGAGTTTAAGAAGATAACTAACACCATACTAAGATAATCACTCACGGATCATACAAAGTGTGATGTCCCGGAAATTTAGGCAATAATAATTTAATAATTTCTTTAATAATTATTTTAAAATGTAAAATATTGATTTAATAATTTGATTCAAACAGAAATTCTCTTTTGAAAATTTATAATTATTTAGTTTGATAAATAATTTTCTTTTCAAATTTAAAAATATTTAAGTAATAAATTTATCTTTCTATGCTGATTTAAAAATATTTATTTATAATGTATAAATGTTTATACATTGTAAATAGAGGATTTGGTTTTAATTTTAATTTATATTAAATAAAGGATATTTTCTAATTACTATATAAATGTATAATTTGTAAATTGATTAATTTGATATAAATTAATTTAAATTAGTATTGTAAACTTTTCAAAAGTTTGTTTTAAAAGTCTTTCTTATATTTTTATAGAAATATAAGTAAGAATTTGTTTTGTTTAAATTTTATTTTATAATAAAAGTTTGTTTTGTTTTAAAATTGCTTTTCTTTGAAATAAGATTTAAATCATTCTTGTTAAAGTATAACATTTAGTTTGAAAACTCTTAAATAAAATTTAATTCAACACTTCTTTTCTTTTGAAATTTAGTTTCATAAAGAATATTATTTTAAAATTAATTAAGTAAACATTGAAATAGTGTAAATGTTATTATTTAAAGACTAATGTTAATAAACATTTAAAACATGCTAAAATAAGTTTGAAATGGTTTAAGATAAATTCAAATACATTTATAAATTTAGAAATTGCTTTTAATAATTGAATTGAATATGTGTTAAAATCTTAAAACATAAAGAGAACACTTGTAAAAAATTGAGATAATAAGTCAACAAGTGGCAAGCTTATTTATTTTTCTTAAAATTTAAGTTATATTGATAGGAAACATAACATAGCTATAAAGCATTTTGATAAAAACATTTTCTTCAAATTGAAAACAGAAATCATATTTCTGTAAATCAAAAACTTAAAACCAATTCATGTTCAAAAATCTGCAAACAAACTAAAAAACTCAAATCTGCAATCAATTCTCAAATCTGCAAAACCAAAACTTTCTCAAATCTGCAAATCAAAATACAAGATAAAAACAACTTTAAATCTGCAATCAATCTCTGCAAATCTGAGCAATGGAGAATGGAGTCTGCATGCATGTTCAACAAATTACATCATCAAGTTAAAGCAAATTCAACTAGCTAATGGAAACCCATATTTCAAAGGCAACTTCAATATGCAGGGTCCTGAAATCTGCAACTAATTTGTTTCTGCTTCTTCAAATTGAAGGTGAGTAAACCTTTATTTTTTTTAAAAATAGTTTCTCCTTTAAAATAAATGCTTAAGCAAAAATAAGAACTAAAGACTAATGCATACTGTTTTTAAAGGAATCAAAACTGCAGTGCCTTTATTAGTGAATAACTGCACAATTTATAAGTTTAAGTTTCTGTGCATGTGAAATACGTAGAAATATGTATGTTTGTGTGATTTATATTGATAAATATTTCTGTGTACATATACATAAATATGTATATATATGTGCTGTTGCAGGTATCTGCAAACCTGATGTGTGTTTTTTTAAAAACTAAGATTTATTTAGAATCCATTATCACCTGATTTGATGTCAACTAGAATTTGTAATATAAACAAACTTTGTTGTTTAGAATGAAATGATAGTTATAAATCAAAATTTAACTATATTTAAAATTCTGCAGTCTCTGGAAAACATTTACAACAGAAACTATTTTCTAGAAGTAGGTATATCAAACATTTTAAACATTAAACAGATTATAACCTGAATGCATGATTGAATTCATGGAATTTAAAACAAATAGTACATATTTTAATAAGCTATTGGAATGAGTATTTCTGTTTTTAACAGAATTGAGACTTTTTGGGATTGTTTGAATTTCTAATGGATTTGGTGGCTATGGGTATTCCTGGAGGGAGAATTCAGATGGTAGGGTAGGGGATAAGGGTCAGCAGTTGTTTCAGAGGAGGTGGTGATTGAAATTGAGATTTCCAGGTTTGAAGCATGGTATCTGAAGGTAGGGGTTTTTGAAGATTTTGATTCATCTGTTGCATCGAGTGATTCGATACTTAAGAGATGGAAAGAGGGGTCGTAGATGGATCGTTACCGGGAGTTGCAGCGATGAGGATGGTCGGAGGCGAGATAATGGACTGTTGACAGGTTGGCAGTGGTTTCTCAAGGTCTGGTGAACATATGGGGTGTGCAGGGTTTTGACCCGAAGTAGAACTCAGGTGCTTTTGCTTTTGACTCGAAGCGGGGGGGGTTGGAACTCGAAGTAAATTAGGGGGTTGCTCGGGTTAGTTTGACTACAGGTTTAAAACCTGAGAATTTTACAGTTTTTAAAATTTTGAATGAAACTCATATTTTAAAGATTGTAAATTGATTCAAATGTAAGATTAAACTGAATTCAAATGTAGTTTAAAATTCAAAGTTTTTAAAAGTAAAATCTTAAATTTAAACAAGATTTAAATTCAGTTTTAAAATAAGATTTAAAAACAGTTTCAGGTTTTAAACCAGAGAGTTATTTTGCAGTTTTTTTAAAAAAAAATGTTGAATGAAATTCAAAATTTAGTGTAGGAGTTTGATCTGAATTCAAATGCAGTTTGAATCCTAAGTTTTAAATTTGGTTTTAAATCAATATTTAAAACAGTTTCAGGTTTTAATCCAGGGAATTTTGCAGTTTTTAATTTAAATGAATTCATATTTTTTTTAGAATCTGATTCAAATGGAAGTTGAATCTAAATTCAAATAAAGTTTGAAATTTAAAGTTTTTAAAAAATGAAATTTTTAGATTTAAACAAGTTTTAAATTTATTTTAAAATCAAGATTTAAAACAGTTTCAGGTTTAAGCCTGAGAGATTTTGCAGTTTTAGATTTTTAAATGAAATTCATATTTTAAGTTGAAAACTTGATTCAAGTATAAATTGAAACTGAATTGAAATGAAGTTTTGAGTTCAAGTTTTTAAAAGTGAAATCTTAAATTTTAAACAAGATTTAAATTCAGTTTTAAATTAAGTTTTAAAAATAGTTTCAGGTTTACCCCTTTAAAACCAGAATTTGATTTAACAGTTTTGTTAGTTTTTAAATTTGAACAGATTTAAACATTTTAAACAAGATTTAAATTTGTTTTTGAAATCAAGAAAAAATTTGTTCTCAGGTTTCTTTAGAAGCCAGTTTGGGATTCAAAACAGTTTGTAGATAGAAAATAATAGTGAACAGATTTAGATGTTTAAAAGTAAATTTGAAAATGGAATTTGATTTCAAATAAGATTTTAAACTTGGAAGAATTTAGTTTCCATTAGTGTGGAATTAAAATATGAAGTGTTTTAATTTAAATTTGAAATTGAAATAATCAATTTATTTTCAAAGATTAATTTATTTTAATCAAGTAAATTTGTTTTAAATCTTCCTTTTATATTTAGGTAATGAATGTTCTTTAAACATTCATTTTATTGAAGTGTTTATAATTATTTAATTTAGATTAATGTTTAAATAGTTAAACATTTTAAAAATTAAATTTTTAAATGAATTGGAATTTGAATTTAATTTTAGAAATGTATTGTTTAAATATATTTTGAATGTAAATGAAGTCATTTGATAAGTAATTAAATTATTTTGAAAATAATTAAGATAAATAAGATTTACTTAATTATTTGATTTTAAATAATGATTTAGATTAATGATTAATTAGAAATGATTTATAGATAACTAATCTAATTCTAAATTTCCTTAAGTATGTAATTATTGAAATATTGTTAATTAATAATGGTGATAATTATCTAAGGACAATTTAGTAATTACTTAATGTAATTAATTTTGATAATTAATTAGATTAATTAATTGAATATACTTAATTGTAATTTGTTAAGTATAATTAATTGTTAAAGTAATTAATGAATTAATTACTTATTGTAATTAATGTTAATATTGTGATTTGTTAAGTTAATTAATTTAGTTTAATTAATTTTAATAAATCATTTGATGATTTTAAGAATGTAATTACTTAATGTAATTTATGGAGTAGGATTACTTAGAGAAGTAATATTGATAATTACTGGAATGTACTTAGTAATTTGGATAATTACTTTTGTAATTAATTAAGAAATTAATTAATGATTAATGATGGTTAATTAATTTATAAATGAGTAATTAAAGAAAGTTAATTACTAAATTTAATATTAATCAAGGTGATTAATAATTAGATTAATTACTAAATGTAATTAATTTTAATTAAGTAATTTATTTAAATATTAGAGATCATTCATTATTATAATTAATGATGTAATTAAGGATTGTTTAATTAAATAATAAATAATTAATTAAGTGATTAAGTGATTGTAATTAATTAAGGATAAATATAATTAATTATAATTAATTAATAAATGAGTAATTAAATATTAATTACTTATGATTAAGGTTAATTAATTTATGAAATTAATTTAAGACTAATTACTTATTGTAATTAGTAAATGATTAATCAAAGTTGTTTAATCAAGTTAAATACTTAGGAAGTGAATTAATTAACTGGGTTAATTAATTAATGGATGTTAAGCAGGATTTAAATGAGTAATTAATTTAATTCATTTTAAATTAATTAGAGATGGTTGTAATTAATTTAATTCATTTTAAATTAATTATAATTGATGGTTAATGAATCTTTGCTTATGGATATTATTGATTGAATGATTGTGATCTCAGTAATGAGATGAGTCGTACCTATATGATATGAATGCTTGGTTTAAGTATGATGGTTTGTGATGGATTATTTGGTTGTGATGATTTTCTGTTTATGGATGATACAGATTATTTGCTTATGATATGAATGTGATTATCTATTATGATATGTAGTTTATCTATCTATGTGAATTAGATAAAAATGAAATGAGTTATTTGATTAAAACCCTTAAGTATAACTTGGACATTAAAACGGCGTTTGGTTTCGGTGAGACCGGGATCGGGTTTCCATATTTGGAATTCCGAAAACCACATCGATTCCAATTAAACGTTAGGTCGTTAATCCAAGTGGAGCAAGTGAAGACTCGAGGTGTAAGGGCTATACTTCAGTATAACTCTGTGGTGATTCCGTAATGAGTTTGATGGAATAGTGCTTATAGATTCGAGATGGAGATTTAGAGTGCAAGGGTTATCGTCGTTAACTCTGAGGGTGATTCCAATACGAGTGTAACGAGATAATGCCTTCGGTTTCGTTCGAACCCAGAACGAACTTGTATGGATTGAATGCTTTCAGAACATCGTCAGGTGGACGATGAGCATTCTAAGATTTATATGTCCTATAAAGGTAATCGTAACCTCAAGCCTCATCAACTGGGCATGGCTAAAACAGGGGAGGTGCAGCAAAGCTTCGTGGGTAGCACCCACTGGAGAGCAAGATTAATCCCTGTCTAGAGGTCCCTTTATATTCGGTTGTGTGGCAGTTGGCGACGGCCAATCTGCGGGGTAGTCTTGTTCGGAACTGTTCAGTAAGGAATGGGTCCGGCTTTGTGTTGCAGGGGAGTTAGGGTGGCTCCTCGGTACGGTGATCTAGGCCACGTACTGTGACGGGCGGTACCCCAGTAGCCCTGCCATTGATGGAATCCATAATCCAATAAGTGTCTGTACGGTTTTGATTGTGCCCAACTATGTTGGAACGTGAGATGTAAGCATTCCAGCTATTTCTGTATTTTATTTTGAAAACCCTAGACACTATTATAATATCACTGGATTTCCTATCAAATATTTTGGTTAGCGTAAGGTAAAAACTTTTCCATGTTTATGTGTGGGAAGTCTTACGTGATACCTTTTGTTTTCAAAGGATTTTCTAAAAGTTAAGCAACTTTTATCCCCGTTTACTCACACCAGACCCCTGTCTGACCTGAGTGTTTATTTTCTATTTTATTAAACTCTTGGGTACTCATATTATGTATGAATAGTCAAGTGTTTCGGGATTGCTTTGATGAGTTTCTGGAGGAGATAATGGAGCAGGAGGCTTCAGCGTGTAGATATAGTTAGTGGTTCCGCTGTGTTTGAGTTGTATCTGTTTCTCTGATGTACTTGAATTGTAATTGCTAGACAGATGTTTATAACTGTCTAGTTTGTGTTGTATTAGCTGTATTACTCTGATATATGTGATACTATGTAAAGTTTTATGTGACATATTATAATTTATTCGTTTCCGCTGTGAGATTCTGATGTTGACTGTTTTTTCTTTCCTTTCTTTTCTCTTTTCTATCTCTTTCTTTCTACTTAGCGATGCGACTTCCTGGAGTTTGGAAGTCGAGTCGTTACACAAAGTTTGAGATTATTTTTACATACTTTAATTTAATTTGAACAGAAATGTTTACTCACCTGAACATCCCTGTGAATCAATAAGCATGAATGTTTTGAAGCCTAGTTGCTGGAAACTGAAATGTTAAAACTGCAAACTTGAATCAGTTTTTGTTTGAACTTAAATGGGGTTTTCAAAGGCAAGAAGCTACCAAATTTTCTTCTTCTCGGGTTTCCATTACAGTTTTTATAAATGAACATCATAATGTAAAGTTTGTATATATAAAAGCTTTGAACAATATAGGTATTAACTGACCAGTTTTTACTTGTTTGACCTGTAAGTTAAATAATTGTGTTTGATATGCTAAAATGTGAAATGATGTTACAAAATTTCGGCTGAAGATTTCTTGACAAAGAGGGGTGCTAATTAACGCATATGTCTTTATTTATGCTAACATAATCATCATCTGATTTGCTGTGAAGATATTACATGCAACATGTACTTATGCAGGTAAACTTAAGGCTTATGGCTTGTGAGAGAAGGTATGTTCATATATACATTTGTTGTGACGCCCCATCTCTATACCCACGCTAGCCAAGGACACTATGGGGTAATGCCGTCAACTAGCACGGAGAATAAGGCTATTGAGGAGCGACCATCCGTGTAATTGCTTTGTGCGAGCACCGATATGCCAGATAAAATATAACATGCATTTCATCTCAAGAGGAAATCTGACATACCGATACAAACTCAAAGCTACTACACAGTGGCTATATATAATCTTCGAAAACAAATATAGAAATAAACATAACATAAATCAATCACAGGCAATTCATATCACAAAGGCGAAAATAGATATGAATATTACACATATAAGTGTATATCAGAGTAGTGGTCAAGCAAGACCCACACTATCAAAAAAGAATAGTTACAAGAACTACATAAAAGAATAAGTATACATCATAGAGTCTATATCTCAAGTGTGTACACCAAAATAAACTACTAATCTAAGTAGTTAGCCAAAAGTCAGAGAAATCAATCCCAAGTGAGAAGTCAAGCTGAAGCACCTGTAACATCTCGGTCTGACCCGAGTATTATTTAATAAGAAAATAATAAACGGATCAGTCTAGGTATAAATATTAGATGAAACGATATAGAATAAAAGGTATGACTAAACGCATAATAATCACAATGCCAAGCTGTGATAAATAAGTAATTGAAAATCTACAAAGATTAATCAATTTCACAAAAATCTTCTCAAGGATCAAAAGGAATGTCATACTCTTTATTTCATTCACCAAACCATAAATATTGACGATTATATCAATATCATTCACAAAAAGTCAATGACGCACAAATTCACCAATGCACAAATATTGATAAAACTTATCAATGAAAATCACGAAAATTGGTGAAGCACAAATTCTAGAAATCATCTCAAGAAATCCAGAAATCACAAAAGGGGGGAAAGGCCTATCACAAACGGGAGCGTAAAGCTCACCAACACGTGTATCACAAACGAAACGCTAATTCCATGGTTGCTAACCAACACAAATTGAGCCGAAGCTCCACAAACGGCCCGAAGACCATGGGTTGCTACCTCACCAACTTGAGTCGAAACTCCACAAAACGGGGTTTAGTCTCCCTCGCAGACAAAGAGACATCGCACATTGCTAGTCTAAATCACAAAAATGATCGTCGTTGATCATCAAGAAAGTGTCAATTACAGTAAGCAAGTAAATATATGAGCTTAGCTTCATGTCCCATAACCACTAGCTTAACTTAAATATTTACGAGCAAATTGTAGATCTCCACTAGAAAATTGTCACAAGAGATTCAATCGAACAAGTCCAAGAATTAACCGACGAAGTAAACGCAAGCATTTCATACCACTTGTTTTACTAAGTCGTTTAACTAGATTTCTCATACGAGTGAGGTAAAGGTTTGTATATACTAATAGATTGGAAATCGGTTTGAGAAAACGAGCTTTGTTATAAAATAGTGTTGAAATCATTTGAAGAAAGAGTATTGATATTTACTACTAGTATAGAAAACCTTTATATTTTTAAAGTGACAAATCACAGAAATGATTGTAGAAACAACCAATCATCAAAATTCACATTCGAAGACGTGAATAAAATCCAAAGAAATCGATTACAGGATCCATCGAAAGGGATATTCTCAAAAATCCCGATATAAAAATCATCAAGTCCATAATAAATGATAATCGACAAATCGGAATCAACATAAATCGATTAAAGTTGGAATTCTCAAGCAAATAGGCAAAAAGAGTGCAGATTCAGACGTCTGAAATCAAGGATTCAGACGTCTGAATCTGGAAAATAAAATATTTTCCAAAACAGAATTCAGATGTCTGAATCCTTGATTTCATACGTCTGAAATAGGCACTTTTTAGACTATTTCCTTTCTGGTTCCAAACGAACCAATTCAGACGTCTGAAATATAGATTCAGACGTCTGAATACTGGGGAATAAAAATTCCCAGTGTAATATTCAAACGTCTGAATACTACGTTTCAGACGTCTGATTCAAGGGTTCAGGGCATTCCCTGAACCTAGGCCAAAAATGGCCAAACAGATATCGAAAGCGATCGAACGACCAACGACGACTAAGGATTTATGTCTAACGACAAACCAGCCTTAACGGCTCTTCGATACGCCTCAAATATCAATTTCCAAATATCCATAAAAGGATTTTCATAGATTTTGATTTCAAAACACCAAAAATTGGAATATACACCAAATCAATCCAAACCAAAATCAATTGCACAAGAATAAGTGTTAGGAATTCATACCTAACAATCGAAGATAATTATAGACAAAGATGTGAGATAAAAATCTCACATTTGAACCCAAACAAATGAAGAAGAAGCTCGAAAGCAAAGGAGAATCAACCACTCTTCAAATCCAACTCAAGAAGCTTGATTTTAAGCTTTAAAAGAAGAACATTGCCAAAGTTAGGTTTAGGAATTTCTGAAATTCAAGTGAGAAGGAGTTGGAGAAGATGAAGAGAAGGCTTACCAATGGGTTCTCTTGAATTTGGAGCTAGAAGTTGGATTTGCTAATGAAGACTAGGGCTTGGAGTTTTAATTTCCTCTTCCACTCTCCATTGTTATAAAAGCTTTGAGTATTAGGAAATGAGGAATGAAGTAATGAAGAGGAGAAGGGTTTGGGACTGAGTTAGTAAGTGATTAATGGGTTCAGCCCAAACCAAAGCCCTAAGTGAAAAGTGGCAAAATTCCTCTAACTCCAAACATATCAAAGCTTATACTCAAAAAGATCGCAAACGGCGTTTTGAACTCAATGGAAGTGGTCCCGAGTCCTAATTCGACTGTAAGAAAAATGTAGCTTTTCGGACTAAATTCCGAGTATCGACAAAATATTTAAATAAAATATTTAAATATAAAATCGATAAATATACGGGTTGTTACAGACTCCCCTCCTTAAAAAAATTGCGTCCTCGCAATATTTAAGAAGAAGATATATAGTAACAACCACGAGAGCATATTCAACACAAAAGAAATCTGAAATAAAAGGTTCACCTTAAAGAGCGCGGGAAAGTAAGTCCGGATGTGTTTGCTCGATGAACTCTCTAGATTCCCAAGAACAATCCTTAGGATTTGAAGACCATTGAACTTTCACAAGAGGGACATCTTTATTTCGAAGGCGTTGGACCTCCGAAGCAATAATTCGAATAGGATGCTGTTCATAAGTTAAATTAAGCGAAACTTCAATCTCTTCCACAACACTGGGCTCAAGAACAGAATCGGAATCTCGAAGATATTTCTGTAATTGAGAAACGTGAAACACGTCATGCATGGTAGAAAACTGAGCCGGTAATGATAGGCGATAAGCCATGGAACCAATACATTCAGTGATAGGAAATGGCCCAATATATCGAGGTGCTAACTTTCCCGACCGACTGAAACGTACAACACCTTTCATAAGTGAAACACGAATAAAAATAAGATCTCCAACAGAAAATTCTAATTTTCTTCTCCGGTTATCGGCATAGGATTTTTGTCTACTCTAGGCTTCTTTCATCCTACGCCGAATAAGGTCAATTTTCTCTGTGGAATCCCGAATAAAATCTGGACCTAAAACCAGCTTCCCACCTGCCTCAAGCCAACAAGAAGGAGATCGACATGGCCTTCCATAGGGTGCCTCGAAAGGTGCCATACCAATACTAGATTGGAAGCTATTATTATATGAAAATTCAACAAGGGGAATATGATCTTCCCAGCCTCCACCGAAATCAAGCACACAAGCACGAAGAAGATCTTCAAGAGTTTGATTCACACGCTCGGTTTGTCCATCGGACTGAGGATGATAAGCGGTGCTAAAATTAAGCTTCATTCCCAAAACTTTTTGAAGACTCTTCCAAAATCCACTAGTAAACAATGGATCGCGATCACTAACAATAGAAGTAGGAACTCCATGTAATTTAACAATCTCTTTAACAAAGAGTTTGGCCAAAAGAGGAACGGTTCGGTTAGACCGAACGGGAATAAAATGGGCGGATTTAGTAAGTCTATCAACTATAACCCATAAGCTATCATGACCCGAACGAGAATGGCGAAGGCCATCGATAAAATCCATGGAAATTTGGTCCCGCTTCCAAATTGGAATTTCTAAAGGTTGCAGTAACCCAACGGGCCTTTGATGTGCGGCCTTAACGAGTTGGCAAGTCATGCAACACTTAACGAAGTTAGCGATGTCAAGTTTCATTCCCTCCCAATAATAAAGTCGCTTCATATCCGCGTACATTTTACTACTACCGGGATGAATGGTAAATTTAGAACGATGCAAATCTTCTAAAATATCTTTACGAAGATCACTAATATTTGGCACGATAAGTCTACCAAATTTCCAAATGCCGCCACGAGAATCGATATCGAAGTCTTTCAAACCTTCAATATCAATTTTACCCTTAATATTTTGGCCAAGAAGAGCCAATTCAGGATCTAGCCCTTGAGCTTCGAGAATGCGGTCTAAAAGAGAAGGATGAGCCTCAAGGTTACATACAACAAGAGATGAACATAAATCGGAAACACAGTCTCGAATTTCGCAAGTGGATAAAACCTCGAGATCGTTCCATTCGGATATCATCATAGAAACAACAGCTTGTTGTTTATGTCTAAGAGCATCGGCGACACGATTACCCTTACCGGGGTTATAAAGAATATCAAGATCATAGGGAGCAAGGAACTCGAGCCAACGTTGTTGGCGCAAATTAAGTTCCTTTTGAGAAAATAAATATTTCAAAGACTTATGATCCGTGTAAAGAATAAATTTCTCTCCCAGTAGATAATGACGCCAAATTCGAAGGGCGAAAACAATAGCCGCGAGTTCTAAATCATGTGTGGCATATCTAGTCTCGGCCGGCTTTGATTGCCTAGAAGCATAAGCAATAACACGTTCTTTTTGCATAAGAACGGTACCCAAACCAATGCGACTAGCATCGGTATAAACAATAAAATCTTGGTTCCCATCGGGAATCACAAGAATAGGAGCGTCGGAAAGGATTTCTTTCAATTTCTGAAAAGAGGCTTCACATTTGTCCGACCAAATGTATTTCACTCCCTTCTTAGTCAAGCCAGTAAGGGGCGCGACAATCTTAGAAAAGTCTTTAATGAAATGACGGTAATAACCCGCCAATCCGAGAAAACTACGAATCTCTGTCACACTCTTCGGTCTCTTCCAATCTTGAATCGCTTCAATCTTTGAAGGATCCATGAAAATTTCGGATTCGGAAATAATATGACCGAGAAACTTCACACGGGATCGCCAAAAGTGGCATTTAGAAAACTTTGCTTTTAATTGATTACTCCTAGGAGTTTCCAATACAATCCAAAGATGTTTCTCATGTTCCTCCTCAGTTTTTGAATACACAAGAATATCATCAATGAAGATGAGAACAAATCGATCGAGAAAATCTTTGAAAACTCGATTCATAAGGTCATGGAAATAAGCCGGAGCATTCGTTAAACAAAATGGCATAACAAGCCATTCATAAGATCCATAACGGGTACGGAACGATGTCAAAGGAATGCTATCCTCTGCAATACGAAGCTGATGGAAACCGGTAGCCAAGTCCAATTGTGAAAAGACCTTAGCACCACTAAGCTGATCGAACAGATCATCAATCCGAGGTAAAGGATATTTATTTTTAATAGTAAGATCATTAAGCTTGCGGTAGTCAACGCAAAGTCTAAGTGTACCATCAGATTCCTTCACGAAAATAGCTGAAGCTCCCCAAGGCGAGGAACTAGAGCGAATAAATTGCTTCGTCTCCAATTCGGATAATTGTAAGCGCATCTCCTCATTTTCTTTATTGGACAAACGATAAGGAGGACGAGTAATTGGTTGATCTCCAGGGGTAAGATTAATTCTGAACTCAATTTCTCGCTTATGTGGCAATCTTAAAACGGGCTCAAATATGTCGGAAAATTCACGAACAACGTGAATAAGAGAAATGATGTCCTCCTCATCATCATTATCATCATCACGAGGATTTAAAGAATATAAAGATGCAGATAAAGTGGAATCCGAATCTTTAAGAATAATAGAAATCTGCTTAACAGATTGAGTGTGTTGAAGATAAATAGTCCGCTCAGGACATAGGATTTGGGCTTCATAACGGCTAAGCCAATCCATTCCCAAAATCATTCCAAAGCCTAAGTAACACATGACATGCAAATCGGCTAGGAAAGGAAAATCACACAAAATAATCTCGACATCTTTACAAAACAAACTAAGAGTTGCAGATCCACCAACTGGATTTGAAATTCTCAAAGAAGTCATTAAAGCAACAACACTTAAAGAAAAAGTATCAACAAGTTCTTTTGATATAAAAGAATGGGATGCACCCGTATCAAAAAGAACTCGAATGGGTTGATCACGAAATATAATGATGCCATCAAGGATAGAATGAGACATACCTTGACCACGAGATGTGTTGCTAGGGGCTTGAACAACATTCAACTTTCCCTCCCTCTTGCCCTGAAGCTTGGGGCATGAAGATATAACATGACCGGGACCTTTGCAGTAGCGGCAAGAGAGAGACTTAGGACACTTGTTCGCGTAATGGTCCTTCGAACCACAATTATAGCATTCCCCCCGACCAAAGGAAGAAGTCTTTGCCACAGGGGTTGCTTGCTTCCCTTTCTTATTGGGATAAGGACCTTTGAATTTATTAGGCGTTTTCTTGTTATTGTTGAAGTTTGGTTTGGAACCTACCACTTCATCATCATTTTCCCTATCCGCTTCTTCAAGACGAAGAGCGATATCAACGTGTTGGTCGAAAGAAACTTCTAATTTTAGAAGTAATGGCTTCTTGAGACTCTTGTTCAAGCCATAGACAAATCTCTGATTTTTCTTCAATGGGGTGTTAATATATTCAACCCCGTATTTAGAGAGAGATTCAAAAGACGCGACATAATCTGCCACGGAAGATTCACCTTGAACAAGGTCAATAAAACAGGGAGCCAAAGTCACCTTCTCAGCTTCTGGTATGAATTTTAACTCAAAGCGCTCTCTGAATTTCTCCCAAGTGAGATCCGCTTCATTTATTTCAGAAATCAGAAGCTCGTACCAGTCTAATGCTCTCTCTTGGAGCATACTAGAAGCCACCTGAACTCGGTGAAGATCAATGAGGTTCATGCGAGAAAAGATTCGATCGCATGCTCTTAACCAAGCCTGGACTTCAATAATAGTTTCAGAACCTTTGAATGGCTTCCCACCCAAATTGGTATAATCGCTGCACAAACGTGCAAATCCTGAGATGAGTAGGTTCCGGATTAGCTCCAGCTGCTTGAGCATTCGTGACAAGGTCAAGTAGTTGCTGGGTAGTCATAAAAACTCCATCCTGGGGAGTAGCACTAGATTGACCGGCGCTGGGACGGCCAGGTCTAACCATTTCTCTTCCTTTAGAAAGAAATAAAGAAGAAGAAAAAGGTTATTCACTAAATGAATATCAAGCAATCTTGATAGATAAAGCAAGGAATCATAAAGAAAATAGGATGAATCGGTACAAAGACTCGAATTAAATCCTAAGGCACGACTCCTAAGAAGGACTTAGGACGATGATCCTTGTTAAATTATTCTACATTGTTCCAAAGTTTGGCTCTGATACCAAGCTGTGACGCCCCAACTCTATACCCACGCTAGCCAAGGACACTATAGGGTAATGCCGTCAACTAGCGCGGAGAATAAGGCTGTTGAGGAGCGACCATCCGTGCAATTGCTTTGTGCGAGCACCGATATGCCAGATAAAATATAACATGCATTTCATCTCAAGAGGAAATCCAACATACCGACACAAACTCAAAGCTACTACACAGTGGCTATATATAATCTTCGGAAACAAATATAGAAATAAACATAACATAAATCAATCATAGGCAATTCATATCACAAAGGCAAAAATAGATATGAATATTACACATATAAGTGTATATCAGAGTAGTGGTCAAGCAAGACCCACACTATCAAAAAAGAATAGTTACAAGAACTACATAAAAGAATAAGTATACATCATAGAGTCTATATCTCAAGTGTGTACACCAAAATAAACTACTAATCTAAGTAGTTAGCCAAAAGTCAGAGAAATCAATCCCAAGTGAGAAGTCAAGCTGAAGCACCTGTAACATCTCGGTCTGACCCGAGTATTATTTAATAAGAAAATAATAAACGGATCAGTCTAGCTATAAATATCAGATGAAACGATATAGAATAAGAGGTATGACTAAATGCATAATAATCACAATGCCAAGCTGTGATAAATAAGTAATTGAAAATCAACAAGAGATTAATCAATTTCACAAAAATCTTCTCAAGGATCAAAAGGAATGTCATACTCTTTATTTCATTCACCAAACCATAAATATTGACGATTATATCAATATCATTCACAAAAAGTCAATGACGCACAAATTCACCAATGCACAAATATTGATAAAACTTATCAATGAAAATCACGAAAATTGGTGAAGCGCAAATTCTAGAAATCATCTCAAGAAATCCAAAAATCACAAAAGGGGGGAAAGGCCTAACACAAACGGGAGCATAAAGCTCACCAACACGTGTATCACAAACGGAACGCTAATTCCATGGTTGCTAACCAACACAAATTGAGCTGAAGCTCCACAAACGGCCCGAAGACCATGGGTTGCTACCCCACCAACTTGAGTCGAAACTCCACAAAACGGGGTTTAGTCTCCCTCGCAGAAAAAGAGACATCGCAAATTGCTAGTCTAAATCACAAAAATGATCGTCGTTGATCATCAAGAAAGTGTCAATTACAGTAAGCTAGTAAATATATGAGCTTAGCTTCATGTCCCATAACCACTAGCTTAACTTAAATATTTACGAACAAATTGTAGATCTCCACTAGAAAATTGTCACAAGAGATTCAATCGAACAAGTCCAAGAATTAACCGACGAAGTAAACGCAAGCGTTTCATACCACTTGTTTTACTAAGTCGTTTAACTAGATTTCGCATACGAGTGAGGTAAAGGTTTGTATATACAAATAGATTGGAAATCGGTTTGAGAAAACGAGCTTTGTTATAAAATAGTGTTGAAATCATTTGAAGAAAGAGTTTTGATATTTACTACTAGTATAGAAAACCTTTATATTTTTAAAATGACAAATCACAGAAATGATTGTAGAAGCAACCAATCATCAAAATTCACATTCGAAGACGTGAATAAAATCCAAAGAAATCGATTATGGGATCCATCGAAAGGGATATTCTCAAAAATCTCGATATAAAAATCATCAAGTCCATAATAAATGATAATCGACAAATCGGAATCAACATAAATCGATTAAAGTTGGAATTCTCAAGCAAATAGGCAAATAGGCCAAAAAAAGTGCAGATTCAGACGTCTGAAATCAAGGATTCAGACGTCTGAATCTGGAAAATAATATATTTTCCAAAACAGAATTCAGACGTCTGAATCCTTGATTCCGGACGTCTGAAATAGGCACTTTTTAGCCTATTTCCTTTCTGGTTCCAAACGAACCAATTCAGACGTCTGAATTATAGATTCAGACGTCTGAATACTGGGGAATAAAAATTCCCAGTATAATATTCAGACGTCTGAATACTACGTTTCAGATGTCTGATTCAAGGGTTCAGGGCATTCCCTGAACCCAGGCCAAAAATGGCCAAACGAATACCGGAAGCGATCGAACGAGCAGCGACGACTAAGGATTTATGTCTAACGACAACCCAGCCTTAACGACTCTTCGATACGCCTCAAATATCAATGTCCAAATATCCATAAAAGGATTTTCATAGATTTTGATTTCAAAACACCAAAAATTGGAGTATAAACCAAATCAATCCAAACCAAAATCAATTGCACAAGAATAAGTGTTAGGAATTCATACCTAACAATCGAAGATAATTGTAGACAAAGATGTGAGATAAAAATCTCACATTTGAACCCAAACAAATGAAGAAGAAGCTCGAAAGCAAAGGAGAATCTACCACTCTTCAAATCCAACTCAAGAAGCTTGATTTTAAGCTTTAAAAGAAGAACATTCCCAAAGTTAGATTTAGGAATTTCTGAAATTCAAGAGAGAAGGAGTTGGAGAATATAAAGAGAAGGCTTACCAATGGGTTCTCTTGAATTTGGAGCTAGAAGTTGGATTTGCTAATTAAGACTAGGGCTTGGAGTTTTAATTTCCTCTTCCACTCTCCATTGTTATAAAAGCTTTGAGTATTAGGAAATGAGGAATGGAGTAATGAAGAGGAGAAGGGGTTGGGACTGAGTTAGTAAGTGATTAATGGGTTCAGCCCAAACCAAAGCCCTAAGTGAAAAGTGGCAAAATTCCTCTAACTCCAAACATATCAAAGCTTATACTCAAAAAGATCGCAAACGGCATTTTGAACTCAATGGAAGTGGTCCCGAGTCCTAATTCGGCCGTAAGCAAAAAGTAGCTTTTCGGACTAAATTCCGAGTATCGGCAAAATATTTAAATAAAATATTTAAATATAAAATCGATAAATATGCGGGTTGTTACATTTGTCTTATTATTTTTATTTGGAAGCATACATTTTAGATTGATGTTTTGCATGAAAACATTTTTGTTCATTTCTTCTAGTTGAAATAGTTTATACTCATATGTGTTGGGTTTTCATTTTATTTTGCTTACTAATTTTTTTAAGTTATGTTGTACGTTAACAAAATTATTTAATCTTTGTTTTTCTTATATGTCCATTTTAACTTTAAATGTTTAAGTTATTTTCTAGCTTGCATAATGTTTATATAATTTATTTACATCTATATTTATATTTCATATTTATTTCCATTTGTATTTTAACAATAAATATTAAACTTAGATTCATGAGTTCACTTATTTCTTTATATTTAATTTTGACTTATGTTAATATTAATATTTTATATTGAACATTATCATCTATTTGTATTTTATATTTTATATTAACAAGCTTTGATTTTATTTTGAACATTATTTTCTATATATTACATTTATATATTTATAACAAGAAAAATATTTTCCTTAAATACACAAGATAAATTTTACTTTAAATATTCTTAGGAGATTTTATTTTAAATTTCCAAATCAATCTCCTTTTCAAAATACAATTTATATAAATAAATAGCAAAAATTCCAAAATCATATTCATTTTAATATGATCAATTAACATTTTATATTTAATTAGATTAAACATTTATTAAAATAACCGGGGCCAAAATCCAGGGTCGTACATTCCTCCCCCTTAAAAGAATTTCGTCCCCGAAATTTAAAACAAAGATAATTTAAAAGTTGTTATGCCAATCATAAATATCATTTATATATTAACAGACAACCAAACAGTCTATTCTAACAAACACACTAGTTATCTGAACACGAATCCGGATAAGCTTTCCTAAAATTATCCAGAGTTTGTCTCTCGATGATCAACAATCCAAACTGGATTCCTGACCATAGTTAAATTCGACTTAACTTCTAAATTCCTGAATTACTGGTTCCACACCTAATGAGGAATCATGAACAAATTCCCTTAGATGAGATATATGGAATACACAATGAATTCCAGACATCTGTTCCGGCAATCAAATTTTAAAAAACTACAGAACCACCTCTTTCCCAATTTTATTGACTTCTTTACAGAATTTTAATATCTATTCAATCAAGCATGTACGATGTACATATACCATTCGTACGCAATATCAAATTCGATCGGTCGCTCGATCACACAATTTCTCTTCCGAACTAGTATCGACCACCCGACTTCCTAGTACGGACTCAGATCTGGTTTCTTGATCAGAAACTGTCATTCTCCTGGCATAGTCACAACTATGATAGAGAATTCCCAGAATCAATCAAAATCCATATCCATGGTTCGTCGCCAAAAATCGAGTGAAAAATCCTAACTCGGATCGATATAACTATCTCGAAATTCTGTGCTCGAATCTGGATCAATTTGTTATGCGAATAAAATAATATATGTTCATCCTACGTATTTATATCCATTGATTATCAACTATATTAATTTCTTTTGTTCACATTAATTTGATTTCCATCCACTTGGAATAAGTTTCTCAATATCAAATTTACTTAAGAATTTCACCACTCATTTCTTAAGTTTAATATAAACATTATATATACTCTTATATTATTACTCTACCATTTAAGCCTTTATATCTTCATATTGCCTTTATATCTTCATATTTTAAATCTGAATTTCCAATTCCCTGTGAATTTCAATTTATCTACAATTCTGAATATTTAATTTTATTGACTATCTTCCATTTATAACTGATTTTATTATTATTTAAATTAGTTTCATCTACTAGTTTATTTCAATCTCCAATTTGAAATTGTTTTGTTGCTAAATTTTTAAACTAATTTTTTTTTAGTTTCCAAAATTTTGAAAAGTTTTGGCAGAGTCTCCATTACATATTTTCATAAGCACATATGTAAGGTTTCAATCCTTATCTCAATTAATTCAAATCAATTCTCAAACCATTCCCTTTAATTTAAGTGATTTACAACTTACCTGCTTATATATATAATCCATTTGAGCAAAACAAACTCATATTTAAAATCATCCTATTTCGCTTCTAATAATTCATAAAATTTATCTCAATTCATTTACTTCAAACAACCCATTTTCTTATGCAATTCAACAATATTATTGTGAATAAACAATCACTTAAGCTTTATAACAAATCTTAAATTGATTCCAACTCAATTTACACTTGACTCCATCCCAATTAATTTATTCACAATCCTCTCATTGCATTTTCTTTCATTTCAACAGGTTTGATTCCAAACCATTTTATTAAACTCGACAACCAATATTTTAAATAATCATCCCACAATTTACTTAAGTCGTTTATTTTCTTCAAACTGTTCCACCTAACAACTTAGGTTTATTCTATTTCACCAATTTCCATTCAAATCTTTGATTTGATTTTCCTTTAATCAAATCCCAATTATTTACTAATTAGTTTATTCTTTTATCCATTCTTAAATTTACATGAACAATTTATTATTGAGTTTATAATAAAGTCATTTAATTGATGCTTGAATTAGATTTGTTTACACTCACACCAATTCTGTTTTAATTCAATTTAATATTACTTATTTACATAAGAATTTTATTCTATTCAATATATTTATAACTCGATTGAATTCATTTAAATTCAGTTTTATTCCAACTCAACTTCGGTTAAATTTAGCTACTTACCATCCTTTTAAATTTATTTCTTAATATATGGGCTCAAAACTTATTTGTTTACTTAAAAGCTTATATTACTCATTTGGGTCATTTTATCTTATAATCACAATTTCAGATTATATATATAACACTTACTATCTTAAAGTATAAATTTCCACCTTACAATTACAATCATTTTACCTTCAAATTTTATATCCAATTAAGTTCATTTTGAACTTCAATTCCATTTAACTTATCTCAGGTTAAACTCCAATATGTTTTCTTATTTTCATTTACTTAAGTTAAATTTTAATTTCGGGATTAAAATTCCCGATTTCTTCTTATTAATATCAACTTTACTTTCTAAGTCCCATAGTTGATTCATTTAAACTTTTCACATTATTAAATAGAATTTCTTAGAATTCAATTGCCCGGTTTTCATTTCCAAAACCATTTTGAAAGGATAACTACACTTACCCACTTGGTGTCAAATCAAATTTTCAAATTCCAAACACTTGCTTTCACCCAAAACAAATTTTATCTTTTTGAAAATTTCTAAAACAACTTGTATACCCAACAAGCCCAAACAATTTATCATGACCAACTATTAGCAATTCATCACTTTAAAAACTCAAAAATGAATACTGATGATGTGGCCATCATCATTAGGATTATTTTCCAGCGACTGAAGTGAGTTCAGTGCTTCCTTACTTTCACAAATTCCTCCCAAAACAATTTCCATTCAACAATATTTTCCAAAACAATACTCCATTATTGCCTTCGAATCTTTGGAAAAACATTTGAAACATTTCCAAGATTTAAAATTCCCAAATCCTTTTGTTTAAATTCATTTAAACACCTTCAAATTTCCGGGACTTAAATTCTGTTTTAATCTAATTTTAATTATAATCCTTTTATTAGATGATTTTATTTGGTTATAAGCCACTCAAATTTATAATTTTTATTCAATTATAGTATTAACAATCAAACATCCAAATATAAATAATAATTTCAGAAAAATATTTCTTTTATGTCAAAATATAATTTTGGATAAAATTATTTCATTTACCCTACTTTTAAAAATAATACTGTGTCGGTTTACCTTGTTTAAGAGTTTAGAAATCCCTATCGATGAAATGGCGTCCCACACATCAACCAGAATCCATAAACACTCAACAGATAAGTCAACACAATGTAAAAACAATTTTATATTCACTAACAAATACGCGCTCATATCTATTAATACACTCAAACTCATTCTAGAGTTCTACAAACTCTATTCTATGAGTAATTCCTACCAGAGCCAAGGTTATCACTAACCTATGCTCTGATACCAACTGTGACGACCCGCCCTTCTACTACCAGAAAGACGTATCATCATTAAGAAAGAAAGGGATAGAAATAGAAAAGAAGAGAGAGAAAGAACAACAACAATAGAATCTCACAGCGGAACGAAACAAAATATAATATATCATATACCTGTTACATAGTTTTTACATATATCAGAGTTATACAATATCAATACATATGACAGTCATACATACATCTATCACTATATACATCAGAGGTACAGTACATATCAACTAACACAGCGGAACTACATAAATAGCTATATACGTCTGGAATCTCCTGCTCCAAGCTCCTCCAGAATTCAAGTCCGAAACCTATCACTTGGCTACTCATAAAAATTTGAGCACCCAAGAGTTTATGGAAAACAAAATATAAACTCCGGGTCATACATGGGTCTGGTATGAGTAAACGGTTTAAAGTTGTTTAATTTTGAAAAACATTTGAAAATAAAGGTATCACGTAAGACTCCCCACAAATAAATACGGGTAAGTTTTTACCTTACGCTAACCAAAACATTTCATAGGAAATCCAGTGATATTATAATAGTGTCTAGGGTTTTCAAGTAAATAGAAAATAGTCGAAATTGTTACATCTATTAAATTCCAGCTACTAGCCACAAAAGTGGGTAATACAAATCAAAACTGTAGGGTCTCGTAGGGAAAAATGGATTTCCAACAATGGCAGGGCTATTGGGGTACCGCCCGTCACAGTACGGGGCCTAGATCACCGTACCGAGGATCACTCCCGACCCCCTACAACACAAGGCCGGAACCATTCCTTACTGAACAGTCCCGAACAAGATAAACCCCGCGGTTGTAGCTAGCAACCGCCCACACAGCCGAAATAAAAAGAGACATCTAGACAGGGGAAATATCTTGTCCTGCTTGGGCATGACCCACCTAACCTTGCTGCATCTCCCCTGTTTTAGCCATTCCTGGTTGATGAGGCTTGAAGCTGCGATTACCTTTAAAGAACATATCACTTAGAATGCTCATCGTTCGCCTGACGATGTGCTGAAAGCATTCAATCCATACAAGTTCGTTCCGGGTTCGAACGAAACCGAAGGCATTATCTCGTCACACTCATTTTGGAATCACCCTCAGAGTCAACGACGACAACCATTGCGTTCTGAAAACACCATCTCGATCTTCATTTCAGAATTCACGACCTAACGTTTAAATTGGATCGATGTGGTTTTCGGAGAATCAAAATTGATTCTTCCGATCCCGGTCTCATCGAAATCCAAACGCCATTTTAAAGGCCAAGTTGTCTAATTAACTTAAATAATTTAATAATTTTAAATTCAACAATTGAATTAACATAGCATTTATCACAGATAAAACATATACAAGCATCATAGATATAACATAACATATCACAGAGCATCACAGAATATCATCACATAAATATCACAATCCGATATTCAACACAACAGTCCATAAGCAATTACCTTCAAATATTATTTGTAATAAATTCAATTTAGAATTAATTACCTGAGAGTTAACCACTTAAATCTGTTTAATTAATCATTATTTAACAATTAATTACCTTTTTCATTTCAAATTATCTAATTAATGATTTCTTAATCAACTACTAAATCTTAATTATATAATTATTTATTTCACACTAGCAATTACTTAATTACTTCTTAATCCCAGTTATTTACTTTAATTATCTATTTAAGTAATAGTCTTAATTATTAATCAAACTTAATTACCCATTTAATTACTGCTAATTACTTACTTAACCATTTATTTATTCTTAATTAAATTACTCGACTAATTAACTATTAATTACTCATAAATTAACTTTAAGCAATTAGTTTCAAATTTACCCCTTTTTCTTAATTATTAATCGATCTTTGATTATACTTATAAAGTAATTACTCTCAATCACTTTTCGAAAATAATTATTTAATATTAATTATTCATCTTATTGAACATTTAAAAGAAATTTTCTTTAACTTGAAAATCAATTTATTATTAACTACACAACTTAAATGTAAATTAATTTGTACTTAACTTAGATTAATTGCTTTAATAAAATGATACTTAAGTGTTTTAAAACATCGTTACGTATTAACTAAAATTATCATAACTAGAATCAAAAACTTCACAGTGCTTAAAAAAATTATGGAAATCAAATTTTACTACTACAACATCAAGATGTTAATTGACTTCGTTTATTACTTAATTAAAATATTAACAAGGTTTCAAAATATGGTTAAGTCTTAACTAAAGTAATTAGTTAATTAAAATAATTAATTACGGTTTAATTACTCAAATCACCCGAGTTACTCCCTTCTTCTCTCTTCCTTATCTCTCTCTCTCTCTCTCTCTCTCTCTATATATATATATATATATATATATATATATATATATATATATATATAACTGGTAAGTTAAACTCGCGAGATCCCGAGCATTTCTTTGTTTTACTCGAGTAAAACTCGTTCCCCCCTGATCTTATTCTCGCGTTCCTCTTCCTACCTTCTTCTTATTCTTCTTTACTGATTCTTACTTCTACTTGCTTATATTATATTTTGTTAAAGTTAAGCCTAAACTGGAATGAGAATTTCATAAACACGAGCTCGACCCGCGTTTAAATCCCCTGAAACTCGAGACCATCACAGCACCCAGTCCCCCCTCAAATCTTCCACTGACACACTGGCACGTTGTGCACGTGCACGGAGCGGCGACGCCGCTCTGGCGACCTGTGAGGCTCCCCACAAGTCCTAAACTACATCGACGTCGAACTCGAGACGTTGAACCAACTGATCTCACCATCATTCATAATCGAGCAATGCCTGAAAAGCTCGATCCCAAACATCGATCATAAAACAAATTCGCGAACCCAAACCAGACCATCAGATGCCTAGCAACTCCGTACACGCCTCCACCACACCCCCAAGCTCCATTCCCCTCCAATGGCGTGCAACTCGACGCACGGTGGAGGTCGCGGCGGCCAACAGTTCGAGCACCACAAAAATTAGGTCTACGAAAAAGAAACGATCACCGTATTCGCCACCGTCGATGATACCACCTCCTCCCATTTTTCCTTCGATCGCCATAGGCTCCTCCTCCACCCCTAGCAACCCCGATGTCTCCAGTTCATCGCATCACCGGAATTCGATCAAAAAGCCCAATTCGATCCTCTCCGAACTGCTCTCAAACCCTCCCACCAAAAATCACCAACTTCATTTTATAAATCATAGCTTGAGGTAAGGATTTAAGTTATGTTCATGAATCCCTAGTTTGTTGGATTCAAAATTTTCAAGTTTTAAAGTACCTTCTGTAAAAATTTAATTTTAGCCTATATATATATTTATATTTTCTGAACTTATTTTTAAAACATTGTTCTTACCTGAATACACATATTCACTCTAGACATCGAAGCTTGAAATTGATTAGAAATGGAGGAATTGATTTGTTTCAAGGATTGTTTATTCTTAACTTTATACAGAGTAGAAATCAGTCTCTGTAGTGCCAAACAATTATATATATATATATATATATATATATATATGAGTTTAAGAAGATAACTAACACCATACTAAGATAATCACTCACAGATCATACAAAGTTTAAGATTATTTTTACATACTTTAATTTAATTTGAACAGAAATGTTTACTCACCTGAACATCCCTGTGCATCAATAAGCATGAATGTTTTGAAGCCTAGTTGCTTGAAACTGAAATGTTAAAACTGCAAACTTGAATCAGTTTTTGTTTGAACTTAAATGGGGTTTTCAAAGGCAAGATGCTACCAAACTTTCTTCTTCTCGGGTTTGCTTTACAGTTTTTATAAATGAACATCATAATGTAATGTTTGTATATATAAAAGCTTTGAACAGTATAGGTATTAACTGACCAGTTTTTACTTGTTTGACCTGTAAGTTAAATAAATGTGTTTGATATGCTAAAATGTGAAATGATGTTACAAAATTTCGGCTGAAGATTTCTTGAAAAAGAGGGGTGCTAATTAATGCATATGTCTTTATTTATGCTAACATAATCATCATCTGATTTGCTGTGAAGATATTACATGCAACATGTACTTATGCAGGTAAACTTAAGGCTTATGGCTTGTGAGAGAAGGTATGTTCATATATACATTTGTCTTATTATTTTTATTTGGAAGCATACATTTCAGATTGATGTTTTGCATGAAAACATTTTTGTTCATTTCTTCTAGTTGAAATAATTTATACTCATATGTGTTGGGTTTTCATTTTATTTTGCTTACTAATTTTTTTTAAAGTTATGTTGTATGTTAACAAAATTATTTAATCTTTGTTTTTCTTATATGTCCATTTTAACTTTAAATGTTTAAGTTATTTTCTAGCTTGCATAATGTTTATATAATTTATTTACATCTATATTTATATTTCATATTTATTTCCATTTGTATTTTAACAATAAATATTAAACTTAGATTCATGAGTTCACTTATTTCTTTATATTTAATTTTGACTTATATTAATATTAATATTTTATATTGAACATTATCATCTATTTGTATTTTATATTTTATATTAACAAGCTTTGATTTTATTTTGAACATTATTTTCTATATATTGCATTTATATATTTATAACAAGAAAAATATTTTCCTTAAATACACAAGATAAATTTTACTTTAAATATTCTTAGGAGATTTTATTTTAAATTTCCAAATCAATCTCCTTTTCAAAATACAATTTATATAAACAAATAGCAAAAATTCCAAAATCTTATTCATTTTAATATGATCAATTCACATTTTATATTTAATTAGATTAAACATTTATTAAAATAACCGGGGCCAAAATCCAGGGTCGTTACAATATATATAAATACGTGGACAGAGTATAAATATCACTTGATGTAAAAAAAATATTATATAGAGTATAATATATATAGCTGCTATATTGAACATTTTATAAATATACTCTTCATATATATTATACGTATATATAGAACGGAAATATATATATATAACAAAGGAAGTGGTGAAGGCTGGAAGGGACGTGGCATGAATATATAGAGCATGAATATATATAACAGCAATATATATATATATATATATATATATGACAAAAGAATCATACATACATAAAAAAGAAAGGATGAAGGCTGAGGCGAACGCTGGCCGAAGGTGGGAAGAGGCACGACTGGGTTGGTTGAAGGCCGGAGGAGGCACGTGCTCAAGGCTAGGGGAGGCGGAGGCTCTGTGTAGGAACAGGCGGAGTTGTTGAGCAGCTGCATTCTTGGTGGAGTCTCGGCTGGGGCGTGGCAGCATGGAGTAAGTGGTGGCCGAATTTTCTGGTGTTGGTCGGGAATGAGGGGGAGAAGCTGGTTGCGTGCACGTGTGCATGGGAGGCTAAAGGACGGACGTGCTATGGTGGTGAGGTTGTGGAAGCCTAGGAATGTTGGGTTTTGGTGATGCTCGGGTGAGGAAATGAAGAAGGAAGCTTTGCAATATTTTGATATTTTTGTTAAGGGTATAATGAAGTAGCAGAAGAAAAAAAAGGGAAGAGGCAGAGAAATATGAACGAACCATACAAAAGAAAATGAACCAATAAATAAATTAAATATAGAAGGAATAATAAAAACCCAAAACTGAATTATGAAAATTAGTATATTTTATTTAAAATACTTAATTATGAAAATTTAATTGTTCATAAATTGATTAATTGAATAAAGTTATTTTAATCTTCTTAATTCCTTCTCGTTCCTTTTCGAGGACGAAAAGTTTACTGAGTGGGGGAGAGTGTAACGACCCGTATTTTTTTCGATAATTAGAACATTGAATGTAATAAGATTTTAGGATTTAACATTGTATGAAATTAGAAATTTATGATTTGTTAGTAAGAAAACAATTAGAATGTAATTTAATAATGTGATTTAATGTAAATGATTGCTATTTTGGTGCAATTTCAATTTATTTTAATAATTGTTTGAATGTAAGTTCCTTTGATTGTAATAATAGATGTTAATATAAGAATGGAATAATTTAAGAAATAAATGTTAGAATATATGAAATGAATAGAAAACTGTTGTGGTATAATGAGAATTCATTTGAAATCTAATATTGAATATAAACTGCAATAAGAGTTGTTGGAATTCTTTAATTGACAAAAAAGACAAGTGCATTGTAATTAATAAGTTCAACTTAAGAACTTACATTTTAAATTAAATTAAGATAAAGTTTTTAATGAAATTTAAGCTTTGACTTGAAATGAATAAATTGTATATTCGTCTCTAATTGGAATAACAAATGTTGAATTTGAATAAAAGATAGAGTGAATGTTTTAATGAAAGAATAACATAAGTTGTTATTTGAAATACATCTTGGAGAAGTTGAATTTCAATAAGATGAACATTTACTTTGTAAATAGTGTATAAATTTTGTTGTATACGAAATTTTATAAAACGTGTTTGAATCGGTATAAATGAAAAGAAAACAGTATTTTATAATTGGAATTAGTTTTAAACTAGTAATGAAATGAATTGGATAAGATTAATTGAAATGTTTCAATTAAAAGGAAACATAAATGAAATTGTAATGAATGAGTTAATATAAGAATTTGCATTCTTGTGTCAATATGGAATGAACATTTTAATTAAGATAATTGCATGTCTTAAGACGTTAAAATAGAACTTTCATTTTGAATAAGAATGATTTTAAAAAATTGAATTTTAGATATATATTCATTAATTAATAAAAATTGGTTTGAATAATGTAAATAAATATTTAGATTAATTGATTGGTAATTGATTGATTACGTTAATGGAGTGTGCACATATATTACCATAAAACGAATCTTTTAATATGGAATCAAATGATGTAAATATGTGTACATTCGGGTTTATTAATATGAATTAATTCGATTAAGTTTTGGAATTTGGACCCTAAATTTTTTTTTATAGGATATAGGCGGTCCCTTCATTTGGTTTAAATTTATTATCATGTCGCATTCTCTCTCTTTTCGTTTTTAAGTTCTCGGCGTAGCCTCCACTTGAGTACCCATTTATTTATCAGACTACTCATTATATTATTGCTATTTATTTTTATGAACATGAAGATTCAGTATATTATTGCTATTTATTATAATTATTCTGCTACATTATTTGTTTATTCCCGCTGGTAACTCTGATTTGTATTGTAAAGTGTAATGAAATGTTATTTGTAAAACAACTTTATGAACTGTTTATTTGATTATTACATTTTGTCAATCCACAGCGTGATTCTGTGTTTTGTTTTTCTTTTATTTTCTTATCTACCCCATTAACAATCTTCCATTTTGAATGGTTTGAATTAGAGATGTGTGGTTTGTTGTCAATTTAACCGTCCAAAAAGGTGGATCGTTGTAGAATATGATCATCCCTAGGTTGATAAACACCCATAATGAGCCCCAAAGAAGACATAGATACAGATAAGGGATGATCAGACCCAAATAGGAGCGACTTGCATAGCTCTGCGACATGTCCCTGCTTTATTCATTTCCCAATTGTGAGGCTTGAGGCAATAATTTACCTTCTTTTAGCATTTCCCTCTTGGAATGCTAACACTGTTCTCCAAGTAGAAATGCAATGCCGGCATTCATCCATACAAGTTCTTTTTTGGGTCTGAACAAAACTGGCGGCACTACCTCTACTACATCCATTTTGGAATCACCCTAGGGGTTAGTAGCAAGTAGCCCTTGCACTTCAAAAGCTCTATCTTCAATCATATTCAAGATGTATTTCATTCAAACGCATATGTCAGTTCGAAGTGGTTTTTAGATAATATATCCGATCTCGGTCTCTCCGAACCAACACCTGATG
This sequence comes from Allium cepa, assembly GCA_030765085.1. NCBI lineage: Eukaryota > Viridiplantae > Streptophyta > Magnoliopsida > Asparagales > Amaryllidaceae > Allium > Allium cepa. Next base: position 207,810,760 of record CM060934.1, read on the forward strand.
ATTTCTGGTTCTTTTAAAAGTAAGCGAACTACATCAGAGTCCAAAGGGGATCTCTAATATATCCCTTAGAGCTAGAGACGTTCCATCCGAATGAGTTATTCTAAGGAATCTCAAACTGTATGAATGCATGAAGCCCATATTTACTACTTAAATCAAAACTGGCCAAGATTTGAAAGTCGATTATTTAATTATCAAATAACAAAAAACCAATCATAGGTCTATTTTCATAGGAAAACCAACATTTGTTGAGCACATAAGCAACCATTAAGTCCCTTTTGAATAAATAGTTTGCTTAACCTCTTATTCCATCGGTATAGGTATATTTACAAAATACTGAGAAAGATTTTCTATTTGGTGTCAAGTGTGGAAAAACGTTCAACATCGCCAAAATTATTAAAATATCACTTATGGAAATCAAATCTCATCTCCATTTATAAATCCCGTTTTTATACAACTCAAAAATCATTTATAAAACTCCTTTTATATTTCTCTAAAATAGTTTATAAACTCTTTTATAAATTTCTAAACCATTTTTAAGCTCCTTTATAAATCCATAAAAATATTTATAAAACTCCTTAATAAAAATCCCTTATAAATCCAAAACTCCATTTCCATTAGACACTCTTTCTTACATGAAATTCCTTTATAAATCAATTTATTATTTATAAATACAATTAATCAGATAATTATTCACTTTAAATATCATTAATAAATAATAAATTAACTATTCAACAACATTAATAACACAATCAATTTCCTTTAGAACATCATTAATGAAATAATTAGTTTACTTCAAACATTTTTAATATAATAATAAATAACTTCAAAACATTATTCATATAATAATTAATAATTTCAAACATTATTAATATAGTAATAATGATTAATCCTCAAACATTATAATAATATATAATTATTAACTTCCGAAAAATTATACTTAAATAATAATTATTAATACCAAAACATTATTAATAAATAATTATTATTATCTTTAAACAATATTAATTATTTAAATAAAATAACCTTTTACAATATTAAATTATTAATAAATAATATTTAAACAATATTAAATATAAATAAGCAACTTTTAACACATTATAAACTATATTTAACTACTTTACAATATTTCTAAATGATTTAGAAAATACAGTTTAAACGGTTGGAGGAATGTAAAGGAGTTCAGAACCCATTTAATAAAATATTCTAGAAAAACCCAAAGGTTAGATTTGAAATCATTCTCCAAATTAAATTGCACTTTTTAAGCCAAACAGTAATTAATAAAATTCCTAAATACTAAATTGAGGTCAATAGCCACCAATACATTTAACCAATGCAGTTATCGATTTTTATTACTACAGGGGTTAAGTTTTGAAAATATAACAATGTCATAACTAATAGTACTAAAAATGAAGATTCGTTAACTAACGATCTATATAATAGGGTTATAACAGAAATAAAATCTATAGGAGTATATAACTAGAAATTAAAATTTACTACGATGAGAAATCCGAATTTCTCTACAAATTTTTATGTAGTTCAACTTTAAATGACAATCTCTTGTAAAAGCGAATATTTAACCAAACAACCAATAATTTAAACCAAATATACATATTAATTTTTGTCTACTATGTAATATACCAATTGACCAAAAAGGTAAGCTAAACTCACCGACATTTCAGTTGGCGTCGAAACGTTCCGGTTTGAACTAAAATCCAATGACATTTGATTTTAGCCGAAATTTCATTTTGCTCCAAATTGGACCAAACCAGTTCCATCATGAAGCTTTCATCATTATGAGCGCCATGCAAAAAGTTTCGTCTCGATTACATTTCGCATGCAAAAGTTATCAATTTATAAGTTATCAATTTTTAAATTCAATTCATATTCACTACATTTGTAATTAAACTAATTACCCATTAACAAACTAATCCTTCTTCTACAAACTCCACCCGCTCACTTCCTGTATCCACACACCCCTTGCCGAACCTTCCCCTAACTGTCCTTCCACTGACCACGAACCACTCCCCATCTTTGTAAACTCATCTCTTATGCAAGCTTTTCCTTCTAGACACCACCAATTATTAACCGACTCCACTTCTGAAATCATGACCTCCACCTTAACAGTCGATCGTACACAACGTCGAACCTCCCTATGCTCGGCTGAACCCTCAAGAAATTTGCATCAAGATGCTATTCGACCATACAAACCTGAAACTACCTTCCATTTCACCTCACGTTGCCTAGATTTCAAGAAATCCTAGACCCTAGTTTACAAAACATATACCGCTTATTTCTCTATTGTTCACTATTAACAATATTTCTCTACTTCTTTGTATGTTTACCTCTTATTTATTTTACAGTCATATACAGCTTTCTTTTGAAAATATTTAATTACATTTTCTCATTTCTCTTTTTCCCTATTATTTTACTTTCTATTTTTATTCCTTTTTAACCTTTAATTTCCTACCTTATTTTAGAGGACTATCTAAACTCTTTTATTTTAAATTATGACTTGCCTACTTTTTGCTTCTTTTATTTCATTTCTGCCTTCTTTATATTGTGCATATTCTTTGCCATTTTTATTGTCATATTCGTACTCTTTAAATTAGTCCTTAGTTATTTCTGTATTTTAATGTATTGGGATTGCATTTCTCCCAAATGGAAATGTTAACACTATAAATTTCTATATCTTACCCAAAAGGGGAATTTGTGTCATGTTTAGAATTACGAAGAGTTACTTTTTCATAGTTATTGAAATAGACGTTAAAAAATACTATAAATATCCATATTTTGTACATCTCTTCCTTTTTATGTGTTTTCCTTATTATTTCTACTGCTACACTTTTATTTATAAATCTGGAATTTGATAATCTACAGAAATTCACATTGCAACATGCTATATAATCCAATAAAATAAAATAATACTTAAATCCCTAAAATTTATAGTGACAATTCAATTTACCTTTTTATTTGCACAAGACATATCAAATATAAAAATATGGAACTATCAGATATTCTATTAATTTCAAGGACTAAATTCAGGGACTATTAATACCTAAGGTTTTCCAGATAAATGCAATATATAATCCAGGTTAACAATAACAGAATGTGTAGACAAGGTTTATAATTGTATTTCATGTACACAATTTTAGCCTACAACTCCAATTTACATTATAGGCATACAGGAATAGATTTATAATCATATTAATCCAATATTATATTAAAAAAATCATTTCTCACTCACTATTTTAACTTTCCAAATCTCCGGATCTAATCCCTATTATTCCAGTACTCACTTTTCACCCAATTTGGATATATATATATATACGCCACAAGCGTACACAGATTTATCAGAGATCTAGATTATAAAAGATATTTGGATTTGATTTACAATTTAGTTCTGGATTTACAATTTACCTTGGCTTTAGTGGTTAGATTTGACCCTAATCTCTTCCTATATCATCTTCTACGATTCTCCAATTGTTTATATGTATAAATTACAACTATTTTTTCAAGAATTTAGAATTTGGAGGAAAAAGGGCAAAGCTCCAGCGTCGCTTTGAAAATATGAGTTTAGAAGTGAGTGTATAATTCTATATTTATAAGGGTTCATATTAATGTCAATCATTCGATGAAACTGTATTAAATCAGAGCCTTTTGTCTGTGTTATTTTCAATTTCATAACTACACCTGTTGACTATCAATGCCCTACGATCGACCTCTATTAGTCGACCAGCAGGTACCTAGGGTCGACCGATCGTGTGCTTAACTTAGCGCTACCTGATTTGTTTTGTTAACTTCATGCATTTAAATTAGCGTTACCTGATTTATTTTGTCTATTTTCGGTTTAACCTAATCGATATAATTCCCTTCCTATTATTAAGTTTCTTAACGTTTAACCAACGTTAACTATCCGTTAAACTATCGGTAATTAACATTGGTTAATTATTATTATTACCTTATTTAAAATATAATCGCTTCTGACTCAAAACTTCAAACTAGAATTAATTTTTTGTTTGAGCTCCAATAGGAAAACTTTATGAACGAAAATTTATCGAAAAATTGCCACGAACCCAACTGTGTAATTTTCGTAGCCAAATTCTAATGTTTATAGAAATTATATTTTTCAATATTATCATTTATTAATTATTAATCTCTTTTTAATTAATTTTCGTAAAATTGCGCGGTGTTACATTCTTCCCCCACCTCCCTCCCCAAAAAAGAATTTTATCCCCGAAATTCCTTAAGGACATAATCACATAACATAGAACACAACCATTCTAAACTAACCAGCCAATTAATGTGTAGGAAATTTTGTAATTAATCATGTACAAGTGCATTGTCTATCACAACATATATGATATGCATACCGAGCAACTCTAAATCGACGCCTTTATATGAATGCACTTTTAAAATTGTTTTGAAAATATGGTGTAAACAACCTAAATCTACCGACAGTTCTATATGTATGCAAATTCTGAAAACCAATTCTTGCATACAAATTTTCCACACTTCTACGAGTAGAAGTATAGTTCAACCAATTTTGCATCCAACTTCTACCATCCAAAATCCTAGCACACCATTGGTGACATCCAAATTTTAGAAAAATCTTGTTTTATAACCTATATTCTTATATCGGAAAAGGGTTTAGATGGAAAATTCCATATTTCCATCCTTTTCTTATGTACCCTTTTTCCATTGCACCTTGTAACCTTCTCTTTTGCCCTCAATTCTCTTCCAACTTTTACAAGTATAGTTTGCACAACTAAATTTGATTTATATCTATAAAAATTTAAAATAGAATTATTTTAAAACCAGTTTAGTTCACCTATCGACAAGTTATGAAGAAAATGACTCCATAGCTAAACCAGCGTTTTCTCCTGTCTCTAACGGTATTTTATTTTATTGTCACTTCTGCTACGTAGTAAAATCCATATAGCTAACCCGTCAACTATTTACCCCATGCTAAGTATGTGGCATTTCAAAAATTAGAAAATTCCTTATTTTTCTGCTCAAAAATCTTTTTATATATCTTTTTGAATTGTTGGTAAAAAAAATTAAACTTTAAAATTTTCATCACAAAATTTTTCAGAACTCTTCACAAAGTATTTTATTTTCCAAAACCAAAAATTTTGAACAAAAATTTTCAAAAGTATACATTTTTCAAAACAAATTATGCCACACCACTTGGAGTCGGGGTTTAATCAATAGTTTAACATCCATAGTGGACTCTATCTAGCTATGTAGTAAATTTTAAATTCCAAAACTTTTCAAAAAAATTCTTTGTAACAACAACCAGCACACAAGTTCATTTATAGATTTCAGCTTTTAAGATATAGGGACATTGACCCATGGCTTCGCAATAAACTTTCTCTATCCTTCGCTCACCAAAATTTATCTTCCCAAAACTTTAAGGCTTTTGGGACTTAACTTTACTTTATTTTTAGTAGCTAATTTAATAAATTCCCTAATTTATTTTGTGAACTTCTAATCTTTTATTTATTTATTTTGCATTAATCAATTGTTTACATGGGATTTCCTTACTCACACATTTTCCAATTTATACAGGGGTCCACCCAAAAAACCAATTTTCAAAAGGAACATTTCTCATGATATCATTCGTGTTTTCCAAAAACAACTAATTCTTACAACCCAAACCTCAAAGAAACTATTGTTGAAAGCTTCCCTTCAATGTCAACTGACCAATGATGTTGTGGCTCTATCACTTCCTACTGGTAATTAAATGGACTTTTCTAACATGTCATCCTTCTCCAACCCACATATTTTAACTTTCCTTTATGGCTTCTGATGAATAAGGTCTATTCATTATTTCCATTACCACACATAATTATGGAATAACTGTGGATCCCTATATTATAGTGTGTAAGAAATACAAACTATGCACATTTAGAATAACTCATTAGCAAATTGGCTTAATGGAATAACTTTCCTATCCTCTATCTCGCATTCCTTAAATTTGAGTCAACTAATGTTTTTTATGTGTGTTTGTCCTCTCATTGTCCTCTATTACCATCTTCTTTTAATCCAAATCTTGTTTTTTGTTTTTTTTTACTTTTTTCATCCTTGATCCATCATACGAGCATACCCTAAAACTTGTAGAAGTGTACTTTAAAACTATTTATCATTCCTTTGTGGGTTCTTCTTATAACTTGCACACGTGTCTAACAAAATATTCTCAGGTTCTCACCAGCTTTCCTTACACTCTACAGAGATTTCTTATTGCTATTCTATGAGTAGTCACCGCTTTCTTCTTCATAGCCTTACCTTTTACCTCATATTACCTAGGCAGCCATTCCTATCTACTCCATATTCAAAATTTTGGTTCTGTCTTTACCAATTTTCTTCAAAATTTAAAAATTTTGAAGTATTTTATCCCAAGACTTTTATCTTTAAAAGTACAACTTAAAAGCTTTTTTAGCAACTTCAAACATAACTTAATGTCCTAACTTTTAAAACTATAATTAAAATTTTAAATTTTCTTTTCCTTTTAATGATATTTTCCAACTTTTACTTCTTAAATTGAGATTTTTAACTCAAATCATTTTTTAAATTTTTCTCTTTAAAAGCTCAGTTGTTATACCAAACCATTTTTTTTCATAATTGTACTTTACAGTATTTCTAGACATCCTTTATAATTTTTAAACAATAAAAGCTGGAGTAGATAAGAACAACTCTCATTATATTAATTTCTTATCACTCATGTCATCTCCACTTTCATCCTTAGTAGAGGATTTTATATCCCGTGAGGGGGATTTTTAAAAGGTACTTGCAATAAATGTGCATAATAATGGAAAACATCCATTTTCCTTTGTTTGTCTTTAATTTCCTATGTTGCCTATAATTAAATTACTAGCATAATTTTATATAAATTCTTAACATTATTTCTATTTGTATTTCATAGTGTTACTACTATTTATCTTTGTTCTACCAAAAGTACTCTTGTTCTAATTGCTTTTCTATCAATTTACTGACTTCTTAGTTGAATCATTGTAGTACTTTCGCCTACTGCTTTATTTTTGGGTTCTAAGCTTCTTTTCGATTCTTTTTACCACATTTCAGACTTGTATAACTTCCTATTTTCCATCCCTAAAAATAATTTTCCAACTTTAAAAATTCTCATCTTAGAAAAATCAATGAACCACATACACTCCACTATTTTTTCAAAAGAATTAACCTTTTTACTAAAACCCATTTACTGTTATTTGGGTCCAACAAATTTTAAATTTTCTACTAAAATTTTTTATTTAATATAATATAGGTATTTTTATATTTGTTCAAAAATTTATATTTACTTACTTTCCAAAAATGGGTCTTTCTTCCTTTAAATAATTCCTTTGAAAATAATTTCAAATATGTCATTTCAACTTTTATATTAAATTCTTTCATATAAGGTCGGACTCGGAGTGAATTTTTATTTTTCCCTTCTTTTCAATTTCTCTTCCTTCAAATTATTTATTCACTTGTCTTCTTCCAAACTATAAAATCCAGTTATTATCTTGGAGAGACTACTACACACCTTCCTTCAGGAACTCAATTGCTTTTAGATATCTACAACATATAGACTCTAACTTTACCCTTATCTGGACCTTTTGTACATCATCAATCGGCAATCATACAAGGATCTATAATCATTGGACTATCAGGGGCTAAGTAGGGAGTCACGTACTATCCAGCTTCTATGACATTCCATATGCTGCACTCGTGCTCTTTTTAATTCAACTCCTTTTCATACAGCCTACTTCCCATGGGACAGTTGAGGTAGTTGTACCTCTTTAACTTCTTCCATTATTCTGACTTATAATCAACTTATCCATATTTCAGCGTATGATTGCAACTACTCTACATTCGAAATTTATCGGATTTGACATATAATATATGTATATTTATAGGCAAAATAAAAATGCATTCTTTACCATTTCCTAATTTTTCAAGATCAATAAATCTAAGCTCTGATACCAAAATGTAATAACCCACACCCCGGTGATCTGAATTTTTGCTAAATTGAAAACCAAAGTCAACAAAAGTGTATATTATTGGTTTGGTATCCTATAAATGAACAAATGCATAGCAGAGCACTATCGATATAAACTCACGGCGGAATAGTAAAGTATAATAAAACATATAGTTACTGACCACGATTGAAACTTCCAATTTCTAGAGTCTCAGCCAGTGCCGAGCACGCATTAGGAAACATATCCTTCCATTGTTCCTAATTTGCACCAGTACCTATCTCTCTAAAGCTATCATGTAGGTTGTAATAAGAGGGGTCAGAACAATGTTCTGGTGACAGGTAAATTATACATTTTATGCATGACACTAGTTTATACCGATTGGCTTCCATTACATGTTACGTCTTTTTATTTTACTTAGTTGCCTCGACTCCATGTACGCGTACGATATGCCCCATCTACCTACAATAGACCATAACTACGTATGTATATATACATAAATATATAAGTACTAGAATCCTCCTTTGGACAAAGATATTATCCTCACTAGTATCCATAACCCAACACCTTGTAAGGATCCATCGCCAGTGCATTATCACGTTCTCGTCGTCGTGCATACCGATAAACTCTTGTAGTGCCTAATAATGGCTCCACAATAATTTAACCATATTATATCTCACTTTAGGGATTTACTACTTCCTATAGTGGACTCAGCTCCTTGGATTGCCCCATTCATTTTTGAAAGATCTCTTTTATGGATTAACTAGCCTTGCCCCTATAAACAAACTAGCAAAAAAATTGTGGTGGTGCATGACCTAACGTGGCCTACTCTAGTTAGAGGTCTAGCCCGTTAGTTGTGACCCTATCTTTCCCGTTGAATGCATAGGATTGATGATACACTCGACCTATGTACAGCTCTTACTCCTGATTTGCTACCAACACACACTAACATAGCATCGAGCTGCTCACCATCCTATTTAGATTGCCTAATTCAATCAAGAAAATAGCCACCCTGATTTATTGAAGCAGACTCTACTTAGGGTACTCCTTCACTTATACGCAAGTATATATAACTCCATGGGTCATATGGTTGGATATGTCTCACATCGGTACAATATGTACACAGCTGTTGGTTGCCCCTTACGATGGGCAGACTTCTATTGTGTAACACTACTTACCTTGCATTTCTACGTACCTTGCATTTAAATCCATTTTGATGATAATGTCATTCTTATCCATGTAAGATATTTTCTAACTTTAATAATTCATGCCCGTCATATGTGCATACTTGATGCTACATTATATGTGTGTGTGCGCGCGCGCTTGTATGTATGTATGTATGTATGCATGCATATGTATAATGGCGGCATATAAGATTCCCGAAACCCTAGTTGATTTGGAAGAAAATGATGGTGTCGGATGAAAGATGGTTAAGAGGAAAGGAAAATAGTCATTTGTAGACGTAGTGAGTCAAAGTACTACGATGGTAAAGTGAGGTTTAAAGAAAATCTCTAAACCCTAGATGGAGGTAATCAAAAGTAAAATTGAAATAAAGGAAAGGTAAATTTCTATGAACTTATTAAAGATGGGAAGGAGGCATATCAATTAATAAATGATGCAGATTACAAAGAATCAAATTTGATGTGGAAAAACTCATTCTATGCTTATATTGCTGGTAAACGACCTTACTTTGTCTATATCAATGCTTACATCAAACGGGTTTGGAACCCTAAGAGATCTTGGTATTTTTTCCTATAGATAATGGTTTTTATCTAATAAAATTTAAAAGAAAGTATAATTATGAATGAATTCTTAAAGCAAGCTGATTTTCATGAGGAGATGGGAGGCAGATTTTAACTTTGAAACAGCCATGCTGACCACATATCCTATCTGGATTAAGTTTAACAGTTTAAATTTTGCTTTGTGGAATGTATTATCAAATTTGCAAGCTTAATTGGGAGACCACTAGACATTGATGAAAACACCAAACTTGTTAAGTGCATAAAATATGCTAGGGTCCTAGTGGAGGTGAAAGCGGAAGCTGAATTGGCAAAAAGTGTCAAGGCAATAGATAAATATGGCAATGTGTACGTTTAAGAAGTGGATTATGAATTTGTACCTCCTAGATGTGGAGAGTGCAGGTGTTTTGGGTATATTAGCTTACAGTGTAATAGTAATCAAACTAAGCCTAAGTAAGTATGGGTTGAAAAACCGAAAGCAACCATGGCCACAGATGCTTCAACTAGTACTACTACTGTGGAACCCCCAAAAAATGATACCATTAGTAGTACTGGGCCTACCCCCCAAGAAATGATGTGGCTACAAAATATTATACACAAAATGTTGGCATGCCTAACCCGGTCCCACCCTATATACAAGGCACTACAAAAATTAGTGTAGAGGACTCTAAGCAAAGACAACAGCAGATCATCCATCTCTGAATTTGCAAGAGGATAATCTAAACCAGGAAAGTCATAAGCAGCCATAGTCTAAACAGGCAATTCATAATAATCTGGATAAAGATGAAGAGTGTACCGACCAAGAATTTCAATCATTTAAATTTGGAATATTTAATTGATTTTAAATATTGAAAAGTTAATTTTATAAGTTAAACAACTTATATTTCAAATTCAATAATTTATTTGATAATTAAATTGTTAAATTGAATATTTGGAATTGTTTCAAATTATTGAATCTTGAATTTGATGTGAATAAAAATGATTTTGAAAGTTGATTTAAATTCTATTTTAATAAGAATGAAGAAAGATAGTAAACTTTTGAATTTGATTAAAAGTGGATAAACTTGTTTTAATAATAATCAGTTTCAATTAACATGTGAAAATACCCTTGCAGGACACTATCTCGGAATTGAATGAAACCAGTTTCATTGGGTCCGTAATAGTGAATTATGGTATGCAGTCAAATTTCATGGCAATCGAACGTATCGTTTGGTCATGCAAGTTCAAAACGCATAGAAATTAATCAAAGAAATTTAATATAATATAATTTGATTTGAAAAGCTAACCTCTATACATAATCAAATTAAGTCTCAATAATAGTTCGATTGTGTTCGAAATAGGGGTATTTCATATAGAACGCCGGTCGGCACGCCTCGATTGTATTTCGGAAATTTCCAACATGAATAGTGTTTGGAATTTTCTATATAAGGACTTGAAATGATCATTATTTGCAAATTAAAACATTAAAGAGGAAACTAGAGCCACCATTATCTCTTTCACCCAACGGCCCTCCTCCCTTGGTGCCACCACGTCCACTTTCAAGCGAACTCTCCAACTCACAAAACATAGAGCACGACACCGTAAGCAAGATTAGTGGTGGGATAAACTTAGATAGCAATGAGGCGATGGCAAATCTCTTCCAAAGTGGCTGCAGGTTAGGGTGAAATTCTGACAATTGATGTCGATGTGGAGGCAGCATGGGTGGCATTGGTAAGGGAGGTCTGGTGTGCTACGGTGGCGACGCGATAGTCGGAGTCGAGGCATAGGCGGCGCGATGGATGGTCGAAGTCGCGTGTTAAGTGGAATCCTGGGAATATAGTTGCAATTTCGAAAATAAGAGGGAATAATTGGGGTGGATTAGTGATGGTAATTAATTCGTTAATGACTTGTAATTAATTGTATAAAAAAATTGAATGTTTATAAATGCATATGTTTTTCATATGAGTTCAAAATTAAATGCGACAAGTTGCGTTGTGATCATACGCTATGGAGTTGAATTGGATAGATTTGGAGCTAATAGGAATTTGGATTAAAATTGAACGCTTTTTTCAATTTTAGTTCAAACCAGAGCGTTTTGGTGATTACTGGAATCAATGTGAGTTAACTTCAACTCTCTGGCCCACTTATATTTATATATAAGTGTGAATAATTTTATTGGAAATTATTTGTTGACTGTTTAGATGGTTTACTATTTTATTTGATGGTTTGGATATATTCCCACCCCTGGAGCGGATGAACCCTATTACATTCATGTGTAAGAGAGGATGACCCTTTGTATACGATCCTGCCTCGAAGCGATTGATTTATATTTTAGGATTATGTATATTGAATGTGATGCAGGGGGATAGGTTGGAGGGATCCAACTAGATTCCTCACACTGTTGATTTCATTTTACATATATTTTTATATATGATGTGTTAGATGCCATATTTGATGACATGATGATTTTTCCTTATTTAGTGTTATAGTAGCACTGGACCATACTTTTAGTATTTGAAATACTACAAAGTGAAGATTTAAATTTTTATAAGGATTTTAAGTGATTTTGAAAATTTATATGTTTTAATAATTATTTCAATTATTAAAAGAAGTTTATTTTAGATAAAATAACGGTTTGATTTTGAATATTATAAATTAATAGTTTTATGAAATATTTTAAATAGAGATCTTTGAACTATATAATAAAGATTTTTAAAATCGTAAAATGAAATCTATCTTTTATAATAAAGGAATAAGGTTTTTAAAAGAAGATAGTAATATTTTGGTATAAATAATTACTAACCATTTTATATAAAGTGATATGTATACATATCTATGTGTGTGTGTGTTTATATATATATATATATTAAGTTTTATTTATAAATGTGGATATTTATAAATGTGATAATGCGTTAAAGTGACATTTTATAAACAAAGTGAGGATTTGTAAAATCACATTTTATTAATAAAAGGATAGATTTATAAACATGTCCATAAATAAAGGGAAACTTTATCATTAGTTAAACTGGGATAAATAAATCACAATTATGGATTCTATAATAAGATGTGGGATATTATTTTAGGAAAATAGTTGATTCTATTTTCAAAATTGAAAGTGAGGATAGATTTGGAGATGTTAAACGAAATGTTACGAAATAAAAAGAGATTTATGAATACAGTTTTATAGATATTGAAATGATTATGTTGTAAAGTACGGATTTTTATCAATGAAGTATGTTTTTGTCTTGAAAAGTTATTTATTTATATTAATGTTATTTTAAAGTAGTTTGTTATATTATAATATTTTGAAAATTTAATTATTTAAATTATTAATATGGTTTGAAATTAATTATAATTATTTATCAATAAAGTTTTGGAAATCAATTATTATTATTTATAATAATATTGAAGATAAATTATTATTGTTTTATTAAGAAGGTTGTGAAATTATAAATTATAATTTTTAAGATGTTTTGAAGTTAATTATTATTTATTTATAGTGTTTACTATTATATATAATAGTGTTTTAAAGTAAATGATTAGAATTTATTTATAAATGTTTTTAAGATTTATAAATCGGGTTTTGTAAACAGATGTGGGTTTTACAAGAGGTATCTTATAACATAGTTTGAAAAACTTAAAGAAAGATTAGTTAAAGGGTAAAAATAAGTTTTATAAATGGTCTTAGATATTTATAAAAAAAATTAGAAATGGGTTTATAGATTTATAAAAATAGTTTATAAATGGTTTTACGAATTTATAAAAGGTTTATAAATGATTTTAGGAATATATAAAAGGGATTTTTATAAATAAATTTAGAGATTAATGAATGGGGTTATAAATGGGTTTAGAGATTTGTAAAGCAATTTACAAATTGTTCTTGAATTGTGTGAAAAGAAAATCTTCCTTCGTCGGTGAATATACTTATACCGTCAAAATAAGTATACAAAGTTTTTCCAGGTATCAAAAATATAGGAGTTTGTGGGTATATCTTCTTAAAGATATTTTGAGATAAATATTTAGAAAGTATTTTAATTAATGAAAGTTAATTTAAGAGGCCCAGAGTTGATTTGTACTTAACCAGTGTTATTTTTCCTTAGAAAATTAGACCTCTAGTCGCATTGTTTGTTTGTTTGACAGCTAAATAACCGACTGTCAAAGGTTTACCGGTTTTAAATTTTCATTGTCCATTCTAAGAGATCGGGATTGGATATATTATCGGAAACCACTTTGAACAGGCATAAGCGTTTCAAATTGGAATATCTTGAGGACGATCAAAATGGGGTATTTAAAGCGCAAAGGCTATTTGCTACTAATCCTGAGGATGATTCCAAAATAGATATAGTAAAAGTAAAGCCTTCGATTTCGTTCAGTCACAGAACGAACTTGTATAGATAAATGATGCCATTACATTATTGCCTGAAGAGCGGTATTAGCATTCCAAGTGGGAAGTGCTATATAAAGGTAAATATAGCATCAAGCCTCATCAACTGGGAAATGACAGAAATCGGGCATGCGGCAAGGCCAAGTGGGTCGCTCCCATCAGAGTATAGTCATTCCAAATCTGAATCGATTACTTTCTACTCATGTATTCTTTGGGCCCATTAACAAAAGGGGTAATCATTTGGTACTGCTAGTCAAGTGGTAGGCCAGTCCTGAATGGTAGGGGTACAAGATGTTCTTGTCAGGCCCCGAAGCATTTTATCTAGAGATGTACCATCGGAAGGTAGTTCCATATCTTGTCATACTATGGAAGCCATTCTCCAATACGAGCTTTACGGACTTAGTTGTGCCCAACTATGTTGGAACGTGAGATGCAAGCATTTAGTCTATTTTATATATTTACTTTAAATTCCTATACATTATTATAATATCAATGGATTTTCTATAGAAAATGTTTTGGTTATCATAAAGTAGAAACCCGTTTTATGTGTGGTGCAATCTTACGAGATACCTTTATTTTGAAAAGAGTTTGGTAACTTTAAAAATCCAACTTGGTGTGTTTTTCACATTAGTTTACCCGATTGACTCGGATGTTATTTTATTATAATGCTTGAGTCAGACCAAGCATATTTATATATTGCTTTGGATGCATTGGAGCTCAGGAGATGAGCTAGAGGTCTTCATGACATATTCCTGTATATGTTTATTTTTTGCTACATTGTTGTCGAAATTATCGGCATTGTTGAGGAAGGGTTGTTACAACTGTCCAGGCCGATGATTATGATTTGTTGTTGTACTTTGATGGATGTATGTATATAATAGTTTCTTTTTTCGTAAAGATCATTGATATTATATTACATGTTGTTCCACTACGATTGTAAAATTCTGTGTTGTTTCAGTTTTCATACCCTCTTCTTCTTCTTTTCACTTCTTCTTTCATATTTCTTTCCTACAACTATCCGTCTTTTTATGTCTGGATCTGTGGGTTGTTACAAAAAGGTGCTCCCTATAACCATGAAGGAAATGCATAAGT
This sequence comes from Allium cepa, assembly GCA_030765085.1. Lineage (NCBI taxonomy): Eukaryota > Viridiplantae > Streptophyta > Magnoliopsida > Asparagales > Amaryllidaceae > Allium > Allium cepa. The sequence continues at coordinate 207,825,924 of CM060934.1, forward strand.
TGGATCTTTAGATAGAATCTTTCGATGAAGAGGATGGAGAAATTGATATTAAAAAGTACACGAAAGTTAATGTAGACTATGAAAAATAGTTTGCTAGTAAAAAAATGATGAAACTGGAAAAAAAGCTAACATGGTTTCAGCTCTGATTACTAGGAGTAGAGCTACTAAATTCTAATGTTCATCTTAGGTTGGAATGTTAGAGGTCTAAATGATGATACTAAAAAATTTGACCTCAACGATATTAAGGTTAAATATAAACCTACCTTATTAGTGATACTGGAAAATAAATTTTCTGAAGAGAATATTGAGCTATTTAAGTGTCAACTGCGTAATTAATAGGATATTATTCATAATACTTCTAGATTGGTAAAAGGCGGAATAATGATCTTATAGGATATATATGTGTGGTCAGCAACAATTATCAATATGGATAAACAGCAAATAACTATTCGTATGGAAAATGTGAGGGGATTGGACATTATTGTTTCTTTTGTTCATGCTAGAAATTTTTCCTCTTAAAGGAATAAACTTTAGTTGAAATTAGTTGATAACGCTAAAATTATACATAAACCTTGGTTGGTAGCAGGTGATTTTAATGTTTTTCAAAAGAATAATGAAAAACAAGGGGATCTTACATTGGAAGTATGTCATTTTGCAGAGTTTAACAACTTTGTGCTAGCCACTGGACTAATTGAAGCATTCCATATAAGCCAGAAATTCACATGGAGAAGTGGTGAAGTTACAAAATATCTTCAAGACTTGGTAGAGATTTGGGTAACGCTGATGTGTTTAAAAAATCCCTAATATTAAAATTACAGTACTACCAAGTTTGACTAGTGATCATTGCCCATTTCTATTTCAATTTAATGATGATAATCCTACACAAAAAGGAAAACCATTTAGACATGCCAATCGCCGACATCTTATAGAAGGCTGCAATGATGTTGTGGACTTTAATGATATTGGAATACCAGAGGGAAAATTCATGTATCAGTTTGTCATGACTATGAAGGGGATAAAGAATTGACTCAAAGGTCGGAACAGGAAAAGGCCTAAATAAGGAGATGAAATACAAGACATACAAAATCAACAAAAAAAACATTCAAATCCAACCGGATGTAGATTCTCAAAATGAAAAACTCAACTCTAAATTCTATGTTTTACAAAAGTTACTGTAGGACCGGCTTAACAAGCAAGCTCTTGATTTAAGACAAAAGGCTAACAAGAAATGGTTCACCGAGGGAGATGAATGTACTAAATCTTTTTACACTAAAATGTTGCAAAGGAAAAATTATAACAATTTGTCTAAACATTTAAGTGAACAGGGACTTGTTGTTGATAGTGTTCAAGATTTAGAGGATAAAGCTATCAAATACTTTACAGAATTATATAATGGAGATTACAATCAGCAACTACGTCATGTTCATTCTAGAATTTCCTTGTAAGGTGCTAAAATTCTGATAGCTGCCATTACAATAGGGGAACTAAAAAAAGGCCACTTTCTCTATACATAATGATTCCAGTCCCGGTCCCGATGGCATGGGGGCTAGTTTCTTCAAATTGCACTGGGTACACCTGAAAGATATTATGCTTAAAGCTTATCAAGAAGCATTTTATTCTGGTGAGTTCATTCAAAAAAATTACCACACTTTTATAACACTTATCCCTAAAGTGAGTAAACCAGAAAGAATAGATAAGTACAGACCTATTGCATATTGTAATGTCACGTTTAATATTCTTAGCAAAATAATCTATATGAGATTAAACAAGCTACCTGACCTCATATCCCAAATCCAAATTGCTTTTATTAAAGGCCGACTTATATTAGAGAATTCTCTAATGGCACATGAATTGGTGAGAGATTTCAACAAACAAGGAAAAAATAAGGTTTGTGTGAAGGTAGATTTGCATAAAGCTTATGATAGAGTTAACAGACAGTTCATCTTACACATGCTTGATTCTATGGGGTTTCCTACTAAACTGCTAAATTTAATTGCTCACTGTCCATGCACTCCAACCTTTTCTGTTATTATCAATGGGGTTTCTAGTGGATACATACACACTAACAGAGGAATCAGGCATGGTGATCCACTTTCCCTATATTTGTTTGTTGTAGCCATGGAGAGATTCTTCTTACAGATGGAAATTGCATGTCATCAACAATTTACCAATCCAATCTACAACATTCAGCCTGCAGTTACCCATCTCATTTATGCTGATGACTTGTTATTGTTTTTAAAGTTAATGTTGTGGCTATTGCAAAAATCAATGAAATTTTTAAGCTCATGGAAATCTATGATGGACTAAAGGTTAATGAGCTTAAAACAAAATGCTATTTGTATAAATTTTCTAAACGTAGAACTGAAATTATTGGAAAACTTGGTGTTATAGAGGGGGAACTACCAGTCAAATATCTTTGTATACCATTATCAAATAATACTATCACAGATGGTGAATGTGGTTAGTTAACTGATAATATTAGAGACTAATTACCAGGATCGAGATCTAAATTGTTATCGTTTTCTGGGGGAGTTGAGCTTGTACACTCGGTTATTACTTCTAAAGTAGAATCTATATGCAAACATTTCAAATTCTAGACTGTTCTATAGCTAAGATAAATGCAGCGTGCGCCAATTTTGTTTGGAGGGAGGTCTCCATAAGGTAAGCTACAAAGGATTACGCAAACCGAAAAGAGAAGATGGTGTTTTTTGAAAACCCGTTCGAACTCAAAAAAGCTTATAGTCTTAATCTAGCTTGGAAAATTCTTGAATCAAATAATCTATATGCATGTTAGATGAGAGCAAGATACCTCAAAATCAATTTGTGGACAATTACGACAGATAATAATACTCCAACAACTTGGAAAAATATATTGAGAAATAAAGAGCAGCTGAAAGTAATTATTGAAAGACTGATAGTAATTGGAGAAAATAATGATATTTGGAAAGATCCTTGGATTATTAGTAGAAGTTTGATTGACAAACTTGGATGGGATAGCTACTCTGTTAATGGCACCTCTATATCTAAAGTGGCCAACAATATACATAACAATAAGCAGGTAACTGACAGACAAATTATAACTAGGAATTTTAAACAGAAAATTGAGAGCATTATTTTGTTCACTAGGAGAAGTTGTGATATTTGGGGTTTGAAGAGTAACAATAAAGGGAAATTTAACTTGCGGAATGCTTGGGAGGACTCTAGACATCAGCATCCTAAAGTTTAATGGCATAACATTATATGGAGTCATTCAAACAGCCCTAAAGTGGTACACACAGTCTACAGAGCTTTGATTTTTTGATTGCCAACCAAGGATAGTCTTAAAAGTTTGGGGCTTTTGGAGGACACAACATGCAAACTTTTCAATAGGGATATGGAGACCCACAATCATTTATTCTTTGACTGCAAATATAGCAGAAGTGTTTGGGCCATTCAAAAATTAAAATGCTCACGGACATATGTGATCAAGAATCTACAAGAAGAAGCAGTATACCTGAACGACCGAACCGATATCTCTTACTTGTTGAAGGAAGTTGGAAAAAATAGCTTGACAACTTCAGTTAGGCACCTCTAGCGTGAGCGGTTGAATGGACTTTTAATAATAAGCAGAAAGATGAGTTAGCTTTATCTGAATAGACTGCGAGAGACATTACTATCTTAGTCGGAAGGATAAAGAGACATAGAATTACAAGCTTAGAGGGATGAGAATGACGATTATTGGAGAACAGGAGCTGGAGGGTTGATTGGTAAGAAAATCAAGCAATGATCTGGAATCCACCACAGTTCATGAGTGCTTTGACCTAATCTTAATTTGGGAATGTTCTAAGATGGTATGTTTTACTTTGACAGTAAAAGTGAGATTTTGTCTGCTTTTCGGATGTATATTGTTATTTGAGCTTGGGCCGCAAAGCCCATGAATAAAATTCTTAACCCATCTTCAAATATATATATATATATATATATATATATATATATATTCTTGTTCAATTATTGTGTCCCTACTGTTCACTTATAACAATACTTCTCTACTCTTATGTGTTTACCTCTTATGTGTTTAAGATCGTTTATCGCTTTCATTTTAAAAGATTCAAATACCTTTTCTCATTTACTTCCCCTTTTTCCCTTCTACTTTACTTTCTATTTTTATTCCTTTTTAATCTTCAGTTCGCTACCTTATTTTAGAGGACTATCTATACCCTTTTTATTTTAAATTATGATTTGTCTACTTTTCATTTCTTTTATTTCATTTCCGTCTTCTTTATATTGTGCACATTCTTAGACCAATTTTATTATTACATTTGTACTCTTTGAATTAGTCCTTAAGGATTTCTGCATTTAATGTATTAGAATTACATTCCTCCCAAATGGAAAGGTTGGCATTATGAATTTATTATCTTACCCAAAAGGGGAAATCGTGTTATGTTTGGAATTATAAGGAATTATCTTTTTGTAGTTATTGAAATAGACAGTACAAAATATGGTAAATATCCATATTTTATACATCCCTTTTCATCTAGGTGTTTTCCTGGTTATTTCAACCACTACACTTTTATTTATAAATCTGTAACTTGACAATCTATAGGAATTCATATTGTAGTACTCTATATAATCCAGTAAATTAAAATACTACTTAAATCCCTAAAATTCACTGTGATAACTCAATTTACCTTTTATTTGCGCAAGTCATATTGAATTCAGATATTTGAAACTATCACATATTGTATTAATTTCAAGGACCAAATTCAAGGAATATTAATACCCAACAAATTCCAGATGCAGGTAATACAATTCAGGTTATTAATAACAGAATGTGTAGGCAGTGTTTATAATTTTATTTCATGTATACAATTTAGCCTACAACTCTAATTTACATTACAGGCATACAGAATTAGATTTACAATGATATAAATCTAATATTATGTAAAAATATATACTTTCCCACTCACCTTTTTAGCTTTCTAAATCTACAAATTTAAACCCTATTATTCCAATTTGACTCCTTTTTCTCCCTATCTGGATATATACATCATGTAACGATCCGAATTTAAGTCATTTGGTTTTGAAATATTTAATTTAGATATTAAAATTATTGGTTTAAATGTTAGACAATTCATAATTTCAACTATATGGAGACAAATAAATAAATGAAATTCAAATATGGGATTATTAAAATATTTGAACTGGAGAATTTGATATGTGTTTCAACTACTGGGATTCTGAATTGAATATTTAATAAATGGATTTAATATCTTTGTTTAACTCATTCTGATGTAATAAATAGTAATAGTGAAATAAATTGTAAATTTAGTTGTAGTGATAACTGGTTAGAATAAATCATCAGAAAATCTATTTTTATTTTTTATTTTTATGACTCGATTTTTATTGATGCATTTTAATTTTTTAATTTTGTTTTTCTATAATTTTTAATTTAGAAAACAATTAAATTATCTGTTTGACGTTTATCATCAATAGCCGCATTTTGTGATTTTACAGAATCCAATAACCTGTATATAATATTATTGTTTTGAGATTGTGTTGTTGTTTTGAGCGCAATCGTATTTTTTTTGCCGTTTGTATCCTATACGCGAATAAGAGACTGTGCGGTAAAATGTCGGTAAATTTAAATAAAATACAAGTCAACCCCTTTATCCCAAACATTTTCTCAGAAACCGCCTCCTTCTTGTCTACCCTCATACCAGTTCCTTTTCTTTAAAGTAGATATGAAAAAATATATAAAGGGAAGGCAATCCCTTCTTACAAAATAAAAGTCAATTCCCATAAAAAAAGCTTTATCTCTAAGTCGCAAGTGCATAGAATTACGTCTTGGCACGCGAATGGGAGGGTGCAGCCACATTTCTGGTCCTCGAATTTTGTACAGCGAGAAGTTATTTCACCATGAACTAGGGTTAGTGATTGTAGAGTTTATAGGCTTTGATTCTGGAATTGGAGTTCGGATTTGGATTGAGTGGGTTGAGTAGCACCTATGGCTGGAGATTGGCAAGTCGTGGCTACAAGGTGGAGGACACATCATTTTTAGGGCATAGATAGGTTGCCAAGTCACGAGAGGAAGGAGGGGAGCAAGCTCGAAGGCATTGGATCTGGAGCATGGAGAATTCGAAGAGGAGTTTAGCGCTGTTATCGGATTTTGGATCCAAGAACCATAGCTCCAAGTCAGTTCATGAACGTGCATGGCCATGAGGTGGGGTTTTTACATGCACATGGGATTGAGGGAGGGAAGAAGATGGAAGGGTATGGTTGTAATTATGTTGGATATTGTAATTAGTTTGTTTAATTATTAATTTAAATATCGTAACTTAAGAATTTAATAACTCACTTATACGAGGCCCAATCGAGGGGCGGTTTTTTACGTTGCTCTTGTAACGACGAAAGCTTTGCATTGAAACTTGTTTGGATGATTTTGAAGACAGTTGAAATTTGGGCTAAAATCGAACTTCGTTCGGTTTCAGCTGCAAACCAGAACACCTCGATGACAACATAAAATTTCGACGAGTTACACTCACTTTTTTGGTTAGCTAGTATGGTATATAGTTAATAATAATTATTGGTTGGATGTTTGGATGGTTTACTATCTTATACTAGTTGGTTTGGATATATTCCTGCCCTTGGAGTGGATAGGACCCTATTATATTACCATGTAAGAGCGGATGACCATTTGTATATGATCTCACCTCGAAGTGGTTGACTTATATTATTTGGTTTTATATATGACTTGTGATGCAGGAACAAGTTGGAGGGATCCAACTTGATTCGTCACCATTATTGATTTTATTTACATATATATGTGCTGATATATGTTAGTTGTGATGCAGGAGGAATAGGTTGGAGGGATCCAATGGGGTTCCTCGCTATTTTTGAATTGTTTAAATAATATTCCTTATATGTAGATTATTGAATAATGAACCTGCTTGTGGACGCTATGAAATCAATATCAATATTGGTTGAGTGTTAGTGGCCATTGGCCTTAAATTAGTATTTTGAAATACTATAAATCGCCAATTGAGTTGGAAATGGATTTTTGAGACAAGAAATGATTTTAAATCCACAAATTGGGTTTTCGGAAATATTTTGTTTTAAAGATTTAATTTTCTATCTTTTTCAACCTATTATCTATCTTTTGATAATATATATATATATATATATATATTATATTTAATATTATTTTTAAAAAGTCATTTATTTAGATTTGACATTGTTTTAAAGTTACTTATTTATAATTAATATTGTTTAAAGTTATTTATCACATTTAATGTTCTTTTAAAAGTTATTTATCAATATTTTAATATTTTAGAAAGTTATTCTTTTTAAACAATGAAATGTGATTTGAAATTAATAATAATGAATTAATACTATTGTTTGGAAATTAATTATTATTAATATAATAATGTTGAAAATAATTATTAGTGTTTTATTAATAATGTCCTTAAAAATTTAATTATTATTTTAAGATGTTTAAGATTAAATAATCACTACTTATTGCTCTAAAATGTTATTGTTAATAATTTATTATTATATAATAGTGTTTTTGATGTAAATGATTTTTATTTAACTATAAATGTCTCCGAGACGTATAAATATAGGAGAAGTTTTATAAAATGATTTTAAGACTTATGGGATATTTATTTATAATGTGAAAGATTTTTATAAATGGTTAAGTATTTATAAACGAGTTTAAGAAATGGATTTATATATCTATAAAAGGAGTTTATAAATGATTTATGGATCTATAGAGGATTTATAAATGATTTTAGAAAATGTACAAAAAGAGGTTATAAGTGATTGAAGTTTATAAGATTATAAAAGGATTTTCAAAGATTTATAAAACAGTTTATAAATGGTTTTGGAGAATTGTGGGGAATTTATAAATGATTTAAGAATCGAATAAAAAGAAATCTTTCATAATTTTATATATACCATAAAGATAAGTATATCGGTGCATGTTCTAAGTTGCAAGGTGTGATGTGTGTGAATATACGTATACCGTTGAGATAAGTATAAGAATATTTCCTAAGTATTGAAAATATAGGGATTTGTGGTTATACCTTTGTAAAAGTATTTTTGTATAAGTAATTTACAAAGTAATTTTAAATGAATGATAGACTTATTAAAGGAGGCTAATGGTCACTTACGTGCTTAACTAATGTTTTTTTCCTATGGAATAAATCCCCGATTGGGTGAGTGTTTGTTGATAGTTAAATAACCGACTATCAAATCTTGGCCTAAATATGCAATCCTTCTTAATTTTGGCGGTACGGAAATACTCCCTACTTAATATCGAAGGATTTTAATCAAAAAATATCTTCGAGAAACATGGAAATTATACGGTACAGTTACCGTCGGTGGTGCTATACTGTATGTATAAATTCATTTTGTTCTTCTAGGACAAATGATGAGAAGATCCATCCACTTAAACGGTTAGGGAGTGATCCCCGCTCTTGTGTATTGTCTGATTATTTCCTAAAGAAATGGTATTGAGCATTCTGAAAAATGAGGATTGGTTTTTGGAGCACCAGGGAAGCGAAACAGTGTACTTATAAGAGATGACTTGAAGACTGTAACCACTTCGAAATCGTATATGGTTCTGTGGAGGAGTTTCATGATATATTAAGAAATTGGAATTCATATGTGGTTTCAAGACTTGCTGGGGTATGGGAATCCGTGTGTGATTCCAAGATCTATTTTAGATATGGGAATCCATATGTAGTTCCGAGACCCATTGGGGTATGGGAATCCATGTGGGATTCCATGATCTATTTTGGTGGAAGTGCGTGAGCTGCAATGCGGGACATAGCCTCATCGGCGGTAATAACTAAAACTAGATATAAAAGGCATGGCCAATAGAGTTCGCAAACCTATAAGGTGCAGTCGTCTCCACCTAGACATTACTTACAGTTGTTATGCATGCATGGGGTGATGCACTCGGTCTTAGCGAGACCGGCTATGTTTTTCCTATGGTACATCAGTGGGGATGTATGCTAATTTGGAAGGATATCTCTAATTCTTTTATAGGAGGAACGTTTCTCAAAGTACCGAGAGCACCTTTATGGAATTCTACACAATTAGAGAACGTTCCTTATCGTTTTTTGATTATATACCTAGTATTGCTGTGATGTACACTCATCGGCATCACAGCTACTTGATTATTATTATTTTCATCGTTAGACATTATTATAATATCAATGGATTTTCAATAGAAAAGTTTTTGGTTATCTTAAGGTAGAAACCTGTCCATGTTTATATGCAGCGGGGACTTGCGAGATACCTTTGATTTCAAAGACTTCTATAACTTTAAAATCCAGTTGGGTGTGTTTTCTCATGCTATTTTCCCAGACTTACTTGGGTGTTATTTTATTATAATGCTCAGGTCAGACAAAGCATATATACATGTTATAGTAGGATGCTTTGGACCTTTAGGAGACGAGCTGGAGACCTAGAGGCGTATTCACATATATGGTTATTTTCCGATGCATTCATTGTTGTATTTATCAGCAATTGTAAGGACATGTTGTTATAACTGTCCTGGCTGAAATAGTTTAGTATGCTCTGATTGATGTCTGTATATGCATATATTACAGTTTTTTTCCTTGTGTAAAGATTTATTGTATGTTATATATTATTCGTTCCGTTGTGAGATTCTGTGTTGGCTAGTTTTCTTCTTATCTTCTTTCTTTCGCCTAACTATCCACCTTTACATTCAATTTGGGTTGGACATGTGTGGTTTAGTGTCACTTAAACTGTACGAAAAAGTGGGTTGTTACACTTCGCAAGCGTACATAGATTTATTAGAGATCTAATTTATAAAAGAGATTTGGATTTGATTTGCAAATTTAGATTCGGATTTACAATTTACCTTTGCTTTGATAATTTGATTTGACCATATTCTCTTCTTCAATCATCTTTTACAATTCTCTAATTTTATAACGTATAAACTATAACTATATTTTCTTTTATAATTTAGAATTTGGAGGAGAAGAGAAAATAGCAGAGCCAAAGCATCGCTCTAAGCATATGAGTTTAGAAGTGAGGGTCTAGATAAATATTTATTGAGGTTCTAATCAATGTCAACCGTTCAATGAAACTATATTATCTTCGGGCTGTTTGACCATGAGTTATTATCGATTTCTCAATAGCATGGGTCGACCATCAATGCCTTATGGTCGACTGCTGCCAGTTGACTAGCAGGGACCTAGGGTCGGCCAATTGTGTGTTTAAACTAGCTTTACCAAGTTTGTTTTTGTTTATTTCCTGTGTTTAAATTAGCATTACATGATTTATTTTGTTTATTTCCTATTTAACCCGATCAATCTAATTCCCTTGCCAGTTGACTAGTAGGGACCTAGGGTCGGCCGGTCGTGTGTTTAAATTAGCATTACATGATTAGGTTTAACTGTCGGTAATTAATGTTGTTAATTATTATTATTAACCGTATTTACATATATTTATTTTCAACTCGAAAACTTCATTTGGGCTTCGATTGGAAAACTTTATATATGAAAATTGATTAGAAAATCGCCCTGAACCCCATACTATAAGTTTCATAGCAAAATTTTAACGTTTATAGAAATTCTGTTTTTCGAAGTTATCATTTATATTTAATTTATTTTTAATTATTTATCGTAAAATTATGGGGCATTGGAGTCTATCATTCTAGGGATGTCATTAAAGGTAGGTATCGGGGATAGGGATACCTGGACACCCATCATCATACTTGGTTTGCAGTATACCTTTACTATATTCAAAGAGTAGCATATTATATTCGTTATGTGTTAGCACTTTGGTTGTAGATATAGGTCAGGTATGGTTTGTATACCCTTGTTCCTTACTATATCGATTTGTACAGTATTTTGAGATTCATTTGCAGCTCACACCAAACTATTGTCTGGCTCAAGGTTTTATCTTTGCTTCTTATTATCTCAAGTACTCTTAAATGATTAGACTAGATAGTAGGTCTAAGTGCAACGCAGTAGATGTGAAGAGGATGAGCTGGATGAAGCTATCTCATATTATATATGGATTTCTATGCTTATTCATCTATGTAACACTGTGGAGCCTTGGCCGTGCTTGCTTATTACCGTTATCATGAGACAGTTATTCAAGTTTATTTCTATTTTGTATAAACTCTATTACCTGTTGTTTGGATTCGTACTCTGATATTTAGATCACTTAGTTATGTTTATCTCTCCTTTTTTATATCTATGGTGTATATTTTATTTTATTTCATGCACTTTGAGATATACGACAAGTTATGATGTATTTATTTCATTTTCAACCCTTGATGATCATTTTACGTTGGCTGGGCACATCAGCGGCGTACTGTTTTAGTTATATTAGGTGTCGACGGTGTATGGTGGTCGTCACATTTAGTATGAGAGCTTATGTTTAATGATTAAACTGAGTTGATAGGGTGGTCCAATAGAGATAGAGAAAGAGTTATCACCATAGACTCTACGTAAGAGATAGTACGTACTTGTTATATATTTTGGTTTTCAAAACTATATAGTGGTATATATAAGTAGCGTGCACACACGAGTACCATCGGCACGATTTTCTTTTTAAGAGACTAATTATTCTTGTTACACATCAAGAATGAGTCGGAAAACAAGAAATACTATATGGAACTCCATCTCCAGAGTTGAGGAAAGAGCGGGTTCGAGGGCTGTTAACCCTGCGTTGCAGACAATGTTCAACAAAATGATGGCAAACATGTTGGAAAATTCCCAAGGGGCATTCTTAGTGTTGTTGTTGGTGGTGCTGCTCAAGTGAGGGCACCGAGGGTTGACTTTGCCAAGCTTTTCAAAGATTACTCCACCTTGGGAGGTAAACCATTTCATGGAACTGAATTAGCATCGAAGTGCAGGATTAGTCAGACACATACGAGTGTATCTTTGGTGACATGGAAGTAGATGATGCCATGAAGAGGAAGCTGGCCTCTAGAAAGCTTCAAGGATGGGCCATGAACTAGTGGAATACCATTACTATTGCTACACCTAAGGATTAGTTCACTTGGGACCGGTTCAAGGCTAAGTTTGAGTAGAAGTTCATTCCGGCTGCTCAGAGGTCAGTGTTATTCAGGATATTCGCTGATCTAAAGCAGGGAGGTATGTCAGTCTTTGAGTATATTGCTGAGTTCGATGCTTTGCCAAAGTATGGGAGCTCTTTGATTGACACCTTTGTTAAGGAAGAATCAAAATTTATCATAGGTGTGGACGACTATTTAGGAGAGAAGTTAGTGAGTCACATCAATGAGCCGTTCGAGAGACTTATCGAGAAACCTCTTCGCTTGGAGAGTTTATACCCTAGTCCAAATCAGTTTTTGTCATTAAGGAAGAGCCAAAGCCGCAATAAGGTGATGGAGGCAAGAAGAAATGGAATGTAAATAGAAAGCAGTCTTAAGGAATGAATGCTTAGATGTAAGGTAAAGGGGGCTTATCTATTTTAGTTGTAGAGACATAGGTCACTTATTAGGGACCGCAAAGCCGATGGTAAGAAGTGTTATAACTGTAGCAAGTTCGGGTACATGCAAAAAAGTTGTATGAAACCAGCACGGTAGAAGCAGGTTGTGAAGGCTTATGCTTGTGGTGTTGTCCCAACTTCGTCTGGTGCTCCCTCGGTGAAGGAGAAAGGGAAGGGTGTCGTTATCCAAAGTATGTTATCCATTCATGATGTTCTCATATGTGTTTTATTCAATACCGGGATTCACATTCCTTCATATCTAATGACCTAATAGATGGACTGGGATTGAAACCCTAAATAGTTGATCGACCTTTGATAGTTATGAACCCTATTAGAGGCTCCATTAGCTTGTGTATGGTTTGTCATGGTTTGATCTTATCGAGTTATGGATGCTCTTTTTTTCGTGATAGCTTTGTTTTGAATTTTGTTGGATTCAGGATTATCTTAGGAATGGGCTAGCTAAGGAAGTATGCGGTAGTAGTGGATTGCGAGAAGCTGTTGGTGACGATCGGAGCTACGGAGGGGCGAACGGTAGTGATTGACTGCCTACCAGAGGATGGAGTTATGCTTAGCTTTCTATATTCACTCGAGGTTCTATGGGAAGATTTTCCATTTGTGCCTATCATTAGAGAGTATCTAGACGTGTTTGAGGAGGTGACCAAATTACCATCACAGAAAGATTGAGTTTTATATAGACTTGACGAAGGATGCTAGACCGATAGTTTTGCAATTGAGGAGTATGACACCTAGAGAGAAAAAGGAGTTGGAGGAGAAAGTAAATGACCTGTTAAAGAGAGGGTTCATTCGTAGAACCATATCTGAGTAGGGTGCACCTGTAGTATTCGCCACTAAGGCGGATGGCTATCTAGGGTTGTGTGTAGATTACGTGAGTTGAATAATGATGAAAAAGAACAATTATCCACTTCCACGTATTGTTGACTTGTCTGATCAGCTCTATGGTGCGAAGGTGTTCTCCTAATTGGACTTAGAGATAAGATTTCACTAGTCAAGAGTAGCGAATGAGAGTGTGTCCATTACTGCATTTTGTATACCATCTTGTTTCTATGAGTGGTTGGTTATGTCATTCGGGCTAACCAATACGTTGGCATACTTTGTTGATCTTATGAACCATGTCTTTAAGGATCAGCTGAACAAGTACGTATTTATATTCATGGATGATATTCTGATCTATTCTAGGATAGAGGAGGAGCACGAGATGCACTTGAGGATTTTGCTGGAAGTATTGAGGAATCATAGGTTGAAAGCGAAGTTTTCAAAATGTCGCTCTGGGAGAGGAGAAGTGAGATTTTTGGGTCATGTCCTCTATTGGCAGGGTATTGTTGTAGATCTTGCGAACGTGGTAGTGGCTCGGGATGGGAACCAGCCCAAGAATGCTACTAACGTGAAGAGTTTCTTGGGGTTGCAGGGATACGATAGATGCTTTATTGAGGAGTTCTCGAAGGTAACCGCTCTGTTAACCAATTTGACGAATAAAAATTAGACTTTTACTTAGGACACGAAGTGTAAGCATTCATTTGTAAGTTCGAAGGAGAGGTTGACGAGTGTAGTAGTATTGACCATTCCGAGCAGAGATGAGTAAAAGTATACACAAACGCATGTATACTAGATTAGGTGCAGTATTAATGAAGAAGGGAAAAGTTATCGCCTACGCTAGTCGACAACTAAAATGCACGAATGGAAGTATCCAACTCATGATTTGGAGTTGTTGGTGATACTGTTTGTTTTAAAGATTTAGAGGCACTACTTATTAGAATAAAGGTTCGAGCTGTTTATGGACCACAAATCCATGAAGTACCTTTTCTCTTATAAGGATCTCGACCTTTATTAGTAGCGATGGTTGGAATTCTTGGCATCCCACGACTTTGAAATTCCTACACACCTGGTCAAGGAAATGCGGTCACCGATGCATTGAGTAAAAGGCATGCCAGATTAGGAGCGATGTTCATAAAGTGGAAGCGGTTGGAGTATGTTGTTAGTTATGACTTCAAACCTCATTGTGAGCTAGTGAAAAAGATGTTAGCAAGTTTGACAATCGAACCTACTGTTATTGAGCGGATCTAGTCAGAGGTGAGATATTAGACTAGCAGAAATCATGGAAAAAATAGAAGGAGGAGTATAGTCTAAAGATATAAAGCAATACGAACTCGACCGAGAAGGTTGGCTTCGTAAGGATGGGAGATTGTTGTCCCTAATGTAAATGGATTACAAGATGAGGTGTTGTGAGAGTGCCACCATTCTAGGTTGACTATACATCTCGATGGTAATAAGATGTACTGTGATAATGAATCAGTCCTATTATTGGGAGGGAATGTAGAAGGATGTGGGGACATTCTTCTCGAAATGAATGAACTTTTTGTTGATGAAGACAGAGTAGAGAAAGCCAAGTGGTTTACTACAACCACTTGAAGTCATGAAATGGAAATTGGAGCAGGTATCAATGGATTACATCGAGAATTGCCGAGGACTAATAGAGGGTATGATAGCATTTGGGTCATTGTCGATAGATTGATGAAATTTCCCTGGCTCATACCCATAAAGTCTACTGGAACGGCATCCAAATTGGCTGATTTGTATGTGAAGTGGATAGTATGATTTCATGGTGTGCCGAGGAGCGTTAAGAGTGGTCGAGACCTACCGTTCACTAGTGGGTTTTGAAAGAGCTTACAAAAGGCGTTAGGGACCAAGTTGCATCTCAGTACATATTATCACCCGCAAATAGATGGGCAGACTGGGAGAGTGAATCGTATATTGAAGGATCTCTTGCGTTCGTGCATTCTCTATTTCAGAGGCTCGTGGGACAATTACTTGCATTCGGTAGAATTCGTATACAATAATAATTATTAGTCTAGCATTGGTATGGCACCATATGAAGCATTATACGGTCGACTGTGCAATGCTCCTTCATGTTGGTGGGAAGTGGATGACAAACCGATACTTGGGCTAGATATGATTAGAGAAACCTCAGAGAAGATAGAGATCATTCGACAACGAATGAAAGCTACATAGTATAGGAAGAAGAGATACGCTGATAGGAGAAGTAGAGATTTGGAGTTCTCCGTTGGAGATATGGTGTTTTTGAAGATTTCATCTTTGAAGAATGTTATTTGATTCGGTAGTAAAGAGAAGTTGGTGCTGAGATTCATAGGCCCTTTTCCAATAGTAGAGAGTATTAGAAACCAAGCATATAGGGTTGGCTTAACTCAAAAGATGGCAAGCGTGCGTAACGTCTTCCACATTTCTCACTTGTGAAAGTTTGTGCACGGCTCGGGCATGAAGATTGCACTTGATCAACTTGATGATATCAAGATTGAACTAGAAGCTTTGAGACCTCGTAGGTCAGTTCGTATTATCGGATGCGATATGAAGCAGTTTAGGAGGAAGACGGTGGAGTTGGTGAAGGTTCAATTGGGCAAAAACGAAGGCGGTTGTACATGGGAAACCAAGGAAAGCATGAGGGCCACATATTCGGAAATTTTTGCATGGTAAGACTTACTATTTATCATATTTTCTTTCACTTTTGATATCATATAAGGTAGAGTAGTATCTCGCATGTTAGGACAGGTTTATCTATACTATTGATTGCATGACTGCTTGTTTGATATGTATGATATTTGCACATGATTATAGGCATGTGGGGTAGCTGTGTTTGACTTATTTGGGGATTTCGAGGAGAAAATCCTAAAGGGAAGAGAGTGTAACAACTCGCACTTTACATATCGGAGGATCGTAAAAAAAAAATATTTTATTCATATGAAGTCGTATGGCTCTAGTATTTTGAGAAATGAATCTTAAAGACATTTTCCATATTTATTATTTTAACCAAATTTATATGTGACCATTTTGTCCCTGAAAATATTTTTTGGAATATAACTTTGGATAGAAGCCGAATTTGGGTTTCAAAACACTTCCATTACGTTAGGATAATGGTTTCTCATTTTGTAGGGTGGTCTAATAGAAAAACGGACTTATCATTTGAGAGTTATTGTTGTTTTAAGTTTTGACTGTTGTTGGCCTACATTGGTGGGTAAATAACCAAACCCATACTTAGGTCCACCAACCAATCTTTAAAATTGTACTAAAAAGAGGCTGTAGGAACGGATCTAGGTCATTTCCATCTTCCATATAATAGATCTAAACCTTGGTCAATCCTAATTTCATCAAAAAGCCAATCTTTTTTCTTCTAATCTTAGTCAAGTCATCAACAAGGGTTAATTATCATAAAGAGTCTTGGATAATCATTTTAGTTGATTTACATCACTTTCCCTTGTTGTCTGCTTCAGTTCTAAGAGAAAAAATTAGTATATTGGGTATTTAGTAAGTGGTTCTTAACCTATCATTCTATTATCCATGTTTATGTAGTTAAAAATGATGTTTTTAACATGATTTTAGCCTTAAATTGTTTTATAACTATAATCACATTTTAACATATGTTATGGCCAAATTTTAAAGATTATAAAGTGATTTTTAAATGGTTTTGCAACTCCTTTGGTTCATATTCATATGCTAGTGTAAAGTTCGGTTTAGATTAGAATTTGCTTTGCTTGATTATCATGTTCTTATGAATTGCATGTATGAATGGATGAATATGTATGATACTCATGTTTGTATGTTGTGCTTTGATATGGTTTGCTAGTGCTTTTAGGTAGTTAGGAAAGGAGTGGTCGAATTGGCAAATTGAAGGCAAAGATAGTCAGAATTGGATGAAACTTGTAAGGAAAGCTCTGGAGGATAAGTGGAGCCCAAGATTCAATTTGCACCAAGTTTGGAGCTAAGTATAAGAATCGGTATTGAGAGGTTTGGTCAGTACCAAGAGCTTTTTGGCTATGGAGATGGATCGATAGAAGGTTGGTACTTCATGTTAGAGCTTAGGGTGATGAGTAGAAGACAAGTGCAAGAATTTGGCTAAGTAATAGACTTAGTAAAGAGAGCTTTAGAGGGCATGGAAACAAGAGCTTTTGGACTAGTACCAAGATCTTTGGAGTTGATGCCGAGAGCTTTTAAGAGGAGTGGTCGGGGTCCAAGTACTTAGAATATGGAGCATTTGGGAAGAAGGAAAGAACTTCACAAAATTTGGCTAGGTACACCTATCAGTATTGAGACCTTTTGTATTGGTACCGAGAAGTTTATTGTTGTGGAGTCAGGGGTGGAATCTCCAATAGAGAAAGCAAGGGATCTGTAGGTCGTGCTAAAGGTGTATTTTTTGCTCGCTTGGGGTTTGATGGCGATTTAGTAGCACAATATAGTTTGGGACTTCAGTGATGGAAACTCAACGGTGAATGGAGTTAGGTCCGATGATGGCAGCTAGATGTTGAAAGGAGTCATGAGAACCTATGCAGTATAATCATACAGCATTTTACAATCATAGAAATGATCTTAAAAAGGGGGTGGAGGCTTAAAATGGCTAATTCCTTAGCACCGACCCTTGCTAATGCACTCGCCATAGCGGAGGTAAAGGCACGGGCATCTTACTTTTTCGGTGCAAAGATATGAAAGAGCTCAAGGAAAGGTTTGGAATGGCTAAGTTTCTTTGACCACGTTCAAAGTTTTCATAACGAATAGAAAGGAAGGAGATGGGAGGTTTTTATAAACCAACCCCCTTAAAACTTCACCATGGGATTTGAATCGACCTCAAATCTCCAACGTCTATGATCAATGTAACTATCGTTTCACCCACCCCCAAGCGCAATATGCCCACCTGCATGTATGGAAAATCAAACCTCACAACCAATGATATTTAGCCACTTGGAAGGTGCATTAAATATGTTGTAGAGCCATTATTCAAAAATATTTTTATGATATTTATTCAAGATCGCACCCGTTAGCAGATATGGACTTAGGAGGTAAAGTGTTGCTTATATTTTTCGTGAGCAGCTAGCAAGCCCAACTAAAGGCAATCCGGCCGAATCAAAGCCAGCCTAACAAATACATGGTTAGCCCAGTAAAAGATCGACCAAAACCATAGCCTCAAACAATCCCTCCGACCAAACAAGGCGCCAAGGTAAATCCCATCCTCTTCAACCAAACTTCACATAAACAAGACGAACTGGGCCTGGATCAGTCCCACCCGGCGCCTCTACTTTGGACTTCTAGTAGCAACAAGACCACCATGGTTCACCCGATACCACATCATTGGGCGCTTGAACCTTATCTATGCTAGTCTCGGCAAGCAGCACTTCAGGGAAGAATGGCCCGCCCTCGAGCATGGTTTTTATATAGCCAGATCCAACTGGCGCCCAATCTCCCTCCCGATCGTCCCACACCCAGCCTATTTTCCACCTTTCCCATGTGGTCCATAGCTAAATTCAAAACCTTTTCTATGTTGTCGACATCCGATTGATCAACTAAGCCATGTGGGTATTCAATTGAAAGACTAAGCCGTCAATCCATCTAATCATAGCACCGCTAGTGGGGCGGCTGATCTAATGGGGCTTACCATCAACATTAAATGAACATTTAATGTATGCCCATGCCTTGTACAAAGCGATGATGAGTGCTTTCTCATCCAACGCCTATCTTCTGATCTACTTTACAGTTGTCGACCATCCAACTTTGTAATCGGATCAACGGTCGAACCCGATTCCTGCTTTTTCATGAAACAATCTCAGCCATGCATTAGTTACTACAGCTACTATAAATACTCCATGTAATCATACTTCAAAAGGGTTGGATTCTAGGTTAGAACATTTAAGAATTTGAATAGTACGCACAATTCAGCGATCTTGATACTGCATAAGTCCTCAAGGTCTGCTACTCTCTCGGTCTTAAGTGATTTATTTCTTGTTATTCTCTTGTAATTCCACGTAGTTGTACGAGAAATATATAGTAAGAGAACTTCATCAGTAGACATGGGCGGCTTTGTCGAACCACTCTAAATTGTGTGTTATTTACCTTTCATTTGCATATTTAACTCGTTATTTTACATTTTAAGCCTAGTGATTAGCAATTAACTTTTTCTCTTCACAACGTGTTAGTTTTATTTCAAGGTTGGATAAAAAATCTATTCAACGGTAAAGCTCTCCAACTGTTGGATAGTGTATTGCTCATGACTACGGAGGCACCAAAGGATACGTATTGATAGTTATTGGATAACTATGAAACGACTAACTCGATAGTTTTTTGTTGGTTAATATAAATAAGTTCAAACAGAAATAACTGATGTGACAATCTTATATAATACTCTTGACTTGAAAATACTGTTTATCCTCAATTTGAAAGCTCTGCTGTGATTATAGTTAAATCATGGCATGGCATCCATCGAACTATAGTTAGGTCAAGTAGAAGTATTAGAATGAAATACTATTCAAGGGAGGATTCGTCTCCCCGGTTATATAAGAATAGTATCACGATCAGCTAAAGTAAACTCAAAATCTTTAGCCAACTAGTTCGATTAATAATGATTGTTATTCTTGAACTAAGAACTATATGTTTGGATTATAAAATTGAATATGGACGACATTGGAATGTTAAACATTACCAAATTTCATAAGTTCTAATGTGATATAGTTTGACAAAGAGAATTGGTGTAAATAATTGTCACTATCGCGTAACGCTTAAATAAAATAAAATTGATTTTACCGAAGCTATGTAAGCGTTGAATTTGGCTATAATGTCACACCACCTGCTAAGTGACGTATGAATGATAACATTTCAATTTGTCGATATTAATCGCTAAGTCATACAACTAAAATGTTGAATACTTCTACAATCACCTGAAATAATTAATTATAATTATCATAAATTAATTAATATTTTTGAAATATTAATTATAAAATTTTATTTAATTTGTGTTTACCAATATTAAATAATGTGTACATGATAGTTATAAACATGCATATCAATATATGATACTGATGTGCTTTTAAATTAGATTTTAAATGCAACATTTATTTATCGGGCTTGAAGCGGGCTTGAGGCCCATATAAGTCTATAGGATGGTTGACGATCCAAGAGAGGAAGGGTGGAATTTTGAATTCAAAAGGAGGTGAATTGGTAAGAGTAAAGTAGGATCTGGATCGTCTTTTCACTTCTTGAGATTTTGGTTATTTATTCACCTAGTCCCCACTTTTGTTACTTTCTTCTTGCTCCATAGTAACCAGCCAAGGTCGGCCCTAGTAGTCCCTCTTTTCCTCTAGTTCAAGCTTTAAAACACTAAAATTAAATCAAATTCAAACACTGATGGTAGCTGTAATAAGACTGATAGTCTATCTAGAGGCTTGCATATCGATTTAAGGAGTGAACATATTCAACACCTCAAGGTGTTTGATCTAGGCTTTGGAAAAGGTAGTAATCTAATTACCACATTTGTATATATATAAATAACTATTCATTATGTTTTATATATGTTTGGATAATGTACTCATGTCACAAATCTGTATATATTGGTGTTGTCTTCATATGATGAACGGATACATGTATATAAAAAAAATTATATATGTATATATTTTATATATACGCTCGCGGCCTGACTTTGAAAAAATATTTTTCAAAAATAAAATAATAGTAAATTTGATTTTAATATCGAAAATTAATTTTAATGTAAACATTATTACATAAGGTATATATTACATTTTACTAGTATTAATATACATTGGTGCGGTGGTGGGATGATGCGGCTCCCAAGTGGGAGGTTTGGGGTTCGAGTCCCACCTTGTGTGGGAGGAGAAACGACTTTTCACTTGGGAGGTATCCGGTTCATTTTCGCGCCTCCTGCCCCAAGCCAACCGAAAGGTCTGGCTGGTCGGAATAGTTGGTTGTGGCGGGCCTTCCGGCTATTCCCTAGGTTTACTATTCAGGAATCGCTGGTCGGTAATGATAGAACATGTTTCCCTAGTTCCAAAAAAAAATATACATATTTAAAGTTTTCAGAATTAAAAAATAATAGTTCGAATGTTATATTTATATTATTTAATTTTAAAATTGTATATAATAATACATATAACATATATATGGTACAAAATATATGTATTAAAATATTTAGTATAAAAGTATGTGCTTGAATTTTGTTTTCAAAAATTATAAATAATTTTTTAAATACAACGATTTCTATAAGGAAGTCGATGTTTAAAAAAATTATATGTATATTTAAATATTTCAAAACGGAAACAAAAAAATATTTTTTATGGTCAAGAGTATATTAATGTGTGTGTGTGTTTAACTATTATTTTACATTATAGCTTATTTGCATGTATGTACATATATTTATATATATAATATTTTAAAGATTATTCATATATATATATATATATATATATATATTATATGTATATAAAAAATTATTTCATTTAGATTTAGAATTATAATATATATATATACGTATGTATATGTATATCTATTTAAAATTAATTCGTTAAATCAAATTTGAAATTATGTAAATCTAGATCTAAAATATAAAATTTGAATTTTAAATCATCTATGTAAAAACTATAATTATTCATAATGTAATTATATATGTGTATGTTTTATATAAACAACTATATTTTATAAGTAGTGTTTTATGATATACAAAACTATATTTATTTAATTTATAAGCACATATATATTGACAGCACCCATGTATATAGAGAGGGTAATATGTCTGTTGTGTTGTAAATCACAGCATTTAAATACAGACATGTTAAACCATGTACATCATTATATTGCACGTGCAGATACACATTTATGTGTATATGATAGAAACATTACATATATATAACATAAGCTTAACAATAAATAAAAATGTATTCATAAATTAAATAAAATATTAACTTTATTTAAAACAAATTTGGATAAGATCTATACAAATTTAGACCTCAGAAGCCCAATAAGATCCAAATGGAATAAAAAATTGTAATTTATCTATTTACCCTGTTGCATGTTGGCCTAAATCCAACAAAAGCATCATCAGAGTACAGTAAGGTTCATAAGGTCATACATCATAGAATTTATATATATGAGTGTGTGTGTGTATGTGTGTTTGTGAGTTTATACATCTCCAGTACATCATATAATAAACTTTATAACAAAACTGTAAAATATACATAAGATAAAGTGCTAATAGCTCCACTACACTACACAATGGAAATAAGCTATAGTAGCTCCATAAAAATAGCATAAGCCTCCTTCTCGTCCTTCGCACGTCTTCATGCATTATCGACATATGTGTCTCTCATCTGCTCATTTAAGAGCACCCGTGAATATAAGAAGCAATGCAAATAACCTCGGGTCATACAATAGTCTGATATGAGCGACCTATAAGCCTAAAAAAATAGACATAAAATCGGTATATCGTAAATAAGAGCAATATGGTATGGAAAGTCATACCTCACCGCTTCTGCATCCAATAAGTTAGCACATAAACATAATATTTGTTGATCTACTATCATCAGTAAAGGGTGTACTACTCCATCTGAGTACAAATTAGTGTGTCGGAGTATTAGACTTGATAGTATCTGCATCACATAGACAACCATAGCAACCATTAAACAATGAAGCATCTCTTATACTCACAGTGCATTGGAATATACAATACTCAAATTACCAACATCGTAAGGTCAACGACTAGCCAACATCGCAACTCTATTCATGCTTAAATGCTTGCCCACTCATACAGCTAGAACTAGACTCGCTCAGATTGTCTAGAGATACGAATACGCTCAGACTATCCACCGTAAGCGTTCACGCCTACTCCTTCTTTACAAGCATACATCAAAGCATTTGATTATAACTGATTCCCTGGCACATGTACCGATAGTAGAACCCCCTTGTTCCACTCCATATGTCATCACCGTATAAAACTTGCCTACTTGGACGATCCCCGGATGCTCTAGCTAGCTTCCCTCAAATGTCCATGCTAGTTTAACACTATAGCATGGATCGGTATCAATCCATAATGGATCGGTACAAGTCTATATACTTAGCCAAAATCAACTCTAGCCTTCATGCCTTAGCCAAAAATGCTCTAATCAACAAGTATGATGGATCAATACCGTTCCACCATGGATCGGTGTCGATCCATACACTTAGTCAAATTTTGCTTCAGGTGGACTGCGATCAATCTACCATGTCCTCAAAGCTCCAAATATGTTAACTTAAAATTTGGCAAGGATCGGTATCGGTCCGTAACATTTTCAAATTTGGATAAGTTTTTGCTTTGGCCAATTCTACTCGTTAATCCATCTCTTTTCTGTCCACTTCAATCTGTGTGCATCTCTCAATTTCAACGATCGACTCCAAACTCTCTAGAGTTCATCCCTCGAAGCATATTCTACTACTACATACTCTTCTCCTTATTATAATCGAAACGACGTCGAATAGTCCTCATTTACTCTCAAAGATCCTCGCATATAGAATAACTTATTCCCATTCACTTCGCTTGACTGTTTCATCCATTCAATCATTACACGCAAGCACAATAATCAACAGCATACCATTATATCAAGTCATTATTCATACAAACATCCTAAAATATGTCTAACATATAATAAAGTATCCATATCATTAGAGAAAATGATTTAGAACACTTGAAATCATCAAAACACATTTTTATGCTCATTTTTGAATCGGTTCAGATCTGAAAATCATATTTTTGACCTGAAAAATAGATCCAAAACACTTCTAAATATATTTTCTGATGTGTGTGCATGTGTGTGTGTATCACTCACTTATTGATGTAAAAACGATAAAAACAAGTCCAATATCTAAGCAAATCCGGTCTAAACGACAATGATCTCGAAGCCGCTTCCCAAAAATGATGATTTGATAATCTTTACTGAAATACCTTCTAATCATATAGGAGTGGTACGAACTTTAAAAATCAAAAATAATGTATTTGTGGGTTATAGATGAGTGGAGGTGTGAGATGAGGTTTTGACACTGTAGAAATATATATTAGTACTTGAATTATTGAAAATATTTTGTGCATGCATTGAGAAATATTAGCATATCTTTTCTATTCATAAACTTCATTATTAGTAATTTTCTTGCTGTATACGTTAAAGGTGAGACACTTAAGTCATAAGATGTATCAAACTATAATCATTATGTTGTTCTTTGTTGGTGTATGTTATTATTAATCTATTAAAAGTACAGTTAGATGGAAAAGTATATGTCTTCATGGTAATTAGTTGATTACACTAAATGTTGCACGATGTTCATATTCCTTTGTAGAAAAAGCTTAAAAGTGCAACTAGTGACTCAAATCTATTGGATATATTTTAGAAGAAGTAATAGCGCAATAGTTTAGACAAGCCATAAAAATTAAAATTATATCTAACCTTGTCAAATTCCTGATAAAGACTCCACATAAATAATACCCACCTAATTTACCTCATCATACTTAAAGTTGTAAAACTTAACGAACAATAAAACGTTATAGTTTAGGGATGCATGTTTCGATTGATGATTTGTAAGGAAATTAGACTATGGTTGAACTTATATATGCATTTACATATGTTTCTACAATTAAAAATTGAAAAAAAATGTGACACTCTTATACATCTTTAATGCTCTATAGTATGAAATGATGCATTAGCGGCTTTGTCTAATATGTAATCAAAGCATATAATGTGTATGACAGTAGACATTTTGTGTTCATATGACAACTTCACATCTACATTTCGATCATCAAATAGAAAATAAGAACATCTATACCAGGGTGGGCATTTCTAGGGTGGGGTGGCCAAAAAAGCATCAATTCCTCATACTCTTCCCATAGTCGAGTGGGAGGCATCGAACTATTTTAAAAAAAAAATGCTATAAATGATTTCAAAACCGTTTATCCTATAAACTTTTTTAAAAATCGTTTATATAATTGAAATAGCATTCTTTATGTTGTTAAATGGCATTTAGAAAACCATTTATCTTAAACTGTTTTCTAAAAGTTTAGACCCAAAACAGTTTTTATGGTTTTCAAAAAATCGTTTAGGAATTCGCATTCAAACAAAGTCTCACGCTCAAATTGGTGTTGCTGAAACGTGAGGACATGCAAAAAAAGAGAAGTTTACCCCCCACTTCATTATCATACATTTTTTATGGTGCTTTAAGGAATCAATATTAAGTGGGTTAAGACGCATTCTTATGTTAAACGAAATGAGCATTTGAAAGGGACACGAAAAGAGAATGTTTGACGAAAAATAAATCTGTTCCTGTCTTGAGAAATTAAAAGAATATTTGAAAGGGTCAACTAATTACTTTGTTAATGTACTTGTATTGTTTTAAAATAGGTGTGTTTTGAGAATGTAACTTAATATGAAAATTTGCTAATTCAATTACAATAATGGTACAAGAACAATTACATTGGTACAACAATTTGGAATTAAAGATACAACAACGATACAAGCATAATTACAATATATATATATATATATATATATATATATATATATATATATATATATATATATATATATATATATATATCTCACATGCGCAACTCTTCCTCTTCCTGCATTTTGATACCAATACCCAACAACCCACCTGAAGGACGCTGCTAGCATTTCTTGTATCTGACATTATGTAGAATACATCATAATATCCTATTGAAGTTTAAAAATAAAACTAAACAGTATATATCATAGTTTCAGATGCATTGTATTCAACAATGACAAAATAAATAATTACTCAATATGAATGGAAGGTACCACATTCGGTTTCTTGCCGACAACCTTGTTATTCACCCTGTGCCTTGGGGCGCTGAATGCATAATGCTACTACAACTATGGAACATGTTTTCACCCAAGATTAGTATTGGAATTCAAAATCATATAGAGAGAATTAGGTACGTCAATAGTAGTTTGAAACCGGTATAACCGAGTAAAAGCATTCATCTGCAAATACTTCATTTAGGTTAGAATTGACCGTAAACTGTCGACCTCCCAGCATCACGAAAAAAAAATAGCAAATACCGAAGGTGAAAACTTAGCCTATTAGCAGCAGAACTCAACTGTTAACAGAACAGTACAGTTCGTCTACTATGCATAAGTAAAGATAACGGACAATTATCCAGATAAGTAATGCACGTAAATAATCACCACTAGTAGAAACACAAAAATACATTATAAGAAACTCAACAACTGCGCATAGCCAGATTACCATATAAACAATTGAATCAGGCTAGCACATAATCTCATTTCCTTGCACATATATTTGCGGTTTAAACTTAGCAGTCAACCAAAAACATGAACGACCGTGTAAAAATTAGAAAAAATGCCTAACAATGTCAGTATGGTTTGAAAACTGCAGTCCATTTAAAAATCCGTGGTACTATGATCCAGGTTTTAAATACCCTGGACAGGAAATGCCTTCGTACTCGCGTCAAACATTACTTAAACCTATACGATAATTACAAATAACCACTGATCAACAACCAAATCAACTCGAAACATTTACAGATCAGAATCAAGAATGATAGCAAACCTGGAATTAATCAAGATCAACAGACGATCAGAAAACAACACATTGAAATTTCATTAATAAAACCAGCCATAAATATAAACTGACATCGCAATACCACCATCTTACAGATAACCGCCAACCTTTAGCAAACCCAAAGACTACAAAAAGTCCTAAAGCACAAAAGAAACACCAGGTAACCTATGCCCTCTCGCCTCTGATTCTCCTAGCAAGCTGCATGTCTTTAGGCATAATTGTAACTCTCTTAGCATGAATCGCACAGATATTTGTATCTTCAAACAATCCAACAAGATAAGCCTCAGACGCCTCCTGAAGTGCGGAAACAGCTGAACTCTGAAACCTTAAATCGGTTTTGAAATCTTGAGCGATCTCACGAACCAATCTCTGGAAAGGAAGTTTCCTAATCAGAAGTTCGGTGCTTTTCTGATACTTACGAATTTCACGAAGGGCGACGGTTCCTGGCCTGAATCTGTGTGGTTTCTTAACGCCGCCAGTGGCTGGAGCAGACTTACGAGCAGCTTTGGTGGCAAGTTGCTTTCTTGGAGCCTTGCCTCCAGTTGATTTGCGAGCAGTTTGCTTGGTACGTGCCATTGAGGACTAAATTAGGGATTTTGATTTAGATTTGTTGCTAATTTGGCAAGGGTCGAGATAGGTTGAATGATGGGTAGGTAGGTGTTGGTGTTTATATAAAAGTTTGGGGATTGGAGGGAGTCTTGAATTTGGTGAAAGTTTCGCGTACAAATTTAAATGTTCCCCGCCTGGTTTTGTTAGAATTGCAAACGGCCAATGGATGAATCTTGGACGGCTGAGATTAGTACTGACTAATGGTGATCCTGAATGAGCGCATTTAGCCAATAGAACATGGTCACGTGTGCTGTGTGATTGTTTTGGCGCCCTAAACCTTTGTTGATTTCTTAATTTTGTAAAGCAATATCACCAAAGCTCTACCAACTCATTCAAATGACGACTGTCATCTATGAATGGCTCGTACTTTTTGTTTATTTGATATTTTACCAAGTTATGTATCCCACAAGTGTAGATATCCAATTCATGAGCAAGTGGTTGCCCAGTCGCTGCTTAAACGACTTTGAATAATAGTTGTGTGGTTTTAATATTTAATTTGATTTATTTTTCTACATGTGTTCTAGTGTGAAAATAAATCTAAACCATAATTATCTACATTTTATCCACTTGTAAACTCAACATTTTTCTTTTTTTTTTAGTTCACCCTTTCATCGTTCATTTAAAACATTAAATCTCTTATTAATTAAACTTAAATTCACGTGCAGACACCTCGTAAAAACACGGTACATTTATCTTTTATAGATCACGAATATATGAAACTAATCAAAATTCAAAGCAAATCGACATAATTTACCTAAACGGTTTATTTGCTCTTTAAATTTAAGGCTTTAATCTGAAATTTAATTCGATTGACTTTAAACGAATTCAATGATAAAACATACGTAATTGCAATAGCTAAACAATCTAGATAATTGTCGTGGGTATCAAATATATCGATACATCAAGTCGACAATAACATTGTTGTGCTCAAATGGTTCAACAAAAATATGTGATACTGAAATAGTATATAACATAATAGAATAATCTTATGAGTCGTATAACGACCCAACATTTCGACCCTCGAATGTTAATATTGATACAGCCACGGTATTTGTGTGTCGAACACCCAAATATCAGAAAGACGGATTGTTAGGGTTAAGTAAAAAGAAAACAAAACAAAACAAGAAAAAAAAAACAATACCAAAATCTCACAAATGGAACAATAATATGCAATATCCAAAAAAAGGTACAAAGGGTTACTCAAAGATTCAAAGTAACTTTAAAGTTACAAAATCTAAGTACTATCATAAGTCTGTACAGTTATAAATGTATGTCCTCACAATGCTGCTACATACATGCTAATAATGCAACAGAAATAAAAATAAATAGATAAATGGAAGCCTCTGGCTCATCTCCTGAAGCTCTGAAGCGTCCACAATCAAACATGTTTTACACAGCCTACTTGAAAGAGTACACGAGGATTTATAGAAAATAAAAACCACAAGTCAGACAAGGGTCTGTTACGATAAATTCAAGATACATGCGTCCATATAACATTAACATTTAAGACCGTATGTATCATCGTAACAGTTTTCCCTTCAAAAGAAACAAAACCATTCGATAAGAAAATGTAGCAACATAATAGACAGTGTCTAGAATATAGAATATAATTCAAACAATGGTTGTGCCACTTGCATCTCACATCGCAAAAATATTACAAGTACATATAAAATCGCTAAGGTACGTTCGCATATGGATTTTCCGTGGATTTCTCCTTGGTACATCGAGGTCGGCCACTTGACAAGAGTCAGAAGCTAACTTCCGAAGCAATGTATATCTTTAGATAAAATGTACCATAAGGTAAACATGGTTGGCCCATGCCCGAACACGTGATACTGAATATCATCAACTCTCACTAGCAACGTCGATATATAGGCATCTCTAGATGCGAAGCTGATATACTATTTGGGTTAGCTAAACACCGTTGCTTATGCATCATGCTCTATTTTCTGTCATTTTCGATGGTGAAGCCACGTTCAGCATCACTCGCACGAGTCTTCATCACTCGAACAGATCACGAATCTCTCTCTGGGTTCTAGCACAAGTCGTTTGACGAACTTGACAGTTTCCCTCGGACTTAACTTCAGGATAGACAGTTCGACTTTATAACGTTTGTTTGAATGTTAATGTTGGTCTCTCTCTTGCACTTAACCTTAGGATAGACAGTTCAACTCTATAACATTCCACTTCCACAACTACTTCCAAAACACAGGCTCGTATATCGATTTTAAAGTAGTATTCTGTGATGACCCGGAATTTTGGACGATATCAATTTAATAATCCGTATTAAAAATTAAATTGATTTGATAATCTTTGCAATAAAATTTGAATTTAATTTAATAATCTAATTAAATAAATATTTAATTGGTGAATTTTTTTCTTTTAAAAGCTAATAAAATGTTTTCTATTTATAATGTGTGTATATATATATATTTGTATATATTGTAAATAGACAAGCTTTGGTTTGAAATTTAATAAATAAATAAAATCTTGTTTTTAAATTATAATATATTTTTAGTAATTTGGAAATTTGATTTAAGTTTAATATAAAACTTTTCAAAGCTATTTAAATAAATAACTATATGGTTTTAAATACTTAAGGTAAATGTTAATTGTTTAAAATCTATTTTAGCTTAAGTATAAATTTAAACAAAAAGGTTTATTTTATTTTCTTTTTAAATATTGCTTAATAAATATGATTTGAAAAAATATATAAAAGTTTAAAATACAATTAATATATATAATTCATTTAGTAGATAAGTAATTTATTAATAATAAGATAATCTCTTTTATAAATTATTTCAAATTGATAAATGCGTTATTTTCAAATAATAACTATAATGTATAGATATAGATAGGTTTTAAAGACAATAGAATTGTTATTTTCAAATTTGAATGTGTAGTTATATATGTATATATATAACTTGATTTTTAAATTGGATTTTTGAATTTAATTTGAATTTGAATTAGTTTTGAAATTCAAAAGATAGATATTTAAAATGTTTGGATTTTAAATTATACGTATAAACTTTTATTTATATATAATTTGTTTTATTACATTTTCTTTAAAAAGAAATTCATATATACATTTACATAAGAATAAATAAATTAAGTATAGCTTTTTATTTAACATTTAAATAAATAAAATAATACATTTGACATGTGTAAATACATTAAGTAACATAATAACAAGTGTTAAGTAAATATTAATTCAAGATGACAAATGTTAAGATATTAGACAAGTGTCATTTTAAAATTTTAATTTCTTTATTTTTAATAAACCACATTTTTCATTTATATAAACACATTGTTTTCTCATCTTTATTTTTTTCTATTTTCTTCAAAGCTAAGAAGCAATTAAAACCAAATCCCCTTAAAAACAAATCTGAAATCGGTACTTCCTTTAACCAAATCAAAATTCAATTACCTGAAATCATCTTCGAACCAGAAACTTGTTCATTTTCAAACCCTGTGCATTTCCAGATCAAAGCCCGTTCATTCATTTTCTAAAGCAAATCTGAAAATCCACATTCCTCAAACCATTACTCCAAAACAATCTATAATCAATTCAATAAACTGCAGATTATTTGCAAATCAAATCATCAACCTGTAATTTCATTTTCAAATCAAAATCAAAGGCCTGCAATTCATTTTCAAAGATCAAAATCTAACCTGAAGCATCAAAGCCTTTTTTTTTCAAATCTGAGTCATCTCTGCATGTTTCAATGACAAGCAACTCAAGCATTCCGGTTTCAAGTTTTTAAGATCAAAGAAGAATTTTACTTCAGCAACTTAAGTTTTAAAGTTTAAAGCTGTTTCAAATTGGTTCAGGGGCTCTGTTCATTTTTGAATCTGGTTTGTAACATCGCTTTTAAAATTTTAAGTATATGAAATAAGGTTGCATGATTAATATCTGAAGCCAAATATGTTTGTGTGTATGTATAGTAGTGAATTTATGTGAATATTTAGATGAATGATGAATGTATGCCCGAACACCTCCGTTCCCAATTTCAAAACTCAGGATTTGATTTAAAATGCTCTATCTCTTGATCTAGTCATTATTAGGATTTAGTATTTAAACAAAATTTGCTTGTTTTATCATTGATTAAATTTTAAAATTCTATTTAAGTTGGAATTTTTTTGAAATATCACTGGAAATCAAAAACAACAGTACAAGCTTAAGATAAGTAAAAATTCAATTACCCCGATTCATGGATTCTGGAGTATAAGTCGAATACTTAAACTAAAACTTGATTTTTGAAACTAAAATCATAATTTTTAGTTTGAGGATGGATGAGCAGTTCTGGTTTGACCAGAAATGGTGTTTTGGGGAAGTTCTGATGATCTCGATGGTTTGGAAGGTTGTAATCTTCGGCGATGGTAGTGGGATGATCGGAGAGTAAAGGAAAAATATCAGGAAGGCGATCAAGGGACGGCGGCGATGGTGGTTGATCCTTGAAGTCTGTAACCCTCGTTTAAATAAGTTGGACATTTTTGATCGGGGTGACGTCTCTGTTGGACCGAGTGCCACCATATTTTGGGAATTGGAAGATTGGGTGTTGGCGAAGGTGTTGCTGGAATTTCAGATGCTCCGGTGGTCGGAGACTCGAGTACGAGATGATTCCAGGTTTATGGGTTCTTGTTCCAGTTTTATGTTATGATGTTCGAATTCAATTTCGAGTTTGTTGTGATGATATGATGATCGTGATGGGGTGCAGGGATGATTGCTGATGTGATAAAATCATCGTGGTTGATCAGTGATGGTCAAAGCCACCATGCATGTGCACGGTGCACTTTGTTTTTCTGGTGATCTGGGTTGAAGTAGGAGGGTATACTCGAATTTTTCTCAAGTAATTCGAGTATTTGCTCGAAGTGACGTGAGGTTTGACTCGAAGCAATTGAAGGGTGGGCTCGGGTCAAAGGATAGTTACAGGTTTTTTTAAAACCTGTCAGTGTTTAAATTTTAAACTGAATTTAAAAATGTAAAGCAAGAATTAAACCAGTTTTTAAATCTTTTAAGTATGGATTCAAATTTAACTTGGTATCCTAGTTTTGAAATGAATAAGTTTTTAAATTTTAAATTTTTTTAACAACTTAAAAGTATTTAAAGTATGTTTTAAAATGATTTGAATTTTAAAATGAATTTGGTTTAAAAGTCTTTTGAACTTCTTTATAAGGTCAGTATTTCTTTAACATGTGATTTAAAGGGTTTTAAAATTGTTTTTAAACTTTTTTAAAGTTAAATTTGTATTCGTTTTTTATCTTAAATTTGAAATGAAATTCAAAAGTAAATTTGAAAGTAAAATGTTTTCAAATGCATTTGTGAATGATAATTAAATCATAAATCAGAATAATGTTTTTATCTTAAACATAATTAAGATTTAATGATTTATGATTCATTAAATTATTAAGGTAATTAAAGAATAATTAATTAATTCAATTTATTAATGATTTGGATCAATTAATTTACTAATTAAGGGTTTTAAATTAATTAATTAAGGTTTAAGATTAATTAGTTGAGAAATAATTAATTTGTAATTAAGGATCAATAATTAGGTAAGATTTGATTTTTAATTAATGATTAGAAATTAATTAATCAAGTAATTAAGAATTAATTAAGTTACAGTTAAGTACTTAATTAATTAAATAAATAGAGATTAATTAATTGGTTATTAAAGATTAATTAATTTATAATTAATAATGATTAATCTAAGTTTAATTACTTAAGAGAAGTAATTAAAGAATTGTTAATAGTTAATGAAGATCATTAACTCGAGATTATTAAATAATTAATTAATGTGATTAATTTTAATAATTAATTATATTAATTAATTAAAAATAATCATTTTTGAAATTGTTTAAGTAAAATTACTTAATGAAAGTAATTAGGGAGTTAATTACTCATTGTAATTAATTGAGTTTAATATGATTAGTTTATGTTAATTAATTTAAGATAATCACTAGATGATTTGGTAAGTATAATTACTTAGTGTAATTTATAAAGTATAATTACTTAGCGAAGTAATTAATGGTAATTACTGGATGTAATTAATTGAATGGTGATTTATTAATGGAAGTGATTTGAGTTTAATTACTTTGTGTAATTAATCAAGGGATTGATTAAGATAATTAATTAAGGATTAATTAATTTATTTAATGAAGTAATTAAGGGTAGTTAATTACTGGATGAGATTAATCAAGAGTGATTAATAATTGTGGTTTAATTAAAGATTAATTACTTGATGCAATTAATTTAAATAGAGTAATTAATTAAAAATGAAATTAGGGATCATTACTTAATATAATTAATGATGTAATTAAGAATTGATTTATTAAGGAATAATTAATCAATAAAGTAATTATTAAGTAATTAATTAATTGTAATTAATTAAGGATTAATGCGATTAATTATAGTTAATTAATTAATGAAGTAATTAAGGTTAATTACTGTAAGTGGTTAAGGATAATTAATTTGTGAAATTAATTAAAGGCTAATTACTTGAATGTAATCAAAGGGTAATTAATCAAGGGTGATTAATTAAGGTGAAAATTAGAGGATGATTAATTAATTGATTTATAATCAATTAATGGTTAAGTAAGTAAGATTTATAGTAATGGAAGTATTAATTTAATTTATTTTAATTAATTGGAGATGAAGTAATTAATTTAATTCATTTAAATTAATTATAGATGGTTAATAAATCATTGCCTATGGATGCTGAATGATATTGAATGCTTTGCATTGTTTGGTATCTCTGATATGAGATATGTGCTGATTTGTGATATGGATGCTTTGGTTGAATTGTGATGATAATATGAACTATCTATTTGTGATAAATATCTATTGTGATATTGTGAATTATCTATCTGCGTGAATATAGATAATAGAATTGAATTTGTTTTAACTTTAAAACAACTTGGACCTAAAAGATACGTTTTGGATTTCGATGAGACCGGGATCGGGTTTCCAAATTTGGATATCCAAAAACCACATCGATCCAAATTAACGATAGGTCGTGAATCTCAAGTGAAGATGAAGATTCAGAGTGCAAGGGTTATTGTCGTTAACTCTGAGGGTGATTCCAAAATGAGTGTAATGAGATAATGCCTTCGGTTTCGTTTGAACCCGGAACGAACTTGTATGGATTGAATGCTTTCAGACCATCGTCAGGTGGACGATGAGCATTCTAAGATAGATGTGTTCTGTAAAGGTAATCGTAGCCTCAAGCCTCATCAATCGGGAATGGCTAAAACATGGGAGGTGCAGCAAGGCTAAGTGGGCAGCACCCAAGTAGGATGAGATGAACCCCCGTCTAGAAGTCCCTTTATATTCGGCTGTGTGAGGCAGTTGATTGCAACAACTGTCGGGGTTGTCTTATTCGGGATTATCCAGTAAGGGATGGTTCCGGCTTTGTGTTGCAGGGGATTTAGGGTGGATCCTTGGTACGGTGATCTAGGCCATGTACTGTGACGGGCGGTGCCCCGTAGCCCTGCCGTTGATGGAAACTCATTCTTCCTACGTGCCTTTACGGTTTTGATTATATTACCCACTTTGTGGCTAGTATGCTGGAATTTAATCATGTAACAATTTCAGCTATTTCTTATTTATTTGAAAACCCTAGACCCTAATATAATATCACTGGATTTCCTAGCAAATGTTTTGGTTGGTGCAAGGTAAAAACTTACCCATGTTTATGTGTAGGGAGTCTTACGTGATACCTTTTGTTTTCAAAGGTTTTCAAAGTTAAGCAACTTTAACCTGTTACTCACACCAGACCTATGTCTGGCCCGGAGTTTATTTCTGTTTTTCTAAACTCTTGGGTACTCAAATTTTTACGAGTAGCCAAGGGATTCAGGTTAGCTTTGACGAATTCTGAAGGAGCAATGGAGCAGGAGGCTTCAGCGTTGTAGATATATAGTTTCCGCTGTGTTGATTTCTTTGTGTTGTATTGACTAGACAGGTGTTTATAACTCTCTAGTATGTGATGTATAATATGTGTAACTCTGATTGACGTTGTATACTATGTAATAGTTATGTGATTAATATAATTTATTTGTTCCGCTATTTTAGATTCTCATGTTGTTTCTTCTTTCTTTTCTATCTTTTCTATCTCTTTCTTTTTTAAAGATGATGCGGCTTTCTGTGGTGAAAAGTCGGGTCATCGCAGTTGGTATCAAAGCGCTAGGTTGAGTGAATACCTAGGCTTTGGAGTGATTTCTATCTTGAGAGAGCGTATTTGTAATTTATATATATATATATATATATATATATATATATATTTGTAATTTATATATATATATATATTTCTACCTATTTGTTGGGTTACATGTTCGGATTTTCCAACATAAGTTATGAAGGTAGATAGAGTAGTAGTGTGTGTAGCATGACTACCAATGATTGGAGTTTGAGTGTTGAGGCTGGAAGTGTTTCTACCGAGACTGTAGACCTAATACCGTATCGAGTGAGCTTTGTTGTGGTGAAGGATTTCACCAATCTCTGAAGAAACCTGTTAAGGTTCGGAGTCCATCTTTGAAGTGCAAATTTGGATGAGTAGAGTTTGGATCTGTCGGATGAGCAGAAGCAAGTGATGGTATCTTGGCAACCTCAGGAAGTAGTAGCTGTGTGATGAGACACAGTGACTAAGGATGTTTTCGAAGATGTTTCTTTGGAACAAGTTTAAGGAAGTGTGTCTGCTTCGGTGTTGTGGCTAGGTTCAACAGGGTATTTCTGTTTGGTTTGAGGTCCGAGTTTCTCAAGGAGCTTTGGATTAGGAAGTCTTTTGGCATCTTGGCAGCAGTGCAGCTCGGAGTGTTCTATGTGCCAGCAGGAAGGTCATCTGGCTGAGAAGTTTTCTAGAGGTGAAGTTCAGAAGCAGCAAAGTGGATCCATTTCTTTGATGGATTGGCTAGATAAGCGTAAGCTGTTCTGATTGGTAAAGAGAGAATAGTTTTCTTTGGAATTAGGCTGGGTTGACCGCAAAAGTGACTTGCGATAGCTGAGTGTTCTCTTGGGTTGTTAGAGAGTTTTCGGATGTTTTCAGGGAAGTCAGAGGTTTGCCTTAGCATCTGGAGATTGAGTTTTTGTATCGACTAGGATTCCAGGAGTGGTACCGGTGGTTCAGCAAGTAGAAGGATGGTTCCTAGAGATAGAGTTTGGTGAAGTAGCTCAGATTTTGGTGGAACTTCTGAGTTTTCTCTTTATGGATCTGTTGAACCGTGTCTTCTGGGATGTGTTGTCTAGTTTGTGCTCGTGTTCATCATCAGCATTTTCTTCTGCTCCATATCAGAGTTGTGCAGCATAAGCAGTTTAGGAGTGCGTCTTTCTTGTCTTTTCCGGATGGAAGAAGTAAGTTCAGTCTTCTGATGGTTGTGAGGTGGAGTTTGTTCTTGATTTTGGTTGATCTTGAAAGGATCATTTTGTTGGATTGTTTTTGTTCCAGTTTGTTTCGAAAGGCATCAGCGAAGGTTGAGCTGATCAGAAAGGATGTAGGCAGCCCAGAATCGTTAGAAGTTTTGTGGATAAGAGTCAGAGATTTGATTTTGGATAAGTTTTCTCCGATTGAAGGAGCTATAAGATTGGGTAAGACTGAGAAGCTAGCTCCGAGGTATATTGGATTCTTCTATATTCTTGTTAGGATAAGTGCTTTGGTCTTCAGGGTTGAATTGCCAGTTTGGATAACTGGGATTCGATGTGTTTCACGTATATCTGAGGGAGTACGTGTTTGGTCTATCTCTGGTTTTGGAACCAGCAGTTCAGGAGGATTTAGTTGTTGAGCAGGACTTGACTTTGGTCTGATATCCTGTTCAGCTTTATAGATCTAGATGAGTAGGAGCTCCGTAGCTTAGTAGTATAGATTGTTTGGATTCTGTAGAGCGATTATCCCAGTATTTATACTTGGGAAACTCTAGGAAGTTTTATCCAGAATTTTGTCTACATAGTTAGATTTGTCCGTTTGAGTAAATTGGTTGTTATGGTTGTTAGCATATGGTTGATAGTATATGCTTGTGGTTTAAAATTAAACCTTTGTTGGATTATTAAATTACCTTTGCTATGAAATTTCATGGACGAAATTCTTTTAAAGGGGAAGGAATGTGATGACCCAGAATTTTGGGCAATATTATATTAATAATATGTATTAAAAATTAAATTGATTTGATAATCTTTGTAATAAATTTGAATTTAATTTAATAATCTAATTAAATAAATATTTAATTGGTGAATTTTTTTTCTTTTAAAAGCTAATAAAATGTTTTCTATTTATAATGTGTGTGTATATATATATATATATTTGTATATATTGTAAATAGACAAGCTTTGGTTTGAAAATAAATAAATAAATAAAATCTTGTTTTTAAATTCTAATATATTTTTAGTAATTTGGAAATTTGATTTAAGTTTAATATAAAACTTTTCAAAGCTATTTAAATAAATAACTATATGGTTTTAAATACTTAAGGTAAATGTTAATTGTTTAAAATCTATTTTAGCTTAAGCATAAATTTAAACAAAAAGGTTTATTTTATTTCTTTTTAAATATTGCTTAATAAATATGATTTGAAAAAATATATAAAAGTTTAACATACAATTAATATATATAATTCATTTAGATAGATAAGTAATTTATTAATAATAAGATAATCTCTTTTATAAATTATTTCAAATTGATAAATGTGTTATTTTCAAATAATAATTATAATGTATAGATATAGATAGGTTTTAAAGACAATAGAATTGTTATTTTCAAATTTGAATGTGTAGTTATATATATATATAACTTGACTTTTAAATTGGATTTTGGAATTTAATTTGAATTTGAATTAGTTTTGAAATTCAAAAGATAGATATTTAAAATGTTTGGATTTTAAATTATACGTATAAGCTTTTATTTATATATAATTTGATTTATTACAATTTCTTTAAAAAGAAATTCATATATACATTTACACAAGAATAAATAAATTAAGTATAGCTTTTTATTTAACATTTAAATAAATAAAATAATACATTTGACATGTGTAAATACATTAAGTAACCTAATAACAAGTGTTAAGTAAATATTAATTCAAGATGACAAATGTTAAGATATTAGACAAGTGTCATTTTAAAATTTTAATTTTCTTTATTTTTAATAAACCACATTTTTCATTTATATAAACACATTGTTTTCTCATCTTCATTTTTTTCTATTTTCTTACTCAAAGCCAAGAAGAAATTAAAACCAAATCCCCTCAAAAACAAATCTGAAATCGGTACTTCCTCTAACCAAATCAAAATTCAATTACCTGAAATCATCTTCAAACCAGAAACTTGTTCATTTTCAAACCCTGTGCATTTCCAGATCAAAGCCCGTTAATTCATTTTCTAAAGCAGATCTGAAAATTCACATTCCTCAAACCATTACTCCAAAACAATCTATAATTAATTCAATAAACTGCAAATTATTTGCAAATCAAATCATTAACCTGTAATTTCATTTCCAAATCAAAATCAAAGGCCTGCAATTCATTTTCAAAGATCAAAATATAACCTGAAGCATCAAAGCCTGTTTTTTTTTCAAATCTGAATCATCTCTGCATGTTTCAATGACAAGCAACTCAAGCATTCCAATTTCAAGTTTTTAAGATCAAAGAAGAATTTTACTTCAGCAACTCAAGTTTTAAAGTTTAAAGCTGTTTCAAATTGGTTCAGGGGCTCTGTTCGTTTTTGAATCTGGCTTGTAACATCACTTTTAAAATTTTAAGTATATGAAATAAGATTGCATGATTAATATCTGAATCCAAATATGTTTGTGTGTATGTATAGTAGTGAATTTATGTGAATATTTAGATGAATGATGAATGTATGCCTGAACACCTCTGTTCCCAATTTCAAACTCAGGATTTGATTTAAAATGCTCTATCTCTTGATCTAGTCATTATTAGGATTTAGTATTTAAACAAAATTTGCTTGTTTTATCATTGATTAACTTTTAAAATTTTATTTAAGTTAGAATTTTTTTGAAATATCATTTGAAATCAAAAACAACAGTATAAGCTTAAGATAAGTAAAAATTCAATTACCCCGATTCATGGATTCAGGAGTATAAGTCGAATACTTAAACTAAAACTTGATTTTTGAAACTAAAATCATACTTTTTAGTTTGAGGATGGATGAGCAGTTCTGGTTTGACCAGAAATGGTGTTTTAGGGAAGTTCTGATGATCTCGATGGTTTGGAAGGTTGTAATCTTCAGCGATGGTAGTGAGATGATGCGACGACCCGAAATTTTTGGATGTTTGAAATAGGAATATATAATTGGTTTTAAATATTCAAAAGAGTAATTTTAACTTGAATTTCAAATGTCACCATTTACTGGACAATTTAATTCTGAATTAAACTATTGGAAATTGGGTAAAATATGAAATTTGGGATTTTTTTAGCTTGTTAAAAATAATACTGAAGGTGATAGAACTTTTAAAATTGAATTTAACAATGATTTGTTCGGTTTTAAAAATATATCGTTTAAATTGACATTTAAAAATAGTCCTCCGAGGCACAGTCACGGAATTCGATGAAACAAGTTCCATTGGATCTGTAATATTGTATTATTATCGGATTTCAAATTTCGTAGTGATTGGAGTTGTTGTGTGAGCATACAATATAAACGCGCTGAAATTTTATCGAAATTTAATATAAAAACTGGGTCCAAAAAGCTATCTTCTCCATACGATAGAATTAGGACTCGAAACCTTTCCATTTGCATTCGGAATAGGGGTATAACATTATAAACGTCTAGCGGCACGCCTCGATAGGAGGTCAAGTTTTTAAGTTGCATTTATCGAAACAATTTGAATTTGAATTTGAATTTAAATTGAATATATTTATACTAGTCAACTGTAGTTGAAATTATCTCACATCAACCCTTTTTCCTTTCAATTCAAAAGCACTGTAGCAAGTATAGTCTAGCACGTAAAACATCCCCTTCATCAACTTTACATCAGCCCAAAAAAAATAATAAAATTTGAAATCTCGAAACAAAAGGTTTGCTGAGCTTTTTCATTCTTCATTTTATAATCTCGTTTCAAAAGAAAAAAAAATGGCAGCCTCTGCTTCCTTTTAAAAATCGCGTTTCTTTTTCCAAGTTGAAATCAACAGATTTCAAAAGAAAAGAAGAAACCGAAGTTCACTTTACAAATGGGAAAAAATAAATACTGTCTTCGTTCGAAAATCAAGCCGAGCCCCTTTTTCTTCAAATCGAATATCAACAAGTCGCGTTCAAAACTCCTC
Organism: Allium cepa; assembly: GCA_030765085.1. NCBI lineage: Eukaryota > Viridiplantae > Streptophyta > Magnoliopsida > Asparagales > Amaryllidaceae > Allium > Allium cepa. The sequence continues at coordinate 207,866,694 of CM060934.1, forward strand.
CCTTTCTTTTCTGCTGAGCAAATTGTAGTAAAAGAAATAAGGTGTGAAACCATATTCGATTTCAGATCTGTCGATTCTCGAATCGAACTTGGGGTCGAGGAGAAACGACAGTTTGGGAGTCGCGCTTGAGTGAGGGAGGAGGTGAGCTCGAATGCAACTATGGCCGTGGCAAGATTTGAGGGCGAAGTAGGTCGCGAGCGATTTCGCGATGGTGATTAGGGTCTGTCGAAGTCGAGAAGGGGTTTCGCGATCGAAGTGTCAAAATTTTCAAGGCAGGGACTGGCAGAAGAATTCGGCGATGGTGGGTCTGGCATCGTGTTCGGTGGAGGCTCAAGTCGTGTTCGATAAAGACTATTGCAGTAAGGTATATTTTTTATTTATTCTATTTTATTTTAGTAAATTATATATATATATATATATGTATGTATGTATACATAATTGAGAAACAAAGATATATTTATAAATCATCAACTTACTGTTTAAGATACATAATATGTACATAGATAGATATTTTAACTTACCAGGTTATTTTAAAATAATTTATTAAGGACGTTTAATTTTAAATTTGTTATCCAATAAATATATATATATATATACAGGTTGAAAATATTTATATATAAAGTTAAAGCAGAAAACTTTTTAGGAAAATATATAACTATGTATATATAGTTAAACTTAGATTTTTAGAATATGCATAAACAAATATTTATCTATGCATATAAATAAACAGGAATAACAGTATATACCTATAGATAAGGTTTTGGGAATGGAAACTTAAATGTTGAGGAGTTTATATAAAACTGGATCCATATAGATTATTTTATACAAAAATGTGTAGTACCAAAAGGAAAACTATTAGTTTAAAATTAAAAAAAAGCATTAATTAAATTATTAAATGCTTATGGACTGTTCGATTAGTTCAAATGTTAATAAATTGTGTAAATGTTATACAAGGTCTAAAAATCATGGAGAAAACAGGGCAAGGTTGGATCGGATTGCAAACAAAATCAAAGGTGAGTTAATCTCACTCTTCTGGATTGCTATTTAAATTTAAATGGTTAAATTTAAATAATTGGTTGAATGGTTGGATTGATTTGATGTGGTATATTATATAGTAGTATATAGTATATATTAGAGTGATTGATTTCCCGCATTATACAGCGGATGAGACCCTATGCGTCGCATAATAGCGGATGATATTATATTTAAATCCCTTATACCACGATATTCCACCTCAAAGTGGAATTGGTATTGTGCTAACATCTGTGGATGCAGGGAAACAGGTTAGAGGGATCCAACTGGATTCCTCAAAAATTATTTAGATTGTTAATATTCTGTGTTATGAATATTTGATATTCTGTGGTGAATTATATTGATAATTGGAATATTGAACGCTATGGTTTGTTTAAATATATTTCGATACTATGAGTTATCAAAATCTATGGAATTAGATTTTTTTTGAAAAGAATATAAAAGAGAAAATTTTCAAGTAAAATAATTATAGAGAATTTGAATAAATTTGGAATGAATTGAAAAAGAATAAAAATGATTTTTTTTAAATTCTAATAAATAAATTTCGGGTATAAAAAGGGGATTTTGAAATAACCGAGGAATAATGAAAATTAAAATTCAAGCATTATTATTTTAAAGAAATAAAGAATTTATTTTAAAATTTTAAGGGTTGAATTTATTTAAGAGTATAAGAAAGGAATTTGGGAAATCTGAATCAGTATTCTCAGTTAAAAGGGATTTTAAATTATAATAAAGAATTGAAATTTAAAGTTAATGGATTTCGAAATAAATGGAGTAAGTAAGGAAATTTATTTCAAAGTGAAGTAAATTGGAAATCAATTTGGAAATTGATTTAAGTGTTTGAACCGGGATTTTAAAGGAGGATTGGACTAAAAGATTTATAAACCGGGTTTATAAAAGTAAAAAATATATATTAGTGGATATTTGGAAAGAATAAATTCAAGGTGGGAATTTATTAAAAGAATGGGTAAATTTGTTTAAAAATAAATAGTGATTTATTTTTAAGGATGTGAAAGAAAAGTATATTTCCTTGGATAGTCAAGTACGTTTTCAAAGCAAATTTTTAAATATAAGTTAAAAGTTTTAAAGTTGTTTTAAAAAGCATGTTTTAGAAAATTAATTATTTCTAAATGTTTAAATTCTAAAGTAAGTATTTTTCAAATTTATTATAGTAGTAATTATTTAAAGTGGAAATTAGCCACAAGGGCCTCTTTAGCAAGTGCAGCATTGGTTTCTAGGACACACAACTGAAATAATTACTTTTAAGGACAAAATGCAAAATAATTAGTTTTTAAGGCCTAAAAACTTATGAAATTATGTCCTTAAAAGTAATTGGACTGCTGAATTTGTCCTTAAAAGTAATTATTTTGCTGACTTTGTCCTTAAAAGTAATTTCTATGGATGTGTGTCCTAGAAACTAATTGGACTGCAAAGTTTGTCCTTCTAGTGAAATGCCCCTTATTTAAAGGTGACTTGGTATTTTGTTTTAAAAGGGTAAAAGTTTAGTTTTATATTTTATAAGTAGCTTTATTTTAAGTATTCTAAAAGTATATATTTTTGAATAAGTATTAAGGTAGTTTTTAACCTAAATGTCTTAAAGGATTTTATAATAAAGAGTTTTAAATTGTTTAAAAATCTAAAGTGTTTATACTTGGTGATTTCAGTGGGAATCCAAAATATTTGAGGAATTTATTCCGTGAGAGAAAATGGTTTGAAACTGTTTTAAAAGGGGATTGAAAATTGGAAATATATCTTGTGAAGATATTTTTAAATTAATAAGTAATTTGGTGAAACTATTTATATTGGATGGTTGTTTGTGAATGATAATTGATAGTTAAATAACCGACTATCAATATTGGCCAATGCGCTGATCATTTCGAAGAGACCGGGATCGGGATTAATTTGTCGAAAACCACTTCGATCCGGTTTGTACGTTTTCGTGAGAAGACGAGTTTGGATTCGAAGATGGAGCAGTGAAGTGCAAGGGCTAGTCGCTACTAATCCCGAGGATATTTCCAAAATGGATGTAGTAGGAGTAGTGCCTTCGGTTCCGTTCGAACCCGGGACAGACTTGTATGGATGAATGCTTTCAGAACATCGTCAGGTGGGCGATGAGCATTCTAAGGGATATATTCTAAAAAGGTAACGCTTAGCCTCGAGCCTCATCAACTGGGAATGACTGAAAATCAGGGGTTATGCAGCAAGGCTAAGTGGGTAGCACACATAAGGGTGAGGTCATCCCTGTCTAGATGTTCCTTTTTATTTCGGCTTAGTGGTGCGGTTGCTGATCCCAACCGCGGAGTGATCTTGCTCGGGACTGTCCAGTGAGGATGGTTTCGGCCTTGTGTTGCAGGGGAGTTAGGGTGGCTCCTCGGTATGGTGATCTAGGCCACGTACTGTGACAGGTGGTACCCCAGTGCCTAGTCATTAGTTAGAAATCCATTCTCCCTACGTGCCTTTTACAGTTTTGTATGTATTACCCATGATATTGGCTAGTAGCTGGAATTTAATGAATGCAACAATTTTGGCTATTTGAATAAGTATTTGTATATAGACAATATTATAATATCAGAGGATTTTGATAAAAAGTGTTTTGGGTATCGTAAGGTAAAAACCCGACATGTTTATTTGTGGCATGGTCTTACGAGATGCTTTTGTTTTCAAAAGGGTTTTGAAACTTTAATAATCCAATTGAGTATGGTTTTCTCACGCTGGTATTCCAGACTGACTCGGGTGTTATTTAACTACAATGCTCGGGTCAAACCGAGTATTATAGAATACAGGATATGTTGCTGTGGAGCTCAAGAGACGAGCTGGATGGCGATACGTACTTCCGTACTTGATTATTATTCCACTACGTATTCAGTTATGAGGACAGGTTTATTTGACTGTCCAGTTGTATGTTATTGATGTTGTTGAACTCTGATGATGTATGAATAAAACAGATATAGTTTTATTTGTGTAAAGATCTGTTATTATCTATTATATTTTATTCCGCTGCGATGGTTAGATTCTAATGTTGTTTTGTATTTTCTTCTTCTACCTCTTCTTCTTTGACCCTAATGGTTCGTATTTCCGTTCATATTGAGTTGATTGATGGTGAATAGTGTCAATTCAAGGGGTACGGATTTGCGGGTCATCACACTCGGTATCAGAGCTGAAGGTTAAGCGAGAACCTTGGCTCTGGTGGGGATTACTCATTGAAATAGAGTTCGTAGTACACTAAAATGAGTTTGAGTGTATTAATAGATATGAGCGTGTATTTGTTAGTGAATATAAAATTGTTTTATATTGTGTTGACTTATCGGTTGAGTGTTTATGGATTCTGGTGGATGTGTGGGACGACATGTCATCGATAGGAGTCTCTAAACTCTTAAATAAGATAAACCGACACGGTATTGTTTTAAAATAGGGTAAATGAAATAATTTTACCCAAATTATTTTTGTATATAAAAGAAAAGTTTTTGTAAACTATTTTAGCTAATATATGGTTGCTTAGATGTTAGGAATGATAATATTAAATTATTACCATTGTTGTGTGGAAATTTAACTAGAAACTGGAAATATAACCAAAGGTTAAGGAAATAAATTCATTTATAAAATGAAATTTATAAATGTGAATTATAAATGTGATCTATAATTGAAGATGAGATAAAATTCCAGAGTAATCCTTGTATGTAGATTGGAAAGTTTTGAAGTTTGAAAATTTGGAAATTTAATTCCTTTAGAGTTTGGAAACGATTTTCAAAGATTTTAGGGGGATAATAAGGATATTATTCAGAAATATTTTTAAAATTTGAATTTGAAATCTGGAGAGATTTGGAATTTAAAACATTTGAAGTGTTTTTAAAAGAGGTAAAAGCATTGAACTCTTTCGGTCGCTGGAAAATAACTTTGGTGATGACTGCAACATCATCGATGTCCATTTTCGAGTTTCCAAAGGAGGAATTACTACTTGAATGTTTTAAATGGGAGATGTTTGCAAAATCTGAGTTGGGTTTTGAAATTCAAAGAGATAATTGAATTTACCAAGGGATTTTGGATATAATTGATTTCAAGTGATTTTTGAAATACTTAAGTGATTATTGAAGACTCTGGGATTGGTTTAAAATGTTTCGAGTGTCTAAGTAATGGTTTAAACTCTAGAGGTTTAACTAAAAACGTTTATGGATTTAAATAGATTTGGAACTTTATAAAGTTTGAAAATTACCTGGAATGAAATTAACTTGTAAAAAGTTAATAAAGTTAGAAAGGTAAGACAATTAAATAAAGTAAACTAAAGTTGGTTAGTAAAATGGAATTGGGAAATATAGTTTGAGTGGATTAAAAGAACAAAGTTCTAAGAATTAAAAATTTATTTGAATTTGAAATAAATGAGTAAATGTAACTAATTTAAGTGTGGAAACGAAATAAATTAGAAGAGTAAGTCGAATTTAATGAACTCAAGCTAAGTCTAATAATATTGTGATTAGATTTGAATTAAAGTTGAAATATAATTGAGATGGAATTGTATCATGTGGTGGATACATTAAATGAAATTCAGTTCTTACTTAATAAAATTTAAATGGATGGTAAAGTCAAAAGAATAGTATGAGGTTAGATTTAACTGGAGATTAGTTAAATAAGATTGAATGGGAATAAATAGATTTTGATGGCCTATAAAAGAATTGAAAACCCATTAAATAAAAATAAATATACTTGGCTATAAAGTGTATAATCCTGAGTAAAAAGTAAAATATGAATGGGATTGATTGTAAATGGATGAAAGTATGGATATAAATAAGTTGTGACTTATAGAATTTAATTTGATTAAACTTAAGATACCAGTTGGATTGAACTGAAAATAAAATCTAGTGTATTTGAAGCAAGTTGAAGTAAAAATTGAATTGGAAGCAGGAGTAAACTAATTTGGAATAAATTAGCTAACTGAATATGTTGGTGAAATATGGGAATGGAACCTAATTTGGTAAAATAGAAGTTGAATTGTGAAATAAACTTGTGTTATAAATAAAATTCAACTTGGAAGTGAAATTTAATATTGAAATTAAATTTAAATTGGCAAGCAAATAGAATTGGAACTGAATATTGAAATTTAATTTAAATTGTATAGGTAAAGACAAGTGAAAATTGGAGAATTTGTTCGAAGGAACTAAAAGATGTAAAAGTACATATAAACTTTATTTGAGATTTAAGAATAAATTAGTAGTTGAAACTAATTTAAAATAATGATATGAATCAGTTATAAATGGAAGATAGTCAATAAAACTCAATATTCAGGGTTGAAGATAAATTGAATTCATATGTAATTGGAAATCCAGATTAAAAATAAGTGGATATAAAGGCTAAGTGGGAGGGTAATAATGTAAGAATATATAAAATGCTTATATTAGACTTAAGAAATGAGTAGTGAAATTCTTAAGTAAATTTGGTATTGAGGAAATTATTCCAAATGAATAATTGAATGAAAATTTAACTGGAATTTGTGAATTGGGATGGTTGTGAATAAGTGATTGTAAATCAAAATAACATAAATAAAAGGAAATTGATAGCTGATAATCAATTGAGATAAGTACGTAGGATGTACGTATATTATTTTATTCGCATAACGATTTGATCCAGATTCGAGCACAGAATTTCGAGATAGTTTTATAGATTCAAGTTAGGATTTTTTTTCACACGATTTTCGACGGCGAACCCTGGATGTGGATTTTTGATTGAATTTTGGATATTCTCTATCATAGTTTGTGGCTATGCAAGGAGAATGACGGTTTCTGATCAAGAAACCAGATCTGAGTACGCACTAGGAAGTCGGGTGGACGATACTAGTTCGGAAGTGAAATTGTGTGATCGAGCGAGCGATCGAATTTGATATTGCGTACGGACGTCGTACGGGTTTGAATGAAATAGATATTGAAACTATTGTAAAGAAATGAATAAAATGACTTTGAATCATGTGATTGGATATTATTGTTAAGTAGGATATACATGTATTATAAAGGAAAAGAAAAATTGGTTTTGATTTCAGAAGATAAATTTGAATTGCTCGACAAAAAGGTATGTGTTTAAATTTCTGTATGAAATTTGATTGGGTTTTTGATCTAGCCACTTGGCTTTCGTTTTCTTTTGAAATCTGGGGGCCCGTAGAGGCATTTTGTAGTTGTACCGACCTAACCGCGCAAAGGAGACGCTGGCGAAATTTTTCGGGAATTTTGGGAGTTAGAAAATATTTGAGAAATTTTGAGAATTTGAAATTTTGTTTTAAATTGAAATTTGAATGATTAAGCAAATAGTATTGTTTGAAACTATGGTAGACTTTGGGAAGTTAGTAGGTTGATGATGTCCTTATTAAAAAGGATGGTTTAGGGTATTGTTAAAAACTGTTTAGTTTTGGGAAAATAGTAAACGGTTATTGGACCATTCTTCCTAACTAGTAATTTCGGGGATGAAATTCTTTTAAGGGGGAAGGAATGTGACGACCCTGAATTTTTGGATGTTTGAAATAGGAATATATAATTGGTTTTAAATATTCAAAAGAGTAATTTTAACTTGAATTTCAAATATCACTATTTACTGGATAATTTAATTCTGAATTAAACTATTGGAAATTGGGTAAAATATGAAATCTGGGATTTTTTTTAGCTTGGTAAAAATAATACTGAAGGCGAAAGAACTTTTAAAATTGTAACAATGATTTGTTTAGTTTTAAAAATATATCGTTTAAATTGACATTTAAAAATAGCCTTCCGAGGCACAGTAACAGAATTCGACGAAACAAGTTCCATTGGATCCGTAATATTGTATTATTATCGGATTTCAAATTTCGTAGTGATTGGAGTTGTTGTGTGAGCATACGATATAAACGCGCCGAAATTTTATCGAAATTTAATATAAAAACTGGGTCCAAAAGGCTATCGTCTCCATACGATCGAATTAGGACTCGAAACCTTTCCATTTGCGTACAGAATAGGGGTATAACATTATAAACGCCTAGCGGCACGCCTCGATAGGAGGTCAAGTTTTTAAGTTGCATTTATCGAAACAATTTGAATTTAAATTGAATATATTTATACTAGTCAACTGCAGTTGAAATTATCTCACATCAACCTATTTTCCTTTCAATTCAAAAGCACTGTAGCAGGTATAGTCATGCACGCAAAACATCCCCTCCATCAACTTTGCATCAGCCGAAAAAATATAATAAAATTTGAAATCTCGAAACAAAAGGATTGCTGAGCTTTTTCATTCTTCATTTAATAATCTCGTTTCAAAAGAAAAAAAATGGCAGCCTCTGCTTCCTTTTAAAAATCACGTTTCTTTTTCCAAATTGAAATCAACAGATTTCAAAAGAAAAGAAGAAACCCAAGTTCATTTTACAAATGGGAAAAAAATAAATACTGTCTTCATTCGAAAATCAAGCCGAGCCCCTTTTTCTTCAGATCGAATATCAACAAGTCGCGTTCAAAATGAACGCGATCCCTCCTCCCATTCTTTTCTGCCGAGCAAATTGTAGTAAAAGAAATAAGGTGTGAAACCAGATTCGATTTCAGATCTGTCGATTCTCGAATCGAACTCGGGGTCGAGGAGAAACGATAGTCTGGGAGTCGCGCTTGAGTGGGGGAGGAGGCGAGCTCGAATGCAACTCTATCCATGGCAAGATTTGAGGGCGAAGTAGGTCGCGAGTGATTTCGCGATGGTGATTAGGGTTTGTCGAAGTCGAGGAGGGGTTTCGCGATCGAAGTATCAAATTTTCGAGGCAGGGACTGGCAGAAGAATTCGGCGATGGTGGGTCTGGCATCGTGTTCGGTGGAGGCTCAAGTTGTGTTCGATAAAGACTATTGCAGTAAGGTATATTTTTTTTATTTATTCTACTTTATTTTAGTAAATTATATATATGTATACATAATTGAGAAACAGAGATATATTTATAAATCATCAACTTACTGTTTAAGATACAGAATATGTACATAGATAGATATTTTAACTTACCAGGTTATTTTAAAATAATTTATTAAGGACGTTTAATTTTAAATTTGTTATTCAATAAATATATATATACAGGTTGAAATATTTATATATAAAGTTAAAGCAGAAAACTTTGCAGGGAAATATATAACTATGATGTATAGTTAAACTTAGATTTTTGGAATATGCATAAACAAATATTTATCTATGCATATAAATAAACAGGAATAATAGTATATACCTATAGATAAGATTTTGGGAATGGAAACTTAAATGTTGAGGAGTTTATATAAACTGGATCCATATAGATTATTTTATAAAAATATATGTAGTACCAAAAGGAAAACTATTGGTTTAAAATTAAAAAAAACATCAATTAAATTATTAAATGCTTATGGACTGTCTAGATGTTCCTTTTTATTTCGGCTTAGTGGCGCGGTTGCTGATCCCAACCGCGGGGTGATCTTGCTCGGGACTATCCAGTAAGGGATGTTTCCGGTCTTGTGTTGCAGGGGAGTTAGGGTGGCTCCTCGGTACGGTGATCTAGGCCACGTACTGTGACAGGTGGTACCCCAGTGCCTAGTCATTAGTTGGAAATCCATTCTCCCTACGTGCCTTTTACGGTTATTTTTTGTATTACCCACGATTGTGGCTAGTAGCTGGAATTTAATAAATGTAACAATTTTGGCTATTTGAATAAGTATTTGTATATAGACACTTTTATAATATCAGAGGATTTTGATAAAAAGTGTTTTGGCTATCGTAAGGTAAAAACCCGACATGTTTATTTGTGGCGTGGTCTTACGAGATGCTTTTGTTTTCTAAAGGGTTTTGAAACTTTAATAATCCAATTGAGTATGGTTTTCTCACGCTAGTATTCCAGACTGACTCGGGTGTTATTTAACTATAATGCTCGGGCCAGACCGAGTATTATAGAATACATGATATGTTGCTGTGGAGCTCAAGAGACGAGCTGGATGGAGATACGTACTTCCGTACTTGATTATTATTCCGTTGTGTATTCAGTTATGAGGACAGGTTTATTTGACTGTCCAGTTGTATGTTATTGATGTTGTTGAACTCTGATGATGTATTCTGATGATGTATGAATAAAACAGATATAGTTTTCTTTGTGTAAAGATATGTTATTATCTGTTATATTTTATTCCGCTGCAATGGTTAGATTCTGATGTTGTTTTCTATTTTTTTTCTTCTACCTCTTCTTCTCTAAACCCTGATGGTTCGTATTTCGTTCATCTTGAGTTGATTGATGGTGAATAGTGTCAATTCAAGGGGTACAGATTTGCGGGTCATCATAGATGATCGGAGAGTAAAGGAAAAATATCAGGAAGGCGATCAAGGGACGGTGGCGATGGTGGTTGATCCTTGAAGTCTGTAACCCTAGTTCGAATAGGTTGGACATTTTTGATCGGGCGACGTCTCTGGTGGACCGAGTGCCACCATATTTTGGGAATTGGAAGATTGGGTGTTGGCGAAGGTGTTGCTGGAATTTCAGATGCTCCGGTGGTCGGAGACTCGAGTACGAGATGATTCCAAGTTTTTGGGTTCTTGTTTCGGTTTTGTGCTATGATGTTCGAATTCAATTTCGAGTTTGTTGTGATGATATGATGATCGTGATGGGGTGCAAGGATGATTGCTGATGTGATAAGATCATCGTGGTTGACCAGTGATGGTCAGAGCCACCAGGCATGTGCATGGTGCACTTTGTTTTTCTGGTGATCTGGGTTGAAGTAGGAGGGTATACTCGAATTTTTCTGGAGTAATTCGAGTATTTACTCTAAGTGATGTGAGGTTTGACTCGAAGCAATTGAAGGGTGAGCTCGGGTCAAAGGATAGTTACAGGTTTTTTTAAAACATGTCAGTGTTTTAAATTTTAAACTGAATTTAAAAATGTAAAGCAAGAATTAAACCAATTTTTAAATCTGTTTAAGTATGGATTCAAATTTAACTTTGTATCCTGGTTTTGAAATGAATAAGTTTTTAAAATTTAAATTGTTTTAACGACTTAAAAATGTTTAACGTATATTTTAAAATGATTTGAATTTTAAAATGAATTTGGTATAAAACTCTTTTAAACTTCTTTATAAGATCAGTATTTCTTTAACATGTGATTTAAAGGGTTTTTAAAATGTTTTTAAACTTTTTTAAAGTTAAATTTGTATTCATTTTTTTAAATCTTAAATTTGAAATGAAATTTAAAAGTGAATTTGAAAGTAAAATGTTTTCAAATGCATTTGTGAATGATAATTAAATCATAAATAAGAATAATGTTTTTATCTTAAACATAATTAAGATTTAATTATTTATGATTCATTAAATTATTAAGGTAATTAAAGAATAATTAATTAATTTAATTTATTAATGATTTGGATCAATCAATTTACTAATTAAGGGTTTTAAATTAATTAATTAAAGTTTAAGATTAATTATTTGAGAAATAATTAATTTGTAATTAAGGATCAATAATTAGGTAAGATTTGATTTTTAATTAATGATTAGAAATTAATTAATCAAGTAATTAAGAATTAATTAAGTTACAGTTAAGTACTTAATTAATTAAATAAATAGAGATTAATTAATTGGTTGTTAAAGATTAATTAATTTGTTATTAATAATGATTAATCTAAGTTTAATTACTTAAGAGAAGTAATTAAAGAATTGTTAATGGTTAGTGAAGATTATTAACTCAAGATTATTAAATAATTAATTAATGTGATTAATTTTAATAATTAATTATATTAATTAATTAAAAATAATCATTTGTGAAATTATTTAAGTAAAATTACTTAATGAAAGTAATTAGGGAATTAATTACCTATTGTAATTAATTGAGTTTAATATGATTAGTTTAAGTTAATTAATTAAGTTTAATTAATTTAAGATAATCACTGGATGATTTGGTAAGTATAATTACTTAGTGAAGTAATTAATGGTAATTACTGGATGTAATTAACTGAATGGTGATTTATTAATGGAAGTAATTTGAGTTTAATTACTCTGTGTAATTATTCAAGGGATTAATTAAGATAATTAATTAAGGATTAATTTATTTATTTAATGAAGTAATTAAGGGTAATTAATTATTGGATGAGATTAATCAAGAGTGATTAATAATTGTGGTTTAATTAAAGATTAATTACTTGATGTAATTAATTTAAATAGAGTAATTAATTAAAAATGAAATTAGGGATCATTAATTAATATAATTAATGATGTAATTAAAAATTGATTTATTAAGGAATAATTAATCAATAAAGTGATTATTGAGTAATTAATTAATTGTAATTAATTAAGGATTAATGCGATTAATTATAGTTAATTAATTAATGAAGTAATTAAGGTTAATTACTGTAAGTGGTTAAGGATAATTAATTTGTGAAATTAATTAAAGGCTAATTACTTGAATGTAATTAAAGGGTAATTAATCAAGGGTGATTAATTAAGATGGAAATTAGAGGATGATTAATTAATTGATTTATAATCAATTAATGGTTAAGTAAGCAGGATTTATAGTAATGGAAGTATTAATTTAATTTATTTAAATTAATTAGAGATGAAGTAATTAATTAAAATTCATTTTAAATTAATTATAGATGGTGATTAATAAATCATTGCTTATGAATGCTGAATGATATTGAATGCTTTGCATTGTTTGATATCTCTGATATGAGATATGTGCTGTATGTGATATGGATGCTTTGGTTGAATTATGATGATAATATGAATTATCTATTTGTGATGCCTGTCTATTGTGATATTGTGAATTATCTATCTATGTGAATATAGATAATAGAATTGAATTTGTTTTAACTTTAAAACAACTTGGACCTAAAAGATACGTTTTGGATTTCGATGAGACCAGGATCGGGTTTCCAAATTTGGATATCCAAAAACCACATCGATCCAAATTAACGATAGGCCACGAATCTTAAGTGAAGATGAAGATTCAGAGTGTAAGGGTTATTGTCGTTAACTATGAGGGTGATTCCAAAATGAGTGTCACGAGATAATGCCTTCGGTTTCATTCGAACCCGGAACGTACTTGTATGGATTGAATGCTTTCAGAACATCGTCAGGTGGACGATGAGCATTCTAAGATAGATGTATTCTATAAAGGTAATCGTAGCCTCAAGCCTCATCAACCGAGAATGGCTAAAACATGGGAGGTGTAGCAAGGCAAAGTGGGTAGCACCTAAGTAGGATGAGATGAACCCCTGTCTAGAGGTCCCTTTATATTCGGCTGTGTGGGGCAGTTGATTGCAACAACTGTCGGGGTTGTCTTGTTCGGGACTATCCAGTAAGGGATTGTTCCGGCCTTGTGTTGCAGGGGATTTAGGATGGATCCTCGGTACGGTGATCTAGGCCACATACTGTGACGGGCGGTACCCCTGTAGCCATGCTGTTGATGGAAACCCATTCTTCCTACGTGCCTTTACGGTTTTGATTGTATTACCCACTTTGTGGCTAGTATGCTGGAATTTAATCATGTAACAATTTTAGCTATTTCTTATTTATTTGAAAACCATAGACCCTATTTTAATATCACTGGATTTCCTAGCAAATGTTTTGGTTAGCGTGAGGTAAAAACTTACTCATGTTTATGTGTGGGGAGTCTTACGTGATACCTTTTGTTTTCAAAGGTTTTTTAAAGTTAAGCAACTTTAACCTATTACTCACACCAGACCCATGTCTGACCCAGAGTTTATTTCTGTTTTTCTTAAACTCTTGGGTACTCAATTTTTTACGAGTAGCCAAGGGATTCAGGTTAGCTTTGACGAATTCTGGAGGAGCAATGAAGCAGGAGGCTTCAGCGTTGTAGATATATAGTTTCCACTGTGTTGGTATCTTTGTGTTGTATTGAGTTGTAATAACTAGACAGGTGTTTATAACTGTCTAGTATGTGATGTATAATCTGTGTAACTCTGATTGATGTTGTATGCTATGTAATACTTATGTGATTAATATAATTTATTTGTTCCGCTGTTTGAGATTCTGATGTTGTTTATTCTTTCTTCTCTATCTTTTCTCTTTTCTATCTCTTTCTTTATTAAAGATGATACGACTTTCTATGTTGAAAAGTCGGGTCGTCACATATTCTGTAAGTAATACATAAGCGTACTTATCCGACCTAAGACTCTTCAAAAGTAAATTGGTGATTTTTTGGTTAACTCATTTTCAGTTCTTTCGGAAGTAAGCGAACGATATAAAGGAGTCATACCTAGGGGATCTTGTATATATACATTCTTAAAGCAAGAGACATTTCGTACCAATGAGTCCTCCGGGTATCTTAAACCGTATATAGCCATGAAGCTTTTATATACTTCCTAAGTTATTTTGGTCAGGTTCGATAGTCGACCAATCGACTATTTAGTCCTAAAATGCTAGCATATGGGAATCAAGTCTTGTACACTTATCACAATTCCTACCTTCTCGGCTTTCTATATCCCCCGGTCAAGAGTGAAGGTGGTATGTTAGAGTACCATTGCTTCTAAACCATACTCAAACATCATTTTTAACTCTCACAGATAGAACTAGTCTACTTTGTTTGGTTTTAGAGCTAAGTGTAGGATTGATTACTTTCCATAAACAAGTAAACACACAAAGCATGATTAATTCACATAAATGACTGCTAATCCCCTGTTTATTAATAATACGCCTTTGTAATTACTTGTTTGCATATTTAGAAACCTTTTAAAAATGATATATGTATACTAGTTTATTTGTAAAGCTAATATACCTAATAAAACTCTAAAACAAACTAAAAGACACAACGTTACATAAACCTTTTAATTATTGAATAAAATGTTTGACTAACTTTTCTAAAACTATATATACATAAAAATACTTTTAAAATACTTATAAATATGTTTTTAAATGTTTAAAATATTACTAAAAAATAACTACTTTATAATTTAGGTAAAAACTTCCAATAAGCATGTTTCATATTCACTAAACTCTCTTACTTCAGTAATTCATAATAAATTATTAATAATATTTTAAACCTGAAACCACTTTTATAATACTTTAATATACGTTATTAAACACGGCTAAAATTTTGTAGAAAAATCCAAATGTCATTTAAAACCATTTAAATTCTCAAACAACAAACAATAACATTTATATAATGTAGCCAAAAGGGTCCAAAGCTGCCATAGCAAGTCAAAAGTGCTCCCGTCGAGTGTTGTAACAGACGATGGACGAGAGCAGTTTTAATCATTAGAAATGTGGTCATTTTTAAATATGTTAACGATCATTTTAAAGTTCAATTTTTTTTACAATAAGCGGTATACTCATATTACATCATAACCATACAATAAACCCTTAAGAATATATTTACAAAACATTATAGTTGTTGTCGAACACAGGACATTTCAAAGTGTTTCTATAGCGACTATTCGCTATAAAACCATTCCTTATTCAAGTCCAAATCAAATACCATTCCACCAACCATATATCACTACATCAAGGCCACTTCATATGTTATATAAGGTCATATTAGTGATGATATGCCATAAATAGGTTTCATTTGCTTTCAAATGTAAGTATGGTCCAAATATACACTTTATTAGTTGGTGAACTTTAATATAATTTAACAAGCATTATTATACAACTTCATATACAATCAAATGGTCGGTTAACTCACCCATTTCCAACCTACCAACCAAGCAAAAGCCTCTACCTCAATACCACTTCCTACCTCAACCAAAGCAAGCTCCAAAGTCAAACTGACCTCCTTATACGTTGAAGGCTTGGCTAGAAATGCCTTTCATTGCTCACTACCATGCTTGAAGGGGGTGTGCTCCTTTTCTTCAAGTTTTGATTTGCAAATATTTGTTTCTATATCATGTTAGGACTATAGCCTGAGTTTAGTGAAGTTCCCTTGAGATTTAAAATTGTTTGTGTAAAGAGAAGAAGATAAAGAGAATTGTTTCTATTTTTAATGAATTAGGAAACCCATTTTCTAAGCCTTAAGGGTGCTTATATAAACTTTACTAAGAGGTCACTTACCACCTCATACCTTATATGACCAACCAAGAGCCCACTCCCTCTCCATGTGCTTTGCTTTACACCTCATTTCTCTTTACTTAGCCCTTAAGCCTTCCCAACACACCTCTCCTCCAAAATATCTTCGTTTGACATCATCCATGACATCATCATAGTGTTTAATTAGCTACAACACACCAAATATTTCTAGCTGCTAATTAATCACCCATTAATATCCTAAGCAATCCTAAAATGTTCAAACAACTTCTATCGAGTAAAAAATTATTTATTGATGAAATATTTTTCGGTCACATTAGCAATGTTTCTTCAAAGTGTTTATTTCTATAAAAAAATCAAAAAAAAGTTTCGCTCATGTTCTATTAGTTAAAAGAAGTTTAACAAGGTTATTAAATCAATTTTTATAACACTTAACCATATTCCAAATGTTTCGATATTCGGAGATGAAGTGTTCAAAATTACGGGTCGCTACAAGCCACCACCTTTGTCGCCACACACCAAGCACTCCCTTATCTAGTCAACCTATCAAAAGATAGAATACAAAAATAAAATACAGAGGGAATTAGATATATGTCTACACGAGTGGGAAATTATGCAATACTAACATGATGATAAAACATTGTTATGGTCCAATGCCACACATAACATACCTCGACTCATGTCATCTGTATCTATCAAGTTAATCCATCATAATACATTATTGTTGACATATGCTCTATGATAAATGTTACATAACTTATGTCATATATATATATTCCATATGACAACAAAAATGTAATCGGTAAGGGTCTGCTTTAAACCCCTTACTAGGTAAACATACAAAACATCGAGAAAAATAACCAAAAACAACATCTCGACGGTGGCACATTTCACAATCAAATATCGTATTCTACTTCCAACGTCCGATTCACTAATATAAAGATTGGTAAACCTTCCAATACGTCCATTCTGCCAGTCGATTGAACGAATAATCAAATACCAATAAACCATGCCGAACATTCAGATGAACGTCTCCATCCTTCTCATACCAACACTAACAGACCATAACGCCAATGGTGACCAACTGAAATCGTGCCGATGCATTCAATGACGTCTAACTCGCTCATCATAGCATAAAATAAATAAAAAACCAAGTCAAATTAGAAACTAGTTGTGTGTAAACTCAAAAAAAATGTTAATAGAGATCCCAAAAGAACAAAGCATCATCGCATCGTGTGTATCAAATACCCAAACTAATGTCGAATCAAATATAAGAGTAATATTAAATCATTAAAATTCTTTAAAACAATCTAAAAATGATTTAAATATGTTTTATAAACACTAAAAAACAAGTTTGTTGAAGTTTGAATAAGAAATGAAAAACAAGTCAAAACTAGTCGTGTCGTGAAATGTAGTTTGTGATTTTGTGCCACAAAAATTTAAATGAGTATACAAAGTAGAATTTAGCTTGGAATTCTTTGTAATATGAATTTTTCAAACTACTATATCCATAGTTTTAAAAAAAGGGAAAAGATCAAGATTCTAATAAGTAGATTTTGAAATACAAGTAAAATAAGTTTTCAAAATAACCACGGTTTTGTGGTTCGTAATCCATAAAAGGATTTCTTAAAATTTAATATTTTAAATGTTTTAAAAATATGGAAAAATATTTATAAATATCTTAAAATGTTTTAAAAGAGATTCGATTTGCATAAATAAATTTTCAAAAGATAGAAAAGTCGTTTTGATCAGTATAACTTTAAAAACACTATTCGCAACACTTTTTCAGCGGTTTTCAATGATTTTTGAAATATAACTTTAAACTTAATAATTCTTTCTCAAATCTTATATAAATAGTTTTAAATGAATAATTAAGCATTTTAAAGATCATTTGAAGATTTAATGATTTATTTAAAAGGATTTAAATAAAAAAATTAAAGAAAAGATGTTATAAGCAATTGTTTTAATCCTGGCTCTAATAAGTCGACGAGTACACTTGATTTTTCTATTCATAAGATCTAGTTGAGGTGCTTAAACTAAGGAGATGTTTAGGACCAACCAGTGTTCTAGCTCACCTAGCCTCAGCTAGGCAAGGGATAGAAAAGGTTAAAATGTCGGAAACAAGTTAAGTATAAAAGATTAAAATTTTCAAATTTAAACGATTCGGATTTACCATCTTAGATAACATGATTTTAACTTATTAAAAAGTTACGTTTAAAAATAAAAAATCTTGGTTAAGATTTAAGTAAAATGATTCAGAATTATTTAATTAAACCAAAGAATTTAATAATGAGAGGTTTAATGATTCTGTATACACCAACAAGGATGTTTTAAAGATATATATATATATATATCCCTCAAGGTTATTTTTCGATAAAAAGAAATGAATAAATCAAATGATAATTGCTTACTTATAAAACATCCTTTTATCGATAATTGATTTGAAGGAACAGGGATCGAATTTGGGTACATCCTATCGAAAAACCACTTCGAACCAATTTACGTTTCAAAAGTGAAGAAAATATATGTTAATGACCTTGATTTTGAAGGCGGGGATCTTCATAACGGAAGCACTACTTGTTGACAATATTCTAATTTTCGAGGAACATATGTAATGCAAAACTGACTGAGCTTGATGTTCCACTTAAGCAGCCTCTTGGACATCTCGGGTCATTGTAGGAACTATCGCAAAGGCTGATCGGCGTAGACGTTGATTGGATGTGCCTGAAAGTACGGGCGAAGTATGCACGACGCGATCACCAAGCAGTATGCCAATTTCTCTATCTTCGGGTAGTTTTTCTCTGCCCCCTTTAATCATTTACGGACATAGTACACCGATCTCTGGATCCAATTATCCTCACAAATCAATGCGGCACTTACGGTATGTGGCGATACTGCTGATTAAATGTACAACTCCTCATGATCTACCGGCTTTGACAAAGCAGGGGGTCTCTCCAAATGATTCACCAAAGCTTGGAATGCGCCTTCACAGTCTTGCTTCCTTTCTAAATTCCTCTTCCCCTTCTTTTTCAAATTGAAGAAAGGAATGCATTTATCGGTCACCTAGGAGATGAAATGACTTAGGGCAACGACCATCCCATTCAGGCTCCACACTTGCTTAATAGTTCTAGGTGCTTGTATATCTCGAATGGCTTGAATCTTCTCTAGATTCACATCGATTCCTCGCGCATTGACAATAAAGCCCAGGAACTTCCCGACGCAACACCAAATGAGCATTTCAACGGGTTGATTTTCATGCTATGAAATCTAAGGATATCGAACATCTCCGCTAAGTCTCGAATGTGATCGTTTGATTGCCATGACTTCATGAGCATATCATCCACATAGACTTCCATCATCCTGCCAATCTGATCTTTAAATATTCCGCTAACCAAACGCTGATAGGTCACTCCTACGTTCTTTAGTCCAAACGACATCACTACATAACAGTATATCCCAACATCCATGACAAAACTGGTGTGCTCCTGATCTGGGATATGCATTGGGATTGGGCTGTACTCTAAGTATGCATCCATAAATGACAACAATTCGTGCCCTGTAATTGAATCAACTAGCCGATCAATTCTAGGTAGAGGAAAACTATCCTTAGGGCACGCCTTGTTCAGGTCTAAATAGTCAACACACGTTCTCCATTTCCTATTTGCCTTCTTCACCAGCACGGGGTTAGATATTCATTCGGGATAGAGGGCGTCGCGAATAAACCCATTGGCTTTAAGTTTATCCACCTCCTCTTTAAGATCCATGGATCTCTCTGGATCCATACCTCGTCTTTTCTGCTTCATAGGGACATACTTTAGATCAATATTCAATTCATGGGTCGCGATGGCAGGCGAGATCCTACACATGCCAGAACGAGTCCAAGCAAATACATCCAGATCTGCTCAGAGGAAATCGGTAAGTTCTCTCATCATCGAAGGGCTGAGTTGTGATCCAATCATCAACGCCCATGATGGATCATCGTGGCTGATTGAGATATCAATCGTCGGTTCAACAAACGCTGCCTTGGCCTCCTTGGGTTCCTCCTCATCATACCTTGGATTTATGTCTCTATAGAACCGACTACGGTGCCCAAGCCAAGGCTTAGGTGCTATTTTTTCAATCTTCAGGTACCTGGATGCAGACAGGCTTGTCCACACCCTTTCCCTTCTCTTACCGCTGAGCCTCCCTTAACTCAGCCATATAACAGGCATGTCCAGTTGCTTGATTACCATGCACAACACCCACTCCATTATCTATCGGAAATTTCAAGTCAAACACCACGGGATAAAGGCTGCTCGAAATTCAGCTAGGGCCGGATGGCCCAGAAAAACATTGTACGATGAATCAACATCCAACACAATGAATGGTAGGATTCGCACCCTCCTACGTTCACCTTCTCCCAGCACAACCAGTAATTCGACATTACCTACTGCCTCAGTAGACACACCATTGGAACCATGCATATGAGCTTTAGATGATTTCAAATCCTTAGCCTTCATCCTCATTTGATCATAAGCCTTCTTAAAGATGATGTTCATAGAACTTTCACAATCAATCAAAATTCTTCTCACCAGAGAGGGGCTATCATGGCAAAGATAACCATCAGATCAATAGTAGGGGGCTCCACTCTATCGGCATCCCTACTTCTGAATACTACATCATCCGTCATTGTACATTGGCCTAGTCGGAGTTCCATCCTCCGTATTCGAACAACATTCAAAGTCCACATGTTTCATTGAACTAGCATAACGCTCCATTTCATGCCAAATCCGGTCCACAGGGTGCGGTCCACCAACTATCGTGTTTATCACCAACCTCCCACCGGTCTAAGCGGGCTCCTAAGCCCAGCGTGGAGCTTGCCCTCGATTGGGATCAGACGTTCCCTATCCGCCCTCCTGCGGTTTATTGACAAACTGCCGCAACTTTTTCTGGCGAATCAATTTCTCAATGGCATCGTGAAGATGCCTACATCCGTCAGTATTGTTCCCGTAGCATTCATGAAACAGAAAGAACTTCCCGTTTTGCTTTTGGTCCTCACTTGATTCTTTCGGACGCGGCTTCCTATACTGAAAAGTGTTACAGGACAACAGATAGATGTTCTCTAGAGATGCATTTTGTGGTGCATAGTCGTTTTACGTAAGAATCTTTGACTTCCACTTTTCGGGCTCCCTTTTTCTTTCAGGATTTCCTTCTCCTCTCCTTTTTTGTTGATCCGGTTTGTTTTGAACATTAACCTGAACCTTTCAAGAGCTTTTGCCCGATTGCTTCATTGCGATGTTGCTTTGTACCGCTTCTCTGCTTGGCCTTGCAGCATTGCTTCTTCTAGACAATCTGGCCTCTTCCTTTCTCATGAACTGGTTTGCCTTCATATAGAAATGCTCCAGCATGGATGGCGATTTTCCAGCCATCCAATCACCGAACTCGGATTTCGGGTCAACCCCACTTGTCACAGCCATAAGTATGGCGTGGTCATTTGGGTTACTAACTTCGGTGGTAACAACATGAAACCTCTACAAGTAATCATTCAGTGATTCCCATGGAGCCTGGATTACACTAGATAGCGACATGACATCTTTGGGGCATATGGCGTGAATCCAAAACTGCTCGTCAAATCTTGAAATCCATTGTGGGAGTAACCTCGTGAACCACATTGTAGCAATCCCAGATAGTGTTATAGGGAAGCACCTGCATTTGGTAGCATCATTCGCCGAATCCATAAACCGTTCGTACCTCATGACGTATTGTAGGGGGTCGGTCTTTCCTTTATAAGCTGGCATCGTAGGCATATTAAACCTCCTAGGATACTCTGCTTACAAAATGACCTTGGTAAATCGGGTATGACTCCTAGAGATTCCCCAGTCATCGTTTGTCAAACCCAGGTTTTTCCTCACCAGCTGTCTGACCATTGCGGATAAATCTGGTGTATAGATGGGTGGCGGCAAGTAGTGGTCGTGCTCCGCCTCGTATGAATGTTCTGGCTGGTATCTTCGAGGCATCTCATACCTCCGTGGCCTATTATCTTCTAAACGTGTATCATGATCATTCGCCTCATTATCATTCTGGAGAGGTTGTTGACCAGCATCCATGTATGCTCTAGTGTCTAAGTTCTCGGTTCCAAGCTGAGTACGACCCCCCAATTGCAGTTGAGGAGCCATGCCCCTGGTCGAGGGATTGATCCGACCCCTAGGGAGGGATCGACACCAACCCGGTTTGGCAGACCACGATGGTCTGCCAAACGTTGCTCCATCGCTCCAAATCGTGTCATTTCAATCCTGCAATACCTGCGCCTATTCTACTCGTCCGATGAGGTTGAGCTATCTGACGTCAAGTATGAAACGAGACCTCCTCTGGTGCTTTTGCGTTGCCGTTGAGAAATCTGGTTCATCGGGTTGGCGTTAACCTAGATTTTCTCGTTTAGCTACCTACGGCTTCCATCAACTCCCTCATCGGTCATTAAATTCAGCTCTAGTAATGGAATCTGCAGGGTTTTGGACTGCAGCAGGCTCCACATTCGCATTAGCAGGCAGGTTTTTGAGCCCCCTTGTTGGACACTGGCAGTTTCGTTGGCATCATCATTATGGGAAGTAGATTTGATGCGCCTTACCATCTTGAATTCCTTTGCTTAGATCTGCAAAAATTTAAATAGTATCTGCAAGCTTCTAAAAGTGAACCTGGATCTCCTTTGGGGGGGTTCTTCAATCCAGTAGCAACAAAGGTGATCCTATAGCCTGAGAATCGACTTTCTTAGTGAAAACACCAAAATGTTTACATCCAAATTGGTCACAAACACCTGAGAATAGATTTAAGTAGTGAGATAAATGAAGAAATTAAATGAAAACCGAGGAATAACGCTAGATATTAAGGAAATACAAGAAGAAAAAACAACAAGATTTATAGTGGTTCGGCGCTGATTGCATACATCCACTCTGAATTCTTTCTTTATTACTTCACAACTCAATTGATTACAGTTACAATCAACCAGAAATAGCTTGAGAACAAGTTAGAACAAAAGGAAACTGATTACAAAAATGGCAGAGTTTCACTTGTCAGCCAAAAAGAGAAGTCCCTCAAAATGGCCCCAGGCCCCTATATTTATAGACGAAGGCAGTCTCCAAGCTGACTAACATCTCAAGACCTGGACCCCCTTGACCATTTGGGCCCATCATAGGGAGGGCTGAGCCTAACTCTTATATGGATAGGGGTCGGAACCAACCCTTCCAAACGTTGAGTTCGGGGCTAGCAACCCCTATGATGGCCCTCTCATGGCACAACACGATGGTACTTCAAGCCGATCCCTTGGTGGATCTATATGGATAGGGATCGACATACCTTAAGGTCGATCCCTTCAAACATCGTGATCGAGTCTCCTGGTCAAGACCGGTTCGTATTCCTCTCTTTGTCGCATATATAAAAACTCGCTCCCCTCCTTCTTTTTTACCTTTACTTCTCTAAGTTTTACCTTTCCTTTTTCACTTTCAGGCTTCCTTTCTACCGAACCCCCATCACCACGAAACCCCTCTTTCTTACAAACATAGATCCTTCGATTTCCAATCTTAAACTCAAACACGAATTTGAGCTATTCCCTCATAGTTGCTCCTTGTTAACCTTCGATCCCAAAGCCCGAACGTTCGCCCTCTAACTTAACTTAATACTAACATATAGGTATGAATTCTTCCTTTACTTGTGTTATTGGATCATAATCTTCGAGCTTGGGCGATTTGAGTGCCATTTAGATGTGTAGGTGGACGGGTTTCATTAAGATGCATAAGAGGGGAGGAGAAGATGAAGGAATAGGATAAAGAGAAGGAAGAAGATGGAGAAAAAAGAGTTTGGACGAGATGGCGTAGAAGATGGTTGAACTCTAGATTTGGTTGGAGAGGGTTCGGTATGGGTTTGAGTGAAGTGATGAAAGTTTAGTGTGAAGTGGTTGGGTGAGGGGTCGGTGAGGAAGATGTGAAGGAAGAGATCGATATGACATATTCGTGGAAAAGGGATCGGTATGTTATTGTACCGGTGAGGGATCGATGTGTGTTCATTAAGCGAGGGATCGACGTGTGTTGGCTAAGATGGGGGTCGATGTGTATTGGTTAAGCAAGGGATCGGTATTTTAGATTAGGTGTAGGGATCGGTGTAAAACTGTTGGGTCGGCGCACAGCATAGGGATCGGTGTTGACACTAAAGATTAATCTAACCTAAGTCCTTTGAATACTTAACTCCATACTACCTTGGTTGAATACAAGATGACTATGGACAACGCGATTTGTACACTCAGACCGTCGAACTTAATCTTAAACGGACAAATTTATGGACTTCTCAATATAAATTAAATAAGGAACTGGCTAATAAACTTGGATACTAAGCTTCATAACTCAATATATCGGTAACTGATCCTAAAGCTCTTATCACTGATCACCTTTTACGTCATTTGAGATGGTCAGCGATGACAGTCTCTCTAGATGAAACCTCTAAGCTTCGACATTTTACTTTTGCTTTCTTGATTTCAAATTGCTTACGTTCATTTCATATTGCACTGCACTAGCTCACACACAGCACGAGAGGACAGTTTATTATTTCTAATATTGATTGTCTACTAAGTATAGCTGATACAGATCTCAAGTTATACGAAGCGTTCAACCACAATGTCTTCTGAATCATTTATGAGATCAAGTTCAGCTACGTTGTTTGACAAAGGATTCGAAAGAGGAAGACCGGGGCAACCCCCAAAATTTTCAAAACTTCGGTCGAAAATGGATCGTCTTCTCAACAGATGGAGAGCGTGTTGAAGGGACTTTTCGATATTTCAATCTCGTATGATCTAATAAACTACAACTTCACCAACCTTGACGTAGAAGGGCTTAACTCACCCGTGAGAAGCGGCGAAGGCGTGCAACCTTCCAACAAAGGGGAAAGAACTCCGCTGAGTAAAGCAAACATTACTGGTCCATCGAAGGGAATCACTAGGATACACACAAGCACTTGCACTTCACCATCCACTTGTGACTAACTCTTCACACAACAACTCCTAACATATCCCCGTTTGGTTCTTTTACAGGTGTAATGTCTCATTCATATGCATTTGATTGCCTCTATGGCTCCTCCACCCATTACTGCTCGGGTTGGGATTCTAAATCTGAAGGGCGCTAAGGCAAGGACGAAGTACGAGACAGAGACTATCATTCTAGAGAATCTTCTTCTTCATCCAGAAGGAAGCCTCAAGCATATGGTCCATGCCAAAGTGACCCATCTAACCCTCCTGCTCACAGTGGAGACAAGTCCGCACACCAGGGTTCTCAATTTGCCTCTCCTCGTGACCAACACTCTGGTACATCAAGTACCAGGAAATCTCGTGAGCACTATAAACAGCCGCCGGTTACGTCTGAACAAATTCCTCCGGTTCCTACCCATGATTCGACCACGGCGGATAAACTAGCTGAATTTAAAGCTACCTTTATAAAAAAATTCTTCGACGGGCTCAAATTCCTCCCCTCCAGACACATCATCCCTGGAATTGCCAAAGAGAGTTCATTAGCATGTATGAATGATTTGTACGTTCAGCATCAAGCTTTCATCCACTTAGCCGAAAAAGTCTTAGAAGTTTCTATAGAGCGTCAGCATGAGATTGATCGCCTTAAGCTAGAGGCCATTCACGACAAGGATATTATCAATTATCAAGATGCTGAGTTGCTTAATGTTAAGGCTCAACTTGTTGAAGCGAAGAAAAATGCGGAGGAAATAGCTGAGGCAGTAAGCCGCTTAGAGACTTCGCATAAGAGGGAACTGGACGCTGCACTCCAATGCAGTGGCACCCTAGCTTTAGAGAATGACTCCTTACAGAAGGAGAAAGATGTCCTAGCCCGCTGCGTTGAGGAGCTAGAAAAATTACTGTTCATAGAGAGGGAGGAAAAGTCCAGGCATAAGAAGAGTTGCAAAAATATTATGAGGAGATTGTTGAAACCAGAAATTTAAAAACAAAACTTAATGAACCACTCTCCCAAATCGAAGTCTTGAAAGAAGCCGCCCATAAAGAGGGCAAGAAAGAGGTGCTCGTAGAAGCTAACTCTCGAGTTAAGGCAACGACTGAGTCCGACAAGGAAGAGATTAAATGCTTATTCGATCCACTCATCGTTGAATACAATGCAAAAGTTCTCCTTCACATGACTTAACTTTCCTAGGTGAGGGCTATCTTGAATCACTCGTCAAAGCTTGGGAGATCATTACAAAGATCAAGAAAGAAGAGTTGGGGATGGCAGAGCTTGATGAAGGTGCACTTGTGCAGGAAGTGCTTCGAGGAAATGAGCCATCTGACTTGGCTACCGTAGAACTTTAATTCAGCAAAGCTCCTACTCCGCTTAAGGAAAAAGAAGATATCGTAGGGTCTTCCGGAACTGTGCCCCAGGGTCCTCCTCTTGCTCGGCAGGCTGGGGTGTCATCGAAGCAACACGTTGGTTATGATCCAGACAGGCCCGGGCTTAGTCCCCACACACTGTCTCCCATCGTTGAAGGGAGCATCCCGACGACAACCGAAGCCAACCAAATGCCGGTACCGTATATAACTCCTTTGAATTAGAAAAGTTGTTGTTTCCGACACATAACGGCTATAGACTAATGCTTGCATTTTTATGAAACTCTGTAGGTCATCTCGGTCTTGAATTAACTCCTAGAGCGATGTCGTCATGGAGCAGGAAGAAAACATAGCCAAGGCTCCAGTTGCCGCAAATACTCCAGGGCCCGACGCTCAAGTGATTGGGGCGCTTGATGCGGACAAGCCCGAAGACCTACCATTTACAGAGGAGCATGATGACATTGTAGTTACGGGTGCTTCTGAGCATACCACTAAATTCAGCTTGAAGGAACGGATTGAAGAAGAGGAGAAATCAAAACTCGAAGTCAAGGGTGAACCCGATGTGGTGGGGGTTGAAGATTCTCTCCATAGGCCTTTGCAATTCATCCCTCCCGACGGGTCAACTCCTATTGCGGTTCCTCCTCCTTCCTCAAGTACTTCCACTTAAGGTGACAAAGGGTCTCGAAAAAGACGCTTGATCGATTTGAACCCCGAAAAGCCGAAGAAGGAGAAGAAGTCAAAGAAATAGTCAGGGTCTTGTGTTATTGTACTTAGTCCAAATAAGTTAGACATGTGTTGTTTTCCCTTTTTATTTTTAGTAGCACATGTATGGACATAGATCCTGAATTCTTGAATGGTTTGTAAGGAATTTTTGAGATTGTAGATAATTTTTTTATTCCTTGGTTAATCATTGAGTGAATTATTACTTCAATAGTAGAGTTATTTCTTCTCATTTTAAGTACTTGTTATAATTTTCACAAGTTTAATTGATAATTCATTATCTTGATCTCGGAGCTTCTCTATAAGCTCCATCGTAAGTCACAAGCGATGCCAAGCCAGAATCGTTTCCAATGGTTGTATTTTATCGCTACCAGTTCGAGCATCTTCCATCGATCCTAGATCGGAATTCGTGGGATAGCGAACGATTGAAAGCTTGCTTGTCTATCCATTGGGTTTTTGAATTAGCCTGTGATTTGGGGACTTGGAATTTTTTAGTCCGTTGTTAGTGACTTGAGATTTTTCATTGAATGGTTTTCATTCTAGTCTACTTTAGGGGCTTAGAGATTTTTCCCAAGTCGTTTATACTCTAGTCCGTGCTCCGGGGATTTAGAGTACTCTAACCCGCATCCCGAGGACTTAGAGATTTTCCTTAAGTCGTATACTCTAGTCCATGCTCCGGAGACTTAGAGTACTCTAATCTGCACTTTAGGGATTTAGAGATTTTTCTCAAGTCGTTTATAATCTAGTCCGTGCTACGGAGACTTAGAGTACTCTAATCCGCACTCCGGGGACTTAGAGATTTTTCTTAAGATGTTTATACTCTAGTCCACGCTCCGAGGACTTAGAGTACTCTAATCCGCACTTTGAGGACTTAGATATTTTTCTCAGGTCGTTTATAACTAGTCGATTTTTAACCTTACACATCTATTTATACATCGCATATGTCGATACCAATCAGTTCCAACACACACTTAACATAACATGCAATAACATTAATTTATGCAAAGGAAGCTTCAAGCTTTTATTCATCACAAAAATAAGGACAGAATAACTTGCCTTATCACATATCAAAAAAGTCAAATACCAAAGCAAATATTGAAAAAAAAATACTACCGAAATATGAAAGAAATAGTCTAGGTGAAATAGCGTTGTAAATGCTCGCTATTCCACGCTCTTAGAAGCGTTACGCCATCAACGGTCGCTAGCTTGAATGTTCCTTCTCCAAGCCTCTGTTCAGTGACGTATGGCACTTCCTATGTCAGGTTCATGTGCGATGGGACTGGAAAAATTCGTTTCAGGACAAGGTCGCCCACTTTGAAAGTTCTCGGTCGAACTTTAGTATTATAGTACCGGGCGACTCAGTGTCTATATGCAGTCGCTCTCAAATTAGCCTCCTTACGCTTCTCATCAATAAAGTCCAATGACTCCAATAAGAGACTTTGTTTTGTTCAGGGATCGTAGTATGTTACTCGATGAGAAGGGACTTCGAGTTCTACAGGAATGACTGCTTCAGCTCCATAAGCAAGAGTGAATGGAGTACGGCCAGTCGCAGACTTATTAGTGGTCATGTAGGCCTAGAGTGCCGTAGGAAGTTCATCCACCCATTTTCCTTTATCCTTTTCCAAATGTTTTTTCAAGATGGACTTTATAATCTTGTTTACAGCTTCAACTTGTCCATTCGCTTGAGGGTGAGCGACTGCCGCAAACCTTTTCTTAATATGATACCTCCGATAAAACTCCTTAAACTCAGCACTATCAGATTGAGTTTCGTTATCAGTTACGATAGTTCGTGGAAGACCAAAATGACACACGGTGTTTCGAACAACAAAGTCAATAACCTTCTTGGTTGTGACCATAGCCAATGGCTCCGCTTTAGCCTATTTGGTAAAGTAGTGAACTGCAACAATCGCATATCTTGCACCGCCTTTGGAAATCGGCAAAGAGCCAATAATATCGATTCCCCATAAAGCAAATGGCCATGGACTAACCATTTTCATGATCATTGTCGGTGGTGCTCTTAGGACTTTTGCATGTATCTGGCATTTTTCACGTCGTCTCACATGATCTGCAGCGTCCTGGTTCACGGTCGGCCAGTAGTAACCATAACAGAGTATCTTTTTAGCTAACATTTGCCCTCCACTGTGATCGCCACACTCTCCCTCATGGACTTCTTTCAAGACACGCTTTTATATCATCATGGGGGATACATCTGAGTAACGAAACAGAGAATCCCTTTCGATACATAGTTCCATCTTGCATAATATACTATTATGCTTTACGAAGGACTTGTCGCTTTTCGTTCCTTTTATCAGGCAAGATTCCATGCAATATGTATTCTTTTAATGGAGACATCCATGATTCCCTTTCGGGTTCCGTTTCCGGTACTTGATCAACCTCCTTCACATTTATACTTGGGGTATGTAGTCTCTCGACCGAAACCAAGCCCATCTGTTGTGCATCGGTGGTGCTTGCGAACTTTGCCAACGAGTCGTCTTCTCCGTTCTACTCACGTGGGATATGCGAAATGTCATAGTTTTCGACATCTTCCAACAACTCTTGAACTCGTGTAAGATATGGGGCAAGCCATTATCCCATTGCATGGTAGTCTCGTCTAACTTGGTACACCACCAGCTGCAAGTCACAAAATATTTTGATAGATTTCATCTCGAGCTTTTTAGCAAGCTTAAGTCCAACAATTAATGCCTCATACTCGTCCTCGTTGTTCATAGCAGGGAAATCAAGTTTCAGAGCATAAAAAATTGATAAGTTCTCAGGGGTTACAAGAACGATGCCTGCACTGGAATAATGGTCATTAGATGCTCCATCGATATATAGTTTCCATCATACAGTAGGGGTTACACTACTCGCTAAGGGCTCGTCCTGCATGGTAAACTCCGCCACGAAGTCGGCCGATGCTTGTCCTTGGATAGCTTTTCAAGGAAGATACGTGATGTCAAACCGACTGGCTCGATGTTCCACTTAAGCAGCCTTTCGGACGTCTCGGGTCGTTGTAGGACCTGTCGCAAAGGCTGATCGGTATAGACGTTGATTGGATGCGCCTGGAAGTATGGGCGAAGTATGCACGATGCGATCACTAAGCAATACGCTAATTTCTTTATCTTTGGGTAGTTTCTCTCTGCCTCCTTTAATTGTTTACTGGCATAGTACACTGGTCTCTGGATCCGGTTATCCTCACAAATCAATGCGGCGCTTATGGCATTTGGCAATATTTCTAAGTAAATGCACAGCTCCTCATGATCTACCGTCTTTGGAAAAATAGGGGGTCTCTCCAAATGATTCACCAAAGCTCGGAATGCGCCTTCACAGTTTTGCATACATTCTAAATTCCTCTTCCCCTTCCTTATCAAATTGAAGAAAGAAATGCATTTATCGATCGCCCTGGAGATGAAATGACTCGGGGCAGCGACCTTCCCGTTTGGTCTCTGCACTTGCTTAATAGTTCTGGGTACTTATGTATACCAAATGGCTTGAATCTTCTCTGGATTCACTTTGATTCCTCATGCATTGACAATAAAGTCCAGGAACTTTCCTGAGGCAGCACTAAATGAGCATTTCAATGGATTGATTTTCATTCTATAAAATCGAAGGATATCAAACATCTCCGCTAAGTATCGAATGTGGTCGTTTGATTGCCATGACTTCATGAGCATATCATGCACATCGACTTCCATCATCTTGCCGATCTTATCTTTAAACATCCGGTTAACCAAACGCTGATAGGTCGCTCCTGCATTCTTTAGTCCGAACGACATCACTACATAACAGTATAACCCAACATCCGTGAAAAAACTGGTGTGCTCTTGATTTGGGACATGCATCGGGATTTGGTTATACCCCGAGTACGCATCCATAAATGACAACAATTATTGCCCTGCAGTCGAATCAACTAGCTAATCAATTCTAGGTAGGGGAAAACTATCCTTAGGGCATGCCTTGTTCAGGTTTGAATAGTCAACACACTTTCTCCATTTCCCATTTGCCTTCTTCACTAGCACGGGGTTAGATATCCATTCGGGATAGAGGGCGTTGTGAATAAACCCATTGGCTTTGAGTTTATCCACCTCCTCTT
Organism: Allium cepa; assembly: GCA_030765085.1. Taxonomy (NCBI): domain Eukaryota; kingdom Viridiplantae; phylum Streptophyta; class Magnoliopsida; order Asparagales; family Amaryllidaceae; genus Allium; species Allium cepa. The sequence continues at coordinate 207,897,842 of CM060934.1, forward strand.
TAAGATCCATGGATCTCTTCGGATCCATACCTCATCTTTTCCGCTTCATAGGGACATACTTCGGGTCAATATTCAATGCATGGCTCACAATGGCAAGCGAGATCCCACACATGTCAAAATGAGTCCAAGCGAATGCATCCAGATTTGCTCGGAGGAAATTGGTAAGTTCTCTCATCATCTAAGGGCTGAGTTGTGATCCAATCTTCAACACCCGTGATGGGTCAACGTGGTTGACTGAGATATTAATTGTCAGTTCAACCGACGCTGCCTTAGCCTCCTTAGGTTCCTCCTCCTCATCCCTCGGATCTATGTTTCTATAGATCGACTGTAGTGCCCAAGCTAAGGCTTAGGCGCTATTTGTCAATCTTCAGTAACCTGGATGCAGATATGCTTTTCCACACCCTTTCCCTTCTCTTTCCGCCGAGCTTCTCTTATCAGCCACATAATAGTCATGGCCAAATGCCTGATCACCATGTACAACACCCACTCCATTATCTGTCGGGAATTTCAAGTCAAACACCATGGGATAAGGGCTGCTTGAAATTCAGCCAAGGCCGGATGGCCTAGAAAAACATTTTACGGTGAATCAACATCCAAGACAATGAATGGTAGGATCCACACCCTCCTACATTCACCTTCTCCCTGCTCAATTGGTAGTTTGACATAACCCACCGGCTCAGTAGCCACACCGTTAGAACCATGTATACGGGATTTAGAGGGTTTCAAATCGTTAGGCTTCATCCTCATTTAATCATAAGCCTTCTTAAAGATGATGTTCACATAACTTCCACAATCAATAAAAATTCTTCTCACCAGAGCGGGGCCAATCATGGCAGAGATAACCATTAGATCAATAGTAGGGGCCTCCATTCTATTGGCATCTTTACTTCTGAATACTATATCATCCGTTGTTGTACGCTGTTGCTTAGCTAGAGTTCCATCCTCCATATTTGAACAACATTCAAAGTCCACATATTTCATTGAACTAGCATAACGCTCCATTTCCTGCCAACTCTGATCCGCAAGGTGCGGTCCACCAACTATCATGTTTATCACCAACCTCCTACCGGTCTAAGCGGGCTCCTCAGGCCAACGCGGAGGTTGCCCTCGATTGGGATCAGACATTCCCTATCCGCCCTTCTGAGGATTCTTGACAAACTGCTGCAACTTTTTCTGGCGAATCAATTTCTCAATGGCATTGTAAAGATGCCTACATTCGTCGGTATTGTGCCCGTAGCATTCATGAAACCAACAGAACTTCCCAGTTTGCTTTTGTTCCTCGGTTGATTCTTTCGGATGCGGCTTCCTGTACTAAAAGTGTTACAGGTCGACAGATAGATGTTTTCCAGAGATGCATTCAGAGGTGCATAGTCGTTATACGTAGGAATCCTTGACTTCCACTTTCCAGGATCCCTTTTTCGATCGGGATTTCCTTCTCCGCTTCTTTTGTGTTGACCCGACTTGCTTTGAACATTAACCTAAACCTTTCTAAAGCTTTTGCCAGATTTCTTTATTATGATGTTGCTTTGTACCACTTCTTTGCTTGGCCCTGCAGCATTGCTTCTTCTAGACAATCTGGCCTCTTCCTTTCTCATGAACCAGTTTGCCTTCATATAGAAACGCTCCAGCATGGGCCGGCGGTTTTCCAGCTAGCTAATCATCAAACTCGGATTTTGGGTCAACCCCCCTTATCATAGCCATAAGTATGGCGTGGTCGCCGGTTTACAAACTTCAGTGGCATCAACATGAAATCTCTGCAAGTAATCCTTCAGTGATTCCCCCGAAGCCTGGATTACACTAGATAATGACATGACATCTTTAGGCGTGTGGCATGAATTCGAAAATGCTCATCAAAGCTTAAGATCCATCGTGGGGGTATCCTCGTGAACCATATTGTAGTAATCCCAGATAGAGTTATAGGGAAGCACCTGCATTTGGTAGCATCATTCGCTCTCGTCTAATCCATCAACCGTTTGTACCTCATGTTGCTGGGGGTCAGTCTTTCTTCATAAGCTGGCATCGTAGGCATATTAAACCTCCTAGGATACTCTGCCTGCAAAATGTCCTAGGTAAATGGGGTATGACTCCTGGAGATTCCCCAGTCATCGTTTGTCAAACCCTTGTTTTCCCTCATCAGCTGTCTGACCATTGCAGAAAAATATGGTGTCTAGATGGGTGGCGGAAGGTGGTTGTCATGCTCCGATTCGTATGAATGTTCTGGCTGGTGTCTACAAGGCATATCATACCTCATTAGCCTATTATGTTCCAGATGCGTATCCTGAGCATTCACCTCATTATCATTCTGGACAGGTTGTTGACCATCATCCATGTGTGCAGTTGAGGTGCCGTGCCCTTGGTCGAGGGATCAGTACCGACCCCTAGGAAGGGATCAGCATCGACCCGGTTTAGTAGATCATGATGGTCTGCCAAACGTTGCTCCATCGCTCTAGCCCGTGTCATTTCAATCCTACAACGCCTACGCCTATGGTGCTCTTCCGATGAGGTTGAGCTATCCGATGCCGAGTATGAAGCGAGACTCTTCCGTTGCTTTGGCGTTGCTTTTGAGCAATCTGGTTCATCAGGTTGGCATTAGTCTGGATTTGCTCGTTTAGCTGCCTACGACTCTGCATCGGCTCCATCATCTAATCATTAAATTCTGCTCTAGTAACGGAATCTGCAGGGTTTTAGACTGCAGCAGGCTCCACATTCGCATTAGCAGGCTGGTTGCTTGGGCCACTTTGTTGGACGTTGGCAGTTTCGTTGGCATCAACATGTGGGAAGTAGATCTTGTGCGCCTTACCATCTTGAATTCCTTTGCTTAGATTTGCACAAAATCTGAATAGTATCTGCAGCCTTTGAAAGTGAACCTGGATCTCCTTTGGGGGGTTTCTTCAATCCAGTAGCAACAAAGGTGATCCTATAACCTGAAAATCGTCTTTCTCAGTGAAAGCACCAGAATGTTTGCAACCAAATTGGTCAAAAACAACCGAGAATAGATTTAAGTAGTGAAATAAATGAAGAAATCAAATGAAAACTAAGGAATAATGCTAGATATTAAGGAAACACAGAAAGAAAAAACAACAAGATTTATAGTGGTTCGGCGCTGACGGCCTACGTCCACTTTGAATACTTTCTTTACTGCTTCACAACTCAATTGATTACAGTTACAATCAACCATAAATAGCTTGAGAACAAATTAGAACAAAAGGAAACTGATTACAAAAATGGCAGAGTTTCACTTGTCAACCAAAAAGAGAAGTCCCTCAAATGGCCCCCTGCCCTTGTATTTATGGATGAAGGCAGCCTCCCACCTAACTGACATCTCGAGACCTGGACACCCTTGATCATTTGGGCCCATCATAGGGAGGGCTGAGCCTAACTCTTCTATCGATAGGGGTCCGCACCAACCCTTCCAAAGGTTATGTTCGACGCTAGTGATCCCTTTGATGGCCCTCTCATGGCACAACATGATGGTGCTTCAAGCATTACGACGTTTGGCCATATGAAGTTATGGTTTTGATAGCGCTTTGGTACGAGCTATAAACTAATCAGGGAAGTATCGACCCCTTCTCCTTGGAAAATGTTAATCCGACCCATAACCTATAAGGACACTATGTTGACCCTTCCATGCTCCATCCATATTGTACTGAGTCCAACTCACTATGCCGATCCATATAATCATGTAGATCCATATCATCATGCCGATCCAACTTGGTATACCAACCCCATTATTTCCATATCCTATATTGATCCTTCCATTTTCACATGTTGTGCCAATCCCACCATTCCTTACCGACCCTATACTCGCGAATACATCATGTCGACCCGAATCACCATGCCGATCCCTTTGGGTTTCACTCAGTTTGTCTAACATCCACTCCGGTTCCTATTTCAACCAAACCAAATTCTCAGACTTAGACATCCGGTATTATCTATCTATCGACCTTATTTTCCCCGGGCTGGATATAACTATTCAAACATTATACTCTGGTCATGCGGATGTTGTCTCGTGATTATCTTTCCCATCAGCAGTCAAGTTTGGACTTCATGATCAACCTTACGTAGCCGGACCAATGTACCGGGTAACACTTACATAGTTGAATATCAATATTTAAGGAACTCATGACATTTCCTCGAAAAATCTCTTCCATATTTAATCAAATATAAAACTAAAATAGTTAATAGTGATTTTTGTTTCCAATTACAACAAAAATTTATGATAAAATTAGGGAATATTGGAATACATATTTGTAGTCAATCACAACAATATAGTTGAATATAACTACATAAATATATTAATTTTTGATCCCTTCATAAATGAAAATATAATACTTTTAAAGTCAAAACAGTTTAAATTTTACTAATCTACAATCAGCACGGGGTGGAAATTAAAAAATAGGCAGTAATGCAAATAAAATTAAAAAAATTCGAATCTAAAAATAAAGACCTATAACTAGCAACAATTATAACGAACACTATGCATAGTACCATAATGATTATAATTCAAAAATATAATATAATAGTCTAGTAAAAGAAAATATTAGGCAAATTAACGAAGAAATTAACTACAAAACTAATATCCTAGTAAAGACAAAGCATTAAATGTATCCCTATTTTAGTTATCCATGTAGGCTAAGCTTAGATTATACTATTGTTTCTATTATTTGGAATGTTTTTGTTCTTAAAAAAATCAATACGAGATTTTTTTTAAGAAACTCTTTAAATTTTATATCTATATTTAATTTATAACTAGAGTTTGAAATCCAATTAAAACTATATAGTGAGATTACATATATTAAGTTGTCCAATCCTAAATTAATATCACTAAAAACTCGTTAGTTTCTTTCAAACAAAATATACCAACATGTAATTGTATAAATAGTGTCTAGTAAAAATCTATTACGACCCTTATAATAAAATTAGATATTATTCTAATATAACTCATAATTTATATGTGTAAAATTTATATTGAATTCAAATAAATTTTAGAGTTTTTGCAAGAATATATCTAGTGATATTACATTTAAAATATAAATGTATATTATCTTCCATTATCTTATTACAAAAATAACATTTTTAGCGTTAATATTTTTTCTAATAATTCTACAGTATTCAATTTCCAGCATAAAATTAACCACATGTGAACCTTAGCTTTAGGGAAGAAATTATTTTTCAAATATTTTTAATTTGATTCTCGAAAAATTTATGAACTTACAAAATGAATGAGATGTGTATTTCTTACTAATGTACCAACACCATGATTTATTATCTTTTTCACCATCAGTGGCATATAATTCTAAGCACACAATAAAGCAAATTGTGTAAATGTATTTCCTTGTAATGTACGATTAAAACTAAACTCCTAAGAAAAAATTAAATTAGGTCTATAAACATCAGAAATTAGTACATTTTAAAAATTGCAAATTCATATAAATCTTTTATTTCCACTTTAATTGGGACAATTAATAACTGCATTCATGCCAAAACGAGGTGCTATTACCAGAACGTATAACATTGTTAAATCAAGAACAAAGCTTTGGGTGCCTATTTTTTATGTTGTTATAAGAAAAGTTCATGTAGAAATGAATACGTAAATTTGGTCCCTATTTTTGAAAAGTAGAAAATGCAAGATGGGTTGCACTTTTTTGACAGAAAATGCAAGGTAACTTGCACTTTTCTCATTTGAAATTTTTACAAACATTTAAACTTTTGAAATTTTTGGAATGCGCAAGTTAACTTGCATTTTCTATTAGGAAATCGCAAACTAGTTTGCGCTTTCTGATTTTGATTTTTTTTGAAATGTTTGAAAATTTTGAATATTTTGAAAATTTTAAAAGCGCAAGTTAACTTACGCTTTCTATCAGGAAAGCGCAAGTAGTTTGTGTTTTTTGATTTTGAATTTTTCAAAAAATTTGAAAGCGCAAACTAGTTTGCACTTTCTGATATAGTGAAAACAGAGACCTAATTTACATATTCATTGCTATAGGGACTTTTTTTTGTAACAACATCAAAAATTGGGACCTTCTATGCAAAGCCCTTTGTTAAATCCTAACTTATATATATATATATATATATCAAAGTTTAAAATTATTGATTTCCAAGTGAGAAATGTTGTTATTTGTAAATGAATGAAACAAATTAAAAGTGCCCCCATGCCATTGGTTTAATATAAATTCTTTCAACAACTTTTTCATTACTATCACTAAATTTCCATATCCATTTTCCTAAAAAAGCTATATTTAAGTTATGTAAATTTATAATTCCTAAACCTCCCTCGTTTTTAGATTTACAAATAATTTCCCAATTTACAAGACATTTAGAGCTGCTATTTGGACGATCTCCACTCCATTAAAAATCCCTTCCCATTTTATCAGTTTTATCAATTACCCATTTAGGGACACGATAAAACGACATCCAATAAATTGTAATGCAGATAAAACTGAATTAATAAGAATAATCCTACATGCTCTAGATAAAAATTTATCATTCTATTTGGGCAATCTTTTATTAATTTTATCAACATTGGTATTCTAATCATCATTTTTAAGTTTTTGTGGTCGAATTAAAAACCTAAATATTCTATAGGAAAGGTCATTGTTTTACAATTCAATCTGTTTGCTATTTGATTTTCAATATTGTCGGTATCATTTAAAACTAAAACTGAGCTTTTGTCGAAATTAATCTTTAAGCCACAAAGAAGTTTGAAACTCTATAAATAAATTTAAGCATAATAATATGTTTAGGCAAATGGGATGTAAAAATCATAGTATTATCTGCAAATTGTAAAATAGAAAGGCTATTACTAGTATTACAAGTAATCTCATTACCTATACTATCTAGTATTCTATTACTAGTAGCTTGTTTGATAATTCCAGAAAAAAACATTTGCAGCTAAATTTAATAATAAAGGTGGCAATGGCCCCCTTGTCTATGTCCACATTTTGATTGAATTTTATTTCCTAATATACCATTAACCATAATACTAGAGTTGCCCATTTTAAGCAATGACATAATCCATCCTATCCACCTGACTCTAAAACCCCTAGTCATTAATACGTATTTGAGAAAAATCTAATCAATTGAATCAAAAGCTTTAGCGAAATCAAGTTTTAAAAGTGCACAAGTGATATTATTTTTGCAACAGTAATGGATATATTCTTGAACTACTACTACAAAATTCATGATATTCCCACCCTTAATGAAAGCTGTTTAAGTGTTATCTAATAACATATTCATTTTAGCATTTAATCTGTTAGCCAAAACTTCAAAAATGATTTTAAAAGAACAATTTAGTATTAAAATAGGTTTAAAATCTTTTAATTGATTAGCACCTAGTTTCTTATATGTAATAAGATAACATTTGCGAAATTAAATCTATCTAACTGTTGTAAATCGTCATGAAATTTATTGAACATTTTTATTATATCTTCTTTTAACACAATCCAAAAGGTTTCATAAAATAAAATAGGAAATTCATCTGGACCTGGAGCTTTATCATTAGGCATATCCCTTATAGCCTTTAGAATTTCCTCTTATTTAAATGGATCATCTAACCCTATTAAGTCAACCTTAGTATCCTCCATGTAAAGCTTATCCCAATTAGCTTTAATTTTATGTTTATTGTAGTTTCAAAAATATCTTTATAATAATTAGCAAACTCATTATTAAGTGGCTTTTTGGGGGAGTTATTATGGTGACTGTTCTTTCAAAGACTGTATGTGACTTGAGCGGTTGCAGTATGTTATTTGGAGGTTTTATCAGGTATGGTCGTTGAGGTTGAGGTTGAGGTTGTGGGAGTAGTTATAGAAGGCTACACTTTTCTTGGAGTTGTTTCAGGTTTTAGTTTCTTGTTAGTGTAGTTTGTTTAGGACGAGTCTTTAGTTTCATAGGCTTTTGGAAGGGTTTTATTTTTTACTTTTTGTATGAGGGATTTTATGCTACCTACCAGGCTTGTTGGCAACTCCTTTACTATTGGTAATAAATATTTGTACATGTGTGCTCTCCTCTACTTTAGAGAATCACTCATTTATCTCAAAAAAAGTTCCATTTGATCTAAAATATCAATATAATTAATTAAAATGGAATTAATGGTAATACTATATTTTTTACCATTAGCCACTCTAAGGAAAAATTTATTATTCTCGTCGCCTTCATCCATCCATTGAGCTCTAGATCTTTGTTTCCTCATTATTTCTTCTTGAATAATAATTTTAGTTAATTCTTCTTTTAAATTGTAAAGCACATTTTTTCTAAAAAATCTAAATTTTATTTAACTTAAGGATTTCATTCGTTAACTTTTCCCTTTTAATTCTAACGTCACCAAAAACATCTTTACTCCATTTTTTGAGAAATAATCTTAAATCTCTAAGCTTTCTAACCAATACTTTTTCTTTGTTACCTGGAAATCTGCAATTGTAATTATTCATGGAAAGCAATTTATTTTTAACTAAATTCTTGAAATTATTTTCTAACAACCATATTTTTTCAAATCTAAAAATTTAATTCCCAAAATTAGTGTTAGTACAAAAAAGGATTATTGGACAATGGTCCGAATAAATATTCAAAATCCCTACAACCTTACAAGAAGGAAATTTGTCCCATATTTCATCACTTATAAAAAACCTATCTAATAAAGCCATCGACGGAAATTCCCTCGTACTTAACCAAGTAAACTGTCTATTACTTAGTTTTATCTCTATTAAATTATAATAACAATAAATTGATCAAATTTTTTTTTCGCGCTAAAATTGCCTTCTCTAGGGGATCTTTCACCTAAAAATCCAGTTACATTAAAATCACCACCATAATCCATGGTCTAGGAGCGAGTGTTCAAAATTATAAACACTCATTCCATAGAACCCTACAATGAATTTGGCTCATGTACATTTGTAATATTGACAATAGAATCATCATTAATGTCAGAAAATATCAAGTGCATCGAGTGATCTTTAATAATAGATTGTAAAGGTCAAACACAATTATCTTTCCAACCTAACATAAGACCACCCGCACTATCCCTGGTAGGATGATAAGCCCAATGATCAAAATAATGACCCCCTAGACACCTAAAAATATGATAATCAGGATACTCAATTTTATTTCTTGAATTAAAACAATATCAATATTATCATCTTTGAAAAGAGGTTTAATTTTTCTACATTTTCCTAAATCATGTAAACCCCTTACGTTCTAACTAATTTACCTCATAATCTAAGCGATTCCATTTTAATTCCTTACTTTTAATATAGTTTGATTCTAACTGAATATCATCAAAAATAAGTCCTAAATTTTTAGCTAAGAAATGCATATCACTAGTGGTCAAATTATACAAAGCACATGAACCATAAGTACTACCCATAAGTTAATCCATACCTGGGCAAGAGCTATCGGAAGCTCTTGTCTCATCTCTATAAAGACGGGAACTTCTTCTTACCAATCTATACCCTAACAAAATAGAACCAGCCTCTGCTTAACTGCACTATTCCCAGAACAGGACACTGACCTTTTCTTCCTCTTCAAGCTACTGCCCAAATCAAGGCTATGAACTGTCTGACAGACATACTACTCTTATCCTTATCAACCATATCATCCACTCTATTATTATCTGAGCTAGAACATTGAAAAACTTGGTTCAAGAAATCAATATTAACTTTCTCCCTACAAGCTGGCTCAGTTACCAACAAGGAATCTAAACCGTGATCGGCCTCTCCACACATAAAAAGATCACCTGAAATACTCCCTGAACCACACCCTGAACTATATAATTCCTTCCCTATAGAAAAATTACCAAGATAAGCCTGTTTCAAAAACTTAACCACCGCAGAATCCAAACTGATCTCCAAGCGCGCATGCAACTCATTATCCACAACCCCCGTGCTTTAGAAAACCCCCTAACCCCATAAACATCAACATCAGAACAAACCTTTGAACCATGCGCATTATCTCCAACCACCAACCTTTTACCGAAACCTAATATATTAGAAGCACAAAGTTCCAAACAACAACAACCCTGTTAGCAGCTGAGATTCTTACACCTTCATTCAGGCAAAACAGTGTAGAAATTATTTAATAAGCTCCTTTATAGACATCCTTTACTTTTTTAAAACTCTTTTATAAAACTTCTTTTATAAAATAGTCATTTATAAAGATCCTTTTGTAAATCCCCAAATTTATTTGTAATTATTTTTATAAAAACCCCAAATTTCATTTATAAAACCCCTTCCACAAATTTCTAAATATAGCTACAAAACTCCTTTTATAAAACAAACTCCAAACATAAATCAAACTCCAAATATAATTATAAAACTCATATCATTTTCATGACACGATCGTTCCATGTATTGCAATAGATTCACACTGTGATTTATTACTCCAATTTATCAAAGTGATAGCATTCCCTTTTATAAAATGCCATTTATAAACCTATTTTTTATTTATAAGACATCGCCTATACATCTCACTTTAATTTATGAAATACCATTTATAAATCTGTTCCTTTATTACAACATTTTATATAAAATGTTTCACGAATATTTATTTCAAAATATATCTATCTTCTTTTAAAATAAATTCACTTCTAAAGTAAAAGATAAAGCCATTTAATATCCATTAAAATAACATTTGTTGTTATAATAACTTTCTACAAAGATAACTACTTTTTAGAATAATTTTGAACCATTTACACACACACACACATATATTAGAAAAGAAAAAAGTGACGTAAAACAGATAAGTATAAAAACTATTTTTAAATAAAATATCTCAAAAAATCTAAATGATCGGATTAAAAACCCTTTTCTAAATTGAAAACCATTTCATAATCAAACAACAACCGATAGTATTTTTCAAAATACTATAATGAGGCCAATAGTTACTATAGCACCTAACTAATGCTATTACCATCTTTTTCTCTAAAAATGTTCAACTTTTAATATATGTCGGTGTCACGTCTAGTACAGTCAAACAATCAAATTTTAGCATTTAACAATCGATTTAACATGTACATAACTGAAATAACATCGAAAGGTATATAACTGGAATAATAAATTCAAAACAACGAGAAATCTGAATTTCTCTCTGTAAAATTCCTTGTATTTTAATTTAAACGTCATTCACTTTTCAAAAGCAGATATTTAACCAAACCAAGCCAATAATTCATCCAAACAGGTAAATAATAATCTTTATCGACTATAAATCATACCGATTATCCAAAATGGTGAGTTTAACTCACCGTGGTTTCCAGTTGACGCCGAAGCGTTTTGGTTTGAACGATTTTAGTCCAAATTTTCACTTCCTCCTTTGACGAAACTAGTTCCATTGCGTAGCTATCACTATTACAGATGTAACTCAAAAGACCACGTCTCGATTGGACCCCGTACAAGAGAGATATTAAATTTATAATATTATTAAATTAAATGGAATTAATTAACTACAATTTAAATTTAAATACTCAAGCTAGACTTCTTCTTCCCACTCTCTAATCGCTCTCTGTGCACAAGATGCAGACACAACCATGGTCGTGCACGCTTCCTATCTCTATACACATTCTCACTCCATAATTGACGAAACTACGCTGCCCATCTCCGTTGAATTTCTCATCGCCCGGGCTTCTAATCCCTCACCACCACACTACGATCGTCAAAAATGCGACTGATCCTCCCTATACATAACCTCCTACTGACGCGATTCTCAAAACAAGGTCTCAAGAATCCAAAGTTGGCCACAAGATGCACTTCGACACTAGAAAAGCGATGCAACCCTCGAATTGAGTTAATCCTTCCTATATCTCCTTGAAAACCAAACCCTAGCTCATTGTATCCACTTCGACCTCACCAAAATAACAGCCGCACTCTCCAATACTCCACAGGCTTGTAGATCTCGGCCTTATGAGTTTCATGTTTTGAAATTTTTCGATAAAAAATTGAATTTTTTTAATTTCTGAATGGGTAGATTGCCCTTTTTTATATTCTCTAGAACAAGAATTATAAGAGGGAGGGAAATGAAATAAAGAAGAGGGATCCTATTTTGGCAAGTGTTGACCTTTGTTATATTATAAACAAACTATTACTAAGCTCCCATCACAAGTTAACCCAATTTTACAAGCAACATGTCCATTCAAAATCAAATCATTTTAAGGTTATTAGAATCTTTTTTTTGAATTTGATTTGATGAAGAGGTTTGGAAAGAAGGTTTTTGCGGCATCCCGCTAGACAATATTTCGTTCGCGTACGAACTACGGACGACGGAAATAAAAATACGACCGTGCAACAAAATACAACACAATTACAAATCAACAGTAAAACATAGATTATTTTATTTAGTGAATATTCTGAAAATACCATTATTTGTTGTAAAATATGTTAAACGATAATTTAAATATTTTCTAAATTAAAAATTAGTGAAAAAACGTATAAATAAAAAGAATACGTCAATAAAAATCGAGTCATAATATTAGCAACTGATTTTTTGATTATTTGTTATTTTTGAATCAAATTTGAATATTTAAATAAATTAAATATTAACATTCCAAATGTTGAAAATTTCAGATCATTACAGTATGATAATGCACATAGATACAACTTTTATATATGCGTTCAAATAATTACAAACAACTACTAAACATCAAATAAATCAAATAATAATTAATATTTCTCAAATATTAACTAATTTAATTAATTTATTACATTTTAAAAGTTAATTAAATCGCACGGTATTTCGAAGAATTTAAAGTTACGGTTGTGCGACTCAAAGATGTAAATTCAACCGCAATTAATATCGAACGATTCCAATATTAACTTTCATACGTCACCTTAGGTAGTTGTATGACATTTTGGCTGAATTTATCGATTACACGTCTTTTTGGTAAAAATCTAATTTTACTATTATAAGTGGTACTTGATAGTAACGATTATTTACACCAATTCTCTTCGTCAAACTATATCTAATCAGGACTTATGGAATTTGATTTTGGTCAAAATTACAATATCGTCCATATTCAACTTTGTAATTTCAAACACAAAATCTTTAGTTCAATAATGACAATCATTATTAACCATATTTCTCTAGCCAGAGACATTGATTTTGAGTTCACTTACACAGCTTCAACTAGTACCCAACTATAGTTCTTCGATGAATGACATGCCACGATTTTTAACTATAATCAAATTGAAGTGCCCACATTAAAGTTCCACGGTATTCTCCAGTCAAGGGAACTGTGTAACATTGTCACTTCGAGACTGTACGTTTGACCTTAGTTATATTAATCAATAGAGAACTCTTGAGTGAATCATTCCATAGTTATCTAATAACTATTAATATGTAATCTCCTGGTGCCTCCAGCAGACATAAGTAATACATTGCCTAATGTTTGGAGAGCATTATGTATTATAGTCTCAGTTGATATATCAGTATCCAGCGTCGATACGACTTGACTAAGAATATTTAAACGATATGTCTATTTTATTATGATAAATCATCCGTGATTACAACACATAGTAACTACTGTCATAAAAACATGCCATTTCGGGATTTTCTATTAAATACACTTTTAACTAAATTAATTAATTAATATATAACACATTATATTAAATATATAATAGAAATAAAACAAGTTATTTCGAATAAGATTGGTTATTCAGTTAGATATATGTAACAATTACATAATTTTTCCTAGGGCATATCCCTAACTAAATATATGTGTGTGTGTACGTATGTATGTATATTATTAACCTATCATTGACATGATCGTCTATATGCACATTTAACTGTTAACCATAAAATCCACTTAAGGACAAGGATATAAATGAAGGCTTATAAAAGTGCTAGGCTCTGCTAAAATTGAAAACATGGGTTTCTCCAAAGTTCAAAGAAGAAAGTTTCGAAGGCATTGAGATGGCTTTCGAAGGAGTCGCAAGCACCAGGTGCCATTACAAATGATAACAAGGCAAAAGCTTTCAAAAAGAGGAAAAAAAGGCAAGGTTACCCTTCCACCTCGTTAAGACCTTTTCGATGCAGATGGATTCGCATATAAAAATAAGCAGGAATAGGTTCAAAACATCTTTCGAAGGCGTTGAACATAAGGCTCACACACATGAACCAAATCCTTCGAAATAGAAGGTTTCATCGCTGCCAATCTACTACTTGAAGAATTGATTCCAATACACTTTTTGAAAGCAAGGACAAGCCTTTCGAAATGGTTGGAACCCATCAAAAGCATAATGAAAATCCTACATGAAAATATAGCAACATGAAGCGAAGAGCACTCCTACCCTCCTCTCGTTGAAGTCGAAAGCAAACCAGTGAAGAGTAAAGCAAAAAGCGCACACAAACTTAACAACGTCGAATGATTATCAAAGCAGTCCTTTCGATTGGGTCGAAAGGTTTGATACAAAAGGGTGAAAGTGGAAGGATAAAAGAAAAGTCTTTCGACCACAGTGGAAGGGGGCGTGCAAGATGAAGGAAGACCTTTCGATCGTGTCGAAACGATACACGCGTAAGATTGAAGGAAGACCTTTCAATCTATTCAAAGGGATGAGCGCGGAAGGTTAGATGGAGGCATTTCTACCTCATCGAAAGGATGTAGGCGGAAGGGGGCCGACCTGCATCTATAAATACGACCCTAGGGTTCCGATTTTGGGGACCGTATTTTAGAATCTTAAACTCATTCTTCTATTTCTTAGCAAAAATACATCTTTATAACCCTAAATCAATTTGGGGGGAAAATCTTTCTTACTTGTAATTCAATTTTGATTAATGTTAAAAGAGGAAGCGCATGGATTCAATAAATATTTTGATCACGAGGGAGATCGTTTCGGTCATTAGCTTGTCTAATATGATCAATTGCACATGATGCTAGCTTATCTTCTTAAATCCTTTTTGTCTTATGCGATACCATGGGATCAATTTGGATAATATTCATATGTATCACATTATCATCTTGTTCAACGATATTTAATGATAAACCAAGATGATAATGATGATTCAACTCTAATAAAATTCATAGAACTTATGTTGTCCAAGATGATTTTCCATTGCGTGTATTAGATAGAGCTTGCACATTATACATTAGAACTACTTCTAAAGAGCAAGATCCCTTTCAACTTGGTCGAAAGGGTCATTTCAAAAAGGATCTAATGTGTAAATGATAAGCAATGCTACATGGATAAATTCCTTCGAAAGGTATACACACACAACAATACACATGACCCTTTCGAAAGAGTTCATTCCAAAAGAGCATAAACAATGGTGTCGAAAGTATATACTTCTCTTCAAAGGCAAGATGGTCCTTTCGACGTATTCAAAAGGAATGAATGTCTGATATAAATAACCACTTTTGACTCACCTAGAAAAGAGGTTTCGAAAGAGGTTCTTTCTCCTTAACCTCCATTTCAATAAGGTTGACTAGATCTATTATCTACTATTAGACCACACTCCAAATACAATTTTTCCAGGTCAATCCAGTTGAAAGAGGGTTTCTAAGGAAGTGATCACTTCTGATAATCTTCTTTTTTAGCGTAAACAACATTTCTTGTTAACTACATAGCTTTGGGGATGTTGACAAGTTTTTTTGTTAACATTTTTGGCGTTAGAATGAGAACCTGAACCTCCGACCTTGTGGTTACCTCATAGACTAATTATGAATTGTCTTACTTGATGTAAGAAAATGAAATCCAAAAGGCTCAGTCGAAAGGATAATGAAGCTGTACACACCACAACTTTGGAAGAAAATATAACACCAATTTTCGACATAAAGGGAGTTGTACAAGGACAACCATCAATCCCAGCTCAACAAGACGACAATGCCACCAAAGTAAAGCACTTGGAATAACAAATGCTGAAGATGCAAAAGCTACTCAAAGCAGCACTCTCTTAAAAGTCTTCGAAGACACCAAAACCAACAACTGGAGATAAGGTGATATCTTTGAAAAGAAACTTAAAGGCTTACACCAATGAAGACAAAAGCAAAATCGACCTGACATCTTCAAAAAAGAAAGAGTGTCCTCCAACTAAATTTGATCATCAAGGAAGGGTATTGGAAAAATCACTCAAGAAGTCCGGAAGTTCAACATCAAAGGAGTATATTCCAAACTTAAAAATTATCATGACACCGAAGTTTATCTGAAGGATGTAGCAGAAAAAGCAATTAAGGACATCTTAAATGCTAAGGGGAAGAGGACCTTGGATGAAAGAGCAAATGATAATGAACGAGTGGCACCTTTCACAAACGAAATCATGTCAACAGTTATCTCATCCTATGTAAAGATTCCACTTTGAAGTACCATGGAACTACAGACCCCGATGATCATTTAATGGCTTTCGATAGCCAAATGGATCTGTACAATGCTTCTGGATCCATTCGATGCAGACTGTTTTCAGTAACGCTTCAAGGAGCCGCCGTTAAATGGTATCAACAATACTATGAAAAGACAATTTATTCATGGAAGCAATTTTTTTATGAGTTCTCTGCCCATTCTGTATATGCAAGGACCTAACAATCGTTTACACTGTTTTGGCTAACATTAAGAGAGACAAAGAGAGTCTTTGGGAGATTACCTTAAAAGATTCAACATAGAAGCATTAAAAGCTAAAGACATGAATGACTGTGATAAACTCATTATGGTACACTTTGGGTTAATGGAGAACACACCCTTCTGGGAGCAACTCTTTATTCATAGGTGTAAGGATCTGCAGGACTTCCATTTCCAGGCCGATAAATTCATTCGAATGGATGAATTATATCATGCTAAGAAGAAAGCTAATCCTAAAAAGGAAAGTGGAATGTATGAATTAGATAGTGGACATAAGAGAACGAGATGGAAAGAGCCTAATGCTAATTCAATTGCTTTAAACAAGCCATTGTCTTACATTTATGCCATGACAAAGAAGAAGGTCAACTTTCCAACTTCCTTTGAGGCTAAGAATTATACAGAACAAAGGAAAGGGGATGACTATTGCGTTTACCACAAAGCAAACGACCACAAAACTGATGAATGCAGAGTCTTGGTGGGAATCACTCAGAAATTAATTCATGAGGGGCATTTAAAGGAGTTTATTCTGGACAAACAAAAGGTGCCATGGACTAGGGATGGTTCACAAAAGTTTCCTAGTAATGTTGTTAACATCTTAGAGGAAGAAGACCCATTGAGCTTGAGTTCGCCGCTAAACAAGATCGATGTAATTCATGGAGGGCCACATCCAGCAGGGACCAGCAAGAGGGTCAGGAACAGGTACATTAAAGAGGCAAGATAAGGTGTGTTCTCCAATCAAGAAGAGCCCCCGCTTAAGAATCTATGACTTACCATCATGATGCCAAATCTTGTCATTACTCCCTAAGAGCTGAAGAAGGGAATCCATCACCCATACAATGATCCCCTAATGATCATGGCTCAAATCGTATTGTCTATAGTGTCTAAGATTCTTGTGGATACTTGTAGCACGGTCAATGTCATTTTTAAACAAGCCTTTGATCAGATGGGCATCCCGGAAGACAAGTTAGAGCCTAGCCTTGAGCCAATCTTTGGGTTCAACAAAAAAGGATCGACCCCAGTGGGATAAGTAAAATTGCTAGTACAGATGGGAGGACCACCATGTTGTCGAACTTTTGAAACACTCTTTGTAATCATTAACCAGTCATCCTATTACAACGCTTTCTTTGGTAGACCCGCACTTGATGAGATAGATGCTTTTGTCTTGCCGAAATATCTGATGGTAAAATTCTTAACTAAGAGAGGCTAGGGCAATATCCGAGGAGAACAATTCAACTCCCGTGAAATGTATTTTGCTACATTTGATCAATACCAAAGGGAGTATTCTGCTTACTTTGATTCTTTTACTGTTTTTCAGCCTTCGGATGATGAATTTTTACATCCAACATTCGAAGAAAAGATTAGATCTAATAAGACTAACAAACGTATATATGAAAGGTACATTTCCAATGGAAGCAAGAGGAAGAGGGTCGATGCTAACTCTATAGAAGAGGGCAAAATCATCACAAAATTTGATTGCCGTGGGGAAGTGGAAAGGATAAAACCCAGAAAAGACCTCGAGGAGACATGCATAGACCTAGATGATTCCACCAAAATAGTTAAAGTGGGAAAAGAGCTAGATAGCAACTTGAAAAGGACTTGATTTAGTTCCCTAAATCCAATAAAGATGTATTTGCATGGTCTCATTTAGATATGGTGGGGATTGATCCATCAGTTACGTGTCATGCGCTAAACATCAATCCAGAAGCGGCACGCATTAGATAGAAAAAGAGACAACTGGATAAAGTGCGGTCCAACGCTCTAAAAGAGGAAGTTAAAAGAATCCTTGAAAATGGATTTATTCAGGAAATCTACTACCCAAAATGGCTAGCAAACCCAGTATTAGTGAAGAAGTCAAATGTAAGTGGAGGACTTGCATCGATTATACTAACTTAAACAAGGCCTATCCGAAAGATTGTTTTCCATTACCACAAATAGATCAGTTGGTTGATATAACTAGTGGGCACGGAATTTTATCTCTCATGGACGCATACTCAGGATATAATCAGATACACATGTTTAAGACAGATGAGGAACATATAAGTTTCATTATCGATTGGGGAATTTATTGCTACAAAGTAATGCAATTCGGATTAAAGAATGCAGGGGCTACCTATCAAAGATTAGTCAACATAATGTTTAAAGAACAGATCGATCGAAATATGGAAGTTTATGTTGATGACATGCTAATCAAATATCATGAGGCTAAAAGTCACCTTGAAGATCTAAAAGAAATGTTCGAAGTCTTAAGAAAATATTAAATGAAACCGAATCCCTAAAAATGCTCTTCTGGAGTCCGTTCCGGGAAGTTTTTAGGCCATCTGGTGAGTGCTCAAGGGATTGAAGCCAGCCCAGACCAGATTCAAGCTATCAAGGACATGGCTGAGCCCAAAACCAGAATAGATGTAATGAGTTTAAATGGTAGAGTAGCCGCCCTAAGAAGATTCATTTCTAAGGCGATAGAAAGTGCATTCCCTTTTTCAATGTGATCAAGAAGAAGAAAAACTTTGAGTGGGAAAAGACTGTAAGAGAGCTTTTCAAGAATAGAAAAATCATTTGAAAAAACCGCTAATACTATCTAGTCTATAGAACGATGAAGTTTTGTACTTATACATGACAGTCTCAGAACATGCAGTTAGTTCAGTTTTGATTAGAGAGGAAAATAGGACTCAACTTCCTGTTTATTACATAAGCAGGTGGTTAAAGAATGCAGAGGTTCGGTACCGGGTAATAGAAAAACTAGCTTATTGCTTGATACTCACAACACGAAAACTTATAGCATACTTTCAAGCACATCCAATCAAGGTATTGACAAATTTTCCCCTCAAACAAGTTTTCAGTAAGCCGAAAACTTTGGGTAGGCTGGTAAAATGGGGAATTGAGCTTAGTCGGTATGATATTGAGTTTTAGCCACCTACAGCTATCAAAGGGCAAGTATTGGTAGACTTTATTAATGAATCTAACAACTTCATTACAGAACAATCGAAAAAGGATGGAAAATTTATTTGGCAGTTGTCTATAGACGGCGCATTGAATGAGCAAGGGGCCGGAGTAGGATATGTCATAATCACCCCCAAACGGACACCCCTACATTATGCAACGAGGTTGGGGTGTAACGACCCAGAATTTGACCACTTAAAAATATAACATACAAAGTGATTTTGAATATAAAATATAAAAGGTTTTATGATTTAAATAATATTAGATAGGATTTTGAAATAGAAATATACATAAAAATAGTAACATTTATATCGATAAAAGTGACAAAATCCTTATTTTAGAAAAGTAAGTTTAAATGGTTTAATTAATTATTTTAATTTATTTATGAGTGTTTATATTTTTATATAATATTATACAAACTTATTTTTAAATTTGGTATACATAAACAGTTTAACTAAAACGTCAAAATGTGGCCGTAAAATATTTTGTCAAAAATCAACGTTTTGTCGATTTAAAGTTGTCGCAACGTTGTTGCACCTTTATGTGCACAATTTAATAAAGATGTTAACATATAAAGGTAGTTAATAATTAACTAAAAAGGTTACTTTTAATAATCACACTTAAAAAATTCTAGAAAGTAATTAGCAAAAGCAAACTAAAAATGAACATATGTTACATCACATGTGACATAAAGTAATGTAAGATAAAATAAAATAATCAATCTTATTCTTTACTTAACTCTTAAGTATTTGAATTTTAAAAGTGTGATGTGATGTGGATGGTAAGTTTTGAATTAAATAAGTTTACTTAATTCTTAAGGAAGATTATTTAAGTAAAAACACAAATCTATATTTTAATCTCAAATATTTTCTATAAATACCCATTCTCTTCTTCTTCACTTTTGCACCATTTCTTCTCTACTTTTTTAAGCTCTCTTACATCCATTAATGACCTCTTTTCATAATTAAATAATGCCAAAATATTGACAAAAATAAAACAAAGAAAAATATCAACAAAACTCCGTCCGAACCACTTCAAAACTCCTCCTCCCCACTCTTACTGCTCACGCCCCCCTTCCTCCATTTGGCGGAGCACATTTTTCCCCTTCAAGCTTGGTCGTGGCCTCCTAAGGCAAGAACGAGGAAATTTAGCAAGTTCTAGGAGCTTAAGGTGAAGTTTAGCAAAGTTAGAAAAGTTTAAAACTAGTTGAAAGCAACAAAAGGTGAGAACTATAAATTGTTAAGCAGGAAATGTTTATATGGTGTTTTGCAAGTTATAAATGTTGTTTGGATGTTATTAATGATGTTTGATAAGTGTTTGAAAAAGAAAGCAACCACTTTTAAGTAATTTTGCAAAAAGTTAGTAAGCAAATATGTACATAAATGACAATCATGTGACATTGTAATAAAAAAGTTGTTAAATTGATTTGCAAGTTCATATGACAATGTTAGAATATGTTAAAATGGTTATAAACATTGTTTTGGATGTTTATTGGTTGTATATTGAATATATATGTTGAAACAAGTCACGGATTTACACGACATATAATCACATGAAAACCACTTTCCAAAAGAAATGAAATGCAATATGGAATCATTTATACCTTTGAAAAATGTTTGAATATGCTTTAGAAATGATTCCTAAGTGTTTAAATTGTCTCGAAAAAGTTTAGATATGAATCCCAAAATACGCCTAAAATTTGACACGTCACGTAACGGTAGTTCGTGTTTTCGCGTCAAAAGTTCAAATAAACAAACGAAGTGGAATATAGTTCTGAATTCTTCGAAGTAAGAATTTTCTAAATTCTTATATCTATATCTTTCATATAAATAAATAAAATCGAGATTTCATTTTGTATATTTTGAAATACGGTAAAATCAATTTTCAAGAAAAATCCAGTTTTTGCACTAAATGACCAAAGTTGAAAATTGATAAAATAATCGTTTTAAAAATATTAAATAAATTCTAAAAATCTTTTAAAATGTTTTAAATGTGATTTAAGTTGAAAAGATGATTTTCTAAATGATATAAAAGTCGTTTTGAAGAAGACAGCTTTTAAAGCACTTTTTGTTACACTATTGCAACACTTTTTACAACGCTTTTCAATATCTTTTGAAATAAAGGTTGAAACTTAATCATTCTTTCCCAAATCCTTAGTAAATGTTTTTAAGTAAATAATAAAGCATTTTAAAATAAATTTGAACAATTTAACATTATTTCAAAGATGGTTAAACAAATAGTTAAGTGATTTAAAAAGGAAAAATGAGTATGCGGAAACGACTATTACATTTGTCCCGCTTATGAGATCTAAAAGTGAAACAAGGTGTGCAACTAAGATTACGGATGGAGCAACCAGTGTCCTAAACTTACCTGGCCTTAGTTTTCTCTTTTAGGCGAGGGGTGGAACATATCGAAAGGAAAGCCCGGAGCTCAACTAGGATTTTATAGAAATAATCTTCTTATACTCATTATTAAAGTCGAAGAGGGAACTTGTCCTATTCATGTAATTTAAAGGTGATCTCACCGTTATTCCATCCATAGCACTCGTTGAAAACAGAAGTTGATTTTGAATAAAAGTAGAATGATTTCTATAATCCTATTTTCTCAAAAGATGCCCTTTAAAAATGATTTGAGAAATATTCTAAAGAGAGGTTTAAATGATTCCGTATTTAAAGAAGAAGATTTTGAAAATATATATCTCTTGAAGATATTTTGGTAAAGGAAAATGAATCAATCGAAAAACAATCACCTAATTACATCAATTTTTATCGATGATTGGATTACGAAGGAACCAGAGTCGGATTTGGGTGATTACTATCCGAAAACCACTTCGAACCAATTTACGTGTTTGAAGATTGAAGATGTTTGAAGACAAAGATATTGAGACGAATAATAACGAGGGACTACTTGTTGATTAATTGAGGATGAACTCTTGATTCACTATACTGTAGTAGTGGTCTCTTTGTTATGAAAAATCTCAAAACCACACGGACTTCGCTTCTAGTAATGGCCGAGGAAAGTACCTTCGGTTTCGTTTAGTCCCAGAACGAACTTGTATGGATGAATATCCAAGCTTGCATCCTAAATCACAATGAGTGGTCTCTATAGATGTATATCAGTCGGTGATGGAGAAGACATCTTCTCTTAGCTTAACACCCTTTCTTGAGACATACGAGCTCAGGAAGTTATACATTTGTAGAAATCAGTTGTGTGAATGTGGAATGACAATGTGGCATTCAAAGTGAAAGAAGATATGTTATGTGAAAAGGTAACCATTGCCTCGAGCCTCATCAACCGAAAATGACCGAAACATGGTTAGATGCAGCAAGGCTAAGTGGGTCATTCCCAGTTAGGGTATGATCATTCCCTTCTAGATATATTTCTTCCTGCTATGATGTTCAGGATGTAAATTAACATGGATGTATGCGAAGAGAGCTCTCGGATAAAGGTCGGTAACGACCGAGGGATGATATATTCAGTACTATCTAGTTATAGAGATAGGCCGGTCTTATGTTGGTAGTGAATCCTTTGTGATGGTCCTCGGTACATTCCTCTAGAGATGTACTGTCGGAAGGTAGCCACTTTACCGGGTCATTTGTATGGAAATCCATTCTCCAATAAGAACTTTTGGTTTTGTTTATAGAACCTAGTATGCTGGAATTTAATAATGGTAACAATTTCGGCTAAGATTAATAAGTTTATTTGCAAATATTTTCAAGAATGTCATTAAAAATAATATACCTAAATTTTACGTAATAAAGAGTTTTGGTATCATAAGGTAAAAACCCGTTCCATGTTTATGTGCGGCGTAGTCTTATGAGATACCTTTTTGTTTTCAAAACACCGTACTTTGAGTTCTTACACCAGTCCCATGACTGACCCGGAGTTTATTTTCCCTTTAAACTCTAGGTGCCCTATTTTTCAGACAGTCGTGTAATCAGGATACCTTAGGAGCATTTTGGAGCATGTTGGGGAGTATTTTGGAGAAGTCTATTGGAGCTATGAAGCTGAAGTACCTTATGTAGATATCTACCCATTTTCCGCTGTGTCACGTAGTGTGTATGTTCCAGCATATGTACGTATAGACAGTTATAACTATCCCGTTGGATTTGTATTTGACTCTGATCATTTATGTATAATTAAAATGTTGAATGCGATGTGAGATCCTATTACTGTGTTATCTTTTATCTTTATTTTCTTTTACACCCTTGATAATCTTCCTCTCCGGCACTTGGATTTACGGCACGTGAATACCGTGAATGTACTAGTGTTGATTTATAAGGGTCGAGGAGACGGGTTGTCACATTTGGTATCGAAGCTTAAGGTTAAGGGAGAACCTTGGCTTTATTGGGGTATGACTCATTAGAAATAGGGTTAGTAATGCCCTAGAATGAGTTCAGTATGAGAGAGCGCATAATTAAAACTTTTAACTTGAATAAGTATATTTATACTGTGTAGCATTCCCTATAATATGTCATATATATATCCTAAAGATCTTTTTCTTACTATATACATATAGTAGAAAATGAGTGGAAGAAGAGTACGAGGTAGGGGATGAAGTAATACCACAAATGGTCAAACTCCCGTAACTACAGTAGTCGAGGAAGTGGTAGTTTCAGTACAACCCTAAATTAACTTTGCAACTTTATGCAAGAAGTATCCAACCTTGGCAGTAAACCTTTCAAAGCAACAGAAACCATCATTGAAGTACAAGCTTGGATCCGCACTTGTGAAAGAATTTTCAAAGGACTGAATATTGGAGATGAGCAGAAGAGATTCTTAGTTTCTTGGCAACTACAAGATAGAGCTCTAGTTTGGTGGGAATCTATTACTCAGAATGAGCCAGAAGATGATTTATCATGGGAATGATTCAAAGAAGGACTGGAGGAACAGTATATGCCGAAAGTAGGAAAATCCGTCTTTACTGAAATTTTATGGATTTTAAACAGGAGGAGGAGATGTCATTTGAGGAGTATGCTAACAAGTTTAACGAATTATCTCGTTTTGGGCCTGGATTAATAGATAGCCCCTAAAAAAGAATGAAAAGTTAATTTTTGGAATGAGGAAGCAATACCATGTCAGAATGACTGGGCATGTGAAAGAACCATTTGTAGACTTAATAGACATCGGATACAGATATGAAACCTTGAACAAGATAGATCCACCTGTAGTATAAGAAGGCAACAACAATAACTGGAAGAAGAGGAAGTTCAATGGCAAGAAGCCACGGCAGGGAAAACCTAAAGGAGGATCTTAGGATAATCGCTTTAAAGATGTCACTTGCTACAATTGCCAAAAAAAGGGCCACCTATCAACTCGTTGTAGAAAACCCAGAACTCAAGGAACTCAAGGATCAACACCAAGAAGCTGCTATAATTGTCATAAACTAAGGCACATGATAAAGGATTGTCCCTTAATGAAGAAAGGAGAACAAGCCAAAGTTTATACTATCAAGGATGAGCCTTCAACCTCTCAAGATGTGAAGGGAAAAGGAGTGTCGAAAGATAATATTTTTATCAAATATGTTTTAGTTAGTATTACTTGATACATGAGATTCTCATAGTTTTATTTCTAAAACAATTGTAGAAGAATTAGAACTTGAAACTAAAATTGTTGACGACCGTTTATGCGTGACGAATCCTATAGGAGGTTCCACTAATCTTTGTATGCAATGTGAAAAAGTCACTATTTCCTTTCCTCCCCATCACTTTCATATTAATCTTTTCGTCTTAGATTTTACTGGATTCGAAATTTTACTTGGTATGGATTAGTTAATTGAAAATGAAGCTATTCTACATTGTTTAAAAAGAACTGTATCCTTTACCCCGAATAGATGACTTGTTTGACCAGTTACACGGAGCTCGAGTTTTCCCTAAAATGGACCTAGCCATGGGATTCCATCAGTTAAGGATCGTAGAAGATTGCATCCATCTAACTGCATTCAAAGGTCCGAACACTTTCTATGAGTGGTTGGTTATGCCTTTTGGGCTGACTAATGCGTCCGCTTATTTTGTTGATCTTATGAATATAGTATTTAGAGATGTGCTAAACAAATTCGTGTTAGTCTTTATGAATGATATCCTTATCTACTTAAAGACAGAAGAAGAACACGCAAGGCATTTAGAAGCTGTGTTGGAAATATTGAGGAATAATGTGCTTAAAGCCAAATTCTCAAAGTGCCATTTTTAGGAGAAGGAGGTAAGATTCCTTGGACATATAATATTAAGAAATGGAATTTCAGTAGATCTAGGGAAAGTTACAACTATTCAAGATTAGAAGCAGCTACAAACTCCTTAAGAAATTCGTAGCTTCTTGGGTTTGGCAGGATATTACAGAAGATTCGTTCAAGACTACTCTAAGGTTTCCTATCACCTAACGAATTTGACAATGAAGGATGCTAAATTTATCTTGATTTCTAAGTGTGAAGAAGCATTCCAAGAACTAAAGAAGAGATTGAAAACTGCTCTAGTTTTAGAAATTATAAATGAAAATTGTGGATTGACCGTTTATACAAATGCTTATGGAGAAGGTGTTGGTGCGGTTTTAATGAAAGATGGGAAGATGGTTGCTTACGCAAGAAAACAACTGAAGATGCATGAGAAGAATTACGCAACACACGACTTAGAATTATTAGCTGTTGTTTTCACTCTAAAGACATGGAGACATTATTTGCTGGGTAAGAATCTTTCATAGTTTATTTCAATAAAGCTTTGAATTGAACTTAGTAAATAATATTTCATCTTTTAGGTGAAAAATTTGAACTCTTCACGGACCATAAACCTTTGAAGTGAATTTTCACCCAGAAGGATTTGAATATGAGACAGCAATGCTGGCAAGAATTTCTCACATCATATGATCTAGATATTCTATATACACCCGAGAAAGCCAACGTAGTAGCAGATGCATCGAGTAGAAAGTTAGCTACTATTTCTTATTTGGTGGTAACTCCAACTCTTCTGGAAAGAATTGCTAGTAAGCAGGGAGAAGATAAACGGTTTGAGAAATACATTAAAGCAGCTGAATAAGGAAGAAATTCAATCTTTAAAATAGATAACCATAGAGTATTGCGGTTAAATGGAAGAATTTGTATTCCAGATGTTGAAAATCTTATGCAAGAAGTACTAGCTGAATGCCACACAACAAAAATTAGCATTCATCCGGAAATTCATAAGATGTACAAGGACATGAAGCATACATTTTAGTGGAAAAGTTTAAAGAGGGACATATCTATCTATGTCAGCCGTTATGAAAATTGCCAAAGAATCAAAAGTGACCAACAGAAGATGGTAGGATTACTTCAACCTTTGGAGATTCCACTTTGGAAGTGGGATCAAATATCCATGGATTTCATTGATGGTTTACCCTGAACAAGAAAAGGAAATGAAGGCATTTGGGTAATCATAGACCGATTAACCAAAAGTGCACACTTTATTCTAGTTAAGCCAACAAGAACTGCAGCAAGTCTTGCGGATATATATATATATACACACACAAAGGAGATTGTCTGATTGCATGGAATTTCGAGTAGTATAGCAAGCTATCGTGATCCAATCTTCACTAGTCAGTTTTGGGAAGCACTACAGACAACTTTGAGAACCAAGCCGAGTATAAGCATTGCATATCACCCCCAAACTGATGGACAGATGGAAAGAGTCAACCGTGTTTTGGAAGATCTTTTTAGAGCATGTATTATAGACTTTGGAGGCTCGTGAGAGAGTTATTTACATTTAGTAGAGTTCTCCTACAATAATAGCTATCAAGCTAGTATCAGCTTAGTACCGTATGAAGCTTTGTATAGTCGTCCATGTAAATCATCAGCATGTTGGATAGAAACCGGAGATCGGTTAATGCATGGCCCAGAAATGATACTAGAAGCTTCAGAGAAAGTTGATATGATTAGAAAGAAGCTAAAAGAAGCCCAAATTAGACAGAAGAGTTATGCAGACCGAAGGCGTACAAATCTGGAATTCTCAGTTATAGATTCAGTCTTTTTGAAAGTCTCTCCAATGAGAGGAGTAGTAAGATTTGGAAGAACTGGAAAGTTAACACCTCAATATATTGGACCTTTTTGTAGGATCTAGATTAACCCTAGAGGGGGGGTGAATAGGGTTATAGCAAATTTTTCCGAATTAAACACAGAAGCAAACTGCAGAAATAAATATGCTGAAAAATAAATTACACACAAAATTTACCCAGCTTCGACAACCCCTGCCTACTGCTGCATTCCTAGATTTCTATTAGAATTAAACAGTTTCCCGCTTACAAACACTCTAACAGACTTGCAAACCCTGCTACCGCCTATAGAGTTTTGCAAACCCTGCTAACTGGACTAACTCTAACTAGACAATCTGACAACACCTAAACCCTAGGTGATGATTTACCATGATTTGTTTTGAAAAGAACAGACAAATAAAACAAATTATAAGAGCAAGCACTAAATTTAAAAACAATTTAAATTATCTTGCCCTTAAATATAAAAAAAAAACACCCTAACCCAAAACAAACGAAATATGCGGCCACTTCCCTCTTATCTTATTTCACCCGGTCCTTTGTCTTTTGTTTGTGAAAAAAATGGCGGCCCTCTGTTTATTCGATCTGAATTAGGGCTTCTTTCCCTTGCGATCCAAATTGGGGCTTTGACTGATTTTTGATGCTCGTGTTCGCGCTCGCTCTCTGGTGATCGAGTTGTTGATGGTTCGGCATGTAATTTCTTTTGTTGCTTGTCTGATTGCTTGCTTTTTAACTCGATTGTTCTGTGTTCTATGATGATTTCTTGGGGTTTATTTATAGGGTTGAAACCCTAATAACCACTGTCAGATTTGATTTCTACACGTCGTTGGTTATTTTCCTGAATTTGTTCTGGATTTGGAGTATTCCTTTCTTGATTTAATTTCGAATTATTGCTGTCCATATTTATTTTCGAATTAATTAATTCGAAAATTTCTTCCTATATTTGTTGTCTCGGCCCCTATTTGAATTAACACTGACCATATATGTAGTCGAGAAATTTGATGCAGAGATTTCTTTCCAAATTAGATTTCTCTGACTTAATTAAAGATACGAATTTGATTTTTAACTTCGGCTTGATTTCTGCACTGTTGAATCTTGTTCATCCACTGTTGCTTTCGACTTTACACGGCATTGATTCTCTAGCCCCTGTGAGCTTCGTCTCTGGCCATCTTCTCTGTTGTTCATGTAGTTGCATTTATTGTAGCTCCATCTTGACTTGGGCTTTTTCACTGTATCAGATGCTACACTTGTTCATGTATTCAACTTCACTGTTGCACTTGAGTTTGTTTCCACTGCTTCATCATGTTGTATTCATCCCTGTACTTGTAGTTGTGTAATTCTTCTGGCTTCACATGTGCACAGAGTTTGTTGTTGCAGTGATTTGTCTAACCTCGTATGCTTCAAGTTGCCTTGAGTTGAACCTATTTTGGGTTTGTCCTTGTTTGTGATTTCTGTGCATTGTGCTTTGTTGTTGTATTTGCATTGAGTCACTGATTTTGGTCGAGACTTTGTTTGTTGCAGTATGTCACTGCATTTGGTCTGAGTCACTTGTATCCATTCTCGAGTTGCACACTTTGATTTACTACTGCTTCACCTTGTTGAGTACCTGTAATTGCTGTTATATCACTTCAAATTGCATTTATTTGCTTGTACTTGTGTTCTGGTCATTGCTTTGTTGTGTAGCTGCTATGCAGTTGCTATGCATCACTATATATATACTCTCTGTTTTGATTTGCATTGGTGCAGTTTCCATATTTTGTGTATCTTGATGTTGTATACACTTTTTCATGCTGCTGTGATGCAGTTTCCTTCACTGTTGTATCTTCGGGAGTTTGCACTGCTTTATGTTGAATTCATTGAAGTATTGATTGCTTTTGTTGATAACGCACATGAGTTGGCGAGGCAGTGCACACGTGTATAAATGTACACGTGTGTATTGCAGCCACTCACGATTACCTGTAAGAACACTGATATGCACAGATGTTATACAATCAAAGATGATGACAATAACCCATGTATCTGAGACACAAACAAATTTCTATTTTTGCAAATTCAAATTTGTTTGTTTTCAGATTACTGTTGTAGTTGCTAATTATACAGGTACACAGGAGACAGGACAAGAAGTGGAGCTGGATAATGCAGATAGATGCAGATGTGCAGACAGAGTGAAAAACTGAGTGTTGAGTGTTGTAGTGAGAAATGTAAAATGTATGAACTGGTGTATGTATATATAGAGAGAGCTGAAAACTTTGTATTGTTTAAGTGTTGTAATAAAATATTATATTGAATAAAAAATACTGGTTGAATTATATAAATTCTGTGCAATAGTATAATTATTCAATATGAATATTTCTTCCTTTCTGTATATAGTCCAAATTGCAAACACATATATATATTGATATATATTTTGTTATCATCAAACAAAAAATCACATCAAACAATCTCCCCCTTTTGATGATGACAAACATATATATTAAAGATTTTGAAATGCTAATACATGTGTTTGAGCATGAAATGTTTAGCTCCCCCTATTTGAATGCTCCCCCTACAACCAAGACCACTCCCTATTTAGAAGATAACAAAAATTACTGATGAATAAAAGAACTAAGGAAAATTATCTAACAACATTAAACAAATATTGTTGAAGTATTCCAAAAAATATTTACTTCCTTATCAAAATCTAGTTCTTTTCTCCCCCTTTTGGCATTATCAAAAGACTGACAAAAAACAATGGAACAGTAGGAACAAAAAATAATATATCATAACGAGATAACAACTTCCACATTGTAGAGAATGGATCGATGATCGGTTTAAGAAGAGAGATATTTTAACATTAATTTGACATTTAAGCACAAAAAAAAAAAATAAGCACTTACTAACCACGCATAACCATACAGACTTTTAAATGGGATTAGCAGTTACTTATTAGTCTAAGCATCCGGACTTTTAAGTGAGACCAGAATACTTAGTTACCATACTCCATCCATGCATAACCATAAGGACTTTTAAATGAGAATGGAGTAATGATAAAAATAATTCACTTACATGCTCCATCCATGCATAACCATAAGGACGTTTAAATGAGAATGGATGCATGAGAGTTATTATTATAATTTTTTTTTATTTAAAAATAATTCACTCTTCTTATTTTACAAAACCATTATGAACGATAGAAAGATGGTAGAAATAGAAATGATCGTGGAATAAGTTACCAAGTTAATTATATTATGTAATATCCAGTACTGAATACCATATTCGAATCAATCTTTGGATAATATCCAAAACTGGTTTGAATCCTAGAAATTGAAGTTGAAAGTATATATCAAAGAATATTTCAACAAAAAAAAAAATGAAAAATGGTTAGTCAATTTCTATAATCCCCAAATCCAAACGTAATCTGGAAAATCTTTCTTCTGGGAGGGGTTTTGTGAAAATATTAGCAAGTTGAGTCTCAGTTGAAATATATTCAATGCAAATGTCTTCCTTAGCAATGTGATCTCTAAGAAAGTGGTGTCTCACATCAATGTGTTTTGTGCGTGAATGATGAACAGGATTATTTGATAAGTCTATTGCACTTTTATTGTCACATTTTAATGGAACTTGTTTATAAACTAAGCCAAAATCAGAAAGAGTTTGCATCATCCATAAAATTTGAGCACAACAACTCCCTAAAGCAATATATTCTGCTTCAGTGGTGGATAATGCAACACTGTTCTGTTTTCGACTTGACCATGAAACTAACGAGTGTCCTAGCATAAAGCATGTTCCACTAGTGCTTTTCCTGTCAACCAATGAACCAGCATAATCAGCATCAGAATAGCCAACTAAATCAAAATTTTCACAAGAAGGATACCATAACCCAAGTTTGTTTGTGTGTGAAAGATATCTCAAAATTCGTTTAGTGGCTTTCAAATGAGATTCTTTAGGATTAGATTGAAAACGTGCACACAGACACACAGAAAACATAATATCAGGTCTAGAAGCAGTAAGATAGAGAAGTGAACCAGTTATCCCTCGATATTTCTTCTGATCAATAGCACTTCCTTTCTCGTCTTTGTCCAACTTTGTTGATGGGCTCATAGGAGTTCTCAATGGTTTGGAGTTCTCAACTCCAAATTTCTTCAACAGTTCCAACACATACTTGGATTGTGAAATGAAAATGCCATCACTGCTTTGCTTGATTTGAAATCCAAGAAAATATTTCAATTCTCCAACCAAGCTCATCTCGAATTTAGCCTGCATGACTTGTTCAAATTTCTCGCACAAGAGTTCATTAGTAGCACCATAAATGATATCATCTACATAAATCTGAACAATCAAAAAATCACTTCCTTTATGTAATAGAAACAGTGTCGTGTCAGCACTCCCCTTTTTAAAGCCATTTTCCAAAAGATATGTACAAAGGCAGTCATACCAAGCTCTAGGAGCTTGCTTAAGATCATATAATGCTTTTTCAAGTTTATACACATGATTTGGAAAATCGTGATTTTCAAAACCGGGGGGTTGTTCAACAAAAACCTCTTCTTTCAAATCACCATTTAGAAAAGCACTTTTTACATCCATTTGTTTAAGTTTGAAACCTTTATAACAAGCAAAGCTTAGCAAAATCCTAATGGCTTCTAACCTAGCAACTGGAGCAAATGTTTCATCAAAATCTATGCCTTCTATTTGGTTATATCCTTTTGCGAGCAACCTAGCTTTGTTTCTAATTACATTTCCTGATTCATCAAGTTTGTTTTTGAACACCCATTTAGTTCCTACAATTGGATAGTCATTTGGCCTAGGAACTAATTTCCAAACTTTATTTCTCTCAAATTGATTAAGTTCATCTTGCATTGCTAGAATCCAACTTTCATCATTAAGAGCCATTTCAACAGAATCAGGTTCAATTTCAGAAATAAAACCACTATGACAACAAAACGCACACAAATTTTTATCAAATGAAGAGCGAGTGCGTATACCTTCCGTAGGATCTCCTATAACCAATTCAGGAGGATGATTGGATTTGAACTTCAATCTATCAGCATCAACAGTCCTACTTTCATCTTTCTCACTAGATGTCCCTTCTTTAATGCCTTCATGATCTACTCCATCATCAACCCATTTTTCAGTCGTCCTTTCCAGATCAGATTCATCAAATTTCACATTGATTGATTCAACAATTGTCTTTGTTCGTTTGTTGTATATCCTGTAAGCCTTGCTCCTGGTTGAATAGCCCATGAAAATTCCCTCATCGGCCTTTGATTCAAATTTTCCAAGTTGATCACCTGTGTTAAGAATGAAACAAGGGCATCCAAAAACACGAAAGTAAGAGATGTTAGGTTTCCTTTCATGCCACACTTCATAAGCCGTTTTGCCAAGTATTGGTCTAATCATTACTCTATTCATTACGTAGCACGAAGTATTCACCGCCTCTGCCCAAAAAGTTAGAGGTAGTTTATACTCACTCAACATGGATCTAGCCAATTCTTGCAATGTACGATTTTTCCTTTCAACCACCCCATTTTGTTGAGGTGTTCGTGGAGCAGAAAATTCATGTTTTAAACCATTTTCTTCACAAAAGTTTTCAAATTCCGAATTTTCAAATTCGCCTCCATGATCACTTCTTAAAGTTTTAATTGAAACTCCCTTTTCATTTTGAACAAGTTTAGCAAATTTTGAAAAATAATCAAAAGATTTAGACTTTTTGGCTAAGAAATAAACCCATGTAAATCTAGAATAATCGTCAACCAATACATAACAATAACGTTTTCCATTCAAGCTTGCAATTTCATTTGGTCCAAATAAGTTCATATGAATTAATTCGAGGACCCTTGATGTGCTAACAATGTTTTTAGGGCGAAATGATGATCGACTAAGCTTGCCCAAGGAACATGCTTTACACACTTTGTTATCTTTAAATTTCTGATGTGGTAACCCTCTGACTAATTCTTTCGTTTCAAGATTTTTTAAGAGACTCATGCTAGCATATCCAAGTCTCCTATGCCATAAAGATGCCTCTTCGTCAGTGGCTACCAAACATCTGGAAAGATTTAGATTGTCAAACGAAAGCGAGTAAACATTTCCTTTTCTTTTGCCCATAAAAACTATGTTATTAGAAGTTTTATCAATGATCTTGCAAGTATCACTATCAAAAACCACATTCATACCTTTGTCACATAGTTGGCTAATAGAAATGAGATTGTGATGCAAATTATCAACGTATAAAACATTAGTCAAGGAAAAAGTACCCTTACTTACTTCACCTTTCCCAATAATCTTACACTTGCTATTGTCTCCCATGATCACATTTCCACCTCTAAAATTCTCTAGGCTAAGGAACTTAGATTTATCACCTGTCATATGTCTAGAACAACCTGAATCTAGAAACCATTGTTGTTGCTCCTTAGCCCGCCAACAGACCTACATAAAGAGAGAGCAGGATGACCTAGAGAAACTCTTAGGTCCAATGATATTAGTAACTGAAGCATTGTGAACAAACAATCCCTTTGGAACCCAAACTTGTTTTGTCCTTTCATTTTTGTTCCTATAGACATGGAATTTGTTTGTAGAATTCTTAGGAACCCAAACTTGTATAAATTTTGTGTTCTTGTTCCTATGACTACAATTTTCAACACGATGTCCAATTTCACTTCTAACAAAGACACTCTTACCTTTTGCATAATCATCAACCTGTGTTTTCCCAAAACCTAGTCCTTTTCTGTTATTAGCAAAGAGTTGATTTCCCAATAACATGTTAAATGATTTTTCTCCTCTTGAAAAGTTATTCAGAGATTTCTCAAGATTTTGGACTTTGGTTTTTAGTGTTGTGTTTTCAGTTACAAGTGTGGTGCATCTATCTATAAAATCCTTTTTCCTAGTGTCAATGGTTTCCTTAAGACTCGAGTTTTCTTTTTCAAGATTATCGAAGCTATTCTTAAGTCTTGATATTTCTGAATCTAAAATTTTACATTTTTTACAGTCTAGGTTTTGAATATTTTCAAGTTCAGTTTCTAACCTAGTATTCTCATGAACAAGTTCTCTCCTGTCAGACTTCAATTTTTCAATT
This sequence comes from Allium cepa, assembly GCA_030765085.1. Lineage (NCBI taxonomy): Eukaryota > Viridiplantae > Streptophyta > Magnoliopsida > Asparagales > Amaryllidaceae > Allium > Allium cepa. The sequence continues at coordinate 207,932,363 of CM060934.1, forward strand.
TTAGTTTCAAGAGTATCGATTGTATTAGTAAGATCATAACACATCAAAACAAGTTCTTTATAAGAATAGTCACGTACCTCACTGGATTCCTCTGAACTTGTTTCTGAATCTGATTTTGCCATAAGGCACAAGTTAGCCTCTTCTGAGCTATTATCCGAAACTTCTTCTCCTTCTTCATCATCCCAAGTTGCTGCAAAGGCCTTCTTCTTCTTTTTCTTTCCTTTGTTGTTTTTGAGAAGTGGGCATTTTTGTTTGAAGTGGCCAAGCTTTTTGCAGTTAAAGCATGTCAATTCATTATCGGAATCGTCAGAATCTTTTGACCTATTACCACTTGTTTTCTTCTTGCGTGGCCGGAATTTTGACCATTTTCTAAGATTATTGACAGCCATCGCAAGCTCTTCAATTGGATCTTCTTCTTCTTCATCGCTTTCTTCTTTGCTCTTTAAGGCAATTGTCTTCTTTTTTGATTCGGAGTTGTTACGTTCCTCCTTTGCCTTTAGCTCAAGCTCATATGTCATCAAGTTTCCGATCAACTCCTCCATGCTTAGTTTACTCAGATCTTTTGATTCTTGTATTGCCGTGACTTTTGCCTCAAAGTTCATTAATAAGACTCGCAGTATCTTCCGCACAAGCTCTACTTCAGTGAAGACCTTCCCAAGTGCTCTAGCATTGTACACCAAAGTTGAAAAACGTCCAAACATATCCTTTATGCTCTCGCCCTTTTCCATCACAAAGTTTTCGTATTCATTGCTAAATAGAGCTAGACGTGACTCCTTGACTTGAGAAGTTCCTTCGTGTGTCACCTCCAAAGTGTGCCAAATTTCCTGTGCTGTTGTACAATGAGAAATTCTATTAAACTCATTTTTATCAAGAGCACAGATCAAAGCGTTCATTGCTTTGGCATTTGTAGTTTTTAATTTCTTATCGTTAGCATCCCACCTATCCTTAGGTTTAGGAATCTCGGTATCACCAATAACTATAGTGGGAGATTTATAGCCAGTTTCAATAATATCCCAAACATCATAATCGACAGAACTAAGATACATACTCATCCTAACTTTCCAATAAGCATAATCATTCCCATTAAACATGGGTGGCCTAGCAATAGATTGCTCCTCAGAAAAAGCATTATTTGGTGGATTCATGACTCTAGAGTTAAAGTAAAATACCTTGCTCTGATACCACTTGTAGGATCTAGATTAACCCTAGAGGGGGGGTGAATAGGGTTATAGCAAATTTTTCCGAATTAAACACAGAAGCAAACTGCAGAAATAAATATGCTGAAAAATAAATCACACACAAAATTTACCCAGCTTCGCCAACCCCTGCCTACTGCTGCATTCCCAGATTTCTATTAGAATTAAACAGTTTCCCGCTTACAAACACTCTAACAGACTTGCAAACCCTGCTACCGCCTATAGAGTTTTGCAAACTCGCAAACCCTGCTAACTGGACTAACTCTAACTAGACAATCTGACAACACCTAAACCCTAGGTGATGATTTACCATGATTTGTTTTGAAAAGAACAGACAAATAAAACAAATTATAAGAGCAAGCACTAAATTTAAAAACAATTTAAATTATCTTGCCCTTAAATATAAAAAAAACACCCTAACCCAAAACAAACGAAATATGCGGTCACTTCCCTCTTATCTTATTTCACCCGGTCCTTTGTCTTTTGTTTGTGAAAAAAATGGCGGCCCTCTGTTTATTCGATCTGAATTAGGGCTTCTTTCCCTTGCGATCCAAATTGGGGCTTTGACTGATTTTTGATGCTCGTGTTCGCGCTCGCTCTCTGATGATCGAGTTGTTGATGGTTCGGTATGTAATTTCTTTTGTTGCTTGTCTGATTGCTTGCTTTTTAACTCGATTGTTCTGTGTTCTATGATGATTTCTTGGGGTTTATTTATAGGGTTGAAACCCTAATAACCACTGTCAGATTTGATTTCTACACGTCGCTGATTATTTTCCTGAATTTGTTCTGGATTTGGAGTATTCCTTTCTTGATTTAATTTCGAATTATTGCTGTCCATATTTGTTTTCGAATTAATTAATTCGAAAATTTCTTCCTATATTTGTTGTCTCGGCCCCTATTTGAATTAACACTGACCATATATGTAGTCGAGAAATTTGATGCAGAGATTTCTTTCCAAATTAGATTTCTCTGACTTAATTAAAGATACGAATTTGATTTTTAACTTCGACTTGATTTCTGCACTGTTGAATCTTGTTCATCCACTGTTGCTTTCGACTTTACACGGCATTGATTCTCTGGCCCCTGTGAGCTTAGTCTCTGGCCATCTTCTCTGTTGTTCATGTAGTTGCATTTATTGTAGCTCCATCTTGACTTGGGCTTTTTCACTGTATCAGATGCTACACTTGTTCATGTATTCAACTTCACTGTTGCACTTGAGTTTGTTTCCACTGCTTCATCATGTTGTATTCATCCCTGTACTTGTAGTTTTGTAATTCTTCTGGCTTCACATGTGCACAGAGTTTGTTGTTGCAGTGATTTGTCTGACCTCGTATGCTTCAAGTTGCCTTAAGTTGAACCTATCTTGGGTTTGTCCTTGTTTGTGATTTCTGTGCATTGTGCTTTGTTGTTGTATTTTCATTGAGTCACTGATTTTGGTCGAGACTTTGTTTGTTGCAGTATGTCACTGCATTTGGTCTGAGTCACTTGTATCCATTCTCGAGTTGCACACTTTGATTTACTACTGCTTCACCTTGTTGAGTACCTGTAATTGCTGTTATATCACTTCAAATTGCATTTATTTGCTTGTACTTGTGTTCTGGTCATTGCTTTGTTGTGTAGCTGCTATGCAGTTGCTATGCATCACTATATATATACTCTCTGTTTTGATTTGCATTGGTGCAGTTTCCATATTTTGTGTATCTTGATGTTGTATACACTTTTTCATGCTGCTGTGATGCAGTTTCCTTCACTGTTGTATCTTCGGGAGTTTGCACTGCTTTATGTTGAATTCATTGAAGTATTGATTGCTTTTGTTGATAACGCACACGAGTTGGCGAGGCAGTGCACACGTGTATAAATGTACATGTGTGTATTGCAGCCACTCACGATTACCTGTAAGAACACTGATATGCACAGATATTACACAATCAAAGATGATGACAATAACCCATGTATCTGAGACACAAACAAATTTCTATTTTTGCAAATTCAAATTTGTTTGTTTTCAGATTACTGTTGTAGTTGCTAATTATACAGGTACACAGGAGACAGGACAAGAAGTGGAGCTGGATAATGCAGATAGATGCAGATGTGCAGACAGAGTGAAAAACTGAGTGTTGAGTGTTGTAGTGAGAAATGTAAAATGTATGAACTGGTGTATGTATATAGAGAGAGAGCTGAAAACTTTGTATTGTTTAAGTGTTGTAATAAAATATTATATTGAATAAAAAATACTGGTTGAATTATATAAATTCTGTGCAATAGTATAATTATTCAATATGAATATTTCTTCCTTTCTGTATATAGTCCAAACTGCAAACACATATATATATTGATATATATTTTGTTATCATCAAACAAAAAATCACATCAAACACTTTTCTCATTCTCGAACGAATCGGTCCACTAGCTTATCGAGTGCAATTGCCTGAAAGATTGTATGGTGTACATAATGTTTTCACGTATCACATTTACGGAAACATGTATATGACCCAGAACAAATCATAGGAATGGCTGCCCAGGATGACTTGGAGATAGAACCAAACTTAGAGGTTATTAGAAGGCCCATTCGAATCATGGATCAAGACGAAAAACGATTAAGAAGGAAGGTAGTACGATTGGTCAAAGTTCAATGGAGCAGGGATGCTGATGGTTGCACATGGGAAATAGAAGATAGAATGAGAAAAGCATACTCCGAGTTTAGGATCGATGTATAAACTTTATCTATCGTCTGAGTGTACTCACCGCCTGTGGTGTAGTCGGTTATTGCATATATTCCATCTGATTGAATATATATTTCCTTTTGAGCTATTTTCTTCTTATCTAATTTCGAGGACGAAATTCTTTTAAGTAGGGGAGAATGTAACGATCCAGAATTTGACCACTTAAAAATATAACATTTAAAGTGATTTTAAATATAAAAGGTTTTATGATTTAAATAATATTAGATAAGATTTGGAAATAGAAATATACATAAAAATAGTAACATTTGCTTATACCGACAAAAGTGACAAAATCCTGATTTCATAAAAGTAAGTGTAAATGATTTAATTATTTATTTTAATTTATTTATGAGTGTTTATATTTTTAAATAACATTATATAAATTTGTTTTTTAATTTGGTTTACATAAATAAATAGTTTAACTAAAACGTCAAAATGTGACCGTAAAACATTTAGTAAAAAATCAACGTTTTGTCGATTTATAGTTGTCGCAACGTTGTTGCACCTTTATGTACACAATTTAATAAATATATTAACATATAAAGATAGTTAACAATTAACTAAACAAGGTCACATTTAGTAATCACACTTAGAAAATTCTAGAAAGTAATTAGCAAAAGTAAACTAAAAAAGACAAAACATATGTCATACCACATGTGACATAAAGTAAAGTAATGTCACATACAATAAAGTAATCATTTTTATTCTTTACTTAACTCTTAAGTATTTGAATTTTAAATGTGTGATGTGATGTGGATGGTAAATGTGAATTAAATAAGTTTACTTAATTCTTAAGGAAGGATATTTAAGTAAAAACACAAATCTATATTTTAATCTCAAATATTTTCTATAAATACCCATTCTCTTCTTCTTCTTCACTTTTTCACCATTTATACTCTACTTTGTTAAGCTCTCCTACATCCTTTAATGGCTTCCTTCCATAATTGAATAATGCCAAAATATTCCCAAAAATAGAACAAAGAAAAATATCAACAAAACTCCATCGGAAACACTTCAAAACTCCTCCTCCCCTCTCTTATTGCTCACGCTCCCTTCCTCCATTTGGCCGAGCACAATTTCCCCCTTTAAGCTTGGTCGTGGCCTCCTAAGGCATGTACGAGAAAGTTTAGCAAGTTCTAGGAGCTTAAGGCGAAGTTTATCAAAGTTAGAAAGTTTAAAACTAGTTTGAAAGCAACAAAAGGTGAGAACTCAAAATTGTTGAGTAGGAAATGTTTATATGGTGTTTTGCAAGTTATAAATGTTGTTTGGATGTTAATAATGATGTTTGACAAGTGTTTGAAAAAGAAAGCAACCACCTTTAAGTCATTTTGCAAAAGTTAGTAAGCAAATATGTACATAAATGACAATCATGTGATATTGTAATAAAAAGTTGTTAAATTGATTTACAAGTTCATATGACATGTTAGGATATGTTAAAATGGTTATAAACATTGTTTTGAATTTTTATTGGTTATATATTGAATATATATGTTGAAACAAGTCACGGGTTTTACACGACATATAATCACATGGAAATCACTTTCCAAAAGAAATGAAATGTGATATGGAATCATTTATATCTTTGAAAAATGTTTGAATATGCTTTAGAAATGATTCCTAAGTGTTTAAACTTGTCTCGTAAAAGTTTGGATATGAATATCAAAATACGCCTAAAATTTGACGCATCACGTAACGGTAGTTCGTGTTTTCGCGTCAAAAGTTCAAATGAACATACGAAGTGGAATATAGTTTGGAGTTCTTTGAAGTAAGAATTTTCCGAATCCTTATATTCATATCTTTCATATAAAAAAATAAAATCAGGATTTCATCTTGTATATTTTGAAATATGGCAAAATCAATTTTCAAGAAAAATCCAGTTTTTGCACAAAATGACCAAAGTTGAAAATTGATAAAATAATCGTTTTAAAAATGTGAAATAAATTCTAAAAATATTTTAAAATGTTTTAAAAGTTATTTAAATTGAAAAGATGGTTTTTAGTTGATATAAAAGTCGTTTTGAAGAATATAGCTTTTAAAGCACTTTTTGTTACACTATTGCAACACTCTTCGTAACGCTTTTCAATAACTTTTGAAATTAAGGTTGAAACTTAACAATTTTTTTCCCAAATCCTTTGTAAATGTTTTTAAGTAAATAATAAAGATTTTAAAATAAATTTGAACAATTTAACATTATTTCAAAGATGGTTAAAAAAATAGTTAAGTGATTTAAAAAGGAAAAATGAGCATGCGAAAACGACTAGTACATTTGTCCCACCTGTGAGATCTAAAAGTGAAAACAAGGTGTGTAACTAAGGTTTGGGATGGAGTAACCAGTGCCCTGAACTTACCTGGCCTCAGTTTTCTCTTTTAGACGAGGGGTGGAACATATCAAAAGGAAAGCCCGGATGATCAACTTGGATTTTATAGAAATAATCTTCTTATATTCATTATTAAAATCCGAACTGGGAACTTGTCCTATTTATGGAATTTAAAAGATGTTCCTCCCATAGCACTTGTTGAATACGGAAGTTATTTTGAATAAAAGTAGAATGATTTCTATAATTCTATTTTCTCAAAAGATACCCTTTAAAAATGATTTGAGAAATATTCAAAAGAGAGGTTTAAATGATTCCGTATTTAAAGAACAAGATTTCGAAAATATATATCTCTCAAGGATATTTTGGTAAAAGAAAATGAATGAATCAAAAAACAATCACCTAATTAAATCATTTTTATTGATGATTGGATTTCGAAGGAACCGGGTCGATTTGAGTGATTCCTATCCGAAAACCACTTCGAACCAATTTGCGTGTTCAAAAATTGAAGATGTTTAAAGACGGAGATATTGAGACGAATAATAACGAGGGACCACCTGTTGATTAATTGTGGATAAACTCCTAATTCACTATATTGTAGCAGAGGTCTCTTTGTTATGAAAAATCTCAGAACCACAAGGAGTTCTCGCCTAGTAATGGCCGAGGAAAGTACCTTCGGTTTCGTTCAGTTCCAGAACGAACTTGTATGGATGAATGTCTGACCTTGCATTCTAAATCACAATGAATGGTCTCTGTAGATGTATATTAGTCGGTGACGAAGAAGACACCTTCTCATAGCTTAACACCCTTTCCTTAGACATATGAGCTCAGGAAGTTATATGTTTGTAGAAATCGGTCGTGTGAATGTGGAATGGCAATGTGGCATTCAAAGTGAAAGAAGATGTATTTTGTGAAAAGGTAATCGTTGCCTCGAGCCTCATCAATCGGAAATGACCGAAACAGGGTTAGATGCAGCAAGGCTAAGTGGGTCATTTCCAATTAAGGTATGATCATTCCCTACTAGATATATTTCTTCCCGTTATGACGTTCGAGATGTAAATTAATGTGGATGTATGCAAAGAGAGCTCTCGGATAAAGGTCGGTAACGACCGAGGAATGATATATTCGGTACTATCTAGTTATAGAGATAGGCAGGTCTTGTGTTGGTAGAGGATCCTTTGTCATGGTCCTTGGTACATTCCTCTAGAGAAGTACTGTCGGAAGGTAGCCCCTTCACCTGGTCATTTTATGGAAATACATTCTCCAATAAGAACCTGAGGTTTTCTTTGTAGAACCTAGTATGTTGGAATTTAATAATGGCAACAATTTCGGCTAAGATTAATAAGTTTATTTGCAAATGTTTTCAATAATGTCATCAAAAATAATATCCTTAAATTTTACGTAATAAAGAGTTTTGGTTATCATAAGGTAAAAACTCGTTCCGTGTTTACGTGCGGCGTGGTCTTATGAGATACCTTATTGTTTTCAAAATATTGTACTTTGAGTTCTCACTCCAGTTCCATGACTGATCCGGAGTTTGCTTTCCCTTTAAACTTTGGGTGCCCTATTTTTCGGGCAGCCGTGTAGTTAGGATACCTTAGGAGTATTTTGGAGCATGTTGAGGAGCATTTTGAAGAAGTCATTAGGAGTTATGAAGCTGAAGTACCTTATGTAGATATCTATCCATTTTCCGTTGTGTCATGTAGTATGTATTTTCCAGCATATGTACGAATAGACAGTTATAACTATCCCGCTGGATTTGTATTTGACTCTAGTCATTTACGTATAATTAAAATGTTGAATGTGACGTGAGATTCTATTATTCTGTTATCTTCTATCTTTATTTTCTTTTACACCCCTGAAATCTGCCTCCCCGGCACTTGGATTTACGGCACGTGAATACCATGGATGTATTAGTACTGATTTTTGAGGGTCGAGGAGACGGGTCGTCACATGGGATTTCTGACAACAAATAATGTAACCGAATAAAAATCAATGGTGGCAGGATTGACTCTGGCTTTAGAGCTTAAAATCCCATAGATTCAAATCTTTAGTGATTCGCAACAATGGTAAACCAAGTGAAGCAAGTATATCAGACTAAAGATGCCAAGCTATCTCTATATGTAAAGAAGATATTAAAGATGCTCACTTTATTTGAAGATTTTTTTGTACATCAAGTTCCATAGGGAGAAAACTCGTTGGCGGATTCATTAGCAAAGTTGGCTAGTTCAAGTGGAGTCCCAAAAACTCGGATCATGCCAGTAGGGTATCATGCAAATCCGAATATTGAAGGGGCACCGAACAAGGAAAGGAACTAGTGGTCCTAACTAGTTCCCAAGCCATGTCACGAGAAAGGGAAGAAAAAGAAATTAATAGGGAAATCCCAAATGAGAGAATCAACCAGCCAAGGACATATGACTATTATAATAACACTTAGATGTCGCCTATTGTCGAATATCTATCTAAAGGGATATTTCCATCAAACAAGGAAGAAGCTCGGAAAGTCAAATGACATGTTCACCAAGGGTTGTCGCATGAATAAGTTTAATTCAACATAAGAAATCCATACTTAATGGCATTCAACTCAAATGCAAGGAATCATACAAAAGTCATAAGAGAAACTCATCAAAATTCCAATATGAATCTCATGGAACTTAAGATAGAGTTCAAATCTCATAAAAATGAAATCACCCTATATAACATCTCATGTAGCATTAGGCTATCGATGTAACAAAAATATCTCAAAATAGTGAAATTGTATAAAACTCAGAAAACCCGAATTGGCCAGATCCCCAATTGCAATGCCAAAGCAATGATGCACATGCTAATCTTTTATCCAGTGCTATTTATAATTTAGGCACCTAACTCGTGGACACGAAGGTCATACTCGTGGTGACCGAAGTCACATAACTCATAATGACCGAAGTCACATAACTCGTGGTGACCGAAGTCACATAATTCGAATAACCATAAGGTATATAGCACTGGCATACTCGTGGATGTGTCACAAACTCTTGAAAAGGAACCTGAAAAGTTTTAATGTGCATCCCATACCACACGTTCGCACTAAACGGTTTACTAACCGCTAGTTAACTCCACATCATAAAAATAAAATCTCAAACCTTAGTAATCTCAAAATACTCATATATCTTGCCTCCTATCATCGGCAAGTGCAAATAAATCTCATAGTGGTTTCCCGTGACCCATAATTCCCGAAAAGGGAAATCTCATCTCAAGACTCGTCTCGTCTCATCGGCGAGTAAAACAGCGTATATAAGTTGTTCTCATCGATTATTACCCATATAATAGGAGATCTCAAACCTCTCAATTCACCAAATACTGAATAACTCGGATAATTTCTATAATAGGAATTATAAATCTCAATTATCGACTCAAAACAATATACTCAAGAGGTTTCGATCGTCCACGTCCGGAATTAAGCGAAAAAGTAAACTCACGTGTCCCATACCACGTGTTTTACTGAATCGTTTAATTCTCTTTCTCGTAGCCTGTTCAAATTCCATGGTTCTTTTTCCAGTTTCAAGTATATGTGTTAAACATTATGTACACCAAATTTCAGTTCATTTCGACCTATAAAGCTGATAGAAATATGCTGCCGAACTTTGATTCAGAGCATGTTTTTACCCAGATTTTTACAGTGAAAACACTGTCTGGGTTCAACTTTGAGACATCATAACTTTATCATAGCTTGTTCAAATTCCATGATTCCTTTTCCAGTTTCAAGTATGAGTGTTAAACATTATGCAAACCAAACTTCAGCTCATTTTGACCTATGTAGCTTATAGAAATATGTTGCCGAACTTTGATTCGGAGCATGTTTTTGCCCAGAATTTTACAGTGAAAACACTGCCTGGGTTCAACTTTGAGACATCATAACTTTCTCATATCTTGTCTAAATTGCATGATTCTTTTTTCAGTTTAAAGTATAGTTTTTGAGCTTTATGCATGTTAAATTTCAGGTCATTCCAACCTCTGTAGCCTATAGAAATGTGCTATCAAACTTTGGAAAACGCGATATCTCACAAACCGTGCGTCGAAATTGCACGAAATTTAGGGAGAAAGTAACATCATGGGGCATCCCTTATAGGGATCCCATCCCAATTGGATGCACTAATAGGGATTGATACCGATCCCTATTGTGGGCATCGATGGGCCTACAAATTTTTGGGTAGCCCCTCTTGGTCTTCGAACCTTCTGCCAAAATTTCATTCTGATCTGTGCACGTCTTTCCCTATAAATACAGCAGGCATTGCATTAGAAAAGGGATCCTGCTTTCTCTACGGGGCTCTGCCATTTTTATTCTTCACTTTTGTACTAATGGATCCCAGCTAATCCAAACATTCTTATAATCATAACTAAGTGGAAGATCAATAAAAATATGAAGTGGACCTAGGCAAAGATTGCCGAACCACTATAAAAATTTGTATGTTCATTTATGATTTTTTTTTCATGTTTTAATTTCATCCTTCATTTAATCTCTACTAGATTCTATTGAGTGTCGATGCCCATTTTTGGAGTCAATATTTTGGTGCTTTCATTAAAAATTGAATTCTCTACTTGATTGGATCTCATCATCTACTTGTGGATTCCTATATTTGCAATATTGATCCAACGTTCTATCGATAAACTTCCTATTCTACTCAGATTTGAAGGAAATCTAAAGGAATCTGAACACATGGTTATAGGAACTAAGTCTACTTTCCGTGTTTTTGGAGGATTTGATTATGCTAGTGTTCTTGTTTGGAGTTGTTCAAGTGTTCATGTCCATTTTGAAGGGATCGGATTCACTCATGTATGCAATTTCTTGGGATTAGATGTTGAAGTTTGCACTCAAGTTAGGCAAAATGGCCGATCCCTCTCTCGAAGCCTAGATGGCCGATCCCTCTCTTGAAGCCTCGATCATCAATCCCTTCAATCTCAATTGCAATCGATACCTTACCCTAAATGACCAATCCTTCGCTAAGGCAATTTATCCGACCCCTAAATACATATACATGCTCAATACCGATCCTTCCAAAGACATCAATACCAATCCCTCCGAAACTGCTATACCGATCCCTCTATAAGGTGTATATACCGATCCTTCTATAAGGTATATATACCGATCCCTCTCGAAGGTGTATATACTAATCCCTCTTCAAATAATATATACGGATCCCTCTGCAAGGTCTATATACTGGTCCCTCCGGCATTTATTCCAATCCCTCTAACGGAATATATACCGATCCCTCTAAAGGCATATATACCGATCCCTTTCCAAGGTCTATATACCGATCCCTCTCTAAGGTATGTATACCGATCCCTCTGCAAGTATACTGATCCATATTCCATCGATCCCTTCATATTATCGATCCCTCCATACTTCGTATGACTGATCCCTCTCATAAAACATTCAATACCGATTGCTAAGAGATCAAGCATGTCATGACCGATCGGTCTACCCACTACCGATCCTATGCCGCATTCGTCCAGAACCGAACCCTTGCTTACCCCAAACCCATGCCGCAACGCAGTGCCCCCGCATTCTCAATTCTGAAATCAACTTAAAGACGATGCATTTTACCCGCTTCTCTTACATCTTGTGACTGACGGGGGCATAGGGGATCAAGTGGTAGCTGTTGAATTGTAGACAAGGAATTGCTACTCAAACGATACACCTAAAGGCTGGAGAACCAAAATGGTATGAAACAACTGGGATCGGTTACTGGATTAGGCTTCTAAGATAGATTACGACTGCTCTCAACTAATCAGCTTCCAAATGCCTGACTTGCCAGCTATGATATGATGGCTTATGTGACGACCGCCCTATGCCGCTTATTATGTCATCTCAAAGTATAGTTATCCATCATCAAAGTCGAACCCGAAGTAGTTACCCATTCAACTCAAAGCAAACCTAGGAAGTTTCGGCCTAAGGTAAAACTCGAGTAAAACCAAAATTTTCTCAAGAAAACACCAGTATGACTCCAAGCATCATTCGTCACCAACCCAGCCTTCAAATTCAACGACTCTAAGCGAACCAGGGGCTAACTCCAAGCAAATAGAAAATTTTCTTGGGAAAGACTCCAAGTAAATTATCGCAAATCCGTCACACGTTGGACAATCATATGCAACATTCACAAGCATTACAAACAGCCATAACTTGAAAACGGAACAGACATACGACGAATGGAGCATTTCCTCCACTCAAAGCCCATTCACCGAAGCCATTCAATATGCAGAATATCCCAAGAGATTCAATATGCCAACTATGCCGGCATATTCTAAACACACGGACCCACAAGAGCATCTCATGAAATATGAAGGGCATATGATTCCGCCAGAGTGAGGAACTTAATTAAATGCTGATTCTTTCCCATATTCCTCGAGGAAGTAGCGATTAAGTGTGTGATTTATGCTATTACCTCCCAGGTCCATCCTCTCATTTAGTCAACTGGATAAGGAGTTCACCGAGTGATTCAGAATGCATGCGACTCGCCCTAAGGATGCGATGTTGTTATCCAACTTATCCCAAGCGCCGGGAGAACCGCTCAAAGACTTTTAGGAGAGGTTCAACATCATCATCACTAAAGTAAGCAATCCAAGAGGGAATATCACGCTAGTGGCATTGATAAGGAGAATTGACCCCAAGACAGACTTTGCCGACTGGTAAGCTGGAGAGCCTTCAACGACCTTGAATCATTTCTATTACAAAGTGAACCAGAACCTAAGCAAGGAGGAGGTAGAGCAAACTAGAAGAAAGAACGATGCAGAACAGTTGGTTGAAGAAATTTAGAGCAAGGGCAACTTGAGGCCTTAGATGCGGACTCAAATTCTAGGAGACGGCCCAGAATCCCAAATTCGACTCATATACACCTTTGAACGATTGTAACATCCCATATCTAGAGGCCAAAAGCTAAGCGCTATAGATGCTATAGTCATCCATAGTATTAACTTCTGGTGACAAAATACGATAATGATAATGGTATCCATAATATTAGAAGCACTTGAATATGAACAAAATCACGGATTTCCAAAAAACAACATTTTACCGATTACATTTCAAAACAAATTCATATCCAAGTTACATAATCCCATGTCATTTCCTAGGTAAAGATTAATTATAATCATTACAAAAATACGCCAAGAGCGACATGTGATGATGCCCCCTTGGTTGAACAAATCAATATAGTCATATCTGACTTAATACACAGCGGAAATAAATAAAAAAAGTCTGTAACTCCTAATTAGCTATGCATCAGCCACTTGCTCATCTCTGTAAGCTTTATTCGCCAAAAAATTTAAACCTGAAAACTTTAACCCTCAGCCTACTCAAATCAATTTTGAGCACCCAAGAGTTTAAAGGAAAACAAGAACTTCGAACCAGACATAAAGCCTGATGTGAATAATTCTGTTACCTCTCGGTTTACTGATACTAAGTGAGACTACGCTGCTTAGCGGAATGAGTTTCCCCTCACTAATATCCTCTTTAAAACATATATTTTGCATATCCTTTCCTGCAACCAAACAGGTTAATCAAACTGATTATATCGAAATAGCAGTATCCTTTATGCTAATAAATGGACTATCTGCTCATAAAATAGGTAATAAGTGGACTATCTGTCCACAACATAATAGCAAAGTCCAATATGCTAACAACTCTTTCGAAACCCCTGAAGGTAACCCCTTCGATACCATTAAAAGTGACCCTTCCAAAACTATTAAAAGTCTTTGCTTTGAAAGCTTCAAAACCATTAAACCATGCCTTTTGGAAACATTGGAAAAACCTTTCCATTCTTTTCTCTAAAAGCTTCAAAACATTAGAAATCCTCCTTTAAAATCTTCAAATATTGCCTTCCGAAAACATAGGGGAAAAACCTTCCCTTTCGACCTTGTCGAAATCCTGGGGAGCCACCCCTTCGAAACCATTCATTAAAACCCTTTCGAAAGCATTTAAAATACTAAACCTTTCGAAAGCCTTTGGGTTCAGTTTAAAACATGTGGAAACCTTTCGAAAATTCATCCCTTCAAAAACCTTTGAAAATCGTCTCGGTTGAAACTATTTGGATTATGCCTTCAAGTAAAGCAAAAGGATTAGAAACCCATTAAAGTCGAAAGCATCTGTTTCAAAACCATTTAAAACTGTCTCTTTTTAAACCATTTGGGTTCTACTTCAATCATATAAAAAGTTCTTTAAAACATTTAAGTCGAAAGCATCTGTTGCGAAACCATTTCCTAAGTAAAGAAGTGATGGTGTCGAAACCATCCCATCGAAAGCGTTCGATAAGTGGTCAAAATTTTAGAAAACAAAGTAAACAACCCTTTCGAAACCATCTGAGTCGAAAGGTAGAAAGCGGCAGTAAAAAGGCTTCGACTTAATCGAAAGTACTCATTTAAACCAAAAGCACAGCCCAATCGAAACCATTTCTTTAAATCCGTTAAACCCAGTCGAAAGCTAACTGAGTCGAATGCTACTCAGTCGAAAGCCATTTAGTCTAAAGTAATGCCTCAACCTCTTCGGAACCCCTTATTTTGACTCCATACCTTCCGCCTACATCCAATTAACTATGTACCAGTTCCCTGATACCATGTACGTTGGTTTCTACTGTGTCAGAAGTGAAGATGAGGAGGTGGAACCTGGTGCCGAAAGCATTGAAACAGTGAAAAACAGGTAGTAAATAGTTATTTTTACCTAACCTATTTACGTGTCTAATTTTGATTGGTTGCCTCTTTTCTTTACCACTAAAAAGTACTGCATTTTCAGAGCTAATTATTTGGATTATTTGCAAAAAGCCCCTTCTCCTATTATAAATATATGAAACATTTAAGTTCCATGCCTTAAATAATTCTGTATATCCATTAAAACTCTTAGAAAAAGTCTACAAAAATTCCAGAAAATCTATTCGAATATGTTTTCAAACATATAAAAATTTCAGTCCCATATGTTTTATTATTTAACCACAAATAATTATTAACCCAAATTAACGTTTTCTTTACTAGAAAATTCATATAAATTCCACAAATATTCAGAAAATTCTGAAAATTTAGACCCATCTCTAAAATATCATTTATGATCTTCGTAAAAATTCACAAGGCATTTGGATGTCATTTTATTGGGTTATCACCTTAAAACATATCATAAATTCAATATGAAGAACCATAATTCATCAACAAGTATATATAATCATTCAATCATTCAAAAGCATGGCAAATAAATGAAAAATATTTGGAATTCATCTTAAAGCCAAAAATAGTAAAAATTTGAGATGTAAACATTACTCACCATAGCTTTAGAGATTAAAGAGATTGAGATGTGAATGGATTTGATTTGCTTATGCTTCTTCCTAACTTTTCTTTATCTTCTTCCTCTTTCTCTTGTTAATGATAGTTGGCCTCTTGTTTTTAAATTTTTTGATAAAATGAAATGGACGTGTAGGGGGTACACGGTCAAAGGTTTAGGAATGGCCTCTTTCCTATTTTACTCCTCCTCTATTTCAATTTAACTCTTATTTTAATTCATAGGTTAAATTCCACAGCTACCCCTTAATTAAATCAAATCCCGTAGTCAACACATTATTTATTTAATTTAACTAATTAAATATCCTAAATAATGTTACCAAAAATCTGGGGTGTTACAGACTCCCCTCCTTAAAGAATTTCGTCCTCGAAATTACGATTAGGTACACAACAAATCAAATAAGAACGTAAAACATACCTTAAAACAAGTCAGGATAAGTATCTCTAATCCTGCTTTCAATCTTCTAAGTACAGTCCTTCTCATCGTTGCTCCATTGGACTTTAACTAATCGGACCATCATGGTTCTAAGCCTTTTCTCATCTCTCGTAACAATGCGAATAAGTTTCCTCACTATAATCAAATCCGGTTCTACTACTAATTCATCTAGCACAGTCGGTGCAATAGTAGTCTTCGGGTCTCTAACACACTTTCTGAGATGAGAAACATGGAAAACATCGTGGATTCCTATCAAAATTCTCGGTATCTTAACTCTATATGCGAGTTTCCAGATCCTCTCAATAATAATAAAAGGTCCAACGAGTCTCGGCGCTAACTTTCCTGATTTTCCAAATTTGATCACACCCTTCATCAGTGACACTTTGACGAAAACCAGGCCTCCAATTGAGAAATCTGAATCTTTCCACCTCTTATTAGCATAACTCTTCTGCCTAAACTGAGCCTCCTTCATTCTAGCCCGAACGACTTCAATCTTTTCTGCAGCTTCTCGGACCAAGAACCAACCCATCCCCGATCTCTAACAAACATATGGGAGATTTGCATGACCTTCCATACAAAGCCTCAAACTGTGCCATCCCAATACTAGTCTGATAACTGCTGTTATATGAAAACTATGAAAACTCGACTAAATGCAGATGGCCTTCCCATGATCCGTCGAAGTCCAATACACAAGCTCTTAACAAATCTTCCAGGATTTTTTTAACTTTTTCTGTTTGCCCATCTGTCTGTGGATGGTAAGCGATACTCATCTTGAACTTGGTTCCCAAAACTTTCTGTAGACTCTTCCAGAACTCGCTAGTGAATAAGGAATCTCTATTACTAACTACGCTACTAGGAATTCCATGTAGTCTAACCACGTTCTTCATAAACAACTTTTCCAAAACAGGTGCCATTCTGGTTGACCTAACTATAATGAAATGGGCACTCTTGTAAGTCTGTCCACTATAACCCATATACTTTCATTTCCTCTGTTCGACCTTAGCAACCCATCAACAAAATCCATGGAGATAGAATCCTACTTATATACCGAAATATCTAATGGCTGAAGCAACCCACTTGGCTTCTGGTGTTCGGCCTTTGCCTATTGGAAAACCAAGCAGCGCTTTACCCATAAGCCGATATCCTACTTCATACATTCCCAGAAGAAACTTCTCTTCATATCCCGATACATCTTAGTACCTCCTGGATGAATAGAGAACTTAGAATGATGACATTTCTCCAAGACTTCTTTCCTTATGATTTGTAACGATCTCGATTTTAAAACAAATTTAAATTGGTAATTAATTTAAATTTTAAAAATTTGATTGAAAATTAAATTGAAACTTTCCAAATTAAATTCAGATAGGTGCTTGTTTATATATATGTATATAAATTAATTTTGAATTTGAAAATCTAAATAAATATTTTAGAAAATAAATTGAATTTAATATGGGAATTCAACTATAAATATTTTATAGATAAATTGGATTTGAAAATACTATGTTTAAAATTAATAAAAATTTGTTTTCTAGTTAGAATATATTTTCTTGTAAGTTATATTTTGAAATTAATATAATAATTTTCTAAAAAAAGTTAGATTTGAATATTTTTGACACTAATATTATTTATATTAATTTAAGTGTAATTTTAAAGTTTATATATAACTAAATAAAATTTGATTTACAAAGTTTTATAAATTAAGGAATATATATGTATGATTTATTATTAATTGTTTTCAATTCATTTTCTTTATAAATTGTATAAGTGTAAGTAACAGAAAATGCATAGATATAAAGATTTATAATAACTTAGATTTAAAATGTGAAACAAGATTTAATAAAAGTTTTAAAACATACATATCTTTTGGAAAATTAAGATAAGATTAGTAAAGGATTTAAAACATTTTTTCCTTCATATTTGAAATAAATATAGTTGTAAATATAAAAACCATGTTTCATAAATAAAATATAGTAAGGGATTTTTTTGACAAAATGTATAAATCAATTTAAGAGAAAGGACTTAAACATAAAAATTTGGGTTTTGACAAGTGTTTAACAAATAATCATATAGATTAACAAATGTAAAGGGATTAATTCATGCAAATAAACAAGTGGCAGGTCATGTTCTTTTTTGAAATGAAAATTTTATAGACATTATATTGAAAAAATGAACCAGGCTTCAATTTCTTTCATTTGAGAAATCTGAAAACAAAAACAAAAAATTGTCAAAAACAATCTTCCTCAAGTTCAAACAGTTTTCAAAGCAAAAAAAAAAATCTGAAGCCATTATCAGACTTAAAAGCAAGAAAATCAGATAGTCTTCAACCTAATCAAATTCTAGTTTTCAAACTAAAGCAATCAAGCAAGATTTAGTCTGAAGCAAACCAAAACAACAACCTCTTCGACAAATTCAACTTAAACCAGAACTAAGCTGAAAGCAAAGCTTAAATCAAAACATTTAAGCCTGGAACAAAAGCAAGTTTCAAGCATGTAGAATCAAATCTGCAACCTGATATCTGAAGCATTTCAAATGCAAAGCTATTTCCAGGTCTCTGTTTCAAAATCCATCAGGTGAGCAGACTTTTAAAACCAAACTTTTTTTTATATTGATCTATGTTCTGTGATGATGGATGGAATTTATGATGTTGTGAAATATGTTGAATGGATCTAAATATATATATATATATATATATATATATATATATATATATATATATATAGGACTGTATACAGGCATATACCTCTGTTATACTCAACATGATTTAAAGCCTATTTGAAAAATTCAAATCCTCACATTAGTCTGATTTTAGAATTCGATCTTTAAATGAAAAGTGATCATAATAATGTAATACAGAATTTAAAAATAATTATAAGTGTATTAGTGAACAAATATTTTGAAAATTGGAAGATTTATAGTAATGATCAACATAAAGTGGAAAAATCAAATGATCTAATTTTGAATTTCAATTATATGAACAGATTCGCATTTCAAAATAATGATTTTTGAATATCATTTCAAGATTTTTAATTTATTTAATTGTGAGAAAATATGAGATGAACGAGATTGACATTTTTGCCAATCTCTGATGATCGTCGATGATTCTGAGGTTGTACTTTGTATCGATGATAGCTTAGAGATCGATGAACCTAGGAAAAATGCTCGAAGCATTTATGGTTGGTCGAGGCGGCGGCGTAGCGGTGGAATAGGTTTCGAACCAGTTTTGGGTTGCCTAAATTTGCAAGGTCACCGCGATGTCTCTGGATGATCAGAGTGTATGGGACTTGGGGAAAGGCAGCATAGGAGGTCGGCGGAGGTGTGACCAAAGTTTCTTGGTCGCTGGCGAACTGAGGCGCCGGAACGAGGAAGAATTTTCGATCGATGTGGTTTCTAGTATTTCACTATTCAACTCGATTTTGAGTTCACTGTTGTTTCATCGATCTGGGCAGTGGAGTTTGTTGCCGAGGTCAGGTCTGACTCGTGGGTGGTCGTGATGTTGATCAGAGGACGTCAGGGCGATCATGCACGTGCACGTGAGGTCGGAATTGTATTAGTCAATCGAATTTGGGAAGAAGAATGTCTCAAAGTCGTGCTCGGGGATATGATGTTTTGGCTCGAGTAAATTTGCTATGGGCTCAGGTTTTTATATTAAGGTTACCAGGTTTTCAAATTGTAAAAGAAACATGTTTCCAGGTTTTAAAATTTGAAAATAAACCAGATACAGGTTTTAAAATTTAAAAGTAAACTTGATACAAGATTTAAAGACAAAGAAAATTCAAGTTTAAAGGTAAAAGGAAATCATAACAAGTTTTAAAAGTAAGTTTAAATGTTAAAGCGAATGTTTTGAAATTGTTTTGGTTTTTGAAATTCCTAAGTGTTTCAAAAAAAAAGATAAAATGGTGTAATTTATGAAAGTAATTAAAAATTAATTACTCAAAGGATAATTACTTAATTAGAGATTTAATTAAAAGTTAATTAATTACTTAAAAATAATTACTTAATAAAAGTAATTAAAGGTTAATAAATTAATAATTTATTTTGAAGGTTTAATTAATATGATTTCTTAAAGGTTGATTACTTTAATTAAAAGTTGACTAATTTATGATAATTAATTAAAGGTAATTAATTACTAAAAAATAATTACTTAATTAAAAGAAATTAATTAATGGTTAAAGAAGATCAAGTGATTAGGAATGATCACTTATTGTAATTAATTAAAGGTATTTAATTAATGTGATAAATTAGTTAAGGAAATCAATTCGAGGATAATTAATTTAAAGATTAATTAATTAATTAATTGAGGGTTAATTAGTTATGTAATTAACTTAAGGATGATTTATTCATGGTAATTAATTAAGAATAATTAATTAAAGGGTAATTAAGTAAGGGATTAATGGATTATTAATTAAGGTTAATTAATAAATTAAAGATTAATTAATTAAAGATTAAAGAATAATTTGACAAAATGATGTGTAATTAATTAATATTAATTAACCAGGATTAGTAAAATATTCATAAGAAATTAATCTGATTTAGATAAATCAGATAATTAAATTGATTTTACTTATGAATGTTTGGATTGAATTAGATGTTTTGAATTGTGTGATATCCCTGGTGTATGATGTTCTCTGATAATGAAATATAACTTATTATCTGTGATGAATAAAATTTATCTGTGAGGAATGTAATTTATTTATCTGCGACGTACTTATATTATTTATCTGTGATCTATGAATAAAGATAAGCGTTATAGGATTATACCGCTTATCGATGTATCTGTGATGATTGATGATGTTGCACTATCGTGTAAAACCCCTGGACTATACTATACACACACAAATATGGATTGCACGAGGAAATTGGTTAAGTCACAGATTTTTGAAATGGTTTTAAAGTTGAATTTTGAATTCAAAAGTTTTGGAAATGGAATTGGGTTTAATATGAAAAGTTTTTGAAAAGGAGTTTTGAAGATAAAAAGTTATTTCGAATAACTTGATAAAGTTTTGAAAATTTAAATAGTTTGATCTGAATTTGAATTCAAAATTTGAAATTAAATTCTATGTTTGGAAATTATGGTTTAAAAAGGCTATACAGGTTATATAATGTATTTATATGGGTTTTAAAGTATTATTATTTTTGAGAATTTAAATTCAACCTAAGTTTATAATTGAAAGGCTTTAACTTGAGCAAATGTAATCTGATTTTTCCGAAACAAAAGAATTTGTTTTCAAATAATAATAGCTTTCAAATAAAGAAGGGGTTTCCAGTTTTGTTGAAAGGGTTTCAAATTTGAAATAGAATTGTTTTGAAAGCTATGAATAAATCTTTGTGGAAGATTTGGTGAACCTTATTTTAAAAGTAAATTGAATTGAATTTGTTCTAAACTGAAAACCTTTGTTTTCAAATTACAGTAGCTTTCAAATGTAAGAAGAATTCCTAGTTTTATTAAAAGGGTTTCCGAGTTATGATTTAAACCACATTTGAAATGAAATTTGTTTTGAAAGCTATTAATTGAGTTTTAATAAAGATATGAAGGGGTGGATCACTTTTGAAAAATGAAATGGTTTGAGAGCTATCTTTGTTAAAGATTTGGTAAATCTTTTTGTTGAACTAAAGTGAATCTTTTTATTTAAAAAGATTAAAAACTATGAATGATTCCTGTTAAGAACTTTAGTGAACTTTGTTTCAAACTAAAGAAGATATTAAAGATGGATCTTTTGTTTATATATTATGAATGAATCTTTGTGAAAGATTTGGGAACTTTGCTTTCAAGTTGAAAAGGATCTTTAAAGTTGAATTTTTTGGTTTAAAAGATTAAAATGGAATTTGTTTAATCTATTTGAAAGAAAGGTTTTGGGAAATGTGTGGTGGCTTAATTGAGATCCTAATATCCATATGGTTTTAAAACTATGCGCATGTTATTCGGTTTAGCCGGGAGAGGACCTTTGTGTCATATAACCCATTTCGAATAATGATACGACGAAATGGATGGCATTTGAAGACCGGTGGTGAAGACCGGATACTTTCGAAAACGAAAGGATAACCCGTCGAATGTCTCTGCACCGACTGGTCCCCGGTATAGAGATTTGGTCACCCTTTGTGATGGGGAGTCTGGACGTGATTAGCGATTATCCGGATTGCAAGGGCTTTTTTGGAAGTGCCTTCGGTTCTGTTCGAACTCGGAACAGACTTGTATGGATGTGTGTCCGACGTTACACTTTGAGATGTAAAGATGGTTTCTATCAAATACATTTCTGTTTGGTGGCGGAGAATTTATTCTCTTAGCTTAACACCCTTCTCTGAGACGTACGACCTCAGAGGTTATGCAGTTGATGGTTACTAGTGATACATTCCCAATTTGGTAATGTGGCATATGAAGTGCTGCTGATCATTTGTTGATCGAAGCATGGCTTTTGTAAAAACGTAGCTTTGTGGACGAGACTTCGTCGAGCCTCACAACCTGGAATGGTCCAAACAGGAAAGATGCAACAAGGTTATTTGGGGGTAGCGCCCCCCGAGGGTATGTTCATTTCCTTTTGGATAGAGGTGGTATCATGGTATGGAGCCCAGATACTTAACCTATGTGGTTGCTGCAAATTTATTACTTTGTGGTTGTTGGTGAATCTTGGGATAAAGGTTGGTTACGACCGGGGGATGGCATACTCATGACAGTTAGTTACCTAGTTATAAAGGTAACCCGGCCTTGTGTTGGCAGAGATCTGGTTGAGTTCTCGGGGCGTCCCTCCAGAGGCGTACCCATGTGGCAATGGGAAGTTTCTTGGCCTGGCCATTTGTTGGAAATCAAATCTCCAATACGCGCTTTGTACGGTTTTAGTTGTAGAACCTGCCATCTAATATGGTAGTTATAATAGGCATACTATAATGGTACGTATGCTGGCTAAGATTAATATTATACTTTCAAAATATTTTCCACTATGCACTAATAATAATATCAAATTGATTTTGCGTATCAAACATGTTTGACTATCATAAGGAGAAATCACCCCCAAGTGTGTGATTGCATTGTGTGTGCGCCGGAAGGCCTTATGGTAGTTTCATTTTCCAAAAAGCATTGCGGACATCAATCTTAAATTCTTTTGTCGTTTGTTTTAAAGATAAACTGTTTTTGTTTACCCATACTATTCCCATGACTGACCTGTAGTTTGTGGTTCCCTATCTAAACTCTGGGTGCCCATAATTTTCCACATGGGCAGCCTAGTGTTAGATTTTCAGATAGTCAGATAATGGATGTAGTTCGATATCTTGGAAGTCTTTGGATTGTGGTTATCGCTTTGTGCTTCTCTTCAACATTCGGAATCGAACTTGCTTAAGTCCAGCTTGATGGTGGTTCGAGCTTGTGGCTTGGAGATCTTTGGAGCTTTGGAATGGAGATGCAATATTGGATTCTTAAGCTCTCTCTCTTCTATCGGAGTTAATGTTAGTGTTCCTTTGTCGAAGACTTTTTTCCGCTGTTATTATTCTGCTCTGATAAATTTGGATTTGTTGTATCATTGTTGTAATTCACTGTTGTATATCAATGATATTATTGTTTTTCTTCCACCGTGTTGTTGTACTTAATGTGTTATAAGCTCCGGCACGAATCAGATTTCAACGGTTGAATCTGCGGCATTCGAGTACAAGTGAAGTACGGGTGTCGATTTTCGAATGCGAAAATCCGGACCGTGACATGTTTTCTACACTCGGAACACATAACCTTCCTTTCTTTCTCAACCTCTCATTCTGGTCAAGACTGAAATCCTTCAAGTCGTCGCTCTCGCTTCCATCTCTTAACTTCTTGAAACGTTCAGCTAATACCGGATCTTCTTCCTGTTTAGAAGCAATCTTCTCGATCATCACTGGTCGAACTTTCGAACAAGATAACACTATAGTTTCTACGCTAGACCCAGCCTCAGATCTTCACTGCACTCTGCAATCTGCTAATGCTTCCAAATCTTTCCACTCAACAATCATCGCCAACACTGCATTCTGATGGTTCTTTCTAAGTGCATCTGCAACCTTGTTGCTTTTTCCTGGTGTGTACTCAATCCCATAATCATAAGCGGAAATAAACTCTAACCACCCCTACTGTCTCATGTTCAACTCCTTTTGAGAGAATAAATACTTTAGCCACTTATGATATGTATATAACTCAAACCTCACTCCTAAAAGGTAATGTCTCCACACCTTCAATGCAAAAATCACTGCTGCCAATTCCAAATCATGCATCGGATACTCATGCGGTTTTAGCTGTCTAGAAGCATGGAAAATCACTTTACCTTTCTGCATCAGCACAACTCCTAATCCTATTCCACACGCATCTGTATATACCACCAAATCCTGATTCCCTTCCAGAACAACCAACACAGGTGCATGGGTCAATAAGTGTTTCAAACTCTAGAATGCTTCCTCACACTTATCGGTCCACACAAACTTTACATCCTTTCTCCTTAGCTTGGTCATCGGTGCCGCTATTCGTGAAAAATCCTTAATGAACCTCCGATAATAACCAGCCAACCTAAGGAAACTCTTTATCTCCGTCACTATCTCAGGTCCCTTCTAACTGTTCACTACTTCAATCTTAGTCGGATCTACTGACAACCGTTCCTTTGAGACTACATGACCAAGAAACCTCAATTCCTTCTTCCAGAAATGACATTTCGAAAACTTCGCCTTTAGCTGATGCTGCCTCAGCGTCTCAAGCACCATTCTAAGATGAACTTCATGCTCTCTTTCATCCTTAAAGTATATCAAGATATCATCTATAAATACCAATACGAACCTATCTAGGTGCTCTCGAAAACTCGGTTCATCAAATCCACAAAGAAAGTTGGCACATTAGTCAGTCTGAATGACATAACAAACCATTCATACGACCCATATCTGGTCCTAAACGCCGTCAAAGGTATACTATTCTCTACTACTCCGAGCTGATGGAAACCTATCGCCAAATCCAACTGCGAGAATACCTTGGCTCCACTCAACTGGTCGAAAAATCGTCAATCCTCGGAAATGGATATAGATTCTTTATCATCCTCTCATTAAACTTACGGTAATCGATACATAGCCTTAACGATCCATCCGGCTTCTTAGCAGACATAACAGATGCTCCCCAAGGCAAACTACCTGGCCTGATAAAACTCTTGCCTTCCAAATCCACCAACTGCACCTTTAACTCCCTCATCTTTGTAGGGGTCATCCTACTTGACAGTCTATTCACTAGTTCTGCTCCTAGAACCAAATCCATCTGAAACTCAATGGCTCGTTTTGGTGGCCATCCAACTACAGCTCAAAAACATTCGCGAATTCTCTAACCATAAAAACTCGACTCAACTCATCATCCCATTCCATAACACCCAACAAAGCATTCACCTCACCGCTAGAACCTTCTACGTTATAAACAATCTGATCACTACAACTAGGGTGTCCGAGCGATATTTTTCTATCTTGGCAAATGTAACGTCCCAATATTTTCAACCATTCGCATCCGCACATTGTCGGACTTGAATTGTTCAAAATACTGCGTTGTAGAATAAATTTGGCAAAACTCAGAATATACAATAAATAGATCACAGAATCACATACAC
The DNA here is from genome assembly GCA_030765085.1 of Allium cepa. Lineage (NCBI taxonomy): Eukaryota > Viridiplantae > Streptophyta > Magnoliopsida > Asparagales > Amaryllidaceae > Allium > Allium cepa. Next base: position 207,957,908 of record CM060934.1, read on the forward strand.
AGATATCAGAATCTCGCAGCGGAAATTAAAAATTTAGTGGTTCATGAAGCCACTGATACAACTTTAACAAAACAGAACTTACATTGTCTAAAATCCTCAATACAAATTTTAAGACATAAATAGAGATAGAGTCTTCAAAGTCTTGAATTCCAGAAAAGATAAAGGCTGAAACAACTTCCAGCAGCGCGAATGATCTACTGAGTGTCCTAGCTATGGAGAAGAAATTGAAGCTGCAACTCAGGCTGACCCGAGCGTAAAAATAAAACATAACACTCGAGTCAGGACATACATACTTATATAATGTAAGCTAATTCAAGTGTACTGTAATATAGAGCAAGTAACTTAAAGGATGCTTGGGACCGCCCATCCTCTAAGGATCCGTCAAACTATTTACTATGTAGTATATTGCGCTATTATACTAGTGTCTATTTATAAAATAAACTTACTTTTTAATAGCGTTAAGGGGTTACCCATATAGCCCTTAACACGTAATAGTCCCAGTAGTCCATCCAATATCATAGTCCCTCCTGATCGGGAAGCCACTAGAGGATACCACACGGGCTACGGGAGAAAACCAAACTCGTACGAGGCGCGATAGGGTAGGTGACACGGCACAACTAGGCAATGCCAGGGTAGATATACCAATTGCTATCCAGGCTGATGGTAACGCGCAGCGCGCAGCTGCCGCCCACCTCGAACTAACTCCCCCAAAATCAAAATATAGAAGTGGCCACTGAATCAATCCAAGATCATAGTATAATATCGAAGAGGAGCGTCCGATCAGAGGAATGACCTCATTGGCCTGGAATTGCTCCTGTTTTAGCCACCTTATGCCAACTCACGGGAGTCGGGTCCACGTATTTACCTTACAGGAAACGCCACCACCGACCTACTTCATTCTGGAATCTCCACCGCATACACGGTTGGTCAAAGTGGTTTTCGGTATCGACAGAGAGTATGTCCATATCCGATCCCGGTCTCTTTGCCAACCCATCGTTATTATAACCCGTGGTCATTTAAAAACAATTTATACTTTAAAACCAGTATAAACATTTCCATTTCAAAACTATAAATACGATATCATTTAAAACCCAAAACAACATGATATCGTTATATTCAAATATAATTCTTTTCCAAAACCATACTGCTTAAAATTTATAATATCTGGAAACCAAATATTTGAATTATACCTTTAAACCATAATATATTGGAAATTTTCTTTTAAAAAAAAAACATAACTCCCAAAACACAAATGGTTTGGATATAAATGGTTTAACTTTATGGTTACTTTGTAAAGAAGATAATTTACATAGCTTTACAAATATATTTCTTTATTTTAAACCATAATTTAAATATCACTTCATGTTCCCAAGACCATTTCAATTCCTATATGTATATCCAATTGGAGTATTAATATTCAAAACTAAGGTTGGATATTTTTTCTTTCAACAAATTAGTGTTTATTATTTCGTCTTGAATATTCCCATAAATTCCATAGATAAAACTCCAAAATTATGCCATTAAATAATTTCAAAATTTACTTAACACTAGAATGTTCATCTTAAATTTATTAAGAAAAATCCAGTTATAAATCTCATATCTTAAAGGTCTCCAAAACTTAAACATAAATATAATTTATCAAATTCCTTAAATTTCAAAACAATCAAATTCCAGATTCTATAGCACTTAGGAAATGCTACCTAAAGTTACGGGTAAAACTAGTCCAATTTCAAAAGACAGCATTTAAATGCTTTAGTAGATTGTTTAACTTAATAAATATTTCCAAATATAACTTATATATATATTTCTTAACTGAAATCTTATCCTTTCAAAAATCCAGAATTTCCAAAATAAGTTATATTCCAAAATTTTATTCAAATATTTATTTATTTATTTATTAACATTTATAACTCATTCAAAATCAATATAAAATCCTTTAAAGATATTAAATCAAATATTTAACTTCCAAAATAATTTTAAATATTTCAGAAAATATTATAAGGACCACGGGCCTGTATATAGTTTTCTAGCCTAGGTCAAGTGATACGGATTTATATCATTTCAATCCGTAATTTACAAACCCCGGGTTCTATCATTTCAAACCCGCAATCCCAAGTTAACAGTTAAACAGTTAACATAATAATAGCACAGTAATCATCATTTAGGCCTATCATTTCGGCCCACAACAATCTAAATTTAACAGGGAACTTGCAGTGGTGATTTAAGCAGTAAATAAACAATAATATAATATAACTGCAGAAATAATACAACAGATAATAACTGATGAGGTGTCAATTTAAATGGGATTCATCATTCTACGTTATACTACAGACAGATAATATTTAAATAAAATTTTTACACATACACTTGCGATAATTCACAAAATATATGTACATATGTCTGGTGAGGAATACTCACCTTAAACGCTGCAGTGGATCTAAATCAAACACGGTATCTACTTCGGAAAAAAAAACGGAAAGCACGATCAAACTTCGGCGGATGCAAAGCCTTGACTTAAATCTATAAGATCCAAATACCAAGTATGCGAATTTAAAAATTACGGTCAAAGCAAAATTTCAGAACAACTGGAACGAATAGAATAAAAGAAATTTAGTTCAACTTGCTCGACTACTACAACCCGCTAACCGTCTCAACATATCCTAGGCCCATACTTCAACCGTACGCATGCATAAAATAAATTGAATAAATTGCAAAATAAATTGCAAATTTAATACAATTGATTGAATAAAAAGATGTTATGCACCCAAACAAAACAAATACATGTTTAGACATTATTAAATTATTTCTCACCTTTTTAATCATATTTATCATGATCAATTATTTTCATTCTCATATATATTTATTTAAATAAAATGACAATATTGGCAACAAACACAATACTGTTCAAATTATTCGATTTAATCAAATGTAGCCACTAACTACATTCGAATTCATTAAATAATACTTTATTTCACATACATGTTCATCATGTTTAGGCAAATTATTTCTTCTTTTACTTTTATTATTAAACATTAAAAGGTGATTATTGGTATACATCACCAATATCCTTTTATTAACCATAATAAATACAATCCATTGATATTTATCCACCCAAATTCTCAAATAAGTAGTTAAATTTATTTTTAACCATCTTAAATTTATTTCAACCATTAAAAATTGAAATAAATGTCATTTTATTATATTCACCCAAGATTTATTCATACAATATTGTTTATTTGAATTAAACAACATTTCATATCATTTTCTCCTTATCAATTTATCTTCTCCATTATTAAATTGTAATTCCTTTTTTTTTTTCTATGCCTTCCTCTTCAAACTGCACTTATCCAAATCCACAATACCACTAACTACATCATAACTACACTAATTCCATAGTCTAGCTTCCTACAATCAATTTATATCATTTCTTCCAGCCTACTACTAACAAAGTTCTATATGTATTTATAAATGGCACGGCATGATGGGGAAGTAGCCGAGCAAGGAAATCAGAGAACACAAGAAGGAGGAAGGAAAATTGGAAGAAGCAAAGAAATAAACAATGCAAATTATTTACCTGATAGAAGCTTGCACCAGAGAGGGACAAACAAGGAGATATGAAAACTTATGTGAATGAGGCAAAGTATTTATAGATAAACTTGCGAAATAAAAAGGGGAGATAAATAGGCAGGTTTGAAAACGTAAGAAATAAATGCAAGCGTTGATTTTTGAGTGCATGCGTTTAGGCAAGAGATTTATTTCCAGTTCTTCTTGTTTGAACGCTACACGAAAATTGTGATAAATGCATGCGTTGATTTCTCTTTCCAGTTTTATGTTTGAACGATATCACTCTTTTGGATTTTTTTTTTTTTTTTAGATAGCTTGCGTGATTTATACCAGTTATAATCTAAATTTAAAGCATGCGTTACTGCAAATTTGAACAGATTTGATTGAGGAAGCAAAACTTGAGCTCTTGCGTGATTTATGGTAAGCAATGAAAAAGCTTTTAAGTGAAAAGGCAAAAGTAATAAATGCTTACATAAATATTTACTTGATCAATGGTTCGAAAAATTTATTTATTGCAAAACAAACGCAGTGGAAACAGAGAGATATAATGGGTATGCGAAAATTTGCAAAGATAGGCAAGATTAAATTTTGAATGCATTTAATTTAGGTGAGAGGAAAAATGGCAATTGGAAGAGTTGATATTTTTGTGGATAAGGCTGCGTGAATAAATGAATACAGTGACATGCTCAAGAAACAAATGGTAAGAGGCAAATGTCAAAATGTTAAAAGAATAAAATTTTGTGTCACGCGCAAAGGAAGGCAAATTTGATTTCCATATTCTTCTAATCAATTAATTCCCCTTTAATTGCCTTTAATTGATTTCAATTGATTACCTTATCCCTTTTAATTACCCTCCTTAATTGATTTCAATTAATTACCATATTACCAATTAATTATCCTCCTTTAATCACATACTCAAATTTGGTTACTAACTTAATTAGTTAATTAACCCTTTTTGTTAATTATCAATCCTGCGACGTCTCACATTAATCCGTCCGCTTTGTAGGCACTGGTAGCCGGACTGGTTACACGGGCAGATTTCTCCTACAAAATGGGGATTAACCTCGTGTCCTCATGCCATTAACCAAAAGAATTAACTTATTTATCTTTCATCAATTTTATTAATTTGCATTAATTATTCAATAAATTAATTCTGGTCAACTACTGAAATTTTACAATTAATTTCTCTATTAATTGTCATAAATTTCTTTTTGAAATATCTATTAATTGTCATTAACTCCATTTTAAAATATCCGTATGTGCCTTTATTCAAGTTTTGAATTGCTAACTAGGAATAAGGTAGATTTATCAAATAAATTGATTGTAAGTTTCATTGTTTTAAATTGCTTAACAATGTTCACTGCTAACATAATTAATATGTCAAAATTGAGAATATTCCACCAACATGATTTGCATGTCATAACCTACCAAATTAACATAATTAATTAACTACTTTAATATGTTACAAATTTTCTTCTTTTCATTATTTTTAGGGAATGGGTATAACAACAGATATTATGATAATATCCAAAACATTTAGTTACCACACACTTCATTATACATTATAAAAATTTCCTTTTTTTTTTCTTCTTAAATTTAGTTACAAAAATCATATTAAATTAACGAGTTTAATTCTCTAAATTAAATATTTAAACAATATTGGTAAACACAATTTATATAAATTATGTTTCTAAAAACAAAAAAATTAAAAGAAATAAATAGCTAAAAACTAGGGCTGTTACAGCAAAATATCCTAGCATCGTACTCGCTTAACCAATCCATCCCTAGAATAATCCCAAACCCCACAAAATCAAACACATGCAAACTACAAAAAAAGGTATGACCTAACAAGTCAAACTCTAACTGGCCATGTCTCAACCCTAGAGTTGCATACCCTCCTATTGGATTCGCAACCCATAAGGAAGTAACTAAATACGTGGGTTCTAGGTTAAGCTTATCTATCAAACATTTAGACATAAAAGAATGTGATGCACTAGTATCAGATAGAACGCTAACAGGCATACCATGAATCTGAAGCGTACCTCCCAAAACTGCCTTTCCTTTCTCCTGAGCTGTTGGCTTCGAAGTAGCAGGCTCCAATGCATACATCTTACCTTTTCCATCCTTAGTGGGCTCCTTGCATTGGCTCTTCTAATGGCCAATCTGGTCATAATTGAAGCACTTGACATTCCTCTTTCTAGCCACTTCCTTACCTTTTCCAGCACGACACTCATTAGCAAAGCGCCACTTCTTGTTGCGCTTAAAGGAAACGATCTCAGACTTCCCTTTTTTAGATGCTCCATCCTTCTGAGCACCTTTCTTAGGAAAGAACTTTCGATTCTGATTCTGCCCAACTTGGACTTCTTTAGCTTTACTCTTTTCTAGAGAATCAAGAACCTCCTCATGCCTTAAGGCCATCTCCACTACAAAGTCAGAAGGATCTCTAATATGAGGTAATGTAGCCCTGGCAAACTCAGGCTTCAACCCCTTGATAAACTTCTCATTCCTCTTCATCATTGTATCCACTGAAGGATACCCATATCTGGACAACTACTCAAACTTTCTAGCATACTCCATCACAGACATCTCCCCTTGCTCTAACTTAGAAAACTTTTTGATTAGAGTAGACTGTGCCACTACAGACGTGAACCTCTCCTGGAACTTTCCCTTGATATCTGCCCATGTCAAAGTTTCCTCGTCCACACCAGCCGTCACACTGTTCCACCAAAACAAAGCCACCCCCTGAAGCTGTCTGGAAGCAAGCCTCCTCTTATGCTCATCATTGAGCCCCAAATCTGCAAAGAGAATAGTGCAGTAACCAATTTTCCACCTCTATAACATCCTCCGTTCCCAGATATGGCTTCCCCCAAGCTTAGCGTAATCTCCGTTTAGCTTAGAATAATGGTTTACCATTGGAACTTCTGGAACTCCTGCCTCTGTAGCATCTCCTCCCAACACTCTAACCGCAATACTAGCTTGCATCATATTTACAAAATACTGATACATAGCTCCCATGTCCACTTGCAGGACTCCAACACCTACATTCTCTACTTGTGCCTGACCTTAGATCCTCCTCGCATTAGGTTTGGCACTCCCATCGGTGCCCTCCCTTTCTGGGTTAACTCTTCCTCTTCTACCATCCATATTTGCATTCAAACCTCATGAAATACAGAAAATAACCTAACAAGGATAGGAGACTAGAGATAAAGCATACACTTATATATAGCAAATACAAGTACGTTACTATAGCGTTATCCCATATCCCAATCTTACTCTAATTCCCTAGGAGTATGTTTTAAAAACCATTTTTAGTTTAAAGTTTTTCATAAACCATGCTTTGATACCAAGTTGTAACATCCCATATCTGAAGGTCAAAAGCTAAGCACTACAGATGTTGCAGTCATCCATAGTATTGACTTCTGGTGATAAAATACGGTAATGATAATGATATCCATAATACCAGAAGCACTTGAATATGAGCAAAATCATATATTTCCAAAAACAACATTTTATTGATTACATTTCAAAACAAATTCATATCCAAGTTACATAATCCCATGTCGTTTCCTAGGTAAAGATTAACTATAATCATTAGAAAAATACGCCAAGAGCGACATATGATGATGCTCCCTTGGTTGATTAAAGCAATATAATTGTATTTGACTTAATACTCAGCGACAATAAACAAAACATTCTGTAACTCCTAACTAGCTATCCGTCGGCCACCTGCTCGTCTTCGAAAGCTTTATTCGCCAAAATTTCTAAACCTAAAAACCTTAACCCTCAGCTTACTTAAATCAGTTTTGAGTACTGGAGAGTTTAAAGGGAAACAAAAACTTCGAGTCGGACATAAAGCCTGGTGTGAATAATTCTGTGACATCTCGTTTAACTGATATCAAGTGAGACCACGTCGCTTAGCGGAATGGGATTCACCTAGCTAATATCCTCTTTAAAACATATATTTTGCAAATACTTTCCTGCAACCAAACTGGTTACTCAAACTGATTATTTCAAAATAGCAATATCCTTTATGCTAATAAATGGACTATCTCTCCATAAAATAGGTAATAAGTGGACTATCTATCCACAACATAATAGCAAAGTCCATTATGCTAATAAATGGACCACCTGTCCACAAAACCGGGCTGACTGCCCACAAACTGGGCTGACTGCCCAAATCAAAGTGGACTGACCGTCCGAATCATTTTCTTAGGGTTAACTACACTTCATCTTTTTCCTTAAAAACCATTTCAAATGATTTAACCTTTTAAATCCTACTTATACAAGAAAAATATATTCTTAGCTTTACTCTAAGCTATTTTGCCATGTTATATATATATTTTAATCAAAATAGTGTTGATGGATTTTAATGCGAATTAACTTTCCTTCCAAAACAAGTTAAAATGCTTTTTAACTCGAAAATACTTTGGCTATAATGCATATTTAATACATTCTAACCTTTGTTTAAAACCTTTAAACAACACTTTGGAAACCCCTGAAGGTAACCCCTCGATAACATTGAAAGCGACCCTTTCGAAACCATCATGAACCTTTGCTTTAAAAGCTTCAAAACCATTAAACCATGCCTTTTGAAAACATTGGAAAAACCTTTCCTTTCTTTTCTCTAAAAGATTTAAAACATTAGACATCCTCCTTTAAAACCTTTAAAAATTGCCTTTCGAAAACATAGGAAAAACCTTCCCTTTCAACCCTGTCTAAACCCTAGAGAACCGCCCCTTCGAAACCATTCATTAAAACACTTTCGAAAGCATTTAAAATACTAAACTTTTCGAAAGCCTTTGGGTTCAATTTAAAACATGTGGAAACCATTCGAAAATTCATCCCTTTGAAACCTTTGAAAATAGTCTCGGTCGAAACTATTTTGATTATGCCTTCATGTAGAGCGGAAGGATTAGAAACCCATTAAAATTTAAAGCATCTGTTTCAAAAACATTTAAAACGGTATCTTTCGAAACCATTTGGGTTTTACTTCAATCATAGAAAAAGATCTTTAAAATATTTAAGTCAAAAACATCTGTTTCAAAACCATTTCCTAAGTAAAGAAGTGATGGCGTCGAAACCATCCCTTCGAAAGCATTAGAGAAGTGGCCAAAATTTTAGAAAATAAAGTAAACAACCCTTTCGAAATCATATGAGTCGAAAGGTAGAAAACGGCAGTAAAATGGCTTCGTCTTAGTTGAAAGCACTCATTTAGAACAAAAGCGCAACCCAATCGAAACCATTTCTTTAAATCCATTAAATCCAGTCGAAAGCTAAGCCAATTGAAAGCTACTCAGTCGAAAGCCATTTAGTCGAAAGCAAGCAGGCGCAATTTTAATTTAAATGCAAAGTAATGCCTCAAGCACTTCGGAAGCCCTGGTTTCGACTCCATACCTTCCGCCTATATCCAATTCACTACGTACCAGTTCTTTGATACCTTGTGTATTGGTTTCGTCTGTGTCGAAAGCGAAGAAGAGGAGGCGGAACCTGGTGCCGAAAGCATCGAAACAGTGAAAAACATGTAGCAAATAGTTATTTTCACCTAACCTTCTTTACGTGTCTAATTTCGATTGATTTCCTCTTTTCTTTACCACTAAAAAGTACTGCATTTTCAAAACTAACTATTTGGATTATTTGAAAAAAGCCCCTTCTCCTTTTATAAATACATAAAATATTTAAGTCCCATACCTTAAATAATTTTATATATCCATTAAAGCTCTTAGGAAAAATCTACAAAAATTTCAGAAAATCTCTTTTAATATGTTTTCCAACATATAAATTTTTTTGACCCAAATCTTTTATTAGTTAATCGTAAATAATTATTAACCCAAATTAAATTTTCTTTACTAGAAAATTCATATAAATTCCACAAATATTCAAAAAACTCTAAAAATTGAAACATATCTCTAAAGTATCATTTATGATCTTTATAAAAATTCGTAACGCATTTGGACGTCATTTTATAGGGTTTTCTCCTTAAAACATATCATAAATTCAATATGAACAACCATAATTCATCAACATGTATATATAATCATTCCATCATTCAAAAACATGGCAAATCAATGCAAAATATTCGAAATCATCTTAAAACCGAAAATAGTACAAATTGAGATGTAACATTATTCACATTGCTTAAGAGATTAAAAAGATTGAGAAGTGAATGGATTTGATTTGCTTAAGCTTCTTCCTAGCTTTTCTCTATCTTCTTCCTCTTTCTCTTGTTAATGGTGGCCAGCCTCTAGTTTTTGAAATTTTTGATAAAATGAAATGGACGTGTAAGGGGTACACGACCAAGGGTTTAGCGACATAGGAATGGCCTCTTTTCTATTTAACCCCTCCTCTATTTCAATTTATGTAAGGACCCGATTCTTCGACTTTCGAAAATCGACATCAATACGTCCACTGTATCAACTGCCGAGCAATCGAATGCCGGAAAACCGAATTCTTAGGGTTTAAGAAGAAGAAAAAGATAGAAGAAGAAAGAAAGAAGAAGCAACAGAACAATATCATAATCTAATAATCGCAGCGGAACAACATATAATAGATAAATGATTATCATTAAAACAAAGAACTATATCAGTTATTACATTTTATACATTACATCACATTACTTTACATTATCAGAGTTTATAACAACAAACAGCGGAAAAGAAATACAACATATACTAGCAATATGCTACGCCATCCAGCTCGCCTCCAGATTTCTATAGCAACTCCTAAATTCCAGAATATTTTGATAACCTAACTCTAGACTGCCCGTGTGGAAATTGGTGGGCACCCAGAGTTTAGGAAGGGAAACAATAACCTCCAGGTCAGTCATGGGACTGGTGTGAGAACTTAAAACAGTTTTTCTTTAAAAACAAGTAAAGGAGTATTTCAAAATAGATTCGCAATGCTTTTTGGAAAATGAGACTACCATAAGGCCTCCCGCCACACACACAATGCAAACGCAGAATTGGAGGAGATTTCTCCTTATGATAGTCAAAGATGCTTGATGCGCATTAAAAAGAAACATTTGATATTATTACTAGTGCATAGTATAGAAAAAACATTTCGAAAGTATAATATAAACCTTAGCCAGCATAGGCATTCCGCACTTATGCCTACTATAGCTGCCATCTAAACAGTGGTGACCACCATAAGTAAATGACAGGTTCTACAACTAAAACCGTACAAGATCGTATTGTTTCTTTGGATTTCCAACAAATGGTCAGGCCAAGGAACTTCCCATTGCCACAAGGGTACGCCTCTGGAAAGACGACCCCGAGAACCTAACATAACATTACAGTTAGATCTCTGCCAACACAAGGCCGAGTTACCCCTAACTGGGTAACTACTGGCACGAATATGTCATCCCCCAGTCGTAACCGACCTTCATTTGAGGATCCTCGATTCCAACAACCACAAAGCTATAAATTTGCAGTAACAACATATGTTAAGTATCTGGGCTCCATACCATGATACCACCTCTATCCAGAAGAAATGACATACACTAAAGGGTCGCTACCCCCTAATAACCTTGCTGCATCCTTCCTATTTTGACCATTTCCGGGGTGTGAGGTCCGAAGAAGTATCGTCCACAAAGCTACGCTTTATACAAAAGCTGTGCTTTGTTCAACAAACAACCAGCAACACTTTATATGCCACATTACCAAATTGGGAGTGTATCACTAGTGACCATCAACTATATAACCTCTAAGGGTGTTAAGCTATGAGAATAAATTCTCCGCCACCAACGGAAATATATTTGATAGAAACCAGCTCTACATCTCAAATTGTAACGTCAGACACACATCCATACAAGTCTGTTCCGGGATCGAACGGAACCGAAGGCACTTCCAAAGAAGCCCTTGAAATCTGGGTATTCACTAATCATGACCGGACTTCCCATCACAAAGGGTAATAAATCTCTATATCGGAGATCGGCCGATGCAGAGACATTCGACGGTAATCCTTCCGTTTTCACAAATATCTGATCTTCAACATCGGTCTTCAAATGCTATCCATTACGACGTATCACTATTCGGAATGGGTTATACGACTCATAGGTCCTTTCCCGGCTAACCCGAATAATGAGCGCTTATTTTAAAAATAAGCGTAGCATTCAATTTCAAACAAATCACGACAAATACCCATTTAAAGGTAAATATTGATGGTCGGTTATTTAACTATCAATAGGCATGCACAACATCACCATATTCCAAATAATTTTTCAAATTATTTATTTTCCAAAAATATATATACGAGATATATTATTTCCACAATTCAAAAATAAATCAATGTTTATCTTTAAACAAATTCCCCTTTCCTTTATAAATTCCATAGTGAATTTAAATTTGAATATTCACTTTCAATTTATCTTTAAAAAGATAAAATCTCAAAACACTTCATTTCATATTGGAAAACATTTCCATACTTATTTAATAATAAGTAATTCACAAATCTATTTATTTTCAACATTTGGAAAATATTCAATATACTTAAATCACAGTTAAGTATATATTTTATTCTTTAAGGAAAACATTCTCTTAAACACATTTATTTGGGTCAAAACGAATGTTGCGTAAAACATTGTTACGACAACCTAAAATCACTAGAATAGGGATTCGAAGTTAAGATAGATATATAAATCCCAATACTATATAAAACATTTCCTTTCGGAAATCATTTACTATAACAACAGTGTTATAGTCCATGTTTCCTTTTTATTCCTCGAAAACGTCTATTTCAACAATGAATGTCGAAATCTATGGTTTCGATACTTAATACATTTTAAAACATTTTTAAATCGTTTAAATTCCATTTAAAATATCACTTCCCTAAACATATCCATTTTATTTAATAATATACATTCACTGTCCAAAATCGTGAATATAATTTATTTACCCAAATTCAACATTTCTACACATTTTATTTAGAGGTTTTATTCTTTATCCAAAATTGTGGATATAATTCCATTAGTAATTTCTATATTTACTTATCACATTTATTTGATTACGGATATATAAAACAATGTTTATAAATTCCATTTTCATTTTTTATAAAAACTACTATATATATGTATATATAAAATCCTTTTATTAACCAATTCCGTGTATAACACAATTATATACCCAAAAGCCAAATTATAAGTTAATAACTTATAATTCATTTATTTTGCAAATCATTTATTTTAAAACTTCACAATTTTAAATCTTATTCACTTATAACCTCCTTTTATAACTTCATTTCAACTTTTATAGAACTTGTCTAAAATTTAATTATCTTGATTTAAAAAATATCAATTTTTTTATAAATCTCTTATAAAAACCCTTTAATATAATTCAAAGAAAACCTCTATTTAACTTTATTCTATAAAATAGTTAACTCCATATTTCAAAATTTACATTTAAATTTTATTCCTTAAATATCATAATTTTAAATATAACTTTCAACCTGAATTTTTTAAAAATCAAATTTTATTTATTTCCGGTATCTAACGATACCAGAATTTTATTCGGCTAAAGTTTAGCCTTCAACGATTTCAATCATAAAGATAATCACACAGAGATTATAAACACACAACATAGAAATAAATTCAATTATTTAAGGAATCCAGTTGGATCCCTCCAACCTGTTTCCCTGCATCCATGGATGTTAGCACAATACCAATCCCGTTTCAAGACGGGATATCGCGGTATATGGGATTTATAAAATATTATCCGCTATTATGCGGCACAATAGGGTCTCATCCGCTATATAATGCGGGAAATCAACTCCAAGTACATATATAATACCAATTCCACTTCAAGGTGGAATATCGCGGTATATGTGTTTAATAGATAACCTCCGCTTAATAGGCGGCGTATAGGGTTTATTTCAATAATAGATAATAATTTTATTATCCAAGCAAACAATCACAAAATCAAGCAATTTTAAATCTAACTATTTAAAATTTAAACAAAACCCTTTTTGAGTGAGAAGTTCTCACATTTGCCTTTTATTTTGCAATCCATTTCCATCTTGACTCGATTTTCTTGATTTATACCTTGTATAAATATTTATACAATTCATTAATATTTGAACTAATAAAATGACTAATTCCCATTTATTAAATTTAAATTTACTTAGTTAACCTCTCTAATACACTATGTTTGAAATAACCCATATAGTTATATAAGTTAATAAATCTCCTTGATCTCCATAATAATATTATCATTCCAAAATAAACCTACAGGTTTAAAATCTAGATTTTAAATTAATGATCCAATTCTTATATAACCCTTCAACATCTAAAATTCCTATATAATTAAATCCCCTCCCCTTTTTTTCAGCATACATACTTATTAAATCTAAATGAAAATGAAATCTCTTTCTGTAATATATATATATATATGTATATCTCACTGTATAGGTATATATATTTTTTCCTTGATCTAGATATGTATATACAGATTAAATTTAAACAACAGTTTAAAACTTTACAGCTATCGAGTAACCTCGTTGACCCCAAACGACAGCAGCCTCCTCCTCGCAATCCACCGATGCTCGAACACCACGAACCCTCGCAGCCACCAAAGGTGACTTCACGTCGTGCCTGAATCCAGATGCGGCAGCCACCGAAACCCTAGCTCGACTGCCCCCCCTCCCCCGGTCGACACCATCGACCTAAGTACGAACCCCACTCTCCTCGTCCTCTTCAAATCGAACTCGCAATCCCCTCTCCGATTTGAATGAACGCGATTTCATTCGGCTCCCACCACATCGCGAGGTCGATTTGCGAGATATACCTCCAGCCGCATGAACCTTTGAGGATCGACCGAAGGTCGATGAGAGAAAGAGGGGAAGAGGTGCATTTGATTTCAGATTCACAAATAAAAGGAAGGCCTCGATCCCTTAATTTTGTGCAAGTTGATTTCGTTTATTTGGACCCGAGGAAGGACTGAAACGAATGGAGATAGCTCGTGATTTTGATTATCAAATATGAGTGGCCATTTTTCTCTCGTTTGATTTTAGATTTGAACTGAAAAGAGGTAAAGAAAGAAGGGGAACGAGATATTTAAAATCGAATGAAGCATGGTTTGCACGATTTCTTTTCGTGATTTTTTTGGGGTGATTTAAGAAAGGGAAAGTAGCTGATGGTGATTAGTACGTGAATATATATAAAATTTTAAATTTGAATTTTCGATGTAAACGTTCAATGCGTTTATATATTGTCTGCTCACACAACAACTCCGATCAATACGAAATTTGAAATTCGATAATAATTCAATATTACGGACCTAATGGAACTGGTTTCGTCGAATTCCGAGACCGTGCCTCGGAAGGCTATTTTTAAATATCGATTCAAACGATATAATTTCAAAACTGAACAAATCACTTTCAAATTCAATTCTGCAGCTTCCATTATCTTCAGTATTATCAATATGAATTTTACAAGCCTTTGAAATATTTTTAATCAGCTTAAAACTGAAGATTCAAATTTTTATTCAACTTTCAATAGATTAAATTTTATAATTAAATCGCCAAATTCATAGTTATATTGGGAATTCAAGCTAAACCATTATTCAAATATTTAAAATTAATTAAATATTTTCAATTTAAATTGTCTAAAATTTAGGGTCGTTACAGACTTCTCCCTTAAAAGAATTTCGTCCCGAAATTACAAGTTAGAAAGAACGATTCTTAACCCGTTTATTATTTTTCCAAAACTAATCAGTTTTATCAACTTACTAACACAAATCTTTTATTAAAGATCCATTATCATTTCAACTAGCTTTCCAACTTCGATTATAAGTTCCAAACAACATTGTTTTCTTAACAATTCAAATTTAAATTTAAATTTTAAAATTTTCTCAAAATTTTTCTAACACTCTAAATTTTCGAAAAAATTTCGCCAGCGTCTCCTTTGCGCGGCTAGCTCGGTACGACTACAAAATGCCACATCGGGCCCCCAATTTCAAAAAGAAACGAAAAGCCAAGCGGCTGGACAAGAAAATCATCAAATTTCATATTGAAATTCAAATACAGACCTTTTTCGAGCAATTCAAATTTATCTTCGAAATCAAAATTCCAATTTTTCTTCATAACACTTGTATATCCTACTAGCAGTAGTATCCAGTTACAACATTCAAACCATTTTGCCAATTCCATCACAAAATTTTCAATATATACTTCTAATACCATTTTTAGTTTACTATTGAAGTTATATATTCATTTTCATTCAATTTTGCATTTCAATTTCATTCGAATTCAATTTACAATTTCAATTCTATTTGAATTCAATTTATCTTCTATTCTGAATGATGAATTTTATCTTTCAATTATAACTGATTCATATTAATTTAAATTAGTTTCATTCACTAATTTACTTCAATTCCCAATTTGAAATCGTTTGTCGTTAGCAAAAAAATTTCAACAGTTTTCAAAATTTTTCTAACTCCCAAAATTTTCGAAATTATTTGACAGAGTCTCTTTTGTACGGAGGAGCTTTTGCAATTTGACAAAAGATATAAATATATATACATCGACCCATCCGGTCGGAAAAAACAAAAATAGTTCATATTTCCTATTTTTATTGCGTAGGTGTACCTTATTTAGCATTTTAAAGCAAAGCGGTATATTATTAGCATTTTAGCGCCACCAAATCCAGCCAAACGACCCTCATGTACCTGTACTTACTCAATTTAAACACATAGGTAACATATATAGGAAATTCATTTACATTTCACTCATTTCAATAGTAAACACATAGTTTTCACAAGCAACTATTCAAAACTATTTCCATTAGCAATTTATATAGTTTCGATACAAATTTAATTGCTTACAACTACATTCCATATCATTCTATTCAATTCAAGCGATTTACAATTCACTTTCTTTCATTCAATTTATTTTATTTTATTTTTATGAAATGAACTCGTATTCATTTCAATTGATTCAAAAATCAATTTTATTGGCTTTCATTAACTCATAGAATTTTATGCAATCACGTTTGCGTCAAACGACAACCATTTCTATTTAAATTCGACGATATTCGCTTAATAAAATATCCAATCTAGTTTATAACTAATTTAAATTGATACCAACTCAATTTTCTCTTTATTCTATCTCATTTCCAATTGATTCCGTTCAATTTATATTTAATTCACTTACAATTTCAAGTTGAAATTCTATTTATAACTTAAGCTTCATTTCCAAACTCTATTATTTATTCACAATTCAACTTTAAATTAACAATTTCGAGTTCCATAGTTCATTAACTAATTTATTCCAATTTTTAGTTTATTTCTCACTTTTAATTCAGTGTTTGATTTTATTTTCAAAAATCGCTTGAATTCAATTTTATTCAATATTCTCTATAACTCACTGAATTCTTAATCCAATTCATTATCATTAACTTTGCTTAAGTTAATTTGATTCTATTTAATGTTTTATTTAACTTAGCTTATGCTAAATTCCACTTCATTCCATTCTCTTCAATTCACAAAATTCATTGACTTTGATGAAGTAAGCGTCTAGTTCATTCTACTTAATTCAATTTCATTTTAACTTAATTTCAATCAAACCTCAAATATTTTATAAGTTATCAAACTCGTTTTACATTCCATAACACTTATAGAAATTCTATTAATGAATTCAGTTCCAAATATTCTCTGGAATTCTATACCGCAAATTCTAAACCACATTTACACCTTATATTAATAAATTCTATTTGTATATGGATTTATTTCTTAGCTTTTTTTGTTTTTGATTTCAGTTTCTTATTCAACAACCAACGATAATTTAATATTATCATCTCCTAGCAACCAAGCAACCATATACCATAATAATTCACAGAAAATCATTTCCTTTATATACAAAAATAACTTTGGGTAAAATTATTTCATTTACCCTATTTTAAAACAATACTGTGTCAGTTTATCTTGTTTAAGAGTTTAGAAACCCCTATCGAAACAGTTGGCCAGACTGCACCGACCAGAATCTATAAGCAATCAACCGATAAGTCAACACAATACAAAACAATTTTTTATATTCACTAATAAATACGCGCTCATATCTATTATTACACTCAAACTTATTCTAGAGTACTACTGACACTATCTCTAATGAGTAACACCCAACAGAGCCAAGGTTGTCACTTAACCATATGCTCTGATACCACTTTGTAAGGGCACGATTCTTCGTCTTCCGAAAATCGACATCAATACGTCCACTATATCAACTGCCGATCAATCGAATGCCCAAAAACCGAATTCTTAGGGTTTAAGAAGAAGAAAAAGATAGAAGAAGAAAGAAAGAAGAAGCAACAGAACAATATCAGAATCTGACAATCGCAGCGGAACAACATATAATAGATAAATGAATATCATTAAAACAAAGAACTATATCACAAACAGCGGAAAAGAAATACAACATATACTAGTAATATGCTACGCCATCCAGCTCGCCTCCAGATTTCTATAGCAACTCTTGAATTCCAGAATATCCTGATAACCTAACTCTAGACTGGCTGTGTGGAAATTGGTGGGCACCCAGAGTTTAGGAAGGGAAACAATAAACTCCAGGTCAGTCATGGTACTGGTGTGAGAACTTAAAACAGTTTATCTTTAAAAACAAACAAAGGAGTATTTCAAAATAGATTCGCAATGCTTTTTGGAAATTGAGACTACCATAAGGCCTCCTTCCATACACACAATGCAAACGCAGAATTGGAGAAGATTTCTCCTTATGATAGTCAAAGATGCTTGATACGCATTAAAAAGAAACATTTGATATTATTACTAGTGCATAGTGTAGAAAAAACATTTCGAAAGTATAATATAAATCTTAGCCAGCATAGGCATTCCGCAGTTATGCCTAATATAGCTACCATCTAAACAGTGGTGACCACCATAAGTAAATGGCAGATTCTATAACTAAAACCGTACAAGATCGTATTGTTTCTTTGGATTTCCAACAAATGGTCAGGCCAAGGAACTTCCCATTACCACATGAGTACGCCTCTGGAAAGACGACCCCGGGAACCTAACCTAACATTACGGTTAGATCTCTGTCAACACAAGGCCGAGTTACCCCTAACTGGGTAACTACTGACATGAATATGTCATCCCCCGGTCGTAACCGACCTTCATCCGAGGATCCTCGATTCCAACAATCACAAAGCTATAAATTTGCAGTAACGACATAGGTTAAGTATCTGGGCCCCATACCATGATACCAAGTCTATCCAGAAGGAATGACATACACTAGAGGGGCGCTACCCCCTAATAACCTTGCTGCATCCTTCCTGTTTTGACCATTTCCGAGGTGTGAGGTCCAACGAAGTCTCGTCCACAAATCTACGCTTTATACAAAAGCTGTGCTTTGTTCAACAAATAATCAGTAACACTTTATATGCCACATTACCAAATTGGGAGTGTATCACTAGTGACCATCAACTATATAACCTCTAAGGGTGTTAAGCTAAGAGAATAAATTCTCCGCCACCAACGGAAATATATTTGATAGAAACCAGCTCTGCATCTCAAATTGTAGTGTCAGACACACGTCCATACAAGTCCGTTCCGAGATCGAACGGAACCGAAGGCACTTCCAAAGAAGCCCTTGTAATCCGGGTATTCACTAATCACGACCGGACTTCCCATCACAAAGGGTAATAAATCTCTATATCAGAGATCAGCCGATGCAGAAACATTCGACGGTAATCCTTCCGTTTTCACAAATATCTGGTCTTCAACACCGGTCTTCAAATACCATCCAATACGACGTATCACTATTCGGAATGGGCTATACGACTCAGAGGTCCTTTCCCGGCTAACCCGAATAATGAGCGCTTATTTTAAAAATAAGTGTAGCATTCAATTTCAAACAAATAACAACAAATACCCATTTAAAGGTAAATATTGATAGTCGGTTATTTAGCTATCAATAGGCATGCACAACATCACCATATTCCAAATAATTTTCCAAATTATTTATTTTCCAAAAATATCTATACAAGATATATTATTTCCACACTTTAAAAATAAATCAATGTTTATCTTTAAACAAATTCCCCTTTCCTTTATAAATTCCATAGTGAATTTAAATTTGAATATTCACTTTCAATTTATCTCTAAAAAGATAAAATCTCAAAACACTTCATTTCATATTGGAAAACATTTCCATACTTATTTAATAATAAGTAATTCACAAATCTATTTATTTTCAACATTTGGAAAATATTCAATATACTTAAATCATAGTTAAGTATATATTTTATTCCTTAAGGAAAACATTCTCTTAAACACATTTATTTGGGTCAAAACGAATGTTGCATAAAACATCGTTACGACAACCCAAAATCACTAGAATAGGGATTCGAAGTTAAGATAGATATATAAATCCCATTACTATATAAAACATTTCCTTTCGGAAATCATTTACTATAACAATAGTGTTATAGTCCACCATTTCCTTTTTATTCCTCGAAAACGTCTATTTCAACAATGAATGTTGAAATCTATGGTTTCGATACTTATTACATTTTAAAACATTTTTAAATCGTTTAAATTCCATTTAAAATATCACTTCCCAAAACATATCCATTTTATTTAATAATATATATTCACTGTCCAAAATCGTGAATATAATTTATTTACCCAAATTCAACATTTCTACGCATTTTATTTAAAGGATTTATTCTTTATCCAAAATCGTGGATATAATTCCATTAGTAATTTCTATATTTACTTGTCACATTTATTTGATTACGGATATATAAAACAATGTTTATAAATTCCATTTTCATTTTTTATAAAAACTACTATATATATAAATCCTTTTATTAACCAATTCCGTTTATAACACAATTATATACCCAAAAGCCAAATTATAAGTTAATAACTTATAATTCATTTATTTTGCAAATCATTTATTTTAAAACTTCACAATTTAAAATCTTATTCACTTATAACCTCCTTTTATAACTTCATTTTAACTTTTATAGAACTTGTCTAAAATTTAATTATCTTGATTTATAAAATATCAATTTTTTTATAAGTCTCTTATATAAACCCTTTAATATAATTCAAAAAAACCTCTATTTAACTTTATTCTATAAAATAGTTAACTCCATATTTCAAAATTTACATTTAAATTTTATTCCTCAAATATCATAATTTTAAATATAACTTTCAACCTGAATTTTTTAAAAATCAAATTTTATTTATTTCCGGTATCTAACGATACTAGAATTTTATTCGGCTAAATTTTAGCCTTCAACGATTTCAATCATAAAGATAATCACACAGAGATCATAAACACACAACATCGAAACAAATTCAATTATTTGAGGAATCAAGTTGGATCCCTCCAACCTGTTTCCCTACATCCACAGATGTTAGCACAATACCGATCCGTTTCAAGACGGGATATCGCGATATATGGGATTTATAAAATATTATCCGCTACTATGCGGCGCAATAGGGTCTCATCCGCTATATAATGCGGGAAATCAACTCCAAGTACATATATAATACCAATTCCACTTCAAGGTGGAATATCGCGGTATATGTGTTTAATAGGTAACCTCCGCTTAATAGACGGCTTATAGGGTCTATTTCAATAAAAGATAATAATTTTATTATTCAAGCAAACAAACACAAAATCAAGTAATTTTAAATCCAACTATTTAAAATTAAAAAAAAAACCTTTTTGAGTGAGAAGTTATCAGCTTTGCCTTTTATTTTGCAATCCATTTCCATCTTGACTCGATTTTCTTGATTTATACCTTGTATAAATATTTATACAATTCATTAATATTTGAACTAATCAAATGACTAATTCCCATTTATTAAATTTAAATTTACTTAGTTAACCTCTTTAATACACTATGTTTGAAATAACCCAGATAGTTATATAAGTTAATAAATCTCCTTAATCTCCATAATAATATTATCATTCCAAAATAAACCGATAGGTTTAAAATCTAGATTTTAAATTAATGATCCAATTCTTATATAACCCTTCAACATCTAAAATTCCTATATAATTAAATTCCCTCCCCTTTTTTTCCAGCATACATACTTGTTAAATCTAAATGAAAATGAAATCTCTTTCTGTAATATATATATATATATATATATATATATATATCTCATTGTGTAGGTATATATATTTTTTCCTTGATTTAGACATGTATATACAGATTAAATTTAAACAACAGTTTAAAACTTTACCGCTATCGAGTAACCCCGTTGACCCCAAACGACAGCAGCCTCCTCCGTGCAATCCACCGATGCTCGAACACCACGAACCCTCGCGGCCACCATAGGTGACTTCACGTCGTGCCTGAATCCTGATGCGACAGCCACCGAAACCCTAGCTCGACTGCCCTCCCTCGTCGACACCATCGACCTGAGTACGAACCCCACTCGCCTCGTCCTCTTCAAATCGAACTCGCAATCCTCTCTCCGATTTGAATGAACGCGATTTCATTCGGCTCCCACTACATCGCGAGGTCGATTTGCGAGATATACCTCCAGCCGCATGAATCTTTGAGGATCGACCGAAGGTCGATGAGAGAAAGAGGGGAAGAGGTGCGTTTGATTTCAGATTCGCGAATAAAAGGAAGGCCTCGATCCCTTAATTTTGTGCAAGTTGATTTCGTTTATTTGGATCTGAGGGAGGACTGAAACGAATGGAGATAGCTCGTGATTTTGATTATCAAATATGAGTGGCCATTTTTCTCTCGTTTGATTTTAGTTTTGAACTGAAAAGTGGTAAAGGAAGAAGGGGAACGAGATATTTAAAATCGAATGAAGCATGGTTTGCACGATTTCTTTTCGTGATTTTTTTGGCGTGATTTAAGGAAGGGAAAGTAGCTGATGGTGATTAGTACATGAATATATATAAAATTTTAAATTTGAATTTTCGATGTAAACGTTCAACGCGTTTATATATTGTCTGCTCACACAACAACTTCAATCAATACGAAATTTGAAATCCGATAATAATTCAATATTACGGACCCAATGGAACTGGTTTCGTCGAATTCCGAGACTGTGCCTCAAAAGGTTATTTTTAAATATCGATTCAAACGATATAATTTCAAAACTGAACAAATCACTTTCAAATTCAATTCTTAAGCTTCCATTATCTTCATTATTATCGATATGAATTTTACAAGCCTTTGAAATATTTTTAATCGGCTTAAAACTGAAGATTCAAATTTTTATTCAACTTTCAATAGATTAAATTTTATAATTAAATCTCCAAATTCATAGTTATATTGGGAATTCAAGCTAAACCATTATTCAAATATTTAAAATTAATTAAATATTTTCAATTTAAATTGTCTAAAATTTAGGGTCGTTACAATTTAACTCTTATTTTAATTCATATGTTAAATGGCACGGCTACCCCTTAATTAAATCAAATCCTAATCCCTTAATCAACACATTATTTTGTTTAATTTAAATAAATAACTCGGAGAAATACTAGAAACTAGCCTCGAGAGAGTCTACCGAAACCCAGAAGATGTCCAGGAAATATTGTATACTTCAAGATACATACGGTCATAACATCGGAGATTGTAGACACCTCCGAGATTGTTCAAAAAGCTGATCCGAAAAGGAAAGTTTCAACAATATGTGCAAGCCCCATAGAATGGCGTACACGGAACCTCCGATGCCTATCAATAAAGAATTTTGATTATCATTTGGACCACTGAGGATCGACATCCCGTTGAAAGGAGTTAGGGGCAAAGTGGAATAGCGAGCACATGACGCTGCCCCATTTATCAATGAGATTTATTCCAATCTTCTTTGAATTATTTTATTTCAATTATTTTGTGAACTATGACCGACTTGAATTAAACTATTTGCATACAATGCAGGTAACCAAGTACCTAGAGTTGGGCACAAACCAACCTCCATGGACCATAATCGGACCTTCGAAGCATCACAAGACGAGCATGATTTAGTCGCTCGTCACCTACCAGATGCCCCCTGCTTGTGGCAAGGACTCGAAATGGAATGTGTGTGACCCGACCATCCACTTTCTACTCTGCGCTTCAATTATGATAGATGATCTATGCCTTACTCATAGCCCAACAAGATCAGCATCTAATACATGGTGGACACGACTAACCGTCCACTCATCAGCCTCCACACTTGACTTGCAGACCAAAGAAAGACATGGAGTGGATGCAACCCAACCATCCACTTCCCTGCTCATACTTGAAGTTTGCCAAAATAGTTATGCCTCTCCAGAAGCTCAATACGATCGAGGTCCGACTAAAGTGGACGATATTTGATCGTCCACACATTAACTCTTGCCCTGGACACATGGGGTAGTTTGAAAGCTCGACTTAAAGTAGGCGCGACTGACTGTCTACTCATCAACCACCTCCCTCAACACATGGACATGAGTGTAGCTTGAGGTGGATGTGACTTGGTCATCCACCCAAAAACTCTCTCTCGACTTGTAGGGAGGAGTACGAAGCAAAAAGATGGATGTGATTCGGTCGTCATCAATCAACTCTGGTTCCCAAAGTGCGGACCAGAGTATAAACATCAAACGAGTGTGACTGACCATCCATTATAAAATTCTATTCCCTAGAGTGCGGATCAGAGTGTAAACATAAAACGATGGACATGGTTCGACCGTCATTCGATCAACTCAGGTTCCCAAAGCACGAACCGGAGTATAAACATCAAATTGGTGTGACTGACCACCCATCATAAAACTCTGGTTCCTGGATTGCGGATCAGAGTATAAACACAAAATGATGGATGTGGTTCGAACATCCTTCAACTCTGGTTTCTAAAGCACAGACCAGAGTATAAACATCAAATGGGTGTGACCGATCACCCATCATAAAACTCTACTCCCCAGAGTGTGGATCGGAGTATAAACACAAAAAGATGGACACGGTTCAACCATCCATCGATCAACTTTGGTTCTCAGAATGTGGACCAGAGTATAAACATCAAACAGGTGTGACTGACCACCCATCATAAAACTTTGGTCCCCAAAGCATGAACCGAAGTATAAACACAAAAAGTGGACGCGGTTCGACCGTCCACTCCTCAACTCTTTCCTTGACTTGGGTGCAAACATACGACTCAAAGTGGATGCGATCTTACCGTCTCCTCCCGTGCTCGAGCTCCAAGTTCTTCAGAACACTCATCTTACTCCTAGATTGGATGTGGCTCGACCGTCCAATCCAAAGAGGATGCGTTTAGTCCATCCACGACCTTTTTACACATGAGGTACGGTGAACTATCCAAGCCTTGCTCGAATATCAGCAAGCCTAAAATCCAAACCAAGACATAGACATGGTTTGACCATCCAACAAGTAACCCTGGTCCTCTCATGCAGATATGAGTATGAACATCCAATTGGATGCGGTTCGACCACTCGCCGATAAACTCTTATCCCCAAAGTGTGAATATGAGTATAAACAAATAGATGAGTGTGGTTCGACCACTCAATATTCCGTAAACTCTGGCCTGAACTTGGCAAGAGGAGTGTAAACTTAATACTGATGGAATTCGACCATCCACGAACTAACTTTGCTAACCCAAGAATGGAAATGAGAGTACCAACTGCTACAAGACGAATATGACATCTTACTATAGCTTCGATCGGGTAATCTTTACAACTTAAGGCAATGACCTCAAGAAGGCCTTAATACAAAAACAATCGAAACGACGTTCGAAGTTACTGGCGACCGACTATATCGTACCACTGGGTCAACAGGCAATGTCAATAAAAGCTTTCATATTGTCTTGCTTGGTCAACGGTCAATATCGATCCACATCAAACACAAACGGATGTGACCCGGATGTCCTCCAAAAAATTTCGATCATCAGAGTGCGTATAGGAGAATAAACCACGAATGAGTGTGACTAGATCATTAATTCTCCAGCACCCTCCATCGATCTGTCAGAAGGAGTATGAAACCGGATGAGCATGACCTGACTGCACCTACGCCAGCTTTATCCCTAAATCTAGCGGGAGAATATGAATCAAAATGGACGCGACTGACCGTCTAGCTCCGAACGAATGAGACACGACCGTTGATTCGTTGACTCTTACCATGATCCGATCAAAAGGGCAATACGAAAGGGACGTGACTCAACCATCCACACAATGATCCTTGCCTTTGCTCTGGCAGGGAGAGCATCAATCACTGATTGGACATGACTTGCCTTCCTACTTATCGACGTATGCCTCAGACTTAGGGGCACGAGCAAGAAACCAGATGAGTGTGAACCAACCATTCATCGATCAACTCTAAGTCCTTGGAGCTTAGGTGGGAGTATAAATATGACTAGGACGAGACTCGACTGTCCATGCAGTACATTTATCAACTTGAGACCAGGGGTAGAGTGTGATCATCCAAAGACTGACTGCGATAGCTCAATACCGTGACTTATACCCAGTGTTTACGATGACTCGAGGCTACGACCGAAAGGATGCCTAGAGATAGAATTGTCAAATCAATTCCCAAGCTCATTGGAAACTGACCATCACTCCAACCCAAACAACGAGTAACAGATTGTGAGTACATTGAATGGAAAGTGCATTACTTGAATACACAAGACTAAACTCTACTTGGTGTTTGGTTCAACGCTCCTTTTAGCCTGATCTTTAATAATCGTAGATAATCGCTAAAAGCGTCTAAAGCCCGTCACTATAAGACTCAACAGTTCATGACAAGACTTTGGAATTTGACCGATGTAGCCGTCGTTATTGACCATCCAAATGGGATTTCACGTTGAGTGTTACATGAAACAATTAAATTTAAGCTCAATGATCGGCTAGCGGCATATAGGAATCTAACATTCATATTCAAGTTCACTTAGGGCACATGTTACAATCCGTACAAGTACAAATATGCGAATCTATTCAAGTCTAAAGTGGTAAACATCTGGTTCAAGGACATACGCTAGTTCAAGTATGCACGTCATATATGGCATGTTCCATTGTTTGATTTTGAGTTCACATGGTCTATATATTCATGCCAAATCAAAAACTGCTAAGTTCCACTTAAACAAGGGATTGAAACCGATCCCGTTGCTTAGGAAAATCCATTTAAGCATTTTTTAGGTTATAACATAAGGCCAATCTCAAGCAACAACAACACAGTCGGTTCTATAAAGATATAGACCATAACGATGAAGAATAGGAGCCCAAAGAATCCAAGGTTGTACCCGTTGAGCCGACAATCGACATTATAGTCAACCATGGCGACCCATCATGGGTGCTGAAGACCGGATCACAGCTCAGTGCAACGATGATGAAGGAATTAACTGGCTTTCTCAGAATGGATCTTGATGTGTTCACTTAGACCCATTCTGACATGCATATGATCTCACCGACTATCGCGAGCCATGCATTGAATATCGACCCGAGACATGTCCCGATGAAACAAAAGCAACATGGCATGGATCTAGATGGATTTGTCGCACTTAAAGAGGAGGTGGATAAACTTAAAAATAATAGGTTTACCCATGACCCCTTCTATCCGAAATGGGTATCCAATCTAGTTCTTTTGAGAAAAGCTGATGGAAAGCAGCGGTCATGCGTCAACTACTCAAACTTGAACAAGGCATGCCCGAAAGACAGCTTTCCACTTTCGAGGATCGACCAGCTAGTAGCCTCAACCATTGGATTTAAACTGCTTTCATTTATGGATATGTACTTCGGATACAACCAGATCCTGAGTACGTCCTCGACTAGGGGCACACCAACTTCATTACCGATCTAGCGCTATATCGTTATGTTATGACGTCCTTTGAACTAAATAATGCTGAAGCTACTTACTAGAGACCGGTCAATAGAGTGTTCAAAGACTAGATCAGGCGATCGACAAAAGTATATGTGGATGATATCCTCATGAAGTCACGACGATCAAATGACTATATCGATGACTTAGCGGATATGTTCAGTATTCTACGAAAATATGACATAAAACTAAATCCCTTGAAATGCTCTTTCGGCGTTACGTCAGGGAAATTTTGGGGTTTCATCGTCAACTCACAGAATCTAAGCCAGTCCCGAGAAGATTCAAGCAATTCGAAACATCTAGGCACCGAAGACGATTAAGCAGGATAGAGCTTAAATGAGAAGGTTGTCGCCCTAAGGCACTTCATCTCCAGGGCCACCGACAAGTGTATTCCTTTCTTTGACTTGATCAAGAGAGGGAAGAAGAATTTTTAATGGACGCTGGATCGCATAGATGCGGTTCAAGCTCTGGTAGATCACTTAGAGAGACCTCTCATCCTATCCAAGCCACTGTATCGTGAAGACTTATACATTAATTTTACAATGTCGATACATGCCATAAGTGCCACACTATTACGTGAAGAGAATTAGATCCAGCGGCCAGTATATTATATTAGCAAGTGATTGACATGTGCTGACAGAAACTACTCAAAGCTGGAAAAGCTCACGTACTGCCTGTTGATTGCGTCATAAAAGCTTCATCATTGCTTCCAACCTCACCCCATCAACGTCTGCACCGACCAGCCGTTACGACAGGTCCTACAACAACCTTAGACGTTGAAGGTTGCTCAAATGGAATATCGAGCTAAGCCAATTCAATATCATTTATCTCCCTCGAAGAGCTATCCAGGGAAAAACATTAGCAGACTTCATCTCTAAATTCACTACATCAGATGACGATCCGAAGAGCAATGGAGAACCAACCAACCGATGGAAAATGTACCCGGATGAAGCATCCAATGATCGGTGTTGTGGCATCAGAGTTATGTTAACGACTCCTGAAGAACGATCGATCTTCTATGCCCTGAAACTCAACTTCCCTACAACAAATAACAAAGCTAAGTATGAAGCCTTGATCGTCAGGCTCAAACTTGTTAGAGAACCGGGTGTGAAAACTTTACATATCTTTTGTGATTTTTGGTTAGCAACATGCTAAGTCATGGAAGATTATCTTGCTATGGGGAAGCATCTTGCTCCTTATCTCAGTTAGGTCCAAGAGCTACTGGCCAACTTCGAGTATTACACCATTACACACATCCTCAGAGAACAAAATGAAAAAGCCGAGTCACTGGCCAAGCTAGCCAGTTCTGGGGATGCGTAGCAAATAGACTTGTCCCGCTTGAAGTACTTAACATTCCAAGCATTAACAGATAGAGATAGACTAGATCTTGGAGATGGAGCCAGTAAAGTAGTCATGAATGACTCCTGTCAAAGATATCTACAATGGGGAATGCTTCCTGAACGGAGGAATGAAAAATGACAGATCCTTCTCAAAGTTTCACACTGCATCTTCCAAGAA
This sequence comes from Allium cepa, assembly GCA_030765085.1. Taxonomy (NCBI): domain Eukaryota; kingdom Viridiplantae; phylum Streptophyta; class Magnoliopsida; order Asparagales; family Amaryllidaceae; genus Allium; species Allium cepa. Next base: position 207,986,751 of record CM060934.1, read on the forward strand.
TGAGTCATGTATAGAAAGGGGTTTCTCCATTCCCCTGCTTCGACGTATCTCTCATGATAATATTAAACGAGTCTTGGGAGAAGTCCATGAAGAAGAACGCGACAATCACACTAGGGGGCAAACCTTGACAAAGAAAATACTCCGCTACGGGTATTACTGGCAACTGTCAATCGAGATGCAGCTGATCAAGCTAGATAATGCGACGAGTGCCTAATGTTTGCAAAAATTCCAAGGGCCCTCGCCAATGGAAATTACTCAAACGGTCACTCCATAGCCGTTTGTCACACGGTGTATTTACATCATCAACTCCTTGTTGATTTCTAAAGGTGGTACGAAATAGCCATCATAGTAGTGGATTACTTCACCAAATAGGTAGAAGCTGAATCTTTAGCCGCGATCACAATGAAAAAAAATCAACCTCATTGTCCGGAAAATCATTTGTCATTTTGGCCTTCCACGAACCATTGTAACTGATAATGGAACCTAATTCGACAGCATCCAAAAAACTTCTGCCGACGGCATCATATTAAAAAGATATTTGCTGCAGTTGCTCACCCCAAGCTAATGGACAAGTCGAAGTTGTTAACAAAATCATAAAGTCCATTCTGAAGAAGCGTTTGGAAAAGGCTTGAGGCAAGTGGATCGATGAACTCTCATCAGCATTATGGGTATATAAAACCACCCACAAGTCCACGACTGGCCATACTCCATTCGCCCTTGCTTACGGCTTCGAGGCCACCATCCCTATAAAACTTGAAGTTCCCTCTCATCGAGTGACTTTTTACAATCTCCATTTCATTATAAAATAATACATAAAAAAGGAAATACAATCCAATTACAATTAAACTAGAAGGAATTGGTGACGACTCATGAGCATACAAACACATTCGGCAGCCAATGACAAGAATGTATACCAGAACGTACATGTGTATATTCAAAAAATTTGACTTTTCACCTAGAGTTATTAAATAAAAGACCGGATCATATAGCCAGAGCTTACTAGCTCCATAGAACCGGGCATAATAACAACTGATGGAATACAACCTAGAATTTATACTCTCAAAAATCAACCAAGCACCACAACGATCAAAGAGAGATACAACACTTTAGGAAGATGATTCAACGAAAGGATGACGACTACTCAGGAAACTGGATGGATTTCTTTTCGACTACTTTAACTTGCTTCGATTCAAAGCACATCACGTACGCAACAAGATGTACTTTAAGGGGGGGCAAATGTTATTCGACATTTTGCCATAGCTATATACAAACTGACTGGATAAGTTAGTCTCGACTGTCATCAAGGCCAATTGCCCAGAGTGATGATTATGGGATCCAAGAATCAAGCACATATGATAATATGAAGCAGAAGCATGAAAGCTCACTACTCCCCGAAGATAGATCAAGTACGATCCATATTCAACACTATGGATAGTACCGTATCGATTCCATAACTCAATTTTACAACGATTATCGGTCAGTAACTCAAAATCTACACATGCTATCAACATGAACTTGGAGTACAAGCTTACTACAACATGTGGAACACTCCCTAGGGTTCTCATTCCAATTGGTGGGAGTTGGAAGGATCGGCATAACTCCCTTTGGAGGGATCGGCAGAAATTAGAATTCAAGCAACACTACTTCATAGAAAAAACGATATCTCACAAACTGTACGTCAGAATTGCACAAATTTAGAGAGAAAGTAGCTAACATCATGAGGCATTCCTCAAGGGATCGCAGCCCATTTGGATGCATTAATAGGGATCGGTACTGATCCCTAATATGGGCCCCGATGGGCCTACAAATTTTTGGGTAGCCACGTCTTGGTCTCCCGAACCTTCTGCCAAAATTTCCTTCCGATCTATGCACGTCTTTCCCGATAAATACAACAGACATGGCGTCAGAAAAGGGATCCTGCTTTCTCTGCCGAGGCTCTGCCATTTTCACTTTTCACTTCTGTACTAATAGATCCTAGTTGATCCAAACATTCTTGTAATTATAATCAAGTAAAAGATCAATAAAAATATAAAGTGGACATAGGCCAAGATTGTCGAACCACTATAAAAATCTATATGTTCATTTATGATTTCTATTATGTTTTAATTTCATCCTTAATTTGATCTCTACTAGATTCTATTGAGCGTTGATGCTCATTTTTGGCGTCAACAATGTGTAAGCGATAAATTTGACTAAAATGTCACATCGCCTGCTAAGTGACGTGTGAACGTTAATATTCGAATAGTTCAATATTAATCGTTGACTAAATTTACACCTTTGAGTCGCACAACCGTAATGATGAATTCCTTGAAAAACCCCATAATTTAATGAATTTATAAAACATTGTAAACTGATTAAATTAATTTATATTTGAGAAATATTAATTATTATTTATTTGATGTTTAGAAGTTTTTTGTAATTGTTTTAATGCATTTATAAAAGTTATATTTGCGCGAATTGGTACACGGCATCAATGTAATTTAATGATAATTGCATGAAATGATTTATGAAAATTTTATGTCATTTGATGACATGATTTGTGGAAATTTTATGTCATTTGACGACATATGTGTAAAGAAACGATTGGAGAGAGAGAAACAATCAAGAGAATTAACTAGGTAAGTTTTTATTAAAGAATAAGAAAAGTTTCATTCTTTCAAATAAACCATATTCTCTAATTCGTTCTGTACGTACAATTCGTTTTTTTTTTCATTTAGTCCGATTCTTTCTCTCTTGCTAACTTTTCAAGATGTGCTTCAAGGCTTTAGGTAATAAAGTATGTTTTACTTTAATAGATAACGATATTTGATGTAATATTTATTGAAAGATAAATTTAATCATCATAATTTGTATATACATAACACTGCCTCATTTAATTTGAAAATTGTTTGTGTAGCTTGAATTGTTTGTTGAACGAATCGAGTGGTGTTATATTTTAATAAATCAAAACTAATATTTATATATGTTTAAATACAATTTTTTTTGGAACTATGTTCGAAACATAATTTTTAGGTTAAATTTTTTGTATGTTCAATTTATCAGTTGGGTTCTTATTTTGTTAAATTAAATTAAAATTTGTATATGCTTGAATACAATGTTTTATTATAGATCGATATTATAAACATTCAATTCAAAATATAATCCTTTAGATCTAAAACTTTGTATGTTCATATTGTTTTGATTGGATTTTACTTTAACAAATTAAGCTAAAATTTGTGTGTGAACATTATAGGGTTTTATTGAAGATTCGTGTTTTAAATCATATAAAACAAAATGTAAATTTAGATTTGAAAGTTTATATATATGTATTTTGTGTTTGAAATGTTTTAGAAATTTAAAAAAGGAAGATATTTTGGCAATAAATCTAAATTTTAATTTGATTACTATAAGTCTCTAAGTTGTATTGATTAGAAATGTTTTATTGAATCTTACATACATATAAGTAATGTTTTGATAATAAATCTACTTTTAAATTTATTGCTATAAATCTCTAATCGTATTAATTAGGAAGACTTGATTTAATCGTATATACACATAATTAATTTTATATGTATGTTTGTATATATAAAATTTATTACATGTACTTCATATTTTCAAAGTATGATTAGATTTCTTTTCAAAAGGAAGAAACAATTTAAACGAAGCAATAATGCATACATAAATTTATATTTGACTGTTTATATCCTTATATTATGATGTCTATTAATTGTCAATTTATATGCTGCATTAATTAAGTTTACGAAATGAGAAATTGAATCAATCATTCTTGTTATACTTTATTTAGTTCCCATTTTTCTTTTATGTGATCAGCTATCCATTTAGTTTTGTTTATATGTCCACACCTTGTCATCAATTGATAGCACCTATCATATGTTGCACTTATAGAATTTACACTAATATATATATATATATATATATATGTATATGTATATGTATGTATGTATGTTTGTTTATGCATACATTCATGCCATATGCATGTTGCTAATTAATGACATTCATATAATCAATCACTTTAATTAAAGAGAGAAATAAAAGGTTTCTCTCTCCATCTAGATAAATTTATACCCGGTCATTAATTGAATAAGTTAAGTAGAAGAAATGAAAAGTTTCCTTTTCTAAATAAATTTATGCCCCATCATTAATAAAATGAGTTAAGAGAAAGAAAATGAAAATTTTCATCCTCTAAATAAATCTAATATGTAACATTCACATGTGGATATTTACGTAAGAGTAAATGTGATATACTCTAATTTATATTCACATGAAATTAAGCTTTATTAATGAAATTAAATAAAATATAAATTTTATCTAAAAGAAACATAGAAAAGTTCTAAGTATATTTAGACTTCATAGACCCATTAAAGATCCAAATGACTATTTTTTTTTGAAATTTACTCGTTTATTCCGCTGCGGGTTGACCCAGTTCCAATAGGATGTTCGTCATACTCATAAACCATTCCATATTGAACTTGTTGGAAATCACTTCATTCTACTCTATATGTGTCAGCGTTAAAATTTACTTCATGGTTCCTCTTTTATGGAATAAAAAAATGCTTAGATTCGAATCGAACATGATTTCGTTTTCCCTAAAAAATGGTCCAGTTGGTTTCATTTCGAGCTTTGCTTTTCAACATTCATAACAAAATACGAGGATAACGGAAGAGAAATTTAAAAATTTAGACAATTATGACGAAGATGGAGAAACGATGAAGGAGATGGAGGGATGACGGAGGGAATATATTGTTTTTCATTCTTTTGTTACTTCTCAAGACACGAAAAATAAAATAAAATCTTCATTCTATATGTCAGCTTCATTTTTCAAATCTGTTGTTTTGCAAAAATACATGCGTCGCGTGCACGTTTTTTGGACGAAAACACAAACTAAAAATGACAACCAAATGGGGTCTAAGTTTGTGCGTTGTGTTTTCAATATTTGTGTGTGTGGGAGGGAAGGAGTTAGAAGATTCTAGACAATCTAATAATCGAAAGATGAGATGAGAGAAGATTAATTTTGATATTTTGCAGAACGTGGAAAACATGAAAAAGCCATTTTCAATTTTATATGCTAAAACCATTTTCTAAATCGATATTTTTCCATTCGTTTTTGTTTTTCTATGTATTCTAACTTACACGTCGAAAACGCAAAGCATAAACTTAATTTTCAAATCAAACGCTACCTAAAATTGTGATAAAATTCTAAAATCACTCGGAACGTAGATCCACATTAAGCTTAAAAATTCAAAATTGAAAACTCAAAACAAAACAAAAGCCCCCGAAGCTTTTGCAATATGAATTCTCTCACGTGTTAAGAGCCCAAAAGCCCAACTGAAACCTTCGTGCATAAATACGATTCCATTTCTCGCTAGGGTTATCTCACGCAATTTCCGCCGCCGCCTTCTGAAACCCATGAATAAAAATGCCTACTCAAATGGTTCGTCTTGCTGTCTGTAAGTTTGATTTTAATACCGTGTTTATCGGTTTTATGAACTTATTGTTCACTTCTTAGTCAAATTTATTTGATCTTACTGTAAATACTTTATCTTGTCATTCATCACAACAGTGCCGGCTAGCTTCTACACCGGTATTGTGTCTAATAATGACTAAATGAAGGTTTCCCTTTCAGCCATATGTGTGCAGTTAACCTCTTTGATAGGCTCTACTGCTTTGCGAGTTGAAGAGAATATAGTAAACTCAAACAGAATATTGAGATCAGATTCAAATTTAGATGCTGCATAGGAAAAAATATATGGATTTTCCCTGCTTTTAGTTCTATATACTTTGTCAACTATTTGTTATGCGTCGAAATCTTTTTCGGACATTACGTTATTTAGGTTCTTATCAACTTTTTGTAGTTGCATTTAATTTCATTTTCTTACAAATAGTTATTTCCTAATCATCACAGTAGTGCTGGTTATCTTTTAGACTGGTAATTTGCCTAATGATGACCAAGTTAAGCTACTTAAAAGGGTATCTTGATTTACACTTTGAAGAGAATACGTCCCGTTAAATCTGATAATGGGAAGTGTGCATTCGATGTCTGGATGTTTTGAATGAACATAAAGTTTTAAATTTAATTCTCAGTTGACTACTCTTATTACCTCTTTTACACATCCAAAGCTTTTTATGCATAAGGGCTTTGTTTTTCTTTTCTTTTCAAATTGTCATCTATAAAGCAAATAGGTGTTCTCGTACCAACTTTGTGTCGGAAGACGACTAAATCGATGCCAGTAGACTAAAAAAAAAAGTTCATGTGAGAACTCCAATGTAGCTCATGTGACAACGTATAGTGGTTAAAAAAATATTTCCTTTGCTAATATTTTTTATGCAAAAACTTCATTATGTTTCTGTGGTTGCAAGACTGGGCATTGTTGATTTGCTCCCTTTTACCCTTTTGTGGTTTGGTCTTGGGGATTTACACGATGCTCTAGATCAATGTTTTTGGAGTTTGTCAGGCTTCATCATAATTATATGATTGTAGTTTGGAAAATGCTCCAACATTCCCCTTATCTTTATAGCTGGACTATTCGTTTGCAATCTATCTTCTGTATTTCAGCCACTAGGACTATGTTCTGTGATTTATCTTCTATTTCTCATCCACTGGAAATAAGTGTTGACATTACTTTTATTGGTGATGCTCTATATTTTGTTAATTCGAAAATTTTGAAGCCTTATTAGATCAGCTTCCTTAGTTACAATTCGTAGTTGTATGATAAACTTAGCGCACACATGTAAATATGTGTTGTATGTATGAATTAGTTATAACCATTTGTTTACCTGTTTACATTACACATGAGTATATTTTACAAGAAAAAAACGTAATGTTGCTATTATGTGTTTTTACCCTGTATATGTATTAATTATAACATATTGTGGCCAAGTTACACCATCTATGATTGGGAAAAAATACTAGGTCATGCATCTCATGTGGAAATCCTTTCTTGAAAATCGAATATGAAAGTAATAATATAATTTAATCTTAACTATCTCTGTGCTTTGCTTTCTTTTGTTCAGAAGTCATGCTTCTGTTTGAACATTCGTATCTTAACGATTTCTGTTCTATTTTTAACTTTTAATCTAATTCAATTCAAACTTGTAGAAAAATAAGTTGTCTTTAGTCATTCTTGTATATTAATCTTGTCTAATTTAATTTTATTTTTCCGTGATATTCCTTATGGTATACCTTATTTTTTTAACATGAATAATTAATGTTATCCTTAGTGTCATATAAACGGTTCAAGCTATACGGAGGATTGCGCATTCCAGAAAAGATAATGAAATTAAAAAAGTAACAAAAAATAACTTGAATTTTATCGAACTCTACAAAAACAAATATAAAATCCTGTTTTGAGTAGCACACTCAAAGCTAAAGGTGTGACACAATTATTATCTTAAGCTAATAAAAAAAGGATTTCCCTATGTATATTAACAAATTATTCGGCGTTCAATCATATATATAGCAGTAGATTGTTGAATTTAATTGAGCAAAGAGAGAGAAATCTGCTCTTTTATTATAACCAGTACGTTGGATGTGTTTGTTGGACATGTGCAAACAAAACCATTATCACTCATTTTAACGTGAAACAGTGGATGGTTTTTCAAGGAGGATCACTTATTTTCCTGAAACATAATGGTTGCGTGCTGAACAAAAACAATCACTTTATGTGCAAAAATCAAAGGTTTGCTTACTGTCACATACCAAAATTATTTTTTCTGAAGCCAAAAAAATGTGGATCTGGTCTCATTACGGTTTTACTAAACTTCTTTTTTTTATTTCGCGCATTCAAATTCTAAAATTTCAGTTTCAAATCGATGATTTTGAATGCTTTGATTAATATTTAAATTTAAAATTCATATTTTCAGATTCAAATATCAATTTATTCTTTTTCAACATATTATCACTTAATGTTTAAGTAATATTAACAAAAAATTTAAATGTATGTTTAAAGTTATACAATCGAACGGTTGGTTTTTCCACCATTATGCGGTTATACTAGTATAGTTTTATACGATTGAAAATGATGAAATGACAAAAATGATTGATTCTTGTGGTAATATCATATGGGAGGTGAACAGACTGTCGGTTATAATTTGGTTCTCTCATTACTAAGGGTAAAGCCGAATGAATTAATGCAGATTTCACATCATCAATTAAATATACTGGATCAGTTTATAATCGACACTTGGGACAATTTGAAAGCTTCAAGTGAGGGTTTATACGCAGATATGTATATCTATATATGCGATATTAATATAGGCAAGTTAAATATATGTTTTCCTGTTCTTTGAAATATGATTTTGTATCAAGATTACAACACTCCATCGTGATAAAAATGCACATCAACTCAATACACGTCAACTTAACTAGGAATGTCCATCAATTAAAGATTCTTTCGCAACTCATATAACATTGCTTGAAGTCCCATAAAGGCTTTGTGGGAGCTCGTTGCATGCGCTACTTTGGTTTAAATAATTTTGTCTCTTCAATTTCAATTTGAAAAGTATTCATACATTCGATTGATTTTTTCATGTAATTTGTATATATTGTTGCTTTCTCGTTGTGTACGTAGAACCTTCTTATTTACTTTGCACTCCCTCCGCATTCCATTTTAAGTTGAAAAGTTGTAATTTTTTCCTTTCAACCGTTCCATTGAAATAAGATCTTCTTAATGTTTAGAATATGCTCAACTCTTCTTATTTTTTGTAATAAGAGTAGTACATAATCATGTAAGTAGGACATTTATTTTGATGACTCGAGGTTCGAATCCAAAACCTGTAGAATCTTACCTTAAAGTGCAATACCATTAACAAGTTGGGCTAGTTGTCTTTGACTTTACTATCGTGAGTTTTATCACTTTCCATATAACATCCTCAACCTAAATGAGCTTATGCCCTTAAATGGAAATCTCCATTATTAATAGATTTTACTATTATTTTGCTCTTTATAATTAATGAATGTTTCGTTTTGTTTGCATATAGGGAAACATGCATTCGAATCAAGCGTTCAATCCTTGCTTGTCGTCATAGTCTTAATCGAAGTTTACCTCTTTATCGCTATTTTCCTTTTTCTTGGCTTTCTTTTTATGCCTTCATTCTTTATCTCCCTTTTTCGTTTTTGCATTATTTTAGTAATTAATTTTTTGTACTAATAATAATGATATCCCTTTCCATATTTGATCGTTGTTACATCCGTTCTTATCTCGAACTGCATTCAAGGAAAATAGAGCGGGTCACAATGACAAAAAATGAAGCAGAACAAGAATACTAGGCCAAAGCCTAAAAGACAATACACGTTGAACTGGGTTGACTGTGTCTTCAAAGTCCATACTTTGTCAGCATCAACAAGAACATATCTGCACTAGCATACACCGGGAGCAACCTAGTCAATATCGCAAATGTTAAAAAACACTCCAAAAGGCTACACGCTGGGACACTTAGGATACACTTAACGTAGAACCATACTAACAGGTGGACGATAGGAATGTGAGGCTCATCCTTTCTCTCACCATCAACCCTGGCGTACTTGCAATGACAACAACTTAAATCACAATCAGCTTAGATCATGATAGCCTCGAATACATTTCAAGCATACACAAATCAACTCAACACGACACTCTATTTCTGTAAAGATGATGACAAGTTAAGCTAAGGCAATAGAGATATTAGCATGGCAGTATGACCTGTGCAAAAGGCAATAGGCATCACCGCACCTCTTTGCTTACATCAATGGCTTCCCAAAGCCTCGAGGCGCTCCTTAAGCATTCTTCTCAATGCATCTTTCTCCTTAGGACATAAGAGGTCGATCCGCATAGGCTTGGGCTTATCGTCAAAATTTTCAGGCATTCCGCTTTAGTTTCATGGATTTCTACCGATGCCATGGTTTCTCGCAAAAGACACGTCACTAATATTGACACAACAAACAAGTAGTAGAGAATGACAAATGATGAGATCTGATAGCGAAGATTCAAGCAAATGATAAAGGAAAATTGCGGCAACTAACAGTGCATTTCTCCACATTGTAAAAGAAGACATGGGAAGGCATAGAAATATGGATTTTTTCCAAAGTCTAAATCTTATCATAAAAATCAAGTGATATTGTATGCTTTTGGAAAATTTTAATCATCTGTACCAAAAACAATATATTGTAGATTATCCCGTGGACGTAGGATTAATCATAATCTGAACCACGTAAAATTTATGTGTCATCTTTCATTGCTTTTTCTTTGTCTGCATTGCATTAGATTGTGAATTTTGATTCTTTTGTATAATTATTCTGATATTCTAACAAACTGTTGGAGTGCAATTATAGGGCTATGTAAGCATTTGACAACATAGTTTCTTCCTAAAGGTAGAGTTAAATCCGTTGATTCAAATTCGTGAGAGCAATCATCGTCTAGATTGCTTCATGATTTAGTTGAGTCTTATAAAATCGAAAAACTTTACTAGCATTTTTTAAATTAGGAGGGTTGTTTTCCTTTGTTTTCTTTTTAGATTTTGGTGAATATGCCTAACCTCCGTTCTTCTTTTTTGATTTCCAGCAAACCCATTACTCCTTGAGACTAATCTTATATTCTCGACAAGCCTGTGGACACGTTATTGCAGGCCATGAATCCTATTGATCCCAGCCTTACCATGGTTCGAACCTCTTCAAATCTGGTAGACTAACGGCTGAGGGGGTTAGATAGAACGGTGACCCAAGCTACTGATGATACTTCATACATTCACAGCCCACCGTCATCAACCGTCGCTTAGGCTGATAATACGACAGTTGGGTGATAACGACATTCTCAGAAATGAGAATGGTGAGGTTGGCCCACGAGTCCTCGTCGCGTCATCTGTCACTAACCTATTGCTACTTGTTAGACCGACTCAATCTATCCTCGAGGGTGGCAAGACTGCTGCTTATCCTAGTGGTGAAATGTCCAGAGTATCTTCGGATATGAGGTTGTCTGCTAGTAAGAAGAGAGAAAGCAAACGAGCAGTGAAGGCTCGATGATTCGAGCAGTCTCGCGTGTCCTTAAGGTAACACTGCTACGAGGAAGGAATAATCACGGCATCAACAGACTCCAAGGCCCGTTGCGATATCTCACTTCCATTTTCGCCTCTTCTTCCTTGGTCATCCCACCTCATCGCGTATCCTGCCTAGAGACCAAGAAATTCGGTTGCTGCACCTTTAGCACCAATCCCCTTCTAAATGAAGCAGCCGACAGAAGTGGTTGATGTGCACGCCAGTTTAAAGAATCCCAAGCAAGTAAGATATCGAAACCAAAAAGAAAACAAAGATTGAGAGCCGCACTAGGGACACCAGACCTTGCCCGAAGTAGCCTCTACTATTTACGTAATAAGCATCGTAAAAAATATATATGTATAAGATTGTACGTATTGAACTCTATGTAAGGATATGAACAGCTTGAACCGGTATAAAAGATACAATGGTAGTTATCGTATCATAGTCCAACTAGACGTAGGGTTATTAGATGGTCCAAACCAGTATAAAAATCTCTGTATTATCCCTTTTCGGCAAGGTTAAATGATCTCCTCATGCACATCAACATTTAACCATCAATTTGTCACTGGCCAAGAAACACGCGAGGTCAGTAGACAAGAACAACACTTTCAGCAATGAGAGCGGTGGGACTAGACTCAAACATTTTGAATTGCACCAACGCAATCCGGCTCTTCAGCCAAATTACTGCACTGGACATAAGGATATTGGACTGCCCTGCCTCTGTATAAATATTCCTATGATGGCAACCATATCATTGTCAAACTGGTCGTAGGGATATTGAACGGTTCGAACCAGTATAAAATGACCTCTATGTTCACAAATTTAACATAGCATACTGGATGTACGGATATTAGACAGCCCGAACCAGTGCAAAAAATCATGCACGTGCGAAGGTTATAGATACACGATCCGACTTCGCTGTCAAACTTTTCTTATTCCCTCCCCAAACAGTGGAGAAGACCGTGCCAAGCGCATGAACAAGTTTCTCACAGTTCACTGCCGTTGTTCTATAATTGCAATGCAACATACGAACGATAATGGAAATCCCAGAAATGAGAATGGCGTCGTTGGATTTAGACCGTGCCAGGGGCACAAAAAAAATTACTCTTCATGGCTTGCCCTCGTCATTCTATAGTTGCAATGCAACATAAAAACAACAACTACAATCTTAGAAATGAGAACGATGACGCTAGATAAGGATGCAGCCAGGTGTACGTATGATATTACACCCTAAACAAGGGGGCAGATCATACCAAGCACGCGGCCAGTGCTACACAGGACACTACACTCGGACAATAGGTCAAGTCGTATCAAAAAGACTGCGGCCTAAGGGTCAAGACTAGTGGGTCTTAGAAGTTTATTCTAAACATGGCAAGAAAGCACGATACATGGGATGTGCCATAAGTTATTAATCAAGTACAGATCTGGACACTACTCAAAGCTGGCCAAGTATATATAAAACCGAGTTACCAATACTTAGCTCCTTACATGTTTACCAAAACACAGTTGTATATTTTAAATATCTATACACAATTTACAAATGTTATGACATATCATAATAAAGGCTATGTTAAGAATCTAACTTAGAATTAGAAGATGAGCTAGTTATGACCGCTTCGCTTCGGTATTACTGCGGGAACGTGATGCCGAAGGTTGAGAAGAGTCGCCTGCCAATTGAAGTGCAGGGGATTGATCGTCCAGCTCAGTAATGACAATTGATGATTAGCTACTACCATAAGCAGAACCGCGGTAAGCAAAGCAGAGATCATAATTGGCGTTATCCTCGGCATTCTCATAATCTTGAGACCTATACTTATAATTGGCACGGCTGTACAAGAAGGACAAATCGAGTGCAACCCAAAAACATCAATGCCACGTTGCCGACCAATTTCTACTATCGTTTTCTTCACTTTTCCTTTATGAAGCTCTTCTAATAGAAATGCCTTGTCCATCACACCCTGGGAAACTACAGTAGAGTCTAATCGGGCCTTACATTCCAAGTTGAATATCTTGTTTTCTAAGGTTTTCACTTGTCATATATCCACCTTTCTATTTTTTTCGATCTCACCCAAAAGGTGCTCCCTTATTTTTGGGTATTCTTGGAAATGGGACCAAAGAGTTCATCTTCGGTAAAACAGAAGGGTGAATCCTGAGTATCTGGCATCCCCAGCTCTCCTTTATAATAATCCTCTAACTTTTTAATCTTAGCATTATAATAACTCTTTACATCATTCTTCCATTTAAGAACATCGTTCAGGTTGGCTTGGGAAGGGGGCACATGAATTGCATCCGATTTGAGATAGGTGCATGTAGTTGAAGTCATTGGAGGATCATCTTCTACATTCATGCGCATTACAATCTCTTTGTCCATCTCCACAATCCTTTTCCTTAACTTTTTGATCTAACCTCTATATATTGCCCTATATATGCTCTCGGTGTTCTACAATAATTCCTCTAATTCTGCTAATCTGGCTTGGGTAGAATTTATTTTCTCTTTAATGGCGGCCATCTCAAAAGCTCGATTGAGAGGAGCCAACCAAGAAAGTTAAATAATTCCATAACAATATAAATAAGCCATGTAAGAATGCTAGGAGCTCTCAAATTTTGTAGAGAAATGTTATTTAATAAACAAACTTCAAAATCATGTTAAGTATTGTGAAGTTACATAAAAAACATTCTTTTTCCTAAGGCGTAGCAATTAAGCATTAAAACGATGTTTAAGGAATATTAGAAAAAGGTGAGTTGTGCTAGAAAGAAAAGTCCTATGAGGGTCTTGGCAGGCTCCTTCCCAGTGATTCATGGGTTGTTTTCGGCTGTCACTTTAAAGTCATCTTTGTTGTTAAGAAAATTTTGGTTTAGTGCGGGGTAGAAAAATCTTAAGACATCTTGGGATCGTTATAGCAAAGCATCCGCCGTCTTACTTTTGATCTACTCTTTCTTAAGCTCTACTGAATAAGAGGTAATCCTGACCCAAATAATTTGTAGTGAATCCTCAAGCTCACATATTTTTAACATGGTTATTCTCCTTGTGTCATTTAGAGTTTCAATTAGTTGAAATTTTATTTTTTTGGTTTTCATTGCAAAATCACCAAATAGCATATGGGATTTAGTTTTTCGACCATCATCACGAAGATGAGAAGGACCAGAACCTTTGGGAAGGGTAGGAATAATGTCTGAGCAGGAAACCATAATCGTCCTTCCATATTCAACATCCTCTTTTTCACTGAGCAGTCTAGCAATTTTTGCAGACATCTCCTCTAATTGTTTCTTGTATTGTGCAATCTCACTTCTATAAACAATACCATAAAGCTCTTCACCCTCCTCTAAGGTTTTCTTTATCCCTTTCAACTTTGAATCAACACCTCCGACCGTGCGTGCAATTTTCTATTACAATCATACTGGTGCTCAAGTGCGTCTTTGGCCTTTTTGAGCTCCTCACGAGCAAATTTCAACTTTATTTCAAGCCTCTCATACTCGTTCCTAAGTTGGACGACCTTATCCTCAGGAGCATTCTCTGCCTCAATCACATTAAAATCTTTAAGGTTAAGAACGATAGGAGAAACATGGGCATCCTGATGACAGGTATCGATTAGTGTTGAGCAGAGCTTTGCGAGAGCCAACTTAATCAACAATAAAATGTAAATTGGTTACATGACCAAAACACATAAAACCTTAATATTGAACATCCATCATTTGTTACATTATCTCTATTTATCCACGAACCTAAAGGTTATACATAAAATAACAAGGATATGGAGAGCTTAATCATTATTCAAGGTTCTAAGCCTAAGCCTAAACCACTTTAAGTGTGGACTGTTAGATGGGAACAAAGCATTTTCTAGTGCGTATCGCCATCGACACAATATGATGTCACTAAAAGCATCCTTCTCTTGAACTATTTGATCTATCCTATAAAGTAATCCCTGAGCTTCGTCCTTATGCTTTGCAAAGGACCCATCTAACGCTTTTCACATCTGCATATAGCCGCATGCTTAAACCGAGGCAATCTAAGGTTTGTTTTATGAGCCTAGCCTCGCACTCTCTCAATAGTTTTGTGAACACACTCTCTTTAGAAAACTAAACAAAACAATAAAGAAAATACGATCATTCGAAAGATAACAAAACAAAAACCATGTGTCGTTACATACACTAAAAGAAATTCCAAAATCTTCACACAAAAGGAGACGAAAGGAATATGAAATTAACCATGTATTGGGGAATTCAGATTAACCTTATTTGTAGTTTTCTCCCCTTATTCCTCAGATTGCATGTCTCTATGGATAACCTCCACCACCTCCCTCTCAGTAAAGTGCTCAAAATAGCCGTGGGTAATATTTTGCACCGTGACATTTTCATTTCTTCATTTATCTCGAAAATATTCATAGATCGAGTTAACCAAGGACTCATCCCTTAGAAAGTCAAGCTTAACATCTCTCCCAAAGTCGTGTTTAGCCAAAGCATAAAGACCATAAGTCACATTAGAAGTAAAAATATTTAGATCCTTTTCTGATTGGGTCAATTTCTCCATTACCACTTCAAAATCCTTTGCCATCTTGGCCAGCGCCTCGCCTTTCTCCCCCATCTCATGTTCCAACCACAAAAATCAATCATATGCCGATGTTTTAAGGAACAACTCTGCTTCCAGTTTCGAACCTCGAGATGGTAAAAAAAGTTCTAAGCTTTTCTAGTTTTAGGACACTGGTTCAAAATTTAAATTGGAAGAATGTTTCTTCATGTTTGAGGCCTGTGAATATGTCAGAAGAAATTGTAAAAATGTGGTATGTTACTTTGATGTTCATTCTTGAGCCATAATGCAAAATACTATAATGGCGCTAATATGGCAAACCAGATTGGTAGGCCATGTTGTAAAAGCAAAATGCCTCGATTCTCTATCAAACCGATTCGTATTCTTTCCCACCCAGTAAAAATTTGTTGAGCCACCTTCCAAAAAAATAGTAAAAATTTTAAGGACCGCTAGTGTAAGTGGTATGATGTTGTAGGCTGAGATCGTAAAAGTCATGGGTTCGAACCCCCGATACATCAAAATGAGCTAGTTGAATAAAATATCACTCTAATTGAAAAAAAGAACTACGCTATGCATGCAGACTCCTCTTGTCATGACGGTGCGTAATCGAGCCTCGTCTTCACTGTTGTGGATGATAATCGATCTAAATTGGTGCTTCAAGACATACATCAGATGCCAAATCTATGAGATTAGCATCTTTGGAGATCGCAAGTTCTCAAAGTTCTCCCTAGTTGATCTCTTTGCTGCTACTAAAATAGTGAGTTTTTTTAAGGCTAAGGGTATTGTCCATGCCTTCCAGTGAAACCAGCATTGGCATCTACAATTGATGTTTGATGAAAGCATTCTGGATTAAGTTACCTACTCTTTTCGAAAAGTTGACAGATGAGGGGAAGCCAGCCCATCTATTCAAGATATCATAATAAATTAAGTTTTATATAGAAGCACGAGTGTTTGATAGTGTCTTGGCTCAAGTTATGGGCCCATCGCCATCCACTTGTCTTCACTTTATACTTTTTGCTTAGGGAGTCGAACTTTTTCGTTTATTAAAAGAGGAAGCTGAGGTACCTACTTGATCTAGATGGCTTGCTCTGGATGAATAACCATTCTCTTTAGTTATCGTTTGACTAGAATGTTATGCTTGAGGAAGTTACAATCCAGGAGCAAGACAATCCACCAATGAAGAGAAATGATGATCTTTGGCCGTTATGGTGCCCCCTCCTTCCTTTAACTAGTTTTTCACTTTAGTAACCCTAAACCTCTACCCAGAACCTGCTATACTCGGCCCACCTCGATGTATAACCAACCTTCAGTAGACTTCCATGCAGATAATTGGCACATCTTGCGAATGAAATCCTTTATATTGAGCAAGAAATGGATTTATCTCTCCATATAGACCTCACTTTGGAAGCCCAACTCTAATGCAAATCCCATCTGCTCTAGAAGCTCTTGTCAATCCCACTTATCTTAATGCTACCTTTGCAATTCATAGGCATGGCCACGTACTTTCCAGGATCAGCCTTAATCCATTTGAAGGTATTGTTTTAGTTCTCTGTCTTCTTAATAGACGGAATGCACCAAGGCTGATTTGCTCTGTTTCTTTATTTGGGGCCACCTCTGACTCCAATAATATTGCAAAGCTTAATAGTTTAGAACTAAAGAGGTCAAATATTGCTAAATATAGCTTGTTATCTGAAAAACCAAGGGTTTGAGAAACTGAAATAAATTCCTAGCTATAAATTTTTTTGAAGTCCTTAAAGACCGAAGTTTTATTTACCTAGAATTTCAAAATATCTTCACCCAATGTTAACCTTTTTAGATTCCTAGGAGGAAATTTTCTTACTGGGCGGGCCGACAAGGTTGGCTCAGTTGGTTGATAGCTCTAACTACGAGGTTAAAGGTCACAAGTCAAATCTTTGAGATCTACACTTATCGACGTTACGAACCATGTTCAAAAACTTTACTTACTTGCTGGATATTTCTACAGGCTATTGAGCAAAGAAGGGATTTAAACTGGTTAGGAGGAGTCAAAATGGAATTAGTTTAAGTTAAGAATACACACGCTGTGTGCATACCTTTAAACAACTTATAATCTTTAGTAATATCCGTGGACTATATAATGGTAATAATAGAGCAAAATTATGGAACTGATGTAAAAGCTTCAATGGCCTCATGTAAGTACTTTGATTGATTGGTAAGGATTTTAATAATCACTAATCGTTAATGAAAGAAATTCTATAGTATTTAGGACCACTAATATGGAGGCTTTTTGTAGTTTTATTGAGAAATGTAGGCTCTTTGATATTCCCTAAACAATTGATGAATGACCCGGTCGTACAAAAGAGACCCCCCTCTCCCTTGCAAAACTGGATAAATTCCTTTTTAATTCCAACTGGGCAGACCTCTACCATCTTCCTACTTAGCATGACCTCCCTACAATTTTCTCTAACCATTTCCCTATCCTTTGGAAAACTGGTTGCTTCTTCGATGGAAAGCATCATTCGGATTTGAAAGAATGTGGATTTTGGAAGAGAGATTCGATGAGTTTGTAGTGGCTCTTTCAACCTTATGGAATTAACATTAGAGATTTTTGTTTGTCAGTTGAGAATAATGAGACATGGACTTAAGCGCTAGACTAAGATACTTTAGGGCTCTTTCAAATCTAGAAAGCAAGCAATCGAGAACGACATCTTGTACCTTAACACTGTTGAAGAACTCAGACCCCTGACCTTTGATGAACTGATAAGCTCTATCAACTCGAGGTTAAGCTATTTAGACTATCCTATTTAGGAATAAAATGTCTAGAAGCAAAGTTCAAAGGCTCAATGGCTGAAGGAGGGATTCCATAGGTTAGCTAATGATATGAGGAGAGCTAATAGAATCCAGCTCATCTTGCTCAGTAACTAGATATTTACCAATCATAAGGACCTTATGAAAGTTACCGTGGATAGTGCTATATAGAGTTATATTATACTAGTGCGGAAATAAACAATAGCAATGTAAAGTAAGTAAAAATAAAACAAGCACGCCAGGAATTTTTATACTGGTTCGAACTTCCCGTTCTACGTCCAGTCCCAGACTCCTTTCTGGAATTTGACTAACAACAATCCTCACTTAACCCGGAGGAATAGGTTTATACAACCCTTGAACAGCCGAACAAGGGACCTGAGCAGCAGAACGGGATTTCGCCTCAACAGCCGAAGAGGACTTCAACTTATACAGAATGTATTTGACACAATGTGTTCTTAATAACACGAATTTATCTCTTGATAGCACAAATTTCCTATAATCTTTCTCCTTTATGATATATGTGTAAATGCGTGAAGATTAAGGAAGTAGGGAATAAATTTGAATGATGTTGAAGGCACAAAAGTATTAGAATCAAGAATTTCAAGAATAGAATAATAATCAATAGAATTGGTGTAATTAATACTTTATTCTAATGTGTTTATATATATAATAAATAGTTGCAATTGTTCATGAAGAGTTATCATCAAGAGTTATGATTATCTGTTGGATTAAAGATCGCAACTCTTCATGAATGGAAATGTCTTTTCAAAAAAAGTAGCCGTTGTAAATATTCAGACGTCGGAAACTAAAAATTCAGACTTCTGAAATGCAACGAAATCAAAACAGAAAGAAAATAGGCAAAAAATTATCGTATTCAGACGTCTGAAATATAGCTTTCAGACGTCTGAATATTGTAGGTTACAACATTCAAACTTCCAGAACCAGACGTCTGAATTGAAGCATTCGGACGTCTGAATGTAACAAAAAGGTGAGATTTTCTTTTAAAGCAAAATATATGAAATGTTAATGTAGTGTATATCATGTAGGAGAGATTTTAACATATTCTAGACACAGACTCGATACATACTTAAGAGTTGAAGCTCATTTGAATCCGGTCTTTGATTGATTACTGTAAAAAACAAGTTAGTATACAATAATGTTTGTTATAGTCAAAATATCGTAATTACGAAATATCGTAAATAAAAATTTCCAACATTCTCCCCCTTTTTAACGATGACAACTATATGTATACACAATATAAGCATATATAACAGGAATTAGAGTTTTTTTTTGAAATGCAAGCGGGGTTGACTGGTCCCCTACCAGGTTTTATTGAAAGAAAAGATAAAAACACGGCTATAACATACTATAGTTGCAAATAAAGTAAAATACAACAACAAAGCACTGTAGAGGAGAGAAATTTCCCCACAAGCCGAGAACAAACACACTTCACATAACCACATTGACCAACCTAGAGGAAAGGAAGATGAGCATTCCAAAAGTGCACTTCCAGGCATGCACAGGAAAGTGCACGTGATGGAAAACACAAAAGGCTCATGTCAATTCCACATTTCGTGGCAGTGCAAGGAGAATCCCCGCCTGGAAAATCTTAGTCCATAGACAATCTTTGCCATGATTTTTACCCAAAGCTGGTGCGCCACACTGACGTCACCATCGAAACACCTCGAGTTCCTTTCCTTCCAAATCAGACGAAAGTAAATCTTCAAAACAAAAAAGATAATATCCTTTCGGCTGTGGCTCCACTTCGTTGCTATCATCAACACATTCCACAAGTTAGAAGTGTTACCATCAAGGCTTGAAATACCAACCTTATCCATCAGGGTACATGCCATGTTTGTTAAATATTCACATTCAAAATAAATATGAACACAAGATTCCGGAAGCACATTGCAGAATAGGCACAGGTGGTCAATTTGCATCCCCGTGGCCACCGGTCTGTCTCTAGTTAGAATTGCTCTTTGTATTATTCTCCAAAACATCAGGTTATCACTTGCCATAGATTGGGAAGACCATCCAACAGTTGCCCAAGGAAAATTTGAGATGGTTTCAGTATTTAAAAGAGAATCATACACCCTACCTATACTATGAGATTTGCCTTTCCAGCATAGCTCTGTCTCATGCTTTATCTTAACTTCATGTTGACTCAAACTCCTCCAAAACATGTTGACAACTTGATTACTGGAGGAAGGCGCGCATAGCTTTCCATTAAGAATGTAATCAACAACATATGCATTTTTTCCAATTAAGGTCTGTAGTTTTTCTTGAGCTCGCACCATTTTATCCAGCACCATTCCATCCCCTAGCCAAGGGTCCTTCCAAAAACTCACCGTGCATCGAGGAGACAAATTATACTTGACTAAGGGAAGGAGAGTGCTCCTCATATTAAGGATATTCCTCCATATCCAGCTTGTGCCTTGATTGATATCCATATCCCAAAAGTTTCCATTCTTTATTCGATAAGTCCACACCCATTGCACCCATAGACTATTTCTTTTGAGCAATATGGCATCAACATGCGAACTAACAGCTGCTTTATTCCACAAGGAGATGTTGATGATGCCTAGCCCACCCTTCCTTAATGGCTTTTCAATGGAGGAGTAAGACAAAGGTACCATTTTCCTATTATGAATAGTTCCTGTCCACAGGAACCTAAGCAGGGCTGCTCTAAACATGGACAGCAACATCTTTGGGAGGATATAAGTTCTTGTCCAATACACTGTCATAGAGAAACACACAGACTTAACAAGCACCAATCTTCCTGCCATGGTGAGATATTTAGCAGTCCAGTTGTTTAGCTTGGTAGTTATTTTATCATAAAGTTGAGAACAGTCAACTTTAGTTACCCTGGACGTACACAAAGGTAAACCAAGATAAGTCATATTATTTTCCATCCTCTGATAGCCTGATAATCCAATCACCCTTTCATTGGCAGGCATGGTAATACCAGAGTTGAGGATATGGGACTTGGTCTTATTTATTCGTAATCCAGTGGCAAGGAAGAAGGAATGGAGAGTGTTATTTATGGCTGTTATGGAGTGTTCATTTGGTTTGGTGAATATCAGTATATCATCCACAAAAAATAGTGAAGTGATATGAAGCTGCTTGCATTTGGATGGTAGGATATAGTCTTTTTATCATATTCGAATGTTAGCATACAAGAGAGAGCTTCCATAACAACAAGCATATTTAATCTCAATATCAGTAACCTGAGAAACAAGCATGTCCTTCAATGATTGATCAAGCTGAGTTAAGGGTAGATTATTTAGCCTGTCTAGGTCAGGTTCAAAGTCATCAGAGTTTCCAAGAAGCCTTGTATAATATTGAAGCAAATGCCTGTCAATTTCATCATCAGAAGTAAGAAGGGTACCATCATCGTCATAGATGGTATGGATGTAGTCTCTGACTTGTTTTTCTTTAATGGATGCATGGAAGTAGGCAGAGTTCCTATCTCCCTCAGCCACCCACCGCTGTTGCATCTTCTGCTTCATCATACTTGCTTCAGAATCTAAAGCGTCATTAAGCTTTTGGAAGAGGACAGATTCAACATGGGCGTGAGAAGTATTGGTTGGATCACTATCCAAAAGCACTTGCGCTTCCTTCAGCTGTTCTTTTAATGAATTTGAAATTAGGGTGCCCTTACTGAAATTGTGAGATGCCCATTGTCTTAAAGCATGCTTTGTAGCCTTCAGCTTCCTGCATAAAATAAACATAGCATTTCCATTATAGTTTGTTGTCCATGCATTAGTTACTATTCTGTAGTACTGTGGGTCATTAACCCAAACATTAAAAAATTTAAAGGCCTTTTTCCTACTACATGGCTTTAGAATTGGAGAGAGTATTAATGGGGAGTGGTCAGATAAAATGGGGCTAGGCAGATGGGCAGAAATGGTAGGCCACAAAGGTAGGGCAGAAGCATTGCAAAACGAAAGATCGATATTGGTGAAAGTTCTTATCCTAGTCCTGCTCCTGTTATTCCAAGAGAAGGGGACTCCAGTGCGTGGGATTGGGAGAAGATCAGAGTCGGATATTGAAATATTCAAAGGGGCAATGTCCCTTGGCATTAGTGGGTTGCCACCAATTTTGTCAGATAGGTTGAAACAACAATTGAAATCTCCCAGAGCAATCCATGGATTTGTATTCTGTCTGAAAAAAGGAAGAAGGTTGAGCATCATTTGTCTAGAGTCAATTGCATTATGGGCATAAACAACTGTTAAGAAAAAATTGAAGTTCAGATGAAGATGGGTGGCATGAAAGCGGATTAGTTGAGAGGTAGAATGGATGGGAGTGAGAGAGTAAATAAGAGGATCATGGACAATGAGGATCCTGCCATAGGAAGCATGCTCATGATTATGATTTACAAGCCAATGTGGATTGATATATGTTGCTGTTTTCAGGTTTAAAGGTAGAGTAAGCTTTGTTTCCAAGATTGCAAATATCTTAATATTATGCTCTGTAATAAGAGTTTTGACATGATTTAGTTTAACTGGGTTGTGAGCACCCCTGATATTCCATGATGCAAGTTTATACATCAAAAACTAAAAAGAGGGATGATGCACTCTGGCCCTACTCCTAGTTGTAGGAGGGTCAGATCGCACTGACTGTAATTTTGCTGCTAAGGAAGTAACCTTCAGTGCTCTAGGGCTTGAACCATCAGGTCGTGGTGATGGCGAAACCCATCCAAGAATAGATCCTGGAAAATTGTAGGGTGAGGGGATCGAGTTGTTAGTTTTAGTTCGTGGTGTGGATGATGATGGGGGTGAAAAGGGGGCTGATGGCTTAAAGAGGTCAAAGATTTGATTCTCAATCTGATCCAGGAAGGCTTTTTCAGTTGAGTATGGTTCATGATTTATGGTCGTCAACTTTGCATGGGAGATTGGTTTCCTTGGTATTGATTTGCTAGCATGAGAGAGTTGAGAAATGCCTACTTCAGTTGTACTTTTGGTTTTCAAATGTGCATTGTCTTTTCTGAGTGAATTTGATACTTCAGAAATCTACATGTCTTCTTTTGACCGTAATACTTGTTCATCAGGATGACCATTAACAATATCATCACAGGATAATGCCTCTCCTTCCATTGTTTCATTTAAATTTAGATCATTCTCACTATACTCTGATAGATCATGCATAAGCATAGAAAAAGGGTTAGCATTCAAAAGTGCAACGTGCATCTCTGCATTTATTTCCTGGTTCTGAACTGGGATATTTGATGCCTTATTGTTACTTTCATCAGGGGTAACATGCACAACATTAACAATAAGTTCTATTCCTCTTCCTTCATCATTTATTAAAGTTTTTTGGTTCAAATCAATGCTCCCAGAGTTGATTGTGTCCTTTCCACCTACCGTTTGTTTGCCTATTATTTTGCTTTTCTTATTCAAAATAACATGTTCTCCGTCCTTCCTAAAAGTTACCTTCCTCCACTTCACCTTAGAGTCATCAGTTTTGCTTTTTCCACCTCCTTTGTCAGTACTATCCTTTCCTACAGCAATTTTGGCCACTTCACTTAACACACGTTGTTTCACTTTTTCATTGCTTACATTTATACATTTCACCACCTGACAGCTACTTTCCTGATGCCCAAAGACCTTGCATCCCCCACAAATCAAAGGCTTCCACAAGCATTCTACTCTGACTTGTTGCTCAGAGCCATCCAAAAGTTTAACCATGAAGACATCGGGCAACTCAACTTGTGCAGAAACCTCCACCAAACATTTGGCATACCCAATTCTTCCCATCTTTTCAGTGTTCTCATCCATACACAGGAACTTTCCTATTCTCGTTGCTAACCAATTTATACCCAAATGTGACCAACAGTAAAGTGGAATGTTGGAAAGCTTCAACCACACTGGGACTGTCTTTATCGTGCTTACACTGTTTCCTATTGTTGGGTCCCATTCCTTTATTATGAACGGTTTGTTCCTCGTCACGATTGGATCAAATTGAATGATCTTCCTTCTATCTTCATCAGAAGATAGATTGAAGAGGAACAAACTTCCATCTGATTTGACTTCTATTGACCCTTTAAGTCGCCATACACGTTTTAAATAACTCAAGACTACCACGTATGGTAATGGTACGTCAAGAAAAAAACCAACAAGGCAGCGGCCCCAGACAGCATTACCTGCATTTACAACTTCCACTGGAGGGACAATTGCACCATCATCATAAACTAGCGGGAACTTAACAGGAATAAATTTGCCTGCATTGCGTGGCTTTGCTTTGAAAAGGGAGTTCCAAAGGGGAGGAGAAGTAGCAGTTATATTTACTCCCCCTTACTATAAGCTCCCCCTTAATATAAACTCCCCCGTATATCTCCCCCTTTGATATCGACAAAAAAAGGAAAGTTTAAAATATAAACAAGGAATAGGAGAATAGGGAAGCATCAGAATCATCATAAAATACAAGAAAAGAATAGTAGCATATGTTTAAGTTACATACCAAAAGAAGAAGTAGCATATGTTTAAGTTACATACCAAAATAAGAAGTAGCATATGTTTAAGTTACATACCAAAATAAACATCAGGAATTTAAAAAACAAACAGTGAAAAAAGATTTGTTATGAGATATTGAAGTGAAAGTTCCATACCACCACCAATTTAGAAAGATGAACTAGGACGATCATCACCTTCTTCATCATCGTCATCATCATCTTCATCATTGTTAGTACCGGAGCTAGATGACCATTGAAAGGGTGCAGGATTAAAGACCTCGGAAGAAGTGGAAGATGAGAAATCAATACGTTTCCAAATTTTGTTTAGGAAGCCACGAATAGAATTAAACTTCTTATTGGTTTGTTTTTCTAATCTATCAATCTTGGTATTGAGCTTAGCCTGATTTTGAGAAATTGTAACAAAGGCTTGTTTAGGTGTTGATTCAAGGGAAAACACTTCTATGTTATCATCATCATGCTCGGAAGCTTGTGGAGCAATGTGGTGATGAGGTTGATGAGGTTGAGGTGTATTTTGATCCCGGTTTGTGATCCATTCCTGGAAAGAAATATAGTTAAGGTTTTGTGGACGCTTAGACAAGTTCATCAGACCTAAGGTTTTGGATCCTAACTCCTTTATAGGTGAAAATTCTGATTTCGGAAAAGTTACTCCATAATTTCTAAGAATTTTCATTATATATGCACCATAATGAAAGGTTTTATAACGACGACGACGATTAACATCCATAAACTCCTCAAGAATAACACGACCCCAATTTATAGATTGTTCCGAATATATGGCATACAGAGCTTGGAAGTTGCGTTTGTTGATAACTTCATAACTTTCGGTTCTCGGTAAGACGGAACGAATTAAAGCTCGATGAAGAATACGGGCTTGTGGCCGGAGTTGGACAGAGGTAAGCTTAGTGATATCGTGGGAAAGAAATCTATGAGAGACTTCATCTCTATGATCCAAATAGAATGAAACTTCAATTTCATCCAAATCTGTCCCGGATGAAGGACATTGCAAAATATCTCCAAGGCGAACTAAGGGAAGATAGATTTTGACACCACAAACCAAAGTCCAAATACAGTCCTCTCTATTATGGGGATGATGATGGTCTAAGTTCATATTGGCATAGAATAATTTAACTAAAAGATGATTTATCTTAACATTACTTGCAGAAAAGGATAAGAGAGATTCTAACCCACTTGAGCGAGCAATTTGTTGAATTCTGTAAGGTTCAAATTCGTCAAACTTAACAAAAGCTCTCGGGAAGAAACCAGATCTATCCATTTGAGCAAATCTTTTCTTTGCTTCATCATTCCATAACCATTGATCTATATTTGGTGTAGATGAAGAGCTTGGAGCCCTTGGACGTTTTGTTCTTGGAGGCACTTAAAATTGTTTTTGAAGATGAAGAGATAAAAAATGGAGTTTTGGAGGATAGAAAGGTGCTGGTTCGGATGAAGTAGGAGATGAAGTAGAAGATGAAAGTAATTGAGGTGGTTGGTGGATGGATAAATTTAAAAAACCCCTTGAATTTTAAATCGCCAGTTGGATTCAGACGTCTGGAATTTCAATTTCAGACGTCTGAAATTGAAAAATTTTAAACAGAAGAAAAACAATGCAATTTGAGGTACTTTTAGACATCTGAAATAGAGTGTTTAGACATCTGAATCTGAGTGAAGAAAAAATCCTTCAACAATATTCAGACGTCTGAAACATCCATTTCAGACGTCTGAAACATCCATTTCAGACATTGTTCCATATATTTTTGATAAAGACATTGTTACATATATTTGTGATATATAATAATTTTTGAATGATTTACAAAATATAAATATGATTATTCAACAACAACAACAATAGATGAAAGTAATCATTTATCTGAATCACTCGGAGTCTTGCACTCTTCCGGTTCTATCTTGGTTATCTCTGTGTATGGTCGTATTGGAGACCAATATGGTTGATGTTCCCAAGAATTTGGAGAAACCTGAGTATGCTGTGGACTCGGCTCCCATCGATTTACGGTGGAAGGTTGAACTACATCTTTCTTTGGAGATGTACCGCAGAATTTTAATGCCACTTGTTCAATAAAACTAAGTCGTTGCATTAAATTTCTGTTCGTAATACATCTCTCGCTGCAAATCCAACTGTTCTTTTTGGTAATGATGAATGTCAGATATTTTTTCTTTAGTTGATGGAGAACCGAAGAAAAGAAACCGTCGGAATTTCTTCTTTTCTGGCGTATAACCAGAATGTTCGCGTGAAGGACGAGGTCTACCCTGTTCATGTGGTGTTGGAGTCGCCAAAATTTCGATAGAAGATGTAGAATAACTCGAGGGAGAATTGTCCGAGTCGGGGTTGTTGTTGGATGCCATTGTGAGAAGGAGGATAAACATGTTGAATTCCATTGCTAAAATTCTTTTTGGTAATGAGGAAGACAGAGATATAATGAATAAATAGAAGTGAAAAGTTTAAATATAGAATTTTTTGTTAAAGTAACGAGTGGCTGAAAATCTATGGTTAGTAATATTCATACGTTTAAAAAGAAAAGAGAATAAGAGGTGGGAAAGAAAGTAAGAACAAATATGTTAGAAGCATAGCTTTGTGCCTTCACTAGAATAAACAATCGGGGTCATCGACTGTGTATAATAGCATACTGCATGTTATTAGCTTCTGTTTATGTAATTTAGTTTGGTAAACTTTTCTGGTATCATCCCACGTTTTTAAATTCTGTGTAACTCAAAAGTATTCATTAGTCTTATTCTGACAAGGATAAGAAAAAAATTATGAACTAAAGAATAAGAAATAAATATTAATATCAGCCAAATGAAATTTTATGAAATTTAGTAATAGTTAACAGTTAGCAAGAAATTATGAAGCAAAGTTACAAATCTTAATATCTCATGAAAAAATCATAGATTTTTATGAGAGACAATACCAAACTCTCGTCTTAGTTTGATAAAAACATTTTCTAAAAGAGGTTTTGTAAAAATATCAGCCAACTGATTTTTAGAAGAAACAAAATCTAAATTGATTGTTCCTTTTTCAACATTGTCATGGAGAAAATGATGACGAATGTCAATATGTTTTGTTCATGAATGATTGATAGGATATGTAGATAAGTTAATAGCACTAGAGTTGTCACAATATATAGTTGAATTTGTTAAGATTATATTTAAATCTCTAAGTGTTTGTTGCATATAGATTACTTGAGTACAAGCCAAAGCAGCAGAAATATATTCTACTTCACATGTAGAAAGAGAAACACAGTTTTGTTTCTTACTAAACCAAGATACAAGTGATTTTCCAATAAAATGGAACGTACCACTTGTACTTTTTCGATCTGTTCGAGAGCCACCGAAATCAGCATCACTATATGAAACTAATTTGAATGAACATTTTTTTGGATAGATCAGACCGAAATCTTTTGTGTTTGTAAGATAACGTAATATACGTTTTACTGCTCTTAAATGTGATTCCTTTGGATTGGCTTGGAATCTAGCACACAAACAGACACTCATCATTATGTCAGGACGACTTGCAATTAAATATAGTAACGATCCAATCAGACTTCGGTATAGTTTCTGATCTACACTTTTGCCATTGTCATCTTTTTCAAGATGTGTCGTTGTACTCATTGGAGTTGGTTTGGCAGAAGTATTTCCCATTCCGAAACGTTTGATTAAATTATTAAAATATTTTTCTTGATTAATGAATATGCCATTTTGAAGTTGTTTAATTTGTAAACCAAGAAAATATGTTAATTCTCCCATGTGAGACATTTCAAATTCCTTGGTTATTATGTCGGAGAAGTCCTGACACAACTGGTCATTAGTAGAACCAAAAATGATATCATCAACATTAATTTGAACTATTAAAATATTCTTTTTCGAATGTTTAATAAAAAGTGTTTGATCAACTTTTCCAATTTGAAATCCTGAAGAAATTAGATAAGTCTTTAATCGATCATACCAAGCACGTGGTGCTTGTTTTAAACCGTAAAGAGCTTTTTTAAGTTTGTAAACATGATTAGGAAATTTCTCGTGAATAAATAAGGGAGGTTATTCAACATACACTTTTTCTTTTATATAACCATTAAGAAAAGCACTTTTAATGTCCATTTGATAAAGTTTGAAATTGAGAAAACATGCATAGGCCATTAAGATTTATATTGCTTCTAGTCTTGCAACCGAAGCAAACGTTTCTTCGTAGTCAATTCCTTCTTCTTGATTATATCCCTGTGCAACTAACCTTGCTTTATTTCTAGTGATGTTACCTTGTTCATCTTCTTTGTTCTTGCAGACCCATTTTGTTCCAATAACAGTTTGATCACTTGGTATAGGAACTAATTCTCAAACTTCATTGCGTTCAAACTGGTTTAGTTCTTCTTGCATTGCAATTATCCAGTAGTCGTCTGTGGAAGCTTCTTTAGGATTCTTTGGTTCGATATTAGAAAGGAATACTACATGCCCCATTTGATTTAGTTGACTTTTAGTTCGTACACTTGAATTAATTTCTCCAGTAATATTTTGAACAGGATGATCCCGTAATATTTTTGGTGGAGATCTTAATTCATCATTATTATCAACAATGTTTTCATCAATTTCTAAATTTGTAGATTCCGTATTAGTAATGTTATCCGGAAAATCTTCATCATCTTCTATACTTGGTTTTTTTAGAAAATTTTCATCAAAAGATACATGTAATGTTTCTTCAACAGTATTTGATCTTTTATTAAATACGCGATAAGCTTTGCTACGATCTAAATATCCTATAAAGATTCCTTCATCGGATTTCGCATCGAATTTACCAAGCTGATCTTTTGTATCTAATATAAAATATTTTGAACCAAAAACTTTAAAATAAGAAATCTTTGGTTTTCTTCGAGTAAAAAGTTCATAAGAAGTGTTTTTCGTTAGAGGTCGAATGGAAACACGATTCAAAACATAACAAGCAGTTGCAACAGCTTCTTTCCAAAAATGTTTTGGAAGAGTGCTTCCATTTAACAAAGTTCATGCACATTCTTGTAAAGTTCTGTTTTTACATTCTACAACTCCATTTTGTTGTGGAGTTCTAGGAAACGAAAAATAATGAAAAATTCCTTTCTTTTTACAATAATAGTCAAAGACTTCATTTTCAAATTCTCCTCCATGATCACTTCTTATATTCTTTATCTTCAAACCTTTTAAATTTTGAATACGTTTGACAAAAAATTTAAAATGCTCAAACGTATCACTTTTGTTTCTCATAAAAATGGTCCAAGTATATCTAGAAAAATCATCTACTATTACAAACACATATTTATTATGGTTTAAGGATTGAACTTGAGTTGGCCCAAATAAATCCATATGTAATAATTCAAGTGGTTGTAATGTAGAGATAACTTTCTTAGATTTAAAAGATGATTTGGTCAATTTTCCTAATTGACATGCATCAAAAATCTGATTAATTTTTAAGTTCATTTTTGGTAATCCTCTGACTAAATCATTTTTAGAAAATTTGTTTATAGTTTTGAAGTTGATTTGACAGAATCTTTTATGCCATAGCCAAGGATCATTTTCATTAGCTATTAAGGACATATATGAATTGTGATTGATTTTCATATTCAGAACATAGATATTTCTGTCTCTATTTCCTTTAAATATAAGATTTTGATTTTTATCAAAAATGCTACACTTATCTTTAGAAAAAGAGATTTTGAAACCTTTGTCACATGACTGGCTGATACTTAAAAGATTGTGTTTTAAATTTTTGACTAGTAAGACATTAGAAATAAGAGGTAAATTAGATGTACCGACATTGCTGACGTCGCCTTTTCAAATGATATATCCTTTGGAATTGTCTCCAAAAGTAACTGAGCCTCCATTTGAGTAAGTAATGTTCGATAGCATATTCTTGTCTCCAGTCATATGTTTTGAGCAACTGGTGTCGAGTATCCATTTTCCTCTCTTTTTAAGTGGGTCCTGCAAAAAATAATAGTAATATTGGTACCCACTTTGTGATAGGGTCCTAAGAGTTAGGTCTTAGGAAACTAAACCCAAGCGGGTTCAGTGTCCCCCTTACAAATATAATTTTTATCTTTATGAACAGTTTCAAAAAATGTATTTATATATTTATTCCTAATCAAACTATTATTTGTTTTAGGAATCCATATTTTTATGGTTTTAAAATTATTTTTCCTCTTTGGATAAGTATTAGCATTAGAAATATTTCTCCTATTTTCCTTTTTAGGTGGAGATTTTGATTTCTTAGTGTATCCTAGTCCCTTCTTATTAGAAGTTGATTGAGAATTTTCAATGATATTGGATAGATTTTCTATACCTTCATTAAAGTTAGAAATATTTCTAGTAATATTATCTAACTTGGTTTGAGGCAAGTATTATCTAATTCTATCATTTTGATCTAGTTTTTAGCTCATGATTTTCAGAGACAAGAGAGCCGTTCTTTTCTTTTTGAGTTTCAATTTCTAGACTCAATAAAGTAAGTTGAGAGTTATCATTAGAGAAGATATCTTGAAGTTTTCCAAGTTCTTCTTCTAATATTTTCTTTTCATCATTAAGCATATCTCTCTCGAATTCTGCTTTTCTTTGATTTTCTAGAGCCTCTGCATATTTTCTTTTGATGCTTTTTAAGGTATCAAGGAGTTTTGAATTAATTTCAATCATATCATCAAAAGTAAGATCATTTACCTCACTTTCTATAGCCATGAAACAGATATTTGCTTGTTCTTTCTCATTATCACTACTGCTTTCTGAAGAAGAAGAATCTGAGTCATCCCATGTTACTGAAAATGCTTTTCTTTTAGACTTGTCCTTTCGATTCTTATTGTGATATGTCTTCTTTTGTTCTGGACAGTCTTTTTGCATGTGTCCTTTCTTATGGCAATTAAAGCATTCTAGTATTGATGAAGATAGCTTGTTGTTGTTGAAGTTTCTTTTTTCGTTGTTTCGATTTCCTTTTCTGTACTTTAAAACTTTTAAAGTTTTTAGCAATGAATGCTAAGTCTTCTTCATCTGAGTCTGATTCTTCTTTTTCAGCATGGAATGCCATATTCCTTTTGTCTTGTGCTTGTACTCTTTTAGCCTGCAAATTCACTTCATAGGACATTGGATTTCCTATCAACTCTTCTGGTTTCATGGTAGAAAGATCATTAGCTTCTTCAATAGCTAAGACTTTTCTTTCCCATTCATCTGTTAAAGAGTTAAGGATTTTTGAAATAATATCGAAGTCAGAATACTTTTCTCCAAGTCCTAGTAAAGAGTGATATATATCTTGAAATCTAGAGTACATATTGTTTATAGATTCATCCTCCTTCATTCTAAAATTTTGAAATTGACTTTTGAGCATGGATATTTTGCTTGTTTAACCTTATTAGTCCCTTCGTGAGTAACTTTAAGTGTTCTCCATATTTCATAAGCAGTTGTGCACATGCTAATAGGTTAAACTCATTTCTATCTAAAGCACAAAATAACATATCCATAGCTTTGGAATTTGCAATGACATAGTTTTTGTGTGTTTGACCATGTAGAGTATTCTGTCGTAGGAATGTTATACTCTTTTTGAGTGATATTCCATGAGTCAAAACCACTTGCTTGCATATAAATACGCATATGAGTTGCCTCATAGTTGTAATTCGTGCCATTGAATAGTGGAGGTCATGCAGTAGATTGACCTTCATTAAAACTAGTGTTAGTGACAATGTTAATAGTGTTGGTGTTGTTTTCCATCTTAGCAAAATATCAGATAACCGTGTAACGGTTATAAGAAACCTTGCTCTGATACCAAATGAAAGTTACCATGGATCGTGCAATATGGAATTATATTATACTAGTGCGGAAATAAACAATAGCAATGTAAAGTAAGTAAAAATAAAACAAGCACACCAGGAATTTTTATACTGGTTCGAACTTCCCGTTCTACGTCCAGTCCCAGACTCCTTTTTGGAATTTCACTAACAACAATCCTCACTTAACCCAGAGGAATAGGTTTATACAACCCTTGAACAACCGAACAAGGGACCTGAGCAGCAGAACATGATTTCGCCTCAACAGCCGAAGAGGACTTCAACTTATACAGAATGTATGTGACACAATGTGTTCTTAATAACACGAATTTGTCTCTTGATAGTACAAATTTCCTATAATCTTTCTCCTTTATGATATATGTGTAAATGCGTGAAGATTAAGGAAGTAGGAAATAAATTTGAATGATGTTGAAGGCACAAAAGTATTAGAATCAAGAATTTTAAGAATAGAATAATAATCAATAGAATTGGTGTAATTAAAACTTGATTCTAATGTGTTTATATAGATAGTAAATAGTTGCAATTGTTCATGAAGAGTTATCATCAAGAGTTATGATTATATGTTGGATTAAAGATCGCAACTCTTCATGAATGGAAATGTCTTTTCAAAAAAAGTAGTCGTTGTAAATATTCAGACGTCTGAAATTAAAATTCAGACTTCTGAAATGCAACGAAATCAAAACAGAAAGAAAATAGGCAAAAAATTGTCATATTCAGACGTCTGAAATATAACTTTCAGACGTCTGAATATTGTAGGTTACAACATTCAAACTTCCAGAACCAGACGTCTGAATTGAAGCATTCAGACGTCTAAATGTAACAAAAAAGTGAGATTTTCTTTTAAAGCAAAATATATGAAATGTTAATGTAGTGTATATCATATATGAGAGATTTTAACATATTCTAAACACAGACTTGATACATACTTAAGAGTCGAAGCCAATTTGAATCCGGTCTTTGATTGATTCCTGTAAAAAACAAGTTAGTATGCAATAATGTTTGTTATAGTCAAAATATCGTAATTACGAAATATCGTAAATACAAAGTTCCAACACCTTAATGATATTCTAGATTGTTACTATTGCAAGCTGTTGGGTTTTTCTCTTAAGTACAGTCCTATAATCTATTAATCTAAATTGTATCTCCCAAGCCTTGACATCACTTAGGCTTTTCCTATAATGAAATTTGAGTGGCTTTGAATGAAATGACCGATGATAAAGCTTCTTAACTAGAAGGATTCTTTGCCTTTTTGTAAATAGATAATTACATACATTCAATAGGAATATCTTGGACATCTTTAATGAATTTCACTCCAATCCAAGCCAAGTGCGATGGTGCTGAGAAAGTCATTGACTTCACATCCATTAGCCCATTAAATTCAATCTTCAAACTGATTACCAACGTGTTGGCCAAGAAGCTACAACCTTATATGACCATCCATACTCGTTTAACATAATTTATGTTCACCAAGAACGAATCCATTCTTGACAGTGTTGTCTTTGACCCATGAAAACATTTCTCACTACCATCATACTAAAAGTCCTTATGCCCTACTAAAAATTTGAATTCCCCAAATCTTTTGACATCATCAGCTTAAAGTTTATCTCGGATGTGCTGAGGTATAAAGGTTGTAGTGCTATTTGGATCTCTTGATTAAGGCTATCTTTCACCCCTCCATGTCCTCATTGATTATCAATGACTTAAGAGATATACTCATTAAATCTAGATGAGGACTTTGTTAAGGTGACCCCCTATCCTCCTTCCTATTTAACTTGGTTTTTTATGTGTTAACCATAGTGATCAATCTGGCCGGCTCCAATAGTTTGATTAAAGGCATAAGGGACTCGATGCTTGAAGAAGGAATCTCCTCCCTGCAATATGCTGATGATATCATATTTTTTTTAGCTCCCCCTCCATAAACATGTCACTGCCTTGAAGTTTCTCCGTTACCACTTTAACTCACTTCTTCCCAATTACTTCTGCTCTAAATATATCAGTTTTAACAAAAGTTCAGTTGTTATGGTAGGAGATGACCGAAGAATTGGAATAAAGATTTCTCCTGCCTTGAATTGCAATCTCGATCTCTTTCGAATTATTTATTCGAGGATCACCCCAAGACCGACCCTCTTTGTCCATAATGAATGGCTTAAGTTCCACTCCAAGCTAGCATCTTATAAGGAGAGATCCTTCTTCAAGGCTGGAACACTGGTTTTATCCTTTACCCCATCCTCTTGCACTAGATGTCATTTTCAAACTTCTTGAATGGGTGTTCGGTAAAATTGATAGCATAAGAAAGAACTTCCTTTTAGGGAGGAATGTACTAATGTTAGACCTGCTAACTTTCCTGTTTCCTGGGATAATGTTTGCATATTGAAGGGGCATGGTTGACTAGGCGTTGTTAACATCAAAATTTTCAACCGATCCTTGCTCTCCAAACAGGCTTGGGTAAAGTGCGTAGAGAATAATTTCCTAAAGTTTATGACCTAAGATCTTCTATGTAGCAGATTGGTAGCTTTTGGAAGGGATGGTGGCATGTTTGAAGAATCTTAGGCTTGGCACCTCCATCTCTATTGGTTCAGGGTCCAGAACAGTCTTCTGACATGATTGCTCCTATATCTTCGACCTTAGGCTTTCTAAAACTCTTTTCCATTGCCATAATTAAATATATCTTTGTTGATGATGCTTTTTTGGATGGAGCTTGCTCCATCACTTTCAAGAAAATGATCACTGGGCACTCTCTTATCCATTTCAGTTAGCTCTTGCAATCATACATGGATTTACCCCTTCCTAAGCCCCTGATGTCACGATCCGAAATCCAATGTTCGAAAATTGACACTAAATACCTCACTTGTATTCGACTGCCAAAGATTCAAACATCGAACTCCAGTCGGATGGAGCTTATAACAACATCTGATGAATATGAAACAGCGGAAACAAAATGAATATCATGCATTACATCACATATACAACATCATCATAATATCCATTACTAAATCAGAGTATTCTTATACATATATCACAACTCCAAATAGAACATCATAATAGTACAACAAATGATCATATGCTAAAAAGTCTTCAAAGGAATGAAGCGATAGCGAACTTCCAAAGACTAAACACCTGAGATCCCAAAAAAATTCTAAAATATCTCCAAGATAAAGCCTCCAAAATACTGCTAATACCAGAACACGGAAACCTGCTACTAGGCTGCCCGTGTGAAAATTATGGGCACCCAGAGTTTAGAAAAGAAACAATAAACTCCAGGTCAGTCATGAGACTGGTATGAGTAAACAAAAACAGTTGCTTTTAAAATAAAAGAAGATTTGTAAAGGAAAAATCATTATGCTTTTGGAAAATGAAACTACCATAAGACCTCCCGGCACACACACAATGCAATCGCAGAATTAGAGGAGATGTCTTCTTATGATAGTCAAATATGCTTGATACGAGAAAAATTCTTTGATATTATTACTAGTGCATAGTGTGGAAAACCATTTCGAAAGTATAATATTGATCTTAGCCAGCATACAACCATTATTGTATGCCTACTATAGCTACCATGTTTCGTGGCAGGTTATTGCCACGCTGCATGGCAGGTTATACAACTAAAACCGTACAAGGCTCATATTTTTTCTTTGGATTTTCAACAAATGGTCAGGCTAAGGAACTTCCTACTGCCATATTGGTACGCCTCTGGAGGGACGTCCCGAGAACTTAACCAGCTGTTTGCCAACACAAGGTCGGGTTACCTTTATAACTAGGTAAATACTACTCGACTACGCCATTCCCCGATCGTTTGCGACCTTTATCCGAGGCCCCTCTAGCACAAAGCAACAACCACACAGTAAATGAGATTGAAGCAACCACATAGATAAATATCTGGGCTCCATTCCATGAAACTACCTATTTCTAGAAGGAAATGGCATACCCTAAAGGGCGCGACCTTCATATCCTTGCCGCATCTTTCCTGTTTCGACCATTTCCGGGTTGTGAGGTCCGATGAGGTCTCGTCTATAAAGCTACGCTTTCCACGAAAGCCATGCTTTGATCACAAATGATCATCAGTCCACAGCAGCACTTAGCACGCCACACTACCAAATTGGGAGTATACCACTGATAACCTTCAACTACATAGCCTCTGAGCTCGTACGTCTCAGAGAAGGGTGTTAAGCTAAGAGAATAAATTCTCTGCCACCAACAGATATG
This sequence comes from Allium cepa, assembly GCA_030765085.1. NCBI lineage: Eukaryota > Viridiplantae > Streptophyta > Magnoliopsida > Asparagales > Amaryllidaceae > Allium > Allium cepa. The sequence goes on from CM060934.1 coordinate 208,023,533, forward strand.
TATTTGAAAGAAATCTGCTTTATATCTCAAAGTGTAGTATCAGACATACGACCATACAAGTCTGTTCCGGGTTCGAACAGAACCGAAGGCACTTCGTCCCATAAAGGAAAAAAGCCCTTGCAAATCCGGGTATCCATAATCCCGATCGGACTTCCCATAACATGTGGAAATCTCTATACCGGAGCAACTCAGTGCAAAGACATTCGATAGGTTGTCCTATCGTTTTCGAAGACACCCGGTCTTCACCACCATCTTCAAATGCTATAAACTTCGACGTATCACTATTCGAAATGGGTTATATGACACAAAGATCCTCTTCCGGCTAAATCGAATAGTGAGCGCTTAATTTTAAACACGTGGATATATCTATCACAAAGATTCACATTCAGGGTTCGATGTGGGTTTCGGATTACCAATTGAAATCCGACTCCCTGTCGCATTGAAGTTTAAATGTCGTTTTACAGGCAAAAAGGGTTTTCACATACACACAGAAACAAATCACAGTTCAGCACAAAGCAATTTGCATAACACAGTAACACAATCACAACAGAAATACCAATCCAGTACACAACAATAGTTAATCATTTTAAATTAAGGTGGATGTGATTTTAATGAATTAATCACATGACTATTTTTATTAATTATTATTATTATTTTATTTTTAAATCAATGATTAATCTTCTTAATTATAAGTTAATTCATAAAGAGAAAATTCAGAAATTCCATGAATTACATATCATTATATTTTTATTAACTTTAAGATAAACTCATTCTTATAAATGATTTAGCTATCACTCACAAATAGGTTAGAAAACATTTCTTTCATATTTACTGCTTAAATTTCATTTTCATTTCAAAATATGAAATGAATACCAATTTATCTTCTATAAAGTTAAAAAATAATTTTGAAAACCTTCAAATTCATATGTTTAAGTAATATTTTGTTATAAAAGAAATTTTAAAGAGTAAAATTAAATTCCTTTTTAAGCTCACATATTTAAAGTATACCTTTACATTTAAACTTATTTAAACATTTAAAGTTATAAAACTTTATTTAATTTCAAAATCTAGGATTCAAATTTAGATTTAAGATCCAGGTTTCAAATTTAATTTAACTTTGTTTAAATTCTTTCTTTACAAATTTCAAATTCATTTTAATCCAAATTCTTAATAAAATTCACTTAATTGCTTAAACATCTTTAAGTTATTGAAATAATAAAAAAAACTTTATCTATTCACAAACTAAGTTTCCATACTAAAATTGAATTTATATTTTAAACTTTGATTTATAAACTCAGTTTAAAACTTTATTTAAAATTTTAAAATTTAATTTAAAATTTCAAAACAGGAACAGGTTTAAACCCTGTAACACATTCTACCCGAGCCAGACAATATTTGCTTCGAGTCAAACGCAGAAAATCTTCGAGCCCAACATCAATACGCTCGAGAATTACTCGAGACTTTTCCCTGCTCAACGAAAAATTTGCCCAGACCGAAGAAGTGCACCGTGCACGTGCACTTCGCCGCAGATCACCTCCAGACGGCACCATATCGTCGAGCAAATCGATGATCACCCACCAATCAATTCCCGACCATCAGACTTCGTCATCCACTCGAAAATCGAATTCGAGTTAAAATCCCAAACCTGGAAACACGAATGGCATCACCTATCCAACCTGGAAATCGCATCGTACTCGAAATCCTGACCATCAGAGAGCTTGAAACTCTGGTCAACTCTTCGTCGACATCCCTTCTACCATCTCCCAGCACTACGAAGCACTCGATCCATCATAGACGACGAACGAATCAAAATATTCTGCCTCGCCCAAAACTAGGTTTACGAACTTAAAATGCTCGCCGCCGCCGTCACGTTCATCTGCCAACCATCACACTATTTTTCCTATAACCTCTGATCACTCCTCCACCTTCAGCCAAGATCCCGACTTCCACGATTCAGTCGATCACCATATATCGCCAATACTGTGAAATTAAAGCAAGCCCAATTTGCTCTCTCACCCTTGATCTAAAAATTATGATTTTTACTTTAAAAATCCTGTTTTGGTATACGAATTCAGTTTACATACCTGAATTCATAAATTAAGAAGTTCGAATTTTGACTCTTTAAAAGTTTTGCTCAGTTTCTTACTTCGCAGAGTTGTTAACATGTTGATTTAACTTAAATAAATTTTAAATCTTGAATATATGCTATAACAAACAATTTTTGTTTTAATACTAAGTCCTAATGGCAAGTAGAATAAAAGGAAGCGATTTTTGAATCAACAATCTTACTTAGAATTTCAGACAGAGATTATATATGAATAACAGCCTGCAGACAATCGTCCATTCATTCAAATATACACAGAGAGTTCATATATGTATATAACCATACTTATTACAGATTTAACTTGCAACAGATTTATACTCTAAATTTGCTTAAAAGTGGTGTTACTCACCTTGATTCCAAACTGAACAGAGTTTACTATGTTGAAACAGGCTGTGAAAATTTGCAAGCTGAAATCTTCCTCTTTAAATTTCTGGTTTGAGTTGAGCTGGAGTGTTGTTTAAATTGAATTTTGTTTAACTTTTAGATGGCACTTACTTCAGATTTGCTTAGCTTTGAATGAACGAACTGAAATGTGAGAAGTTGATATATAGAAAGAAGTTTACAAGGGATATATTTGTACAGGGTGATTATATGGTTTTTGTTAATCGACAGAAATTTCTATCGGATTAGAAAACCGTAGAAATTTTTTGAAATAAAAATAACCGCAAGTGCACGGTGTACGAATGTAGCACGTGGCGAATACGGGTCGATCCGCAGGGAATTGATGATTTTAAAATTCTATTCAATCAAATTATACCGAAATCGAGGAGAAATTGTTGACTAGAACTAAAATGAAGCTAAAACTAGAATTAAAATGTGATTAGAAAACTATTGAACTAGAGAAAAATTTAGAGGCAAATCCACTCTTAATTTTTTTGTAAATCAACAAAGACATAATTTATGATCTCTAACTTTGATACTAAGTGAAATAATCATTGCATTTATCATAAGTATGATATATTTAAGTTATTAATTAACATACCTCAAACCATCAAACTATAATACAACAATTATACCACTTATAATTCTCATGAAAATGAAGCCAAAGCAAAAGCTATTTTAAGTATGATTTATTTACTATTGTAATTAGTAATATAGATCATCAAATTTCATTTTTACTTTCATTTTACAATCAAAAATTAATTAGCAAATGATGATGTAAATTGTGTATATGTTTAATAAGAATAGCTCATTTGCATAAGCAATATAAGCTATCAAACCCACTTGTGTAAACTTACATCAAAATTTACATTCATGAAGCATAAACAAAGAGATCATAAATCATAAAAATGTTGAAATTACATAAAGTTAGAGAGCTTCATCACCCCTAAATTGAAGGGTTTAGCTACTCATTTGTGGCATTGAAGCAACACAAGTAAATTTCAACATTAAAAAGAAAAGAGAATAGAAAATAAGCAAATAAAGCAAAAGAGATTAGCTACTAACTACTTGCATAAATGTAAATCTAAGCTATAAGCATAAAGAGAAAAGAGAGCATAGAAATAAATATTAACAATAAAACAAAGAAAAACATGTAGAAAAGAGAGAAGAAAGAGGCTTGGAAGCCATTTTTATTTCATAGAAGATTGAGCTTACACTTTGATTTCTTAATTTCCTAAGTAAAATAAAAGAGTAGAAGATGATTTTTTCATGTATATAAGAGGGCTATTTATACATGCATAAAACCCTAATTCCATTTTTATGGAGCTTCCCAAATTGCCCTTGAGGTAGTGTGGCCACCAAGTAATCATTAGCATATGTTAATTCTCCACTTAAATGTACATGAAGTTTTAATGACCTTTTAGCATGTGCTTAGCTCGTAATTGAAAATCAAGGTAAGTGGATGGGGTGCTCCATGATCTTGAACTTGAATTATTTCCTCTTCATTCTTTTGTAGTTCCTTGTGCATGCATATATCTTCATGAATCATTCTTCCATATGTATCAAAATATCCTATAAAAATCATAAAAATTGTCCAAGTAAAAATTCTTACATCGACACATGCACAAAATGACCATTTTGCCCCTGAATGAAGATGAATATATGATGGTTTGAAAATAATTGAATTTAGATTTTAAACATGTTAAAATGCCCAAATATGATGTTTATTTAAATAAAAAGAGATAAAATATGGATGTAAATATATGCACATTTACGTGCACATCAAATACCCCCACACTTATCTTTTTATTCGTCCTCGAATAAAGGAATACTAAGATAAATCCATTTTCGTAGGGAGCACGATTGCATTAAGCGTATGCAACAAGCCGTTAAACCTCAGGGTGGCCCCAGTGGGACGAGTGTTGTCTCGTGAGGGTTTTCAGCGGATACTACCCACAAAATCCAATGCAAAGTGAAATATTTACAAAATGCAAGATTTATTTACAAAGAGATGAATGCGAGTTTTTGGAAATATTTACAAATGAAAGGTTTACTTTTAAGTAGACACAAATAAGTTAAATACAAGTTCTGGTTGTTGTCTTGAAAATTTAAGTCATTTACTCGTCAAAATTTCCAATAAAAATCAAGTTGTCATAACAGATAGACCATAGCTTGGCTAGTTGTTTCGGTTGATAACACAATGTAATTATGAACTGGATCCTTAGTCGATTATCAAAGTTTATTAAAGTTGTATTTTCATTTCTTTTCAATAATAAGTTTAATCAAACAAGTTAAAATAGTGCTAGGATTTCAATTGCTTGCTCTCTCATTATTTGCAAGAAAAATTACACACTTAGCTCAGGTAAACTGAGGCCGGATATACCACCCATGCACTGCCTTTCAGGCTTATGTGAGGGGAGTATAGAGCATGGCGAGTGCACATACTTTCGTGCATACACCTATCGACCGTAGGTGGTTTTTATTAAGTCTTTTTTTGCATGTGTTCCATACATGCATAACCGTGAGGACTTTTAAATGAGTACGAAAGCACGTAATCAAAGATTCCAAGTAATTCACCCATGCATAACCGTGAGGACTTTTAAATAAGAGTGAATACTTTGGATGTTATTATTATTTTTTATTTTTTATATTTTTTTAGGAGAGAGAGTTTTGCAAAATCATCTTAGAACCATTTAACTTAGAAGATAAAAATGTTATATCGATTACTTTAAATTTACCACTTTTTTTTTAAACAAAGATTTTCAGTTAGAACATACTTCATAATTAACACATACGAACCTTCCTATATACTAGTTCAACCATTGTTATTTGTAATCAAACTTCATTTTTTATTTTGTTAGGACAAATAAATTTTCAAAAATTTCAATTTTATTAACCAAAACTTATACTTATCTCATAGTGTTTCTTCAAAAATAAATCAAAATGCTAAAAAATGTTTGAGATTTAGAGATTTTTTTAAGTAAGAAAATAAAAATTCAAAAATGCCATGAAACTAAAAAAATAAAATAAAAATGAGACTCCCTCCATACTTAATTTTGACTATGTCCCCACAGTCCATGCATGATATAATGAGTCTAATGGGGAAAAATATGTACATATTTACAAAAGAGGGTTAACATTCTTACTAGACATAGCTTGGCTCATGAAGGATCACGAGCTTCTCCTCTTGGTTATTTGGCAATTCCAAGAAAAATTTCAAACGATGACCATTGACTTTGAAAAATGACCCATCCCTGGGGTTTTATATTTCTACGGTACCATGTGAAAAAACAGTTCGTACCATAAATGGTCCGGTCTATCTTGATTTCAGTTTCCCCGAAAATAAATGAAGTCTCGAGTCATATAAAAGAACTTTTTGGTTAGGCGAAAATGTTTTCCTTAGGATTGACTTATCATGAAAAACTTTGGTTCTTTCTTTGTAAATTTTCTCATTTTCATACACATCATTCCTAAGTTCTTCTAGTTCGTTGAGTTGTAGTTTTCGATTTTCGCCAGCTTTTTCAAGATCAAAGTTTAAGGTCTTTATTGCCCACAATGCTTTGTGTTCAATTTCAACGGGTAAATGGCAAGCTTTACCGTAAACTAAACGAAATGGGGACATCCCAAGGTTAGTTTTAAAAGCAGTACGGTAAGCCCAAAGCGCATCAGTCAATTTCTGAGACCAATCTTTTCGATTTTTGTTGACAGTTTTCTCCAAGATTTGTTTTATTTGGCGATTCAAAACTTCAACTTGGCCACAAGTCTGAGGATGATACGGAGTGGTTAACTTGTGGGTTATCGAGTATTTCTTCATTAAAATTTCAAAAGAATGATTACAAAAATGGGTTCCGTTATCACTGATTATTGTGCGAGGTGTGCCGAACCTCGAAAAGATGTTTTCTTTGAGAAATTTCACAATAGTTCTATGGTCATTGTTCTTGCACGGGACGGCTTCGACCCATTTTGAAACGTAATCGACAATGAGAAGGATATACAAGTTTCCAAAAGAATTGGGAAAAGGTCCCATAAAATCGATACCCCATACATCAAACATTTCGATCGTAAGATTGGGGTTTAGAGGCATCATATCTCGTCGAGAAATTCGTCCCAGCATTTGACATCAATCGCAAGTTTTACAAAATTCAAACGTGTCTTTAAAAAAAGAAATCCAATAGAAACAACACTGAAGCACTTTTTCTGCAGTTTTTCGACGACCGAAATGTCCACCACACGCTTGATCGTGCAAAACGAAAGAACACTCCTTATCTCATTATCCGTAATGCAACGTCGGATGATTTGGTCGGGACAATATTTGAACAAGTATGGATCGTCCCAATAGAAATATTGCACTTGGACATGAATTTGTATTTGTCCTGTTTAGACCACGATGAGGGAGTTTTTTCAGGGATTAAGTAGTTCACTATATCAGCGTACCATGGGTCGATAGAAATTGAAAGAAGTTGTTCATTGGGGAAGTTTTCATTGATCGGCAAAGAAGATGGTGCGTTCGAAAGACGAGACAAGTGATCAGCTATGACAATATCGGATCCTTTTTGTCTTTGATTATAAGGTCAAATTCTTGAAGTAAAAGGATCCAACTTATCAAACGGGATTTTTTTAGCGAAGAGATATCGAAGCGTAGAATGGTCAGTGTAGATCGTAATGTGTGAACCTATCAAGTAAGGTCGAAACTTTTCGAGAGCAAAAACTACAGCTAGAAGCTCTTTTTCGGTTGTTGTGTAGTTGAGTTGAGCGTCGTTCAAAGTCATACACGAGTAGTAAATGACGTGAAGGATCTTGTTGATGCGTTGTCTTAAGACAGCACCAACAGCAAAGTTCGAAGCATCACACATTATTTCGAAAGGAAGATCCCAATTAGGTGCACAAATGATTGGAGCAGAAATGAGTTCGTTCTTAAGACGTTCAAAAGAAGAGATGCAATCAGAGTTAAAATCGAAAGGAACATCTTTTCCAAGTCAAAGGATGAGCAATTTTGCTAAAGTCTTTCACAAAGCGTCGGTAAAAGCCAGCGTGTCCTAAAAATGATCGAATGTCCTTAACAGATTTAGGGATGGGTAGATTTGCAATTACGTTGATTTTCGCTTTATCTATCTCAATGCCTTTATTTGAGATGATATGTCCAAGGACTATGCCTTGTTTGACCATAAAGTGGCATTTTTCCCAATTGAAAGTCAAATGTTTTCTATACATCATCTTAGAACCAACTTGAGATGATGTAAACATTGGGAAAAAGAATCGCCAAAGATTGAGAAATCGTCCATAAAAACTTCTAGAAGCGTTCTATCATGTCGGAAAAGATTCCAACCATACATCGTTGGAAAGTCGCAGGAGCGTTGCAAAGTCTGAATGGCATACGTCGATACGCGAAGGTACCGAATGGACACGTAAAATTTGTTTTCTCTTGATCTTCGGGAGCGATTGGAATTTGGTTATAGCCGGAATAACCATCAAGGAAGCAGTAAAATTCATGGCCGGCTAAACGTTCGAGCATTTGATCGATGAAAGGAAGGGGGAAGTGATCCTTACGTGTTGAGGCATTTAATTTTCGATAATCAATGCAAACACGCCAACCCATTTGAGTACGAGTTGGAATAAGCTCATTTGAATCGTTCTTGACAACGGTTAGCCCAGACTTTTTTGGTACAACGTGAATCGGACTAACTCATGAACTATCAGCGATTGGGTAAATGATTCCATTATTGAGAAGTTTAAGAATTTCATCACGCACCGCATCTTTCATTTTTGGATTAAGCCTTCGCTGCGCGTCACGAGTAGGCTTAGCATCGTCGATTGAATGGATGCGATGTTGAACAAGAGTTAGACTAATTCCCTTTATATCAGAAATCGACCATCCAATTGCTTCTCTGTTTTTCGAAAGAATAGAGAGTAACGAGGTTTCTTGATCAAGAGAGAGAGTTGTGGAAATTATGACGGGTAACGTTTCGTCTTCACCTAAGTATGCGTACTTAAGATGATCGGGAAGTGGTTTGAGGTCCAACTTCGAGAGTTTTTCGATCAAAGAGTTGGATTGAGATTCAGACTGAACTTGAAGTGATTTAAAGGGAAGAGTGTATTCAGTCTCATTGGGAATTTCGGGAATAACTTTTCGTACTCAGCTTCGCGTTCGTCGTTAAGGTCAAATGTCTCGTTTTCGAAGTTTTCGTGAATGGCACTAACTTCCAACGTTTCGTTACGAGGTTCATTCGATTGGCTTTCAAGATTGAAAAATGTTAAGATCCAAAGTCATGTTTCCAAAAGAGATTTTCATTGATCCGTTACGACAATTGATTAAGGCATTTGAGGTGGCTAAGAATGGTCGGCCTAAAATCAATGGAATTTTACTCGAGGGATTTATCACGGGTTGTGTTTAGAGAATTATAAAGTCAACAGGGAATATGAATTGCCCTACTCAAATGAGAACGTCCTCGATTTCTCCCACGGGCTTCTTAATCGAACGATCGGCGAATTGAAGTGTAACTTTTGTGGGTTTGAGCTCACCTAAACCTAATTATTCGTACATGGAGTATGGAATCAAGTTGACACTCGTACCTAAGTCTATCAAACATTTGTTAATTGTCTTATCTCCAATCGTACAAGAAATTGTAGGGCAGCCAGGATCTTTGTATTTAACGGGCATGGAATGGGATAAGACTTCACTTAAACTGGCGTCTAAGAAGAATATTTTGGGAACCTGAGTGTGTCGCTTTTGGGTGCACAAGTGCTTAAGATATTTCACGTACGTGGGGACTTTCTGAACGATGTCCAGAAGCGGAATGTTAATTTTAACTTGTTTAAAAATTTCCAACATCTTTTCCATTTGGTCCGAGTGTTTCTTGGGTCGAAGACGATGTGGAAATGGAACACGAAACTCGGTAGGTGGGTCTACTCGAGTAAAAGAGGAAGAGTTTTGATTGGCATTCGATTTGATGTTTGGCTCCTCGTTCTGTTCAGATTCGTTTGTTGTTTTAGAAACGTCGAGAGAGATTTCCCGTAAATCGTTTGGGTTAACGACTTGATTATCGATTTGTTTACCGGAACGTAAAGTTGTGATAGCATTCAATTGGGTGACATTGCTATCTTGAACAACATAGGCTTGATTTGAATTTTCATTTTGATTTCTGGGATTTGGAAGGGCTGGCTTGGAAAAGTGCCTCGTTTGCGTTCACTTAAAGATGTGGCTAATTGACTTATTCACATTTCGAGTTTTGCAATTGATTGGTTCGTGTTTTGCATATATGACGTCAATGAATTTTGCATATTGTTGTTTGATTGAAGGCTTTGAGTAGTTGCCTTAGCCAACGTTTGAAGAGTTTTCTCAAGTGAAGTTAAACGTTTATCATCTTTGGGAGGATGAACAGAATTTGTTTGAAAATTTGATTGTTGTGGTTGATTATGGGACGAACCCGCAAAGTTTGGTTGAAAACTATTGGGTTGAAATGGAGGATACGAAGCATTATTCGAGAATTCTTGAAAATTGGGACGTATCGTATTCGTGTTGGGATTGTTTTGGTTCCACGCAAAATTCAGATGATTTCTCCAACCAGGATTGTAAGTTGGAGAGAACGGGTCGTTTTTGGCTTTATTGATACATTGGTTTGTTCGACAGAATTGGGACACTGATCGGTTATATGATTAGGATCGTTGCATTTATAACACATTGGTTGGGAAGCTTGATTTATTTGATTCGATGAGAAAATGTTATCGAATTTTTTAGTCATTGCGTCAATTTTAGCTTCCAAAGCAAAAGAAGATCCTATCGAGTGTGCACTCGACTGTGAGTAAATTGATTTCTCGTTCGAACGTTCCCATTGGGAGGACTTTTTAGCGAGGTTTTCAAGAAATTGCCAAGCATCATCGTGATGTTGGACAAGAAAGTTGCCTTGGCACATTGATTCGAGCATTGTTCGCGAGCTGTTTTCGAGTCCATCGTATAAGATTTGGCAAGTTGTCCGTTTTTCAAAGTTATGATGTGGACATTTTATCAAAAGCTCTTTGAATCTTTCAAAATATTTTCCAAACGATTCTCCCTTGAATTGATGAAAATTTACAATTTCATTTTGAATTTTACTTGTTTTTTCCAAAGGGTAGAATTTTTTCAGAAAACTCTTACAAATTCTTCCCAAGTTTTAATCGAGTTTGATGATAAGCTGTACAACCATTTCTCAGTGTGATCCGTAAGAGCGAATGAGATTAATCGAAGTTTGATTCCATCATCGGAAAGTTGTTAGAGTTTAGTGGTTGTACAAACTTGTTTGAATTTAGTCAAGAAGATGTATGGGTCATCGTGCTCGAAATTGCCAAATTTCGGAAGTATGGCAATATGGTTCGAGTGATTTTCAAAATGGTTACCTATAGGGGCGGGTAACGTGATGCAAGATGGAATAGAAACTCTATCGGGAAAGGTTTTATCCATTAGAGTTCGTGGGCCGTTTTCGTTCGCCATTTCAGGAGGATCGTCTGTTCGAGTTAAACGGTTTGTAGAAGGGTCGCGAGTCCAACGATTCGTTGTTGTGTCACGAGTCCAAGTACTCATGCACAGGTGAAAGTCGAGAAGAGAAAGGAGTTAGAATTGAGTTTAGAGAGTAAAAGAAGATTTGAAAAATTGTTTTTGTTTTTTATTTTTTTAAACAAGGAAGAAAACTATTTACCAAGTGAGATTTATTTTCAAAAGAAAAGTTTGATTTTTTTTTTTGGTTTTTCAAATTTTTTTTCTTTTTCAAAAGATTTTTTTATTTTTGTTTTTGATTGAAAATTTTCAAAGGGAAGGAATTTTTTTTTGGATTAAAAACTAAGTTAAGTAAAACTTACAATTTTTTTTTGGATTTTGGATTTTTTTTAAATATGCATGAACTAGTGCAACTAAATGAATGCAAAGGACTTAATTACAGTTTTCCGTCCTTAGTAGCTCCTAACCCAAAATTGCATAATCACACTTTGTCTTGGGTCAACAAAAATATTTCTCAGCCATGTAACTGACAGGATTTATCGGTGCACCACGAATCACCCTAGCAATGTAGCCGAAGGTTTAAGTACCTTCAGAGGAACAACCAGTATAATATTTACGTATCACCGTAATTTTTATGATTGGTTATTACTCTGCCGTAGCCTAGACACCAAGAAATAGAATCGTTCAAATAAAACAATTGTGAAGATACAATTGAGCCCTAAGTGAGCTCGTGACACCCTTAGGTCCAACGTCTAACCTTTATTATTGGTCAAATTCTACGATGAAATGCGTTTATGGGCTAAGGAAAGGGTGATGAAATCCCTCATCTTATGTGAATTGGGGTATTGCCCTTAGAAAAGAAAAACAAGATGAGATGAATGCAAAGCAGAAATTAAACGTGAAATTACAGTGCAACTAAAATGAAGTTTGTTTTTCTTTTTGGATTTTGAATTTTTTTTATATATACACAAATGCAAATGCAAGCAACCAACAACGCAATTCAAATAAAAATAAGGAAAAATGTGCACATTACCAGAGCGTGCAGATTACTTAGCAATATATACATATATATATGTGTGTGTGTGTGTGTGTGTGTGTGTGTGTGTATGTGTGTGTGTGTGTATATATATATATATTAGCGGCAATTTTTTTAACAAGCAAGCGGTTTATTTGTTGGCAAACACTTCTTCCTTTTGAATTTCTGCTTTGGCAACCTGAAATGAAGAATAAGATATATTTACAAGTTTTTTTCTAATTAATAGTAAGTTTATTAAAGAAGAAATCAAAACAAGTGAACTACAAAACAAACTAAAGCCCTTGTTTTTTTAAGGGTAAAGAATACAAATTGAGCAAACCCTTTTTTCTTAAATAAAGTAAGAAACTCAAAATGATTGAAACCAAACTATTTTTTTAGAGAAAGAAAAGCAAGAAACTAAAACAATTACTCTAAAAAAAACTTAACCAAAACAAAAAAACTCAAAGAGTCCTTTTTTTTTTACTTCAAGCCCGGCCCACACTCATATAAACAATATAACTCATTTCTATATTTCCTCTTATTCGACAAAAATCCACAAATCCTCCAATTCAACGAAAACAAATAAAACAAAGTAACAAATCCTTAATCAAATTCCGCAATTTCCAAACCTTGATTTCGCTAATATGTTAAGGCGATTGAGGGTGGAAGTTCGATGCCTATTCAAGATGACAGGTTGAAGGCAGCGAGGTGAGTGAGGCAGTGAAGGTGTTGATGTCGCTTGGAGGAATTGGGTTGGTGAGGCATTTTGCGGTGGTCGTTTGGAGTAGAAGTTCGAAGTTGCAGTTGTCTTCGGTTGGTGGCAATTTGGGGAGTTTGTGGTTGATTTGGGAATGGTGGCGGAGGAGACGCGTTGCAGGTTAAGGAGGAGGCTGCTGAATTAGGGGTCGCGCGTGATGCAGAGGTGGTTGGTGGCTGAGGTAAGTGTGGTAGTTGACGTATGAGGATCTGAAAGTAGGCAGGTGGTTTGGTGGTGATGTTGTATTGGGAGATAGTGGTGTTTGGAAGTTTGATATGAATGACAGTTGTAGGAGGATGGTGCTATGGTGATAATGTAGGTTGTAAGTGATTGTTAAAGGGGAGGAAAGGCAGTGAAGATGACTGCGTGGGTATTATGGATGGAGGAGTTTGCAAGATGTATTCTGGTAGAGGCAAGTATGGAATGTTGGTTGCAGTAAGGTAGAGGAATATGTTAGTGTTGTAGAGGAGGAGTGAATGAGAAGTGACAATGTGAGTTGTTTGGTCTGTTTTGAACAAGCAGTTGTCAGGGTTGATTGAGCTGCAGTTGTGGTCAGTGGTTGCAAGTGGCACTGGAATGGGGGACTGTGCACTAGTTTGAAGGGGAGATGATGGTACGGTTGTGTATCACAGTGGAGGGGTGATAGTGAAAGGATATGGTGGTGGATTTGCTGCTGTCAAGTGGAAGAGGTTGTTGTGATTGGAGATTGTCACAGTTTGAATGGATGTGGAGAAGGGCTTGGTTGAATTGGGTTTGAAGGAGTTATTGAGTAGTGGGATGGAGATGGCTTATTAGTGAAGTGCACAGGGAATAGTAGTAGGCAGTGGGGAGGGGTATGATGAAATGTTTAGGGGATAGAGAAATCTAACAAAAATGGTAACAAAACTGTGAAACTAAAATGCAAATGAAATCAAGGTTTGTACACAATGCAGCATGCAATGAATTTTTGTTTGTTTGTTTTTTTCTATATATGCAATGATTTTTTTATATGCAATGCAACTTGTGAGAACAGTGAACATGAAACCAAAAAAAAACCAAAGAAATTGCAGAAGTGAAATAAGAGGTAACAGAAGTGAACAGTGAAGTATCAGAAGTGTTAGAACTCAAATATGAACAAAAAATGCAGACTATCACAGAGAAATGAAATGCAATTTTTTTAATTGCAAACAAACACACAAAATTCAAAGAAAAATAATTTGAAGAATGGAGAATTAAAATGAAAACAAATTCCCCGGCAAAGACGCTAAAAACTTGTTAATCGACGGAAATTTCTATCGGATTAGAAACCGTCGAATTTTTTTGAAATAAAAATAACCGCAAGCGCACGGTGTACGAATGTAGCACGTGGCGAACACGGGTCGATCCGTAGGGAATTGATGATTTTAAAATTCTATTCAATCAAATTATACCGAAATCGAGGAGAAATTGTTGACTAGAACTAAAATGAAGCTAAAACTAGAATTAAAATGTGATTAGAAACTATTGAACTAAAGAACAATTTGGAGGCAAATCCACTCTCAATCTTTTTTGTAAATCAACAAACACATAATTGATGATCTCTAACTTTGATATTAAGTGAATTAATCATTGCATTTATCATAAGTATGATTTTTTTATGTTATTAGTTAACATAGCTCAAACCATCAAACTATAATACAACAATTATACCACTTATAGTTCTCATGAAAATGAAGCCAAAGCAAAAGCTATTTTAAGTATGATCTATTTACTATTGTAACTAGTAATATAGATCATCAAATTTCATTTTTACTTTCATTTCATAATCAAAAATTAATTAGCAAATGATGATGTAAATTGTGTTTATGTTGAATAAGAATAGCTCATTTGCGTAACCAATATAAGCTATCAAACCCACTTGTATAAACTTGCATCAAAATTCACATTCATGAAGCATAAACAAAGAGACATAAATCATAAAAATGTTGAAATTACATAAAGTTAGAGAGCTTCATCACCCCTAAATTGAAGGGTTTTAGCTACTCATTTGTGGCATTGAAGCAACACAAGTAAATTTCAACATTAAAAAGAAAAGAGAATAGAAAATAAGCAAAGAAAGCAAAAGAGATTGGCTACTAACTACTTGCATAAAGGTAAATCTAAGCTATGTGCATAAAGAGAAAGAGAGCATAGAAATAAACATTAACAATAAAACAAAGAAAAACATGTAGAAAAGAGAGAAGAAAGAGATTTGGAAGCCATTTTTATTTCATAGAAGATTGAGCTTACACTTTGATTTCTTAATTTCCTAAGTAAAATGAAAGAGTAGAAAATGATTTGTTCATGTACATAAGAGGGCTATTTATACATGCATAAAATCCTAATTCCATTTTTAGGGAGCTTCCCAAATTGCCCTTGAGGTAGTGTGACCACCAAGTTATCATTAGCATAGGTTAATTCTCCACTTAAATGTATATGAAGCTTTAATGATCTTTTAGCATGTGCTTAGCTCCTAATTGAAAATCAAGGTAAGTGGGTGGGGTCCTCCATGATCTTAAACTTGAATAATTTCATCTTCATTCCTTTGTAGTTCCTTGTGCATGCATATATCTTCATGAATCCTTCTTCCATATGTATCAAAATATCCTATAAAAATCATAAAAATTGTCCAAGTAAAAGTTCTTACATTGACACATGCACAAAATGACTGTTTTGCCCCTGAATGAAGATGATAATATGATGGTTTGAAAATAATTGAATTTAGGTTTTAAACGTGTTAAAATGCCCAAATATAATGTTTATTTAAATAAAAAGAAATAAAATATGGATGTAAATATATGCACATTTACGTGCACATCAGTTTTGTACAATATATCAGAGATATTTTTTTTCTTCTTGTTTGACTAAGCGGGTTCTTCTTGGTGGCTGATAAGATACATTTTGGGATAGCATTAATTACTATTGTCTTGTTTCACACTTCATGTTTATCCCTTTAATCATAAATATTTATGTTGTCTTCTTAGGTCTACATACATATCCTATTTTGTTTGAATGTAGTTGAATGTATAAATTTTTTCTTGTCTTATGGCTTTATAATATAAATGAATTTCTATAGTTAATATGTTGTTATAATTTTTCTAATGTATTCACTTTATATTTTAATTTATCTTATATATATCTATTTCTATTTCTAATTTAAATATGTATTTCTAACTTAAATGCTTATTGTCTTGTTTCTCTATATACATATATATTTATATTCTATTTATTTTGTAACTTTACAAATTAAATTCCAAAAGTTCAAATAAGTTACCAAATTTTAAATTAACAAATTTTGGGATGTTACACATGACAACATCTTTTGGAAGCTTGATCAGATATGCCTTTCACCACTAGAACCAGGTACCATTTATGTAATTTCTCTCGTAGAAACTTCCTCTTCAGCATGGTTTCAAATATTAGAGCACAACCTACTATTAAGTTACATATGTGGCTGTTGGTTAGAGACCACCAATATGTTCTTCCTGTAATACTAGATATGTTCACTGCACCAGAAACACCATTTAGCAAAAAATTAGAACCCGTCTTAACCCATTTTGCAATGGCCATAACTCATTGCTAAATAAGGTGTGGTAGATATTTAGCAATGACCCAAAGCTATTGCTAAGTTCATTACCAATGGACTTTCCCTCCACTAGAAAATGTACAGGATGGTGTAGTAGAAATGGCTGAAAATATTAAGTAACAGCTTTAGTTTGCTCATTGCTAATTTATTGGATAGGAAAGTCTTAAAGCCGTTACGAATTGTAGAATAGTAACGACAAGTAGTTGTTGTGAAAATCAAGTTAGCAATGGCCAATTTCCTTTGCGTTTTTTGCCTAAAGCCATGACTATTTTTCATTGATTGGACATTATTTAAGCACAACTTTTAGCCATTGCAAAGCATTGTACAATTTATTTTATATAAATGTTTTATTGTCTCTTAAAAAATCTATATACACTATACTAAAATATAAACATAACATCATCAAATGTATATAAGATAAAATGTAAAATGTGTACAAAGCGTACATTCAACAAACATGTATACAACATGACTTTTAATTTACTTTTGATGTATTATAGAACAGGAAGTAAACACTAAGAGTTTGGACATTCAACTAAGCAAGAAGAGTTTTTGTTTTGCACATTTATCATCTGCTTATTGACTCCTTTTGTGCTTATCTTACTTTTAAACACAACATATTTGACTCCTCCAAACATTTTATGGTTTGTTATAGAATGTCGGTTGGGTGCATCAGATTCATGTCTGGAACTTATCTTTACTTTCTTCCATGTGGCTCAAAAATAGGAAGGTATTCTACCAACGTCTGATCCACGTGACAGAGGATAAGGTGAAGTTCCAAAATATGGGCCTTATGCACTCATTAACACGACCACTTGTATCTGACCGTCTTGCCTATGAAAACATCAGAGTTGACTCCAAATGTTTTGCGGTCTGCTACAAGTTGTTAGTTGGGTGCACTAGACTTGTGTCCGGAACTTTACCTTATCTTCTGCCATGTGGTTAAGAAATGTACGGGCATTCTACCATTGCTTGATCCACATGATGATGGACAAAGTGAAGTTCAGAAACACAAGTTTGATGCATGCATTGACATGACAGCTTGTAGCCCACCATCTAAATTTTAGACGATCATATATGGGCTATCGAGTCAAACGGGTGCACCCATTAACACGAGAATACGTAGCTGGCCGTCTAAGGAGTAAAAGCTGCTCCTTCAAATTTACTCCATAAGATAAATCATTCATAGTTCTACATGCTTGAATTCTTTTCATAACTCGTTTCCATAAATATTAGTAGTTCATGAGACTTGTGACATATCAAAGATTAGCTAGAAAGCTTTTCGTGTAAAACTATGTAAAACCAAATGATATGCAAGTTTTAAATAGGATATATGATAGAAATATGAATCACAATGTGGTAGTATTTTCATCATTTAATAAAAAAATTGAATTGCAAGAAAATTAGTAACTGCATAGAATATGTATGGAAACTATTATATTTATGACAACACACACACACTTACTAATCTTATGTAGTTGTAATTTTTGACTTTGCACCACATCATTAACCATAAGCACAAATCTTATGTTAATCTAATATATTGTAGTTAATTATTTAATTCCTTTTAAATTGGTTCCAGTCTAGGATTATGATTATGTCAAACCATAATCTTTATCAAGGGAGAAAAAAATACTTCTTCTATAACAGCACTAGAAGGAGTCAAATTGTGATTCCCATTTGTGATGGCTAATGACTTTAACCGTCCATAATGTTCGTGCTTTACTTCGAAGGCTTCACAATAAGAACATGGCATTTTTTATAATGAGAATTGTGGTTATTTACACTCCCTAAAAATGCCTTGCTTCCAAAATTACCAATAATCAAACACACACACGCGCGGACACACACACGGAGGGCAAGGATCGGCTAAACCTCAATTTGGCTACACTCTAATCCCCTCTTATTTCGACCATAATTTCCAATTTAAATAATAATACTTTCCCTCTCTTCCTACTACACTATAGAAACTATAATTATTTAAATTAGAACATCTGGTGGAAATCAGGTGGAAATCAGGTGTAGCCGATCCTTTCATATACACACACACACACACACACACACACACACACACACACATGTAATATTTTGTATCAGTGTAACACAAAACCTTTTAAACTCGGAGAGACCACGACTTCCAATAAGAAGAAGATAAGCATGAGTTTATTTGGCAGCCTCACAAATTACCTTCTTAAGATCACCATCTGTTGCTAATATTTTTGCTTTTTCTTCATAGTATCAATCAAGATATCAATATGCCTGAGCTGGGAGATGGGGACTAAAGGACTATGTCCGAGCAGGTTCAAATCCCAGCGCCTAACCATCAGTGGGAGTTTCAACGTTAAGCATCCGTGTGCGACAACTAAGTAAAAGCGGGGTAGACACACGGCGTGGGGTTTACTTAAGTGAGTATCAATGAATACCATGATCTTAAGGTTCCCCATGTTATCCAAAAAAAAAAAGATATCAATATGCCTTGCTAAGTGTAATTATATATATAGTTAGATAATTTACCTCTTTTTTCATAATTTTTTAATGCCACACATAGTAAGGTCTGAATATTCTCTTCCTGTGCTTTTTTGATGAGATATACCATAGAAGTTATTGCACACACAATTGTGTCTTATACATAATTACTATTTAGAATTTTGTATCAATCGTCATATGGCGTACATGCACAATTAATATAAATCTAGATAGTTTGCTATGCAAAAGCCAAATGCGTAGTATAATATCAAGAGAATTTCAAGGGCTAAAACTAGAAAAAAGTTTCGATATGTTACAGTTAAATTAAAAGCAATGAAATAAGTGTAATGAAGCAGAAAGAGTGACTTACTAAGTCCAGCAGGAATGGTAAAGTGCTGAAAAAGTTGTTGAACTTGAACAAGGGTAAGGATATTATTAGAAGACACTAAGGACTGCTCTTCTTATAGCATACAACTTCACTAATTCACTTACGTTTTTAAAATAAAAATAATCCAAACTGGCCCACACTTGTCCAATATGCTATACATGAACCATACTTATTTACATTATGGTATATGGTCTATGGATTTATATTCATTTTCCAGACTATCCAACCAATGAAAGGGCACAAGAACCAATCCAATGCATGTGATGCATAAGAACCAATATAATAATATACATAATATGCGCCACTATGTATTGGGGCCAGGAGGGAGGGGGTTTAATAGACATGTAAAACTGTGTATGGGTGTTCAGGCAATGTCAATGTAAAAAACAACAAACTTTTTTATGGATTCTAAGCATAAGAGGTATAATTTTAAATAGCTAAGAGTTTATATAATTACCTAGGCCAACCAAACCATCATATGGTTAATTTCTGTAGTCCACATAATAACATTAATAGACAACAACACTATTCATGTATACGGAAGTGATGTCCATGGGTTATAGTATCTTGTATCATACACCTTATATTTACAATATCAGTAGTAATATATCATGAGGTTTTGTTCATAATGTCATACAAATTGATATTAGTTCAAATATGTTTGGATCCAGTTAGAAGCAAATACATGCTTATAGATTACTGTTAAGACTTAAGATATGGTTTTGCTTTTCATACATGTAAGGTCACACTAATAGTTATAACAAAAAATACAGTAACCAACATCATATGAGAAGCATAAACATAAGCATATCATGAATAAATATAGTAACTTAAAATAGTAAAACGATTTTTTTTGAAAAGATCTGGAATCCAGCGTTCGAAAATCGACATCAAATACCTTACTTGTGTTCGAATGCCGCAGATTCAAACGTCGAAGTCCGTTTCGCGCCGGAGCTTATAATACATTAAGTAAACAACACATTGAAAATGAAAGAATATTTTATTGATACACAATCGATACAACATTCATACAAATAAAATGTTCAACATTATCAGAGATACAAAACAACAGCGGAGAGATAATGGCAATAGCAGAAGGGATAACAACATCTTCAATGCCAAGCTCCAAATTCCTAGCCAGAAGCTCGAACCATCATCAATGCTGAACTTGAAGCAAGTACGGTTCGGAATGCTGAAGAGAAGCACAACGCGATAACCAAAATCCAAAGTCTACAAAGACCAAATACTTTAAGATTTCCAAACAGAAAGTTGAAGGCTACCGAATCTACATCTACTAGCTGTTTATCTGAAACCTGACTCTAGGCTGCCCTTGTGGAAAATTGTAGGCACCCAAAGTTTAGAAAGGGAACAATAAACTCCAAGTCAGTCATGGGACTGGTGTGAGCAAACAAAACAGTTTTATTTGAAACAAAACAAACAAAAAGAAATAAAAAGAAATTCGCTATGCTTTTTGGAAAATGAAACTACCATAAGGCCTCCCTACACACACACAATGCAAGCGCACAATTGGAGGAGATTTCTCCTTACGATAGTCAAACATGCTTGATATGCAAAATCCTTTTTTTATATTATTATTAGTGCACAGTGCAGAAAACCTTTCGAAAGTATAATATTAATCTTAGCCAGCATACCACATTTCATGGTATGCCTACTGTAGCTACCATGTTCAATAGCATATTACCGCCATATTCCATGGCAGGTTATACAACTAAAACCGTACAAGGCTTGTATTGTTTCGCTTGGATTTCCAACAAATGGTCAGGCTAAGGAACTTCCTACACCACATGGGTATGCCTTTGGAGGGACGCCCCGAGAACTTAACCAGCTCTCTGCCAATACAAGGCCGGGTTACCTCTGTAACTAGGTAACTAACTGTCATGAGTATGCCACCCTCCGGTCGTTACCGACCTTTATCCCGGGATTCACCAACAAATAGCAACAACCACATAGATTAAATATCTGGGCTCCGTACCATGATACCACCTTTTTTAGAAGGAAATGGACATACCCTAAAGGACGCGACCCTCATAACCTTGCCGCATCATTCCTGTTTCGACCATTTTCGGGGTGTGAGGTCCTGATGAGGTCTCGTCCACAAAGCTATGCTTTTCACAAAAGTCATGCTTTGATCAACAAATGATCAGCAACACTTAGCATGCCACATTACCAAATTAGAAATATATCACTAGTAATCATCAACTACATAACCTTTGAGCTCGTACATCTCAAAGAAAGGTGTTAAGCTAAGAGAATAAATTCTCCGCCACCAAGCAGAAATGTATTTGATAGAAATCAGCTTTACATCTCAAAGTGTATGTCAGACAGACATCCATACAAGTCCGTTCCGGGTTCGAATGAACCGGAGGCACTTCAAAAAAGCCCTTGCAAATCCGGATATTTACAATCCCGATCGGACTCCCCATCACATATGGAGATCTCTATACCGACGTGACTCAGTGCAGAGACATTCGATAGGTCATCCTTTCGTTCTCGAAAATACCTAGTCTTCACCGCCTACTATCCATTACGTCGTATCACTATTTGGAATGGGTTTTCTGACATAAATTCCTCTCCCGGCTAAACTGAATAATGAGCGCTCAATTTTAAAACCATATGGATATATTGGGATCTTAGTTAAGTCACAACTTTTAATCCCTAAAACCTTTCCTTTTGAATGGTTTAAACAAATTCCACTTTTAATCTTTTTAAACAAAAGATTCACCTTTTAAGATCACTTTTAATTTGAAACAAAGTTCACCAATCTTTCACAAAGATTCATTCATAGCTTTCAAGACTATTTTCAATTTGATTCACCCATAACTTCAAAATCTTTCAACAAAAACTGGAAACTTTCCCTATATATGAAAGCTGTTACCATTTAAAAACAAAAGCCTTTCATTTCGAAAAAATCTGATCAAATATGCACAAGTTATAGCCTTTAAAGTATAAACTTGGGTTAAATTTAAATTCCTAAAATAATACTTTTAAAATACTTTAAAGATGGTTTAAAAATTCATATATATATATATATATATATATATTATAACTTGTATCACCACTTTTCAAACCATAATTTCCAAAATAATTTCAAGATTTAAATAAGACATAATATATTTAAATAAATTTTAATTTCAAAACTTTCTTTCCAAAAACTTTTCATATTCAACCCAATTCCATTTCCAAAACATTTAGATTCAAAATACAACTTTTAAAACCATTTCATCATTTTGAATAAAATAACTTTAAATTCAAAATTTTGTGACGTAACCAATTCCTCGTGAAAATCCATATTTGTGTTTGTGTGATGTAGTCCAAGGATTTTACACATAATAATACAATGACATAATCATCATCAATTCAAGCACAAAAATATCGATAAGCGGTATAATCCTACAACGCTTATCTTTCATTTACAGATTCACAGATAAATATGTATATTCAACACAGATAAATAATTTACACACATCTCAATTCAAACAATTTGCATCACAGAATATTATAGATCAGAGATAACAATCAATTCAAGCATTCAACACAATCCAATCATCCATAAGCAAGATTACTTAATTATCTGATTGTAATGAATTATCAAACCCTTGTAACTTATTATTGGCTACAAAACATTTGCTATTATTTTAATTCATTAATTAATCATCCTTATTCATTCATCCTAAGTAATTATCCTTAATTAATTATCCCTTAACTAATCACATAGTTTAATTAACCTTTAATTAATTACATTAATTAATTAACCCTCAATTAATTACATAAATAAATCATCCTTTAATTTATTTATTAACCTTTAATTATTAAGTATTTAACCTTTAACTATTAATTAACCTTAAATTAATTATCCTTTAATTACAAATTGTTTTTTAATTACTTACATTTAGTAATTATCCTTTAATTACTTGATTAATCAACCTTTAATCGTTAATTGATTTTCCTTAATTACTTTCATTAAGTAATTATCTTTAGGTAATTAATTTTCCTTTAATTGCTTTTATTAAGTAATTATCCTTTTAACTAATCACATTAATTAATTTGCCTTAATTAATGACATTATGTAATTAACCTTTTATAATTTAACCCTTTAATTTATTACCCTAAGTAATTAAACTTTTAATTAAATTACATTGAGTAATTATTCTTTAATTACTTTCATCAAGCAATTATCATTTAATTATTTTCATTAAGTAATCAACTCTTTAATCATTTTCACTAAGTAATTAATTATATTAATTAATTGATTAACCTTAAATTAATCACAGTAATTAATCATTCTTTAACTTATCAAAACCTTAATTAATTTTAAAGATAAACCCTTTTATCTTAATCAATTACTTAATTACAACATTAAATCTTACTTGAATGAACCTTTGAAATAAATTTATTTATTAACTAAAGACTTTTAAAAAACATTTTCTCTTTCTTAATCAACTAATTAATTATACCATTTTAAATAAACTTAGGTTAAAACAATTTAACAGCTCTTATTTATTCAAATACTTAAATAATCATCAATTATTTACAAGAATTTTATTTAAGAAAACAATCCAAAACTTGGTTTATTTAAATTTTAAAAACTTGATTAGTTTTAAAATTTTAAAAACTCTCACAAAACCTACCCGAGCCAAACACATGTTTACCCAAGCCCAACTTCGAGTTTTCCCCCACATTCTTTTCCCCGAGTTATCTCACGAATTACTTCAAGTTCGTCTATCCACCTCCGTTGCCTTAAATTCAAATCCTTCGAGGAGAATAAATACTTTAGAGACTTAAGATCCATGTACAGATCAAACTGCTCTCCTAAAAGATAGTGTCTCTATGACATGAGTACAAAGACAATGGCTACTAACTCAAGATTATGGGTCGGATAATGTCTAACATAAACTTTCAATAGTCGACTAGCATAGCTCACCACCCTTCTTTTCTGCATCAAGACCGTGCCTAACTCCGCACTGCAAGCATTAGTATACACTGTGAATGCCTTCATACCATCAGGTAATACTAGGATAGGTGCACTAGTCAGTGCCTCATTCAGCTTGATAAAAGCATCCTCACACTTCAAGGACCACGAGAAAACTAAACTCTTCTTGGTAAGGTGGGTTAGAGGGGTAGAACTTTTGGTAAAGTCTTAATGAGCTTTCTATAGTAGCCCGCCAAACCAAGGAACCTCCTAACTTTCATGGCATTCTTTGGCACATGTCAGTCCTGTATTGCAGCGACTTTACTAGGATCGACCATCTGCCCTCACTCGTTGATATTGTGTCCCAAAAAGCATACCTCCTTACCGTAAAATGGTAATTGAAAAAACCGCCTTCAACTTATGTGATGTGCACGTAAATATGCATATTTTTACAACTATATTTAATCTACTTAAATTAAATAAATGATCATATTGGTTATTTTAACTTGTTTTAACCAAAATTCATATTGATTTCAAATTGTCACATATCCGTCTTCGTATAGGGGCAAAACAGTCATTCGTGTGCATATGTTTCTTTGAGAAAAATTAATTGAAAATTTACATATATATTTGTGTAGGAATTTGATCTCAAATAGGAGTGGTTTCATGAAGACATATGCATGCACAAAATGAATACACATGAATGAAGATGGAAATAGTTCAAAGTGAAGAACATGGAAGACCCCACCCACTTACCTTGATTTTCAATTAGGAGTTAATGCATATGCTAAAAGGCCATTAAAGCTTCATATATATTTAAGTGGGGGATTATTGAAGCTAATGATAACTTGCCCACTACACTTCCTATAAAGCATTTTGGGCATTCCCCAAAAATATGAATTAGGGTTTAACACATGTATATATATCTCTTATGTTTCATGTAACCCTCTTCCTCTTAGTCTCTCTTAGTTTTAGTTTAGGCTCAAAAATAAATCAAGCTCTCTTCTTTCTTTTCATGGCTACTTAGCTATTTTTTTTTCATGTAACTTTCTTTTTCTTATGCATTTTAGTTACTTGTTCATTTTACTTTTCTTGTTCATTTACTTTAATGTTGGTAGTGTAGATTTACATTCATGCAAAGTTGATTAGTTTTAATTCTTGTTAATTAGCTTCTCTTTTTCATTAGCTTTCATTTTCTTTTCTTTTTGTTTTCATGTTGCTAGCTATATTTGTTAACCAAATAACAAATATGAGAGGCTAGACCCTTTCAATTTAGAGGTAATGAAGCTCTCTAATTATGTAGCTTCAACTATTTATTAATTCATGCTCTCCTTTTGTGATTAATGATGATCAATGAAGTATTTTATTTGTTGTTCTTGCTTTGAATTTAATAGCCTATATTGTTGACACCAAATAGGCTATGCTTAAACAGTCACTAATACAAATGCCTCTTCATCAAAATATGATTATGGCATAAGAAAGTGATTTGAAATTCAAATTTGATTGTCTTTATTTCTAATCAATGGTTAATAGGCCATACTTAAAGTATATTTCATTTCCATTGTCAAGGTTCATGAAAGTTAGTAAGTGGTTTAAAGGGTGTGTTATAGTTTGATGGCTTATGTTGGATAATCAATGGCATAAATATGTCATACTTATGATAAGCACATCAAGTAAAGCACTAATGACTATAAAAGAGAGATCGTGATTTCATATGTGTTAAACTACATGATCAAGAGAGTGGATTTATTCTCTAAATTGTCACATAACTCTTATCTTTTCTTCTCTTTTCTTTTAGTTAGTTAGTTAATTCTCTAATTCTCTAGCTTAATTTTCACTTGAAATTGGTATAATTTGATTGAATTGAATTTTTAAATCATCAATTCTCTGCGGATCGACCCGTATTCGCCACGTACTACAAGTAGACAACGTGCGCTTGCGGTTATTTTAATTTGAAATTTTTCGGCATTTTTCTAAACCGATAGAAAATTCGTCATTAAACAACTTTTTGGCGCCGTTGCCGGGAAATTTGTCTTGATTTTATTTTCTATTTTTCGAATTATTTTCGTTTGATTTTTGTGTGTTTATTTTGCGTGTGTGTTTGCATTTAAAAAAAAATGTTGTTTGTGTGATTTGTTCTTTCATTTAATTTGTTTGCCTATTGTTAATCTTCTATTTGCATTGCATATCATATATATATATTTTTTTTAAAAAAGAGCATTGCATTTCACTTCACTTCAATTTTGTTTACATTTGGATTGCAAGTTTTTTAAATACATATGATTTTCATTTTTGTACATATTCAGTTCCTAAAAAGAATTACACTGTGCAACAATTTCTGTGCACATCACAGTGCTGTTACATCCCTGATCGCCATTTCTACAACTGTTACATCCCTGATCACCATTCGACAACCAGTGCAGCTAACCAAACATACTTCACCACTGCTGAAATCGACCTACTATCTGCAAATACCTCCACCTCTATCGCTACACTACCGGTCTACTCCAAACTTCCTTCTAACAACAAGAAAACTGCACTTCTGCATTCACCACACATAACCAATTCCATACAAACATTCCCACAAACTCCTCCTTCCACACTCTTCAGCATATCACAACACCTCTACAACCTGACTTACTAGTCCACCAGCAACCATCAATATCCACTACACAATGCACATCAAGTTCGACAATCCTCCAGAGAACCGTTGCCTGGCCACTTCAGTACTTCTCCATCCACCAATACCAGACTGCCTAACTACCGAGACCACCCACCATTGCATATACCATACAACTTCTGCTGCTTCCTGACTGTGAACATCATCAGTGTACACACTGACACCCACTAACGAAAACAACAAGTGCTCAATCACTTCAACTTCATAATTACAACAACCTTCCTTGATCACCTGCGTTCATCTCTGCGACTCAACAACTTCACAACTTCTAACTTCATCACAGCTAGTTCACCACCAAAACAATGCCATCACACCGCCTCAACCTCAAGATCACCCATCTACCTGCATTTCAGAAAACATCACCCTGCCACTCTCTGTTCAACGTCACTTCCTCGCAACTTGCTTCAACAACCCAAACCCCTCCTTCACTTCACAATTTCACCTATCAAACCAACAGATACACTACAGATAACCTTCATCTCACTGCTGCAACCTCGAACGACAACTTGAGCGCAACTGCAACCAGTGCCACTCATCTCCTAATCTCGACCACACTCCCCTATCAGCAGTTTTACCTTGCCTTCCTCACCCAGCCGAACTCAAAACTTCCAATTCACCCCCACCGACTTCCAAAAATCACCACGACAAAATCGAACAGCAGCGACTACAATTACCTATCACCAATACTCCACACACGACTGCAAATCTCCCTCAACTGCAAAATCGAACCACTTTCGGACTTTCGCCCACCACCGCTAACCAATTCACGTGATCAAGCCACATCCTCAACATACCACGAACCCAAAAATCATCAACTTCGTTGCAATTCAAGCAGCAACTATCTGTGCGAATCCGCCTAAATCCCCAAATCGAACTTAAAAACCTTACCATAATCATCGGCCAAATTACCCAATAGTTCGAACCCTTCAATCGACCTGAAACCATCAACCAAATCCCCTACTTGATCTCGTGAAGTGTGAATGAATTTTTTTAAGAAGAGAACGGGTTGAATTTGTGGCAACATGATTATCGGTTTTGAGAAATAAGAAAAGGAATTAATGTTAGTTCGGTTTGAGAATACACGATTATTGTTTGGGCTTGGGCTGTGATTTTTGCAATTAGGCTGGACTTTTTTTTAGTTGTTAGATCTGATTGAGTTTGATTTCTTCTTTGATTTATAAAAAAAAATCTCTTTTACTTAATTTGTTCTAGTTTCTTTTATTTACTTTGTTTCAATAAATTTTTTGTATACTTTGTTTTGTCTAATTAATTTTGTTTTGTTTGTTCAGTTTTATCATTTTTTTTAAAATTGAATTTGTTTTCGTTCTTCCTTTCATCAAAAAAATAAATAAATAAATAAATTATTTGTATGTATCTTGTTTTATTTTCTGGTTGTCAAAGCAAATTGGAAGAGTTGTTTGCTTCGCAGTTCTGCTGCCAAAAATAAATTGTTGGCTTGCTTATAAGAAAATTGATGCTTCCATCTCTACTTTTATTTGAACTGCATTGTTGATTGCTTGCATTTGGAAAAAAACAAATTTCATCGTAGTTGCATTGTTAATACACGTTTAATTTCAGTTTTGCATTTCATCTACGATTTTGATTAATAATAACGGCTAGACATCGATAACACTTAATTGCATATTGACAAGTTGTCTTCTTTGAACAATTTAATTTCTTGGTGTCTAGGCTACGGCAGAGCAATAATCAATTATAAATATTATGGTGATTCGTAAATATGATACTGAATTGTTTCTCTGCGTATTTAATTCTTCGACTGCATTGCTACGGTGATTTGTGGTGCACCGTTAAATCATGTCGGTTACCTGGCTGAGAACTATCTTGTTTATCTAAGACGGTGTGTGATTATCCAATTTTAGGTTAACTTAGGATAAATAATTTGTAATTAACCACTGCATTCATTTAGTTGCATTAGTTCATGCATATTTAAAAAAATTCAAAATCCAAAACTTAAAAAAAAAAATTGTAAATATTTCTTAACTTAGTTTTTTCTCCTTTTCCTTTGAAAAATTTCAAATCAAAATTCCAAAAATCCAAAAAAAATTACTTAGATTTTTTTTTAGAAAATCCAAAAAAAATATAAAATCTTTTCGCAAAAACAAAAAGAATTTGAAGAATCAAAAACAAAACAACAATCAGTTTTCCATTTTGAAAAATAAATTCTATTTGTAAATATTTTTCGTTTATAAAAAAACCAAAAACATTCTTGAAAATATCTGAATTTCCATATTCACTTGAATTTTACAATAGTTGTGAAAATCAATATAATTCGTATGATTTCACTTCGAATTCATATGGATATTTTAACGACAATTATTCTTTAAACAATTCGAATTTGAACAATAAAATTTTTAAAACGATGACCAACCCTTGAATCTAGAAAATAGCATTTCATCTCTACTTATCTCTACACAACAAAATCGAATGATAAATTTTCAAAATAATCAAAATTTGAATTCACTTCAAATTCAAATTACTTCGAGCATAACTCATGCCACTTCAATTTCGAACTGCAAAATAAATTTCAAACTCAAAATGAAAATGAAAATGAAAACAACTTTTCAAACGAATTTGGCAATGACAATAATCTTAACCACGTTACGATTAAAATTCTTTGTTCTCAACAATTTCAAAGTGAAAATCCTCATGTTAATAATTATATATTGGATTTTGTTGAGCAAATGGACGAAATTTACAATGATCACACAGATTTGTTGATTGAAACACATATGAAACAACGTGATAAACAAAAGCAAATCCCAACGTGTGATGAGTGAAATGATAATCCATCTTTTACCCAAATCAACGATTTTCAAATAGCAACTTTTGAAATTGAAAATAATAATCGTAATGAAGTTGTTGAAAGCACGGTAATTGAGTTGGATTTCAAATCTTTTGAGGGTGTGGAACCAAATTTAAAATCCGATCTTCCTTTTCTCGATTTCGAAAATTTGAATACAACAACTTTGGATTTTGAACTTGAGATACGCAATGAAGTTGTTGATAATCCAACAAAGGAAGACGAATATGAATTTTTCTGACTTTTTGATGACGAGTTATTAAATTCCGGCGGGGAAGATTTAAATCACCACTTTGATTTTGAAATCAATAATTTCGAATTTTCAATGACAAACTTGAATTTCAATTTAGTGAAAGTAAACTTGAATTTCAATCAATCGTTATATCTACCCCAAAAGTCATCGAAAATAAAACAACTCATACAATTTTTAATAAAACGACATTCGTTTTTCCAAATCCACATTCGATTCCAAAATCTTTTATGATTCGATTTTCTGCGCTTAAGCTGTGTCTCGCGTACTTGGCGAGACAAATGAATCAGTTTTTTGAAGACCGGTTCATTTACTCTTTAACGACATACTTTCTGATGTCATGTAAATAATCATCTTTTCATTTTCATTTAAATAAAGGTTATATTTTTATTTTTCTTCTTCCACTTGGGTTGACTGTGGGGACATGGTCAAAATCAAGTGTGGGAGGAGACTCGTCTTCTTTTTTATTTTTCATGACTAATTTTTCATTTTTTCTTCCAAAACTTTAAAAAAAATCAAAAATTTAAAATACAAAAAAAATAAGCATTTTGATTTATTTAAAAAAAACACTACATGATAAATATATGGTTTTGGGTTATTAAATTGAAAATTTATTTGTCTTTCCAAAAATAAAAATGAAGCTGATTATAAATAACGATAGTTTAACTAGTATATAGGAAGGTTCATGCGTGATAATTATGACATCTATCCTAATTGAAAATTTTTGTTTTAAAAAGTGGTTGATTTAAAGTAAAGGATATAACATTTTTTTGTCTTCTAAATTAAGTGGTGCTAAGATGATTTTAAAAAACTCTCTCTTTCCAAAAAAAAATTAAAAAAATTGAAAAAAAACAAAACAAAACATTTGTATGTATGTAAATACTTTCTATTAACACATACGGTCGACAGGTGTTCACACTTGTGTGTACACTCGCCATATTCTGTACCTTTCTCACGTAAACCCGAAAGGCGGTGCATGATCGGTATATTTGGCCTCAGTTTTAACTGAGCTGGGTGTATGTATATAAAAGAAATTATTAATAATGCATACAGTCGATAAGTGTTCACACTTGTGCGTTCACTCGCCATGCTCTGTATTCTCCTCACATCAGTCCGCAAGGCAGTGCATGGGTAATATATCTAGCCTAAGTTTACCTGAGTTAGGCATATAAATATTGTAAATATCAATAAATACAATAGAGAGTAAGCAATTGAAATCCTAGCACTATTTTTGAATTATTTGATTTGACTTGTTATTGAAAGTAAACGAATATACCACTTTGATAAACTTCGATAATCAACAAACAATCTATTTCATAGTTATACTGTGTTATCAACCGAAACAACGAGTTAAACTATAGTATATTTTCTTTGATAACTTCATTTTTATTGGAAATTTTGACAACTAAAAGGTCTTAAATTTCTTGATAATAACCAAAACTTATAATTAACTTATTTGTGTTAATTTAAAAGTAAATCCTTTATTTGTAAATATTTTCAAGCGTGCATTCATATCTTTGTAAACAAATCTTGCATTTTGTAAATATTTTCATCCTGCATTTGGATTTTGTGGGTAGTATCCGCTGAAAATCCTCACGAGACAACACTCATCCTACTGGGGACACCCAAAACTTTAACGGCTTGTCGCATACGCTAAATGTAATCGTGCTCCCTACGAAAAAGGATTTATCTTAGTTTTTTTTCTTTATTCGAGGACGAATAAAAAGATAAGTGTGGGTTTTTTTATGTGCATGTAAATGTGCATATTTTTACCACCATATTTAATCTGTTTAAATTAATTAAATGATCATATTGGATATTTTAACTTGTTTTAACCAAAACCATATTAATTCCAAATTGTCACATATTCATCTCATATAGGGGAAAAACGGTCATTTGTGTGCATATATTTCTTTGAGAAAAATTAATTGGAACTTTATATATATTTGTGTAGGAATTTGATCTCAAATAGGAGTAGTTTCATGAAGACACATGCGTGCACAAGATGAATACAAAGGAATGAAGACGAAAATAGTTCAAAGTGAAGAACATGGAGGACCCCACCCACTTACCTTGATTTTCAATTAGGAGCTAATGCACATGCTAAAAGGCCATTAAAGCTTCACGTACATTAAAGTGGGAGATTATTGAAGCTAATGATAACTTCGCCACCACACTTCCTACAAGGGCATTTTGGGCATTTCCCAAAAATATGAATTAGGTTTTAACACATGTATATATACCCCTTATGTTTCGTGTAAGCCTCTTCTTCCTTAGTCTCTCTTAGTTTTAGTTTAGGCTCAAAAATAAATCAAGCTCTCTTCTTTCTTTTCATGTCTACTTAGCCATTTGTTTTTATTTTCAAGTAACTTTCTTTTTCTTATGCAATTTAATTACTTGTTCATTTTACTTTCCTTGTTCATTTACTTTAATGTTGGTAGTGTAGATTTACATTCATGCAAAGTAGATTAGTTTTAATTCTTGTTAATTAGCTTCGTTTTTCCATTAGCTTTCATTTTCCTTTCTTTTTGTTTTCATGTTGCTAGCTACATTTGTTACTCAAATGATAAATATGAGAGGTTAAACCCCTTCAATTTAGGGGTAATGAAGCTCTTTAATTATGTAGCTTCAACTATTTGTTAATTCATGCTCTTTTTGTGCTTAATGATGATCAATGAAGTTCTTTATTTATTGTTCTTGCTTTGAATTTGATAACCTATATTGTTGACCCCAAATAGGCAATGCTTAAACAATCACCAACACAAATGCATCTTCATTAAAATATGATTGTGGCATAAGAAAGTGATTTGAAATTCAAATTTGATGGTCTATATTTCTAATCAATAGTTAATAGGCCATACTTAAAATAGATTTCATTTCATTATCAAGTTTCATGAAAGTTAGTAAGTGGTTTAAGGGGTGTGTTATAATTTGATGGCTTATGTTGGCTAATCGATAGCACAAATATGTCATACTTATGATAAGCACATCAATTAAAGCACTAATGACCATAAAAGAGAGATCATGATTTCATGTGTGTTGAACTGCATGATCTAGAGAGTGGATTTATTTTCTAAATTGTCACTTAACTCTTATATTTGCTTCTCTTTTCTCTTAGTTAGTTGGTTAATTCTCTAGCTTAAATTTCACTTGAAATTGGTATAATTTGATTGAATTGAATTTTTAAAATCATCAATTTCCTGCAAATCGACCCGTATTCACCACGTACTATAGGTGTACGCCGTGCGCTTGTGGTTATTTTAATTTGAAATTTTTCGGCATTTTTCTAAACCGATAAAAAATCCACCGTTATTATGTCCATGGAGTGTATTGAGCATTTATTCTAGATGCATTTTGTGCTCCTCCTTACTCCTCAAACAGAATAAAATATCATCAACAAATACCACTAGCAACCTCCGAAAACTCAATGCATCAAATCAAAAAAAGTAAAAGGGTGCATTGGTTAGTCCATAGGGCATGGCTAACCACTCATAAAGTCCGTCATATGTTTGAAAAGTAGTCTTATAAATACTATCCTTGGCTGCACATAGTTGATGGAATCCGACAGCCAAGTCAAGCTAAGAGTAAACCTTCGCTCCTACCAACTAATCAATGAAAACCTCTATGTGGGGCAATGGGTAATGATTCTTTTTTGTCGGCTTACTCAGCTCACGTTAATCAATGCAAAGCCTTAGATAACCATCTGTCTTAGTGGTAATGACAACTGGTTCTCCCTATTCTAAAATACTCCTCCTAATGAATCCCTTCTCTAACAGCTCGCTCACTTGCTTATTTAGCTTGCATCTTTCTTTAGAAGCTATATACCTCAAGTGTAAGGCAACAGATCTGGCGAATCTGAAACTCGATCCTCTCTAAGGTAGAAGACCAGCAATATTGGAAACATCTGGATAGTCCCTGACTACAAACACTGAATCTAACTCATCGTGTAAGAGGTTTAATGAAAATAGGTAAGTCAATATAACCGACCTATGGGATCACAGTAAACCTTTAGCCTACGTTCACTACAAGCACCCAACCTAACAACTTTCCTATCACAGTCTAAGATCCCTCAACGCATGGTCATCTGGTCCATGCAAAAAACCATACCAAACCAAAAAAATCCTGTCAAATGCATCATAATCGAACTCGGTCCCAAAATAAACAATTTTAACCCCCTACATATCATAGATAAATAAGTCGATCCTCCTATAGGGTTTTGTACAACCACTGGGTATGTAACTATGCTAGTGTCTAATGTAACTCGTTTACAAGTCTACCCAAAATAGTGCAATGCCGCAATGTCAAATAAGGTGCGAACGGATAAATCAGACAGAGTTAACACACCTTCAGTTATGACCTTCTTTCCCTTATCTGCTACTGGAGGAGCACTCGAGCTAGGAACAATAGTGTGTAAGCTGAAACTACTTAGGTAAAGGTCTTTTGTGAAGCTAGACACTCTTGCGCCATGTGCCCGAATTGATTACAGTTATAACGTTTGACCTTCGAGATGTTCATCTTTCACTTCTTCGCAAAATTCCCTTTCTTACCACATCTCCTACACTGCAGCTCATGTTTCTTAATCTTCCCTTTGGCCCCTTTTTGCCTTTGCCTTGATTTTTTTGTATTGTCTTTCCTCCTGACTTCTTGAGCTTTCTCTTTAATTCCTCCTTAGAGACAGTGTTCAGCAAGGTCATCTCCACCAAACCCTCAAAAATTAAACTCGTGGGAATATGAACAAGGGCCAAATATCGAAAAGGTTGATTCGGCTCCTTTGCAAACTGCAATGCTTCTTGCGTAGGGTATTTATTAGGTTCATGCCAAATCTAGCCAACTCATCAAACTGATTCACATAATCCTTCATCGACATCATTCCTTGTTGTAAATGTATGAATTTCTCCAATTGTGCTCCTTGCTCAGCCATGGAATGAAACCTCATTTCACAATGTCTCCTAAACTCTCCTTAAGTTATCTCCCCCTCGTCGGTCTCCCACACTGCTACATTCCACCAATTAAGGGCCTCTCCCAATAAATTCCAAGTAGCAAGCAATCTCCTAAAGTTATCTCCAAGACCCATCAACCCAAAAATCCTCTCGCAAGCGAGGATCCATACCCACGAGTCCACATATGACTCGGTTCCCACGTATAGCTTCCCTCCTGAACTTGCAAAGTCCTTACATAGTTCGCTAAAATCGACAGCAAGTGTATGGGAAAGAACTACACGTGGCAACCGCTTTGTGGGTCCACTATTAGAGTCAAGCTCGGCTTGTCCTCTCATTGCAGATGTAGGTGAAATCATATTAGATATTCACACTCGGAATCTTAGCTGCATCATCTGAGCCACAACCATCGAGATCACTCATCTTCTCTATCGATGATTTAGGAATATATTAGCAACTTTTCCATGTATTGGCAAAATAAGTGATAGCATTTTCCTATATTATACTTATATAACAAAGCTTTTGTAAACATTTTATATGTATATATGTACACACTTTAGTAACCTATTTTGAGAACTTTTCAGGAAACCTTTTCGAAGAACTTTTTTTCAAACGTTTTCAAGTATGTTCTCTCAATATGCACCTAACTCCTAAGGAATTTTTAACCTTGCTTTGATACCAAATGTGATGGCTTGCACCTCCCGACTCACCGATCCAGAGTGTAGAGTGACTTTCGAACTCACGTCAATGCTGAGGAGTATGAGCTATCATGATTTTAAACTTTTTAGAAACTAAGAATGTAAGGATAAAATATAAGACATTCTACAATATTATATCACATGGTGAAAGGAAAAAAAATACAAAGACAGAAAATAGTAATCTCGGAAAATATCATAGAAAACACAGTCTCAAAACATACATAGTCATATCCAAAGTTTACAGAAATATAGCATACAGTCAGATAAATACTAAGTATGATAAATAGTTACATGGAGGGTATTGGAAAATAATAGGCAACTCCACTTCTAAGCTTGCCTCTCCACATACTAATCCTTGGGCCTATAACCTGTTGCGTTATCCTATTGTGGTGAGGAAAGAAGAAAGAAAAGGAGTGGGTTAGACAAAACTCTGGTTGAATGAGTTACACACTAATATATGGTGATCACATGCATTTGATATCATTAATGCTCTTTGTGATCTAGGGTGTTCTAATGTGTTTGTGAACTATTTGCTATGGTAGGCTTCGCTAAACTAAGAGGTATAGTTCTAAATACAGCTACACCAACATCTTGTGAATGCTTAGACTTAGAATCGAACAACTAATCGAACCCCAAAACAACTATGTATCGGCTAATAGCTTTTGGAACTATTCCAACATAGGGTCACCTACAATATCAACCTTGGGACAACATTCCAAATTATGACTACATGTATCTTATTTATGCATTGAGGTGGAGCCTGTAATGCCGACTCGCGTCAACAATGTCTTAAGGTTCGTTGCAAACGTGTCCACTCTCAATAGTATCATAACGCCACTTATCACACCATGTCGGATATCCATCACCAACATGGTACCATATCCTCATTACCATGCATACCAAGGAAATTCCATTAGTGTTGAGCCACACACTTCTCCAGGCATCATCTTCAGTGTTGCACGTATACCATAGAACCTCCTGTAAGTGCAATTTATGATAAAATTTCCCCAGTCAAATATCAACCCTATTGAATAAATAGTCTAGGCCTCGTTGCCCACATACACATCTATCCTGTCTTATAACATCCAAAAGTAGTAAACCTAGGGAGCTAATTTCCGAACTTATACTGACAGCCATATGTACATACATACATATATATAAAAACATATAGCTTGGGCCTTAGGCCAAGGTTTAGGCTACGCCTGCAATCGATAACCGGTCGTTCGTTGGTCATTGGAGCGGTCCATTGCTTGCCATCGACCAACTCCAATGAGCCTGTCGCCCAGTTGGAATGTGATTACTGCAAATTTTTAATTATCATCTCTATTAATCATCGTTTTCATTTATCATTACAATAACTGTCAACTTGTCCATTAAAGTAAACCTTAATCTGTGAATCTATAATTTATAATTTCCTATATTTACATACTCGATTTCATGTACAATTTCATATACAACTTCAATAAATCAAAGTAACTTAGATTTCGAATCAACAAGGTTATATCTATCTATATTTGATTTAACAAAAAGGGTGAAATCGACCTAAATCATTTCTTATCAACAAATTTACTTTAGTCATGATTAGATTAGGTAGGGATCATGTTCATATGTGTTAAATTATTATCAAATTTACAATTCACTATGGTTATTAGATAAACTTAAAATTAATATCCTGGATCAAATATGGTATAAATAAAATCAATTATGTGTAAATCCTTATATAAATTATGAAACCACTCACCTCTAGAAAGCTATCCCCTCTTGATTTGTGTTGAATTGCCCTTTCCTCTAGTTTTTAATCATCCCTTTTGCTTAATCTTATCTTCAACTTGTCCTTAATTTTTATTTGAGAAATTTTTGTTAGAGGAGAAAGGGATTTAGAGGAGAGAGAGAGAGAATTTGGACACATTGCTTGCTAGTGAATGGTTAGGGTTTAGGATGACTGTCCTATTTATAGCTGCGCAAAAAATTACTGATTGTTGATTTAATATAATTAAATCTGGGGCATTGGGCCTATGCTAATCCTAGCCGATATGTGCTCACCGGTTGACCGCTTGGTTAAGGGCAGCCCATCGCCACATGTCGATCGCCTACAACCAAGGTGTCGACCAGTTGAGTTATTTCTTACTAATTTTAACGTTAGTTAATTTCGTATACATACACACACATATATATATATATATATATTCTAATTATTTTTGAATTTGAACCTCTAAACGTTAATATCATTTTCATGCTAGCTTCGATTTAAAAACATTATACATGAAAATTATCCATAAAATCGCTACAAATGCAACAATGCAAGTTTTGAAGGAAAATTCAGATTCTTGTAAAAATTCCCTTTTTACCCTGGTTATATTTAATTCAATTCTTTTTATTAAATTTTTGGTTAATTTATATGGGGTGTTACAATTTGATTTATCTTGTTTGAAACAAAGTGCTTTAAATGCACTATTTCTTGATATTATGACATGCACAAGCATGATATGTATTTTGGGTATAATAGTATTTTAGGGGAATAATAATGTTTTGGGGGGCCAAATGTTTTTAAATAGTTGAAATTTAACATTTGACAAGAACAAAACAAGATGTTAGCTACTAGACTGATAGAATCTATTCTAACAAACTGATTTGAGGGTCGCAACCCAAACCATGATGACTTTATCTCTCGTCACAAATTCCAACAATCGGTTGCATGAACTAATTGGTGAATATTAAGAAACTAGATGTGCAGCGCCATAAGAGCTAATGCCTCAAGATGGAGCTAAATAGGCGACTATAGGACATAAAATGTAAATGTCTTCACTCCTCAAAACTGGATAGGCGGTGCAACTAAGGGACCATGTGAAGTGCACTCACAATTGGTCGTAAGCAATCGAATGAAAAATGATCACACGGGCTTGTTGAGGAAGTTAGTCTTTGTAAAGGGTGAATCGAGAAGGGGTTACCAACGAGTATTCCTACTTGGAACTCAATTAATAGAGTTAAGATATATCTATCATTCATATATATCAACCTCGTAAAATATATGTGTGATTGTTAATTATTTAAATATGCCATTGAAAAGGATATATTATAGCAAACAATGAAATCAGATTCGACCTCGTAATATATACATATACATATATATGCAACTGTTAATTCTTTAGTTATGTGGTTGAAACAGCCCGTACTTTGGCAAATAATCAAATCATATTTGTTAAATTTGTAAATAGAGTACTTGAACTTAAATTGATAATAACTCATATAATGTGAATAGATTGTGATATCCTGGTTTATTAGAGTTGTAGCTACGAGTTACAATGGATATAATCATAACATGAACCATTTTGATAAAGTATATGTGGGATTTGGCATGTTGTGCATGACATCTATGTGTTTTAAAATGTTACCTTTGAACTTGACACCACATATTTATTATTTATTATTTGGATTGTACTCACTGGACTTCTAGCCTGACTCAAGGTTTATTATTTACATAATAATGCCTCAGGTCAGACTGAGGTGTTGTTTTTTTAGGATGGATGTATATGGATGTCGGTCCATTTTGTTTATTGAGTAGTCTATAGGAATTGTATATTATGTTGGATTACTACTAAGTTTGAGTTTAATAACAATTGCTTGTAAGCTATGATCAGCCACAATATTCAGTTTATATAGAGATATAATGAAGTTGAGAGTACTCATGTCGTTGTGGGCATGTTTAAAGAATGTTTATAAGAAGAATCATTACATTAACATTTGAAGTATGTAGTTTTTGGATTATATATAGTCTACTGAACTCAAGTGATGTATTTGAGTAATCCATGTATCTGACTTATTTTGAGATATATAAATACATGTTACCATTTCCACTGTGATATTGATACTGTGTTACTTATCTATAGGTTTTTTTGATATTAGAGTTATTCATTCTATAACAAGTGTAAATTGACTTGCATCAAGGCGAGATACATGTTATTTCAAATGTATTCAATTATTCAAATGTATCTGTGTTGATCCAAAGAAGTGTATATAAAGGATCACTCTGTCCATGCACTTTGATCTAAGCTATTGGGCAGTAAACTCCCTTTGATTACTCGGTCATTGGAGCCGAGGCATCACATTGTAGTATTAGAGCAAGGTTAAACGAGAATTGAGTGAATTAGGAATCAAAACTTATTTAACCATAGAAAAGTCGGACATAGGTTGTTACCCAATCAGTATAACCTGGGTAGAATTAGGAATTGATCATGTAAGTGACATATGATTTAAGATTGGTGTTCTGAGGAAAGAACAATAAAGAAGAATTATGTACGTATTTATGATATACACGTATTGTTAGTGAAATATTTGAAGAAAAATGATGGAAAAATTAAAAAGTTTATCTAACAAACTAATAAATGTTGTTTATCAGAAAATGGTAAGACCTGGTAGACCTAGAGCCGGTGTATCTCTCGAGTCATCAAATGGTCAAGGAAGCAGGTCAAAAAATCCAAGTGTACTATTACCAATGAACCAATGAATGGAAGTTATGAGGCATATGGGCGTTGCTAGACCGCCAAATCTGAATCCTTGAATTAAATGCATAGGACTCTTTAATGAATATACATGTTGGGAGGATAGCCATTCTTGGGAAATGAAGGAGTTATGGGTGTGCACACTTGGTTGAGATCCTCTAAAAGGATTTTCAATAATTTAGGTTTAACAGACCAAGAGAAAAGGAGACTGATGTCTTGCCAATTACAATATAGTACTTTGGACTAGTATGATGCCATCACACAGCAATAGCAGAAGAAGAAATAACTTGGCAAGGGTATAAAGATCTATTTAAAGCTCATTTTCTTCCTAAAGCAGAAAAGGAAGCTCTAATTTGGAAATTTATAAATCTAACCCAAAAGAATGCATCGGTAATAAAGTATGTAAATGAAATTAATGTTTTTTCAAAGTAGGGATCAACATTGATTAATTCATCACTGGAAAAGAATGAAAAGTTTATATTGAACTGAATGTGAAATTAAGGGATAGATTACGTACTCCTATAAGAAGTCCGTCTGAGAAAATTATTGATATGGCATTAAGATATGGGAAAGTCCAAGAATTTGACTCGGGATTCAAAGAACGGTCTATTAAACAAGTCCAATAGAAGATGAGAGTTCTTTCAAAAGAAAAACTAAATATAAGAAGAATAAGAGGCATTTCCAACTAAGCAGATTGAGTTGAAGAAACCAGTTCAACCGAAATAACTTTAATGGAAATTGAAGTTTGATAAATCTTAGGTCAAATGTTATGCATATAGAAAGAAGAGTCACTATGCTAACAAATGCAGAACTATGAAACAAAGATGCGTAGTTGTGTATGCATATAGAAAGAAGAGTTGCTATGCTAACAAATGCAGAACTATGAAACAAAGATGCGTAGCTGTGACGAAATAAACCAATTGGTAAGATGGTGTAGAAAGTCCAAGAAATAGATCCAAGGCAAGAAGTTAACAATTGAGGAACCTGGTTTTACATAGAATAAAGGGGATCAAGTCTCAGTCTTAAAAGTTACGCTGTCTTAAGAATAAAATTTTGTGATATTTTGGATCATTGGATTTAGTAGTAGAATATTTTTACTTAAGTGGTTTAAAAATAAATAGGTAATGATTTTATTAAGGAAGTTGTATGAGACCATAATCTTAATTCAATAATAAAGGTACATCACAAAGATAAATGTGACAAAAAAGGATTTCAGTAAAAGGATCGGCAGTGATCGGAGTGCACAGTGGAAACTAATAGATTTGCTTCTAGTTGTGCATAATTAATTGTTTGAATTTGTGTATGAGTGGTTGCATATTTGGTAGTTTCCTTTTTGTAAGTTTAGTACATAATATGGATTTTGAGAAAAGAGTTCTTATCCGAAGGATATGAACCCACTTAAATCTAAATGAAATAGACTAACATGAAATTACCACTCTATGATATTAAACTCACTTATCTAAATAATTTTGGGAATTCGATTACGTTAACTTATCCGTTAAGTGGTTATGAATTCTGATCGATATGCCTGGCTAACGCTACAAAGGAATTTCTAAATATTAGAATGACATATTTCGGCATAACAGTATTCCGAGTAAAAGATATTATTCATAGAATGGACTGATTTGATATTCATCAAACTCGATTACTCTATGATGGTAAGCATTCCAACCACACAGAATGGATATTCGATCGCATTTAGAGCATCAAATATTAGTTCAAATCATATTCAATAAGCAATGGAATCTCGGGAAAATAAGATTAGATAAATTTTAGTAATAGAATATTTTAATAATTAAATAGTTGTGAACCTACCATTCAAAAAGCAATGGAACTTAGGTTGATTAAATTTTTAGCATTCAACCTTTCGATGATTTCTTAACTAAGGAAAAGGAATTAAGAATTGAGTTGAAGATTTTGAATAGAGTAATGTGAAAAACATTGGGATTATTGTTTTCTCAAGATCTTTATATTAGAAGAATAAAGAAGAATGAGCATATTCACTAGCTGTAGAACCCAATTGGACATACTTGATCGAATCTGGATTAGTCAAAGCGATGACCCTGTTTTAGTAAATCAAATTAGATTTATGAAGTAGTGACGAGTCTAAAAATTCCGGTAGACTTTAGTTAAGATCAAGTGGGAGTTTAAGGATATAAAAAGGAAGACTAAGTATTCCTGGTATAGCCAGTTTGGAGAAAGAGATTTTCAGTAAGCATTACCCAGCTTTTTGATACAAACCATATTTGGGAGAGTTTGGACAATCGAATAGAGAAATCGCAAAGCAGGAATCTGGAATGATAATTGCTAAACTCATATATCAAAAAAATCAAGAGCCATACTCATTTACAAAGCAATCAACTTCCCAAAGTAGCATGCATGCTGTGCTAATCCAAGTACAAGAGCCAAATTCCAAGATTGGAACTAAGTCATGGATTGGTACCGATCCATAGCCATGGATCCATATTGATCCATACAACTTCATCCATATCACCTTACATCCCCTCTATCTCCAACTCATGGTGATTGCAATCCATTCTAAGCTTCAGAGAAATGTTAACAAGCTATCTGCCTACGAGCATCTCAAGCACATTGAATTAGGAACTCTATTCCACCACTGATCCAAGCAATTGACTCAAGAACAAGTGTTTGAACCAAAAATGGCATAAACGCCCAAAGATTTAAGTAGAGAATAAAAGTGAAGAAAAAAATGAAAAATGAGTAAGAAATAATTAAATAATAAACACGGGGTTTATAATGGATCGGCAAAACAAGGCCTACGTCCACTTTAATACTTTATTGTTGATTTCTGACTTTAAGTACAACTCCAGCATTTAGATTTTTAGAATTACAGGAATATAAGATAGAATAGAACTAGAGCCAAAAGATCTTGAAAAATGAGCCCTGCCATCCTATTTATAGAGATAGAGAGCCTAATATCTCGTACAAAATATCTCCGGGCCATTACTCAAGATTTAGACCAATTCCTCCAAGAAAGTAGGTGCCATTTCATCAGCCAACTGTGGATCGATACGACTCCATGGTCGGGTCGGTATCAACCCAAAAATTGCCAAATCATCTGCGTTTAACTCTTTTCTTTGACTTGTCTTGTGGTTAGCTTCATGATTTTACAGTTTTTTTGTATCAATAATAGCTTGTTTCGGGGTCCAAATGATAGAGTTATAGAAGAATAGAGTTGCAACTTCAAGTGTATGTGGAGGTCAATGGATAATTGCACTGATTCCACAAAGAGACCTTAGAAATAAGCTTTTAGCATCGAGTTAGGCATGCAGGCGGAAGATGGGGTCCACCCAAGGTGGAATTGGAAATCGACATC
The DNA here is from genome assembly GCA_030765085.1 of Allium cepa. Taxonomy (NCBI): domain Eukaryota; kingdom Viridiplantae; phylum Streptophyta; class Magnoliopsida; order Asparagales; family Amaryllidaceae; genus Allium; species Allium cepa. The sequence goes on from CM060934.1 coordinate 208,066,846, forward strand.
GACCAATAGAGTAGGTTCGGTGTCGTTCGGTATCGATCCATAACTTAGGAAATTTTAGGCTTGGCTTGGCTTGAAATGCGTTTGGTCATAGTTCGACCCTGGAAATTCGAGTGTATACCTGGGGTTTGACTTGAGATTTTTGAGATTTCCATGTTATGAGTTTTCCTTCATTTGCTTGGACTCAGACTCGAGATTTGTGATTATTTGCTCCAAGTCATTAAGTGTTGGTACAAAGTCAAGTCCAGGGGTCGGTATGGAGTCCACTCTGGGTCGCGCTTGGGGTTTTTTATAGACTGCTTCGGGTCTGACTCAAGGAATTCTTATGTCTATTATGCTTTGAGTCTGGTTTGAGGATTTGTGGATTTGGTTCAAGTCGGTTCTTCCGAAAACTTGAATTTTCAAATTTTTCGCTCCTTTTTTTATATTTCCTTTCTTGCCTTTTATGATATTCCCAAAGTCCTTGGGTCATTTCTCCATCGTTCGCTCGTTTGATTTAGTTGTTTAAGTCTGTTCCAATACTGCATGGTGAAAAGGCTAGATAACATTTGCCTCCTAAAGTACATCTTGTTGCAAACAGGATGTGATTTAAATCGAAACAAATTGGGATTGCTAGAATGTATTTCATTCAATACCTTGCACTGTCATTATCCTTCTGTCGAGTGGCTTTCATGAAGAATTGTACCTCTAACTATCCTTTGCGACGTTTGGTCAATATCTGAGTTAGCGAATGGGCGGTCAAGTCATGCCCATCTTAAGCTTGCGCTCCCCTGTCGGATCAAAGATATGGCAAATGTCCAGATCGTAGATAGTGCAAGCTAATGGATGGTCGTATCACATTCATCTTAGGTTGTGCATCTGCTCCCATGTCAAGGGCAGAAGTTGGTAAATGAACGGTCAAGTCACGTTCACCTTTGTTTGGATGGTCAAAGTTGGCGAATGGTGTGGTCATGTCACATCCATTATAATTCCATATTTCTCCCATCGGATGAAGGGAGGGAGTGAGCTGATGGATGGTTGGATCACATCCATCTAGGACCGAACGATCAAGTTATGCCCGCTTTATGATTTGTCCTTCTCCTGTATAGACAAGGAAAAGAGCTAGGTGTCAGCTGGTCAGATTACATCCACTCTAATTTCAGCGATGGGCGGTCGGATCACGTCCTTTTGTGTTTAAACTACCCCTATTGGATAAAGGGAAAGAGTTAGGTTGATGGATGGTCGATCACATCCATTTTGGTTTGAACTCCCTCTATCAGGTCAAGGGATAGAGTTAAGTTAATGTCTATGATGCCCTCATACTTAGGAAAGACTGATTCTTGACAACATCTCATGAAATATGAGTGGTATATGGACTCCGCTAAAGTATCAGATGCAAACAAGTGTAGGTTCTTCCCAATCTTCCTAGAACGAGTGGTGACAATGTCGTTTACTCGACTGCCACCAAGGTCTAACTCTTCTTTTGATCAGCTGGCAAGGAAATTCATTAAGCAGTTCAGAATGCATGCAACTTGCACCAAGAATGTCATGTCATTGTCTAACTTATTTTAAGGACTGGGGGAATCGCTCAAGGATTTTTCGCAAAGATTTAATACCGCTGTGACTGAGGTGGGCAACCCTCAGGATAACATAATCTTGATGGCTTTGATCAGGGGGATCCACCCCGATACAAACTTTGGTGAATGGTTATCGAGAAAGCCTCATGCTACTCTGGATCATTTTTTTAATAAGGCGGCCCGGTATTTCTGCAAGGAGGAGGTTACACTGACTAGGAGAGGCCATGATACTGACAATCGAGCCTTAGCAGTGCAAATAACGTTGTTGTGAGATAGTTTGGAGGGAGTTTCGAAAACATAGCTGTGAAGTACAAATAAAAGTAGTGGTCAGAGAAAGAACCATGGCAGGGCCCCAGACGAAAACCCGGATTCTAGGAGACGGCCGAGAATCTCAAGATTGACACATACACCCCACTGAGTGACTCAACTAAAAATATTTACTTAGCTACTCGTGACTCAGAGTAGTACAGGAAACAAGTCCCGAGAGAATCAACTGAAATTAGAGGAAGTTTGAAAAATTCTGTAGATTTTATAAGATATATGGTCATGATATAAACGAGTGTAGACACCTTTGTGATATGATCGAAGAATTGATCCAAAAGAAAAAGCTCCAATAGTTTATGAAAACCCATAAGATGGTGGGAAAGGAACATCCAACCCTCAATAAGGATAGACCGGTCCTACTGTTGACAAACTTAGGCGGCCCGAAAGGAGACTTATTATAAACTAGACCACTGATGGTCGTCTTCCAGCTGTGAAGGACTAGAGCGAATGGAATAGCGAGCTACTATAATACTATTTCGCTTGAAAATAAGACTTATTCTTATTTTCTTTGAATTATCCCCTAAAACAAACTTTGTTAATTTTCAATAAAATGGCTTTTTAGCCATGCAATTTTACCTTTATGCAATTTTGTTGTGAATCACGACCAACTCAAATGAAACGGCATATGAATAATGCAGTGTTCAAATATACAAAGTTAGGTGCCCACTAAATCTCCAGGATACATGATCAAACCTGTGTTGCTCTACCGAGGCAACATGACTCGACCTCTCATTAGCCAACTCTTTCCCCTGACTTGGAGGCAAGACTGTGATCTAAAAATGGATGTGACTAACCATCCATCAACTTAACTCTATCCCTTGACCCAACAAAGGGAGTTCGAACCAAAATGGATGTGACTAACCAATTTGATTTATACTTGAAATTCACTAGTGCTAACACAAAATTCAAGTTTCTTTATAGGTTGAAACAAGACTAATCAACTATCAATGAACATCCAGGAGGTTTTGGATTTCTTTGTCAAAGCATAATAGATTTATAATTCTCTGTGAAATAGGATAGTTTAAATATTCATGATAAAATGATTCTCTATCTCAAGGACTGATTCTATGCAGTATAAATGGTCTCTTTATAGATTTCTAAATTATTTTAAATCCTTCGGCACAAGCTGATCTCCAGAAGAGAGGTAAATATTCAAAATGCTCTTAAAATGGATTCTTAAAGAAAAGTGTGCTTTTGTCCGTAAAGTCTATCTGTTCATGAATCATGACTTCTGAAACTTACAAACAAGACATTTCTTTTTGCTAAGAAAAACCCTAAGTGGTGCAATTATACATATCATGCAAAAGTGGAGTAATATACACCAATATTATTTTCAATAAGCAGTTTTAGTCAAAAAAAATTTGTCAACCAAATTTATGGGAAAGATATTTCAAAAATTATAAAGATTATTATCAATTGCCCTATGGATCAGGAAAAACATATATTTATCTATTTCAAGGAAGATTTGTAAAATCTTTAGGCAAGAATGTTACTTGGCAATGATAATTATTTGCAAAAGGTTTTGATTCAGAATTTGCTGACAAGAGCATTTTCAAAGTTTTCAAAAATCACTAAAAAAAAGAGAAACCGATACATATACTTCCAAAGAAAGTTTTTGAAACTACTAAGGCTCATTAGTGTTATTAAATCTCTAATTAGAAGAGCCTATTCTCGATTAAAGGACACTTGGTTCATGAATCATGACCACTCGATCTCTTATTTGAGGTATGCATTTCTACTATAAGATTGGCTGAAAAACCTTTCTTGGTAGCAACGATAAGAAGGGGCTTTTCTATCAGAAAATTTAAATACCCAACATTTTTCAAAGAAATATTTCTTGGTTTAGCAAAGAAGTTCTTTTTCGAAAAATTCCTTCTTTTAAAGGGAAATTTCATGCCACAAAAATTGAAGTTTTAGTATTCAAAAGGGTTTTCCAAATGTATCGATTGGCCAAAAAAGCCGTGAGATTATTTTAATGAACAAGTTTCGCAAAAACTTTCTTTGAATAAAAGCCTTGGATGTATTTTCGGAGCAACTCTTAGAAGGAGGAGGGCTCAGCACTCACCAAAAGCCTCTTATGTATTTCAAAAGCGCCTCCTAGAGGGAGGAGGGCTCAATACCCACCAAAAGCCTCCGGTGTATTTCCAGAATGCCTCCTAGAGGGAGAAGGTCTTGGTGCCCACTAAAAGCCTCTGATTTATTTTTGAAGTGCCTCCTAGAAAGAGGAGGGCTTGGTACCCACCAAAAGCCTCTGATGTATTTCTAGAGTGCCTCCTAGAGGGTGGAGGGCTTAGCACCCACCATAAAATTCTCCGTTGTATTTCCGAAGCGCCTCCTAAAAGGATGAAGAAGTCCAAAGTGCAAAGAAAAGGAAAACCAAAGGGATAAAGAAGTCCAAAGCCCAATATGAAAGCAAGGGGACCCTTTGTCCTCGTACCCTTTTTCTATAGCTTTGGAACACATGTCCTTATAACTAGAAGTGGTAGTTAGAACAAAGGACATCACTCCAATAAATAATATTCATCCTATTATTTCTCACTTACTTTATGTTGATGATGTCATGCTGTTCGCTATAGAAGATACTAAAGGAGGAGCTACCATCAAAAACATAACTCGCCGCCTAAGCACAGTTGCAGGATTAACTTTCAACCAAATGAAAACAAAGGTTTATTTCAGTATAAGTAGTCAAAACAAAGCAGAAAGTTTAGGAATTCTCCAACTACAAGAAGCATCATTACCAGTCAAGTACCAAGGGGTTCCAATATCAAGTGATTATCTACATTATGCTAAATGTTCTTCTCTTTTTCAAAAAAAAATTGGACAGGTTTGACAACTGGTATAGCAATCTACTCTTCACTGCAAGCAAAGCTGAATTAATACATCCTGTTATTACCCATATGGTCTTATATTGGTTATTAGTATATCATGTACGCACTACAACAATTGTGAAATTAGATAGTGTATGTGCTGACTTTTTTGAGCAGGAAAAGGGCACAAAATAGATTGGAGCAAACTATGCAGACCTAAACAAGAGGGTGGTATTGGTCTTAAAAAAATTCAAAAATTGATAGCTTTTGGTTGTTTAAAATTTATATGGAAACTTCATTGCAAAAACAGTATGTGGTCAAAGTGGACGCAAAACAAATACTATAGTAATAATACTTCTGGCAACTACAATTCGACAATTACATGTCATGCATTATGAAGAACATGCTTAGACACAGAGGGACAATCTCAAATGCATCAAAAGGGTGATAGTGGATGGCAGTAGCACATACTTATGGGCGCAGCCTTGGATTAACCACAAAACAACAGTGGACATTCTTGGTTGGGACCAGGGACGGAACTATTTGGAGTATGGGGTGGGCGGCTGCCCACCCCACCAAAAAAAAAAAAGAGAGGCATAAGAAAAGAAATAAAGAGCCAGCCAGCAAATGGTGTTGTTACATGTAAATGAGAAGCTAAAAAAGATATAATCTTCACAGTTTAATCAACTGCTACAAGTACTTAAATTTATATGTGAAATGGTTTTATGAAAAGTTTGGTCTTTGATACCGTATCAGGTTTCTAAACTGTTTGATTATTTTTCCTTTTAAGCCGGTGTTAGTTTTGGTTTAACATGTTCGGTTGTTTCCTTTTTACAACTATGCTTCTTCCTACATGTGCTGTGTAAGGCTGCTTTCAACCATAGCTCAGGCTTTTCTAGATTCGACGATCGCTCGTAGCCGCTCCTCCTTCTGGCCTTCTCCAGCGGCAGCCAGCAGACTCTGGCTCCAGTTTCAGCCTTCAGTCCTCCTTCTCCACTCACTAAAAAAACCTAGTAAATTTCCAATTTTAAATTCGAATTTCATACACCTTAGTTTGCATTGTGAATTGTAAATTATGTTTCGAATTTTAGATTCAAAATTCGAATTTTAGATGTAAACATAAACCCTAGTTAGGCAGTACTGCAGTAGGCTGGTAGCAATGAAGTCCAACTTGCAAACAAGTACCAATGAATAGGTACTGGCAGTGGCAGTAGCATTGTATTTGTAGCAATGAAGTGCTTGACCGATAAATTTGCAGTAAATTATGCAAATTATGCAGTAAATTGTAGCACGGTAGGCTATTTTGTTGATACTAGCAGCAAGTATTTGTAGCACAGTAGGCTATTTTGTTGATACTAGTAGTAAATTGTGCGACCATCTACTGACAGTTAATTTTAGTGAATCAAATAATGAAGATACTGACAGCAAATTTTAGTAAATGAATTTTACTATTTGTTGATGCATCAAATTGATGTTGAGACGATTGTAGATGAATTTGATTTTCGTGAAGTTCGTAGAGCACGACTTAAGTAGGATATTTAGTAATTTATGTTTTTTTTGTTTAAGGATTTTTATTAAAATTCTCTATGTTAATGGAACCAATCGAACTTAATTATTTTGATTATCATGAATGTGATGGAATTAATTATATTAAAACAGTTTATTTTTTTTATAATTTAATTTTCTTCTATTATTCGCCCACCGCAAAATAAATTCCTGGTTACGTCCCTGGTTGGGACAGATATCACATGTCAACTAATAAACACACTGCAATATCAACATCATTCATAATAATCAGTGAAAAACATTTATATTTACAGAAACTAGAGAGGTGTCGCATCTAATCAATCAAGTACAACTAGCTACAGATAGGGCAATGGACTACTGGAACTGGTGTGGACATATCAATTCTCATTTAACAAAACATGGGAAGCAACCAGGAAACACTATGAGAAATACAACCGTTGTCTAGTAATATGGGACATGATAAACTACAAAAAATGTCATGTTGTGCATATAAAATGATGTTAGGCAGAATAAATGCTACAGATAGGCTACAACAATGGGTGGTTACTGTGATGAGACATGCGTAATTTGAAAAGATCAACTAGAGAGTATCAACCACCTATTTTTCAACTGCAATTATTCCAAATTCATTTGGATGCTACTGAAACTAAAGCTAAATTTAAATACAAATTGCAGCTCCCTTGATCCCAATGAGAAGTTTAATATAATAAAATCTGAATTTCGAGAACTAGATCACCTCATCCAGCTTGCATGTTGTTTCGTCACTGTAATCTACTACATCTGGGAGGAATGCAATAAAAGAATTTTTTTCGTGAAAGGAAGTTAATAAAGTAGCCAAATCGAAAATAGTACAAATCGTTTTGCTAAAATTGAGGGCAGAACGCGTCGCTCGGTCATGAATTCTCAAATTCTTCAGAAATAGGATATAGAGCTTAATGATGGCGGTTAATCGAAGAAAGGTTTATTCATGAAGGTAGTTAAAGTGATATCAAAAGACTGGTTAGGGCAAATATTGCAAGGAGATACTGAATCGGGCTTTACTTCATTTCACTATGTTCGGGTCTGAAACCCTGGCTATAATATTGTGTTATATTAAGTATTGTATTGTATTATGGTGTGATAAACATTGTAATTTTTATTTTCATCAACAAAGGAACCAATTTTCAAAAAGAAATAACTCACCTATTGATGTAAAAACAATAAAAATAAGTCTAAAATCCAAGCAAATTTGAATCCAAACAGCAATGATCTCGAAATTCCCTCCCAAAAAATGATGATTTGACAATCTCTATTGAAATACCTTCTTATCATACATGAGTAACAGTAACTTTAAAAATAAAAAATAATTTGTTTGTGGGTTATAGATGAGTGGAGGTGTGAAGATGAGGTTTTGACATTGTCGAAATATATTTATACATTAGTATTTGAATTATTGAAAATGTCTTATGCATGTATTGAGAAATATTAGCATGTGCTATTTATTCATAAACTTCATTATTTTTTACACCCTAGACTTTTGATAATATTATTTAGGAGATTTAGTTAGATAAACTAAATAAAATGATGTGTTGATTAGGAGATTGAGATTTGATTTTAAACAAGTTAGTCATGCCTTTCTAATTAATAAATTAAATAAAGGTTTAAATGAATTAGAGGAGGGGTATTATGGGAAAGAGACCCTTTTTATATCACCTTTCTTAGGTCGTATATGATTTTACACAATCATTCTCATTTATAAAATTTAAAATCAAGGTCGGCCACCATTAACAAGGAAAGAAGAAGAGGAAACTAAGGAAAATCTAAGGAAAGAAAATTCAAGTCAAACTCATTTAATCTCAAGCTCCTTAATCTCTAAAGCAAAGGTGAATAATGTTTACATCTCTAGATTTTTATGGTTTCGGCTTTAAGATTAAAATCAAATAATTTTGCAAAGATTTTCCATGTTTTTGAATGATAAAATGAATATATATACGTGTTGATGATTTATGAATGTTCATATAGATTTTATGACATTTTTTAAGATGAAAACCCTATTAAATGACATCCGTTAGCCATGTATATTTTCATGATGATCTATAAAGACATTTTAGAGATGGGTTTCAATTTTCAGATTTTTCTGAATTTTTTTGGAATTGTTATGAATTTTTTAAGGAAGAAAATGATAATTTTGGATTATAAAAAATTACATATATGAAAATAATTGATTGTTTGGATCCAAAAATTTTATATGTTGAAAAAACATATTAATTGATTTTCTAGAATTTTTGTAGAATTTTCTAAGATGATTTAATAGTTATATAAAATTATTTAAGGTATGAGACTTAAATATTTTATATAATTATAAAGGAGAAATGGGCTTTTTCAAAATTGTTTGAATTTTAAATGAGAAAAGTCGGCAGCATTTTTGATTATAAAAATCTGGCAACCAATCAGATTTAGACAAATAAGGGAGGTTGGGTAAAAAAGGATACAAACAAATAGTTTTTCTACTATTTCAACTCTTTCGACAAGAGGTTCCGCCTCTGTTCTAAACCTTCCGACAAGGTCGAAAGGTATCAAACCTTTCGACTAGGTCAATAACCAATGCACATGGTATCAAGAAACTGGTACGTAGTGAATTGGAAGGAGTATGAAAGGTTTAGGGACGAAAGGTTGGAGCATTCGAAAGAGATGAAGCTTTGTTTTGGTTTTAAAGAAAATATGTCTGCTAGCTTTCGACAAAGAGCTTTCGACGTTGTCAAATGGTTTAAAAGAAAAGGTTTCGATTGGTTTGCTTTCTTGTTTTAATGGAAACCTTTCGACAAAGTCGAAAGGTATAGCTTTCAACAAGGTCAAAAGCACAGTTGTCGCTTCCTACCATTCGAATCAGTCGCTTCGAAGGAAAACTTTTATTCTCTAAAATTTGTCGCATCTCCATTGGTTCGAAGGGTTGGTTCCAACACCAACACTTTATTGTTTTCGAAAGGTTTCGTTAAAGATTTCGAAGCAGTTGCTTTCGACTCTAAAGTTTCTCTGATCCTTTTGCTCAACTTGAAGGCATAATCCATATGTTTTAATTTGAAACGTTTTAAAGGTTTCAAAGTTATTAACTTTGAATGGTTTCAAAAGGTTTCCACTTGTTTTAAATCGAACCCAATGTCTTGGAAAGGTTTTAAGCTTTATTTCTTTCGAAAGGTTCATCAATGACTTCATAGGGGAGGTTCCCCCGGCTTTCGACAAAGTCGAAAGGTGAGACTTTTCGACTAGGTCGAAAAGAAACCTTCCGACTAGGTCGAAAGATAAGACCTTTCGACAAGGTCGAAAGGTATAGTTTTTCAATGTTTTCAAAAGGTTTAAAGGATTTAAAAGGCGAATGTCATATATTTAAAGCTTATAAATGGAAGGCTTTTTAAAGGTTTTGAAGGAGTTACCTTCGATGATTTCGAAAGGTCTTATTAAAGGTTATGAAGGGGTTATCTTCAATGCTTTCAAAGGGTTTTATTAATGATTTGAAGGGGTTACCTTCAATGTTTTCGAAAGGTTTTTTAAAGGATTCAAACATTGGTTTTTGAATATAATGACTAGGCTGCCTAAGTGTTTTAAGTTTAAAGGACTTTAATTTATTTTAAAAGGATAGGTAATCCTTATTGAACATCATCTACATTATTTTGAGTAAAGTATATATAACAAAGCAAAATAGCTTAGAGTAAAGCTAAAGATACATTTTCCTTGTATATATATGATTTGACGGACTGAATCATTTTGAAAAGGTTTTCAAGCAAAATTTGAAGGGTAGTTAACCCAAAAGAAAATTCGGGGAGTTAGCTCATTTAAAATTCAGACAGTTAGTCTATTTTAAGGGCACTCTTCCCAGAGGACACATAGTTCAGAGGACAGTTGGTCCAGATAAGGGCAGTTAGCCCAGATATGAACAGTTAGTTCATTTATTAGCATAACGGATCTTGCTACTTTTTAAGGACAGTTAATCCACTCTGTTTACCTATTTTGGGCAGATTGCCTATTATCTAGCATAAAAGATATTGTTGTTTTGGTATAATCGGTTTTAGGACTTATAATCCAAAAAAGAGCGGTTAGCTTAGAATTTAGGACAGATGGTCCAGTAAAGAACAGATAGCTCAGATGTTAGACAGATAGTCTATTTTGTTTCATGTTTTAGCATAATGGATATTGCTATATTATTATTATAATCATTTGATTAACCAGTTTGGTTGCAGGAAATGATTTGCAAAATATATGTTTTGAATAGAGATATTAGTGAGGGGAAACCCGTTCTGCTAAGCGGTGTGGTCTCACTATATATCAGTAAATAGTGATGTAACAGAAATTATTCATACTAGGCTTTTTGTCTGACTCGAAGTTTTTTCCCCTTAAACTCTCGGGTGCTCAAATTTTAATTTGAGTAGGCTGAGGGTTTATATTTTCAGGTTTTAATAGATTTTGGTGAATAAAGCATCCGAAGATGAGCAGTTTAGCTGACGGATAGCTAATTTAGGAATTCTGCTTTAAATCATTTTTGCTGTGTATTAAGGCAGTTATGTCTATATTGCTTTGATCATCCAAGGAGGCATCTTCATATGTCGCTCTTGGCATATTGTTGTAAATTATATTTGATCATTGCTTGGGAATACGTTTGAGGATTTGTGCAACTTGGATATGATATTATTTTAAATGTAATCATTGAAAATTATTGTTTTTGGAAATCTGTGATTTTGTTCATATTCAAGTGCTTCTGATATTATGGATACCATTAACATTGCTGTATTTCGTCACCAGAAGTAATATTATGGATGATTGCAATATCCATAGCGCTTAGCTTTTGGCCTTTAGATACGGAATATTACAACTTGGTATCAAAGCATAGGTTTATGAAAAATTTAACTAAAATAAACTTGTTTTAAAAAAAATCCAAAGAAATTAGAGTAAGATTTGGGGTTAGGTTAACGCTATAGTAACGTACTTGTATTTGCTATATATAAGTATGCGCTTTATCTCAATTCATTTATCTTTGATTAGGTTATCTTTCTGTATCTTATGTGGTTTGAATACAGATATGGATGGTGGAAGAAAAAAGTTAACCAAGGAGAGGGAAGCACTAAAAGGAGTGCCAGACCTAATGTAGGAAGAGGCTAAGGTCATGCACAGTATGTTGGTGCAGAGGTCCACGGGTCGGAATGGAAGCCATGTATCGGTTTTTTAGCAATATGACGTAGGCAGGAGTTGCAGTCGGAGTGTTAGGAGGAAATGATGTTGGAGCAGGGGTTTCAAAAGTTCTGGTAGTTAATCATTTGGCTAAGATGAGTGGTGATTATGTGAAGCTAGGAGGGAAGCCATTTATGGGAACGGAGGATGCCATGGGAGTTGAGAACTGATTATTGCACTGCGAAAGGATTTTTGCAGATCTAGGGCTCAAAGGTGAGCAGAAGATGATGTTGGTGCCTAGGCAACTTTAGGGGGCCACATTGTTCTGGTGGAACAGTGTAACAGCGATAGTTGATGAGGAGACAGTAACCTGGGAGGATTTCAAGAGGAGATTCTAGGAGAGATTTATGTCTGTAATGGCACAGACAGCTTTGATTAGGTAGTTTGCTGAGCTAGTGCAGGGTGAGATGTATGTTGTTAATATGCTAGGAAGTTTGAAGAGTTGGCCTGGTATGGATATGCCTTAGTGGATACAGTGTTGAAGCGAAAGGAGAAGTTTATCAAAGGATTGAAGCTGGAATTGGCTAGTGTTACTTTGTCTCATCTTAGAGATCCTTCCAATAATTTTATGGAGATGGCATTGAGGTAGGAGGAAATCCTTGATTCTTTGGAGAAGAGCAAGGAAAAAGGGGTCTAGGTTGGACAAAGCCAAACGAGAAAGTTCTTTCTCAAGAAAGGTGCTCAAAAGGGTGGAGCAGCCAAGAGCGAAGTCTGAGGTTGTCTGCTATAAATGCGACAAGAAAGGTCACTTTGCTAATGAGTGTCGCTTGGGGAAGGAAAAGGATGTGGCTAAGGGGAAGAATGTCAAGTGTTTCAACTATGACCAGATAGGCCATTATATGAACCAGTGCAAGAAGCCCATTAGAGATGGCAAGGGCAAGGTGTATGCATTGGAGCCTACTGTTTCCAAGCCAACAGCCAAGGAGAAGGGAAAGACAGTTCTTAGAGGAACACTTCAGATTCATGGTATGTCTGTTAGCATTTTATTTGATACTGGTGCATCCCATTATTTTATATCTAGATGTTTGATAGATAAGCTTAACTTTGAACCCATATATTTAGTTACTTCCTTACGGGTTGCGAATCCAATAGGAGGATATGCAACTCTAGGGTTGAGGTGTGACCGGTTTGAGTTTGACATGTTAGGTCATACTTTTGTTTGCAGTTTGCATGTGTTTGATTGTGTGGGGTACGGAATTATCCTTGGTATGGATTGGTTAAGTGAGTACGATGCTAAGATATTTTGCCAAGGTAGGAAGATATCTCTTAGACACCCGGATAGTAGCGATCGGATTGTTTTCTCCATAGGAGGTCCTATAGTGCAGTGTTTGCTTTGTTGGGTGCTTTGGATTCAGATGATGAATTGAGCCAAGTTTTCGTGGTTAGAGAATTCGCAGATGTGTTTGTTCCTGTAGTTGGATTGCCGTCGAAACGAGCTATCGAGTTTCGGATAGATTTGATTCCGGGAGCAAAGCCAATGAGTAGGCTGCCAAGCAGGATGACCCCTTTAGAGATGAGGGAGATGAAGGTGAAGTTGGTGGATTCAGAGGGTAAGAATTTTGTCAGGCTCGGCAATTCGACGTGGGGTGCAGCGGCAGTGTTTGCAAAGAAGCAAGATGGATCGTTGAGGCTATGTATCGATTACATAAGTTAAATGAGAGGACGATAAAGAATCGATATCCATTGCCCAGAATTGACGATCTGATCGACCGGCAAAGTGGAGCAAAGGTATTTTCTCAGTTGGATTTGGCAATAGGTTTCCATCAACTCAGGGTAGCCGAGGATAGTATACCTTTGACAACATTCAGGACCAGATAAGGATCATACGAATGGTTGGTTATGTCGTTCGGACTGATGAATGCTCCAGCTTTCTTTGTGGATTTGATGAACTAGATTTTCCGAGAACACTTAGATAGGTTCGTACTGGTTTTCATATATGATATCTTGATTTACTCTAAGAATGAAAGAGAGCATGAAGTTCATCTTAGATTGGTGCTTGAGGCACTAAGGCGGCATCAGCTGAAAGCGAAGTTTTCGAAGTGTCACTTCTGGAAGAAGGAGGTGAAATTTCTTGGTTATGTAGTCTCAAAGGAAGGTTTGTCAATAGATCCGACTAAGATAGAGGCAGCGAATAGTTGGAAAAGACCCGAGACAGTAACCGAGATTAAGTGTTTCCTTTGGTTGGCTGGTTATCATAGGAGATTCATTAAGGATTTCTCGTGGATAGCAGCACCGATGACCAAGTAGACGAGGAAGGATGTGAAGTTTGTGTGGATCGATAAGTGTGAGGAAGCATTCCAGAGTTTGAAATACTATTGACCCATGCACCTATGTTAGTTGTTCCAGAAGGAAACCAGGACTTGGTTGTTTATACCGATGCGTGTGGAACAGGATTAGAAGTTGTGTTAACGTAGAGAGGTAAAGTGATTGCTTATGCTTCTAGACAGCTTAGACCGCATGAGGTCAGATATCTGATGCATGATTTGGAATTAGCTGCAGTGATTTTTGCTTTGAAGGTATGGAGACATTACCTTTTGGGAGAAAGGTTTGAGTTGTATACAGATCATAAGTCGTTGAAGTATTTGTTCTCTCAAAAGGAGCTGAACATGAAGCAGCAGAGGTGGTTAGAGTTCATAACCGCTTATGATTTTGGGATTGAGTACACATCAGAGAATGGAAGCAAGGCTACAGATGCACTTAGCAGGAAACATCAAAATGCAGTATTGGCAGTGATGGCTGGGTGGAAAGATTTAGAAGCATTAGCATATTGCAGAGTGCAGTGGAGATCTGAGGCTAGGTCTAGTGGAGATACAATTGTATTGTCTTGCTTAGAAGTTTGACCAGTGTTGATCGAATGGATTGCTTCTAAGCAGATGGGGGATCCAGTGTTAGCTGAACGGATCAGGAAGCTGAAGGAAGGAAACAAGAGCGATGACTTGAAAGATGTCAGTCTTGACCAGAATGGGTGGTTGAGAAAGAAAGGGAGATTATGTGTTTCGAGTATAGGAAACATAAGGAAGGAATTCTTAGATGAGTGCCATCATTCGAAGTTCACTATAAATCCCATAGGTACCAAGATGTATTAGGATATAAAGAGGAGTTTCTTCTAGAAAAGGATGAAGCGGGATATTAGTTTGTGTGTAAGGCAGTGCTAGAATTGCCAACAGGAAAGGCCGAACGCCAGAAAACTGAGTGGTTTTCTTCAGCCGTTAAATATTCCAGTATGAAAGTGGGATTCTATTTCTGTGGACTTCATAGACGGGTTGCCAAGGTCGGATAGGGATAATGGAAGTATATGGGTTATAGTGGACAGATTGACCAAGAGTGCCCATTTCATTCCAGTTGGGTCAACTAAGATGGCACCTGGTTTAGCAAGGTTGTTCATGAAGAATGTGATTATACTGCGTGGAGTTCATAGCAGTATAATTAGTGATATGGATTCATTGTTCACTAGCGAGTTTTGGAAGAGTCTATAGGAAGTTTTGGGAACTAAGCTTAATATGAGTACTGCTTACCATCCATAGACAAATGGGCAAACGAAAAGAGTTAACGCAATCTTGGAAGATCTATTAAGATCTTGTGTTCTGGATTTCGAGGGATCATGGGAGGATCATCAGCATCTAATCGAGTTTTCGTATAACAACAGTTATCAGACTAGGTTCGAGACCAAAGATAGGTTGATTCTTGATCTAGATCCAGTTTGAGAGGCTCCAGAAAAGATTGAGGTCATTCGGGCTAGGATGAAGGAGGCTTAGTTTAGGCAGAAGAGTTATGTCGATTAGAGACGAAAAGATTTGGAGTTCTAAGTTGGGGACCAGGTTTTCGTCAAAGTATCACCAATGAAGGGTGTGCTTAGATTTTGGAAGTCGGGGAAGTTAGCTCCTAGGTTCATTGGACCTTTTCCTATTCTTGAGAGGATCGGGAAGCTCGCGTGTAGACTTGATTTACCGAGCAGTTTGGTAGGTATCCACGATGTTTTTCATATTTCTCATCTTAGAAAGTGTGTTAGAGACCCGGAGACTGCTATTGCACCGACAGAGCTAGATGATTTAGTAGTAGAACTGGACTTGACCATAGTGAGGAAGCCGGTTCACATTATTGTGAGAGATGAGAAGAGGCTTAGAACCAAGACGGTCAGATTAGTCAAACTCTAGTGGAGTGACGATGACAGGGACTGTACTTGGAAGGTTGAGGGCAGGATTAGAGATACTAATCCTGACTTGTTTGATGGTATGTTTTACCTTCTTGTTTATTTCATGGGCCTTATTGTAATTTCGGGAACGAAATTCTTTAAGGAGAGGAGTCTGTAACACCCTGGATTTTTTATAACATTATTTAGGAGATTTAGTTAGATAAACTAAATAAAATAATGTGTTAATTCAAAGATTGAGATTTGATTTTAATTAAGGTTGACGTGCCTTTCTAATTGATAAATTAAATGGTTTTAAAATGAATTAGAGGGTGGGTATTATGGCAAAGAGGCCATTCCTATATCACCTTCCTTAGGCTGTGTACCATTTTGCACGTTCATTCTCATTTCTAAAATTTAAAATCAAGGCCAGCCACCATTAACAAGGAAAGAAGAAGTGGAAATTAAGGAAAATCTAAAAGAAAGCAAATTCAAATCAAACTCATTCAAATCTCAAGCTCCTTAATCTCTAAAGTAAAGGGGAACAATGTTTACATCTCTATATTTTTATGGCTCCGGCTTTAAGATTAAACCCAAATAATTTTGCAAATATTTTGCCATGTTTTTTAATGATAAAATGATTATATATACGTGTTGATGGTTTATGAATGTTCATATAGATTCATGACATGTTTTAAGATGAAAACCCTATTAAATGACATCCGTTAGGCTTGCGAATTTTCATGATGGTCTAAAAAATATTTTAGAGATGGGTTTTAATTTTCAGATTTTTTTGAATTTTCGTGGAATTGTTATAAATTTTCTAAGGAAGAAAATGGTATTTCCGATTATAAAAATTATTTACGGAAAAATAATTGATTGTTTGGATCCAAAAAATTTATATGTTGAAAAGAACATATTAATTCATTTTTTGAAAAAATTCAAAATTCTCTAAGATGATTTAATAGTTATATAAAATTATTTAAGGTATGCAACTTAAATGTTTTATATAATTATAAAGAGAAAGGGGCTTTTTCAAAATTGTTTAAATTTCCAAATAAGAAAAGTCGGCAACATTTTTGAATATAAAAATCTGGCAAATAATCAGATTTAGACAAATAAGGCAGGTTGGGTGCAAAAGAACAATTTTAAAGTTCAAATAAATAGTTTTTCTACTATTTCAATTCTTTCGACAAGCGGTCTGCCTCTGTTCTAAACCTTTCGACAAGGTTGAAAGGTATCAAACCTTTCGAGTAGGTCAATAACCAATGCATATGGTATCAGGCAACTGGTACGTAGTTAATTGAAAGAAGTCGAAAGGTTTAGTGACGAAAGGTTGGAGCTTTCGACAGAGATGAAGCTTTGTTTTGGTTTTAAAGAAAATACACCTGCTAGATTTCAAGAAAGAGCTTTCGACATTGTCGAATGGTTTAAAAGAAAAGGTTTCAATTAGTTTGGTTTCTTGTTTTAATTGAAACCTTTCGACAGAATCGAAAGGTATAGCTTTCGACAAGGTCGAAAGGTATAGCTTTCGACAAGGTCGAAAGCATAGTTGCCGCTTTCTACCTTTCGAATCAGTCGCTTCGAAGGGAAACTTTTTTTTCTAAAACTTGTCGCCTCTCCATTGGTTTCCAAGGGTTGGTTCCAACACCAATAGTTCATTGTTTTTGAAAGGTTTCGTTAAAGGTCTCTAAGCAGTTGCTTTCGACTTCAATGTTTTTCTGATCCTTTTTCTCTACTTGAAGGCATAATCCAAATGTTTTAAGTCGAAACGTTTTAAAGATTTCAAAGTTGTTAACTTTGAATGGTTTCGAAAGGTTTTCACTTGTTTTAAATTGAACCTAATGTCTTCGAAGGTTTTAGGCTTCGTTGCTTTCGAAAGGTTTATCAATGATTTCATAGGGGAGGTTCCCCAGGCTTTTGATAAAGTCGAAAGGTGAGACCTTTTGACTAGGTCGAAAATAAACATTCCAACCAGATCGAAAGGTAAGACCTTTCGACAAGGTCGAAAGGTATAATTTTGCAATGTTTTGAAAGGTTTAAAGCATTTAAAAGGCGATTGTCATATGTTTAAAGCTTATAAAAGAAAGGATTTTTAAAGGTTTTGAAGGAGTTACCTCCGATGATTTCGAAAGGTTTATTAAAGGTTATGAAGGGGTTACCTTCAATGCTTTTAAGGGTTTTATTAATGATTTTGAAGGCATTACCTTCAATGTTTTCGAAAGGTTTATTAAAGGATTTAAACATAGATTTCGAATATAATGACTAGGCAGATAGCCTAAGTGTTTTAAGTTATAAAGGACTCTAACTTATTTTAAAAAGGATAGACAATCCTTATTGAACATCATCAACATTATTTTGAGTAAAGTATATATAACATGGCAAAACATTTAAGAGTAAAGCTAAAGATAATTGTTCCTTGTATATATGTGATTTGATAGGTTAAATCATTTTGAAAAGGTTTTCAAGGAAAA
The DNA here is from genome assembly GCA_030765085.1 of Allium cepa. NCBI lineage: Eukaryota > Viridiplantae > Streptophyta > Magnoliopsida > Asparagales > Amaryllidaceae > Allium > Allium cepa. Next base: position 208,084,859 of record CM060934.1, read on the forward strand.
TTTGAAGGGTAGTTAACCCAAAAAAAAATTCGGGCAGTTAGCTCATTTAAATTCGGACGGTCGGTCCATTTTGAGGGCAGTCGGCCCAGTGGACAGTTAGCCCAGATATGAACAGTTAACTTTTTAAGGACAGTTTGTCCACCATTTTTACCTGTTTTGGGCAGATAGCCCATTATTTAGCATAAAAGATATTGCTATTTTGGTATAATCAGTTTTAGAACAGATAGTCCAAAAAAGAGCAGTTGGCTTAGAATTTAGGACAGGTAGTCCAGTAAAGAGCAGATAGCTCAAATTTTAGATAGATAGTCTATTTTATTTTTTGTTTTAGCATAATGGATATTGCTATATTATTATTATTATCATCAGTTGATTAACCAGTTTGGTTGCAGGAAAGGATTTGCAAAATATATGATTTGAATAGAGATATTAGTGAGGGGAAACCCGTTCCGCTAAGCGGCGTGGCGTCACTATATATTAATATACAGAGATGTAACAGAAATTATTCATACCAGGATTTGTGTTTGACTTGAAGTTTTTGTTCTCCTTAAACTCTCGTGTGCTCAAAATTTGATTTGAGTAGGCTGAGGATTTAGGTTTCATGTTTTAACAGATTTTGACGAATAAAGCATCCAAGGGTGAGCAGGTGGCTGACAGAGGCTAATTTAGGAATTCTGTTTTAAATTATTTTCGCCGTGTATTAAGACGGTTATGTCTATATTGCTTTAATCATCCAATGGGGCATCTTCATATGTCGCTCTTGGCGTATTGTTGCAATTTATATTTAATCATTGCCTGGGAATACGTTTAGGGATTTGTGTAACTTGGATATGATATTATTTGAAATATAACCATTAAAAATTATTGTTTTTGAAAATCTGTGATTTTGTTCATATTCCAGTATTTCTGATATTATGGATACCATTAACATTACCGTATTTCATCACCAGAAATTAATTTTATGGATGACTGCAGCATCCATAGCGCTTAGCTTTCGGCCTCCAGATATGAGATATACATTAAAAGTAGAACATTTAAGTCCATGAGATGTATCAAACTGTAGCCATTATGTTTTTCTTTGTTGTTGTATAGTATTGTTGATCTGTAACACAAACAGTTAAAGGTGGTGTATATATTTTTTATGGTAATTAGTTGATTGCACTAAATATTACACAATGTTCATATTCCTTTGTAGGAAAAGCTCAAAAGTGCAACTAATGACTCGAAACTATTAGATATATTTTAGAAGAAGTAATAGAGGCTCAATAGTTTAGGCAAGCTATACAAATTAAAATTATATCAAATCTCATCAAATTCCTGATGAAGACTCCACAAAAAGAATACCTACTAAGTTACCTCATCGCACTCATAGTTGTATACTCAACGAACAATAATACGTTATAGTTTAAGGATGCATGTTTCGATTGATGGATTATAAGGAAATTAGACTATGGTTGAAGTTATATATGCTTTTACATATGTTTCTACAAATAAAATTTGAAGAAGAAAAAGGTGTTAATCACATGCATCTTTAATGCTCTACGTACGAAATGACACATTAGCAGTTTTGTCAGATATGTAGTCAAAGCATATAATGTGCATGACAGTAGACGTTTGTGTCCATATGACAATTTCGCATCCACATTTTGATTGCCAAATAGAACAATAAGAGTATCACTACCAGTGTGAGCATTTCTAGGGTGGGGTGGCCAAAAAAGAGTTAATGCCTCCCACTCAATTGGAGGGACATATTTTTTTATTAAAAAACCTATAAATTATTTTAGAACACCGCTTAACCTGTAAAAAAAATTGAAAGCTTTATATAATTAAACTAATGTTGTTTATGTCATAAATGGGGTTTAGAAAACCACCTATCCTTAACGGTTTTCTGAAGTTTAAACTCAAAACGAGTTTTAAGATTTTCAGAAAATCGTTTAGGGATTCACGTTCAAAAAAGGTCTCACGCTCAAATCAACATTGCTGAAGCGTGAGGAAAAACAAAAAAAGGGAGTTTGCCCCCACTTCATTTTCAAACGTTTTTGATGATTCTCTAAGAAGGAACCAATATTAAATAAGTTAAGGTACGACCTTAACGAAAGGAGCATCTGAAAGAGGCACGAAAGGAGAATGTTTGAGGAAAAGTGAATGTTTCCTGTGTTACGAAATTAAAAGGGATATTTGAAAGGGACAAGAAATGAGATGATTAATTTTTTAATACTAATTACATTATTAATGTACTTGTATTGTTTTAAAACATATGTATTTTGAGAATGTAAATTAATATGAAAATTTGGTAATTCAAATACAATAATGTTATAAGTACAGTTGCATTAGTACAACAATTTGGAATTACATATACAATAACCATACAAATGTAATTACAAAATACAAATTATTGACGTTATATAAATATTTCCTAATGTAGTCTAACAGCAACTGGTTCATTTCATATATTATCTTGAATGGTTGCCATGAAATTTGTTGTATTTCTTTCAACTAGTCCACAATCGTTATTCTCGGACGTTCGAATACTATACTACTCTTCTAGAAATTCTTTCGGAACTCGATTGGGATTATCATCCTATGCCATAAATTCAAGGTCTCCTTCATTATTCCTTTGCATGAAATTGTGAGTAGTCAATATAATATTAACAACATTATTTGAACTTTATATTTTTATGTCGGCATATTATGTAAGATTGCAAATTTTTCTTTCAAATTTCAAAGGTCATTTTGATTGTTGTACATAAATTTGAATCGTAGTAGTTTAAAATATCATTTTTGGTATTTGATTGGTTCTATGTTTCACTAAAATTTAAAATATGGTATCAAACATTGTGCTAAGGAGGTAAGTACACATCCATTAAAGAATACTCTGAGTCAACTAAATATTATTTCCTGATGGTGGATGAGGAAAATTCAAATTCTACTGTTTAAAACTGAACGAAAAACTTTAACGCCGTGTGCAGTTCCTTCTCATACTGTCATACAAATGGAAATATTAAATCAAATGTGCATATAGCCATAATATTCTGCATAGCAAAGCCTTTACATCCAACTTATTGTTGCATACTTGAAGTATGCATGCGTATCATCAATAGCCTCGATATAATTTTTAAAGAATGGGTAATATCGATGTGATATCCTAATTTGTTCTGAGACTAGATGAATTCAGGTCTATCGAGCTAAAAATATCTATAGATATTAATTCAATAATTTTCAAAACTTTGTGAAAATAAACAAAAACTGCGTTATTTGATCGTCGAAATCTTTTGGCAATATGTCGTGGAAGAAGTGCCAAGCAATTGCACATATAAAGATGGCTATCATTTCCCTAATGCACATATCAAACATTGGCTTCAAACCACAGCCTTCCAACTGCTCACACAATGTCAGAAAACAAAGCCTTTTCATTTGAATGTTTTGTTGACAATGCAGCATGACGATACAATATATCATTAACCTAGTGAATTCATTTATATTTGAAAGTGTGGATTATGCGAATCTGGAAAAGCATGTCTTCGTGATTATTTAATGAGATTCGAGAGTTTATTAAATGCAGAGTTTTACTAGTTACAATGTTGTTTGTAGCATGTGTCTGGGGTCAGATGTCTCTGTGTCCTTTTGTTTGTTTTGATTTTGGCAATAACTTATGTCTACTAGTGAACTATGGTTAGCAGGGTACGTGCAATGGTTTTTGAGTAGCTCTAATTCAATTGTACGGTTCAACCATTGATAATTTTATTTAGAGTTAAGCAAAGTGGATATGAAATAAAAATGGAAAAGATGGAGTGGAGACGGACGGGAAATAGGGAAGGTGGATGGGTGACAAACAAAATGAACGCTATTTGGATGAAACTTAAGTGATAATTTCAACATGCGCGACTCCCTCTTGCATTTTGATACCATTACCCAAGAACCCACTTAAAGGACGCTGCTACCATTTCTTGTATCTGACATTATGCAGAATACATCATAATGTCCTATCGAACTTTAAAAACTAAACAGCGTATATCATAGTTTCAGATGCAGTGTATTCAACTTAACAGTGACAAAAATAAATAGTTACTTAACATGAATGGAAGGTTCCACATTCAGTTTCTTGCCAACAACCCTCGGTATTCACTCTATGCCTTGGGCCGATGGACGCATGATGCCAGTGCAAATATGGAATTGACTGTAAACTGTCAACCTCCAGGAATCACGAAAAAAAAACTTTTTCCTGATCAAGGGAAAAAAACGCCAGCACAAATACCGAAGGCAAAACCTTAGACTATTAGCAGCAGAACTCGACTATATTCCAAGATAAATAATGCACACAAATAATAACCACACTAGTAGAAATACAAGAGTGCATCATAAAATTGGCTTACCCGTATATTTGCAGTCTAAACTTCAATATATATATATATATATATATGTATATATATATATATATATATATATATATATATATGTGTGTATACATATATATATATATGTGTGTGTATACATATATATATATATATATGTGTGTGTGTATACATATATATATATATATATATGTGTGTGTATACATATATATATATATGTGTGTGTGTGTATACATATATATATATATATATATATGTATATACATATATATATATATATGTATATACATATATATATATATATATGTATATATATTGACACACACACACAATACTATAATCCAAGATTAAACACCCTTGACAGGAAAAGGCATCACACTCGTGTCAACCATTACTCAGAGGAAAACCTATACGATCATAAAAATTACAAATAACCACTGATCAACAGCCAAATCAAGTCAAAACATACATACATTACATGCATATATGCATATGTATATCAGAATCAAGAATGACAGCAAACCTGGAATCAGTCAAGTTCAACAGACGATCAGAAAACAACACATTGCAATTTCATTCATAAAACCACCCATAAATGTAAACTGACATAACAATACCACCATGTTACAGATAACCGCCAACCTTTAACAAACCCAAAGACTATAGAAAGTCCTAAAGCACAAAAGAAACACCAGTTAACCTATGCCCTCTCACCTCTAATCCTCCTAGCAAGCTGCATGTCTTTGGGCATAATTGTAACTCTCTTAGCATGAATTGCACAAATATTAGTATCTTCAAACAATCCAACAAGATAAGCCTCAGACGCCTCTTGAAGTGCGGAAACTGCAGAACTCTGAAACCTTAAATCGGTTTTGAAATCTTGAGCGATCTCACGAACCAATCTTTGGAAAGGAAGTTTCCTGATCAGAAGTTCGGTGCTTTTCTGATACTTACGGATTTCACGAAGAGCGACGGTTCCTGGCCTGAATCTGTGTGGTTTCTTAACGCCGCCAGTGGCTGGAGCAGACTTGCGAGCAGCTTTGGTGGCAAGTTGCTTTCTTGGAGCCTTGCCTCCAGTTGATTTGCGAGCGGTTTGCTTGGTACGGGCCATTGAGGACTAAATTAGGGATTTTGATTTAGATTCGTTGCTAATTTGGCAGGGGTCGAGAGAAGTTGAATGATGGGCAAGTAGGTGTTGCTGCTTATATAAAAGTTTGGGGATTGGAGGGAGTCTTGAATTTGGTGAAAATTTCGCGTACAAATTTGGATGTTCCCCGCCTAGTTTTGTTAGAATTGCGAACGTCCAATGGATGAATTCTGAACGGCTGAGATGAGAACTGACTACTTGTGATCCCTAATGAGCGTACTTAGCCAATAGAACATGGTCACGTGTCGTGTGCGATTGTTTTGGCGCCTTAACCTATTTACATTTCTATCTTGTTTTTTTGAAAATGGAAAAGGGCCAGGCCAGAATGTTACAAAGAGAGGGGTATAAACCAATACCCAAAAACTCAAGATACAAACCAGAACTGCTCGTTAACTAACAACACAAACCCTAACTCAAACACAACAGCGCCTCCAAACCAAAAAACAAAGCGAAGAAAAAAAAAATGGTGGAGCAACCAAAGCAGAGAAACTCTGCAAAAACATCGATGGAAAAGCACGCTATAGCCATCGCTAAAGCTTAGGGGGGTCTCCATTTCTTGATATCTTTGTCACGAAGCCTGGAGAGACCTGGATCTAGGCTAAAATGGCTTTGATGAGTTGTTTTAATCGTAGCTTCCTTATGGTTGGTCTTCTTGTAATTGCAATTGTCACCAAGCTTCAGATCTAAGGAAAAGAAAACCTTATTAAGATCTGGACTAGCAGATTTGAGGCAATTATCATCATAATGGTGGCTGCTCTCTCCTTTTTCCCAAGCAGATAAGTGGTAGATCCGATTGTTAAGCTTATTGATGTAATACGAGTTTCCTAACATTTGCTCATGATTAGGCAGAGGAAAGTTGATGTTGTTGCTGGTCTCAGCATTACGGCGGCTCCTCTTGCTATAATCATGTAAAAGAAAAAATTTATTAGTGCAAATACCCTTGTTAATATTGATATTGTTGCGAGTAAAAGCCTTGTTACTTCCCTGACATGTTGAGATCTGATTGCTTGATAGGTTACAAGCTATAGCCTTGCTAACGGCGTTGGAATGAGCCTTATCAGATAAGTGTTTGAGTTTGTCAATGGCTTTATCTCCAGGCACAGCAGCATTGAATAAAACAGTGTTGTTATGCAGCTGAAAGTCACAGGAGAACAGAGGCTCAGGATTGAATGGATGGCTCTCCCTATGCATATCAGGTAAAGTATAAGGTAGATTTTTATTCAATTTCGTTTTAAAATTGCAAGAGAAATTGACTTTTTTATTACTTCCCTTGCAGGGATAGTCTCTGGTGTGCAATGCGGGGCAGCAACCTTCATCCGAGGGACTGTGGCCTATGGAACTAGCTGCCTTTTCCATTGTAATACTATCAGTAGCAGGGAGGGAATTGAGAACTTTTGTCAAAGTTCTCTTTATGTAAGTATTCTTCAACTAGGTTCTCGTAATTGTCTTCTATTGGGATATTATGAGATCTGTTATTGATTCTGCTGGATTTGTGAAGAATGATGTTGAATTCAATTTCAATAGTTTTCCAAAGTTGAATGCTGTCTGTTTCGACTTTGTTATGAAGTCTGTTATTTCTTTCTTTCCAAATAAAGCATATGACTGTAGTGAGAATAACAGTAGCTTTGTTAAAATCTACTTTCCTGCCTTTGTATGCTTTCTGAAAATACTGAATGTTGTCTCTAATGTTTTGGAGAGCCAATCTTTGATTTATTTTGAGCTTGTTTTTGGCTATGAACCAAACATGCCTTGAGTAGGGACAGTCAAAAAAGAGATGATCTGTGTTTTCAATCTCAGTTTTGCAAGATAAGCAATTGATATTTGCAGAGTTTTTGTTCCATTTTGCACATCTTTCTCTAGTTGGAAGACGATTAAGTAATGCAAAATACGTGCAAAAAGCCATTTTTGGACAATTGGCAGGGTTCCAAACTGATTTGTGCCAGTCCACTTCCATTTCCTCACCTTTTAGAAAGTCCCAAGTATTTTTAAAAGAAAATTTGTCTAGTTTCCAGCACCAAGCATCTTCATCAATATTAGGATCAATCTCTATTTTATTGATTGTTGAACTGAAGATGGTAGTTGCAGGAAATGCTTGAGTATTCCAAGTAGAATTTTGAATGATGTTGTCAACAAAAACATTAACTTTTCCAAAGTAGTAAAGATTGTTCCAACCTAATAAGTTGATAAGAGAGTGACCATTTATCCAAGGGTCAAACCATAAGCTGGTGCATTTACCATTTTTGAATTTTCTTTCTATAAGCTTTGCACCAATTTCTCTGCAATTTAAAATATTTTTCCAAACATATGAGTAATGGCTTTTGATGGGCATGATCCAGAAATTTTTGTTTTTGACATATTTGGATCTCATCCATTCGGCCCATAATGTTTTGCCTTCTATGAATTTCCAGAAAAGTTTGAGATTGCATGCCTCATTTATGTCTGAAAAGTTTCTGATTCCCAATCCACCAGCTTCTTTGGTTTTTGTTATGGTATTCCAAGATATTTTGTGAAATTTTCCATTCCAGATGAAGTTGGCACAGAGTTTTTCAATTTTTTCTAAGGTTTTTACTGGAATGTTGTGAGATTGTAACCAGTACATCATGACTGCTGTGATGACTGTATGAATTAGTTCAACTCTGCCAGCAGTAGATAGCATTTTACTAGACCAGTTGTTGATTTTGTTTTGGATGGTTTGATACAGTTTGGCACAATCTCTTTCCTTGATTTGATTGTTACTTAGGGGAAGACCCAGATATCTGATAGGTAGATCACACTGTTGGAATTTGAGAACGTTGAGAATGTCTGTTTTGTTCTTGCAATCTTTGCTGAAATTTTTTTTGCTTTTATTCTCATTGATTTGAAGACCTGCTTGCTGCTTGAGATTGTTAAAAATATTCATGATAGTAGCTGCAGATGATGTATCTGCATTTAAAAATATTAATAGATCATCAGCATATAAAAGATGTGAGATACATGGATTAATAGAGTTAATAGGTTTATATTTCTACGCATCAGTTCTTTCTCCATAAGTAAAGTAAAATATTCCATAGCAATAGTGAAGAGATAAGGAGATAGGGGGTCCCCTTGTCTGATGCCTCTGTTGTTGTGTAGAAAACCACAAGGGGAACCATTAATAAGAATAGAGTAAGAAGCATTACAGATGCATTCCTTGACTAAGTTGCAAAAAATTTCATTAAAGCCTAATTGACCCATCACGTGAATAATAAAATTTCTGTTAATTTTTGTCAAATGCTTTGTGTAGATCAATTTTGAGACACATTTTGTTTTTACCAGCTTGATTGAAATCCCTTAGGAGTTCGTGAGATAAAAGAATATTTTCTACAATAAGTCTGTCTGGTATAAATGCACATTGGTTTTTTGAAATAAGATATTTTAGAAAACATTTGATTCTTTTGCTAAGAATAGAAGCAGTAATTTTATGAAGAAAATTGCAGCAAGCTATAGGTCTGTACTCTCCCAAGCAGGTAGGGTTTTTTATTTTAGGAACAAGAGTTATAAAAGTATGATTTATGTTTTTTAAAAGCCTACCGGTAGAGAAAAAATCTTTGACAGCCTCAAGTAACATATATTTTATATCATCCCAGTGAGTTTTATAAAATTTTGCCCCAAAACTATCAGGTCCAGGGCTTTTGTCATCCTTGGCAGAAAAAAATAATTTTTTTAATGTCATCAAGAAAAATAGGAGCAAGAAGGATATCCTCACTATTAGGGTGTAATATAAATTTAGGAGAGATAGAAGGGAAAGAGTAGGGGGTCTCAACGGACTGAAACAAGTCAGAGAAGTATAGAATAGCTTCTTTCTCTAATAAAGAGGCATCATTAATAGTCAAACCATTGCTATTGATTAATTTACCTATATTATTGTGATATTTCCAACCAGACATTTTAGCATAGAAAAATTTGGTAGGAAGATCTCCTTGAGAGAGCCAATTAACTTTGGCTTTCTGTCTAATATTAGCAGCTTCAACACGAAGGGCATTAGAGAGATTTTTCTGTAAGAGATAGAATTCTTTAATTTTGGTATTATTAGAACTGTTTTTGTCAATACTGTCTTGCAATTTGACACATTCTTCTCTAAGTTGAATGATTTCATTATTATTTTTATTTTTTGAAAATTTCCAAGCTTTTAAATTGTTTTTAGTATGAAGAAGGAATTTCCTGATCTTAGATTGAGCAGAACCATTAGAGGAGAATTGAAAGCGTTTTTGAATAATATTTTTGTAATCAGAATCAAAAACCCAACCATTCTTAAATCTGAAAGGAATATTTTTCCTAGTTGGGGTGATTTGAGATAAAATAAGTTGAATGGGAGTATGACCACTAGTATATTGGGGTAGAGTGTAGCATTAAAATCAGAGAAAAGATTAATGAAAGATATATTAATAAGAATTCTATATAACTTACAGAGAATATTCCTATATTCACCTGATTTCCAGGTGAAATTGTTGCCCTTAATGGAAGGCTCAATTAAACCAGTTTTAATAAGGAAGTTAGGAAAGAATTCCAATTTTTTTAATGGAACTGGAATTCCTCCTCTTTTTTCATTAACTTTGGTAATAGTATTGAAATCTCCCATTATAACCCATGGAAGGGAGATATTTATATTAAGATGGGTAAGAGAGTTCCATAACTGAATTCTTTCATTTTCAGAATTGGAGGCATATACAAATGTAACAAAAATTTGCAAGTCTCCCTTATTTTTAAAGTTACAGTGAATATATTGAAGGTTGGGGGTGTAATTACATAGTTCCCAAATGGAAGGATCCCAAAGAACAATGATCCTACCATTTCCCCCCATTGAATTATTATGAATAAGCTGTCAATTATTTGAATTACTCATCCTAAACTGGTCAATGTTTTTATCTGACATTTTATGTTCTAAAATACCAACTAAAGATGGTTTATATGAAACCAGTAAATTAGAGAGGTCTGATTTTCTCTCAGGAGAGTTAAGGCCTCTAACATTCCAAGTAATTATATTCATAATTATAAAATAAGATATAAAGGATATTAAAAGGATACAATAGCAGCTAAATTTGGACTGTGCTGCTTATTTCCAAGCTTTCTGAAGCTTTTACTCCTTTCCTTTTACATTCTATTTTGTCCTGAACTTTGAGAAATTCCTCCCATTTTGGGTTTTTAATAATGTACTTCTTCTCAAATAGTTTAGAATTGGGGGTTGGACTTTCTGGACTGCCTTCTATATTTTTATTCATAATTTCTTGCATAGACTTTTTCCTGGCCTTTTTCCTTTTGTTTTCGACAGGAGATGAGGAAATAGAAGAAAATAGCAATCTTGCATTCTCCGGCATGGGTTCAGACAGAGCAGGATTTTCTGAAATGATACTTGTTGAAATTAATTGATGATTTGTATCTGTATCTTGATGATTAGAAACCATGTCTGTAATTAAAATTGCTTTCTCCTTAAGGGGGGGAGGGCAAGAACTGTTCTTTATAATCCTCTTTGTGATGATTCTGAATGTTATTGTTTATCTGAAAATCGCCATGGTCTGTACAGGTAACTGTCTCTGTCATTTTGCTGATCAATATCCATGGCTACATTAATATTTTGGATTTTTGCCTTATTTTCATATGAGATAACTTGTGAGATAATACTCTCAGATTGCTCGGATATTTCAACAAGATTCTTTTCAACATTACTTTTTGGAGCCGCCGTGCTCAAATTGTTTTCAGAAATTTGTAAATGGTTTTCAGAATCTAAATTGTTTTCAGACGAAGCATTGCCAGAGGAGATAATTTCCGGTAGATGATATTCTTGAATGAGATCTTTTTCAATTTCTAAAACAACCAAAGGATTATTACCTATAATATTATTTGAGAACTCTTTTTCTTTCCAAACCGTTTTCCACGAGCAAGAATCCGAAAGGTGTCCAAAGCAAGCACATTTTTGACATCTAGGAGGAATGAATTCATATTCGATTTTTTGCTTTATGGTTTCACCATCATGCATGGAAATTAATGCAAGATCGGGTAACTCATCGAAGGCCTTTATCTCGACTAGAATTCTGGCATAGCTAAGGCGAGTCTCTTTAGCTGTTGGCTCGTCTAGTGTAAGTGGTTTGCCCACTGCACTTGCTATGGCAGAAAAAGCCTCTTTATCCCATAATCTGAGGTTCAATTCCGGCAGCCTAATCCAGATTGGATAGGTTGAGAGAAGGTCTCGATCAAGAATCATGTTCTTGTCCCACTTTTTCAAGATAATTAATCCGCCGTTAATAAAGAAAGGGCCACCCTGGGTAACATTAATGCAGTCTTGCTCCATAGAAAACCTGATGACAAAGAAACCATTATTTCTTGTAAAAATTTCAAAGTTGCCTTTTGGATTCCAAGTTTTAGAAACAAAGTTCCTGAAATGATGATAGTATGGACGAGCTCCGAAAACATAAGCAATAATAGAGTTGCTCCATTTTTCCTCTGTCCTTTTACTTATTTCCTCCTTAACAACACTATTTTCTTATCTCCCAGTCTAATGGGGGCAGAGTAGCATAGATCAGTATTATTGGAGAAGCCACCATTCTTTACCAAATCTGCCCAAGAAGAGGCTGCCTTTGTAACGTTGGAGGTGACAGATGGTTGAGTTCTTGGTGGCTTCTGTACTTGACTGAATCTTGATTGTGTATTGAGAGGATTTGGGTATGATCTCTGTCCTAAGAATATGGATCTATCTGATGATCTATCTGAAGAAACAACAGCTGATCTATGAGATGAGTTTTGGAAATTAGCAGATCTATTTCTGCGCCTGTTCTTCACTATTTGGAAGCCTTCCTCATCTTGATCAGGGGGTTTATCTTTAGGATTTGAAGAAGAAGAGGGAATGAGAGAAGGATTGAGAGGATGAGGAGAAACTCTAGATACCTGATCAGGATTTTTATCAAAGAATGGGTTATCTGTGATAACCATGGTGGCCATTAGAGTACCTAAAAATTCTTTCTTAATTGACCTAAGAAACTTCTAATTATTTACATTTCTTAATTGCTAATAGTGTTTCGCATGTTAGTTTTGTAAGGCAATATCATAGTTTTAGGAGCTCTACTAAACTCACCCAAACAGCGACTATCGTCTGTGATTGACTTATGCTTTTTATATCTTTCGTATTTTACTAGGTTATGGATCCTTCCAAGTGTAGGTATCCAATACATGAGCAAGTAACTGGGCAGCGACCGTGTATAGCAGCCGCGTTGTTTTAATATTTAGTTTGATTTTTTTATTTCCTGTATATGTTCTAGTATGAAAATAAATCCAAATTGTAATTATCTACATTTTATCCCCTCATAAACTCGGTAATTTTCTCCTTTTTTTAAGCAAAAAAAGCTGTGATTCTCTAGAAAAGAGAAGAGCACGTATGTAAATATGTATATATCACATAAGAAAAGATGTTGCCAACATGTCTGACAGATAGCTAATCAAAGTACAAAAATAATGAAAATAACTCAGGTACCCTTATAACAAGCTACGACAAAGTCACCGCACATTACACCCCAATATCGAAATCCGACAAGGCCACCGTCCGATATTGAGGTATTTGAAGTACATCAAAAACTATAGAATATTCCAGCGCTAATGATATTGGAAGCCAGCTCCGTCTGAGAAGGAAACGCCACGTTGTAGACTCGGAAGAAATGGTAGTTCGAAAGATCTGGAATGGAAAGCTCCTTTCTGCGGACTCGGAAGAACTGAAGAGAACGCCTCACTGAAAAGTGGATTGTCTAGAAAGTAAAACGCCAAACTGAAAATGTAGAAGAACTGAGAAGAGCTCCTCACAGTAAACCACAATCCTGTCATCAACTATCATGTGCACCTGCAAAAAGAATCTAACACCACTTCTAGCCAAAACTTGCATATGTAAAAGGAACTGAACGATTATAAGAATAATACACATATATGTATATAAATAAAATTTATATACATATATATGTACCACAAAAACATAGTAAAGATACAAAAGCTAAGATAGTAGGACAGAATACAAAAACAAACAAAAAATAGACAAAATAGACAAAAGAATCCATGATCGAAAGAAGTTGAAGATCTATAGACTATAACGAAAACAAACTAAAACTAAAATGAAAAATAAAACAAAACAAATTTAAAATTTATTCTTATGGTCCTTCGATCAAAAGGATATTATGATAAACAGAGAAATCATCGTTTAAGTTTGAAAAAATATTTATACTACAATTATTAACGTCAAAAATGTTGTTTTTATGTTTAGATAACTTAATATTTTTACCAACCTTAGTAAGATATTCTTTAAAATGATTATTATTTAATAATTTATATTTAGGATTTGAGATCCAATTTAAAAAATGAAGATGTTATAAAAATCAATTTATTACAGTGACTGTTATTATTATTAAAAATTCTCTTATTTCTCTCAAACCAAATATACCAACAAATTATGATGAATAAAGTGTCAAGTAAAAATCTATTTTCCATTTTAAATTTAAATCTAAAATTACTCCAATAGTAACCACAATTGGTAATTTTAGTTGTATGACTATAGTTAAAATTTTCGAGAGTATTATTCGGAATATAGTAAGTATCCATGCAATCATAGTATATATATTTAATATCTTCAAAATGCATGTTACAAAAATAATATTTATTATCAATGTGCATATTTTTTTCTTTTCAAAAATTCTATAGAGTTTGGTTTTCCATACATGATCAACTACATATGAATTTAGACTTAGGATGATCATTTGTTTTTCAAATAAATTAAAAAGAGTTATTGGTTACACCCGAGAAGTTAAGAAATCTATAAAAATAATTAGAAGTGTATTTCTTACTCTTATCTCATTCCCAACTAATATTATCATTTTCATTATCAATACTATGCAGATTTAATCAAGCATAAAGCAAATAAAACTGCCTAAGAGTAGAATCTACTAAAATTCCATTCAAACTAAAATTTCAAAGGGGGTCATTTTTAGGAGAAAAAACTTCTATAATTAAAGCATTCTTACCATTACAGCTTTCGTAAAGCTTTTTAAATTCTATCTTAAGAGGGATAATAGAAATCCAATGATCATGCCAAAAAAAATTCTGCTACCTAAATGTACTATTGTATTAGTGCCTAGATTAAAATTCTCATGGCATTTTAAAATTGATTTTCAAAAATTAGATAGATAATTAAAACCGCGGGAGTAATTTGATGTAAATTATTGCTGCCACATAGTAGTATTTAGAAATGATTTCAACATTTTCCTCCTATCTTAGACCCACCGCTTCTCATTCATTTAAAACATTAAATCTCTTACTAATTAAACCTAAACTCACGTGCAAGCATCTCGTAAAAACATGATACATTTACCTTTTATGCTTTATGAATATATGAAAATAATCAAAATAAGGACCAAATCAACATTAAATTTACTCGGAATAGTTTATTTGCCCTTTAAATCTAAGGTTATAATTTTAAATCTAAATTCGGTCGATTTCAAATGAAGTTAATAACATATGATACAACATAGAAATTGAAATATTTGAGCAATCCAAATAATTGTCATAAGTATCGAATATATCTATACATCAAGTCAACAATAACATTGTCGTGCTCAAATGGTTCAACGTGATATGTAATACATGAAATAGTAAATAACATGATAGATAACTTTATGAGTAACCACCTTTGTCGCCACACACCAAGAGCTCCCCATATCAAGCTAATCTATCAAAAGATGGATATAAAAAGAAAATATAGAGGGAATCAGATATATGTTTGCACGAGTGGGAAATTATACAATATGAACATGTTGATAAACTTTATCATGGATTAATGCTACTCACAGCATATATTGACTCGTGTCAAACGTATCTATTACATTAGTGCGTTATAATACAATACTAGTGACATCTACTTGATGATCAATGTTACAAACCCTATGTCATATACGTATATTCCATATTACAGCATAAATGTAATCGATAAGGGATCCACCTTAAGCGAAGATCCCCAAATTGGAAAAAGATACAAAACATCGATATAAACTGCAAGAAAAAACATCTCGATGGTGGCACATGTTTATAATGAAATATCGTGTTCCACATCCAACATCTGATTCACTAATGTATTTGAGCAATCCAAATAATTGTCATGAGTATCGAATATATCTATACGTCAAGTCAACAATAACACCGTCGTGCTCGAATGGTTCAACGTGATATGTGATGCATGAAATAGTAAATAACATGATAGATAACTTTATGAGTAACCACCTTTGTCGCCACACACCAAGCGCTCCCTATATCAAGTTAATCTATCAAAAGATGGATATAAAAAAAATACAGAGGGAATCAGACATGTGTTTGCACGAGTGGGAAACTATACAACACGAATATGTTGTTAAATGTTACTATGGATTAATGCTACATATAGCATATATGACTCGTGTCAAATGTATCTATTACGTTAGTCCATTATAAACAATACTGGTAACATCTACTTGATGATCAATGTTACATACCCTATATCATATATGTATATTCCATATTACAACATAAATGTAATCGGTAAGGGATCCACCTTAAGCGAAGATCCCCAAACCGGGAAAAGATACAAAACATCGATATAAACTGCAAGAAAAAACATCTCGATGGTGGCACATGTTTGCAATGAAATATCACGTTCCACATCCAACATCTGATTCACTAATAGGCACATATAAAGATCGGTCAATCTCCCGATATGTCTTGTATGCCAGTCGGTTGAATGACTGGTCGGACTACCAATTAACTATGCGAAACATTTAGATGGATGACTCCATCTCTTTGATTCCTATGCCAAGTAATGATAGACCATGACGCCAATAGTGACCAGTTGAAATCGTGCTGAAGCATTTAACGACGTCTAACTCGCTCGTTACAGCGTAAAACATATAACAACCTAGATCATGATAGAAACTAGCTAAGATTTGTTGACAAGAAAACTTATCAACGTCCCTAAAGTTGTTATTAGGACGAGGTAAGTGGAAGAGGGTAAGATGTGGATAATCCTTTTAGTTCACCATTTCGAATAGGTTCTTGTTATGATAGCTTTCCCTTATTAATCTTTCGATCCAGTCGAAACGCTCAAATTCCTTTCTTTTCGATCTTTCGAACCGAATGGAGTAGCTTGATTATCCCTTCAAAACATTCTTTTCGAAGCAGTTGCGAAAGCCTAATGAATGGCTCTAAGATTCAAGGTTATGGTCAGTTTCGAATGGTTTCGACCTTGTCGAAAGCTGGAGTCTTAAGTGTCATGTATTTTGATTGGGAATTAAAGGTAAATTGGTTCGGGCTAAGGTTTTGATCCATTCGAAAGTAGAAGTCCAACGAAAGGTGGTCTGGAGTCAATAACTGAAATTACTTGAAAAGGAAGAGGTTTCGACTGAGTCGGAAGAGGCCTTTCGATGTGGTCGACACCTGTAAACAACTAGGTAATCAAGGATTAAGATATATTCCCTTTAGCAACTCAAAGTAGTCTTTATTGATCGATTCTTCTCCAATTCAATTTACAAATCAGCGTTACAACTTTAGGAATTAAGAAAGTACTAATCTAGAATGAATGAGTTTGGATCCTCAAAACCAGACCCCTTGGGTCTTATTTATAGATGTAGGTCGGCACTTTTCGACCTAGTGCTTTCGATCTGGTCAAAAGGTGGATTCAGATGCCTTTCGACTCCTTCGGCACTTGCACTTCCCTCTGCAATGCTTTGGAATGGGCTTGAATACCTTTCAAAGATGTTGGTTATTGAAACTATCCTCTTCGAAGGCAATTTTAATGCTTTCGGCTCTAATACCTTTCAAAGATGTTGGTTATTGCATCGTAACTTACATTTTCGAAAGCATAATTATATCACTTATTTTCCCTTTGTATAATATTTACCAAATTTACATTGTATTAGATGAATGTAGCATTACATACCCATAACACATCAATTTACTTGTAAAATATCTGTTAATCAGGTTTGTAAATGAGGCGTGGTGCTAAATTCCTCTTTAAGGCCATTACATCTAATACTGTATGTCAATTGCATAAAGATCTCTAATTCTATATTGCACACAAATGTGACAATACGAATTTTTCGCGTTCGAAAATCGACATCCATACTTTACATCGTACTCGAATGTCGTAGATTCGAGCGTTCAAATCCGAGTCGCCGGAGCTTATAACACAATTAAGTATAACAACACAACGGAAGAAATAATGAATATCAATATACAACATCTGATACAACAGATGATACAATAGATATCGATATACATCAGAGATATGATACAATAAAATAGCAGCGGAAAGAAAATAGGTAATACTAGCAGCGGAACAAATAACTCTAAGATAGTCTTCAAGGAAGAACTCCAGCAGCAGCTCGAACCAACATCACGATACACTAAGACAAGCAAGTCTCGTCCACATTCAAAGACTGAACTAGCTCTAGATAATCTACCGAACCTAACTATCTGAAAAACCCAACTCTAAATTGCTCGTGTGGAAAATAGTGAGCACCCAGAGTTTAGGAAAGGAACAATAAACTCCAGGTCAGTCGTAGGACTGGTGTGAGTAACAAAACAGTTTATCTTTTTTTTTTAAAAAAAAACAACAAAGAATTTAAAATAAATCCGCAATGCTTTTTAGAAAATGAAACTATCATTAGGCCTCCCGCCACACACACTATGCAAACGCAGAATTGAAGGAGATTTCTCCTTATGATAGTCAAATATGTTTACTACGCAAATGTCTTTTTGTATATTATTGTTAGTGCATAGTGGAAAACATTTTCGAAAGTATAATATAAATCCTAACCAGCATAGGTACCATTATATTATGCCCGCTATAGCCACATCCTGAGGAGGCAGGTTATACAACTACAATCGTAAAAGGGCTCGTATTGTTTCGTTTGGATTTTCCAACAAATGGTCGGGGTAAGGAACTTCCCACTGTCCATGGGTACGCCTCTGGTGGGACGTCCCGAGAACGTAACCAGCTCTCTTCCAACACAAGGCCGGGTTACCTCTGTAACTAGGTAACTACTACACGAGCATGCCATCCCCCGGTCCTTTGGGACCTTTATCCGAGGTGCCTCTAAAGCAACAACCACACAGTAAATGAGATTGGAGCCACCACATAGGTAAATATCTGGGCTCCATACCATGATACCACCCTTTACCAAAAGGGAATGACACACCCTAAAGGGCGCGACCTTCATTACCTTACCGCATCTTTCCTGTTTTGACCATTTCCGGGCCGTGAGGTCCTGATGCAGTCTCGTCCACAAAGCTACGCTTCATACAGAAGCCATGCTCTGATCACAAATGATCAACAAATGATCATCAACACACAGCAGCACTCAGCATGTCACACTACCAAATTGGAAATATATCGCTGATAACCTTCAACTACATAACCTCTGAGATCGTACGTCTCAGAGAAGGGTGTTAAGCTAAGAGAATAAATTCTCCGCTACCATCAGAAATATATTTGAAAGAAATCTGCTTTATATCTAAAAGTGTAGTGTCATACATACAACCATACAAGTCTGTTCTGGGTTGGAACAGAACCGAAGGCACTTTCAAAGAAGTCCTTCTAATCCGGGTATTCACAATCCTGATCGGACTTCCCATCACTTAGGGAAACTCTATACCGGAGCAACTCAGTGCAGAGTCAATCGATAGGTCATCCTATCGTTCTTACAAATACCCGGTCTTCACCACCGGTCTTCAAATGCAATCCATAACGACATATCATTATTCGGAATGGGTTATACGACACAAGGTCCTCTCCTGCTAAACCAAATAATGAGCGCAATATTTAAAAACATATGGATATGGGATTTCAGTTAAGTCACAACTGATAAAATCCAAAACTTTTCTTTTGAATGGTTAAACAAATTACCATTTTAAATCTTTTAAACAAAAAGATTTATTTCACTAAGTTCACACAGTTTCACAAAGATCTATTTACAGATTTGAAAACAATTTACATTTCAATTGGACTCGCTCATTAAATCTTTAAATTAAAGATTCAGCTTATAGCTTTCAAACCGTTTCCATAATTGGGAAATCATTTTCATTTTAAACTAGAAGTCCTTTTAACATAATTGGAAATTCATTTCTTATGTGAAAACTTCAATTATTTGAAAACTCGTTTCAGAAGAATCCAATTATATTTGCACGAGTTAAAGTCTTTGAATTTAAATTCAAATTCCCAAATCAATATATTTGAAATGGTTTAATCCATATATAACTTGTATAACATCTTTAATCCTTAGTTTCAAATCCTAGAATTCAATTTCAAATTTTTGAATTCGAATTTATTTCAAATTATTTAAATTTGAAACCTTTATCGAGTTATTCAAAAATAAATTTTAACTTTGAAATTTCATTTCAAAAGTTTTCCACATTTAACCCGATTTCATTTCCAAATCATTTGAATTCAAACTGTCTACAAAAAATCATTTCAAAAATCTGTGACTTAATCGATTTCCTCGTGAAATCCATATTTATGTGTGCATGGTGTAGTCCAGGGGTTTAACACAATAGTGCAGCAACATCATCACAGATCAAAACGCAGAAATATAGTTGATAAGAGGTATAACTGTAACGCTTATCTTTCATTCACAGATTCACAGATAATAATAAACAAATGTATCACAAATAAATGAATAAATTACACACAGCTCAATCCACAGAACAAAATATCACAGATCAGATAGGAGGCATCTCATACAATACAATCATTCATAAGTAGGGTCGAGCATTCAATGGTTATTTATAAGTAGGATTAATTAATTGTTTAATCCTAATTAATTCAATTTATTTCCAATTAAATTAATTACTTATGAATTAATCCAATCCTGATTAATTAATTACAAATCATTTGATATAAATTAATTATTCAATCACCTTAATTAATTACATCAATTAATCGCCTCATTATTAATCATTCCTTAATTAGTCCATTATAAATTACATCATTAATTGTATTAATTAATGATCTCAAATCATATTAAATTAAATTATTTTATTTAAATTAATCACATTAAGTAATTAATCTTCAATTAAACACGACTATTAATCACCTTTGATTAATTACAAAAGTAATTACCCAAACTACTTCATTTATAAATCATATTCACTAATTACATCCCAGTAATTACCATTTATTACTTCCCTAAGTAATTATCTCCATTAATTACATTAAGTAATTACACTTATCCAATTATCAAGTGATTTTCTTAAATTAATTAAACTAAATTTATTAATTAACTTAAATTAATCACATTACCCAAATTAATTACAATAAGTAATTAATCCCTTAATTACTTTCATTGAGTAATTACATTTAAAAATGTATAATTGATTATCTAAATTAATTAATCTAATAAATTATCAAAATTAATCACATTAATTAATACTTAATAATCCTTAGTTAATTATCTTCATTAATTAATAACATTTCTTTAATTACTTTCTTAAGAAACTATCTTAGATTAAATTATTATTAATTATTTCTAATTATAAATTAATCTAAATTATAAATTTACAAATTAAATAAATTATTCCATAATTATATTATTAATTAAATCACTTAATTACCTTAATTATCTTTAAGATAATCCATTTCTATATTGATGACTTAATCAACATTAACATATATATTTCAAACATTTTACTTTTGAACTTACAATTTAGTTCCATTTTGAATTTAAGTTTAAATCAAATTATTTACATTCCAGCTTTAAAGATAAATTGATTTATTTAACTTATAAATTTAAGTTAAACTAATTTATTAACTTTTCATCCAATTTTATTTTTAAATTTCATTTTTTTAAATTCAAAATGAAATACTAGTTTATCTTTAATAAAGTCTACCACTAAATTTTTTTAAAACCTTTGAACTCACATGTTAAATAATATTAGTCTTATAAAAGAAATTTACAAGAGTTTAAACCCAATTATTTAAATCCAAATCATTGTATAAAGTATACTTGAACATTTTAAAGTTGTTTGAATACTTTAAATTTTATAAAACTTCATTTATTTATAAAGTAAATTTGGATTCCATCTTCCAAATTCTGATTTTTTTTACTTATCTTAAAATCTGTTTTGAATTCAAGTTCTGATTAAAACAAAACAGATAGGTTCGGGTTTTAAAATCTGGACAAACATTTACCCGAGCCTTCCCCTATAAAAACTCGAGTGTTACTTCGAGTTGTACGCTAGTTTCCCCGAGTCTCTCCCCTGTTACTCACACAACCTTCTTCTTCTTCTTGTTTCTTTTTTTTATAGTTTTAGTTAAGTAAAAAAAATGTATAAACTGCAGTTATAATCACACACGCGTACGCCAGTGAAAAACCCCGAAGCGACTTCCTTTTCGACTCGAGCAGACCCTCTCTTTTCTCGAGTAATTTCTCGAGATGACCCAAAACCCCAACCTGCAGACCCCAACGCCACCGTGCACGTGCACGGTGGTTCGCCACCACTCCGGCGACCAACGACATTCCCAACAAACCACTTCTCGTTCGAAAACACAGCCCAGATCGATGAAATAAACACGAAATCGAAATATGCATGCTCGTATGAACAGCGACCCAGTCACGACGACGAAAAAATCGCCACGTCCCCACGACCTCGTCCACCAGAGGCCAAGCAATTCCGGCCGTACCTCACCCTCAACTTCCTCTACCACCTCCCAAAATCCTAAGGAGCTCGGTTGAACTACGGCGACGCAAACATAAAAGATGCAGACCCCAATTATATACGAACCAAAACCCTACTTTCGATTCGCCTCATCAAATCTTGCATTCAAAAAAAATTTCTGATATTTTTCCTATATTCAAGAACCCTCAAGCTAGCTACACAACAAGTTTCAACGTTTAAGATTTGTTAAACAGACAAAAATTGACAATAATGCAATTTTAATTCATCACCGAACTGCACCTTGTTCAATGTTCTAAAAATCATTATTTTTATTTTAAAAAATCCTAGCTTTGTGAATTAAATCAGGTTATGAAATCAAATCACCAACTAAAAACATTCGAATTTTAACAATTTGATTTCCTTTCCTGTAAATCTGAGCATACTAAAGCCAGGCTCCACTGACATACCTTAAACCATTTCTAGATTTTTGTTTTAAGGGAAAAAAAATTATTTATTTAAAATATCCTAAGTGTAAAATGTTCTGCTAGATAAATGTTGAATTTTTTTTCCCTACTTTCTTGCCCAGAAAATTTTAAAACCATGAAGAACATACAGCTTTCAGTAAAACAAAAGCATTACAGGTCCTCTTGCTATCGATACATAGCAATACAAACTTCATGAACTAATTATCATAATTAAAATTTCAAGAAAAACAAATGTTTACTCACAGTTGATTTTTGAAGAAAGAACAGAGATGCTTTTATCTTGAAACTGCTTTGAATTACTGTTGAAAACTTCTATCTTGATGCTCTGGTTGTAAATGATTTGTTTTGATGTTTTAAATTGAAGTTTTGTTTAAGTTTTAAGATAGTGTTTCTTTATGTTATCTGAAAGGAAGGAGGTTGATATATAAAAGAAACTTACAGGTTGATATCATTTGGTACAAGGTGATTATATCATGTTTGTACACAGGTTAGAGCAGAGATTTCTTTTCTTTGCCTCCATCTTTGACTATGCAGTTTTTTTTCCACTTAACTAAGCAAGATTTTCGGCCGATATGCATCTATGTTGTGTACAAAGGAGGCTAATTAATTTCTTTGTACAATCTATTATTTTACTTTTGTCTTACTTCCCATTTTTGTTTACAGCCTACATACTTGTATCTTTATTTTCTTTTATTCTTGCCTTGCCTTGCTACTACACATAACATACTTCTTTTTATTTGCCTGGCAGCTTTCATATTTATCCAATTTATGCATAGATATTTCTTTTTGCTTTGCATACTCACTTTATAGACATATTTTACTTTGACTAATTTGCTTTTATAAGCTTGTACTTATTTGAATGTATTGTTTAATGCCTTCATATATATATATATATATATATATATTTGTTTGTTTATACTTATCTTTTTTTGTACTTGTTGTCTTTTTTTTTACTTTAAAATATAAATGAAATTCTAAGTGTCTAATTTTATTTACTTTATATTCTACATAATTTTATTAATATGTTACCTGACTTTATATTTTTTTATTTAAATTTAGAGAAACTCAAATCAATTTACAATTAAATTCAAAAAATTTAAATCAAAAATAAATTTAATTGTCAATCTAAAATTAATCAAAATCCGGGATCGTTACAGATTCCCTTCCTTAAGAAATTTCGTCCCCGAAATTTGCAGGCATGAAAACAACACAGAGATAGATGAAAGATAGATGAAACAGTTTTCCAGATCAAAATGGATATCTATTATGTATTTGGCTTACCAAATCATAATATCGATAATATGAGAACGAACTCATTCAATACAACATAAGATACTCGGGTCACCAGATCTACGAAATATGCAAGGCACTTGTTAGTCCGAAGGAATAACTAATCGTTCGTAGAATATTTTTGGACCCAAAAATAGACAGATATATGGATACAATTTCAAAACTTTTAGTTTAGAACTGAAGTATACCTATTAACCAAAGCAATCAAAGCAACCAATTCATCCAAACAAACAATTCTGGCCTATTTGGAGTTTATGTCCCATGCAAATATATCAAATCTTCTTCCTGGATCTATCAGGAACCGTCGAAGAATTGAAAAGAGATGATGAACAAAAGAGATTGGTAGGTGGATTCAATCTTCTACAATTTTTCAAACACAAGATATGGATTCCGAATTCAAGTCGAAACACTCTAAATTATATATACCAATTTGTCCCTCTTCGGACTTCGATATACCCAAGAAATTATAACAGAATTTCAAATTCAGTTTTAAACGAAATCGTTTTATCGATTCAATTCAAATTTATCCTTCACATTATTTATCGATTTTAACTCAAATTAAAATTTCCAGTTTATTTAAAATTTTCAATTCCAAATTTCCAATTCATATTCATTAAAGTTTAAATCAAAACTGATAAGAAACCGGTGAAATACGAAGTAAGGATTTTCTACAACGATCCGTAGGGCCACCATCACACCGAAACTTCTTCTTGTAGCTGCCACGAAGCAAATCAAAGAAATTCGAAATCAAATCAAAGGAGATTGATAGAGAAAATTGTTTCCATTGTTGCAGGGTATTGACCATTTATAGTTGTACTTCCATGTCCCCTATCTCGTCCTCTTCTCGCACTCATACTTACTATCAGTGGATAGTAAGAGAATTTACTGAGACATTCGAACAGATATCTTAGGGATTACTCATTCTAGGGTATACTTCACCATATCTCTAATGAGCTACTTAACGTGTTATACTCCTGAGCTAAAGTTTAACCTTAGCTCTGATACCAAATGTGACGATACAAATTTTTCGCGTTCGAAAATCGACATCCATACTTTACATCGTACTCGAATGCCGCAGATTTGAGCGTTCAAATCCGAGTCGCCGGATCTTATAACACAATTAAGCATAACAACACAGCGGAAGAAATAATGAATACCAATATACAACATCTGATACAACATCCTAATACAACAGATGTACAATAGATATCGATATACATCAGAGATATGATACAATAAAATAGCAGCGGAAAGAAAATAGATAATACTAGCAGCGGAACAAATAACTCTAAGATAGTCTTCAAGGAAGAACTCCAGCAGCAGCTCGAACCAACATCACGATACACTAAGACAAGCAAGTCTCGTCCACATCCAAAGACTGAACTAGCTCCAGATAATTTACCAAACCTAACTATCTGAAAAACCCAACTCTAAACTGCTCGTGTGGAAAATAGTGAGCACCCAGAGTTTAGGAAATGAACAATAAACTCCAGGTCAGTCGTAGGACTGGTGTGAGTAACAAAACAGTTTATCTTTTTTTTTAAAAACAACAAAGAATTAAAAATAAATCCGCAATGCTTTTTAGAAAATGAAACTATCATAAGGCCTCCCGCCACACACACCATGCAAACGAAGAATTGGAGGAGATTTCTCCTTATGATAGTCAAATATGCTTACTATGCAAATGACTTCTTGTATATTATTATTAGTGCATAGTGGAAAACATTTTCGAAAGTAGAATATAAATCTTAGCCAACATAGGTACCATTATATTATGCCCGCTATAGCTACCTCCTGAGGAGGCAGGTTATACAACTACAATCGTAAAAGCGCTCGTATTGTTTCGTTTGGATTTTCCAACAAATGGACGGGGTAAGGAACTTCCCACTGTCCATGGGTACGCCTCTGGCGGGACTTCTGAGAACTTAACCAGCTCACTGCCAACACAAGGCCGGGTTACCTCTGTAACTAGGTAACTACTACACGAGCATGTCATCCTCCGGTACTTTGAGACCTTTATCCGAGGTGCCTCTAAAGCAACAACCACACAGTAAATGAGATTGGAGCCACCACATAGGTAAATATCTGGGCTCCGTACCATGATACCACCCTTTACCAGAAGGGAATGACACACCCTAAAGGGAGCGACCCTCATAACCTTGCCGCATCTTTTCTGTTTTGACCATTTCCGAGCTGTGAGGTCCTGATGCAGTCTCGTCCACAAAGATACGCTTCATACAGAAGCCATGCTCTGATCACAAATGATCATCAACACACAGCAGTACTCAGCATGTCACACTACCAAATTGGAAATTTATCGCTGATAACCTTCAACTACATAACCTCTGAGATTGTACGTCTCAGAGAAGGGTGTTAAGCTAAGAGAATAAATTCTCCGCCACCAACAGAAATGTATCTGAAAGAAATCTGCTTTATATCTAAAAGTGTAGTGTCAGACATACAACCATACAAGTCTGTTCTGGGTTCGAACAGAACCGAAGGCACTTCCAAAGAAGTCCTTCTAATCCGGGTATTCACAATCCTGATCGGACTTCCCATCACTTAGGGAAACTCTATACCGGAGCAACTCAGTGCAGAGTCAATCGATAGGTCATCCTATCGTTCTTACAAATACCCGGTCTTCACCACCGGTCTTCAAATGCAATCCATAATGACATATCATTATTCGGAATGGGTTATACAACACAAGGTCCTCTCCCGCTAAACCGAATAATGAGCGCAATATTTAAAAACATATGGATATGGGATTTCAGTTAAGTCACAACTGATAAAATCCAAAACTTTTCTTTTGAATGGTTAAACAAATTACCATTTTAAATCTTTTAAACAAAAAGATTTATTTCACTAAGTTCACACAGTTTCACAAAGATCTATTTACAGATTTCAAAACAATTTACATTTCAATTGGATTCACTCATTAAATCTTTAAATTAAAGATTCAGCTTATAGCTTTCAAACTGTTTCCATAACTGGGAAATCATTTTCATTTTAAACTAGAAGTCCTTTTAACACAATTGGAAATTCATTTCTTATGCGAAAACTTCAATTATTTGAAAACAAATAGTTTTCGTTTCAGAAGAATCCAATTATATTTGCACGAGTTAAAGTCTTTGAATTTAAATTCAAATTCCCAAATCAATATATTTGAAATGGTTTAATCCATATATAACTTGTATAACATCTTCAATCCTTAGTTTTAAATCCTAGAATTCAATTTCAAAATTTTGAATTCGAATTTATTTCAAATTATTTAAATTTGAAACCTTTATCGAGTTATTCAAAAATAAATTTTAACTTTGAAATTTCATTTCAAAAGTTTTCCGCGTTTAATCCGATTTCATTTCCAAATCGTTTGAATTCAAATTGTCTATAAAAAAACAATTCAAAAATCTGCGACTTAGCCGATTTCCTCGCGAATCCATATTTGTGTGTGTATGGTGTAGTCCAAGGGTTTAACACAATAGTGCAACAACATCATCACAGATCAAAACACAAAAATATAGTTGATAAGCAGTATAACTATAACGCTTATCTTTCATTCACAGATTCACAGATAATAATAAACAAATGTATTACAAATAAATGAATAAATTACACACAACTCAATCCACAGAACAAAATATCACAGATCAGACAATTCTAGGCATCTCATACGATACAATCATTCATAAGTAAGGTCAAGAATTCAATGGTTATTTATAAGTAGGATTAATTAATTGTTTAATCCTAATTAATTCAATTTATTTCCAATTAAATTAATTACTTATGAATTAATCCAATCCTGATTAATTAATTACATCGATTAATCGCCTCATTATTAATCATTCCTTAATTAGTCCATTATAAATTACATCATTAATTGTATTAATTAATGATCTCAAATCATATTAAATTAAATTACTTTATTTAAATTAATTACACTAAGTAACTAATCTTTAATTAACCACGACTATTAATCACCTTTGATTAATTACAAAAGTAATTACCTAAATTACTTCATTTATAAATCATATTCGCTAATTACGTCCCAGTAATTACCATTTATTACTTCCCTAAGTAATTATCTAGATTAATTACATTAAGTAGTTACACTTATCCAATTATCAAAAGATTTTCTTAAATTAATTAACTTAAATTAATCACATTACCCAAATTAATTACAATAAGTAATTAATACCTATTGAGTAATTACATTTAAAAATGTATAATTGATTGTCCAAATTAATTAATCTAATTAATTATCAAAATTAATCACATTAATTAATACTTAATAATCCTTAGTTAATTATCTTCATTAATTAAAACATTTCTTTAATTACTTTCTTAAGAAACTATCCTAGATTAAATTATTATTAATTATTTCTAATTATAAATTAATCTAAATTATAAATTTATAAATTAAACAAATTATTCCTTAATTATCTTATTAATTAAATCACTTAATTACCTTAATTATCTCTAAGATAATCCATTTCTTTATTGATGACTTAATTAACATTAACATATGTATTTTAAACATTTTACTTTTG
Source organism: Allium cepa (assembly GCA_030765085.1). NCBI lineage: Eukaryota > Viridiplantae > Streptophyta > Magnoliopsida > Asparagales > Amaryllidaceae > Allium > Allium cepa. The sequence goes on from CM060934.1 coordinate 208,113,342, forward strand.
AACTTACAATTTAGTTCCATATTGAATTTAAGTTTAAATCAAATTATTTACATTCCAGCTTTAAAGATAAATTGATTTATTTATCTTACAAATTTAAGTTAAACTAATTTATTAACTTTTCATCCAATTTTACTTTTAAATTTCATTTTTTTAAATTCAAAATGAAATACCAGTTTATCTTTAATAAAGTCTACCACTAATTTTTTTTAAAACCTTTGAACTCACATGTTAAATAATATTAGCCTTATAAAAGAAATTTACAAGAGTTTAAACCCAATTATTGAAATTCAAATCATTGTATAAAGTATACTTGAACATTTTAAAGTTGTTTGAATACTTTAAATTTTATAAAACTACATTTATTTCCAAAGTAAATTTGGATTCCATCTTCCAAATTCTGATTTTTTTTAACTTATATTAAAATCTGTTTTGAATTCAAGTTCTGATTAAAACAAAATAGATAGGTTCAAGTTTTAAAACCTGGAACAAACATTTACCCGAGCCTTCCCCTGTAAAAACTCGAGTGTTACTTCGAGTTGTACGCTAGTTTCCCCGAGTCTCTCCCTTGTTACTCATGCAACCTTCTTCTTCTTCTTGTTTCTTTTTTTAGTTTTAGTTAAGTAAAAAAAATATATAAACTGCAGTTATAATCACACACGCGTACGCCGGTGAAAAACCCCGAAGCAACTTCCTTTTCGACTCGAGCAGACCCTCTCTTTTCTCGAGTAATTTCTCGAGATGACCCAAAACCCCAACCTGCAGACCCCAACGCCACCGTGCACGTGCACGGTGGTTCGCCACCACTCTGGCAACCAATGACGTTCCCAGCAAACCACAAAACCACTTCTCGTTCGAAAACACAGCCCAGACCGACGAAATAAACACGAAATCGAAATATGCATGTTCGTATGAACAGCGACCCAGTCACGACCACGAAAAAATCGCCACGTCCCCACGACCTCGTCCACCAAAGGCCAAGCAATTCCGGCCGTACCTCACCCTCAACTTCCTCTACCACCTTCCAAAATCCTAAGGAGCTCGGTTGAACTACGGCGACGCAAACATAAAAGATGTAGACCCCAATTATATATGAACCAAAACCCTACTTTCGATTCGCCTCATCAAATCTTGCATTCAAAAAAAAATTCTGATATTTTTCCTATATTCATGAACCCTCAAGCTAGCTATACAACAAGTTTCAACGTTTAAGATTTGTTAAACAGACAGAAATTGACAATAATGCAATTTTAATTCATCACCGAACTGCACCTTGTTCAATGTTCTAAAAATCATTATTTTTATTTTAAAAAATCCTAGCTTTGTGAATTAAATCAGGTTATGAAATCAAATCACCAATTAAAAACATTCGAATTTTAACAATTTGATTTCTTTTCCTGTAAATCTAAGCATACTGAAGCCAGGCTCCACTGACATACCTTAAACCATTTCCAGATTTTTGTTTTAAGGGAAAACAAATTTATTTAGTTAAAATATCCTAAGTGTAAAATGTTCTGCTAGTTAAAGTGTTGAATTTTTTTTCCAACTTTCTTGCCCAGAAAATTTTAAAACCATGAAGAACATACAGCTTTCAGTAAAACAAAAGCATTACAGGTCCTCTTGCTACCAATACATAGCAACATCAACTTCATGAACTAATTATCATAATTAAAAGTTCAAGAAAAAAAATGTTTACTCACAGTTGATTTTTGAAGAAAGAACAGAGATGCTTTTATCTTGAAACTGCTTTGAATTGCTGTTGAAAACTTCTATCTTGATGCTCTGGTTGTAAATGATTTGTTTTGATGTTTTAAATTGAAGTTTTGTTTAAGTTTTAAGATAGTTTTTCTTTATGTTATCTGAAAGGAAGGAGGTTGATTTATAAAAGAAACTTATAGGTTGATATCATTTGGTACAAGGTGATTATATCATGTTTGTACACAGGTTAGAGCAGATATTTCTTTTCTTTGCCTCCATCTTTGACTATGCAGTTTTTTTCCACTTAACTGAGCAAGATTTTCGGCTGATATGCATCTATGTTGTGTACAAAGGAGGCTAGCATTAATTGCTTTGTACAATCTATTATTTTACTTTTGTCTTACTTCCCATTTTTGTTTACAGCCTACATACTTGTTTCTTTATTTTCTTTTATTCTTGCCTTGCCTTACTACTACACATAACATACTTCTTTTTATTTGCCTGGCAGCTTTCATATTTATCCAATTTATGCATAGATATTTCTTTTTGCTTTGCATATTCACTTTATAGACATATTTTACTTTGACTAATTTACTTTCATAAGCTTGTAGTTATTTGAATGTATTGTTTAATGTCTTCATATATATATATATACATATATATATATATTTTGTTTGTTCATACTTATCTTTTTTATACTTGTTGTCTTTTTTTTACTTTAAAATATAAATGAAATTCTATAGTGTCTAATTTTATTTACTTTATATTCTACATAACTTTATTAATATGTTACTTAACTTTTTATTTAAATCTAGAGAAACTCAAATCAATTTACAATTAAATTCAAAAATTTTAAATCAAAAATAAATTTAATTGTCAATCTAAAATTAATCAAAATCCGGGATCGTTACAACAAATGACTAAAATGTCCCTGATGTGATAAATAGTATAAGCCGAAGAAGGGGCATTTTGATCTTTTCTAGTTAGTGACATCTCATGTTTTGCTGACACATACCATTTCCTAATGCCAATTTACTAGTGTATTGATTACTTTACATTACTATATATTATTTGTTAACTTTCTTAATGTTGAACCTTCATTCTCATTAATGATGATATATGCGTACCTTACAAACTCCCTTCATTGGGTAGCACCAGCAAATTTATTTCAACCTATATGCACGGTACACTTAATTTTTACAGTATTTCTACCACAAATTCCCTTGGATTATTTGGGCAGTCAATATTTTTGGTTTCGCTTTTGATTGCCTTTCGAGTTATAGGACCCCCGCTATTTACATTTTCATCCTATTCAGCCACACATGCACGGATTACTTGACAGTATTTTATGCATAAATTATAGTTGCACCTTATGCAGCTTCTGTGCAAGTTCTCGATTTTGGTTTGGCAATAATCGTTGTTTGATAAATTTGAATACTATGTGTCAGAAACATCAGATGGATGTGTGTGTGTGTGTGCAATGTAAATGAACGCTTTTTGGGAAAATGATATTATATTAATTCCATGTATGTGATCACACCATAATAATATTAGCACCTCAATATAATTATGAACCTATATCATTAACATGTTAACAAACAGATGAAAATGTAAATAGCGAAGTAAACATACTTTGTAACCATTCATATAAACTTGTTTCAAATTTGTTTAAGTTAGAGATAGACATAAATTTATAAACTGGGCCGAGGAAAGCATACTTTGTAAAAAATTTAAATCAAGCTAAACGTTTCGACTTGGTCGAAACCTGTTGTATTGATTGAAATTTAGTTGTTAGTGGGCTTTCAGAACCATGCATTCCTTTCAATTCCATCGAAACCTCATGTAACTAATGAGTCGGAATCTCCTATAATCATCTTTCTCCAGTATCATCGAAACGTTTCAAGTCCTTTTTTTTTAAAATGCAGCTTCAACTTAAAACCTTTCGACTTGATTGTATATATAGTTTCGACAGCATTCATGTTCCCTTAGTAAAACTAAAATTGTAGGTTTCAACAGTGTCGAAGGGTCTTTCCTTTTGTTCATTGAATATTGGCAGTGTATATACATTGTTCAAATTTTTACGTTGCTTTTAACTATTTCTTTCTAATAACAAAGTTCACATTGAGCTTTCGACATTGTTGAAGAGCGCCGGTTGGACATATACTTCAACTCTCCCTTTCAACCCTGTCGAAAGCTCAGTAGATGATTATATCTGGGCTTTCGACATTGTTGGGAGGTATTTGTTAAGCGTTATCTTTTATTTAAATATCATTTTTTACTTTAACATTCTTTCAAGAATTTGAAGTTTCATGTTTTGATTAATTTTCAAATTGTTGTAGTAGGTTTCTACTAATCCTTGAAAGAATGTTAACTTCGTAACAAACGATAATTTCTAACTGAAATGTTTTCGCATGGCAGAATCATGAGTTTTCCAAATAAAGTTGAAGCTACTTCCAAGCGTTCTTTGATATACGTTCAAGATGAAGTGGGTGCAATCCTCAATGACTTTGGAATCATTGGGGTGAAAGTCATTCCACCTACTGAAAATGACACTATCAACAGCCCTCCTGAAGGGTTCTTCGCTTATAATGCTATACACATATAACATGGACAGTTTCTTCCATTTTTGGAATTCTTGTCTAGGTTCCTAGCTTATCTAGGAATTGCTTCGATTTCAGCTATCTCCAAACGTCTACATTTATCTTTTATCCTTGGAGTTGATGGTGCTGGAATCTAGCATTCCCTCCTTGAATGCTGAAGTACTGAATTACCTCGTCCGGTTGGTCAAGCTCAACAGCCTTAACAACCAAATCTTCTGTGAAAATCCTCCCAATAAATTAATATACGAGGGAGTAAACAAGTATAGAGACTAGGAGAATCGGTTCTTCTTTGTTATATGCTTCCCAAGCATTAGCGGGACTTTTTCTACCTCTCGTAAGCTCAGATTTCATTATCTTCCTTCTATCTAGTCAATTTGCTTTGCTGATCTATGCTTTTTGTTAAGTGCTCTCGCTAAAGGACTAAATGAAGAGGATAAGAGAGCAGTGGAATCCTTAATTGCAGCTTCAAATAAAATGGGAATAGACTAATGCTGCTAAACCCAAAAATTTTATGAAGGTACTCCCTCTTGCCCACCGGACAAAGGATCGTTGGCGTACCCCCTCCGGTCTAACACATGTCCCAAAGTAAAATCGAGCAAAATGATAACAAAGAACTTGAGAGAACAAAGCATCATCATACCATGCATATCAAACGCCCAACCCTATGTCGGTGTCATATATAAATTATATTCTGAGTGTTCTGTCTCTATTTAATGTGACCCCAATAGCAAATCTACTCAATTGCAATTCTCCCCAATCATAAATTATCAATGTCACTTTTTAATCATCATGCAATCAAATAATAGTAATAAATTTGATCAAGCACCGAAAACTAAATCGACCACAGTAATGCCCAGTATTACCTACATCGCAAATTGTAATAACCCGTCTTTTCTTGGCTATGAAAATTTTACACCGTAAAATGAAAAGCTAATTCATTTAAAACACAATAATAAACAAAGATTTGAACTAACTAACTATGTTCTTCTGAACTCACAGCGGAATGGATTAAAACATAATATAAATAAATAAACAAATCTCATCTACATACAACATAGTCGTTCGTGATCTTCGTACATATATACACCATATATATAATATACACAAATAAACGGATAACATATGTGAACTTCTTCATAATCATCGCCTTCGAACGTCATATACTCCAAAGCTAATATGTCAACCCACAGTGTACGAGGAGGGAATCAGACACGAATATCCGGTGAGTAAAAATAGGACAAAGTATATACCGCTACCATGACCTCGTAAACATTACATAAAAACCAATGCTTACTATACCTAAAATTCATCTCACTTGCATCTGTAGAGTTGGTCCACCATAATAAACATAATATGACGATTACTATTATATCTTGTCAACATATAATGTACGATAGAGTTAAACAAACATAGACCAACTCGTCTTGCACAAAAGAGAGAAAGATGAGGGAAAGAGAATTATTAAACATTCACTGACCCAACGACACACATTAGGGTTAGTTAAACGGAGACTAACACCAGGATGTAGTTAAACGCATACTATTCCCGTAAACATAGACATGTACATAAGTTAGGTAAACATAGACTAACTTACATATACATGAAGTAAAAATGCTTCAGTCCTGGTCCAGGTTTTACCTGTTCAATTTAGATGTGTACAGGTGGATCGATGCACCCGACGATTGTAAAAAAAACCGACAATCTAAAATTGTTTTCTTCTTTCCAGTTTTCGAACTCTAAACCATTGTTTATTGCTTTGTTATCTTTCTACATAGCCTACAGATCATTTCATACCACCCTAACCATTCGTATGTTCATATATAAAAAAATTAGTTCTAGTTGTCATATATACAATCTTTTAATTCAAATCTTCACATTATATAACTCTATAGTAAATTTAATTGTAATTTGACCATCATTAACATCGTTCAACCTTATAATTACTTCTGTATTTGTTCCTTAGTCAATTCACCAATTTCTTGCATTAGTTAACCTAAATTAGCAATTATATAATGAAAACAATTCTCATGTGAGTAGCATATAACCCAATAATAATTCCCACTCACTGAATTATGTTGCCAAGCCCTAAAATCCATCTAATTTGCATCCAAACCTTTGTTGTCCCAAACTGCAGCCCTCTATGTTTCATGAATCCGCAAACAATTGGTAGCTTTGCTCGGTCCACGTTGCGTCTTCAATTTGATATATAAATTTGTAGATTTTTGTTTAGATTTGTAAGAGGAAGGAGATGGCAGAGCGATGGAGGAAGAAGTAGAAGGAAAACCGAAACGCACGTGAAATGGGAAAAATGGGAATTCAAATTCTACGCGGTCCGGTATGAGCTTCCAAACCGTTACTTTAGTCTAACGAATTTAGGTCCGCTTAAATAAATTAAAACCCTCTTTTCGCGTATCTCCTTCATACTTCGACCCGAACAAACCAATGTAACATTTTGACCAAAAAATGACCTCAACGCAATGGTCCTATTTCCGTTATTTGATTCCAATGTTTAAAAATATCTATTCTACCCCTACTATTAAAATAAATGTCTGCATCAAATGGGATGTTACATAAATATTCTAAAAACCGAATCAGCGTCGAGTGGTTCCCAGTATAACCTATAAAACAGCACCGTGGGTGCACCCACACAATCTACAATATTGTACACGACCCTCCACAGTCTACTCTAGCCTACATGATAAGACTTCTCCATCTATCATCTCATCTAAATCATGTAGCCATAATACTCAATGCTCGTAAATTAAATCGTCGAGTTGGTGACATTGTGGTTATTGGAACTTGATCCTCCCGTAGCGGAAATTATGGTTGAATTTTAATTATTTTTTTACCCTATTAGATCTTTATTAGGCCTATGAAGTCTACTTTATTTAGAACTTTTATAAATATTATTTAAATAAAATATTTTATTTTATTTAAAATTTACGTGGTTATATTTAATTTATGTCATGATACACACATATATGTATCATATATACATATATATGTGTATGCATGTATAACATATCCATCCGTGTAAGGTGTAACACGCCCATGTATAGATGTTGGGATTTACATTGCAACGGACATGTTAGCTCATCCATTATGCAAGCATGTGTTGTCCAAATATATGTATGTATCTATATATACATACACACTAGTACTATTTGAAAATAAATATTGTACACATATATATGTGTGTGTATATCTATATGTATATGCTTACGTACATGTATTAAGTTTTTTTTAAAATAGCTTTATATATGTATATAAGTCTCTGTGTGTGTATGGTCATATGAATAAAATATTAGTATTATATATACATATTATGTAATAGATATATGTAAGATAATTTATTTACAAATATTCAAATAATGTTTATTATTTGTTTACAACCGTGAGTAACACATATATACATGTAAAAAAAGTTAATATATATATTTTTGACTTAAACGCACACACACAGATATATTCACAACAATATACATATATATTAATAAAATATAAAAAATATTTTTTGTTAAATATGAAATACCAGGTCTTATGTGTAGCTCAATAAATAATTTATTTTTATATTTTAATTTTAAAATACATTCTAAATAAATATTCATCCGAACATCAATAAAAAAAATTAATTTTGAAACTTTATTTCGAATTTTAATTTTCCAGTAAATCCCAATTGATATTTTTTGGTTTGAAAAACAAATTCATATTTTTTCGATTTATATTAATTTTAAAATGATTTATTTATTTTCGTTCGGATTAAATAAGTAATTTTTAAAAATACAAAAAAGGGGTCTTTTTTTTTTACTTTTTTGGCTGAGAGCTTATATGATGTTGACACAATTTAAAAAATAATTTTCATAACATATTTGAATTAGTATAATTTATTTATGTAGTAAATTGATTTAATAATTTTAAATAATAATAAATATTTATATAAAAATATTATTTACTGCTTAAAATTAGTGTTGTTTTGGTATTTTATATGTAAAATTATATGACTAATTTTAATCATAGTATGATGTTGTAATTAATTATAAAACACATACATATATATATATAATTAAATAATATATATAGATTCAATAGAATATAAAATTATATTATTTTTACATATGACTGTACTAACCTGATATATATATATATATATATAAGAAGAAACTATTTTCTTAAACATAAATACATATATGCATATAACCAAACTACTTTGTGACAACATTAGTTGCATATCAGAATCATCACCTAACAAATAATATAATATGCATATATGTATAATAAAAGAATATACTGAAAATTATTAACTATAATATCATAAAATCCTACCTTAATCCCAAAGCCTTGAAGTACACCTTGAAAAGATAATTTCTACCATTTGAAACTCTTTCCATTTCAGTAGATTGCTAGTCGTTGAACCATTGACCTTCAGCCATCGAATAACAGTCAATTTGATTTGATTTGCACTTGAGAAATTAGGGAGATGGAAGAGAGGAATTGGACCAGTAATAGTCGGGTTGGAAGCTTTTAAAAGTCCTTTAAAGGTTGAGCATAAAGATCCTTATATAGAGAAGAATTAAGAGATATTTTAGGATCAAGATCATATACCATCTCTTACCAACTCTCTTCCATCTTATCCCCCCATCTCGAAGTCTATGTTACTACAACTTTTGGCCACATTAACTCCTCGTCGTGGTGGAATTCTCTAGCCCCTTCATGGATTTATAAACTCATCTAGAGCCCAAATGAAATATTATCCAATTAAATCAAATTTAATTACTTATTGATGTCGTATATCAGTTGGTATATTTATAACTATTGTAAACATATCTAATAATATTTATTCATCAAATCATACTCAAAATTTATAGTTAATATTTCATAAATATTAATTAATTTAATTATTTTATAGCAATTATAAATTAATTAAATCATTTGGTCAAAGGAGAATTCAACGTTTCGGTTGTGTAACTCGTCGGGTGTAAATTCGATTAGCAATTTTATCGAACTGTTCGAATATTAACGTTCGTATATCACTTAGCAGATGGTATGAAATTTTGGCCAAATTTATATAGTTTTGGTAAAATCCAGTTTTAATTTAATTTAGCGTTGCCCAGTTTTGACTTTTATTTACACCGATTCTCTTAATCAAAACTATATCACTTTGAATTTATGAAATTTGGTAATGGTCGAACTTCCAACATCGTTCATATTCAACTTTATAGTCTAAACACAAAGTTCTTGATTCAATAATTATAATTATAATAATTAACTAAAATGCTTTGACTAAAGAGACTTTGAGTTGACCTTGACACTGACCCCATATAAATGAAAAGACGAATCATCTCTTGAATAGTGCTTCACTTCCAATATTTTCACTCGACCCAACCATATTCACTCGATGGACGCCATGCCATGATTTGACTATAATGAAAGCAGAGCTTTCATATTAAGGATCGATGGTATTCTTAAGTCGAGAGAACTGTATAAATCAATCACATCGATATTTTCTATTTGACCTTAGTTGTATTAACCAATAGAAAACTATCAAGTGAGTCGTGTCATATTTCTCCAAGAACCATCAGTACGTAATCCTGAGATTCCCCCAACGGTCATGAGTAATACACTGCCCAAAATTTAGAGAGCGTTGCATACTCTAGTCTTAACAGATACATCGATATCAAGTCTCGATGTATCTCGACTAGGGAAAATTAAAATAGTATATTTGTCTTCATTGTGATAAATTACTCACGTTACAACACTTTATAACTACCATCACAAAACATACCATTTATAGATTCTCTATTAGATATTCTTTTAGATAAATTAATTGATAAATATAACACATTATATTAGGTATATGATAGAAAGAAAACACTTTCTATTTCGAACAAGATTATTTATCAAGTTAGACATACATGTAACAAAATACATAATTGCCCATAGGGCATACCCTAACTCCATCAATCTTCCACTTGCACTTGGGATCAATTATTGAAACTTGTTCTAGCTTCTCCAATAGGTTTCCTCAAAACCAATCGGGTCAATCCCTCGGTGAACGGGTATGCTAGCATGATTTAATAATCTGCTCCATCAATCAACTCTCTCCGATGCTGATAAACTGTTTTATCATGTGAAACAATTCAAAGTATATCTCACGACTCCTAGTGAGCTCTAAGTTCTATTATGAACCATATCATGATATTGTTATCATATAATAATATTGTAGGATTCTCAAAAATTGGAATTACCCTTGGCTCAATTATATATTTGCGCATTTATATTTATATACATTGTTTTTATTGCGACGATATTCAAGGCGATGTACTTAGCCTTTCTCATTGAATCGGCCATAGTCTTTCGTTTGGAACATTTCCAACTTAATGGTTGTTAACTTAAATTTTTTATTAACATATTATATTCTACATCACTTAAGCAAGTTTAAGTTCAAACACTCCTTCATAGGGAGTTTGTTGTTTTTGCAAACAATTCTTAAATATTTCATACATACACGAGAACACCTCAAATACTCATTTAGTGATATTAATTTGGATTTTATATTTCTTCATGTATCAAATACTTAAACAAATCATGGTATCGTAGACAAAATTACATATATGATAATTCCTATTGCAAATGCATAAGTAATCCATTTTACATGTTTCATATTAAACATTTTAATAAGGTGTACTTACATATCGTTTTGGGACATTCCCAGTTTAAATGACATCATTTACAAATCCAACATTGAGTATTAAAACAACTAAAATTGATTGTAACACAAGTACATCATTAACAATCAATAATGCATTGTTTATTTATGATTTAGAAATATCTATGTACCTTTTAACGTTCTTTCTTATAAACACATGCTTTCTCTGCATTTTGACCGATAATTAAACTATTTGATACATCTATCAAGATAATTGTTCAATTTTGATTCATATATGTTCTTGATCATATTCGAAAAATCCACAAACTCGATATCGCTTCCACAGACTTCAAGAAACTTTAGTTGTTATATGCAAACGGAGTAATCTAAATCTATATTCAGAACTTTCTATTTCAATACATATATGCCAGAATAAAAAGTCATACTGGGCGATAATTTTGTAAGTAAAATCCAAACCAATATGAGCACATCGAATGATGTATCTATTATATTGATTTCAACAATTGAAATCCACTGTAATATTTTATCGATGTAGCTCACTATATTCCAACTGCATTTGTCTTTCTCTTAAAGACACATTTGCGGCCAATAGATCATGTCCCTTCGAACACAACTATCAAAATCATTTTTTGATAATATACTTAGAACCAATTTCGGATAAGCGCATTGTACCATATCATAGAGTCAATACTCATAATGGTTTGATTGAACAGTGGAGGATTCTTTGTTCTCGACATTGACAAGAAACTCACCGTTTCTATTTAATGTAGAAAAAATTCTTATTATATGTTCTTAATGTATTTGTGTTCATTTAGGTTCCATCAATTTTAGTTCATCCTTTGTAATCAGTTTATCATTAGATCGTACTCAAATTTATTTTACAACAATAATTTCTTAAAGAAATTCCTTCGTTATGAAGTTGGTATTTCTTAAAACAAAAGTTGTTTCTTAGTGCAATGGAATAGTATTCATAAATATTTTATGAATTGCCTCGTATAACACTAATTTTACGTTATTTCATAATATATTTATGTTCATAACATAGATTAGTCATCTAATGACCATCGTTGCTGAAATTATCTTATGATGATTCATACAAGATCCCTTACTATAATTATTACATGCAGCCTTTCGACTTGTAGGACTTGCCAATTTCTTGGCCTATGATATATATATATATATATAGGGATTTTTTATAAACCCTTATCTTATATGGTTTGTAAACTATTCATTAGATGGTTTTAATTTTAACCTTGTGTACTACTCTTTAAGTACACGATCATATTGAAAGAAGTTAATTCAACTTCACTCACAATTTGCTTTGTCCAACAAAGTTTGATTACTCCTTATCGATACTTCATTATGCATCATGGAGAGGAGTGATTTTTAAGGTTGATCGTTCTAAATTCTTTCCAATATACTCACATATTTGACCAAATCAAATCATTTTATTTTATTGCACGCTATTTTATTTACTTTCGTTTTATACTCTGAGTCTACCATATACATATTACATGTGTAGCAAATACAATGTCTACGTTAGTGATAACTCATTGGTGAATATAACAAAGTACGTGAAACTGTTTGGTATTAATAAACTCGCAATTACATACATTAATATGTATCAGTTCGAAGAGTTCATCAACTCTTATGACACTCCCATTGAATGGGTGCATAGCCCTTAATTTTTTGAGATATAACTAACCAATATCATATGATTCATAATCGTATAATAAAATTATTTCTCAAAACTATGGCTTAGCCTATAATTCGAAACTAATTATAAATAATTTTACATACTTCAATATTTTCCAATGGATCACCTTTGTTGTGAAAAAAATACCACATTATAGTTTTATTTCATAACGACTATTCATAATATTCGCATTGAAATATAACTATGTCATTTTTAGTCGACATCGAAAAATAGTCATTATTTCACAAATAATGTATGGTACATTTTGCAAAAGCGATCTTCATAACTTAATGCAATCAGTACTTTATGGCATGCTCGTACTATTTCCGCCATTAATATGATGGCGCATTAAATTCAAAGGCCAGTCATTCACTTAATATTGATTGTTTATTTCATATACTGCAACTAGTTTAAAAACGAAGAGTTCTTTGATTAAACTCTTGAACTAAAGAAATAAATCTCATAGAAAACATGTAATGGCACGTAATTTAGTTGCTTTAAATATGAATATTTAATATATTTTTAAATAATTAAATATTGGATTTTATAACTCAAATTGACCTCTTTTATATAATAACTTATAATAATAAAGTTGTTTTGAAATTTGGTTTACAGAAGTTGTTAGAACATGTTGTGTAGGAAGAGGTGGAATATGCAAGAACAAAAGTATATTTTATATTCCACCTCTTCTGCAGCAAACAACAAAATATTTAATATATTTTTAGATAATTAAATAATGGATTTTCATACTTTTCATCGATCAAAGTTGTTAGAACATGTTGTGTAGACTAGTATACACATATATACAAATAAGAAAACAAGTTCAATAATTAAAATAGTTTGATTTATAACTAATTAAAATGTACTTGAGTAATTATGTAAGAGAGTGGAATTTTCTTTTATGTAGGAAAAAAAAATAAAATACAAATTCTAATTAAAAAAGGACATTAGAAGGGAGATTTGATGGCTTAGCGTGACAAGAAGAGGGGCCATACATGGCATGTGCGAGGAGGTATGTGTTGTCAGATTTTCATGGAGGGTATTAGCTTATTTTAAGGAGGGGTAATTAGCCAATTTTAAATTTCTATGAAATGGGTTTGGTTACAATAAGGTAAAAATTCATCCATGTTTATGTGCAACGTGGTCTTACGAGATACCATTATTTTTAAAGGGTTTTATAATTATAACACAACATAGGTTTTGATTTTACTTACACCAGGTCCATGCCTGATACAAAGTTTTTCTTTCCTTTAAACTCTTGGGTACTCTAATTTTTGAGTAGCTAAATAGTCCAGGTTCTTCGGATGCATTTTGGAGGAGCATGGAGCAGGAGGCTTTACCGTTATCTAGTTATCTATTATATTTCCACTGTCAGGTTTGTATATAGGTATGTATCAGCATTACGGGGGAAAACAGTTATAACTGTCCTTGGTTGAAATTAGCATATATTTTAACTTTGATGTTTCATTTTGGAAATGACCGTATGTATTATCTTATGTTCTATTATATATGATTTCCAAGCATTGTAAGATTCTATATTTCTCTCTTCTTGTCTTTTCTTTTCTTTTACCCTAATGACCTGACTTTTGGATGCCTAGATGATCGGCTCACGAATACCATGGATTTATTAAGTGTCGTCTTTAGGAGTAAGATAAGCAGATCGTTACATGTGGTATCAGAGTTTACGTTGAGTGAACATCTAGGCGTTGGTTGGGTTTAACTCATTAGAGATAGCGTTAGCAATACCCTGCAATGAGTTTAGTCCATGAGATTGTGTATTTGTAATTTTTATCTAAATATATGTATTCAAGTTATTTTAATTGGCAGTAAGATTGATTTAATACCTTTTTCCTTAAGATAATCTCGTCTATGTACTATAAAGTTACCTTAGTATATTCAAGTAGTAAGGAATGAGTAATTAGAGATAGGCGAGAGACATTGTTTAAACTTTAAGATAGACAGCTGTTGGATATTATGAACGAATGGAAAGAAATACATACCGAATGTCAGGTATTCAGCATGAAGTATTAGCAGAATGCCATCAATCCAAGCTAAGCACCATCCTGGTGTTACGAAGATGAATCAGCATATGCAGTGAGTATTCTGGTGGAAGGGAATAAAGAGGGATATTTCTGTTTATGTTAGCAGATGTGTAAATTGCCAACAAATCAAAGGCGATCATCAAACAACTGCTAGGCTACTACAACCACTCGAGACCCTAAATTGGAATGGGAGCAAGTATTTATGGACTTTATAGACAATTTTCCTAGATCAAGAAAGGGTAATGAAGGAGTTTGGGTTATTGTTAACTGACTAACCAAAAGTACACATTTTATTCTAGTGAAGCCGACTAGGATCGTGGCAAGTTTTAGTAGATATTTTCATGAAGGAAATTGTCCGATTGCATAAATTTTCAAGTAGCATTATAAGCGATCAGGATCCAGTTTTTACTAATCAGTTTTGGAAAGCGTTGCAAGTAGTTTTGGGAACGAGGTCAAATTGAAGCATTGCATACCATCCTCAAACTGATGGTTAGACAAAGAGGGTGAATCGGGTTTTGGAAGATCTTTTGAGAGCTTGTATCTTGGATTTCAGAGGATCATGGAAGGATCATCTTCATTTAGTTGAGTTTATCATAGTAACAATTATCAAGCAAGTATTGACATAACACCTTATGAAGCTTTTTTATGGACGACCATGCAAATCGCCATCATGTTGGGTTGAAACTGAGATCAATTGGTGGTAGAACCCAATATGATTCTTGAAGCTACTAGAAGATAGCTATGATTAGAAGGAAGATGAAGGAAGCTCCGGATAAACAAAATAGCTATACCGATAAGAGATGTAGAGATTTGGAATTTTCAGTCGAGGACTTTGTGTTTGTTAAGGTTTCTCCGATGATAGGAGTGATGAGGTTTGGAAAAGCAGGAAACCTATCACCTCATTATGTTTGACTTTTTTGGATTCTTGAGAGGATTGAGCCTTGCCTGTCGAGTTGAGTTACCTGAGAGATTGTCGGGCATACACAATGTTTTCAATGTACCTCATTTGAGGAAGTATGTGCATGATCCATCGCTAATTATTGAGCCAACTATTCAGAAGGACTTAGAAGTGGAACTAAACTTGACGATTATAAGGCATTCTGTTCGCATTGTGATGTAAAAAATTAAGTAATAAGGTCGTGAAGTTTGTTAAAGTTCAATGGAGCGAGGATGTTAGAGACCGCACTTGGGAAACCGAGGATAACACGAGAGAGGCTTATCCCGAGTTGCTAATAATTGAATAGTTTGCTTAGTGTATCGATAGTGTACTCACCACCTATAGTGTAGTTACTTATTTATGTGTTTCTTTTGTATATGTTTCATTATATATGATATATGTTCTTTCTGAGTATCTTCTTTGTGTGTTAAATTTTAGGAAAAAATTCTTTAAAGGGGAAATGCAACGACCTGTAATTTAGTCACTTAAATATGAATATCTAATGCATTATTAAATAATTAAATAATGGGTTTTGTAACTCGGATTGACCTCTTTTATCTAATAACTTTTGATAATAAAGTTGTTTGAAATTTGGTTTACAGAAACAAGCAGTTCGAAGAAAAATCGAAAAAGTGACCGAAATCCTTTTTCGTCGACCTTTCATCGAACCAAAAGTTATTAGAACATGTTGTGTACACTAGTATACATATATATACAAATAGGAAAACAAGTTCACTAGCTAAAATAGTTCAATGTAAAACTAATTAAAATGCAGTTACGTAATTAAGTAATAGAGTGGACTTTTCTTTTGTTTAGAAAAAATAAAATAAAAGTACAAATTATAATTAAAAAAGGACATCAGAAAGGATATTTGATGGCTTAGTATGACAATAAGGGGGGCATACATGGCATTTAGGAGGGGGTGTGTGTTGTCTATTTTTCATGTAGGGTATTAGCTTATTTTAGGGAGGGGTAATTTGATAATTATCCAATTTTAAATTTCTATAAAAAGAACACCTACTTTTTCACTTTTCACTTTGCTTCATTTTCCATTTCAAAATTCTCTTCCTCTCCACTCTCTTCACTACACTTCCTTTATTGTTTTACAAAGAAAACCACTCCAAATTCATTCTTTTTCTTCTTTAAGTCCATAAATAGGTTCCTAAATTATTTTCATCCCTCTCTCTACATCACTTATCTTTAAAATTCAAACCCATACCTCTCTTTTTATGGCATGGCAAAGCCATCCCTAGCCATAGCCGAGCCCAAACTGTTAGGAACTGAGTTGATGATGTTTTGATGATGACAACCTTATATAGTTATTATACTTTACTTTATAAAATATACACTAACATTTCCATATAGATAGATATATATATGTATATAGGAAGTATATACAGGTATCATCGAAGACTGATCAGTATAAAGACTCAAGCATCAAGATGAAGATTAGAGATTCAAGATTCAAGACTTTAGAGAATCAAGATTTCAAGATCTCAAGATAAGCGTCTAGTATTTTGTTAAAACTTCATAATAGCACTCTCATCTTTCTTCCAATTTTCTTTTGGGATGGAACCCAATTTCTATCGAAACCAGTGGCTTACAAACCCACGACAAGTAGCTTACAAACCTACGACAAGTGGCTTACAAACCCACGAAAATCAAAATCATTTAAACTACTATGTACAAGTTCTCGAGTCCTATGGAGGAGCTCTGTAGGAAGGTTCTTGCAATTTCAGTTTGAATAGATTTTTCAAAATGTTTTTAAATCTGTTTTCAAAATGTTTTAGCTTTCAAAATCGTGTTTTCAAAAATATTTTCAAACTTTGTTTTAGCCTTGAAATATTCCTCTATTCTGATTTTAAAAACTTCTACTTTTAAAACATCAAAACTTATTCTGATTTTAAATATTACTTATATAATTGACGGTCTATATCAATTATATATATATATATTTAAAATAATGTTTTATATTCATTCTCTATCTCAAAATATTGTTTAAACACTTTACTTTGCTTCAGAGAAGTTTCAACTTGTTTTATATTCAATTGTCTTTACAAAACAACATCTCTATAATTTTGAACTAAGGGATGTCGACATAAGAGGATACCCCATGTCGACATGGTGACAGTTGGATTCAAAATTCAATTTTCAAAAGAAGTGTCCATTCGTTCGAAAAACTTTCGCCAATGGTTATGACTGTTGTGCATCTATATAAAGGCTTCCAAAACGATTTTTTTTAATAACTACTTTCTTATTTTCTTCACTCTTTCTTCTCCACCATTCCATATCCATAAAACTTCATATTTTCAAGATCGTGCCATCATTCTGCCAAATTCTCAATAGGAAATCATTTAGATACCCTCTCTATTTGATTCTCCATCATTCTACTAAAGATCAAAGTGCTATTCAGAGTTATAGGATTAATTTGTATTCAAAAAGTCCATAGAGTCTATCCATTCAAAAGGATTGTTATTAGAAGTATTATGGTGATCTTGTGTCCCGTAAATCAAGAGAGTTTACCCCAGACTCGGAGATAGGAGGGTTCCTCAAGGCCTTAGAAATTGAGGGTTGTAATTTGGATATTGGCTTATAAAAATATGTACAAGGATATTGCCTTGGTGCAGGACTGGATGTAGGAGGATTCCGAACCAGTATAAAATCCGGTGTGTTCTTTCCTTTTACTTGTTTTACTTTACTATTTGCATTTGTTATATGTTCTGTGATCATTCTATGTTAGAATTCTGTTTAGATTTGTGTTGAAAGTTTTAATTTAGTCATATGGTTCATATATTCTTTAAAACACTATCCACCCCCCTCTAGTGTTATTGCTGCCTTAAGATCCTTAATCCGCATCCCTAACAATTGGTATCAGAGCATTGGTTTTCATTGTTTTCATAATCTGAAACTTGAAAAATATAAAAATGGCATTTTTGGAAAATTGTGTTAAAACTGTTTTGAATCTATGATTTCATCAAAGTATCATAAGTCTGCATATAGTTATTTTGAAAAATCAAGTTATCTACCGAATTGGTGTGTTATGTAGGGACAGACATGTTATATGGCTTTTGACGAATCAACACCCAATGGACAAACTGTGCAAATTGAGAAAGATAAATGGATACTTGACAGTGATAGTGGCTGTTTGAGGCACATGACTGGAAATCCCGAGATACTCAAGGACATTACTTATCAAGATGGTGGATTAGTCAATTTTGGTGACAACTCTAAAGGATATGTGGTTGGCGTCGGCAATGTCGGTAACTCTAAAACTTTACTTATTTCTGATGTTTTATTAGTTAGGAACTTAAAACATAATCTGCTTAGTATAAGTCAACTTTGCGATAAAGGTTTTAAAATTAAATTTGGAAAAGATAAATGTCACATTGAAAACGATAAGTCTAATATAATTTTTGAAGGTATTAGGAAGAAAAATATTTATATCCTTAGTATGAAAATTTCAAATGATAATCTATGTCTTTTGGCTAATACAAGTGACCCTTGGATTTGATATAAAAGATTTGGCCATTTGAATTTCAAATTATTATCTAGGATATCAAAACTTGACTTAGTTAGAGGTCTACCCAAGTTAAACTTTAAAGTAGATAGTATTTGTGATGCCTGTCAATTAGGAAAACTTAAGAAAAGTTCATTTAAATTAAAAGATGCTATTTCTACCTCTAGTCCTCTAGAATTACTTCATTTAGATTTATTTGGTCCATCCCAAGTTCAATAAAGTAACCATAGTAAATATGTTTTTGTTATAGTAGATGATTATTCAAGATATACTTGGACAATCTTTTTAAAATATAAAAGTGATGCTTTTGAAATTTTTAAAAACTTTTCTAAAAGAATTCAAAAACAACATTCTTTCAAAACTAAAACTATTCGAAGGGATCACGGTGGTGAATTTGAAAATGAAAATTTTGAGAATTTCTGTACTCAAAAGGGAATTACTCACAACTTTTCATTTCCATGAACTCCACAACAAAACGGAGTAGTAGAACGTAAGAATAGAACGATTCAAGAGTGTGCTCGTACAATGCTTTTTGATAGTAATTTACCTAAACATTTTTAGGCTGAAGCAGTTGCTACAGCTTGTTATATATTAAATAGAATTTTAATTAGACCATTAACAAATAAAACTCCATACGAATTACTTTATAATAAGAAACCTATAGTTGCTTATTTTAAAGTCTTTGGGAGTAAATGTTTTATACTTAATACAAAAGATAATTTAGATAAATTTGAACCAAAAGCTGATAAAGGATTCTTTATTGGTTATTCTAATAGAAGCAAAGCATTTAGAGTTTTTAATTTAAAAACTAATACTATTGAAGAAACTATGCATGTATCTTTTGATGAAAATCTTAAAGATATGGTACAAATAGACGATGAAGAAGATTTTATAAATTTAAATCAATCTAATGAAACTATTAGTGAAATAAATCAACCTAATAAGAGATTTAAAATATCAAAAATCATCCTATAGAAAATGTTTTAGGAAATATTGAATCTGTAGTAAGAACTAGAAATCAATTAAGTAGTATGAGTAATGTAGCCTTTATATCAATAATTGAACCTAAAAATCCAAAGGAAGCATCGTCTGATGATTCATGGATTCTTGCTATGCAAGAAGAATTGAATCAATTTACCAGAAATGATGTATGGGAACTTGTTCCTAAACCTGAGGATAAAAGTATAATTGGAACTAAATGGGTTTATAAAAATAAAATGAATGAACTCGGTGAGGTCATAAGAAATAAAGCTCGTTTAGTCGCGCAAGGTTATTGTCAAGAAGAAGGAATTGACTATGATGAAACCTTTGCCCCCGTAGCAAGATTAGAAGCTAAAAGAATTCTACTTGCTTTCACTAATTATAATAATTTCAAATTATATCAAATGGATGTTAAAAGTGCTTTTCTAAATGGTTTTGTAAAAGAAGATGTTTATGTTGAACAACCTCCACTTTTGAAGATAATAAATTTCCAAACCATGTATACAAGTTAAAGAAAGCTCTATATGGTCTAAAGCAAGCTCCTAGAGCCTGGTATGAAAGACTAAGATCTTATTTACTTCAATCTGGTTTTGAAATTGGTAAAGTAGATACAACACTTTTTATTAAAAGAAATAATCAAGATATTCAACTGATTCAAATATACGTAGATGATATAATATTTGGATCAACTAATAACATAATGAATAAAGAATTTTCAGATATAATGACTAAAGAATTTGAAATGAGTCACATGGGAGAATTAAGTTTCTTCTTAGGACTTCAAATTAAACGACTAGAAAATGGAATCTTCATAAGTCAAGAAAAATATGCTAAAGACTTAATCAATAAATTTGGTTTAAGCACCTCTAGTGGGAAACCAACTCCAATGTCAACAAATGTAGGTTTAAGTAAAGAAGATAAATCAAAAGATATTGATCAAACTTTATATAGGGGAATGATTGGTTCGCTACTCTATATAACAGCGAGTCGTCCTGATATTATGCATAGTGTTTGTCTCTGTGCAAGATACCAATCACAACCTAAAGAAACTCACTTAAAAGCTGTTAAAAGAATTTTAAGATATGTAAAATACACTTTAGATTATGGTTTATTTTATTCTAAAAATAACACTTTTGATTTAATATCATATTGTGATGCTGATTATGCTGGTTGTAAATCAGACCGAAAGAGTACAAGTGGAACTTGTCACTTTCTAGGACATTCACTGGTTTCCTGGTTCAGCAAGAAACAAAATACTATTTCCTTGTAAACAACTGAAGCAGAGTATATATCTGCTGCTCTGGCCTGTTCACAAGTCATATATATGCAACAAACTTTAAAAAATTTTGGAATTAACATAAGTAAATCACCAATATATTGTGATAATACTAGTGCAATAAATCTATCTAAAAATCCAACTCATCATGCTAGAACTAAACATATTGATATAAGACATCATTTTCTTAGAGATAATATAACTAAAGAAATAATAAATCTAGATTATATAAATACTGAAAAACAAATTGCTGATATATTAACTAAACCATTAACCGAACATAATTTTACTAAATTTAGAAGAGAATTAAGTATTTGTTCAAAATATAAAATATAAAATAATATAATATAATAATCAATAAAAATTCAAAATAAAAATTACAGTTTTTTAAGAACATGTCGACATGCCCCATCTCATGATGTCGACATACCCAACAAAAATTTGAAAATTGAATTTCCGTCCAAAGTTAGCTATTTGGTTATTTATCTATTTATTTTGTTTTCTCTCCTCTTTCTTCACTATATTCTCTGTAAATAACTTCTGAAACAATAAAATAATGGCCTCCTCTTCTACTAATGAACCCACTTCACCCACATCTCCTCATTCTGGTCCATTTCAACGAACTACGCACGCTCGAGTGATCAAATTGCAAAAGAAGATGAAAGATATCCTTCAATTGATGACTGAAATTCAAGTAAGTCAACTTAGGATGGCTAGAGAACAACAAAGACAAGGGAATATTATTAGGAATGTACAAAAATTCCTTATGGATAACCGTACAAATCCTATTAATATTGAAGACTCTTCACAAGCCATGGAATCCGAGGAAGAAGAACCTATGGAAGAACCACAAGAAGGCCAAGAGGAAGATCAACCTTTACATCAACCCGAAGTTCCTATGAATACGGACGAGAACGTTATTTGCGTTGGTGAGATCCTTGTTGATACTAATGGAAACATAATTGAACAACGTGGAAACTTTTGTCTCCACTACCCTAATTGTTCGATTCATAAGTCTCCTATAGTTAAGGATCGCCATTAAAGCGTACTTTCATTTTATTCTTTGTTTTAAATTGTTTTGTTTGCTCGTGTTTATGTATGTTCTTATATATGTTGTAATAACTAAAATGTGTTCACTTATACTCATTGTTTCATGCTTGTTCTATACATATTATTTGTTCATACTAATCATTCTTGAATTCTTAAGTAGTTAATAGTTTTTGTTGATGACAAAGGGGGAGAAAGTTATAAAAATATATGTGCTTGTTGTAAGAGGGAGTCATGGAGTAAGGGGGGTTGTAGTTTTAAGAAGAAATCACAGAGTAAGGGGGAGTTATGGTATGGTAAGAATATTTTATAAATAAAGGTTGTCATCATCAAAAAGGGGGAGATTGTTAGGAACTGAGTTGATGATGTTTTGATGACAACAACCTTATATAGTTATTATACTTTACTTTATAAAATATATACTAACATTTCCATATAGATATATATATATATATATATGTATATAGGAAGTATATGCAGGTATCATCGAAGATTGATCAGTATAAAGACTCAAGCATCAAGATGAAGATTAGAGATTCAAGATTCAAGACTCTAGAGAATCAAGATTTCAAGATCTCAAGATAAGTGTCTAGTATTTTGTTAAAACTTCATAATAGCACTCTCATCTTTCTTCCAATTTTCTTTTGGGATGGAACCCAATTTCTATCGAAACCAGTGGCTTACAAACCCATGACAAGTAGCTTACAAACCTACGACAAGTGGCTTACAAAACCATGAAAATCAAAATCATTTAAACTACTATGTACAAGTTCTCGAGTCCTATGGAGGAGCTCTGTAGGAAGCTTCTTGCAATTTCAGTTTGAATAGATTTTTCAAAATGTTTTTAAATCTGTTTTAAATTTTTTAGCTTTCAAAATCATGTTTTCAAAAATATTTTCAAACTTTGTTTTAGCCTTGAAATATTCCTCTATTCTGATTTTGAAAACTTCTATTTTTAAAACATCAAAACTTATTCTGATTTTAAATATTACTTATATAATTGACGGTCTATATCAATTATATATATATATATTTAAAATAATGTTTTATATTCATTCTCTATCTCAAAATATTGTTTAAACACTTTACTTTGCTTCAGAGAAGTTTCAGCTTGTTTTAAATTCAATTGTCTTTACAAAACAACATCTCTATAATTTTGAACTAAGGGATGTCGACATAAGAGGATACCCCATGTCGACATGGTGACAGTTGGATTCAAAATTCAATTTTCAAAAGAAGTGTCCATTCGTTCGAAAACCTTTCGCCAATGGTTATGACTGTTGTGCATCTATATAAAGGCTTCCAAAACGATTTTTTTTAATAACTACTTTCTTATTTTCTTCATTCTTTCTTCTCCACCATTCCATATCCATAAAACTTCATATTTTCAAGATCGTGCCATCATTCTGCCAAATTCTCAATAGGAAATCATTTAGATACTCTCCCTATTTGATTCTCCATCATTCTACTAAAGATCAAAGTGCTATTTAGAGTTATAGGATTAATTTGTATTCAAAAAGTCCATAGAGTCTATCCATTCAAAAGGATTGTTATTAAGAAGTATTAGGGTGATCTTGTGTCCCGTAAATCAAGAGAGTTTACCCCAGACTCGGAGATAGGAGGGTTCCTCAAGGCCTTAGAAATTGAGAGTTGTAATTTGGATATTGGCTTATAAAAATCTGTACAAGGATATTGCCTTGGTGCAGGGCTGGATGTAGGAGGATTCCGAACCAGTATAAAATCCGGTATGTTCTTTCCTTTTACTTGTTTTACTTTACTATTTGCATTTGTTATATGTTCTGTGATCATTTTGTGTTAGAATTCTGTTTAGATTTGTGTTGAAAGTTTTAATTTAGTCATATAGTTCATATATTCTTTAAAACACTATTCACCCCCCTCTAGTGTTATTTCTGTCTTAAGATCCTTAATCCGCATCCCTAACACAAACATGCTTCCCCGGGTCTTTAAAAGCAAGTTGCGTAGAAGGAAGCAAGATACGTGTGTTGTTTGCAAGGTCACGGTAGCTTGGGTGAAGTTTGTTGATGTGCACATAAAGTGCATATTTTTACTTCCATATTTAATCTACTTTTATTTAATAAATGAGCATATCAGGATATTTCACATGTTTAAATCAGAATTTAAATTGTTTTCAAATCATCATTTATTCATCTTCGTTTAAGAGAAAAATGGTAATTTTGTGCATGTATTTATTTTGAGAATATTTATTTGCACATTTTAGTTTTATTTGTAGGAATTTGGATGAAAAATGGAAGAGGTTTCATATGTGTATGCATGCACAAGAGAAAGAAGACAAATGAAAAATGAAAGTAAATGAATTCATGCAACATGGAGGAGCCCGCCTATCCACTAATCCATGGACCACAATTAAAAGCTAATGGAGGTTAAAAGCACATTCACATGTATAAATACCCCTTTATGTTTCATGTAGAAGCTCTTACCATCTTCTCTTTAGTTTAGTTGTAGCATGTAAACATAAACTCTCTTTCTTTAATGGCTTCTTAGCCTTTGCTTAGACTATTTATTTTTATGTAATTTTAATACATGTTCTTTTATTTGCTGTTTCTTTTATGTTAATAGTGTATATCTGTTTATTTTATGCAAATAGATTAGCTTTTAGTCTATTTTAATTAGCTCTCTTTTTTCTCTTGTTTATGTTTATGTTGCAATCTACATATGTTGAAATGATAACAAATATGAGAAGCTAAAACCTCTTCAATTTAGGGGTAATGAAGCTCTCTTAATCATGTAGATTCGACATATTTGCTAATTAATTGTTTAACTTTGAATTTGATAGCCTATGTTGTTGACACCAAATAGGCTATGCTTAAACAAACATAGACACAAATTACATATTCATCTACATATGATTTTGGTAATGAAGTGGAGTTTAGAATCAAAATTTGATGGTCTATACTATTATTCAATAGTAAATAGATCATGCTTGGAATAAATTTTTATTTTTAATTTCATTATCATTTTCATGAGAGTTGACAAGTGGTTAGGATGGTGTGTTAAAGTTTGATGGTTTATGTTGAGATAATTAATAGCACAAATAGACCATACTTAGGATAAACACATCAACTAAATTCATAAATGACCAAAAAAAGATATCATTATTTCATTATATTGATTTATGTGACCATGATAAGAGATCTGCCTCTAAATTGCCTTTTACTCTCATATTTTTATTCACTTTCTTTTTGTTAGTTTTTTATATTTTTAGCTTAAAACAACTTCTAGCTTTGGATTAATTTGATTGAGTAGAATTCAAAATCACTTCAATTACCTACGGATCGATCCGTACTCGTCACGTATTAAAATTGTACGTTGTGCGTTTGCAATTATTTTTATCATAATATTTTTCGACGATTTTCTAACGATAGAAAAATCATCGCTAAACAAGCTTTTGACGCCATTGCCGTGGAATAGATTTGATTTTACTTTTGCTTTTCAAATTATTTTGTTTGCTTTTAATGTATTTTCATTTTGTGTGTTGAGTTGTATTTAAAATATATATATATTGTTGTGTATGTAATTTTTTATTCATTGTGTTTGTTTGTTTGTTGCTTTTCTACTTGCTTTTGCATTTCTAAAAAAAATAAGAAAAATAAACTTTACATTTTATTTCTAAAACAGAATATCTCATTTACATTACAATTTGAAGTACAGTTTTTTTTACGGTTTACATTCCTTTTCTTTAACCAAAAAAAAAAAAAAAAAAAAACTGCTACCTTCTTCCATCACTCCACAACAACACTGCCTCAACAATACTGCCGCTTTGCAACGCCATCCCCTACTCTGTCAACTACTTAACACAATCTTCCATCTGCCTCCCATTTAAAGAATTTATGATCTCTCATGAACTACTGTCCATCTCACCTGAACTACATCTTTCCGCTGCCTGATCATATTACCATATAACATTCATCTGCCACTCTCTGTTCTACATTTACATACCACACTTATCATCCACATTTCCCATCATCCCATGGTCACCATCCAATTTCCAACTCCAAACCAATACAACACATTCAACCAAAACTCCACCACCATCATACAAACCTCCTCCTACCTCCCACTGCTCCATACCAATCTATGCACATTTACCCCATCAAACTTCACTACTGACATCGCCATACCAAAACCACTTCTGCCATTTCATTACTGCTGCCTCCATACATCTCTAGTTCAGCACCCACAACTCAACGCACATCCACTTCTAACACTTCATTTTCATTTCCAACTCCTAACTGTTCCATTTTCAGTTCACCTACATCACCCACACCAGAAAACTTTAACTTCATCCATTTCTGCCTTCCCAAACAACTGCCGTTGCCACTACTACCTCAACCATCCATCACAACTGCAACTTCTTCACCTCTACATCATCCACCTTCCCACTATCAACATACACATCCCCATTGTCCCCCACCACAAACCATTCACTTCTGCCTGCCATCCTACAACTACATCATCTTCATCTTCTTTTTTCTTCCTCTGCCTGATCACTCCAAACTGTCCACTGCATTACCCATTACTGTTAACTTCCTCCACCAATATACAACAACTACTTCCATCACCACAACTACTTGGCACTCAAACTTCCACTGTCTTCCTCGTTGCTCGTCTATTCACTGCCTACCTCCTTCACCATTGCCTTACCACCTGACAATCCTTACACAATATTCACTACTTCATCTTCAACCACAGCAAAACAATCCCCCGCCTTCCATCTACACAGCCAACTCCACAACTTCATCATCTACTGCCTGAGTCAGATACCACAACCTCACCATTCAATTCCCAGCCACTATCACCCACCCATCCCCACTGTCATCTCCAGAACCTGCCTTTCACCCACCTGAGAACTTAAACAACCTTCCCAAACACCAACGGCATCACTTCCTCCTCGAACCAATTCAACCACCAACCAAAACTATCACTTCTGTTCCATTACCATCTTCCGTTCCATTACCATCCGCCATCTACTGTCACTTCTGTAACAATCCTCCATCTACTGCCTCAACATCATCTCAGCCAAACCAAACCATCACTACCCATCACCCTCTCACCAAACACCTTCCAGCAGCTCCACTGCACAAAACCACTTCTGTCAAGTGCCAAACCCATTCCCCCTCACCGCAACCCTTTCCCGAACCAAAACTTCAAATACCCAAACATTAATCTTCCTTCAAATCATATCACCCAACTCCCAATCACTAGAAATCTCCAACCAAACTGAGCCCACGACTACCTAAATTCACGAACATCTCTAATCTCCAACCAAATATGCCTCGTCTCCATTTCACAATCGCGAGCGTCGAACAAGCAAACCCAAACTCCTGCTACCCAAATCCGCAATCACCTGAATCAAAGCCAAGACTTCGACCAAACGAACAATCGCCCAATCGCCGTTAAAACTTGTTCTGAAATCGTGATTGAATTTTATTCTGAAACTGGATTTTGGAAATTTTGTTTTGAGAGAAAATCGATTTGTTTTTTTATGTTGGTTTTGCAAATTTCCATTTTCATTTCGAGTTAGTGGCTTGTTCGCCTGTGGGGCTAGGTTTGTTTTTTTTTTTTTTTTATTCATTTGCTTGAAAAAAACGAAAGAAAATGGAAAAAAAATTGGAATAATAATAATAACAGGAAAATAGACAAAAGAAAAAAGTTACAAAAAATTTTAGTCTCAGGGACGGTAAGTTTTTTTTTAGTCCGAATGATACTTTATAGTGTAAACAGAAAATAATAGCTACATTTATCGTTCTGTGACTAAAAAACAAACTTGCCGTCCCTGAAACTAAATTTTTTTGCAACTTCTTCCCTATGTCTAAAAACCCCTTTTTTAAAATGCAAGTCACCAATAATGCAACGCAAATAAAAACAAGAGATGAAAGCATGATACCAGACCGTCCAAAACTATTAGCAATCTTTTTAAAAGCAGCGGTTTTTTTAGCGCAAGCAAAGCAGAGCAATTTTTTAACAAGCATATCCTTTTGTTCTAGCTTCCTTCAATATGCACCCAACAAAGTTTGGACAAGATATTATTATTAGGGGTTTTTAGACATAGGGAAGAATTTGCAAAAAAAAATTATTTTTGCATTCATAGCATCTTTTTTAGGGCAATGTCAAAATCCATATAAGGTGACGGATTTCATCACCCCTTTCTTGGCCCACAAATTGCATTTCATCATAGAATTTTGGCTAAGAATAACGGTTAGACTTCAGACTTAAGGGAGTCACGAGCTCATATAAGGCTTAATTGTATCTTCACAAGTTGTCTTCTTTGAACAATTTATTTCTTGATGTCCAGGCTATGGCAAAACAATAATAATACATAAATATTACGGCAATTCGTAAATATTATAGTGATTGTTTCTCTGAAGTTACTTAAATCTTCGGCTGCATTGCTACGGTGATTCATGGTGCACCGATAATTCCTGTCCGTTATCTGGTTAAGAAATATTTTGTTGAATTAAGACAAAGTGTGATCATATAATTTTGAGTTAGGAGCTACTACGGACATAAAATTCGTAATTAGGTCCTTGCATTCATTTAGTTGCATTAGCTCATGCATATTTAAAAAAAAAGGGAAAAAAAATCAATCAAAACTAAAATATTATAAATTTTCCTTCACTTTGTTTTTCCTTTTAATCCATGAAAAAACCTTTTAAATATTTTCCTTTGAAAATTTTCAATCTAAATCAAAAATCCAAAAAAAAAAAAAAAAAAAATCTTTTCAGAAACAAAAAAATATAAAAGATTTTTTTTTTTGAAAATCCAAAATTCAAAAAAAGATCAAATTTCCCTTTTGAAAAATACATTCCTTTTGGTAAATATTTTTCCTTTATAAAAAAATATTTTTGAAAATGTTTGAATTTCCTTACTCGTAAGAATTTTACAATAGTTGTGAAAATCAATATAATCCATATAGTTTCACATCAAATCTTATACATATTTTAATAACAACTACTATACAAACAATTTGGATTTTGCAAAACAAAATTCTCAAAATAGCGACCAACCTTCAACCCTTGAAAAGAGTATTGAAATGATTTAGTCTTTACTTGAACAACAAAATCAAATGATAAATAATTTGAGTAATCTATGCAATAACTCAAGTCAATGATTTCAAAATAACCAAAATTGAATTCACTTCAAAATTCAAATGATTTCGATTATAACTCATGCCAATTCAATTTTGAACTCCAAATCAATTTCAAAATCAAAATGGAAATGGAAATGTGAATCACTATTTAAATGATTGTGGCAATGGGATTAACCTCGACTACGATGCAATTGATAATTTTCGTTCTCAACGGTTCAAATTGAAAATTCTAAAATTAATAATTATAAATTTGATTTTGTTGAGAAAATGGATGAAATTCACAAAGATCACACGAATTTGTTATTTGAAACATACATAAAACAACGTGAGAAACAAAATCAAATCCAAGTGTGACGAGATAAGTGATAATCCATCTTTTACCAAAAATGTCGATTTTCAAATAACAATTTTTGAAATTGAAAATCGACGATCTTGGTGAAGTTGTTGAAAGTGTGGTAATTCATTTGGATTTCAATTCTTTTGAGGGTGAGCAACTCGATTCTAAATTCGGTTTTCTTATCTCTGACACTGATTCTTGGGTGCAGCTAAGTAGCCTATACATCTAGCCTCTAAGTTAGGTAAGGAGTCAACCTGAAGCCTACTTTCTCGGTTTTGATCCAGCCCTTCGTAACGAATTACAAACAATAACTTTACACCTTAAAAATGATGAAGTTGCGAATAATTCAACAAATGAAGATGAATTTAATGAACACAATTTTTTTAGACTTTTGAAGATGAGTTGTTGAGTTTTGAAGTGGTAAGTTTAAATCACCATTTTGATTTTAAAATCGATAATTTTGAAGAATTTGTCAACAATGATTCTGAAATAAAATTTGGTGAAAATAAACTTGAACTTTAATCGATTGTTCTACTTACCCCAAAAATCATCTAAAATAAAACAATTCATACGATTTTTAATAAAACGACTTTCGTTTTTTCAAATCAACATTCAACTTTGAAATCTTTTATGGTTTGATTTTCTGTGCTTAGGCTATGTCTCTCAAATTGACAAGACAAATGAATTGGTCTTTGAAAGACCATTTCATTTACTCTTTAATGGCATATTTTCTGATGTTGTGTAAATAATAGTCCTTTCATTTTCATGTAAACATAGGTCATATTTTTATTTTTCCTCTTTCACCTGAGTTGATTGTGGGACACAGTCAAAATTAAGTGTGTGGGGGGAGTCTCATCTTCGTTTTTGTTTTTTCATGGTTTTTTTTGATTTTCTTTCCAAAAATCAAAAAACTAAAAAAAAAATCCCAAAACAATTTTTTTTAGCATTTAGATTTATTTTTGAAGGAACATTATAGGATAAGTATAGTTTTTTGGTTATATAACTAAATTTTTTAAAATTTATTTGTCCCAACAAAAATAAAATTAAATTTTGATTACAATTAACAATGGTTTAACTAGTATATAGGAAGATTCATGGGTGATAATTATGAAGTATATCCTAATTGAAAATCTTTGTTTAAAAAGTGGTGGATTTAAAGTAAAGGATATAATTGATCTTCTAAGTTCAAAGATACTAAGATGATTTTGCAAAATTCTCTCTTAAAAAAGGAAAAAATATAAAACATAAAAAAAATGGTTTTTGTGAAAATAAAAAAAACACCTAGAGTCAGGTGTCCACAGGCAAGTGTGTACACTCGCCATGCTTTATATCCTTCTTATGTAAGCTCGAAAGGCAGCACAGGATTGATATATCTAGCCTTAGTTTATTTGAGTTATAGATTTAATAAAAATAACCACCGAGAGTCATATTCATACACAAGTGTGTACGCTCGCCATGCTGTGTACTCTTCTCACGTAAGTTTGAAAGGCAGTGCAGGATTGGTATATCTGGCCTAAGTTTATCTGTGTTAGGTGTGTAAATAACAATAATGCTAGTATTTTTCAAAATAGAGAGAGTAAGCAATTGAAATCTAAGCACTATTTTTACTAAGTTGATTCGATTTGTTATTTAAAAGAAATAAAACCACCACTTTACAAAACTCTGATAATAAGCTAAGGATCCATTTCATACTTGCACTATTTTATCAACCAAAACAAATAGTCACACTAGAGTCTAATTGTGATGATAACTTAATTTTTGTTGAGGTTTTGATGAGTAAAAGGACTTAAATTTCTTAACAACGACCAGAACTTATATTTAACTTATTCATGTCAATTTAAAAGTAAATTCTTCAGTTGTAAATATTTTAAAAAACATCCATTCATCTCTTTGTAAATAAATCTTGAATTTAGGAAATCTCCATGTTGCATTTGGATTTTGTGGGTTGTATCCGCTAAAAACCCTCGCTAGACATCACTCGTCCTACTAGGGACACCTAAATATTTAACGACTTGTTGCATACGCTCAATACAATCGTTCTTCCTAGGAAATAGATTTATCTTGGTTTTAGTTTATTCGAGGACGAATAAAAATATAAATGTGGGGGTATTTGTTGTGCACGTAAAAGTGCATATTTTTACCTCCATATATAATCTACTTTTATTTAATAAATGAGCATGTTAGGGTATTTTACATGTTTAAACCAAAATTTAAATTGTTTTGAAATCATCATTTATTTATATTCATTTATGGGCAAAATGGAAATTTTGTGCATGTTTAATTTTGAGAATATTTATTTGCACATTTTAGTTTTATTTGTAGGAATTTGGATGGAAATGGTTGAGGTTATATGTGTGTGCATGCACAAGAGAAGGAGACAAATGAAAGATGGAAATAAATGAATTTATGCAATATGAATGAGCCCGCCTACCCACTAACCCATAGACCACACTTAAAAGCTAATGGAGATTAAAAGCACATGCACATGTTCATGATGGTTTAAAGGCATATTAGTGGAGGATTAATTTCATGCCAATGATTACTTGGAGGTTACATTTTCTAAAGGGAAATTTGGGTAGCTCCCTAAAATATAAATTAGGGTTTTTGGCACATACAAATACCCTCTTATGTTTCATGTAGAAGCTCTTACCACCTTCTCTTTAGTTTAGTTGTAGCATGTAAACATAAACTCTCTTTCTTTAATGGCTTCTTGGCCTTTGCTTAGGCTATTTATTTTTATGCAATTTTAATACATGTTCTTTTCTTTGTTGCTTCTTTTATGTTAGTAGCGTAGATCTCTTTATTTTATGCAAGTAGATTAGTTTATTTTAATTATCCCTTCTTTTCCTCTTGTTTATGTTTATGTTGCAACCATATGTTGAAATGATAACAAATATGAGAAGTTAAATCCCTTTAATTTAGGGGTAATGAAACTCTCTTAATCATGTAGATTCAACATATTTGCTAATTTATGATCTCTTTTTGTGCTTAATGGAAATTTTTGATGTGTAAAATTTTTGTTGTTTAAATTTGAATTTGATAGCCTATTTGTTGACACCGAATAGGCTATGCTTAAACAAACATAAACACAAATAAAATCTTCATCTACATATGATTTTGGTAATGAAGTGGATTTTAAAATAGAATTTGATGATTTATATTACTATTCAGTAGTAAATAGATCATGCTTAGAATATATTTTTTTAATTGCATTATCGTTTTCATAAGAGTTGATAAGTGGTTTGGATGGTGCGTTAAAGTTTGATGGTTTATGTTGGACAAATTAATGGCACAAATAGACCTACTTAGGATAAACGAATCAATTAAATTCACAAATGACCAAAAATATAGATCGTAATTTCATTATGTTGATTTATATGATCATGAGAAGAGAATTGCCTCTAAATTGCCTTCTATTCTCATATTTTTATTCGCTTTCTTTTTGTTATTTTTTTACATTTTTAGCAACTTCTAGCTTTGGGTTAACTTGATTGAGTAGAATTTAAAATCACTTCAGTTCCTTACGGATCGGCCCATACTCACCAGTACTAAAATTTTATGCCGTACACTTGCAATTATTTTTGTCACAATATTTTTTGACGATTTTCTAACCGATAGAAAAATCATCGTTAAACATTTGTGTTCGTTTAAGTGAGTAAAACTCACTTAAAAGTAGTTGTATTATCTAAGTATTTTGTTGTAATAATCTATGAGTTTCTTATGTATATAATTATATATAATTTTTTTTTTCTTAAAACTTAACCCCGAAGGGAAGAGCCCCAACCTAGTGAGTCCGCCAACCCTAGGAGGGATTTTATGCTAGCCCCAGCACAGAGGTTTGATGTTCCCAACCATTGTCGGTTTCTGGGAATCCACCTCCGCGCCTTGAGAGGAGTAGGGCAGACGGGTATCGAACTCGCGACCTCGTTAATAGGAGGCAAGTGTCTCAACCACTGCGCCACTACTTGCGGACAAAAAATTATTATTGATTGGTTTGGCTCCCGGTTGGAAGTGGATGACACATAGGATTTAGAAGGGGAACTAGTAAAAGGAAAGAAGTTGAGGTGGTCATGGCAAATAAGTCACGATGATACTCTTTGAACTGCATATGTGATAATTAGCAGGGGACAATTTTTGTAGAAGGACTCCAAGGAGTTCCTCACCTTGTGGATGTTTATTTGCATTTTTACATACTATGTATGATGTGATGAAATATGTATGTTGCTTAGCTATAGTTGCTTATTTTGATGACTTGCTTTTATGCGACATTGGAAATTCCCTGGTTTGTTTTAAAAGTTGTTTACTACCTTACCTTTCTAAAAATGTTTATAGGTTTTTTTCAAAATCGATACTTGTTTTCAAATTTTTTTACAAAGATGTTTTGAGATGGTTTGGAATTTTTTTACTAAAATGGTATATACTTGTATAAAGGAAAATTGTTGATTGTAAATCAAGATTTGGATTAAAATAAATAACTTTGAAATCAAAGACTAGAAATAAGTTTATAAAGTTGGCTTTTGATTATGTGAAAAGGACTTTGCTTTTAGAAAGGGGATTTCATTGTCGGTACCATTGAGTAACACAAAACAAATATGATAAATATGCTAAAATGTTACACGTTTATGAAAAGTAAGACAACTTATATTTAACATTAAAAACCTATGGGTAAATTTTCCTCTATCTGTGAGATCTAGAATCGTACTATTTTAATTAAGGTAAAGCCAAGGGAAACTAGTGACTCGACTTACCTGACTTTGATTTTGGGGGAGGAACAGAGAAGTCAAAGTGTCGAAAATGTGATAAGTGTAAGAGAGTTAATTTCTATAAACAGGTCATGTAATTAGGTATATGGAAGGTACTTCATCTTATACTTAACACTAAATTTTAAGGCATGGAAGCCCATTTCTATCTATAAGAGTTTAAAAATGTACGTCGAGGTAAGGTAGTAACTTGTCCGACTTCATTATTTATCTAGGGATAGCATAGGGCTGAAATCCAAATGTGGCGATGGGTATATGATGTTAGATTTTCCATATGAAAACTAATTACTTACACCAGATAGTGTTTTGTCCACTATCAACAAATTAACCTATTTTGACTTGAAATGTATATAAAAGCTTCGTAATTTTATACGATTCAAGATCCCTTGAGGATGACTCATTTCTATGAAACGTAATTCGCTTTTAAGAATGTATATTCGAGATCCCGACGGAGACTGTTATATTTGTTCACATACTTTTAAAAGAATCAGAATTAATTCAGTGGTAATTCATCGCTTTAATTTGAAGGCACCGGTTTTAGATAATTAAGGTTTATCCGAGCCGCTTCAGACTAACAAATGATTCGTGATCTGAATTATCATGAAGTACGCTATGGAGTTGTACTACCTATGCTGAGGGTGATTCCAAATCGAAGGTAGTAAGGTTAATGTGTTTGTTTGATCGTAGAACAACTTGTATGGATGAATACCGGCATTGCATTGTTGCTTGGAGGATAATGTTAGCATTCCAGGATGGGTTTGCAAAAAATGATAATCATTGCCTCAGACCTCACACCCAAGATTGAGTAAAACAGGGGATACGTCGTAAAGCTAAGTGGCTCACTATCATCAGGGCATGATTATCTCTGATCTAGATCGAGATTTTTATGGATGTATGCTTCGGGCTGAGTATAGTTGTTGATCGTAACCGAGAGATGATAATATTCGATACCATCGAGGAAGAGGTAGGCCGACCTTGCCATGCAAGGGGTCCATGTATGGCCCTCGATATATTTTCTCTATGAAAGGAGGTACCCTAGTAGTCTTATCATTGATGGAATCCATTTTTCAATGTGCGCCTGTACGAACTTTATTGTATACTAAGTATGCTGAAATGTAATTAATGTAATCATTTCAACTACGTTAAATATTTATTTCAACCCTAGACATTATTATAATAGATTTTTTGTTAAAAGGGGTTTAGTTATCATAAGGTAAAAGCCCCGTCCGTGTTTATGTGTGACGTGGTCTTATGAGATACTTTTATTTTTGAAGGATTTTACAATTATAACAAAGAATATGTTTTGAGTTTACTCACACCGGACCATTGTCTGACCCAGAGTTCTACTTTCTTTCCCTTAAACTCTTGGGTACTTTAATTTTTTGAGTAGCCAAGTAGTCCAGGTTCTTCAGATGCATTTTGGAGGAGCATGGAGCTGGAAGCTTCACCGCTATCTAGTTATCTATTATATTTCTGTTGTTATGTTTGTATATAGGTATGCATTGGCATTGTGGGGGTAGATAGTTATAACTGTCCCTGGCTGGAATTAGTATCTATTCTAACTTTGATGTTTCATTTTAGAAATGACCGTATGTACTATCTTATGCTCTATTATATATGATTTCCAGACGTTGTGAGATTCTATGTTTCTCTTTTCTTATTTTTTACTTTTATCCCAATGACCTGACTTTCAGACGCCTAGATAATCAGCACATAAAGATGTATTAAGTGTCGTCTTTAGAAGTAAGAAAGGCAGATCGTTATAAAACAATTTGCAATATGAAAATACAATTCAAAATATAAATCATATTTCTTATTCCAATGTTAAGTATCAATTAATACTGTTATAATTCTCGTTTTCAATGTTTCTTTATGAAGCAGAAGTAACCATTCACTCTCTTCATCTTAATATACCTTAAATCTACTATTTTACATTCATTTTACATTCTAAATGGTCAGACCTTTTAAAAGAAAACCCCGTATAATATCAAACGAACTCTTTACAAATGCGCATTCGATTATCCTTAACATTGACATAAATATGTTGTATTTTACGTAAACTTATCAAACTGACAGTTTAATCATCAATTCTTAAAACTTTCTTATAGTTCTGGTCTAGTGTTACGTTTAACACAACACAATCCATTTGTAATCAATCAAATTGAATACTCAATCTCACAATACCTTTTATTGGCTTATTTTGAATGAACTAACTCTACATCGCTTCAATTACCGGCCGACCTAACATGAGACTATCTCAATAACCAACATATTCATCAAGACTGGCTCGAGTGTGATCCACCCACGACTCGACTTTAGCACAACCGCCTTCGAACGGTCTTAAGCAGTCCATCCAATCATCACACATCTGTCCTGGTATCACCTTCATAGCTTGGTCCTTTGCACCAGTTAGCTCTCATTAACTTTGGCATAGAACAATCAAACCGCTCATAACCGACCGACACACTCAAACAGCTTTAGTGTAATGACATGGAATTTCGAACACTTCGTATTTAAAAATTAGAATTACTTAAATATTTGAATATTGGATTAAATATGATTAAACTGATTTAATAACATTGATAAACGCCTTTCAAATAATAATGATGACAAACTTGTTTTAGAAAAAACATTTACAAAAACATATAGTTTGAAGTAATATTGATAATATGACCGAAAATCGTTTTATCGATAAGCCTTAAAACATATAAAATATCATTTTGGGGTACTGTCTCGGATTATGACAAAACTAGTGCCATTAAGACCCAAAATATAAGGCAATGTATGCCGACGAGTTTCGTAGCGATCCGACGTCCTATGTGATCGTATCAGATCGAAACGCAGGATGTCTTATTTAAGAAAAATTAAGTAAAATATATATTCATTATATAAACACCATCCATGCACTTAAGAAATTCTGGCTCTTTGTTTTTCCTCTCTCTCTCTCTCTCATTTATTTTCTTTCTTTAGTAAACATAAAAGTAGCTGCATTCTTCAACGAATTAGACCTGGAGCTAGGGACATCGATAGAGCTTAGCGTTGGATCCATTAGACCCATACGGATGAGGGCTTCAAATCTATATGGCCATTGGAGGGTGCAGCTACGGTTAATGTGATCGTCATTTTCGTGGCTATATATAGGGTTCGACATTGGAGGAGATTAAGGCGGAGTTAGGCCAAGGCGATGGTTTCATAGTGCTTCTTGTGTGAAGGCGAGTTGGTGGTGTCTGATTGGAGTGATGCGATCATGATTTGTGATGTGCGACATTTAGCAGCCGAGGGGTGCTTTGCCAATCGTGTTTCAAGGGGGTCTTTTGAGTAGCCGAGTTAGGGTGTGTTGCAGAGAAGGAATGAAGAGGAGTTTGTCGAAGAAGGCTGTGTTTGATTTCGTTGACTAGAGAGGGAGAGAAGGAGGAGAGAAGTTGCGGCCAAAGTTGGTTGTGCGTGTACATGCTTCGTGCATAGTGGAGGTAAATTGGAGGAGAAGAGGATTTGAGTGGTAAGTTAAGTAATTAGTAAATCAATTAAGTAAATTAATTACTATTTATATGTTTTCTTATAAAATTCGTATCTCTTGCATACGAGGTCCAATTGAGACATCATCTTCGACGTTTCGCTTACATAAAGATTATTCACGTCTTGGTTTGGCTTTGGTTTGGGTGAGTTTACTCACCATTGAATTGTATATGTTGTGTATTTAATGTTTGTTTGTTAAAATATAACTTAAAATAGATAATAATGAAAGCTATTACTTTTGGACTCCTCCTTGCTTTGGAAAGCATGTGGCAATATTATATGTAGTTCAGTCTCCCTTATAACCCTCTAAAATATGTAGTGTGCATAAGACTTGTATTATTACGTGTTTGATATTTTTGTGTGAAAAGTTGAAGTGTGTTATAAATGGTTGAAGCGAAACAGTCGCTATAAACGCACTTTAAAACCCCTTGTATCTAACATATGTTAAATTAGTATAAATATGAATATATTATGAAAGTATATATTTGGTTGTCCTTTATACATTATTTGGTGTATGTGCAGAAAGGAATTGTTTTGGGAAGTTATAAAAATTGTTAATTGAAGTCGTGAAAGTTAGAAGCAAAAAGTTCGCTATGGATACACTTTGAAAATGCCTTGTGTTTGGCGCTTTTTAAAGTCAACTTTGAAAGATATCTTAGGGACTTCTTTGCATTTTTAATATGTGCTATAAGTGTACACTCTACTAGAAAAATATTTAAGTTTAAAATATTCTCGGTAATTATTAATGAATTTTTAAAGTAAATGGATTTAAATTATAAAACATGCTTTTCATTATTTTTAGCAAATTATAAATTAGTTATTTTTAAGTAATATTTTACATAGATATTTAAAACTATTTATAAGTATTTTTAATGTATTTATACATAAAATTTTGGAAAAGCAAGTTCAATATTTTATAAAATTATAAAAGAAGTTTTGGATAATAACACTTATGTTATAATAAATGGTTTTGTAGAGTTATTAAAAGTATATTACCTTGTTTAATAAATGAAGACAAACTTAGATCTTCAAATGGATATTTTAAAAATAATAACATGTATGGAATGGTATTGGGTTTGTTATGACAATGGGCTAGCAGCATTTGTCTTTGATTCTTTTTTATTATACTTACAAATATAATGAGATCTTTAAAAATAATGTGTTAATTTTAATTATAAGAGAAGTGGTTTTGGGTTCTTGTGACAATGTTTAAGTAACAATTGTCTTAAACACTTTAAATAGATTTGTGAATGTAGTTAGACCTCATAATGGATAATTTAAAGGAGATAACATGGATGTAATCTCTTAAAAAAGATAGAAAAATAAAGGTTTAAAGTAAGAGGTCTTGTTAATGAATTGTAGATATACTTATACCATTTGTGATAAGTATATGAATACTTTTTGATGTATTGAAAAGAGTGCAAGTGAATAGTGAACTAGTAGAACACACGTATATATCTATTATAAAGGTGTTTTAAAAAAATAGAAAAATAGAAAAAGGAAGTAGTAATTGATGGATGAAGCTTCATCATATAAATGAAGTTTAAATGATAAAAGAGGTTTAATTAATTAAAGAATTAATTGAATAAAAGGGGGATTACAAGTCGCTTATGTGACTTAATCGTGCTATGTGTAACTTAATAATGCTTTATGTGACTTAGTCGTGCTTTATGTGGCTAAATCGTGCTCTGCATGATTCAACTATGCTTTGTGTGGCTTAATCTTTCTTTACGTGACTTAATCGTGCTTTGTGTGTTTACTCGTTTATGTAAAGTATTTAGTCGTGTACTTAACACTGACAAAATATGCTTATTATATCTATGAAAGTTAAGACTAATGTTCGAGCAGGGTGTAGAAGCAATAATACTCTAACCTACCGGCTTCACTCTTGACCGAGGGATTGTGTGGATTGAGAAGGTCAAAAATGCGATATGTATACGAGACTTGGTTTCTATATACAATCATTCTCATTGTTGTTGAAATTGACCAAAATGCACTAGTAAAAAAAATGATTCAGATGATAGATATGCTCCGCTGTCTGAATGTATACCTTTTTGTCGTTTATTTCCGTGTCATTTGATTATATATCAGACCATAGATATGCGATGTCGTCATATAATAACTAACACAACACATAAAAACAAAGTCGTGTGTTGTATGATGTGTTACAAATAGTAGAGATGAATATCATAAGTTGTCTGAAAGTTAATAAAATAACAGTTTTACGTAGTCTTAATGAAATGCACATTTCTACTAATTGTTGCAACCGTCCTCTTACAACATATAAATGTTCGTTTAGAGCAGTTAAGATAACACGATCAGTTTTTGCATGTGTTGTTCTTTCTTAAATGAAATGACACAAAGCAGTTCAAATGACACAAAGCAGTTCAGTTGACACAAAGCAGTTCAGATTTCAACTACATATAATATTAAACAAAACTAACCTCGACACCAAATCCAAATACACCTTACAAGCAACAGTTTAACACAAACTACACAGACTATGCAACTAAATCCATAGACACACAGAATACAGCAAAACCAACATTGACCAAACTGACCAAACAGGGTTCAATTGAAAGGTGCATATATTTGCATAATATAATAGCAGGCATATGTAGAATTCAGGCAATATGATTCAGCAACCTTGTAGACATACATAGCTCACTCCACCCGAACAATATCAATGTCCTTTTGGGAAAAAGTATTGTTTACATCCTTCTCCCACTGTAACAAATAGGAAATGCAGAGGTTAACTTTACTCTGCATGTAACTCGATATATATATGCCTAACTAAAATACTACATTGGCATATATTACCTTATAACCCCATTGTTGATTCTTGTCTCCCACGAGTTCTTTCATGTAGCACATAACCCATAATCCACATGTCAACTGACCTCTCTGTTTTAGAGCTCCCTGAAGCATGCATAGATGTCAACTTAACATATAATTTAATTAATCATGTTGAGGAAAAAAGTCATCAAACTTGAGAAATATTAAGTACGTATACGCACCGAACAAGGCGTCCATCGAACTTTCTTTTCGCCTTTCACTTTGTCCTGATTGTAAATTGCAATGGAGCTGCAAAGTAAACAAACATAAACCACTAAACCTTTGAATATATGTTTGGCCAAACTATCTCCAACGCATTTGAAGTTAATTTAAGAAAACATCGTAATGTACAATTAGGACCAACCTAAATTACCACACTTTCACCGAAGTTTGTAAATTGCAATGAAATTGCACATACTAATTGACAATATTAATCCATTCTTCACCACACAATTGTCCTCTTAATGGATCCATGAAATGCACACTTTCTTCAATGGGATTCACGACCATCAAACACCAATGATTACTTGAAAATTCCACTCAGCATTCATAATAAAGTATACACTGCATGAGTCAAGTACAAAATTTTATAGAACAATACAGAGAACCATACTGTACATACCCTGAGTTAAAATCTGATCAGGATTCCCTTGTTCATACCGTTTGTCCAAACCAGAAGCTATTTTAGCTGAATTTCCATTGCATGCATCTGTAGAAGTAGGATGTACAAAGGCAATCATTTCTACCATCTTAGATTTCTTCAGCGCTTCATGAAGATAGCTATAAAAGCATATAAGAAAAGAATAACTAACACCAAATGCAACATTAAAAATTTGTGACTTAAGCATATGTCTTAGCAATTACATGAGCAATACCAATGCATCATTAAAAGAATAATTAACACCTACCTCATATAAAAAACAATGGCTTGAGCAGATGTCTCAAGAGAATTTGTTATCGCATGTATATCTCTCCTGAAGATAGCCATTTTTGTTCAGAAACCGAATATTTCCTCGTCTAAAGTGGTGTTGATGCTAACCCCATTCTTCAGGGATGTGTTTGCCCATTGGCAAAGCACGTTCAACGCTGCAAGCAGTTTAGCAGGCAGTGTGTGGAGTTCTTCAGCATCATCCAGCCTATTGTGATCATATTTCCTCTTCCTCTTCTTGACAACATAAGGCTTAATAACCTCCAAGTTATATAAATAACAGTCAACTTGTTTAAATAAAATTAAATAAAAGATTGGTTATGTAAAAAAACTTATGAATTAACCTTATGGAACAAAGTTATTCTATTTACTATTCCTCGATCATCTACAAATGATTACTGTAATCTTATTGCTCATGTTATGCATTTTATAGTTGAACAACAATTTTCACAATAATTTGACTGAAGATTCATTTTCTAATAGGCAAGTGGTGAAGTAGTGACGATTTTTTTAAGAGAGTAATCCACTCTTTAAACTAATCTTCATTTACTACACAAGCTAGTCTGGTCATAAAGAATATCAACTATTTTACATTAAATATATAAAAATAACTAAGGGATACACTTATTCACCAATTATTTTTCATCAAACTATCGTTTGTTAAAAGCTATGGCGTGCGAAAGTCATGGTTATAGCCCAAGCGACAACAATTGATATGTTTGTTAGTGAAGGATTCATGATTTAACTTGAAATGTAACAGCTGGTACTGAAACTATACAACATGTGACGCCTATCAATATAGAGTGGAAACATGGTAACCATGCACAAATACTGAAATTACCTTCTTGGTTACTACATTGGAGATGAAACTTCTTGGCCATGCAATATATGTACCACCAACCACATTTTGCACTGTCATAAATTCACCTTTGATAGGAATTGGTAGCAAGGCATCAGGAACAACAGCTTTGGTAATGGAGACACATGCGTTTTCTTTTCCAAGCAGAACGCCATGGATCTTCTGGTCTATGGCATCGACATTGATTTCAGTGATGGTTCCATATGAAACGACATTATACATAGAATCAACTACAAGTGCGAACTCAGCGTTGTTATTGCTAGACACGGGTTCTTTCATCTGCACCAAAAACATTATGTACCATACAAGGTTATCATTGCTAATCAAGTAAACATCATCAATGAAATTATCACAGGTGTTTACCGAAATTTCTTCACAAACTTCAAAATCTTCAGTCAATTTTATTTTTGGGGACTTAACATGTTCCTCAATAACCACCGGCAACACTGTCTTTGCCATCCTCTTCTTCACATCTTGTTTCTTTACATGCTCAATGTCATCAACTGCCTTCTCCAAATTCTCCTGGGAACAACTGCCTTGTGTAGATAGTTTGGGTGAATAAACCAACTCCCATATGCCTCCAATCTTTGATTCCAGTTGCTTTAACTTTTCCTCAAACCAAGCATGTTGCTTACTAATTTCTGCCTTCTTCTCAAGCTCCCACTTAGCTTTTTCCTCTTCTGTAATCTTCCGA
The DNA here is from genome assembly GCA_030765085.1 of Allium cepa. NCBI lineage: Eukaryota > Viridiplantae > Streptophyta > Magnoliopsida > Asparagales > Amaryllidaceae > Allium > Allium cepa. Next base: position 208,156,858 of record CM060934.1, read on the forward strand.
ATGCTTGATGGAGTCATCTTTATATTTGCTGATCTTTTCTTTCGATATTTTGTTGGCAAATTGAACTAAGCCTCAGGCTTGAAAAAGCCGTCAACACCTCGTACCCTGCTGGGATACTCAGGGGTCCCCAAAGCCATCGTTAGAACATCATTAGGTCCATTTACCTCAACGGATCCAGATTCAACTTCTTTAGTCAACTCCTCCTAACAACAAAATCAAATATATTGGATTTATCTACTTTTATTTCAATAATACAAAGTAAAAATTAGATTAAAAAAAACTAATTACACTCACAATTCTATCGGCAAACGACGTGTGTTTCTGGGTCCTTGAAGTTTCCATTCTTGTCTTGACGTGCCTTTAACCACAGAATACCAGGAGATGGTTCTTTCAGGAATAGTTTGCAACTGTGTGTGTGTGTCTATATATATATTAAAATAATGTGAGCATTTATCAGTCCATTCTAACAAAACCTAAACCACTTAATTATAGATATCACACAGTTGTATAAGCAACACTAACCAGTTCTTGCATAAGATTAGCATACCTTTGCATGCCATCCGATGAGGTACACATTTCCTTTCCTTTTTTCTATTTGGGCCTCGCACATTTCTTACGAATTACACACAAAAGTATACATTATATAATGTCATGGCATCATCGAACCAACCATACAAACAATAAAGAAGTTAATTTGATTTTGTATAAAGTTAATATTAAAGTTAATTTGAAGTTAACTTAAGCTAACATTAAAGTTAGTTTAAAATTAAGTTGAAGTTAATATTAAAGTTAATTTAAAGTTAATATTAAAGTTAATTTTAAAGTTGATTCAAATTTTATATCAAAGTTAATTTATATTTACATAAAGTTAATTTAAATTTATATAAAGTTAATTTAAAGTAAATTTAAAATTAATTTAAAGTTAATACTAAAGTTAATTTAAAGTTAATAATAAAGTTAATTTAAAGTTAATTTAAATTTATATAAAGTTAATTTAAAATTAAGTTAAAGGTAATATTAAAATTAATTTAAAGTTAATATTAAAGTTAATTTAAATTTATATAAATTTAATTTAAAGTTAATTTAAAATTAAGTTAAAGTTAATATTAAAGTTAATTTGAAGTTGATATTAAAGTTAATTTAAATTTATACAAAGTTAATTTAAGGTTAAGTTAAAGTTAATATTAAAGTTGATTTAAAGTTAATTTAAAATTAATTTAAAGTTAATATAATGTTAATATTAAAGTTAATTTAAAGTTAATATTAAAGTTAATTTAAATTTATATAAATTTGATTTAAAATTAATACCAACGTTAATTTAAAGTTAATATTAAATTTAATTTAAAATTAAGTAAAGTTAATATTAAAGTTAATATAAAGTTAATATTAAAGTTAATTTAAATTTATATAAAGTTAATTTAAAGTTAATTTAAAATTAAGTTAAAGTTAATATTAAAGTTATTTTAAAATTAATTTAAAGTTAATGTAAAGTTAATTTTAAATTTAATTTAAAATTAATATTAGATTTAATATAAAGTTAATTTTAAGTTTAACTACTACGGAACCAATTATAAAATAAAAGGACATAAGCAATTCAAAGGCGTACCAAAAATCCTTGTACAATCCATTCAGCAACAAAAATATCCCAGTCTCCCTTTTGAATGAATCGATAATCATTTGGAGGGAACTCCAACATCTCGGGAGAGTCCAAATAGGGCATCACGTACTTGGTGACTAGTCTGCTCTTGAACTCTCTCCATTTATTCCCCACTAATGTTACAATAAGTTTTTTGCATTCTCTAGGCACAACAAATGCTTTCTAATGTATATTAACAAATTAACATAATATATGTAAGAGATTATACAAGTAATTTCCAACTGTGGAAATTTCAGTGGATGGTTCATTTACCTCTACACAAGTAAAAATATTGTCCTTCTCGTGTGCAGGAACAAGTCTCCAATCAGAAATAGCTATTGAGATCGTTATTCATGCTTGCACCCAAAAGTAGGACTGCATCCACGTCGCAGCCTTTCCAATTGATTCCTCTTTGGCACTAAAGTCAACCTTCCATCTCTTTCCCCTAGCAACTCTTTTTAATGTGGTTCATCGTCACCCTTCCTCGCTTCAGCAATTGTAGTCGACCAGTTACATTCTTAGCTTCATCCTCAGGCAATTTCCGCTTTCCATGATTATTACCACTTGAAACCGACTTTCATATTGTTGCCAAAATGTTCTTAGATGTTTCCAAAGCACTCGTGGATGTTCCTGCAACACTCTTGGTTGTTACCGTAGTTTCTTGGATGCAGAACTAATAACCTTCTTCTTTATTGTCTTTTCAGATATGTTTTTTGGCTTTGAACTTTATGGCGTGAAGGTGAGCGTGAAGGTGAAGCTTCACTTAGTTAAAATTTACGGCGGGAAGGTGAGCATGAAGGTGTAACTACACTTGTTTGAACTTTTTTTAGAGCCATTACCTGAAAAATAAAGAAGTCAGACATAGAAACAATTAATAGAAACATGGTAACAATAACAGACAGAAAGATTAAGTGAACTACATTAAGTGAAATAAACATGGAAACAATTAATAGACAGAAGTAATCCACACAAGTATGTAAAAACTCAAAGAAGTAATCCACACAAGTAATATATGATTTTTTTTCAAGCATGTCGAAGAACACAAACTCAATGCAATTTGAAAAAATAATCGCCCTAGCCTATTTCTGAGATTCATTCTCATAAACATTTATTTCCACGTCTCCTGGTCGCTTCTAATTTCTATGTTCATCACTAATAGTGTCATCAAAAGTCTCCACTGTTGGCATTGTGGCATTAAATGGTCTTTCTCCATTTCATTATCTCCTAGTTCCTCGTCTTCATCAGCCCCTTGGTAGTTTCTATCAGGGCATCACATGACACTCACCATAGAGGATCCAAGGGGTCTTTTATGTAAAATATTTGCTACACATGTGCACCCAAAATGAAAGAATCATTTAAATGCCCTTTCCTATTCAGATTGACCAAATTAAACCCAAGTTCATCTACTTTGATGCCTCTAATATTCTCAACCCAATCACATTTGAATATAGGTATACTGAAGTTGTAGTAGTCCATCTCCCAAATCTGTGTGATCGCACCGTAAAAGACCATGTCCTTTGTTGTAGGGTTTTTATCCTTTGCACTAGCTACTAGCATTACATATTCTTGCAAAAATACTCCACTGCTCTGAACTCCTCGAATGTCATCATGCTCCTTGGTAGTGAAATGAATTCCATCGACCATGTATGCACCAAAGATAGGCACTTAATGGTTTGGACCTTTTGAAATCCACCTCAATTCTTCCAAAACTTTGTTTCCCGGAATGGCAAGTTCATCTAATACCTGCAACAACAATATACACATTATATATTAGCTTTCAATTCAAAAAAAATTCAATTTGATACCCGCAAGAACAAGGCATTATATACACATTGCATATTCATGTACATTATGCATTAGCTTTCAATTTAAAATTAATTTAAACTTACTCTTTTCTTTAACCATGTCGCATATGTCTTGTTTTGTCTATCCTTCAGCCATTTCTCTTTTTTCGGTGTCTGCTAGCATTTTCCAACCTCAATGTCTCCAAGTGCTCACTGTATTAACATAAATTCAACAAGATAGCTATGTAAAAAATAATTATAATATAATTCACATATTAAAAAAACAATATATAGTTAAGTAACATAAAACTTATGCAAAGTAGGGCCTTACATCCTCCATATTATGAAATAAACAGAGACGTACTTGATCAAATGCCTTTCCATAAACTGGTAAGTATGCGTTCTAGATTTTCTTTTAGTGGCATGATGGATGTATGGTCTGCAACTTTGTGGAATTCCAACAGTACTAGGATTATCAAGCATACATTCGCATAAAATTCAACAACCTTTTCAACTATGTAGCATTCTGCTACCCCTCCAGATGTTTATGACTTTTCACCCATCCTTTAAATAACTTCATATATCTCTCAAAAGGGTACATCCATCGAAAAAACAAGGCCACATAGCTCTACTTCTCTCATAAGATGAACAGTCAAATGAACCATAATGTCAAAAAATAAAGGAGGGAATTATTTCTCAAGCAAGAAAATCGTAACTACTAGGTCTTGCATTTTTTCCAACTTTGAAGGGTCAATCACTTTGGCACATATTGCCTTGAAGAATAGGTAAAAGCGTATGATTGCATACTTTATCGGCTTCTCTAGGACAGAATGCAATGCAACAGGGAGAAGCAATTGCAATACGATGGACAATCATGCGACTTAAGACCAATAAGTCTTAAATCATGCATAAAGACAAGATTCCTAACATTAGATGAAAAATTTGTTAGCACGGTCATGTTAACAAAAGAGTTGCAAATGATTTTTTTTTCTTTTACAAGAAGGTTCCAACTAGTCGTAGGCAACTACGAACTTTTGGCACCACCTTTAGCTACCAAATCCTTCCTAATGCCCATCGCACACATGTCTAAAAGAGCTGAACCCCTATCTTTTGTCTTCTCTGGAACATTCGATAAGGTACCAAGAATGGCCTCAATACAGTTCTTCTCTATATGCATCACATCAAGCATATGACGAACCATAATATATTGCCAATGCTCTAGTTGAAAAAAAAACAGATTTCTTCTTCCAAACAGGTTTAATACGGTCTGCACAACCCATCACCGAAGGTGGATCTGCGTTTTTTCCAAACTCACAATTCAGACCATCACTCTTGCTAACATTTCTTTACCTATTAACAGAACAGAAGCCATGTCCTCTTCTACTGTGTTGTCGAAAGCTTTTTTCTGCTTCTGATAAGGATGATCTCGTGGTGGGAACCTTCGATGCGTCATGAACAACATTTTCCTACCATGCTTCATGTACCTTTGTTTTGTCTTATCGATACATATTGGACAAGCATTGTAACCCTTCACAATGCTTCCGGACAAGCTCTCGTAAGCGGGTAAGTCGTTAGTAGTCCAGAGAAGTGCTGCTCTCAACATGAAGTATTCACCTCTTAGTGCATCATATACTCCATCAACACCCTCCCACAATAACTTAAGATCCTCTATTAACGGTTGAAGATAGATGTCGATATCATTACCCGACTGTTTCGGCCTAGAAATTAATAACGTCAACATCATAAACTTCCTCTTCATACACTGCCATGGGGGACGATTATATTGACAACCAAAACAGGCCAACAAGAATTCTTTTCTATTTTGGGAGCTGAAGAGATTAAATCCATCATATAATAGTGCTAGTCTGAGATTCCTCGACTCACTACCCAATTCCGGCCATATTTTGTCTATTGAATTCCAAGTTGGGGATTCAGCTGGATGTCACATCATTTCATCTTTCTTCCTTCCATGGTCATGCCATGTAAGATTCTTTGATGTATTTGCCGACAGATACATCCATTTCAATCTTGGAATTAGTGGAAAGTACCACAAAACCTTAGCGGGAACACCTGTTAATTCTTTTTTTTCCTTTACCAATTTTCAGCGTGAAATGCGACAAATGTGGCGTCGAACATTGCAACATGCAGTCATTTGGAAAAAGCGTGAATTTTTTCGTATCTCATTCCTAATGCATCAAGACTCTTTCTAGCTTCATACAAGGAGTGTGGAACCAAATTATCTTCTGGAAGAAAAACCCAAATCAATAATAGCATATCTGCAAAACAGCTATCGGTCATATTATGCTTTGCATTTTAATCGAAAATCTGAATCAAAGCATTCAACTTAGTTGTCTTCGTACAACCAGGGTACAGTAGTTTATCACCATCATCTACATACTTCAAAAACTAAACCGAGTCATCTGACATATGTTTATCCTCACATTCTTCGCCATCTACCTCATCCTCCCACACACCACTATGATATTCCACATATTCACTTTCAGATTCTTCTCCAACATTATGCCCCGACCTAACTATATTTGGTTCCCCATGACACTTCCAATGCTGATAACCCTTATAAATGCCATTAAAATAAATATGTTCCCTAGTAACTGAAATGGAGAATACATATATGTTTCAACATTTCAAACAAGGACATAGTATATTATTTTTATCCCTTGCATTAGCTTATGTAAACTCAAAAAATGATGTTAATCCCTTTTTAAATTTATATGAGCGTATATCCGCATGCATCCATGATTTATCCATATACAACTAAACAAAATGAACTGAGTTTATTGTTATTTTGTAACTGAGATTATCCACCTACAACACAAAACAAATTTAACAAGTTATCATTTTTTCATAGAAATTGAAAACCATAATGATAAATACAGACAATATAGTAAAACCAATCAAACCATTATATTTTATAGATACCATTTTGTATTCAATACTAAATGACACTAGACAGTAGAGTTGAAACCACTGAATACAAAAAAAAGCAGTAAGGAGTAGCCTAACTAACAAGAAGAAGAACAATAGCAGAGTACAATCACAATAAGCACATTAGCCAAATTTCCCAACAATCAAAACAATCGATAACAACCAACAACAATCACTAGATTCTCATCATAATTTCACAAACAGAAGACAAGAGAATCGGGGTATACCTTGCTACCTGTCAAGGTTAGGGTTTCGCTCCCGAATTGTCGAGATTATAGTGTCCCTGCCAAATTGTCGAGATTAGGGTTCGATTGGGTTTTGAGATAGAGAGAATATTGGGAGAGAGATAGTGAAAAATAAGAAGAAGAAGAAGAAAAATAAAACATTGAAAGGGAAATATAAGTATAATATGGACTGAACACTTAAATTTTTTACAACTTTGACAAACAATAAAAAATTGTAAAACATGGACACCAAAACAAAAATATGAAATGTGGACCAAAAACTAAATTTTTGGACAACTTGTTCAAACAACAAATAAATATGGTCTGAAAAAACATCTAAAATATGAGAGGGAAAAAGGTAAAATGTTGACCACGTTTTGAGGGAGATCAAAATGTTAGGGCAAAATCTAAAATTTTTGGCAACCATAATCAAACAACATAAAGTATGGTCTGATATCAAAACTAAAATATGAGATAAAAAATAAAATGTTGACCATATTAGGAGGGAAAAAAACTTATTTATGGCGCCAAATATAAAATTTTTATAACTACATTCAAACAATAGATAAAACGTTGTTTGAATGTCATGCATGAAATCTTAATAACATAATGATTTCAGGGGCTGTGTAAAGCAACATAAGATTTTTCCATGTGTTGGTTAAAAAATTAGGACAGCAAAGAATCTACCTTATGTTATGTGATCACCATTGTTGTAACAACCCGATATTTTCAGCCATTCGTAGCCGCACATGTCAGACTTGAATTGCTCAAAATACCGCGTTGTAATAAAATTTGGAGCAAATAAAATCAATCAAAGAATCACAGACACAGAAATATCTGAATAACTCGCAGCGGAAATTCCAAATACCACAGTAGTTCATGAAGCTACTATAACAAAGTCTCAAAACAAAATACATAATATCAGTCTAAAAACAAACACAATAGAAATCCCAAACACATATAAGTTCACTAATACAAGAGCTGAAATAGAACAACTGAAACTAAAAGATAGATAACTAGATAAGCAGAATCTTCAGCGATACCTAGTCCAGAAAGAGAAATCCAAGCTTTGAATACTCAGGCTGCCGAGCGTAAAGTAAAACACAAAACACTCGAGTCAGGACATACATACTTATACAATGTAAACAAACTCAAGTTAACTGTAGTGGTAATGCACAATAACTTAAAGGATGCTTGGGATCTCCCATCTTCTAAGGATCAGTTAAACTGCTAATTAAATACATCCAAAATCACAGGCATACAGAGTAGTGTACCCATGGTTAACATTCCAAAAAGGTTTATAATTTCGAATTAAAATCATTCATTTAAACCATAAAAAGGTGGAGTCCAAATCAAATATTAAATCCCCAAAATTTACTCTTTTCATAGTTCATTTATTCACTTAAATACATTAAACAGTGAAATTTCAGCTTTCCACAGCCCTTAGAAAATGCTGCGGTAAGTTATATTTGAAAACAATTCAATTCAACAAAGACAGCATTTTGAACTGCTGTAATAGTTCAGTTATATTCAAAAATCTCATTTCAGCCAACTGCAGCATTTACAAAGTGCTACTGCAGCTCTTTTATTAATTTCAGGTTTTAATTTTTACTCTACAACTACAACACTTACCAAGTGCTATATTAGCTCTTAGTTAATTTTAGCCTTTTAGTTCACTTGCATCAACCACAACACTTACAAAGTGCCGTCGTATCCTTTACAAAAGATTTTAACTTAACTTCAGAAACAATACATTTCTGAAGTGTTGTAAATTAAATTTCCAGATTTTCAATACAATTTCAGAAATAATTTAAATTTCAATTTAAACCATTTTTAACTTATAAAAATCATATTTTCACTTAAAAAAATATTCATTAAAAATACCCTTTAACTTATGATTTTTATAAAGTAAAATTTAAAGATAAAATCAAATTTCAAATAATTCACTTATTGAATTCAAGCATACAAATTTTCCATTCTTTGCATTTTAAAAGTTAACTTAATAATTAAGTTTTAATTACCATTTCAAAATATAAACTTAATTTCCATTTTATTTTCTTAACTTTTATTTTAAACCAAATTCACCTTTCCAAGTCAGGTTATATTTCAAATTATGTTTTTAAGTATTCATTTATTTAACCATTTTAATTCATAGAAAAATCAACAACACTTTATTAAGTCATTTTAAATTCAAATTTAAATCAAATTATCATATTTTATTCACTTAACTTAAACTCCATTTTAAACAAAATCACAAATTTCAAAATTTAGTTATATTTCAAATTTCCATTCATTAGTTTCACATTTTAACTTGTTGAAAAATCATTAATACTTATAAAAAACATTTTAATTCAATTTAAATTAAAATATCATAAATTTACATTTTTAAAATACTTTAAAAATTTCTAAAAATATATATAAAATAACCACGGGTCTGCATAATATTTTCTACCCTAGGTCAAGTGATACGGATAATATATCATTTCAATCCGTAATTTACACAGAAAAATCCAGGTACTATCATTTCAAACCCGCAATCTCAAGTTAAATAAAATAAATAAAAATCGTTTAGGCCTATCATTTCAGCCCATAACCATTTTTTCCTATTCTAAAGTCCGTTCCGGTATGTATCATTTCAAACTATAGTGATTCTGTTCTAACAGGGAACTTGCAGTGTGAGAAATAGATAAAATAAACAGTATAGCAGAATATAACATAGCAGATGATGTGACAAGTTCATAACAGGGTTTAACATCATATAATTCACATCGCTGGCAGGTATAACATGATATAACAATTCCTACACATTCACTTGCTATCAATTCACAGTTATATAAGTATGAATGTCAAGTGTGAATACTCACCATTTTACGCTGGAGATAACAAATCAAACTACACGTAATAAATCCCAGAAAGCATGATACGACACGACACAGCACGACAATTGATTCAAGTGGGAAAAGAGAGCCAAGATATGATCTTGTAACAACTACCAAAAAAGGCAATGTAACATAAACATTCAACAAAAAAACAATATAGAAACAAATTGAAAAATAAAAGCAACAAAGACAAAGTGACTTGACCTTGCCTTATCACTCAAATGCATGCCTAGGTGGAACATATGATTAGCCATGATGATGCTAGGCTCGGGTATGGCATCACAAATGCACGGCTATGAAGTAGTGAAGATGGTAGAAGAGTTACAACATAGGGTAAACAAAGGGACAAGGTAAAATCAAGAGTTTGTTTAACTTTTTGGCTCGGCCTATGGGTCCATTGGCTCGGCCAAAGCATGGTACAGGTATGGACATGTCAGGTGGTGGCTGGAGATGTGGCCAGAGGTGGTGGAGTGGCTAGTGGTGGTGGCTAAGGGGGTGGCCAATGTGATAGATGACGGGGATGGTGATTTCTAGGCATGTTTTGGATAGGTGTTTGCATAAATTTGAGGTGATGCTTCAACATGAAAGCACAGCCTGATTTTTGGTCAGAGGAGGGGCTGATGGCTGCTATAGATGGTGGTGGTGATGGTGGAGCTTTTGGAGTAGGAGCTAGGCCGAGCAAAGCTTTGAAGAAGAGGAAGCAAAATTCAATGAAAAAGAGGAGAAAAGTGAGATAAAGGACGATGCCATTACCATTTTTTTTCTTTTTTCTTTGCCATGAGTTTGTTTGAGAAGATGAGAAACATTTTCATGTGAAAATCTGAGCGAAAGTCACGGCTAACATCAGGAAATGGATGGCCAAAAATAGAAATCAAGAGATAAAAGGAAAATGAAGAGACGAGCACATGAAAAGCCAGAAGGAAAATGAAAGGTTTTGTCTCTTTGTTTTCTATTTTATTTTATTCAAATAAACTAACTAAAATTTCAGTAAATAAAAATAAAAAGCTGAAGTCAAAATTAAAATAAAATAATATCTTGGAAAATATAAAAATAAATAAAGAAAATACTTAATTTAATTGAAACTAGAAATTAAAAATTGAAAACAATATACAGTTAACATTTGAAAATTATAACCACACTTTAAAAAATGTTTTAAAAATAAAATAAATACATAACATGTCATATTACACAATATACACAAATTAGAACTAGATATGAAAAATAAAAATATTATTTATATAAATTAAAATAAACAATTTTGTTAAATAAAACAATTTACATACAATATTGTAAAAAACATAACTTTCACAATATAAATCGGATTTCAACGAAACGAAAAGCAGTATTCTTGAAATTTAATTTATTTTCATAATAAAAGATAAAATTCGAAAATTCAAATATTTAAATTTTAAATTTAAAAGTCAAAGTTTGACCATATTGACTAAAATTCACATTTTTGGAAAATATTCTATTTATTCAAGTTTGGAATTATAATTCACAAAAAAATCAAAATTTATATTTAAAATAACTAAATTTATCCATTTTAATAAATAAAATAAAGTTTTTAAATCAGGACTGTAAATTAAAAAAATTAAAATATACAATTCAAATAATCACAAAATACAGGATTGTTACACTCTCCCTCACTCAAAACTTTTCATCCCCGAAAAGGAATGAGCAAGGAAAATGAGGAAAAGAAAGATAGAAAAAGCAAATAGTACCGAAACAAACAATTTAGATTCAAGCACGAATGCTCTCCTTCGTCTCTCAGGTACAATCTCGATCATCAGTACTTCACTGTACTTTGACCAGACTAAGTGATTTCCTTCTTAGCTGCTTCATACCTCTATCGACAATATGAAGTGGCTTCCTCTCGACAGTCAGATTTGGCTCAATATCTAAACTATCAAGAGCAGAAGGCTGAACAAAAAGAGATGGGTCATGAAGATACCTGCGAAGATGTGAGACGTGGAATACATCATGCACTCCAGAAAGCTTCTCGGCAAATCCAAATGATAACCAAAGAACCAACTCTTTCCACAAATGCGGAAAGGTCCCTCGAAGAGGAAGAAGGTAAGAAAATAGGAATAGCTAGAAGGGAAAATAGGTTGAAAAACAAGGATGAACCATTATTTTAAAAGTATAAATTTCAATTTGAATTTTTTAATACTTATAACATTTTAAACATTTTATAATATGATGAATAGTCATTTGATTCAAATTTGTTAGTTTGAAGTAAACAATATTTAAAACATTTTAAATTATTTAGAAAAGTAAAATAAATGATCAAAATATTCTTTATATAATACTTTATCAAAATACTTTATAACTCGATGTCTTAACAAGTTTACTTTCGTTCCTACAAACTCTGGCTGTGCGTTGATCAGACACAAAGCTAGAATTCTCCAGGTACTTAGTAGACTTGTTTCAACACCCAGTGAAAATACTGGAAAACTTTTTAAAAAAGATATGGAAAATACAATCCAAACAAATCAACCAAACTAAACATTGTCTAACCATGGATCACAGATGCACAATGGTTACGCCTGGATCCCCTAGGAAACATCCGTACCCTTAAGCTATCTCAGCCAGCGGATTTCACTATTAAATCGACCTGCATAGATCGCAGATACACAATGGTTATGCCTGGATCCCCCAGGAAACATTCGTACCCTCAAGCCATCTCAGCCAAGCGAATTACGCTATGTAGTCGTGCTCATAAGACTATGGAGATCACCATGGAATTCGATGGACACTCGAGTATCATATCCGCAAAACCCAAATCAGAGAGGAATCCACAATGTGGCCACAAAGCAGATATCAAGTAGAAGACACTTTCCATATCTTTACTTCGAAAATATGCATCGTGTAGTACCTTTCAAATCACTTTCAATTATCATACTTATACAGAGTCCATCATATATGAGATTTTATTTTCAGATCAAATACTTTCCAAAAATCAATATCACACTTATACAGACTTCAATTATATAAGATTTAGATTTTCAAATTGAGTACCTTTCCAAAACGATAGTTTTCAAATCAACTTCATACTTATACAAATCAATTTATATAAGTTCGATAACTCCCAAATCAAGTATTTAATAAAATAAGGTTCTCAATTTCAATTCCTTTCAATAACGTTTCAGTTTCAAAATCATATATGATTTCGCCAAATCATTTCTTTCAAATTACATATATTCTGTTTCAATGTTTCTCAAACAATAGGTTTAGAAAATATTCCTGGTTTCCAAATCGGCAAAATTTAGGTCAGACAAATTCATTTCCAAACCATCATATAAATACTGGGTTTAACTATCCAATCTATTTTCAAAACCAAATATTTTTCTCAAAATCAATTATACCTAAAATGATTTCCAAGTTTAATCTCTTTAAAACCTTTAAACTATCTATTTCCATATATGGAAGATCCAATTTGCCTTTTGAAAATTACTTAGCTTTTAAAATTAAACCTTGATTTGGAAGCGCTCGAACTTTAAAAAAAATAGTCGAAGAAATCATATTTAAAATCCAAAAGTTGGAAATCACCAACAAATCAGTAAATTAATTCCAATAGATAAGGTTATACCAGACCAAATCCGAAACTCGAGGACTGAACACCGGCTTACTTTAAATCATTTCAAATATATATACATACATATATCTTTCGAATATCAAACCATACTTCGAAATCTGAAATCAAAATTGTTTCACAAAATCACTCGCATAGCAAAGCTACAAAAGTGGCCTCTCCCCCACTCTGAAACTCGAAAATCAATTTCGATGATGCGTGCACTCATCATCGAAATTATTTTCCAGCGACACAAATGAGTTCTGGACTTCTATTTTCTTGAAACTTCTTTGAAATCTCTTCGAATCATTGGATTTCATTCGAATACATTTGTAAAATTTCTTGTTCGGAAAAGATCTTTAAATCATATTATAATTATATATTTTCCAAAATCTTAAAACCGATTTCAAAACACCGGAGTTCGATTCCTCGAAATTCAATTCAAAACCCTTCAGTTATAAATCATTTTTATATAAATCAAATTTCTTATGAATTTTCAAAATTTCAAATCCTTTTAAAGCTCCAAATTTTCATTTTTAAAAGGTATATAATACTTATCGAAAACATTTCACTTTTATAAATAAAATGTGGTCATCCTTATCAAAATATTAATTTCGATGTATGCATAATTTCAAAATACAACCTAACACAAATTTCCAAGGGATGATTCAAGGATGGATATAAAACAAACAAAGATTTGAATTTAGAGGAACTCTAATCAAATAGAATTCTGGTTCGAAGGTAAGCTCAAACGAAGATGAGATAATTTAATTACCAAATAGAAGATGGATAAGCCTATATAAATCGCGGGTGACCTTAATCGGGTCAACCGTGACTTCAGGAATATAATCAATGCGGAAATCTAAGGCAAATCGACGTTCGATCGTCGGAGATAGAATCCAGGTAGCAGGAGATAGGTAGCATCGTAAACCGAGGCTACAGAAATCTCTTGTGAATCAATGCCAATTGTAAAGGAGTTTGGTCTCACAACAGATTAGGTGAGGCTTGGCACGCTTATACTGATTGGGGGTAAATAAGAGGTCAAAATAGGGAGCGACAGTTAATGTGTACTGACGGTGAACGAGCGTGCGACATCGATTGGGGTAAATAATTCGCTACAGTGTTCCAAGCACTAAACATGTGTCTTTTGCTATGGGACCGACAGCGTTGGACTAGCTCATTGTGGCACAACAGTGATAGAAGGCCGATCAAAGGGTAAAATTAGGATTTCAGCCTAATCAAGATAACAATTGAGATAAGATTAAGGTTTCAGCCTAGTCACGGTAGTTTAAGAAAAGTGCAAACAATCAAAGCAAACAGTCAACCAGAATCAGAAACAGTATTTTATCCAAGTTTTATCTTTTCTGTATTTTCCCTTCAAGCTTGGACTATTGCTTAGTCTATTATCTTTATCTTGCTTAGAAAAACTAGTAATTACTTTCACTCACCAGACTTATAGTCTGACCCACTCCTTTATTCCCCTCTTTTCCTCCCTAATAGGCCATCAGAATTGAGTTGATTCAGGTTGCTTGAAGATTCATTCCTGGAGTTTTCTCATTTCAGATGCATTCTTCTGATCTTCATCCTTTTCATTTGGCTTATGATGGATTGGCACTTATGAGAGGGATTACGAATATTTTGTTACTATTGTACTCTGATTTTATGAGACTGAGATGTATTTTCATAAGACATGAATTTTAGTTATTTTGAGACATGTCATGTTTTATTGACTCATTTTTGAAATGAAGTTCAATGATAAGTATTTTGAATGTTTCCGCTGTTTTTATTTATTTTTCTTGTGAATCATAGTCCCTATAATGCTTTAGCTATACCAATAACGCACAACATCTTTTAGTATGCCCTTTTTGTGTATTCTAAGGGGTTTGGGGGTGTTTCAGTCCAAGAGAATAAAAGCAAAAGTACCCCTTTCGAAATCATTGATCTCAAGTAACAGAATTGGGGAAGTGGATAGCTTTGAAACCAACCTTTCGAAACCACTGCCTCCAAAACCCTTATTAAAAGCGGCTAAAACAACCTTTCGAAAGAATTGAGAAAGCAGATTTAAAATTTAAAAGGACGAAAGCTACCCTTTCGAATACTATAAAGAAAAGATGCCTCTAACTTATTTGAAGGGTATGAATGTGGCAGCTAGGTATCGAATAGGTTCAAAAGCAGCAACTTTTTCAAAAGCTTCTATAAAAAAAGGCAAGTTGATTGATTCGAAGGTTTAAAAGTGGTTTCAACCCCTTCGAAGGCATCTTTTTAAAAATAAAGGCAAGTAATGGATTTGAAATCTTATAGGAATGGCTCCAACCCCTTCAAAAGCATGCCTTCGACACAGTCCCTTCTGCCTTTCTTCAATATACTACGTATTAATTGCCTAGTACCATGTGCATTGGTTTTGAATGGGTGCGAAAGGTCATTAGCAGAAGCATGGTGACGGAAGCAAGCAAATGGAAGTGGCAAAGTTGTAATTCGAAATAAAATTGATTTTTATGCCTGTCAAAATAATTCCTTTTTACCTAACCTACCTAATTTGTCAAAATATGATTGGTTGCTAATTCTTTATAAAATTACTTTCTAAAGCCGTCCGAATTCAACAGTTAACAAATGAAATCATTTTACATTCAAAGATTTACGGAATCACCGATCTTTATAGAGGTAATTCAAAGTGGAGTTATGGAATGCCCCAAAATCAAAAGGATAAGAATAGGAAAGACAAGACTGGATTTCAGAACAAGTGGGAGCGTTTCAAAGTTCAAGTAATCCAAATCGATAAGAATCCTAACCAAAGAGATTACAAACAAGGTGGATACAGAAGGGATAAAATTTAGAAGATCTTGATTTCAAAATAAGAAAAAAATTTATACCAATATAATCTTTGAAAACCCTTTAAGATCATTTGGAAATCATTTTATACTTCGAGAATGTGACGACCCACCTTTCCAATCACAGAAAGACGTATCATCAATAAGAAAAGAAAGGGATAGAAATATAAAAGAATAGAAAGAAAGAAATAACAACATCAGAATCTCACAGCGGAATGGAACAAAATATAATACATCACATAACTATTACATAGTTTTACATATATCAGAGTTATACAATATCATACACATGACAGTCATATATACATCTGTCACTACATGCATCCCAAAATACAGCATACATCAACCACACAGCGGAACTAAATAGATAGATATATAGATACGTCTGGAACTCCTGCTCCAAGTTCCTCCGGATCTCAACATCCAAAACCTATCACTTGGCTACTCATAAAAATTTGAGTACCCAAGAGTTTATGAGAAACAAAATATAAACCCCGGGTCAGACATGGGTCTGGTATGAGTAAACGGTTTAAAGTTGTTTAACTTTGAAAAACATTTGAAAATAAAGGTATCACGTAAGACTCTCGACAAATAAATACGGGTAAGTTTTTACCTTACGCTAACCAAAATATTTTATAGGAAATCCAGTGATATTATAATAGTGTCTAGGGTTTTCAAGTAAAATACAGAAATAGCTGAAATGCTTACATCTTACATTCCAACATAGTTGGGCACAATCAAAACGTACGGCTCTTATTGGAAATTGGATTGCATACAATGGCAGGGCTACTGGGGTACCGCCCATCACAGTACGGGGCCTAGATCACCGTACCGAGGAGCCACCCTAACTCCCCTGCAACACAAGGCCGAAACCATTCCTTACTGAACAGTCCCGAACAAGATAACCCCGCGGTTGTAGCTAGCAACCGCCCACACAGCCGAAATAAAAAAGGACATCTGGACAGGGGTATATCTCGTCCTGCTTGGGTGACCCACCTAACCTTGCTGCACATCCCATGTTTTACCCATTCCCGGTTGATGAGGCTTGAGGCTGCGATTACCTTTATAGAACAATATCTCTTAGAATGCTCATCGTCCGCCTGACGATGTTCTGAAAGCATTCAATCCATACAAGTTCGTTCTGGGTTCGAACGAAACCGAAGGCATTATCTCGTTACACTCATTTTGGAATCACCCTCAGAGTCAACGACAATAACCCTTGTATTCTGAAAACACCATCGTGATCTTCACTTGAGATTTCACGACCTATCGTTTAATTTGGATCGATGTGGTTTTTGGATAATCATAAATGACACCCGATCCCGGTCTCATCGAAATCCAAACGCCATTTTAAGGGCCAAGTTGTTTAATTAATTTAAACAGTTTAGTTCAATACTTGAATTCACATAACATTTATCACAGATAAATCATACACAATCATCATAGATATATCAAGGCATATCACAGAACATCACAGAATATTACCAAATAAATATCACAAATCAGATATTCTACATACACAACATTCATAAGCAAACATCTTTAATTCTTATTGTAATTAATTTAAATTTAATCAATTACTTGAGAATCTCTTAACCCTGTTTAATTAATCATTAATTATCAATTAATTTCTTATTCCATTTCAAATTATTTAATTAATCAATCATTTTCTTAATCAATTTATTAAATCTTAATTACTTAATTAATTACCCTTAATTATTGATTAATGACCTTAATTACCCAATTAATAAAACTTAATTACCCATTTATTTACCACTAATTGCTTAATTAATCAATTATTAATTCTTAATTAAATTACTTAATTAATTAACTACTATTCATACATTAATTAACTTGAAGTAGTTAATTACAAATTCATTTATCACTTAAACATTAATCAATCTCTAATTACAATTACAATGTAATTATTCTTAATTACTTCTAAAATAATTAATTAATTACTTACTATTCATCTTAATAAACATTTAGAAGAATCTTCTTTAACTTTGAAAATCAATTTATTATTAACTACACAACTTAATATTAATTTATTTTATACTCAACTTAAATTAATTACTTAATTAAAATATTAACTAAGCGTTAAAACATGGTTAAACATTAACTAAAATAATTTAAGCTTGTGTTAAGGTTTTAACTTCAATTGTTAAACACTCATTCAAATTTACAGTGCTTAAAACTAATTGAAAAACAAGTGCTTAAATTTATTTTTTTATAACATAATATTGCAGTTTGAAACAAACACGAGAATCTCCTGGTTCAACTCGAGTAATACTTCGAGTTGCTCCAGCTTTCCACCCGAGACACTCACCCACACATCTTCTTCTTCTTCCCTTTTTTTATTTTGTTTCCAGTAGTTAGTTTTAACTTAAGTTATACTATCAGGTTCATACTCACGCACTCGATCAAAACCCCAAAGCAACCAACCTCAAGACTCGAGCACGACTCGAGATGCAAGCCCTCAACGACACTGACACCATCTCCTCCATGCCATACACGTGCACGATGACGTGCAAAGCTCCGGTGAACTCCCAAGATCATCAGCAAGTCACAAAATCCCTACAAACTAGAAATCCAAACTCAGTTTGCCTCCAAAAATTCGAAATCGAATTTTTGCCTGCTGCTCGAAAAACTGCAATGCCCTCCACCAACTAAAACGCCACGCCACCACCGCACAGACCACCAGAGACACTCTAACTTCGTCCACACCACGACAACCCGCCAGCAACCCTCCACCATAAATTCGTGCAACTCGATTGCGTATAGAAAATGAACTCATCATATTTCAGACATGACTAAAACTTGAACCTAAGCCCTAAATCAATCTCGTTCCCTTAATTTATGAAATGGAAAATTCCTCTGATAATTTTCTTGAGATCCATGATGTTTATATTAGCTTCAAACAAAACTTCAACAGTAATTTTTGGATCAATCATCTGTAATTGGTAAAAATGTAATTTTTGATCAACTATGAACTGCTCATACAATTCTACACTAAAAATTCCCATTTCTGCTTTAAAAATCCTATTTTGCATTGAAGATTCAAGTTATTAACTTGAATTAATATTTTATAACAATTGAATTTATCAACATAATTCTTGTTGTCTGTAAAACATGATTTTCAGAGTTTAGTTTACTAGTATGTTTTTGAAACAGATTTAAAAATCCTGATTTAAGTTCAAGCATCTAGTTTTATTGAAAAAAATTAAAGCTTAACAATAATTATAAGAAAATAATTTTGAGTTTTGAAAAAATATTCACCTTGTAATAATTTAAACAGAGAAGCATATAGCACACAGGATTATCTTCAAGATCAAATCATATACAACCATATTATCAATAAATACTGAAGTGTTTTTAAATTAAACTTAAAGCTTTAAATTTCTTGTTTACTCACCATAAAATCTTTGAACAGAGAATACTTTGATGTTTGAGAAACCTGTAGTAGAATCTGCTTGAATTTCTGTCATGTTCTTGTTTGAGTTAAATATGTTTTTAGGTTTGAAAGGAAATGAAGATGTTGATTTCTTATTCTCAGGTTAACTAAAAATTTACTAAACGAACTAAATAACAAAGTATATACATATATAGAAGAAGAGAATAGGATGTAATAAGGGAAGGTAGTATCTAGTCAGCTTCTTTGTTAAGATTGGTCAGATTTTTCTTCTGAAATGTAAAGATTTGTAATGTTTTGAATTGACAAAATGTTAGGCTGAGTGATAGCAATTAAGTGCTTTGTTTCTTAATATGTTTACATAATTATCATTATGTTTAGCTGTATGAAGATACTTTTATGTGAGTATTCACTTGCAGGTAGACTTGGCTTGTAAATGAAGATAATTTGTTTTGTATGCGAAGATATTTTGTTTGAAAACATTTGTTTTGTTAACTTCTAGCAAGAATAATTTATATACGTATTTTTGTGTCAGGTATCATTTTATAGATTTATTTTTTGTGTATGAAGATATTCTGTTCAAAGACATTTGTTTTATTATTAACTTTTAGCTTACACAACTCATATACATATGTTTGACTAGTTTAACTTTGTCTTATTTCATTTTATACTTTGTGCTTATTTTTATACTTTGTTTACAAATGTTAAAGTTATGTTGTATGCATATTTTAACTACTTAATTCTTGCTTTATATTTTACATTTGTATTTTATATTTTGACTATTAATATTTAAATTATATGCATAAGTTTTACTTATACTTAATATTTATATTGATAGAATTAGATGTTATTCCAAACATTATCATATATATATATATATATATCTTTATCAAATGATAACAAGACAAAGTATTTTAATTCAATTATATAAGGTAAAGTTATTTTAAATATTTTTAAGAGATTTATTTTTAAATTTTCAAAATCAAATTTTCCCTTTCAAAATACAAATCTATATAAACAAATGGCAATTATTCCAAAAGTCATATTCATTTTAAAATAATCAGTTTACATTTTATTTAATTAGATTGAATATTTATTAAAATATTAGGACCAAAATCCAGGGTCGTTACATTCCTCCTCCCTTAAATGAATTTCGTCCTCGAAATTTAAAACAAAAGATAATTCAAAAGCTGTTATATCAACCATTCAAACATACATATCATTCATACATTAGCAAACAATCAAACAATTTATCCTAACAAACTTCACTAGCTATCCGGACACAAATCCAGATAAGCTTTCCTAAAACTATCCAGAGTTTCCCAGGTGCAATCTCTGGGATCCTCGCTCCACTGCACTTTGACAACCTTCACTACCTTATTCCTGAGTTGCCTCTCGTCTTGATCAACAATTCAAACTGGATTCTTAACCACAATCAAATTCGGCTCGACTTCCAAATCTTCCTGGACTACTGGTTTTACAACTAATGATGGATCCTGAACAAATTTCCTTAGATGAGATACATGGAATACATTATGAATTCCAGACATCCGTTCTGGTAATTCAATCCTATAAGCTATAGCACCAATTCTTTCCAATACTCGAAATGGACCAATATATCTCGAGGTAAGTTTTTCCGTCTTTCCGAAACTTACAGCTCCTTTAATCGAGAAACTTTGACAAAAAACAAAATCACCAACCTCAAATTTCAATTGTCTCCCTCTCTTATCTGCGTACTTCTTCTGACGGTCATGAGCAGCTTTCAACCTTTTCTTGATAAGCTCAACCTTAGCAGATGCTTCACGAATCAAATCTGGTCCAAGCACAAAACGATCTTTCGATTCTATTCAACAGGATGGGGATCTACATGGTCTTCCATACAGAGCTTCATAAGGTGCCATCTTAATACTTTCTTGGTAACTGTTATTATATGTGAATTCTACCAGATGAAGATGGTCCTCCCAAGATCCACCAAAATCCAAAACACAAGCTCGCAGCATACCCTCTAGAATACGATTCAGCCTCTCCGTTTGTCCATCTGTCTGAGGATGATAGGTTGCACTCAATCTCAAACTCGTTCCCATAGCTGATTGCAGAGCCTCCCAGAATTTGATGGTAAAAATAGGATCACTATCACTTACTATGCTGACAGGAACACCACGCAATCTAACTATCTCCCTCAAGAAAATCTATGCCAGAGAAACTGCAGTACGAATTGCCTTAACGGGTATAAAATGGGCACTCTTAGTTAAACGATCCACAATAACCCATATTCCATCGTTACCTTTCTTGGTTCTTGGAAAACCATCGATGAAATCCATTGAAATCATCTCCCATTTCCATTCTGGGATTTCCAAAGGTTGCAACAAACCGGTTGACTTCTGTTGATCTCCTTTCACTTGCTGACAGATAGCACGACCATTAACTAAAGCAGCTACGTCCCTCTTCATGCTCGGCCACCAGAAGATTCTCCTCATATCTTTATACATCTTATAAATTCCTGGGTGGATATTCAGTTTGGAGCGATGACATCCAGCCAGGACTTCTTGCCTCAATCCATCTATATCAGGCACACGCAAACGACCATTAATCCTTAAAACACCTTGATCGTCCACCTTGAAATCCGAATACTGACCATCCTTGGTTCCAAGAATTAGTTCCTCAAAAGATCTATCCTCCATTTGCTTACTTGTGATTCTTTTCTGGAGAGATGGAACAACTTCCAAAAGAGACAGGACTACATCCTGCTAAGAGCATCAACTACAACGTTCGCCTTTCCCGGGGCATACGGAATATCCAAATTATATGATGCCAGAAATTCGACCCATCGCTGCTGCCTCAGATTAAGATCCTTTTGAGATAAAAGATATTTCAACGGTTTATGATTCGTGAATAACTCGAACTTCTTTCCCAAGAGATAGTGTCTCCAGATCTTCAAAGCAAAAACAATGGCTAACAACTCAAGATCGTGCGTAGCATAGTTCCCTTCATGTGACTTTTATTGCCGACTCACATATGCAATTACTCTTCCATTCTGCGTCAACACTGCTTCCAGACCAACTATACAAGCATCGATATAAACTTTAAATTTGCTTTTCCCATCCAGAATAGCTAGCACTGGTGCAGTGGTTAGCCTCGGCTTTAATTCTTGAAAAGCTTCTTTACATTGGGGTGTCCATTTGAACTTAGCTCATTTCCTTATCAACTTAGTCAGATGCGAAGTAATCTTGGAATAGTCCTTGATTAATTTCCTGTAGTAGCCAGCTAATGCCAGAAAACTGCAAACTCCCGTCGGTGACTTCGGTTGCTTCCATTCCAGAATAGTTCCGACCTTCGCTGGATCTACAGAGATACCTTCACTAGAAATAATGTGCCCTTAAAAATTTAACTTTCGATTTTCAAAAATGGCACTTAGAGAACTTCGCCTTCAAAACATGCCTCCTCAGTGTCTCTAACACTATCCTCAAATGCTGCTTGTGCTCTTCTTCCGACTTAGAATAGACCAAAACAAACTTATTCAGTACATCCCGAAAGACTCGGTTCATCAGATCAACACAGAATCTTAGCGATCCATCCGATTTAGTGACAAACACGGCAGCAGAGCCCCAACAAGAAAAACTGGACCTAATCAACTCCTTCTCCAAAAGATCCTGAGTCTTCTTAACTAACTCTTCCCTCTCTCTAGTAGCCATCCTCCTACTAGGCCGAATCACTGGAACTGCTCCTGGAATCAAATCAATGCGTAAATCCATCTTTCGATGTGGAGGCAAACACTTAACTTCCTCGAATACATCGGGGAAAATCTTGGACCACATCGATATCTTCAACCTTCCCTTGAGAAGTCTTAATTCCATGTAAAAGACTACTCAAGTAAATTCTAGAATTATCACACGACACTCTGGAAATCCTACCCAAATCGGTTTCCAAAGAAACTGTTCTCTCATCAAAATTCAGAACAGCCTTATACTTATCGAGCCAATCCATCGAAGAAATGGATCCACTCTGCTGCTTTTGAAATTACCTCAAGAAAAACTGCTAACTAGAAAACCTCCTTGACGGCACACAAAACACTCCGAGCTACACTGCTGACCCAGATGCCCAAAGACTTCCTATCCAAAGCTCTTCGAGAAACTCGAACCTCGAACCAAACAGAAACATCCTACTGAACCCAGCTACAACTCCGAAGCAGACATACTTCCTTAACTTGTTCCAAAGAAACATCTCCGGAGACATCCATAGTCATGGTGTCTCATCACACAGCTACTACATCCTGAGGTATCAAGATATCATAACTTGCTTCCGTCCAACCGACAGATCAAAACTCTAGCTCATCCAAACTCACACTTCAAAGATGAACTCCGAATCTTAACAGGTTTCCTTCAGAGATCCATGAAATCCTTACACCACCCAATGCTCACTCGAGACGGTGATAAGTCTACAGTCTCGACAGATACACTTCCAACCTCAACCATTCAAACTCCAACCATTGGTAGTCGTGTTACACACACCACTACCCTACCTACCTTTATAACTTATATTGGAAAACCAGAACATGTAACCCAACAAATAGGTAGATATATATATATATATATATATATATATATATATGTATGTATGTATGTATATCAAAATTACAAATACGCTATCTCAAGAAATAAATCACTCAAGAGCCTAGGTATTCGCTCAACCTAGGGCTCTGATACCACCTATGACGACCCGACTTTCCAACCACAGAAAGACGTATCATCAATAAGAAAAGAAAGGGATAGAAATAGAAAAGAATAGAAAGAAAGAAATAATAACATCAGAATCTCACAGCGGAATGAAACAAAATATAATACATCACATAACTATTACATAGTTTTACATATATCAGAGTTATACAATATCATACACATGACAGTCATATATACATCTGTCACTGCATACATCCCAAAATACAGCATACATCAACTACACAGCGGAACTAAATAGATAGATATATAGATACGTCTGGAACTCCTGCTCTAAGCTCCTCCAGAACTCAACATCCAAAACCTATCACTTGGCTACTCATAAAAAATTGAGTACCCAAGAGTTTATGAAAAACAAAATTTAAACTCAGGGTCAGACATGGGTCTGGTATGAGTAAACGGTTTAAAGTTGTTTAACTTTGAAAAACATTTGAAAATAAAGGTATCATGTAAGACTCCCCACAAATAAATACGGGTAAGTTTTTACCTTACGATAACCAAAACATTTTATAGGAAATCCAATGATATTATAATAGTGTCTAGGGTTTTCAAGTAAAATACAGAAATAGCTGAAATGCTTACATCTCACATTCCAACATAGTTGGGCACAATCGAAACGTACGGCTCTTATTGGAAATTGGATTCCATACAATGGCAGGGCTACTGGGGTACCGCCCATCACAGTACGGGGCCTAGACCACCGTACCGAGGAGCCACCTTAACTCTCCTGCAACACAAGCCCGGAACCATTCCTTACTAAACAATCCTGAACAAGATAACCCCGCGGTTGTAGCTAGCAACCGCCCACACAGCCGAAATAAAAAGAGACATCTAGACAGGGGTATATCTCGTCCTGCTTGGGCATGACCCACCTAACCTTGCTGCACATCCCCTATTTTAGCCATTCTCGGTTGATGAGACTTGAGGCTGATATGCTATACACATTATTGATACTTAAATTTTATATTGATAGAATTTGATTTTATTTTAAACATTATTATCCATATGTATATTTACCAAATGTAAACAAAGTAAAGTATTTTAATTCAATTATATAAGATAAATTTTTATTGTAAATATTATTGAGATATTCTATTTTAAATTTTCAAATCAATTTCCTTTCAAAAATACAAATCCATTCAAGTAAATGGCAATTATTCCAAAAGATTTAATCATTTTCAAATGATAAGTTTACATTTTATTCGATTAGATTGAATATTTATTAAAATATTAGGGCCAAAATCTAAGGTCGTTACAGAAAATACGTTCTCTCACAAAGAAATAATTTTGAGATTGATTTCACTCATTCTAGGTTATTTCTACCCTATCTTTGAAGAGTTTTTGCTCCGCATGCTATGGTTTGCCTAAAACCAAAGCTCTGACACCAACTGTAACAACCTGATATTTTCAGCCATTCGTAGCCGCACATGTCAGACTTGAATTGCTCAAAATGCCGCATTGTAATAAAATTTGGAGCAAATAAAATCAATTACGGAACCACAGACACAGAAATATTTGAATAACTCACAACAGAAATTTAAAATACCATTGTAGTTCATGAAGCTACTATAACAAAGTCTCAAAACAAAATGCATAATATCAGTCTGAAAACAAACACAATAGAAATCCCAAATACATATAAGTTCACTAATACAAGAGCTGAAATAGAACAACCGAAACTGAAAGATAGATAACTAGATAAGCAGAATCTCCAGTGATTCCTAGCTCCAGAAAGAGAAATCCAAAGCTGTGAATACTCAGGCTGACCCGAGCGTAAAGTAAAACACAAAACACTCGAGTCAGCACATACATACTTATACAATGTAAACCAACTCAAGTGAACTGTAGTGGTAATGCACAATAACTTAAAGGATGCTTGGGATCTCCCATCTTCTAAGGATCAGTTAAACTACTAATTAAATACATCCAAAATCACAAGGCATACAGAGAAGTGTACACGTGGTTAACATTCCAAAAAGATTTATAATTTCGAATTAAAATCATTCATTTAAACATAAAAAGGTGGAGTCATTATACCTTAATATTAAATATTAAATTCCCAAAATTTACTATTTTCATAGTTCATTTATTCACATAAATACATTAAACAGTGAAATTTCAGCTTTCCACAGCACTTAGAAAATGCCGCGGCAAGTTACATTTAAAAATAATTCAATTCAACAAAGACAACATTTTAAACTGTTGTAACAGTTCAGTTATATTCAAAAATCTCATTTCAGCCAACTGCAGCACTTACAAAGTGCTACTGTGACTCTTTTATTAATTTCAGGTTTTAACTTTTATTCTGCAACTGCAGCATTTACCAAGTGCTATAGCAGCTCTTAGTTAATTTTAGCCTTTTAGTTCACTTGCATCAACCACAACACTTACAAAGTGCTGTTGTATCCTTTACAAAAGATTTTAAGTTAACTTCAGAAACAATACATTTCTGAATTGCTGTAAATTAAATTTCTAGATTTTCAACACAATTTCAGAAATAATTTAAATTTAAATTTAAACCATTTTTAACTTATAAAAATCATATGTTCACATAAAAAAATATTCATTTAAAATACCCTTTAACTTATGATTTTTATAAAGTAAAATTTATACATAAAATCAAATTTTAAATAATTCACTTATTTAATTCAAGCATACAAGTTTTCCATTCTTTGCATTTTAAAAATTAACTTAATAATTAAGTTTTAAATACCATTTCAAAATATAAACTTAATTTTCATTTTATTTTCTTAACTTAACTTTATTTTAAACTAAATTCACCTTTCCAAGTCAAGTTATATTTCAAATTACGTTTTTAAGTATTCATTTATTTAACCATTTTAATTCATAGAAAAATCAATAACACTTTATTAAGTCATTTTAAATTCAAACTTAAATAAAATTATCGTATCTTATTCACTTAACTTAAACTCCATTTTAAACAAAATTACAAATTTCAAAATTTAGTTATATTTCAAATTTCCACTTAACCATTCATTTGTTTCATATTTTAACTTGTTGAAAAATCATTAATACTTTATAAAAATCATTTTTAATTCAATTTAAATTAAAATATCTTAAATTTACATTTTTAAAATACTTTAAAATTTTCCAGAAATATATATATATATATATATATATATATATATATATATATATATATATATATATAAAGTAACCACGGGTCTGCATAATATTTTCTAACCTAGGTCATGTGATACGGATAATATATCATTTCAATCCGTAATTTACAAAGAAAAATCCGGGTTCTATCATTTCAAACCCGCAATCCCAAGTTAAATAAAATAAATAAAAATTGTTTCGGCCTATCATTTTAGCCCATTACGATTTTTCCCTATTCTAAAGTTCGTTCGGGTATGTATCATTTCAACCCATAGTGATTCTACTCTAACATGGAACTTGCAGTGTGAGAAACAAATAAAATAAACAGTATAGCAGAATATAACATAGCAGATGACGTGACAAGTTTATAACAGGGTTTAACATCATATAGTTCACATCACTGGCAGGTATAACATGATATAACAATTCCTACACATTCACTTGCTATCAATTTGCAGTTATATAAGTATGAATGTCAAGTGTGAATACCCACCTTTTTATGCTGGAGATAACAAATTAAACTACACAAAATAGATCCCAGAAAGCATGATATGACACGACACCGCATGACAATTGATTCAAGTGGGAAGAAAGAGCCAAGATGTGATCTTGTAACAACAACCAAAACAAGACAATGTAACGTAAACATTCAACAAAAAATCAATATAGAAACAAATTGAAAAATAAAAGCAACAAAGACAAAGTGACTTGACCTTGCCTTATCACTCAAATGCATGGCCTAGGTGGAACATATGATCAGCCATGATGATTCTAGGCTCGGGTATGGCATCACAAATGCACGGCTATGAAGTGGTGAAGATGGTAGAAGAGTTACAACATAGGGTAAATAAAGGGACAAGGCAAAATCAAGAGTTTGTTTAACTTTTTGGCTCGGCCCATGGGTCCATTGGCTCGGCCAAAGCATGGTACAGGTCTGGACATGTCAGGTGGTGGCTGGAGATGCGGCTAGAGATGGTGGAGTGGCTGGTGGTGGTGGCTAAAGGGGTGGCCAAGATGATAGATGAAGGGGATGGTGATTTCTAGGCATGTTTTGGAGGGGTGTTTGCATAAATTTATGGTGATGCTTCAACATAAAGGCACGACCTGATTTTTGGTCAGAGGAGGGGCTGATGGCTGCTGTAAATAGTGGTGGTGATGGTGGAGATGATGGAGTAGGAGTTAGGCCGAGCAAAGCTTTGAAGAAGAGGAAGCAAAATTCAATGAAAAAGAGGAGAAAAGTGAGATAAAGGAAGAGGCCATTACCCTTTTGCTTTTCTTTTTTCTTGGCCGTGAGTTTGTTTGAGAAGATGAGAAACATTTTCACATGAAAATCAGAGTGAAAGTCATGGCTAACATCAGGAAATGGACGGCCAAAAGATAGAAATGAAGAGACAAAAGGAAAATGAAGAGACAAGCACATGAAAAGCCACAAGGAAAATGAAAGGTTTTGTCTCTTTGTTTTCTATTTTCTTTTATTCAAATAAACTAATTAAAATTTCAGTAAATAAAAATAAAAATCTAAAAATAATGAAGTGGAAAATAAAATAAAATAATATCTTGGAAAATAGAAAAATAAATAAAGAAAATACTTAATTTAATTGAAACTAGAAATTAA
The DNA here is from genome assembly GCA_030765085.1 of Allium cepa. Taxonomy (NCBI): domain Eukaryota; kingdom Viridiplantae; phylum Streptophyta; class Magnoliopsida; order Asparagales; family Amaryllidaceae; genus Allium; species Allium cepa. The sequence goes on from CM060934.1 coordinate 208,185,609, forward strand.
AAATTGAAAACAATATACAGTTAACATTTGAAAATTATAACTACACTTTAAAAAAATGTTTTAAAAATAAAATAAATACATAGAAAATAAAATTGCACAATATATACAAATTAGAACAAGATATGACAAATAAAAATATTATTTATATAAATTAAAATAAACAATTTTGTTAGATAAAACAATTTACATACAATATTGTAAAAAACATAACTTTCACAATATAAATCAGATTTCAACGACGAAAAGCAGTATTCTTGAAATTTAATTTATTTTCATAATAAAGGATAAAATTCAAATATTTAAATTTTAAATTTAAAAGTCAAAGTTTGACCATATTGACCAAAATTCACATTTTTGGAAAATATTCTATTTATTCAGATTTGGAATTATAATTCACACAAAAATCAAAATTTATATTTAAAATAATAAAATTTATCCATTTTAATAAATAAAATAAAGTTTTTAAATCAGGGCTTTAAATTAAAATAAAATAAAATATACAATTCAAATAATCACAAAATACAGGATTGTTACAGTTGTTTGATTCACTTTGTGGCATAGTGATGACTTGAGGAATATCTAGAAGAAACACAAGGTTTATATCATACAATTATTTTCAATGATGCTATACTGTATGTATAAACTCATCTTGATTTTCTAGGATTAACAATAAGGGAATCCATCCGAGTAGGAGATCGTCTCCACCCTTATGTATTCGTTATTTATTTTTGAAAGAACGAGGGTTGAGTTAACCGAAAACTTATTGATAGATTTTTGAGTTTCCGGGAAACATGGGAGTGTACTCATATGAGATGATTCAAAACTATAACCACTTCAAAACCATATACGTGATATATGCTTTGGAAGAGGTTCGTGTTCTGTTTGATATGTTGGAATTTATATGGAGATTCATGATTTATTCGAGAAGCTCGAATTCATGTAGAGATTCGTGATCTGTTTGAGATGTTGGAATCCATTTGGAAATTCGAGGACTGTTTGAGATGTTGGAATCCATGTGTGATTCCAAGAGCTATTCGAGTTATGGCTAGTGTATTGGGATGTTAAATGTGACTTCATAATCGAAAATGACAAAAACCAGAGGTAGGATGAATAATAGCCGGTTTAGCTAGGGTGAAGGCGACTCCATTCTAGTGTCTCCTAGGATATGCATGCGGGAGTGATGCATTTGATGCCATATGTTTGGGTGTGGAACAACTATCTTTTTCCTATGGTACATTCCCTAGATATGTACGTTGCTTGAAAGGATATCTCTGATCCTTGCGCTGAAGGACCATTCTCAATGTACCAAGGGCATCTCCATGGAAATCCTTACACATATATGAATGCACCTTAATGGTATTGATTGCATACCTTATTATTATTGTGGTGTACGCTTGGTCTAGCTATTTTCTAATTTATATTCGTCATCCTAGACATTATCAATTATATCACTTTATATAGTTATTAGACGTGTGGTTCTTATATGGGGATAATCGTTATGGCATTGCAGATAGTCTTAGAAGTATTGTCATATGTTGATTACATATTTTTGAGTTTCTTACACCAAACTTTGGTCTGACACATGGTTTTTGTTTTCCCTAAATTCGTCATGTGCTCTTTCGAGTCGTTTGAGAAAGGCAGGTTTTATTTGGATGTTCATTGGAGCTAGAAGAGACGAACTAGATCTTTCATCTATCATAGTATTCTTATTTTTGCTCCATTACTATATACTATTATGTATATATCAGCATTTGTGAGGACAGGTTGTGATAACTATCCAGGCTAGGTTGTGATAACTATCCAGGCTGATGATAATACTTAGAACTGTAATTCTGAAGTGATTTGTATCTTAGAATGACAATTTTGTACTTTCTTTTGATATAATATTTTATCGTTCCGCTGTGAGATTTTGATATTGTATTTCTTCTTTCTTGATATGTTTCATTTTCTTTTTATTTACCCTAACAATCCATCTTTCCAACATTTGGATGCTCGGCACGTGAATAACGTAGATTTTAGTGTCGACATTCGATGGTCGAAAGGATGGATCATAACAAATCGGTATCAGAGTTGAAGGTTAAACTAGAACCTTGGCTATGACTGGGTATGACTCATTAGTAGATAGGGTAATGGAATACCCTAACATGAGTTGAGTGTATTATATATAAGAGCGTATCTTTTTTGTTATAAATGTATGCCTTAAACGTAGTTCCAACAATGAAAAATTAAACGATCTACTTTTATAAGTATAAGTTGACAGTGTAGTTCAATTAATGTTAGGATTAATGATATCCATTTATCCCTCATTTATTAGCTTCATCATGCTCGGGAAGTTTATCAGAATTGATTATCGTTTGTTGCTCGACCAGTTTATGAGCAGTTTTACCTTTTTACTGCATGGGTTGGGTATATAGTAATTTATGGGAATATTGAAACAAATGCCTTATGAATTAAGTTTCACAGTTTGACTATAAGGCATTCGATGACGTTGTTGGGTAGAAAAAGTTAACTTTAATAAAAGATGTTATTTATAATCTAAAGAAAAGTAAGATATTTTGGAATAAATATTTATGAAAAGATTTTATATAAGAAAGTAAGTTTGTGTATGTATGGTTTATAAAATATGGTTTACAAACAAAAAGGATTTAAATTGAGAACTTGAGAAATTAAATCCCAGTGTCTTTGAAAATGATTTTGGTTAAGTCCTAAAGGCATGATTTGGAAGTATTGAACTCACTTCTGTCACTGAATTTTTTTTCTAAAGATGACTCCAACATCAACGGCGATTGTTTTTGAGTTTCCAAGCGGGAGATGCTAATATAGTAGTTTGCTATAGAGTTATTTTAGTAGAATAGATTTTGATTTAATCCCGAAAGTAGGATTTGATATATAAAAGTTATAAGTATATATTATTATTTCAAAATGATTTGAAATAGAAAAGGTGTTTAGTTCTAAAATTTTATTGTTAAGTTATTTTATAGACACATGTAGCATATACATTAGGATAGTGTGGTATGTTCATTATGTTTGATGTGTTGGTTGGTAGTTTTCATTTGTTAGAATGAAATGGGATTTTTGGTGATTTCGGACAGTCGAAAACTTCTGAATCGTTATAGAACTTGAAACTAAGTGTTTTTGTGAAAATATGAAAGTTAAAATTGTATAACTTTTGAATTGAGAAGCAAATAAGCTAAACAAGTTTTAAATTTGTTGAACATTCTTGTTAAGTAAAATGAATTTAATGATTTGTACATGGTGTTTTAGGAGGGAATGGAGTATTATACAAGTATAAAATTAAGTTATAAAATGTTTAATAACTTTAAGTTATGTTTTCATGAAATGGTTCAAAAACGATTTTAATATTAAATGATATACCATTGGTATAAATATATTTGGTTAAAAAGGATATTGGTCTAGTTAAGAAACCATTAGGATAAAGTATGTAAGTTGTGTATGGCATGATAGTTCTCGATCTAGGATTCGAGAACATAATTTCGATGTGATTTACATCTGTCCAAACAAGGATTTTTCTCTATATTCTTGACGACGAACACTTGACACAGATTCTTGATATGATTCTTATAGTATATGGGTATGTAGGAGAATGGAGGTCTCTAATCAATGAATCTGATCGGCGTATGCATTAGAGATATCAAGTGATCTATACTAGCTTGAAAGTAAAATTGATGTGATCAAGCAAGTGATAGAATTTGATATTGCATACAGATGACATATGTACATCGTACGGACCTCAGTATATTTGTATACTATGTATGTTGGATTGTGGAGAGTTGGGAAATGACTCTTCAAATTATTTGAGGTAGCATAAATAATCGACTAAGTAATAACCTATGGTTGTTGAGCGAAAGGTACACTTAGTAATTTATCACCCTTATGCGATGAGAAGGTTTTTGAACCAACATAAATCGTAAGCTATGTTTCTAGTAATTGTAACACTGTTAAGTATTAATATGTGATTATTTCTTCGGTTGCTGGATTTGGAATTTCGAGGACGAAATATTCTAAGTGGAGAGAAGGTAACGGATCATAATTTCAACCACTTTGTATTTAAAAGATCGAATTATGTAAATATTTGAATATTGGATTTAATGTGATTAAACTGATATAATAATCTTGGTAACCCCTTTTAAGTAATAATTAATGACAGCGAACTTGTTTTAGAAAAATATTTACAAAAATATATAGTTTGAAGAAATATCGATAAAATGAGTGAAATTCGTTTTATCGTTAAACAGCCTCAAAACGCGTGAAATTATCATTCCATGGCACAGTATTAGATTTTAATGAAACTAATGCCACCAAGAGTGAAAAACTAAGATCATGTAGGCCGATGAGTTTCGTAGCAATCAGACGTCTGGTGTAATCGTATGAGCTCGAAACACAGGACGACTTATTTAAGAAAATTTAAATATAATACATATTTATTATATAAAAATCACCCATACACTTAAGAAATTCTAGCTCATTCTTTTTCTACTCTCACTTTTATTTTCTCACTTCAAAAACACAAAAGTAGCCACCTTCTTCAACGAATCAAACCCGGAGCCATGGATACTGATAAAACTTAGCATTGGAACCGTTGTACTTGTATGGATGAGGCCTACAAATCCATATGGCCATTGGAGGCTGTGCTTGTGGTTGAGACGGTCATCATTTTCTTAGCTGTATCTAAGGTTTAGCATTGGAGGAGATTAAGGCGGAGTTAGGCCCAGGCAATGGTTGCGTAGTGCTTATCGTGCAGAGGCGAGTTGGTGGTGTTAGATTAGAGTGGTGCAGTATTTGTGTTGTGCAATATTTAGCAGTGGAGGGGAGCTTCACCAGGCGCATTTTAAGAGGGTCTTTGGGGTGATAGAGTTTGGGTGGGTAGAGAGGACGCGAAGAGGAGTTCGCTGGGAGAAGGTAGCATCCGATTTCATTGACCAAAAAGGGAAAAAAGGAGAAAGAAGTTGCGACCAAAGTTGGGTGCACATGTACAAGCTTCGTGCATAGTGGATGGAAATTGGAAGAGAGGAGGATTTGAGGGGTAAATTAAGTTAAGTAATTAGTAAATTAATTACTATTTAATTCTTTATTGTTATAAAATTGATATCTCTTGCATACGAAGTCTAATCGAGACGTTGTCTTCGCCGTTGCACTCTTAGTGAGATTATCTACGTCTTGGATTAGCTTGGGCTTGGATGAGTTAACGCACTGTCGAATTGTATATGTTGTGTATAAAATGTTGTTTGTTAAAATATAAGTTAAAATAAATAACAATGCAACTTATTACTTTTGGACCCCTCCTTGCTTTGGAAAGCAAGAGACAATGTTATATGTAGTATAATCTCTCTTATAACCTCTAAAATATATAACATGGCCAGGTCTTGTTGTTTACATGTTTGATATTGTTGTGTGAAAAGTTGAACTATTTATAAATGGTTCGAGCGAAATAGTCGTTATAAACGCACTTTGAAATCCCTTGCATTTAACATATGTTAAATTGGTATAAATGTGAATACATTGTGAAAGTATATGTTTGGTTATTCTCTACACATTATTTATTTGGCGCATGGGCAACAAAGAATTAGATGGGGGAAGTTAAAGAAATTGTAAACGGAAGTTGTGAAAGTTAGAAGCGAAAATGTTGCTAAGGATGCAACTTGAAAATACCTTGTGTTTGGCCATTATTTAAGTCAACTTTGGAAGACATCCTAGGAGCTTCTTTTCCTTTTTTAAAAGTGCTATAAGTGTACTTGTTACTGAAAATATATTGAAGTTTAAATATATTTTCAATAATTACTTATGTAATTTAAAGCAAAGGATTTTAAGTTACAAAACGCGCTTTTAATTATTTTTAGTAGATTATAAATTAGTTATTTTTAAGTAAAATTTTACATATTTAAAACCTATTTATAAATATTTCTAAAATATTTATATATAAGTTTGGAAAATTAAGTTAAATATTTTATAAAAGTATTTTGGATTTTGACACTTATGTTACAATAAATGGTTTTGTAGAGTTATTAAAAGTATATTACCTTATTTAATAAATAAAAATGTGCTTAGATCTTCGAATGGATATTTTAAAGATAATAACAAGTATGTAATTTTTTATGTTTGTTGCAATAATGTGTTAACAACATTTGTCTTTAACTCTTTTTAATTATACTTATGAATATAATCAGATCTTTGAAAAGAATGTTTTAAAGATAATTGTAAGAGAAGTGGTTTTGAGTTATTGTGATAATGTTTAAGTAACAATTATCTTAAACACTTTAAATAGATTTGTGAATGTAATTAGTCCTTTTAAATGGATATTTTAAAGGAGATAACAAGGATGGAATCTCTTGGAAAAAGATAGAGAACGCCAAGGTTTAATGTAAGAGGTCTTGTTAATGATTTGTAAATATACTTATACTATTCGATATAAGTATATGAATATATTTTGAAGTATTGAAAAGAATACAGATGAATAGTGAAATAGTACATGTATATATCTTTTATAATGGTGTATACAAAACAATATAAAAGTAGAAAATGGAAGTAGTAAATGACAAAAGGAGTTTTATTGGATAGTATCTTTTACTAATAAAGGAAATTTCAATTAATAATAGAATTAATTAAATAAAAAGGGGATTAGAAGTCACTTATGTGGCTTAATCGTGCTTTGTGTGAACTTAATCAAGCATTGCATGGCTTAATCGAGCTTTGCATGGCTCAATCGTGCTTTTGTGTTTATTTGTTTATGGGAAGTATTTAGTCATGTACTTAGCACTAAAAGACAATGAAGTTGGCATGTTATATTTGTGAGAGTTAAGACTAATGTTCAAGTAGGTTGTAGCAAAAAATAATGCTCTAATCTACAGGCTTATTCTTGACAGAGGGATGGTGTGGGCTAAGAAGGTCAGAAATGTGATAAATATACGGGACTTGGTTTCCTTATAAAACCATTCTCATTGTTGTTAAATTTGACCAAAATGACTTAAAGAATATCTAGAAGAAACATGAAAGTTATATGATACAATTATCTTCGGTGATGCTATACTGTACGTATAAACTCGTATTGCTCTTCCAAGACAAATGATAAGGAAATCTGTTTGGATAGGAAATCGTCTCCACCCTTATGTATTATCTGTTTATCATTGAAAGAACCTCAGTTGAGTTAATTGGAAACTTATCGGTTGGTTTTGGAGCGTCTGATAAGCGAGGAAGTGTACTTATATGTGATGACTCAAAACCGTAACTACTTCAAAATCATATACGTGATCTATGCTTCATAAGGTTCGTGATCTGTTTGATATTTTGGAATCTATGTGGGGATTCATGGTTTTCGAGATGCTTGAATCCATGTAGAGATACGTGATTTATTCGAGACGTTGGAATCTGTTTGGGGATTCACTGACTGTTCGAGATGCTAAAATCCATGTGTGGTTCCGAGATTCTTTTGAATTGTGGTTCACGTGTTGCGACATGAACGTGACTTAACCGTTGGAAATGACATAAATCAGAGATAGGATGCATGACCGGTATCCATTTTAGTGTTTCTTATGGATATGCATGAGGGAGTGTTGCATTCGGTGCCACATGTTCGAGCGTGGACCAGCTAGGTGTTTCCTATGGTACATTCCCCAGAGATGTATGCTACTTGGAATGATATCTCTTATCCTTGTACAGGAGAACCGTTCACGATGTATTAAGGGCACCTCCGTAAAAATCCTTACACATATACGAATGCTCCTTCATGCTATTGATTGTATACCTATTATTTGTTGTGGTGTACGCACTGCACAGCTATTTTCTAATTTATATTCGACACCCTTGATATTGTCCATTATATCACTTTATATACTTATTAGACGGAACGACTCAGAATTTTGAACATTTAACTAATTTTAAATATTGAAATCTTAGTTTTATAAGTCAAACATCTTAAATTTCAAGTATAATGGTTATTTGAATATTGGAATAATGATTTAAATATCAAAATTATTTAAATAATTGAATCCTGAATTTAAGTTGAATAAATGGATTTCAAAAGCTTATTTAAATTTAGTTTGAATGATAAATGATTAGTGTAAACTTTTTATTTAGAATTAAAAGTGACTAAAATGGTTTAAATAACAATGCGTCTTAATTAACGTGTGAAATTATCATTTGAGGGAACTATCTCTGATTTTGATGAAACCAGTGCAATTGAATTCAGATAATGGATTATTGTGCGCCGTCGAATTTTGTGACGATCAGAGGTGCTGTGTGATCGTGCAGACTCGAAATACGCAATGAAAATAAAAGAAGGATTAAGTGTTATATAATTGTTTATATATATCCCCCTTTAAAATATTTTCCTCATCACTTTCCCTCTTTTTTTTTAATTTCTTCTGACCTAAACTATACCCAACTGCCTCCTTATTTCAATTATTTCCGGAGCTCCGCTCAGTGGAATCAGATGTCGTTTGATCCATTGGTTTCGTGGAGGAGAGAGCTTCGTTCCAATATACGTTGATTGGATACGGTGAGATTTGGAGTTGCTCAACTAGGAGCAGCTGTGGATAGGGTAGGAATTGCCAGAGCTAAGGGTGGTGGTTAACGAAGTGGATGGTAGCTTTGAGCCAGTAGAGCGACGACAAGTTCGTAGATGTGATTTGAGTGGTTGCGGTGCTTGGTAGGTGATCGCAATTTTAAGGCTAAAATGAATGGAGGACGTGGTTGCGATGTAGTTTGGGAAACGTGGTCAAAAATGGCACACGTGAACTTAGTGGTGGGTCTGGAGTCGTTCGGTGGCGGCCGTTAGAGTTTTGGAGTTCGAAGTTGATTTTTGATACGTGGGCAAGGTGATTTAGGTGAAATGTCATGATTAACAATGAGGCATCGGAGGTGTCGTCGTGGTGGTCGACAAGTCGAGCACGAGGGAAGATGATCATTGGCGAGGTCGGTATGTGGAATCGGCGATCGAGGTGCCGTATCATTGAAAACATGCACGTTTGGATGATGTGTATCACTGTGCACGAATTTGAAAGAGAATTAGGGGAGTGGATTAAGGAGGATCAGATTATAAAAGTAACTAACTTTATTAATTTATGTTTTTAAAATCTCAAATTCTTATATAAATCGTATCTTGCTCATGCGAGGTCCGATCGATGCACCATTTTCACCGTTTCATTTGTAGCGAGATTACCTACGTCATCGAGTAAGATTCATCAAATTCAAAGCTTGTAGAAACTTAAATTGAACGTTGCTCAATTTTAGTTCAAAGCAGAACACATCGGGGATAAATGGAATTTTGGTGGGTTACTTCACCTCTCTGTGCCTACTTATATTTTACATAAGTATAGATATTTTTACTGATGGCTATTTGTTTTTTTGATGATTTACTGTTTTATCAGTTCGTTTGGACTTATTCCCGCCCTTGGAGCGGATGACCTTTTACATGTACCCGCCTTATAGTAGATGACCCATATTATATGATATGAGTTGTGATGTGAGGGGACAGGTTGGTGGGATCCAACAGGATTCCTCACCACACCACTATTGATTTTATTTTTCATATATATTGTGATATATGATTTGTTGGATTCCATATTTGATGACATGTATACGATTTTACTTATTTAGTGCTATAGTAGCACTATGTCTTATTTTTAATATTTTGAAATGCTATAAAATAACGATTTTGGATTGAAACGATTTTTAAAGCGATAGTTGAACTAATACATGTTTTAATAATTATTTACAAATTATTAAAAGAAGGAGTTTTCCGAAATGAAATAAAAACATGATTTTTGGAACATTAATTTAACTGTTTTGCGAAGTATTTTTAGATAGAGATTTTCGAACTGTATTATAAAGGCTTAAAACTTAATAGACGAGTCCATCTTTTATTATAAAGGAAATACAGTTTTAAAGAAAATAGAAATAGTTTGAAACAAATATTTCTAAAATGGTTTATATAAAAGATTTATAAAAGTAATATTTTATAAATAAAGTAAATTAGATTTATAAACGGTCTTTTATTAGCATCTCGTAAGGTGAAAACCCATCCACTTTATGTGCGACACGGTTTTACGAGATACCTTTGTTTTGAAATTTTTTATAACCTTAAAAATCCAATTGAAATGTGTTTTCTCACGCTGGTTTATCAGATCGACCCGGACGTTATTTCCTTCCAATGCTCAGGTCAAACCGCGTATATTTACAGATTAGATTCGGATGCATTTTGGAGGAGCTTGGAGTAGGGGGCTTCATCAATAGATAGTTATTATCTTATTTCCGCTGCATTGGTTATTTAAAATTATCAGCATTTGTGTGGATAGGGTGTTATAACCATCTAGGCTTGATGATTAGTGATCTGTTGTTGTACTCTGATATATTATGTATATTATAGTTTTTCGTTTTGTAAAGATCAATGTTATATTAGATATTGTTTCGTTGCGTTGTGAGATTATGTGATTGTTTAGTTTCTTACTCTTGTCTTCTTTCTTCTTTATTTCCCCTAATTATCCGTCTTTTCATTCAAATTGAGTTAGACATGTGTGGTTTATTGTTAACTTAAACTATACAGAATTGTGAGTCGTTTCATTAGATGCGTGGTTCTTTTGAGGAGATAATCGATAGGGCATTCTGTGCAGTCTCAGAAGTATTGCTATATGTTAATTGCATATTTTGAGTTTCTCACACCAGACTTAGGTCTGACACGTGGTTTTTGTTTTCTCTAAATTCCTTGCGTGCTCTTTTGAGTAGTCTGAGAAAGATATGTTTTAGTTGGACGTTCATTGAAGCTAGAGGAGATGAACTGGATGTTTCAACCTATCGTAGTATTCTTATTTCCAATGCATTACTATTATGTATATATCAGCATTTGTAAGGATGGGTTGTTATAACTGTTTTGGTTGGTGATAGTATTTAGAATTGTAATTCTGAAATGCTTTATATCTTAGAGTGATAGTTTTGTACTTCCTTTTGATATTATACGTTAATTGCATATTTTGAGTTTCTCACACCAGACTTAGGTCTGACACGTGGTTTTTGTTTTCTCTAAATTCCTTGCGTGCTCTTTTGAGTAGTCTGAGAAAGATATGTTTTAGTTGGACGTTCATTGAAGCTAGAGGAGATGAACTGGATGTTTCAACCTATCGTAGTATTCTTATTTCCAATGCATTACTATTATGTATATATCAGCATTTGTAAGGATGGGTTGTTATAACTGTTTTGGTTGGTGATAGTATTTAGAATTGTAATTCTGAAATGCTTTATATCTTAGAGTGATAGTTTTGTACTTCCTTTTGATATTATATGTTCCCGTTCCAATGTGATATTTTGATATTGTGTTCCTTCTTTCTTATTTTGTTTCGATTTCCTTTTGTTTTACCCTAACAATCTGTCTTTTCGGCACTTGAGTGCTTGACACATGGATAGCCTGGATGTATTGGTGTCGACATTCGAGGGATAAAAAAGTGGGCCATTACATTTAGATAACACCTATCTGACAAGGCTGACCCAAGCATAACCATTCTGACCAGGCACTGCTACAGCCCGTCTCATCATATCATGGCTTTCCCGGCTTATTCTTTATACCTTGGTCCTTAGCAATGTTCAATCTCTAGTATTTTTAGAGGCCTAGCTAGAGTCATTTATCTGTCCTACCATATAGGCATGTAAAATTATACAACTAGGCATATATCCAACCGTACAAAATATAGTAGCATAGCGGTTGTAAATAGACCTATCCCTATAGCCTGCCATCAGCATTTTGTGCGCAAACATGCTCTTAGTGTCGAAGGATAATTGACATACTTCTCATCCACTCATTTCTTTTAGCCTTTACAACCGTCTCCTATCAGCTCAAGTGTCCAGATCAACGGCCATACAACGCATCCATCATACAATTCAGCCACTATAAATACCCTACACATTGCCATTTCAAAGGGTTGGTTATTAAAATTCTGCTCATAATCTATTTCTAGAGCCCCCTCACGGCAAGTTAAAGCCTTAAGAACTTGAGATTAGTTAACTCTTTTAGTCTCAAGTGTCTTATTTTTTATTTTTCTTTTGTAATTTCCTATAATTGTAAGAGAGCTATAGTAAGAGATGTCCACAGTGAACGTAGACAATTTTGCCGAACCACTTCATATTTGGCGTTATGTTACTTTGCTCTGCTTGCACTTTTTCTCATTTTACATTTTTAAGCCTAGCGATTAGTTAACAACCTTGGTTTTCACGGCATAACCAGGTTAAATTACGAGATTGGCTGAATCTCTAGTCCAAAAAGTTAAGGACATAATTAGCCTTTCCTACAAATATAAAATGTTCACTTAATGGTCTTCATTAGTGATTAAACAAGTTATGTGTATGCAAGCCTCTAAATAATAGGATGGATAAGGCAATTAGCAGGGTTATAATAGATGTAGACACGGAACAAAAGCTACTGTAGATGGTTGCTCTTGCACTAGGTGAATTATTGTTGCAATGGGATCATCAGTTTTGCTTAGCCTTTAGTTTCACATTGCCAAAAAAGTAGGCTTTTAGTTTCATCTGTCATTGCCAATTACCAAGTCCTCGTCTGTCATTGCCAATTGCCAATAAAATAGGCATTTAGTTTCACATTTTATCCCCAAGTCATTTTTTCAGGTCAGTATATGTTTCACTTGGTGTTGCATAATAAGAAGTTAATATAGATCGTTGTTAGTGCAAAACGAAGGGTACAACATTCCAAATCTGTGATAAGTTTAAGGATATGTTACATATGATCTCTTTTGGACAGCAAATATCAGGGAATCCATGGATTCAGCTAAGTCACATTATCATGATACCTGTTAACTGTTAAGGTTATCATCACTGCTCGCTTTGCTCTTTGTTTTAAATGTATATTTTTAATGAATTAATGCTCTTTACTGTCATTGCCAAAAGCCAAAGGCCTGCTGCCACGGCTGCGACATATGATCTACCATTCAGTTTATAAATCATTTTAGTACCTTTGTATGGTTCCTCTATTAGCACTATTTTATTTCATCTGAAACTTATTTCACCACATTCTGTTATGTAGCTTGTTTCCTTCAAATTCCACCTTTTTATTATTGACAAAAAGTACGAGGTATGTCATACATCTTGATGTGGAAATTCTTTCTTGAAAATAAAATATGGAAGTAGTAAAATAATACAATCTTAATGATTTTTGTCCTTTTGTGTTACAGTTTGAGATGTGCATTATAAAAAGTGAGTCCTATATCCTTTTCTCTACTTCATTCTCAACTATGTTTTTTTGTGTTTTCTCCCTTTGTCATGTGGCATCGATTTAATCAATTTCTTTAAGTGTCTTCTCTTTGTTTAATTTTAAAAATAAAAACTACTTCCCTTTGAGCAAACATTTTTTGCTAATTTACATGACCTTTTTTTTTTCTAAGCTAAGAAATTAGTTCTACCCTCTTCAATTTTTCATAGATAAGATTTTCTTAATAAATTCCGGTTTCACCTTTTTTGAATATTCAAACTTACTTCGTCTTTGTTTTTCAAAATTTTATAATGGTAGCTAATGTTACACATCAGTTACATTAATCATGGTACTATTATTTATTTTTGTTTCCACTAAAGGAGAGTACGGTAATTTGGTAATTCTTATAGCTCTGTCTCAAGTCATATAATTTTCTCTTTGTGATATGTGTCATGGCTCTATGTAGTGTTTATTTTGTTAGAGCTTTCACACCCATGTTGGTTGACACACATCGATTCGAGACGAATCAAATAAATCCCATCCCCAACGCTGAAAAAAAGAAACACAAGTGTGTTTCTTCTTAGCTGGTCAAATTATAACTCATTAAAGCTGGAGACGTGGATCACAATCCACAGCCATTGGATTGCAAATCATGAGTGACTGTGGATTGCAATCCACGTCGTACACTTAGCTAACTTTAATTTAGCCAGCTAATATATGTTGAATAGCCGGTTTTAAATAAGCCGGTTACTCCATTTCTTCTCCTCAACTTTTCGTCTTCGTGCTTCCTCCTCCCCATTATTTCAACTAGCCGGGAGCTGTACAACAATTTTTTTTGAAAAAAAAGAGGTTAAAAAAAATGAGAAGAGCGTTGAGGAGAATCCGAGGAAGCGGTAATCGCAGCAGTGGAAATGTTCTACCGGCCGTAGAAAACTCCCATACCGAAGAAAACATAGACGTACTGATGATTGGTACTGGAGATCGATGAGCATGGTAGTGCGGCGAAGACATGTGGCTAGATAAAACAAATACAGTTCTGGATCCCCACATCGACTAAAATTTGGGACCCGACATGAATATAGTCAATTTTCGTATACTCCCGGAGGACGAAGTACATGTCAGCAAGTGTGTCGAAAATTCCGTAAGTTATCTAACATCAAATTATGTTTAGTTAAAATTGTAGAATAAAAATTGAATATGCGACTTGTTTAAAATTAGGTTCGTTGTGAGCGCACATGTGGCTTTTGGGCTAGTGTAATCCGCTTATATAGAATGATCCGATCTTATGATGTCGATGGCATTATTCACGCTTTTCTTCGAGATATATGATTTGGAGATTTCTTGAGCATAGATTTACATAAGTACTCTTTATTTATTTAATGCTTTTTAGTGCTTTCAATAATCGTAAATTGCTTTAATAGGTATCAATAATCTTTTAAATTCGAATGTTCAGTTATATGATACTTTAGCCGCATGTTGGTGGAACACCACTCATACATTCCACTTTAGTTTTGGAGAGTTAGATTTTACACCTTTAGACTTTACTACGCTTACCAGGTTAGGCATCAGGTGGGGGAATACCATACCATATGACGAAGTGCACTAGCACTTTCACCGTTTATCTAGTGTATATCCACATCTTGACTTACAAAATGGACTGTCATTCGCACTGCAGATTAGATGCTCTTACATTAGACAAGCAATCTAAGAATTGATACATGGTCGTAGCACAGACAACCATTTGGAGATTACTCGACTGCTTATTATGTACACATCAAACACGTTTTCGAGTGGATATGTTGTAGCTGTTGCGAAGTAGTCGTTTGATAGTTCAATCGTATATGATTGTGGGACTTTGATATTAGCGTATTTGTATCGCTCTTTGGATCATTAATGCATCATTAGGGGTAGATCCACGTCCATTATAGGGTTTTTAGAGATTTTACATTACTGGTACTATGAGTACTTTTACCATAGACTTATCCGATGCTGAACTCCATAATATTCCATTTCTTCCCTCTAGTTAGAGCATGGGCTCGAGATAACCACAGAATGGTGCTAGGAGGGGAGGCATGTCATATATTTGCTATGGTCCGAAATTACATGAGTTACGAACCAGACAAGATAGTGTTGTTTGGCATCCTTATGATGGTTCGCCTTTTACGACCAACCCTATCATAGTGCATGCTGCATTCCTATATGCTAGACATTTTTCATTGGTATCATCCTCATCCAAGATGCTATTGGTTTCTCGGTGAGCATAGTTGGAGATAGATATTAGATGATGATTTTTCTGCTGATCACATATCCGAATACACCTTTTTTGAAGGTGTGTGACAACACCTCTTTATAAGAGTATGCATGGAAGTGGCGGTCTGCTAATTACTTCATCATCATGAATTTAGATTATGCATCTTTTTGGCGTCGGTTTTACAATCCACCGCATATGGTTACTTTTGTGCATGCTGCATCTGTTGATTTAGTAGGGTCTTCAGGCATCCGGAGTATTGTCTTCCCTCCAGTTTTATAGAACCTTACAAAGAGTACTCAGGTATATCATGCTTCGCAACCATCCCAGGAGATTACGGTTGGACAGTCGGTATGTCGACAACGTCGAGAGTTGATAGATATGTTGATATTCCTTGGCTTGAGATTTTGTAGTATCTAGGTCCAACTATGTTTTCATATGAGGATTTTTTCATATGCAGATGGGACTTCGCCAGATCATGTACGTTGAACATCGATGAAGCATAGATGAGTTGACTGCTCGTATTAATGAGCTTACTACTGCTGGTGAGCAGCGATATCATCATACACCTAGAGTAGACGATGATGATGGTAATGCAATTGGTTTTTTGATGATGAGTACTAGTTTGATGAGCCATAGTGTTTGTATTTACTATTAGTATTTGTATATCATATCAGTGTGTGTATCAGTGTATTATCAGTGTTTTGTATTTACAAGTAGTGTTTGTCCATGTATTATCTCAGTGTATTATCATTGTTTAATATTTATTAGCGGTGTTTTCATCGGTGTATTATCAGTGTTTGTATTTACTAGTGTTTGAATCAATGTATTTTTAGTGTTGGATTTTCTATTTTGTTTGAGTGTATGTACTTCACATTATGAAGGAACAAATACACTTGTTCGATTATATCCACGTTTTTGGATGCTTACCACCTGGTTGATCAGATGACACATGATTCGTGAGACGCGGATCATGAACTTTATATTTAAACAAATGTTCAGTAGTGAAAATTCACAACATATTCAATAATCTTCAAAGTCGATGAAAGTTGGACTCCCGATGATTATTTTGTACTAATCAAAATGTACATAGATACCGACCGTAGACACATGGTGTAACGACCCGTATAAATTTGATGTTTAAATGAATTAAATTAATAAGATTTTTATTTAAATTTAGAAGGAATAAAAATCTTATTTATTTATATGAAAGAGAATGTTGAAATTTGATGTATCAAAGGTAATTAAAAATTTACAAATTTAATTATATATTGCAATTAATTGTAATAGTGGAAATTGTCGCATTTGGATATAAATATTAAAATGAAGGCTAAAATAAATTTTGTAAATGGTGAATTAAAACCTATAAAATCCAAATGAATTAGGTAGGAAAAAGATTCTTACGTGGATATAAAATTTAATATTAGAAATTTATGAAAGTATTAATTTGATTTAATGCAATAAAAGATTGTAAATGGTAATTGGAATAAATTAAGTAATCATATTAGTGCAAGTTAATAACTTATGACTTGAATGAGATTCCAATTCAAATAAATCATTTAAATGTTATGATTTGATTTTTAATGGAACATGAGAAAAACAAATGTAAGGATTTGATTAATATATATGTTATTTGTTCAGGGTATTGAATAAAAATTGGGAATCCAATTGTAATTAATGATAATAACGTTGGTATTAGTTAATAAATTAAATTTCAATGCAATACCCATAAATGAATGGAATGAAATGAATGTATGTAAATGTATACTAGGTTATTTATCAAATAGAAAGAAAAGTAAATATCGAATTGATTGATGAATAAATATGCATTGAAAAGTAATTGAATGTAAATTAATGGTAATTGTATAAAATCAATATAAGATAATGAATTGCAATAATTGTGGGTTGATATTAAATGTTGAAATATTATATAGATAAGGATTTAGATGGAATGGATTAATTTATGAAATAAAGGATAGCAACCATATAAAATGTTAAGTAAGTTAATATTGTCATTAATAAAAACGTTACTTTAAGGATAATTAATGTAGTAACGTAAGGTGTAAATGTAAATTACAATGGAAGCGTAACCTTATTTCTAGGTAGAAATTGTAGGTAGATTTATGAAATGGAGTTTATGAAATAAATGAAATTGAAAATGCCATTAGTATGAATTTAAAGGAAAATGGGTTAATTTGATTAAATCAATAAAAGACAATAAATGCAATGATGGTGGGTTATTAATAAAGGTGAATAGAGAAATGATTGTTATAGTAAGAATGGAATTCCAACTTGTTGGAATGGAGTAAATACACTTAGTAATAAATTTAGTATAGGAAAACGAAATGGAAATATTGAATTAATTAATCCGTATATATATAGTAAATGGTGATTATTGGATTGTAAATAATAAACTTATTAAAGGTGATCAAGAGTTGTGACCACCAGTTATTATGAGTGATACATACACATTTAATTCGTTCAATTGATTTGGAAATCATTGTAATAAAAATAAATTAAATGTTACGTTAAATAAATTTAGGTAATAATGGGGAATAACGTATATAAATTCTTCATTAAATGATGGTTAGTGTATATAAAGAATGGAGGTAAAGCTTTATAAATTGATTTGAATCTAAAATTTAATGAAAGGAGTAATTGGAATTAAATGGATTAAATGCTTGAAGTGTACGTAAATGTTAATTTAGATGAAAGGGGAGACATTTATGTATGATAATAGGTTTAATCGAAATAAATGAAAATTTAACATCTAAATATTACGTTAATAGGGATTTAAGTGTAATCGAAGAATATTAGGATAATAAATTTTGAATCTAATATTAAATCCATCTATTTGAAATATATGAATGGAATAACCATTGATTTCTTTGATTGAATATGAATTTCTAGAAAAGTTAAATTATAATTTGTGAATTTAATGAAATTAAGGATTTATATTGAAATTTAAAAATTTACCTTCTTTAATTTGACATCTAAACTTGTTGGAATTTTGTAAATGATAAAGAATTTTTAAAAATGATAAAATGGGAAAATTTTAGAATCTAAATATAAAATTTGTTAATTAATATAAAAATAGCCATTTTGGCCACTGACTCGGATTTCGACGAAACAAGTTTCATCGGATCCGTATCGGTGAATTTTTGTAGGGTTTCAAGTTTCGTAGCGGTCAGACTTGTCGTTTGATCGTACGGACTTGAAACGCCTTGGAATCGAAACTGAAATCAATTGAAATCAATTTGAAAATATTGATTTTGGCATAACTTCTTTATACGATGCAATTTGAACCTGAAACCTTTTCCATAGCGTTTAAAATATTTTAAAACACCTATTTTGATATATGAGTTTACCCAATTTTGTTTCACGGTTAGAACGGACTTTTCGGGCCATAAATTGTTCAGCACGTTTATTTATCTGGTCCATCTACTCTATTTCAACCCTACCTATAAATACCCTGTTATAAACCCTAATTTCTGCTCATTCTCATTTGTCTGTACGTACCTTCTTTCTCAACTCCTCATCCCAATGGCAGACAAAACTTAATTCCCAAATTCCAAAAAATAATTTCAATTTCAAAAAAAAAACAAAAAAAAACAAAAAATAATTTGCGGATCTGCAGCAGCTTCTGGTCGCGCTTTGGGTTTCGGAGGAGAAAACTCTAGAGCAACTTTGGGTCAGGAAGAAAATGACTCGGGTCGCACCGGGTCATTTTGGCGAAAACTCCAAGCAAGCACCGGGTAATTGAGGCGGCGCACCGAAGTCGACCTAGGACCAGAATTTTACATTTTTCAAATTTTCATAAATTTTGCATACGAGCTCGGATTCACGCGTGGTTGGTTTTGCTGGAATCATATCAGAATTTCTGACGTTTTGGCACTGGTTTGGATGAATTTAAAGACTGTCCAATTTTTGGGTTTAAATTGGATTTGAATTCAATTTAAATTTAAAAAGGTGAGTGTTTTAACCCACTCACAATTTCTAAAATTTCTTATGTTTGTTAATTTGACATATGATATGGGTAGAAATTTATTTATGATTGTTTGGCATGTTTTATTCATCATCTAAGTTACATCGCATTTATTTAATTAATTGTTCATAAATTTTATTATTGCATATAGATTGACAGTTAAAATTTATCTATTTGCATATAAACTGATAGTTAAACAGTTAATAAATTTATTTTGAATATAAACTGTTTCTTAATAACTGTCATTTATTTCCTGTTATATTGTATATGCTATATATTGATGTTTGTTTAAATTGCTGATGATTGAAATAAATTGATGATGATTGAAATAAATTGGTTGATGATTGATATTGGATGAATGGATGATATGTTCTATCTTATATAAACTGCAAGTTATCATGCATTTTCATTTCATTCGGGATTGCGATTTGAAATGATATACAACCGTATTTTTATTTTTAAATTGCGGATTGAAATGATAAATATCCGTATCACTTGACCATAGGATAGAAAATTTTATACAGGCACCGCGGTATATATATAAAATTATTTTGAAATGATTTTTATGGTTTGGATATGATACGGTTTAATAAATATTAAATTTGGATATGATATAAATATATTTATATATACATACATAGTTAAATTGTTGAATTTAAGCTATGCATAAATCTGTTAAATAAAAATGAATAAGTTGAAAAATGGCATTTGATAATTTATATTATACGATTTAGTACAGGTTTAAGATCTTGTATATATATATATAGTTATAAATGATTCAAATAAATTAAGATTGAAAGATAAATTGGAAATTTAATTGGAATTGAGCTTATTTAAAAATTTAACTCCATAAGTTGATGTTAACTTATTAATTGGAAATTTTAAAAGTACGATATTTATAACTAGATTTAACGAATAATTCTAGTATAAATAAATGGAAGGAAATCTTTAGTGTTAATAAATTTAGTTTATTTTAAATGGTTAGGGATTTATCATGTAAACCTTTCAAACTAAATAATAGGAAAATGAATTGTTGATTTGAAATTCCCAACCTTAGTTTGAAATCCATTAAATACTCAAAATTTGAAAATATTGAAATTGAAGTAGTTTTATTGAACTGAAAGTGAATCTAAAAGTTATGGGTTTAGACTGAATTTAAAGTGAATAAAAATTGTGAAAGTGTGGAAATTATTTACTTTTAAAGAAATTTTATATTCAACTGTTTTATTTCTATATACTGTTGAATATCCAAACCATTTAAGTTTTGAAAGTTATGGTTTTAAAACTATGGATTTCGAAGTATTATGTTGAAAGTTAAAAATTCAAATATCTGGTTTCGAGATATTATAAATTTAAAGTGGCATGATTTTGGAAAAGAAATATATTCGAAATAAAATGATATCATATTTATTTGGGATTTAAAAGAAAATGATATCGTATTTATGGGTTTTGAAATGGAGAATTTTATTCTGGTTTTAAAGTATAAACTATTTTTAAATGACCGCGGTGTTATAATAACGTTTGGTTGTTGAAGAGACCAGGATCGGAAGTTGTCATACTCTCTGCCAACTCCGAAAACCACTTTAACAACCGTGTACGCGGTGGAGATTCCAGAATGAAGTAGGATGGTGGCGGCGTTTCCTGTAAGATAAATACATGGACCCAACTCCCGTGAGTTGGCATAAGGTGGCTAAAACAGGAGCGATTGACGGGTAAATAAGGTAGCACCTTTGATCGGACACATCCCTTCGATATTATACTTTTGGATTGATTCGGTGGCCACTTTTGATTTCTTTGATTTGGAGGTGTTGTTCGAGGTGGGCGGTAGTAGCAGCTACGCGTTACCACCGACCCGGAAGCGTAATTGGTATATCTACCCTGGCATTGCCTAGTTGTGCCGTGTCACCTACCCTATCGCGTCTTGTACGAGTTTGGTTTTCTCCGTAGCCCGTGTGGTATCCTCTGGTGGCTTGCCGATCAGGAGGGACTATGATATTGGATGGACTACTGGGACTATTACGTGTTAAGGGCTATATGGGTAACCCCTTAATGCTAAGAAAAAAGTAAGTTTATTTTACAATTAGACACTATTATAATAGCGCACTATTACTACATAGTAAATAGTTTAAGGGATCCTTAAGAGATGTGAATCCCGAGCATCTTTTGAGTTACTGCACTCATATTTATTCCTGTTGATTTAACTTACATAAGATCTTTTAGTTCTGACTCGAGTGCTTTGTCTTTTCAATTCGCTCGGGTCAGTCCGAGCGTTTTAGGATTTGAACACTTTATTTCTGGAGGACGAAGACGAAGATTTCAATATTATTATTATATTATATGGTTCCACTATACACTGTATTCCGCTGCATTGATATTATTGGTATGTGAACTCTGATATTTAATTGTATAAAGAAGAATCAAATGTTTTGTAAACAGATTTATAAACTGTATATTTTATTAATATATTTTATCCTTCCGCTGTGAGATTCTATTTTGTTTTATTTCTCCTCTGTTTTTCTTATTTACCCCATAACAATTCGCCCTTGCGTATGGTTTGAATAGGCATGTGTGTCGATTTAAAGTGTGCGAAAAGGCGGGATGTTACATCTGGTATCAGAGCTTTGGTTTAGCGATAAACCTTAGCTTTGTGGGGTTTGACTCTTTACTAATAGGGTAGTAATACCTTATAGGAGTCGCTGAGTGTATATATATGAGAGATCGTATTTGTTAGTGTTACAAAAAGGTTTTATTATTGTGTTAAGTTGTTCCGTTTTGTATTTATAAATTCTGGTTGGTGCATGGGACGCTATGACATCAATAGAGATTTCTAAACACTTAATAGGACAGACCGACATAATATTTGTTTTAATATAGGCGAATGAAATAATTTTGCCTATTAATATTTTCTATCTAAAATAAAATTTTCAAATGATATATATATATATATATATATATATATATATATATATATTTGGATGCAAATAGATTAGTTGCTAGGTAATAAAGAGTATAAATAATAATAGAAATAAGATTGAAAAATAAAATAAATGAAATCTGGAAATTTAGAATTTAAGATTCGGGGTTTTGAAATTTCTTTCGAATAACTTTTGGAATATAATAATATTGTTTATAAGGACTTTCCGATATAAATATTTCAATGTAATTCGGAAGAATTGTTTTAAAAAGGATTTTTGAGAAAATAAGTTTTGTACTTTCCTCTCTGTCGCTGGAAAATAATTTCGGTGATGGCGGCCGCATCATCGACTTTCATTTTCGAGTTTCGAAGGGGAAAGGCTGCTGTAGTAGTTTTCCTGCAGATTCATTTTTGGAAAATATATAAATTTTGGATTGTTTTAAATATAATTAGAGATATATAAGTTGTAAGAATATATTTATCTATTATTTTAAAATAAATTTAAAATTTAACCCGGTATTAAATTCTTAAATTTCCATTTAATTAATTGTTTCAATTATTGTAGTGAAACAGAATTTAACTAATAATTGAAATCCTAAATAAATAAGAGATTTAAATGCTAGGTCATTAATGGTATTAAGGGAAATTTGAAATTGTAACATATGAAACAATGAGTAATATTATTGAACGTTAAATTAATCATAGGTAATGAGAAAACTTGTATAACTTTCAAGTACATTCTTTAAAAACATATATAACTTACCAAATATTTAAAAGTTGAAATGTTTAATAGGAAATGTAATGAAAATTGTACAAGTAAAAGTAGGTAGTGAAGCATTCAATGAATTTGCTATTATAAATGAGAAATTAATGTTATCAACTTAAGTTACAATTGAAATTTTACTATAAGTGAACATAATTAAAGGTAAGTAATTCAAATAGATGATTATCAACTTAAGTAAATAAAATGGAAATGCTAACAAATTAAATGGGACATGAATACTATTGATAAACAAATTAAATAAGGACATGCAATAATAAATGAATGAATAGTATAACGAAATAAAAAGGGAACTGGCATGACCTGAATTAATGGAATTGAATAATTATAAGAAATAAGTAAAAATAAATGAAGCAAGCATTTAATGAGTAAATGTAAATTAAAACAATAAATCACTGTATAAATAAAAAAATAATCGAACAACAAAGGTATGAAATGGAATTAATAATAAGATAAATTGATTGTTGTTTGGATTTGTTGTTGTTTAGTTGATGGTTGTTTGGGTAAGGATACTTCAAAAATTGGATTTGGATGAATGAATAATCTACTTAGTTTTATCTAAGACTGTTGAGTAAATGATGCGTTAGTAGTTTATTCTTCATTCTGTACAATTTAAAAGTTTTGAACCCGAGCAACTATTTGTTTGTTGGTTGAATGGTTGCTTTGAATTTGTTGTGTATGTTGTTGTTAAAGTTGATGGTTGTTGTATTGATTTTTGGTTAGTGATTGAAATTCACTTGAATATTTCACTTTATATAAATAGATAACCCTTGGGATCTTATAAGAATAATGCAGGTTATGGAAGCAATTGCTACTGCTTTTGGTACCATAAATTAAGCGTAAATTGCCCGACAAATAGGTACGTTTTCGAATTACATTTTATAGCGCTATTATATATTTTTCCCGTGTTGGGATTTATATTATATTGTAAAATATTGTTGTATATTGTTATATTTTATTTTCTCCCGAGCCTCCCCGTACAAAGGAGACTCTGCCAAAATTTTTCGAAAATTCTGGACTTAGAAATTATTTTGAAATGTTTTTCCAAACTTTATTTATTTAAGTATAAAAAAGATATAATGATTTTAAAATGGGTATATTTTATTTAAAGTAATAAATTTTGTAAATTATTGTTTACAAGTTAAATATTTTGAATAAGATGTATTGTTATTTAGTTCTTCTTTTTCCTTCTTTTCCTTTTCGGGGACGAAAAGTTTTGAGTGGAGGAGAGTGTAACGACCCGTGTAAATTTGATGTTTAAATGAATTAAATTAATAAGATTTTTATTCAAATTTAGAAAGGAATAAAAATCTTATTTGTTTATACGAAAGAGAATGTTGAAATTTGATGTATCAAGGGTAATTAAAAATTTACAAATTTAATTATATATTGCAATTAATTGTAATAGTGGAAATTGTCGCATTTGGATATAAATAATTAAATGAAGGCTAAAATAAATTTTGTAAATGGTGACTTAAACCTATAAAATCCAAATGAATTAGGTAGGAAAAAGATTCTTACCTGGATATAAAATTTAATATGAGAAATTTATGAAAGTATTAATTTGATTTAATGCAATAAAAGATTGTAAACGGTAATTGGAACAAATTAAGAAATCATATTAGTGCAAGTTAATAATTTATGACTTGAATGAGATCCCAATTCAAATAAATCATTTAAATGTTATGATTTGATTTTTAATGGAACATGAGAAAAACAAATGTAAGGATTTGATTAATATATATGTTATTTGTTCAGGGTATTGAATAAAAATTGGGAGTCCAATTGTAATTAATGATAATAACGTTGGTATTAGTTAATAAACTAAATTTCAATGCAATACCCATAAATGAATGGAATGAAATGAATGTATGTAAATGTATACTAGGTTATTTATCAAATAGAAAGAAAAGTAAATATCGAATTGATTGATGAATAAATATGCATTGAATAGTAATTGAATGTAAGTTAATGGTAATTGTATAAAATCAATATAAGATAATGAATTGCAATAATTGTGGGTTGATATTAAATGTTGAAATATTATATAGATAAGGATTTAGATGGAATGGATTAATTTATGAAATAAAGGATAGCAACCATATAAAATGTTAAGTAAGTTAATATTGTCATTAATAAAAACGTTACTTTAAGGATAATTAATGTAGTAACGTAAGGTATAAATGTAAATTACAATGGAAGCGTAACCTTATTTCTAGGTAGAAATTGCAGGTAGATTTATGAAATGGAGTTTATGAAATAAATGAAATTGAAAATTTCGTTAGTATGAATTTAAAGGGAAATGAGTTAATTTGATTAAATCAATAAAAGACAATAAATGCAATGATGGTGGGTTATTAATAAAGGTGAATAGAGAAATGATTGTTATAGTAAGAATGGAATTCCAACTTGTTGGAATGGAGCAAATACACTTAGTAATAAATTTAGTATAGGAAAACGAAATGGATATATTGAATTAATTAATCCGTATATATATAGCATATGGTGATTATTGGATTGTAAATAATAAACTTATTAAAGGTGATCAAGAGTTGTGACCACCAGTTATTATGAGTGATACATACACATTAAATTCGTTCAATTGATTTGGAAATCATTGCAATAAAAATAAATTAAATGTTACGTTAAATAAATTTAGGTAATAATGGGGAATAACGTATATAAATTCTTCATTAAATGATGGTTAGTGTATATAAAGAATGGAGGTAAAGCTTTATAAATTGATTTGAATCTAAAATTTAATGAAAGGAGTAATTGGAATTAAATGGATTAAATGTTTGAAGTTTACGTAAATGTTAATTTAGATGAAAGGGGAGGCATTTATGTAATAGAGTATGAATCTATTGTTAAGTTTATCTATAAAAAGGCATTTGGGTAGATGAAAGGGTGCAAAGTAAGTTTGTCAGTATATTGAATTAATGTATGATATAACATCTAAATATTACGTTAATAGGGATTTAAGTGTAATCGAAGAATATTAGGATAATAAATTTTGAATCTAATATTAAATCCATCTATTTGAAATATATGAATGGAATAACCATTGATTTCTTTGATTGAATATGAATTTTTAGAAAAGTTAAATTATAATTTGTGAATTTAATGAAATTAAGGATTTATATTGAAATTTAAAAATTTACCTTCTTTAATTTGACATCTAAACTTGTTGGAATTTTGTAAATGATTAAGAATTTTTAAAAGTGATAAAATGGGAAAATTTTAGAATCTAAATATAAAATTTGATTTTATTTATTTATTTTGAATTTATTTAATTAATATAAAAATAGCCATTTTGGCCACTGACTCGGATTTCGACGAAACAAGTTTCATCGGATCCGTATCGGTGAATTTTTGTAGGGTTTTAAGTTTCGTAGCGATCAGACTTGTCGTTTGATCGTACGGACTCGAAACGCCTTGGAATCGAAATTGAAATCAGTTGAAATCAATTTGAAAATATTGATTTTAGCATAACTTCTTCATACGATACAATTTGAACCTGAAACCTTTTCCATAGCGTTTAAAATATTTTAAAATACCTATTTTGATATATGATTTTACCCAATTTTGTTTCGGGGTTAGAACGGGCTTTTCGGGCCATAGATTGTTCAGCACGTTTATTTATCTGGTCCATCTACTCTATTTCAACCCTACCTATAAATACCCTGTTATAAACCCTAATTTCTCCTCATTCTCATTTGTCTGTACGTACCTTCTTTCTCAACTCCTCATCCCAATGGAAGACAAAACCTAATTCTCAAATTCCAAAAAATAATTTCAATTTCAAAAAAAAAAAAAAAAAAAAATTTGAAGATCTGCAGCAGCTTCTGGTCGCGCTTCGGGTTTCAGAGGAGAAAACCCTAGAGCAACTTTGGTTCAGGAAGAAAAGGACTCGGGTCGCTCCGGGTCGTTTTGGCGAAAACTCCAAGCAAGCACCGGGTAATTGAGGCGGCGCACCGAAGTCGAACCCGAAGTCGACCCAGGACCAGAATTTTCTATTTTTCAAATTTTCATAACTTTTGCATACGAGTTCGGATTCACGCGCGGTTTGTTTTGCTGGGATCGTATCCGAATTTATGACATTTTGGCACTGGTTTGGATGAATTTGAAGACTGTCCAATTTTTAGGTTTAAATTGGATTTGAATTCAATTTAAATTAATAAAGGCGAGTGTTTTAACGCACTCACAATTTCTAAAATTTCTTATGTTTGTTAATTTGACGTATGATATGAGTAGAAATTTATTTATGATTGTTTGGCATGTTTTATTCATCATCTAAGTTACATCGCATTTATTTAATTAACTGTTCATAAATTTTATTATTGCATATAGATTGACAGTTAAAATTTATTTATTTGCATATAAACTGACAGTTAAACAGTTAATAAATTTAATTTGAATACAAACTGCTTGTTAATAACTGTCATTTATTTCCTGTTATATTGTATATGCTATATATTGATGTTTGTTTAAATTGCTGATTATTGAAATAAATTGATGATGATTGAAATAAATTGGTTGATGATTGATATTGGATGAATGGATGATGTGTTCTATCTTACATAAAATGCAAGTTATCATGCATTTTCATTTCATTCGGGATTGCGGTTTGAAATGATATACAACCGCATTTTTATTTTTAAATTGCGGATTGAAATGATAAATATCCGTATCACTTGACCATTGGATAGAAAATTTTATACAGGCACCGCGGTATATATATAAAATTATTTTGAAATGATTTTTATGGTTTGGATATGATACGGTTTAATAAATATTAAATTTGGATATGATATAAATATATTTATATATACATACATAGTTAAATTGTTGAATTTAAGCTATGCATAAATCTGTTAAATAAAAATGAATAAGTTGAAAAATGGCATTTGATAATTTATATTATACGATTTAGTACAGGTTTAAGATCTTGTATATATGTATATATATATAGTTATAGATGATTCAAATAAATTAAGATTGAAAGATAAATTAGAAATTTAATTGGAATTGAGCTTATTTAAAAATTTAACTCCATAAGTTGATGTTAACTTATTAATTGGAAATTTTAAAAGTACGATATTTATAACTGGATTTAACGTATAATTCTAGTATAAATAAATGGAAGGAAATTTTTAGTGTTAACAAATTTAGTTTATTTTAAATGGTTAGGGATTTATCATGTAAACCTTTCAAACTAAATAATAGGAATATGAATTGTTGATTTGAAATTCCCAACCTTAGTTTGAAATCCATTAAATACTCAAAATTTGAAAATATTGAAATTGAAGTAGTTTTATTGAACTGAAAGTGAATCTAAAAGTTATGGGTTTAGACTGAATTTAAAGTGAATAAAAATTGTGAAGGTGTGGAAATTATTTACTTTTAAAGAAATTTTAAATTCAACTGTTTTATTTCTATATACTGTTGAATATCCAAACCATTTAAGTTTTGAAAGTTATGGTTTTAAAACTATGGATTTCGAAGTATTATGTTGAAAGTTAAAAATTCAAATATCTGGTTTCGAGATATTATAAATTTAAAGTGACATGATTTTGGAAAAGAAATATATTAGAAATAAAATGATATCATATTTATTTGGGTTTTAAAAGAAAATGATATCGTATTTATGGGTTTTGAAATGGAGAATTTTATTCTGGTTTTAAAGTATAAACTATTTTTAAATGACCGTGGTGTTATAATAACGTTTGGTTGTTGAAGAGACCGGGATCGGAAGTTGTCATACTCTCTGCCAACTCCGAAAACCACTTTAACAACCGTGTACGCGGTGGAGATTCCAGAATGAAGTAGGATGGTGGCGGCGTTTCCTGTAAGGTAAATACGTGGACCCAACTCCCGTGAGTTGGCATAAGGTGGCTAAAACAGGAGCGATTGACGGGTAAATAAGGTAGCACCTTTGATCGGACACATCCCTTCGATATTATACTTTTGGATTGATTCGGTGGCCACTTTTGATTTCTTTGATTTAGGGGTGTTGTTCGAGGTGGGCGGTAGTAGCAGCTACACGTTACCACCGACCTGGAAGCGTAATTGGTATATCTACCCTGACATCTCCTAGTTGTGCCGTGTCACCTACCCTATCGCGCCTTGTACGAGTTTGCTTTTCTCCCGTAGCCCGTGTGGTATCCTTTGGTGGCTTCCTGATCAGGAGGGACTATGATATTGGATGGACTACTGGGACTATTACGTGTTAAGGGCTATATGGGTAACCCCTTAATGCTAAGAAAAAAGTAATTTTATTTTACAATTAGACACTATTATAATAGCGCAATATTACTACATAGTAAATAGTTTAACGGATCCTTAAGAGATGTGAATCCTGAGCATCTTTTGAATTACCGCACTCATATTTATTCCTGTTGATTTAACTTACATAAGATCTTTTAGTTCTTACTCGAGTGTTTTGTCTTTTCAATTCGCTCGGGTCAGTCCAAGCGTTTCAGGATTTGAAGACTTTATTTCTCGAGGACGAAGACGAAGATTTCATTATTATTATTATATTATATGGTTCCACTATACACTGTATTCCGCTGCATTGATATTATTGGTATGTGAACTCTGATATTTAATTGTATAAAGAAGAATCAAATGTTTTGTAAACAGTTTTATAAACTGTATATTTTATTATTATATTTTATCCTTCCACTGTGAGATTCTATTTTGTTTTATTTCTCCTCTGTTTTTCTTATTTACCCCATAACAATCCGCCCTTGCGTATGGTTTGAATAGGCATGTGTGTCGATTTAAAGTGTGCGAAAAGGCGGGATGTTACACATGGAAGCGGGGTTGGAGCAAAAATTTTAGGTCATTTTAAATGAGGTTTTTAACAATCATCCTGCTTGTAGATTAATTCGAAGGCTTCTGGAAAATCGGAGTACTTTTGTCACATTTAGTAGAGCTTGTCGAAGATACAAAATCATTATAAATACAGTGATTAAAGAAGATCTATTTCAGTTAACACGAGCTATGTTTGATTCACATTATTTGTGGGAGTATCACGTTGATTTTGTTGGATATGCTGCATAAATCTCTGGGTTGTTATAATATATGTAAATATAAATAGTGAATATGCTATATACTGTTTTTGTATTTATCCCACATCGTGGGATAAGTTCTATCCCAAGCTCCTAGGCCTTTATATAAAGGAGCCAATGTAATGAAAATGTATGATTAATCTTTGTAGTGAATAAAATATTTTCTTCCTCTTTCTTTAATGTCTTATTATTTCCTTCTATTCTATAACACATTATCAACACGATCTCAAAATGATCTATTTTACAGATCTCACTCCATTGTACCACTCCTCACCTTCATATCGTAGCTCGCTCTTCCTTGGAATAATGACCGTTCTTATGTTTGAAAACCAGAATGACTACTTCTCCTTTAATCACCTTAGCACGATGAATTTTTGAAATCTCCCTCCTCTCAAAATGCGTCTATTCCTCTCGAACTATATATGATAGATCAACACCACAAAAAAATGCAAGGCTTTTGGAAACATCGTTCTGGCGAAATTTTGCTTTGTACCGACTCAGCTGTTGAGTAATAGAGCAGTCGACACATGTGAGAGCCCTAGCTTCAGTTGTAAGAAATTAAGCAAATAAGCAGAATACTGACAGTGGAAAATAGATGGTCATGCGATTCCTCCAACTAACGACACAAAACACACCGGCTGCTGACTTGAATTCACCAATTCCGAAGGTGGTAAATGGAAGGTAAGCGATTCATAACTGCTTTGTAAGCATAGATTGACATCTTTTTTGAGTTAAATTGACGCCCTATAATGGAATGGCAATCTACATACTAATCTCATAACCTCAACTTGTTCCAAACATTTTGAAAACTAAATTGTTGTTGCGCCACTATTGTCCAGTGATCCTCATTATATTTGTCAACTATGTTTACTATTGCTATAACTACACTAAGTTCTCTAATTTCTGGCATTAAGTCGGGTCTCATTTTTTTATACTTCCACTTATTCATAATTAAATCAATATTAGTGATATATTTAATTTAGATATAAGATTTATAATTTATTATTGCTAAAATATATTAAAAATCTAAGAAATAGTATTATAGCCATATATTATTGATTTGATTGAGAAAAGTTGACTTGTATTGTTTGAGAATATAAAAAATTAAGTTTTTCCCCTTCCTTAGATCTTAAAAGTACATAAAGATTCGGTCAAGGAATTATCTTAGATCATATTGTTGATATTTTCAACGCATGAAACATGTAGATATGAGTAGTGATTTATTTATTTGTTTAGACTGGGTCATGATCGTTAACACTTTTTATTATATGTTAGATAATAACAGTATCTAATTAGTTCTTTGTTTTCAAACTTTGTCCATGGATTCAATTTGTTCTAAATGACACAGACTTCTGGTACCTTTGCACATTTATATTAGCTATTCTAATAAAACTTTCTTCATTATTTATTGAGTGTACTGAAGGTGTTTTATGGAAATGTGCTTATACTACTATGATGTACGAAAGGCATTTAGTGCTGATAATTTTTTTAATTATTTTTGACAAGCCCAATGATATGTTTTTTATTTCATCTTGATTGCTCTATGGAATCGTTTCTTGTTAGACTCAAAGTTAGATTCATAATATGTAACATGGAAAGATCCAGCAACAAAGATGGCTACATGAAGAAATTACAATTTGTCAATTGGCTTACATTTGATATCAGCTAGACTGTTCACTTGTCTTGGTTAGCAATTTGAGTATAGATCAGAATGCAACCATTATTGTTTTAAAAAATTCTTCTTTAAATTGTATATAAAACTATGGAGTTGATAATAGTACACAATTTTTTTAGGTGCTAGTATTAACACCTAACCTCGCACCCACATAAAATAAAAATGAAATCAATTATTAGGCTTTGTAATGCCACATAAAAAGGTCTTATGTATGTATTTTAGAAATAGGTACAACAAAAATCTCCAGTAGAGATATTTTATGGTACTTTGGAAGTAGCAACTATGCAATTTACGTATGAAAAAAGCAATGCTGTATATTGGAACGGCATTTAAAAAGTAATGCATGTAAAATATCTCTGGAAGAGATATGTAACACTACAGAAGTGGTGATGATAAAATATCTCTAGAAGAGATTTACATATTGTCCCTAAAGAAGAAAATATGTATTACTATAATACTCACAAGTAGACTTTTGGCATGATAATTTTACTATTACACTCCAAAATTGTGGTTATAATATATCCCCAGAAATGATGTAATACCTTTGTGTAGCATCACAAAAGCATTGCCTATGAAATATTTTCAAATATGATATAGCACTTCAGGAAGTGACATGGCAATAAATAACCCAAAGAATTTGTAAATCAAAATAGAACCATAAGAAAGGGATGCAAAATGCATCTACAAAATTCAATCTACCATTGTAATGGACCTGTAGCTCCATTAGACAGATTTAAGAGAAAATAGTGATATGCAATATATTCTTTTTCGAAAATATACCATGAATTCAATATCAAATGTATAACTACTCTTAAAGAAATATCTTTAGATATCCTCCTGAAGAGATAATCTATATGTCATATCATAATTTCCACGAAAATTAAAATACAGTCTTCAAGTGATCTTTGTGTGTTACAAATATAATTGCATATTTCTATAACATTTCAAGTGTCCAGAAGATACACTTATTTTTATTGTAATTTTTTCTATTGAACTCTCCAGAAGAGATGTCCATATGTAATTCGAACTATGTATTCTTATATGCATATTTATAAATAATAATTAAAACGAATATTTGAAATATCATTGAAGAATAAACCTTAACAACTCGAAGTTGTTCGCATAATTTATTTGAACTAGAAGTTAAACATGATCACTAGTTCAAACGAGAAAGAATATGAAAATTTATAATATATGTATAATACGTGGACGCATGTGTACATCCATATATGTAAAAATTCAGCTGACAACCTGAAGTTTGTTATGAGCTCATCTTATAGATTATGCATAGATATTAATTAGCGATTTAAAATTCAATCATCATAAATGTTGAATGACTTGAAGTCA
This sequence comes from Allium cepa, assembly GCA_030765085.1. NCBI lineage: Eukaryota > Viridiplantae > Streptophyta > Magnoliopsida > Asparagales > Amaryllidaceae > Allium > Allium cepa. The sequence goes on from CM060934.1 coordinate 208,218,836, forward strand.
CATATGTATTCAAATGATCTACACAATAAGTAAACTCCTCTAATTGGCTAGATCAATGAATGAGAACAAACTCTAACAAGAAATATCAATTGAATGCATTTTATCAACTGATAAAAGAATTATCCTCCTATTATTAATATGTATGGTGTATTTGCTAGTAGCAACGGGATAATGCATTAAAATGAGAATCCAAAGAGGATTATTATTTTATGTGACAATGTTTGTCAACATTAAGGGGGAGGATAAAGGGATACAAGTTCATTTTGATCAATAGTGTTAAATTTTTGTTAAAGTATACAATGATGCAAAATATTGAGTAACTTGAATAAATTCAATAATATCCCTAGTAGACTTTCTTCAATAATAGCTTTGAATCCCTGAAGGATCAAAAGGTGTAAACCACATCTGAAATGTGGTACAGAAGTCAGTTCGAATATTTTTAGAGTGAGATGTCAAATAAAGGAGGTGAATGTTCTTGAAGAAACACTTAAGGGTGTTCTGAAAGAGATCAGTGACATGATTGTCAAATAACCCTAAAAGTGGTTTATGTACTAAAACATGATAAATAATGAGATCACAATAAATCATATGCATAGGTCACAATAAATAATCATCAATGATAAATTTGTAAATAATAAAGCGCTTATGTTTATAAATGGATTAAAGATCATGGATTAGAGAAAACATGATTGGCCATCATGAAATTTTCCTTAATGAGAAATATGGACCTATAGTCCATAAATTATAATTAGAAACATGTATATAAAGTACACTAAAATTACTAAAACACATATAGTGTCAACGACATGTTAAGTGCCATGGGCAAGATATTTTTAGAGATAATTGAATTGATTGAAGTAGTAAAAGTGTTTGAAACACTTTAAATACCCCGGAGGTATAAACATTGTTTAAATCATACTAAACAATGAAATTATAAAAATTCCCGAAGAATATAAATAACTTTGGTGGTTATAAAGAAGGTAAAGAACAAGGAGCGTAGATTACAACTTCTTTTGAGTATTGTTATAATGAAAATCTTGATATACTTCAAGATGAGTAGATTACTTCCTACTTTTTAGTATTGTTTTCTTGAATTTTTTTTAATATTCATCATAGATGTATAGTTGCAACACGCAAAACTGATTTGAAGCACAAAAAAATGAAAGCACGTAAAGTGTTTTTCATAAAAGTAGCATATAAAATGCATAAAATGCACATAGTATTTGGAAGAAACAATCTTGAAAATTTTAATTGTATCGAATGAAACTATTAATAAATTGTATTATTAATGAGATACATATTTATGGATCCAGAAGTATCTATAATCAATTTGAGTTATCGAAAGACGAATATGAATTTAGAGGAAACTTCTAAGTCAGGGGGTGCATCCATAAGTATTTTATAATGCACTCTTTTTCCTTAATTAAGTTTTTTCCCACGGGTTTTTAATAGTAAGGTTTTAATGAGGCATTATTTTGATCCAGAAGTATCAACTCACAAGTAACATTTGAAAATAAGTTATAATGTACTCTTTTTCTTTATTTATGATTTTTCCCATTGTGCTTTTCTTAGCAAGATATTAACGGGGCATTAGTTTGATCTAAAAGTATCAAACTTCATTTGAAGAAATGAGAAAATAAAATATGTCAATGTACTCTTTTTCCTTCACTGAGATTTTTTCCATTGGGTTTTTCTTAGTAAGGTTTTAATGAGGAATTGTTTTGATCCCGAAGTATCAAACCCTTAAAAAGAGTATCATTTTTAATATGATTTTACAAGTTGCACTCTTTTCCTCGTTCAAGGTTTTTTCCATTGGGTTTTCCTAATAGAGGTTTTTAATGAGGCAACAGACAATATCTAGATTGACTGAATGAATAAATGCAAACAAGATAACAATGAGGGGGAGCAATCATCATCCACGTTACAAAAGGGACAATTTCAAGTTAACAAAGGATTTAAGATTTTAAAGACGCATATTCAAGGAGGTGTGTTATAATATATATGTAAATATAAATAGTGAATATGCTATATACTATTTTTGTATTTATTCCCACATCGTGGGATTAATTCTATCTCAAGCTCCTAGGCCTTTATGTAAATGAGCTAATGTAATGAAAATGTATGATTAATCTCTGTAGTGAATAACATATTTTCTTCCTCTTTCTTTAATGTCTTATTATTTCCTTCTATTCTATAACACGGGTTAGATTTATTAGACAATTTGAATGATGTTTGGGTTAGTTAAGTAAGTTTTTTAAGTTAATTACCTTCAGCAAGTTCTTTGCACTTTCAGTAAGTTATATATACTTTCAAATTCAACTAAAATCTATGTTTTCAAATTCAAGTATGCACTTAAGATAATAATAGCATTTAACCCATGGAAAACATCAACAAATAAGACTTAACTTACTAAGACAACAAATAATAAATGCAAACAACTTCATAGAAAACAAACAAGACAACAAATAGTAAAACATGACAACATCATTGAAAACAAACACGACAACAAACAAGACAACCGATGATTAAAAAATTACCTTCAACCAACTAATAAGTTAATTAAATCCAATGTCCTTTGAAGCAATTGAATTTGTTTTTCAAGCTCACTAGCATACACAACTGCTCGATAAGGTAGAGGATCGTCAATCCATTGCCAAAGTCCACAAACATTAAGAGAATTATGGCATCTATGATGGCGTCAACTGGCGTCGGTTCCGTTTCTTACAACAGTATACAAAACAGAAACCCTACAGCTACAGTAGATCTTTCCAGAGTTAACCTCTTGATCTATGACAGGTACTTGGTGGCGTATTTCGTTCCTTCCTTTTCTTCTCCCATCACGGCTACGTCGCTATGCTATTTGACGTCTACTATTTTCCAACTACATGCGCTCTTGCACTTCTATCTCATGCTCTCTTACATCAACATTGTGTCTTTCCTTCATTTCAGTATACCACTCGGTTGGTAACTGAGTGGAGGATGTATTCGTCTGGCAATTATGTTGTAACGTACCTTCGTATGAGTATGGCGAGGGGAAAAAATACGATTGTAATCGATCATTTTTATATACTACTGGTATGATATGAATGAAGAGAAGTATGGCAAGCAAAACGAAATATATATGTGTATATATATATGTATAGCATAATACATTGCCTATGTAAAGCAGTGCAACGTGGCTACAGTGGCCGATTTAACCCCACACTTTGCCATTCTGACTCCATATCCATTAGCTTTAATCCATGTAAGGCAATGCAAAGTGGCTACAATGTCTGATGTGACCCGACACTGTGTCATTCTGACTCTACATAACAAAACTTTAATCCATGTAAAGCAGTGCAACGTGGCTACAATGTCCGATATGAATCGACACTATGCCATTCTGTCTCCACATGACAAAGCTTTAACCCGTGCGAAGTAGTGCAACGTGGCTACAGTGTCGGATATGATCCGACACTGTGCCATTTTGTTACATATCACAAAGCTTTATTTTGTGTAAAGCATTGCAACGTGGCTACAGCGTCCGATAAGACTCGACACCGTGTCATTCTGTCTCTACATAACAAAGCTTTAATCCATGTAAAGCAGAGCAACGTGGCTACAGTGTTCGATGTGACCCGACACTTGACCATTCTGCCTCCATCTTCAGTGCAAAGTGGACATTTGATTTATCAATATGGCATTATATAGCATAATAAATGCTGCCTCTGTGTGATTAATCAATATGGCTATAGTATCAAATATGATTGGACATTGTGTCATTCTATATCCATTAAACAACAAAAGCTTATATATAGAATTAAGAATGTCGAAAATCATTTTCATTCAAATTTCCAAACTCATCATCACCATTCTTCTACCAATATTATATGAGTTCCCTAAAATGTATGTGGTGCTTCTTATTCTCGTCTTCGTCGTCGTCATCAGACGATTTCATTGAGCATTGTATTAATCAACAAACAATGTTTGCTATTGAAACGAGGGATTTAAATGGCCCATGAAATTGCTGAAAGCTCTGCTTCAACCCAAGGAGGTAGCATTGTTGGAAGGAGAAACTAGTGATATGGACGAGATTATGCTGGCGGTTATAATAAACTATCCGAGGATGATTTTATGGCAAACCTCGTGTACGAGGATGTGGATTTTTGACGAAAATTTTATATATCAAAGAATATCTTTAATCGGGTTCTCGATAAATCAACCAAAACAAACATTTTTTTTCACCCACAGAAGAAATGGAATTAATGAACTAGGAATTTCTCCACTGCAAAAGGTTACGACAGCACTTCGCATGATATCATATAGAATTTTTGGTGATTTGCAAGATGATATAGTGCGGATTGGAGACTCAACGGCAATCCTATGTATGAAAGAATTTTGCAAAACTGTTGTTTGTATGTTTGATGAAGAATATCTTCGGTCCCCAACACTTCACGACATTGGCAGATTATTGGCAATGGGATCTCAACGTGGATTTCAAGGTATGATAGGTAGTTTAGACTGTATGTATTGGAGGTGGAAAAATTATTCAGTTGCATTGCAGGGTCAATACACATGACATTGCAAAAAGGCAACTATGGTATTGGAAGCTGTTGCTTCGTTCGATTTTTATATATGGCATGCTTTTTTTGGAGCACCGGGTTCACTGAATGATATTATCATTCTACGAATGCCATATTTATTTCATGACTTATGTAATGATATATCACCTCTACACAATTACAAAATAGGAGAAAATGATCATTCCATGGGTTATTGCTTGGTAAATGGAATTTATCCAAAGTGGAAAGCACTTGTGCAAGTATACAAAAGACCAAATAACGCAAAAGAAGCCAAATTCATCAAACAACAAGAGAGTTTAAGGAAAGATGTTGAATGAGCATTTGGAGTGCTTTAAGGTAGGTTTCATATATTAAGAATAGAGGTATACTACCACGTTTTGAGGTATTATCTAATATCATATGATGTTGTATTATTTTACATAATACGATTGTCGAAGAAAAATGTAGTGGGTATGAGCTTCAATAGAGAAACTATCCAAACATTGCTATGGCATGTTGAAAAAAACTTCATAGGGACCCAAATACTTTTAGTGAATACTTGCAAAGAATACAGGACATCGAGATCCATAAGCTCATATTGATCTAAAAGAAGAACTAATGGAACATTACTAGGAACATATAAGAAGCCATTAGTAGAAGTGATGTATGAATAGTGTTTGTGTTTCACTTATCTATTATACTAAGTTGTTGTTGACGTGTTGTAGTAGTGTTTGTGTTTGAATTTTTAATACTATTGTACTAAATTGTTGTTGATGTTTTGTAATAATGTTTGTGTTTGAATTTGTTATGTCTATTTTACTAAGTTGTTGTTGACATGTTAATAGTAATAGCAACAGTGAGATCGACAAAACAAAAATGACAATAAACTATAACAATAGCAATAATAATAGCATTAACAATAACTGCAACTAAAACAGTAGCAATCACAATAACAACAACACTAGCAATGACACTACAACTAACACTTAAGGGAACAAATATAAGATGTAACACTAAGATACATAATGCGAACCTAGTTTGCTACAAACCCCTATTATTTCTATGGCACTCCTCAATTTGCTTCTCCATATACAACCTTTGCACTGGATTGAGTTCGTTTAGGTTGCAACTTAAAAGAGCCATATCATCAGCTCGTTGTTGTCGAGCTACCTCTTGTTTTCTTAACTCTAAATTGTCAATTCTTAAATTTTGTTTTTCATTATGACGTCGTTATTTTTATTTACCGTATTAAGTCTCTTTGCTTCTTTTGTTTTCGTGTATAATTTATTTGCATCTTCAACAGTCGCCATTCGCTCACTAATGTGTTCATAATGTCACTGTAGTCGATGGCAGTTTTTTTCTTCCCTTTGTACTTCTCTGGAGGCCTACTACCTATACTAGTTGTGAAGGAGGTGTCTTCATATGGATCAGATTTACCAGGGCTAGATTAATCGCTCGTCTTTCTAGGAAGAAAGCGCATTACTGAGTGTTCTCGTCGCACTCGGTTCCATTTTTCCTCTTTTGCGAGTATGTTGTAGCAATGGTGCATGTTGAATGGTTGATTATTATGTTCAGACATATAGATTACATTTGCTTGACTAAGCCATAGATGATGAAGTACTATAAGAAGAATAAAACATAGAACTTGATAATTTGAACTAAAAAATTAAAATCGTTACCAAGTCCATGTCATTTGCACACTTTGTTGTTTTGAATGCAGTCCGACCATTATTCCTTTCCAACGTTGACAAGCGGAATTTATTCTTTTCCAAGACTGTTTTAAAGAATCAATAGTTCTTCGAAGACTATTTGGACTTTGTTGGTTAAAAAAATTGCGTACAGAATTCCAAAAAGATCTTTCACTTTGGCTCGCACCTTTTTTTATTGTTTCTAGAACATTCAACTCAATAGAATGCTAATTCAGCTTGCTCGTACAACGACCACTTAACCATTTTTTTCATTAATGTTAATTCCCATTGTTTGCTTTCTCCAAGCTTGAGCAAAAGAAAAATTAGAATTTCTATAAACATCTTCTTCTTCGGCAGTTTCATTACCATCGAATAGGGTATTTTGGTTTTTCCATTTGTTATCTCCAAATTGATTATTCAGATTTCTTGATAAATTTTGAGAACGATAAGGCAACATTGGCCGTTATTGGCTATTGGAAGGCACGTAGTTTTGATCATAGTTATAATTTTGTTGAAACTTGTTATTGAGCGAATAATTAGAATTTTGGTAATGGTTCGAATCTTGTTGAGAACGGAAGAATTTCAGATTTTTTTGTGGACGATACGAATTTTACAGTTGAGAATTTTGAGAATGATATTGATTTTGACCCTGTTGAGAATTGAACGTATTTTGATTGAATTGAATCGGATTCTAATCATCGAATCTAAGTTGAGACAAAAATCTAGGAGACGAAGATTTTTGAGATTTTCCTTTTAAGTTTTTCAACATTAATGAGATTTTTGAAAGACAATTTGTTGAAGAGAGTAATAAATGTAGAATAAATGGTGTAAATAAGATTTTTTTTTAATTGGCAAGTTATATAAAGGAGGAAGGAAAGGGAGAGCTAATGGTCATTTAAATGAACATGTGCACTTAGGCGGTTTTATTATAACCAGCTTAGGGGCAACAGTCATTTATATGGCCGTTGCCATAAGGTAGTTTTAGCCGGCCATAATAAGCCAGCTAGGCTTAGCCGGCTATATTATAGCCGCCTAAGCCTTCAACCCTTTGGTTGCTTTGGCAACCATCCAGGTTGCCAAAGCAACCTAGAAGAGCATAACCGAACCCCTGTTGGGGGTTGGTTGCTTCCCAACCGACACTCTGTTAGGAATTCTCTTACAAGTCAGTCTGTAAAAGTAAGGTTTCACTTCATAATAAAAATTAATCTATAGAATAGAATAATATTTGATCTTTAACAAGTGGTTCATTTTAATTGAACCAATATTAGAAAAATCAAAATAAAAGCTATCACTTTTGCATAAAGTTATTACAATTATCTTTCTTTGATTATAGATATATATTCCTGAAATGTCAAAGTTAAAAATTTAAAAGAGGTTTTAATTCAAATTTCATGATGATTAAGTTCAGTATACATATTTATAATTTATTTTAGCATTTATTAAATTTTTGTATTAGTTTTCATTAATTCTACTTTTTTCTATTTGTGTATTTATTCAATTGCATTTTAATATTCGTGTTGTCCATTTAAGTTTAGATTTTTTATCCTTCTGTTCATGTGTACATATTAATTTTTTATACTTTAACATAATGTAATTTGAACATTCAAATTGTATTTTCAATACTCTAATTATCATTTTATATTTATAAACTTTTGTTCAAATTCATAGAAGATGCATTATGAGACAACAATATATACCTTGAAGTATGATAACTATGAGGTTGATATTTGCGAGGATATGGTTCAAAAGAGAACTTACGTTAAGTTTAAACGATCTCATACACTTGATACTATTTTATAAAATGAATTTTTCCATTTATTCTCTTATATAAACAATTCAATTTTTGTTCATTTTTTATTTTTTCTAGAATTGGTAAAGAAGTTATTGAGATAATGGGAGTTAAAAAAGATCTTTATTTTATTATATCTCTTGTAACATTCCCGGTTTTTAGGCCAAATTAAATCTAGTAATTAGTATTAATTTTTGAATTAATTTGTGAATTAGATTGAATTTTCCAAAATAATAAGATGTGTTTGTTTATATAAATATGGATATAAATAGAATTTTGGTTTTTTTTGAAATTCAAGAATAAATATTTCAGAAATAAAATTGGATTTATTGAATTTATATTTCCAAGGAACTAACATATATGTGTATATATGTGATTATTTATAATTATATTTCAAATCATTTTCTTATTAAGTTGTATAAATATAAATAATTAAAATATGTGAATGCAAATGTAAAACAAGAATTAATAAAAGCTTTAAATTTACATATATGTATATATATCTTTTGAAATAAAAATGATTTATATAAAGATATTTTAACTTATGTTTAAAATTTAAACAAGATTGAGTAAAAGATTTATATTACTTTTCTTTTATATACTTGGAGATAAATATAGTGAGTATATATAAATATAACTATAGTACATATGTGTCTTTTGGAATTAATAAAACATATACATACATATATATATATATATATATATATATATATATATATATATATAAAATTAAAATGTATACATGTATAAAACATAAAATATGATTCACAAATTAATAACATGAAGGGTTTAAAACAAAGTTTATAAATTAATTAACTTAAGGGTTTTAAACATAAAATACTTGTTTAGGACATTTGTAAAATAAAGAGAATATGTAATAACAAGTGTAGAAAAATAAATACAAGCAATTACAATTGTAGGCTTAACAAAAACATATATTAACAAGTGGAAGATAATAATAACATGTGGCAAAACAATTTTTATTTTGAAATTTAAAATTTAAAATATGAAAATCACATAAACATGTTTTAAAAAGAAAAGAAAATTAAAAACAAAACGTTCAACATTCTTCAATCCTCATTTTCAAATCTGAAAAATAAAACTTGGAAACCCAAAGTAAAAACAGAAAAGAAAACCTGGAAATCTAAGCAAAATTCACACCTGAATGCAACTACAAATTCAAACTGCATTCAATCTAAAAACCTGGAAAGCCAAAGAAATCAAGATCAAAGAACAAGTTTCAAAAAGAAAATCAAGTTCAACCAGAATTTGAAACATCTCAAAATTTTAAATCTGAAAACAGTTCGACCTGAAGCAAATGAAAATGAAATAGCAAGCAGAAGTTCAAATTCAACTAGGAAAACAAAGCAGATCAAAGGATAAGAAAAATTCCAGTTTTCAAAGGAACAAAGCTACCAGTTATCAAATTCAAAACCAAATTTCCAGTTCTCTGTCTCTCATTTCCAGATGAGAAAACACACTTGTATCTGCCTCTATGTTTTGATGTTTATGGTTGATGTTTGAACATGCTACAAAAATGTTGTCTAGCTATTAAATATACTTGCATGTTATATATATATATATATATAAGTATGTATGTAGATGTGCATGCCTGAACACACCTTTGTTTAGTTTGTCAGGTTAAAGATAAGTTCAAAAATTCAATTTCTTTTTTCTCAATCTCTTATAGGTTATGATTTCTGAAACGGAAATGATTATAACAATGTGATGTTATTTCTAAAAATAGTTTTAAATGAAAATATTTGGTAAATATTCAAAAAAAAGGAAATTACAGTAAAGTCCTTTTTAATCTGGAAATCCAATGTATTTATTTTCAAATTTTGGTTACATAAACAGAATCGTGTTTAAAAACAATGATTTATAGAATAAAAATCAAAATTTTTATATTGGTATTGGATGTGAAATTTATATTGAACGAGAAACATGTTATCATAAAAATCCGATAATCGATGACACCTGGTTCGTCGTGATTTTGTCCGAGGGTGGTTCGAGCATTGACGGTCAAGGGAAAAATGGCTACAGGGTTATTAGATCATCGGGGCGGCCAGGATATGGTGGAGTAGGGTTTAAGGCCAAGATTTGGTTGCCGTCATTCTCGAAGAAATGGCATCAACGTCGAAGCACCGGAAGCGACCAGTATGGAGAGAATCATTGCGAGAAGGTGTGGCGTGTCTTTGGGTTGAACGACGTGAGTTCTGGTGATCATGGTCGTCGACGGAGGTGATTTTTGTCGATCGTGTTAATTCCTGGAGGTTGCTCGATCCTTTGCTTTTGATTTCTAGGTCGAACACGTCGAGCTGAGTGATCGGGTGAGTTGACAAAGTCGTAGATGACATGTTGATGGTCGTGGTGATGATCGGAGTTGACCAAACCCATCGTACACATGCACGAGATATCATTGTACATGGGTTCGTATATATGCTCTGGGGAAGAAGCAGTTCTCTCGGGTTCGACTCGAAGAGATTCGCGAAATAGCTGGAGAAAAAGAAGATGTGGGATAACCCGAAGTTGAGCTTGGGTAAACAAGTGTTTGGCTCGGGTTGTTGATAATACAACAGGGTTTTAAAATTTAAGTAAATATTTAACAAAGTTTTAAACAATATAAATGTTTAAATCAAGTTTTTAACGAACACAAGAAGGTAAACAAAGTTTAAAAAGGCAATGATAAATTTAATCAAGTTTTCAAAATATATTAACTATGTTTTAGAAGCTAAAATGAAAATTAAATAAGTTTTTAACAAAATTTCAATGTTTAGTTAAATGTCTAAAATTGATTTGTTTTTAAAGTAATATATGTTAGGTTAAATATGTAATTAATTTCTAAATGCTTTCAAATGGAACTTAACAATTAACTACTTAAGGTAGGTGATTAATTAGTGATAAATTAAAGGTTAATTTATTTTAATCAAGGTGATTGATTTAATTATGTGATTAATTAAGGGTTAATTAATTAAGGATTAAGGTTAATTAAATAACGATTTAAAGATTAATTAATTAATGAAAGTGATTAAGGAATGATTTATTAATTAAGGGTCGATTAATTATTGTAATTAATTAAGGATAATTAATTAAAGGATAATTAAATAATTAAAGGTTAATTATTTAATGATTAATGGTTGATTTATTTATTAATTAAGATTGGTTACTGTAACATTCCTGGTTTTTAGGCCAAATTAAATCTAGTAATGAATATTAATTTTTGAATTAATTTGTGAATTAAATTGAATTTCCAAAATAATAAGTTGTGTTTGTTTATATAAATATGGATATAAATAGAATTTTGATTTAATTTTCAAAATTCAAGAATAAATATTTAAGAAATAAAATTGGATTTGTTGACTTTATATTTCCAAGGAACTAACATATATGTGTATATATGTGATTATTTATAACTAGATTTCAAATTATTTTCTTAGTAAGTTGTATAAATATAAGTAATTAAAATGTATGAATGAAAATGTAAAACAAGAATTAATAAAAGCTTTAAACTTACATACATGTATATATATCTTTTGAAATAAAAATGATTTATACAAAGATATTGCAACTTAAGTTTAAAATTTAAACAAGATTGAATAAAAGATTTTTCATTTATATACTTGGAGATAAATATAGTTAGTATATATAAATATAACTATAGTACATATGTATCTTTTGGAATTAATAAAACACACACACACAGATATATATATATATATATATATATATATATATATATATATATATATATATATAAATTAAAATGTATACATGTATAAAACATAAAATATGATTCACAAATTAATAACATAAAGGGTTTAAAACAAAATTTATAAATTAATTAAGTTAAGGGTTTTTAACATAAAATTCTTGTTTAGGACATTTGTAAAATGAAGAGAGTATGTAATAACAAGTGTAGGAAAATAAATACAAGCAATTACAAGTGTAGGCTTAACAAAAACATAGATTAACAAGTGGAGGATAATAATAACATGTGGCAAAACAATTTTTCTTTTAAATTTTAAAATATGAAAATCATATAAACATGTTTTAAAAAGAAAAGAAAATCAAAAACAAAACAGTTCAACATTCTTCAATCCTCATTTTCAAGTCTGAAAAATAGAACTTGGAAACCCAAAGTAAAAACAGAAAAGAAAACCTGGAAATCTAAGCAAAATTCAAACCTGAATGCAACTACAAATTCAAACTGCATTCAATCTAAAAACCTAGAAAGCAAAAGAAATCAATATCAAAGATCAAGTTTCAAAAAGAAAATCAAGTTCAACCAGAATTCAAAACATCTCAAAATTCTAAATCTGGAAACAGTTCAACCTGAGGCAAGTGAAAATCAAATTGCAAGCAGTTACGAAAATAAAGCAGATCAAAGATTAAAAAAAATTCCAATTTTCAAAGGAACAAAGCTTCTAGTTATCAAATTCAAACCAAATTTCCAGTTCTCTGTCTCTTATTTGCAGGTGAGCAAACACACTTGTATCTGCCTCTATGTTTTGATGTTTGTGGTTGATGTTTGAACATGTTACAAAAATGTTGTTTAGCTGTTAAATGTACTTGCGTGTTAAATATATATATATATATATATATATATATATATATATATATCTCTGTGTGTGTGTGTGTAGATGTGCCTGCCTGAACACACCTTTGTTTAGTTTGTAAGGTTAAAGATAAGTTCAACGGAAATATATATTTATAGGTTATGATTTCTGAAAGGGAAATGATTATAACAATGTGATGTTATTTCTGAAAATAGTTTTAAATGAAAATATTTAGTTAATATTCAGAAAAAAGGAAATTACAGTAAAATCATTTTTAATCTAGAAATCTAATGTATTTTTGGTTATATAAATAGAATCGTGTTTAAAAACAATGATTTTTAGAATAGAAATAAAAAAATTTAGATTGGTATTGGATGTGAAATTTATAGTTGAACGAAAAACACGATATCATCAAATTCCAATGATCGACGACAATTGGTTCGTCGTGGCTTGGTCGGAGGGTGGTTCGAGCATTGATGTTCAAGGGAAAAATGGCTATAGGGTTATCGGACTGTCGGGGCAGCCAGGATATGATGGAGTAGGGTTTAAGGCCGAGATTTGGTTACCTTCGTTCTCGAAGAAATGGCGTCAACATCAAAGCATCGGAAGCGACCGGTATGGGGGGAATCGTTGCGAGAAGGTGTGGCATGTCTCTAGGTTGAACGAAGTGAGTTCTGGTGATCAAGGTCGTCGACGGAGGTGATTTTTGACGATTGTGATGATTCCTGGAGGTTGCTCGATCCTTTTTTTTGATTTCCAGGTCGAACACGTCGAGTTGAATGATCGGGGGAGTTGGCCATGTCGTAGATGACATGTTGATGGTCAGTGATGATCGGAGTTGACCAGACCCATCGTACACGTGCATGAGATATCATTGTATATGGGTTCGTATATATGTTTTGGGGAAGAAGTAGTTCTCTCAGGTTCGACTCGAAGAGATTCGCGAAATAGCTCGGGGGAAAACAAGATATGGGATAACCCGAAGTTGAGCTCGGGTAAGCAAGTGTTTGGCTCGGGTTGTTGATAATACAGCAGGGTTTTAAAATTCAAAGTAAATATTTAACAATGTTTTAAACGATATAAATGTTTAAATCAAGTTTTTAACGAACACAAGAAGGTGAACAAAGTTTAAAAAGGCAATGGTAAATTTGATAAAGCTTTCAAAATATATTAACTATGTTTTAGAACCTAAAATGAAAATTAAACAAGTTTTTAACAAAGTTTCAAAGTTTAATTTTTAAGTTAAATGTCTAAAATTGATTTGTTTTTAAAGTAATATATGTTAGGTTAATTATGTAATTAATTTCTAAATGCTTTCAACTGGAATTTAATAATTAATTACTTAAGGTAGGTGGTTAATTAATCAATGTGATTAATTAAAAGTTAATTTATTATAATCAAGGTGATTGATTTAATTATGTGATTAATTAAGGGTTAATTGATTAAGGATTAAGGTTAATTAATGACATGATTAAGGTTAATCAAATAATGATTTAAAGATTAATTAATTAATGAAAGCGATTAAGGAATGATTTATTAATTAAGGGTTAATTACTTAACGTAATTAATTAAGGTTGATTAATTAAAGGATAATTAAATAATTAAAGGTTAATTATTTAATGATTAAAGGTTGATTTGTTTATTAATTAAGATTGATTAATGTAACATTCCCGGTTTTTAGACCAAATTAAATCTAGTAATTAATATTAATTTTTGAATTAATTTGTGAATTAAATTGAATTTTCCAAAATAATAAGATGTGTTTGTTATATAAGTATGGATATCAATAGAATTTCGGTTTTTTTTTTAAAAAATTCAAGAATAAATATTTCAGAAATAAAATTGGAGTTATTGACTTTATATTTCCAAGGAACTGACATATATGTGTGTTTATGTGATTATTTATAATTAGATTCCAAATCATTTTCTTATTTAGTTGTATAAATATAAATAAGTAAAATGTATGAATGCAAATGTAAAACAAGAATTAACAAAAGCTTTGAACTTACATATATGTATATATATCTTTCGAAATAAAAATGATTTATATAAAGATATTTTAACTTAAGTTTAAAATTTAAACAAGATTGAATAAAAGATTTAAAATATTTTTCTTTTATATACTTGGAGATAAATATAGTTAGTAAATATAAATATAACTATAGTACATATGTATCTTTTAGAATTAATAATATATATATATATATATATATATAAATTAAAATGTATACATGTATAAAACATAAAATATGATTCACAAATTAATAACATAAAGGGTTTAAAACAAAATTTATAAATTATTTAAGTCAAGGGGTTTTAGCATAAAATTCTTGTTTAGAAAAAGAGAATATGTAATAACAAGTGTAGGAAAATAAATACAAGCAATTACAAGTGTAGGCTTAACAAAAACATAGATTAACAAGTGGAGGATAATAATAACATGCGGCAAAACACTTTTTCTTTTAAATTTTAAAATATGAAAATAATATAAACATGATTTAAAAAGAAAAGAAAATAAAAAACAAAACAGTTCAACGTTCTTCAATCCTCATTTTCAAATATTAAAAATAAAACTCGGAAACCCAAAGTAAAAACAGAAAAGGAAACTTGGAAATCTAAGCAAAATTCAAACCTGAATGCAACTCCAAGTTCAAACTGCATTCAATCTAAAAACATGGAAAGTAAAAGAAATCAAGATTAAAGATCAAGTTTCAAAAAGAAAATCAAGTTCAACCAGGATTCAAAACATCTCAAAATTTTAAATCTGGAAACAGTTCAACCTGAAGCAAGTGAAAATCAAAAGCAAGAAGAAGTTCAAATTCAACTAGGAAAACAATGCAGATCAAAGATTAAAAAAAATTCCAGTTTTCAAAGGAACAAAGCTTCCAGTTATCAAATTCAAAACCAAATTTTCAGTTCTCTGTCTCTCATTTCCAAGTGAGCAAACACACTTGTATATGCCTCTATGTTTTGTTGTTTCTGGTTGATGTTTGAACATGTTACAAAAATGTTGTCTAGCTGTTAAATATACTTGCATGCTAAATATATAGATACATACATATATATATATATATGTATGTATGTAGATGTGCATGCCTGAATACACCTCTGTTTAGTTTGTCAGGTTAAAGATATGTTCAAAAATTCAATTTATTTTTTCTCAATCTCTTATAGGTTATAATTTCTGAAAGGGAAATGATAATATCAACGTGATGTTATTTCTAAAAATAGTTTTAAATGAAAATATTTGGTAAAAATTCAGAAAAAAGGAAGTTATGGCAAAATCCTTTTTATTACGAAAATCCAATGTATTTATTTTCAAATTTTGGTTATATAAATAGAATCGTGTTTAAAAACAATGATTTTTAGAATAGAAATCAAAATTTTTAGATTGGTATTAGATGTGAAATTTATAGTTGAACGGAAAACACGTTATCATCAAATTTCAATGATCAACGACAACTGGTTCGTCGTGATTTGGTCAGAAGGTGGTTCGAGCATTGATGGTCAAGGGAAAAATGGCTACAAGGTTATCAGATCGTCGGGGCGGCCAGGATATGGTGGAGTAGGATTTAAGGCCGGGATTTGGTTGCCGTCGTTCTCGAAGAAATGGCGTCAACGTCAAAGCACCAATAGCGACCAGTATGAGGGGAATCGTTGCGAGAAGGTGTGGCGTGTCTTTGGGTTGAACGACGTGAGTTCTGGTGATCAAGGACGTCGATGGAGGTGATTTTTGTCGATCGTGTTAATTCCTGGAGGTTGCCCGATCCTTTGATTTTTATTTCCAGGTCGAACACATCGAGCTGAGTGATCGGGCGAATTGGCAAAGTCGTAGATGACATGTTGATGGTCGTGGCGATGATCGGAGTTGACCAGACCCATCGTACACGTGCATGAGATATCATTTTATATCGATTCGTATATATGCTTTGGGGAAGAAGCAGTTCTCTCGGGTTTGACTCGAAGAGATTCGCGAAATAGCTCGGGGGAAAAGAAGATGTGGGATAACCCGAAGTTGAGCTCGGGTAAACAAGTGTTTGGCTTGGGTTGTTGATAATACATCAGGGTTTTAAAATTTAAAGTAAATATTTAAAAAAGTTTTAAACGATCTAAAAATCAAGTATTCAAAATATATTAACTATGTTTTAGAAGCTAAAATGAAAATTAAACAAGTTTTTAACAAAGTTTCAAAGTTTAATTTTTAAGTTAAATGTCTAAAATTGATTTTTTTTTAAAGTAATATATGTTAGGTTAATTATGTAATTAACTTTTAGATGCTTTCATATGGAATTTAATAATTAATTACTTAAGGTAGGTGATTAATTAATCAATGTGGTTAATTAAAGGTTAATTTATTTTAATCAAGGTAATTGATTTAATTATGTGATTAATTAAGGGTTAATTAATTAAGGATTAAGGTTAATTAATTACATGATTAAGGTTGATTAAATAATGATTTAAATATTAAATAATTAATGAAAGTGATTAAGTAATGATTTATTAATTAAGGGTTAATTAATTTATGTAATTAATTAAAGGATAATTAAATAATTTAAGGTTAATTATTTAATGATTAAAGGTTGATTTATTTATTAATTAAGATTGATTAATACTATCCTCCACTTGTTAATCTATGTTTTTGTTAAGCCTACACTAGTTATTGCTTGCATTTATTTTCCTACACTTGTTATTACATATTCTCTTTATTTTATAAATGTCCTAAACAAGAATTTTATGTTTAAAACCCTTAACTTAATTAATTTATAAATTTTGTTTTAAACCCTTTATGTTATTAATTTTGAATCATATTTTATGTTTTATATATGTATACATTTTAATTTATACATATACATATACATATACATATATATATTATTAATTCCAAAGGATACATATGTACTATAGTTATATTTATATATACTTATTATATTTATCTCCAAGTATATAAAAGAAAAGTATTTTAAATCTTTTATTCAATGCTGTTTAAATTTTAAACTTAAGTTAAAATATCTTTATATAAATCATTTTTATTTCAAAAGATATATACACATATATGTAAGTTTAAAGCTTTTATTAATTCTTGTTTTACATTTGCATTCATACATTTTAATTATTTATATTTATACAACTTAATAAGAAAATGATTTGAAATCTAATTATAAATAGTCACGTATATACATATATATGTTAGTTCGTTGGAAATATAAATTCAATAAATCCAATTTTATTTTTGAAATATTTATTCTGGAATTTCAAAAAAACAAAATTCTACTTATATCCATAATTATATAAACAAACACATCTTATTATTTTGGAAATTCAATTTAATTCACAAATTAATATTAATTACTAGATTTAATTTGGCCTAAAAAATGGGAATGTTACAATGATTTTATGAAAATATTTCATAAATAAGTTGTATCATTTAAACAAATTTGAACCTAAGTTTAAATTGTTATGAAATGTTTTCATAAGTATTTCAGAGAGGGTAAAAAGTAGGTGGGTAGTGATAACCAATAAGATAAGTATGTAAGTTGTACATAGACCATTTTCTTTACTCATGTAATTCTCTATCCAAGATTCGAGTACATGATTTGATGTGTTTCACACCATTTCGAATAAGGATTTACCATTCGATTCTTGACGGCGAACACTTGGCGAGGGTTCCTAATATGGAACCAATTTTTTTTATCATATATGTGGCTATGTAAGGAGAATGGAGGTTTCTAATTAAGAAACCTGATCAGAGTCCACAATAGAAAGTCGACTGAACGATATTAGTTCGGACGTAAAGGTATGTATTCTATTGAGTGATCGAATTAGATTTTGCATAGGGATGATCTATGTACATCATAGGAGTTGATGAGTAGTGCTAAATGTTTCTAGGTTTAAGGTCGTGGTCAAATTTTATGGTCGAAATTCTTTTAACTGGGGGAGAGTGTAACGATCTGGAATTTCACCGCTTTGATTTATGAATATTTAATAAGTTTTAAATATTCAAATAATGGATTTTATAATTAAAATAAAAATCTTATAAATAATAAATAATGATGGTGAAATAATTTTTCAAATTAGTGTACAAAAATATATAGTTTGAAGAAAAATCAAAAACGTGCGCGGAATTGGTTTCCCGAATTTTCGTCTAATAAAAGTTGTCAAAAATATTTTGTACACTATTGTCTAATAATATAAATATTCATTTATAAATAAGTTAGTTTATATTAAGGTATACATATACATACGTACACACATACAAGTTAGTATAAAAATGGATGCAATATTTTGTGAAGAACAAAATAAAATAAGTACGTTTAAACATAAAAGGTGCTTCGTGAAACATGTTTAGACATAAGTAAATATAGCATTTATTATATGTTGGCTTAAGAGAGAGGGCTGGGACATAAGGGTGGCACAAGTACTAGGGAGGAGATAAGTGCTAGTTGCATGGTACAAAGGATGTTTTAGTAGTTTCACTTATTTCATTTATATAAAAACAAATTCTCTTTTTAGTTTACATTTTTGCTTCATTTTTCTTCGTTTCAACTTCATTCCTTCGACCTTAAGTTCCTTTCATGGTTTCCACAGCCTTTTTAAACTTTAGAAACCATACCTCAATCATTATAGATGCATGAAAAACGTTGTTTTCTTGCTTACAAATAGCCATTTTATTTCTTCAATTTTTCATCCTCTTCCTTCAACCATATCTTTCTCATATCTTACCCAAATGGAGATTTTCATTTCGTCAACCCATATAAAAGTCTAATGGCTTCAACTTTTATGTGTATCACTTCTTCAAATTTTAAGCCTAGCCATGTCCAATTCTCATTTCTTTCAAACTCATTTTCAGACCTAATTTTTCAATTCCGAAAATGCCTCTTCTTCTTTTAACCGTATCTTTCTCAAAACAGACCCAAATTGAGTGATTCTTTTTATAAAATTATACAGAAAATAATTTCCAAGAACATTTCCTTTGGCATCTTTCCCAAGTTACGTCGGTAATTTATCCAATAATTAGTTGGAAAATGACCCATTTTCAGATTGAATTTTTGTGAATTCGATGATAATCCGAACCCCTCCACCTTTCAAGGCCGAGCTCCACCAGGCCATGTGAACCATACCTTGGTCATACCATAAAGTCATCATAAGAACACCAAATCTTATTCTTACCAATGTCAAAGCACGGATCTAGGCTTGGTTCAAAAGTTAGGGAAGTTCGAGTCATTTTGGTAGCTTTTGGGCAAGTATAGCTCACAAATTCATTTAAAGTTCTAACTTTAAATATAATGCTTACTTTGATAGGGAAATCATTATTGATGGTTTATATTGATGTTGATTGAAATGTTTGCATGCATATTTGATGTGGTGTTTGGTTCGACTTAAAGATCAAAGTTGAAATGTGTGTATGGATGTAAAGTTATGTTCTTTGCTTGATTATGTAATTCATGACATGTATATGTGTTGTATTTGTATTGTATATGCTAAAAGTTAACACTTGAGTATGAGGTTATATGTAAAATGAAAAGTTACTATTTGGAATCGTAGTTGCACATCGAAATCCTTTGACTTTCAAAAACTTGTTTTCCTTACTTACTTTTATAAATGTTTTCATTTAGTTTCAAAAACTTTACATTTTTTTATAAAAACATTTTCTACGTTATAAAAACATACTTTGAAAAGGATAGAGTTTTTGAAAGTAATTCAGAACATAAATCAAGTTTGGAAATTATGGATCATATAGCGATAGCCGTGGGCTCGAGTCCTACCATGCCGAGATGTGTTTCCCTTAAGGCTCAGAGCGGTTATCCCCAACAAATAATAAAAGAGGTAGAGGATTAATGCTCTGAGTTGGACTAGCATTAAAAGGGGGATCATTGTGGTTGACAGATGAATTCCCTGGCTCTACTCTCCGCAGTAGGTTTTATTTATTTAAGAAAACTATTTTTCACTTAAGTATATTTTTGAAAGTGTTTTCAAACACAGATTATAAGTAAAAAAAAAACAATTATTATTTAATTATTTAATTATTTAATGATTATTTAATTAATTAATTTAATAAGGTAATTAGTACTTTATTATTAACTAAGTTAATTTTAATTAGTTAATAAATGAAAGGTTAATTAAATTTTTAGTTAATTATTTAAGGATTAATTATCATTAAAGATTAATTTTTATTTAATTATTTATTTATAAAAGGTTTTTATTATTTATTAACTACCATTCAAGTCTAATTTAAGATAAGATTAAATTAAAACTTAATTAGGATTTAACTAATTTAAATGAAGGTTTAATTTATTATTCAAGTTTTAATTAAGGAATAATTAGTTAACTGTTTCCTGAGGATTTGACCAGACAACTTAGTACTCGACATCTCCACCAATCGGCTCAACTGGATCGCTCGGCGACTGGCATCCAAGAAGCACTCCGCATCCAGGGTGCGCTCGGCATCCGAGTTCGTTCGGTGTCTACCGAACGTTCGGCATGGTAGAGCATTCAGCGTTGGGAGACGTCCGGTATGGAATAACGTTCGGCATGTGAGAACGCTCGGCATGGCAGAATTGACCAGCGTCAACTACCATTCGGCCCAAACATTGGTCGGCCAAACTACTGTTCGGCCCTAACATTGTTCGACCAAACTATCATTCGGCCTAACTATTGTTCGGCTTAAGAATCATTCGGCCAAGACATAGTTCGGCCTGGGTAGCATTCGGCCAAAGTATCGTTCGGCCTAATTTTTGCTCGGCATACAAACATCGTTCGGCCAAGACATCGTTCACCAAGTCACTGGTTCGGCTTCCAGCATCGTTCAGTGCAGATGCTTCTCACGGCATTCAGAGTGTTCGGCCTTGCTGCGCTCGGCGTGAGGAGACTGTTCGGCATCCATACCCTGTTTGGCCTTCGACGTTCGGCATCTATGGGTCAGCATAGAAAAGTTACTCCATTTGGGCCGAGATATTCAGCCATCAGGCCCACCAGGGAAGTCCAACCCATCTTCGTCTATAAATAGAGAGGTGGGGGCATAGTGAAAGGGGATCAGTTTTTTGGGAACACTGGGGAAACTCTGCCGCATTCAACACTCTTTTAAGACTTAGTCTTTGGTTTTGAATTGTATTCAAGTAATTAGAAACGGATTGTATCTGTAATCAACTATCAAGGAAATCAATAGAAATCAACTTCAAAGTGGACGTAGGCAGTTACACCGAACCACTATAAATTTGGTGTTCTTGTTCTCTACACTGAAATTTACATATTTTTCTCTATTTTAATTTACTTTCTTCGTTAATCTCTCTACACAATCTTTCTAAGGGTGTTAGTGACCAATTTTGGTGCTAACATTTTGGTGCTTTTACTGAGAATTGAATTCTCAGGCTGTTAGGATCTGCTTTGTAGCTACTGGATTGCATAAATCCCCCAGAGGAGATCCAAGATCATTGACAAGGCATCTGTTGATTCTATTCAGAGTTATAACCAACAACTCTACCATGGGAAGACCACGAACCAGATCGGCCTCCCATAACGCAGATGTCCACGAAACTGCTAGCGCACAACAAGTTGGACCTAGAAATCAGCAAGCAATAAGAGGTGCATGGCCCTCCACCCAAAACCAAGCGGAAGTCGTTTTCCGAACAGAGTTGAATGACTTGATAAGAGAACTCAAGGAAAGTAGAAGGCAACTTGCTGAGCAGATTCAAGCCAACACTAACCTCATGACTCAGCTCGCTCAGCAACAGCGCCGGAATGCTGGAGGTAACCCTGCCCCTTATTCTGAATCTGAAAGTTCAACGTCAGCTGAAGAACCTCCTAGGCGTAGATGCCATAAGGATGAAGGTGCACCAGCAGGCGTTGGGAATCAAGCCCGCGAAGAGACCGGACACCCGAATCTCCAAGACCCAAATCAGGCGGGACATTAACCCGCACGGTCCCGTGAACCTTCCATCCTCCATACAAACTCCGTACTTAACAGCTACGGTCAGGAAATTGATGAGAGAAAACCAAGGCTTGACCAATGAAGATTGGGGAGTGTCCAGAATCCATACTCCCTTTACGGATGGTATCCTGCAGGCTGAGTACCCCAAGAAGTTCAATATGCCGACTATCCCAGCTTGCGAAGGGAAGACTGGTCCTAGGTAGCATATGATGAGGTACGGATGGATGATGGATTCTGCAAGAGCTAATGATGCAACCAAGTGTAGGTGCTTCCCAATCACTCTGTTTGGAATTTCCACCATGTGGTTTACTTGACTTCCCCCATGATGTATATCCAGCTTTGACGAATTGGCAATGAAATTCATAGAGCAATTCATGATACACACCACTCGTCCAAAGGATATGATGTCCTTATCAAGCGTAATCCAAGCTCCGGGAGAGTCATTGAAAGCATACTTGTAAAGATTTAATGTTGCTGCTACCGAAGTGAGCAATCCAAACGACCACGCAATTTTGATGGTGGTAATGCGTGAAGTGGATCCAGACTCTGAATTCGGAGATTGGCTGGCGGGAAAGCCTCCAGCCACGTTGGAACGTTTTTACTCGAAAGCTCATCAGTTCATAAGAAGGGAAGAAGGTCGATGGACAAGACGAGACAAGGCACCAGGGCCTGCTCAGGAGACTGTGAAGAGTACCGTCTCCATGAAGCAAACCGGCGATAATTCGAGAAAATCTCAAGTCAACATCCAAAACAAGCCTGGGCAGTCTAAAGGGTCCGAAGGTGGAAATCTCGGAAAGAAAAGAGAGATGTGGAAATGGAGGTCAAGGATCCCGACCTACAATGAATACATCCCGCTCAACGCATCACTTGAGAACATCTATTTGTCAACTTGCAACACTTTTCAGTATAGGAAACCACTCCCAAAGGAATCAACGGAGGAATAAAAGCGGACTGGAAAGTACTGTCGCTTTCATGAGTCTTATGGGCACAACACAGAGGAGTGCAGACTGTTATCTCGCCATTTGGCAAAGTCGTGATACCCAAAAGTTAACAGAAACTCAATGATTACTAGTCACAAATATCAATTATACGCTGTAGGTTCACCATGGATATCGATGAATTTTGTCCGAGTCCGGATTGGGCCACAATTGACAGGACATGAAAAGCAAAGCCAAGAGAACCAACGTCCCAATTTTTGAGTCAATCCGAGCTCGTGTGTGCAAGTTATGATCATTTCTATTTAAAGAAAGAGCATCATGTTTCGAATCCATCTTCAAAGCCTCGTCTCGAATCGATCCTGATCGTTTCGATTGAAGGAGCGACCCCGCGTTCGTAGCCGTGGAAGTGTGTTCACTTCGTATCGATCGAGTGGGCAGCATTCGAACCCATCGAGTTCGTACGGATGGGCTTTGAATCCATCAACAGGGGGTGTGCTCTGTGATGAGTGGCTATAGTCCACTTCGTGTCCATCAAGAAGCTATATAGCTCGTATCCATCGAATAGAGGACTGTTCGAAACCATCAACCTTTGTTTATTCGTTCGTATCCATCGATATAACTGCCTGTCGAATCCATGACCCATAACCCATTCGAATCCATCGGAAGTCCTTCGTACCCATCAGGTGCTGGCCATTTCGAATCCACGAACAATCACATGTTCGTATCCACCAAGTCAACATGCATGGATGACGTGTCATTCCACGGTACGAAGTAGGCGAGATCTAAGGAGTTGATGCGTTCAACTAGGAGAAAAGACCGGATCGACTCGAAGGAAGCGCGCCAACTCATCACAGAATCACGTGAGGTCATGGAGTCGAAGGCATCGGGTCGAAATCATCGATTCGAACCAGACAGGAACCGAAAAATCATATTTCGTATCGACCATATCTCCAAATCTACTGATCCAAATGCCATGAAATTTTCACAGGAGCTTGCATGCATGATGAAGAATGTCTCCACTAAGTTTCAGCCCAATTGGACATCATCTTGATCGATACGAAATGACTTCGTATCGATCACAGATCGAGTCGAAACTAGGTGGGGTCGGTCGCATGGGCCCACTCACATGCTAGAAAAAGTCTCCCGAGATTTGAGCGAGATCTGAGCCTCCTACGCCTATAAATAGATCCCCAGAACCAACAGAAAAGGGATCTTTTGGTCATTCAACGTCCAGACTCTGCCGGATTCGATTCTACTCGCAACCATCACTGTTGTAAACGATTTACTTCACTATAATCGCTGTAATTGATTGTAATCAGTAAGGATAATCAATAAAAAGGAAAACTATTAAAGTGGACGTGGGCCGGAGATAGCCGAACCACTATAAATCTTGTGTTCTTATTTATTACTTCTGAATTGCTGCTAGTTGTTTGCTGAGATCTGTGATTTGTGTTTGAATATTTTTGATTTGTATTCATACACTGGTGCTTTCACGATACTTGGGGTTTGTGACCAATTTTGGCGCAAACACTTTGGTGCTTTCACTGAGAAGGACTAGCACCCGCTACACCAGATTCGGAATTCAGATTTAAGAGTTTGAAGAACCCCGATTCAGAGACAATGACTCGACAAACAAGACAAAGAGCAGATCGGAGCCAACAAGGAGGGAGCCAAAAAGTATCCTCTAGAGCCGGAGAGGGACAGGCTTCGATGTATATCACTAGAGATGAGATGGAAGCTATGGCTAATTCATTACGCGAAAGCATAATGAAGACTCAACATGAGATGCTGCAGAATTTCCTCGAACAAATGAGGGCGACGAATGTGCAAAACCTTGGACCAACTACAGCTACTGCAAGTGCAGGACAAGGAATCAGATTACAGAAGCTAATGAAGGTCAGGTTCAAGACCAGAATGCAGGAGCTGAAGGTGATCAACAAGGGCTTGGGGGCAGACCCTCAGGGTCCGATACTGGAAGACCAATAGACGGAGCTCAACAAGATGGAGCCGATGCTTACGCTAACGAGCCACCCGAAGAGTATGTACCAGAATTCCCTTCAAGGCTCGGGGGGCAGGAAAGGAATGTGGCCAGGGGTCAACCCCTGGACGGAGATGAGAGAATGATTGGTCTAATGCGACGAATCACGAGAGGAGGATTGTCTGGCGGAGGGTTGGAAGAAGTCAGTCGGAGTCCGTTCACTCCAAACATCATAAATGCAAGGAACCCCCCAAAATTCAAACTATCAATGCTAGATCCTTATGACGGGAGGTTAGACCCGACCATGCACATCACCAGATATATTAGGCACATGGAAGTGCTAGGAGCATTCGAGGAAGTGATGGCTCGATGCTTTCCTTTATACTTGTCGGATTTGGCTGCGCTTTGGTTCAGGCAACAAGAAACTGGATCAATCAGAACATGGGGCGAGCTTGTAGACTGCTTCATGAGACAGTTTAGGGTCCATGTGAAGCGACCCAAGAGTGTGATGACTTTAGCCTCGATAAAGCAAAGGACCGGAGAGTCCATAAAAGACTTCTTATTGCTATTCAATGCAACGGTGGCTTCTGTAGATCGCCCGGATCCATCGATGATTTTGATGGCGGCGGTGGCAGGAGTTGGGGAAGGCACCAAATTTAAAGATTCTCTGACTAAAGATCCACCGCAAGATCTCGGAGAGTTCTATCACAAAGCTGAAAAGTTCATCCGATTAGAAGAATCACGAGCTGAGAGGCAGGAAACAAACGCCGCGTAAAGCGAAGGAACCTCCAGGGAACAGTCCGGAGTAGAGAAAGGAAAGAGGAAACAGGATGACAAATACGATAGCCCTGATAAACGGAAGAAATTCTGAGAACCTAGATTCAGGCAATACACAGATCTGACTGTTCTAATTGATTATGGAAGTTCCGTTAACATCATCTTCAAGAAGGCGTACGAACAAATGAAGCTGGAGACTAAGGATTTGAAACCGTCTAAAGCCAGAATCCACGGCTTTAACGACGCAGCAACAGATGCAGTGGGATATGTGGAGTTACCAGTTGAACTGGGGCAAGGCGAGCGTAGGAAGGTGTGAATCCTACCATTCATAGTGTTGGACGTTGACTCTCCATATAACGCATTTCTAGGACGTCCAACCTTGGCAGAATTTAGGACGGCATTGGCCCCTTGGTGTCTGACGTTAAAATTTCCCATAGACAGTGGTGTTGGAGTGGTACACGATGATCAGGCGACCGAACGTGCCTGCTATGTGGCTGAGCTGAGAGAGGCTCAACGTAGAGAGAAAGGGAAGGTTGCGGACCGCTCCATCCGCATCCTAAATGCTGATGATTGACAAGTAGCGCTTGATCCCTGGCTCGGGCAACATTCTCGGATCCATAGAGAAATAGATCCGAGAGACGATTATCGGGGACCCAGGGAAACAAATGCAGCACCGGTTGAACTAACAATTGATATCCCAGTCAGCCGGGATGAACCGTCACGAATTCTTAAAATTGGATCACAACTCGACCCCGTGGTAGCCGAGAACCCCACTGACTTCCTCCGAGCGAATCATGATGTCTTCACTTGGACACTTTCTGACATGTGCGGGATTTCTCCTACAAACGCGAGTCATATGTTGAACATAGACCCAAGACATGTTCCTGTGAAACAGAAAAGGAGAGGCATGGACCCAGAGAGGTGCGCGGCTCTCAAAGAGGAGGTGGACAAACTCAAAGCCAATGGATTCGTCCGTGACGCCCTCTACCCTGAATGGGTTTCTAACCCGGTGCTAGTAAAAAAAGCGAATGGAAAATGGAGAACTTGTGTCGATTATTCTGATTTAAACAAAGCATGCCCGAAGGATAGTTTTCTGTTGCCCAGGATTGACCGGCTGGTCGATTCAACTACCGGGCATGAGTTACTATCATTTATGGATGCGTACTTCGGATATAACCAAATCCCGATGCACCTCCCAGACCGAGAACACACCATTTTTGTCACAAACGTTGGGTTGTATTGCTATGTAGTGATGCCCTTTGGATTGAAAAACGTGGGAGCAACTTATCAGTGTTTGGTGAATCTTATGTTCAAAGACGAGATTGGTAAAACGATGGAAGTTTATGTGGATGACATGCTCTTGAAGTCGCGGCAGTTAAACAACCACATCCGAGACTTAGCGGAGATGTTTGACACACTCAGACAATATGGAATGAAGATCAATCCTTTGAAGTGTTCATTTTGCGTAGCGTCGGGAAAGTTTTTGGGTTTCATTGTGAATGCACGAGGAATCGAGGCTAACTCGGAGAAGATTCAAGGCCATCCTTGATATACAAGTGCCCAGAACCATAAAGCAGGTGCAAAGCTTGAACGGAAAGGTGGCCGCGCTGAGCCGATTCATATCCAGGGTCACCGACAAGTGTATTCCTTTCTTCGATGTCATAAAGAAAGGAAAAAAGAATTTCGAGTAGACATCCGATTGTGAGGAAGCATTCAAAGCTCTTGTAAGGCACTTAGAAAGTCCCCCGGTGTTGTCGAAACCAATAGACCACGAAATGTTGTACATATACTTGGATGTATCCCAGCATGCTTTCAGTACATCCTTGGTTCGCGAGGAAGACCGGGTTCAAAAGCCTGTGTACTATGTTAGTAAACGTTTAATGGGGGCAGAAAGGAATTATCCAAAGATTGAAAAACTGGCCTATTGCTTGGTGATTGCATCACACAAGCTTTGCCTGTATTTTTCAGGCACACTCGATCAGTGTCTACACTGATCAACCTTTGCGGCAGATACTCCAACGACTAGAAACTTCTGGGAGAATGCTTAAATGGAATATTGAATTAAGTCATTTTAACATTACCTACCTGCCGCGAAGGTCCATACAAGGACAAACACTAGCTGACTTCATTGCTGAATTTATTATGAAAGACGAATCAAACGACCACAATGTCATACCTCCCGTTCGATGGAAGATGTATATGGATGGGACATCTAACGACCGTTGTTCGGGGGTTGGCATAGTTCTTGTAACTCCTGAGAGCCGATCAATCTGCTATGCTTTGAAGCTCGAATTCACAGCAACAAATAACGAAGCCAAATATGAAGCGTTGATCGTCGGCTTGAAACTTATCAAAGAACTAGGAGTAAAATCAGTTGAAATCTTTAGCGACTCGCAGCTGGTGGTGTACCAAGTGCGAGGAGACTACCAAGCAAGGGACCAGAGACTTGCCCCATATTTGGTCCGAGTTCAGGAGCTGCTAGCGATTCTCGAGTATTATGATATTTTACATGTCCCGCGTGAGCGAAACAGAGCAGCTGATTCATTGGCAAAATTCGCAAGCATAGGCGATGCACAACAAATGGGATTATTTCCTATTGAGACCCTCCATGCTCTGAGTATAGATATGATGGAGGTAGATTTCGTGTTAGAAACAGAAATCGAGAAGGAATCATGGATGACCCCGATCAAGCAGTATTTGCTATTCGAGATCTTACCCAAAAAAAGGAGTGAAAGACGACAAGTCCTTCGTAAGGCTTCTCGTTATATAATGCAGGATGGAATAATGTATCGAATGGGATTCTCAACCCCACTACTCCGATGCATTGCCCATAGTGAGATAAAACGAGTCCTGAAGGAAGTCCATGAAGGAGAGTGCGGTGACCATACTGGGGGGTAGACATTAGCAAAGAAGATCCTTCGTTATGGATACTACCGGCCAACTGTGAATCGGGATGCTGCAGACTGTGTGAGAAGATGTGATAAATGCCAGATATATGCAAAAATCCCGAGAGCTTCATCGACGGAACTCACGCAAATGGTTAGTCCCTGGCCATTTGCAATGTGGAGAATCGACCTAGTCGGTTCTTTACCTATAGCCAATGGTGGAGCGAAATATGCAATAGTTGCAGTCGACTACTTCACCAAATGGGCAGAAGCAGAGCCTCTGGCCACAATAACCACCAAGAAGGTTATTAATTTCATCGTACGAAATATCATAATCCATTTCGGCCTTCCACGGACCATCATTACAGACAATGGGACTCAATTTGAAAGCAAGGAGTTCAAAGAATTTTGTTAGAAATATGGCATTGAAAAGAAGTTTGCAGCGGTTGCTCACCCGAAAACCAACTGACAAGTGGAAGCCGTAAACAACATAATCAAGTCCATATTGAAAAAATGTCTGGAAAAGGCTAGAGGCAAGTGGGTGGATGAACTTCCAACAGCGCTTTGGGCCTACAGGACCACCCACAAGACCGCGACTGGCCACACTCCATTCACATTGGCATATGGCACGGAAGCTGTCATACCCATGGAACTTGAAGTTCCATCACATCGGGTAACTTATTACGACCCCGAGTCGAACCAGTATCTTTTATTAGAATCATTGGACTTCATTGACGAAAAACGCGAAGAGGCCAATTTGAGAGCGGCCGCACACAGACATAGAGTTGCAAAATATTATAACGAAAAGGTCCGACCAAGAATTTTTAGTGTGGGAGACCTCATTTTGAAACGAGTTTTTCCGATCCCATCTCATATGAATCCCGCATGGGAAGGTCCATACATCATCGAACGAAAGCTTGGAGAAGGAACTTTCAAGCTAGCGACCGTCGATGGTGCGACACTCCCCCGAGCATGGAACAACGAGCACTTGCGGCATGATTATGCTTAGTCTATTTCTTTCATGTATTAGTTGCATTTATTTCCAATACGCCTTTATTTCTAGTTCTTGGCATGTAGTAAGACAATTCAGCTTGCTTTCATTAATAAAGGCTTGAAGCTATCTTTTCCATAAATTACTAATGTCTCTGCGTATGATGATCCTGTGACAGGCAAACGAAACCATATTATTCTGGCCGACGTACGAACACGCGCAAACGACTCAAAATCTCTAAGTCCCCGGAGTGCGGACTGGAGTACTCTAAGTCCCCGGAGTGCAGACTCGAGTATAAATGACTCAAAATCTCCAAGTCCTCGGAGTGCGGACCGGAGTGCTCTAAGTCCCCGGAGTGCGGACTCGAGTATAAACGATTCAAAATCTCCAAGTCCCCAAAGTGCGGACTGGAGTACTCTAAATCCCCGGAGTGCGGACTCGAGTATAAACGACTCAAAATCTCCAAGTCCCCAGAGTGCGGACTGGAGTACTCTAAGTCCCCAGAGTGTGGACTCGAGAATAAACGATTCAAAATCTCCAATTCCCCAGAGTTCGGATTGGAGTACTCTAAATCCCCAGAGCGCGAACTCGAGTATAAACGACTCAAAATCTCCAAGTCTCCAGAGTGCGGACTGGAGTACTCTAAGTCCATGGAGCGTGGACTCGAGAATAAACGATTTAAAATCTCCATGTCCCCAGAGTGCGGAGTGGAGTTCTGTAAGTCTCCGGAGTGCGGACTCAAGTATAAACAATTCAAAATCTCCAAGTCCCCAGAGTGCGGACTGGAGTACTCTAAGTCCCCGGAGTGCGGACTCGAGTATAAACGATTCAAAATCTCCAAATCCCCATAGTGCGGACTGGAGTACTCTAAATCCCCGGAGCGCGGACTCGAGTATAAATGACTCTCTTAGTCCCCAGAGTGCGAACTCAAAATCTCTATGTCCCCAGTGCGGACTGGAGTACTCTAAGTCCCCGGAGCGCGGACTCGAGTATAATCGACTCAAATCTCTAAGTCCCCAGAGCGCGGACTGGAGTACTCCATGTCCCCAATGTGCGGACTAAAAAATATTCTAAGTGCTTGAAGCGTACAAGGAAGAATGAACAACTCTTGAAGAATCTCCGAGCTATACGAAGGTGAACCAAGAAGTCCATGTTATTCACAACGGCTCGGATTTAAATCACAATCATACAAAAATTGAACGACAAAAGCCTTTTGAAAGACAGAAAAAAAGGAACTAAGCTTTATTCGACAAAGTTTTTACTACAAAGTTCGGAGTAGACAATCTATTTACAAAGACTACGGAAGTAGATGAAAATAATTACATAACTTAAACTAACTCTCGCTGAACAAGAGTAATGGTCACTTATTGTGCTTCTTCGACTTCCTCACCTCCGTGGTCTTCTCGGACGACTCCTCCCCTGTACGTTTACCCTTGGCACTCTTCTTTGATGGAGGGGTAGCAGCTGCGGAAGTACGGGGAACATCCACGGGCTTGGACCTGCCAGGGAGAATGACCTTCAATGGCTTGTGCAAGGGATCGTCTGGGTCCACAACTCGAGGCTCGACCTTGATCTTGGCCGTCTCTCTCTTCTCCTTCTCGAGCCGCTCCTTCATACTTAGCTCAGATGTGTGTTCGGAGGCCCCTGTAATCTCTACTTCATAACTCCCCTCGATGGGAGAAGAAGTCTCAAATTTGTCTTCATCCAGCACTCCAATCACCTAAGCATCTGTCCTGGGGGCTTCTCCTGCCTGAGTGGCCTCACCTATCTTTTCCTCTACCTCCTTGGCGACATCGCTCCTCGGAGTGGGCCCGAGGTCAGAACGGCCTGCGCAAATGCATGAAAAACAAGCATTAGAATACAATAGTCCTTCATAAAGAATGACGACTTCTGAAATCAAAAAGTGAAGAGTTATCTACCAGGTTCCGGCAGGCTCTTAGCTGTTAAGGGGCTCTCATCCTCCGGAATAGGAGACAAAATATGGATGCTAAGGCCGGGGTCCTCCGGATATTAACTGATATGCTGCTCAAATAGATCGAGTATCGGCCGATTGGCCGATCGAGTAGGCGCATGAGCTGGAATCATGACCCCGGATGGACCGGTAATAACTTCTTTCCCTTTCTTTGAGGGGGAGCCTTTGCCATATATAGCTTTAGCTGCAGACAAGTCCGAAGGCTCGTTCCCCTTGAGGAATTCTTTTATCAAGGCCCCCTCATCAATCTCTTCAGCACCGTGCTCGGCCTTTCTGATTTCTATTAAAGTCTCCCACGCCTCGGCCAGAGATTCAACATAACCCTCGCCCAAGAAAGTCAAGTCTCGATGCATGAGAACATGGGCATTGAACTCAGAAATTAGCGGGTCAAACATACTTTTGACCTCCTCCCTGCGTTCTTCTCTAGCCGCCTCAAGACGCGAGTCGATATCAATGGACGCTATCTTCTTGCGCTCTTCACGGGCTTCACTCTTTAACGCCTCAACTTTGGCAAGCTCGCCCTCAAGTTTTTCTTTTAAGAGTCGAGTGGCAATGATCTCGTCACAGTATCGTTGTGACTCTTCTTGGGCAGCCGTTTTCTCTTCCTTCTCTCTGCGGAGCTACTCCTCAAGTTCCTTGACTCGGAGGCTAAATGCATCCCTCTCCTTTTGAACTGAGTTCTTCACTAAAACAAAAGCCCTACATCGTTGAACCGCCTCGTCGAGTTCTTTCTTGTGAGTTGCTTCCAGACGAGTGACGGCCTCCGCGGTGTCCTTGGCGCTCTGATGGACGACTCCACGTTCAGACTTGTAATTTGCGATTTCTTCGTCCTGAGCCTTAATGATGTCTTTGTCGTGGATAGCCTCAAGCTTCAGGTGATCGATTTCATGTTGGCGCTCCGCGGAGACTTCGGAAAGTTTTTTAGCCAAGTGAACAAACGCGTCATGTTGAACATAGACATCGTTGGTACAGGCGATGACGCTCTGCTTGACATGACCTAGGATAGGATGAATCGCCGGGAGGAATTTTAGGCCGTCGAAGCAGATTTTCGAAAATTTATCTTTAAGCTCGACTAGCCTCTCCGATACTGTTGGGTCTGTTGCAGGAGCGGGAGGAGACGGCTTTGAAAGTTTGGCTCTCCTGTGTGGATCTCGGGACTGTTGAGCGGTAGAGGAGTCAGAGTGTTGATCCCGGGGGCATCGGTTTGCGACCCCTTATGGCCGCGCTTATCTTTACTTGGTTGCGAATGAGAAGAGGGATGATGGTGGTACTTGGGCTGATAGTATGTTTTCTTCCGAGATGATGAGTCCCAGGAATGATAATCCCTATCGCCATCATCGTCTTTGTCCCGACGTCTCCCGGAACCCGGGTCATGCCCGGAGTGATAGAAAACAGACGACCCGCGGAGGCGGTCAATGCCGTGTGTACGTCCCATGCCACCTGTACGAAATTTGAGAAAGAGTTAGCAATGAGAAGAGTAGCGCGATGACGAAAATCTAAGTGCAAATTGAAGTGCAAGTGTTTGTGCATGTCCTAGTGTTTCCCCCCGACGGACCAGTTGCTTTACTAATGGGAGTTTTCTCTCCCTGACTCTGGGCTAGAGCGCCCGCATCGCCTCTGATGGGCGAGTGAAGTTGAAATGCTTCCGGATCGTCAAAGTCATAATTGAGCAGGTCATCGGAATGGAAAGGTTCGATTGGCTCTTTAAAGAACTTTCTACATGCTGTGAAGAGGCCTCTTTCTCCGTTGGAATGAGTGTAACTTTTGAAGTTCCGCCAACCTTCTCCTTTCTAATCTTGTACGTCAATCCCTTTTTCCTCTTTGAAGGGGAAGATGACGTTTCGAAATCGTGTACTTCGACCATCGGATCCTGAGTGGGACCTAAGTTCTCACCTTGTGCTTCGGGTGTTTCATTCCCTTGAATTTCCCCCTCTTCCTGTGCACCAGGGGTGTGACGTGATGACGACTCAGCTAATTTTTTCCCTTTACCAGATGCGATCTTGGGTATGAAGACGCCCTCAGGGAGGCTTACCCGACGACCTTCTGCTAACAGTCCGAACCTCGATAGTGACTCATTTGAAATGAGAGTTCGGTGTCTCGTTCTTCGGCGGGAAGAGCTCTACCAGCTTCAACGGCCTCAGAATATCCACAGCCGTCAGGATGTGGATTGATAACTGAGAAGATGAAACAAGAGTTGGAAAAGGCATAGCTTCGACCAAACATAAGTATCGTTTCAAGAAGAAGACTTACTTCCTTCAACCCATCTCCTCGCGAAACCAGGAGGGCAACGTACATAGAACCATTCCTGTTTGTACAAGGAAAACTTGCTCCACGCCCTGGTTAAAATCTAGCATTTGTGGTGTGGTTCGAGGAGCACAAAAGAGGGGCTATCTTTTCGCTTTTTGATCATATGAATGTATCTGATGTCGCCCGGAGTTGGAGGCCTAGAGAAGACCATGAAGAGGATATAGGTGCCATAGATGAAAGCGTGGCCATTCGGGTGTAATTGGGACAGGCCAATGTCAATGTACTGCAGCACATCCCGTTCGGGTGCAATAACCACGCCGAACAACAGGGACAGGTCGTTCGACGAGTCATGCCGGTCCATGCCGTACGGCATCCTAACCACCTCCTGCTCCCCCTTTATTCTTTTTTCCTCCAATCTCGTTCGGCACAAGGGAACCGTGCCGACACTACAACAAAATATGATATTAATAACGCTATTTAATAACGCGTTATTCTGAAGCGTTATTATTAACCCTTAATTATCTAGTTACCGGTTGATTTTTGTTCTCCCTACAGGTGTAACACGCGATCTCCCTTCCCCTTCACACGCTGCCCCCAAACATCTCCCTCCAACTTCCCAAATTATTTTCCCTCTCCCTCCAAAATCATTCCGCCTCCCTCCAAAATGCGCACATCTCCCTCCTCCAAATTACGTTAGCGATTCGAAGACCCCAAAATGCGCGCAGCTCCCTCCTCCAAATTAAGTTAGCGATTCGAAGAAAGCAGAAACCCTCTCAAGTTTTGTCGAAGAAAGCAAACTCCTTCGATTTTGAAGCTAGGGCTTTGCATGTAGCTCTGATCTGTCGAAGCTAGGGCTTCGCGTTTTGGATATAATCTTCGATTTTGATTCTGGTAAGTGGTATAATCTTCGATTTAGGGTTACTGAATGTCTCACGCTTCTGTTTATATTTGGGGTTAGCCGAGAACATGGGGGAGACATTTTTCACTTTTAGGTTGTGTACCAATTTCTTGTATGTTTTGTGCAATATGCTGAATGATTTTTTGCTGTTGATTCTCAAACTTTGATGTACCAATTTCTTGTAAGTTCATACTTTTAGGTTGTGTACCAATTTGTTATCTTTTAAGGAAAATCCATGTTCAATGCTGGATGAATGTTCGATGCTAGATGAATGTTCACATTATGCAAAGGTTCTAGAAGCAAACTGTTTTGTCCATTTTAATTTAGTTACATATTTTGTAGTGGACTGAAGTAATCATAGATGTATTTGAATGAGGTCTGTTTTCCCTTTTTGCAAGGAGTTAGTTAGAAACAAAATGAAAATGGGTGAATTTTTTTTATCAAAATCTTAAAATCGTATGATTTGAATTCCGTTATGAATCAACCATTTCCAGCTTAGGTTCAGTTCATAAATTCTGATTCAATGCTCAAATCAATTGAAACAGGAAGAGAAAATTTACGCTAGGTTTAGAGATCTAGAGACACAAGCGTCGTGACCAATTTCAAAAGTAACAATTATTACAATAGAAAGAAGGATTATATGTACTTATGTCATTTGATATCATACGCAGATTAAAAATTAGCATAAAATAATCTACACATTATTATATAAAGCCTTTGATTCTAAGATCTATTATTTTAATCTATTTAAAATCCAAAGTTTACGGTTTATGGTTTGGACCCTATTCTGAAACCCTTGGGGTGAAAAACTTGTTATTGCTGTATGACTTGTTTTTTCTTGGTTTTCAGAATTTTAAAATAAGATCCAAGAAGAATGTGCGAGGAAGTAGATTTGACGGGAGATGGAGGGGTGCTTAAGAAAATGATCACCAAAGCCAAAGCAGATGCAATCGCGCCCACAGACAATCTTACACTTGTTGATGGTACTTGTGATGTTATACCCTGTGTTTTCTCTCTATTAATTTTTATCGAAAACTTTGTATTTCCTTAAAAATAAGTATTTCCTTACAAATAAGGACAAGATATCAATAAGTAGGTAAACTATAGTAGCGTCTTCCCAAACAACTATATAACTTAAATGGCAAAAATGATCCCAGGCAGAGCATGTGTGAAATACTTTTTAGATTTGCAGTTTTGTCAGGGGATTCCCTTGAAAGGAGCTATTCTCACTAGTAATGCCTTTGGCATAAATATTTGGGGTTGGGTTCTTGAGTGAGCTAAAAGGTGAAAAAGAAATAAAAATAATGCATATTTTCTTATGGTAATCTTTATGTCAACAACTTGTGTGCTCATACATAAGATCACCCCCATTATATCCAGTGGTGTAAATTGCACGTACGTGGATCTAATAGCTAGAAATATTTATCTTTTATTTAATAAAAAAATTGTGAACTAATGTGTGTTATAAATGCAAAAGTTTTGGCAATCGCGGCACTTTTATTTCAAACAAATTGATAGTGAAATTCCGTTGATGGTTGGTTGATAAAGGAATAGTAATGGACCGATGGTGAGATTCCATTGATGAATATAGGGCAATTTTGGAATTTCGAAAAGACACCGTGGAAATCCTATTCATTAAATTCTTGTTATTAACCAGTGCCAATTCATTCTTTTGGCCAACCGCCAAGCAATTTAATTGAAGAATGTTACTTTGTTATGTTATAAAATTAAGGATGATAATTGCACAGTTATATTTTTGTACTCTGTTTTGTATTTGGTTTGGTTGACATTGCTAATTATGTTTTCTTTTGTTTTCACTAGTGCTATTTTTGTTGTAGTTCATTATGAAGGGACCCTGGCTGAGACAGGTGAAGTTTTTGATACTACACATGAAGACAATTCAATTTTTTCATTTGAGATTGGAACAGGCTCTGTGGTTAAGGCTTGGGATATTGCCTTGAGAACTATGAAGGTAAATTTCTATTATTTGGTTACATACTAGTTATTCAGCATATTTTTACCTACATTGAATTCAAAGGTTTGAGAGGTAGAGAAAATAACTTGCAAGCCGGAATATGCATATGGAAGTGCTGGGGCACCTCCAGAAATAACCCCAGAGTAAATCCTCAGACCTTTTTCTCCCCGTCTTGTTTTGTGTGCTGAAAGATATAATGCAACTATTTTTCTAGAATATTGTTTCAAATTCTTTGTTTACTCTTTGTTTATTCCATATGATTACCTTGAGCAAACAAGAATAATTTCATGACATGTCATTTGTGATTTCAGAATGACTTCGGAGGGGTTTAAAAAATAAAATTGCCTGTACATGCTTAATCACTAATCATAACAACAACCATGTATAGCAATTCATTGATTGGAAAAAGTCTGTCAAAAATTTATTTTGATATTTTCCAAATATGCCAGTGAGATTGATGTCAATAATTTGGTCAGAAAATGCAGAGAACAACACAAATTAGGATACATGAATAATTTGAGTATGTTTTAGATTCGCAGTATTGTTGTCTTATCACACTTACTGTAAAATACAACCGTACAATTTATATTAATTTTTTGATTAATTTTTTTTTCTACAAGGCCATCAAACAATGAATTTCCATTACATACTGCTAATCTGACAACACAAGAGAACACAATAAGAATTTGACTAGCAAGAGCAGAAGAGATTGTTCGATTAGAAACAATCAGATAGAAATAAATATTACTGGTACTGTGACGCTTGAAATACAAATCTATGACATGATTGATTAAGGGTATAGATTTTAGCCTAGAAGAAAAAGGTAAAGAAAGTGAAAGTTACCTTAAAAGTTGTATTAACACTCTCATAATATTAAAGAATGTCTTTCATTCTTCTTTATTTTTGCAATTTATTACGGCTTGGATTGGTCAATTAATTTATCTCTTTTATATTTAAAACATAAAAATCCTTCATTCCTTGTACTGTAACTTATCTTTATTTGTTTTGAAAATAAGAATTTTATGTTTAAAAAAGGACCCAAATTATTTTGGAGAATTAACTTGCATTTGGAAACATACTGGAATAATTTGATTGCTTCGTATCAAATTAATTCTATGAAAAGTTCATGACTGTGAACAAGAAGGTAATAATTCGTATCGTTCATGCGTGATTTACAAATTATTCATTACTAACTAGGACTGCAACTTATTTGTTCAGTTTGCTCAAATAGTTTGCTTGTATAATTCGATTAAATCCTTCTTACTCCCTTAAAAAGGTTTCAACTCTTATCAACAAGAACTATATGTATTATTTGCTCGTTTATACAAATTTTCTGAAGAATGATGTAATTCCCTATCCTGTAGTGCTGTTCTTATATTTGAGGTGGAACTGGTGGCATGCAGACCTCGAAAAGGCTCTAGTGTTAGTAGTGTAACTGATGAAAAAACTCGGCTAGAGTAAGTACTAAGTTCAATAAATTTGTCAAATTTTCAATCCATATAAATTTATGTGTACACAACTGGTACCCAGAATGATTTTAGCACCAAACATTGCTATCATCACTGCTACTGAAAAGATATTAAATGGGGAATTTTTTTTTAAAAACTTTCTAAAAAGATGATTGAAATAGGGAGCTGAAGAAGCGGAGGGAAATTGCAGCAGCAAACAAAGAAGAGGAGAAAAAGAAGAGAGAAGCAGCAAAAGCAGCAGCAGCTGCTTGAGTTCAAGCAAAATTAGATGCCAAGAAAAGTCAAGGCAAGGGTAAAGGAAAGGGGAAGTAAACTCTGTTTTGTGTTCGAACGAATAATATTCTAGTTTGAAGAACCATAACATAACATGCTTGATTTCAGCTGATTTGGTGTGTGCTTGGTTTTTAATATGTACCTGATTAAGAAAACTAAAAATCATCTTTGTGGCTATATTTTGATGCAGGTGGTGAAAGAGTCAATGAGATTCTTTAAAGTATCACCATTAGTTGCAAGGGAAATATCTAAACAAGTTGAAATTGGAGGGTACACTCTTCCAAAGGTAACAAACTATGTTTACAAATCATGAAGAAGAAGAAGAAATAATGTAAAATTTTACAATAATGAAATGTTTTATGTCACCAAAGAATAGACGAGAGTATGACAAAGCAACTGAGTAAACCTATGTATGTCCTGTAACTTTAGACTAAACTAGTAAACTTATTAACAAAAAAATTTCTGCTTGAATTGATATTTCAGCCGTGATGCATCATTAAACTGCAGTGAAATGTTCATTAGGATACAAACTGAATACATTGTTGTATTATGCAGGGTACATGGGTCTGGCTAGCATTAGGAGTTTTGGCAAAAGATTCAAAGCAATTTTCAGACCCAGATGCGTTTAGACCAGAGAGATTCGATAAGCAGTGCGATGAACAGAAGAAAAGATATGCATGTTCACACATTCCTTTTGGCATTGGCCCACGTGCATGCACCGGCCAAAGATTTGCTGTACAAGAAGTGAAGCTGGCACTTATTCAACTATATCAACGGTATACATTTAGGCACTCACCCAATATGGAATCCCCACTTGCTTTTGAATACGGTCTAGTTCTTGGACTTAAGCATGGTGTAAAAGTTAGGGCAATTAAGGGACATGGATAACTACTTCTATGGGATAGCATGTAAATACTAGTTATTGGTGTTGTATTTTCGGAAGAAAAAATTCCGTGCTAACCATCCTAGTGTGCAAGGATTTCGCTAGGGAAGCAACAACTTGTGGATGCATGTATAAAAGTTCCTTTTTAAACTGTATGTGCATACTAAATGAAAGTTTTATACTATAACGAATCAATATGTGTAATCAATGTAGATTATTATGCAACTAATGGTGAAATGACCGCTATTGAATAAATATTTTATAGCGGCAAAATGGTGTTATAAAGATTTCCAATTCCGTTGAGATTTAGCTGTATTATAGCGGCTACAATGAGCTATTGAATAAATATTTTATAGCGGCAAAATGGTGTTATAAAGATTTCCAGTTCCGTTGAGATTTAGCTGTATTATAGCGGCTATAATGAGCTATTGAATTAACGTACCATAACGGTGAATTTGCGTTATAAAACTAAGCTCAATCATAGCGGCATATTTTGTGTTATAAATATTCAACAGTTTTTTATAACATGTCGATATACAGCGCTTATCAAACCGCTATGGTTGTGATTAATAGCGGCTATATGCCGCTATAAAAGACATTTTTTGTTGTAGTGCGAATCACAACACAACTCCCAACAGCTCCCTTGTACGCTTGTCTCTAGTTACTCCACCTTTCCTCCTCATCATTTAACTCTAAAAACTCTAAAAATATCTTAAACCGAGGTTCGACTCTTTCATACACCTATCGGCTACGGTCCCTCTATGAACTTGATTAGTTATGGAAAGGATTTAGATGGAAGAATCGATACCTAGTTAGTAGATCGATACTTGGAAAGGATTGTTGAATCTTTGGAGGCTATGAACTGGCGAGGTTAGCAAGTACAAGGTCGCGGAGGTAAAAAGTGGAAAGAGAAGAAGAAGAAACGTGCTGACTTTTATAGGGAAGAAGAAGAAGTCGAAGCGACAGTGACCGGTAGGACCGGTCAAAGCAGCATCGTTCGGCGTCGGCTTTCATTTCGCTGGGCGTACATGGAATGTTCGGCTTCGGTTGTATCGCTCGGCATTCGCGTTACGTTCGGCACACACCATCCCAACCGGTACTCACAAGAAAACATCCTCCAAGAGTAATCGGCCAAGGTTCGAAGCGAAGTGCAAAGGACTCGTGGTTCAAAGCGTATCACGTTCGGTCACGCGATACACTTTAGGGGGCAAGTGTTTCCTGAGGATTTGACCAGGCAACTTAGTACTCGGCATCTCCACCGATCGGCTCAACTAGATCGCTCGACGACCGACATCCTCGAAGCACTCGACATCCAGGGTGCGCTCGACATTCGAGTTCGTTCGGCGTCTACGGAACGTTAGGCATGGCAGAGCATTCAGCAATGGGAGACGTCCGGTATGGAATAACGTTTGGCATGTGAAAACGCTCGGTATGGCAAAATTAACCAGCATCAACTACCGTTCGGCCCAAACATTGGTCGGCCAAACTACCGTTCGTCCATAACATAGTTCGGCCAAACTATCGTTTGACCTAACTATTGTTCAGCCTAAGAATCTTTCGGCCAAGACATAGTTCGGCCTGGGTAGCGTTCGGCCAAAGTATCGTCCGACCTAAGTTTTGCTCGGCATACAAACATCGTTCGGCCAAGTCACTGGTTCGGCTTCCAGCATCCTTCGGTGCAGATGCTTCCCACGACATTCAGAGTGTTCGGCCTCGCTGCGCTCGACATGAGGAGACTGTTTGGCATCCATACCCTGTTCGGCCTTCGACGTTCGGCATCTATGGATCGGCACACAGAAGTTACTCCATTTGGGCCGAGATATTCAGCCACCAGGCCCACTAGGGAAGTCCAACCCATCTTCGTCTATAAATAGAGAGGCGGGGGAACAGTGAAAGGGGATCAATTTTTTGGGAACACTGGGGAAACTCTGCCGCATTCAGCACTCTTTCAAGACTTAGTCTTTGGTTTTGCAATTATGTTCAAGTAATTAGAAACAGATTGTATCTGTAATCAACTATCAAGGAAATGAATAGAAATCAACTTCAAAGTGGACGTAGGCAGTTACGCCGAACCACTATAAATTTGGTGTTCTTGTTCTCTGCACTGAAATTTACATATTTTTCTCTATTTTAATTTACTTTCTTCATTAATCTCTCTACACAATCTTTCTAAGGGTGTTAGTGACCAATTTTGGTGCTAACATTAATTAATTGATATTTAATTATTAATTAGAGGTTTAAATTATCACTTAATAATTAATCAAAGGTTAATAAAGGTTTAATTATCGACTTAAAAGTTAATTTTGGTTTAACTATTGATTAAAGGTTTAATTATTTTTAAATAAAAGGTAAAAATGTTAATTAATTATTTAAATAAAGCTTTAGAAGTTAGACTACTTATTTTCAAAATATTGGTTTTGTTTTCAAGAAGCAACTTTCTTTTCAAAAAAGATATTAAATCCAAGGGATTTCTTTATCGACTACCCTTGAGTAACCCTAATTGAATATGAAACACAATGACACCTGTTTAGCAGAATAAATCACCGTTTTACTAATTAACTTGCATTTGACATCTGTTTGGCAGAATAAATCACAGTTCTACCATAGTTCACCAAGTAGATTGTGTTGATATCTATTAAGCAAAATAAAATCTCATTCTGCCATTATACTAACTTAGACATGTGTTTAGTAGATTAAATCCCCGTCCACTATTTTGATAAATTGGACATTTACTATATGATTGATTGTTATTGGCTTATTCCCTTATACATATCTGCTTGTTATGTAACTGCCCA
Source organism: Allium cepa (assembly GCA_030765085.1). Lineage (NCBI taxonomy): Eukaryota > Viridiplantae > Streptophyta > Magnoliopsida > Asparagales > Amaryllidaceae > Allium > Allium cepa. The sequence continues at coordinate 208,261,416 of CM060934.1, forward strand.
CGTCATAACTTGAAAAGTAACTCAGTTAAATAGGAACCATTATGGTCACTAAGCATCTTTCTGATTTTTAAGGCCAATCATACTTTTAATAATGGTTTCAAGTTAAGTAATGATTTTAGTAAAGGTGTTTTCTAAATTTTTTTTATCAAAAGGACTTTATTAAAAAGGTTTATTAAAGGAATTCTGTTTTAAATTAGAAATATTTATGAGAAAGTTTTATAATTGATTTTGGATATTAATAAAGGAAGTTTATAAATAATTTTGGAGATTTATAAAAATATATATAAATGGTTTAATTTTTATAAGAAAGTTTTGTAAATTTAACTTAGTGATTTATAAAGAGTTTTGTAAATGAGTTTGGAATTTAAGTAAAGAAGATTCATAAATAAAAGTGGTCTATTAAGAGGATTTACAGAAGGAAATTTAGAAAAGATTTGAGATTAGATTTCCTTTAACTCACTTTCTTAATTCTGGTGGTATGGAAACTCTTTCCACACTTAACACCAAAGGAACATTTTTTGAAGTTATCTTTATTTCTAATTGAAATAACAATTTTTTTGATCCTTTGATATGATTTAGAAATGAGAAATCTTGTACAAATGCTTTATGGATATACTTATGTCAATGAGATAATATATGAATGTTTTTGATAAATATGTTCGAAAAGAGTTTTAATAAATGAAAGTTTTAGTTTGAGTCTTAGCGCTATCTATGTGTAAATAAATCTCTAAAATGTTGCTTGTTTGTTTCTTTGATAGTTAAATAACTAATTATCAATTCTGGACCAAAATATAACTCCGAAAATATCTATTAGTCATTGAGATGATGGTTTTGATGACAACAATCTTAGGACTTGTTATAAAATATAAATGCTAACATTATAGTTTAGATATATATGTATATGAAGGATATAACCATGCAGGTACCAAGAATGAAGACTGTACAGTATAAAGATTCAAGACTGAAGATATCAAGATTGAAGACTCATGAGTATCAAGATATCAAGAGTTCAAGATTTCAAAAATACAAGATAAGTATTGAGTCTAGAATCATGTTAACACTTCTTGAAAGCACATACATCTTTATTTGAAATTTATTCGTGGAATGGAATCCACTTCGAGCATGTTAAAGGGATGGAACCCACGACAATATCTAGTGGAACATATAGTGGTCCTATTTTGATATCCACTAATTTTATGAAAATGCTTTTCAAAAATATATCTCTTATTTTAAATGTTTTCAAAACCTTCTTTTCAAAAAGACATCTCTTTTGTTTGAAATATTTTAGCCTTAAAATTAATTTTATCATTTTTAATATTTTGATTTCAAAATTATCCTTGATTTTAAAATATCTCTTGTTTTAAATATTTAACTTTAAATAATATTTATATACTCAATTTTTGAATCACTTTATAGATTAAGATTATATATTAAAAATTACTTTTATATGTTTAAACTATATACAAATATATTTACAAAGTTTAGAAAATGTTTTAACAAATTATAGAAACTAATTTTAATAAAAAAATCAAAATCACCAATTTTGCCTAGAGCATGTCGACATCCGTCAACCCCATATCGACATGGTGCCCGTTAAATTCAAAGTTCAAATTTTCAAAAGAAGTGTTTATTCATCGCATCCTTTCATGAATATATACGGCTGTTGATCTTTTATAAATACCAGTAGTTCTAAACGAATTTTTAATTAGATTTCACTTGTTTTCTTTCCTCTTCATCTTCCACATTTATTCTAAAGAATGCTAAACTATACTCTGCCTAAATACCAAATGAATCAAACTTGATTATATCTTGTTTGATTCTCGGCCACTCTCTCCATAAGATCTCAGTGCTATTCAAAGTTATAGGATCTTTTGTAAATCAAACTGTTGAGTAAAAGGTGTGGTTGAGACTTGAAATCAATTGGGTGTGATTATATCCCCAGAAATCAATTAGGTGATCTTGTAACCTGGTTAAATCAAGAGAGTTTCCCTGAACTTGAATACAAGAGGGTGTACCTCATAGCCTTGAAACAAGGGGTGTATCTGGGAGATTATTTTGGAAAGAAATCCGTACGCTTGTACGGGACTGGATGTACGGTAACTCTGAACCACTATAAAATCCTGGTGTGTTCTTTACTTTACTGCTTTTATTTACTATCTGCATCTGTGTCTAATTCTGTGATTATATATGTGTCTCTGAACTGCATTTGTTGGTGATTAAATTACACAAGTTTCAAAAAGATTTAGAAAATCCACAAAACATTATTCACCTTCCACCTCTAGTGTTATTCCTGTCTTAAGATCCGTAATCCGCATTTCTAACATTTGGTAAAAGAGCAAAGTTTTCATAATCTGAATTTTGAATAAGTTTTCAGAAATGGCTACCAACACTGGTTCCGTTAACACTATCACTAGTTCATTTGTAGAGGGTCAGTCTACTGCCAGACCACTTTTTAATGGTAGTAACTATGCATACTGGGCAAGTAGAATGAAAATATATTTACGGTCAACAGGATTAGACACTTGGAATATCACACAAACTGAATATTCTGAACCCACAACTAGTTTTGCACGGTGGACTGCTGAGCAAAAGACTATTGCACAGAATAATTCCAAAGCCATGAATATTTTATTTTGTTCATTTCATATGAGTGAATTCAATAGAGTATCTGTTTATAAGTATGCATATGATATCTAAAAAACTTTGCAAGTCACTCAGGAAGGAACAAGCAAAGTCAAACAGACCAAAATATCCATATTCACAAATCACTTTCAATTATTCAAAATGAATTATAATGAGTCAATTTCTGATATGCAGAGTAGATTTTAGGATATTATGCATTCTCTAATATCATTGAGAAAAAGTTTTTTTGAAGAAGATCAAGTTAGAAAAATTCTAAATTCTCTGACTCCGGAATGGGATCAGAAAACTTTTACTATCGAAGAAGCAAATGATGTCAATACTTTAAAGATTGAAGAATTGATTGGAAATCTAGTTTCATCCGAAATACAAATGCAAGGGGGAAGAGACAGCAAGGCATTCGAAAAGAAGTCGATTGCGTCCAATGCATTAACAGATGGATCAGACCTGGAAAGTGATGATGATGAAAAAATAGCCTTCATGACAAAGAATTGTTGAAAGTTTCTGAAATACAGGAAGATGGACAATTTCAAAAAGAATGATTACAGGAATTCTGGAAATCATAATGAAGTACCAAACCACGTAAAATGATTCAACTGTGACGAACCGGGCCATCTCAAAAGAGACTGTCCGCATCCTGATAAGCAAAAGCTTCCTACAGGCAATGATTATAAAAAGAAAAGGAAAAGAGCATAAACCGCTACACTAGGCGACTCAAACTCATCCTCAAGTGATGATAATCAGAAGATGGAAAATTCAAATATGTGTTTTACGGCTATTCAATATTCCGATGATCTCGAAAATATGAATCTAGAAAAAGGTACTCCAGTATAAGACTAAGGGGAGTTATATCAGTTTAGGATTAGTTTTTGTTGATGACAAAGGGGGAGAAATATAAAATAGAGTAGTTAGAGTAGTTAGGCTTAGATTAAGGGGGAGTTATTAGTTGTAGGGGGAGTTATTAGTTTTATGGGGAGTTATAGTGAAGGAAGTATATTTTATAAATACAGGTTGTCATCATCAAAAATGGGGAGATTTTTAGTCCTTGAGATGATGGTTTTGATGACAACAACCTTAAGACTTGTTATAAAATATAAATACTAACACTATAGTTTAGATATATATATATGTATATGTAGGATATAACAATGCAGGAACCAAGAATAAAGACTGTGCAGTATAAAGATTCAAAACTGAAGATATCAAGATTGAAGACTTATGAGTATCAAGATATCAAGAGTTCAATATTTCAAGAATACAAGATAAGTATTGAGTCTAGAATTATGTTAAAATTTCTTGAAAACACTTACATCTTTATTCGAAATTTATTCGTGAAATGGAATCCACTTCAAGCCTGTTAAAGGGATGGAACCCAAGACAATATCTAGTGGAACATATAGTGGTCCTATTTTGATGTTCACTAATTTTATGAAAATGCTTTTCAAAAATATATCTCTTATTTTAAATGTTTTCAAAAAGACATCTCTCTTGTATGAAATATTTTAGCCTCAAATTATCTTTATCATTTTTAATATTTTGATTTCAAAATTATCCTTGATTTTAAACTATCTCTTGTTTTAAATATTTAGATTTAATAAATATTTATATACTCAGTTTTTAGATCACTTTATAGACAAAGATTATATATTAAAAATCACTTTTATATGTTTAAACTATATTCAAATATATTTACAAAGTTTAGAATAGAAACCAATTTTAATAAGAACAATTTTTCCTAGAGCATGTCGACATCCTTCAACCCCACATGTCGACATGGTGCCCATTAAATTAGAAAATCAAATTTTCAAAAGAAATGTCTATTCGCCGTATCCTTTCACGAATAGATATGGTTGTTGATGTTTTATAAATACCAGTAGTTCTAAACAAATTTTTAATTAGATTTCACTTGTTTTCTTTCCTCTTCATCTTCCACATTTTTTCTAAAGAATCCTAAATTATACTCTGCCGAAATACCAAGTGAATCAAACTTGATTATCTCTTGTTTGATTCTCTGCCACTCTCTCCATAAGATCTCAATGCTATTTAAAGTTATAGGGTCTTTTTAAATCAAACTGTTGAGTAAAAGGTGCGATTGAGCCTTGAAATTAATTGGGTGTTATTGTAGCCCGAAAATCAATTAGGTCATCTTGTAGCCTGGTTAAATCAAGAGAGTTTCCTTGAACTCGAATACAGGAGGGTGCACCTTGTTGCCTTGAAACCGAGGGTGTAATCTGAGAGATTATTTTGAAAAGAAATCTATACGCTTGTACTGGACTGGATGTAGGGTACCTGAAAGAAACAATATAAAATCCTAGTTTGTTCATTCCTTTATTGCTTTATTTAGTATCTGCATCTGTGTCTGATTCTGTGATTATATCTGTATCTGTGAATTGCATTTGTTGGTGATTAAATTACACAAGTTTCAAAAAGATTTAGAAAATCCACAAAACACTATTCACCCCCTCAAGTGTTATTCCAGCCTTAGGATCCGTAATCCGCATTTCTAACAATATCTAGGAGAAACACATGAGTTATATGGCATAGTCATCTTCGATAACGTCGTACTGGACGTACAAATCTTGTTTTGTTCTCCTACGACAAATAATAGGAAGATCCTTCCGCTTAAACGGTTAGGGGTGATCCCCGCTCCTATGTATTGTCTGATTACTCCCAAAAGAATCAGGGTTGAGTTTACCGGAACAATCGAATATTGTTTTGAAGAGACCGGGATCGGATAAGTATAAATTATCCTAAGATCACTTCGATCCAACTCAAATGTTTCGAACAAAAGATATTTGAAGATGATTGAAGAAGGAACTATTGGTGTGCAAAGGCTACCTGCAACTAATCCTAATGGTGATTCCAAAATAGAGGTAGTGGAGGTAGTGCCTTCGGTTTCTTCAGACATAGAACAAACTTGTATGGATGAATGCTGGGACTGGATTGCTGCCTAGAGGGAAGTATTACATTCCAAGATGGTTGGTATATAAAAAGATAATTGTTGCCTTAAGCCTCACTAACTAGGACTAAAGCAGGGACATGCAGTAGGGCTAGGTGGGTCGCTTCCATTAGGATATGATCATCCTAAGATCTTGTATCAATATTCTACGTATGCTTCAGGGCCCATTATGGTTGTTTATCAACCATAAGGTGACCATACTCGGTGTTGTCCAGTAAAGGGTAAGGCCAGTCCTGAGTAGTTGTGTAGCCTCCCATATATTTTATCTAGAGATGTACGAACTAGGTGGTAAACCCTTACCCTTTCATAGTTGGAATCCATTCCCCAATAAGTGCCTTTGAACTTGATTGTATACCTCCTATACTAGAATTTAGTAATGTAACAATTTCAGCTATTTTGTATTCTAGATGTTATTATAATATCATTAGAATTTATAAAACGGTTTGGTTATCGTAAGGTAAAAACCTGTTCGTGTTTACGTGCAGCGTGGACTTACGAAATACCTTTGATTTTAAAAGGGGTTTTACAAGTTAAATAAATAAAATTCTTTATGATTTGGGTTTCTCATGCTAGTTTTACGAAACTGATCCAGGTATTATTTTTCTTATAATGCTCGGATCAGTCTGAGCATATCTTCTATATTTTAGTGGAAATTTTGGAGCTTTCATGTGATGAGCTGGATTCTCCAAGACATATTCACATATCTTATATTCTTTCGCTATTTTAGTTACATTCTTCCCTATTTGTATTTATCAGAAATTGTCAAAACATGTTATTATAACTATTCAGGTTGATAATAGGTTAATGTACTCTGATTTTGTATAGTAAAGATGATTTCTGTAACGACACGATAATTTTACTTAATTTTATGACGTAATTAACTGAATTTTTTTTGACAATAAAACAATGAAATTTGACAATGAAAATTTGATATTTGGTGTACGTCCATTATAACATAGAAAATGATAAATTTTTATTAGAAAACATGAAATTTAGTTCTATGGGATAATTTTCAATTTTAATTTTCAAATCAGTTGAATTGATGGAAATAAAATATTTTTGAAATCTGAATATTTTTTACATAATAAGAATGTAGATCATATTGTAAGTGAGACGTCATATTTCATTTCGCCAAATTGAATTGCACTATCTCCATTTATCTTATTTTCGGCGAATTAGCAACAGTTTGACAATGAAAATCGAATTTTGATAGAATGATCGCATCGCTGATATTTAAGTACCGTTCTGTAACGACCCACCTTTTTGGACAGTTTAAACCGACAATCAAATACACATGCCGATTCCAAACCATTCAAAAGGGTAGATGGTTATTGGGGTTAATAAGAAAAGAAAAGAAAGGGAAATAAAGGAAATGAAACAACACAAAATCTTGCAGTGGAACGATAAAATATAATAGTCAAATAAACAATTCATGAAGCTGTTTACTATACTTTGATCATTATTCATATAACATTTATCAGAGTTATACATATACACCTGAACAAATAAAATAATGCAGCAGACAGCATGATGCAAAGATAATAATAGAATAGTATACCAAATCTTCGACTTCGTCCTCCAGAATAGATCTTCAATAAGCTGAAAAACTCAGGTCTGACCCGAGCGTAATGAAAAGACACAACACTCGAGTCGGGACTAAAATATCCTCATGTAAGTTAAATCAATCGTAAATAAATATGAGTGTAACGGCGTCATAGATGTTTACGGGGTTTGACATCTCCTATCCAGTGTCAACGTGAGTGTAATAACTTAAGAGATGTTACGGGATTTTCCATCTCTTAAGGATCCGTTAAACTATCTACTATGTAGTACAATACGCTATTATAATATGTCTACAGTAAAGTAAAAGTATTAAAATAGCGTTAAGGCATTACCATAATCCCCCTTAACACATTTTATAATGCCATAGTCTATACAGCACCGTAAACCCCATCAGAGGGTACCCCATAGGTATAACACAAAACAAAACGTAGTGGTCGCGAATAGGATAATCAGTATGACAAGGTACATGAGGCGATACCAACTAGGATACTGGTAGTTGCGTGATCCGGACTGATGTTGAGCATAGCCAGCAGCTACCTCAACACCGCGAAACAACACTCCCAAATCGAGGGGTGCACCCAAATCGAATCACAAAAGTAATAGATATGGTATCGAAGAAGTGTGTCCGCTAGAGATGGCGAACCTCAATGGCCCGGCGCGGCTCCTGTTTTAGTCATGTCAGGGGTCATCCAATATCGTTCTCTTTCTTCAGTCCACGCGTTCACCAAACTATACACTTTATTCTGGATCAACACTCCGCGTATACTAGTTATTAAAGTGGTTTTCGGTATTGACAGAGAGTATGTCGATGTCCGATCCCAGTCTCTTTAATAACTACGTATTATTACACCGATGGCACTTTTACATTTCAAATCAATTCATAATTTATATCAAAATATCATATTCGCTTCAAAAATAAAATCCATTTCAAATATCATCATATCTATTCAAAATGTAAGGTTCCGTTTCGAAAATCATTTTTCTTTCGCTTCAATATCTCATTTCGATTTCGAAATCATTTCGAATTTCAACTTAGGTTGCAACTTCATTTAACCCAATTCGTATTTAAATTCAAGATTTAAATATAAACATTTCACCCTATTGACCAGCTTGAAATTTTAGAAAATAGTTCTAAGTAGTTTAAAAGTAGTTTAAATAATTAAAATAGTTAAAATACTTAAAATATTTAAATGGATTTCAAATAGATAAATTAATTTAATATAGTTAAATGGATTTAAGATAGATTAAATATAATTAAACAGGTAAATAGCTTTAAATTAGATAAAATATAATTAAATAAATTAAAATAGGTTAATTAGTTTAAAATAAATTAAATTGGGTTAAGTAGATTTAAAATAGATTAAAATAAGTCAACATGGTTTAAGATAGGTTAAAAGAATTTAATATAGTTAATGTAGGCTAAAATAGTTTAAGTATTTAAAAAATGGTTTATATAAAAGAGTAATTTGAAAAAACAAAATGAAACAGCTTCAAAACCAAACCATTTCAATTATAACTTCCCAATTCAAATCAATTCCAATTTCCATCCTACCGATTCAATTTCGATTTCAATTCAAATCAATGTCAACTTTGACTTCAAATTAATTCAATTCTACATTCACCTTCAATTAATTCAATTTCAATTTATATCGATTTGGAGCTTGATTTTTCAAAATATCAATTTATAACACTTAACAAAATTATCCTTAAATATTAAAATTTAAATCAAAATTTCAAATATGATTCAATTCCAAGCTCAATTTCAAAATATCATTTTTATGTCACTTTTACTTAGTAATATACAAAGCTCGAAATAATGTTCAATCTTTAAAACAAATAAATTTTTGAAATTCAATCATATCCAAATTTTAAATTTCAAAGTCTCAACTTAAATTATTTATAACCAAAATTTATTTCAACATTCCAAACTCAAATTTTTTTGCGATAAATTCAATTTCTATAAAATTGATTTTATTTATAACTTTTAAATCAAAACATTTTAAATAAATTTCAAATCAACGATTTTAAAATTTACTAATTTACCCAATTCGGTGTCCGTATATAATTTTCTATCCTATGGCCAAGTGATTAGTTATTTCAATTAAATGTCAGGGATGAATATATATCACTTAAATCAAATCATGGTGTCATATGTATGCATAACAGGATATATATAAGCAAGTAAACGTCCAAACATTTAAATATCAACTAATAGCATCCATCGAAATACATAATCCAATAGACAATACAATTCACGGCAATTTCATGGTTATCGATATCAGGTAATTTAATCGCAATTAAATTTTTAATTTCAATTTGACTGTCAATTTTAAATTTTCTAGCATTAAATTCGATGACAAAACTAGATGACGATTTTAGTTTATCAAACAACAAGTAAAATTCTATCGCTTCATACTGTCAAATTTAACTAGCATAAAGATATTCTAGTACGTTGTGAGCATTAGAAAACACTCACCTTGATATCCTATTGTCACCGAGACGTTCCGGTTTGGAACTAAACCGGACGACTCCCGATTTTAGCCCAAATTACAACTATCTCCAAATTCGTCCAAACCAGTTTCCTTTCGAAGCTCTCGTCATCGTGATTGCAACGCAAAAGGTTTCGTTCCACTCGGACTTCGTATGTGAGAGTTATACATTTTATAAGATATCAACCATTTTATTTTAAATCAAAAGCTAATATTTAAATAAATAAATAAGCCTCCACTACCTCCTCTTCCCAGACTCATACCTGTACACGAAGACACAGAGCAACCTACTTCTCGTCATGCACAAACCCAGTGATACAGAGCTCCGATACACAGTTTGACATGCCGTCTTCGCCAAACCTCTTCTCTTCGAAGTCTCCATCGTCTCGACCCCCAAAAGAACAAACTCGGCCACACCTAGGGAATTGCGACCCAACCATTTCCTTTCGACCACGTTCATGTCGCATGCACAAAACAAGAGCCGCACCCTACCAAAATCTCATCGGAGATGAAATCTTCCTCCACGAATCCAAAAACGATAACCAAAATACGAATCGATGCACGAATCCCTCAAAAATCAAAAACCTAGCCCAAAGCTCGACCGCGACCCATAGCCGTGCCTCCCCAATCTTGACCGTGCCTTACAAAACCACCACCAGATCGAAGCAAATGAAAAGTTAGGTTTTTTAAAACTAGTTTCGCGATTTTACGCTGAGTATATTGTGAGTAATTATTTTTCTAAGTTGCCATTTTCTTTTTAGCTTTTTTTTCTTCACTGCCATCTGCACACATCATAAAGGAGGGGAAGACGTGATGCCTTGCATGCAGGAGGCATGCTATAGTGATTTGAAATGAAATAAAATAAGCTGATGTGAAAAGTTGACTAGACAATATATTAATTTAAATTTCAAAATATCCCAATTTTGAAACTCAATATCTCGAACCCCTATCGAGGTGTGCCGCTATGCGTTCGCAATGTTATACCCTTATTTCGGACGCAATGGAAAAGGTTTCAAGTCCTAATTCAATCGTATGTGCGAGTTACGGAAATAAACGATCAATTTAAAATGAAATCGATTAAATAAATTTCTAAGCGTTTGAGCTACCACGGTCAAACGACAACTCCGATTGCTATGGAAATTGAAACCCGGTAATAATAAACTATTACGGATCTAATGGGACTGGTTTCGTCGAATTCCGAGACTGTGCCCCGGAAGGCTATTTTTAACTCGTCGGTTAAATCGACGACTTTTCAAAATTTACAGAATTGCTTAAGATTCCAATTTTAAAATCTTATTAACTCTATTATAATCCAAATATAACTTATATTCACTTTGGAAACCAATTTGAATCATATTAAATCAAATTTCGGTTATTCAGTCTATTTTCATACATTAGAATTTCAATATCAAATTAATCATATCAATTCGGAATTTAATTATTCAAATATCTGTAATATTAAATTTAAACAAATTTGATTATTCTTAAATCACTATCTTTTGAAATATTCAAACAAACTTATCAAATTAACTTTTGAAACAATTCAAATTATAGAACAACCATTTCCATTAAACAGTTATTCGATTTCCGTTATTCAATTATTCAATAAATTCCAAATATTAAATTTAAACAATTTAATTGTTCAATATTTGACAGATTTCAATATTGGAATTTAAATAAATTTTCTTTATCGATCGATTACTTTATTACATCAAATGAATTCCACATTATTATTTAACTTCAGTTAGAGATAATGCACTCAACTAATATATACTTTCATTTCAATTGCAATTGGTTCCCAAATTCAATTCGACCAACTAAATGAATAGGTAACTTAAATAATTATCACCGTTAACTTTTAATTACACTTATAAGTTTATTATTTACAAACAAGTGTCACAATTTCCTATATAATACAACTTCATTCCATTACCATTGACTATATATTATTTCAATTGATTTGGGATTTCATTCAATTCATAAATAATTAACTTAGATAAAATTTGTTGCAATTCATTCTAGTTATTATTATCATAAATAAATTACAAATTTTTAATTCTTCCCACATTAAACCATGAAATCTTATTAAATTAACTATTTTAATTATCAAAAATTTACGGGTCGTTATACTCTCCCCCACTCAAAACTTTTCGTCCTCGAAAAGGAAAAAGAAGGGAAAAGGAACTAAGTAAAGAATTTAACATTTGATACATTTTGTTCAAAATTATCAACTTATAAAACAATGAAATTCCATTTATAAAATCGTTACTACACTTCCGCTATGCTACTCTGATTAGCCTATGAAGTTTACGAGTTAGTTATCAAAACAAGTTATAAAATTTAAACTTGAAAATTTTTCTAACACCCGGATTTACGAAAAATTTCAGCCGAGTCTCCTTTGCACGACTCGATTGGTACAGCTACAAAACGCCTCTACGGGCCCCAAACCAACAAAAGAAAATCAAAAGCCAAGTGGCTCAATCAAAAAATACCAAATCCAATGACAAAATAAACACGTGCCTTTTGTCGGGCAATCCACATTTTTGATTTTAAATACCTGCATCTCATTTACCAATGATATCCAATTATATAATTTAAAAGAATCATTTTATATTTGGCATCTTCAATTTCCAATATTAGCTTTTAATTAAGTCCATAAGCCGTACATATATCATCCGTGAGCAATATCAAATCTAATTGCTTATTCGATCACACAATTTCACTTCCGACTAGTATCGTTCACATGACTCTCTAGTGCGGACTCAGATTTGGTTCCTTGATTGGAAACTGTTACTCTCCTTGCATAGCCATATACTATGATAGAGAATTCCAGAATCAAATCAAAAATCCATATCCAAGGTTCGCCGTCGAGAATCGAGTGAAAAATCCTAACTTGGATCGATATAAATCGTCTCGAAATTTTGTGCTCGAATTTGGATCAAATCGTTATGCGAACAAAATAATATACGTACAACTCACGTATTACCTTCCAATGGATTTCTATCCAATTTATCTATACTAAATTATTTTATTGGCTTTTATTTTTATTTACAATTAATTATTCACGATCCATTATTCAGTTAGTATATTCATTTCTTTACATAGCATATTCTTTAACATTATCTTTTCTTAAACATCATATCATAGAATTTGCTTACTCAAGTTCACTTTAAACATTCTATATAATTTAATTTAATTCAATTTCATTTTCCAATTGATTCTTAGCTATACCAAATTCTTTTGTTTACATTTACTTCAATTTCATAATTTTAGTCAATAACAAATTTATTTATGGAACATTTTATTAACCAGCACTTTATTTTATTAATCATCCTATAAAAGTCTAACCTCTCATAAATGACTTTTCTTAGTTTACAGTTATCTTAAAGGTTACAAATTCAATTTTTTTTACAATCCCTTTGCAATTTATATTTATTTTCTATAACCAATTTACAAAGATATAATACGATTCATTTATCTTCTTTCTTAAGTTCACTTACTTGTTCCATTTATCCATCCATCATTTCATGTTATATTTAAGTATTTATAATTTTTTTCACAACCAAATTTTCCATTTATACACATTTTAATTCCTTTTGAGTTTACCTTACTTGTATACTTCAATTATTTTCAGGTTCTGTTTATTTGTACAACTTCTCATTACATATCCAAAACATCATTTCAACTTCTTAATATTTGGTAAGTCATATTATATGTTATTAGAATGCAAATTTGGTATTATACAAATTTATAGAATTTTATTTTACTTAATTAGAATGTTCACAAATTTAATTTGTTTAAATCCTCTTTACCTTTTAACTTTAAAGGTACACTACAACTCTAAAGTTTTCCCAAAACATAAGCTTAGATATCTTAATCCTCTTATTTTATAAATTCTGGTTATTAACATTTCATTCAAATAATTTGAAAATTACTAATTAACATAACTTAGGAATTTAAATGCTCGGTTCCTTTCAAATCGTTTGAAATAAACATATACACTTATATCTTTAATATATCAAATCATACCTTTGGAGTTTAAACCAAAACCCATTTACCTAAAATAATTTCGAAGAAAAGCAAAGCTTCTTAGAAGTCTCCCCCACTTTGAGACTCGAAAATGAACGTCGATGATGCTGCACAGTCATCACCGAAATTATTTTCCAGCGACAGAAGAGAGGAGTACTGAATTCATTTCTTCTTAAAAATCCTTTCCAAATATTTCCAATAAATATTTTCCAACTAATATCACAATATATTTTCTTCAAAGCTTTGAGAACCATTGTCAAAATCTCCGGGTCTTAAATTCAATATTTTCCAATTTAAATCTATTTTAATTTATAAGTCACCTTTATAAAATATTATTATAGGATTTTCTTTCTTAAAACATTCCACAAGTGTTTTATCATTGTTCATTTTGTAGTTCACCTTTTTTATTAAATTACAATATCCAATTAATGATAATAACCAATATTATCATTCCTAACAACCAGGTAAGCTAGATAAGTCACAATAATTTCTGAAATTTTTTCTTTATATACAAAATATAATTAGAGCAAAATTATTTCATTTACCCAATTTCAAAACAATACTATGTCTAATTGTTCTGTTTGAGTGTTTAGAGATCCCTATCAATGACGTTAATTACTCGTATTGACCAGGATCCATAAGCCACTCAACAAATCAACCGACACAATATAAAACATTTTATATCACTAACAAATACACTCTCTCATATGTATACACTCAGCGACTCATCATAGGGTATTACTACCCTATTTATAAAGAGTCAGACCCCACAAAGCTAAGGTTATCGCTAAACCAAAGCTCTGGTACCAACTGTAACGACCCACCTTTTTGGATAGTTTAAACCGACGATCAAATACACATGCCGATTCCAAACCATTCAAAAGGGTAGATGGTTATTGGGGTAAATAAGAAAAGAAAAGAAAGGGAAATAAAGGAAATGAAACAACACAGAATCTTGCAGCGGAACGATAAAATATAATAGTCAAAAAAACAGTTCATGAAGCTGTTTACTATACTTTGATCATTATTTATATAACATTTATCAGAGTTATACATATACACCTGAACAAATAAAATAATGCAGCAGACATCATGATGCAAAGATAATAATAGAAAGTATACCAAATCTTCGACTTCGTCCTCCAGAATAGATCTTCAATAAGCTGAAAAACTCAGGTATGACCCGAGCGTAATGAAAAGACAAAACACTCGAGTCGGGACTAAAATATCCTCATGTAAGTTAAATCAATCGTAAATAAATATGAGTGTAACGGCGTCAGAGATGTTTACGGGGTTTGACATCTCCTATCCAGTGTCAACGTGAGTGTAATAACTTAAGAGATGTTATGGGATTTTCCATCTCTTAAGGATCCGTTAAACTATCTACTATGTAGCACAATACGCTATTATAATACGTCTACATTAAAGTAAAAGTACTAAAATAGCATTAAGGCATTACCATAATTCCCCCTAACACATTTTATAATGCCATAGTCTATACAGCACCATAAACCCCACCATAAACTAATGGTTATCAGAGGGTACCCCATAGGTATAACACAAAACAAAACATAGTGGTCGCGAATAGGATAATCAGTATGACAAGGTACATGAGGCGATACCAACTAGGATACTGGTAGTTGCGTGATCCGGACTGATGTTGAGCATAGCCAGCAGCTACCTCAACACCGCGAAACAACACTCCCAAATCGAGGGGTGCACCCAAATCGAATCACAAAAGTAATAGATGTGGTATCGAAGAAGTGTGTCCGCTAGAGATGGCGAACCTCAATGGCCCTGCGCGGCTCCTGTTTTAGTCATGTCAGGGGTCATCCAATATCGTTCTCTTTCCTCACTCCACGCGTTCGCCAAACCATCCACTTCATTCTGGATCAACACTCCGCGTATACTAGTTATTAAAGTGGTTTTCGGTATCGATAGAGAGTATGTCCGTATCTGATCCCGGTCTCTTTAATAACTACGTATTATTACACCGATGACTCTTTTACATTTCAAATCAGTTCATAATTGATATCAAAATATCATGCAACTTCATTTAACCCAATTCGTATTTAAATTCAAGATTTAAATATAAACATTTCACCCTATTGACCAGCTTGAAATTTTAGAAAATAGTTCTAAGTAGTTTAAAAGTAGTTTAAATAACTAAAATGGTTAAAATACTTAAATTATTTAAATGGATTTCAAATAGATAAATTAATTTAATATAGTTAAATGGATTTAAGATAGATTAAATATAATTAAACAGGTAAATAGCTTTAAATCGGATTAAATATAATTAAAATAAATTAAAATAGGTTAATTAGTTTAAAATAAATTAAATTGGGTTAAGTAGATTTAAAATAGATTAAAATAAGTTAACGTGGTTTAAGATAGGTTAAAATAATTTAATATAATTAATGTAGGTTAAAATAGTTTAAGTATTTAAAAATGGTTTATACAACAGAGTAATTTGAAAAAAAAACGAAACAGCTTCAAAACCAAACCATTTCAATTATAACTTCCCAATTCAAATCAATTTCAATTTCCATCCTACCGATTCGATTTCGATTTCAATTCAAATCAATGTCAACTCTGACTTCAAATTAATTCAATTCTACGTTCACCTTCAATTAATTCAATTTCAATTTATATCGATTTGGAGCTTGATTTTTCAAAATATCAATTTATAACTCTTAACAAAATTATCCTTAAATATTCAAATTTAAATCCAAATTTAAAATATGATTCAATTCCAAGCACAATTTCAAAATATCATTTTTATGTCACTTTTACTTAGTAATATTCAAAGCCCGAAATAATGTTCAATCTTTAAAACAGATAAATTTTTGAAATTCAATCATATCCAAATTTTAAATTTCAAAGTCTCAACTTAAATTATTTATAACCAATCAACATTCCAAACTCAATTTTTTTTGCGATAAATTTGATTTCTATAAATTGATATTATTTATAACTTTTAAATCAAAATATTTTAAATAAATTTCAAATCAACGATTTTAAAATTTATTAATTTAACCTATCCGGTGTGCGTATATAATTTACTATCCTATGGCCAAGTGATTACTTATTTCAATTAAATGTCAGGGATGAATATATATCACTTAAATCAAATCACGGTGTCATATGTATGCATAACAGGATATATATAAGCAAGTAAACATCCAAACATTTAAATATCAACCAAATAGCATCCATCGAAATACATCATCCAATAGACAATACAATTCACGGAAATTTCATGGTTATCGATATCTGGTAATTTAATCGCAATTAAATTTTTAATTTCAATTTGGCTGTCAATTTTAAATTTTCTAGCATTAAATTCGATGACAAAACTAGATGACGATTTTAGTTTATCAAACAACAAGTAAAATTCTGTCACTTTATACTGTCAACTTTAAATAGCATAAAGATATTCTAGTACGTTGTGAGCGTTAGAAAATACTCACCTTGATATCCTGTTGTCACCGAGATGTTCCGGTTTGGAACTAAACCGGACGACTCCCATTTTAGCCCAAATTCCAAATGTCTCCAAATTCGTCCAAACCAGTTTCATTTCGAAGCTCTCGTCATCGAGATTGCAAAGCAAAAAGTTTCGTTCCAATCGGACCTCGTATGTGAGAGGTATACATTTTATAAGATATCAACCATTTTATTTTAAATCAAAAGCTAATATTTAAATAAGTAAATAAGCCTCCGCTACCTCCTCTTCGCAGACTCATACCTGTACACGAAGACACAGAGCAACCCTCTTCTCGTCGTGCACAAACCCAATGATACGGAGCACCGATACACCGTTTGACATGCCGTCTTCGCCAAACCTCTTCTGTTCGAAGTCTCCATCGTCTCCACTCCCAAAAGAACAAACTCGGCAACACCTAGGGAATTGCGACCCAACCATTTCCTCTCGACCACATTCACGTCGCACGCACAAAACAAGAGCCGCACCCCACCAAAATATCGTCGGAGATGAAATCTTCCTCCACGAATCCAAAAACGATAACCAAAATACGAATCGATGCACGAATCCCTCAAAAATCAAAACCCTTTCCCAAAGCTCGACCGCGATCCATAGCCGTGCCTCCCCAATCTTGACCGTGCCTTACAAAACCACCACCAGATCGAAGCAAATGAAAAGTTAGGATTTTTAAAACTAGTTTTACGATTTTACGCTGAGTATATTGTGAGTAATTTTTTTCTAAGTTGCCATTTTCTTTTTAGCTTTTTTTTCTTCACTGCCATCTGCATGCATCATAAAGGAGGGGAAGACGAGATGCCTTGCGTGCAGGAGGCATGCTACAGTGATTTGAAATGAAATAAAAGAAGCTGATGTGAAAAGTTGACTAGACAATATATTAATTTAAATTTCAAAATATCCCAATTTTGCAACTCAAAATCTCGAACCCATATCGAGGTGTGCCGCTAGGCGTTTACAATGTTATACCCATATTCCGGATGCAATGGAAAAGGTTTCAAGTCCTAATTCGATCATATGTGTGAGTGACGGCAATAAACGATCAATTTAAAATGAAATCGATTAAATAAATTTCTAAGCGTTTTGAGCTGCCACGATCAAACGGCAACTCCGATTACTATGGAAATTGAAACCCGATAATAATAAACTATTACGGATCTAATGGGACTGGTTTCGTCGAATTCCGAGACTGTGCCCCGGAAGGCTATTTTTACCTCGTCGGTTAAATCGACGACTTTTCAAAGTTTACAGAATTGCTTAAGGTTCCAATTTTAAAATCTTATTAACTCTATTATAATCCAAATATAACTTATATTCACTTTGAAAACCAATTTGAATCATATTAAATCAAATTTCGGTTATTCACTCTATTTTCATACATTAGAATTTCAATATCAAATTAATCATATCAATTCGGAATATAATTATTCAAATATCTGTAATATTAAATTTAAACAAATTTGATTATTCTTAAATCACTATCTTTTGAAATATTCAAACGAACTTATCAAATTAACTTTTGAAAGAATTCAAATTATAGAACAACCATTTCCATTAAACAGTTATTCGATTCCCGTTATTCAATTATTCAATAAATTCCAAATATTAAATTTAAACAATTTAATTGTTCCATATTTGACGGATTTCAATATTGAAATTTAAATAAATTTCTTTATCGATCGATTACTTTATTACATCAAATGAATTCCACATTATTATTTAACTTCAGTTAGAGATAATGCACTCAACTAATATATACTTTCATTTCAATTGCAATTGGTTCCCAAATTCAATTCGACCAACTAAATGAATAGGTAACTTAAATAATTATCACCGTTAACTTTTAATTACACTTATAAGTTTATTATTTACAAACAAGTGTCACAATTTCCTATATAATACAACTTCATTCTATTACCATCGACTATATATTATTTCAATTGATTTGGGATTTCATTCAATTCATAAATAATTAACTTAGATAAATTTGTTGCAATTCATTCTAGTTATTATTATCATAAACAAATTACATATTTTTAATAATTTCCACATTAAACCATGAAATCTTATTAAATTAACTATTTTAATTATCGAAAATTTATGGGCCGTTACACGTTCATTCCGTCTCTTCGTGCTGATCTCCGCAGTATATTGATTCTTGTAATTCGACGTCCGGTGTGCGGTGAAATCGACAAAATGATTAGCCATATCAGTTCTGTATTTGAGCCTTGTTTCTGCATGTCTTTTCATTTTCTGCCGTATAAACTCAACAGCCTCTTTCTTTAATAATTTCTAAATCCAATGTTTGACCCTTTCCATTCCATTGGTTCAATACTTATTTGCATGGGTCCTTTCATTTTTCATCTTCTTTATTCTGAGAGGAAAAAAACATATCACGGTATCGTTTCACCTCGCTTGAAGATCTACTCATCTCTACCTCCAGGCACCATTCTTTAGCTTCGTATAAAATTTTAAAACTAAGTTCATGTTTTGAATTTTTGCTGTCATTTTTGGCTCGAAGCCAAACCTCTCCGTGCCCGAAGCATCCACATCTCCTCACCCATGTGACACTAAGTTAAAACCCAACCCCTTTCCACGCCGAGCTTTGCCTCGGCATGCCTCTCCCACTCTCTGCCACCGTATTCTCCTTTGCACCACCATTCCTGAACTCCACGTCGCCCTCCGTCCTGGTTGTGGCCGCCTCAGTCAAGCACCCTCACACTTCCTCCCCCTTTGCTTCCTTGATCCATCGTATCCCACTCACCCACCACCTGCTCCGGCCCACAATAGGCGCGCCCAAACAGCCCATAAACCCACGCCTTGCCTTCGAACAAACCCCACAGCAGCCATGCTCCACTCCGCCCTTCCTTTCATCCCTTCTGATCAACACTACCCATAAACTATTGACTCCTCACATGCCACTAGCACTCCATCCGATAACACCCACTGACCACGACCCTATCTCCTCTGCGAACCACAACCGCTTCAAACTCAAACCCTCCATAAAACCACCATAGCCGCCAAATCTCACCAACTCTGGTCCTTCGCCCTTGTTTTGCATATTGTTCTTGCTTTCGAACAAACAGGTCCACCCTTGTTTATACATTCTCATATTTGAAGTTTATATTCACCGCGTAACTTCTTTTTGAAATATGCTCCTCTCCCTTTCCAGCTTACTCGAGTACCAGCTCCTCTTCGTTATATTTTAGTTGAAAAGCTTATATATATATATATATATATAAAGAATATTGATTTATAAATATTGTTTTTATAAATATTTTTGTAAGTATTACTCTAAAAATAAAGTATATTTATGTTAATATTTTAAAATGTTTAAATATATATAATATGTTTCTGTTAATATTTTGAAAAGGATTTTTATGACTTTAAACATATATAGATATGATGTCTAAATATATATTTGAAGCATTTTGTAACTATGGGCTTTAATGAACGTTGATTTTACAAAATATAATATGAAGATTTTCATTTTTCTAAATATGTGTTTCAAATGTAATATTGATTTTCAAATACATATATATATTAAAGATTTTGTTCTAAATACGTGTTCCAAAATTTGGATTTTAAAAAAAAAATATAGCTATATATATTTGTTTCATCAGATCCATCGAGTTTAAGATCGCGCCAGCTTTGCTTTGCTTTGGACTTGTCGTGGAGTTCGTGATTCAAAAATTCATAGCTTGTCGTGTGTCTAATCTCTCTAAAATCGAAAGGTGAGTGATTACTCATGATTAACATTCTTATAATTAGTAAATTTAATTCACATGAAATGACGATTGAAATATGCTGTTAAATTTGAATTGTTAAGTTATTTAACTGTTAAATATGATATGTCATTATCTGCAATTGTTTACCTGTGACATATAACGCCATAACCTATTGTATATGTTATATTTAAATTTGTTATTGATGATATATGCATGTTTTTGATATGTTATATTATTATCATATTGTTCTCACTCTGCAAGTTCCTTGTTAGTTTAGAATTCCTTATGGGTTGAAATGGTATATACTCGAACGACCTTATAGATTAGGAGTAAATCGTTCTGGGATGAAATGGTAAACCCGAGCAATTTTTATTGATTTTAAATTTTGGGATTGCAGGTTGAAATGATATATCCTCGTAAATATTAAATTTAAATTACGGAATGAATATCTGTATCGCTTGACCATAGGATAGAAAATTATATACGGACGCCGTTGGTCTATATTTTTAAAATGATTTCCAAAGTTTTGAAAGAAAATATACGGGTATTAATAAATATTGATTTAAAAAAAGTATAGTATATAAATGTTAATAATATATGTGCGAAATTTAGATTTTCAAAATTATATGTTTTAGAAATTTTAAATTTTTAAGTTAGTTTTGAATTTTTTTTTTTTAGATTTTACTTGTAATTTTATTATTTTAAAAATATATAAAATAAGATTTAATATAAAATAAATTTAATAATAAGATCTAATTTAATAAAATTTAATTTAACAATTATATAATACGTTTAAATATTTATTACAATTTATATTAACATTTTAAAAATAATTTTTTTGTAACTTTAATAATAAAGGTTGGAAAGATAAATTAATGTTGACTTGAAATTTAAATTGGTTAATAATTAAATTTAAATAAGAATTGATTAGAAACTTATTGATTTTAAGATTTTAAAAGGTATGATTTTATATCTTAATTTAATTAATGGTGATCAAATGAATATTTTCAAATTTAAATAAAGTTGAATATTTAATTTTGTTTTAAATTAGTAATTTGAATTTTATTTAAATGTTATTAAAACTGGCCGAGTGAATATTTTCGAATTTAAATAAATCTAACGTTGAATTCTGAAATATAAAAGAGATTTATCAAATTGAGTTATTATAAATTGTTTGAATATTTAAACTTTATCGGATTGGAAGTGGTTTAAATTTGTAATTCAAACGTGGATTTGAAATCGATATAAATTAAAATGGTTTTAATGAGAATGTGAATTGAACCTTTTTAATTGAAATTATTGAAATGAGATTGATTTAAATTGAATTTTTAGAATTTAAGTTGATTTAAATTGATTTGGGAATTGGAATAAACTTTTTTTAATATATAAACTATTTTAATCTACAAATTATTTTTAATTTAATTATTTCAAAATATATAAACTATTTTCAATGTTTAAACTGCTTAAGTTGGAACCGTTATGATTTAGATTTAATGATTTAAATATGAAAATTTTGATATGAAGGTTTAAACTATTTTGTGGTTATGATTTGAGAAACGAATATGATTTCGAAAGTGAATATGATTTTAGAAGTGATATAATTTCTAAAGTGATATAACTTTGAAATGAATATGATATTTGGATAATGAACTGGATGAAATATAAAATGACAACGGTGTTAAATAAGCGTTTGGTTGTTAAAGAGACCGGAATCAGATATTGTCATACTCTCCGCCAATACTGAAAACCACTTTAACAACTGTGTACGTGGCGGAGACTCTAGAACAAAGTAGGATAGTTTGGCGACGTCTATATGTGGTATGAACGTGGCCATGACTCCCGCGAGTCGACTTGATGCGACTAAAATAGGGGCCACGCCGGGCCAAGTGAGGTTGCGCCTCCGATCGAGCATGTTTCTTCGATACCATTCTATTACTTTTTGATTTGATTGGATGCACCTTTGATTTTGGAATGTGTCTCAAAATGGACGATAGTAGCTACTATGCATTACCACCAGTCCAGATCCGCAAAACGGTAGTATCCTACTTTTGGCATTGCCTCGTGTGCCTTGTCACATGCCTTATTGCGCCTTCTATGTGTTTGTTTTGTACTGTACCTATGGAGTGCCCTTTGGGTAAACCACCTGTTTGGTGGAGCTTACGATACTACGAATTCCTTCTGAATAAATTAATAAATCATATGTAAGAATCATAGCATTTCGTTCTTTATTGGTAAGTCAACTTTGATTCTCTATCAACCAGCATTAACGCTACTTTAATACTCTACTTTACTGATAGAAATATTATAATAGCGTATATTGCTACATAGTAGATAGTTCCACGGATCCTTAGAGGATGGAAATACCAAACATCATTTAAGTTATACTGCATTTAATTTGGACATTTCACTTGAGTTGATTTACTAGTACAAGAATGTTAATCCTAACTCGAGTGTTTTGTGTTTTGCTTTATGCTCGGATCAGACTAAGCGTCACAGCATTTGAGACTCACCTTTGGAGATTGGAGCATTGCTTGAACATCTGTCTTATATCTGTTCAGCCTTCTGCTGTTTCCAGTTGCTTATGTTCAGTCTTGTCAGTTACTTTTGTATTTGAAACTACTCTATATTTGAGATTTCTGTTGTATTTTGTTTTAAACTTTGATGTTTATATAGTATCTTCATGAACTACTATTTATCTATTCTGCTGTTTACTGTTATATTACTCTATGTCTATGATTCTGTGATTGATTTATTTACTGTACATGTTGAGTTTTGTCAAATATAAATTAACAATCTATTGTTTTGAGCAATTCAAGTCTGACATGAGTTGATGATTTTCGATTTGAATGGTTTAAAATAGCGGGTCGTTACAATTTCTTTTTGTAAAGACTTGTTCAAGTTATGCATTACTCGTTATGTTTTGTGAGATTTTGTTCTGTCTTTTCTTTCTTCACTCTAAACGACCTATCTTTCGAACGCTTAAATGACCGACACATGAATATCGATGATGTATTAAGTATCATTTTTAGATGTAAGGCGGCCAGATCGTTACAGTTACATTGCTCACATTCACACAGAAAGCGATAACACAATAAGCGAGTGTTTGTGAGAAATGCGGATTACGGATTTTAAGGCTAGAATTAACACTAGAGGGTGGGATGAATAGTGTTTTAAGGAATTACTAATTTTTTTTGAGTTTATATCAATTTGAACACAAATGTATGCAATATTCAAACACAGATATGATCACAGAATCAAACACAGATGCAGATATAAGGTAAAAGCAATAAAGGAAAGAACATACCGGATTTTATACTGATTTGGAGTTACCCTATATCCAGTCCCGCAACACAAGTACAGATTTCCTTTCAAAATCAATTCTTACAATTACACCCTTGATTTCAAGGCCACGAGGTACACCACTCCAGACTCACAATCCTCTGGGTAGAGATACTTGCTTTTACGGGTAGCAAGTTCACCCAATTGATTTCTCAGGCTACAATCACACCTTTTCTCACTTGATTGATTTTACAGGCTACAATCACACCTTTTCACACTCAGTTAATTATAAAGAAGTCTATAACTATGAATAGCACAGGGATCTTATTGAGATAGTGATAGAGAATTAAAGCAGAGATGATCTAGTTAGATTGAATGGTGATTTCGGCAGAGTAATGGTAAAAATGTATGTAAAGAAATGTGAAAGAAGAAGAGGAATGAAATCAGAGAATATATATATATATATATATATATATATATATATTCGTTTAAAACAGCTCCTATTTATAGTAAAACAACAGCCATGTCCATTCGTGAAAGGATATGACAAATAGACACTTCCTTTGAAATTCAAAATTTTGAAATAAACTCTCACCTTGTCGACAAAGGTATCTTGGGGTTGTCGGCAGGCCTAAGCAATTTTTAATAATTTGTTTTTCTCTGAAAATAACTTCTATCTTTTATTAAAACTATTTTAAACTTTATAAATATACTTAACTATAGTTAAAATACATAAATAAGTATAGCAAATAATATTTTGGTACATATAAGATTTTACTATAATTTTATATTTAAATCTAAGTATAAATATTAAAAGTTAAATATATTATAATTAAAAGATAGTTTAAAACCAAGGATAATTTGATTTTGAAAATAAAGATTATTTTGAGACTAAAAGTATTTTAAAAACAGAATAGATGTTTTTGATTTTTTTAAAAAGAAAGATTTTGAAACAAGATAAAATTTTGTAAAACGTTTGAATAAAAGTTAGTGAATACAAAACAATGTTCCACTAGATTTTTTGTAGATTCCATCCCACTTAGGGTTCCATCCCTTTAACGGGCTAGAAGTGGATTCCATTCTACGAATAAAATGGATTTTAAGATACCAGTGCTTTTTTAGGACTTTTAACAAAATTCTTAATTAAATTACTTATTATTGAAATCTTGAACTCTTGAAAATCTTGATACTCATGAGTCTTCAATCTTGATATCTTCAGTCTTGAATCTCTATACTGTACAGTCTTCATTTTTGGTACCTGCATGGTTAAATCCTGCATATACATGTATATCTAAACTATAATGTTAGTATTTATATTTTATAACAATTCCTAAGGTTGTTGTCATCAAAACCATCATCTCAAGGACTAACAGTGTTCATATTTATCAATACAACCAAGTTGAACTAGACATACGTAATAGTAATTTTCATAACATCAAAATTGTTGAACTGATATGGTCAAAACGTGGAAAATATACATGGACATTGGATAGGCATATACATGGAGCAACAAACATGAACATTCAAAGATATGCAAACACACACAGGCATATACATAGACATGCACACATAAAACTACACGACACCCAGGAACACATGCACACACGGGCATTCTCATCTACACAAAATGCACACCACACATTCCCAAATAATTACAAATAAAAATATATAGTACTCATATTGGCCCTGTGTGGTCTGTGTTGGGCATGCACTGAAACAACACATTAAATTATTTGCAAGCTTCTAATATACAGGGATATAAAGTATTTGAGTGGTTCACAGAGAATACATAAAAACCAATCTGGATTAGTAAAAAAAGAAAATATGAAGAACCAAAAGCTTATCAATTATTTGCTTTAGGAATTTATAATCAAGATCCTACTCAATGTGGGATGCTGGAAAAGATTCAATTGTTGCCATAGAATATGTTAATTCTTATCATAGATACTTGATTGTTTTTATGTATTCCTTTGGTTAATTTCATGGATGTATTATGTATAATAATTATGTTGTTGTCGTATATATATTCAACTACTCTTACGTCATCAGTTAATGTCAGAATTTTAATTGCTCAATTCATGGACTGTATTTTTTAAGTTATAATTTCATGTTATACATGATCTTTAACTATTTCTTTCATCTTTATATTTATCATATATAGCTGTATAAGTGGACTGTGTATATCCACTTTTGGTGGTCGTTGTAATTGTAGGGTAGTTGTCGTAGACTATCGGTAATTGTGAAGGGTAAATGGTCTATCCCATGGCAACTTTCAGGAAGAAAAAATAATCCCCATGTTGCTTGGGATAGCAAGTTACTAGGGTTTCTCTTAGGTAAAATATGAAAATTACGATTGTACACCTAAGCAATAGGCATCCATGGTGAAACTGGCAGTGCAAATAAGAACGAGTATTTTGTAAAAAAAAATTTAAGCAGTCAAATAAAAAGTAGCTAATAACTTTAAAACAGTAAAATATAACGAACAACTGTGTAGATAAGATCCGAAAATAGGATGCAAACAAAATATTGTTTCTACGCTACAAGTGTTTCAAATTCAATCAAAAACACCACTATATTTTCTTCGCATTATAACAAAATTTAATTTACTACATGGAAAATTATTACAACTAAAGATTTTCAACCAATCAGTATCAAAACTTCCCAACAAAGCACTAAAGTAGTAGGACATGGTAATCATTTCAAACGTCCATCCCACATTCATTCATGAAATATGAAAAAGGCTCCATAGCTGAAAGATTACGTAGAACACCATGCACACAATCTCACACAAAATATTGTTTCTACGCTACAAGTGTTTCAAATTCAATCAAAAACACCACTATATTTTCTTCGCATTATAACAAAATTTAATTTACTACATGGAAAATTATTACAACTAAAGATTTTCAACCAATCAGTATCAAAACTTCCAAACAAAGCACTAAAGTAGTAGGACATGGTAATCATTTCAAACGTCCATCCCGCATTCATTCATGAAATATGAAAAAGGCTCCATAGCTGAAAGATCACGTAGAACACCATGCACACAATCTCACACAAAATATTGTTTCTACGCTACAAGTGTTTCAAATTCAATCAAAAACACCACTATATTTTCTTCGCATTATAACAAAATTTAATTTACTACATGGAAAATTATTACAACTAAAGATTTTCAACCAATCAGTATCAAAACTTCCTAACAAAGCACTAAAGTAGTAGGACATGGTAATCATTTCAAACATCCATCCCGCATTCATTCATGAAATATGGAAAAGGCTCCATAGCTGAAAGATCACGTAGAACACCATGCACACAATCTCACACAAAATATTGTTTCTACGCTACAAGTGTTTCAAATTCAATCAAAAACACCACTATATTTTCTTCGCATTATAAAAAAATTTAATTTACTACATGGAAAATTATTACAACTAAAGATTTTCAACCAATCAGTATCAAAACTTCCTAACAAAGCACTAAAGTAGTAGGACATGGTAATCATTTCAAACGTCCATCCCGCATTCATTCATGAAATACGAAAAAGGCTCCATAGCTGAAAGATCACGTAGAACACCATGCACACAATCTCACACACACATACAAAATACACAACACACACACACACACACACATATATATATATATATATATATATATATATATATATATACTAGTATAACCGCACAACGGTGGAGAAACCGACCGTTCGATTGTATAACTTTGATAAGAAATATACATTTAAATTTTTTGTTAATATTACTTAAACATTAAGTGATAATATGTTGAAAGAGAATAAATTGAGATTTGAATCTGAAAATATGAATTTCAAATTTAAATATTAATCAAAGCATTCAAAATTGTCGATTTGAAATTGAAATTTTAGAATTTGAAAATCATAATAATTTGAATTTGGAATCTTTGATGCGTGAAGTAAAAGGAGAAAGTTTAGGGAAACCGCGATGAGACAAGATCCACGTTTTTAGGGAAACCGTGATGAGACAAGATGCACGTTTTTTTGGCTTCAGAAAAATTGATTTTGGCCAGTGACAGTAAGCAAACCTCCCTAACGGTCGGTTTGATAAGGTTTAAAATTCCGGTATACGTTTCTTTTTCGATCACTAGAAGTTTTTAGCGTTTTTGAAATTCCGTTTAAATTTCGATGCCGGATCCATGACACTTTGAACTCTTTATGTATATAAATAAATAAAACAAATTCATAAACTCTTACTTATATGTTATACTTCCATTTAATTTCTTTATTGAAATTGAAAAGAATAAAATAACGAATCAAAGCTCATCAACAATAATGGCCCAAGTGAACATTATACTATAATCCAAGAAACCTTCCATATAACCCTAGAGTATCATTTACTATCCAGCAGTCGCCTTTTTCATTCTTAGTTTTCTTTTTCCATGTATCTCCTCCTCTCTCTACCCGTGTTCGATATATTCCGTTTAGCTGCTATTCCCTTTTTTTGCTTCAAGCTCATACGTTAGCCCGATATTTTCCTGTTTCATGCTGATGCTCAACGTTGAAATCTACAATTCCTCTTGCTCGATGTAAACCTAAATTCAAAAAAGAGTCTAAATGTGATGCTCTAATATTCCACTTCCCCACTGCTAGAAGTCACTGCTGACACAGTAAGTGGTTGATTATAAACATTTTTTTCTCATCGATCACTAAAAGCGGTTTTAGAAACAAATTCTAGCCCGGTTAACGACGAAACCAGATCGGAATGACCGAGATTCCGACGTGCCGGACGGAATCTCGAACCATGATATGTATATATAAATTTAACGGCATTGCTCCTATATTAATACTCACGCAACACACTCTTACAAGCAGCACACACTATGCTCCCGTATTAATACACATGCAACACACACATTCAAATACACAGCACACATCCCTACTATTAATATAGAAAATTAAACGAACCAATTTACTCGGTGTCTTTTTAAAATTCCAGAAATGTCCTTGCTTCCGTTTACAATAATATAACAGCCCGTGTGCGAAGCACGGGCCCATACTAGTATGCATAATTAATATACACACACAACACTTACGCCGGCATAACTTCAAACACAAATACATGAAACCATACACACCCAAATTATATATGAATATCTTTGATTTAAGGGATATGAGATAGATGCATAAGTGAAAACTTACCTATTTCAAGCGTTCCTTCCTCTTCTTCGAAACATCCACACAATCGACAATCCAATACTACATCGAACGAAATTCAAGCTGTAGATGATAGACATGAACGAAATCACATACTCAAGTTTTTTTAATTTTACTAATTTATTGGATTTGATTTTAAATTTCAAAATGATAAAAGTTGTCAAGTTTTTTGTTTCGGGTGGAAGATGAATTGGCCGAGAAAAAGAGATTGTGTGAGGCATATGGTGAAGTCAGGACGATTCCAGAAATTGGAAATCGGAATATGGGCTTGCTTTAATAGGTTTCGGGCTCGGGTCATGAGAATAAAAAATTAAAAAAATATATTTGTGTGTTCGTGTAACGACCCACCGTTTTGATCATCGAAAGTCGACACCGAACACTATTATTGTGTTCAAATGTCGCACATCCAACCGACAAAAGAGCATATTGTTAGGGTAAATAAAAGACAATAACAAAGAACAAAGAAAAATATAATCTCATAGAGGAATGGACAACAAATAATATAGCAAGGACAATAGAAACTATCATTCCAAAAAATACATAGTATATCAGAGTTCAAAACAAACCTTATCAGCTGGACAGTTATAAAACCCTGACTTTACAATTGCTGATAGGGATACTATATAATACAGCGGAAAATAAAAACATTAAGACAGTGAGTCTTCGGCTCCCCTTCAAGACCTCCATAATACCTAGGACTTCTGGATAAATACTTAGTCTGACCCGGACATTATGATAAAATAACATGTGAATCAGTCTGAAAATACCAGCGTGAGATAACTCCAATAATAGGGAACATATAAAAGATCTGTGAGATCAAGCCGCTCACACGGAACGGGTTTTACCTCACAAGAATAACATTGATACAAGCAAGAGTAGAAATGATCATTAGGAAACAAATTTGAATATGAATGAGCATAATTAATATTAAAATCAGACTTAAAAGAATGAAAATAACCTAAGTAAAATCCAAACAGGACAGAATGGATAAAACATGAAAAACGATCCAAATTTGAATGAGTGCACTAAATAAGGTGACAATTCAAATTTGATAAAATGGACAAAATAAGGCAGCAGTCCTACTTGACAGAATGGACTAAATCACTTCTTAAACGCCACGAAGAGTGGTTGGCTCTTCTCATGGCCATTTAAAGATAAATAGATTCAAGGTTTTAGAATGAAATAAGGAAAGAAATTTTTTACAACAAATGATTAGGATGGTGCACCCTCTTGATTTATACCTCTAGTAACATACTTCGAAGAAGCTCATTTTCTCTGTCACACTTCCCAAGACCCTCCAAGCCAGACCCTACCAAACCTTACCGAGTATCTGAATATTTTCACATCTAAGTGCACAGCCGAATCCAACCCAAATGAGATGTGAAAATGACCTAATAAGAGCAACCGCACATAGCTTGGCCACCTTCTGCGCTTTTGGTTTAGTCATTTCTAACAAAGAATAACAAAGCTCAATGAAAATCGTTTTTAAGGTGACGATGCACCATGTAGAAAGTTAGATCAGATAATTAATAAATCAACTATTGGGGATAATTAAAATGATCGTACATGAAAATTAAATATCATATATTTCCCACTACTTGTTGATTCCAAACAAGCCCTATCACTCGGTTGAAAACGAAGTAAGACAAGTTGAGGTAGTGTTACCTCTAGACATCGCCTTGATGATATTTTTAACCTTTGAGATAGAAATAAATCCAAGCCTCAACGTTTAGCGTTAAAAGAATGACTAGATCCTTTCCATATAAGCGATATTGTTAAATCGACAATTTAATTTTCTATTGATTAGAAAATCGCCAAATATTGTAACAAAAATACCCGCAAGCGTACGACGTACAATTTTAGTACGTGGCGAGTACGAGTCGATCTGCAGGGAATTGAAATGATTTATAATTCTATTCAATCAAATTAAACCAAACTTTTTTCGCAAAGCTAGTCGGCTTTATAGTGGTCGTGCCACTGAATAAATAATGGAAAAACATGTGTTCTACATATGCACAGAATAACTAAACGGAAAAAGGCCCAAACGACAAATATAAAAAGCACAGGAGCTAGACAAAGGTGCCTAAACTACTATAACAATATGGCTAGGTTTCCTCAGAAGAGGAAGAACAATCATGGCCAACATCCGACGATGGACCAATACAAAGGGAAAAACCTGAGAAGAGAGTAGCCAGATGAGGATAATAACCTTCTAAATCAGGAGAGTATATAAATTTCCTATCCTAGGTGACATTGTAAAACTTACTTTTGTTCACCTCACAATCTCGCCAACCCTGGTATGGAACTAACCATCTCCCTCAATATGGTAGATAAGAAAACGACTCTCGCCCCCAATATCATTGATAAAAGCATAAAAAGTGTCAGTCTCAAGTGAATATCTCATATCAGAAGGAGTGTGAACCCAAGCCCGTTTGCCAGAATTCCAGGATATTGCATCAGATGTTGTGGCAGAAGGAACCGCATCCAGGGCCGGTGGTGGAAAACTAACAAATAGCACTACACAAACTGGAGTGAAGACAGGAGGATCAACAATGGGAGCTACAGGAGCATCAACAATGAGAGCTACATAGGCATAAACAATGGGAGCTACATGAGCAACATTCAGAACCCACTTCCAGATAAGAGGACAAGGTAGAGGAATCCGATTAGCTAGGGGAACAAAGCTTACAACTGCCGATCTAGAACAAACATCCGAAAGATGCCCAAAAGACTGACAAGATGTGCATATCTCAGGTTTCCAATTGTAGCAAATGCCAATCTTAGCAAACTGGCTCTCATCTAGTCTTATTTTTAACCTCGAGGTAAAGGTTTGACAGTTGTAATTTCGATAAGAGCTCTGACATAAACTAATTTCTTCATAGCTACAGTGTTAGCATCATAACATATCACCTTACCAAGTAGACCTGCTAGCCATTCACTCCTGATAAGAGGCTGAAGAACAAATGAAATGTGTGAAAAGTGGGCCTAGACAGGAATAGATAAAACTTGATCTTTCGCCTAATCCACAGAAGGACTCCATGTAGTGATAACGAACGGTTTCCCATCTATGAAAATTGATCGAATTTCAGAATACGCTATCTTTCATCTCTACGCGAGAATTTAAAATAGAACATTTCACTATCACTCAAACCCCCTAGGCTACCACATCTGGTTACACCTCACCTTAACTAAATGATAGGGAGGGTTGGAGTCGAGGAAAAACCCACCAAGTGCTCTTTCTAATAAATCACACCGGCCTCAATCACTTCCTTCGGTGGGATCATAACACCCTCAATCTCAACTATATCAAAGCGACGAGGAGAATGCTCACCTGCATTATTTGGCAATTTGGAAAACAATGGTGACCACTTTGGAGGTGCCTGAGGTTGGGGAGGATCCAACGAACCAGCGAGAGATGCATCAGACATGGACCACAAGGAGATGTATAAGCATTGGGAATGTTGTAATTGACATTGCTACAAGCACCAGGAGTGCAACCATGAGATAACCCACTTTTAGCATTTTTGAACTCAATAGCTTCATCCATAGACACACGCTTATCGGGGACCACATGTCCATCAACCGCAGCCGCAAGATCAACTGTGATATGCCCAATATTGGCATCACCCAATATGGAACTAAAATTCAACCCAATTGAATATTTAGTCCAAGAAGAATTACCTTCATTTGCTAATAATGGAGCTAACGGATTCGAACTACCAAGCAAATGAATGACAGGCAATTGAGAAGTAGCAAGTTGTGGGGATTTTAAAACGTTCAGAAGGTTCGATAACGAGTTATCGCATGTAGAAGATGTCACGACGGGAACGCAAACCCAACTTGAGATTGTTTTAAGCTAAGAAAATTGTAAAACTAGCTTGCACATAAGTGATTGAAAATATGAGATTAGAAAATAATTTAGAGGCGAATACATTGTCATACTTTTACATAAATAAACACAAAATAATCTATGATCTCTTTATTTTGATCTTAAGTGGAGTTAGTGATGTACTTATCATAAGTATGTTCTATTTGTGTTATTAACTAACATAACTTAAACCATCAAACTATAATACAACACATAAAACCACTTATGTCAATTGTAATGAAAAGGAAGTTAAAACAAAAGCTATTTTAAGCATGATCTATTTACCATTATATTTAATAACATAGATCATCAAATTTTGATTCTACTTTTGTTTCACAATCAAAAATCACATAGTTAGTCAATGATGTAAATAGTGTTTATATTTGAATAAGAATAGCCTATTTGTGATAACAACATAGACTATCAAATTCACTAATAAACTTACATCATAAACTAACTTTTCTTGAAGCATAAATGATATCATAAATCACAAAATAGGTTGAGTTTACATAATTTTAAAGAGCTTCATTACCCCTAAATTGAAGGGGATTAGCTTCTCATTTGTGTTATCATTTCAACACATGTACATTTCAACATTGAAAATAAAAGGAAAGTGCAAGCTAATTAAAACCAAAATGAACTAAATAATTGCATAAAAATAGAGCTAAACTACTTGCATAAATGAAAGCTAACTACTAACATGAAAGGAAAAGAGCATGTGAACAAATATGAGCAAGAAAATAAAATAAGAATAAAGAAGAAATGAATGAAAAAGAGGGTTAGGAAGCCATTTCATTTCATATAATTTTGAGGCTTACAACTTGCATAATATGATAAGAGATAGAGTATTCATTATATGAATATAAGAGGGCTATTTATACATGCATAAAACCTTAATCCATATTTTTAGGAGCTACTTAAATTGCCCTTTATGAAGTGCAACCTTCAAGTAATCGTTAGCATGAGCATAATCCTTCAATTAAATATGCATGTAGATTTAATCCCCATTAACATATGCATTAGCTCCTAATTGAAGTTTATGATTAGTGGGTAGGTGGGGTCCTCCATGATGCATGAATTGATTTATTTCTTCATTCCTTTGTTCTTCCATCCTTGTGCATGCATACATATATGAAAGCTCTTTCTATTTTTCATCCAAATTTCTACAAATAAAAATTAAAATGTACAAGTAAATTTTTCTCAGGTTAAATATATCCACAAAATTACCATTTTCCCCCTAAATGAAGATGAATGAGCGATGATTTGATAATAGATGGATTTTGGTAAAAACATATAAAAATATCCAATTATGATATTTATTTGAATAAAAATAGATTAAATATGGAAGTAAAAATATGCATATTTACGTGCACATCAAATGCCCCCACACTTATCTTTTTATTCGTCCTCGAATAAACTAAAATTAAGATAAATCCATTTTCATAGGGAGCACGATTGCATTGGGCATACGCATCAAGTTGTTAAACCTCTATGTGTCCCTAATAGGACGAGTGTTGTCTCATGAAGATTTTCAGCGGATACGACCTACAAAGTCCAAATGCAACATGAAAATTTTCTAAATGCAAAATTTGTTTACAAAGAGATAAATGCAAAATATTTACAAATGAAGAATTTATTTTAAATTGACACAGATAATTTAAATATAAATTTCCGTTATCATCATGAAATTTTAATCATTTTACTCATCAAAATTTCAACAAAAATTAAGTTATCATTACAATTAGACTCGGATTTTGCTAATTGTTTTGGTTGATAACATAGTGCAACTATGAAATGGATCCTTAGCTGATCATCAAAAAATTTCAAAGTGGTATTTTTTATTTCTTTTGAATGACAAATTGAATCAAATAAGTGTAAATAGTGCTTGTATTTCACTTGCTTCCTCTCTCTATTTTTCAAAAGTATTAACATATTAATATTTACATACCTAACTCAGATAAACTGAGACCAGATATACTGATCATGCACTGACTTTCGGACTTAGATGAGAAGAGTACAGAGCGTGGCGGGTGTACACACTTGCGTATGGACTGAAAGTCTATAGGGTGGATCGTGTAGTGTATATGCAATTATATGTGATAAAATATGTGGTGCAGGTAAAAAAATATTAATTTAAATAAATGTAGAATAAGAACACCAGGATTTTATACTGGTTCGAACCTCCTGTCCTACGTCCAGTCCCGAAGCTCCCCTTGGGAATTAGACTATCAAAACACCCTCACTTCGCCCGGAGGAATAGGCTTGGTTACAATAGCTTGTTCTTGTCAAGTATGTGTTCTATAACACGGATATTGACTAATAAGTGCAAATGCTTCCAATATATATCTAGTGAGTATTGTTTGTGAAGAACTGAATATATGGAAGAGTGAAATACAAGTATAGATTGCTAGAGATCAAGAATATAACAGAGTATGTAAGTAAAGAGCATAAGTAAGTAAGATGGTTGTTCTCTTTGATTCTTGATGATATATATAGTTACAGAGAGGTTCCTTGAGTAGTTGCATCCATTAACAAGTTTTCTATAGTTGCTTTTATTGATGGTGATTTCGAGATAAGATATGCAGATTTTGAAGAGTGAGATCTCGAATACTTTCATTTGGATTCATCTCTTTTCGAGTCTCCAAAATCTCATCGTGGCACGTATAATCAAATGGTTAAAGGGGAGAAGGAGTAGTCTCGTGATGTTGTTCCACCTCTTGTGATGGTTCATGGTGTGGTTGAGGTGGATCCCCAGCTTGTCTGGTTTGACGACATTGCGTCCACTCTTCAAATGATATAAACTCTGGAGAGTTTTCCGATAGGTTTATTAGTGAGAATTTTTTTGCGTGGAAGCATACTTTGAAGAAATTTCTTCAAAAGTAGATAAATAGGAGGGGATGTTGTGAGAATGCAAAAGTCTCATGATGTATGTGGGGTAGATAATCGATGGGTGTGATCGAGTCCAAAAAAGTTTGAGCTCGTCAAATATAAATTTAGCCCAATTTACCCTTGTTCAACTGAATAGAACATATATGGCCTTGTGTTCTAGCTCCGTAATCCGCTCATGACTTCCAAGGCGTGGAATGATAGTGTTATGATCATTCGAGTAAGAAGTCTTGCCTTAGATCGTAGATATTTGGATGCGAATTTAGGCATTTCATCCTTCCATATTTGATGTGTTATATTGTCCCTTGGTTTGAAACGCATATCGAGAATATTATATAAATCTTCGCCCGTGTTAGAACATCCGAGAGTTCTGCCTATGATCCCTGGAGTTAACCATATTGTGTTTCCATAAACGCTAGATCATAGCCAATTATCTTTGTTTTCAATATTCCAAACCGCTGTGCTATCCAAATTAGCATAGAAGAGAAATATGGCCAATTGATCAATTTGGATGTTATTGGGATTGAAAGATATCAAAGTTTCTAAACCGGCATTCTCAACATTTCATCTAAATCATACATTGGGAACTTGAGTGAGTTATAAAATGGACCTGTGTGAAGTTTCTTCTTTTGTATATCCTCATATCTTTTGAGTGAATGTGGTACTCGATTTATCCATCGTTCAATTTGATCATCTGAGCAAGCTTGAGGATTTGAGGAAGATGCCTGGCCTTGTTTTCTCTTAGAGACTTTGGGATTTTTTGTTTTAGTAGCCATAAAATTTGATGAAGTTTGGAAGAAAAAGGATTTTTGTGAAAAATCGAGTTTGGTGAAGAAATAAAATAAAATGAAGTGAGAAAAGTAGGAAAAATAGACGTTATCTGAGCATATACGAGTGTCGACTGATTTCAGATGTCTAGAATGTAAAACGGACATCTGATTTAACCTAATTTTAAGACAGTAAATAGAATCAGACATATGGTTTGTTGTGGAAGACGTCTGGATTTTGTCAAGTTGAAAAATTTGATAGTCATAGAGATTTTTCAGACGTCTGGTTGTATTATCAGACGTCTGGAGTAGATAGAATTTCATTTCTGAATGACAGATAGTTCTAAATAGTAGACTTTTGAATTTTTTTAGAAAATGTGATTGAGACTTTATTCAGACGTTTGGTTCATTGTTTCAGACATCTGAAATAGTCTGGTATCCTTTTTTAGTAAGCAGAGACATTTTTCAAACGTCTGGAAGATTATATCAGACGTCTGACATATGCACAATGGTGTATAATTTGTGTGATATCAGAGTGTCAGACGTCTGAGGGCAACGGTCAGACATCTGAAATGACCAATTTTTATAAAAGTATCTTAATTTTGAAGGGTGTTGCTTATTTTTCAACTTTTTATTTTTGTTAAAAAATGTAGTATTACTTTTGTGAAACAGAATTACAAATATACATAGATGTAAATATAAAGAAAATAATTTAATCTATTTAGATGGCAATGGAGTTTTTTGATCTTCAAACTTGTCATCCCTCCATGGTTTGAGTGGAGACCATATATTTCCACATTCATGGGTTCTCAGGGAACCAAAGAATTACCTTGGTGAAGGATCCAAAGGTGTACGATATGTGGATGAGGGATCCAAAGTACTGCAAGGAATTGGAAGTGATTAATGTACGTCCTTCTTCCGTGAATTAAAAAATTTCATCGCTACTTGCTCCAAAAAACTTAATCGTCGCGTCATGACTTTCTGTTCAAAATATAATTCTCGTTGTACATCTATTTGTTACTTTTGATAGTGATGTATCTCATCAATTTTCTCCTTTGTGTTAGGAGAAATAAATAGAACTCGTTTGGACTTCTTGTTATCGAAGGTGAATCCCGTGTGATAGAAGGACCACCTATACGTCGGTTCCTGATTTAGTGTAGGGGTAGGAAGACGTTGAGGTGTATCTGCTGAGCTATCCGTTGTAGGTGTCGAGAAGGATAAACGAGAATTTTCAGAAGACATGATTATATATTCTGTTGTTAAAAAAAATATGAAACCTATATATTCTTTACTCCTTGTTGTGTAAGGATTTATATATAATTTCAAAAGTTACTTATAGGTAATTTTCAGAAACTAACTACCTAAAAAATTTAAGGTAAAAGAATTATCAATTTTAAATTGTGGATAAAAAAAACTTTTAGCTAAACATAGAATAAATGAAAATGTGGTTATTAGTTTAGAAGATCATAAGAGAGCATATTCCTAAATTGTGTCACAGTTTAACACAAATTTGTTTGTTTAGTCATTTTGTGAAAATATGTGCTATTTGATTTTCGATATTTATGAATTCTAATGTAATAATTCCCTTTTCTAAAGTGTCACGTAAAAAATGATTTCGTATATCTATATGTTTAGTACGTGAGTGATTTACAAGGTTTTTTGATAGATTCATTGCACTCGTGTTATCGCAATATATTGGTGATTTATTGCTAACTTTGCCAAAATCCGTAAGTGTTTGTTGCATGTATATCACTTGTGCACATGCTAGAGCTGCTGAAATATATTCGACTTCGCATATAGATAAGGAGACATAATTTTGCTTTTGCTAAACCATGAAACTAATGATTGTCCGATAAAGCGACATGTTTCACTGGTACTCTTACGATCTGTTTTACATCCACCGAAATCCGCATCACTTTATGAAACTAGTTCAAACGATGATCCCTTAGGATAAAACAAACCGTAATTTTTAGTACTAGATAGATATCGTAAGATAGGTTTAACAGCTCTTTGGTGATATTCTTTTGGTTTCGTTTGAAATCGGGCACAAAGACATACACTCATCATAATATCGGGTCGACTAGCCGCCAAATAGAGTAAGGAGCCAATCATACTCCGATATAATTTTTCATTGAAATCTTTTCTGTTTTCATCTTTTTATAAGTGAACACTAGTACTCATCAGTATTGGTTTGCTTGCAGTTTTATCCATTTCAAAACAACGTAATAGATCGTTACAATATTTTTCTTGATGAATAAAAATACCATTTTCAAGTTGTTTTATTTGTAAACCAAAGAAGAAATTTAATTCTCCCATGTAGGACATTTCAAATTCATTTTTCATAATATTTGAGAATTGATTACAAAGATTTTCGTTCGTTAAGCCAAAAATAATATCGTCTACATAAATTTGTATAACTAAAATATCGTTATTTTCTCGTTTAATAAATAAAGTTGTACCGATTTTACCTATTTGAAAACAAGATGTAATTAAATGATTTTTAAGATGTTCGTACCAGGCACGGGGGGCTTATTTTAAACTATATAAGGCTTTTTGTAATTTAAAAACATGATTGGGATATTTTTCGTGAACAAACAATGGGGGTTGTTCAACATATAAGTTTTCTTTAATAAATCCATTTAAAAAAGCACGTTTGACATCCATTTGAAATAGTTTAAAATTGTGATGATTTGTAAAAGCAAGTAATGTATGTATGGCCTCTAGTCTCGGTACTGGAGCAAAGGTTTCGTCATAGTCGATACCTTCTTCTTTATTATAACCTTGAGCAGCTAAACGTGCTTTATTTCTAACTACATTTCCATTTTCATCTGCTTTGTTTTTAAATATCCATTTTATTCCTATAATCTATTGATTTTCTCGTCTCGGTACTAATTCCCAAACATTAACACGTTCAAATTGATTTAATTCTTCTTGCATAACTATTATCCAAAAGTTATCGTTTGAAGCTTCTTTATAATTTTTTGGTTCAAAATTTGACACAAATGCTATACGACTTATTTGGTTAAGTTGGTTTCTAGCTACTCTAGAATTGAGATCTCCAATGATATATCTTTTAGATGATCCTTATGAATTCTAGGAGATGATACTAACGTATTTTTTTGCGCATTTGTCTCATTATTAAAAGAATCTATTGTATTTTTTATTGGAATTATTTCCTCGTCGTCATTAGTATGATGGTTAAAAAGATTTTCATCAAACGAAACAAGTAAACTTTCTTCAATAGTGTTATTTCGTTTATTAAAAATTCTATATGCATTGCTGCGATTCGAATATCCAACAAAGATTCCTTCATCGGCCTTCGGGTCAAATTTTCCTAAATTATCCTTTGTATTTAATATAAAACATTTTGATTCGAAAGTTTTAAAGTATGATGCTTTAGTCCGAAAAATATTTCAAAACAAGTTTGTTTAGTCATAGGTCGTATGGTTACTCGATTCAAAACATAACAAGCTGTGGCAATAGCTTCAGCCCAAAAATGTTTTGGTAGACCACTACTATTTAATAGTGTTCGTGCACATTCTTGTAACGTACGATTTTTTCTTTCTACTACACCATTCTGTTGAGGTGTGCGGAGAAAAGAGAAATTATGCTTTTACCTTTTTTATTACAAAAATTAGTAAAAAGATCATTTTTGAATTCTCCACTATGATCACTTCGAATATTCTTAATTTTCAAATCCATTTGTGTTTTAATTCTTTTAGCAAAAAATTAAAAATACCAAGGGTGTCACTTTTATGTTTTAAAAGTAAAGTCCATGTATATCTTGAAAAATCATCGACTATTACGAAAACATTTGTTATGATTTATAGATCGTACTTGAATTGGACCAAATAAATCTAAATGTAATGATTTTAATATTTGTTTTGTAGAAATATTATTTTTAGATTTAAACGAGCTTTTCTTTATTTTTCCAATTTTACAATCGTCACATAAATTTTCTACTTTGTAATTTATTTTAGGTAAACTTCTAACTAGCTCACATTTTGCTAATTTATTAATATATTTAAAATTATTATGACAAAATCGTTTATGCCACAACCATGGATTGTCATGTTTGGCGGTTAAACACAAATTTGAATTTCGATTTATATTCATGTTTTAAAACATAAATATTTTTGTTTCTAAAACCTTCAAATATAAGTTGTTTGTTATTGTCGAAAATATTACACCTATCTTTTTCGAAATTGATTTGAAAATCTTTATCGCATAATTGAATAATACTAAGTATGTTATGTTTTAGATTTTCTACTAACAAAATATTTGTAATAGTAGGAGTGTTAGAAATACCAGAGTTGATGACTTCTCCAATGCCCACGACATACCCTTTTAAGTTATCTCCAAAAGTTACTGTTCCACCATCGATGCATGTTATATTTGATAACATTTTTGAATTTTCGGTCATATGCTTGGAGCATCCGCTATCAAGTATCCCTTTCTCCTTATTTTTTATTTTGGGTACCTGTAAAATAAAAGATGATTTTGTTGATACGCATATACTTTGTTAGGGTCCTAGATGTTAGGAGAAGTAAGTATCCATACCCATGAAGGTTTGATATCTTTAAGAATATAATTTTTATTGTAGACTACATTCTCTAAAAAAATATTAATATGTTTTTGTCTAATCAAATTATTATTTTTCTTAGGAATCCAAATTTTTATATTTCTGGTATTCGTATTAGACTTAGGTGAACTTTTAGTCTTTTTATAAATACAACTATATTTCTTAATATTATTCCCTCTTTGTTTAGGAATATTTTTAAATCCTATTCCATTTCTAATACCTGATGGTTTTGAAGTTTTGATAAGATTTTTCAAATCTTATTTTCCTTTATTAAATTTTGAAACATTATTTGTAATTTTATCCAATTTTTCTTTTAATTCTAAATTTTCAACTTTCAATATTTCAATATTACTCACTTTTAACAAGTTATCTTTTTCTAATTTAGTTTTATCAAAATCAATAGCGATAGTCTCATTTTCGACCAAATTATTTTTCATTTTTTCTTGAGATAATTCTAGTTCATCTTCTAAAATAATTCTTTCATCTTTTAACATTCCTACTTCAAGTTCATATCTATTTATTTTGGCTATATGTTCTTTGTTCAATTTTTTAATTTGTCTAAATTTATCATCTAATTCCATGCTAAGTTCTGATAATTCATCATAACTAAGTTCGGGACGTACCACGTCAGTTTGTGCCATAAAGCACACATTAGCTTGTTCTCTGTCACTATCATTGTCTGATGATGAAAAAGAATCCAAGTCATCTCATGTTACTTTGAAAGCTTTCTTCTTTTTGAATTTTTCAAATTTGTTCTTCTTCTTATCATTATTGAGCTTGGGACAGTCTTTCTTCATATGTCCAAATTGGTCACATTCATAGCATTTGATTGATGTTTGAGTTTTTGAGCTTGATTTCCCTTCTTTCTGAAATTTAGTCATTTTTCTAAACTTCTTGAATTTGTTGTAGTTTTTGGCGATAAATACAATTTCTTCTTCGTTTAAGTCGGAGTCTTCATTTGTTGCTGGGAATGCTAGTTCTTCTTTTTCGAATTTTGTTCTTTTCGTGCTTGCAAATTAGCTTCATAGGACATCAAGTTTCCTATCAATTCTTCAACTAAGATCATTAGCTTCTTCGAAAGCTAATACTTTTCTATCCTACTCTAGAGTTAAAGAATTGAGTATTCTAGATACTAAATCAAAATTTATGAATTTGCTCCAAGTTCCATTAAATCATGTTGAATGGTTTGGAATATAGAGTAAATTTCTATTATAGATTCGTTTGTTTCATTTTAAATGATGAAAATTGATTTTGTAAAATTGAAATCCAAGTTTGTTTAACTTTGTTGGTGCCTTCGTGTGTAACTTGTAAGGTACGCCAAATATCAAATGCAGTGTTACATAACATGACACGTGAAAATTCATTCTTATCTAGTGAACAAAATAGTACATTCATGGCTTTGGCATTATTATAAGATGTCGTTTTTTGTGCATCGATCCATGCGTTCATAGCAGTGTCAGGTGCTTCATATTTATTTTGAGTGGCTGACAAAATTTCTAATCCATTAGCTTCCACAAAATTCTCATACGTATTGACCAATATGCATAGTTAGAACCATTGAAAAGTGGGGGTCGTGCTGTGGATTGACCTTCTTGAAAAATACTTGCCATATTATAGTGATTCAAAAACGTGTTGCTGCATTTTGATCTAACCTTGCTCTGATACCAATTGAAAGTCTACAGGGTGGATCGTGTAGTGTATATGCAACTATGTGTGACAAAATATGTGATGCAACTAAAATAATATTAATCTAAGTAAATACGGAATAAGCACACTAGGATTTTATACTGGTTCGGACCTCCCATCCTACGTCTATTCCCAAGCTCCCCTTCGGAATTCGACTATCAAAACACCCTCACTTCGCCCGGAGGAATATGCTTGGCTATAATAGCTTGTTCTTGTCAAGTATGTGTTCTATAACACGGATATTGACTAGTAAGTACAAATGCTTCCAATATATATCTGGAGAGTATTGTTTGTGAAGAATTGAATATATGGAAGAATGAAATACAAGTATAGTTGCTAGAGATCATGAATATAACAGAGTATGTAAGTAAAGAGAATACAAGTATGTAAGGTGGTTGTTCTCTTCGATTCTTAATGATATATATATATAGTTGTGGAGAGGTTCTTGGAGTAATTGCATCTATTAACAAGTGTTATATAGTTGCTTTTGTTGATGGTGAAGAGTTCCAGCGAAGAGAAGTGAAAATGTCTATTCAAATGTGGTAGTTGAAATTTGAATTGAAATTTCGAGTTCGAAATCAGACGTCTGGTATTTGTATCAGACGTCTGATACTATATATTTTTTGTATATAGTATATTTTCAAACGTTTGAGTGCATCTACCAAACGTCTGGTTCTGTCTTTTTTGTTGTTCCAAAGGACTTCTCCAAACGTCAGGCTTGTGCACCCAGACGTCTGAAAATTGTGCATGTCTGTTTTGTGCATCTGTCTTGTTGCTTCTTTGATCCTATCGACTTGTAGTCTCTTGTAATGTTCTTTGAGCTTTGTTCTTATCTTTCTAGTGATGTTTCTCTAGCAAGTACCTGTATATAGAAATATATAGCATATTCGATTTCCATTGTATAGTTGTTGTCATCAAAACCGTAGATTTGATTTCCTAACATGAACACATGACTCCAGGTGGCTATTTTTATTAGATTTATTTACATACACCTTAACTCAGATAAACTGAGGCCAGATATACCGATCCTGCACTGCCTTTCGGGCTTACATGAGAAGGGTACACAACATGATGAGTGTGCACATTTGTGTGCGAACACATGACTCTGGGTGTTTCTTATTTTCACAAAAACATTTCTTTTTTATTTATTTATGTTTTTTTATGAAGAGAGAGTTTTGTAAGGTCATCTTAGCACCACTTAACATAGAAGATCAAAAACGTTATCGCCTTTACTTTAAATCAACCACGCTTTTAAACAA
Source organism: Allium cepa (assembly GCA_030765085.1). Classification (NCBI taxonomy): domain Eukaryota; kingdom Viridiplantae; phylum Streptophyta; class Magnoliopsida; order Asparagales; family Amaryllidaceae; genus Allium; species Allium cepa. Next base: position 208,305,841 of record CM060934.1, read on the forward strand.
AGATTTACAAATAGGATATACTTCATAATCGACACTCATGAACCTTCCTATATACTAGTTAAACCATAGTTACTTTTAATCAAATTTTATTTTTATTTTTGTTGGGACAAATAAATTTTCAAAAATATCAATTTAGTAACCAAAACATATACTTATCCCGTAGTGTTTCTCTAAAAGTAAATGCTAAAAAGAAAAAAAATTGGGATTCTTTTTTATGTTTTTTTAGGTTTTGGAAAGAGAACGAAAAAAATAAACTACAAAAAAAAAACGAAGACGAGACCCCCCCCACACTTAATTTTGACTATGCCCTCACAGTCAATGCACGATATAATGAGTTTAATGGGAAAAAATATGTACATATTTACAAAAGAGGGCCAACATTTCTTACTAGACGTGGTATGGCTCATGAAGAATCATGAGCTCCTCCTCTTGATTACTTGAAAATTCGAAGTATGGTTTCAAGCGATGACCATTGACTTTGAAAATTGATCCATCCCTGGGGTTTTGCATTTTAATTGCACCATGTGGAAAAATAGTTTGAACCATAAATGGTTCGGTCCATCTCGATTTTAATTTCCCAAGGAAAAAAAATGAAGTCTAGAGTCATACAAAAGAACTTTTCAGTTTGGCAAAAACATTTTTCTTAAGATTGACTTATCATGAAAAACTTTGGTTCTTTCTTTGTAAATTTTTTTCGTATGCGTCATTCCTAATCTCCTCTAATTCGTTGATTTGCAATTTTCTGTTTTCGTCGGCTTTTTCAAGATCAAAGTTTAATTTCTTAATTGCCTACAAAATTTTACGTTCGATTTCAACTGGTAAATAGCAAGCTTTCCCATAAGCTAAACGAAATGAAGATATTGCAAGGTTAGTTTTAAAAGCAGTCGGTAAGCAAAAATGCGTCAGTCAATTTTTAAGAACAATCTTTTCGATTTTTATTAACTGCTTCCTTCAAAATTTGTTTATTTGTCGATTTGAAACTTCAAGTTGACTATAATTTGCGGATGATATGGAGTGAATAACTTGTGAGTTATCGAGTATTTCTTCATTAGAGTTTCAAATGAACGATTGCAAAAATGAATATTGTTTATTATTGTGCAAGTGTGCTGAACCCTGAAAAGATTGTTAGGAACTGAGATGTTGGTTTTGAAGACAGCAACCTTTTTAACTTGTCTTATTATAAAATATATACTAAAACTGTTGCCTAGATAGATATGTATATGCAGGATACACACACATACACACATGCATGTACTGATTACTGAAGACCGATCAGTATAAACACTCAAGTCTCAAGATTGAAGACTCTAGAGTATCAAGATCAAGATTTCAAGATATGTGTCTAGTTTTTTGTTAAAACTTCATAATAGCACGGAAATCTTCATTCCGAATTTCATTTGGGATGGAACTCATTTCTACCTTCTTAGTGGCTTACAAACCCATAACAAGTAGCTTACAAACCTACAACAAGTGGCTTACATACCCACGAACATTCTGGTTTTGTACAAGTTCTCGAGTCCTGATGTGATGAGATATTCTGCAGGAAGAAGCTCGCAAAACTACTTCAAAATGATTTTTCAAAATGATTTTTAAAACTGTTTTTCAAAATATTTTAGCCTTAAAATTATCATTTCAAATGATTTAAAAAAAATTGTTTTAGCCTTAAAATATTCTTTGTTTTTGTTTTTAAATAGACTCTTATTGTAAACTTCATTTTTACTCTAGAATCATTTTATCTTGTTTTCCTTTCAATACCATCTTCAAAACAAATTTTACATTGTTTTAATATAGGGATGTCGACATCACGAGATACCCCATGTCGACATATAATGGGCAGAAAGTAGTTGCACTTTCAAATTTTAATTTCATGGAACTAACTTGTGTCTATTCATTCTAATGGACTTTCTACCCCTATCTATACCTATTTCTTCTAGAATAAATTATCAAACTTCATTTCTTCTCACTCCCTTTCATAGTTCTTTCTGTTTCTTGAATTATGGCTTCTCCGATTAAGAATCTAAGTGATAATCTTGAAGAAACTCTCACTTTCTTCAAGAATATTCTTACATTCATACTTTGTAATCAGCGCCACTTATAATTAAGTCAAATGCATATGATCAAGGAGCAAGAGAGACATTTCGATGTCCTTCATTGGATGATCCTAGCTCTTAACAAGGACAACATCGAAGAAAATCCACCCGTCACTCTCGATAAAGATAAAGAAGAATGGAATTCCATCAAAGCAGACCCTATCTTTGGAGAAGATGGATGGGTGGAAGTACCATGGAATGTCTAGTCATCTGTATTTTATTTGTTTTATTTGATTGGTGCATTTCGAACTTGATTGACTTAACTAATTTGGTATGGTTTATATATATGTTTGGATTGAATATCATTGTAAATATGATTGGATGATGATTTACTTTTGAATTACACTTATGACCACACTTAGCACTTATTACACTTATATATGGATTATTCTATTATGAATAATTATCTTATATCAAGTTCAGGGAATTTATTAGTAAGGAGTTTTTGTTGATGATAAAGGGCGAGTAGTTATAAAATAGTAGTTGGCATGGAGTAAGGGGGAGTTATGATTGGAGTAAGGAGGAGTCATGGAGTCAGGGGAAGTTATGATAGGAGTTATGGTATGGTAAATATATTTTATGAATACAGGTTGTCATCATCAAAAAGGGAGAGATTGTTAGGAACTTAGATGTTGGTTTTGATGACAACAACCTTCTTAACTTTTCTTATTATAAAATATATACTAACACTGCTGTCTAGATAGATATGTATATGCAGGATATATATATATGCAGATATTGATTACTGAAGACTCACCAGTATAAAGACTCAAAGATTGAAGACTCTAGAGTATAAAGATCAAGAATTCAAGATATGTGTCTAGTTTTTTGTTAAAACTTCATAATAGCACGAAAATCTTCATTCCGAATTTCATTTGGGATGGAACCCATTTCTACCTTCTTAGTGGCTTTCAAACGTACGACAAGTAGCTTACAAATCTATGAAAAGTGGCTTACAAACCCATGAACATCCTGGTTTTGTACAAGTTCTCGAGTCCTGATGTGGCGATATATTTTGCGGAAAGAAGCTTGCAAAACTACTTCAAGATGGTTTTTCAAAATAATTTTTAAAACTGTTTTTCAAAATTTTTAGCCTTAAAATTATCTTTTTAAATGATTTTCAGAAAAGATGTTTTAGCCTTATAATATTCTTTGTTTTTTTTAATATAAACTCTTGTTTTAAACTTCGTTTTTACTCTAGAATCATTTTATCTTGTTTTCCTTTCAATACCATCTTAAAAACAAATTCTACATTGTTTTAAACGTAGGGATGTCGACATCATGAGATACTCCATGTCGACATGGTGGCCGTTGAATTCAAAAGTTTCAATTTTCAAAAGAAGTGTCTATTCGTTTAAATCTCTTCACGAATGGTTATGACTGTTGATGCTTTATAAATAGCCTTCACAGACGAATTTTTTAACCAACTATTTTCTTATTTTCTTCACTCCTTCTCTACAAATCCATATTCTAAAATTTTCATATTTTAAAATCATTCCAAAATTCTGCCAAATTCTCAAGTGGATCAAATTAGAATCTCATTCTTGTTTGATTCTTTGCCTCTCTCGAAGATCAAAGTGCTATTCAAAGTTATAGGATCAATTTGTAATCAAAAGTTTATCGAGTCTCTCTATAAGGTGTGATTGTGCCTAGAAATGAAATAGGTGATCTAAGTCCCGTAAATCAAAAGAGTTTGCCCTGGACTCGTGAGATAGGAGGGCACCTCAAGGCCATTAGAAATTGAGGATTGTAATCTCGACATTGGTATAATAAAAATCTATATGAGCTAGTTTGCCTTGGTACAGGACTGGATGTTAGGTAACTCCGAGCCAATATAAAATCCGGTGTGTTCTTTCCCTTTACTGCTTTTTATTCGCTTTCTGCATCTGTGTTTGATTCTGTGATAATTCTGTTATTAAGTTTTGCATTTGTTTATATCATAATTTTTAAATTAGTCCATATAAGTCTTAGAATCCATTAAAGATTATTCACCCCCCTCTAGTGTTAAATTAGCCTTAAGATCCTTAATCCGTTGTCCCTTTCAAACATATGTTCTTTAAGGAATTTCACAACAATATATGGTCATTTGTTTTACATGGAACGGCTTCGACCAATTTGGAGACATAATCAACAGCAAGAAGAATGTACAAATTTTCAAAAGAACTGGGAAATGGTCCCATAAAGTCGATACCCCAAACGTTAAAGATTTCAATCATAAGAATGGGGTTTAAAGGCATCATATTTGTCGAGAAATTCTTTCTAACATTCGACAATGATCGCAGGTTTTACAAAATTCAAATAAGTCTTTGAAAAGAGTGGGCCAGTAAAAACAACACTGAAGTACCTTTTCAGCAGTTTTTCAAGGACCAAAGTGACCACCGTCGAATGGTCTGCTCGAAACAGCATTAAAACGAGTATGGATCATCCTAATAGAAGTATTTGACTTGGGAAAGAAATTTATATTTATCTTGTTTCGACAAAAATGAAGGAATTTCCTTAATGGCTAAATAGTTTTCTATGTCTGCATACCATGGATCGACAGAAACAGAAAAGAGTTGTTCGTCGGGAAAGTTCTCATTGATCGGTAAAGGGGAGGGTGCATTTGGGAGAAATGACAGATGATCGGCAATGACATTGTCACATCCTCTTTTATCTTTTATCGTGAGGTCAAATTATAAGAGTAAAAGGATCCAACGGATCAAACGAGACTTAGCATCCTTTTTAGTAAAAAGGTATCTAAGAGCGGAGTGGTCAGTGTCCGTAATGTGTGAGCCAATCAAACAGGGCCGGAATTTTTCGAGCGCAAAGACTACTGCTGGAAGCTCTTTTTCAGCGATCGTGTAATTCAGTTGAGCATCGTTAAGATTCATACTTGTGTAGTAAATTACATGAAGGATTTTGTTGATACGTTGTCCTAAGATAGCACCAACTGCAAAGTTAGAAGCATCACATATTATTTCAAAGGAATGATCCCAATTGGGTGAACAAATGATGGGAGAAAAAATGAGTTTATTTTTGAGACATTTGAAAGTAGGAACGCGATCAGGATTAAGTCAAAAGGAGCGTATTTTCCATGAGCGTCGTAAGAGGTTGAGTAATTTTACTAAAATCCTTCACAAAACATCGATAGAAGCCAGCGTGTTGAAGGAATGACCAATTGTCTTTGACAGATTTTGGAATGGGTAGATTCGTAATTACATCAACTTTCACTTTATCTACTTCAATGCCTTTGTTTGAGATGACATGTCCAAGGATAATGCCGTATTTGACCATGAAATGACATTTTTCCCAATTTAACGTTAAGTTTTTGTCCATACATCGTTTAAGAACTAACTCAAGATGGTGTAAGCACTCGGAATAAAAGTTTCCAAAGATAGAAAAATCATCCATGAATATATCAAGAAAGCATTCGATCACATCAGAAAAGATGCTGACCATGCATCTTTAAAACGTAGCAGGAGCATTGCAAAGGCCAAGTGGCATATGTCGATAAGCAAAAGTACCAAAGGGATACATGAAAGTCATTTTCTCTTGATCTTTGGAAGTGATTAGAATTTTTTATAGCCAAAATAACCAACAAGAAAGCGATATAAATCGTGACAGGCTAAACGTTCAAGAATATGGTCGATGAATGGAAGAGGAAAGTGATCTTTACGTGTTGTTGCATTTAGTTTTGGATAATCAATGCAAACATGCTAACCTATTTGAGTACAAATTGGATTGAGTTCTTTTGAGTTGTTCTGGATAACTGTAAGTGCAGACTTTTTTGACATGACATGAATTGGGCTAACCTATGAACTATTAGAGATTGGATATATGATTTCATTATTGAGAAGTTTAAGAATTTCATCACGAACCACATCCTTCATTTTTGGGTTAAGCCTTCGTTGAGCGTCACAAACAGGCTCGGCATCGGCAATCAAGTGGATACGATGTTGAATTATAGAGGAACTAATTCCCTTTATATCGGTGATCGACCATCCAATTGGTTCCTTGTTTTTTAGAAGGATTGAAAATAAGGAAGTTTCTTGACCAAAAGAGAGAGTTGCAGAAATTATGACGTGAAAAGTTTCGTTATCACCTAAGTATGCATACTTAAGTGATCAGGAAGGGGTTTAAGGTCCAACCTCAGGGGTTGCTCGATCAAAGAATTAAGTTGAGATCCGAACTCAACTGGAAGCGATTCAAATGGGAGCGTGTATTCAATCTCGTTGGGGATTTCGTTAAACAATCTTTTATACTCGGCCTCGTGTTCATCAATAAGGTCAATTATATCATTTTCAAAATTTTCGTGAATGGCATTAACTTCCAATATTTGATCACGTGGTTAATTTGATTGATTTTCAAGACTGAAAATGTTAAGATCCAAAGTCATGTTTACAAAAGAGATTTTCAATGAACCGTTTTGAAAATTGATGAGAGCGTTCGAAATAGCCAAGAAAGGTCAACCTAGAATTAATGGAATTTGACTCATTGGACTATTCACAGGTTGAGTCTCCAAAACGATGAAATCGACAGGAAATATGAATTGACTAATTTTGATGAGTACATCCTAGATTTCTCCCATGGGTTCTTAATCGAACGATCGACAAATTGAAGAGTTACTTTTGTCAGTTTTAGTTCACCTAAGCCAAGTTGTTGATAAGAAAAATAAGGAATCAAGTTGACATTCGCACCCAAATCGAGTAAGCATTTGTTTATCGTTTTGTCTCCTATCGTCCACGGGGTCGTCGGACATCCAAAATCTTTGTACTTAATGAGAATTGAGAATTGATTGGGACAAGACTACGCTAAGTCCAGTGGCTAAGAAAACTTTCTTGAGTACACGAGTGTGTCGTTTTTGGGTACACAAGTCCTTGATAAATTTAGCGTAAGTTATGGCTTGTCGAACGATATGAAGAAGTGGAATGTTAACTTTGACTTGTTCGAAAATTTCCAACATATTTTTCATTTGGTTAGAGTGTTTCTTTGGTCGAAGAAGATGTGGAAATGGAACACGGTACTGAGTAGGTGGGTCTACTTGAGTAGAGGAAGAATTTGGACTGGAGTTTGATTTGATGTTTAGCTCCACATTTTGTTCAGAATCGTTTGGTGGTTTAGAAGTGTTGAGAGAAGTTTCTGGTAAATCATTTGGATTAACCACTTGATTATCGATTTGTTTAACGGGACAAAGTCGTGATAACATTCATTTGGGTTATGTTGCTATCTTGAACAACATGGGCATGATTTGAATTCGTGTTTTGATTTCTCAAATTTGAAATTGGTTGACTTGGGAATGTGCCTCGTTCACTTTCACTTGCAGACATGGCTAATTTACTCGTTTGCATTTCAAGTTTTGCAATAGATTGGCTCGTATTTTACGTATATGAGGTCAATAAATTTTATAAATTGTTGTTTGATTAGAGGCTTTGAGTGGTTGCTTTAGCCAATATTTCAAGACTTTTCTCAAGTGAACTCGGTCGTTTATCATCTTTGGGAGCAAAAGATTGTTGCGGTTGATTTTAAGACGGAGGCATAAAATTTTGTTGAAACTGATTGGGTTGAAAGGGAGGATTTGAAGCATTATTTGGAAATACTTGAAAATTGGGACGAACCAAATTTTTGTTGGGATTATTTTGGTTCCACGTAAAATTATGATGATTTCTTCAACCAGGAGTGTATGTTGGAGAAAACGGGTCATTTTTAACCTTGTTGAAAGCATTAAGTTGTTCGATCGAATTAGGGCACTGATCGGCAATGTGACTTGGATTGTTACATTTATAACACGTGGGTTGGGAAGCTTGGTTCATTTGGTTCGATGAGAAAACATCGTCGAATTTATTAATTATTACGTCGATTATAGCTTCTAAAGCCAAAGATGATCCAATAGAGTGTGCGTTCGATCGTAAGTAAATAGATTTTTTGTTAGAACGTTCTCATTAGGACAATTTTTCGGTTAGATTTTCAAGAAATTGCCAAGCATCATCATTGGGCGATAAATTTGCCTTGGCACATTTATTCAAGCATGGTTTGCGAGCTGTTTTCGAGTTTATCGTATAAGATTTGGCAAAGGGTCCATTTTTCGAAGTTATGGTGTAGACGTTTTATCAAGAGCTCTTTAAATCTTTTAAAATATTTTTCGAATGGTTCTCTCCTGAATTGATGAAAACTTACGATCTCTTTTCGGATTTTTGTTGTTTTTTCCAAGGGGTAGATCTTTTTTAAGAAAACTTTAAAGAATTCTTCTCAAGTTTTAATCGAGTTTGATAGTAAGCTATACAACCATTTTTTTAGCATAATCAGTAAGGCAAATGGAATTAATAGGAGTTTGATTCCATCATCACTAAATTATTGGAGTTTAATGGTTGCACAAACTTTTTCAAATTTCGTTAAGAAATATATGTGTCACCATCCTCAAAATTGTCAAATTTCGAAAGCGTGGCAATATAGTTTGAATGAATTTCAAAGTGGTTACCCGTTGAAGCAGGTAGCGTGATATAAAATGGAATATAAACTCTATCAGGAAAGATTTTATCCACAATAGTTCGAGAGGTGTTCTCGTTCTCCATTTCAGGATGATCGTTTGTTCGGCTTAAACGATTTATAGAAGGGTCTTGAATCCAAGTGTTTGTTATTGTGTCACGAGTTCAAGTACTCATGCATAATTAAAGTCGAGAAGAAAAAGAAGTTAGAATCGAATTTAAGAGAAAGAACCAAAGCTTATAAAATGAAGTGAGAAATTGTTTATATATATGTATATATATATATATATATATATTAAGGAAAAAATATTTACCTAAAAGAATTTATTTTTCAAAAGAGTGATTTTTTTTTCGTTTTTTTTTTCAAAAATTTTCTTTTTTATATGTTTTTGTTTCTTTATAGTTTTTTTTTAGAGTTTTTGAAAAGATTCTATATTTTTTTTTGGATTTTTGTTTTTCTAAACAAGAAAAAACTAGCTCAACGTTTTTTTTAGTTTTCAAAGGTAAAATACATTTTTTTGTTGGTTTTTTTATTTTGATTGGAAACTTTCAAAGGAAAAGAATTAAAATGATTTTTTTGGATTTTAAAACAAATGAGTTAAGTCAAACTTACAAAAATAATAATTAGGTTTTGGATTTTTGATTTTTTTATATATGCATAAACTAATACAACTAAATGAATGCAAGGACTTAATTATAAATTTTCTACCCTTAGTAGCACCTAACCCAAAATTGTATAACCACATTTTGTCTTAATCCAACAAAATATCTCTTAGGCAGGTAATAGGCACGAGTTATCGGTGCACCATAAGTCACCGTAGCAAAGTAACCGAAGATTTAAGTACCTTTAGAGAAACAATCAGAATAATATTTATGAATCATTGTAATATTTATAACTGATTATTTCTCTATCGTAGCCTAGGCACCAAGAAATAAAATTATTCAAAGAAGACAACCGTCAAGATACAATTAAGCCCTAGGTGAGCTCACGACTCCCTTAGGTCAAATGTCTAACCGTTATTATTAGCAAATGCTAAGATGAAATGCAATTTGTGGGCGAAAGAAGGGGTGATGAAATCCTCCACCGTATGTGGGTTTGGGTATTTCCGTTAAAAAAGAAAATAAGATGAAATGAATTCAAAACAAAAATTAAACGTGATTTAGCGATTTAACTAAGAATGAAATTTGTTTTTGTTTTGAATTTTTTTAAAATGCAAGCAGTCAACAATTCGAAGCAAATAAAAATAAGAAATAAGGGTACGATACCAGAGCATCCAGAATTATTAGTAATTTAAGCAAGCAAGCAGAGTTGAGCAATTATTTGACATGCAATTCTTTCTTGTTCTGGTTACCTGCACCCAGAAAGTTTGAAGAAGATATATATGTGTGTGTGTGTCTATATATAAGAAATGAATTTACAAAAAAAAACAAACTCCCTTTTTTTATTTTGTTTTATCTAAAAACAACACGTTTAAGAAAATTTCAAATTTAATTTTTGCAAGTGATGTAAACAAATCAAGTCGTCCCAAAAACAAGAAGTGTTATTAATGGATTGTAAGTGATGTATTTAAATTAAATTTTTGCAAGTGAAAAGGTGTTGGCAATGCAGTAAGAAGTGTTTTTAATGGATTGTCAATGATGTATGATAGAGGAGATGATGGTTTGTTTTGAAGGGGTGTTGACTTGTGCAGTTGATGGTGATGCACAGAGGTAGGTAGAAGGATGGTTGAGGCAGTTTTGAAGATGTATTTGGGTTATGTCTGTAGTGGCTCTTTTAATAATAGAGATGAAGATGCTGCGATAAGGAGTGAAGATGGAAGAGTGTATGTAGATGTATGTATGTGTGCAGGCAGATGGTGCAAGTGAGAAATATAACTATTTTGTATTAGAAAATGTACGCAGACAGTAAAAGAAATTTTGAACAGCAAAGTGATGATGTAAATGATGTAGGAAAAGAAATCCGTACAAATAAAATTGTAATTGTAAAAAGAAATGAAATGGATTACAAAAAATTCCTTTGGAAATGAAATTGTATATGTTTTTTTTTTTTTTTTTTTTTTAAAAAAAAAAGGGGGACCGCCCCTTTTCTTCTTACCCTTCCCGCTAACCCATCACTTCCACACACTTCCCATCAGCCCTGTCCGTCCTCCCCTATTCTTGTACCACCTTCTGAGCTACCCATCCTTCCACTGCCGATTTTCGTTCCTCACCCATCGTCCCATCTCTCAGTCCCACCTGTTAAACCATCGCATCCATCAGCTTCATATCAGCCTTGTCAAACTCCTTTTCTAGATCCTTTCTCTGCACCACCCATTCTTCCACTTCCTGTCACCTTTTCTGCCGAACCATTCAATGCCAGAGTTCAGTGTGCCCCACCCTTACCAGTTCATGCCCTGACCAAGGCTGCCCTAATACCACCACCTCCTCCATCCTCTACCACAACCTTATCTTCACATCCACCTAACAAACATCTGAAAGCATGGAACTCTCTTTTCAAAGCGAGACCCAACAATGCTGGCACGTATGTTCCATGTGATATTCATCTTGAATTTCAAGGTGAAGCAATTGTGCCACCTTCTGAAGTTGTCAAAGCTGGTAGTACAATGTGGTGTGACTATCTCGTTGGGTTTTTCCTTGATAAACCACTGCCGTACTCTACTGTTCTTCACTACCTCAAGCGTGCTTGGAAGCTTAAGGGGATGATTACTGTCAAGTCGGATGGTTTCCTGTTCTTGTTTAAATTCTCAAATGATGAGGATAGAAAAAAAAATAGCTGAAGCTGATCCGGTGGTCATGAGAAATAAGTTATTCATTGTGAAGGCGTGGGATGAAAATATAGGGAACAGCTGTAGTAGTATAAAAGCAGTGCCAGTGTGGATAAAACTATCCAACATACCATTGTATGCATGGTCACCTCTAGGAATTAATTGGTTAACTGCCAGAGTAGGAAAGCTACTTTGTATGGATACGTCAACTGAAAAATTTGAGCGCTTATCCTTTGCTAAATGTTTAGTTGAAGTTACTCCAAACAAAGAACTGCCAGATAGTTTTGCTGTGATGATGTTAGATGGGTCAGAACAAGTTGTGAAAGTGGAATATTTGTGGAAACTGGAAATTTGTACTCTTTGTTGTGAATTTGGGCACATGAACAAGAACTGCAAGACTAATGAAAGTGAAGAGAATGAAGAGGAAAGTACAACTGAAAAGCAGCAAAAGCATGCAGAAGACAAAAAATTTAAGATGAATAAGGGGAGAGCAAATGAGAAGCAAGAAAGAGTTAAGCAAATGTGGCAAAAAGTAAACAAAAACAAAGATAAAAGAAGAAATGGGAGTGAAGAAGTGGGAGTAAATGACTTGATGATACAAGGGGAAAAGATGGCTCCTGAGAAAGATGCAAATGTGGCAAATGATATAGTGGGAAAAAATGTGAAAAATTCTCAAAATGATGATCAGGCAAGTCCTATTGCAACTAATAATAAGTACCACTTGCTTCAATCTGAAGTGGATAAGGAAGACACTCTGGAAATAATTGAGGTTGAGGAAGGTGAAATAACAACTGAAGCCACAGCAGTAGGAAAGTGTAATGTTGAGTACAAAGGATATGATACTTCAAATGTTGATCAAGATCAGTATGTTGGTAAAGTTGCTTTAGATAATAAACTGGAAAAAAATGCTGAGAACACAAATTTGTTTTGCAATGAAGATAACAGTACTGAACATGGCCACACAACAACTACTGGTAAACAAGTATTGCATGAAACTACTGATACGCTTGTAACAGAAATGGATAAAGTTTGGTGCATCAACCTTGAGCAACAAGTTAAGCAACTAATACATTCTATGTATGAAAAACAAGTGGATGATCGAGCAACTCCTCCAACTCCATACAACTTTACCATTGACTTGCCAGGATGGCCGGCATGTACTTCCAACCATCAATCTACCATAGTTCCTCCTCCTGATCCAAACTCTACCCTATCTCCTTCCCTACCACCTTCTCCTTCATCTCAGTCTAAAAGAATCATCCAAACGAGATCTCTTTCTGCAAAGAGAAGAAATAACAATACCTTTCCCCAATCAGTTTAATGTTTAAAAAAATTGGATCATGGAACATTAGGGGGGCTCACAGTAACTTGAAACTTGATCAAGTGAAAAGTATTATCAGTGAATACAACTTATGTCTTTTTGGTCTACTCGAAACAAAACTAAACTTATCCTTATCAACCAAAGCTGTATCATACATTAATCCTACCTGGACTTTTCATCACAATCTTGAAAGTGCCTCGTATGGTAGGATTTTAGTAATCTATGATCCAACTGTACTATCTCTTTCCCCCTACTATCTACTAGGCAATACATCCACTTTCATGTCCAAGAAATAATTTCCCACTCTTCTTACTATATCACCTTTGTCTATGCTGATAATTCTGCAAATGCTAGGAAAGTTTTTTTTGATGCTCTGCCACCTTTAAGACAATCCACCCACCCTTGGATTGTGATGGGAGATTTTAACTCCTGCTTTGAAATCTCTGACAAATCTGGTGGATCCCCACTTTCATCAAATTAACTTGACCCACTCAACCAAGCAATACATGAATCTGATTTGATAATGGTAAATAGATCTGGAGCAAAGTTTTCTTGGAACAATAGAAGTCGCAGTGGTATACGCACTTTCACTACCATTGACCATACCTTTTGCAACCTTCAAGCTATCTCTATCTGGCCCACCCTATCAGTTTACCTTCCCCAGCCTATCTTGTCTGACCACTCCCCTCTAATCTTATCCCTTGGTCACCATTTTAAAAAGGAAAAGAGAAGTTTTAAATTTTATAATGCCTGGGCTGATCATGACCAATTTATTCCCTTAGTCACAAAAGTTAGCTCTGAATTTTCATGTTATGGTAATCCAATGTTTAAGTTTTGCAGGAAGCTACAATGTATTAAGCAGCAGATTAAATTATGGGCTAAATCTACTTTTGGCTCTGGTGGCTTGTTGTCTACTGAACTTAAGGAAAAGCTCAAGAATCAACAGGAGTACATGATGGAGCACCCTCTTGATGCTCAAGCTGCAGAAGAAGAAAGCAAACTGTTTAAAGAGGTAAATAATGCTTTGTTCTTGGAAGCAAACATGAAGAGACAACAGCTGCACATAAAATGGATTGCTGAAGGAGATAAAAACACCAAATTCTATCATGATTCTATAAAGGTAAAGCAAGCTAAAGAGAACATTCACAGCATTTTTGATGAACAAGGTACCTCATGTACAACTGCTGATTCTGTTGATAGAGCTTTACTGACTTCTTCTCCAATTTGCTTGGCAACCCTGACGATTTCATCCCTGATCTTGATCTCATATCAACCCTTCCACTACCTAGAATATCATCCCTGGATGCTGCATCCCTAATTTCTCCTGTAACTAATGAAGAAATTAAGAAAACTCTCTTTGCTATGAATCAACAATCTTCTGGAGGGCCTGATGGATTAAATGTTGTATTCTTTATCAAAACATGGAGTGTTTTGGGCAGTGAGTTCTGTAGTGCCATTCATAATTTTTTCAACAAGTGTAAGTTGTTGGGTGTAGTGAACTGCACAAACATTGCACTTATTCCAAAATACACTAACCCTACTAGTGTCACTGAGTTCAGACCCATATCTTGCTGTAACGTTGTTTACAAATGCATTACTAAATTACTTGCATCTCGGTTAGTTAAAGTAATACCCTCTGTTGTATCAAGAAATCAAGCTGCTTTCATTCCTTTTAGAAGCATTCTTGATAATCTGCTACTGGCACAAGAATTAATGAAAGGATATGGTCAAAACAAGGTTCCCACCGCGGCAGCTATCAAAATTGACATATCTAAGGCATACGACACCATCCACTGGTCTTCTATTGTCAGGGTTATGGCACAAATGGGATTTCCTAAAATATTTGTATCATGGGTTTATGTCTGCTTATCCTCTCCATCTTTCTCTATAGTAATCAATGGTAGATCTGTTGGTAACTTCAGAAGTAGTAAAGGTATACGGCAAGGAGACCCAATTTCTTCATATATATTCCTACTTGTCATGGAAGTATTCACTGTTATACTTCGACTAAGGTATTCTCAGAAGATAATAAAATATCACCCTAAGTGTGCTAAGCTCCACTTAACTTCCATCATGTTTGCTGATGATGTGTTGTTATTTACCAAGCCTGAATTGCCATCCTTAAATGCCATTACTGAGGCTCTTCATGATTTTTTTGTGATGACTGGTCTCAAAATTAACCGACAAAAATCTTCCTTGTTGGTTTCTGGAGTCAGTGATACACAAGCTATTGCTTTACTAAGAGCAAGTGGATTCACATCAATGAACTCTGACATGAAGTATCTTGGTCTACCATTAATTACAAAAAGAATTACTAGAGTTGACTGTTTTCCACTCTACAACAAAATCACTTCAGTCATGAAAGCTTGGGACAATAGGAGGCTATCTCAAAGTGGTAGATTAGTGCTTATCAAGGCTACTGTTTTCTCCTCCCTTGTTTACTGGGCTCGTACCATGATTCTTCCTAAAAGGCTACTGCAACAGGTTCGGTCTGCAATGAACAGATTCTTTTGGACAGGAAGCATTCATAACAAAAAAGTGTTGCCTTGCTCCTTTTCAAAGTTTGAAGTTCCCAAGATTTTGGGAGGTCTTGGGATTAAAGATGTCAAAAAATGGAATTCAGCAGCAATGACCAAACATATTGATGATTTAATCAACAACAGGCCTAGTTTATGGGTTGAATGGGCTTGGCAGTACAACATAAAGGGAAAGTATTTTTGGTGTATGGTGAATCCACAGTCTGGAAGTTGGATATGGAGAAACTTGCTGAAGTTGAGAAATGTTGTCCTTCCTATGATCAAATATCCTATCAATAATCACTCTAAAGTCAGCTTCTGGTACGACCCATGGGTTAGTGAAGGCCTTATTCTGTCTTCCTTGTGTGACTATAACCAGATTATGCAGTCTGGAATACACATGAATGCAAAGGCAATTGATTATGTTCATGATGGGAAAATTGTGCTACCCTATAATAGTAATCAACACATAAGACAGCTGTGGAAGAAAGTGCAACAACTATACACTCCTATTTCACAACATGACTGTGTTGTTTGGAACAGGAAGATTCATACAATCAAAGGGGTATACAACCATATCACTGACACTACCCCTCTGCCTACTGCTAGATGGTTCTCTATAATTTGGACTCCAGATTCACAACCAAGCCACAACTTGATGCTTTGGAAAGTGATAAACCAAGCCTTGCTAACTAGGAATGTTCTTAACAAATATGGGATGGGTTGCTCTCTGAAGTGTTTGTTTTGTGACCTATTTGAAGAAACTGCTCATCACATTTTTTTTGACTGCCCTGCTCTTCTTTTTATCATTAAAAGAATTGGAAATAGAAGTGGACATTGCTTGCTACCTGCTAACACAACTGATGTGTGGGAAGTTATTTTTAACTCTGCCAAGAAGAAAGATGATAAGGGTAGGATTCTTGCTGTTTGCATGAAGATATATATGACTGTAATCTGGAGGGAAAGAAATGATATCTTTTTTGAAAACCAGAGGAAAAATGGGGATGCTCTTTGGCATGAAGTGAGGAATGCAATTCTTTGCCAATTGAAATACAGTCAATCTGGTTTCTCACCTGATCTGATACAACACTGGGAATGAGCACTGTTGCTTTTCACTTCTTTATTTTCTGTTTCTGCTGTGTTTTGTTGCTTCTCTTCCATAGTATCTCTATGTTTCATGTGTAACCTTTATTGTTATTTGCAATAAACTAGTAGGGGCCCAGTTAACCCCGCTGGCTTTGCCAAAAAAAAAAAAAATTTTAATAAAGAAACTCAACATACAAGATTAACACAGGATAAAGTCAAACAAAAATAATTCAAAAAATAAAATTAAAATAAAGCCAAACCCTAGCAAC
This sequence comes from Allium cepa, assembly GCA_030765085.1. NCBI lineage: Eukaryota > Viridiplantae > Streptophyta > Magnoliopsida > Asparagales > Amaryllidaceae > Allium > Allium cepa. The sequence continues at coordinate 208,322,349 of CM060934.1, forward strand.
GACGCCAAAAAATTGTTGAATCGACGATTTTTCTATTGGTTAGAAAATTGCCGAAAAATTATAATAAAAATAACCGCAAGCGCATAGCGTACAATTTTAGTACGTGGCGACTATGTGCCCGATCCGTACGGAATTGGAATGATTTAAAATTCTACTCAATCAAATTAAACCAAACTTGAGATTGTTTTAAGCTAAGAAACATGTAAAACTAGCTAGAACAAAGGCGATTGAAAATATGAATTAGAAAACAATTTAGAGGCAAATCCACACTCATGCTTTAACATAAATCAACAAAAAAATAATCTATGATCCCTCTATATTGATATTAAATGGATTTAATGAAATATTTATCGTAAGTACGGTCTATTTATGATACTAACTAACATAACTTAAACTATCAAACTATATACAACACATAAAACCACTTATATCAATTATAATGAAATGAAGTCAAAGCAAAATCTATTTTAAGTATGATCTATTTGCTATTGTATTTAGTAACATAGATCATTAAATTTTGATTTTATTTTAATTTCACAATAAGAAATCACTTAGTTAATCAATGATGTAAATTGTGTTTATATTTGAATAAGAATAACATATTTGTGATAACAACATAGACTATCAAATTCACTAATAAACTTACATCATAAACTAACTTTTCATAAAGCATAAACGAGATCATAAGTCACACAATATGTTGAGTTTACATAATTTTAGAGAGCTTCATTACTCCTAAATTGAAGAGATTTAGCAACTCATTTGTGTTATCATTTCAACACATGTAAATTTCAACATAGAAAATAAAAGGAAAGTGCAAGCTAATTAAAATAAAAATGAACTAAGTAATTGCATAAAAATAGATCTAAACTACTTGCATAAATGAAAGCTAACTACAAACATGAAAGGAAAAGAGCGTGTAAATAAAAATGAGCTAGAAAATAAAATAAGAACAAAGAAGAAATGAAAGAAAAAAAAAGCATAGGAAGCCATTTTGTTTCATATAATTTTGAGTCTTACAACTTGCGTAATATGATAAGAGATAAAATATTCATTACACGAACATAAGAGGGCTATTTATACATGCATAAAACCATAATCCGTATTTTTAGGAGCTACCCAAATTGCCCTTTAAAAAATGTGACCTTCAATTAATCATTAACGTAAGCATAATGCTCCATTTAAATATACATGTAGCTTTAATCCCCACTAACATGTGCAGTACCTCCTAATTGAAGTTTATGGTTAATGGGTAGGTGGAGTCCTCCATGATGCTTGAATACATTTATTTCTTCATTCCTTTGTTCTTCCATCCTTGTGTATGCATACATATATGAAAGCACTTTCCATTTTCCATCCAAATTTTCTACAAATTAAAATTAAAATATCCAAGCAAATTTTTCTCAAATTAGCTACATACACAAAATTATCATTTTGCCCCTAAGTGAAGATGAATGAGTGATGATTTGATGATACTTGGATTTTGGTAAAAACATATAAAAATACCCAATTATGACATTTGTTAAATAAACATAGATTAAATATGGAAATAAAAATATGCATATTTACATGCACATCAAATATTGATTGCAGAACTATTTTTCCATGACCGAACTCGAACTTTTAAAGATTGAACTTGTGCTTGATTTCAATATTTCGGTATCGGTAAAACCTTTTTAGAAATAGTCTTTCCAAACATTCTTTTAAAAGACAATATTTATAATACTAAGGATATTAAAACAAAAGTCAAAAACAAATGTCGTTAAAACATTGTTTATGATAAACCCAAAAACAATTCACACTTAGCTTTATTTATAAATAACCTCTTTTAAAGGATTTAAAACAATATTATACTTATAAACCATTAATTATAAATTTAAAACAATATTTATTATCCCAAAGGATAATAAAGCAATTTAAATACCTTTATAAATTTAAAAATGTATTAATTACCCCAAAAGATAACTAATCACATTTATAATCTCTTTTAAGTAAACAAATCCATTACCTTTAATAAAATAGTTAATTATTTCCAGACACGTTTATACCATCTAAATTAACTTTAAATTTTTATTAAATCACTTTATTAACTTTAAAAACATTAAATCAGTTAATTAAATTAAAACACTTTTATTATATTAGTTAATTTACTTTAATCAATTTTATTAAATCAATTCATTAACTTTAAATATCAATAATTGTTTTTTTATTAAATTCAAATAACATTAATTAAATGAATAATTAATCTCAAACACCATTAATTAAAATGATTAAATAATTTTAAATGCCATTAATTAAACAATTAATTATGTTTAATAAATCATAATTAATTGGATTAACTAAATTCAAACCTCATTTAGAAGGTTAATTAAAACATCATTTGTTAAAATGATTTTAACTATAAAACATCATTAATTAAAATAATTTAACTAAATTCAAAATACCATTAGTTAAGACAATTGGTTTGATTTAAAATGATTGTTAATTAAAATGATTAATTAAATTCAAATATCACTATTTAAAATGACCAAAATATCATTAATTAAAATTATTATTAATTCTAAATATTATTAATTAAAACAATCATTTAAGCTTCATTTCTACAAACTAAAATAATTGATTAGACTCAAATAATCATTAGTTGAATGATCAGTTAAATCCAAGCTCATTTAAATCAAAGATAAACCAATTTTAAACATCATTCATTAAATTGGTTATTTAATCTCAAAATCATTAATCAAAATTATTAATTATTTTAAATTATCATTAATCAAAATGGTTAATGAATTTTAACGTTTTGTTTAGCGGAAACAATAGCTCAGGTTCATATGATAGGATATGGGGATGAAATTTAATAAATGACGGTATACGGAAATCACTATAACGATACATAACAAATTAAATGGAACATAAGGACTTATTTTAAATTATCTCTCTACAGATTTTCCCTTCAAAACAATGGCTATGGATAATATATATATATATATATATATATATAATCATATGAGATCATAATGATCAAATTAATATGTCATCCATGTTTCGAATGGAAATTCAACCAAACAAGTAATCAAACAATTTAATTAACATCCAAAGAATCAATAAACGTTTATAACATCATAATTATGATATGATAAAACTAAATTGAGTTAAACTCACGTTCACTTTCATTTTGCCGAAACGTTTCGATTTGGACTAAAACCGAACCGACGTTCGACTTTAGCAAAAAAATCCCACTAGCTCCAAATCCAACCAAATTTACTCCATTGCGACGACAATGTCCATACGAGTGCAACGCAATGAACGACATCTGAATCTGACCTCATACGCAAAAGTTATTCGAACTATAAGTTTTGAGATTTAAATAACATAATAAATAGTTAATTACATTAGTTAACTAATCTCCCTCCATAAACCCTCTTCTCCAACCTGTTAATCACCTTGTTTATAAATATGCAGTAACCCAAATGTGCGCAAATTTTCAAATGACGATTTCTCCTCCGTTACTCAGCAGAATTGACTCTTGTTTCCTCCAACGCTTCGCTCTTCACGAGAACTTCCTCCCCGACGCCAAAATATTCTCTCCGCATTGTCTTGGACAGGTCCAACCTGCACCAAAAGCACCATAAATCGGCCATGGACGTGCACGTAATCAATGATACGGAGCTAGGCTTGATTAAACGGGAACGGCCAATGCCATTGCACTTCCCTTCCCAAACTCGACTCATCCACCCCAATCCCACACCTCCTCACCACCAAAACCGAAATCGACCTACACCTACCCTCCTCCTGCTACCCCAAATGACGCAGACACCATTTTATGACTTGAATGGATGATTTCAGGGAGGTGACATTGTACACGACAAACGCGATGGCATCAATGTTGTGATCTATCGTTGCCTAAATCCCAAGGCCATAACCTGCACCAGGGCGGGCCTAGAGGGTAGTCCACCAAGCCCGCGGGTTGGGGCAGCCCACTGGGTCGGTGAAAAATTATTTAAAATTTGAGTTGCAAAATTCTTTAAATATAAAACATAAGTTACAAACTTGTATTTTTCTGTAACTTAGCTCAGTGGTAACGCATGTAGTTTATATTAATGTGTGTTGAGTTCAAAACTATAGACGCTACGTTTTTATGTATAAAAATTTTCTGCAATAGATTTGATTTCTGGACTGTGGCACTACATCTATTGGATCTGGTCTGACATGCACCCTCACCAAATCATGACTAAGCTCATAAACAATACCGTGGGTCGAAGCTATCAAGCATACGAGTTCAACGGAAGCAGCGGCATGATTTTTTGTTGAGAAACAGTTTAGTTTTCAATTTTTAAAAAGGGAAAACTTTTATTATTTGGTCACAGCTAAATGTTACATAGAAGAAAGGAGTATGGAAGAACATGGTGGTATTAGGTGAATTGATTGGGTATGGGCTGAGATATCGGGTCAGGACTTGGAAAGATATGGTATCTAAAATTTTATATTAAAATATTGGACATTGCATATCCAAAAATATCTAACACTAAATGAGACGTCCAACAATCGAACTAGTCCTAAGCCTAATTTGATCATGTACAGAAGATAACTTTTCAAATCCAATTTTATTATAAATTTACGAAATTAAATTTCTATGCGTTTTGAACTCGCATGACTAAACGATTCGTCTGCTCACCATGAAATTCGACATTGTATAATAATACATTATTATGGATTTAGTGAAATTGGTTTCGTCGAAATCAAGACAGTGCTCCAAACGGCTAATTTTACAGATTTAAATATCGTTTTATATATAATTATCGATATTATCCGATCTATTTATATTTGTAACGATCCGTATCTTGGATTGAATATTTAATTTATTTAAATATTCGGATTTGAATTAAATTATAATGAAATATATGTTTTAAATTTAAACTTGATTTTTGGTAACGTAATTTTATTTTAATTTATAGAATTTTTCTATAACTTTTAACTTGGAAAATAAATTTATGTTGTTTGACGCATTTTGCGTCAAACGTCGGTACTTTTGAAATTTTACAAAATAATTTAACTTGTTTATTTTATGGCTGTTTTGGAATCGTGTAATTTTGTTGTGTGCGATCATATTTTTATTTTGTTTGTTCGCCGCTCGTAGACAAACGGAATATGGCGCAGCGTCGTACCTTAATTTTTTTTATAAAATATCCTTTTTAGGTGATGATGTTGCTTGCACATGCGTATACCTAATCGCACTTGAGTGCGTTGATATTTTTTTCCATTAAATGAATGGTCCTTGCATTTACTTTTCATTCCTTAGCGTTTAAAGCAAATACGTTTATATATAGGAACATGCATCGCACAAAAGAAGGGAGGTTGGATACATTAATTTGGTACACATTTCTATTTCTTTTGGTTCTCTGAAAACGAGGAGGCATTCATTATTTTTCCTCTCAAAGCAATTCACGCATGGAACAAAATTTGAAATTCACTTTTCACATTTTAACTTTTATTTTGCTTTTCTGTTTAAAACAATTTTAATGGCCGCTATTCTCTAAGTCATTCCGATTTTTCTTGCTTCTCTCCTCTTCTAATTTCTCTTTTAATCTGAGGCTACTCTCTAATTCGCTGCGGTATTGTGTTGTTTGACCGCTGGTTATGTTGTCGTCTTTGGAAGGCGGTGGGGAGTTCGTTCTTTCGGGGACGTTCGTGCGCCGTTGCCCTTCGTTCGCCGTTGTCGGCGCTGCCTTGCTGGCGGAGGTCATCGGCCCAATTTCTATTGTCTTCACCGGAGTTAGCTCGATTGAAATTAGGGTTTTCTCCCTCTCTGATTTTGGGGCTCTTGCTAGATCTCGATTTATTTGGGTTGAGCATTGCTTCTTGGAGGTGGTTCCGGTATCAGAAGGTGGCATCTCTTGCTGTCCTCCCCCATGCTGCCGATATCCTCCATTTGCCGCCGATTGCAAGGAGTCGCCTCATGCTACGACCTCCGTTGCTGCCTCGAAGAGGGGTTACACCACCTTCTTCGAGCCGCGGCTTCTGTTTTCGGTCGAATGTGGGTTGATGCCTCGCGGGGAGGAGGCTTTGGTGGTGGGATCGATGTGTTGTGGCACTGACTATGGTAGTGCTGTCTTGTTCGAAGGGGATCCCATCTCCCAATTCGCTCCGTCGGTCACTTTCTCTGCTGGCTGTGAAATATTGCCTTGTGAGGAGGAGTTGATGGTGGTGGGTACGGCTGTTTGTGATTTAGGCTTTGGTGTGATTGCATTGGATGAAGGGGATTTCACCACCCCTTCGAATCAGGTTGTGATGCATCCCTATCTTGTCCCTTTCACAGGATTTCGTAAAAAGTGGGATGGATCTGTCGGTTTCTCTGTGAATTTATTTGATTCTATGCATGTGGGAGTGGATTTTTGTGAGGTTGGTGTTGGATTGGGTGTTGATCTTGATTCTCAGATCGATGGGGATTTTGTAGGCCCAACCAAGGTGGATGCGGTGCTTCCCCTAGCTCCTACAGTGGTGTCTCGTGTTGTTTGGGTGGGTTTGGAAGTTGATTCCTGTCCTATTGTTTATGGTGATGGTTGGTGCTGTTCTTTGTGTGGATCTGATCGGCTTTCATGCTCTGGTGGGTCGGTTTCTCCCTGTTTCGAGGGTGGTTTGTTGCTGGAGCAGAAGGTGGGTGGTTGTTCCACTGTCCCATCGGACGAGCAGCTGCAGGTATGGTTTTTTTTGGGCGGTCAGGTGAGTTTTTCGTTGATGCATTACTTCTTTCCCGTTGATTATGGGTTTATTATAGTATGCTGGTTTGGTTCTGTGGGCTTGTACTTTGTATTTCTGAGCCTAGACGCGCTCCGGCGTGTGCTCCCTGACACTGATCCCCTAGTGGTGATTGATAGCGTGTCAGGTCCCTTCGACTTTGTTATCTCCGATTGGAACGAACAGAGTGGTTTTATATTTTGGCTTATTACTTTGTGCCATAGCGAGGCCTGGTCAGTGTTGTTGATGGCTTGTTATAGTATGTCTTCTTTGGTTGGTCCCTTATGGTCTCTACGGAGAGATTACCCTGCCTGGGTCGACTGGCTCAGGTGGTGTTCCAGTCCTGAGTGCATAGTGTATCCTGTTATGGTCCACTATGCGGGCAGCCTGGAATGTTACCAGTCATTTTCGACTCGTGAGGGTGATATCTCTACTAGGGCCATCTTGCGAACCTTACCTGTCTCACGGGGCTGTCTCATGAGTGACAGTCCGGCATGGATTAGGTTCCTACAGCATCGTGGGATGCGCATTATTAGCTCCCCTACATATTTTCGTTATCCTTTATCTGTTTCAGATTCTCTAGCTTCTCCGCCTATTTGTTGCTCTTCCCTTTGTTCTCTTCCCTCTTCTTCTTGTTCCTTATCGATCGTCATTCCGATGCTTAATTCTGAGAAAATAGCGGAGATTAATGAGCGGCTTTCTCGTCTTACCGAGAACTCTGATCCCTCCAGAGCCTCTTCTTCTTTGCCTGGTTCGAAGGAGTGTTATGGTGCTTCTTCGTTGTCCGAGCCTAGGCGTCAGCCACGACGCCGAGTCTCTCGTATTGGTTCGAGTGGCGCTTCAGCCATTCCCCGCACTATCCGTACTCGCTCTATAGCGGCGATTGAGCAGATCGATAGGTCGGCTCTATCCTCCTTGTATCGTATCTGATTTGCATCTGTGTTGTCGTTCTTCGCTTGTTTCTTTCTCTCTGCTTGCTGCTGTCTTCATGTCGAACTTTCTCTTCTGGAACATTCGTGGAATTGGCAATGAAGCATCAGCTGCTAGACTTAGGCGGATTGTCCGTAAGCATTCCATTGGTCTGGTGGCTATTTTAGAACCTTTTATGGGTTCTGGAGAGATTACCAAGGCTGTTCTGTCGCTTGGTTTTGGCGGTGCTCTGTCTAATAATTCGGGAAAGATCTGGATTCTTTGGTCCAAAGAATGCGTAGTTCGCCCTGTTTTTGACTCGTCTCAACTTTTATCTGTTTTGTGCTCTTCTCCCTCTTTCCCGCAACCGTTCTTTTTTTCGGCGGTGTACGCCAAGTGCGACCGGTTAAAGAGATTATCTCTTTGGGATGACATTTTGTCTCTAGCTGATTTTGGTTGCTCGTTTTCAGTGGTGGGTGGTGATTTCAATGTTGTTGCTAGCCAGGCTGAAAAATTAGGTGGGTTTCCTGTCAATCGGCATTCGGTTTCTGATTTCAATTCTTTCATTGTGAGATCCGGATTATCTGAGTTTCCTTTCGTTGGCTCTGCTTTTACTTGGTCTAACAACCAGGAAGGCCCGAATCGGATTCTCTCCAGGTTGGATAGGATTTTTGGGTCCGCTGATTGGATTAACCTCCCTTTCTCCTTCTCTATTTCTCATCTTCATCGTTCTTGCTCTAATCATGCGCCTATGGTTTTACGATGCGCTTCGCGGTCATTGTCGGGACCTTCTTCTTTCAGGTTCCTTAGCATGTGGTGTTCCCACCATAGTTTTTTTACAAGTGGTGGAAGACTCGTGGTCCGCTCCCATTGTGGCTGCTCCCATGGTGGCTTTCTCTCGGAAACTGAAGCGTCTTAAGGTCTGTCTTAAATCGTGGAATTCCCTTGTTTTCAAGAACATTTTCGATCGTGTGCGAGCGGCTGAAGAGTCCCTGATTCTTGTTGAATCTTTGTTTGACGAGAGTCCTTCAGCCGAAAACAAGGAGAGTTGGGCTATCGCTCAATTGGCTTTCTCCTCGGAACTCCGCATTGAAAATTCTTATCTCCGACAGAAGGCGAGGATCAAGTGGGTGGTTGAAGGTGATACGAATTCCAAGTTCTTTCATTCTACTATCCGCAAGAGAGCTAATTTGCTCTCAATTCGTGAGATTTTGAGAACGGACCAATCTGTGGCTTCGACTCCGTCTGAAGTAATAGATGTTATTGTTTCTCACTTCCAATCTTTTCTTGGTTCTCCTTCTGTGTCTGAATCGGTTTCAGACATCCTGTCTTTTATTCCTCGGCTTGTTGCTTCTGACGGAAGTGACGTTTTAGCCTTCCCGCCATCGTCAGATGAGATTCGAGCCAGTTTGTTTGCTCTCAGCAAGGATAGTACCAGTGGACCGGATGGCTTTAATGGGTCCTTCTTACGAAGTACCTGGCATATTATCCAAGCTGATCTTTGTCTGGCTATTCAGCATTTCTTTTCCGGAGGAACTCTACCCATTAGCTGGTCATCCACCAATTTGATCCTTATTCCGAAGTGTGACAATCCGAGGGAATGTTCAGAATTCCGTCCGATCAGCATTTGTAATTTCGCCAACAAAGTGATCTCTAAGGTTTTGGCCACTCGTTTGGATCCGTACCTTGAACGCATTATCTCCTCCTCTCAGGCAGGTTTTGTAAAAGGCTGTTTGATCACTGATAACGTCCTTTTAGCTCAAGAACTTGTTTCTCAGATAGATCGCAAGGTCAGGGGTTCTAACATTGTTTTCAAACTTGATATGGAAAAGGCCTATGATCATATGTCTTGGTTTTTCATCATCAAAGTTCTTCGTGCCTTCGGTTTTCCTGAAACCCTTATCGATTTGGTGTGGAGGCTCATTTCCAACTGTTGGTATTCTGTTATCGTTAACGGATCAGCCAATGGTTTTTTCAAGGCTGGTAGAGGTATCCGTCAAGGCGATCCTCTATCTCCTACCCTTTTCATTATCGCGGCCGAGGCCTTCATTCGTGGCATCCACACATTAACTGTTTTTGGTCAAATTCAGCGTTTTGGGATTCCGAGTGGATGTCCGCTTGTCTCCACCCTGTCATTCGCGGATGACATTGTCATTTTCTCCAACGGTAATCGGTCTTCTATTCGTCGCCTTTCTCGTTTCATCCAACTGTATGAGAGGTGTTCGGGCCAACGGGTCAACTCGTCGAAGAGTTGTTTCGTTCACGTGAAGGACATGGTCCAATCGCGAGTTTTATGGGTTGAGTCCTTCACCGGTTTCAGGGAAACTTCTCTTCCTCTTCCTTATCTGGGAATAATTCTATTCAGAGGAAGGAAACTTAACTCCCTATTCGATCCTCTGACGGACAAAGTGAGGGGAAAGATTATCCATTGGAATGCGTCTCTCCTGTCCCAAGCAGGCAGATTGGTGCTTATCCAATCGGTTTTATGCTCAATGGGCACTCATATTTTCGCCGCTATGACCCCTACTTCTTCCTTCTTTCGTTCGTTCCAATCTTTGGCTTCCTCCTTCTTCTGGGGTTCTAAAGGCGACAATCGTCGTCATCATTGGGTGTCGTGGGATGTTATTTGCCGTCCTAAGAATGAGGGTGGGTTAGGATTGCGCAATCCGAAGGACATCTGTTCGGCTTTCGCTTGCAAGTTGTGGTTCAGGTTTGGGACGAACGACTCCTTATGTGCGAAATTCCTCCATGCTAAGTATCGGTGACTGGCTTCTTCGGGCTATTCCGGTTCTCCATCTTACGCCAGTGAGACTTGGAAGCGTATGCAAACGGTCAAACTGCTCGTCGATTCTCATAACGGCCACATCGGTTGGGATGGCAGTTCGTTTTCCATTCCGAAGGCCTGGAATTCTTCTAGAACCCATTCTCCGGTCCTTCCCAATTTTGCCTTCATTTGGGACGTTCGTATCCCTGCTAAAGTCTCTCTCCTCATGTGGAGAATGCTCCATAAAGGGATTTCGGTGGATGTGAATCTTCAGCAGATCGGCATTTCTTTTGTTTCTCGCTGTCGATACTGCGGCAGCGGAGAAACGGAGTCGATGGAAGATTTGTTCTTCGCTGGCTGGTGTGCAAGTTCCTGCTGGAATTACTTCGGTTATTTATTGGGTGTCCGTGGTTCCATCTCCTCGTCGCATGAATTACTGACTTCTTGGTGGTTAGGAAGTTCAGGTCGATCTCTTCGTTCCATCATCTTCCGCTTGATTCCTTGTCTTATTTGCTGGCACATCTGGTGTGCGCGGAATAAGGCAATATTTGACGAGTCTCCGATGGATCCCCTCTCCGTTATTCGGAGGGTAAGAGATGATGTTTTCTTGGCTTTTCGCGGTCGTCCTTTCAGAGGGATAGTCAATTCTCGTTCTAACGCCTTGTGAACCTATTATCTATCTCCTGCTCTCGGTCTTCTAACAGAGCGGAAATTGGTTGATTGCCGTTCTGGAGACTGGTAGTTCTGCCTTCTAGTCTCCTTCTTGTCCGTCTTCTCCAACCCCCCTATTATTTTATTATTACTGTGTGGCTATTGCTTTCAGGAATTGCTTTATATGGGTGGTCTAGTCTCTATGTCCTATCTCTGTTCGAAGCTAGCTTTAGGAACTCCGTAGCTCTTGTCGGACTTTCTGTCTTTCAGCTGATGGGATGTTGGTCGATTCTTTCGTCTTTGTCGGAGGGTCTTCTGATGGGCTTGCCAATTCTTTACTCAGTTTTCTCTCAACATCGTCATCGGGCGGTGGCCTTGCCGGAGTTTGATTTCGATGTTGATGGGGGGTGGGTTCCTGGAGCTCTTTGAGTGTGAAGTGAGCCTGATGCCAGAGGCTCTATGCCTTTGCCTTTCGCTCGAGTTTTTTTTTGGTTTCCCTGTTTAGGTTTAGTTGTGCTTTCTATTTGATTTTGTTTATCCATTTGTATATTTTTTTTTTGATGTTTGGTTACCTGTCAGGCTTGTTGACAGCTTTGGGTGGAGTTTATACATTTATTGTTGTGACCAAAAAAAAAAAAAAAAACAAACCCAAAAAAAAAAGGGCAAAATTTAAACATGTTTCGCTCAAAATTTATATACACTCACGTCGCTATGTCTTTCCAATATTTTGCCATATCTTGTCTTGCAGATGATTTGTTTCCTTTTGCATTAAATGTTTTGTACTTTGTTTTGTTAGGCTTGAAGAAATCTTCGCCTATATGTATACATACATTCACACACAAATGTATATGCATTTTCTTCCATATTTTCTTACTTAATTCATCAAATGGAAGCATAAGCACGAAAAAAAAAGGACACTGCATGTAAAAATATAAACACACACGTTTATATGTCATTCTCTACTTTTCTTAAACTATCCCTCTCTCTTTTCCCCACTTCTTGGCCACTGTTATGGCCACGCACATGGCGCGCTTCTCCAGTTCCTTCCATAGATTCTAGCATGGGTATTTGGTGAGCGTTGCTGAGTTGAAGTTTACTTGAGGAGGCGGCATTTTCCTGGAGCTTGCACATGGGGTGAAGTGGTACTGTAGAAATAAACGGTTTTGCAGTTAGGTCCACACAAATATGGCCATTCGTGCACGCATATAAGGAAGAAGATGATGGGAATGCTACTGTTGCAATAGAAGGAACTTGCAAATAAGTCCTATTCAATATGGTCTATTGCACAAGTGAGATTTGGGAAGGAAGCTTTTGTTCGTGTGTTCAGGTTAGCAGTAAGATGGGCTTGGGTTGTTTGTTTGTGGGATGGAGATAAAAAGTTATGCTTGACTAGCTTGAATATGCATGTATATCCTATTCTGCATGGCCGTGAGATTGTTAGCATGCATGCTAATGGTGGTGTTTCTCGTATGTTCGGATGATTGTAACGAAGGTGCGCACGCATGAAGGAAGTTGTTAGCATTGAGAATATTAGTACAGGCGCATTAATATATACAGGGACGTGAGGCAGGGGAGGAGCACAACGAGTGCAGGCTGGTACGGTGACAGTGGAGGAAGCTATGGGGTTTGGGTCATTATTGTTGACTCGGGTTTGCGTGTATAAACAGTAGTGGAAGAGCTAAGTCGAGCCAAGGGTGGGTAGGAGGTAAGGCGGGCTTCTGTGGTTGCGATGCTGGGGTTAAGGCGGTGCTGTTAGGGTGGAGGGGAGTTAGTGTGCATGCATGGTAAAAAAACCCAAATCAATGTGTTCTTTTGCATAACGTGGTGTGAAGCTTAATTTGCTGGCATTAGGAGGTTTGGGATCTAGGTTTGCGTATGGTCGTGGCCCATTTGTGTTGGTGAGGATCTATTTTGAATTTGGTTTAGTAAATAAAATAAATGTGGAAACTCTGAAATTTATAACTTAATTTCTTGTTCGAGGTTCAAATTTAAGACGACGAGTTGCGTTGGGGTCATACCAGCAAATTCTACGTTATGGAATTAGTTTGTCAACAGATGGAATTTGTTGAATTCTACTTAAGATTCGAACGTCGTTCAAATTCAGACGGTATCCGAAATGTTTTGGCGACAATAAAAATAAAGGCAAGTTTATTTCACTCAATTTTAGATTTACCGCAATTAATTTTAAATATTTAAAATTAATTATTGATCGATTGGTTGAATTGATATATTTTTATCAGTTAAATGTGATATTATATATATTAGTATACATATTAGAGTGATTGATATTCTCACATATATATAGCGGATGAGACCCATGTGTCCCGCATGATGACAGATGACCCTATATACTGTGACATCCCACTCGAAGTGGGATTGATATTTTTTATATTGTATTAACATCTGTGGATATGAGAAAACAGGTTGGAGGGATTCAACTGGATTCCTTAAAAATGTTGAATTAAATTTCATATTTATTGATGTATGATTTGTCTGTATAATATGCGGAGATTACAGTGTGATTTGAATTTATTGGATGCGATGGTATTACTGGTTTAGATTTTGGTATTCTAAAATACAATAAATATGTATATTGAATTTAAAAAGAAATAAAAAAGAAAAACAGAAGTAAAAATCATTATAGTGGAATTTGAATTAATTAAAGAAAATGGATTTTGGATAAAATAAGTACTTTGATTTTAAATTTGTATTTAATAATCCCGAAATATGGAAAAATAGAGATTTTGGAATAATTTTAAATAAAAGAATTTTAAATAATAAAACTTAAGCGATCTTTCTTTAAGTGTAAAAAGTTTTTAAAATCGAGATTTAAATAGTTAGGATAATAAAAAGGGAATTTTGAAAATAAAATATGAAATTGATATACTAGATTTTAAATAAGATTTTAAGTTATGAAAAGGAAGTGGAATCTGAATTTATTTGGGTTTTGGATATAGTGGGTTAATTAAGAAATTGGTTTAAAAATGGAATTCAATTTAGAAATCAATTTGTAATCGATTAAGTATTGTGAAATGGTTATAAACGGTAAATGAGACTATGAGATTTATAAGCAGGGTTTATAAATAAAGTGAAGTGATTATGAGTGGATAAAATTAAGATATAAATTCATGGTGAGAATTTATAACGAGATGGGTAATTTGATTTAAAAAGAAAAGATAGATTTTTCTTTTGAAAATGTGGAAAAGGGGATTTACGGAATTGGGACGTAAATCAAATTGGAAATAAATCAAAAGAGATTTATAAATGTTAGGCTGGTTATATTGTAATTGAAAAATATATTTTATCGAGAAATTGAGTTTGGTTTAAAAAGAAGGATTTTTAATTCTTAAATGGTAATTTTAAAAGGTGTTTAAAGAACGTTTTAGAAAACTAATTATTAGTTGTTTTAAATTGTTAAAGTATATTTAATTATTAATTAAGTTAGTTATAGTAAGTTAACTATTATTTAAGGATTAATTAGTATTATTATTTTTAAAGATAAAGTATTCAATATTAATGTTATTTTATATAATAACTTTTATAAATAGTATTTTCCTAAATTAAAACTCTGAAACAGATATATGAATTTATAAGTATTATTTTGAAAATAAAATTATTTAATAAAGTTTTCAGAAAGGTAACGGTATGCTTTTATGGCGAAATGAGATTCAGTGAGTGTTTGTAGTTAAATTTTTGGATTTCTTTGGGATGGAGACGTAATCATTGAGATGTGAATCCATGTTTGATACCGCATGGCACTTTCCATGTTATTTTAAAAGGATTTTCAATTATTTTTGAAAAGGATAGTTGTGAATATACTAAATTCGATAAGATAAGCACATACTTTTGGATAAAGAGATTTAATTTATATAAAATTAAATAAAAAATGAGACTTGGTGTTTTCAGTGGAAAATGAAATATTTGGTTGAATGAATGTTTATTTGGTAATTAAACAACAACATTCAAATCTGGACCCAAAATGTAACTTTGGTAATATATAGAAGAAACATGACAATTATATGGTATAGCTACCATTCGAGGTGCTATACTATACGTATAAACTCGTTTTGTTTTTTTAGGACATTTATAAGGAAATCCATCGACTAACGGTTGGGAGGTGATCCCCGATCTTATTTCGTTTGTTTATTTCCTAAAAAAGCAGGGTTGAGTTTACCGAGAAATATCGAATGTTGTTTCGAAGAGACTGGGATCGAATAAGTTAACGAAAACCGCTTCGATCCAACGAGTACGTTTTCGAAGTAAAAACAAGAGTATGGATTCGAAGGTGGAGTAGTGAAGTGCAATGGCTAATCGCTACTAATCTTGAGGATGATTTCAAATGGATGTAGTAGGAATAATGCCTTTGGTTCTGTTCGGACCCAGAATGGACTTGCATGGATGAATGCTATCAGTACATTGTCATTAGAGGACAATGAGCAATCTAAGTGAAAATTCCTTTGAAAGATAATCGTAGCCTCTAACCTCATCAACCGAGAATGACTGAAAAGTAGGAGAGATGCAGCAAGGCTAAGTGGGTCGCACCAAATTAGGGTATGTTTATCACATTTCTAGATACCCTCGGATATTATTACTATGATGCATGGATGGGGCTAGAAAAAGGTGGGAACACCCGTGGTGATAGCATATTCAGTCTATTCAGGTTAGGGATAGTCCGGTCTTGTGTTGCAGGTGATACCACAGTGCCTAGTCATTCGTATGAAATCCATTCTTCAATACATGCCTTTACGGTTTTGGTTGAGCCTAGCATGTTGGAATTTAATTAATGTAACAATTTCAGCTATTTGAATAAGTATTTGTACTTAAACACTATTATAATATAAGATGATTTGATATGAAATATTTTGGTTGTCGTAAGGTAAAAACCCATCGTGTTTATTTGTGGCGTGGTCTTATGATTGATGACTTTAATAATTCAAATTGAGTGTGTTTTCTCACGCTGGTTTTCCAGACTGACTCAGGTGTTATTTTATAATGCTCGATCAGACGGAGTATTAGAGATTCAGGATAGGATGCTATGGAGCTCAAGAGACGAACAGGATGACGAAGATGCATTATACGTATTTGATTTTATTCCGCTATGTATTGTAGGCTGTATATTCAGCTTTTGGGGGGACAAGTTATTATAACTACCTGTTATTGCGTTATTGATGTGTTGTACTATGATGATGTAATGTATAAATAACAGTTATAGTCCTTTTTGCATAAAGACATGTTATTATCTATTGTATATTGTTTCGCTGCGATTGTGAAACTCTGTGTTGTGGTTCCAATTTTCTTCTTCTACGTCTTTCTACTTTCTCTTGTGATCTGGTATTTCTGGCATTCGATTGCTCAACATGTAATACAGTGAACGTATTGATGTCGATTTTCAAGCGTCGAAAATCCAGGCCGTCACAATATTTGTAAATAAGTGTACAAATTGAATCCACCACTGTTATTTATTAATTAAAAGGAGTTGAATAAAAATATTTAAATCCATTTAATTGCCATTCAATTCAAAATTCAAATATTTAAACATTCTCTATATTTGAATTATAAGTTATTAAATTCTAAAATCCAATTATTTAAATGTTTAAAATTAATTAAACATTTAAATTCAAATAGCCAGAATTATTGGGTTGTTACATTCTCCCTCCTTAAATGAATTTCATCCCCGAAATTCCTAAGGAAGAAAATGTTTTCAAACTTTTAAATTTTCAAAAAATTTCACCAACGTTTATTTTGCGCATATCGATCAGAACGACTACAAATTGCCTCTATGGGCTGAAAAAAAGCCATAGAAAACAAAAGTCAAGCAACCTCCCATATAGGAGCATAAAACCATCAACCAAATTAAAATTTCTAAATTCATTATGTACTTTTTTGCGTTTGATTTATATTTTGGAAGGTAATTTATTATCTCTTGGAAAATGCAGGTACATAAGAATCAAATGGCACACTCTTGCATACTTGTACTTGCAAAATCTAAAAGAAAATCAAGCCGACAAAAGCAAGGTGATGTAATTCTACATGCAAAAACTAGTCTGATCTAAATGTACATTAAATCAACAACCACATCTCAATCATATATGACAAAATACATAGAATATCCTGTAATAGATGCTATGCATCCAATAATTTCAAATGATAAATTTAGATCTAAATACCTGGGTTTTTCATTTCAAATTTCTCAGACGAGAAAAACCAAAGATCAAAAAATCAAAATGACAGGTATAGGATCCCTCCTAATAAAGTATGGTGAAACTCTAGAATCAAAACAACATGGAGTGCCCAGTGGTATTCCAGTTCCTCCAAAAACATCAAGTAGAGTGAATAAATATCATTCATTTTCTAAAATCTTCAAAAAAAATTCCTTTTTTGATTTTGGTCCTAATAACAACAATTTAAAATCCTTTGCCTATAAATTTAAACTTTATAAACAATGGTACATACAACCACACAACTAATCAGTTCAATTCAATAAAATCAAATCAATCAAATTCCGTGATGGAATAATATAACACTAACAGTCAATCAAATTCCATAAGGAAAAACTTATCGCTTAACATTGTTTCAAAATGTCAAATGACTAACCAACAATCTCAACTTAGTTCAAATCTTTCTTGATTATCCAAAATATAGATAATTATCTAAACATACCATTTTTCTCATTAGCCTTTGGTTATTGCTTAGAAGATTATTCAAACTCATTCGGGCAAAATAGAAAGTTATATACTAAAATTTATTAGTTTCTTTTAATTACATTAAAATTTTCCGAATCACTTAAATTTTCACTTAGTATTTTATCCAATACTGAAAATTATTTATGAATTATTTCAAAAACTCTCTGCCAAGTTTAAAAATAGTTTATAAAGTCATTTCTTTATAAAACATCAAATAACAACTTATCTCCACTTTATCAAATTATGGTTTCGTAAAATCGAGTCAACCTATTAACGCCTTTAACTTAGGAGTGTTAATGGAACGATATTTGTGGGTTGACCCAATCAAAAAGTGAAAGTGTATAGGACCGTATAATATGGATAAACAGTAATGCAGAGTATAGATAGTAAATAATGCGGAATATAAAAGCAGTATAGTAAAATGACACCAGAGATTTTATACTGGTTCGGAGCACCGTCCTACGTCCAGTCCCAGACTAACTTCTGGTTTTAACTAACAATACCCTCTCTTAACCCGGAGGAATAGGTAAACAACACCTGAGCAGTAGAACATGATTTTTGCCTCAGCAGCAGAAGAGGACTTTCCCTTGCCTGAGCAGCAGAACAGGACTTTAACAAAGTACAATGTAGTTGACTTAATGTGTTCTTGATAACACTGATTAGTCTATTAAGATTACAAACTTCCTATAATCAATTCCTGAAGAATATAAAGAGTATGTGAAGATTTGAAAGGAAGAATATTGCTAAGAATCAAAGTATATGTTATATAATTCAAAGATTCAAAGCAATGGAGAATATGAATGCACTAGAATAATCACAAGAGAGAATATAGAGAATTAGAATCAGAAAATTGGTGATTATGAAGTGAGTGATAACTCCTATATATAGTTTTTAGAGAGATGCAACTCTTAGTGAAGAGTTTCAGCCAAGAGAGACAGTGCATCCCTTCATGGAAGAAGATGTCCATTTAGAATTTTGCAGTTGAAGCCGGTTCAGTCGACTGGTATATTGGGTCAGCCGACTGGTGTTTTGAATATTTAAAAGTTTAAAATATTTGCCGTTTCAAAATTATGAACAGAGTTCACTGCTATGCATATGCACAGTCAGTCGACTGGTAAGATCAGTCAGTCGACTGGCTGTGCATAAATTGCACAGTGAATTCTGTTTTGTAAAGAAAAATTTTAAAATCGAAAACTTGAGGATTGATTTTAACATATGTCTAAGACTCAATATCTATAATAGTTACTTTAAACCTAGAGATCCTCTGTTGTCTTCTTTTTGTCATGTATGAATGCAAATTCTTCTTTAGTTTCTGAACTGTCTTGTCATGAATCAAAACTAGTAATTCAACATTCTCCCCCTTTTTGATTGATGACAACCTGTATATATATTGGAGAGAAAATATTTCTCCCCCTGAATGTATGATATCTTTTTCCTGCATCAAATATGTTAGTGCACATACTTTTTCTCCTCCTTTGTCATTGACAAAAAGGAGATACAGCAAACAAAAATATAAAATAAAAGTGCAGAGATATATAAAAGAGAGACTATTTAGTACAAGTCTCAATAAAGAAGTTGAAATAGAGTTTCATATGTTTGAAATGTCAATAGAGTTATATAAAAAAATAATTCATATCCAACTTACTTACGAAAAGAACCTACTCATCTTCCTCTTGTACAGGCTCCTTTCCGGGTCTAGAAGTTCCATGAGCACCGCTTCCTGTGCCACTAGTATCACTACTAGTATGTTCTTCGAAAGTTGACCATGTAAATCTAGGTTCTGGACTTTACCATGAGCTATTGAAGAAGCAGTTGTGGAAGACGAACATGAAATTGCATCCCATAGGATAGAAAAGAATCCTTTTACTTTGTCTAATTTTTTATCAACTTTCTTCAAACGAGATCCTAGTATTTGTTGATTTCTGGAAAGGATCTCGATGGATTCTCGCAAACTCGCTGATTGTGCAAGACGAATATCGTCATCTTCTTGGGGATGAGACATTCGTTCTTGAATAATTGGTCCGCCTGATTGTCGTTGATGTTGTTGACGCCATTCTTCATAGGAGGTAAATGTCCGAGGAGCTGATGGTAGTTTCGTGAGGCTTATTGTGCGAATGTTGATAACCCCAACGGAAGAAGTTTCAGATTCCGGTTGAGGTGTTCCCACATTTAAAAGCAATCGCATTATATATTCATCAAAATAAATTGTTCTCATGTTACCGTTGGTGAAAGATAGAAACTCATCCAAAATTCGTCTTCCTCCCCATATCGCATATAAAGCTTTAAAATTTTCTGGGTAGATAAGTTCATATGACCCTGTTCTTGGAAGTATACTTCGCATTAAAGCTTTGTGAAGAATTCTAGCTTTTGGACGAAAGAAAATAGATTTCTGTTCCGTCATATTATCTCCCATAAACATATAGCTAATTATATCCCTTTGTCGAATATTACATTCGACATCATCTAGTGGAATGCCATGATTGGGAGTTTGAAGTATGTGTGCCATTCGATCCAACGAGAAAAATACTTGTTGACCACACACTAAACTCCAAACACAATCATCCCAGTTCGATGGGCGTTGGTGAGGAAGATTTAAATTAGCGAAGAATAACTTTACCATGAGGTGGTTGATCTTGTGAGAATTGGCATTCAAATCAAGTAGAGATTCCAAACTGGATCGACGCATAAGTTCTTGTAAACCATAAGCCGCGAAATCGCTATAGACCATGAAAGAACCTTCAAAGATCCTTGATTTTTTCATTTTATGCCATCTTTGTATAGCCACATCATTGTGTAGCCATTGAGCAATTTGGGCATCGGTAGGACCGACGGAAGAAGAACCTTGTCTTTGACGTTTTGGAGGAGCCATTTGTAGTGAAAAAAATGGGGAAAATTGGGAATTTAGGGTTTTGGGTGAAATAGATTTGGGTAAAAAACTGAGAAGAGTAAAGTGAAATGAGGGAAATAGGTAAGTAAATAGGGAAGATAAAGGCAGTTGGCCTACAGCCAGTTGACGGGTAATAACGTTCAGTCGACTGGTGCATTGTTATTTGCAAAAAAAATTCAACATCCAGTCGACTGAACGTGGTAGGTCAGTCGACTGACTGGTTTCCCGAGAGTTTTGAAACCCTGCATTCAGTCGACTGACCTTTATTTCCAATCAAATGACTGGAAGTAAAAATTACATGAAGCTGAGAAAACAAAATTTATATAAAGAATCAACTATATAAATAAAATACAAATAAGCAGGAACAATAATATACAAGAAATGATAATTATTTTGGAGTTTTTAGAGAGCATTCTTGTGGTTCAACCTTGGTATGCTCAACAAAAGGTTGCAAAGGAGACCAATAATTTTGGCGTTCCCATGAGTTTGGAGATTGTTCTCAGTTATTCCAGCCGGATGAATTTGCTTGACGGGATGTTGAAGGTTGAACAACATCATGTTTAGATGATTTGCCACAAAACTTAAGTGCGATAGATTCAATAAGACTTAGACGATTTGAATTCATCCGCTGTTCGTAAAACATTTCTCTTTGTAAATTGACTTGCTTCTATTGATAGTGATGGATTTATCAATTTTTGGAGAAAGAAACAACGATCTTCGAGACCTTTTTGGTTTTGGTGAAAAACCGGTGTGATATCTTCCTGGTTCATGAATGGCGGTAGGAGTTGGTAATGTTGGAGTCGAGCTATTAGATGAATCATAGTTACTTGAAGAGGTTGGAGTAGCAAAAGATAATTTTGAGTTAGAGGAATCATGAGAGTTTTGAGAGGCCATTGAGAAGAATATAGTTTGTAAAGATTTTGTAAAAAAAATTGTAATGATGATTAATAACTGAGAAGAGGCAGTTTATATAGTTGAATATGAGCTTAGAATGAATGGTTATAGACCTTCAAAAGTTAATAACCAGAGATTAAAATTAAAAAATAATAATGGGGCATAATAATTTAAGGATAAGAAAGTTATATGGTTAAGAATGTATGAACTATATAACTCAGCAGAAAATGTAATCATAGCATAACTAGTAAGCTATGGAGTTACCCGCTAGAAGACCCAAGTTCAAGTCCTGGTGGCCATGTTATTTTGTGATTTTTTAAACGAAAATATTCAGAATAAATAGAACCAATCTTCTACATGAAACAAGAAACAATCATAGCTCAAATGGTAAGAAGTATTTGAAAACATAGGAGTGATTATGAGTTCAAGTCCTACTAGAGTCATAAATTTTTTTATTTTGCAAAGATGTGTTATTAGAAGCTAAATATATATATATATATATATATATATAAATTATAAATTTTTAAAATAAATAATACCAAGCTCTCGTCTTAAATTTACAAAAGTATTTTCGTTTAAAGGTTTTGTAAATATATCTGCCAATTGTTTACCGGAGGAAACAAATTCTAGATTTATCAATTTTTTTCAATATTATCACGAAGAAAATGATGATGAATGTCAATGTGTTTTGCTCGTGAGTGATTAACAGGATATTTAGATAAATTAATAGCACTAGAATTATCATAGTAAATAGTTGATTTAGTTAAGTTAAAACCAAAATCTTGTAGTGTTTGTTGCATGTATATAACTTGAGCACATGCCAGGACGGCAGAAATATATTCTGCTTCACATGTTGATAATGAAACACAATTTTGTTTCTTACTAAACCAAGATATAAGAGATCGTCTAATAAAATGACAAGTCCCACTTGTACTTTTTCTATCTGTCCGGCTTCCTCCAAAATCAGCATCACTATATGATACTAATTCAAAAGGACATTCCTTTGGATAGAATAGTCCAAAGTCCTTGGTTTTATTAAGATACCGTAATATGCATTTCACTGCTCTTAAATGTGATTCTTTGGGATCTGCTTGAAATCGTGCACACAAACAAACAATCATCATTATGTCAGGTCTACTAGCTGTTAAATATAGTAACGATCCATTCATACTTCAATATAATTTTTCGTCAATACTTTTTCCATTTTGATCTTTATCAAGATGTATGGTTGTACTCATAGGAGTTGGTTTGGTAGAAGTATTTTCCATACCAAAGCGTTTAATTAGATTATTACAATATTTTTCTTGATTAATAAAAATACTATTTTCTAGTTGTTTTATTTGTAAACCAAGAAAATAATTTAACTCACCCATATGTGACATTTCAAATTCATTTGTCATTATCTTAGAAAATTCTTGACAAAGCTTTTCATTTGTAGATCAAAAAATTATATCGTCAACATATATTTAGATAATTAAAATATCATGCTTGTTTCTTTGAATAAAAAGAGTTTGGTCAACCTTTCCAATTTCAAAACCAGAATTTAGTAAATAACTTTTAAGACGATCGTATCAAGCACGAGGTGCTTGTCTTAAACCGTATAAAGCCTTTTTGAGTTTATAGACATGGTCATGAAATTGTTCATGTATAAATAATGGAGGTTGTTCAACATAAACATTTTCTTTTATAAAACCATTTAAAAAAGCACTTTTGACATCCATTTGATATAATTTAAATATGAAAACATGCAAAAGCTAGTAAGATTCGTATTGCTTCTAGTCTAGCGACTGGAGCAAATGTTTCTTCATAGACAATTCCTTCCTCTTGATTATAACCTTGAGCAACTTATCTAGCTTTATTTCTAGTAACATTTCCTTGTTCATCTGCTTTATTTTTGAAAACCCATTTTATACCAATGACTGATTGATCACTAGGTCGTGGAACTAAATCCCCAACGTCATTTCTTTCGAATTGGTTTAGTTCTTCTTGCATAGAGATTAACCAGTTTTCATCAGTAGATGCTTCTTTAATATTTTTAGGTTCAATATGAGAAAGAAAAGCTACATGACCCATTTGATTTAATTGACTTCTTGTCCTAACAGATGAATTTAGTTCTCCAATAACATTAATAGAAGGATGATCTCTTAATACTCTAGGTGGAGATCTTAATTCATTGTTATTGTGAGCAATGGTTTCATTAATTTCAAAAGTTGTAGTTTCTGTATTTGTGGTATTATCAGGGAAATCTTCATCATCTATTATACTTGGAGTTGGTTTAAAATTTTCATCAAAAGATACATGAAGAGTTTCTTCGATGATATTTGTTCTTTTATTATAAATTCGATAAGCTTTGCTACGATCCGAATATCCTAAAAAGATTCCTTCATCGGATTTTGGATCAAATTTACCAAGCTGATGTTTTGTGTAACATAAAACATTTTGAACTGAAAACTTTAAAATGGGAAATATTTGGTTTTCGTCCATTAAGAAGTTCATAAGGAGTATTCTTAGTTAGTGGTCGAATAGAAACATGATTCAAAACATAACAAGCTGTGACAACTGCTTCAACCCAAAAATGTTTTGGTAACGTACTTCCATTTAACAAAGTCCTTGCACATTCTTGTAAAGTTCTATTTTTACGTTCTACAACCTCATTTTGTTGTGGAGTTCTAGGAAAAGAAAAATCATGGAATATTCCTTTTTTCTTACAGAAATGTTCAAAGGCTTCGTTTTCGAATTCACCTCTATGATCACTTCTTATGTTTTTGATTTTCAAACCTTTAAAATTTTGAATTCTTTTGACAAACGATTTAAAATTATCAAAAGTATCACTTTTATTGTTCATAAAAATAGTCCAAGTATATCTAGAAAAATCATCAACAATTACAAACACATATCTACTGTGATTAATGGATTGTACTTGTGTTGGTCCAAATAAATCCATATGTAGTAACTCAAGTGGTTGTAAGGTTGAAATAACCTTTCTAGATTTAAAAGATGATTTAGTTAATTTTCCTAACTGACATGCATCACAAATATGATCTATTTTAAAATTCATTTTTGGTAGACCTTTTACTAAATCATTTTTAGAAAGCTTATTTATTGTTTGAAAATTAATATGACAGAACCGTTTGTGCCATAACCAAGGATCATTTTCTTTGGCTATTAAATACATATCTGAATTATGTTTTATTTTCATATTCAGAACATAGATATTTCTGTCTCTATTTCCTTCAAAGATAAGATTTTGATTTTGATCAAAAATACTACATTTATTTTCAGAAAAGGTGATTTTGAATCCTTTGTCACACAATTGGCTGATACTAGGTAAATTATGTTTTAAATTTTTGACAAGTAAAACATTTGAAATAAGAGGTAAACTTGAAATACCATTGTTGCTCACATCGCCTTTGCCAATGATATATCCTTTAGAGTTGTCTCCAAATGTGACGGAGCCTCCATCTGTGTAAATAATATTTGATAGCATATCTTTGTTTCCTGTCATATGTTTTGAGCAACCACTGTCGAGTATCCATTTTCCTCTTTTCTTGAGTGGGACCTGCAAAAAATATAATCAAATATTGGTACCCACCTTTTTAATAGGGTCCTAAGAGTTAAATCTTAGGAAACCCAACCCAAGAGGGCTCGGTATCCCATTTAAAAATATAATCTTTATTCTTATGAACAGTTTGTAAAAAGGTGTTTATATGTTTCTTTCTAATCAAACTGTTGTTTGTTTTAGGAACCCAAATTTTTATGCTTTGTGAGTAAGAATTCATTTTTGTCTGAACTTTAGTAGGATTAATATTTCTCCTATTTTTCTTTTTAGATGGAGCTGTTGTTTTCTTAACATATCCTAACCCTTTCTTACTTGACACAGATTGAGAGTTATCAATAATTTTTTATAATGTTTCTCTTCCTTTATTAAAATTCGAAACATTTTCGGTGATGCTTTCTAACTTAGTTTTGAGACTAGTATTATCCAATTCTATCAATTTCAATTTTGTTTTTAGTTCATGATTTTCAGAAACAAGAGCATCATTTTTCTCTTTTTGTGTTTAAATTTCTTGACTCAAGAGAGTGAGTTGAGAATTGATATTAGAGAATGATTCTTGTAATGTTTCAAGTTCTTCCTCTAATATTTTCTTTTCATCTTTAAGCATATCTCTTTCGAATTCTGCTTTGTTATGATATTCACGAGTCTTCTTATATTTTCTTTTGAGATTTTTTAGAGTGTCAACTAGCTCCGAATTTATTTCAATCATATCATCAAAAGTAAAATCACTAACCTCGTTTTCAGTTGCCATGAAGCAGACATTTGCTTGCTCGTTTTCACTGTCACTACTATTTTCTGATGAAGAAGTGTCTGAATCATCCCATGTTACTGAGAATGCTTTCTTTTTCTTGTCTTTTCTGCCTTTGAAATATTTCTTCTTCAATTCTGGGCATTCCTCTGAATATGACCTTTCTTATGACAATTGAAACATTCTAGAACTGAGATGATGGTTTGTTTGGAAAGTTCCTTTTTCCATTATTCTTGTTATTTTTTCGGAATTTCAAGAACTTTTTGAAATTTTTAGCAATAAATGCTAGATCCTCTTCATCCGAATCTTCATCTTTTTCTTCCTCAGCATGAAAAGCTATGTTCTTTTTATCTTGTGCTTGTACTCGTTTTGCCTGCAAATTCACTTCATAGGACATTAGATTTCCTATTAACTCTTCAGGTTTTATGGTAAAGAGGTCATTAGCTTCTTCAATAGCCAAGACTTTTCTCTCCCATTCATCCGTTAAAGAGTTTAGTATTTTTGATACAATATCAAAATCAGTGTACTTTTCTCCTAATCCTAATAGTGAATGATAGATATCTTGAAATCTAGAGTACATATCATTGATGGATTCATCTTGTTTCATTCTAAAGTTTTGAAACTGATTTTTGAGCATGGAGATTTTACTTTGTTTGACCTTATTAGTACCTTCATGAGTGATTTTAAGCGTTCTCCATATTTCATAAGCAGTTTGACACATGCTAACACGATTAAATTCATTTCTATCTAGTGCACAGAATAACATGTTCATAGCTTTAGCATTGGCAGTAGCATCTAGTTTTTGTGTGTTTGACCAAGTGGAATATTCTCCAGTAGGACCGTATAATATGGATAAACAGTAATGCAGAGTATAGATCGTAAGTAATGCGAAATATAAAAACAGTATAGTAAAATGACACCATAGATTTTATACTGGTTCGGAGCACCGTCCTACGTTCAGTCCTAGACTAACTTCTGGCTTTAACTAACAATACCCTCTCTTAACCCGGAGGAATAGGTAAACAACACCTGAGCAGCAGAACATGATTTTTGCCTCAGCAGCAGAAGAGGACTTTCCCTTGCCCGAGCAGCAGAACGGGACTTTAACAAAGTACAATGTAGTTGACTTAATGTGTTCTTGATAACACTGATTAGTCTATTAAGATTACAAACTTCCTATAATTAATTCCTCAAGAATATAAAGAGTATGTGAAGATTTGAAAGGAAGAATATTTCTAAGAATCAAAGTATATGTTATATAATTCAAAGATTCAAAGCAATGGAGAATATGAATGCACTAGAATAATCACAAGAGAGAATATAGAGAATTAGAATCAGAATATTGGTGATTATGAAGTGAGTGATAACTCCTATATATAATTTTCAAAGAGATGCAATTCTTAGTGAAGAGTTTCAGCAAAGAGAGAAATCTATTCATGCAGTGCATCCCTTCATGGAAGAAGATGTCCATTCAGAATTTTGCAGTTGAAGCCGGTTCATTCGACTGGTATATTGGGTCAGTCGACTGATGTTTTGAATATTTAAAGTTTAAAATATTTGCCGTTTCAAAATTATGAACAGAGTTCACTGCTATGCATATGCACAGTCAGTCGACTGGTAAGATCAGTCAGTCGACTGGCTGTGCATAAATTGCACAGTGAATTTTGTTTTGTAAAGAAAAATTTTAAAATCGAAAACTTGAGGATTGATTTTAACATATGTCTAAGACTCAATATCTATAATAGTTACTTTAAACCTAGAGATCCTCTGTTGTCTTCTTTTTGTCATGTATGAATGCAAATTCTTCTTTAGTTTCTGAACTGTCTTATCATGAATCAAAACTAGTAATTCAACAAAAAGTAGTTACATCACTTAGATGTTTTAAACTATATGGTTTTAATGAAAACAATATTTATCAAAACCTTCTTATTTAATTTAACCCAATTTAAACCTATGTTAAATTATCCATTGTCTTATCTAAGGGTAAATTCTAATTTATCCGAACAAATCACTTATTAGAAGTACTTTTTATTTCGGAACCAAATCCCTTTAAGAGAACTTAAAAGTTAAATACCAGGTTTTTATGTCAAAAACTCATCTTTAAAAGCATACTACATATATTTTGCGTATATAATTACTTCAAACAATTTATTTATTAAATCTCACTTTGGGTTCATTCGGATTTGAACTCATTTCAATTGCATTATAATAAAGAGAATAATTTACTAAGTAATCTACAACGTTGTAAGGACCCGATTCTTCGACTTTCGAAAACCGACATCAATACGTCTACTGTATCAACTGCCGAGCAATCAAATGCCGAAAAACCGAATTCTTATGGTTTAAGAAGAAGAAAAGGATAGAAGAAGAAAGAAAAAGATAAAACAGAATAGAAAGAAACTACAGAACAATATCAGAATCTCACAATCGTAGCGGAACAACATATAATAGATAAACGAATAATCTTTAAACAAAGAACTATATATCAGTTATTACATTACATCATATTACATTACATTACATCATCAGAGTGTACAACAACAAACAGCGGAAAAGAAATACTACATATGCTAGTTAATACGCCATGCCGTCTAGCTTGCTTCCAAATCTCTATAGCAACTCCCGAATCCAGAATAACCTGATATCCTAACTCTAGACTGTCCGTGTGGAAATTGGTGGGCACCCAGAGTTTAGGAAGGGAACAATAAACTCCAGGTCAGTCATGGGACTGGTGTGAGAACTAAAAACAGTTATTTTCACAAAGAAAATCAAAAGAATTTCACTATGCTTTTGGAAAATGAAACTATCATAAGGCCTCCCGCCACACACACAATGCAAACGCAGAATTGGAGGAGATTTCTCCTTATGATAGTCAAATATGCTTACTATGCAGAATCGTTTGATTTTTGTTATTTTTAGTGCATAGTATAGAAAACATTTCGAAAGTATAATATAAATCTTAGCCGACATACGACCATTATCGTATGCCTACTATAGCTACCATGTTCAATAGCAGGTTACCGCCACATTCCATGGCAGGTTACAAAACTAAAACCGTACAGGGTTCGTATTGTTTCTTTGGATTTCCAACAAATGGTCAGGCAAAGGAACTTCCTACACCGAAATGGGTACGCCTCTGGAAAGACGTCCCGAGAACCTAACCGGATCTCTGCTGACACAAGGCCGAGTTATCACACGCTTCTGGGTGCAATGAAGCTGTAACTTGATAACTCCCACAAAAAAAGTATGCCATCCCCCAGTCGTTACCGACTTTTATCCGAGGATCCTCATTACCAACAACCACAAAGTATAATTTTGCAGCAACCACATAGGTTAAATATCTGGGATCCATACCATGATACAACCTCTATTCAAAAGAAAATGGACATACCTTAGGGGCGCGACCCCTAAAAAAAAAACCTTGCCGCAACATTCCTGTTTCGACCATTTCCGGGTTGTGAGGCTCGATGAAGTCTCGTCCACAAAACTACGCTTTTTCACAAAGCCACGCTTTGATCAACAAATGATCAATAAATAATCGTCACACAACAACACTCAGCATGCCACATTACCAAATTGGGAGTATATCACTGATAACCTTCAACTACAAAACCTCTGAGCTCGTACGTCTTGGAGAAGGGTGTTAAGCTAAGAGAATAAATTCTCCGCCACCAACAGAGATGTATTTGAAAGAAATCTGCTTTATATCTCAAAATGTAATGTCAGACACGTAACCATACAAGTCCGTTCCGGGATCGAGCGGAACCGAAGGCACTTCCAAAGAAGCCCTTGCAATTCGGATATTCACTAATCACGTCCGGATTCCCATCACAATGGGTAATAAATCTCTATATCGGAGATCAGCCGATGCAGAGACATTCGACGGTAATCCTTCCGTTTTCAAAAATATCCGGTCTTCAACACCGGTCTTCAATGCTATCCATTACGTCGTATCACTATTCGGAATGGGTAATCCGAATAACGAGCGTAATAATTTAAAAATAAGTGTAGCATTCAATTTCAACCAATTTACAACAAATACCTATTTAAAGGTCAATATTGATAGTCGGTTATTTAGCTATCAATCAATATTCACAACATCACCCAATTATAAATAATCTTCCCAAATTATTTATTTTTCAAATTATCTTTACAAGATATATATTCCACACTTTAACCATTTGAAAACCAATTTCAAATCATTTTTCAACTTCACAACTTTCATTTCAAAATGGTTCATTTAAACCAACTAAATAAATCCTTACCGATTTATTAAATTTACATCCCAAATTCGTAAATTCATTTCCACACTTTAAAAATAAATCAATGTTTATTTTTAAACAAATTTCTCTTTCTTTTATAAATTCCATAGTGAATTTACCTTTTCAAAATATCTATGAATATACGATTTCCAAATTGATTTCTAATATTCATTTTCAATTTATCTTTAAAAGATAAATCTCAAAACATTCACTTCATATTGGAAATACATTTCCATACTTATTAAATAATAAGCAATTCACAAAACTTTTTATTTTCAACATTTTGAAAATATTCAATATACTTAAATTCAAATTAAGTATATATTTTATTCTTTAAGGAAAACTTCCCTTAAGCACTTTTATTTGGGTCAAAACGAATGTTGCGTAAAACATCGTTACGACAACCTAAAATCACTAGTATAGGGATTCAAAATTAAGATAGATATATAAATCCCAATATTATATAAAATATTTCCTTTCGGAAATCATTTACTATAACAACAGTGTTATAGTCCACCATTTCCTTATTTCTCGAAAACGTCTATTTCAATAATGAATGTTGAAATCTATGTGTTCGATATTTAATGCATTTTAAAACATCTTTAAATCGTTTTAAATTTTATTTAAAACATCACATTTCCAAAATATTTCTTTAATATATTATTCACTGTCCAAAATCGTGAATATATTTCCTTATCCAAATTCAACATTTCTACATATTTTATTTAAAGGGTTATCCACTGTCCAAAATCGTGGATATATTTCCTTTAATAAGCTATAATGATTAACTTATCAAAATAAGTCGTTTTCGGATATATAAAACAATGTTTATAAATTCCATTTATATTTTATGGCCACTTCAACTTATAAAATCACTTTATTAACAAATTCTATCCATATTCCATTTACACGCAAAAATCCAATTTATAAGTTAATTACTTATAAATCTTTTATTTTATAAAATCTATTCATTCTATAATTCCATAATTTATAATATATAGATTTCATTCACTTATAAAATCCATTTATATTCCATTTTAACACTTATAAAAAACTTGTTTTATAATTCCAATATTTTTAATTCATAAATATCAATTTTATAAATATTTTATATAAATCATTTATAATAATTCAAAAATCCAAATTTAAATAAACTAATCCTTTTAATAATTTACAAATCGTTATTAAAGCTTATATAACTCCAAAATCATACTTAAGTATTATTTTCCAAAAATATCTTTTTTATAATAATAAAAATTATAACGTTTATTTATCTAGAATGAATAAATTCCAAAAATTAAATTTTATTATGAATTCTCAACTTAAATTTTCAAAAATCAAATTTTATTTATTTTCGGCATCTAACGATACTAAAATATATTCGGCTAAAATTTAGCCTTTAACAATCTCAATCACAAAGATAATCACGCAGATTATAAATAGATCAACACACAACATTGAAACCAATTCAAATGTTTGAGGAATCCAGTTGGATCCCTCCAACCTGTTTCCCTGCATCCAAAGATGTTAGCACAATACCAATTTCGCTTCAAGACGAAATATCGCGGTATATGGGATTTATAAACTACTATCCGCTATTATGCGGCGCAATAGAGTCTCATCCGCTATATAATGCGGGAAAATCAACTCCAAGTACATATATAATACCAATTCCAATCAAGATAAAA
This sequence comes from Allium cepa, assembly GCA_030765085.1. NCBI lineage: Eukaryota > Viridiplantae > Streptophyta > Magnoliopsida > Asparagales > Amaryllidaceae > Allium > Allium cepa. The sequence continues at coordinate 208,354,123 of CM060934.1, forward strand.
TTATCGCGGTATATGTTTTTAATAAATAACCTCCGCTTACTAACGGCGCATAATGTTTATTTCAATCAATAACAGATAATAATTTATCATCCATGCATACAATCAACAATTTTAAATCTAGTTATTTAAAATTTAAATCGAAACAATTCCATTGAGTGAGAAGTTCTCACCTTGATTTAAATTCAGTTTCAGCGTTTTATTTCGAATAAAATTAAACGTGCGTTTAATTTTACCTGAAATTTTAACTAGCTCCAAACGACTCCAATCCAGTTCCATCTCGTAGTGCTCGTCGATACGATTCCAACGCAAAAAGTTTCATGCGTTTTCGACCTCGTATGAAGAAGATACACATTTTTAAACATTATACAAATCAATTTACATTTTAATTTTAAATTTCTAAACCCTACATCACATCTCTGCCGTACATTTCCTGATGCAAAATCAGGGCCGGCCCTTCCTTCTTCTCCTTCTATCGTGAAAACACGCACCCCCTCTATCCATAGCCGCCCATACATCTTGAATTAAAGCGACCACCTCCATTATCTTGAAGACGATCAGACACCGCCAACATGCTCGCCTGCACGAGCTCTATCGACGGCCAAGGCAGCACCAAGCTCGGCCCCCATTTCCTCCTCGAATTTCGTGCGCAACCCTAGGTGAACGCGAGCAGATTCTGGCCACCACAACGACTCAAACATGATCTTCACCGTTGGATATGTCGTACTCATCGAGCTCTACACTTTTCTAGTTGGAGGTTTCTTGTAATTGGTGATAGATTTGAAGATAATTGAGGGAGAAGAAGAGATAGTTTCGGCCATTGGTATTTCTAGGGCCGGCGGCTCTGAATTAGGGTTAGAGGGAAAGGGTGTTTGCAAATGAAAGAAGAAGGGTTTCCTTTTATAGAAAATTATCGAAAAACACTATTCATTTTGGATTTTTCAAACTCCGATTTACGTGAGGTGAACGGCGTTTCTAGGGTTTAACCCACGTTCCGGACACGATGGAATATGTTTCGGAAGCTAATTTGATCATATGTGCGAGTTACGGCAATAAACGATCGATTTTAAATTAAACCGATTAAACGATTTTCTATGCGTTTTGGCTTGCCTCGGACAAACGATAAATCCGATTGACTTGAAATTTGAAACCTTAGAATAATATTACATTACGGATCCGATGAAACTAGTTTCGTCGAAATCCGAGACTGTTTGAAAAATGGCAATTTTGACACGTCAATTAAATATTAAAATGTTCAATTTTCACAAATTAACTTTTAATTCGATTCTAAAAGTTCCATAACATCATTCTAACTCCAATATGATTAAATAAAATTTTACAAATCATTTTCAATCATATTTAACCCAATTTTAAATTATTTCTGTAATTTCCAACTATTAAATTATCGATTTAATTATCCAACTAAATCCAAATATTCGAAAAAAAAATTTATTCGACTTACAAATTTTACTTATTTATATTTAAGAACAATTAAATATACAAATTTTAATTAATAGAAATTCTGGGTCGTTACAAACTTCCCCCCTTAAAAGAATTTCGTCCTCGAAATTACCAAATAAGAAAAAGTTATAGAATCCATTAACATTCCAAAACAAACCATTCAATTTAGATTTTTCAAATCTCTTAAGTGTTTAACTTTCTCAAAATTCATAGTTAAACTTCTTTCAACAACTTTACTAAGTTTCCAAATCCAAACTTAGTTTTTCAAAAATTTCCCAATTTTCTCAAAAATATCCTAACGCCTTAAATTTTTGGAAATTTTTGCCATAACCTCCTTTGCGCGGCTAGCTCGGTACGACTACAGAATGGCACGGCGGCCCCCAGATTTCAAAAACAAAAGAAAAGGCCAAACGGCTAGACAAGAAGATCATCAAATTCCATACTGAAATTGAAATACGTACCTTTTGTCGAGCAATTCAATTTTATCTTTGAAATCAAAACCCCAATTTCCTTTGATCCACCTATAAATCCTGCTAACCATAATATCTATTTCCATTCAATCTCACATTTTCAATTTCATTTGAATTCAATTTACAATTTTAATTCTATTTGGATTCAATTTATTTTCTAAATGTTGAATTTTATCAACTATTGAATTCAATCTCATTAACACTTAATGAATTATATTCAATCAATTAACAATCAAATAACAACCAATGTACATTCATTACAACCAAATTTATTCAATTTACATTTCTTTACATTCAATGTGGTTCAACACTTTTAATTAGCTTTAATGAATTAACATTTACATCCATTATTTCATATCAATTTATTCACATTCAATTGATTTACATTCAATTCATTCATATTAGATTGATTAATATTCAATTCGTTTAGTAATTCAATTGCTAATTCATTTTACCTTCCAAGTTGAATTTCATTTATATAACTCAAGTTCATATCCTTAATGACTTCATTTCATTAATTCACTTATTAATTTATTTCGACACCAAAATCAACTTTATTCAATTTTTATTCAATTTCACATTCCAATTTTGTTCAACTTATCTTAAGTTATATTACATTTTAAAAATGGATATGGAAAGCACGTTCCCCCATGGATCACAGTTACTCGGCGGTTACGCTACTATCCCAATAGAATCGCTTTAATATGTAGATTTCACATCTCCTGAATTTCGCCATGGTTGTTGCCATAGATCGTAGTTCACACGGCGGTTACGCCACTATCACAGTGGAATCGCTTGTAACCGTAGGCATCTCGCCCCTCGAATTTCGCTATGGCATCTAGATCGCAGTTTACACGGCGGTTGCGCCACTATCCCAGTGGAATCGCTTGTAACTGTAGGCATCACACCCCTCGAATTACGCTAGTATACATCATGATCAATCAACATGTTCCCATCACGCATGATTCCAATTCAAATGGACACTCATACCGAGTTCCAACACCTTCACAAATTTTCAATGGAAGGTACTTTTTCATATCCTTTATTTTATTACATTTAAAACACTTTTCAAATTTTCCCGGAATTTAAATTCTGGTTTAAATCAAATTTAGTTATTCTTCCTTTGGATAAATCATACTTATAGAATTTTATTTGGTTATAACCCTTTCAAACTCTAGGTTCTTATATTTGATTATTTCATTAACAACCAAACATCCAAAGATATATAATATAACTAGAAAATTTTTCCTTCTATATCAGAATAAAAATTTTCGGGCATAATTTTTTTTTTACCGGCTTTAAAACAATATCGTGCTGAATTGTTCTATACAAGTGTTTAGAGATCCCTATCAATAATGTTAATTACTCGTATTGACCAGAATCCATATACCACTCAACAAACCAATCATCACAATATAAAACAATTTATATTCACTAACAAATACGCACTCATATCTATTATTACACTCAAACTCATTCTAGAGTACTATTGACTCTATCTCTAATGAGTAATACCCAACAGAGCCAAGGTTGTCACTTAACCAATTGCTTTGATACCACTTTGTAAGGACCTGATTCTTCGACTTTCGAAAACCGACATCAATACGTCTACTGTATCAACTGCCAAGCAATCGAATGCCGGAAAACCAAATTCTTATGGTTTGAGAAGAAGAAAAAGATAGAAGAAGAAAGAAAAAGATAAAACAGAACAGAAAGAAACTGCAGAACAATATCAGAATCTCACAATCGCAGCGGAACAACATATAATAGATAAATGAATAATCTTTAAACAAAGAACTATATCAGTTATTACATTACATCATATTACATTACATTACATCATCAGAGTGTACAACAACAAACAGCGGAAAAGAAATACTACATATGCTAGTTAATACGCCATGCCGTCTAGCTTGCTTCCAAATCTCTATAGCAACTCCCGAATCCAGAATAACCTGATAACCTAACTCTAGACTGCCCGTGTGGAAATTGGTGGGCACCCAGAGTTTAGGAAGAGAACAATAAACTCCAGGTCAGTCATGGGACTGGTGTGAGAACTAAAAACAGTTATTTTCACAAAGAAAATCAAAAGAATTTCGCTATGCTTTTGGAAAATGAAACTACCATAAGGCCTCCCGCCACACACACAATGCAAACGCAGAATTGGAGGAGATTTCTCCTTATGATAGTCAAATATGTTTACTACGCAGAATCATTTGATTTTTGTTATTTTTAGTGCATAGTGTAGAAAACATTTCGAAAGTATAATACAAATCTTAGCCAACATACGACCATTATCGTATGCCTACTATAGCTACCATGTTTAATAGCAGGTTACCGCCACATTCCATGGCAGGTTATACAACTAAAACCGTACAGGGTTCGTATTGTTTCTTTGGATTTCCAACAAATGGTCAGGCAAAGGAACTTCCTACACCGAAATGGGTACCCCTCCGGAAAGACGCCCCGAGAACCTAACCGGATCTCTGCTGACACAAGGCCGAGTTATCACACGCTTCTGGGTGCAATGAAGCTGTAACTTGATAATTCCCACAAAAAAGTATGCCATTCCCCGGTCGTTACCTACCTTTATCCAAGGATCCTCAATACCAACAACCACAAAGTATAATTTTGCAGCAACCACATAGGTTAAATATCTGGGCTCCATACCATGATACAACCTCTATCCAGAAGAAAATGGACATACCTTAGGGGCGCGACCCCTAAAAAAAAAACTTGCCGCAACATTCCTGTTTCGACCATTTCCGGGTTGTGAGGCTCGACGAAGTCTCGTTCACGAAGCTACGCTTTTTCACAAAGCCACGCTTTGATCAATAAATGATCAATAAATAATCATCACACAACAACACTCAGCATGCCACATTACCAAATCGGGAGTATATCGCTGATAACCTTCAACTACAAAACCTCTGAGCTCGTACGTCTCAGAGAAGGGTGTTAAGCCAAGAGATTAAATTCTCCGCCACCAACAGAGATGTATTTGAAAGAAATCTGCTTTATATCTCAAAATGTAATGTCAGACACGTAACCATAAAAGTCCGTTCCGCGATCGAACGGAACCGAAGGCACTTCCAAAGAACCCTTGCAATCCAGATATTCACTAATCACGTCCGGATTTCCATCACAAAGGGTAATAAATCTCTATATCGGAGATCAGCCGATGCAGAGACATTCGACGGTAATCCTTCCGTTTTCAAAAATATCCGGTCTTCAACACCGGTCTTCAATGCTATCCATTACGTCGTATCACTATTCGCAATGGGTAATCCGAATAACGAGCGCAATAATTTAAAAATAAGTGTAGCATTCAATTTCAACTAATTTACAACAAATACCTATTTAAAGGTCAATATTGATAGTCGGTTATTTAACTATCAATCAATATTCACAACATCACACGATTATAAATAATCTTCCCAAATTATTTATTTTTCAAATTATCTTTACAAGATATATATTCCACACTTTAACCATTTGAAAACCAATTTCAAATCAATTTTCAACTTTACAACTTTCATTTCAAAATGGTTCACTTAAACCAATTAAATAAATCCTTACCGATTTATTAAATTTACGTCCCAAATTCGTAAATTCATTTCCACACTTTAAAAATAAATCAATGTTTATTTTTAAAAAAAAATCTCTTTCTTTTATAAATTCCATAGTGAATTTACCTTTCCAAAATATCTATGAATATACGATTTCCAAATCGATTTCTAATATTCATTTTCAATTTATCTTTAAAAGATAAAATCTCAAAACATTCACTTCATATTGGAAATACATTTCCATACTTATTAAATAATAAGTAATTCACAAAACTTTTTATTTTCAACATTTTGAAAATATTCAATATACTTAAATTCAAATTAAGTATATATTTTATTCTTTAAGGAAAACTTCCCTTAAGCACTTTTATTTGGGTCAAAACGAATGTTGCGTAAAACATCGATACGACAACCCAAAATCACTAGTATATGGATTCAAAATTAAGATAGATATATAAATCCCAATATTATATAAAATATTTCCTTTCGGGAATCATTTACTATAACAACAGTGTTATAGTCCACCATTTCCTTATTTCTCGAAAACGTCTATTTCAACAATGAATGTTGAAATCTATGTGTTCGATATTTAATGCATTTTAAAACATCTTTAAATCATTTTAAATTTTATTTAAAACATCACTTTTTCAAAATATTTCTTTAATATATTATTCACTGTCCAAAATCGTGAATATATTTCCTTATCCAAATTCAACATTTCTACATATTTTATTTATAGGGTTATCCACTGTCCAAAATCGTGGATATATTTCCTTTAATAAGCTGTAATAATTAACTTATAAAAATAAGTCATTTTCGGATTTATAAAACAATGTTTATAAATTCCATTTATATTTTATGGCCACTTCAACTTATAAAATCACTTTATTAACAAATTCTATCTATATTCCATTTACACGCAAAAATCAAATTTATAAGTTAATTACTTATAAATCTTTTATTTTATAAAATCTTTTCATTCTATAATTCTACAATTTATAAATATATAGATTTCATTCACTTATAAAATCCATCTATATTCCATTTTAACACATATAAAAACTTGTTTTATAATTCCAATATTTTTAATTTATAAATATCAATTTTATAAATATTTTATATAAATCATTTATAATAGTTCAAAAATCCCAATTTAAATAAACCAATCCTTTTAATAATTTACAAATCGTTATTAAAGATTATATAACTCCAAAATCATACTTAAGTATTATTTTCCAAAAATATCTTTTTTATAATAATAAAAATTATAACGTTTATTTATTTAAAATGAATAAATTCCAAAAATTAAATTTTATTATGAATTCTCAACTTAAATTTTCAAAAATCAAATTTTATTTATTTTCGGCATCTAACGATACTAAAATATATTCGGCTAAAATTTAGCCTTTAACAATCTCAATCACAAAGATAATCACGCAGATTATAAATAGATCAACAAATAGATCAACACACAACATTGAAACCAATTCAAATGTTTGAGGAATCCAGTTGGATCCCTCCAATCTGTTTCCCTGCATCCAAAGATGTTAGCACGATACCAATTTCACTTCAATACGAAATATTGCGGTATATGGGATTTATAAAGTACTATCCGCTATTATGCAGCGCAATAGGGTCTCATCCGCTATATAATGCGGGAAAATCAACTCCAAGTACATATATAATACCAATTCCAATCAAGATGGAATTATCGCGGTATATGTTTTTAATAAATAACCTCCGCTTACTAACGGCGCATAATGTCTATTTCAATCAATAACAGATAATAATTTATCATCCATGCATACAATCAACAATTTTAAATCTAATTATTTAAAATTTAAATCGAAACAATTCGATTGAGTGAGAAGTTCTCACCTTGATTTAAATTCAGTTTCAGCGTTTTATTTCGAATAAAATTAAACGTGCGTTTAATTTTACCCGAAATTTTCACTAGCTCCAAATGACTCCAATCCAGTTCCATCGCGTAGTGCTCGTCGATACGATTCCAACGCAAAAAGTTTCGTGCGTTTTCGACATCGTATGAAGAAGATACACATTTTTAAACATTATACAAATCAATTTACATTTTAATTTTAAATTTCAAAACCCTACATCACATCTCTGCCGTTCATTTCCTGATGCAAAATCTGGGCCGACCCTTCCTTCTTCTTCTTCTATCGTGAAAACACGCACCCCCTCTACCCATAGCCGCCCATACATCTCAAATTAAAGTGACCTCCATCATCTTGAAGACGATCAGACACCACCAACATGCTCGCCTGCACGAGCTCTATCCACGGCCAAGGCAGCACCAAGCTCGGCCCCCATTTCCTCCTCGAATTTTGTGCACAACCCTAGGTGAACGCGAGCACATTCTGGCCACCACAACGACTCAAGCACGATCTCCACCGTTGGATATGTCGTACTCATCGAGCTCTACACTTTTCTAGCTGGAGGTTTCTTGTAATTGGGGATAGATTTGAAGATAGTTGAGGGAGAAGAAGAGATAGTTTCGGCCATTGGTATTTCTAGGGCCGGCGGTTCTGAATTAGGGTTAGAGGGAGAGGGTGTTTGCAAATGAAAGAAGAAGGGTTTCCTTTTATAGAAAATTAACGAAAAACACTATTCATTTTGGATTTTTCAAACTCCGATTTACGCACGGTGACCGCCGTTTCTAGGGTTTAAACCTCGTTTCGGACACAATAGAATAGGTTTCGGAAGCCAATTCGACCATATGTGCAAGTTACGGCAATAAACGATCGATTTTAAATTAAACCGATCAAACGATTTTCTATGCGTTTTGGCTTGTTCCGGACAAACAGTAAATCCGATTGACTTGAAATTTGAAACCTTATAATAATATTACATTACGGATCCGATGAAACTGGTTTCGTAGAAATCCGAGACTGTTTGAAAAATGGCAATTTTCACACGTCAATTAAATATTAAAATATTCAATTTTCACAAATTAACTTTAATTTCGATTCTAAAAGTTCCATAACATCATTCTAACTCCAATATGATTAAATAAAATTTTACAAATCATTTTCAATCATATTTAACCCAATTTTCAATTATTTCTGTAATTTCCAACTATTAAATTATCGATTTAATTATCCAATTAAATCCAAATATTCTGGAAAAAAATTATTCGACTTACAAATTTTACTTATTTATATTTAAAAACAATTAAATATGCAAATTTTAATTAATAGAAATTCTGGGTCATTACAAACGTTTGTCTAAGCAAACATTCAATCGTCACTTAGAAGATTATTCAGATTACCACAAAACTAATCGAAATCATTTCCTCCTAATTACCCAAAGAAATGCATCTCATTTAAAATTTCACTTTCCAAAATACTTTTACCTTTCAAATACCTTCAAAAGTACCACTATTTCATTTCTCTAAAATTTCTTTGAAATTATTTTCAAAAATCCAGGGATTTAGATTAAAAAATCCTTTTTAAACACATTTTATAAACTAAATTTATATAAAATTTTCTTTGTATAAAAAAATCATTTCATATTATTATAGTCCTTCTTTATTATAATAGAATTATCTTGAATATTTATTCTCTAAATATCTCATCCTACTATTTAGATTATTTTAACAACTTGTTATTAACGTTTAATCCTTAACCCACTATTATTAAAAGGTGAATTTTTAAGTTAACATTTTCTCTGAATACCTATATAGTCAAACTGTGAAAATTAATACAAAGAGGGTTCATTTTAAATCAAAACGATAAATGCTTCTAAATAAACTAAGCACAATTTAAAACTAAGAAGCAACAGTTAATGCTTCTTATTTAAATTAAGCATAACTGAACAACACTAATGATAATAAATAAATATTATCACATTTAAACAAACACACTTTATAACTATAAAATGTTTTGAAAATTATTTCTTTATATATATATACACACTATTAGTAATGAGAATTAAATCAATTAATTTCAACCGTGTCCTTTTGAAATTCCCAAAATGACCTTTCCTCTTTTTCATCCGTTCCTCGCTCCTAATCCCTATAACCAAAAAAACCCTTGCTTTTGTATCTTCCTTGCAATTCTAGATTTCCAGATCCAAGGCAATTCCAAATCTAAGGCGAATCCCAATTAGACATCTTTTCTAACTTCAGTTTACGATCAATTGATTATTCCAGATCTAACATCTCCTCCGCCTTCGACCTATGATCCTTAATCATCAGTCGTTAGCCTTCAGTTACCATTAATGAGTATGGATCCACCGATCCATGACCGACTAAGGTTAGTCCATGGGATTGTGATTCCAACTTTGACTGATGATTACCGACTAAACATATATTCTTTGTTTAAGATGTGTTTTCTATGTTTAATTTTATTCAGTAGTATTTGGAATTTAAATTTGTTTCCTCCTTTTCTACTGTTAATTCATTGTATTACATTAATCAATTGCAGTTCATATTAATAGTATACTGTTGTGATCTAAAAGGACATTGTTCCAAAGGTATAATATTAAAATCACAACAGTATACTGTTGTAAATTTAAAAGTAAATTGTTACAATTGTAACAATGTCCTTTTAGATCACAACAATATAATGTTAAAATCACAATAAAAAGGACATCGTAGATCAGGATCATGTCTTTGCCGTTATGTGTCGAGAACTAATCTATTCCACCTGTAAAGGTATAATTATCTACGTTCTTGTATATTTCAAATTAGTTTTCATATAATTTACAGAAATAAATATGCGGAGCTAGCCAAAACATGAAATATAAGAATTATGTGCATGAGCTTAGTGCTTCTATATGTAGTACATGGACATTTATATGATTGCAATGTACACAACTAACATGGAGTTAAGAGTTGATTACATGTGAACAATGGAATTTTTGTTTTGTTTTTTCACTTCTTTAAAAGTGGGGTTCGTTTGCTAGATCACGTGGTACACCAAGTTGTGAATGTATATATGTTTCTTCCCTTTGTCCTAGAATTAAATTTGAAAACATATCTCCAAAATAAACATTTATGGATATGCATAATATGTATGTGTCGTATGCACTGATCGTAATTCAAATGTAGCATAAACTAAGTCTAGACTTCATTAAAATGTGTTGTAAGTTGTAAGTTTGCATTATAGTCTACTGTTAAATGCTAACGAAAGAACCAGAATTCCACCAACTATTTGAATACACTTTGTTGGTTAGTAACACTCAACAATATAACATGCTTTTACTAATTTTCTACTAGAAAAATACCATATTGAATCCAACTATCAAATGTGCCACCAGATCGGAAGATGAATCATGAGTTTGAGCATCGACTACACTTTTAATTGGAACAATTCAACTAGGGCGCATGTTTCTTCAACATTTTCTAATTACTTATTTTTTACGATTGTATTGGGATCCTTGCAATTGCCCCAACATGATCTACACTCCTGAAAACTATATTGTTGGGATTTGCGCTATACAACAGCTATTGTATTCATATTTTTTGAAATATTTTTGATCAAGCTAATTTTAATGAACAATTGAATTATCTATCTATTTTTCCAATATAGAACACGTAACAATATATTCTTACACCATTTGCATCTTTTTTGTATATGTCTTTATGTGGACCTCCATTTTTGTTTTTATTTTGAGGGTTTGGCTAGCCGTTTTAGAAAGCAATAGTGAAAGACCAATCATTACAAATTACCTATGCGCTTTATTTGTTTTCTACTTTGCATGTCTTCTTATTCAAATGAGTGGATTGTGTCATTTGTATGTTGGATATAAAGAAATCACGGCTTCATGATGTTTTACATTCTAATCGGGTAGCATTTTGGATAATTTTGGTATAATTTAGTTGAAATTTAATGCACGATGCAATTTTGTGGTTTTAGCATTTCCAAATTTTTTGTTTATAGTATTCTTCTCAAGCATTATATAATAAGTGATTGACATTAAGTTTACTTTTGAATTATACACATCCTAGTTCGCTAAATGATTGTTTTCTAATTAACAAAGTTGAATTTTGTCATTTGAATATCTCATGTTGATTAAAATCTATACATTTATTTGGTTGTTATTTTTTATCTATAATTAATATCAAAATAATACCTTTTAAAGGCCAAGCTTCATAGCCTTCTGATGCAGCGCGAACTATGGAATCAACAAGTTTAAATGATTCAAGAACTTTAAGTCGTTTGGACAAGGCTATGTTGTTGAGTCGTTCAGGAAGTTTAAGCCGTCTACGACTTAACAAAGCTTGGAGGAAAGAGCTATGACTTAACAAGAATGAAGAGAAGGAGTTACGAGTTAATGGGGACTTAAGTTGCTCAGATTTGAGGGGTCGTATACGACCTAACGACATAGCAGCTATGAGTCGTCCACGACCTAACTTGAGTCGTCCGCGACTTAAAAAGGAAGTTATAGGTCGTCTCCGACCTAATGAATCACGTAATAACAAGTCACGGGTTAACAACACCTTAAGTCGTGTGGAGGAAGCCTCGGATTTAAGTCGGCCACGAGTTAACAACGAGTTAAATAAACCGGAGCATGTTTTAGGTCGGCCGCGACCTAAGGAGTCAAGTGAAAATACGCCACGACCTAATGAAGCCTCAAGTCACTCGGAGGAGTTAAGGCGCTGGGAGTTGAATCGCTTGGAAGATAAGTCGTATACGGGTTAAGTGTTGTGGTAAATCTGTATTTTGTTAAGTCGTTGTAACTGTTAAGTCGTATGTCATGGGTTTTCTTATGTCGTATGTAATTAGGTCGTATACGACCTAAGTGAGTAAAGTGTTGTAATGTGTTGAGTCATTAAGTCATTGCGTCGGTCAGTTATGTTGGGATGAGTCGTTCAAATGTTGAGTCGGTAGAGCTTTGAACCGTTTGAAAGTCGTAGGTCAGTATGTTATTAAGTCGGTGTGTTGTGATGTAGTTGAGTCGTTGAGTCGTGGCTTGCTTAAGTCGTGTGTTTGTTGAGTCGCGTTTGCTGATGAGTCGACGCCGACCTATGGGTAAGTCGTAAGTCGTGTACGACTTAAGGGTCAGGGTCAAAACTCTATAAATAGCGAGTGTGTTGTACATTTTGGGGGTTGATTTTTGAATAAAATTTCTTGTTGATTGCTGTGTGCTTTCTTCTAAAATTGGTAGTTGAGTGTAATCTCCTATCTCCTCTTTCGGTTAATCGAGTGCGCTCGATTCAACGATCGTAGAAGCCGATTCACGGTATCTAGTGCGCTAGATCAACGTACGAAGAATCGTAGATATTTGAACACGGTATAGTGCGCTATCAACGTGTTTGAGATAGCTAGAATTCGGTATCTTCGGATCAACGAATTTGGGCATTTTGGTATTCATCAATCCACCGATTGCTACTTTCACCGATTGAAGTTTATTTTGATTTATCCGCTGCGTCAGTTTGGTATCAGAGCTAGACTTAGCCAATCATAGCTAAGCCGAGACTTGGAGCCAATTTTTGAAGTTGAAGTTTGAAGTTGGAGTTCATCGTGTTCATATTGAAGTTGCAACAAGTTTGAAGATTTTGATCCATCTCATTTTGGATCTAGAGTTGGAGAAGTGTTTGAATTTGAAGTTGCATGGAGTCAACTTGTTACCGAGTTAAGGAGTTAAGCCGTGAGTTCAAGCCGAGACAAGTGGTTGAGCCGTGACTTGTTGTTGTGTTGAAGTTTTGTTTGACTTATATTGAAGTATTTGTTGAAGTAATTGAGAAGTATTTGAAGTTTTCGAGAAGTTTTCAATCATGCCGCCAAGAAGAGCTAACCGTCATCAAAATGTTGAAGCTTTGTATAGAAGAGAAGAAGCCGAGCTTATGGAACAACGTATTAATGAGAAATTTGATGAAGGCATTGGAAAGTTAGAGAAGTTGATGAATGATTTGGATCAAACTCAAAGGAGGAGATCACCAAACTCGAACCATGGAGGAAACCGAGTTTCGCCATCGGTTACGGAAGCGAGGAGGGTATCACCGCATTCTTTTAGAGATAGAAGAGAAACATCAATTTTATCACGGAGAGATCATCATGACTATGGACAAGAAGAGAGAAGAAGTCAACGTGAATTTGACAATGAGCCATATAGAGATGAAGAGAGACATAGTCGAAGAAGTATGCATGAACGAAGGGATGATAATGGTCGAGATCGATGTAGGCGTACTTTTGATTTTGATGAAGAGGGTGATAGAGCTAGCATTCATTATCGAGGTTGAGACCAAGTTCGAAATTCATATCGGGATGTTGAAGATGATCGTCGATGGGAGTCGGGGATGAAGATGGAAATTCCAGAGTTTAAAGGTGGAATGGTAGCTGAAGAATTTCTTGATTGGTTGTCAAATGTGGAGGAAATCTTTGATTTCAAGGAGGTTCCGGAGAATCGAAGGGTGAAGTTAGTTGCTACTAGGTTGAGGGGGAGAGTTTTGGCGTGGTGGCAGCAAACTAAACTTACAAGGGAGAGAATGGGGAAGTCAAAGATTGAATCATGGGAGAAGATGAAGAAGTTGATGAGAGCTACATTTTTGCCTTACAACTACCAATCACTTATGTACCAGAGGTTGCAGAATCTGAGGCAAGGGACGAAGTCTGTTAGTGATTATGCTGATGAATTTTACCAACTTATTGCCAGGAATGATATTATGGAAACGGAAGAACAACTAACTGCTAGATTCATTGGGGGATTGAGAATGCAGATCCAGGATATGGTTAATATGTTTGATCCTAGATCAGTAGCAGAGGCACATCAGAAAGCGTTGGCTTGGGAGAAGCAGGGAAGGCGTGGAGGTGGTGTGTTTACTAATTCCAATAATCAAGCAAAGGGTGTTAGTGGAAGTTCTAATGTTTCTAAACCTGTTACAAAACTAGTGGTGAAGGAGGCTGAGAAGGCAAAGGTTAGCAGCGGTTTCAAATGTTATAACTGTCAGGAGTTGGGTCACAAAAGCAATGAATGTCCGAAGCCGAAGAAGAGAGCAATGGTTGCTGAGATTGAGAATGATGGTGAGGAGGCGGAATGTTTAAATGCACCTTATGTTGAGGAGGAAGAAGAATTGTCTGGAGATGAAGGTTGTAATCTTATGATGAGGAGGTCATGTCTTACACCAAAGCAAGAAGAGGATTCTAGTTGGTTGAGAAGCAATATTTTTCAGTCGACAAGCACTATTTTGAGAAAAGTTTGCAAGTTCGTTATTGATGCTGGAAGCTGTGACAATATTATCTCTACAGAAGCAGTAAGGAAGTTGAACTTGAAAACTGAGAAGCATCATAAACCGTACAAGTTAGCATGGTTAAGGAAGGGTGGTGAAGTGAAGGTGTGTCGAAGGGCTTGTGTGAATTTTTCTATTGGGAAGAAGTACAAAGACGAAATTTGGTGTGACGTTGTAGACATGGATGTGTGCCATCTGTTGTTGGGCAGACCATGGCAGTTTGATAGAGCAGTGCAACATGATGGTCGTGCTAATAGTTACAGTTTTATGTTCGAAGGTACTAAGATCACTTTAGCTCCCAAGAAGCAACAACAGAAGGAGAGCAAGCTAGAGGAGATCGAAGAGTTGAAAACTTTATTATCTTTGAAGGAGTTTGTTAAAGAAGTTGAAGAGGAGCCTGAAGTCTATTTGTTGATTGGGCGAGAGTGTAATGAAGTTATTGAAGTCCCTGAAGAAGCGAAGCCCGTTTTGAAAGAATTTGAAGACGTATTTCCAGAGGAGTTGCCTAAGGAGTTACCGCCACTGAGAGACATCCAACATCAAATCGATCTTGTTCCGGGAGCAGTATTACCACATCGACCACATTACCGAATGAGTCCGAAGGAACATGAGGAGTTGCGAAGGCAAGTGGAAGAATTGTTAGAGCAGGGACGTGTTCAGGAAAGCTTGAGTCCTTGTGCAGTACCAGCTTTGTTGGTGCCGAAGAAGGATGGAACATGGAGAATGTGTACCGATAGTAGAGCTTTGAACAAGATTACTGTTCGTTACAGATTTCCTATGCCAAGGTTGGATGACTTGTTGGATCAGTTAAGTGGGGCTACTATCTTTTCGAAGATTGATTTGAAGAGTGGTTATCATCAGATTCGAATTAGACCGGGAGACGAATGGAAAACCGCATTCAAGACGAGGGAAGGTTTATATGAATGGCTGGTTATGCCGTTTGGTCTATCGAATGCACCGAGTACATTTATGCGGGTGATGAACCAAATCTTTAGACCATTCATTGGGAAGTTCGGTGGTTTATTTCGATGATATTTTAATATATAGCAGGAGTATGGAGGAGCATGTTCAACATTTGAGGGAAGTGCTGATTATTCTTCGTGAGGAATAATTTTATGCAGCTACGAAGAAATGTGTGTTCATGACGAGAAGTGTATTATTTTTGGGATATGTTGTATCTGAGAAGGGAATCCAGGTGGACCAGAGTAAAGTTGAAGCTATTAGAAATTGGCCACAGCCGAGAACTATCACTGAAGTCAGAAGTTTTCATGGATTGGCATCATTCTACCGAAGGTTTATTCCACACTTCAGTAGCGTGATGGCACCGGTTACTGATTGTATGAAAGGGAAGCAGTTTTCTTGGTCGAAGGAAGCAGGAGTTGCTTTTGAACGAATCAAAGAACTTTTGACGACAACACCAATTCTTGTATTACCAGATTTTTAGTTGTTGTTTGAGCTACACACTGATGCATCAAAGGTTGGGATTGGAGGAGTGTTGAGTCAGTGTGGAAGACCTATTGCATATTTCAGTGAGAAGTTATCAGGGACAAAACTGAGATATAGTACATACGATGTCGAGTTTTATGCTGTTATGCAAGCTGTTAAACATTGGAGGCATTATCTATTTCAGAAAGAGTTTGTTCTTTACACTGATCATGAGGCGTTGAAGCATTTACAAGGACACGATAAGATTTCAGCGAGGCATGCATCATGGATTGCTTATTTGCAGCAGTTTACTTTTTTTGTTAAACATAAGTCAGGAGTAACTAATCATGTAGCTGATGCTTTGAGTAGAAGGAACCATTTGTTGACTACAATGAAAGTTGAGGTGACAGGGTTTGAATTATTACCAGAATTGTTTGAGGAGGATCCTTACTTTGCGAAGTTTGTTGAGAAAGTTAAGGATGGGAGTACTGATGAATTTATGTTAGTTGATGGTTTCTTATTCAAGGGGAATCGATTATGTATACCAGATAGCAGTTTGAGATTGAAGATTATCAAAGAGTTGCACGAGGAAGGACATGTGGGCCGTGATCGTACATTGCATTTGATTTCTCAATCTTACTTTTGGCCGTCAATGAGGAAAGAAGTTGAAAGGTTTGTGGAGAGGTGTCACATTTGTCAGGTTTCGAAAGGAACAGCGACAAATGCGGGATTGTATATACCATAACCTGTACCGTCTAAATCATGGGTTGATATCAGCATGGATTTCGTTTTGGGTTTGCCTAGAACTCAAAGGGGAAATGATTCTATATTTGTTGTGGTGGACAGATTTTCGAAGATGGCACATTTCGTTGCTTGTAAGAAGACGGCGGATGCTGTTCATGTTGCTCAGTTATTTTTCAAGGAAATCTATCGACTACATGGATTGCCAGAGTCTATTGTGTCGGATAGAGATACTCGTTTTCTGAGTCACTTTTGGTTAAGTTTGTGGAAGATGGTGGGAACGAAGTTAAACTTTAGTAGCACATATCATCCGCAAACAGATGGACAGACCGAAGTTGTTAACAGATCATTGGGAAATTTGTTACGATGTTTGGTGAAAGACAATCTGAGAAGTTGGGACATGAAGTTATGCCAGGCAGAATTTGTACATAATCATGCAGTGAATCGTAGTACGGGATTCAGTCCATTTCAGATTGTATATTCAAATCTACCCAGGGGACCATTGGACTTAGCAGTAGTGCCACAACCGAAGGGGACGGTTATACGAGCTATAGACTTTGTTGAAGGGTTGACTGAATGTCATAAAATTGTTCAGGAACGATTGGAGAAGTCGAATGAGAAATACAAAAAGATTGCAGACTTGAAATGACGAAGTGTTGAATTCAAGGAAGGTGATTTGGTTTACGCTGTGTTAACGAAGGATCGTTTTCCAGTGGGCGCTTATAACAAGTTGAAAGCCAGAAAAATTGGTCCTGTCGAAGTGGTAAGACGGATTAATGACAATGCTTATAAGTTGAAGCTGCCGGAGGATGTGTACACCTCTGACGTGTTCAATGTTAAGTATCTTATGCCGTATTATGGAGATGAACAATCTGGTGTAGAGGAATTTACAAATTCGAGGACGAATTTTTCTCAACCAGAGGAGGATGATGCAGCGCGAACTATGGAATCAACAAGTTTAAATGATTCAAGAACTTTAAGTCGTTTGGACAAGGCTGTGTTGTTGAGTCGTTCAGGAAGTTTAAGCCGTCTACAACTTAGCAAAGCTTGAAGGAAAGAGCTACGACTTAACAAGAATGAAGAGAAGGAGTTACGAGTTAATGGGGACTTAAGTTGCTCAGATTTGAGGGGTCGTATACGACCTAACGACACAGCAGCTATGAGTCGTACACGACCTAACTTGAGTCGTCCGCGACTTAAAAAGGAAGTTATAGGTCGTCTCCGACCTAATGAATCACGTAATAACAAGTCACGGGTTAACAACACCTTAAGTCGTGTGGAGGAAGCCTCTGATTTAAGTTGGCCACGAGTTAACAACGAGTTAAATAAACCGGAGCATGTTTTAGGTCGGCCGCGACCTAAGGAGTCAAGTGAAAATACGCCACGACCTAATGAAGCCTCAAGTCACTCGGAGGAGTTAAGGCGCTGGGAGTTGAGTCGCTTGGAAGATAAGTCGTATACGGGTTAAGTGTTGTGATAAATCTGTATTTTGTTAAGTCGTTGTAACTGTTAAGTCGAATGTCATGGGTTTTCTTATGTCGTATGCAATTAGGTCGTATACGACCTAAGTGAGTAAAGTGTTATAATGTGTTGAGTCATTAAGTCATTGCGTCGGTCAGTTATGTTGGGATGAGTCGTTCAAATGTTGAGTCGGTAGAGCTTTGAACCGTTTGAAAGTCGTAGGTCAGTATGTTATTGAGTCGGTGTGTTGTGATGTAGCTGAGTCGTGGCTTGCTTAAGTCGTGTGTTTGTTGAGTCGCGTTTGCTGATGAGTCGACGCCGACCTATGGGTAAGTCGTAAGTCGTGTACGACTTAAGGGTCAGGGTCAAAACTCTATAAATAGCGAGCGTGTTGTACATTTTGGGGGTTGATTTTTGAATAAAATTTCTTGTTGATTGCTGTGTGCTTTCTTCTAAAATTGGTAGTTGAGTGTAATCTCCTATCTCCTCTTTCGGTTAATCGAGTGCGCTCGATTCAACGATCGTAGCAGCCGATTCACGGTATCTAGTGCGCTATATCAACGTACGAAGAATCGTAGATCTTTGAACACGGTATAGTGCGCTATCAACGTGTTTGAGATAGCTAGAATTCGGTATTTTCGGATCAACGAATTTGAGCATTTTGGTATTCATCAATCCACCGATTGCTACTTTCACCGATTGAAGTTTATTTTGATTTATCCGCTGCGTCACCTTCCATGTTACATAGTGGAGTGCCTCTATATTGCTTCAGGTTGGTAAGTTTTGCTCATTGTTAACATGTAAATAGCAGGGAAAATGATCTTATGTGTTATTTTAACCTCTAACGCGTTAATGAATTATAACTACAAATGGTGAACAAAACAAAGCATATGTATTTTCCAAAAAATAGATGCATTTTTTTAAATTTCCATTCACAGGAAAACCAAGCCTCAATCGACCACTATGACATTCGTCTACAAAAATATGGACTTTGCAGAGTTAAAAAAATTAACCTGTACATACCGCATGTGCAGTTAAAGCGCTCGGCAGATTCGAAGCGGTGGAGATGCAAAAAGTCATAGCGGGGATACAGCGAGGATATAGCGAGATATAGCGGATGACTCTAAAATAGCATATAAAACTCGTACATAATATTT
This sequence comes from Allium cepa, assembly GCA_030765085.1. NCBI lineage: Eukaryota > Viridiplantae > Streptophyta > Magnoliopsida > Asparagales > Amaryllidaceae > Allium > Allium cepa. The sequence continues at coordinate 208,373,597 of CM060934.1, forward strand.
TTATAAATGTATAAAAGGTAATTAATGAAAAATTATCATTCAATTGAATTATAATTAATATATAAATAATTTATACAAAAATCATGTGTAGATATACATTAAATAATCGTAAAACTGTTATATATAACATAATTGAATTTAGTAGAATATTAGAGTATTTTCATTTCTGAAAATATATTAAAAATTAAATCAAACAAATTAATTTCATAATTTTTATAATGTATAAATGCAATTTTTTAATTCATTTTATTAAAGAAGATATAGTGGAAATAGCAAAATATTGTGGGAATAACGGGATATAGCGGAAATAGCGGGGATTAAAGCAGAAAAGATATATTTTGACGTTATATGGAAAAATCGTAGCGGTAGAAGCCCGTTATGAGATATAGCGGGGTTATAGCGGGGTAATAGCGAGACATTAACTACACAGCATGGTGCATCCGCTTACATCTCTACAGGCGACTACTAACTTGCAATTCCTTAATAGCCTGAAGATGAGATGGCCATCGTTGTAAAACAATATGGAATACATGAAGACATCTAGTACGAAAGCTACAACATATGAAGTGCATGAATGTGAAACCCAGCTAACTTACAATATTGCTGTGAATTACGAGTAATAATTGCAAAATCGTAACAAGTACTGATGCATCGTGTAACAGGGATCGAATTACTATGCAATCCCAATAAGATTTGGAGAGGCAAATAAAAGAATGTGAGAGCTACATGTCTTACCATAGTGATAAACCATGGAATTGTAAAATTAAGATAATTTCAACAACCTACTTTAAAATAATATAGCAGAATGTCAATGTAGTATCTGAACACCGAAGTCCTTCCATGCACAGGTCACCGTTATGTTTGATAGCTCCAGCGTGTGAGTGCACATTGACAATGAAGCTTTTACAATGTGATGTCTACCTACCACTTTAAATAGGTTGAAAACTAGCTGCAACTAAAATCATCATGTTACCTCACCAAATGTAAGTACTTTACATCTTTGTGATTATTTTTATACTCCCTCTTTTCACCTATTTTCTCCATACATATTTGTTGCTTTACTATGTACGATGTACCTACACATACAATTTGGCATCAACAAAGTCTGACTACATTGGTCTACCCATTACGGGGCTATGTTAAACCAAATTACATGAGTGGGTAGACCATTATGCATAGGTCCACTACTTAGAACCCACTTCAAAAACCAAATGTCTATACCTATGAATTTTCTGTCATCCTAATCTGACAAATTTACCCACCTCATTTTTATCCATTCTTTACCTCCATACACCTTAAAAACCCAATAAGAAAAAAAAAAAAAAAAAAAAATTCATCAGTAGTCGACATTAAAAGCATATATCTAAAGTGTCGTTTTTCTTTTTAATGTTTTTCAAATGGTTCCTGTAATGTAAAAGAATTTGCATGTTTATTTCATTCAAGTATTAACACAAAAACCTCGACCAGATCTTTGAAAAAAATATTTGCTTTTACACATTCTGACTTTTGACTGTACTTTTACCCACTTTCTAACTATTTGAAATTATTTGATTGCTTTGTGACCCACTGCCCTGTAGTGAAATTTGACTCATCAACTTTGTTATACCTCATGATAATTCCTTCTAAAACCCTGGTAACAACTGCAAACTTCTTCTACCATATAGTGTAACCTCACTACTTCCCTGTGTTACTATCTACTATGATTTTCAGACCGATGAATATTAGACAATCTGTAATTCCTTTATCAAATATCGTAAGTTTCATGTTTTTAGATTTTGTTTACTATTGTTAGTTTATTACTGAATTAACTTAGACATGTATTTTTTCATCTTATGTTCCTTTTCTTATCGGTTATTTTGTGCCTTCTTTAAAAAAAACTGTGCATACTCCCTACACAGCTTTTAATATGCAGACACTAAGAAACGTGGTTTTATACTTTGATATTTGACGGCATCCTGTTTCAATCTACAGATCCGATAACTTTTAACCATTTTGTTTTGTTCACCAGCTGTTGCACATGATGTTTATACCGAGGTCACATCGATTATCTGCAAGCACATCATTATCATTTTGAATGCAACATCCATCATATATGCAAATATGTTGCAAGTCTACCGAAATATGTTCTTAGATGTGCCGTAGAGCATTATTATATCAGTATGGTTTCTAACTATTACTCTACCTTGCAAAATTTCAACTAAGGCTACTGAGGTGCGTTGCCACTTATTGAACTGCGATGTTCATTGGAGATGGATAAACTACCTAAAGAGCTTTAGAGCTTTACCTGCGCCACTAGCTTCCTACAATATAAATTTTATGTTAACTACATGGATGGTTATAAAGTACTTGAATTCATATTTATTATATTCATGTTTATGGCTGTAACTATTTAAAACAATTCCAGTGAGTTAGCACTTACGTGTTAAATAGTTTTTTTTGATGACTAACTGATTAATTTTTTTTTTTCATGTTTAGTAATGTTTAAAACTATTGCCTATAAAATTTTCATTATGGTTTACATGATTGTGATCCCTTTCTATGTTTGACTTTAATGATTAACATGCCATTAATATAATATATTACTTAAAATATTAGAAATAGTTTCTAGAGAGTGTTGTAATGTCATTTATGAATATAACTTTTTTTTTTAAAATGCAGGAGAAACCGACAGGTCGGTAAACTCCTGAGAAGGGTACAGTAAAGCCGTGAACTATTACAAGAGATGTGATCATTTTAATTGTTATCAATAGATTTATTGCTTTTGCTTCATTGGTTGTAAAGGTGATGGAGAAGAATCCAATTATATAGGTTGCATGAATATATATCAATTGTTTTCCATACTTTTCTTCATTTAGATTACTTTACTGCGTTTCTTTATCTGCTTATGAAAAATAAAATGGATGTATTCAAGTATTTAGAGGTCAGGATGTACAAAAAGTCATCATATACAGATACAAAATTTTCATGCATTAAATCTCCTTCTATCCTTATGGTCCTGTTCTTTATAACATAACATTATGCTTTTTATTTCTGAAGTGGTCTATTTTCAAGCTGTTGACAAAACCTTATTGGATGCAAAAGCATGGGTTCGCACTGCCATCAAATTTGGATTTAGTAGTTAATAAGGATGGATAAGATTCATGAATTGCTGCTTCTTAAATACCAAACATCAACCACTCTTAGGTATTTTTTTACACTTTTGCATTGCTCTTGTATATCATTACCACTTCGACGATTATCAACTCTAACTTAATACTAATTTCTATTTAAAACAAGATTTAGTGACATGTAACATAAAATTGGTGGGAACAAAAAGATATTACCAAGCAAGTTTAAAACAAGAAGCTACTCAATCTGTTTCAAGTAGACAGCAAATTTAGATTTAGATTTGATATCAAGAAATATTTGTTCACCTTTTATGGTCTTTTTTAGGAAAAAGTGGTGCATATCCTTTGCCATTCAACAACATTATTGACAAGGAATTTCCATAGGTATTATTGTTTATTACTATACTTACCACACAATAAGTGTTTGTAATATTGTTGCCATATAAAATGAATGAGTAGATCGTAGGGTCAAAACTAACTATTGGTGTTTATGACTTAGCATTAACCATATTTATCTCCTTGCAAAAATATTGTTCACGAATGACCTGCATCAACCCATGTTTGCTTAGTTTATTCGACTTTCACCCATATCTAATTGCTAAAGAGACCCTAAAACATTCTAATTACGTTGTATATTCTTTTACAAGGTGCAAAAATAGAGCCACTTCTACTAATACATCATGTTTAAACCGAAAACTGGGCAGCAAAAATTATATTTTCAAATTGTATCTTTAAGTTGATCGATTCAAGAAAACCAAGTGATCTAAAACTATATCACATACAACAAAAGTTTTAAGCATTGACTGTAAATTTCCACTAAACATCGGCATGATTTTATGGCTCTTGAAGGCACTCTTAATTCATTTGCTACCTTATTCTATTTGCTTTACCCATCAATAAAATTGGAACCAACTTTTTTAGAATAAATGTGATAACTTTAATTCAAGCGGAACGTTTATTTTGATATTTTCGAGAGATCAAACCCAAGATCTCTACAATCTTAGTTTAGAGTCCCTTATCAATTGTGAATTGTTAGTGGTTTTTTGACGAAATTTGAACCATTTTTGAAAAGGAAAAAAATGCAAAACAAGAAGCATAAATAAATTGTTATGCATGGGGCTACCATGCTTTGTTTGCTACGGTGTTTTATTGATTGATTACTTCAAATAAACAGTTTGACCATGCAAAGTAAACTCCCATGTGACATTCCCATATCAAGATAGCTGCTTTATTTCAGGATCTTTTATCTTATTTCATCTCATGGAATATATATATAGCAGACATATCCTACTTCCTACGTTCATTATATGCTCTTCTACACTATATATGTGTGTACCTTTTCCAAATGTACATAGATTATGATTTCATGGCAAGCAATTGGAACATTGTTGACTAACGTGAACTGTTATGATTTCATGTCCATAATCATAACAATCTATTGTTCTCTAGCACATATATTACTGTTGCAGATTATGTTGCTGATGAATTTACTCAATGACAATTAGTTCAATATTTAAAGTTGTAAGTAATATTGATCGTTTGTTTACATCTTAGTAATAATCTCATGGTGAATACTTTGTTTTCTACACATCCGTACCTATTGGGAAGTTCTGTGGTTTCACATCACTACATAATGAGTCGGTCTCAAATGGTCATACATTGAAATTATATTATCTTTGTTTCAAAAAAAAATTAGGTGCAATGAAAAAAGGTTTTTTGTGCGCTAAAGTAATTTTCAACTATTGAAAATGATTGAATGATAAAAAATGACAAACTGTGCTATCCTAACATAGCTTGCGAGTACATTATAAATTTGGAAGATATATATCTTCACATTTCTTATGTACCCTCACGACATATATTTGACCTTTTCATGTTATCTTATGTTATGCGAATATCTATTTAACAACCCATGTTATATGATTTCAGTCGGTTCCTTTTTTCTTATGTTACTTTTTTTTTATTTTTTATTTTTTATTTTAACAATCAATAATAAAGTGCATTTTTTAAAGATCAAAGTTTCTTGCAGGAACTTGAAAATATTGCTTCTTTATACTACAATAGCCTTGAAATAATGAACAGTTTGAGTGTAGAATTTAAATTGATTACTGTTGAAAGTAGACTAGAGTCTCTAAAGATCATAGTTTGTGGAAGTAATAGGAGTGAATTTTTGTTTTCATATAGAAAATGTAATATCCTTTATCATTTTTATTTGAAGCTAATTTGATGTCCCACTTCAAGTTTGTCACTATGATCTTGCAATCCCTATCATGGGTGTTATGGTGAAACTGGGTAATTAATTAGTTTGTGTTTATATATTAGTTGTTACTAAACTTATTTTGAATAATGTAACGTGATTTTTATCATTGATATACATTATATTTGTTATTTTATGCTCCTATTCAGTCCTTTTATCAAGTCAATTCCATTATCTCTTAACTAATTATTACCGTTTACTATCTTATTTTGTTGCATATGTAATTTTGGTTTGTAAAGATTTTGTTGTTTTAATTATTAGGATTTACAAAAGAAACGAGTTAAAACAAGTAACAAAAAAGGAATATTACTCGATAATTTTATCATATTTTTATTATCCTTTTTCTAATGAAAGAGTAGCTCTCAAATTAAGGAGAGCACTCATATCTACTTATTAATATTTAACATAGGAGTCGACCGAGATGCCTCATAGTAACAACACAATGGAGATTAAATAATGTCTATGTTGTTCAAAGATGCAACAAAAACAAATGATTTTCAAAGTGCTGATCGAGTAAGAATTACAAACCCAATAATAAGAATATATTACAAATGAGAAAACAAATTTATTATCACTAAACTAAGTAGAAAACTAAAAGACCCAAACTGACCTAACTATATGTCAACTGAACTGAAATTTTCTATGAATGAATGGGTTCTATTGTGCATACTCAGGAATGTAACTTAAGACATTTGGTTGATGAAACTAAGGAGATGGAATTGGAGTTGAACCACGAAGCTGAAGCAGGCCAAATGCATTGAGCAAGTTGTGCGAAAATGCGGATTACGGATCTTAAGGCTAGGATTAACACTAAAGGGGGGAGGGTGAATAGTGTTAATAAATAATTACTAAATCTTTTTGAGTTTATGTTAATTTAGACACGGACGTATGCAATATACAGACACAGATATGATCACAGAAACAAACACAGATGCAGAAATAAAATAAAAGCAGTAAAGAAAAGAACACACCGGATTTTATACTGGTTCAGAGTTACCCTACATCCAGTCCCGCAATACAAGTACGGATTTCCTTTCAAAAGCAATTGTACAATTACACCTTCGGTTTCAAGGCTACGAAGTACACCATCTAGAATTTCTATCCCCTGGGTAGAGGTACTTGATTTCCGGGCCATAAGTTCACCCAATTGATTTACCAAGGCTACAATCACACCTTTTCTCTTTTGATCGATTTTCAAGGCTACAATCACATCTTTTCTCTTTTGATTGATTTTCAAGGCTACAATCACACTTTATCTCTTTTGATTGATTACAAAAAGCCTATAACTCTGAATAGCACTGAGAACTTTGTAGAGATAGTGATAGAGAGTCAAACAAGAAGTAATCGAGTTCGATTCAATGTAGATTTTGGCAGAGTAATGATAAGAATATGTATTAAGAAATATGGAAGAAGAAGAGGAGTAAAAAACCAGAAAATCTAATCTATAATTCGTTGAAACTAACCACTATTTATAGAAGAACAACAGCCATGTCCATTCATGAAGAGTTATGGCGAATATACATTTCTTTTGAAATTTAAATTTTGAACTCAACTGACACCATGTTGACATGGTTACCCTAGGCATGTCGACATCCCAAAGCAATTTTTGGTGATATGATTTTCTTTGAAAACAACCTTTATCTTATATTAAAACTATTTTAAACTTTACAAATATACTTGACTATAGTTAAAATTCATAAGTAAATATAGAGAATAATATATATATTTTAACTATAATTTTATATTTAAATCTAAGTATAAAAGTTAAATATATAATTCAAAAAGATAGTTTAAAATCAGGAGTAATTTGACTTTGAAATTAAAGATAATTTTGAGGCTAAAATTATTTAAAATCAGGATAGAGGGTTTTGATGTTTTTAAAAGGAAAGTTTTGAAATCATTTTGAAAACAAGATAATTTTGTAAAATCATTTGAATTAAAATTAGTGGATATAAAACAATGTTCCACTAGATTTTCGTAGGTTCCATCCTAATTAGGGTTCCATCCCTTTAACAGGCTCGAAGTGGATTCCATTCCACGAATAAATTGGATTTTAAGATGCCAGTGTTTTTCTACGTGTTTTAACAAAAATTCCTAATAAAAATACTTAACCTTGAAATCTTGAACTCTTGATAATCTTGATACTCATGAGTCTTCTATCTCGATATCTTGAATCTCTATACTGTACAGTCTTCATTCTTGGTACCTGCATGGTTAAATCTTGCATATACATATATATTTAAACTTATGATGTCAGTATTTATATTTTATAATCTATTCTAAGGTTTTGTCATCAAAACCATCATCTCACGGACTAACACAATCCTCTTATAGACGACCGTATAGTTGAAGTAGCCATTATTCATGAACCGAGCTAGAGGTTTAAACTGAAATGATGCAACACTGAACTGATTGTAGATGCAACCTATTACAGACTGGGGAACGATGAGTGAGAAAAAGCTGGAACCACATCAAAATGCAGCCTAATGCATGTATGATCGAAACAAAATGGAGGGCAAACACTATTGTCAAAAACAGCTGTAATCTGACAAGTGAGTGGGCTACATCCTGATGCGATCATGAACTGTAACTGACACGACCAATGCTGAAGCAGACAAAGTGAATGTATTAAGTAGAAATGAAGCTAACGTGTGATTACGACATGAAACACTGAAATGAAAATGTCCCTGTGGAACTACTGTGCTTGGTCTGTAGTGCAGATCTGGATAGAGAAAATTCTAAAATACTGAAGTGGATGATGTATTATGAAACGAAATAAGACCTTAGTGCATAAAAAATGGTCATAACAGTTAATGACGTAACAGAGCATGAGTTGAAGAAGATCAAATAGGTTACTACAATAACCTGAACTGCAAGCAAACTTAGGCACAACTGAACTTGGCCATAAATCTTTTTGTTTGTTAATCATGTGCATGTATGGAAAATGCATATATGGGGAGCATTCATATAGTTTATGAGGAATGATGTGAATACATGAAAAGGAAGAGCATAATGAAGCACTCAAATATTAAACTGACGAATATAGTTAAACTGGACATGTGGAAACTAAACTAAGCGCATAATTTGAACAGATTGCATAATTTAAACTGCATATGAGGTGAAAAGGAAAGGTAGAGATGGTTACCATTGAGGAATGCACAATAACTACGAATGCTTTCAAGTTATTGGCTCTATGAATGTTCTTCATTTGTCTCCGTCTTCTCGATCATTGCTTCAGATTCGATTTATGCTGACTATGGTGCTATCAAATCTACTTGCATGGGTGCAACTATAAATGCATGTACTCGATTATATGCAGGTCCAGCCGGGAGTGCATATATACTCGTATATATAATATAATCCTAGGCAAAACATTTAATTTGACAAATTTTCAAAAATTTCAATACCATGTCCCTTGGCCTTGGTTGAGTGTTTAGAAACCCCTATCGATACCGTGATGTCACACATCTCGACTAGAATTCATAAAAACTCAATCGACCAACTAACATAATACGTTTTTATAACATTAACAAATACCCAAGCTAAGGTTCTCGCTTAACCTCATTCCCCGATACCAAGCTGTAATGATCTATCCTTTTCAACCATCGATAGTAGGTACACCCATACCAGAGCTTATACTGGCATCTCTTATTTGCTTTCACGGCCAGCCTGTCGAATGTAAGCCTATCTGGCCAACTAACGCAAAGGACATGTAGGGGTAAGGGTTATCCGTTCGCTACCTAACAAGAAGCGAGAATCCTCAATCATGCTACACCCTCTGTGCCTAAGTAGATGAGATAATTCAAATCATATGGAACATAAAAAAGATCTATGAGACCACGCCGCTCATATGGAACGGGTTTTTTTACCTTACAAGAATAACATATATATACCGAAAAGAGCAAAAAATAATCATCAGGAAATAAATCCAAGCATGAATGAGCATATATAATATTAAAAGAAGACTTGAATGAATGAAAATAACCCGTAAAATTCAAACTGGACAGAATGGATAAAAGAGGGAAAACGGTCCAAATTTGACTGAGTGGACTAAATAAGGAGACAGTCTAAAATTGATAGAATGGACAAAATAAGGCAGCAGTCCAACTTGATATAATGGACTAAATTAATGCTTAAATGCTGCGAAGAGTGATTGGCTCTTCTTGTTGTAATTTAAAGATAAAAAGATCAAGGTTTTCAGATCAAATAAGGAAAGTAAGATTTTCAACAAATAACTGGGAAGATGCACCCCCTTTGAAGTATACCTCCAGTAACATACTTCTAAGAAGCTCATTTACTCTATGACACTTCTCAAGATCCTCCATGCTGGACACCACCAAACCTTACCAAGTATCCGAATATTTTCACATCTAAATACACAACCGAATCCAATCTAGATGAGATGTGAAAATACCCTAATGGGAGCAACCTTACACTGCTTGGCCCCCTTTCGCGCTTTTGGTTTAGTCATTTTCGACAAAGGATAAAAAATCTCAAAAAATAGAAAATTGTCTTTAAGGCGATAATACACCATTAAGAAAGATGGATCCAATAATTAATAAGTCAACTATCGGGGATAATTAAAATGATCGGATATGGAAATTAAATACCATACATTTACCGCTGCTCATTAATTCTAGACAAGTCTTATCTCTTGATTGAAAATGAAGTCGGACAAGTTGAGGTAGTGTTACCTAAAGGCATTGCCTTGACGTCATTTCTAATCTTCGAGATAGATATGAGTCCTAGCCTCAACATTTAGTGTTAAAAGAATGACTAGATCCTTTCTATATAAGCAATATCGATTGGAGAACTATTTTCCATAACCAAAATCAAACTATAACTTTTGAAAACTGAACTTGTGCCTGATTTCCATATTTCGGTATTGTTAATGTAATGACCGAGAATTTTGGATACTTGAAATTGGGAAATTTAATTGATTTTAAATATTTAAAAGTTAACTTTTAAATTGAATTTCAAATATAACCATTTATTGGATAATTTAATTTTTGAATTTAATAATTGAATATTGGTTCAATTATTGAATCTTGAGTTTTAACCTTATTAAAAATAATTTAAAGCTTATAAAATTTATATTAATAATAATGAAGATAATAAAACTTTTAACAACTAGATTTAAAAGTGATTTATTCAGTTTTAAACATATTTCGTTTAAATTGACATTTAAAAATAGTCTGCCCGGGCACAGTCTCGGAATTCGACAAAACTAGTTCCAATAGATCCGTAATAGTGTATTATTATTGGATTTCAAATTTCGAAATGTTTGGAATTATTGTTTGGCCGTACAGTATATAAACGTACTGAAATTTTTATCGAAAATTCAATATAATAATTGGGTCCAAAAAGCTATCTTCTCCATACGACCAAATTAAGACTCGAAACCTTTTCCATTGCGTTCAAAATAGAGGTATAACATTATAAACGTCTAGTGGCATTCCTCGATAGGAGGTCGAGATTTTAAGCTACGAAATCGAGACGATTTGAAATTTTAAAATTATATATATATATATATATATATATATATATATATATATATATATATATATATATATATATTATACGTTGACCAGTCAAAATCTATTCACATCAGCTTTTCTTCTTCTCAAATCACTGTAGCCTTCTTTACATGCCTCCCTTCTTTTTTATCACTTCCCTCTTTTTTTTAAATACAGTCGTTACGAACAAAAAAAAGAGAACGGTTCTTACTCCTCTTCCATTTTATAAAATACTTCCGTGCCTTGCTTTTATATAGACTTCGGTCTCACCTTCCTACCTCCACCACGTTCTCCCTTTCTTATATAAAAAAAGCGGCATAAATCAGAGAAAAAAAATCAAAACCTCCATAGTCGTTGAAATCGTCATGGCCAGTCGATTCAAAAGATCGAATGTTGAACTTCAAATCAACTCATCTACATCGCCAAGCATTGCCGAAACCTCTCTAGTAGCGGAGGCCGCAAATGAGAGACGGTGGCAGCACTTGAACGTTCGCAGGTTGGTTCGGGCGAGTTTGGTCGGAGTCGCAACATGAAGGAGGTGAGCCTCGGTCTGATGTGGCATGCGCGACATGGGAAATTCAAAGGCGAAGGATGAGTTTGCATGTGAAATCGAAAACCTAGGAGGAAGAGTGGCTTGGTTACGCTAGTGGCTAGATTAAGGTCTTAAGTGTGATTAAAAGGTGATTAACCTTATTAGTTTAATGTTTAATAAATTATATTTGATACAAATACTAATAAATTCGTACTTGGTTCGTACGAGGTCGTATTGGCATGCGGTTTCTTACGTTAGGTTCATAATAACTAGATCATTACCATGGAGCAGAGTTCAGAAAGATTCAAACTAGTTGAATTTTTACCGATAGTCGAACGTCGTTCGACTATAGATCAACCAGAACGCGAAGCAACATAAAATCAAAAGTGAGTTAATCTTACTCAATTTTGGGTTACCGTAATTAATTTTAAATAGTTAAAATTAATTGTTGATTTATTGGTAAAATTAATAAATTATTATCAGTGGATGTGATATTATATATAATAGTATATATATACATATATTGGAGTGATTGATATTCCCGCATATATATAGAGTTAAGACCTTATGCGCCCCGGATAATAGCCGATGACCCTATATACTGCGATATCCCCCTCGAAGTAGGATTGGTATTTTTATATTGTGCTAACATCTGTGGATGCAGGAAAACAGGTCGGAGGATCCAACCAGATTCCTAAAAAATATTGAAATTATATTCATATTCAGTGATATGATTTGTTTTAATAATCCATGATAGATTAAAGTGGAATTTGGATTTATTGGGTGCTATGGTGTTACTGGTTAGATTTTGGTATTTTTAAATACCAATGATAACTGCTTAAAATTAGGAAAGAAGTTAAAAAGGAGAATTTGAAGTAAAAATATTTAGAGTGAAATTTGGATTGGTTTAAAGAAATGAATTTGGGAAAAATAATTAGTTTGATTTTAAAATTCTATTTAATAATTTTGAAATATGGAAAAACGAAGATTTTTAAATAAATATGAATAAAAGGGTTTTTAAATAATAAAACTTAAGCAAAATTGTTTAAGTATAAAAGGATTTATTTTTAAATCGAGGTTTGAATAGTTGGAAGAATGAAATGGGGATTTTGAAAATAAAATATGGGATTGTAGTACTAGATTTTAAATTATAAAAATAAAGTGGAATCGGAATGTAGTGGTTTTGGAATACAGTTGGGTTATTTTGGAGAAATAGATTTAAAAATGAAATTTAAATTAGAAATTGATTTAAAATCGATTAAGTGTTATGAAACCGTTTTAAACGGGAGATGCGACTATGGAATTTATAAACGAAGTTTATAAACAAAGTGAAGTAAGTATCAGTGGATAAATTATAATTATAAATTCACAGTGAGGATTTATAAGGAGATAGGTAAATCGGTTTAAAAATAAACGGTAGATATATTTTTAGAAATGTGGAAAGGGAATTAACGGAATTGGGATGTAAATAAAATTTGGAATAAATTGAGAGGGATTTTTAAAATCTTAACCAGCTATAGTGAAATTGAAATTGAAAGGTATACTTTATTGAGAAGTTAAGTTGGTTTTTAAAAGGGAGGATTTTTAATTATTAACTGGGTAATTTTAATAAGTGTTTAAAATGATATATTAGAAAAATATTAATTATTTAGTTGTTTAAAAATTGTTTAAAGTATATTTAATATTCATTTATCTAGTTTATAGTAAGTCAATTTTTATTTACGAATTAATCAGTATTACTATTTTCAAAGGATAAACTATTCAATATTAACATTTTGTATAATAACTGTTATTTAAAAAGTAGTTTTCCTAGAATTTAACTTAGGTAATTATTATAGAAATGTAACGACCCATAAATTTCGACAATTAAAATAGTCAATTTAATATGGTTTTGTGTTTTAATATTGAAGGAAATCAAAATTTGTGATATAAAGGTGAAATAATAACTAAAATGAAATTTAACAATGTTAATTAAAGTTAATCATTAATAATTTGAATGGAGTTTTAATCAATTGAATAATGTAAATGTTATAACTTGGTTATAAATTGAACATATGAAAATAAATGTAAATATTGAATTAGCTAATGAAATAGTATATAATAAATGGTAATTGAATAAAATCAGTGTACGTATGCAATTGTAACACTTGTTTGCAAATAATAAGCTTATAATTGTGATTAAAAGTTAATAGTAATGATTATTATATGTTACCTATTTATTTTTCCTATTAAATTAAAACTGAAAATCAATTGCAATTAATTCACTTAACTAGTGCAGTTAATGTAGGTTAAATCGGTAATTGAAGAAAGTTAGTTCAATAAGATGTAACCAATGTAAATTCTATTTCATAATATAATGATTGATTGAATAAAAATAATTGAAAATCAAAATTTATCAAATTTTGAAATTTAAATTATAATAAATGGATTTATTGAAACTAAATGTAATTAAAGAGTACATTAATGTACATGAAGGTGAAGTTAGAAATTATTAGTGTAATAAAATATAAACTAATGTAATTATATCCCCAGAGTAATAATTGGTTTAATAACAAGATTGAAAGTCAAACAAATGGAATTATTGGAGACAAAATTGATAATTACTGAATTTATTGAATTTGGAATTAAGTACTGTAAATTGTGGAATATTCAACAATAAATTGATATAGAAATCTGTCTTAATGGTTATAAATTACTAAGTAATCCAAAGTTATAGAAATTGTAAATTATTAAATTTTAATTGAAAATTTGATTTAATTGATTCAATATTTACTTATTTAATTAACGTGAAATATGGCCATGTTGGACACTGTCTCGGATTTCGACGAAACAAGTTTCATCGGATCCGTAACAAGGAATTATTGTAGGATTTCAAGTTTCGTAACTATTAGACTTGTCATTTGATCGTACGGGCTCGAAATGCCTAGAAATTAATTAATTTAAAATCAATTTGAAATAAGTTGATTTTAACAAAACTTCGTTATACGATGGAATTGGAAATTGAAATCTATCCCATTGAATTTAAAAATTAAAAAAAATTATTTTGATATACGGAATGATACATTTTCGTTCCGGAGGCAGAACGGGCTTTTCGGGTCGTTTATCATTCAACTTCGAAATCAAATCTTGTCAATTCATTCTATTTTCTGGCTTTGCCTATAAATAGCCCATTATAAATCCTAGCTACTTCTTATTTTCATTTGTCTGTACATACATTTCCTTCTAAACTCCTCATTCCAATGGTAGACAAACCTGAATTCTCAAATTGCAATTCCAATTTCAAATTCAATTCAAAAATCAGACTCCTCCAAACAATATCAAATTATATACCGATTTGAAGCTCTCGACTAACGCAACTCAAATTTACAGTTCATTTTTTGACTTAAGTCTCGGTTTGGCCAGAAATTATCAATTTATTTTCCGCCGTTCATATTGGGTTATCGTTTTAACAGTGGATCTTCCACGATTCGTCGATCGGGAAGTTTCAGAGTGTAGAGGAGGTCGAGTGGAGTAGATCCATGTGGTTGGAATGTCGAGATGGCATCTTGATTCGCTAAAAATAAAGCAAAACCATTCACGTGGGAGGCGACGGCCGTGATAGTTATTGATGACCGGAGACGGCGGCGTTCTAAGCGTTGTTGCGGCTCGGGACGAGCATGCTAGTGGTGGCGGCCGATTGGGTTGGTGATGATCATAGGCGTGGCCTTTTGGATAAGTTCGTGGGGGCTGTGAATGTGGATTCAATCGGTACTGTGTGCGTATTAGGGTGAGAGGTGATAGCGTGTTCTATTATTTTACTATTTTATTTAATTTAATTTCAAATTCTTAATGTTCTAATCGCAATAACTTTTGCATACGAGCTCGGATTTGTACGCGATTTATTTTACTGGGATTGTATCGAAATCGAAATTTCAGACATTTTGATGCCGGTTTGGACAAATTACGAAATCGTTAGAATTTGGGCCCTAAATTCGATTTAAATTCAAAGGTGAGTGTTTTAACCCACTCACAACTTCTAAAATTTCTTATGTTTGTTAAATTAAATTTACGATGTGATTGGAAATTTATTTACGGCTGTTGGGTATATTTTAAATCGTCATCTCAGTTAATTTGAATTTATTTGAATTAAATCGTTATTTAATTTATTACTGAATTTAAATTGCAGTTAAATACCTATTATTGATTATCAATTATCTATTGATGTTTGTTGACTGATTTGGATGATGATTGTGATGAATGTTGATTGTTGATATTAGATGAATGGATGTTGTATTTTATACCATTATAAACTGCAAGTTCACTATGGGTTGAAATGATTCATACCCGAATGATCTATTTATTAGGGAAAAATCATTATGGGTTGAAATGATACACTCGAGCGATTTTATGGATTTTTATTTAATACGGGATTGCGGTTTGAAATGATATATAACCATAAATTTTAAATTGCGGATTGAATTTTACATTCAGTTGACCTTAGGGTGGAGAATCATATACGAACACTGGATTGGCTAAATTAAATGATTTTAAAATCTTTAATTTTTAAATTTAGTTAAATGATATTTTGAAATAAGAATTCGATTTATATAAATTTGAATTATTATTGAAAATCAAGTTTATGTTGAAATTTGAATTGGGTTAAAGGAATTGTTTAAAGAAATTAAATTAAAATTTTAAAGTTGAATTTGGGGTATTAGTAGAGTTTGAGAAATTGAATTGAAAGGTATGAAATTGGATTTTGGAAATTGAAATAGCCCAAATGTGTTGGCAGGAAATGAATAGTTTAAATTGATAATAAATTCAAATTCATATTTTTCATATAAACTGGTTTATGAAAAAAAATTATATTATTATAAAGATCCTAAATTTTAAGATTTTCAAATGATTAAACTATTTTAACCTATTTTAACTATATTAAATCAATTTAACCTATTTTGAACCATTTAAATTGATTTTTAAACTAATTAACCATTTTAACTTATTTTAAATCCAATTAATCTATTTTAAAGCTACTTAATCTAATTTAATTATATTTAATCTATTTAAATATATTTTACTATCTTAAATCAATTTAATAGTATCTTTAATCTATAATTAAACCACTTTAGAGTATTTAACTATTATAACTATTTTGATATTTATAATTATTTAACCTTTTTCCTAAAGTTTCAGACCAAGTAAAGGGGAAGTGTTTATATTCAAATTCATAGATGATGAAATGATGAAATAACCTAAGTGGGGATTTATATAACATATTTTGAGTAAATACGATGATTTTGAAATGAGGGTTTAACATATTTTGAAAATATGATTTCGAAAGTAAATTTGATTTCGAAAGTGATATGGTTTGAATTGAATACAATATTTTGATATCAACTATGAATTGATTTTGGAAATTTAAAAGAGCCATCCAGCGTGTAATAAGAGATTGTTGTTAAAGAGACCGGGATCGGATATTGTCATACTCTCTGCCAACATCGAAAATCACATTAACAAATGTGTACGTGGTGGAGATTTCAGAAATGAAGTAGGATGGTTTGGTGAACGATTTCTGTATAATGTATGACATGACCCTGAATCCCGTGAGTCAGCATAGATGTGACTAAAATGGGAGCAATTGACGGGCCAAGTGAAATAATTCCTCCGATCGGGCACATTCCTTTGATACTATATTCCGACTTTGTGATTTATTTGGTGGACGGGTTTGATTTTGATTTGGGAGTGTGTTTCGAGGTGGACGGTAGTAGCTGCTATGCGTTACCACCAGCCTGGAAGTGTAATTAGTATATCTAACCAGTCATTTCCTAGTTGTGTCGTGTTCACATGCCCTAGTGTGCCTTCTACGAGTTTGTTTTGTGTCATACCTATGGAGTGCCCTCTGGTAGCCTCCCGGTCAGGAGGTATTACGGTACTGTATAGACTATGGCATTATAAAATGTGTTAAGGGGGATATGAGTAACGTCTTAACGCTATTTTAATAGTTTACTTTACTATATACATATTATAATAGCATATTGTACTACATAGTAGATAGTTTAACGGATCCTTAGGAGATGTGAATCTCGAACATCTCTTGAGTTACTACACTCACGTTAGACACTGGATATGAGATATCAAACCCTGTAAACATCTCTGATGCTGTCAAACGCATATTTACTGTTGATTTAACTTACATAAGATCTTTTAGTTCCGACTCGAGTGTTTTATTTTTTCAATTCTCTTGGGTCAGCCTAAGCATTTCAGGATTTGAAGACTTGTTTTTGGAGGACGAAGACGAAGATTTTATTATTATTTACTATATTATTCCACTGCATCATACTGTTCCACTGCATTGTCATTTATTTGTCTCTGATATGTGTAACTCTGATTTTATGTTTATAAGTATAATCAATGTTTGTAAACAGCTTCATGAATTGTTATTTTGATTTTTATTTTTGTCATTCCGCTACGAGATTCTGGATTTGCTTTTATTTCTTCTCTTTTTCTTATTTACCCCATAACAATCCGCCCTTTTGAATGGTTTGAGTGTGAAATGTGTGTCTGCTTAAAATGTCCAAAAAGACAGGTCGTTACAGTTGGTATCAGAGCTTTTGTTTAGCAACAACTTTAGCTTTGTGGGGCCTGACTCATACTAAATAAGGTAGTAATACCCTAGAATGAGTCGCTGAGTGTGTATACATATATACGAGAGAGCGTATTTGTTAGTGTTATAAAAGGGTTTTTATATTATGTTAATTTGTTCCGTTTTGTATTTATAAATTCTGGTTGGTGCATAGGACGCTATGACATCGATAGGGATTTCTAAACACTTAATAGGACAGACGGTCACAATATTTGTTTTGAAATATTGGTAAATGAAATAATTTGGCCTATTATATATTTTAGTATATAGAATAACAATTTTATAAATGATATATTTTGGTTGTAATATTTTTTTTATTAGGTAGTGAAATTTATAAATATTGGCCAAAAATGAGATTGTAAATAACATAAATATAAATTGGAAATTTAGAACTTAAGTTTCGGGATTTTTGAAATTTCTTTCAAAGGATTTTTGGAATATAATGTTAGTATTAATTGGATGTATTTTCTCTCTATAAATATTTCAATGTGATTTGGAAGAAATGGTTTAAAGGGATATTTGAAAGGAAATAAGTTCTGTGCATCCCTCTTTGTCGCTGGAAAATAATTTCGGCGATGAGTGCACGCATCATCGACGTTCATTTTCGAGTTTCAAGTGGGAAGACTGTTGTAGTATTTAACTACACTTTGTTGATAAATAAATCTTGATTTTAAATTTTTTTATATGATTTGAGATACATAAAGATATGGTTATATATATATATATATATATATATATATATATATATATATATATATATTGTCTTAAATGATTTGAAACAGAACTTGACATTTAGTTCTTAAAATTTTATAAATTAGAGATTTTAATTATTGAAATGAAATGAAATTTTACCATTTAATAATTGGAACTTCTAAAATGGAAAATAAGAAACTAAATGTTACGTTAAAGGTGAAATATACAAGAAATTTGAAATTTATAAACTGTAAATAAAAAGGGATATGAAAATGAGAAATGGTAATTATTGAACAGTTAGTTAATTAGAATAAGTTAGATAAACTTGGGTAAAATTCAATTGCATTCTTATAATATATATATATATATATATATATATATATATATAAAACTTACAAAAGATTAAAAGTTGGAATGTTAAAAAGAATATGTAACAGAATATTATACAAGTAAACTTAGAAAATGAAAGTGTTCAGTGGAATTACATCTATAAATAAGAATCTAATGACATAAATGGTTAATCAACTAAAGTTAATAGTTTGAAATGTCATTAATTCAATGTAATAAAATGAATGATGTAAGAAAAATGATTT
The DNA here is from genome assembly GCA_030765085.1 of Allium cepa. NCBI lineage: Eukaryota > Viridiplantae > Streptophyta > Magnoliopsida > Asparagales > Amaryllidaceae > Allium > Allium cepa. The sequence goes on from CM060934.1 coordinate 208,392,917, forward strand.
CAAACTTAAGTTAATGTTTGAAGCTATTTATAATTAAAGTAAATAATAAAATGAGTGTTATATTGAGTAAATGATTGTAACTTCAGGAAAGTTGAAATGATTCTGAAAATAGATTTAATATTCAATGACACTATGTAAAGAAATGAATGTAAATTAAAACGTAAGAAACTTGGGTATGAATTTATACACTAATGAATATTAATATCTAATGGAAATCAAGTATATAAAATAATAAATGTGAACTAAGTTGCAATAATGTATGTAAAATTAAATAATGAATTCATTGATTTTTTTATAATGAATTAAATGGAAGTAACTAATGTAAGAAATGAATATAAAGTAAAGGGACGAAATGGCATAGTATGAATAAAAAGAAAATGAATTTTGTAAGAAATGAATGTAAAGAAATGGAAAAGAAATTGACATTATATGAATAACTGAAATGAATTTTGTAAGAAATGAATGTAAACAAATGAAAATAAGTACTGAATAAATGAATGTGAACCTAATTACAAAGAAACCAATATAGAGCTTTAAGAAGTGATTTATTCATGTTTAAATAACAGAGTCACATGTGTAAGGGAATGTAAATAACATATGTAGATAAATGAATGTAAATAAATGGAATTAAGTATTATATGAATATATGGGAATTGTATTTGTGATAAATAAATGTAAGCTAATGAAATAATCATTTTATGGAAGAAAAAAATGAACAACAAAGGCTGTGAAAAGAAATTTATAAAATAAACTTAAATAATGTTTGGAATTTGTGTTTGTTTGGCTTATGGATTGTTTGGGAGAGGATACTTCTAGTTGTTTGGATATATGAATAATCTGTTGAGTTTTATCTAAGACTGTTGAGTGTATGATATACTTAATAGTTATTTGTCATTCTATACGATTTAAAAGTGTCTAAACCCAAACCTTTGTTTTGCTTGATTGATTTCGTGTGATAATTGTATGCTTTTGGCCGCAAGGGATTGTTGTTATGTTATATTGATTTTTTCTATTAACTTGAAAAGCTTTAATATTTCATGTTTATATAATTATTATCTCTTTTGGATTATATAAGTGAAATACAGGTTATGAAGCAATTGCTACTGCTTTTGGTTTCATAAAATTAGCATTATTTGCCCGATAAATAGGTACGTTCTCGGATTACAGTTTTCTAGCGATACTAAATTGTTTTTCCCACTATTGGAATAAATTATTTTGAAATCTATGATATATATTGTTATTATTGATATTATTATTTCTCCCAGACCTCTTCGTACAAAGGAGAGTGCCGAAATTTTCTATGAATTTTGGACTTAGAAAATTTCGTTAAATGTTTTCCAAACTTTTATTAACTTGAATACAAAAGGATTTAAGTGTTATAAAATTGAAATATTTTATTTAAATTATTTAATTTTGTAAATTTATTGTTTATAAATTTAATATTTTGAATAAGATATATTGATTTCTTAACTCCTTCTTTCCTTTTTTTTCTTTTCGGGGACGAAAAGTTTTGAGTGAGCGAGAGTGTAACGACCCATAAATTTCGATAATTAAAATAGTCAATTTAATATGGTTTGTAAATTAATATTGAAAGAAATAAAATTTGTGATACAAAGATGAAATAATAACAAAAATGAAATGTAACAATGTTAATTAAAGTTAATCATTAACAATTTGTCTGGAGTTTCAATCAATTGAATAATGTAAATGTTTTAACTTGGTTACAAATTGAAAATATGAAAACTAATGTAAATATTGAATTAGCTAATTAGTATATAATAAATGGTAATTGAATAAAACCAGTGTATTTAAGAAATTTTAACATTTGTTTGCAAATAATAAGCTTATAATTGCGATTAAAAGTCAATGGTAATGATTATTATATGTTACCTATTTAGTTAGCCTGTTAAATTAAAACTGGAAATCAATTGAAATTAATTCACTTAACTAGTGCAGTTAATGTTGGTTAAATCGGTAATTAAAGAAAGTTAATTCAATAAGATGTAACCAATGTAAATTCTATTTCATAATATGATGGGTGATTGAATAAAAATAATTGAAAATCAAAATTTATCAAATTTTGGAATTTAAATTATGATAAGTGGATTTATTGAAACTAAATGTAATTAAAGAGTACGTTAATGTAAATGAATATGAAGTTGGAAATTTTAGCGTAATAAAATATAAACTAATGTAATTATATCCTCTGAGTAATAATTGGTTTAATAACAAGATTGAAAGTCAAACAAATGGAATTAATGGAAACATAATTGATAATTACTGAATTTATTGAAATTGGAATTAAACACTGTAAATTGTGGAATATTCAACAATAAATTGATATAGAAATTTGTCTTAATGGTTATAAATTACAAAGCAATCCAAAGTGATAGAAATTGTAAATTATTAAATTTGAATTGAAAATTTGATTTAATTAATTCAATATTTACTTATTTAATTAACGTGAAATTATTGTAGGATTTCAAGTTTCGTAACGATCGGACTTGTCGTTTGATCATACGGGCTCGAAACGCCTAGAAATCAATTTATTTAAAATCAAGTGAACTCAATTTGAAATAACCTGATTATAACAAAACTTCTTCATGCGATGGAATTAAAACTTGAAACCTGTCCATTAAATTTAAAAATATTGAAAACATCTATTTTGATATATGAAATGACCTATTTTTCTTCCGGAGGCAGAACGGGCTTTTTGGGTCAACTTACAAATCAAATTTTGTCCATTCATTCTATTTGTCAACTTTGCCCATAAATAGCCCGTTATAAACCCTAGCTACTTCTTATTTCCATATGTTTGTACGTACATTTCCTTCTCAACTCCTCATTCCAATAGCACACAAACCCAAATCAAAATCAAACTCCTCCAAACAATCTCAAATTATATACCGATTTGAAGCTCTCAACGAGCACAACTCAAATCTACAGTTCGTTTTTCGATTTGAGTCTCGGTTTGGCCAGAAATCATCAATTTATTTTCGACCATCAATATTGGGTTATCGTTTTAACGGTGGATCTTCCACGATTCATCGATCGGGAAGTTGCAGAGTGTAAAGGAGGTCGAGTGGAGCAGATCCATGTGGTTAGAATATCAAGATGACATCTTGATTCGCCATAAATCAAGTAAAACCATTCACGTGGGGGGGGGGGGGGGCGACGGCCGTGGCAATTATTGACGACCGAAGACGGTGGCTTGCTTGGCTTTGGAGCGGCTCGGGATGAATAGGCTTGTGGTGATGGCCGATTGGGTTGGAGATGATCATAGGCGTGGCGTTTTGGATGAGTTTGTGGCGGCTGTGAATGTGGATTCGATCAATAGTGTGCGCTTACTAGGATTGAGAGGTGATAATGTGTTCTATCATTTTGCTATTTAATTTAAATTCAAATTCTTAGTGTTCTAATCGCAATAACTTTCGTATGATCTCAGATTTGGACGTGGTTTGTTTTACTGGGATCGTATTGAAATTTAGATATTTTGACGTCGGTTTGGACAAATTTCGAGATCGATTGAATTTGGACCCTAAATTGGATTTAAATTCGATTTAAATTCAAAGGCAAGTGTTTTAACCCACTCACAACTTCTAAAATTTCTTATGTTTGTTAAATTAAATTTACGATATGATTGGAAATTTATTTATGGCTGTTTGGTATATTTTAAATCGTCATCTCAGTTAATTCGAATTTATTTGAATTAAATTCTTTTTTAATTTATTATTTAATTTAAATTGCCAGTTAAATACCTATTATTGATTATCAATTATATATTGATGTTTGCTGATTGATTTGGGTGATGATTGTGATGGATGTTGATTGTTGATATGTTGTATTTTATATCCTTATAAACTGCAAGTTCACCATGGGTTGAAATGATACAATGCCCAAATGATCTATAGATTAGGAAAAATCGTTATGGGTTAAAATGATAGACTCGAGCAAATTTATGGATTTTTATTTAATTCGGGATTGCGGTTTGAAATGATATATAACCAAAATTTTAAATTGCAGATTGAAATGATAAATATCCGCATCACTTGACCCTAGGGTAGAGAATTATATACGAACACTGGATTGCTCAAATTAAATGATTTTAAAATCTTCAATTTTTGAATTTAGTTAAATGATATTTTGAAAGAAGAATTCGATTTATATAAATTTGAATTATTATTGAAAAGCAAGTTTATGTTGAAATTTGAATTGGGTTAAAGGAATTGTTTAAAGAAATAGAATTGAAATTTTAAAGTTGAGTTTGGAGTTAGTAATGTTTGGGAAATTGAATTGAAAGATGTGAAATTGGGTTTTGGAAATTGAAATAGCTCAAATGTGTTGGCAGGAAATGAATAGTTTAAATTGATAATAAATTCAAACTCATATTTTTCATATAAACTATTTTATAAAAAAAATTATTGTAAAGACCTAATTTTTAAGATTTTCAGATGATTAAACTATTTTAACGTGTTTTAACTATATTAAATCAATTTAACCTATTTTAAACCATTTAAATTGATTTTTAAACTAATTAACCCATTTTAACTTGTTTTAAATCTAATTAATCTATTTTTAAAGCTACTTAATCTATTTTAATTATATTTAATCTATTTAAATCTATTTAACTATCTTAAATCAATTTAACAATATCTTTAATCTATAATTAAGCCACTTTAAAGTATTTAACTACTTAAACCGTTTCCTAATGTTTCAGACTAAGTTAAGAGGAAGTGTTTATACTCAAATTCATTGATTTAAAAGCAAATATGATGAAATGATGTAATAACCTAAGTTGGGATTTATATAGCATATTTTGAGTAAATACGATGATTTTGAAATGAGGGTTCAACCTATTTTGAAAATATGATTTTGAAAGTGAATATGATTTCAAAAGTGATATGGTTGAATTGAATACGATATTTTGATATCAACTATGAATTGATTTTGGAAATTTAAAAGAGCCATCCAGTGTGTAATAAGCGATTGGTTGTTAAAGAGACCGGGATCAAATATTGTCATACTTTCTGCCAATACCGAAAATCACTTTAACAACTGTGTACGTGGTGGAGATTCCAGAAATGAAGTTGGGTGGTTTGTGAACGATTTTTGTATAAGGTATGACGTGACCCTGACTCCCATGAGTGAGCATAGATGTGACTAAAACAGGAGTAATAAACGGGACAAGTGAGGTCATTCCTATGATCGGGCACATTCCTTCGATACTATAATCTGACTTTGTGATTTATTTAGTGGCCACTCTTGAATGATTTGGGAGTGTGTTCCTAGGTGGGCGGTAGTAACTATTGTGCGTTACAACCAGCCCAGAAGTGTAATTGGTATATCTACCATGACATTGCCTAGTTGTGCCTTGTTCACATGCCCTAGCGCGCCTTCTACGAGTTTGTTTTGTGTCGTACCTATGGAGTGACCTCTGGTAGCCTCCCGATCAGGAGGTATTGCGGTACTGTATAGACTATGACACTATAAAATGTGTTAAGGGGGATATGAGTAACGCCTTAGTGCTATTTTAATAGTTTGCTTTACTATAGACATATTATAATAGCGTATTGTACTACATAATAGATAGTTTAACATATCCTTAGGAGATGTGAATCCGGGACATCTCTTACTCACGTCAGACACTGGATAGGAGATGTCAAACCCCGTAAACATATTTGACGCCGTCACACGCATATTTACCTTGATTTAACTTACATAAGATCTTTTAGTTCTGACTTTATTGTTTTGACTTTTCAATTTGCTAGGGTCAGCCCAAGTATTTCAGGATTTGAAGACTTATTTTTAGGGGACGAAGACGAATATTTTATTTTTATTTACTTTAATATTCCACTGCATCATAATGTTCCTCTGCATTGTCATTTATTTATCTTTGATATGTGTAACTCTGATTCTGTTTTGTATAAGTATAATAATGTTTGTAAACAGCTTCATGAACTGTTAATTTGATTATTATATTTTGTCATTCCGCTGCGAGATTCTGTATTTGCTTTTATTTCTTCGCTTTTTCTTATTTACCCCATAACAATCTTCCCTTTTGAATGGTTTCAGTGGTACTTTCCATATTATTATTTTTAAAAGTGTTTTCAAATATTTGTGAAAGATAGTTTGCGAATATACTAAATTCGACAAGATAAGTACATATTTTTGGATAAAGAGTTATAATTTATAAAAAATTAAATAAAAATGAGACCTGGTGTTCTCAATGGAAAATGAAATATTTGGTTGAATGATTGTTTATTTGATAGTTAAATAACCGACTATCAAATCTGGACCCAAAATATAAGTTTAGGTATATCTGGGAGAAATACGAGGATTATATGATGCAGTTACCATTCGAGGTGGTATACTGTACGTATAAACTCATTTCGTTGACGATGATAAGGAAATCCATCCATTAATGATTAGGAGGTGTTCTCTAATCTTATTTCGTCTGTTTATTTCCTAGATTACCGATGTTGAGTTTACAGAAAATATCGGACGTTGCTTCGAAGAGACTGTAATCAGAAAAATTATCTAGAAACCACTTTGATCCAACGAGAACATTTTCGATGAGGAAACAAGAGCATGGAGTCAAAGATGGAGCAGTAAAGTGCAAGGGCTAATCGCTACCAATTCTGAGAATTATTCCAAAATGGATGTAGTAGAGTAGTGCCCTCGGTTCCGTTCAGACCTAGAACGGACTTGTATAGATGAATGCTATCTGTACATTGTCATTGGAGGACAATGAGCATTCTAAGTGAAATTTCCTTAAAAGGTAATCGTAGTATCTAGCCTCATGAACCGAAAATGACTGAAAAGAAAAGGAGATATAGCAAGGCTAAGTGGGTAGCATCCAATTAGGGTATGTTTATCACCTTTCTAGATACCCTCGTATATTATTACCACGATTCATGGAAGCAGCTGGGAAAAGGTGGGAAAACCCAGAGTGATGGCATATTCGGTCTATCTAGGTTAGGGATAGTCCGGTCTTGTGATTTAGGGGATCCCGGCATAGTCCTCAGTACGCTGTTCTAGATGTGTACCATGACAGGTCATGCCCCAGTATTTAGTCATTCGTATGGAATCCATTCTCCAATAAGCGTCGTAAGGTTTGGATTGTGCCCAACTATACTGAATGTGAGATGCAAGCATTTCAGTTATTTGAATAAGTATTTGTACTTAGACACTATTATAATATCAGATGATTTTGATGTCAAATGTTTTGATTATTATAAGGTTAAAACCCATCATGTTTTTTTGTGGCATGTCTTACGTGATACCTTTTTTCAAAGAATTTTGATAACTTTAATAATTCAATTTGAGTGTGTTTTCCTCACGATGGTTTTCCCGACTGACTCGGGTGTCATTTTATTATAATGCTCGGGTCAGGCTGAGTATTACAGATTCAGGATAGGATGTTATGGAGCTCAGAAGATGAGCTGGATGGCGAAGATGTATTACCTGCATCTGATTTATATTCTGTTGTGTATTGTATGCTGTATATTCAATTTTTATAAGGATAAGTTATTATAACTGTCCGGTGTTATGCTATTGACGTGTTGTACTCTGATGATGCAATGTATAAAAACATTTATAATTCTTTTTATATAAAGACCGGTTGTTATCTTTTATATATTGTTCCGCTGTGATTGTGAGATTCTATGTTATTATTTTTGTTTTCTTCTTCTACCTCTTTCTTCTTTTCCCTAATGGTTTGGTATTTCCGGCATTCGATTGCTCGGCATGTAATACAATGGACGTACTGATGTCGTTTCTCGAAGATCGAAAATTCAGGCCGTCATAGGTTTTTTAGAAATACTCTTTCAAAACGTTCTTCAATAAGAAAACATTTATAATGCGAAGGGTATTAAAACAAGGGTAAAAACAAAAGTCGTTAAAACATTGTTTGTTATAAACCTAAAAACAATTCACACTTAGATTTATTTATAAATAACCCTTTTTATATTAAATTTATAAACCATTATTTATGAGTTTAAAACAATATTTATTATCCCAAAGTATAATAAAGCAATCTAAATACCTTTATAAATTTAAAACAATATCAGTTATCCCTAAAGATAATTAATCACATTTATTATATTTTTTAAGTAAACAAATCCATTATCTTTAACAAAATAGTTAATTATTTCTAAACACTTTTAGATCATCTAAGTTAACTTTAAATCTTTATTAAATCAATTTATTAACTTTAAAAACATTAAATCAGTTAATTGATTTAGAACATTTTTATTATATTAGTTAGTTTACTTTAATCGCTTTTATTAAATCAATTAGTTAACTTCAAATGTTAATATATAAAAAGATATTGAATTCAAATAATCATTAATTAAATGAATAATTAATTTCAAACATCATTAGTTAAAATGATTAAATAATTTTAAATGCCATAAATTAAACAATCAATCAAGTTCCATATAACATAAATTAATTGGATTAATTAAACCCAAACCTCATTTAAAATAATTAATTAAAACATCATTTATTAAAAAGGTTTTAATTATAAAACATCACTAATTAAAATGATTTAACTAAATTCCAAATATCATTAGTTAAAACAACTAGTTAGATTTAAAACAATTATTAATTAAACATTTAATCAAATTGAAATATCATTATTTAAAATGACTAATTACATTTAAATATCATTAATTAACATGATTATTAATTCTAAATATCATTAACTAAAAAATTACTTAACTTCATTTCCAAAAACTAAAATAATTGATTATACTCAAATAATCGTTAGTTGAATGATTAATTAAATCCAATCTCATTTAAATCAAAGATAAACCATTTAAACATCATTTATTAAATTGGTTAATTAATCTCAAAATCATTTGTTAAAATGATTAATTACTTTAGATTATCATTAATTAAAACATTAATGAATTTTAACATTATGTTTAGCGAAAACACAAGCTCAAGTTCATACGACACGGTTTGGGGATGAAATTTAATATATGATGGTATAGCGAAATCGCTATAACGACACTTAATAATTTAAATGGAATATCATTATTTATTTCAATAAGCCATTAATACAATAGCCAATGGATGTAAATAAATAATAATAGAAAAGAAACCCCTCTGGGTCACTTTATGGATTTTCCTTGTAAAACGTTGATTATGGATAATATACATAATCATATGGGTTCATAACTATCAAATTAATATGTCATCCATTTTCCGAATGGAAATTCAACCAAACAAGCAATCAAATAATTTAACTAACTTCAAACATTCAGTAAATGTTTATACCATCATAGGTATGATATGATAAAATTGAATGTGAATTAAACTCATATTGATTTTCATTTTCATCAAAACGTTTCGATTTGGACTAAAACCTAACGGAGTTTCGATTTTAGTTAAAAATTCCACTAGCTTCAAATCCAACCAAGCTAACTCGATTGCGACGACAATGTCCATATAAGTGCAACGCAATGAACGACGTCTGAATCCGACCTCATACACCAACGTTATTCAAACTATAAGTTTTCGAATTTATATAATATAATTAAATATTTAATTACATTAGTTAACTATCTTCCTCCATAAACCTTCTTCTCCAAACCATTAACTACCTCGTTTGTGAACCCAAATGTGCACAAATTTACAAACAACGATTTCTCCCCCGTTACTCAACGGAATCGACTCCCGTTTCCTCCAACGCGTCGCCCTCCGTGAGCACTTCCTTCTCGGTGCTATAAAATTCTCTCCATACTACCATGGACAAGTTTGACCTGCACCAAAAACACCATAAACAGGCCATGGTCGTGCACGTATATTAATGATACGAAGCTAGGCTCGATTAAACAGCCAATGTCGTTGCACTTCCCTCCCCAAACTCGACTCGTCCACCCTTATCCATACCTCCTTATCACTAAGGGTGAGATCGGCATGCACCATCCCTCCTCTTATTGCCTCAAGTGACACGGAACCCATTTCATGACTATAATGGATGAAACTTGGCAGGGAGGTGATATTCTACATGAGAAATGCGATGGCATCAATGTTGTGATCTATCGTCACCGAATCCCAAGCTATAACCAAACCAAGTTTGCTGCCCTAACCTGCACCCTAATTAAATCAAGACTGAACTCATAAACAATACCGTGGAATTTAAGCTATTAAGCATACGAGTTCAACTGAAGCAAAGGCATGATTTTTCGTTGAGAAACGGTTTAGTTTTCAATTTTTAAAAAGGGGAATTTTTTTATTATTTGGTTACAGGTAAATGTTATGTAGAAGAGAGGAGTAAGGAAGAATATGGGCATTATGGGGTGAAGTAATTGGGTAGGGGTTGAGATATAGGGTCAGGATTTGGAAAGATGTTGTATTTATTATTTTATACTAAAATAGTCGGCATCACGTACACAAAAATCTCGAACTCTAAACGAGACATGCCTCCTGGAATTCTATACGTTATACCTCTATTCTAAAAATAATGGAATGGTCCTGAGCCCTAATTCGATCATATGCATAAGATAGCTTTTCAAACCTAATTTTATTATAAATTTACGAAATTAATTTCTACGTGTTTCGGACTCACACGACCAAACGATTCGTCGGATCGCCATTAAATTCGACATCATATAATAATTTATTATTATGGATCCAACGAAACTGGTTTCTTCAAAATCTGAGACAGTGCTCCGAAAGGCTAATTTCATAGATTTGAACATCATTTTATATTTAATTATCGATATTATCTGATCTATTTATATTTTTAAATAAATTTACAAATTGAGTTCGCCATTATTATTTATTAATTAAAAGGAGTTAAATAAAAATATTTAAATCCATTTAATTAACATTCAATTCAAAATTCAAATATTTAAACATTCCATATATTTGAATTATAAGTTATTAAATTCTAGAATCCAATTATTTAAATATTTAAAACTAATTAAACATTTAAATTCAAATAACTAGAATTATTAGTCTATTACACTTCCTTTATTTATGAAGTAACTTTTATTTGATTCAAATGTATATATTTAAATTCTCATTTTGAAATCACTTCATTTCCATTTTAATATGCTATTTCAATTACATTACTTTTAAAATTTATTTCCACGTTTCAATTCATTTAAGTTTAAATATAAAATTTTACTATTTAAATCCTTTTTATTAAGTAATTTCAAAACCACTTTATCAAATAAATCTCTAAATTCTAATTTAGTTAATAAAATTACTATTATTAACTTAAATTAATTATTACATAAAATAGGGTTATTATAGGAAATGGAGGATTTAGAATTTAGACAAAAGTTCATTATAAATTCTAGATCAAAAGGAAATAATATTTTTCAAACGATGATAAAAATAATCGTGCACAATATATGAACCATTCAACAAAGGAATTAATTTTCAAGGTGAAGTTAATTAATTAACATTAAAAGTCTATTTAGATTTATGTATATAGATATTATAAAATTATAAAATAGTCTTTGTCAAAATTAGTTTTTGTTTTTTTTCATTTACAAACTTTCAATGAAAATAAATTGGATAGGTTAAACATATGTAAATTCGTGATAGGAATATACAAATCTAAACAACATAAAGAATTTAACAAAATAAAAAGGCAAAAAGGAGGACAAAATCGTATCAATGATAATGAACATATTTTGAGATGAGACGAAGAAAAAAAATAGATCTAAATTAAATCAACTTCATTAACATACTTTCAACAGAGATAGAGATAAATGGTTCAGATAACTTATTACAAGATGAACCATAAAACGGCTTATGAATCATACGAGGTCCAAACACACAAGTGACATAAATAAATTAAATTGGATAATACCTATGAATATTGCCGAAAATCACACCTTGAATGAAGTTATATCCACATATCGCCAGGATCCATACCCGATCCTTGCAAGAGCGAGATGAATCACTTATATTTTGTTATTTTGATGTTTGAATTTGATTTGGAGTAGAAATTTTTTGGAAATCTTTATTTTATTACAGCCATGGTATTTTTGGCGAAGAGAAATGAAAAACGAATAAAAAGAATGAATATCTGTCATAAATGAATTAGTGGATTTATTTTAATTGAATGAACGAAACCCTTCGCATTCTTTAGTTGATACTTTCCCTAATCAATTCTTTTAATTTTCTCTTTCTCTCTCTCCACTCCTTTTCTTATGTGTTATGCTAAAAATACGAGCCACTAGATGGCATAAAATTTGTATGAATACCTTTATATAATTATCTTTTACTTAAACTCATTTAAAATTATATTGATATCGTATGTCGACGTCTGCAAATATAACTTTTATAAATGCATCCAAATAATTACAAATAGTTTTCAAACATCAATTAAATTAAATAATAATTAATGTTTCTTAAATACTAATTAATTTAATCTATTTTCAATATTTTACAATCAATTAAATCATGTGGTTTCTCGGAGAATCATCATTACGGTTATGCGACTCAAATGTGTAAATTCAGTCAACAATTAATATCGAACAATTTGAATATTAACGTTCACACGTCACCTTAGCTAGTTGTGTGACATTTTAGCTGAATTATACATCTTTTTGGTAAAATTCAATTTTACTTTTATATGTGGTACCTAGTAATGACGATTATTTACATCAATTCTCTCCGTCAAAATTATATCTCACTAGGACTTATGGAATTTTGTTTTGGCCAAGATTCCTACAGCGTCTACATTCAACTTTGTAATTCCAAATGCAAAATTCATGGTTCAATAATAATAATTATTATTAACTACACTACTCTAGCCCGAAACTTTAATTGTGAGTTTATTGTAGTTGATCGTGATACTAACCTCGTATAATAGAGGAGATGAATTCTCTATCAAATGGTATTTCACTTTGAATGCTTCAACAAAGACCTAACTATAGTCGTTTGATAGGCGCCATGCCATGATTTAACTATTGTCAAAGTGGAGTGTCTATATTGAAGTTCCATGGTATTCTCAAGTCGAGGGGACTATGTAACATTTTCACTTTGAGATTGTCTGTTTGACCATAGTTATATTAATCAATAAAGAAATCTCAAGCGAGTCGTTCCATAGTCATCCAAGAATTATCAGCACATAACCCCTTGGTGCTCCTAACGACTATGAGTAATACACTTCCAAACATTTGGAGAGCGTTACGCACTCAAGTATCAATAGATGTATCGATATTCCATCTCAAAACATCTTAACTAGGAATATTTTAAAAAATATGTTTATTTTATTGTGATAAATCACTCATGATTACAACATATTGTAACTACACAACAAAACGTACCATTTATGGATTTTATGTATTAAATATACTTTTAATTAACTAAATAATTAAAGTAACACATTATATTAAGTATATAATAGAAAGAAAGCACATTTTAGTTTAGATACGACTGGTAATAGATATATGTAAAGAATTACATAATTGTCCCTAGGACATACCCTTAACTCTATCAATCTCCTGCTTGCACTTTGTGCCAGTTATAGAATCTTATTCCAATTTCATCGATCGGTTTTCTCAAAAAGAATTGGGTCAGACCCTCAATGAATAGGTAAGAAATATTGTTTTAATTATCTACGATGAAATTGACCCTCTCCGATGTTGATAAACTACCTTTATCATGTGAATCTATTCGGATTATGTCGCTCAACTTCTAGTGAGCTCAAGGTCCTTTTACGAACTTTATTGTGACACGGTTATCGTATAACAATGTCATGTGATTTTGAGCATTTGGAATCACCCTTAGCTTAGTTGTAAATTTGTGCATTTATTTATACTTCTTATATTGTAGCGGCCTTTGGTATAATTAACAACTACTTATTATTGGAACAATTCTAACTTAAAACTTCTTAATTAAATTTGTAACATGAATTTAATATTGACATACTATACTTTATAGCATTTATGAATTCTGACTCCAAAAACTCCTTCAAAAGGTGTTCGTTGTTTCTGTAAACAATTTATAGTTTTTTGAAAATAATCGAGAACACTCTAAAATACCCTAAACTACCATTTAGCGATCTTAATTTGAACTTTGTATTGCTTCATTCATCAAATACATAAGCAAGACACGATATTGTAGATAATACAACATGTATGATAATTCCTATTATCACTACATAAGGAATCCATCTTACATGTTCCGTTTAAAATATTTTAATATAGCGACTTCGCATATCGTTCGGTACATTACCAACACCCTTTATACTTGTTATAAAATATACAATTTACAAATCTAGTTTCGAGCATTAAATAACCAGACTATTACTGATTTTTTTAAGTGCATCGTTAACAAGCAGTAGTATATTATTTAATTTTAATTTTAGAAATATCTATGTACCTTTTAATATTATGGAAAGTGTGTATGGGTCATGTATTTATATCTAATGTGCAAGTGTAATAAATAGCTAATTTATAACTAGCATGGTAAAGTAAATAAAAGTAAAGAAACAATCACACCGGAGTTTTTATACTGGTTCGGACCTCCCGTCCTACGTCCAGTCCGAAGCTCCCCTTTGGCCTTGACTAGCAAACATCACTCTTTGCCCAGAGGAATAGACTTGATACAAAAAATCTCTTTTTGATAGGTATGTGTTCTTAGTAACACTGATTTTGACTACATAGTACAAGTCTTCCTTAATCTCCTTTGAGTAGTATGTGTATGCAAAGCTTTGGTTTTAGGAGGTGATAAAACTGATATATTGATTGCTTTTATAAAATAGAGTATGCAAAGAGTATAGATATGAGATTCAGAAAAGTCAAGTTATTTGTTTCTCAAAATCTTTACATATTTATAGGTGTTAAAGAGTTTTCTTGAAGAGTAACATTCTTTAGTATGTTCTATTTCAGTCTAAGGGTTGCAATCTTTAAGGAAGAAGAGATGAGTTAAAGAGATACGGATGCAACCATTAGAATGAAAGAAGTGCCAGTTCATAGTTTAATTGCGTTACCCAGCACGGACGTCTACCTATAAATTTTAGACGCCTGTTTAAATATTTTTTTTAAACAGAGAACAGATTCAGACGTTTAACATATATGGACAGACATATGATGCCTGTTAATATTTTTCAAATAGAGAACAAATGCAGATGTCTGGCATATATGGATAGACGTCTGATTCCTATTAACTTCTACAGTTAACTTATTTAAAACAATGAAAGGTTTATAAACACTTTGATGTGCAATTTTATGTTAAAACTACTAAAGGAGATTTTACAAACCATCTATCTATGACTATAACACGCTACAATAACTTCTCTAATACCAATGATTCTTCTCTTCTACTGGTTATCTTCAAGCCATGATAACGTGAATTCTGAAAGCTTTTACCTGCAAATAGATGGAATATATTGTATGCGTATGATTGTATAGTTGTTGTCATCGAAACCATAGAATAGAGGTTCTAACATTATTCCCCTTTTTAATGATGACAACTATACAATCACTTATTAAATAAGCATATAACTCCTCATAAATGTGATACCTCCCCCTATGTACATGTAATATGATATCATTCCCCCTTTGGGATTAGCAACAAGAGGTACAACAATCACGAATTTTGGAAGTAACACAAAGAGCATAAATGTGCACAGAACCACAGATAATATCTGTCATAGTTATGGAAAAATTGTTTTCAAGAAATCAAACAAAGATACATAAAACCAACATGATAAAAATAGAAGAGACCTCACTAATAGTTGATGTAACCCTAGTAATTAGACGTATCTTTATTACCCTGCCTTTTGGTCAAGGCTGGGATATCGATAAATTGGCTGGAAAAGATGGATATCAGGATTGGAGATCGATTGGAAACAAGGATATGATCGATACCGTCAAAATTAGACCAAGCTCCAATCAAGGTGGGATCAATTGGGAATGATGAAAAAGGCTTGGAGAAACTACATTTCAAATTTTGGGTCGAAAGGAGTCTGTATGCTTGAGTTATGGATCGATCAAGGTTCATGGGAAACTGGTTCGTATCGATCAAGGATGGACGTGGAAACATACTTCAGATCAATGGCTTTAGTATCGATACACAAGTTTGGCAACATACTTCATATCAATCAAGCTCAGATCGACATAAAGAACGGAACAGTGGTCACAGAGAGTTTGGATGAGCATCTCATATCGATCAAGTATTGATCAGCATGAAGGACATACACGGAGGATGGATACGAAGTCACAGTTCGTGTCGGTCTTATTCATATCGATCCATAACAAAGCTTGGATCGATATGAACAATATGGACACAAAGAAGGGTTGGTCGATGGATACGAACAACACATGCCGATGGATATGAAGCATTGATGGATACGAAGGCTCTGTGCTTCCTATCGATGGATACTAAGGAAGCGGCCGAGGTGGAGCGAAGGATATGGATCAGAGCACATGAAGTTTGGATCGATGCGAAGGCTATGGCTATGGATATAAGGAGCGATAGGTAATTGGATATGGATACGAAGGTGATCGAGACGATCGATATGAACTACTATCGATACGTACAGTTCAGCCACTTGCAAAACACCAACTTTGATTGGTCATAACTCTCATTCTGCAAGTCCAAATGTGATAAAATTTTCATAGAAGCTTCCTTGTACACTCAAGAACAACCATGATTGATCTCAGCTAGATTGGACTACTTTTGGATGGACACGAATTGTACATGGATCGATCCAAATCACCCTGGATCGATCTAGTGGGCCGACCTACGCACGTGAAGAGGTATTCCAGCTTTTGAGGAGGTTATTTTTGGATCTACACCTATAAATAACAGTCCTATGGCAACTAGAAATGGGATCTTCTTCTTCTTTCGTAGGCTAAATTTTGACATTTTGTCTACTGATTCCAAAGAATTGTAACTGTAATTACAGTATAAAAGGAATAAAAAAGATTGATTCTAAGTGGACGTAGGTCGGAGATAGCCGAACCACTATAAACCTTATGTTCTTTCTTTCTTTCTTTCATTTTAATTTTGTTATTTTTTTATTTTTACTATCTACGTTATCTGGATCTGAGATCTGTGTTAAGATATTGAGGATTTATGTATAAACACTGATGCTTTCACTACATTTGGGGTTTGCGACCTATTTTGGCACAAAAACTTTGATGCTTTCACTGAGAAGACTAGTGCCCTCCACATCGGGATTGGAGTTCAGATTTGGAAAGCCAAAGGATCAGATCTGGTAGGGACCATGGTTAGGCAATCAACTAGAAGGATATTACAAGAAAGGAGCCATCAAGAGGGGAGTCAAGAGGCTTCCTCAGGAGCAAATCAGGCCTTAGTTTTCATCACCAGAGATGAGATAGAGATGATGATGGGAGCTATGTAGGAAGAATTGTTGAAAAGGAAGGAGGACATGATGCAAAACCTTCTCAGACAGTTTGGATAGGCAGGAACAGCTAGAGCTTCAGGAGTTTAGATCAACGAAGCTGGAAAAGAAGGACCCAATAGGCAATCAGATGGAGCATCTCAATATGGCATAGCCCCCAATCAGCACACAGTTACCAATTTGGATGATTCTAGACTTGGGGGCACACCACCATGCAATGATAGACCAATTCATGGAGAGATTCAGGTGACACCACACAGCAGGATTCCGCTAGGAGCACAAGAGTACGTGATGAAAAGTATGTTCCAGAATTCCCTTAGGACATGGAGGGAAACCCTTGGTGGACAACGCTGGATTAGCTGAGATTATCAAGCGAACTATGCACGGCTGTTTAGCCAACAAAGATCTGGAAGGAGTAAACAGGAGTCCATTTACCCATGACATCATAATGGCTCGGAATCCACCAGAATTCAAGCTACCTACTCTGGAGGTATACAATGATAGGGCTAATCCTACCGATCATTTAATGAGGTACATTGTAACATTTTCATTTTTAAATCAAATTGAAATTGGAAATAAATTTAATTTTTGGAATTTGATTATGGTTTAATATGGTGTTTTCCAAAATTTAAAAGATATTTGTTTGTTTATTATTGTAAGTGAATCTAAATATGATTTTTAAATAGAAATTTTAATTGGAAATTCTGAAATAAATATTTTGAATGATATTTTAATTACAAATTTAATTATGAATTTATTTGGAGATTTGAATATATATATATATATATATATATATATATAAAGATTGTAAATAAAGGAATCAATTTAAAAAAAATTCAACAGATTGATAAATTGATTCATTGATAAGAAAAAATGTTTTTAACTTTAAAATAAATAAAGATTAATGATTTGGAATTCAAAAGTGAATATTTTATAAATAGACTATAATTTGAAAATGTGAACTTGAAATTCAAATGTTATTATATTGGAGAGTTATATTTTTAAAGTAATATAGTAAGAATGGTTTAAAACTAAATTTCATATTATTTAATATACATATCTTTTAAAAGTCAATAAGGATTAAATTAAGAAGTTTACATGCCTTCTTTTAAATTTATTTGAACTAAATTGTAAATAAAATTAACTGATTGAAATCAAATGGATTATAAATAGAATTTGATTTTGAATTAAAGAGGAATAAATGATAAATGGAATATAAAGATATATTTATAAAAAGGTATTTGATTATTTATTCATTTGTAAGTATAAATTGATTTTATATTAAATTTCGAATTTGAATTTAAGATGTAAAATTAGATTTGTGTATATATATATAAGAATATATGAATGTAAAGGAAACAAAATAGATAAATACGTTTCATAAATTTAAATAAAATAAGATTTAAACTAAATTTTTAAACTAAAGGGCTTAAACATAATTTAAGTAACAAATGACATTTGTAAAATATTAACTTAAACAATCAACAAGTGTAAATTAAAGAAAATGGTAAACTAACAAGTGTAAGCAAATAGGAACAAGTGGCATTTAATTGTCTTAAAAGTTTGATAACATGTACTAAAAGAAAATGGTCAGGCTCTCTCATCTTCTTTCATGAATTCGAAAATTGAAATGAAAAAAAAAAGAAACCTATTCAACAAGCAAAGTTGCAAATTCAAATTATAGGTTCAAATCACTGTCCAGTTTCAGAATTCAAAATAAAAATTGCAACCTGGAAATGAAAACCAAATCAAAGCATGAAGCAACTAAGTATGATCCGGATTCAACTCAACATAGTTCAAACTTGAAAGCAGTTCAAGATTAAACATTTTTCCAGTTTCAAAGCTTCAGTTTTCAAATCAGGATAAAAATCCAGTCTTAAAATCAAATTCCAGGCTCAAAGCCTTCTTTGCTGCCTCTGTTTCAAACTCTTCCAAGTGAGCAAACATTCCCCTAACTTTGCTATATCCATTGATATGGATCTATATTTGGTATATGCTATGAATTATGTTTGAATGATGGTGAATTTGTGTTTGCACGCCTTATAAAAATGAATGGCTGAGTGTATATTGTGTACAGGCAAGAATAACATTCCTCTCTGTCTTCAGTCCCTGTTTCAAAATAAATTCAAAAGCCTTTCCTCTGATGATTTTTGGGCTTAAGAATATAAACAAAATATGTTTATGAAATCAATATCTAAGTTTTAAAAATATTCTCGAATTAAATTATCAAATGGTTCTACTGTAAACCAAGAATAGACAGTGAAAACACTGAAGTATGTCAAAATTAAGTATTTTAATTTCTTGGTTCAATTATATTGTAGGTTTTGTTTTTGAAAGTTGTGATTTTTAAGAGGAAAATCATGATTTTTATGATTGGGAACCACGAGCAGTTGCGAGTTGAACGCAAATTGGATTTACGCGATTTTCTGGTGATCCACTCATTTTCGAAGTTTGGAATTGGCATGGAGATGCTAGTATAATCAGGGATTGTAGAAAAAATGCAAGAAAAATTTTAAATTCGTTATGGTGAGAGTTATTAATGGATTTAGGGTTTAAGTGCTATAATTTGCCGTCGGCATTCAAGAGGAAATTGGGAAGGTTAGGTGGAATCGGAGGTCGTCGCATATGCGGGGATCGAAAGGGGGAGGTGCAAGGCAGCTGTAGGTGTGTCAGTGTGGGTTCCGGTTATCGAATTCGTCGGCGGCAAGGTGGTTTGCTTCGTTTGGTTCTGATTTCAGTTCGACAGGGGGTTCGATTTTTGATTTGCCGTGGTTACTGACGATCTGAGGGGTCATTTCGTCTAAGGGGGTGTTCGGCGACTTGGCGAGGTCGGAGGGTTGATCTCTGATGGTCAAAATATATGTGCATGTGTACGCGCGAGGATCTGTGCAACATGAGTCCTTTTAATTAAAGCAATGTTTAAAAAAGAAAGGGAAGAAGAAGGAGACTCGAATTAGGTAGATGGGTTGCTCGGAGTAAAGTATGTTTGGGCTCGAAGTTGAACACGAGGGGTTTGAGTTATGGCTCATGTATTAATTCAGGGGAGTTTAGCTTGGGCTCGTGTAGTTTTTATTTAGCTGGGTTTAAAAAAATTTAAGGTCAGAAAGGAAAAGAAATTTTTGCTAGGGAATTTACTCGGGAAAACCCACATCTGGCTCGAGTTTTACTCGAGATCTTCTCGGTTGCTTGCATTATCAATTTAAAATATGAATTAAAGTTCTCTTTTAAACTTTAAGCTATTGTCTCTATATAATATTTGTTTTAAAAGGTTTGGTTAAATAAAGGTTGTATAATTTATCAACTTAAAATAATCAAGTTAATTTTTATGATGATAAAATGTTTTAATTATTAAACAAGTTTGAGGAGAAGAATTATTATTTTTAAAAGGTAAAAGTTTTTTTTTAAAATTATTTGATTTCCGATAACAATATTAGGAAGGTTGCATATATGAAGAAGATTTCAAAGATTTTGTATCAATTTCAAGCACTTAATTGAGATAAAAAAATGAAGTTAAGTGATAATTAAGACGGATGAAATTAAACTTTGAATCAATAAAAAAAATTCTAAGTAATTTTGTATAGCAAAATTTATTTCAAACTTAGATATGTTTAAAGAATATGATTGGATAATTAATGGTAATTAATTATTTAAGAAATATTTTTAATTAATTTATGATTAAAGTTGATTTATCAATGGATTCAAGAAAAATTTAACTAAATGGTAATTAATTAAGGTGATTGATTGAGATAATTAATCTGGGAATAATTAATTTAAAAGCTAATCAATTAATAAAAGTGATTAGGAATGATCACTTAGGTTAATTTAATTTAGAATAATTAATTAAAGATAATCAATTAAAGAAAATTAATTATAATTAAGATTTAATTAATAATTAAGGATCTATTAATTAAAGTAATTAATTAAAGATTAATTTAAAGAAGTTAACTAAAGGCTAATTAATAAATTAATAATCAAAGGTGGATTAATTTCTAAATTATTAAGGTAATTAATTAAGGTAAATTTGGCAAGGCCGACGGGGTTGGATGGTCCCCGACCATTTTATTGCAGCACCAGAAAGAATACAACACAGACAACAATGAGCAAGCTCAGAGAATACAAAGTAAACAAAGCGCTACAAAGAACTGGAAGCTAAAAGAAAAAAAAGAACGAAACAAAAACAACAAAAGGCTATCTTAAGTAGAATGATAATGCATGTGTCAGTGGGGAAAGAAAGCAAGCACAAAGTTTACTAGTACACATACAGCAGCCAAAGCGAAAACATGGCATCAGATAAGCACTGTTCTTATGCCAAGCACACTTGCTCCTATTCCACTTATGCTTTTCTTTGTTCTTCATCAAATACTCAGTAACAACACAAATATTGTACCTGGTTCTGTTATCTCCCCTAACCAGCTCATCAGATGCTTCAACAAGGTTATAAAGAATAAAGATCCTACCATGTGACTCTTCATCCAGGTTGAGTATAACGTTCCAATCAGGTTTGTTGAAGTTAGCTTCCTTGAATGTTAAACAACGGTTTAGCTTATACTCCAGCATGGCAACAATAGATAACTTATGAGCGCCAAAAAGCGTTTTACTTTGGTCAAGTTTGGTGACGTAATTGCCCCCTTGTATGTTCCATGCTCCTAGATAAGTTATCATTGGTGAGCACGTGCTTTAAGCAATTCTATTTTCATTCTCCTCGTCACAGCTTGCGAAGAGGATAAATAGTTAGGTATTTCAATAGATAGCGGAGTATCAACTCTGCCGGTATTACCCTCTGTAGATGATGGTGTAGTCAGTTCGGAGGGAAGCTCGGGAGAGGTGGTAGGAGAGGTAAGGGGAGACAATGGAGGGGGTTTTTTGTAGGCAGAGGGAGGTTTAATGTTGGAGTAGATAAATGAAGGAACTGGAACATGAACACTAGCAATATCGGTTTGGTGACTTTGCTGAGTTGTGCATTTAACTTCACGCATGCATGTTTCGTCATTAGAGTTTGGAGTCTTGCTGAAGGAAGAAAACTTTTTTCTACACTTTTTACTCTTCTTTTCACTTGATTTTAGTCCTTCATGACTCGTACCTTCATTGCTTAACCTGATTTCCATTTTTCCAGAAACAGTAGTAAAATCATTCTGCATATTATCTATTATATCTCTCGACTGTGTGATACGATCAGTTTTATCTTGCTTGGTATAAATGCTGTTACTCACCATTTGGTCTACATGTTCTGTAGAGCCAATATTATTCATTCCTTTGGTATTTTCATTAACTGCTCCGCTTACTCCACTTTTTTCAACCACTGTCATACTTTCATTATCTCTAGTACCTATATTATCATCAACATCCAGACAGTTGAGAATATCGAATTTATTGGAAATCAATAGACTATCAACTAAATCAGCTTCTACACTATATACTTCTTTCAGATTGTTTGGTGCCTCAATAGTTTTATTAATTATTCCTGGAATATTGACAGGCTCAACTTCTCCCCTTTCCTCATTACCCAGTTCATCAGACTCAAAACTAAATTTCTCAATCTCTTTACCCTTTCGCTCTTTCTCCCTAGCATTCACACTTGCATGAATATCTATGTTAACTTTTTCAGGAACTGTTTCATCACTCCCCTCTTCTATTTGTTCCCCATTCTCTTTTGTTACTTCTTTAACTATTTTCTTTCTTATAATACGTTGCCATGTTCTACCGATTTGCTTTTTGATTGGTCTAATATTTTTATGTGCTTGAACCTTCTCAGTGTTTTCCTTCTTGCTTGCCTCTCTATCTGCTTTACTATTTCCTTTATCACACATTGTGTTACTGCTATCATTATTATCACAATCAACAGTTTTGTGTCCAAACCTGTTGCACATTACACATACATCTGGCCTCCATAAGTACTCAACATAGATTTTCTGCTGACCTCCCTCTACTAGTTTAACCAAGAAGTCATCAGCTAGTTCTTTTTCGGGCCTTATTTCAATTAAGCACTTCGCAAAGCTCAACCTGTCTTGCTTTTCAGTCATCTCATCCATGCATAACAGTTTACCCAAGTGACTACAAAGCCAGTTTATTCCTAGAGGGGACCAAGCAAATATGGGAAGGTTGTACAGTTTCACCCATACTGGGACAGTGGTGACTGATCCAGTAACGTTACTCACATTTGCATCATACGGTTTAATTATGAAAAGTTTATTATTCATGACAATAGGGTCACTCTGCAATATTGTTATTCTATCTTCACTACAAGAGAACTTGAATAAGAAGATAGTACCATCCGATTTAACTGAAACAGCACCTTTAAGTTTCCAAATGAACTTCAACTTCTGTACAACAGCCGTGTACGACAGAGGCTTATCCAGGAAGAAGCCAACTATTGTATCATTCCAGACAGCAGCACCAGCCTCAATAACTTCAGCAGGCGGCACTAAAGCATCATCTTCGTACACTGGTGTCAGATCAACAGGTATATACTTGCCTGCGTTCCTCGGCTTGCGTTTAAACAAAGAAGTCCATATTCGCTCACACGATCCATCAGGGAGGGTGTTAGCGGATAAAGTAGGGTGTTTTGGGTTTGTTGATAGCAGAGGTAGTGGGTCAGGAGGAAGAGGGTCAGGTAGTGAATTGGTTTGGATGGTTGGAGGTGGTGGAGGAGAGAAGCGGACAGGAATGACTTTGAGGGGAGAGGGGACAGTGATGGATACAGAAGGAACTGACAAGATGGGAGGAGGGGGCGAAGGATCTGAAGAAAGAACGGCGTTGACTTCGGAGGGAAGGAGGTGTACGGCTGAGTTGATAGGTAAGGTTGGAATAGTTGAATTGATGGGAGGAGAAAGGAAGGGGATAACAGGAGCGGACATTAATTAAGGTAAATTAATTGCTAGTTAATTTATGATTAACGATGACTAAGTGATTAAGAATGATCACTTATTACAATTAATTATGGGTAATTAATTAATGTGATAAATTAATTTAAAGGTTAATTAATTTATGAAAACAATTAAGGGATGATTATTAATTAAGAATTAATTAAATAAATGTTTATAATTAATTAAGGATAATTAATCAAAAGATTACTACTAATTAAAGGTTAATTAATGATTAAAGAGTAATTAATCAAAATGGTTTGTAATTAATTAATGACAAATTAACCAGGATTAGAAATTTATTCATAAGTAATTAATCTGATTTAAATAAATCAGATAATTAATTGATCTCACTCATGGATGTTAGGATTCTATGGAGTGCTTTGAATTGATTGATGTCCTTGATTTGTGATAATGTGTGATATGAATTTTTTTTATGAACTATGATGTAATTTATTCTGTGATGAAATTAATTATCTATGATGTAATTTATTATCTGCGATGAACTTATATTATTCATCCATGATCTGTAAATAAAGATAAGCGTTATAGATTATACCGCTTATCGATATTTCTGTGTTTGAATCTATAATGATTGATGTTGGTGCACTATTGTGTGTAAAACCCCTGGACCACACTACACACACAAATATGGATTTCACGAGGAAATCAGATTAAGTCACAGATATTTGAATTTAATATTTTGAAAAAGTTTTTAAGGTTGAATTTTAAAACCAAACGGTTTTGGAAATGATTTTGAAAGCTACAATTGAATCTTTGCGAAAGATAGTTGAACCCTATTTTGAAATTGAAAATGATATTTAGATGGTGTATCTTTTATATATATAAAAGATGGAAACGGGAATTGTTTAAAAGTTATGAAGCGAGTCTTTAATTTAAAGACCAGATGAGTTAACTCAACTTGAAATGGAATTGTTTTTTTTTGAAAGTCTATAAATGAATCTTTATAAAGATTGGTGATCCTTGTTTTAAATTAAAAGGGGATTTTTAAGATAAATCTTTAGTTTAAAATATTTAAGTGTGGAAATTGTTTAAACCATTGAAGGTTTTTGAAATGAATCTTTTTGTTTAAAAGATTGGAAATGGTAATTTGTTTAACCATTTGAATTAAATGTTTTGGGCTTTAAGATGTGATTTAACTGAAATTCCATTATCCATATGATTTTAAATATTGCACTCATTATTCGGTTTAGCCGGAAGAGGACCTTTGTGTCATATAACCCATTCCGAATAATGATACGACGTTATGGATAACATTTGAAGAACGGTGGTGAAGACCGGATATTTTCGAAAACTAAAGGATAACCCGTCGAATGTCTCTGCACCGACTGGTCCCCGGTATAGAGATTTGATCACCCTTTGTGATGGGGAGTCAGGACGTGATTAGGGATTATCCGGATTGCAAGGGCTTTTTTGGAAGTGCCTTCGGTTCTGTTCGAGCCCGGAATAGACTTGTATGGATGTGTGTCTGACATTACACTTTGAGATGTAAAACCGGTTTCCATCAAATACATTTCTGTTTAGTGGCAGAGATTTATTCTCTTAGCTTAACACCCTTCTCTGAGACGTACGAGCTCAGAGGTTATGTAGTTGATGGTTACTAGTGATATATTCCCAATTTGGTAATGTGGCATACGAAGTGCTGCTGATCATTTGTTGATCAAAGCATGCTTTTGTGAAAAGCATAGCTTTGTGGACGATACCTCATCGAGCCTCACAAACCGGTAATGGTCGAAATAGGAAAGATGAGGCAAGGTTTCAGGGGTAGCGCCCCTAGGGTAAGACCATTCCTTCTGGAAAAGGGTAGTATCATGGTATGGAGCCCAGATACTCACTCATGTGGGCACTGTAGTATATTTATTACTATGTGATGTTGTTGTCATTGAAGATTCTCGGTTAAAGGTCCCAAAGGACCGAGGGTGGCATATCTTAGGTTTTATTCCCTAGGAAGGGGGTAGCCGGCCTTATGTTAGCAGAGATCCGGGTAGGTTCTCAAGGCGTCCCTCCAAAGGCGTACCCATATGGCAATGGAAAGTTCCTTGGCCTGACCATTTGTTGGAAAATCCAAAGAATAATTACGCGCCCTGTACGGTTTTAGTTGTATAACCTGCCATGGAATGTGGTGGTAACCTGCTATTGAACATGGTAGCTATAGTAGGCATACGATGAAGTGTTGTATGCTGGATAAGATTAATATTGTACTTTCGAAATGTTTTCCACTATGCACTAATAATAATATAAAAATGGTTTTCGCGTATCAAGCATGTTTGACTATCATAAGGAGAAATCTCCTCCAATTCTGCGTTTGCATGGTATGTGCAGTGGGACGCCTTATGGTAGTTTCATTTTCCAAAAAGCATTGCAGATTTTAAATTTAAATTCTTTTGTTTGTTTTAAAAAGATAAACTGTTTTCATTTGCTCATACTAGTCCCACGACTGACCCGGAGTTTATTGTTCCTTTCCTAAACTCTGGGTGCCCACAAATTTCCACACGGGTAGTCTAGAGTTAGATTTTTCAGATAGTAGATATAAATATTGATTTGATACCCTTCAGCATTCTCTTTTGAATTCTTTGGAGTCTTCGGATTCACGTACTGGACTTACTTAGCTTGGTCCAACTTGATGGTGGTTCGAGCTATTGCTGGATTGGTACTTTTGGAGTTAATGTTGCTGTTGTTGTCTAGTGTTATCTCTTTTGCTATTCATTTTCCGCTGTTGTTTATTGTCTCTGATATTTCTTATATCATATTGATCACTGTTGTATATCATTCTGGATATTGTATCATTGGTTGTATATGATATTCGTTTCTTTTCTTCTGCTGTGTTGTTATACTTGATGTGTTATAGGCTCCGGCAAAACAGATTCCACATTTGGATCTGCGGCATTGGAATATGAGTGTCGTATTTGGTGTCATTTTCAAAGGTCGAGTCAGGGTCTCTACTACATGAGAGACATGGAAGTGCTAGGGACATCGAAGGAATTTATGTCCCGGTGTTTCCCTCGGTACTTCATGGATATAGCTGCTATGTGTTTCAAGCAGTTGGAAGATGGATCTATTAGGACGTGGACATAATTGGTGGACAGGCTTTTGAAGTAGTTTCAGGTTCATATCAAAAGGTTGAAGAATGTGATGAAACTGACATCAAGAACAGGGGAATCGCTCAGGACTTTCCTAAATCAGTTAAATGTAGCGGTTGTTTCAGTGGATCGGTCGAATCCATCGATGGTTTTAATGGCGGCAGTGTTAGGAGTCAGAGATAACTCGGATTTCAAAGTATCATTGATATGGGATCCACCAATGGATCTTGGGAAATTTTTTCACAAGGCTAAAAGTTTTCTTCGACAGGAGGATGCGAGTCTGGATTTGAAACTAAAGGAAGTAAATGTGGTGGTCAAGGATAGAGAACCATCAGATGAAAGCTCGGGTAAGGATAAGGATAAAGGAAAGAGGAAGTTGAAAGACAACTCTAGCAGGGCATGGAAATGTTGGGGAGAGCCAAAATTCTCCACTTATAAGGGATTAAGTGAAACATTGGAGCGCATATTCATGGAGACTCGGGATCGCCTTCCTTACCGAAGGCTAGCAAGGAGGGAATCCTTGGAACGAGAGGGGATCCGAAGGGCACTGTCTCTTCCATGATCTGGACGGGCATGATACCAATATCTACAGGCATCTAAAAGATATAATCGAGGAGCATGTAAGGAGTGGTCAGTTGCAGCAATATGTCGGAACTTGAAATGCGGCACTTGAACAGAAGCAGCCATCGTCTACCTCAAACGACGATGGCACGAGACCCAGGAATGATGGTCGATTGGGTATCGACTGACAGGGATGATATGGAATAAGTAGCAAACTCTAGGAAAACGGCCAAGTCACTTACTAATGTATGAGGACAGAGATAGCCCCTAGGCATGCTCTGAGATAATGATAAACCGCGATACTAGTTTGTGAAATCTGCCTTTTCTTTTTTGGTTTGGATATTTGGTTTTTTATGGTTTAGTTTGAACTCCTGGTTTTGTTTGCTTTATGGTTTGGACTTTGGTTTGGATGCTTGTTTTCTGGTTTGGATATTGGTTTGGATGCTTGTTTTCTGGTTTGGATATTGGTTTGGATGCTTGTTTTCTGCTTTGGATATTGGTTTGGATTTCTAGTATGGATTTTTGATTTTCTGATTTAATCTGGATTTCGGATTGGATTTTGATTGGATTTTTATTTGGCTTTTGGTAAATGGTCGTTGGATATGGATTATGCCCGGCAAAGGGTAAGTCACTTCGTCTGAACGTGGCGAATTGGCTTATTCAGGTCATCGAGTATGGACTATGCTCGATAAGGGTCCGGAGAGACCAAGATTCAGCCTTGGACTTAGGCCCCATATTATCTATTGATTACTATTTCAAGTCGTTGAGTATGGACTATGCTCGAAAAGGTTCCGGAGCGACCAGAATTTGGCCTAGGTCTTAGGCCCCATACTATTTATCGATTACTATTTCAGGTTGTCGAGTATGGACTGTGTTGGGCAAGGGTCCGGAGTGACCAGGATTCGGCTTAGGACTTAAGACACAGCATTACTTAGCGTTCAAGGACACTGAACCAGGATCGCCATCGGTCTAGGACTTAGGCCGTGACAGTTCTTCATACAAATCATCAAGTATGGATTACGCTTGGCAAGAACCCGAAGAGGTTATGGATTTGAATATCGACTATGAACAGCTAAGAATTTGGGTATGGATCCGAAATAGTCCTGGATTTGGCTAAGGGTCCAGAGCGGTCTCGGATTTGGATATCGTCTCGGACAGGTCATGGATTTGGTTATTATTTATTGGATATTGACGGATTAAAACTCGATTGATGGGTTCGGATGGCTATGGAATTGGCTAAGCATTCATAGTGGTCGCGTATTTGGATATGGATATGGCTATGACACTTGGATAGGATGGCTTGGTAATGGATTGGATTATGGATCAGATGGTATGGCTATAGATGGAATATGGACTTCGAACGTCGGATTCGGAGCTATTCAAAACACTCCTTCTTAACACAAGGCATATTTTGGAGGGAAAATGTTACCCCGCCTTTTGGTCAAGGCTGGGATACCAACAAATAGACTCTAAAGGATGGATATCGGGATTGGAGATCAATTGGAAATAAGGATATGATCGACACCGTCAAAATTTTACCAAGCTCCAATCAAGGTGGGATAAATTGTGAATGATGAACAAGGCTTGGAGAAGCCATGTTTCAAATTTCGGGTCGAACGGGTCTGTATGCTCGAGTATGGAATGATCCAGGCTTATGGGAAACTGGTTCGTATCGGTAGATTCGTATCAATCAAGGGTGGGCATGGAAACATACTTCGGATCTAAGGCTTTAGTATCGATACAATGCGCAACGATATGGTTGGACACGGTACAAGTTTGGCAACATACTTCATATCGATCAAGCTGGGATCGGCATAAAGAACGGAATATTGGTCACAAGGAGTCTAGATGAGCATCTCGTATTGATTGATACGAAGGACATGCACGGAGGATGGATACAAAGGCATAGTTTGTGTTGGTCTTGTTCGTATCGATCCATAACAAAGCTTGGATCGATATGGACAACATGGATACGAAGGAGGTTTGGTCGATGGATATGAACAACACATGCCGATGGATACGAAGCATTGATGTATATGAAGGCTCTGTACTTCGTATCGATGGATACTAAGGAGGCGGTTGAGGTGAAGTGAAGGATATGGATCAGAGCGCGTGAAGTTCGGATAGATGCAAAGGCTATGACTATGGATATGCGGATCGATGTATAATTGGATGATGGATAGAAGGTGATCGAGACGATACACGAAATAGTGTCGATACGTACACTTCAGCCACTTGCAAAACACTTACTTGGATCGGTCATAACTCTCATCCACAAGTCTAAATGCGATGAAATTTTCACAGGAGCTTCCTTATGCACTCAAGAACATCCATGATCGATCTCAGCTCGATTGGACTACTTTTGGATCGATACGAATTGTACATGGATCAATCCAAAATCACCTTGGATCGATCTTGCGGGTCCACCTAAGCATGAGAAGAGATATTCTAGGTTTTGAGGAGTATATTTTTAGATCTACCTTATAAATAGCAGTCCTATGGCAACTAAAAAAGGGATCTTCTTCTTCTTCTTTACTAGGCTAAACTCTACCATTTTGTTTACTGATTCCAAAGGCTTTAACTATAATTACTATGTAAAAGGAATAAAAGGATTGGTTCTAACTGGACGTAGGCTGGAGATAGTCGACCACAATAAACCTTGTGTTCTTTCTTGCTTTCTTTCATTTTAATTTTTCTATTTCTTCATTTTTACTCTCTACATTATTTGGATCTGAGATCTATGTGTATAAACACTGATTCTTTAACTACATCTGAGATTTGTGACCAATTTTGGCGCAAACAATCTTCATCATACCTACCTTGTTGTCGCTGAGATTGATCATTGTACTCCTCATCCTCTCGAATAGACTGAAATGATTCACAATGACTATAGTGCGAAGGTATTTGTGGAGGCTAAGATATATTTTGCTTTCTTTAGTGTCAACATTGATGAGTGCCTTATTCGGACGAGATTGTGGTGTCGGTTCACCTGATGGACCTGCGCGTGAAAAATGTCCTGGTTGAAATACCTGTGGCTGCGTTGGCGGTGTCGGGGATGGAGTAGATGAAGACTGTGATGATGAACGACCCTATACCTTTCTCACGACTTTTCCCAAGGTTGAAACAACTTTTTCTAGTGTCTTTTCTACTTTGGTCAGAAAAGGAACTTTCTAAGTGGGTCATCTTTTTATCTAAAGCTTTTTGGTTCAAGGAGAGAAGACGTTGATTATGAAGTGCAACATCTCGATAGTTTTCTCCTAGTCTAGCTGTAATTCTGGCTTGTTGCATCTTTGAGTCAGAGTAACACTACGTTGATTTGGAAGCTCTTGTAGATTAGGAAGGTCGAGTTGTAGGTGGTTTTTTTTGTTATTGTGGTTGCTAATACTGGGAGAAAGGATTTATACTTGGTGGAGTTTTAGGAAGATGCATCAAAAAGAGAAATCTAATGCCACCATCTAACGGAAATTACTTCATATTGGGAGAGATAAAAAGGGATTCCAAATGACTGTAGAATTCTTATTATATACGGAGCATAAACGATGCTTCGACGTGTAGGCAACCAAAATCTTTTAATTTGCTTGAAAACATATTGTGACTTATTAACTTTAATATGGCCAAATATAATATTCAAAGCTTTATGATCATCTTCGTATACTTGTTCAAGAGTACCTAACCTAGGAATGACTGTGTTGATGGTTAAGTGGATGGGCTTTTGGACAAAAATTAGATGTTTTTAATTTCCACGTATCATCTTCCTAAATAAGATGAGTGAAGACATCTCTTGGGGAATAACGTTTATCGGGACTATCTTATAATCGAATTCTCGTATAAGAATAATTAAGAATTTGACCAAGAATTTCAATATTAAATTTTATTATGGTTCTATAAACAATTGTCCAAATCCAATTTCCCTCATTTGAAGGATTCCAATGTTTGAAGAGCATAAATTAATAAGGAAGAGGAATACTGCTAATTGATCTATTTTTCCAGCATTATCATCATAGTTGACTAGGTGATAGATATTAGCGTCCTTATTTAAATCAATAGCATCATAATGAATGAAACGACGAGTGGGATAAAACGGACCAGAGTGAAGAGGCTTTTTCTCCGAATCTTGTAATTTTGCTTTCCATGTTCTTTTTCAACGATCTGATATTCAATGTGATGATCCGTGACAAATTATTGAGTGGAATGTTGAAAGCTTTGGCCAACATTAGCTTTCGTACATTTAAAAACTAGAACCTTTGCTTTCAGAGCCATTGATGGGAATTGGAAAGAGGAAATTGAATATGGGCAATAGGGTATTAAGGTTTTGAGAGAGTGAAACAATGGAAAAAAATGAAAGATGAAAGCGATAATATATAGGCAGATGAAAAGGTATATGCTCAGGTGGTTGACAAACGTCTGTATATAAAGATCAGACGTTTGAACGAGGCTTTATTTGACATAGAATGGTTGAATAGACGTCTGGATGGAGACTCAGACGCATGTGTTGAGAAATTAATTTTTCTAGAGAGATTTGTCAGATGGCTAATCATTCCTTCATACGTCTATGCTGAAGCCTTTAAAGTTAAAGAACGTCTGAACAAACATCTAGGATCATTGTCAAACATCTGTGCTGAAGGTCGAAAATTTTCAAAGCATATCTTCAGACGTTTGGCAGTTTTTTAGACGTCTGAACTGAAGCCTAAAATTTTCTCATGCCTGTAGTAAGACGTCTGTATATTTTCCCAGACGTCTTATTTGTATATTTATTCTATTACTACGTATTCTGGTATGTGTAAACAAAAATTTAATATTTAATACGAGAAAAAATTACAAACGATTATGCACGAATATACATGCTTATTTGATATTTATTAAACGTCCGTCGTTTACGAAAGATTTCTTTAGTTGCCAGCAAACGAATCGGGAGAATGGTAGTTTTGTTTCTCCCATGAATTTGGTTCGAATTTGGTCAGCTCGGATGATGGCTTAAGAGGAGATCGGAATGGACGAATAGGATTGTGTTCGATGTTTGATTTTCTTTCTCCCTATAGGTTCTGTGTGAAGATCTTGTATGCTCTTGGAGGAGTTTCTCATAAATATTGAGACCTTTGATGTATGTAGTCTTTCGTTGGTGAATGATCACATATTATAAGGATACATTTTTCAAGAAAGTTCGAATGTGCTCCTTGATGGCATTGCTCATAATACATTTCTTGTTGAACCCCTATCATCTCTTGTTGATAGTGATGAATCTCAGCGACTTTGTCTGGGAGAGATGTTGTTTTTTGGTCGATTGAATGTTAAAGCCAGTTTGGTAAGTTAGTGAAGCGATGATGTTGAGGATGGAGATGATGCAGAAGTTACTTTTGTGGGAGAGACATAAGTACTGCTGGATGATGGGGAGGCGTAGTCAATAGCGAAGTAAGTGGAATCGTGATCAGAAGACATTGTTTGACATGTTTTTAGAAATTTGATCTCTGTTTAATTATTTTTAAAGTTTGTATATGAGTTGATATTATAATTAAGTATATATACTAATTTAAGGTTAATAATTCTTAGAAGTTTCCAGCCAGGAAAAAATGAAAGGTAAAGAGAGAGGAAATTATGACCGCAAGTAAAATTAAAGATATGTATGGTTTGAATTCTCGAAACATAATAGAACATCGGAAACACATGCGACTTCCTCCCTTGAGTCGGAGTTCGAGTGGCATCGCCTCCAATTTTTTGATTTATTAAAAAAAAGTTTTAAAAAAAATTATACTTTAATATTGAATTATATATCATGTAACGACATAATACCTAGTTCACGTCTTAATACTTAATAAAAGTTGTTCACTTAGTGATTTTGTAAAAATACCGGCTATTTGATTTTCGGTATTTGCAAATTCTAGTATTATTATTTCTTTCTCAACATTATCTCATAAAAAATAGTGACGAAAATCTATATGTTTTTTCCAAAAATATTTAATTGGTTTTTTGGATAAGTTTATAGCACTAGTCTTATCGCAATATATTGGGGATTGGTCTATTATTTTTCCAAAGTCTTTAATTGTTTGTTGCATAAATATAATATAACGTCTCGTATCTGAAAGCCAAAAGCTAAGCGCTATGGATGCTGTAGTCATCCACAGTATTAACTTCTAGTGACGAAGTACGGTAGTGTTAATGGTATCCATAATATCAGAAGCACTTAAATAAGAACAAAATCACAAATTTCCAAAACAATAATTACGTCGATTGCATTTCGAACAAAATCAATCCAAGTTACAAAAATCTCCAAACGTATTCCCAGGCAATGATCAAATATAATTTACAACAATACGCCAAGATCAACATATGAAGATGCCCCTTGGATGATCATAACAATATAGACATAATCGTCTTAATACACAACAAAACAATTTAAACAGAATTCCTAAATTAGCTATCCATCAGCCACCTGCTCGTCTTCGGATGCTTTATTTGCCAAAATCTACTAAAACCTAAAAATCTAAACCCTTAGCCTACTA
Organism: Allium cepa; assembly: GCA_030765085.1. Taxonomy (NCBI): domain Eukaryota; kingdom Viridiplantae; phylum Streptophyta; class Magnoliopsida; order Asparagales; family Amaryllidaceae; genus Allium; species Allium cepa. Next base: position 208,427,280 of record CM060934.1, read on the forward strand.
AAATCAATTTTGAGCACCCGAGAGTTTAAGGGAAATAAAAACTTCGAGTCAGACATAAAGCCTAGTATGAATAATTTCTGTTACATCCCTGTTTACTGATATATAGTGAAACCATGTCTCTTAGCGGAACGGGTTTCCCCTCACTGATATCTTTATTCAAAACATATATTTTGCAAATCCTTTCCTGTAACCAAATTGGTTGATCAACTGATTATAATAATAATATGGCAGTATCCATTAGGCTAAAACAAGAAATAAAATAGACTATCTGTCTAAAATTTGAGCTATTTGCTCGTTACTGGACTATCTGTCCTAATACTGGTTGTACCAAAATGGCAATATCTTTTATGTTTGATAATGGGCTATCTGCCCAAAACATGTAAAAAAGGGTGGACTAACAGTCCTTAAAAAAGTAGGAAGGTACGTTACTAACAAAAGAACTAACAGTTCATATTTGGGCTAACTGCCCTTAACTTGGCTAACTGTCCTCTGGGCTGACTGTCCTCAAAATGGATCGACGGCCTGTTTTAAATGAGTTAACTGCTCGAATTTTCTTTTGGGTTAGCTACCCTTCAAATTTTCTTTGAAAACCTTTTCAAAATGATTTAGTCCGTCAAATCATACATATATATACATACATACATACAAGGAAAATATCTCTTTAGCTTTACTCTAAGCTATTTTTGCCATGATACACACACACTTTACTCAAAATAATATTGATAATGTTCATTAAAATAAGTTAAAGTCCTTTATAATTTAAATCACTAAGGCTATCTGCCTAATCATTATATTTGAATTTTTTGTTTAAAATCTTTAAACAATATTTCGACGATATTGATGGTAACTCCTTCAAAATCATTAATAACACATTTCTTTCGAAATCATTGAAGGTAACCCCTTCAAAACCTTTAAAACCCTTCCTTTTATAAGCTTTAAACATATGACATCCACCTCTTAAATCCTTTAAATCTTAGCCTTTTGAAAACATTGCAAAACCATGCCTTTCGGCCTTGTCACAATGTAACATCCCGCCTTTTTGGACGCTTTAAGCAGACACACATGTCGACTTAAACCATACAAAAGGTCAAATTGTTATTGGGGTAAATAGGAAAAAGAGAAAGAAATAAAAAAAATAGAATCTCATAACGGAATGACAAAATATAATAATCAAATAACAGTTCATGGAGCTTTTTACAAGACATTTGATTATACTTACACAACACAGAATCAGAGTTACACATATCACAGATAAATAAATAACAATGTTGCGGAACAATGTGATGCCGTGGAATAATATAGTAGATAACAATAATACAATCTTCGTCTTCATCCTTCAGAAATAAGGTCTTCAAATCCTGAAATGCTCAGGCTGACCCGAGTGAATTAAAAAGCTAAAATACTCGAGTCAGAACTAAAAGACCTTATATAAGGTAAATCAACGGTAAATTAATATGAGTGGAACGATGTCAGAGATGTTTACGGGGTTTTACATCTCCTATCCAGTGTCTAACGTGAGCGCAATAACTTAAGAGATGCTCGGGATTATATCTCCTAAGGATCCGTTAAACTATCCACTATGTAGTAATATACACTATTATAATAACGTTTAAAGTAAAGTAAACTATTAAAATAGCGTTAAGGCATTACCCATATTGTGACGCCCCACCTCTATACCCATGCTAGCCAAGAACACTACGGTGTAGTGCTGTCAACTAGCACGGAGAATAAGGCCGTTGAGGAGCGACCATCCATGTGATTTCTTATCACACGGTGGCTATAAATAATCTTCGGAAACAAACATAGAAATAAGTATAACACAAATCAGTCATAGACATCCATATCACAAAGGCGGAAGAAGATATGAATATATAACTAACACATGAAAGTGTACATCAGAGTAGTGGTCAAAAAGATCCACAATAATACAAAAGAATAGCAACACGTACTATACAAAAGAATACAACTATGAGTCTATATCTCAAGTGCATACAACAAAAGCTGCTAATCTAAATAGTTAGCCAAAAGTTGGAGTAGCAAATCCCGGGAAGAAGTCAAGCAGAAGCACCTGTAACATCTCGGTCTGACCCGAGTATTATTTAAGAAAATAATAAACGGATCAGTCTAGCTGTAAATATTAGATGAGATGGTATAAAACAAAAGATATGGCATAAACATAAAATATCCATACCGGCATACTACTATAAGTTTGCAAATGATGATCAACAGAAGATCAATCAATAAGAGATAAATCGATATCACAAGAATCTTCTCAAAGATCCAAAGAGGGCGTCATACCCTAAACTTGTACTCATAACAAGTCAATGGCATAAATTCCAGAAATCAACACAAGAAATCCAGAAATCACAGAAAAAGGGAAAGAGGCCTATCACATGACGGTCCGAAGACCATGGGGAGCTACCCCATATGGGTGAGTCGGAATCACCCAGATGAGGTCTAGGCTAACCAAAAAGCAAAAAGGTATGTGTGAGTGGAATCACACAAATGGTGTCTAGCCTAAACTCGCAACAGAAAGGTATGTGTGAGTGGAATCACACAAATGGTGTCTAGACTAACCTTGCGGACAAAAAGATATGTGTGAGTCGGAATCACACCCATGAGGTCTAGTCTAACCTTACAAACAAAGAGACATCGCACAATTACTAGTCTAAATCATAAAATGATCGTCAAGATCAACGAGAAGTGTCAATTACACTAAGCTAGTAAATATAAAAGTCTAGCTTCGTGTCCCATAACCACTTTCTTAACTTAAATATTTACGAACAAATTGTAAATCTTTACTAGAAAATTATCACAAGAGGTTCAATCGAACAAGTCCAAGAATTAACCGACGAAGTGAATGCAAGCGTTTCATACCACTTGTTTTACTAAGCCGTTTAATTAGATTTCTCATCCGAGTGAGGTAAAGGTTTGTATATACTAGTAGATTGGAAAACGGTTTAAGAAAAGAGCTTTGTTATTGAAAATAGGGTTGAAATCATTTTGTTGAAAGAATTTTGATATTTACTACTAGTATAGAAAGCCTTTATATTTTAAAGTGACAAATCATAGAAGTGATTATAGAAACAATCAATCATAAAAATTCACATTCGAAGACGTGAATAAAATCCAAAGAAATCGATAAAGAATCCATCGAAATAGATATTCAAAAATCCATAAAATTGACCGAGAAGCCCAAGATAGTTTGTCTCGAAGAATGGTCAACTCAGCATTTCAACAAAGCAAGTTCTGTTGAATGTTTTTCAGATAAGATCCCCTATGGAGGGGTGTCCGGTGGAGGGGGGCAACCCCCCAAGGTGGGGGTGCGGGGGCAACGCCCCCGCTACGGGGTTCGACCTGCCCGATCAGGTCGCGGGGGTCCAAGGGGCAGCGCCCCCGAACGGCACGACCTAGTGGTTAAAGGGGCACGACCTAGTGGTCCAGCGACGTAAAATGGGTTCGCGACCTAACACTCAAACGACCTAAAGAAAATAAAGGGCCGAGCGACCTATAAGAAGCAGCGACCTAAATAGAATCGAGGTTCAACGACCCACGGGTTAGGTCATGCGAGTTAAGGAGGTCAATGACCTAACAGAGACACGCGACCTAATAAAGGTACGCGACCTAAAGGCACGCGACCTAGCGACCTAAGCAGGAAACGCAACCTATAAGGGACAAGCGACTTAGGTGGGGAAACGACATAAAGGAAAAAGGTCCAACGAGTTAAAGCCCAACGACCTAACAAGAATAAGGCCCAATGACCTAGTGGTTTACGCGACCTAGTGGACGAACAGGTCGAGCGACCTAAGAGGTTCGCGAGTTATCGGTTTAATAAGGCCGAGCGACCTAATGAAGGAACAAGGCCGAACGACCTATAGGGCTCGCGACCTACGACCTAAAGGCTTGCGACCTACGACCTAAAAGGCTTGCGACCTACGACCTAAAACCGAGCGAGTCAAATACGAAGGCCGTGACTTTTCCACCCCGAGCGACCTAATGAAGACAGAGCGACCTAAGAGCAGTTTTTCACCAAAAACGCTAAAAATTGGAGTTTTGAGCCATTCCAATCCAAACCAAATGCAAATGTGCATGCGAAGGTGATAGGGAATCATTCCCAATAGTCCAATATGGTTATAAGCTAGAATTGTGAGATAAAAATCTCACCTTTTCACCAAATTTATGAAGAAAAGCTTGAAAGCAATGGAGAAGTAATCACAAGCTTGAATCCAATGTCTTCTTCTTGAATTTGGAATGAATGTTGGATTTGCAAGAGAATTTGACCTCGGAATTTTAATTTCTCATTCCAATCACCATTAATGCTAAAGCTTGGTTGTCAGGAAATTTATGAAGAGTGAGGAGAAAGGGAGAAGTGGGTTTGAGTTATAATGGCTAATCTAACCCAAAGTCCAAAGCGGGAAAAGTAAGTGAAATTCCACTAACTCTAAACCTATTAATGTTTATACTTAAAAAAGTTGTAAACGGCATTTCGAACTCAATGGAAGTGGTCTCGAGTCCTAATTTGACCGTTAGCAAAAAGTAGCTTTTCGGACCAATATCTGATTAACGACAAAATATTTAAATAAAATATTTAAATATAAAATCGATAAATATGCGGGTTGTTACACATATCCCCCTTAACAAATTTTATATATTCTCATAGTCTATACAATACCGTAATCTCCCCCGTACTGGGCGTTATCAGAGGGCACTCCATAGGTATGGTACAAAACAAACTCGTAGAAGGCATGCTAGGGTAGATGACACGACACAACTAAGCAATGCCAGGGTAGATATACTAATTATGCATCCGGATTGGTGGTAACGCATAGCAGCTACTACCGTCCACCTCGAAACACACTCCCGAGTGAAAATCAAAGGGTGGCCACCAAATAAATCAAAAGTCAGAATATAGTATCGATGGAGTATGTCCGATCGGAGGAATGACCTCACTTGGCCCGAGAATCGCTCCGGTTTTAGCCACCTTATGCCGACTTACGGGAGTCGGGTCCACGTATATACCTCATATAGGATGATCGCCACCATCCTACTTCATTCTGGAATCTCCACCGCGTACACAGTTGTCAAATTGGTTTTCGGTATTGGCAGAGAGTATGACAATATCTGATAAAGGTCTCTTTAACAACCAATCGCTTACTACACACCGAATGGTTCTTTTACATTTCTAAAATCATTACATAATTGATATCAAAATATCATATTCAATTCAAATCATATCACTTTCGAAATCATTACTTACTTTCGAAATCATATTTACCTTTGAAATCATAGTTCGAAATTATATTTCCTTTCGAAGTCAAATTCACAATTTATATCAAATATTGTGTTCTCAAAACTATACCACTTTGAAATCGTATTTCTTCCAAAATCATATTTCCAAAACAGGTTAAGTTCTTGCTTCAACATCATCATTTCGATTAGTTATAACTTTTAAATCCCAACTTAGGTTATGACATCATTAACCATATTCACTTTAAAAATCGAGATATTTGAATATAATCCCATCCATTTTACTTGGTTTGGAATTTGGAAGAAAATAGTTTAAATAGTTATAAATAATTAACAATGATTTAAAATAGATTAAATTAAAATAGATTAAATAGCTTTAAAATTGATTAATTAGATTTAAAATAAATTCAAATAGTCTAATTAGTTTAAAATAAATTAAATTGGTTTAAAATATATTTAAATAATTCATATAGTTAATATTAGTTAAATAGTTTAATAAATTTGAAAATCTTAATAATTAAAATTTTAAAATAATATATTTTTAAAATAGTTTATATTAAAATATGAGTTTAAAATTAATATCTAACTAAACTGTTCGTTTCATTATAATATATTTGGACCATTTCAAATTTCTAAATCGACAAGCCAAATTTCAATAAACTATCGAATTTCATATCGTTTCAATCCATGTTCAAATATTATTACGGATTACTCCAATTTCAAAATGTTTCAAAATTATTTTCAAACAAATTCAATAACTCAATTTTGATAGAATTTCATTTATATATAAAAGTTTACCTTTAAAATTCTGATTAATTTCTTAAAGAAATTCCCTTTTAAACCAATTCGCATTTCAACATCAAAACTTGATTTTTCTATAATACTTCAATTCATATAAATCAAATTTTATTTTAAAACGTCAATTGATTAAATTCAAAAATTTAAAAATTTAAAATTATTTAATTTAACCAATTCAGTGTATGTATATAATTTTCTACCCTAGGGTCAAGTAATACGGATATTTAACATTTCAATCCGCAATTTAAAATTCTACGGTTATATATCATTTCAAACCGCAATCCCGAATTAATAATAAAAATCCATAACGAACTTACAGTTTATAACAATATAAAATAAAACATCCATTCAACCAATATCAACAATCCACAACATCCACAATCATCATCCAAAACAATCAGTAAATATCAATATAGAACTGATAATCAATAACAGGTATTTACCTGGCAACTTATATTCAATAATAAATTAAATAGTGATTTAATTCAAACAAATTCAAAGCAACAGAAATAGCAATTTAAATATACCAAATAGTCATAAATAAATTTCAAATCATATCAAAAAATTAATTTAACTATCATAAGAAATTTTAGAAGTTGTGAATGGGTTAAAACACTCACCTTTGAATTTCAATCGAGTTTAAATCCAATTTAAGCCTAAAATTCAAACAATCTCAAAATCCGTCCAAACTTAGGTCAAAATGTCCAGAATTTTGATACGATCCTAGCGGAGAAAACCGCGTGTGAATCGGACCTCGTATTCAAAATTTATATAGGTTAGAACGACTTGAAATCAAAATATAAATAAAAAATAAAAAAATAAAAATAAAACAGCATTCACAATAGCCACGTCACCATCATCTCACGCAAACTACAGGAGCTTCACAGTATCGTTCGAACAAGCAAGAACCCGACCCAGTTGCCACGCCTCATCCCTATGTACACGCCGCCTAGAACCTCGCCACTGCCATCGAAGCTCGCCAATCACCACACCAGCGATCTCCACCTGGCCCCGCACTCGCGAAGGCTCGACGGAGGTCTGATCGCACAGCCGCCACCGCTTAGGGTAAATCTTAGTCGAGTTATACATGTCGATCAACCGTTGAAATTCCAAAAGAACACTGCTGATGCACTTCCTTAAGACCTCTCCACAAAACTGTATCCTCCAATCGCCGATCCGTCGCAGTTGATCGTGACTCGATGAACGGCGAAATTTGTTCCTCAATTTCTGGACAAACAGTGATTCAAATTGGAAAATGAGCTACTAATCTGAGATGCGCTCATCGAGATCTTTAAATCGATATATAATTCGATATATTTTGAGGAGTCTAACTTTTTTGATTTGGTTTTGATTTGAAATTGAATGGAGAATTTGTTTGTCTTCCATTAGAATGGGGAATCGAGAGGGAGATGTATATACAGACAAATGAATATGAGGAGTGGCTAGGATTTATAACGAGATATTTATAGGTAGGTTAGAAAATGGAAATAACAGGTCAGATTTGATTGAGGTTGGAACGATAAACGACCCAAAAAGCCCGTTCTGCCTCCGAAACGAAAATCGGTCAACCCATATATCAAAATAGACGTTTTCAAATATTTTAAATTCGATGGAATAGGTTTCAAGTCATAATTCCATCGTATGAAGAAGTTATGTGAAAATCTGCTTATTTCAAATTGATTTCAATTGATTTTAATTAAGTTGATTTCTAGGCGTTTGAGCCCGTACAATCAAATGACAAGTCCGATCGCTATGAAACTTAAAATCCTACAACAATTCATCGTTACGGATTCGATGAAATATGTTTCGTCGAAATCCGAGTCAGTGGCTAAATGGCTATATTTCATTTAATTAAATAAAAATTTATATTATATTAATTAAATCATATTTTCAATTTCAATTCCATAATTAACAAATTTTTATCATTTTTGATTTCTTAAACATTCACAAATAATTTAAACAAATTAAATACCAATTTAAAGTAGATAAACTTACCAATTATAGTATTTAACTTAAATTTCAAACAAAATCCAATTATTTAAAATTTAATTTCAATAAATCTTTTTAATTTGCTTTCAACCTTTATACTCAACCAATTTTAAATCTGATAACATAGTAAACATTTGTTTTACATTTCATTACATTAATATACCCAAATTTTCATCTTTATTTGTGTTGATCAATTTATTTCCATTAATCCATTTAATTGAACTTCCATCATATTATTCAATCCATTATTATGAAATGGATGAAATTTACATGGTTCATGATCTATTACACTTAAGTTTATTTTTCAACCAATTATTATAATTTCTTACATAATATTGAATTCATTCAATTACCATTAATTATATCATTTCATTAGTTAATTCAATATTCACATTTGTTTACTTATATTAAGTTTATAACCAAGTATAACAATTTACATTATTTCAATTATTGTAATTTCATTTAAATTGTTAATTATTAGCTAAATTATCATTTGTTACTTCATTTTAGTATTCATCTCATTATTAATTTACAGATTTTTATTTCTTCACTATTAAATTACCAAAAGTCATAAATTTAACAATTTTAAATAGTCGAAAATTTATGGGTCATTACACAGAAGGCCTCACCTTTCGACCTTGTCGGAAGTTTCTTTTCGGCCTAGTCGAAAGGTCTCACCTTTAACTTTGTTGAAAGCATGGGGTACCTCCCCTATGAAATCATTGATAAACCTTTCGAAAGCAATGAAACTTAAAACCTTTCGAAAGCAATGAAACTTAAAACCTTTCGAAGACATTGGGTTCAATTTAAAACAAGTGGGAAACCTTTCGAGTTGAGAAAAAAGATCAGAAAATCATTGGAGTCGAAAGCAACTGCTTCGAAACCTTTTCATAACCATTCGAAAAATAAATTGTTGGTGTTGGAACCAACCTTTCGAAATCAGTGGGGAGAGGGAAAAATTTAGAAAACAAAAGAATAACTTCGACTCCATCTGGGTCGAAAGGTTTGGAAGCGGCATCTATTCTTTCGATCTTGTCGTAAGCTAAACCTTTCGACTTTGTCTAAAGGTTTTAATTAAAACAAGAAAGCAAACTAATCGAAACCTTTTCTTTTAAACCATTTGACAATGTCGAAGCTCTTTGTTGAAAGCTAGCATGCGTATTTTCTTTAAAATCAACACAAAGTTTCATCTCTTTCGAAAGCTCTACCTTTCGACCCTAAACCTTTCGACTCCTTTCAATTCACTATGTACCAGTTGCCTAATACCATGCGCTTTTATTATTGACCTAGTTGAAAGGTTTGATACCTTTCGACTTTGTCGAAAGATTTGGAATAGAGGCGGAACTTCTTGCTAAAAGAGTTAAAATAGTGAAAATCCTATTTATTCGTACTTTAAAAGTTCTTTTGTACCAAACCTGCCTTATTTGTCTATATCTGATTAGTTGCCAGACTTATATGTTTAAAATGCTGCTGACTTTCCTTATTTAGAAATTTAAACAATTTTGAAAAAGTCCCTTTCTCCTTTTAATTGTATAAAACATTTATATCTCATACCTTATATAATTTTATATAACTATTAAATCATCTAAGAAAATTCTGTAAAAATTCCAAAAATCAATTAATACGTTCTTTTCAACATATAAAATTTTCGGATCCAACAATAAATTATTTTCCCATAAATATTTTTATAATCCAAAATACCATTTTCTTTCTTAGAAAATTCATAATTTTTTTACATAAATTCACAAAATTCTGAAAATTGAAATCCATCCCTAAAATAATTTTTTAGATCATCATAAAAATTCGCAAGGCTAACAGATGTCATTTAATAGGGTTTTCATCTCAAAACATGTCATAAAATCTTTGTGACCATACATAAATCATATACATGGATATATTATCATTTATCATCCGAAAACATGGCAAATCTTTGCAAAGTCATTCGGATTTAATCTTAAAACTGAAACCATAACAATCAAAGATATAAATATTATTCACCTTTGCTTTAAAGATTAAGGAGCTTGAGATTTGAATAAGTTTGATTTGAATTTGCCTTCCTTTAGCTTGTCCTTAGTTTCCTCTTCTTCTATCTTTGTTAATGGTGGCCTCCTCAAGTTTGAAAATTTTGATATGAAATGAATGTGTGTATAACACGCGACCTAAGGGAGGTGATAGGAATGACCTCATTCCCATAATATCCCTCCACTAATTCATTTTCAACCCTTCATTTAATTTATTCGGTAAAAGGCATGGCTCCCTTAACTAAAATCAAATTTCAATCTATTAATCAACACAATATTTTATTTATTTTATCTAACTAAATCTCCTAAATAATGTTATCAAAAATCTGGGGTGTTACAGACTCCCCTCTTTAAAGAATTTCATCCTCGAAATTACAATATGGCATACAAAAAAAACAAGAAGGTAAAACATACCATCAAACAAGTCAGGATAAGTATCTCTAATCCTGCTCTCATCCTCTCAAGTATAGTCTCTGTCATTGTCACCCCACTAGATTTTGACTAATCTAACCGTCTTTGCTCCAAGCCTCTTCTCATCTCTCGCAACAGTGTGAATTGGCTTCCTCACTATGGTTGTGTTCGGTTCTACCATTAAATCATCTGGCACTATCCGTGCAATAGTAGTCTCTGGTTCTCTAACACATTTTCTGAGATGAGAAACATTAAAAACATCGTGGACATCTGCCAAACTGCTCCGTAACTCAAGTGTACAAGGGAGTTTCCCGATCCTCTCAAGAACAGGAAAAGGTCCAATTAACCTAGGAGATAACTTACCCGACTTCCAAAATCTAAGCACACCCTTCATTGATGACACTTTGACGAAAGCTTGGTCCCCAACTGAGAACTCCAAATCTTTCTGTCTCTTATCTGCATAACTCTTCTACCTAGACCGAGCCTCCTTCATTCTATCCCAAATGACCTCAATCTTTTCTACAGCCTTTCTAACCAGATCTGGTCCAAGAATCAACCTATCCCCGGTCTCCAACAAACAAATGGAAGATTTGCATGGCCTTAATTACAAAGCTTCAAACGGTTCCATCCTAATACTACTCTAATAACTGTTGTTATACAAAAAATCGACTAGATGCGGATGGTCCTCCCATGATCCCTCGAAATCCAGAGCATAAGCCTTAACAAGTCTTTCAAGATCTTGTTAACTTTCTCTGTTTGCCCATCCATCTACGGATGGTAAGCAGTACTCATCTTAAGCTTGGTTCCCAAAACTTCCTACAGACTCTTCTAAAACTCGCTAGTGAATAAGGGATCTCTATCACTAACTACACTACCTAGAACTCCATGTTATTTAACCACATTCTTTGTGAACAACCTTGCTAAAATAGGTGTCGTCCTGGTTAACTAGACTGAAATGGGCACTCTTGGTCAATCTGTCCACTATGATCTATATACTTTCATTACCTCTGTTTGGCCCTGGCAACCCGTCTTTGATGTACATAGAAATAAAATCTCACTTCCACACTGGAATGTCTAACGGTTGAAGCAAATCATTTGGTTTCTGGTGTTCGGCCTTTTCCTGTTGGCAATTTATGCACTGCCTTGCACATAAACCAATATCCCGCTTCGTTCCTTCCCAGAAGAAACTCCTCTTCATATCCTGATACATCTTAGTACTTCGAAATGTATAGTGAACTTCGTACGATGGCATTCCCCTAAGACTTCCTTCTTTATGTTTCCTACACTCTGAACATATAATCTTCTTTTCTTTCTCAACCATCCATTCTAGTCAAGACTAAATTTTTTCAAGTCATCACTCTGAGTTCCTTCCTTTAGCTTCTTGATCTGTTCAGCTGACACCAGATCCTCAATCGGTTTAGAAGCAATTCGTTCGATCAACACTGGTCGAACTTCCAAACAAGATAATACAACTGTATTACCACTAAACTCAGCCTCATATCTCTACGGCACTCTACAATCTGCCAATGCTACTAAATCTTTTATCAACCATCATTGCCAACACTACATTCTGATGCTTCCTGCTTAGTGCATCTGCAACCTTGTTGCCTTTCCCTAGTGTGTAATCAATCCTTAAATCACAAGCGGCTATGAACTCTAACCACCTCTGCTGTCTCATGTTCAGCTCCTTCTAAGAGAACAAATACTTCAACAACTTATGATCTATGTATAGCTCAAACCTTTCTCCCAGAAGGCATGTACTCACACCTTCAAAGAAAAAAATCACTGCAACCAACTCTAAATCATGCGTCGGGTATCTGATCTTATGCGGTCTAAGCTGTCTAGAAGCATAGGCAATCACTTTACCTCTCAGCATTAGCACAACTTCTAATCCTATTCCTCATGCATCGATATAAACTACCAAATCCAGATTCCCCTCTGGAACAACCAACACTGGTGCATGGGTTAATAAGTGTTTCAAACTCTGGAATGTTTCCTCACACTTAACGGTCCACACAAACTTCACATCCTTCCTTGTCGATCTAGTCATCGGTGCTGCTATCTGTGAGAAACCCTTAATGAATCTCCGATATTAACTAGCCAACCCAAGGAAACTCTTTATCTCGGTTACTTTCTCGGGTCTCTTCCAACTATTCACTGCCTTAATTTTAGTCGGATCTACCGATAACCATTCCTCTGAGACTACATGACCTAGAAATTACACTTTCTTCTTCCATAAGTGACATTTCGAAACTTCGCCTTCAACCGATGCTGCCTCAGCGTCTCAAGCACCACACTAAGATGAACTTCATGCTCTCTTTCATCCTTAGAGTAAATCAAGATATCATCTATGAAAACCAGCATGAACCTATCCAAGTGCTCTCAGAATATCTGGTTCATCAAATCCACAAAGAAAGCTGGAGCATTCATCAATCCAAATGGAAAAATTAACCATTCGTACTATCCATATCTGGCCCTATATGCCGTCAAAGGTATATTATCATCTGCTACCTTGAGCGGGTGGAAACCTGTTTCCAAATCCAAATAAGAAATACCTTGTCCCACTTAGTTGGTCGAACAAATCGTCAATTCTAGGCAATGGATCTCGATTCATTATCGTCCTCTCATTCAACTAATGATAATCGATACATAGCATCAACGATCCATTCGACTTCTTAGCAAACACCATCGCTGCACCCCACGATAAACTACTTAGCCTAACAAAACTCTTGCCCTCTAAATCCACCAATTGCACCTTCAACTCCCTCATATCTGAAGTGGTCATCCTGCTTGGCGGTCTACTCACTGCTTCTGCTCCCGGAACCAAATCTATACGAAAATAAATAACTCGTTTTGGCGGCAATCCAACTACAAGCTAAAATGCATATGTGAATTCTCTAACCATGAAAACTCGACTGAACTCATCATCTGATCCAAAGCACCCAATAAAGCAAACATCGCAGCACTAGAAACCTCCTGCGGTGAAAATAATCCGATCTCTACAATCCAAGTGTCTAAGAGATATCTTCCTACCCTGACATAATATCTTAGCATCGTAATCACTTAAAGAATCCACACCAAGGATGATCCTGAACCCCATTAAATAAAACACATGCAAACTGCATACAAAGTATTACTTGATAGTTCAAACGCAAACTAGTCAAACCTCAACCCTAGAGTTGCATATTCTCCTATTGGATTCGCAACCTGTTAGGAAGTAACTTAATATGTGGGTTCAAGGTTAAGCTTATCTATCAAACATCTAAATATAAAAGAATGTGATGCACTAGTATCGAACAAAACGTTAACAGACATACCATGAATCTGAAGCATTCCTCCAAGAACTGCCTTTCCTTTCTCTTGGGCTGTTGGCTTAGAAACGGTGGGCTCTAATGCATACACCTTTCCCTTACAATCTCTAATGGGATCCTTGCACTGGTTCTTATAATGACATATCTCGTCACAGTTGAAACACCTAACATTCTTCCTATTAGAAACATCCTTTGCTTTCCCTGAGCGACACTCATTAGCAAAGTGTCATTTCTTGTTGCATTTATAGCAGATAATTCAGACTTCTCTTTCTCGGCTGCTCCACCCTTCTGAGCACCTTTCTTGGGAAAGAACTTTATCTTCTAGTCCTGCCCAACCTAGACCCCTTTGCCCTCGCTCTTCTCCAAAGACTCAAGGACTTCTTCCCGCCTCAAATCCATCTCCACAACAATATCAGAAGGATCTCTAAGATGAGACAAAGTAGCACTAGCCAATTCTAGCTTCAATCCTCTAATGAACTTCTCATTTCGCTTCAACACTGTATCTACAGAAGCATACCCATATCGGGCCAACTCTTCAAACTTCCTAGCATACTCAGCAATAGACATCTCGCCTTGCACCAGCTCAGCAAACTATCTAATCTAACCTGACTGTGCCATTACAGACATAAACCTCTCTTGGAATCTCCTCTTGAAATCCTCCTAGGTTACTATCTCCTCTTCAACTGTCGTTGTCACACTATTCCACTAGAATAATGTGGCTCACCGAAGCTGCCTGGACGCTAATCACCTCTTCTGCTCATCATTGAGCCCCATATCTACGGAAATCCTTTCACAGTACAACAACCAGTTCTCAAATTCAATGGCATCCTTCATTGCCAAAAAAGCTTCCCTCCCAGCTTCACAAAATCACCACTCATCTTGGCGAAATGATTAACCATTGGAACTTCCAAGACCCCTGCTCCTGTAGTATTTCCTCCTAATACTCTGGCTGTAACTCCTGCCTATATCATATTTCTAAAAAAATTGATGCACGACTTCCATTCCAACCCGCGACACCTCAACACCAACATTCTCCGCCTGACCTTGACCTCTTCCTGCGTTTGGTCCAGCATTCCTTCGGTGCTTCCCCCTACCGGGTTAACTCTACTTCTTCAATCATCCATATCTGTATTCAAACCTCATGAGATACAAAAAGATAACCTAATCAAAGATGGATGAATGGAGACAAAGCGCATACTTATATATCGTAAATACACATACGTTACTATAGCGTTATCCCAACCCCAAATCTTACTCTAATTTCTTTGGATTTTTGTTTTCAAAACAAATTTTTGAATAATTGTTTCTCATAAACCCATGCTCTGATACCAAGTTGTAACATCCCATACCTGGACGCCAGAAGGTAAGCATTATGGATGCTGTAGTCATCCATAGTATTAACTTCTGGTGACGAAATACAATAACGTTAATGGTATCCATAATATTAGAAGCACTTGAATATGAACAAAATCATACATTTCCATAACAATAATTACAGTGATTATATTTCGAACAAAATCATATCCAAGTTACCAAAATCCCCAAATGTATTCTCAAGCAATGATCAAATATAATTTACAACAATACACTAAGAGCAACATAAGAAGATGCCCCTTGGATGATCAAAGCAATATAGACATAATTTTCTTAATACACAGCAGAAACAATTTAAAACAGAATTCCTAAATTACCTATCCATCTACCGCCTGCTCGTCTTCGAATGCTTTATTCGCCAAAATCTGCTAAAACATGAAAACCTAAACCCTCGGCCTACTCAAATCAATTTTGAGCACCCGAGAGTCTAAGGGTAAAAAAACTTCGAGTCAGACATAAAGCCTAGTATGAATTATTTCTATTGCATCTTTGTTTTCTGATATATAGTGAGACCATGCCGCTTAGTGGAATGGGTTTCCCCTCACTAATATCTCTATTCGAAACATATATTTTGCAAATCCTTTCCTGCAACCAAACTGGTTAATCAACTGATTATAATAATAATATAGCAATATCCATTATGCTAAAATAGGAAATAAAATAGACTATCTGCCTAAAATCTGAGCTATCTGCTCTTTACTGGACTATCTATCCTAACATTGATTGTACCACAATGGCAATATCTTTTATGCTAGATAATGGGCTATCTGCCCAAAACAAGTAAAAAGGGTGGATAAACTGTCCTTGAAAAGCAGCAAGGTCCATTATGCTAACAAAAGAACTAACTATTCATATCTGGGCTAACTGCGCTTAACTAGATTAATTGCCCTTTGGACTATCTTCCCTCTAAACTAATTGTCCTCTAGGCTGACTGCCCTCAAAATGGACTGACTGTCCGAATTTAATTGAGCTAACTGCCCGAATTTTCTTTTGGATTAACTACCCTTCAATTTTTCCTTTAAAACATTTTCAAAATGTTTTAGTCCATCAAATCATATATATATTTACAAGGAAAATATCTCTTTAGCATTACTCTAAGCTATTTTTGCCATGATATATATATATATATATATATTTATATATTTATATATACTTTACTCAAAATAATGTTGATGATGTTCGTTAAGGATTATCTATCCTTTTAAAATAAGTTAAAGTCCTTTATAACTTAAATCACTTAGGCTATTTGCCTATTCATTATATTCGAATCTTTCATTTAAAACCATTGAACAACCTTTCGACAATATTGAAGGTAACTCCTTCAAAACCATTAACAAACCCTTTGAAAGCATTGAAGGTAACTCCTTCATAACCTTTACTAAAACCTTTCGAAATCATTGAAGGCAACTCCTTCAAAACCTTTAAAAGTCCTTCCTATTGTAAGCTTTAAACATATGACATCCGCCACTTAATTCCTTTAAATCTTAGCCTTTTGAAAACATTGCAAAACCATACCTTTCGATCTTGTGGAAGGTCTCACCTTTCATCCTTATCTCTTTCGGCTTAATTGAAAGTTCTCACCTTTCGACTTTGTTAAAAGCCTGGGGTACCTTCCCTATGAAATCATTGATAAACCTTTCAAAAGAAATGAAACTTAAAACCTTTTGAAGACATTGGGTTCAACTTAAAGCAAGTGGAAACCTTTCGAAACCATTCGAAGTTTACTACTTCGAAACCTTTAAAATGTTTTGACTTAAAACAGTTGGATTTTGCCTTCAAGTTAGGAAAAACGATCAGAAAAACATTGGAGTCGAAAGAAAATTATTTGAAACCCTAACAAAACCTTTCGACACCATTCGAAAATAATGATGTGTTGGTTTTGGAACCAACCTTTCAAAATCAATAGAGAAGCGAAAAATTTTAGAAAACAAAAGATTACCTTTGACTCCATCTGGTTCGAAAGGTTTGGAAGAGGCAACTATCATTTCGACCTTGTCGAAAGCTATATCTTTCGACTTTGTTGAAAGGTTTTAATTAAAACAAGAAAGCAAACCAATCGAAACCTTTTCTTTTAAACCATTTGACAATGCCGGGTGCTCTTTTTCGAAAGCTAGCAGGCATATTTTATTTAAAACCAACACAAAGTTTCGTCTCTTTTGAAAGCTCTAACCTTTCATCCCTAAACCTTTCGACTCCTTTCAATTCACTACGTGCCATTTGCCTGATACCATGTATATTGATTATTGACTAGTCAGATACCTTTCGACTTTGTCGAAAGGTTTGGAATAGAGGCGGAACTTCTTGCCGAAAGAGTTGAAATAGCGAAAATCCTATTTATCTGTACTTTAAAATAGTTCTATTGTACCCAACCTTCCTTATTTTTCTAAATCTGATTGGTTGCCAGATTTTTAAATTCAAAATGTTTCCGACTTTCCTTATTTAGAAATTTAAACAATTTTGAGGAAGCCCCTTTCTCCTTTATAATTATATAAAACATTTGAATCCCATACCTTAAATAATTTTATATAACTATTAAATCATCTTAGATAATTCTAGAAAAATTCCAAAAAATTGATTAATATGTTCTATTCAATAAATGATTTTCTCGTAAATAATTTTATAATCCAAAGTATCATTTTCTTCCTTAGAAAACTCAGAGAAATTCCACATAAATTCAGAAAAATCCGAAAATCAAAACCCATCATAAAAATTCACAGGGCTAACGGATGTCATTTAATAGGACTTTAGTCTCAAAGCATATCATAAAATCTTGATGAACATACATAAATCATCAACATGTATATATTATCGTTGAAAAACATAGAAAATCTTTGCAAAATCATTCAGATTTAATCTTAAAACCAAAATCATAAAAATTAAAGATGTAAACATTATTTACCTTTGCTTTAGAGATTAAGGAGCTTGAGATTTGAATGTGTTTGATTTGAATTTGCTTTCCTTTAGCCTTTCCTTAGTTTCCTCCTCTTCTTTCTTTGTTAATGGCGACTGGTCTCAATTTTGAATATTTTGAAATGAAATTAATGTGTGTATAACACACGGCCTAAGGAAGGCGATATAGGAATGGCCTCTTCCTCATAATACCCCTCCTCTAATTCATTTTAAACCCTTCATTTAATTTATTAATTAAATGGCATGGCTACCTTAATTAAAATCAAATCTCAATCTCCTAATCAACGTATTGTTTTATTTAGTTTATCTAACTAAATCTCCTGAATGATGTTATCAAAAATTTAGGGTGTTACATATAACTTGAGTGCATGCTAAGGCAACAGAATTATATTTTGCTTCACAGGGTGAAAGTGATATGAAATTCTATTTTTTTTACTAAACTAAGAAACTAGAGATTGACCGATAAAGTGACATGTGCCACTTGTCCTTTTCCTATCAGTTTTGCAACCACTGAAATCTACATCATTATATGATATAAGTTCGAAAGAGCCGCCTTTAGGATAGAAAAGACCGTTATTCTTGGTGTTGGATAACTAGCGTAAAATACGTTTAACTGCTCAATAGTGTGAATCTCTAGGTTGTGCTTGGAACCTTGTACATAGACATACACTTATCATGATATCGGATATACTAGCCGTTAAGTATGATAGTGATCCTATTATACTTCGAAATGATTTTGAGCAAAATCTTTCCATTTTCATCTTTACCTAAATTGGTATTGGTGCTCATGAGTGTTGGTTTACTAGATGTTTTCTCCATTCCAAAACGTTTTACCAAATTGTGACAACATTTTTACTGATTTATAAAAACACCATTTTTAACTGTTTAATCTTAATCCTAAGAAAAAATTTAATTCTCCTTTGGACATTTTAAATTCGTTTTACATCATATCTATAGTATCGTTACATAACTTTTCATTTGTTGATCCAAGTAATATGTCATCCACATAAATTTTAACAACCAAATATCATTATAATCTCTATTTATAAACAAGTTGTATTGATTTTTCCAATTTGAAATCTAGAATTTATTTAATGAGTTTTTAGTCTATCATACCAAGCATGAGGTACTTGTTTTAAACCATATAAAGCTTTCTTTAGATTATATAAATGTTCAAGAATTTTTTCGTGTATGAACAACGAAGGCTACGAAAACCTGTTCTTTTATAAAACCATTTAGAAAATCACTTTTCACATCCATTTGAGTTTTTTTAAAGTTATGATGACATGCAAAAGCAAGTAATGTTTGGATGGCTTCTAGACGTGCGACTGGAGCAAACGTTTCTTCACAGTCAATGCATTCCTCTTGGTTATACCCTTGTGCTACTAACATTGCTTGTACGAACAATATTTCCATTTTCATCGATTTTATTGTTATAACCCCATTTTTTCCCCATCACGGATTTATCCATAGGTCTCGGTACAAGTTCTCATATTTCATTTCTTTTGAATTGATTGAATTCCTCTTACATTGCCATAATTTATGACTTGTCAGTTGATGCTTCTTTATAATTTTTAAGTTCAAAATTTGAAATGAATGCAACGTGACTCATTTGATTTAATTGATGTATGGTAGAAATTTTTGTATTTAAATCACCAATTATATTGTTAATTGAACGGTCGTTAAAAATACGAGGTGGTGATCTTAACATATTATCATTGTCAATGGTATTCTCATTATTATTATGTACAACTATGTTATTTTCAGATGGTTTTGTTAAAATTTCATCATCATCAATGTTGTTTTTATTGGAAAATATTTGTCAAACAAAACATTTAAACTTTCTTCTATAGTACTAATGCGTTTATTAGATACTCTATTACCTTTGCTACGATCAAAGTATCCGACAAAGATTCCTTCTTCAGCTTTTGAATCAAATTTTCCAAGATTATCTTTAGTGTTTAGTATAAAACATTTTGAACCAAATATTCAAAAGTACGATACTTTGGATTTTTTACCAAAAAACATTTCATAACAGGTATTTTTGGTTAAAGGATGTAATGTAACACGAGTCAATACATAACAAGTAGTAGCTACAACTGTTGTCCACAAATTCTTTCATAGATTACTACCGTTAAGCATATTTCATGTGTTGAATATGCAAGTATATGATTTTTGTTTGATGATAATAAACATATATATATATATATATTCATTAAAATGTATTTGTTAATGTACTGTTTTATTTTCATAGATTAAATAAATATTGGCTGAATAAGATAAATAACACAGAATTTGGATTCAAACGGATATTTTATTCAAACAAATATTTATTACAATTTTGAATAGTACAAATTCAAACTCTCACTATATATATACACACACACACAAATTTCAATAGCATTACAATTTCAATCACATCACATTTTAATTTACATAATTGTCCTCACTACATATCGCTCATTCACTCGCATTTATCTTCAACTTTATTCCAGATTGAATCCAACATCTGAGTAATCTGAAAAAAAATATACTGACGCAGTAAAATTGAAAAGGAAATATTTTTGCAGTATAAAATAAAATGTGCATTATGAAAATAATATTTGCCTCAGTTATTTAGGTTGTTCGTCATCATTTAATTTTGAATTCATCATACACGAACAGCTTGTGGCATGCACAGTGTATCACTGTACATGCCACAAGGCCGTGCACACCGATATATATACACTTGATAAAATTGCAGGAACAGGTGAGCACAGGTCAAACCCAAATGAAAAGCTGGGCTCAACTCAATTGCAATACGAATAAAGTCACGACATGAGCACAAGGTCAAACCCGAGCTATAAGCTGGATTCAACACAAGTGCAAATTCAAGAAAATGGTCAAAACAATTAAAACAAGCCTCGACCAAAAAGTTCAGTAATGTACACACGTCTGAACCAAATGCCACCAAGTGAATATGATAACACTGCAGACAAATGTACAGAATGAAGACAACTACAATCTTACAAGCATCAAACCAGACTCAATGAAACAACCCTACAACACTTAGACGCAAGCATATTCGAGTCACAGTGCATCTAATCAAACCAGTGTGCAGTGACAATATACATGAAATCAAGCTACAATGACGACCAGGCAGCAAATAGTGAATCAAGATAAAAGACCGAACCAACATATATGCAACATGAACAAATGATCAGTGGACAATGCATGAAGGCTTGAACCAGACTCGAGTGCTACCAGAACTCAAAACCAAGCAGTGAACCAATAAATGACCCAGTACAAGATGAAATCACATATATACATACATAAATGTATGTACACAAGTGGATGAATACATATGCAAATGCCACTGTGATTTCGACAAACCAAAACAAGTTGATATGCACATATATACATAATCAGACCAGGGATGAAACTCATCACAATTCAAACTACAACAGATGACAACAGTGGTGCAACAAAACCCAATACAGTGAACTACATGATGAACAAGTATGCAAGTGAAGACAAAAATGTTTGGACTAAATGCGTGTGAATTCTAAGAAAGACGGTGATCGAACATACAAACCAGAAATGCTTAAATCAAATGAATACAAGTTGAAATGCCCAGATCAAATGGAACAGACAAACAGTAAAATTCACATGCCACTGAAACAACCCAGACTAGTACCATACAACAACTATATACATATGCATAACCAGATTACAAGATGACCACATCATAGCAGTATGGAAGCAAGACTACATGAATCAGACTGGAGTACACACGTGCAGACACATAAGAACAGTCAGGCAATGGCAAAGGAAAAGCAATGCAAAACTTCCAGATGAATACAATCATCACGTAGCAGTTTCAAAATAATGATACACAGCAAGTTCGAACAAATCATGGATCAATAGTTTTAAATCAAATCAAGTGGCCGAAGTCATAGCAAAAAGTTCGAACCAAAAATAAGGACGCATGGGATTTCAAACAAGAATCAAATTAAGTCAGTGCCGAAGTTGAACAAATCAACAACCTCACAAAGGCCTGATATCCAAGAAAATGAACCAAGTCAGAAATCAACACCGTGGGTATCAAGTAATCAAGCAACGAAAGTCACGAATTTGAACAAGTGAGAAATTATCACAAACATTCGACTTAAATCAAATGGCCGTGAAAAATTCAAGCAAATTATCAGACGAACGAAAATCAAGGGGTTTGAACCGTATATAAACCCATTCATCATCGGCCGAGATTGGAATTCGAGTTCGAGCTTAACAGAGAATAATCATTTAACTTGAATCATCAATCGAGTTCAAGCAAGCAAATCAGAAGAATCAACAAACATAAATTACATACCAAAATCAGGAGTCGAACTCGATAAAAAATTGGGGGCAGCCGTGTGCTAAGAGAGAGATCGTCGATTGACAAAGCAAGGGACTCTAAACCATCATTTAATCGAGAAATCAAAGTCGACAGCCTCAATTTTTACAAGCCCTAATTTATCAGAGAGGAACGATCCAAGAAACCATTTTTACAAACCAAGGAGAAAAGGGCCGGCAAATTTTTCTCTGTTAAAATTCAATTTGGGCTGGATAATTAAAGAAAAGGATTTGGCTTTAGTATATTTAAATTAGGGATTTATTGTTTAAATTGTTTTTTCCTTTTTAACTTGTGTAAATTCTAGTCGTGTGACTAGGGGACGAGCTACGGTGGCGTAGTTCGAGAATTCGCAACTCAGTGGCCAAGTTGTGGCAAGGTTTTAAGCGTAAAGTTAAGGCTAGTCGATAGCGGGTGTCGCGAGTTTACGTGTGTAAGCGTCTGACTGCTTAATTTCTAGTAGAAACCTTGGGGCAGCACGTAGGCAGGGTTTTGCCGAAGCTGGGCAAATTCTGTGTCATTCTATTTCTGCATTTATTATTCTGCTATTATCTATGCTGCTATTATTCTGATATATCTGCATTGAAATTATTTTATACAAACTTTCGCAATGATTTTTATAATTGATAGCATCGCGCTATTCACCCCCCTCTATGGTGAAATCGATCCTACATCATGCACATTCTTGGAGTGTACGATTTTTCCTTTCTACAACATATTTTGTCGTGGTGTTCGAGGAAATGAAAAATTATGTCTAATTTCCTTTTTGTTACAAAAATTTTCAAATTCACCTCCATGATCACTTCTCATATTCCTTCTTTTAAGAGTCATTAAGTTTTTAATTATTTTAGCAAAATTTTTAAACATCTCAAATGTATCACTCTTATGTTTTAAAAACACTGTCCATGTGTATCTTGAAAAGTCATCTACGGTAACAAATACATAATTGTTATGATTTATTGAATGTACTTGAGTAGGTCCAAATAAATCAAGATGTAATAATTCTAAAGGTTGTTTAGTAGAAATTTCCTTTTTAGATTTAAAGGATCTCTTCATCACATAAATTTTTAACTTTATAGTGTATTTTAAGAACTAAATCATGTTTAGCCAATTTGTTTATAAACCTAAAGTCTATGTGACACAACCTTTTGTGCCATATCCATGGATCATTAAAATATGCAGATAGGCATAAATTGCTAGAGTTATTATATTCATATTTAACACATAGATGTTTCTTTTTCTTAAACCTTCAAAGATCAAATTGATATTTTGATCAGATATGTTGCATTTATTTTTCTCAAAATCAATTTTGTATCCTTTATCACAAAGTTGGCTAATGCTTAAAAGGTTATGTTTTAGATTTTCAACTAAAATAACATTTGAAAAGACAGGTGAAGTGAATATACCAACATTGATGACATCTCCAATTCCAGTGACAAATCCTTTTGAATTATCTCCGAAGGTTATAGTACCATCATCTCTTTATGTTATATTTGATAACATTTATGCATTCTAGTCATATATTTGGAGCATCCGCTATCAAGTTCCATTTCTCCTTGTTATTAGATTTTCGTTTGGGTACCTGCAAGATAAATACAATTTAATTGGTACCCACTTCCTTTGTTAGGGCCCTAAGTGTTAGAGAGTGATGGTTGTCATATCCAAGAGGATTAGGGACCTTTAAAACAGTAATTTTTATTATAAACAACACTTTTCGAATAGTTATCTATGTATTTTTTCTAATTAGTTTGTTACCAGATTTTGAAATCCATATTTTTATTATTTTAGAGTTAGAAGTCTTTTCTCTAGTATGAGGCTTCTTGAACCTTTTATATAGTGAGCCGTGTTTTGAAGTTTTCTTGAAACCTAATCCATTCTCCAAAACGTTTAGAACTTTTGATCAAATTGTCCAAATTCTGCTTTCCTTTATTGAATTTTGAAATTATATTTGAAATCTTACCTAACTCATTATTAAGACTGGAAATTTTGGATTTTGATGCTTCTAGATTATCCTTTAATACAATGTTTTCTTCTATAATACCATCGTTTTCTAGTTTAAATTTTCTTATTTCACATAATAAGGAATCATTTTGAATAGATAGATTTTTATATTTTTCTTGTATGGTATCTAATTCTTCTTCTAGAATGGTTTTCTCATCTTTTAATAATCCCGTTTCAAGCTCCGTACGATTAATTTGAGAAACATATTCTTTATTTAATTTCGTAATTTCTCCATATTTATCATCTTGTTCCATGCTAAGTTTTAAAATTTCATTATAAGTAAGATCAAAACATACCTCCTCAGTATTTTCCATGAAGCATACATTTGCTTGGTCAAAATCCCTACTGCTATCACTATCTGATGATGAAGACGAATCTGAGTCATCCCAAGTTTCATGAAAAGCCCGTTTTCTTTTCTTGAATTTCTCGAACTTGCTTTCCTTCTTGTCATTACGGGGTTTTGGGCATTGTTTCTTCATGTCTCTGAACTTGTCACATCCAAAGCATTTAATTGAAGTTTGGTTGGATGAATTTGAATTTCCTTAATTTTGGGATCTCATTATCTTTTTGAATTTCTTAAACTTGTTGTAGTTTTTTGCAACAAATATGATCTCATCTTCATCTAAGTCTGAATTATTATCGTTTGCTTGAAAAGCTATATTTTTCTTTTCGTTATTTTGTTCTTTTCTTACCTGCAAATTTGCTTCGTACGCATCAAATTTCCTATTAATTCTTCAACTTTTAGTTGAGATAGATCGTTGGCCTCTTCTATAGCCAACACCTTTCATTCCCATTCATTAATCCAGGAATTTAGAATACATATAACTAAATTAAAGTCTGTAATTTGACTACAAGTGCCGTAAGATCATATTGAATAGTTTGAAATCTAGCATACATATCACCAACAGATTCATTTGCTTTCATTTTAAATGAAGAAAATTGATTCCTTAAAATGAAAATCTTCATTTGTTCTACTTTTTGTGCCTTCATGAGTGATTTGTAGTGTACGTCACATATCATATGCAGTAGTGCACAATATGACACGTGAAAATTCATTTTTGTCAAGTGAAAAAAATAGAACATTTATGACTTTAGCATTGCTTCTTGTTGTGTTCTTTTAAGCATCTATCCAAGTGCTTATGTCTGTATTTGGTGCTTCATACTTATTTTGAGTTGTTAACCAAATTTTTAGACCATTAGCTTCTATAAAAATACGCATTCATGTAGACCAATAAACATAATTACATCCAGTGAATAGTAGAGGACATGTAGTGGATTGACTTTGTTGGAATGTACTTGCAATATTAAATATGTTTCAATTATGTGTTATGATAACTTGAAATAACCATGTTAATTGAAAGTGTATATGGATTGTGTGATTATATCTAATATGCAAGTGTAATAAATAGCTAATTTATAACTAGTATAGTAAATAAATAAAAGTAAAGAAATAATCACACCTAAGTTTTTATACTGGTTCAGACCTCCCATCCTATGTCCAATCTTGAAGCTCCCCTTCGGCCTTAACTAGTAAACAACCATCGCTTTGCCTAGAGGAATAGGCTTGATACCAAAAATCCCTTCTTGACAAGTATGCGTTCTTAGTAACACTGATTTTGACTACACGGTACAAATCGTCCTATAATCTTCTTTGTGTAGTATGTGTATATGAAGCTTTGGTTTTAGGAAGTGATAAAACAAATAAATTGATTGCTTTTAGAAATCAGAGTATGCAAAGAGTACAGATATAAGATTCAGAAAATTCAAGTTATTTGTTTCTTAAAATCTTTACATATTTATAAGTGTTGAAGAGTTTTCTTGAAGAGTAACATTCTTTAGCATGTGCTATTTCATTCTAAGGGTTGCAATTTTTAAGGAAGAAGAGATGCGTTGAAGAGATATAGATGTAATCATTAGAATGAAAGAAGTGTCTATTCATAGTTTAATTCCATTAACGGACACAAACGTCTGCCCATAAATTTTAGACCTCTGTTTAAATATATATTTTTAAACAGAGAACAGATTCAGATGTTTGGCATATATAGACAAACGTCTGATGCCTGTTAATATTGTTCAAATAGAGAACAGTGTCAAACATCTGGCATATATGGACAGACACTTGATGCTTTTTAATTTTTGCAGTTAACTTATTTAAAATAATGAAAGGTTTATGAAAACTTTGATGTGCAATGTTGTGTGAAAAGTACTAGAGGAGATTTTACAAACCATCTATCTATGACTATAACACACTATAATAGCTTTTCTAGTACAAATGATTCTTCTCTTCTACTAGTCGTCTTCAAGTCATGATAATGTGAATTTTGAAAGCTTTTACCTGCAAATAGATGGAATATATTTTATGTGTATGATTGTATAGTTATTGTCATCGAAACCATAAAATAGAGGTTCTAATAATTCTTTCTTATGGACATATGCTTCCCTTACATTTCGATTGACAAACTATTTGATATTTCTACAAAATAACTTATTCAATTTTTATGCTTATAGAATGATAATTTCATATCATTTCGTGGATCATAATCGAAATACCCCCAAACTCAATATTCTCTTACTGACCTCGAGACTCTTTGACTGTTATGTGTAAACAATCTATTCTAAATTATTATTTGGAATTTACTGTTTCAACACATATGTACAAAACACAATGCCATACCAAATGAAAATTTTACGAGTAACATCCGAATCATCTTAAGCAAATTGAATGACGAATCTGTTGCTTTAGTTTCGGTAATTGAAAATTATGATTTTACTCTTATCAATATTGCTCACTTTATTTCAATTGCATTAGTTTTTATCTTGAAGATACATTCGCGGTTGATGGATCATATCCCTTCAGGTACATCTATCAAAATCATATTTTGGTAATGTACTTGGAATGCTTCTATATTTGTGCATCAACCATATCATAGAGTCAATACTCTTAATGGCTTATTGACAACTGAGGATTATTTATTCTTGAGATTTGATAGAAAACTCATAGTTTCTCTTCAATATGCAAGAATACTTATTAGACATCATAATGGGTTGTGTTCATTTAGGTTTGGTTAATTTCATTTCATCCATCGTAATCAGTTTTATCCTTAGATAATATCCAAATTCATTTTACTATAATAATTTCTAAAAGAAATTCCTTCGCTATGAAGTTGGTATTTCTTGAAACAACAATTATTTCTCTATGCATCTAGTTGGTGTTCATAAATTTTTTATGAATTGCATTACATAAAACTGATTTGGTTTTAGTTTATAGTAATTATGTTCAAAAAATAAATTGGTCATCCAATGACGATCATTCCCAAAATCTTTGGGTGATTCTTGCAAGAACCCTAATTTACAATTATTATGTGCGGTCATTCGTCTTGCACAGCCTGCCAACTCCTTAGCCTAGAATATGTTAGGGTTTCTTGTAAACCCTTATCTTGTATGATTTTGTAAACCATTCTTTAGATGGAATTAATTTTAAGCTTGAGTATTACTCCTAGGTACACGGCCTTATAGAAAAAAGTTAACTCAACCTTACTTACAATTAATTATACTTCATTCAACAAAGTTCGATTACCCCTTATCGATACTTCATTATGTATGAAAGGAAGGGGTGACTTTTGTGATTGAATCTTTACTCATTTTAGGTACATTTGGAACTCTTTTCAGTATACTCACATATTCGATCAAATTGAATCATTTTATCTTCCATTTCATACTATTTTATTTACTTTTGTTTTTTATATTCTATGAGCTCATCATTAACATTTTTGATGTGTATAATATACACATGTTTATGTCTGCGATAATTCATTGGTAAATACAACAGACTATGTGAAACTGTTTTGGGACTTTCAATTACATACATTTATATATATCAATCCGTAGAGTTCATCAACTCTTATAATACTCCCACTTAATGGGTGTTTTGTGCTTAATTGTCTAAGATATAATTTAGCATTATCATATGATTCATAATTATACTATCATCAATTATTTCTTAAAACTTTAGTTTAGTCTATAATTTCAAAATAATTGCAAATAAATTTGGATGCTTCCGTATGTTCCAATGCATCACAAATACCACTATTATAGTTTTATTTTATAATGAATATTCATAATATTTGTGACATCCCAATATTTTCAACCATTCACATCTGCAAATGTTGGAATTGAATTGCTCAAAATATCAGATTGTTAATTTATATTTGGAAAAACTCAACATATACAGTAAATAAAATAATCACAAAAACATGGACACAGAGTAATGTAACAATAAGCAGCGGAAACAAATGAATAGTAGTTCATGAAGCTACTATATATATAACAGAGCTAACACAAGATACAGTAGAAGTCCCGAATACATAGAAGTCTCAATACAATAGTCAATTAACAAGATCATAATATAACACAGGAGTCAACTGAATAACTATAAGTTGAGTAGACAGATGGATCTCCATGCGAAACTCCAACTCCAAAGTTGAGTCTCTAATGTTGTGCACTACGCCATAGATTGCATACTGCAACACCAAGAAGTGATGCAGGAAGTGCCAAAAAATGTTGTTGTAGGCTAAAAAAGAGCAAAGGCAACACTTTCTCGGTGATGCATTTTGCCGCGTTGCCCTAGAGTCAAAGGCAACATATTTGCGGCCCTAGGGCAACATCGGTTCTGTTGTTGCCACGTGTACCAAATTTACTAAAAAAGTGGGCCCCACATTCTAGGCCCCAACATATGGGCCCACATTGTGGGGCCCACTAATTCTGTGGCCCACCTTTACGGAACCCTGTTGTGGGGCCCATATTCATTAATCTATGGTAACACTTTTACCATCCAATGGAAACACTTTGCCAGTTTATTACCACATTTAACATCAAATACTGCAACATTATATCATATCTATGGCAGCACCTTTTGCAATTTAAATTGAAAATGTACTGCAACATTATATCATATCTAATGGCAACATTACACTGCAACGGAGAACATTTAATTTCAGAATAACCAGCAACACAAGTTTTACTTAGTCAAGTACAAAATAACAAACATACTTAAAAACATAGCCAGCGTATTCATAGTTACAGCTAGTACATATTATGTATGTGCTTGTTGTTGGGGCATATTTTGAAGCTTCTGCAGACTTTGTGTCGTCCTATAAGCCAAGATGGACCGTGCGACTTTCCATCAGAAATTATTTCTTGAACAACTCCATCACTTCCTCCTTCACCTATTGTTTTTTCAATCTTATCCTACAAAATAAAGCAGTTTCAACATGTGACATTAAACAAAATTAACAATTCTGAAACAAGAACATTTATTGAAAGATTTTGCAAAATGTTTGAAAGTTTAGCATTTATAGTCAAAGGGTAAAAATATTGCTATAGAAAGAACAATACACAACTTACCTTGAAACTAGGAAGGAAAAATGTATCATGAAAAACGGGTTGACCACTTTTCAACTGTTCCCACATTAAGCCAATGGTAGTTTACATCGAAATGTAAACTTGAATAACAATTACTAATCAATGTATTATCAAGGTACATGCTACTTTTATGTGTGTTAAGATGACGCCATCTTCAATAGGTCAATTCAGTACAACAATAGTGACCGACCACAGATTTGTAGTCTGTATTTGACCAATCAAAGTATTATGTTAACACATAAAAGTGGTGTGGATAAAATTGCACTCCCATGAGAAAATAATCAAAACCATATGTAGTCGAAAATAAGGGGAAAAAATATATTTACCTACAATAAGCCTGGTCGATCATTGCTTACATATTCAAAAATCACTTGTGAGTAGAAATATTGAAAATTAGAGTTTGATCTGGACATTAAAAGGAACATATTATCATATCACGAGCAAAGGATAAACAAATTTCTACTTCTAGGGTGACACAATATTTGCATATGATAATATATATATAAATAATCTACTATTTCTGTTTATGCTATGTCAAATCCAAACAAATTAACAGAGTATATTGAAGAAGAAGAAAAAGAAGAAAAGAGGGTAAAAAACCAGAAAGGATTCAGCTTGCCTGTTATTCTATTTTGGGCCACAGCATACTTGTAAAAAAGCTATCAAGCTTGGATCTGCAGAAAATGCACTTATCAACTGCTCAACTTTATACAAGCCTATATCAGAAGTGTTGTCATCTTCAAGGGATGAGGAAAAAGATGGCGTATCAAGAATCCGTCAAAGGTAAAAGGTAATTTGGCCAACATTACGATCCAGTTTAATAGCTAATAATTTACAAAACAACATACCTTGTGCATTGCTCGAGAGAGCAATGACTGACATCCAACTGGATCATCAAAATATGAACATGATCCAACTTTACGCTTATTATACAAAAGGCCACCATTGAAAGGGTTGTTCTTGTCCCCATATCTCCACCATGGCTTTTCTGTACATTAAGAACACATGCCCGGTAAGCTTGCAATTCAAAATACATATATTCAAAGTATAGCTTCAAATACCTTTAGGCACGCATAATATGACTTGGGGCCAATATTTTGGTCCACAAACTCAAACACTCTTCAACTACGATAGTATGCAAATTACAAGTTCTCCATCGGTATATTTAACAAGGGTTAATGACGATTTAAATAGTTTTTGGCGTTGACAAACCGTTGATCGCTTAGGTAAAATGCATGGAGTAACTTCAAAAAATTTAGTCTCTGAGTGTGATGGGTTTCTTTGACAGTAATTTCAAGAGGAACATAAACCGGGAGGCCTATATCCATATCTATAGTTTGTATGCAGTGAGATTTCCTAAAAACTAGACTTATTTTCATAATAATCACATAGGATTTAAAAGGAGAATATTGGTCATCATTGGTAAAAATATATGGAGTACATGTATTTCAAACAAAAGCACTCAGCAAGTTACTGCTATTATGTCTAATGCGGGTGGTTTCCGATGCATTATTAGCTTTGCGTATGCAAGTAATTCTTTTTCTGACAGAGAGAAGATGTGGGATGAATTCATTTTCAATGCATCTACTGTTCAATTGCCTTGGATAGCTTTTGGGGATATCAATAATGCTTTGAACCCTAAAGATAAGACGAGAGGATAACATATTCCTTTTTCTTATCTTACAAGTTATAATAATTGTATTTTACAATGTGGCCTTGCTGAATGTGCTTTGCAGGGTTGTAAATATACATGGAGAAAAGGAGGCATGTTTACAAACATCAATAAAGTTCTAGTGAATCAAGAATTCATGCAAATTTCCTTGGTTTAACTTCTACTGCTCTTCCTACAATTTTTAATGAGCACACTCCTATCTTGATTAGATTTAAGGAAAGCAATAGGCAGGACAAAAGTGCTCCTTTCAGATACATTAACAGTTGGCACATATTGGAGGGATCTCAACAATTCATCACTGAAGTATTCAAAGCAAATGGAGCAATAGTAAGTTCTCAAGCAGCTTACCAGTGAAAAAATAAAGAAACAACAAGTATAGGCATCGCAGTACTTACCAAACACACATTCCATTCACTGCCACTCGAAACCGAACCATATCCCATTCAACTTGTCCTACTGCCATCAAACCATCCACTTCACAACGCTGCTGTTCCACGCAAACGCTTGCACCTCTGTTCTAAACTTCACTATTCCCACCGACTTCACTGTCAATCTCACCTATTTCACATTACTAACAAATACTACATAACCAACCCGACCCTTATTCATCAACCTCTCATCACTGTCTTCCACTATTTCACTTCAAACTGCCCTGTAAATACCATACTCCCCAAAACCATCAATCACAGCAATACATAACATCTTCATACCATCAGCAACCTCAAACATAAACTCAAATATCTCCAACCCTTCCACAACCACAGTCCAACCACCATTGGCCACCACAAAACTGCTGCTCCAGTCAACAAACCCACCCTGCTCCACTGACACTGGTTCCACTGTCATACAATACTTCCATCCACCATTTCCACCTAACAGCATCATTCACCTTCTAGCCACTGCATACTCACAAAATTGCACCAAACAAATACATCTCCAAACCTCCTCTGCATACACTTCGCCAACACCAACTATATTCATAGACCACTACATCCACATACCCCTGTCAAAAAAACAGTCATCACCATCACCAAAACAGTCCATCACTGCCTCACTATACCACTACCAAACATAACCCTGTCATCACATCTCACTTAAGCATAAACTGCCATCAACATCCTCCGACCTACTTCACCTCAGACACACTATCATCCACTTCCTCCAACACCCTACAGAATCACCTTTGAAATCATCAACTACCCACAGAGAACCTCAACCACCTTGCATCATCAAAGACCATCACTGAATTCATCCCAGTTCAAGCTCACTATTGCTACTCAAACACGAACCCGTGCCTTTCACTACTCAAAACCCAATCCCCAAATCATGACACCAACTCCACCAGTGAACAAACTCCAACCTACTCCGGCTATCAACCCAGTCGAACCATTCGACTTCGCCTCCTTCTCTCTGCCCTAAACTGCAACCAACATTGAGTAACACTCGTGACCTCAAGCCTCCACCCTCAACTGCATTGCGACGAACCACGAACAAAAAATCCCTAAACGTGACTCGCAACTCAATCGCCTCGACAACCAAACTCCTCTGCGACTTCAACACCATAAATTGACCAGAGCAGAAAATCGAGCCCAAAATCGACATCGCAATCGCGAATTTTGGGAGCTCCGCAAAGTTTACTTATTTTGTTTGAACGAGATTTTGGAAAACTATTTTCAAATGAGATATTTGTTTAGAGTGAAACCCTTCAATATTTTGTAAACTTTTGCCGCTTTGTTTTTGCTTCCCGCTTTAAAAATTATTGCAGCTTGCTTTTTTTTCCAGCCCGCACTCATTTTTTATAATATTTTTATAAGTCTATAGCTACTGCAATATAGTATTGATATCTATGCTAACATCCTGAAGCTAATGTTGTAATAGACAAAAATCAGCATAGCTGTCGTTACATTGTAGCTAGCAACATCTTATATTTTCGTTGCAATAGGCAATCTATGGCGTAGTGTGTGGCACTCAATCTGACCCGAGCGTAAAGCAAAACACAAAACACTAGAGTCAGAATTAAAATTCTTATATCAATAAATCCTACTCAAGTGAAATATCAACTGAAATACAAGTAACTCAAAGGATGTATGGGATATCCATCCTCTAAGGGTCTATGGAACTATCTACTATGTAGTAATATACACTATTATAATATGTCTAGAGTAAAGTAAACTATTAAAATAGCATTAAGGCGTTACCCATATCCCCCTTAACACATTTTTACATATTCCCATAGTCTATACAATACCGTAACTTCCCGTAAACTAGGCTTATCAGAGGCCACTCCATAGGTATGGTACAAAACAAACTCGTAGTGGTCACGATAAGGTAAGTGACCCGACACAACTAGGAAATGAAAGGATAGATATACTAATTACACTTTCGGGCTGGTGGTAACGCATAGCCGCAACTACTGCCCACCTCGATCCACACTCCCAAATCAAAGGTGCGCACCAAATGGTAATCGAAGAAATATGTCAGACCGGAGGAGCTACCTTATTTGGCCCGTCAATTGCTCTTGTTTTAGCCACCTTAAGCTAACTCACGGGAGTCAGGTCCATGTGTATACCTCAAATAGAATCGTCACCACCATCTTACTTCATTCAGGAATCTCCACCGCGTACACAGTTGTTAAACTGGTTTTCGGTATTGGTAGAGAGTATAACAATAACCGATCCCGGTCTCTTTAACAACCAATCATTATTATAACACTATGGTCATTTCAAAATATCATACTTCAAAACCAAAATATCATATCCATTTCAAAACCAAATCAATACGGCATCATTTCTCACTTAAAGTAATACTCATTTCCAAAATCATAACACTTTCCAAAATTATAACTCTTTCGAAATTATAACACTTTGTAAATCATAACACTCCGAAATTATAATACTTTGAAATTCATAACACGTTCCTCTTAAGCAGTTTACATATTAATAATAGTATGTATATTAAAACTAGTTATAAATAAAATAGTTTATGTTAATGTAATTTGTACATTAAAAATAGTTTTATTTAATATAGTTTATATTAAAAATAGTTTATATTAAAATAATTTTATATTAAAATAATTTATAAATTAATATATATATATATATATATATATATATATTTAAAACACTTTATATAACAAAATAATGTCCTCAAAGTTCACAAATCGATTCAAATTCCAAAATTCCATTTAAATCAAATCTCAGTTCACAAATTTCAATTTAATTCAACATCTTAATAAACTGTTTATATCAATTTCAAATATAGATTTTGAACTTCATATCAAACCATTCAATATATAGATTTGAACTACAAATCAAACCATTAAATTTCAATAGTCTTCAGGGATTTAAATATTCAAACGCTTACAAAACTAAATTTGAAAATTTATTTTATCTTAAATCCAACTCTACTATTATTTAGTTTTGAAATAATTACTTAATCAATACAATATCATTTAAATAAAACCTTAAATTACAAATAACTAATATTCACTTCAACTTATTTAAACTTGAAATATTCATTTTTCCACTTTAAATCAAAATCAAGTTATAAAATCATATCTTTAAAATCTCAATTTAATAAGTTTCAAATCAATTTAAATTTATCTTTCCAACCTTAATTTATTCAAATTATGTAAAGATCTACTTTTAAAATGTAATTTTAAATAAATACGTAAAACATACTATATACTAAATCAATCAAACTTTATTAAATCAAATCTTATAATTAAATTATTTTGTATTAAAACTTATTTTATATTTTTTAAAATAGTAAAATTATAAGTAAAAATCTTAAAATTAACAAACTTCAAACTAACTTATAATTAGTAAATTTCAAAACATATAAATTTAAAAATCTAGAATTTAAAACATATATAAAATAACATTTATATATATATATAATATTTTAAAATCAATATTTATTAAAACCACATATGTTCCTTTTCAAAACCTTGGAAATCATTTTTCAAAATTTATGTATAGACCAATGGTGTCGATGTAAAATTTTCTATCCTATGGTCAAGTGATACAGATATTTATCATTTCAATCCATAATTTAAATATCTATAGGTATATATCTTTTAACCCTCAATCCCAAATTCAATGTCAATGACGCTTGGGTTTATCATTTCAACCCATAACGATTTTCTCCTATTCTACAAGATCGTTCGGGTATGTATCATTTCAACCCATAGGGAATTCTATACTAACAGGGAACTTGTAGAGTGAGAAAAATATAACATATCAACAACATGCATATATCGTCAATGATAAAATAACTAACAGATCATGGTGTCAGATGTCACAGGTGAACAGATACAGAAAATAGTGTGTATATATATATATAGAAATTTAAATAACTATCAACAACAAATTTCAATTGTCGTTTCAATTGAAATCAAATTTAATAAATATAAGAACGTTAATCGAGAGTGATTGCTCATCATTCTAGGCTGGATAGATTTGATAAAGAAATGAGCTACGAATTCCAAAGCACGCTAGATGGACATGATTCGACGAACAAGGCTGAAAAATAGGAATTGACGAAATCAAACCAGAACAGGATCAATTAAGATAAATGGTATAAGTGAACTTATATATATAGCTATATATATATTTACAAAAAAATTCATATTATAAGTACAAACACATTTTATATTGAATATATATGCATTTCAAAATCATTGTTTTAAATTAAACACATATGTAATATATTTTAAAATCAACCACAAGTGTACTTATGTGTAGCAGATATATATATATATATATATATATATATATATATATATATATATATATGTAATACTAAAATTTATATGACATATAATATATAATATTCAATACTAATGTGGGCTTGTACATACAAATCAAATAAGATTTACAACAAATAATATAATACAATTATAAGCTTGTACATTTGTACAAAATCATATACAGTTTATAAACTAATGTAACTAGTATACAAACTTATATATAAAAGAAAAAGAAGTGTATAATATTGTAACTCAATATATATATATATATATATATATATATATATATACACACACACAATTTATATAACTGATAGATAAAGCCCAACAAATCGGATATACTATTACTAACATAATATATATATAAAAGCTAATAAAACAATATATATTATTATATACATTTGCAAAATGTATACGCATTCAATAAAATATCCAGACATACATACAAATCTTCAAAACCAAACTCTTTCAATATACACAATATATATGTAGCAGCTATGAAAATCATTATGTATATTATTAATAAAATTGTTTCAGACACAGCGTACTTTAAGTAAACATTGAATATATTATTATATCTAATAACTTGTATATACAACAAGATAATATATTGTAACCTGACATATAATATATACATCTTGTATAACCAACTGGAAATATGTATATGAACAAAGCATAACAAAATATATAAACTTAATATATGCACAAATATATAAAACTACAACTGTAACTAATATATATTTACGCAACCATTTACATAATTTATATAATATGAACAACTAAACTTATATATATAAGCCATATATATGTACAAGCAATCTCATTTAAACTTATACATTATTATATAACAGAAAAGTACAAAGTATATAGCCGATTCATAAAATATAGATAAATATGTACATATATAAACATCATTCTACCATTTTTCTTTCAGCAAAACAAAATCATCAATATGTTGCTCGACACACTACTTTAACATATTCCACCTACATATATATCAATACCAAAACCAAACTCACGTATAAATAAACAAATATATACTATAACATATATATAATACATATATATGTACCTTATATAACAAAAGAAGTGAAGTATGGCAATGGAGGCATGCAAAGGGAGCAAGAACAAGTGGTGGGAAGGTGGGCTGCGCCTTCGGCCGAGGAAGAGTGGCTTGCGGCGTTGCGTGTAGAGCTAAGGCAGGCTCGGGCAAGTGAAGGCGATTTTGGCCATGGTGAGTTTGGAGGGGAGGAGACACGTGGCTATTGGGGGATGTGCATGCTTGGTGGAGGTCGGCCTGGCATAGGGAGATCGGCGGAGCATTGGTAAGTGGAAGAGGTGCCTCAGATCTCGGTGAAATCTAGCTCGCATGAGATAGAGGGGAGGTGAGAGTGTAAGGTGGAGGCAAGTTTCAGAGGAGAAGGCAGTGGAGAAGCTAGGTGAAAGCAACATAAATTTATTTTTTTTCTTCTTTTCAAAATGAACCGAAAGGAATGAAAAAAAATGAAGAGATATAAACGAACTAGCGTCATTACTTGGACCAGTGAATAGCAAAGGCCTCATATTAAATTCTAGTAATGTGAAAAGTCAATTCTTGAATTTAGAGAGAAATTACTGCAAGTGGCTGCCTGGTTTACGGTGGATAAATGAAGGGTCAAGAAAACCAAAAGACTCAAATGCGGAACCGATACGCTAGGCATTTCATAGATTGCAGCGCACATCGAATTCCAAAATTGACAGTTGAATATACTACGGAGATCAGCACAACGAGACGATCAAAACGGTATACAGATATCAGTGATAACGATCTCCTATCGAAAGTCGATAATAAGTACCGAAAATGCTGCTAATTTTGCTGAAAATAAGATAAACGGAGCAATAGCAGTCCAAATTTGATGAAACAAAATATGAAGTTCGCTCAGAAGATGATTTACAAATTTATTATATAAAATATTTAGGTTTGAGAAATATTTTGTTATCATCTAATATTAGCTGATTTAAATTGAAATATAATTTTACACAATAATATAAACTTCCATGTTATCAGATGGAAATTTACCAATTGTTATGTTTAATTAGACGTATTCCAAATATGAAATTTTTATTTTAAAATTTTATTATTTAAAATTTCATAAAATTCCAGTTAGTTACATTATTAAAATTGTTAAAATTTATGGGTCATTACAATATTCATATTGAAAAAGAACTACAATGATTTTTTAGTCAATACTGGAAAATAATTATTATTGTATATTTCATAAATAATGTTTGGTATGTTTTAAGAAAACAATTTTCGTAACATGATGTGACCACTAAGTGTTATATGTCATGCTCTCACTATTTCTTCCATTACTATAATATACAAAGCTCCATTCAACCCCTTAATATATGCTATTTATTTCATTTACTGTAACTGGTTTATTATCGAGAATTTTCTGATCATTTATCTTAAGTTCAATGAAATAAATTTCATAGAAAACAATTTTCTATGTGAAAATACATTTGGAATGGATATCATTTTTCTTGTTCCTTGTTAAGTATCTATTATTATTTTTCAATTCTCATTTTTGATGTTTCCTTGTGAAATAAAAGTAACCATTCACTCTCTTCAACCCAACCATGCCTTAAGCTACATTTACCCTTGAACATTTATTTTCCTTCCTAAATGGTCTAACTATTCAAAAGGAAGCTCTTACTATATGATCATAAATAACTCTTTACAAAAATGCTTAGGTCATCCTTAACATTTAAGGATATCGAATAAGTTGCGTTTTACATCAACCGACCAAACTGAAATTGAACTCTTGGATCAATCTTTTCGCTCCTCATCTAGTGTTACGTTTAACATGACAAGATTATTATTGTATTCAATCATATTGGATACATGATCCCATACTGTGGTTCACTTTCTAATTTCAACTAAATTGATTTTATAAAAATTTCGTACATTATGAACTATGACTGTTCATCGTATAAATTTATATGTGATCGCATGTGGATTGAATATCCATATTGAAGTATTGCTTTTAGAGTTTAAAACTCATAGAGGACAATACATGGCCTTACGCAAATAAATACGTAAGTGATCAATTACGAATGTAGCAGTTTTAAAATTAAGCATTTTCACGGGTATTGAAACAATAGCCTGTAGAAAATATTTATATGCAAGTATATTTTTAATTATTTTTTCAACCTTTAATTTGGTTCATTTGTATATCTTAATTGATAAACATTTTATCAATTATATTAATTGCACAAATTTATCAATGTAGATAATTATGACTTCATATAGAAAATGTTCTTACAATATTAGAAAGGTTAAATGTTACCATTTCAATTTTCTAAGGCTCCCACTAGATCTTTATATTTATCAAAACCCTAACAAAAACATAGAAATCATTTGATTTCTTCAGTAGGTGTAAGGACTCACTTTCCTTAGGACTCTGACCTTGAGTAATATCAACAAATCATAGGCCCACAAACGATGGATTAACACCTTGCCGGTTGTGTGAAATATAACTCCCAGCCCATGGTCTTTGTATAATCTCATCTCGACCTTGAGGACAAATTGAAAATAATAATTTTCCATACTCACCATTTTACAATGGCCTATGTATAATGCACATACCTTGAGGAATGTCAACAAATACATGCATGTAGCTTACTTCGTTTAGTCAATATACTAATAGGATACACAAAACATCTTTAGTTTAAGGAAATCAACAGCCAGAGTCTGTAATTAATATGTTAATATATAAATGATGAAGGATAACTTTATATTAAGGATTCATTATCTTTAATATACTTTATTAAGTGATATCGACTTATGGAATAATGTATTTCTTATGAACTACCCTTATGATTCAAGTATTAGACATAGTAGAAACCATGGTATACATATTATACGTATGTATTTATCCCGTAAGCCTATTTGAGGGGTTTTTTAGTTCCACATGATTTTATACATTCATGTTATATAAGCTTAATTATCATATACCTTTCATACTTTAATTAACTTATATAGTAGTCTTATGTACATTACATTATTAAATTTTGTTTAATTAATTTAATTAGTTAACATTTAATTAATTTTATGTTATTCAATTAAACATTTTAATTGAATATGTATTCCATTACATTTATGGATATACACACACCCACACACATATATATATGTATTTATTTTACTATTTGTTAACTAAATTTTTATTAATTTATATAATTAGATAATTTAATTAAATATACATTTTGAAAATTTCTTATATATATACATATATGCTTATATTATCCTAAACAATTCAAAATAATGTAATATATATTGTACATGTATACACTTTAATTAATCAATTTATTTTTAATCTTATTAATAAATATAAAGAATTATGAAATATGTTTATTATTTTCAAATCATTTTTGAAAAACTATATTATAACATTTATGATATATATTGTTTTCAAAGCCAACTTAGAAAATCGTATTATAACATTTATAATGTAATTCTTATTTCAATTCAATTTTTTTTAATTTTTAAAACAACTTTGAGAATTAGCCCAAGGCCCAATTCAAATTGGGTCTTTCCAATTAGGGGCAACTTTTGGACTCACTTCACTTAGGGTTAAGCCGGTTGCTAAGGAAGGAAGGGTACTTAATTACCCAAATCTAAGCCTGGACGCTACTTTTTTAGACACCATACTAAATTGGTAGACTTAATTAGTTAGCGTTAACATGTCTAATTTAGAGGAATAAACTATACGGCTCTAGTACCATTATTGAAACCGTGTTAGTCGAAATCGGGTGAAATAGACGGATCTCAAAAAGTAATTCCTATTTTGGATCTATTGGGCCTATGAAGTCTAAATGTATATTAGATCTAATCTAATAAAGTTTTAAATAAAATCATATTTAATTAAAAAAACTAAAATGGCATATGAACTTAACTTAAATTTAGATGTATGAGTGCATCAAATACGCCCACGTGTTTAACAAATACCTGTAAAGAAGAAAACTGTTTGTTTCTCTTTCTAGAATTGATGCAACTAATTGTGGGTAGATTTTGCATTAGTTGGAGGGAGAATCCTTTTGTTTCTCTCACTTTAATTTAATTGAATGATGTATTATATTATTAACGAGCAATTAATTTATACATAATATGAATGTGAATATATCCAAATATACTCAAGTGAATACTACGTGAGTGCAATATAAGAAGTATACATAGTTAATGGGAATATATGTTGGTGCTGGGATTTATACCACAACAAACCCATTTCCCATTAACATATGCATTCGCTATCCAAAATTTTGATTTAAAAATATTTGCACACAATAAAAGTGTAGTGGCCTATGAATATATATATATATGTGTGTGTGTGTGTGTGTACACATTTAAAACATGTTAGACAATCTTATAGGATTTGAAATATAAAATTACCAATAATGAGTTTAATTTTAATTAAAAAATATTTGAAATTAAATATGACATTTATTACATAAGATCTATCTTGTGATTTCAAAATAAAGCAATACGTGTGTGTTACCACACACATACATATATATATGTGTGTGTGTGTGTGTGTGTGTATTGCAATTAATATTTTAGATTTGAAAGAAATATTTATACACTAACATTTGAGAATTGAAAATATACATACAGACATATATTTATACATACATACATACATACATACATATATCCATGTGTTTATATATATATATAAATATATATATATATATATATATATATATTATAATTTAAAGTTTAACGTTTAGATTAAGCTTAGAAAGGAAATACACAAAACTTTAAAGTTGAAAAGAAATGTAGGATTTAGAATTTAGACAAAAGTCCATTTATAAAGTTCAGATCAAAAGGAAATAATTTTTTTCTTTAAGCAATGATAAAAGCATTCATACTCAAAATATGAACCATTTAACAAAAGGAATTAATTTTCAAGGTGAAAGTTAATTAATTAACATCAATAGTCTACATAGATTTATGTATATAAATATTATAAAATTATAAAATTGATCCAAATCAAAATTAGTTTGTTTTTTATTTAGAAACTTTCATTGCATTAGAAAAAGAATTGGACAAGTAAGGCATAAATAAATTCACAATTGGAATACTAAAATTTAGACAACACAAAAAGTAAGCAATTTAAAAAGGAAAATAAGGACAAATTTATTATAATGAGCATATTTTGAGAAGAGACGAAGAGCAAAAATAGATTTGAACTAAATCAACTTATTTAACACACTTTCAATAGAGATTGATTTAAAAGGATTTGCAACTTGTTACATGATGAACCATAAAATAGCACATGAATTATATGAGATCCAAAAACATAAGTAACATAAATAAATTAAATTTGATAATTACTTACAGATGTTGCTAAGAATCACACCTTAAATGAGGTAATCTCCTCAGATCTCCAAGATCCACACCTAATCCTTTCAACAGATGGATGAACCACTTATGTATCATTATTTTAATGTTTGCATTTGATATGGTAATGACCCAGAATTTTGAACACTTCGTGTTTGAATATCTGAATTATTTGAATATTTGAATCCAAGATTTAATGTGATTAAATATGATTTCATAACCTTATTAGACACTTTTTAATTAATAAGTAATGTTAGGAAAATTATTTTTGAAATATGTGTACAAAAATATACACTTTGGATAAATAGTGAAAATGTGGTCGGAAAACGTTTTGTTAAAAATCAACTTTTTATACAATAAAGTTGTGTGAACATATTGCAACTTGAATAGTTATCACATGTAAACTTATGATAAAATTAAACACATCTTTTCCTAAGCTAAAATTGACTAAAAGTAGCCATGTTTAATTAAGGGAACATTAAGGACAAAAGGACCCTTAAATCACTCCTCGATTTAAGGAAAGC
This sequence comes from Allium cepa, assembly GCA_030765085.1. Taxonomy (NCBI): domain Eukaryota; kingdom Viridiplantae; phylum Streptophyta; class Magnoliopsida; order Asparagales; family Amaryllidaceae; genus Allium; species Allium cepa. Next base: position 208,470,460 of record CM060934.1, read on the forward strand.
ATGCTTATGTAAAAGCATCGTTTTACATACTAAACTTCATGGCTAAGGAGGGGGTTCTGCATACTTTTGCCTCAAATTCCTAAGCCTATAAATACCCTTTCATGTTCACTCATTCATTCACAAATAAATTCATTATTATGTCTTCTTCTTCTCTTCTTCCTCATTTCTCACTTTCTAGAAATATATTCAAACAACTTTTTTCTCCAACAGACTTTGTCAAAGTTCCTGTATTATCTACAAAACATGCTTTAGCCTCTTAAAAGTGGAAGAATGATGGAGTTATAGGGAAATACCACATTGGGCCATGGGTTTAGGTAAGGCCTTTGGCCATGAGTTTGTGAGCATTTGTAGTGGAGGAAGAGAAGAATGAGGCCAAGTACTTAGTGATGGAAGGAGTAATATGCAAAAGCTATGGTGAAGTGAAAGGAAGGCCATGAGCACCTTGATGACGGGGGACGGTGTGCATGTGGTTTAGGTGAGGAAGGAATGGATTTTAGTGATGTTACGATGAAGTCTAAAATGATAGAAGAAGTGCTGTTTGAAAAGAAGGTTGGTAGAAAAAAGCATAGTTTGATAAAAGTGAGTTAATCTCACTTTCATTACACTATAAATTGGTTGCAAGTTAACATGAAATATTGCTTGATATTTTCTTGCTTAATCTCTTGATAACTATTTTTAAATAACATGTTATTATGTTTTCTCTATATTAATAATAATACACATTAGCTACTTAAAGTTAAACCCTTGATTATATACTTTAAAAAGTATATAAATCGTTAAAATAGTAGCTTACTATACCATTGAATTATGATAAGTTCATTTGAAAATTTAAAATGGATATATTGACGTGTATATATATTAATAAATGTAGTAGTATGGTTGGAACTTGGAATCATATATGTGCATAGAATAACATGACACCAAATATTGGATTATATACAGAATTGACCGTATAGTGATAGTCGCTATAAACGCACTTTGAATCCCTTAGACTATAACTTGTGAAAATGGTGATTTAATAAAATATCTTAATAAGAACTTGTTTGGTTATTATTTACACTTCTATTAGTATTTTGAAAAGTAAAGAATATGTAAAGTTATAGAAGAAGTAAATCAAAGTAACAAAAGATTGAAGTATAAAAATGTCGCTATAGTGTACCTATAAAAATAGTCCGCCTTTGGAAGTAACACACATTTTTGTGGAAACTTTCTTAAGAGTTTCTTTAGAAATTGATCAGGTAAATAAAATAATATTCTTATTGGGAAAATTTTGAGGCCTAATTCATTTGATAACTAGTTGAATGAAGTGCAAAATGTTATAGCAAACCAGTCGCTATAAGTGCAGTTCGATAAAATTCGAGAAATTCTTTAAAATAAATAAAATATATTCTTTGCAATTTTTATTCATCCTTTTCAAGTACACAAAGTATACTAACTAATGTAAAAAGAATGGATCTAAAATCAATTGTGAAGATATTGAAATCTATGGTCAAAGTTGTAGCAAAACAATATCGACAATGGTAACAAAACTTTAGATAGCATTTCTAAAAATGCTACCTTTTCTATTTTGAACTATAAATTGTTTAAAAATAATATTTAGAATTGAACTATAGGGTTGGTTTATAAATTATAAAAGAGTGTTTTAAAATAGGTTTCATGTTTAAATATATCTTTAACAATTAATTATGAATTTTTAAACTAAATAGCTTTTAAAATTAAAACTTATTTTCCTATTTATTTCAAAATTCCTTATTTTTACAATAATTCTATACAAAAAATTGTCATATATTTTTAGTAGTTTTAAAAGTATTTTAACATATTAATAAGTATTATAAACACACACACACATTTATATATGTGTGTGTGTGTCTATACTTTTAAATGTTAAATTAAATATTTTATAAATATAATAAAAGGAGTTTAGATTTTAACACTTAAGTATATTTGGAGTCATGGTTTTTTACCATTTACCTATTGTTATACATATTTTTTTAAAATGCATGTGTAGTTCGGTTTAGTGGGATCTTGACTGATAGCTTGTGTTTTTGCGATAAGGACTTTATTACGAGACGTGCAGTTGAAGAATTTTTGGACTCAGGCGATCCGATTTCCAAACGAACTCGAAATGCATGAAATTATCAATAAGGCAATGTGCACCGACAAGGTCTATGGCCATCCAATGTACCATGTGATTGTATATCTCGAAATGAGTGGTAACTTGTTTTTTGAAATTAAATAAGACACACACACACACACACAGATATATATATATATATATATATATATATATATATATATAATTTACCCCTCATATAGATATTTTCGCTTCTACATACTTTTCTCCCTGCCAAATATAATAATGGGTCTACTTCGATCGATTGAGCTGTGGATGATGATAGAGGTAGAGGTTGGATCCATTGTACTCATCCAGAGGAAGGAGTCACATCTATGTAGATGTTGATAGGTGTGGCTTCACTTGGGAACATTGACATGGGTTATTATCAAACTAGTGTTGGGGCTTGTAGTTGATTGAGTTTGAGATTACCAAAATTAAGAATGCCATTGTACTTCTCTCGATGGCATGCACCTCTCTTGAACATCGATCAGTGCTCATGTGTAGCATGGCAAATCGTGACTTTGTAGGAAGTGGTGGGGCTGTAGCAGGTTGGATTTTGATTTACATGGTCAAGCTTTGCAATTTTGGGTCCATTGCAAAGAGCGCTTGACGTGGAGTGCGTAGGAACTGACCATGCATCATTTCATGGAATTTTACCTAAGACGACGGAGAAGGATGTGCACAAGATTATGCGTTTATGCACAAGGCTTGTACGGGAATGATATATTGAGGAAGAAGGGGATAGATAAATAAGGTAATTGTTAATTAATTATTTTAATTAATCCTATTTAGCATTTAATTTGTCTCTGTTGCATGCAAGGTCCAATCGAAACATGGTCTTTGTCTTTGCACTCGTAGTAAGATTAACCACGACATAGTATGGGCTTGGACAAGATCTAAACAATTAACAAATTATAGCTTAAGTGAGCGGAATTATAACATTGAATTTATATTGAAGTATAAATGTGACAACCCGTATTTCACGTATTGAAGGATTGTAAAATATTATTATTTTATTCATACGAGGTTATATGATTATAAAACTTAAGAATATGACTCTTACGGGAATTTTACACACTTATGATATTTCCCGAATTTCTACGTGATAATTTTGACCCTGAAAACCTTGTTTAGGCTATAACTTTAATAGAAGTTGAATTAGGGACTCAAACTAGTTTCAATGCTTCAGGATGATGGTTTCCCATTTCATATGGTGGTCATAATAGAAAAATAGAATTAAGGTTAGGGAGTTAAGCCTATTTTATGTTTTAAAACTGCTGATCGGTATTATTGTGTAATTAGTGAAGCCCAATATTTGGTCTATTAGTCTAATAAGAGGATCCCTGCATATATGGCATGTAAGATCGAACAAAAACTTTCCCCTCTCATTCCAAATTAGGTCTAAACCTTAATTAGACTTAAATCCCTCCTAGTTCATCCAAATCTCTTCTTAGATCGAACTAGATAGTTTATTGGGGGTTGGAGAATTGATTAGAAGATAGATATCGTTGGTTTACTTGATCTAGAGTGATTTTCTTCGCTGAACTAATTAGATCTCTGTTGTCCAGATTATATCCGTATAAGAATTGGTTTTATTTGGTAATTGATGAGTGGTTAATGCCTTTTCACTATATTTTTCATGTTTATGTGGTAGAATTATAGGATTTAACATGTTCTAACATGATTTTTGGCCATAAAACCTTTGCTAAATCTAATGACATGTTAAATTATGCATATGACCTAGGTTGACTAGAAATCACCGTTGATTATGCTCATATATTCATGCTATATGTAGATTTATGTTAGAAATTGACTTATTTATCTCATTTCTATGATTTGCATGATTGAATGGATGAAATTGCTTATTAGTCTATGCTTCGATGATCTGATTTGATGTTTTTTGCTAGCGTTGTGATTACATAGAAAGTTAGGTCGGAGAATTAAGCAAATCGAAGGCAAAGTGGGTCGGAATTGGAATAAACATGGTAGATAGGCTCTGGAGGATTGTAAGAGGCTATGGACTAACTAGCACGACATTTGGAGCTAAGGGTTAAATAGGCCCCAATTTAAGGACCAAGTTAGTGACGAGTTAAGGGTTAGGTCGGTACTAAATTATGAGAAAATTGGCCATGACTCGGTGTTTGCTATAAGTGGATAGGGCTTGTTCAAAGAATCCAATCTATGGCTTGGTGCAGGAATTTCGCAAAGTGATGGATCGGGTGATGAGTTATCTCTAAAACTTGGAAGTGGATATTTGGGTTGGAACCAAGTTATCAAAGAGGGATGAGTTGGGGTCTAAGGCATCTAGGAAAGTGTACTAGAGATAAGGAAGGAGAAGATAGTCAATTATTGGCTGAGCGTTTAACTCAGTACCGAGATAAAGGCTTAGGTCGGTACCCAGTTATCACGCCTAGTTGTATGGATGTGGAACTCTTAGGGCGGGAAGAGGATATGTTGTAGGTCATGCTAGAGGTGTTGGCTCATTCACATCAAGGATGGATGGCAATATGACAACATGATGAAAAGCCATGGTCTTCAGATGTTGGCTTGTGTTGGGAGTATGGCTCGGTGTCCAAATAGAGCAAAAGAGGACTCGATTATATGTGCTAGGGAATCATTGACACTTGAAGAGTTTTTAGTTGCACTTGAAGTAGGGATATTCTAAGTTGGGACGCCCATGGGTCACTGGAGGGACCTGCATACCTTGGACCTATAGCTTTGGGTCTAGTGTCCAATTTTCGGCTGTGAGACATGTATCCAACTTTAGGCTATGAGATACGAGAGTACAACAGAGAACTAGGATTTCCATTAGTCCCTAGCTTGGGGGTCATATGAGTTGTCATATATTCAAGGCACAAGGATGGAGTAATAACTAGGATTTCTTGATGGATGCTATGGTTGTTATGGTTGCTGTATGCTTTGGTTGCTTTCTTAGGTAGGCTATCACTTGAAGATATCATGGGAAGTAGGTATTAGAGATAGGAATACGTGGAATACTGGTATCCTTTATTTAGTTAGTCGTTTATCTTTAGGATATTGTAGAGTAGCATATTATAGTGTTATATGCTAACTCTTTGGTTGTAGGGATATGTCAGGTATAATTTGTGGACCTCTTTTCCTTACTGTATTTACATGTATAGTACTTTGAGATTCATTTACCGCTCACACCAAACTGTTGTCTGACCCAAGATTTTATGTTTTGCTTCTTATTGTAATGATCCATAAATTTTAAAGGCTTTTAATAATGTACTTAATTGAAATTTGTGAAATTTTAAATAATTGAATTTTGAAATAAAAATTGGATATTTAGAATACGCCTATTTAAACATAGCAAATGGTAAATTTTCATCTAAAAATATTGAAGTTTATTTTCTGGTGTAATTTTATTTCATTTTAAATCAGTTAATACTTGATGATAATAAAATGTTATCCAAACCTGAATATTTTTATATAATAAATTTGTAAACCATCTTCTGAGTGAGACGTCATATTTCATTTCGCCAAATTTGGACCGCTATTGCTCCGTTTATCTTATTTTCTACAAATTTGCAGCATTTTCGGTACTGATATCGACTTTTGATAGGAGGATCATACCATTGATATATGTATACTATTTTGATCGTCTCGGTGTGCTGATCCCTATGGTATATTCAATTCTGTGTTTTGAAATCCAGTACACGGGGGAAATCGTGAAATCGGTAACCGTAATGGTACCGGATCCATGACCTTTTATTTTCTTTTGCGTTTCAAACTTTGAACCATGACTGCCATGCACAAATAAATTGCTATAATTATTTTTCCGAATCAACGTTTAACTATTGCCATCCCATGTCCATTTTGAAAATCAAAAAGTATGAATTTGTATACGTTGTAATTGTTTTGAATGGTTCGTTTTTTATTTTTTACTTTAATTAGACTTTATAACCTCAGCTGTTTTTTTTTTCATTTCATTACCTTTATATTGCCTGAGAAATGAAAACTAGCCCACTCTTCTTCTTTCAGATCAATTCTCGATTTATAGGGGAAAATTAAATATGTATAAACCAAAATATAGGAAAAATTTATATATTATATTATGTGGTGTGTATATGTTGCTGTAGCCTGACATTTTCTTATCTTCTTCCCACCAAACTTTCTCCTCTATCTAATGACTATCCGCTATTCCAACGCCATGCGTCCGGCACCTTATCGACGTAATTTCCACCTCCAGCACCCATCTCCCCTAGCCGAAGCTCCTTCTCTTCTTCCCAAGCCATGTCAGCTTGCATATTTTACTGAGTATATAAATATCTGTTTTTTATATCTAGTTATATTTATATAATGTGTATATAGGCTGTAAATTTGTATGTTATGTATTGTTATCTATTATGGGTAAGTTTATCTTAGTACTAGATATCCCATCAGTTTATATAGTTTTACATTAACATTATATATATATATATATATATATTTCTAGTCGGTTTATATAAATTTAGATAAATTTAATTTTTGAACATTGATTTGAAGATAGTATATATGCAAGTTGTATTAGCTATACATATATTATGTGGTACAAATATATATATATATATATATATATATATATATATATGCCAGTATAATTAAAGATGTCATATATATATATATATATATGAACTGTCTATATTTGCTTATATATCTAGACAGAGTTGGGTCAGTTTATATATATATTGTTTATAAATATTGTGTTAGTAGGGATTTTTAAAAAACGTAAGTATATATGTAAGTCCTATTTTATATTTTCCATATGTATGCAGTCAGATATTCTTGGAGTAGCTACATATATTATACATATTAAAAATATATATGAATTAAAGTCAGCATACATATTTGTGGATTTGGTCTGCATATTCCTATGCACATATTCTGTATTTTTCCTTTGAATCTATACAGTCCCATCTATATATACAGTATAGTATATATATTTACTTTCTCTGCATTTTTAGCAACTATTGTGTCAATTTGTTCAGTTTATATATTTATAGTATTTATGCATAATATGTTTTACAGTAAGGTATATAGCTTTACTGTCCATGGGTACTTTTATATTTTAATATTGAGGCTCTCTTTTCCTTTGTCTGCATATTTATAAAGTAGTCTGCACACGTCTGTTTGAAAAAGCTCACCTATATTTGTTTATATATATAGTTATGTCGATTCTGAAATATACCCAAATCTTAAAAATATGATATGTATAGATATCTTAGTTTAAATTATATATTTATATAGTTTCATTTTTTATGTTTTAAAATATAACATTGGCTTAAGAATGGATTTTAAGAATATAGTGTATATGTATATACAGATTTGATTTAATACATATAGGTAATTTGATTTCAAATTTGCCTATAGATTTTTTATATTAGTACCTATATATATGTATGTATGTTGATTTTAATACATATAGATTTTTATTTGGATATATGTAAATTTGTTCAAACTTAGTATCGATTTCCATGTATATACTTTGAAGATTTTATATGTGTTTGAATTAGAATATGATTTTGTGTGTGTGTGTGTGTGTATATATATAATTTTATATGTTGTATGTATTTCAGTTCGACTATACCATTTATCATCATCGATCCAGTTCTGATTTGGTTTCGTCAAAATCTATTTATCAGCCTTGTTCGTAGAATTCAGGCCCATATTGCTTTACTTTGGAAGTCATGCTTGTATTTTGTAACTTAATTTCATTGTCTATCCTCTCTAGCCTCGAAAGATGAGCAATCACTCATGGTTAACATTCTTGTATTTATTAAATTTGATTTCAATTGAAACGAGAATTGAAATATGTTGTTGTTATTTAAATTGTTATATATGCTATTATCTGTAACCGTTCACCTATGGGATATGACACCATATCATGTTGTTTATATTTGATTTAATTATTGATGATACATGTCTGTTATATTATTATCATATCTGTTATCACTCTGCAAGTACCCTGTTAGTATAGAATTCCCTGTGGGTTGAAATGATACATACCCGAATGATCTAGAGAATAAGGGAAAATCGTTATGGGTTGGAATGATAAACCCAGTCGATTTTCATTGAATTGAATTTGGGATTGCGGGTTGAAATGATATATACCCGTATATATTTTAAATTGCGGTATTGAAATGATAAATTTCCTTATCACTTGACCATAGGATAAAAAATTATATACAGACACTATTGGTGTGTGTGTGTGTGTGTGTGTATATCTTAAAATGATTTCCAAGGTTTTAGAAATGAATATTTTGATTTTAATAAATAATTGATTTTAAGATATTATATACATGTATATATGTTATTTATAAGAATTTAAAATTTAAAATTTATATGTTTTGAAAATTGTATAGTTATAAATGAATTTTGAAATTATATTTCAAATATAAAGTTTATAATAGAACTTGGTTTGAAATTATATTTATTTAAGAACTATACTTAAATAGGTTGATCTGAAATTTATTAAATTTAAGATTTTAAAGATATGATTTTATAACTTGAATTTTAGTAAAGCTATTTAAATGAATATTTCAAATTTACATAAATTGAAACGTTATATTTCGTTTTATTTAAAATTTGGAAATTTAAGGTTTATTTAAATGATGTTGTATTTATTAAGTGAATATTTCAAAACTAAATAATAATGAAGTTAAAATAAAAAAATATATGAAATTATCTAATGTAGCTTTGAATTTGTGGAATATTTAAAGTTTTGAAATATATTGAAAAATAAATGGTTTATTTGGTGGTTCAAATTTGCACTTGAAATCGATTTAATTTGAAATGGTTTATTAAGAGACTGAATTGAATTGAAAATTGATGAATTGAGATTAAATTTGAATTTTGGAGTTTGAGTTAATTTGAATTGATTTGTGAAATTTGAGGAAGCTATTTTATTATATAAAGTATTTTTAAATTATTAGTTAAAACTATTTATTTATTTTACTTTATAAATTATTTTGATATAAACTATTTTATTATAAATCATTTTAATATAAAACTATTTTAACTATTTTATACTAATTATTTTAATATAAACTATTTTAACTTATAACTATTTTAACTTATAACTATTTTATTTTACAAACTATTTTATTATATATACTATTATTAATATCTAAACTATTTAAAGGAAAGTATTATGATTTCAAAGTGGTATGATTTCAAAGTGTTATAGTTTCCAAAGTGTTATAATTCAAGTATTTGGTTTTGAAATTGTTATAACTTTGAAGTCCTATGATTTTGGAAATAGATATATTTGAAATGGAAATGATATTTTGGTTTTGAAGTATGAACTATTTTGAAATGACCACGGTGTTATAATAACGGTTGGTCGTTAAAGAGACCGGTATCTGGTATTTTCATACTCTTTGCTAATACTCAAAACCACTTCAACAACTGTGTACGTGGTGTAGATTCCTGAATGAAGTGGGATGGTTTGGTGACGATTCTATATGGTATTTACGTAACCCTAACTCCCGTGAGTCAGCTTGATGTGGCTAAAACAGGAGCCACATCGGGCCAAGTGAGGTCATTCCTCCTATCGGACACATTTATTCGATACCATTCTATTTGCTTTTGTGATGTGATTGGGTGCACCCTTTGATTTGGGAGTGTGTCACGAGGTGGGCAGTAGTACCTGCTATGCGTTACCACCTGTCTCGGGTCAGGCTAAGTGTCACAGCATTTGAGACTCGCCTTTGGAGTTGGAGCTTCGCCTGGAGATCCAGTTATATCTATTCAGCTTTCGGTGATTCAGTTTACTCCAGAGATATATTCCGATCTTATATTCGACTATTGTATTGACACTTCTATGTATCTGAGACTTCTGTTGTATATTGTTTTAACTCTGTTATATATAGTAGTTTCAGAACTACTATTCTTCTGTTTCCACTGCATATTGTTATATTACTCTATGTCTATGATTCTGTGATTATTTTATTTACCGTATATGCTGAATTTTGCCAAATTTAAATTAACAATATGATATTTTGAGTAATTCAAGTCCGACATGTGCAGATTTAAATGCACAAAATACTGGGTCATTACACTTATTATCTTAGGTGCTCTTAAATGAGTATACTTGATAATCGGTCCAGTGACGCAGAGGCTGTTCGAAGGACGAGCTAGTCGGAGCTACCTTGTATTATATACATATATAGAGCCTACACTTATTCTATTGACCGACACTGGGGAGCAATGGTTGCTTACCATTTGTATTTAAGACAGTTGTTGAGTTTGTTTTCCATTGTATAAACTCTACTATTGATGTATAACTTTGTGGATATTATACTCCAATGATGATGATCTATTCACATTGTTATTATTATCTCTTCTATTGTATATGTAACATTGTATTTTTTCCCCATACGCTATGAGATATATGACAAGTTATATGCTATATTAATTTATTTCAACCATGATGATCGTCCTACATCGGCCGAGCACGACAGTAGCGCATTACTTATATACTATTGATGCCGATGGTACAAGGCGATTGTCACATTTTTAGAGCTTCGATTACACGATTAACCTTAGTTGATATCTTGATCCAATAGAGTTGGGGAAGATATTATCGCCGTAGACTGGATTTAGAGTGTACATGTATGAGAGAGTGCGTACTTGTTATATGCTTTAGTATTCAAAACTATAAGTAATACACTATAAGTCACATGCACATGAGCACTATAGACACAGTTTTCTTTTATAAGAGATTGATTATTCTTGTTAAAAATAAGGATCAGCTAGCGTATAGGAAATACCATGAGATCTGCTTTAGGAGTGAAGGAAGGGGTGGGATCAGGAGCAGTTATGCCTGATATATAATCCATGTTCAATGCTATGATGGCTAACATGATGAGGAGTGCTCCTAGAGTAGGAGTAGGTGGAGGCGCTCCAATGCAAGCACATAGGGTTGATTTCGCCAAGCTGAGCAAAGACTATTCCGCTCTTAGAGGAAAGCCCTTTCATGGGACAGAGTCGACCATAGTAGTGCAAGTTTAGTTGGATACTTGCGAGTGCATCTTCAGTGATATGGGGGTGGAAGATGCTATGAAAAGGAAGCTAGCTATGAGACTACTTCAAGGCAGGGCCATGAATTGGTGGAATGCTGTCACTATTTCTAATTCTGAAGACGATTTATATAGGGATCAATTTAGGATAAGGTTTGAGGAGAAGTTCATCTCGACTGGCCAGAAGTCGGTGTTGCTCGGAAAATTTGCTGATCTCAAGCAGGGAGAGATGACAGTCTTAGAATATGTTGTGGATTTTGATGCCTTATCAATGTATAGGATGTCATTTATCGACACTCCATTATTGAAGAATGAGAAGTTCGTCATAAGATTGGATGACCATCTTGGTGAGAAACTAGTGGACCATATAGATCTGCCATTCGAGAAGCTAGTAGACGAGGTACCATTCCATGGGGGCATGTACGCTAAGACTAAGATTTCTATTGTTGTTTCTGCTAAGAAAGAGGAGCCCAAGTCGTAGTAAGGCTACGAAGGCAAGAAGAAAGGGAATGGGAAGAGGAGGCATCCTTAGGGTAAGTATGGCAAGAAGAAGGGTAAATGGGTACCTACTTGTTTTGGATGCAACGAGAAAGGTAAGTTGATTAAAGATTTCAAGGAGAGTGAGAAGAGGAAATGCTACAAGTGGTAGTTTGGAGCATTATTTACGAAATACTAGAGAATAATGGTTGGTCGTTAAAGAGACCGGTATCAGGTATTGTCATACTCTCTGCCAATACCGAAAACCGCTTTAATAACTGTGTATGTGGTGGAGTTTCCAGAATGAAGTAGGATGGTTTGGTGACGATTTTATATGATATTTACGTAACCCTGACTCCCGTGAGTCAGCTTGATGTGGCTAAAGCAGAAGCCACACTGAGCCAAGTGAGGTCATTCCTCCTATCAGATACATTTATTCGATACCATTCTATTTGCTTTTGTGATGTGATTGGGGCACCCTTTGATTTGGGAGTGTGTCACGAGGTAGGCGGTAGTAGCTTCTATGCGTTACCACTTGTCTAGATACACAAATGTATATCTTCCCTGGCATTGCCACAAGTGCCTTGTCGCATGACCTATCGCGCCTTCTACGAGTTTGTTTTGTGTCGTACCTATGGAGTGCTCCCTGATAGCCCACCCACAGGTGGAGTTTATAGTATTTGTATAGACTACGGCATTATAAAAATGTGTTAAGGGGGATATGGGTAACGCTTTAACGCTATTTTAATAGTTTACTTTACTGTAGACATACTATAATAGTGTATATTACTACATAGTAGATAATTCCACGGATCCTTAAGGGATGGTTATCCCTAACATCCTTTAAGTTACTTGTATTTCGGTTGATATTTCACTTGAGTTGAATTTATTGATATAAGAATGTTAAACTTGACTCGAGTGTTTTGTATTTTGTTTTACGCTCGGGTCAGATTAAGTGTCACAACATTTGAGACTCACCTTTGGAGTTGGAGCTTCGCCTAGAGATCCATTTATACCTATTCAGCTTTCGATGATTCGGTTGACTCCAAAGATATATTCTGATCTTGTATTCGACTATTGTATGGAGACTTCTATGTATTCGAGACTTATGTTGATCTTGTTTTAACTCTGTCATATATAGTAGCTTCATGAACTACTACTCTTCTGTTTCCGCTGCATATTGTTATATTACTCTGTGTCTGTGATTCTGTGATTATTTTATTTATTGTATATGCTGAATTTTGCCAAATTTAAATTAACAACCTGATATTTTGAGCAATTCAACTCCGACATGTGCAGATGCGAATGCAAGAAATACCGCATCGTTACAATTGGTATCAGAGCTCTAGTTTTAGGCAAAACTTAGCATGTGTAGTAAATTTAATTATGGAATCACCTTCGTACGAGCTTGAATTTCTCCCTTTTTGATTAGGATTTCTTTCGAACTTTGGAACCCTATCTTTGTTTTGAAATCCATTCTAGTCTCCCCTTGTTCGTACTCTTCCTAATTCTGGAGTATCCCATAAATCCACTTCGGTTGATGTCTATAATGAATCGGAAGCTCCATCAATCTTAGAATGATTTGTAAAAGGGTGAAACTACAAAAGGCATCGATTCACTGAAGATTTCTGTATCAATGGTTTAGATGCTGCTATCTCTTTCGATGCCCGAAATCTATTCTCTTGAGATTGGATGTCGAATTTCCCTCTGGACTCTACATCGATCTAAATCTTGAAGTCACGGTTGACCCGGTTTAGGTCGCCCGCAATATATCTAAGTCTATCCATCTTTTCTCTTTGTTATTTAATCATCTTACCTTCATTTCGAGCTTATCTTTTAGTCAGAATTCTCTTGGTTAGTGTCCCTCTAGTATGGATCTCTATCCTAACATCGTGTGAGGGAGTGTATTTGATATTAATATAAAATGTTTTATATATTGTGTTGTTTGAGATGTTAAGTTTGAATTTTGGGTTCCGATCGATTCGTCTAGCTAACGAAATCGATAGGGATTTCAAAATAATTGAGTAGAGCATACTGACACAATATTATTTTGAAATTGATAAAAGATAATAATTTGTGTATGACTATATTATATATAAAAGTATAATATTCTGAAACTAAATTGTTAAATGAATGGGTTACAAAAATATTAATATTTTATTTTCATTTATTGTTTTGTAAACCATTTGACTATAGTAACATGATATAAATAAATGAGTTTATAAACATGATTTATAAATTAGATTTGAAAATGAAATCAATTTAAAACGAGGATTTGAGGATTAAATTCCCGGTACATTTCAAAGTTTGGTTTTAAAGTTTTGAAAGGTATTATTATCTAAAGGTATTTTCGAATGGAAATTATTTCAAAAGAATAATTTTAAAGCAATTAAGTCTGTACTCACTTCATTTGTCGTTGGAAAATAATTTCGGTGATGACTGCAGCATCATCGACATTCATTTTCGAGTCTCGAAGTGGAGAGGCCCTTAGTAGCTTTGCTACAATTTTGTTTTAAAAAAAGGGGATTTGGTCTAAATTGTTGTGTATAATGTGATTTATAAAATATATATGTTTTTCAATATAGTTGAAGTGAAACCGAAAATTTGAATCTTAAGTTTTATGTTAAGAAATGATTTCAATTATTGAAATAAAGTGAAATGTTTGAATAATTGAAATGCCTAAAATGATAAATGAAATTTGACCAACTTGGAATAGTTGAATTTGAATAAAAACTTATTTGTATGACACTAAATTGCATTCTAATATATATAACTTGCCTAAACTATTCAAAAAATTAAAATGTTAGGATATAAAAGGGGTTGTATAAGAAGAAAACTTAGGTAATAAATTATGCAAGCCAAAATCTGGCTTAAAATAAATGTTGTAAATAAAAGAAAATTTTTATAGTATTTAATTACATTCTGAAACATTGATATAACTTATCTAGGAAGTTTAAATGTAATTAGAATGTAATTGGGTAATATACACTATGACATAAGTAATAGGAGATCAAAAATGATATTTTATCAAGGGAATTTACTAATAATAAATTGGATAGTAAATTGAATAATAAAAAGAAATTTTTATTTGTTAAATAATGTATGGTTATAAAATGATTATACACCTAATATATGTTGCAAAACATGTTAAGTGCAGTAAATTAAATAAATAAAGAGAAGATTATTTAAGAAGATAAATATGAACTTAAGAATAGTTGAAAGTGAATTTTTGTGGAATCAACCTAGCTAAAGATAAATGAATAAAATAAATGAGTTGATTGAAAAATGAATTTTTTTGAAAGAAATGTTGATAAAATGGAAGAAAATCAATTTTAAATTGAATGACTATTTATTAATTGAATTAAATGGATTTAATAAATGGGTAAATAAATGAGTTAAATCAAATAAATTTTGTTTTGAAAAGGAAATTTTTGTAACAAATGCTAATAAATTGAAATCAAATCTATTGATTGAAATACATTAAATTGAATCAATAAAATATGGATATAATAAATAGTTATTGATTTAATAAAAAGGATTAAACCAAATTGTGGAATATTAATTTATTTAAAATTAAAATCTATATGGTTTTAATAGTTGAAATTGAATGTCGAGGTGGAATTAACTATGGTTGATCAAATAGATTTAATAGGTGAGTAAAATAAAACAAATTTTGTTGTGATAAATGTTAATAAATAAGAAAAAAATTCAATTGAATAAAAATACATGAAAATGAAATCAATCAAATGTGAACACAATAAAGTTGATTGACTAAATAAAATGAATTGGAATCAACTGATTGAATATAAACCAATTTTAAAATAAATGTAATTTATATGGATTCAAATTAATTGTTGTATTTGGTATTTCAAATCTATCTTTTCTTCTGGTTGCTCTATTCTCCTACCTCCTCTCTTTTCGGGGACAAAAAGTTTTGAGTGGAGGAGTGTGACGCCCAACTTTCAGCGACCAGAAAGTCATATCATCTTTAAGAAAGAAAGGTATAGAAAAGAGAAAAGAAAGAAGAGAAAGAAGAAAACAACAACAGAATCTCAACAGCGGAACGAATAAATTACATTAATAACATAAGTATTACGTAGTATACAACAACTATCAGAGTTACACGGACAATACATCACATACTAGACAGTTATAAATACCTGTCTAGTTATTACAACTCAAAACACAATACAGATAAACCACTCAGAGATACCAACACAGGGGAACACTATATATCTACAACGCAGAAGCCTCCTGCTCCATTGCTCCTCCATAATTTGTCAAAGCTAACCTGAATCCCTAGGCTACTCGTAAAAATTTGAGTACCCAAGAGTTTAAGAAAAACAGAAATAAACTCTGGGTCAGACATGGGTCTGGTGTGAGTAACAGATTAAAGTTGCTTAACTTTTGAAAAACCGTTGAAAAGAAAGGTATCACGTAAGACTTCGCACACATAAACATGGAAAAGTTTTTACGTTACGCTAACTAAAACATTGATAGGAAATCCGATGATATTATAATAGGTTTAGGGTTTTCAAGTAAATAAGAAATAGCCGAAATTGTTACATGATTAAATTCCAGCTACTATCCACAAAAGTGGGTAATACAATCAAAACTAAGGGCACTTATTGGATTTTGGATTCCATACAATGACAGGGCTACCGGGGTACCGCCCGTCACAGTACGTGGCCTAGATCAACATACCGAGGACCACTCCCAATCCCCTGCAACACAAAGCCAGAACCATTCCTTACTGAACAGTCCCGAACAAGACCACCCCGTAGTTGTGCTCAGCAACCGCACCACACAACCGAAATAAAAGGGACATCTAGACGGGGGTAAATCTCGTCCTACTTGGACAAGACCTACTTAGCCTTGCTGCACCTCCCCTGTTTTTGTCATTCCTGGTTGATGAGGCTTGAGGCTACGATTACCTTTATAGAACACATCATTTAGAATGCTCATTGTCCACCTGACGATGTTCTGAAAGCATTCAATCCATACAAGTTCGTTTCGGGTTCGAACGAAAATGAAGGCATTATCTCGTTACACTCATTTTGGAATCACCCTTAGAGTTAACGATGATAACCCTTGCACTCTGAATCTTCATTTTCACTTCAGATTCACGACCTATCTTTAATTTGGATCGATGTGGTTTTCGGATATCCAAATATGGAAACCCGATCCCGGTCTCACCGAATCCAAAACGTATCTTTTAAGGCCAAGTTGTTTTAGAGTTTAAAACAATTTCAATTCATTATCTATATACACACAGATAGATAATTCACAACATAACAATAGATAATCAACATTATCATCATAAGCAGATAATTCATATCATCTATAAACAGATAATCCATATTATCATCACAATGTAACCAAAGCATCCATATCACACAGCATTACCCATCTCATAGCTGAGATTACAAACCATTCAAGGCAACCAATATCAATCATTCATACATAAGCAATGATTTAATGATCACACATCTATAATTAATTTAAAGTAAATTAAATTAATTACTTCATCATTACAATTCTGCTTAACTTAACCATTAATTAATTACAAATCAATTAATTAATCACCATCTCATTATTTATTTCAATTAATCATTCCCGATTAACAATTTTTCTAATTACAATAAGTAATTAGCCTTTAAATTAATTACACAAGTTAATTATACTTAACCCTTTACAATAATTAACTTTTAATTACTTAATCAATTAATTAACTAAAATTAATTACATTAATCCTTTATTAATTAATTACTTCATTTATTAATTATTCCCTAATTAATCAATTCTAAATTTACATCATTAATTTTATTAATTAATGATTTCTAATTAATTTTTAATTAATCTCTCTATTTAAATTAATTACATTAATTAATTAATCTTCAATTAAACCACATATATTAATCACCTTTGATTAATAACAATCCAGTAATTAACTACCCTTAATTACTTCATCAATAAATTACTCCTTAATTTATTCTCTAATTAATCCCTTGATTAATTACAAAGTAATTTAATCGAAAGTACTTCCATAAATAAAACATCTTTAATTACATTTAGTAATTATCAATTAATTACTTCCCTAAGTAATTACAATTCCATTTAATTACATTAAGTAATTTATTTATCAAATCATCAAGTGTTTAAATTAATTAAACTTAATTAATTAACCTAAACAAATCACATTAACCCAATTAATTACATCAAGTAATTAATTCATTAATTACTTCCATTATGTAATTAAACTTTAACAATTTCACAAATGATTATTATTAATTAATTAATCTAATTAATTATTAAAATTAATCGCATTAATTAATTATCAAATAATCTCTAGTTAATGACCTTAATTAACGATTCTTTAATTTCTTCCTTTAAGAAATTAACTTAGATTAACCATCGTTAATTACAAATTAATTAATAGTAATTACCAATTAATTAATCTTTCATTATTTATTTAGTTAAGTGTTAACTGCAACTTAATTAATCCTTAATTACGTGATTAATTAACCTTTAATCATTAATTAAAATCTAATTAATAATTCTAAATTACAAATTAATTAACCTTAATTAATTAATTAATCTTAAGTCCTATTTAACCAATTTAATAACTCTTAATTACTTAATTAATCATCCATATTATTAATTAATTAAATAATTAATTATCCATTTAAAATTAACTTAAAAATTTAATGAATCCAAATCATTAAAATTCTATTTATCTTTAAGATAAACATTTCTTACTTAATCAAAGTATTTAAAAACAATTTGTTTTCAAATTTACTTTAAATTTCATTTTAAACTTCATTTTAAATTTAAGATTTTAAAATGAATACAAATTTATTCAAACAAAGTTTAAAACAATTCAAAATCTCTTTATCTCACAAGTTAAAGAAATATTCATTATATAAAATAAGTTTAAAAGAAATTAAAACTCAATTCATTTTTAAATTCCTATAAGTTTTAAAAATACACTTCAATTGACACAATTGTTTAAATCATTTTAAATTTAAATGTTTTCATTTATTTCAAACTGGAATACAAATTAAGTTTGATTCCAAATTACTAATTCAAAGCTTACTTACATTTAAACTTCATTTTGAATTTCAAATCATTTAACCATTTTTTTAAAAAGAAGTTAAACAATTTAAATTTAAAACTTTATTTATTTTAAAAACTGAAGTTTAACCCAAATTCCAGATTTCAAAACTCAGATTTAAACTTATTTAAATTTCTATTTTACAATTTAAATTTTCAGTTTAAATTCAAATCCAAATATACTTTAACACTTAAAAGTGGTTAAAACCAAATTTAAATTTCAAAACTTAAATTATTCAAAACTCAGATTCAAACTACTTTGAAATCAGATTTCAAACTCAGGTTTTCTACTTATTTTAAAATTTCAGTTTACATTTGAACTTTACTTTTAAACTTTAAAATAGAACAGGTTTTTGTTTTTGTTTTTAAACCTGTAAACAATTTTACTCGAGCCAACCCTAAGATGACTTCGAGTCAAATCCTAACTTGCTTTGAGCTACACCCTCAACTAACTCGAGACAAACCCGAGTAAACAAAACCCCACAAACCAAAACATCACCAGGACTCAAAATATCCACCGTGCACATGTACCCACGACGCCGCCTTCTCCGATCAACTCTGGTGATCTCTACAAGTAGCCGGTCAACCACGTACCCGATCACGATCATCTCATCGCCACCAAAAACTCAAATTCGAAAATCAAGTCCCAGAACCAAACCTGGAACAAACACAGTAACAGAACTTCCACTTGAAAAATCTCTCGTTCACGCGCCTCCGGCCATTGGAACGATTGCAATTCCGTCCACACATTCATCAACCACCATACTTCCATCACCCAAGATATTGTTGAACTCGATTAACAAAGGAAATTGAACAAAAGCAAAAACTTTAACCCAGTAAAACTAGGGTTCCAAAACTTCAAATCACCACCATCATCTCCAAAATGAAATGCACCCCAATCTGATAATTTTCCCATCCTCAAAGATCACTCCTCCACCTACAGGAGCAAACTTGACCTCCAAGATCAAGCAGATCACCAGAAAACTCAAATTTTCCATTTCCAGTTCAAACAAAAACTGCACTAAACCCTTATTTCTAAAAGTCTTGAATTTAGTTTTAAAATTCATGTTTTGGTTCAAGGATTCCACCGATGTTCTTGAATTCATGAATTTAGATGTTTGAATTTTCCACTTATACTTATTTTGCTCTGTTATTTTATTTCCAGGCAATACAAAAAAATTATCTAACTTATATTTTTTTTTTTAAACTTTACTTCATCATGTATAAACAAATTACAAAATCATAATAGAAACCAGATCAAAAGAGAAAAAGGAATTTTGATTAACTTGAGCTTGTACTGTAAACAGACAGAACTTGGGTGAAATAGACATGCATCTTATTCCTTCATATTCACAGCAATGTAATATTTATACAAGCCTACTTATTTCCATGGATAAACCATATTTTTTATACTTAAAATTTTAAATTTTGAAAAGTTACTCAATTGTTAAAACCTGATGAGCAGAGAGCACTTGATATTGAAAACCTTTGTGAATCTTTTGAAAACTTGCTTTTTAAAAACTTGAGTTGTTGAATGCCTTGTTTTATAAATTGTATGTAGAGATGAGTTCCAGATTTGAAAAGAAAATGATGGCATTAGGTCTTGCAAAAATGCACAAGCTATAGATTTTTGAACAACAGGTTTGCTCCAGATTGAATAAAATGATATAGAGGCTTCAATTTGGAAATGTGTTTACAGATTTGAAGAAAGTAAAAATGCAGACTTGCGTGATATGTTTTGAAACTGCTTTGCATATTGAAAATGTGTTACAGGCAATTGATTTGTGTTTGGATACGAGGAGTTTGTTTACTGATTTTGGAAGAAATGAAAAGAAGATTGTTTTTAGAGTGGAATGTTACAGCTGAAAAGTTTCTTTGCTAAGGAATGAAAATGAGAAAAAGAAAAGAATGGAAGAAAGCAAGTTTATATAACTAAATTTATGATTTATTTAAAAATCAATGAAAATTAAAACATGACACTTGTCTTTAATATTCACACTTGTTAATATCCTTGTTTGTTTAAATTACACATGTTATATTAGGTTCTAAGAAAGCAACACATGTTCTTTTTATTAATTAGTATTTTTAATTAAAGTTTAATAAAAGGTTTAAACTTAATTAATTTACAAATACTTAGTTATATATAGCTATTTTAAAGAAATAAACCATTTATATTTAA
The DNA here is from genome assembly GCA_030765085.1 of Allium cepa. Lineage (NCBI taxonomy): Eukaryota > Viridiplantae > Streptophyta > Magnoliopsida > Asparagales > Amaryllidaceae > Allium > Allium cepa. The sequence goes on from CM060934.1 coordinate 208,491,365, forward strand.
AAATAAAAACAATACATTACTTAATTATTTGAAAATAACATTTTAGATAATTTAAATAAAACTTATAAAAGAGATTGTAAATTACTTGTTATTTAAATGAACTAATGTTTCATTTATTAGTTGTATTTTAAACTTTCATACTTAATTTACAAATCATATTTATTAAACAATATTTTTAAAAAGGAAATAAAACAAATCTTATTATTAATCTTATTTAGACTTAAGCTAAACTCTTTTTAAACAATTATTTATGTATTTAAAATCATAGAGTTATTTATAAAATAGCTTTGAAAAGCTTAAATAAAAAATAAATCATAATTTCCCAATTACCAAAATATTGGAATTAGAAAATATGCTATATAAATTAAATTTAAAACCAAACTCGTCTATTTAAAAAATATATAAATATATATACACACATTATAAATAGAAATCAATTTATCAGCTTATTAAAAGATAAATTCACTAATTAATTATTTATTAAAGTAAGATTATTAAATCAATTCAAATTTATTTATTAAAATTATCAAATCAATTTAATTTTAAATACAGATTATTAAATTGATATTGTCAAAAATTCCAGGATATCACAATCCTCCCCCCTTAAAAGAATTCGTCCTCGAAATTTAAAACAAAGTTAATTTGATAATCTCATTAAAGATTTAATTTTAAAACACAACATATATTAATCATATGCTAACTACCAAAGCAATCAAATCACACAATCAAAACAAATCCAACTATCCAAAAAAATTCTGGATAGAATTTCCACGAGTTTCCTGGTACAAATATCGGAATACTCACTCTATATAATCTAAACAATCAATAGCACTAAGCTACAGAGCTGTTATCTAGATCTACAAAACTAAACAGGATATTAGACTACAAATGAGTCTGACTCAACAGCCAAATCTCCTGAACTGCTGGTGCTACAACCATAAATAGATTATACACGTACTCCCTCAGAGATACATGAAACATATTGAATCCCAGTTATCCAAACTGGCAATTCATCCCTTGAAAACCAAACTCTTATCTTACCAAAACACAGAAGAAATCCAAAACACCTCGGAGCTAGCTTCCCAGACTTACCAAAACTTATAGCTCCTTCGATCGGAGAAAACTTAACCAAAACCAAATCTCCAACTCCAGAATCCAAATTCTTCCATCTCTTATACTCAAAACTCTTCGGACGATCCTGGGCTGCCTACAGCTTTCTTGATCAGCTCAACCCTTGCTGATTCCATTAGAAACAAACTAGACCAAACAACCTATCAGAATGATCCTTCCGAGATCAACCAGCAAACAAGAACACAAACTCTACTCCTCAAACAACAGGAGACTGAACTTACGCTCCTTATCCGGAAAAGAAAAACAGATGTACCTCCAAACTGCTTCCGCTGCACAACTCTGATTCGAAGTAGAAGAAAATGTTGATGAAGAACATGAGAACAAATTACAACACATCCCAGAAATATGGTTCGTCGGATCCATAAAAGAAAACTCAAAAATTCCTCCGAAACCTGAGTTGCTTCACCAAACTCCATCTAAAGGAACCATCCTTCTATTAGCTGAACCACCGGTACCAACCCTGAATCCAAGCCGATAAGAAAACTCGATCTCCAGATGCGGACAGACCTCTGACTTCCCTGAAGTCGTCCGGACAATCTCCAACAATCTCAAGAGAACACTCAACTATCGCAAGTCACTTTTGCAATCAACCCAGCCTAATATCCAAAGAAACTGCTCTCTCTTTACCAATCAGAACAGCTTACGCTGGCCTAGCCAATTCACTGAAGAAATGGATCCACTCTGTTGCTTCTAAACTCTATTTTAGAAAAACTACTCAGCCAGAAGACTTCCTGCCAACATAGAACACTCCGAGCTGCACTGCTAACACCAATGCCAAAGACTTCCTAATCAAAAACTCTTCGAGAAACTCGGACCTCAAAGCAAACAGAAACACCTTGCTTGACTCAGCCACAACACCGAAATAGACATACTTCCTTAAATTTGTTCCAAAGAAGCATCTTCGGAAATATCCATAGTCACTGTGTCTCATCATGCAGCTACTACTTCCTGAGGTATCAAGATACCATCACTCATTTCTGCCAAACCGATAAATCCAAACTTTATTTTACCAATTCTGCACTTCAAAGATGAACTCCGAAGCTTTAGAAGGTTTCCTTCAGAGATCGATGAAATCTTTACACCAAGCAAAACTCATACTAGACGGTATTAGGTCTACAATCTCGACATATCCACTTCCAACTTCAAGCATTCAAACTCCAACCATCGGTAGTTGTGTTACACACACCACTACCTTATCTACCTTTATAACTTATATTGGAAAACCTGTACTAGGTAGAAATATATATATATATATATATATATATATATATATATATATATATATATATATATATATATATATAAATTACAAATATGCTCTCTCAAGATAGGCACCACGCCAGAGCCTAGGTATTCGCTCAACCTAGCGCTCTGATACCGCCTGTGACGACCCGACTTTCAGCGACTAGAAAGTCGTATCATCTTTAAGAAAGAAAGAGATATAAAAGAGAAAAGAAAGAAGAGAAAGAAGAAAACAACAACAGAATCTCAACAGCGGAACAAATAAATTATATTAATAACATAAGTATTACATAGTATACAACAATTATCAGAGTTACACAGACAATACATCACATACTAGACAGTTATAAACACCTGTCTAGTTACTACAACTCAAAACACAATACAGATAAACCACTCAGAGATACCAACATAGCGGAACACTATATATCTACGACGCAGAAGCCTCCTGCTCCATTGCTCCTCCATAATTTGTCAAAGCTAACCTAAATCCCTTGGCTACTCGTAAAAATTTGAGTACCCAAGAGTTTAAGAAAAACATAAATAAACTCCGGGTCAGACATGGGTCTGGTGTGAGCAACAGGTTAAAGTTGCTTAACTTTTGAAAAACCTTTAAAAAGAAAGGTATCACGTAAGACTTCCCACACATAAACATGGAAAAAAAATTAATTACGCTAACCAAAACATTTGATAGGAAATCCGATGATATTATAATAGGTCTAGGGTGTTCAAGTAAATAAGAAATAGCCGAAATTGTTGCATGATTAAATTCCAGCTACTAGCCACAAAAGTGGGTAATACAATCAAAACCGAGGGCACTTATGGATTTTGGATTCCATACAATGGCAGGGCTACCGGGGTACCGCCCGTCACAGTACGTGGCCTAGATCAACGTACCGAGGATAACTGTAACGACCCAGAAATTACGATTTTGAAAATTCTAGATAGTTGGAGAAAAAGAAGAAAAGAGAAAGAAGAAGAAACATGAACAAGTCACAGAAACCTCACATACGCAGCGGATCAAAATATAATTTCGCATAAATAACAGTTTACGAAAAAAGAACTGTATCAGTACACTTACATTTTTATACATCAGAGTTGCAACATTTACACAACTTTAGACATTTTAGAATAACATGTCCTATATATATTACTATATATCACAGCGGAAACACTCCATACATTCCTGCCATCCAGCTCGCCTCCTAAGCTCCAGAACGTCCTTACCTGAAATCTGTAATACTCGGTCTGACCCGAGCATTACATCAAAGTAACACCCGGGTCAGGCTGGAAACCAGCTTGAGTAAACCCATCTAACAAGAAATACAAAAACATGCAAACTTATATAAACCCGTGGTAACTTATATCAATTTACAGCTTCACAAGCTGTTATAGACATTACTTGTTTCACACATCAATTTCTAAGTGCTAAACTTAGATTAAATGGTCCAATTTACTTAAATCATTCCATATCAGCCTATTGATTTCACATATCAATCTATAAAGAATAGAAGTGGTTTCGGGTATTTACTACTACTCGACTCCGGACTCTTCGAATCCGATGTCATCTTAACCAAAGTTATTTAAGTGATTAAATTCAAATACGGGATGTCACTTTTATACAGCAATAACACAAATAAACATCACCCATTTATTATTGATATAACCCTTATCATATCAATAGAATGTCACAGTATATCATCCAATAGATATCATCATAGATATCATTCATTTCAGACATTCAACAAACAACCATCCATAAGCAAGCATCATCAATTCATATCAAAATTAATCATCTAATCCTGCTTAATCAATCATTAATTAATTACAATCATTTAATTAATTCCATCACTCCTTGATTTCCTTGTCAATCAATCAATTTATCTCTAATCATAGATTAATTATCCTTAAATTACCAATTAATAATCTTTAATTATTAATTAATCTCCTTTAATACAAAGTAATCTATCCTTAATTTACTTTATAAATCAATTAATTAACCTCTAATTTACTGATTAATTAACCATCAACTATTGATTAATAACCGTAATTATTAATCAATATCTCTTAATTTAAATTAACAAATCAATTATATCTTAATTATTAATTAATAAAACTTAATTATTAATTAACAACCTTAATTACAAATTAATTAATGCTTAATCACCAGTTGATTAAACTGTTAATCAATCCTTAATTAATACTGATTAATCCTTTAAGTATTAATTAATAAAACCTAATTTATTAATTAATAAAACTTAATTACACATTAAGTACTTCTAAATTTTTTTTAAAGTAACCTCTAATTACTCTCTAATTAAATCAAACTTAATTACTTAGTTAATTTATTCTTAATTACTTAATTACTCAATTAATTAACCTCTGATCATTAATTAACGATCATTAATTAATAATCCTTAATCACAATTAATTAAATTTTAATTAATCGATCTATAACCCTCACTTAATTATTAATTTACAAATTAATTATTCTTAATTAATCACATAATTAATACTTTATAATTAATTTATCAAATTAATTAACTATACTAACTATTCTCAAAACCTAATAACCTTAATTATCTTAAGATAAAACCTTATCTTATAAATACCTTAATTGCCACTTAACAACTTCTTAAATCAAAATGTTTAAGCAACGTTTATTAAACATCAAGTAGAAAGTTTAAACCAATTTAAAATTTTAAAATTTCAAAAAAACAAGTTTAAAACTTTTAAAACCCCTTGTAACAGTTTAACATTCTCTGCTTCGGGTTGAACCCGAAACTTACTCGTGTCAAACCCGAGTTTATCTTCTTCCGATTTTTATTAAAGCTTTAATTAAATTTAAGTTCCAATTCCAACAGAAACAAGAACACTTCCAATAATCTCGAGAATGAACTCGAGCTACCCGATCAAATACTCGAAGCTGACTTCGAGACCTTCACATTCCCAATTCTCAGACACGCACCGCCATCACGTGTACATGCACCATCACCTGAGACTACTCAGACCATCGATGACAACATCGTCAAGTCACCCAACATCCCTGCGAACAACAACGATCATCCAAACATCATCTCCAACCTCGAATCAAAATCGAGCATGCTAGATGAATGGGAACCCAAATCCATCATCAGGAAAACCATTTGAATCCATGATTCCAGTCACGAAAACTGCTACAACTCCGGCTATGGTTTGCCGACCCACCCCACCTCCATTTCCCAGAGCCTTATGTAACTCGAATCACCAGAGACCAGACAGTGATTCAATTACCCAGCTTGACGAAAACTAGGTTTAGAACCCAAATCATCTCGCCCCCCGCCGCCACATCCATCAGACGACCCACCTCCCATTTTTGCCGTGACCTCCATCAACCCTACTTGCTTCAGTGCTGACCTCGAGACTCCTAACCTCTCCTATCATCAGAGATTGTTCGAAAGGCAAAATTCGTTCACTCAAGTTTCCTATTGATTTACTCACTTAAAAACATTGAAATTAATTCTCAAAATTTACCATTTTCTAAGACAATTTAGTTTATATAATACAATTATGAAATAAAAAGAATCGATTTTCCAGGTTGAATAAGATTTTCACTGTAATTCCTTTATCCAGTAAAATAACTTGTTAATTAAGCTATAAAAATAATTTTAAAAATCAAGTTTGGTTATCAGATCCAAATATTCTTGAAAGATTATAACTTATAGGAGATTGGGAAGTAAGTAATTGATTTTTGAAACGATTTTTGGTCGGATGATAATAAGAACAGTGACACATATTTATATACAGACCTTCAAACTCAATCAATCACATTTTATAAATATGCAGACAGATCTTTGCAAACATTTTTTTTCACAACATGCTTTAAGCTCCTCACATACAATCAAAATTAAAAAATTTCAAGCTTAAAATGTTAATTTACTTGCCTGCTTATGCAAACAAAGGACAGAGCACAACATTGAAATATTGACAGGCGCATGAATGCATCCATATATCTTTACATATAACCACATGAATTAATCAAGAAAATCATAATCACAAATTTAAAATCAGTTTTCTGCCTGATTTCAGAGTTTAAACAGGTTTAAAGTTTAATTTACTCATCTCTTTGATGATGCAGAGATCTCTTTATACTGAAATGTCATATTTTGAAAATCTGGAAAGAAATGCTTGATTTGTATTTTTCTGAAAGCTTGTTGTTCAAACATGCACAAAATTTTTAACATACATATACATTCTTTCATTTTCAAACAATCATGCAAGCATAGTTTTCATCCAAACTTCGATAATCATTCCATACAAGTCAAGATGCAGTTGGATTTTTGAAATATTAAAAAAACAGTTTACTCACCTTTCAAAGAACAGAGAACATTGTTTCCTAGAACAAATTTTAATTTGCATTTTGAATCTGGAGTTTGTTGATTGCTGCAGTTTGGATTCCTGTTTCTTGCAATTGATTAGTTGTTGAATTTATTAACTGTAGATCCATAGGTCCTTGCAGAGATTATGAGTTTTGCTGTAGATTTTTGAACAGATTTTACTTCTTTTTTAGCTTTGAACTTTTCTCAAAAATCTGGTTTTTATTTTTTTATTAGAAGAGGAAAATGGGTTTGAACTAAAATGAATTGCCAAGTTTTCTCTTATCTATTTTTAGTAAATGTTTTCAAAATTTAATTAAAACAAAGCCACATTTTACTTAGATTATTAAAATGACTCCAAGTGTTATTTGCATAGTTTAAATGTTTTACAATTGTAAAAACAAGAAAAATTGTGTTTATCTCCTTATTAAAATTTTAATTATAATTTACAAGTGTTGAAATTTCATTATTAAATTAATTCCTTGTCTATTTTAACATGTTCTCATGTTACTTTCAAATAGCCTTCAATGTTTCCATATACAAATTATTTTTATTAATTATAAACTATGCTTAATTCACTGATATATTCTTAAATAAGATATTGAAAAGTTTCTATATTAAATCTAATCAAGTTTTCCAATTTACAATGTACATACATACATATATATATATATATATAAAAAAATTTGAAAACATTTTTTATTAATTTAAATTAAAATCAAACTTCTTATTTACAATGTATACATATATATATATACATTATAAATAGAAAATCCTTTTAATTAGCTTAGAAAGATAAATTTTATCATTTAAATATTTTTAACTTTGGAAAGAATAAATTTTCCAAATTAAATTATTATCATTATAGATTTTGAAAAGATAACATTTATCAAATTAAACAATTGGAGATAAATCATGTTAAATTAGATTATTAAATCGATATTACACATTTTAAAATAATTATTAATGGAAATTATTAAATAAACATTTCCTAAATTTTCGGGACATCATTCCTCCCCTCTTTGAATCTTTTCGTCCTCGAAAAGGGACGAAACCAGAATTATTAAAATGCTTAAAATCAGATAAATCATTCTTTGACCATTTTTAAAACACTTTGAAAATCTATATAATTTGACCAAATAGTTTTATATAAATACTTTTACACTCGATGTTTCAACAAGTCCATCCTTGTTCTTACAAAAATTCGGTCATACGTTGATCAGGCATAAGACCGAAAATCTATAAATACTTAGCAGACCCATTTTCAACACCCAGTAAAATACTTGAAAAAAAATAATTTTATTTATTGAAAATATAGATAACATTTTTGAAAATAGAGGAAATATCTTTGGTGAGAATGCTCTGGAAATCATCACCCCCATCCATGGTCGCAGTTACATCCTGGATTAGGTTGCCATGTCCACGTAACTGTAGGCACTCTGCGCCCCTCGATTACGCCATGGAACCCCCAACAGATCGCAGTTACATTCCAGTATTATGTTGCCATCGCAGCAAAAGTCCATGTAACTGTTGGCTCTTCGCGGCACACACGATTTTCGCTGTCAAAATGAAACTTCTCCACTCCTACATAGGTCGCAGTCTACCGATATAAAATCAGACGCAGACTGTTGGCTCTCAGCGGCACACACGACTTTCGCTATGTTACCATAGGTCACAGTCTACCTATATAAAATCAAACGCATACTGTTGGCTCTCAGCGGCACACATGACTTTTGCTATGGTATACTCTACTCATAATCCTCAGGAACTAGTTTTGTCCGGACTCCTCACAAGATCAACTTTAGAAACCCCCCTTGGGGCTCAAGGCAACACCACCTGGTGGTACTCCTGAGAAGTTATTTCAAGGGAGCGCCTTTTCCCCCAGAGCCATCATCAAAACACTTTATACTATACACATATAGTATCTTTCAAATCATACACCTAGTATGATCTCACACAAAGCTCCTTTACACAAAATCGATTATCCCAAAATCGATGATTCTCACACCAGGCTTTTCAAATTTCAATATTGATTTTACCCAAAATTCAAAAGCCTTTTCAAATCCAAAGGTTGCCAAAACCTTTTCCCAAAATCCTCATAAGATCCTTTATATATATATAACTTTAAAAATCTTTGCATCATTTCAAACTTGTATAAAACTCCTTTTATACTTCAATCACTTTCAAAATCCTTTCTCTTCTGGCTATAGATTCAACAAGGGGAGATTTATCTTATATAACAAAGATATATAACTTTATTTATTCAAAATAAAATATTCAAATTTGATTACTCTATGAAGTCACTTACTTACTTCCATAAAGTAAATTTTTACCATAGAAATATCCAATTTCCACTTTTACTTCATCATATATTTTACAAAATATACCATTCATTTCAAAAGCCATTTCACACTTATTATCCATAACTTCCCAGTATCAATTTCATTTAAACCCGTATGACGTACACATATCATCCGTACACTATACCAATCTGATCGCTCACTCGATCACATAATTTTACTTTCGAACTAGTATCGTCCACTCGACTTCCTAGTGCGGACACTGATCTGGTTTCTTGATTAGAACCCGTCATTCTCCTTGCATAGTCATAACTATGATAGAGAATATCCAGAATCAATCAACAATCCATATCCAGGTTCGCCTTCAAAAATCGAGTGGAAAATTCCAACTCGGATCGATATAACTATCTCGAAATTCTGTGCTCGAATGTGGATCAAACCACTATGCGAATAGAATAGTATACGTACATCCTACGTATTTATCCTTATTGGTTATTAGCCAAATCAATCCTTTCTATTCACATTCACTTTGATTTTCATTCACTTACTAACAACTGCTTAAATCCTCATTTGAATTATCACTTCATTTTTAATTGGGTATTTAATCATAAACAGTTTGAACTCTGTCCAGCTTAGATTTAGAAAATAGCTTTAAATGTTTAAAATTGATAAGTAGTTGAAAAATAATTATTAGTTTATAAAATATCTGTAAAATAGTTAAATAATTGTAAAATAGTTAGAAATAGTCAAATAGTTATAGAAATTTTAAATAATTGAAAATAGTTGAAAAACAGTAATTGGTTTATAAAACAGTTGAAAAATAGTTAAATAGTTCCAAAATAATTATAAAATAAGTATAAGATATTCTTAGGTTTTAAAAAAAAGAAAAGATATATAGTAAATATTTTGGAAAAATAGGTTTATATTAAAATAAATTATTTTGAAAATAGTTCAGAGCCAACCTGTTCAATTCCCAATCTCTATTCCATCAACTCAATTTAAATTCCCACTTCCATTTAAATTGACTCAACTTAAATTTTGAATAACTTCAATTTCCCTTGAAATTGATTTAACCCCAATTCAAGTTGAATTAATCCTCAATTTATTTCCAAATTCTAATCAAATTCCATTTGAATTTTAAACCTATTCAACTTTAATCACAATTCCAAATTATTCAAATCAATTCGGATTAATTTCAAATTGAACCAACTTCAATTTCAAATCATTTCAATTCTAGTTTAAATTAATCCCAATTCCTCATTTGAATTTGAACTCATTCATCTTCAATTTCATTTCAAATCAATTCAAATCAAATTTTAAGTCCAAAATAATTCCATTTTGCCTTAATAATGGATATATTACCACACCCAATTTCTTTAAACAAATCCAATTTACAGTTTAAAGATTATTAATAACAACAGGATGGTATCATTCAAATTATTATAAAACATCCATCCATTTCCAATTTTCGGATCTCTAACCCAATTTGAGATCACTCAAACTCTCAATTCCAACCAACCATTTAACTTCCCAAGTTAAATCTTAATTTCATCTTGAAATTTCCAAATCAGGTTGATCATTCAGACTTATTTAACTTCTTCCAAGTTAAATTCAATTTACTCAATCCAGTCAACTTTACCCAATTTGAATTTCCATTTCAAATTTTAAACTTCTCATAAATAATCTTCCCACTTAAATTTAAAACCTACTTCACTTTGGGTTTCACATCACATTCCAAAGAAAATTCAAAACTCAACCTTAGAGTTTATTTCCTTTACACACCTAGTTACCTTTAAATTTTAAACCACATTATGTTTTAAATTCAAACAAATTCCTTTAAAATTCTAAACAACCCTTGTTTGAAATAGGACCCTTCATTCAAATATATTGAATAACATCTCTTATATAACGACCCGAAATTTCAGGCAATATCAATTCAATAATCTGTATTAATAATTAAATTGATTTGATAATTTTTCTTTATAATTTTAATTTAAATTGGTAAATTTATTCTTTTGATGGTTAATAAATTTTTAATCTGGTAATTTTGATCAGTGAATAGGAAAATCTTTTGTTTTTAAATAAAGGATAAATTTTCAAATTGTAATATATATGTGTGTATATGTTATAATTTGGTATTGTTTTGAAATTTAAACCATTTATAATTTATATATGTATGAATATTGTAATTTAAAGCTTTGTTGTAGAATTATATTTTTCAAAAGTTAATTTAAGATTAATTCAATTATTTTCAAATTATAAGATAATTGTTTATTTTAAATATGATAGTTTAAAAAGAGATTTAATCAATGTTTTATTTTTGTTTTCTTTAAAATGTTTACAATAAAATGGTTATAGATTTATTTATATTACAATTAGTTTTAGAATATTTTCTTTTGAAAAGGTAAAATTATATTTACATATGTAAGTATTTATTTATAAAGTAACTTAATTAAGTAAACTTATATCAACATTTTAAATTAAATAAAAATTTATTAAAAATATTTAAGAAACATGTGTAACTATCTTAAGTCATTCTAACAACACATGTAAGTAAATTAAGTACTAAAGTGACAAGTGTCTTTATTTTGAAATTTAATTTCTTAAATTTTTATTAACACAATTCATTTAAACATATAAGAGAAATTTGTTTTTCCTTTTCAATTTCCAATCCTTTTCTTTTCATTTCTTCTCTTTTATTCCTTGTTTCAAAATTAACTGAAACCAGAAATTATTCTCAATACTTGAAACTGGAAAGTTTTTCAAATCTGTAATTAAAACCAGAAAGTTTTTCAAATCTGAAGTAAAAAACTAAATCTGCGAAGCAAAATTAAAGCGCAACTCCAAGTCTTCTGCAAATCCAAATGAAGTTCAACCTTTTAAATCATCAAATTGTAAGCATGCAATAGAGTTTCTTCAGCAATCAAAAGCATCAAAACATTTTCCAGATTAATGTTCAAGCTTGGAAAAAAGTCTTAAAACCTGCTCTGCATGAATAAGGTGAGTAAATCTTCATTTTTTTTAAAAACAGATTTGAACCTGTTATTTAATCTACACTTGTGTGATGAATTATAAAGTGGTTTAGTTACAAATATGATGTGAAGTTGGTTGCATGTTTGAATACAAAGAAGCTAGTTAGTGACTGTGTAAATATGTTCTGTTATTTACCGTTTTAATCATTCAGTTTAATTCAAATCTTCCACTAACATCATCATTTGACATTGATGATTGAATAAAAGTTGTTTGATATTGGTTGTTGATAATATTAAAAATGGTTTCTGTAAAATTAAACTTATAAATAATTTTTAAAATGTAAATTACAGTGAAATCTTGATTCCTGTCAAAAATTAACTATCTTAAATTTTAATTTGAATTACATGCATGTAATCACGATGGAAAATCGTGAATTTTGATATACATTGTGTAATTTTTAATTGGATAATTCTTGTGAATTTTGGGTTGGTTCGAAATTGGGATTTTGGTGAATTGCCGATTATCCACTCAATAATTTGATTTGGAATTTTGATCGAAGCTTGTTTTTAGGTTGTTGATTATGGGAAAAATATTGTTGATTTTTTTCAATGAGTGAATTGTTCGAATTTGGATGAACTAAGGTTTTACAGTATGTTTTGTTCGGCTTTATTATCGAGACCATTGCGACTTGGATGAGGTATCGGGGTCGATCGCGATGTGGGGGTTGGTAGCATGGAGGTTTGGCGGTGCTTTGGAAAGGTCGCTGGGGTTTTCAGGTGCTGGCGATCATCGGTGGTGATGGGTTTTGGGGGTTGAGCTGCTGCAGTTATTCGAGTAATAGGTTGAATTTTGATTCGAGTAATTTTTGTTCGATATGGTTTTATACTTGTGTTCGTGTGCGTTTGGGTGATCGTCGGCGATAGGCGCGAAGAACTACGTCGGCCGGAGGTAATCGCGCACGTACACACGTGTACGTGGTGCACTGGAATTAGGGGAAGACGAGTTGACTCGGGGAGCGCTCGGGTTTTTCGTAGGAACGACTCGAAGTGGGGATGCTGGGTTTAGTCTCGAAGCAAGCACGGGGTTTGTAGGTGTTTGTCTCGGGTTTTTAGGGTTGTTGCTTTTTGTTAAGTACTGTGTAAATGATAAAGTTGCAAATTTCAACCTGTGTTTAAATAAATGAAAGCAAGCTTGAGTTTTATAAAAGAAAAACAGACTTGTTGTTTTGAATTAAAATGTAAATCAACCTTTAAAAAGTATTGATTGAATTTATTTTAAGTTTTAAAATTGTTTAAAATGATTTCTTTTTAAAGTAATTAACTTCATTTAATTTTGAAAGTTAATTTAAAAAGGAAATGTTTGAATTTAAATATTAAATCAAAGTTTAAAGTAAATTTTTAAGTAATGATTTAAAGAACTAAAGTTTCAAATTTTATTTAAAATGAATAAGTTTAACTTAGATAATTAATGTGTTTTAAATTTTGAAATTTGTTTCTAAATGCATTATTTTCAAATAAAGGTTAATGTTATGATTTAGTAAACCAAATAGAATAATTTGTTTTTAAGTTGTTTAAATTTGATTAATTTCAAATAATTTATTTATAAAGATAAATATGGTTAAATTATTTTGTTATGAACTTAGGAATATTTAATAAATATGATTTGTTAATTAAGATGAATGGTTTTCTTAATTAATTTAGGATTTTGAAATATAAGAAGTTAATTAATTATTTAATTAATTTTAAATGATTAGTTAGTTGTTTATTTAATTTTTAAATAATCGCTTAATTATGAATTAATTAAGTGTAATTACTAAATGAAGTAATTAATGGAAAATTATTGAATGTAATTAAGAAAGAGAAATTAATTATTGGAAGTAATTAGAATGGAAATTACTTATGGAAGTAATCAGTGGAAATTACTCATGGGAGTTATTTAATGAAGGTGATTAATGGACAATCACTAGATGTTATTAATCTAAGGATTGATTAATATAATTGATTTGAAGTTAATTAATTACTATTATTAATTAATTAAAGAATTAAGGATTATTTAATGATGGAACTAATTATGTGTTAAGTAATTAATTAAGAGAGTAATCAAGATTTATTATGAAAGTAATTAGAAGATAATTACTTATGTGAGTAATTAAGAGTTAATTACTTAGTTAATTTAGTTAATTAATTAATGTGATTAATTAATGGATGAGACTAATTTGAGATTAATTACCAAGTGTAATTAATTAAAATGTAATTAGTTGATAAAGTAATTAATTAAGGATTTATTAATCATTTTTAAATTAATTAATAATTACTTAATGAAGTAATTAAAGATTAATTAGAATAATTAATCAAGGGTTAATATAATTAATTAAGAAGTTAATTAATTAAGATAAGTAATTACCAATTGTTAATTACTATTTATGATTAATGAGATAATTAATTACAAGATAATTGTTTAATTTATTAAAGAAATAATTAATTAATAAGGATCATTAGTTAATATAATTAATGAATTAATCAAGGTTGATTAATAAAAGTAATTAATTTAAGTGTGATTAATTAATTATAATTAATTGAGGTTTAATGTAATTAATTATAGTTAATTAACAAATGGAAGCAAAAGTTGGATCTTAAATTATTGTAATTAATGATAGTAATTAAAGGTTAATTACTGAATATGGTTAAGGCTAATTACTTGAATGTAATTAAAGGATGATTAATCAAGGAAGATTAATTAAAGAAGATCATTGGGAGATCAATAATTAATTAATTTATTTAGAATAAATAAATGAAGAAGGATTTAAGTAATCCAATTGATTAAGAGTTAATCAATTCTATTTATTGGATGATTGATTGATATTGGATGATTGATATTAGGTGATTGGTTGATACTAGATGATTTGGATATCTCTCATATGTGATATGCTGCTTTGTGAGATAAATGTTTGATATGAATCATCTATTGTGATAATTTGATTCATCTATCTATTTATATCATCCTTAATATAAGTTAATTGTTCAAACCCTTTAAACAACTTGGACATTAAAATGGCGTTTGGTTTCGGTGAGACTGGGATCGGGTTTCCATACTTGGATAATCCAAAAACCACATCGATCCAAATTAAACGTTCGGTCGTGAATCCAAGTGAAGTGCAAGTGAAGACTCGAGATGTAAGAACTATTTGTCATTATAACTCTGGGGGTGATTCCGTGATGAGTTTGGCGGAGATAGTACTTACAGATTCGAGATGGTGATTCAGAGTGCAAGGGCTATGGTCGTTGACTATGAGGGTGATTCCAAAATGAGTGCAACGATATAGTGCCTTCGGTTTCGTTCGAACCCGAAACGAACTTGTACGGATTGAATGCTCTCAGAACATCGTCAGGTGGACGATGAGCATGCTAAGATAGATGTGTTCTATAAAGGTAATCGCAGCCTCAAGCCTCATCAACCGGGAATGGCTAAAACATGGGATGTGCACCAAGGCTAGGTGGGTAGCACCCATTTCAGGGTGAGGTCATTCCTGTCTAGATGTCCTTTTATTTTGGCTTAGTGGGTGGTTGGTCGCGCCAACCACGGGGTGATCTTACTCGGGACTGTGCAGTAAGGAATGGTTTCGGCTTTGTGATGTAGGGGATTGGGCGTAATCCTCGGTACGTTGATCTAGGCCACGTACTGTGACGGGTGGTCTCGGTAGCCCTGCCATTGATCGAAACCCGTTCTTCCTACGAGACCCTACGGTTTTGTTTGTATTACCCACTTTTGTGGCTAGTAGCTGGAATTTAATAATGTAACAATTTCGGCTATTTCTTATTTACTTGAAAACCCTAGACACTATTATAATATCACTGGATTTCCTATCAAATGTTTTGGTTAGCGTAAGGTAAAAACTTTCCCATGTTTATGTGTGGGAAGTCTTACGTGATACCTTTTCTTTTCAAAGGATTTTCTAAAGTTAAGCAATTTTAACCAGTTTACTCACACCAGACCCCTGTCTGACCCGAGTGTTTATTTTATATTTTATTAAACTCGTGGGTACTCATATTATGTATGAGTAGTCAAGTGATTCAGGTTTGCTTGACGAATTCTGGAGGAGATATGGAGCAGGAGGCTTCCATGTGTAGATATATTATGGTTCCGCTGTGTTTATGTTGTATCTGTATCTTGTGTACTTGAGTTGTATAGTTAGACAGATGTTTATAACCGTCTAATATATGTTGTGTAAGTTGTGTACTCTGATGTTATATGATACTATGTAATATTTTATGTGATATTTTATATTTCATTCGTTTCGCTGTGAGTTTCTGTTGTTGTTGTGTTTTCTTCTTTCTCTATCTTTTCTTCTTCTATCCCTTTCTTTCTTAATTAGTGATGCGACTTTCTGGAGATAGAAAGTTGGGTCGCTACATCTTATTTTAAAATAAGATTATATTCAAAATAGTTTGAATAATATTATTTCTTTTAACATTTTGAAACCAATTCAAATTTTAAATTTAGAATTCAGAACTTCACAATTTGAAACCCACTTTAATTTACATCCTTTCAAATTTACAAGTTACTCTTTTTAAATGGTTACTTCCTTTAAACATTTTATTGTTTATTGAAAAATAATCATCTCATTATAAAACACAATAACCATTCTATTTCTCTGGTTTGAAACCAATTCTAATTCATCTTATTTTGAAATTCTTCCCCAACTTCAAGATTTAATTTTAGTTTGAATCCATTTCAAACTTATCTTTAATTTAATTTCAATTTGGTTGTATTTCTATTACCACTTAATTTAATTCCAATAATTTAACAACCAATTACCTTAATGTTTATTAGAAAGAAAAATTGCTATATATATCAAAATATATTCTTATAAAATCATTTAAAATCTTTATATAAGAAAATAAAAAGTATGCACTCATATATATATACACACACACACACACTTATATATATTCACACTCAACTCATTCTAGGGTACCATTGACCCTATCCTTAATGAGTAATCCCACCAGAGCCAAGGTTCTCGCTTAACCTTATGCTCTGATAACAAATGTAACGACCCAGAAATTTCGATTCTGAAAATTACAGAAAGTTAGAAAAAAAGAAGAAAAGAGAAAGAAGAAGAAACAGGAACAAGTCACAGAAACTTCACATTCCCAGCGGATCAAAATATAATATCACGTAAATAATAGTTTACAAAAGAAGAACTGTATCAGTACACTTACATTTTTATACATCAAAGTTGCAACATTTAAACAACATTGGACATTTTAGAATATCATGTCCTATATATATAACTATATATCATAGCGGAAACACTCCATACGTTCCTTCCATCCAGCTCGCCTCCTAAGCTCCAGAACGTCCTTACTTGAAAATGTGTAATACTCGGTCTGACCCGAGCATTACATCAAAGTAACACCCGGGTCAGGCTGGAAACCAGCGTGAGTAAACCCATCTAACAAGGAATACAAAAACATGCAAACTTATATAAACCCGGGGTAACTTATATCAATTTACAACTTCATAAGCTGTTATAGACATTACTTGTTTCACACATCAATTTCTAAGTGCCAAACTTAGATTAAATGGCCCAATTTACTTAAATCATTCCATATCAGCCTATTGATTTCACATATCAATCTATAAAGAATCGAAGTGGTTTCAGGTATTTACTAATACCCGACTTCGGACTCCTCGAATCCAATGTCATCTTAACCAAAGTTATTTAAGTGATTAAATTCAAATACTGGATGTCACTTTTATACAGCAATAACACAGATAAACATCACCCATTTATTATTGATATAACCCTTATCATATCAACAGAATGTCACAGTATATCATCCAATAGATATCATCATAGATATCATTCAATTCAGACATTCAACAAACAACCATCCATAAGCAAGCATCATCAATTCATATCAAAATTAATCATCTAATCCTGCTTAATCAATCATTAATTAATTACAATCATTTAATTAATTCCATCACTCCTTGATTTCCTTGTCAATCAATCAATTTATCTATAATCATAGATTAATTATCCTTAAATTATACTATTAATAATCTTCAATTATTAATTAATCTCCTTTAATACAAAGTAATCTATCCTTAATTTACTTTATAAATCAATTAATTAACCTCAAATTTATTGATTAATTAACCATCAACTATTGATTAATAACCGTAATTATAAATCAATATCTCTTAATTCAAATTAATAAATCAATTATATCTTAATTATTGATTAATATAACTTAATTATTAATTAACAACCTTAATTACAAATTAATTAATCCTTAATCACCAGTTGATTAAACTGTTAATCAACCCTTAATTAATACTGATTAATCCTTTAAGTATTAATTAATAAAACCTAACTTATTAATTAATAAAACTTAATTACACATTAAGTACTTCTTAATTTTTTTTAAAGTAACCTCCAATTACTCTCTAATTAAATCAAACTTAATTACTTGATTAATTTATTCTTAATTACTTAATTACTCAATTAGTTAACCTCTGATCATTAATTAACGATCTTTAATTAATAATCCTTAATCATAATTAATTAACTTTTAATTAATCGATTTATAACCCTCACTTCATTTACAAATTAATTATTCTTAATTAATCACATAATTAATCCTTTATAATTAATTTATCAAATTAATTAACTATACTAACTATTCTCAAAACCTGATAACCTTAATTATCTTAAGATAAAACCTTATCTTATAAATACCTTAATTGCCACTTAACAACTTCTTAAATCAAAATGTTTAAGCAACGTTTATTAAACATCAAGTAGAAAGTTTAAACCAATTTAAAATTTCAAAAAAACAAGTTTAAAACTTTTAAAACCCCTTGTAACAGTTTAACATTCTCTGTTTCGGGTTGACCCGAAACTTACTCGAGTCAAACTGGAGTTTATCTTCTTCCCATTTTTATTAAAGCTTTGATTAATTTTAAGTTCCAATTCCTACAAAAAAAAAAAACACTTCCAATAAACTCGAGAATGAACTCGAGCTACCCGATCAAATACTCGAAGTTGACTTCGAGGCCTTCACAGTCCCAATTCTCAGACACGCACCGCCAACACGTGCACATGCACCATCACCTGAGACTACTCCGACCATCGACGACAACATCGTCAAGTCACCCAACATCCCTGCGAACAACAACGAACATCAAAACATCATCTCCAGCCTCGAATCAAAATCGAGCATCCCAGATGAATGGGAACCCAAATCCATCATCAGGAAAACCATTCGAATCCACGATTCTAGTCACGTAAACTGCTACAACTCCGGCTATGGTTTGCCGACCCACCCCACCTCCATTTCCCAGAGCCTTATGTAACTCGAATCACCAGAGACCAGACAGTGATTCAATTACCCAGCTTGACGAAAACTAGGTTTAGAACCCAAATCATCTCACCCCCTGCCGCCACGTCCATCAGACGACCCACCTCCCATTTTCGCCGTGACCTCCATCAACCCTACTTGCTTCAATGCTAACCTCGAGACACCTAACCTCTCCTATCATCAGAGATTGTTCGAAAGCCAAAATTCGTTCAACTTGAGTTTTCTATTGATTTACTCACTTAAAAACCTTGAAATTAATCTCAAAATTTACCATTTTCCAATACAATTTAGTTTATATAATACAATTATGAAATAAAAAGAATCGATTTTCCAGGTTGAATAAGATTTTCACTGTAATTCCTTTTTCCAGTAAAATAACTTGTTAATTAAGCTATAAAAATAATTTTAAAAATCAAGTTTGGTTATCAGATCCAAATCTTCTTTAAAGATTATAACTCATAGGTGATTCGGAAGTAAGTAATTGATTTTTGAAATGATTTTTGGTCTGATGATAATAAGAACAGTGACACATATTTATATACAGACCTTCAAACACAATCAATCTCATTTTATAAATATGCAGGCAGATCTTTGCAAACATTTTTTTTCACAACATGCTTTTAGCTCCTCACATACAATCAAAGTTAACAAATTTCAAGCTTAAAATGTTAATTTACTCGCCTGCTTATGCAAACAAAGGACAGAGCACAACATTGAAATATTGACAGGCACATGAATGCATCCATATATCTCTACATATAACCACATGAATTAATCAAGCAAATCATAATCGGAAATTTAAAATCAGTTTTCTACATGATTTCAGAGTCTAAACAAGTTTAAAATTTAATTTACTCATCTCTTTGGTGATGTAGAGATTTCTTTATACTGAAATGTCAGATTTTGAAAATCTGGAAAGAAATGCTTGATTTATATTTTTCTGAAAGCTTGTTGTTCAAACGTGCACAAAATTTTTAACATATATATACATTCTTTCAATTTCAAACAATCATGCAAGCATAGTTTTCATCCAAACTTCGATAATCATTCCATACAAGTCAAGATGCAGTTGGATTTTTGAAATATTTGAAAAGCAGTTTACTCACCTTTCAGAGAACAGAGAACATTGTTTCCTGGAACAAATTTTAATTTGCATTTTGAATCTGGAGTTTGTTGATTGGTTGCAGTTTTGATTCCTGTTTCTTGCAATTGATTAGTTATTGAATTTATTAGCTGTAGATCCATAGGTCCTTGCAGAGGTGATGAGTTTTTCTGTAGATTTTTGAACAGATTTTGCTTTTTTTAGCTTTGAACTTTTCTCAAAAATCTGGTTTCTAATTTTTTTATTAGAAGAGGAAAAAGGGTTTGAACTAAAATTAATTGCTAAGTTTTCTCTTATCTATTTTTAATAAATGTTTTCAAAATTTAACTAAAACAATGCCACATGTTACTTAGATTATTAAAATTACTCCAAGTGTTATTTGCATAGTTTAAATGTTTTACAAATGTAAAAACAAGAAAATTTGTGTTTATCTCCTTATTAAAATTTTAATTATAATTTACAAGTGTTGAAATTTCATTTTTAAATTAATTCCTTATCTATTTTAACATGTTCTCTTGTTTCTTTCAAATAGCCTTCAATGTTTCCATATACAAATTATTTTTATTACTTATAAACTATGCTTAATTCACTGATATATTCTTAAAATAAGCTATTGAAAAGTTTCTATATTAAATCTAATCAAGCTTTCCAATTTACAATATACATACATATATATAAATATAAATTTGAAAACATTTCTTATTAATTTAAATTAAAATCAAACTTATTATTTACAATGTATACACATATATATACATTATAAATAGAAAATCCTTTTAATTAGCTTAGTAAGATAAATTTTATCATTTAAATATTTTTAACTTTGGAAAGAATAAAATTTCCAAATTAAATTATTATCATTATAGATTTTGAAAAGATAACATTTATCAAATTAAACAATTAGAGATAAATCCTGTTAAATTAGATTATTAAATCGGTATTACACATTTTAAAATAATTATTAATGGAAATTATTAAAAAAACATTGCCTAAATTTCTGGGACATCACAATCACTCCCAATCCCCTGCAATACAAAGCCGGAACCATTCCTTACTGAACAATCCCGAACAAGACCACCCCGAAGTTGTGATCAGCAACCGCACCACACAGCCGAAATAAAAGGGACATCTAGACAGGGGTAAATTTCATCCTACTTGGGCATGACACACTTAGCCTT
Organism: Allium cepa; assembly: GCA_030765085.1. Taxonomy (NCBI): domain Eukaryota; kingdom Viridiplantae; phylum Streptophyta; class Magnoliopsida; order Asparagales; family Amaryllidaceae; genus Allium; species Allium cepa. The sequence goes on from CM060934.1 coordinate 208,513,016, forward strand.
GCTGCACCTCCCCTGTTTTAGACATTCCCGTTTGATGAGGCTTGAGGCTACGATTACCTTTATAGAACACATCACTAAGAATGCTCATCGTCCACCTGACGATGTTCTGAAAGCATTCAATCCATACAAGTTCGTTCCGGGTTCGAACGAAATCGAAGGCATTATCTCGTTACACACATTTTGGAATCACCCTCAGAGTTAACGACGATAACCATTGCACTCTGAATCTTCATCTTCACTTCAGATTCACGACCTATCTTTAATTTGGATCGATGTGGTTTTTGGATATCCAAATATGAAAACCCGATCCCGATCTCACCGAATCCAAAATGTGTCTTTTAAGGCCAAGTTGTTTTAGAGTTTAAAACAATTTCAATTCATTATCTGTATACACACAGATAGATAATTCACAACATAACAATAGATAACCAACATTATCATCATAAGCAGATAATTCATATCATCTATAAACAGATAATCCTATTATCATCACAATGTAACCAAAACATCTGTATCACGCGGCATTACTCATCTCATAACTGAGATTACAAACCATTCAAGGCAACCAATATCAATCATTCATACATACGCAATGTTTTAATGATCACACCATCTATAATTAGTTTAAAGTAAATTAAATTAATTACCTTATCTCTAATTAATTTAAAATAAATTAGATTAATTACTTCATCATTATAATCCTGCTTAACTTAACCATTAATTAATTACAAATCAATTAATTAATCACCATCTCATTATTTATTTCAATTAATCATTCCTGATTAATAATTTTTGTAATTACAATAAGTAATTAGCCTTTAAATTAATTACACAAGTTAATTATACTTAACCCTTTACAATAATTAACTTTTAATTACTTAATCAATTAATGAACTAAAATTAATTACATTAATCCTTTATTAATTAATTACTTCATTTATTAATTATTCCTTAATTAATCAATTCTAAATTACATCATTAATTTTATTAATTAATGATTTCTAATTAATTTTTAATTAATCTCTCTATTTAAATTAATTACATTAACTAATTAATCTTCAATTAAACCATATATATTAATCACCCTTGATTAATAACAATCCAGTAATTAACTACCCTTATTTACTTCATCAATAAATTAATCCTTAATTTATTCTCTAATTAATCCCTTGATTAATTACAAAGTAATTTAATCCAAATTACTTTCATAAATAAAACATCTTTAATTACATCCAGTAATTATCAATTAATTACTTCCCTAAGTAATTACAATTCCATTTAATTACATTAAGTAATTTATTTATCAAATCATCAAGTGTTTAAATTAATTAAACTTAATTAATTAACCTAAACAAATCACATTAACCCAATTAATTACATAAAGTAATTAATTAATTAATTACTTCCATTAAGTAATTAAACTTTAACAATTTCACAAATGATTATTATTAATTAATTAATCTAATTAATTGTTAAAATTAATCACATTAATTAATTATCAAATAATCCTAAGTTAATGACCTTCATTAATAATTCTTTAATTTCTTCCTTTAAGAAATTAACTTAGATTAACCATCATTAATTACAAATTAATTAATATTAATTATCAATTAATTAATCTCCAATTATTTAATTAATTAAGTGTTAACTGCAACTTAATTAATATTTAATTACTTGATTAATTAATCTGTAATCATTAATTAAAATCTAATTAATAATCCTTAATTACAAATTAATTAACCTTAATTAATTAATTAATCTTAAGTCTTAATTAATCAATTTAAAAACTCTTAATTACTTAATTAATCATCCATATTATTAATTAATTAAATAATTAATTATCCATCTAAAATTAACTTAAAATTTTAATGAATCCAAATCATTAAAATTCTATTTATCTTTAAGATAAATGTTTCTTACTTAATCAAAGTATTTAAAAACAATTTGTTTCCAAATTTAATTTAAATTTCATTTTAAACTTCATTTTAAATTTAAGATTTTAAAATGAATACAAATTTATTCAAACAAAGTTTAAAACAATTCAAAATCTCTTTATCTCACAAGTTAAAGAAATATTCATTATATAAAATAAGTTTAAAAGGAACTAAAATTCAATTCATTTTTAAATTCCAATCAGTTTTAAAAATACACTTCAATTAACACAATTGTTTAAATCATTTTAAATTTAAATGTTTCCATTTATTTCAAACTGGAATACAAATTATATTTGATTCCAGATTACTTATTCAAAGCTTACTTATATTTTAAACTTCATTTTAAATTTCAAATCATTTAACCATTTTTTGAAAAAGAAGTTAAACAATTTAAATTTAAAACTTTATTTATTTTAAAAACTGAAGTTTAACCCAAATTCCAAATTTCAAAACTCAGATTTAAACTTATTTAAATTTCTATTTTACAATTTAAATTTTCAGTTTAAATTCAAACCCAAATATACTTTAACACTTAAAAGTGGTTAAATCCAAATTCAAATTTCAAAACTTAAATTATTCAAAACTCAGATTCAAACTACTTTGAAATCAGATTTCAAACTCAGGTTTTGTACTTATTTTAAAATTTCAGTTTATATTTAAACTTTACTTTTAAATCTTAAAACAAAACAGGTTTCTGTTTTTGTTTTTAAGGCTGTAAACAATTTTACTGGAGCCAACCCTAAGATGACTTCGAGTCAAATCCTAACCTGCTTCGAGCTACACCCTCAACTAACTCGAGACAAACCCGAGTAAACAAAACCCCGCAAACCAAAGCACCACCAGGACTTAAAATATCCACCGTGCATATGCACCCACGGCTCCGCCTTCTTCGATCAACTCTGGTGATCTCTACAAGTCGCCGATCAACCACATACCCGATCACGATCATCTCATCGCCACCAAAAACTCAAATTCGAAAATCAAGTTCCAGAACCAAACTTGGAACAGAAACAGTAACATAACTTCCACCTGAAAAATCTCTCGTTCACATGCATCCGGCCACAAGAGTGGTTGCAATAGTGTCCACACATTCGTCAACCACCATACTTCCATCACCCAAGATATTATTGAACTCGATCAATAGAGGAAATCGAAGCAAAAACTTTAACCCTGTAAAACTAGGGTTCCAAAACTTCAAATCACCACCATCATCTCCAAAATGAAATGCACCCCAATCTGATAATTTTCCCATCCTCACAGATCACTCCTCCACCTACAGGAGCAAACTCGCCTCCAAGATCAAGCAGATCACCAGAAAATTTCAAATTTCCCATTTCCAGTTCAGACAAAAACTGCACTAAACCCCTATTGCTAAAAATCTTGAATTTAGTTTTAAAATTCATGTTTTGGTTCAAGGATTCCACTGATTTTCTTGAATTCATGAATTTAGAAGTTTGAATTCTCCACTTATACTTATTTTGCTCTGTTATTTTATTTCCAGGCAATACAAAAAAATTATCTAACTTATATAAATTTTTTTAAAAAACTTTACTTTATCATGTATAAACAAATTCATTCAAATACTAAATCATAATAGCAACCAGATCAAAAGAGAAAAAGGAATTTTGATCAACTTGAGTTTGTACTGTAAACAAACAGAACTTGGGTGAAACAGACATGCATCTTATTCCTACATATACACAGCAATGTAATATATATACAAGCCTACTTATTTCCATGGATAAAGCAATCAACCATATTTTTTATACTTAAATTTTTAAAATTTAAAGTTACTCACCTATTAAAACCTGATGAGCAGAGCCCTGATATTGAAAACCTTTGTGAATCTTTTGAAAACTTGCTTTTTAAAAACTTGAGTTGTTGAATGCCTTGTTTTATAAATTGTATGTAGAGATGAGTTCCAGATTTGAAAAGAAGATGTTAGCATCAGGTCTTGCAGAAATGCACAAGCTACAGATTTTTGAAGAATGAATGCAGGCTCTTTAAAACAGATGTTGAAATTGCAGGTTTGCTCCAGAATGAATAAAATGACATAGAGACTTCAATTTGGAAATGTGTTTATGGATTCGAAGAAAGTAAAAATGCAGACTTGCATGATATGTTTTGAAACTGCTTTGCATGTTGAAAATGTGTTTCGGGGAATTGATTTGTGTTTGGATATAAGGAATTTTTTTTACTGATTTTGGAAGAAATGAAAAGAAGGTTGTTTTTAGAGTGGAATGTTTCAGCTGAAAAGTTTCTTTGCTAAGGAATGAAAATGAGAAAAAGAAAAAAATGGAAGAAAGCAAGTTTATATAACTAAATTTATGATTTATTTAAAAATCAAAGAAAATAAAAATTAAAAAATAAAACTTGTCTTTAATATTCACACTTGTTAATATCCATGTTTGTTTAAACTACACATGTTATATTAAGTTCTAAGAAAGCAATACATGTTCTTTTAATTAATTAGTATTTTTAATTAAAGTTTTGTAACGACCCAGGATTTTGAACAATTTAATTTGAAAATATTTAATTAATTTTAAATATTTGAATGATGGTTTGGATTGAATTTTCAATATAACTTTGAATTGACGATTAAATTTTAGAATTTAATCTATTGAGAGTTGAATAAAAATTTGATTCTTCAATTTTAAGCCAATTAAAAATATTTCAAAGGCTTGTAAATTTCATATTGATAGTACCGAAGATAATTGAAGCTTCAGGATTTGATTTGAAACTGCTTTGTTCAGTTTTGAAATTAAATCGTTTGAATCGATATTTAAAAATAGCCGTCCGAGGCACAGTCTCGGAATTCGACGAAACCTGTTCCATTGGGTCCGGAATATTGAATTATTCTCGGTTTCCAAATTTCGTATTTTTCTGAGTTGATATGTGAGCACACGGTGTGTAAACGCGTCGAAATCAAATTGAATCCAATTTGAATTTAAATTGAAATTAGTCAACCTCAGCACATTTCTTTTCCTAAAGATGTGCCTAAACTCACGCCTGCAATCGTGAGAAAAATCGTGCAAACATAACTCTATCTCTGCAAAATCACGTAATTCTGTTCCCTCTTCCTCCTTATTAACTACTAACGCTTCAAAGAGAAATCAAATGGCCGAAGCCAATTCTCGTTCCACCCCTTCTCTTCTTAGAACAAATAATGGCGGCCGAACCTTATAAAAAAAAGAAATTAATCAACAAATCTCGTGTCGAGCTCGATTTCATCGGCACTTAATGGATTGACGCGAACCAAATTTGGGGGTAGAGGACATCGCTTTCGCGTGCGCGAATATCAGGCGGCGGCGGCGTTCGATTTGGGTTTGGTGATGGGCGCGGCACGGCGACGCGATTCGTGGTGGGGGCTCGCGTACGAGGTCGGCGGCAACCGCGTGGTGTGGTGCGCAGGCTCGAGGCGCAAGCACGTAGGCCATGGTTGCTGATGTGAGTCGCGATTGGCAGTGATGGTGAGGAGCTCGAGCTTGAGGCTGTGGCGTGCGTGTTTGGGGATGGCGTGCTCAGATGGAATGGCGGCGACGACAGGGAGGGAGCGCGCGCGATGTGATGGCCGTGGGTTTGTCTCCAGTAAGTTTTTTTTTCAATTTAATTTAATTTCAAATTATAAAATATTATTTATTGTTGGAAACAGAAATTTAAAATGAATACAATTTACAGTTGTTTTAATCAAAATTTATTTATATGCAGTTTTTTTTTTAAGTTAATCTTGATAAAAGAAAAATTTAAGTAATTACAGTAAAAGGGAAAATTAGTTTTGAATTTAATTTTTTGAAAAGGAATTTGTTTAAAAGTATAATATGCATATAAATATATTTGCCATCCTAATCAAATTTAAATTACTAGAGAAAAATTTATATAAGGGGATTTAGTTTTAAATATAAAATTTACAGTTAATTAAATTTATTTAAAAGAAATTGATTTAAATTTAAAGTAAAAGAATTAGTTAAAATAAATTTATTTAAAGGAATTCTAGTTTAAGATTTGATTCTTCGATTGGATAATTTTTTTTTGAGAAATTGGGTTAAAATGAAATCATGGGATAATTTAATTACCAAAGGTTAATATATTAAATTTAGTTTTGAAAATTAAATTTTTAGTTAAAAAAAATGAATTTATAATTGATTAAGTTATTGAAATGAGATTTTGGTTGAAAGGAAAATAATTTTATTAAAGAAAAATTAGTTGATTTAATTTATAAAGGAAATTTAATTCAATTAGAAATTTCTAGTTAGAATTATTTTCACAGGAAAATTTGTTAAAATAAATTTATTTAAGAAGAAAATTAGTTTAAATGAATTTATTAAACGAGAAATTGGTTTAAACGAAACTATGAGTTAACTTAACTATTAAAATAAAATCACCAATGAATCGAAATAATCAAATGAAAATTTATTATTCGATCTGTTCGAATATTAATAAAATGTGTAAATATTTATACAAGGTATAAATGAAGAAAACAAGTTGAATTGGAAGTGGATTGCAAACGGGAATAAAGGTGAGAACTTCTCACTCAAAAGGAATTTTTTTGTTTATTTAAATTTTAAATAGTTAAATTTAAAATTGATTGACTGTGTTGATTGAATGCTTGAATGATGATTGTTATATATATATATATTGGATGTGAATAGACCCTATACGCCGTTAGTAAGCGGAGGTTATTTATTACACACATATACCGCGATATTCCACCTCGAAGTGGAATTGGTATTATATTATATATATAGCAATATATATATATTGGCATATGTATATATTGCAGTTGATTGATTTCCCGCATTTTCTTTTAGCGGATGAGACCCTATGCGCCGTTAGTAAGCGGATATATTTTATAAAATCCCATATACCGCGATATTCCGTCTTGAAACGGAATTAGTATTGTGCTAATGTCTGTGGATGCAGGGAAACAGGTTGGAGGGATCCAACTGGATTCCTCACAAATATTTATTTGATTTCATATATTGTGATATTTGATTGTTTATCATGGATGATATATGATGTTTGAAAGTCGTAATTGACTATTGATGTGTCGCATCGTCGGATCCAATTTTTGGAAGTTTAAAAATAATGATTTTGATTTTTAAGGAATTTCTAAAGTGATTTTTGGAAATATACATTTATAAAATATTTTTGGAATTTATTCATTCTAAATAAATAAACGTTATAATTTAAATGTTATAAAAATTATATTTTTGAGAAATATAGTTAAAAGTTGATTTTTGAAAATATGGGATTAATGATTTTATAAAATAGTTTAAATCGGAATTTTTGAAGTTATTGTAAAGAGTTTAAATATAGGATTTATAAAATTTGATTATTTTATAAATCAAGAGAATGGTGAAATTATAAAGGAGATAAAAAAAATGTTTTAAATAAAAATAATAATAATATAAATTGAATTATATAGAGGATTTACAAATTGATATTTATAAATTAAAACATTTGAATTATAAAACGAGTTTTTATAAGTATTAGAATGAATTGTAAATAAATTTCATAAATGAATGAAATTTATAGAATTATAAACGGTGAAGTTATAAATGGAATTTTATAAGCAGTAGGTTTATAAAATTTATAAGAGTTAGAATGAATTGTGAATGAATTTCACAAATGAATGAAATTTATGGGATTATAACGATGAAGTTATAAATAGAAATTTATAAACAGTAGGTTTATAAAATTTGTAGAGGAAAATAAAAAAATAAAATTCAAAAAGTTATTAAAGGAATGGATTTGGATAAATAAATGAATCTTATAAGTTATAAGATTTATAAAATTTATGAAGTTTAAAGGAACGATTTTATAAACAAATAAATTATAAGTATTTGACTTATAATATGAATTTTTAATATATCATTGTGATATGAATTGAGATAGGTTAATAAAGGAAATTTATAAAAGGAAGTTGTTATAAAATAAATAGAAATAGAATCTTATAAACATTGTTTTATAAATTCGCAACGACTTATTTTGATAAGTTAATTTTTATAACTTACTTATGGAGTTATATTCACGTTTTTGAACAGTGAATAATCCTTTAAAATAAAATGAATAGAAGTGATGAAATTTATTAACAAAGTATATTCACGTTTTTGAATAGTGAATAATAAGTTAAAGAAATTATTTTGGATGTGATGTTTGAAATAGAATTAAAACGATCTAAAGATGTTTTAAAAGGTGTTGAGATTCGAAACCATAGATTTCAACATTTATTGTTGAAATAGACGTTTTCGAGAAATAGAAGGAAATAGTGGATTATAACACTGTTGTTATAATAAATGATTTCCGAAAGGAAATGTTTTATATAGTATTGGGATTTATATATCTATTTTAATTTCGAATCCCTATACTAGTGATTTTGGGTTGTCATAACGATGTTTTACGCAACATTCGTTTTGGCCCAAATAAATATGTTTAAGAGAATGATTTTCTTAAAGAATGAAATATATACTTAATTTCGATTGAAGTATATAGAATATTTTCCAAGTATAGAAAATAAAAAGATTGTGAATTACTTATTTAATAAGTATGGAAATGTTTTCCAATATAAGTGAATATGTTGAGAATTTATCTTTTTGAAGATAAATTGAAAATGAATAATTGAAATCGTTTATTCATAAATATTTTGGAAATATAAATTCAATATGGAATTTATAAATGAAATTTGGAAAATAGGTTTAAAAATAAATATCGATTTATTTTTAAAATATGGAAATTATGTATATATCTTGTAAAGATATTTTTTGGAAATTAAATAATTTGGAAAATTATTTGGATTCTGTTGATGTTGTGCATATCTATTGATAGTTCAATAACCGACTATCAATATTTACCTTTGAATGGTATTTGTTGTGATTTGCTTGAATTTGAATGCCACACTTATTTTTTAAAAAAAATAAGCGCTCACTATTCGGGTTAACCGGTAAAAGACCATGGGGTCGTATAACCCATTCCGAATATGTGATACGTCGTTATGAATTGCATTGGAAGACCGGATATTTTCGAAAACGAAAGGGTTTCTCGTCGAATGTCTTTGCATCGACTGGTCCCCGGTATAGAGACTCCATATGTGATGGGAAGTCCGAATGTGATTAGTGAATATCCGGATTGCAAGGACTTCTTTGTAAGTGTCTTCGGTTCTGTTCGAGCCCGGAACAGACTTGTATGGATTGTATGTCTGACATTACAAGTTGAGATATAAAGCCGATTTCTTTCAAATATATTTCTGTTGGTGGCGGAGAATTTATTCTCTTAGCTTAACACCCTTCTCTGAGACGTACGAGCTCAGAGGTTATATAGTTGAAGTTATCAGCAATATATTCCCAATTTGGTAATGTGACATGCTGAGTGTTGCTGTGAAATGATCATTGTGTTGATTATTTGTGGTAGGATCATTTATTTGATCGTCTATCTTGGTGATCATTTCTATGATCATTTGTTGACCCAAAGCACGGCTTTTTGTATAAAGTGTGTTTTTGTGGACGTGAATTCGTCGAGCCTCACAAACCGGAAATGGTCGAAACAGGAATTGTGCGGCAAAGTTTTCAGGGATCGCTTCCCTAGGGTATGACCATTCCTTCTGGAAAAGGGTAGTATCATGGTATGGAGCCCAGATACTTACTCATGTTGAAACACTTATTTTTATGGTGTGATGTTGGTTAGAGAGCTCTCGTTTGAAGGTCCCAAAGGACCGGGGGTGGCATATCTGAGGGTTTTGTAATATCCCTTGGGCAAAGGGATTCCCGGCTTTGTTTGGCAGAGAACAGTTTGGTTCTCGGGGCGTCCTTCCAGAGGCGTTTCCATATGGCAATGGGAAGTTCCTTGGCCTGACCATTTGTTGGAAAATCCATTCTTCAAATACGATCTTGTACGGTATTAGTTGTAGGACCTGCCATTCACTTATGGTGGTCACCACTGTTTGGATGGTAGCTATAGTAGGCATAGTTCGAAATGTCTATGTCGGCTAAGATTTATATTCTACTTTCGAAATATTTCTCTACACTATGCACAAGTAATAATATCAAATGTTATTTTTAATGCGTATCAAGCATCTTTGACTATCATAAGGAGAAATCTCCTCCGATTCTGCGTTTGCATGTGTGTGTGTGCGGGAGGCCTTATGGTAGTCTCATTTTTAAAAGCATTGCGAATCTATTTTAAAAATATTCCTCTATTTTTATCGTTAAAGAACAATAAACTGTTTTGAGTTCTCACACCAGTCACATGACTGACTCGGAGTTTATTGTTTTCCTTCCTAAACTCTGGGTGCCCACCAATTTCCACACGGGCAGTCAAGAGTTAGGTTTATCAGGATATTCTGGATATTCAGGAGTTGCAGGAGGCAAGCTGGATGGCATGGCGTATTACTAGTATATCATATTTCTTTTCCGTTGCACTGTTTGTTGATGTTTGATGTTGTACACTCTGATGATATGATGTAATGTAATGTAATGTAATGTAATAACTGATATAGTTCTTTGTTTAAAGATTATTCATTTATTATTATATGTTGTTCCGCTGCGAATTGTGAGATTCTGATGTTGGTCTGTGGTTTCTTTCTGTTCTGTTTTTCTTTCTCTCTTCTTCTACCTCTTTCTTCTTTCTTAAAACCCTCAGTGTTCGGTTTTCCGGCATTCGATTGCTCGGCAGTTGATACAGTGGACGTATTGATGTCGATTTTCGGGAGTCGAAGAATCGGTCCTGACAATGTGGTATCAGAGCATATGGTTAAGCGACAACCATGGTTCTGTTGGGTGTTACTCATTAGAGATAGAGTCAGCAGTACTCTAGAATGAGTTTGAGTGTAATAATAGATATGAGCGAGTATTTGTTAGTGAATATAAAATTGTTTTTGAATCGGGTAAATAAGGTAATTTTGCCCAAAACCATTTTGTATAAATAAAAAAAATGATTTTCTATGAATTATTATAATATATGGTTGCATGATTGTTAGGAAGTGATAATATAGAATTATTATCATTAGTATATGGAATTAAATAAAATAAAATGGATTGAATTCAAGTAAATTAACTTGATAAATTATTAATTCATGGACTAATGAATTGGAATGTGAATTAGTGGTAAGCAATAAAAATTGAATTGAGTAATTAAGTGAAATCGAGATGAATTGAAAAATTTAAATGAATTAGTGGATGAAACTAATTTAAAGTAGTAATATAAATTAGTAAATGAAAGTTAATCGACAGAATTCAATATTTAGAATTGTGAATTGAATTCGAATGAAATTTAAATTGTGAATTGAATTGAAATATAGAATTTAATGAAATTGGATATGTAACTTCAATAGTGAAGTGAAAATGTATAAGAAGCATATGTGGAAAATTTTGTAATAGAATAGGCAAAATGGTTTGAATGTTGGATTTGGATGCTACTACTAGCAGGTTATACAGGTGTATAAAGGAATTGAGATTTTGATTTCAAAGATAAAATTGAATTGCTCGACAAAAAGGTACGTATTTCAATTTCAGTATGAAATTTGATGACTTTCTTCTCCAGCCACTTGGCTTTTCTCTTTTCTTTTTGATTCTGAGGGGCCGTGGTGCCATTTTGTAGTCGTACCGAGCTAGCCGCGCAAAGGAGACGCTGGCGAAATTTTTCGAAAATTTAGGGTGTTAGAAAATTTTGAGAAAAATTTGAAAGTTTGAAATTTGAATTTGAATTTAAATTTGAATTGTTAGCGAAACAATATTGTTTGAAACCTATAATTGAAGTTGAAAAGCTAGTTGAAATGATAATGAATCTCTAGTAAAAAGATTTAGGCTAGTAGGTTGATAAAACTATTTGGATTTTGAAAGATAATAAACGGGATAAGGGCATTCTTCTTAACTTGTAATTTCGGGACGAAATTCTTTTAAGGGGGAAAGATTGTAACGACCCAGGATTTTGAACAATTTAATTTGAAAATATTTAATTAATTTTAAATATTTGAATGATGGTTTGGATTGAATTTTCAATATAACTTTGAATTGGACGATTAAATTTTAGAATTTAATCTATTGAGAGTTGAATAAAAATTTGATTCTTCAATTTTAAGCCAATTAAAAATATTTCAAAGGCCTGTAAATTTCATATTGATAGTACTGAAGATAATTGAAGCTTCAGGATTTGATTTGAAACTGCTTTGTTCAGTTTTGAAATTAAATCGTTTGAATCGATATTTAAAAATAGCCGTCCGAGGCATAGTCTCGGAATTCGACGAAACCTGTTCCACTGGGTCCGGAATATTGAATTATTCTCAGGTTTCAAATTTCGTATTTTTCTGAGTTGATATGTGAGCACACGGTGTGTAAACGCGTCGAAATCAAATTGAATCCAATTTGAATTTAAATTGAAATTAGTCAACCTCAGCACATTTCTTTTCCTAAAGATGTGCCTAAACTCACGCCTGCAATCGTGGGAAAAATCGTGCAAACATAACTCTATCTCTGCAAAATCACGTAATTCTGTTCCCTCTTCCTCCTTATTAACTACTAACGCTTCAAAGAGAAATCAAATGGCCGAAGCCAATTCTTGTTCCACCCCTTCTCTTCTCAGAACAAATAATGGCGGCCGAACCTTATAAAAAAAAAAATCAACAAACTCGTGTCGAGCTTGATTTCATCGGCACTTAATGGATTGACGCGAACCAAATTTGGGGGTAGAGGACATCGCGCTCGCGTGCGCGAATATCAGGCGGCGGCGGCGTTCGATTTGGGTTTGGTGATGGGCGCGGCACGGCGACGCGATTCGTGGTGGGGGCTCGCGTACGAGGTCGGCGGCAACCGCGTGGTGTGGTGCGCAGGCTCGAGGCGCAAGCACGTAGGCCATGGTTGCTGATGTGAGTCGCAATTGGCAGTGATGGTGAGGAGCTCGAGCTTGAGGCTGTGGCGTGCGTGTTTGGGGATGGCGTGCTCAGATGGAATGGCGGCGACGACAGGGAGGGAGCGCGCGCGATGTGATGGCCGTGGGTTTGTCTCTAGTAAGTTTTTTTTTCAATTTAATTTAATTTCAAATTATAAAATATTATTTATTGTTGGAAACAGAAATTTAAAATGAATACAATTTACAGTTGTTTTAATCAAAATTTATTTATGTGCAGTTTTTTTTTTAAGTTAATCTTGATAAAAGAAAAATTTAATTAATTACAGTAAAAGGGAAAATTAGTTTTGAATTTAATTTTTTGAAAAGGAATTTGTTTAAAAGTATAATATGCATATAAATATATTTGCCATCCTAATCAAATTTAAATTACTAGAGAAAAATTTATATAAGGGGATTTAGTTTTAAATATAAAATTTACAATTAAATAAATTTATTTAAAAGAAATTGATTTAAATTTAAAGTAAAAGAATTAGTTAAAATAAATTTATTTAAAGGAATTCTAGTTTAAGATTTGATTCTTCGATTGGATAATTTTTTTTTGAGAAATTGGGTTAAAATGAAATCATGGGATAATTTAATTACCAAAGGTTAATATATTAAATTTAGTTTTGAAAATTAAATTTTTAGTTAAAAAAAATGAATTTATAATTGATTAAGTTATTGAAATGAGATTTTGGTTGAAAGGAAAATAATTTTATTAAAGAAAAATTAGTTGATTTAATTTATAAAGGAAATTTAATTCAATTAGAAATTTCTAGTTAGAATTATTTTCAAAGGAAAATTTGTTAAAATAAATTTATTTAAGAAGAAAATTAGTTTAAATGAATTTATTAAACGAGAAATTGGTTTAAACGAAACTATGAGTTAACTTAACTATTAAAATAAAATCACCAATGAATCGAAATAATCAAATGAAAATTTATTATTCGATCTGTTAGAATATTAATAAAATGTGTAAATATTTATACAAGGTATAAATGAAGAAAACAAGTTGAATTGGAAGTGGATTGCAAACGGGAATAAAGGTGAGAACTTCTCACTCAAAAGGAATTTTTTTGTTTATTTAAATTTTAAATAGTTAAATTTAAAATTGATTGACTGTGTTGATTGAATGCTTGAATGATGATTTATATATATATATATATATATTGGATGTGAATAGACCCTATACGCCGTTAGTAAGCGGAGGTTATTTATTACACACATATACCGCGATATTCCACCTCGAAGTGGAATTGGTATTATATTATATATATAGCAATATATATATATTGGCATAAGTATATATTGCAGTTGATTGATTTCCCGCATTTTCTTTTAGCGGATGAGACCCTATGCGCCGTTAGTAAGCGGATATATTTTATAAAATCCCATATACCGCGATATTCCGTCTTGAAACGGAATTGGTATTGTGCTAATGTCTGTGGATGCAGGGAAACAGGTTGGAGGGATCCAACTGGATTCCTCACAAATATTTATTTGATTTCATATATTGTGATATTTGATTGTTTATCATGGATGATATATGATGTTTGAAAGTCGTAATTGACTATTGATGTGTCGCATCGTCGGATCCAATTTTTGGAAGTTTAAAAATAATGATTTTGATTTTTAAGGAATTTCTAAAGTGATTTTTGGAAATATACGTTTATAAAATATTTTTGGAATTTATTCATTCTAAATAAATAAACGTTATAATTTAAATGTTATAAAAATTATATTTTTGAGAAATATAGTTAAAAGTTGATTTTTGAAAATATGGGATTAATGATTTTATAAAATAGTTTAAATCGGAATTTTTGAAGTTATTGTAAAGAGTTTAAATATAGGATTTATAAAATTTGATTATTTTATAAATCAAGAGAATGGTGAAATTATAAAGGAGATAAAAAAAATGTTTTAAATAAAAATAATAATAATATAAATTGAATTATATAGAGGATTTATAAATTGATATTTATAAATTAAAACATTTGAATTATAAAACGAGTTTTTATAAGTATTAGAATGAATTGTAAATAAATTTCATAAATGAATGAAATTTATAGAATTATAAATGGTGAAGTTATAAATGGAATTTTATAAGCAGTAGGTTTATAAAATTTATAAGAGTTAGAATGAATTGTGAATGAATTTCACAAATGAATGAAATTTATGGGATTATAACGATGAAGTTATAAATAGAAATTTATAAACAGTAGGTTTATAAAATTTGTAGAGGAAAATAAAAAAATAAAATTCATAAAGTTATTAAAGGAATGGATTTGGATAAATAAATGAATCTTATAAGTTATAAGATTTATAAAATTTATGAAGTTTAAAGGAACGATTTTATAAACAAATAAATTATAAGTATTTGACTTATAATATGAATTTTTAATATATCATTGTGATATGAATTGAGATAGGTTAATAAAGGAAATTTATAAAAGGAAGTTGTTATAAAATAAATAGAAATAGAATTTTATAAACATTGTTTTATAAATTCGCAACGACTTATTTTGATAAGTTAATTTTTATAACTTACTTATGGAATTATATTCACGTTTTTGAACAGTGAATAATCCTTTAAAATAAAATGAATAGAAGTGATGAAATTTATTAACAAAGTATATTCACGTTTTTGAATAGTGAATAATAAGTTAAAGAAATTATTTTGGATGTGATGTTTGAAATAGAATTAAAACGATCTAAAGATGTTTTAAAAGGTGTTGAGATTCGAAACCATAGATTTCAACATTTATTGTTGAAATAGACGTTTTCGAGAAATAGAAGGAAATAGTGGATTATAACACTGTTGTTATAATAAATTATTTCCGAAAGGAAATGTTTTATATAGTATTGGGATTTATATATCTATTTTAATTTCGAATCCCTATACTAGTGATTTTGGGTTGTCATAACGATGTTTTACGCAACATTCGTTTTGGCCCAAATAAATATGTTTAAGAGAATGATTTCCTTAAAGAATGAAATATATACTTAATTTCGATTGAAGTATATAAAATATTTTCCAAGTATAGAAAATAAAAAGATTGTGAATTACTTATTTAATAAGTATGGAAATGTTTTCCAATATAAGTGAATATGTTGAGAATTTATCTTTTTGAAGATAAATTGAAAATGAATAATTGAAATCGTTTATTCATAAATATTTTGGAAATATAAATTCAATATGGAATTTATAAATGAAATTTGGAAAATAGGTTTAAAAATAAATATCGATTTATTTTTAAAATATGGAAATTATGTATATATCTTGTAAAGATATTTTCTGGAAATTAAATAATTTGGAAAATTATTTGGATTCTGTTGATGTTGTGCATATCTATTGATAGTTCAATAACCGACTATCAATATTTACCTTTGAATGGTATTTGTTGTGATTTGCTTGAATTTGAATGCCACACTTATTTTTTTTTTAAAAATAAGCGCTCACTATTCGGGTTAACTGGGAAAAGACCATGGGGTCGTATAACCCATTCCGAATATGTGATACGTCGTTATGAATTGCATTGGAAGACCGGTGTTGAAGACCGGATATTTTCGAAAACGAAAGGGTTTCTCGTCGAATGTCTTTGCATCGACTGGTCCCCGGTATAGAGACTCCATATGTGATGGGAAGTCCGAACGTGATTAGTGAATATCCGGATTGCAAGGACTTCTTTGTAAGTGTCTTCGGTTCTGTTCGAGCCCGGAACAGACTTGTATGGATTGTATGTCTGACATTACAAGTTGAGATATAAAGCCGATTTCTTTCAAATATATTTCTGTTGGTGGCGGAGAATTTATTCTCTTAGCTTAACACCCTTCTCTTAGACGTACGAGCTCAGAGGTTATATAGTTGAAGTTATCAGCAATATATTCCCAATTTGGTAATGTGACATGCTGAGTGTTGCTGTGAAATGATCATTGTGTTGATTATTTGTGGTAGGATCATTTATTTGATCGTCTATCTTGGTGATCATTTCTATGATCATTTGTTGACCCAAAGCACGGCTTTTTGTATAAAGTGTGTTTTTGTGGACGTGAATTCGTCAAGCCTCACAAACCGGAAATGGTCGAAACAGGAATTGTGCGGCAAAGTTTTCAGGGATCGCTTCCCTAGGGTATGACCATTCCTTCTGGAAAAGGGTAGTATCATGGTATGGAGCCCAGATACTTACTCATGTTGAAACACTTATTATTGTGGTTTGATGTTGGTTAGAGAGCTCTCGTTTGAAGGTCCCAAAGGACCGGGGGTGGCATATCTGAGGGTTTTGTAATATTCCTTAGGCAAAGGGATTCCCGGCTTTGTTTGGCAGAGAACAGTTTGGTTCTCGGGGCGTCCTTCCAGAGGCGTTTCCATGTGGCAATGGGAAGTTCCTTGGCCTGACCATTTGTTGGAAAATCCATTCTTCAAATACGATCTTGTACGGTATTAGTTGTAGGACTTGCCATTCACTTATGGTGGTCACCACTGTTTGGATGGTAGCTATAGTAGGCATAGTTCGAAATGTCTATGTCGGCTAAGATTTATATTCTACTTTCGAAATATTTCTCTACACTATGCACTAGTAATAATATCAAATGTTATTTTTAATCGTATCAAGCATCTTTGACTATCATAAGGAGAAATCTCCTCCGATTCTGCGTTTGCATGTGTGTGTGTGCGGGAGGCCTTATGGTAGTCTCATTTTTAAAAGCATTGCGAATCTATTTTAAAATATTCCTCTATTTTTATCTTTAAAGAACAATAAACTGTTTTGAGTTCTCACACCAGTCACATGACTGACTCGGAGTTTATTGTTTTCCTTCCTAAACTCTGAGTGCCCACCAATTTCCACACGGGCAGTCAAGAGTTAGGTTTATCAGGATATTCTGGATATTCAGGAGTTGCAGGAGGCAAGCTGGATGGCATGGCGTATTACTAGTATATCATATTTCTTTTCCGTTGCACTGTTTGTTGATGTTTGATGTTGTTCACTCTGATGATATGATGTAATGAAATGTAATGTAATGTAATAACTGATATAGTTCTTTGTTTAAAGATTATTCATTTACTATTATATGTTGTTCCGCTGCGAATTATGAGATTCTGATGTTGGTCTGTGGTTTCTTTCTGTTCTGTTTTTCTTTCTCTCTTCTTCTACCTCTTTCTTCTTTCTTAAAACCCTCAGTGTTCGGTTTTCCGGCATTCGATTGCTCGGCAGTTGATACAGTGGACGTATTGATGTCGATTTTCGGGAGTCGAAGAATCGGGTCCTGACAATGTGGTATCAGAGCATATGGTTAAGCGATTTCGTTTCGTTTCGTCATATTTCGTTTCGTCATATTTTGTAAACCATCTTCTGAGTGAGACGTCATATTTCGTTTCGTCAAATTTGGACTGCTATTGCTCCGTCATCTTATTTTCTGCAAATTTGCAGCATTTTCGGTACCGATATCGACTTTTGATAGGAGGATCATACCATTGATATATGAATACCATTTTGATCGTCTCATCATGCTGATCCCTGCGGTATATTCAATTCTGTGTTTTGAAGTCCGATACACAGCAGAATTCGTGAAACTAGTAACCGTATCGGTAATGGATCCTGACCTTTTATTTTCTTGTGTGTTTCAAACTTTGAACCGTGACTGCCAAGCAACGAATAAATTGCTATAATTATTTTTCTGAATCAATGTTTAACCATTGCCATCCTATACCCATTTTGAAAATTAAAACGTATGAATTTGTATACGTTGTATTCGTTTTGAACGGTTCATTTTTTATTTATTATTTTAATTAGCCTTTACAACCTCAGCTATTATTCTTTTCATTTCTTTATATTGCTTGAGAAAATAAAACTAGCCCACTCTTCTTCTTTCAGATCTATTCTCGATTTATAGAGGAAAATTAAATATGTATAAACCAAAATATAGGACAAATTCATATATTATATTAGGTGGTTTGTATATGTTGATGTAGCCTGACATTTGCTTGTCTTCTTCCCATCAAACTTTCTCCTCTCCCTCATGACCGTCAGCTATTCCAACGCCATGCGTCCGACACCCTATCGCCGTACTTTCCCCTCCAACACCCATCTCCCCTAGCCGAAGCTCCTTCTCTTCATCCCAAGCCATGTGAGCTTGCATATTTTACTGAGTATATAAATATCTGATTTATTTATATCTAGTTATATTTATATAACGTGTATATAGCCTGTAAATTTGTATGTTATGTATTGTTATCTATTATAGGTAATTTTATCTTAGTATTAGATATCCTATCAGTTTATATAGTTTATATATATATATATATATATATATATATATATATATATATTTCTAATCAGTTTATATAAGTTTAGGTAAATTTTATTTTTAAACATTGATTTGAAGATAGTATATAAGCAAGTGGTATTAGCTATACATATATTATGTGTTACAAATATATATATATGCCAGTATAATTAAAGATGTCTTATATATATTTGAACTGTCTACATTTGCTTATATATCTGGACAAAGTTGGGTCAGTTTATATATATACTATTTATAAATATCGTGTTAGTATTGATTTTTAAAAAATGTAAGTATATATGTAAGTCCTATTTTATATTTTCCATATGTTTACAGTCAGATATTCCTGGAGTAGCTACATATATTATACATATTAAAATATATATGTATTAAAGTTGGCGTACATGTTTGTGGATTTGGTCTGCATATTCCTTTGCACATATTCTGTTTTTTTCCTTTGAATCCATACAGTCGCATCTATATATATACACAATATAGTATATATATTTACTTGTTGAATATGCAAGTATATGATTTTTATTTGATGATAATAAGCATATATATATTCTTTTAAATGTATTTATTAATGTACTATTTTATTTTCATGGAATTAAATAAATATTTGCTGAAACACGGAGTTTAAATTCAAAAGATATTTTATTCAAACAAATATTTATTACAATTTTGAATAGTACAAATTCAAGCTCTCACTATATATATACAATTTCAATCACAATACAATTTCAATCACATCACGATTATCATTTGCATATGCACCTCACTACATATCACTCGTTCATTCAAAATTGATCTTCAATTTCATTCCAGATTGAATCCAGCATCTAAGCAATCTGCAAAAATAAATACTGACGCAGTAAAATTGAAAAGAAAATATTTTTGCATTGTAAAAGAAAATGTAATTTTGAAAATATTATTTGCCTCACTTATTTGGGTTGTTCGTCATCATTTAAATTTGAATTCATCATACACGAACAGCTTGTGACATTCACAGTGTATCACTGTACATGCCATAAGGCCGTGCACACCGATATATACACTTGATAAAATTACAGGGACAGGTGAGCACAGGTCAAACCAAAATGAAAAACCGGGTTCAACTCACGTGCAATGGAAATAAAGTCACGATACCAGCACAAGGTCAAACCCGAGCTATAAGCTGGATTCAACACAGGTGCAATTCAAAATGCAAATAATTCTCGAGTGAAACAAAGTCCATGCAAACTACATACAATCTCAAGTGAATGGCTAGACAGTCCATTCAGACCATCAAGCAAATGCATACCAGACGATGTCAACGAGACTCAGCATGTACATGAAGGCAGCAAAGCTCAAACCAGCAAAAATAGAAACAAGCTAATTAACCAGACCGTTCAAGTGAAGTACACAAGGAAATGCATCAATATCAAAGTATAACCACCATTGACTCAACTCAAAAAGGGATGAACAGGCAATAAAGGAGGCAAACAAGTAATGTACACATGAATGCAACAGTGTACAATGCAAGTGCAGACACATACAACAATGGTGGCAACATGCAAATGACTCAAGTACGCAAACAAACCCAGACTGGTAAGATTAGAGACAAGTTCACAAGTCAGATTCCAGTGGCACACACAGATGTGCAAAGAATAAAAATGGAACAGAGGAGGCGACATGGATGTGCAGGCCAACAGACTATGCAACATAAAGCAGACAAGGTTACAAAATGCTATAGACTTGTTCAACAGCCGAACTAAGATAGAAGACAAAATCTGGTACAACATCAACAAGGCAGTATGGCAGTAGACAGTGCAAAGTGGTGCATATGTAACAAGAGCCAAGGCAGAAGAACCAGATACAAGTTTAATGACTCGACACACAATGAAACTGCACTAGACCAGGCACAAGCTAGAAGTTCATCATGCTCACAAGTTTAATGCACAGTGCAGACTTACATACACACTAGGTCAGTACCCAATAAAATAGAGTATCGCAATAGTTTGAAAATGCAGCAAGCACTCGGGTCAACAGAGTGAATACAAAACATCTCATATACAAAGCATACACCAGTTCGATATACTATGCAACATGAACCAGTTCATATATGCAACCAGACTTCGAGTCGAGCAGTGATCAGACAACTACAAAATCACATCAAGTGACAATGAACAACAAATTCAAGAATAATATCACATTCGAACAAAGCTCAAGAGTCAAATTCACGTGTATCTGTAAGGAATTAATCTAATGACCAAAGTTAGTGATGTCAAAAACCAAAGTCGAAGCAGTGGCAAGGCCGAAGTCAAAATGCAAATATTTCTGCAGAGGAATAATTCAAACAATATCATCGCATAAACAAGTCGGTGCCAAGCCAAACAAGTCAGAAATCGAAGCCATGGTGGCCATGAAAGAAATCAAGCCATGAGAAACAAAAGATCAAAATATATACAAAGTGACAAAGTCAGAAATCATCATTGACATCCAAGCAACATCGAACGGCCGACGTAAATTAAATGACAAATTCAAACGAACGAATTTATAGGAGATCGAACTATATATAAACCCATAATCATCATCAGCTGAAGATCATTCGAGTTCGAGCATAACCGAGCATAATCATTCAACTCGAGTCATCGATCAAGTTCAAGCGAGCAAATCAGAAGAAGCGAAAGGCATAAATTACATACTGAAATCAGAAGTCGAACTCGATCAAAAATTGAAGGAGCCGTGTGTAGAGAGAAGGAGTCATTGATCGAAAACGCAAGGGATGAAATCGTCATTCAATCGAACTACTGAAAGCGGCGCTTTCAATTTCCAACAAAAACCCTAAATCAGCAGGAGGAAACGAACGAGTATAAATGAAGCAGCCATATTTTTCACAAGGAAGAAGGACGGGCCGAAGAATAAAGAAAGGGATATTTATTTTGGGCCGATTCCTTTATATTATTAATTGGTCTTTAGTTTTATATATTAGGGATTTGTGTTTAATTTGTTTTAAATTTGTATTTTTCCTTTTAAACTTGTGTATTATCTGGTCGTGTGACTAGGGGACGAACTACGGTGGTGTAGTTCGAGAATTCGCAACTCAATGGCTGAGTTGTGGCGGGGTTTTGAGCGTTGAGTTAGGGCTAGTCGATAGCGGGTGTCGCGAGTTTACGTGTATAAGCGTCTGACTGCTTAATTTCTAGTAGAAATCTTGGTGGCAGCACGTAGGTAGGGTTTTGCCGAAGCTAGGTAAATTCTGTATCGTTCTATTTCTGCATTTATTATTCTGCTATTATCTGTGCTGCTATTATTCTGATATATCTGCATTGAAATTATTTTATACAAACTTCCACAATAATTTTTTTTATGATTGATAATATCACCCTTTTCACCCCCTTCTAGGGTGAAATCGATCCTACATTACTTTCTCTGCATTTTTAGAAACTGTTGTGTCAATTTGTTCGGTTATATATATTTATAGTATTTATGTATAATATGTTTTACAGTAAGGTATATAGCTATGCTGTCCATGGCTACTTTTATACTTTAATATTAAGGCTCTCTTTTCCTTTGTCTGCATATTTATAAAGTAGTCTGCAACGTCTGTTTAAAAAAGCTCACCTATATTTGTTTATATATATAGTTATGTCGATTCTGAAATGTGTCCAGACCTTATAGATATGATATGTACGGATATCTTGGTTTAAATTACATATTTATATAGTTTCATTTTTTGTATTTTAGAGTATAACATTGGCTTAAGAATGGATTTTAATAATATAGTGTATATGTATATACAGATTTGATTTGTCACTAGGTAATTTGATTTCAAATTTGCCAATTGATTTTTATATTATAACCTATATATACATGTATATTGATTTTAATATATATAGATTTTTATGGATATATGTAAATATGTTCAAACTTAATATCGATTTCCATATATATACTTTAAAGATTTTTATATATGTTTAAATTAGAATATGATTTTGTGTGTGTGTATATGATGTGCACGTAATTGTGCATGTATTTACATCCATATTTTATCTCTTTTTTTTAAATAATCATCATATTTGGGCATTTTAACATGTTTAAAACCAAAATTCAATTATTTCCAAACCATCATATTTTCATCATCATTCAGGGGCAAAACGGTCATTTTTGTGCATGTGTCAATGTAAGAATTTTTACATGGACATTTTTTGATTATTTTTATAGGAATTTGGATGCATATGGAAGAGGCTTATATGAAGATACATGCATGCACAAGGAAATACAAAGGAATGAAGAGGAAATAATTCAAGTTCAAGATCATGGAGGACCCCACCCACTTACCTAACTTCCAATTAGAAGCTAAGCACATGCTAAAAGGACTTAAAGCTTCATGTACATATTAAGTGGGGGATTAGTGAATGTTAATGATTACTTGGAGGCTACACCACCTCAAGGGTATTTTGGGAAGCTCCCTAAAAAGAGAATTAGGGTTTTATGCATGTATAAATAGCCCTCTTATGTACATGAATATCATCATCTACTCTTTCATTTTACTTAGGAAATTAAGAAATCAAAGTGTAAGCTCAATGTTCTATGAAATAAAAATGGCTTCCAAGCCTCTTTCTTCTCTCTTTTCTACATGTTTTTCTTTGTTTTATTGTTAATGTTTATTTATATGCTCTCTTTCTCCTTATGTTCATAGCTTAGATTTACATTTATGCAAGTAGTTAGTAGCTAATCTCTTTTGCTTTCTTTGCTTATTTTCTATTTTCTTTTCTTTAATGTTGAAACTTACTTGTGATGCAACAATGCCACAAATGAGTAGCTAAACCCCTTCAATTTAGGGGTGATGAAGCTCTCCAACTTTATGTAATTTCAACATTTTTTATGATTTATGATCTCTTTTTTATGCTTCATGAATGTGAATTTTGATGTAAGTTTATACAAGTGGGTTTGATAGCTTATATTGCTTTGGCAAATGAGCTATTCTTACTCAACATAAACACAATTTACATCAATATTTGCTAATTAATTTTTGATTATGAAATGAAAGTAAAAATGAAATCTGATGATCTATGTTACTAGTTACAATAGTAAATAGATCATACTTAAAATAGTTTTTGCTTTGGCTTCTTTCTCATGAGAATTGTAAGTGGTATAATTGTTGTATTATAGTTTGATGGTTTGAGTTATGTTAACTAATAACATAAACAAACCATACTTATGATAAATGCAATGATTATTTCACTTAATATCAAAGTTAGAGATCATAAATTATGTGTTTGTTGATTTACAAAAATATGAGAGTGGATTTGCCTCTAAATTGTTCTCTAGTTCAATAGTTTACTAATCACATTTCAATTCTAGTTTAGCTTCATTTTAGTTCTATCCAACAATTTCACTCGACTCTGGTATAATTTGATTGAATAGAAATTTTTAAAATCATCAATTCCCTGCGGGTCGACCCGTATTCGCCACGTGCTACATTCGTACACCGTGCGCTTGCGGTTATTTTTAATTTAAATTCGTTCGACGGTTTTCTAAACCGATAGAATTTCCGTCGACGAACAAGTTTTTGACGCCGTTGCCGGGGAATTCTTTTGATTTTAAATTTTTATTCTTCGAATTATTTTTCTTTGTTTGATTTTTGTGTGTGTTTGCATTTTTCTTGTAAAAAAAATTTGTGTTGTTGTGTGATTGTTATTTTGTGTGCTTGTCCCTTGTTTTCTTGTTTGATTTGCATTTCTATTAGTTAAAAAAAAAACAGACACATTTCAGAAAAAAAAAAATTTCATTACATTTTTCTTTCTACATTTTACAGCACTTGTACAAAATTTTCAAGTTACATTTACAATTTCATTTTCTAATTTTACATTGCAGTTACTTTACAGACTCTAATTACCCTTATACACATACATTTCCACTCAAACTGTCATCACCACAGTCATCTTCTATCACCACATCCACTTCAAATACTTCCATCACACTTGCTACTGCTTGTCTCCCCTTTACCACTGTCTCTGTAAATCATCTACCCAGTTCTGTGCAACTGTGCATATCCACCTCTGTTCAACATTTCCTTCACACTACAGTCAACTTCAGAAACCATAATAACAACCCCTCTGTTTACTTGCCTGTCGACAAAACAAACTTTCAACTCACTTCTTCCACCTACCAACCACAAACATCTCCTCTCATTCATCTAACCGCCGACGATCACCTTCCATCGCATTCACATACATATCACAAACAAAACTGCCCTATTCCCATCCCTCTGCTACCACCAGAGCAACCACTGGCCTCTGTCCCTGTCAACTAACAAGTAACAACCTACTACAAGTTGCATCCTACATGTCACTTTTTGACACGCTGAAGTGCACACTCTGTGCATATAGATTCTGTGCCACCATTTCATTAACTGCTGCCTTACTTCCCAACATATCGTAGTGCACCATCAAATACTTCAACTTCCAAACACTGTGCATTTCGTTACTTCTTGTCAACAAAACATACAGTCAACCACTGCTGTCCCTTCCCTACACCACCTTCAAACTCCTCTACCTGTCCACCTGAAAACCATTTCACAACTCCACCCATCTTCACATCTCCGCATCTCCACACCACACTGTTGACCGTGAAGTTTCAAACTAACAGTGCCTTCATCACCATAGCGCCTTCATCTTCTAAACATCACCATCCCTTCGTTATCATCATCCAGAACCACCACCAAAACCAACATTCACTCAACAACTAACTACCACATTCAACAGCTAACCATCCCCTATATCTTCCCAACTGCCCACCATCTCATCTCCACTTTTCCCTACTTGCAGCCGAGAATCACCTGAACCTAGCAACCCAAATCGAACAAGTTTTCCATTTGAAGTGTCTACTGCTCTCTGTCAAATCGACTCCCCCAATTGCTAATCCTCAAACTTCACCCAATTCAACATCATAGCCACCTCGCCCAAAAAATCCGACTCGCCTGAAATAACCACGACGCTTCAACCAAATTGATTCCACAATCGGTCGAACAAACTCGATCGTGCACTTCCAGTCACCACCCAAACAAACAGTAACATAAACAACCACTCACGACCTCCGCCAATCACCTTCGCATCGACAACCGATTTGAATCCACCTTCAATACGGCAATTGAACATCGTGCCTTTTGAGAATTTGTAGCTATTTTTGTTGAGACTGTGAAATCGTATTTGTGTTCGAAGTTTTGAAAATCAAATTTACTTTTTGCTCTGGAAGTTGGATTTGGAACTGCGGCTATATAACCTGTGAATGTTTAATTGGGAAGAACATTTCGTTTGTTTGTGTGTGTTGGTGTGAACCGTGTGCTCTGATTTTTTGAATTGCAGTGGGGCTTGTTTCTGGGCCGGCTATCAGGGCCTGTGTAGGCTTGAGTGAATATTGTTTTTTTTTTGTTTGGTTTTAATTTGTTTATTTCAGTTTTTTTTTCTTTTTTTTAGTCCATCTTGTGTTTAATTTGTTTTTAGGTTGTTTTGTCTTGTTCTCTTAAAAAAAAAATCTTTGAATTTGTTTTGTTTAATTTGTTTTAGTTCCATCTTGATTTAAAAGAAAAAAAAATAACAAATTTCAGTTTATTTTGTTTTCATTTATTTAGTTTGGTTTTCTTTGATATATCCAAAAAATAACAAGGAAGAAGGACGGGCCGAAGAATAAAGAAAGGGATATTTATTTTGGGCCAATTCCTTTATATTATTAATTGGTCTTTAGTTTTATATATCAGGGTTTTGTGTTTAATTTGTTTTAAATTTGTATTTTTCCTTTTAAACTTGTGTATTATCTAGTCGTGTGACTAGGGGACGAACTACGGTGGTGTAGTTCGAGAATTCGCAACTCAATGGCTGAGTTGTGGCGGGGTTTTGAGCGTTGAGTTAGGGCTAGTCGATAGCGGGTGTCACGAGTTTACGTGTGTAAGCGTCTGACTGCTTAATTTCTAGTAGAAATCTTGGTGGCAGCACGTAGGTAGGGTTTTGCCGAAGCTAGGTAAATTCTGTATCGTTCTATTTCTGCATTTATTATTCTGCTATTATCTGTGCTGCTATTATTCTGATATATCTGCATTGAAATTATTTTATACAAACTTCCACAATAATTTTTTTTATGATTGATAATATCACCCTTTTCACCCACTTCTAGGGTGAAATCGATTCTACATTACTTTCTCTGCATTTTTAGAAACTGTTGTGTCAATTTGTTCGGTTATATATATTTATAGTATTTATGTATAATATGTTTTACAGTAAGGTATATAGCTATGCTGTCCATGGCTACTTTTATATTTTAATATTAAGGCTCTCTTTTCCTTTGTCTGCATATTTATAAAGTAGTCTGCAACGTCTGTTTAAAAAAGCTCACCTATATTTGTTTATATATATAGTTATGTCGATTCTGAAATGTGTCCAGATCTTATAGATATGATATGTACGGATACCTTGGTTTAAATTACATATTTATATAGTTTCATTTTTTGTGTTTTAGAGTATAACATTGGCTTAAGAATGGATTTTAATAATATAGTGTATATGTATATATAGATTTGATTTGTCACTAGGTAATTTGATTTCAAATTTGCCAATTGATTTTTATATTATAACCTATATATACATGTATATTGATTTTAATATATATAGATTTTTATGGATATATGTAAATATGTTCAAACTTAATATCGATTTCCATATATATACTTTAAAGATTTTTATATATGTTTAAATTAGAATATGATTTTGTGTGTGTGTATATGATGTGCACGTAATTGTGCATATATTTACATCCATATTTTATCTTTTTTTTTTAAATAATCATCATATTTGGGCATTTTAACATGTTTAAAACCAAAATTCAATTATTTCCAAACCATCATATTTTCATCATCATTCAAGGGCAAAACGGTCATTTTTGTGCATGTGTCAATGTAAGAATTTTTACATGGACATTTTTTGATTATTTTTATAGGAATTTGGATGCATATGGAAGAGGCTTATATGAAGATACATGCATGCACAAGGAAATACAAAGGAATGAAGAGGAAATAATTCAAGTTCAAGATCATGGAGGACCCCACCCACTTACCTAACTTCCAATTAGAAGCTAAGCACATGCTAAAAGGACTTAAAGCTTCATGTACATATTAAGTGGGGGATTAGTGAATGTTAATGATTACTTGGAGGCTACACCACCTCAAGGGTATTTTGGGAAGCTCCCTAAAAAGAGAATTATGGTTTTATGCATGTATAAATAGCCCTCTTATGTACATGAATATCATCATCTACTCTTTCATTTTACTTAGGAAATTAAGAAATCAAAGTGTAAGCTCAATGTTCTATGAAATAAAAATGGCTTCCAAGCCTCTTTCTTCTCTCTTTTCTACATGTTTTTCTTTGTTTTATTGTTAATGTTTATTTATATGCTCTCTTTCTCCTTATGTTCATAGCTTAGATTTACATTTATGCAAGTAGTTAGTAGCTAATCTCTTTTGCTTTCTTTGCTTATTTTCTATTTTCTTTTCTTTAATGTTGAAACTTACTTGTGATGCAACAATGCCACAAATGAGTAGCTAAACCCCTTCAATTTAGGGGTGATGAAGCTCTCCAACTTTATGTAATTTCAACATTTTTTATGATTTATGATCTCTTTGTTATGCTTCATGAATGTGAATTTTGATGTAAGTTTATACAAGTGGGTTTGATAGCTTATATTGCTTATGCAAATGAGCTATTCTTACTCAACACAAACACAATTTACATCAATATTTGCTAATTAATTTTTGATTATGAAATGAAAGTAAAAATGAAATCTGATGATCTATGTTACTAGTTACAATAGTAAATAGACCATACTTAAAATAGTTTTTGCTTTGGCTTCTTTTTCATGAGAATTGTAAGTGGTATAATTGTTGTATTATAGTTTGATGGTTTGAGTTATGTTAACTAATAACATAAACAAACCATATTTATGATAAATGCAATGATTATTTCACTTAATATCAAAGTTAGAGATCATAAATTATGTGTTTGTTGATTTACAAAAATATGAGAGTGGATTTGCCTCTAAATTGTTCTCTAGTTCAATAGTTTACTAATCACATTTCAATTCTAGTTTAGCTTCATTTTAGTTCTATCCAACAATTTCACTCGACTTTGGTATAATTTGATTGAATAGAAAATTTTAAAATCATCAATTCCCTGCGGATCGACCCGTATTCGACACATGCTACATTCGTACACCGTGCGCTTGCGGTTATTTTTAATTTAAATTCGTTCGACGGTTTTCTAAATCGATAGAATTTCCGTCGACGAACAAGTTTTTGGCGCCGTTGCCGGGGAATTCTTTTGATTTTAAATTTTTATTCTTCGAATTATTTTTCTTTGTTTGATTTTTGTGTGTGTTTGCATTTTTCTTGTAAAAAAAATTTGTGTTGTTGTGTGATTGTTATTTTGTGTGCTTGTCCCTTGTTTTCTTGTTTGATTTGCATTTCTATTAGTTAAAAAAAAACAGACACATTTCAGAAAAAAAAACATTTCATTACATTTTTCTTTCTACATTTTACAGCACTTGTACAAAATTTTCAAGTTACATTTACAATTTCATTTTCTAATTTTACATTGCAGTTACTTTACAGACTCTAATTACCCTTATACACATACATTTCCACTCAAACTGTCATCACCACAGTCATCTTCTATCACCACATCCACTTCAAATACTTCCATCACACTTGCTACTGCTTGTCTCCCCTTTACCACTGTCTCTGTAAATCATCTACCCAGTTCTATGCAACTGTGCATATCCACCTCTGTTCAACATTTCCTTCACACTACAGTCAACTTCAGAAACCATACAACAACCCCTCTGGTTCCTTGCCTGTCGACAAAATAAACTTTCAACTCACTTCTTCCACCTACCAACCACAAACATCTCCTCTCATTCATCTTACCGCCGACTATCACCTTCCATCGCATTCACATACATATCACAAACAAAACTGCCCTATTCCCATCCCTCTGCTACCACCAGAGCAACCACTGGCCTCTGTCCCTGTCAACTAACAAGTAACAACCTACTACAAGTTGCATCCTACATATCACTTTTTTCCACGCTGAAGTGCACACTCTGTGCATATAGATTCTGTGCCACCATTTCATTAACTGCTGCCTTACTTCCCAACATATCGTAGTGCACCATCAAATACTTCAACTTCCAAACACTGTGCGTTTCGTTACTTCTTGTCAACAAAACATACAGTCAACCACTGCTGTCCCTTCCCTACACCACCTTCAAACTCCTCTACCTGTCCACCTGAAAACCATTTCACAACTCCACCCATCTTCACATCTCCGCATCTCCACACCACATTGTTGACCGTGAAGTTTCAAACTAACAGTGCCTTCATCACCATAGCGCCTTCATCTTCTAAACATCACCATCCCTTCGTTATCATCATCCAGAACCACCACCAAAACCAACATTCACTCAACAACTAACTACCACATTCAACAGCTAACCATCCCCTATATCTTCCCAACTGCCCACCATCTCATCTCCACTTTTCCCTACTTGCAGCCGAGAATCACCTGAACCTAGCAACCCAAATCGAACAAGTTTTCCATTTGAAGTGTCTACTGCTCTCTGTCAAATCGACTCCCCCAATTGCTAATCCTCAAACTTCACCCAATTCAACATCACAGCCACCTCGCCCAAAAAATCCGACTTGCCTGAAATAACCGCGACGCTTCAACCAAATTGATTCCACAATCGGTCGAACAAACTCGATCGTGCACTTCCAGTCACCACCCAAACAAACAGTAACATCAACAACCACTCACGACCTCCGCCAATCACCTTCGCATCGACAACCGATTTGAATCCACCTTCAATACGGCAATTGAACATCGTGCCTTTTGAGAATTTGTAGCTATTTTTGTTGAGACTGTGAAATCGTATTTGTGTTCGAAGTTTTGAAAATCAAATTTACTTTTTGCTCTGGAAGTTGGATTTGGAACTGCGGCTATATAACCTGTGAATGTTTAATTGGGAAGAACATTTCGTTTGTTTGTGTGTGTTGGTGGGAACCGTGTGCTCTGATTTTTTGAATTGCAGTGGGGCTTGTTTCTAGGCCGGCTATCAGAGCCTGTGTAGGCTTGAGTGAATATTGTTTTTTTTGTTTGGTTTTAATTTGTTTATTTTAGTTTTTTTTTTCTTTTTTTTAGTCCATCTTGTGTTTAATTTGTTTTTAGGTTGTTTTGTCTTGTTCTCTTAAAAAAAAAATCTTTGAATTTGTTTTGTTTAATTTGTTTTAGTTCCATCTTGATTTAAAAGAAAAAAAAAATAACAAATTTTAGTTTATTTTGTTTTCATTTATTTAGTTTGGTTTTCTTTGATATATCCAAAAAATAACAAGGAAGAAGGACGGGCCGAAGAATAAAGAAAGGGATATTTATTTTGGGCCGATTCCTTTATATTATTAATTGGTCTTTAGTTTTATATATTAGGGTTTTGTGTTTAATTTGTTTTAAATTTGTATTTTTCCTTTTAAACTTGTGTATTATCTAGTCGTGTGACTAGGGGACGAACTACGGTGGTGTAGTTCGAGAATTCGCAACTCAATGGCTGAGTTGTGGCGGGGTTTTGAGCATTGAGTTAGGGCTAGTCGATAGCGGGTGTCGCGAGTTTACGTGTGTAAGCGTATGACTGCTTAATTTCTAGTAGAAATCTTGGTGGCAGCACGAAGGTAGGGTTTTGCCGAAGCTAGGTAAATTCTGTATCGTTCTATTTCTGCATTTATTATTCTGCTATTATCTGTGCTGCTATTATTCTGATATATCTGCATTGAAATTATTTTATACAAACTTCCACAATAATTTTTTTTATGATTGACAATATCACCCTTTTCACCCCCTTCTAGGGTGAAATCGATCCTACATTACTTTCTCTGCATTTTTAGAAACTGTTGTGTCAATTTGTTCGGTTATATATATTTATAGTATTTATGTATAATATGTTTTACAGTAAGGTATATAGCTATGCTGTCCATGGCTACTTTTATATTTTAATATTAAGGCTCTCTTTTGCTTTGTATGCATATTTATAAAGTAGTCTGCAACGTCTGTTTAAAAAAGCTCACCTATATTTGTTTATATATATAGTTATGTCGATTCTGAAATGTGTCCAGATCTTATAGATATGATATGTACGGATATCTTGGTTTAAATTACATATTTATATAGTTTCATTTTTTGTGTTTTAGAGTATAACATTGGCTTAAGAATGGATTTTAATAATATAGTGTATATGTATATACATATTTGATTTGTCACTAGGTAATTTGATTTCAAATTTGCCAATTGATTTTTATATTATAACCTATATATACATGTATATTTATTTTAATATATATAGATTTTTATGGATATATGTAAATATGTTCAAACTTAATATCGATTTCCATATATATACTTTAAAGATTTTTATATATGTTTAAATTAGAATATGATTTTGTGTGTGTGTATATGATGTGCACGTAATTGTGCATATATTTACATCCATATTTTATCTTTTTTTTAAAATAATCATCATATTTGGGCATTTTAACATGTTTAAAACCAAAATTCAATTATTTCCAAACCATCATATTTTCATCATCATTCAGGGGCAAAACGGTCATTTTTGTGCATGTGTCAATGTAAGAATTTTTACATGGACATTTTTTGATTATTTTTATAGGAATTTGGATGCATATGGAAGAGGCTTATATGAAGATACATGCATGCACAAGGAAATACAAAAGAATGAAGAGGAAATAATTCAAGTTCAAGATCATGGAGGACCCCACCCACTTACCTAACTTCCAATTAGAAGCTAAGCACATGCTAAAAGGACTTAAAGCTTCATGTACATATTAAGTGGGGGATTAGTGAATGTTAATGATTACTTGGAGGCTACACCACCTCAAGGGTATTTTGGGAAGCTCCCTAAAAAGAGAATTAGGGTTTTATGCATGTATAAATAGCCCTCTTATGTACATGAATATCATCATCTACTCTTTCATTTTACTTAGGAAATTAAGAAATCAAAGTGTAAGCTCAATGTTCTATGAAATAAAAATGGCTTCCAAGCCTCTTTCTTCTCTCTTTTCTACATGTTTTTCTTTGTTTTATTGTTAATGTTTATTTATATGCTCTCTTTCTCCTTATGTTCATAGCTTAGATTTACATTTATGCAAGTAGTTAGTAGCTAATCTCTTTTGCTTTCTTTGCTTATATTCTATTTTCTTTTCTTTAATGTTGAAACTTACTTGTGATGCAACAATGCCACAAATGAGTAGCTAAACCCCTTCAATTTAGGGGTGATGAAGCTCTCCAACTTTATGTAATTTCAACATTTTTTATGATTTATGATCTCTTTGTTATGCTTCATGAATGTGAATTTTGATGTAAGTTTATACAAATGGGCTTGATAGCTTATATTCCTTATGCAAATGAGCTATTCTTACTCAACATAAACACAATTTACATCAATATTTGCTAATTAATTTTTGATTATGAAATGAAAGTAAAAATGAAATCTGATGATCTATGTTACTAGTTACAATAGTAAATAGATCATACTTAAAATAGTTTTTGCTTTGGCTTCTTTTTCATGAGAATTGTAAGTGGTATAATTGTTGTATTATAGTTTGATGGTTTGAGTTATGTTAACTAATAACATAAACAAACCATACTTATGATAAATGCAATGATTATTTCACTTAATATCAAAGTTAGAGATCATAAATTATGTGTTTGTTGATTTACAAAAATATGAGAGTGGATTTGCCTCTAAATTGTTCTCTAGTTCAATAGTTTACTAATCACATTTCAATTCTAGTTTAGCTTCATTTTAGTTCTATCCAACAATTTCACTCGACTTTGGTATAATTTGATTGAATAGAAATTTTTAAAATCATCAATTCCCTGCGGATCGACCCGTATTCGCCACGTGCTACATTCGTACACCGTGCGCTTGCGGTTATTTTTAATTTAAATTCGTTCGACGGTTTTCTAAACCGATAGAATTTCCGTCGACGAACAAGTTTTTGGCGCCGTTGCCGGGGAATTCTTTTGATTTTAAATTTTTATTCTTCGAATTATTTTTCTTTGTTTGATTTTTGTGTGTGTTTGCATTTTTCTTGTAAAAAAAATTTGTGTTGTTGTGTGATTGTTATTTTGTGTGCTTGTCCCTTGTTTTCTTGTTTGATTTGCATTTCTATTAGTTAAAAAAAAACAGACACATTTCAGAAGAAAAAAAACATTTCATTACATTTTTCTTTCTACATTTTACAGCACTTGTACAAAATTTTCAAGTTACATTTACAATTTCATTTTCTAATTTTACATTGCAGTTACTTTACAGACTCTAATTACCCTTGTACACATACATTTCCACTCAAACTGTCATCACCACAGTCATCTTCTATCACCACATCCACTTCAAATACTTCCATCACACTTGCTACTGCTTGTCTCCCCTTTACCACTGTCTCTGTAAATCATCTACACAGTTCTGTGCAACTGTGCATATCCACCTCTGTTCAACATTTCCTTCACACTACAGTCAACTTCAGAAACCATACAACAACCCCTCTGTTTACTTGCCTGTCGACAAAACAAACTTTCAACTCACTTCTTCCACCTACCAACCACAAACATCTCCACTCATTCATCTAACCGCCGACTATCACCTTCCATCGCATTCACATACATATCACAAACAAAACTGCCCCATTCCCATCCCTATGCTACCACCAGAGCAACCACTGGCCTCTGTCCCTGTCAACTAACAAGTAACAACCTACTACAAGTTGCATCCTACATATCACTTTTTGCCACGCTGAAGTGCACACTCTGTGCATATAGATTCTGTGCCACCATTTCATTAACTGCTGCCTTACTTCCCAACATATCGTAGTGCACCATCAAATACTTCAACTTCCAAACACTGTGCATTTCGTTACTTCTTGTCAACAAAACATACAGTCAACCACTGCTGTCCCTTCCCTACACCACCTCCAAACTCCTCTACCTATCCACCTGAAAACCATTTCACAACTCCACCCATCTTCACATCTCCGCATCTCCACACCACACTGTTGACCGTGAAGTTTCAAACTAACAGTGCCTTCATCACCATAGCGCCTTCATCTTCTAAACATCACCATCCCTTCGTTATCATCATCCAGAACCACCACCAAAACCAACATTCACTCAACAACTAACTACCACATTCAACAGCTAACCATCCCCTATATCTTCCCAACTGCCCACCATCTCATCTCCACTTTTCCATACTTGCAGCCGAGAATCACCTGAACCTAGCAACCCAAATCGAACAAGTTTTCCATTTGAAGTGTCTACTTCTCTCTGTCAGTTCGACTCCCCCAATTGCTAATCCTCAAACTTCACCCAATTCAACATCACAGCCACCTCGCCCAAAAAATCCGACTCGCCTGAAATAACCGCGACGCTTCAACCAAATTGATTCCACAATCGGTCGAACAAACTCGATCGTGCACTTCCAGTCACCACCCAAACAAACAGTAACATCAACAACCACTCACGACCTCCGCCAATCACCTTCGCATCGACAACCGATTTGAATTCACCTTCAATACGGCAATTGAACATCGTGCCTTTTGAGAATTTGTAGCTATTTTTGTTGAGACTGTGAAATCGTATTTGTGTTCGAAGTTTTGAAAATCAAATTTACTTTTTGCTCTGGAAGTTGGATTTGGAACTGCGGCTATATAACCTGTGAATGTTTAATTGGGAAGAACATTTCGTTTGTTTTTGTGTGTTGGTGTGAACCGTGTGCTCTGATTTTTTGAATTGCAGTGGGGCTTGTTTCTGGGCCGGCTATCAGGGCCTGTGTAGGCTTGAGTGAATATTGTTTTTTTTGTTTGGTTTTAATTTGTTTATTTTAGTTTGTTTTTCTTTTTTTTTAGTCCATCTTGTGTTTAATTTGTTTTTAGGTTGTTTTGTCTTGTTCTCTTAAAAAAAAATCTTTGAATTTGTTTTGTTTAATTTGTTTTGGTTCCATCTTGATTTAAAAGAAGAAAAAAAAATAACAAATTTCAGTTTATTTTGTTTTCATTTATTTAGTTTGGTTTTCTTTGATATATCCAAAAAATAACAAGGAAGAAGGACGGGCCGAAGAATAAAGAAAGGGATATTTATTTTGGGCCAATTCCTTTATATTATTAATTGGTCTTTAGTTTTATATATTAGGGTTTTGTGTTTAATTTGTTTTAAATTTGTATTTTTCCTTTTAAACTTGTGTATTATCTAGTCGTGTGACTAGGGGACGAACTACGGTGGTGTAGTTCGAGAATTCGCAACTCAATGGCTGAGTTGTGGCGGGGTTTTGAGCGTTGAGTTAGGGCTAGTCGATAGCGGGTGTCGCGAGTTTAAGTGTGTAAGCGTTTGACTGCTTAATTTCTAGTAGAAATCTTGGTGGCAGCACGTAGGTAGGGTTTTGCCGAAGCTAGGTAAATTCTGTATCGTTCTATTTCTGCATTTATTATTCTGCTATTATCTGTGCTGCTATTATTCTGATATATCTGCATTGAAATTATTTTATACAAACTTCCACAATAATTTTTTTTATGATTGATAATATCACCCTTTTCACCCCCTTCTAGGGTGAAATCGATCCTACATTACTTTCTCTGCATTTTTAGAAACTGTTGTGTCAATTTGTTCGGTTATATATATTTATAGTATTTATGTATAATATGTTTTACAGTAAGGTATATAGCTATGCTGTCCATGGCTACTTTTATATTTTAATATTAAGGCTCTCTTTTCCTTTGTCTGCATATTTATAAAGTAGTCTGCAACGTCTGTTTAAAAAAGCTCACCTATATTTGTTTATATATATAGTTATGTCGATTCTGAAATGTGTCCAGACCTTATAGATATGATATGTACGGATATCTTGGTTTAAATTACATATTTATATAGTTTCATTTTTTGTGTTTTAGAGTATAACATTGGCTTAAGAATGGATTTTAATAATATAGTGTATATGTATATACAGATTTGATTTGTCACTAGGTAATTTGATTTCAAATTTGCCAATTGATTTTTATATTATAACCTATATATACATGTATATTGATTTTAATATATATAGATTTTTATGGATATATGTAAATATGTTCAAACTTAATATCGATTTCCATATATATACTTTAAAGATTTTTATATATGTTTAAATTAGAATATGATTTTGTGTGTGTATATATGATGTGCACGTAATTGTGCATATATTTACATCCATATTTTATCTCTTTTTTTTAAATAATCATCATATTTGGGCATTTTAACATGTTTAAAACCAAAATTCAATTATTTCCAAACCATCATATTTTCATCATCATTCAGGGGCAAAACGGTCATTTTTGTGCATGTGTCAATGTAAGAATTTTTACATGGACATTTTTTGATTATTTTTATAGGAATTTGGATGCATATGGAAGAGGCTTATATGAAGATACATGCATGCACAAGGAAATACAAAGGAATGAAGAGGAAATAATTCAAGTTCAAGATCATGAGGACCCCACCCACTTACCTAACTTCCAATTAGAAGCTAAGCACATGCTAAAAGGACTTAAAGCTTCATGTACATATTAAGTGGGGGATTAGTGAATGTTAATGATTACTTGGAGGCTACACCACCTCAAGGGTATTTTGGGAAGCTCCCTAAAAAGAGAATTAGGGTTTTATGCATGTATAAATAGCCCTCTTATGTACATGAATATCATCATCTACTCTTTCATTTTACTTAGGAAATTAAGAAATCAAAGTGTAAGCTCAATGTTCTATGAAATAAAAATGGCTTCCAAGCCTCTTTCTTCTCTCTTTTCTACATGTTTTTCTTTGTTTTATTGTTAATGTTTATTTATATGCTCTCTTTCTCCTTATGTTCATAGCTTAGATTTACATTTATGCAAGTAGTTAGTAGCTAATCTCTTTTGCTTTCTTTGCTTATTTTCTATTTTCTTTTCTTTAATGTTGAAACTTACTTGTGATGCAATAATGCCACAAATGAATAGCTAAACCCCTTCAATTTAGGGGTGATGAAGCTCTCCAACTTTATGTAATTTCAACATTTTTTATGATTTATGATCTCTTTGTTATGCTTCATAAATGCGAATTTTGATGTAAGTTTATACAAGTGGGTTTGATAGCTTATATTGCTTATGCAAATGAGCTTTTCTTACTCAACATAAACACAATTTACATCAATATTTGCTAATTAATTTTTGATTATGAAATGAAAGTAAAAATGAAATCTGATGATCTATGTTACTAGTTACAATAGTAAATAGATCATACTTAAAATAGTGTTTGCTTTGGCTTCTTTTTCATGAGAATTGTAAGTGGTATAATTGTTGTATTATAGTTTGATGGTTTGAGTTATGTTAACTAATAACATAAACAAACCATACTTATGATAAATGCAATGATTATTTCACTTAATATCAAAGTTAGAGATCATAAATTATGTGTTTGTTGATTTACAAAAATATGAGAGTGGATTTGCCTCTAAATTGTTCTCTAGTTCAATAGTTTACTAATCACATTTCAATTCTAGTTTAGCTTCATTTTAGTTCTATCCAACAATTTCACTCGACTTTGGTATAATTTGATTGAATAGAAATTTTTAAAATCATCAATTCCCTGCGGATCGACCCGTATTCGCCACGTGCTACATTCGTACACCGTGCGCTTGCGGTTATTTTTAATTTAAATTCGTTCGACGGTTTTCTAAACCGATAGAATTTCCGTCGACGGACAAGTTTTTGGCGCCGTTGCAGGGGAATTCTTTTGATTTTAAATTTTTATTCTTCGAATTATTTTTCTTTGTTTGATTTTTGTGTGTGTTTGCATTTTTCTTGTAAAAAAAATTTGTGTTGTTGTGTGATTGTTATTTTGTGTGGTTGTCCCTTGTTTTCTTGTTTGATTTGCATTTCTATTAGTTAAAAAAAAACAGACACATTTCAGAAAAAAAAAACATTTCATTACATTTTCTTTCTACATTTTACAGCACTTGTACAAAATTTTCAAGTTACATTTACAATTTCATTTTCTAATTTTACATTGCAGTTACTTTACAGACTCTAATTACCCTTATACACATACATTTCCACTCAAACTGTCATCACCACAGTCATCTTCTATCACCACATCCACTTCAAATACTTCCATCACACTTGCTACTGCTTGTCTCCCCTTTACCACTGTCTCTGTAAATCATCTACCAAGTTCTGTGCAACTGTGCATATCCACCTCTGTTCAACATTTCCTTCACACTACAGTCAACTTCAGAAACCATACAACAACCCCTCTGTTTACTTGCCTGTCGACAAAACAAACTTTCAACTCACTTCTTCCACCTACTAACCACAAACATCTCCTCTCATTCATCTAACCGCCGACTATCACCTTCCATCGCATTCACATACATATCACAAACAAAACTGCCCTATTCCCATCCCTCTGCTACCACTAGAGCAACCACTGGCCTCTGTCCCTGTCAACTAACAAGTAACAACCTACTACAAGTTGCATCCTACATATCACTTTTTGCCACGCTGAAGTGCACACTCTGTGCATATAGATTCTGTGCCACCATTTCATTAACTGCTGCCTTACTTCCCAACATATCGTAGTGCACCATCAAATAGTTCAACTTCCAAACACTGTGCATTTCGTTACTTCTTGTCAACAAAACATACAGTCAACCACTGCTGTCCCTTCCCTACACCACCTTCAAACTCCTCTACCTGTCCACCTGAAAACCATTTCACAACTCCACCCATCTTCACATCTCCGCATCTCCACACCACACTGTTGACCGTGAAGTTTCAAACTAACAGTGCCTTCATCACCATAGCGCCTTCATCTTCTAAACATCACCATCCCTTCGTTATCATCATCCAGAACCACCACCAAAACCAACATTCACTCAACAACTAACTACCACATTCAACAGCTAACCATCCCCTATATCTTCCCAACTGCCCACCATCTCATCTCCACTTTTCCCTACTTGCAGCCGAGAATCACCTGAACCTAGCAACCCAAATCGAACAAGTTTTCCATTTGAAGTGTCTACTGCTCTCTGTCAAATCGACTCCCCCAATTGCTAATCCTCAAACTTCACCCAATTCAACATCACAGCCACCTCGCCCAAAAAATCCGACTCGCCTGAAATAACCGCGACGCTTCAACCAAATTGATTCCACAATCGGTCGAACAAACTCGATCGTGCACTTCCAGTCACCACCCAAACAAACAGTAACATCAACAACCACTCACGACCTCCGCCAATCACCTTCGCATCGACAACCGATTTGAATCCACCTTCAATACGGCAATTGAACATCGTGCCTTTTGAGAATTTGTAGCTATTTTTGTTGAGACTGTGAAATCGTATTTGTGTTCGAAGTTTTGAAAATCAAATTTACTTTTTGCTCTGGAAGTTGGATTTGGAACTGCGGCTATATAACCTGTGAATGTTTAATTGGGAAGAACATTTCGTTTGTTTGTGTGTGTTGGTGTGAACCGTGTGCTCTGATTTTTTGAATTGCAGTGGGGCTTGTTTCTGGGCCGGCTATCAGGGCCTGTGTAGGCTTGAGTGAATATTGTTTTTTTTTGTTTGGTTTTAATTTGTTTATTTTAGTTTTTTTTTTCTTTTTTTTTAGTCCATCTTGTGTTTAATTTGTTTTTAGGTTGTTTTGTCTTGTTCTCTTAAAAAAAAATCTTTGAATTTGTTTTGTTTAATTTGTTTTAGTTCCATCTTGATTTAAAAGAAAAAAAAAATAACAAATTTTAGTTTATTTTGTTTTCATTTATTTAGTTTGGTTTTCTTTGATATATCCAAAAAATAACAAGGAAGAAGGACGGGCCGAAGAATAAAGAAAGGGATATTTATTTTGGGCCGATTCCTTTATATTATTAATTGGTCTTTAGTTTTATATATTAGGGTTTTGTGTTTAATTTGTTTTAAATTTGTATTTTTCCTTTTAAACTTGTGTATTATCTAGTCGTGTGACTAGGGGACGAACTACGGTGGTGTAGTTCGAGAATTCGCAACTCAATGGCTGAGTTGTGGCGGGATTTTGAGCGTTGAGTTAGGGCTAGTCGATAGCGGGTGTCGCGAGTTTACGTGTGTAAGCGTATGACTGCTTAATTTCTAGTAGAAATCTTGGTGGCAGCACGTAGGTAGGGTTTTGCCGAAGCTAGGTAAATTCTGTATCGTTCTATTTCTGCATTTATTATTCTGCTATTATCTGTGCTGCTATTATTCTGATATATCTGCATTGAAATTATTTTATACAAACTTCCACAATAATTTTTTTTATGATTGATAATATCACCCTTTTCACCCCCCTTCCAGGGTGAAATCGATCCTACATTACTTTCTCTGCATTTTTAGAAACTGTTGTGTCAATTTGTTCGGTTATATATATTTATAGTATTTATGTATAATATGTTTTACAGTAAGGTATATAGCTATGTTGTCCATGGCTACTTTTATATTTTAATATTAAGGCTCTCTTTTCCTTTGTCTGCATATTTATAAAGTAGTCTGCAACGTCTGTTTAAAAAAGCTCACCTATATTTGTTTATATATATAGTTATGTCGATTCTGAAATGTGTCCAGATCTTATAGATATGATATGTACGGATATCTTGGTTTAAATTACATATTTATATAGTTTCATTTTTTGTGTTTTAGAGTATAACATTGGCTTAAGAATGGATTTTAATAATATAGTGTATATGTATATACAGATTTGATTTGTCACTAGGTAATTTGATTTCAAATTTGCCAATTGATTTTTATATTATAACCTATATATACATGTATATTGATTTTAATATATATAGATTTTTATGGATATATGTAAATATGTTCAAACTTAATATCGATTTCCATATATATACTTTAAAGATTTTTATATATGTTTAAATTAGAATATGATTTTGTGTGTGTGTATATGATGTGCACGTAATTGTGCATATATTTACATCCATATTTTATCTTTTTTTTTTAAATAATCATCATATTTGGGCATTTTAACATGTTTAAAACCAAAATTCAATTATTTCCAAACCATCATATTTTCATCATCATTCAGGGGCAAAACGGTCATTTTTGTGCATGTGTCAATGTAAGAGTTTTTACATGGACATTTTTTGATTATTTTTATAGGAATTTGGATGCATATGGAAGAGGCTTATATGAAGATACATGCATGCACAAGGAAATACAAAGGAATGAAGAGGAAATAATTCAAGTTCAAGATCATGGAGGACCCCACCCACTTACCTAACTTCCAATTAGAAGCTAAGCACATGCTAAAAGGACTTAAAGCTTCATGTACATATTAAGTGGGGGATTAGTGAATGTTAATGATTACTTGGAGGCTACACCACCTCAAGGGTATTTTGGGAAGCTCCCTAAAAAGAGAATTAGGGTTTTATGCATGTATAAATAGCCCTCTTATGTACATGAATATCATCATCTACTCTTTCATTTTACTTAGGAAATTAAGAAATCAAAGTGTAAGCTCAATGTTCTATGAAATAAAAATGGCTTCCAAGCCTCTTTCTTCTCTCTTTTCTACATGTTTTTCTTTGTTTTATTGTTAATGTTTATTTATATGCTCTCTTTCTCCTTATGTTCATAGCTTAGATTTACATTTATGAGAGTAGTTAGTAGCTAATCTCTTTTGCTTTCTTTGCTTATTTTCTATTTTCTTTTCTTTAATGTTGAAACTTACTTGTGATGCAACAATGCCACAAATGAGTAGCTAAACCCCTTCAATTTAGGAGTGATGAAGCTCTCCAACTTTATGTAATTTCAACATTTTTTATGATTTATGATCTCTTTGTTATGCTTCATGAATGTGAATTTTGATGTAAGTTTATACAAGTGGGTTTGATAGCTTATATTGCTTATGCAAATGAGCTATTCTTACTCAACATAAACACAATTTACATCAATATTTGCTAATTAATTTTTGATTATGAAATGAAAGTAAAAATGAAATCTGATGATCTATGTTACTAGTTACAATAGTAAATAGATCATACTTAAAATAGTTTTTGCTTTGGCTTCTTTTTCATGAGAATTGTAAGTGGTATAATTATTGTATTATAGTTTGATGGTTTGAGTTATGTTAACTAATAACATAAACAAACCATACTTATGATAAATGCAATGATTATTTCACTTAATATCAAAGTTAGAGATCATAAATTATGTGTTTGTTGATTTACAAAAATATGAGAGTGGATTTGCCTCTAAATTGTTCTCTAGTTCAATAGTTTACTAATCACATTTCAATTCTAGTTTAGCTTCATTTTAGTTCTATCCAACAATTTCACTCGACTTTGGTATAATTTGATTGAATAGAAATTTTTAAAATCATCAATTCCCTGCGGATCGACCCGTATTCGCCACGTGCTACATTCGTACACCGTGCGCTTGCGGTTATTTTTAATTTAAATTCGTTCGACGGTTTTCTAAACCGATAGAATTTCCGTCGACGAACAGTATATATATATATATATATATATATATAATTTTATATGTTGTATCTATATCAGTTCGATTATACCATTTATCATCACCGATCCAGTTCTAATTTGATTTCATCAATTTCTATTTATCAGCCTTGTTCATCGAATTCGGGCCTATATTGCTTTGCTTTGGAAGTCATGCTTGTATTTCGTAACTCAATTTCATTGTCTATCCTCTCTAGCC
Source organism: Allium cepa (assembly GCA_030765085.1). NCBI lineage: Eukaryota > Viridiplantae > Streptophyta > Magnoliopsida > Asparagales > Amaryllidaceae > Allium > Allium cepa. The sequence continues at coordinate 208,556,953 of CM060934.1, forward strand.
TCGAAAGGTGAGCAATTACTCACAATTAACGTTCTTGTATTTATTAAATTTTATTTCAATTGAAATGACAATTGAAATATGCTGTTATAGTTATTTAAATTGTTATATATGCTATTATCTATAACCTTCACCTGTGGGGTATGACACCATATCATGTTGTTTATATTTTATTTAATTATTGATTACATATGCCTGTTATATTATTATCATATTTGTTATCACTCTGCAAATACCCTGTTAGTATAGAGTTCCCCATGGGTTGAAATGATACATACCCGAATGATCTGTAGAATAAGGGAAAATTATTATGGGTTGAAATGATAAACCCAAGTGATTTTCGTTGAATTGAATTTGGGATTGTGGGTTGAAATAATATATACGCGTATATATTTTAAATTGCGGATTGGAATGATAAATATCTGTATCACTTGACCATAGGATAGAAAATTATATACAGGCACCATTGGTCTATATATATATATATATATATATATATATATATATATATATATTAAAATAATTTCCAAGGTTTTAGAAATAAAATTTTGATTTTAATAAATAATCGATTTAAAAATATTATATATATATATGTTATTTATAAGGGTTTAAAATTTAGATTTTAAAATTTATATGTTTTGAAAATTATATAGTTATAAATGAATTTTTAAATTATATTTCAAATATAAATTTTATAATAGAAATTGGTTTGAAATTATATTTATTTAAGAATTATATTTGAATAGATTGATCTGAAATTTATTAAATTTGAGATTTTAAAGATATGATTTTATAACTTGAACTTGATTAAAGCGATTTAAATGAATATTTCAAATTCACATAAATTGAAACGATATATTTAGTTTTATTTAAAATTTGGAAATTTATGGTTTGTTTAGATGATGTTGTATTTATTAAGTGAATATTTCAAACCTAAATAATAATGAACTTAAATTAAAGAGATATATGAAATTATCAAAATATTTTGAATTTGTGGAATATTTAAAGTTTTGAAATATGTTGAAAAATAAACGGTTTATTTGGTGGTTCAAATCTGTACTTGAAATCGATTTAATTTGAAATAGTTTGTTGAAAGACTGAATTGAATTAAAAATTGATGAATTGAGATTAAATTTGAATTCTGGAGTTTGAATTAATTTGAATCGATTTATGAAATTTGAGGAAGCTATTTTATTATATAAAGTATTTTTAAATTATATTTAAAATTATTTATTTATTTTACTTTATAAATTATTTTGATATAAACTATTTGATTATAAATCATTTTAATATAAAACTATTTTAACTATTTTATGCTAATTATTTTAATATAAACTATTTAACTTATAACTATTTTAACTTGTAACTATTTTATCTTATAAACTATTTTATTATATACTATTATTAATATCTAAACTGTTTAAAGGAAAGTATTATGATTTCAAAGTGTTATGATTTCAAAGTGTTATAATTTCCAAAGTGTTATAAATTCAAGTATTTGGTTTCGAAATTGTTATAACTTTGAAGTGCTATGATTTTGGAAATAGATATATTTGAAATGGAAATGATATTTTGGTTTTGAAGTATGAACTATTTTGAAATGACCACGGTGTTATAATAATGGTTGGTCGTTAAAGAGACCGGTATCAGGTATTGTCATACTCTCTGCCAATACCGAAAACTAATTTAACAACTGTGTGCGTGATGGAGATTCCAGAATGAAGTAGGATGGTTTGGTGACGATTCTATATGGTATTTATGTAACCCTGACTCCCGTGAATCGACTTGATGCGGCTAAAACAGGAGCCACACTGGGCCAAGTGAGGTCATTCCTCCTATCGGACACATTAATTCGATACCATTCTATTTGCTTTTGTGATGTGATTGGGTGCACCCTTTGATTTGGGAGTGTATCATGAGGTGGGCGGTAGTAGCTGCTATGCTTTACCACCTGTCTCGGGTTAGGCTAAGTGTCACAGCATTTGAGACTCGCCTTTGGAGTTGGAGCTTCGCTTGGAGATCCATTTATATCTATTCAGCTTTCGGTGATTCAGTTTACTCCATAGATATATTCTGATCTTGTATTCGACTATTGTATTGACACTTCTATGTATTCGAGACTTCTATTGTATATTGTTTTAATTCTGTTATATATAGTAGCTTCAGAACTACTATTCTTCTGTTTCCACTGCATATTGTTTTATTACTCTGTGTCTATGATTCTATGATTATTTTATTTACTGTATATGCCGAATTCTGCCAAATTTAAATTAACAATATTATATTTTGGGCAATTCAAGTCCGACATGTGCTGATGTAAATGCACGAAATTCTGGGTCGTTACACTTATTATCTTAGGTACTCTTAAATGAGTATACTAGATAATCGGTCTAGTGATGCAGAGGCTGTTCGGAGGATGAGCTAGTCGGAGCTACCTCGTATTATATACATACATAGAGTCTACACTTATTCTATTGCACGACATTGGGGAGCAATGGTTGCTTACCATTTGTATTTAAGACAGTTGTTGAGTTTGTTTTCCATTATATAAACTCTACTATTGATGTATAACTTTGTGGATATTATACTCCAATGATGATGATCTGTTCACAATGTTATTATTATCTCTTCCTTTGTATATGTAACATTGTATTTTTTCCTATACTCTGTAAGATATATGACAAGTTATGTGCTATATTAATTTATTTCAACCATGATGATCGTTCTACATCGGCTGAGCACGACAATAGCGCATTACTTATATACTATTGGTGCCGATGGTACAGGGCGATCGTCACATTTTTAGAGCTTCTATTACACGATTAACCTTAGTTGATATCTTGATCCAATAGAGTTGGGGAAGATATTATCGCTGTAGACTGGATTTAGAGTGTACATGTGTGAGAGAGTGTGTACTTGTTATATGCTTTAGTATTCAAAACTATAAGTAATATACTATAAGTCACATGCACATGAGCACTATAGACACAATTTTCTTTTATAAGAGATTGATTATTCTTGTTACAAATAAGGATCAGCCAGCATATAGGAAACACCGTGAGATCTGCTTTAGGAGTGAAGGAAGGGGTGGGATCAGGAGCAGTTATGCCTGATATATAATCCATGTTCAATGCTGTGATGGCTAACATTATGAGGAGTGCTCCTAGATGAGGAGTAGGTGGAGGCGCTCCAATACAAGCGCATATGGCTGATTTCGCCAAGTTGAGCAAAGACTATTCCGCTCTTAGAGGAAAGCCCTTTCATGGGACAGAATCAACCATAGTAATGCAAGTTTAGTTGGATACTTGCGAGTGCATCTTCGGTGATATAGGGGTGGAAGATGCTATGAAAAAGATGCTAGCTATGAGAGAACTTCAAGGAGGGGCCATGAATTGGTGGAATGCCGTCACTATTTCTACTTCTGAAGACGAGTTATCTAGGGATCAATTTAGGATAAGGTTTAAGGAGAAGTTCATCTCGACTGGCCAGAAGTCGGTGTTGTTCGGAAAATTTGCTGATCTCAAGCAGGGAGAGATGACAGTCTTAGAATATGTTGTGGAGTTTGATGCCTTATCAATGTATAGTATGTCATTTATCGACAGTCCATTATTGAAGAATGAGAAGTTTGTCATAAGATTGGATGACCATCTTGGTAAGAAACTAGTGGACCATATAGATCATCCATTCGAGAAGCTAGTAGACAAGGTACCACCCCATGAGGGCATGTACCCTAAGACCAAGATTTATATTGTTGTTTCTGCTAAGAAAGAGGAGCCCAAACTGCAGTAAGGCTATGAAGGCAAGAAGAAGTGGAATGGGAAGAGGAGGCATCCTTAGGGGTAAGTGTGGCAAGAAGAAGGGTAAATGGGTACCTACTTGTTTTGGATGCAATGAGAAAGGTAAGTTGATTAAAGATTTCAAGGAGAGTGGGAAGAGAAAATGCTACAAGTGGTAGTTTGGAGCATTATTTACGAAATACTTGAGAATTTTTGTAGAAACAATGAACTCCTTATGAAGTAGTATTTGGGCTCAAACTTCATAAATGATATTGAGTATAATATGTCACATTAGATTTATTTTAAACCTTAATTGAGGAGCTTTAAGCTGGAAATTTTCCAAACAAAAGGTTATGGAGGATTCAATAAAAAGACTAAGCACATCGCCTGAATAGCACCCAATAAAGCAATGTGTAATTGTATATGCATAAATTTATAACCGAGCTAGGGATGATTCCAAGTATTAAGAATACTATATCACTGTTATATGAAAACAATGTAATGATAAGAACTCATTAGAAGTTAAGAAACATATTCCGAATAGTTCCACATGATAAATGTAGTTTGTCAACATCGAAGATAGTTGATTAACATAGTAGATTATTTAAACAACATAGTAGACCCGTTAATAAAGGGACTGGATCGGTTAGTTCTCATCAAACTAATCAAATGATTGGGACAGAGACTCCATTATTAGCCTTAAGTAAAAGTGGGAGATTAATAGAGTTTTGGGTATGCCCTATAGGCAATTAAATAATTTATTGTAAATTATCAACTGCATAATAAAATCTCATTTGAAAGAAAAGCTGGTTTTTCTATTATATACTTGATATAATGTGTTATATTATTTATTTATTCAATTTAAGTATATTTAATAGAGAATTTATAAATGATATATTTTTATAATACAGCTACAATACGTTATAATCATGAGAAATTCATCATCACGAAAATACATATCATTTTTAATATTACAAGTCAAGATGTATCGAGAACGGATATCGATACATCCTTTTAGACTAGAGAATGCTCTCCAAATGTTAAGAAATGTATTACTCATGGTTGTTGGGGGCACTAAGGGGTTACATACTTATAGTTATTGGATAACTATGGAACAACTCATTCGATTGTTTTCTATTGGTTAATATAACTAAGGTCAAACTAAAAATATTTATATGATAACGTTATATAATTCTCTTTACTTGAGAATACCATATATCAATGTGGAAACTCTGCTTTGATTATAGTTAAATGGTGACTTGACATCCATCAAATGACTGTAATTGGGTCGAGTTGAAGCATTGAAAGTGAAATATTGTTCAGTAGAGAATTCATCTCCTTGGTTATATGAGTTAGTATCATGGTCAATTGAAGTCAACTTAAAGTCAAATTCTCTGGTCAGAGCAGTTCTGTTAATATATAATTGTTATTATTGAACCAAGGACTTTGTGTTTGGATTATACAAGTTAAATATGGATTTTATTGGAATTTTGACCATTACCAAATTCTATGAGTTCTAATGTGATATAGTTTCGATAAAATGAACTGGTGCAAATAATTATCACTACCTAGGATCGCTGAAAATAAGTCAAAATTATATTTTTACCAAAACTATGTAAGCGATAAATTTGGCCATATGGTCACACCACTAGCCAAAGTGATATGTGAACGTTAATATTCGAATTGTCTGATATTAATCACTAACCGAATTTACACCTAAGAGTCACACAACCAAAATGTTGGATACTCCGACTACCATCTGATTTAATTCAATTATAATTGTTTTAGATAAAGTAAGTTAATTAATATTTGTCAAATATCGATTATAAAATTTTATTTGGTTTATGTTGATCGGTATTGAAAATAGTGCACATATAAAAGTTATATTAGACTTATCGATATACGATATCGATGATGTTTATGCTTGATTTAAATGGGAATTAGATTATCTAGTTTGAAAACGAAATGGAAGCCATGGACCCAGTGATGGCTGACCATATGTAATACCCAAGAAAATGTATAGATATTTTAATAAAATATTAATAATAGAATAATATGAAAATAATTGAAAAAAATGATTTAATTAAATGTAAGGAGGGAAAATGGTTATTTTTTAAAATGTTGGAATATAATGATGAAATCAGCGCAATTGCGACCGTCTCATTTTTTTAGAATCATGTAGTATTTTTGTTTATCTATCTTAGAATTGGTATAAAGGAGTTATTATTGAAATGGCATCGAGTTGAATGGGCGCTAATGATAGGATCGGGTTTAAATTTTAAAATAGACTAATAAAAAGTTTTCCCTCCTTTCGTTTAAATTTAAAACACATACACTTTTTCAGTTGAGAAAACCGATTCTTTCTTCTTTCTCTTTTTTTCAAAATTACCTAAGATGCAAACCAAATAGCTCTCCTAAAACTCCAGTGAATCGAATAGGATTAAAAGCGTTGCGAAGCTTTTGAACAAGGCTACCAGTAGTGACTTGGAAGCAGAAATCTAAAGTGAGGAGACGTAGTAAGCCAGACAGCGAGGATGTAAATAAAAATAAGCATTTCAGTAAGTGATTCGAGCTTTCTTCTTCATACAATGCAATCATGATCTTCTAATTATGGTATGTTTGGCTATAATATAGTAGATGTATATCTATAACATTTATAATCAGATTAACATGGGATTTAGGTAGGATTTGACTAATAATAGTACTTAGAAACTATGATAGGTTTTTGAATATATTAATTTGATGATTATAAGTTGAAATTGATGAAACAAGAGAACAAATTGAACTTAGAAACAAATGGCTCAGGCCTAGGCACATTCTCAGATGACTAGAGGTAGAACAGAGGTGGCCGATGGCGGAAATGACAATGAAAACGCAAATTTCCCAAAATTTGAAAGCTGCAAAAAAACGTATATTGGTCCCTCGGTGGGCTTGGACCTGTGTATCAATGGCTGAGTTTGGACGCCGATGATGAAAACAAAAATATGTGTGATGATTGACTGTTAATTAAAGTGAATATATAGGTAATTGTGATACGAGAATGTAAAACGATGATAGACCTAAATGTGAATGAGTTTTGGGCGCATGTAGATAGACCAAAGTTTGTACGCAGATACAAATGTGGTTTTAAAAAACAAGTATGTAATCTAGACAAGACATTTCTCCCCTGTAGTACCTCAATGTGTCAGTAGACGAAGTGGATGTTAAGCGACCCTGCAAGCTACGGACAAACTAGGGCGTGAGTCCAATTAGGTGACATTAGGACAACAAGCTTTCTTGTTGGCTTGGGCGGTCCAGGGAAGTGATTCCTATACGCGATCATGTGACATCAGATAATAGGTGACCCTGTAGGGCATAAGGTTGTGCAAGGGGAGTGAGTCTGCACAGATATGATGCGATTTGTTAATATGTACATGAGAGTTAGGTATGACATGGAAACGAAATGTGTGGAGGTTGAACGATAATCATATCATGTTATAGTATCATTTTTGTAGTATATGTAGAGTAAAGTATGGCTCACTAAACGGACTTGTGTCTCACCAGCTTTTATATTTTATATATATACATATATCTAGGTTGATGGAGTCTAGTGATGATATGGTATCGAAGATGGAGATTCATTTATGTATTGTATTTATGGTGTATATAAATATTAAATCCGGATTACACTATGTATGGATTGGGTGGTACTTGTATTATTTTGACATACTTTGGTGATGTAATTATGGTATTTGTTCATTTATTATATTTTATTTCCTTCCGCTGTGAGATTTTGAAAGTATTTATTAGATAATGTTAATTATAACTATATCGTATACCTATATATGTTTATATACATGCTTATTTTATCTCAACCCCAATGACTCATCCTTTGTTCTTGGTTGTAGATGTCGGTTTGGACATTGGACTAAAGGTCGAAGGGGTGGTTTTTACACCATAGCAATAGGGGAGGAGGAGATATATTTGATAATTATGATTTTGAATGAGAAGAGAAAATTATGGATTCGAATCCACAATTTTCTCCTTCATTTCTCTCCTATTTAAACTCCTTGACCCCTCGCTTTTGCTCACTATCTTTTAGCTCTCCATCACCATACCTCTATCTAAAATTACCTAGCGCCATCCTCCGTCGTTTCCAAACCTTAAATCATAAATTCAAATCAAATAGTGCAAAGGTGTATAGATCTTTTATTTGGGTAGCGCTTTTTGGAAGAGATTGGATATAAACCCAAGGAGTTCTATAGATTCTGTATTCATGGTGTGCTTATTAGGCTATAGAAAAGGTAACATCCAAATTTCCATTATATATAGGCCTATCGATGGTATGAATTTCGGTGTGAACCAGTCCCGAACCCACCCTATTAATACAGGTATGGGTTTTGCCTAAGCTACCCAGTCCCAACCCGATTACTAACAGGGTTTTTTATTGTTTTATCAAAACCCGGACTGATTTAGGCCCGAACAGATTGCTGTTTTCTGTAATATAAAAACATGAGTGTTTATATTATTTATTTACCATATTTTTGTTTGCATATAGATGGTTTTACTTACTTTTGTTGTGAAATTGGCTACATCACCTTCAAATTTATATGTTAACATTTTTTGTGAATAAATTTTACAAATATTGCAAGTTTAAAGTATGATTTTAACATAAATATTGTATGGTATATAGGTATTACCTAGTTGAAAACCCCAACGGGTCGGTTTGGGTATCGGTTCTGAAATACGTTGCGGGTTCGGGCTGGACTTTGGTTTTGATTATTATAATCGGGCTTGGGTCCAGGTTTTAAGATACCCGAACCAAACCTGGCCCATTAACATGTCTAGTTACATACATACGGACACACGCACATGCACACATATGTCCATTATTATGATTCATATGTAGTTAGATAAATATATTTATCATGAATCCTTAAATAGGTCTATCGTCGATTAGGAACATATATAAAAAAACCTATTGTTACGATAATTTAATCTTTTTTGCCCCCTCCCCACACATGCACACATATATGTATATATGAATATGCATTTGGCCATGGTTTCAAAACAAAAAAATCAAATTTAAAGATCATTCAAAAAGAATTTATAAACAAAAAAATTGATTGTTTAAATTAAATAAAGGTTTACAATATGTGCAAATTTTTTGTTAAATTATAAACACGTTATCATTTCAAAATTAAAAAATTAATATATACACTTATATATTTATTTTATTCAAATTATATATACATATATATAGTTTTGAATATAATCACTAAATTAATTTTAATATTATATATATGTATACATTTATATGAATATGCATAAAATTCGTATACATTGTAAAGTAATTTTTCATAAATAATTTTTTAATCAATTTCCATAGGAAAATTATTTAACTAAAAAACCTAAGAAATATAAATATAAATGGATAAATAAAATAAATTGATTTAAAAAAAATACAAATATTTCCGAAAAAATTTAAACGTGGATACAATTATTTTTACATATTCTATTATATAACATTTCTATATTATAAATGATTTTAAAATATTAATTTATATATGTGTATAAATATATACATGTATATAATTTTCATTTAATTTTTTATATCTATTTTCATACATATATATATATATATAATTCTTTACGAAATCAATTTTTTAAATTTGAAATTAAAAGATATTTTAATATCTAGACCTTGATTTAAAGTTTGAAATTTTGAATTTTGAATTTGAGTTTAGAATTATCTATATTTATATTTGTATATATTATTTTATATATTACATATGTATGTGTATAAATAATACTACTTTTATTATAATAATAATATTAATAATAATAAATTTACACTTATATGAATATAATTTTATATAACATTAATATATATGCATATATATGTATATTATATGTATATTATATATATATATATATATATTAGACAACATATATGTATATGGAGGGGCAAACATGCTAATTGCGATGTAAATCCCAAAACTTAGATATGGGTATGTTACACCATGCACACTCTATATGTTGCACAAGGACGTGTACGTATATGTGTATATGACATACACACACACACACATTTAATATCAAACTAAACCTTTGTCTACAAATAAATAAAATAATGATTTTATTTAGCAATAATTTAGATCATATCTAAATCAATTTACACTTTATAGGCCCAATAAGATTGAAAATGGTTTTAAAATGTTAAAATTCACTTATTTAACCCGCTTCGTATTGGTCTGGACCCGACATATACCAATCCATATTGGGTTATGTTCATCGACTCGAGTTTGTTTCTTCTTCCTTTTCACATCACCTACATCTCCTTCTCCATACTTTTCATTTTCCTGGTCCTTGTATCAATAGAAGTTCCCTCGCTCGAATGAGCTGGAGAATTTCCTCCAACTCCATGTTCTCCTAGGCGAGATGTGTCTCATTGTAATGATTGGTTTTACGACTCTACCATAATGGTTGTTTCTCTAATGCATAGCCACTATTGCATCTGGCTCATGTCTCATCACCAAATCCTGTGGACATTAATCATATCCCACACTCTCTCTACTATTTACTCCAATGGATTCCTCTTTATCGACCATCCTACTTTGATTCTTCTTAGTCTCATCTTCTATATGATGCTATTAAAGATTTCCTTCAAATCTTAGTAGCCAACTAAGATCCGACCTGATCTTCAGTTTCTAAATCATAGCACCAAAAAATGGTAGCCTTATTTTCGGTTTAAGACTCCTAGTTGATAGAAAATCGAAAGCGAAAATTAAAATAGTAAGAAATAGAAGAAGTAGAGAAATAAGACACGATATTTTCATAGTGGTTCAGCAAATTGCTGACCTACATCCACTTTATCAATTTTATTGCTTCTATTTGAACTAGATCTACCAATTTTTACAATGAATCTCAAAGTTCTATCTCAAGACACAAAAATGAGAAAGCTTCCCAAGTTTTGTTAAGTTAAAAGATGATCTCTTTGTTGTTGGAGATGACGGCATATTTTTTTACTGAATTTGGCTATTCTATGCCTTCAGATTCATTACATTATATTTGGAAATCATTAATTAATTAGATCTGTTATATCAAGATAGAGATCTGTTCAAATCTAGACCAAATCTCAAGGCTTGATGGATCGGTACCGCTTTACGGCCTTGGTCCATAATTTTGTACTTTTCTCTAGAATGCCTTTGTCTTCGGTGCCCTTTAGTCCTAGGGAGAAAAATGTCATTATGATCGATCAGTAGCGATCTATCACCCATGCCTAAAACTTGTCTTTTTATGTAAATTGGCTTAGATATCCAATGTACTTGAACATAGGGGCCATATTGGGCCTTTTGATGGATTAGTATTGATTCATCCATGGATTACATCCATGAATTGGTACCCACCTATAGACTTATCCAATTTTGACCCATTCTTTCTTTGCTCTTCATAATTAGTCACCTTCAAGTCCAGAATCCACTCCTTCGTCATTTCATAGTTTGATTCCATTAAACGTTGCTTAGGTAAAATGCTGGATAACACTAGCGATCATGATTCATGAGTAAATTGCTACCCATCATATGGAGAATATTACATACACTTGTTTCATGGATTAATCATTATCCCTTTCTCAGATCATCTTGATTAGGAACATTTTCGAATCAATAAATATTTATATAGAGCACATTTATAAATTAAATAGTTAAATGTGTATTCCATGGATTTCATATTTATATATGAACGTAATTATCAACATTTAATACATACACGTACATGCACATATAATAGAAACTGAAACTAGACAAAAGATATAATTTCAAACAAGATTTGTAAATAAGAGTTATGTACACAATTATATAACCAAATTACTTAAGTGTCCGTACCCTCAATTCTATAAGTGGGGAGACAAGGTTTAATAAGCTCGGTTAGTGGGCTGACTGGCTAGTGCTTATCAATACACCCTATGGTTGTCTACCTAGTACAGAGCTATTAAATTCCATGCTCCTTCCTTGTAAGAACCTTCGTCTTTCCCTTCATCTTCACTTTAAATATAAAACAACTTAGTTTCAAAAAATATGCAATTAAAACTCAATGTTAATTAAACCTTAAATGTACATGTTGTGATATTTATCCACCTAATTATGAACAAAATGTGAATTCTGATCCATTAGGTGATCCAACTATTGAATATGCTATTATATGATTTTTGTTTGATGATAATAAACATATACATATTCGTGTAAATGTATTTGGTAGTGTACTATTTCATTTTTCACAGATTAAATAAATATTTGCTGAATAAAATTAAATAATACAGAATTTGAATTCAAACAGAAGTTTTATTCAAACAATATTTATTACAATTTTGAATAGTACAAATTCAAGCTCTCACTATACAACTTTGATTACAATAAACAATTACATCACAATCTCACTTTTATATCTGACCTCACTACATAATCACTCATTCACTCAACTAGTATTTTATCTTCAACTTTATTTCAATGTGGATCCGGCATCTGAGAAATCTGCAAAAATAGTTTTTGACGCAGTAAAACTGAAAAGGAAATATTTTGTTGCAGTACAAAATAAAAAGTGAATTTTGAAAATATTTTTTGCCTCAGTTATTTGGGTTATTCGTCCTCATTTACATTTGAATTCATCACACACGAACAATGTGACATGCACAGTGTATCACTGTACATGCCACAAGGCTGTGCATACCGATATACACTTGATAATGTTACAGGGACAGGCGAGCACAAGGTTAAACCCAAAAAAAAGGACGGGTTCAACTCAGGTGCAAAATAAATAAAATCTCGACACGAGCACAAGGTCAAACCCGAGCTATTAGCTGGATTCAACATAGGTGCAAATGGCCAAAACTCAAGAATCAAGTGTCGACCAGTTCAATATGAACAAGACTGCAACATTATGGCTGTATGCATGCTACAGAAGGAACAAGCACATGAAACAGTATATGTGCAAGCTGAAAACATAAATGCCAAAGAACAGAACAACTCACATGTATGCAACCTGACCAAAGCAATGCTAACACCAATGAAGTTAAGACAAAGTAGAGCAACATCACAAGAAGGCATCATGAATATACATAATGCAGACCAAAGAGCAAAAGTAATCTGGATCAAATGCCATCAGGTCAGAGACTCAATACAGCAAGCTACAAGGATCAATGAATTGGATGAATCAGACTCAAATGTACAGGTAAATGATGCTGCAGTAACTCAAAAGACATGTCCAGACTCAATGCAACATTCACAATGCAGTTTCAAGTAATAGCAAAACTCAACACGGATGCTAACTGACTCAAATATCATAAACATATACATATGTATATAAACATGTATACATACATGTAGTAAATGTGATGACACGGCTAGTCCAAACAAGTATACATGTATCAGAGAGTATATGCAGAGTCAAGGCAACATGAAGTGAATCACAAACCAAAAGAGTAGCATGACCAACAAAATGACTCAACTGTATGCAGCAGGTCAAGTTAAAAGTGAAGCAATACAAGACGCAATCATACATATATGCAGCAAACTCGAGTATCCATAATCAAGCAACATTATATACAGTGAACAGTGCAACATCAGGTCGAGCTCAATGCAAAAATATTAAAGTGAAGCTCAAAGACATCAACATGTACGACTTCAACATATGATCAGTGAACAAGTGTGCAACTCGACTAACAGACCTAAGTAAACAGGTGAACCATGTCATATACAGTGATGATACAAGCACTTGCAACAGAAAGTGGTGTAAATACAACTCGAAGCAATGCACCAAGTTCATATGTACAGCAAACAAACTACAAAGACGTCAACATGTATGACAGGAACATATGATCAGTGGGATGCATGCAAGCACACAGTGGAAAAGCCACAAATGGACATACACCAGACATATACATGAGTGATCAGTACGACCAAGTATGAAGTACTCAAACTAGCCAGTGAAAGTCCAATTGCAACAATCACAAGATGCCAAACAGAGAAAGTAAAATGGTCGAGCATTGAATATGCTGCAATTTTATTAGTGAACGAAGTCAACCAGAAATTCACGAAATCAAAGTGACCAAAGTCAAAGCATCAGAAAAAAGAAGTTGAATTTACAAATCAAAGTCAACAACGTGATTACCAAATCAGAAATCAACGCAGTATAAAAATGGAGAAAGTCAAAAATAAAATCAAAATAAAATAGGAAAGTAGCTGCCGTAACAATCAAGGAAGGATCGAACGATCTCAAGCTAAAACCGTGACTGTAAAGTAAGGGAAAGATTCGAATTGAACAGGTCAGTGAAATTTAAAACGTTCAAGCATTATCAAGCGGCAGAGAAAGGGTTTTGACAAATTCAAAAATTCATCATACGAATATATACGAACGAATATTTAGGTATTCGACTCGTATAAATTGTAATTGACATCATCGACAATTGATATAGAGTTCAAGCATTAAAACACCAAAAATCATCATCGGCAGATTACAGGAGTTCAATCAAGCATAATAGAATAGCATAAACACATACCGGAATTATCAAATCGAACTCAATCATCGAAGCTGCCAAGTGCGAACAAACGAGCAATCAAAAGCAGCGACTTCAATTGAAAAGCCCTAATTTCCACAAGAAAACGAAGCCCTAATTCAGATCGAACAAGGAAAACAACGGCCGCCATTTTCACAAAGGAACAAATAAAAGAGAATCGAGTTAAATTATAAAAGGGGTCGACCTGTTTTTTAAAGAGCTTTCTCTCTTATTATTTAAGGGTTTTTAATTTTTAATTAGGGTTTTTGTCTTTTGTTTTTAAATTGCTTTTTAAATTTGTTTTTAAATTCTAAACTGTTGTATTTACTAGTCGTGTGACTAGGGCACAAGTTACGTGGTGTAGTTTGAAAATTCGCAACTCAGTGGCTGAGTTGTGGCAGGGTTTTAAGCGTAGAGTTATGTTAGTCAGTAGCGGGTGTCGCGAGTTTACGTGTGTAAGCGTGTGACTACTTAATTTTTAGTAGAAACCTTGGGGGCAGCACGTAGGTAGGGTTTTTCCGAAGCTAGGTAAATTCTGTGTCGTTCTATTTCTGCATTTTATTCTGCTATTTATTTTTGTGCTGCTATTATTCTGTGATCTGTGTTGAAATCATTTTATAAGCTTCCGCAATTAATTTTTAAAATTAATACCATCACCCTATTCACCTCCCTCTAGGGTGAAATCGATCCTACAAGTGGTATCGGAGCTAGGAATAGAAGTCAATTTTTGTTTTCAAAATTCTTTTTTCAAAAATTAGTTTTTGTTTAAAAGTTTGAATTTTTAAAATGGCTTCTTTTACTAATGCTTTTGCCAAGGGTCAGTCCATAGTTATACCACCAATGTTCAATGGTGAATATTCTTATTGGAAAAATAGAATGAAAATTTTTCTGAAAACCATTGACGCTTGGAACATTGTTGAGACATGTTATAGAGCACCAACTATAATTACAGATAATCAGGAAATAGATAAACCGATGGATCAAAGGACAGAACTAGAAAATAAATTACAAAATGCTAATGCTTGAGCTATGAATTCTATTATCTGTTCATTGGATCAATTTGAATTTATTCGTGTCTCATATTGTCTAACTGCGCAGGAAATATGGCACACACTAGAAGTGACCCACGAAGGAACATCTCAAGTCAAAGAATCTCGCCTTGCCATGCTAAGCAGCGAATACGAAAATTTAACAACGGCTAAGGAAGAAAATGTTAAAGAGATGCATGGACGACTTTCCAATATCGTATATAAATCGAAAGCTCTTGGAAAATCATACACAGAGTTGGAGATAGTTCGAAAAATCATCAGAGTCCTTCCACGAAGTTTTGAAGCCAAAGTGACTGCCATTCAAGAATCAAAAGATTTTGAAACAAATAAAAGTCGAAGAACTCATCGGAAGTTTCACCACTTATGAGCTAGAAATGAAATTCAAGGAAGAGCGTGAAGGAGGAGATACTCGCAAGAAATCTATGGCTCTCAAAGGAACAACATAAAGTGATGATGATGATGACGGAGCAGCAGAATTAGAGCTGATAATAAAGAAAGTCAAAAGGTGGAATTACAAATACGGAAATCCAGCTCTAAATCGAAAATTAAAAAGCAGAATAAATAAAATATTAGACAATCCAGAAGAACCGAAGATCATCTGTCATAAGTGCAACCAACCCGGACACATCAAGCCCAATTGTCCTCAAAATTGACGCGACTTTGAAAAGAAATCAAAAAGGAGAAGTTTTGCAACCACGTGGAATACCAGTGATGAAGATAATCAAAGTACTAACAGTGAGAGTGAGAAAGCAGACATGTGTCTTCATGGTGAAATAACTGACAGTGATGATGATGAGCCAAGTGAGGTATCAAAACTTTCTCATTCAGAATTACTTATATATTTCCACGAAGTGAATGGTTGTTTTGAACGACTTAGGGAGAAGTATGCCAAACTTGAATCACAAAAATATACTTTGATAGATTTAAATAAACAACTTGACCAATTAGTTAAAACCTATCAAAGTAGGATCCCTAAGTGTGATAAGTGTCCAACATTCGAAGAAGAAATCAAAAAATCAGAAAGTAATATAAAATCACTTGAAAATGAAATTCTGATTTTGAAAGAAAGTGAAAATACAAGGAGAGAGAACTCTATTAAAAAGTGCACACGATTGTTAAATGAAAATGAATCTCTCAAAACACAAGTCCAACAATTGTCGACGACCTTTGATAAATTTTCAAAAGGTGAAAAATCGTTGAATATGCTATTAGGAAAGCAAACTGGTAATACGGTTAGACAAGGACTTGGATATAATCAATCTGAAAATGTTGAAAGCAATATTAATCAAGAAAATTCTATGTGCATAATTTGTAGAAATATGGACACGATCACAATAATTGTTGGTATTGACCCAAACATGTGAAAACTATACCAATTTGGGTTCCAAAAGGCACAAATATAAAATCTCTCAAAGTTAAACAAATTTGGGTGCCAAAAGGAACATATTCAAATAGTTTTGGGTCTTTATAAAATTATTTTTCTAAATCTTCTGCCACTAACAACCATGGACCTATAAAAACAAATAGGTCACAAAAATCTTTTTCCATGTAGGTGTGGTGGCGGGCTAAGGAACAACAACAGTGTTATCTGGATTCTGGCTGTTCCAGAAACACAATGGGCAACAAAGCAAAGTTCCTTAGCCTAGTATAAAGGTGACAGAATCACATTGGACAACAACGAAAAATATTGTAAAGGTAAAACAGGTAATGGTATATCTGTATGAACGACATATTAAATGTGATATTCTGCACAGTAATCTAAGTAAAATCAGCCAATATTGAAATGATGAAGAGATCATGATTTTGATTCTGACTTGTTCAACATAGTTGGCCAATTATATTTATGCCAAAAACACTATAAAATTTTCTAGATTCTTTGATTTACTTCATATATATTAGTTTGGATTAAAAATAGTGTTTTGTTGGATAATAATACATTTGGTTAAAATATGGCTAACTCTATATTCACGGTTTCTGATTATTTACACAGCTTCAATTCAAATTCAAGAGAATGTCATTTAAATTGCTGTTAAAATTGAGTTTGAAATTTTTTTTTGCACACATCATGGTCTGATCTATCAAATTCAATTAGTGATAATTTGGAGTGAAAGAGAAATTCAGATGCAGATCACACTGGTAATCTAGTTGATAGAAAACTTATAAGTTGAACGTGATTTTTAGTAACTACATCGTATTTTCAAAGAAAATATCTGCATATTTTTAAATTCAAATAATTTTCAAATAGCAGAAATTTTTCCTTATATAACCCCTTCGAGAAAATCATTTTTGACCATATTTTCAAAAATTGATTTTATAATTAATTTTGAATTTGATTTTAAATGACAATTTCAACTAGTCTGAATCCCTAATAATTATCGAAAAGATAAATAGTGATTGAAAAAGTGATGAGTGTTGATATTTATCATACATTACTCAAGACATTATATTTGGAAAATTTCTTTAGGAATTCAAACAAGAGTTATAAAAACTTTTTGTTGGGTAAAGATTCCATGACTATTTCTATTTCTATCATATTTCTATCGACCATCGCTCATCAAAAATTTAATATAGTTTGTTGATATGTGGTACTTTAAACAGGAATCATTCGTTTTCCATTTTATAAAATAAAATAAAATCCAAAGTATTCACTCTCATTTAAAAGTCCTCACGGTTATGCATGGGTGAATTACTTGGAATTTGTTATGTGCTTCCATGCTCATTTAAAAGTCCTCACAGTTATGCATGTATGGAACGCATATCAAAATTGATTTATTAAATAAACAAGTTGATTCTAATCTCATTTAAAAGTCCTCACGGTCATGCGTGGCTAGAAGACACTTAAATTCATTTTTAAAATTAAATTAGAATACTACTAATCTCATTTAAAAGTCCTAACGGTTATGCATGATTAGTATATATTCAAATTCCTGATATAAATGTACCACAAATAGATACAACTGTATGGTTTTATATGATGACACCATTTCCATTACTTCTAAAAGTGGAATATGCGCCTATCGAGGGTAGTTATGATTTTTGTTTGGTCTTTTATTGAAATTTAATATTTATATTCAATTGAGTTTTAATGTTGGATTAATATCGATCACTTTATCTCTACTTTCTCTAACACCATTACTCTTTTGCTGATAACAAAAGGGGGAGAGAAAAGTTAAGATTTTGTCAAGTAAAATCAAGCAAAGGTCAAATAATTTTCTATTTGCATCAAGATTCATTTGCATATTTTTATTTGTATGCATATATGTAGGGGGAGCTTTATGTAGAGAGGAAGCATTTAAATAGGGGGAGCAATTAGAGTATATCTATGATCAAATACATTTAACATATTCAAAATCTTAAATATATGTTTGTTATCATCAAAAGGGGGAGACTGTTGAATATGCTATTATATGATTTTTGTTTGATGATAATAAACATATATATATTCATGTAAATGTATTTGGTAATGTACTATTTCATTTTTCACAGATTAAATAAATATTTGCTGAATAAAATTAAATAACACAGAATTTGAATTCAAACAGAAGTTTCATTCAAACAATATTTATTACAATTTTGAATAGTACAAATTCAAGCACTCAGTATACAACTTTGATTACAATATACAATTACATCACAATCTCACTTTTACACCTGACCACACTACATAATCACTCATTCACTCAACTACTATTTTATCTTCAACTTTATTCCAATGTGGATCCGGCATCTGAGAAATTTGCAAAAATAGTTTTTGACGCACTAAAATTGAAAAGGAAATACTTTGTTACAGTACAAAATAAAAAGTGAATTTTGAAAATATTATTTGCCTCAGTTATTTGGGTTGTTCGTCATCATTTACATTTGAATTCATCACACACGAACAATGTGACATGCACAGCGTATCACTATACGTGCCACAAGGCTGTGCACACCGATATACACTTGATAATATTACAGGGACAAGCGAGCACAAGGTCAAACCCAAAATAAAAGGACGGGTTCAACTCAGGTGCAAAATAAATAAAATCTTGACACGAGCACAAGGTCAAACCCGAGCTATTAGCTGGATTCAACACAGGTGCAAATGGCCAAAACTCAAGAATCAAGTGTCGACTACTTCAATATGAACAAGACTGCAACAGTATGGCTATATGCATGCTACAGAAGGAACAAGCACATGAAACAGTATATGTGCAAGCTGAAAACATAAATGCCAAAGAACAGAACAACTAACATGTATGCAACCTGACCAAAGCAATGCTAACACCAATGAAGTTAAGACAAAGTAGAGCAACATCTTAAGAAGGCATCATGAATATACACAATGTAGACCAAAGAGCAAAAGTAATCTAGATCAAATGCCATCAGGTCAGAGACTCAATACAGCAAGCTACAAGGATCAATGAATTGGATGAACCAGACTCAAATGTACAGGTAAATGAAGCTGCAGTAACTCAAAAGACATGTCCAGACTCAATGCAACA
Organism: Allium cepa; assembly: GCA_030765085.1. Taxonomy (NCBI): domain Eukaryota; kingdom Viridiplantae; phylum Streptophyta; class Magnoliopsida; order Asparagales; family Amaryllidaceae; genus Allium; species Allium cepa. The sequence goes on from CM060934.1 coordinate 208,576,790, forward strand.
TTCACAATGCAGTTTCAAGTAATAGGAAAACTCAAGACAGATGCTAACTGACTCAAATATCATAAACATGTACACATGTATACATACAAGTAATAAATGTGATGACACAGCTAGTCCAAACAAGTATACATGTATCAGAGAGTATATGCAGAGTCAAGGCAACATGAAGTGAATCACAAACCAAAAGAGTAACATGACCAACAAAATGACTCAACTGTATGCAACAGTTCAAGTTAAAAGTGAAGCAATACAAGACGCAATCATACATATATGCAGCAGACTCGAGTATCCATAATCAAGCAACATTATATATAGTGAACAGTGCAACATCAGGTCGAGCTCAATGCAAAAATATTAAAGTGAAGCTCAAAGACATCAACATGTACGACTTCAACATATGATCAGTGAACATGTGTGCAACTCGACTAACAGACTTAAGTAAACAGGTGAACCATGTCATATACATTGATGATACAAGCACTTGCAACAGAAAGTGGTGTAAATACAACTCGAACTAGCCAGTGAAAGTCCAATTGCAACAATCACAAGATGCCAAAAAGAGAAAGTAAAATGATCGAGCATTGAACATGCTGCAATTTTATTAGTGAATGAAGTCAACCAGAAATTCACGAAATCAAAGTGACCAAAGTCAAAGCATCAGAAAAAAGAAGTTGAATTTACAAATCAAAGTCAACAACGTGATTACCAAGTCAGAAATCAACACAGTATAAAAATGGAGAAAGTCAAAAATAAAATCAAAATAAAATAGGAAAGTAGCTGCCGTAACGATCAAGGAAGGATCGAACGATCTCAAGCTAAAACCGTGACAATAAAGTAAGGGAAAGATTCGAATTGATCAAGTCAGTGAAATCTCAAAGTTCAACCATTATCAAGCGGCAGAGAAAGGGTTTTGAAAAATTCAAAAATTCATTAGACGAATATATACGAACGAATATTTAGGTATTCGACTCGTGTAAATTGCAATTGACATCATCGGCAATTGATATAGAGTTCAAGCATTAAAACCCCAAAAATCATCATCGGCAGATTACAGGAGTTCAATCAAGCATAATAGAATAGCATAAACACATACTGGAATTATCAAATCGAACTCAAACATCGAAGTAGTCAAGAGCGAACAAACGAGCAATCAAAAGCGGCGACTTCAATTGAAAAGCCCTAATTTCCACGAGAAAACGAAGCCCTAATTCAGATCGAACAAAGAAAGCAATGGCCGCCATTTTCACAAAGGAACAAATAAAAGAGGATCGGGTTAAATTATAAAAGGGGCCGGACTGTTTTTTAAAGAGCTTTCTCTTTTATTATTTAAGGGTTTTTAATTTTTAATTAGGGTTTTTGTCTTTTGTTTTTAAATTGCTTTTTAAATTGGTTTTTAAATTTTAAACTGTTGTATTTACTAGTCGTGTGACTAGGGCACAAGCTACGTGGTGTAGTTTGAAAATTCGCAACTCAGTGGCTGAGTTGTGGCAGGATTTTGAGCGTAGAGTTAGGTTAGTCAGTAGCGGGTGTCGCGAGTTTACATGTGTATGCGTGTGACTACTTAATTTTTAGTAGAAACCTTGGGGGCAGCACGTAGGCAGGGTTTTGCCGAAGCTGGGTAAATTCTGTGTCGTTCTATTTCTGCATTTTATTCTGCTATTTATTTTTGTGCTGCTATTATTCTGTGATCTGTATTGAAATCATTTTATAAGCTTCCGTAACTAATTTTTAAAATTAATACCATCACCCTATTCACCCCTCCTCTAGGGTAAAATCGATCCTACACAAACCACCAATTCTACGTTAGGTAACAATTATCCACCTAAAAATGTGCCTTAAACCATAAGCAAAGTGCGAATTCTATTCCATGGCCGAGTCGGGGACTCAAATACTAACTTGTTCTAGCCTTCTCATACTTTGAGTAATTCAACTCCGAGATGCTTGAAATAGTTTGATATTTTGGGTTATGGAATAAATTTGACATCAATCCATCATGTTCAACCCGATTTCGCTTTAAATCAACTTAACTCTGGAAAATGGGTATTACACTTTGGCTTGATCTCGGGATTGAATGCATTTATCGTAGTTGTGAACGTAAACATTTTCCCTGATTGTCGTTTTCACTTAGCATATTTGCGTCTGTAGGATCGATTTCACCCTAGAGGGGGGGTGAATAGGGTGATAGTGCAAAATATAAAACTTAATTGCAGAAGCTAATAAATTAATATTAACACAGATCACAGAATAGCAACACAGATATAGCAGAACATAAATAACAGAACAGAACAACACAGAATTTACCCAGCTTCGGCAAAACCCTGCCTACGTGCTGCCCCCAAGGTTTCTACTAGAAATTAGATAGTCCCTCGCTTACACACGTAAACTTGCTATACCCGCTATTGACTAATCTAACTCTACGCTCAAAACCCTGACCACAACTCAACCACCGAGTTGCGAATTCCCAAACTACACACCGTAGTTTGTCCCCTAGTCACACGACTAGAAAATTTAAAAACGGTTTAAAAGAAAAATACAATTTAAAAAACAATTTAAAACACAATAACCCTTATTTAAATTTAAACCCTTAAAATAAAAAAATAAGCCCTAATTAATAAACACAGGCCGGCCCCTTATTCATTTCTTCAACTCGTTCCTTTTGCTTTGTGAAAGATGGCGGCCGTTCTTCTCTTTCGTTCCTCCCATTTCTGAATTTAGGGCTTCGTCCCTGATTTCCAAATTAGGGTTTGTTCAAATTGAAGTTGCCGCTTTCGTTGATCGTTCAGGTGGTTATTGTCGTGATTGCTTTGACGATCCTTTATTTCTTCGATTTGCACGAGGCTCCTTCTCGAGTTCACTTGACTTGGTATGTGATTTCCCTTTTTGCTTTTTCTGATTGATTTGTTTTGAACTCGATTTGATTCGAGTTATTGATTTGATTCCTTGCTGGCGGTTATTGCTTAAACTCGAATTCCACGTTTTTGCCGATGATGATATAGGGTTTTATATAGGATTTGAAATCCTATTTTTGCGTTCGTATATGTTGATTTGAATTTGTCATATGACGTTCGATCTGGTATTGATGCTTGAGATTTGTTCTGACTTTGTCACTATCGTATTCTTGGTATTACTTGGTTGACACGGTGTTGATTCATTGCTTGGTCAATACGGTTTTGAATTGTGATGATCACGGCTTGATTTTAAACTTGGTCAATTACCTTTGCTACCTCGATTTTGGACTTGTTCATTATATGACTTCGACTTCGGTCATTTTTAATTTTTTTTTTTAAACTGCACTTCATGATATTGATTGAACCTGTACACATGCTTGCTTCACTTGATTCTGTTGTATTTGTGCATTGCCTTACTGTTGCTGTGCACTTCTGTTTGCTGTTATGTTCTTGTGCTCGAGCTTGCATACTGTTTTCATTTGTTATGTTGTTTGCAACTGTGTTTCATTTGCATAGCTGAACTTCACTGTTGCACTTGAGTTTTTGCTTCTGGCCTGCATGTAGCTGTTGTTTCCAGTGTTGCTTTGTCATTGTGTACTTGATGGTCTAGTTGTGCTTAGTTCATGTGTATGCTGTACACTAAGCATTTCTTAGTTTGCATATCAACTTGTTGTGGTTGGATATCAACTTGTTGCAGTTAATGGTCTGACTTGCTTGAGTTTTACTGCCATAAGTCGTGCATGTGTGTTTATTTGTGTCCACTGATGCTTCGAGTCTGCAACTTGATTGATGCTGTACATATTGCTGTTATGCAGTAATCGAGTTTCACTTGCATCTGTCTCATTTCAGTTGTGTCTGCATTTGTCACTGTTGCCTTGAATTTGATTTTCTGATGTTGTTTATCACTGCAATACTTGTTGCACTTTTGTGGTCTGCACTGCTTGTTTTAAGTCACTTCTAAATGGTGCATTGTCTTCTGGTCATTTGCACTTGCAGTTGGTTCATTTGCTTTGGCTTCTCTGTACATTATGCTTGACTTTGGTTCTGCACCATGTTGTAGCAGTATTGTCTCGAGCTCGACAGTGTTGTTTTCTTGCTTTGATGCATTCACATGCTGTGGTCTTGCTGCAGTTTGGTCTCATATTCAATCTTTGATCATGTTGGCTATTTGGTCGAGTTTGCAGAAGTTGTGATAATTGCTTCATGCTGCTGGACTTGTTTTTGTACATTATTTGAATTTGCATTGATGCATTGTCTTTGCATTCCATGTTGCATGCATGAGTCTGGTTCTCGGCCTATTGCATTTGATCACTGAACTTGACTGTTTAGTTTCATGTGTACTTTTGATTTGCGCTTGAGTTGAATCCAGTTACAAAAACTCGGGTTTGACCTTGTGCTCGTGTCGTATTTTTGAATTTATTGCACCTGAGTTGAACCTGTCCATATATTTGGGTTTGACCTTGTGCTCACTTGTCCCTGTAGCATTATCAAGTGTATATATCGGCGTGCACGGCCTTGTGGCATGTACAGTAATATACTGTGTATGTCCCAAGTTGTTCGTGTATGATGAATTCAAAATTAAATTATGACGAACAACCCAAATAACTGAGGCAAATCATATATTCAAAAATTATCTTCTATTTTTGAATTGCAAAAATATTTCTTTTTCAATTTTACTGCGTTAGTTTATATTTTTGCAGATTGCTCAGATGCTGGGTTCAAACTGGAATGAAGTTGAAGATTAATACGAGTGTGAGTGATATGTAGTGAGGTGAATTGTAAATGTGAAATGTGAATTGTAATTGTAATCAAAGTTGTATAGTTATAGTGAGAGCTTGAAATTGTATACTATTCAAAATTGTAATAAATATTTGTTTGAATAAAATATTCGTTTGAATTCAAATTTCGTGTTATTTATTTTATTCAGCAAATATTTATTTAATCTGTGAAAATAAATAGTATATTATCAAATACATTTAAACGAATGTATATATGTTTATTATCATCAAACAAAAATCATATAAGCGCATATTCAACAATCTCCCCCTTTTGATGATAACAAACATATATTTAAGATTTTGAATATGTTAAATGTATTTGATCATTGATATATTCTAATTGCTCCCCCTATTTAAATGCTTCATTTCTACACAAAACTCCCCCTACATATATGCATTCAAATAAAAATATGCAAATAGAAAATTCAAATAAAAATATGCAAATAAAAATTATTTGTCCTTTGCTTGATTTTATTTGACAAAATCTTAACTTTTCTCTCCCCCTTTTGTTATCAGCAAAAGAATAATAGTGTTAGGGAAAATAGAGATAAAGTAATTGATATTAATCCAACATTAAAACTCAATTGAATATAAATATTAAATTTAAAAAAAAAATCAAACAAAAATCATAAATATTTTGTTAGGCGCATATTCCACTTTTAGAATGATAGGAATGATATCATCATATAAAACTATACAGTTGTGTCTATTTGTGGTATATTTTTATCAGGAATTTGAATATCTACTAACCATGCATAACCGTTAGGACTTTTAAATGAGATTAGTAGTATTCCAATTTTATTTTATTTTAAAAAAAAAATGAATTCAAGTATCTTCTAACCACGCATAACCGTGAGGACTTTTAAATGGAATTAGAATCAACTTGTTTATTTTTTAAAAAAAAATCAACTTTTGATATGCGTTCCATACATGCATAACCGTGAGGACTTTTAAATGAGCATGGAAGCACATAACAAATTCCAAGTAATTCACCCATGCATAACCGTGAGGACTTTTAAATGAGAGTGAATACTTTGGTATTTATTTATTTATTTATTTATTTTATTTTATTTTTATTATTAAAAAATGTGAGAATGAAAAAAAAACGAATGATTCCTGTTTAAAATACCACACATCGACAAATTATATAGAATTTTGATGAGTGATGGTCGTTAGAAATATGATAGAAATCGAGATGGTCATGGAATTTTTTACCAACAAAATTTATGACTCTTGTTTAATTTGAAAAATTTACTAATTATACCGTCTCGACTAATAATATATGATAAATATCAATACTCATCAATTTTTCAATCACTATTTATTTCTTCAATGATTTGTAGGGAGAAAAAAAATGTTAAATATTCAGCAAATTTCTAAAACACCTAGACTGAGTCGTAGTTTACAAAAACTATTTTCTGGTAGGGGTTTTGTAAAGATGTCTTCCAATTGAGAATCAGTTGAAATAAAATTTATGCAGATATTTTCTTTGGAAATATGATCTCTAATAAAATGATGTCTTACATCTATATGTTTTGTTCGCGAGTGATGTACGGGATTATTTGTGAGATCAATTGCGCTTTTGCTATCACACATTAGTGGTACACGTTTAAAATTTAGGCCATAGTCATGCAAAGTTTGTATCATCCATAAGATTTGAGCAGAGCAACCGCTCAAAGCAATATACTCTGCCTCTGTTGTGGATAATGCAATACAATTTTGTTTTCTACTCGACCATGCAACTAATGAATGTCCTAACATAAAACATGCTCCACTAGTACTTTTTCTATCAACCAGATTTCCAGCATAATCAGCATCTGAAAAACCTTTCAATTCAAAATTATCGTTTGATGGATACCAAAGACCAAATCGTGGGGTATGCAACAAATATCTTATAATTCTTTTAACAGCTTTTAAATGAGATTCTTTTGGGTTAGATTGAAAACGCGCACATAAGCAGACAGAAAACATGATGTCAGGTCTAGAGGCGGTAAGATAAAGGAGTGATCCAATCATACCTCTGTACTGCTTTTGATCAACTGTCTTACCCTTTTCATCCTTGTCAAGTTTAAGTGTTGTACTCATGGGAGTTCTTGCTGGTTTATCATCTTTCAATCCAAATTTGTCGACAAGTTCCCTAATATATTTTGTTTGAGATATGAATGTGCCTTTATTGCTTTGTTGGATTTGAAATCCTAAAAAGAATTTTAACTCTCCAACCAAGCTCATTTCGAATTTTTCCTGCATGACTTTTTCAAATTTCTCATACAATAACTTGTTAGTAGCACCATAAATGATGTCATCAACATATATTTGAACAATCAAAAGATCATCGTTTTCATGCAATAGAAATAGTGTGGTATCTACACATCCCTTTTTGAAACCATTTTCAAGGAGATAAGAAGTAAGACATTCATACCAAGCTCTGGGAGCTTGTTTTAATCCATATAATGCCTTCTTTAGTTTGTATACATGATTTGGATATTCATGACTCTCAAAACCTTCTGGTTGTTCAACAAACACATCTTCTTTTAAAACTCCGTTAAGAAAAGCACTCTTAATGTCCATTTGTCTTAGTTTAAATCCTTTGTAACAAGCAAAAGCTAACAATATTCTAATTGATTCTAGTCTAGCTACAGGCGCAAAAGTTTCATCAAAGTCAACTCCTTCAATTTAATTGTATCCTTTAGCAACAAGTCTAGCTTTATTTCTAATTATATTTCCAGATTCATCATATTTATTTTTAAAAATCCATTTTGTTCCTATAACTGGATAATCCTTAGGTCTAGGTGCTAGACTCAGAACATTATTTCGTTCAAACTGATTTAGCTCTTCTTGCATGGCCATGAACCAGTTTTCATCATTAAGGGCTGAATCTATTTATTTGGTTCTATTTCTGAAATAAATCCACTATATAAGCACAGATCACATAGATTTTTAAAGGATGAGCGAGTTTGTATACCTGCTATAGGGTTTCCAATTACCAATTCTGGTGGATGGTCTGTTTTGTATTTCAGCTTTTCTGGATCCAGATTTCTTCGGACTTCTTGAGTTGTGGTAGTTTCTCTAGCATCAGCAGTTTCTTTTGGTTTTTCGAACTCATCTTTTTCTTTCTCCTCTTCAACGTTGCTTTTGGATGTATCCTGTTCGTCAATGCCTTCATCAAATTTCACATTGATTGACTCTACGATTGTTTTAGTCTTTTTGTTGTAGACTCTATAAGATTTGCTTCTCGAAGAGTAACCCATGAAGATGCCATCATCAGCCTTTGCTTCAAATTTTCCTAACTGATCACCTGTATTAAGAATATAGCAAAGACATCCAAACACTTTGAAGTAAGCGATGTTTGGTTTTTTGTTGAACCATAGCTCATAGGGGGTTTTGTTAAGAATCGGTCTAATGATAACTCTATTCATTACATAACATGCTGTATTTACAGCTTCTGCCCAGAGATGCAGAGGTAGTTCATATTCATTTAACATAGACCTAGCCAATTCTTGTAAAGTTCGATTCTTTCTCTCAACTACCCCATTTTGTTGTGGAGTACGTGGTGCAGAGAACTCATGTTTGATTCCGTTTTCATCACAGAAAGTTTCAAATTCATAATTTTCAAATTCTCCACCATGATCACTTCTTAACGAAACAATAGAGACTTCTTTTTCATTTTGCACAGATTTTGCGAATCTTGTGAAGTATGAAAAAGTTTCTGATTTTTTAGCCAAAAAATATACCCATGTATATCTTGAGTAATCATCAACTAACACAAAGCAATATTTCTTACCTCCTAAGCTAGCAATGTCATTAGGTCCAAATAGATCCATATGAATTAGTTCAAGAACTCTAGAAGTGCTTACATTGTTTTTGGCATGAAACGATGATTTTTTAAGTTTTCCCAAAGTACATGCTTTACAGATGTTTTCAGTTTCAAACTCATGTGATGGCAACCCTCTTACCAAACTTTTCCTTTTTAATTTGTTTAATAAGTTCATACTAGCATGCCCTAAACGTCTATGCCATATATTCACTTCTATATCCTTAGCTACCAAACATTTAGAGAGGATGAGATCATCAAAAGATAGAGAATATATATTACCTTTCCTTTTTCCTGAAAATAAGATTTCTTTGGATGATTTGTCAACAATTTTGCACAAGTCAGAATCAAAGATAACATTCATACCTTTATCACATAGCTGGCTGATTGATATCAAATTGTGGTGCAGATTTTCAACATATAGTACGTCATTCAAGGTAAATGTATTGTTACCTACTTTACCTTTACCGACAATTTTACACTTGTCATTGTTCCCCATTGTGACTCTGCCACCTTTGTACTTTTCTAGGCTAAGGAACTTCGATTTATCGCCTATCATGTGCCTGGAACAGCCAGAATCCAAGTACCATTGCTGTTGTTCCTTAGCCTGCCAGCATACCTACACGAGAAGAGAGTTTAGTGACCTATTTGTTCTTATAGGTCCATGATTGTTAGTGGCAAAATATTTAGAATGATAATTTTGTGGATACCCAAAACTATTTATAATTGTTCCCTTCGGCACCCAAATTTGTTTAACTTTGAGAGATTTTATATTTGTGCCTTTTGGAACCCAAATCGGTATAGTTTTCATATGTTTGGGTCTATACCAACAATTATTGTGATTGTGTCCAAATTTTTTACAAATTGTGCTCATAGAATTAACTTGATTAATATTGCTTTCAACAATTTTCGAATTATTATATCCAAGTCCTTGTCTAACCATATTAACAGTTTGCTTTCCTAATAGCATATTCAACGATTTTTCACTTTTTGAAAATTTATCTAAGGTCATTGACAGTTGTTGGACTTGTGTTTTGAGAGATTCATTTTCGTTTAACAACTGTGTGCACTTTTTAATAGAAATCTCTCTCCTAGTATTTTCATTCTCTTTTAAAATCAGAATTTCATTTTCAAGTGATTTTATATTGATTTCCGATTTTTTAATTTCTTCTTCGAATGTTGGACACTTATCACACTTAGGGATTCTACATTGATAGTTCTTAACTAATTGATCAAGTTGTTTATTGCATTCTATCAAAGTATCCTTTTGAGATTCAAGTTTAGCATATTTTCCCTAAGTCGTTCATAACAGCCATTTACTTCATGGAAATAAATTAGTAATTCAGAATGAGTGAGTTTTGATACCTTGCTTGGCTCGTCGTCATCACTGTCTGTAACTTCACCATGAAGGCACATGTTTGCTTTTTCACTCTCACTCTCGGTGTTATCACTTTCATCTTCGTCAGTTTCATCCCAAGTAGCCGCAAAGCTTTTCTTCTTTAGTTTCTTTCCTTGATTTGATCGTTTTTGAGGACATTGTGGCTTGATATGGCCGGGTTTGTTGCATTTGTAACAGATGATTTTCTGTTCTTCTAGGTTGTCTAGTGCTTTGCCTATTCTGCTTTTCTATTCATGATTTCGAGCTGGATTTCCGTATTTGCGATTCCACCTTTTGAATTTCTTTATTAGTAGCGCCAGCTCTGCTGCTCCATCATCATCATCATTATTATCATCATCACTTTCAGTTGTTCCTTTGAGAGCTATTGATTTCTTTCGAGTATCTCCACCTTCACGCTCTTCCTTGAATTTTATTTCTAGCTCATAAGTGGTGAGATTTCCGATGAGTTCTTCGACTTTGAGTTGTTTTAAATCTTTCGATTCTTGAATGGCAGTTACTTTTGCTTCAAAGCTTCGTGGAAGGATTCTGAGGATTTTCCGGACTATTTCCAATTCGGTGTATGTTTTTCCGAGAGCTTTTGATTTGTATACGATATTGGAAAGTCGTCCGTACATCTCTTTGACATTTTCTTCTTTCGCCATTGTAAAGTTCTCGTATTCGCTGCTTAGCATGGCAAGGCGAGATTCTTTGACTTGAGATGTTCCTTCGTGAGTCACTTCTAGTATGTGCCATATTTCCTGCGCAGTTAGACAATGTGAGACACGATTAAATTCAAATTGATCTAATGAACAGATAATAGAATTCATAGCTTTGGCATTAGTATTTTGTAATTTATTTTCTAGTTCTGTCCATTGTTCCTTTGGTTTCTCTATTTCCTGATTATCTACAGTTATAGTTGGTATTCTATAACCTGTCTCAACAATATCCCAAGCGTCAATGGTTTTCAAAAAAAATTTCATCCTATTTTTCCAAAAAGCATATTCACCATTGAACATTGGTGGTCTAACTATGGATTGACCTTCTGCAAAAGAATTATTAAAAGAAGCCATTTTAGAAATTCAAATTTTTAAACAAAAAATGATTTTTTCAAAAAAAAATAGAATTTTTAAAACAAATGTTAACTTCTATTCCTAGCTCTGATACCACTTGTAGGATCGATTTCACCCTAGAGGAGGGGTGAATAGGGTGATAGTGTAAAATATAAAACTTAATTGCAGAAGCTAATAATATTAACACAGATCACAGAATAGCAACACAGATATAGCAGAACATAAATAACAGAACAGAACAACACAGAATTTACCCAGCTTCGGCAAAACCCTGCCTACGTGCTGCCCCCAAGGTTTCTACTAGAAATTAGATAGTCCCTCGCTTACACACGTAAACTTGCTATACCCGCTATTGACTAATCTAACTCTACGCTCAAAACCCTAACCACAACTCAACCACCGAGTTGCGAATTCCCAAACTACACACCGTAGTTTGTCCCCTAGTCACACGACTAGAAAATTTAAAAAAGGTTTAAAAGAAAAATACAATTTAAAAAACAATTTAAAACACAATAACCCTTATTTAAATTTAAACCCTTAAAATAAAAAAATAAGCCCTAATTAATAAACACAGGCCGGCCCCTTATTCATTTCTTCAACTCGTTCCTTTTGCTTTGTGAAAGATGGCGGCCGTTCTTCTCTTTCGTTCCTCTCAGTTCTGAATTTAGGGCTTCGCCCCTGATTTCCAAATTAGGGTTTGTTCAAATTGAAGTTGCCGCTTTCGTTGATCGTTCAGGTGGTTATTGTCGTGATTGCTTTGACGATCCTTTATTTCTTCGATTTGCACGAGGCTCCTTCTCGAGTTCACTTGACTTGGTATGTGATTTCCCTTTTTGCTTTTTCTGATTGATTTGTTTTGAACTCGATTTGATTCGAGTTATTGATTTGATTCCTTGCTGGCGGTTATTGCTTAAACTCGAATTCCACGTTTTTGCCGATGATGATATAGGGTTTTATATAGGATTTGAAATCCTATTTTTGCGTTCGTATATGTTGATTTGAATTTGTCATATGACGTTCGATCTGGTATTGATGCTTGAGATTTGTTCTGACTTTGTCACTATCGTATTCTTAGTATTACTTGGTTGACACGGTGTTGATTCATTGCTTGGTCAATACGGTTTTGAATTGTGATGATCACGGCTTGATTTTAAACTTGGTCAATTACCTTTGCTACCTCGATTTTGGACTTGTTCATTATATGACTTCGACTTCGGTCATTTTTAATTTTTTTTTTAAACTGCACTTCATGATATTGATTGAACCTGTACACATTCTTGCTTCACTTGATTCTGTTGTATTTGTGCATTGCCTTACTGTTGCTGTGCACTTCTGTTTGCTGTCATGTTCTTGTGCTCGAGCTTGCATACTGTTTTCATTTGTTATGTTGTTTGCAACTGTGTTTCATTTGCATAGCTGAACTTCACTGTTGCACTTGAGTTTTTGCTTCTGGCCTGCATGTAGCTGTTGTTCCCAGTGTTGCTTTGTCATTGTGTACTTGATGGTCTAGTTGTGCTTAGTTCATGTGCATGTTGTACACTAAGCATTTCTTAGTTTGCATATCAACTTGTTGTAGTTGGATATCAACTTGTTGCAGTTAATGGTCTGACTTGCTTGAGTTTTACTGCCATAAGTCGTGCATGTGTGTTTATTTGTGTCCACTGATGCTTCGAGTCTGCAACTTGATTGATGCTGTACATATTGCTGTTATGCAGTAATCGAGTTTCAATTGCATCTGTCTCATTTCAGTTGTGTCTGCATTTGTCACTGTTGCCTTGAATTTGATTTTCTGATGTTGTTTATCACTGCAATACTTGTTGCACTTTTGTGGTCTGCACTGCTTGTTTTAAGTCACTTCTAAATGGTGCATTGTCTTCTGGTCATTTGCACTTGTAGTTGGTTCATTTGCTTTGGCTTCTCTGTACATTATGCTTGACTTTGGTTCTGCACCATGTTGTAGCAGTATTGTCTCGAGCTCGACAGTGTTGTTTTCTTGCTTTGATGCATTCACATGCTGTGGTCTTGCTGCAGTTTGGTCTCATATTCAATCTTTGATCATGTTGGCTATTTGGTCGAGTTTGCAGAAGTTGTGATAATTGCTTCATGCTGCTGGACTTGTTTTTGTACATTATTTGAATTTGCATTGATGCATTGCCTTTGCATTCCATGTTGCATGCATGAGTCTGGTTCTCGGCCTATTGCATTTGATCACTGAACTTGACTGTTTAGTTTCATGTGTACTTTTGATTTGCGCTTGAGTTGAATCCAGTTACAAAAACTCGGGTTTGACCTTGTGCTCGTGTCGTATTTTTGAATTTATTGCACCTGAGTTGAACCTGTCCATATATTTGGGTTTGACCTTGTGCTCACCTGTCCCTGTAGCATTATCAAGTGTATATATCGGCGTGCACGGCCTTGTGGCATATACAGTAATATACTGTGCATGTCACAAGTTGTTCGTGTATGATGAATTCAAATTTAAATTATGACGAACAACCCAAATAACTGAGGCAAATCATATATTCAAAAATTATCTTCTATTTTTGAATTGCAAAAATATTTCTTTTTCAATTTTACTGCGTTAGTTTATATTTTTGCAGATTGCTCAGATGCTGGATTCAAACTGGAATGAAGTTGAAGATTAATACGAGTGTGAGTGATATGTAGTGAGGTGAATTGTAAATGTGAAATGTGAATTGTAATTGTAATCAAAGTTGTATAGTTATAATGAGAGCTTGAAATTGTATACTATTCAAAATTGTAATAAATATTTGTTTGAATAAAATATTCGTTTGAATTCAAATTTCATGTTATTTATTTTATTCAGCAAATATTTATTTAATCTGTGAAAATAAATAGTATATTATCAAATACATTTAAACGAATGTATATATGTTTATTATCATCAAACAAAAATCATATAAGCGATATTCAACAGCGTCGTATTCCATCATATCCAAATACATGCTATAACTATACCGCCGCTAGTAGTGGAACATGAGAACAATATCTTTTTTTGACCGGTTCTATTTGACTTATAATCCTGACTAAATCATAGCATGCTAAAACATTACACATCCATTCAGTTTATGAGTGAAGTAGCAATATGCTTGTTGGTTTGCTCTATTCATGTAGTATAAATATCCAAGGTAACTCTACTAGATGTTCTCTTTACTTCAATTTCCCACTCAGCGATCCAACTTTGGAATCTTTATCTAGACAGGCTTTCCCTCCATACGAAAGTCATAGCTAGCCTGCTTCTGGCTCAGGTTTGTCTTCTTATGCGATGGATCAAGATCATTGGGAAATAGAGAAAATAGCATATTTCAAAACATTTCTTTTTCATTATGCATTAGATATACTTAATGTGTTATCATGAACAATATATATTACATTAAATCATATATAATGTTTGAGTTGATATAACGAGATCTATTTCGAATTAAAATCACGTATGATGTATATAATCAACATCACATATCCATTATTATATTGTAATAATGTATAGTAGGAACATACACACACATATATAGAAGCATGCATAATATGTAATACATGTGGTTCGCATATAATTACAAATATGTGTATATATTTACATACATGTATAAATAACGAATTATGTAAATAATTTTCAACCTGTTAGTGATAATTATATATGTGGCTAATTCTAAGTTTTATGTGCAAAAATATTATTTTGTGCATAATTGTATTATAATTTTATTTTTTCATTATTTTATTAATTTCAATTTTAATATTAATATAAATTTATTTGACATACATAATACCTAATAAATCCATGATAAACTAATTTGGAAGTACACAATGGATAAATATATTGTTTCATTTTCCAGATCCAAAAATACATTTTTTGGATTAGTTTATTAGTTTAATTAAGTATTTAAGTACGTTTATATCACTGCTTCTAAGGTTCATAATAATTAAAATAACTAAGAAAACATTCAAATAAAAATATTATAGCGTTTACAAACTTTACAGCAATTTTCTAGATGACAAAGTGGTTTTCATTTAATATAATAAATTGCAATGTTCATTAATATTAACATTTAATTATTAAAATTTGAAACTAAAATAAATAAATTAAGAAAAGAATCTATTGTAACGACCCATGATTTTTTATAATTCAAAATAGTTGATTTAATAAGGTTTTGTGATTTAATGCGGAAAGAAATAAAAATATGTGATTTGATAATGAAAATATAACTGAAATGCAATGCAATAGTATTAATTTAAGGAAATTGATAAATGCTGAAAAATGAAATCCAATTAACTGAAATGATTAAAAGGTATGACTGATTTAGGATTTGTAAATTTTTTGTAATAATATGTATTAATCTATAATTGGAGTAAGAGAGTAAATTGATAAGTTAAATGTTATATTAATTAAATGGTATGTGATAAATTGTAAACTGAATAAATTTAGTGTTGTGTAAGTAACTATAACATTTGGTTTTAAATAATAAACTTGTTAATATAACTAAAAGTTAATGGTGACAAACAATTATATGTTACCTATTTATTTAGCCTGCTAAATTTAATTTGGAAATCAGTTGCAATTAATTCACTTAATTAGTGCAGTTAATGTAGATTAAATTGATAATTGTAGAATATTAATTCAATAAAATGCAACCAATGTAAATTTTATTCATGATATGATAATTGATTGAATAAAAAGAATTGAAATCAAGTTTGATCAATTTATTGGAATTTAAGCTATAATAATTGAATTTATTGCAATCAAATGTAATTAAATACAATGTTAATGAGAATTTAGATGAAATTGTAAAATATTAATGTGGTAAGAGATAAACTCATGTTAAATTATATCCTTAGGGAAATAATTGATTGAATAACAAGACTGGAAAGTCAAACAAATGGATTTACTGGAAATTTAATTTATAATTACTGAATTTATTGAAATTGAAATGAAATACTGTAATTTGTGTGTAATATTGAATATGATATAGAAATTTGTTTTAAGGTATTATGAATTACTCAGTAATCTAAAGTGATAAGAATTTGTAAATTTTAAAATTTGAATTAAAGGTGATTAGTTAATAAAATTTTAATTTATTTAATTAACGTAAAAATAGCCATTTTGGCCACTATCTCGGTTTTCGGCGAAAACAGTTTCATCGGATCTGGTGAATTATTGTGGGATTTCTAGTTTTGTAGCGATCAGACTTGTCGTTTGATCGTATAGGCTCAAAACGCATAGAAATAAATTTAATTGAAATCAATTTGAGATAAGATGATTTTAAGATAATTTCTTTACATAGAGGAACTAGAACCTGAAACCTGTTTCATTAAATTTAAAACCATCGAAAACATCTATTTTGATATATGGGATGACCTGTTTTCGTTTCGGGGTTAGAAAGGGCTTTTTGGGTCGCGTGGTCGTTTCGATCCAACCATGTCTACATATAGGCTGTTATAAACCCTAGTTTCATTGAGTTTTAAACCGTCAAAAACATCTACATATATAGGGTGACCTATTTTCGTTTCGGGGTCAGAATGGGCTTTTTGGGTCGCGTGGTCGTTTCGATCCAACCATGTATATATATATGCCGCTATAAATCCTAGTTGCTTATCATATCATTATTTTTGTACGTACATCTTCTTCATCCTTCATCAAACCTAATTTCCAAATTCCAAAACCTAATTTCAATTTCAAAAAAAATTATGCGGATCTGTAACGACCCGTAAATTTTCGATAATTAAAATAGCTAATTTAATAAGATTTCATGATTTGATGTTAGAAAAAAATTGTAATTCGTTTGGAATAATAATGTAGAGTTCATTTGATGTAATATAGTAAATCAACTGATAATGAAATTTTTATTTAAAAATCAAATATTGAAATCCGTCAAATATTGAACAATTAAATTGTTTAAATTTAATATTTGGAATTTATTGAATAAATTGAATAACGGGAATTGAATAACTGTTTAATGAAAATGGTTGTTCTATAATTTGAATTTGTTAAATTTTACAACTTCGTTTGAATATTTCAAAAGATAGTGATTTAAGAATAATCAAAGTTGTTTAAATTTAATATTACAAATGTTTGAATAATTAAATTCTGAATTTGATACGATTAATTTGATATTGAAATTTAATATATGAAAATAGAGTGAATAATTGAAATTTGGTTTAATATGATTCAAATTGGTTTCCAAAGTGAATGCAAGTTATATCGGGATTATAATGGAGTTAATAAGATTTTAAAATTGGAATTTATTGGATAATTGAATAACGGGTTTAATATGATTAAAAATGATTGTAAAATTTTATTTTATCATATTGGAGTTATAGTGATGTTATAGAACTTTTAAAACTGAATTTAAAATTTATTTGTGAAAATTGAATATTTTAATATTTAATTATCGATTGAAAAATAGCCAATTTTTGAACAGTCTCAGAATTGGACGAAACTAGTTCCATTGGATCCGTAATAGTTAGTTATTATCGGATTTCAATTTTCGTAGCAATCGGAGTTGTTGTTTGACCGTGGCAGCTCGAAACGCGTTGAAATTGTTTTAATATTAATTTGGCGAGTTAAAATAGTCGTTTTTCAAACGGTCTCGGATTTCGATGCAACCAGTTTCATCGGATCTGTAACGTGATATTATTGTAAGGTTTCAAATTTCGTGTCAATCGGATTTACCGTTTGTCCGGGGAAAGCCAAAACGCATAGAAATTATTTGAATCGGTTTAATTTAAATTTGATCGTTTATTGCCGTAACTCGCACAGATGATCGAATTAGCTT
Source organism: Allium cepa (assembly GCA_030765085.1). Lineage (NCBI taxonomy): Eukaryota > Viridiplantae > Streptophyta > Magnoliopsida > Asparagales > Amaryllidaceae > Allium > Allium cepa. The sequence goes on from CM060934.1 coordinate 208,594,563, forward strand.
CCGAATAATGTTCCATTGTGTCCGGAACGCGGGGTAAACCCTAGAAACGCCAACCGGCACGCTTCGTTTGGAGTTTGGAAAATCCGGGATGAATAGTGTCGTTGGAATTTTCTATATAAGGACCTCCCTCTTCATAAATTGCAAAATTCTAAAACAAAACCCTAATTCCAATGCCCAGCCGCCATTAATAAACAAATGGCCAGAAATCATCTTCTTTTCTTCCTCAATAACTTCCAATCCGTTGATAATTAGCCAATATGCTCAACTACAAAGTCGAAGAGCTCGATGAGAGCTTTGATTCTATACGGTGATGATCGGAATTGGAGCGACGAGGTCGGGGCTACGTGCCCGCGTTCACCATCAGGTCGGCACGAATTTCGAGGTGCCTGGACTGACCGAGCTTGGAGATATGGCAGCCGAAGGTGGAGGGAGGTTGTAGCTTTCCAATGAAGGCCTCTAATCGAATTTTAAGCAAAGGATTTGGTCGCAAAATGGAACCCTAGTTCAGCCTCTAAGTGGGTTTCTTGCGTCCTATGTTCTGCAGAGGGAACGTGAGATGTAGGAGAAGGGAAAGGACGGCCACGATCTGGAAACAAGGCAGTGAGCGGTGGATGCAAGCTAAGGGTTTAAAATTTGAAGATAATGTTGTAAATTTATGAATATAAATTCGTGTAACTTTGAAAATTCATATCTTTTTCATACGAGGTCGAAAACGCGCGAAACCAGTTACGTTGGAATCGTATGGACGAGCACTACGCTATGGAACTGGATTGGAATCGTTTGGAGCTAGTGAAAATTTCGGGTAAAATTAAACGCTCGTTTAATTTTATTCGAAATAAAACGCTGGAACTACATTGAAATCATGGTGAGTGTTTTATAACGCTCACATCGTACTAAATATCTTTATGCTAGTTAAATTTGACATTATGAAGTGTTATGATTTTATTTGTCGTTGTTTGATAAAAATTTAATGTCATTTGAATTAACCGTTGAAAAATTAAATTGACAGTTAAATTGAAATTAAAATTGAATTGCGATTACATTACCTGACATTGATAACTATGAAACTGCCATGAATTGTATTGTCTATTGGATGATGTATTTTGATGGATGTTATTGGTTGATATTTAAATGTTTGGATGTTTATTTGCTTATATATATACCGTTATGCATACATATGACACTGTGATTGGTTTAAGTAATATATACTCATCCCTGACATTTAATTAAAATAAATAATTACCTGGCCATAGAATAGAAAAATATATACGGACACCGAATTGGCTAAATTAATAAATTTTAAAATCGTCGATTTGAGATTTATTTAAATGTTTTGATTTAAAAGTTATAAATAGAAATCAATTTATAGGAATCGAATTTATCGAAAAATTGAGTTTGGAATGTTGAAATAAAATTTTGGTTAAAAGAAATTGTTGAATAAATTTGAGTGGAGACTTTGAGATTTAAAATTTGGATATGATTGAATTTCGAAAATTTATTTGTTTTAAAGATTGAACATTAAATTTGAGCTTTGAATATTACTAAGTAAAAGTGACATAAAAATGATATTTTGAAATGAGCTTGGAATTGAATCATATTTGAGATTTGGATTTAAATTTGAATATTGAAGGAAAATTTTGTTAAGTGTTATAAATTGATATTTTGAAAATCCAGCTCCAAATCGATATAAATTGAAATTGAATAAATTAAAGGTGAATGTAAAATTGAATTAATTTGAAGTAAAAGTTGACATTGATTTGAATTGAAATCGAAATTGAATCGGTGGAATGGAAATTGAATTGATTTGCATTGGGAAGTTATAATTGAAATGGATTGGTTTTGGAGCTGTTTTATTTCGTTTTCCAAATTACTCTGCTATATAAACCATTTTTGAATACTTAAACTATTTTGATCTATTTTAAATCTACTTAACCCAATTTAAATTATTTTAAACTAATTTATCTATTTCAAATCCATTTTAAGATTTTAAGTATTTTAACTATTTTAATTATTTAAAACTACTTTTAAACTACTTAAAACTATTTTTCTAAAATTCTAAGATGGTCAATAAGGTGAAATGTTTATATTTAAATCTTGAATTTAAATACGAATTGGGTTAAATGAAGTTGCAACCTAAATTGAAATTCGGAATGATTTTGAAATCGAAATGAGATATTGAGACGAAAAATGATTTTTGAAAAGGAACATTATATTTTGAATGGCTATGTCGATATTTGAAATGGATTTGATTTTGAAGCAAATATGATATTTTGATATCAATTATGAATCGATTTGAAATGTAAAAGAGCCAACGGTGTAATAATACGTTGTTATTAAAGAGACCGGGATCGGATATGGACATACTCTCTGTCGATACCGAAAACCACTTTAATAACTATTATACGCAGAGTGTTGATCCAGAATGAAGTGGATGGTCTGGTGAACGCGTTGACTGAAGAAAGAGAACGATATTGGATGACCCCTGACATGACTAAAACAGGAGCCGCGCCGGGACATTGAGGTTCGCCACCTCTAGCGGACAAGCTTCTTCGATACCATTTCTATTACATTTGTGATTCGATTTGGGTGCACCCCTTGATTTGGGAGTGTTGTTTCGCGGTGTTGGGGTAGCTGCTGGCTATGCTCAACATCAGTCCGGATCAAGCAACTACTAGTATCCTAGTTTGTATCGCCTCATGTACCTTGTCGTACTGATTATCCTATTCGCGACCACTACGTTATGTTTTGTGTTATACCTATGGGGTACCCTCTGATAACCACCAGCTTACGGTGGGGCTTACGGTGTTGTATAGACTATGGCATTATAAAAATGTGTTAAGGGGGATTATGGTAACGCCTTAACGCTATTTTGATACTTTATATTACTGATAGGCATTATCTACTTAGCGTACATTACTACATAGTAGATAGTTTAACGGATCCTTAAGAGATGGAAAATCCCGTAACATCTCTTGAGTTATTGCACGTACGTTGACACTGGATATGAGATGTCAAACCCCGTTAACATCTCTGACGCCATTGCACTCATATTTATTTACGGTTGATTTAACTTTCATAAGGATATTTTAGTCCTGACTTGAGTGTTTTGTCTTTTCATTGCGCTCGGGTCAGTCCTGAGTTTTCAGATTTTTGAAGATTATTCTGGAGGACGAAGACGAAGATTTGGTACATTATTTCTATTATTATCTGTGCATCATGCTGTCTGCTGCATTATTTTATTTGTTCTGTTGTATATGTATAACTCTGATAAATGTTGTATAAATAATGGTCAAAGTATAGTAAATAGCTTCATGAATTGTTTATTTGATTATTATATTTTATCGTTCCGCTACAAGATTCTGTGTTGTTTCCTTCCTTTTATTTCTCTTTCCTCTTCTTTTCTTATTTACCCCAATAACCATCTGCCCTTTTGAATGGTTTGGAATCGACATGTGTATTTGATCGTCGGTTTAAACTGTCCAAAAAGGCGGGTCGTTACAGTTGGTATCAGAGCTTTGGTTTAGCGATAAAGCTTGGCTCTAGTGGGGAATAACTCATTGAAATAGAGGTAAACTATATGAATGAGTTGAGTGTATATGAGAGAGCGTACTTGTTATTTGATATAAAATGGTTTTATATTGTGTTAACTTTGTTCCGTTGAGTATTTATGAATTCTGGTCGATACTTGGGATGCCAAGGCGTCGATAGGAATTTCTAAACACTCGAATAGGACGAACCAACACAATATCGTTATGGAATATATTTATATAAAAGAATTATTTGAATATTTATTCATTTCGATTGAATTGATTGTTAGGAGATGATAATATTAGATTATTATCGTTATTGTTTGATCAGCCAATATTTACAACAATTGATTAAATAACAATGGATTTAGGAAAATGAAATCTTGTAAACACAATTGATAATGAATATAAATGAATTTTAACTTGGATTTGGGAATTTAAATTCCGGTGTTTGGAATTGACTTACAAGAATTTGAAAAATATAATATGAGTATTATATGATAGTATAATTGAGTTGAAATTGTTTTCGAAGGATTTTTTTAACGATAAGTGTTATATTCCCTTCTCTTGACGCTAGAAAATGATTTTGGTGATGAGTGCACGCATCATCGGCGTTTATTTTCGGGAGTCCGAGTGGGGGAGACCACTTAATAGCTTGTCTAAACCTTGTTTTGATTCAAATTTTATTTTATTTTGTATTCTCTATAGTATGATTTGATATATAAATTATATAAGTATATATTATTTCAAAACTTGATTTGAAATGAAACCGGGATTGGAATTCTTAAGTCCTTTAATAATTAATGATTTTTTTTAAAATGATTGAAATGAATTTAGACTTGAATCATTAAGGAACTTCTGAATTGTGAAATGAGTAATGAACCTAAGAGCTAAGTGAAAATATCAATTGAAGTAGAAATCCTTAGAATTAGGAAATTATGAACTTAAAATAAAATTGAAACTGTAAAACTCGCATAGTATTAAATTTCATTCTATAGCATAGATATAACTTACCAAAATATTTAAGAAGTTCAAAAATGTTATATGAATTGTTAATTGGATAATATACAAGTATAGGTTTGAATAATGAAATATGCATTTAATTAATGGTTTGCAAATATAAATAAAACGTGAAGATCTATTGATAGTTGTAAATATAAAAGAAATTTAAGCTATAAAATGAATGATATATACAAGTGAATGAATAAAATTTAAAATTAATGAAAAATAAAATTGGTAAATGGAAACTAATTAAATTTGAATATAACTAAATGTCAATAAACTTGGAAGTGTATGAAATTAAATTTGACTTGGAAATGTATAATTGATTTAGTGTAGATTTTGGATGGATGTTAATGTTTGATATGCATTGGTTGTTAGATGGATGATAATTGATTAAGTAGAATTCATTAGTGTTAATGGAATTGAATAAACGGAAAAAAATTTAAACTAATTAAATTCAAATTTGAAGCAAAGTGAAATTAAATATAATTGAATTCAATTTAAATTGAAGCAAATTGACTTGAAGTTAAAATGTGAATGAAACAAACTTGAATAAATCAGAAACAAATCGAATGTAAACCTATTGCATGGATGAATAAGAAAATAAATGACTTTGTGTTTATGATTGTTCTTTAGAAAATTTGAAGTTTGATGGTTTGTACTTTGAAATAATAAAAGCAAATTTTGGAAAAAATCCAAAATTGTCCAATATATGCTGAAACGAAAACAACCATAACTTTCGAATGGCTAAACGGAATTCGACGATCTTGGACTTTTCGAAAAGCTTAGAAACTATAGCACAACTTTTGTTTGGATAACTTGAGAAAATTCCTCCGTCTACTAGGTTAAAAACTTGAATGTTACTCGCTGTCCTGTGTAAAAATAAGTAAAATCAGTAGTATACTCCCTTAGTATTTTCGCCATATCTTTTGACTGATTTATCGGATTTTGATGATCTTGCAATTTCTGGAAAGCTAAGAACTTAAGCTAAAAATTTTGTTTTAAGTGTATTTTGATGTCGGCTAGAAGGTCGAAAACGTGGGTGAACGTCGCTGACCTGCGCAATTCATTGCCCAGGCTGAGGCGTATACTCTAAGTAAAACGGCCATAATTTTTGAACGTATAGTCCGAATTCGATGATTTTGGACATTCCGAAAAGCCTGAAATGAATTCAACAACTTTTGTTTAGATTCTGTTGCCGAATTTTATCGTTTAAGTGTCCTAAAACTAAGATTTGTTTGCTGTCCTGAAATTGGAATCTCAGTTTTGAAGCTAAATATGTTATATATATGTTGTGTAGGCTAAGTATATCGATCTATCTTTATATGCATGGTTTTAACTTAGTTATTGAGTGTTTAGTAGGTGAGGATTGCGCTTGCTTCGCATTTGGAGCTCGCTTTCGCGCTATATTAGCCGTATATGCTCGCTAACAATATATAAGGTACATATCTCGGATTACATACCGTACTTTTACACTTTTTCCCTGCGGGATGCCTCATCACTTGATGAGATGTATATTTGTAATATATATACTGTCATTTTTTTTCCGATCGAGCCGCGCAAAGGAGACTCTGCCGAAATTTTCCGTAAAATCCGGGTGTTAGAAAAATTTTCAAGTTTTAAAAATTTTTATAACTTGTTTTGATTACTAACTTTTAAAGTTAGGAAGCCGTTTGGAGAAACTTAGTGGAAGCGTAGTTATGACTTTATAAATGGAATTTCATTGTTTATAAGTGGATAATTTTTAATAAAATATATCAAATGTTGAATTCTTAGTTCCTTTTCCCTTCTTTTTCCTTTTCGGGGACGAAAAGTTTTGAGTGGGGGAGAGTGTAACGACCCGTGAATTTTCGATAATTAAAATAGCTAATTTAATAAGATTTCGTGATTTGATGTTAGAAAAAAATTGTAAGTCGTTTGGAATAATAATGTAGAGTTCATTTGATGTAATATAGTAAATCAACTGATAATGAAATTTTTATTTAAAAATCCAATATTGAAATCCGTCAAATATTGAACAATTAAATTGTTTAAATTTAATATTTGGAATTTATTGAATAAATTGAATAACGGGAATTGAATAACTGTTTAATGAAAATGGTTGTTCTATAATTTGAATTTGTTAAATTTTACAAGTTCGTTTGAATATTTCAAAAGATAGTGATTTAAGAATAATCAAAGTTGTTTAAATTTAATATTACAAATGTTTGAATAATTAAATTCCGAATTTGATACGATTAATTTGATATTGAAATTTAATATATGAAAATAGAGTGAATAATTGAAATTTGGTTTAATATGATTCAAATTGGTTTCCAAAGTGAATGTAAGTTATATCGGGATTATAATGGAGTTAATAAGATTTTAAAATTGGAATTTATTGGATAATTGAATAACGGGTTTAATATGATTAAAAATGATTTGTAAAATTTTATTTTATCATATTGGAGTTATAGTGATGTTATAGAACTTCTAAAACTGAATTTAAAATTTATTTGTGAAAATTGAATATTTTAATATTTAATTATCGATTGAAAAATAGCCAATTTTTGAACAGTCTCAGAATTGGACGAAACTAGTTCCATTGGATTCAAAATAGTTAGTTATTATCGGATTTCAATTTTCGTAGCAATCGGAGTTGTCGTTTGACCGTGGCAGCTCGAAACGCGTTGAAATTGTTTTAATATTAATTTGGCGAGTTAAAATAGTCATTTTTCAAACGGTCTCGGATTTTGACGCAACCAGTTTCATCGGATCCGTAACGTGATATTATTGTAAGGTTTAAAATTTCGTGTCAATCGAATTTACCGTTTGTCCGGGGCAAGCCAAAACGCATAGAAATTATTTGAATCGGTTTAATTTAAATTTGATCGTTTATTGCCGTAACTCGCACAGATGATCGAACTAGCTTCCGAAACATGTTCCATTTTGTCCGGAACGCGGGGTAAACCCTAGAAACGCCAACCGGCACGCTTCGTTTGGAGTTCGGAAAATCCGGGATGAATAGTGTCGTTGGAATTTTCTTATACTCCCTCTTCATAAATTGCAAAATTCTAAAACAAAACCCTAATTCTAATGCCCAGCCGCCATTAACGAATGGCCAGAAATCATCTTCTTTTCTTCCTCAATTACTTCCAATCCGTTGATAATTAGCCAATATGCTCAACTACAAAGTCGAAGAGCTCGATGAGAGCTTTGATTCTATACGGTGATGGTCGGAATTGGAGCGATGAGGTGGGGGCTACGTGCCCGCGTTCACCATCAGGTCGGCACGAATTTCGAGGTGCCTAGACTGACCGAGCTTGGAGATATGGCAGCCGAAGGTGGAGGGAGGTTTTAGCTTTCCAATGAAGGCCTCTGATCGAATTTTAAGCAAAGGATTTGGTCGCAAAATGGAACCCTAGTTCGGCCTCTAAGTGGGTTTCTTGCGTCCTATGTTCTGTAGAGAGAACGTGAGATGTAGGAGAAGGGAAAGGACGGCCACGATCTGGAAATAAGGCAGTGAACGGAGGATGCAAGCTAAGGGTTTAAAATTTGAAGATAATGTTGTAAATTTATGAATATAAATTCGTGTAACTTTGAAAATTCATATCTTTTTCATACGAGGTCGAAAACGCGCGAAACCAGTTGCGTTGCAATCATATGGACGAGCACTACGCTATGGAGCTGGATTGGAATCGTTTGGAGCTAGTTAAAATTTCGGGTAAAATTAAACGCTCGTTTAATTTTATTCGAAATAAAACGCTGGAACTACATTGAAATCATGGTGTGTGTTTTATAACGCTCACATCGTACTAAATATCTTTATGCTAGTTAAATTTGACATTATGAAGTGTTATGATTTTATTTGTCGTTGTTTGATAAAAATTTAATTGTCATTTGAATTAACCGTTGAAAAATTAAATTGACAGTTAAATTGAAATTAAAATTGAATTGCGATTAAATTACCTGACATTGATAACTATGAAACTGCCATGAATTGTATTGTCTATTAGATGATGTATTTTGATGGATGTTATTGGTTGATATTTAAATGTTTGGATGTTTATTTGCTTATATATATACCGTTATGCATACATATGACACTGTGATTGGTTTAAGTAATATATACTCATCCCTGACATTTAATTAAAATAAATAATTACCTGGCCATAGGATAAAAAATTATATACGGACACCGAATTGGCTAAATTAATAAATTTTAAAATCGTCGATTTGAGATTTATTTAAATGTTTTGATTTAAAAGTTATAAATAGAAATCAATTTATAGGAATCGAATTTATCGAAAAATTGAGTTTGGAATGTTGAAATAAAATTTTGGTCAAAAGAAATTGTTGAATAAATTTGAGTGGAGACTTTGACATTTAAAATTTGGATATGATTGAATTTCGAAAATTTATTTGTTTTAAAGATTGAACATTAAATTTGAGCTTTGAATATTACTAAGTAAAAGTGACATAAAAATGATATTTTGAAATGAGCTTGGAATTGAATCATATTTGAGATTTGGATTTAAATTTGAATATTGAAGGAAAATTTTGTTAAGTGTTATAAATTGATATTTTGAAAATCCAGCTCCAAATCGATATAAATTGAAATTGAATAAATTAAAGGTGAATGTAAAATTGAATTAATTTGAAGTAAAAGTTGACACTGATTTGAATTGAAATCGAAATTGAATCGGTGGAATGGAAATTGAATTGATTTCCATTGGGAAGTTATAATTGAAATGGATTGGTTTTGGAGCTGTTTTATTTCGTTTTCCAAATTACTCTGCTATATAAATCATTTTTGAATACTTAAAATATTTTGATCTATTTTAAATCTACTTAACCCAATTTAAATTATTTTAAACTAATTTATCTATTTTAAATCCATTTTAAGATTTTAAGTATTTTAATTATTTAAAACTACTTTTAAACTACTTAAAACTATTTTTCTAAAATTCTAAGATGGTCAATAAGGTGAAATGTTTATATTTAAATCTTGAATTTAAGTACAAATTGGGTTAAATGAAGTTGCAATCTAAATTGAAATTCGGAATGATTTTGAAATCGAAATGAGATATTGAGACGAAAAATGATTTTTGAAAAGGAACATTATATTTTGAATGGCTATGTCGATATTTGAAATGGATTTGATTTTGAAGCAAATATGATATTTTGATATCAATTATGAATCGATTTGAAATGTAAAAGAGCCAACGGTGTAATAATACGTTGTTATTAAAGAGACCGGGATCGGATATGGACATACTCTCTGTCGATACCGAAAACCACTTTAATAACTATTATACGCAGAGTGTTGATCCAGAATGAAGTGGATGGTTTGGTGAACGCGTTGACTGAAGAAAGAGAACGATATTGGATGACCCCTGACATGACTAAAACAGGAGTCACGCCGGGCCATTGAGGTTCGCCCCCTCTAGCGGACACGCTTCTTCGATACCATTTCTATTACATTTGTGATTCGATTTGGGTGCACCCCTTGATTTGGGAGTGTTGTTTTGCGGTGTTGGGGTAGCTGCTGGCTATGCTCAACATCAGTCCGGATCACGCAACTACTAGTATCCTAGTTGGTATCGCCTCATGTACCTTGTCATACTGATTATCCTATTCGCGACCACTACATTATGTTTTGTGTTATACCTATGGGGTACCCTTTGATAACCACCAGTTTACGGTAGGGCTTACGGTACTGTATAGACTATGGCATTATAAAAATGTGTTAAGGGGGATTATGGTAACGCCTTAACGCTATTTTGATACTTTATATTACTGATAGGCATTATCTACTTAGCGTACATTACTACATAGTAGATAGTTTAACGGATCCTTAAGAGATGGAAAATCTCGTAACATCTCTTGAGTTATTGCACGCACGTTGACACTGGATATGAGATGTCAAACCCCGTAAACATCTCTGACGCCGTTACACTCATATTTATTTACGATTGATTTAACTTTCATAAGGATATTTTAGTCCTGACTCAAGTGTTTTTTCTTTTCATTACGCTCGGGTCAGTCCTGAGTTTTCAGATTTTTGAAGATTATTCTAGAGGACGAAGACGAAGATTTGGTACATTATTTCTATTATTATATGTGCATCATGCTGTCTGCTGCATTATTTTATTTGTTCTGTTGTATATGTATAACTCTGATAAATGTTGTATAAATAATGATCAAAGTATAGTAAATAGCTTCATGAACTGTTTATTTGATTATTATATTTTATCGTTCCGCTGCAAGATTCTGTGTTGTTTCCTTACTTTTATTTCTCTTTCCTCTTCTTTTCTTATTTACCCCAATAACCATCTGCCCTTTTGAATGGTTTGGAATCGACATGTGTATTTGATCGTCGGTTTAAACTGTCCAAAAAGGCGGGTCGTTACAGGATCTTTAGCAACTTCAGGTTGCGCTTTAAGTTCTAGAGGCAAAAACCCTGCAACAACTTCGGGTCAGGAAGAAAATGACTCGGGCCTCGGGTCGTTTTGGCAAAAACTTAGGGCAAGCAGCGGGGATTTGAGGTGGCGGACCGAAGTTGAACCCGAAGTCGACCCAGGACCAGAATTTTTCCATATTTTAATTATCATACTTTTTCATACAAGCTCAGATTCACGCACAATTTGCTTCATTGGGATTGTGTCATAATTTCCAACATTCTAACGCTAGTTTGGATAAATTATGAGACTGTTGAATTTTGGGCCCAATTTTGGATTTTAAATCGATTTGAAATGAAGGTGAGTGTTTTAACCCACTCACAATTACTAAACTATCTCATGTTAGTTAAATTTATTTTATGATGTGACTAGAAATTAATTTGTTGATGTTTGGTATGTTTAAATTGTCATTCTAGTTAAATTTGACTTTTATTGCTTTAATTACCATTTAATTAAATATTGAATTTAAATCCTCAATTCAATACCTGTTACTTATCATCGTTTTTCTATTGATTTTTATTGATTGATTTGGATGATGATTTTGATGGATGTTTGATTATTGGTATTGGATAACTGGATGTTATATTTTGTACTGTCATAACACTGTAAGTCCCATGTGGGTTGAAATGATACATACCCGAACGATCTATATATTAGGGAAAAATTGTTATGGGTTGAAATGATAGACTCGAGTGATTTTATTGATTTTATTTAATTCGAGATTGCGCTTTGAAATGATATATAACCATAAAAATGTAAATTGAGGATTGAAATGATAAAAATCCATATAACTTGACCTAGGGTAGAAAATTATACACACACACCAGATTGGTTAAATTAAATGATTTTTTAATCTTTGGATTTTTGAATTCAGTTAACTGGTATTTTGAAATAGAAATCAATTTAAAGGAACTGAATTATTTTCGTTAATCCAAGTGTAAATGTTGAAATTACTATTAATTTAAGAATGGTTCAAAGGATTTAAAATTTGAATTTTCAAGTGTCAAATATAAATGAATTTATTAGAATTGAGTTATTGAAATGTTAGATATACTTTTGAAATCTTTTTTAAATTAATCTAATTTATTTTAGTCAATTTAAAACTATTTTAATTTATTTAATCTATTATAACCTATTAAATCCAATTTAATCTGTTTTACCTATATTAAACCAATTAAATTTATTTAATCTATTTTACATCTATTTAATATAATTTAAATACATTTAAGCTATTTTAAATTTATTTAATCTATCTAAAAATCTACCTAATATAATTTTAATCTATTTAATCTATAAAAATTTATTTTAAATTATCTTAAAACTAATAAAATCTATTTAATCTATTTTAAACCTATTTAAATTATTTTGAATCTAATTAATCAAATAAAAAATTTATTTAAACCATTTTAATATTTAAACTATTTTAAATATTTTTTTTCTATTTTTATAAACTATTAAAACTATTTATGACTACCTAACCGTTTTCTAAAATTTGAGACTGTATAAAGATAAAGTATTTGTATTTAAATCCTTGATGATGATATAACCTAAGTTGGAATTTGAAACTAATACATTTTTGTGAAATGACATATTTGAATAAATAAGATGATTTTGAAATGAAGAACTAATTTACATAACTTATCGATAATTTTAAAGAGAATGTGATTTCAAAAATGAATATTATTTGAAAGTGAATATGATTTGAAAGTGAAAATAGTTTGAAAATGAATATGATTTCGAAAAAAAGATATGATTTGAAATCGAATATGATATTTTGATATAAAAAATGTGAATTGACTTTTTGAATATAAAAGAACCATCCGGTGTGAAATAAGTGTTTGGTTGTTAAAGAGACCGGGATCGGATATTGTCATATTCTCTGTCAATACTGAAAACCACTTTAACAACTATGTACGTGGTGGAGATTCCAGAAATGAAGTAGGATGGTTTGGCAAACAATTTCTGTATAAGGTATGACATGACCATGACTCTCATGAGCCAGCTTAGATGTGACTAAAACAGGAGCCACGCCGGGACAAGTGAGGTTACACCTCTGGTCGGACACATTTCTTCGATACCATATTATGACTTTATGATGATTTCGTGGCCACCCCTCAATTTTGATTATGGAAGTGTGTTCCAAGGTGGGCGGTAGTAGCTACTATGCGTTTCCACTAGTCCAGATCGGCAATTGGTATATCTACCCTAGCATTGCCTCGAGTGTCGTGTTCACATGCCCTAGCGTGCCTTCTATGAGTTTGTTTTGTACCATACCTATGGAGTGCCCTTTGGGTAAACCTCCAGTTTACGGAGGAGCGTATGGTACTTCATAGACTATGTAAATATCTAAAATGTGTTAAAGCGGATATGGGTAAAGCCTTAATGCTATTTTGATACTTTTGCTTATCTGTAGACATATTATAAAAGCGTATTGTACTACATAGTAAATAGCTTAACGGATCTTTAGGAGATGTGAATGCCGAACATCTCTTAAGTTATTGCACTCACGTTAGACACTGGATATGATATGTTAAACCCCGTAAACATCTCTGATGCCATTTCACTCATGTTTATTTACTGTTGATTTAACTCACATAATACTTTTTAGTTCTGACTTGAGTGTTTTGTCTTTTCAATTCGCTCGGGTCAGCCTAAGCATTTCTGGGTTGAAGACCTTATTTCTGGAGGACAAAAACAAAGATTTATGCTATTATTATTTATTATATTCTCCACCGCATCATATTGTTCAGCTACATTTATTTATTATTTATTCTTGTTGTATGTAACTCTGACCTGCATTATAAAAGTTTAATCATTGTTACTTGTAAACAACTTCATGGACTATTTATTTGATTATAATATTTTGTCATTCTGCTATGAGATTCTGTATTTGTTTTGTTTCTTTCTCTGTTTTTTCTTATTTATCCCATAACAATCTACCTTTTGAATGGTTCAAGCCTGACGTGTGTGGCTTATCGTCGATTTAAACCGTTCAAAAAGGCAAGTCATTACACCTACAAATAGTTTATGCCGAGATTAAAGAATTTTTTTAGTTATATTTATATATACATATGTTAATTAAATAATTATATAGATAAAACATTTTCTTTAAGAGAAAAAATTTATTCAGCTAGGCATATTAATAATAAATTATAACATAAACTTAGATTTTTGAAAATAATTATCTTGAATGAAATTGTTGGTCGATTACATGTTGTTTGTAAGGTAGTTGTCCTTAAACAATTCCTTCTCTCTCCACCTAGCTTTGCTTGCAAGACCTAACTATTGTCTTCAAATTTCTCAAATGGAGGACAGAGCTTTTCTTTGGCACCATATCAAAAGAATGAAGAAATATAAATGTATTTATAGCCTTTATAAGGTTAAAAAGTATTTAACACATTTTCACATTTTCTGATCCTTTTCCTGTCGATAAACTATTTGTAAAACTATGTTTTTCAAATGGACCAAAGCTCTCCTAATTCTTATCATTGTCGGTCCCTTTTTAAGTACGTGTATAAATGTGTGTGTGCGCACACGCACACACATATTATATAGACACACACACACATACATACATACACATATAAATATATACGGGCCTTAATAATAACAATCATTAGCTATTTAAATGTTTTTTAGGTCATTTATTTAGTTAAATCAATTTATTTTTGATCATCCATTCAAATAAATAAGTATATAACATTTACATATTATTTTAATTAAATTTAAGGAAATACCATAATACATCAATATTACATTTTTGTTCCATTTTAATTTATAAAATTTGTAAATTAATTCAATTAAGTTCAATTCAAAAATATGTTAACAAATATTATTGCATGACTCTCTGATGTGGACATGAACCTCGGTAATGTTCACACATTAAAAAATATTTAAGCCTAAACAGATTTGGCTGAAACACGGTGGTTGACTTGAGGTTTAGTTACTTAGAGATCATTTAGGTATAATCATATTTTTGATCATTTAAGCTACAACCTGAGAAATGGCATATTGTGCACAATTTTTCTTCACCGTTGTTGTATAACACATACACTACAAGATACAATAGTAATTTCAATGGCTAGTTGTCGACGACGGCCATTAAAAGCTATCGAAAGCCTACGGAAATAACTGTCGAAATATGGTCCGTTGAGCAATTGTTCTTCAACCGACTTTTCGATAGCTCCATCAACAAATTTTCAACGGATTTCATCAACTTTTCAATAGCTTCATCATCCTGTCGAATATACGTGACTAGTCACATGTTTACTAAGTTGTGTCGTTCGTCATCGCTAGCCATTGAAAACCTCGATAGTGGTAGGCCATCGCTAACCGTCGAAAATCTGGAACTTTTTTATCACAGCAACACTTCACACCTCAAACAACACATATATAACAATATATAAAGCAGCCCAATTTCACATATATAAATCATATATATTAAAGCCCAAAGCACATATATCACAAAAAATATGCCACGTCAATAATAAAAACCATTAATATGTACAATAAACCAACCTTAAACATCCATCAATATACCACAAATCATAAATATCCTTCAACGCCTCAAAATATATCATAAATGACATCAAATCAACCTCACCGATTCAACAACATCTCAGAATGTATCATAAATATCAAATCACATCAACCACACTGATCTCAATGTACATATAACGCTCAAACTGCCTCACAACATCAAAGTGCATATATATACAATGTCCCAACATAAACCAAACAAAAATCATACCTAATGATCCTCATCACCTCCAGATCCCACCGATAAAGAAAATTTACCATACTGTTGCATATATGCAGCAATGTGCTCATCTAGTATTGGGTATATATCCATAAACTAACTTATCTCGTTCCTCCAGATCAATAATCCGAGCTCTCAACTATGCAATCTTTTGATTATCCTTAGCTCTTCTATAATTGCCTTGTCTTTGTCTAGCCTGTAACATTGTTTACCAATGTGTATGCGTTTCATATAGTGTGATCAACAAATCAATGTCTTATACATTATTTATAAATAAATTAAACATAAATATTACCTCTTGGTTTTCAAAACTATAGCATCTATTCTGCATTGGTATTCCATGACAGCGTCAAAACTTCGATCCTCTTCTTTAGCAGTCAAATCGTCCGATCTATTCCCTCTACCAATTTCTCTCGTTTTTTCATAAATTTACTTTGCGATAAAAAATAGAATTATAATTAAAATTCATTCTACATTATTTTAATTATTTATAAATTATAATTTAAAGTGATTATTAATAACTTATAATTTAGAATATGCTTACCATGGCCTCTTGTGATTTCATGTCATGCCATGTGTACATTCTTGAGCCATCTTCCTTAAGATGCTCGATGGCGTGAGTACAAGTAAATACTTCCAAGTATGAGATAGGATGACCACACTCTCTTTTTTGAAATAATTGTTGTGTATATAAGATCATATAATGTTATAAGTATTTATAATCACAATTTATAATTTACTAGCTCTTGACGCTAATGCTAGAATGACTTGGAACTCCCAGCGATGTGTGAGAGGATTATTATTCCTATTTGCAAAATTCCGCTAAAATTCCGCTCGTAAATTTGAAATAAATATTGTATTTCATATTTTTAAATCTATGTAATTTTATATTATAGTAACTTCTAATAAATTTTTAATAAATATATGAGACCGGTAAACTCACAACCGCTTTGGGATTTCAACAGTAATCATTCAAAGCAAGGACAATTACTGGCTTCCTGCAAAGCTACCGCCCCATGCATATTGAAAATAAAATAAGTTATATGTTTATACTTAGTGAACAAATTACATAGTGGTTATATATAAAATGAAATACATATTTATACTTGTGTAGAAATCCTGCCAAATACACTTTACAATATAGTTTGGGATATCTCCCACTTGGCTAATCCAGTCATTTTGCTCTTAGAAGTAGCTTTAGAAATATCAAGAACAATATATGAGGGCACGAATTCAAAGCTCCTGTATTAATTATGATAAAGACATTTAATAAATCATGAATAATATATCATAGACAAAATATTAATAATGTTGCTAAATATTTGATACTTACCCACTCGCTTTGCTTGATAATGTAACTATGGACAATCTATCTATTGCGGTGGACTAGCACAATCGCCTCTCATGCCAATCCCTCTCTGATCGGAAGAGGGGAACCTGATGAATGTGAAGATTTCCGATGTGGAAACATATATCTTTCGTAGATATTTTATTTTATTATGAAAAACATATCCTTTTTACGAGAAAAAATTTAACATTAATAATCACATAAATTACTTCCTATCCAAATAAATATTAAAATCAATCTTTGTCGTTTTCTGATTTAGACTTGGTCTTGTACTCTATATCATTTTCCTCTATAGTCATAAATGCTTCTACTAAAACATTTGATTCATTGTTTAGAGGTCCAAAATTAGTATGATCGTTGGTTATAGTTATTTTATTATTTTGCTCAAGATATACTTGATAAGCTTATTTGTTTGGAATATCCTTTCTATCAAACATAAATCTTGTCATTCTTTTAAAAATTGATCAATCTGCTTTATCTCCTTTTAGGAATGGATATGGAGAAAAATAAACTTGTAATGTCTGTTGGCTAGTGCAAAAGGATCATACTTATGGTAATGCGAGTTATGTTTTATTTCAATAAGATTATAATTTTTGTGCATGTTGATTCCAAACTCGGAAAATTGTTGAACCAATCATAACTAAATAAAAAACATTCTCTACAGGTCATATAAAATATGTCAGTTTCAAAATCAGGGTTAAGACATCGTAAAAATTATTTATATGATCATCACTTCCTTTAATAAATATATCGGTATTGTCAGTTAATTTTTCAGCACCATATTCTTTGGTGCTAAATTTAAACCCATTAACGAAGAATATTGGATAGGTTTTGACATTTTTTTGGTCCCATCACAATAAGTTTTAATCCTTCACCGACTACACAATTTCTGTAATCATAAACATATCATATATTGCACATATTTCCATACATTTTCCTATAGGTATTATATATTGCACATATAATGCCATAAGTATTATATATTGCACGTATTCTTTAAGTATGATTGAAATAAATATGAATTAAAAAATTCACATATTGAGAATTATTAAGTAACAATACCTAATAAGAAACTTCTGTTCAATTAAGAAGTACATATGTTTTTGCTATATGGTAATCTGTGTCTTCTAACCATGTTTCCATACATTTTATCGCAGTTCGACCATGTTATCTAAAATAAATAACATTACTTTATAAGAATCTTGTTCAATGCCTTCATCAATATGCAGAACACTTTCAAATAATAAATTCAAATCAAGTTATCGGGTGGCATAAGTTTTTTCACTTCATAATGGTTTTTGTACATTAAATTATCGGATGACATGTGTCCTTTTGCAGCTTGTACAACTACTGTATATCCGGCTTCTATGAAGCTAAAATTAGATTTCCTAGTAACGTATTCGGTAGCTATAATAATCGGGTGCCGCTTTTATAACTATCCCAAAGGGGTTTCATAGCAGCATCCAATATATCATATATTTTCTTTGCTTCAATATTTGGTTCTTCTTCAACATTTACATCTTCATCATCAACTTGAATAGTAGGGAAAATTGATCGTGCTGCATCTTCAATTAAATTTTATATGGGTTTCGCCATGACATTAACATCGTCCACCTCCACATATGACGCTATTAAATTAGGTGCAACAAGTTCTCCTCATTAGATGAATATCGATGTCTGTTTTGTAGTAAAAACGAATATCTATGTAATAGTCATATACAATACTTGTTAGACGGGGACATAAAGTCTATGGGATTTTAAAAATAAAGTGCATTGCACCCTAATATTAGCATTATTCACTGATTTGTTTATATTTTAATGTTTTAGTAATTATATAATATATTATTCTTTTCACTTTTTTATGAACTCAATATTCAACTATAACAAACTATAAATATAATATTATATTTTCACATTATTATTTTTTACCTTTAATGATCTGTCATCCTACTTCCTATTACAAACACAATAATAATTGCATTTCACAAATTATTTCTTTTTACATGATTTAACAAAATTTTGATGGCTTTTCCCTATTTGTTTTCTGCATTGTACTGAATGCGCATACATAGGGAAAAAAGGAAGCGCTGTTGAAATTTTGTGAACCATTTAAGATGAAATAATTTAGAAAAATCTAATTATTATATTTTGTTTCTAATTGTCCAATATGAAAAAAATCCAACAAATACCATATCAGATGAATATTGATGTCCGTTTTGGTAATAAAAAATGAATTTCTGTACAATGATCATGTACAATATTTATCATACAGTGCCAAAAAATCTAAGGGATTAAAAAATAAAGTACATTATAAACTAATTTATTAATATTAATAGTATACACTAATTCATTGTTCGAATTCGTTAAAAATTAAAAACTAATAAGAAATATTATTTTCAACAATTTACCTAGCACTAATTTGAATTTATTACACGCTAATTGTTTGCACAAAAAGTTGACATAAACACCCAATAGAAGTTTTGTAGAGAAATAAATAAAGAATATACAATGAAAATAGAGGAATATAGTAATGAAATAGCAGAAAATTAAAGTAATAACAAGAACACAACGATTTATAGTGGTTCGGTGTTGTTTACCTACATCCACTTTGACTAGATTGCTTTGTTAATCACTTTGTAAACTAAGTACAATAAGGATCGAATGAAAATCCTTAGTTACAATAGAGTACAAAGCAACTAGCAGCGTAAAGTGAAAATGCAGTGTGGATCGTGCTATATGGAATTATATTAAACTAGTGCGGAAATAAACTAAGTTACTAAAGTAATGAATAAGTAAAATAAAACAAGCACACCAGGAATTTTTATACTGGTTCGAACTTTTCGATCTACGTCCAGTCCCAGACTCCTTCTAGAATTTCAACTACAACAACTTTAGTATACCTGGAGGAATAGGTTTACACTGCCTGAGCAACCGAACAACCGCCTAAGTAAACGAATAGGACTTTAATAAAAATAACAAATGTATCTGACTGTAGTGTGTTCTTGAATAACACTGATAAGTCAATTGAGTACAATCTTCCTATAATCTTCTCCTTTATGATATATAGTGATGTGCTTTGAGAATTGTGGAAGATAAAGTGATCAATGATCAAAGTATGTAAGCAATTTAAGTGCAATTTGAAAGTTTGAGAATAGATCAGAATTCAAGAGTGCTAAAAGTAAATTCGGTGAATTATTTGTTGAATTCTATAATCAATTTATAGTATATAAAGAGTTACAACTATAGATGAAAAGTTATATTGAAAAGAACAGTCGCAGCCATTGATTTTGAAAACGTTTCTCTTGGTTGAAGAGAAGTGACTTTTTAAGAAAATATCTATTAGAAATATTTAGACGTCTGAATAAAATAATTCAGACTTCTGAATTTAATTAAAACGCAGACAGTAAGCTATTAGGCAATTTTTAACTTTTTTCAGAATTCTGAATATTTTCATTCAGACATCTGAATATTGTGAAAACAAAATTCATGTTTCAGCATTCAAACGTCTGATGAATGGTTTCAGACATCTGAGTTTGAAATTTTGTGCATGTATGAGCATGTGTGTGTATGTATGTGCATATATTTATATATTTATATATATATATATATATCACTTTTGGAGAGATTTTAACAAATTTCTAAGTAAAGTACAGACTCTAGACACATAATATACAACTTTAAACATCTGAAATGGAATCTGCAATAAATCTCCTGCAAAGATGGTTAGTATACACATCACATTTTATATAGGTTGTCACAGTCAAAATCGAGATTCCAACATTCTCCCCCTTTTTGATGATGACAACTATATAAAATTAATAATAAACATTTAAAGTATTGTTACTCCCCCTGTCAATATGCATAATTTTAAATTTCTCCCCCTTTTTCATCGATAAAAAGAAAGAGCATGGATAATAATAGATGGTTCATTTCATTAAAGCAAACAAGGTAGTAGACAATAATACATGAAGAGTTAATATTTCATAAATTTCTCATACAACTAGTCAATCAAAGTTACAAGTAAAACTTAAGATAACAACTAAAATAGACAAAGATAATTAAAATTTGGCTTGAAAGATACGGATCATTGTGATTAGAACATGAGCTTGAGGAAGACCATTCAATTGGAGACGGATTGTAAGCTTGAGTGGATGTAGATCCGGAACAAGAAATTTGATCCCATATTTTATTGAGAAAGCCTTTGATAGAGTTGAATTTTCTTTCCGACTTCTTCTCAAGTGCCTTTATGTCCTGATGAATCTTTGATTGATTTTGAGAGAGAGTGATGATGGCTTGTCTTGAAGAAGCATCCGAGCCAATTTCTTGGATGGTGTCATCGTCCTCCTCCTCTTCTTTATGTTGAGTATGAGAAGAAGAAGCAATACTAGTGTCTCGAGGTTGAGGAGCACCTTGTTGAACATTTTGCAACCATTGGTGGAAGGAAATAAATTGTTGAGGAGGAGGCCGCGTAGGAAGACCTATCAATCCTAGATTTTTAGCCCCTAACTCACTAATAGTTGTGAAATCAGAGTCGAGCTTTGGTACACCGATATTTAGGAGTATGCGCACAATACAGGCACCATAACGAATGGTTCTATATTTTCTTCGGATTGTGATGTCTTGAAATTCATCTAAAATGATTTTTCCCCAATTCACTTGTTGATTAGAGTAGATAGAATAAAGTGCTTAGAAGTTTTCTTTATACACTTTTTCATAACTTCCCGTCCTTGGTTGAAGAGAACGAATAAGAGCACGGTGAATGAGCCTAGCTTGTGGCCTTAAGAAGGTAGATTCTAAATTGCCCAAATTTATAAGTTGATCGGACAAAAATTGATGTGAAACTTCATCCCGATGATCCATATCAACTTCAATTTCATTAATATCAATTCCTTGATAAGAGCAATTTAAAATATGACCTAGTCTTTGTAAAGGTAAGAAGATTCTTACCCACAAACTAACGACCAAACACTATCTTGTCGGTTTTGAAAATTTTGATGATCCAAATTTAAGTTTGCAAGAACAAGTTTAATCATAAGATGATTAATCTTAACATTGTTAGGAGTATACCCAGTCAAGCTGTCGAAGTCGAATTGCTCCGCTAACTCTCTAATACGATATGCTGCGAAATCCGAGAATTTCGCGAATGCTCCTTCAAATATGTTGGAGTTCTTCATGGAATTAAATCGAGAAACAGCAACATCGTTCCATAGCCATTGCCGGATTTGGTCTTCGGATGGTCCGGAAGTTGATTCTCAAGTTCTCTTTGATCTTGGTGCCTTGGAGAGTTAGAGGAAAGTTAAAAGCTTTGAGAGAGATAAAAATAGGGGCTAGGGTTCTGAAGTAAGTTGGAATGAAGTGAAAAAGTCAATATATAGAGGGTGAAAAGGCAGGGGTATAATGGTAAAGAAAATAAAGAAGAATAAAAAATAGGCTCGGAAAAAATTCAGCCGTCTGAATCAATTGATTCAGACGTCTGAATTGATTGAAATGCAACCCACAAGAAATTAGTTCAAAATTGGTCTTATTCAGACGTCTGTTATTTTTGATTCAGTCGTCTGAATCTAGGGCAAAAATTTTCTGCTATGAAGATTCAAGCGTCTGTCTCTAATAGATCAGCTGTCTGAATTTTGTACAGAGGCACATATATACTTCATTGAGCATAGAAAAACAATATATATTATTAAACAATTTTAAATATTACAATTTTTAGAATAAACAGAATGAAGAGACAAATTAACCATAGTATATAAACAACAAGAAATAATTAAAGAGATTTTGAAGAAGAGGATGGAGTATGATATGACTCTTCTTCAACTTTAGTGTTCTCTATAAATGGTCGAAGTGGAGACCATCTATTACCACGTTTCCAAGAATTTGGAGATGTCGATGGACGTTGTGGTGATGGTTCCCAAGGAATACGACGACTTGGAGAACGAGCTGTAGATGGTTGATGAACAGTGTCTTTTGATGAAGAACCACAGAACTTTAACGCTACTTGTTCTAAAAAGCTAAGCCGTTTGGCATTAACTTTTTTTCATAGTATAATTCACGTTGTAATTCTAATGATTCTCTTTGATAGTGATGAATATCATCGATTTTCTCTATTGTGGATGGTGATCCAAAAAAGAGAGATCGTCTTGTTCTTTTAGTTGGTGGAGTATATCCAGTATGAGTTGAGGGAGGAACAATCGGAACCAGTTCATATATTGGTGTAGGAGTTGGTAGACTTTCCAATCCCGAGGAAGGAGAGGTGTAAGATAGCTCAGATGATTCAGAGTTGTATTGAGTTGACACGATGAAACAGTAATATGAAAAAAATTGAATGAATTCTTGGTGAAAAGAATTAAGAAATGCAAAGAACATATAGTTAGAAGTTAGATAAAAAAATAGAGAACAATTTTAAGGTTAGAAGAATAATGACGATAGGAAAAAGATGTGAGAATGAAAGGTTAATAAGAATACAATAACAAACTTACGTTTCAGAAAAAGAAAAAGAGTGAAGTGGTAGAGTAGAAGACTACCGAGTATGAGATCCGGAGTTCGAGTGCTAGAAGACACTTTTATTTTTATTTTAAAAGAGGCTATATTTTTTTTTTAATATTTAAACTTATAAATCTTTATAAGATACGATTCTAAGTTCTTGTCTTGAATTGATGAAAGTATTTTCATGTAAAGGTTTTGTAAAGATATCTGCCAATTGTTTGTCAAAGGACACAAATTCTAGATTTACTAAATCTTTTTCAGTATTATCACAAAGAAAATGATGATGAATGTCAATATGTTTTATTCGTGAATGATTAACATGATTTTTAGATAAATTTATAGCACTGGAACTATCACAATAAATAGTTGATTTACATAAATTAAAACCAAAATCTTGTATTGTTTGTTGCATATAGATAACTTGAGCAAATGCCAAGCTTCAGAAATATACTCTACTTCACATGTTGATAATGAAACACAATTTGTTTCTTACTAAACCAAGATACAAGAGATCGTCCAATGAAGTGACAAATCCCACTTGTACATTTTGTATCTATCCGGCTTCCTCCAAAATCTGCATCACTATAGGATACTAATTCAAAAGGACATTCCTTTGGATAGAATAGTCCAAAGTCCTTGGTTTTATTAAGATACTGTAGTATGCGTTTCACTGCTCGTAAATGTGATTCTTTGGGATCTGCTTGAAATCGTGCACCCAAGCAAACACTCATCATTATGTCAGGTCTACTAGCTGTTAAATATAGTAACAATCCAATCATACTTCGATACAATTTTTGGTCAATACTTTTGCCACTTTCATCTTTATCAAGATGTATTGTTGTACTCATAGGAGTTGGTTTGGTATAAGTATTTTTCATACCGAAGCGTTTAATAAGATTGTTACAATATTTCTCTTGATTTGTAAAAATACCATTTTCTTATTGTTTTATTTGTAAACCAAGAAAATAATTTAACTCACCCATATGTGACATTTCAAATTCTCTGGTCATTACATTAGAAAATTCTTAACAATAATTTTCGTTTGTAGATCCAAAAATAATATCATCAACATAAATTTGAATAATTAAAATATCTTGCTTGTTTCTTTTAATAAAAAGAGTTTGATCAACCTTCCCAATTTCGAAACCGGAATCTATAAAATATCTTTTAAGACAATCGTACCAAGCACGGGGTGCTTGTTTTAAACCGTATAAGGCCTTTTTAAGTTTATAGACATGGTCAGGAAATTGTTCATTTATGAATAAAGGAGGTTGTTCAACATAAACTTTTTCTTCTATAAAACCATTTAAAAAAGCACTTTTAACATCCATTTGATATAATTTAAAATAATGAAAACGTGCATATGCTAGTAAGATTTGTATTTCTTCTAGTCTAGTGACTGGAGCAAACTTTCTTCATAGTCAATTCCTTCTTCTTGATTATATCACTGTGCAACTAATATAGCTTTATTCCTAGTAATATTTCCTAGTTCATCTACTTTATTCTTGAAGACCCGCTTTGTACCAATAACTGATTGATCACTAGGCTTGGAACTAAATCCCAAACGTCATTTCTTTCAAATTGGTTTAGTTCTTCTTGCATTGCGATTAGCCAATTTTCATCGGTGGATGCTTCTTTAATATTTTTAGGTTCAATATGAGAAATGAAAGCTACATGACCCATTTGATTTAATTGACTTCTTATTCTAACGGATGAACTAAGTTCTCCAATGAAATTATCAGAAGGATGATCCTTTAATAATCTAGGTAGAGATCTTAATTCATTGTTATTGTTAACCATGTTTTCATTAATTTCAAAATTTGAAATTTCTGCATTTATGTTGTTGTCAAAGAATTCTTCGTCATCTCTTATACTTGGAATTTGTTTGAAATTTTCATCGAAGGATACATGAAGTGTTTCTTCGATGATATTGGTTCTTTTATTATAAATTCGATAAGCTTTGCTTCAATCTGAATATCCTACAAAGATTCCTTTAACGGATTTTGGATCGAATTTGCCCAACTGATCTTTTGTGTTTAAAATGAAGCATTTTGAACCAAACACTTTAAAATAAGAAATATTCGGTTTTTGACCATTAAGAAGTTCATAAGAAGTATTCTTAGTTAGTGGTCGAATAGAAACACGATTCAAAACATAACAGGCCGTTGCAACTGCTTCAGCCCAGAAATGTTTTGGTAACATACATCCATTTAACAAAGTCCTTGCACATTCTTGTAAAATTCTATTTTTGCATTCTACAACTCTATTTTGTTGTGGAGTTCTAGGAAGCGAAAAATTATGGAATTTCTTCTTACAAAAATGCTCAAAGGCTTCGTTTTCGAATTCACCTCCATGATAACTTCTTATGTTTTTGATTTTCAATCCTTTAAAATTTTGAATTCTTTAGACAAAAGTTTTGAAATTATCAAAAGTATCACTTTTGTTTTTCATAAAAATATTCCAAGTATATCTAGAAAAACCATCAACAATTGCAAACACATATCTATTGTAATTAATGGATTGTACTTGTGTTGGTCCAAACAAATCCATGTGTAGTAATTCAAGTGGTTGTAAAGTTGAAATAACTTTTTTAGATTTAAGACTTGGTTAATTTTCCTTACTGACATGCATCACAAATATGATCTATTTTAAAATTTATTTTTGGTAGACCTTTTACTATATCATTTTTAGAAAGCTTGTTTATAGCTTTGAAGTTAATGTGACAAAAACGTTTGTGCCATGGCCGAGGATCATTTTCTTTGGCTATTAAACACATATCTGAATTATGATTTATTTTCATATTTAGAATATAGATATTTCTGTCTCTATTTCCTTCAAAAAGAAGATTTTGATTTTAATCAAAAGTACTACATTTGTTTTCAGAAAATGTGATTTTGAATCCTTTGTCACATAATTGGCTGATACTAAGTAAATTATATTTTAAATTTTTGACAAGTAAAACATTTGAAATAAGAGTAAATTTGAAATACGTTGTTGCTCATATTGCCTTTGCCGATGATATAGCCTTTTTAGTTGTCTCTAAATGTGACGGAGCCTCCATCTGAGTAAGTAATTTTTGATAGCATATCTTTGTCTCCTGTCATATGTTTTGAGCAACCACTATCGAGTATCCATTTTACTCTTTTCTTGAGTGGGACCTACGAAAAATATAAGATAATATTGGTACCCACCTTTTTAATAGGGTCCTAAGAGTTAAGTCTTAGGAAACCAAACCCAAGAGGGTTCAGTATCCCATTTAAAAATGTAATCTTTATTTTTATGAACAGTTTCTAAATAGGTGTTTATATATTTCTTCCTAATCAAACTGTTGTTTGTTTTAGGAACCCAAACTTTTATGTTTTTTGGGTAAGTATTCCTTTTTGACTGTTTTACCGTAGGATTGATATTTATCCTAATTTTCTTTTTAGGTAGAGCTTTTGTTTTGTTAACATACCCTAATCCTTTCCTACTTGAAACACATTGAGAACTATCAATAATTTTAGATAGTGTTTCACTTCTTTATTAAAGTTTGAAATATTTTTTGTGATGCTATCTAACTTTGTTTTGAGACTAGTGTTATCTAATTCTATCAATTTTACTTTTGTCTTTAATTCGTGATTTTCAAAAACAAGAGCATCATTCTTTTCTTTTTGAGTTTCAATTTCTTGACTCAAAAGAGTGAGTTGAGAATTAATATTAGAGAATGATTCTTGTAATTTTTCATGTTTTTCCTCTAATATTTTCTTCTCATCTTTAAGCATATCTCTTTCGAATTCTTCTTTTTCCTGATGTTCATAAGTTTCCTTATGTTTTCTTTTGAGTTTTTTTAGAGTGTCGACTAGCTCTGAGTTTATCTCTATCATATTATCGAAGGTAAAATCACTAACCTCGTTTTCATTAGCCATAAAGAAAACATAAGCTTGCTCGTTTTCACCGTCACTACTGCTATCGGATAAAGGGGTATCTGAATCATCCCATGTAACAGAGAATGCTTTCTTTTTCTTATCTTTTCTTCCCTTGTTGAAGTATTTTTTTCTTTAGTTCTAGACATTCTTTCTGCATATGACCTTTCTTATGATAATTAAAACACTCTACGACTAAGATGATGGTTTGCTTTGAAAGTTCTGTTTTCCATTATTTCTGCTGTTATTTCGGAATTTCAAGAACTTTTTGAAATTTTTGGCAATAATGCGAGATCTTCTTCATCTGAATATTCATCTTTTTCTTCTTCAGCGTGGAAAGCTATGTTCTTTTTGTCTTGTGCTTGTACTCGTTTTGCCTGCAAATTCACTTCATCGGACATCAGATTTCCTATTAACTCTTCAGGTTTTGTGGCAAAGAGGTCATTATCTTCTTCAATAGCCAAGACTTTTCTTTTCCATTCATCCACTAAAGAGTTTAGGATTTTTGATACAATATCAAAATCAGTGTACTTTTCTCCTAATCCTAATAGTGAATGATAGATATCTTGAAATCTAGAGTACATATCATTGATGGATTCATCTTGTTTCATTCTCAAGTTTTGAAATTGATTTTTGAGCATGGAGATTTTGCTTGGTTTGACTTTGTTAGTTCCTTCATGGGTGATTTTAAGTGTTCTCCATATTTATAAGCAGTTTGACACATGCTAACACGATTAAATTCATTTCTATCCAGTGCACAAAATAACTTGTTCATAGCTTTAGCATTGGTAGTAGCATCTAATTCTTGTATGTTTGTCCATATGGAGTATTCTCCAGTAGGAAGAGTGAATTCATTTTGTGTGATATTCCATGATTCAAAACTATTTGATTGCATATAGATTCTCATACGAGTAGCCCAATAATTATAGTTCAAACCATTGAAAAATGGAGGTCGTGCAGTGGATCGACCTTCAATAAAACTAGTGTTAGTGACAGTGTTATTGGTAGTACTGGTGTTGTTTTCCATATTAGCAAGATATTAGATAACTGTATAACGGTTATAAGATGCCTTGCTCTGATACCAAATGAAAATGCAGTGTGGATATTGCTTTATGGAATTATATTAAACTAGCGTGGAAATAAACTAAGTTACTAAAGTAATGAATAAGTAAATAAAACAAGCACACTAGGAATTTTTGTACTGGTTCGAACTTCCCATTCTATGTCCAGTCCTAGACTTCTTTTGGAATTTCAACTACAATAACCCTTACTTAACCCAAAGGAACAGGTTTACACTGCCTGAGCAACCGAACAGGACTTCACCTGCCTAAGCAACCGAATAGGATTTCAATACAAATTACAAATATATCTGACTGTAGTGTGTTCTTGAATAACACTGATAAGTCAATTGAGTACAATCTTCCTATAATCTTCTCCTTTATGATATATAGTGATGTGCTTTGAGAATTGTGGATGATAAAGTGATCAATGATCAAAGTATGTAAGCAATTTGAGTGCAATTTGAAAGTTTAAGAATATATGAGAATTCAAGAGTGCTAAAAGTAAATTCTGTGAATTGTTTGTTGAATTCTATAATCTATTTATAGTATATAAAGAGTTGCATCTATAGATGAAAAGTTATATTGAAAAGAACAGTTGCAACCATTGATTTTGAAAACGTTTCTCTTCGGTGAAGAGAAGTGACTTTTCAAGAAAATAGCTATTAGAAATATTCAGACATCTGAATAAAATAATTCGGACTTTTGAATTGGATTAAAACGCAAACAGCAAGCTATTTGGCAATTTTTGACCTTTCTCAGACGTCTGAATATTTCATTCAGACATCTGAATATTGTGAAAACATAATTCATGTTTCAGCATTCAGACGTCTGAATGAATGGTTTCAAACGTCTGAGTCAGAATAGCGAATGTATGTGTGTGTGCATATATATATATATATATATATATATATATATATATATATATATATATATATCATTTCAGGAGAGATTTTAACAAATTTTTAAGTAAAGTACAGACTCTAGACACACAATATACAGCTTTAAACATCTGAAACGAAATCTGCAATAAGTCTCCTGCAAAGATGGTTAGTATACACATCACATTTTATATAGGTTGTCACAATCAAAATCGAGATTCCAACATAAAGGTCCATAATATGAACAAGTAAGCCTATATTTATAGACGAAGATGACAAAATATCTTCCTGAAAGTTCGATAGAAGGACCTCTAAGACCATATAGACCTATAAGAGGGATCGCATGGCCCAAATCCCAAGGAATAGCGATCGAGCCAACCCTATTTTAGGGGAATTTGGGAGTGAGATCCCTATGGTAACTTCCCCATATAGTAGTATGCTTTGACTTTAAGTTTTTTGCCAATTGAATTAGTAGAACTTGAGTTAGTGCTTGATCTTTTGCTTCAATATGAGTTGTCTTCTGGTTTCAGCCAATAACCCTTACATCTTCTTGAGATATGATCCTTAGGGTAGGCTCTCTAGGGTCCTCACATCTTGCTCAAAAAAATTCATGCATTGGACTTATGGATCTTAAGATATTGATTGTTTTCTATTAAAGTGCACTTGCTTCCTGAAACATGTCGATCCCTATGTTGAAGGTTGATTATAACTTATCCTTTCTATGTATTGAACCATATTACATACTTTGAACATTCTTCATCACATATCTCTCAATTCTGTTCGATCACAGCTTCATACTTCTATTTGTATTTGACTTCCGGACCCTACAATCATAGCTCTAGATTTACTGGCCTTGACAACAGTGGAATCTACCTTGTCCAATCAGTTCGAATATAGCTAGGTCAAAATGCCATATAAAATTGCCTTTAAAAATACGTCTTCTACTGAACATGACATGCTTTGAATCAAAGAAAGTTAGAGTTGTCAGAAAGAAGTCCATCTAACTCTCGAAATAGTCGTTATCCTTCTCTTGAATTATTTCTGTAAAGTGTTGGACATCTTCTTGATCGTCATGACGCCTCGTCGATTTCCAATAATATAAATTCAGGATTATATTCCATCAGTTGCTATCCACGTCTGATTCTATGAGACTGGTGAGGTTTGGCTATCTGATCTGGTTTTGACCTTGAAAGTTTCAGGTTTGGATTCAATTTTTGTCGATTTCAAAAATTGAACTTTTAGAATATACACGTGCACGTTCGGGTACACGTTCTTGTCATTGGCTTCAAAATGCGTTTGCATCATCATGGGTCATCGCCAATTTTCGTTGAGTTACATGCTATTTCATTTCAATTTGGATATATGTACTTTACCTAACTCCGATACCCAAGTTTGCATGCACATAGGCTCATAACCGACCCCTTCTTGTTTTTACGAATGTAGGAATCGACATTCTATTAGCTGATCCCCCCTTCTTTTTATATGTTTATAGGGATTGGCATTCTTCTAATGGATCCCTTCTTTCTTTTTTCTGGCTTCGTGAAGAAAACAAGGTAGGCCAACCCCTCCAGCTCTATATATAAGCCAACGCTTTCCATCCCACACTTTATTTCATTTCACCTCTATTTTCTTTTATCCTTTTCAAGCTCAGTCCCGAACCCTCCTCTTTCAACTTAGAAAACCCAACCCCTTCCTTTTCTCTCAAACACTGCCTTTGTACATAAACTAGTCGTTCTATTTTGCTTTAAATCGCTACGTCTTTAATTTGAATTGTAATCCAGTATCTCCCCTCGAGTAGCTCATTTTCTATATGCTTTGGTAAGTTCGCTCACCTTTAACATTTAATTTCATGACGAGATGATGGGTTCTGTTCATAATAATCGTAGTCTGAGTTTGGAGGAGATGTGTAACACCCTTAATTCTTAATAACATTATTCAGAAGATTTAATTAATCTAAATAGAATAATGTAAATATTAAGTGATAAAGGGATTGAGATTTGAATAAATACTTAGAGGCCATGCATAATTAATTAAGTAAATGGGCTCAAGAATGGCTTATAGGCTAATTAGTTTACACAAATGTATATTAGGTATTAGCCGAACCTTAATTCCATATCCCTTATATATATATATATATATCCATGGCTTACCATCCAATCACATCCATTTCTCATTTTCACAAAACATAAAATGTAGACATAAAGAGGAGTCAGCCATTGCTAGGAAGAAAAGAGAAGAGAAATTAAATCAACGGTTAAATAATTGAAGCAAGGGGAATAAATCTCAATCGCAATCCAATCTCCTTATCTTAATCAAGGTGAATAATAATTCATATCATCTCTATTTTGTTTTATGATCATGTGTTTTCAGATTTAAGATTAAATTCATTTTTACGATTCTTTGGATGATGATATGCTTGAATTATAATTTGTTTGATTTAAACAAGATTGTTTAAATGGTAATTTATGCGATTTAAGGGCAGAACCGATTGAAATTGATGTTTGAATGCCATGGAAAATTATATGTTATATAAAACAAGATTTTGGAGTTGGGTTTTAATTTTGATAATTTTCTAAGCTATGGAAAGATTGTTATGAATTTTCAAATGAAAATATGGTTAATTGGGTTTAGAAATTTATTTCAGAAATTTGATTGAGAATTTGGGTCTAAATTTTTTATATGTTAGATAACATGATGAAAGTAAATTTTTATAATCTTTGGGGATTTTTCCTAAGTAATTTGCTATGGAAATTAAATTATTTCAAAAGAAGGACTTATTTGCAATATTTGTTTTGCATAATGGAAGGGCTTGTTTGTTAAATTAATCTTGATTGAGATCTGGATTTAAGTGGCGGTTACTTTAGTAAAGAAATTTGAAAAGTTGAGGCAACCAATCATATGTTTACACTTGGGCAGGTTAGCTAGATAGAATTTGCTTTAATTGTCATTAATCAACTTTTACTCCGAAAAGCAGGTTTCACCTCTATTGGAAGTGCCTTTCGACTCCAATGCTTCTGCTCCATCTCAATCGAAACCAACCTAGGCAAAAAACCAATACAAGATATAACTTAGATGGTATGTAGTGGATTGGAAAAAGGCAAAAGGCATGGTGTCGAAAGCTTTGCTTCCGATGGAGTCGATACCTTTGTTTGTTTTAAAAAGTTAAGTGCCTGCCTTTGTTTTATTAAAGGTTTTGAAGGAGTCGAAACATATGCTTTCGAAAGGGGTTTTCTAATAGCTTTCGAAGGGGTTGCCATTTTATGTTTTAAAAGTAATATCATTCGAATGAGTTCCTTTATTTGTAAAATAAGGCTTTCAAAAGTAGGGGTTCCGACGTAGTCGAAGCCCTACTGTCGTTCTTTTGCCTTTTGAGTGTATTGAAGTCATCAATGCTTTCGAAGGGTAGGCTTTTTTAAGGTTTTTAAATCCACTTCCCAAATACTTTCAAAAGGGTCCAAGGTTTTCGAAGGCAATGGCTTTGAAAGGGGGTTTTCCTTCAATGTTCTGCTTAAATGATTTGAAGCTTTCAAAAGGATCCTGCCAATGCCATCAAGTTTTTCCACAATACCTTTTTATGATAAAGAATGGTTTCGAAAGAGATGCCTTCGTTTATATTCACTTTGACCCAAATAATATTTTTAACTATAAACCCAATGGTTTCGAAAGATGGACTGTTAATGGTTTTGGAAGGGATACTTTTAAAGGTTTCGAAATGGGTACTTCTAAAGGTTTCGGATGGGGTACTTCAAAGGTTTCAGATGGGGTACTTCAAAGGTTTCAAAGCTATTCTTATAAGAGTTAATAAGTAATATTTTATTACATTCGAAAGGTTTCAAAAGGGAGGTTTTAAAGTGTTTTGAAAGGCAGGGGCCTAATGTTTTGGAAAGAGATTTATATGTTTTCGAAGAAGGTTATCCAGTGAGGTCGAAAGCAAAATTTTGAAGGTTTCAAAAGCGTTAGTTTTTCAAAACAATTAACCCTATCTCGTTTTAAAGGAAAAAAACCATGGCTAAGTAAACGAGTTTTGAAATGGTTTTAAAAAAGAAGTTTTCTTTGATAAAATATTAGGTTAAAGGGATAACCATGTTTTATATGAAAATAATTTCAAGGATATTAAACCTACAGGAGTGGTATTATTATGTTATTATCTTTACTTCTTCAAATATATATATATATATATATATATATATATATATTCACATTGTAATGAACACATAATGCTAATTTCAGAAAGTGCAGAATAACCAGCTAGGTTGACCCAGTATTGAATATAAGTTAAATTAATTAAGATATTGGCAGGGGCCAATAGGTTCTCAGTAAGCCCATAAAAACTGTGTATAAGAAAATACATTGGTAGGGGCCAATAGGTTTATAGTAGGCCCATGAAAGCTATGTTTAAATGAAGATGTCAGGAAGACAAGTTCATAGTTAGCCCATTAAAACTATGATTTGGTATTGGCTTGGTCCAATAAGTTTATAGTTAACCCATGAAAACTATATCCGGATTAAGATATTTACAAAAGTCAATAGGTTCCTAGTCAACCAATGAAAACTAGGGTAAGATAAAAGATATTGGAGTTACTAATAGGTTCAGGGAGAACCCATGAAACAGTAAAGATATTGGCAGGGGCCAATAGGTTCTTAGTGATCCTATGAAAACTATGTAGCTAGATAGGGAGTCCTTAAACATTAAACTAGTTATTAGTAACCCTATGAAAACTAATAGGTTAATAATGACCCTAGAAACTATACCTGAGATAGATAGTCAAAATGAATGAGGATGGGATCCAGAATTGATTTACTTGTTTTGCAGATCATCATATTGTTTTAAATTGTTTTAACCATTGTGGATGTAGGAGCATAGTATATGATTTTATAAAGGTTTTAGGATACTAGTGAGGAAAAAACCCATTCCGCTAAGCGGTGTGGTCTCACTAGATATCTAAATGGTTTGAGATGGGAGATTATTACTCATACCAGGCTTTATGTCTGAGTCGAAGTTTATGTTTTCACCTTAAACTCTCGGGTACTCAATTGATTTTGAGTAGTTTGAGAGTTGAGTTTTCATGTACCTCTTTAGACGAATAAGCTTCCGGAGACGTGCAAGAGGCACAATAGCTATCTAGAGTTCTCTTTTATTTTGGTTCCGTTGTGTTTTTGTAAAGGCAAAATTGTTAAATTCTCTATATGTACACTATGATCATCCAAGGGAGCTTCTTCATATGTCGCTCATGGTATATATTGTAATAAATATATTTCCTCTGAATGTGGTTAGCGATTGCAGGATTATGTAATGAATTTGAAATGTATTGAAATGAAATGTGGGACTTGTTTGATGTTTTAATTTTTTCTCTCTATATTTATCTGTTTCTGTCTATAAATGTATCTAACATTACTGTATTTGATCGTCGAGGATTAACAACTACGGATGACTACAACATCTATAACCGTTAGTCATGGACCTCCAAGTAGGGGGTGTTACAAGTCGGTATCAAAGCATAGGTTTATGAAAACTTAAAAGCAAAATTAAATCTAAAAGCTTTTTGAAACATAATCCAGTGAATCAAGAATATGATCGGGCTTTGGGCTAACGGTATAATAAAGAACTTATATTTGATATATTGGTGTATATATAAGTATGCAATCCCCTCTCTCTTAGACCGTTCTTCTGTATCTTACTAAGGCTCATATGAAGATTTACGAGAAAGAAGATATGGAAGCAAGAAAAGGAAGAGGAAATTTTGATGGAGGAAGCACCACAATCAATGGAAATTCTCGACCTACCAGGAGGAACCAAGGTCGATAGGATAATGATAACAAAAACCTGATGCCAATGTTGGCGTTGGAAATCCACCTGTAGATATGGGGGAGATGTATCAGTTCTTCGTCAATATGATGTAAGAAGGAGTTGTTGCTGGAGTTGTTGGTAATGTTGGAGGAGCTAATCTTGTGGCTCCAATGGGGAATAATTATGCTAAAATGAGCATAGATTACACTAGTCTAGGTGGGAAACTGTTTTTGGGAATGAAGGATGTTATAGAAGTTGAGGATTGGCTGTTATATTGTGAGACAATCTTTTCTGATTTAGGTTTGGATGATGTGTAGAAGAAAAGGTTGGCCTTTGGGCAGTTGCAAGGGTCAGCACTTCATTGATTGAATAGTGTTACTACTGGGGTTCCGGAGGAGGGGTTTACTTGGTAATATTTTATAGGAAGATTTAAACAAATGTTTTTATCTGAGGTTGCTAAGTCAGCATTGATGAGAAAGTTTATGGATCTAGTTCAAGGAGGGATGCCTGTTATCGAGTATGCCACTAAGTTTGATGAGCTACCTCGATATGGGTATGCTACAATAAATATTGACATCAGAAGAAATAAGAGGTTCATTCAGAGACTGAGGCCCGAGCTTGCTAGGGAGACCCTGACACATATCTATGATCCTTGTAATGTGGTTGTGGAGATAGAAATCCGCCATAAGGAGATGCTTGCTATTTGTGCTAGAGAGAAGCTAGTTAAAACCCAAGGTTCTCAGGGAAAGAAGAGAAGGTTCTTTAAGAAGAAGGGATCCCAGAAGGGAGAAGCTTCCAAGAAGGCAAAGGCTGATTTAGTTTGCTACAAGTGTGACAAAAAGGGTCATTATCCAAATGAGTGTCGGTCAGGCAAGGGGAAGAAGGCTGCAGATAAGAAGAATGTGAAGCGCTTCAACTATGACCAAGTTGGGCATTATAAGAATCAGTGTCCAAAACTGGTTAGGGCAGATAAGGGAAAGGTTTTTGCTATTGAACCATCATCTACTAAGCCTACTGCAGCTGAGAAAGGGAAGATGGTGATGGAAGGTGCGTTTTTGATTTAGAGTATAGCGGTTAGGATACTATTTGATACCAGTGCATCACAATCATTTATGTCCCGGTGTTTGGGCGGTAGATTATGCTTAGAACTCACATACCTCATTACTTCCTTAGGGGTTGTGAACCCAATAGGAGGGTAAGCAACTCTAGAGATGAGATGTGACCAATTAGAACTTGATTTTATAGGACATAAGTTTACATGCAGTCAGTATGTTTTCGATTTCGTAGATTTCAGAATCATTTTGGTTATGGATTGTTAAGAAGGTATATGGATAGGATATTTTGCCAAGATAGGGAGACAACAATGAGACACCTTGATAGTCATAACCGAATTATATTCTCAGTAGAGAATTCTGACTGGAGTAGTTATGTTTTGTCAAGAACAATGGAAGTGGGAGAAGATTTATAAGTCAGGTCCGAGTAGCAAGAGAATTTGCCGATCTCTTTGAGCCGGTCATAAAACTATCACCTAAACGAACTATTAAGTTTCAGATAGATCTTTTGTCGGGAGATAAACCTATAAGCAAACAACCTAGCAGGATGACACCGACCTAGATGAAGGAATTGAAGGTGCAACTAATGGATCTAGAAGGAAAGAATTTTAATAGACCAAGCAGTTCACCTTGAGGAGCGGCCATGATGTTCGTAAAGACACCAGATGGACTGCTGAGGATTTGTATCGACTGTCTTAAGTTGAACGAGAGGACGATCGAGAATAAGTATCCTTTGCCGAGAATTAATGATCTATTTGATCAGTTTTGTGGAGTCAGAGAGTTTTCCAAGTTGGATTTGGCAACAGGTTTCCATCAGTTAAGAGTGGTACAGGACAATATTCCTTTAATAGCATTTCTAACTAGGTATGGTTCGTATGAGTGGTTAGTAACACCATTCGGGTTAATGAATGCACCTGCTTTCTTCATGGAACTAATTAGCTGAGTTTTCCAAGAGTATTTGGATAGGTTCATGTTGGTGTTTATAGATGACATTTTGATATACTCAAAGGATGAAAGAGAGCACGAAGATCATCTTACAGGTGTGCTTGAGATGCTGAGGTGGCATCAGCTAAAGGAAAAGTTCTCCAAGTGTCATTTTTGGAAGAATGAGGTCAAGTTTCTTGGTCATGTGGTTTCTGAGTAGGGCTTGTCAGTCGATCTAGATAAGATTGAAGCTATTAATAATTGAAAGAGACAAGAGACGGTGACTGAGATTAGAAGTTTTCTTGGACTTGCTGGCTATTATCGGGGATTCATCAAGGACTTCTCACAGATAATAGCACCTTTGATTAAGCTAATAATAAAGGAGGTGAAGTTTGTTTGGTCCGACAAATATACGGAAGCATTCCTTAAGTTAAAGTATTTGTTGACCAATGCACCTTTGTTAGTGGTTCTCGATGAAAATCAAGGGTTGGTGGTGTATACCAATGCATGTGGAATTGGATTGGGAGCTGTGTTGATGCAGAAAGGTAAAGTGATTGCTTATGCCTCACGACAGCTTAGACCACATGAAGTAATATATCCTACTCATGATTTGGAGATGGCAGTGGTGGTCTTCGCATTGAAGATTTGGATAAATCATCTCTTAGGGAAGAGATTTGAGCTATACATAGATCATATGTCATTAAGATACTATCTCGGAAGGAGTTGAATATGAGATAGCAGAGGTGGTTGGAGCATTTAGTTGCTTATGATTTTGGTATAGAACATACATCAGGAAAAGTTAATAAAGTAGTGGATGCTCTTGGCAGAAGACATAAGAATGTGGTGTTAGCTATGTTGGCGGAATGGAAGGATTTAGAAGCCTTGACTACCTATAATGTGCAGTTAAGATCGACTGCTAGTTCTAGTCAAAGTATTTCCATGTCGTCCTGTTTAGAAGTTCGACCGGTGTTGTCAGGAGAATTGTTTCTAAGTAGAAGAAGAATCCATTATTAGCCTAGAAGATCAGAAGGCTTAAGGTTGGAAATGACATTGGTGGTCTAAAATGTTTTAGTATTGACCAGAGGGGATTGTTAGAAAGAAGGGACGATTGTGTGTTCCAAATGTCGAGGACTTGAAGAAAGAAGTTCTTAGAGAATGTCATCGATCCAAGTTTACGATTCATCCTAGAGGGACCAAGATGTATCAAGACATGAAAAGGAGCTTCTAATGGGAAGGTATGAAGAGGGATGTTGGCTTGTGGGTTAGGCAGTATTCAAACTGTCAACAAGTGAAAGCTGAACATCAAAAGCCGAGTGGATTGCTTCAAACTCTAGAGATTCTGGCTTGGAAATGGGATTCGA
The DNA here is from genome assembly GCA_030765085.1 of Allium cepa. Taxonomy (NCBI): domain Eukaryota; kingdom Viridiplantae; phylum Streptophyta; class Magnoliopsida; order Asparagales; family Amaryllidaceae; genus Allium; species Allium cepa. The sequence goes on from CM060934.1 coordinate 208,633,088, forward strand.
TATCCATGGATTTTGTTGATGGGTTGCCAAGGTTAAATAGAGGAAATGAAAGTATATGGGGTATAGTGGACAGGCTGACCAAGAGTGCCCATTTCATTCTAGTAAATTCAACCAGGACGACATCTGTTTTAGCTAAGTTGTCATGAAGAACATAGTTAAACTACATGGATTTCCCAGTAGCATAGTTAGTGACAGAGATGCTTTATTCACTATCGAATTCTGGAAGAGTATACAGGATATGTTAGGCACTAAGCTCAAGTTGAGTACTTCATATCACCCTCGGACGGATGGGCAGTTAGAGAGAGTCAATAAGCTACTCGAGGATTTATTGAGAGCTTGTTATTGGACTTCAGTGGATCTTGGGAGGATGCATTTGGTTGAGTTTTCGTATAATAATAGTTATCAGACTAGTGTAGGAATGGCGCCTTTTTAAGCTTTGTATGGAAGGCCATGAAAATCACCAGCATATTGGTTGGAGACTAGAGACAAATTAGTCTTAGGTCAAAGTTGGTTAGGGAGGCATCAGAGAAGATTGAGTTGATTCGAGAAAGGATGAAGAAAGCTCAGTCTAGATAGAAAATTTATGCAGATAAGAGGCATAAAGACCTAGAGTTCTCAGTTGGAGACATGGTTTTCATTAAAATATCACCGTGCATGAAGTGGTACGTTTCAGGAAGTTGGGGAAACTGGCATCGAGATATGGTGGTCAACTCCAGATTATATAAAGGATTGGAAAGCTCGCTTATAGAGTAGAGCTGCTGAGCAGTATGGCAGGTGTCCATAATGTATTTCATATGTGCATGAACCAGAGACTACTATTCCTCTGACAGGGTTGGATGATTTGGTAGTAGAGCCTAATTTGGCTTTTGTTAGACAACTAGTTCGAGTTGTAGCGATAGATGAGAAAAGACTGAGGAACAAAACAGTCAAGTTGGTGAAAGTCCGGTGGAGCGACAACGAGAAGGACTATACTTGGGTGAAAGAGGACAAGATTTGGGACACTTATCCTGATCTGCTTTGGGTGTAAGTCTATATTAGATTTATATAGATAATTGCTATTCAGATAGGCTGGTAGGTTAGTTAAGAGTCATTACAGATGATTTCTATGTTTAGTATTTAGTCCTTACTAAATTTCAAGGATGAAATTCTTTAAGAAAGGGAGCCTATAACAACCCTAATATTTAATAGCATTATTCAAAAGATTTAGTTAGATAAATTAAATAGAATACTATAAATGTTAACTGATAAGGGGATTGAGATTTGAATAAATACTTAGAGGCCATACATAATTAATTAAGTGAATGGGCTTAAGAATGGCTTATGGGCTAATTAGTTTACACAAGGGTATATCGTGTATTAGTCGCACCTTAATTCCATAACCTTTATATATCCACGGCTTACCATCTATTCACATTTATTTCTCATTTTCACAAAAACGTAAAACGCAAACAAAAAGAGGATTCGCCATTGCTAGGAAGAAAAGAGAAGAGAAATTAAATCAAAGTCTAAAGAATTAAAGCAAGGGGAATAAATCTCAATCTTAATCCAATCTCCATATTTTAATCAAGGTGAATAATTATTCATACCATATCTATTTTATTTTATGATCATGTGTTTTCGGATTTAAGATTAAATTCATTTTTATGATGCTTTGGATGATGATATGCTTGAATTATAATTTGTTTGATTTAACCAAGATTGTTTAAATTGGAATTTATGCGGTTTTAGGACAAAACTGACTGAAAATGATGTTTAAATGCCATGGGAAAATAATATGTTATGTAAAATATGATTTTGGAGTTTGGTTCTAAGTTTGATAATTCTTCAAGCTATGGAAATATTGTTATAGATTTTCAAATGAAAATACGGTTAATTGGGTTTAGAAATTTATTTCAGAAATTATATTGAGAATTTGGGTCTGAAATTTTGATATGTTAGATAACATGAAGTGAATTCTGCAATTTTTGAGATTTTTCCTAAGTGGTTTGCTATGGAAATTAAATTATTTTAGAATAAGGTCTTATTTGCAACATTGGTTTTGCTTAATGGAAGGGCTTATTTTTTAAACTAATTTGATAGAGATTTGGAATTAAGCGACAGTTACTTTGGTAAAGAAATTTGAAAAGTTGAGGCAACCAATCACATGTTTACACGTGGGCTGGTTAGTTAGATCAAATTTGCTTTAGTTGGCATTAATCAGCTTTTACTCAGAAAAGCATATTCCATCTCTATTAGAAGTGCCTTTCGGCTTCAATGCTTCTGCTCCATCTCAGTCGAAACCAAACCCGGCTGAAACAATACACAAGGTATTACTTAGATGGTACGTAGTGAATTGGAGAAAGGCGAAAGGAATGGTGTCGAAAGCATTGCTTTCGATGGGGTCGATACCTTTGTTTTTTTAAAGGTTAAGTGTCTGCCTTTGTTCTTCATTAAAGATATCAAAGGTGTCGAAACATATGCTTTCGAATGGGGGTTTCTAATAGCTTTCGAAGTGATTTCCATTTTATATTTTAAAAGTAAGAGCTTTTGAATGAGTTCCTTTATTTGTAAAATTATGCTTTCAAAATAGGGGTTTCGACCTAGTCGAAGCCCTACTGCCGTTCTTTTGCCTTTCAAGTATATTGAAGTCATCAATGCTTTTGAAGGGTAGTTTTTTTAAAGGTGTTCAAAGCCACTTCCTAAATGCTTTCGAAAGGGTCCAAGGGTTTCCAAGGCAATGGCTTTAAAAGGGGGTTTCGATGTTATCCTTCAATGTTCTGCTTAAATGATTTGTAGCTTTCGGAAGGATGGTGCTGATGCAATCATATTTTTCCACAATACTTTTATATGATAAAGAATGGTTTCGAAAGAGATATTTTTATTTATATTCACTTTGACCCAAATGATATTTTTAAATATAAACCCAATGGTTTCGAAATATTAATGGTTTCAGAAGAGATACTTCCAAAGGTTTCGAAAGGGGTACTTCCAAAGGTTTCGATTGTTGTACTTTCAAAGGTTTCAGATGTGGTACTTTCAATGGTTTCGAAGCTATGCTTCTAAAAGATAATAAGTAATACTTTATTACATTCAAAAGGTTTCAAAAGAGAGGTTTTAAAATATTTTGAAAAGCAAGGGACTAATGTTTTGAAAAGTGATTTATATACTTTCGAAGGAGGTTTTCCAATGAGGTCGAAAGCAAAGTTTTGAAGGTTTTGAAAGACTTATTTTTTCAAAACAATTAACCCAATCTCATTTTAAAGGAAAAAACCCATGAATAGATAAAGGAGTTTTGAAATGGTTTTAAGAAGAGCTTTCCTTGATAAAATATTATGTTAAAGGGATTAACCATGTTTTGAATTATTTTAACTATTATGGATGTAGGAGCACGGTATATGGTTTTATAAAGGTTTTAGAATACTAATGCGGAGGGAAACACATTCTGCTAAGCGGTGTGGTCTCAGTGGATATCTAAATGGTTTGAGATTGTAAATTATTATTCATACCATACTTTATTCTAACTCGAAGTTTATGTTTTCCCCTTAAACTCTCTGGTACTCAATCGATTTTGACTAGTTTGAGAGTTGAGGTTTACAGGTACCTCTTTAGATGAATAAGATTCTGGAGACAAGCAGGAGGCATGATAGCTATCTAGAGTTCTGTTTTATTTTGGTTTCACTATGTTTCTTTTATAAAGGCAAAGTTATTAAATTGTCTATATATATACTCTGATCATCCATGGAGGCATCTTCATATACCGTTTTGTTGTATATTGTAATAAATGTATTTTCTCAAAACATGTCGTTCTTGGCCGTCGAGGATTAATAACTATGGATGACTGCAACATCCATAGTCATTAGTTTTGGGCCTCAAAGTATGGGAGGTTACATATGAGATTGATGATGGCAATGCAGGGTTTTGGAAAGTGGGAGAGGAGGAGAAAGAAAAATGTGAAGGATGACTGAAAGAAAGGGATTGATCATGGTGTAACACGGTGGAGAGGGATCGGAGTAGATGTTTGATGGAATTGAGTGAACTTTGAAGCAGAGGGATCAGTTATGTTGTTGTTATGTAAGTGAAGGAGAGGGTTCAGTATTTAATGTTTGAGGAAAGTACTTGAACATTGAAAGAAAGGGATCAATTGTTTGTAGCTTGCATGGAGGGATCGGTAGCTTTGCTTAAGTGGGAGTGTTGGTGAATTATGAATGCGGCTAAGTAGAGGGATCGGTTGTCTTAGAGTATGGATGGACTGGTTGCTTTATCAAGTGTAGAGGGACTGGTTATAATAAGGGATATGGATTGACATAAATAGAGGTTGGCATACATAGGGATCGGTTGCACTTAGCCGTTTTTAAGATTTGAAATTAACTTGAAAACCAATCCATATTCACTTGTTTTAACAATTAGAACCAATTCCATCCTAATGAACTTGAATATATGACGATAATGAACAGTATGACTTGCATATCCAATATCGAACTCGAAATTGAACAACCAAACTCCTGGGTCTTAAGACATAAAATAAAATTTAACATATAGACTATAATAATGAACTTCACTGTAACGAACCGCCTTTCATTCCATAGAAAGACGCATCATTAAGAAGAAAGAAAGGGATAGAAAAGAGGAAAGAAAGGAAAGAAAGAAACAGACAACATCAGAATCTCACAGCGGAACAAATAAATTATATTATATCACATAAAACTTTACATAGTATCATTTACATCAGAGTTAAACAGCTAATACAACACAAACTAGATAGTTATAAACATCTGTCTAGCAATTACAATTCAAGTACATTCAGAGAAATAGATACAACTCAAACACAGCAGAACCACTATATATATCTACACGCTGAAGCCTCCTGCTCCATTATCTCCTTCAGAACTCGTCAAAGAAATCCTGAATCACTTGACTACTCATACATAATATGAGTACCCAAGAGTTTAATAAAACAGAAAATAAACACTCGGGTCAGACATGGGTCTGGCGTGAGTAAACAGGGATAAAAGTTGCTTAACTTTAGAAAATCCTTTGAAAACAAGAGGTATCACGTAAGACATCCCACACATAGTGTCTAGGGTTTTCAAATAAATAAGAAATAGCCGAAATTGTTACATTCATTAAATTCCAGCTACTAGCCACGAAAGTGGGTAATACAATCAAAACCGTAGGGTCTCGTAGGGAGAATGGGTTTCCATCAAAGGCAGAGCTACTGGGGTACCGCCCGTCACAGTACGTGGCCTAGATCACCGTACCGAGGAGTACGCCCGCTCCCCTGCAACACAGAGCCGGGACCATTCCTTACTGAACAGTCCCGAACAAGACCACCCCGCAGATTGGCCGTCGCCAACTGCCACACAACCGAATATAAAGGGACCTCTAGACAGGGTAAATCTTGCTCTCCAGTGGGAGCTACCCAAGAAGCCTTGCTGCACCACCCCTGTTTTAGCCATTCCCGCTTGATGACGCTTGAGGCTATGATTACCTTTATAGGACACGTCAAACTTAGAATGCTCATCGTCCACCTGATGATGTTCTGAAAGCATTCAATCCATACTAGTGCATTCCGGGTTCGAACGAAACCGAAGGCACTATCTCGTTGCACTCATTTTGGAATCACCCTCAGAATCAACGACTATAGCCCTTGCACTCTAAATCACCATCTCGAACCTATAAGTACTATTCCGTCAAACTCATTACGGAATCACCCACAGAGTTATACTGACGTATAGTTCTTACAGCTCGAGTCTTCACTTGCTCCACTTGGATTAACGACCTAACGTTTAATTGGAATCGATGCGGTTTTTGGATATCCAAATATGGAAACCCGATCCCGGTCTCACCGAAATCCAAATGCCATCTTAATGTCCAAGTTGTACTTAAGGGTTTTAAACAATTAACTCATTTCATTATTATCTATTTCACACAGATAGATAAACTACATATCACAATAGATAATCACATTCTCATCATAAACAGATAATCTATATCATCATCACAACAGATAATCATCACAATCAGATAACCCATCACAAACCATCATACTTTAAACAAGCATCCATATCACACAGATACAACTTATCTCATTATTGAGATCTCAACCATCCAATCAATAACATCCATAAGCAATGATTTATTAACCATCAATTATAATTAATTTAAAATGAATTAAATTAATTACTTCTATCTCTAATTAATTTAAATTAAATTAAATTAATTACCACATTTAAAACCTGCTTAATATCCATGAATTATTAACCCAGTTAATTAATCACTTCTTAAGTATTCAACTTGATTAAACACATTTTGATTAATCATCCTCAAATTACAATAAGTAATTAGTCATCAATTAATTTTCACAAATTAATTAACCTTATTCATAAGTAATTTACATTTAATTACTTTATTAATTAACTATAATTATTACATATATCCTTAATTAATTACAATTAATCACTTAATTAATTAATTATTACTTAATTAAACAATCACATCATTAATTATATTAATTAATGATCTCTAATATTTAAATAAATTACTTAATTAAAATTTATTTCATTTAGTAACTAATCTGATCATTAATCACCTTGATTAATATTCAATTCAGTAATTAACTATCTTTAATTACTCATTTACAAATTAATTATCCAATAATTAATTATCTTTATTAATTAATTCCTTGATTAATTACAAAAGTAATTATCCAAATTACTTTATTAAAAATCATATACACTAATTTCATTCCAGTAATTACCATTTATTACTTCACAAAGTAATCATGCTCCATTAATTAAGTAATTTCATTCATTAAATCATCAAATGATTTCTTAAATTAATTAAACTAAATTTATTAATTTAAAAAAATCACAATATCAAAATTAATTACAATAAGTAAAAAAATCCTGAATTACTTTTATCAAGTAATTATATTTAACAAATTACAACTGATTATATTCAATTAATTAATCTAATTAATTATCAAAATTAATTACATTAATTAATTACTTAATTATCCTTAGATAATTATCATTATTAATTAACAACATCTTCATTAATTACTTACTTAAGAAATTTATTTTAGATTAATTTTCATTAATCATTTCTAATTATAAATTAACCCAAATCATTATTTAAATAAATAAATAAATAAATTCTTAATTATTTCCAAATAATTCATTTGCTTATTAATGACTTTATTTACATTCAAAATGTATTTAAATAATACATTTTTAAAATTAAATTCAAATTCCATTTAAAAATTTAATATTTAAAATGTTTAACTATTTAAATATTTATCCAAATTTAATTAATTATAAAGCTTAAAATAAAATGAATGTTAAAGAACATTCATTACCTAAATATAAGAGAAAGGTTTAAAACAAAATTTCTTTATTAAAATAAATCAAGCTTTGAAAATAAATTGATTATTTTAACTTTCAAATTTAAGTTGACATTTCATAATTTTAGTTCAAATATTAAAGAAGAGAATTCTTTCAAATTTAAACTTTATTTGAAATCAAATTTATTTTTAAATCTTCTTAAAAACATTTGAATCTGTCCATTTTTTTTTAAACTTACAAAACTGTTTTGAATCAAAAATCTGGTTTTCAAAGTAAACCCGAAACTATATTTAAACTTGATTTAAAACTAAATTTAAACCTTGTTTAAAATTTAAATTTTTTTTTAAAAAAACTTTGAATTCAAAATTTCATTTGAATTCAGATTTAACTTACATTTGAATCAAATTTCACCTTTAAAATATGAATTTCATTCAAATTCAAAAACACTGCATATCTTTAAAATTTACAAAAACTGTTTGAATTAAATCTAGTTTCAAAATAAACCTAAAACTACATTCAACTTGATTTCAAACTAAATTTAAACTTTACCTAAATTTAAATTCTTCATTCTTTTAAAACTTGAATTCAAAAGCTCACTTGAATTCAATTTCATCCTAACTTGGAATTTAAGTTCTTGTTTAAAATCTTGTTAAAAAAAAATAAATTCTTTTAAGTTTAAAAACTGCACATTTCGGGTTTTAAACCTATAACAACATTTACCCGAGAAACCCCCTTTTCCACTTCGAGTTTCAAACTCATTTGCTTCGAGACAAAACTACAAACACCCGAGGCCATCATCGAGTCAATAACCCTGCACATTCCCAAATGAGTTCACCAGAATCCAACATGTAAGGTGCACATGCACTGGCGCTCCGGCGGCTTCCACCCATCCCAACGAACTCGATCGAGTCACCAACAGTCCTTCAACGCAAATTCGATCATCAGAAAACATTCTGCAGTTTGAATTCAAATTTTTTTTCAGGTTGACAATGCAACCTGAAACACCACAGTACCCAACTTCACAAACCTGTCAACACCCAGGGATCTCACCTCCGACCACCATCGTTGACGCGACCTTGGCCATAGCTCCCTCTACACCCCCTCTGCAAACTCCCAAAACCCTTCCTTACTCGATGCATCACAGAAAATCAAGCAGCTACTAAAACCCCGAGCATTTCAGTTTATGGCTAGAACCTGGAAACATCAATCACCATCTCCTCCCCTCTCTGATCACCTATTGCCCAATTTTCCTCCAGTTCCCAATCAATCTTCCACCTCCAGGAGGAATAACATCTTCCAAAATCCACTAGAAAATCAAACAAGCCAAAAACCCCAAATTCTATTTAACAATGTAATGCACATTCAACAGTAAATTTTAAAATGTGATTTCTGTCTTAAAATTTATGATTCCAAACATGTATTTAGATTATTTACTTGTTTCAATAATTTTAGGTATTTTAGATTTGGTTATTTGAATTTTTAACTGATTTTTATTGTTTATAGAAACAATAGTTTCCTTTAATTTAACTTAATTATAATTTATACATTTATATTCATACTAAACTAACACTTCTATTTACATAACAATTCTAACGGAGATCAATCTAGTTGATAATGGGTTTCCTATAAAACTTAGTTTCAAGGTCAAGAATATATATACAGAATTCTGGAGCGCGCGCGCGCACACACACACACACATATAGATATATATACACAGAACCACAAAACAATCATATAAACTTGATGATTTCTATTAATTCACATGCACAGATACATAAGCTTTTCTTTTTGCATTGAGATTACTCATTTCATTTTTAAAGCAGAAACAGAACAGTTTTGTTTAAACAGGTTTTGATGTCTGTGAATAAAAACTTAAGTTCTGTAAATTATGTTTGGTTTTGATTTTAAAAGAAAACTGTTTTTAAAAAAAATAAAGAAGCTTACTCACATGTTTATTGAAGATGCAAAGAACAATCCAGATGCAGATTTTTCCTGGAATCCAGATTTGCATCTGCATTTGCTAGTAGAATTTCCTGGACCTAATTGAACTTGCATGCAGAAATCTGGGCTTTGAAATGCTGGTTGAAGTTGAATCTAGTAAACTTGATTGCAACTGAACTCCAACTTGTTTTGCTTAGATTTGAATTGAGGTTGATCTTCAATCTGATGTTGAGAATTGCAGATTTGAAGTTTGTTTGTAGGATTTTTCTTTATTAAATTGTATTTGCAGATTTTTTATTACAGTTTTAAACAAAATTTGATTTTCTGGATTTTGAGTAAGTTGGTTTTGCAGATTTTGATTTGTATTTGTTTTCTGCAGAAATTTGATTGAATTTTGGGTTTTGATTCTTACTTAGAATCTGATTTCAGATTTTCAATTTGAAGAGAATGTTTTTAACAAATGAATTTGCTAAGTTTTCTTATCAAAGTAAATTTAAATAAAAAGTTTTAAAACAATGCCACTTGTTGTATTAAGATGTAGATAAATTTACTAGTGTCCACTTTATGGTTTAAGAGTTTAACACATATGGTTTTTAATATTTAAAAGCAATTTCTTAATTTATAATGGTTTTTAAATCTCTTCTAAACCCATTACTAATTTTAATTTAAGATGTTTTAGATGTTTATTAACATTTAGTCTTTAAATAATTACATGTTTACTTCTTTTATAAAATTACACACAATTTTAAATGTTTATTTGAATGTTTTCAAAATAATATTCCTTTAAAACTAATTTTCAAAAGAGAAGATTTTTAAAAGAAAAATAATGTTGAATTCATTTTATTCAAGAGTTTTAAATCAAAATACTATATTATAATATAATTGAACTAAATCTTATTTCAAAAGAAAAATAATTTCCTTTAAAACAAAACAAAACAAACTTTTATTATAAAATAAAATTTAAACTATATTTATTTTTAGAAACAAAATAAATACTTACTTGTATTTCTTTGATAATGTAAGAAAGACTTTTAAATTTACCCTTGAAAAGTTTTCAAACTAATTTAAAATCAAATTAACCAATTTACAATTTATACATTTATATATAGTATAAATTTGTGACGCCCCACCTCTATGCCCACGCTAGCCAAGAACACTACGGTGTAGTGCTGTCGACTAGCACGGAGAATAAGGCTGTTGAGGAGCGACCATCCGTGTAATTGCCTTGTGCGAGCACCGATATGTCAGATAGTAAAAACGTGTATTTTATTTCAGGAGGAAATCCGACATGCCGATGCAAACTCAAAGCTGCTACACAGTGGCTATAATAGTCTCGGACAAAATATAAACTAATAACACAGATAATATAAATGCGGAACACAGATGAAACAGAAAGTCTCATATATATATATATATAACCGATGTCAGTTACAATACATTTGACACGGTACATGTGATACAACTACAACAGTCGACTCAGGAAGTTATATATACAAGTACATTAACGACTAATATACATGAATACATATCAACCTATACTATGACTCGACAACTACAAAAGATATGAAAAGTCTTCATAGCTCAAGCAGCATCCCAAAGCAGAATATCTACAACCTGAAAATACTCGGTCTGACCCGAGTATTAAATTCAAAAGAAAATAATACTCGGGTCAGTCTAATTCAAACTCAGTTATTAGTGCACAGAAACAATAATAATTAAATAACGAATAGACGACAGTCACAATAAATCTCGTCTATCCAATCGCTAATAAGGATGAATTGGACAAAGGAATCAAGTAATTGGAAACATCAATTAAAACGTCAACTCGAGTCGGGCTGCAGTATACGCAAGCATGTACTGCCACGCCACTACAACATGCGTTTCACAAAAGATCAACGCATCAAAAACAAAAGAAATACCAATAAAATCGATACCGTGTGGCTGCAGTACACGCTTGCGTGCACTGCCTTGCCACTACAGTGATGATGTACCCAATGAATACCGTGTGGCTGCAGTTCACGCTTGCATGCACTGCCTTGCCACTACCGTGATGATGTACACAAAAGGGCACAAGGTCAAACCCGAGATAGGATCAACTCAAGGCCAATGAATAGACAAAGCAATTGACTACAAACAGTTCAGACAAAAAGCCAGAGGTGTAGACTACTAATTCAAGTTCATAAGACCAAGATACATCTAAAAGGCAATAATACTTCTTAATGGAGGAGGAAGAACTAGTCACACTGTCACAGCAAGATCAAGTGACAACATAGGGCAGTACAACTAAATGAAACAGGTCAAGCATATATAGATATGCAGTGACAAAGTGGATCAAAACGAATACGAAATGTAGTAGCGCAAGCATATAAAATGGCAACTCAATGATATATGCAACATGAACAGATGAACATCAGTGCAGACAAGTAGGAATTCAAACATGAAATGGAGAACATCATTGCAAGTGCAACAGGTAGAAGAAGATGTAGTGAAGCATGTACAAGGGCAGTACATATATGGAACTACATGATGACCAGACCAGAACCAAATATATTCACAAATAGGCACAGGCAAAGGCAACCAAACCAGTTCAGATATGACATACAACAGCAAAACGGCCTGAAATGAACTCGACCAGTGAACAAGACTATCAAGGCATCAAGTATACACATCACAGTGCACATATGTCAAGTACACAAAAGGCTCAAGTAGACTGCAACTTAAACACAAACTACAAGAGTATATGCAGGTAAGAGCAGTTATGACCATAGCATGACCAAGAATGATAAACTGGAATGTAACCCAAAGTCAAGTATAGTAGCAGTTTCAAAATAATCAAGGCATAACCAGACATGCCAGAAATCCGAAGCCAGATAATATCATCACACATGAATGGTTGACGAAGGCAATGGTCAAGACTTAAGACACAAGTTTGCAACATATAACAACACTGCAATACTACCAAAATTCAAGTAACTGATGTCAACCTTTCGAAGTCAACTGCAGGTCAAAATCAATACCATGGGGATGAACGAGAAACAGTGGAAGCAGCGTCAAACAATCAGTTCAAAAAGTGCTCAGGGATGAACACGAAAATGGACAGAGTCGAAGTACACAAGATTCTTAAACAACGTTGCATTAACAAAGTTAAAAATGATTGAAGCCAAAGTCAAAGCAAGAAATCCACGAAGCAACATAATCAATACCGTGATTATCACTTAATCAAACAGCGAAATTCATAATTTTTAAACGAACAAAATATAGGAATTCAAACCCTATATACACATGATTGAAGAAGATGTGAGTGAAGAGAATCACTCACCTTTTAATTCGAGAAGCAAGCAATGAAACACATCATTCGATCGAGCAAGCCGAAGTCGCGGCACCTAGGATTCGAACGAAGCCCTAATTTTTGTAGGTCGGCGAACTAACGAAGCTGCCATTGTTGATGCACCCTAGCTTATGCAGAGGAATGAAGGAGAGGGGATGAACGATAAATGAAGAAAAAAGGGGGCCGCCATTAATTTTCTTTCGTTTGTTTTAGGTCTCGAACGAAAATGAATAAAAGGGGGGAAAAAGAAACCGGTTATATGCTTTAGTGAATTATCACGGCCCAATAAAGAAAATGGACCACTATTTAATTTTCAAAGCCCGTCAGTCTCTTTAACAATTTATAAAAGAATTTTAATTCAAATTTAAAAACTTCAATAGGCAATTTGCAACAATATTTATCGTTTAATGTCGATTATCAATTGATGCGAAATACCGGGTTGTTACAAAATTGGAAATATTCTTATTAAATTTAAAATTAAAATCAAATCCTTTATTTACAATGTATAAACATTATACATTATAAATAAAATATCTTTAAATCAGCTTAGAAAGATAATTTTATCATTATTTAAATATTTTAACATTTGAAAACAATAAGATTCTCAATTTAAAATTATCATTATTATAAATTTTGAAAAGAATATCATTTGACAAATTAAATGATTATTAATTTTCAAAAGATAAATTCTGTTTGAATTAAATTATTAAATCAATATTTCACATTTTAAATAATTATAAATGAAATTATTAAATAATTATTGCCTAAATTTCCGGGACATCACATTCCTCCCCCCTTAAAAGAATTTCGTCCCCGAAATTGAAAAGAAAAGATAATTTAATAATCCCATACAGATTTAAATCTTAAAATAGCAAACATGTGCTATCAACCAAATACTAGCAACCATGGCAACCAATTCAAACAAACAATTCTAATTATCCTAATAAAATTCTGGATAAGATTCCCTAGAGTTTCTCAGGTATAAACACCGGGACACTCGCTCTACAGAATATAAACTAACTACACCACACAGATCCAGAGTTTCCTATATAACTAGATCTACAGATCTAAACAGGATACTAGACTACATACAAGTCCTGATCAACTTCCAAATCTCTCAGAACTACTGATTCTAAAACCAAGGATAAACCATACACGTACTTCCTCAGAGATACGTGAAAAACATAACAAATTCCAGCCATCCGAACTGGCAATCCAATCCTGTAGATCAAATACTTAACTCTTAAGAGAAAACAGAAAGGTCCAATACTCTTATCCATAGATCTCTCATGTCGATCCTGGGCTGCCTCCAACTTCTAGATCAATCAAAATCCACCACACAAACTCTACTACACAAATATCAGAAGACTCCAAACATACTACTCTATCCGGAAAACAAGCAGATACAAAACAATCAAGCCTCTCGATTAAAACGAATTTCCTGTAGAAATCCTCTGATCCAAGACAAAACTCAAATTCTCAAAGAATCGGGTGTTGCTTCTATTCTGGAATAGCTGCCACCATGCTTCCACTGCACAACTCTGATTTAAGAATGCTGTTGATGAACACAAATATAAACTTGATCAACTAATCCCAGAAACATTGTTCATCAAATTCCATAAAATCTCAGTGACCTATCCGATTCGGCCACAACTTTACAGCAAAATTCAACCAGAAACTAGATCCGATTAAACCTGCCAGCTGAAACAGATCTCTCTCTCCAGAGCCCTCCTATTATGCTGAACCACCGGCAAAACTCCAATAATCAAGTCGAAACAGAATTCAAACTCTTGATGCGGATGCAAACCTAACTCTTCGAATATATCCAGAAAATCCAACCACTTCGATAACTCAAATATCCTCAAAAGATGCTTTAATCCAAACAAAGATTACTCAGAGAAATTCCAAACCATCGCAAGTCACTTTTGCGATCCCACACAGTACAGATCCCAAGTAACCGTTCTCTCTTCAACAATCAGAACAGCTAAAACCTTCTAACCAAAAAAAGAAACTAGTGGTCCACCTCCAACCACTAACATCACACCCAGCTGAGCTTCGCGAAGAAATGGACAAGCTTCACTATTTGCCCGGCCTACTGACAAAAGAATCATCAGATATTTCTGAACCATCGAAGAAACAGGCCACTCACTGCTGCTGCTACTGCCAAAACTTCCTTATCCAAAAGCTTATCCAATCACAAAGCTACTCCAGCCTCTTCCCAACAGAGCCTTCAGAAGACAGATATTCCTCAGGAAACTCGCTCTCAAACCAAGCACAAAACACCCTGCCCAACTGAGTCTCAACTCAAATATAGACAGAACTCCTTCCTGAAGTTTCCAAGATACCATTGCTGGCTTCAGTACTCCCAACAGATCCAAACTCAAGAAAATCCACTCAGACGAGTGCAACCAAGCTTATAACCCAAAGATAAACTCTGAATCTTGAAAAGATTTCCTTCAGAGATTGGTGAAATCCTCCATACCAAATTGCAGAACTACTCAAGATGTCCAAAACTGCTCTAGCAGATTCACTTCAAACCTCAAACACTCGGACCCCAATTATTGGTAGTTTTGTTACACACACCACTACCCTATCTACCTTTATTACTTATATTGGAAAACCTGAACAGGTAACCCAATTAATAGGTAGAAATAATTATATATATATATATATATTCAAAATTACAAATACGCTCTCTCAAAAAGGACACCACTCCAGAGCATAGGGATTCGCTCAACCTAGTGCTCTGATACCACAATGTAACGACCCGCCTTTCATTCCATAGAAAGACGCATCATTAAGAAGAAAGAAAGGGATAGAAAAGAGAAAAGAAAGGAAAGAAAGAAACAGACAACATCAGAATCTCACAGTGGAACGAATAAATTATATTATATCACATAAAACTTTACATAGTATAATATACATCAGAGTTAAACAGCTAATACAACACAAACTAGACAGTTATAAACATCTGTCTAGCAATTACAATTCAAGAACATTCAGAGAAACAGATACAACTCAAACACAACGGAACCACTATATATATCTACACGCTGAAGCCTCCTGCTCCATTATCTCCTCCAGAACTCGTCAAAGAAATCCAAAATCACTTGACTACTCATACATAATATGAGTACCCAAGAGTTTAATAAAATAGAAAATAAACACTCGGGTCAGACATGGGTCTGGTGTGAGTAAACGGGGATAAAAGTTGCTTAACTTTAGAAAATCCTTTGAAAACAAGAGGTATCACGTAAGACTTCCCACACATAAACATGGAAAAGTTTTTACCTTACGCTAACCAAAACATTTGATAGGAAATCCAGTGATATTATAATAGTGTCTAGGGTTTTCAAATAAATAAGAAATAGCCGAAATTGTTACATTCATTAAATTCCAGCTACTAGCCACGAAAGTGGGTAATACAATCAAAACCGTAGGGTCCCGTAGGGAGAATGGGGTTCCATCTATGGCAGGGCTACTGGAGTACCGCCCGTCACAGTACGTGGCCTAGATCACCATACCGAGGAGTACGCCCGCTCCCCTGCAACACAAAGCCGAGACCATTCCTTACTGAACAGTCCCGAACAAGACCACCCTGCAGATTGGCCGTCGCCAACTGCCACACAACCGAATATAAAGGGACCTCTAGACAGGGGTAAATCTGGCTCTCCAGTGGGAGCTACCCACGAAGCCTTGCTGCACCTCCTCTGTTTTAGCCATTCCCGGTTGATGAGGCTGGAGGCCACGATTACCTTTATAGAACACATCAAACTTAGAATGCTCATCGTCCACCTGACGATGTTTTGAAAGCATACAATCCATACAAGTTCGTTCCGGGTTCGAACGAAACCGAAGGCACTATCTCGTTGCACTCATTTTGGAATCACCCTCAGAGTCAACGACTATAGCCCTTGCACTCTAAATCACCATCTCGAACCTATAAGTACTATTCCGTCAAACTCACTATGGAATCATCCACAGAGTTATACTGACGTATAGTTCTTACACCTCGAGTCTTCACTTTCTCCACTTGGATTAACGACCTAACGTTTAACTGGAATCGATGTGGTTTTCGGATATCCAAATATGGAAACCCGATCCCGGTCTCACCGAAATCCAAATGCCATCTTAATGTCCAAGTTGTACTTAAGGGTTTTAAACAATTAACTCATTTCATTATTATCTATTTCACACAGATAGATAAACTACATATCACAATAGATAATCACATTCTCATCATAAACAGATAATCTATATCATCATCACAACAGATAATCATCACAACCAGATAATCCATCACAAACCATCATACTTTAACCAAGCATCCATATCATACAGATACAACTTATCTCATTATTGAGATCTCAACCATCCAATCAATAACATCCATAAGCAATGATTTATTAACCATCAATTATAATTAATTTAAAATGAACTAAATTAATTACTTCTATCTCTAATTAATTTAAATTAAATTAATTTAATTACCACATTTAAAACCTGCTTAATATCCATTAATTTATTAACCCAGTTAATTAATCACTTCTTAAGTATTCAACTTGATTAAACTCATTTTGATTGATCGTCCTCAAATTACAATAAGTAATTAGTGATCAATTAATTTTCACAAATTAATTAACCTTATTCAGAAGTAATTTACATTTAATTGCTTTATTAATTAACTCTAATTAATTACATTTATCCTTAATTAATTACAATTAATCACTTAATTAATTAATTATAACTTAATTAAACAATCACATCATTAATTATATTAATTAATGATCTCTAACATTTAAATAAATTACTTAATTAAAATTTATTTCATTTAGTAATTAATCTAATCTTAATCACCTTAATTAATATTCAATTCAGTAATTAACTATCTTTAATTATTCATTTACAAATTAATTATCCAATAATTAATTATCTTTACTAATTAATTCCTTGATTAATTACAAAAGTAATTATCCAAATTACTTTATCAAAAATCATTTACACTAATTTCATTCCAATAATTACCATTTATTACTTCACAAAGTAATCCTGCTCCATTAATTAAGTAATTTCATTCATTAAATCATCAAATGATTTCTTAAATTAATTAAACTAAATTTATTAATTTAAACAAATCACAATATCAAAATTAATTACAATAAGTAAAAAAATCCTTAATTACTTTTATCAAGTAATTATATTTAACAAATTACAACTGATTATATTCAATTAATTAATCTAATTAATTATCAAAATTAATTACATTAATTAATTACTTAATTATCCTTAGATAATTATCATTATTAATTAACAACATCTTCATTAATTACTTACTTAATAAATTTATTTTAGATTAATTTTCATTAATCATTTCTAATTATAAATTAATCCAAATCATTATTTAAATAAATAATAAATAAATAAATTCTTAATTATTTCCAAATAATTCATTTTCTTATTAATGACTTTATTTACATTCAAAATGTATTTAAATAATACATTTCTAAAATTAAATTCAAATTCCATTTAAAAATTTAATATTTAAAATGTTTAGTTATTTAAATATTTATCCAAATTTAATTGATTATAAACCTTAAAATAAAATGAATGTTAAAGAACATTCATTACCTAAATATAAGAGAAAGGTTTAAAACAAAATTTCTTGATTAAAATAAATCAAGCTTTGAAAATAAATTGATTATTTTATCTTTCAAATTTAAGTTAACATTTCATAATTTTAGTTCAAATATTAAAGAAGAGAATTCTTTCAAATTTAAACTTTATTTGAAATCAAATTTATTTTTAAATCTTCTTAAAAACATTTGAATCTGTCCAATTTTTTTTTTAAACTTACAAAACTGTTTTGAATCAAAAATCTGGTTTTCAAAGAAAACCTGAAACTATATTTAAACTTGATTCAAAACTAAATTTAAACCTTGTTTAAATTTTAAAATTTTTATTTTTAAAAACTTTAAATTCAAAATTTCATTTGAATTCAGATTTAACTTACATTTGAATCAAATTTCAACTTTAAAATATGAATTTCATTCAAATTCAAAAACGCTGCATATCGTTAAAATTTACAAAAACTGTTTGAATTAAATTTAGTTTCAAAATAAACCTGAAACTATATTCAACTTGATTCAAACTAAATTTAAACTTTACCTAAATTTAAATTCTTCATTTTTTTTAAAACTTCAATTCAAAAGCTCACTTGAATTCAATTTCATCCTAACTTGGAATTTAAAATCTTGTTTAAAATCTTGTTAAATTTTTTTTAAATTCTTTTAAGTTTAAAAACTGCACATTTCAGTTTTAAACCTGTAACAACATTTACCCGAGAAACCCCCTTTTCCACTTCGAGTTTCAAACCCATTTGCTTCGAGACAAAACTATAAACACCCGAGGCCATCTTCGAGTCAATTACCCTGCACATTCCCAAATGAGTTCACCAGAATTCAACATGTACGGTGCACATGCACTGGCGCTCCGGCAGCTTCCAGCCATCCCAACGAACTCCACCGAGTCGCCAACAGTCCTTCAACGCAAATTTGATCATCAGAAAACATTCTGCAGTTCGAATTCAAAATTTTTTTCAGGTTGACAATGCAACCTGAAACACCGCAGTACCCAACTTCACAAACCTGTCAACACCCAGGGATCTCACCTCCGACCACCATCGTTGACGCGACCTTGGCCATAGCTCCCTCTACACCCCCTCTACGAACTCCCAAAACCCTTCCTTACTCGCTGCATCACAGAAAATCAAGCAGCTGCTAAAACCCGAGCATTCTAGTTTAGGGCTAGAACCTGGAAACATCAATCACCATCTCCTCCCCTCTCTGATCACCTATAGCCCAATTTTCCTCCAGTTCCCAATCAATCTTCCACCTCCAGGAAGAATAACATCTTCCAAAATCCACTAGAAAATCAAACAAGCCAAAAACCCCAAATTCTGTTTAACACTGTAATGCACATTTAACAGTAAATTTTAAAATGTGATTTCTGTCTTAAAATTTATGATTCCAAACATGTATTTAGATTATGTACTTGTTTCAATAATTTCAGGTATTTTAGATTTGGTTATTTGAATTTTTAACTGATTTTTATTGTTTACAGAAACAATAGTTTCCTTTAATTTAACTTAATTATAATTTATACATTTATATTCATACTAAACTAACACTTCTATTTACATAACAATTCTAAAAGAGATCAACCCAGTTGATAATGGGTTTCCTATAAAACTTAGTTTCAAGGTCAAGAACATATATACAGAATTCTTGAGCGCACGCACGCGCGCACACACACACACACACACACACACACACACACATACACAGAATCACAATACAATCATATAAACTTGATGATTTCTATCAATTCACATGCACAGATACATAAGCTTTTCTTTTTGCATTGAGATTACTCATTTCATTTTTAAAACAGAAACAGAACAGTTTTGTTTAAATAGATTTTGATTTCTGTGAATAAAAACTTAAGTTCTGTAAATTATATTTGGTTTTGATTTTTAAAGAAAACTGTTTTTAAAAAAATAAAGAAGCTTACTCACATGTTTATTGAAGATGCAAAGAACAATCTAGATGCAGATTTTTCTTAAAATCTAGATTTGCATCTGCATTTGCTAGTAGAATTTCTTGGAACCTGATTGAACTTGCATGCAGAAATCTGGGCTTTGAAATGCTGGTTGAAGTTGAATCTGGTAAACCTGATTGCAACTGAACTCCAACTTGTTTTGCTTAGATATGAATTGAGGTTGATCTCCAATCTGATGTTGAGAATTGCAGATTTGAAGTTTGTTTGCAGGATTTTTCTTTATTAAATTGTATTTGTAAATTTTTGATTGCAGTTTTAAACAAAATTTGGTTTTCTGGATTTTGAGTAAATTGGTTTTGCAGATTTTGATTTGTATTTGTTTTCTACAGAAATTTGATTGAATTTCGGGTTTTGATTCTTACTTAGAATCTGATATCAGATTTTCAATTTGAAGAGAATGTTTTTAACAAATGAATTTGCTAAGTTTTCTTATCAAAATAAATTTAAATAAAAAGTTTTAAAACAATGCCACTTGTTATATTAAGATGTAGATAAATTTACAAGTGTCCACTTTATGGTTTAAGAGTTTAACACATATGCATTTTAATATTTAAAATCAATTTCTTAAAGGTTTTTAAATCTCTTCTAAAACCATTACTAATTTTAATTTAAGATGTTTTAGATGTTTATTAACATTTAATCTTTAAATAATTACATGTTTACTTCTTTTATAAAATTACACACAATTTTAAATGTTTATTTGAATGTTTTCAAAAAAATATTCCTTTAAACTTATTTTCAAAAGAGAAGATTTTTAAAAGAAAAATAATGTTGAATTCATTTTATTCAAGAGTTTTAAATTAAAATACTATATTATAATATAATTGAACCAAATCTTATTTCAAAAGAAAAATAATTTCCTTTAAAATAAAACAAAACAAACTTTTATTATAAAATAAAATTTAAACTATATTTATTTTTAGAAACAAAATAAATAATTACTTGTATTTCTTTGATAATGTAAGAAAGACTTTTAAATTTACCCTTGAAAAGTTTTCAATACTAATTTAAAATCAAATTAACCAATTTACAATTTATACATTTATATATATTATAAATTGGAAAATATTCTTATTAAACTTAAAATTAAAATCAAATCCTTTATTTACAATGTATAAACATTTATACATTGTAAATAAAATATCTTTAGATCAGCTTAGAAAGATAATTTTATCGTTATTTAAATATTTTTAACATTTGAAAACAATAAGATTCTCAATTTAAAATTATCATTATTATAAATTTTGAAAAGAATATCATTTGACAAATTAAATGATTATTAATTTTCAAAAGATAAATTCTGTTTGAATTAAATTATTAAATCAATATTTCACATTTAAAAAAAATTATAAATTAAATTATTAAATAATTATTGCCTAAATTTCCGGGACATCACATTCACACTTTCAAATGCCGATGGTCGATCCTAAAACTTACATAACTGATCAATTTAAATGCCAGTTGAGACAGTCAGAGATGACGAACACTCTAGTCAAAATCCAATGTCTAGTTATTTATTTTTGCTTTTAATTTTGAACTATTTATCTCTGCACTACACAATGCTACACCACATTAGCTTATACTTAGCACAAGGGGACAAGTAAAATTTTGTAATCTCGATTATCTACCAAGTTTAGTTATTATGGGATGCAAACATTCAGAGCGTCAAGCTGCAATGCCTTTCGGACAATATTCACAATATAACAATCCGGAAGTTGAGGCATGTTCTACCATTGTTTTCGGCAGATTCTCCCCTAATCGTCAAACTGAGCAATCAAAGGTTTCTGGCCCATCGACTGACCTTTTCTCTTATGTTCCCATCCTTCTGGCCAAAGATATAAGGCTTGCCCCCAACGCTGTAGAAGGCACTATATTTCTAGATAACCCGATTGATTCCAAGCCTCTAGAATTAGCGAGGCCGCTCTTCATAGACCATGCTCTAAACATGGAATTCTGTTTGGAGAATTTCTAGTCCCCTTAGCGAATAAGAGGGCTCATTAGCTCCTAGATGGATCACACATGCAATAAATTCATGTAATGGACCGGATGCCTGCCACCTCGTGAAATGCAAAATTATTTAGGAATAGCTCCTTCCCAACTGCACCCGACAAGCTATGCTTTCCTCACTAGCACCTTCTTACTTTTATGGATGTTCCGTTCCGCCCACCATCTCTTGAGGAAATCAGGTTCATTTACAATTTCAAACTACGGACAGGGTGCCTTTATTACACTTTTTTTAGCCTTTGCCTAATTGTTAAGTTCTAATTGGCTCTTGGAACAAGCTGCATCTTCAAACATGATGGGTTTTTTTTTCGTTGTTCGCCAGGCTTTGCGAGGCAATGGTTGGGAGGATGTAAGTTTTGTCTTCACTTTATTTTCGTATTCTTTAGTTCATGTCATATCAAGAACTAACTTATACTTCGAAAATTGATAGGTGCCTATCCATGCCCAGAAGGTGATAGCTTCTCAAGGGGAGTTTTTGGAATTCGTGCCACTCTAGTTGAAGAAAGTTACATCATATTCCTTGTGAACTGATGAATGGTTTTCTCTATTATGGCTGTTAGATGAAGGTCATAGCATTGGGCTTCCAAGAAGCACAGCACTACCTAGAAATATGGTGGAATGAGAAGGCGGCGCTAATAGCCCTGTTATGCCCATAGTCGAGGGGGCTTGGGATGACGTTGAAGTAGGCGAAATTAGAGGCGTCAAAACTGACAAGCCTGACAGCGCTGATGTAGGTTCGGGCAAAGCACCTGTGGTCGAACCATCATAAGGCATGCAATCCTACATGCCAACAAAGAGTAGAAAGAAACTCACATATAAACTCTGTGGGAGAAAAACTACCAAGAGCCAAAGTTTATCTTCACCTCAGTTGACAAAGAGTCTTCTTCCCACCATCTAGAAAGTTCGATGGAAGGGTTCCCAAATCTCCTGATCTCTGATGATATCATGACTTATTACTTCCTTAACGTCAACATTGGAAAGCTTAATTCTCCCATCAAGAGCGGTGATGGCATTCCTTCCACCAGCAAAGGGGAGAAAACTCCTATGAGCAATGCTGCAACAACTGGTCCGTCAGGGGGACACTAGGACACTCACAGTCACACGCACTTCACCGCACGATTTTCGTCTGTCTTTTGTTTGATGGTCACTTACACACTCTTATTTGGTTTGCAGGTGCGATGTCTCAATCACATGCTTTTGATGGCTTGAGGAGTTTGTCAACGTAGTATGAATCCGATCGTAGTTCAGAATCTAGTAAGAGTAGAGAGAGATAAAGGTCGGGAAAGAAGTCGTTGTTTGAGGGATTCTTCATCTTCCAAACATAAGTCCTAATCACAATCGCCTCACCAGGAAGATCAGTCTAATCTTCATGTACATAATAGTGATCAGACTTCTTTCCATTCTCCTCAAATTGCTATGCCACATGAGCAGTACTTTAGTTCATCTAGTTCCAGGAAGTCCCACGATCATAGGTCAAGCAAATGCCCACTAGTTACTTCTGATCTTGATTTGCCTACTGCAGCTCCTGAGGCTTCCACAGTAGAGAAGTTGGCTGAACTTAAAGTTAATTTTCCAAAAATTTGCCTTAATGGGCTTAATCCTTCCATTCATACAATTTTAGGGAGTGCGAAAGCAAGTTCCCATGCACGCACCAATGATGTTTTTGTACAGCACGAAGCATTTCAACACTTAGTCAAAAAAATCTCTGAGGTGTCTTTCGAGAGGCAACAAAAAATTTATCCTCTCAAGCCAGAGGTGATCCATGAAAAGGATATAATTAAACATTAAGACAATGAGGTCTCGGAGTTGGCAGCGAAACTGATCGCGGTAGAGAAGAGTGCCAAAGAAACATCTGAGGCGGTTAGCCATCTAGAAGTGGCTCATAAAAAGGAACTGGATACTGCCCTCAACCATAGCAGCGTTCTTGCTTTGGAAAAAGATATATAGAAAAGGGAGAAAAATATTACGGCCCACCACATTGAGGAGCTCGAAGAATTCCTTAAAAAAGAGAAGGAAGAGAAGCTCAAAGCCTAGGAGGAGTCATAGAGATATTGCGAAGAGGCCACCAAAGCCCGAGGACTAAAAATTAAGCTTGACAATCAACTCGCTCAAATTGAAGTCCTCAAAGAAGAGGAAAGAGAAGTGGGATGCAATGAGAATAGAGAGAAGATTGAGGCCGGGTTAGAAGATGCCAAAGAAGTCAGTCGAAATGAAATTAAGGACATGTTTGATCCTCTAATCGTGGAGTATAATGCTAATGTCTTAATTCATCGCGATCTGAGTCTCCTTGGAGAGGGCTATCTTGAATTGCTTGCCGAGGCCCGGGAATACATTTTTGAAACGGAGAAGAAACCCCTTTGTGAAGCTGATTTAGATGAAGAGAAGTCGATGCAGAGATTCTTTTTGAGGACGAACCTTTAGACTATGTTGCTGCTAGACCCTGATACTTTGACATTTTAACACCTTTTGATAGTAGTTAAAACATTGTTGATTCTTTGAAATCCGTTCCAAAGGTCTTCCTACACCTCAAACGGTTGGAGTGTCAGTTTCTCTTTGCCTGAGATAGGATCTGAGCTACGATTTGGACTGACCTGACTATTAATCAAAGGTGCTAACTACTATTCTAGAGGGGAGCACTTCGGCGACAACTAAAAGTTAGCCGAATAGTAGTTTCTCACTTTGTTCTCCATTATTTGAGAGA
The DNA here is from genome assembly GCA_030765085.1 of Allium cepa. Classification (NCBI taxonomy): domain Eukaryota; kingdom Viridiplantae; phylum Streptophyta; class Magnoliopsida; order Asparagales; family Amaryllidaceae; genus Allium; species Allium cepa. The sequence goes on from CM060934.1 coordinate 208,658,001, forward strand.
TTTTGTTCATCATGCCCAATAATCACAGGCTTATTTTATTTTTTTTGCGAATCTGTGGTTTTTGAGTCCCAACCAAACCCTACGAAGCGATGCCACCGTGGAGCAGCAATCGACATCTACTGAAATTTCAATGGCTACCAACATTCCAGGGCCCGACACTTAAATTATCATAGCACATGATGATGAAAAAGTTGATGATTCGCCATTGCCAGATGAATCAAATGATGTTATGATCACTGGCTTCACCAAACATATCGGTGAGCTTAGCTTAAAAGAGAGCATCGAGAGAGAGGAGTAGTGGAAGAAAAAGCTAGGGCTAAACCCATTGATGTGGACATCAACGATCCAAATCTCGTCCCACTTCAACTCATTCTACCGGATGGGTCTGTTCTCGAAGAACTCCCCCAACCTCTAAGAGCTCTTCTGCCAGGGACGAGAAAGGATCAAGGAAAAGGTTAGGCGGAAGTTTGGTGGTGGCACTCTTAAGAAATACAAAAGGGAGAAAGGGCAAAAGAAATAGTCATTGCCTCAGCTTAGTTTGTATATAGCTTGTATAGCCATTTTTCTTTTTGATGGTTATGATTGTATAGGCGTGGCCCCTATTTTTAAATAAACACTACAAGAAAGAGCATTTTTAGTTGCATTTATTAGTAGCGTTTGTTATCTAAGTGCAACTAAAAAGTTATCCAAAGGCAACCAATGTTTTATGGAATAAAAAATAAAAAAGAATCGTTGCTAATTGACGTAGGGAACAACAAAATAAAGTGGCCTACAGAAAAATTCTTTCTCCATTTTCAATTGCGCTACAGTACTTAGAAAATTGTCCCTTTTCCCTCCTTCCCAATCCACTACCCGCTCGAGTATTTTACCCAAAAACCCTCAAAACATTATCGTTAATTAAAAGCACTATCTACTATCCCAGATTCATCCCTCAAAACAAAATGAAAGGTAGCCAATTCGGGAATTAAATCGGAGCTAGGTTCTGGGAAGTGGTGTGCGCCAAGAAATGGAATCGATTCAACTGGGAAATACAATGGCGACTCAGATCTGCAGCTTGAAAGAATCGACGTTTACTACAACGAAGCAAGCTCAAGCAGGTACGTGCCACGTGTTGTCTTGATGGAACTGGAGTCGGGTACTTTAGACGTAATCATATCAGGACCATATGGACTGATTTTCAGACCCGATAACTTCATTTTTGGGCAGAGTGGAATGGGAAATAATTGGGCGAAGGGTCATTATACAAAAGGAGCGGAATAGATTGATTCGGTTTTGGATGTGATTAGGAAAGAGGATGAGAATTGTGACTTTTTGCAAGGTATACTATTTCTTATGGTAGTATTAACGTCGGATCTGTTTATTTTGAACATGGAGAATTTGCATATAGTTTTAGGTATGTGACTAGTACATAAATTATTGTGTGAGATGTCAAAGTAGGTTAGATTTTTGAGGTTTCCAGTGGCTGCTGGAAATGTACCGGTAAGGAGAAAATGTTGGGTCGATAGCATAAGCAATCAGGATTATATGTTGAATTCTATTCCAAGGTTTGGGCAAAGCCTTCTTCCTCCTTTTTCCCTTTTATGTTTGTTTTTCCTTGGTTATTTTATAGTTATTGATGTTTGTACTTAACGGAGGGAGTTCAATGTTGGTAGGAGGGAAAGGTTTGAGTATGGGGTCTTATCGCCTATAAGTGGCTACTGATCTTGAGCATCTTTAAGCAGATCGACTTTGTTGCGATTATGACACGGTGGTGCTTTGGAGACGATCTTTAAGTGTGGACTATTCATTCGTGTGTTAAAGTCAGCCAGTTGGTTCATTTTTGTTTGTTTGCATAGGAATGAAATTATTTTAGGTAATATGTGAGGTTGTGATTGGTTAAGAATAAGGGGTGAGTGGTGTTATTTTCATGGCCAATTGCTTGTAAGGTTTGCATGGTAGAGTAATTATCAGCTAGATTGCGTGTAGTGGGCATTTCATGTGTAAAGCCTTGTATAGAAGTTTCTTAGTTAGTAGGTGATTAAGGTTTGAATAGGAGCCAATAACAGTAGAAATATATATGGCAACCATGTTAACTCAAAATTAGAAAATAAAAATGCAATATCTTTCTGCAATAAAGTCAATATGGATATTCATTACTGTTAACAGCTTCTATGTTGCATATGAAAGGATGGATGAATGTTATGGTCGCATCTTCAAATTCCATTGACATAGTGCTACTTAAATCAAAGTTTAAGATCGTTTTCGATAGAAGTACTTTAGAAGAAAGTAAAAAAAGAAATCGTAATTTATTTCTAGGCAGATTCATATTTACATTGTATGTACCTTAGGTACATTAGTTCATGTTACACATTCGTGCAATGCACATGCAATTTTTTTTATGAACAATGCTATTTGATTTTTGATATAACAACTTATATCATTATTAGCTATTATGTTATAACACACACTTGGCTAAATAACGGACATGCAGGTAATGTCAGTATAATTATTAGCTTACGTACCTACTGTGATTTGCAGGACTTGTAATGACTAAATTTACTATTGTATTGAGAGAAATTGGAACATATAAAGAAGTTCTACGATCCCAGGTATCCTTCCTTTTCCTTTATTATGAAAATTATGTTAAAGGACCCAAAGGGATATCATGTTACGGTAAAAAGTTTACGTTTCTTCGTAGATAACATAACATTATTCCATTTCTGAATGCTGATTTTCATATTCCTCTCCTGTGAAAGATGTATGGGCTTGTGATATTCATCTTGTTTTTATTTATTCAGGTCGAGCACATGCTAAATGACAGATTGATGCATTTTGTCGACATCGATTCACATGACATCAAGGTACACGTTAATTTGCCTTTTTTGCAATTTATTTCATACCAACGTTTTGTGATATGTGCATGAGACAGTGGAAGTCCATGCATATATATACATAAAAATAAAATCGATACTATCAATTTTCTTGGGGAATATTTTGAGATATGGTTTCTCAAAATCTTTATATGGTTAAATATGTAACTATTTAAGCATATTTTTGGAGTGAAAGTCTATAAAAAAAACATGCAGGAACATGGTGAAAGTTATGAGAAATAATTTTTTCCTTTGGCCTCTTGGTGTAGAGATAATGTACGATCATGATTATTTATTTAATTGCAATTTTTGCTGCTCCCAACCATCAACTAGTTTTTTAGTTTCTTATGCCATGCAATTTGATAAATAATAATATATTTCTTGAAGGATGCAAGGAAGCGATTTGATAAGGCATGCCTTGCATATGACCAGGTATGCTTAAGGGGTTTTCAACTTGCATTCAGGGCTATATTTATTTGGTTTTCATCTGGTTTAATTAATTGTTTTCGTTGTACAATCCTATACGATGGGAGAAAATACCTTTGTTTTCTATGATAATTGGTCACAAGATATATTGACATTTTATACACTTAATACATTACCATCAGTAGACAATAATTTTGTTGCATCTAATTGGGGGGTGGAACATGCATAAACAAAATGCTCAACATCTCATCTACTTTTGACAAATTACGAAAAACTAATTATATTTTAATATTGCACATGTTATTAACAATTTACATAATAAAGTGACTTGGTGACCTATACGTTTTCGAAAAACGTTGCTAGATCACACTGCTTTCATAATGCAACATTCATTTTGACCAATGCCATTCTTAAAATTTAATGCATGCATGTTTCAAGATTCTAATACAACTACTTTCAACATCCTTTGTATCAGGCGTGTGAAAGATATTTATCACTAAAAAAGGGCACAAAAGATGATGTACGCACGGTTTTGGAGGACGTAATTACCTTTCACTGTCTTCATTAAGCGAAGCTTTAGTTTCCTTATATCTTGCTTACTTTGATATTAGCTAATTAACTTATATTGAATAAAAAAAATGAACATAACAGGAGCTTCATAGTTCAAGATCTGCATTTGAGGAATCACGGTTCAGTTTGGTATATTTTTGTTATGCATTCTTCTGTGGTGTTTTAGTTAATTAAATTCATATGTTTGAACTGAGTAGTTAACTCTGTCTATAGATCACAGCTCTATCAAATATTGAGGCAAAAAGGCGGTATGAATTTTTGGAAACCATGAGTGCAACAATGGATGCACAACTTCGCTATTTTAAACAAGTAAGCTGCTTCATTTCCTCTTTCTTGTATTAACTTATCTTATATTTCACCCAACAAACATTCAGTTAAAATAAGCACTTCTATTGTTACATAGGGATATGAGTTACTACATTAGACGGTACCATATATTAACCAGGTTTGATATACTGGTGTTATCTGTTTATATATTTTACAGATCATGATTTTTAGGGACTACAAATATTATTCCATTTGTTAAAGACTTGATTGTTAAAGAACATGCATTTATCATAAATAAGTATGAGAGTAGAGTTGCTTGATTTAGGATTGTCTTTATTAGCTTATAGTAGATATCCGGTGCAGTTTATGTTAGTTTTTAATGGTTTATTGTAGAAGGAGATGAATTTGGTTGCGGAAGAGGCAAAAAGCTTGGTTTACAGTAATATGCTAAAACATCCATTGACACATATTGGGTATAGGGAGATGGGTAGTTATCCACTTATCTTATATCTTTAGTTTTTAGCTATAATGTTTCCTTTTAAGTCATACAATCAACGAAGTTCATAATTTCTTAGTCTGCTTGCATTAGCTTCGGATCCTTGGATATGCTTAAGGTAATTTCACATTCTTATTTAATAATATCACGTGCTTAACAACTAGTGCATAAGTTGTTCACAATATAAGTTTGTAGCTTGAACATGATAGTTCCAATTTTTATCATTTGTAAGTGAGAAATAATAATAAATTAATAATAACAAGAAATTAACCAAACTAATAAAAATTAACAAAGTTTTGTTAAAATTAAATAACTTTTATAAAATTAACTAAGTTTAAGTTAACTAAAATTTATAAATATCAACAATATAACTAATTTAACATTGTTCTATAAATAATGATGATGATGATTAATTAACTAAGTTTATAAAAATTAACTAATTTTATAATAATAATAATATAACTAAGTTTAAGTTAACTAAATTTTATAAATAATAATACTATAACTAATTTAACAAAGTTTTATAAATAATAATAGTTTGCACCAAAAATGGTCCAAAGCCCAAAATCGTAAAAGCACCCGTTTATGAACACAAATCAGCATTAATCAACACAAAACTCAGATCTAAGCAATATCAAACACAGCAATTCACAAATAACAATCACAAACACAGGATTTATAGTGGTTCGGCGATCTTGCCTACGTCCACTCTGAAGCTTATGTCTTTATTGATTCACTTGATGATTTCAATCAATTACAGCGGATTACAGTTGATAATCGCTCTGAAATATGATTACAACAACGATAATGAAGAGTAGAATTGAATCCAGCAGAGTCTGGACATTGAATGGCCAAAAGATCCCCTTTCTGTAGGCTTCAAGGTGCTATTTATAGGCGTAGGAGGCTCAGATCTCGCTCAAACTTCGAGAGACTTTTTGTGGCACGTGTGTGGGCCCACGCGACCGACCCCACCATGTTTCGACTCGACCTGAGATCGATACGAAGTGATTTCGTATCCATTGAAAAATGATCCAATCGAGCTGAAACTTGGCAGGAACAATCTTTACCTTGTATGGAAGCTACTATGAAAATTTCGTTGCATTTGGATCAGCGGTTTGGGAGATATGATCGATACGAGCTAGTATGTTTCGGTTGGCTGTTTATTTCGAATCCATCAGCTCGAATCGATTCCTTCGAATCGATCACCTCATGTGGTCTTGTGATGATGTGGCGCGCATACTTCGCCTCGATCCGGTCTTTTCTCCGAGTTGACCGTATCGACTCCATAAAATTTGCCTTGTTCGTATCGAGGATGACACGTCACCCAAGGTTAGTTGACCTGATGGATACGAACAAGCCTGTGCTCATGGATTCAAACACGGTCTTGGGATGGAGACGAAGCAGCGAATATCTGATGGATGCGAAGTTGTGTTAGGTGATCGATACGAAGCCGATGGATATGGATTTGAATAAGACACTCTAGCCGAAGTTCGATTGATACGAAGTCCATCGATGCGAAGGCCTGGCCACTCCGATCGGTATGAAGCCAATGGATACGAACCGAGGTATGGTGATGTATATGCGTATCGATACGAAGTGCGGCCTCCTGATGGATACGAAAAAGTGCTCTAGGATGGACATGAACGTGCTGAGGGGATGCCTATTTGATCGATTCGAAACTGATTGATTCGAAATAATCGATATCATGTTACTGATCGATTCGAACTCGATCGATTCGAAGTATGCAGAACCTGATGGATTCGAACAAGGCAAACATTGATGGATACGAACCCCGTCGATTTGAAATGGGCACCTCCTCAACACTTTGATGGATACGAACTGTGTACTTTGGCTAACCTGAATCGATTATATCTCGTCCATACGAACTCCGACTAACCTGAAATTTGAAACACTGGCTTTTATGGCTTTGCTTGTCATGTCCCATCAATTGTAGCCTGATCCGGGCTTGGACAAAATTCATCGATATCCATAGCAAAGCAATGTGTAACCATTCTTTGAGACGAACTGTCTTTTGTTTTCGACCAATCTTTTGTTATCACGGCTTTGCCAAAAAGTGGGATAACAATAATGATGACAACGATGACGAATTAACTAATTTTATAAAATTAACCAAGTTTATAATAATAATAATAATAATAATACAATTAATTTAACCTTGTTTTTTATTAATAATAATTAATTAATTAAGTTAACCAAGTTAATAAAATTTAACTAAGTTTTGTTAAAATTAAAAAAGTTTTATAAAATTAGTTAAGTTTAAGCTAACTAAATTTCATAAATAATAATATAACTAATTTAACAAAGTTTTATACATAATAACAATGATTATGATAATGATGATGAATTAACTATGTTTATAATAATTAACTAAGTTTATAATAATAATAATAATATAATTAAATTAACCAAGTTTTAGTAATAATAATAATAATAAATTTACTAAGTTAACCAAGTTAATAAAATTAACTAAGTTTAACTTAACTAAATTTTATAAATAATAATAATATAACTAATTTAACAAATATTTATAAATAATAATGGTGATGATAAATTAACTTAGTTTATAAAATTTAACTAAGTTTATAATAATAATATAATTAAGTTAACTGAGTTTGAATAATAATAATAATAATAATAATAATAATAAAAAATTAAGTTAACCAAGTTAATAAAAATTAACTAGGCCTTGTTAAAATTAAACAAATTTTATAAAATTAACTAAGTTTAAGTCAACTAAATTTTATAAATAATAATAATATAACTAATTTAACAACATTTTATATATAACTATAAGATTGGACTTTATTTATTTCATTTCGTTTATAACTTGATTATTTATATGACATTATTTATAATATGATATACTCATAAAATGTTGTAGATGTTTGATATTATATTTGAAGTCCTACGAATTAACATAATTGTTTGATTATATGTTGTGCTTTCACTTAGTTGGATTTCCGAAAAGTGCAGAGTTGAACTTTTATGGTGCTAGCTTTCACTTGTGCTTGCGATAAAGAATTATGGGTAATTAAGCGTTTTGTTAGCACCAGTTGGCATAACATTATATTAGTACTAGGTGTGTAAATTTTTATACGAATGGTTATTGTATGCGAGTTTGGTCATTTTATCAAAAAACTATTGTATTAGAATGGTTACGGATATCTTATTTGATTATATGATTAATATGTTTTTTAATTGTTTGAATATGATGATTATGTGAGTGATTGTTGATAGATATTAAAAAAATAGACCATGAATAGGAAATAATAGCATGAAAAAATGATGCAAAATGATCAACAACTTTTAGTAGCGTTTCAAAAACACTAATGAAATACATATAGTGGCGCTGAGTAAACGCAACCGTAAAGTATGTGTAAAGTTGGAACTCTATTGGTAGTAGCAAAAAACCTTTCGGTGGCGTTTTTAAAATATTACAAAAAGATTTTTGGTGGCGTTTAAGAAACACTACAACAAAAGGATTTATAGTGGCGTTGAAATAAATGCAACTAAAAACCATGGATTTTTAGTTGCGGGCTCTATCACGGCGTTTATCAAAATGCTACCATAAGTTTTGGTAGCGTTTTTTGTGCGCCACCAAAAATAAAATTTCTTGTAGTGAAACATGTATCATAATTTTGAAGTTTAGCATTGAAATAATTTTTTTTTGTTTTTTGTCAAATTCCTATTTCAATTTTGTCTAAGTAATCGAGCTAATACTTTTCCATTAAACATACTTGTAATTAGTTGCTCGTTAATTCAGACAATTGTTTGTTAATTTTCACTCAACACCTCCATGTGGTTGCGGCCTCAAGTTGTATCCATACTGGGCTAGAGTCCTAGTGCTACGCTATCGGATTCAGCATCTTAGTGATTATACTCCTACTCTAGTCTTAGATTAGTAGAGTCAAAAATAATGGATGGTCGAACTCCATCCTCAGCAAGTTTATACTCCTTCTATCAATTTCAAGTTGGAGTTTATGGGATAGTGAGTGGTTGAACTGCACTCATCTATTTGTTTATACTCATATCCGCACTTTGGGGATAAAAGTTAACTGACAGATGGTCGAATTACATCCATCTTGCATTTATACTCTAGTCCGCACTCCGCGGACTTAGAGTTCTTTCAAAAAATAGTCAGCCATACTTTCCTTAGTTGATTGGTTTGCCCCGAAGTCCGGGGATTAACTTAACGAGCGATCCGTTATATCACAATCGCTTTTGATTCATATTTGTCCCTTCACCCGGTATGATTAATTTGGTTATCATATGGTCAAGTCACATCCATTCCTTGTTAGGTATTACATCCATCGGGTTATGAGTGAGAATCATCGGATGAATGGTTGGACCGCATTCATTTTGTTTAGTTCAATCGTTAACTTATATAATCGGCTAGCTCCAAACTCTGGGAACCTGCTTGGACATATCAATATTAGTTAGTCGGGTATCGCAACTAATATGTAATGTTATAGCAATCACAGATATGAAGGAAATTTCAAACTTTATTTGCTAAATGGAAAGAAAGTACATTAGCTGTCTTACTACATATTTGGAAAATCAAATGCTGAAGAAAATTTGGAAATTGAACACAATAGAATAAAAAGAATTACTTAAGTGAAATAACATCATAAATTCCCTTTATACCATACCCTTGCGTGTGTGATGCCATCAACGGTCGCTAGCTTGAAAGTTCCATCTCCAAGCCTCTGTTCAATGACATACGGTCCTTCCTAAGTATAATTCATGTGTGATGGGGCAGGAAAAACCTGTTTCAGGATGAGATCGCTGATTTCAAAGGTTTTAGGTCATACTTTAGTGTTGTAGTGCCGGGCGACTCGCTATCGATGTGTGGCTGCACTCAAATCAGCTTCCTCGTGCTTCTCATCCACAAAGTCTATAGATTCTAAGAGGAGATCTCTACTCGTTCCAGGATCATAGTAGGTCACTCAATGAGAAGGGACTTTGAGTTTAATGAGAATAATGGCTTTGAAGCCGTAAGTAAGGGTAAATGGAGAATGGCCAGTCATGGAGATGTGGGTGTTTCAGTAAGCCCATAATACTATTGGGAGTTTATCCACCCACTTTCCCTTAGCCATTTCCAGATGCTTCTTTAGAATGGACTTTATGATTGTATTCATAGTTTCAACTTCGCCATTTGCTTGAGGGTGAGCAACTGCCACAAATCTCTTCTCAATATAATACCGATGGCAGAAGTCTTTTAATTCATCGCTGTCGAATTAGATTCCATTGTCAGTCACAATGTTCGTGAAAGGCCAAAAGCCAACAGAAAATGTTCTTGACAACGAAGCTGATTACTTTCTTTTTCAAGATTATGGCTAAAGGTTCCGCTTCGGCCCATTTTGTGAAGTAATCTTTGCAATGATGGCGTAGTTCGCACCACCTTTAGAGATTGGTATGGAACCGGTAACATCAATGCCCTCTATGGAAAACAGCCATGGACTGACCATTTGTGTGATTTATGTTGGCGGAGCTTTCGGAAATTTTTCATACATCTGCCACTTGTCACATCGCGTAGCTTAATCAGTAGCATCTCAGTTGACAGTCGGCCAATAATACCCATAATGAGTATTTTCTTTGCTAGGGTTTGCCCCCTCCCAGTGTGATCGCCACATTCCCCTTCGTGAACTTGCTTTAAGACTCACTTTATTTCATTGTTAGTGATACGCCAGAGCATGGGAATGAAAAAACCCTTTCTATACATAACTCCTTCCTGAATGTCATGAAGCTTTGTGAAGGACTTGTCTCCTTTCATTCCTTTGTTTGGGAAGGACTCGCTATAGAAAATAGTCTTTAATCAGAGTCATTTATGACACCTTCTCAGGTTCTGTCTCTAGTACCAAGTCGATTTCCATCTACTTTATGCTCGAAGCATTTAGTACTTTGACTGGAACAAAACCCAAATGTTGCGCATGTCCAATGCTAGCAAACTTTACCAATGAGTCAGCCTCTTTGTTTTGATCCCGGGGAATGTGCATGATGTCGTAATACTCAAATCCAATCAATAGCTTTGGGACTTGGATAAGGTACGGAGCGAGTCAATGTCCTTTAGATTGGTAATCTCCCTTGACTTGGTATACTATCAACTGTGATTCACAAAAGATTTCGAGAGATTTTATCCTCTATTCTCTAGTAAGTTTGAGTCTAGCAATTAGAGCTACATACTAAGCTATGTTGTTCGTTGCAAGGAAGTTGAACTTCAAAGCGTAGCATATTGATCGATCTTCTAGGGTCACTAGCACTTTTCTAGCTCTAGAACAACGATCATATGCTCCATCTATATACATTTTCCATCAAATGGTATGGGCTCCAATGCTCTCTCGGAGATCATCTTGTGTAGTGAATTCTGTATAAAGTCCGCCGGTGCTGTAGATAGTTCTCCGAGGGAGATAAGTAATGCCGAATTGACTTAGTTCGATGTTCCGCTTGAGTAACCTTCTAAATATCTCAGGTCACCGTAGGACCAGTCGTAACGACTGGTCAGTGTAAATGTTGATAGGATGAGCCTGAAAATAGGTGCAGAGCTTTCATGTAATAATCAAAAGCAGTACATAAATTTCTCTATCTTCGAATAGTTCCTTGCAGCACATGTTAACCATTTGCAGACATAATAGACCTATCTCTGGATCTAATTCTCTTCACAAAGCAGTGCGGCACTTATAACATGTATCGACAAGGCCAAGTAGATATACAAGTCTTCGTAATATACCGATTTTGAATGGCAGGCCTCTCTAGGTGGTTCACCAAAGCTCAGAATGCGTCTTCACAATCCTGTGTCCATTCAAAGTTCATTTTTCCTCTTCTAATGAAATCGAAGAAAGGAATGCATTTATAGGTGACTCTGGAAATAAATTGACTTAGGGCGGCAACCTTCCCATTTAGGCTTTGTACTTGTTTGATGGTATTTGACATTTGGTTGTTGTGATTTGCTTGAATCTTTATGGGATTAGCTTCGATTCTACAGGCATTGATGATGAAACCCATGAACTTTCCTGATATGATGCCAAAAGAACACTTCAGAGGATCGATCTTCATTTTGTAATATCGGAGGAACATCTCTACCAAGTCTTTAATGTGTTTGCTTGATCGTCGTGACTTCACGAGCATATCATCCAGGTACGCTTCCATCCTCTTTCCAATCTGATCTTTAAACATTCTGTTGATTAGGCAATGATAGTTGCTCCAGCATTCTTCAGTCCAAATGGCATTACCATATGAGAATACAATCCAACATCGACAACGAAGCTGGTGTGCTTCTGATTGGGAATGTGCATAGGGATTTGGTTATATCCAGAGTATGCATCCATGAAAGATAGCCATTCATATCATACGGTTGAGTCTACCAGCTGGTTAATCCTTTGAAGGGGAAAACTATCTATCGGACACTCCTTGTTCAAGTTCGAATAATCAACAAATGTCTCCCACTTTCCATTCGCCATTTTCACAAGTTAAGGGTTAATTACCATTTAGGGAAGAAGGCGTCGAAAATAAACCCATTGCCTTTGAGTCTATCTACCTCTTCTTTAAGGGCAGCAGATCTCTCCGGATCTATGCCACGCCTTTTCTGTTTCACAAGGACATGCCTCATATCGATATTTAATGCATGACTCGCCATGGCAGGTGAGATCTCACATATGTCAGAGTGAATCCAAGCAAATACGTAAAGATTCACTTGGAGAAAACGAGCTAGTTCTTTCATCAACGGAGGGCCGAGCTGTGATCCGATCTTTAGGACACATGATGGGATGTAGTGGATGATCGTTATGTCAATTATCAGCTCAGCCAGTGCAACCTTGATCTCTTTGGGCTCCTCCTCGTCATCCCTTGGATATATGTCTTTATAGAATCGACTGTGGCACCCGAGCCAAGGCTCAGGTGCTGGTTGTCAGTTTCGGCAATTTGGATGTGGATAGACTTATCCACACTCTTAGCTTTCTCTTTCCATTGAGCGCTTACCAATTTAACTATATAACAGGCACATTCGATCGCTTGATCACATGCACAACACCAACACTGTTATCAGTTGGGAACTTCAAATTAAACACCATAGGGCAATAGCTGCTCGGAGTTCATCTAGGGTAGGTGGTCCTAGAAAAGAATTGTATGGAGAATCAATATTTAATATACCAAATGGTAAAATCTGCACTCTTTTGTGGTTACCTTCTCCCAACTCCACCGGCAATTAGACATATCCGACAGCTTGGATCCCAGCACCGTTAAAGCCATGAATGCGGGCTTTAGACGGTTTCTAGTCCTTGGCTTCCATCCTCATCTAATCGTAATCCTTTTTGGAAATTATAGTAACAGAACTTCCACAATCAACCAAAATCCTTTTTACTAATGTGGGGTCGATCGTGGCCGAAATGATCATTGGATTGATCGTTGGTGCCCTTATCTTATTTGCATCTCCATCTTTGAACATAATGTCATATGCCGTTGTAGTTGTTGTTGTACCAAAGCTCCATCTTTTATATTCGGACAACACTCAGAATTCATATGCTTGATGGCGCCAACATAGCGCTTCATATCATGCCAACTCTTATCAGCTGGATGCAATCCTCTGACTATCATAATGATCACTAATCTTCCACAAGTCTATGCAGGCTCCTCAACCATGTGCGAAGTCTGCCCTCGGTTGGGGTGAGATGTCCCCTGCCCTCCATACTGTAGGGCTTCAACAAACTACTGTAATTTTCATTCCCGAATCAGTTTCTTTATAACATCCTGGAGATGCATACATTCATTCGTATTATATCCATAGCATTCGTGGAGCTAGCAATATTTTCTAGCTTGTTTATATTTCTCCATCGATTCTTTCGAAGGTGGCTTCTTGTACTGCGTGGTATTACAAATAGACAAATAGACGTTCTCTAGAGATGTATTTAGTGGTGCGTAGGTATCATACATTGAAATCCTAGGCTTTCCTCTTTCAATATCCCTTCTTCATTCACGGTTCCTATCACCACCTTTCTTTTGCTGATTCGGTTTATTTTGGACATCCACTTGAACTTTCTCAAAACTATCACCGGACTGCTTCATTACAATGTTACTTTGGACTCGTTCTCCACTTGGTCCCATAACATTCTTCTTCCTAGAGCATCTAGCTTTCTCTTTCCCCGAATACTGAGCTACTTCTATATAGAAACACTCCAATGTTGGGGGTGGTTTGCCATCTAACCAATCGCCAAAGTCCAATTCTAGATCAATCCCTCTCGTTACTACTGTTATCCCATTTTTTGGTCAAAACTGGAATATCAACAAATTGGCAAGGAATTATGGATATCAGGACTGGAGATAAGGCTACAATGGATATCGTCAAAATTTTGTTGAACTCCGATCGGGACGAAATTGATTGGAAATGATGATAAGGACTATGAAAGGCTATGTTTCGAATGTCAGGTTAATCGGAGTTCGTATGAAGGAAATATGATGGATTCAAGGTAGGAATAGTACGTAGTTCGAATCCATCAAAAAGGGGATAGAGTGACGCTCGGTTCGAACCGATCAGGTTCGAACCCATCAGGATTCGAACCCATGAGGTTCGCATCGATGACGCTTCGAATCGATGGGAACTAGATGGGTTCGAAAGGAGTAGCTTCAATGCAATGGACATGGATTCGAACGATGGACATGGACTCGAAGATGGTGGATTCGAACGATAGGTATGGATTCGTAGATCATGGATTCGAAGATGAAGATGGACTCGAAGAAGGTAATGGATTCGAAGTATACATGGATTCGAAGATGAAGATGGACTCGAAGAAGGAGATGGATTCGAAGTGGACATGGATTCGAAGAAGGAGATGGAGTCGAAGTAGGCATGGATTCGAAGAAGGAGATGGAGTCGAAGTAGACATGGATTCGAAGAAGATGATGGATTCGAAGTGGACATGGATTCGAAGAAGGAGATGGATTCGAAGAGGACATGGATTCGAAGATGATGGATACGAAGCAAGGGACATGGATTCGAAGGACGAGGATTCGAAAGGGATGGATTCGAAGAGGATGGACTCGTAGGATATGGACTCGAAGGAGGCGGCTTCAGAAAGCATGGATTCGAAGAGCATGGGTTCGAAGGGTATGGATTCAAAGGATTCGGCCCTATGGATTCGAAGGGGATGGTTTCGAAGTAGATGGTTTCGAAGCATGGGTTCGAACCATTCAGGACGCACGGATTCTTAAACTTGGATCGATCATATCTTCCAAACCGTTGATCCAAATGCAATGAAATTTTTACAGGAGCTTACGTACATGTTGAAGAATGTTCACACCAAATTTCAGCTCAATTGGATGGATTCTTGATCGATTCGAACGTCACTTCGAATCGATCCCAAACTGGGCACGGATTCCGAGAACACGGGCCTGTGGGCCCCCCTCACGTGCCAAGCAGCCTCCCCAGGTTTTAGGCGGGATTTCAGCCTTCCACGCCTATAAATAGAGCCCCTGGTCATTCAGAAAAGGGGTCGGAAAATTTGGAGAGAAGAGGCAAGCCCAGACGCTGCTAGAATCATTCCATAGCATCATTACTGCTATTTTCTTCAGATTTGGTCGCTACAACTGTTGTAATCACTTGTAATCTTCAAGGATAATCAATAAAAAAAATTGGAGTGGACGTAGGCCGGAGATAGCCGAACCACTATAAAACTTGTGTCTCTGTTCTTTACTTTTGGATTGCTGTCTATTATTTGCTGAGATTTGTTATTTGCGTTTGAATATCACTAATTTATATTCATACGCTGGTGCTTTCACGGTATTGGGTGTTTGTGACCAATTTTGGCACTAACATTTTGGTGCTTTCACTGAGAACAACTAGCACCCGCTGCATCGGATTTGAAGAGTTTGAGGAATTTGGATTTGGAAGACAATGACAAGGCAGAATAGCAGAAGGCTAAGGGCTGAGAGAAGCCAACAAGGAGGAAGTCAACAAGCATCCTCCGGAGGTGAGGAAGGACAGGCTTCGGTCTACATAACTCGGGATGAAATGGAAGCTATGGCCAATTCTTTGCAGGAGAGATTGTTGAAAAGTCAACAGGAAATGATGCAAACTTTCTTGGAACAAATGAGAGCTGCAGGGATGCAGAACTTAGGAACAGCTACAGCAGCTACGGATGCAGGACAAGGAGCTAGGGTTGTGGAACCCAATGAAGGACAGGATACGGAGCCAGAAGGCAATCAACAAGGGCTTGGGGGCAGGCCCACAGGATTGAATGCAGGAGAACCTTTGGAAGGAATTCAACAAGCTAGAGCTAACGTTGCTGCTAGTAAGCCACACGAGGAATATGTACCAGAGTTCCCTCGGGGGCATGGGGGGCAACCCCTACCAGACAATATAGGATTAGTAGAAATGATCAGGAAGACTGTGCGAGGTGGTTTGACAAACGGAGATATGGAAGGAGTGAATAGAAGTCCATTCGCTCGGGAGATAAGGATGGCTCAGAATCCACCTAAGTTCAAGCTACCTAGCGTGGAGGTATATGATGGTAAGACGGATCCAACAGATCACTTAATGAGGTACACCAGACACATGGAGGTGCTGGGGGCATCGGAGGAAGTGATGGCCCGATGTTTCCCTTTGTATTTGAAGGACTTAGCTGCAATGTGGTTTAGGCAGCTGGAAGAAGGATCTATCAGGACTTGGAAGGAATTAGTGGAAAAGTTTCTGGGACAGTTTCGGGTTCACGTCAAGAGGCCGAAGAACGTGATGACTTTAACATCGGTGAAGCAAAGGATGGACGAATCGCTTAGAGCTTTTCTAACTCGATTCAGTGCGGCAGTCGCTTCGGTGGATCGGCCTGATCCATCAATGGTTTTAATGGCAGCAGTATCAGGAGTCAAGGAGAATTCGGATTTCAAGGTATCTCTGATACGAGATCCCCCGCAAAATCTCGACGAATTCTTTCATGAGGCAGAAAGGTTCCTTCGGCAAGAAGATGCAAGTACGGATTTAAAGTTGAAGAAGGCTAATGCAATCAAGGTTGGAGCGGTATCCAAAAATGGTTTGGATAAGGATAAAGGGAAAAGGAAGTTAGATGACGACTCTGGAAACGCTAGGAAGCGATGGAAGGATCCAAAGTTTTCCACATACACAGGATTGAACGAGACACTGGAGCGTATATACCTGGAAACTCGAAATCGCCTTCCCTACCGAAGGCCGGCTAGGAGGGAACCAACAGAGCGGGAAAGGACATCAGGAAGGCACTGTCTCTTCCATGATCTGGATGGACACGATACCAACAGCTGCAGGCACCTAAAGGACATAATCGAGGAGCATGTAAGGAATGGACAGTTACAGCAATACGTTGGAACTCGGGATGCAACGGTGGAGCAGGAGCAACCACCGACCACTTCACGCCGTGATGATGGGAGGCCCAGGGATGATCGTCGATTGATCATCCATTGACCAGGATAATATGGAATAAGTAGCAAGCTACTAGCAGACGGTAAAGTCATTTACACATGTACGGGGACGGAGATAGCCCCTAGGCATGCTCTGAATGATGATAAACCGGGATGCTATGGTTTGTGAAATTTATTTCTTGCTTTTTAGATTGGACATTGCTTTTCTTTTTTTGGATTTGGTTTTGGAGCTTGGATTAAGCTCCTGGTTTTTCTTGCTTTTTTATTTGGATTTTCCTTTGGATGATTGTTTTTGGTTTTGGATGCTGGTTTGGATTTCTGGTTTTCTGATTTGGATTTGAATTTTGGATTTGGATTTGGATTTTGGATTTGGATTTCGAATTTGAATTTCGGATTTGGACTTTGGAATAAATTTTGGTTGGACTTTTATCTGGTTTTTGGTAAATGGTCATCGGGTATGGATTATGCCTGGCAAGGGATGAGTCACTTTACCCAAACAAGGTAGATTGACTCATTCGGGTCGTCAAGTATGGACAATGCTTGGAAAGGGTCCGGAGTGACCAGGATTCGGCCTAGGACTTAGGCCCTCTATTATCATTTATTATTTTCAGGTCGTCGAGTATGGACTATGCTCGGCAAGGGTCCGGAGAGATCAGGATTCGGCTTAGGACTTAAGCCATGGCATTTTACAGCGCCCAGGGACACTGGGCCAAGGTCGTCAAGTATGGATTGCGCTTGGCAAGAACCCGGAGAGGTTGGCTCAACGTCCAGGGACACTGGACCAAGGTCATCAAGTATGGATTGCGCTTGGCAAGAACCCGGAGAGGTTGGTTCAACGTCCAGGGACACTGGACCACGGTCGTCGGATGTGGATCACGCTTGACAGGAACCCAGAGAGGTTATGGATTTGGATATCGACCCGGAGAGGTCCTGGTTCCGGTTATTGGCTATTGGATAAGGATGGATTGGAACTTGGTTGTCGAGTTCGAATGGATACGGAATTGGCTAAGGTTTTGGCTATTGGATATGGAATTGGACATCGACTCGAAGCAGTCAAGGACGATATACTCTGGCAATATGGCTGTGGACTTCGGATATTGGATTCGTAATTATTCAAAACACGCCTTGTTATCACAAGGCATGTTTTGGGGGGCAAAATGTTATCCCATTTTTTGGTCAAAACTGGAATATCAACAAATTGGCAAGGAATTATGGATATCAGGACTGGAGATAAGGCTACAATGGATATCGTCAAAATTTTGTTGAACTCCGATCGGGACGAAATTGATTGGAAATGATGATAAGGACTATGAAAGGCTATGTTTCGAATTTCAGGTTAATCGGAGTTCGTATGAAGGAAATATGATGGATTCAAGGTAGGAATAGTACGTAGTTCGAATCCATCAAAAAGGGGATAGAGTGACGCTCGGTTCGAACCGATCAGGTTCGAACCCATCAGGATTCGAACCCATGAGGTTCGCATCGATGACGCTTCGAATCGATGGGAACTAGATGGGTTCGAAAGGAGTAGCTTCAATGCAATGGACATGGATTCGAACGATGGACATGGACTCGAAGATGGTGGATTCGAACGATAGGTATGGATTCGTAGATCATGGATTCGAAGATGAAGATGGACTCGAAGAAGGTAATGGATTCGAAGTATACATGGATTCGAAGATGAAGATGGACTCGAAGAAGGAGATGGATTCGAAGTGGACATGGATTCGAAGAAGGAGATGGAGTCGAAGTAGGCATGGATTCGAAGAAGGAGATGGAGTCGAAGTAGACATGGATTCGAAGAAGATGATGGATTCGAAGTGGACATGGATTCGAAGAAGGAGATGGATTCGAAGAGGACATGGATTCGAAGATGATGGATACGAAGCAAGGGACATGGATTCGAAGGACGAGGATTCGAAAGGGATGGATTCGAAGAGGATGGACTCGTAGGATATGGACTCGAAGGAGGCGGCTTCAGAAAGCATGGATTCGAAGAGCATGGGTTCGAAGGGTATGGATTCAAAGGAGTCGGCCCTATGGATTCGAAGGGGATGGTTTCGAAGTAGATGGTTTCGAAGCATGGGTTCGAACCATTCAGGACGCACGGATTCTTAAACTTGGATCGATCATATCTTCCAAACTGTTGATCCAAATGCAATGAAATTTTTACAGGAGCTTACGTACATGTTGAAGAATGTTCACACCAAATTTCAGCTCAATTGGATGGATTCTTGATCGATTCGAACGTCACTTCGAATCGATCCCAAACTGGGCACGGATTCCGAGAACACGGGCCTGTGGGCCCCCCTCACGTGCCAAGCAGCCTCCCCAGGTTTTAGGCGGGATTTCAGCCTTCCACGCCTATAAATAGAGCCCCTGGTCATTCAGAAAAGGGGTCGGAAAATTTGGAGAGAAGAGGCAAGCCCAGACGCTGCTAGAATCATTCCATAGCATCATTACTGCTATTTTCTTCAGATTTGGTCGCTACAACTGTTGTAATCACTTGTAATCTTCAAGGATAATCAATAAAAAAAAATTGGAGTGGACGTAGGCCGGAGATAGCCGAACCACTATAAAACTTGTGTCTCTGTTCTTTACTTTTGGATTGCTGTCTATTATTTGCTGAGATTTGTTATTTGCGTTTGAATATCACTAATTTATATTCATACGCTGGTGCTTTCACGGTATTGGGTGTTTGTGACCAATTTTGGCACTAACAACTACCATCAATATTAAATGGTCATTCAGATTGCTAACTTCTGTGACAGTTGTATGAAATCTCTCCAAATAATCATTCAACGATTCTCCCGGAGCCAGGATCACGCTGGATAAGGACATTGCATCTTTGGGGCTAATTGCGTGCATACAGAATTACTCCATAAATTTCGTTGTTGAATCATAAAATCTAGAGATTGACCATAAGAGGAATCTTGTATATCACATCATTGTTATGCCAAAGAGAGTAATAGAAAAACATTTTCATTTTGTTGCATCATCAGCTTATGTAGAATACATCATCCATCCCATGAT
Organism: Allium cepa; assembly: GCA_030765085.1. Taxonomy (NCBI): domain Eukaryota; kingdom Viridiplantae; phylum Streptophyta; class Magnoliopsida; order Asparagales; family Amaryllidaceae; genus Allium; species Allium cepa. The sequence continues at coordinate 208,678,038 of CM060934.1, forward strand.
GTGCTACTTGGAGTCAGTTATTCCCTTATAGATAGGCATTGATGGAATGTTGAACCTTCTTGGATACTCCACATGTAAGATATTGTTGGTGAATGTGGTATGGATTCTCGAGATTTCCCAATCATCATTGGTCAAGCCTTGGCTCTACATTACTAGCAGTCTAACCATAGTCGATAAGTCCGGTGTTTGGATAGTAGGAGCCCAGCAGTGGTCGTGCTCCACCTCACGTGAATGATTTGGCCGATGTCTACGGGTCATTCCACATCTTCTTGGTTCAACATCCTCTCGATGTATATCATGTACATTCGCTTCATCGTCATTCTATGGAGGCAAATTGTCTACATCCATCTAAACTCTAGCATCTAAATCAATCGCAACAGCTCCAGCTTTGGCTCCAGCATGGAATGGTAGGCTCCCTCCTCTAGAGAAAGGATCGGCATCGATCCTTATGGAGGGATCGACACCGATTGGTCTTGGAGGACCATGTTGGACCGCTTATGGATGTCTTGAAGCTTTTGCGTGATATCCATCAATTCTGCAATGTCTGCATCTGTGGTAATCATCTGGCGAGCTAGAACTTCCCAATGTAGAGTAAGGGGTAGGTCCCTCCTAGCTTTCCCATACTGTTGCTGACTGAGTTGGTTCATTATATCGTCATTAGCTTGAATCTGCTCACTCAACTGCCGGTGGCTATCCAATAGCTCTCTTATCAGATTCTGGAATTTAGCTCTTGTGATGGACTCCACTAGATTTTGGACATCAATTGGATTAGTAGCATTCACATCTACTGTAGATAGCTCGGGCCTCCTTGCTGGATGTTAGTGTTCTCATTTCCTTCTGCGTTTTGAGATGTAGATTTGGAATTCCTAACCTTTGTAGAGAATTTTCCATAGATGTTTGCAAATCTACATAGAACGAACAAGTTTCTTGAAGATAATTCCATATCGCTTTGGGGGATATATGCAATCCAGTAGCAATAAAGGGATCCAAACAGAACCGAGAATTAGGTTCTCACTGAAAGCGCTAAAATGTTTGTACCAAAAATTGTCACAAACACCCAATAGAAGTTTTGTAGAGAAATAAATGAATAATATAAAATGAAAATGGAGGAATATAGTAACGAAATAGCAAAAAATTAAAGTAATAACAAGAACACAACGATTTATAATGGTTCGACTTGTTTGTCAATGTCCACTTTGAATAGGTTACTTTATTAATCATTTGTAAAATAGGGACTGGATGAAAATCCTTAGTTACAATAGAGTACAAAGCAACTAGCAGCATAAAGGTCCTAAAAATGAACATTCAAGCCCGTATTTATAGATGAAGATGGAATTCTTTTTGAAAATTCGTCAGAAGGACCTGCAAGACCATATAGACCCATAAGAAGTATCGCATGGCCAAATCCCAAGGAATAGGGGTCGATGCCATTCCCTATAGGGGAATTTGGGGGTGAAATCCCTTCGGTAGCTTCATCATGTTATAATATGCTTTGACTCCAAGTTTCATGCCAACAGATTAGTAAAACTTGAGTTAATACCCGATCTTTACTTTAGTATGAGTTGTCTTCTGATTTTAGCCGATCCCTATTAAGGGAAGAGAGTTGGTCCCTCTTATTTCATTTTCTTGAGGTGTAATCCCTAGGGTAGGCTCCTTAGGGTCCCTACATCTTGCTCATAAATTTCATATGCATTGGACTTACGGATCTTGAGGTATTGACTGCTTTCTATTGAAGTGCGCTTGCTTCCTAAAACATGCGGATCCCTATGATGGAGGTTGATTATAACCGATCCCTCATATATGCTGAACCATATTTCATACTTTGAACATTCTACATCATGTATCCCCCAATTATGTTCGATCATGGCTTCGTGTTACCATTTGTACTTGACTTCTGGACCCCACAATCACCACTCTGGATTTATTAGCCTTGACGACAGTCTAATCTGACTTATACAATTAGTTCGAACATTGTCGGGTCAAAATGCCGGATAACACTAATAAATTAAAATTGTACACTAATTTGTTTATATTACTACATTCACGTAAACAAAATTTATATATAATTATCTGGTATAGATTAATAAAGGGATTATGTAAATAACTTTTCTTTTGACATATTAGCTAACACATACACTAATTGACATTAAATTATGTTACACCAATAACCACATACAGTAATCAACCCGAATTAACCCTAATAATACATTAATTTCGAACTTAAACACTAATAACACTAATAGCATTTCCAAATCAATCAATGTACAATTATAACCAATCAATGGGCTTTTATCAATAAAACTAGGCAAAAATTAACACTAATTTTACCACAATTCGAAATAATTAGTTTAGGGGAAGAATATACCTAATTTTTTATGGATTGAAGGCACGGAAGCTTGGAGATTCCGATTTGATGAAGAATGTGATGAATTTTTGGAGATTGCGGCGGCCAGGGACGGTTTGGGCTGGATTTGGGTTAAAAATCGTTGGTTAGAGGGTTTTGGGAGATTATGAAATGAGGAAGAAATTAGCTTGGCTGAAGCCATATTCGCAACATTCCGATGGTTACTTACGGCTGTTGAAGACTAATTTTCGACGGCTTTCAACTGTTGTATATTATATTAAATTAAATTTTCTCCCATTTTAAAATGAATTTAGTTTAATTTAATTTATTTTTATTTGTTATACAATACTTTTTTAATGTTTTGATAATTAATTATGAATTTTAAATGTATTTAACATAATAAATTTGTATAAAATAAAATATTTGATAAAAAAATCAATATTTTGAATCTAATGTTGCTCTAAGGTATTTTAAGCATATGGTAGAAATATGAAAGGAAAATAAACAGGTTTAAGATATCAATCTTGATTTTTAAATTTATATTCGTTCGTTGACATTTAGATTTAAACCTTTTGTTCGAAGGTCAAACGATCTTCATATGAGACAAAGTTCAAACCATACATATTATATGATGTATTTATGTAGCGACCCAACTTTCTAACACCAGAAAGTCGCATCACTAATTAAGAAAGAAAGGGATAGAAGAAGAAAAGATAAGAAAGAAGAAACACAACAACAGATAATTCACAGCGGAACGAATGAAATATAATATATCACATAAAATATTACATAGTATCATATTACATCAGAGTACACAACTTATACAACACATATTAGATAGTTATAAACATCTGTCTAACTATACAACTCAAGTACACAAGATACAGATATCACACAAACACAGTGGAACCAAAATATATCTACACGTGGAAGCCTCCTGCTCCATAACTCCTCCAGAAATCGTCAAGCAAACCTGAATCGCTTGACTACTTATACATAATATGAGTACCTAAGAGTTTAATAAAACAAAAAAATAAACATTCGGGTTAGACAGGGGTCTGGTATGAGTAAACGGGTTAAAATTGCTTAACTTTAGAAAATCCTTTGAAAAGAAAAGGTATCGCATAAGACTTCCCACACATAAACATGGAAAAGTTTTTACCTTACGCTAACCAAAACATTTGATAGGAAATCCAGTGATATTATAATAGTGTCTAGGGTTTTCAAGTAATAGAAAATAGCCGAAATTGTTACATCTATTAAATTCCAGCTACTAGCCACAAAAGTGGGTAATACAATCAAAACCGTAGGGTCTCGTAGGAAGAATGAGTTTCCATCAATGGCAGGGCTATCCGGGGTACCGCCCGCCACAATACGTGGCCTAGATCAACGTACCGAGGATTACGCCCAATCCCCTGCATCACAAAGCCGGAACCATTCTTTACTGAACAGTCCCGAGGAAGATCACCCCATGGTTGGCGCGACCAATCACCCACTAAGCCGAAATAAAGGGACATCTAGACAGGAGTGACCTCACCTTAAAATGGGTGCTACCTACCCAGCCTTGTTGCACCTCCCATGTTTTAGCCATTCCCGGTTGATGAGGCTTGAGGCTGCGATTACCTTTATAGAACACATCTATCTTAGAATGCTCATCGTCCACCTGACGATGTTCTGAAAGCACTCAATCCATACAAGTTCGTTTGGGGTTCGAACGAAACCGAAGGCACTATCTCGTTGCACTCATTTTGGAATCACCCTCAGAGTCAACGACCATAACCCTTGCACTCTAAAGCACCATCTCGAACCTATAAGTACTATCTCCATCAAACTCATCACGGAATCACCCCCAGAGTTATACTGACGAATGGTTCTTACACCTCGAGTCTTCACTAAGCTCCACTTGGATTCACGACCTAACGTTTAATTTGGATCGATGTGGTTTTCGGATTATCCAAATATGGAAATCCGATCCTGGTCTCACCGAAATCCAAACGCCATTTTAAATGTCCAAGTTGTTTTAAGGGTTTTAAACAATTAAACTTATATTCAGGATGATATAAACAGATACATGAATCACATTATCACAATAGATAATTCATATCAAACATTCATCTCACAAAGCATATCACATATCAGAGATATCCAAATCATCCGGTATCAACCAATCACCCAATATTAATCATCCAATATAAATCAATTATCCAAAAGCAGAATTGATTAACTCTAAATCAATTGGATTACCAAAATCCTTCTTCATTTATTTGTTCCAAATAAATAAATTAATCATCTCTTAATGATCTTCTTTAATTAATCTCCCTTGATTAATTATCTTTTAATTATATTCAAGTAATTATCCTTAACCATATACAGTAATTAACCTTTAATTACTATCATTAACTACAATAATTAATGATCCTTCATTTGCTTCCATTTATTAATTAACTATAATTAATTACATTAAATCTTAATTAATTACAATTAATTTATCACACTTAATTAATCGCTTTTATTAATCAACCTTGATTAATTCATTAATTACATTAACTAATGACTCTTATTAATTAATAATTACTTTAATTAATTAAACAATTATCTTGTAATTAATTATCTCATTAATCATAAACAGTAATTAACAATTTATAATTACTTATCTTAATTAATTATATTAACCCTTTGATTAAATAAATCTAATTAATTAATCTTTAATTACTTCATTAAGTAATTATTATTCAATTAAATAAATAATAATCCGTAATTAATTACTTTATTAATTAATTACATTTTTAATTAATTACCCTCAGTAATTAATCTTAATTTAGTCTCATTCATTAATTAATTAATCACATTAATTAATTAACTAAAATTTACTAAGTAATTAACCCTTAATTACTTACATAAGTAATTATCTTCTAATTACTTCCATTAGATGAGTACTCCTTTAATTAATTACTTAACAAATAATTAGTTCCATCATTAAATAATTCTTAACTCTTTAATTAATTAATTACTCCATAATTAATTAACTTCAATTCAATTATATTTATCAATCCTTAAGTAATAACATCCTTTGATTATCCATTAATCACATCAACTTAATTACTCCCATGAGTAATTTCCTCTAATTACTTCCATAAGTAATTTCCATTCTTAATTACATTCAGAAATTCACCATTCATTACTTCATTTGGTAGTTACACTTAATTAATTCATAATTAAGTGATTATTATAAATTAAGCAAACAATTACTAATTATTTAAAATTAATTAAATACTTAATTAATTAACTTCTTATATTTAAAAATCCTTAATTAATTAAGATAAGCATTTATCTTAATTAAACTCTTTACTTATTAACAAATCATATTAAATTAAGTATCCATAAGTTCATAACAAAGATAAATTAACCTTAATTATCTTCATAAATAAATTATTTGAAATTATTCAAATTTTAACAACTTAAAAACAAATTATTCTATTTGGTTTTTCAAAATCATAATAATAACCTTATTTGGAAATAAGGCATTTAGAAATCATTTTTAAAAGTTTTAAGCACTTTAAAACATCTAATTTAAACTTATTAATTTTCAAAATAAATTTGAAAACTTTGTTATTAAAACATTTCTTAACAATTTACTTAAAAACTTTGATTAATATTTAAATTCAAACATTTCCTTTTTAAATTAACATTCAAAATTAAATGAAATTAATTACTTCGAAAAGAAATCATTTTAAACAAATTTAAAACTTAAAATAAATTCAATATTAATTTTTAAAGTTGATTTACATTTTTTTCCAAAATAACAAATTTAAACTTAGTATGTTGTTTTTCTTATAAACTTGTTTATAATATAATGCTTACTTCATTTATTCAAACACAAGTTGCTTAGCAACTTATATTATACAAAACTTCCCAGAAAAACCCACCACAAAAATACACGAGTCAATCACCTTAACGACTCGAGTAAATCACTCAAACAACCCGTCCCTACCCCGAAGACTTTCCCCTGCCCCTCGCCTTCGAGTTTACCCAAAGAAAACGCGAGTAAATCTTCGAGCTGAAGCTCGTCTTTCCCAAAACAAAATTCCAGTGCACACACACACGTACACTTGTGCACGTGTCCCATCACCTCCGGCCAACCCAGGTCATCGTGATCGTCGTCGACAGTCATACGATCCCACGCGAGCATGAAACCAAACCCAAATCCATGAAAACAAATTCGAATCGAAATTCGACCCAAAATTTGAAAATCTGCAGCAACTCAACTCCCAAAAACCAACGCCTCAGATGATCGCACCACCACCGGAAGCTCTTGTAACCTCTCCCAAGCACCGCAGCATCACCGTGCCACCTTCCATCAACACGTGATCACCTCCGGTTCAACATTCAAGTCGCAAAATCCACGACATTCAAGCCGAGCAAAGAAACAGGCTAAAACCCTAAAACGATCAAATCCAAACAAATAGGCCATAGGAAAAATTCGATTGTATTTTTACCATTATCCTTGATTCATAAGCAAGCCTCGACCAAAATTACAGCTTTGATCAACACGCCGATCAACGGCAAAACACCAAAACCCCAATTCAAACAAATCCCAAAATACACACGAAATACCCAACTAAAAATTACAAATTTCATATCTAAATTCACGATTTACCATCGTGATTACATGCATGTGATTTAACGTTGAATTTAAATCAGTTGATTTTTAACAAAAGTTTTAGTTCACTGTGTTTTATCATTTTTAAAAATTATTTGTAAATTAAAGATTACAGAAACTATTTTTAAAATTACTATCTAACATTTACATACAAATTTCATTTAATCATCAAAATCAAACAATAGTGTTAGTGGAAGATTAAATTTTTTTTTTTGAAGAATTGAGCCTGTTTGAAAAGAACAGGAAGCAGAATGGTTTACATATATACACAGGCTTTCTACACATATATACATATCTTATATTCAACAATATAAATACTGAAGATTTTAATGCAATCACCAAACTTAAACCATAGAGCATCACATGCATGGTGGTTAAAATTAAGCGGATCAAACTGTTTTTTTTATAATATTTACTCACAATTTTTATGCAGAGCAGTTTTATTACTTCCAGGCTTGAAATTCATCTGGAAAAAATGTTTTAAATTTGCTGAAATCCTATTGCATGCTTCAAATTGATGCTTTAAATGTTGAAACTGAAGTTGAATTTTCCTTTGAAATGCAGGAGATATGATGTTGCAGGTTGAGGTTGAGAAGAACTTTGCTTTTGATTTTGCAGATTTTCATTTCAGATTTGTTTTTGCTTTTAAATTTCAGGTTTGAAGTAAAATTTTCGGTTTTAAAAGAACTTTTCTGGTTGCCATTAAAATTTGAAAGAATTAAAGAAGGAAAAAGAAATGAGAAGGAGAAGGTTTGAGAATTGAAAGAGAAAAGATGTTTTCTTCATATGTTTTAAATTTTCAAATAAATGAAGATAAAGGCCACTTGTTCTCAAGAATTTACACTTGTCATTAGCATATTTTAAAAAGTTACAAGTGTTAAAAATCTTTGCACAATTGTGATTAAAACCTTATAAAAAAATTATTATATCTTATATCCATGTAACATGGACACTTGTATTTATATGTATTTATGAAATGTTTTCAAAATAATAATCTTTTGAATTTAGATAAATATACAGGTTTAATCTTTAAAGAAAATATTATAAAACTAGTTATAATACAAATAAATCTTTATACAAGTATTTAAAAATCTAAAACACTTATATATTTACATTTATAACCATTTTAATTTAAATATTTTAAAAGATAACATGACAAAACTTTGATTAAATCCTATTTAAACTATCATCTTTTAAAAATAAACAATTATCTTATATTTTGAAAATATTAATTTTAAAACAAAGCTTCAATTAAAATATCATACATATATAAATTATTAATAGATTAAATTAAACTTCAAACAACATCAAATTATAACATATACATACACATATATTACAATTTGAAAATTCATCTTTTATTTTAAACAAAAGATCTTCTATTCACAAAATATAACAAATATATATATCATAAATAGAATAAAATTTTATTAGCTTGAAAAAAAATTCTTATCAATTTTAAATTGTTAAAAAGATATAAATCAATATTTTCAGATTATAATTTATAAACCTTTAAAAGAATAAATTTATCAATTAAAATTAAAATTACAAAGAATAATTATCAAACCAATTTAATTATTAATACGGATTATTAAATTGATATTGCCTAAAATTTCGGGTCGTTACAATCCTCCCCCCTTATAATAATTTCGTCCCTGAAATTTAAAAGCAAAGGTAATTTAATAACCCGACAAAGATTTCAATTTCAAACAGCAAAGCATACTTATCATCTAGTTACTAACAACCATAGCAATCAATCACACAAACAAACCTAACTAATTATCCTGACACAAATCAGAATAAATCTTCTAATACTATCTAGAGTTTCCCAAGTATAAATCACTGGGAGACTCGCTCTACAGAATCTAAACTAACTACACCACCAAAATTCAGAGCTTCTCTCACCTCTAGATCCATCAATCTGAATAGAACATCAGACTATACCCAAGTCTAGCACAACTTCCAAATCCAACTGGACTACTTATTCTACAACTAATAATGAATCATATACGTATTCCCTCAGAGATACGTGAAATACAATGTATTCCAGCTATCCAAACTGGCAATTCAATTTCATCTTATCAAAACACAAAAAAATCTTAAATGCCTCAGAACTAACCATCCAATCTTATCCAATTACTGTTCTCTTAACCAGAGAAATCTTAACGACAATGAAGTCTCCAACTTCAAATTCCAAACTCCTTATCTCATATCTGCATAACTCAACAGATAATCCTGGGCTGCCAATCTTCTTCCTGATCAGCTCAACCTATGCTGATGCTTTTAAAAACAACTAGACCAAAACAAACTAGTTTCTGGCTCCTATCCAACAGAAAAGTCTTCCAAGATCCGTCAAAATCCAGAACACAAGCTCTACTTCCCAAGCAATAGCAAATTGAACTTGCTTCCTTCCTTGCACAGCTGCTACCTCGCTTCTGCTGCACAACTCTGATTCTGAAATAGATGAGAATACTGTTGATGAATACAAGTACAAACTTATGTAATATATCCGAGAAAACTTTGTTCATCAAATCCATAAAATCTTAGTGACCCATCTGACTCGGTCATACAACCTTATAACAGAAATCTAACTCAAAAACTAGATCTGACCAATCCAAATTCCAAAAATTCCTGAGCTGCTACACCAACTCTTCCTTCTTCAAGAGCCATCCTACTACCAGGCTAACTACCGGTATCGCTTCTGGAACCATAACAATATGGAACTCAACTCCAGATGCAGACAAACTTCTGATTACATCAGTAGCTCCTACTTCCACATGAGAATCCTCAGTCTCAAACAAAAGATTATCCAAGATAAATTCCCAAACTAATCGCAAGTCACTTTTGCTATCCTACCTAGTTCGGATTCCAAAGAAACCGTCCTCTCTTTACCAATTAGAACAGCCTTGAGCTTTTTCAAACAAGGTTAACCCTTCAAGAAAACTTCACCATCTGCCCGGACCGCTGAAAGAAGAACCACTAAGATTCCTGAACCATCGAAGAAACGGACCACACTGCTGCTTCCAAATTCTACCTCAATGATACAGCAAAGCTAAAAGACCTTCTCGTCAGCACACCGAACACTTCGAGCTGCATTGCTACCGTAGCTAACCAAAGACTTCTAATCCAAAGGCTCCTCAAAAACCAAAACCATCCACGGACCTTCGATATGGCAGACATCCTCTCAAGAAATTTGGGCTCCAAAACCAAGCATCAACATCTCGCTTTCCTTAAGGAATGACAAATGAGACCATGCCGAAGCGAAACAACTTATAGACCTTAGTCTCATATTCCAAAGCAGACAACCTCCTTGCTAAAGATCCAGACAACTTCTACACAGACGATTCTTCCCTGCGATAGGTAAAGACTGCTCCTTAACTACTTTTAAAACTGCTTCAAAAGAAAACATCTTTTGAAAATACCCATGGATACTGCATCTCATCATGCAGTTATCAAGATACCATCACTTACTTCTGCACTTCCGACAGATCCAAATTTACACTTCAAAGATAAACTCCGAATCTTTAAAAAGATTTCCTTTGGATATCAGAGAAATCCTTATTCCAAACTACAAATCTCACTCAAGACGGTATTAGGTCTACAGTCTCCAAAAATATACTTCCAACCTCAAACATATGGACCTCATCCATCAGTGGTAATCGTGTTACACGCACACACACCACTACTCCATCTACCTCTAAAACTTATGTTGGAAAATTCGAACAGATAACCCAACAGATCAGGTAGATATATATAATATATATAGTTATATATAAAAATACAAGTACGCTCTCTCAAGAAAGACACCACTCCAGAGCCTAGGTATTCACTCAACCTAATGCTCTGATACCAAGCTGTAGCGACCCAACTTTCTAACACCAGAAAGTCGCATCACTAATTAAGAAAGAAAGAAGAAACACAACAACAACAGATAACTCACAGCGGAACGAATGAAATATGATATATCACATAAAATATTACATAGTATCGTATTACATCAGAGTACACAACTTATACAACACATATTAGACAGTTATAAACATCTGTCTAACTATACAACTCAAGTACATAAGATATAGATATCACACAAACACAGCGGAACCAAAATATATCCACACGTGGAAGCCTCCTGCTCCATAACTCCTCCAGAGTTCGTCAAGCAAACCTGAATCACTTGACTACTCATGCATAATATGAGTACCCAAGAGTTTAATAAAACAGAAAATAAACACTCGGGTCAGATAGGGGTTTGGTGTGAGTAAACGGGTTAAAATTGCTTAACTTTAGAAAATCCTTTGAAAAGAAAAGGTATCACGTAAGACTTTCCACACATAAACATGGAAAAGTTTTTACCTTACGCTAACCAAAACATTTGATAGGAAATCCAGTGATATTACAATAGTGTCTAGGGTTTTCAAGTAAATAGAAAATAGACGAAATTGTTACATCTATTAAATTCCAGCTACTAGCCACAAAAGTGGGTAATACAATCAAAACCGTAGGGTCTCGTAGGAAGAATGGGTTTCCATCAATGGCAGGGCTACCGGGGTACCGCCCGTCACAGTACGTGGCCTAGATCAACGTACCTAGGATTACGCCCAATCCCCTGCATCATAAAGTCGGAACCGTTCCTTACTGAATAGTCCCGAGTAAGATCACCCCGTGGTTGGCGCGACCAATCACCCACTAAGCCGAAATAAAGGGACATCTAGACAGGAATGACCTCATCCTGAAATGGGTGCTACCCACCTAGCCTTGTTACACCTCCCTATTTTAGCCATTCCCGGTTGATGAGGCTTGAGGCTGCGATTACCTTTATAGAACACATCTATCTTAGAATGCTCATCGTCCACCTAACGATGTTCTGAAAGCATTCAATCCATACAAGTTCGTTCCGGGTTCGAACGAAACCGAAGGCACTATATCGTTGCACTCATTTTGGAATCACCCTCAGAGTCAACGACCATGCCCTTGCACTCTAAAGCACCATCTCGAACCTATAAGTACTATCTCCGTCAAACTCATCACGGAGTCACCCCCAGAGTTATACTGGCGAATAGTTCTTAAACCTCGAGTCTTCACTAAGCTCCACTTGGATTCACGACCTAACGTTTAATTTGGATCGATGTGGTTTTCGGATTATCCAAATATGGAAACCCGATCCTGGTCTCACCGAAATCCAAACGCCATTTTAAATGTCCAAGTTGTTTTAAGGGTTTTAAACAATTAAACTTATATTCAGGATGATATAAACAGATAGATTAATCACATTATTACAATAGATAATTCATATCAAACATTCATCTCACAAAGCATATCACATATCAGAGATATCCAAATCATCCAGTATCAATCAATCACCCAATATCAATCATCCAATATAAATCAATCATCCAAAAGCAGAATTGATTAACTCTAAATCAATTGGATTACCAAAATCCTTCTTCATTTATTTTTTCCAAATAAATAAATTAATCATCTCTTAATGATCTTCTTTAATTAATATCCCTTGATTAATTATCTTTTAATTACATTCAAATAATTATCCTTAACCGTATACAATAATTAACCTTTAATTACTATCATTAATTACAATAATTAATGATCCTTCATTTGCTTCCATTTATTAATTAACTATAATTAATTACATTAAACCTTAATTAATTACAATTAATTTATCACACTTAAATTAATCACTTTTATTAATCAACCTTGATTAATTCATTAATTACATTAACTAATGATTCTTATTAATTAATAATTACTTTAATTAATTAAACAATTATCTTGTAATTAATTATCTCATTAACCATAAACAGTGATTAAAAATTTATAATTACTTATCTTAATTAATATCTTAATTAATTATATTAACCCTTTGATTAAATAAATCTAATTAATTAATCTTTAATTACTTCATTAAGTAATTATTAATCAATTAGATAAATAATAATCCTTAATTAATTACTTTATTAGTTAATTACAATTTTAATTAATTACTCTTAGTAACTAATCTTAATTTAATCTCATTAATTAATTAATTAATCACATTAATTAATTAACTAAAATTAACTAAGTAATTAACTCTTAATTACTTACATAGGTAATTATCTTCTAATTACTTCCATTAGATGATTACTCCTTTAATTAATTACTTAACAAATAATTAATTCCATCATTAAATAATTCTTAACTCTTTAATTAATTAATTACTCCATAATTGGTTAACTTCAAATCAATTATATTAATCAATCCTTAAGTAATAACATCATGTGATTATCCATTAATCACATCAACTTAATTACTCCCATGAGTAATTTCCTCTAATTACTTCCATAAGTAATTTCCATTCTTAATTACATTCAGAAATTCACCATTCATTACTTCATTTGGTAATTACACTTAATTAATTTATAATTAAGTGATTATTATAAATTAAAAACAATTAATTAATTATTTAAAATTAATTAAATACTTAATTAATTAACTTCTTATATTTAAAAATCCTTAATTAATTAAGATAAGCATTTATCTTAATTAAACTCTTTACTTATTAACAAATCATATTAAATTAAGTATCCATAAGTTCATAACAAAGATAAATTAACCTTAATTATCTTCATAAATAAATTATTTGAAATTAATCAAATTTTAACAACTTAAAAACAAATTATTCTATTTGGTTTTTCAAAATCATAATAATAACCTTATTTGAAAATAAGGCATTTAGAAATCATTTTTAAAAGTTTAAAACACTTTAAAACATCTAATTTAAACTTATTAATTTTCAAAATAAATTTGAAAACTTTGTTATTAAAACATTTCTTAACAATTTACTTAAAAACTTTGATTAATATTTAAATTCAAACATTTCCTTTTTAAATTAATATTCAAAATTAAATGAAGTTAATTACTTCAATAAGAAATCATTTTTAAAACTTAAAATAAATTCAATTAATACTTTTCAAAGTTGATTCACATTTTTTTTCCAAAATAACAAGCTTGAACTTAGTATGTTGTTTTTCTTATAAACTTTTTTATAATATAATGCTTACTTCATTTATTCAAACACAAGTTGCTTAGCAACTTATATTATACAGAACTTCCCAGAAAAACCCACAACAAAAATACACGAGTCAATCACCTTAACGACTCGAGTAAATCACTCAAACAACCCATGCCTGCCCCGAAGACTTTCCCCTGCCCCTCGCCTTCGAGTCAACCCAGAGAAAACGCAAGCAAACCTTCGAGCTGAAGCTCGTCTTTCCCAAAACAAAATTCCAGTGCACACACACACGTACACTTGTGCACGTGTCCCATCACCTCCGGCCAACCCCGGTCATCGCGATCGTCGTCGACAGTCATACGAACCCACGCGAGCATGAAACCAAACCCAAATCCAAGAAAACAAATTCGAATCGAAATTCGACCCAAAACTTGAAAAGCTGCAGCAACTCAACACCCAAAAACCAACACCTCAGATGATCGCACCACTACCGGAAGCTCCAGTAACCTCTCCCAAGTACCGCAGCATCACCGCGCCACCTTCCATCAACACGTGATCACCTCCGGTTCAACATTCAAGTCGCAAATCCACGACATTCAAGCCAAGCAAAGAAACAGGCTAAAACCCTAAAACGATCAAATCCAAACAAATAGGACATAGGAAACATTCGATTTTATTTTTTCCATTATCCTTGATTCATAAGCAAGCTTCGACCAAAATTACAGCTCCGATCAACACGCCGATCAACGGCAAAACACCAAAACCCCAATTCAAACAAACCCCAAAATACACACGAAATACCCAACTAAAAATTACAAAATTCATATCTAAATTCATGATTTTGCATCGTGATTACATGCATGTGTGTGACGCCCCACCTCTATACCCACGCTAGCCAAGGACGCTACAGGGTAATGCCGTCAACTAACACGGAGAATAAGGCTGGTTGGGAGCGACCATCTATAGCTTTGCTCTAACTATCTATTGAATACATCGACAATAAACATATCAAACAGGTCGACATACCCAATGAATACTTAAAACATAACCATAGGTGGTTGAAGGATCTATCAAAACAGAATATGAAAACTCAAATGTAATATACATCACAGAACAGTAAATCATCATATACACATATACTGATACATCGCAGAGTATACAAAATAATACATGTCAAGTGGTATAGCAGACCACAATATAAAGACGAGTCAAAAGAATACATATCAGAGTTATAACATGATAGGACTACACAAAAAGCTATGACAAAAAGAAGCTAGCGGAGAATTCCATGCGGAAGCAAGATAGGCTAAGTCCAAAAGTACCTAACCTGAAACATCTCGGTCTGACCCGAGTATAAAATACACGGGTCAGTCTAGCTAAACAAATCAGTTAGATAAACTGAACAACAATAAACCTGCAAGGCTACAAGGTACAACATATATCTCTAAGGGAGATAACACAATCATCCAACAAAAGATGAATCATATGATAACAAGCCTCATATCATTGGCAACATATAGAAACAAAGGATACAAACATCCCAAATCAAGCCAAAAAGGCAAATAACAAATACTAATAAGGTATACAAGTTCCACAAGGTAAACGCTACGCACCATGCGGCTCATACTGACCAACACCGAAGGGCGATACCAAGGGAATATACATATGAATGAAACATCATAAAATTTGCTCGAGCTCAGTACTGTACAAACAAGGATCCATGAGCCCGAAGACTCCAAACCCGATATCACCCATGCGGCTCATAACGACCAACATCGGAAGCGATACTAAAGGGCAACCCAATATCATCCATGCGGCTCATAACGACCAACATCGAAAGCGATACTAAAGGGCAACAAACCCGAAGGCACAAACCCGAAGGCAACAAACCGTAGTGGTGAAGGTCAGAGACCCAGTACTGGACACCACTAACTGGCGGAATGTGTCACAACTCTCGAAAAGGAATCCGAAAAGCGTTAACGTATGTCCCATAACCACTCGTTCGCACTAAACGGTTTACTATCCGTCAGCCACTTTCACACTCAAAGCAGTACAAAGTTCACCTCATATCATCGGTAAACCAAACCCGAAGGTTAAAACGATCAATTGAATAGGTCGGGAATTAATCGGAAGGATAAACGCACAGATTCATGGTCCGTGTTTTGCCCAACCATTTAATCACCCTTCCACTTCGCTCGAAGTGCGAAATTATGCGTGTATTTTAAATAGAATTTATAAATCGGAGAAGCAAACTTTTAATACGGTTTGAAGAAATCATTTATAAAACTCGTGAATGAATTGAAAAGGGAATCATTAAGGTTAAATATGCATAAATAACTAGTTAGAATCAATATACATCGATAAAAGTGAAAATCACAAACAAATAGGCATAGTGGACAAAATGAAGCAGGTCAGTCGACTGGCCTACTGCAGTCAGTCGACTGATCCACAACCCGAGAGTTTTTACTCTCTGCAGTCAGTCGACTGACTGCAAGGGGTCAGTCGACTGGCTGTAGCTGGAATTGTTTTCCAGCCTAGCAAATGGAGGAGCAACTCACCCCATTTGCAACATATCGAGCAATGGACTTCAGAGGATTTTGCCAATCGATAACCCAACACCATTGACTCCGATTTACCACCAACAACCATGATCAAACATCAAAGTTATGATTTTCAAGGATTTGACTCCAAAACTCCAAAAATGATATGTTCACCAATTCAATTCAAACCAAAGGCAAACACATATGAACAAGGTGTTAGGAATTCATACCCAACATCGATAAAATCAAGAGGAGTAGATCTGAGTTCAAAACCCACCTTTTATCTCAAAAACAAGAAGAAGGAGTTCAATTTGCAAGGAGAAGACCAACAACCACTACTTCAACTCAACAAGCTTCAATCAATGGATTCTCTTTGATTTTGGAGCAAGAATTTGGATTTTGCAAATGGATTTAGGGCTAGGAGTTTCTAATTTCCTTTCTCTTCCCCCATTTCAGTTTTAAGCTTAAGTTTTAAGAAATGGAATAAGTGAATGAGAGGAGAGGGCTGAGTTAGGGTTAATTAGATAGTTAGTGGCTGAACCCAACCCAAAACCTAATAGAAAAAGGGTCAAAATTTCACAAACTCCAAACATATCAAAGATTATACTCAAAAAGATCGCAAACGCCATTTTGGAATCAATGGAAATGGTTTCGAGTCCCAATTCGGCCATTTGCAGAAAGTAACATTTCGGACCTAAATCCGACTAACGACGCTATATCTAAATTAAACATTTAAATATAAAATCGTTAAATATGCGGGTTGTTACAGATCTCCCCTCCTTTCAAAATTGCGTCCCCGCAATTCCTAGAGACGATATTTGTAACAACTACATACATAAAACATTCCAAAGAAAAGGAAATAAGCTCGAGATGAAAAGACATACTCACCGTTTCAAAGCGAAGAAAGAAAACCCGGATAAGATCGCTCGATATACTCTCTGGTTTCCCAAGTACAGTCATTGGGATTAGCAGACCATTGAACTTTAACGAGCGGCACGTCCTTGTTCCGAAGGTGTCGCACCTCCGTGTCAAGCACGCGAATAGGTTGATGTACAATAGATAAGTCCGGTGAGATCTCAAGCTCTTGCAAATCAGGAGAAGTAATAACAGAACCCGACTCCCGAAGACACTTCCGAAGTTGCGAGACGTGAAACACGTCATGAATGCCGGATAAATAAGCTGGAAGTGAAACTCTATAAGCCACAGGGCCAATACGTTCAGTGATTGAAAATGGTCCTATGAAGCGTGGAGCCAATTTCCTAGTCGTACTGAAACGCATAACCCCCTTCAAAGGAGAAACACGAATAAAAACAAGATCGCCGATCGAGAACTCGAGAGGCTTCCTACGGTTGTCCGCGTAGGATTTCTGACGACTCTGTGCCTCTTTCATTCTCAATCGAATAAGATCAATCTTCTCGGAAGAATGACGAACAAAATCTGGACCAAGAATAAGCTTCTCTCCCATTTCTAACCAACATGAAGGTGATCGACATGGTCTTCCGTATAAGGCTTCGAAAGGAGCCATACCGATACTAGACTGAAAACTATTGTTGTAGGAGAACTCTACAAGAGGTAGATGATCCTCCCAACTACCACCGAAATCAAAAATACAAATACGGAGAAGATCTTCCAAGATATGATTCACCCGTTCAGTTTGTCCATCAGACTGCGGATGATAAGCTGTAGAAAAATTAAGCTTTGTTCCCAAAGCTTGCTGAAGACTCTTCCAAAAATGACTCGTGAATAAAGGATCACGATCACTCACAATAGAACTAGGAACACCGTGAAGTCTCAAGATTTCCTTGACATATAACTTAGCCAAATGCGAAGCAGTCCTATTAGACTTAATAGGGACAAAATGAGCAGACTTAGTAAGGCGATCAACAATAACCCAGATGCTAGAATGGCCCGATCTCGAACGAGGTAGGCCGTCAATGAAATCCATAGAAATCTGATCCCATTTCTACAATGGAATCTCAAGAGGTTGAAGAAGACCCGAAGGACGCTGATGCTCGGCTTTAAAACGCTGACAGGTTATGCAATTACTCACATAACTCGCCACATCACGCTTCATGCCTTCCCAATAATAAAGACGACGCATATCGGCATACATCTTACTACTACCAGGATGAATGGTATACTTAGAACGGTGACAGTCATCAAGAATGTCATGCCTAAGTGCAAAATCAGAAGGCACAAAAGACGGTTCTTCTTGCGAAGACACCCATGAGAATCAATGCTGAAATCTTGCAACGCCTCATCACAAGATCCAGACTCACAAAGCTGAATAAGATGCAACAATTCAGGATCACGCCGCTGACCATCGGCAATACGATCCAATAAAATAGGTCGAGCTATCAAACTAAATAATAGAATAGGAGAATCATAAGATGAACCTTGATCACGAATTTCACAAAAAGATAGAGTCTTAAGAATATTCCATTCGGCAAGCATCATGGAAATAACAGCCGAATGTTTGCGACTAAGCGCATCTGCAACACGATTACCCTTACCAGGGGTATACTCGATATCAAAGTCATAAGAAGCAAGAAACTCGAGCCAACGTTGTTGCCTCATATTGAGTTCCTTCTGAGTAAACAAATACTTCAAAGATTTATGATCGGTATAGAGAATGAAGCGCTCGCCCAATAAATAATGTCGCCAAATCTTCAAGGCAAAGACAATGGCGGAAATCTTAAGATCATGAGTGGCATAGCGAACTTCATTCGGACGCAGTTGCCTAGAAGCATAAGCAACTACCCGATCCTTCTGCATAAGAACAGCACCGAGACCACTACCACAAGCATCGGTGTAGACAACAAGATCATGATTCCCTTCGAGAACCACAAGAATAGGAGCATTAGTGAGAAGTTCCTTTAATGTCAAAAAGGAAGCTTCACACTTGTCGGGCCAATCAAAACGAATGCCTTTCCGAGTAAGGCAAGTAAGAGGAAGCACAACCCGGGAAAAATCCTTAATGAACCGACGGTAATAACCCGCCAATCCAAGGAAACTACGAATCTCATGTACATTCTCAGGCCTCTTCCAATTCTGGATGGCTTCGATCTTTGAGGGAAATGCCATCGGAAGATACAACATGGCCTAAGAACTTAACCTTATTCTCCCAAAAGTGGCATTTGGAGAATTTGGCTCTAAGCTGATGACGACGGAGAGTACTCAAGACAATCCTTAAGTGATTAGCATGCTCTGCTTCAGACTTAGAATAATAAGGATATCATCAATGAAAACAAGGACGAACTTATCAAGATATTCCCGGAATACTCGATTCATGAGATCAACAAAGAAAGCAGGAGCGTTCGTCAAACCGAACGGCATAACGAGCCACTCGAAAGAACCATATCGAGTGCGGAAAGCTGTAAGAGGTATGATATCCTCCGTGACTCGTAATTGATGAAAACCCGTGGCAAGATCGAGCTGAGAAAAGACCTTAGCACCACTCAAAAGATCGAACATATCATCGATCCTAGGCAATGGATACCTATTTCTGATGGTCAACTCGTTAAGCTTGCGATAGTCAATGCAGAGCCTAAGAGTTCCATCAGACTTTTTCACGAAGACGACCGCGGATCCCCACGGAGAAAAACTGGACTGAATTAACTGCTAGGACTCAAGCTCTAAAAGATTCTTCTTGAGTTCCTCATTTTCCTTTGTAGACATCCTCGTGGGAGGACGACTAACTGGCTGCGCGCCTGGAATGAGATCAATGCGGAACTCAATTGCCCGTTTGGGTGGCAAACCCAATACAGGCTCAAAAACATCAGAAAAGCCACAAGCAACAGGAATACGAGATATATCATCATCATCTCGCGAGTCAAGAGAATATAAAGCCATCTCGGAATTATCTACATTCCGAAGAACAAGAGATAGCTGAGTAGGCAAATCCGGATGTCGAAGATATACGATCCTTTCCGAACAAATAATCCTGGCATCATATCTCACTAGCCAGTCCATACCCAAAATCATATCAAATCCCAGACAAGAAATAACGTGCAGATTTGCACGGAAAGAAAAGCCACATAAAACGATCTCAACATCATCACAAAGCAAACTAAGGGTCGCGGATCCCCCAATTGGATTCGCAATCCTTAAAGAAGTAATCAAACAAGAAACATCCAAAGACAAATCATCAACGAGCTTTTTCGATACGAAAGAATGTGATGCATCCGTATCGAAAAGAACTCGAATACTATGGTCATGAAATAAAATAGAACCTTCCAAAATAGATGAAGATGTACCTTTGGGCTGAGAAGGACCTTCAGAAGCCTTAGCAGCATAAAGCCTGCTAGACTTGGCACCAGCCGGAACAGTAGGGCAAGCCAAAACATGATGACCTTCCTTCTTGCAATCACGGCAGAAGAGAGGCTTAGGACAAGCTCGAATAATATGATCAGGAGAACCACAATTGAAACACTTTCGAACGAAAGGTGTTCCGGAAGACTGAGGCTGAGAGCTAGGACCACCGGTCTTCTTTTTCTTAGAAGGAAAAGGTTTCTTTTGAATTGGAAACGGCCTCTTGTTGGGGTTCTTGGAAACCTCAACATCAACATCACTATCACACTCCTTCTCGACGGTCTCGAGATGAAGTGCCGAATCAACCAAGTTTAAGCTGGAGCAACAAAGACTTCTTAAGATATTTCTTAAGACCAGAAACAAACTTCAAATTCTTTTTAGAAGAAGTGCTGATGAATTCAAGACCATATTGAGACAAAGCCTCGAATGATGCAACATACTCCGAAACAGAAGATTTCCCTTGCTTCAACTCAAGGAAGCGACGGGTCAATAAAACTTTTCAGATTCAGGAACGAACTTGAGTTCGAATCGCTCCCGAAACTGAGTCCAAGAAAGAGTAGACTCATCAATCTCGGCTACAAGAAGCTCATACCAATCAAGGGCACGCTCTTGTAATAAACTAGAAGTTACAAGAACTCTATCATGGTCAGAGAGATCCATGCGAGAGAAGATATGCTCGCACGTGCGAAGCCAAGCTTGGACTTCAAGAACGGATTCGGAGCCTTTAAACGGCTTCCCTCCAAGATGAGCAAAATCACTGCACTGGCGTGCAAAGGCAGACTTGCGAGGTGGAGACACTCGAGGAGGAGCTGGAGGCTGAGTGCTCCTAAACAACTCCAAAAACTGATCGGCAGACATATAAACGCCATCAGGATGTGAGCCGCTGGATTGCCCAGCATCCGAACGTCGTCCCCTGCCTCTTCCAGCCATACGCTAAAGGTAAGATAAGAACAAGATTATTCACAAGGTAGATATTGCAATATGGAATACTACGGAATAAAATGCATTCCTAGACGTATTCCCAAACTCTATCTAACCTTGCTGGAATAAAGAGACACAATGATTCAAAGATTTGTATCACTTGTACACTTTGATGTACCATAATATGTGCTCTATTCTGTGTTTGTCATATTTCGTTCTGAACTCGGCTTTGATGCCAAGCTGTGATGCCCCACCTCTATACCCACACTAGCCAAGGATACTACAGGGTAATGCCGTCAACTAACATGGAGAATAAGGCTGGTTGGGAGCGACCATCTATAGCTTTGCTCTAACTATCTATTGAATACATTGACAATAAACATATCAAACAGGTCAACATACCCAATGAATACTTAAAACATAACCATAGGTGGTTGAAGGATCTATCAAAACAGAATATGACAATTCAAATGTAATATACATCACAGAACAGTAAATCATCATATACACATATACTGATACATCACAGAGTATACAAAATAATACATGTCAAGTGGTATAGTAGACCACAATATACAGACGAGTCAAAAGAATACATATCAGAGTTATAACATGATAGGACTACACAAAAAGCTATGACAAAAAGAAGCTAGCGGAGTAGTCCATGCGGAAGCAAGATAGGCTAAGTCCAAAAATACCTAACCTGAAACATCTCGGTCTGACCCGAGTATAAAATACACAGGTCAGTCTAGCTAAACAAATCAGTTAGATAAACTGAACAACAATAAACCTGCAAGGCTACAAGGTACAACATATATCTCTAAGGGAGATAACACAATCATCCAACAAAAGATGAATCATATGATAACAAGCCTCATATCATTGGCAACATATAGAAACAAAGGATACAAACATCCCAATCAAGCCAAAAAGGCAAATAACAAATACCAATTAGGTATACAAGTTCCACAAGGTAAACGCTACGCATCATGCGGCTCATAATGACCAATACCGAAGGGCGATACCAAGGGAATATACATATGAATGAAACATCATAAAATTTGCTCGAGCTCAGTACTGTACAAACAAGGATCCATGAGCCCGAAGACTCCAAACCCGATATCACCCATGCGGCTCATAACGACCAACATCGGAAGCGATACTAAAGGGCAACAAACCCGAAGGCACAAACCCGAAGGCACAAACCCGAAGGCAACAAACCGTAGTGGTGAAGGTCAGAGACCCAGTACTGGACACCACTAACTGGCGGAATGTGTCACAACTCTCGAAAAGGAATCCGAAAAGCGTTAACGTATGTCCCATAACCACTCGTTCGCACTAAACGGTTTACTATCCGTCAGCCACTTTCACACTCAAAGCAGTACAAAGTTCACCTCATATCATCGATAAACCAAACCCGAAGGTTAAAACGATCAATTGAATAGGTCGGGAATTAATCGAAAGGATAAACGCACAGATTCATGGTCCGTGTTTTGCCCAACCATTTAATCACCCTTCCACTTCGCTCGAAGTGCAAAATTATGCGTGTATTTTAAATAGAATTTATAAATCGGAGAAGCAAACTTTTAATACAGTTTGAAGAAATCATTTATAAAACTCGTGAATGAATTGAAAAGGGAATCATTAAGGTTAAATATGCATAAACAACTAGTTAGAATCAATATACATCGATAAAAGTGAAAATCACAAACAAATAGGCATAGTGGACAAAATGAAGCAGGTCAGTCGACTGATCTACAACCCGAGAGTTTTTACTCTCTGCAGTCAGTCGACTGACTGCAGGGGGTCAGTCGACTGGCTGTAGCTGGAATTGTTTTCCAGCCTAGCAAATGGAGGAGCAACTCACCCCATTTGCAACATATCGAGCAATGGACTTCAGAAGATTTTGCCAATCGATAACCCAACACCATTGACTCCGATTTACCACCAACAACGATGATCAAACATCAAAGTTATGATTTTCAAGGATTTGACTCCAAAACTCCAAAAATGAAATGTTCACCAATTCAATTCAAACCAAAGGCAAACACATATGAACAAGGTGTTAGGAATTCATACCCAACATCGATAAAATCAAGAGGAGTGGATGTGAGTTCAAAACCCACCTTTTATCTCAAAAACAAGAAGAAGGAGTTCAATTTGCAAGGAGAAGACCAACAACCACTACTTCAACTCAACAAGCTTCAATCAATGGATTCTCTTTGATTTTGGAGCAAGAATTTGGATTTTGCAAATGGATTTAGGGCTAGGAGTTTCTAATTTCCTTTCTCTTCCCCCATTTCAGTTTTAAGCTTAAGTTTTAAGAAATGGAATAAGTGAATGAGAGGAGAGGGCTGAGTTAGGGTTAATTAGATAGTTAGTGGGCTGAACCCAACCCAAAACCCAATAGAAAAAGGGTCAAAATTTCACAAACTCCAAACATATCAAAGATTATACTCAAAAAGATCGCAAACGCCATTTTGGAATCAATGGAAATGGTTTCGAGTCCCAATTCAGCCATTTGCAGAAAGTAACATTTCGGACCTAAATCCGACTAACGACGTTATATCTAAATTAAACATTTAAATATAAAATCGTTAAATATGCGGGTTGTTACAATGTGATTCAATTTTGAATTTAAATCAGTTGATTTTTTAACAATTGTTTTAGTTCACTGTGTTTTATCATTTTCAAAAATTGTTTGTAAATTAAAGATTACAGAAACTATTTTTAAAATTACTATCTAACATTTACATACAAATTTCATTTAATCATCAAAATCAAACAATGTTGTTAGTGGAAGATTAATTTTTTTTTGAAGAATTGAGCCTGTCTGAAAAGAACAGGAAGTAGAATGGTTTACATATATACACAGGCTTTCTACACATATATATACATATCTATATATTCAACAATATAAATACTGAAGATTTTCATGCAATCACCAAACTTAAATCATAGAGCATCACATGCATGGTGGTTAAAATTAAGCAGATCAAACTTTTTTTTTTAAATATTTACTCACAATTTTTATGTAGAGCAGTTTTATTACTTCCAGGCTTGAAATTCGTTTGGAAAAAATGTTTTGAATTTGCTGAAATCCTATTGCATGCTTCAAATTGATGCTTTAAATGTTGAAACTGCAGTTGAATTTTCCTTTGAAATGCAAGATATATGATGTTGCAGGTTGAGGTTGAGAAGAACTTTGCTTTTGATTTTGCAGATTTTCATTTCAGATTTGTTTTTGCTTTTAAATTTCAGGTTTGAAGTAAAATTTCTGGTTTTAAAGAAATTTTCTGGTTGCCATTAAAATTTGAAAGAATTAAAGAAGGAAAAAGAAATGAGAAGAAGAAGGTTTGAGAATTGAAAGAGAAAACAAATTTTCTTCATATGTTTTAAATTTTCAAATAAATGAAGATAAAGGCCACTTGTTCTCAAGAATTTACACATGTCATTAGCATATTTTAGAAAGTTACAAGTGTTAAAATTCTTTGCACAATTGTGATTAAAACCTTATAAAAAAATAATTATATCTTATATCCATGTAATATGGACACTCGTATTTATATGTATTTATGAAATGTTTCTAAAATAATAATCTTTTGAATTTAGATAAATATACAAGTTTAATTTTTTAAAGAAAATATTACAAAACTAGTTATAATACAAATAAATCTTTATACAAGTATTTAAAAATCTAAAACATTTATATATTTACATTTACAACCATTTTAATTTAAATATTTTAAAAGAAAACAAGACAAAACTTTGATTAAATCCTATTTAAACTATCATCTTTTAAAAATAAACAATTATCTTATATTTTGAAAATATTAATTTTAAAACAAAGCTTTAGTAAAAATATTCGTACATATATAAATTATTAATAGATTAAATTAAATTTCAAACAACATCAAATTATAACATATACATACATATATATTACAATTTGAAAATTCATCTTTTATTTTAAACAAAAGATCTTCTATTCACAATATATAACAAATATATATATTATAAATAAAATAAAATTTTATTAGATTGAAAAAAAAAATTCTTATCAATTTTGAATTGTTAAAAAGATATAAATCAATATTGTCATATTATAATTTATAAACCTTTAAAAGAATAAATTAATCAATTTAAATTTAAATTACAAAGAAAAATTATCAAACCAATTTAATTATTAATATAAATTATTAAATTGATATTGCCTAAACTTATGGGTCGTTACAATTTATCCAATCCATATAGTTGGATTTTAAAAAGAAATTGACTTCAAACAGGCCATTTTTATAGAAGTTGTCCTAACAATATATATCAAGTAGTATACAACTCCTTGGTAAATGATATATTTTAGGTTTTACCTTTTTCCTTCCGTTTTTTCAATTCTTGCCGTATGGATTGGATGAATACATTAAAAAGTATAAATGACCCGAATTTCATCATGTTTGAAAACCATTTGGCCTTCAAATGAAATGATTTTAGTCCGAATATAGATGAACGACTATAAATTTAAAAATTAAGATCGGCACCCTAAATTTATTTACTTTTCTATCATCTTTCCAAAGTAGGTCTAAAATACTTTGGATCGACATAACATTCAAAAAAATTATTTCTTGCCGAATATTTCCTTTTATATGAATTTATAATGTTAAATACGTCTTGAAATTCATAATTAGTTACACAATGGTTAAAAACTATATTTAAATTCATAAAACTGTTATGCATAATAAATTTCATCGAAGTCCTATAATGGATGGACTGAAAGTTACATAGATTGATTGTTTGAGTTCGATTTTAAAAAAAGTTAAATATCAAATTACACAGCAAAAGATTATCGAAAACAATAATTTAATTAATCACAAATGGTCGTAAAATTAAAAAATTGAATAAAAATTTCTTATTTAATTTTTAGAAATTAAATAGTGCTTTTAAAACTATTTCAAATTTCTATAAATAGTAAGTTATAAAAATGTGATAAATTAAAATGCATAAAATAACCTATTGTCGAAAAAGTCATGACGGGGCCATCGAAAATATTTGTTGCTAATTTAGCCATTTCTGATTGTGATATATATATATAGAGAGAGAGAGAGAGAGCTTGGTTAATGGTAAAAACTCTAATAATATCTGTACTTATCACGTGGTTCGTCCCAATAATATTTATTGTTTAATTGATTTGCTTTGACTAAGGATTTTAAGTTGACTACCAATTACTGTAATACTAACCTTCTATTTGAAAGAGATGAATCATCTCTAAAATAATGTCCTATTTAAAGTTGTTTAGCTTATACCAAACTATAGGTTTAACATGATCGTTGGTGTCATGTGACTAACATAGTCAGTGTATAGTTTAAACAATAATATTACATAATTACCCCAGGGCATACCTTTAACTCTATCATTATGTTCTTAACAATCTACTTAGGACCATGGCTTCATCTTGTCGAGAGTAGGATCTCGATGTCGTTGCTATCACGTCATCATCCTCGGGAGGATCTCTTATTTACACATGTCAATTGTTAACAACATTTTTCATCTCAAAAACACCTAAGTATCTTTATGAAGTAATCACGATGTTGAATCCTTTCGTGACTATGGATCTACAGAATTAATTAATATTAAGATTTCCTTTAAGAGGAGTAATTATGTTTCCTTTATGCTCATACAATTACGAGGGAAATATTTGAATCTTTAGTTTGTTAAAACTATCTCGATTCGTGTGTTGACAAATTTAAAGCAATAAAGTAAAGTAATAAAAGCAATAAAAAAGGACATAGAGAATTTACATAGTTCGAATGTTAATGAATCATACATCCATGGGTAAAATGTATATTTCTTCTCCTTAATTCTTAGTATAAAAAAGGGCAGAGAGTACAGTTTTCGATTTGTGTGTCAAAAAAGAGTAAAGTAAAATTCGTCCTTTTTCTACTATAGTGACCTATTTATTTATAGTACACAGTGATTCATGTGGATTGCCAATATTACCTTTCCGCTCCTTTAATTTTTGCCTTTGGATCGTGCCATGTGTCGGCTATCCATCTTGCTTATTCAATTTGCATGGATTGCTAACATGGCATTCGGTAGGAAACTATAAGCTGAGTGGTTGAATTTTGAACTTGGGTGGGAAGTTAGAAATTGACATGGGGAAATCGAAACTTGGATAGACCATGGCTTTGTGGTTCTGTAAAGAAACATGCTTGAAGACTACACACATGTTAGAAGAAGCCACAATAAGCAACTACCCTTCATTTCAGGTGGATCTATATCACTATTACCACTTTTGGACTTCGCTTTAGTTTATGGGGTGTCATGCCCTCATTATGACTGGAAATTGACACCATGTAGCATTCAAACTACACTGACATTGCTAAAGCTATATTGCACTGTCCAATCTGAGATAATAGTACAGCATAGTGTTGAAGGTGGTTGGAGTTGAGTTGCATGGCTTAGTAAAAGATACCAAGCTGCTATTTTTAGGTGTGGTTGTCTTGCATGAATTTGTTCCAAGCCTCTCTCGCCACTAGAGGACCGTGCCATCTCCTTTATCTTTAAGATGGGTTAATCAATTTTGGGGATAAAGTTGGGATCTCTTGGTTTTTCTTTGAGGAATGAGTTTTGAACCTTGATCACGGAACAGTCTTTTACCAATGCCTCATCCCTCAAGTCTTTATGCTTGTGGGTAGTATTTTTAGGATTGCGGCAATGTTCTATCACATCACGATGGGGGCGTTATTTTGTCACATCAAGATGGCAGTGCATTCTTTATTAGTTCGATATTGATATAGGATTATGGCGCAGATCTCTTATTTCATCATTAAATCAAGATGGCGGTGCATCTTTATAGCCTTTTGATACAAAATTGTGTCACATACTTGCCACTTTAGATGTTAGTTTAAGATTACAACACATCTTTGTTTTCATATAGTCTTTAAGGTTTGTGCTTCTATTATGTCTTGTCAGTGTTACTATTTGAACTACAACACAGTCTCTGCGTCTTATCGTTACTAAAACTATGTTGTAGTTCCAACTTGTTAAAGCTTTCTTTTCAGGAATCATTGTAACATCTCCCTACTTGAAGGCCCAAAACTATCTGCTATGGATGCTACAACCATTCATAGTTATTAATCCTCAACGACCAAATACGGCTGTTAGATTCATTAATACATAGAAACACATAAATATGGAAAAATCTTAAACTTCAAACAAGTTCTCAAAACCATATCAAAACATTTCCAATTCATTACATAATCCCATGTTCGCAAACCATGTTCAGAGAAAATATATTTATTACAACACACACCCAAACCGACATATGAAGATGCCATCTGGGATGATCATAGTATATGTAGGTAATATAACAACTTTTCCATTACAACAACACAACGGAATCAAAAGAAAAGAGAAATCTAATATCTATCATGCCTCCTGCATGTCTTGGGAAGCTTATTCATCTTAGAGGCACCTGAAAACCACAAATATTAAACTACTCAAAATTATTTGAGTACCCGAGAGTTTAAGGGGAAAGCATAAACTTCGAGCCAGACATAAAGCCTGGTATGAATGTGATTCTACCATATCAAATCATTTAGATATCTAGTGAGACCACACCATATAGCGGAACGGGTTTCCCCTCACTAGTATCCCAAAACCTTTACAAAACCATATATTATGCTCCCGCATCCACAATGGTTAAAACAATTCAAAATAATATATTATGATGATAAGCAAAACAATTGAATAAATTTTGGATTACCCATCAACAATCAATTTTAGACTATCCATCTCAGTTACAGTTTATAGGATTACTAATAAATGATTAGTTTTCATGGACTGACTAATAAACGGTTAAACATTTAAGGACTCCCTGTCCAATTACATAGTTTTCATGGGATCACTATGAACCTATTGGTAACTAGAATATCACTCTTAATCTAGTTTTCATGGATTGACTAGGAACCTATAGGTAACCTCAACATACTTTCTTCTTACCGTAGTTTTCATGAGTTCACTAGGAACCTATTGACATCTGTCAATATTACATTCGGATATAGTTTTCATGGGCTAACTACAAACCTACCGACCCTGCTAGTATCCAATCATAATTTTTCATAGGCTTACTATGAACCTGTCTATCTAACATCTTCCTTTACATATAGTTTTCATGGGCTAAATATGAACCTGTTTTTCTAACATCTTCTCTTAGACATAGTTTTCATGGGGTAACTATGAACCTATTGGCCCCTGCCAATATCATACAGTTTTCATGGGCTTACTATGAACCTGTTGGCCCTAGCTAATATCTTTCCTTTATACTTTAGCATCCTATAATATGGTCTTTTTGACCTTCTAGATGCAATTTTACTCATTCAGAAGTTTGTTCGGTTTACATTCACTACTGGATTAACCTAATTGGTTCCCCTACCTATTATCCCCAAATTGCAGTTGTGGGTCCATTATAAAGTGAATATATTCATATTAGAAGAAGCGATATAAAACATAGCAATGCCACTCCTGTGGGTTTAAAATAAAACATGGTTAATCCCCTTAACCTATTTCTGTATCAAAAATAGCTTCTTTTTAAAACGATTATAAAAACTCCTTTAATGTTTCCATGGGTTTTTCCTTTAAAAATAGAGTTTGGGTCATAAAACCTTTTAATACCTTCAAAACCTAGTTTTTAACCTCATAGGATAACTTCCTTCGAAAGCACTTAAAAACGTTAGGCTTCTGCCTTTTGATACTTTAAATGCTATCATTCGAAACCTTTCGAATATATTAAAGTATTAGCATATAACTTTAGAAGCTTTAGGTTCGAAACCAGTTGAAAGTACCCATTTCAACACTTATGGAGGTAACCCTTCCGAAACCATTGAAAACGTTTCTTTCGAAAGCATTGGGTTTATTCTTAAGCATTGGGTTTATTCTTAAAACATAATTTGGGTCAAAGTGAATATAGTCGAAAACATTCGAAACCATCTTTATCATTGTAAAACATTGGGACACCATGATGGCATCGGCACCATCTCTTTCGAAAGCATAATAAATCTAGGTAAAACATAAGAAGTTTGGTGTCGAAACCCCTTTTGAAACCATCACCTTCGAAACCCCTAACCCCTTTCGAAAGCTTTAGGACGTGGCTTAAACTTTACAAAACAAAATATCATTCGACATCATAGATATCTTCTATACCATCGAAAGGTCAAAGAACGAAAGAAGAGTGTCGACTTGGTCAGAACTCCTTTTTTTAAAACATTCTTTCTTAAGTACGGAACCCAGTCGAAAGCACTTATAAATTAATGGCATCCCTTTCGAAACCTCTTTAATCCTCTTTGGATACCAATTGCTTCGACATTGTCAAAGGCTTAAAACAAAACACAGGTAGGCGCTTTTCATTTTAAAAACAAACCGAAGTTTCGACCACTTTGGAAGCTTTGCTTTTGACACTCTACCTTCCGCCTATCTCCAATCCATTGCGCACCACCATAATGATACCTTGTGTATTGGTTTCGGCATAATTGAAGGCGAAAGCTACTATGTCGAAAGGTGCTTTCCTAAGTAGGTGGAACCACTTTTCTGAGCATACCAGGTTTAATTCTTGTTTAAGTAAACTTTTCTCTAACTAACCTGTCATATGTCAACACCAAATTGGTTGCATTAAAATTTTCAAATTCTTTTTCAAAAATAACTGCCGCTAATCCAGATCTAAAACATGATTATATTAATCAAACAAGCCCTTCCAATTTTTGCAAAGAAGTCCCTCTTCTAAAACAATTTATTTTGCATAGCAAATCACTATGGAAAAATCCCACAAATTCCAGAAATTCACTTTAATCAAGCTAACATATCAAAATTCCAGACTCAAATTCTCAATATATTTTCCAAAATAAATTATAAACCCATGTAACCATATTTTTCCCTTGGAAATTTATAACAATTTTTCCATAGCTTTGAAAATTCTCAAAACTGAAACCCAACTCCAAAAT
Organism: Allium cepa; assembly: GCA_030765085.1. Taxonomy (NCBI): domain Eukaryota; kingdom Viridiplantae; phylum Streptophyta; class Magnoliopsida; order Asparagales; family Amaryllidaceae; genus Allium; species Allium cepa. The sequence continues at coordinate 208,709,809 of CM060934.1, forward strand.
CATGCCTCTCATAACATAAAATTTTCTCATGGCATTTAAACAGCATTTAATCTCGGTTTTAACCTAAAACCGTATAAAATCCCTTTAAACAATCTTGTTTAAACCAAAAAAAAACTAGATCAAGTATATAAGCATCTAATATATCATAAAAATGAATTTATCCCTTAATTCGAAATATATGATTTAAACCAAAATAGAGATGGAATTATTATTCACCTTGCTCTTGATAAGGTGATTGGATTGGGATTGATTCTCTTAATTTGAATCTCTAGTTTTAATTTGAATTTTCTCTTTCTCTTTATGGCAGATCGTTCTCTATATTTTTGTTTGCGTTTTGAAATGAAGTGAATGGGAAGTAAGAAGGTGGGAACGAAATATATGTAAGGGTAGAAGCTAGGGGCGCCAATTCCCAATATACCCTTATGTGACTTAATTAACCAAAACCCATCCGTAAGCCCATTGATTAGTTCATTAGGCATGACCTTAATTAATTATTTCAAGTCTCACTCCCCTTATCACTTTCATTTATATTATTCTATTTAATTTATCTATTTAAATATTATGAATTATGTTATAAAAATTAGGGGTGGTACAGGCTCCTCTCCTTAAAGAATTTCGTCCTCGAAATTTAGTAAGGACCAAATATCAAGCACAACAATCATCTATAATGACTCATAACAACCATACTAGTCTGCTTGACTAGGAAATATCTATATGAATCTAATATAGATATACCCTCAAAGCAGATTAGGATAAGTATCTCGAATCCTTTCCTGTCTTCCAATTGTAGTCTTTCTCGTTGTCGCTCCACTGAACTTTCACCAACTTGACGGTCTTGTTCCTCAATCTTTTCTCATCTCTCGCAAACATCCTGAACTGTTGTCAAACAAAAGTCAAATCAAGCTCTACTACCAAGTCCTCCAACTCTGTCTGAGGAATGGTGGCCTCAAGATCATGCATATACTTGCGAAGATGGGATACATGAAATACATTATGGACACCTGCCATATTGCTCGGCAATTCAACTCTATACACGAGCTTTCCAATCCTTTCTATAATCTGGAATGGACCAACATATCTTGGGCCCAACTTTCCTGACTTCCCGAATCGTACCACACCTTTCGTGGATGATACTTTGATAAAAACCATGTCTCCCACTGAGAACTCTAGGTCTTTATGCCTCTTATCTGCATAACTCTTCTATCCGGATTGAGCTTCCTTCATCCATTCTCAGATTAGCTTAATCTTCTCTAACGCCTCCCTTAAGAAATCTAGACCTAAGACCAATCTGTCTCCAGTTTTCAACCAACATGTAGGGGATTTGCATAGCATTCGATACAAAGCTTCAAAGGCACCATTTCTATACTAATCTGATAAATATTATTACATGAAAACTAAATTAAATGAAGGTGATCATCCCAAGATCCACCAAAGTCCAACACGCAAGCTCTCAACAAATCCTCGAGCATCTTATTGACTCTCTCTGTCTACCCATCCGTCTATGGGTGATATGCGGTACTTATCTCGAGATTAGTGCCTAACACATCCTATAGACTCTTCCAGAATTTACTAGTGAATAAAGCATCCATGCTGTTGACTATGCTACAAGGAACTCCATGAATTCTAACTATGTTCTTCATGAACAACTTCGCCAAAACTAGTATCGTCATGGTCGAATTCAATTGAATGAAATGGGAACTTTTGGTCAAACTTTCCACAATAACCCATATGGTTTCTTCCCTCTCCTTGACCTTAGCAACCCATCAATAAAATCCATGGATATTGAATCGCATTTTCATACTGGAATATCTAGAGGCTGAAGTAACCCACTTGACTTCTAATGCACGATCTTCACTTGTTGACAGTTTACACACTGCCGAACCCATATGCCAACATCCCTCTTCATATTTTTCCAGTAGAAACTCCTCTTCATATCTTGATATCTTGGTCCTTCAGGATGAATCGTAAACTTGGATCGATGACATTTTTCAAGAAGTTCTCTCCTCAAGTTCGCGACATCTGGAATACATAATCATCGTTCTTTCTCTACCATCCTTTTTGTTCAAGACCAAAATCTTTCAAATCATCGATCACATTTCCAACCTCAAGCCTTTTGATCCTCTCAGCTAATAATGGATCCTCCTTCTGTTTAGAAGAAATCCTTTCGATCAACACTGGCCAAACTTCTAAATAGGATAACATGGCAGTAGTTTGACTAAAGTAGCAGTCGATCTTAACTGCACACCACAACTAGCCAAAGCTTCTAGATCTTTCCACTCTACCAACATAGCTAACAGAACATTCTGATGTATTCTGCTAAGAGCATCTTCTACTTTATTACCTTTCCCTGGGGTATACCCTATACCAAAATTCATAAGCGGCTAAGAATTCCAGTCACCTTTGCTGTTGTATATTCAACTCCTTCTAGGATAATGGATATCTCAAAGATTTATGATTGGCAAATTACTCAAATCTCTCCCTCAAGAGATAATTCCTCCAAATATTCAAGACAAAAATCACTGCAGCCAACTCTAAATCATGAGTGGTATATCTTACTTCGTGCAATCTAAGTTGCCTAGATGCGTAAGTAATGACTTTTCCCCTCTACATCAACACTGCTCCCAATCCAGTCCCACATGCATCTATGTACACTACCCAAACCTTGGTTACCATTTTGAACTACTAACACTGGAGCATTGGTCAAAAAATTCTTTAACTTAAGGAATGCTTCCTCATATTTGTCAGATCAAACAAACTTCATATCCTTCCTGGTAAGCTTAGTCAAAGATGCTGCTATCTGCGAGAAATCCTTGATGAATCTCCGGTAATAGCCAGCAAGTCCAAGAAAAATTCTGATCTTGGTCACCGTCTCTAGTCTCTTTTAATTGTTCACAGCTTCGATCTTATCTGGATTGACTGACAATCCTTTATCTGAAACCACATGACTAAGAAATTTAACCTCTTTCTTCCAAAAATGACACTTGAAAAAATTCGCCATTAGCTGATTCTTCCTCAGCATTTCCAGCACAACTCTAAGACGATCTTCATGCACTTTCTCATCCCTAGAGTATACCATACTTTCATCTATAAACACCAACATGAATCTATTTAGATACTCTCAAAAGACTCAATTCATCATATCTATAATGAAAGCAGGTACATTCGTTAATCCGAATGGCATCACTAACCAATCATATGAACCATATCTAGTCTGAAATGCAGTCAAAGGAATACTGTCCTCTGCCACTCTTAACTGATGGAACCCCGTCACAAAATCCAACCGGGAATACACCTTGGCTCCACTCAACTGATCAAGCGGATTATAAATTCTCGGCAAAGGATGCTTATTTTTTATCATTCTTTCGTTCAGCTTACGATAGTCGATACACAATCCCAATGACCCATCTGGTTTCTTCACGAATACCGCAGTCGCTCCCCAAGGCAAACTGCTTGGTCCAGTAAAATTTCTTTCTTTAAGATCCCCTAGTTGCACCATCAGTTCCTTCATCTCTTTCGGTGCCATCCGGCTAGGTGGTCTACTTATAGGTTCAGCTCTTGGCACAAGATCTAGCCGAAACTCAACAGCTTGTTTCGATGGTAGCCCTGTGACTGGCTCAAACACATCTGCATTCTCTCTTGCAATCCGAACCAGACTTAACTCTTCACCCACTTCCATTGCACTTATTAAAGAGGAAGGTCAGAATTCTCTGCTGAGAATATAATTCGGTTATGACTATCTAGGCGTCTCAAAGATATCTCCCCATCTTGGCAGAATATCCTATCCTCATACCTACTCAACCAATCCATACCCAAAATGATTCTGATCTACGAAATCGTACGCATACAAACTTCATGCAAACTTATGGCCTAACAAATCATGTTCTAACTGGCCACATCTTATCCCCAAAGTTGCATACCCTCCTATTGGATTTGTAACCCTTAAGGAAGTAACAAGGTATGTGAGCTCTAATCATAACCTATCAACCAAACACTTGGATATAAATGAATGTGATGCACCGGTTCAAAAAGTATCCTAACTGTTATACTCTAAATCAAAAACGTACCTTCCATCAAAGTCTCCCCTTTATCGGCTGCAGTGGGATTAGTTGATGATCCAATAGAAAAAACCTTTCCCTTGTCCGCCCTAGTTGGCTTTGGACATTGGTTCTTGTAGTGCCCAACTTGACCGCAGTTAAAGAACTTTACATTCTTTCTGCAACTTTCTTCCCCTTGCCTGATCAGCACTCATTAGCATAATGACCCTTCTTCTCGCATTTATAGCAAACCAGATCATCCTTTGCCTTCTTGGCAACATCCCTTTCTAGACTCCCTTCTTCTTAAAGAATTTCCTCTTCTTTCCCTTAAGACCCTGGGATTCAATTGGCTTCTCTCTAGCTGAAATAATATGCATCTCCTCATGGAGAACGGCCATCTCCACCACCACAATTGAAGGATCTCGGATATGGGTCATAGTCATCTTAGAATGCTTTGGTTTCAATCCTTGAATGAACCTTTCATTCCTTTCGACATCGGTGTCTACCAAATCATATCCATATCGAGATAGTTCATCAAACTTAGCTGCATACTCGACCACTGACATCTCTCTCTGAACCAAATCCATAAATTTTCTCATCAGTGTAGACTTAGAAACTTCAGATAGAAACCTTTGCTCAAACCTTCTCCTGAAATCAGCCCATGTCAGCTCTTCCTCCGGTACCCCGCTGGTAACACTATTCCACCAAAGAAGTGCTGCCTAGAGGCTAGCCTTCTCTTTTTCCTATCATCCTAGCCTAGATCGGTATAGATCCTCTCACAAATCAGTAGCCAATTCTTTACTTCAACAGCATTCTCCATTCCAACAAACGAATTCCTACCCAAACTGGTGTAGTCGCTGCTTAACTTAGCATATTTATTCCTAGTTGGAGTCATAGGATTAGCTTCTCCAACATTACCAGCAACTCCAACTTGCAAAAGATTGACCAACAACTGATACACCATCCCCGCATCTATTGGCAGATTTCCAACACCTACATTGGCTTCAATATTTGGATTAGCATTAGCCTGTCGACCTTGGTTCCTCATGGTATTAGGTTGAACATTTTTGTTAGTTGTGGTGCTTCCTCCACCTAGATTTTCACTTCCGTTTCCTGCTTCAATATATTCTTTCTTGTAAATATACATACGAGCCTTAGTAAGATACAGAAGAATGGTCTAAGAGAGAGGAGAACACGTACTTATATATATAAATATATCAAATACAAGTACGTTACTATAGCGTTAACCCAAACCCTAATCATATTTTCATATTCGTGGATTATGTTTAAAAATCTTTTAGGTTTAACTTCCATTAAAGTTTCATAAACCTATGCTCTGATACCAACTTGTAAAATCCCTTTACTTGGAATCCCAAAACTAAGGGCTACGGATGCTGCAATCATCTATAGTTATTAATCCTCAACGACCAAATATGGCGGTATTAGATTCATTGATACACACACACATGAATATGGAAAAATCTTAAACTTCAAACAAAATCTTAATCCATATCAAAACAATTCCAATTCATTACATAATCCCATGTTCGCAAACCACACTCAAAGAAAATATATTTATTACAACATACGCCTAGAGCGACATATAAAGATGACCCTTGGGATGATCAGAGTATATATAGGCAATATAACAACTCTGCCATTACGGCAACACATCGGAATAAAAAAAAAGAGAACTCTAATATCTATCATGCCTCCTGCATGTCTCCAGAAGCCTATTCATCTTAGAGGTACCTGAAAACCTCAAATCTCAAACTACTCAAAATCTATTGAGTACCCAAGAGTTTAAGGGGAAAATATAAATTTCGAGTCAAACATAAAGCCTGGTATGAAAAATAATCTACCATCTCAAATGATTTAGATATCTAGTGAGACTACACCACTTAGAGGAACGGATTTCCCCTCACTAGTGTCTCAAAACCTTTACATAACCGTATACTGTGCTCCTGCATCCACAATGGTTAAAACAATTCAATATATTATATTATAATGATATGCAAAACAACCGAATAAATTTTGGATTACCCATCCCCATTTAATTTTAGACTATCTGTCTCAGTTATAGTTTTTAGGATTACTATTAACCTATTAGTTTTCATGGGCGGACTAATAACCGGTTAAACATTTAAGGACTCCCTGTTCAATTACATAGACTCCAATATCTTATCCTAGTTTTCATGGGTTGACTAGAAACCTATTGGTGACCCCAATGTCCTTTCTTCTTACCCTAGTTTTCATGGGATGACTAGGAACCTATTGACATCTGTCAATATTATGTACGGACATAGTTTTCATGGGCTAACCACAAACCTACTGGCCTGCCAATATCCAATCATATTTTTCATGAGCTTTCTATGAACCCATCTATTTGACATCTTCCTTTACACATTGTTTTCATGGGGTAACTATGAACCCGTCTATCTGACATATTCTCTTAGACATAGTTTTCATGGGTTTCTGTGAACCTATTGTCCCCTGCTAATATCATACGGTTTTCATGGACTTTTTATGAACCTATTGGTCCCTGCCAATATCTTTCCTTTATTTAGCATCCTATATTCTGGTCTTCCTGACCATTTGTATGCAATTCTACTCATTTATGAGTTTGTTCAACTTATATTCACTACTTGGTTAACCTAACTGGTTCTCCTACCCTTTATCCTCAAAATGCGGTTATGGGTCCATTATAAAGTGAATATATTCATATTAGAAGAAGAAATATAAAACATAGCAATACCACTCCTGTGGTTTTAAAATAAAACATGATTAATCCCCTTAACCTATTTCTTTATCAAAGATAGCTTCTTCTTAAAACCATTATAAAAACTCCTTTAATATTGCCATGGTTTTTCCTTTAAAAATAGAGTTTGGGTCATAAAAGCTTTTGATACCTTTGAAACCTAGCTTTCAACTTCATTGGATAACTTCCTTCGAAAGCTCTTAAAAACATATGCTCCTACCTTATAATACTTTAAATTCTACCTTTCGAAACCTTTCGAATATATTAAAGTATTAGCATATAAATTTAGAAGCTTTAGTTTCGAAATCATTTGAAAGTACCCCTTTCAACACTTATGTAAGTAAACTTTCCAAAACCATTGAAAATATCCCTTTCGAAAGCATTGGGTTTATGCTTAAAACGTAAATTAGGTCAAAGTGAGTATAGTCGAAAACATCTATTTCGAAACCATCTTTATCATTTATAAAGTATTGGGGAACCATGATGGCATCGGTACCATATCTTTCGAAATCATAAAACATTTGAGCAATACATAAGAAGGTTGGTTTCGAAACCCCTTTCGAAACCATCAACTTCAAAATCCCTAACCCCTTTCGAAAGCTTTAGGAAGTGGCTTAAACTTTACAAAACAAATACCTTTGGACAGCATAGATATCTTCTATACCATCGAAAGGTCAAAGAATATAGTAGGGTGTCGACTAGGTCGGAACCCCTTCCTTTAAAAAATTCTTTCTCAAGTATAGAACCTAGTTGAAAGCACTTATAAATTAATTGAAACCCTTTCGGAACCTCTTTAAATCCTCTTTCCAAACCAATTACTTCGACACTGCCGAAGGCTTAAAACAAACATAGGCAGGCTCTTTTCATTTTAAAAACAAATCGACGTTTCGACCCTTTCGGAAGCTTTACTTTTGATACTCCACCTTCCGCCTATCTCCAATCCACTGCATAACATCATAGTGATACCTTGTGTATTTTTTTTGGCATAGCTAGTTTCGACAAAGATGAAGGCGAAAGCGATTGTGTCGATAGGTGCTTTCCTAAGTAGGCGAAAGCCACTTTTCTAAGCAAACGAGGTCTAATTCTTGTTTAAGTAAACTTTTCTCTAACTAACCTTCCATGTGTCAACACCAGATTGATTGCCATAACTTTTTCTGGTTCTTTTTCAAAAATAAATGCCACTAATCCAGATCTAAACCATGGTTAAATTAATCAAACAAGCCCTTCCAGTTTTTGCAAAGAAGTCCCTCTTCTGAAATAATTTGTTTTGCATAGCAAATCACTTCGGAAAAATCTTCAAAAATTCCATAAATTCACCCCGATCCAGTTATCTAACATATCAAAATTCCAGACCCAAATTCTCGATATATTTTCCAAAATAAATTATGAACCCAAATAACCATATTTTATCTTGAAACTTCATAATGATTTTTCCATAGCTTGGAAAATTCTCAAAACTGAAACTCAACTCAAAAAAAATCATGTTTCTCATAACGTAAAATTTTCTCATGGTATTTAAATAACATTTAGTCTCGGTTTTGACCTAAACCGTATAATATCCCTAAACAATCTTGTTTAAATCAAACAAATCTTAAATCAAGCATATCATCGTCCAATATATTATAAAAATGAATTTATCCCTCAAATCTGAAAATATATGATTTAAACCAAAATAGAGATGGAATTATTATTACCTTGCTCTTGATAAGGAGATTGAATTGAAATTGATTTCCCCTAAGCTTGAATCTCTAGCTTTAATTTGAATTTTCTCTTTCTCTTAATGGTCAGCCGTTCTCTATATTTTTGTTTGCATTTTAAAATAACATGAATGAGAAGTAAGAAGGTGGGAATGAAACATATATAAGGGTGGAAGCTAGGGGCAATAATTCCTAATATTCCCTTATGTGACTTAATTAACCAAACCCATTCATAAGCCCATTAATTAGTTTATTAGGCATGGCCTTAATTAATTATTTCAAGTCTCAATCCCTTTATCACTTTCATTTAGATTATTCTATTTAATTTATCTAATTAAATCTCTTGAATAAAATTATCAAAAATTAGGGTTGTTAGAATCGTAGACAAGCCTTTCAAATTTGATGCTTAACGGTCGTGCTGCAGTTTTACTCGCCGAAGTGTTAGGGTTGCAGATCCGTTTCTACTTTTTTGGGCACAAATTTTAGCACTGATGATATATTCGATGGAAAGGTGGTCTTTACGTTTTTTCACTGTCTTAAGGGTTTGGCGCAGTACTACCTGGTTTTTATTCTCGTTTCTTTTTCGTATTTTAGCTTATATTGTGGGAGTAGTTCTGTTGGTTCTATTTGTATTAATTTTACTTTGACTACATTTGGAAAATATGGGTATAATACTTGCCCCCCAAGTCTGTAATGATCATAGATTAATGTGCACTTGCCTCTGCTTTCAGATTTTCCTAACAACCATTACTTCTATCTTTTCTCTTTCTTCATTTCAAAAGAAAGAAAAAGTCTTTATTGTCATTTCACATTTAATGTTCAAGTATACATGTCTTTCCCTTCATAACTGATCCTCTGTAAAGCTACACCTTTAGTCCTTTTGACTCCTAAAAAATCTGCATTGGTTCTTGCACTTATCTTTCTTGGTATTAATCGGTTGACATTATGAGGATTCTTCATCATTCTGATTGTGTGTCTGAAATTCAAATCGAGGTAAGTATATATTTTCCTCTTCTTCTTCTCCATTCCTTTACATGCTTTTGAAAAGAAAAAAAATCCTAGTTTCTAATCTCATTTTCTTCAAGTATCGCTTCACTTTCAAACTAAAGGACCTTCTTCCCTTAATAGTTTCCTTTTTCTTTTATTATAAAAGCTTTTACTAATCAACCTTGTAGTCTTAATATGGCATCTACTTCCTCCTTTCCCTTATCTCTGCCATCTAAGATAACTAAACTAAGGGAAATTGAGAGCATGCTAGACCATTTTGTTAGAGGGTTATGTAGGTAGAGCATTTGAATCTTATGAACGCATCCACACTTCTTCTAATGTCTTTATTTCCATCACTTCTAAGTACATTTGGTGTGAACTTTATCATCCTCCCAGCTAAATCCTCAACGAATGGCTAGCTGCCATTGGTATTGTTCCTATCCAATTTGCCTCGCTTTTTGGTTCCCTTATAATTTCTACTTTTATCATTTATGCTGAGAAGTGTACGCCATGTGAAGAACTCCAATTTTTATTTGATTTCCATACAAGTCCTTTTGGGGGTTATTTTGGGTTTTATTAAACCCAAGTAAAGAAATCGGTTCTTACATCTGTTCCTCGTAAGACCCAAAAATGGACTAATCAATACTTTTTCATTTTGAACCTTAATAACTTCCCTTCTTCCTTCCAACCACACCATAATTGCACTATTTTTTCCGATCAAGCCAATAGTCGTAGGAACCAAATCTTAAGTCTAAGTAAAGATGAAATAAAAATGAAATTATTTTTTACCGAGTACTGCAGCAAAAGTATAACTTTCTACACCCAAACCATAACTTCGCTTGTTTCATTTTTAAGTTTTCCTTAATTTCGGATGAACCTACGGGTATAATTTGTCTAAATGGATTAAGGAATTTTCGGTTTTTGTTCTTAATCTTAACAAGAATTATTACCTATATTTTGAATTTTCTAGGTAAAATTTTCGGTGATCTTACTTTTTTGATGATTCTTCATTAAAGAAATTAGAAGTAAAGAAAAAGAAAAGAGAAGACAAGAGGTGGAAGGATGACGCTGAAGCTTATATCCAACCCTTTAAGAAACCACACACATCTTCTCCTCTTCCCCTTCCTTCTTTTAAAGCCCCATTTATCCCCTTATTCAATCCCACTAAACCCTCGCATTAGCTACTTTCCTTTGCTCGAGGGTGTTATTACTGACCTTGCTGAGAGGGTAGGGCATGTCACTTTTGACGGTCAATCTCATATTGCTTTTACCCCTACAATCACTCCCATATTTCATGCGCTCTCCTTCCCCGCGCTTGCTACTGAGCTCGACGGGTCTTTGGCTTACGTATGTACCTTCTTCACCTTCTTTCTTCAATAGTGACATGTTATACCGATTTTCAATTTGTCTATCTTTTCTTTGTAATAGGTAAGTGCTTTGGCAGTCGAGGCTTGGAAGAGGGTATAGGATAACCGGTCTCATCCATTGCTCGTAATGTTGGCTTAAGGTAAAACTTGTTGCTGCTTTCGAGAAGGCTAAACTAGAGGAAGAGCTCAAGGCCCGGTGAGAGAAAGCAAAAAAGGCAGAGGAGGTGCTAAAGGCAGTGGATGATCCTTAGCATTAGAAGGTCATGAGTTGGAGCAGAAGATAAAGTGTCGGGGGACAAAGAGAAGGCGCTAGAGGAGACTACGGGCAAGCTTTCATGGATCACTTACCATGTGCTTTATAAGTTGTATGTCGTTGTTAAGCGTCAATTTTTTGCTGATCATCTGAGGGATGTTTCTACTGAGGTCGAATTTAGCTACCTAGAAGAACCTAAGAAGATCAAAGATGCCCTTACTTATTATAGGGCAAAGTGACCTAAGGAGCTGGCTGCAAAACCGCTTCCCCTTCTACCTCCCATGGCACCTCCTTATAGAATGATGATGAGACTGCAGAGGTTAAGGAGTCTAAGGCCACCTCTACTCTTAAGTTCAAGTAATCACTTAAACCTTTGTAAATGACTTCATTGTCCCTCATGTAATAAAAATACCTCTATTTCATTACTGCACTACAAATGACAATGTTATTTATGTTCCCTTATTCTATATAGTCTTCAAAGGAAGTAACATATACTAAACTCCTAAAGGAGATATGGACAAACTCCAAACCCAGACCATAGATCATCTTGGTTTTAGTGCGGTGGTGATTTGTAAGCATAAAAAGGAGTTAGATGAGTCGTTTATGCAACATAGAGAAGAAACCCAAGGGTTGCTTTCCAAAATCGACCGAATAGTTAAATAAAAAGGATCCCTTGGTGATTTTAAAATGCATTGGTGATGGTATACTTTAGAGAGTGGCTCTTTCCTACTTGATAGTCCCCACTTGGAGTGGTTTAGGCTTAGGCTCAAAAATCTAAATAGGGAGTGAGTACTGTGCATTAATATTATTTCTTGCATATGAATTTGTTAGATTCTCCATATAAAATTGTTCTCTACGTGACATGTTTTCTCTCTTTTTTCAATTTTTACCTTTGTGCATTTCGATTCCTTTTGACTCAAACTTCAATTACGAACAACTAGGTCGGTTCCTATGGGCCTCCTTTCAAGTCTCCTAGAGCTTTTGAGTTCAACGAACCTGTAGTCCGCATCATTTATGGCCCAGATCATATCGACGCTCTTGAGTTTGAAGTTGTGGCCACGACTTCTGCTGAGGCTTTAGAGGAAAAGACTATCCATTTAATGCTTACTAACGAAGGGCTCAATGGAGATTTGAGAGAATGCCCTTTCTAAGCTTAAGAAAGCTAAGGATGCCTTTGAGAAATATACCAACATAATGTAAACTACGCACCGAACTTGAGGTCGAAAGTTCAAAGGTAGCGGAACTACAACAATCATTGAAAAAAGGTGAGGTGCTTTATCGGATCATTTATGAAGTAGAGGTTAAATATTTGGAAAATACAATAGAAAACATTTCTCTTTAGGCTTCCCAATGATATGAAGAAAAGGAAGGTGTCTTAGAAGTAGAGACCGCAATGGGGCTTAGCATGGGTTCGGCCCCTACCCCTCCTACAGGTTTGGATTCTTCGTTGGCGGATGAGTAAGGAAGGAAATTGGAATTACACTTCCAAAGTAATCTTAAGGAGATGGAAGCTTTTTATAAGCAACAGTCGGAGCGACCGGGATTGGAGGTCCTTCTCCTTACATAGAGGAAGGGGTGGAAAGCTGATTCACTTAAGTATTTTTGCAGTTTTTCTAAGGATTCAAAGAAGACAAAGACTGAATTGATAAAGACCCTGGAAGAGATGAGGGCGACGGCCAAGCTAAAGATTTATGAGCTCAAAGATCTACTGTGAGAAGCCTAAGCTATCTCAAGGTCAAAGTAGCACCTGTTAGTGTGCCTGGGAAGGATCAGATTGCTGACTTCGCTGAGAAGCTTATAAGGGAGAAGGTCAAAAGCAAGATGGGTCGGATAGCTTTGCAACAAGTCATAGACGTTTTTTCATATTTCTACCTTATGCTTGACTTGAACTTTATTTATAACAAATAAGGTTAAAGGTGAATACGGAGGATCTGTTGGACCCTTAGGAAGGTGCCAGTTATGATCCAAGGAAGACCTTTCACATCAGAATAGACCTACCTCTGGCTTACATGCTTTAGATTATGTGTCTTATAATTAGGGCAGTATTTTAGGACCCTATAACTCAGGATACTTTTTTAAAATTATATTGTAGGAAATTTTCCTTTTGGTTATGTAAATACACATAAAGGTATTACGTAGATCGAATTTCTTTGTAAAATAATGCAAGTTCCCTATGATTTTTTTCTTTACTGCACTTTCTTTTAATTTTTTTGTTTGGACTTGCTTGATTTTCAGCCTAACTCCACTAATCAACGTTCAGAGATAACAGTCTTGGAAAAGAAGCTTAAATCCGCTTTGATTCAAGTTTCTAAACTGGAGGGTTTATTAAAAGATGCCAAAGGTGCACATAAGGTATTCTATGAAGATAAGATCAAGGTATTGGATGAAATAGTTAAGTAGTTGCATCTACATGTCACTAAGCAAACTCGTAAAGAAGATAATCCTGTTGCATCCTTGGCACCAAATGTTGCATCAGGGCTTAGTGCTGTTTTCTGATGGAAGGAAGATTTGGAAAATTATTACAAAGCCAGATTCTATGACTTAAAGAATTACTATAAGATGGGCTCACCTTTAGCTTCTCAAAAAAGGAGAAGTTCTAGTCAATGTTTTTTATCGGGTGACCGCAGATCTCGTCACTATGAGCGAACCATAATCAAGATTCTCTTGGGGGCAAGTTATAACCATAGCGTTGTTCGTATTGCTATGAGCGTAAATTTTAAACTTAAGTTTTGATGTAATTGCATGATGATAGTTTCATTTTCACTTGTGATGTTTGTGCAAATGCGAGGCATCATGCATATATGAGTGGTTTTCAGTAAATATTAGTAAATCTTAGTTTTTATTATTTATCGGGCAAGCTTTATGTATTTTCTAGAATTGTACCCAATTTTCAAGTTGGACCACATTCCTTGCATTATCTTTTTTTTGTACTTTTAACGATTCCTCATGAAATTCATGCTTCTTGAACTTTGTTTTTTGTATTCATGCTTTATCTGCGCTTGCACGGTCTGCCCCACTATTTAGGATAGATTATGTTTTGACTGTGAAGTCCGGTCGTATATTTACAACCTTTTAATTCATGCATATGGTTTTTTGTACTAGTTCGGACCGTCTAATATTCTTACGTCCCATGTAATTGTTTGGGTGAGAAGCCGAGTTGTGTATAATACAACTTAATATTATTAGCTGCGTTAATGAAATTAACATGGAGAGATTTTTATACTGGTTCAAGCTGTCTAATATCCATACGCCCAGTTCGTTTTATTACTATTTTTCATAATAATTACAATGTTTATTATATAAGCAACACTAGTCATACAAAATAGGGCATGATGTACTCTGAATTCCATGCTCTTGGAACCAGATTCCCATTAGGTTTTGATAGCCGGTATGCTCCGTTAGCTAAGACTCCTGCTACAATAAGAGGACCTTCCCAATTGGGCCCTTTCTCCTTCAGCCAGATCTTTGATGTGGACCATCATCCTTCACGGTGCTAGGTCTCCTTTGTAGAAGTTTCTCTCTTGAGCCTAGCATTGTAGCTTTTTGCCATCCGTTGTCTGTATGTGGCGGATCAAACTATCGCTTCATCTCTTTTCTCTTGAATAAGATCGAGGGTAGCTTCCTTTGGTTATTTATTCTACTTCACCACATATGATATCTCTTTATATGATTGGACCTTTATTTCAATGGGTAGCCTAGCTTCATAGTTATTAGTTAAGGAGAATGGTATATGTCCGGTTGGTGATCTGGATGAGGTTCTATAAGCGCATAGTACTAAAGACAACTTCTCTGTCCATTTTCCTTTAGCCTTTTGCAACCTCTTCTTGAGCTACTCTTGATGGTATTATTTGCTATTTTGATCAGTCCGTTTGCCTACGTGTGTGCGGTTGAGCAGAAACTTTTTATTATTTTATTCCTTTCATAAAGCTCGACGGACTCCTTACTTTCAAATTGGATTTCATCATTTGAAATTATTCTATAGGGGATCCCAAATATTATGATTAAAATGAGTATCATCTTTACGGTGATTGTAGCTAGAGGATCTGCTTCTACTTACTTGGTGAAGTAGTATATTTCCACTACAACATACTTTGTCCCTCCCTCTGACAAGGGAAGTGGACCTATCAAATCTATTCCTTATATGTTGAATAGCCATAGGCAGGTTAACGAGATGAGTTATGGGAAGGTTGCCTTGGGATACTTGCAAATCTTCGGCATCTATAACATCTTCTCATGTATTCCTATGCATGCTAAAATGCAGTGGGACAGCAGTAACCATGCCTTGGTACCTTCTTTGCTAATTTGGCCCCATTGGAATGATTCTCGGATTACCATTCATGTACTTCGCTCAAGATTCATTTCCCCTCTTCATTGGAAATACATTATTTTCTCAAAAGTTGGACAAACACTTCAAAATTTGATTTCTTCCTCTTTTTTATTTAGTTAGGTTTTATTTGATTTGATTGACCTGGGGTTTTTATGTTCCAGCATGTACGGAATGAATTGCAGGAAGCACAGAGACTGTTCACAAGAGCAGAGTTTGGAAAGCAGATAAGGAAGATAAATAACACAGAATATTTATAGTGGTTCAGCCCAAATGTGCCTACATCCACTTTTCATCTTATTATTCTATATTTGATTTGATTACAAGTACAAGATATATGCGAAAAGAGTAAAACTTCAATTAGCCGAAGTGGTGGATTTTCAGCAGAGTTTTCTCTCTTTTTTCTCCCAAAATCTTCCCCCATTGTTGTTCAGAAGCTCTAATATTTATCGAATGGAGTTGTGAAGTGTGGAGGTGAATATATAGCTTTCTAAATCTGGCTAGGCGTTTTGTTAGGAAGGCCCGGTTCGGCATTTGGTCAGGGAGCTTCTGTCTTTAGAGCTCTTATTTGCCAGAACAAGCATTTGTCCCAGCATGCCTGTGCACCGGACCAAATGTTTGGTCTGGTGTTGGACGTGTCGTTCCGAACAAAATATTTGGTCTGGTGTCAAATATGTCGTTCCGGACCAAATATTTGGTCCGACATATTAGAGAATGTTGGACCAAATATTTGGTTCGGCATTTTAAAACGTCGGACACTATTTGGTCCGACAGTTGCGCCTTCTATGTCCTAACCCACTTCTGCTTTCCTTCTTTCTTCCCTCTCTGCTTTCCATGAAACCGAGCCAACACTTGACTCCCAAAGTATGTTGTGTAGCTTACACGACATGCTTTGTTTGTTTCGGCACCGAGCTTCTTCGACCGGTTGAAAATTCGAGACCGTTCGTCTTCCCTTCCTTTTTTCCCTTTAAATACTACTTCTTCTCCTTATTCTTTTCCTTCTGTTCTCTTAACTAAATATCTTGAGCCCATTTTCGATTGATCTAAGTCTTACTTGAGCTTGTTTTTATTGCCTGAATTCTGATATCTCCACGTCTTCGTTGCTTGAGGTAAGGTCTTCTAAATTTGATCTATGGTCTAGTGTTTTTAGGGTTTTAGGCTTTTAAGGGTGTTTGGCACAAGCACGAAGGGTTTTGTCTTCGAATCGGGGAAAGAAAGTGGGCGGTGGTATTTTTAGAGTAATTTGGCGAAGAAGAAACTTGTGCTTGGTAAAGGTGGGTTGGTGATTCCTGATGGAGTGTTGGGTCTGGGCATTGTATTCGAGTACTCCGTACAACCCAGGTTACAAAGAGAAGTTTTTGAGTAGAAACCATACTAGGATGGAAGTAAGTATCATGAAGTGTTTGGTAGACTGGAGGGTATGGTTAGAGTGTGATAGATGTATGATACATGCATCTTTTATCTGCACGTGTTAAGGTTCAGCGGATAGGTAGATCTCTGCCTTATAGTACTCAACC
Source organism: Allium cepa (assembly GCA_030765085.1). Lineage (NCBI taxonomy): Eukaryota > Viridiplantae > Streptophyta > Magnoliopsida > Asparagales > Amaryllidaceae > Allium > Allium cepa. The sequence goes on from CM060934.1 coordinate 208,726,746, forward strand.
CTTGGCTGGAATTCTCCTCAACTCTTGTCCAACTTCCAGCCTTACAACACTTCATAGTCCTTATTTGGGTTACAAGCTGTCATTACCTAGGTCGGGTAGGGCATGATTTGTGCTTCTATGTGGTGCAGTTGTGTGAGTGGTTGAGCTGTAGGAGGGTGAGCTTCAGGCAAACATAGTTATCATCCGTTGGATTTGGTTTGGCTTCTTATGCCATTTGGTTCTTGGGCGTTAGGGTATTGTCGGACCAAATAGCCCGAGCACATAGTCCATAGGTTGCCGAGCTCGGTATGGTTAGGCTAGGAGTATGGTCTTAACTGGGCTAGACAATAGGAAGTTCCCTGTGAGATTTTTAACTTGTTTTTGAACTTCGCTTGACCTTTACTTTCTTGCATAGGGGATATGTCTTCTGGCCGTGAGCTTCGTTCCAAGTTTGCAGGTTCTCAGCCTGCGGGGGCTGGTCCTTCTTCCTCCGATGCTCCAGCCAATCCTCCCAAGCAACCCAGTTCTGCTTACTCTTTGGTGGAAGGTTATGCTCCTAATCAAATGCTGGTTAGGCCTTCGGAGTGTTATCCTAGTTTGTTGATGATAGAGAAGCTGAACTCCATAGCTACTACTTTTGGGATAGACCGTCGGGACATAATACTACCTGGTCCGGATGATAAAGCATGATTTTCTCCAGGCGGGTATATGGCATACAGTAAGTATCATTGTATGTGCAGCGTGATTCCTCCACTCACCAACTGGATTGCCAGCTTCATGATTCATTTGAAGTTTGCTCCTATGCAACTTCAGCCGAACTCTTATGCTATCCTGACGTGTTTATATTTTATATTCCTGAGGTGGTATCGAAGACCCTCCACTCATAGGGAGATCAAATATCTATATAACGTGCGGAGTTATCGAAAGGGGAGTCCTTTTATTAGTTTAGAGTATGCACACAAATTCAAACCCGTCTTGGATTTATATTCTAAGTTTAGCATGTTTAAGAGGGAATATTTCTTCATATATGATGACACCGTAGCCTGATACGCTTTTACCTTTGGCTGTAAGTTATTGTATTATCTTTTTATGAATCCCTTTTTTCTTTTTTTTCTGGCCTCTTATTGCTCCATAAATTTCAGGTTTTATGAAGGCGGCGGAGGATGACGGCTTGAAAACGATGGCCAAGGAAATATTAGCTATCCCAGAGGCCGAGCGAGAAGCTTCATTCCTACTCCATGATGCAGCCCTCTGATTCTACAACTTGATTGGCCTGAGACAGTCCGTGTACAAGATTAGGCCAAGTTCTGCTAAGAGAGCAAAGGGAGCCGGAGGCAACGGGGGTGACGGAGACCAAGGTAAAGGCCTAGATGAAGGAAGTGGTGTAGCTGAAGCCCCAAAGAAACTGAAACATAAGAAGAGCGTCGTTTGTCCTCCCCGCTCAGGGAAATCTCTGCGTATGCGAGACGCTCCATCCCTTGGCGATGAGTGAGGTTCTCATTTGGGAGCAAAAAGTGAAGAGGAGGAAGGATCGGAGAGTAATTCTGAAGCAACGGAAAGGGATGTTCATGTATCTCCAGACGTGGATATCATAAGCATCGAGCGATTAGGCACGAATTCTTTAAAGAATGTCGATGTCGTGCGAGAGTGGCCTGAGTAGTTGGAACAACCCGAGCCGGCCCTAAGGCCGTCTTCTGCTATCGATATTTCCTGGAAGAACGTGGCTTCAAGTGATATGGGTGAAATACCGCCTCCACCAGCACCAGGTGAAGCAGGAATCGACAGGGAGTTCGGGCTTTCTCCAGATACTTTTGATTAGTGTACGAACAATGAGATACTTGTTGAAAACTTTTTTTTTTCAACGAGTCCCGGCCTCTTCTTGCTCCTCAATCCAACAAAGTCCGGTTGCCGTGAGTTCTCCTTCCTTTGAGTGGAGTCCCATCCCTGGGTGTTCCCTATCTGAGTGAGACCTCGTCTCGGCTATATGATCCAGTCTACCCTAAGCGTTTGTAGTAGCTTGTTGTGTCTTAGTGTCTTGAGTGTTAAGCATTTTTTATGTTTTCTTGCTTCCTTGGATCTAATGTTGCTGTTTGTGTCCATGGAAAAGGAGAAACTCTAACCTGAATGAAGTTCCCAGGCGACTTGAGCAATTCAAATAGATGAAAATGACTTTCATTTCTTCCAAGGAGACTTTCCAAGGGGAAAAAACTATGCCAGAGAATGTTAGGGAGAGCCCGTCAGGCCTGGATAAGGGAGAGAGACGTCAGTCTTCTCAAAAACACGTGAGGTCCCCAGGTAAGGAAGCTACCTCCCCTGGTTCCAAACTTCCTCCCATCATCGTCGTCACTATCTGATGGGTTCTGAAGTGCATGAAGTGCCGGATGAGTTGGGAGAGGGCAATATTGATTCTTTCTTCTTATACTATCAACAGGCGACGCAGAATCCATCTGAGGGTCATCCTGGTATAAATCCCGACCCTGCGAGTCGTCGTGTGGCGGATCCTGACACTGAGTTCCTTCTACCTCGAAATCCATTAGTCCAGATCCTAGATGAGGCGAAGACTCTTGATTTTGTTAACTTGACAACATGGATGGCTCAGATCACAGACGAGACTAGAAACATAGTTGACTACCAGTGCCGTTTGGCTAAAGCTAGTGAAGAAATAAGGAGTGTCAATGTGCGGTTGCACCTAGAGATGGAGGACCTTCGTAAGGCGCTCAGGAGAAAGAGGCTAAGTTAAAGGACATCAAAGCGTACTGCATCTCTGAGATAACGAAGCCCAAGGAGGAGGAAAGTAAAGAGGCTGCTAACCTATGTAAGACGTAGATCGATATGGTCATTAGTTTAGTGGATGAGGCTTGGCAGAAGGATCTAGAGCGAATCTGCTTCCTCAAGGGAAAGGTGAAGAAATCGGAAGAGGTTTTAGCTAAGCTGAGGGAGTTTCGGGGTAAGTGGAAAAAGGAAAGAGACTCATATCAAGCTGAGGTCGACAAGTTGTAGGTGGAGCATGCTCAGTTGAGGAGAGATAAAGAGCAGTACACGAGCAAGATGTTGGCCCTCCAGACAAGAAGTCGATAAATCCGACAACTTTTGCGACACGGTCATCCAGATGTTGAAGGATACATACTTCATGTTTAGGAAAAATAGGAACCTTCAGTGGATGTATGACTACCCTCAAGTGATGGTCAGGATCCTTGCTCGACTTATCGAGGAGACTAAGGTTGTAGTCGCTCAGGAAGAAGGGGCTATGTATGATGTTGGGATGGTGAATAGCCATTTTATAGTGGAGGAGACCAAGGCCATAGCCAAGAGGTATGAGTTGTTGGCTGAGGACGAGGATGATGAGGGCATATCGGATCTCATGGGGATTGGTGATCCAAGTCACATTGCCACAGGTATCTTTCCTTTTTGCCCTAGCTTTGTCGTTACCTATTCTGGACTGCAAAGCTTACAATTATTTTCATTTGCCTTGTGCAGGGGTGCCTCCGAGGCAAGTTGGGTCTTCGCAAGAGGAAGGCGAGCTTCTCGAGCAATCGGACCCCTCGAAGGACAGGGCTGGAGGGAGCGGCCCGAGCGGCAAGGACGTCCTTCCTTCTTAGCCAAAGAGATTTATTTTTCCCTTTCCCGCATGCATTTTTGAAAGATGTATGGACTTTATGCGTATGTACATAAATATTAGCGATAAGCTTTGTACAGGAGAAATTTAACACTGCACTGTTCAACTTTTTTTTTCTTTTATACATATATGTTTTTCTGGGATGACTTTTGTGATGGGTGTTTTCTTTTTTATAGTCTGCGTTGTTTACGTGTGAACTGTTAATGACTTAGTTAATCGCTATAGTGTTTAGAGATACAGAGAGAAACGTAGAAGTGCTGTTATATTCAAGGCCGATCACGAACGATAACTACTTGGGCTAAAGCCCATGCCATGAGCATTATTTGATTTATCGTTGCTGGCGTGTGTAGTGCCGATCGTCAAGTGCGAACTAACCCTGGCTGCGGTCATGCCTTAATCATGGGGTTTATAGTCGGTTCGCAATTATCAACAAGCCGAATGCCAATGATGAACTGCCTTGCTATAATTTGTGCCTAATTCATGGCTTATGATCAGTTCATCGTTGCCGGCTTGGGGGTCCGATCGTTAGCAGTGAACTTTCCGAGCTTGTTTCGTGCCCTTTATCGCGGCTATCTTATGTTCACTGCTGCTGGCGAGATTCTACGATTGTTCACAGTAGGAATGGTCATCAGATAAAATAATTAAACGAAAGAATAATTAAATAAGTAATACGAGACACCGGATTTTATAGTGGTTCGGCTAAAATATGCCTACATCCACCATCTTTCTTTTATTGCTTTAGTACATGCTTCTTTACAACTGAAGAAAAGTAGCGGTGGAGATGTTGGAGATTCCATGCTTTCTCAAACACCTCTCCATTTACCGTCGACAAGATGTAAGCTTCATTGTGGAGGTCTTTATGTACAAAGAACGGTCCTTCCCAAATTTGATCTAACGCCCCAGGTCATGGGAAGACTCGTTTGAGAACCAAGTCTCCTTCTTGTACTGTTCGAGGCCTCACCGTGGAATTGTGTTGCCTTGCCACCTTTTGTCTATAAGCGGTTGTTTTGAGGGTGGCACCATTTCTCTTCTTCTCGATCGGGTCGAGTGATACGTTTAATAGCTCCTCATTTTCTTCTGGATTATAGTGTATACTTCGGTGTGAGGGGACGATTATTTCGATGGGGAGCATGGCTTCAGCTCTGTATGTCAGTGCGAATGGAGGGTATCCTGTTGCCATTTTATAAGAATTTTATTAGGACCACAAAGCCATAGGCAACTCGTCGACCCATGCCCCTTTGGACTTTTCCAGTTTCTTCTTGAGTAGCGTTTCTAACACCTTGTTCACTGCTTTGACTTGTCTGTTTGCCTACGGATGCGCCATGGCTGAAAAGCTTCAGGCGATCCCATGCTCGTAGCACCAATTGGCGAATTCTTTGCTGCCAAATTGGAGACCGTTGTCCGATATGATTTTCTGTGGCACCTCATACCTGCACAGGACATTACGTATTAGAAAATTTATCACCTTGGTGGATGAAATCTTGTTTAAAGGTTCCGCCTCCACCCATTTGGTAAAGTAATCTACCATCACTATGTCGTATTTCGCCCCTCCTCGCCTCATGCGGAGTTTCCCAATTAGGTCGATCCCCTTAACAGTGAAGGGCCAGGACTAACCATCTGGGTTAGACCAATAGGTGGCAGTCTAGGAATTTTGGCAAATCTTTGGCACTTATCATATCTTCTAGCAAACTCGGTTGCATATTTTTTCAGTGTGGTCCAAAAGTAACCATAGCACAGGATCTTTCTGGCTAGAGTTTGACCATCGGTGTGGTCGCCGTAACGCCCTTGGTGTGTTTTTTAGAATATCTTTTGCTTATTTTCCTACGACACACCTTAGTATGGGATTGGAAAACCCACGATGTTACAAGATGCCCTCCTGGATTGTGTAGCGGGATGTCTTTCTCAAGATTTTTCTAATTTCATTGTGATTTGTCTATAGGATCCCTTCTTGTAGGTATTAGACGATGGGGTTCATTCATGTTTCTTCATTACTATTGATGGGTGTGATCTGAAGACACTCGAAGCTTGGTGTAGCTTGCATCATGACGGGGGTTGCCCCCGGCATCGGCTCATTCCTTATGCTAGATTCTTTGGCAAGGGCATACGCTTCCCGATTCTCCTCCCATGGCATATGTTTGATTACATAGTAGTTTAGCTCGTTCAAAGGATTTTCACCCTGCAAAGGTAAGAGGCGAGCCTTTGCTCACGAGTCTAGAATCCCCCCAAGATTTGGTTTATGATTAGTTACGAGTCACTGTGTATGCATATTGATTTGATCCTTATTTCCCTAGTGATCTCCAAACCAGCTATTACAGCTTCGTATTCAACGTCGTTATTGGTTGCGGTGAATTCTAACCTCGGCGCATTACTTAACTTTCTTCCTCGGGGTGTGATAACCACTATTCCTGCCTCCAATCCAAGCTCGTTGGATGCTCCATCCACAAACATATTCCACTCGGTTGTTTCCTCTGTTTTTACGGTCGTATCCTTGTCCTGAATGGTGAATTTAGCTATGAAATCAGCCAGGGCCTGCCGTTTGATTGCGGTGCATGGATGGTAGGTGATATTGTACTGGCTTAGCTTGATGCACCATTTTAGTAGATGTCCCGATGTATCCGGTTTATGTAGGATCTGGGGAAGTGGTTGATTTGTTAGGACCCTTATGGAGTGAGAATGGAAGTAATGCCGTAATTTTTTGGATGCTATGAGAAAACAGTAGGCCAATTTTTCGATCTTCAAATATCTAGCCTATGCCTCGATAAACCTTTTGCTGATGAAATATACTGGTTTTTGGGTATGGTCATCTTCTCGTACCAAGGCAAGGCTTAATGCATGAGGGGACACGGCTAGGTACAAGTAGAGGCTTTCTCCATCTGCCGAGGTAGAAAGCAATGATGGTTTCTACATGTGTTCCAGCAAGCTTCAGAAGGCCGAGTGGCACTCGCTGGTCCATTCGGACTTTCCCTTGTCCTTTTTCAAGGCGTCGAAGAATGGGACGCACTTGTCTGTGGCCGTAGATATAAATCTGCTTAGAGCGGCTATCTTCCCATTCAGACTCTGTATTTCCCTTTGTGTGGTTGGTATTTTGATGCTCTTTAGGGCTTGGACCTTTTCGAGATTTGCTTTAATTCCTCTGGCGTGCACAATGAAACCTAAGAATTTTCCTAAGGATACTCCGAAGGAGCATTTTAATGGATTCAACTTCATTTTTTATTTGCGCAATACCTGAAATATCTCATTTAGGTGGTGTAAATGATCTGTTGCCTTCCTTGATTTGACAAGCAACCAATCTGCTGCTCAAACATCTTATTAACCAAGCGTTGATAAGTCGCACCAACATTCTTAATCCCGAAGGGCACGACCTTGTAGCAATATAGGCCCAAATATGTGACAAAGCTAGTATGTTCTTAATCCGGTACATGCATGGGAATCTGGTTATTTCCCGAATAGGCGTCCATAAATGATAACAATTCATGCCCTGTTGTTTCGTCTACCAGTCAGTCGTTTCAGGGGAGGGGAAAACAATCCTTGGGGTAAGCATCATTGAGATTGGAGAAATCGATGTAGGTTCGCCATTTTCCATTGGATTTTTTTACCAAGACCAGGTTGGAGATCCATTTGGGTAGATAGCCTCGTGAATAAAGCCGTTGCAAGTACGTTTTTTTACCTTCTCGTTGAGGGCCATTGAGCGTTCCATTCGCATGCTCTTCTTCTTCTTGACCGGGGTCTTGGTTGGGTCTATATTTAGGGGGTGACAGGCCGTTCTGGGGGATATTCCCACCATGTCTTCGTGGATCCATGCGAACACATCCAAATTTTTAGGTAGAAACCCTACCAATTGGATTTTCAAATTTTTTTCTAGCTGCGGCCCTATCTTGAAAAGCCTTATTTCGTTGCGATCATCTGCTACAACGTGTTCTATAGCCTCCATGGGCCCAGCGCTGGCCTCCTCTTCTCTGTCCCTTGAGTCTAGTTCATTAAATGGGTCACTAGTATACTTAAGAGGGGGCATTCTTTAATTGCTACACTTCCATGTTTTTGGCACATAGGGTAGCCTCTATGTTTTTTCCCTTTTCCTTCCTTTTGTTCTAGCGGAGTTCGGTCACGTAACAATCGCAGGCTGCGTCTTGGGCGCCTTCTATTTCTCCTATTCCCTCATCGGTAGGGAACTTCATTTTCAAGAACCAAGGGGCTAAGATTGTTTGGAAATCTAATAAGGCAGGTCTGCCTAGAAATGCGTTATAAGCAGAATTCCCATCTACTAGCACAATTGTTTGCTTCCGGATAACGGATGAAGGGTGATTTCCTAGCTCAACAAACAAGTCCAACCGCCTTAGCGGAATTGTGGCTTCTCTAGTGAATCCGTGTAGGGGCTTATTGCATGGCGATACGTCTCTCATTGATAACTTCATTTTATTGAAGGCATGTTTGAATAATTTATTCACCGAGCTTCCCATATCGACCAGAATGAGAAACACCTTTGCTTGGTCGATCCAGGCAGAAATGACCATAGGATCGGTAGGTAGGTACAGCTTTCCAACCAAATCCTCATCGCTGAAGGTTATATTGGTCCTTTCTCTTTGTTTGAAAAGGCGTCCTTCTGTAACGGGATGAACATACCCTTCCCTCTCACTCAAAGACTTTATGTACCTCTCCATCTCGGCCCAACTTCTATCGGTTGGATGCGGGACCCTTGATATAGCATGAACAATTATTTTCTCTTGATTGGCGCAGCTCGCACTTGCTTCTTCTTTGCTATTTCCATGTTGGAGCGATCCTGGTCCTTCGTGGGTTAAAGTGGGGGAGCTATGGTTTTGCTGTATGTACCATTCCAATTTCTTTTTCGGATGTATTCTTCAATGAGGTCCCACAAATGTCAACATTCTTCTGTGTTATGTCTGTGAAACTCGTGGAAGCGACAGTACTTTACCATCCTAATCGCAGCTTCTGATTCCTTCCTATATGGAGGGCACTTGTACTTCAATTCAAGTTGAGTGGCCAAGTAAATTTTTTCCACGGTCATTCAGAGGGGTGTAGAAATCAAATCTCGGTCCCAGTCTGCATCTTCGTTTATTGCTTTTTTCAGCTTTGGGGTTTCCCTGATGGTTACCTTTATCATCATTGTTTGGTTTTCTCCCTTCTCCTCCAGGCGGGGTTCTTGTGTTTCCATGGGAGATGGAACCCCCAACATGCTGCTCACCATGCTAGAAAGCCGTGACATCTCCAATCTTGTATATCTTCCTGCTTCATGGTAGAATTTCTAAAGAGTTAGAGGCTTCTCCTTCGTAAGTCTTCTTGCAAGTTTGGAGTCTGGATAGACGCCTTCGCATAGTGCCATCAGTGTAAGTCTTTCATCTGCATTTTGCAATGCTGTTGCGGCTGCGTTGAAATGGGTAAGGTATTGTTGCAAAGGTTCCCCTGATTTATGTTTTACATCGGATAAGGAATATGCGTCCCTAAGCTGTTCTATATGAATTCGAAACTGGCTTATGAACTTCTCCTTCAACATTTCCTAAGCACTGATGGATCCATGAGGCAGGCGACAAAACCGTGTGGTTACTAAATTTGACAATCATGGCAGGAAACATGTACATAACGCACCTTCAGTTGCTCCATTCATGAGCATGTGCTGAGAGATGTGCAGTTAATGCGCTCGGTAGATTCAAAGCAGTGGAGGTGCAAAAAATCATAGCGGGGATACAGCGAGGATATAGTGGGATATAGCGGATTGCTCTAAAATAGCATATAAAATTCGTACTTAACGTTTTTACAAATATATATAAATGACAATTAAATGAAAATTTATCATTCAATTGAATTATAAATAATACATAAATAATTTCAAATAAAAACATGTGCGAATATACTTTAAATAAACGAAAAACTGTTATATAACATAATTGAATTTGGTAGAATATTAGAGTATTTTCATTTCTGAAAATATATTAAAAATTAAGTCAAATAAATTAGTTTCATAATTTTATAATGTACAAATGCAATTTTTCAATTCATTTTATTCAAAAAGATATAGCGGAAATAGCGGAAATAACTGGGTATAGCGCAAATAGCGGGGATTAAAGCGGAAAGGCTATATTTTGGGGCTATATGGAAAAATCGTAGCAGTAGAAATCCGCTATGAGATATAGCGGGGTTGTAGCGGGGTAACAGCGGGGCATTAACTACACAGGCTGAGAGTATCGTTGTAGGTGGACGATTTGGTTAGAGGTGCCCTTATATGGATCCACGGTGGCCATCTTCCATCCTCGAGGCATGGTTTTTGCCTTTATATCCTTAGTGAAAGGGGTGGATACTCTACCGCCTATCCCCCTTTCAAATTGTTCACGCCTGAGGTACTCCCTGAAGAGACGCGTCATTCTTTCTTCGGACTCGGGGGTGCCCCTGGAAGAAGAGCCCCCTCTCTTTGATAGTGATGGTGCCTGGTTCCTTTATTGAGGCCAGACTAGCGATGATTGGTTCGAAGTGTGACAGGATCAACCATAGACGGTCCATGTCTAGGGCCCCCTTGACTGGGTCCAGCTCTTGACGACCTTGTTGGACTGGCTTCGGGTTGGCTCCTAGCTCAGCTTTGACCCCTTGGATCCTCCTAATGGAACTCATCATTGGCGGAAGATCTGTTCCTCCTATGCGGCTCTTTAAACTGGGATTCACCTCGGGATCCGGTATTGTGAGTGGATTCCTTCGTGCTCCTTAAGCGTGTCACGAGTTGGTCCACCAAAGCTTCTTGTTGGGCAGCGAAGCAGTCAGTCACTCATTCACAACCCTTTCTAAGTCTTCTCGAGTGATAACCGAGTCTAGGGGCAGGGAGTGAGCGGTTGAGTTTTCTTGATCTTCTTGGATGGGGTTGAGTGTATTAGCAGTAACTGCATTTTTACCCTTGTCAACATTTCGCTTAGAGGGAGTCATGTTTTAATGATGCGCTAAGGCCTTGAGTTCAGTTTCACAGTGAAAGCGCTAAAAATGTTTGCTAAAAGGTTGGACAAACACCTCAAAATCTGATTCCTTCCCCTTTTTTTTATTTAGTTATATTTCATTTGATTTGATTGGCATGGGGTTTTTATGTTCTAGCATGTACGGAATGAATTGCAGGAAGCACGGAGACAGTTCACGAGAGCAGTGTTTGGAAAGCGGATAAGAAATATAAATAACACAGAGTTTTTATAGTGGTTCAGCCAAAATGTGCCTACATCCACTTTCCATCTTATTATTCTATATTTGATTTGATTACAAGTACAAGATACATGCGAAAAGAGTAAAACTTCATGTAGTCGAAGTGGTGGATTTTCAGCAGAGTTTTCTCTCTTTTTTCTCCCAGAATCTTCCCACATTGTTATTGAGAAGCTCTGGTATTCAAAGATTGGAGTTGTGAAGTGTGGAGGTGGAGATATAGCTTTATGAATCTGGCTTGGCGTTTTGTTAGGAAGGCCTGGTTCGGCGTTCGGTCAGGGAGCTTTTGTCTTTGGAGTCTCTTATTTGCTGCACCAAACATTTGGTCCGACATGCCTATTTACCGGACCAAATGTTTGGTCCGGTGTTGGACGTGTCGTTCCGGACCAAATATTTGGTGCGACATCGGATATGTCATTCCGGACCAAATATTTGGTCCGGCATATCAGAGAACGCCGGACCAAATATCTGGTCCGACAATTCTACCTTCTATGCCCTAACCCACTTCTGCTTCCCTTCTTTCTTCCCTCTCTGCTTGCCGAAAAACCGAGCCAACATACATCTAAGACATGGGGTAAGGTACCATCTCTTGTATAACATGCCATCAAAAAGGAGTAATACGGAGCCTGATATCTTATTTTTGGGGCTTCATTTATGCTTGGCAATAAGATTCCACGTTAAGAGTTGATTGATTAGGGCCTTCCATGATTTTTCTTCTGCCTATTGAGATGTAGGCACAGTTGGACACTGCCCTTGATTTCCATCTATTAGCCCTAAGCTTCTTGGATCGTGGCTTGTTGTGCTCTAGCTAAGACCACTATTTGGTTGGCCTCAGTATTGCTTGGTTCAGCTTGATGCCCTATTCGGATAGATTTCATTTACTGCTTTTGTGCTATCAAGTTTGGCTAATGAATCGGTAGAAGATTTATTCTCACATAGAATTTGTTCTATATTAGAGTGTTTGAATTAGTCTAATTATTTTTTAGAAAGTTCCATGTATTTATCTAGAGTTGGCTCTTTTTCTTGGTAATTACCTTGCATTTGGTTCACAATTAATTAGGAATTACTATAAATTTTAATATGGTTTACCTTCTTATCTAAGCCATCCTTAAGTTTACGAGGGAGCCTCATATTTTGCCATATTATTGGTAGTTTTGAATCCAAGATGCACTGCTTTGTATAGTTTCTGCTCATCTGGAGTGATCCTAACATATCCAATCTTTACCCCATGTTCAATTGATGCTCCATTCATAAATAATTTCCAGAATTACGGAGTGGACGATACTTCCTCAAGTTAGGGCTCAGTAGGTATGTACATTCCACGATGAAACCTTATAGTGCTTGACCTTTAATTGTTGTTCTTAGACAATAGAAGATATCATGTCGACTGAGCTCCATCACTCATTTTAGCAAGTGACACAATGTTTCTCATTTGTGCGGTATTCTCCTTAGTGGTTTGTCCATGAGGACTTTGATGGGATATGCTTGAAAGTAGGACTGTGGTTTCCTAATAAAATTGTAAACTAGCTTTTCAAAGGCCAAATAGTTGAGCTCTGCTCCTGATAAGCCTTTTTTTCATAAAATAGATAGGGCTCTTGTCCCCTCATCTTCTTGAATCACTACAGCACTAAAGATTTTATCATTATAGCTAATACACATACAAGTCCTCGCCTGCTATCTGTTTTCATTCCTTAGTCCACTTGAAATTTCATTCCTTCTGTACTTGGTCAAAGAACAGCATGCACTTATCGATTGCTTTGGAAATGAATTTGCTTATAGCAACCACCCTACCGTTTAGGCTTATGATATCCTTCGTTTCTAGGACTCTAAATTTCTTATGGCCTCAATCTACTCTAGGTTTGCTCCTATATCATGAGCACTCACTACGTATCACATGAACGTCCCTGACCGAATAACAAAAGGTACACTTCATGAGATTCAACTTCATATTATACTACCTCAAGATGGTAAACGTTCCCTCCATATCTTGTACATGACTCGATGATATTTTTGACTTAACTTTCATGCCATCCATGTATACTCAAACATTTTTTCCAATCTGATCCAAGAACATCATATTAACTAACCTTCGATATGTTTCCCAACTTTTTTGGGCCCGAACGTCATGACTTTGTAGTAGTATAAACCTTTGTTCATCATAAAACTAGTATGCTCCTGATTTGGCTTGAATATAGCTATCTAATTGTAACCTGGGTATGCATCCATAATTAAGAGTAGTTCGTGTCCGCTAGTTGCATCCACCAATTGGTCAATTCTACGTAGGGGAAAACTATCCTTTAGGCAGGCCTTGTTGACGTTAGTATAGGCTATGCAAGTTCTCCATTTCCTATTAGGCTTCTTTGCAAGAACAGGGCTAGTGATCCACTTTGGTTAGTATACTTCTCTGATGAATCCATTTGCCTTTAGCTTCTTGACTTCTTCCTGTAGAGCAATATACCTTCCCTGGTCTAGAGTCCTATACTTTTTCCTGAATTGATAAGCATTAGGATTAATGTTGAGTGCATTGCAGATGATGGCTGGATCCATCCCTACCATATCTAAGAATGAAACATTAGGATAAAGAAGTGGGGAGACCAGGTTATCATGATCCCTTCAGCTTTAAAATGGTAAATGTGCAATTTGTACATATCCAATATTTGAACCGATGACCAATTTTATATACCTTCCGTTTCATCCACATTTACATATATCTCATTTTTGTAGTTGCATTATGAAGGCTTATCTATTTTTCTATATTTATGACCCTAAAGATTTTAACTTATTGCCTTATCAGTATATTTCTAAATCAAAACACAAAAGATGAGTTGGACTATGTTCTTTTTTATAAATATATGCTACACCATAACTGATTACTGTTAATTAAACTTAAGGTATTCACTCAATATGCATTCAACTAATGATGGATGAGGCAAAATCTTAACACATACGAGGTCTTAGGTGGAAAAAATATGACTTGGAGTGCAAGTTATAACTCCTCGATGATGCTGGAATATGTATTAAAATACATGTAGATTTTGTTATGATCAGAATTGGCCATAAAAGTTTGCATATATCTTAAATGCTTAGAAATGAATAAAATGGAAGGACATGGAACTTTCAGAAACTCTTGGTTATTTAGTTCGGAAGAAGAAAAATATAATATATAAACATTAGTGTAATCTTAAACATTAATTCTAGAAGTACAATATTGTGTTCCTAAGTTTATGCGTAAAATAAATGTAGTAACTATATACTCAATGTAATTATCTATGCATGCAAAGCGAAATAAGAATTTATTATTTTACAGAAACTGAATAAAAATCCAATTTTAGCTAAGTAATATATCATGCCCAAGGTCTCTGTATGGAAGCACTAGTTTTTTATCTTTGCTTCAAAGGATCATGATGCATTAAGAAGTTAATAATCTCAATTTTGTACTTACACATTTTACCTTCATAGCAACAATTTGACAATCAAAGTTTCTACTTATTCAAATCTTAGTTCTTATTAACTATATTAAAGTCAAACTACACTAAATGCTAATACGGTAGTAACAAACATTTACACGTACATTTTTTACAGCAAAACCAATGAAGTTTAAAAAAAATACCAATCATATTTACTTTTGCAAAATATCAGATTCAAGCTCATGATATTATTGTCCCCCAAACAGAATTTTGACCTCAGTCTGCTCAGGGTCACTACATGATCAGCTTTAACATCTTTTCTTGAAAAAATTCTCCCATAGTCGATGGATTTCTGAAACAAAAAAAGTAAGTTTTAGTGTATCATAATTACTTCATTTAAATCAATCAATTAATTAGGCTATGATAATCGGATTGGAAATGAATTCAACTGAATATGCAGATCAATAATCTATTCAAAGGATTTTCATTAATGTTTTTTATTTTGTTAATTCAAGTTACTAAATGATGAATTATCTAAATTTATGGTACTCCTTTAAGAACCAAATTAAGACCCAGCCATGAAGCCTAAAATAGAATGAACATACTTATGGAAAACAAATATTAAGCTCAATCATCATCTGTACAGAACTCATTCGTCGGAATCATACTTCCCAACAAATAAAATAAACTTACCAGCACGATCCACATCTAAAAGGCTCCTTTTTCAGTTAAGGAAGTTGAGGCTGCCTTGAATGAAACGCCGAAAGGGGTAAGTTCAAGAAATTTTTATAGAAAAATAACCTAGCATTTCCATTCAAACTCCAATAATATATAACTCAATATAAAATCGGTCATTACAGAAAATATATCATTATCTATCTCCTAAAATATATAACCTAATATACAACCAGTCATTTCAAAAAATATATCCTAATATAACCCACCATATCAAATATATTCTAATACAACCCGTCATATAAAATATATCATAATATAACTCATCATATCAAATATATCATGTTACTCCCCCTTAAGTTGGAGCATGCAAATTACACATACCCAAATTGCGTAACAAATAACCAAACTATTGACGTTCAAGGGCCTTAATAAAAATATCAACTAACTGATGACCAGTAGGTACATACGAAGCAGTAATATTTCCACCCTACAACTCATCACGAACAAAGTGCAATCAACTTCAATGTGCTTGGTACGGTCATGAAACAACGGGTTCTTCGCAATATGCAAAGCAGATTGACTATCACAAAACAGCCGCATGAGCTTGGAATGAATCACACCAAAAGAACGCAACAATGATTTTATCCACTTAAGTTCACAAGTCGTAATGGCCATAGAACGATATTCTGCCCCCGTAGATGAACGAGAAACAGCCGGTTGCTTCTTAGTTTTCCAAGAAACAGAAGAGCAACTAAGAAGCACAAAATAACCAGAAACCGAACGACGTGTCAAAGGACAAGCTGCCCAATCACTATCACAATAAGTTGTCAACTACATATCACTGGGACGAAGCAAAATACCTTGACCAGGTTGACTTTTAATATATCGTGAGACGCGGATGACAACATTCCAATGTGCAACCTGAAGATTACTCAAAAACTAAGCAAAAGTATGAACGGAATAACTCAACTCAGGTCGAGTAACAAAAAGATACACCAAGTGCCCTACCAAACGCCTATATTGCTACGGATGCCCATAAAGATCATTCGCCGCATAATCCAACCGATGATTCTGTTCCATTGTTGTATCAATAGGTTTACAACCTAACATATCTGTCTCTGTCAGTATATCCAAAACATACTTCCGTTGAGAAAGAAACAAACCCTCATCACCACGGGCTACTTCAATCCCAAGAAAATATTTCAACACACCAAGATCCTTCATATGAAAACAGTTACTCAAGTATTGCTTGAACCTTAAGATCACATCATATGAGGAACCTGCAATAATCAAATCATCCACATAAACTAGTACGAGTAGAGAAAACTCATTATGTTGATAACTAAATAATGAATAATCAGCATAGGATTATGTAAGATCAAATTTCCGCAAAGCACTAGATAACTTAGCAAACCAATGCCGAGAAGCTTGACATAAACCATACAATGACTTGTGTAACCGACACACTTTCCCAGGAGTATGACTACTATAACATGGAGGAAGTTGCATATAGACCTCTACCTTCAAATCACCATGAAGAAAAGCATTACATATATCCATCTGATGTAATGCCCAATTACGAGCAATAGCAATAGCAACAGCAAGAAAAATACGAATAGTACTCATCTTAGCAACTGGAGCAAAAGTTTCATTATAATCAATACTAGCAACCTGCCGGTTACCGTATGTAACGATCGCGATTTTTCGTTGCCGAAAAATCGAAATGTTATGGGTTTAAGAAAGAAGAAAGGAAGAAGAAAGAGAAAGAAGAGAGGAAAGAAAGAGAATAGAAAACAGAAAATAGAAATTAGAACAGAACAACACCAGAATCTCACAATTCGCAGCGGAACAACATATAATAACAAATGAATAATCTTTAAACAAAGAACTATATCAGTTATTACATTTTATACTTTACATCATATCATCATCAGAGTGTACAACAACAAACAATGCAGCGGAAAGAGAAATGCTATATAAACTAGTAATACGCCATGCCATCCAGCTTGCCTCCAGCAACTCCAGAATATCCAGAATATCCTGATAAACCTAACTCTTAACTGCCCGTGTGAAAATTGGTGGGCACCCAGAGTTTAGGAAGGAA
The DNA here is from genome assembly GCA_030765085.1 of Allium cepa. NCBI lineage: Eukaryota > Viridiplantae > Streptophyta > Magnoliopsida > Asparagales > Amaryllidaceae > Allium > Allium cepa. The sequence goes on from CM060934.1 coordinate 208,743,715, forward strand.
AACAATAAACTCCAAGTCAGTCATGTGACTGGTGCGAGAACTCAAAACAGTTTATTTTTCTTTAGCAATCAAAATAGAAAAATATTCTAAAAAAAAAAACAATTCGCAATGCTTTTAAAAATGAGACTACCATAAGACCTCCCGCCACACACACAATGCAAACGCAGACTTGGGGAAGATTTCTTCTTATGTTAGTCAAAGATGCTTGATACGTATTAAAATCAAATCAATTTTGATATTATTATTAGTGCATAGTGTATAAAACGATTTCGAAAGTAGAATATAAATCTTAGCCAGCATAGGTACCATTATATTATGCCTACTATAGCTACCTCCTGAGGAAGCAGGTTCTATAACTAAAACCGTACAAGTCACGTCTTGTTTCTTTGGATTTCCAACAAATGGTCAGGCCAAGGAACATCCCATTGCCACATGAGAATGCCTCTGGAAAGACATCCCCGAGAACCAAACCGGAACTCTACCAACACAAGGCCGGGTTACCCCTAACTGGGTAACTACTGACACGAGCACGCCATTCCCCGATCGTAAACGACCTTTCTCACGGGATCCCGATAACCAACAACCACAAAGTAATAAATTCGCAGTAACCACATAGGTTAAATATCTGGGCTCCATACCATGATACCACCTCTATCCAGAAGGAAATGTACATACCCTAAAGGGAGCTACCCCTCATAACCTTGCTGCTTCTTTCCTGTTTTGACCATTCACGGGGTGTGAGGTTCGACGAAGTCACGTCCACAAAAACATACTTTATACAAAAGCCATGCTTTGGGTCAACAAATGATCAACACAATGATCATCAAGATAGACGATCAAATAAATGATCCTATCACAATAATCAACACAATGATCATTTCAGCAACACTCAGCATGTCACATTACCAAATTGGGAATATATCGCTGATAACTTCAACTATATAACCTCTGAGCTCGTACGTCTCAGAGAAGGGTGTTAAGCTAAAAAAATAAATTCTCCGCCACCAACAGAAATATATTTGAATGAAATCGGCTTTACGTCTCAATTTGTAATGTCAGACACACAATCCATACAAGTCTGTTCCGGGCTCGAACAGAACCGAAGGCACTTACAAAGAAGTCCTTGCAATCCGAATAATCTCTAATCACGTTCGGATTTCCCATCACATATGGAGATCTCAATACCAGGGATCAGCCAGTGCAGAGACAATCAACAACAAACCATTTCGCTTTCGAAAATATCCGGTCTTCAACACCGATCTTCGAATGCAATTCATAACGACGTATCACATATTCGGAATGGGTTATACGACCCCAAGGTCCTTTCCCGGTTAACCCGAATAGTGAGCGCTTATTTTAAAAAAATAAAATAAGTATGGCATCCAATTTCAAACAAATCACAACAAATACCTATTTAAAGGTAAATATTGGTAGTCGGTTATTGAACTATCAATAGATATGCCAACATCACCAGATTCCAAATAATTTTCCAAATTATTTATTTATTTCCCAAAAATATCTTTATAAGATATACATTCTCCATTTTTTAAAAATAAATCAATATTTATTTTTAAACTCATTTTCTAAATTTCATTTATAAATTCCATATTGAATTTACATTCCAAAATATTTATGAATATAAGATTTCCATTCAATTTCTAATATTCATTTTCAATTTATCTTTAAAAAGATAAATTCCAAATATTCACTTAATATTGGAAAAGCATTTCTATACTTATTAACAATACGCAATTCACAGATCTTTTTATTTTCTATACTTAGAAAATATTTAATATACCCTAATCGAAATTAAGTATATATTTCATTCTTTAAGGAAATCATTCACTTCATCATATTTATTTGGTCTAAAACGAATGTTGCGTAAAACATTGTTACGACAACCCAAAATCACTAGTATAGGGATTCGAAATTAAAATAGATATATAAATCCCAATACTATACAAAACATTTCCTTTCGGATATCATTTATTATAACAACAGTGTTATAATCTGCCATTTTCTTCTATTTCTCGAAAACGTCTATTTCAACAATAAATGTTGAAATCTATGGTTTCAAATCTCAGTAATTTTAAAACATCTTTAGATCGTTTTAATTCCATTTAAAACATCACATCCAAAAAAAAATTTCTTTAACATAATATTCACTATTCAAAAACGTGAATATAACTGTTAATAAATTTCATCACTTCTATTCTTTCTATTTTAAAGAATTATTCACTGTCTAAAACATGAATATAACTCCATAAATAAATTACAACAATTCACTTATCAAAATAAGTCGTTGCGGATTTATAAAACAACGTTTATAAATTCTATTTCTATTTATTTTATAACAACTTTCTTTTATAAATTTCCTTTATAAATCTATTCAATTTCATATCTCAATGATATACTAAAATTTCATATTATAAGTCAAATACTTATAATTTATTTATTTACAAAATCATTCCTTCAAACTTCCCAAATCTATAAATCTTATAACTTCTAAGATTCATTTATTTATCCACATCTATTTCCTAAATAACTTTATAAATTTTTATTTATAAAATTCTATTTATAACTTCACCGTTATAATTCTATAAATTTCATTCATTAGTGAAATTCATTCATAATTCTTTCTAATACTTATAAAAGCTCATTTTATAATTCCAATATTTTTAATTTATAAATATCAATTTATAAATCTTTTTAATATAAAACAATTTATATTACTATTTTAAAACGTCTTTCAACTCCTTTATAATTTATCATTTTGATTTATAAAATAATCAAATTTGATAAATTCTATAGATTTCATTCCTTTATAAAATCCATTTACAAATCATCCTATCATTTATAAAAGCTCGTTTTATAATTCAAGATATTCTAAATTTATAGATATCAATTTATAAATCTTTTAATATAAATCAATTTATATTATTACTTTAAACATCTTTAAATTCTTTTATAATTTCATCATTCTGATTTATAAAATAAAAATTTTTATAAATCCTATTTTAAACTTCTTATAAAAAATTCAGAATTCCCATTTCAAACTATTTTATAAAATCACTAATCCCATATTTTCAAAAATCAACTTTTAACTGTATTTCTCAAAAATCATAATTTTCATAATATTACAATTATAACGTTTATTTGTTTAAGATGAATCAATTCCAAAAATATTTTATAAACGTATATTTCCAAGAATCACTTTAGAAATCAAAATCGTTATTTTTAAACTTCAAAAATTGGATCCGATGATGCAACACATCAATATTCAATCACAACTTTCAAACATCATATATCATCCATGATAACAATCAAATATCACAATATATGAAATCAAATAAATATTTGTGAGGAATCCAGTTGGATCCCTCCAACCTGTTTCCCTGCATCCACAGACATTAGCATAATACCATTCCGTTTTAAGACGGAATATTGCGGTATATGGGATTTTATAAATATATATCCGCTTACTAACGGCGCAATAGGGTCTCATTCGCTAAAAGAAAATGCGGGAAATCAATCAACTGCAATATATACATATGCCAATATATATATATTGCTATATAATATAATACCAATTCCACTTCAAGGTGGAATATCGCGGTATATATGTGTAATAAATAACCTCCGCTTACTAACGGCGTATAGGGTTATTCACATCCAATATATATATATAACAATCATCATTCAATCATTCAATCAACATAGTCAAACAATTTTAAATCTAACTATTTAAAATTTAAATAAACAACAAAATTCCTTTTGAGTGAGAAGTTCTCACCTTTATTCCCGTTTGCAATCCACTCCCAATTCGACTTGTTTTCTTCATTTATACCTTGTATAAATAATTATACAGTTTGTTAATATTTGAATTAATCGAACTGTTAATTTTCATTTGATAATTTTAATTCATCGGTGATTTCATTTTAATAGTTAAATTAACTGATGGTTTTATTTAAACCAATTTCTTCTTTAAAATTTTATTTAACTAAAATTTAAATTTCCTTTTATAAATTAAATCAACTAACAAACTTTGGTTTTAACTATTAAATTTGTTATAAATAAATTTTCCTTTTAAAAAATTCTATTCAACTACAATTTAATTTTAAAACTAAATTTTCTTCTTAAATAGATTTAATTAACTTATCCTTAAATTGAATTTATTCAACTAATTATTTCAATCTCAAGTTAATGATTTCTATTTTAAACTAAAAATTAAAGATTCAAACTGATTTTCTTTTTTTAAATAATTCTAACATCTTGCTTATATAATTTTCTTCAATCTTTTAAAATTCCTTTGTTTAATAAATTATTTTAACTAAAAATTTAGTTTAATTAACCAAACTCACTTTTAATAAAATTATCTAATTGAAGATTTAAATCCTAAACTAGAATTCCTTTAATTTATTTATCCAATAAATTAAATTCCAATTAGGTAAATTAAATTAGCCAATGATTTTATTAATATTCGAATTAAATCGAACTATTCAATTTTCGTTCTTGATTGTTTAATTAATCAATTGTTTTATTTAAACCAGTTTCTTCTTTAAATAAATTTATTAAAACTAATTTTCTTTTTTATACATACTTTTCACATCCTAAAAATAATATTCCTGTCTTTAAAATTTTAACTTCAACAATTTATCAAATCCACTTGAATATTTATTTTCATTTAACAGATTATTTTTAGTGACTTAAAATAGATTAACTAAATAAATCTATCACCTTATTATTTTAGTTTTAACATAACTTTTAAAATATTCAACCTTGTATAACAATTTTATAAAATTCTTTAGTATCCGAAATAAATCGAATAACCAATTTCCCCTATTCCAATCTAATTAACCGATGGTTTTGCTTTTAAACCAGTTTCTTTTAATAAAATTTGTTAAATTAAAAATTTACTCTAAAACTAAATTTTCTGCTAATATACCTACTTACTTCTTTTTAAATTAAAATAGATATTTCTTAACTTAAATTAGTACTTTTAATTTTAAAACTAAATTCTCTTTAAAAATCAAATTTCTTTTAATTAATCTGTTTAACTAAAAATTGAATAAATTAACCGAATATAATTTATTTAATTTTAAGTTTTCAAAAACAAATTTTACATAGAAATCCCAATTATCAAAAAAAAAAAAAATTATATTACATTTAAGTGCCTAAGAACAAATTAATTTTTCAATAGTTCATTATTTAAAAATTTCACTAGTAAAAGGAAATAGGCATATATGGGTTATTAATATTTTAACTTATCAAACAATTTATTACCATCAAATAAATAAATCAACTAATAATTAAACTTTACAAATCTCCTTAATTTATTTTAACAGCTTAACATTAAAAGTTTATTAAAAATCAACATTTGAATTATCAGTTAAGATATCTTAAATATATCTATCAAAATATTATTTTTATTTTCTATTTCAAAAATATTGTTTTATAAATCCTACTGTAAAACATTTCCTTTCGGTTTTGACTTATATACTTTTTCAAATTCATTCATCTTTTTTTTTCTGCTTAAAATTTATATCTCAACTTAATGTATTACATTTCAAAATTAAATTGTAAACTAAGTATACCTTACTGCATCGCACTGCACCCAGCCGCCAAACCCACGCTGCTGTCGCCGTTACCCCCAATTTTGCCACCGCTCGAACAATCCAGCCTCACCTTCATCGCCTCGAAGTCGCGCGCCAGTAGCCGCCGCACCTCGTGTCAATTTCGCGCCGCCGCCACTTGTCGCCGTCGCTCTACTGCACGTCGCCTCGAACGCGACCTCGGCCTGAGTCTTTGCCCCCACCTGCGTCGCCGCCTCCTCCTTCAATCACCGCTTCCATCGCCATACGCGCGAACGCGATTTAATTTGGGGCTTCGGCCATTATTCTTTTCATTTTTTTTTTCGTATGAACTGATGGAGGAAGGGGTGTCGTGTTTTATGGGGAAGAGAACGTGAATTTGGGTATGGTTTACGGCGTAGATGAAGGCGTGTTTACAGCTGAACGAAGTAAGGTAATGTATACCTATTATTTTATTTTATTTTATTTTTTATTTTATTTATTTTTATATTATATTTTCTTTCTTATTTTAAATCCAATTATTTTGTTTAAAATTATGTTGTTAAATTTTCTCAAATGTAATTACATTATATTTTTCAAAGTTTTATAAATATGTTGTTTGAATTTTTACTATGTATATTTATTTATTGATTTTATATTGATTTAAAATCTTATTCTATTTTATTTAAATAAATGAAAAATGTTATTGAAACTAACCACAAATTTATTAATTTTCTTCTAAGTCATTAGTTTGAATTTTAGATACAACTTCAATATTCAATTTCAAACTTCAAAGTTAAATTCAAATTTCTATTCAACTTTAAATAGATTAAATTCAAAAATTTAATCGTCAACTTCATAGTTTTATTGGAATTCAATTTAAAATTATCTCAAATATTTAAAATTAATTAAATATCTTCATTTTTAAATTGTTCAAAATTCAGGATCGTTACAATCTCCCCTACTTAAAAGAATTTCGTCCCGAAATTACAAGTTAAGAAGAATGCCCTTATCCCATTTATTATTTTTCACAATCCAAATAGTTTTATCAACTTACTAGCCTAAATCATTTTACTAGAGTTTCACTATCATTTCAACTAGCTTTCTAACTTCAATTATAAGTTCCTAACAATATTGTTTTACTAACCATTCAAGTTTAAATTCAAATTCAAATTTCAAACTTTCAAATTTTTCTCAAAATTTTTCTAACACCCTAAATTTTCGAAAAATTTCGCCAGCGTCTCCTTTGCGCGGCTAGCTCGGTACGACTACAAAATGGCACCACGGCCCCTCAGAATCAAAAAGAAAAGAGAAAAGCCAAGTGGCTAGAGAAGAAAGTCATCAAATTTCATACTGAAATTGAAATACGTACCTTTTTGTCGAGCAATTCAATTTTATCTTTGAAATCAAAATCTCAATCCCATTATACACCTGTATATCCTGCTAGTAGTAGTAGCATACAAATCCAAATACAATATTCAAACCAATTTGCCAATTCTATTGCATATTTCGATATATGTTTCTTATATAATTTTACTTTACTATTGAAGTTACATATTCATTTCATTCAATTTTACTCTTCAATTCAATTCACAATTTCATTTGAATTCAATTCTCAATTCTAAATATTGAATTCTAACGATTAACTTTCATTTACTAATTCATTTCAATTTTATTTAATTCCATGTACTAATGATAATAATTAATATTATTACTTCTTAACAATCATGCAACCATATACTATAATAATCCATAGAAAACCATTTCTTTTCTATACAAAAAAAGTTTTGGGCAAAATTATCTTATTTACCCTAATTCAAAAACAATTTTATATTCACTAACAAATACGCGCTCATATCTATTATTACACTCAAACTCATTCTAGAGTACTGCTGACTCTATCTCTAACGAGTAATACCCAACAGAACCATGGTTGTCGCTTAACCATAAGCTCTGATACCAAATGTAACGATCGCGATTTTTCGTTGCCGAAAAATCGAAATGTTATGGGTTTAAGAAAGAAGAAAGGAAGAAGAAAGAGAAAGAAGAGAGGAAAGAAAGAGAATAGAAAACAGAAAATAGAAATTAGAACAGAACAACATCAGAATCTCACAATTCGCAGCGGAACAACATATAATAACAAATGAATAATCTTTAAACAAAGAACTATATCAGTTATTACATTTTATACTTTACATCATATCATCATCAGAGTGTACAACAACAAACAATGCAGCGGAAAGAGAAATGCTATATAAACTAGTAATACGCCATGCCATCCAGCTTGCCTCCAGCAACTCCAGAATATCCAGAATATCCTGATAAACCTAACTCTTAACTGCCCGTGTGAAAATTGGTGGGCACCCAGAGTTTAGGAAGGAAAACAATAAACTCCAAGTCAGTCATGTGACTGGTGCGAGAACTCAAAACAGTTTATTTTTCTTTAGAAATCAAAATAGAAAAATATTCTTAAAAAAAAACAATTCGCAATGCTTTTAAAAATGAGACTACCATAAGACCTCCCGCCACACACACAATGCAAACGCAGACTTGGGGAAGATTTCTTCTTATGTTAGTCAAAGATGCTTGATACGTATTAAAATCAAATCAATTTTGATATTATTATTAGTGCATAGTGTATAAAACGATTTCGAAAGTAGAATATAAATCTTAGCCAGCATAGGTACCATTATATTATGCCTACTATAGCTACCTCCTGAGGAAGCAGGTTCTACAACTAAAACTGTACAAGTCACGTCTTGTTTCTTTGGATTTCCAACAAATGGTCAGGCCAATGAACTTCCCATTGCCACATGAGAATGCCTCTGGAAAGACATCCCCGAGAACCAAACCGGAACTCTACCAACACAAGGTCGGGTTACCCCTAACTGGGTAACTACTGACACGAGCACGCCATTCCCCGATCGTAAACGACCTTTCTCACGGGATCCCGATAACCAACAACCACAAAGTAATAAATTCGCAGTAACCACATAGGTTAAATATCTGGGCTCCATACCATGATACCACCTCTATCCAGAAGGAAATGTACATACCCTAAAGGGAGCTACCCCTCATAACCTTGCTGCTTCTTTCCTGTTTTGACCATTCATGGGGTGTGAGGTTCGACGAAGTCACGTCCACAAAAACATACTTTATACAAAAGCCATGCTTTGGGTCAACAAATGATCAACACAATGATCATCAAGATAGACGATCAAATAAATGATCCTATCACAATAATCAACACAATGATCATTTCAGCAACACTCAGCATGTCACATTACCAAATTGGGAATATATCGCTGATAACTTCAACTATATAACCTCTGAGCTCGTACGTCTCAGAGAAGGGTGTTAAGCTAAAAGAATAAATTCTCCGCCACCAACAGAAATATATTTGAATGAAATCGGCTTTACGTCTCAATTTGTAATGTCAGACACACAATCCATACAAGTCTGTTCCGGGCTCGAACAGAACCGAAGGCACTTACAAAGAAGTCCTTACAATCCGAATAATCTCTAATCACGTTCGGATTTCCCATCACATATGGAGATCTCAATACCAGGGATCAGCCAGTGCAGAGACAATCAACAAGAAACCCTTTCGCTTTCGAAAATATCCGGTCTTCAACACCGATCTTCGAATGCAATTCATAACGACGTATCACATATTCGGAATGGGTTATACGACCCCAAGGTCCTTTCCCGGTTAACCCGAATAGTGAGCGCTTATTTTAAAAAAAAAAAATAAGTATGGCATCCAATTTCAAACAAATCACAACAAATACCTATTTAAAGGTAAATATTGATAGTCGGTTATTGAACTATCAATAGATATGCCAACATCACCAGATTCCAAATAATTTTCCAAATTATTTATTTATTTCCCAAAAATATCTTTATAAGATATACATTCTCCATTTTTTAAAAATAAATCAATATTTATTTTTAAACTCATTTTCTAAATTTCATTTATAAATTCCATATTGAATTTACATTCCAAAATATTTATGAATATAAGATTTCCATTCAATTTCTAATATTCATTTTCAATTTATCTTTAAAAAGATAAATTCCAAATATTCACTTAATATTGGAAAAGCATTTCTATACTTATTAACAATACGTAATTCACAGATCTTTTTATTTTCTATACTTAGAAAATATTTAATATACCCTAATCGAAATTAAGTATATATTTCATTCTTTAAGGAAATCATTCACTTCATCATATTTATTTGGGCTAAAACGAATGTTGCGTAAAACATTGTTACGACAACCCAAAATCACTAGTATAGGGATTCGAAATTAAAATAGATATATAAATCCCAATACTATACAAAACATTTCCTTTCGGAAATCATTTATTATAACGACAGTGTTATAATCTGCCATTTTCTTCTATTTCTCGAAAACGTCTATTTCAACAATAAATGTTGAAATCTATGGTTTCAAATCTCAGTAATTTTAAAACATTTTTAGATCGTTTTAATTCCATTTAAAACATCACATCCAAAAAAAATTTCTTTAACATAATATTCACTATTCAAAAACGTGAATATAACTGTTAATAAATTTCATCACTTCTATTCTTTCTATTTTAAAGAATTATTCACTGTCTAAAACATGAATATAACTCCATAAATAAATTACAACAATTCACTTATCAAAATAAGTCGTTGCGGATTTATAAAACAACGTTTATAAATTCTATTTCTATTTATTTTATAACAACTTTCTTTTATAAATTTCCTTTATAAATCTATTCAATTTCATATCTCAATGATATACTAAAATTTCATATTATAAGTCAAATACTTATAATTTATTTATTTACAAAATCATTCCTTCAAACTTCCCAAATCTATAAATCTTATAACTTCTAAGATTCATTTATTGATCCACATCTATTTCCTAAATAACTTTATAAATTTTTATTTATAAAATTCTATTTATAACTTCACCGTTATAATTCTATAAATTTCATTCATTAGTGAAATTCATTCATAATTCTTTCTAATACTTATAAAAGCTCATTTTATAATTCCAATATTTTTAATTTATAAATATCAATTTATAAATCTTTTTAATATAAAACAATTTATATTACTATTTTAAAACGTCTTTCAAGTCCTTTATAATTTATCATTTTGACTTATAAAATAATCAAATTTGATAAATTCTATAGATTTCATTCCTTTATGAAATCCATTTACAAATCATCCTATCATTTATAAAAGCTCGTTTTATAATTCAAGATATTCTAAATTTATAAATATCAATTTATAAATCTTTTAATATAAATCAATTTATATTATTACTTTAAACATCTTTAAATTCTTTTATAATTTCATCATTCTGATTTATAAAACAAAAAATTTTATAAATCCTATTTTAAACTTCTTATAAAAAATTCAGAATTCCCATTTCAAACTATTTTATAAAATCACTAATCCCATATTTTCAAAAATCAACTTTTAACTGTATTTCTCAAAAATCATAATTTTCATAATATTAAAATTATAACGTTTATTTGTTTAAGATGAATCAATTCTAAAAATATTTTATAAACGTATATTTCCAAGAATCACTTTAGAAATCAAAATCGTTATTTTTAAACTTCAAAAATTGGATCCGATGATGCAACACATCAATATTCAATCACAACTTTCAAACATCATATATCATCCATGATAACAATCAAATATCACAATATATGAAATCAAATAAATATTTGTGAGGAATCCAGTTGGATCCCTCCAACCTGTTTCCCTGCATCCACAGACATTAGCACAATACCATTCCGTTTTAAGACGGAATATCGCGGTATATGGGATTTTATAAATATATATCCGCTTACTAACGGCGCAATAGGGTCTCATCCGCTAAAAGAAAATGCGGGAAATCAATCAACTGCAATATATACATATGTCAATATATATATATTGCTATATAATATAATACCAATTCCACTTCAAGGTGGAATACCGCGGTATATGTGTGTAATAAATAACCTCCGCTTACTAACGGCGTATAGGGTCTATTCACATCCAATATATATATATATATATAACAATCATCATTCAATCATTCAATCAACATAGTCAAACAATTTTAAATCTAACTATTTAAAATTTAAATAAACAACAAAATTCTTTTTGAGTGAGAAGTTCTCACCTTTATTCCCGTTTGCAATCCACTCCCAATTCGACTTGTTTTCTTCATTTATACCTTGTATAAATAATTATACAGTTTGTTAATATTTGAATTAATCGAACTGTTAATTTTCATTTGATAATTTTAATTCATCGGTGATTTCATTTTAATAGTTAAATTAACTGATGGTTTTATTTAAACCAATTTCTTCTTTAAAATTTTATTTAACTAAAATTTAAATTTCCTTTTATAAATTAAATCAACTAACAAACTTTGGTTTTAACTATTAAATTTGTTATAAATAAATTTTCCTTTTAAAAAATTCTATTCAACTACAATTTAATTTTAAAACTAAATTTTCTTCTTAAATAGATTTAATTAACTTATCCTTAAATTGAATTTATTCAACTAATTATTTCAATCTCAAGTTAATGATTTCTATTTTAAACTAAAAATTAAAGATTCAAACTGATTTTCTTTTTTTAAATAATTCTAACATCTTGCTTATATAATTTTCTTCAATCTTTTAAAATTCCTTTGTTTAATAAATTATTTTAACTAAAAATTTAGTTTAATTAACCAAACTCACTTTTAATAAAATTATCTAATTGAAGATTTAAATCCTAAACTAGAATTCCTTTAATTTATTTATCCAATAAATTAAATTCCTATTAGGTAAATTAAATTAGCCAATGATTTTATTAATATTCGAATTAAATCGAACTATTCAATTTTCGTTCTTGATTGTTTAATTAATCAATTGTTTTATTTAAACCAGTTTCTTCTTTAAATAAATTTATTAAAACTAATTTTCTTTTTTACACATACTTTTCACATCCTAAAAATAATATTCCTGTCTTTAAAATTTTAACTTCAACAATTTATCAAATCCACTTGAATATTTATTTTCATTTAACAGATTATTTTTAGTGACTTAAAATAGATTAACTAAATAAATCTATCACCTTATTATTTTAGTTTTAACATAACTTTTAAAATATTCAACCTTGTATAAAAATTTTATAAAATTCTTTAGTATCCGAAATAAATCGAATAACCAATTTCCCCTATTCCAATCTAATTAACCGATGGTTTTGCTTTTAAACCAGTTTCTTTTAATAAAATTTGTTAAATTAAAATTTTACTCTAAAACTAAATTTTCTGCTAATATACCTACTTACTTCTTTTTAAATTAAAATAGATATTTCTTAACTTAAATTAGTACTTTTAATTTTAAAACTAAATTCTCTTTAAAAATCAAATTTCTTTTAATTAATCTGTTTAACTAAAAATTGAATAAATTAACCGAATATAATTTATTTAATTTTAAGTTTTCAAAAACAAATTTTACATAGAAATCCCAATTATCAAAAAAAAAATTATATTACATTTAAGTGCCTAAGAACAAATTAATTTTTCAATAGTTCATTATTTAAAAATTTCACTAGTAAAAGGAAATAGGCATATATGGGTTATTAATATTTTAACTCATCAAACAATTTATTACCATCAAATAAATAAATCAACTAATAATTAAACTTTACAAATCTCCTTAATTTATTTTAACAGCTTAACATTAAAAGTTTATTAAAAATCAACATTTGAATTATCAGTTAAGATATCTTAAATATATCTATCAAAATATTATTTTTATTTTCTATTTCAAAAATATTGTTTTATAAATCCTACTGTAAAACATTTCCTTTCGGTTTTGACTTATATACTTTTTCAAATTCATTCATCTTTTTTTTTCTGCTTAAAATTTATATCTCAACTTAATGTATTACATTTCAAAATTAAATTGTAAACTAAGTATACCTTACTGCATCGCACTGCACCCAGCCGCCAAACCCACGCTGCTGTCGCCGTTACCCCCAATTTTGCCACCGCTCGAACAATCCAGCCTCACCTTCATCGCCTCGAAGTCGCGCGCCAGTAGCCGCCGCACCTCGTGTCGATTTCGCGCCGCCGCCACTTGTCGCCGTCGCTCCACTGCACGTCGCCTCGTACGCGACCTCGGCCTGAGTCTTTGCCCCCACCTGCGTCGCCGCCTCCTCCTTCAATCACCGCTTCCATCGCCATACGCGCGAACGCGATTTAATTTGGGGCTTCGGCCATTATTCTTTTCATTTTATTTTTTTCGTATGAACTGATGGAGGAAGGGGTGTCGTGTTTTATGGGGAAGAGAACGTGAATTTGGGTATGGTTTACGACGTAGATGAAGGCGTGTTTACAGCTGAACGAAGTAAGGTAATGTATACCTATTATTTTATTTTATTTTATTTTTTATTTTATTTATTTTTATATTATATTTTCTTTCTTATTTTAAATCCAATTATTTTGTTTAAAATTATGTTGTTAAATTTTCTCAAATGTAATTACATTATATTTTTCAAAGTTTTATAAATATGTTGTTTGAATTTTTACTATGTATATTTATTTATTGATTTTATATTGATTTAAAATCTTATTCTATTTTATTTAAATAAATGAAAAATGTTATTGAAACTAACCACAAATTTATTAATTTTCTTCTAAGTCATTAGTTTGAATTTTAGATACAACTTCAATATTCAATTTCAAACTTCAAAGTTAAATTCAAATTTCTATTCAACTTTAAATAGATTAAATTCAAAAATTTAATCGTCAACTTCATAGTTTTATTGGAATTCAATTTAAAATTATCTCAAATATTTAAAATTAATTAAATATCTTCATTTTTAAATTGTTCAAAATTCAGGATCGTTACACCGTACACAACCAAACATCCCTTAAGACGCTCAACATCACCATTAGCACGCCGGTTTATTTTATAAACCCAACCACTACCAATAGTCTTCTTACCAGGTGCAAATCCTCTAATGTCCATGTGACATTACGTTCAAGTGCATCAATCTCCTCTTTCATTGCCTGACGCCAACCTGCATCCGGAACGGCTTCTTTAAAGGAAGTAGGCTCTTTTTGAGATATAATTATTGCTAAAAAATGCTTATGTCTCATAGAAAATTTATCATAATCCACATAACAAGTTATACTAAAAGGTTTACCTGAGGAGCGAGAGGGAGTAGGAGAAGCAGTACGGGGGTCTATCTTGCACATAACTGTGTTAGTAACATATCCTCGAAGGCGAGGCGAGGGAAGCTTGATGTGGTGCCCATGACCAAGAGTATCACCATTTGAATCAATGCTTGAATTAACTCTCGTACTCCCTTCGACTCCACGCCATCATACTCATGCATACAAGGCTGCTGGGCAGGATGCTCCACGGCTACCCTAGCAGACTGGTTTGCTGCTTGCTACTCACTCACGCCACCTCTATCTTCAACTATCACATCCTCTATGATCTCGACATCTCTTGCAGTATCCAAACAGACATAACACCCAACTCAACATAATCATTAAACATACCATTCGTGGAATTCTAAGATAGAAACTGATACAAATGCTCATTGGGGGAGGTGGAAAAGGAATCATGGATAGAAAAAGGAAAGACATGCTCAATAAATTTTACATCACGACTAATAAAATACACATGAGCATCTAAATCATACAAATGCCACCCCTTTTGACCCAAAGGATAACCAAAAAAGAAAAATCTCCTAGAACGAGGGTCAAATTTATCCTTAACACGAGGCTGATTCACAGCATAGCAAAAACACCAAATACCTTTAAAGCAGACATACTAGGTGGACTCCCAACAAGCATTTCATAGGGAGTTGTACCATCCAAAATAGGAGTAGGAATTCGATTAACAAGGTGACAGGCAGTTAAGACACACCCCCCCCCCCCCTAAAAATCAATAGGTAAGTAAGCTTGAAAGCGCAGGGCACGAGCAACATATAGAACATATTTATGTTTACGTTCTACTCTAACATTTTGTTGGGGAGTATCGACACAATAGGTTTGACGCAAGGTGACTTGTTGAGCAAAAAAATCCTTTAAACATTTAAATTCTTTTCCATTATCACTACGCAAAACCTTCACTGGCCTATTAAACTGCGTTTTGACCATAGCAAAGAAATTTTGAATCAATTCGCCAACCTCATATTTACTGACCATAAAATATATCCATGTAGCACGAGAAAAATCGTCAACTATGGTAAAAAAAATAATGAGTTCCATAACTAGAAGCAACACGATAAAGACACCAAATATCACAATGTATTAAATCAAACAAATTAGTTGTTTTACTTGTACTTAATGGAAAAGAGTCACGAGGCTGTTTAGCCATAAAACAAACATCACAATTGTCATCACAAAATTTATTCGTACTACTACTACTACCTCCAATGGGTAATAAAGAATGGACCACTTTCATGGAAGGATGACCCAACCGTTTATGTCATAACTGAGCGGACTCTACAACTATGCAGTTATTTGCTTGAATACTACGAACTGGTCGGAAGAGATATACGTCATTACACTGCTCCCCTGTGCCAATCAGGTTCCTCAAACTCCAGTCCTGAATAGTGCATGGCTTGTTAGTGAAAAATACAATAAATTTTTGTTTTTCAAGAAATTAAGCACAGACAGCAATTGCAATTACAAGTAGGTAAGAATTAAGTCATGGCTTAATTTAATACGGTCTTTTTTAGTGGCAGTGTCATGTTTTCCATTTGGAAAACCAACGGGTTATAAAGCAATTTCTTTGATATCAACAAACAAGTCAAGATTACCCGACATATGGTTTGAAGCTTCTGTATCAATAATCCATTGGTCTGAAAATTTCTTACCATGCAACTTTGGAGTAGAAGACACGGCTGAGGAAGTCTTGAGAGCTGCGATGAGCTGCTGCACTTGCACATCCGTGAGAGTGGGTAACGAAGCACGATCCACCTCACTGGTATAGCTTGAAGGGCATTGACGAGAGCTGTCTATGGCAGCAGCAGCAAATCTTATCTATATCGTGAAAAAGAAAACAAACTTCCGCTTGAAACACAAGCACACACCACAAATCCACGGCACACAAAACTAATTTTCTGGAATACGGACCATGAACCAGAAAAAGAAGAAAGAAAAAAACTATTTTTTGTGCCTTAACTTAGGAGGCTTTGATATCATGATAAGTTTAGGAAATTTTTAAAGAAAGATAACCCAGCATTTCCATTCAAACTCCTAGAATATATAACCCAATATACAATCAGTCATTTCAGAAAATATATCTTTATCAATCTCCTAAAATATATAACCAAATATACAACCAATCATTCTAGGAAATATATCCTAATATAACCACCATATCAAATATATCATAATACAACCTGTCATATCAAATATATCCTACATAACCCATCATATCAAATATATCCTATTAGAAAGCACCCTGTTAGATGGCGTTTCGAATTTATTTTTTAAGAAATACTGGAGTTAGCTTAAAGTGGATATTATGAAGGTATTTTATGAGTTTTATGAAGGGAAGTTAAACTTGAAGAAATTTATTATGCAAACAATGTTCTTTAACCTAAGAATGAGGGTTTGTTGTGTCTGGCTGATTATAGGCCAATCAATTTATGATTTCTAAGGTTGTAGCTAAAAGACTTAAACTAAAAATTGGATGTGCTAATTGACAAAGCCCAAACTGCCTTTATAAAAGAGAAGCTTATTCTTGATGGGGCTGCTATGGTATAAGACTGTTGTATAAGAAGTGGTTTCTGTAGTGAATTTGTTTTAATTTGAGCAGAAGCTGTTTATTTGTTCAGAATCTAGTATTGCCTATTTAGATACCAATGACACTTAAAAAGAATTACGCAGTCTCACAGAAAAATAACAAAAATAAGAGACAAAGAAGATTTAACGTGGTTCGGATATGAATATCCTACGTCAAACGGAGACCCAACAACTTTTTATTTCACTAAAGAAAAGAGTACAAAAGAGAGAGGAAAGAATAATGGTGGATACTACACTTGCTATCACATATGAAGATGAAATTCCTTCATTTAATTAGACTTGATAATGAAGGGTTGCTTGGAGATTAAGCAAATCAAGTCCATTTGCATGATTTTATTTTAGTACAAATAGATGGCGTAATCTTCGTTTCCATATCTTTCCTTTATTCTCCATGCCTAATCATTTATTTCTTCATATAGCAAATATACATTGACTAATTAATTGATTGACTAATTAATTAGTTTCCTTTAAAATATCCTTCCATATATCAGCCAAATTAATTGATTTGATTGAATCAATTAATCAATTTTTTTCCTCTTTAACAAATATTTGAATCATCCAAATTCAACACTCCACATTGGTTCAAATATAACAATCTCTCTTTATCATCTTATCATCAAGCAATCGATATATAAGTTGTTGGGTCTAGCGCCCCATGGTGCTCAAGTAACATATATCAAACCGATCAAGTTTGAGCAATGCTCAAACTTGTCCTTTGAAAGTGACTTAGTCATCATATCTGAAGGATTATCCAAAGTACTCACCTTCAGTAATCTGATCTTGCTTCGTTCTTCCTCAAGTATAAGAAAGAAACCTCTAACATCAATGTGCTCTGTCCGTGAACTATAAGCTTGATTTTCTACAAGATGAATCGCATTCTGACTGTATGAAAATAGCTCTACTGTCCGCTGCACCATTGAAAGATCATCCAACAACTGAAGTAAATATAATCCTTCCTTTATTACTTCCATAATCGATATCAACTCTGCTTCGGTAGTCGATAAAGCTACGATAGATTGCTGCTTTGATCTCCATGAAATCGAGTCTATGCCAAGTGTAAAAACATAGTCCGACACTGACTTTCTAGCATCTCTATCCCAGGCATAATCAGAATCACAGTATCCTCTAAGAAAGATGTCATCATCCACTCCACCATATAACAAGCCCACCGAAGAAGTGCCTCGAAAATATCTAAGAATCCACTTCACAACTTGTCAATGTTCTTTGCCTGGATTAGACATATATCGACTCACAACACCCACTGCATGGGCCAAATCTGGTCTTGTGCATACCATCGCATACATAAGACTACTAACAGCACTATAATAAGGTATATCAGCCATATACCTCTTGTCTTCTTCCAATGAGGGAGAAAAGTCTTTTGACAACTTAAAATGAGAGCCTAATGAAGTGCCAGCGGTTTAGCTTTCTCCATTCCAAATCGAGCGAAGACCTTCTCGATGTATTGCGCTTGAGTGGGCCTTAACTCTCTCCGCTTCATATCCCTGCTTATCTCCATACCCAATATTCTTTGTGCCTTTCCCAAATCCTTCATGTCAAACTCTCTACTGATCTCCACTTTCAACTCCTTAATTTTGACCATACTTCGAGATGCAATCAGCATATCATCAACATATAACAACAAATAAATCATATCACCATCACATCTCCTGAAATAAACACAATGGTCTTTGAAACTTCTAGAGTATCCCTGTCAAAGTATAAACTTATCAAACCTTTTATATCATAACCTAGGAGACTGCTTTAGTCCATATAGAGATTTATTGAGTTTGCACACATAGTCTGGCCTGCTACTATCAATGAACCCTTCCGGCTGCTTTAAATAAATCTCCTCATCCAGATCACCATGCAAGAATGCAGTTTTGACATCTAGTTTCTCTAATTCCATATCATAATGAGCAACTAATGACAAAATAATACGAATAGAAGTATGCCTAACCACTGGAGCAAAGATATCATGATACTCTACCCCTTTCTTTTGAACATACCCCTTTGTGACTAACCTTGCCTTGTATTTGAGATTACCATTTTCACCGTCTTTCATTCTATAGATCCACTTGCATCCAATAGCTATCTTGTTGGTGGGAAGAGGCACCAAATCCCAAGTACGATTTCTCTGCAATGATTCAATCTCCTCCTCCATAGCAGCTAACCAACTGGAACTGTTAACTGTTGCGATAGCTTCTCTATAGTCACATGGCTCGTCATAGACAACATTCAAAGCATATGTTGCTATATCATCGAAGTTAATATCTTCGATGCTCAATCCAACAAACTCATCAAGCCACTTAGGCTTTCTTCTTCGTCTGACAAGCCTAGGTTCTGAATGAGCTCCACCTTGAGTTTGATCCTCTGTACCAATGTTGGTATTATCCTCATCAACCAAGGTGTCATCGGAAACACCATTTGAATGTCTATGGAAAGAATCAATAGATGACTTGCTTTGTGTTTGGTATTCTTCACATGTCCTCTCATTGTCATCCGATGAGGAAGGCTCCACCTTCAACATAGCATTCTCATCAAAAGTCACATGCCTGCTCATAATGATCTTCTTGCTAATAGGACACCACAGCCTATATCCCTTCACTCCTCTCCTATAACCTAGAAAGATACACTTGCGAGCTCTAGGTTCCAGCTTCCCTTTTCTCTCATACACATAAGATGGGAAACCAAACACTCTGAGAAATGAATAGCTAACAGACTCTCCTTTCCATACTTCTTCAGGGATCTTCATATCTGTGGCAGTGAAAGGTGTGCGGTTGATGAGGAAAGCCGCCATATATAAAGCTTCAGCCCAAAATCCCTTCTTCAATTTAGTAGTCAGTCTAAGGCATCTTGTTCTCTCCAATAATATCCGATTCATCTTTTCTGCAACTCCATTAGACTGGAGGTTGCCTGGTGTGGTTAATGCCTCTTAATGCCTTCAGACTCACAATAATCGATGAATTCCTGTGATACAAATTTACCGCCATTATCTGAACGAAGAACTTTCAATTTCTTCCCTGACCACTTCTCAACCATAGATTTTCACTTTCGAAACTTGGCAAAGGTTTCACTCTTTGACTGAAGAAAGTATGCCCATACTTTACGAGAGAAATCATCTATAAATGAAACAAAATATTTGGCTCCGCCTAAATACGGACAAGGGGAGGGACCCTAGACATCTGTATGAACATACTCCAAGACAGCTTTTGCTTTACGCTCTTCTATACCAAAAGAAATCTCCGTCTGTTTTCCAAGAACACACTCTTCACAAAAACCAAGTTTTGAATGATGAACTCCATCAATCAATCCTTGTTTTCACAACTCATCCATGCTGCGTTCACCGATGTGACTCATCCGTAAGTGTCATAATCTAGAAGAATCTGAATTAACCGATGTAACAGAAGCCGATTCACCAATTACAGTAGTGCCCTTTAATAGATAAAGATTTCTCGCCCTCACACCTCTCATAACAATCATGAAACCCTTTGATATCTTCATTTTTTCTCCTTCCACTACAATTTTCAAGCCAAGTCTACCCAATGCCCCAACAGAAATCAAGCTTCTCCTCAAATCAGGTACATATCTAACATCGGTGATCGTACGAATAACACCATCAAACATCCTAATCATCACGCTACCAACACCCACCATATGGCAAGAAGCATCATTACCCATTAGAACTTCTCCTCAATCATTTCATGGTAAGTGGAAAAGCAGTTCCTATCAGGTGTCATATGATAGGATGCGCTAGGAATAATCAGCCATAAGTTGCTCTTCCCAGAAAAGCCAAAAACTGTAAATACATTGGTAACGTTTTTGTATCTGATTTCTCTGCTGTAAAAGCTTACTTTGGATCTTTTCTTCTACCTTTAAGCTTGGGACATTGTGCTATGAAGTCCCCTGGTTTCTTGCAATAATGAAAAGTCAAATTCTTAGGCCTAGAGACCGTGAAGAATTTCGTCCTCCACCTTTCTTCGACCTGCTTTGGCCTCTACCTCTCTGAACAGATAAACCTTCAGTATCACTATTCAAGTTAGTGCTCGTCAATCTACCTCTTAATACTTCATTATGAAGACCAGCGTTTACATCAGATAGGCTAATTTTAATGCGCCCATAAATCATGGAATTAACAAAAGCAGTATACTCCTTAGGCAAGGAACATAAGAGGATCACAACTTGAGCCTCATCGGTAATATCAACTTCCGCTGCCTTCAGGTACATAATCAAAGTCGTCAAAGCGTCTACATGCTCCATGAGATCAGCTCCAGGCTTCATCTTGAATGAATAGAGTTGCTGCTGAAGAATAATCCGATTAGTGAGAGACTTGTCTTGATATGCATCCGATAATGCATCTCATAGTTCCTTCGCCGTCTTCTTCTAAGATAATTCTCTAAGAACTTCATCTGAAAGGCTCAACTGAATTGTTGTGAGAGCTTCATCTTCCATCTCTTCCAAATCAGATGCATCAATACCTTTCAATTTCTCAGGCGCAGAAATAACTTTGCAAGTCTTCTCCTTCTTCAATACAGCCTCCATCTTCATCTTCCAAGTACCAGAATATCCTGTTCCGTCAAAACGTGTTACTCCATAAATGACACCAGATCTACCAACAGACATACTAGAAGTAGCCATTAATATTCAAATAGGAACAATAACACTAGCTCCGATACTAAACTGTAGTGAATTTGTTTTAATTTGAGCGGAAGCGGTTTATTTGTTCAGAATCTAGTATTGCCTATTTAGATACCAATGACACTTAAAAGAATTATGCAGTCTCACAGAAAAATAACAGAAATAAGAGACACGGAAGATTTAGCGTGGTTCGGATATGAATATCCTACGTCCACGGAGACCCAACAACTTTCTATTTCACTAAAGAAAAGAGTACAAAAGAGAGAGGAAAGAATAATGGTGGATACTACACTTGCTTATACATATGAAGATGAAATTCCTTCATTTAAATAGACTTGGTAATGAAGGGTTGCTTGAAGATTAAGCAAATCAATTTTCCGATTATCCAGATGTCTTTCCAATATGCATGATTTGATTCTAGTACAAATAGATGGCGTAATCTTCGTTTTCATATCTTTCCTTTACTCTTCATATCTAATCATTTATTTATTTATATAGCAAATATATGTTGCTATATACGTTGACTAATTATTGATTGACTAATTAATTAGTTTCCTTTAGAATATTCTTTCATATATCAGCCAAATTAATTGATTATCAATTAATCAATTTCTTTCCTCTTTAACAAATATTTGAATCATCCAATAGTTTCATATCGTGAAAAGAATAAATTGCCATGTGTAGTTTTGAAGTTGAATTTTGCGAAAGCATTTGATGCAATTGATTGGAATTTTCTTTTAGACGCCTTGGTGGGAAGAGGTTTTGGTAGGAAATGGTCGAGTAGTTTTGTATTGTGTCAATGGTATTCCTGGAAAGTTAATTGCTTCTACAAAAGATTTAAGACAAACTGATCCTTTGTCTCCGTTATTATTTGATATCGCGGCAGATGTATTCGCTCAGATTTTAAGGGTAGCGGCGCATAATGGAACTATTAAGAGTTTTAGGGTTGAAATTATTTCCAATGGCTTCACTTCATTGCATTATGCTGATGATACTATTCTTTTTAGCTCTCTGGAATGCAAGTATATAGCAGCCCTAAAAATTCTTTTATACTCTTTTGAAAAATTGTCAGGGTTGAAAATTAATTTTCATAAGAGTTCGATAATAACTTTGAGTAGTTTGAAGGATGATGTAAGAATTGCTAATATATCGAACTGTAATGTGGGCACTTTCCCCCTTTCATATTTGGGTATTATCATCAGATCGGGTAAATTACATAAGGATGATTGGCAAGTTTTAGTTGAGAAATTTGATGTTATTGCTAGATGGAAAAGTTCTTGTCTATCTAAAGCTAGAAGATTGGTCTAATCAATGCAGTACTTTCAGCTTTTCTATCATTCATAAATGTCCGAAATGGGGAATAAATAAGATAGGTTGTATAAGAAAGAATTACTTTTGGTATGGTGTTAGAGGAGATAGTTCGTTGAGTTATTTAATCTCTTGGAATCAAGTTTGCAAGTTATCGATCAAGGAGGATTGCGAGTCTTAAATATGGCTGAAATGAATAATGCTCCACTATGTAGATGGATTTGGGAGTTAGCTAGTGATAAAGATGTGTTGTGGAGGAAATGAGTGTTGAAGTTATATTTTAATAATTGTTTTCGATTGAAGAAGGAGATTAAGGGTTGTTTAGTGTTTTGGAAAAATATTTGGATGCTTTCTCCTTTTTTCAAATTTTGTGTATGATATGAATTAAAGAGTGGGAGAAATATTATGTTTTGGCATGATTGTTGGGTTCTACCTATATCTTTAGCGATTGAATTTGCGGATTTATATGAATTGTCTTGTAATAGGTACAGTTTGATGAATGAGATCTTTATAGGCAATACTGGTGGTTTTAAGCGGGACTTAACTTTTTCTAGAACATTAGAAAGGAAGAGTTTTGTTCCAGCTTATGCAGTTGATCAATATTATATATGGATCAGTGCTTGATGAGGTGGTTGAAGATAAGTTTGTTTGGGCCAGAGATAAGAAAGGTTTCACTGTCAAATCAATGTACCGATTATTCATTTGTTTTTCAGAAGGGTATTGGTTGGTTTTAGATCTCTTTGGATGATTGGTGTTCCGTTGAAGGTGAAGATTCATATGTAGATATTGATTCATGATAAACACGATACCATTTCTTTGTTGGGAAGAAAACATATGGTGATTCAAAGCAAACGTTATTTGTGCAACTTTGATGATGAGGACTACAAACATCTATTTACTAAGTGCAATTTTAGCTTTATGTTTTAACAAAATGCTTAGTTCATTTTAACATTGATGTGGAGTGGGAAGAATTTTCGGCTGATCAATTCGATACTGGAATTATGGAAGATTTTCATTGAGAGATCAAGAGAAGAAGAACTTATTTGAATTGTTAAATTGTGCTTATTGTTGGGTATTATGGAGTGAAAGGAATAGGAGATGTTTTTTTAAATCAGTATAGAAGTTCTATAGCCATTCTTTTCTCTATTTTGAGATTTGAATACACATGGGCAGGTGTGGAGCAATGGATTTATATTGATTTCTTAGACAGTGTTGCAGCTAGAGTCAGATGCCAAAGAGGAGATGGTACTAGTCGTGCATGATGTTTGAATGTTTTTCACTCTTTTCTGACTCACTTTTTGGTGCTAGGAGCAGTGCATGCATGAAGTTGTTGTTGGTCTTTTTTTGGTGCTGGTCACTTTTTGGTCGTGCATAATGCTTTCTTCGTTCTGATGTTGCAGGCAGTAGTATGTTTTTTGGGTAGTAGTCTCCTTTATTATGCAGGCAGTAGTATATGTTTATATACATGATGTATATGCTCGGCTGGGGTTGTTATATATGTATGGTGATGCTTATTTTTTGTTATATCTGTTGTTTTGTGCATGTTCTTTGATGTTGCGTTATGTGTTGTAATACTATTGTAGTTTATTATTATGTTGTTATATTTAGTAAGTTGATGGGTTGTTGTTATGTTGTAAAGAGTGGTATTGTGGCTCAGGTTGTTTTATTGATGTTGTACTGTAATGTTGTAGCGTGTTATAGTGAGGGATGGGTTGTAATGGTGTAAGGTGTGGAATGTTGTAATGTGTTGTTGTTTATAATATATGGCGTGATCTTTTGTGATCACTACCTTATTTATCAAAAAATCTTGTCACCTTGGTCAGATTATCCAAAATGCTTACAGCAAATTCATTGTCCTCCCTGCAAAATTAAATGGACCAAAGTTACAATTTTATGTTGTTAGATCAATTAAACATGTCAAAGTGCAACAAAGTACTTGCTCAAAAATTGCAGTTGTGCACTTCATAATTTCAATAAACATTAGTGCAGATAAAGCGTTCTTAAAAATCTGAGGTAACGAGGTTGGCTGGATTGTTTGACAACACCATCTGGTTGTCATCGGACAAAAGAAATTCAAAAAAAACATATAGTTTAAACTAAAGCAGTAAGAAAACAGGACGACTAAACAGACCAACAAAACATATAGTTTTACATATTAAAGGATACAATTCTATAGGTTAGTTATGATTGCACCGTAGTTTCATGTATTTAAATATGAACCGCTTTCATTATTAAATAGAGTTAAAAAAATCTCACCCAATTTAGAGTTGGCCAATCGAATACTAGTATACAACATTTAACGAAGTAGCAGATACCCTTGCCACAAACAAATATCCGGTATGCCACTCGAATGCTAGTATACAATGTTTGATGAAGTTGTAATTTTCAAAGAGTTTGATATGAATAAGAAAGTGTGTTCTAACGCGAACAATATAGCGGAATTAACGTGGGTGGTCTACGATATTACCATTTAGTTGATGGCGAACGAACGTGTTTTAACGTGATCATAGCGCAAAAAGTAGCGCTCAACTAAGCATCTTTGTAGGTAAGCATAAAATAATTTATTATTTTGTGCGTCACCTATCAAAATATGAAAATACCATAGAAGTGTAGATGAGTAGAATCACGATCCTACGACGTGTTTGCCACAACATTTTAACAATTCCCAATACTATATATATATGTATGTGTGTGTGTGTGTGTGTGTGTGTGTGTGTGTGTGTGTGTATATATATATATATATTAAACACAAAATGGTGACACAAAAGATCTGTACCATTGGATTTTTTTGTCTTTATGAGAAATGTGGAATTCAGGGACAACCCAATGGTGGAAATTCTTTGTGTCATCAATTCTGTCTACATTTTGTGTTTAAATAGACTTTCATATAATATATATACATATATATATATATATATGTATATGTATATGTATATGTATATTAGTGCATAAGAAATGAACTCATAAATGACTCTAGTTTTCGAAATGTGAAGATTGATTTACCATGTATTTTGGTTGCAGTACTTTGAGGTTGATGAAGCTCGATGTGTGCAGCTAAGAGCCCAATCATGGCCAATAAGAGGACTAAAACTGTCTTAATCATCATGGTTTTAGTTCATTTTTTGTGGTTTGTTATTGTTGGAAATTTCAATTTTAAAGTGAATTATTAAAAATATTGAAAGGAATATAGAATAACCCCCTTATTGGTACTCCCACATTGTGGGGAACTATAAAGTAGTCCTATTTAAATTTAGGTTCCACAGGAGAAAGGATGAGTTATTTGGACACCCAACGTTTTCTCTTGTATTGAGGAGGGAGAGCATATTTGTCATCACACACGCGCGCTAACCGACCAACTCGGCCCGGATTGGCTAATATTTCTTATTTTTTAGCAATATGTTTTTAAATCAACTTTGACTTGGTAATAAGACCAAGTAAACTTAGATCCGGTATTTCCTCATGACTCGGCCCCATTTTCTACTCATATTTTTCCCCATATGAACCAAGCTATTTGATAAACAATTTATCAGTTTGAAAACAAAGTTCTCTTATTCTTCTACCTAAAGCTTTCTTAGATCCAATATTTTTTTGGGTGCTATTGACTCACCGGTCTTTGTGAAAGAGGCCGTTGATATTGATTTAGGGTTGTTTTATTCTGAAGGAAGCGCTGCATTAAAGACTGCCTTGCACGATTTTGGCACAGTGGCGAAACGTCTTAAAGAAAGCGACTAGTGCGTGACTCAACCAGAAAGACACTATAGATTCAGATCAAGGTACAACAATTTTAACATATTGTGGCTTCGATTGCTGACAACTCTGCTGCCCCAACGTTAATATTTTAGGTTCCTACTGTATTTGTTGCGTTGTTCAGATTCGACGACCCGCATTTCAAACGATGGCTTTAGAGGATAGAGTTCTTATTTACTACACAAAAGGTGGTTGTTGTACTAACAATAGACAAACCACTGCTGCCAGACAAACCTAACGAAGCTAAGATAGAGCAGATGCCAGCCTGGACAGATAAATCAAAAGTGCTGCAGATCTAGATGGAGCAAGACTGACTATGCAAGAATTTCATCTTGAACGGAACTCAGCGACGATCTATACGATTACTACAACTTAGACAAGTCAGCAAAGAAAATTTGGGATGTGCGGCAAAAGAAATATGTTACTGAGGAGTTGGAGAGAAAAGGTATGTTATTAGTCACTATTTGAAGTTTCAGGTGACAGAAAGTAATCTATGGAGGCGCAAACGCATGAGCTTCAGAAAACTGTGCATAAGATCATCTCCAAAGGTATGGCTTTAGATGAATAGTTTTAGGTTGCTATATTAATTGATGAATTACTCCCTAGTTGAAAAGACTTCAAAAATATTCTCAAGCATAAGACTAAGAAGTTTTTTTTAGAGAGTTTGATTACTCATCTTCGTATCAAAGAAGAGGCTAGAAAACATGACTAGAAAGAAGAGGTGCTTGTTTTATCTAGCAACAACACTAAGAAATCCACAAATGTGGTTCTGAAACCAAATGTGAAAATTTTCAAAAATCGCAAACTAAATTAGAACCGCAATAATCAGTCTCAGAACAAATAGCAAAATGCCCCCTATACAATGGTATTGGACAGTTGTTCTTATGTTATAACTGTGGCAAACCAGTTCATATGGCATGAAAGTGTCGAAACAAGCCAAATACTACACCGCGGGCTAATCTTATCGAAGAAGCCCTTATGGCTATACTTACCGAGATCAGCCTAGTCGATGGATCGAAAGGGTGGTGAGTAGACACCGGTGCTTCTTGCCATGTCTACCATGGTCGTGAAACGTTTAAAGCATATAATGCTGCTAATGACATGAAAGTTATGTTGGAAGATTTTCGCACCACCACTGTTGCTGAAATTGACATTGTGGAGTTAAAGATTACCTCTAGAAAGAAGTTGTTGCTGAAAGATGTGATGCATACTCCAAAGATGAAGAAAAATTTAGTATCTAGTTTCTTTTTAAATAAAACTGGTTTTACTCAAACTATTGGATTTGATTTGTATATCATCACTAAAAATGATGTTTTTTGGTAAAGAATATGTTGTTGATGGGATGTTTAGGTTAAATGCTGATTTGAATAAAGTTAACAATTCTGTTTATATGCAGTATGATTTTAATATTTGGCATGCTAGACTTTATCATGTTAATAAGCGACTGGTTCATAGCATGAGTAACTTAGGCTTAATCCCTAAAGTATCCATAAGTGATTCGAAAAAATGTGAATATTGTAGCCAAGCTAAAATTACAAAGACCTCACATAAATATGTGTTTAGAGAGTCGGAACCTTTAGATTTAATATAGATATTTGTGAACTTGATGGCAATCTAACTAGGGATGACAAATGCTACTTTATTACATCTAGCGATGATTGCTCTGATTCTGCTTACGTTCTCATGAAAAATAAAAGTGATGTGCTAGATATGTTTAAGTTGTTAATCACTGAAATTGAAAACCAATTTAATAAGAAAATTTAGACATTTCAAAGTGACAGAGGAACAAAATATGAATCTAACCTATTTATTGAATTTTATAATCAATATAGCATAAGTCATACGAGAACTGCACCTTATTCGCCTGAAATGAACGGTAAAGCTGAAAGAAAAAATAGGACTCTTACTGAAGTAGTAGTAGCTATTATATTCAATTCGAGCGCAGCATCACACTGGCGGAGAGAAATTTTGTTAACCGTTTATTATGTTTTAAATAGAATTTCTAAATCTAAGAGCAAAATTTCACCTTTTGAGATTTTTAAAAATCATAAACCCAATTTATCTTATTTTAAAAACTTGGGGTTGTTTAGCATATGTTCGTATTTCTGACCCTAAAAAAATCAAATTAGCAAGTTGAGCATATGAATATGTTTTTATTGGTTATTCTATTAATAGTAAAGCATAAAGATTTTTTGATTTGAATGCTCGAATTATTATTGAGTCAAATGATGTTAATTTCTTGAAAAATAAATTTCTGTTTAAACTTAGGAATGGTGGGGGCGCATCTACCACCAATACTCCAATAATCATAAATAATAAACATAATGCGAAAATTGAATTTGAACCTCGAAGAAGTAAAAGAGTTAGGATTGCTAAAGTTTTTGGTCCAGAATATTATGCTTATGTAGTAGAAGAGAATTCTACTAATCTAAAAGAAGCTTTGTCTTCTTTAGATTCAGATTTCTGGCAAGAAGCTATAAATGATGAAATTGAATCTCTTGAATATAATAAAACTTGGCATGTTGTTGACTTAACTCCAAGTTGTAAAACTATAGGTTGTAAGTGGGTACTTAAAAAGAAGTTGAACCTAATGGTACGTACAATTGATAAATATAATGTTCGTCTTGTAGCTAAACGATTTAGACATAGAGAAAATATTGACTTTTTTGACAACTTTCCACCTGTTACAAGAATAATATCAATTCGAGTATTAATTTCTTTTGCTTCACTTTATGATCTACTAATTCAAAAAATGAATGTAAAAACTACTTTTTTGAACGGTGAATTAGAAGAAGAGATTTATATGGACCAACTCGAAGGGTTTGTTTTACCTGGTCAAGAGCTAAAGTTTGTAAATTAGATAATTCTCTATATAGTCTTAAACATGCACCTAAACAATGGCATGAAAAATTTGACAATCTAGTTATTTCACATGGTTTTAAAGTAAATGAAAGTAACAAGTTGTATTTGTTATAAATCTGAGAATAATATTTGCACATTATATGTTTATATGTAGATGATTTACTTATATTTGGTTCAAATATTAATGTTGTGGATCGTGTTAAGTCCATACTGTGTGTCAATTTTGATATGAAAGATCTTGGTGAAGCAAGTGTAATCCTGGTATTAGGATTCTAAGTCTGAAAAGGGAATTTTTTTGAATCAATCTCATTGTATTGATAAAATGTTAAACAGTATAATTACTTTGAATTTAAACCTGCTATTACACCATATGATCCAAGTGTAAAACTATTTAAGTACATTGATGAAGGGTAATACAGTTTGAATATGTGAGCATCATTGGCAGTCTTTGGTATGCCACTAAATGTACTAGACTCGACATTGCCTATGTCGTGGGATTATTGTGAAGGTTTACTACTATAGAGCATTGGCACACTATTAAAAGAGTCAGGGATACCTTAAAAGAACTATGAACCTTGGATTACACTATTAGAAGTTTTCCGCTGTCCTTGAAGGATATAGCAATGCAGATTGGAATAAGTTACCAAAAGATTCCAAAGCCACTGATCCATATATTTACAGTATTGCAAAAGAAGCTGTTTCTTGGAAATATAAGAAACAGACTACTTTGGGTCAATCCGCTGTGGAGTAAGAAATGATAGCACTAGCCATTGCTAGTGAAGAAGCAAATTAGAAAAACCAATACCAGCTGTGTTTATCCACTGCGATAGTACCGCGACTATTGCAAAAGTTGAGAACCATTATTACAATGGTAAGGGACAAAAAATTCGTCATAAGTATAGTACTGAAGAGAGTGTATCTCTTTAGGATCTGAAAGAGCAGGTCATGTACACACTGATGAGAATCTAATGGATCCTTTGATGAAAGGATTGTATGAAGAGAAAGTCCTTTCTACATCTAAAAGAATGAGACTAATGCCCTTAGAATGGAACTCAGAAAATGAGAAGTCACTCATAATGGTAACCCAAGCTAATGACCTGAGATCCCTAGAACTAGGTTTAGTGGGTAATAAAAAGTTATGAAGTGACATTAATTGAACATGCTAGAAGCATGTAGTCCTGAAGTGATAGGAGGATGATTTTAGCTCTTAATGAAATCTATACTCCATATGGAGTGGAGTACCTAGATATAGGAGTACTCTTGATAGATTCACCTATGTGAATGTGGAAGTATGGCCGTTTTATATGGAATTTTTGGGCAAAATTCCTAGAGTATTCACTAAACTGTGATAGATGTGCATGACCTTTAAAGCACAGACTATATACTACAACTTAGAAAGGTTGTGTTGTGTCTGATGCTAGAGATAGAGTTCAAGACTACGAGTCAGTCTAGTATATTCTGGCTCTTACTCACTATGCAAAGATTCAAATCGAAAGATACCTTTGTTTCTGCGCAATCTTATAAAACCAAAAATTGCTTGAGAACAATATTTTTAAAAATTCAAGTGGGTGATCATTGGAAATTTTTATTTTAAAATGAATTTGGTAAAATATTGAAAGAAGTATATAATACCTCTCTTATTGAGTGGTCCCACATTGTGGGGAACTATATAGTAGTCATATTTAAATGTAGGATTCACAAGAGAAAGAATGGGCTCTTTGGGCACCCGATGTTTTCTCTTGTGATAAGGAGGAAGAGCATGCTTGCCATCATGCACGTGTGCTTGACCGACCGACACGACCCAGGCCTGGCCTGGCTTGGCTGATGTGATGTAGAGCTCCTTATTTTTTGGCAGTATATTTTTAAAACGACTTTGACTTGGTAATAAAAACCAGCAAACTCAGTCCAGTATTTTCCCATGACTCAGCACCGTTTTCTACTCAGATCTTTTTTCCTATATAAACCAAGCTATTTGGCAGAATATTTATCAATTTGAAAACAGAGTTCTCTTTTTCTTTTGCCTGAAACTTTCTTAGATCCAAGCAATGTTTTCTTAGGTGCTATTGACTCACTAGTCTTCGTGCAAGAGGCTATTGATATTGATTTAGGGCTATTTTATCCTAGAGGCGGCACGACATTGGAGACTGCCTTGCACGATTTCGGGGCAGCAGCGAAACATCTTAAAGAGAGCAACTTAGTCTGCTACTTAGTCACAAAGACAGTACAAATTTAGATCGAGGTACAACAGTTATATTAAAACAATAAAAGAATAAAGTGCCTCAGAAAGGTCTGTTGTAGTCATATATTATAGCTTCTACAAGTAGGTTTATCCTGAAAGCAGGATCTTGCTTCCACTGCACACTCCACTTTGTAGAAAAAATCATTACTGGCATTTTTTATTGCACAATAACATGCCTTAACACTTTAAAATAAAACTCTCTAAATTACCGACAGCAAAACTACCAAACGTAGATCTGGTAACTCTAACGACCCATAATTTCAGTCATTCGAAATTGAAATACTTAATTGATTTAAAATATTTACAAGTTAATGTTATAAGTTGAATAACAAATATTTCAAATATAATGATTGAATTGATAATTAAATTGTTTAATTTAATAATTGAATGTTGAATTTAATGTGAATGAAAATGATTTAGTAAGTTGATGTAAATTTTATTTGAATTCGAATGGAGTTAGTAAACATTTAATATTAATTTAAAAGTGAATAAACAGAAATTGAAAATTTCTAAATTTAATTAATGTATAAAAATAGTCATTTTTGACACTATCTCGAATTTTGACAAAACCAGTTTCATTGGATCCGTAATAGTGAGTTATCATAGGATTTCAAATTTCGTGTCAATCGGACTTACCGTTTGATCGTGGAAAGCTGAAACGCATAGAAACTTACTTAAGTAAATTTAATTAAAATAATTCGATTCGAAAACCTATCTTCCAAATATGATAGAATTGACTCTCGATATATATTCCATTATATTCAGAATAGGGGTAAAACATTATGAACGTCAGGCAGTACGCTTCGATTGGAGTTTGGAAAATTTGACAATGAGTAGTATTTTGTAGTTGTCTATATAAGGACCTTCATTCCTAAACCTTAGCCCCAAATTAGGTCAGCCGCCACTAATGAATTCAACTGTCGAAAATCATCAATCTTCCTCCTCCAATCTCTCTCATTCCGTAAGCTATTAAAAAAACTTCCAACTAGAGAATCGAAGAGCTAATGGAGATCTCTCTATCCAACGGCTATGATCGGGTTTTGTTCGTCGTGGAGCCAAATTTGGCCGTGAATGTCGTGCATTCGAGCATGTTTTGCGAGTCAAGGGGGCATTGAGTCGAGCACGGTGCTGAGTTGGGTGGAGTTCGTGATGGGCTTCGATATGGCGGTCCTTGATCGTTGTATAGTGGGTCGAGGTAGGAGTGACATCGAGATGAACGGAGCGCGCGTGATGGGTTGTTGCCTAGGTCGCGTTTGTGAAGGAGAAGAAGAGGAGTGGGCGGCTCAGATCTGCAGAGGAGAAAATAGACGGCCCAGATAATTCAAGGTTAAATAAATAAATAAGTGTGTAAATTATATTTTAAAATCGTGTAATCTTATAAAATTCATAACTTGTTCATACGAGGTCAAAATTGGATGAAATGAATTGCGTTGGATTCGTATTGTCGAGCACTCCATTTTAGAGTGGTTTGGATGGATTTGAATCTAGTGAAAATTTTGATTAAAATTAAACGCTCGTTTAATTTTAATCGAAATAAATCGCTATTGCGACGATTGGAATCAAAGTAGGTAAAACTCACTCTTTCTGTCTCGTTTATATTTTTATATAAGTGAGAATAAATTTATTTTATGTTGATTGATGATTGTTTGGATGTTATACTATAGTAGTTAGTAGTTGGATATATTCTTACCTATTGGAGCAGATGAGACCATATACGTTCCCGTGTATGAACGGATGACCTTTGTACGTGCGTCTGCCTCGAAGCAGACATTGTACATATTTTCTGCAACGATCCCGGTTTTGAGTCAAATTTAATTTGGTAATTAATAGAAAAATTCAAATTAAATTGCGAATTATTTTGGATTTTTCCAATATTAAATAAGATATTTGTTTGCTTATTTATATGCATGTATATAAATTGATTATAAATAGAATTTGATTTGAAATCCAAAATTAAATATATTGAAAAATAAATTGGATTTGAAAACATTATATTTTAAATTAATAAAAATTTGTTTTCTAATTATAATATATATATGTATGTAATATATATTTTGGAAGTTATGATTTGAATTAAATATAAATAAATTTTCAAAAGCTATTTGAAAGTTAAATTCTATATTTTTAAAAACTTGTGTATATATAATATATGTGTTCATTCTAATGAATACTTAGTTTTCTTAAGGTTATATAAATATACATGTCAAAGGAAATGGATTTATCTAAATTGAAAATATAATAAAACATATTTAAACATTAATTAAACATGTGTAACATTATAATAAGAGATTAAAACAAGTGTAATGATCTCAATATGAAACTTAACAAGTGTTAATAATTCTAACATGCAAGATTACAAATGTCATGTTTTCAAATTTCTTTTCATTTTTAAAAAGAAAAAAGAATAAGAAATCAAGGCTATAAATATACTATTTCCCCTTCTCTTTCATTTTCTTTTATAATTTCAAAAACATAAAAACCTATAAAACAAATCAGAAAAGAAAAAATAAACCTGGGAAAAAAATATTCAAAGCATCTCAAATCTAAAGCATGCAAGTTCAGGCAATTCAACAAGTAAGAAGAAGATCATTTTAGATCAATTCAACTCAGAGAAAATCAAAATCAAACAAACAACTTTTCAGTTTTTAAAACCTGATCAAAACCATTTCCAATCTTAAAGTTTTCAAATTCAAAAGCAAAGGACAAATCAAATTACAACTTCAATGGTTAAATAAAGCAAGGTGCAGATTCAAATTCAACTAAATCAAGCAAGATTCAGAATCAAGTACAAATCATTTTAAATCAATTCAAAGTAGATCATCTCCAGGCTCTCTGTTGATCACCTACAAGTGAGTAAACTAACTTCTAAAACCTTAAATATGTTTAAATCTTGGTTTGCATGTGATAAGTGTTTGATGTAAGTTGTGAAATATGTTTGTATGAATGTGAAATGTGCTTGTATGCTTGTGTGTGTGTGTGTATGACTGTGTGCATGATTGTGTATAGGCAATATGACTCTGTTCCAAATTCAAAAGGTTTTAAACAATTTAGAAATTCAAATTCTCTTCCTCCAATCTTTTATAGGTTATGATCTCTTGATAAAAATGGGTGTAAGAATGTAAATTTATTTTAAATGTATATGGTGTGTAATTATTTCAAAATTAACAAATAACAGTGGAAATCAAATATAAGTTAAAATTCAATCTTCATATATTCGTGTTTGGATTTCATGGCCAGATTCGAATTATAAATAATGATTTTAGAGAATCATTTCAAGATTTTTAGTTTATAAATCATTAGAAATTGTGATTTGAACGGAAAATGAGATTTCGTCAATATCCGATGATCACGAGGTTCGATAGTGTTGTGGTGGTGGTCGGAGGAAGGTCATAGGTCAGGGGTTAAAGGAAAAATGCTCGAAGCATTTCTCGATCATTAGAGTGGTCAATCGATGTTGTTTTAGGGTTTAATGCCCAGTCTTGGTCGTGATGATTGTCGGGGTGATTTCGTCGACGACGAGGTACCGAAAGGGACCGATCCGGGGGGATAGAAGTTGGAAGATGAGACGAAGTTATGGTGTGGTCAGCGTGGATGCTTGAGGTCGGGATCGTCGGTGAATGATGGTTTTTCCATCAGGTTGGGTTCCAGTTTTTGAATGATCGACTCGATTTTGTTTTGTTGCCGAAATCATCGAAGCTGGTGGTCGTGATGGATGAGGGTGTGGTCGTCAACATATTGGAGGCTGTTACGATAGTCAGAGATAACCAGATGATCGGTGCACGTGCACCTGATCGATTTGTTGGGGAAGAAGAGGTTGGCTCGAAGACGTGCCCGAGGAAACGTGGCATTGGCCCGGGTTTGTATTCCGGTAATTTCGCGTGAATGAAACAGTTTTTAAGATTTAACTAAAAACAAAGTTTTAAAGTAAAAAAAAATTAAAGGGAAAGTCTCGGAGGTTTAATCGGGTATTATGGGCTTTGTCTCGAGTTGATACCCAAAGTGGTATCGGGTCAGATTAAAATGTTAACCAAGATTTAAAAAATTAAAATTAAATAGGGTCTTTCAAAATTTAAATTAAATCAAGTTTAAAACCTTTTCTTGATAATTGTTTAAATTTAGTTTCGAAATTAGTTAAAGATTTAAAGTTAAATGTTTTACAAATCAATTATTTTGGTTTTAAAATAATTATATATTAAGTGATTGATCAATATGATTCCTAATTGTTTTAAAAATGGAATTTGTTAATTAATTAAGACAAGTGGGTTATCTTAAGATTAAATGATCATTAATTTGTAGTTTAATAATAATTACTTAATTAAGGGTTAGTTAAGTAATTAATTTGTAATTAAAGGGTAATTAATTAGTAATGATAATTAATTTATGTATTTAATCTAAGGATGATTTATTAATTAAAGGATAATTAATTAATTAAGTTTAATTAATGTAAGTAATTAAGGGTAATTAATTACTTAAAGATAATTACTTAATGAAAGTAATTAAGGATAATTAATTAATGATTAAAGGTTGATTAATAAAATGATTAAAAGATAATTTGTAATTAAAGGTTATTAATTAAAGAATAATTAAATAATTAAAGGTTAATTATTTAATGATTAAAGGTTGATTGATTTATTAATTAAAGTGGATTAATTAATGATTAAAGGTCAATTAATTTATTATTAAAGGTTAATTAATGAACGATTAAAGGATAATGAATTAAAATGGTTTGTAATTAATTAATGTTAATTAACTAGGATTAGTAATTTATTCATAAGTAATTAATCTGGTTTAAATTAGAATCAGGTGATTAATTGATCTTACTTATAGATGATTGGATTCTATTGAATGCTTTGAATTGTTTGATATCTCTGATATGTGATGTTATGTGATATAATTGTTTTGAATTAAGCTGTGAATTGTGATTTATTTATCTGTGATGAATTTACATATTTATCTATGAATGAAAGATAAGCGTTATAGGATTATACCGCTTATCGATATTGTTGTGCCTGGATTGATGATGGTTGATATTTTATTGTTGCTTGTGAAAACCCTGGACTACACTGCACACACACACAAATATGTATTTCACGGGAAATCGGTTAAGTCACAGATATTTTGAATTTAAATATTATTTTGTTTAAAAGTTGAATTTTGAACCCAAATGGTTTGGAAGTGAAATTGAGTTGAATATGAAAAGCTTTTGGAAAGGAAGTTTTGAAATTAAAATTTAGT
This sequence comes from Allium cepa, assembly GCA_030765085.1. Lineage (NCBI taxonomy): Eukaryota > Viridiplantae > Streptophyta > Magnoliopsida > Asparagales > Amaryllidaceae > Allium > Allium cepa. Next base: position 208,781,140 of record CM060934.1, read on the forward strand.
TTGAATATAATTTGTCTTGTTTAAGTTTTGAAATTATTTTGGGAAATATGGTTTGAAAGGGTTATACAAGTTATACAATATATATATATATATATATATATATATATATATGGATTTTAAACCATTTTGAAGTATATTGAATAAATTATTTTGGGAATTTGAATTTAACTCAAATTTAAACTTGCCAAGTATACGGTAGTTCCCTGATTTTTCTGATTTTACTTTAAAAGGCTATAACTTGAGCATATTTAATCGGATTTTCCCGATATGAAAAGTATTTGTTTTCATATGATAATGGTTTTCATATTAAGAAAGGATTTCCAGTTTTGTTGAAAGGATTTCAAGTTGGGTGTAAATCAAATTTGAAACTGAAATAGTTTTGAAAGCTATGAATGAATCTTTGTTAAAGATTGGTGAATCTTGTTTTCAAATTGAAAAGGATCTTATGGGTGAATCTTTTTGTTTAAAAAGATAAAAGTGGAAATTTGTTTAAACCATTCAGAATGAAAGGTTTTGGGAAACAAGTGTTGAAAGTTGTGACTTAACTAAGATCTCAATATATCCATATGTTTTTAAAAAAGCGCTCATTATTCGGTTTAGCCGGGAGAGGACTTTATGTCATAAAACCCATTATGAATTAATGATACGACGAAATGGATAGCAATCGAAGACGGTGGTGAAGACTGGGTATTTTCGAGAATGATAGGATTACTTGTCGAAAGACTATGCACTGAGTTGCTCCGGTATAGAGATCTCCATATGTGATGGGGAGTCCGATCGGGATTGTGAATACCCAGATTTGCAAGGGCTTCTTTGAAAATGCCTTCGGTTCCATTCAGACCCAAGATGGACTTGTATGGAGGTATGTCTGACGTTACACTTTGAGATGTAAAGCTGGTTTCTATCAAATACATTTCTGTTTAGTGGCGGAGAATTTATTCTCTTAGCTTAACACCCTTCTCTGAGACATACGAGCTCAGAGGTTATGTAGTTGATGGTTACTAGTGATATATTCCCAATTTGGTAATGTGGCATGCTAAGTGATGCTGATCATTTATTGATCGAAGCATGACTTTTGTGAAAAGCGTAGCTTTGTGGACCAGACTTCGTCAAACCTCACAGCCCGGAAATGGTCGAAACAGGAAGGATGCGGCAAGGTTATGAGGGTCGCACCCTTTAGGGTATGTGCATTTCCTTCTGGATAAAAAGTGGCATCATGGTATGGAGCCTAGATATTTAACTTATGTAGTTGTTGGAATTTGTTGGTGTTGAGAGCTCTCGGATAAAGGTCGTGACGACCGGGGGATGACATACTCGTGTCAGTAGTTACCTAGTTACAGAGGTAACCCGGCCTTGTGTTGGCAGAGAGCCGGTTAGGTTCTCGGGGCGTCCCTCCAGAGGCGTACCCATACGATGAGGAAGTTCCTTAGCCTGACCATTTGTTGGAAATCCAAACAAAACAATACGATCCATGTACGGTTTTAGTTGTATAACCTGCCATGAAATGTGGTGGTAACCAGCTATTGAACATGGTAGCTATAGTAGGTATACTATAATTGTAGTATGTTGGCTAAAATAATATTATACTTTCGAAATGTTTTCTGCACTATGCACTAATAATAATATTAAAAGGATTTTGCATATCAAGCATGTTTGACTATCATAAGGAGAAATCTCCTCCAATTGTGCGATTGCATTGTGTGTGTGGTGGGAGGCCTTATGGTAGTTTCATTTTCCAAGAAGCATAGAGAATTTCTTTTTATCTCTTTTTGTTAAAGATAAACTGTTTTTGTTTTCTCACACCAGTCCCATGACTGATCTGGAGTATATTGTTCCCTTTCTAAACTCTGGGTGCCCACAATTTTCCACACAGGCAGCCTAGAGTCAGGTTATCGGATAGTCAGCAAGTAGGTGTAGCTTTTGGCAATCTTCGAAGTCTTTGGTTTGGCGATCGCATTGTGCACCATGTTGCTTCACTTCAGCATGATGGTGGTTCGAGCTTCTAGTTTGGAATCTTTAGAGCTTTGGCATTGGAGATATTGTCTTTCCGCTGCTGTTGCTGTCTTATTCTTTCTGCTGATGTATCATATCTCTGATATTGTTGATCATTTCATTTGTATCATTATTGTGTATCAATAAAATTATTCATTTTGTTTCGGTTGTGTTTGTAACGTCCCACCTTTTCACACGATTTAAATCGACACACATGTCGATTCAAACCATACGGAAGGGCGGATTGTTATGGGGTAAATAAGAAAAACGAGAAAGAAATAAAACAAAACAGAATTTCATAGCAGAAGGATAAAATATAATAATAAATATACAGTTCATAAAACTGTTTACAAAACATTTGATTCTTCTTTATACAATAAATATCAGAGTTCACATACCAATAATATCAATGCAGCGGAATACAGTGTAGTGGAACCATATAATATATGATAATATTAGTAATGAAATCTTCGTCTTCTTCCTCCATAAATAAAGTCTTCAAATCCTGAAACGCTCGGACTGACCCGAGCGAATTGAAAAGACAAAACACTCGAGTCGGAACTAAAAGATCTTATGTAAGTTAAATTAACAGAAATAAATATGAGTGCAGTAACTCAAGAGATGCTCGGGATTTACATCTTCTAAGGATCCGTTAAACTATTTACTATGTCGTATATTGCGCTATTATAATAGTGTCTAATTGTAAAATAAACTTACTTTTAAATAGCGTTAAGGCTTTGCATTTTCCATCTTAACACAGTTATATATTCCCATAGTCTATACAATACTGTAATCTCCCCCATACTGGGCGTCGTCAGAGGGCACTCCATAGGAATGGTACAAAACCAAAATCGTATAAGGCACGCTAGGGTAGGTGACATGGCACAACTAGGCAATGCCAGGGTAGATATACCAATTGCTATCCGGACTGGTGGTAACGCATAGCCGCAGCTACCGCCCATCTCAACAAACACCCCCAAAATCAAAAAAATAAAGGTGGCCATCGAATCAATCCAAAGTCAGAGTGTAGTATCAAAGGGATGTGTCCGATAAAGGGCGCTAACCCCCTTGGCCCGACAATCGCTCCTGTTTTAGCCACTTTATGCCAACTCACAGGAGTCAGGTCCACGTATTTACCTCAAAGGAAACGCCGCCACCATCCTACTTCATTCTGAAATCTCCACCACGTACACGGTTGTTAAAGTGGTTTTCGGAGTTGGCAGAGAGTATGACAACTTCCGATCCCGGTCTCTTATACAACCAAACGTTATTATAACACTGCGGTCTTATCAAAATAGTTTTACTTTCAAAACCAGAATATATACTCATTTCAAAACCATATAATACGACACCATTTTTCGTTTTAAAAACCAAATAAATTTGATATCATTTATAAACCCAAATCAGTGTAATATCATCTTTATTTCACATATATCTTTTCCAAAATCATATTGCTTTAAAATTTATAATATCTGAAACCCAAACATTTGAATTATAACTTTCAAAACATAATACTTCGAAATTCATAGCTTTAAAACCATAACTTTCAAAACTTAAATGGTTTGGATATTCAATAGCATATAAAATAAAACGATTGAATTTAAAATTTCTTTATAAAGTAAATAATTTCCACGCCTTTACAATTTTATTTACTTTAAATTCAGTCTAAACCCATAACCTTTAGATTCACTTTCAATTTGAATAAAAACACTTCGATTTCAATATTTTCAAACTTTGAGTATTTAATAAATTTCAAAACTAAGGTTGGGAATTTCTATTCAAAAATTCATTGTCCTATTATTTAGTTTTGAAACGTTTACATAATAGATCCATAACCATTTAAAATAAAACCCAATTTATTGACACTAAATATTTCCTTCCATTTATTTATACTAGAATTATTCATTTAATTTATCTTGAATAAAAATCCAGTTATAAATATCATACCTTTAAAATTTCCAAGATTAATAAGTTTACACCAACTTGTGGAGTTTAATTTTTAAATAAACCCAATTCCAAATAAATTTCCAATTTAATTTCCAATCTTAATTGATTTAAACTATTTAAAACTCTATATATATATATATATATACACAATATCTTAAACCTATACTTAATCATAAATATAAATTATCAAACTCCATTTTTCAACTTATTTATTTCCATTTAACAAATTCATACATAGCTTAAATTCAATAATTTAACTATATATGTATATATAAAATAAGATTTTATATAAGATCAAAATTAATATTTATTAAACCGCATCCTATCCAAACTATAGAAATCATTTCAAAAATAATTTTTTTATATATATACAGCGGTGCCTGTATAAAATTTTCTATCACATGGTCAAGTGATACGGATATTTATCATTTCAATCCGCTTTAAAAATAAAAAAATGCGGTAGTATATCATTTCAAACCGCAATCCCGAATGAAATGAGAATGCATAATACCTTACAGTTTATGTAATATAGAACACACCATCCATTCACCCAATATCAATCATCAACCAATTTTATTTCAATCATCATCAATTTAAAGAAACATCAATAGAGCATATAAAATATAACAGGTATCAACGAACAGTTTATATTCAAAATAAATAAATAAATAAATAACTGTTTAACTAGCAGTTTATATGTAAAATAAATAAATTTTAACTGCCAATTTATATGCAATAATAAAATTAATTAACAGTTAAATTAAATAAATGCGATTTAACTGAGATGATGAAAAAAATATGCAAAACCGTCACAAATAAATTTCTACTCATATCTTAAATCAATTTAACAAACATAAGAAAACTTAGAAGTTGTGAGTGGGTTAAAACACTCACCTTTTGAATTTAAATTGGATTTAAATCCGATTTAAACCCAAAAATTTGACGGTCCTCAAATCCGTCCAAACTAGCGTCATAATGTCTGAAATTTCGATACGATCCTAACAAAAAAAATCGCGCGTGGAACGGAGTTCGTATGTGAAAGTTATTCGATTTAAATCGTTTGAAAACGAAAATAAAATTAAAATAAAACTAACCCATATTAAATAGCCACGTCATCAAAAGCTTTAGCACGCTACAGGACCTCGTTCTTCTCCAGTAAGAAAAGATTAAAAAAAATCATTTTTATAAAAGAATGCTTTTGGAGTTGCAAAAATAAGAGCTTTTTGAATATGAGGTGTTAGGCGAAACAAAATGTAGAAGAAGAAATAAGATGTAGGTTATTTATAATTAGGAAATGAATGTGGAGGGACAAAAATAAATGTCACGTTTTATTATTAAAGCTTCAGGCATTAATAATAGATAAGGGAATGTATGTTGGAATGGAAAAGTTTGCAAACGAAAGTAGAATTTTGTACGCATTTAGGTTTTTATCTACGCATAATAAAATATTTATACTTACCATAAAAATGAGAACGTTCAATTTTGTTTTCTCAAAATGATCTTTTATTTCCATTAAAACACCCTTTTTGTTTAACACAAAACGTGTGTTTCTTTTATTAAATCTATTAATTGCAATCAACGTTTCCTTTCATTTTAATTGAAACATTTGAATTACATTAATTGCAATTACTTACAAAGTTAAATTTTAAAACAGACAACTAAAATGGATAAAGAAATAGAACAATTGTTTATTTAAACACGTTTATAAATTTATTGTTTATACACAAGAGTAATAAATAGATTATTTTCGTATTTTTGTAATCAGTCTGTAAGCTAAACACAGTTCAAATAAACATATATTTCTTTCTTTAAAATCAATCTTTCTGTTCTTATTTTAATGAAATTAAACGTACATTCACATATGAAACATTCAATTTATTTGATGTAAAATTTTCTTTTTATTAAATCAAACTTTTCCTATATTTTCACAAAACATATGCTGCTTTTATTTACACCTATTAATTTACAATTAGTATTTTCTCTCCAATTAATAGGAAATTTTCAATTACAATAATTTGATTAAGTTTCAAAATGTACTAAATGAATGTAATGAGAAGTATAACAATTGTTTCCTATCTAATAGTAATTTAAACGTATTAATACACTATTCACTACAAACAATAATTATATATATTTCTTACTAAATAATAGTTTCTCATCTCTACAATCAATCTTTCAGATGCCAAACATTTTTACTAAATGAATGTTTACTCTTTTACTAAACTTATTCATTCTTATTCTTCATTAACATTTATTATTATAATCACCGTTATTAATTACATTCAAACAATGTCATTAAATACGCCTGACGTATGTTATCATTTTTTTTATCTTACCGTAATACATGTTATTAGTAGAAGTTCAAATTAAGGTCATAAACATATCTCTTAACATATGTTAACAAAAATAAAGTCATAAATTTTTATCATTCTACCACTTATATTCCTTACTACAATTAGCCTTTGGTATTCCTATCCATTAATTACACAAATAACATAGGTAATATTTGCTTGTCTTTCACTACATTAATACTTCTATATACATCTTAGATTTGTATCAACGGTTATTTTTTAAAAATGTGAATCTTGTCAATTACGCGTATTCATTAAGGTTTTAAACTCAATTAACAAAGTTTCCTAAGTCCAATCCCTTTTTACCAAATTTGACAATCTCTAACCATTCGTACTACACTTCCTGTAATTGTAATATTTAATAGATTTTATTTCAAATTAACGTACAACTTAATTTTCCTTTATTGAGATCTGATTCCCAAATTTTTATTTAACATACTAAATGAATAAATAACCTGAATAAAGGGTCACCTACTCACTTTCTTTCATTTATAAGTTTACTACTTGCCCATCCAGGTATAAATCACATATATAACGCTAATTAATTTCCAATAACACTGCATTATCCAATTATCATAAATTTGTTCAATATATACTCCTTTTTACTTATAAATAATTTACGTTCTCTATAAATCTCATTCACTCTTCCGTTACTAAAATTAAAAATCATTAAGTAACGTTTCCTCCATAACAGTATTAAAACTACTTAACATTCAAGAGGACTTTATTTCAAATAAATTGATTGATCAATAAATTAGGTAATATATAATAATCGTTATTATACCCTTAAGAGTTACGCTTGTTCTCTTCTATTTGGTTTATAGCCTAAGATAATATAACCAATCCAACTCCATAAATAAACTTATTTTATTACCCAAATTATACATAATTTTATTACCTTTTACATCCCACTATAAATCAGTGTAACCATTAATACCACCCATATTATCATTCCTTACACAATACTGATCTTATTTAATTACCATTAACTATCTATTTTGTACAATAACTAAATGTTTTCATTTGTTACTTATATTTAGTTTTATAACCAAACGTATCATGCTTAAATAAAATGAATTGGAGTTTCATATTGATTGTTGACAATTGACTTGTATTAACATTGTTTCAGTCTAAATTTAGTTATCATTGCATTATAAAATTGCAATATTTTATTTCTTTCAATATTAACTCATAAAATATTATTAAAATAACAAAAATTTAACATCGAAAATTTATGGGTCGTTACACTGTCCCCCACTCCAAACTTTTCGTCCCCGAAAAGAAAAAAAAGGGAAAAAGAAGAATTAAAAACAATACATCTTATCAAAACATTAACTTTATAAACAATTAAATTTACAAAATTAGTTACTTTATATAAAATATACCCATTTTATAATCATTATATCTTTTTATACTTAAATAAATAAAGTTTGGAAAAAACATTTTCAAAATAATTTCTAAGTCCAAATATTTATGAAAAATTTCGGCAGAGTCTCCCTTATACGGAGAGGCTCGGGAGAAAATATAATATCAAAATATAACAATTTTATTACATATATTATCCAAAATATTATATCCTAACATGGGAAAATATATAAAATAGCGCTATAAACATAATCCGAAACGTACCTATTCGTCGGGCAATTTACGCTTAATTTATGGAACCAAAAGCAATAGCAATTGCTTCCATAACCTGCATTTCACTTATAAAATCTAAAAGGGTTAACAATTTATATAAAGTGAAATATTTAAGTGGTTTCAATCACTAACAACAAATCAATACAACAACCATCAATTTCAACAAACACCATACACAACAAATACAAAACAACCATTCAATCAAACAAACAAATAGTTGTTTGGGTTCAAAACTTTTAAATTGTACGAAATGAAGAATAAACCATCAAGTGCATCATTTACTCAACAGTCTTAGATTAAACACAATGGATTATTCATCCATCCCAACAAAGTTAAAGTTTCCTTACCCAACAACCACAAACCACGACAAACAACAATTTCAGCAATAGATTTAGTCTATTCTTATTTATTCCATTCATACATTTGTTGTTTGATTCTTTTCATTCGTATAACGGTTTATCTTTTTATTTTCATTTATTTCTTTCAATTTCATTTTCATTTTATTTCTTCCAATTTTATTTAGAAATAACTTCAACCCTTTTTCTTAAGTTTACAATTTCTCTTACATTCATTTATTTTCACTTACTACTTACTATAATTCATTTCCATTAACTCAGGTCATGCCAGTTCCTTTTATTCCGTTATAATTATTCATTCATTTATTATTGCATGTCCTCATTTATTTATTACTTAATTTCATTTATTCCAGTATTCATTTTCCTACTAATTTTATTTATAAATAACTTCAACTGTTTATTTAAGTTCATTATCATTCATTTACACTACTTCATTTCATTTATTTATCAATTTAAACTTAAGTTTATAACTCTATACCACCAACTCTAATAAATAAAAGCAATTTATTGAACCCTTTCTTTACATACTTTAACTTTACAATTTCCATTACATTTCTTATTAAACATTTCAACTTTTAATATTTGGTAAGTTATATATATGCTTTTAAAGAATGTAATTGAAAGTTATATGAGTTTTCTCATTTCTTTTAATTAATTCATTGTTCAATAAATTTTTACCTTTTTCTTATAAGTTACAATTTCAACTTCCTTTTTATTTCCTTTATAACTTAGCTTTAAATCTCTTACCTAAATTAGTGGTTTCAATTATTAATTACTTACCTTTCATTTCACTACAATAATTGAAACAATTAATTAATGGAAATTTAAGAATTTAATACCGGGTTAAATTTTCAATTTATTTTAAAACAATAGATAAATATATTCTTACAACTTATATATCTCTAATTATATTTAAAACAATTCAAAATTTATATATTTTTCAAAAATGAATCTGCAGTAGAACTTCTACAGTGGCCTTCCCCATTCGAAACTCGAAAATGAAAGCCGATGATGCGGCCGCCATCACCTAAATTATTTTCCAGCGACAGAGAGGAAAGTACAAAACTTATTTTCTCCAAAATCTTCTTTAAAACAATTCTTCCGATTATAATAAATATCTATATCAGAAAGTACTTATAAACAATATTATTATATTCCAAAATTTATTCAAAAGAAATTTCAAAACCCCGGATCTTAAGTTCTAAATTTCCCAAATTTCATTTATTTTATTTTTCAATCTTATTTCTATTATTATTTATACACTTTATTACCTAACAACCAATCTATTGCAGCCAAATATAGATATCATTTGAATTTTTTTATTTTATATAGAAAATATAATAGGCAAAATTATTTCATTCACCTATATTAAAAACAAATATTATGTCGGTCTGTCCTATTAAGTGTTTAGAAATCCTTATTAATGTCATAGCGTCCCATGCACCAACCAGAATTTATAAATACAAAACGGAACAGATTAACACAATATTAAAACCTTTTTATAACACTAACAAATACGCTCTCTCGTATATATATACTAAGCGACTCCCATAGGGTATTACTACCCTATTAGTAAAGAGTCAAACCCCACAAAGCTAAAGTTTATCGCTAACCAAAGCTCCGATGCCAGATGTAACGTCCCACCTTTTCACATGATTTAAATCGACACACATGTCGATTCAAACCATACGGAAGGGCGGATTGTTATGGGGTAAATAAGAAAAACGAGAAAGAAATAAAACAAAACAGAATCTTACAGCGGAAGAATAAATATAATAATAAATATACAGTTCATAAAATTGTTTACAAAACATTTGATTCTTCTTTGTACAATAAATATCAGAGTTCACATACCAATAATATCAATGCAGCGGAATACAGTGTAGTGGAACCATATAATATATGATAATAATAGTTATGAAATCTTCGTCTTCTTTCTCCATAAATAAAGACTTCAAATCCTAAAACGCTCGGACTGACCCGAGCGAATTGAAAAGACAAAACACTCGAGTCATAACTAAAAGATCTTATGTAAGTTAAATTAACAGAAATAAATATGAGTGCTGTAACTCAAGAGATGCTCAGGATTTACATCTCCTAAGGATCCGTTAAACTATTTACTATGTAGTATATTGCGCTATTATAATAGTGTCTAATTGTAAAATAAACTTACTTTTAAATAGCGTTAAGGCTTTACATTTTCCACCTTAACACAGTTATATATTCTCATAGTCTAGACAGTACAATAATCTCCCCCGTACTGGGCGTCATCAGAGGGCACTCCATAGGTATGGTACAAAGCCAAAATCGTATAAGGCGCGCTAGAGTAGGTGACACGACACAACTAGGCACTGCTAGGGTAGATATACCAATTGCTATCTGGACTGGTGGTAACGCATAGCCGCAGCTACCGCCCACCTCAAACAAACACCCCCAAAATCAAAAAAATAAAGGTGACCACCGAATCAATCCAAAGTCAGAGTATAGTATCGAAGGGATGTGCCCGATAAAGGGCGCTAACCCCCTTGGCCCGAGAATCGCTCCTGTTTTAGCCACCTTATGCCAACTCATGGGAGTCGAGTCCACATATTTACCTCAAAGGAAACGCCGCCACCATCCTACTTCATTCTGAAATCTCCACCGTGTACACAGTTGTTAAAGTGGTTTTCGGAGTTGGCAGAGAGTATGACAACTTTCGATTCCGGTCTCTTCAACAACCAAACGTTATTATAACACTGTGGTCTTATCAAAATAGTTTTACTTTCAAAACCAGAATATATACCCATTTCATAACCATATAATACGATACCATTTTTCATTTTAAAAACCAAATGAATTTGATATCATTTATAAACCCAAATCAGTATAATATCATCTTTATTTCACATATATCTTTACCAAAATCATACTGCTTTAAAATTTATAATATCTGAAACCAAAACATTTGAATTATAACTTTCAAAACATAATACTTCGAAATTCATAGCTTTAAAACCATAACTTTCAAAACTTAAATGGTTTGGATATTCAACAGTATATAAAATAAAACGGTTGAATTTAAAATTTCTTTATAAAGTAAATAATTTCCACGCCTTTACAATTTTATTTACTTTAAATTCAGTCTGAACCATAACCTTTAGATTCACTTTCAGTTTGAATAAAAACACTTCGATTTCAATATTTTCAAACTTTGAGTATTTAATATATTTAAAAACTAAGGTTGGGAATTTCTATTCAACAATTCATTGTCCTATTATTTAGTTTTGAAACGTTTACATAATAGATCCATAACCATTTAAAATAAAACCCAATTTATTAACACTAAATATTTCCTTTTATTTATTTATACTAGAATTATTCATTTAATTTATCTTGAATAAAAATCTAGTTATAAATATCATACCTTTAAAATTTCCAAGATTAATAAGTTTACACCAACTTGTGGAGTTTAATTTTTAAATAAGCCCAATTCCAAATAAATTTCCAGTTTAATTTCCAATCTTAATTGATTTGAACTATTTAAAACTCTATATATATATATACACAATATCTTAAACCTGTACTTAATCATAAATATAAATTATCAAACTCCATTTTTCAACTTATTTATTTCCATTTAATAAATTCATACATAGCTTAAATTCAATAATTTAACTATATATGTATATATGAAATAAGATTTTATATAAGATCAAAATTAATATTTATTAAACCGCATCCTATCCAAACCATATAAATCATTTCAAAAATAATTATATATATATATATACCGCGGTGTGTGTATATAATTTTCTATCCTATGGTCAAGTGATACGAATATTTATCATTTCAACCCGTAATTTAAAAATTAAAAAAATGCGGTTGTATATCATTTCAAGCCGCAATCCCGAATGAAATGAGAATGCATAATACCTTGCAGTTTATATAATATAAAACACACCATCCATTCACCCAATATCAATCATCAACCAATTTTATTTCAATCATCGTCAATTTAAACAAACATCAATAGAGCATATAAAATATAACAGGTATCAACGAACAATTTATATTCAAAGTAAATAAATAAATAAATAACTGTTTAACTAGCAGTTTATATGCAAAATAAATAAACTTTAACTGTCAATTTATATGCAATAATAAAAATTAATTAACAATTAAATTAAATAAATGCGATTTAACTGAGATGATGAAAAATATATGCAAAATAGTCATAAATAAATTTCTACTCGTATCTTAAATCAATTTAACAAACATAAGAAAACTTAGAAGTTGTGAGTGGGTTAAAACACTCACCTTTTGAATTTAAATTGGATTCAAATCCGATTTAAACCCAAAATTTTGACAGTCCCCAAATCTATACAAACTTTCGTCATAATGTCCGGAATTTCGATACGATCCGAACAAAAAAAATCGCGCGTGAAACGGAGTTCGTATGTGAAAGTTATTTGATTTAAATCGTTTGAAAACGAAAATAAAATTAATATAAAACTAACCCATATTAAATAGCCACGTCATCAAAAGCTTTAGCATGCTACAGGACCTCGTTCTTCTCCAGTATGAAAAAATAAAAAAAAATCATTTTATAAAAGAATGCTTTTGGAGTTGCAAGAATAAGAGCTTTTTGAATATGAGGTGTTAGGAGAAACAAAATGTAGAAGAAGAAATAAGATATAGGTTATTTATAATTAGGAAATGAATGTGGAGGGACAAAAATAAATGTCACGTTTTATTATTAAAGCTTCAGGCATTAATAATAAATAAGGGAATGTACGTAGGAATGGAAAAGTTTGCAACGAAAGTAGAATTTTGTACGCATTTAGGTTTTTATCCACGCATAATAAAATATTTATACTTACCTTAAAAATGAGAACGTTCAATTTATATCAAAACGGGCATTTAAAGCTATTTTTTAATATGGCCAATTAATCTAAAATAAGTTTTTAATAAATTACAAGGTCAAATCATTTTAAGAAACTCAACCATTGTGATGTCCATTACTTCACAGAATGAATCTCATAAACGTGAAAGCTATTAAAATTGAGATGGAGAGACCATCATATCACCGTTATTAATTACATTCAAACAATGTCATTAAATACACCTGACGTATGTTATCATTTTTTTTAATCTTACTGTAATACATGTTATTAGTAGAAGTTCAAATTAAGATCATAAACATATCTCTTAACATATGTTAACAAAAATAAAATCATAAATTTTTATTATTCTACCACTTATATTCCTTACTACAATTAGCCTTTGGTATTCCTATCCATTAATTACACAAATAACATGGTTAATATTTGTTTGTCTTTCACTACATTAATACTTCTGTATACATCTTAGATTTGTATCAAAGGTTATTTTTTAAAAATGTGAATCTTGCAATTACGCGTATTCATTAAAGTTTTAAACTCAATTAACAAAGTTTCCTAAGTCCAATCCTTTTTTACCAAATTTGACAATCCCTAACCATTCGTACTACATTCCCTATAAATGTAATATTTAATAGATTTTATTTCAAATTAACGTACAACTTAATTTCCCTTAATTGAGATCTGATTTTCAAATTTTTATTTAACATACTAAATGAATAAATAACCTAAATAAAGGGTCACCTACTCACTTTCTTTCATTTATAAGTTTACTACTTGCCCACCCAGGTATAGATCCCATATATAACACTAATTAATTTCCAATAACACAGCATTATGCAATTATCATAAATTTGTTCAATATATACTCCTTTTTACTTATAAATAATTTATGTTCTCTATAAATTCTCATTCACTCTTCCGTTACTAAAATTAAAAATCATTAAGTAACGTTTCCTCCATAACAGTATTAAAACTACTTAACATTAAAGAGAACTTTATTTCAAATAAATTGATTGACCAATAAATTAGGTAATATATAATAATTGTTATTATACCCTTAAGATTTACGCTTGTTCTCTTCTATTTGGTTTATAGCCTAAGATAATATAACCAATCCAACTCCATAAATAAAATTATTTATTACCCAAATTATACATAAATTTATTACCTTTTACATCCCACTATAAATCAGTGTAACCATTAATACCACCCATATTATCATTCCTTACACAATACTGATCTTATTTAATTACTATTAACTATCTATTTTGTACAATAACTAAATGTTTACATTTGTTACTTATATTTGGTTTTATAACAAAACGTATCATGCTTAAATAAAATGAATTGGAGTTTCATTTAGATTGTTGACAATTGACTTGTATTAACATTGTTTCAGTCTAAATTTAGTTATCATTCCATTATAAAATTGCAATATTTTATTTCTTTCAATATTAACTCATAAAATATTATTAAAATAACAAAAATTTAACATCGAAAATTTATGGGTCGTTACAGTGTTGCATTTATCTAATGTTGTTATAAGCTTCCGCGAATCAAATTTCAACGTTTGAATCTGTGGCATTCGAATACGGGTGAAGTATGGATGTCGATTTTCGAACGTTGGATTTCGGGTCGTGATATTTTCTCATACGGATATTTATTGCAGGTGATAGGTTGGAGGGATCTAACATGATTCGTCACTATGGTTGATGTTTGTTTACAAATATTGTTATATATGTTGTATTATGTGATATTTGATATGAATCCCCTTATTAAGTACTTTTGCAGCATCAGGCTATATTTTTGAAAATTTAGAATATTAAAATGATGATTTCAATTTAAAAAGGATTTCAATGTGATTTTGAAAATATATATGTTTTAATAACTTTTGAATTGTTAAAGAAATGTATTTATTTTAAATAAATAAAAAGTTATAATTTTTATGTTATAAATATTACGGTTTTGTGAAATATACTTAAATATGACTTTTGAAATATAAAGTTAATTACTTTGTAAAATAAGCTGAATTGAGAATTTTTGAACTTATTATAAATGGAATGTATATGAGATTTATAAAGATCGATATTTTATAAATAAACGTAATGGAATTGTAAACGAGTTTTATAAGTGTTAAAATAAAGTTATATATGAAATATTACAGGTAACCAATATTTATAAAGTAAGGAAGTTATAAAAGGTTTGTTATTAATAAAGATATTTAATGAAATGTATTTTTTAAATGTTTCTTTATAAATATTAGAAATGGATTTATAATTAGATTTGTAAATGAATTTGCAATTAAAATTTAGAAATGAATTTATAATGGACTTATAAAAAATGAGATTACAAAAGAATGAATTTGTAAATAAGAGATATATAAATTAATTAACTTATAATTGGATTTTGACATATAATTGAGATATAAATGGAATTTGTTAATAAAGGAATTTTACAAATGGAAGTTTTTATAAAATAGAAATGTGGATTTTAAACACTATTTTATAAATGTGAAATCAATTTAATTTGATATGCTAAATATAGATTTTACAAAAGGAAATATATTCGCGTTTTTAAAGTGAAAAATCCTTAAAATGAATGTTTTAAAAGTGATATTATAAAATGGAGTTTAAATTGTTTGAAAACGAAATAAATTGTGAATTCACTTATTATTAAAATAAGCATATGGAAATGTTTTCCTAGTATTGAAATATAGGAATGGATTTGGAGTTATATCTTTTAAAGATAATTCGAAGTGAATATTTGGAAAGTGATTTACTTAACAAAAGATTAATTAAAAGGGCCTGGGTGATTGCCTATGGTGCTAGATATTTGTTGTTTGCTTTGATAGTTAAATAATCGACTATCAAATAAATATTGGCCTATTTATTGTTGTTGGTGTGAAGAGACCCGGATCAGATTTATCCGAAAATCACTTCAAACCAACTTATTTATGACGATTATGCAGGTTATTGATGACATTGATATTTAGGATTTTCATAGCGAAGGACTGCTTGTTGATCGTTTGAAGTTAAAATCCCAATATATGTATAGTAGTAGTAGTCTCTTCGTTATGAAATATCCAATGCAAGGACTATTTGCTACTAATCCTAGGGTAACTCCCGATAGGATGTGGTAGGAAAGTACATTCGGTTTGTCCTGTTCTTGGACAACTTGTATGGATGGATGTCTGACAGTATATTTTCTGAGATTACGTACATTGGTTTTTACAAACATACATCTATGAGGGCAGAGAAGGCAACTTCTCTTAGCTTAACACCCTCCTTAAGACATACAAGCTCAAGTGTTGTATTTTTGTAGAGGCGATTAGTGGTCAACGGAAATGACAATATGACATTCAAAGATAATATGATATGTGTAAATGTAATCGTTACCTCAAGTCCCATCAATCGAAAATGACCGAAACATGGTTAAATACAGTAAGGCTAAGTGGGACATTCCCATTAGAATATGATCATTCCTTTCTAGATATATTTCTTCCTACTATGACGTTCGGGACGTAAATTATTATGGATGTATGCTATGAGGTCCCTTGGATAGGTTGGTAACGACCGAGGGATAGCATATTCGGCACTATCTAATTATAGATGTAGGCCGGTCTTGTGTTGGTAGAGGATCTTTTTGATGGATCCTCGGTACATTCCTTTAGAGATGTACTGCCATAAGGTATTCCCTTCACCTGGTCATTTGTATGGAAATCCAAACTCCACTACTTGTCTGCCATTTTGTTTGTATTACTATATGCTGGAATTTAATCAATCTAACAATTTCGACTATGATTCTTATTATTTGTATAATAGACACTAGTAATGATATAATATGATTTGATATGAAATGTTTTGGGTTATCTAAGTAAAAACCCGTCCATGTTTATGTGTGGACGTGTCTTACACCTTTCTTTTGATAAAAGAACGCTTTGATAAATCTAAAATAAATTCAGCTGAAATGTGTTTTTCTCACGCTGGCTTACTAGACCGATCTGGGCGTTCTTCCCTTTCAATGCTCGGGTCAGACCGAGTATATTTACAAGTTCAAATTTGATGCTTTTGGAGCTTCAGCAGACGAGTTGGAGATCTTCATGTCGTATACACATATATGTTTATTTTCCGCTGCATTGTTGTTGAAAATTATCAACATTTCTAAGGACGGGTTATCATAATTGTCCAAGCAGATAATTATTTATTCATGTACTCTGATTGATGTATGTATATTACAGTTTCTCTTTTGTAAAGGTTATTCATCTATATTATATGTTATTCCACTGCGATGTGAGATTCTGTATTGTTATTGTTCTATTTCTCTCTTCTTTCTTTCTTCTCACCCTCTCTTTTCTTTCTCATGACTTTCCGTCATTATGTTCTTTATGGGTCGGACATGTGTGGTTTATTGTCGATTGAAAGGGTACGGATTTGCGGGTTATCACAGTAATGATTATTGATCTTATTTGACATAAAAAATACAGGTAGGTTCCTTCTTTTGAAATCATATAAGTATGTTTACATGGAACCATAACTATAAGAAGGCATGGATCCTTGCACACCTCGTAAAACTATCAAATCACCATCATTATACAATTGATTAATAATTATTTGTTGAAATTTGAATTTTTAAAGGCTTGGGTAAATTTAGTAGCTTGTCAATCAAAATGTATATCAAAATGGGCATTTAAAGCTATTTTTTAATCATTATGGTCCAATTAATCTAAAATAAGTTTTTAATAAATTACAAGGTCAAATCATTTTAAGAAACTCAACCATTGTGATGTCCATTACTTCACAGAATGAATCTCATAAACGTGAAAGCTATTAAAATTGAGATGGAGAGACCATCATATCACCGTTATTAATTACATTCAAACAATGTCATTAAATACACCTGACGTATGTTATCATTTTTTTTAATCTTACTGTAATACATGTTATTAGTAGAAGTTCAAATTAAGATCATAAACATATCTCTTAACATATGTTAACAAAAATAAAATCATAAATTTTTATTATTCTACCACTTATATTCCTTACTACAATTAGCCTTTGGTATTCCTATCCATTAATTACACAAATAACATGGTTAATATTTGTTTGTCTTTCACTACATTATTACTTCTATATACATCTTAGATTTGTATCAACGGTTATTTTTTTAAAATGTGAATCTTGCAATTACGCGTATTCATTAAGGTTTTAAACTCAATTAACAAAGTTTCCTAAGTCCAATCCATTTTTACCAAATTTGACAATCCCTACCCATTCGTACTACATTCCCTATAAATGTAATATTTAATAGATTTTATTTCAAATTAACGTACAACTTAATTTCCCTTAATTGAGATCTGATTTTCAAATTTTTATTTAACATACTAAATGAATAAATAACCTAAATAAAGGGTCACCTACTCACTTGCTTTCATTTATAAGTTTACTACCTGCCCACCCAGGTATAGATCCCATATATAACACTAATTAATTTCCAATAACACTGCATTATCCAATTATCATAAATTTGTTCAATATATACTCCTTTTTACTTATAAATAATTTATGTTCTCTATAAATTCTCATTCACCCTTCCGTTACTAAAATTAAAAATCATTAAGTAACGTTTCCTCCACAACAGTATTAAAACTACTTAACATTCAAGAGGACTTTATTTCAAATAAATTGATTAACCAATAAATTAGGTAATATATAATAATTGTTATTATACCCTTAAGATTTACGCTTGTTCTCTTCTATTGGGTTTATAGCCTAAGATAATATAACCAATCCAACTCCATAAATAAAATTGTTTTATTACCCAAATTATACATAAATTTATTACCTTTTACATCCCACTATAAATCAGTGTAACCATTAATACCACCCATATTATCATTCCTTACACAATACCGATCTTATTTAATTACCATTAACTATCTATTTTGTACAATAACTAAATTTTTACATTTGTTACTTATATTTAGTTTTATAACCCAATGTATCATGCTTAAATAAAATGAATTGGAGTTTCATTTCGATTGTTGACAACTGACTTGTATTAACATTGTTTCAGTCTAAATTTAGTTATCATTCCATTATAAAATTGCAATATTTTATTTCTTTCAATATTAACTCATAAAATATTATTAAAATAACAAAAATTTAACATCGAAAATTTATGGGTCGTTACAGTGTTGTATTTATCTAATGTTGTTATAAGCTTCCGCGAATCAAATTTCAACGTTTGAATCTGTGGCATTCGAATACGGGTGAAGTATGGATGTCGATTTTCGGACGTTGGATTTCGGGTCGTGATATTTTCTCATATGGATATTTATTGCAAGTGATAGGTTGGAGAGATCCAACATGATTCGTCACTATGGTTGATGTTTATTTACAAATATTGTTATATATGTTGTATTATGTGATATTTGATATGAATCCCCTTATTAAGTACTTTTGCAGCATCAGGCTATATTTTTGGAAATTTAAAATATTAAAATGATGATTTCAATTTAAAAAGGATTTCAATGTGATTTTGAAAACATATACGTTTTAATAACTTTTGAATTGTTAAAGAAATGTATTTATTTTAAATAAATAAAAAGTTATAATTTTTATGTTATAAATATTATGGTTCTGTGAAATATACTTAAAAATGATTTTTGAAATATGAAGTTAATTACTTTGTAAAATAAGCTAAATCGAGAATTTTTGAACTTATTATAAATGGTTTGTATATGAGATTTATAAAGATCGATATTTTATAAATAAACGTAATGGAATTGTAAACGAGTTTTATAAGTGTTAAAATAAAGTTATATATGAAATATTACAGGTAACCAAGATTTATAAAGTAAGGAAGTTATAAAAGGGTTGTTATTAATAAATATATTTAATGAAATGTATTTTTTAGATGGTGCTTTATAAATATTAGAAATGGATTTATAATTAAATTTGTAAATGAATTTGCAATTAAAATTTAGAAATGAATTTATAATGGACTTATAAAAAATGAGATTACAAAAGAATGAATTTGTAAATAAGAGATATATAAATTAATTAACTTATAATTGGATTTTGACACATAAATGAGATATACATGGAATTTGTTAATAAAGGAATTTTATAAATGGAAGTTTTTATAAAATAGAAATGTGGATTTTAAACACTATTTTATAAATGTGAAATCAATTTAATTTGATATGCTAAATATAGATTTTATAAAAGGAAATATATTCACGTTTTTAAAGTGAAAAATCCTTAAAATGAATGTTTTAAAAGTGATATTATAAAATGGAGTTTAAATTGTTTGAAAACGAAATAAATTGTGAATTCACTTATTATTAAAATAAGCATATGGAAATGTTTTCCAAGTATTGAAATATAGGAATGGATTTGGAATTATATCTTTTAAAGATAATTCGAAGTGAATATTTGGAAAGTGATTTACTTAATAAAAGATTAATTAAAAGGGCCTGGGTGATTGCCTATGGTGCTAGATATTTTTTTTTTTGCTTTGATAGTTAAATAATCGACTATCAAATAAATATTGGCCTATTTATTGTTGTTGGTGCGAAGAGACCTGGATCAGATTTATCTGAAAATCACTTCAAACCAACTTATTTATGACGATTATGCAGGTTATTGATGACATTGATATTTAGGATTTTCATAGTGAAGGACTGCTTGTTGATCGTTTGAAGTTAAATCCCAATATACGTATAGTAGTAGTAGTCTCTTCGTTATGAAATATCCAATGCAAGGACTATTTGCTACTAATCCTAGGGTAACTCCCTACAGGATGTGGTAGGAAAGTACATTCGGTTTGTCCTGTTCTTGGACAACTTGTATGGACGGATGTCTGACAGTATATTTTCTGAGATTACGTACATTGGTTTTTACAAACATACATCTATGAGGGCAGAGAAGGCAACTTCTCTTAGCTTAACACCCTCCTTGAGACGTACAAGCTCAAGTGTTGTATTTTTGTAGAGACAATTAGTGGTCAACGGAAATGACAATATGACATTCAAAGATAATATGATATGTGTAAATGTAATCGTTACCTCAAGTCTTATCAATCGAAAATGACCGAAACAGGGTTAAATACAGTAAGGCTAAGTGGGACATTACCATTAGGATATGATCATTCCTTTCTAGATATATTTCTTCCTACTATGACATTCGGGACGTAAATTATTACGGATGTATGCTATGAGGGCCCTTGGATAGGTCGGTAACGACCGAGGGATGACATATTCGGCACTATCTAATTATAGATGTAGGCCGGTCTTGTGTTGGTAGAGGATCTTTTTGATGGATCCTTGGTACATTCCTTTAGAGATGTACTGCCATAAGGCATTCCCTTCACCTGTTCATTTGTATGGAAATCCAAACTCCACTACTTGTCTGCCATTTTGCTTGTATTACCCACTTTGTGGCTATATGCTGGAATTTAATCAATCTAACAATTTCGGCTATGATTCTTATTATTTGTATAATAGACACTAGTAATGATATAATATGATTTGATATGAAATGTTTTGGGTTATCTAAGTAAAAACCCGTCCGTGTTTATGTGTGGGCGTGTCTTACACCTTTCTTTTGATAAAAGAACGCTTTGATAAATCTAAAATAAATTCAGTTGAAATATGTTTTTCTCAAGCTGGCTTACTAGACCGATCTGGGCGTTCTTCCCTTTCAATGCTCGGGTCAGACCGAGTATATTTACAAGTTCATATTTGGTGCTTTTGGAGCTTCAGCAGACGAGTTGGAGATCTTCATGTCGTATACACATATTTGTTTATTTTCCGCTGCATTGTTGTTGAAAATTATCAACATTTGTAAGGACAGGTTATCATAATTGTCCAAGCTGACAATTATTTATTCATGTACTCTGATTGATGTATGTATATTACAATTTCTCTTTTGTAAAGGTTATTCATC
Organism: Allium cepa; assembly: GCA_030765085.1. Lineage (NCBI taxonomy): Eukaryota > Viridiplantae > Streptophyta > Magnoliopsida > Asparagales > Amaryllidaceae > Allium > Allium cepa. The sequence continues at coordinate 208,803,252 of CM060934.1, forward strand.
TATATTATATGTTATTCCACTACGATGTGAGATCTGTATTGTTATTGTTCTATTTCTCTCTTCTTTCTTTCTTCTCGCCCTCTCTTTTCTTTCTCATGACTTTCCGTCATTCTGTGCTTTATAGGTCGGACATGTGCGGTTTATTGTCGATTCAAAGGGTATGGATTTGCGGGTTGTCACATTAATGATTATTGATCTTATTTGACATAAAAAATACAGGTAGGTTCCTTCTTTTGAAATCATATAAGTATGTTTACATGGAACCATAACTATAAGAAGGCATGGATCCGTGCATACCTCGTAAAACTATCAAATCACCATCATTATACAATTGATTAATAATTATTTGTTGAAATTTGAATTTGTAAAGGCTTGGGTAAATTTAGTAGCTTGTCAATCAAAATGTATATCAAAACGGGCATTTAAAGCTATTTTTTAATCATTATGGCCCAATTAATTTAAAATAAGTTTTTAATAAATTACAAGGTCAAATCATTTTAAGAAACTCAACCATTGTGATGTCCATTACTTCACATAATGAATCTCATAAACGTGAAAGCTATTAAAATTGAGATGGAGAGACCATCATATTACTGCCCAATCATGGCATCGACTATCATACCTAGAATCAAGACGGAGCAACGCGAGCAAGAGGAGTGGGGCGAGATGGAGAAGTTGAGACGGTTGAATAGGGCAGAGCGATTATCACGAGCTGAAGAAGTTACAGAGCGACAGAGTTAGGGTTAGCGAATTTAATGGAACGGGCGTTGTTTTGATTAGCGTAGTGTATTAAAGTATTTGAGAGTATACGAAAGGGTTAAAAAAATTATAGGAATATTGCAATGGTCTGGAGCCATTGCTAAATAGCTACAATCCTTAATCGTTGCTATATATTTTGCAATGACTAAAAACCATGGCAAAATTTCCATGGCTTAAGACCGTGGTAAATTTTTCGCATTGGGGTATGGCAAAATGAGAAGTATGGTATAGTGAGTATATAGAGATTCACATGGATTGCCAACGTTGCCCTTCCGCTCCTTTGATTTTTGCCTTTAGATCATGCCATGTATCAGCTATCCATTGTGGTTATTTGATATGCATGGATTGCTAACATGGCTTTTGACGGAAAATTGTAATTTGAGCGGTTGAATTTCGAACTTGGGCAAAAAGTTTGAAATTGACGTAGGAAAACCCTAATTTGAATAGACCATGGCTTTCTAGTTCTGCAAAGCAACGGGATTGGGAGCTGCACATATATGTAGAGGAAGCCGCAATAAGAAACTGTCCTTCATTTCAAGGAGACCTACATCACTATCAACACTTTTGGACTTCGCTTTAGTTTATGGGGAGTTTGCCTTCATTATGTTTGGGAAAGTGATACTGTGTAGCATTCGAACTGCATTAACATTCCTGAAGTTGTAGTGCGCTTTCCAATTTGAGATATTAACATACCATAGTTTTGGAGGTGGTTGGAATTGATTACATGACTTAGTAGAAGAGACCGAGCTGTTATATTAAAGGGTGATCACCTTGCATGAACTTGTTCCGTACCGCTCTCTCTATTAGAGGATTGCGTCATCGCTTTTATCTTTGACATGGATTTACCGATTTTGCAGATGAAGTTGGGATTTCTTGGTTTACCTTTAAGGAATGAATTTCGACTCTTAATCGTGGAGCAGTTTTTCCCTATTGTCTCATCCCTCAAGTCTTTGTGCTTGTGGGTAGTGTTTTTAGGATTGCGACACTATTCTATTACATCAAGATGATGACGCTGTCTTGTCACAACAAGATGGCGGTGCATTCTTTATTAATTCGATATTGATATATGATTATGGTGCAACCCTTTTACTTCATCATGAAATCAAGATGGCAACACATCTTTATAGTCTTTAATAGACAATTGCAGAGCAGACCTGCCACTTTAGATGTTAGTTTAAGATTGTGGTACATTCCTATTTGCGTATAGTCGCTTAAGGGGCTATGCCGCTATTCTTTATTATTAATGTTGCTTTCGTGGAGGCAACAAAATCTCTACGTCTTATTGTTACTTAAAGATTGTGTCGTACTTCTAATTTATTAAAGCTTGCTTTTTTGGAACCGTAGCATGGCTTTTCATATTTGATGCTTGAAGGTCGTGCCATAGTTTTACCTACTAAAGTAAGTGTTAGGGTGGCGGATCGATTTTTACTCTTTGTGGCTATTTTAGGTATCCAACACAGTATTTTAGAATCGAAGCTACATTTGATGGAAAGCGCGGTCTTTACGTTTTGTCACTGTCTTAAGGGTTTGGCACAATACTGCCTAGATCTTGTTCTCATTTCTTTTTCGTTGTTTGACTTCTATTATGCGAGTAGTTCTTTTGGTTCAGTTTGTATTAACTTCGACAATGTTTCAAAAATATGGCGTAACAACAATCAACCTCGTCTTCCCTGGCTAGGCACATGGCCCACAATTACTCCCATTGTCAAGTAGGGGCTCCTTACCCACTTTATGGGTACTTCAAAAATTTTGCAAATTATCTTCAGATTTCTCTATTCAAGCTTCACTTGAATGCATATGCTATTTTCAATGGTTTATTTATATTTTGATAGGTTATTTGAGAGGGAACCGACTCCATGAGATCATATATTTCTAAAAGATAAAGAGCTCTAAACAACATCCAAAGCTTGCATAGACTTCAAGATAGAAGACTTGTATTCTAAGTATGGTGATTGTAATAAAAAAAAAATTCTTTATTTGCGATGAGTCTTCTTGCTTCTACTGGTTCCATTAAGTCTGTAAGAGTTTTCCCCAAACATTTTTCAATTTCTAATATTTACTCGAAGGTTTGTTTTGAAGATGAATAAAGCTCCAAAGATGAAGCAGAATACTATGTCTATTTATTTAATATTTTGTTTCGTTATATGTAAACCATGGTTTATTACTGGTTAAGCGAACTTACTGGCATCCTCATATGTTGGACATGTCACTATTATCTATATTTTATCGTACTTACTCATTGTGGGCACATTTTGAGAAATAAACTAATAAAACTATTATGCAATGATGTAAAGTTTGGTGTTTGCTACGTTTACTTTGTTATGGAATAAAATAGATCTAATTTTATTACTTAAAAATAATTTAGTGATGATTCTAGCATGCTCGTGTTCATTTATGAATTTTGGAAAGGGGGAATTGTATATGCATATGTATGTAAAGATGTGATTTGTGTGTATATGGATATTTTATTTAGATACATGTTAGTGACACAAAATGCGACAAGAGAGCTGATCTTAACCATTAGAACCCCCTCTTATTTTCATCTCTCATCTAATGACAAAAAATACAATTGTTAATGCTTGTGCGTGCCGAATTATGTGTCCAACAGTCTCTCACCCCATACACACATAAATACTCTCACACGCACATGTATATATACTACTAACCTACACAATTTTAACTGCAAATACAATTTAAAATAATTTTGTGGAAATTTTGCTCATACCCTTATCTTCAAAATTGGACTTTAATTAAAAAGCTTCTCTGATCAAAATTAGTAAAATCACCCACAGTAATTAATTTCGAACTATTTCTTGATTTCGATATTTTTTACCCATTTAGGCGACATACTTCTTTCATGAACCCTAATTTGATCTATTTATTGAATTATTTGATTTTATTAGGTATTTTTTTAATTTTAGTTATTTTTTGTCTTTCCAGTGGTCTCAGACGTGTTTGAGTAGTGCGTATTTTTTATATTATGAGAACAGATTTATGCAATGATTTGCAATTTCTTCTAATAATATGTATATATGTTGTAGTACTTTTAATTCTAGTCATACATTTTTGCATATCCATATATTTTATAGATATTTAATCCATTTTGTAAATATTTGTACAATTATGCATTCATTTTGTAAACATGTGAAAAAATATGGATTCATTTTGCAAATATTTGCAAAATTATGCATTCATTTTGAAAATATTTGTAAAATCATTTTTAACGTCAGAAACATTTTGCAAATATTTGCAAAAGTAATGTTGTTTATTTTCATTTATTTTGAAAAAATATTTGCAAACCACGTATCTACAAAATCATTGAATTTGTTGGAAATTGCTTCATTCAACTTTTTAGTTGTTCACGTTTAAATTTTCTTTGTATTTAATTTTTTTTATGGATTAAAAAGTCTAAAATTCAGCTTGAGTTCAATTTTTCATTTTGAAAAATAAAATTTCAAAATAGATTAAGTAAAATCATTTTTCAAAATGCTAAAAACACTTGGAATGCATATTCAAAATAAGCTTAAAAATTAAAAATTGAAAGCTTTGCAATATGAACCCTTGTTTACGTGATAAGAGCCCATAAAGCTCAACTGACCCCTTCTTGGATAAATACGATTCCATTCCTCGCTAGGGTTTTCTCGCACTAGTTCGCCCCGCCGCCTTCCGAAACCAATGGATAAAAAATGCTTACTGTTGTCTTCTGAAACCCCTCGCGAGGGTTATCTCAGTAACATCAGTCGTCTTACTGTCTGTAGGTTTGATTTTAATACCGTGTTTATTGGTTTTATAAACTTAATGTTCACTTCTTAGTCAAATTTATTCAATCCTGCTGTAAATACTTGCTCTTGTCATTCATCACAACGGTGCCGGCTGGCTTCTACACCGGTATTGGGTCTAATAATGACTAAATGAAAGTTTCCCTTTGAATCATCATGTGCAGTTAACCTATTTGATAGGCTCTGCTGCTTTGTGAATTAAGAGAATACAGTAAACTCAAATGGAATATTGAGATCTAAATTCAAATTTAGATGCTTTATAAGAAATAATATGGATTTTACTTGCTTTTAGTGCTATATGCTTTGTCAACTGTTTCTTATGCATCGAAATCTTTTTCGGACATTACATTATTTAAGTTCTCATCAACTTTGTGCAGCTGTATTTAATTTCATTTTCTTACAAATATTTTTTTTCTCATCATCACAGCAGTGCTGGCTATTTTTTAAACTCGTAATGTGCCTAATGATGACCAAGTTAAGTTACTTAAAGGTTACATTGATTTACACTTTGAAGAGAGTATGTCCCGTTGACTCCTGTGTGTTACTTCATTACACATCCAAATCTTTTTATGCATAAGGTTTTTTTTCTTCTTCTTTTCTTTCCAAATTGTCATCTATAAAGCAAATAGGTGTTCTTGTACCAATTTTGTGTCGGAAGATCACTAAATTGTTGCCAGTAGACTAAAAAAATTCATGTGAGAACACCAACGTAGCTCATGTGACAGACATGCAGTGGTTAAAAATAAATATATCCTTTGCTTATATTTTTTATGCAAAAACTTAGTTATGTTTCTATAGTTACAAGAGTGGGCATTGTTGACTTGCTCCCTTTTACCCTTTTGTGGTTTGGTCTTGGGGATTTATACGATGCTCTAGATCAAGGTTTTTGGAGTTTGTCAGGCTTCGTCATAATTATATAATTTTAGTTTGGAAAATGCTCCAACATTCCACTTATCTTTATAGCTGGACTATTTTTTGTCATTTATCTTCTATATCTCATCCACTAGGACCATACTCTTTGATTTATCATAAGATCAGCTTCCTCAGTTATTAAGATCATGTCAACAGCTTAATAATGTTACATCGCCTGTATTTGCTATTCATGTGAGTATATTTGATTAAATAAGATCATTATAATCTTATTTATATAAAAAACTTAGCACGTGTATGTATTATCAATGTATATATGTTTGTATTACATATAACCGTTTTTTTACCTAAATACATTACATATGACAGTATATTTTACAATAAAAAGAAGCAAAATGTTATTATTGTGTGTTTTTAACTTGTATATGTATTAATTAGAACATATTTTCGATAAATACATTACATTTGGGTGTAATAATTAATAGAAAAGCGAAATGGCAGCCTAATGATGGAGATTAATCCATGTTTTATTAGTGTTAATTTATCAACTATGATTTTTCATGCGGTGTTGCTCTTTGCTCTTGTCAGATATGTTTTCAACATAATATATTTGGCTAGGAAAAAATGCTTGCTAACACTTCTCATCTCAATGATAATAATGGAGATAGAAAGTGCACATTGGAAGTTAATTTGTACATAAAGTCTGTAATGAATTTTGAATTTGTTCATCAAGTATTTAAATTGAAAGAAGGCTGTAATCTATATTAATTAAACTGTTTTGTGATGATGACTGAATTGATAAGTAAACTCTAGTGCAGGTATAAAGTAAAATATATAGGAAAAAAATATATTTGTCAAGTGTCATCATTGTTGAGTGGCTAATTTACTTCATTGAGACAATGGTCTTTAAAAACATACGCCAAAATAGACCGGTTTAGTTATTATAAATAGCAGATAATAAATTAGAAGAGAAGCAGTCAATTGAATTAGTTGTTAATTAACTTCATTGAGACCACGGTCGATTACTTAAAATCATATGCCAAAATAACGGCCTTGCTTGTTCCATGAAATACCGACTTTCTTCAGAAGTTAAAAGTTGAAATCTAAGGGCAACTCCAATAGATGAATTACATCCTGAATATGGGTAAAAATTTTCTCCAATCGTTCGATTACGCTGTAATATTCAGCGTAATGTTCAGGATCCGATGCAGGATCCTGAACTGGGCTTGGGCGCCCATTTTATGGGTGCCCAAGCCCTGGCGCCCATTTTATGGACGCCAGGCTTCTGGCGCCCATAAAATGGGCGCCCAAGCCCCTCATTTTTGGGGGGCCCTCAGGCACCCATTTTATGGGAGCCTGGCGCCAGGCTCCCATAAAATGGGTGCCTAGCATCAGGCGCCCATTTAATGGGCGCCTGATGCCAGGCGCCCATTTAATGGGCGCCTGGCATCAGGCGCCCATTAAATGGGCGCCTGACCACTGAACATCTCAGCCCACTTCAGGGCTGAATATTCAGAGCTCTGAATATTCAGCCCTGAATGGACTGGAGATGCCCTAAGGGCGTGAGTTCACTGATGTGAAAGATGGCTTTAAACGGTCAATGTTCTAGGAATCAAGTTATTTTATGTATTATATTGTTTTGCACTTGAAACATTCCAGCGTTGATGTTTGCTTTGTCATTTGAAGGTGCAGTTGAAGTTTTTTGGTAAATAATACTTGTGATCAGCCGGTGTAATGTAGGCCTAATGTCATCATCATTAGACCTGTAAAGGAATACTTTCGGATACAGATATTGTCGTATTCGCATCTGCATTCGAAATCATTTTTAGATATTCGCATCCGTAGATACGTATGGATAGTGGATAATTATCCTATTCACTAACGATCAATAAATCGAAAAATATAAATAAATTTTTTGGTTAAACATAAATTATTTTCAATCCCATTTGGTATAAAAGTGTGAAAAATAAACAAATAGAATGATAATAAATGGTTGTGAGCAATTAATATTCATTAAATTCATATAATACAAACCATTATCTTAATAAAAAAATAAGCACATTTTTATCGTTATACTAAAATACACAAAATATTAACTATAATCTTGACAAAAACCGAATGGATAATTTTTAGATATGCATACCTTCGTATCTACAGCCGTATCTGTTTTTTCGGATATCAGATATTTAGTCGTTTTTCAGATACGGATGCAGTTTGATTTCAGATATTTCGAGTATCCATTACTAGACGGAATTATCATTGGCAACTAAAATTCAGTTGTCTACTTCACCTTTTGTTTATTGTTTATTATTTTTGACAAGTAAACTTGTTAGGTAGCACAAAAAACTATAAGAAAAAAAAAAAAAAAAGACAAAGCTACTAATACTGTCGCTCTTGTACTAGGCGAATTATTGTTGCAATGGGAGGATTAATTTAGCTAGAAAAGATGTTTGCAAACACACATTAACGGTTGTACACATAATAAATAGAAGTAGAAGTGCATGTTGAACTTATTGTTTTCTTAATTTCTGCAATGAATTTTTATTGTTTCCCATTATTATTTGAATTTGAAAATGGTTGTAGCATGTGATGTGTCAATATTGTTATATTGTTTGCTATATAAATCTAACTATTAAGAAAGACTTAGTTAAAAAATGCAAAATATTTAGAGAGAAATGTTTACATAGTTGTCTAATTCTTTTATCAGATATCATCCTTATTAGGATGGCTACAAAATATGAATCCTCATCTGTTCGTTGCCAATTACCAATAAAATAGGCATTTAGTTTGTCACATTTTATCCCTACGTCATTTGTTCACGTCATTGCATGTTTCACTTGGTACAACGTTCTAAATCTGTGATGAAGTTTAGTTTAAGGATGTATGATCTCTTCTGGGCAGCATATGTCAAGGAATACATGGATTCAGCTAAGTCACTTTATTGTGATACATGATACATGTTAAGGTTATTATCATAGCTCACTTTACTCTTTGTTAAATGTTTATGTTTAATGAAACTATGTTCTTTAATATCATTGCCAAATGCTAGAGGCCTGCTGCTATGGCTGCTACAAACGATCTACCATTCAGTTTATAAAGCCATTTTAGTAATGTTGTGCGGTTCATCTGTAAGCGCTATTTTATTTTAGTTTGAAACTAATTTCATAACATTTTGTTCAGTAGCTTGTTGCCTTCAAAATCCACCTTCTATAATTGCAAAACATACTAGTTATGTCATGAATCTCATGTGGAAATTCTTTCTTGAAAATTAAATACGATTGTAATAAAATGATTTAATCTTAATGATTTTTGTGCTTTGCTCTCTTTTGTTTTGTGATATGCTGACTAGAAGTCATGCTTCTATTTCAACAATTATATCATAATAATTTCCATTCTTTTTTTAACTTCTAAACTAATCCAATTCAAGCTTGTAGAAAAATAAGTTGTCCTTGGTCTTTGTATTCCAATATTTTCGAATTTAATTTCTCTCTTATTATTCTTCATGTAAGACCTTATTTTTTTAACATAAATAATTTATGTTTTTGTTGGAATTATACAAAATATTCAAGTTATACCAAGGAGTTCTCTACCACTAGATTTGAGAAGAGAAGAAATAAAAAAGAACGATCAAAATTAATTTCCTTTAAACTTCTTTTTTATTAAACCCTTCAAGAACAAACACGAAACTCTATTTTGAGTGCCAAACTCAAAATCGAAGGTCTAACATAATTATTGTCTTAAGCTAATGGAAAAACGATTTCTGTATCTATAATAACAAATTACTTAATCATCAGGTCTACATGTACATAACAACAAATAAATTGTTGAATTTTCATATTATTACCAATATGTTAGGCATGTTTGTAGGACGTTTGAGAATAAAACCATTGGCAAACTCATTTTATTGTGAAACAATGGATGAGATTTCTTCGGAGGATTATTCATTTTCCTAGTAAAATATGGTTGTGTGCATGAACAAAAATAATCATTTCATGTAGTTAAAAAATAGTACATTGGATTGAAGGGAAAAAAGGAAAATAACAATTAATTCATGGTAAAAATCGTAAAGGTTATTTTGAACAATTCGAAAGCTTCGAGTGAGGGTTTTCTCGTTATATATAGATATGCATTGCCACATATGCGACACTAATTTAGGCAAATCAAATATGTCTTTTCCTATTCCTTGAAATGTGATTTTGTATCAAAAAATACAACACTCCACCTTATCAAATATACATCATAGTACATGCTCTTTCTACAGTTTAACCAAAACATATAATAATAGGTATGTTCTACAATCAAACATTCTTCCACAACTAATTCAATATTGCTTGTAGTACCGCAAAGACTTTGTGATAGTCTGTTGAATACACTACCTTGATTTAAACAAGCTTGTCTATTCAATTCCAGTTTGAGAAGTCTTTATGCATTTCATTGTTTTATATAACAATTTGTATATACGAATGGTACGACACGCACTTCGCGCGTCATGATGGCACGTGCTTTGCGCGTGAATTATTTTTTTATAAATTGTATATGTATAACTCATTCGAAAAAAATATGATTTGTACAAATATTTAATTGTATTTTTACGTTGAAATGATATGAAATTAGTTTTAGTTTTACTTTCTAACTTGCAACTTCTAATTTTTTGTTAGTTTGAATTTTTATTTCTAAATTAATAAAGAATGAAACTATTTATTTTTATTAGTTTGAAGTTTATTTCTGTTATTAATTAGTAAAAAACGATTTTGAAAAAAATTAACTGTTAGATCCTATATTTTTAAGTAATATTAAGATTTCAATAATGTCTATAGAAGAGCGTTTTGAATATGTAAAGAAATTTAACCGGTATATGCTACTTTTAAGGGATATTAATAGTTGTAAATATATGTAGAAGAATGTTTTCGGTGGTTAACGTTGATATCAAAAAAGCGGGACACCAAATATATTACAACTATTATTAAAAAATACGAGCGTTGCGGCATGCGCTTCGTGCGTGATGATGTCATGTGCTTTGATCGTAAATTATTTTTCTACGATTTATATATGATTAACACATTCAAGAGAAATTGATTTGCAAAAATATTTAACCATGTTTTCACATTGAAATCATGTGTAATTAATTTAAATTTTTATTTTTAAGCCGCAGCATTTAATTTTGTTAGTTTAAATTTTATTTGTATTATTAATTAATAAACAAATTTGTTTAAATGATGTTTATTTGTTCGATCCTATTTTTAAGCTAGTGGGATATTTTGAATTTGTAAAGAAATTTAACTGTTATATGCTATTTTTAAGTGATATTAATATTTATATATATATATATATATATATATATATATATATATATATATATATATGTAGAGGAGCGTTTTTGTGTAGTTAACGTTGATACTAAAAAATTGTGACACTAAATGTGTTACAACTATTATTAAAAATTAATTAATAAACAACGAATTTGTAAATGATGTTTATTTGTTAGATCCAATTTTTAAGCGTAGATGGACATTTTGAATTTGTAAATAAATTTAACTATTATATGCTATTTTTAAGGGATATTAATATTTGTAAATATATGTAGAAGGGTGTTTTCGGTAGTTAACGCTAATACCAAAAAAATATGACATCAATGGTATTACAAGCATTATTAAAGATTATTGCGTTCTCGTCTTGCATGTAGAACCTTCTCATTTGCTTTGCACGCTCTTTGGATTCCATCTTAAATTGAAAAGTTGTAATCTTTTCAACCATCCTATTGAAATAAGATTTTAGTGTTTGGGATGTCGGGGAAAATCCTTTCAGATGATCAGTCTAAGAGAATAAAAAATCCAACGCAGTGGAAAACAACTGGATCGTGATTGTAGTGAGACGAAACAAACAGAGATAAATAGTAGAACAGACAGTCACAGATTTATGCAATGCAGAAAAATAAATAACACCAGTATTTATAGTGGTTCCACTACCGCGGGGCAGCGTTCGTCCACTTGGGGTGAGGAAATTTTATTAATCACTGAAAGATTAACGTTACAAAAATGATTCAATTTTGGAGGTTATACATAAGATGAATAACAATACGGACAAAATTTTACAAAGTTTCAGCTTTCTAAGATGGCTGTCATTGTTGTACAGAAGTTCCACCATTTATAGAGTGAAGCTATGATGAGGGGTAACTGTTATATAGCACTCTTGGGGTTCGGTTCGGCAAACATCAAAAATGGTTCGGCATCCATCTGAACCGGCATAATTAGGTTTGGCAATTAGTACCCTAGATCTGGACCAGCTAAGCTTACAACACATCTCGTTCGGCATTTGCATTTAGTCCGGCACTCGACGCCCGAACAAGAAAACTGGACCGGCACTCATTTGGAGCGGCACTACTTGGTCCGGCATGCATCTGGTTCGGCATCACCACTTCAGCACACGTTTGGATCAGCAAAAGCAATCTGGAGCGGCATGACTTTATCGAACCAAAATTCTCGTCCACAATACCATTCCACCGAATGAAATATTTAATCGGTACTATTTCCAAATGAAATCAGCTGCTCCAACTTCGCCGAACCAGATCCTCTCGTCTTGTCTTCACAGTCGATCGAAGCAACACCATCGGATCAAAATTCTTGTCCGGTCTTCCACCGAACGAGGTCACCTTCTCACCGAACAAACTCCATCGGACCAAATCTTTGGTCCGACATCTCCTCCACCGAACCTGACTTCTGGTTCGACTTCCAAGCTTCTCCGCAACACCATGGTTTCAAGGACTCCTACTTATACATTGACATTTTCTTCTCCGATGAAATTGGTATTACATCTAACAATCTCCACCTTGATACCAAATTTCATACAGGCCTTCCAACTTCATTTACACCACTATGCTCCAAGCAATGGATGCTTATCCAATGAGCTTCGGCAATGCCGTCTCTCATTACACTTTGTCAACGAACTCCGGCAAGCCACCGCCCATCAACGAAGTGTTTAAAGTACCCAGTCCGCGTTGAACCTATTAATCTCCACCATGAAAACAGACGTCTTCATGAACCATCTTAACTCTCCCTCGTGACACCTAGCACTTCATTAAGCGAATCAAGTCCGAGCAATGCTCGAACTTGGAAACAGGTAATGACTTGGTAAATATGTCTGCTGCATTCTTTTTTATGTGAATTTTTTGAAGGCGAACTAGCTTCTCTTCACTCATCGAGACAAGGAACGATTCTCTCACCTCAATATGCTTCGTCCTCGAGTTGAATGTCAGATTTTCAGCTAAGTGAATTGCACTCTGACTATCACAATGCACATTTACTGCTTCGTATGCGAATCTCAAATCACACAACAATCACCTTAAAAATAAAGCGTCTCTTTAGCTGCTTTAACCACATCTATGTGCTCTGCCTCTATAGTAGACAAAGCCACAATCGTCTAAAATCTCGCTCTCCAATTGATCGCTGTCCCACTAATGGTGAACGCATATCCGGAGGTTGACTTTCTTCAATCTCTATCACCGGCATAGTCGGAATCATAAAATCTAACCAAGCTGAAATCTCTTCCTTTGCCGCCAAAGACAAGTATATGGTTTAGAGTTCCTCTAAGGTATCTAAAGATACACTTCACTACTTTCCAATGTGGCTTTTCTGGATTTGCCATGAATCCATCCACCAATCCAACCGCTTGTACAATGTCAGGCCTAGTGCAGACCATGACTTACATCAAGCTGCAAACTGCACTTGCATATGAGACCTCCATCATATAAGCCTTTTCCTTTTCCAAAATCGGAGAGCCTTTACTAGAAAGCTGTATGTGCAAAGGCATGAGTGTGCTGATTGCCTTTGCCCCTTCAATGCTAAACTGAGCAAGCACCTAAAGTTGTATGTGCAAAGGCATGAGTGTGCTGATTGCCTTTGCCCCTTTAATGCTAAACCGAGCAAGCACCTTTCGAATGTACTCCTTTTGAGTGAGGCTCAAAAGTACTACCTTTCTATCCCTTTGGATTTCCGTGCCCAATTTTTTTACTTTTGCAAGGTCTTTCATTTTGAATTTCGCTTTTAGTTTTGCTTTAAACTATCAATTTCAGCCTTATCCTTGGAAGCAACCAATATATCATCCACATATAAGAGTAGGTACACCCATCTACAATTCTCTAAATGCTTGAAGTATACACAAGCGTCTTCGATGCTATGATCAAAACCAAGTGAAATCATAAAAGAATCGAACCTCTTGTACCATTGTCTAGGCGATTGCTTAAGTCCATACAATGACTTTCAATTTGCAAATCCAATTTTCTTTCCCATTTACTACAATTCCTTATGGCTGCTTCATGTAGATGGTCTCATCCAAGTCTCTGTGTAAGAAAGCGGTTTTCACGTCCAGTTGCTCCAGCTCCAAGTCATGAGCTACGATGAACGTGAGAAAAATACGGATGGACATATGCTTCACTACCGGAGAGAATATCTCATCATACTTCAATCTCTTTATTTGCGAAAACACTTTAGCAACTAGTCTAGCCTTATATCTCCAATCGCCCTTCACCTTGAACTGTAACGATCCCGTTTTTAAGTCAAATTTACTTTAGTAATTAATATAAAATTTTGGATTAATGTGTGAATTAATTTGAATATTTTCCAAAATAAATAAGATATGTGTTTGTTTTATATAAATAGAATTTGATTTGAAATTGGAAAAAATAAATATCTTATAAATAAATTTGGATTTAAAAACTATATATTTTAAAACTAATAAAAATTTGTTTCTAATATATATATGTATATATACATTGTGATTTGGAAATTATATTTTGAATTTAATATAATATGATAATTTTCAAAAGCTATTTAAGGGTTAAAAAACTAACACATATATATGTATATATGTTTATTTATTAATGATTAATTAGAATTTTAAATCATTTTCTTTAAGGTTATAAATTTAAATAAAAGGAAATGTACTTATATAATATAAACTATATATATAAATATTTATTTATTAAAAATTCTAATAGCTTTATTTGAAAAGGATTTATTAAAAGGTTTAAATATTTTCAAATTTATACATGAGATGAAAATGGTTTGTGTGTGTATATATATATATATATATATATATATATATATATATATAAATTATATGTTAATATAAAAAAAAGTATTTATTAAAATTGAAAAATATATAAATATAAAACTTATATATATATATATATAAACTAAAATAAAATGTATTAAAAAAACATATTTAAATATTTAATAACATGTAAAAGACAAGTGTAAATTTTTTAAAATGTCATTCAACAAATGTAAGTAAATTATGCCATGCATTAAACAAGTGTTTACTTAATTTCAACATGTAATACAAGTGTCATTAATTTTTCTTTTCATTTTTAATAATAATAAATAATCAAAGCTATGCATATATACATCACTATCTCCTTCTCTTCTCAATTATCTTTCAAACATCCAAAAAAAAAAAAATGAATGAAAACCTGGTAACTCAACAAAGCAAAAACCAAAAAGGAAAACACCTGAGAAAGAAATCAAATTCAAGTTTGAAATTCAAATCAAAACCAAAGATGAAATCTAGAAGCAAATAATTTTTTTTTCAAAATCAAAACCTGGAAACAAAAGTAAAGCTTAAAGCAAATTTCCAGATCAAAGATTCAAGATCAAAACAATTTCAGAATTTTCAAAGATCAAGAAAATTCAAGTTGCAATTCATATTCAACTCGGTTTAAATTCAGAACATCTCAAGCATCAAGTTTCAAGATCAAAACTCAAATCACTTTCCAGTTTTCTAATTTCATTTTTAGGTTCTGTTTTTATATCCAGGTGAGTAAACTTCACTTTTTGAAACTAAATCCTCTTTATTTACCTATATGCTTGTGATAATGAATGAGAATGATGACTTGAAATGTTTTGTTATGGATGTAGAAATATATTATGTTTGGGTATACAAATTTAAAACACTGAATGTATGCATGCATGTCTGGGTATATGCATATGCATACCTCTGTTGTTTAAGAGGCTCAAAATAATTCTTAACTCTTCATCCAAACCATTATAAAATATGATGTTTAAAAGGAAGTTGATTGTAATGACGCAATACAAATTTTAAAAATAAAAACAAGGAGAATTATTAAGAAATTTATCTGAAAAACAAGGTTTACAGTAAAGCCAAACCATGTCAGAAATTCGACCTGCTTAATTTCAAGATTTTCTTATATGTCTAGATTCGTTTTCTAAAATGATGATTTTTGATAATATTATATGGATTTTTAAGCTTGTGGGTTGTGAGAATTCGTGAGTTGATCGAAATTGGGTTTTATCTCAATTTCCGACGATCGTGAAGTTATGTAGCATCGGGATTATGACCGGAGGTGGGTTGATGATCAAGGGTCGTGGGAAAAATGGTGAGAAATTTTTTAGAGCAGCGGTGCGACGACCATGTAGGGTTCTGGAGTTCGATTTGGTCGAGGTTAGTTTTGGGGGAAACGCGGTGTCGAGGCGGCATCAGAGTGGTTCGGTGGAGGGGGAACGGGAAGCAGGATGTCTGACGATGTTGGTGGCGATAAGGCGGAGGTTCCGGTGGCTTACATCTACGGTACGAGGTGGTTTTTGGCAATCGAGTTTTGGTACCTAATGTGCTCAACTGGTTCGAATTCGATTTAGAAGGTCGAAGCCAGCTCTGGGTGGTCGGGAGGTTTGAGTAGGTCATCGGCGACCTGGAGGCGTCGGTGATGATGGTCAGAACCCTGGCGAACTCTTGTGCTCATGCACGATGCATTTTATATCGGTGATGTTTTAGGTTGCTGTAGGAATTTAGGCACGAGAGAGAACTCGGGGAAAGGAAGGTTTGTCTCAGGTATTGCTCCAGGTAGTTCGCAGTTGCAACAGTTTTCAAATGTAATAAAACAAACAAAGTTTTAAAGAAAAAAAATGAAGGGAAAGGCTTGGGGTTTTGCTCGGGAAAATGTGAAATGGCTCGGGTTGATACCCGAAGTTGTCTCGGGTTAGAAAATCTAAAAGTATTTTTACAAGTTTTTAAAGTTTAAAATAAAACAAGTTTTAAATTTATTCTTAAAACAATTTCTTTTAAATAATAAATGTTTATCTAAACTTTGGGTTAGTTTATGTTTTAAGTAAATTATTTTAAAATGAATTCTTAATTTATTTAAATACGTTTAAAGTGTTTTAATGTATATCCTTTATTTTTTTTAAAAATTCTTAAGTTTATTTAAATAAATTTAAATGATATAATTAAGTAGTTAATTAAAAAATGAAGTATTTTTAATTAACTTAAGAGTTTTAAGTTAATTCATATGTTAAAAATAAATTTAATTTTCAAGGTTATTTAAATAAGATTATTGATGATTAAAGAAGTTAATTAAGATAAATTTTTATCTTTTAATTAATTTAGGGTCTTGATTAATTAAAAGATCATTTATAAATTAATTATAGGGTAATTAATTAATGTACTTAATCAAAGGGTAATTAATTAATTGAGGGTTAATTAATTAAGGTGAGTAATTAAAGGATAATTACTTAAAAGATAATTACTTGATGTAATTAATTAGTGATTACTTAATATAAGTAATTAAGGGTAATTAATTACTTAAAGGTTAAATACTTAATGAAAGTAATTAAGGATAATTAGTTAATGATTAAAGGTCAATTAATCAAGTGATTATAGGATAATTACTTAACTAAAGGGTTAATTTGTTAATATAATTAATTGAAGGTTAATTAATTAAAGTAATTGATTCAGGTTAATTAATTGATTAAATGATAATTAGTTAAAGGTTAATTAATTAATTAAGGTTAATTAATTTATGTGATTAATTAAGAGGTAATTAATTAATGTAAGTAATTGAGGATAATTACTTAAGATGAATAATTAAGGATGATTAATTAGTATTCATTAATTTATTAAAATAATAACAAATGGTTTGTAATTAATTAATGTTAATTAAGAAGGATTTAAAAGTGATTATAGTAATTAATTTAATTTATTTAGAGATTAAATTGAATTAATTAGTAATTGAACAACTAATTAATCTTGCTTACGGATGATTGGATTTTATACTGGATGCCTTGAGTTGGTTGATATCTCTAATATGTAATGTTCTGTGATATGGATTGCTTTGGATTGAGCTGTGATAAATATTTATCTGTGATGTATTGCAGTGTGAATGTGAACTTCTGAATTGAATTGAAATTGTTTACTAAAACAACTTGGCCTTTAAAACGACATTTGAATTTCGATGCGACCGAGTTTTGGATTCCAAATGGTTATCCGAAAACCACATCGAATCTTAAAGATGGATCTTTTGTTTAAAAGATTAAAAATGGAAATTTGTTGTGACTGTATTAACGTGTTTTTAAAATAAGCGCTCATTATTCGGTTAAGCCGGGAGAGAACATTAAGTCATAAAACCCATTTCGAATAATGATATGACGAAATGTGATAGCATTTGAAGACGGTGGTTGAAGACTGGGTATTTTCGAAAACGAAAGGATTACCTGTTGATTGTCTCTGCACCGAGTGGCCCCGATATAGAGATTACCCTAAGTGATGGGGAGTCCGGACGTGATTAGGGAATATCTGGATTTGCAAGGACATTTTCCTTAATTGGACGAAGTGCCTTCGGTTCCATTCAGACCCAGGATGGACTTGTATGGATGTATGTCTGACGTTACACTTTGAGATGTAAAGCTGGTTTCTATCAAATACATTTCTGTTTGGTGGTGGAGAATTTATTCTCTTAGCTTAACACCCTTCTCTAAGACGTACGAGCTTAGAGGTTATATAGTTGATGGTTACTAGTGGTATATTTCCAATTTGGTAATGTGGCATGCTAAGTGCTTATCACTAATTGATCGAAGCATGGCTTCTATGAAAAGCGTAGCTTTGTGGGACGAGACTTCATCGAACCTCACATCCCGAAAATGGTTGAAACATCAAGGATGCGGCAAGGTTACGGGGTCGCGCCCGTTTGGGTATGTGCATTTTCTTCTAGATAAAAAGTGGTATCATGGTATGAAGTCCAAATATTTAACTTATGTGGTTATTGGAATTTGTTGTTGGCGCCTCGGTAAAGGTCGGTTACGATCGGAGATGGAATACTCGTAACAGTTAGCTACCTAGTTACAGAGGTAATCCGGCCTTGTATTGGCAGAGATCCAGTTAGGTTCTCGGGGTGTCCCTCCAGAGGCGTACCCATTCGGAAAGGAAGTTCCTTAGCTTTGACCATTTGTTGGATATCCAATCACCAAATACGAGCATTGTACGGTTTTAGCTGTATAACCTACCATCTAACATGGTAGCTATAGTAGGCATACTATAATGGTACGTATGCTGGCTAAGATTAATATTATACTTTCGAAATGTTTTCCACACTATGCATTAATAATAATATAAAAAAGTATTTTCGCGTATCAAGCATGTTTGACTGCTATAAGGAGAAACCTCCCCCATATGTGCGATTGCATTGAGTGTATGCCGGGAGACCTTATGGTAGTTTCATTTTCCAAAAAGCATATCGAATTTCTTTTTATTTCTTTCTATTTCTTTTTGTACAAACAAATGTTTTATGTTTTCTCACACAAGTCTCATGAATGACCTGTAGTTTATTGTTCCCTTTCTAAACTCTGAGTGCCCACAATTTTCCACACCGGCAGACTAGAGTCAAGTTACCAGCTAGTTCAGATAGTAGATGTAGATGTTGGAAGTCTTTGAAGTCTGTGGATTCGGGATCGCATTTGTTATACTACAGCATGATAGGGGGTTCTCGCTTCGGGTTTGGTGGCGAGCAGGAGACTCTTACCCCTACATGTCCCTGTGAGGGTTGGTTGCGAGTCGAGGGGCTGACTGTAAAAGCAAATGCGAGGTACCAATATGAGCCACGGTGGAGTGAGCCGCTGTCGATGGCCGGAAGGCTTAGACCGTCACATTTGGTATCAGAGCTAAAGGTTGAGTAAGTACTTTAGCTTTGGAGTATAACTCATTAGGTGGCTCATTAGAGATAGAATTTGAAATACCCTAGAATGATTATATTCCCTAAGATATCTTGTCCGTATGCCTCATCAATTCTCTTACTGTTCACTAATAGTGAGAATGAGTGCAAGAAGAGGACGAGGCAGGGGACAGGGGAGTACCACTACAAATGGTCGATACCCTGCAACAACACTAATGGTTGAGAACAACTTTTCCCATCAACCTCCTTTGATCATCATCCAATTTCAATTCTTTGATAGTTTCCTGGCAGCTACAAGGAGAAGCTTTGATGTGGTGGAGACCATTACTTTAGCAGAATCAGAGTATGAGATTACATGGATAGATTCAAGTAAATATTTGAGTAGCGTTATATGTTTTTCGTTGGTATTTCCAGGATGCATCAAGAAGATTACCTTGTCTCTTATTTATGATAAAATCATTAGAGTTTTATTCGACACTGGAGCTACACATAGTTTTATTTTCCAACAAACCGTAGAAGAGTTAAATCTTGAACCCGAATTCGTAAACGAACCTATTTGTGTAAAGAATCCGATAGGAGACCCTGCGAATCTTTGTATACATTATAGAAAGGTTCCTATTTTGTATTCTCTTGATCAGTTTTTAATCAGCCTTTTCGTTCTTAACTTTAATGAGTTTGAAATTTTATTTGAAATAAATTGATTAACAAAATATGAAGCTAAAGTGGATTGTATCAATAGAGTGATTTCGGTCAAAACCAAACTTGAAAATTTTGTTGTGATTTCTTGTGAGGGTCCAAGTCTGAAGAGGGACAAGCTAGTGTATGCTTTAGGGTATTCCGACCTGAGTTTGGAATCCATACCTATTGTTCGAGAATTTCCTGTCATGTTTGTAGAAGTTAAGTCTTTACCTTCATATAGGGAAAAAGTAGAGTTAGTTGAGCAAACCCAAGATTTACTGAAGATGGATCTACATGACGTAGTCGTTCCAGTTGGTGTTCAGCTGTAGTATTTGTAGCAAAGTCCGATGGATTTTTGAGATTGTGCGTAGATTATCGTGATCTTAATAAGTTAACTCTTAAAAAATAAATTTCCTTTGTCTCGAATCGTCGATCTGTTCGATCAATTGCATGGTGTTCGATTCTTTTTCAAGAAGGATCTAGCCCAAGGATTACATCAGCTGAGAATTGCAGAAAATTATATCCATTTGTCTATTTTTTGGGTCTCGATACATTCTACGAATGGTTAGTTATGCCCTTCGGACTAACCAATGCTCCTGCATATTTCGTAGACTTGATGACCCGAGTATTTCGTAAAGTATTGAATAAGTTCGTTCTCGTATCTATTGATGATATTCTGATTTATTCCATATGTAGAATAAATATTTCAGCTTGATTTGGTAAGCCATTTCTCTATCTTTCTATGTGTTCAACTGTTCTTTGTTTGCCTCCCTGTCTAGCAAATTTCGAGGACGAAATTTTCTTAAGTAAGGAATCTGTAATGATCCCGTTTTTAAGTCGAATTTAATTTAGTAATTAATATAAATTTTTGGATTAATGTGTGAATTAATTTGAATATTTTTCAAAATAAATAAGATACGTGTTTGTTTAATATAAATAAAATTTGATTTGAAATTGAAAAAAATAAATATCTTATAAATAAATTTGGATTTAAAAACTCTACATTTTAAAACTAACAAAAATATGTTTCTAATTATATATATATATATATATATATATATATATATATATGTATGTATGTATGTATGTATGTATAAACATTGTGATTTGGAAATTATATTTTGAATTTAATATAATATGATAATTTTCAAAAGCTATATAAGGGTTAAAAAACTAATACGTATATATGTATATAAGTTTATTTATTAATGATTAGTTAGAATTTTAAATCATTTTCTTTAAGGTTATAAATTTAAATAAAAGGAAATATACTTATATAATATAAATTATATATATAAATATTTATTTATTAAAAAGTATAAAAGCTTTAGTTGGAAAGGATTTAATAAAAGGTTTAAATACTTTTTTTTAAATTTATACATGAGATAAAAATGCTTTGTGTGTGTGTGTGTGTGTGTGTATATATATATATATATAAATTATATGTTAATATAAAACAAGAAATGTATTTATTAAAATCGAAAAATATAAAAATATAAAACTTATATATATATATATAAACTAAAATAAAATGTATTAAAAACATATTTAAATATTTAATAACATGCAAAAGACAAGTGTAAATTTTTTAAAATTCCATTCAACAAATGTAAGTAAATCACGCCATGCATTAAACAAGTGTTTACTTAATTTCAACATGTAATACAAGTGTCATTAAATTTTCTTTCCATTTTTAATAATAATAAATAATCAAAGCTATGTATATATATCACCATCTCCTTCTCTTTTCAATTTTCTTTCAAACATCCAAAGAAAAAAAAAGAATGAAAACCCGGTAACTCAATAAAGAAAAAACCAGAAAAGAAAACACACCTGAGAAAGAAATCAAATTCAAGTTTGAAATTCAGATCAAAACCAAAGATGAAATCTAGAAGCAAACAATTTTTTTTCCAAAGTAAAACCTAGAAACAAAAGTAAAGCTTAAAGCAAATTTCCAGATCAAAGATTCAAAATTAAAATAATTTCAGAATTTTCAAAGATCAAGCAAATTCAAATTGTAATTCATATTCAACTCAGTTTAAATTCAGATCATCTCAAGCTTCAAGTTTCAAGATCAAAACTCAAATCACTTTCCAGTTGTCCAATTTCATTTGCAGGTTCTGTTTTTATATCCAGGTGAGTAAACTTCACTTTTTGAAACTAATTCCTCTTTATTTACCTATGCATGTGATGATGGATGAGAATGATGACTTGAAATGTTTTGTTATGGATGTAGAAATATATTTTGCTTGGCTATACAAATTTAAAACACTGAATGTATGCATGCATGTCTGTGTATATGCATATGCATACCTCTATTGTTTAACAGGCTCAAAATAATTCTTAACTCTTCATCCAAACCATTATAAAATATGATGTTTAAAAGGAAGTTGATTTTAATGACGTAATACAAATTTTAAAAATAAAAACAAGTAGAGTTATTAAGAAATTTATCTGAAAAACAAGATTTACAGTAAAACCAAACCGTGTCAGAAATTCGACCTGCTTAATTTCAAGATTTTCTTATATGTCTAGATTCGTTTTCTAAAATGATGATTTTTGATAATATTATCGAGATTTTTAAGCTTGTGGATTGTGAGAATTTGTGAGTTGATCGAAATTGGGTTTTATCTCAATTTCCGACGATCGCGAAGTTAATTAGCATACGGATTGTTACCGTAGGTGGGTTGATGATCAAGGGCCGTGGGGAAAAATGGTGAGAAATTTTTTAGAGCGGCGATGCAGCGTTGCGACGACGATGTAGGGTTCTGGAGTTCGATTTGGTCGAGGTTATTTTTTGAGGAAACGCGGCGTCGAGGCGGCATTAGAGTGGTTCGGTGGAGGGGGAACAGGAAGCAAGATGTCTGACGATGTTGTTGGCGATAAGGCGGAGGTTCCGGTGGCTTACATCGGCGGTATGAGGTGGTTTTTGGCAATCGAGTTTTCGTACCTGATGTGCTCAACTGGTTCGAATTCGATTTAGAAGGTCGAAGCCAGTTTTAGGTGGTCGGGAGGTTTGAGTAGGTTATCGGCGACCTGGAGGCGTCGGCGATGATGATCAGAACGTTGGCGAACTCTTGTGCTCGTGCCTGGTGCATTTGATATCGGTGATATTTTGGGTTGACATAGGAATTTAGGCACGAGAGAGAACTCGGGGAAAGAAAGGTTTGTCTCGGGTATTGCTCCAGATAGTTCGTAGTTGCAAAAGTTTTCAAATGTAATAAAAAAAAAACAAAGTTTTAAAGAAAAAAAATGAAGGGAAAGGTTCGTGGTTTTGCTCGGGAAAAATGTGAAATGGCTCGGGTTGATACCCGAAGTTGTCTCGGGTTAGAAAATCTAAAAGTATTTTTACTAGTTTTTAAAGTTTAAAATAGAACAAGTTTTAAATTTGTTCTTAAAACAATTTCTTTTAAATAATAAATGTTTATCTAAACTTTGTGTTAGTTTAAGTTTTAAATAAATTATTTTAAAATGTATCCTTAATTTATTTAAATAAGTTTAAAGTGTTTTAATGTATATCCTTTATTTAAAAAATATATTCTTAAGTTGATTTAAATAAATTTAAATGATATAATTAAGTAGTTAATTAAAAAGATGAAGTAGTTTTAATTAACTTAAGAGTTTTAAGTTAATTCATATTTTAAAAATAAATTTAATTTTCAAGGTTATTTAAATAAGATTAATTGATGATTAAAGAAATTAATTAAGATAAATTATTTATCTTTTAATTAATTTAGGGTCTTGATAAATTAAAAGATCATTTATAAATTAATTATAGGGTAATTAATTAATGTACTTAATCAAAGGATAATTAATTAATTAAGGGTTAATTAATTAATGTGAGTAATTAAAGGATAACTACTTAAAGGATAATTACTTAATGTAATTAATTAGTGATTATTTAATGTAAGTAATTAAGGGTAATTAATTACTTAAAAGTTAATTACATAATGAAGGTAATTAAGGATAATTAATTAATGATTAAAGGTCAATTAATCAAGTGATTATAGGATAATTACTTAATTAAAGGGTTAATTTATTAATATAATTAATTGAAGGTTAATTAATTAATGTAATTGATTAAGGTTAATTAACCGGGTAAAGGATAATTAATTAAGGGTTAATTAATCAATTAATTAAGGTTAATTAATTTATGTGATTAATTAAGTGGTAATTAATTAATGTAAGTAATTGAGGATAATTACTTAAGATGAATAATTGAGGATGATTAATTAATTTTCATTAATTTATTGAAATAATAACAAATGGTTTGTAATTAATTAATGTTAATTAAGCATGATTTAAAAGTGATTATAGTAATTAATTTAATTTATTTAGAGATTGAATTGAATTAATTAGGAATTGAACAACTAATTAATCTTGCTTATGGATGATTAGATTTTATATTGGATGCCTTAAATTGGTTGATATCTTTGATATATAATGTTCTATGATATGGATTGCTTTGGATTGAGCCGTGATAAATATTTATCTGTGATGTATTGTTGTGTGAATGTGAACTTCTGAATTGAATTGAAATTGTTTACTTTAACAACTTGGCCTTTAAAACGGCATTTGAATTTCGATGCGACCGGGGGTCGGATTCCAAATGGTTATCCGAAAACCACATCGAATCTTAAAAATGGATCTTTTGTTTAAAAGATTAAAATGAAAATTTGTTGTGACTGTATTCACGTGTTTTTAAAATAAGCGCTCATTATTCGGTTAAGCCGGGTGATGACATGAAGTCATAAAACCCATTCCGAATAATGATACGACAAAATGGGATAGCATTTGAAGACAGTGGTTGAAGACAGGGTATTTTTGAAAACGAAAGGATTATCTGTTGATTGTCTCTGCACCGAGTGGCCCCGGTATAGAGATTACCCTAAGTGATGGGGAGTCCGGACGTGATTAGGGAATATCCGGATTTGCAAGGACTTTTTCCTTAATTGGACGAAGTGCCTTCGGTTCCATTCAGACCCAAGATGGACTTGTGTGGATGTATGTCTGACGTTACACTTTGAGATGTAAAACTGGTTTCTATCAAATACATTTCTATTTGGTGGCAGAGAATTTATTCTCTTAGCTTAACACCCTTCTCTGAGACGTACGAGCTCAGAGGTTATGTAGTTTATGGTTACTAGTGATATATTCCCAATTTGGTAATGTGGCATGTTAAGTGCTGATCATTGGTTGATCGAAGCATGGCTTTTATGAAAAGCGTAACTTTGAAGGACCAGACTTCATCGAACCTCACACCCCGAAAATGGTTGAAACGGGAAGGATGCGGCAAGGTTACGGGGGTCGCGCTTCTTTGGGTATGTGTATTTCCTTTTGGATAAAAAGTGGTATCATTGTATGCAACCCAGATATTTAACTTATGTGGTTTTTGGAATTTGTTGTTGGCGCTTCGGTAAAGGTCGGTTACGACCGGGAGATGACATACTCTTGACAGTTGGTTACATATTTACAGAGGTAACCCGGCCGTGTGTTGGCAGAGATCCGATTAGGTTCTCAGGGCGTCCCTCCAAAGACGCATCCATTCGGAAAGGAAGTTCCTTAGCCTTGACCATTTGTTGGAAATCCAATCACTCAATACGAGCCTTGTATGGTTTTAGTTGTATAACCTGCCATCTAACACGATAGCTATAGTAGGCATATTATAATGGTACGTATGCTGGCTATGATTAATATTATACTTTCAAAATGTTTTCCACACTATGCACTAATAATAATATAAAAAAGGATTTTCGCGTATCAAGCATGTTTGACTGCTAAAACGAGAAACCTCCCCCATGTGTTCGATTGCATTGAGTGTGTGCCGGGAGACCTTATGGTGGTTTCATTTTTCAAAAAGCATATCAGATTTCTTTTTATTTATTTTTGTTCTTTTTGTACAATCAAATGTTTTATATTTGCTCACACTAGTCCTATGACAGATCTGGAGTTTATTGCTTCTTTTCTAAACTCTGGGTGCCCACAATTTTCCACACGGGCAGCTTTGAGTCAGGTTATCAGCTAGTTCAGATAGTAGATGCAGATGTTGGAAGTCTTTGAAGTCTGTGGATTTGGGATCCATTCGCTTCATTGCAACATGATTGTGGTTTGAACTTTTTGGTTTGGAAGTCTTTGGAGTTTGGCAATGAAGATGCAGTCTGTCGAATTCTCTCTCTCTCTCTCTCTCTCTCTCTCTTTCTTGGAAGCTCTGTTGAGGATATCTTTCCGCTGTTGTTGCTCTTGTTTCCAGTTTTGTTATTTCTTTACGCTGTTGTATCTATTTTTGCTCTGCTGTTATTGGGCATTTGTTATCACCTTGTAATTCAGATTGTTGTATCCATTTGTGTATCAATAAAATCATTCTTTTTTGTTTACGCTGTGTTGTTATCACCTAATGTGTTATAAGCTCCGACGATCCGGACCGCAACATTTGAATCTCCGGCATTCGAATACGGGTGATGTATTGGCTATTGATTTTCGGACGCCGGAACCCGTATCGTCACATGAACACCCACTTGCAACATATGGCTCGGATTACTTGAGGAGGTGGTACCAAATCCTAAGTCTTATTCATTTTCAATGACTCTAACTCCTCTTCCCTAGCGCACACCCACTTCAAACTGTCACATGACTTCAAAGCTTCATTAAGATCAAGCGGCTCCTCACGAACCACGTGTAGAGCATAGTCAAACTGATCACCAAGGCTAAGGTTCGTAAACTGCCAATCGCCATACCTTTCGGGCGGCCTAATAGTTCTAAGATTGACCCGGGTAGGTACTACTTTGCCTAGACTACATTCAGCTCCACCTTGAACTAAACTTCCTCTAGATTCATGCACATCACCAGCACTACTAGAAGGCACCTGTGGACTATTCTGTGATGTTTCATCCACTGCGTTTTTCTTGACAACATCAACAACAACTCTACTATTTGGCTGGAACACTGCAACTTCTTCCATCTTCTTAGACCTATAAGAATCTTCTGATGTGGTTGATAGCTTCTCCTTTGGATTGAACATAGCAGACTCATCAAAAGTAACATGTCTGGAATGAACAATCTTTCGAACAATAGGGTTCCAAATTCGATACCCTTTGATACTATCGGTGTATCCCATTAGTATGCCCTTGTATGCTCAAGCCTCCAACTTGTCATCACCTATATGGTGAACGTACATAGGGGAACAAAAAATTCGGAAGTAAACAAGATACAATGCTTTACCTCTCCACCTTTTCCTCTGGTGGCTGAGTACGGAATTTGATTCATGATATGCGCCGCAGTTGATAATGCCTTAGCCCAAAGTCTCTTGACAAGTTCACCGTCAATCTCAAGCAACGAGACTTCTCCAGTAGAGTCATGTTCATCATTTCTGCAACCCTATTGGATTGCGAATCCTTGGGTGTAGTGAAATGTCTTTGAATGCCATGCCGTCTACAGAAATCGAGGAACTCCTTAGACACAAATTCACCGCCATTATCAGATCTCAGCATCTTTAACCTAGAACCAGATTGGTTCTCAACAAGCGCTTTCCAGATTTTGAACTTCTCAAAACTTTCTAATTTGGCCTTCATCATGTACACCCATACTTTCCGAGAAAAGTCATCAATGAAAGAGATAAAATACTTTGCTCCTCCAAAAGGAGGAGTAGCAACCCATCCCTAAACATTTGTATGCACGTAGTCAAGTACTCGCCTCAATATATAGAGTCCAACTTCAAAAGATACTTTAGTTTGCTTGCCTAACATGCACTCCTGGCAAAAGTCAATCTTGTCGAAGCTTTCTCCTTTGATCATCTTTCTTCTTCGAAATGACTCTAAGCTCTTCTTTGAAATATGACCCAACTTGAGATGCCAAAGCTTTGTGGCATCTAATGTACGAGAACTATCTATTCTAACACATGACTCTCCAAGAACTATGGTTCCTTTCAGCATGTATATATTTTAGAACACATCTTCTTTCATAAGAACTAATGCACCTCTCGAACCTTCGAGTATCCTTCTCGATAATTACCTTGCATCCCAAAGATGACAATTTTCCTAAAGAAATTAAGGACTTCCGAAGACCTGGAACATACCGGACACCTGTCAAAGTGCGTATCACTCCATCAAAAATCCTAATCCTCGCTGCACCTTCACCCATTGCTCTACAGCTAGCATCATTACCTATAAGAATAAAGCTTCCCTCTTGTCCAACGAAAGAACTGAAGTAATCCTTATTATGCGTCATATGGAAAGATGCCCCCGAGTCCAGCAACAATGGTCCAAGATATCCGTTACTGCTATAGAAAACACATCGTCTGATACAGACTTCTCCACCGCAAACGATGAAGATCCGTCTTCTTCCTTCTTCTTCAAATCTGGACAATCCTTTTTCCAATGACCAGGTTTCTTATAGGTAAAGCATTTCCCGTCCTTAGACTTTCCTCTTCTGCCATTACCGGGATTTCTGAACTTGGAATGCCCTCCGGAGTGTCAATTCTTCTTATCATCTCTACCTCTTTCAACAAACAGACCGTGACTACTACTTCCACTTTACTTCCTTCACTTATCTCCTTCATTTGTTCTCTCAAACCCTCAGATAGAAGGCCCGATTTCACATCTTCCACTGTTAATGTGTCTTTAGCGAAAATAAGGCTGTTACCGAAACCTGTATATCGTTCCGGAAGAGAACACAAAAGAATCACTGTCATTTGCTCCATATCCATCTTTAAGTCAACAGTCTTCATCTTCATCATGAGATCATCAAAGAAATTAAGATGTTCCTTGAATGAAGTACCATCTCCCATCCGCATGGTGAAAAATGTCTTCAGCAATATCAGACGGTTAGTTAGAGATTTCTTCAAGTAGAGATTTTTCAGCTTGGTCCAAATGCCTCTAGTTGTGGTCTCACTGCTAATCTCTAAGATAACATTCTCTCCACAACTATTTGTAAAGTAGTAAACGCTCATTTCTCCATTTTCTTCCTTTCTGCGACTAAGATGTCAGTCGTCAACTCCTCAGAGGCAAACACTACTGGATGGACTTCATTCCTCATTAGAACAGCCTTCATCCTCCATTGCCACATCTCGAAGTCTTTATCCCATTCCATTTCTTAATTGCCAACCATGATCCTAACGCGATATTCATCCCTATAGTATAGGGTCTTGTAACAACTAGAGTCGCTACATCTCCTGGCCTAGCGGCTAACACTACTCAATCAACCTTGCAGCTTTGATACCAGACTGTTGGGAAAAATCCCTTCAGATAATCAGTTTAAGGGAATAAAAAAACCAACACAGCGAAAAAAAGTATCGTGATTGTAGTGAGATGAAAAAAAAATAGAGATAAACATCAAAACAGACAGTCACAGATCTATGCAATGCAGAAAAATAAATAATACCAGTATTTATAGTGGTTCCACTACCACGAGGCAGTGTACGTCCACTTGGGAAGATGAGATTTTATTAATCATCGAAAGATTAGAGTTACAAGATTGATTCACTTTTGGTGGCTATACATAAGAAGAATTGACAATACAGACAAAATTCTACAGGGTTTCAGCTCTCTAGGATGGCTGTCATTGTTGTCCAGAAGCTCCACTATTTACAGAGTGGAGATATGAGGAGGGGTAGCTGCTATATAGCAGCCCTAGGGTTTGGTTCGACAAAGACCAAAAATGGTTTGACATCCATCTGGCCGACAATTAGTACTCCAGATCTAGACCGGCTAAGCTCACAACACATCTCGTTCGGGATTTGCATCTGGTCTAGCACTCAACACCCAAACAAAAAAACTGGACCGACACTCATCTAGAGCGGCACTACTTGGTTTGGTATGCATCTGATCCGGCATCACCACTTCAACACACGTTTGGATCGACAAAAGCAATTTGGAGCGGCATGACTTTACCGAACCAAAATTATCGTCCGGCAAAACCATTCCACCGAACAAAATATTTCATTCGGTACTATTCCTTAACGAAATCAGCTGTTCAACCTTCACCGAACCAGATCCTCTCCTCTTGCCTTCGCTGCCGATCGAAGCACTACCACCGGACCAAAATTCTTGTCTGGCCTTCCACCGAACGAGGTCATCTTCTCACCGAACAAACTCCACCGGACCAAATCTTTAGTCCGGTATCTCCTCCACCGGATCAAACTTTTGGTTCGGCCTTCAAGCTTCTCCGCAACATCGTGGCTTCAAGGATCCCTGCTTCTATCTTGGCATTCTCTTCTCCGATGAAATTGGTATCTCATCTAACATGGGATACGCTTAACTTCCCTTATTTTTTATAATAAGAGCGGTTCATTATATAAGTAGAACATTCATTTTGATATCTTGGATTTTTGACTTATGACCTTTAGAGCTCGCAATATAGTGTCGTACCAATAATAAGATGAGCCGATGGTTTTTGATTTTACTATCGTGATTTTTATTATTTCCATAAACCATCCTCAACCTAAATGAACATATGCCCTTAAATGGAAATCTCCACCATTAATAAATTTTACTTTATCATTTTGCTCTTTATAATCAACGAGTGTTTCATTTGTTTGCATATATGGAAATAAGCATCCGAATAAAGCATTCAATCCTTACTTTTTTCTTTGCTTACAGGTTAAACTTTGTCATCATAATTCTCACCAAAGTTTACCCTATTATTGATATTTCCTTGTGTTTTTTTTGCTTAATTTTTACGCCTTCGTTCTTTTTTTCTCCTTTTAGTTTGTAAAATGATTTCACTAAGTGATTTGTTTTTTCGCAGTGATAATAATGATATCCCTTTCTATATTTGGTTGCAAGCGCCTTCTTACAAGATTCATCTCTTCAACCTGGTTGTTGATTTTCCTTTTCTCCATTAATCTTTTTTTCATTAAGTTTTATTGTTCCTATGTTCTCATTAATTAGGGCTACTAACCATCAAAGATATTGAAACAATTTCATTCAAATTTGATGCAATTACAAGTTTTTTTTGACTCTTCGATAATGGACTTATCGACATAAGGGGTTGTGTTTCATTATCAACGTTGTAATTCAAGATTCCAAATTGATTGATAATTGCTTGATAGTTTTTGAGGCGCTTGCCAATTGATTCAACTTATTTAAGGTTTTACCAACCTTCTTATAAGCAAAGCTTTGTTCATTGTATAGTCCTTTAAGTAAATTTCCGTCAACTTCTTTCGGATTTTAAAAGCAAAGATTTCATTGGCAGTAATATGAAACATCGTATTTTCATAAAAACTTATAGTAGCATCAACAGTCTTTTTATCCATTAATTTTCATTTATCCTTCATTATGCCGTTGGGTCATTTTCCCTTATTCTCCCATCCTTCCAAATACCCTAATTCATTTCATTCAATTTTTCCATGTATATTTTCTTTATAACAAAAACCTTTACTTTAAAAAGTTTACGTGGTCAGGCTTTGATATCAATTGTTAGGTTTATTTGAAGGATATGTACGCAATTGGATTTGAGAAGAGATAAAACATGAGCAATAAAAAATAATTTATTTCAAACCTCAATTTTATTAATTTCTCCAAAAATAAACACAATACTTTAATTTGTGTGCCGAACTCAAGAACAACGACCTAACACAATTTTTCCCTTGAGCTAAAAAAATATCTCTATTTAGTACAACAAATTAATTGATGGTCAAGTCACTATGTATATGATAATAAATAAATTGTACAATCTAATTTAGTAGAGGGACAATTTTCTTTTATTATAAAATGCATATTCGAATATGCAATAGTAATTTAGTGAAATCGAACTTATGCAACTTAATTTATATTTGAAATTTTATTTTATATCAAAAATCTCGACCAGAAGATTTGGTCTCACTAACTTAGATGGACTTGAAATTTAGTTTAAATTAAATTTACGGTTACTTTTATTATTTGAAATTTGGTTTTTCTCTATCTAATGTAACTTAACCGTTTTAGGGTTTTGTTTGTTAATATTACCGTCACTAGCATATTGTTTTTTTTTGCGTGTCGGTTTTTGGTTATTTCCCTTACACAAGACATATTAACACATTCTATTGGAAGCATATTAATGTTAAAGATTTCTGCAATATTTTTATAGATTCATTTTTTATTCTCTATTCGATTGGCGATATTCTCTTATATTTCACCTTTTGTGTTTTGTTGTTTTTCATAGAAATTAACGTGATACAATTTCTTAAATATAAGATGGTGCGAATTGTGCTTCTGGATCACTTAATTGACATACGGTGGGTATTTGTGCGTGTAATTTTTGATATTATTTCCTTCAATTAAACCTAAATTGTAGTTTGATTGATTTTTTCTTTCTTTTATGGTATACTTGCAAATTTTATTTGAATAAGTTTTTTTTTCTTTGTTTTATGCTATACTTAAAAAATTTAGTCGAATAGGTTTTTTTTTATTTTGTTTGATTTTTTGTTATACTCAAAGTATTGTTTTCTTTTATTAGAACCTAAATTATAGTAGGAACTAGTAGTCTTCCAATTCTTACAGTGCACAACTTTTATGAGAAGAGTGGTACTTTATTCTAGTAGAGCACTCATTAGATTTTATACTTGTTAAGCAAATAAACGAACACTATTATGCTTAATTAACATGAAAGCTGATATTACAAATATTTTACAGATAAATATTTATGTACATGGAACAACTGCCATTCATACTCGTCCTCTTACACCTCCTCCACCTCAATCTCCTTCCCTTCTGTCATCCAACAACTCCAATTTGAAGGCAATTCAAATTTTATGGCTATCCTTGATCAAGCGATCATGGAACCTCTCTAAAGAAACTATATTTTGTTTTGCCCAACCCCTGCATGTCCATTCTAAATGCTGATAAATAGCCACCACTCTCGCCTCTTCTTTTCAACCACAACTGTCGTTCATATGCTTATGTTTTGAGGAATTCTGGTTCAAAGTTCGAGATGGGAAGAAAAGTCTCGGTGAAAGCTTTTTTGGTTTTAGGACACCATACGTTGCTTCATATATAAAGCTTGTGGACATGTTAGAAGAAATTAAAGAAATATGGTATGTTGATACTGTTGTTCATTCTTAGGCCAAATTGCCATAGACTGGAATAATGTTGGTACGACGGATTAGACTGTTAGGCCATGTTGCATAAGTAGAATGATTTGATTCCCTGCAAAACTGATTTGTATTCTCTAAGATCCTACCCTACAAAAATCGGATGAGTCACTTTCCAAAAATAGTATAAATGTCAAGGGTTACTAGTGTAAGCGGCAAGTGGTATGACACTATAAGCTGAGGTCTTGAAAGTCATGGATTTGAACCTTCGATATTATAAAATGAGTTGTTTGAATATAGTACTTTTATTGTAAGAAAAATGGTGAATAAAGGAACTCTCATTGTAAGAAAAATGGAATTCCACCATGCACGCTGACTCCTCTTGTCTCCATGATGCTTATTGAGCCCCATCTTCACCGTTGTCTCGGGGTTGTGGATGACAATCAATTGCGTTGGTGCCCTAAGGCATACTTCAAACGCCAAATTTGAGACATTAGCATTTATGGAGATCATAGGTTCTTGAAGTTCTCCTTAGTTTATCTCTTTGCTACTACTAAAAATGTGAGTCTTTTTAAGGCCAATAGTGTTGTCGATGCCTTCCAATGGAAGCCTAACCTTGGTGGCTACAATTGACATTGATTGAAGCATCTTGGCTCAAGTTATATGGTCTTTTCAAAACATTGAGAGATGAGGGAAAGCTGGTCCAGTTGTTCAAGATATCATATTAGATTAAGTTTTATATGGAAGCGCAAGTGCTAGATAGTGTCTTGGCTTAAGTTATGGGCTCATCGTCATCCACTCGTCCTCACATCTTTTGCTTAGGGAGTCGAAACTTTATGTTTATTGATGGGAGAAGCTGGGGTTCCTACTAGATCTGGATGGCATGGAGCTCTGGATGAGTAACCCTTCAACTTAGTTATTATTTGTTAGGAAGTTATGTTTGAGGAAGTTGTGATCCAAGAGTAGGACAGTGTAACAATCCATAATTTTCGATAATTAAAAATATTAAATATAATAAAAAATAAAATTTAATGTTGAAGATATATGTAATTAATTGAAATTGGCTAATATCGAATATGTAGTTAGTGCCGTGTAAGCAGTTATAACATTAGATATTAAACTTATAAATGTGACTAAATTAAGTAAAAGGTAATAATTGTTATTTATCATCTATTTATTTAATCTGTTGAAATTAGATTAGAAATTAATTGCAATTAATCTAAATAAATATGGCAGCTTGTCCGCAAGTAGTGACGCAGTGTTGAGATACTTGCCTCCTATTAACGAGGTCGCGAGTCGATACCCGTCTGCCCTACTTCTCTCAAAGCGTGGAGGTGGATTCCTATAAAATCAATAACTCGATTGGGAACATCATACCTCTGTGTTGGGGCTGGCTTAAATCCTTCTAGGGTTGACGGACTCACTAGGTAGGGGCTCTGTCCTTTGGGGTTGAGTTTTAAAAAAAAATATGGCAGTTAATAGAAATTAAGATGATTATTGTAGAATATTAATGTAATAAGATGTAAACAATGTCAATTATATCCGTAAGATGTTAGTTGAGTGAATAATAAGATGTAAATCAAAATGAATGGATTTATTTGAATTTAACATTTTAATTATTGAATTTATTGCAATGGCAATTGAACAGTGTTATAAATCCTAGTTGTTTCTCATTTCTTATTTTTGTATGTATCTGTCTATTCAATTATCTGCTACTTTTTCCTTCTTCAATGGCTGTAGATCCAAAACCCTAATTCAGTTTCAAATTAAAATCGAAAATCAAACTCCTCAAAACTATGTCATACTGTATATCATTGGAAAGCTCTCGACGAGCACAATCTACTGCAACAATTCTTTTTTCATTTTGAATCATCGTTGGGCCAGAAATCGATGATCTTTCTCAGCCGTCCATTTCTAGGGTTTTCGATCCAACGGTGGATTGTCGATTATACGACGATCGGATGGTACGTCGGCGTAGAGCTCCGAATGGAGTCAATCCTTGCTGTTCGTTAGTGTCAGGGGTTGATGGTTTCGCTAGAAATGGCGAATATGTGGCATGGTGATGAAGTTCGTCTAGGGCGATCGGAGGGGACATGCTAACCAAGGGAGGTGTGGCCTGGCTCGTAGGTCGTAGTAGAGTCGCCTGATCTGGTCGATAACTTGTGTGGTGGCGGCATTTTTCGATTGCAAGTGGCCGCTAAGGCTTAATCTGGTTCGATTGCGTATGAGGCGGGTTGGGTTTCATGCTATAAGTTTGAGGTGACATGTCCTTTCTTTTAAATTAATTAATTACTGTAATTTTAAATTTTAAGTCATTCTAACGAATATATCTTTTGCATACGAGCTCAGATTAACATTCGGTTTTCTACGTTGCGATCATATCGGAATTTCGGATATTATGGAGCTGGTTTGGTCGAATTTTGAGACCGTAAAATGTTTGGACCTAAATTGGATTTTAAATCATCAAAAAAATCAAAGGTAAGTGTTTTAACCCACTCATAGCTACTAAATTATCTTATTTAGTTAAATTAAATTTATGATGTAATTAGAAACTGGTTGACTGATGTTTGGTATATTTAAGTTGTCATTCGAGTTTAATTTGAATTTATATTGAATTTAAATGCATTTAATTTAATATTTAATTTAAACAGTTAATTGTTGTGATTTATTGGCTGGTTTGAACGATGATTGTAATGGATGTTTAATTGTTGATATTTGGATGTTTGGATATATGTTTAAATTATATATTGTTGCCACACTATAAGTTCTCTTAGTTATTGTTAGGAAAATCACTATGAGTTGAAATGAAACTTACCCGAACGTTCTATAGAATAGGAAAAAAATCGTTAGGGGTTGAAATGACAAAATCGAGCGATTTTATGGATTTTGAATTTTATTCGGGTTGCAGGTTGAAATGATATATATTCGTAAATTTAAATTATTACGGGTTGAAATGAAATATATCTGTATCACTTGACCATATGGTAGAAAATTATATACGGACACCGGATTGGTTAAATTAGATGATTTTTTAAATCCTTATTTTTGAATCCAGTTAGATGATATTTAGTAATAAAAATTTATTTATGTAAATTGAATTATTTTCGAAAATCCAAGCTTTAAATGTTGAAATTGAAATTGGGTTAAATGGATTTTTTAAAGAATTTAAATTGAAATTTCAAAGTTAAATTCTAAAATATAAATGGAATTTATAAAAAAAAATTGAGTTATTATAAACGTTTGAATATTTAACTTTGAAATCTATGAATTTGAAGTGGTTTAAAATTTGTAGTTCAAACATATATTTGAGAACGATATAAATTGAAATGATTTTATGGGAATTTGAATTGAAAGAAAAGTTAGTTTTTTTTGAAATCTGGATATGGTCCAGAGTTGTTGAAATGGAAGAAATTGTTGGATTTGATATTATTTTCAAATTAATTACTTTAATATAAACTAACACTATAATTTTATGAAATTAAATATCTAAATCAAAAGAGGCAAAATCATAATTTTACATAAATGGAAAAATAATAAATTTTTACAAGGATTGGAATTAGGCTTTGGGACTTATTCCATTGCGTTTGGAATATCGTTTGCAGTCAAAAAAATATATAACTTGCTAAATTATTTGATGCGCTAGAAATTAGAAGAAGTCAAACCTAGTGTTATTTTTGTAATATATTATTAATTTTGAGATTTTAGGCTAAACACGTGTTATTTTAGCTTATAAATAGAAATGTAAACCCTATTCTCAATTTCTACTTGAGCTTAAACATATTACCACTGGTCTTCATCTTGTCTCCAAATAAAATCAAACCAACATCACTTCAAATATAATCTGGACTGTAAAGAAGGAGGAGGATTCACTTTGAATTGGAGAAGTTGCACGGCTAATCAATGAGCGTATCCATCCTATTCATGGATATATTAGTAAGATACAGTAATTCCTTCCTTATGGTCATAAATTACGTTATAAACGATGTAATTATATTTTAAAAAGTAATTTTTTATACAAACAAGATTAGGATGTTGTACTGCATGGGCAGATGGCTAAAAATATATTTTTTCATTGATTGCAATTAGCAAAAGTTAACCCCCTCTAATTAAAAGTGATCGAAATACAAAAATATTCTGAATTATATATATATATATATATATATATATATATAACACATGAATCAAAATTGTAGCTTTCGATGACGTGAATTCAATGGTGGTGTTCGTTTGTCAATTAGATGTACAGGTTGATCAAAAAATGCATCATAAGTTTGACAAATGGGGACCGTTTGTTTCGATCTGATGATGAAACGACAATGATATTGATATCAGGGACCAGCGATTTGAATACATGGTTGAGTAGATGGAAAAAGTGGGATTTGATGGGTCGCAGATGACCGAAGTTTGCTAGAATTCATGAAGAATAATGGCGGTCACGAATTTAATCGAAGGATTTATAGAGGACGAGGGAAGCAGTGTTAGACTCGACCTAGCATGGGAAGGCCATCGGTGAGCTGGGATCTTAGCGATACAGCTTGTGGCGGTGGCGACGAAGATCGGAAGTTAAACCTGGGATCTCGATGATAGGTTTGAGAATTCATTGTAGCAAGGCTAAATACATACATGGAATTTATTTAGTAAAATAACAAATTATATATATATATATATATATATATATAATTCCTCTAAAATGTAAACATTTATAACTCTCGCTTACGACCTTTGTTTCATGCATGGCTCGTGGAATCACGATCGTGGTGAGAGGAGGAACACTTTGGTGTGTTGTTTTCTATCTTTTGAACTAATCCAGAAAGGTGTCTTATTTTAGTAAATTTGTTATATAGGGGTTTTAATAAGACATTTTAGTACATGTATAGGGAAATTAGTCATCGATTGTACTAGTGATGTTTAGCGATGACGCGTTGGTGCATGTTCAGTAGCTTCATAAATAGTGCGGCGATGATGAGTTTTTGGCTTGATTCCAATAGTCTCACAGGCTATTAGATGAATGTTTAGTATGGACCTAACCTTAATAGTTATGTACGCTTTCGGCATACCAACCGAGACTTTAGGCTCATTCGCGTGCATTGGAATACGAACTAGGACTTTAAGCTCAGTCATATGCATACGTTTTTGGCACATGAGCTGGGACTTTAGGCTCTGTTGTGTGCATACGTTTTCGACACATGAGTTAGGTCTTTGGGCTTGGTTGTGTGCACACATTTTTGGCGTACGGGCTGGGACTTTGGACTTGGCTATGTGCATGAGTTTTTGCACACAAGCTGGGACTTTAGGCTCAGTCGTGTGCATACATTTTTGGCTTACGAGCTAGGAGTTTGGGCTTGGTACGTGTGCATACATTTTTGGCATATGAGCCAGGATTTTGGGCTCGGCCATGTACATACATTTTTAGCTCAAAACGATTCACCTTCGATGGCACCACGACTGCAGTTCCACTTTTAGACATGGATCAGAAAGTTGTAGATGGTGGGTTGTTTCACATGACTATTGGATTGAAGATGAAATTAGATGAATTGCTTTAGTAATTGGTCCTTCAATTAAAGTTGATCAAATCACAAAAAGTATGATTCGCATTGTTTATGCCCATGTCCTAAATTAGATTTGGTCGAATTTTTCTTTTTCCAAGAAGGTGCCAATTTTGAATGAAAACGATAATCTGTCATGGCAAAATATGGTATACAAATGGAAACCAATGAAATGTCCAAATTGTGGTTACTTTAAACACCTAGAAAAGCATTACACTTTTCATATTGTATGGATGCCAATGCAATTTAACAATGTAGCAAATGCAACTAACATGATGAATATAGATGAAGTAAACAACTCAGGTAACACTATAAATAATAACACATCATACGGTGGTAATGTTTCAGCTTAACATTAACATCACACTGCCAAGAAGCGAAAAATTTCAACAAATAACAATTCAGAATGGTCCAAGTTATTACATTAGAATTCACGGTTTGAATTACTACATAAATCTCAAAAAAATTTCAATCCAAAAGTAGTTTGTGACACAACAAATAGAAAAGCTCTCGATGCTAACGATAGTCTAAACATTACAAGCATTATTATGAAGTGCAATGCAACAACGAAGCCCTCGAGTACACAAAACGTTGGTGAGGGTTAATGAGACATGGAGATTCCTCACGAGAAGGATGATGTAGATTGTATATCCACTTCATGTGTTATTACTTCTATGTCTTAGTCGCTACAAAATCATGTATGCCAATTTAACCTCAATGCAACATCCAACTTCCCTTGTATAGAAAATGGGAGTGGCAATCTTCAAATCGAGATATAAGAGCTAAAATCACTACCACTAAAGCAGATGTTAGCAAGGGACAATCCAATACTTATATTAGGCGTACTAGGAAACTCAGAACCATTTAAACTTAAAGTGATTGCTTCTGATGGTAGTTGAAAATCCCGCTTGGTCCAACCTCATTTAGCGTGTTAAATCAAAAGGAAAGAGTAAACACATTAAAGTGAGTGCATCTCCTAGCCGCTCGAAGAACAGGGGAAAATACGGAGAATTAATGACATATTTATCGATCTCCACGAACACTTGAAAGTGGTCCAACTACACGTTTATCTTGATGCCAAGGCTTTATTTTCAAAGTCATTTTATTGAATCAATGCAATTCTTCATCGATCTCCACGAACACTTGAAACTACAACTTTGTTCTTCGTCAACACCATCGTTTAGACTATGAAACAAACTAGCAACAGTGCAAACAACTATGGAATCACGAAGCTTACTGTAAGATGACCTAAGGTGTAAGGTTGAAGACAACAAGATGGTGAATTTGGGGATTGGTATTGATCCCACTTGGGGGTCGGTATCTACTCTCGGCTTTTGCTGTGATGGCGCCTATTATTTGGGAGAACGATTCTAAATCGGGTATAACGGTTGAGAGATATTGCATGCGAGATTTTAGGCCCCTTACCTCTATAAATAGGAAAGCATGGCTTATTTTTTAAGGATTTTTTGGGCTCTAGCTCTTGTATTTCATATATTCTTGTATCTTTGAACTTCTAAGTGTTGAAGTTGTATCAAGTCTTAAGAACTTCTTCCCCCAAGTCATAAACCAGCAATAAAATATGTAGTAGACTTAGGTCAAGCTCTACCAAACCACTATAAAAGACCATGCCTTGTTATTTCCTCATTTTCATCCATATTTCTTCATATTTTGTTCTCTTCTATTATTTCTGGATGTTTGTGTCATTTTTATTTCAAACATTTTGGTGCTTTCACCAAGAACCTTAATCTTAGGCCACTTGGATTGATCTTCAATTGTTGGATTCCCTATATCTAAGAGATAGATCTAATTTTTCTCTCTTTTTTATTTCTACAACTTATATTTTCAATAATTTAGAAGAAGCTTTATACCATGGCCCTAATAAGGAATCAAACACGAACTATCACCATCAGAGCAACCCCCAATGACGTTGAGAATCAGAATCCTCTGCATGCAGATGAAGTTGTGCAACCAACTCAACCAGAGATCTAGACTCCAGCTGATGTGGTGACTTGAACGAAGTTGGATTGGATGGTGAAGCGGATGGAGGATAGATTTCAAGCTAGTCAGACTAAAATGAATCGGACGATGCAACCGAGCTCGACAATGTTAAATGAACTTACTCAGACTAGCAGCAGCAGGAGTAGGAGGCACTCCAGCTCAAAATCCGAGAATTCTTCATCCAATCAAATACAAAGGGATAGAAAACTAAATAAAATCTAGGATGCCACTAGAAAGTATCGCCAAGGAGGACAACGAGCTTCAGGCATAGTTTCATGGATCGGTATCGACCCAAGGCTGGGAGTTGGTACCATCCCCCATAGTGGTAGACCCAAAGCCCATCATCCTATAGACGGCATAAACTTCAATGTTGGAAGTGATGTTAGTGTTCAGAATCTGGAAAATGATGGTGCGACTAATGCTTTAACTCACAGGAACCAAACAGAAGGGAATGCTAGACGAATGGGTCCTCCGGAGTTTAGGGAGCCTAGGTATCGAGCATCTTCCTAAGAGAATTCGCCTAGCCGAACACTAGGAGCAGAACCCAATTACCGCCATTTGGTGGAACCCATTAGTTCGGACTATTTAGAAGATATGGTTGGGATATTATTTAGTGAAAATAGATCCAAAACCAAAGACTATTGGGGAACTTATGCCGGTTAGAACCCGTTTACAAAGGACATCTTTCACGTGCGATAGCCCTGGAGATTGAACATGCGGACGACGTTGTTGTATGGAGGAACAAAAAATCCTAGGCAACATTTATTGAGATATGAATGACACATGAATTCAGCTAGAGCTTCAGAAGTGTCGCTGTTTCCCGATTTTCTAAAAAAGGGTAGCAACAATGTGGTTCACTCGGCTTCCGCCGAGGTTCATTTCTTCTTTTGCTGAATTGTTACAGAAATTCATGGAGCAATTCCTCTTACATACTTCACATCCAAAGCATGTGATGTCATTGTGCAATGTATACCAAGATGAAGGAGAGTCTTTAAGGGACTATTCAAATCGGTTCCATACCATTATAATGGAGATAATGGATCTAAAGGAAGATATGGCGTTCATGGCGTTTTGTAGAGGAGTTCACCCTAACTCGGATTTCGAGGACTGGATATAAAAAAAGCAACCATCGATAATGGAAGCTTTTTATAGGAAAGCTAATGAGTATTTAAGTCAGGAGAATGCACATAAGCGTCCATGGAGGACTGATGCTGGAAGTTTGAATTACCCGATTCAAAGTAATATTGCTGTAAAGCAGTTT
Source organism: Allium cepa (assembly GCA_030765085.1). Lineage (NCBI taxonomy): Eukaryota > Viridiplantae > Streptophyta > Magnoliopsida > Asparagales > Amaryllidaceae > Allium > Allium cepa. Next base: position 208,845,100 of record CM060934.1, read on the forward strand.
GGAGGAAGCTCTGGGTATGCTGATGTGAAATTTGGTAACCAAAATAAAGGAGGAAAACAAAAAAATAATGGCGCAAAAAAGGAAAAGCCAGATCATAGGACCATTTCACAGGTCCCAAGTACGATAATTACACCAAACTGAACAACTCGATAGAGAACATCCATCTAGCTACTCAAAATACTAAACTGTATAGGAAGCCGACTCCTTGGTAGTCAACTGAGGTGGAAAAGAAGTTGGGCAAGTTCTATGGTTTCCATAAAACAGATGGTCATAATAATAATGAGTGCATGCACTTACGCGACATGATTGAAGATTTGATAAGTAAAAGAAATTGCAGCAGTATGTGAAATCCCCATAGGATGGCGGGCAAGGAAATTCTAACAGCCTTGGGTCGTCTTCCCAACAAGGGCAAGCTTAGCCTGGTGCTGATGCATATAGACGGCCAGAAAAATGATTATTGATTAATACAATCATCGGCGGGCTTATCCTGCTGGTAAAAGTTTTGCAAAAATAGATAGATACATTGGAGCTATAAAGCAGGCTGAGAATGATAGTTGCTATGCTGTTGAGGACAGAGCTCCAAAAAAATAATCCTGAACTGTGGTGGATGATATTATTTTCTTGAACATAGATGCCAAGTGGAAGCTCCAACGATTGACCCACTCGTGATCTCAACCGCGATTGGCCCTGTTGTTGTACGAAAAGATCTTGTTGACTACGGGAGTTCAGTTAATATTTTTTTCCAAAAAGCTTACAGTCAAATGAGCTCGAAGGAGAGAGATTTAAAGCCTTATAGATCTCAGATACATGGGTTCAATAGGATGGCTACTAAAGCCATAGGATTTGTGGAATTACCGGGGGAACTTGGAGAGAGCGACCGTAGGCGAGTACGGGTCTCGTCTTTTTTGGTGCTAGATATTTATTTTGCATATATTGAATTTTTGGGTCGACCGACCTAACTGAATTTAAAGTAGTCGTTGCTCCCTAGTGTTTAACTATGAAAATCCCTACAAACAATGGAGTGGGAATCGTGGATAGAGATAAGGCGGCTGGTTGCGAGTGCTACGTTATTGAACTGAAGGAAGCAGGCATAAGGAGAATGGAAAGAATGTGGAGGGGACCCTCAACATAAAAAATTTGGATGCATAGTAGCTATAGCCTAAGCCCCGACTCGGGTACACTAATCGGCTCTACGATGACATGGACTGACGAAAAGAGCCGAAGGGTGGAGGAGCAGCTTTTGCCGGGTTGACAATCACTATTTCGGTCAGTTGGGATGACCCAAGTAAAGTTTTGAAAGTTAGATCTCAGCTCGGTGCTAGTGTGATGAAGGAGTTGGTTAGTTTTCTACAGGAAAACCTAGATGTGCTTTCCTAGACACACTCGGATATGTGTAGGATCTTGTCTGGGATAGCAAGCCATGCATTAAACATAAATCCCAAATGCATTCATGTGAAATAGAAGTGCCACAGTCTGGTCCGGAGAGATCCGCAGCACTCAAAGAATAAGTGGATAAGTTGAAAAATAATGGCTTCATCCACGATGCCTTACCCGAACTGGGTATCCAACCCTGTTTTGGTGAAGAAAGCGAACAGGAAGAGGAGGACATGCATTGACTATTCAGACTTGAATAAGGCGTGCCCGAAGAATAGCTTTCCACTACCGAGGATAGATCAGTTGGTGGACTCGACTACTGGACACGAACTACTCTCATTTATATACAGGTTTTTCAGATACAATCATATCCCGATGCACGTCCTAGATAAAAAATGCACTAGCTTCATTATCGACCTTATACTCTATTGCTATCTGGTCATGCCTTTAGGGTTAAAGAACGCAAGAGCAACTTACTATAGGCTCGTTAACCGAATTTTTAAGGACTAAAGTGGACGATCAATGGAGGTTTATATAGATGACATGCTTGTGAAGTCATGACGTTCGAGCGATCATGTCGACTATTTGGCGGAGTAGTTTGGTGTCCTCCGATGATATGGGATGTTACTCAATCCATTGAAATGCTCTTTCAGCGTTGTGTCAGGGAGGTTCTTGGTTTCATTGTTAACTCCCCTGGGATTGAAGCTGACCAAGAAAAGATCAAGGCTTTGAGAGAGATCCCCGAAGACGATCAAGGAGTTTTAGAGCTTAAATGGGAAGATTGCCACACCGAGTTGGTTCATCTCTAGAGCCACCATTAAATGTATCCCTTTTTTCAAGGTGAACAAGTAGGAAAGAGAATATTTGAGTGGAATCAATATTATAAAGAAGCATTCCAAGCTCTGGTAAATCATTTGAAGTGGCCTCCTATTCTCTCAAAACCGATGGATGATGAGGATTTTTCTTATAACCGACCATGTCGGTGCATGCCCCAAGCGTCGCACTTATATGAGAGAAATCTTGCATCTAGAGACCAGTCTATTATATCAACAAGCGGTTGATAGAAGTAGAGAGAAACTATCTGAGACTAGAAAAGATTGCATACTGCCTATTGATCGCCCCTAGAAAACTCTGCTCCTACTTCCAAGCTTATCCGATCAATGTCCTTACTAACCAACATTTATGACAAGCCTTGCAAAGACCCGAGACTTCTAAAAAGCTTTTGAAATGGAACATTAAATTGGGTCAATATGATATTATCTATCGCCCTAGGAGAGCAATCCAAGGTCAGGTCTTAGCGGATTTCATAGCTGAATTCTCTGCATGAGATGATTCTTCGGAAAGCGGTGGAGAAAAGGAAGTTGGATGGAAGATGTATGCAGATAGTGCATCCAATGATGGGTATTCTGATGCTGGAGTTGTGCTTATCACTCCAGAAGAACACCTAATTAGCCATGCCTTAAAACTTGACTTTTTGGCAACGAACAATAAAGCTGAATACGAGGCCTTGATTGTGGGACTCAAGATCGCCAAAGAGTTAGGAATAAATACTTTACACATTTTCTTCGACTCCCAATTAGTGGTATGCCAGATCAGAAAAGAGTGTTGAGCGAAAGGAGCAAGGCTAGCTCCCTATCTAAACCAGGTTCTTGAGCTGCTTGACGACTGCGAGTATTAAACGATCATTCAAATTCCTAGAGAGGAAAATGAGAAGGCCGACTCACTTGCTAAGTTGGCTAGCTCCAAAGATGCACAGCTCATAGGTTTAGTTTTAATGGAAGTTCTTTCTGCCCCAAGCATCAACCAGATGGATATTGATTGGATCTTGGAGACTGAACCTAAAAAGAAATCATGGATGACTCTAGTTTGGAATTATCTCCAAAGAGGAATCCTTTTAGAAAGAAGGAATGAACGGTGAAAGACCCTTCCCCAAGCTTCGAGATTCATCATATAAGAAGGATTACTATACATGATGGGTTTCTCTTTCCCTATGCTTTGGTGTACCACTCATAACGAGGCCAAGCGAGTCTGAAGAGAAGTTCACGAAGGAGCATATGTCGATCACACTGGAGGCAAACCCTAGTGAAGAAGATCCTTCGTTATGGATATTTATGGCTAACTGTCAATCGAGAGACAGCTAACTACACCAGAAGATGTGACAAGTGCCAGAGATTTGCTAAAATTCCGAGAGCCCTGCCGATCGAAATTTCTCAAATGGCCAGTGCTTGGCCATTAATATTATCAGTATGTTACCAATATCTATAGGTGTTGCGAAGTACGCCATCATGGCAGTTAATTACTTTACCAAATGGGCTTAGTTAGAGCCTTTGGCTATGATTACCACAAAAAAAATAGTCAATTGTTTATCTGAAATATCATCTATCGATTTGGAGTTCCACAAGAAATCGTTATGGATAATGAGATCCAATTCGATAGTGTAGAGTTTAAGAATTTCTACCGCCGACATTGCATAGACAAGAGGTTTTCAACAGCGGCACACCTTAGGAGAATGGATAGGTTGAAGCTGTAAACAAGATTATTAAGTCCATTCTTAATAATCGATCGGAAAAGGCCAAAGGCAAGTGGGTCGATGAACTCCATTTAGCACTTTAGGCTTATTGAACCACCCACAAGTCCGTGACAGGTCACTCTCCCTTTGCCTCGGCATACAGATCGAGAGCTATGATCCTAGTCGAACTAGAAGTGCGTTACCATCGGGTTACTTATTTTAATTCATGGACAAACAAGAAACTCCTTCAGGGGTGTCCTGATATGATTAATGAGAAGTGGACTGAACTCGAGTTGAGAGCAGCTGCACATAAACACTAGGTCGCTCGATACTACAATGCCAAAGTCAGGAGTCGAACCTTTGAAATTAGCGACTTAGTCCTTAAACAAATCTTTCCTGGCCCCAGGAACTTGGGCTCGAGCTGGGAAGGTCTGTATGCAATAGAGGAAAAGCTAGGAGATGACACTTTCAAGTTGGGAATTATGGACGAGATATCACTTCCGAGGATGTGGAATAGTGAGCACCTAAGGTGCAATCTCACTTCAAAATAAACTTATGAATAATGGGCTAGAGCCGTATAATAAGATAAATTCTATCATTTTCTATCCTTATGAAATAAACGGCCTTTTCAGCCCAAACTTATATTTTTTTCATTTTTTAAGAGTTGTGACTTTACCAACTTGAATATATATATATATATATATATATATATATATGATTAATGCAGGTGTGCATGTATTCCGAGATAGGTGCCGACCAAATTTTGGTGGCCATGGTCGGGATCGCGAAGTCCCTCTTGGTGTGCGATGATTGACATCGGCAAACTCTTGCCTTTGGATTGAGGACATAAGTATAAACTTAAATCAGGTGAAACACAGTCATCCGTAAACCAACTCTTGCCTTCGGATTGGCTGCAAGATTATAAACCCAAACCGGGCATCATGCAACTGTCCATTCGCCAACTCTTACCCTTGGATAGAGTGTAGGAATATAAATCAAAAAGTGCATGATATGACCGATTGCTCACTCAACTCTCATCCTCGGACTGGGGGTAGGAGTATAAATGGAAACGGGCATGACAAGTCCATCTAATCCTCGACATCTTGCCTGGAGTAGGCAGAAGGAAGGTCCACACTCAGAGTGAAGCAGGATCCAATTTTTAACCCTTCGTTAATGCCTGGAGTTAGGTGTGATTGAATGCTAATATCCCGGATGAGGATGTATTAACTATGATTCCAAGTAGTTAACTTAAACTCGCGCTCGAAGTTTGGTGCGGTTGGAAATTATTATCCTTGAAAAGGATACTCAAGCCACTATTTTAAGTGGTTTACCCTAACGATTGCTTTACATTCACTAAAACAATGCAAATCGACAAATCATGAAATGGATTAAGGACTTGATTTGAAAACGATCACTAGAAAAGAAACGAATCACAAGTAAATTGAACGGAAAGCATATTTCTCAAATACTTAGAAAAAGCTGAATGAAGATTTTACAAAACAAAAGGTCTTTGTTATTAACATTAAATCAGGAAAGAAAGTATAACTGATTCACACCAAACTCAAAAAGAAAAAGCAAAGGCCAAATTCGCAAAAAATCTACCAAGAAACCAAAATAAGCTACTATTATTTCAAGCAAAGAGGGGGTCTATATACGCAACACAAGCCTATCACTGCTTCTTCGGCTTGTGTCTCTTTTGTTTCTTCTTGGAACCGGGAGAAGCTTCGCTCGGCCTTTCTCCTTACCTTTTCCCTCTTCCTCTACCTCCTTGGACGTTGGGAGGAGTGCTTTGCGAAGATCCAGCAAGAGCACTCTGGTCACTCCTAGGCAGAGGAATGGAGGTTGGAATGCTTTGTGAAGATATTATCTTCATGCTTTGAACGCTTCCGAACGTAGGAATATGTATAGGTGAGAAGATGGTCTGGCCAACCGAGGCTATAGATAGAGGAACAAGAAAAATCTCCTCCCTCTCCAGCTTATCTTCAATGGCCAACAGTTGTTTGTGTTAAATATGCCAGTATATGATTTTTGTTTGATGACAATAAACACACACACACACATATATATATATTCATTTAAATGTATTTTTTATTGTACTATTTTATTTTCACATAATTAAATAAATATTTGCTGAATAGAATAAATAATACAAAATTTAAATTCAAACGGATATTTTATTCAAACAATTATTTTATTACAATTTTGAATAGTACAGATTTGAGCTCACATTATATATATACAATATTTGATTATAATACAATTTTTCACTATACATTTGCACCCCACTACATATCACTCATTCACTCGTATTTATCTTCAACTCTATTCCAGATTGTATCCAGCATCTGAATTATCTGCAAAGTAAACACTGACGCGGTAAAATTGAAAAAAAAAATTATGCACTGTGAAATAAAATGTGTTTTCGAAAATGCTATTTGCCTCAGTTATTTGGCTTGTTCGTCATTATATTCATTTTGAATTCATCATACACAAACAACTTGTGACATGCACAGTGTATCACTGTACATGCCACAAGGCCATGCACACCAATGTACACTAGATAAAATTACGGGGACATGTAAGCACAAGGCCAAACCCGAGCCAAAGCTAGGTTCAACTCAAGTCATGATATGAGCACAAGGTCAAACCCGAGCCAAAGCTAGGTTCAACTCAGGTGCGATACAAATAACATCACAAGGTCAAACCCAAGCTATAAGCTGGATTCAACTTAGGTGCAATACGATAAATAAATACAAATGAAAGTGTACACAAAACTTCAAACTGTAAACAACACGGGTATAAAGTAATGTACACATGAATGCTATGATCAAAGACATCACATGAAAATAGAGGCATGGCTGCAGCAGCTCAAAATGCAAGCTAACATACACATATACCAGTGCATTGAACCACACAGCAGCTCGAATGAGCAACTGCACCAGACCAGTAAACCTATGAAGACCAACAACAATTGCACAACAACTCAATGCAAACAAAGAACATGAAATAATAAACTGGCTTGAAGCGACAAGAAGCTCAAAAACTCAATGTAAACACTTGCACTATTTATTTTGTATATGTATATGTTAGCATATATGTACACATGAATCAAATGGCTAAGATCAAATACAAGAAAGAAGGCAGCAAAGCTACTACATGGTGCAGTAGCCTCAACAACAAAGACCAGTGAACAACAAGTGGAACAAGACCACTGAACCAGTCCAAAATTAGAAGTTGACAAGATCAGATTCGAAATCAAGACTTCAGAGACTATGAGACCAGATGAATAACATAATCTAGTTTGAATCAGTAAACAACATGTATACATGTGCAGTGGAAATATGAAGCAGCTCGATATTCAAGCAAGAATATAGCTCCAAAGCAGACTACATGATGACTCGAAACAATGCAAACACAGACTAGAAACGAAAACAGTTCGATCAAGTCAAAGTCAAAACCAGCATATATACATATATGTAACAGTGAAAACAATAGGGTTCAAATCTACAGAACAATGCATATTGAAGCACAGGTCAGTGGACAGTGCATAAACAGACAACAAGACCAAGTCTTAAACAACAAATACAGTGACAATGTACATGAAATCAAGTGCAACATCAACACGGCTGTGGACAATGAAGTCAGAAAATCAAGGCATGTTTTAAGTAGCAGTTTTGAACAAAGACAGAGGTGTTTCACATATCATCAATCTTAAAAGCCGAAGTCATAGCATAATGATAGGAACCAAAGTCAAGTTTAAATGCCGGCAAATTCAAAGCCGTGGTGACCAAGGCAGAATCAAACAAGTAAAAGTTATCAAAAATAAAATTGGCCAAAGTCAATAGCATAAAGAACTGAGCAAGTTCTAATTCATGAAACTGTGATAAGCAAGCTATCAGAAAATATACGAAATTGATCTAGTCAGATTAATCACAAACAACCAATTACACATCGAACGGAAAGAGCAAACTCATATGAAGAATTCAAACATTATATACGAACGATACTTTAGGGAATTGAACCCTATATAACCCATATCATCATCGGAATTTGAAATCATTTGAGTTAAAAGCAACAACATAGAAGAATAAATCAATAACTCGAATTGAATCGAGTTTAAACATATCAAAGAAAGTCAGAAAGGAAATCACATACCAGATTTATATCGAACTCACCTCAAGTTGAAGCAGCCGAAGCTGATCGAAGAAGCATTAAACTGAACTGAAGTTCGACAATAGATCGACCAACGACCAAGCGGCGACTTCAAATTTCCATAACCCTAAATTATTTTGAAAGAGGAACGAAAGTTTTCAATGCAAAAAAACAGGCCGAAGAAATAAACGAAGAAAAGAGGGGAAGTAGTTTTATCACTTTATTTACTTTGGATCGGCTATAATTTGTTGATTGGGCTTTATTTAAAACCAGGGTTTTGTTTTTAAATTGTTTTTAAATTTAATATTTCTCTTTTAAACTTTCGTAATGTAAAGTCGTGTGATTAGGAGACGAACTGCGGTGGTGTAGTTCAAAAATTCGCAACTCAGTGGCTTAGTTGTGGTAGTGTTTTGAGCATAGATTTAGGTTAGTCGATAGAGGGTGTCGCGATCTTACGTGTGTAAGTGTCCGACCACTTAATTTCTAGTAGAAACCTTAAGGGCTGCTTGTAGGTAGGGTTGGGTAAATCTGTGTTATTCTATCTCTGTTTTTATCATTCTGCTGCTATCTGTGCTGCTATTATTCTGCTATTTCTGTGTTGCAATTATTTTATATACTTCCGCATAAATTTTTATGATTAATAGTATCTCCCTATTCACCCTCCTCTAGGGTGAAATCGATCCTACAAGTGGTATTGGAGCTAGGAACAGAAGTCAATTTTTGTTTTAAAAATTTGAGGTTTCAAAATCCAATTTTTGTTTTAAAAATTTGAATTTTCAATGGCTTCTTTTAATAATGTTTTTGTTGAGGGTCAGTCCATAGCTAGACCACCAATGTTCAATGATGAATATGCTTACTGGAAAAATATAATGAAATTTTTTCTGAAAATCATTGATGCTTGGAATATTGTTGAGACGGGTTATAGAGCGCCAACTATAATTATAGATAATCAAGAAATAGATAAACCGATGGATCAATGGACAGATCTAGAAAATAAACTACAGAACGGTAATGCTAAAGCTATGAATTATATTATTTGTTCAATGGATTAAATTGAATTTAATCGTGTCTTCTCACATTGTCTGCGTAGGAAATATGGCACACACTTGAAGTGACTCATGAAAGAACATCTCAAGTCAAGGAATCTTGCCTTGTCATGCTTAGTAGCAAATACGAGAACTTCATCATGGCCAAGGAAGAAAATGTCAAAGAGATGAACGTATGACTTTCCAGTATTTTATACAAATTAAAAGCTCTCGAAAAATCATACACATAGTTGGAGAAAGTTCGAAAAATCCTCAGAGCCCTTCCTCGAAATTTTGAAGCCAAAGTCACTGCTATTCATGAATCGACGGATTTGAAACAAACAAAGTTGAAGAACTCATTGGAAATCTCACCACCTATGAAATAGAAATTAAATTCAAGGAAGAGTGTGAAGGAGGTGATACTCGAAAGAAATCAATAGCTCTTAAAGGAACAACAAAAGTGATGATGATGATGGAGCAGCTGAGCTGGCACTACTAATAAAGAGATTCAAAAAATGGAACCGCGGATATGGAAATCCAGCTCTAAATCAAAAACTGAAAAGTAGAATAGTCAAAGCACTAGACAACTCAGACGACAAGAGATTATATGTCACAAGTGCAATAAACCCGGTCATATCAAGCCCAATTGTCCACAGAATCGATTCAGCCATGGAAAGAAACAGAAAAGGAAAAGTTTTGCAGCCACTTGGGGTGAAACGGATTAAGATGATAAATGCACTAGCAGTGAGAGCGAAAAAGCAGATTTGTGCCTTCGAGGTGATATAAATGACAGTGATGACGACGGGCCAAGTGAGGTAAAAAAAACTTACTCATTCAGAATTACTTATATATTTTCAAGAAGTAAATGGCTATTTTGAAAGACTTAGGGAGAAATACGCTAAAATTGAATCACAAAGAGATACTTTGATAGATTTAAATAAACAACTTGATCAATTGGTTAAAAGCTATCAAAACAAGTGCCCTAAGTGTGAAAAGTGACCAACATTCGAAGAAGAAATTAAAAGATCGGAAATTAAAAATAAATTGCTTGAAAATGAAATTCTGATTTTGAAAGAAAGTGAAAACACGAGGAGAGAAAATTCTATTAAAAAGTGCACACAATCATTGAAGGACAATGAATCTCTTAAAACACAAGTCCAACAATTGTCACAACTTAGGAAAATTTTCGAAAGGAGAAAATTCGTTAAATATGCTATTAGAGAAACAAGTTGTCAATCCTGTTAGACAAGGACTTGGATATAATCAATCTGAACATATTAGAAGCAAAATTAATCAAGCCAATTCAAAGTTCACGATTTGTGGAAAAACTGGACACAATCACAACATTTGCTGGTATAGACCCAAATACGTGGAAACCATTTCAATTTGGGTTTCAAAAGGCACGAATTTAAAATCCCTTGAAGTCAAAAAAATTTGGGTGCCAAAAGGAACAAATATAAATATTTTTGAGTCTCCACAAACATTTTTTCAAAATTGTTTTCCACTAACAACTGTGGACCTATAAAAAAATAGGTCACAAAAATCTTTTATCGTGTAGGTGTGGTGGCAGGCTGAGGAACAACAACAGTGTTACCTAGATTTTGGCTGTTCCAAGCACAAAAAAAGGGAGACAAATCGAAGTTCCTTAGCTTAGTGTAAAGGTGGCAGAATCACAATGGGAAACAACGAAAAATTATCGGTAAAGGTAAAATAGGTAAAGGTACATCTATCTTGAACGATATATTAAATGCAATAATCTGCACCATAATCTGAATTAAATTTGCCAGTTATGTGATAATGAATATTGATAATGATTAATCTGACTTATTCAAAATTGTTGGCCAATTATACTTTTATGACGAGAATACTAGAGACTTTAAAGTAGTTCATATAGATTGTTTGGATTAATGATGATGTTTTATTGGTCGATGATTACTCATGATACACATGGAAATATTTTGTTTCTGGATCTATTACCATGTTCACTATTTGTTTATTCGCACGACTTCAATTCAATTTCATTTAAAAGCTGTTAAAAATGATTTTAAGATATGTTGCTGCACACTTCACGGTCTATGACATAATAATTTTGAGTCAAAGGGAAATTTGGATGCAGATAATACTGGTAATCTAGTTGATAGAAAAATTACTAGTGGAACGAGTTTTATGAAGAGACATTCATTTGTTGCATCGGTTTCAAAGAAAATATCTGCATATTTTTCATTTTAACTAATTTTCAAATAGTAGACATTTTTCTTATAAAACCCCTTCAGAAAATAGTTGACCTTGTTTCAGATTAGTCATTTTAGAAAATTTGTCTTTATAATTATTTTTGGATTTGATTTTAAATGACTGCATTAACTAATCTGACTCCCTATTGATTATCAAAAAGATAAATAGTGATTGAAAAAGTGAAAAGTGTTGATACTGATCATATATTATAACTTGAGACAGTATATTCAGTAAATTTCTTTAGTAATTTAAACAAAAGTTATAAAAACTTTATGTTGGTAAAAATTCCATGACCATTTCTATTTCTATCGACAATCACTCATCAAAATTTAATATAATTTGTCAATATGTGGTATTTTAAATGGAAAATCATTTGTTTTTCAATTTATTATATTTTTAGCAATAAAAATATCCAAAGTATTCACTCTTATTTAAAAGTCCTCACGGTTATGCATGAGTGAATTACTTGAATTCTTGATTATGTGCTTTCATGCTCATTTGAAAGTCCTCACGGTTATACATGTATGGAACACATATCAAAATTGATTGATTAAATAGACAAGTTGATTCTAATCTCATTTAAAAGTCCTCATGGTTATGCGTGGTTAGAAGATACTTGAATTCATTTTTTTAATAAACATTTGGAATACTACTAATCTCATTTAAAAGTCCTAACGAATATGCATGGTTAGTAGATATTCAAATTTGTGCTATAAATATACCATAAATAGACACAACTATATGATTTTCATCCCTATCATTCTAAAGTGGAATATGCACCTAACAGAGTATTTATGATTTTTGTTTTATATTTTATTGAAATTTAGTATTTATACTTGATTGTGTATTAATGTTAATGTCTTTCACTTTATCTCTATTTTTTACACTACTACCCTTTTGCTGATAACAAAAGGGGGAGAGAATAATTAAGATATTGGCAAAAAAAAGGTAAAATATTTTATTTTGTATTTTCTATTTGCATCTAGGATCATTTGCATATTTTTATTTATTTCCATGCATATATGAAGGGCGAGCTTTTGTTGTAGAGAGGGAGCATTCGAATAGAGGGAGCAAATAGAGTCTATCAATGATCAAATACATTTAATAAATTCAAAATCTTAAATATAAGTTTGTTATCATCAAAAGGGGGAGATTATTGAATAATCTAGTATATGATTTTTGTTTGCTGATAATATATATATATATATATATTCATTTAAATATATTTGTTGTTGTACTATTTTATTTTCACATAACTAAATAAATATTTGCTGAATAAAAAAATAACACAGAATTTAAATTGAAATAGATATTTCATTCAAACAAATATTTTATTACAATTTTGAATAGTACAGATTTGAGCTCTCGATACGTATACATACATACATACACACACACACACACACACAAATTTTTTTCGATTATAATACAATTTTCACTATACATTTGTACCTCACTACATATCACTCATTCACTTGAATTTATCTTCAACTCTATTCCAGATTGAATCCATCATCTGAGTTATCAGCAAAGAAAACACTGATATAGTACAATTGAAAAAGAAATATTTATGCAGTGTAAAATAAAACGTGTTTTTGAAAATGCTATTTGCCTCAGTTATTTGGGTTGTTCGTCATCATATTAATTTTGAATTCATCATACATGAAAAACTTATGACATGCACAGTGTATCACCATACATGCCACAAGGCCGTGCACACCAATGTACACTTGATAAATTACAGGGACATGTGAGCAAGAGGTCAAACCCGAGCCAAAGCTTGGTTCCACTCAAGTCACGATATGAGCACAAGGTCAAAGCCGAGCCAAAGCTAGGTTCAACATAGGTGCGATACAAATAACATCACAAGGTCAAACCCGAGCTATAAGCTGGATTCAACTCAGGTGCAATACGAAAAACAAATCCAAATGAAGGTGGACAAAAAACTTCAAACAGTAAACAACACGGGTATAAAGTAATGTACATGAATGCTATGATCAAAGACATCACATGAAAATAGAGCATGACTGCAGTAGTTCAAAATGCAAGCTAACATACACATATACAAGTGCATCGAACTACACAACAGTTCGAATGAGCAACTGCATCAGACCAGTAAACCTATGAAGACCAATAGCAAGTGCGCAACAACTCAATGCAAACAAAGAACATGAAATAATAAACTGGCTCGAAGTGACGAGAAGCCCAACAACTCAATGCATACACTTGCACCGGATCATTTATTTTGTATATGTATATATTAGCATATATGTACACATGAATCAAATGGCCAAGATCAGATACAAGAAAGAAGACAGCAAAGCTACTACATGGTACAACAGCCTCAACAGCAAAGACTAGTGAACATCAAGTGGAACAAGACCACTGAACCAGTCCAAAATTCGAGGTTGACAAGATCAGATTCGAAATCAAGACTCCAGAGACTACAAGACCACATGAACAACATGATCTGGGTCGAATCAGTAAACAACATCTAAACATGTCCAGTGGCAATATGAAGCAGTTCAATATTCAAGCAAGAATATAGCTCCGAAGTAGACTACATGATGACTCGAAGCAATGCAAACACAGACTAGAAACAGTTCGATCTAGTCAAAGTCAAAACCAACATGTATACATATATGTAACAGTGAAAACAATAGGGTTCAAATCTACAGAACAATGCATATTGAAGAACGGGGTAGTGGACAATGCATAAGAAGACTACAAGACCAAGTCTTAAACAATAAATACAGTGACAACGTACATGAAACCAAGTGCAACATCAAAACAGCAGCGGACAATGAAGTTAGAAAATCAAGGCATGTTTTAATTAGCAGTTTCAAACAAAGACAGAGGTGTGGTGACCAAGGCAGATTCAAAGCCGTGGGGACCAAGGCAATAAGTAAAAATTATCAAAAAACAAATTGGCCGAAGTCAACAACATAAAGAACGGAGCAAGTTTTAATTCATGAAGTCGTGATGAGCAAGCTATTAGAAAATATACGAAATTGTTCTAGTCAGGTTAATCACAAGTAACCCGTTACAAATTGTATGGCAAAGAAAATTCACATGAAAAATTCAAACATTATATATGTACGTTATTTTAGGGAATTGAACCCTATATAACCAATATCATCATCGACATTTGAAATCATTCGAGTTAAAAGCAGCAACATAGAAGATTAAATCAATAAATCGAATCGAAACGAGTTCAAGCATATCAACGAAAGTCACAAAGGAAATCACAGACCAGATTTATATCGAACTCGCCTCAAGTTGAAGTAGCCGAAGTAAGTAAAGAACAAGATCGAAGAAGCATTAAACTGAACTGAAGTTTGATAGTAGATCGATCAATGACCAAGTGGTGACTTCAAATTTCCAAAACCCTAAATTATTTTGAAAGGGGAACGAAAGTTTTCAAGGAAAAAATAATCATGCCAAAGAAATAAACGAAGAAAAGGGGGAAAATAGTTTTATCACTTTATTTACTTCGGGTCGGCTATAATTTGTTAATAGTGCTTTATTTAAAACTAGGGTTTTGTTTTTAAATTGTTTTTAAAATTTTGTATTTCTCTTTTAAACTTTTGTAAAGCCTAGTCGTGTGATTAGGGGATGAACTACAGTGGTGTAATTCGAGAATTCACAACTCAGTGGATGAGTTGTGGCAGGTTTTGAGCGTAGATTTTGGTTATTCGATTGCGAGTGTCGTGAGTTTATATGTGTAGGGTTTTGCCGAAGGCTAAGTAAATATGTGTTGTTTTATCTCTGCTTTTTATTATTCTGCTATTATCTACGCTGCTATTATTCTGCTATTTCTGTGTTACAATTATTTTATATACTTTCGCATTAAAATTTTATAATTAATAGTATCGCCCTATTCACCTCCTCTAGGGTGAAATTGATCCTACAGTTTGCGCTCAATGTCACCCAGAGTGTGACTCGGTAATGCTTGGAAAACTCCAGTGATAATAAGATCGTTTTCAACATAGGTCTCTTGAGTCCCACCAACTCCTTCTTCCAGCAAAGCGTCAATCATCTGCGCATCAAGGCAGGGTTTATCTTCAACCAGGACGGTTGGAATGGTTGTGAAAGATACAACAATCACTGATTCTATTGCAGGTGCATGTAGTCCAAGTTTAGAGCACTTATCAGGATGTGGAGAAATGATGGGTTGACCTAAAGCTTATAAAATAAGGAAAGAGAGTTTAGCTATGTTAATCAATGAGACAATGACTTTGTGAAATACTAGAGAAGTCAAAGGGATACATTCTACAATCTAAAGCTCCACGTGAGCCGGAGTGCCACCAAAGACCCCTTCTGGAATGAGAGAGAGAACAATGGATTCCGAGATTTGGGATTTCTAAGGATCATATCTAGAATCAACAATGGAATCTAGGGCAGCTTGAGTCTTAGGAGTTTCACCAGCTATAGCATCATGACGTGTAGATCCGGAGCCTTCACCTAATCCTTTTTTAGCAGTAGTATCAAGTTCTGAAGCAATAAGATGTTGGTTATCATGGATGATTTTGGGCTCATCACCCCTTAGAACATCTTTCTGCAACAAATCCAAGTTCAACTTACCTCCTTGGATATGTTCCTTCTCTTCCTCAACACCCTGCTCCTAGGCACAGGCGAGCATTAGAGGGTAATCCTATCTGAACCACTCCCTATTTTGGAACTTGAGCACATTAGCGTTGTATTGAGTAATCAATAGCTCAAATCTATGCATCATCTGCTCTTATACCTGTTGTTTTCTAGCTTCAACTTCTCTTTTAACAAGAGAGTCCATGTCTTTGGCTTTCTCAAGCACTTCGTTTCTCTTTATCGTGACAGTGACCAGCTCATCGCATGCGGGCTGAGCAATTTTTTAAGTTTCATCTTTTTCGTTGGTCTCTCGCTCGAGCTTGGTTTTTAATTCACTCGCATTCCTCCTGGCAGCATCTCTTTTCGTTACAAGCTTGTGGTTCCAACGATGTGCTTAGTTGATTTCGTTCAAGTGCTTGGATCTTTCGGTTTCGAATGCTCTAATGGCCTCCTTGGCTTTCTTCTCTACCTCGGCTTGGAACTTTCTTGAGTTCTCAGTCTCAATACCAAGGGCGACTATAATTCTTTTACTCTCGGCTTCAATAAGTTTTTAATTCTCAATCTCATGTAGCCTGTCTCTTGAAACTTTTGAAATCTTTTTTGCCAGCTTCGTCTATTCATTGTATTGATTGTGGACATTGATCGTGCAGTCGATGGTCCTCTGTTGGACTATAGCAGAGACTTTAAATTTGGAAAAAATTTAACTCCATCAAAGCAAATGTTAGGGAACTCATTCATAAATTCGTCCATCTAAGCGATAGAGTCTACTTAATGCTCCTCAATAATGATTAGAGCGACAACACTTTGTTTACTAGACCTTTGATAAAAAGTTTCGGAGCCAATGTTATGATGCCCGTGCTCGGAGGGTCAGCTGGCATGAGAGGGCACAAAAGGTTGCACAGATATAGAAGTACGAGGTGGAGCTCGATAAATGTCAACCGATGGATTTCACCATGACGGTCAAATTGTCTAGTCACACCTTTAGGGGGAGGTGATATGAATTTGGACCAATGCCTTGTAGCATAATCGTGTGAGTGAATATCCCTATTATAGCTACCCCTGTCCCGGTCGTCTATCGCGGCTAGAGTGATAACTTGAGTCATAATCTTGACCACTCATTTGAAGGTACAAGCTCAACCAGAGCTGTTGAACATGATTTGCTTTCTCTTCTAGGGATCAGAATGAATGCTTTCTCTTATCCATACCGATCCTGTAAAGCAAATAGGAATGAGTTAACTCAAATGGTAAAGGACCTGGGTTAAGCGTTAGTGTCGTGTAGTGCACATGTGCGTCTTAGTGTACCTCCTACGGACCATGTACTGGAGCTTACTCATGTGAGTAACCTCTCCTGCATCGGTTGGAATGGTGTCCTTCTCAAAGCTGTTCAGAGAACCAATGTCACCGATGCTGATGTTATCGACGTCAAAAGAGAAAAACTCCATAAGGTTTGACCCTAAATCGGTAAGTGTGCTCATCGATGGAAGAGATAGAGTTTTTTTATGCATTTGTAACTGGTGGTGGCTGGGTAGAAGTTTGCGCTTTGGAATTTTCATGGTTGGTCACTTTTTAGTGGTAGACTGCTAAACATCCTTCGGTTGTTCGATTTGAGACTCACGGTCCACTTCAAGGTTACCTTGATCGGTTTCACCCCCATCTCCAACAACTTTGCATTCCTCGGTGCCTTCATGTTCTAGTTTAATGTTTTCCTTAACCCCAGCCCCTGGACTTGGGACTGGGGGCACATCTAGATTAACCTTGCCACCCTCAAGCAAGTTATAATTGTCGTCATCATCGTCAATGTTGTCATCACTTTCAGTAATCTGAACTATGTCAGCACCACGACCTTCTCTTAACAGACCATCGACAAGAAAATTCTCTTCCGACATAAGAGTTCTTTTATTCCTATGTTCAGTTGGGATGGACATAAAGGCATTGAAGACACTCGAAAGTGCTCTCTGCTGGGTCTTGTTCAGACATCTATATAACAAAGGAAGATAAACTTAGCCCGTGGACCATAAAGATAATTCACTTATAGAAATGAGAGTGAAACTTACGCTTGGATATCCATCAGCAAGAAAATCTGGATGCGCAGCTTACGTAAAACCATTCGCTTTTAAAGTTACTTAACTTGTTCCATGCCCTGATGTCTACTCTGCAATTTCTCATAGGTTCCAAATAAATAAAAGATGGGCCTACTTTCCGCTTCTTGAAGTTGTATACATGTTAGATATCTTTATCGCTTGGCACTCGATTCAGATGTTGAAAGAAAACTAGATATGTGGTGAGGAGAAAAGTATAGATGTTTAGATGCAATAGTGTAAGAGCTAGCCTCATAAAATTCAACACTCGACGAATGAACTGGTCAAAAGGTGGAACATAACCTTCCAAAACACATGTGTGTGTTACAGGAAACATATCCATCTGCTGGGTTTTGTGGTCTTTGATTTGGGGATGGAACCAAAGCATCATCAAATGGGATTCCATGCTTCTAGCATATTCTACGAAGAGGGTCTTCTCCGATTTTCGACGCAATGTGGTCAATAGGAATATTCAATTTTACTGCATCCTCGAGAGTGTCAGGTGCAAGATCTATATCTGGACCACCCGCCGCCTTAATTGGATTCTCCAAAATCTGTTGCTGTACTTCGGGATTCTCTAGATTTTGTTGATCATGTGGAATATCTGGTTGTTGCCCTTACTGGATAGAGGTTTACTGCGCCAATGAGATTGTCGTAGAACTTGACTCTACATTAGGGTCGATATACCTTGAAGATGAGGTACCCGTAGTCTAAGCAACTAGATGTTTGGAATGTCTTTGCTCCATTTCTATAAAAAAAACTTGACAGATAATCAACATTAGAAGGATAATTACAAATTGTACCCCCATGTTAAAGTAGATTCAAGTGCAGTGTTGTGCTATGCAGTTCAGAATTCCGATATTATCTAACCGTTTATTTAGCAGTTCGTTTTAAAGTATGGATATCACTCGCTGTGACCGTCATTGCTGACCGTCCGACCCCATGACCAAGGAAACTTTTTCCTCTCTTCTTTCTTCATCGAATCCAAATTTAGGGATAACCTACCGTTGTTTCCATTTGTTCAATCACTGCAATCACTACCTCCTCGTCCACATTCATCACATACCAACATGTTGTTATGCGAATTTGGGTTTTGGAAGAGGATAGATTCGAGTGGAGACGGGGCTTGAACTAGGGTTCGGGTCGGTAAAGGCAGACCTGATCGAGGTGACAAACAGCAACAGCGTCAGGAAGAGGTAGATGGTGGCAGACCTTAATTTAGGAGTGAAGTCTCTTTAATGGTAGAAGGGAAGCATCTCTAAATCAGTGGCAAGATAATAAGTGGGAGATGAAATGAAGAAGGTGGGTTATATGATGCTTCCAACCCGTATTCTCAAATGAACTTGGAATTTTCTCCAAGCAAGGAGTAGGTACCTACTCCCAAAACAGGGATCGGTACCGAGTCCCATTTTTTTCAAAAAGGAAAAGAAAAAAGGAAGAACACATATGTATATACTTAGATACACACACACACGCATATACGTATACATATACATATACATACATGCATACACACACACACACATATATGAAAGTATGCTAGTGGACATGCATTTGATTAACCATGTGTGTACATGTCCAACTCAACGATCGTAATCAAAAGGAAAATCAGATTCATACCCGAGGAACTCATGGTCAGAATCGGTGTAAAATCATCAAACACGGAATAGAAGATCACGAGATCACATTCCAGATGTATAGTCCCAGATATTAGAAAATCGTCGCAACGAGTCACTATGGGCATAATAATTCATGAAACTGATTTACGAAAGGATAGCGACCATTCAAAACACAGAGAGGAATCCTTCGAGAAAATACGAACTTGTCTCGGTTCAAACAATATCGCATTTGAAATGAGATGTACTTTAGGGGGCAAGTGTTATCCAACCTTTTGACTAGACGGGCTTCAGACAGACTGGATGAACCGAACTTGGAGTTATTAAGGCAGAAAGCCTAGAAAGATAGCCCAGGAGTTAGAAAGCAAGCACGAGACAGATTCGCAAGACAATAACCAAAACAAACTAAGACAATACAACTGTGGGATCCCCTAAGTTGGGTATCGGTACCGACTCCTAGTTGGGGATAGATACCGACTCCTAGAAATAACTTGGGTGGATCCCATTTTTTGCCTACATGTTTATCTTGATGCCAAGCCTCTATTTCCAAATTTAATTTATTAAATCAACACAATTCTTCATCGATCTCCACAGACACTTGAAACTACAACTTTGTTCTTCGTTAACTCCATCGTTTGGACTTAGAAACGAGCTAACAATGGTGAAAACAACTATGGAATTATGAAGCTTACTATGAGATGACCCAAGATGTAAGGTTGAAGACACCAAGAATGATGAATTTGGGGATTGGTACTGAGTCCCACATGGGGTCGGTATCTAATCCCATCTTTTGCTGACATAGCATCTTTTATCATTGGAGAATCAGTCTAAATCAGGTACAATGGCTATGAGATATTGCATGTGATATTTTAGGCTCCCTACCTCTATAAATAGGAAGGTAAGGCTCATTTTTAGAATATTTTTGGGCTCTATCTCTTGCATTTCATATATTCTTATAGCTTTGAAATTCTAAGTGTTGGAGTTGTACCGAGCCTCAGGAACTTCTGCCCCAAGTCATAAACCAGCAATAAAATATTAAAGGGGACATATGCCAAGCTTTACTGAAAAACTATAAAAGATCATGTCTCCTTATTTCCTCATTTTAATTCATATTTCTTCATTTTTTATTCTCTTCTATTACTTCTGGGTGTTTGTGCCATTTTTTGTTCAAACAACAACCTAAGCACTGAGATCAAATGTGACGATTACTCTGCACCTCCGGTACCAATACTGGTATATTGCACTATGGAGGTACCCGGTCGATGCAGGATGGTAGACAAGGGTGTAAAGTAACAAATATCCAAGAAAATAACTTGTAGAACATCTCACAACATACAGACAAAATATAATATAATAACATAGATGTAAAATAGGCGAGACATTGATGTAATCAAATGGACCATAAATAAGAACATCAGAGTGGAATGGTTCACAGATTGTACAAAAGCCAAAATGATAGAGCTTATACATCCAAAATATTTTAATAAACTGTATAACTGTTTCTAAGATAATTCAAGTACTATATAGCTCTACAATACTACACAGCGAAATATAAGCGATAGTAAGCTCCAAATATAGATATATGAACCTAGCCTCCTGCTTGTACTCCATACAGCTCCATGCGCCATACAGACTTGTTATCCCTAATCTACTCATTTAAGAGTACCTGAGATAATAACAATAAAGACATAAACCTCGAGTCAGGAAATAGTCTAGTGTGAGTGTTACAACATCTTAAAAATACTATAAAAATCGTACATAGTAAATAGGGGCATTGGGTATGGAGAATCATACCTGACCTGTCCCTGCACCTAATGAGTTAACACATAACGATTGGTATATGCTAATGACTATCACAACTATGTACTACAACAAAAGTACAATGTCCATTGTTTAGGTATACAGTCGAAAATACCTACATCATGTGAGACCTATAGTGATAAATAACCATGGCAAATGTAGCATCCATCAAACAATCCTCATCATCACTCGTGTGCATTGGATATATGATAAAGTCGTATGGTACGATCACAAACCAGGAACCTAATCGAAATCTTGTCTTCATTGGTGGTCGAATCCATGCCACTCCAAAAGCCTAGAAACCAGGCTTAAAATCATAAAAGCATAGGGTAATCAACTATCGCAAGATCTAGGCACCAACGCAAATCCAAGTGGACGTTCCTACATACCCTTCTTCATGAGCAATTAAAAACCTCCGAGTTATCAACTACCCCTTTGCACGCATCTCCATAATGGAACTCAATCGTTATTCCATCACAGCTATCTCTAAAGTAGAACACAATTGCAAATTCCACTCGCAAGCCCTCATCATTGAATTTACCCTTGTGGATCACCGTCATGACTCCCATCGTTACGTCATCATCTTCGAAACGTCTCTAGACATCCATCGTAAGTCATAAAACCATCGTACTATAGTCCTGAAGACATCACATAGAAATGCCATGCCATAGCTTTCTCTATTGTTGCGTAGAATTCAGGGCCATCCCAAGTTATACGAGGTCATCAACCTTAGCCCCAAGTCACCCATGGGAGCTTTGAAGCAAGTCAGGAGGAACCTTGAAGCACCGCCTCTCCAAACTTGAAGTTCACCAACCTTCCATCTCTGTCCGGTTGAGCCATGCAACCCACCAGAAGTTGCCCCAACATGCCACGAAGCAACCCCTAGAACCCTTCCTTATTCGCTACTTGGGCATAACTTCGTTGGACAACAAATGTTGTCCGTTATCCTAGGACACCACCGGACAACATTTGCTATCCGGTCTTTCATGCCACTACTAGATAACAAATGATGCTCGGTCCTTTCAATGTCCAACATAGCACCTTGGGCATGAATTCTTGTCTGTCTTCTGAATGTAGGGCCACCGAACAACAGATGATGTTCGGTTCTCCACCAAATCCAAACCAAATGAGATCGGAGCCAACCCATGTTGAAATAAGTACCACCGAGCCAAAATACCATAGCATCTCAAATCCTCAATTTTGCACTAATTTTACTCCTATGCTTCATTCTTTGACACTTTTGCATTCCGTATGCAACTATACAATTCTCAACAACCTCGAGTAAATCCGTCGAAGCTCGTTTTCATGATTCCTAATTCTAAGTCGCTCCAATGAGCGCTTTCAACCACACAAGCATATAAGCAAACACCATATATGCACCAAACAATACGCAAACATGCAATCATACAACAATTCATGGCAAATCATCCTATAATATATCTCTAACATAGCCTAACACACACTAAGGCAACCGTACATCAAATTAACATGGTTAGAACACTTTAAAACATTTTAAATTCATTTTACTTCAGATTTTACTTTAAAATAGTCCAAAGCATGATTTTAACTTTGAAATGGGTTTAAAACATGCCACAACATATAGATATATATAATAAGGTGAGATGATAAACCACTCACCAAAAAATCCAAAATCCAAGTTCTACACAAAAATCCAGGTATTACTTCGGATGCTAATTCGGCTTTTATCAAAAGTTATAGACGTTACAAGTTCTCAAGGGTAAAATCATCTAGAAAAATTCAAACTATATAAAATATCACTAGTAGGCATTTTCTAAAGTTATAGTCATACGACCTCATATGATTTTAAAATTAATATTTTACGATCTTCTAATACATAAAATACAGGTCGTTGCATGCCCTCAACTTGTACGGGTGAATTTTTAAACTCTAGCCATCACTTGTTTTGGCTTTAAGGTGACTATATTTGTAATTTATCATATATAAATAATAAAGAACCATTTCTTATGTAAAAAAGTCACCAATGAAGGTGTGAGTTTTGTAGATTAATGCTTTCAACTATCTTCTATCTAAATATACATCCATGAAGTCAATAATTTGATGTTTTGTACATATCAACGAATCATGCTGATTCTGGCTACAATGTTCAATGAAGAAAATAAGTTCTTCTTATATTTGAATTGGAAAAGTTTATTATATATCTAAAGAATGTCTTATGCTTGCAAATAAAAAGTTCAATTCTATAAAAAATTAAAATGAGATGGCTATAAATGAGTATTCACTAGTCGAAAAGGTAAATTACCAAAATCATTTATACCTAAGATCAAATAAAACTTTGTTAAGATTAGCCAACTTGAACCAAATTTTAAGGAAAAGGAGGTAATTGGCAACGCATCTACACTATTAATTTTTTTTTTCACTAATCATTATATGAGCACTTAAATAAAATGTTATTCTTTCAGATATAATTGGTGTTGTGCTAAGTATCTCATCTACCAAAGCTGTTCGAGGAATAACCAACAACGTTAGCATTCCAAAGTGTGATATGACTATTGTAGATGATCCGTACGTAAATAGATTGTATCAGCTAATCTATTTCTTTTCTATACTTGTGCTTTGATTTCAATTACAAAAGCTAAATTGTTATTATATCAGTATGGAAAGATTTTTCTATGGAAGTAGGTTATGATCTGTTAGAAATGATTCACAAAGCTTCTATAATAGTTATTAGATACGTAAAAATTGCATAATATCAAGGTAGATATCTTCCAAAAAGTATATTTTGTTACTTTTATCATCTCAACATTTAAAACTATATTATTTTATTTGCTAGTTTATCTTTATGCACCTTGAGTATAAGCAAATATCTATAAATTAGGTATACTAAAAGCTAGAATTCTTATAACTTGATATAATGTTAAAGGAAAAGTGCAAAAATGACATCTTCTGATTTTTATAGAGTTATGCTTTCTCATATAACAAACAATACCAGTTTGGACCTTGATAAGGTACAAATCAGCCTATAATATTTCAACTTATATCATAAATCAATTATTTTGACCCTGTTCATGGACACAAAAAACGCTTTTGATTCAGCGGTTGGAAGTAATTACGTACGATTATCTCATATAAGTCGGATGTAACAGTTACATCACTGTTTGAATCAAAAACGTTTTCTTGATCCAAAATGGAGCGATAGAGCAAGATGTAACTAATACTTCAGACATAAAAGCAGTTAAGTCAGACTTAATCTTTACATCGTGCTTCCCTTTACCAATCTAGACTCTAATTTTACCGTTTCTTCATGGATTCCTTTATACTCTACTCGTCGTTATTATTATTTAACAATGGCTTCCACTGCACTAGTTTTAGTAAAAAAATCATTTTACTACAATACTGACTAATAGTTTTATTTGCAAATATATGTTCGAAAGAATTTGAACTAATTAGACAATGCCTAAAATGAGAGTCAATTAGAAGAATGCAGTCTTAACTATTAGATACAACAGTCGCAAAAAAACAAATATGACATCAATCACAAAGACTTCATTAAGATGGAGAAATTACGATATAAGATTGAGTGGGATGGAATGACTAGAGAAACACCTTTACTGGAAATCACGATTTGTAGGCTGGTCGAGCCAAGGTATAACTCCTTTTATTGTAGTTTTTGCTAATTTCCCATCACTTTCCTTACCAGTTGTTTGAATTTGTCATTTAGGATATCGATAGTATAGTTTTGAAATGGATAGATGCTTCTATACCATATCTGGAATATTTGGAGAAAATATTTAAAATGGCGTTACCCAAAAACATGTTATCCTCTCCACTCAAGTAGAATTGCCTGTTACGGAAATCGAAGATGAAGTACAAATTGATTTTCACATTACAGCTTCAATTCCGACTCTGGAAAGTGTTTGGAAAGACAAACCCATACTTGTAAAATGGAATGATCCTTTAGGATCATAGCTCTACCAACCTTTTCAACTCTCCTAACTGGATGAATTTGCACAACCAGGCCCCGATTTTGAGCCTGATATTGATGTGGATACTTCCTCTACAGGTCGTCATTCTACCATCGCTTATTTTGCTGCTTTTTCTAACCGTAAACACTCATGGAAAACATTTTTTGAAGATACCCATAAAATAGTGAAAATGATGGGAAGAATGACACGCTTCAAGTCATTAAGTTCTTTAGAAGGTAGTAAAACCCACAATAACCATACTATTAATTGGCTGAAGCTCTGACTTGTCATGAACGGTGCATGAAGTTGGGGCAGTACAACATTACTGAGATTACTAAATTAACTCTTAATATGGATTCAAAGAGGCACGAAAATGCTGGATTCTGATGATGCTATACGTGAGTGGATCCAAATAGAGTTATGGGTATTGCAGGATATGTGGTTGAAATTTGTACTTCTGCTTGAATTTGTAGTGTTTGAATTTCTAGTTTGTTTGAATTCATTGTTAAACTTGAAGTAGAAGTTGATCTGAATTTGAGTTTGCTGCTTATTGATTTTGAAATATTATACATTATTAATCTATTTAAAATTAATCAATGATAAATTATTAATAATTATCTATTACAAAATAAAAATTAAACTACTTTTACAGTACTTTCTATTCAACGACTAACCAAATTCTATTCAAATTTTTGTCTACGAACACCATGACTTCTTACCTCTAACCTAATCAAAAATGTCCATGGATGCACCTTTCAAATTGAATTGTTATTTACTATTTATTTTATCCCTACTCAGCATGTGTTCTTTAGTGTACATGGTTACTTAACTTATATTAAAAGTCAAACATTGTGGTACTGAGCTAATAAAATTTGCAACGAAAGGGTAAATGAAACTACGGGATTAGGCTATTATTGTGAAGTATGCCGAAAGAATGAAAGTACTTATTGTCTAAGGCAATAAAAAGTTAAATATTTATACTATTTGTTAATTATTGTTGTAACATTATTGTACGATGAATATATATTATGGTAATGAAAGTTGTTGATCGATCTAGTGAAGCTTGGTTAATAACATTCAACGAACAATCAGAACAAACTATAGGATGCACCGCAGATTGAGTATATGAATGAAATAAGGCAGGGGATCGCCATGACCATTGATTATTCAAATGAATCAAGTATCTGTTGGAAGAAATATAAAAAATGTCAGACTATAAAGTTTATATTTTACCTTTTAGCTATGGTAGTTTTAGACGATTTATTGAAATAATTTGTTCAAAAATAAAAAGAGTTTAGATCCATGATTTACAAATTAATTTAACATCTTTTGTAATTAAATAGAAGGTTTAGAATATGATATATTTTAGGTAAATTGTTTGACTTGTCCTTTGAATTATCAAATCCATATGATATTAGAAGTTATAAAGATGCTTCAAAATTATAGGTTGTCATTTCATCCTATGTGTGTGTGTATCAATTCTAGTGGTTAATTTTTATTTACTGTCATTGTTTTTAGTTTTTATTTTTTGTTTATAGTGGATTCTTCAATAATTATCTCGTGGTATGTTAAATTAAAATTAATAAAATTGTAATTTCCTTAGAAAAGTATAACCTAATGGTTGGTTCTCATGTTGTGCAGCTGTACTAGTTAACGAGAATTGTAAAGATAAGTAAGTAAAATATAACACCTACAAAAGGCATTGTTTTAAGTAGTTGAAAATATTTGTTATTTTTCATAATAAATGTTTATAAATTATCATTAATTTTGATGTCATTCTTAACAAAATTATTAGTTGTTAATGTGAAAGAAGCCACTTGATGTGCTAATTTTTAAAAGAAAAACATGTGCATATGTTTATAGAGATATACCAAAAAAAAAAATTTTGCTTGTTTGTGATGAAGTACCAATTTTAGAAGAAAAAAAATCAAATGTGCTTAATGTGGAATAATGTAAGAGAATAAAAATAATTTTATACGTATATAAACTTTTGAACTATATGGACTTGAACGAAAAATTAATTTTAACCTTTTTTATCAATATGAATATTGTATACACGTTGACTTGTAATTCTTTTAGGGATTTTTCTATCAAGTAATAAATATTACAAAATTTAATTATTTAAAAAGTTTAAATTCAAGATCAATAAGCTAATTTAAATAAATGGATTTAAATGCAAAAGCATATAAGAAACTAAAGGGGACTTTTGTAAATAATGGTAGAAATTATAAAATATTAGCATCTAAATGTAAATTGCTGCATTTATTGTAACAATTTAAATTATAGAATTTGTATATAAAACATTTGGAAGGAATTAAAAAAGAAGAGAAAATACCTATAATTAATAAGATATTAGGAATTTTTTGTCATAGTATTAATTACATAGATTTTATGGTTCAAGCCTTATCGAATATACAATAATATATGATTAAGGAAAAAGCAATGAATTCTAGATCCAACGAACGTACAATTATCTAATATTAATATGACAACACTAGTTTATGTAATTAGCTTTTTTAATTAAATTATACGAAAAATTACTTATGAACTTTCACATGATTTATCATCGTGTATAATTTTCTTAACAACTCTAATTACTAGCTATTTTAAGGTCTTAAGAAACCATTACAAATGATGGGATACACATTTCATATCTTAAATTCGTTTCAACAAAATAAAGTAAAAGTACCAGATAATTTATTTTATAACAGTTCGTATTAAAGAATATTAGCAATAAGGTTCTAGATTCATTTTCATTATTTCTTTTCTTATTTCATTTTCTTTTCAATCTGGATTTTGGATTATGATTTAGATAAATATTATTTTCCGTTTCCCAAAGTAAAAAAGAAAACTTGCTAAAGTTCTAACTTAATTCAATATGAAAATTCCATTTCTTTTATCTTTATAGTATGTATTTGATTTCAGTTTAATTTTTCTCTTTTGATCTATTTTTTTATTTCTTCAGTTCTTAGTTACGAGTAAGTCAAATTAGGTAGTTTTATTTTTTGTTTTTTTATATCCAAAATTAAAGATAGTTATGAACCATGTAATAGTTTTATTTAGAATGGAAAACTAGAGGTGCTCAAAATTCAAATTAATCTCCTAGATCCAAAAAGAAGATTGAATAAGAAAATAAGTAAGAAAACAAATCATAAATGCTAATAGCTAAATATCCCAAGTTGATATGGTTGGGGAAGGGGGCATTTATTGATGAGTGGTTATCATGTGGTCATTAATCCATTGCAAAAGGAAAATCGTTCCATGTGTCTTCATTTGCAAAAAAATCAAGATTTTCATACGTTGGAGAAAATTATATAATATTATTTTATCCTCCCATCGAATTTAAAATCTTTTTGCCATATTTCTACTTTCCTCAAATAAATTAATATGCTTTTCAATGTAATTGTTAGAAGAAAGATTGATCTCATACCCACAAAGACTAGGTAGAGCTAATAATCCTAAGTGAAGCTATTAGCTATGGTTTCAAGAAAATTCTAATATTTGATTCATGGATTATGCTTCTCTGGTTTAAATTAAATCAACAGAAATATATAAATACCAAAGTATAAAAAATAAGAAAGGAAAAGCAAGATATGTATTATATAATGGTTTGGCTATGCCTTATCCACTTTGAAAATGTTTATTGCTATTTTATGCAAAATTTTATCAGTGATTTTAACTATAATTTTGAAATTCAGTAGAAAATTATAATGATAGCACTTTCCCTTAGATATAAAGTTGTAAAATGCCAAGATATTTTTTCATTGCATATAAACCCGTATTAATAGCCGCAATAGGTTGATATTGGGTCTTACGGTCATCAATCTTTAGAACTAGTCCATTAGAAAACATCGTAGCTCAAGAATCAAGAGGCTAGGAGGTAGACCATGTCAGATTTGACCATATCTATGAATAAGTACCGACCCATCCATAGATAGGTGTAGTATCTCCCATTTTGAGGGTCGAAACTTAGCGCTACGAATGTTGCAGTTATCCATTGTATTACTTTCCGATGACACAATGCGGCTAAGTTAATCATGTCAATAATCAGAAGCACATGAATATGAAAATTTTCAAACACAATTTAGTAACAAGTTTTCACATTTTATATCACAAGTAAGATTTCATATTCACTACTAAATCTCATTCGGTTCCATGTTTAGAGAAAATATAATTATTACAAAATACTCCAAGAGCGACATATGAAGAAGCCCCCATAGTTGATCAGAGTCCTCCATTACTTGATGGTTATAATTTCTCTTAATACATCCATTCAAACAAAATAAACTACATAATAGATAAATTAAACTCCTAATATAGATAGCATGCCTCATGCATGTCTTCAGAAGCTTATTCGTCCAATTGGAAAACCGGAATCCCTTATTCCTGACACACTCAAATGAGTACCCGAGAGTTGAAGGAGAAAAACAAAAACTTTAGGTCAGACAAACAGTCTGGTGTGAATATTAACCTACCACGTCAAACAAAAATAAATATCTAGTGAGACCACACTGCTAACCGGAACGAGTTTTTCCCTCACTAGTATCTTAACCAAAACAAATTAACCATATACTGTTCTTCTGCATCCATAGTGGTTAGAGCATAATCAATAAACATTTGTAAACATGCAACATACAGTGAACTACCCATCTCAATTTATTCGACTATCCGTATTAATTTCATCTGACCATCCATCTTAAATTTAAATGACTGTCCATCTTATATTTATGCATACTACACATCTCACATGTAAACATTAAATGGATTATCCATCCCTTACCATATGGAATGCCCATCACACATAGTTTTGTTATTTAAATTATGTGGACTATCTATCATACATGTTCCATTTATCTAAATTAATGTCGACTATCCATCACATATCTCATAGTTTTCCAAGGATTACTATGAACCCTTCATACCCATATAGAGACTACCTTCTCTGGCATCATGTGGACTATGCATCATACATTACATGGTTTTCCTAGGATGTCCATGGACCCATAAATTATCAAATTTATAAGATCCCAAAACGATATGCATTACCCCCAATAATTCATGTTGAAATTAAAAATAACACACATTGGTGTCCCCAACCAAGCTAATGGCATATAGAATTGTAAAACATTGGTATCCCTAAAGAATAACGTTGAAATCATAAACATATGGCTCCCCACCATTAATATAGCAATATAAAGGACTTACGACATTCATGCCATAATAAGTATCGAACCTCTATTTAAGGTTAGAAAACAAAATTCTTAATTTTTATAAATCATAAGGCTAATTGCCGAAATCATAAGGTTATTCACTTTTTAAAACGTAGGCTATCTCGCCTTTAAAGCTTCCTTTCTGTTTACATAAAACAAGGCCTCGCCGAATTAAAATAAAGTGATATGGCATCAATGTTGCAGGACATAGATTACTTGTAGCATTAACACTATAATATCGAAAACATAGTACTTTGGCTATTATGCCGCGTATATAGGAAAATTAGTGGCATCGTTGTCACAAAACAAATTATACCGAAGATGACATGCAGCATCAAAACCTTTAACACTTTAATATTGGCTTCATAAAAACTTAAGGGTTGTCTGCAAGCGGCACTACTGCCTAAATATAGTTAACATAAAAAACAATTGACGCTGAAAATAAAGGCGTGCAGCAATGGTGACATGTGGCATCATTTAGAAACGTGGCGAAGACTTGCGGCATAAATTTAAGGATACTGAAAACAGTCGACATTGATAACTCACGATATCAATATATCATATACCCATGAGATGCAGTATCCCATAACATCAATGACGGATGCATGACTCAATGCATCACATACTTACTGCATCAATATCACATGCATTGCTTCATGTCAATGCTTCTTATTTCTGATGTCACAACAAATGTAAAGTGATACCACCTATCATCAATGCTGAATACCATGGCAATGCCATATATCGATGGCATTGTTGTAATTATCATAAACATTGTTTTATTTCTAATGAAAGCGTTTCCTTTTTTACCAACTCTTATTCTTTATCAAATTTCTATTGGTTAATAATATACTTCACCCAAATATTTTCAAAAAAAATACCGCACTTAGTTTTCTTCCCAATAATAATTTTGCACCCATCAAATAATATTAATTATTTAATATTTATTTATAAGCTTTTCTAGCTTAATAAATTCATATAAAATCATAATCTCTTGGGAAAAATTCCAAAGATTCACCAAAGTCAAAATTAACATATTCTTTAACATATAAAACTTTAGGACCAAAATATTTAATTATTTTTAATAATTAAAATCTAAAATAAATGCCCTTCCTTCCTTAGAAAATTCATAAAATATTCGTTTTAATTTGAAAAATTATAAAATTAAAAATCCATCTCCAAAAATAATATTTTACACAACAAACTAAAGAATCAAGTCGATTGGAGATCAAAAACTTAGGTAAAAACCCTTAAAATCTACTTAAATAATTTCATAAAAATTCCATAAATCATCATTCTATCCAAACAATGATTAAACATCCATAAATGGGCAAATCAATTAAAATAAATTCAAAAACTACCCATAACCAAACTTAAACACATAATAATAGAGATGATTTATTATTATTCACCTTAAATTGATTGATTAGATTGAGATTTGATGGAGTTTGACTCCTTTAAGCCTTTCCCTTTGAACCCCCTTTGATTTCTTCTTCCTTCTATCTTGGTTAATGGCTAACCCCATTTCCTCTTTGTGATTGTTTATGAATTAAATGAGAAATGAATGAGAGGGTGAGGGTTTAAGGGATAAAAGATAGATCTATTCCTATTTTATCATTCTCATTTATTCTTTTCTATGTTAAGTTTAAAACAATCTTATTATTTAATTAGTTAAAGACGACCTTGTTAATTATCACATCTCATCCCTATATCCCACTATATTATTCTATTTAATTCATCTAATTAAATTTCTTGAATAATGTTAAACTAAAATTAGGGGTGTTATAGGCTTTCCTCCTTAATGAATTTCGTCCTTGAAATTCATTAAGGACCACATAAAAAAGTATATCAAACATGCAACCAACTGTAACAAAGTATGCTAGTATATCCTACCATCTACAAAGTCTATGTAACAAATAAGAATATACCATCATAATAACTCATGATAAGTATCTCTAACCTGTCCTGTAGCTCCCAAGTACAGTCTTTCTTGTTGTCACCCCATTGGACTTTCAACAATCTGACTGTCTTGTTCCTTAGCTTTTTCTCATCTTTTGCTACAACACGAATTGCTTACCTAACAAAAGTCAGATCCGGTTCTACTACTAAAATTTCCAAAGCAGTCAGAGAAATAGTAGTCTTTGGATCATGCACACACTTTCTAAGATGAGAAATATAAAAAACATTATGGACTGCTCCCAAATTACTCAGTAACTCCACTTGGTACGCGAGCTTTTCGATCCTCTCTATAATAGGGAGTGGTCCAACATATCTTGATGCTAGTTTCCCTAAATTTCTGAATCATGCCACACCTTTTATTGGTGATACCTTAATGAAAACATGATCTCCAACTGAGAACCCAAGATCCTTACACCTCTTATCTGCATAATTAATCGACCAAGACTAAGCTTCCTTCATCCGTTCTCGGATCAACTCAATCTTTTCCGTGGCTACTCTCACCATGTCTGGACTAAGAACCAATTTGTCTCGGGTCTCCAACCAACATGTTGGTGATTTGCACGGCCTTCCATACAAGGCTTCGAAAGGCGCCATTCTTGTACTATTCTGATAATTATTATTATATGAAAACTCACATAAGTACAAATGTGTAATGCCCATGAATTTTTAATTAACATTACTCAGGATATTTAATTAGATAAATTAAATATAATAATGTGAATAATTAGGGAGATGAGATTAATAAATCCAATGGTCGTGTCTTAATGAATGAACTAAAATAAGACATAACTAAATTTAGAAGGAGGAATTTTCCTAAGGGGTAAACTAGAAAATGGGGCTACATTTCTTAGTATATATCTCTTTCTCCACCTTGAAGAACTTTTACTTTCTTGTTCATAACTCCTCACCTCTATTTCGACCGGCCATTAAAAGCTCCAGGAAGAGCAATAAATTGAAGATAAAGTTAAGGAACTAAAGCGATGAAATTATCTTATTCTCCAATTAACTAATCAAGGTGAATAACCATGTTTATCATCTCATTTTTCTATGTTTGGATCGGTTATGGGTTATACTCGATTCATATTTATGATTTTGGTTAGGATATAACCGTTTTAAACCATTGTTTAGATAAGATATAGGTGTTTTTAAATGTTAATGGGCTAATTAACATAGTTTATTTCGGTTTTGGTTAAATTCTAAATTATATTGATCTTCATTTTCTTTGAAATTTTAATATGTTAAAATATATGATTTAAAGGATTTTTGGTAAT
The DNA here is from genome assembly GCA_030765085.1 of Allium cepa. NCBI lineage: Eukaryota > Viridiplantae > Streptophyta > Magnoliopsida > Asparagales > Amaryllidaceae > Allium > Allium cepa. Next base: position 208,878,857 of record CM060934.1, read on the forward strand.
TTTGGGTAATTTTCCTTAGTGGTTTACTTAGGTAATTAAATTATTTATGCCCAAGGGCTAAACTGAAAAATGGCTTCTGAATTGATTAAATTCGGAGGGAAATTGCTTTCGAAAATTATTTGGGGAAGAAGAATAGTATTTTAATAAAAAGGTTTGCTATTTAGTACTTTTTACTATTCGAAAGTACAGGAGGAAGCCTCTTGACCAATTGGATTTAGACAAGCAAGAGGAACCATCACTTCCGTATGCCCAGAACTTGCTTCCGACTACATAGCCCACTTCACCCTTTTGAATAAGTCAAAAGGTACCTTTTGTCTAAGTCAGAAGGTAAGCATTTACCTTTTGTCTAAGTCGGAAGTTAGGAATGGTGTTGGATGGAAGAGAAGCAAAGGGATGGAGGCTACTTCCTTGGCTTTCGAATGGAAATATAAATGCTTTCGAATAAATAAATTTGAAAGAGGGATCCTTCGGCTCCATCATTTTTATAAAGAAAAAATTTTTATACTCAAGATGGGGTTTCGAAGGAGATCTTCAAAAGTTTAAACCTTCAAGAGAATTGCTTTAAATGTTTTCCAAAAATATGTTTTAGAACCTTTTGACTAAGTCGAAAGGTAGGAGAGGAAAAGGAAGGGGTTACTTTCGAACCTTTCCATTGTTTTAAAAGCTAAGTTTTTAAAGCCTTTGAAAGCCATGCTTTTGAAGAAGTTGTATGCTTTTGGCTTAGAACTTCAAAAGGAACGAAGTCGAAGGGGAGATTCCGACTTCGTTCCGCTTTATGTTTTATATGCCTTCGAATGAGATATTCAAAGGAAGGGTTAAGCCGCTAGCTTATACCTTTCGACTAAGTCAAAAGGTGAGCCCTCACCCTTCTGTCTAAATCGAAGGGTAGAGATGTTTTATAAAGGAGAAAGGCTTCCAAAGGGGCTATCTTTGGATGTTTTAATGCTTTCGAAAGGTTTTGAGTTCCATTAGTTTTGAAATGTTTATGAATGGTTTTAAAAGGGGGAAACCTCAGGCTTTCGATAAAGTTGAAAGGTAGAACCTTTTGACTAGGTCGAAAAGAAACCTTCCGACAAGGTCAAAAGTTATGACCTTTCGACAAGGTCGAAAGGTATGATTTTATGATGCTTTCAAAAGGAAGGCTTCTGAAGGGGCTAACTTCAGAGGGTTGTTTGCTTTCAAATGGGACTTCATTCGAAGGGTTTTTTATCCATTTTTCTTGTGTAATTTTTTGCTAATTCAAAGGGTTATAGTATAAATTACTTATCTTTGTTTGAATATGTAAGGGGGATCCTTATTTAAATTGAACATTATAAACCTTGGGGATACCAGGGTGGTTTTAATGTTTTCGATACATAGTTTGGAGTTACAAATAGAAATATGCTTTTGAAAATATACATTGGGGCTATCAATGTATTTTTATTTAATTTAACCTAATTGGGGATACCAATAAGAATAGGTTAAATAGATGGTTTACTTGGGGAAAATAAGTAATCATGGAGATCATGATATTTTAATTGGCCAAGTGTTGGGTTCTTAGTTAACCTAGGAAAACCATGGAATGTGCAGTGGATAGCCCACATAAAATTTCTAAAGTAAAAAATGTTTTGCCAGAGGTGATTAGCCATGGGATTTGGCACCGAAGGGTTCATAGTCATCCTCGGAAAACTATGGAGTGTGCGGTGGATAGCCCACAACAACTTTTATAGAACAATGTACGATGGATAATCTACATTTATTTTGTTGAATTTAGGATGGATAATCCTATTTAAATTTTGACGGATAGTCGTTTTAATGATTTTAGAGGGGAACTCTAATAAATGGATTTTAGATGGGAAATCTAATAAATTGCTTTTAGATGGGAGACCCAATGAATGGTTGGATGGGATATCCAATATATATATATATATATATGTATATGTATATGTATATATATATGTATAGACACACATGATTTATGGCTTTATTTCATATTATGTTATGACTAATAAATTTGGATGCATGAGCATGGTGAATGATTTGCATGTTTTTTTTGGATACTAGTGAGGGGAAACCCATTCCGCTAAGCAGTGTGGTTTCACAAGATATCTATTTATGGCACGAGATGATAAGAGATTATTAATACCAGACTTATTGTTTGACTCCAAGTTTGTGTTTCTCCACAAACTCTTGGGTACTCAAAATTAATTTGAGTAGTCTGAGAGTGGGAGACTTTCAGGTTTTTGGACGAATAAGCTTCCGGAAATGTGCAAGAGGTAGTGTTAGCTATATAGGAGCTACTTTGTGTTTTCAGCTGTGATGTACTAAGAACTGTAAAGTTCATATCTATTAGTTCTCTGATCATCATAAGGGGGCATCTTCATATGTCGCTCTTATCGTATTTTATACATGTATATATGATCTGAACATGGTTAGCGTCTGGGATTATGTAATTAAATCTTAAATTGAAAATCATAAGAAATAAGAAATTCTATTTTATCGAAGTTTATTTTTTTTCATATTCTTGCGTTTCTGTACTGCCAATAGTTTCAAGATTTCGATTTCAGACACTCAAAAATAATACCTACGAATGACTACATCATCCGTAGTAGTTAGTTTTGAGCCTCCGGAAGCGGGATGTTGCAAAATGGCTTTCCATGGTCCAATAAAATCTTGTACACAAGCTCTCAACAAATCTTTAAGTACCTTACTAACTCTTTTTGTCTGCCCATCCATCTGTGGGTGATAAGCAGTATTCATCATAAGCTTAGTATCTAATATCTCTTGTAGACTTTTTTAGAACTCACTAGAAAACAAAGTATCTCTGTCATTGACTATACTACTAGGAATCCCATGTAGTCCAAGAATATTCTTCATTAACAACTTAGCCAATATATATATGCCATCATTATCGACTTAACGGGAATGAAGCATGCACACTTGGTCAGTATGTCCACTATAATACAAAAACTCTTATTTCCCCTATTTGATCTTGGAAACCCATCAATGAAATCCATAGATATTGAATTACATTCCAAATTGGTATATCTAAAGGCTAAAGCAAATCACTTGGCTTCTGATGCTCAGCTTTCACCTGCTGGCAATTCAAACATTGTTTTACCCATAAGTCTACATCCCTTTTCATACCTTCCCACAAGAAACTCCTCTTTATATCTTGATACGTCTTAGTTCCTCCAAGATGAATAGTAAACTTTGATCTACGATACTCCTTAAGAACTTCCTTCCTTTGTTCACCAATATTGGAACACACAACCATCCCTTCTTTCTCAACCATCCATTCTAATTAAGACTAAAATCCTTTAAATCATAAATCGTTGTTCCGCCTTCCAATCTACTATTCCTTTTGAGCAGCAATGGATCATCTCTCTACTTAGAAGAAACCCTTTCGATCAATACGGGTCACGCTTCTAAACGTGACAATATTGCGGCACTTTGACTAGAAATAACAACTAATCTTAACTGCAAACTGCAAGTAGTCAATGCTCTAAATCTTTTCATTCTACCAACATCGCTAACTCAACGTTCTAATGTTTCTTGCTAAGTGTATCGGTAACTTTATTTCTTTTCCCTAACCTATACTCAATACTGAAATAAGCTACTAAAACTCCGGCCATCTCAGCTGTCTCATATTTAACTCTTTCTGAGAGAATAAATACTGCATGGACTTATGATCCTTACACAATTAGAATCTTTCTCCCAAAAGATAGTATTTGCACCATCAAAGCAAAGATTATAGTGGCCAACTCCAAAGTGTGAGTCGGATAACAAACTTCACATGGTCTGAGCTGCGAGAAGCGTAGGTAATCACTTTACCTCTTTGCATCAACACAACTCCTAATCCTGTTCCTCACACCTCTGTATACACTACCAAATCCCAATTACCATTTGGTACAACAAACATGGGCGCATTGATCTACAAATTTTTTAACTTAAAGAATGCTTCCTCACATTACTTGATTAAACAAACTTTATATCCTTCTTGGTCAGTTTAGTCAGAAGCGCTGCTATCTGAGAGAAATCCTCGATGAATCTCTCATAGTAGCCACTCCAAGAGAAGTCTTTATCTTGTTCACTACCTCGAGTCTCTTCCAATTATTTGACAACCATTCTTATGAGACTACATGACCGAGAAATTTCACTTTTCTTTTCCATAAATGACACTTCAAAAAGTTCACTTTTAGTTGATGTTGCATCAACGTCGTAAGCACTATTCTAAGATGAATCTTGTAATCTCATATCAAAATGTCATCAATGAACACCAAGTCGAACCTATCCAAGTGCTCTTGAAAAATTTACTTCTTCAAGCCACAATGAAAGCAGGCGCATTAGTCAATCTGAATGGCACTACTAACCATTCATATGAACCATATCTTGTTTGAAACACCGTCAGAGGAATACTCTCCTCTGCCACCCTTAACCGATGGAACCTTGTCGCCAAATGCAACTGTGAAAATACTTTGGCTCCACTCAGCCGATCGCGTTAACCATTAAATCTCTGTAAAGGATATCTATTCTTTATTTTCTTTTATTCTCTTATGATAGTCAATACACAAACTCAATGACCCGTTCGATTTCTTCACGAACACCACAGCCCCTCCCTAAGACGAACTGCTTGGTGTAATAAAATACTTTCCTTCAAAGTCCACTAGTTTCACCTTTAACTCCTTCATCTCATAGGTGTCACTCTGCTAGATGATCTACTTATAGGTTCAAATTCAGGTACAAGATCTATTCAAAAATCAATAGCTCGTTTCGCTGATAGTATTATAATAGGCTCAAACATCTCTACATTCTCCCTTACAACAAAAATCTGATTTACTTCTTTTTCTTCTTTTCTTGCACTAAACAAAGAACAATCCATACCCAAGATAATCTCGAAACCCTCAAAATCAAATAATACAAACTACAGGCAGAAGCATGACCTAACAGCTCAATCTCAAATTGGTCACATCTCATCCCCAGAATTGCATACCCTCCTATTGGATTCGCAACCCTTTAGGAAGTAATAAGGTATGATGGTTCTAATTCTTACTTGTCTACCAAACACTAGGAGATAAAAGAATGTGATGCATCCATATTAAACAATACTCTTACTGGTATGCAATGAATCAAAAGCAAACCTTCTATCACAAACTTTCCTTTCTCAAAAGCAGTTGGTCTAGAAGATGATGGTTCTAAAGCAAAGTCCTTCCCATTTTCCACCTTGGCCACTTCTAGACATTTATTCTTATAATGTCTCACCCGGTCACAGTTAAAGCACTTCACATTCTTGTTTCCCACAACCATTTTGTTATTACCTAATCGACATGCATTAGCGTAGTGCCCCTTTTTATTACACTTGTAATAGATAATATCAGCTTTCCTTTTCTTGGCAGCTTCACCCTTCCGAGCCACCTTTTCGTTAAAGAACTTCCTCTTTGCACCCTGAGAACTCTAGGTTTCCATTGACTTTTTCTTCCCAAAAGTCGAAAGCATTTCCTCATTCCTTATCGTCGTCTCCACCATTACATTACTTGGACCACGGAGATGTGGCATAGTCGCCTTAGTAATCTCCAGCCTCAGATCCTGAATAAACTCCCATTCCTCTTAATCAGTGTATCAATGGTAGTGCATCCATACCTGGATAGCTTATCAAACTTGGTCGTATATTCCAATACAGATATTTCCCCTTGCACCAAATCAGAAAATTTCCTAAGCAAGATTGACTTAGCTACTTCACATAAGAAACTTTTCTAAAATGGTCTTCTAAACTCAATCTAAGTCAGTTCCTCTTCGGGCACACCGACGATTATCCCGTTCCATAGTACGATGCTACTCCTTGCAACTACCTAGAAGCCAGTCTCCTTTTTTGCTCATTGTTCAACCCTAGATCGGCAAAAATCCTCTCACAATGTAATAGCCAGATCTCTACTTCAATAGAATCCTTAGTTCCCAGAAAAGGCTTTCCTTCAATACTAGTATAATCTTGGTTCAGCTTGGCATAGTTATTTCCAACTGGCACCATGGGATTAGCTCCTCTGCATTCACAACATTACCTCCAACCAAACCAGCCGTTGCTCCATCTTGCATCATGATGGCAAAGAACTGATACATAGTCGCCATACCTATTAGTTGGGTTTCAACACCTAAATTAGCGTTCACTTTTGATTAGCATTTACCCGTCGATCTTGGTTCCTTCTGGTATTGGGTCAGACATTACCATTGGTTGTGGTTCTTCCTCCACCTAGATTCACTCTTATGTTTCTTGCTTTCACATCTTGCTTTCTCATAATATGCATATGAGCCTTAATAAGATATAGAAGAATGGTCTAGAAGAGGGGATAATACATACTTATATATAGCAAATACAAGTACGTTACCATAACTCTTCCCATATCCTAATCTTATTCTCTAATTCATTTGGATTATGTTTTCAAAATCTTTTAATCTTTTAAGTTTCACATAAACCTATGCTCGGATATAAACTTGTAGCATCCTTCATTTTGAGGTCCAAAACTAAGCGCTACGAATGTTGTAGTCATCCATAGTGATAATTTCTGATGACAAAATGCGGCTACGTTAATCATATCAATAGCGCGTGAATATGAAAATTTTCATACATAATTTAATAATAAGTTTTCATATTTCATTTAACATTTAACATTTCATATTCATTACATGATCCCATTTGATTCTACACTCTAAGAAAAAATACTTATTAAAAAATACTCCAATTGCGACATATGAAAATGCCCACTTGGTTGATCAGAGTCTACTACTACTTGACGGTTATAATTTCTATCATTACATCAATTCAAGAAAAATAAACCACATAGCGGATTAAACTAAACTCCTAATAACTAGCTTGCCTCCTGCACATCTTCAGAAGCTTATTTGTCTAAGTGAAAACCTGAAATCCCCTACTCCCAACCTAAAATGGAATGGAAAGGTTATTTCCAAATTGTGTTAGAATTTTCTTCATATTCATGTGCTTATGATTATTGACATGATTAACATAACCATATTTTGTCATCGAGAATTAATAACTATGGATGACTACAGTATGCGTAGTAGTTAGTTTTGGGCCTCAGAACCGGAGATGTTACAATTGGTATCAGAGCATAAATTTATAATTAAAAGAATTTTAAACCTAATTTTTTTTGAAAATATAATCCTAATGAAGCGGAGAATAAGATAAGGGTTATGGGATAACACTATAGTAACGTACTTATATTTTCTGTTTATAAGTATGTATTCTCCCTCCTCTCTTAATCCGTTCTTCTGTATCTAACTAAGGCTCGTATGTAGATATACGAGAAAGAAAGATATGGAGGCGGTAAGTGGAAGAGTGAATCAAGTTGCAGGAAACACCACAACTAATGGAAATGCACCCAGCACTAGGAGGAAACAGGGTCGACAAGCTAATGCAAATGCCAATGTAGTTGTTGCGAACCCACCAGTAGATTTAGGAGCTATGTATCATTTTTTTGTCAATCTGATGCAAGTTGGTGCAACTACAGGAGCATCTTGAGGAAATGCTATTAGTACGGGAAGAGTCAATCCCGTAGCGTCGGATGGTAATAACTATGGTAAGCTAAGTTGTGACTACACCAGTCTGGGTGGGAAGCCTTTTCTGGGGACCGAAGAAGAAATAGGAGTGGAGAAGTAGCTGTTGCATCATGAAAGGATTTTTGTTGATTTAGGCTTGAATGGCGAGCAAAAAATAAGGTTGGCTTCCAAGCAGTTGCAAGGATCTACTTTATCCTAGTGGAACATGGTATCCATAAGAGTACAAAGGAGGAATTGATTTGGATCGATTTTTGAAGGAGATTCAAGGAGAGATTTCAATCTGAAGTTGCCAAGTCAGCCTTGTGTAGTAAATTTGATGAGTTAAAACAAGGAGAGATGACAATGATACAATATGCTACTAAATTTGATGAGTTTTGTAGGCATGGGTATGCCGTGATAGATACTGTCATTAAGAGTAATGAGAAGCTTATCCGAGGTTTGGTTTGAAGCCAGAGATTGAAAGAGCAACTATGCCACATCTCAGAGTTCCGTCGAATATAATAGTGGAGATAGCAATTAGAAATGAAGAAATGTTTCCTACCTTTATGAAGGAGAATTCCAAGGAGGCCCAGTGTCCTTAGAATAAGAAGAGAAAGTTCTCTAAAACGAAAGGAGCCTAGAAAGGCAGAGCTTCCAAAAAGAAGATGTCTGGGGTGGTTTGCAAAGCTGTAATAAGAAGGCTCACTATGCCAACGATTATCGCTCTGGAAATGGAAAGAACGCTAACATGTTACAACTGTTACCAAGTTAGGCACTTCAAGAATCAGTGTCTAGAACCAGTTCGGGCTGATAAAGGCAAAGTGTTTGCTTTGAAACCATCATCTTCTAAACCAATTGCTATTGAGAAGGGAAAGTCTGTGATGGAAGGTATGCTTTCGATTCATAGCATATCAGTAGGGTACTGTGTGATATCGGTGCATTGCCTTCATTTATATCTCAGTGTTTGGTAGATATGTTATGTTTAAAACCATCATACCTTGCTACTTCCTTATGGATAGCTAATCCTTTATGAGAGTATGCAACTATGGGGATGGGGTGTGGCCATCTAGAGTTTGAGTTGCTAGGTTATACTTTTGCCTGCAGTTTGTATGTATCTGATTTCACAAGTTTTAGGATTATTTTTGGTATGGATTAGTTAAACAAATACAATGCTAGGATATTTTACCAACGTAGGAAAATATCATTAAGACACCCTGATAGTAGCAACCGATTAGCATACTCAGTAGAGACTTCGAGTCTAGGAATTTGTGCTTTATTGGGATTCATAGAAGTGGAAAACAAGTTGAATCGGATTTTAATTGTAAGAGAATTTTCAGATGTTTTTGTGCTGGTTATAGGACTACCTCCGAAACGAGCTATTGAGTTTTAAATAATCTTTTCCAGAGTTGAACCCGTAAGTAGACCACCTAGTAGGATGACATCTACCGAGATGAAGGAGTTAAAGGTGTAGCCAGTGGACTTAGAAGGAATGAGTATTATTAGACCAAGTAGTTTGCCTTGGGGAGTGATCATGGTGTTCATGAAGAAACCAAACGGGTCATTAATATTGTGCATCGATTATCGTAAGTTGAATGAAAAGATGATAAAGAATCGATATCCTTTGCCGAGATTGATGATTTATTTAATCAACTGAGTGGAGCCAAAGTATCTTCCCGATTGGATTTGGCACTACGGTTCCACCAATTGAGAGTAGCAGAGGATAGTATTACTTTGGTGGCATTTTGAATGAGGCACGGTTTGTATGAATGGTTAGTGATACCATTCAGATTGACTAATGCGCCAGCTTTCTTTGTGGATTTGATCAATGGAATTCTCTGAGAGCACTTGGATAGGTTCGTGTTGGTGTTCATTGACGACATTTTGATATATTCTAAGGATGAAAGAGATCATGAGATTCATCTTAAAATGGCGCTTGAGACGTTGAGGCAGCATCAACTAAAAGAAAAGTTTTTTGAAATGTTATTTTTGGAAGAAAGAAGTGAAGTTTCTTAGTCATGTAGTTTCAGAGAAAGGGTTGTCAGTCGATCTAGCCAAGATGGAAGCTGTAAATTGTTGGAAAAGACTCGAGACAGTGACCGAGATATAAAGCTTTCTACTATTAGCTAGCTATTGTTGAATATGCGCTTATATGTTTTTGTTTGATCATAATAAACATATATATATTCAATTTAAATGTATTTGGTAATGTACTATTTTATTTTTCATAGATTAAATAAATATTTGTTGAATAAAATAAATTACACAGAATTTGAATTCAAACAGAATAAGTTACACAGAATTTGAATTCAAACAGAAATTTTATTCAAACAAATATTTATTACATGTTTGAATAGTACAAATTCAAGCTCTCACTATACATATACAATTTTGATTCTACTTACATCACAATTCAGTTTACATAATTTCCTCACTACATATCACTCACACTCGTAGTTTCTCTTCAACTTCATTCCAGTTAGAATCCAGCATTTGAGAAATCTGCAAACATATTCACTAACGCAGTAAAATTGAAAAAGAAATATTTTTTCAATATAAAATGAAATATGATTTTTGAAAATATGATTTGCCTCAGTTATTTGGGTTGTTCGTCATCATTTACATTTGAATTCATCACACACGAACAATGTGACATGCACAGTGAATCACTGTACATGCCACAAGGCCGTGCACACCGATATACACTTGATAATGCTACAGGGACAGGTGAGCACAAGGTCAAACCCAACTAAAAAGACGGGTTCAACTCAGGTGCAACATAAATAAAATCTCGACTTCAGCACAAGGTCAAACCCGAGTTGTGAAACTGGATTCAACATAGGTGCACTCAAAAATGTGCAAGTATGGAAAAACAGTCTCGACCAAAAATCAGTGACATAAGTCAAAGCCCGAATCCAAACTATATCAAACAGTGACAATATGTATGGGGCAATGCACAAGACAGTGTACAACATCAACTACACAAAGCCAAGCATGATACAGGTGGACAGTGAAGACAGCTACTACCACAATGAACAGAGGCAACAAAGGTCAAGTAAGCGATAACTTCAAACAACTCAAAGTGAACAGAGCTAAGAAACTCGAGCTTCAAAAAGCTACAGCAACAATGCACCAATAAAGTCGAGACAAAGCAATGCCAACAACTAAAGTACAGTGCAACTCAAATCAACAATGCATGCAACAGGACTAAGGCGACAATGTGCCCAGGACAGAGACCAGTAGTGAATTCAACAAATGCAGCAACATGAAGTGAATCTCAAATCAAAGGAGTTACTGACCAAAGAACAAAATCAACAAATGCAGAAACTTCAAAACCACGACCGTGCTACAGACTAGTGATTATGAAACACTTCAATATCAATGCCTGAGCCGAGTAGAAGTTCCAAAATAATCAAGCAACAATTTCACAGAAACCAGATTTTGAATCTAGATAGACCAACAGTAATGCTCAAGTGATATCAAGACTCAGTATGCAACAGGACCAATAAACAGTGCCAACGGATCCAATGAAGTCTGTACATATGATATGAAGAACAAGGCTCGAACTAAAGTATGGAACACTGCAACAACTCAAATGAACACAGTGAAATCGCCACAGTCTCAAACTCAAATGACAGACCGAACCAAGCTATCAGCAACAACAACAGTAATGATACTAGAACAACAACATGAAGGAACCAGACCACAAAGGCAATCAAAGTGTTTGAAAATGCAACAAATACTCAAGACAGTACAACCCAAAATGCAAACTGCTAATACATGGGGAGTGACAATTTATAATGAACCAGAGTGCAACTTCAAAGATACTACGTGCACAACATCAAGCAAAATCAATTTGAAGCCGTGGATAATCAGATAATGAATGGATTAACCGAAGTCAACAAAAACCACAGTCAAGTTACAGTGAGAAGTTGAAGCCGTGGATATGATTCACGAAATCAAAAATGGCCTAAGTCAAATGAATTCAATACCGTGGTAATCACGTAACAAATTCAAAGCCGCAATACACAGTAAAGCCGAAGTCAGAATTCAACGAAAAAAAAATACGTCTTTGAAAAAGTCCAAGCAAAGTAAAAGAGGAAAGTGTTTGCCGTATCAACCAAGAAAAATTGAACGTTTCATAATCAAAGCCGTCTGCATCAAGTCAGGAAAGAATGAAATAGGAAACTACAGAATTCATATAAATGCAACACCCAAATCATCATCGGCGTGTGTGGAAAAATCGATCGAGTTCAAGAACTAAAATCCCAATCGTCATCATCGGCAATTTAAAAAGCATCAGAATTCAAGCAAGCATCAAACCAGAAAACAAAAGGAGAAAATCATATACCGAATCGAAGTCGAACTCCATCAACTCGAAGTAGCCAGAGAGAGAGCAACGAGAAATCGATCGAGCAAGACAACTCTCGAACAACCACAGATTTGATCAAAATAAATTGGCATTCGAAAGCCCTAATCTGGATCGAGAACAAAGCCCTAATTTCACAAAGAGGAACGAACGAGAGAACGGCCGCCATTTTCCCAAAGAATAAAAAAGGATCGGGTCGAAATAATAAAAGGGGCCGGCAATTAAGTTTTAGGGTTTTATCTTATTATTTGTTTTAAATTTGTCTTTAATTTTAAATATCTTTTCAAACCGTTGTATTTGCTAGTCGTGTGACTAGGGGACAAGCTACTTGGCGTAGCTTGAGAATTCGCAACTCAGTGGCTGAGTTGTGACAGGGTTTTGAGCGTAGAGTTAGGTTAGTCAGTAGCGGGTGTCGCGAGTTTACGTGTGTAAGCGTGTGACTATCTAATTTCTAGTAGAAACCTTGGGGGCAGCACTTAGGCAGGTTTTTGCCGAAGCTGGGTAAATTCTGTGTCGTTCTATTTCTGCATTTTATTATTCTGCTATTTATTTCTGTGCTGCTATTATTCTGTGATCTGTGTTGAAATTATTTTATAAGCTTCCGCAATTAATTTTTATAATTAATACTATCACCCTATTCACCCCCCCTCTAGGGTGAAATCGATCCTACAAGTGGTATCACAGCTAGGAATAGAAGTCAATTTTTTAAAAAAAAATTCATTTTTCAAAAATCAGTTTTTGTTTAAAAGTTTGAATTTTTAAAATGGCTTCTTTTAATAATGCTTTTGCTGAGGGTCAGTCCATAATTAGACCACCAATGTTCAATGGTGAATATGCTTATTGGAAAAATAGAATGAAATTTTTTCTGAAAACCATTGACGCTTGGAACATTGTTGAGACAGGTTATAGAGCACCAACTATAATTGTAGATAATCAGGAAATAGATAAATCGATGGATCAATGGACAGAACTAGAAAATAAATTACAAAATGCTAATGCTAGAGCTATGAATTATATTATCTGTTCATTGGATCAATTTGAATTTAATCGTGTCTCACATTGTCTAACTGCACAGGAAATATGGCACACACTAGAAGTGACTCACTAAGGAATATCTCAAGTCAAAGAATCTCACCTTGCCATGCTAAGCAGCGAATACGAGAATTTCACAATGGCAAAAGAAGAAAATGTCAAAGAGATGCATGGACGACTTTTCAATATCGTATACAAATCAAAAGCCCTAGGAAAACCATATGCAGAGTTAAAGATAGTCCAAAAAATCCTCAGAGTCCTTCCACGAAGTTTTGAAGCCAAAGTGACTGCCATTCAAGAATCAAAAGATTTGAAACAAATGAAAGTCGAAGAACTCATCGGAAATCTCACTGCTTATGAGCTAGAAATGAAATTCAAGGAAGAACGTGAAGGAGGTGATACTCGAAAGAAATCAATAGCTCTTAAAGGAACAACAGAAAGTGATAGTGATGATAATGATGATGGAGCAGCAGAATTGGAGATGATAATAAAGAAAGTCAAAAGGTGGAATTACAAATACGGAAATTCAGCTCTAAATCGAAAATTGAAAAGCAGAATAAATAAAATACTAGACAATCCAGAAGAACAAAAGATCATCTGTCATAGGTGCAACCAACCCGGACACATCAAGCCCAATTGTCCTCAAAATCGACGCGACTTTGAAAAGAAATCAAAAGGGAGAAATTTTGCTGCCACGTGGAATACAAGTGATGAAGATAATCAAAGTGCTAACAGTGAGGATGAAAAAGCGGACTTGTGTCTTCATGGTGAAATAAGTGACAGTGATAATGACGAGCCAAGTGGGGTATCAAAACTTTCTCATTCAGAATTACTTATATATTTCCACGAAGTGAATGGTTGTTTTGAACGACTTAGGGAGAAGTATGCCAAACTTGAATCACAAAAAGATACTTTGATAGATTTAAATAAACAACTTGACCAATTAGTTAAAACCTATCAAAGTAGGATCCCTAAGTGTGATAAGTGTCCAACATTCGAAGAAGAAATCAAAAAATCAGAAACTAATATAAAATCACTTGAAAATGAAATTCTGATTTTGAAATAAAGTGAAAAAACGAGGAGAGAGAACTCTATTAAAAAGTGCACACAATTGTTAAACGAAAATGAATCTCTCAAAACACAAGTCCAGCAATTGTCGACGACCTTAGATAAATTTTCAGAAGGTGAAAAATCATTGAATATGCTATTAGGAAAGCAAACTGGTAATACGATTAGACAAGGACTTGGATATAGTCAATCTGAAAATGTTGAGAGCGATATTAATCAAGAAAATTCCATGTGCACAATTTGTAGAAAATATGGACACGATCATAATAATTGTTGGTATAGACCCAAACATGTGAAAATCAACCAATTTGGGTTCCAAAAGGCACAAATATAAAATCTCTCAAAGTTAAACAAATTTGGGTGCCAAAAGGAGATATAAACAGTTTTGGGTCTACACAAAATTATTTTTCTAAATATTCTGCCACTAACAACCATGGACCTATAAAAACAAATAGGTCACATAAAACTTTTCCCGTGTAGGTGTGGTGGCAGGCTAAGGAACAACAACAGTGTTTTCTGGATTTTTGGCTGTTCCAGAAACACAACGGGCGACAAAGCAAAGTTCCTTAGCCTATTATAAAGGTGACAGAATCACAATGGGTAAACAACGAAAAATATCGTAAAGGTAAAACAGGTAATGGTATATTTATTTGAACGATATATTAAATGTTATGATCCGCACCTTAGTCTGAATTAAAATCAGCCAACATTGAGATGGTGAAGAGATGATGATTTTGATTCTGACTTGTTTCAACATAGTTGGCCAATTACATTTATGCCAAAAACACTATTCTTTGATTTACTTCATATATATTAGTTTGGATATAGTGTTTTGTTGGATGATAATATTTTTGGTTATAATACGGCTAACTCTATATTCACGGTTTTCTGATTATTTACACGGCTACAATCCAAATTCAAGAGAATGCCATTTAAAATGCTGTTTGAGTTTTCATGCACACTTCATGATCTGGTCTATCAAATATAGTTAGTGATATTTTGGAGTGAAAGAGAAAGTCAGATGCAGATTACACTGGTAATCTAGTTGATAGAAAAATTACTAGTTGAACGTGATTTATGGTGAGACATTTAGTAACTGCATCATTTTTCAAAGAAAATATCTGCATATTTTTCATTACAAATAATTTTCAATTAGCAGAATTTTTTTTCTCATATAACCTCTTCAATAAAATCATTTTTGACCATATTTTCAGATTAGTCATTTTTATTTGATTTTAAATGACAAATTTTTGACTAATCCGACTCCCTACTAATTATCAAAAAGATAAATAGTTAGTGAAAAGGTGATAAGTGTTGATGTTTAACATGCATTACTCAAGAGAGTATATTTGGAAAATTTCTTTAGGAATTCAAACAAGACTTATAAAACTTTTTGTTGGTTAAAGATTTCATGACCATTTCTATATCTATCATATTTCTATCGACCATGGTTTATCAAAACTTAAGTATAGTTGGTCGATATGTGGTACTATAATCAGGGATCACTTGTTTTTCATTTCATATTTTTTTGTAAAAATAAATAAATATCCAAAGTATTCACTCTCATTTAAAAGTCCTCACGGTTATGCATGGGTGAATTACTTGGATTTTTGATTATGTGCTTCCATGCTCATTTAAAAGTCCTTACGGTTATGCATGTATGGAACGCATATCAAAATTAATTGATTAAATAGACAAGTTGATTCTAATCCCATTTAAAAGTCCTCACGGTCGTGCGTGGTTAGAAGATACTTGATTTCATTTTTAAAAATTAAATTGGAATACTACTAATCTCATTTAAAAGTCCTAACGGTTATGCATGATTAGTAGATATTCAAATTCCTGATATAAATGTACCACAAGTTGATACAATTGTATGATTTTATATTAGAACATCATTTCCATAACTCTAAAAGTGGAATATGCGCCTAACAAGGGTAGTTATGATTTTTGTTTGATTTTTATTGAAGTTTAATATTTATATTCAATTTGAGTTTAATGTTGGATTAATATTGATCACTTTATCTCTATTTTCTCTAACACTATTATTCTTTTGCTGATAACAAAAGGGGGAGAGAAAAGTTAAGATTTTGTCAAATAAAATCCTGCAAAGGTCAAATAATTTTCCATTTGCATCTAGACTCATTTGTATATTTCTATTTGTATGCATATATGTAGGGGGAGCATCATGTAGAGAAGAAGCATTTAAATAGGGGGAGCAATTAGAGTATACCATTGATCAAATACATTTAACGCAGTCAAAATCTTAAATATATGTTTGTTATCATCAAAAGGGGGAGATTGTTGAATATGCGCTTATATGTTTTTGTTTGATGATAATAAACATATATATATTCAATTTAAATGTATTTGGTAATGTACTATTTTATTTTTCATAGATTAAATAAATATTTGTTGAATAAAATAAATTACACAGAATTTGAATTCAAACAGAATAAGTTACACAGAATTTGAATTCAAACAGAAATTTTATTCAAACAAATATTTATTACATGTTTGAATAGTACAAATTCAAGCTCTCACTATACATATACAATTTTGATTCTAATTACATCACAATTTAGTTTACATAATTTCCTCACTACATATCACTCACACTCGTAGTTTATCTTCAACTTCATTCCAGTTAGAATCCAGCATTTGAGAAATCTGCAAGCATATTCACTAACGCAGTAAAATTGAAAAAGAAATATTTTTGCAATATAAAATGAAATATGATTTTTGAAAATATGATTTGCCTCAGTTATTTGGGTTGTTCGTCATCATTTACATTTGAATTCATCACACACGAACAATGTGACATGCACAGTGAATCACTGTACATGCCACAAGGCCGTGCACACCGATATACACTTGATAATGCTACAGGGACAGGTGAGCACAAGGTCAAACCCAAATAAAAAGACGGGTTCAACTCAGGTGCAACATAAATAAAATCTCGACTTCAGCACAAGGTCAAACCCGAGTTGTGAAACTGGATTCAACACAGGTGCACTAAAAAATGTGCAAGTATGGAAAAACAGTCTCGACCAAAAATCAGTGACATAAGTCAAAGCCCGAATCCAAACTATATCAAACAGTGATAATATGTATGGCGCAATGCACAAGACAGTGTACAACATCAACTACACAAAGCCAAGCATGATACAGGTGGACAGTGAAGACAACTACTACCACAATGAACAGAGGCAACAAAGGTCAACTAAGTGGTAACTTCAAACAACTCAAAGTGAACAGAGCTAAGAAACTCGAGCTTCAAAAAGCTACAGCAAAAATGCACCAATAAAGTCGAGACAAAGCAACGCCAACAACTAAAGTACAGTGCAACTCAAATCAACAATGCATGCAACAGGACTAAGGCGACAATGTGCATAGGACAGAGACCAGTAGTGAATTCAACAAACGCACCAACATGAAGTGAATCTCAAATCAAAGGAGTTACTGACCAAGGAACAAAATCAACATATGACAGAAACTTCAAAACCACGACCGTGCTACAGACCAGTGATTATGAAACACTTCATTATCAATGCCTGAGCTGAGTAGAAGTTCCAAAATAATCAAGCAACAATTTCACAGAAACCAGATTTTGAATCTAGATAGACCAACAGTAATGTTCAAGTGATATCAAGACTCAGTATGCAACAGGACCAATAAACAGTGCCAACTGATCCAATGAAGTCTGTACACATGATATGAAGAACAAGGCTTGAACTAAAGTATGGAACACTGCAACAACTCAAATGAACACAGTGAAATCGCCACAGTCTCAAACTCAAATGACAGACCGAACCAAGATATCAGCAACAACAACAATAATGATACAAGAACAACAACATGAAGGAACCAGACCACAAAGGCAATCAAAGTGTTTGAAAATGCAGCAAATACTCAAGACAGTACAACCCAAAATGCAAACTGCTAATACATGGGGAGTGACAATTTATAATGAACCAGAGTGCAACTTCAAAGATACTACGTGCACAACATCAAGCAAAATCAATTTGAACCCGTGGATAATCAGATAATGAATGGATTAACCGAAGTCAACAAAAACCACGGTCAAGTTACAATGAGAAGTTGAAGCCGTGGATATGATTCACGAAATCAAAAATGGCCTAAGTCAAATGAATTCAACACCGTGGTAACCACGTAACAAATTCAAAGCCGCAATACACAGTAAAGCCGAAGTCAGAATTCAACGGAAAAAAAATACGTCTTTGAAAAAGTCCAAGCAAAGTAAAAGAGGAAAGTGTTTGCCGTATCAACCAAGAAAAATTGAACGTTTCATAATCAAAGCCGTGTGCATCAAGTCAGGAAAGAATGAAATAGGAAAGTACAGAATTCGTATAAATGCTGCACCCAAATCATCATCGGCGTGTGTGGAAAAATCGATCGAGTTCAAGCACTAAAATCCCAATCGTCATCATCGGTAATTTAAAAAGCATCAGAATTCAAGCAAGCATCAAACCAGAAAACAAAAGGAGAAAATCATATACGGAATCGAAGTCGAACTCCATCAACTCGAAGTAGCCAGAGAGAGAGCAACGAGAAATCGATCGAGCAAGACAACTCTCGAACAACCACAGATTCGATCGAAATAAATTGGCATTCGAAAGCCCTAATCTGGATCGAGAACAAAGCCCTAATTTCACAAAGAGGAACGAACGAGAGAATGGCCGCCATTTTCCCAAAGAATAAAAAAGGATCGGGTCGAAATAATAAAAGGGGCCGGCAATTAAGTTTTAGGGTTTTTGTTTAAGGGCTTTTGTTTAAGGATTTTATCTTATTATTTGTTTTAAATTTGTCTTTAATTTTAAATCTCTTTTCAAACCGTTGTATTTGCTAGTCGTGTGACTAGGGGACAAGCTACGTGGCGTAGCTTGAGAATTCGCAACTCAGTGGCTGAGTTGTGACATGGTTTTGAGCGTAGAATTAGGTTAGTCAGTAGCGGGTGTCGCGAGTTTACGTGTGTAAGCGTGTGACTATCTAATTTCTAGTAGAAACCTTGGGGGCAGCACGTAGGCAGGTTTTTGCCGAAGCTGGGTAAATTCTGTGTCGTTCTATTTCTGCATTTATTATTCTGCTATTTATTTCTGTGCTGCTATTATTCTGTGATCTGTGTTGAAATTATTTTATAAGCTTCCGCAGTTAATTTTTATAATTAATACTATCACCCTATTCACCCCCCCTCTAGGGTGAAATCGATCCTACAGCTATTACCGATGATTTATCAAGGATTTCTCACGGATAGGATCGCCTTTAACTAAGCTAACCAAAAAGGATGTGAAGGTCTGATAAATGTAAGCAAGCATTCCTTGAGTTGAAGCCTTTGTTGACCAATGCGCCTGTGATATTATTTTCAGACGGGAATCAAATTTTGGTGATATATACTGATGCGTGTGGAACATGATTAGGAGCTATGTTAATGCAGAGAGGTAAAGTTATTTCCTACATTTCTCAACATCTTAGATCGTATGAAATTATATATCCAACTGGCAGCGGTAATTTTCGCATTGAAAGTTTGGAGACCTTATCTTTTGGGAGAAAGATTTGAATTGTACATGGATCATAGGTCTTTGAGGTTTTTATTCTCTCAAAATGAATTGAATATGAGACAGCAGAGGTGGTTGGAGTTTTTAGAAGCTTATGATTTCACTATTGAGTATATACAAGGGAAAGGAAATAACGAATGCCCTTAGTAGAAAACATTAGAATGTGGTGTAAGCTATATTGGAAGAATAGAAGGATCTAGAGGCATTGATTACTTATAGTGTGCAATTAAGATCAACTGCTAGTTCTAGTCAAAGTATAGCCATGTTATCCTATGTAGAAGTTTGACCAGCATTGATCGAAAGAATTGCACCTAAGAAAATAGATGATCTATTATTATCCAAGGAGATTAGAAGGCTAGAAGGTGGAAATGAGACTCATGATATAAAGGATTTTAGTCTCAACCAAAAGGGATGGTGAGCAAGAAAGGACGATTGTGTGTTGCAAATGTTGGTGACCTAAGGAGAGAAGTTCTTAGGGAATATCATCGATCAAAGTTTATGATTCATCCTGGATGGACCAAGATGTATCGGGATATGAAGAGGAGTTTCTTCTAGGAAGGCATGAAAAGGACGTAGACTTATGGGTAAGGCAGTGTTCAAATTGCTAGCAAGTGAAAGTCGAGCACTAAAAGCTGAGTGGTTTTCTCTAGCCTTTAGACGTACCAGTTTAGGAATGGGATTCGATATCCATGAATTTTACTACTAGGTTGCGAAGGTCAAATAACGGAAACGAAAGTATTTGGATAATTATGGATAGACTAACCAAAAGTGCACACTTCATTCCCGTTAAGTCAACTAGGACGGCACCTGTGACCTAAGTTATTTATAAAGAGCATTATTAGACCGCATGGGATTCCTAGTAGTACACTTAGTGACAGAGATGCATTTTTCACTAGTGAAATATGAAAGAGTCTACAAGAGGTATTTGGTGCAAAGCTTAAAATGAGTACCGTTTACCAACCACGGGCAGATAGGCAGACAGAGAAAGTCAATAAGGTGCTTGAAGATTTGTTGAGAGCTTGTATATTAGATTTTTTATGGCTCGTGGGAAGACCATTTGCACTTGGTTGAGTTTTCCTATAATAACAACTATCAGGTTTATATAGGGTTGAAGCCTTTTGAAGCTTTGTATGGAAGGCCATGCAAATCACCAGCATGCTGGTTAAAGACTAGAGACAGATTAGTCCATGGTCCAGATATGGTAAGAGAAGCCACAAAGAAGATTGAATTAATCCGAGATAGGATGAGAGAAGCTCGGTGTAGGTTGAAAAGTTATGCAGATAAGAGGCATAAGGACCTTGAGTTCTCAATTGGAGACCATGTTTTTGTTTAAGTATCACCGATGAAGGGTGTAGTACGGTTTGCAAAACTAGGAAAACTGGCATAGAGATATGTTGGACCGTTCCCTATTACAAAGAGGATCGGAAAAATTCGCGTACCGAGTAGTTTGGCAGGTGTTCATAATGTGTTTCATGTTTCTCATCTTCAGATGTATGTGCATAATCTAGAGACTACTATCGCTTCGACTGCACTGGAAGATTTAATAGTAGAACCAGATCTGACATTTGTGAGAAGCCAGTTCGAGTTGTAGCGAGAGATGAGAAGATGTTAAGAAGCAAGATGGTCAAGTTGGTGCAAGTCCAGTAGAGCGACAATGAGAAATACTATAATTGGAAGATAGAGGATATGATTAGGGATATTTATCCTGAGAAGTTATGAAGCTATGTTCAATATTTGTTGTATATATACTCTATAGCTGGTAAGGTATACTAGCATCGTTTGCATGTTTGATGTACTTGTTAAGTCATCCTTACTGAATTTCGAGGACGAAATAAGGAGGGAAGCCTATAATACCTCTATTTTTAGCTAAACATTATTCAGGACATTTAATTGGATAGATTAAATAAGAATAGGGTAAATGATTAAGGAGGATGAGATTTGGTTAATGAACAATGCCGTGCCATACTTAATCAATTTAGAAAGAATGTTTTAGACTTAACATATAAGAGAATATGAAAGGGGCAATTGAGGCAGACCTAACTTTAACCCATTAAACCCACTTCCCTTATTTCATTCTCAATTTTCATAACTTAAACAATCAAAAGCAAAAATGTCAAGGCCAACCATAACTCAAGTAAAGAAGAATGAAATCTAGGGATTCTAAGGAGAAGAAACTTAAGAAGATTAAAGCAATATCAAATCTCAACTCCAACTTCTAAGTCTAAGGTGAATATTAATGAAACCATCTCATTCTTGCTTGTTTGATCTCGAACCTTATGGGTCATTTATGATGATATGATATGCCATGTTGATTTTTCATTGTTTAGATAGGATAATGATTATTGAAATTTTGATGAAATTATTTAAAAAGGTTTTTAGGGTTAAACCTAATATTTTGATCTCTAAACGATTTCATTTTTGAATACGTTATGTAAAATATTATTTTGAAGATGAGTTCTTAATTTAATAGTTTTCCAAGTTATATATATTATTTTATGAATTTCCTAATGAGTAAATAGCTTAATTTTGGGTTTTAATTATTTAAAATAGTTAAATATGGATTTTGGCTTCGAAAATTTTATATTTTAAAGAGAGGGATATTCTTTAATTTCTATGAATTTTTGGGATTTTTCCCATGTAATTTCGAATTACTTTGAGTTTATTATGCTAGATAAGCATTTAAATTAATGGTTAATTAAAGGTATTAATTAATTACAGTTGAAAAATATTTTGGAACATGAAAATGGTATGCGACAGTTATTTAAAACGAGGATTTGTAGAAATAGTATTTTATTGAAATTTTTTTTTTGACAAGTACTAAGATTTGATGAAAGTTTATGCTTTTATTAGTAATAAAATAGTTTTTGCATGAATTAAAGTAATTCCATGCCACCTTGATGTCATCAGCCTAATACAGCGTCAACCCCATGAGTGTTTATGACTATGAGAAGAAGCACATGATAACTACTAAGTTATGGAGTGTTTTCAACCTCCTCGACGTCAATCAAAGTGGCAAATCATTGTGGACGGCAAGGTATTCTTGTGATTCATTTAAACGTTTAAAAGCTTTAGTGTCGACGTTGACAAAGTCATATGTCTTTGTCACAGTTTTAAAAGATGCCACATCTCATCTCTTCATTTGTTCTGCAAATTAAGGCAATGACGCTGCTATAATGTCTTCGAATCTATATAAAAAGCGGCATAGTAGCTGAAGCAATATCAGTATAAAAAGTTTTATATCATCGTCGAAGGTCAGTGGGGGTCGATGTGCATCAAGGTCGGCAACCTTATGCTTCAGTGCCAATGCTATTTGGCCACAACGTCGCATGTTATCTTTTTAATGCCGAAGAGGCTTATATTTATATTATTTAAAACTATTTTTAAAAGGGGTGATGAGGCGTAGGTTTTAAAGTGTCGACGACCCTATATTTTCAGCAATGAGCCATATAACTTATAAAAGGTTTTAAGCTTTTATCTTTGAGTTAGATAAAGGCCGAAATAGGTTAATGCTGCGTGAGTCAAACTCTATTTTATTAAGGGCGTAGTGTCTTAAACTTTTATCTCGACATCATTATTGATGTCAACGTTAATCTATTTTAAATTGTTTAAAGGGCTAAGTGTCCTTGTTTTGAATATAATTTAAAGGAGATTAATCCTATATTTAAATAGTTTTCAGGATTTTTAATTATGAAATAGCCTATTTTTTGAGTTAAAGTTTCCAAAGAGTTTTCTTCTTAAGGTTTAGTGATTGGAAAATATTGAATGATGAAGGTTATATGCTCTTATATTTATTTAATCAGTTATTATGCATGGTTGTTATTGTCATACTCACGTTATTATTGATCCGTAATTGCATTTTGGGAGTGTAAGGGCAGATGACCAGTTAGATTGTTCGAATAGCGAGTATGATCAAACTATCTCCCAAGTGAGTAGATTTGCATCTAAGAGGTCAAGGAAATAAAAAATTATATTAGAATGCCTTGGACTGATCAAAAGATATCGCAAAACCAGATGATAAGTAGAATGTGGGACTAGTGTAGGGCCGTGCTCTATGCATCAACTGTTAGCCTGCAATTGGTAAAGGTTCGTGATACCAGTGCGTAAGGCTTAGTGGGATGAAAGGATTTTTATGCACAGGTGAGAGCTCATAGCTCTACATGATCATATATGAAAGAGGAAAACTCCTAACTGTATTTTGAAATCCTTGATGATGGAAGCCTCCTATCCTTATTTGGAGCATAGTTATAGACTCCTAACTATATCTGGAGTATTGAATATTTCCCCTAAACGTATTTGGGGACTTTTGTATATAGGGTTGAACTTAAGTAGGATAAATTGCCCCGATATCTCCTAACTATAATTGGAGATAGGCTAATAGTTTGCCTAGGAAAACTAGTAGGTTCATAGTGATCTTAGGAAAACTTTGTATTGAGACAGATAAATTGAGAATTTGGGATGAGTAATCCAAGGTGCATGGCATGATTATACATCATTATGTTATTATTGTGTTTTAACCTTTGTGAATGCAAGGGAACTATATGTGATTAATATGTTTTAGTAAGGATGCTAGCGAGGGGAAAACCCATAACACCCCTAATTGGTGTGGTCTCACTGGATATATATTGGTTCCAGATGGTAGGCTATTATTCACATCATTCTTTTTGTTTGACTCGAAGTTTATGTTTTCCCACTAAACTAGATGCTCAAAAATTAATTTGAGTAGGTTGAGAGTAAAGGTTTTTCAGGTTTCCTAGTAGAACGAATAAGCTTCTGGAGATGTGCACGAGGCAGTCTAGCTATGTATTCTATTATAATCTGTCGTGTTGTTTAAGTTTGTCTATATGAATGTAATGACAAGTTATATAATTTTCAAATATGTGACTTTGATCAACGAAGGGGCATCTTTATATATCACTCTTGAAATATTTTGTAATAACTATATTTTCTATGAACGTGGAATTACAAATGAGTTTATGTAATGAATATGAAATCATATATTGAAACGGAATGGAAAAGTTTTTTCTGAATTGTGTTTGAATTTTCTTCATATTCGTGTGCTTCTTATTATTGATATGATTAACCTAGCCGAATTTTGTTGGTTTGAATTAATAGCAATGGATGATTGTAGCATCCGTAGCAGTTAGTTTCAGACCTCAGAATGGGGTATGTTGCATATCTATTCTTATTTTTCCCTTCTCATTTATTCTTTCCTAAAGGTCCAAACTTATTAATTATCACATCCCATTCCTATGTCCCATTACATTATTCTATTTAATCTATCCAATTAAATTTTCTGAATAATGTTAAACTAAAATTAGGGGTGATGCAATATGTAATGATCCATGGACTTTGTTGCTCTTCAGTAATTATTTAGTGTTTTATTATTGTCTTGATTGTTATTCTTCCCTCATCTCCTTAAGCCATTTTCTTCTAAATATTAAATGAGAATGGTAGGATTTTGGGAGATTCGATAAACCAGTAATGATCCATGGGTCTAGAAAAAATTTCCTCCTTTTCTTTTGGCTATGCTTCATAATCAATCATCCTTGAGTCCAACTACCACTTCTTTACCATTTTAAAATCCAATATCATCAATTTGTTGTTTGTGAAATATCATGGATAATACTTTCCCCTAAAGTACACTTTATGAATCTATGTAGTTGAAGCGCTTAGCAGTTTTATGATGATGGAGGTGCAAAAGGCTATAACAGGGATAAAGCAAGGACATATTGGAAAATTACGAAGATTTATAAATATTTATTAGAGAGATAAAGTCAAATATCAAAAGTTAATTTATTCTCATTTAAATGTGTAGAAAAAAGAAACATTATTTACTTCTATATAACACAACCGAAGAATATCTTGATCCAAGCAGTACAGACTTGGTGAGTTAAATGGAGTTCTAATTTATGTTGAGAACTTGGGACCTGAAATTAAGTCTATATCATAAATTTGTTAATTAGTTTATAAGAGAACTGGTAAAATGATCCTTTTTATATTAAAGTTGCCGAAGCAGGTGCTAAAAATATTGGTTTAGCGAGAGAGTGAAATAATAGGCTTTAAGTGGACCTACTATTTAATAGCGGTAAACAGAAAAAGCATAAAGCTCACTAAGCACTTTAGTGGGAAATTAACGTGGCTTTAGTAGGGCTTCAACTGCATAGTTGTGAACACAAAATGTTCTTTGTTCAAAGAGAAGCAACCAAATCATGAATCGAGTAGAAGTTTCGCTACTCAGACTATTTCCATATAGTCATTAAGTCATGCCTCTTTGATAGATATAAATTTCATATTTTAGCAATTGAGGAAAGTCATCTTTTTAATCAAAGATTTCATCTATCAATACACGAGTCTATGTCGATAGACCTTCGAATTATCTTCATCACTAAACATTGTAGGTTGTAAAGAGGGATTTTTTTTTCATTTTGTGGATTGGTACAGATCAATCAACTATTATAAATGCTCAACATTTGGATTTTTCACTTTTCCTCCCTTTTTCTATTGCTACTATCGCCTTCAGCCTATCTCCTTGCTTTCTAAGGTTCTTCTGCTTCTTCAAATCCAATCTCCATCTCCTAGTTCAGATCAATCATCGGTAATCTACAAGGTATGCCATTACCCTTTCCTTATCATGCACATTATCGTTACCTTGCCTTAGCAGACTTCGACCATCTCTCCTCCCATCGACCATCGTTCCAACATTTGTCAACCATTCTAATCGATCAAGGGAGTAGTTCAATTGGTTTTTTGAATAATCAACGTTGGACTAAATATAAATGACAAACACTCTCCTGTTGAATTGATTTCAGATTGATTTTTGATTATTTGGATCAATTGCATAAACCATATATTGATCGATACCAATCCAGGTAGGTAGAAAATCATGGATTTGAAGATTCTGTTGAATCTTGTTTTTGAAATGTCTAGGAATATATGTTCCATCGATATTCACTTTTGGTGATTTCAAAATTTTTAACTTCCTAAAAAATATACTACCTCTAGGGAAAGAACGATTGAGAATAAGAGTCCCCGTCCATGCATTTTAGTTGGGACTATTAGCGTTCTACTAATACATTGTTCCTTGCTGTTTTGAGAAATCGTTCACAAGCATGAGTGAGCATTTATTAATATAGCGCACTTCCACACACGATGCATAAAGCATGACAAATATGCACACATAATATACTAATTTCATATAGTCTAAGTGTTTGACGAGTTGACACACATCGACATTCTTTAGGCACTGTACATTGGCGATGTTAGGGTTAGACACACTATCCACACACACACACACACACATATATATATATATATAGAAAATTAAATAAAATAGATCGTATCTTATAATGCTCGTCGTTTGAGTGCTACTTTAAGTTTATATATGTCAGTTAGTCATTGCTCAAGTTTTTCTTTATCCTAGGTGTAGTTGTTTCCACTTCAACGTCTCGAAACATCGCTTCTAGTTCTATGATGGCTTCATCCCCGACGACTGTTGCCAAGCCATTTAATGTCCATATTAAGCATGCAATTACCATTCCTTAAATGATTATTGAGAATCCTCCCAGTAACATAGCTCTAGACGTCTCCTTGGGAGGGGTTATGGTTTTTGACAATCCGCCGACTCTACTCCTTTACATCTTATTGTTGGAGATCTTCGCAGAATCCATGTGAGACACGAGATCCTAAAAGATGAAATCAAGCTACCTATACCATTTGAGTTATCGCATACTATGTGTAGTAGATTTATTTTCCACTCTGGTGTAATCTCTCTGTTTAGTACTTTCTTGTGGCATGTCCTCTAATTACTTAAAGTCACTCTGGCCCAATTACATCCTAACACATACGCCATGCTTCTTAGTTTGAACATGTCATTCATTTATCACTTGGAATAAGAGTCAAGAATGACTATAATTGGATATTTATACAACCTAAAATGAAGGTCCCCTAATACTTCTTCACTATCTAGCCTAGTGGCTTCGCTTAGTAATAATTTCTATATGTAAGTACTTCATCTTACACTCCAAATTTCCTATTACTCACTTCCTCTAATCCAGGTTTCTAACTTATTTTCAACCTTTTATAGATATCCTGAATAGAGTTGATAACGACACACACCAGCGCATGGTTTCCACTCTTAAGGCAATCCCAGAACCAGATTGCCACATTTCCTTCCTCCTTAATGATCTAAGGCTCTGTATATACCGCTTTTTCCATAGTAGGCGTTCTATCTTCTACAAATTCCATGCCACAAAACCGAAAGGCTGGAGCCCATCCATCATGATAAGAACATACCGGTGTTAAATAGGTTCTATCTTGAACATGTGTCATTAAGGAAAAATACAAGGAATGGGATAACAAAGAAGATAGCTCGATGAAAAAAAGAATATGAGGAAGGATGAGAAAGTGACTCTAAAAATGAGTTAATTGGGGAGAATGAAAATGATCCAGAATCTTATACCTCGGCTTCCTGGTTAGAATATTCACAAAGAGGTGTTCCTAATTTTGCCCGTGGTCCATGAATGAGTTGGATTGAGATTCTTACTCCCGCTGCTCACGATGCGGACAAAACTATCAGACCTTTTAGTAATCTAGCACTCCAAGACTTAGCAAACTTGAACTTCATTTTTATTAAATTTGTTAGATGTGATGGGCTATTAACAGGAGCTTACTCTCATAGGGGAGCCTACACCATTCACACGTTTGACATAGCTAGTTCGTAAATTAAATTGAACAACACTACACACATCATCTAGGATCACATACATACTTGCATTCCTGCATGCTACATTCTTATATAATTCCAATGTATACTTCAACTTTATCCTTTTCTTTAATTTATATGAAAGATGAGTCAACATGGACTTTACTGCTTTCCAATAGAAACTTAGCCTACCATGAATCCAACCCTTTACCTTAGGTTCCCTCTGCTATCATAATGAAGATCGCACATGGGATAATCGAGGTGAGTATTGAAGGGGAGAAAGGAAGAGAAATGCTCCTATGACAACCGAGGTGAACGATATTATGAATCTTATTCCATGACCTACTCTCAAAGCATTCTCTTCATCGTTCAAATTCTTGTCATTCCAAGTATCCATCCTTTTCTCCTCACAATCGCGACTCCTGGTCAGGAAGGAGTTGTTCTCCATCCAAGCTCTCTCCTTTATGTCTCGAACATCCTACTTATAGTCTCTTTGAGGATTTGGTCCTTTTTATCTTCTGATACAGTCACAAACCATAAGGACAAAAATATTCTAGTCCACCAACCCCTCCACTACTAATATCAACTTCCATGGATCCTTTTATGACCACCTATTCCAAATGCTTAAGGCGTCATAGTACGGGGACCATACCAATGGCCTTTGCTTCCATCAACGCCTCTTAAGCGTTTGTTGCTTCTTCTGGATCACCTAGATGTACTAATGAAGATATAGGTGGTTTAAAATTATCTTACAACCTAGATGAACTCCCTAGTGAAGAATGCTCACAAGGCCATTAATTCTCTAAAAGACCACTATGGCCCATATAGAAGGGCGACAAAACACCTCAATCAGACAATACCATGAATACTTTCCACCAAAATGAGGAGGACCAAAAAAAGAGGATGAGCAACAAATCACTGTTCTCAATGCGAAAATAGAAAACTTGAAAAAGAAACATAACTAGGTCATAGAAAGCTAGGGCAAAGAAAAAGAAACCCTTAGCATAGATTTTTTGGGGGCCAAGATCAAAATATAGTTAATGGAGGACAAATTGAGATAGTGCTTGCTCGCAACATCCGTCTCTTCAAGGAAAAAGAGTAAGTCAAATTCAATGATGAAAAATCTTACATCAAGCTATCTGTAATGTAAAATGTGCTAGCCCATGCCAAGTCCACAATAAAATTGCTCGAGTTACTAAAAGAAAAGGAAAATAAGGTTTTTGTCTTTGAGCCAAATTAAAGAAGCTTAGGTTGGCTCTCAAAGACACATGCATAGCTAATTCAAGCTCAAGTAGACAAAGAGATAGCTACCGATGAATTCGATGGCATGGTCTTTAGATTCTATGAAATTGTCTTTAGAACTAAAAACATTTGATGGATCGTAGTTGACTACCCTTGCATTTTGATCTATATTCATGATAATCTTATGAAGGACGAGCATGATTGCGTAGAGAGAAAGGGCTGTATCTTTCTTTTTATTTGATACCATCTCCGAGTTCTTTGATTTTGAGGACCTAGAAGCCTTAGAAAGAGGATGCAAGCTTAATGCGAAATAAGAGGCAAAACACCGTAGAAGAAATCGCTATTGACGTCTATATTTGGGAGTTGGTAGATGATTTTATTGAACAAATTCATATAGATTCTACTATCGCATTATCCACTGCTCCCATGACTAATTCTGCATTTTTATTTCTATACAACTTTAACCTTTAAAGGTCCTATCCATAACCGTCACTATGACATAACTTTATGCACTTATTACTGCTCCTACTTCTGGAGTCTGGTGATTGCCTTTTGTCGAGGGTAGGTAGATTATTAAGACTAAAACTCCTTCCCCAACCAAAGATACTCCTACGGCTTCTGACCTGCATTCTTCTGAAGGTAGTCTAGTATACTCGCTCTTGCTCCAAAAACTATATCTAACTTTCCTTAAAGCTTATAACATATATTAATATGTCTTTGGTATTTGAGGGCCTACCAAACCTCCACCAGCGAGGATTCTATAGGTAATAACGACCACTGAAACAAAGGAAATAGTACCCTGACTAAATGCCAAAAAGAATAAAGCCCCTTGGAGGGATGATCCAGTTGTATACTTGTAGTAGGAAGGCAAGATTACCATTTTGCATGCTTCAAGGAAAGTGCTTGCTACTTCAGTGCCTTTCACCTCCCACGAGACAAAACTAATCAAGGTTAAGAAGGTGAATTTGGATGAGATCCTTGCTCATAAGTTCGTTACTCTACCTCCTATTGCTGAAAACCTGAAACTCACTAGAGAGAAAGGGAAAAGAAATTGATGCAAGCATTTAATATGTACTTCAAAGACTCCTCCTCTATTGGACGAGACTACGAATCAACTGAATAGGGATCTTAAGGCTAATTAACACTAAAAGAGGGGAGGGTGAATAATATTTAATGGATTATATGAATATTTTTTCAAATTATTTCAGATTCTAATTGGAATGTTGTAACTAACAATCATATAAACAACCACAAAATCAAAGTACAAATAAAAGTAATTGCAGTAAAAGTAAAAAGGAAAGAACACACTAGGATTTTATAATGGTTCGGAGTTACTCTACATCTAGTCCCGCACAATTCCTTGTGCGGATTTCTTTTCAACTAGTAAATGCAAATACAATCTCAATTTCAATTCTACGAGAGACACCCTTCGAAATTTCAGCCTTAGGGTAAAGCCAATTGATTTCCAGACCATAAGTACACCCACTAGATTTACAAGCTACTGAGCACATCCAATTGATTTTATCAAACTACAATAAGACATGGAATTTAGGGATACCAAGCACACCACAAATTATAAGAGTATGATTGTGACACCCCGCACCTCGAGGCACCCCGAAAATCGAACATGACAAGAAGCACGGGATGTCGGGTGAAATAAAAATCCATAATATAGCATAGGGACTAAGGCAACAACATAAAATGATTAAAATATTACAGCGGAAGAAAACCTTCACTAATTATAAATTAATAGCAAAATAGCTTCATTAAAAACAACATTAT
This sequence comes from Allium cepa, assembly GCA_030765085.1. Classification (NCBI taxonomy): domain Eukaryota; kingdom Viridiplantae; phylum Streptophyta; class Magnoliopsida; order Asparagales; family Amaryllidaceae; genus Allium; species Allium cepa. Next base: position 208,910,151 of record CM060934.1, read on the forward strand.
CCCAAATTTATTTCTTAAATCAAAAGTTCCAAGTAGTCTCCACGAAAACATAAAATATAACAAAATTCACAATATAGATCCCCATATAAAGAGAAAATTACAGAAAAGAGAAACGAAGTACATGAAACAAAAGAAACAAAAGCTGAAGATAACAACTACTCCAATGACCCTCCAAGCTACAAAGAACTGCAACCTATACCTGCCCTCCCGTGATTTAGGGAAAATTGGAAAAATAAGAATGGGTCAGAATAAAGTCTGATGAATGAGAAATAAAATGGAATAGAAAGAATAAAATAGTTTAATTCCAGGTCTTCCCTGGATATCTAGAGGGTGAATAATATAATGTAGTGAATCATTCTTAGATATAGTTCCTAAGAAGCCAAAGTCCATGGTCACTCTAGGGAAATCAACCATGCAGCATTACTAAAACATCAATCGACCTGTCGGACCTAATGTCCTTACCTCCACATGCTACAGCGTGAAAGTCATGCTCTTCACCAGTGCGTTGTGATTAAATGTCTCTTACGTCTGACCGGTGCCGACTCAAACAACCTCGCAAGACCCCGAAGTTAAGCTCAGGCACTGCCAAACTGGAATATCCTCCTGTCTCCTCGGTCACCAACATTGACTTTCCCCTATCCAAAGTGTCGGTGCTCCGAAAGAGCGCCCGTGGCTGGGTCGGCTGCGCAAAATCCTCCAACGATCTGCCTAAAGAAGCCTATGTCAGAGCACACTTGTCCTGTTCTATCCACGTCGATCTGCCTGAAGAAGCCTACGATTGCGGATGTTATCTACCCTACGTACTAGCAACCTATGAAAGGTAACAAACATCCTTGCGAACCTACTTTCCTACTCCTAGTATGTACAGCCAAAGCTATATTTTGGTCTTAACTGCATGAAACACCTATCCCGACATTTACAATGTCTGCCTACAAAACCGCTTCCAGATTAATTAATTTTACCATTACAGTTTACATACTATTTATTTTCATTAATCTACTTTAGTTCATTTTTACATCCGATTTGGTTATTTCACAATTTCCCTTTTTCTTACATAAATGGCATTTCAATTTCACATCCGTTCAGTCCGTATGGTTTGTCTGTAATTTTTATGTCATTTTGTTTATAGATTTACACTAACCTTCAGGGTCCATTTAATTTAAATTTTTTTGCACCCTAATTTATGTTCTTTTAAAGATTTGATCTATACAGATATTTTATCCAATAGCCACAGACCATTTAATTACATAAATTCCACTTTTATATTTTTAGGTCACATATGAAATAAACAATTATGCCAATTAGACTTTCCAATTTTGTTCCAAAACCATATTCAAAATTATGTAATTATATCAATCAACTGTAATTTTATTTAAGTAACATATTTTGAATTTATTCAATTAACCTGTTCTACCATTAGAAATTGAATAACAATCATAATTCAATTTAATTAAACCAATCTTATTTACGCCATGAAACGTGAATAACAATTTGTTTGTTTTAAATTTCAACCCAAACATGAATTAGAATTGAGAAGTGGAAGATGAAGATACATTAATTTACATAAATTTCAATCTTATTTATGCCACAAAACATGAATAGACAATTTACATGTCCCTTATTTAAACCAAACATGAATTAGATTTGGGAAGTGGAAGAAGAAGAAGTTGCAATAATTTAATCTATTCTCAATTAATAACAAAAATTAATTCATATTATCGTGCCAGAAAAGAACTGAAATTGAACCACTTTATTTTTCTATTTCATATTAATTCCCACTTACCTAGCACTTCGCTTGCATAAATTTGAAAAAAAGCTTTGCTTTAATCTTTCTCCCTTTGATTCTTCTAAATTCCTCAAATTGCTTGAATATATATAGATAATTTAATTTGATAGAGATTTGTTTATTTAGTAGAGAAAAGGAAGAAGAATAATACACAATAATTTTGCTCTAGAATTATGGCTATGGCTAAATAAGAGATTAGGTTTAGGTTAGATGGTTTATTTATAGATTATTTAAGGGAATATTATCCATTATATTATTTTAGATTAAATCTGGTTCTTTCATGCACTTAATGTTTATCCATTCTAGCCCATACACATCACTCAACCAATAAAGTTTAGCCACCGCATCCTATTACATCACTGGAGCGTATGGGAAGTCGCAATATGTCAGAAACCAGGTTGAAATATGTAGGAAAATCGCTAGAAACGAATCTGCTAAAAAAAATCGCCCTAGATTTTGGACGACAACGGGACTTGATCCCTGGTCACTAAGAAAGTCAACATGCGCCTTTACCATTGTACCAAATGCGTTATTAATTTCTTTTTAATTATATTCCCCGTAAAATATCGGAGTGTTACATTCTCCCCCACTTAAAGGATTTCGTCCTCGAAATCTCCAAAGACGGAAGAATGTAATTAACAATCAGCATCCAAGAACTACATCCATCTACTCAACCATCATCCAATTCTACCATTGTCCTTATTTTTAACTAATGCAATTTAAGGTTTATGCAAAGTGAAATGCATATGAACTTACCTAATGTGAAAAGGTAGTCTGTCTACTGATTCAATTGACCTCCTATAGTGCAGGTATGCTTATGCCATGCAACCAAATGTATGTAATTACCCAACATAATTAATAATTCTATATGTGTTTTTCAATTATTCAACCAAATGCACCATCCATATGCAACATCCATTTATACACACACACATATATATACAACCATCTGCAAATGCAATAGATAACGGGCACACATATGCAGGTATGTGTACTAGTTAGCCGATTATCCTAATAAATATCTATCTAGTGCATGTAATGCATCCATTGTTGATCGACGGAATTTCTATCAGTTTAGAAATTTGCCGAAAAATTTCAAAATTAAAATAACCGCAAGCACACGGCGTACACTTATAGTACGTGGCGAATACGGATCGATCCGTTGAGAATTGATGGTTTTAAATTCTACTCAATCAAATTAACTTGGAAGGCAAAAAAATGTTATATCCTTTACTTTAAATCAACCACTTTTTAAAACAAAGATTTTCAATTAGGATGTACTTCATAATTAACACATATAAATCTTCCTATATACTAGTTAAACCCTTATTATTTGTAAACAAACTTCATTTTTATTTTTATTAAGACAAATAAATTTCCTAAAATTTCAATTTAATAAACCAAAACCATATATTCATCTTATAGTGTCTCTTTTAAAAATAAATCAAAAGAAAATTTGATTTTGGGATTTTTTTTGAAATTTTAAAGTAAAAATAAACCATGAAAAATAAAAAAAAATGAAGATGAGCCTCCCCCCCCACACTTGTTTTTGACTATGTCCCTAGAGTCAACCTAAGTGGAAGGAGAAAAATAAAATAAAAATCCTATATTTACATGAAAAATTATTATTTACAAGAGATGAGAAATTATATAGTCAAAATGTAAATGAAACGGTCTTCTAAAGACTGATTCATTTGCCTCGTCAAATGTGTGAGACACAGCTTAAGCACGAAAAACCTAATCGTAAAAGATTTCGAAGTTGAATGTGGATATGGAAAAACAAAAGTCTTTTTATTGAAAATTGTACGAGTTGTTTTATTTTCGATGATTTTTGAGGTAGATAGAAAAATTGGTTGAAGTTTAATTTCTTCCAAATTATCGATTTCAAAATCAAAATGGTGATCGAAATTTTCCCCTTCAGAATTCAACAACTCGTTTTCAAAAAGTCTACAAAACTCATGTTCGTTAAATTCGACTTCCTTTGTTGGATTATCAACAACTTCATTGCGTAAATCGAGTTTAAAATTCAAAGTTGTCGTATTCAAATTTTCAGAAAAAGGAAAATCGAAGTTTATATCGAATCTCACACCCTTAAAAGAATTGAAATCCAACTTAATAACCGTATTTTCAATAACTTGATTAAGATCGTCATTATCAAATTCAAAAGTCGTTATTTGAAAATCATCAGTTTGGGTAAAAGATGAATTATCATTTGACTCGTCACACATTGAAATTTGATTTTGTTTCTCACGAAAATTTTCCAATGTTTTAATCAACAAATTCGTGTGATCATCGTAAATTTCATTCATTTTCTCAACAAAGTCAAATTTGTAATTATTAACTTGAAAATTTTCGATTTGGACTTGTTGAGAACAAAAAATTTCACTTGTATCATAATCGATATTATTCCCATTGCCAAAATTATTTGAAAAGTGGATCACATTTTCATTTTGATTTTGAAATTCATTTTGGAGTTCAAAATTGAATTGGCATGGGTTATAATCGAAATTGTTTGAATTTCGAATTGAATTCAAAATTTGAAATCCTTGACTCGAGTTATTACACAACTATGAATTACACACATCATTTATACTTTCATTTTGTTGTATAGAGAATTCAAGTAAAGATGAAACGTTATTTTCAAGAGTAAAGGGTTGGTCCTTGTTTTGAAAACTTTGTTGTTCGAAATTCGAGTCGATTAAAGAATAGTTGTCGTTAAAATATCCATACGAATTTGGAGTGAAATCATATGGATTATATTGATTTTCACAATTATTGTAAAATTCAAGTGAATATGGAAATTTGGACATTTTCAAGATTTTTTTTTTTTATAAAGAAGAAATATTTACAAAGAGGAATTATTTTTCAAACTGAAAATTTGATTTTTTTTTTTTCAAATTTTTTCTTTGTTTTTGATTTTTCAATTTTTTTTTGAAAATATTTTATACTTTTTTGGATTTTCGATTTTCTAAAAAAACTAAGTAATTTTTTTTGGATTTTTGGAATTTTGATTTGAAAATTATCAAAGGAAAAGAAAAAAACTAAGTTAAGAAATATTTACAAATTTTTTTAGTTTTGGATTTTGAAATTTTCTGTTTTTGAAATATGCATGAACTAATGGAACTAAATGAATATAGGGGTTAATTACAAATTATTTATCCTAAGCTAACCCAAAATTGTATAATCACACATTATCTTAGGTAAACAATATAATTCTCAGCCAGGTAACATACAAGATTTATCGGTACACCACGAATCACCGTAGCAATGCAGCCGAAGGTTTAAGTAACTTCAGAGGAACGACCACTATAATATTTACGAATCACCATAATATTTATAAATGGTTATTACTTTGCCTTATCCTATACACCAAGAAATTAAATTATTCAAAGAAGACAACTTGTCAATATACAATTACGTGTTATTGATGTCTAACCGTTATTATTAATGAAATTATAAGATGAAATGCAAAGCAGAAAGTAAATGTGTATTAACAATGCAACCACGAATGGATTTTATTTGAATTTTTTTTAAAATGCAAGCAAACAACAATGAAAACCAAATAAAAGTAGAGATGAAAGCAGCAATTTTTTTTAGACAAGCAAGATGAGCAGTTTTCAACAAGCTATTCTCCCTTTATTTCCTGCTTTGGCAACCTGAAAATAAAAAAAAGATATATATACAACAATTTTTTTCTAATAAAAAAACTAATAATAGTTTGAAAATAGAACACTTTGTTTGTTTGTTTTTTAAAAAAAAGGCAGACTAAAACTTTTCTTTTTTTCTTTAAATGAAAACTAAGAAAAATTTGAAAACAATTTAAAAAAAAACAGATTTTGCTTTTTTTTTGAAGGGGTAAAACAAACTAAAAACAAATTCACAAACTACGCAAATTCACAAATAAAAAAAAGGCCAACTTCACCAAATTACACAAACCCGGGCCCATTAATAAATCAAAATAAATCACAGCATACTTCCCATTCTTTCTATACGAAAATCATCTACTTCCCACTTCATATATTTCACAATTCCCAAATTCAATAAATCAAAATTCAATTGAAATCTCTAATTTGGTTTCAATTTACAAAAAGCGTCTCGTTTTTACTTCACTAATGGATTTCGAGGTCGCGGTTAGGGGTTGGAAGAATTGGGAATTTGGTTGATGCGCGATGTAACAACGAGTATGTTTTTGTTATCAATTGATGGTGGCTGCAGTGGATTCAAGGTAAACAGAGAGCAAGACAGTTGTATCGGAGTTTGTTTGTAACATAGTGCTTTGGTGAAAGTATGTTGCTACTGTGATGTATGTGGTATATCTGATGGCAGTGGTTGTTGGAGAAGAAGTCTGTGTTGCTTGCTGGCAAATTTGGGAGGGTAGCAGTGTTGAATGGTGTTGTGCTGTGATGGTGTGGTTTTGGAAGAGGATATGATGTATGCAGGAATGTGAAATGTCCAGTTGGTTGAGGCAGTGGCTGTTGTATGAGGATTGATATGGAGGAGGTTGTTGTTGGAGCAAGAAGACAGTGCGAAGGCGGAAAGTGGTAGAAGGGATGTTTGAAGGTGGATAGTGTGAAGGTTTATGAAGTATGTGAAGTGGAAGTTGGTCTGGGCAGTTTGATGTTGGTCAATTTGATTGTGGTGAAGTGTTTGAAAAGGAGGAAGACAGTCAGGTAGAAGGAAGCAGGGGAATGTTAGCAGAGGAAGAATAAATTTTTGTTGGTGCATATTGGAGATGAAGAGGCAGTGGAAAATTGCTGAAAGAAGATGCACAGAAACAAAATGCACAGAAATGTTGTTTGATTGTTTTTTGGTCAATATGACAAGAAAGAAAATGAAAGAAAGATGTCAATGTAAAAAAAATGTATATATGCAAATGTGAGTGAAAATGTATAACAAATGAATGTTTTTTTTTTGGATGATATGCAAATGCAAATAGAAAATTAGAATAACATGCACACAAACAAAATGTCACAAAAATCATACACAAACACACAATTTTTTTAAATAATAAAAATGCAAACAAACACACAAAATAAAAAGCACACAAAAATCAAACAAAGAAAAATAATTTGAAGAATAAAAGTTTAAAACAAAACAGTTCCCCGACAACGGCGCCAAAGACTTGTTGATCGACGGAATTTCTATCGGTTTAGAAATTTGTCGAAAAATTTCAAAATTAAAATAACCGCAAGCGCACGACGTACACTTGTAGTACGTGGCGAATACAGATCGATCTGTAGAGAATTGATGATTTTAAAATTCTATTCAATCAAATTAAACCAAAATCGATGGAAAGTTAAGCTAGAGAATTAGAGAATTAACTAACTAACTAAAAGAAAAGATGAGCAAATATAAGAGTTAAGTGACAATTTAGAGAATAAATCTACTCTTTAGATCATGTAGTTCAACACATATGAACTCGTGATCTCCCTTTTATGGTCATTATTGCTTTAATTGATGTGCTTATCATAAGTATGCCATATTTGTGCTATTGATTAGCCAACATAAGCCAACAAACTATAACACATCCCTTAAAGCATTTACTAACTTTCATGAAACTTGACAAAAAAAATGAAAATGAAATCTATTTTAAGTATGTCTATTAACTATTGATTAGAAATATAGACCATCAAATTTCAAATCACTTTCTTTTGCCATAATCATATTTTGATGAAGAGGCAATTAGTGTTAGTGATTGTTTGAGCATAGCCTATTTGGTTTCAACAATATAGGCTCTCAAATTCAAACCAAAAACAACTAGTAAACCATTTCTATCACCATTAAGCACAAAAAGAGAGCATGAATTAACAAATTGTTGAAGCTACATAATTAGAGAGCTTCATTACCCCCTAAATTGAATGGGTTTAGCACTCATATTTGTCATTTGATCAACAAATGTAGCTTGCAACATGAGAGAAAGAGAAAAGGAAAATGAACGCAAGATAAAGAAAAACTATTCTACTTGCATGAAATAAATCTACACTACAACATGAAAGTAAATAAGTATGAAAAGGAAAAGAACTTGTGTTGAAGTTGCATAAAAAAAATTACATAAAGAGAAATGGCTAAGTAGCCATGAAAAGAAAGAAGAGAGCTTGGTTTCATTTTGAGCCTAAAACTAAATAAAGAGAGACTAACTAAGAGGAGGAGATTACATGAAACATATGGGTATTTATACATGTATGAAACCCTAATTCATATTTTTAAGGAATGCCCAAAATGCCCTTGAGGTAGTGTGGCCACCAAGTAATCATTAGCATGTCATAATCCCCATTTAAGTGCACATGAAGCCATTAGTTCCATAAGCATGTGCACTAGCCTCTAATTTGTATATTAAGGTGGTGGGTAGGTGGGGTCCTCCATGATCTTCACTTTGAATTATTTCCATCTTCATTCCTTTATGTTCTTTTTGTGCACGCATAACTTTTTCATGAAACAACTTGTAATTGAAATTAAATTCTTACAAAATAGTATGAAAATTTCTAGCTAATTTTTCTCAAAGAAATATATGCACACAAATGACCGTTTTGCCCCTATATGAAGATGGATATGTGATAATTTGAAATTAATATGGATTTTGGTTAAAACAAGTTAAAATACCCAATATGATCATTTATTTAATTTAAAATAGATTAAATATGGTGGTAAAAATATGCACATTTACGTGCACATCATCCATTTACAAACATTGGCATCCACTTGCAATCATTTTAATCCTTCAAACATAACATGCCCTAATGACATGTTTACAACCAAGCTACCATCCATAAGTTTCACCTAAAGATTATCGAAAAGACCCTAACTAAGGAAAAATCAAAGATCAAAAATAGGATATTTGAAGTGTACCTTCAAATAGAAAAGGAAGATAAGTTCGAATTCTCTCCTCAGATTCCCATGTGCACTTCTTGGGGTCATCTGCTCAGTGAACCTTCACTAGACGAATTTCCTTGTTGCACAATCTCTTGACGTCGTATTCCAATATACAGGTGGGTGTACGATGCACAAGTGATTCGCGCTCTACCTCCACTTCCCTTAGCTAATCGGGTTCTACTACTATTGTGGAATCATGTAGATACTTCATCAGATGTAAAACATGAAAAACATCGTGAACTCCTGCCAACTTATCTCGAAGATCAACTCTGTAAGCCACTTTTCCAATCCGTGCGGTAATAGGAAAGAGTCCTACAATTCTCGGTGCCAACTTACCCACTGAGCCAAATCTCATTACGTTTCTCAAAGGAGAAACCTTGATAAAAACCATATCTCCGACCTTAAACTCCAATGCTGAACGTCTTCTGTCGGCATATGACCTTTGTCTATCTTGTGCAATCTTCAAATTCTTGCGAACCAAATCCACCTTCTCAGAAGTTTCCCTCACCAAGTCTTGTCCAAGCAAGATCCTATTGGTGGTTTCCCACCAACAGGCTGGTGATTTACATGGTCTGCCATAGAGGGCCTCGAACGGTGTCATCCCAATGCTTGCTTGATAACTAATATCATGCGCTAACTCCACCAATGGTAGGTGGTCTTCCCAAGAGCCTCCGAAGTCAATGATGCACAATATGAGCAAATATTCCAAACCCCTATTTACCCTCTCAGTCTGTCCATCAGTCTAAGGGTGATATGCCTTGCTCAGATTCAGTTCCATTTCCAAGGCTTGCTGAAGACTCCTCCAAAACTCAATGGTGAATAATGGATCTCTATCACTCATAATGCTGACGGGAACTCCATGAAGCCTAACTATCTCCCTTACATAAAGAGTCGCCAAAGAAGTTGTCGTCCTATTACTCTTAGTGGGTATAAAATGAGCGCTCGTCGTCAGTCTATCCATAATGAACCAAATGCTCGTGTTCCCTCTTCGTGACCTTGGTAATCCATCCATGAAGTCCATAGAGACGCTTTTCCATTTCCATAATGGAATATCCAATGGCTGCAACAGTCCTCCGAGCTTCTTCTGTTCCATCTTCACCCTTTGACAAGTGATGCACTTCGATACATACACCGCCACCCTCTTCTTCATTCCGGGCCAATAGAATACCCTCTTCATATCCCGGTACATCTTATCACCACCGGGGTGCACTGTCATCCTAGAATGATGTGACTCGGCCAACACCGCATCCACTACATCCTCACTACATTGAACACAAAGTCTACCATCCCTTCTAAGCCATCCCCTAGTGTCCATGGTATAGAGCCTAAGATGTGGTGATGACTCTCCTCTACCAAGCTTATCTAAAACTTCCTTTAACTCTTTATCCTCATCTTGCCTTGCTCCAATTTGCTCCATCAAAGTAGGCTGGACATCGAGGGCTGCTAATAATCTTGAAGCTAAATCTGATGGAGGTTTAAAATAAAAGGTAGGAATGTACTCTGAATGCTTCCATCCAAAAATAGAGGACTTAAAACCACTTTGCGTCTATTCAATGCATCTTCCACTACATTACCCCTTCCAGGGGTATAGGAAATCTCAAAGTCATAAGAGGCTAAAAACTCCATCCGTCTTTGCTGTCTCAAATTCAAGTCTTTCTAAGAGAATAGATACTTCAAAGACTTATGATCTATGAAAACCTCAAATCTTTCTCCTAAGTGATAGTGCCTCCAAGACTTGAGAGCAAAAACTATAGCTTCCAACTCAAGATCATGCTTCGGGTAGTTCTTCTCATGCATTTTCAACCGTCTACTTGCACAACACACTACCCTACCCTCTTGCATCAGTCTGCCTCTAGCCTCGTACCACAAGCATCTGTATAAACTGAGAAAGGCTTGGTTCCATCCAGTAATACCAATACAGGCGTAGTAGTCAAAACTTCCTTCAGTCGACCAAAAGCATCCTCACATTTGGAATCCCAAACAAAAGATAAGTTCTTCTTGGTAAGGCGGGTAAGTGGAGCTGATATCCTAGCGAAGTCCTTAATGAACTTCCTATAGCTACCCATAATACCAAGGAAGCACCTTATGTCCATGGCATTCTTAGGGTTTTACCAATCCTGTACTGCTGCCACTTTCGCCGGATCTACTGCAAGTCCATCCTCCGAAACAATATTTCCCAAAAAGCGAACCTCATCCCTCCAAAAGTGGCACTTGGAGAACTTCACCTTCAACTTATGTGCTCGCAGGGTCCTAAGCACTTCTTCCAAGTGAACAATATGCTCCTCCTTGCTTCGCGAATAAACCAAAATGTCGTCGACAAACAACACCACAAACTTGTTAAATGATTCGCGAAATACTCGGCTCATCAGGTCCACCAAATATGTCGGAGTATTGGTTATCCCAAATGGCATGACTAACCACTTAAATAACCCATCCGGAGTCCTAAATGCAGTCTTCTCGATGCTATCCTCCACCACATGCAACTGATGAAATCCTGTGGCCAAATTGAGCTGCGAAAATACCGTCTGGTTGAAGAGATCATTTATACGGGGAAAAGGATAACGATTCTTCTTCATCGTCTTATTAAGCTTCCTATAGTTCACGCAAATCCCGAGAGATCCATCCGCCTTAGTGGTAAAGACGATGGGTGCACCCCACTCAAAAATGCTCCTACGAATGAATCCCTTCTCTAAAAGTTCTCCAATCCTCTGGCTCAACTCACGACGTTCCTTATGTGCCATATGCCTTACCAGTAAAGCAACCAGTTTGGCATTATCGACAAGAAAAATCTTAAACTCGATGCAACCTCCCTGAACACATCTGGAAAGTCTTTAACAATGGGTACCAAACTCAAACTATCAGGTGATAAGTCAAGAGAATAAAGGTAGCTCAATGTGACTAATCCTTTAGGATCATAAGGTACGTCCACTACAAGTGCCTAACCACGTTACCCTCTTATCACAATTAGGAACAGCACCACATGGATAGCTAATCAATACCAAGAATCAACCTGAACCCAGAAAATCCCAATACAAAGGCACTATAGTCGAACTCAACCCCTAAAAATAAAAATTTTCAAATCCCAACATAACATGGACTAATGGGTCGATCCCCCTACGGGATTTGATACTACTACCAGGTCGTTCACTAAGCAAGCATCAAGACTAAGACCCTCTACCAAAGTACTAGATATAAAAGAGTGCGAAGCTCCAGAATCAAATAGGTATGAACTGTAAAATCAGAGATAGATAACACACCTTCGATGATCACCTTCTTTTCCTTGTCCACAAGCAGACGAGTAATAGAGGAAGAAGCTCCCTCTAATGCATAAGCCTGAGCAGGCTGTAAAGGTGTCTATGAACTGTCATTGGGCTTCGATGGATAGTCCTTTTTCATATGCCCCACTTGGTCGCAAAGATAGAACCCCAATCTCGGTCACTCTCCTGCATCTGTACAATCCTTAGCAAGATGACTTGGTTTCCCACAAGTATTGCACTTCCAATTCTTCCTTGGAACTTTTCTTTTTCTACTTGACCCTTCTTCTCCTCTTCTCTTTCCTTTCCATTGCTTCTTCCCATCACTCTTCTGCGCCACATCACCTTTCTTCTCAGTATCAGCAAGTAAAGGCGTCTCTACCAATCCCTCAAAAGTGGCTCCCATCGGAATGTGGCTCATCGCCAAACTCTGCAATGGCTGATTTAAACCCTTAGCGAACTTCAGCGCCTTCTTATGAGGAGTATTGATCAGACCTAGTCCAAATCTGGCAAGCTCATTGAATTGATTAACATGTTCCTTAACTATCATATCCCCTTACTTGAGCTATATAAATTTCTCTAGCTACATTCCCTCTTCAGCCTACGATAAGAATTTCCTCTCGAAACTAGTACGAAAATCCACCCAAATCAAATTATCAGCCCCACTCTCCACAATCTTCCATCAATAAAGAGGCTCTCCCTGCAACTGCCATGAAGCCAACTGCCTCTGAGGCTCCGAGCAAAGCCCTACAATCCCATAAGTCCAAATATCCGCTTACAACAACGAATCCAAGCTCTCCCCTCAGTATATGACTCGGTGCTAAGAAACGGCTTACCTCCTAAGCTGGTGTAGTCCTTGCATAACTTGAGAAAATCGAGAATGCCTGACAGACAGGCTGGTGCCCCTTCCGTCGGAGCAGCATCCCTAGTTGGTGGTATTTCTCGTGCAGTAGCCTGCAAATAACATCTTAACCAAGCTGGCATATTAAGGCCTGGAACTTTGGGGTTATCTTGCGGTTTAGACATTTCTATCTGTGGATATTAAAAAATGGGATTTGGTACTCCACAAGTAGTTCAATAGATAAGGAGGAAGAGATACGAGGGACCTATTTCTAAAATTTCTTTTTTTCCAAAATATATACATATACTTTGAAAAGTATTATTTGGAATATCCATGAAAATTATTCGAAAACCTTTATATTTTTAAAATATTTTTAGGATTATCGAAACCTTAGCTCTGATACCAACTATGACACCCTGCACTTCTAAGCACCTCGAAAATTAGACATGACAAGAAGCGCGGGTGGTCGGGTAAAATAAAAATCCATAACATGGCATAGAGACTAAGGAAACAACATAAAATGATTAAAATATTACAACGGAAGAAAACTTTCACTAATTATAAATTAATAGCAAAATAGCTTCATTAAAAACAACATTATCTCAAATTTATTTCTGAAACCAAAAGTACCAAGTAGTCTCCACCAAAACATAAAACATAACAAAATTCACAATATAAGTCCCCATATATAGAGTAAAGTACAAAAAAGAGAAATGAAGTACATGAAACAAAAGAAATAAAAGCTGAAGGTTACAACTGCTTCAATGACCCTCCAAACTGCAAAGAACTACAACCTAGACCAGCCTCCTGTAATTTGGGGAAAATAAGAAATATAGGAATGGGTTAGACATAAAGTTTGGTGAATGAGAAACAAAATGAAGCAGAAAGAATAAAACAGTTTGATTCTAGGTCTTCCTCGGATATCGCAGAGGGTGAATAATATAGTGTAGTGAATCCTTCTTAGATACAGTTCCTAAGAAGCCTAAATCCGCGGTCACTCTAGGGAAGTCAACCATGCAGTAATACTAAACGTCAATCGGCTTGTTGGACCTGTTGTCCTTACCTATCCATGTGCTACAGCGTGAAAGTCATAATCTTCACCCATGCACCGTGACTAAATGCCTCTTACGTCTGACCGGTGCCGACTCAAACAACATCACAGGACCCCTAAGTTGCGCTCAGGCTCCGTCAAATTGAACACCTATTCTACTGTATCCTCAATCACCAACGTGGACTTGCCCATATCCAAAGTGTCGATCCTCCGAAAGAGCGCCTGCAGCTGGTCGCTGCTTAAAATCCTCCAACGATCTGCATACAGAAGCCTACGATGGAGAACACTTGTCATGTTCCGTCCACCTCAATCTGCCTACTGAAGCCTACGATTGTGCATGCTATCTATCCTACGTACTAGCAACCTATGAAAGGTAACAAACATCCTTGCGAACCTACTTGCCCGCTCTTAGTACGTACATCCAAAACTATATTTTGGTCTTAACTGCATTAAACACCTATCTCGACCTTTACAGGGTCTGCCTACCAAATCGCTTCCAGATTAATTAATTTTACCTTTACAGTTTACATACTGTTTATTTCCATTAATCTGCTTTAGGCCATTTTTACATCCGATTTGGCTATTTTACAATTTCCCTTTTTCTTACATAAATGTTATTTCAATTTCATGTCCTTTAAGTCCGTATGGTTTGTCTGTAATTTTTATGTCATTTTGTTACAGATTTACACAAGCCTTTAGGGTCCATTCAATTTACAATTTTTTCCACCCTAATTTACGTTCTCCTTTTAGAGATTTAATTTGTACAATTTTTTTATCCAATAGCCACAAACCATTTAATTACGCAAAATTCCACTTTTACATTTTTAGGCCACATATGAAACAAACAATTATGCCAATTAGACTTTCCAATTTTATTCCAAAACCATATTCAAAATTATGTAATTATATAAATCAAAACCATAATTTTATTCAAGTAACATATTCTAAATTTATTCAACTAACATGTTCTACAATTAGAAATTGAATAACAATCCTAATTCAATTTAATTAAACCAATCTTATTTACACCATGTAACGTGAATAACAATTTTTTTGTTCCTAATTTCAACTCAAACATGAATTAGAATTAAGAAGTGGATGAAGAAGAAGATACAGTAATTTACATAAATTTCAATCTTATTTATGCCATAAAATGTGAATAGGCGTCCATATTTTAAACCAAACATGAATTAGATTTAAGAAGTGGAAGAAGAAGAAGTTACAATAATTTACATCTATTCTCAACTAATAATAGAAACTAATCCATATTAACGTGCCAGAAAAGAACTAAAATTGAACTACTTTATTTTTCTATTTCATATTAATTCCCACTTACATAGCACTTCGCTTGCATATATTTGAAAATAAGCTTTTCTTTAATCTTTCTCCCTTCGATTCTTCTAAATTCCCGAAATTTCTTAAATATATATAGATAATTTAATTTGGTAGGGATTTGTTTATTTAGTAGAGAAAAAGAGGAAGAATAATACATATTAATTTTACTGTAGAATTATGGCGACGGTTGAATAAGGGATCAGGTTTAGGTTAGATGGTTTATTTATAGACAGTTTGAGTGAATATAATCTAGTAGATTATTTTAGATTAAATCTTGTTCTTTCATACACTTATTGGTCATTCATTCTAGCCCATACACGTCACTCAACTAATAAAATTTAGCCGTCTCATCCTATTACATACTGCAGTGAATGGGAAGCCATCATATGTCAAAAACAATGCCGAAATACGTAGAAAAATCACTAGAAATGAACCAGCTGAAAAAACATCGCTCCAGATTTTGGGCGACGACGAGACTTGATCCCTGGTCACTAAGGAAGTCAACATGCGCCTTTACCACTGTACCAAATACGCTTTTAATTTCTTTTTAATTATATTCTCCATAAATATCAGGGTATTACAATGATTTAATAGAGTTACAGACTCAGATCTTCAATCTTGACTATAGTTAATCCTGTAACTCTTAAATACCACTTTGATCTTCAGAGAGATGAGAGAAAGCAGAGAGTATATGAAAGAGAATAAAAATATTACTGATTGAATTTGATTCTAATTGAATTTCGGCAGAGTTTTGATAGAGATTGATTTAGAAATCGAGAGAGTGAAAAGAAGAGAGAAAAATAAGAAAGTAGTTAATAAAAATTCATTTGGAAGTCTATTGTATATAGGAAAACAGCTGTCATGTCCATTTGTAAAGAGATATAATGAAAAGACACTTCCATTCAAAACTTGAAATTTTCGGCTAGTATATCGACATATTTGCAGAGGATGTGTCAACATATCCCTTTGTGTTTTGAAAAATTACTTAATTGTTTTGAAAATATTATGTTTTGTAAGATATTTTGAAACTTTGTACAAACATTTAAACATAGTTTATTCATATTTTAAAACTTTGTAAAATAATTTTAAAAGATTTAATAAGAATATTCAATATAATGTAAATAATATATATATCAATATTGTTATAAATTATTAAAGTATAAACAAAACCTTAATATATAGACTTAAAAATATTAATTTAATACCGTTATAATTATAAGAGATTGAAAACCATTTTGAGAAATATTTTGAAAAAAGATTATTTTAAATATAGAATATTTGAGAAATAATTTTAAAACAACTTTAAAGAAGGTAAGAGGGATATGAAAAGTGCTATCAAGGTTCTAACATAAATTCTATGACTTTATAACTTATCGAGAATATCTTGAAATCTTGAACTGTTTAATACTCATAAGTCTTCGTTCTTGAATGCTTGAAACTTTATATCAACATCTTGAATCTACTATTGATATCAGCATCTTGATACTATACAGCCTTTTTAATCAATACCTGTCTAATATCCTCACTATACGCTCTATATATATATATATATATATATATCTTGATAAAACATTAGTATCTATATTATATATAATGTCCTATAGTTATTATCACCAAAACCATTTCCTAAGGTACTAATAGAGACTTCCCCCGAAGAAGGAGGAATACAAGAGAAAGCGAAAGAGGCTACACTTAAGAACTCAACTAAGAAATGGTCTACTTTGCTTCTTGAACTTTTGCATTTTGTTTTTCATCCTAACACTTTGCATGAGCATATCCCCTAAATTTGTATAAAAAAGTGAAACAAATAATAAAGGTAATTTTTTCTTCAATTGACTCTTTCTATATGCACTTACTTTCTTATACATTACTATTTCTCCACGTGTGTGTATGTGTGTGTATGTGTGTGCGCACGGGTGCGCGTGTGCGTGTGTTAATACTATTTAATATTTACTTTACTTGCATGTAAGTATGATTTTGTACAATGCATTTATTTATTTTTTCTCTACATAAATAAGTATATTTCCACTATCACGCATTATTGTTGTTCACTTAGTTTTATCTATTACCAGTTAAACTTATCTTGTTCAACCATAAACAAAAATGTGTTGTGTTGTTAACTTTACTTTATATGGCTTTCTACTCATGTTTATACGAGCACCATTATGATTCCTATTGAATATTTACTTCTATATTTTGTTAAGCACCATTACTTATCTCTGAGCATCCATGTTTGTCGATGCCCATCTTTGAACATATTTCTTTGACATCCCATATCTTTGGTCTTCGATTAAGGATTGAATATGTGGCGAGAATTATCCACCCAACCCTAGTTAAATTATACTCCATGACATCTTCATAATTCAAAAAGGTCCATCAGTACCATTCTTTATATGCCATTGGTCATTCAGTTAGCTCTAATACACGTGATGCTTATATTAACGTAACAAAGATAGTTTCATTAAGCCAAAGTAATGTTTATTAGAATCTCTATTGAGAATGCTACGTATTAATAAGATTTTTTATCTTACAACATTCAAACTTATGATGAAGTAATTATTCTGCTAATTACCTCAATGATTTTGAATCAGAAAAGTTAAGCAGTATTAAATTTTTCGTTAAATTGTGATTATGTTGTTGGATGCTTACACAATCAAGTTAGTTGTAGTTTAACTATTTGTTAAAATGTCAAATCCAGCTAATGTTTAATTTTGATACAAACAGATTAAGATTTGGTACTAAAAACTAGGTAGGCAAGTAAAAAAATTTAGGAAATAGTAGAGAATACGAGGAATTTACGTGGTTCGAATGTTAAGAAATCCTATGTCCATAGGGGAATTTCTCGTTCTTCTTTTATATTTTATGGTACAATTTTCCCTTGCAGTGAGTCCAATAATAAACCTTAAATGTATTAAAAATGGAAAAGGTAAAAGTTCCTTTCTTGCTACGGTGCTTTTTCTATTTATAGTATGGAGACGCACTCGGATCGCTATAATCCTTTCCTTCGCTATTGTGCTTCAGCCTTTGGATCCTGCTAGATGTCATATATCCGCAACTTCTATTTGATGCACCTAGTTACTAACGTGTCTTTGGTGGAAAGTTATAGATAAAGGTAGGAATTCTTGAAATTGAAGTGGGAATATCTAAAATTGGAGCATGAATACTTAAAATTATAGCGGAAGACTTCAAATTTGAATTACCTTTACATGCAAGTCTTTTGGAGGACAATAAGAGTTACTCATTGATTTTGAGGTATTATCGAGATATTTGAAGTGAGGTTGTACTAATTGATGTGTGTTACTGGCATGATGCCATGGTGTTTGCCTAATACTTAGGTGTCATAGTTCTAAGCTACTTTGGGCTTTATGGTGCATGATTTGCTTAACTTAGGAGTTAGTTTGATACACGTACGAATGTGATCTTAGCTGATTGCGATCTGAGCTGACTTTGATCTGAGCTGCTCTTGTTGTATGGGTTACCAATAAAGGTGATTTATAACTTTACTATCTACTCATATGTATGGATCCGCGTTGGAGCGACATTTGAGTAACCTTATGGGAAGCCCTTTAAATGCTTCTGGGCTCCATGCGGTACTACTTAGGTAGCCCTCAGCATGTGCGATGCAGATCCGCTCTAGAGGGTATTAACAATGTATTAGTTTTGGTCCTTTTGATGGAGCAGTCTGATCGTCGATGTATTTTGGTTTGTGCATAGCTTTTTGATCGAGATGTTTTGTACTTTGACTTATCCAAAGTAGCTTCTAACGTCACTGCATGGTATCTATGCCTTGCTTTAGTCCTATGTATTATGATTGTAGACCATTTCTTGCTTCCTGCAACTATGTCTGATTTTTGGATTTAGTAATATAATGTAAGGGATGGGCACATGATATCTTTATGGCTCGTCTTATGAGCGCGGTATTTTATTCCGCCATGACTTCTTGCTTTTTCCATGACTTCTTGCTTTTTGGCTACAGTTGTTTTGGTTGGATCAAGTATCGTGACTACATGCTATTTTTTTATGAAGTATCAGTTGGATCGCTTTAACTTCTTCTCTTTTCATCTTAACTTTTATTGCAATGGAAGATCTCTTGGCTCTATGTCTTATTTAATTCCCCTTTAACATAGTTTGAGAAATACAGGTAACCTCATGTTTACATAGAATTCAATCCTATAAATGTCTAAGAGAGAAATCTTTAAGAAAGTAAATCAAGTGAAATAGTGGTGAAAATGCTTGCTATTCCACGCACGTGGAATTTGGTCACCATCCACAGTAGATAGCTTTAAAGTGTCATCTCTAAGCCTTTAATTTATCACATAAGGTCCTTCCTAATTTGGGCAAAGTTCCCCATGTTCGGAAAGATCCATTTAAAAGAGAGGATATCAATCTTGAACTTACAACTCTGGACCTTAGTGTTGAACTGACGCAATACTCTTCCTAGGTAAGAAGCTACCCTCGAGTTTATCTCTTCTCGCTTTTTCTGAACCATGTCGAGGGATGCTAGCAATAACTCCTCATTCATCTTAGTTCATAATGTACACATTAATGAGAAGGGACTTATGCTTTGATCGGAATCATTATTTTAGTTTTGTATACCAATGCGAACTGGATCACCCGATAAGCCTATAATGCTAATGCTAGCTCATCAACCCAATTTTATTTTCTCATTTGACTGCCTCTTAATGATAATTTGATAACCTTTTCTACTACTTCTACCTATCTAGTCACTTTTGGATGTGCTACCATTAAGAAACTCCTTTAGAAACAATATTAAGCGCAGAATCTCAGAACTCTGCACTTTGAAATAGTGTTTCATTGTTGATGATGGCTTGTAAGGTATTTCATAATTGCATAAAATAACTAGCTAAAAATTTAATCACTTTCGCTGAAGTGATTTTGATGCATGGCTTTGCCTCAACCCCTTGTGTGATATAGTTCACCACAACGATTGCATATTTTCACCATCCCGTGCCATCGATAGAACTCCAATACTATAAATTCTCCAAATCACTAATCGCCATAAGCTAACCATTTTGGTAAGCTCGTTGTATGAGCTCTTTGTATCTTCGCAAACTCTGGCACTTACCATAATTTTTATAAAATTCCATCGCATCTCAATTGATAGTTGACCAGCAATACCTGTAATGAGGTACCTTCTGTGCTAAGTTTTGCCCACAGTGTGATCTCCACAACTTATTTGATGGATATCCTCAAGAATTTACTTTCTTTAACCTTTATCAACACACTTTATCAAGGGAGCTAAAAAACCCTTTTGAAATAATACTCTAATATAACATGGCGCGTTATGTAAAAACTTTCATGTTTCATTCCTACTTGTTGAGGGAGTTCCCTTTAGTAAGTACACCTTAAATTGAGTCATCCATAACTCCTTCTCTTCAGCCTTCATGATGCAATCCACATCCTTGATACTTCGAGCCTTTAACACTTCTACTAAAATGATTCCTAACAACCACACATCACCATAGCTGGCCAACCTAGCCACTGAATATACATTGGTATATTATTCTCTGGGGATGTGATTAATCGTGTAATGCTCAATTTTGTTAAGTAGTTTCAACACTTTTGATAGGTAAGGGACAAGATGTGCACCCTTAGCTAGACACTCTCTTTTTGTTTGACATACCACTGATTGGAAGTCACTAAATATTTGGAATGAATGTACTCCCTATTCCTTCACCATTTTGAGTCTCATAATCAATACTTCGTATTATGCTTCATACTTGTATTACGATACTCAATTTTCAATTCATAGCACACCCTCTGATCATTTGGATTGACCAACACTACTCTTGTTCCAAAATT
The DNA here is from genome assembly GCA_030765085.1 of Allium cepa. NCBI lineage: Eukaryota > Viridiplantae > Streptophyta > Magnoliopsida > Asparagales > Amaryllidaceae > Allium > Allium cepa. The sequence goes on from CM060934.1 coordinate 208,931,111, forward strand.
AAGATCATTATATGCACCGCCCACACACTATTTTTACTGTGAAAGTTATTCCATATCTTTATCCATTTCATCATCCCTGGTAGTAAACTCTTTCATTAAATTACTAAAGCATGTCCTCTAATCGACAATAAGTAATCTCATATTTCTCATCTCAACCCTTGCACTTCAATAATTATCCTGATGTTTCAAGGCGATGCCATACCAATCTAAGAGGTTTATTAGTCAACACTCTTCTCAAATGAGCTTGGAAATAAGGTCTCAACTTCCTCGATGCTATCAGAAAGCAGTATGATAGCTTCTATAGTTTTTGATAATGCTTTTGTACACCTGTAAACCTCTTTCCGATATAATATATTATCCTTTGGATCTTTGCCTCCTCACTCATTAGTGATGCACTTAACGTATGAGTTGATACCACCAAATTGATGTACAAATCTTCTTTTAAAGGCTTCAATAATATAGTGGTTACATAGATGTTCCAACAATTATTGAAATGCAGCTTCACAACAGTCCATCCACTAAACTTCTTCTTCCTTTCTTGAGGGAGCTAGAGAATGTTATACACTTATTGGTCGTTTTTCAGATGAACTTACTCAAAGCGGCAACTTTTCTATTCAATCTTAGCAGTTCCTACTTATCTTTGAGGCTATAACTTGCTTCAATGCCTTAATTTTCTCTGGATTGGCTTTTATGTCCTTAGGTTTCACGATGAACCTAGAAAACATCCCTGACGCTGCTAAGAAAGAACACTTAGATTCGGCTTTATCTCTTACTTTTGGAGTACATCAAACCTCTGCAATAGGTATGCCATGTGATATGTCTATTCCTTGCCTTTACCACCTTATATTCCATATACATGTCCATTGTATATTCGATTATTTCAAAAATAATCTTGTTAACCTGTCGTTGGTAAGTAGCATTAACATTATTTAAACCGAAAAGCATCACGATATAATGATACATTCACATACCCGTAATATAATTAATATGCTCATGATCTAAAACATTGTTTCAAACTTCATATATCTGCCCGAGATCTCGCTCGAAATCTCATTTTCAAACTTGAGCGAGAAGAGATTTAGTAAAACGTTAAATTTTATTTATATATTATTTGAAACTCGTCTCTTCCAAGGTAGTGAAATTTGAGGTGAGATCTAAATGGAAGACCTCATACAAAGTTATGTTTTTTTCACTTTTTTGCTTCTTATGTGAGTGCAAGAAATTACATTCCAATGACTTTTTTTACTTACCCTCTAATTCTTCTTTTTACCTCTTATGGAGTGAGTAAAAAACCTTATTATTTATTTTTTAACTTTTAATATTCAAATGAGTAGGGAATTTTTTAGTTAGTACGAAGTTAATAATGTTATCACTCTGAACTAAAATGTAAAATAAATATTATCATCTTTTATAAATTATGTATGTTATAAACTTTTATATATAGATTACAATTATCACAGTAATCTTAAAAATATCAAATCTGTACTTATGTTAATCCGAGATAGTCTCGAGATAGACATTAAAATCTGAGATGTAAACTCGAGATACACTCATCTCACTCATGATCTCGTCCGATACGAGATAATGTACGTAAAATTTCTAAGACGAAACGAAATAAAAATTTGAGAATTAAAACCTCGAACTAAAACATGCGATTGTAAAGGAATAGTCTTTCATAAAAGATAGTAATATATGTTAAATAGTTCCATCAATGAGTTTGTCTATTCGTGAAAGTGGAATGTAATCCTTTAACCATGCATTATTCAAGTCAGAATCAACATTGCATGTTTGCCACATTCTATTTGTCTTTCCAACCATCACAGGATTAAACACTCATTCGGGGTAGATTGATTTATAGATAAAGTTGTTTGCTAACAAATTATCCACCTTTTCCTTTAACAAAATAGATCTCTCCAGTTCCGTAATGCACCTTTTCTGCTTCATCAGAAAGAAAGTCGGGTTGATACTTAATGCATGGTATATGAAAAAAAATCCCGCATATACCAAAATGAGTCCAGGCGAATATGTCAAGTTTCTCCTTTGAAACCCTATTAATTTCTTCTTTATTTTTATACCAAGCCGAGAACAAATCATGACTATCTTTATGGGATCATTTTCATCTATTTGAATTTTGTTCCTTATTTTTTCCACTCTTGCCTTTGGTTCTTCATGTTCTTTCTACGGATCCATGGCTTCATATAAGTTGCTATTGGATTTGAGCCAAGGCTCGAGCGATAATTTATATGCATTCTATGACATAATACAGAGGGATTTTTATGCATTCTTTTCCTTCTGTCCACGCGTAGCTTCTCTAAGCTCAACAACATAGCACTCTCTCCAAGTAATATAGTTTCCATGTACTATTCTAACTCCAGTATCCATAAGTGTGAATTTAAAACACTTAGACATTTTATTACAGTGGAGGTGGAAAATGCTATAGCAGGAGTTAAGCAGGGATATATCAAAAAATATCCGAGGTGTAAAAATACTCATTGAAGATAAAATCAAGTGTCTGAAGTTGATTTATTCTCATTTCAACATCTTTTTTAAAGAAAAAGAAACATTATTCACTCTTTTAGAACAAAATCCAAGAATATCATGAACATATAGGTTAGACTTAGTGAAAAGAATAGAGTTCTAATTTATGTTGAGTGCTTAGGACTTGAACTATATATAAAAAAATTGATTAGGTTTGTAGGAGAACTAATCAAATTAACCATAAAGTTGCAAAAGAAGGTGCTAAAAACCCCTAATTTAGCGAATGTAGTGAGAAACGGAAAGGCTTTAAGCGGATATACTATTTAATAGCGCTAATTTGAAAAAGCATAGTGGCAAAGTGCAATAAGAACTTTAGTGGGGGCATTAGTGAGGATTTAATTGCATAACGAGGAACTTCATAGTTAACTACCATGGATCTAGAGAGATTCTAAAATCAGCTAGGGTCGAATGGCCTAAAAACTCATTATACACGAAGTACCCATCTACAATCGCAAACTTCTCGACCCGCACAGCCTACGGGGTTTATCTCCTCAGTGCACCTTTAGGTTAATATATCCAATTAAAGATGCTGCCTTTCCCTTGAAACCCTACAAGTGGGAGTTACACAATAACAAATCCTTTACATTTTACTACATCTCATCAAAAGCATATTTAAATAAAATCTTCACCAAACCTTTGCAGTTAATCGGCACTCAACGAACTATGGTTGGTTATCACCATCAAATCGAACATAGGTGCATCAATCCCATAAGTATCCCTATTTTGGAAAACAATGTTATCATCCATCCTTTTCAGCTGCTTCGTGGGAAAACCATCTTCCATAACATAACATGATTTATTCAGGATGTGTTTCAAGGAACTCTTATGTCTTTCTATTTCATTCTAGCTCTTCTCCATAGGATGCAAACCTCCTAATATTATATTAAAAATTAAATCATCTCTGGATGAGAGGGTTCCCGACCTACATATTCCTTTTCATTTCCCTGAGACAACTAGATTGACGATTGGTTATTTCTCTTCCCAACTTCCTGCAGGTTCATTACATATTGAAGTAGTTGTTACTTCCTTGTTAGCTCCTAAATCATATTCTTTAAGTATTTACACTCTTTAGCATTAATCCTGCGAGTCTTCCTTATTAGCTATTAAATCATATCCTTCAATTGTATACACTCATTAGTATTATTCCAATGAGTTTTATGGAAGCGACAATACTTCCTAGACTTTTGATTTTCCTTAGTTCTCTCTTTTGGAGTTGGTTTCCTTTACCTAATCGTATTTTGGATCGCTAGCCAAATATTTCCCATAGAGTTTACCATCTTCACATATTTCCCGTTCGCACGAACCTAAATGCTTTTTGGGTTCTTATTTCGGCCCTCTTAGTTGATTATTGTTCCTTTTGTTGTGGTTATTACTATTATTTCCATCCCTACTACTATAATCCTGATAGAATTAGAAGTATGCATTAGGGGCAATTATATAATTTGTTACAAATATCTAACTTAATAACCAACATTTTAAAATAAAAGGTGCTTTCTTTTTATTATATACTTGTTATATTATCATATAATTAATTACATCATTAATTTAATGTATATTAAATAAGAAATTCTTAAATGATATGTTATGTGATATTAACTAAAATGTAGTGTATATGAGGAATTTTTCAATTAAACATAACATTTGTTTTAAATACTCATATTCAAGATGTTTTGATATTGGATATTGATACAGTTACTGAGATCAGAGTGCGTAATGTTTTGTAACGACCATTATATGCCTCTGATGCTCATATAACCGAATAGTGCATTGTTGGGGCATCCAATCGATGTAGGAAGATTGTCAAGGAAAAGAAAAAAAGAAGAGAAGAATAGCAAAAAGAAAAAAAAGGAAAGAAAGAAAACATCAAACAATCACATAACCTGTCGTATATCTCAAAGCATTAGATAAAATATAATACTCATCACAGTTATAAAACAATTCAGACATTACTAACTACATGAACCATAGAATCAGAGTATATTGGCTCATACAGTTATACAAAATAGTAATTGAGTTTACATAACTAATAAATATTCAATTTTATAAAATGTCTCTAATAATAATAAGTCGAACACTGTCAAGGTTCCATAGTGTTACACAGCGGAATATGCAATAATAAGTCCAAATATCAGTATGAGAAAGCGTCACCTACTACTAGTCCATCTACAGAACTCCATGTACCGTTTATACCTGCTATCTAGTCTACTCATTTAAAGGTACCAAAGATAGTAAGTAAAGCATAAAACCTCAAGTCATACAAAGGTCTAGTGCGAGCGATAAACAATCTCAAAATACTATGAAAGTCGACATAGTATATGGAACAGAGGGTATGGAGAATCATACCTGACATATCCCTGCATCCAAAGAGTTGACACATAACATATCATATATTCTACTCTATATCATAGTCATCATGGGTGTACTATAAATCAATGTATTAAAGGGTGTTCGGGAATCTACATCAAAGATAATTACATCATGTGACATGCATGGAGTGATAAGTAACCAAAGCAAACATAACATCCATCATCCATCCTTACATCACTCACTCGGTAGATTGGATATACGATGCTCATATACTCTATCCCGTTATTAAGGACTACGCAATGTCCTTGGCCACTCGATCCATCAAGGTACAGATAGGTTCTGACGTCATCGAACTCTGCCATATCATCACTATGTCCTCTTGTCAACATACTATAATATATAGCCCTATCGAGGTCCTAACGTCAAGGGACTCTTGGGGTCTGAGCAGATTAAGTCCTAACATCAATGGACTCTGATCACATCCTCTTGTACCCTTATCTCATGAGTGTTCCCCGTCATCTCGAGTATCAATAATCCCTTTACACACGTCATCACTAGCAGAGCATATCTTGAAATTGTCTCTACAACTTCCATCATTAAGTCATTACGGTCAGGAATTACTCAGACATCCATCATTAGTCATAAAATATCGTCAAATTCCCTATAACCTTCCTCTAGCAGTTTCCTAAATCCAACTCATCATCTGGAATGAACCAAATTTTTGACCCTCGAAAATCAACACTAGTACATCTACTGTATTAGATGCCAAGCAATTGAATGCTGGAAAATCCGATTACCAGAGGAGAAAGTAAGAAGGAAGAAGATAAGAAGAAAACTAAACAACACAGAATCTTACAACGGAATGAATAATTTATAGTATATCACAAATCTTTACACAAAAGCAAAACTGTAATATGTGTATATATAGACATAAATCATAGTATACTAAACTATTTCAGCCTGGACTGTTATCGTCATAATTATTGATAACACAACAATGAATAGAGCAAAAAATAACCATCTATTAGAATACTTCTCTAGCATCCAACTTGTCTCCTGAAGTTCCAAGCATCCAACTAATCTATAATATGTTTGATCTGACCCGAATATTATAATAAAATAACACCCGAGTCAATTTGAAAAACTAGTGTGAGAAAACACACCCAACTGGATTTTAAGGTTATATAAAAATCTTTGAAAATCAAAGGTATCTCGTAAGACCACGCCGCACATAAGCACGACGGGTTTTTACCTTACGATAACCAAAACGTTTTTTTATAAAAAATCCATTAATATTACAATAATGTCTAGGGGTCAAAGTAAAATATGAATATAGCTGAAATGCTTGCATCTCACGTTTCAGCATATTTGGTGTACAACTAAAGCTGTAAAGCTTGTATTGGAGAATGGAATCCAACTAATGACTGGGCTACTGGGGTACCGCTCGTCACAATGCACCTCTAGAACAATGTAACGAGATTGCACCTAACGACCCCTGCTAACACAGGACCGGCTTACCTCTTGCTGGATAGCACCAAATATGTTATCACCCTAATTATTCCTGACCATTTTAATGAGCTCATATGCACAAGTGAATCTGGAATTATGAATGGTCATCTGGAAAGGCGATGACATACCCTAATGGGTGCGACCCACATAGCCCTGCTGCATCTCCCTTGTTTTAGTCATTCCCGATTGATGAGGCTTGAGGCTATGATTACCTTTCAAGAACATTTATACTTAGAATGCTCATTTCCCTCCAATAACAATGTGCTGATAGCATTCATCCATACAAGTCTGTTCTGGGTCTGAACGAAAACGAAGGCACTATTCCTACTATTCCATTTTGGAATCACCCTCAGGATTAGTAGCGATTAGCCCTTGCATTTCACATCTTTATCTTTGATTCCATACCCTTCACAATGCCTTCACTTTGAAATGAATTCGTTCGATCAAAGTGGTTTTCGGATAACAGATCTGATCCCGGTCTCTTTGAAACAACTTTTCGATAATTCCCGGTAAACTCAAGTTCTTTAGGAACTGAACATTCAAAGATAAGATCAGAGATCACCTCCTAACCGTTAGTGGACGGATTTCCTTATTAATGTCCTAGGAGAACGAAACGAGGTTTATATGCACAGTACAACGTCATGGAGATAACTATGCCATATAACCCATGTGTTTCTCTTAGATATTTCTAAAGTTACTTTTGGTCCAATCTCGATAGTCGGTTATTTAACAATCGAATAACAAACATTCAATCAGGAATTTATTTCATAAGGAAAACCAAAATTGGTTAAGCATATAAGTGACCACTAGCCTCGTTTTATAAACCTTTTATGAATAAAAACCACTTGTAAATTTCTTGTATAGGAATACTTTTACAAGATATATCCACTGATTCCTATATTTTCAATACTTAGAAAATATCTATATACTTATCTTAACAGTATAAGTATATTTACAAAACTGAGAAAGGTTCTCTTTTCATTCGACTCTCAAATGATTTATAAATTTCCTTACAATTTTCCAAACAATTTATAAATCATTTTATAAACCTCGTAAAATCCATTTATAATTCCTTTATAAAAATTCTATCCCTTATAAGCTTATTATACATTTCAAAATCACTTATAAACCCTTTATGAATCCATAAACCATTTACAAAAACGTCTTTTATAAACCTATAAACCTGCTTCTAAAATTCGTTTATAAATATCTAACTATTTATAAACTCTTTCTTCTTGCAAATAACCTTTCCTTAAGTCTTCAATTCATTTTATAAATTTCTTTATAAAATGCAAGTCTTTCAACTCTATTTAGTGTCGGAAACATTTATAAATAATTAAAATCATTTACTTCCATACATTAGTATATAATAATAATCATTAACAATGAACATTATAAATTAATGGAAATCATTAACTTTAAATATCTTCAAATAATAATTAATCACTCCAAAATATTGTTTAAGAAATAATAATAATTAATCTTTACCGTTTTATAAATAATAATAATTTATTTTAAAACCTTATTAATAATCCTTATTATTGATTTCAAACCATAATTATTGTTAAATAATTAATCTTACAATTTATAAACCTTTTTATAAAATTTTAAAATATATTAAATATAAATAAATAGCTTTAAAATAATATTAATATGATTATATAGCTTTAAAACAATTTTAATATAATTAAATAACTTTAAAATAATATTATTATAATTAGATAACCTTAAATTGATATTTAGAATTTAATAACTTAAAATAATGTTAATATATTTAATTAACTTAAAAAAAGATTAATACGTTTAACTAACTTAAATAATCCTTAAACAACATGTTTTTCGACCCTTCATACGATAACTTAAATAATCGTTCAATTTAATTTTTAATCGTTCATTACATCATCATCTGTTTTGCGTCTCAAAGTACAACTATCCGTCATCGAAGCCATCACTTTCCATCACACTATCATCACCGTCGACACGTCACATCCTTGCTTTACCATCAAAACCGCTCATCGGAGGTCCATAACATCAAAATCAAATATAGAATGAATGAACGAACCATTACATAATGCTACTCAAAGCCTCTCCACCGTTCACATCAAAACTGGTCAAATCGGCCATCATTAATAATGGTAGATACTAATCACTCCAGAGTGGTCGATAACGACCACTTTGGTCGTGTACTAACCAAAGTGACCAAGTACAATCCAAATAAAAATGTCTGACGTCTATCCCAAAGTCCAAAGCACATCCTCAAGTCCATCATCTTTCATCTCCAGATCGATCGGTATGCATAAAATTTTATGCACAAAATTCTATCATATGGGACATTTCCTAACACTATATCACTTTCGATCGACGTTCTTAACCAAATTAAGCAAACATGCATACATGTAAGCAACAAACATACACATATCTATAATAGTTTACATACATCTATAATAAGCACATACAATACATCCAAGCAAACAATGTTGGATTAATGCCAAAATTTGCCTAAGCTAACAATACCATCAAAATAGTGTATTAATAGGAAAATTTTGATATTTGTTTTTTAACCATTTTAAAAACATTTTTAATTCTTTATAAAATAAGATGTAGGTTTAAGTATAATAAAAAAACACATTTTAATATTAGAAATCATCTCAAAATGTCATCTTAATGCTATACTAACAATCATGGTATGATAAGAGACAATTTCACTCATCTCAACAAAAGGTAACCAATCAAACATCAAGTCGTAGATCTCTTCATCACGAGTGCAACGCATGAAACCACATCCAAAATTTGCATGCAAAGGATATGAATTTTGTAAGAATCAAGATTAAAATAAATTATTAATTTACTTAATTACCAATCAGTCACCAACTAAAATTTCTTCCCCTTTCCCAAATCCAATTCATGTACACACATCTATAGTGAGACCCATCCCATCATGCACGTCCACCTCACTCTCTCCTTATATAATTGTTGATTGATGAACAGGCTTCACCAATGAACTCATCTATGCATGCACTCCATGGTGGTGTCAATGACTTTGGGCCAATCCACACATCAAAATGCAATGCTCCACCCTTCTCGACCATATAGGTCGCACATCACCAAGATGAGCTACCTTCATCAAATTGTCACCACTTGAGCTCATCGACATGAGAAACACCATCGCACTCTCCGTTTCACCCAAAACCTTCTATAGCCTTGCCAAACCCAAACCCTAGTTTCGACCTAAATTGTCAAGCTTGGCCAAACGCAATCACACGTTATCTTATCACCACCAATGTGAAGCTTTCTTCCATATGAGCTCAATGGATCTAGCTTCATGATTTTTCATGGCCCCTTGCTCTTGATTTTAATTTTTTAGTGGATGTAGAAAGGGATGGCAATGACTTTTAGGTTACAGGAATAGAATAGTAAAAGTGTTTTTGAGAGAGAGGTTTTAGTTATATAATACTATTATTTGAATTCTCAATAAATCGTTGTACATTTCGAGCTCGTACAATCATACGGCACCCCGATCACAACAAAACTCGTCAGCGTACATCATCTCATTTTTCGGTCCTAATGGTATAAATTTCAACGTTATCTAAGACAACGCTCAATGATAATAATTTCACATATTTCAAGATCATTTTGGCCGTTGGATTTTTCGGTCTCCAAATATACTGATGCGTACACTCATTTTGATTCGCATTGTCGATTCAAACTCAATGGAAGTGGTCTCGAGTCCTGATTCAAGCATATGTGAAACACCATATTTTTGGGCCTTTAATTAATTAACAATACAATATTTAAATATCTTATCTTTAAAAATAGGGTTCGTTACATTCCCCCCTCTTTAAAGGATTTCGTCCTCGAAATTTCGAAAGTGAGGAGAATGTCTGCTAACCCATAGGCTCTCAAAGCCTCTCATGTTTCGGAAAAATTCGGCAGCACCTTTTTTGTTTGGCTAGGTCTGGGAAAATCCCAATACAACATAGATATATATTCATCTTGTATCCAAGGCATCTCATATCTGAGGCATCTCTTTTTCAAGGACAACCAAGCATATATACCTAAATCTACATTACAGATGTTACGTACCTCTTTTATAGCAAGAGCATACCACTCAGATGCAAATAAGAGCGAGTAAGCATCTAAGTAGCCAAAACTTGCCTCCATATACCTAGATATGTACTCAACAAAAAGGATTAAGCACAATAGCAACATTATCATGTATTTAAACATACTAAATCATACATATATAAATCGCCTCAAATATATATGTTATATTAAACCATAGCTATCTTACATACCTAATGATCATATAAGCATAATTAATCGTATCACATACTGACAATCAAACATCAAAAAGTAACATCCATACCTATCCTAGCACATAGATACCAAACTACCTAGTATAAGACATCAAATATGATATTCGATAAGAAAGTTGATGAATAAATGAAATCTCACTAAGTAATGATCTCCAGATAAGCGATCCTCATGCTCTTCTTGGTCTCTTATATGCAATCGCCGTCGCTCTCACTCCAGTGAACCTGTACTACTCCACCGTATTCCTCCTAACATGTTTCATATCATGTCTATTGGCACGAATATGCATATGAGGTTTTAAAGTTTAAGGTTCAATATCGATATCATCTATTCGATTGGTGCCAAATTTTCAACACCTCCTGTATGTTCTCCCAAAATTCACTAGTGAACAAGGGGTTTCGACCACTTATATTGCTCTTGGCACATAGTTGAATCACATTATCAATTCCACATATAAGTTGACTAATTTGGATATCATTCTACTGGACTTAAGGAATATAAATATTGCATTCTTTATCAATCTATCGATTGTGACCTATATGCTATCATATTCTACTCTAATTTTCAGCAATCCATCGATATCCATTCCTATTTCTACCCAGGAATCTCAAGAGGTTATAGTAACCATTTGGCTTCTTATATGTAGCATTTACTAATTGGCGATTCATTCATCTAGAAAAAAGTGCCTGATGTCCTTCTTCATCCCTTCCCAACAAAATGCCTATCTCGGATCACAGTGCATTTTATTGTCATTGTGATATATTGTCAATCTTGAATGAGAGAACTCTCATGGTGCCTCATCCCTTATCCCATCGACGTCAGGAGCAAACAATGTCTCATCCTTATAGAGCCAACTATCTTAGTCGAGGCTGCACTGGATTACCTCTACGAACTGTACTCGTTTCTTTAATTTAGCCATGATCTCCGCTAATTTAGCTTCACGCTTCTGGCTGGTACAGATCCGCTAAATCCAAGTAGGTCTGATAGTCAAATGGCCATCATCTTAGCATTAACTCGTATTGAGTTCTAAAGTCATAACCAGTGACAAACTCGAGCAATGCCCACTCTAGGAATATCGCTACTAAATTGGTATGTCTTCCACTTAAAACATTAACAATTACATTTCCATTATGGATGCATAGGAAATATCAAAGTCGTAAGAGGCAAAGAACTCTAACTATAGCTACTAGCGAAGGTTATGATCCTTCTTGGAGAAGAGATATTCCAGTTATGTGGGATCAGTGAGCAACTCAAACCCTTCTCTTAGTATATAGAGTCTCCCAATCTCCAAAGCGAACTCTATAGCCGCCAATTCTGAATTAAGAGTCAGATAGTTCTTCTCATATTATTTCAGCTGTCGACTAACATGCAACAACCTTACCTTTCGATTTCAATATCGCATCCATTTAAGTGCTACAGGCATGTGTGTACCATCGACTCATAATTCCCGCTCAGAATAAGTAACAACGGTGCACTTGTCAACCTCACTATCAGACTGACAAACACATGTCTGCATCTTACATCATAAATAAAATTCTGATTCTCCCTCATCAAATCGGTTAACGTTGCTGCTATTTCTGAGAAGTCTTTATAATACATCTATAATATCCCACTGCTCCAAGAAAAATCCTTATCTATAGCACTCATGGGTCTATTCCAATCCTGGATTGTCATAAGTCATAGGATCTGTAGCTATGTCCTACTTTGAAAGTGATACCTTGAAGACTTCATCATCAATCAGTTTTTTATCAACACCTCAAATATAATCATCAATTGTGTCTTATGCTCCTCTTTCATTCGTGAGTAAATGAAAGTATCATCATGAGCATAAGCACAAACTTACTCAATGATCCCTCGAAACACGGTTAATGAGATCAACGTAGCATGTTGATGCATCGGTTTGCCCGAACGGTATAACCAACCAATCAAAAATCAAAGTAGCGTATAAAATGCTATAATCAACTCACTCTCTCTAGCTACTCTCAGTTGGTGAAACCCCATCACAAGGTCTAATGGAGATAATTCCTTCACGGTATAAAGCTAATCGAATAATCCATCGGTAAGCAGAAATGGATACTTGTTCGTTATCTCATTCATCTCAAGATAATCAACATATAACCTCAAAGAACCATCTGCCTTAGTGTAAAACACTATATATGCATCCCACTCAAATATGCTCCTACGAATGAACCCTTGTCTCAATAGGTCATATTCTCGCTCCTTTAGTTTCCTATGCTTTTTGGGCACCATATGCCTTAAAGGCATAACTACTGATCTAACACCGCTAACCAGATGAATAGGAACTCAATCCTATATGGTGGCAATCTGATCACCTCATCGAATGTGCCCGAACACTCTCTAGCTAAAAGAATATATGACAACTTGTTGTGCAAGATACCGATTGAATATAGAAAGTTAACTATCACCTCATCATCAAATGGCCAGCCTAACACTACCTTTCGCTCATCATCAGTCCCTAAAGTCACCAATGGCCTCTCAAGATCCATCACTATTTCGTACCCCCTTAGCCAGCCAATTCCTTGACTATATTAAAGAACCCAGTTAAACCTTAAAACAAATCAATAACAAACAAACATCCATGACTCGATAAGGCTATGTCTAAAAAAAACCATGTGTAGGCTGGTTGAGGCCCCAACAAGATTCGTCAATAGTTTTGGGTCTCAATCCCAATCAATCTACAAATCATTAAATACAAAAGAACATGAAAACTCGATGTCAAATAAAAAATGTATCAAAACACTATAAATGAAAACATACTGTAGATAGTAATGCCTTTTTGCTTCTCTTCTGTTGATGGAGTACTCGACGAAATCGGAAGACATTCAATGCATATGCTTCAATTATCTGCTCCAGCTTAACTTGTTCTGGATAGTCCTTCTACACTGGGTATAGGCTCTTACATCGTAAAACCTTCTCGATCAACTTCTCGAAGCTCGCGTCAATAAGACCAATCGATCGCTTCCCAAGATGATCACTCAATCTAATAATAAACTTTCATTCTTTCTGAGTGGAATATCAATGGAAGATAGATTATGCTTCGATAGAACATCGAAATCGACTACATACTTCGACATAGACATAATGCCTCAGTTCAAGTCGAAACTTCCTAAACAACACCAACATTTGAAAAGTTGAGATAAATTTTCTTTGAAGCAAACTATGAACTGATCCCAAGTAAAATGACCCTCGGGAATCGAAGCTATAAGGATGCTCCACTGGTTTATTGTTCGTCCCTGGAATCGTCTAGATGTCAAATTCTACCTCATTGCATCAGCTAACTCCAAGTAATCGAAGATCCTTTACTAATAACCATCCCTTCTTGCACCTCAATAGCTGACTATGTTCCAAGGAATGTTCTGCCTCCTAGACTTACGTGCCTTTATACAGCTTAGTAAAGTCAACTCTGGGCATTTTCACTTGAGCACCACAATCACTTGGAGCAACTTGGGCATTACAGAATAATGTGTCACACCATCCCGGCGGACATATTCTATAAATCAGGGTTAGTGGCTCCTGAACCTGCCCACTCCTCTACTTTAGAGATGGAGTCAATAACAGCATTTCTCTATGCTAGATCACTCTTAATACATAATAAGAATGATTAGTCTATCATAAAGAAAAACTACATCAATGGTACTTGTGTGTGTAATACAACTTATATACTATATATATACTATATAGTTTTGAAAACAAAATATAAACAAATACGCACTCTCTCGTATATGGGTATACTCTTAATCCTATCTAAGGCGGCAACTTCAACCCTATATCTATTGGTTCACGATATCAACTAGACCATCTATGCAACTTAAGCTCTGATGCCAAACATAATGACTACCCTATATCGTCGATGTTCATAAAACTAAATAGTGCAAAGCTGGAGCGTCTGGTCGATGTAGGATGATTGTCAAGAAAAAGAAAATACGATAATATAATAGAAGAAAAGGGAAAAGAAAAGAAGAAAATGAAAGAAAACATCAAAGAATCACATAACTTGCCATATATCTCACAGCACATCAAATAAAATATAATACTCATCACATATATAAAATAGTCGAGACAGTCCTAACTACATGAACGATAAAATCATAATATAGAGGCTCATACAGTTATACAAAATAGTAATAGAGTTTATACAACGATAAATAAACTCAATTGACAAAAAAATTCTAATAATAGTAAGTCGAACGTTATCAACGCTCCATAGTGTCACACAACAGAATACGCAATAATAAGCCCTAATATAAGTACGAGAAATCATCGCCTACTGCTAGTCGATCTGAAGAACTCCATGTACCATTTACACCTTCTTTCCAATCTACTTATTTAAGAGTACTAAAGAAAATAAGAAGCAAAGAATAAAATTTCGAGTCAGACAACAGTTTGGTGCAAGCGATAAACAATCTCAAATATTATAAAAATCGATTTTCTGTATGGAGTAGAGGGTATGGAGAATCATACCTGACATGTCCATTCATCCAAAGAGTTAGCACAAAACATAGGAAATATGCTACTCTTTATCATAGTCATCATTGGTGTACTATACATCAAAGTACTAAGGGGTATCCAGCATTTATCCTGTAGTCTGACGCATGGCCTCCAGTCCATCATCTTTAATCTTTAGATTGACTAGTTTGCACAAAACTCTATGCATGAAATTATATCCCGTAGGATATTCTTAACACTTTATCGCCATCGATCGAAGTTTTCAACCAAACTAAGCAAACAAGCATACATGAAACCGTTAAGTGTATAAATATCTATAATAGCTTACATACATCTATAATAACACACATATAATACATCTAGGAAACCAATATACGATTAATACCAAAATATCCTTAGTCTAGTAATATCGTCAAAATAGTTTGTTGATAGGAAATATGTGATATTTTATTTAAAATCATTTCAAAAAAAATACAATTCCTATATAAAATAAAATGTAGGTTTAAGTATTATAAAAATCACGTATTAAAATTAGAAATCAACTCAAAACTTGTTTTAATAATGTACTAACAATCATAGTATGATGAGAGACAATATCACTCATCTCAACAAAAGCTAACTATAAGAAATGCAGATTACAGATCATAAGGCTGAAATAACATTAGGGGGGTGAATAGTGTTTTATGGATTTTCTAAATCTTTTTGAAACTTATGTAATTTAATCACCAACAAATGCAATTCACAGATACGGATATAATCACAGAATCAGACACAGATGCAAATACTAAATAAAAGTAGTAAAGGAAAGAACATACCAGGATTTTATACTAGTTCGGAGTTACCCTACACCCAGTCCCGTACAATCGTACGAATTTCTTATCAAAATAATCTTCCAGATTACACCCTTGGTTTCAAGGCAAAGAGCTACACCCTCCTGTATTCGAGTTCAGGGCAACTCTCTTGATTTAACCAGGCTACAAGATCACCTAATTGATTTCCTGGGCTACGATCACCCAATTGATTTCAAGGCTCAACCACACCTTTTAATCAACAGTTTGATTTACAAAAGATCATATAACTTTAAATAGCACTGAGATCTTATGAAGAGAGTGGCAGAGAATCAAACAAGAGGTAATCAAGTTCGATTCACTTGGTATTTCAGCAGAGTATAGTTTAAGATTCTTTAGAATAAATGTGGAAGATGAAGAGGAGAGAAAACAAGTAAAATTATAATTAAAATTCGTTCAAAACAACAGGTATATATAGTAGAGCACCTATCATATCTCTTCGTCAAAGGTTATGATGAATAGACACTTCTTTTGAAAACTTGATTTTTGAATTTAACGGACATCATGTCGAAATGGGGGGTTGAGGGATGTCGACATGCTCTAGGCAAATTTGATGTTTTGATTTTCTTAATAAAATTGGTTTATATAATTTGTCAAAACAATTTCTAAACTTTGTAAATATAGTCGAATATAGTTTAAACATATAAAAGGGTTTAGAAAGTAATTTTTAATATATATAATCTTAATCTATAAAGTGACTAAAATATGAGTTTATGAATATTTTAAAGCTAAATATTTAAAACAAGAGATGGTTTAAAAACAAAGACAATTTTGAAATCAAAATATTAAAAATGATAAAAATAGTTTCGAGGCTAAAATATTTAAAACCAAGAGAGATGTCTTTTTGAAAAGAAAGTTTTGAAAACATTTTTTTATAAACAAGAGATGTATTTTTGAAAAACATTTTTATATAAAATTAGTGGATATCAAAATAGGACCACTATATGTTCCACAAGATATTATCGTGGGTTCCATCCCACTAGGGTTCCATCCCTTTAACAGGCTTGAAGTGGATTCCATTCCACGAATAAATATCGAATAAAGGTATAAGTGCTTTCAAGAAGTTTTAACATAATTCTAGACTCAATACTTATCTTGTACTCTTGAAATTTTGAACTCTTGATATCTTGATACTTATGGGTCTTCAATCTTGATATCTTTAGTCTTGAATCTCTATACTGTACCATCTTCATTCTTGGTACCTGCATATTTATATCCTGCATATACATATATATCTAAATTATAATGTTAGTATTTATATTTTATAACAAGTCCTAAGGTTGTTGTCATCAAAACCATCATCTCAAGGACTAACAATCTCCCTTATTTTGATGATGACAACCTATGTTTATAAAATATACTTCTCCTTCATAATAACTCCCTCTAAAACTAATAACTCCCCCTTAATCTAAGCCTAACCACTCTATTTTATATTTCTCCCCCTTTGTCATCAACAAAAAACTTATCCTAAACTAATATAACTCCTCCTTAGTCTAATACTGGAGTACCTGTGACAAATTATGATAGAGTGTATATAAAATAACATGATTTAATAATAAAGACGTGATAAATATGAAAGTTTAAACCCAATATATACTACATTTCATATAATGTTATACAATCCATTCAAACCAAACCAATTCTAATCAAAGCAAATCAAATCAAATCAAACAATTCAAAAACAAGCAATTCAACCATAAGGAGATCAAATATTTCTAGGAACTTCAACCCATCCTTCTTCTCCAAAGATAGGATCCTTTTTAATATCTTAACAATCTTCATTATCTTGAATCAAAGTTCCTACAGGATTTGCATCGAGATCATCTTTGTTTAGGGCAGAAATCATCCAACGGAGGGCATCGGAATACTTCTCTTGTTCTTTTGTCATCTGCATTTGACTTAGTTCTAAGTTCCTTTGATTGCGGAGAGTAAATGTAAGTATATTCTTGAATGAATTGAGATTTTCTTCAAGATTATCACTTAGAGTTCGAGAAGAGGAAGCCATTTTTGATAAGTAGTGAAGAGATGCAAATAGAGATAAGTAGAAATGAATAGATTACTAATTTCTGGAAGAAACGGGTGTTTAAATAGGTAGAAATTCATTTAAATGAATAGATACGAGTTAGTTATTTTAGTTTCAAAATTTTAAAAAATAACCAAATCAGATAGTTATATGTCGACATAGGGGGTAGAGGTATGTCGACATGGATATGCTAATCTATGTGTCTTATTTATTTTATGAATAAGTATGTATATATAAAAACTTATATACTATACTAACATTTATTCCAAAGACACGATAAGGTAGAAAAACATAATATAGACGATTTTGATAAATAGATGAGATGATACATAAGATACTACATAATATGATAAGAAAACAATACAAGCTCACACAAAACAAACTAATACATCACAACCTAGTTCTTAGAATGTGCTAGAGGATGAGGAAGAAGATGATAAGTCAAGTTTCCAACCAACTTTAGCAAAGAATTTGTTCATATTAGTTGACATTTTATCCAATTTCTTACTAATGGATCTTTTGAGAATCCGTTGATTTTCCACTATAATCATTTGATTTTTGAGGAGTATTTTTTTGGAAGGATTGTTAGTATTGGTAGGATATTCAATACTTTCTAAGGAGGTATCTTCTTTAATTTCCATTTCCTCTCCCTTCTTCTTCTTCTTCTTCATCTTCTTCTTCCATATCTTCATGTGCCAATCTTTCTTCCTTTTCGACAAGAGATTCATATTGTTGAAATATGAAAGGAATTTTCATCAGATATATTGGCATGATTAAACACTTTTATTGAAACAAATTCTTCCCTTTCGTAATCAACACCAAACTAATTAAAAATCCGAGTGAGGTAGATTCCATGATACAAGGTATTCTCACCCATTTCCAAATTCTTAGGACGAAGTTCATCCATAATCACTTGCGTCCAATTAATGTCATAATGACCAAAGATAGAAAAAAGAGCTTTACAAACTTTTAAAGTCACGTTATTGAAATTTCCCGATCTAGGAGTGATAGTATGTTGCAAAAGAAGATTGACAATACGTGCTTTCGAACGAAATTTACGATATTAAAATTCAAAGTTGTCATCTCCTTCGAAAATGTGATGAAATGTCTCACGATCATATTCATCAATATTAAAAGTAGAAAGATCCATTCTCGAATTCTTGCAACTGAGAATGTTGTCCAAAATTTCACAATTTAAAAGAATTTTAATACCTTTAACACTACTCCAAATTTCATTTTCATTTCCTTCATAAAAACCGTGATTCAAATTTGTATAAAACATTTTAACAAGATTTGGGTAACAAACAAAATCATTTTCAGAATTGTCAAAAAGACTAAAACTAACCGATCCAACATCATGTCAGTGAACCCTCCATCATGAGCGCAACGCAAGAAACTACATCCAAAATGAACCTTTTATGCAAAAGATATGAATTGTATAAGAATCAGGACTAAAATAAATGATTAATTTACTTAATTAACGATTAATCACTCACTAACCTTTCTTCCACAACCCTAAATCCAATTCATGTACATGCATCTACGGTAAAACCCATCCCATTGTGCATGTCCACCTCCCTTTATCCCTCTACAGTCGACAATTTCACGAATGGACTTCACCGACGAACTCCACTACGAACGCACTCCGCAGTGGTGTTAGTAATTTCGGGTATGATCCCTCTATTAGAATGTGACATTTGCACTCCTTCTTTAACCATACAGGTTTTTCATCATCAAGATGAACCACACTTCATGAAATCGTCACCACTTGAGCTCCTCGACATGAGAAACACTACCGTACTCTTCGTCTCAACCAAAACCGCTTGTAGCCTTATCAAACCCAAACCCTAATTTCGACCCAAATAGACAAGCTTGACCAAACACAGTCGCATATCATCTCATCACTACCAATGTGAACCTCTCTTCCAAACAAGCTCAATGGATCCAGCTCCATGATTTTTCAGGACCTCTATCTCTTGATTTTAATTTTTGAGTGGATGTAGAAAGGGGCGACCATGCTTTTTAGGTCACAAGAATAGAACATTAAAAGTCTTTTTGAGAGAGAGGGTTTAGATAGGGTTTTGTTATATAATGTTATATTATTATTTATTTGAATCCTCAAACAAATCATTATGCATTTCGAGGTCGTACGACCGTACGGTACGTGTGATCGCAACGAAATTCGTCGGCGTACATCATCTTATTTTTCTGATCTCAATGGTATAATTTTGTCGCTATCTAAGACAACACTCCATGATGATATTTTCATGCATTTTGATACAGTTTTGACCATCGGATCGTCCGATGTCCAAATATAATGATGCTTATACTCATTTTAATTCACAACATTGATTCGAACTAAATGGAAGTGGTCACGAGTCTTGATTCAACCTTATACGAAAAAACTTATTTTTGAGCCTTCGATTAATTAACAATTCAATATTTAAAAATCATATCGTTAAAAGCGCGGGCTGTTGCATGCTTTTCAAATGTTAGGCAGTGTATTACTCATACTACTTGGGGGCGCCAAGGGGTTACGTATTGATAGTTAATGGATAACTATGGAATGACTCATTTGAGTGTTTTTCTACTGGTTAATATAACTAAGGTCGAAATGGAAGTCTCGAAGTATATTACATAGTTCTCTTGACTTGAGAATACATTTGAATTTCAATATGAAAACTCCACTTTTATTATAGTTAGATCATAACTAGCATCCATTAAACAACTATAGTTCGGTCCGAGTTGAAGCATTAAAAGTGAAACACTATTTAATTGATAATGTGTCTCCTTGGTTATATGAGGTTAGTATTATATTCAATTGTGTTCAACTCATATTCAAAGTCTTTGGTCAGGTAACACCGTTAATAATAATTCATATTATTGAACAAAGAATTTTGTGTTTGGACTAATCAAATTGAATATGAACGATTTTGGAATTTTGACCGAAACCAAATTTCACATATCTTAATGTGATATATTGTTGATGAAGAGAATTAGTTTAAATAATCATTACTACTAGGAACCAATTATAATAAGTAAAATCGGATATAACCAAAAAGGTTTGTAAGGATAAATTTATTCAAAATGTCAACACCGCTAGCTAATGTGACATGTGACATTAATATTCCACTTATTCTCTATTAATCACAAACTGAATTTATGCCTTTGAGTTGCATAACCATAATGATGAATACTTCAAAAAATCACACATTTAATTAATTTATGGCATTGTAAATTATTCAAATTAATTAATTTGAAATATTTTTTATAAAATTTATTTGATTAGAGTTTTTGAATGCCTTTAGTATTTAATAAAATGCGTATATGAAAGTTATATATGTGCATGCATATCGATTTACAATATAGATGATCATTTGTGTAAAGTCTAGTTATATATGAAGTGGATAGTGCGAATGGATCATTATTGATAGACTGAAAAAGATTGCTTGATTCATACCCATAAAGGCTAATAGAATGACATCCAAATTAGCCAAGTTGTATGTAAAGTGGAGAATGTGATTCCATAGGGTGTCAAGGAGCATTGTGAGTGATCGAGATCCATTATCCACTAGTGGATTTTAGAAGAGCTTACAAGTGGCGTTAGGGATGGAGTTGCATTTGATCACAGCTTATCACCCACAAACCAATGGACAAACTGAGAGAGTGAATCATAGCTAGGAAGATCTCTTGTGAGATTGCACTCTTGACTTTAGGGCCTCTTGCGATGATCATTTGCACCATGTTGAGTTTGCATACAACAATACTTATCAGACTAGCATTGGTGTCATACCATTTGAGGAATGATATGGCCGACCATGCAACGCTTCTTCATGATGGTGGGAAGTGGGAAAGAAACTGATACTTGGGCTAGATATGATCAGAGAGACTTCAAAGAAGATTGAGATCATTTGACAAAGAATGAAAGTTGCTCAAGATAGACAGAAGAGCTAAACTGATTAGAAAATGCATGATTTGGAGTACTATGTTGGTAATATGGTGTTTATGAAGATCCCTCTATTAAAGAATGTGGTTTGATTCGATACTAAAGGGAAGTTGGCACCGAGATTTATAGAACCTTTTTGGTACTTGAAAGGATTAGGAATCTAGCTTATAGAGTCGACTTACCACAAAAGATAATGAGTGTGCATAATGTGCACTGTGTTTCTTATTTGTGGAAGTTTGCGTATGGTTCAAGCATGACTATAACACCAGACCAACCAAATGATATCGATATTGAATTAGAATCTTTGAGTCATTATAAGCCTATTCATGTTGTTGGAAGTGATACAAAGCAGTTTATGATCAAGACAGTAGAGTTGGTTAAGGTTTAATGGATTTAAGGGTGATTACACTTGGGAGACCGAGGAGAGCATGAGGATCGCTTATCCAAAGCTCTTCGCTTGGCGATATTTCAATTTTATCAAGTTTACTTTCACTTTTGATATCATATATAGTAGTTTAATACTCTAAATGCTAGGATAGGTGTAGATTATATTTCTTACTTATGTGTGCATGTTTGATATTTGATATGATTGCTTGTGGTTGTATGGCATGCAGAGTGACTATATTGTTTAACTTTACCTTAGCTGGTTAGGATTTCGAGGACGAAATTCCTAAAAGAAGGGGGTGTAACAACTGATGAGATAAACGGTTTTTGGATAGCTTATTGGATAATTAGTAAGTCCTATATTAAGCTCATTAACATATTTTGGGGTTTGTGCCTATATAGAGATGATAAGATAGCCTCCTAACCATTTTCCACACTTCTCAATATAGTTTTAACCCTTTAATTCGTTTTTTCCAAAAGCCATTATTTTCCTTACTTTAATTATCCAAATATTATCACTAGAGGGATATTAGCAAGTGGATCAGCTTAGTTAGTGATTTGAGGTGCATTGGGATTTCTGATGTACCGTTCATTAAAGAATTACATTGGTATTTGTGCATTTAGGTATTTTGGTGAATAGTTTATCCTTCTCACTTTACTATAGTTATGACGTTTTTAAATGGTTTGAATATTAAAATTATTTATAACTTGGATCTAAACTTCATATCAGTTTTAAAATCGTTTTAGAAGGATTATGCCGATTTTGATTCGCTTTTGGTCATTTGACCATATCGGTGGTCATTTTTCATTTTAATGGATCAAGATGACATAAATATTTGGATATTATTTTTATTGCTTTGTAATGATGTATAAATGTTTTGTATTGTTTGTATATGGTCATTTGTTATAGAGTTAAGGGAATGTTATAGGAGCAGTTATTTAATTTGTTAGATATATCTAATTCGATGACTGGTCTGGTTTAAAGTAAAAGGTGTTTTCTTTCTATCATATTTTGATATATTGTGATATAATTAGTTAAGTAATTAAGTTAAAGTACATTAAATAGAAAATCCTTAAATAATATGTGATGTAATAGTAATTATAATGCGTTGTAATCATGAGAAATTTATCACATTAAAAATAGAATATTATTTTAAATATTCCTAGTCAAGATATTTCAAGATGAGTATCAATACACTCATTGAGACTAGAGTGCATAACACTCTCTTAATGTTAGGTAGTGTATTGTTCATGGCTATTGGGGGGTATCAAGGGGTTATGTACTGATGGTCATTGGATAACTGTGAAATGACTGACTGAGAGCTCTTTATTGGTTAATATAATTAAGGTCAAACAGACAATGTCGAAGTGACGATGTTACACAATTCTCTCAACTCGAGAATATTGTAGAAATTCAATGTGGACAATCTGATAAATCGTGGCATGACATCCATCAAATGACAATAGTTGGGACTGAGTTGAAGACTTTGAAGTGGAACAGTATTCATTAAAGAATTCACCTTCTTAGTTATATGAGGTTTGTATGATAGTCAATTGTAGTCAACTCAAAGTCTTTGGCCAGATCAATATGATTATAATAATTTTTATTGAATCAAGGATTGGGTGTTTGGTGTTACAAAGTTGAGTGCAAATGATGTTGGAATTTGGACCAAAACCAAATTCTGTAAGTCCTAATGTGATATAGTTTGAGGAAGAGAATTGGCGTAAATAATTGTTACTACTATGTACCGCTTAAATTAGTAAGCAATAAATTCAGTTAAAATGTCATATAACTAGAAAATGTGACATATGATCATTAATATTTCAATTGTTCAATATTAATCGCTTACTGAATCTACACTTATGGCTTGCACAATGGAAATGATTAATACTCAGATTGAACCACACGATTTAATTAAATTATAATAATTATAAATCAAATAAATAAATATTTAAGAAATATTAATCATTAGCTTTAGTTAATTTTTTTAAATAAGAATAGTATTTAATAAAGCGTGTATATAAAATTTATAAATGTGTGTACCGATAAACGATGTCAGTCAGTAGATGTTTAAATTAGATTTAAACAAAATAAATACCAAGTGGATTTTAAATAGATTAAATGAATTTATATTTTTGAAATATTAGTTATTAAAATTTTATTTTATGTTTGAGTACATAGTATTTAATAAAGTGCATATATAAAAGTCATAAACGCTTACAACAATATACGATCTCAGTAGAACATTTAAGTTAGATTTAAATGGGAGTAATGCTGATAGGATTTTGAAAATTTCAAGGGACATGCAGTACCATCTATAGTGACCATGCATGCAAAGGAAGGGGAGGATTTTATTGAGATTTAATAATTATAAAATGGGGATGGTTTTAAAGAAGAAATATAAAATGTTTGTATCATTTCTTTAAAACAAATCTCTCTTCAATTCTTTCATTCATTTTTCATTTTATTTCCTACAATTTTTTTTCTTCCTCTCCTATTACATATAGACAAAATTTTCATGATCTTTAAGACTTAGATTTACAAAATAAAATTAATAACAAAAGATGATTCTTGCCTCTAGATTCTTGCAAAATCTAGAGATCGATTCACGAAATTTAGGAGCTTTTGATTCATTGTTTAAGGTGTGATTCGTATGCAACATCTCAAGATAAATTCCTAATTAATTCATTTGCATGTTTTATATATTCATATATTTGGATTTGTATGATTCATTATATGTTTAAATTGACTATGTTGTAACATATGAACTATCTTTCTCAATTAAATATATATCTATTATGTTGAATTTGCTTAGATCTACATATGTTATCTATTTCCATACAATATCCTTTCATCTCAATTGAAATGTTTAAGATTCCTTATCACCCATGTTTATTTAATATTGTTCCATATATCTCTTAGCTCTAATTGTCATTATAACGAATTTGCATATGCTTAACTTGTCCGATCTTGTTTTAATTTTGGAAATTTTACAAAATTCCTCTATACATATTATTGAAAGCTAATTTCACTAAGATATAATTTTGAGTTTATAATATTTACATACACAATCACAAATTAATTCCGTTTTAAATCTTATACTGAATATTAATTTTTATTGTTGTATGGCTAGTGGGTGAATACAATCATTTTTCATATTGTTTATGCAAGAGTGAAAGGTTTTGATCTAAAATTTATGAATGAATTTTTATGTATAGTTTAAATTATATATATTTCTTTTCTAAATTTATGGTTTTGTAAAATTCCCAAACTCTAATTTCATTTCCAAACTAAAAATCTAATCTAAAATGTTAATTTAAAATACAACTTATTTACATATACATAATGCAAACATGTATGTATACTAGTGTGAACCTGTGCTTCGCATACGGGTTGTTGTTATATATTTTTTACTATCATTAGTGTATGTAATAGTTAAGTTTATTTCTCAGTGGACAATTTAAGTCATCTTAAGATGTTTAAACTTAAATCTCTTCTATTTCCCCGCTCCAACTCCTGTACCCGTTCAAAGGACTTATGCATTGTAAGTTACCCAAACCATAGAAGATTTGTCATGGGCAAACTAATGACCTGTCATATCTCTTGGAATTCAAAATTTTATAATGAAAAGAATCCTTCATGTGAGTATTAAAAGTGGAAAGGGATTCACATAGCAAAATATAAAATTTCAAACCGCAAATAATTCAAATTGTATTGTTTCTACAACATAATCACATTTTTTTATTTTAGGATAACTTGGACAATTTTCACAGTTGCATGTTGAGCCAAAAAAACAATCCAAGTATTTAGAAAATAATTATTCAAAACTTAACACTTTTATTTACGTTATACAATGCTCTACTTAAAAGTCAATTTCCATTGTCATGCCTGATCATAGATTGTCCTAAGAGTACATTGATTTCAAAAATCTTTATAGAACAAAGAATGCAAACACCTAGGATAAAACTACAACTATTATGAGCAAAATAATCTCTTGTTAATGTTGTGAACTATGGAAGTGCACCACTATGAATGAAATAATCTCCTCTTATTGTAAATATAAATATGGGTAACTTTAATATTTTATTTCACAAAATAAGACAGCATAATGTTCACGTAGTATGTGAGTTGATTTTTACTTTTTTTGTAATAGTTTACAAATCAAAATATTTACATGTTTTCCACTGCCTATTCCAATATTATATCTATTTTTGTAAGTAGTGTCTTACATACCTGTGCAAATTATGTATCAAAGAAACTGATGCTTGAAATTAATTTGTCTCGGCAAAATGTATTCAACCTTAGTCCGAAGAAAATAGATTAATAAAAAATCAGAATTTTCACATACACACAAATATATATACATGTGTGAACAAAAATATAAAACATGGCACCATTTATATAAACTTATTTAGATGTACATTAGCAAATAAAAGTTACGAAATTATTAACCATTAATAATAAAGAAAACTATTCACATAATCCATTACGCTTGTTAATATTGTTGATGATAGTACCCACGTTCCCTGCGAAATTATAAAAATGAAAGTAAAAAAACAATCAAACCGAACATAACCGAAATGGCCCTAAGCAGTAGAGAGAAATATGAAGATGCTACAGTAAAAGTATGATAATTTTCTACTCTTCACGAATTCAAATAAGTATAGCTTGCACAAAATAAGATTCAAAGTTTGCATTCTTATTCGGTAAATAAAGAGTAAAGTTCAAAAAAATTATATTAGAGGGACGGGAAGTAGCTGACCCACAGCAAAGTAACTAATTCTTTTTGATAGTGAGCAGAACTTTAATCCAGCTTTTTTACACATCATATAGTGTTCTCTAGTATTTATAGAATGGATGAATCTGGTTACATGTTTTTCTGATGGTGTTAATATTTTCTAATAGTAAGAGGAAATAAATCATTGTATTATTTTCATGTTTTCCAAACGCTAAGAACATGAATATTTTAGAACACGAAGGTAATAAGAAAACTACTTGAAAGTTGGCCTGAAGGGAAAAGGGATCGGCTGAACTGCTAGGGTTTAATAAATGTATCAATCGGTCAAGCTTAAAAGTGGCCTATAGGTGCCATCGTCACAAATTGATCTATTTTAGGTTGCAAAGAAGAAATGTACAGAGGAAGAAAAACCTAAAAGGGAAAACATCTTTAACCATTAGTCAATATTAGTGCCCCAAGCTGAATTAAAATTAGATTGGTAGCGCGATATTTTTAACTTATCCTTAAAATTAATAACCGAATAATAATTCAAACATAAAAAATGGAACCGGCATTTAATATGTGCTATCCAAAACAGTATTAAATCATACTCAAGAGGACTCCAAGTAAACCAAATCACGATGTGCTTCAGAACTCTGATAGAACATCACATAGATCTTTATGCCACATATGAATCTTCAAATAATTGAAAGACAAAGGGTCAAATAATTAAAGTAGCATCTACGACAAATTGGTTAGAAGAAAAGGGGGATACTATAATATTTGTTGCTTTTGCTGAGCTTTTTTTTCAACAAAACACCAAAGGTAGAGAAGAAGATGGAGAATAAGTGTGCATATAATGGAAAAGCGTCATACACTTTTGTACCATCCTCTCTTTTGCCTAATCCATTGTAGACATATATCAACACCTTCTCCCTTTACTACGATTGAGGGTAATCTATTTCTATCGCTGGTGATTTTACTTGATCATAAATATTACAGCATGGATCTTTATCTTTTGCTTATCTAAAAGAAAGCAAAAAATAGAGAGATTTCATATATGAAGCCATTAATGAGAAAATTAGTTTGCTTGATTATAGGTGGTGGTTATCTATAGTCTTCCATAAGCGGATCGTATTAGTCACAACCTTGTAGCTTGTACACTTATATATTCATGGTAGAAAAGCAAGACTTGTATATTTCATTTGCCATTAGAAACATTCTCTTATTCAATGAATCTAATCTCAAGTCATAGTCATTAATACTTTTAACTGTTTCATTTTTTACTCTTCAAGGAAAAAAATTCATGCATGATAATAAAGCCAAAATTTTTTCAACAAATATCATTTACTTACCGCAAGCCGAAAATTTTGTAGTCCATACCAAATTAGGATTGTTAATTCACTAAGCCAAATCGAAAGGGGAGAAAAATAATCTCACTCCCAAGTCATGGTGAAAACCTCCATCAACTCTCTCGCATCTTTAAATTTTATTAGTCTTCCCTTTAATTCATAAATCACTTCCTCACTCTCACAATCTTCATTCCCTACCAGCTAGTAAGAGTAATATATCAAGACATACATTTTCGTTTATTTTGACAAAAAAGTACTCAATTCGCTATCGGATTTATTTCAGTACAGAAGAATCTGTTGATTCCTTCATCGATATAAAGCGCGACTAATGTATCTCTCCTAAGAATCTTGTGATTGTTTGGGTGGACTATCATTTGGGAAGATGTCTTGGAATAGTTATGCATGCAAAGTTATATTGTTTGTTACAAAGAAGTTCCATCTATGCCATTTTATTATTCTTTCATAAAAAGGAAGTGGCTATACAAATATGGCCATCCAAGTACAAATGTCCAGCATGATACTTGCACAGTCTTTGAGGAAATCAAAGTAAAAAAAGGAACAAAAGAAAGCTCTTACTTTGTTGCCACTTGGTCCATAGAATCTGCAAAAGTAAAGCTATATTAGAGGTGCTATTTAGAAGATTGTGAAGATTTTCTCCTTTATTGAGGTATTCAATTTAATAGCATCTAATATATATATATATATATATATATATATATAGCACGAACTCGTGCTTCGCACACGGATTCTTTGAATGATTGCAAAATGAGATTATAGTATAACAATGGTTAGTTCTATATAATCGCAATAGAGATTGTGAGCTTATTAAAAGTTCATCAAAAGGACATTAACCAATTACATCTATGCCCAAAATATTGGAGATTCACATGGTAAACAAAAATAATTAAAGTGCACACAGACTCCTAACATAACATTGAATTCTAAACTAAATTAATGGCACATTGGTATATAAAATTTAAATGTAATAAATGAACCCAACAAATTAACTAAAATGCACTATCCAAATACCATGAATTTGATTTTTACCTTCATCACATTTCTTAGAGCAATGTTGTAATTGTCTTCGAAGTTAACTTTGACATGCAAGGTAAGCAAGCTACCTGACAACATGAGTGTTTCACTATTCCACATCAGAGTAGGTTATTCGTGCAGATCACTGCAACCATAGGCATGTATATAAGCATTTCAATTTCGAAATAAGGAGCACTTCATTGGATTTTTTTTGAAATGGTACTTTATATACAACAAATCAATGGGACAACATATCCTATGTCAATAAATGTTCGAAAGCAAGTTTCGAACTTGTGACTTCTTGCACCAAGCCGAATCAATTAACCACTTGCATCAATTAACTTCTTGCACCAAGTCTCCCATTCTATTTATAGCATGATAAATCTGTGAAAATCATATAAATGCAACAGAAAAGGTAGTGCTAATATATTCTACCCGAAACTTAACACTTGAGATATTGAAACTTTTCTTATATTTCATTCAAAATGATAGATGGACTAATTTATTATTTTACATAAGATTATTTAAGTACAACGTTAACCACATTTTGTAAAAAAATCTAGCTCATCATCATTTCAGTTCTTCAACTTTAGTCCAACCCGACATTGTGATATAGCATAATTATATGTATAATGGGTAACAAACATATCAACATTTTGTTCTTTAAATAAAAAAAAGCTTATATATTATAAATAACAAAATAATCTATTTACACGATGTGTTTACATTATATAATCTATGCATGGAGACTACATATATGTATATAGTTAGAATTCTAATAATTAGTATCCAATTTCATAATTTTCGACATGGTCATCCTTCTTTTGTGCATTCATACTTGAGAAGTGAACCATTTGTTTCCCATTCTTATTAATATGCACACTCATACTTGAGCAAATCTAACAGGTACTTTATTTCATTTTATTGTATTAGATGTAAAGATGTAAGCGCATTTCTTTTTGTTATAAAATTTAAAGAAGGGTTTACAAAAACATGTTTCTTCTATGTTTTTCCTTTTTTGCCGGATTTTGAGATGGTTTAAGTGAAACATTTAGGACATGCATTCAGATATAATGATGACCATAGTTTTTTTTCCTATTCATAAACAATATGTGAAAAATAATGAAAGAGATAATGTTTCCTTTAGGTGAAAAATGTATAGAAAATTACCTTCGCACCATGATAGGTATCGTCAAGTATGCAACAGACCTTCGTTTCCAAATGGGAAATGTGGAAATGATCTACTGCACCACTAAAACATTTCTACTTATGGACCACGACTTTTAAACCAATAGAGAATCCAACTGTTTATGTAAAATAGTGTGTCCATGATACATTACCTTGTAATTAGATGTTTTAAAACAAACTACATAAATATGACCTAATAATCAACTGATCAAAAATGAAATAAACAAAGCAACATGCCTAAACATTAAAAATATCAACATGAACGTTAACAGTAACATGTCAAGTTGAACATATAAGTCAGGATTCATTTGATATCTCCTAACATTTTCTTAATCATATTCCAAATTACTAAAATAATGTCATTTCATAGCCAACGACGTAAATATAAGATGACCCAAAAATTATTAGAAAAGTCTGTCCCATTATTAAAATATTTTGTTGAATATAGGAAAGAACCAATTTGTAAATATTTTGCTTCATTTAAAATTATTTCTATTTTTGTAATTTTAGTATTGTAGTCGAAGAGTTTCTAAACTAAAAACCTTAAGAACTTTGATATAGAATATTGATCGATGAAATTGAAATAAAGATAATTTGTTTATTTGGTTCAATCATATCACTCAAGCTGACCTCTATTTTTCTTAATTACATAGAGCTACTTGTATCATAAACAAAGGGGGTAATAGGTTAATTTCCAATATTCAGCATAATTAGAGAGATTTGCAGCCAAGGAAATGGGCATTTGTAACGATATATGCACAAAATAGAGTATTGCCTTTTAAATTAGGAAAGTGAGCTATTAATAATCTATCTATCTTGAATTCGACAATGAGTTTTTATTCATCTACAGATATAACAATGAAATCCCCATCTATCATAAGCAATCATTACAAAATCATCTAGAAGCTTTCGTTTGTCAAACCAATCTAAAAGTTTTGAACTAAAATACGATAACTGCATTTCTACAGGGTAGTGATTCATCCAAAGTAAACATAATTACTTGTGTAACCCTACTAAAAATGAGTCAAGATTCTCGAGCAATAAATTAACACTACATGAAACAACATAAATGACATTCAATTCTTTATTCATAGAAGTTTAGGTAGTAGTTGTGAAATATATAAATATATGTATGTGTGTATAATTAATGATATAGGTTTTAAAATTTGTTTATTTGCATTCTTCCCGAAAGTGTATCAAAATGTGTGATTCTTTCTTTCTATTGTCCATGATAAATATAAGAATAATTAATATAGAAAATTAGATAGGTAAAGAGAACAATAATTAATATTACCTATTACTCTTTTTTACCTAGAATGTTACTTTTCTATAAGTAACTTGAAAGGGTAGAGTTGGACAATGAACACCACGAAGGTTTGATCATATTTTCATGATATATGTCCGTAAGTAGAAATAAAAAATAAATCATCACTTAATACCTGATACTAATTTGTATTTCCATAATATTTACATATGATGCATAGTACAGTATTTGAAGAGTCGAAAAACCACGTCCATATATTTAAAAAATGAAATGCCATGTTTAAGATACTTTTATCACCTTGAAGACATAAGTAAATATCAATAAAAGATAATATGTTAAGATCTTACTTCTTTTTCAGCTTAGAGTAGTAAAATTTCCTTGATATTTTTAAGAAAAACATGTCAAATAGCAATCAAATTTGTATATATTCTGCTCAGTTGTTGTCTAGTCATTTTGTACAAAACAGAATTAATTGATCAACAACGATTAATTGTTGAATTGGAGAACATAACAGTAGAGTGTATTACACTTATCAAGGGAGAAATTTGTGAGATGAAAACAATGTGTTTCACAAAAAATGGAACCCTCCTCTCATACTTAATTACAGTAGTACATAGTTGTGAATAATTTTAATAGTTAGAGACATTTTATTTACGAAGATAATTTTTCTTGTGGTGGCACCTTGTCAAGTTATAATATGGTATTTTTCTTCTCATCTTATCTACCAAGGTTTTTTTTATTTTCATGTTCATTAATAATTAATTCATATTTATGTTGAAAACAAAGAATAAATGCAAATTTACGGGTTGAAAAGTTTCTACTAAATTGTAATAAAAGAAAAGGAACAAAAGAAAAATAGTAGCAACTAATAGATCTTACTAATAATTTGGTTGACTACTGAAAGAATCTTACATGGAAACTGGCCTTTAAAAGTGATTGAATAAGAAAATAACAATTCAAAACCAGGTTTTGCCGCTAAATTAAGATTAGCCCTGGATTAGTTGGTAGAATTTGCAACTTACTGTACCTTTCAAAATTTGACCTTAGTTATGGATCAAAAAATAAAATAATAATAATAATAAAATACATCTTAATCAAATAATTTCACCTTAGATAGAATAAAAGGTTGGATTACGCTGTAGATTTACAAAAATAGAAGGCAAAACAAACCGAGCATTCGTCATATGTCGATAGTCAGTCGATCTCCGATGAGCAGTAGTACGAAGGAAGATTCATGTTTCACCTCAGTCAAGAAATTTTTCTTTACGTAGACATTTGTCTTGAAAAAGAGGATGTGTTGAAATTTGTTTCTAATGCTGAGCGGCTCATGCAAAAATTAGAAATAATTTGTTGATGCGGAGTGGTTAATTGAAAATTAGATGCGGAAAGCATAGGAATTGAGGATTTTAGCTGAGATTTAATAAGGGATTTAAGTTGAATAACGAAGCAGGAAGGGTAGTGCTACGTACGTAGAGAAAGAAATAGAAGAGGATGCAAAGGGAAAGCTATATTTACGTGACGGGTAGAATTGGAAGAAGATCCTGTGACCTTTCGGTTCTAAATTTGAAGGGGGGGCTTGTGTGAGCTCCAAACTGAACTCGACTTTAATATAATAGTATAGATATATGTATGTATGTATGTATGTATGCATCTATGTAAAGTATACATTGCTATAAATCCTGAATGTTAGTTTGTAATATTTATTTATGCGTGGACATATAAATGTGTTGTTTAATTCAAATTTGTAAAATGGATTTTGCGTAATAATGTAAAATTTATTTTAAACCCTTCCTTAATTACATACATACATACATATATATATATGTATGTGTACTTATATCTTATTAACAAAAACCTTGGACAATAGTGGCATTTGTAAATTTATTCACAAATGTCATTTAATAAGTCGGTTAATCTAATTATAGAGAGAGAAATAAAAGATTTCTATACATACATGCACATATATATACATTAGGCCACATCTTCCACCAATTAATTATTTAAATGAAGAGAAAGAAATGAAAGGTTTCTTTTTCTATGTTATGTTTGCTTGTTACTATTACACACTTGCACTTGTACTTTACACTTATGAATGTATTAATGCATTCATTATAATACATGTAAATTAAATTCAAGCTCCATTTAGCTGCATAGGCATTTTTGCTTCTCACCTGTATTGTAGCCTAAGTGGTGTGGCCACTATAAAACTATACATAGCTATTCCGTGCATGTGCAGAACACCTTTTCCATATTTATATACAGTGGCACAACCCACTATAAAGTCGGCTAGCTTGCCAAAATTCAAACTCAATTCAAACTTTTTTAAATAAAATATAATTTTATTTGAAGTTATATTAGATTAGATCTTATATACCTTTATACTTCATAGGCCCAATAGATCCAAAGTAGGAATTTTTTGAAAATCTCTTATTTTACCTGCTTCCAACTGGCCCGATTCATTCATGATTTTAGAGTGAGTTTGTTTGAGGCATTCACATTGTACATTGAATGTCCCAGATTCGATCCCTGCAACTAGAATGATAGATTTTCTCATATTATGATTTATGACCAAGCATTGCCTCTTTCCCCTACATGTCATGTAATGGATGTGCTAGTTGAAAGGCGGCATGTATAATTCATTTGTGAGGTACCAAGAAGGGTGTAACACCCCAGATTTAGATTAACATTATTTAGGACATTTAATTGGGTAAGTAAAATAAAATAACGTTGAATGAGAATGAGACTAAGATTTAGTAGTTATTGTGGGTAGAGCCTAATTAATGAACTAATAAAATTAATCAAAAAATTAATAAGGTAAAAGAATATGTAAGGATATGAAAATTGAAAAGGGGCATACTTTCTTAAACATATACTTAATCCCATTCCCTTATTCATTCCATCCAATAAAAACGAAATTAAATAACCAAGGACCGGCCATTACAGAGGATCCAAAGAGGAAGATAAAGCTAGAGAATCAAGACTTATGCTAGGGGAAATTTGGTTTAACCCATATCTCAAGTTCCTTAATCCATTCAAGGTGAATAATAGATGCATCTCACGTTTTAAGTGTTAACTTCAGATTTTAGCATAAATCTAATTCTTTAAATTTTATTATGACATATTTTGATGACGAGATGATTATATGCTGGATTGATGAATTATAGGATTTATTATGAAATCGTTTAATAGGTTTTAAGTGTGAAAACTTAATTTTTATGACCCGAACGATCTGAAATTTTGATACAAGGTTTAAGAATTTTATTTTAGAAGTGGATTTGGAATTTCATAATTTTCCAATAATCTATGAATATTTTATGATTTTCTCAAGGGAAGAAAATGTTTTATTTCGGGTTTTAATTATTAAAAAGAATTTAATAAAGTATTTGGCCTCGACATTTTTATATGCTAAAGAAAATAATAAATTTGATTTATGGTGAATTTTGGGGATTTCTCCCAAGTGCTTAAGAATGAATTATAAATTATTTAAGCTAGAAGGGCTTTAATTAATATACTGGGATATTAATATAAAGGGCTATTTTAGAAAATGTTTAGTAATTATAATTATGGTATTTGGCAATTTTCTAGAAAATAAAGTGATAATATTTTTATTAAACAATGAGAATTCGACAAACAATTGGAGTTGGTGAAAAGAAATTACTTTATTAGAAATAAAGTAGTTTTCTTGTTAACTACGGTTCTGCCACTTCGACTTCATTGACGCCGAAGTCCATGCCACCGCTATTATATGTCTTCAACCTAAATGAATGCATAGGATATCACTGACATGTGATATGTAATGAATTCGTTTGAGTTTAAAGACGACGTCGGCATACACGTCTTTGATGTCGATGAGGCCGTATGATTAAAGAGTCGCATTTTATACCAAGGCAAGTCATCACTTATCCCTTATAAATATCACCAGCTCTAATGTTTTCGAAGAGATTATAACGACGATAACGACATCGTAGTGTTTTGATAAGGACTTCGCGTTTGATCACTGCAACTTAGATGGTCGTCGACCTTATAGCTTGTCACTTTAGAACCTTAACCCTTACTTTCGAAGCAGCCATATTGTCGCATATTATGACTTGGCTCTAATGAGGCCACTATTTTAGTTAGGGCATTGATGCCAACAATCCTCAATGTAGCCGAAATACTTCTATTATTTTTTATTACGCTTTACAAAGTGGATGACTTCGTATATCCCTCTAAATTTTTATACGTTAAAGACTTAACATGTTTTTAAACAATGCAAAGGGGCGATGAGCCCATGGCGATAATGATGCCGATGTTTATAACTATAAAGTTTTAAATGTTTTGGCTATGGCTTATGCTTTGAAGGATGAAGAGCCTCGTTGACAATAACCTTATCGCATTTTATCAATATAAAGACTTTGTATTATTTTGATTCTATAGCGTATGTTTAGAGAGGCAAAGACGGCTAGGTTACTTCGAACTTCATCAATAATTATTTTATAAAATTATATATCATGGCATAAATATTTTGAGTAAAGCAAAGGTACATAATTTCCTTGTTTTAAAAATGATTTCAATGGTTAAATCATTTATAAAGAAAAATGTTTCAAGGAAATAGCGAAGGGTATTTAGCCTAGATTTTACTAATTTTATTATTGTTCTTATCACTTTTGGGTAAACTGTGATAGGATAAATTGACTCGGAGATTAGAAAACGAGATGGGACTGGTGTAGGGTAGCGCCCTATACTTTAGCTATTATCCCCTACCTAAAATAAGTCCAAAATTAAAATGTGTAGGGCTTTATCACAAGTAATACTAAAAGTAGATTTACACACAAAAAGGAATACATAAAGATTAGATACGTTATTGGTTAGCCCTCAAAACCATTAGGATAAGTTGACCCTTGGAATAGTAAGTTTTGAACAGACCATCTAGTTACTTTCTAATGAAGAGTTAGATAGATCATTTGATATATCTGGTAGGCTCGAGTCCGCCACAGGTTTATAGCCAGTCTAAGAAAACTATGATGTTAGGACGGATAGTCCTTAGATTTAAACAGATTGTTTATGATTACCCATGTTGCATACATGCATATTATTGTTTATATTGTGTATTTTAACCAATATGGTTGTAGGAATTTGATTTGCAAAAGATATATTTTAAAAAGGGAGGGAAAACCCGTTCGACTCAATGTGTGGTTTCACTATATATTAATAAACCAAGATGGCATATTATTGTTCACACTAGATTTATTGTCTGACTCTAAGTTTATGTTTTCCCCTTAAACTCTCGGGTGCTTAAAATTTAATATGAGTAGGTTGAGAGTAAAGATTTACAAGTTGAGTATATTTAGCAAATAAAGCTTCCGAGATGTGCATGGGGCAAGGGCAAGCTATTTAGGAGACTACCTATTAATTATTTTCGTTGTGTTATGACATTTTGTTGTATGTATGTATTGGAAGAAGCTATATCTGTCTATCTAATAACTCTGATCAACCATGGGGGCAACTTCCACTACAAGAAATTTTATTTTTGGTGGCGCACAAAAAACGCTACCAAAACTTATGGTAGCGTTTTGATAAACGTTGTTGTTAATCCCGCAACTAAAAATCCATTTATTGTATTTATTTCAACGCCACTATAAATCCTTTTATTGCAGCGTTTTTCAAACGCGACCATAAATCTTTTTGTAGCATTTTAAAGATGCCACCAAAAGGTTTTTTGGCGCTACCAATAGAATTTCCAACTTTACCTCTACTCTACGGTTGCGTTTACTCAATGCCACTATACGTATTTCTGTAGCGTTTTTGAAACGCTACTAAAAGTTGATGATCATTTTGCACTATATTTTCATGCTATTATTTCCTGTTGATGGCCTATTTTGTTTCTACTATATCAATCACCAATCGCTCACATAATCATCATATTCAAACAATTAAAAAAAAATATTAATCATATAATCAAATAGGATATCCATAACCATTCTAATACAATAGTCTTTTGATAAAATAACCAAACTCACATACAATAACCATTCGTATACAAATTTACGCACCAAGTACTAATAAAATGTTATACCAAACTGGTGCTAACAAAACGCTCGATTACCCATAATTCTTTGTTGCATGCACAAGTGAAAGCTAGAACCATAAAAGTCCAACCTTGCTCTCTTCGAAAATCGAATAC
Organism: Allium cepa; assembly: GCA_030765085.1. Classification (NCBI taxonomy): domain Eukaryota; kingdom Viridiplantae; phylum Streptophyta; class Magnoliopsida; order Asparagales; family Amaryllidaceae; genus Allium; species Allium cepa. The sequence goes on from CM060934.1 coordinate 208,969,164, forward strand.
CTGCACAAGTGAAAGCACAACATATAGTCAAACAATTATGTTAATTCGTAGGACTTTAAATCTGATGTCAAACATCTATAGCATTGTACAAGCATATCATACTATAAATAACGTCATATAAATAATCAAAGAGATAAACGAAATGAAATAAATAAAGTCCAATCTTAAAGTTATATATAAAACTTTGTTAGATTAATTATATTATTATTATTTATAAAATTTAGTTAACTTAAACTTAGTTAATTTTACAAAACTTGTTTAATTAATTTTAACAAAACTTAGTTAATTTTTATTAACTTGGTTAACTTAGTTAATTTATTATTATAATTATTATTATTTATAAAACTCGATTAACTTAGTTAATTTATTATTATTATTAAAACTCGATTTAACTTAATTTTATTATTATTGTTGTTGTTGTTGTTCTTATGAACTAATTTCATTTTTATGAACTTAGTTAATTCATCATCATCGTCATTATTATTATTTTTTATAAAATTTTGTTAAATTAGCTATATTATTATTATTTATAAAAATTTAATTAACTTAAATTTAGTTAATTTTATAAAACTTGTTTAATTTTAACAAAACTTAGTTAATTTTTGTTAACTTAGTTAATTAATTTATTATTATTATTTATAAAACTCGGTTAACTTAGTTAATTTATTATTATTACTATTATTATTAAAATTCAGTTAACTTAATTATTATATTATTATCATTATATTAGTTAATTTTTATAAACTTTGTTAATTCATCATCATCATCATTATTTATAAAACTTTGTTAAATTAGTTATATTATTATTTATGAAATTAGTTAACTTAAACTTAGTCAATTTTATGAAACTCGCTTAATTTTAACAAAACTTAGTTAATTTTTATTAATTTGGTTAACTTGGTTATTTTATTATTATTATTATTATATTTATAAAACTCGGTTAACTTAGTTCATTTATTATTTTTATTAAAACTCAATTAACTTAATTATTATATTATTATAATAATAATAGTTAATTTTTATAAACTTTGTTAATTCATCATCATCATTATTATTATTTGTAAAACTCTGTTAAATTAGTTATATTATTATTATTTATAAAACTTAAACTTAGTTAATTTTATAAAACTTGCTTAATTTTAACAAAACTTAGTTAATTTTTATTAACTTGGCTAACTTAGTTAATTTACTATTATTATTATTATTTATAAAACTCAATAAACTTAATTATATTGTTATTACTATTACTACTACTATTGGTCAACTACATTTTCAACTACATTTTATTTCTATGCCCTACTAAACACACTATGCGCGTATAAGAGCAATCACCACTTACTGTTGCCAACATCCCACTGCTATGTATATTAAAACTTCTACAGCCAACCATTGTTTCACCACCAACTCTCTGCTCTTCCACCTGTATACCTATCGACCACCAGAGAAACTGCTTCATCCACCATGGCCATCCACTCTCCTCTACTCATAGCATATTTAGGAATGGCAATGGGGCGGGTTGGGGCGGGTTTTTAGTGCCCCATACCCGTCCCGGATTTTTTATACCTCGCCCCAGACCCGCCCTATAGACCCGGTGCGGGTCTGGAATTTTGCCCCGTACCCGAGACCCGTATGGGTCAGGGTAGACCCGCCCCGCCCCAAGTCCCGATGAGTCTCATGTATTGATTCAAAATTGTTTACCGACTTACATATATTTATTTGTTTATACTCGTTATCACCAAATAATACATGAAATACAAATAACAACGTGTTTAAGGAAAGTTAGTAAAAATGATGTGTACAATAACAATTCAGAAAATATATACATATGTAATTGTATAATTATCAATGACTCAACTTAATACTCTAATTTTTTATATAGATTATTTATTGGAACATTTTAATATCCATGCTAGAATCACTTATATCTAAGAAGATTAATAAATCATTATAGTAATAAAGCAGTTTTATGAGATGTTAGTAGTGCGGGTCGGGTTGGGGCGGGTCAACCGAGCCCCGACCCGACCCTAGACCCGGAGCACTCAAAAACGGGTCACGGGTCTACCCGCCCCAATGACCCAATGGGGCGGGTCTGGACGGGCGAAAACAGAGGCGGGTCGACCGGGTTTGGACCCTAGACCCGCCTCATTGCCATCCCTAAGCATATTCAATCACTGCGTTCACCTCTGACCTCTACAAACAGTTTCTGTCAATCCACAGTAACAACTCCATCTTCATCAACCTCATTTCTCTGCTCTTACATACCCCTCTGCTACAACATCATCTCCTCGACCTTCATCTCATCCATATCAACTCATAACCCAGTTCATACAACATCAAATACACATCAAAACAACTGCCTCTAATTCAAACTGCTGCCTGCCTCTTCACAACAAATACTTCCACCATCCATTACCACTAACTAAATGCTGCACCAACTTAATTTCATCAAACACAACCCTAGTCAACACCACCTTACCACCTGTACAAACAACTCACCTGCATCCCACATCAATCACTGACTGCAGTGCCTAAAAATGCAAACTATCCTCCAACATCACACTACAAACATCACCCCTCAAACCTCCCATCTTCTACAAGACTGCTGCCTACAGTCAACTTCAAAACACTTCTCTACCATACAACTGAAATCCCCTGACCAACCATCACTCTTACTGCAACAGTCCAATATCCAAATCCCTATATCAACTAACCACCCCTTGTTGCAACTGTAACATCAATACCCTTCAAACTATTTATAAAACTCAATAACATCAGCACCCCTCATATTGTTGGCTGCTACAGAGTACATATCACACTGCTACATTACTTCGCCTCAAATGCTACTTCAATAACCCGAAGCCATCTTCGGCCATCATAACAGTCAGAACCACCTCTGACATCGACTGTGCACTCAACCTTCATACCAGGCTTCATCATTATCACTGTTTCTGCCCTCTACTTCAACTCTGCTTGAGCATATCACACTGACCTATAGCATATAACAGCAAAGGTAAACATAACCATGATGTGCCTGCTCCATGTGGAAGTGCTGGCCTAAACAAACAGTAGCTGGCTCTCATTGCTCCCACTTCTTCTTTGGTTATCAGACCATATGCAACAACTAATCGTGGTAGTGATATGAATCAAGCTCCATTTACTCTTAAAAATTTTCAAGAGCCTAACGTTTACTAATATTATGATGAATATAAATAATTTGACTTCCCAAATGAATCGGCAATAGATGATGCAAAATATACATTTGAAAACAAAGGATGAACCTCAAAAAAAGTTCATTGAGCCCTTGTTGTGCTTAACATGTACTATGAAAAATAGGTTTGTTATAAGACGAAAACAAATTAAACAAAAGTTGCTTTTAAGACATTACAAACTTAGTTTAGTGATATAATAGAGATGGAAAATAGGTTATTACAACTACATTTTTGACAATTCAGAATTAACAAAATTAAATTAGTTAACTTTTAAGAGTAAATGTTACAACTAAATATCTAACAGATGATGCAAAACTTAGTTGATTTTAATAAAACTTAGTTAACTTTTATTAACTTGTAAACTTAGTTAATTTATTTTAACTATTACTAAAACTCAGTTAATTTAATTATATTATTATTATTATAAAGTTAGTTAAATTTTATAAACAAAGTTAATTCATCATCATCATCATAATCATTGTTATTATTTATACAACTTTGTTAAATTAGTTATATTATTATTTATAAAATTTAGTTAGCTTAAACTTAACTAATTTTATAAAACTTGTTCAATTTTAACAAAATTTAGTTAATTTTTATTAACTTGTTTAACTTAGTTAATTTATTATTATTATTATTATAATAAAACAAGGTTAATTTAGTTGTATTATTACTATTAGTGTTATTATTATTAATACAAACTTGGTTAATTTTATAAACTTAGTTAATTCATCATCGTTTTCATCATTATTATTTATAAAACATTGTTAAATTATTTATAGTATTACTATTTATAAAATTCAGTTGACATAAAATAAGTTATATTATTATTATAAAATTAGTTAATTCATCATCATCATTATTATTTATAAAACTTTTTAAATTAGTTATATTATTATTTATAAAATTTAGTTAGCTTAAACTCGGTTAATTTTATAAATCTTGCCTGGTCAACGTGTGTTGATTAAGAAGCTGTACACCCCATAGTAGTTGTTGGATGTAAAGTTTCAAAATACCAACTAACATAATTGATACCATCAACCAAATATGTAGTAAGTTTCAGTGTGGTGGAAAAGGAATAAAGTATCATGGGAGATGCTAACATCTCCAAAAGAAGAGGGGGGCCTTTGTACCGAAAAATTGGTACATATTAATGACGTTTTCTGTTTAAAAAGACCACGGAAATTGTTAAGACTTTAAGGAAAAATGGTTTATCAACAAGTATATTAACTCTATGTTGATTTCAAGTCAACTATCTGGAACTATGAAGAACATGTTGAGAGTTAGACAAAAAGCATTAAGTTTGTTTGATAGGGAAATCGCGAGTGGCAGAACACAAGTCTATGGATCAATTCATGGTTAAATGGAGCAAGATTAATTAACAAATCGGGTTACGAAACCTTGGCATACTTGGATGTTGAAACACTTAAGGTCAGTCAAATATTACATGATGATGTAAGGCAGCTAGAAACATTACAAAAAACAAGAGGCATTAGCAATGAAATTCGCTAAATCAGAACTCATAACAACCATTCAGAAGATTTTTGGCATTGCAATACAAACATCAATGATAATTTTGTATTCAAAGAAATATGAGATGCAATCAAAATTCATTCAAATAAAGTGCAGTCGTATAGCTTTGTTTGGGACATCAAAACTAACTCTAAGATGAACTATGTTTGTTCAAAGTAATTATAAATCTTCTGCCATACAAGAACAAACTAGTAAATTTGGGTATGCTAACCAATAATGAGTTTATGCTATGCAATAAAGAGGAAAAAACTAAAGATCACATGTTTTTTGAATGTGAATACAGTAATACGTGTGGAAATGTGTTAGATTAAAACTCAAAAATCCAGTCATCCCAAATAAGTATTCCAACGACCGAAACTGTAACCATGAGCAACAAATTCCAGAACCAAGAGTTTTCAAGCCAGTAAGAATCTCTACTGCTTGCACAGTACGGATGTTGTGGGTTAAATGAATAACATACTGTTTAACCACATCTACATGAACAAGTGAATCTTGCATGAATCGATCAATAAACAATATCAGATTCTTATTCAAAAGTTAAGAAGCAAACAAGAGAAGGTGAATTCAAAACAAAAATTCTAGATTTGTAGGATATACCTAGATATACTCTACACTTTATCCATGAACCCCTTTGAATTGAATATGTTCGGTGTACCACCGTAGCAGCTGCCGCAACTTGTTGCGTCCATGGTCAGCAGAATATCAGATGAGGAAGATGAGGGATATCAGATGAGGAAACTAAAGAGAGAGGCGGTGCTGGATTGGAAGACGATGTTGGTAATATCAGATGAGGAAGATGAGGGATTTTGAGGAAGAAGACAAGGGCTCTGAGGAATCGAAAGACAGTGACTTTTTTTGTACCCATCGCAATTTTGGGAGGGGAAAAAGTGACGTGAAAGGAAATTTGAGCGGCCACAGAAAATTTTAGCAAAATATCATTGAATAATTGGCGGAACCAATTAGCAGCGTTTCATGATTTCATTTTATATTCTAAAATGACCAACGGTGGAATATGCCTTGAAACGCAACCAACTAATGCAACCAAAAACAAGTTTTGTTGTAGTGTTCATATGTCGCTCTTGGAGTATGTTATAATAATTATATTTTACTTGTACCAGGACAATGTTTGAGATTATGTGTTGAATATGAAATATTATTTTTGAAATAAAATGTAAAAGATTTCTTTTATTTCATATTCTTGTGCTTCTAATATTATGGATACCGTTAACGTGGCCGCATTTTGTCACCAGAAATTAATACTATATTGACTGCAGCATCAGTAGCGCTTAGTTTCGGGCCTCGTGATGGGGGATGTTACAACTTGGTATCAGTGCATAGGTTTATGTCAAACTAAAGAATTTTGAACTTTAAAAAGAGTTTTGAAAACATAATCCAAATGAATCAGAGAATAAGATTGGAGTACGGGATAACGCTATTGTAACGTACTTGTATTTGCTATATACAAGTTTACACTTTATTTCTATTCTCCTTCTCTCTTAGACCATTTTCCATATCTTACTAAGGTTCAAATGCATATTTAAAGAAGTAAAATATGGAGGCATGAAATGGAAGAGTGAATCTCGATGGAGGAAGCATCACTACCAATATAAATGTCAGGCCCAAGAACAGAAGGAATCCTGGTCGACAGACAACTGCTAACATAGGTCCAGGGAGACCACTGATTAATGTGAATTCAATGCATCAGTTCTTTGTTAACATAATGCAAGCATAAGCTGCTGCTAGGTTAGTTGGAGGAAATGCTAGAGGAGCTAATCAGGAAGTTCCAATTGTCAATATTTATGTTGTTTAAAGTAGAGACGACGTAAGATTTGGAGGAAACCATTTATTGGAATGAATGATGCAATTAAAGTGGAGAATTAGTTGCTTTATTCTGAAAGGATTTTCACCGATCTTGATTTGAATGACAAACAGAGAAGGAGAATGGCATCCAGGAAGTTGCAAGGAGCGACACTATACCGGTGGAACAGTGTTTCTATTAGAGTGGCTAAGGAAACTTTGACATGGGCAAATTTTAGGAGGAGGTTTGAAGAGAGGTTTATGTCTGACATTGCTATGTCAATTCTATTGAGGAAGTTTGCTGAGCTAGTACAAGGTGATATGACTGTGTTGGAATATGCAATAAGGTTTGAGGAGCTGTCCTGGTATGGATACGCAACCGTGGACATAGTGATTAAGAGAAACGAAAAGTTCATCCATGGGTTACGACCTAAGCTTGCTAAGGAGACTTTACCACATATCAAGGATCCATGTGATTAGCAGTCGAGATGGCTTTGAGAAATGAGGAGATGCTTGTATTCTTTGGTGGTAATAAGGCAGTGGAGGCTCAGAGTGGGCAGAATCAGAAAAGAAAGTTCTTTGATAAGAAGGAAGCCCAGAAGGGCGGTAGCTAAGGAAGGAAAAGCAAACATTGTGTGTTACAAATGTGATAAGATAGGGAATTTTGTGAACGAGTGTCGTTCAGGAGATGGAAAGATAGTTATTGGAAGGAAGAATATCAAGTGCTTTAACTATGACCAGATTGGACATTATAAGAACCAGTGCAAGGACCCAGCTAAAGCTGAGAAGGGAAAGGTGTTCACATTAGAACCAGCTACCTTAAGACTGATAGCTGAGAAGAAAGGAAAAGCTACGATGGGAGGTATATTTTTGATTCATGGCTTAACTGTTAGAGTACTATTTAATAATGGTGCATCACATTCTTTCATATCTCATTGTTTGGCAAATAAGCTTAACCTAGAACCCTTGTACCTAGTTACTTACCTAAGGGTTGCGAATCTGATAGGAGTGCATACAACTCTTAGGATGAGATGTGACAATTTAGAGTTTGCATTATTAGGTCATATATTTGGCTACAGTTTGCATGCGTTTGATTTCGTGGAATTTGGCATTATTTTGGAATGGACTGGTTAAGTAAATATGATGCAAGGATATTTTGCCAGGATAAGAAAAAATCACTAAGGCACCATAATAGTAGCGACCAAATTGTATACTCAGTAGAGAATCCAAGTTTTAATGGTTGTGTTTTATTTGGTGTAATAGAGGAGGAAGATGAGTTGAATCGGATTTCCATAATTAAAGAATTTGCAGATGTTTTTGATCTTGTTATAGGACTACCATTGAAATGAGCTATTGAGTTTCAAATAGATCTTGTACTTGGAGCTGAACCCGTAAGCAGACCCTTAATAATATTACACTTATCGAGATGAAGGATTTAAAGGTGCAACTATTGAACATGGAAGGAAAGAATTTTATTAGACCAAGCAGTTTTCCTTGGGGAGCAACCATGGTGTTCGTGAAGAAACTGGATGTGACATTAAGATTATGCATTGATTATTGTAAGTTGAATGAAAAGATGATAAAGAATTCATATCCTTTGCCAAGAATTGATGTTTAATTTGATCAGTTGAGTGGATCCGAAGTATCTTTCCAATTGGATTCGACGATAGGTTTCCATTGACTAAGGGTGGCGGAAGACAGTATTCCCTTTGACGGTGTTTAAAGTAATATATGGTTTGTATGAGTGGTTAGTAATGCCATTCGGATTGACTATGCACCTGGTTTCTTCATGGACTGAAGAACCATATTTTCCGTGAGCACTTCGATAGGTTTATATTGGTATTTATAGATGACATTTTGATATATTCTAAGGATGAAAGAGATCATGAGATTCATCTTAGAATAATACTTTAGACGCTGAGACAGCACATCTAAAAGTGAAGTTTTCGAAGTGTCATTTTTGGAAGGAGGTGAAGTTTCTTAGTCATGTAATCTTAGAGAAAGGGTTGTCAGTAGATGCAGCTAAGATCGAAGCGGTTAATAATTAGAAGACACCCGAGATAGCGTGTAACGACCCGTAATTTCGCTACTTCGAAAATGAGAGATTTCGTTTGTTTTAAATTTAGAAAGGTTTAAAACATAAATAAATAATTTATAGATAATAGATAATGATAGAGAAACTATTTATTCTTATAGTTGATAATTTAAAAAGTATAAATTTGGATTTTACAACAAACCAACAAAAGTTAAGTTTTGTGAATAATAAATAAATGCTTAAATAAATAGGTTTAAATATTTATTTAAAAAGATAGACATTATTGAAAACATGTAATAAAGATAATAAAAGTATATTAAAATATTTATAAGTATGTTAGTAATCGTTTTACAAAAATAACCAAATTTTGTCGTATTTTGTCAGTTTTAATACACTGTAAAATTAGAGATTTTGATATTATTTAAGTATGATTTTTAACTATAAAAAGACATGTTTTAATTTATTTAAAGAAGTAAAAATGTTCATTTTTAAATTTGGTTTACATAAATAAATAGTTTAACTAAAACGTCAAAATATGACCGTAAAACATTTTGTCGAAAAACGACATTTTGTCGATTAAAAGCTGTCGCAACATCGCCGCACCTTTATTTTCTTATATAGGAACATATAATCAAATAGTATAAGTATTAATTAATTTACTAATCAAGTTTACTTTTACTAGACAATGTTAGAAACTTCTAGAAAACAATTAATAAAAAGTAAGCACAAGAAGACAAAACAAGTACAAAAGTCAAAAAGTAAAATATCAAATCAAAGAAACATAATTATTACTTACTTTACTTAATATCTAAGTGAAAATGACATAAAGTAATGATTTGAAATGTGATGTTAAGTGTTAAAAAAATAAGATTACTTTATAAGTAAGTAAGGTTATTTTGGTAATTTGGTAAAGAGATATTTTGGTAATTTACCACTTCATTTCTTTTTCTATAAATACCTACCACTTCTTTCACAAATTTCACACTATTTCATTTTTCTTCTTCCTTTTCCAAAGCTTTTCTCTACCTCTTTAATGACTTCTTCTTCTCTTTCAAAAGCTTACTAACTTTTTCAAAACCATATCAAATCAACTCCAAACACCACCAAACTTTGCCAAAAACCTTATAATACCATTAGAACATGGTTTAGCATCTAAAAAGTAAAGAAACGAAGGAGGAAAACAAGGATAAAGAGGAGGCCGAACTATTTGGAGGAAAGGAAGCAAGTTGGAAAACATAGGAGTGGGAAAAAGAGAAGGAAATGCTGCCGAAATCAAAAGGAAAATCTACGGAAAAGATTTGGTGAAGATAAGAGGATTTAAGAGAAGTGTTGTTGCATATGAATGCTGGTAGGAAGAATGGGTTAAGTTAAAAGGTGAGTACTCAAATCTTAGTTTTATATTTATAAAACTTAAGTTGATAATACACATGTTAAATTAAAAATTAATATGTTGAATGATTAAGTTTTTGATAACTTGGTTGATATTATGGTTGATTTTATGTTTGTGATATGGATGATAACTTGGTTTGTTAAATGATAAGAGAAATGGTTAGTAAGCGTAGTTAATTAAATGAGAAGTAAATTCATACAAATGTGTATATGGAAGTTATTTAGCCTCTTAATGATTTTAAATTAGCTAAAATAGTTTAAATATGGTTTAAAACAAATTTGAAGTGTTTCGGATAAGTTGCGAAGCAATTCACAAAATTGGTCAAAACCGAGCTTGTCGCGTAGTGGCAGTTCGTGAATTTCGACCCGTAACTTCAAATTGACGTAGAGAATGATTTATAAGTCGGATTTCTTCGAAATAAATTTTTTTTGGTCCACAATGATAATAGTTTTCCAACGAAGAAAGAAAATCAAGATTTCATCAAGTAGATTTTGAAATATGTCCAAAATAATTTTCTAAAAACATCGTGGTTTTGCAGTTCGGAATCCAAAACGGGATTTCTATGTAAATGATATTTTTAAATGTTTTAAAAATATGAAATAAATCCTAAAAATATTTTGAAATGTTTTAAAAGAGATTTAAGTTGAAAAGATGGATTTCTAAATGATATAAAAGTCGTTTTGAAGAATATAGCTTTTAAAACACTATTTGCAACACTTTTCGAAACAATTTTAAATAACTTTTGAATATGAGTTTAAACTTAACAATTCTTTCCTACATCTTTTGTGAATGATTTTAAAGGAATAATTAAGTAATGTAAGGATGATTTAGAAGTTTTAATAAGAGTTTGAATAAATTGTTAAGATGAATTGTTTATACCACTTAAACAAAAAGTGAAGAATATTGAATGTAATAACAAACTGAGTATGCGGAAACGACTAGTACATTTGTCCCGCCTGTGAGATCTGCGAGGATAAAACAAGGCGTTTAACTAAGGTTAGGGATGGAGCAACCAGTGCCCTGAACTTACCTGGCCTATCTTTTCTCTTCCTCGGCGAGGGGTGGAACAGATCGAAAGAAAAGCCCGGATGCTCTAAAAGATCATATTTTTTCAAGATAAAAGAAAAGAAAACCCCTTCAAAATAACTTTTGAAATAAAATATATTGAAGACAAAGATCGTTAAAGATAAAGATATTCATAATGTTGGATTACTTGTCATTAGTCCCTGGAGGTGAAACTTGCCATTAGTCCCTAGAGGTGAAATTTACCATATTTAAAGTGGCAGTAGTACTATGTTACGAAAGTCTTCAATTTGTAAGAATATGATTTGAAGTTAAGAAGAAATCTTTGATTAAGATTTAATGAATGATTTGGGAATATTTTCTCTAAGTCAAAAATAATAACTTTAATGTAAGAAGTCTTTGATTAAGATTTAATGAATGATTTGGAAAGGTTTTCCTAAGTAAAAGAGAAAATGATTTGGAATTATTCCAAGATTTAAGAAAGGTTTAAATAAACCAAATGATTTGATAAACGAGGATTAATGATTCCATATACATTTGAAAAGAAAATGGAATAAATTGAAAAGATTTATATCTAAGAAAGATATTTGATTAAGATAAAATATGAAGTAATTGATTGATGATTGATATCCACGTATGAACTTAACATCTTTTAAAAGCGATGATTGGTTTCGAAGGAACCGGAGTCGGATTTGGTTAATTCCTATCCGAAAACCACTTTGAACCAATGTATACATTCGAAAGTGAAGACATGTTGAAGATGATGATTATTGAAGACCGTGGATCTTTACAACGTGAAGACTGCTTGTTGAACATTCTCTGGTTGGCCACCATTATAGAGTTATTTATACCAGTGGTCTCCTTGTGATGGAGATTTTTCGGATTGCAAAGGCTTCTCGCCTAGTAATGGCCGAGGAAAGTACCTTCGGTTTCGTTCAATCCTAGAACGAACTTGTATGGATGTTTGTCTGACATTGTATTCTAAATCACATTTGAGTGGTTTTTATAAATGTATATCAGTTGGTGGCGGAGTAGGCAAATTCTCTTAGCTTAACACCCTTCCCGAGACATACGTGCTCAGGAAGTTATACTTTTCTAGAAATTAGTCGTGTGACGTGGAATGACAGTGTGGCATTCAAAGTGGAACGTGTTATGATCAAAGCGTGGTTTTCTATGAAAAACGTGGCTTTGAAGAAATTGATCGTAGCTTCACGAGCCTCACACCCCGGTTATGATGGGATTCTATGTGGTCAGATGTATGCTCGCATTTCGGATAGTAGTTATTTGGGTTATCAGATGTTCTGAGCCCTAGGTATCAGATACGTCTGGGCCTTATGGCTGGGATGCGTGAAGTCCGAGTCCTTGGATGTTATTCGCAGATTGTATCCACTTTAAGCCATTTGTGTTGTTGTATAACGGCGTCTGAGTCATGGACGTAAGCCGTGGATACATATTGATCTTTCCACTAGTTCCCTATCATTTTGGAAATCCAATTCCAATACGAGATTTACGGTTTTGATTGTATTCCCAAAATAACTATAATGACTTGTAAACATTTCAGCTACCCTTTTTTTGTATCATATATTCCGTTGGTATATTCCGTTGACCCAGTCCGGATATATTACCTTAGACTTAGTCCAGATATTGATATCTTATTTGATTTATTTGAAAAGTGTTTTCAAAAGAATGTCAATATCAAACGTTCTGATATATAAAAGTGTTTTGGTTATCATAAGGTAAAAACCCGTCTGTGTTTATATGTGGGCGTGGTCTTATGAGATACCCTTCTTTTCAAAGGTTTTGATAACATAGTCATTTTAAAGTTCGAGTATCTCACGCTGGTTTATCAAGCCTGATCGGGGTATTTTTAATACTCGGGTCAGATCCAGATAGTTTCAAGTTTAGTTGAAGACGGCTGGAGTTTCCAGAGGAGAGCTGGAGATCTTCACCATCGTATGGACGTATTCTATTATCCGCTATGCTAGGTGCATTTTGTTTGTTGTTTGTCAGCAATTGTAAGGACAGATGTTTATAACTGTCCAAGCTGAATTTAGGTTAGACCCTGATATTGTTTTTAAAATTTTCCGCTGTAAAGATTATTATTGAAATAATATATGTTATTCCATTCGTGTGAGATTCTGTTCTGTCTTTATTTTCTTTTCTACCCTTAATGATCCGCTTATTCATGCAATTTGAGTTGGACATGTGTGGTTTATTGTCGATTCAAAGGGTACGGAAAAACGGTTTGTTACATTGCGATTAAGCTAAAGAGTTTTCTTGGACTAGTTGGCTACTACCGAAAATTCATCAAGATTTCGTATAGCAGCATTGATGACTAAACTAACGAGGAAGGATGTGTAGTATGTTTGGACCGTTAAATGTGAGGAGGCTTTCCAAAGGCCAAAACATTTAATGACCAACGCATCCTTATTAGTTGCTCAAGATGGAACCAAGATTTAGTAATGTATACTGATGCATGTGGAATAGGGTTAGGAGCTGTGTTAATGTAGAAGGGGTAAAGTGATTGCTTATGCTTCACGACAACTTAGACTACATAAGTTAGATATCCGACTCATGACTTGGAGTTAGCTACGGTAATTTTTTTCCTTGAAGGTTTAGGGACACTATATTTTGGGAGAACGATTTGAGTTGTATACTGTGATAAACCGATTTTTTAACTTCAGATAATTGGATAATTAACTAATTTTATTAGTTGAACAAATAAATTTTGATAATTAAAATATTGGGATATATATAAATTGACTTAAAACTATATAGGATATTTAATTATGAAATTCTTGGATATATATATATATGCCTTATGAAATGAAATGTAGAAAAGTTTGTAAAAGTATGGATATATATTTATATAATATCAAAAATTTTCCATATAGATGTGATATGGAAAGAGAGAAATACTATAGTCTTTGAAAATAAGAGAAAGAGCATTGGCACTCTATGGTCTGAAGTGAGGAACAGAATATACTTGCAACTGAGAAGGAGAGAGTGCTTTATCCCTGACATTATGATCAGCAGTTGGTGTTGATGTTATTTTGTGCTACGTTTTTCTTTTTTTGTCTTTGTTAACTCTGTTTCTTTTTGATTCAAAGCATGTTTTGAATCATTTTTATTGTGTTGCAATAAACTAGTAGGGGCCAATTAACCCCGCTGGCTTTGCCAAAAAATTCACATAAGATATTTTAATTGTTCCAAAGTTATATTTTTATTTTCAAAACCTCAAAATAATTTATATTTAAACTCTACATTTTTAAACACTACAATGTATATATATGGTTATTAATTAAAAATATTAATAACTTAATCCTAAAAATGAAATAGGAATAAATTATAGGTTTTATAATATTAAGTTAATCTTTTGAGCTTCATAGTTAATAAAATTAACTAAAATAAAAGTATAAAGAAAATTTACAAAATATATAAATCTGTAGGACACTTGTAGGCTAAGGGGGACATAATAATTCATTCAAACTCACAAGTGTCAAAAAATTTCTTTAAAATGGATTTCTTCATTTTTAATAAAAATAAAATAAAAATATGAAACATAAATAAATATAAAATATTTCCTTGGCCATTTGTAAGACTAGGAAGAGGTCTTGTGTACAAGTGTCAAATTTATTGGTTTTCTTCATTTTGAAAAAAAATAGATAAAATGATTTAAAGAGAAAAAACAAGGTGTTGTACAAATGTATACACACACACACACACATAGATATATATATATATGTGTGTGTGTGTGTGTGTGTGTGTGTCTCAGCTCCTTTCTTTCTTTCATTCTCCAAACTAAGACCAGAAAAATAAAAGAAAAACAAACAAATCTTTCAAGTTTCAAACTGAAGCAAAGTTAGCTAAATTCAAATTCAGATTCAACTCAACTAAAAACAAATAGATCAAGCTTTCAGACCAAATTAGTTGTTTCCAGATTTCCAAAGCTTCCTCTGTTCAAATATTTCTATGAGTAAGCTTCATTTTTGAAATCAAACCTTTTTATAAATTCATGTTTTGTGCTTAAAGATAAAAATAGTAATAACATATTGGAATGTGTTATTGCATGGGAATAAAAGTGTATATGACGGTATATTGAAATATGAGAAACCTGTACATATGTGTTGCCTCTGTTTAGTCTTTCATGCTATGTTCAACTCCTCAAAAATCAATATCTCGTCCTCTAGTTTGTTTTAGGCCATAATGTCTGAAGGGTTTCTATTTGCATGTGAGTGTACTTAATTTTAAAATTGATTTCATTTGATATTATCAAGTTTACATATAGGAAGAGCTATGTTTACAGTAAGTTAACTCAAAATGTAACATTTCAAGCATAGTATTCGATCTTTATCTTGCATAGACGTGATCGCTGGGTGAAATAATGAATTTAGGTGATGAATTCGTGATTTTTAATTTTGTATTTAGAGAGGAATCAGGAGTTGATTGATATCAAGTTTTTAGTCAATTATCGACGATCGGAGGATAGAGGGCAGTCGGGGTAGTTGCTGGAGGTAGTTCATGGGTCGAGGATCGTAGGAAAAATGGTTGGCGATTTTTCTGATCAGCGGGGTGGCTAAACAGCATCGAGGTAGGGTTTTGGGGATTCGTTCAGGTCGAGGTCTTTTGCGTGGTGAATGCGACTTCACGGTGGAATCGAGTTGAGCCAGAGTAGGAAAATTCGAGATGTGGTCGAGTGGCGAAGGTCTGGACGTGGGGCCGTGGTCCCTGGAGGTCTAGGATGGTAGCGCAAGGTGGATCTGGCGATCGGCTTTTGTTCCTGAAGATGCTCGTCTTGCTCGATTTCGATGTGGTGGTTAGCTTCGGGTTCTGGGTGGTTAGGGATGGTCGGCGTGTCGTCGTAGACTTGGTGGCATTGTCGTCGATGGGTTGGAGCAGAGTCGTCGCGTGTGCACGTGCACGTGTATCAGCGTGTGTTTGGGTTGAGTCTGCTGTAGTTGGAATAGATAAAGAAGAAAAAGAAGGAGAAGAGAGGAGATTTCGGGACGGGTTATGGGCTTTGGGCCGAAGTTTGTAAAATAAATTAATTAAAATAAAATGGGAATGTGAACAAGGCTTCAAGAAATTTTCCCCAAATATCAAGTTAATTGTTTTTACTTTAAACGTATGGGAAAAATAAATGAAGTAATTTAAAGTTTTTAATTTAACCTTAAACTTAGGTTAATAAATGATGCTAATTTAATGAATTAAGTTTAAATTTAATTAAGTTGAAATAACTATATATATGTTAATTATTTAGTTAATTACAAAAGTTTATTAAATTAAAATTAAATGGTGTAGTTAAGTAGATGGTTAAGGGAAGTAAAATGTTTTAAACTTTTTAATTAATCAAGGGTCTTAAGTGATTTTACATGTTAATGATAAATCAATTCCAAATATTTAATTTAAATAAAATATAAATGGCTTGTAAATAAGTCGATGACAATTAAGCAGGATTTATTAGTAATTAATTTATTTTGTTTAAAATTAATTAGATGATTGTGTGACTAGTTAATCTAGCGTATGAATGTTTTAAATTGATTAAATATTTGGATTTGCTTTAATATCTCTAGTACGTTAGTTCATGATATTCTGTGATATGAGATACTGGGATTGAACTATTGATAATGTGAGTTGTTTATTTGAATAGATATTTGTGACGGCGTTGGATTCGAAAAGATCGGGGTCGGATATCAGCGATATCTGAAACCACTTTGAATTTATTAATCACTGATTTGATTATAGAATCAAATAGGCTGAAATGGAATAAGTTAGTAAACTTGGCCATTTAAACGAAGTAACGGCACTTAGATATTATTTTGTGAGAAAATGTTTGGCTATAGCAAGATAAAACTCATAGTGATGAATGAGTTACCTAGGTTTTCAAAGAAGCTTTACAACTTTAGTATTTCAAATTAAATGGGTTTACTCACGCTGGTTTCCAGCCTGACTCGGGTGTTACTTTATTGTAATGGTCAGATCAGACTGAGTATTACAGATTTTTAGGTTAGGATGTTCTGGAGCTCAGGAGGCGAGCTGGATGGCAGGGACGAATAAAGTATTTTCCACTATGTTTTAGAGTTTGTATTGATTGTATTCAGGGACAAGTTATTATAACTATCCGGATTATTTATTGATGATTGTACTCTGATATTTTATATGTAAATTGACATTTACAGCTTTCTTTGTGTAAATGTTGTTATTTTTATATTATATTTTGATCCGCTGCGATTGTGAGATTCTACGTCGTTGTTTTCTGTTTCTTCTTCTATCTCTTTTCTTCTTACCCTAACGATCTAGGAATCAATTACTTCGCACTTCTACAGTGAACGTATTAGTGTCAAATTTTTGGAATCAAAAATTTGGGGCCGTCATTTGGTATCAGAGCTGAAGGTTAAGCAAGAACCTTAGCTCTGGTGGGGGTTACTCATTTGAATAGGGTTGGTAGTACCCTAGAATGAGTTGAGTGTATTATATATGAGGGCGTACTTGTTAATTTCTTATATAAATTTTTAAAACGGTTTCAAAAATTGAAGATTCTTAAGCTTATATTTTGATATATATAGAGCAATAATTTTTCTAATTATTATAATATATTAAGATAATTGGTTGTTGATTACTAAAATTAAATATAATAATAATAATTGAGTGGTAATATATATACAACCGAATAGAAATTTGGGTAAGGATTAACTATGCAAATAAGTTGAGCTAAAAATGGATTCAAACCTGAACTTAAATCCTGGAAATTCAAAAGAATTTTCAATGTATTGAAATAAGTTACCTAGATTTGATTTTCCAGCAAATTATCATGGAATATATAGAGTATATGATTTCTAGATATGGTACTTATTATAAATTGGGTATTGTATCTGAATAAAAGAATGTTTATTTTTATAAAATAAATAATAATGAAACAAGAATGAAATGTTTTAAGGAAGTAAACATTTAGATACGTATGACTTATAAAGTGGAGTGGGTTCAAATTGTGAAGTTTTAAAATCTAAGTCCAGAAAATTGAAATTGTTTCAAAATGTTAAAAGAAATAATAAATAGTTTTATTCAGAATATTTTTGAATGTAGGATCTTACTTTAAAACAAGTGTGTTTTAAAAAAATTAAGGGAATTTGTTCAAAATTGAAAACCAAGAATGGTTTAAAATTGAAAGTATGACCTGGTGTGCTAATGAAATAAACAAGTGGATATACATAATAACAAAGTTGATTGGAAGTAAACACTTAGTGTTGAATTTTGAATTTCCCCAAATCGAGAGTATAACCCAAAGTGAAATAAATTTTTGGACTTATAAGCGGGAAGGGATATTGGTAGGAAAATTTAAATTTGAAATGAAAATTAAAATTGAGGAGTCTAAATGGATTAATAAATTAGAATTTAACTCTGGATAAGTTAAATAAGTTGTAGACTTATAATCAAACATAGGAAATTTCAAGATGAAATTGAGATTTAACTTCGGGGAAGTTAAATAAGTTTAGAACGAATAACCTGAATTGGAAATTTCTAGGTGAAATTTGAAGATTTAACTTAGGGAGTCATATGTGATCTTAAAACGGGTTTGAGTTATGGAAATCGGTAATGGACGCTATTGATGGATGTTTTAGATAATTTGGATGTTTATTTTCTTTGACATATCCTACCGTCATCCTGTTGTTATTAATAATCTATGAAACCGTGAATTGGATTATTTTAAATGAATCAAGAAGTGGTTTAAGATAATATATATCCATTACTAAAATTAAATGAAAATAAAACCTTATTTTAAAACTATTTTGATTTTCGAAATGAAATTGTAATTATGAAAACGAAATCACTTGAACTTAAGATTTAAATGTTAAAAAGGAACTTGCAAACTGAAATTGTTAAGAATTGGGTTCAAAGTTAGAAGTTAAAATTGGGTAATAAATGGGATTTCGAAGATTAAATTGTTTAAAAAGATTTGAACTCTTACTTGAACCTTGAAATAAGTTAAGTAAAGGTAAATTAAATGAATATTATAATTCGGACTTAGAATTAAATTTTATAAAGACTTAGGTTGTTAAATCAAAAGTAAAGGTTAATTTGATTTAGGGGATTAAATCAACATTTGAAATTTTAACTCAAATTTGTATAAATTGTGATGATTTAAAATTTGAAAATGAAATTGGAATTAATTCAAAGGTAGAATTGAAACGAATTTAATGGGAATGGAAATTGAGATGGGTTCAATGGGAGATTGGGAGATTTAACAGTTTGGCTCTGAACTATTTTCAATAAATTATTTTAATATAAACTGTCTAAAATCTATTTCCTAAAATATTTAGATTTATTTGATCTTTTCAAGCTATTTACTATACAAAACATTCTTTTTAAAATTCAAACTATCTTATACTCATTATTCAACCATTTTACAACTACTTTACAACTAATTACTATTTTACAACTATTTTGCAACTATTTAACTATTCTACAACTATTTTATAACCACTTCACTATTCCACAGCTATTTTACAATTAATAAATATTTTACAAACACTTGGCTATCTTAAACTTTTCAAAGCTATTTTCTAAATTCAAGCTGGTCAGAGTGCAAACTGTTTATAATTAAATACCAACTGAGACAAGAATTGAAGTGATAACCCAAATGGAAATTGAAGCAATTGTGAATATGTGAATAGAAATCAAAATGAATGGGAATAAAAAGAAAATTGATTTAGCTAATAATCAATGAAGATAAACACGTAGGATGAACGTATATTATTCTATTCGCATAATGATTTGATCCAAATTCGAGGACAGAATTTTGAGATAGTATATCGATACGAGTTGGGATTTTTCACTTGATTTTTGATGGCGCACCCTGGATATGGATTTTTGATTGATTCTGGAAATTCTCTATCATATTTATGGCTATGAAAGGAGAATGACGGTTTCTGATCAAGAAACCAGATCTGAGTCCGCACTAGGAAGTCGGGCGGACGATACTAGTTTGAAAGTGAAATTGTGTGATCGAGTGAGCAATCGTGTGACGCCCCACCTCAATACCCACGCTAGCCAAGAACACTACGGAGTAATGCTGTCAACTAGCGCGGAGAATAAGGCTGTTGAGGAGCGACCATCCATGTAACTTCTTTGTGCGAGCACCGATATGTCAGATAGTATAGCATGCATTTCATTTAAGGAGGAAGTCCGACATACCGATACAAACTCAAAGCTATCACACGGTGGCTATAAATAAATCTTCGGAAACAAATATATAAATAAACATAACACAATCAGTCACAGACATCCATATCACAAAGGCGAAAAAAGATATGAATATATAACTAACACATGAAAGTGTACATCAGAGTAGTGGTCATGAAAGGACCACATACACAAAAGAATAGCAACACGTGCTATACAAAAGAATACATCTATGACTCTATATCTCAAGTGTAAACGACAAAAACTGCTAATCTAAATGGTCAGCCAAAAGTCAGAGTAGTAAATCCCTGGGGGAGAAGTCAAGCAGAAGCCTCTGTAACATCTCGGTCTGACTCGAGTATTATTTATAAGAAAATAATAAACGGATCAGTCTAGCTATAAATATCAGGTAACATGATATAAAACAATAGATATGGCAAGAACATATAGTAACCATAAAGACATACTATGATAAGCATGTAAATGAAGATCATCAAGAGATCAAACAATATCAAAAGAATCTTCTAAAAGATCCAAATTCACCTAAAAAAAGTGATGACACGCAAATTCACCAAAGCATAAAAGCTGGAAAATCATAACAATGAAAGTCATGAAAATAGGTGAAGCACAAATTCCAGAAGACTGCACAAGAAATCCAGAAATCACAATATAGGAGCATGAAAACTCACAAAATGGGAGCATGAAAACTCACCTACACGTGTAACACAAAGCGAGACGCTATCTCATGGTTGCAAGCTATTAATTTTGACACACGAATGGCCAAGAAGACCGTGGGGCGCTACCCCACATATGTGATGGCGAAATATCACACAAATGCGATGGCGAAACATCACAAGAGCGGGGTCTAGTCTCCCTCGCAGACAAAGAGACATCGGACAGTTGCTAGTCTAAAACACAAAAATGATCGTCATGATCATCAAGTAGTGTCAATCTCACCAAGCCAGTAAATATATGAGTTTAGCTTCATGTCCCATAACCACTTGCTTAACTCAAATTTTTACGAACAAGCTGTAGATCTTCACTAGAAGATTGTCACAAAAGGTTTTAAAGAAAAGGTTTGTATATACTAGTAGATTGGAAAACGGTTTAAGGAAAGAGCTTTGTAGTAAAATAGAGTTAAAATTGTTTTGATGAAAGAGTTTTGATATTTACTACTAGTATTGAAACCTTCATATTTCTAAAGTAATTATCCCGCCTTTTTAGCAAGGCCGTGATACCATAAAATCGACCGAGGAGCCCAAGATAGTTTGTCTCGAAGAATGGTCGACTCAGCATCTCAACAAAGCAAGTTCTGTTGAATGTTTTTCAGATAAGATCCCCTACGGAGGGGGGTCCAGGGGGTGGCAACCCCCCAAGGTGGGTGTGCGGGGGCAACACCCCCAAGGTCAGGTCGCGGGGGTCCAGGGGGCAGCGCCCCGTCCAAAACGGTACGACCTAGTGAAGACCTAGGGGAGGATAGGATCGAGCGACCTAATGGTTGCGACCTAGGGGTCTAAGGGGTCAAGCGACCTAGTGGTTGTGACTTAGAGGTGTTCGCGAGTTAGCAGAAGCGAGCGACCTAACAGAGGCGAGCGACTTAAGGGGTCATGCGACCTAACTGGAGCAACCTTGTGGTCATGCGACCTAACTGAAATGGCCAAGCGACCTAACAACCCAGGCAAGGTCGAGCGACCTAACGACCTAATGGATCAAGCGACCTAAAGGAAGTGAGGTCGAGCGACTTAAAGTTGTAAGCATGCGGCCTAGGTGGACGCGACCTAATGGTCATGCGACCTAGAGGAATGAGCGACTTAAGCGAGCGACCTAGTCATTTGAGGTCGAATGACCTATTTAAACCGCGACCTAACATGTCTAACATGCGAGCGACCTAAGGGTTTAACACGCGAGCGACCTAAGGGTTTTAACACGCGAGCGACCTATCATCCCAAGGCCTAACGACCTAACTCCGAAAGAGCCAAATATGCAGGAGATCAACCTATAGGCGAACGACCTAGAGGCAACGACCTAACTCCGAACGAGCTAAGGCCAGAACGAGCCAAATGAAGGTGAGACTTTTCCTAGGCGAACGACCTAAAGGTCCAGAACGACCTAACTGTAGTTTTTCGCCTAAAACACCAAAAATTGGAGTTTTTCCCCAATCCAAACCAAATGCAAATGTACATGCTAAAGTGATGGGGAATCATTCCCAATAGTTCAATATAGTTATAGACTAGAATTGTGAGATAAAAATCTAACCTTTTCACCAAATTATGAAGGTAAAGCTTGAAGGTGAATGGAGAAGCAACTACAAGCTTGAATCCAATGCTTTTCCTTGAATTTGGAGTTGAATGATGGAGTTGGAGTTGAAACCTAGGCTTGGAGTTTCTAATTTCCCTTTCCACTCACCATTAATGTTAAAGTTTGTGTTTGGTAGGAATTTATGAAGAGTGAGGAGAAGGAGAGAAGTGGGTTTGAGTCATAATGGCTAATCTAACCCAAAGTCCAAAGCGGGAAAAGTAAGTGAAATTCCACTAACTCCAAACCTATCAATGTTTATACTTTAAAAAATTGTAAACGACATTTCAAACTCAATGGAAGTGGTCTCGAGTCCTAATTTGACCGTTTGCAAAAAGTAGCTTTTCGGACCAATATCTGATTAACGACAAAATATTTAAATAAAATATTTAAATATAAAATCGATAAATATGCGGGTTGTTACAAATCGGATTTGATATTGCGTACGGATGATATATGTACATCATATGTGCTTGAATGAAATAGATATTAAAAATGATTTTGGATGGAAAAGTATATTTTGAGAAATATATGATGAATAAGAATGGAAGTTGGATATCACTATAACTGAAACTCATTTTATAAAAAGTAAGTAATATAAAAAACAACTTTATAAAGGAAATCAAGCTTGAATATTTGATTTGGCATAAATAAAGTATGTATATATATATATATTTGTTATATATGATAAACTCCCCTTGTTGCATTTATAAACAGAAAAGATCTTTGAAAAATATTTGAAGTATAAAAAGGAATTTATATAAGTAGAAAGTGATCCAACATATATATATATATATATATATATATATATATATATATTGTTCTAGTTAAAAGAATAAACTTATATATATCTATATATATAAATGATTTTATGAAATTGGGAAAAAGGTTTTTGGAACCCATTGATTTTGAAAGGCTTTTGATTTTTGGAAAAAGCAAATTTTGGGAATTTGGAAAGCCAAGTTTGAGAACTATCGATTTTGAGATATCGATTCTATGAAAATGGGATTTATATATGATACATATAAGAGTATGATTTGAAAGATACTATATGTGTATAGTATAAAAATGTTTTGAGAATGTTGTAGGGGAAAAGACGCTCCCATTTAGAGTTGAAACTTGAAGTAGGAGATCCACGGGGTAGTTCTGCCTTGAGCCCTAAGGGGGGTTCTAAATTTGATCCCTGAGGATGTCCGGACTAAACTATAGTTCCTAAGGATTATGATTGGGTAGCGAAAGTCGAGGGTGATGATGCCTACAAAGACATTAGGGTTATGTTGTGACGGCAGTATAACTCAGTGTAACTGCGATCTACTGCGCTCCATAGCATAAGTCGAGGCCAGTGATTGCTTAAAGTCTACGTTTGATTTCGTTGGGAAAGCGACGTAACATCGGTAGACTGCATTCTATGAAGACATAGCGAAAGTCATGTGGTTGTGAGTGCCTACAGGCTACATTGGGACTCGACCGATGTAGTCTGCGATCTATATGGTCTGTATGGTGAAGTTCCATTTGGCAGTGAAATTCGAGGGCGCTGATGCCTACAATACATGGTTTTTGTCATGATGGAAACATAACCCTAAGTGTAGCTGTGAATCTATGGCGGTACCATGGTGTAATCGTGAGGCACGGATGCCTACGGTTTTCTATGGATTTCGTCGGGATGGCGACGTAATCATCGGGCTAACTGCGACCATGGAGGGGGTGATGATTTCCAGAGAATTATCACAAAAATGTTTTCTATATTTTCATAAAAGTTTTCTAAGTATTTTCACTGGGTGTTTAAAACGGGTCTGCTAAGTACTTATAGATTTTCAGTTCTACGCCTGATCAACATATGACCGAATTTCTATGAGAACAGGGATGGACTTGTTGAAACATCGAGTTATAAAAAGTATTTTAATAAAAAAAATTTGATAATATTATATAGATTTTTAAAGTGTTTTAAAAATTTAAAATAAAAGAGTAAGAGTTAAAAAAATTTAAAGAATAATTTAACTGATAACAAACGTTGTAATTACAATTCTTGCCTCGTTCCTTTTCGAGGACGAAAAGTTCTAAAGGAAGAAGGAATGTGACAACCCGATTTTTTAACATCAGATAATTGAATAATTAACTGATTTTATTAGTTGAACAAATAAATTTTGATAATTAAATATTGGGATATATATAAATTGACTTAAAGCTATATAGGATATTTAATTATGAAATTGTAGGATATATATATGCCCCATGAAATGAAATGTAGGAAAGTTTGTAAAAATGTGGATACATATTTATATAATATCAAAAATTCACATAAGATATTTTAATTGTTCCAAAGTTATATTTATATTTTCAAAATATCAAAATAATTTATATTTAAACTCTACATTTCTAAACACTAGAATGTATGTATATGGTTATTAATTAAAAATATTAATAACTTAATCCTAAAAATGAAATAGTAATAAATGATAGGTTTTATAATATTAAGTAAATCTTTTGAGCTTCATAGTTAGTAATTAACTAAAATAAAAATATAAAGAAAAATTAAAAAAATATATAAATGTGTAGGACACTTGTAAGCTAAGGGGAACATAATAATTCATTTAAACTCACAAGTGTCAAAAAACTTCTTTAGAATGGATTTCTTCATTTTTAATAAAAAGAAAATAAAAATATAAAACGTAAATAAATATAAAATATTTCCTTGGCCATTTGTAAGACTAGGAAGAGGTCCTGTGTACAAGTGTCAAATTTATTGGTTTTCTTCATTTTAAAAAATAAATAAACAGATAGATAAAATGATTTAAAGATAAAAAACAAGGTGTTGTACAAATGTATACACTTATATATATGTCTCAGCTTCTTTCTATCATTCTCCAAAACTAAGATCAGAAAAATAAAAGAAAACCAAACAACTCTTTCAAGTTTCAAACTGAAGCAAGGCAAGCTAAATTCAAATTCAGATTCAACTCAACTAAAAAATATAGATCAAGCTTCCAGACAAAATTAGCTATTTCCAGATTTCTAAAGCTTCCTCTATTCAAATTTTTATGTGAGTAAACTTCATTTTTGAAATCAAATCTTTTTATAAAATCTTGGTTTGTGCTTAAAGGTAAAAATAGTAATAACTAATTGGAATGTGTTGTTGCATGGGAATAAAAGCGTATATGACGGTATATTGAAATATGAGAAACCTGTACATATGTGTTACCTCTGTTTAGTCTTTCCCGGCATGTTCAACTCTCCAAAAATCAATATCTCATCCTCTAGTTAGTTTTGGCCATAATGTTTGAAGGATTTCTATTTGCATGTGAGTGTACTTAATTTTAAAATTGATTTCATTTGATATTATCAAGTTTACATATAGGAAGAGGTATGTTTACAGTAAGTTAACTCAAAATGTAAAATTTCAAGCATCGTATTTCGATCTTTGGCTTGCATAGACGTGATCGCTAGGTGAAATAATGAATTTAGGTGATGAATTCGTGATTTTTAACTTTGTATTTAGAGAGGAATCAGGAGTTGGTCGATATCAAGTTTTTGGTCAATTCTCGGCGATCAGAGGATGGAGGGCAGTCGGGGTTGTTGCTGGAGGTAGTTTGTGGGTCGAGGATCGCAGGAAAAATGGTTGGAGATTTTTCTAATCGGCAGGGAGGCTAAACAGCGTCGAGGTAGGGTTTTGGGGATTCATTCAAGTCGAGGTCGTTTTTGTAGCGAATGCGACTTCACGGTGGAATCGAGTTTAGCCGGAGTGGAAAAATTAGAGAGGTGGTCGAGTGGCGAAGGTCTAGACATGGATTCGTGGTTCCTGGTGGTCTGGGATGGTGGCGCAAGGTGGATTTGGCGATCGGCTTTTGTTCCTGAAGGTGCTCGTCTTGCTCGATTTCAGTGTGGTGGTTAGCTTCGGGTTCTGGGTGGTTAAGGATGGTCGGCGTGTCGTCGTAGACTTTGTGGCATCATCGGCGATGGGTCGGAGCAGAGTCGTCGCGTGTGCACGTGCACGCGTATCAGCATGTGTCTAGGTTGAGTTTACTGTAGTTGGAATAGATAGAGAAGAGAAAGAAGGAGAAGAGAGGAGATTTTGGTTCAGGTTGTGGGCTTTGGGTCAAAGTTGGTAAAATAAATAAATTAAAATAAAATGGGAATGTAAACAAGGCTTCAAGAAATTTTACCCAAATTTCAAGTTAATTGTTTTTACTTTAAACATATGGGAAAAATAAACAAAGTAATTAAAAAAATTTAATTTAATCTTAAATTTAGGTTAATAAATGATGCTAATTTAATGAATTAAGTTTAAATTTAATTAAGTTGAAATAACTGTATATATATGTTAATTATTTAGTTAATTACAAAAGTTTATTAAAATAAAATTAAATGGTGTAGTTAAGTAGATGGTTAAGGGAAGTAAAATGTTTTAAACTTTTTAATTAATCAAGGGTCTTAAGTGATTTTGCATGTTAATGATAAATTAATTCCAAATATTTAGTTTAAATAAAATATAAATGGCTTATAAATAAGTTAATGACAATTAAGCCGGATTTATAAGTAATTTATTTTGTTTAAAATTGATTAGATGATTGTGTGACTAGTTAATCTTGCGTATGAATGTTTTAAATTGATTAAATATTTGGATTTTCTTTAATATCTCTAGTACGTTAATTCGTGATATTCTATGATATGAGATACCAGGATTGAACTATTGATAATGTGAGTCATTTATTTAAATAGATATTTATGAAGGCATTAGATTTGAAGAAATTTATTAATCACTGATTTGATTATAGAATCAAATAGGCTGGAATGGAATAAATTAGTAAACTTAGCCATTTAAACTAAGTAACGGCACTTAGATATTATTTTGTGAGAAAATGTTTGGCTATCGCAAGATAAAACTCGTAGTGATGAACGAGTTACCTGGGTTTTCAAGGAAGCTTTACAACTTTAGTATTTCAAATTATATGGGTTTACTCACGCTGGTTTCCAGCCTGACTCGGGTGTTACTTTATTGTAATGCTCGGGTCAGACCGAGTATTACAGATTTTTAGGTAAGGATGTTCTGGAGCTCAGGAGGCGAGCTGGATGGCAGGGACGAATGGAGTATTTTCCGCTATGCATTAGAGTTTGTATTGATTGTATTCAGGGACATGTTATTATAACTGTATGGATTATTTGTTGATGATTGTACTCTGATATTTTATATGTAAATTGACATTTACAGCTTTCTTTGTGTAAATGTTGTTATTTGCATATTATATTTTTGATCCGCTGTGATTGTGAAATTCTGTGCTGATGTTTTCTGTTTCTTCTTCTACCTCTTTTCTTCTTACCCTAACGATGTAGGATTTTGGCGTTCAATTACCCGGCACTTCTACAGTGAACGTATTAGTATCGAATTTTCGGGGTCGAAAATTTTAGGTTGTTACATATACGGATCGCAATTCACTAAGATACTTATTCTCTTAGAAGGAGTTGAATATGAGACAACAAAGATGGTTATAGTTTTTAGTTGCTTATGATTTTATAATCGAGTACACACCAGGGAAAGGAAACAAAGTTGCATATGCACTTAGCAGGAAACATCAGAGTGTGGTGTTAGCTATGTTGGCTGAATGTAAAGATTTAGAAGCATTAACTACTTGTAGTATGCGGTTAAAATCGACTGCCGGTTCTAGATTAGAGTACCGCAATGTTATCTTATTTGAAAGTTCGACTAGTATTGATCGAAAGGATTACTTATAAACAAAGAGGCGATCCAGTCTTAGCTGAAAAAGTTAGAATATTGGAAAGTGGAATTATGATTGATGACTTGAAGGTTTTTTATCTTGACCAAAATGGATAGTTGAGAAAGAAAGGACAACTCTGTGTTCCAAACGTTGGAGACCTAAGGAAAGAAGTTCTTAGGGAATGTCACTGATCGAAATTCACTATTCATCTTAGAGGACTAAGATGTATCCGAATATGAAGAGAGGTTTCTTCTGGAAGTGTATGAAAAGGGATGTTGACTTTATGGGTAAAGCAGTGTTTGAACCGTCAACAAGTAAAAGTCGAACATCAGAGGCCAAGTGGATTGCTTCTAACTTTTGATATTCTAATATGGAAATGAGATTCTATATCTATGGATTTCATAGACAGATTGCCATGGTCGAATAGAGGAAATGGAAGTATTTGGGTTATAGTGGACAGAATGATCAAGAGTGCACATTTAGTACATATTAAGTCGATAAGAATGGCACCTCTTTTTGCTATGCTATTCATGAAGAATATAGTTAGACTACATGGAGTTCCTAACAATATGGTTAGTGACTAAGATTCCTTATTTACTGGAGAATTCAATAAGATTCTGTAAGAGGTTTTAGGTACCAAGCTCATGATGAGTACCACTTACCATCCACGGACCGATGGGCGGATGGAAAGAGTTAGCAAAGCCTTGGAGGATCTATTAAGAGTTTATGTGCCAGATTTTGAAGGATCATGGAAAGATCATCTACACATAGTCGAGTTTTGGTATAACAACAATTATCACACTAGTATAGGGATGGCTCCTTTTGAACTTTATATGAAAGGCTGTGTAAATCACCCATATGTTGGTTAAAGACCGAAAATAGATTAGTTCTTAGACCAAATACGGTACGAGAAGCCATAGAAAAGATTGAATTTATTTAGGCTAGAATAATGGAAGCTTAATCCAGGTAGAAAATTTATGCAGATAAAAGACGGAAGGACATGGAAGTCTCAATTGGAGAATATGTTTTCGTCAAAGTATCACTTTGAAGAGTGTAGTAAGATTTGGGAAGTCATAAAATTGGCACCTAGGTTTGTTGGACCATTTCCTATTATAGAAAGGATCGGAAGACTAGCTTACAGGATAGAGTTATGCAGTTTGGCATGAGTCCACAATGTTTTTCATATTTCTCATCTTAGGAAGTGTGTTCGAGACCTAGAGACAACTATTACTCCGACTTTGGAAGACTTAGTAGTGGAACCGGACATGACCATAGTTAGACATCCAGTTCATATAGTAGCTAGGGATGAGAAGAAGCTAAGGAACAAGATAGTCGGATTAGTAAAAGTCTAGTGGATTGATGACGAGAGAGACTGTACCTGGGAAATGGAGAGCAGAATTAGACACATTTTTTCCGACTTATTTGATGGCATGTTTTGCTTCTATGTTTGGATGTTTGTTGTAGGTACCTTATCGTAATTTCAAGGATGAAATTTATTTAAGGAGGGAAGTCTGTAACACCTCTAATTTTGATTAACATTATTTAGAACATTTAAATAGATAAATAAAATAACGTTGAACGAGAAGGAGATTGAGATTGAGATTTAGTAATTAATGTGGGTCGAGCCTAATTAATGAACTAATAGAATTAGTTCGAACATCAATAAGATAAAAGAGTATATACGGAGTGCAAAATGGGAAATGGGCATACTTTCTTAAACATATACTCTCATTCGCATTCCCATATTTATTCCATTCAGCACAAATGAAATCAAAAGAGCAAGGGTTGGCCATTACAGAGGATTCAAACAGGAAGACAAAGATAAAGAATCAAGACTTAAACAAGGGGAAATCAAATTTAACTCAAATCTCAAGTTCCTTAATCCATCCAAGGTGAATAATAGATGCATCTCACGTTTTAAGTATTAATTTCAATTTTAAGGATAAATCCGTTCTTTAGATGCTATTATGCCATGTTTTGGTTATGAGATGATTATATGCTTGATGAATAATAGGATTCATTATAAAATTATATAATTAGTTTTAAGAAAGAAAACCTAATTCTTATGACCCAAACAATCTGAAACTTTGATATGACTTTTAGAATATTACTTTAGAAGTGAGTTTCGAATTTCATAATTTTCTAATAACGTATGAATATTTTATGACTTTCTCAAGGGAAGAAGATGGTTTATTTTGGATTTTAATTATTAAAAATAATTAAATAAAGTTCTCGGCCTTGAAATTTTTATATGTTAAAGAAATAATAAATTTGATTTATAGTGATTTTTGAGGATTTTTCCTAAATGTTTAAGAATTATTAATAAATTATTTAAGCTAGAAGGTTTTAATTGATATATTGGGATATTAATATAAAGGGCTATTTTGAAAAATGATTTAGTAATGATAATTATGGTATTTGGCGGTTTTCTAGAAAATAATGTGATAAAGGTTTTTATTAACCAATAAGAATTTGACAAATAATTGGAGTAGGTATAAAGAAATTACTTTGGTCAGCAATGAAATAGTTTTCTTGTTAACTGCGGTTTTGCCACTTCAACTTCATTGACACCGAAGACCACATCATCACTATTATACATCTTTGACATGAATGAATGTATAGGATATCACCACAGGTGAAATGAATAAATTAGTTTGAGTTTAGATACGATGTCGGCATGCACGTCTTCAATGTCAATATGGTCATATTAGTCACATTTTATACCAAGGTAAGTCGTCGATTATCCTTTACAAATGTTGTTGAATCCAATGTTTTTGAAGAGACTGTAGCGATTGATAACGATGCCACAGTGTTTTGATAAGGACTTCGCGTTTGATCATTTTGACCTAGATGGTCGTCAACCTTATAGCTTACCACTTTAGAACCTTAACCCTAACTTTCGAAGAGGCCATGTTGCCGCATATTTTGACTTTGGCTCTAATGAGGTCACTATTTTAGCTAAGGAATTGATTCCAACACTCCTCAATGTCGTCGAAATTCTTCTATAATTTTATATTACATTTTACAAAGTGGATGACTTCGACTATATCCCGTTAAATTTTTAATGTTAATGACTTTAACATGTTTTTCAATGATGAAGAGGGGAGATGACCCCATGGTAAGAATGACGTCAATGTTTATACTAAAAAGCTTTTAAATGTTTGGCCTTATAGCCTATGCTTTGAAGGACGAAGATCCTCGTCAACAATATCCTTCTCACATTTTATCAATATAAAGACTTTGTATTACTTTAACTCTATAACCTATGTTTAGAGAGAAAACCGCTAGGTTACTTCAAACTTCATCAATAAAGATTTTATAAAAGCCTATATCATGGCATAAATATTTTGTGTAAAGTAAAGGGCTATAATTTCCTTGCTTTAAATATGATTTCAAGGGTTAAATCATTTGTAAAGAAAAATGTTTTCAAGGAAATAGAGAAGGTTATTTAGCCTATAATTTTACCAATGTTACTATTGTTTTTATCACTTTTGGATAGACCGTGATAGGATAAATTGACTCAAAGATTAAAAAATCATATGGGACTGGTGTAGGGTAGCACCTTGTACTTTAGCTAGTAGCCCCTAGCTAAATTAAGTCCAAAATTCCAGTATGTATGGTAAGAGTAAAAATAGATTTACACATAGAAATGAATACATAAAGATGAGATAGATTATCAAGGAGCCCCCAAAACCATTAAGATCGGTTGACCTTAGGAATAGTAAGTTTTGGACAGACTGTCCAATTGCTTTCTAATGGTGAGTTAGGTAATATGATATATCTGGTAGGCCCGAGTCATCCATAGTTTTATAGTCAGCCTGGGTAAACTATGATGTTGGGATGGATAGTCCTTTGATTCATACATATTGTTTACGATTTTCCATGTTGCATGCATGCATATTATTGTTTATATTGTTTATTTTAACCAGTTTGGTTACATGACTTTGATTTGTAAAAGATATATTTTAAAAAGGGATATTAGTGTGGGGAAAACCATTTCGCTCAACGACATGGTCGGCATATTATTATTCACACCAGATTTATTATCTAGCTCGAAGTTTATATTTTTTTTCCCCTTAAATTCTTGGATGCTCAAATTTTAATTTGAGTAGGTTGAGAGTAAGAGTTTATAGGTTTAGTAGATTTTGTGAAATAAAGCTTTCGAAGACGTGCAATAGTCAAGGGCTAGTTGTTTAGGAGACTATCTATTAATTATTTTCTTTGTGTCATGACATTTCGTTTTATGTATGTATTAGCAGAAGTTGTATCTGTCTATTTAGTAACATTGATCAACCAAGGGGCATCTTCTTATGTCGCTCTTGGAGTATGTTGTAATAATTATATTTTATCTGAACCCAGGCAACGTTTGGGATTATGTACCGAATATGAAATATTATCTTTGAAACGAAATGTAAATTTTTTTCTTTTATTTCATATTCTTGTGTTTCTGATATTATGGATACTTTTAACATGACTTCATTTTGTCAAAGGAGATTAATACTATAGATGATTGCAGCATCTGTATTGCTTAGTATCGGGCCTCAAGATGGGCATGTTACAAAGGGTCACCCCAAATGAGTTTTGTCAGACCTTCTTATCAAGCCCAATAGTATATACGATCTCTGTCATGTTAGAATCAACTAATTAAGCTTACCGATTTAGTAGGGTGTCTAGAAAAGTAATGTCTAGGGTGGGTTTAGGCAATCAGGTGCACTGCCTACCTGACTACCGGCCTAACACTAACGGTGAAGTAAACTCAAAGGTTATCCCTAATAGAAATAACCTAATTTGAATTTGGGCCTTGGGGTAATTTTCAACATCTGTTTTGAAACTAAGATTAAATAAAAATTTAAATTTAAAAGTTAAATTTAAAATAAGAAGTATATTATAAATGTTATAATATGATTTTTTTCGAAATTAATCTGAAAATTTATAAATTAGTTTTGAAAATTAATTAATTATCGCTTAAATTAAATAAATTATCTGAATAGTTTATTAATTAAATTATATACAATATATATAATGGTTATGTTATATTATCCTCAATTGTTTAAAGTGATGTAAATATATATATGAAATTTTTGAAATTAAAAATTAATTAAATTTATTTAATTAAATAAATTAATTAAATGTTAATTAGTAAACCAAATTATACACATATATAAAGATATGTTTGTATATCTATAAATTTTATAACATACGTATTAAATATAAAATATTTACTAGAATAATATAAAAAAATTAATTTGTTAATGAATATTATTAATTAAATAATATTTAATTAATAAATTAATATAATATTATACATAAGACTATATATGAGTTAATTGCACTATAAAAGTTATTATATAGTAATTAAAACTTATATAATATGAATATATAATATAATCAAAGATGGAACAATAAGAAACCCTAATTAGATTTCAGGAATACATACTTACGTATAGTACGTATGTCATGATTTCAGATGTGTCTGACACTCGATTCATAAGGGTATTTTAAAAGAAATAAATTATTTCGTAAGTCAATATTACCCAATCAATGTATAAAAGATTTTGAATCTTCAATATAAAGTTATCCTCTATCATTTATATTAATAAATTACTTGTATACTCCTTAGCTGTTGATATTCCTCAAACTAAGGATGTTATGTGTAGTACTATTAATATATTGAATAGAGGAGGTAAAATATATTTACATATATGTTGATATTCCTTAAATTACATACATTTATACTTAGGATGTCGCGATAAATAGTAGCTATGAGTGAGTAACCTCTTTAGATTTGTTGATATTCCTTAAGGTCAAAATGAGAATAAGACAAATACCATGAGTTAGGAGTTATGTATGATACAATCGATAATAAGTTGTCCATCACTTCTGAGCCTATTGTTGATATTCCCCATAGTCAAAATCCCAAAGCAAGCGAGTTCTAACATCCAATATAGTAGTCAAAAGATTTCTATGTTTCTTTTTAGGGTTTTGATAAACATAAAAGTCTAGTGGGAGCCTTATTAGACTAATGAAATGGTAGCATTTAACTTTTTTAATATTGTAAGAACATTTATTATATAAAGTTAAAATAACCGACATAGATAAATTTGTGCAACTAATAAAATTGATAAAAAAAAATTAAATTTAGATATAAATATAAACTAAATTAAAGATTGACAAAGAAATATAAGATATACTTACCTTTAAATCCTTTAGTATGTTGTCGCTGCAAGGTCCATGCAAAAGCCAATTTGTTCAACCACTAAAGCATTCATGTCTTGATCACTTAATTATTTATTTGTACAATACCATTTTAATGACAGCCTTTCTTACTCCGAAAAATGAGTCATTGATAGTATAGGAAAAAGAAAGATAAGAAGAAAAACTACATAATCAAAGAATCTCACCACAAATCAGAACAACATATAATATTTAACATAGGATATTACTTAGTCATTTCCATAATAACAATACATCAGAGTCATTACATTACAACCTTCAACTGGACAATTATAGCTACCTGCCGATGCAAAATACATAGATCATACAAACATATACAATAGAAATAGAAATAATTAGCTGACGGTGAAGCCACTTGCTTCAGTTCCTCCAAAATGCTTCCATAAGAAACCTTGACCACTTGGCTACTCGTACAAATTTGAGTACCCAAGAGTTTTAGGAAAAGAAAATAAAACTCTGGGTTAGACATAGGTCTAGTGTGAGTAAACTCAAAACAATTTTTTTTTTACTTTTATCAAATGCTTTGAAAATCAAAGGTATCTTGTAAGACCATGCCGCATATAAACACGAACGAGTTTTTTACCTTACGGTAACTAGAACACTTTATATAGAAATCTGGTGATATTATTATAATGTCTAAAATTTTCAAGAAAATAATGAACATATTCGAAATTGTTACATTAATTAAATTCTAGCATAATAGTTATACAACTAAGACCGAAGGTACTTATTGGGAAATGGATTCCATACAATGGTCGTGCCACTGGGGTACCGCCCGTCACAGTACACCTCTAAATTTGTGTACCGAGGTCAAACCTATCGACCCCTGCTAACACAAGACTAGCCTACCCTTTACTGGATAGTACCAAATAAGATCACCCCTCGATTTGAATGAGCAACCGTACTAAAGCATACACGAGTTGACAATAGGGACTCTAGATAAGGATGATCTTACTCTAATGGGAGTGATCCGCCTCGCTTTACTGTATCTCCCATGTTTTAGTCATTCTCGATTGATGAGGATTAAGGCTATGTTTACCTTTATTATAGCATTACCATTTGGAATGCAGATATTTTCTTCCATATGTTGACACAATGTCAGCATTCATCCATACAAGTCGTTCAAGAGATCAATGAATCAAAGGCACTATCTCCACTATATCCGATTTGGACTCACCCTCAGGGATAGTAGAAAATAAGCCTTGCACTTCAAAGTCTTTATCCTGGACCTTGTCTTTACAATTTCTAATTCGAACGTTTAAGTTGGTTCAAAGTGGTTTTCGGATAATAACGGCTATCCGTCCCAGTCTCCCCAAACCACATTCGATAGTTTTAAAGGGTCAAATTGTTTATAGTGGACCATCCCACTATCAGGGTGTAAGATTTACATACGAACATACGTTCCACATGCTTAGATTATCATAGCACGTTTATCAAAATTTGTAATGACCCGTAATTTTCGATAATTAAAATAGTTAATTTAATAAGATTTTGGGATTTAATGTTGGGAGAAATAAAAATTATGTGATATATTAATGAAATAATAACTAAAATGAAAGGTAACATGTTAATTAAAGTTAACCATTAACAACCTGAATGAAATTCCAATAAATTGAAATAATGTAAAGGTTATATTTGGTTACAAATTGAATATAAGAAAACCAATGTAAATATTGAATTAATTAATAAAATTGTATATAATAAATGATGATTGAACAGAATCTGTATTATATAAGTAATTATAATATTTGGTTGTAATAATAAACTTAAAATTGTTATTAAATGTACAAATGGTGACAATTGTTATTTGTCACCTATTTGGTTAACTTGTTAAAATCAAACTTGAAATAGATTGTAATGAATGAAATTTAATATAGTGTTAGATGGATTTAAGATAATGACTGTAGAATATTAATGTAATCAACAGTGAACCAATGTTAATTATACTCAGAAGATGATAACTGATTGAATAACAAGATTTAAAAATCAAATAAATGGATTTATTTGAATTTAAATTTATAATTACTGAATTATTTGAAATTGAAATTAAATACTATAATTTAGGCAATATTGAATATTGAATTGATATCGAAATTTGTTTTGAAAGATTATAAATCACTAAGTAATCTAAAATGATAGAAATTATAAATTTTTAAATTTGAATTGAAAAAGTGATTTAATTAATTTAATATTAATTTATTTAATTAACATGAAAATAGCAATTTTAGCCCCCCGACTCGGATTTCGACAGAACTAGTTTCATCGGATCTGAAACAGTGAATTATTGTAGGTTTCCAAGTTTCGTAGCGATCGGACTTGTCATTCGATCGTACGGACTCGTAACGCCTAGAAATCAACATAATTGAAATCAATTTGGATTAAGCTGAATTTAAGATAACTTCTTGATATAATGGAATTACGACTTGAAACCTGTTTCATTGAGTTTAAAACTATCCAAAACATCTATTTTGATATATAGGATTACCCATTTTCATTTCAAGAATGAAATGATCTTTTCGGGTCGTTCATCATTTATCGTTCAATCAAATCTTATCCGTTCTCTCTATTTTCAGCTCTGCCTATAAATAGTCCATTATAAACCCTAGCTATTTCTTATTCCTTTTGTCTGTACGTACAATTTCATATGTCCACTTCTCCTTATCAATGGCAGATAAACAAATTCCCAATTCAATTTCAAATCAAATTTCAATCGAAAAATCAAACTCCTCCTAACCCTAGCAAATTATATATCAATTTGAAACTCTCGACGAACGCAAGCCAAATTTTCTATCTGTTTTCCGATTTGGGTTTCTATGTGGCTAGAATTGAGCGATTCAATTTCATCCATTCATTGTTGTACAATGATCGTCATCCGATCGATGAATCAAGGGCACTGGGTTGTAGAGGACGGCAAGCATAGTCCATCGGAGTAAGTTGTTCGATGAACTGGCGATTGGATTATCATGAAAAATTGATTAGGGTTCGTCTTCAAATTGGCGGCGGCTAGTTCTTTTGGGCTGCGGGTGGTTGCGCGTGATGCCAGGAGGCCGGGGGGGGGGGGGGGGGGGGAAGGAGAGGGGAGGTGGGTTTCGTGATGTTGAGGGAGAGTAGGTCGGCCAAACAAGCAGAGGCGCAGCGGCAAGGACGTACGTGGTGGCGGCTGGAAGCATTAGGGCTTGGGTCACGTACGTGAGTGTGCTGGAGATCCTTAACGCATGGATGATGTGTCTTCTTGGTATTGTCATTTGTTTGTTTATATTTAAATTTAAATTTTGATTTTTCCAAATTTTCTAAAATACATAACTTCTATATACAAGGTCCGATTCATGCGGAGGTTGTTTTGCCGGGATCGTATTGAAATTCCAGACATTTTGACGTTGGTTTGGACGAATTCTGAGACTGTTTAAATTTAGATCCTAAATTTGATTTTAATTCGATTTAAATTCAAAGGTGAGTGATTTGACCCACTCACAATTTCTAAAGTTTATTATGTTAGTTAAATTAAATTTGTGATGAGATTAGAAATTTATTTATTGTTGTTTGGTATATTTAAATCATCATTTCAGTTAATTTGAATTTATTCTAAATTAAGTTGTTATTTAATTTATTACTGAATTTAAATTGCCAGTAAATTACCTGTAAATGTTAATCTGTTATTTTTTGTAATCTATTTGGTTAAACTGAATGATGATTATGATGGATGTTTGATTTTTAATATTGGATGATTAAATGGTATGCTTAATTTATATATTGTTATCACTCTGCAAGTTCTCTTAGTTATTGTTTAGGAAAATCACTATGGGTTGTAATGATATATACCCGAATGACCTATAGATTAGGAAAAAACGTTATGGGTTGAAATGATAGACGCGAGCAATTTTATGGATTTTTAGTATTAAATCGGGATTCCGGATTGAAATAATATATATCCGTAAATATAAAATAATTGCGGATTGAAATAGTAAGTATTAGTATCACTTGCTCTATGGTAGAGAATTATATACGGACACCAGATTGGTTAAATTAAATGATTTTAAATCCAAAAATTTTGAATTCGGTTAAATGTTATTTTGAAAGAAAGGTTGATTTATGTAAATTGAATTACTATTAGAATTCAAGATTGTACGTTAAATTAGAATTGATTTAATGCTTTAAAAGAATTAACTAAAAATTTTAGTTGAATTCAAAATATAAATGGAACTTATCGGAATTGAGTTACTGAAATTATTTGAAATATAACTTTGAAATATATGGATATTTGAGCAATGTAAATTGATGTTTCGAACATGGATTGAAAATTATATAGGATTTAATATTTTATATAAAATTTGAACTGAAAGATATTGAAATTGGGCTTTGTTGATTTGGAAATTGAAATGGTTCAGATGTGTTGAAATAAAATAAATAGTTTAAATTGATATTAATTCTAAAATCATATTTTAATATAGACTGTTTAAAAATATATTATTTTAAAATTTTCTAATTATTAACGTTTTCAAATTATTAAACTATTTTAACCTATATTAACTGAATTAAATAATTTTACCCTATTTTAAACCATTTAACTTATTTTAAATCTAATTAACCTATTTTTAAAGCTATTTAATCTATGTTAATTATATTTAATCTATTTTAGATCTATTTAACTATCTTAAATCAATTTAACAGTATCTTTAATATATAATTAAACTATTTCGGAGTATTTTACTATTTAAACTATTTTAGCTATTTATAACTATTTAAACTATTTCCTAAATTTTTAGACTAAGTGGAAGTGTTTATATTCAAATTTATTAGTTTAAAAGAAAATACGGTTAAATGATGTTATAACCTAAGTTGAGATTTAAATGTTATAGTTAATTGAATATGATGATTTTGAAGTAAGGATTTAACCTATTGGGAAATACGATTTTTGAAAGAAATTATGATTTCGGAAACGGTATGATTTCAAAGATGAATATGATTTCAAAGTGGATATAATTTCGAAAGTGATGTGGTTTGAATTGAATATGATATTTTGACATCTATTGCAAATTGACTTTTTGCAATGTAAAAGAACCATCCGATGTGAAATAAGCATTTGGTTGTTAAAGAAACCGAGATCGGATATTGTCATACTCTCTACCGATAACGAAAACCACTTTAACAATTGTGTACGTGGTGGAAATTCCAGAAACAAAGTGGGATGGTTTGGCAAATGATTTCTGTATAAGGTATGACGTGATCCTGACTCCCATGAGTCAGCTTAGATGTGCCTAAAACATGAACCACGCCGGGCCAAGTGAGGTCATTCGTCCTATCGGACACATTTCTTCGATACCATATCTGTTTCTTTGTGATTGATTTGGTGGCCACCCATTGATTTCGATTATGGAAGTGTGTTCCGAGGTGGACGGTAGTAGCTTCTATGTGTTATCACCGATCCGGATCCACAATTGTTATATCTATCCTGGCATTACTTCGAGTGTCGTGTTCACATGCCCTATCGCGCCTTCTACGAGTTTGTTTTGTACCATACCTATGGAGTGCCCTCTGAGTAAAACTCCAGTTTACGGAGGAGCATACGGTACTATATAAACTATGGATATATAAAATGTGTTAAAGGGGATATGGGTAACGCCTTAATGCTATTTAATACTTTTACTTTGTTGTAGACATATTATAACAGCGTATTGTACTACATAGTAAATAGTTTAATGGATCCTTAAGAGATGTGAATCCCGAACATCTCTTAAGTTATTGCACTCACGTTAGACAGTGGATATGAGATGTCAAACCCCGTAAACATCTCTGATGCCGTCACACTCATATTTACCATTGATTTAACTTACATAAGATCTTTTAGTTCTGACTCGAGTGTTTTGCCTTTTCAATTCGCTTGGGCCGGCCTGAGCATTTCAGGGTTGAAGACCTTATTTCTGGAGGGCGAAGACGAAGACATGTAATATTAATAATTATTATATTCCGCTACATCATTGTTGTTCTGCTGCATTTATTTATTTATTTATTCTTTTTGTTTGTAACTTTGATTCTGTATTATATAAGTATAATCAAATTTATTGGTAAACAGCTTCATGAACTGTTATTTGATTATTATATTTTGTCATTCCACTATGAGATTCTGTATTTATTTATTTCTTTCTCTTTTTCTAAATTACCCCATAACAATCTGCCCTTTTGAATGGTATGAGTCTGACATATGTGTCTGCATAAAATGTCCAAAAAGACGGGTCGTTACAGTTGGTATCAGAGCTTTGGTTTAGCGATAACTTTAGCTTTGTGGGGTCTGACTCGTATAAAATAGGGCAGTAATACCCTATGATGAGTCGTTGAGTGCATATATATGAGAGAGCGTAATTGTTAGTGTTATAAAAGGTTTTCATATTACGTTAATTTGTTCTGTTTAGTATTTATAAATTTTAGTCGATACATGGGACACTATGGCATTGACAGGGATTTCTAAACACTCGATTGGACTTACCGAC
Organism: Allium cepa; assembly: GCA_030765085.1. Lineage (NCBI taxonomy): Eukaryota > Viridiplantae > Streptophyta > Magnoliopsida > Asparagales > Amaryllidaceae > Allium > Allium cepa. Next base: position 209,010,056 of record CM060934.1, read on the forward strand.
ATAATATTGGTTTTAAAATATAGGTAAATGAAATAATTTTACCTATTATATATTTTTTTACATAAAATAATAGATTTATAAATGATATAGTTGGTTGTAAAATATTTGTTTGTTAGGTAATGAAGTTTATAAATACTGTTTGTGAAATAAAAAATTTAAAAATAAAATGAATATAAATTGAAAATTTTAGAACTTAAGTTCCAGGATTTTGAAATTTCTTTCAAAAGGTTTTAGAATATAATATTAGTAGTATTTAGAAGTATTTTTGATATAAATATTTCAAGGTGACTTGAAAGAAATGTTAAAAGGAATTTTGAAAGGAAATAAGTTCCGTACTCCCCTCTTAGCCGCTGAAAAATAATTTCGATGATGAATGCACGCATTGCTGACGTTCATTTTCGAGTTTCAAAGTGGGAAGACTGTTGTAGTAGTTTTACTGCACATCTGTTTTGATAAGAGAAACTTAATTTTAGTTTCTGAAGTTTGATTTGATATATATGTATATATGTATAAATTATGAGTGTGTGTGTGTGTATTATTTTAAGATGATTGAAATGGAACCTGACATTTAGCTCATAAATTTCTACAAATTAGAGATTCTAATTATTATAATGATATGAAATTGTGACTATTTAATAACTGGAATTTCTAAAATGAAATTAAGAAATAGAATGCTATGTTAAAATGATTAATGAAATAAATAAGAAATTTGAAATTCGTAACCTGAAAATAAAAAGGATATGAAAATAAGAAATGGTAACTATTGAACATTTATTTACTGAAATGAAATAAGGTAAACTTAAGTAACATTCAATTGCATTCTTAAAAACATATATATAACTTACCAAAAGATTATAAGTTGAAATGTTTTATAAGAACATGTAACAGAATATTGTATAGGTAATCTGTAGTAAAAGAAGGTGTTCAAAGAATTACTTTTGTAGATAAGAAATTTTGACATTATAACTTTTATAAACTTAAGTTATAAATTGAATTGTTACTAAAATAAAATGAATAGAAAATGAGTGCTGTAAGAAAAGGATTATGAACTTAAGTTAATATTTGAGGCCAATGATAATTAAAGTAAATATTAAGATGAATACTATAATAAATTAAATGGTTATAACTTCAGGGAAGTTGAAATGATTCAAAAAATATATTTAATATTCAACGATACAATGTAAAGAAATGAATATAAATAAAAAAAAGTAATAAACTTAAGTACGAACTTATGCACTAATGAATATTAATATCTAATGGAAATCAAGTATATAAATTAATAAATGTGAACTAAACCGCAAAAAGATATATGTAATACTTGAATAATGAATTCATTGGTTATTATAAACAATTTAATGGAAATAACTTATGTAAGAAATGAATATAAAGTAATAAAATGAAACGACATTGTATGAATAAATGAGAAAAATAAATTTTGCAAGTAATGAATGGAAATAAATAAAATAAGTACTGAATGAATGAATGGGAAATTATTTACAAAGAAACCTATATAGTACTGTAAGAATTGATTTACATATGTTTAAAAAAAATTGCGTATAAGAAAAAAATGAACAATAGATATTGTGAAAGAAAACTAATAAGAATAAACTTAAATAAAGTTTGTAATTTGTTGTTTCTTTTGGTTATGGGTTGTTTGGGAAAGGATACGTTTAATTGTTTGGATGTATGAATAATCTATTGAGTTTATTTAAGACTGTTGAGTAGATGGTATACCCAGTAATCATTTTTCATTCTATACGGTTAAAGGTGTCTAAACCCGAACAAACCATTTGTTTTGGTTGCTATGATTGCATTTTTTGTTGAAAATGATGTTTGTACTGTTGTTTGCAATGACTATTATTATATTGTGATTTTTCGTTTGTTATTTATTGGAAACAACTTAATATTCTCTTTTACTTAATTGTTAACCTCTTTGGATTATATAAGTGAAATATATGTATGGAAGCAATAGCTACTGCTTTGGTTTCATAAAATAAGTGTTAATTGCCCGACAAATAGGTATGTTCGCGGATTACGGTTTTCTAGCGATATTATATTATTTTTCCCATGGTTGGAATATATTATTTTGAAATATTTGATATATATTGTTATTATTGATATTATTATTTCTCCCAGACCTCTCCGTACAAAGGAGACTCTGCCAAATTTTTTTTGAAATGTTTTAAATTTTTATTAGTTGAGCATAAAAGCTATCTCTTATTCCTTTTGTCTGTACATACAATTTCATCTGTCCACTTCTTCTTCTCAATAGTAGACAAACACATTCCCACTTCAATTTCAAATCAAATTTCAGTCGAAAAATCAAACTCCTCCTAACCCTATCAAATTATATGTCAATTTGAAGCTCTCGACGAGCGCAAGTAAAATTTGCTGTCTATTTTTCGGTTTGGGTTTCTATGTGGCTAGAATTAAGCGATTTAATTTCAACCGTTCATTGGTGTACGATGATCTCATCGTCCGATCGATGAATCAAGGGCACTAGGTTGTAGAGGGAGGCGAGCGTTGTGCATCGAAGTTGGTTGTTCGATGATTGGCGATTGGATTGCCGTGAAAAATTGATTAGGGTTCTTCTTTAAATCGGAGGTGGCTGGTTCTTTTGGGCTGCGGGGGTGGGTGAGGGGGCGGGGGTATTCCCGACCTTGGGAGAGAGTCGGTTGGCCAAGCAAGCAGAGGCACGGTGGAAAGGGCATACGTAGTGGCGGCTGGGAGCGTTAGGGCTTGGGTCACGTACGTGAGTGTGTCGGAGATCGTGAACGCGTGTATGGTGTGTCTTCTTAATATTGACATTTGTTTGTTTATATTCAAATTTAAATTTTGATTTTTCCCAATGTTCTAAAAATACATAACTTTTACGTACGAGGTCCGATTCATGCGTGTGTTGTTTTGCCCGGATCGTATCGAAATTCCAGACATTTTGACGATGGTTTGGACGGATTCTGAGACTGTTTGAATTTGGGCCATAAATTGGATTTTAATTCGATTTAAATTTAAAGATGAGTTATTTGACCCACTCACAACTTCTAAAATTTATTATGTTAGTTAAACTAAATTTGTGATGAGATTAGGAATTTATTTATTAATGTTTGGTATATTTAAATCATCATTTTAGTTAATTTGAATTTATTCTGAATTAATTGTTATTTAATTTATTACTGAATTTAAATTTCCAGTAAATTACCTGTAAATGTTAATATGTTATTTGTTGTAATCTATTTGGTTAAATTGAATTATGATTATAATGGATGTTTGATTGTTGATATTGGATGATTAGATGGTATGCTTAATTTATATATTGTTATCACTCTGCAAGTTCCCTCAGTTATTGTCTAGGAAAATCACTATGGGTTGAAATGATATATACCCTAATGATATATAGATTAGGAAAAAATGGTTATAGGTTGAAATGATAGACTCTAGTGATTTTATGGATTTCTAATATTAAATAGGGATTGCGGATTGAAATGATATATATCCGTAAATGTAAAATAATTGCGGATTGAAATGATAAATATTCATATCACATGACCCTAGGGTAGAGAATTATATAATGGACACCGGATTGGTTAAATTAAATGATTTTAAATCCAAAAATTTTGAATTTAGTTAAATGATATTTTGAAAGAAAGGTTGATTTATGTAAATTGAATTATTATCGGAATTCAAGATTGTACGTTAAATTGGAATAGATTTAAAGAAATTACTTTAAAAGAATTAACTAGAATTTTAAGTTGAATTTGAAATATAAATGGAATTTATCGAAATTGAGTTACTGAAATTATTTGAAATATAACTTTGACATATACGGAAATTTAAGCAATGTAAATTGATGTTCCGAACATGGATTGAAATTGATATAGGATTTAATAATTTATATAAAATTTGAATTGAAAGATTTTGAAATTGGTTTTTTGTTGATTTGGAAATTGAAATGGTTCAGATGTGTTGAAATAAAATAAATAGTTTAAATTGATATTAATTCCAAATTCATATTTTAATACAGACTGTTTAAAAATATATTATTTTAAAATTTTCTAATTATTAAAATTTTCAAATTATTAAACTATTTTAACCTATATTGATTAAATTAAATCAGTTTAACCTATTTTAAACCATTTAACTTATTTTAAATCTAATTAATCTATTTTTAAAGCTATTTAATCTATGTTAATTATATTTAATCTATTTTAAATCTATTTAACTATTTTAATTCAATTTAATAGCATCTTTAATCTATAATTAAACTATTTTAGAGTATTTTACTATTTATAACTATTTTAGCTATTTATAACTATTTAAACTATTTCCTAAATTTTTAGACTAAGTAAGTGGAAGTGTTTATATTCAAATTTGTTAGTTTAAAAGCAAATACGGTTAAATGATGTTATACACAAAGTTGGGATTTAAATGTTATAGTTAATTGAATATGATGATTTTGAAGTAAGTATTTAACCTATTGGGAAATATGATTTTTGAAAGAAATTATGATTTTACAAACGATATGATTTCAAAGTGGATATAATTTCGAAAGTGATATGGTCTGAATTGAATATGATATTTTGATATCTATCGCAAATTGACTTTTGAAATGTAAAAAACTATTTGGTGTGAAATAAGCATTTGGTTGTTAAAGAGACCAGGATCAAATATTGTCATACTCTCTGCCAATACCGAAAACCACTTTAACAACTGTGTACGTGGTGGAGATTCTAGAAATGAAGTAAGATGGTTTGGCGAACGATTTCTGTATAAGGTATGATGTGACCCTGACTCTCGTGAGTCACTTATATCTGACTAAAACAGGAGCCATGCTGGGCTAAGTGAGGTCATTCCTCCTATCGGACACATTTCTTCGATACCACATCTGTTGCTTTGTGGTTGATTTGGTGGCCACCCTTCGATTTTGATTATGGGAGTGTGCTCTAGGTAGGCGGTAGTTGCTGCTATGCGTTACCACCAGTCTGGATCCGCAATTGGTATATTTACCCCTGGCATTTCCTCGAGTGCCATGTTTACATGCTCTATCGCGCCTTCTACGAGTTTGTTTTGTACCATACCTATGGAGTGCCCTCTGGGTAAACCTCCTGTTTACGGAGGAGCATACTGTGTAGACTATGGGAATATATAAAATGTGTGAAGGGGGATATTGGTAACGCCTTAACGCTATTTTAATACTTTTACTTTACTGTAGACATGTTATAATAGCGTATTGTACTATATATAGTAGATAGTTTAACGGATCCTTAGGAGATGTGAATCCCAAACATCTCTTAAGTTACTACACTCACTTAGACACTGCATAGAAGATGTCAAACCCCGTGAACATCTTTGACTCCGTCAGACTCATATTTATCGTTGATTTAACTTACGTAATATCTTTTACTTCTGACTCGAATGTTTTGTCTTTTCAATTCGCTCGGGTTAGCCTGAGCATTTCAGGTTTGAAGACCTTATTCCTGGAGGATGAAGACTTGTACTATTAATATTATTATATTCCGCTGCATCATTGTTGTTCCACTACGTTTATTTATTTATTTATTCTTATTGTTTGTAACTCTGATTCTATATTGTATAAGTATAATAAAATATATTGGTAAACAACTTCATGAACTGTTATTTGATTATTATATTTTGTCATTCCGCCGCTAGATTCTGTATTTGTTTTATTTCTTTCTCTTTTTCTTAATTACTCCATCACTATCTGCCTTTTTGAATGGTTTGAGTTTGACATGTGTGTCTGCTTAAAACGTCCAAAAAGACGGGTCGTTAAAAAATTAACCCTCTTGTATTCATCACGTTTCCGAAGAGCGTATTTGTGATAAGTAGAAGTCGACTTACTTTCAATAAAACGTGTCAACATTTTATCACAACTACTTTAATTTATTTGGCTACTTCATAGCATGGACAATAGATCCTCTATTTTAAAAACAATCTACTTAAACAAGAAAGTTGGTTAAAATAAATAACCGATAGTTTTGAAAGAAACTTTAAAATAAATAAGCTTTAATTAAATCATAAGTTTAAGACTCAACTAAACCTTAATTAATCTTAATTAAATCAAAAATCATACTTTAAACCTTAATTAATTAAAAATTTATTTATAATAAAACTTTAATTTGACTTTAACTAAATAACATTCATTTAAGAATTAAACCAAAATAAGTGGATAATTAACCTTTAATCAAATAATAATTAATTAAATAACTAACTCTAATTAATTAATTAATTAAAGTAAATAAACTTGATTAAATGAATATTTGTTTCCTTTTATGTTAATTAATCATTATTCAAAACTTTCTTAATTAAAAATAATTACTTGGTTAATAATTTCTTAATACTCTAATTACTTACCCTAATTGCTTAAATTATTATATAAATAAAACTTAAACTTTTGACTTACTTAATTTATTTGAAATGAGTTTTCAAAAAAAAATCAAAAAGAAAACACTTTAAAATCTAAAATCATGAACTTTTCCGAACTACGTCCATAGCGACTATCGCTGTGAGCCCGGTTCGCTAGAATTAATTTCTAGGTGCAAACCTCAATTTAACTCTAGCTACTACATGTTTGAAACACAAATGGAAGAGTTTTGAAAACTTAAACAAAAGTTGAAAACTTGGAAAACATTTATTAAATTTAAAAACTAGAAAACAAGCTTATTTTTTTCAAATCGAATCCTTGCAACTTTTCAAGATTCTAACTTCACAACAATTACATCACGTACACTTGGTTTTGTTTCATAAGCACACTATCATCATATCGTAATCAGCCATTCACATATACGTATCCGGACATATGATTTAACAACCAAATCACAAATCTAAGCTCAAACACAAACTTATAATCAAATGTCATCAAAATAACATGAAATTTCAAACAACAACCACCATATTTTCTCAATATATAGTTCATCAAAATAAAGTTGTTTTCTTTTCCGAAAATAAGAGTTTTACTCGTCGAAACTTTACTAATTCAAGGCCAACATTTTCTAAAACTTGGATATGAGTTAGAATTTGGTCTTAACTTGCACAATGAAGTCGTTGAGTGGCTAAGCACCTATATTAGGCTCGACCCTAGGGTATGTTTGGTACAACCATAGGATTTTAGGGTGGATAGGCTTGCAACTTTGGAAGAGGAGGTGTTATAGAAGACGTAGAAGTGTTTTGTGAACTAAAGAGGAGATTTTTAGCCAAAAGAGTGATTTTTCTGATTTTAGAATTTATGAAGAGAAGCCATGGATGTTTATTCTAGTTCTTAGGAATTTCGAAATAAAGAAGGGGATTGTAAAAATGAGAAAATGAAAGATAAGGGATATATATAGGCGTAGGAAAATAATTAAAAATGTATAAGTGTTTATAATTAAATACACACACACACATACACACATATACTTCCACTCCCTCCCCCCATTTTTGTCCTTACCTTGTACCCTGCCCCTCCGCCTTGCATTATTCACGCCTATCTCATGTACTTTGAGTTGAAAAAGGATATTTTTATATATGTTATGTATATATATTTTTATTAAATAAAACCTTCTTTTATCTTACATGTTTATATATTTAAGGAGTAAATATATACATGCATATATACATGCACACGCCATGTTAAAATGGTTTGTAATGTGTGCATATGTGTTTACAAGAGTGCTATGACATTTTAGATGACTTTTAACAAATGAAAAATCAATGTTTCAGAAAATAATTTCCGGTCACATTTTATGTTCCTCTATGAACCATATATATTGATAAACAAATTTTGAAAATGATTTTATCATCATTGGTTATTATTTAAAATTGTTTTATTTGTTAATAAAGATTCATTTATTAATTATTTAAATTTATAATTAAATATACATTTCAATAGCGATCAAATTCTATGTTGTTACAATCGTATATTGTCTTCTATGAGATTTGAACTCTAAAAAAATATATAAGATTATGGATGTTTGGTCCATATTCAATCACATATAAATATTACATGATGAACTGTCGCATGTCCTATTGTACATCAATGAAATTGATTCATTGGAAATAAGTAAATAAAATGTAAAGTAAAATTGTGTATTCAATATGATTGATTACATTAAGGATTTTCTTTTGAATGGTTTGACCATTTAAAAAGGGAAAGAAAATGTACAGGTGTGGATGTAACTTAGGCGCAGTTGAGATGAGGAGAGTGAATATTCAACTCCGCCTCATGGGATGATATCAAAAACGAGAATTGCATAAAATACCAGCAAATATCTAATATGGAATGAGAAATGTAATTTTTATTCCAACTATGTTTTTGATATATAAAATTGTTTTCTATAGAAGTCGTTTTTATATGTTTAAGATATTTGAAAACTCTCATCTCGACTGTAAACTAGTTACAGTAAAAGAAATAAATAGCTCATAATATGTAGTTGAATGGAGCTTCATATTTTATGTATTATTATAGTAATAACAGAAATAACTGGAGCATGCAATATAATACCTATCAGTGGATGCATCAAGATATGAAAAATTATTTTCATAAATATACCAAATATTATTTATGAAAAAATAGTTATTTTCAGTATTGACTAAAAGCGAATATAGTTTTATTTTTTTATGAATGTTTTGGATATTATTTATGAAATAAATCTATTAGAATAATGGTACTTATTGTATTAGCTAAATAACACAAAAGTATCTATAATTTGTTCAATTATTTTGGAATTAAGGACAGACTACCTACTTAGTGGGAATGACATAAGAGTTGGTGAACTCTTCAATTTGATGCATAAAGATGTATCTAGTCAAAAAGTTTAATGATACCTAAAATATTTTCACATACTTTGTTTAATTCACAGATGAGTTAACATAAAATGAGCATGTGTATTTGATACACAAGTGATGTATTTATGATATGTTCATTCTACATAAAATGGAAGTATAAAATGTTTCATGCAAAGGAAATAAGAAATTTGATTTGATTGAATATGTGAGATATAGGAAAACGATTCCAAAAGTACCTAAAAATGAATAAAGCTTCAATCTTAAAACTCAAGTCTTCTTATAATACATAATGATGTACTGATAAGGAGTGCTCGGACTTTGTTGAACAAAGTATGACTGATAGCGAGTTAAGTTTAGTTAACTTTTTTTGTAAGGTCAAGCGCTTAAAAGTAAGTACATAAGGCTGAGTACAATTTCCTCTAAAATAAAGTTTAGAAAATCTCACATGGTAAGAGTTAATGAAACAACCCCTGCATATCCTAGGTCAAAGAGTTGACAGGTTGTGTGAGTCGAGAGGATGCACGTAATATTTACCGATGATAGATCTTGTATGAACCACCCCAAAGAAGTTTGAGACCGATCAATGTTGATTGACCAATTTATGTTATGAACATAATTTTTTAAACCTAAAATGTAGTCATACATATATATAGGCAACTCATAAAATATTTATGAATACATATTCCGTTGTAGTGAGAAACAATTATTGTTTCAAGTAAATGAACGACTTTTTTTAAGGACTTATTCGTAGTAAAATAGATTTGGATACGATCCAAAGATGAAAGTGACAAAGAAGGATAGAATAAAATTTTGAAAAAAAGATACGACGTATTAGAATGTCTAATTATTAATCTTGCACATTAAAGAAAAATTATGAATTTTATTATTGTCGAAAAAATTAACTTCCTCTGTCTTAAGTAAGTTGTTAAGAATATTGATTTTACAATGTGACACGATGAGAAAATCCAGGATGGATTCTAAGTACGCTATCAAAATATGATTTTGATAGCGATACCCGAACAGATATGACCCATCGATTGCAAATGTGTCTTCAAGAAAAATACTAAATTTATCGAAATATACGCCCATTGATGAGAATAACATCGTAAATTTCAATTATTGAAACTTATGTAACCGATTCGTAATTCAACGTGTTTTAGTTAATTTAGATTTTTACTCACAAAATTTATCACTCTGTATGTCTTTGAGTTTTGGTACATATATGTTGAAATAAAAATTCTAAATATTGGTTTAGATTAGACTATTTGCACGTCATAACCAAAATGTCTAGAAGTAAGTGAAAGCGATAATTGAGTTTGTGAATATTGGATACGATATAAGAAATGGTACAAAAGTACTATTTGATAAGCATTAGATTTAGGTAAGTATTCTGATATAGAAATCAAATTGAATTTTAGTCAAAATGCAGAGGAAGAGTGTGTCTATTAGAAAGAGTACCGTTACACCATAAATTCCAAGAACGAATTGATAAACACAACAATCATTATGGGATAACGATGAAAGCCCTCATAGACTGATGAAGAAGGCTTTATAAGAGCCATTATATGATAACTATGAACATGTTGAAGCCATCATGAAGTAGTTTTGAGAAGCCATCATTATAAGAAAGTTTGAATCGCGAAGTACTATTGTAAAGCCATCATAGTATGAAAGATTGGGGCCATCGTAAAATATATTGTGAAGATGTCGCTTATTAATTGAAGTCGTCATGTATTGATAGAGCCTTTGTGTATTGACAGAGCCTTCATGTGTTGATTGGAGCTATCATATGTTGAATAAAGATTGTGTGAGACATCATATGTTGATTGGAGCCGTTATATGTTAATCTAATAGATCCATCATGTGATGACTTTGATCATGTGATGAATTTGAAGATGATTATTCAAGTCATCGTGAATACTCTATGCAAGCTATCAAGCCATTGTGAATTGATAACTCAAAGCCATAGAGAGTTGTTTATTTAAATCATTGCAAGTGGGAGTTACAAACCATCACATAATAACAGTAGCCCGTATAAAGAAGTAATATACTAATATGAAAGGAATTTTATGTTCTTGAATGTGATTTACACTGTTCTTAAACCATTGCAAGTGGGAGCTTGAGACCCCCCTTTTAATGACCGACGAAGAAGAAAACTTGATCCTTTGAATATAAGGACATTTAGAAATATAATTTTGCAGATCGACTTCATTCACGATCTTTGAGTTAGAATAAAGGAGGACGACTTGTATTTCTTGCATATTGATCATTGTATAAAGAAAATTGCATATGTTCTTGAATGTGATTTACACCGTTCTTAAAATATTATTTGAATTCTACTTATTTCAAAGTATTTTGACGTTGTGCTAAAATTTGTTAAACAGTTGATGCTTTTATTGAAAGCTAAACTCAAGACTTGTAAATTTCAAAAAAATGATCAAATTGCCGTTAACTTGAAAAAAATTTAAAAATTTCTGAAATAATTTTAAAATATAATTCACATTTTTATGAACACATTGATTGAAGAATTTGTTGAGCCAGGCTATTATTGAAGGAGATATGAATTTTGAAAGTTTAAGAATTTTAAGTTCAAAATTAACCATCGTAGGTTAATGTTTAGAAGAAAGAACTTTCATTTTAGGATGACTTGTGAACCTTGCTTTCACCTTCTTCGACGACTCATGAGGACTCAAACTAATCGCAATTCGCAATGACTCAAAACCGCAGTAGCCTCCCTTTCATCCTCATCAATTGTTCATGAGTACTCAATTCATCAACTCAATAATTCATCAACGATGATTCAATTACTAATCGGTTTATCAATTTGGCAACAAAACGCGATGACTTTAATCATGATGGCTTTAATCGCGATGACTTGAACTTTTATCGTGGTGATTCAATTATCCTCAGCGCACAACAGTTTTTCTTCTTACCTCAGGCTTTATAATTTTGTTCATGGAATTCTTCACGATGATTTGATAATTCTATTCACGATGACTCCCTTTTTCCCAGCATGCGAAATTTTTTTTGGCGATGATTTCATAATTCAATTCACGAAATTCATATTTATTCACGAAATTAATATGAAGCGGATCTTCCAAGTTGGAATTCCAAGTGGTAGCGGTGATGATTGTATTCACGAGGATCCAAATGTTCACGATGACTTGATAGCGACTGTTTTTCGCAATAACAGACGATAACTTGCTGATTGCGCGTCAGAATGATATAAACAAATTGTGGATTATGTGGAGGAAAAGGTATGTTATAGATGTGGCGGTAAATCCCATCTTACTAAAAATTACAGAGATCTGGTGCGATGTTTTGATAATAGTATTTGTGGGCATAAAGGAAGTCCTTGTGGGCAACGGAGGGAAAGCTGTTTGCCCAAGTCCCTAGATAAAGTTGAAGCTGGGTATTAGTTCTAAGCTAAAAATGAATGCTCGTGGGAGGTTTATGATGCTAACTGAAAAAGAAAGGGGGAGAGTTCCCTTTTCAACAGATTACTATGGAATTTTGATGAGTATATGTCTGAAATATTGTATGCCGATGCTAAATATTTATTACTATGGTAATCTCCTTCACCGGAAAATGTAAGTATTAGCTCAGCTAATCATAACGCTAAAATGATTTATAGTTGCTCAAAAAAGAGACAGACAAGTGGTTATTTGAAAAATACCAAGTTGAATGATTACCAAGGAAGTGGGTCAAAGGGCAATTTGTTAGTCTAAATGACGTACATCAACTGGGTCAAAGATTCAAGGGATCTGATATTATTTATCATAACAAGTTTGATGTTGTTTAGTGAAATGAATCAGTAGGAGAATAATCGGTTTCTTACCCATTTAAAGATTTGAATACGATGGTATATAAGGGAGACAAATGCTACAAAAAGTGACGAGAAAAGATACATGTTACTGAAATCGTACATCTCATGTAGATTTCCTACCTCCAAGTGGACTTGACTTGAGCTTGAACTACATTTGATATGCACAAGAACATGTGCACAAGTTGTACTTGTTTACACAAGAACCTATGTATAAGCTGCTCAATACTACTTCGTATACGATAATGTCAAATATCTTGTGTGGGTCTTATACATGGATTATGCATATAGGGAGTTAGATATGCATATAGGGAGTTAGATCTGATATCTATATATAATTGGAATACTTCCATTAGAAGCTTTTGAAGTTACCATAGTATCATTTGGGTCGGTTAAAGAAAAACAAAAATAAAAAAGCAGTTATGTCTTTTATTGTTCCACTATCATATGTCACCCTGCTTTTCCTTGCCTGTCATAGAGATGAAAGCAGACCAATCTCTTATCACAAATTTACGGCAACTCAATATTAATGGCAGTTACTCTTTTCCACTATCTTTTGAAAACAGATTTCATTTCTTGATTACTGTAGAAAATGAAGAACCATTAATTGTTTGAGGTATTAGTTATACATCGCGGTTCCATCAAATTGAGGCATCAGTAATGTCGACTTGGCAATTTGGCCTTATGTCAGAATTAATTTTACTTCTCTCATGGATTTCAAGTCCTCTCTATAATTTGTATGCTCTTTTCAATTTATCTATTATATCCATAAATTTTTACCAGTCTATTTAGGAATTATAAGTTAAAAAGCATTCAATTGTAGAATTTACTGTTTTAAAGTAGACCTTAAACTTATTTCTTAAGCATTGTTCGAGCATCTGATGTAGAAATCGTTTACTGTGGTTTACATTGTCCTATTTTTCAGTCTTAAATGTATACTTCTATTTTAAAGGCGATAGTGGTCAAATCAAATACGTCTTTGTAATTGTATAAGGCTACTGCTTAATGTTATTCATCATATAATAGTGAAATCGTTGTAATTTACAGACTCAGTTGTCCAAAACTACATAATAGGAAAGCTACTGAGAAAATTTGCCATAACTATTATACAATATTACTAACATACTATTGTTACTAGATAAATAGTCTAAAATTCTTTCTGATATACAATATAACTAAGGTACTACTGTTACTAGATAAATAGTCCAAAATTCTTTTCGATAAGTGATGATAGCAATTATTTACAAACTAACGTTACTTAATAACCGTTGACTATCTACGCAACTATCATATTTAGTGGTGGCCAATATGGAAGAGTTGAGAGTCAAAGTGTGAAAAATGAGGAACAACAAGTATATTAAGCTGTAAATATTTCTCAAGATACGTTATTGTATAATTCTATTTGCGGTAAATGAAGACTTTTGATGCTTATTGGTTTTTTTCTTTGACTTAAACGCATACCATAAGTTATAGAATGAATATACATATTATATACTTTTAGAAAGATAGCTATATTTTTTTGAAAATACGAATAATCTATTTCATTGAATTTTAAATGAGCATCTACAAATTATTTGTTTTATTCGAACATTAAGTAACATGAGTATTTGAGTTATAATAATCTCGTAGTTATTCGATATGGTACAAACATATAGATGGGAGATCATTCATCTTAGTAAACCAAATTTTTATATATAATGAATATATTGAGTTTTATGCACGTTTGTACATACTATTTTGAACTAAACAAAAGTTAACATATGGTTTTCTTTGCATACATCCAACAGACGTGCCATACGTAGGACTACCTATAACCAGAGTATGTCACTGAAGTATGAAGAAGCAGAAGTTAACATAGTTGTACTGATTTACCCCAGGAAAATCTATTGGATGTGTGATTAGGAACAGAAGTATGACACTGAAATTGTTGAAGTCGATAACTATCATTTTGCAGAACTTCATTAAATTTTGTATATTTTGAAAAGATGAGTTGCAACACATAGTTGTTATCAAATAAGAGAATATGGTAATGTAACCATTACAAAGGTAGCTATATTAATTGAAATATAGTAAAGCCTAGGATTTCGGGAAATGGTACGATGTCTTCTGAACCATGGTATTAAGTGTTGTGTTTCGACACTCTAACGCACCTTCATAAATGCATGCTTCATTGTTTGTAATGGCTCCACCCAATGAAGTTTCCGATATGCTAGTGTCTCGAAGAACATCCCTTTCATCGCATTTCTAAACAAGCACATATATGATCTTGACAGCACTTGCTTGTAACATAAGGAATTTCCCTCGCTATATTTATTATGATGTGAGGCTTACTTATTCAATCCACGCATTATCAAATGCGACCACACCTAACAAATCTCCACCTTGATAAGCATTTTTTCTAACCTTCATTTTGAAGTATAATAAAGAAGCTCTGGAGTTGGCCAGGCTGCTTCCATTTCTTTATGCAATTATCTACATTACCAAATCTCCACCTTAAGGTCGGTACTTTCCACTTAAGTCATCTTGGAGATCATGAGTGTGACGACCGCCCATGACTCCCGCACGAAAACAAGGGAATGGCGCGCTGAAAGGTGTGCCAGGCAGCCATGGACGATAGTCGGGGTAAGATAAAACAGAAACGCTATCGTATTACTCACAGTGCATGGATAAAATACAATGAAAGTATACATAGTGAAGCTCTATAGAACAGAAGTCTCATCATATAAACTCATAATAGTTTTATACAATCATCTGAACAGTCAATACATCAAGCCTTACTACACAACACTCAGAGTATCAAACAAACAGCGGAATATCCAGTACATATAGTAAGAAAACAATATGCAAAAGCCTCCAGCTCGTCTTCGTCATCGACAGCGTTGGTAGCCAAGAACAGCACCTGTCACCTGCTACCTAGTCTGCCCATCCCAACATGGATGAACAGCCCAAGGTAATAAGAGTTGAACATAAAACCTTGAGTCAGACAACAGTCTTAGTGAGCAGTAAATTAACTATCAAACATACCAAAAGAGCATAAAGGATAAAATGAATAGGAACTCAACCATCTCACTCCACCTCATTCTACAGTGATAGCCCCCAGACACACTAAGCAGAAACAAGCATAACAAAGCAGACATTTAAAGTAAAGTAATTATCACTCGACTCAAGGTCGATGTTTTCCAAATACAAACCCCCAAGGCCTAAACCAAGATCAGATAAGCACCCAGAAAACACCGCTCTTGAGTCCGAATGACGATACAACCAAACATCCATGACTCTGGCTATCACTGTTATCATTGCCTCGATATCACCGTTAATTGAATGACCGACACCTTCTTTCAGCCGTCCGTCAAGGGCTAATGGCAACCCCGGTTCTAGACATAACTCCGCACGTCATCATGACCCGTGCCTAGGACTATCGCATCTGCCCAGAGTACTAACACGTCATCATGACCCGTGTCTGGAACGTCATCGTGACCCGTTCCAATGTACTCTTGCTTTGAGCATGCAAGAACCTTCAATAACGATAAGATCCAAGCCTCCTAGTCATCCTCCTCGACGACTATTCTCACACTAGCTCAAGCGCCTCTCGAGCCCACCATTATCCACAAACCCGGACCACATCACCGAGTTACCAACATGCTTGGGATGATCCCGTCTGGATTAAACCAAGACTTTCACACATCATGCTTTGCTTCGACGCATCATAGCAAAGTCCCATCTCAACATCATGGTTTGCCTCATCGCATCATGGCAAAGTCCATCATCATTAAATCTATCCATATGAGCTTCCACATCCGCTTCATATGCCACAAGCAGCTTTCACCATTCAAGAGCCTTTCCACTTAGCTTTTGAATCATCTTCGACCATCTTATCCAAATCAAGTTATCGATCAACTAATCAATCAAATCAAACATCAATCCAAGTAATCAATCATTCAAACAAGATCTAATAAGCAATTACAACAATAATGGCAATTTCTTAAATAAAGAGTTCAAATCTAACATGCATTCTAACAAGCATGAATTATGAACAGTATCTCTACAACTTGATGAATGAACTTGCATAAGTGAACATGTAGTAAAATGGATATCAAAACTTCATAGATGATAGATCTACATGCAGACTTAAGGAAAATGCAAGAAATCACTATCTTTAACACATAAACAAGCCACCAATCCAATATACTCCCTTGGGTCCGTGTGAGAGATAACTACCACTCACCAAATCACCTAAACACCTCAAAAACAATCAACTCCAGATCTGGAGTCATCATAGCACCGAACCTTCAAACGATGAAATCTCTCTTTGTTGGATGAAGATCTTCAACTTTGGCTCTTGAATCTTCGATTTGATCTTCAATTTAGATGGAAGGAATCACTAGATTAGAGTGGAGAAAAGAAGTGAAGAAGTGTTGTAGTCGAGCTCTCAAAATAGCAGCACTTCGTCGCTTCAAAATCCGGTGCCAAAAAGTGAGCCAAACCCCTCTATTTATAGGCTGAAATCTCCATGAGTCGCGCCCCCATAAGTCGCCGCCGACCTATCCCATGAGTCGTCCACGACTCAACAGACCCCACGACCTATCAGGCTCAACGTTCTACGACTCAACAAGCCTCTAACGACCCAAGCCTTCGAACGACTTATCACCTATACGACCTAAAGACTTACACGACCTAGCGACTTAACTATGTTGCCGACTCACGACTTAACGGCTTAGCCCTTGCCACGACTCAATAGGGAAGACGACTTAACGTCCTACGACTTAACCACTTTACGACTTAACGACCTAAGCCATTACGCGACCTAACATTGCTCGCGACCTAACTCGTACGCGAGTTAACTAAGACACGACCTAACACCCAGCCTAAGTTCCAACGACTTACGACTCATAATTATAACGACTTAAGCCTTATCTCGTCTACGACCTAACACTATACACAGATCTAACTTAGGTCGTTTACTACTAGGTCGTTAACTCCTGGACCTCTATGCCGCAAACTTCCTTAACTCGGTCATACGACTCATCCCAACACACAGAGACTCACGACCTAAGCCACTAACCCTTAAGTCGTTACATCCTTTAGGTCGCTCCTTCCTATGAGTCGGTCAATTCTATGGGTCGTTAACTCGGTACAGACCTTTAGTCGGTCACTACCTTAAGCCGTTAAACCTCCTTATGTCGCTTACGACTTAAGCCCTAGCACTAAGTCGCTCACCACTAACCCGCTAACTCCACCAACTTGCTAGCTCGTCCCAGTTCTTAAGTCGTAACCCGTACACGACCCAACCCCGAACGACTTAAGCTACACTTCAACCTAAGACTCTACACGAGTTAACTTCCATACGACTTAAGCTTTGGTCGACTCAAACTCTAAACGACTTAACAACATCAACGACCTAATGCATATAGTTTTACAATGTTTCGATCCGTAAAAATACGGGTCGTTACATTCTCTCCCCCTTAGGAATTTCGCCCTCGAAATTCCAAACAAACAAGAGCAACCAAAGTTATTCCGCATACCTACCATCCATAGCAATCAACAAACCATGCATCCAATTACTAGCCTAGCATGCAGAATTCTAAGACTTAGAACAAGCTACAAATTCGTGAGATGTCACGACACCTTAGGGCCATACCTTGAAGAGTTCAGGATGAGCTGCTTTCATCCCCTCTTCCTCCTCCCACGTACAGTCATTGACATCATCACTCCATTGTACCTTGAGCAACGTAATCGTCTTCCTCCTAAGCTGTTTCGTGTCGGTTTCAACAACACGAAGCGGCTTAAGAGGTCTCGTAACAACTGGATCAACCTCTAAATCTTCACAGCTATCAGCAGAAACCACCGTATTCGAGTCATGCACATACTTCCGTAGATAAGATACATGAAAAACATTGTGCACACCCGCCATCTTTTCCGGTAACTCTAATCTATAGGCGAGCTTTCCAATTCGCTCAATGATCGGGAATGGTCCAACAAATCTCGGAGTCAATTTTCCTTTCTTCCCGAATCTAATAACATTCTTCAGAGGAGAAATCTTCACAAAAACCATATCACCTACGTCGAATTCCAAATCCTTACGACGATTATCGGCATAATTTTTCTGATGGTCTTGGGCTGCCTTCATTCGTTGCCGAATGATCTCTATGCAATCCGAAGTCTGTCGAATCATCTCTGGCCTAAGTATCAGCTTTTCTCCAGTTTTCAACCAACATGTCGGAGAGTTACACGGTCTTCCATACAATGCTTCATACGGTGCCATACCAATACTTGACTGGTAACTGTTATTATACGCAAACTCCACCAAATGAAGATGATCTTCCCATGATCCTCCGAAATCCAAAACACATGCCCTCAGGAGATCTTCCAAAACTCGGTTGACTCTCTCGGTCTGTCCATCTGTTTGGGGGTGATAAGCTGTACTCAAACACAACTCGGTTCCCAAAACTTCTTGGAAGCTCTTCCAAAATCCACTAGTGAACAATGGGTCTCGATCGCTCACTATACTCTTCGGAATACCATGGAATCGAACTATCCACTTAACATACAACTCAGCCAACTTCGATGCAGTCCTATTTGATCGAACAGGAATGAATCTTGCACTCTTAGTCAAACGATCTACAATGACCCAAATCCCTTCATTTTCTGCCCTGGTTCTAAGTAGACCGTCGATAAAATCCATCGATATCTGCTCCCACTTCCATGTAGGAACCTCTAATGGCTGAAGCAATCCACTGGGCTTCTTCTGCTTGGCTTTTACCAATTGACAGTTCATACATTTGGAAATAAAATTTCCAACATCCTTCTTCATACCTTACCAGTAGTAGGTTCTCTTCATGTCCCGATACATCTTATTTCCACCTGGATGAATTGTCAACTTCGAGTGATGACTTTCCCTAAGAACTTCATCTCTCAATCCATCTATATCAGGAACAACTAATCGTCCTTGCTTTCGAAGCCAACCCTCTCGATCGACTTCGAATCCTTTATCCTTTTCTGGGTTCAATCCAGATTCCAAATCACGGATAATCTTGACAAGCTTATCATCTCGCTTTTGGCTCTCGCCAATTCTCTCCATAAGAGTAGGTCTTATCGATAAGTTTGCCAACATCTCAGGTTCCAATTCACATCTAGGCCTGAAGTCAAATCCAGCTAAATACTCGAGAATCTTCCATTCTGAAAACATGGCTCCCAATCCTGCATGTCTTCGACTTAACGCATCAGCCACTGCGTTGCCTTTTTCCAGAATATAGGCTATACCAAAATCATATGATGCTAAAATCTCTAGCCATCGTTGCTGCCGAAGATTCAAATCCTTTTGGGAGAACAGATACTTCAACGACTTATGATCCGTAAACAACTCGAATCGAACTCCCAATAGATAATGTCTCCACATCTTCAGAGCAAAAACAATTGCCGCTAACTCCAAATCATGAGTCGGATAATTCTTTTCATGCGGCTTCAGTTGTCGACTTGCATACGCAACAACTTTATCCTTCTGCATCAGTACTGCTCCAAGTCCAGTACCACATGCATCGGTGTAAACCACCATCTCGTCATTCCTACTTGGAATAGTCAAAACAGGAGCACTTGTCAGTTGCTCTTTTAGGATTTCGAAAGCTTGCTCACACTTAGCATCCCATCTGAACACTTGGTTCTTTTTCGTCAATCCTGTTAACGGTGCAGCTATCTTGGAAAAGTCTTTGATAAACCGACGATAATATCCTGCTAATCCAAGAAAACTTCTCACATCAGATGCATTTTTAGATCTAACCCAATCCTGGATTGCTGCCACCTTAGCGGGATCAACCGCTATTCCATTTCGGGAGATAACATGGCCTAAGAACCTCACTTCACTCTTCCAGAAGTGACACTTCGAAAACTTAGCCTTTAGCTGATATTTCCGCAAGATTTCCAAAACAATACGCAAGTGTGTCTTGTGCTCTTCCTCAGTTCTGGAATAAATCAGAATATCATCCACGAACACAAGTACGAAATTGTTCAACTGATCTCTGAATACTCTATTCATAAGATCCACAAAATATGCTGGTGCATTGGTCAATCCAAACGGCATTACTAGCCACTCATAAAAACCGGATGGTGTCCTAAAAGCAGTCTTCGGCACACTATCCTTAGCCACTCTCAGCTGGTGAAATCCCGTTGCCAATCCATCTGAGAAAACACCCTAGCTTCGTGAAGCTGATCAAACAAGTCATCTATTCTCGGCAATGGATACTTGTTCTTCTTAGTCACTTTATTCAGCTCACGATAATCCACACACAACCTCAACGATCCATCCGCTTTGGTTGCGAACACAACTGGTGCACCCCATTCGGACAAACTACGCCGAATGAATCCTTTCCGAAAAAGGTCATCAACCTGCACCTTCAGCTCTTGTTGTTCTCTAGGCGCCATCCGTCTAAGAGGCATCACAACTGGTCTGGCTCCCTCAACTAGATCGATATGAAACTCGATCTCCCTATGCGGCGGTAACCCTTTGACCTCGTCAAAGACGTCCTCAAATCCATTCACAACCGGCATCGATGACGGTCCATCCCGTGGAACAACCAGCGAATACATGAAGCCCATGAAGACGCCTTCTTCATGCTTACATCGTATCACAACCTTTCGCCCTTCCACATTCCCGACTGTCACCTCCAGTTTCTCACAATCAACCTTTGCCGCATACTTCCTAAGCCAGTCCATACCCAAAATAATTCCGAACCCCGCAAAGTTCAGAACAAAGCAATCACAAACAAAAGAGCAATCATGACTCGATACAACTAGACCACGACATACCATACACAAACAAGACGAACCCCCAACTGGATTAGTCACAACCAATGGTCTATCAACAATTTCCGGTTCCAAACTCAACCGGTCTACAAGATCATCACAAACAAAAGAATGCGACGCCCCAGTATCAAACAATACTCTAACTGGAACACCACATATGAAAAGAGTACCTTGAACCACCACACTCTTCCCTTTCTCATCAACAGTAGGAGCTTTCGAAGACGATGGAACAGCTCCCAAAGCATAAGCTTGCACAATCTGCTTATCTTTCCTTGGTTCTGGACAGTCCTTCCTGATATGCCCCAGCTTATCACAGTTGTGGCACTTCAACTGCACCTTTGGATTCTTGCAATCCCTAGAGAAATGGCCCTTCTGCCGACAATTGTAGCAGGTCACTTCACCCTTTGGCTTCTTCTGGCCATCCTTACCCTTCTGTTGCTGTTGCTTCCTCTTCTTGTTTCCATTTTGCTCCTTGGTCACAGCAACAACAGATCCTTCCTTAGGAAACAAATTCTCATGCCTGAGAGCTTTCTCCGCAAGCTTCTCAAATGGATCATCCAAATGATCCACCAACTGTCTCCCAAGATAACTATCCAAGCCTGTCACAAACTTCTCGTTCTTCTGGTAGGGAGATTCAATATACGACCGAGCATACTTGGACAAAGCTTCAAACTCAGAAACATACTCAAGAACTGGTCTCCCACCTTGCTTGAGCTCCACAAACTTCTTAAACAAAACAGATTTCTGAGCTGTAGAAATAAACTTAGCTTCAAATCTAACTTGGAATTGCTCCCAAGTAATCTCTTCCTCTGGAGTATCAATGGTGATAGAATTCCACCAATCCGAAGCTCTCCCTTGAAGCTGTCTTGATGCAAGCTTTCTCTTAGTCGCATCCTCAATTCCTAAATCACCAAAGATCCTTCTACAAGCATCAATCCATCTCTGAACTTCTATGGTTGATTCTTTTCCCAAGAAAACCTTCCCTCCAAGAGCAGTATAGTCCTTACACAACTTAGCAAAATCCACTGGTCTTGGAGCTTGAACTTGAACTCCAACATCTACTGACGGTCCTGAAGTTGGTATCCTTCTCATGATCGAAGTCATCATAGCTTCGAACATTGCAGCATAGTCAGTAGCTCCCCCAGCAGCACGGCTTTCCCTAGCAGCTTGTCTCTCACTTCGACTCATCCTTAATATCTACAAAAAGGAATGATTTAGAACACCTTGAGAAACAACTACATAAGGAGTTCAAATCCTTCTAAACTACTATATTATATATAGTAATCATCCATCAAAATTACAATTACGTCTCTCATACGTAGTTACGTCAGCGAGTGTTGGCTAAAATCGATTAACCAAAGCTCTGATACCAAATGTGACGACCGCCCATGACTCCCGCACGAAAACAAGGGAATGGCGCGCCGAAAGGTGTGCCAGGCAGCCATGGACGATAGTCAGGGTAAGATAAAACAGAAACTCTATTGTATTACTCACAGCGCATGGATAAAATACAATAGAAAGTATACATAGTGAAGCTCTATAGAACAGAAGTCTCATCATATAAACTCATAATAGTTTTATACAATCATCTGAATAGTCAATACATCAAGCCTCACTACATAACACTCAGAGTATCAAACAAACAGCGGAGTATGCAGTACATATAGTAAGAAAACAATATGCAAAAGCCTCCAGCTCATCTTCGTCATCGACAGCGTTGGTAGCCAAGAACAGCACCTGTCACCTGCTACCTAGTCTGCCCATCCCAACATGGATGAACAGCCCAAGATAATAAGAGTTGAACATAAAAGCTTGAGTCAGACAACAGTCTTAGTGAGCAGTAAATTAACTATCAAACATACCAAAAGAGCATAAAGGATAAAAGGAATAGGAACTCAACCATCCCACTCCACCTCATTCTACAGTGATAGCCCCTAGACACACTAAGCAGAAACAAGCATAACAAAGCAGACATTTAAAGTAAAGTAATTATCACTCGAGTCAAGGTCGATGTTTTCCAAATACAAACCCCCAAGGCCTAAACCAAGATCAGATAAGCACCCAGAAAACACCGCTCTTGAGTCCGAATGACGATACAACCAAACATCCATGACTCTGGCTATCACTGTTATCATTGCCTCGATATCACCGTTAATTGAATGACCGGCACCTTCTTTCAGCCGTCCGTCAAGGGCTAATGGCAACCCCGGTTCTAGACATAACTCCGCACGTCATCATGACCCGTGCCTAGGACTATCGCATCTGCCCAGAGTACTAACACGTCATCATGACCCGTGTCTGGAACGTCATCGTGACCCGTTCCAACGTACTCTTGCTTTGAGCATGCTAGAACCTTCAATAACGATAAGATCCAAGCCTCCTAGTCATCCTCCTCGACGACTATTCTCACACTAGCTCAAGCGCCTCTCGAGCCCACCATTATCCACAAACCCGGACCACATCACCGAGTTACCAACATGCTTGGGATGATCCCGTCTGGATTAAACCAAGACTTTCACACATCATGCTTTGCTTCGACGCATCATAGCAAAGTCCCATCTCAACATCATGGTTTGCCTCATCGCATCATGGCAAAGTCCATCATCATTAAATCTATCCATATGAGCTTCCACATCCGCTTCATATGCCACAAGCAGCTTTCACCATTCAAGAGCCTTTCCACTTAGCTTTTGAATCATCTTCGACCATCTTATCCAAATCAAGTTATCGATCAACTAATCAATCAAATCAAACATCAATCCAAGTAATCAATCATTCAAACAAGATCTAATAAGCAATTACAACAATAATGGCAATTTCTTAAATAAAGAGTTCAAATCTAACATGCATTCTAACAAGCATGAATTATGAACAGTATCTCTACAACTTGATGAATGAACTTGCATAAGTGAACATGTAGTAAAATGGATATCAAAACTTCATAGATGATAGATCTACATGCAGACTTAAGGAAAATGCAAGAAATCGTTATCTTTAACACATAAACAAGCCACCAATCCAATATACTCCCTTGGGTCCATGTGAGAGATAACTACCACTCACCAAATCACCTAAACACCTCAAAAACAATCAACTCCAGATCTGGAGTCATCATAGCACCGAACCTTCAAACGATGAAATCTCTCTTTGTTGGATGAAGATCTTCAACTTTGGCTCTTGAATCTTCGATTTGATCTTCAATTTAGATGGAAGGAATCACTAGATTAGAGTGGAGAAAAGAAGTGAAGAAGTGTTGTAGTCGAGCTCTCAAAATAGCAGCACTTCGTCGCTTCAAAATCCGGTGCCAAAAAGTGAGCCAAACCCCTCTATTTATAGGCTGAAATCTCCATGAGTCGCGCCCCCATAAGTCGCCGCCGACCTATCCCATGAGTCGTCCACGACTCAACAGACCCCACGACCTATCAGGCTCAACGTTCTACGACTCAACAAGCCTCTAACGACCCAAGCCTTCGAACGACTTATCACCTATAAGACCTAAAGACTTACACGACCTAGCGACTTAACTATGTTGCCAACTCACGACTTAACGGCTTAGCCCTTGCCACGACTCAACAGGGAAGACGACTTAACGTCCTACGACTTAACCACTTTACGACTTAACGACCTAAGCCATTACGCGACCTAACATTGCTCGCGACCTAACTCGTACGCGAGTTAACTAAGACACGACCTAACACCCAGCCTAAGTTCCAACGACTTACGACTCATAATTATAACGACTTAAGCCTTATCTCGTCTACGACCTAACACTATACACAGATCTAACTTAGGTCGTTTACTACTAGGTCGTTAACTCCTGGACCTCTATGCCGCAAACTTCCTTAACTCGGTCATACGACTCATCCCAACACACAGAGACTCACGACCTAAGCCACTAACCCTTAAGTCGTTACATCCTTTAGGTCGCTCCTTCCTATGAGTCGGTCAATTCTATGGGTCGTTAACTCGGTACAGACCTTTAGTCGGTCACTACCTTAAGCCGTTAAACCTCCTTATGTCGCTTACGACTTAAGCCCTAGCACTAAGTCGCTCACCACTAACCCGCTAACTCCACCAACTTGCTAGCTCGTCCCAGTTCTTAAGTCGTAACTCGTACACGACCCAACCCCGAACGACTTAAGCTACACTTCAACCTAAGACTCTACACGAGTTAACTTCCATACGACTTAAGCTTTGGTCGACTCAAACTCTAAACGACTTAACAACATCAACGACCTAATGCATATAGTTTTACAATGTTTCGATCCGTAAAAATACGGGTCGTTACATTCTCTCCCCCTTAGGAATTTCGCCCTCGAAATTCCAAACAAACAAGAGCAACCAAAGTTATTCCGCATACCTACCATCCATAGCAATCAACAAACCATGCATCCAATTACTAGCCTAGCATGCAGAATTCTAAGACTTAGAACAAGCTACAAATTCGTGAGATGTCACGACACCTTAGGGCCATACCTTGAAGAGTTCAGGATGAGCTGCTTTCATCCCCTCTTCCTCCTCCCACGTACAGTCATTGACATCATCACTCCATTGTACCTTGAGCAACGTAATCGTCTTCCTCCTAAGCTGTTTCGTGTCGGTTTCAACAACACGAAGCGGCTTACGAGGTCTCGTAACAACTGGATCAACCTCTAAATCTTCACAGCTATCAGCAGAAACCACCGTATTCGAGTCATGCACATACTTCCGTAGATAAGATACATGAAAAACATTGTGCACACCCGCCATCTTTTTCGGTAACTCTAATCTATAGGCGAGCTTTCCAATTCGCTCAATGATCGGGAATGGTCCAACAAATCTCGGAGTCAATTTTCCTTTCTTCCCGAATCTAATAACATTCTTCAGAGGAGAAATCTTCACAAAAACCATATCACCTACGTCGAATTCCAAATCCTTACGACGATTATCGGCATAATTTTTCTGACGGTCTTGGGCTGCTTTCATTCGTTGCCGAATGATCTCTATGCAATCCGAAGTCTATCGAATCATCTCTGGCCTAAGTATCAGCTTTTCTCCAGTTTCCAACCAACATGTCGGAGAGTTACACGGTCTTCCATACAATGCTTCATACGGTGCCATACCAATACTTGACTGGTAACTGTTATTATACGCAAACTCCACCAAATGAAGATGATCTTCCCATGATCCTCCGAAATCCAAAACACATGCCCTCAGGAGATCTTCCAAAACTCGGTTGACTCTCTCGGTCTGTCCATCTGTTTGGGGGTGATAAGTTGTACTCAAACACAACTCGGTTCCCAAAACTTCTTGGAAGCTCTTCCAAAATCCACTAGTGAACAATGGGTCTCGATCGCTCACTATACTCTTCGGAATACCATGAAATCGAACTATCCACTTAACATACAACTCAGCCAACTTCGATGCAGTCCTATTTGATCGAACAGGAATGAATCTTGCACTCTTAGTCAAACGATCTACAATGACCCAAATCCCTTCATTTTCTGCCCTGGTTCTAAGTAGACCGTCGATAAAATCCATCGATATCTGCTCCCACTTCCATGTAGGAACCTCTAATGGCTGAAGCAATCCACTGGGCTTCTTCTGCTCGTCTTTTACCAATTGACAGTTCATACATTTGGAAATAAAATTTCCAACATCCTTCTTCATACCTTCCCAGTAGTAGGTTCTCTTCATGTCCCGATACATCTTATTTCCACCTGAATGAATTGTCAACTTCGAGTGATGACTTTCCCTAAGAACTTCATCTCTCAATCCATCTATATCAGGAACAACTAATCGTCCTTGCTTCCGAAGCCAACCCTCTCGATCGACTTCGAATCCTTTATCCTTTTCTGGGTTCAATCCAGATTCCAAATCACGGATAATCTTGACAAGCTTATCATCTCGCTTTTGGCTTTCACCAATTCTCTCCATAAGAGTAGGTCTTATCGATAAGTTTGCCAACATCTCAGGTTCCAATTCACATCTAGGCCTGAAGTCAAATCTAGCTAAATACTCGAGAATCTTCCATTCTGAAAACATGGCTCCCAATCCTGCATGTCTTCGACTTAACGCATCAGCCACTGCGTTGCCTTTTTCCAGAGTATAGGCTATACCAAAATCATATGATGCTAAAAACTCTAGCCATCGTTGCTGCCGAAGATTCAAATCCTTTTGGGAGAACAGATACTTCAACGACTTATGATCCGTAAACAACTCGAATCGAACTCCCAATTGATAATGTCTCCACATCTTCAGAGCAAAAACAATCGCCGCTAACTCCAAATCATGAGTCGGATAATTCTGTTCATGCGGCTTCAGTTGTCGACTTGCATACGCAACAACTTTATCCTTCTGCATCAGTACTGCTCCAAGTCCAGCACCACATGCATCAGTGTAAACCACCATCTCGTCATTCCTACTTGGAATAGTCAAAACAGGAGCACTCGTCAGTTGCTCTTTTAGGATTTCGAAAGCTTGCTCACACTTAGCATCCCATCTGAACACTTGGTTCTTTTTCGTCAATCCTGTTAACGGTGCAGCTATCTTGGAAAAGTCTTTGATAAACCGACGATAATATCCTGCTAATCCAAGAAAACTTCTCACATCAGATGCATTCTTAGGTCTAACCCAATCCTGGATTGCTGCCACCTTAGCGGGATCAACCGCTATTCCATTTCCAGAGATAACATGGCCTAAGAACCTCACTTCACTCTTCCAGAAGTGACACTTCGAAAACTTAGCCTTTAGCTGATGTTTCCGCAAGATTTCCAAAACAATACGCAAGTGTGTCTTGTGCTCTTCCTTAGTTCTGGGATAAATCAGAATATCATCCACGAACACAAGTACGAAATTGTTCAACTGATCTCTGAATACTCTATTCATAAGATCCACAAAATATGCTGGTGCATTGGTCAATCCAAACGGCATTACTAGCTACTCATAAAAACCGGATGGTGTCCTAAAAGCAGTCTTCGGCACACTATCCTTAGCCACTCTCAGCTGGTGAAATCCCGTTGCCAATCCATCTGAGAAAACACCCTAGCTTCGTGAAGCTGATCAAACAAGTCATCTATTCTCGGCAATGGATACTTGTTCTTCTTAGTCACTTTATTCAGCTCACGATAATCCACACACAACCTCAACGATCCATCCGCTTTGGTTGCGAACACAACTGGTGCACCCCATTCGGACAAACTACGCCGAATGAATCCTTTCCGAAAAAGGTCATCAACCTGCACCTTCAGCTCTTGTTGTTCTCTAGGCGCCATCCGTCTAAGAGGCATCACAACTGGTCTGGCTCCCTCAACTAGATCGATATGAAACTCGATCTCCCTATGCGGCGGTAACCCTTTGACCTCGTCAAAGACGTCCTCAAATCCATTCACAACCGGCATCGATGACGGTCCATCCCGTGGAACAACCAGCGAATACATGAAGCCCATGAAGACGCCTTCTTCATGCTTACATCGTATCACAACCTTTCGCCCTTCCACATTCCCGACTGTCACCTCCAGTTTCTCACAATCAACCTTTGCCGCATACTTCCTAAGCCAGTCCATACCCAAAATAATTCCGAACCCCGCAAAGTTCAGAACAAAGCAATCACAAACAAAAGAGCAATCATGACTCGATACAACTAGACCACGACATACCATACACAAACAAGACGAACCCCCAACTGGATTAGTCACAACCAATGGTCTATCAACAATTTCCGGTTCCAAACTCAACCGGTCTACAAGATCATCACAAACAAAAGAATGCGACGCCCCAGTATCAAACAATACTCTAACTGGAACACCACATATGAAAAGAGTACCTTGAACCACCACACTCTTCCCTTTCTCATCAACAGTAGGAGCTTTCGAAGACGATGGAACAGCTCCCAAAGCATAAGCTTGCACAATCTGCTTATCTTTCCTTGGTTCTGGACAGTCCTTCCTGATATGCCCCAGCTTATCACAGTTGTGGCACTTCAACTGCACCTTTGGATTCTTGCAATCCCTAGAGAAATGGCCCTTCTGCCGACAATTGTAGCAGGTCACTTCACCCTTTGGCTTCTTCTGGCCATCCTTACCCTTCTGTTGCTGTTGCTTCCTCTTCTTGTTTCCATTTTGCTCCTTGGTCACAGCAACAACAGATCCTTCCTTAGGAAACAGATTCTCATGCCTGAGAGCTTTCTCCGCAAGCTTCTCAAATGGATCGTCCAAATGATCCACCAACTGTCTCCCAAGATAACTATCCAAGCCTGTCACAAACTTCTCGTTCTTCTGGTAGGGAGATTCAATATACGACCGAGCATACTTGGACAAAGCTTCAAACTCAGAAACATACTCAAGAACTGGTCTCCCACCTTGCTTGAGCTCCACAAACTTCTTAAACAAAACAGATTTCTGAGCTGTAGAAATAAACTTAGCTTCAAATCTAACTTGGAATTGCTCCCAAGTAATCTCTTCCTCTGGAGTATCAATGGTGATAGAATTCCACCAATCCGAAGCTCTCCCTTGAAGCTGTCTTGATGCAAGCTTTCTCTTAGTCGCATCCTCAATTCCTAAATCACCAAAAATCCTTCTACAAGCATCAATCCATCTCTGAACTTCTATGGTTGATTCTGTTCCCAAGAAAACCTTCCCTCCAAGAGCAGTATAGTCCTTACACAACTTAGCAAAATCCACTGGTCTTGGAGCTTGAACTTGAACTCCAACATCTACTGACGGTCCTGAAGTTGGTATCCTTCTCATGATCGAAGTCATCATAGCTTCGAACATTGCAGCATAGTCAGTAGCTCCCCCAGCAGCACGGCTTTCCCTAGCAGCTTGTCTCTCACTTCGACTCATCCTTAATATCTACAAAAAGGAATGATTTAGAACACCTTGAGAAACAACTACATAAGGAGTTCAAATCCTTCTAAACTACTATATTATATATAGTAATCATCCATCAAAATTACAATTACGTCTCTCATACGTAGTTACGTCAGCGAGTGTTGGCTAAAATCGATTAACCAAAGCTCTGATACCAAATGTGACGACCGTCCATGACTCCCGCATGAAAACAAGGGAATGGCGCGCCGAAAGGTGTGCCAGGCAGCCATGGACGATAGTCAGGGTAAGATAAAACAGAAACTCTATTGTATTACTCACAGCGCATGGATAAAATACAATAGAAAGTATACATAGTGAAGCTCTATAGAACAGAAGTCTCATCATATAAACTCATAATAGTTTTATACAATCATCTGAATAGTCAATACATCAAGCCTCACTACATAACACTCAGAGTATCAAACAAACAGCGAAGTATGCAGTACATATAGTAAGAAAACAATATGCAAAAGCCTCCAGCTCGTCTTCGTCATCGACAGCGTTGGTAGCCAAGAACAGCACCTGTCACCTGCTACCTAGTCTGCCCATCCCAACATAGATGAACAGCCCAAGGTAATAAGAGTTGAACATAAAAGCTTGAGTCAGACAACAGTCTTAGTGAGCAGTAAATTAACTATCAAACATACCAAAAGAGCATAAAGGATAAAAGGAATAGGAACTCAACCATCCCACTCCACCTCGTTCTACAGTGATAGCCCCCAGACACACTAAGCAGAAATAAGCATAACAAAGCAGACATTTAAAGTAAAGTAATTATCACTCGAGTCAAGGTCGATGTTTTCCAAATACAAACCCCCAAGGCCTAAACCAAGATCATATAAGCACCCAGAAAACACCGCTCTTGAGTCTGAATGACGATACAACCAAACATCCATGACTCTGGCTATCACTGTTATCATTGCCTCGATATCACCGTTAATTGAATGACCGACACCTTCTTTCAGCCGTCCGTCAAGGGCTAATGGCAACCCCGGTTCTAGACATAACTCCGCACGTCATCATGACCCGTGCCTAGGACTATCGCATCTGTCCAGAGTACTAACACGTCATCATGACCCGTGTCTGGAACGTCATCGTGACCCGTTTCAACGTACTCTTGCTTTGAGCATGCTAGAACCTTCAATAACGATAAGATCCAAGCCTCCTAGTCATCCTCCTCGACGACTATTCTCACACTAACTCAAGCGCCTCTCGAGCCCACCATTATCCACAAACCCGGACCACATCACCGAGTTACCAACATGCTTGGGATGATCCCGTCTGGATTAAACCAAGGCTTTCACACATCATGCTTTGCTTCAACGCATCATAGCAAAGTCCCATCTCAACATCATGGTTTGCCTCATCGCATCATGGCAAAGTCCATCATCATCAAATCTATCCATATGAGCTTCCACATCCGCTTCATATGCCACAAGCAGCTTTCACCATTCAAGAGTCTTTCCACTTAGCTTTTGAATCATCTTCGACCATCTTATCCAAATCAAGTTATCGATCAACTAATCAATCAAATCAAACATCAATCCAAGTAATCAATCATTCAAACAAGATCTAATAAGCAATTACAACAATAATGGAAATTTCTTAAATAAAGAGTTCAAATCTAACATGCATTCTAACAAGCATGAATTATGAACAATATCTCTACAACTTGATGAATGAACTTGCATAAGTGAACATGTAGTAAAATGGATATCAAAACTTCATAGATGATAGATCTACATGCAGACTTAAGGAAAATGCAAGAAATCGTTATCTTTAACACATAAACAAGCCACCAATCCAATATACTCCCTTGGGTCCGTATGAGAGATAACTACCACTCACCAAATCACCTAAACACCTCAAAAACAATCAACTCCAGATCTGGACAGCAAAGAATCAAGCTTGATCCTCCAAATCTTCGCTTCAAACGATGAAATCTCTCTTTGTTGGATGAAGATCTTCAACTTTGGCTCTTGCATCTTCGATTTGATCTTCAATTTAGATGGAAGAAATCACTAGATTAGAGTGAAGAAAATAAGTGAAGAAGTGTTGTAGTCGAGCTCTCAAAATAGCAGCACTTCGTCACTTCAAAATCCGGTGTCAAAAAGTGAGCCAAACCCCTCTATTTATAGGCTGAAATCTCCATGAGTCGCGCCCCCATAAGTCGCCGCCGACCTATCCCATGAGTCATCCACGACTCAACAGACCCCACGACCTATCAGGCTCAACGTTCCACGACTCAACAAGCCTCTAACGACCCAAGCCTTCGAATGACTTATCACCTATACGACCTAAAGACTTACACGACCTAGCGACTTAACTATGTTGCCGACTCACGACTTAACGGCTTAGCCCTTGCCACGACTCAACAGGGAAGACGACTTAACGTCCTACAACTTAACCACTTTACGACTTAACGACCTAAGCCATTACGCGACCTAACATTGCTCGCGACCTAACTCGTACGCGAGTTAACTAAGACACGACCTAACACCCAGCCTAAGTTCCAACGACTTACGACTCATAATTATAACGACTTAAGCCTTATCTCGTCTACGACCTAACACTATACACAGATCTAACTTAGGTCGTTTACTACTAGGTCGTTAACTCCTGGACCTCTCTGCCGCAAACTTCCTTAACTCGGTCATACGACTCATCCCAACACACAGAGACTCACGACCTAAGCCACTAACCCTTAAGTCGTTACATCCTTTAGGTCGCTCCTTCCTATGAGTCGGTCAATTCTATGGGTCGTTAACTCGGTACAGACCTTAAGTCGGTCACTACCTTAAGCCGTTAAACCTCATTATGTCGCTTATGACTTAAGCCCTAGCACTAAGTCGCTCACCACTAACCTGCTAACTCCACCAACTTGCTAGCTCGTCCTAGTTCTTAAGTCGTAACTCGTACACGACCCAACCCCGAACGACTTAAGCTACACTTCAACCTAAGACTCTACACGAGTTAACTTCCATACGACTTAAGCTTTGGTCGACTCAAACTCTAAACGACCTAACAACATCAACGACCTAATGCATATAGTTTTACAATGTTTCGATCCGTAAAAATACGGGTCGTTACAATGAGTTCTCAACACAGTGGGGAGCGGGCTGCGTATCCATGTCCTGTTCAATAGTAGTGAGACAAGATTTTTTGAGCAATGGTGCAAGCTACTTAATCATATATCTCCATCTTGACGAGTCACTCTCTGCTCAAGCCTATAAAGGAATTCAGCTTCGATCACTCTCGCATTGTTTAATGGTCCCTCAAACCATCAACTCTGATACCATGTTGTATTTTGGCACTCCAATGTATTTCCATATACGCATGCTTCATTGCTTGTAATGATGTCACATAATGAAGCTTTCAATGTGCCAACATCTCGATTAAATTCCCTTTCATCGTCTTTCGTAACGAGCATATACATGGTCTTGGCAAAACTTACCTGTAACAAAAGGAATTGCCAATGTTACGTGCCATCAGTCCCATATACATACCACGTTATATGCCATATTTATTGTGATGTAAGCCTTAATTATTTAACTCATGCACTCACAATGTGAGACACACCTAACAATTCTTCACCTTGATGAGCATTTCCTCTAACCTTCATTTGGAGCATAATGAAGAAGTTCTGTAGTTTGGTTACGCTACTTTTTCTCACTTCTTTGCGTAGTTGACGAAGCTGCATTACCAAATCTCCATCTTAAGGCAAGCACTTTCCATTCAAGCGGTTTTAGAGCATCGGTTCTCAAAGCAATGCGGTAGGCTATGTATCTAGCAGTGGAGGCCAAGCTACTTACATATCTCCAAGCCCCATGGAGTCCTTGCTTCGGTCACTCTCGCATCATCTAATGGTCCCTCGAACTATCGGCTCTGATATCATGTTGTGTTTCGGCACTCCAACCTATAAATGCACACTTTATTGTCTATAATGGCACCACCTAATGAAGTTTCCGATGTGCCAACGTCCCGATTGAACATTCCTTTCATCGCCTTCTGGAACGAGCACGTACATGGTCATGGCAACACTTGCTTGTAATAAAAGAAATTTCCTTTGCCATATTTATTGCGATGTGGGACTTACTCGTTTAATCCATGCACTCTCACATGCGAGTCATACCTAACATTAAGATTCTTAGTTAAAGTGAAGTGTTGTATTACCTAAGTGTCCGAGTCGTATGAAAATTTTCATCATGGTCATTGTAAAAATATCTAAATATAAAGTGGATTTGGTTGTAGATATATGTATGTTTAGAACTTAGAAGAAAATGTATCTTTCAAATCAAGATGATGAATAAAGAAATGAGAGAAATAGCTGTCAAAGAAATGGAGAAGGAAAATGTGAAAGAGCAAAAAACAAGTTTAAGATTGTTGATGTTATCTATGTGATTTCTATGAATTAACTTATGTTTTTTATGTTCTGGACAGGCAAGTTATAAATTTGTCATTTGAAAAGGTGTATAATGAAGTCCAAATGATCGTATAGTGCATGAGTCAAAAGTTTAACACTAGTGAAATAGATAAAGAAGAATTGGTCATGCAAAGAAAAGATGATTGGTCACCAACAAACATATAATTAATAAAATATTGTGTATAAAAGTTTAAAAATATATATAATAATAATGATATTTGACTGCCATAGTTCGAATGGTGCAGTTATAAGTGTTTAGTGACATACTAAATAAAAGTAAGCTAAAATGTAATATATTTGTTAAAGTGTCAAAGTATCGGGATTAGGAGTGATTTTGATTCAACCTCCATCGTAAAAGCGAGAATGTGAAGCTATGAGATTCCAAATTATTTTTCAAGGCATGGACTGTCATATTTAGGATTGTCCAAGTAATATCTATTTGCGACTTCTAAGCATGGATTTGGGTTTGTTACTAAAAGGTCCATGGGAATAGAAAATGGTAAAGAGTATATATTGCTATAGGCAATGAGTCTTATTATCAAAGAAAATCGTAGTGTTCTTATCACCAAACGTGAATCTTTGATTTATTAAAATTTGGACTCAAATTCTCTTCTACGTGACAATGAAATTCTTTGTGGACTTCTGGATTTCTTGTTGTTATTATCTGAATGATAGAGCTTTCTTTCCTGAAGGGTTTTCATTTTATGGCTGATGAGATCCTCAAGATGTATATTATTATGATTTCCTATGTTAGACATATTCTTAAAGAACTTGAATAAGGGCTATTTTTTACTTTGTAGAGTTCTGAGATCTTCAATTCGCAAGCAGTGACAAATCTCTTTATTGAATGGATTTCTAAAGATTATTTGTAATAACTGGGATGATATCCTATTATCGAAGTGCATGCAACTGAGCATATAGACCAGTGGAATTCATAGATATCAATACGCCCTCATGTTTTTGAAAAACCCCTAGAAATATGAAGTATAAATTGATATTTATCCAAAATTACAAATCTCGCCATCAAAGTCTGGGTACTCATCATGAACGAATAAGTATTGAGATCTTTGGGTTAATCAACTATTATAAGAGTTACCTGTAAGAATCATGTGCTTCATTAAAGAAGACACTATAAGTTCTTGAGGTTTTTTATTGGAAATAAATACTACTCAACAATGGTACTTAAAGTATAACCACTTAGACTATGGTAATGTTTTCCGAAGAAGAGGCAATTCAACCTCACATAACCCATATGGTC
Organism: Allium cepa; assembly: GCA_030765085.1. NCBI lineage: Eukaryota > Viridiplantae > Streptophyta > Magnoliopsida > Asparagales > Amaryllidaceae > Allium > Allium cepa. The sequence goes on from CM060934.1 coordinate 209,045,983, forward strand.
ATAAAGTCATCCTACCAAACATAACTACTTATCCAATAATGAAGTCTAGAAAGTGTCAAAATTAATCGTTAATAAGAAGGATTAACTTAGAGATCTCCATTTCAGCCAAATTTAAGTCATACATTATAACAAATATCACCTAAATGGGAAACTCTATTATAAAGGCATGTCACCTGCAGACTATGGTTCAACAAAATTTGTTAAGAAAGTTTTTATCTTAGTTCTCTTCCATGAACAGGCTTCCAACTCAAATATGAAGATGAGATAGAATTTTAATCCCCTACTTCGTATATACCTTCGGAAATAAGTGGCCGCCAATATTAGCATATGAGTAATTGGATAAGTATTGATAAAAGAAATGCTATTAAAAGATGTCAGACTCACCAACCAAAACAAGTTAACTATTTTACCAAAATAGGAAGAAGTTGAGACATTATCTACCAAAAAGTTTGGGAATTTATTAACAACAAAAGCCGTAGATAAAGTGATCAATAATACTCCAAAAGGAACATTTTGGTAAGAAATTTGAACTAGGCAACTATTTCAGGCTGGTGACTATGCAAAACCCAATAAAAAGAAGCTACTAAACATCCCGTTCTTTCACTAATGTAAGAATTTGAAGTAATGCTACTAAAAAAGTAAGGGTTCCACCATAGTAAGAAATAACATATGCTTGAGAACCGAACTAAAAACTTATGAAGAGGGATCCTTGGTAAGAGAAATCACTCAAATTTACTCATTATATAATAGAAAGAAAGCAAAAGCTACCAACATGCCCGGTAGATGACTGTGCAAACAGCTATAAAAAGAAAAGTAAGAGATCATTAATGAGATGATCAAGTAAGCAAGCTGATACCGCTACAGAAATATGAACTTTAGTCTAGCACTCATAGCAAATAATACAAGTTTGAGCATATAAAAAGTTAAAGGAAAGTATGAAATGCTGAGATGCTGAGATGACAAGGCCACTTGCTAGTTGAACTATTAGTGAGTACAAAAGTAGACCATTATACAGTTTTATGTTGCTCTTCGCTGTGAGCGAATGCACTGGCTGAAACGCATGCATAGGCTATGAGTGAGTGCATAGGTATGTGATGAACTTACAAGAAGCTAAGGTGCTTGTGCCTATGCCAATGTATATGCATGACGTAATGAGAGGACCAAAGGAAAAAACGAAGCATTTCCACATGGATAGTAGGAGTAGCCTAGTAGCAATGTCTAGAGTGCTATTTTGACCTAGTAGGAGTGACAGTAGGGGGTGCTGATGGGGGAGCTGAATCGAGGAGTAGATGTGCCTAGCTGCCTAATTGAGACTAAGGCTAAAACTGCTACAACCTTGGTAGCACTGATATGCTGCAAACTAACGTGAAGTAGCTGAATTGATATGTTGCATCGATGAGATGATATGCTGAAAGCTAATATCCTGATATGCCAATTGATATAGTGAATCGATGAGACGATGCCAAGTGAAGTAGCTGAATTGTATGCAACGTACGAGCTTAGATTCTTGTTGAAAGGTGCAAAATGTGCTGATGCAATTGACATGAAGTTTGGACTGGTTGCCAAGGGATAAGATAGATGTTAAGCAGTCGAATTAACTGCTGGCTGGAATTTGGATGATTGACGTGCGCGTAATTGTGCATATTTTTACCATGATATTTAATTTAATTAAATTAAATAAATAATCGTATTGGGTATTTTAACATGTTTGAATGAAAATTTAATATATTTTCAAATCATCATATATTTATCTTCATACAGGGGCAAAATGATCATTTTTATGCATGTATTAATTTGAGAATTTTTATTTAGACATTTTTATGATTTTTTATTGGAATTTGGATTCAAATGGAATAGGGTTCCATGAAGAAATATGCATGCACAAGAGAATATAAAGAAATGAAGATGGAAATAATTCAAACTCATGAACATGGAAGACCCCACCTATAGAAACTAATACACATGCTAATAGAGTTTAAAGCCACATGCACATTTAAGTGGAGGATTAACACATGCTAATGATTACTTGGTGGTCACACTACCTCAATGTTAATTTGAGTAGTTCTCAAAAAAATGAATTAAGGTTTCAAAACATGTATAAATACCCCATATGTTTATGTAATTACTCTCTTAGTCTCTTCTTAGTTAGTTTAATTAGAGACTCAATAATAAAATACAAGCTCTTTTTTTATTTCATGGTTACTTAGCTTTTTTTTTTTCCATGTAATTCTCTTTTCATGTATTGTTAATTCATGTTTTTTCTTATTTGCATGCTCTCTTTCCTCTTTTGTTAGTAGCTTAGTTTCATTCCTTATGCAAGTAGATTAGTTTTTATTTTTTTAATTAGCCCTCTTTTTCATTAGCTTGCATTTTTGTTCTAACTTTTGTTTCATGTTGCATTCTATATTTGTTGATATGATAACAAATATGAAAAGCTAAACCCTTCAATTTAAGGCTAATGAAGCTCTTTAATTATGTAGATTCAATATAACTTGCTCATTTTTGATATCTTTTTGTGCTTGATGGAAATATTTGAATGAGTTAAATTGTTTTTTAGCTTTGAATTTGATAGCATATGTTGTTGATACCAAATAGGCTATGTGTAAAAAAAACAAACACAAATTACCTCTTCATCTATATACGATTGTGGTAACGAAGTGAATGTTAAAATCAAAATTTAATGGTCTATATTTCTAATCAATAGTTAATAGGTCATGCTTAAAATAGATTTTATTTTCAATATCATTTTCATGAGAGTTAAAAAGTGATCTAGTGGATGTGTTTTTAGTTTGATGGCTTATGTTGAGCTAATTAATAGCACAAATATGTCATACTTATGATAACACATCAACTAAATTCACTAATGACAAAAGGAGAGATCATAATTCCATATTGTGTTGATTTATGTGATCAAGAGAGTGGATTTATCTCTAAATTGTCTTTAAACTCTCATATTTGTATCCATTCTAGCTTTTGTTAATTTCTACATTTTTTTAGCTTAACAACACTTTCAATTCTTGGTCTAATTTGATTGAATAACATTTTAAATCTAAACAATTCCCTGCGGATTGACTCGTACTCGCCACGTACTAACATTGTACGCTGTGCGCTTGTAGTTAATTTTAATATAAATTCGATCGGTCGTTTCTAAACCGATTGAAAATTGGTCAACGAACAAGTTTTAGGAGCCGTTGTCGGATATTTGCTTTGATTTTAATTTCTATTCTTCGAATTAGTTGATGTTAGATTTTGTGTGTTTGTTTGCATTAAAAAAATTGTGTGTTTGTGTGTGATTGTTATTTGCATTGTGTTTGTGTGTTTATTTTCTAGTTCTATTTGTATTTGCATTATTATTATTTTTTAAAATATACACCATTTGATTTGAATTTTTTTTTATTCCATTTGATTACGATTACATTTTCAATTTTAAATTTACAAATTCAATTTTCGGTTACAACTTTTGCAACATTTCTGTCAAAACAAGCCTACATGCATTTTCCTCCGTGCCACCTCCTTTTCAAATACATATCCGACCCTCTGTCGACTTGCATCAACTCTCCTCTGCCTCAAAACTTTACACTCTCATCTTCATATTCCTCTCCCCCATTTGCTACTGTTCACAGTGTGCACATCAGTGTGCACACAGCAACCTACTGCACCAAGATACACATCCCGTTTGATACAAACTCACCTCATTTCTTCACTGACACAAACCATCCCATAATCCACATAAATTCCATAACAGACACCTTCCAAACCACCGTACAAAACTACAACTACCTTCAACAAACATCAACATTCCCATACTTCTTCATCCCAGTATTTGCTTCATCCACACAGCAACCTCTGTCAGCACTATTCATCAACTTCCAGTGCTTCTCCAATCACTACTCCAACCTCTAACATCCTTCACTGCCATATTCCTCACCTACAAACTATGCACACACAGTGCACACACATTGTGCATATCCATACACATCTCATAATTGCCTATAGTGCTGCCTACCAATTCCTCCAACCCCTTTCCACCATAACCATCCCTGCCTACACTATCTTCTTCCATCCAAACCAGTCAACACCACCACTCCATATCACGCACCCTACTGCAGTGCATCAAACTGTCTTACTGCCTCACACTGATCATCCACTTCCACAAAACTGTGCATGTGCACAGTCCAAACCTTCATACCAACAACATATCACAACAACACCTTCCTCATCACCATCATCCCACCGCATTCATACCACACCACCCCACCAGTGCCCCCCTCTAACTACAAACTCCACAATCCATATCCACATCAAACTGCATACATACGTTTCCATCATTTCACTTCTGATCATCATACCACTGTCATCTCTACAACATCTGCATTACCATATACAACTGTCAACTGTTAAATCATACAAACTCACTGTTGAATGTTTTTTCAAATAAGATCCCCTACGGAGGGGGGGGTTCCGGGGGGTGGCAACCCCCCAAGGTGGGGGTGCAGGGGCAACGCCCCCGCTACGGAGTTCGACCTTCTGAGTCACTATAGACACCCCACTCCCTACGGGGTTCGACCTACGGGGTTTTCTAATGGTCGCGACCGTTCAAATAGACACCTCACTCCCCTCCCTATATAACTAAGCATTCCATCAACGCAGAGAAGAACCGATTCTTTTTCTTCTATATCAAACTCGTCTGAAAACTTCTGAGTGTTTCTTCTGATCTGAGCAAGTAATCACAACTTGCTCGGATTAATCTCCATTGTATCCTAAAAAAAGGTTTTCGTTCTATCCGCTGTGATAAAGAAGGGGAAAACATTTTTGAAAGACAACGATTTCTTCGTACCTCGGAGTGATTAGTCATACATTAGACTATTTTTTTTATCAACACTCACTACCACTGCCTGCCACCCCATGTCCTCCTTCCATCAAAACAATCCCTTCTGCTCCATCGTTTACAACATCATATTTCAGAAAAAACTTTTCACAGTCCCACACTCAACATCACCACACCACTCGTCAAATACATATCAACAAACATCAACTCTACCTCTCTGCCACACCCAACTGTTCCCACTACTCACATCTACCAACCCATGTCATACACGTCAACTTTCAGCATACAAAACACCTGATTGGTGCCATCACCATACGAACCACCAGACAACGAACAACGCTCTTCTCCCTCTACCAAATAACCCTCAATCACCCTCTCCAGTTACTTGCCATAACAACTCCTTGCAAAAATCGACAGCCATCGACAAAACCGAACTTGCCTGCAAACCGCAGTTCTCACCCAACCCAAAATCGAACTGTCGCCTGTGATTCACGAATCCGTCGCGACCCACGACTATCACCCAATCGAACCAATCAACTTGCGACTCCAAACCCACGTACAAACCGCGGCAACCCCAATCTCCTCGAAACTAATCGCCGAATACCCTCGACCAATTCAACTAATTTAAATTTTGCGAGGAGTTTAATTTTAGAGCTATGAAATTTTAATTTCGAGAGGAGTTTTGGGTTTAATATTCTGGGATTTTTTTTTTCTTTTTTTGGGAAGTTAATTTCTGAGAAACTTTGTTTTGCTGGGAAGTTCATATTGGGCTGGGTGGTGTATTGTTTGCTTAGTATTGTTTCATTTCCATTCTTTTGAAAAAAATGTTTTTGTAATTTGGGTTGAGTTGATTTGTTTTTAAATTCTCTTTTTGTTTTAAACAAATCATTTGCCTAAAATATTTTTTTTTTCTATGAATTTGTTTTGTTTTGTTTAATTTATTTTTATTTAAATTGTTTTAAGTTTCATCCTTATATATTAAAAAAAACTTGTGTGTGCGTGTGTGTGTATGTATGTATGTATATGTATATATATATGTGTGTGTGTGTGTGTGTATTAAATTTTAGGTTACCAAAGGAGAAGCAAGGAAAAGAAGTGCTTGCTAAAATAATCGCCTTGCTTGCTGTTTTAAAAAAAAATTGCCGCTAAAAAAATTAACTGCTAATAATTTGCACGCTCTGGTATCGTTCTTTCATCTATAGTTTTATTAAAGTGCATTGTTGGTTGCTTGCATTTGCATTTATATAAAAAAAATATTTTCAAAAATCAAAAAATTCAAAAAAAAAACTTCATTTTAGTTGCATTGTTAATTCACGTTTAATTCTTGTTTTGCATTCATCCCATCTTATTTTTATTTTCTAAGGGCAATACCCCAATTCATATAAGATGTGAGATTTCATCATCCTTTCCTTAGCCCACAAATTGCATTTCATCGTAGAATTTGACTAATAATAAAAGTTGGACATTTGACTTGAGCGAGTCGCAAGCTCGTCTAGAGCTTAATTGTATTTTGACAATTGTCTTCTCTGAACAATTTTATTTCTTGGTGCCTAGGCTACGGCATAGCAATAACCATTTATAAATATTACGGTGATGCATAAATATTATAATGGTTGTTCCTCTGAAGGTACTTAAACCTTCGGTTGCATTGCTACGGTATTCGTGATGAACCGATAATTTCTGTCCGTTACTTGGCTAAGAAATATTTTTGCTGAATTAAGATAAAGTGTGATTATACAATTTTCGGTTAGGAGCTACTAAGGACGAAAATTTTGTAATTAAGTCATTTGCATTCATTTAGTTACATTAGTTCATGCATGTTTAAAAAAGAAAAAAAATTCAGAATCCAAAACTTAAAAAAACTTGTAAATATTTCTTAGCATATTTTTAAAACCTTTGAAAGTTTTCTCAATCAAAATAAAAAATCCAAAAAAATAATAATAAGTTATTTTTTTAGAAAAACAAAAAATCCAAAAAAAAATATAAAACCTTTTCAAAAACAAAACAAAAATCAAAGTTCCCTTTTCAAAAATAAATTCTTTTTGGTAAATATTATTCCTTTATAAAATTAAAGAAAAAAACATTTTGAAAATGTTTGAATTTCCCTATTCGCTAGAATTTTATAATAGTTGTGAAAATTAATATAATCCATATAATTTCACATCAAAATCTTATAGATATTTCAACAATAACTATTGTTAAAAAATTCAAATTTCGAACAATATATTTTCTAAATGATAACCAACCCTCAACTCTTGAAAAAAAGATCGAAGTGATTTCACCGTTACTTGAACTCACTATAAAAAATTGTCAAGGATAAATGAGTTGTGTAATTCATATTTGTGCGATATCTTAAATCAAAGTTTTCAAAATAATCAAAATTTTAATTCACTTCAAATTCAAATGATTTCGAGTATAACCCACGCCAATTCAATTTTGAACTCCAAAACGAATTTCAAAATCAAAACGAAAATATGATCCGCTTTTAAAATAATTTTGGCAATGAGAATAATCTCGACTATGATACGAGTGAAAATTTTTGTTCTCAACAAGTCCAAATCGAAAATTCTCGAGTTAATAACTATAAATTGGATTTTTTTGAGCAAATAGAAAAATCTACGAAGTTCACATGGATTTATTATTTGAAGAGTACATGAAATAACGTGAACAACAAAATCAAATCCCAACATGCGACGAGTCAAATAATAATCGACCTTTTACCAAAATTGATGATTTTCAACTAAAAACTTTTGAAATTGAAAATGACGATCTTAATGAAGTTGTTGAGAATACGGTAATTGAGTTGGATTTTAATTCTTTAAAAATGTGGAACCAAATCTAAAATTTTATCTTCCTTTTTTCGATTTTGAACACAACATCTTTGGATTATGAACTTGATATATGCAATGAAGTTGTTGATAATCCAACAAAGGAAAACGAATTTTATGAACATGAATTCTTTGCACTTTTCGAAGATGAGTTGTTAAATTCTGAGGGAAAGATTTAAATCGCCATTTTGAGTTTGAAATCAATAATTCTGAAAAAGTTTTCATTGATAATTTTGAATTTCAATTTGGTGAAAATAAACTTGAACTTCAATTATTTGTTTTATCAACCCCAAAAATCATCAATAATAAAACAACTCATACGATTTTTAATAAAACGACATTCGTTTTTCCAAATCAACATTCAACTTTGAAATATTTTATGGTTTGGTTTTCTGCGCTTAAGTTGTGTCTCTCATACTCGACGAGACAAATGAATTGGTCTTTGGAAGACCGTTTCATTTACACTTTAACTGTTTACTTTTTGATGTCTTGTAAATAATAACCTCTTTATTTTCATGTAAGTATAGATCTTGTTTTTATTTTATTTTCTCCTTTCACTTGGGTTGACTGTGGGGACGCAGTCAAAATCAAGTATGGGGTGAGTCTCGTCTTTATTTTCGATTTTTCATAGTTTATTTTTTTCATTTTCTTTCCAAAACATTAAAAAACCAAAAAAAATCCAAAAATATAATTTCTTTTTAGCATTTTGATTTACTTTTAAACAAACACTATAGGATATATATAGGATTTTGGTTATTAAATTAAAAATTTTGAAAATTTTATTTTTCTTAATAAAAATAAATATAAAGTTTGATTACAAATAATAATGGTTTAACTGGTATATAGGAAGATTCATGGGTGATAATTATGAAGTATATCCTAATCGAAAATCTTTGTTTAAAAAGGTGGTGGATTTAAAGAAAATGATATAACATATTTTATCTTCTAAGTTGAATGGTGCTAAGATACTTTGCAAATCTCTCTCTTCAAAAAAAAGAATATATATATATATATATAATATAAAAATATAAAAAATAAAAATATATTAACACCTAGAGTCGTGTGTTCACACTTGTGTGTTCACCCGCCATGCTCTATACTCTTCTCACGTAAGCTCGAAAGGCAGTGCACGATCGGTATATCTAGCCTCGGTTTATCTAAGTTAGGTGTATATATATAAAAATTGTTTAATTAATAATGCCTACAGTCGATAGGTGTTCACGCGTTCACTCGCCATGCTCTGTATTCCCCTTATGTAAGCCCGAAAGGCAGTGCATGGGTAATATATCTGGTCTCAGTTTTTTTGAGTTAGGCGTATGTAAATATTGTTAATATTAATAAAATTTTCAAATAAGAGAGAATAAACAATTGAAATTCAAGTACTATTTTTACTTGTTTGATTTGAATTGTTATTGAAAAGAAATGAAAATACCACTTTGCAAACTTTGATAATCAACTAAAGGTCCATTTCATAGTTACACTATGTTATTAACCGAAACAACTAGCCAAACTATAGTCTATTTGTTATGATAGCTTAGTTTTTATTGGAAATTTTGACGAATAAATGACTTAAATTTTCAAGATAATGACCAAAACTTATATTTAACTTATTTGTGCCAATTTGAAAGTAAATCCTTCATTTGTAAATATTTTTAAAAACTTGCATTCATCTCTTTATAAATAAATCTTGCATTTAGGAATTTTTCACTTTGCATTTGGATTTTGTGGGTACTATTCGCTGAAAACGCTAACAAGAAAACACTCAACCTATTAGGTACACCTAGAGGTTTAATGGCTTGTTGCATACACTCAATGCAATCGTGCTCCCTACGAAAAACAGATTTATCTTGGCTTTTCTTTCTCAAGGATGAATAAAAAGATAAGTCTATGGGTATTTGATGTGCCATAAATGTGCATATTTTTACCACCGTATTTAATTTAATTGAATTGAATAAATGATCATATTGGGTATTTTAACATGTTTAAACAAAATTCAATTTATTTTCAAAGCATCATATATTCATCTTCATACAGGGGTAAAATGGTTATTATTGTGCATATATTAATTTGAGAATTTATATTTGGACATTTTTATAGGAATTTAGATTCAAATGAAGAGGGTTTCATAAAGAAATATGCATGCACAAGAGAATACAAAGGAATGAAGATGGAAATAATTCAAACTCATGAACATGGAGAACCCCCCACCCACTTACCATGGTATATGATTATAAGCTAATGCACATGATAATAGAATTTAAAGTTACATGCACATTTAAGTGAAGGATTAACATATGATAATGATTATTTGGTGGCCACACTACCTCAAGGGTAGTTTGGGCAGTTCCCAAAAAAATGAATTAGGGTTTTAAAACATGTATAAATACCCCATATGTTCATGTAATTATTCTCTTAGCCTCTTCTTCGTTACTTTAGTTAGAGGCTCAATAATAAAATACAAGCTCTTTTTTTTATTTCATGGCTAGTTAGCCATTTTTTTCATGTTATTCTCTTTTTTATGCAATGTTAATTCATGATTTTTCTTATTTACATGCTCTATTTCCTCTTTTGTTAGTAGCTTAGTTTCATTTCTTATGCAAGTAGATTAGTTTTTATTTCTTTTTAATTAGCTCTTTTTTTTACTAGCTTGCATTTTTCTTCTTATTTTTATTTCATGTTGCATTCTACACTTGTTGATATGATAACAAATATGAGAGGCTAAACCCCTTCAATTTAGGGGTAATAAAGCTCTCTAATTATGTAGATTCAACATAACTTGCTCATTTTTGATCTCCTTTTGTGTTTGATGGAATATTAGAATGGGTTAAATTGTTTTTTAGCTTTGAATTTGATAGCCTATGTTATTGATACAAAATAGGCTATGATTAAACAAACAACAAACACAAATTACATCTTCATCTGCATATGATTATGGTAATGAAGTGAATGTTAAAATCAAAATTTGATGGTCTATATTTCTAATCAATAGTTAATAGGTCATGCTTAAATTAGATTTTATTTTCAATTTCATTATCATTTTCATGAGAGTTAAAAAGTGATTTAGTGGGTGTGTTATAGTTTGATGGCTTATGTTAAGCTAATTAATAGACAAATAGGCCATACTTATGATAAACTCATCAACAAAATTCACTAATGACCAAAAAGAAAGATCAATATCTTTTCAAAAGGAGGAGAGAAAATACATGTTTGGTTTATATAAATTTTTAGAACCATTGTAATAGAAATTGTTGATTATCTCTTTCCATATTATTGTATCGTCATTTAGGAATTTCAAATCCATTTACCTAAAAGGGAAATGTTAAGTATCTTTAGATTTGTGATACCTAGTCCATCTTACAATTTAGGATTGCACACTATATCCCATTAAATGAGGCAGGTTAAGTTGGAGCAATCTGACCCATCTTTACATAAGAAGCTCCTTTTAATGTTATCAATTTTGTTAATTATTATGGTAGGAAATTGATAATAGGGCAACAATATATTTCACAGAACTTTAAGGCCTAAGAGCATTTTAAAGTTATATAATACAAGCTTAAAGGATGCTATATGATGAGGGAGATGGGAGAAAAATAGGAGAGTATCATCAGTGTATTGAAGAGCAGAAACTCCATCAAAAGTAATGCCTCTCCATAATCTTGGTAAGATGTTGTTATTAAGCACCAATTTTATTATATTGTTAAAGAGGTTTGCGGCGAGATTAAAAAGCAAAGGAGAGAGGTGATCGCCTTAATGAAGACTGCTTTTGGATTAAATTTTACCACCCTTGACCCCATTAGATGAGACGAAGACACACTAGTTACTAAAATGAGCTCAATACAAGAAATTCACTTTTTAGTTAATCATTTGGCTTTTAGATTGTCAAGAAGAAAGCCCGATCAATTGAGTCAAAATCCTTGGAAAAATCTAATTTGAGAAGAGAACATGTGATATTTTCCTTTTGAAAATAATAAATAAATTCTTGAGCAGTAGCTACAGTATCCATGATATGTTTAGCCATTTGAGTTTTATCAATTAAATTATCCATCTTGTCCTCGTCCTATTTGCAAGAACATTGGTTATTATTTTTAATGAGTAATTAATTAGGGACATCGATTCCGCAAGTTCTTCTAGACTTTCCTTTTTAGGGATAAGTATGACATTATCAAAGTTAAACCTACCCAACTAGAGGATACCTGAGTAGACTTCGTCAAAGAGTTGCGTTATGTCATACATAATTGTGGGCCAAAGCTGTTGGTGAAACATCATTGTGAATCGATCGAGACCTAGGTCTTTGTCACTGGTCAGGTCCTTAAAGCCTATCCAAACTTCCTCTTCCATGAATCGAGAATCTAACTCTCAAAGAGAGGGGTTTAGATTCGGATATAGAGATGACCAATCCGCTTGAATTCTTTGACTACATTTACTACCATATAGTTCGCTATAGTAATTTGTGAAAAGGTTGTTTAATTCAACTTGTTCACCAATTTCAATATCATTGATATAATTGATCCAATGGTATTAAGGTGGCATTTACCATTATCCATGCAATGGAAAATTTTAATTTTTTTGTCACCATATTTAATCCATTGTACATGGGAGCATTGCTTTCATATAATTTCTTCTTGGTCCATTAATCTATTTAAATCTATTTTTATGTTGTCTAAATTTTCCCTCTCATCGGTACTTAAATTTCTATTTTACCATATTCTATCTAAATTTAGAATCTCATTCAGATTTTAAGACCAATATTGCCAAAAATGTTGAAGTTTTAGTTCTTTAAAAAAGATCTTAATTGAATGTTGAAAAATAGACTTTTCACTGCATTATTTTGGAAACTGGAACTCAAGGTGCTCCATTATGTGATAACAAGGGTTTGAAGTTGTCCTCCACAAGCCACATTTTATAAAATTTAAAAGGTTTGATTTTAGGCAATTGAATATGCATGTCCAGTAAGATAGGGTAGCAATCTGAGATGAGACTAGCAAGGTCATAAGCTTTGGATAAAGGAAACTTATCTTCCCAATTCTCATTCATAAAAAAAATTATCCCATAGGGCCAACGAAGGGAACTCTCTACCGTTAGAGCAGGTAAATCTCCTACCTATACGAGGTAACTCAACAAGGTTATTGTAGTCAATGAAGTCATTAAAATTCTTCCATGTCAACATAATCGACCTCTCTAGGCGAGAGCTCTCCAATGTACCTAGATACACTGAAGTCAGCTCATATGATCCAAGGACCATAAGAGAGGTCTTTACAGTCAGTACATTTGGTCCAAAGCAACTGTCTTAGAGTTCCGTTGGAAGATGCATAATGTTAGTGATATTTATAATATGGTAGTCTTGAAAGTCTTAAAGAATTACACGCAAAGAGTGGCGTTTACAAATGATTGATGGAGATTAAATTTTTCAAACTGCCACATCGTTATAATTCCTTCTGAGCAACTTAGAGCTGGGATAGTTTCTATTTTGTAAGCCATTGAATGTCGATGGGAAAAATCAGAAATTTCTACCTTATCGCCATGGAATATCGTTGTGATAGGATTGATGGGTAGGGGTTTAGGTAGGAACCTAAACCATAGTGTGAGCCATGGAATATAATGGAAAAATCTAAGTATCACAGTCCAAGAAAATTTACAAGGAGAATGGTTTAGAATTCAAAAGATAAAAGATCGGTGGTAAAGGCAAGGCAAGTAATTTTCAAAATCAACATCAAAAAGAATCTCTACTACTAAACTCCTATGGTCAAGTGGACTTAATAAAGATGTAATATCAAGTATATGAAATTCCAACAATTGGAGAATAAAGTTAATGGGTTTCCAAGGGATCATTCTAAAAAATAAGCCTCAAGACTAAGATGTTATATGTTTGACTTAGTTCCTAACTGATGAGGTTAGCAAGATTAGTTAAGAAGAGGAAAACCTCGTACTCGGAAGTGGTCAATTAAGCCTTTAATCCTACCTTCAGGCCTGGTCAAAGCGTCCATCCAAGGGAGATGGATGAAAAGCCTTTGGTCCCACCGCACGGCCTTGTCAAAGCAACCATTAGAGAGTGATGGTCAATTACATGCACAATCACAAACAAATTGTATTTTAATTCTTATTTTGAAAATTAGTTTCTAGTGTCATATGGTTAAGGATTGGATAAGATTATTTTCATATTGTTTACGCAAGAATGAAAGATTTTGATCTAAAATTTTTGAATGTACTGTTATGTGAACTTTAAATCATTTAAATATCTTTTCTAAATTCATAGTTTGTAAAATTCGCTAACCCTAGTTTCATTTTCAAACCAAAAGTTTAAACTAAGTTACTAATTTAGAATACAACTTATATATATATATATATATTATGCGTATATCATAAATTTCAAAGTTCATAAATATATGCTTCTCTAAGTCTAGAATGTTAATTTTTAATATATATATATATATATATATACATGAAAATATAAATTATGCTTTTTATTTCAAATTTGTAGAATTGATCTTGTGTATAATGTAAAATTTATTGTTAAACCCTTCCTTAATTGCACACACACACACACACACACACACATATATATATACCAGTGTGTGTATGTGTACATTTATCTTATTAATCAAAACCTTGGACAACAAAGGAATCTGTCAATTTAGTCATAATGTCATTTAATAAGTCAACTAATTTAATTATAGAAAAAGGGAAATAAAAGACTTATCTACGTATGTATATGTATATGTGCGTGTGCATGCGTGCGTGAATGTATAAGTTCATATCTTCCCTCAAATTACTTGTATAAGTTAAGAGAGTGAAATGAAAGGTCTTTTCTCTAGATTATTTTTGCTTGTTATTGCAACACACATACACACTGCTTATATGTTGCACTTACACTTTATACATGTAAATGTATTAAATACATTCAATATAATACAAGTAAATTTGACTAAATTCAAGCTCCATTTTAATTTTTTTAATAAAATATGATTTTATTTAAAACTATATTAGCTAGATTGGATCTAATATACCTTTAAACTTCATAGGCCCAATAGATCCAAAGTAGGAATTTCTTTTGAAATCTACCTATTTTACTCGCTTATGACTAGTATGATTCCTTCAGTTTTGTTGTATTTTGATTCGTTTGGATGTATTGCGTGAGTGGTCGTCATTCGAATCGATCAAAGATCAAAAGCATTCTAAATTACATGCGATCATTTTTTAATGTTGGTAATGGCCTAGGAGTGCTACACTTTTGCTCATATGAAGATTTGGTGGAAAAGATGAGGTTTTTACAAGTGTGAAAAGCGCTTGGTAGTAGTAGAAATTATGATTGATGTTAGATGGAACTTCGGGCTAGGTGCACAACTATTTCAAGAAAACGAAGGGAAGTCTTCGAGGCTTCAAAACTTGGACGTGGGATCTTGAAGTTTCAACACTAAGTAAAATTCTTGCTAAGTGAAATGCTTAATACCGACTAAATATGCTCAGTAATGAGAGGTCTGAACTAAGAAATTTTTGAAGACTCATAATTGACTTTGGGAAAGAGACAAATGAACTTCGAGAAGGGAGCATTGCAACTTTGGGGGAAAGGAAGGTATCACTTCAGAGAAGCTAAGGCACGACGAAAGGCTTGAATACTTAGTGGAATTGAATAACTATTAACTAAAAGCTATCATGACTGACCGCTATCAGGTGGTCAGCACCGAATGTTATGGATGCTGGTCAAATTTGAACATTTTTGGATGAAGCTAAGAAGGGGCTTTGTGGAGTATGCCATGGTGGTTTATTTGTTCATTCGACGCTTAATTTGAAGTTACGACTCTATAATGAGCAGTTTTGTTAGTTAAGTGATGATGTGGCACTTTGACTAGATTGCTTTGGGCTCTAAGATTCATGATGGGTGTCTAGGGATGTTCCAACAATGACGACCCAATGATGGGAGTTATGATGATTGACCATAAGAACAAGTCTTATGATGAGGACTTGTGAGTGGAATGATGATGTATTCTACTATGGAAATGAATGGAAAGATAATGTACTCTACCATGGAGATGCATGCAAAGGGATAATTGATACTCGGAGGTTTTGAGTATGCTTGTAAAGAGGGGGTATGTGAGGATGCTCGCCTAGATTTATGATGTTGATCCCAGATCTATGATCTATTTTACCCTAGACCTTAAGGATACGTGCGTTTAGTCTTGGCCTTACGAAGTGGCATGGAGTTGACCACTGGTAAACCAAGATGTTGACTAGTGTCTGATAGATTATACGACCATACGAGTTATCATATATCCAATGCACCAAAGTAATGTAAGAATTATTTGATGGATGCGATATTTATTATGTTGATTTTATCACTCTAGGAATGTCACATGACGTAGGTATTGTTAACTTGGATACCTTAGAACCCAACCTTGTACTTTGACTTGTAATACACCCATATGATGATGATAGTATGTTAGCATATACTATTATGTGCTAACTCGTTGGATGCAGGGATAGGTCTGGTACGATTATTCAATCACCATGTTTGATGCTTTACTATATCGACTTATATACTATTTGAGATTGTAGATTGCTCATACAAGGCTGTTGTCCGAATCAAGTTTTTATACTCTGCTTCTTATTATTTTGGGTACTCTTAAGTGAGTAAACTAGATAATAGGTATGAGACATCACTTGGAGTTGTGCATATGGACTAAAATGGGTTACACTTTCATATATATGTGTGTGTGTGTGTGTGTGTGTGTGTGTGTGTTATATGTTATATTTGGGCTTACTATTTCTTGTATTCCGCTATGCAGCACTTTAGAGCTTTATCGGTGCTTTATTTATTATTATAGTTGATTTATCATTTGAGCAATTATTTGATGTATAAACTCTGCGATATGTGTTATATAGCTATTATGAACCTACTGCACTTTGATTATGCGGTTCATTTTAGTTATTACCTTCTCATCTATCTTATATCTGTGATGATTATTATATTTATCTTTGGTCTATGAGACACATGATAGGTTTTTATTTATAGATTTTATTACTTTATCTCACCCTTAAGATCGTCCTACATTGGTCGAGTACTAGTATAGTGCACTCTACAGACTATATTAGGTACCTGAGGTGTAGATCGCCCATCATAACAACAATCTCATTGTATTTAGCCATATTGAAAACAATCCCACACTATGCTTGTTATGGGAAATTTCGCCCAAGTGACTAAGGTGATGGAAATTTTGGAAGATAACACAGATTTGGTTAAGAAAAAGGTGACACGGTAGGCAAAGAAAAAATGTAGGTAAGGCAAGGATAAATGCAAAGAAGAAGAATAGGCGAATCCCCTCTTTTGTTCGGTGACCATTGTATCAAATAGAAATTCCTATTCGGTACCCCAAGGTATTGAACAGAATATCTTGTTTGATACCTAAGGTACTGAACATAATCTATCATTCGGTGTGTATGAAGGTGCCGGACTAGGAACTTGGACCATGGAAGACTGGACCGAGAGGAAGTCGAACTAAAGCCAAGCATGGGGGGCTGGACTAATAAAGGAAGCATAGGGACCTAGTCAAGAATGTGTCCATATGCACTAATGTTGAACCAATCTACCCGGATATGACTTCAAACTGAACCAAATAGCCAATATATTTAATGAAATCTACGTATATTTGGAAATTATCAAGCATATCCCCGATACATGGGAATATTCCATCAGACGAGATATGCATATAATTTTTTTAACTTTTCAAAATAATGACACCATATCTTCACCTCTATAAATATCCAAACATTTGACTTACAAGGGAACAGTTTTTGAAGCTTAAAGACTCTATGCTGCAAGAATTGTCAAATTGAGCTTCAGATCTCTACATTCAATCATTATTCATTGTAATTCTTCTCAAAACTCTTATAAAAGATAAATTGTAAGAAAATTAACAAAAATGAATAGTGGTTGTGATGACCGCCCTATATCTTTGATGCTCATATAACCAAATAGTAATTGCTGGAGTATTCAGTCGATGTTGAACGATTGTCAAGGGAAAGAAATAAAAGCCAAGAAGAGAAGAATGAAAGAGAAAGAAAAGGAAACAGTACATCACACAATCACATAACATACCGTATATCTCATAGCACATCAGATAAAATATAATAGTCATCATAGATATAAAACAAGCAAGACAGTAATAAATAAATAAACCATAGAATCAAAGTACATAGGCTCATACAATTATAAAAAATAGTAACAGAGTTTAAACAAATGGTAAATAAGCACAACTGATAAACTATCTCTAATAATAGTAAGTTAAAATTGTCAAGATTGCACAGTGTCATATAAGAGAATAAACAATAATAGGCTCAAAATATAAATATGAGAAAGCGCCGTCTTCTGCTAATCCACATATATAGCTATAAGTGATGTTTACACCTGCTATCTTATCTACTCATTTAAGAGTAGATGAGATAATAAGAAGCAAAGCATACAACCTGGAATCATACATAAGTATGGCGTGAGCGCTAAATAATCTCAAAACACTATAAAAGTCGATATAGTACATGGAACAGAGGGTATGAAAAATCATACCTGACCCGTTCTTCCATCCATAGAGTTAACACATAACATCGAATATATGCTACTCTACATCATAGTCTTCATGGGTGTACTATACATCAAAGTACTAAGGGTGTCTAGATATCTGCATCGAATATATCTACATCGTGTGACATCCCTAAGGTAATAAACAATCAAGAAAACATAGCATCCATTATCCATCCTCACGTTCACTCATTAAGTGCATTGGATATATGACATTCATTTGACCACCCCATAGAATCAAAGACTACTCAACGTCTTGGTTTCTCAATACTCGAATCCATGCCACTCAGTAGGCTAGGAACTAGATTACCCATCTAATAGTGCAGGGTACAAAGGATCTAAACATTATGCGATCTAAGAGCCATCGTATCCCTAAAGGTCATCATATCCCTAGGTGAAGTATCCAAGAGCCATCGTATCCGCAACAGACATCATCACAAGTACCCTTTCTTGATAAGTGCATTCGAAACCTATGAATATCATCTATCCCTTTGAACATGTCATCCATAGTAATGCTCATCCTAGAACTGTCTATACAACTCTAATATGAAGTCGTTAGGTTTGGGAACTATTTTTGACACCCATCGTTAGTCATAGAATGTCATCGTCCATCCCCTAACCTTCCCCCACAGTGCCTTCAATCCGACTACTCTGCATCCCAAAGTGTAATTATCATTATCAAAGCCATCACTTCCCATCATGAAATCATCATCGTTGAATTGTGAAGTCAGCGTGTCGAAGTGTCACATCTTCGCTTCACCACTAAAACCACTCATCGAAGAGTAGTAACACCAAAATCAAATGTCAAAGGACCGAACCACCACATCATATTCCTCGAAGCCTCTCCATCATCTACCTTAAAATTGGCCAAGTCGGCCATCATCAATAGTGGTAGATATCGACCACTCCAAAGTAGTCGAACAATGACCACTTCGGTTGTGTACTTAACCAAAAGTGGTTAAATACAAACCGAATGAAAATGTCTGGCATCTATTTCACAATATAAAATACATTCTCAAGTCCATCTTCGTCTTTAGGTCATCGACGTGCATGAAACTCTAAGCACAAAATCCTATCATATAGGATATTTTCTACTAGCGTATTGCCTCTGAACAACATTTTCAACCAAACTGAACAAACAAGCATACATGCAACCAATAAGCATACAAATGTTTATAATGGCCTACATACATCTAAAATAACACATATACAATACATCCAAACAACCAATGTGGGATTAATATTAAAATAACCAAAATCTAGCAATATCGTCAAAATAGTGCATCAATGGAAAATGTGATATTTCATTTAAAATCATTTTAAGACACTTTTAAATTCTTTTATAAAATAAGATGTATTTTTAGTATTTAGAAATCGCATTTTAAAGCTAGAAATCATTTCAAAACATTGTTTAATACTATACGAATAATCGTAGTGTGACGAGAGATATCACTCACCTCAACAAAAGCTGACCAAACCAATACTAAGCCATAGAGCACTCTATCATAAGCACAACACAAGAACAGTGTCCAAAAAGACCTCGTATGCAAAAGATACATGTAATATAAGAAATGAGACTAAAATAATAATTAATTCACTAATTACAAATTTTATTACCTTTATTACCCTTAAACTTATCTTCCTTAAATCATCTAGTCCCAATCTGTGCATGCATAAAATGTGTACACACAAACCCACTTTGCTCAATACCTACTCTCCTCTCTAACTCAAGCTCTGATCAATGAAATGACGCGCGGTCTTCGCCAATGAGTCTCTCTACAAGTGCTCTCCGCTCCAACAAAATAAACAAGATTGGCCTCCCTTATGGAGAAGCGACCTGATGTGTGGCTCGCTCCCTTTATTTGGACTGTTTTGCATTCCTTGACTAGGCTCGGCGAGGTTTTATAGGAAGGTGCTATTCGCGAAGGGAAATCCAATGGTAATCTCTGTTTCTCCTCTCGCTTCCTCTCTCTCCGACAAAGTGAAACCCTAGTTATCAAGCTATGTACAACCATTGCCAAAATCATCACACCATAACCAATTCTTCCATGGTCAATGTGAAACTCACCTTGATACGAGCTCAATGAAATCAGTCTCATGATTTTTAGTAGATCAGATTGGTAGATTTCATTTTTCGAATGAATTTGAGAAGAGGCGGCATTCTTTTCGCTCCAGGCAATGTAACCATAATTATTATGTGGGAGAAAGGATTTGAGTGATAATTTATATTAATAAAATATTCCTTTTATTTATTTTCTCAAATAAACGGTCATACGTTTTGAGCTCGTATGACTACATTATGCGTGCAATCATAACGAAACGTATCTGCATACATCACCCCATTCTTTTAGTTCCAACTATATAAATTTCATCGCTATCCGAGACAGCACTACGAGATGATAATGTTTCCATTTTTAAGATTGTTTCGGTCATTAGATCATCCGGTATCCAAATGTAGCAATCCTTATGCTCATTTTAATTCGCATTGTCGAAGCAAAGTTAATGGAAGTGGTCACGAGTCTTGATTCGATTGTATACAAAAAATCACATTTTTGGACCTTCAATTAATTAACGATTCCATATTATGTCAATTATTTAAATATTTTATCATTAAAACTACGAGTCATTACAGTGGATGTAGGCCCGTTAAGGTTAAACTATTATAAATCGACTTGTCTTTTACTTTCTTTGCGTTCATTAACTGTTGAATCTATTACTGTTAATTTGATTGGAGGTGTTTGTCCATTTTTTGTGGAAATATTTTTGGTGCTTCATTGAGAATAATTTCTCAACGCTCCTCTTAAATCTAAGAGCAAGGCTGGTGGTGCTAGTAGGATCATCAATCAAGTTGTTGCTAATCAAGAAAATGAATAATCTAGTACATCGAGACTAGACACTATCATCAGGGGTGACTTGGATAGAGTTATGGCGGATCTCAACACCCACTTCACTTTCCAGCAACAAGTAATTGTAGATCAAATCTTGACATGCTTGGAGAAAACGTAGCAAACCGCTCATAACGTTGAAACTAGAGGAAGGACCCAATCCCAAGGGCCAAGGAGATGAAGAAGACCACGCTCTAATGGTGAATCAGATCAAGAGAATCAAGAAGTTGGACGAGCAAACACCTAGTAAACAGATTAAACAGGAGCTCAACCGCATGATGCAACCGGGGGGCGGTTCGACCCCAAACCAAACATGGGAGGCAACGAAACATTGGCAGACACAACTGAACCTCCCAAACCTAGGCAATGCTCCCCAGTCTTGGAAGAAGTAATCGCTAAAGGAGGGCGATCTCATCGCCATAAGCGCTACAAAGTAGGGAGCGAAATCGAGATCGTAGATCAAGTTAGCACAAAAGGTATGAAAGAAGCCGCTTGCCTTGGCGGGAGAGGTCAACCGAACTTCGCTTATCCCCCGAACTAGAAGATCACATGGCACAACTTATAAGGGAATGTGTTCGTTGCAAGTAAATTGAGCGTGGAATCGGCACAAGAGTGGTAGCACATTTTCTATAGAGATAAATACTAGTTGGAATCCAAGTAGCTTTTGGATGCCTACTATGGATCCTTACCAAGGCTTGACTGGACCCATAATAGGTCTACAATGATACATGCAGCATATGCTTATGAGTAGAGCAACTGAAATATTTTTGTGTAAGTTCTTTCCTCTCTTCCTGTCTGATTCGATGACTATGTGGTTCTACCGTCTTTCCCCCAACATGATCCACTCATGGGAAATACTGAACGGATAATTTATCAGTCAATTCTAGGTTCATATAGAACAGCCCAAGGACCAATATTCTTTGTTGGATGTAAGACAATGGGAGGATGAGACTCTATGATAATATTTTACTCGCTTCAACGCTGTAGCTATTAATGTTCAAAATGCTGATGAACGACTGACTCTATTGGCATCGTGTTGGGGTGTGCATCCCGACACAAAGATGGATCAATGATTGACTAAGGAGAAACCGACTACTCTTTAGGACTTCTTCTATGAAGCTGCGAAGTACATGCAACTGGAGGAAGCTGCACTAGGTAGCAGATTGATACCATCACTAAACCGTTGGGAGCTTTCTAGTAGTGGGAATGCTATGGTCAAGAATGATAAAGGTGGTAGTGTGAAGAAAAATAAAACAAAAACCCAGGAAATACTAGCAAGAGAAAATCAGAGCGAAGGAGGTTTAAGCCTAGTAACAGGTTTGGCACTTATACAGACCTGAATGATACTATAGAGAACATCTACCTGGTCACGTAGGTAGAACACAAATACAACAGGCTTGCTCTAAGAAGGGGACTAAAGCTAAAATGATTACTGGGAAGCATTGTAGGCTCCACGAATCCCATTAACATAATGTTAACGAATGTCACCACTTATGGAACGTAATAGAAAAACATATCATGAGAAGGAAGATGAAGTGGTAGTCAAGAGCGCGAAGGCTCATTCTGCTGTTGAGAAGCAGGCCTTGAGATATCTCTCACCAGAGAATGGAGGTGAAGGGTCCAATGCCTATTATGGAAAAGATGGGAGATTAGTGATCAATACCAAAGCAGGAAGACTGCATGTGGCAGGCAAAAGTTGGGCTGAAATGGAGAGGTATGCAAAGTCTCTAAAGAACAGAGAGGCCTATGTATGCAATATAAGCGAGGAGTAGAGAACCAAGACTCCATGTCAGGAGCAGGAGACGATAGCCTCTGATAATAATGACTTGCAAGGAAAACAATACCCAGATATGGATCCATAGGTGATTACAACAATGCTTGGTCCGACGGAGGTGCATTTAATTTTGGAAGGTAATGGGAGTTTAGTGAACATTCTGTTCAAGGATGCGTTTGACAAGATGGAAATGACCATGGAAGATGTCACATCCTACAACCAATGACTACATGGTTTCACAAGAGAGGGCACCATGGCCTTAGGAATGTTGGATTTGTTTGTTGAGATAGGAACCCATCCTCGATCAACCATGTGAAGGCAAACTTTCATATTGTTGGATGGATTCTCGACTTACAATGCCTTCTTAGGGCAACCAACCTTATTTGACTTTCATGCAGTAATGGCTCTATAGTGCTTAAAAATGAAGTTCTCAACCGCCAAGGGAATATGCGTGGTGGAATAGAACCAATATGCAGCCAGGGAATGTTATGTTGCAGAACTTCGAGAAAACAAGTGACCATAAAAGGGAAGGGTGTATAAGTTGCATTCTACACCAAGAATTCTATTGCATGGTAATTAAAGGAAGGGCCCCCACTCGGTTTCACGAGCGATCCTCATAATGAACTTGGCCCGAGAGATGGAGGAGAGAGGGCCATAATTGAGCCTGGAGAGGCAATGAAATTCATTGGAATAAAATGCAATGACCCAATAAGAATCTTGAAAATCGAATCTGTACTGGAGTGAAGTCTTTAGATAGAACTAAATTGATTTATATGGGACAACCAGGACATGTTCGCTTAGTCTCACATGGACATGTACGGAATCTCTCCGTCAATTTCTTATCATACTCTAAATACAAACCCAAGGAAACCTCTAATGAAACAAAAGAAAAGAAGTACGGGCCCAGAGTGGTCTATAGCACTAAAGGAAGAAGTAAAAACCTTGTAGAAAATGGCTTCTGGGAATCATTGTACCCATAATGGATTGCGAACTCAGTTCTCATTAAGAAGTCAAATGGAAAATGTCGAACCTACATCGACTTCTCTAATTTGTATGATGTGTGTCCTAAAGACTATATCATACTCCTAAGAATTGATCAGTTAGTAGATGGAACTACTGAGCATGAGCTTTTATCCTTTATGGATGCTTATTCCAAGTATAACCAAATTGCACACATCCCTAATTAGGAGAACATCAATGTCATCCCGATCCAGGGCTGTACTGCTACACGGTCATGCCGTTTGGACTCAAAAATGTAGGAGCGACATATCAATGCTTGATAAACAAGATGTTCACCGAATAGATTGGGAAAACCATGGCGTTTACGTCGACGACATGCCGGTGAAGTCAAAAAATGCTGAATACTGCATCTTACACTTAGTGAAAATGTTTCAAATCCTACGGAAATATGGAATGAAGTTAAATCTGCTAAAATGTTCTTTAGAGGTCGCTTCTAGAAAATTCTTGGGATTTAT
Source organism: Allium cepa (assembly GCA_030765085.1). Lineage (NCBI taxonomy): Eukaryota > Viridiplantae > Streptophyta > Magnoliopsida > Asparagales > Amaryllidaceae > Allium > Allium cepa. The sequence goes on from CM060934.1 coordinate 209,070,340, forward strand.
CATGCATGCTAGGGGAAACGAGGCTAAACCGAAGCAGGTCCAGGCTTTAAGAGACATTAAAATCCCTAAAACTCGAAAGAAGATGCAAAGTCTAAACGTAAAGGTAGTAGCTTTAAGCAGGATCATATACAAAGCCAAAGACTAGTGTGTCCCGTTCTTCGAAGCACTAAAAAAAGAGAAAGGATAATTCGTATAGACAGACGGCTACTTGCTCGCGTTCTTGAACTCGTTGGAGCACTTGTAGATGCCTCTAGTTCTCTCCACACCAGGCTAGGGAGAAGATCTTTACCTATATTGACAGTATCACTCTATGCCTTAACGTAGCGTTGATGAGAGAAGTAGATTGGGTGCAACGTCCGGTGTACTAGGTGAGTAAAGCCTTAGAAGGAAGAAGCTCTTAAGTGGTGGACGTATATAGATGGAGCATCTAATGATCATAACTCCAGTGCAAAGGTAGTGTTGTTAACACCAGAAGGTAGGAAGCTAAGTTATGTGGTACGACTTGAATTCAGGGCAAAAAACAATGAAGCAGAATATGAAGCTTTGATAGTGGGGTTGGAGATGAAAAATGAGCTAGGAATCAGGTTGTCGTGCATGCATAGTGATTCACGGTTGACAATAAACCAGGTGCTCAAAGAATCTCAGGCTAAGGGAGAGATCTTGAAGTCATATTTGGAGAAGTTGAAGGTCTTACTTATTGAGATAGACTATTATGCGATTGGGTACATTCCTAGGGAGGAGAACTAGGGAGCATATAAGTTGGTGAGGTTGGTGAGTTGGGCCTCTGTAAGGGTTAGTACCCATTACGACCCTGCATAGTCCTAGCTTTGAGGAGATAAGTGTGTTGCAACTATCAATAACGAGGAGACTTGGATGAAACCATTAATAAGGTATCTGAATGAAGGAGTATTACCTGATAATAAGAACGAAGCTAGGAAGATCCTACAGTAGGCACCTTTCTTTTTCATTCAGGGTGGACTGCTGTATCGGATGGTGTTTTCTAATCCACCGCTAAGGTGGTTGCTAGAAGGGAAGCCAAGGAGGTATTGGAAAATGCATATTAAAGGAGCTACAAAGACCATACTAAGGGGTAGACCCCAACAAATAAAGTGTTGCAATATAGATATTTCTGGCCAATGTTGAACCATGATGTGATGGAGTATGCAAGGAAGTGTGACAGGTGCCAACGCTTTGCGAAAATTTCCAGGTTGCCCCCGACCGAGTTGATTCACATAGTCAGCCTTTGGCCTTTCATGGTATGGAGAATAGATTTAATCGAAGAACTTCTAATGGTGTGGGGTGGAGCAATTTATGCTATAGCGGCGATTGACTACTTTACTAAGTAGGTGGAAGTCGAGCTCTTTAATAAGGTGTCAATGACCAAGATCATAAATTTTTGATTCAGAATGTGATATATAGGTATGGATTTCCCTTTAAGATCATCTTAGACAATGGACTGCATTCAACAGAAAGGAATATGTCGATTTCTACCAACGGCATGGAATAAGGAATAACTTCTCGACTGTGGTGTACCCATAGGCTAATGGGCAGGTGAAGGCGGTCAATAAAGTCTCAAAAACGCTAATAAAGAAGCGACTAGAGAAGGTAAAGGGAACATGGGTAAACGAGCTTCGTTTGGCTAACACACTTCCTTCAAAATGACAATGGGACACACCCATTTCTTACTAGCCTATGAGTGTAGGCAATGTTAACAGTGGAAATAACAGTACCATCGCACAAAAGGATTCATTAAGACCTAAATGAAAATGAGGAACTACTAAACATGTCATTGTACCTAATTGACGAGAGGTGCAAGGAAGCTGCTTTGAAAGCTGAAGCATAAAAGCGGAGGACAACTGCTCAATAAAACTCGAAGGTCAACTATCACCCACATAAAGAAGAGGACTTGGTGTTGAAAAAAATATTCCCCAAGCTAGGGGCACTCGATCCAGTATGGGAAGGGTCGTTTGTTATTCACAAAGACTTGAGAAATGGACCTTTCATCGTTCGCACAGTAGACGGAGCCATATTCAGAAAGACTTGGAATGTACACCATCTACGCCATTATTTTACTTGAACTTTTACTATATTGCTAGTATTGCAACTTTATAATTGAAATAATAAAGAAATGGATTCTAATAAAGTGTGCTTTCAGTAATATTTTATTGTATCAGATAACTAATGGGAGATGTAACCTTGTATCAACGCTTGAACGTGTCAAGATAACAATAACGCCGTAAGGGAAAATCGCCTAGGTCACAAGAACTGACTCAAGGGAAAAGCTACACTAGCATGACATCACCCCTCAAACTTCTTATCGGTAGTGGTGGACCCGAGTGATCCCTATTCGAAAGTCCACAGCTGACGTTCAGCTCAACTTCTCACAGGTGGTGGTGGACTAGAGTGATTTCTATTTGGATGTTCATAGCTGACGATTGGCTCAAACTTCTTGCCAGAAATGGTAGACCAGAGTGATCCTTGGGTGTCCATGGCTGGCGATTGACTCAACCTTCTCACTGGTTGTGGTGGACCAGACCGATCCCTTGTCCATAGATGATTATCAGCTCAAACTTCTCGTCAACATCGGTGGGCTAGAATGATACATATTTGGGTATCTATAGCTGATGATCGTCTCAAACTTTCTATCGGTAACTTAAATGATCCTTATCCAGGTGTCCACAACTGACAATCGGCTTATAATTTCCTCATCAACCATAGTTAACCAAAGCAACCCTACTCAGGTATTAATTTTGGTCGATAGCTTCTAATACATAAAGGGTTTGGGAGAACCTGGCTTACTGGTAGTCAAGATATGATAGTCCCTAGTTGATTCTCTTTAGGTAGACTAGTGAGTCCTATGACGACAACAGATAGTGACTAACAATTCAAATTTGCCTAAGGTATATAAGTGCCGCACTATACTCAATTAAAGACAAAAAATCAAACAGTGTCCATAGGAAAAATGTAAAATATGAATCATGCATACAAGCTATAATTGTCAAACATCCAGATGTTTACAAGCCTAAAAATCACAAGTGCAAAGGAGTACTGTGCCCTCAACCTCACCAACAATCAAAATTGGTCGATTACACACGGCAACGTTTAATACAAGCAAAGGAAAAAATATGTACATAATGGTCTATCAGGATGCAAATAGAACATAGGCATAGCTCTCACTTAGGTCTGAGCATGGATTTGGAGACAGTTTGCTTACTATAATGCTTATGCCCTTTCTGCTCACCCTTATTCTTCTCCTCCTCCTGCTTGGCTGCGGTGGCAGTAGAATCAATCTCTGCTTGTCACTTCTGCATATATTTCAGCACCTCATGGGCATCAATTTTGACCCTTTTCAGCTTCATGGAAAATCTCACTAAGACTTATTGCCTCAAGGCCTCCACTATGTCAAACTCCTCCGTAGGATCAGAAGCACCTACGATCTCAATGTCAACATACACCTGGAGAGCAGCAATAATCACATGGTGAGCCTCATCAACTGAAGGATAGGAGGGGCATGGGGTTATGACATTAGCGGGATCCATCATAAGCGTGCCACCTGCAAGGAAGTGAAGAGGACTGTCAGATGTTCCTTGCATTCCTCTTCTATCATGGAAAATATAAGAATATCATCAATGAACATAGGTACAAACTTATTTAGCTGATCTCTAAGAACACAATTCATGAGATCGACAAAGTACGATGATGCATTGGACATCCCAAATGGCTTAATCAACCACTCGTAGAATCCAAACGGCGTATAGAATGTTGTAATTGGCACACTCGCTTTTGCTACCCTAAATTGGTGGAACCCCATCGCTATGTATAATTAAGAAAATAATTTAGGATCATAGAGGTGGTTAACAAGTCATCAATACACGAAAATGGATACTTGTTCTTCTTCGTCACTTTGTTCAGCTCACGGTAGTATACATAAAGTGTAAGGGAGTCATCCATCTTCATGGCGAATACTATGAGTGCTCCCCATTGAATAAACCCTTGTCTCAACAGGTCATTAACTTGCACCTTGAGCTCACGTTCCTTCCTAGGTGCCATATGCCTCAGCGGCATAACTATACATCCTTCGTTAAGTCGATGCGGAACTCAATCTCATGTCATGGAGGCTATCCAGTTACCTCCCCAAATACGTCAGAATATTCCTTCACTATAGTTACTAATGAGAATTCCTTGAAAGGCTACTCAAGAAAATATAAGAAGCTAACCATCACTACATCATCAGGCATGTAGCTCAACTCTAGCCTACGCTCATTATTTATCTGGTTATTGCCATCAACCTCTCACAATCCACTATAACCTCATATTTGTTTAGCTGGTCCATTGCCAAAATGATACCAAACCTAAAGAAACCTGGTACAAAGATATCATATGAAAATACACATCCATGAATCGATAACGCCGTGTCTTAATAAACCATACGCAAACCGATCGAACCACCCGTAGGGTTCATAACGACCAACGGGTCTATCCACCAAGTCAGGTTTCAATCCTAGTCTATTTAGTAGGTCACTAGATAGAAAAGAATGCGATGCACTGATCTTAACCAGAACACGAATATGTATACCATAAACAAAAAGCATAGCTTGGATAATGATGCTCTTTCCATTTGCCTTTGCTAATGGAGTAGTCAAAGAAGTCGGAATGGCATTTAAAGCATAAGAAGGCACCATCTGCTTGTTCTTTAGTGGTGCCAGGAAGTCTTTCTTGAGGAGCTCAGGCCTATCATAATTGAAACATGTTCTTCCTCTGACCTTCGGATTCCTACATTTTTTTTACTAAGGTGCCCCTTTTCGTTGAAATTAAAAAAATAAGCTCATATTTACCCTTCTTTCCTTGAAGCTATTTCTTTCCCTTGTTGCTATTCCATTTTATTTTGCCACCCCTGCTCATTTACGGCTTAGGCCTATCCTTGGAAGCAACAACAATAGTAGACTTAGTCTTTGGATACATACTCACATGCCAGAGAGTCTTCTCTACTAGCTTCTCGAAAGATTCATCGATGTGACCAACAAGCTTCTCCTCGAAATAGTTGTCACGACCCGTCTTCCACTAACCAGAAAGACATATCATGAATTAAGAAAGAAAGGGATAGAAAGAGGAAAGAAAGAAGAGAAAGAAGAAACAACACTAGAATCTCAACAGCGGAACGAATAAATTATATTAATAACATGAGTATTTACATAATATACAACATCAATCGGATACACAACATAAACAACACATACTAGACAGTTATAAACACCTGTCTAGTATTTACAATTCAATACAATTCAACAAAAGATACCAACACAGAGAACACATAGCGGAAAACTATATATCTAATGCAGAAGCCTCCTGCTCCATTTGCTCCTCCACAATTCGTCAAAGCTAACCTGAATCCCTTGGCTACTCGTAAAAATTTGAGTACCCAAGAGTTTAAGAAAACAGTAGATAAACTCTAGGTCAGACATGGATCTAGTGTGAGTAACAGGTTAAGGTTGCTTAACTTTAAAAAAATTCTTTTGAAAAGAAAGGTATCACGTAAGACTTCCCACACATAAACATGGAAAAGTTTTTACCTTACGCTAACCAAAACATTTGATAGGAAATCCGATGATATTATAATAGTGTCTAGGGTTTTCAAGTAAAATACAGAAATAGCTGGAATGCTTACATCTCACGTTCCAACATAGTTGGGCACAACTAAAACGTACAACACTTATGGGATTTTGGATTCCATCAATGGCAGGGCTACTGGGGTAGCGCCCGTCACAGTACGTGGCCTAGATCACCGTATCGAGGAGCCACCCTAACTCCCCTGCAACACAAGGCCGGGACCATTCCTTATTGAACAGTCCCGAACAAGACAACCCCGCAGTTTTTGCTACCAACTGCCCACACAGCCGAAAATAAAGGGACTTCTAGACAGGGGGAAATCTCCTCCTACTTGGGCATGACCCACTTAACCTTGCCACACCTCCCCTGTTTTAGCCATTCCCGGTTGATGAGGCTTGAGGCTACGATTACTTTTAGAGAACACATCTCTTAGAATGCTCACCGTCCACCTGACGATGTTCTGAAAGCATTCAATCCATACAAGTTCGTTCCAGGTTCGAACGAAACCGAAGGCATTATCTCGTTACACTCATTTTGGAATCACCCTCAAAGTTAACGACGATAACCCATGCACTCTGAATCTTCATCTTCACTTGAGATTCATGACCTATCGTTAATTTGGATCGATGTAGTTTTCGGATATCCAAATATGGAAACCCGATCCCGGTCTCATTAAAATTCAAATCGCCATCTTTTAGGTCCAAGTTGTTTTAAATGTTTTAAAACAATTTAATTCAATATTATCTTTATACACACAGATAGATAATACACAACATCACAATAGATAATCAACATTATCATCACAATAGGTAATCCATATTATCATTCCAAATAGATAATTCATATTATCAATTAAAATGCAACCATAGCATCCAAATCACACAACATCACTTATCCCATATCTGAGATCTCAACTATTCAGGGTAATCAGTATTAAACAACATTCACAAGCAACGACTTATTAATCACCATTCTATAATTAATTTAAAATGAATTAAATTAATTACTTCTATTTTAATTAATTTAATATGAATTAAATTAATTATCCATCCATATAAATCTTGCTTACATATTCCTTAATTAATTATAAATCAATCATTTGATCACTCTCAACAAATTACCCTGATTAATCATCTTGATTGATTATCCTTTAATTACATTCAAGTAATTAACCTCTAATTAATTTCACAAATTAATTATTCCAAACCAAATTCAGTAATTAACTTGTAATTACTTCATTAATTAATTAATTATAATTAATTACATTGATCCTTCATTAATTACATTAATTAATTCCTTCATTGATTAATTGTTCAAATTAATCAATCCTTAATTACTTCATTAATTATACAAATTAATGATCCTTAATTATTCATTTATAATTATCCTATTAAATTAATTATCAATTATCCATATTGATTAATCACTCTTGATTAATCACATTAAGTAATTAATTATATTTAATTAATTACATCTGTTTATTATCTTCAAATAACTCAATTAACAAAACCTAAATTAATTACACTAAGTAATTAATTATTAATTACTTCCTTTAAGTAATTATTCAGCATACTAATTACATATTAATTACACAAAGTAATTAATTTCCAAAACTCCTTCATTACCCAAATTATCCTTCAATTAAATTACATCAAGTAACTTATCTTCTTAATTAATTCACTAAGTAATTATTCGTTATTAATTACATTGGGTAATTACTTCTCAAATTAACCAGTGATTATTTTAAATTAATTAAACTTAATTAATTAACTTAACTAATCAAAATATACTCAATTACAATTAGTAATTAATTTTCTTAATTACTTTCATTAAGTAATTACACTTAAACAATTCTCAAATGATCATCTTTAAATTAATTAATCCAATTAATCATTAAAATTAACCACATTAATTAATTATTAAATAATCCTAAATTAATGACCTTCATTAACCAATATCAAATCTTTAATTACTTCTTTAAAGTAATTAACTGAGATTAATCAATATTAACTACAAATTTAATTATCTATAAAACCCATTAATTAATTTCTAATTATTTAATTAATCAAGTGATAATCTAAAACTTAATTAATTTTTTTATTACTTGATTAATAAATTCAAATCATTAATTTAAATTAAAATCAAATCTAATTAATGATTTCTTAATTACAATTTAAATCAATCTTAATTAACTTACTAATCCTTTAATTAATTAAATAAAACCCTTAATTATTTAAGTAATTAACCCAAATTATTAATTAATTAAATTAATTAATTACAAAACTTAATTACCTTAATCATTTAATGAATTATAAATTATTAAGTTCTAATTAACTTAACATAAACATACATCTCATTAATGATTAAATCATCATTAGCAAAGTATTTTAAAAACAACTTGCTTTTAAATTTCATCTAAATTCCATACTAAATTAAGATTTAAATGAAATAAAATTTTAAGTTAAACAAGCTTTAAGTATTTAAAACCTTTTAAATTCATTTTTTAAGAATTACTTACCTCCTAAGGCAACTTTAAAGATAGTTTTAACCCACATTCAAATTAAATAAATTTAAATATTCCAAGTGGTTTTGAAACATTTAAATTCAAAAAACTTATTTTATTTCAAACTAGAATTCAAATCATGCTTTGAATTCATATTCAAAAATTTAAATTTAAAATCCTATTTAAATCCTATATTTCAGATTTAAAAAGCATGTTATAAAATATTTTATGATACAACCTTAATTATAACATTTGAATTTATAAACTTATTTCCTTTTCAAATCCTAAAATTCAAATTCAAATTTGAATTCAGATTTACCATTCAGATTTTTAAACTTAAATTTAAATCTTGTTTTAAATCTCATTTTTTCCAGATTTTTAAAACCTCATTATAAATACTGTAAACAAGTTTCAGTTGTTAAACAATTCATTTTATAAAATTTATTTATTTTGAAATACAAGAATTCAAATTCATTTTGAATTCATAATTTAAACTTGTTTTTAACTTTTCTTTAAATCTTGCTTTGCTTCCTTTTAAATTTAATTCAAAATTAAAACCTGTATACTGTCAGGTTATCAAAATCCTGAAACAATAAAACTACTCGAGCCAGAAAACTAATTTCTTCGAGTCTTACTCCTCTCTACTTCGGGTAAAACCCTTAAATGACTCGAGTATTGCACGAGTACAATCTGCATTTCCCCCAAATTAACAAAACACCCAAAATTCAGATCATCAGAAAAATAAGAGCACCGTGCACATGCACGGTCGCTCTGACCATCACCATTCAACAACAGAACTTCGAACACGTCCAAGATCACCCAAGCACCCTACCCCGACCACCTAAACTACACCACCCACCTGAAATCAAAAAGCAGCCTCAACCAAGAACCTGGAAACACAGTGCTTCATCAAGGCCCAAACCTGTCAACGGCCAGATCTCCCTTCTCCGACCACCGTTAGAGTTGAAACTCCGGCCACAACCTCGTCATGGACCCAGCTACGCTTCCCCAAAGCTGCTTCACACTCGATCAAACAGAGAGACAACATCGATCAAATTTCCCTAACTTGTTTAAACTAGGGTTACAAATTTATCTTAATCACCACCGACGCCATATCAACCTGATCACCACACAACCAATTTTCCATGATTCTTCGATCATCCATCTTCCTTCATACAGAAACACGACCTCCAAATCCACTTCAATCACCAGAGATGATCCAAAACTCCACTTTGGGTCAAAATAGTATTGTACATTCATACCCAAGCTAAAAACTTTGTTTTTAGTTTTAAAAATCAAGATTTTGATTAAGCTTTCTGAATTTATACTTAAATCAATGAATTTCTATGTTTGAAAATTTACATAAATCAAGTTTTCACTGTTCTTCAAGGTTTTCCAGTGAGATTGTCAAACTTATTTTAACTAAATATTTTTTTTAAACATTACTTCAAAAACTAAACAACAATATTTATCTATAATCAAGATTCTACAGATCTTGGATCAAAGGATAGGAATTTATGTTGCAATCTGGGTCAAAAACAAAGAACAGAGGTATTTTTTTTAATTACAAGCATGCACACATTCATCAAATGTTCACAAACAAATCTAATTTTCCAGAGATAAATTAGGCAACCACATTACTTAATTCATTTTAAAACAAAATGTTACTCACCAGCAAAACAGAGCCTCAATGATTTTTAAAAGCTTTTGAATCCTGTCTTTTGAATTAATGCTGCAGTGTTATGCTAATGAAACTGAATTGCTACTGCTCTGATTTAAAACTCATGCATGCAGGCCCTTGATTTCAAAGTTGATTCCATGTTGAAAATGTTGACAAGACTTTAAAACTGTAGTTTGTACGCTAGTGATTTTCCAGAGATGAAATGCAGGTTGATTTACAGGTTGATTTTTTCTAAGTTTTGAAAATGCAAACATTTGATTCTTTTTTTTTCTTTTGCAGGAATTTGAATTGCATGTTTTTGAGGAGATGATTTTCAATTTTTGAAGAATGATGTTTCTCTTTGATTCATTTTAGCTTTTGGTAAAAAGGTAGGAAAAGAGTGAAGGAAAAATTCGTAGGATCTAGATTAACCCTAGAGGGGGGGGTGAATAGGGTTATAGCAAATTTTCTCGAATTAAACACAGAGATATAATAGCAGAAATAAATATGCTGAAAAGTAAATCACACACAAAATTTACCCAGCTTCGGCAACCCCTGCCTACTACTGCATTCACAGATTTCTATTAGAATTAAACAGTATCACGCTTACAAACACTCTACTAGACTCGCAGACCCTTTTGCTCCCGCTCACAAACACTCTACTAGACTCGCACACCCTGCTCCCGCCTATAGAGTTTCGCTTACTCGCAAACACTGCTCCCGCCTATAGAGCTTTGCAAACTCGCACACCCTGCTCACTGAACTAATTCAAAATAGACAATCTGACACTACCTAAACCTAGGTGGTGATTTACTAATTCTTTGATTTGTAAAATAAAAAACAATAATTTAAAAACAATAGAAAATAACCCTAAAACTAATTAACAATATAAAGAAGCCTTAAATTAAAAAAAAAAACCCTTTTGTTTTTAATAAGACCGGCCCACTTCCTTATTTCACCCGATCCTTTCGTCTCGTTCGTGAGAATAATGGCGGCTTCGTTCTGATTAGGGCTTCGTTCCCTTTGTTCCAGTTAGGGCTTCGGCTCTTTGTTCCAATTAGGGCTTCGGTTTCTTCAATCGATCTGAGATATGTTGCCCTAGCTCACTGCTTCTCTGATGGTTGACTATTGCTCGTTTGCAGTTGCTCGATCGAGTTCGTTGTTTGTGAATTCGGTATGTACTGTCTCCTTTTGCTTTACTAAGTTGATACTTGAACTCGATAATTTTTGCCGATGATGATTAGGGCATTTATATAGGTTGAATTCCTATATTTGCGTTCGTATAAATTTGATTGAATTTGTCAAATTCTTTGTACTGCCGCTTGATTATGCTTGGACGTTTGAGATGATTGCGACTTGTTCAATATGAATATGCTTTCGGTGATTTATTTCGTGATGACCACGGTGTTGATTTCTACTGCTTCGGCCTTGACTCGTTCATCTTGAAATTGTTTTGATTTCTAAAGTTACAACTTTGACTTTCTCAAAGATGCATACTTGTTACACTGTCATGAATTCGAATTTTTTGTACTGTTAAACTTTGTTCATTTGTGCTTTGTTTCTTTATAATGCTCGAACTTGTTCATGTGATTCATGCTTTATTTTGACCTGATCTTTTAGTTGTACTTTTGTAATCTGCATTTCATATGCTTGCAAACTTGCTAGTGTATTCATGAGTTTTGATGCATATTTCAATTTGGACATGGTTTCATACTTGTTGTCATTTGCAACCGGTCTCTGTGCATTTCTCTGCTCGACTTCGACTTGGTTTTTGACTTGTTCAACATTGATTTCACTGCCACTTCGACTTGTACCTTGGTCTTGAACGTTGCTGTGTCCACTGTGTTACTCATTGATTAGTTTGCATTGTCATATTTTATTCCTGTTTGCATTTGAGTTTGTAGCTTGGTGTCATGTTTGCTTTGAGTCTGCAACTTGGAGTCTGCAACTAGTAGCTGGACTTGATTTGTGCCTTGTCCATTCTCATGTGTTCATCCCTGTTGTTGTTAATCTGCATTGTTTCCTTGTTGACTGTGTTGTTGCATTGTATTCTGGTCTTTGTAGTTGTTGTTGGATTTGTACAGTGTTGTACTTGTTGTCTTTGACCTGAGCATGTTTATATTGAACTACCTCCTGTACTTGTATTCTGGTTCTTCATGTAGCCTTTTGGTCTGACTGTTGCTTCATGTTGCCTTCAGTAGCTTCACTGTTGCATTTGTATACTTGGTCGAGTCCATTTGCATTCTGCAGGCTTGTACTGTCCACTGCCATCTGTTGCACTGTTGTTTCATTATCACTGCTCTATGTTGTCACTTGATCTTGTATTACTGCCCTTGTGTCTGCACTTGTGAACTTTGTTGCATTCATGTCTTCGGCTGTTTGGTCTGAACTTGACGTTGCAGTTTGTATCACTGTTTCATTGTTGTTGCTTCACCACTGAACATTTGTCACTTCACTGTTGCACTTTTGTGCTTTGAGTCAGTTTCATTGTTGCTGTACTGATCCTATGTTCATGTTCTTGCAGTCTTCATGACTGTACTGTTGCAGTCGAGTTGTATTCATGTACACTTGTGGCTTGAACTGGAACTGTTTGTAGTCAATTGCTTTGTCTATTTGCCTTGAGTTGAACCTATCTTGGGTTTGACCTTGTTTTTGATTTCTGTGCTTTTGTTTGATTTTTTTTTTTGCACATGAGTTGGCGAGGCAGTGCACACGTATACGAATGTACACGTGTGTACTGCAGCCACTTATATTTACCTGTCCCTGATAAAAATACTGATATGCACAGATATTGCACAGTCAAAAATGATGACGAACAACCCAAATAACTGAGGCAAACAATGTTTTCAAAATCATTGTTTCTTTCAAATTTCAAAAATATTTCTCTTTCAATTTTACTGCGTTTGAAAATATTTTTGCAGATTACTCAGATGCTGGATTCAAACCGGAATGCAGTTGAAGACAAAATACGAGTGTGAGTGATATGTAGTGAGGTTAACTGTAAATGTGAAATGTGATGTGATTGTAATCAAAAATGTATATGTATAGTGAGAGCATGAAATTGTACTATTTAAAATTGTAATAAATATTAGTTTGAATAAAATATTCGTTTGAATTCAAAATTTGTGTAACTTGTTCTGTTTGAATTCAAATTCAAATTCTGTGTAATTTAATTTTATTCAACAAATATTTATTTAATCTATGAAAAAACAAAATAGTACATTACCAAATACATACTATTCAAAATTGTAATAAATATTTGTTTGAATAAAATTTCTGTTTGAATTCAAAATCTGTTTAACTTGTTTTGTTTGAATTCAAATTCAAATTCTGTGTAATTTATTTTATTCAACAAATATTTATTTATTCTATGAAAAATAGTACATTAACAAATACATTTAAATGAATGTATATATGTTTATTATCATCAAACAAAAATCATATAGCGCAAAGCGCATATTCAACAATCTCCCCCTTTTGATGATAACAAACATACATTTAAGATTTTGAATATATTAAATGTATTTGATAATTTCATTTGCTCCCCCTATTTGAATGCTTCCTTTTTATGTGATGCTCCCCCTACATATATGGCTCCCCCTACATATATGCATACAAATAAAAATATGTAAATGAGCCTATATGCAAATTGAAAGTTATTTGACCTTTGCTTGATTCTATTTGACAAAATCTTAACTTTTCTCTCCTCCTTTTGTTATCAGCAAAAGAATAATAGTGTTATAAAATATGGATGAAGTGATAGACATGAATCAAACATTTAACTCAATTAAATATAAATATCAAATCTCAATAAAACTCAAACAAAAATCATAATTACCCTTGTCAAGCGCATATTCCACTTTCAGAAGTGATGGGGATAGAATCATCAAAAATCATACAATTCTGTCTATTTGTGGTATATTTATTTCAGGAAATTTGAATATCTACTAACCATGCATAACCGTTAGGACTTTTAAATGAGATTAGTAGTATTCACAATTTTTTTTTTTAAAATGAAATCAAGTATCTTCTAACCACGCATGACCGTGAGGACTTTTAAATGGGATTAGAATCAACTTGTCTATTAAATCAATTATTTTTGATATGCGTTCCATACATGCATAACCGTGAGGACTTTTAAATGAGCATGGAAGCACATAATCAAAAATCCAAGTAATTCACCCATGCATAACCGTGAGGACTTTTAAATGAGAGTGAATACTTTGGATATTTATTTTTATTGCTAAATATAATAAGTTGAAGCACAAATAATTTCCTTCACAGATTTAAAGATATTGAAGAACAAATGATTTCCTTTGTAAACTACCACAAATTTACATACTAAATATGATCTTGATGAGTGATGTTCGATAGAAAGATGATAGAAATAGAAATGGTCATGGAATTTTTACCCAACAAAAAGTTTTTATAACTCTTGTTATGAAATTCTAAAGAAATTTTCTAATTATACTTTCTCGAGTTATAATATATGATAAATATCAACACTCATCACTTTTTCAATCACTATTTATCTTTTCGATAATCAAAGGGAGTCAGATTAGTCAAATTTGTCATTTAAAATCAAATTAAAAATTATCAATTTTTCAAAAATGATTAAAATATGGTCAAACATGATTTTCTCGAGGGGGTTTTATAAGAAAAATTTTCTGCTATTTGAAAATTATTTCAAGTGAAAAATATGCAGATATTTTTTTTTGAAAAAAAAACGATGCAGCAAATGAATGTTTCAAAATAATTAATCACGTTACACTTAGTAATTTTTCTATCAACCATATTACCAGTGTAATCTGCATCTGAATTTAAATTTCACTCAATATTCACTCGTTGAATTTTGATTGACCAAAACATGAATTATACACCAAGAATTTCAAACTTAACATCAATTTAAATGTCATTCTTTTGAATTTGAATTGAAGCCATGTTAACACTCAAACACGTATCATGATGTTAATTTCAGAAACCATAGGATAAACAATTATATTCATGAGTAATCAACAATCAATCATCATCATAACAATTTCTTGAAGTTTCAACAATTTCATAAAGTTTCAACAATTTTTTAAAATCCTTTTTCACATGAATTTGAAATCGTGCAAATTTACAAGCAGTGACCAAAATATCAAAACAAATATATCTACGTGTAGCATGAGTAACCAGCATTTGTCCGAACAAATTTATATAAATTAGTTCAAAATTGAAAATCTGATTGGTCATCAATTAAGCACAAATCAATGTCATAAATAAGAACAAGTCAAAAAATTTCTTAAAATCCTTTTTACATTTTTTTTAAAAATAGAATTCATTAGGATTTTAAGTTGAAGCCATGTAAAGAGAAGAAACCATGAATATAGATTTAGCCAAAAACATTATCGTCAATCAATAAAAACACCATCAGCTATCCAAATTAATCGATATAAAGTATTTCAAGGATTGTAGTGTTTTTGGCATAAATGCATAATTGGCCAACCATTTTGAAAAAATCAGAATCAAAATTATCATCTTTTATTCATCTCAATATTGGCTGATTTTAATTCAGAATATGGTGCAGATTATCACATTTGATATATCGTTCAAAAATAAATTTACCTGTTTTACCTTTACGATAATTTTTCGTCATTGTCCATTGTGATTCTGTCACCTTTGTACTAGGCTAAGGAACTTTGCTTTGTCGCCCGTTGTGTTTCTGGAACAGCCGAAATCCAGAGAACACTGTTGTTGTTCCTTAGCCTGCCACCACACCTACACGATAAAAAATTTATGTGACCTATTTGTTTTTATAGGTCCATTGTTGTTAGTGGCAGAATATGAAAAATATGTTTTTGGAGACCCAAAACCATTTATATATGTTCCTTTTGGCACCCAAATTTGTTTGACTTTCAAAGATTTTATATTTGTGCCTTTTGGAACCCAAATTGGTATAGTTTTCACGTGTTTGGGTCTATACCAACAACTATTTCGATTATGTCCAAATTCTCTACAAAACGTGCTCATTAAATTGACTTGATTAAATTTTGTGTTCCTATGACTGTGATTTTCAACATGATTTCCAATTATTTCAGATCGAGCAAAAACACTTTTACTTTTCGCATTATCATCATTTTGTGATTTCCCAAAACCTAGTCCTTTTCTATTGTTAGCAAAAATTTGATTTCCCAATAGCATGTTGAAAGATTTTTCTCCTTTTGAAAAGTTATTCGGAGATTTCTCAAGATTTTGGATTTTGGTTTTTAATGTTGAGTTTTCAGTGACAAGTGAGGTGCATCGATTTATAAAATCCTTTCTCCTAGTGTCGATGGTTTCCTTACTAGAATGATAAAATTTGTAAATAATTAAATTTGAATTGAAAAAGTGATTTAATTAATTTATCATTAATTTATTTAATTAACCTGAAAGTAGCCATTTTGGCCACTGACTAGGATTTTGATGAAACCAGTTTCATCAGATCCATGGTGAATTATAGTAGGATTTTAAGTTTCGTAGCGATCGGACTTGTCGTTTGATCGTACGGACTTGAAACGCCTCGAAATCAATTTAACTGAAACTAATTGAAATCAATTTGAAATATGTTGATTTTAATGTAACTTTTTCATACAATGGAATTTGAACATGAAACCTGTTCAATTGATTTTAAAATATTCAAACACATCTATTTTGATATAAGGGTTGACCCATTTTCATTCCGGAGTCGAAACGGGCTTTTCAGGTCGTTATCGTTCAATTTTCCAAACCAATCACGCCCATTTGTTTCTATTGTGTTCTGCCTATATATATATATATATATATATATATATATATATATATATATGTATGTATGTACGTATATGTATATATATCATTATAAACCCTAGAAGCTTTTCTATTTCTCATTTCTGTACGTACAGAAATTTCTATTGCTCCTCTTTTTCAATGGCAGACAAACCCTAAAATTCACAACCCAGTTTCAATACAAAATTCAAACGCCTCAATACATATCAAATTATATATCGATCTGAAGCTCTCGACGAGCGCATCTCAGATTTAAAATTTGTTTTTCGATTTGAAGCTATATTTGTCTAGAAATTGGTGATCAATTCTCGGTCGTTCATCGCGCGACGATCAACTTCGGCAGATCGTCGAATCGACCAGACAGTATTATGGAGAGGACTGAGGGGAGTGCATCGGTGAAATTCGTTCGTCGAACTGACGGTCAGATCAACGAGAACAATTCAACAAGGGTTTAAAATGGGTAGCAGCTAGGCTTATTTCACGCGTCACGAAGGGGTGGTTTGTTGGCCGGAGAGGGCGCGTGGGCAGGGGCGATCAACCGGAGGTGGTGAGGCCTTGACGTGGTAGGTGGCGCACGCTCATTGATTTTGCTTAAGTTGTGGCAGTCGCTAGGTTATGTGCGTCGGTTGTAGGAGAGGACCGAATACATTTTCGTGATCTGGGAGAAGTTGCGTGAATTAGAAGATGGTGACGTGGCGAGTGATTATAGGTCAGCTTTTATTTTATTTCCTTTATTTAAATTTTGTTTTCAAACCTTCTAATCATCATAAATTTTACATACAAGGTCGAAATTATGCGCGGTTTTCTCCGTTAGGATCATATCGAAATTCCGGACATTTTGGCACTCGTTTGGGCAGATTTTGAGACTTTTCAAATTTTGAGTTTAAATTAGATTTAAATTTAATTTAAATTCAAAAGGGTGAGTGTTTTAACCCACTCACAACTTCTAAAAATTTCTTATGTTTGTTAAATTGATTTATGATGTGAATAGAAATTTATTTATGACTGTTTGGCATATTTTGAATCATCATCTCAGTTTATTTGAATTTATTTGGATAAAATAGTTATTTAATTTATTATTGAATATAAAGTGCTAGTAAATACCTGTTATTTGTTATCTATTCTATATTGATGTTATTAATTTAATTGGATGATGATTGTGCTGAGTGGTTGATGATTGATATTGGATGAATGAATGTTGTATTTTATATTATTATAGACTGCAAGTTGTTATGGTTTTATTTCATTCGGGATTGCGGTTTGAAATGATATATAACCGTATTTATATTTTAAATTACGGATTGAAATGATAAATATCCATATCACTTGACCATAGGACAGGAAATTATATACAAACACCATGGTCTATATATATAAAATATTTTTGAACTGATTTCTATGGTTTTGTAAAGAAATATATGGTTTTATATAAATATTGATTTCCAATGTTATACAATGTTATTTTATTCTTGATTTTTAAGCTATGTATAAATTTGTTTAATATAGAATAAGCTTAATAATAATAAGTTTGATTTTTATTGAAGATAATATGGTTAAATATTTAACTTATATTTTATTATAGAGTTTGTAATAATTTAAATAAATTAAGGTTGGAAGATAAATTGGAAATTTATTTGAATTTATTTAAGAATTAAACTCAAATAAGTTTGATGTGAAATTTACTAAATTGGAAATTTTAAAAGGTATGATTTTATAACTTGATTTTGGGTTAAGGTGAATTAAATGAATATTTCAAGTATAAATAAATTGAAGGAAATATTTAGTTATTTGTAATTTGGGACTTATTTAAATGATTATGGATTTATTAAGTAAATGTTTCGAAACTAAATAATAGAAAATTGAATTTGACATATATGAAATTATCAAACTTAGTTTTGAGATTGTTAAATACTTAAAGTTTGAAATATACTGAATTTGAATGGTTTATTTTGTGGATCAAATCTATTTTGAAATCGATAAATTTGGAATAGTTGTTTGGAAACTGAATTGAATTGAAATTTATGCTTTGGGATTTGGTTAAATATAAATGTAAAAAAATTCGAGTTGTGTTGGATTTGATTGTGAAAGTGAAGAAGCTATTTTATTTTATATAAAGTATTTTAAATATTTAAACCATTTAAGTGGTGGAAATTATGTTTCAAAATTATGAGTTTCAAGGTATTATAATTTGAAAGTGTTATATTCAAGGGTTTTGATTTCGAAATGTTATAACTTTGAAAGTGTTATGATTTTAGAAAAAGATATATTTGAAATAAAAATGATATCGTATTGATTTAGTTGTGAAATGGAAATGATATCATATTTATATGGTTTTGAAATGGCAATGATATTTTAGTTTAAAGTGTAAATTATTTTTGAAATGACCGTGGTGTTATAATAATTTTTGGTTGTTAAAGAGACCGGGATCGAAAGTTGTCATACTCTCTGCCAACTCTGAAAACCACTATAACAACCGTGTACGCGGTGGAGATTCCAGAATGAAGTAAGATGGTGGCGACGTTCTATTGAGGTATATACGTGGACCCGACTCTCATGAGTTGGCATAAGGTGGCTAAAACATGAGCGATCGACGGGCTAAGAAGGTAGCCTCTTTTATCGGACACACTCCTTCGATACCATTCTATTACTTTATGATTGATTGGGGCCCTTTTGATTTTGGGGGTGTGGCTCGAGGTGGGCGGTAGTAGTTGCTACGCGTTATCACCGGTCCGAAAGTGTAATAGGTATATCTACCCTGACATTGCCTATTTGTGCCGTGTCACCTAACCTATCGCGCCTTGTACGAGTTTGGTTTTCTCCCGTAGCCCGTGGAGTATCCTCTGGTGGCTTTCCGATCAGGAGGAACCATGATACTGGATGGACTACTGGGACTATTACGTGTTAAGGGCTATATGTGTAACCCCTTAATGCTATTTAAAAGTAAGTTTATTTTACTAATAGACATTATTATAATAGTGTATTTTACTACATAGTAGATAGTTTAACAAATCCTTAGAAGATGTAAATGTTGAACATCTCTTAAGTTACTACACTCACGTTAGACACTGGATAGAAGATGTCAAACCCCATACACATCTCTGACGCCGTTCCACTCATATCTTACCATTGATTTAACTTACATAAGATCTTTTAGTTCTAACTCGAGTGTTTTGTCCTTTCAATTCGCTCGGGTCAGCTTGAGCACTTCAGGATTTGAAGACCTTACTTCTAGAGGACGAAGAGGAAGATTGTATTACCATTATTTACTATATTGTTTCACTGTATCACATTGTTCCATTGCACGGTAATTTATTTTTCTTTGGTATGTGTAACTTTGATTTTATGTTATATAAGTATAATCAAATGTTTGTAAAACAGCTTCATGAACTGTTTATTTGATTATTATATTTTGTCGTTCCACTGCAAGATTCTGTTTTGTTTTTCTTTCTCTGCTTTCTCTTACCCCAATAACAATCCACCCTCCTGTATGGTTTGAGTCTGATGTGTGTGGTTTATCGTCGATTTAAACCGTATAAAAAGGTGGGATGTTACACACCCTGCTTCCCACTTCTCATTTCCATTCAAACATATTTAAGTACTCTCTGTACTTAATGTTTCAAATGGTGCGACATTTATATTTTTATTTTAAACTTTATATACTTAGGTATGAATACATGTATACATATACTAATACACATATTGTAACGCCCCGGAAATTTTCGACTTTCGAAAATTCAACATCGATACTCACTTTATTGACTGCCGAGAAATCGAAGGCCGGAAACCCGAAATGTTATGGTTTAAGAAAAGAAAAGAGGTAGAAGAAGAGAGAAAAAGATAGAAAATAGAGAGGAAGAAATATAGAGGGAAAAGAAATAGAGGAAAGAAAATAGAAAATAAAGAAAATAGAACGGAATAGAAAACAACAGAACAACATCAGAATCTCACAATCGCAGCGGAACAACATATAATAATAAATGAATAATCTTTAAACAAAGAACTATATCAGTTATTAAATTACATCACATTTCATTACATCATATCATCAGAGTGTACAACAACAACATCAAATAGTACAGCGGAAAAAGAAATACTATATAAGTAATATGCCATGCCATCCAGCTTGCCTCCTGCAACTCCTGAATATCCAGAATATCCTGATAAACCTTAACTCTTGACTGCCCGTGTGGAAATTGGTGGGCACCCAGAGTTTAGGAAGGAAAACAATAAACTCCGAGTCAGTCATGTGACTGGTGTGGGAACTCAAAACAGTTTATTTATCTTTAAAATCAAAATAAAAGAATATATTTTTTTAAGTCAATTCGCAATGCTTTTAAAAATGAGACTACCATAAGACCTCCCGCCACACACACAATGCAAACGCAGACTTGGAGGAGATTTCTCCTTATGATAGTCAAAGATGCTTGATACGCATTAAAATCAAATCAATTTTGATATTATTATTAGTGCATAGTGTAGGAAAAATTCATTTCGAAAGTAGAATATAAATCTTAGCCAGCATAGGTACCATTATATTATGCTTACTATAGCTACCTCCTGAGGAAGCAGGTTCTACAACTAAAACCGTACAAGTCACGTATTATTTCTTTGGATTTCCAACGAATGATCAGGCCAAGGAACTTCCCATTGCCACATGAGAATGCCTCTGGATGGACATCCCCTAGAACTAAACCGGATCTCTACCAACACAAGGCCGGGTTACCCCTAACTGAGTAACAACTGACCGAATATGCCATCCCCCGGTCCTTTGGGACCTTTCACCGAGCGCTCGCAATCAATTCACACAATCATAAAGTGTTTTCAACATGAGTAAGTATCTGGGCTCCATACCATGATACCACCCTTTTCCAGAAGGAAATGCACACATCCTAAAGGGCGCTACCCCTCATAACCTTGCTGCTTCTTTCCTGTTTTGACCATTCACGGGGTGTGAGGCTCGACGAAGTCACGTCCACAAAAACATACTTTATACAAAAGCCATGCTTTGGGTCAACAAATGATCATAGAAATGATCACAAAGATAAACGATCAAATAAACGATCCTATCACAAATAATCAACACAATGATCATTTCACAGCAACACTCAGCATGTCAATTACCAAATTGGGAATATATCGCTGATAACCTTCAACTACATAACCTCTGAGCTCGTACGTCTCAGAGAAGGGTGTTAAGCTAAAAGAATAAATTCTCCGCCACCAACAGAAATATATTTGAAAGAAATCTGCTTTATATCTCAATTTGTAACGTCAGACATACAATCCATACAAGTCTGTTCCGGGCTCGAACAAAACCGAAGGCACTTCTCACGAAGCCCTTGCAATCCGGGTATTCACAATCCCGATCGAATTTCCCATCACTTAGGAAAACTCTATACCAGGAGCTACCCAGTGCAGAGACAATCGATAGGTCATCCTATCGCTTTCGCAAATACTCGGTCTTCAACACCGGTCATCAATGCTATCATAACGACATATCACATATTCGGAATGGGTTATACGACCCCATGGTCCTTTCCCGGTTAACCCGAATAGTGAGCGCTTATTCAAAAATAAGTGTGGCATTCAAATTCAAACAAATCACATCAATTACCTTTCAAAGGTAAATATTGATAGTCGGTTATTGAACTATCAATGGATATGCACAACATCACCAGTTTCCAAATAATTTTTCAAATTATTTATTTTCCAAAAATATCTTTACTAGATATAAAATTTCACACTTCAAAAATAAATCAATATTTATTTTTAAACAAATTCTCCTTTTCCTTTATAAATTCCTTAGTGAATTTATAATCCAAAATATCTATGAATATTCGATTTCAATTATTCATTTCAATTTATCTTCAAAAAGATAAATTCTCAAAATATTCACTTTATATTGGAAAACATTTCCATACTTATTTATTCATAAGTAATTCACAAATTTTATTTATTTTCTACACTTGGAAAATATTCAATATACTCAAATCGAAATTTAGTATATATTTCATTCTATAAGGAAATCATTCTTTTAAACATATTTATTTGGGCCAAAACGAATGTTGCGTAAAACATCGTTACGACGTCCCAAAATCACTAGTATAGGGATTCAAAATTAAGATAGATATATAAATCCCAATACTATACAAAACATTTCCTTTTGGAAATCATTTACTATAACAACAGTGTTATAGTCCACCATTTCCTTTTATTTCTCGAAAACGTCTATTTCAACAATAAATGTTGAAATCTATGGTTTCGAATCTCAACACATTTAAAAACATCGTTAGATCGTTTTAATTCTATTTAAAATATCACATTCTAAACATTTTCTTTAACATATTATTCACTATTCAAAAACGTGAATATACTACGTTAACGATTTCATCCTTTTATTCATTTTATTTCAAAGGATTATTCACAATCAAAAATGTGAATATAACTCCATTAATAGGTTTCAACAATTTACTTATCAAAATAAGTCGTTTACGAATTTATGAAACAACGTTTTTAAATTCCTTTATTAACCTATATTCAATTCATAACCCAATTATAAAACAAAATTCATATTATAAGTTAAACACCTATAATTTATTTGTTTGCACAATCGTTCCTTTAAACTTCATAATTATGAATCTTATAACTTATAAGATTCAATTATTTATCCAAATCTATTCTTTCAATAACTTTATAAATTTTATAAACCTACTGCTTATAAAATTTCATTTATAACTTCACCATTTTTAATTTTATAAATTCCATTCATTTACAAAATTCATTTTCACTTCATTCAAACACTTATAAAAACTCGTTTTATAATGTCAATATTTCAATTTATAAATATCCATTTATAAATCTCTCAATATAAATCAATTTACATTATTCTTTAAAACGTCTTTAATCTCCTTTATTATTTCACCATTTTGATTCATAAAATAATTAAATTTTATAAATCCTATATTTAAACTTTTCACAATAAATTCTAAAATCCCAATGTAACTATTCTATAAAACCATTAACCTCATATTTTCAAAAATAAATCTTTAATCGTATTTCTCAAAATCATAATTTTTATAACATTAAAATTATACGTTTATTTATTTAAAATGGATCAATTCCAAAAATATTTTATATTTTCAAAGATCACTTTAAAAACCTTTTTAAAATTCCCAAAATTTGGTCCAATGATGCTACACACCAAATAGTCAATCACGACAACAACGATATCATATATCGATATGATAATCCATCAAATATCAAAATATCTGAAATCAAATAAATACTGTTGAGGAATCCAGTTGGATCCCTCCAACCTGTTTTCCTGCATCCAAAAACATTAGCACAATACCAATTTCGTTCCAGTACGAAATTATCGCGGTATATGGGATTTAAAATATTATCCGCTTAATAGACGACGCAATAGGGTCTCATCCGCTAAACAAATGCGGGAAATCAATAACTCCAATATATACATATGCCAATATATATATATATTGCTATTATATATAATACCAATTTCACTGTTTATGAAATATTCGCGGTATATGTTTTTAATAAATAACATCCGCTTACTAACGGCGTATAATGTCTATTTTAACAATCAATAGATATTAATCATCATTCAAACATGCATTCAAATATTTTAAATCTAACTATTTAAAATAAAATCGAAACTGATTCGATTGAGTGAGAAGTTCTCACCTTGATTTCAATTCGTTTTAGCGATTTATTTCGAATAAAATTAAACGCGCGTTTAATTTTACCCACAATTCTCACTAACTCCAAATGACTCCAATCCAATTCCATCGCGTAGTGCTCGTCCATACAATTCCAACGCAACTGGTTTCGCGCGTTTTCGACCTCGTATGAAAAAGATACGAATATTTGAAGTTACATGAATTTTCTATAATTAATTTACAACATTTATTTAAAACTTTTAGCCTATGCTACATCAGCCATTGATCCCCTATCCTTTGCATCTGAACCGTCCACCCCCTTTCTCCCTCTATCGCGTCTTCCTCCAGAAACATGAACGCACGTACTAACCCACTGCTCGACTTTTAGGGTTAGAGATCGCGACATATACAAGCACTTCTGAAACGATCAATTAGCACCACGACGAAGCTCGCAACACGAGCCACCAACGCCCAGAGCTAGGCCAAGCTCGGCCCCACCTGGTGCCTAGGGTTGCGTGCGCAACATCAGGGAAACGCGGGCAATTTTCTCACAAATTACAACTCCATTCGCGATCTCCACCGTACACATCATAGATCTCACTACCCTCTACCACTTTCATGTTGGAAGATTGTTGAATTAATGCTTGGATTTGAAGATTTGGAGGGATGAAGATGGACAATTTTCGGCCTTTGGTCTGTTGACTGGCGGCTAGGGTTTCAAATCCCTTTTTTTTTTTAATTTAATTTATGAGAGAGGGGGGCTATTTATAGGAAATTCTCAAACACTATTCAATCCGGAAATTCCGAACTCCGATTTACGCGCCGAAAACGATGTTTCTAGGGTTTACCCCGCGTTCCGGACACAATGGAACAGGTTTCGGAAGCTAATTCGGACATCTGTACGAGTTATGGCAATAAAGGTTCAATTTGAATTAAACCGATTTAAACGATTTTCTAGGCGTTTTAATTTGTACCGGACAAACGGTAAATCCAATTGACACGAAATTTGAAACCTTACAATAATATCACATTACGGATCCGATGAAACTGGTTTCGTCGAAATCCGAGACTTTTTGAAAAATGGCTATTTTAACTCGCCAAATTAAAATAAAAAATAATTCGATGCGTTTCGAGCTGCCACGATCAAACGATAGCTCCGATTGACACGAAAATTGAAATCCGGTAATAACTAACTATTACGGATCCAATGGAACTGGTTTCGTTCAATTCTGAAACTGTTCAAAAATTGACTATTTTCACTAGTCGATTTAAATATTAAAATATTCAATTTTCACAAATAAACTTTTAATTCGATTTTAAAAGTTCTAAAATATCGTTCTAACTCCAACATGATAAAATAAAATTTTACAAATCATTTTCAATCATATTAAACTCAATTTTCAATTATTTCCATAATTTCACATATTAAATTATCGATTTAATTATCCAATTAAATCCAATTATTCAAAATAAAATTTATTTGACTTATATATTCACTTATCAATATTTAAAATTAATTAAATATTCAAATTTTAATTACTAAAAATCCTGGGTCGTTACACATATATACATACACTAACTTATTTACAAATGTGTATACTTCTACTAAAGAGTTCATAAAATTTCTGATAACTTTTAGCTGAAGAAAAGTTGAAAACTTGGAAAACGAATTTTGGTCACATTATCTTTATTCAAACTAAATATTTTTTTGCAAACAAATTTGAAAAACTATTTTACCATTATTATTCATCATTTAAAAAAGTTTTTCCATCATGAAATCGATTATTTGAATATTTAAAATTAATTAAATATTCGCAAATCGAAGTAGTGAAATCCGAGTCATTACATATCTTCTTAATTTTTGGCTTTCTTTTATAACAATTTAATGAATTAATAGATGTTTTGTTTGGAGGAATTTATTTATCATTTTTTTTCACTTCTTATTTCTTTTAAAACCTAATTGTGTAGAGATCCTAGAAAAATCCATAATAACGTGTTGAAATAATGTTTGAAATGGGGAATAAAATATCCTCGGTGGATTTTTTACATTGCTATTGATTTTTAGAAGGGGTCGCATCGGGCACACATTTTTCATGTTGTTATAAATAGTCCCCATAGCATTGAATATTTATGCAAGGTATTTAAAATATTAATAATCATTAAGCCAAAGTGAATTCTTCGCATATAATTCCTTGGTAGGGTTACACTTATCCCGCCGCACCATTAGCCCTCTGAACCCATGGGAAACAATTTATCTGTTACTTTCATAAGAAAACAGGAAGTGAACGAGGCAGACGACTCTGATCATCCCTATTTTAAAATAAGGATTTTTTTCATTTTGGCCTCTTTTTTAAACTTATTATCGCAAATAGCCCAGTTTTAACACTAATATCAAATATAGTCCTTTTTTTGGCCAGCTCAGCGCTGAGTTGGCCAAAATGCACTGACGACTTTTCATGTTCTCATGCCCACACCCTTTTTCCCTCTTCTTATTTCCAAGCAAACATGTTTAAACATGTTTAAGTACACTTTGTACTTTATGTTTCAAATGATGTGACATTTATATTTTTATTTTAAACTTTATGTACTTAGGTATGAATATATATATATATATATATATATATATATGCACAGACACACACACAAACATACACTAACACACACACATATAATTATAATAACTTATTTACAAATGTGTATACGTATGCTAAAGAGTCCACAACATTTCCGATAACTTTTAGCCGAAGAAAAGTCAAAAATACGAAAAGGAATTTCGGTCACATTTTCGATCTTTCTTCGAACTAAATTGCAACAACCTGCATATTTTACGATTGTATATTTAAATATTTTGTTTAAATATAGCATCGTTAGTCGGATTAAGGTCCAAAATGTTACTTTTTGCAAACAGTTGAATTAGGACTCGAGACCACTTTCATTGAGTCCAAAATGGCGTTGGCGACATTTTTAAGTATAAACACCGATATGTTTGGAGTTGGCTAGAATTTTGATATTTTCACTTAGGGCTTTGGGTTTGGATTTCAGCCCACTAACCTAACAAATAACCCAACTCCACTCCTCTTCATTCATTCCACTCCTCATTTCCTAACACTCTCAAGCAAAGGTAAAAAGGGAAAGAAGAGGAAAACAAAATTCCTAAGCCCTAGTTTTCTTAGAAAATTCAAGTTCTAGCTCCAAAATCAAAGAGAAGCTTAGGTAAGCATTCTCTTCATCTTCTCCATCTCAATCCCTCTTCAATTTTCAGAAATACCTATAACCTAACTTAGGAAAAACTTCACCTTTGATAATAGATTGAAGATTCTAGAGGTGTTGTTGAAGAGAGATCAATCTTTGCTTGTTCTAGAGCTTCTCATTTGTTGTTTTGGGGTTAAAAGGTGAGTTTTTGAACTCACATCAATGTATATATCTTTGATAGTTGTTAGGTAGTAATTCCTAACATCTAGTCCTTGTCCATTTGCCTTTGAATTGAATTGGTTTGATGAATATTCCAATTTGGGTGTTTTGAAGTCAAAAATCTTTAAAATCCTACCTTTGATGTTTGAACATGTTTTTGGGGTGTATCGAAGTGCCTATAAGGCTGGGTTGTCGCTTAGCATAAATCCCTAGTCTCTGTTGCTCGTTCGATCGCCCACGGTTAGGATTTTTGCCCTTCTTTGGGGCTAGGCTGAAAATACTGCAAATGACAGTTTAGTCGACTGAAATGTAAGGTCAGTCGACTGAAACTAGGAACAGAAAGTTTCTGAGCTAGTATCAGTCGACTGACCATGTAGGTCAGTCGACTGAAGTTGGAAACCGAATGTTTCTAGGCATAGTATCAGTCGACTGACCTCACAGTTCAGTAGACTGAATCTGCTTATCCCAGCCACATTTGCTGTTTTTGGGTGGATTTTCAATTTTTATCGATTTTTGTTGATCCGATTGGTTGTTGTCACTTATTATCGATCATTTATGGATTTTAGGAATATCCATTTGATTTTGACATCGATTTAGGGGGTTTTAACTCACGTCGTCGAATGTGAATTTTGTTGATCGATTATTTTTACAATTGTTTTCTGTGATTTGTCACTTTAAAATACAAAGGTTTCTATACTAGTAGTAAATACTCAAACTCTTTCACAAAAACGATTTCAACACTATTTTTAATACAAAGCTTATTTTTAAAACCGTTTTCTAATCTATTAGTATATACAAACTTTTACGTCATTCGTATGAGAAATCTAATTAAATGACTTAGCAAAACAAGTGGTATGAAACGCTTGCGTTTACTTCGTCCGTTTATTCTTGGACTTGTTCGATTGAAATCTCGTGACAATTTTCGAGTGGCAATCTATGTGAGAAATCCGAATTACGGATCTTAAGGCTAGAATTAACACTAGAGGGGGGTGAATAGTGTTTATAAAGAATTACTAAATCTTTTTGAGTTTATGTTAATTTAGACACAGATATATGCAATATACAGACACAGATATGATCACAGAACCAAACATAGATGCAGAAATAAAATAAAAAGTAGTAAAGGAAAGAACACACCGGATTTTATACTGGTTCGGAGTTACCCTACATCCAGTCCCGCAACACAAGTACGGATTTCCTTTCAGAAGCAATCTTTACAGTTACACCCTCGATTTCAAGGCTACGAAGTACACCCTCCAGAATTACTATCCTCTGGGTAGAGATACTTGATTTTCCGGGCCACAAGTTCACCCACTTGATTTTACGGGCAACAAGTTCACCCAATTGATTTCCCAAGGCTACAATCACACCTTATCTCGCTTCGTTGATCACAAAAAGCCTATAACTGTGAATACCATTGAGGATCTTGTTGAGAGAGTGATAGAGAATCAAACTACGAATGATCGAGTTCGATTTAATGTTGATTTCGGCAGAGTAATGGTAAGAATATGTATTAAGAAAAGTAGAAGAAGAAGAAGAGTGAAAAACCAGAAAATCTGATATGAAATTCGTTGAAACTGACCCATATTTATAAAAGAACAACAGTCATGTCCATTCATGAAGAGTTATGGCGAATAAACACTTCTTTTGAAATTTAAATTTTAAACTCAACTGACACCATGTGGTCATGGTCACCATGGGTATGTCGACATCCCAAAGCAATTTTTGATGATTTGATTTTCTTTGAAAATAACCTTTATCTTATATTAAAACTATTTTAAACTTTATCAATATACTTGACTATAGTTAAAATTCATAAGTAAATATAGAGAATAATATATATAGAATTTAACTATAATTTTATATTTAAATTCAAGTATAAATATTTAAAAGTTAAATATATTATATTAAAAGATAGTTTAAAATCAGGAGTAATTTGACTTTGAAATTAAAGATGATTTTGAGGTTAAAATTATTAAAATCAGGATAGAGGTTTTTGATGCTTTTAAAAGGAAGGTTTTGAAATCATTTTGAAAACAAGATATAATTTTGAAAAATCATTTTGAATAAAAAGTTAGCGGATACAAAATAATGTTCCACTAGATTTTTCGTAGGTTTCATCCTACTTAGGGTTCCATCTCTTTAACAGGCTCGAAGTGGATTCCATTCCACGAATAAATTGGATTTTAAGATGCCAGTGCTTTTCAAGGAGTTTTAACAAAATTTCTAATTAAAATACTTATTCTTAAAGTTTTGAACTCTTGATAATCTGATACTCATGAGTCTTCAATCTTGATATCTTGAATCTCTATACTGTATAGTCTTCATTCTTGTTACCTGCATGGTTAAATCCTGCATATACATATATATCTAAACTTATAATGTTAGTATTTATGTTTTGTAATCTATTCTAAGGTTGTTGTCATCAAAACCATCATCTCACGGACTAACAATCTACAATCTGTTAGTAAATATTTAAGCTAAGCCAGTGGTTATGGGACATGAAGCCTAACTCATATATTTATTAGCTTAGTGCAATTTACACTTATTTTCGAGTGGAAGTCTACAATTTGTTCGTAAATAATTAGATTAAGCCAGTGGTTATGGGACATGAAACCTAACTCATTTATTTACTAGATTAGTGTAATTTACACTTGTTGATCTATGATGATCATTCGGTGGAGTTTCGGCTCAATTTGGTGGGGTAATGACCCATGGTCTTCGGGTCGTTTGTGCAGCCTCGACTCAAGGGTCTTCGGACCGTTTATGGAGCTTCGGCTCAAAGGACTTCAGACCGTTTGTGGAGCTTCGGCTCAAAGGTCTTTGGGTCGTTTGTGGAGCTTCGGCTCAAATTTGATGGTTAGCGACCATGGAATAGCGTTCCATTTGTGATACACGTGTTGGTGAGTTTTCATGCTCCCGATTATGATAGGCCTTCTCCTTTTTGTGATTTCTGGATTTCTAATTGATGATTTCTAGAATTTGTGTTTCACCTATTTTTGTGATTTCCATTGATAAGTTTTGTCAATATTTGTGGTTTGGTGAATAAAATAAAGAATATGACATTCTTTTTGGTGTTTGAGATTTTTGAGATATTGTACGATTTTTGTTGTTATTTAATGTATACTTGTCACAGTATGACATTTTTGTTATCATACATTTTTATCATATCTCTTATCCTATCTTATTTTATATGATATTTATAGCTAGACTGATCCTTTTATTATTATTTTCTTAAATAATACTCGGGTCTGACCGAGGTATTACAGGTACTTCCACTTGATTTCTTATTAGGGTCCGTCTTTTTACTTTTGGCTACTGCTTAGCTTAGTAGTTTTTGTTTTATACATTCGAGATAGAGACTGCTTGATGTATACATATTCTTTTGTCTAGCACTAGTACCTATTCTTTTATGATGTAGTGGATCTTACATGACCACTACTTTGATGTACATTTTTATGTGATATATACATATCTGTTTCCGCCTTAGTGATATGAATATCTGTGACTGATTTATGTTATGCTTATTTTATATTCGTTACCGAAGACCTCTTAGCCACTGTGTAGCAGCTTTGAGTTTGTACTTGATATGTCGGATTTCCTCTTTAAATGAAATACAGGACCTTCTATCTGGCATATCGGTACTCGCACAAAGCAATTACATGGATGGTCGCTTCTCAACAGCCTTATTCTTCATGCTAGCTGACGGCATTACTCCGTAGTGTCCTTGGCTAGTATGAGTATAGAGGTGGGGGCGTCACAGCGGCTTGGTATCAAAGCCAAACTTCGAAACAATGTAGAATAATCTAGCCAGGATTATTGTCCTAAGTTCTTCTTAGGAGTCGTGTCGTAGGATTCAATTCAAGTCACATGACCCGTTCTATCCCATTTTCTTTTGTGATGCCTTGTTTTATCAGTCATGTTTGTTTGATATTCATTCTGAGAATAACCTTTTTCCTCTTTTTTCTTTCTTTCTTTAAGAAGAAGAGTTGGTTAGATCCGGCAGTCCTAGCGCTGGTTAATCCAGTAGTCCTTCTCTAGATGGCGTATTCGTGTCTATCCAACAACTTTTGGATCTTGTAAAGAATCAAAGGTTTATTTGTACTTTGAGTAAGAACCCCAAAAAGGTTTTACCTCTGAAACTAGAAGTTCCTTTTGATCAGCTTATAGATATCACTCTTCGACTAGAAGAGGACGATAAAGGAAGTGATAGTGATGTTGGAAAAAGAGCCTCAATAACAACAAGAAGAGGCATATTAAGTTCAAAAGCCATAATCCCAACAAGAAAGGGAAGCAGGCAACTTCGGTAGCAAAGACTCGTACCTCTAGTCGTGGATAATGCTACAATTGTGGTTCTAAGGACTATTGCGCAAATAAGTGTCCAAAACCCTATACTTGCCGCTATTGCAAAAGTTCGGGTCATCTTTTATCTTCTTGTCCCAAACTTCAAAGTAGGAGAGAGGGAAAGTTGAATGTTGTGCAAGCTCCTAGTGACACTTCTCTTGGTCAGGTATTTCTAATTCAGTCCTTGATGACATTTGTTTTGTGATTATCCTATTCGAGTTTTTTTTGATATGGGTTCATCTCATTATTTTATATCAAAAGAACTTGTTGATTCTATTTCTTCAAACATTTTGGGCTTGATGACTTCGTTGAGAATTGCAAATTCGATTGATGGATTCAAAACACTCAGTTTATTTTGTAAAAATGTCGAGATTATTTTTTGTAATTGTGCTTTCCGATCCGATTCGTAAGTTATGTGCCACTTAGGTTTCGGGATAATTTTGGGAATGGATTGGCTTAATCGCTATGAAGCCCATATCAAATATCCAACACCCAACGAGGACTACCTATCTTCAACATCCTCAATCTGTTAAGCAGATTT
Source organism: Allium cepa (assembly GCA_030765085.1). Lineage (NCBI taxonomy): Eukaryota > Viridiplantae > Streptophyta > Magnoliopsida > Asparagales > Amaryllidaceae > Allium > Allium cepa. The sequence continues at coordinate 209,102,871 of CM060934.1, forward strand.
CTATTTTTCTTAATGATTTTGATTCCAATTTGGTGGCATCATTTTATTCTCTAGACCCACTTGTTAAGGAAGATGTTATTTCTCTCATTCAAGTAGTTCATGAATTTCCCGGCATCTTTGAGCTTGTCTTAGGATTATCACCTAAACAATCTATTGAGTGGTGCTAAGGTCTTTTCAGTTCGACTTTGCCACCAGTTTTCATTAGCTATGAGTTGCGGATGATAACATTCCCCTTTACTGCATACCACACTCGTTATGATTCTTATGAATGACTCATGATGCCATTCGGTTTGTTCAGCTTATTTCATCCATCTTATGAATCAAGTATTCTACGAATATCTCGATGAGTCCACCCTTGTGTTCAACAATTATGGATGAAAACAACAATAAAAAATTTGCAAATCTTTTTAATAAGATATTTATAAGTATAGTTGGATTTTGTTCTTAAAATGAGTAAAGAATATTCGTAAAATTTTTAAGAGACATGTTTAACGCATAGAAGATGATTTTGTGTTGTTTTGCCCATTGAGTGCTTTAAGAATTCTGGTCGATGCGCTTGATCAACGTTATGGTAGGAATCTCCTAAATGCTATGATGAGACAGTCAGACACAATAAACTGACTTGTAAAAAGTAAATTTTTCTGAAGAGATAATTACATAAAGTTAATTATAATTTTGAATGTCTTAAGATTTTCGAGAAAGAGGATCATTTAAAAGAACCCCTTCTCGATGCTCCTATTCTTGTGATTCCCGAAGGGAGCCAAGACTTCACTGTTTGTACCGATGCTAGTGGTATTGTTTTGGGTGCCATTCTCTTGCAAAAGCGAACGTGCTATCACTTATGCTTCTATACAATTAAAGCCTATCGAGACTAGGTATGTCACTCATGATCTAGTGCTCGCAGCCATTGTTTTCGCTTTTAGAATTTGGCATCATTATCTCTTGGGAGAGAATTATTTCTCTACACTGATCATAAACCTTTGGAGTATTTTTTTTTCAAAAGGAACTTAATTTCTCGAGTTTCTTGCATCTTATGATCTTGATATTCTTTATACTCCTGGAAAGGGAAATCGTATTGCCAATGCCCTTAGCCGAAAGCAACAAGCGACTGCTTCTATGATGATATCCAAATGGAGGGATCTCGAGACTTTATCCACTTGTGAGATTCGAGATCGCGGATCCAAACCATGTTCATCTCTTGTTTTATGTAGCCTTGAGGCTCATCCTTCTCTTTTAGACCGCATCCTTGAAGCTTAAAAGCTAGATCCCGAATTGGCTCTTCTTAGCCAAAGTTGTAGGGATAGAAATACTAATGGTTTAAAAGACTTTGAAATCGATGCTCGTGTCGGCATTCAAAAATTTGGTAGACTTATCATGCCAAATATTAGTAATCTTCGTAAAGACATTTTAGAAGATTCTCATCGTTCTAAATTTATCATTCCTTTCAGTAGTATTAAAATATACACGGATATGAAGCGACTTTATTATTGGGATGGAATGAAAGCTGATATTGCTAACTTCATTAAACGTCGCATGACTTGCCAACTCGTTAAGGCCGAGCATCAAAGGCCCGGTGGGTTATTGCAACCTTTGGACATTCCCGTTTGGAAGTGGGATCAAGTCTCCTTGGATTTTATCGATGGACTTCCCCGTTCTCGTTCAGGCCATGACAATTTATGGATGATTGTGGATAGACTTACAAAATCCACATATTTTATTCCCATTCGGTCTAATCGAATCATACCTCTCTTGGCCAAACTCTATATTAGAGAAATTGTTAAATTGCATGGAGCTCCTACTTCTATAATTAGCGATCGTGATCCATTATTTACTAGTGGATTTTGGAAAAGTCTTCAAAAAGCTTTGGGAACAAAGCTTAATTTTAGCACCGCTTATCATCCTCGGTCCGACGGAAAAACAGAGCGTGTGAATCAAACTCTTGAAGATCTTCTTCGTGCACGTGTTCTTGATTTTGGTGGAAGTTGGGAAGATCATATTTCTCTTGTTGGGTTTTCCTATAATAATAGCTTCCAATCTAGTATCGGTATGGCACCTTTTGAGGCACTCTATGGAAGGCCATGACGATCTCCTTCTTGTTGGCTTGAGGCTGGTGAGAAGCTGGTTTTAGGTCCAGATTTTATTCGTGATTCCACAGAAAAGATTGACCTTATTTGTCGTGGGATGAAAGAAGCTCAAAGTAGAGAAAAATCCTATGCCGATAACCGAAGAAGGAAATTCGAATTTTCTGTGGGAGATTTGGTGTTTATTCGTATTTCACCTATGAGGGGTGTTGTGCGTTTCAGTCGATCGGGAAAGCTAGCACCTCGATTTATAGGTCCATTTCCCATCACCGAACGCATTGGTTCTGTGGCTTATCGCCTTTTATTACCGGCTCAATTTTCTGCTATTCGTTTTCCACGTCTCTCAACTACGGAAATGCCTTAGGGATTCCGATTTTATTCTTAAGCCCGGTGTTATTGAAGAAATTGAAGTTTCATCAAATTTGACTTATGAGCAACATCCTATTCGTATCATTGTTTCGGAGGTTAAACGCCTTCGAAATAAAGATGTCCTACTTGTGAAAGTTCAATGGTCCTTAAATCCTAAGGATTGCTCTTGGGAATCCAAAGAATTCATCGACCGAACACATCTGGACTTACTCTCTTGAGCTCTTTAAGGTGAACTTCTTATTTCAAATTTTCTTTTGTGTTGATATGATTTTTCGGTTGTTGCTCTTTGTTTTCTTCTTAAGTATTGCGAGGACGCAATTTCTTAAAGGAGGGGAGTCTATAACAACCCGTATATTTTACGATTGTATATTTAAATATTTTATTTAAATATAGCATCGTCGGTCGAATTAAGGTCTGAAATCTTACTTTTTGCAAATAGTCGAATTAGGACTCGAGACCACTTCCATTGAGTCCAAAATAGCGTTTGCGACCCTTTTAAGTATAGACATCGATATGTTTTGAGTTGGCTAGAATTTTGATATTTTCATTTAGGGCTTTGGGTTTGGGTTTCAGCCCACTAACCTAACAAATAACCCAACTCCACTCCTCATCATTCATTCCACTCCTCATTTCGTAACATTCTCAAGCAAAGGTAAAAAATGAGGGAAAGAAGAGGAAAACAAAATTCCTAAGCCCTAGTTTTCTTAGCAAATTCAAGTTCTAGCTCCAAAATCAAAGAGAAGCTTAGGTAAGCATCCTCTTCATCTTCTCCATCTCAATCCCTCTTCAATTTTCAGAAATTCCTATAACCTAACTTAAGAAAAAACTTCACCTTTGATAATAGATTGAAGATTCTAGAGGTGTTGTTGAAGACAGATCAATCTTTGCTTGTTCTAGAGCTTCTCATTTGTTGTTTTGGGGTTAAAAGGTGAGTTTTTGAACTCACAACTATGTCTATATCTTTGATAGTTGTTGGGTAGTAATTCCTAACATCTATTCCTTGTTCGTTTGCCATTGAATTGAATTAGTTTGATGAATATTCCAATTTTGGTGTTTTGAAGTCAAAAATCTTTAAAATCCTACCCTTGCTGTTTGAACATGTTTTTGGGGTGTATCGAAGTGCCTATAAGGCTGGGTTGTCGCTTGGCATAAATCCCTAGTCTCCGTTGCTCGTTTGATCGCCTTCGGTTAGGATTTTTGCCCTTCTATGGGGCTAGGATGAAAATACTACAAATGACTGTAAGGGCAGTCGACTGAAACTAGGAACAGAAAGTTCCTGAGCCAGTATCAGTCGACTGAACCTGGAAACCGAAAGTTTCCAGGCATAGTATCAGTCGACTAACCTCACAATTCAGTCGACTGAATTTGCTTAACCTGGCCAAATTTTCCGTCTTTGTGTGGATTTCCAATTTTTATCGATTTTTGTTGATCCGATTGGTTGTTGTCACTTATTGTCGACTTTGATGACTTCATTTATGGATTTTTGGGAATATCCATTTGATTTGGATTTGATATCGATTTTTGGGGTTTTAATTCACGTCGTCGAATGTGAATTTTTGATGATCGATCGTTTTTACAATCGTTTTTTGTGATTTGTCACTTTAAAATACAAAGGTTTCTATACTAGTAGTAAATACTCAAACTCCTTCACAAAAACAATTTCAACACTATTTTTAATACAAAGCTTGTTTTTAAAACCGTTTTCTAATCTATTAGTATATACAAACTTTTACCTTATTCGTATGAGAAATCTAATTAAACGACTTAGCAAAACAAGTGATATGAAACACTTACGTTTACTTCGTCGGTTAATTCTTGGACTTGTTCGATTGAAATATCGTGACAATTTTCAAGTGGCAATCTACAATCTATTAGTAAATATTTAAGTTAAGCCGGTGGTTATGGGACATGAAGCCTAACTCATATATTTACTAGCTTAGTGTAATTTACACTTAATTTCGAGTGGAAGTCTATAATTTGTTCGTAAATAATTAAGTTAAGCCAGTGGTTATGAGACATGAAGTCTAACTCATTTATTTACTAGATTAGTGTAATTTACACTTGTTGATCTATAATGATCATTCGGTGGAGTTTCGGCTCAATTTGGTGGGGTAGCGACCCATGGTCTTCGGGCCGTTTGTGGAGCCTCGGCTCAAAGGTCTTAGGACTATTTGTGGAGCTTTGGCTCAAGGGTCTTCGGACCGTTTGTGGAGCTTCGGCTCAAAGGTCTTCGGACCATTTGTGGAGCTTCGGCTCAAAGGTCTGCGGCCCGATTGTGGAGCTTCTGCTCAAATTTGATGGTTAGCGACCATGGAATAGCATTCCATTTGTGATATACGTGTTGGTGAGTTTTCATGCTCCCGTTTGTGATAGGCCTTCCCCTTTTTGTGATTTCTGGATTTCTAGTTGATGATTTCTAGAATTTGTGTTTCATCAATTTTTGTGATTACCATGGATAAGTTTTGTCAATATTTGTGGTTTGGTGAATAAAATAAAGAATGTGACATTCTTTTTGGTGTTTGAGATTTTTGAGATATTGTATGATTTTTGTTATTATTTAATATATACTTGTCACAGTATGACATTTTTGTTATCATACGTTTTTATCATATCTCTTATTCTATCTCATTTTATATGATATTTATAGCTAGACTGATTCGTTTATTATTTTCTTCTTAAATAATACTCGGGTTAGACCGAGGTATTACAGGTACTTCCACTTGACTTCTTATCATGGTCCGTCTTATGACTTTTGGCTAACCACTTAGCTTAGTAGTTTTTGTTTTATACATTCGAGATAGAGACTCCTTGATGTATACATATTCTTTTGTCTAGCACTTATACCTATTCTTTTGTGATGTAGTGGATCTTACACGACCACTACTTTGATGTACACTTTTATGTCATATATTCATATCTTTTTCCGTCTTAGTGATATGAATATCTATGACTAATTTATGTTATGCTTATTTTGTATTTGTTTTCGAAGACCTCTTAACCACTGTGTAGTAGCTTTGAGTTTGTACTTGATGTGTCAGATTTCCTCTTTAAATGAAATACATGACCTTCTATCTGGCACATCGGTACTCTCACAAAGCAATTACACGGATGGTCGCTTCTCAACAGCCTTATTCTTCGTGCTAGTTGACGGCATTACTTCGTAGTGTCCTTGGCTAGTGTGAGTATAGAGGTAGAGCGTCACATAAATATTTTTGTAAACAAGTTTGAAAAACTATTTCACCATTATTTTTTATCATTTATAAGAGTTTTACTTCTAAAATAAAATCAATTATTTGAATATATAAAATTAATTAAATATTTGCAAATCAAAGCAGTGAAATTCCAGATCGTTACACTCTCCCCCTTTAAATAAATTTCGTTCCTGAAATTACAACTAAACCTATCCTAAAAAATACTCAACCCTATACATCAGCTCGTATGATGTACATAGATCATTCACATGCAAATCTGGTTTGATTTCTACTCGAATAGATAACTTTACTTCTGAACTAGTATCGCTCACCCGATTCTCTAGAGCAGACTTCGATCATGCTCCTTGTTTAGGAACCTTAGTTTTCCTTACATACACGTACTATGATAGAAAGCATTGGTCCCATACCAAAAATCCTCATCAAGTACCAACCACAAAAATCGATTCATAGATCCTTGGTACGGTGTGAAACACCTTAAAGCCATGTACTTGTGTCTTAGAAAATTTTTATGAGAAAGAGAAATGATTTATGTCCAACCTACATACTTATTCAATTGGTTCTCGCTACTACCAATCCTACTACCATTAAATATATTAATGAAAACATTTCATAAACTGACATAGGTTCAACTTGTATAATATTCTACTATCTCCCAAGGGTATATAACCTTATCTGGTTAAACTATTCCATTTTGAATTTATTTCCCTAAGAAAACTCAAGATTCAAATACCCAGATTATATTTCAAAAACTTTTCAAAATGGAACTCTATATTCTAGTCATGGAAAATATATACATATAGCCCAAGTAACTCTATATTGATACTAAGGAATCGGGTACTACCAAACAGTATCATGCATTCCCTTACCAAGAAGGGTAATACTCAAGAGAAGTTCTTACCATTCGAACACATCCCTTCCCCACTAAGTTATTTTCGAGCCACTAGATCTAGTTAACTTAAAAAATATTTCTTTTATTCCAAAATCTTGTTTTTGAAATGATACTTTACATTTTCATCAAAATATCTATCACCCACTTGCTTTGGGTTTGTTTGGGTTTGAACTTGTTTCGATTGTACAATGATAAAGAGAATAATTTACTAAGTGCACTGTAATGTTCACCTAGGCATACATCTGATCGTTATTTAGAAGATTATTCTGATTATCATAAAACAAGTCGAGACTCGTTCTTCCTAACCAATCCAAAGAAAATACTTCTTACTTAACATTTTCACTCCGAAAATTTTAATTTTTGAACCAAAATTTCTTTCAAATAATACTACTATTACATTTTAAAACCTTTAATCCTTTTCAAAGGCCCTGGGATTTAAGTCCACAAGTTTCCCACTAAAATTCTTTTTATCAATAGACACAACTTAAAAATTCATTTTATAAGATCAACCTTTATAAAACCATTTCTCAAATATTTATTTCAAAATATTCTAACTCTTTTTTTATAAACATCTTTCATTAAATCAATTTTTACCCCTACATTTACAACTATAAATTGTGAAACTTAATCCACGAGGTGTTTATTTCAATGATTTTCCCAATTTCTATCTACCCAACCCATAACTTAAAAATGGAAGCTACATATACACACTAATAGTAGTCGGTGCTTAAACTGGACGAGCATGAACAAACAAATCCTAAATGATAATAATAAAATGTTATCATCTCTTAACAACCTACACTTCAAATAACTATACCATACTATACTAATTTTGAAAATCATTCTTTATATAAAATATAATATGGGAAAATTATTTCAATTCACCCAATTTCAAAACAATACTTTGTCAGTTGGTCTTGTTTAAGTATTTAGGTATCCCCATCGACAATGTCGATCAAACATGTTGACCAAAACTCACAAGCCGCTGAACAGATCAAACAAAACAATATAAAACATTTTTATATCACTAAAAGATACATGCTCACATATAATATACACTCAAACTCATAATAAGGCATTCCATTACCTTATTCCTTAATGAGTTTCTCCACTAAAGCCAAGGTTTTCGCGTAACCTGGCTCCGATACCAAATGCAACGGCCTGCCTTTCTTAGAAATGAAGACGACACTTAATACATCCATAGTATTTGTGTGCCGATCATATAAGTATCTAAAAGTCAGGTCATTAGGGGAAAGAAAGAAGATATAAGATAAGAAGAAACTAGAACTATCACAGAATCTCACAACGCAAATGAGTAACATATGTTAATTAAGATAATACTTTACCAAGTCATTTCCAAAAAGATACATCAGAGTCATACTAACACGGATTCTATCCTAGGACAATTATAATAGTCTGTCCATATCTAACTGATACAATATATATAGTACAGCGGAAACAAAATAGTAACTAGCTATCAATGAAGCTTCCTGCTCCAATCTTCTCCAAAATGCATCCGTGGAAACCTAAACCACTTGGTTGCCCATATAAATTTGAGCACATCTAGAGTTTTGGGAAAAGAAAATAAAACTTCGGGTCAGACATGAGTTTGGTGTGAGTAAACACAAAAAAACTAAATTATTACTTTAAAAACTCTTTTTAAATCAAGGGTATCTCATAAGACCACGTTGCATACAAACACAGGCGGGTTTTTACTTTACGATAACCAAAATACTTTTATATAAAATCCTTTGATATTACCATAATGTCTAGGATACAAATGCATATTAATCATAGCTGAAATTGTTATATTGTTAAATTCTAGCATACTAGGCTCTACAATCAAAATCATAAGGCATGTGTTTGAGAATGAGTTTCAACAAATATGAAGGTAATGGACTACCTTTCGGAAATGATACATCTTTAGATAAAATGTACTGGAGTTGGACCCTGAACTTGGTCTAACTCCTATCAACACAGAACCGACCTACCCTTGAACTTGGATAGTACCGAATATATCATCATCTCAGTTGTTCCCAACCTTTATCGAGATATCTCATGCACAACCAAATCCATAATAGGGTAATCTAGAAAGGTGATGACACATCCTAATAGGAGTGACCTACATAGCCTTACTGAATCCACCCTTTTTTAACTATTACCGGGGTGTGAGGTTTGAGGTAACAATTTCCTTCTTCTTAGCTAACCATCTTTGCACGTTAACACTACCCTCCAAGTAGAAATGCAATGCCAACATTCATCAATACAAGTTTGTTTTGGGATCGAACAAAATCGAAAGCAATACCTCTACTACATCCATTTTGGAATGACCCTTGGGATCAGTAGCAGGTAGCTCTTACACTTCAAAAGCTCCATCTTCAATCGTCTTCATTCCGAAATGCTTGAGTTGAATCGAAGTGGTTTTCGGATAATTTATACTTACCTGATCCCGGTCTCTTCGAAACAACATTCGATAGTTTCGGTAAACTCAACCCCATTTATTTTAAAAATTAGATAATACATAAGAGCAAGGATCACCTCCTAACTGTTTATGTGGATGGATCTTCCTATCATTTGTCCTAAGAGAAAAAACGAGATTTACACCGCGGTACAACATCATTGAAGGCAACTGTGCCCTATAACTCGTGTCTTTCTCTGAGATATTTTCGAATTTATATTTTGGTCCAGATTTGATAGTCGGTGATTTAATTGTCACATAAAAAATCATTCAAACATTGATTTAATTCCATATAGGACCTAGTAAGCCTTCATTAACTAATCTTTAATTAATTAAAATCACTTAATAAAACTTGATCAAAGAATTTTCCCAAAAACACTATTCCCAAACCCCCTTATATCCCTTTATACTAGGAAATCATTTATATACCTATCTCAACCATATAAGTATATTACTAAAGCATTTGACCAATTTTCTCCTTCAAATTCCCTTTTTAGAAACATTTATAAAACCAAATCATTTATCCTTTATGAGAATTCTTTTTGAAAGCTCATTTCACGTTTTAAAATACCTTTATAAATCTCCAAAATTAATTTATAAGACGCTTCCCTATTTTTAAAGTTACTTTTATAAATCTTCTTAAATGAAATTCTTTTACAAAAGATCATTTGCAAAACATCCCTTTAAAAATCACTTTAAATAAACCTTTTTATTTGGTAAACCTCTTTTATAAACAAGTTATTATTTTTAAATACTTTCATTAAATAATTAAATAACATGGAAATCATTTATAAACTCTTAACCTAAATTTGATTGAAGAATTAAAGTTAAATCAAAACCATAACTTTAAGATAATTCAAAAAGAGGCTTAGCAATTCCAATGGTACCAATTTAGTTACCATTTAATTTCAATTTGAATTCCAATTCACTTAACAATTATTTACATAGACCATATGTGTATGTAAATTCAATTATTATCCAAACAGGGAATGCATGTCAAAATAAACACTAGTATATACATATTCAAAGAACATAATAGCAGGATGGTGATTTGTTCTGCTAAATAGATGTCCAAACAATTCATTACTTCTAGCAGAATGAGAATTTTTCTATTAAACATATGTAAACACAACCAACAATTTATAATTTAGCAGAACAATGTTTTATTCCGCTAAATGAATGTCCACACAATTTAATTCAACTTAATATAACTCGTTCATGTTCATTTGGCTCTAAATGTCACGGACAAGATATCCCTTGATTCAAATAAAACCGACTTAAAACATAACCAATAAAGTTTAAAATAACTTTTAATAAATAAATCCTAATTTAAATTATAAATTAAATCCTAATAAATCCAAATTAAATCATAATTAAACCTTAGTTAGGTCCTAATTAATTAATGATTATACCTTAATTAATTAAATCATTAATCTCTAATGAAATAATAATTAATCAAATAATTAGCTAATTAAATAACAATTAATTAAAATAATTAAACTTGATTAACATAAAAATTAATATTTAATTGTCTCTTAACTTTATTAATCATTAATTAAAACTTTCTTAATTTATTAATAATAAAATTACTTAATTACTAATTAATTACTAATTACTTAACTTGATTGCTAATTAATAAATAAATAATTATTCTTAACTAATAAATTAATTATCAAAACATACTTAATTAAATAATAATTAACTTTTATGCTTAGTAATTTAGTTTGAAAATGTTTTTTTTAAAATATTCAAAAGAAACACTTTTAAAATTTGAAAATCGTTAAACTTCCCGAACTGCATCTATAGCGACCATCGCTATGAATGTAATAACTTAGAATTACTTTTCTAAGTTACCCTCCAAAAATTTAATTTTTCACTTTTGCTCTCTTTAAAACATAATTTAAAAGAGCTTTAAAAACTTTAACTAAAGTTGAAACTCAAATAAAACAAAACAAAACATTTACTAAATCAAAACTAGTAAACGATTTGATTTTCAACATGGATCCCAACTCCTTTTCAACACCTCAAGTTCTAAATTCCAAAACATTCAATCACATATCCAAGGTTATAAATACTAAACCAGATCATTATCATGCATCATAAAGATCACAACTTTAAATCCAAACACAACATTTCAATCCATCGATTCAAGTCAAATGCTAATACACAAGCTGCCACTTACATATACATCCAAAGCATATCATAATCAAAACATTAGCATCATATATAGATAACACATAACCATCATATATGCAAATGCAATATCTTTCCAAAGTTAGAAGTTTACTCACTGAAAATTTGCAAAACCCTTTCGAAAAATTGAAATAACTTTACAACTATACAAAACTTGATCCTTGGACTTAAACTAGGAAATAGGCTCGACCATGGTAGAGTATGGCTCGACCATAACATGTTAGATGAGGTAAGGACTTGTTTTGAAGAGGTGGAGGGACTTCGGATAATGTTGAATTCACAAATTGGACCCAAAATTTAGTCCTCTTCTCTTGAATTTTTTGCTATGTTACTCTCACAATCTGGAGAAGTTTTTAGAGATAAAGTTCTTGTAAATTTTCTTCTCTACATTAAAAAAAAGAATTACTCAATCTGTATTTGTTTTGAGGGAGATGTGGCCAAAAGAATAAGAAGTATTTTCGAACTTGAAAATATGGGTTCGAAAACACTCTACAAGGAAATGAAATTTTAGTATGGCAAGTCTTAAAATTTGAAGAAGTTGTACAAATAAAAGTTATAGCCAATGGAATTTGCTACGGTTTCAGAAAAAGAATTTCTCCATTAGGATAAGAGATGAGGAAGATATGATAAAATCAAGAGGAGGAAAAATTTAAAGAAGTGAAGAACTATTTATAAACAAGAGAAAAAGTAAATTACCTAAATGCCTTGTTCTTTACCCTCCACTACCCTCTTACCGCCTCACATAGCCTCCTCCACCTCTTGTACTCATGCCCACACCCTTCTTCCCTCTTGTCATTTCCATTCAAACATATTTAAGTACTATCTGTGCTAAATGTTTCAAATGACGTGACATTTTTATTTTTATTTTAAACTTTATATACTTAGGTATGAATACACACACACATTAATACACACATATATACATATGCTAACTTGTTTACAAATGTGTATACTTATGCTAAAGAGTTCACAATATTTCTAATAATTTTTAGCTGAAGAAAAGTTGAAAACTTGAAAAACGAATTTCGGTCACATTACCTTTATTCAAACTAAATATTTTTGTAAACAAATTTGAAAAACTATTTTACCATTATTATTCATCATTTAAAAGAATTTTATTTCCATTATGAAATAAATTATTTGAATATTTAAAATTAATTAAATATTCGCAAATCGAAGCAGTGAAACCTGGGTCGTTACATATTTTCTCAATTTTTTGCTTTCTTTTATAATAATTTAATGAATTATTAAATGTTTTGTTTGGAGGAATTTATTTATCATTTTTTTTCACTTCCTATTTCTTTTAAAACCTAATTGTGCCTAGAAAAAGCCATAATACCGTATTGAAATAATGTTTGAAATGGGGAATAAAATATCCTCGGTAGAGTTTTTTACATTGGTATGGATTTTCAGAAGGGGTCGCATCGGGCACATATTTTTCATGTTGTTATAAATAGTCTCCATAGCATTAAATATTTACGCAAGGTATTTTAAAAAAAAAAAAAAAGTCAGAAACCCTAAGTGAATTCTTTGCATATAATTCCTCGGTAGGGTTACACTTATCCCACCGCACCATTAGTCCACTGAACCCATGGAAAACAATTTATCTGTTACGTACACAAGAAAACTGGAAGTGAACGAGGTGGACGACTTGGATCACCCCTATTTTAAAATAAGGATTTTTTTTGTTTTGTCATTTTGGCCTCGTTTTTTAACTTGTTATAGCAAATAGCTCTGTTTTAAAACTAATATCAAATATAGCTCTGCTTTCACCAGCTCAGCGCTGAGCTGGCCAAAATGCACCGACGGCTTTTCAAAAGTCGTCAGTGTAAATTTATTTTTTAGAAAAAGACACTGATGACTTTTCAAAAGTCGCTTGAAAAAATAATAATTACACCAGCGACTTTTGAAAAGCCGCCAGTGCATATTGGCTAGTTAAGCGCCGAGCTGCTCAAAACAAGGCTATATTTGATATTAGTTTTAAAACGAAACTATTTGGGATGATAAGTTTAAAATGGAGGCCAAACTAAAAAAAGAAATACTTTAAAACAATCCACTTCCATTGAAATCATTGTTAACTTCCCACCTCCAACTTCATGTCGATAAAACATCTTTCTTCAAATGTACGTTAGCACACCGACACTGCTCTAACCGCTAACAAACAGGAAAAAGCCCTGATTTGTTCCTCCCCAAATTTGTTCCTCACCAACAATGATTCTGCCTTCTTCCAACTTAACAATCCCCAAAAGTTTTAATTTTTAATTTACTTCTTCATCCACCGATCCTCTACAGCCTAACATTCTTTCTTCGTTAACTGATGTTTTACCCTTCCTTCGTTTGTTTTCCTTCCTTCCAACATAGTTTAATCAATCAACAATGAATCTTACCATTCGGATACTGTCAAGGTCTGAATCAGTATTACACCGAGGATTTGATGTATGGGATTCCAAATTACAACGACGGTTGATTGGTGGTTTGAATCAGGTAATAGTAGTTGACCACCGTTACTACCTATTAGCATGAACCAACATCGATATTTTGGACTTAGATCTTAATGTTGTTCTGTATTGATGAATGTCTGGTTTGTTTATGTCAACTGTTTGCCCTCCAATTAGTTAATATTCAGCTTTACATAACAGGAGGAATCATATCAGTCAACGGTATTACATTAATATTGTTATCCTGATGTTTTGTACTCATCAATTTCAGGGCATGCTGATGATGCTAAATCCTTTTTAGTAAGTTGATTCCTTTTGCACCAAATCAAAATACGAAAAAGACAGACCAGAATATTAATGCTAATTTTTATTTTCAATGGTCTTCAAATCACCCTGTACACAAAACATTTTTTGTTATTTTGTCTCTTCATAATTCGGGTGTCTTAACTGTAATTCGCAACCTTGCTAACCTTCCATTTTTTAATCTACATTGTGATTTTTTTTTTCCACAGCAGATTAGTTTTCTGATGCCCTATTTAAAATATAGTTTCAAATTCAAAATGAAGAACATTGTTGAGGAGTATACTTGGAGTTTAAATTTAATATTTTGTCATGTCAACAAATGTTATCTGCAACTATCAAATTCTATGAGTGTATAGTAGATTAATTGTGCCTTTAATGGAAACGCACATATAATGATGTCACTCACTCCAACTAGTTACAATAGTGGTGCCAACTTCTATTTAAAACTTCATGGCATTCGTGGTATGATGCAGATGATCAAGTATAACATTATAGTCGTATTCGTTTATTAGCACGCAAGCTTTGAAAAGTATAAATTAATAAGCATGAAAAGCAATATTGATAAATCTTCCACACAGTGTATACAATGTTGATATAGATTGGCAAATGGACACAGATATATGAATGATTTACATTTTTCATTGTAAAAGGAACATGGCCTATGGATACATTGATCAGCACAAGCTTTGGTTCTCCTTTAATCGTTCTTATCTAAAATTCTATTGCTTGCATTTTGTAAGCACCTTTGCTGATATTTTTATAAGTATATATATGCATTCACCTTTGCCTCGAATTTCAAGCACCATGCTAAAACATACGGTGCTAAAAATTCAATTAAAAGTTTTTATCTATACGGAAAATCAGCGATACTATATAAATTGTCTGCAATACCTAACAAATTTTAAATGTGTTAACTGTAAATATCTGTGACTACAGCATGATAAGTGGTAAGGTTTTTCTAACTTGTATAAGTTTCACCATATCATATTCACAACATAGTTAAATTTTTTGTCATGTATTTAAATTATGTAAATGGCTTGAATTTTTCATGCTTAGTTATCTCTCCTTTGGCATGCCAGGTGGAATAGATTATTTCGAAAACAGGCCACATTTTTTCAGATATTTAATTAACAGATTTAATTTTTCATTTATGCTCTTTGTTTATGAGCTCCAAATGTAAATTGTGTGTGTTCCTGTAAGTTACTGTGTTGTAATTTATGTCTTTCATGATGTCTGTTTTGAATGCAAATGCAGTATTATTGGCCGTCCATTCTATTAGTTGCTCTGAATGCAGCAATTCATTCCATTGGTTTCTCATGATGCTTGCTATAACTGACTAAAATAATGGATGTCAAATGATTACAAAATACTTCTTTATTGATATGTTATCATGCTATGCTTTGCCGCATTTAAACATCGCAGTGCAGTTTTAAAGTTTGATTTGCAAACCGGGTGCATAAATACTCAGTTAACATTCTATATATAACCGTTTGGATTTGGTAGTAGTCTATTTATTTACTGGTTTTCAGATGGGGTGTTGAAAGGAAAATTATTTGAAATTTCATTACCAGCATCATATTCTTGTGCTACTTCATGTATTAATTGTGTTGTTGAAAATGGCCGGGCTTCGTGAAAAACTTGTTTTGGTTTTCTGTATGTTTATTTCTGTGTTATGGTGGTACTTCAATTTTGTAAGAATTTATTTTATAATAACATGATGCGGTTGTTTCAAAGTTGAAGTCAGTTATGTCTGTACCTTTTTTCTACCAATAATTTTGATCCGCAATGTATTTTACACACATCTACATATACATATGTATGTATGTATATATATGTATGTATGTGCACGTGCATGCATGCGTGCGTACACACGCATGGTCAGTTTATTATATAACAACGATTTTCCCAGTAGAATTTGATAACCGACAATGACATGTGGTATAAATACGGCTATGAAGTAAAGTATTCTGATTTATGATTTGTTCTCTTTTCCCACCCTACTCTTCAAAAAATGTCCTTTATTTTACTGAAACCTTAAAAAATCGTATTTTTTCCCCTTTGGCACTTTTATATCAGATTTTTGTAAAAGTTGGGAATGATATGCTGTGATTTTATTAATCATTCTGTCTTAATCTATTCTTTTCATTCCTAAAAGTAGACCATGTCACATATTCTTCCATTTCTGTAACTATTCATTTTGCAAAAGAAAAAGGAAAAAAAAAATCCAGCTGTGTAAAAGTATACCTTACTTACATGCATACCTTTTCCCTTTCAATATTTCTTTATGTGTACGACGATCAACATATTTATACTAACACGTCCACTTATTTGGTGTCAGTGGTGTTATTGTTGAAATGTAGCAAAAAAAAAAAAAAAAAAAAAAAAACCTAAAATTTGCAGGACATATGTGTAGTACTGTATTCACTTTGATGGTTTGTTTATTAATTTTTTTTTTTCCTTTCATTTTTCCCTTTCCTGAAGAAGTATGTATAATGACTACTATATACGATTTGTTTCAGAGAAGGGAGCTTGGAAGTTTGCAGTATATGTCAAAGTGGTTTAACACGTCCTTTTGTTACGTCAGATGGTGCTTTCTTTTCATTAGGTATTCTCCTTTTTTATGCTTACCTATTTATCGTTTTGTACAATAGGTTGTATAGAATATACTACAAGCTCAAATCAATGTATATGTTTGTGATTTTCTTAGTACAGAACGTAATTATTGGTTTTCAAATGGGATGCTACAAATATATTTTGCTCCTTCACTGTTTAATGTGTTTAGTTTTGTACATTCTATTATGTACGGACTGTTATGCTCGGTTATTTATTAAATGGCATCATTTTAGTTTTGTTCAAACAAGTTGAAACACATTGCTTCTTATTATAAGGTTATCTATTTCTACTACATATGCTGCTATTTTTTTTTTGGTACATAGGAATATTTAATGAATATTGTTTTGCATGTACTGTTTTGTTTGTTTAAACCAAGGTTTGAAGTCCCTTTTTCCGTTTCCGTTCCGGTCAATAGAAAAATTTAAATTTTCGGTCCCGTTCCGGAATTCTCGGAAATTCCGTTTTAATTCCGGTTTGTGAATTCCGGTATTTTTTTTATAAATAACAAACAAATATGCAATACTAATAGTCAATTACGTTTAATTATTCAAGTTACATAGAAGATAAAAAATATACAACATAAAATTTAACACCAAAAACTATTTTTCTGAGCATCTGATAAATTTTGTCAATCGCTATCTTCATCTTATGTCGGATTATAATATGCTTGAAAACATATTGTTGCATCTGATCCGAACATAAAAATGTCGTCATCATATTATCAAAGGGCGATGGTTCGTCTTGGCTACTTAATGGTTCAACAACATACGGTCGATTTGTCCCACAAAACGAATAACATTCAACAATAACCGCCTGTTTGTCCTGCTAAATGCTCTTTCATAGGTGTTATACCGCCACCACAAATTATTTTGTGACAATAGTTACATTTTTTTCTCTTTTCACTAATTACTGCCGTACAATAATTCCAAACGATATCACGGTTTGCCATAATCAACCACCTAAACGGAAAAAAATTAACATTTAATTACTCAACGTTAATACATTTCAATGCAAATCGAACAATATTTTACTTGCATAATAAATCATCCATTCATAGTTGTCCAATTATTAAATTACAAATAAGTAATATAGTTTGTCCTACGTTTCAATGAAAACTGACCATTTGTAGTTTGTGCACAAGCATAGTGGTAGGGGCATAATCAGTATTTCGTTTCTGTAATTTCATATAATTTCTGTACTACTTTTAAGGCTTACTCTATAATTCATTCTATTTTAAACTAGTTCACTTCATATTTCATAAACCATTTATTTCAGCCCAGCCCATTACTCCACTGGATCTTCCTCCTCACCAGCAGATGCTAATTGACCAAAACAAAAAAAGGAAGAAAAAAAAATCCAAACGCAGATCGATTTGAAACCGCCGACGTCGATTCGAGATCTGCAAGGGAGGCCGATGTCGCCAAGCTCGAACAAGAAAACCCAAACGATGATGAAGCAGAAGAAAAGAAAGCGACTAGGCAATTTTTTATACGTATCTGGTATGGATTATAATGGATTTATAGAGCAATCTAGAATCTTACTCACAAGTTTGCCTTTACTTTTATGTGGATTCTTTCTTTTCTTTTGTGTTTTTTTTTTGGGATTAAGAAGCTTTGAACGGCTTTTTGACGAAGTTCCGGTCTGGTCCACGCCGGAACCGGGCCGAGATGGCCGGAACTCCGGCGTGCCGGCCGGACTTTGAAACCTTGGTTTAAACAAAAGACTAAGTCAGATTAATACCAACTCACTATCTTTTATTTATTCTTTATAGTTGCGATCTGAGTTCAAGTTGATGTTAATAAATGCATGTTCTTGATGGATGCGGAAAGCCAATTGTAGACACGATTGAGCATATTCTACCCGATAAGTTGCGGTGATGGTCATATTGAAACTGTATGTCTTCTCTAGTTTCACTAAATGTCTTTAAGATTTTGCTTTCCTATTTATTTTTGTTACCTAGCCTAGTATTTTTATTTTTGGGTTTTGTATTGTTACTGCTAACTGCCAAAACATTATTCAAATTCTCCTTCAGTAAGTAAAGATTGCTTAGTTTAATTGGCCAAATGCGCATATCAGTATGTCTTTTTAGATGTTTTACTTTATGACATAATTTTTTGATGAGGTTAACTATTTCCATTACTGAAAGCAAACTAAATCATATGAAACCTTTACTTTTGACAACAATAATTGTAAGTGTATATTTATCAGAGAGAAGAATTAGCAACATAGTTCTTAGTTATTAATTTCATGTAATAGTATTCAATCCACTGACACTGACATGAGTATGTGGATTATAAAAAAATTAATGTGTTTTCAAAACCTTAATTTCATTTATTATCAAAACCTTAAGATATGTTTTCTTGCATTTGTTTGTTGCTTGATTTAGATGTATTGCCAGTTATCAAGTTGGATGTTTTATAACTCTATCCGCATGATTTTAATATCAACGAACGAGTAACTATGTCTGGAAGTTGAAGTTAACATGGGCATAAAACTAATAAAAGATGTTTCATTGGACTTGCACTTAGTTAGGGGACTAGGTATCTACTGTTATTCCATTGATTAAAATGAGACAACCGACCAAATTAATTTCTGAAAATGTTAAGCTACAACTAATCTATTCATTTATAAAAATATTACTAATTTTGACAATGCATTAGAAGTTTATTTAATTCGGTTTAATCTGTAACCAAACAAAATTATTTTGCAGGCCTAATGTAAACCAATCTAGGCTTTTTGTATGTGAAAAGCTTTTGAGAAAACGTTTTATGCAAGATTCCTGGCATAAGAAAGGGAAGCAGATGAAGTTTTTGACATTGGAAGTTTCAGTATTGAGTGTGAGCATTCAATATCCAAATGAACTTTCCCTAAGTATGCAGATACAGAGATGAATAAAACAATGGTGTAACATGCACAAAATATACGTTCTATTTGGTAAATGAATAGATTAAGGTTATAACAAATGAAGTGAGGTAAATATTTTAGATAAAAAACAAAAATGAACAAAATGCATTAAATATGCTAATTAGTTAAACTGTATGGTAATTTATCGCGGTAGTTTGTGTATATTATCTTGAGATTGAAGTTTAAATGTATTTACATCATGGATTTTGAAATTTTATGGTCCCTGTATAGGCTTTGCTGTGAAAAATACAGGATGCAGTGGAATAAGAAGAAACTATGAGCAAATGATTTGCCTTCAGCTGCAAATGCTTTGTGAGAATAGGAATGAGTGTTTTGGGATGCATTTCATCCTACTGCCGCTGTGAATGTTGTAGATGCTAGAACGGCTTTCACTGGTTATAGTGATGTTGTTTACCCTATGAACATACAGCAGCCTACCGCCTTACAACTTCGTTCTGGTTGATGTCGGAAATTTAAAGATTATACCTTTATATGTTCTTTAACAGTTGGTAGATGTGGGGTTATTCATTGAAACTAAGAAATTTAGTGATTTGGAATTAACTATAACGGGACAGTCTTTTGTCACGCTAAAATATGCCTATATTTCTAATCGTTTTGCTCCGGGATAACAACTTCTTCATTTACACTTTAACCGAACTTCTGATATCATCCTCTAAACCACTATCAATCATCAGTTGGCCAAAAATATCAAATGCACGATGCAATTCATTCTTAAACTATGTGCTTCTTTTCTATGTCACATGACCAGATCTACGTATTCAACCAAATTCGTAATGTAAATAGCACGATAAAATAGACTACGTCTGTCCCCATGTCTTATTTTATTTATATTTTGGTAGTTCTTAGTAACATCCTAAATGATATGTAAACAAAACTATTTTGTTATATTGCATTTTTCTATTCATACAATAATAATAAATACTCCACTAATAGATAAAAAGTGCTTCTGCTCTGACTTACGAACGAAAACATGATATTTGAGCGGAGAACAATGGTGACTTTGCGACGAACGGAAACAGAATAAATGAGGGAAGAAGAAAGGTGAACGGGGAATGCGTTTGCCGCTACGAAAGTGGTATTTGAACGACGTATTTAATTTATGATTTTTTTTAAACCCTACTCCGGAGAGTAGAACTAGGGGATACAACTGTCCGTAACACTGACCCCCTTTTTAGTCAGCCCAGCCAAGAGCATTAATCCTCTATCTCGTTTTGGCTTATTTGAGGATAGACCGCTGAAGACCATAAGAGAAACAAATCTCAGCTGCGGGACTCGAACCCACAACCTCCAGGAACTTTGCTCCATGGTTGCAAGATAGTCTTCAACCAGCTGAGCTATGCTCGCGGACTAATTTATGATTAATTGATTTATAGTTAGTTAATTATTTGTTTTGTTGTGTAATATACATTTAATTAAAATGAAATAACAGTACAAAAAGTGAAATACATGCAAATTAATTAAGATACGTAAAAAAACTACACTGATAAAATGCATAAATAATACAACAGAAATGCAATTATACTAAAATTTCTGTTTGTTGCCACCATCTTGGTTTATCAGATAAGTTTTGTAGTTTGCAGAGAAACGTTGGACTTTAACCGAAGAGGTCAACCAATATTTTGCAAAGGCGTTGTTAAGAGCATCGAATAAATCTTTGTTGTCGGACTGCATGATAATTATCATCACTTCACCAAAATTAAAATCTCTTCCTGCTCCAAGACGTTGAACGCGAACAACCATATCTGTATAGTTTATAAAATTTCTTGTTGAGTCTACGTTGTTTGTGTTCGGACTATTTGAAGTCGTACAATTTTTTTTCATCTATCTCGTGTATTACGCCAATAATGTCGTACATCTTCTCCACGACGTCTTCTCGAACTACTACGTGCACCAGAGGATGAATCAATGTTCCGAGCTTACTGCATTGGACTTTGCTGTAATGGAGAATTTGTTGGTGAATTCAAATTTGAAATTTGTTCACCTTGTGTTTCATCCAAGTGATTAAAAAACCCGTCAAAAGGCATAATCTATCTATGCACAGAAGGAGAAGTAGATTATTGCAGTTGTTCTTGTGTACAAGCAGATGTATACGATATTTGTCCAATTGAATTCGTCCCTTGATACAATTGTTGCATCAACTTCAAATGTTCAAGCGGTGCTTTTCTATATCTCTGAATAACCGTTTCAAATTCCTACAAGTAAAAATAATAATAAAATAATACAAAAAAATTACATATATGAAAAATAACTTTACATGATCGCTCCACCACTCCTCCCTGCTTGTATAAGTTTGTTTATTCGGATCCCAGCCAGCACCAGTTTTATTGACAAGCTTTTACATTTAATCCAATCTCTTCTAAGACAATCATATTCATGTCGGATTTTGGTTTGTCTATCGGTTCAATACCTACAGCTTGGTTGAAATTTTCAGTTATAGTTTTGTGCACTCCTTTTTTATTGTTACCGCAAGCATGATATGCTTCTACAGCACATTTCAGCATAATTCGAGTAGCGTCAGACGTCCAATGATGAGGAGTTCTTCAGTTTGTCATTCTATTTGCAAAAAATTCTCAACAAATATATGGTGTGTAGGAAAAAACAAAGACATATGTGCTAAAAAATATCCGAGTAGTCGAGTGGATTGATGGAAATAAATTGATAATTGATGAGTTGGAGCAGGAAAAATGGAGAGTGAGAAGAGAAGTTATATAGAACGGAGAGGATGAAGGAGGGGGAGCCGTTGGAGGAAAAACAGTTCGATGCATCGGACGTCAACGACACTTTTTTCTCCAACGGATCAAACGAGCTTGGTAGAAGGAAACCACCGTTGCTGTGTCCGACGTGTAAAAACATAAAGCACAATAATTTGACCGCAGATAGTACCTAACTAAGTAAATATCAATTCTAAATGATATCACAACCATTTGGCCCGTGTGCGAAGCGCCTCATCCTAGTCAAATAAAATAAACACTGAATCAAATCTGCGAAATTCCTCGTCAATGGTTTATCTTCTACATAATTGAACGTAATGTTCAGGCGCTGAATTTAGGGTTACTCCTGTCTATACCGAAATCATCGCCAGTGCTATTCGCACTCTAAACGTTCTCGGTATAGTTTTGTTTGATATCCGATTTGCTTTTTCATAGTTCTATTTACCTACTCTCATTTTTTTAATTTTTGTTGTAATTTTAAGTTGACCTATAGACGATGCTTAATGGGAAAATGTGTTTAAGGCATCAGTGATCTCTTTTCTGCAGCCAATAACTTTAGTTTGAAACATTGTCCGCATTGACACATATCTGTTACTTTTTGCGTTTTGGTAGTTAGTTACAAGTAAACTTAGAATACAATGCATGGGAGACGTAGTAAAATCTCAAGAGCAAATACTTATGATTCCATATGAGATATGATGTCAGTGCATCAACACTATTCATGCGGTTGATATTAGATTCACTATTGTTCAGCAAATTATAAGCCTACGTCCATCTTCTGTTAATTTTTTTACAGTTTGCCAAAATTTGGATAAGTTCCCTCTCTCAGTTGCCATGTTTAGTTGCAGAGAAAACAGTATAGGCTCATTTTTCTGCTAAGACTGTTGTTAATGTAATTATGGATTAGTTTTATCATTTGTTGTGAAATTTTCAACCACCAAATTGCGGTAGTCACAATTTGTTTTCTTTCATTACAATATTAGTGTGTAACGCGTACGTTGCACACGATATGTTGTAGAATAATAATGCTATAAATATTTTTGAAGAATAGAAATATAATTTATTATGCAATGATGTTCTAGGTGTATAATTTTTATCGTGAGATTTATATACTTTTATATTTGAATATAAATTAAACTATTATTTTTGTTGATAAAAATGAGCTATATATTGATTTATTAATCTTTTGGATTCAATATTTGTTATGCAAATGAATGAAAATTATTATTATTTAATTAATTTTAAAATTTATATTTTATAAAATTTTATAGATAAATATTCATGTACATAGATTTTGAAATTGATGTTAAGCCTTTGATACATTTGACTAAAGGATAAATAATGTATAAATTGAATTTCAAAATATCACTATATTGGCGTAAATATATAAAACTGAAAGTGTAATGCTAATGAATCGGTATATTTTTATGCATTTAAAGTTCTTGCATGACATGTTTATCAAAAATAAGTATATTTTTCACTAAAAGAAATATCAAGTGAAAATAAGACCTCGAACGTTACAAATTTCTTTGTCATTTTAATTATTTGAAAAATGAGTTTTAATTCATGTTCCATACCTCAATAATTTTAATTTATAATAGAAGTTTAAAGAAATATTTAACACTTACTTCTAAACGATAGCAAAATACAAAAGAAAAATATTTCTAATTAAAATATGATATGTTTCCTGTTCATTTATTAATGTGAATCAAGGATATAAATAGTTAAAATGAAACTATTTTTACAACAGTATTCTAACTTAAAATATTATTCAGCGTTATAAAATATAAATATTAAACACTTATTAATTGAAGTGTCATTCTTCACAAAAATAAATTTTATCCATGACAAAGAATTCACTTGACGTACAAATTTTTGAAAGTAAAAATATTATGTTTGTACTGATATATCAATTTTAGAAAGAAAAAATTGTATGTATATTCGTTTGTAGTGAAATACCAATTTTAGAAAGAAAAATTAAGTGTATATGTCTCAGTATTAAAATACTATTTTTTAAAAATAAATAAATTTTAGGAACTTGAATGTAGAATAATACAACAGAATTAAAAGATAATTTTTTATATAATTGCAATTTTTTTAAACAATATGGACTTAAATGAAAAATTGTTTTACCTTTTTTGTCAATAAGAATGTGATATACACATTGAATTCATTTTTATGTTAGATCAATTTAATAATTATTTGTTAGTTGGATTTATTTAAAAATTTAAATTTTAATTTCTTAGGAGAAATCCGTAAATAATTGTAAAAACTATTCAGTGCTGACACTTAAATGTAAAATAATAGAGGAGAAAATTAGTGAAACATTATAATATTTTTTATATAATTATGAAAATTTTAAATTATATGGATTTGAATGAAAAATTAGTTTTATCATCTCTGCGAATATCACAAACGGGGTACACACATAGAATTGTCATTGTCTAACGAAATTATTGGATCAATTAATGGATATTTGTTAGTTGTATTTATTTAAAAAGTTTAAATTTAAGATCACTAATTAGTTTTAACGTATGGACTTAAATTGCGAGGACCCGCAAATCCGTACTCCTTGAATATACACTAATCTCCATTGATTAACTGAAGATGAACGGAAATACGAATTCTCAGGGTTTTAAGAAAAGAGGAAAAAAAGAAGAAAAAAGAAGAAGAGAGAAAAGATAGAACCGAACAGAAATAAAACAACAGAACAATATCAGAATCTCACAATCGCAGCGGAACAACATATAATATATAAATGAATAATCTTTAAACAAAGAACTATATCAGTTATTACATTACATCACATTTCATTTCATTACATCATCAGAGTGTACAACAATCAAACAACAACAAACAGCGGAAAAGGAATACTATATACTAGTAATATGCCATGCCATCCATCTTGCCTCCAGTAACTCCTGAATTCCAGAATATCCTGATAAACCTGACTCTTGACTGCCCGTGTGGAAATTGGTGGGCACCCAGAGTTTAGGAAGGAAAACAATAAACTCCGAGTCAGTCATGTGACTGGTGTGAGAACCAAAACAGTTTATCTTTAAAACAAAGAATAGGATAATTTTAAAATAGATTCGCAATGCTTTTATAAAAATGAGACTACCATAAGGGCATAAGGCCTCCCGCACACACACACAATGCAAACGTAGAATCGGAGGAGATTTCTCCTTAGGATAGTCAAAGATGCTTGATACGTATTAAAAAGAAACATTTGATATTATTATTAGTGCATAGTGTAGGAAAAATCATTTCGAAAGTAAAGATATAAATCTTAGCCAGCATAGGCATTCCGCACTTATGCCTACTATAACTACCATCCAAACAGTGGGCGCCACCATAAGTGAATGATAGGTTCTACAACTAAAACCGTACAAGATCGTATTGTTTCTTTGAATTTCCAACAAATGGTTAGGCCAAGGAACTTCCCATTGCCACATGGAAACGCCTCTGCAATGACGTCACGAGAACCAAACCGGATCTCTGCCAACACAAGGCCGGGTTACCCCTAACTGGGTAACTACTGACACGAATATACCATCCCCCGATCGTAACCGATCTACATCCGAGGATCCTCGATTTCCAACAACCACAAAGTAATAAGTTTGCAGCAACAACATATGTTAAGTATCTGGGCTCTATACCATGATACCACCTCTATCCAGAAGGAATGACATACACTAAAGGGCGCTACCCCTAATAACCTTGCTGCATTCTTTCTGTTTTGACCATTTCCGGGTGTGAGGTCCGACGAAGTCTCGTCCACAAAGCCACGCTTTGGTACAAAGTCATGCTTTGGGTCAACAAATGATCAAAGTAATGATCACAAAGATAAATGATCAAACAAATGATCATATCACAAATGATCATTTCACAGCAACACTCGGCATGTCACATTTCCAAATTGGGAATATATCACTGATAAACATCAACTACATAACCTCTGAGCTCGTACGTCTCAGAGAAGGGCGTTAAGCTAAGAGAATAAATTTTCCGCCACCAACAGAAATATATTTGAAAGAAATCAGCTTTATATCTCATTTGTAATGTCAGACATACTATCCATACAAGTCTGTTCCGGGATCGAACAGAACCGAAGGCACTTACAAAGAAGTCCTTGCAATCCGGATATTCACTAATCACGTCCGGACTTCCCATCACATATGAAATTTCTATACCGGGCCCATTCGGTGCAGAAACATTCGACGGTAATCCTTCCTTTTTCAAAAATATCCGGTCTTCAACACCGGTCTTCAAATGCAATTCATAACGACGTATCACATATTCGGAATGGGTTATACGACCCCAAGGTCCTTTCCCGGCTAACCCGAATAGTGAGCGCTTATTTAAAAATAAACGTGGAATTCAAATTCAAGCAAATCACAACAAATACCCATTCAATGGTAAATATTGATAGTCGGTTATTGAACTATCAATGGATATGCACAACATCACCAGATTTCAAATAATTTTTCAAATTATTTATTTTCCAAAAATATCTTTACAAGATATAAAATTTTCACACTTGAACCATTTGAAAACACTTTTCAAATCACTTTTCATTTCAAACATGGTTCATTTAAACCAATTAAATAAATCCTTAACGATTTACTTTATATTTACGTTCAAAATCTGTAAATTTATTCCCACACTTCAAAATAAATCAACGTTTATTTTTAAACAAATTCCTCCTTTTCATTTATAAATTCCATGGTGAATTTACATTGCAAAAAAATATTTATGAATACACGATTTCAATTATTCATTTTCAATTTATCTTCAAAAAGATAAATTCTCAAAACGTTTCATTTCTTATTGGAAAAACATTTCCATACTTATTTATTAATAAGTAATTCATAAATCTATTTATTTTCTACACTTGGAAAATATTCAATATACTTAAATCGAAATTAAGTATATATTTCATTCTTTAAGGAAATCATTCTCTTAAAACACATTTATTTGGGCCAAAACGAATGTTGCGTAAAACATCGTTACGACAACCCAAAATCACTAGTATAGGGATTCGAAATTAAAATAGATATATAAATTCCAATACTATACAAAACATTTCCTTTCGGAAATTATTTACTATAACAACAGTGTTATATTCCACCATTTTCTTCTATTTCTCGAAAACGTCTATTTCAACAATGAATGTTGAAATCTATGGTTTCGAATCTTAACACATTTTAAAAACATCGTTAGATCGTTTTAATTCTATTTAAAACATCACCTCCAAAACAATTCCTTTAACACATTATTCACTATTCAAAAACGTGAATATACTTCGTTAACCAATTTCATCATTTCTATACGTTTTATCTTAAAGGATTATTCACTGTCTAAAACGTGAATATAACTCCATTAATAAGTTATAACAATTTACTTATCAAAATAAGTCGTTTGCGGATTTATAAAACAATGTTTATAAATTTCATTTCTATTTATTTTATAACAACTTCCTTTTATAAACCTCCTTTATTAACTTATTTCAATTTATATCTCAATTATATACCAAAAGTTCATATTATAAGTTAAATACTTATAATTTATTTGATTACAAAATCGTTCATTTAAATTTTCCAAATTATAAATCTTATAACTTATAAGATTCATTTATTTACCCAAATTTATTCTTTTAATAACTTTACAAATTTTATAAACCCATTGCTTATAAAATTCCATTTATAACTTCACCGTTTAGAATTCTATAAATTTCATTAATTTATGAAATTCATTTACAATTCATTCTAACACTTATAAAAACTCGTTTTATAATGTAATCGACACTTCTGGTTAGTCGGGGGTTTGCACATTTATACACTTTCACAACACTTCACGACTTCCACATGCATTGCAATGCTTTTCCTTGGTACTTAATTGAATTGTTTCTTCTTTACAGGTGCCATGTCGGATCGTCCTTCTACGCTTGATAGACTTCGGCGAGTGCATCATTTTTCATCTTATTACGAATCTCGCCGTAGGGATTCTGATCGTGATCGTGACCGGAGGCACTATGAGCAAGAGCATCGTGAGAGGGACCATTCTCGGCATTATTCTAGCCAGGATCGTTCCGATAGGGACCGAAGGTACCGTTCACCCTCTCGTTCTCCTCCGCCACCCAGAAGGCAGGCACCTGCACTTGAACCTTCGCGACAACAGCCATCTTTACAGATTTCAAAACCTGGTCCACATCGTTCTAGGACTGATACGGCTACGACCGTAACTGTGGAGGAGGCCCCTCTCGAACCATCTGGTGAAGGGGATATAAGAATTGCTCAACTGAAGAAAGATTTTTCAGAAATATGCTTCGACGTTTATATCTTTCCTTCCAATCTCAAAAGAATTCCCGAAAAGGCTGTGAACACCGCCCTCAGCTATACCCGTGATTTCTATGCTCAGTACAAAGAATGGTACAAGGCGGCTGTTAAAGCTTCGAAAGTAGCGTTCGATCGAGCAAAAATTATTGAGAAACTGGAAGCCGACTTGGCTCAGAAAAACCGCATTGTTGGTATACTTCAGTCCGAAACGGAATCCTCTCGTAAGGCCGAAGTTGAGTCGCTGAAAAAGGTCGATGAGACATTAGTTGAGATGGCGAAGATGCAACAGGCGCATTGCACTTTAGTTGAAAACTTGGGCCATCGGTACAAAAATGTTGAGGCCGAGCGGGATGCGGCGGTCAAAGAACTTGAGGAATTAAAGGCTAAGTTTGCCGACTTGAACAAGGAAAAAGATGATGCTAACATGGCCGCACAAGAAGCGTGCGAGCAAGTCGTGTCTCTCCGAGCTGAGCGAGACGCGGCGGTTGCTAAAGTTGAAGCGGTGGAGGCAGAAGTGGAAGGGAGAGTCCAGGCAGAGCTGTTTAGGGTAGAAGCCGAGTTTGATGAGCTCCTTGACACTTACAACGCTAATGTGCTTGAGCACAGGAATCTCTCGTGGCTCGGAGATTATTCTACGCTTCTACTCAATGCTTGGAAAAAGTTGGTGGTGAATAAAAAGGCATCTCTCCCCGAAGGTGCCGTGGATGAATTTGAACTTGAGTCTCGCTTATTGAGCGAGGAGGAAATGAAACTTCTCCATGAAGCGATGATTTTTGCTGAGAGAGAGACTTGATTTTCACCATGTGGACACTGCCGAGGGTTCTGGAGCTGCACATTGTAGTGAGGATGTTTCAGTTGCTGCCCCGACCTCGTCTGGAGTTACTGCTACAATTGGTCCACATGTTGTTCCTGCTTATAACCCGGATCGACCGGAACTGTCTCTTGGTACAACTACTGTTTCCGAACTCGTCTCATCACCGAGCCGAGGCAAGGAAGGTATTTCAAATATTCCTTAAGTGTTCTAGAATGACGAACTTGGAACAGATCGTTTGACTAATTATTCTCATTTTTTCTCGACCAGTGACTGAAAGTCATGCGCCAGCACTTCCAGTATCACAAATTTCGCAGTCAATGCAAGGGGCTGTCGTTACCGAGGCTATTACGACTACCGCCATAACCGGCGAGATTGGAGAGGGGAGTTCAATGTCATTTGATGTTCAGATTATTGATGAACTTCTCAAGCAGCCTTGTGAACCTTTTACCGATCCTTCTTTTGCAATGGGTGGAGTCGCTCCAACTTTTAGCTCGTTTATGCCGACTATCAGTGTGTCCAGCGCTGCTCGATCTTCCCGAGAAGAAGAAATCCTTGCCGAAATAAGCGCTGAAAGGCTGCGGCGACGACGGTTGGTGGTTCCGGAAGCGATGTTGCTCCACCAAGCTTAACTCCTTCAATGGTTACTTCTCCTGTCGGTACAGCTATGACTTCTAGTGCCGAAGCTCCACCACCTGTTACTGCTCCTCTGCCTCCGGTTCGTCCTCACAAAAGGATCTCTATTCCTTCCAGCTCTGAGGAAGACGTTGATATTATGCCAGATCTTGAGGATGTTCCAAAGAAGGACAAAAAGTCTCGCAAGAAGCCGGATAGTGGGTCTAGCGGCTCAACTCCGAAGAAGAGACCCCGGAAGAAGGAGTGAACTTCTCGTTTTATCATGTGGTTGTGAAATGGCAATTCTTTTTACTTCTTCTTTTTTAGGCCGTGTATAAGTGTGGATTCGGCACCCACTTTATGGACTATTTTTTTTTGTTTTGTCATGTAATCAAACTCCTTTTTTGTTTGTTGATAAAATGGCAAACAACTCTTTTCTCTTTCGCTTGAGTATTGCGTTGATTAGCTCGTGCTCATATGTGTCATTAGCCTTGAATACATGTCCACACTCCGGCGACTTAACACAATTTGCAATTAACAGTTCGGCCCATATTCTGGAAACTTATTAATTTATCAATGTTTATGACTTAGTTCGCTCTCCGGGAACCTGTAATTGACGTTTATACTCCAATTCACACTCCGGAAATTTGAAGTTAGTGATTTTCACTCCGGTTCGCGCTCTGGGAACCAAAAGTTGGTGTTTATGCTCCAATTCACACTCTGGGAATTTGGAGATAGAGTTTTATATTCTGGCTCGCACTCTGGGAACCAAAAGTTGAAGTTTATACTCCAATTCGCACTCCGGGAATTTGGAGTTAGCTCACACTCTGGGAGCGATAGATTTATACTCCGGTTCGCGCTCCGGGAACCGAGAGTTGAAGTTTATACTCCAATTCGCACTCTGGGAATTTGGAGTTGGCTCACACTCTGGGAGCGATGGATTTATACCCCGGTTCGCGCTCCGGGAACCGAGAGTTGAAGTTTATACTCCAATTCGCACTCTGGGAATTTGGAGTTGGAGGAGGGATTGTCGTGTATCAATCCCTGTGAATGTTGATGTAGTGTTCTGCCCCCGAGCTCGGGTTTCACTTAGCGAGTGACCGGTCGTATCAAAGTCACTCCCTATTTGAATAAATCCCACCGCGTGATGGAACTTAGCTCTTCGTGCATCGTGATATTGTACGTCATATTCAGTAAATCACAGCTCTGGCTCGAAGAGATGACATTTTATTGCTGAAACGAGAAAATATGGCCAAGTCAGTTGCCTTATTACAAATTTAAATCTCGAAATGCTAGAATAAAATGCAAAGGGATAAATTGACAGAAAATAAATAAGCAAAGTCTTTTATATGTAGTAGCGACGAAGACTTTCGCTATTCCAAGCTCTTGGCAAAGTAAGACCGTCAACGGTCGATAATTTGAACGTGCCATCTCCGAGCTTTTGTGAAATCACATACGGCCCTTCCCAATTTGGCTTCATGTGCGAAGGAACCAGATAGATCCTTTTGAGTACGAGATCACCGAGTTCGAAGGTTCGCGGACGGACCTTGGCATTGTACAGTCGGGCGACTTGACTTCGATATGCGGCTGCCCTCAAGTCAGCCTCTTCGCGCTTCTCATCGAGTAAATCCAAAGATTCAGCAAGTAGTATGGCATTTGTTTTCGGAGCGCGAACCGGAGTATAAATCCATCGCTCCCAGAGTGTGAGCCAACTCCGAATTCTCAGAGTGCGAATTGGAGTATAAACTTCAACTCTCGGTTCCCGGAGCGCGAACCGGGGTATAAATCCATCGCTCTCAGAGTGTGAGCCAACTCCAAATTCCCAGAGTGCGAATTGGAGTATAAACTTCAATTCTCGGTTCCCGGAGCGCGAACCGAAGTATAAATCTATCGCTCCCAGAGTGTGAGCTAACTCCAAATTCCTGGAGTGCGAATTGGAGTATAAACTTCAACTTTTGGTTCCCAGAGTGCGAGCCAGAATATAAAACTCTATCTCCAAATTCCCAGAGTGTGAATTGGAGCATAAACACCAACTTTTGGTTCCCAGAGCGCGAACCGGAGTGAAAATCACTAACTTCAAATTCCCGGAGTGTGAATTGGAGTATAAACGTCAATTACAGGTTCCCGGAGAGCGAACTAAGTCATAAACATTAATAAATTAATAAGTTCCCAGAATATGGGCCGAACTGTTAATTGCAAATTGTGTTAAATCCCCGGAGTGTGGACATGTATTCAAGGCTAATGACACATATGAGCACGAGCTAATCAACGCAATACTTAAGCGAAAGAGAAAAGAGTTGTTTTCCATTTTATCAACAAACAAAAAAGGAGTTTGATTACATGACAAAAAAAAATAGTCCATAAAGTGGGTGCCGAATCCACACTTATACACGGCCTAAAAAAGGAGAAGTAAAAAGAATTGCCATTTCACAACCACATGATAAAACGAGAAGTTCACTCCTCCTTCTTTCGGGGTCTCTTCTTCGGAGTTGAGCCGCTAGACCCACTACCCGGCTTCTTGCGAGACTTTTTGTCCTTCTTTGGAACATCCTCGGGATCTGGCATAATATCAACGTCTTCCTCAGAGCTGGAAGGAATAGAGATCCTTTTGTGAGGACGAACCGGAGGCAGAGGAGCAGTAACAGGTGGTGGAGCTTCGGCACTAGAAGTCATAGCTGTACCGACAGGAGAAGTAACCATTGAAGGAGTTAAGCTTGGTGGAGCAACATCGCTTCCGGAACCACCAACCGTCGTCGCCGCAGCCATTTCAGCGCTTATTTCGGCAATGATTTCTTCTTCTCGGGAAGATCGAGCAGCGCTGGACACACTGATAGTCGGCATAAACGAGTTAAAAGTTGGAGCGACTCCACCCATTGCAAAAGAAGGATCGGTAAAAGGTTCACAGGGCTGCTTGAGAAGTTCCTCAATCATCTGAACATCAAATGACATTGAACTCCCCTCTCCAATCTCGCCGGTTACGGCGGTAGTCGTAATAGCCTCAGTAACGACAGCCCCTTGCATTGACGGCGAAATTTGTGATACTGGAAGTGCTGGCGCATGACTTTCAGTCACTGGTCGAGAAAAAATGAGAATAATTAGTCAAACGATCTGTTCCAAGTTCGTCATTCTAAAACACTTAAGAAATATTTGAAATACCTTACTTGCCTCGGCTCGGTGATGAGACGAGTTCGGAAACAGTAGTTTACCAAGAGACAGTTCCGGTCGATCCGGGTTATAAGCAGGAACAACATGTGGACCAACTGTAGCAGTAACTCCAGACGAGGTCGGGGCAGCAACTGAAACATCCTCACTACAATGTGCAGCTCTAGAACTCTCGCCAGTCTCCACATGGTGAAAACCAAGTCTCTCTCTCAGCAAAAATCATCGTTTCATGGAGAAGTTTCATTTCCTCCTCGCTCAACAAGCGAGACTCAAGTTCAAATTCATCCATGGCACCTTCGGGGAGAGATGCTTTTTTATTCGCCACCAACTTTTTCCAAGCATTGAGTAGAAGCGTAGAATAATCTCCGAGCCACGAGAGATTCCTGTGTTCAAGCACATTAGCGTTGTAAGTGTCAAGGAGCTCATCAAACTCGACTTCTACCCTGAACAGCTCTACCTGGACTCTCCCTTCCACTTCTGCCTCCACCGCTTCAACTTTAGCAACCGCCGCGTCTCGCTCAGCTCGGAGAGACACGGCTTGCTCGCACGCTTCTTGTGCGGCCATGTTAGCATCATCTTTTTCCTTGTTCAAGTCGGCAAACTTAGCCTTTAATTCCTTAAGTTCTTTGACCGCCGCATCCCGCTCGGCCTCAACATTTTTGTACCGATGGCCCAAGTCTTCAACTAAAGTGCAATGCGCCTGTTGCATCTTCGCCATCTCAACTAATGTCTCATCGACCTTTTTCAGCGACTCAACTTCGGCCTTACGAGAGGATTCCGTTTCAGACTGAAGTATATCAACAATGCGGTTCATCTGAGCCAAGTCGGCTTCCAGTTTCTCAATAATTTTTGCTCGATCGAAGGCTACTTTCGAAGCTTTAACAGCCGCCTTGTACCATTCTTTGTACTGAGCATAGAAATCACGGGTATAGCTGAGGGCGGTGTTCACAGCCTCTTCGGGAATTCTTTTGAGATTGGGAGGAAAGATATAAGCGTCGAAGCATATTTCTGGAAAATCTTTCTTCAGTTGAGCAATTCTTATAGCCCCTTCACCAGATGGTTCGAGAGGGGCCTCCTCCACAGTTACGGTCGTAGCCGTATCAGTCCTAGAACGATGAGGACCAGGTTTTGAAATCTGTAAAGATGGCTGTTGTCGCGAAGGTTCAAGTGCAGGTGCCTGCCTTCTGGGTGGCGGAGGAGAACGAGAGAGTGAACGGTACCTTCGGTCCCTATCGGAACGCTCCTGGCTAGAATAATGCCGGGAATGGTCCCTCTCACGATGCTCTTGCTCATAGTGCCTCCGGTCACGATCACGATCAGAATCCCTACGGCGAGATTCGTAATAAGATGAAGAATGATGCACTCGCCGAAGTCTATCAAGCGTAGAAGGACGATTCGACATGGCACCTGTAAAGAAGAAACAATTCAATTAAGTACCAAGGAAAAGCATTGCAATGCATGTGGAAGTCGTGAAGTGTTGTGAAAGTGTATAAATGTGCAAAACCCCCGACCAACCAGAAGTGTCGATTACACTAACGGGTAAAGATTCGCTTATATCAAGCGCTTCCCGGAGCTCTTCCAACCCGGACCCGTGGTGGAGGGATACGTAGTCCGGAATGGGAATATCGTCCAGCCTTATGAAAAAGTCTCCGGACTGGCGAGGAGCGGCGCCGGAGACAGTAACCCCAGGTTTGGAACGGGTTACGACTACAGACTTCCATCTCTTAAACTTAGGAACATCAGCCTTGCCTTTCTGACCCTCTTCTATTCGGGAAAGGTCGGCTGCTATCTCAGTGTCCGTGGGCGTTCTTTCATCATCGCTCGCTTCTCTTATCACAATGCCAGGTTTTCTTTTTGCCACCTTCTTCTTCTTCCTCGAGGCCGATTTTGCCAACCCTTCAATTACAATACTCTGGCTCATCCCAATCAATCCCAATATCCTTAAGTTATCGTCGGTCAACAGCAAGTCTATGTGCCTTGAGTCGCTTGGGACCCTTTGCAAGCTTTGAACGACGCCTCTATAATGTCCACCGGTAGGTCTCGAAATGATGGCTGTAAGAGTAACAGAGTATTAGTGCAAGTATTAAGAGTGGCCATTCAAAGATGACTTATGATACTTACGTCTGGATAACCATCTCCTGGCAAACCCTGGGGGGCATCGAACAAAAAACCACTCATTCTTGAATAGCTAAGCCTGGTCCAGGCCCCGGTCACAACCTGACAGTTTCTAACCGCTTCCAGAAAAGTGAAAGACGGGCTATCACCCCTACTCTTGAAATTGAATATATGCCTGATCTCGTTTGGCCTTGGCGGGCGAAAAAGACAATCCATAAATATGACAAAGACGCTGTTCAGCAATGCATGCCCATTGGGATGGAGTTGTGAAGGAGCAATTCCTAAATACGACAGCATCTCTCTGATGTATTGGTTAAAAGGAGGAAGAGATCCAGCCGCGCAGGCATGACGGTAAAAGGCAGTATATCCTTCAGGTGGGTTATGTGGTCTGTCGTTGGCACTAGGTAATAAAACATCATCCAGGGATATGTTATGTTTCGAACATATCCGGCCCAATAAAGACTCCGAGATATTGGACTGAACAGAATCGACAGGATCTTCGATAAATATGGCTTCCGACAACTCATCCGGAGCCGGATCTATAACTTCAGGAGGGATTTCCGGAATCTCAAGCACTGGAGGAGGCGAGCTTTGTACTTCTTGTTGTTGGGAACTCGAAGATTTCATAATTAACCAACTCACCAGAAAGCGGCGTTAAATACATAAAAAGCCCATGCATTCCCCCAGTGTAAAGTGTATGAATATGTCGTGCAGTGCAAGTGCTATGCATAACTTAAGCAGATTTCACAAGTTGAAACAATATGTCCGAACGACGAAACTTTGGAAATTGAGAACGAAAATGACCGTCATCGCTGACCGTCATCGCTGACCGTCACTTTCACGCCATCCCGATGCTACTGACCAATTCAAGTATAAATTCGTTATGTTTTGGTTAAGTCATGGTGCCATCGACGAGCTCCAAAAGGGAGGTCAAGTAAAATTTGATTATGCAAGGCCGAAGCTCGCCGGAGTCAAGTATGCTAAAGTTCGGTAAGTTTGTTAAAGTTCAACTTGAAATTGGTCATAGTTCAGATGATTGGAGCAAATCAGAAGAGTGGGAGTCCCAGAAGCAAGGACGTTCGAATCGATCGACTCGAATCGATACGAGTCGAATCGATTCACTTCGAATCGGTACGCCCCGACTCCGTGCAGTTCGACTCGATGAGACCTTGAGACAGAGAATCAATTCGAATCCATGAGCTCTGCATGACTTCGAATCGATCAATATTGAACACCTTCGAATCCATCAGAATATCGTTACTTCGAATCGATCGGCACGAGACTCTTCTTCTTTCACAACCATCGATTCGAAGCCTTGCATTCAAGATCGATTCGAACTGTTCATTCCTGGATCGATGCGAAGCAATGAAGGAAGATAGCGTCCATCTATATCTACGCTCCCCCAAGACAGCATTCTACGATCGATACGAATTGAATGGTTTCGTTCCTCAGGTCCATCGAGTCGACCCATTCCAGATCTCACAACCCTTCATGATTTTCAGAAGAAAGGATTGAATCGATGCTGGAAACTCCAGTTTTATTATTCCCTACGCTCGAATCGATCCCTTGGTTACCTGATTGGATTCGATGCAAAAGAAGACTTGGTGGAATTTTATCAATTCGTGCAGAGACACGGTAGTTTCTTACTTTGAAGGATCGAGTCGAAGAAATAGCTACAGTGAATGATAAAAAAGTAAAAGGTGAAAGTGAAGATGGGCTTGCGTATTTATATGGGTTCAAGAAATGAGTTGTGGCTCTTCGTCTCCCGGTCATATTGACCTTCTACCGCCGGTCACTCGCCATGCTCCATCAATTCGAACGACCGCTCAATAACCTACTACGTTCGAATCCATCCTAGCGTCAAGCCGTTGCTTCGAATCCATCACACGGCTGAGTCCATACTTCGCTTCGAATCCATTGCCTTCCTATCCATTGCACGTTCGAATCCATCCCTGCAGGATCGATGCGAGGCATTATCGATTCGAAGGAGCCATCGAGCAAAGGTTGGGT
The DNA here is from genome assembly GCA_030765085.1 of Allium cepa. NCBI lineage: Eukaryota > Viridiplantae > Streptophyta > Magnoliopsida > Asparagales > Amaryllidaceae > Allium > Allium cepa. The sequence goes on from CM060934.1 coordinate 209,140,114, forward strand.
TGAGAATTCAATCGATTTGAAGCACGAAGACCATTGAACCATTGATTCGAAAGCTGTCGCTTCGAACATACATGCCTTCGAATCCATCAAAATCCACCAATGAGAACGGACAAATCGCTTCAATTTGAAAAATTACTTGTCTACCTTTTATATCGATTCAGGAGAGGATCGATACAAGAGGACGATTATAGACAATCATAAAAACAATGTCTCAACTCGAATCTCAAATCGGTTCAGGAGAGGACCGATACAGAATTCGATAACAGACCAAACTGACAACTACGTGCAATCACGCAACGTTAGCCAAAGTCGAAGTGGTACATTTATGCACATATGTTTGACTAATGTTTGATCTGTATTATTCACAGGGATCAAATGTCCATTTCGTCATGATGTAGACGACGAACAGCGGATCGCGATCATACGACGATTGGCAACAGCAATAAAGAATGCAACTCTCAGCAAAGCATGTTCTAGTTGTCCAATGATAGACTACAGCTTTTCAAAGCACGTCATGTTTACACAAGACGTACTTTGAGGGGCAAATGTTATCCCGCTTTTTGGCAAGGCCGAGATAACCAAGAACTGATTGAAAAAGACAGGATCACAGGCCCTCAATTTGGAATGATTGATTGGGCAACTACAAATATCGATGAATTTTGCCCGAGTCCGGATCGGGCTACGATTGATAAGACACGTCTAGCTAAGCCGTAGAAACCAACGTTCCAAGTCTCGGGGCAATCTGAGTTAGTATGCTCAAGTTATCGCCAATGAGAGATGGATGAATGATGTAGGCTCGAATCCCTCAGGAATGGCGTAGGTTCGAATCCATCCAAGTGGTCATGCTTCGACTCCATCGACCACGCGTTGGTTCGAATCCGTCCACAAGGCCTTGGTTCGAATTCATCGGTAGTCAGCCATGGTTCGAACCCATCAATACACACCTTACTTCGATCCATCGAGCAAGCCTTAGTTCGAATCCATCCAGACCACCTAGCTTCGAATCCATCAGAATAGCTATGGTTCGAACCCGTCCCCGTATGCCTTACTTCGAATCCATCAAGGCGATCTCAAGGTCGAATCCATTAAAAACCTCTCCCTACTTCGAGTCCATCAAGAGAGAATCCTTCGAATCCATTCATCAGTGGAGTCTTCGTATCGATTGGCTATGGAATACTCTGATCGATGCAAAGGGAACTTGTGTTCAATTGATTCGAAGGAGCATACCTTCGAATCCATTGCTACGAATCCATCAAGTCATAGCAGCTGAAACCAATGGTATGACTCAGAAAACTCGGAGGAAAAGGAGGATTGACCCGAAGCATGCGCACCACGTCATCGCCTTCACGTGCAAAAGCATGGATTCGACCCTATGGATTCGAACCATATCGATTCGAACGAATCCATAGGGCGAAACACACCATCTTGAATCGATCATAACTCGAGATCTACAAATCCAAATGCTATGAAATTTTCACAGGAGCTTGCATATTCATAGAAGAATGTCCCAGAGTGTGAGCCAACTTTGGAATCTATATAAACTGATATTTATAAAATAATAAAGGATGAAATTATAAAGGAGTTTAAAGACGTTTTAAAATTATAATATAAACTGATTTATATAAAGGATTTATAAATTGATATTTATAAAATAATTAAATTTCATAAATCCTATATTTCAAACTCTTTACAATAAATTCAAAAGTCCCAATTGAAACTATTTTATAAAATCATTAACCCCATATTTTCAAAAATCAACTTTTAACTATATTTCTCAAAAATCATAATTTTTATAACATTAAAATTATAACGTTTATTTATTTAAAATGAATCGATTTCAAAATATTTTATAACGTATACTCTCAAAAAATCACTTTAAAATCCTTTTAAAATTCCAAAATTGGCCCAATGATGCTACACACCAAATAGTCAATCACGACAACAACGACATCATATATCGATATGATAATCAACGAACATCAAAATATCCATAATCAAATAAATACTGTTGAGGAATCCAGTTGGATCCCTCCAACCTGTTTTCCTGCATCCAAAAATGTTAGCACAATACCAATTCCGTTCCAGTACGGAATTATCGCGGTATATGGGATTTAAAATATATTATCCGCTTAATAGACGGCGCAATAGGGTCTCATCCGCTATATAATGCGGGAAATCAACTCCAAGTACATAAATAATACCAATTTCACTGTACTGTGAAATATTCGCGGTATATGTTTTTAATAAATAACCTCTGCTTACTAACGGCTTATAATGTCTATTTTAACAATCAATAGATAACAATCATCATTCAAACATACATTCAAGAATTTTAAACCTAACTATTTAAAATAAAAATCGAAACCGATTCGATTTGAGTGAGAAGTTCTCACCTTGATTTCAATTTCGTTTTCAGCTTTTATTTCGAATAAAATTAAACGTGCGTTTAATTTTACCCGAAATTTTCGCTAGCTCCAAACGACTCCAATCCAATTCTATGGCGTAGTGTTCGTCCATACGATTCCAACGCAACTTGTTTCGTCCAAAACGGACCTCGTATGAAAAAGTTATAGCATTACAAAGTTTATTCGATTTAAAATAATAAAAATTCAATTCTATTTATATATATATATATATATATATATATATATTTAACCTAGAATTTATCAGCCGTGCATTTCCCCCTGATGAGATCTGGGCCGCGTATTGATGCTTCACCCTCCCGTTCGTTCCCAGGCAAGGTCGAGCACAAGAAACCCATCAGCTCCGATAAAAATTCAAACGCCGCACCTCCCACGACCATCTCTACGATGATCAAACCCCTTCGTTCTCCTCGCCTACGCGTGCTCCACCAACGACCGCCATATCTTGAAGCTCGGTTGCCTCTTCCTCTCTGAAAACCGTGCGCAAACGCGCGACTTCTCGCTCAATTTGCCGCCAATCCATCACATAATTTTTAATCTCCACCGTTGGATATCTTCGTCTCGACAAGATCTACGTTTTCCTAGTTGAAAGTTTCTTGGATTGCTTCACGGATTTGAAGAAATTTGAGGAGAAATATATGAGATTTTCGGCCATTGATTGTTATTGGAGGCGGCCGGCAGTTTCTTTAACCCTAGGGTTGTTTTTGTTTGCAAAAAATGAAGATTGAGGGCTTATATAGAAAATTTCACAATTTACTATTCACCCGGATTTTTCGAACTCCAAACGAAGCGTGCCGGTTGGCGTTCCTAAGATTTACCCCGCGTTCCGAATACAATGGAACGTGTTTCGGGAGCTAATTCGATCATCTGTGCGAGTTATGGCAATAAACGTTCGATTTAAAATTAAATCGGTAAATCAAATTTCTAGGCGTTTTAGCTTGCACCGGACAAACAGTAGATCCGATTGACACGAAATTTGAAACCATACAATAATATAACATTACGGATCCGATGAAACTGGTTTCGTCGAAATCCGAGACTGTTTGAAAAATAGCTATTTTAACTCGTTAAATTAATATTAAAAATAATTTCGATGCGTTTCGAACTGCCACGGTCAAACGAAAACTCCGATTGCTACGAAAATTGAAATCCGATAATAACAAACTATTACGGATCCAATGGAACTAGTTTCGTCCAATTCTGAGACTGTTCGAAAAATGGCTAATTTCACTAGTCGATTTAAATATTAAAATATTCAATTTTCACAAATTAACTTTTAATTCGATTTTAAAAGTTCTATAACATCATTCTAACTCCAATATGATAAAATAAAATTTTACAAATCATTTTCAATCATATTTAACCCAATTTTCAATTTTTTTCTGTAATTTCAACTATTAAATTATCGATTGAATTATTCAATTAAATCCAATTATTCGAAATAAAATTTATTCGACTTTTTAAATTTCACTTATTAATATTTAAAATCAATTAAATATACAAATTTTAATTGACAGAAATTCAGGGTCGTTACATAAATGTAAAATAAGAGAAGAAAACCTGAGAGAAATAAGGAAATAATTGCACAAAATTATTAATTGTTGGTATTTAATGCAAAAGGATAGAAGAGAGAAACCAATAGAATTATTGTAATAATTATAATGATGATAAATAATAGGATTTGACAATTTTTATCTAGAGGAAACTAGGGGAAGAGGATAAAATCCCTAGAATTAATAAAAGAGCAGGAAATTCTCCCGTTTTACTATTATTTAATACATATGTGAGAAAGGTAGGGAGATTATATCACTTCACGCCAAAAACGATTTAACATAGCTGAGAAAAGTATTGAGCTTGACGCCATTAAGATAAACAACAGGGGTAGTTGAGCAACTGCTCTGAGTCCAAATATTTTTGTCGCAAGCTTCTTGGTGATCTTGCTGTACAGGTTTGCTTTTCAATCCTGTCTTGTTTGGTTTTATCAACTTTACGTTCACTTTTTACTCATAAATTTATCCACATGTATATGTGCGCACACAGAAATAATGCGCCCGCACACTCAAAAATTCAATCATAGTTGCTTGTGATTTTCATAATTTCACTTTTTAATTCACATATGCACTCTCACGCACACACATTCACACACATAGTCATATACACACACGCGCGTGCGTGTGTATACATTCTTTTTCCATTCATCACAACAGTCTTGGTTAGCTTCTACACTGGTATTGTGTCTAAAATTGACTGCATTGAAGCCATTGAATTTTGTCTCCGGGCCATCATTCTGCAGTTAACATATTCAATCATAGTTGCTTGTGATTTTCATAATTTCACTTTTTAATTCACATATGCACTCTCACGCACACACATTCACACACATAGTCATATACACACACGCGCGTGCGTGTGTGTACATTCTTTTTCCATTCATCACAACAGTCTTGGTTAGCTTCTACACTGGTATTGTGTCTAAAATTGACTGCATTGAAGCCATTGAATTTTGTCTCCGGGCCATCATTCTGCAGTTAACATATTTGATGAGCTCACCATTAACCTATTTGATAAGCTCGAATGCTTTGTGAGTTCACAAGAATATAATATATTCAAAAATAATGTTGAGAAGTAAATTTAACTCTAATTGCTTTGTATGAAAGTATATGAATTTCACTTGCTTCTCTCTCTCTCTCTCTCTCTCTCTCTCTCTCCCCACCCCCCCCCCCCCTCCCCCTCCCTCCCTCCCTCCCTCTCCCCCCTCCCTCCCTCCCTCCCTCCCTCCCTCATCTCTGTACAAATAGCTATTTTGCCACCATCACAGCTGTCCTGGTTAGTTTTTACACTGTTATTGTTGTCTGACAATGACTGAAAAAAAAAAATCCTCAGAAACATAATGTGTGTAGATAACTTATCTATCTTGTTTTGTGCTTTGAATGGAATTAGTCCGATTACACATGATAATGAAAAGTAGATTCAATATCCAGATGCTTTGAAAGAAAATGTAGCTATTACTTTATTTTAGCTAATTGTTTGGTGTTAATTCTTTAGGCATTCAAATCTGAAATCCGGATGGAAACTTTTTATGCAATGTTTTTTTTCTTCAAAATATAGTCATCTGTAAAGCCAATAGATGTTCATGTATTAACTTTATGTGGAAAATGTATTAATATTGATTTGAGTAAATAATTCAAAAGGTATATAATTTTATGTCAGTATGCTGGTTATATATAAAATGTGTGACAAATTTCAAATATTTCGAATTAGGAAGGAGATAATAGTAAAAGTATCTATGCATAATATTATGAATTAAACTATGAAAATCAGAAATCACATCTTTATCCCCCATAAAGCACCGTCATATATGAAATAAAAAAAACTTCAACTTTCTTTTACAGACAAATATACCTGAATTTGCTACTTTTTTTCAAATAAAACGTGTGTAGTCTCACCATTGTCTCAATTTAACTTATTTTGTCTTTGTGAAGAAAAACAAACTTTTTCTGTTTTGTTTAACAGTGCATCATGTGGATAAATATGTGATTATTGACCTTCACAGTTTCATTTATAGATTATAGTAAGTGGAAATTTGTTTCTTTATTTTCAGAATTGATACATGAAAACCCTTCCAAAACATGTTTTAAATTACATCATTATTTTTATTCGGTAAATTTTTTTTGTTTCTTGTCAGAAATCAAATCTGAATTGTAATCGCATGTGTTTATGAGCAAAACAATCTTTTTTTTTAAAAATTGCAAATATTTGCAGAAAAAACTGCAAGTATCGCAGCGTAAAAACTTGAAATGTTTTCCGATTTTCCCGCAAATATCCTGAAACTTTAAAATACAGTTTTTTAATAACATGTTTTTGGGAGGGGGTGTTTTACAGATCTTCCCTTATAGTGACGATGTATGTACACAGTACAGTATTATGTCCTTCCTCATTTAGTTATTTGAGCTTTGTTATGCATTTTCTTTGTAATTAGTAAATTTCAAGCGAAGTTTTGTACATTTTGATACGTTAACTTAAAAAGTATTTGATTTTTGTTTGGATGTATGGATATAAAAAATGATAAAATTTGATTTGATGGGGTACTATAGATAAAGGGTAGATAGTTAAGGTGCAACACACTTGGGTGTTGTAAAATTGGGGAGCTTACTCCAGCTCCCAAAAAAGCTTCAACTTTCCTAAGAGCTCAGAATAGTGTTGGGCTCACTGCATTTTCTTTGGTTTTATCAATTATTTGCCCACTTTGTAGTTTAATTTTACTTAATCTCATAGTAAAGAATTTGTTTCAACATCATGTTAGCTTCTACAACGGTATTGCGTCTCATGTTGATTCAATGTGAAAGTTTCCCTTTGATCTGTCATGTATGCGAATAACCTATTCGATAGCCTTTGTTGCTTTGTGAGTTAAAAGAGAATATAGTAAATTCAAATCCAGTGTAGGAAAAGTAAATTCAAATCTAGACACTTTGTAAGAAATAATAATATGGCTTTCACTTGCTTTTAAGTTCAAACATCTTGTAATTTGTGTGCGTGTGTGAGAGAAATTCTATTTGGACACAACATGAAACGGTAGATCTTAGCCACTAGATCTCCTTCTTATTTCAACCTCCCCTATAAAAACAAAGAGATCTAATGGTTAAGATTTGTTGTGTCAAATCTTGTGTTTTATTTTGCGTCTCCATACCCTCTTCCTACACACACATCTCTGTACACGTGTGTGTAAGTTGGGTTTTATTTTATCATGTGCAGTTATTTTGTCATTGTCGTAGCAGTCCTGGTTAGTTTTCAAACTGGTATTGTGTCCAATGATGACAAAATTAGAGTCTTTTTTTGGATCATAATATTTGCGTTAACCTCTTTATAGGTTATATTTTTGCTTTGTATTTTGAAGAGAGTATTCCATTAAATCTGATTTTGATAGATAGGTTCAACATCTTGAAGCTTTAAAAGAAAATATGGTTTTTATTTGCGTTTAGTTCTATAGTCATAGTTATCTTGCGTTAGTTACACATCTGAATTTGAATGAAAACCCTTTTAGTGCAGGTTCTCATCTTCTAGTAAGTTGAGTAACTTTTTTCCAATTCCAAATATTACCCATCTATAAAACAAACATATGTTACTGTATCAACTTTGAGTGAAAGATCTAAATTGATGCCAGCACACTTAAAATTTATACCGTACTGTTCTATATATTGTGTTATTTAATTGTTGCATTGCATAAACCTTAACGTTCATTAATGAATGGTTTCATTACGATAGATGTTTATCTTTTAGTTTTGAGTAAAACATGAACATATACACAGTATAATATTGGTTTTTTTTTGAAAACCCAGGAGAACCCGGCAGGCCGGTAAACTCATGAGGAGGGTATAGTAAAGCCGTCCGTTGATCTAAGGCCCCATACCACCGGATAAATTTATATAGGATATGAAAGCGTATGGTAGGAATCGAACCTGGGTCTTTTTACCAGAACCCAAGCCTCCTTTCCACTGCGCCGCACCCACGGACAATATAATATTGTTAACCACATTGTGGCATGCATTTGTTTATTAAAGAGGTGCTATGATTATGGAATGCAACATTTGAAATTTTGAATAACAGAGTATGTAGGATAATTATCTATTAAATGCATTTTTATTCTATAATCGTGTAACCATCATTGAGATGGTTATAAAATATCGATCATAGTTTCCCATCACTAACAAGCATGAAATTGACTCTGTTATCGTTATATTGCCTTTGTACCTCTTTTTGTTCTTTTATTTATGTTCTGTCTTTTGCTCAGTAGCTGACTAGTTTATAACATTATTGTTCAGTAGCTAGCTTATTGTGTTCCTATTCTGGCTTTTGTAACTGATAAAAAATACTAGATATACTATATGTGTTGGTATGGAATGTTTACAGCTTTACATGAAGAAATTTACTAGTGGATCTTTTTGGCATGGAAGTATTTTTTTGTAAAGGGTTCATCTATTAACACCCATTAATCTTTTCTAGAGCCGCCCTTTTTTCAATATTAGAACTTTTATTCCAATTTTACCCCTTGCTAATTAGATATATATTTGTTTCCAACATGGTTGATTGGAAAACATGCAAACTTAGTGTGGTATGAGCTAAAATCTCATTCAAACATTGGAGAAAATCAACATGAGTGGGAAAAACGTTGATAAAATATAATTCACGCTTAGCATAGGCGTTAGAAAATTATAACACACACCAAGAGTTGACATTGGAAAAATATAGCCCACATCTTGTCTTGGGGTTGATAAAGTACCAACCACGTCTTCCCCTGACATTGATAAAATGTCAACCATGCTATCAGTGGTAGAGTTTTGCAAATCTTTTATGCACCAGATAAGATACAGTAAATGTACAGTAAAAGATGAGAAAGAAGAGTTGCTGCTTTTTGTTTGCTTACATGTGATGTTAGATTACGTTAGTTTTTAGGCACCGCTGATTATGAAGCAATGGACATGATTAGGCACCACTGATTCTGAAGGAAGTTGCTACTATTACTTTGAGAAAATGTTCAATTTCATTTTACTCTTTTTGCTTCTGAGGTGCATGTAAAAGAGTAATACAATTGGGTAAAAGACTTTTACAATTTTTTCTTTTCATTTTTTGTTTTAACTTTTCAGCTTCCAAATTTTAGACCTGCAGAGTACAAGGTCTAGATTAGCAAGGAACGGATGGATAGTTATTGGGCCTGTGGTGGTTTTTTATCTGGTAGTGCTGTCATAAAAAGGTCAGTTACTGTATTCATTTTGCCATAGTTGAAACTTGCATTTTTGATGTTGTGATTTAAAAATATTTACTGATTTATACAACCATTACTACTGAGGATACATAGTGATGCGTCATGTTTAATTGCACTTCTCAGGATCATCCGTGCCTTTTGAAGAAGAGCAGAAAATTGTGAAAGAGGTCTTGAAGATCCAGAAGGCGAAGAGAAGCTTCCAGCTAAATGAGCTGCAATTCGAACAGCTAAAAGCTTGTAGAATGTTCCTTTTACAGGAATTTTGGTTGTTGTTATGAATCTTGTGCATCAGTTCATGTGGGTTTCGTATTATTTGTTTCTTGCATACTTTAATTTGATTCTCGAATGTGTCAATTTGTATGAGTAGTTTCTTAACCGATAACAGTACTTATGTGATGTGTATTATGCAAAATGGTTAAAAAAGAAAAGAAGTTTAATCGGCCTTATTGTTTAAAATATTGTAAAATTGTACATAGTTTGCTGAAGTTTTGGATGGATGATAGTTTTGAGGATTTTCAGAAACACAGTCGTTTAAGTTTTGACTTACGAGACTTTGGAACATACGTTATGCTCCCAAAAGATTTTTAAATGTTTATAATTTTTTTTTTTGGAATTTCTTATCTATTGTTTCTACATCATTTGATGTAGAAAATGTATATTTTCGCTTTGATTATTATCTATATTCTGCAGGGAGATGAATGTTCGTCTTTTTCTTCAACTGTTTCTTCATTGATTTTTTTTATTGGGATTTTTACCTAATGCAAACAAAAGATCTAAACAGTTTTGTTTACTTTTCCAACTGTTTTGTTTTTTTTACCATGTACTTATGTACTGAAATATTGCTCTTTCATAAGGATGGTTTCCAATCATGATGTGGTTGGAGGAGGAACACAAAAAAAAAAGTAATTATCGTTTGATATCGATTGCTCAACTATCACTTTAACATTTTCAAATGTGTAATTTCAGCCGTCTGCTAGCCTGCAAAGCACGGCCATCTTCCTAATTACAAGGCCTTGCTTTTGTGTTTGATCGTGTCAATCTATTTCTATATGCATGGCATTAGATTAAGATTGTTTCAATCTTTGTCTGTTTTTTATGGATGATCATTTTAATGTATTTTCTCTCCCCACATGATATAAGATATTTTGGTTTTTCTTTGGTAATATCGTTGTTAATTATGTCTTGTTTTGATATCTCTTTGTTCTTTTTTCTTGTTCTTTTGCTTTTGTATTAAGGAAATGTTACCAGTAACTGTGTTTTTCATACTTAATAACATGTTATCAGTCATATATATGTAATATAATAGAGGATTGCGTAAAACGGTTCTGAACTTGCTTGTGATATCTTTCAATCTTGCTGTTTTCAGATGTAGGATCTAAATTCTATTCGAACGGTTTTTTTAAGTACGGGTTTAATACCAAATGGTACTACAAGTCTTAAAAGTACTATATGCCTACGTTGTACAAGTCCAAAAGTCTAAATACATTCAATGTTTAATCACATGACGCAACATTCGACCTCGTGGATTTAAAACCTAATTCTAAACACATTTCATATTCTATTCAAGCATGTAAATAGATCATCCAAGTCCATTTTCTTATAAAAAAAAAAGTGCTTTTGCACATTTCATATTTGTCCACGTGTAATTAAAAAAAAATGTTTGGACAAATTAAAATGCACAAATACAAAATGATGTTAAAGGTAAAAAAAGAGGCACATTTTTGTAATAAGTTTTGATTGAGATCTAAAGTAGAAACACTTGTTTTTTTCAGATCAAAATTGAAAATTTGTCGGGTTTAAAGATAACAGATGTGATCAGGGCTCTTTGTCTTTGAACTCTTCGTCTACTTCCCTTTTTCGAAAGTAGTGTGCTTCTCAAACTGTATCCGATCAATTAATCAGTAGTGGTTCTGCACGCCCCAAAATTGTTTTCCTTCCACCTCCAAATAATAAATTTGCTTTTCTATATAGCCTGGAAAACAATGTCCGTTAAATGCGAATGCTCTTTTTCATTAAACACTAATCTTAAACGTTAATTAGCCTCACTTAATATTCAGTGGCAACGTGAGATCTTTACGTGGAGAAGAAGTGATGGAAAAGAATGAGAATGTGTACGTTGTAAAGGAAAAGGATTGATAAAGGTACTGGATAATAATAATGGATTCACGTGTATTTTGAAACAACTGTAATGCATGTGATAATTAACATTGTTGGGTCCAGGCTTTCAAACTTGGGTGCGATAAAATCAAACTATAATTCGCATCGGATTATGAATTCAGTTCACTGTTTTATTAATTTTGCTGAACCAATTATAAGCCAATATATAGCGCACACAGATGGTGCATATATGATAAAATCATATGAGGCTACCAGTTAACTAAAGTCCCACGAGTAGGGATAAAGTTGGCCCATTCAGTTGCATGAACTTTCAATCTTTTTAAGCAATTTGCTTGTAAATGCACATGTTGTAATGTTGACGTTGATTGTATATCACATTTTCCATGTTTGGAACTTAATTTCAACGAGCAAATGACTTGGAACACTGGAAGAGATTAAGGGCGGCCGAGTGGTTTCATTGATTTGCTAAAAGCATGGTCCTTTTTCTTTACTCTTGGCCACTTGTTTCTTGTGTTCTTCTCATTTATTCATTGTATTCATGACCAGAAGGGAGGGCGATCGAGCAGGTCTAGGATTTAAAACCGACAGACTCACATGACCCGTTAAGACCAGCACCATCGGATTATCGAGACAGCTAGACCATGATAGTTCTTGGAAGCTTCGGGTCTAAAATCAGATTCAGCCATTGAGGTTCAGCTGACTCGTCTCAACCCGATCCGTACTACTTATATATAATAAGATCGTTTTATTAATATAATGATGATTTGTTAATAGGGTACTTTTGGCACAGGTCCTTGTAAGTTTCAAAATTCACGAAAAGTCCTTCACTAAATTTCAGTGTAAATTGGGTCTCTGTTTTTTATTCACAATTATTGCAGGGCTTGATGCAATTTTTCATAAAAGTTGCTGATATTTCCGCAACTTTTCTGTACACTGTGAACATAGTGTACGAAAGTTGCTGAAATATCAGCACTTATTTATAGAAGTTGCTGGCATTTCAGCAACATTTATGTACACGGTAAACACAGTGTATGAAAGTTGCTGAAATATCAGCACTTATTTATAAAAGTTGCTGACATTTCAGCAATAATTTTTTTTCGTTTCCAGAAAATAGAGACCCGCTTTACAATTAAACTTTGACAGAGAAAGTTGCTGAAACATCAGCACTTATTTGTAAAAGTTGCTGACATTTCAGCAATAATTTTTCTACGTTTTCAGAAAATAGGGACCCGCTTTACAATGAAACTTTGACAGGGACCCGCTTTACATCCATACAGGTTTGGATTTACATCCACATATGTATATTAGTACACAATTGTGAATAAATATATAAAATCTTATCTGGACTTGGACGGGTTGAGTTTATTTACATCCATACAGGTTTCGGGTTCGAGACAAAAATCCAAATCCAGGTCTTGATCAGGGTTTGGAAAACCCAAGATGGTTCGGGGCATAAAAAAATCGTTTCAACCTGCTTCATTATCATTCCTATTTCATGACTAAACTACGTGAATGATCGTTTATTATCATTTAGCGACCATGATTAAAATTTGCCGATCTAATTAAAATTTGCTTATCTGATTAATTATTATTATTATTATTATTATTATTATTATTATTATTATTATTATTATTATTATTATTATTATTATTAGTCACGTTACATTTCATCATCTAAAGCTCCTTTTAAAGTCCAATATTCAATCAACTAAATCTTCGACTATTATGTGAACTAATAAGATGTCTTGACAAATATCTTGTTACATTTGCACTCACAGATGAAATGCATAAACAATCGTTGATACTTCCCTTGTGGTTTGAACTCCTTAAGTCTGTCAATGGATATCCGAAAAATCCGAAATCTGTCCTCATCCGGATCCGAAAAGCTGATAATATTCGATATCTGAAAAAACGGATGCGGATGCAGATGCGAAGACATTCGCATCTGAAAATTATCCGTCCGGTCTTTGTCAAAATTATAATATAAATTATGTGCATTTTAATATAACGAAAGATATTTATTTATTGTTTTATTAAGTTAGTAGTTTATATTATGTACTTAATGCTTATTTACCGCTCAAAACCATTTATTATCGCCATATTTGTTTATATTTAACACTTTTATAATCAATTGAATTGAAAAAAAAATTATGTTAAACTTAAAATTTATATTTATATTTCTTGATTTATCAGCCGTTAGCGGGTAGGATAATTATTTGATATCCGTTCGTATCCGCGGATGCGGATATCCGATATTCGAAAATCGTTTCGGATGCGGATATGACACTATTCGCATCCGAAAGTATCAGTTGATAGATCTAGAACTCCTTTCTCTCTCTCTCTCTCTTTTTGTTTTTGTTTTTGTTTTTTTTTTTTTAGCAAGGAAGCTTATAGCTGGGATTACTAAAAAGCAAAGAAGGGGAGAAAAATTATGATCGCGTCTTATAATTTTAAAAAATTTAATAACATACAATAACAATAGTAAAAGAGGGACTGGTTGAAGCGGAAACAGCTGCGATCAATTCAAAGGCAAAGGGAGAAGTAATTAAATGGAGAAGCAAATTGAACCCGAAGCGAGCACAGAAATTTCACGGGATTTTTCTTTTCCCATCAAGTTCTTTTGGTACGTATCATGTATTAACATAATCCACTTTAGTGTACTGACACAAGCAACTCAATCCCTTCATCATGAGGCAAATAATCACCTGATCTCATTTTCTGTGGGCTCCGTAGACTTTTGAAATCCAACCGTTTATCTTCTAATTATAAAATGGGAGAAAAAAAAAAAATGAACAGTAAAGATTTATTTGATCCATGGAACTTTGAAAAGTATGATCAGATGATTTGCACCCATCCTGTCTCATCTGTTTCGATAAACCTCAATCAATCATATATTACAATGACTTTGATCAAAAATATGAAATTCACCGCACATGATATCCTCAAATTAATGATTAAGATAATAGTGTTACATGAGATTTACTAACTTAGATATTTTGGAGGGATTGATCTCTTCTAGAGACACTCATGGCTAAGTACCAAAACTAAAAACTGACCAAAAGTCAACCTCCACAATCGCTTCTTGATAACGCACTAACCTTTGCAGATTATTATTGTTTCATTTACCGTTGGGATTACCGACAGATAAACGAACCAGTTAAGAGGATTTGCCCAAAAAAAAAGCGAATCTTTTGGGGAGTTCTTTCAACTTATAGTTTAAACAAAATTATTACTAGTTTTTCCAATACTATTCTTTTCATTATCATTTTTAATTTAAATTTGCATGAAATATTGATATTACTTTTGTCGTATTCAAAATTTTCAAATTTGAATGAGGTGTAAAACCATTGAAGATTGACAATGCAAACTATCAAAGATTTGAGAGTGCAAAGCTATCTAAATTTGAGAGGGCAGAATTATGGAAAGTTGAGAGTGCAAAGCTATTCAACGTTGAGAGGAGCTATTTGGTGACAAAATGTGAGGTTATCGTAAATCAACATGCCAAGCTATCGAAAGTCAAAGAACAAAGCCATCAAAAGACAAGGTCATAATCTATCGAAGATGAAGGAGCTATCGTAAAAAAAGAACCATTGTCAATGCAAAAGAATTGTCAAAGATATAGAAAGAAATGCAATTAAATCAGAGAAAGTTATTATAGAAATGGAGATGTTAAGGATGTTGCAATCAAAAATATACTTATTAGAGTATATTGGTTGTTTCTCAACTAACAAATCAATTCAAGAATATGCAAAAAAAAGAGATATATATGTGTTATATTCAACACAAATGAATAGAGATAAATCAATTACATGAAAAGCCAATGTATTAATATGAAGAAGGGTTTATGTTTAATTAGTGATAAAAGTTTCAAAGTGTTCCATACGATCATGCCACCTTTGTTAACATAACGACCAACATAGCAATATGCATGAACTAATCTAATCATGAGATTATGTGAACTATGACATCGTCAAAACCATCCGTCTTGCCAGGTCATCAATCTGCATCAACTTTACTCGACCAACACGAGCAAGACATGTCCTTCCCCAACTACAATAAATAGAGACAAGCCCTCGCATAATAGCGGGCCCATCCCCTCTTTCATTTTCTTAGCACAATTGGGGCTAGACATTTCTAAGCTCAATTGACAGATTGAGACTATTATGATGGCTAGTGAAGAAGAATACTAGTTGGACTTTCGGACATAGGAGGACCCATAAAAATAGGTACTTGTGTATAAATCCTTTTTTGATGTTTTGGACTTTGAGACGGAGATGAAATATACTTTTGATTTTGACTAATGGATGCATATGTATTCGAATTTTATACTATTTGCTTATGAATGAAATATGATATGAATTTTGAACAACTTTTATTTTGACTGTGGGCATATTTGGAACTTCTATTGAATGATGTATCCCTTTAAATTATTTTGGATGTTGGACCAAAAATTGATTTAACATTTTGGTAATTTCATTGAGAATTGTACTCGGGATTTTAAAATATGGCCAAATCGCCCTTGTTTTAGAAAAACTGAAAAAATTTAAAATAAAAAAATATTTTATGAGTATGCTGATTAAAGAATTTTAAAATTCGATCATTTTTAAAATGTCATAACTTTTTGAAAATTTGGCATTACACAAAAATAATATTGCATCTGCACAAAGCACTGTAGTGCTATCGTATGCTGAAGCTTGAAGTTCAATTGCTTCTTTTCTCCATTTCTCAACTTACGATGGCTCCTCTTCTTCATTTCTCAATTTACAATAGATCCCCTCCTCTATTCTTTCAAACTTCGATAGCTTGTCAAATGGCGATAGCTTTACTCTATATTTTGTCTAGCTACGGCAACACGGCTTCAATTTACGATAGTAAAATGTCAAAAAATAACATTTCATATTCTTTAGCTTTAGGAATTAGAAAGAGGTGTTAGTGCATGGTTTATCCAAACTCGTCCCCTAACCTCCACCTAGCCATGGCTGAGGCAGCTACCAAAAAAAGAGAACTAGGGATTTCGTCGGGAAAAATAGAGATGGTCGATGCTCAAAATTCGACCACCATATGCCAATAGAGATCACTGTACCACTTGCAAATTGTAGCCATGTGTCTCTGCTGGATCTCGCATCAAGCGTCGTAACTAGAAGCTCCATCGATGATGAGAAGTCGTCGAAAAAAACGAGACCATTTTTCAATGTTTCGAATCAAATTTCAATTAAAATGCGAGGAATTTAAAAAATTAGCCTTCATGGATTGATTGCACTTACATAGAAGAGCAAATTCATGCAATCAACTTGAAGAAACGGAGCTAGGGATTAAAAGTTGAAATTTAAATTTGTTAATTGTAGAATTCAAAACATTCCAAATAGTCAAAATAATAATGTAAAACACATACACACACATATTTGTGTGTCAGTGGGAGAGATTGTTATTATACGTATATATTTACAATTGTTATTTTATGTTTATAAAAAAAAAATTGGATAAGAAAGGAAAATAAAAAGGAATAAATTTGTCTGATAAGATATAAATCCCAACATCTATATATGGTCACATTAACCATATACACTTCATATTTATTGCACGTGCACTATATACATATAACCGTATTTGATACGCTTATAAGTTAAAACTTATTTAAATTAAATTGAATTAAATGTCCTTTAAACAAAAATAGTAAGCTTATTTATAATAAATTACAGATTCATTGCATGTATGACATATTAAATAGTTCACATAATGAGCAACTTGACTCTTTACTAACCTAAAAAAATAATATAAAGCAATTAATTATTACACATTTATCTACACGAGTATATTTTTATCCTCTAATTTATATAAACATCAAATTTATGAAACTTATTTTGAACACGATAAATGAAATGAGATTTGATTTAAAACAACATTAGATTAGATTTAGTTGCCTTTTATATTTGATAGGCCCTGTAATCTAAAATAGGAATTTGTTTGAAATCTATTCATTTCACCTGCTTCTACTGACCATATTTCTTTAAGGTTGTCGCATAGATGTTTGAAAATAGTACTATACGTTCGAAAAAGATTTTGACTTCCATTCTCATGTCTATCAGGAACTTTGATCATCCACATTCGATTAATATCAAAAGCAGTATAAAGTGGAGTATGAATTAAGTGAAAAAACCATATCATCAATTCACCAATAGCTTTGAGATTATTATCTACTTCTTTGAATCGTCAGAGTAAGTTAAATTATCGCTATCAGTTGAGTCTTTCGATCTTTGTGTATCATTTACATAATTATTATACGTGAAATTGTATTTGGACATGATTATAAGAAAACTGTAGAAAGAAATTGCCAGAAAATAAGTGTGAAAAATGAATTCGAGAGTGACAAATCATATAGCACATTTACATCATTTTCGGTCGCTACAATTTAAAACGGTAAAATGCTTCCTTAATAAACGTTGACGCAACCATTACATTAGATTATCGGTGCTAAGTCGGACGTAATTAACATAAATACTAAATGAAAGCGTTTGGCCATAGAGCATAAAAAATGAGTCAGTAACGATCAGCCGCATGCAAATAACATGTAAGGAGTGTTGGTTGGATCATCTACCTGCTAAATAATTAAGCATACAACTAATGGTCATTTAGATCCAACGATTAATATCATGCCCTCTGGAAAACGAATTCTACACTTTTACCCACATTAGCCTTTTCCCTATGTAATTTCTTTTAAAATCACACAAAATCATAGTTTTAAATTAAGGATCCAAGGAAATTAGCTGACTGCTCTGTACAAGCTTTATGTTGCTTGACTACGTTCGAGAAAGTGAAAACTTAGGACATATTCCTTTTTTATAAACTTATTTGTTTTACATCTTTCTCTTTTAGAAACTATTTTCTACATTCATCTTATTTTGAATTTATTCTTTTTTACTGTTCTCGTTTCCAAATTTAAAAGTGGTCACTTCGACGTGTATCATGACATTTACCAGTTGCGGACGCAAAGTCTAAGAACACATGTTAAAATTAGTAAAATCACCTAAACATCCCCGTAAATTTCATATTAAAAAAAGAATGTAATTTATAAATGAAAATTGACAAAACCAAAAACTAATTCTTTTTTTTCATAATCATTATGATGTATGTCAAAATTTCACTTTGAAAAACTTAAAAATCATATTACAAGAGTTTTATATGTCCACTGGCAGGGGTGTTGCAAATATTTGCAAAAGCAGTAACGCTTTTTGTTAAAACAATAATACTTTTTGCAAATATTTATGAAAAATTGCATATTTTTTGGCACACTTTCTTGATTTTGCATATCTTTCACAAAATATTATTTTTATAGTTGTGAAAAAATGAAAGGAGGATAAGCATAAAGAAAAATTTTGACGCAAGGACAACACGTTTTATATTTAGTACGAAGGCCAAACTTCCTGTAAAAATACATCGCAAGGCCAAACTTAAGACGCGACTAAAATGGTAGTGACTTGGCAGGCGACGCCATAGGGGATGAGACTTACGAGGCGATGAGGTGGCAGGGGCATGGGATGGCGGTGGATGGTCGAGGCGACGAGGTGGTAGCAGCACAAGAGACGACGAGGTGGTAGCAGCCCAAGAGACGACGAGGTGGTTGGTCGAGGTGGATTGGAAGGCAATGGAAGAGAATATTGTTGGTGGTGTAGCGGCGAAGCAAGACGTCGATGATGACGTAGCAACGAAGCATGCGTCGACGATGGAAGAGAAGGCAGCCGAAGTTGGCGCCGATCGATTTTTTTGAACAGTTAACATTCTAAAATGCTAAATATAACTAGCATGATCTTTAAGCGAAAATTAATATAGCATTATATGTGTATAATGCTAATTTAGTTTAGCATTTTTTAAACTATAAAAAGGAATGATAATGCTAGTTTATTTTATCATGTTTAAACTGACATTTTAGCTATGAAGTACAATAACATTTTTAAAACATGCAAAATGATAGTTTAATCTAACGTTTTAGATACAATGTTTAGTAGCATATTAATGATATTTGAAATGATAGATTGATGTAGCATTTTAACTATGAAGTACACCAACATATTTAACGTATGCAAAATGATAGCAAAATTTAGCATTTTTTGAATATAGCATTACAATGATATAATGTTATTTTAATTTATCATTTTATAATGTTATTTATTTTTTTAAAATTCAGACCGACGATGATTTAATCTGCTTCATAGCTAATGCCGACGAAAAAGGAGCAAGACGCAGTGCATGTCAGGTCGAGCCAATGACGCCGGCAATGAGGAGAGCGGCAATGACGATGGGAAGAGCGGCAATGAAAAACCAACAACAGATTGACGAAGACGATGAGGAGCGGCAATGACTCCGGCGAGGCGGAGCAGGGCGCAATGTAGGTCGAGGCTGCGTGGGTCGAGGTCGAGCTGTTGAAGGCGATGGAGATGAGAGAAGGAGGGACTACGAGGTTGTGGTATTAGCGGAAGAATAGGAGTAGCGGCAGTTGAAAGAAAGTGGATTTGAGATTGATGCGGAGAAGAGAGAAAACGTGGTTTTGTCCTTGAGTCTGAATTTGAAAACTTCTGGACTGCATCTAATTTTTTATAATGTTTGTCCTTTTGGCTAATTACCTCTTTATAGTTTATATATAACCGGCTGTTAGAACTTTGCTTATTTTTGAACATTAAGGCAAACAAAATTAATGTTAATGTTGGATTACCGTCCGTAGGTCCTACATGGGGCAACATATGAGTTTGAACAACACCTTTTAACAAAAGAAATCCCTTATTGTTAAATACGACCAAACTCATATATATATATATATATATATATATATATATATATATATATATATCACTCTAAATCTATTATTTTTCACGATGTGAGACGATTCTTTTTCCACTCCATATCGAGACTCTGCTCCTGTATCGTTATGCCAGATCCAACATAGCATGATCTAGCTCCACCTTAAGCCTGACTACTTAAGCATACACTGTTAGCCACCATGATTTACATGTTTCTTGTTCATTGTCCATTGTCCCAGACGTTACCATCGACTCTGATAACATGTTGAAATCACATACTCACATCCCTACGTGTGAGCAACATATGAGTTTGGTCAACACCTTTTAACAAAAGGAATCCTTTATTGTTACATGCGACCAAACTCATATATGTACCACTCCATCTCCATTATTATGACGTCCCAGCTCTATACTCACACTAACCAAGGACACTACTGGGTAATACAGTCGATTAACATGAAGAATAAGGATGTTGAGGAGCGACAATCTGTATAATTGCTTTGAGCGAGTACTGATATGTCATATAGTATGTCACACATTTCATTTCAAGAGGAAATCTGACCTATCCAATACAGACCCAAAGCTACTACACAGTGGCTAAATGCCCTTTGGAAAACAAATATAAAATAGACATAACATAAAATCAGTCACAGATATTCATATCACTAGGGCGGAAACATATATGAATATAACACATAGAAGTGAACATCATAGTAGTGGTCATACAAGACCCATTGCAACCCAAAAGAATAGGTACATATACTATACAAAAGAATATCAATACATGAAAGAGTCTCTATCTCGTATACATGAAAGACGAAAAAACTACTAATCTAAAGTAGTTAGCTAAAAGTTAGAAGATAATCCCTGCTAAGAAGTCAAGTGGAAGCATCTAAAACACCTCGGTCTGGCTCGAGTATTATTTAAGAAGAAAAATAATAAACGGATTGTCTAGCTATAATTATCATGTAAAATGAGATAGGATAAAGGATATGACAAAATATATATGATAACAAGAAAAATCATACAATATCTCAAGTTTTCTCAAATACCCAAAAAATATCATATTCTTTAATTTTATTCACTAAATCACAAATATTGATAAACTTATCAATGCAAGTCACAAAATTTGGTGAAAAACAAATTCCAAAAATCAATATTTAGAAATCCAGAAAGCACAAAGTGGGAGGCCTATCACAAACGGAAGCATGAAAACTCACCAACACGTGTATCACAAACGGGACGCTATCTCATGGGTCGCTAACCGATAAAAACGAGCCGAAGCTCCACATAACAGGATGTAGTCCTCCCTTGCGAACAAATGTGTCGAAGCTCAACAAACGGTCAAAAGATCATGGGTCGCTCCCCACCAAATTGAGTCGAAGTTCCACAGAACGAGGTATAGTCCCCCACGCGGATAAAAAGATATTGCACATCGCAAGTCTAAATCGCAAAATGATCATCATTGATCAATAAGTGTAAATTACACTAAGCTAGTGAATAAATGAGTTTGCTTCATGTCCCATAACCACTAGCTTAACTTAAATATTTACGAACAAATTGTAGATTCCCACTCGAAAATTGTCATAAGATTTCAATCGAACAAGTCCAACAATTAACCAACAAAGTAAATGCATATGTTTCATACCACTTGTTTTGCTAAGTCATTTAATTGGATTTCTCAAACGAATGAGGTAAAAGTTTGTATATACTAGTAGATTGGAAAACAGTTATAAAATCGAGCTTTGTATTAAAAGTAGAGTTGGAATCATTTTGGTGAAAGAGTTTTAGAACCTATTACCAGTATAAAACCTTTGTATTCAAAGGTGACAAATCATAGAAACGATTGTAAAAACAATCTATCACAAAAATCCACGTTTCAATAACGTGAATTAAAACCATGGAAATCGATATTAAATCCATTGAATGGAAACACCAAAAATCCAAAAAAGAGATAATAAAAGTTGATATTGAATAGCAATAACTATTTGGATAATCAAAAATCGATATATCGAAAATCTACATAAAAATAAGCTCAATTTCAGAATTTAACAGCCACAGATGTCTGGGGGAAATCCAAAGACGTCTGTCCCCTGTTTCGAAAAATTGCAACCTTGAGTTCATAGACGTCTGTCACCTGTAGCGGGATAGAATTTGCAAAGCCCTTAAATGGGCAATCCTACACAACTTCTCGAATTTGGAAGCGATTAAATGAGCAGCTGCGAGTAGAGATTCATGCCAAGCGACAATCCAACCCTAAAGGCTCTTCAGTACACCCAAATCAACATGTCTAAACACTCATTCTAGGATTTTCATAAATTTTGACTTCAAAAACACCAAAATCAGGAAAATTCACCAAACCAATTCAATTCAAAAGCCATTGAATAAGAAATAGATGTTAGGAGTCCACACCTAACAACAATCAAAGCTATAGACATAGATGTGAGTTCAAGAACTCAACTTGAAACTCAAAAATAGAAAAGATAAGCTCTAAAACAAGCTAAGATCAATTCCTCTTAAACTACACACCTCTAGAATATCCAATCTAATATCACATGCAAAGGTTTCCTAAGTTAGGTTATAGGAAATTCTGAATATTAAAGAGAGATGAGATGGGGAAGATGAAGATGATGCTTACCTAAACTTCTCTTTGATTTATAACTTGAATTTGAATTCCAAAGAAAAGCTAGGGCTTGGGAACTTTAATTTTCCTTCTTTTCCCCCATTTTTTCTTTTAGCTTGGAGTGTTAGGAAATTGTGAATGGAATGAAGGAAGAGGAGTTAATGGGCTAGAACACAACCTAAAGCCCAAATGAAAATATCAAAATCCTAATCAACTCCAAACACAACAATGTTTATACTCAAACAAGTTGTAAACGTCGATTTGAACTCAATAAAAGTGGTCTTGAGTCCAGATTCAACTGCTTACAAAATGTCACATTTCGGACTTTAACATAATTAACGATGCTATATTTAAATAAAACATTTAAATATATAATCGTAAAATATGCGGGCTGTTACAGACTTCCCTCCTTAAAGAAATTGCGTCCTCACAATATTTGAGAAGGTAACAAAGAGTAACGAGCATTCTGTGACATAACAACACAAAGAAGAAGACAATTGAAATGAGAAGTTCATCTTAAAGAGCATAAGAGAGTAAATCATTATGTGTTCGATCGATGAATTCTGTGGATTCCCTAGAACAAACCTTAGGATTTGCGGACCATTAAACTTTCACAAACGAACGTCTTTCTTAAGAAGGCGTTTAACCTCCGTAGCAATGATGCGAATAAGATATTGCTCATAAGTCAAATTAGGTGAAACCTTAATTTCTTCAATAACACTAGGCTTAAGAATAGAATCAGAATGTCTAAGGCATTTCCGTAGCTGAGAAACATGAAATGCATCATGAATAGAGGAAAATTGAGCCGGTAACGAAATGCGATAAGCCATGAAACCAATGTGTTTAGTGATGGAAAACAGGCTAATATATCGAGGTGCTAATTTTCTAGATCGATTGAAACGCACTACACCCTTCATAGATGAAACACAAACAAATACCAAATCTCTCATAGAAAATTCCTAATTCCTTCTTTGGTTATCAACATAGGATTTTTGTTTACTCTGAGCTTGTTTCATCCTATGGCGAATAAGGTCAATCTTTTCTGTGGCATCAGAAATAAAATCTAGACCTAAAACCAACTTCTCACTGGTTTCAAGCCAACACGAAGGAGATTAGTATAGCCTTTCGTAGAGTGCCTCAAAAGGTGTCATACCAGTACTAGATTGAAAGCTGTTATTGTAAGAAAACTCAACAAGGGAAATATGATCTTTCCAACTTCCACCAAAATCAAGAATACATGCACGAAGGAGGTCTTCAAGATTTTGAATCACAAGCTCCATTTGTCCATTGGACCGAGGATGATAAGTGGTGCTAAAATTAAGCTTCTTTCCCAAAGATTTTTGAAGACTTTACAAAATCTACTAGTAAATAATAGATCAGGATCGCTAACAATAGAAATAGGAACTCCATGCAATTTAACAATTTCTTTAACATAGAGTTTAGCCAAAAGAGGTACAGTTCGGCTAGACCGAAGGAGAAGAAACGGGTAGATTTTGTAAGTCTTTCTACAATCGCCCATAAACTGTCATGACCTGAATGAGAAGGGGGAAGACCGTAGATAAAGTCTATGGAAACTTGATCCCACTTCCAAACGGTAATGTCTAGAGGTTGCAATAACCCACTGGCCTTTAGTTCTCGGCTTTTATGAGTGGGCAAGTCATGCAACTCTTAATAAAGTTAGCAATATCAGATTTTGTTCCATCTCAGTAATAAAGTCGCTTCATGTTCGCATACATTTTACTACTATCGAGATGAATGGTAATTTAGAAAGATGACAATCTTCTAAAATATCTTTACGTAGATCACTAATATTTGGTACAATAAGTCTACCAAATTTTTGAAATCCTCCACGAGTATCGATCTCAAAGTCTTTCAAACCATCAATATTATTGATATCTCTACAACTTTGGAAAAGATGAGCCAATTCGAAGTCGTGCTTTTGAGCTTCAAAGATGCAGTCTAAAAGAGAAGGATGAGCCTCAAGGCTACATAAAACAAGAGATGAACATGAATCGGATTCACGATCTCGAATCTCACAAGTGGATAAAGTCTCAAGATCATTCCATTCAAATATCATCATGGAAACAACCACTTGTTGCTTACGACTAAGAGCATCGGCAATAGATTTCACTTTCCAGGAGTATAAAGAATATCAAGATCATAAGATGAAAGGAATTCAAGCCAACGTTATTAACGTAAATTAAGTTCCTTTTGAGAGAATAAATACTTTAAAGATTTATGATCAGTGTAGAGAACAAATTTCTCTTCCAAAAATAATGACGCCAAATTCCAAGAGCGAAAACAATCGCCGCGAGCTCTAAATCATGAGTAGTATATCTAGTCTCGACAGACTTTAACTTCCTAGAAGCATAAGCAATAACACGTTTCCTTTGCATGAGAATGGCTTCCAAACCAATACGACTAGCATCGGTATAAACAATCAAGTCTTAGTTCCCTTCAGGAATCATAAGAATAAGAGCATCAAAAAGGATTTCTTTATATTTCTGAAAAGCATCTTCACATTTGTTTGACCAAATGTACTTGACTCCCTTCTTTGTCAAAATAGTAAGAGGTAAGAAAATTTTAGAAAAGTCTTTTATGAATCGACGGTAATAGCCCGCCAATCCAAGAAAACTACGAATTTCCATTACAGTCTCCGGTCTCTTTCAGTTTTGAATAGCCTCAACCTTTGAAGGATCCACGAAAATTCCGAATTCATAAATAATATGTCCTAAAAATTTCACATGAGATTGCCAAAAATGGCACTTGAAATCTTTTGCTTTCAATTGATTGCTCCTAAGAGTTTCCAACACAGTTCAAAGATGTTTTTCATGCTCTTCCTCAATTTTAGAATAAACAAGAATATTATCGGTAAAGATAAGAATAAATTGATCGAGGAAGTCTTTTAAAACTCGATTCATAAGGTCAATAAAATAAGTTGGAGCATTCGTTAAACCAAATGGCATAACAAGCCATTCATAAGATCTATAACGAGTACGAAATGATGTCAAAGGAATACTATCCTCTGCAATTCAAAGCTGATGGAAACTGGTTGCTAAGTCTAACCGTGAAAAGACTCTAAACCGCAAAGTGATCGAATAGATCATCAATCTGATGCAAGGGATATTTATTCTTAATGATAAGATTATTAAGCTTGCAGTAGTCAACATAAAGTCTGAATGTACCATCGGATTTCTTCACAAAGATAGCTGAAGCTCTCCAAGGAGAGGAACTAGATCGAATAAATTGTTTTGCTTCCAATTCGGATAATTGTTTATGCATCTCTATTTTCCTTATTAGACGTACGATAGGAAGACGAATGATAGGTAGAGCTCTAGGGATTAGATTAATTCTGAACTCAATTGCCCGCTTAGGTGGTTATCCTAAAACAGGCTCAAAGATGTCGGAAAATTCACGAATAACGTGAATGAGGGAAATGACATCTTCCTCATTATCATTGTCGTCGTCATGTGGGTTTAGATAATATAAGTATGCCATCGAATCAGAATCGGAATGTGACGCCCCACCTCCACACTCACGCTAGCCAAGGACACTATGGAGTAATGCCATCAACTAGCACAAAGAATAAGGCTGTTGAGAAGCGACCATCCATGTAGTTACTTTGTACGAGCACCGGTATGTCAGATAGTATAACATACATTTCATTTCAAGAGGAAATCCGACATACGATACTCACTCAATGCTACTACATAGTGACTATATGATCTTTGGAAACAAATATAGAAATAAGCATAACACAAATCAGCCATAGATATCCATATCACAAAGGTGAAAATAGATATGAATATAATACATAGAAGTGTACATCAGAGTAGAGGTCAAACAAGATCCACAATATCACAGAAGAATATGTATACATCAAGGAGTCTCTATCTCGAATGTATAAAATAAAAACAACTAGTCTAAAGTAGTTAGCCAAAAATCAGGCGACAGTCCCTGATAAGAAGTCAAGTAGAAGCACCTGTAATATCTCGGTCTGACTCGAGAATTATTTAATAAGAAAATAATAAACGGATCAGTCTAGCTATAAATATCAGATAGAAAATGCGATAGAATAAGAGATACAATAAAAACGTATGATAACAATAATGCCATACTGTGAAAAGTATACATTAGAAAATCACAAAATCATACAATATCTCAAAAATATCATAACATCAAAAAGAATGTCATATTATTTGCCATATTCACCAAGCCACAAATATTGACAAACATAACAATGCCAATCATAAAAGTTGGTGAAACACAAATTCTAGAAATCATCATTTAGAAATCCAGAAATCACAAAAAGGGTGAGGCCTAACACAAACGGAAGCTTGAAAACTCACTAACACGTGTATCACAAACCGAACGCTATTCCATAAACCGAACATTGACGCACCTAAACAGGATAAGCCCCATGCACAGTCTAACATCGACGCACCTTAATAGATACTCCTCATGCATAAACAAACATCGACGCACCTAGAGAGATACGCCTCATGCAAAGTCTAACATCGAGCACCTAGAAAGGTACGCCCCATGCAAAGTCGAACATCGACGCACCTAAATAGGAGACGCCCCATTATAGACGAACATCGACGCACGTCGAAAGATACGCCCACACTCTGACTTATTGAGCCGATTGCTCCCCGAACGGTCCAAAGACCATGGGTTGTTAGCCCATAAAAGTGAGACAAAGCTCCATAGAACGGGGTACAGTCCCCCACGTGGACAAAGAGACATCGCCCATCGCTAGTCTAAACCACAAAATGATCATCATCGATCAACAAAAAGTGTCAATTACACTAAGCTAGTAAATAAATGAGTTTAGCTTCATGTCCCATAACTACTGGCTTAACTTAAATATTTACGAACAAATTATAGATCTCCACTCGAAAGTTGTCATAAGAGTTTCAATCGAACAAGTCCAAAAATTAACCGGCGAAGTAAACGCAAGCATTTCATCCCACTAGTTTTACTAAGCCGTTTAATTAGATTTCTCAAACGAATGAGGTAAAGGTTTGTGTATACTAATAGATTGGAAAACGGTTTTATAAAAAAGCTTTGTATTAAAAATAGAGTTTAAATCATATTTGAGAAAGAGTTTGAATATTTAGTATTAGTATAGAAACATTTGTATTTTAAAGCGACAAAACACAAAATTGATTGTAGAAACAATCAATCACCAAAAATTCACATTCGAAGACGTGAATTAAATCCAAAGAAATCGATACCAAATCCATCAAAATGGATATTCTCCAAAAATCCTGAAAAAGAAGTTATCAAAGTCAACAAAGATGATAACAACAAATTGGAGAAACAAGAATCGATTAAAAATTGGAAATTCAAACACAAAAGGCAAAATAGGCAGAGATAGCAGATTCAGTCGACTGGACCAAGGTGGTCAGTCGACTGACATAAATCCTAGAAACTTTCTGTTTCCAGGTTCAGTCGACTAAACCTGGGTGGTCAGTCGACTGAATCATGCCTAGAAACTTTTGGTTTACAGGCTCAGTCGACTGATCCAGAGTGGTAAGTCGACTGATACTGGCCCAGGAAAATTCCTGGGTTCGGTTCAGTCGACTGACTTCCTAGTTCAGTCGACTGAAATGGTTCCAGTATTCTCAGCCTAGCCCCCAAGGGGCAAAATCCCAAACAATTTGCGATTGGTCGAGCGATGGGCGCCAGGGGTTTACGCCAATCGGCAGCCCAACCCTATAGGCTCTTCGATACGCCACCAAAAGCATGATCAAACATCAAAGCTAGGATTTTTAAAGATTTAAATTCAAAACACCAAAAATTAGAATACTCATAAAACCAATCCAATCCAATAGCAAATGGACAAGGAATAGATGTTAGGAATCACTTCCTAACTACTATAAAAAATATGGACATAGATATGAGTTCGAAAATTCACCTTTAAATCCAAAAACAATGAAGGAGAAGCTTGAAAGCAAAGGAAGATCAACTACTCTTCAACTTTAACTCTAGAAACTCCAATCTAAGTCTAGGAGCAATAATTTCCCAAATTAGGTTATAGGAAATTTCTGAAATTGAAGAAAGATTGAGATGGAGAAGAAGGAGATGTTTACCTTAGCTTCTCTTTGATTTTGGATCTAGAACTTTAATTTGCAAAGAAACTAGGGCTTAGTATTTTCTAATCTCTTTCTATTCCTCCATTTTTTCTAAAGCTTGAAGTGTTAGGAAATATTAAAATGAATGAAGAGGATAAGGGGTGGAGTTAGGATATAAGATGAGTTGCGTTAGTGGGCTGAAACCCAAACCCAAGGCCCTAAGTGAAAAGGTCGAAATTCTAGCTAACTCCAAACATATCGATGTTTATACTTAAAAAGGTCGCAAACGGCATTTTGAACTCAATGGAAGTGTTCTCGAGTTCTAATTCGACTGTTTGCAAAAAGTAGTGTTTTGGACTTTAATCCGACTAACGATGCTATATTTAAATAAAATATTTAAATATACAATCGTAAAATATACGGGTTGTTACAGTTTCCCCTCCTTAAAGAAATTGCGTCCTCGCAATTCTTAAGAAGAAAATAAAAGGTAGCAACCATAAAAGCATATCAACACAAAAGAATTTTGAAATAAGTTCACCTCAAAGAGCACAAGAGAGTATGTTGCTCATAAGTCAAATTAGGTGAAACTTCAATTTTTTTGATAACACCGGGCTCAAGAATAGAATCGGAATCCTTAAGGCATTTCTATAGTTGAGAGACGTGGAAGACATCATGAATAACAGAAAATTGAGTCGGTGCAACGACGTAGTTCAATAACAGTACGCCTGAGGAAGCCGAAACTCAAATAATTTGGAACAACGACATAGTACTATAACGGTATGTCAGATGAACCTATCAAAAAGATCATTCCATTCGAACATCATCAAAGAAACAACCATTTGTTGTTTACGACTAAGGGTATTGGCATCACAATTTTCCTTTCCAAAGTATAAAGAATATCAAGATCAAAAGATGCATGGAACTCGAGCCAACGTTGTTGACATAAATTAAGTTCCTTTTGAGAAAATAAATAGTCCAAAGATTTATGGTCGCGTAGAGAACAAATTTCTCTCCTAAAAATAATGATGCCAATTCCTAAAAGCGAAAACAATAGCCGCGAGCACTAGATCATGAGTGGCATACCTAGTCTCGATAGGCTTTAATTGTATAGAAGCATAAATGATATAACGTTCTCTTTTGCAAGAGAACGGCACCCAAACCAATACGACTAGCATCGGTACAAATAGTGAAGTCTCGGTTCCCTTTGGGAATCACAAGAATAGGAGTATCAGAAAGGAGTCCTTTCATGATCCTCTTTCCCGAAAAGCCAAAACTTTCGAAATTACAATTAACTTTATATAATCATCTTTCTAAAAAAAATTACTTATCCCTAGTCAATTTACTATGCCTGATTGTCTCATCAAAGCGTTTAGGAGATTCCTATCGATAACGTTGATCAGGCACATCGATCAGAATTCTTAAAGCACTCAATGAGCAATACAACACAAAACCATCTTTTATATGATAAACATGTTTCTTAAAAATTTTACGAATATTCTTTGCTCGTTTTAAGAACAAAATCCAATTATACTTATAAATATCTTATCAAAAAGATTTGCAAATTTTAAATTGCTATTTTCATCCATAATCAATAAATTCAAAAACGAACTCATCAAAATATTTATAGAATACTCGATTCATAAGGTGGATGAAATAAGCTGGACAACTCTATGACATCACATGTCATTCATAAGAATCATAATGAGTGCGAAATGTGGTAAAGGGGTAAGCTATCATCTGCAACTCGTAGCTAATGAAAACTGGTGGTAGAGTCGAACTGAAAAAGACCTTAGTGCCACTCAAAAGATTGCTTAGGTGATAATCCTAAGACAAGCTCAAAAATACCGATAAATTCACAAACTACTTAAATGAGGAGAATAACATCTTCCTCAACAAGTGGGTCTAGAGAATAAAATAGTGCCACCAAATTAGTATCGAAATCATTTAGAAAAAATAGAAATCTGCTTGACAGATTGAAAATGGGGAAGATGGATAGTCCACTTGGGACATGGAATATAGCTTCATAATAATTAAGCCAATCCTTTCACAAAAATCAATTCTGAAACCTAAGTAGCAAATAACATGCAAATCGGATCGGAAAGCCTGATCAGATAAAAATAATCTCGACATTTTTACAAAGTAAACTGACTGTTGCGGATCCGCCAACAGGATTAGCAAATCTCAGTGAAGTCATCAAGCTCAAAATATTTAAAGTAAAAGAATCAATAAGTTCTTTTGATATAATAATAATGAGATGAACCCATATCAACAAGAACTCAAATAGGATAATCACAAAACAAATGTCATCAAGGATTGAATGAGAAATACCTTTACCAAGAGAAGTGCCACTAAGGGCTTGCACAACATTCAACTTTCCCTTCTTCTTGCTTTGAAGTATGGGACACGCAGATATATGATAACTCAAAGTTTAGAAATAGCGACAATAAAGAGGTTTCAGACATTCCCTTGCATAGTGGTCCGTGAAACCACAATTGTAGCATTGTCCACGACTAGAGGTAGGAGTCTTTGCTACCGGAGTTTCTTGTTTTCCTTTCTTATTGGGATTGAGACCTTTGAACTTAATATGCCTCTTCATGTTGTTGTTGAAGTTCTGTTTGACATCCACAACTTCAACATCACTTTCTTTGTCGGCCTCTTCAAGTTGAAGAGCGACATCTATAAGCTGATCGAAAGAAACTTCTAGTTTCAAAAGTAAAGGCTTTTTAAGGTTCTTATTCAACCCATAGACAAACCTCTAATTTTTCTTTAATGGGGTATTAATATACTCGACCCCATATTTCAAGAGAGATTCAAAAGATGCGACGTAATCCGTCACAGAAGATTCACCTTGAACAAGGTCAATAAAGCGTCGGGCTAAAGTTACTTTTTCAGCGTCCGACATAAATTTCAACTCGAACCTTTCCCAGAATTGCTCCTAAGTAAGATCCGCTTCGATTATCTCCAATCAAAAGATCATACCAATCTAATGCTCTTTCTTGGAGCATGCTAGAAGTCACTTGGACTCGATGAAGATCAACAAGATTCATGCGAGAAAAAATGCGGTTGCATGATCTAAGCCAAGCTTGGATTTCTATACTCTTGAATGACCTTCCATCCAAATCGGTATAGTCTCTGCACAAGCGTGCAAACCCGGATCTAGGATGAGTAGCCTCTGGAATGGGTCCAACAACTTGAGCATTCTTTACAAGATCTAAATGCTGCTGGGCAGACATGAATGCTCCATCCTGGGGGGCAGCACTAGATTGACCGGCGCTGGAACAGCCTGGTCTAACCATTTCACTTCTTTAAGAAAGAAAGAAAAAAGAAAAAGGTTATTCTCAAAATGAATATCAAACAATCTTGATTGATAAAATAAGGCATCATAAAAGAAAATAGGATAGAACGGGTCCTATGACTCGGATAAATCCTAAAGCACGAATCCTAAGAAGGACTTAGGACAATTATCCTTGCTAGATTATTCTACATTGTTCCGAAGTTTGGATCTGATACCAAGATGTGACGTCCCACCTCTATACTCACGCTAGCCAAGGACACTGCGGAGTAATGCCGTCAACTAGCACGAAGAATAAGGCTGTTGAGGAGCGGCCATCCGTATAATTACTTTGTGCGAGCAACGATATGTCAGATAATATAACATGCATTTCATTTCAAGAGGAAATCTGACATAGCGATACTCACTCAATGCTACTACACAGTGGCTATATGATCTTCGGAAAAAATATATAGAAATAAGCATAACACAAATCAGTCGCAGATATCCATATCACAAAGGCGGAAATAGATATTAATATAACACATAGAAGTGTACATCAGAGTAGTGGTAAAAAAAGATCCACAATATCACAAAAGAATAGATACAAGTGCTACATAAAAGAATATGTATACATCAAGGAGTCTCTATCTCGAATGTATAAAACAAAAACTACTAATCTGAAGCATTTAGCCAAAAATTAGGCAACAGTCCCTGATAAGAAGTCAAGTAGAAGCACCTGTAATATCTCGGTCTGACCCGAGAATATTTAATAAGAAAATAGTAAACGAATCAGTCTAGCTATAAATATCAGATAGAAAATGAGATAGAATAAGAGATACGATAAAAACGTATGATAACAATAATGCTACACTGTGAAAAGTATACATTAGAAAATCAACCAAAATCATATAATATCTCAAAAATCTCATAACATCAAAAAGAATGTCATATTCTTTACCATATTCACCAAGCCACAAATATTGACAAACATAACAATGCCAATCGTAAAAGTTGGTGAAACACGAATTCTAGAAATCATCATTTAGAAATTCAAAAATCACAAAAAGGGGAGGCCTATCACAAACGGGAGCATGAAAACTCACCAACACCAACACGTGTATCACAAACGGAACGCTATTCCATAAACCGAACACCGACACACCTAAATAGGATACGCCCCATGCACAGCCTAACATTGACGCACCTTAATAGATACGCCTCATGCATAAACAAACATCTACGCACCTAGAGAGATACGCCCCATGCAAAGTCTAACATCGACGTACCTAGAAAGGTACGCCCCATTTAAAGTCGAACATCGACGCACCTAAATAGGATACGCCCCATGCATAGACGAACATCGACGCACCTGAAAGATGCGCCCCACGCTCTGACTTATTGAGCCGATTGCTCTACGAACAGTCCAAAGACCATGGGTCGTTAGCCCATAAAATGAGATGAAGCTCCATAGAACGAGGTACGGTCCCCACGTGGACAAAGAGACATCGCCCATCGCTAGTCTAAATCACAAAATGATCATCATCGATCAACAAAAAGTGTCAATTACACTAAGCTAGTAAATAAATGAGTTTAGCTTCATGTCTCATAACCACTGGCTTAACTTAAATATTTACGAACAAATTTTACATCCTCACTCAAAGTTGTCACAAGAGTTTCAATCGAACAAGTCCAAAAATTAACCGACGAAGTAAACGCAAGCGTTTCATACCACTAGTTTTACTAAGCCGTTTAATTAGATTTCTCAAACGAATGAGGTAAAGGTTTGTGTATACTAATAGATTGGAAAACGGTTTTATAAACAAGTTTTTTATTAAAAGTAGACTTGAAATCATATTTGAGAAAGAGTTTGAATATTTACTATTAGTATAGAAACCTTTGTATTTTAAAGTGACAAGTCACAAAATTGATTGTAGAAACAATCAATCATAAAAAATTCACATTCGAAGACGTGAATTAAATCCAAAGAAATCGATACCAAATCCATCAAAATGGATATTCCCCAAAAATCCCGAAAAAGAAGTTGTCAAAGTCAACAAAGGTGATAACAACAAATTGGAGAAATAAGAATCGATTAAAAATTGAAAATTCAAACACAAAAGGAAAAATAGACAGAGACAGCAGATTCAGTCGATTGGACCAGGGTGGTTAGTCGACTGACACAAATCCTGGAAACTTTCTGTTTCCAGGTTCAGTCGACTGAACCTAGATGGTCGGTCGACTGAATCATGCTTGAAAACTTTCGGTTTCCAGGCTCAGTCGACTGACCCAGAGCGGTCAGTCGACTGATATTGGGCGAGGAAAATTCCTGGGTTCGGTTCAGTCGAATGACTTCCTAGCTCAGTCGATTGAACTGGAAATTCCAGTATTCTCAATCTTGCCTCCGAGGGGCAAAATCCCAAACAATTTGTGATCGGTCGAGCGATGGGCGCTAGGGGTTTACGCCAATCGGGAACCCAGCCCTATAGGCTCTTCGATACGCCACCAAAAACATGATCAAACATTAAAGTTAGGATTTTTAAAGATTTAACTTCAAAACACCAAAAATTGGAATACTCATAAAACCAATCCAATCCAATAGCAAATGGGCAAGGAATAGATATTAGGAATCACTTCCTAACTACTATCAAAAATATAGACATAGATGTGAGTTCAAAAACTCACCTTTAAACCCAAAAACAATGAAGGAGAAGCTTGAAAGCAAAGGAAGATCAACCACTCTTTAACTTCAACTCTAGAAACTCCAATCTAAGTCTAGAAGCAATAATTTCCCAAATTAGGTTATAGGAAATTTCTGAAATTGGAGAGAGATTGAGATGGAGAAGAAGAAGGAGATGCTTACCTAAGCTTCTCATTGATTTTGGAGCTAGAACTTGAATTTGCAAAGAAACTAGGGCTTATGATTTTCTAATCTCTTTTCTCTTCCCCCATTTTTTCTAAAGCTTGAAGTGTTAGGAAATATTAGAATGAATGAAGAGGAGAGGGGGTGGAGTTAGGATATAAGATGAATTGGGTTAGTGGGCTGAAACCCAAACCTAAACCCAAACCCAAAGGCCTAAGTGAAAAGGTCGAAATTCTAGCTAATTCCAAACATATCGATCTTTATGCTTAAAAAGATCGCAAACGACATTTTGAACTCAATGGAAATGGTTTTGAGTTCTAATTCGACTGTTTGCAAAAAGTAGCATTTCAGACTTTAATCTGACTAACGATGCTATATTTAAATAAAATATTTAAATATACAATCGTAAAATATGCGGGTTGTTACACGGAATCATTAAGAGCGATAGAAATCCACTTAGCAGATTGGGAATATTGAAGATGAATAGTTCTCTCAGGACATAGGATGTGGGCTTCATAACTATTAAGCCAATCCATTCCCAAAATCATTCAGAAACATAAATAACGCATAATATGCAAATCGGCATGGAAAGCATAATCACATAAAATAATCTTAATATCCTCACAAAATAAAATGAGTGTTGCGGATCCATCACCCGGACTCTTAATTTTCAGTGAAGTCATCATGCCCATAACATTTAAAGACAAAGTATCCACGAGTTCTTTTGATAAAAGAGTGAGATGCACCCGTACCAAAAAAAGTCCGTATAGGATGATCGCGAAACATAATAATGCCATCAAGGATAGAATGAGAAATACCTTGACCAAGAGAAGGGTTACTAGGAGCTTGTACAACATTTAGCTTTCCCTCTTTCTTGTTTTGAAGTTTGGGACATGAAGATATATGATGACCCAAACTTTTGTAATAGCGACAAGTAAGGGACCTTGGACACTTGTTGGCATAATGGTCCTTAGGACCACAATTGTAGCATTCTCCATGACTAGGGGTAGGAGTCTTCGCTACCGAAGTTGCTCGCTTCCCTTTCTTGTTGGGACCATGGCCTTTGAACTTATTATCGGACGCCTCTTGTTGTTGTTGTTGTTGTTGTTGTTGAAGTTCTTCTTGGCACCCCCAACATCACCATCACTTTCCTTATCGGCCTCTTAAAATCGAAGAGTGATATCTACAAGCTGATCGAAAGGCAC
Source organism: Allium cepa (assembly GCA_030765085.1). Taxonomy (NCBI): domain Eukaryota; kingdom Viridiplantae; phylum Streptophyta; class Magnoliopsida; order Asparagales; family Amaryllidaceae; genus Allium; species Allium cepa. Next base: position 209,176,246 of record CM060934.1, read on the forward strand.
TTCTAGTTTCAGAAGTAAAGCCTTTTTGGGATTCTTATTCAGACCATAGATAAACCTTTGACTGTTCTTTAATGAAATATTAACATACTCGACCCTATATTTAGAGAGGGATTCAAAAGATGTAACATAATCCGTCACAGAAGATTCACTCTGAATAAGATCAATGAAGCTCGAGGTAAAGTTACTTTTTCTGCTTCAGGTACAAACTTTAACTCGAATCTTTCTCGGAATTGCTTCCAATTAAGATCCGCTTCAATAATTTATGAAATTGAAAGCTCATACCAATCTAATGCTCTCTCCTAGAGCATGCTAGATGCCACTTGGACTCGATGTAAATTCAAAAGATTCACGCGAGAAAAGATGTGATCGCATGTTCTAAGTCAAGCTTGGACTTCTATAATGCTTTCAGAAACTTTGAATGACTATCCACCCAAATTGGCGTAAGCACTGCATAAGCGTGCAAAACCACATTTAGGATAAGTAGGCTTAGGAATGGCACTGGAAGATTCAACATTTTTTATAAAATCCAAGAGCTATTGAGCAGACATGAATATGCCATCATGAGGAGGACCACTGTTGACCAGTGCTAGGACGGCCTGCTCTAACCATTTCTTTTCTTTAAAAAAAGAAAGAAGAGGAAAAAGACTATTCTCAGAATGAATTCAAATAAGCTTGATTGATATTACAAGGCATCATAAAATAAGATAGGACATGATGTATCCTAAGACTCAAATTAAATCCAAAGGCACGATTATTAAAAGAGACTTAGGATAATGATCCTCGTCATAATATCCTATATTGTTCCGAAGTTTGGCACTAATACCGTGCTGTAACGCCCCACCTCTATACTCACACTAACCAAGGACAGTAATGGGAAATGATGTCGATTAGCGCAAAGAATAAGGCTGTTGAGGAGCGACCATATATATAATTGCTTTGAGCGAGTACCGATATGTCAGATAGTATGTCACACATTTCATTTCAAGAGGAAATCTGACCTATCTAATACAGACCCAAAGCTACTACACAGTGGTAAAATGCCATTCGAAAACAAATATAAAATAGTCATAACATAAAATTAGTCACAGATATTCATATTACTAAGGTGGAAAAAGATATGAATATAACACATAGAAGTGAAAATCATAGTAGTGGTCATACAAGATTCACTACAACCCAAAAGAATAGGTACATATACTACACAAAAGAACATTAATACATCAAAGAGTCTCTATCTCGTGTACATGAAAGACGAAAAAAACTACTAAACTAAAATAGTTAGCCAAAAGTCAGAAGAAACTCCCTGCTAAGAAGTCAAGTGGAAGCACCTGAAACACCTCGGTCTGACCCGAGTATTATTTAAGAAAAAAACAAATAAACGGACCAGTCTAGCTATAATTATCATGTAAGATGAGATAGGATAAAAGACATGACAAAATATACATGACAACAATAGAAATCATACAATATCTTAAGTTTTCTCAAATACCAAAAAATATCATATTCTTTAATTTTATTCACCTAATCACAAATATTGATAAAGCTTATCAATGCAAATCACAAAATTTGATGAAAACAAATTTCAGAAATCAATATTTAAAAATCCAGAAAGCACAAAGGGGAGGCCTACCACAAACGAGAGCATGAAAACTCATCAATATGTGTAGCACAAACGGAACGCTATCCCATGGGTCGCTAACCCATACAAATGAACCGAAGCTCCATAGAACAGTGCATAGTCCCCCCTTGAGGACAAATGAGTCGAAGCTCCACACACGGTCAAAAGACCTTGGGTCGGAACCCCACCAAATTGAGTCAAAGCTCAAAAGAATAGGGTATAGCCCCCTACGCGGAAAAAGAGATATTGCACATCGCAAGTCTAAATCATAAATGATCATCATTGATCAATAAGCGTAAATTACACTAAGCTAGTAAATAAATGAGTTTAGCTTCATATCCCACGACCACTGGCTTAACTTAAATATTTACGAACGAATTGTAAATTCCCACTCGAAAATTGTCACAAGATTCCAATCGAACAAGTCCAAGAATTAACCAAAAAAAATAAACGCAAGCGTTTCATACCACTTGTTTTGCTTAGTCGTTTAATTGGATTTCTCATACAATGTGGTAAAGGTTTTTATATACTAGTAGATTGGAAAACAGTTTTAAAATCGAGCTTTGTATTAAAAGTAGAGTTGAAATCATTTTGGTGAAAGAGTTTTAGAATTTACTACTAGTATAAAATATTTGTATTTAAAGGTGACAAATTACAGAAACGATTGTAAAAACAATCTATCACAAAAATCCACATTTCAATGACGTGAATTAAAACCATGGAAAACGATATTAAATCCATCGAATAGAAAGACCAAAAATCCAAAAAAGAGATCATCAAAGTTGATATTGAATGAAAATAATTATTTGGATAATCAAAAATCGATATATCGAAAATCCACATAAAAATAAGCCCAATTTCAGAATTTAACAGGCTCAGACGTCTGTAGGAAATGCATAGACGTCTATTCCCTATTTTGAAATATTATAACCCTAAGATCACAGACGTCTGTGGATAATCCCTAGGCGTTTGTCGCCTGTAGCGGGACATAATTTGCTAAGCCCTTAAAATGGCAAACCTACACAACTTCTTGGATTCAGAAGCGATTGAATGAGAAACTACGATTAGGGGTTTATGCCAAGCGACAACCCATCCCTAATGGTCCTTTAATACACCCAAAACAACATTCCAAAATACCCATTCTAGGGTTTTCATAAATTTTTACTTCAAAACACCAAAACTAGGAAAATTCACCAAACCATTCAATTCAATTCAAAAGAAATTGAATAAGAAATAGATGTTAAGAATCCATACCTAACAACAATCAAAGCTATAGACATAGATATGGGTTCAAGAACTCACCTTTAAACTAAAAAATATAAATGATAAGCTCTAAAACAAGCTAAGATCAATTCCTCTTCAACTACACCTCTAGAATCTTCAATCTAATATCACATGCAAAGATTTCTACGTTAGGTTATAGGAAATTCTGAAAATTGAAGAAAGATTGAGATGAAGAAGATGAAGATGATGCTTACCTAAGCTTCTCTTTGATTTATAACTTGAATTTGAATTCCTAAGAAAAGGTAGAGCTTAGGAATTTTAATTTCTCATCTTTTTTCTCATTTTTTCCTTTAGCTTGGAGTGTTAGGAAATTGTGAATGGAATGAAGGAAGAGGAGAGGATTTAGGGTATTTGGTAGAAGGGTTTTGGTTATCTCATTGGGTTAATGAGTTAGAACACAAGCCAAAGCCCAAATGAAAATATCAAAATCCTAATCAACTCTAAACACCGCAATGTCTATACTTAAACAAGTTGTAAACGTCGATTTGAACTCAATGAAAGTGGTCTCGAGTCCGAATTCGACTGTTTACAAAAATTCATATTTCGGACCTCAACATAATTAACGATGCTATATTTAAATAAAACATTTAAATATATAATCATAAAATATATGGGTTGTTACAATTACTTTTCACAATGTGAGACTATTCTTCTTTTTCAATGTGCTCCCATTACCTACACACAATACGAGACATCCCAACATATCTCCACCTTGACTCGCATCCCTATATGCATCTTTCAATACGCCAACACGATGTCTGCAGCATATCGAGATTTGCTCCCGTGTCAATCTACCATATTCAACGTACCATGATCTAACTCCACCTTAAGTCCGACTACTTAAGACTACACCGCTGGCCATCACGGTTTATAGATTTTTTGCGCATTGTCCATTGTCCTAGGCGTTACCATCGGCTTTGATACAATGTTGAAATCCGGTCCGCACATCTCTATGTGAAGACAACATATGAGTTTGGTCAACGCCTTTTAACAAAAGGAATCCCCTACTGTTACATGCAACCAAACTCATATATATACATATATATACATACATATATATACATATACATGTATACACACACACACACACACATATTTGTGTGTATACATACACACACACATACACACATATTACTCCACCTCCATTATTTTTCACGATATGGGACTATTCTTCTTTTTCAATGTGTGTCCATTTCCCGCACACGAAGCGGGACACCCAAACAGTTAAAGCTTTAAAACTTGATTATACTTTATTAACTACTTTTATAATTTATCCTAACAGTTACCCGTTTAAAAAGATGAATACTTTGGATTTACGGTGGCTCATCCATTTTTGATGTTGTAGCCTTAGGTGATTTGTCTTCACTTAATTATGGTTAAGCCTTGTCAATGAATATCTTTGAAATTCGAATTCGAATAATGGATATATATCATGCATTCAAAAATATAGATACATTTACGACTACAAAGGCATTCATATCTGGAAATTATCCGTTTGGGTTTTTTTTTCAAGATTATGATTTATATTTCGCATATTTCAATAAAATGCAGTATATCTATTTATTGTTTTTATCAAGTTAGTAAGTTTATATTATATGTTTTTAATGTACATTAATTAACTGTTCGAAACTATTTATTATCATTTTATTTGTTATTTTTCATAATTCTATAATCAAAGTTAGTAAAAAGTATATTTTAAATCTAAACATTTTATACATGTTTCTTCATATATTAATCGTTAACGAATAAAATAAATATTCGATATTCATCTATATCCACAGATACAGACGCAGATGAAACACTATCTTCTTTCTAATGCATCCGGTAGTAGGTCTAATTTAGTTTGTAATTTTCTTTGAGTGATTTAAAGTTATGCGATAGTCACTAGAGATGGTTGTTGAAGTTAAATGTATTTTATGAGTGAAAAATCTTCCCGGATTAAAAGAAAAATCGATTTGTTCACCTTTTTTCCATATCAAGTCTTCTTCTTCTGTTGATTGCCTGCTAAATACGTTTTAAATATTTCAAAATACTATACGGACACATTTTATGTAAATAATTTAAGTCAAATGTAAAACCAAAGAAACTTTAACTGATCGTACATATGATCTGAGATGCATTAAACGTCTCCTCCCACTTTTAACCAATTATTAAATTCGGAAAACAAAATTGAATTTAAATTTTGAAATGGACACCTATGGAGCAGTTGAGATGTGAGATGCATGAAATGCACGTGAAGGTAAAAGGCATAAAGAAGCAAGGCGTGGCAGACAAATACAGAGATTACAACAAGTGCATTTTATTGGATCCAACGCCATTGCTTCTTTCCTTTTTATTTATTGGGCCCGTTTCAGATATTGTACCCGTGTGATTATTTATTCGGTCTCTTTAACTTTTCTTTTTCTGATCCCTGTATGTGACGACTGACTCTGTGTGAATAAAGAAAAGCGTGTGCCGTAAAAGAAGAAAAGAGAAGCTGCTGCAGAGTGCAGACTGACTACTTCGTTCTGTGTCTCGCTTTTATCTTCTCTCTTTGCTCTTCTTGTTCCTATCACTTTGTACACTCCTTGAATTCGTTCTTTGAAATTTGAGACAAAACAAGTTTAATTCAAATTCTAGTGTTAGAATGTTGATTCGGTTGATTCGAATTTGTGATTTGTCAAAAATAAGTTATTTGCCACCTTATATCCATGAGCGTAACGGTGAATGAAACAAAAACCATAAAACTACCGTTGAATTCCTATTGTAGCATTACAACTAACTAAAGTATTATTAACGTGATACTTACACAAGTTTTTTCTTTATATGAATGATACGTCTACTTATCTGGTAGAAGGACATTAATCGATCGAATTTACCGATATCTACTTCATCGTGCAATCTATTAAGTTGGGATAACTAAAATTTTAAGTTGTAATAACAAAAAAACATGTTATCATGTCATTTTATCAGAAACATGGTTATTTGATAAGAATTTACACAATATATCGTACGTTAAAATTGAACATGCAAGGTACGATAGTTTTTGAAATGCAATTGAAACTAAAACCAACAGTTAACTATTTCATACATGTAACCATTTATTATCCTATTAATGAAGAAACCTTATTTTCTGGAATGATGCTATGTTTTTCAATCTATTAGAATTGAGTACCTTGGAAAATTAAGTGTTATTAAGTATTGGTGAATAATTAATTTTTACTCAAACTGTGTTGATTCATGAATTTTGAATTGAAAAAGTCTTAATTGATATTTGATAATAATCAATTCTTAGGTCGACAATGATTTGTGAATTACTTTTTTCCTCGATCTTCGGTTTCTTTCATCAAGAGTTTTAATTTACAAGCGTTGGATCCTTCTAGAACAAGAAGTCCTAAATCTGAGCGAATTATTCCAAAACGTAAACAATTAAACATAAAGAAAAAATGACGAATACCTTATATTATGACGGTTCCTACATATACTTTTACATGACAGACATGTATGTTGTAATTTAATACATCTTCCTAAATTTTAAGCTCATAAGTTCATATAACTTCATTGAAAGCTTGACTATCAATGTTAGCATAGGTTCCAGTGCATTAGAATGTCGATATCTATATAGCATCACAAATGTTTTTGGTATCACCATGCACCACTAAATCGGCATCATAACGGAACCTCTAACTTTTTAGTAACGGTCATTTTTCCATATCAGCTTTTGATGTTGCAAATTAAATTAGCAATGACATTACGATGCCAAAAACCCATTAGAAAACTATAGATTTATAGTAATGTGTAGACAAAATACCGCATTACACTTTTAATTCTAACATACAAAATTAAAAAAATGAAATCCCTAACAATTAATAGTCTTATAACATTATCGTGAAGCAATTCGATATACTCATAGAAAAAAAATCTGGTAATCCTAACCAAATGTGCATTGATAATTAAATGAAATCTTCGACTTAGTAGATTATTAATCTTCGACCTTTAAGAGAAAAAATGCATTTGTACATGTACCACACTGGTTTATTCTATGCTAAATATTTCCAACCATTTTCTACAAATCATTAAAGAATTTGGAGGGACAAAACCGTTTGAGACTGAAAATTGCGAGCAGCAATTTTGCATACTAATACATTAGAAAGTCATGAATGAAAAATAAGAAAATTACATATATAAAAGAACGATGCATTATAAACTAAAGTCATCACTGCATAGTTTAAGCAAATAAAAATATATTCTTCGTCGATAATTTATGTAAATCAGTCCCTTTCCTTTGATATTCTTTATTAGTAACTGTTATTCTTATACCCATTTTAATACTTCACATTTATATAGATTTCAAATATTCAAAATATAATAACATTTTCTAGAAACATCAAATTGAAAAATAGTTTTCACCGTTAAATCAACATATTTACGAGCTTTTAAATGATATATGTTATTTATATGTAAATACTCAATCATTGATTTTTTTTTGAAAAACTGTAGCCTTACATATAGATATTGTATTTATAACCGCATCATTCAAAATGCAAATATAATTACATCATTCAAATCAGCATGTACAAAATTAATAAATATGCGGTTAAAGTCAATTCATGTTTGGTGTGCGTTTAAAATTATAACTATATTTTCATAATGCGGTTAAATTACTATCGTGAACATCAAATAAAATCATCTACTACAGCTAAAATTAGTATTACATCACACAAATGCAGTTAAAATATTCAAATGCAACAATAATTGCTTAATTTCGAAAATACTGCAAAATAATAACTGCTTTTGCTTAATGCATTTAAATTTTAACTATAATAAGCTCGAATAAATCATCGAGTACAAACAAAATTATTACTGCATCACATAAATATAGTTGAAATATTCAATTGCTGCCATGCATAATTCAAAATTGTCATTAAATTATAACTGCATTTTATTAATGTAGTTTTTTAATTGTATTAAGATCGAATAAATTCATGAAATGTAGCCAAATTTATTACTACATCACATAAATATGGTTAAAAATCTTCAAACATAGTTAAATGTACTCAAAACTTGCTGGTAAATTATAATTGCATTTTCTTAATTTTATTAATTTTTATCTATTTTAAAATTGAATAAAATTATCAAATGTAGTCAAAATCATCAATAGTAAATGCAATTAAAAAATGCTAATGTAGTTAAATTAATTCAAAAAAGCCTATAAATTATTACATCATTTTTTGATTGGGTTAAATTGTAACTGGATTAAGTTTGAATAAACTATCAAACGCAATCAAAATTGTTACTTTATTAAATAATGCAGTTACAATATTCAAAGGCAACTATAATCGTATAATTCAAAAAAATTCTTTTCAAATATGTTAAAAGATAATAACTGCATTAATCTAGGTAAAACTACTATGTAATGGTTATGATCATCCAAAATAATGCTGTTACATAAACACGATACACAGCAGTGGCACAAAATAATTAGATAATATAAATGTAGTTAAACTGCTATTTAAAATTATGATTTTAAAAAATTTATATTTAGCTATCAACAATGGATATCACTGGGAAGCATATTAAATTTGAGGTTTCATAGTGAAAACGATTCTTAAATCCAATTAATGTAGAAAAAGTTATCACATTTCAAAGTTTGGTATAGAAAGAAATTAAAAACGTGACTGTTCATTTCACAAAATATGAAGGAGGCCTGTGTACTCTTGAAATCTAACTTAGTAAGAATACTATAGTATAGACAACCAACATCCAATTTGCCACTTTGGTACTTTTTTATTTGAAGCTATTTTCAAAAGAATTACAAGTGGAGATGGGAGCTATTAATTAGTTTATATAATCAAAAAAACAGCTATAGGTCTCTGTTTTTTATGTTGTTATAAAAAAAGTCCCTACGAAAATGAATATATAAATTTGATCCCTATTTTTGAAAATAGAAAACGCAAGGTGCTTTGCACTTTTCAGATTGAAAATGCACGGTAACTTGAACTTTTCTAATTTTGAATTTTTTTTGAAAATTTTGAAAAATGCAAGTTAACTTGCGTTTTCTTCTAAAAAAATGCAGTTTGCACTTTTTGATTTTGAATTTTTTTTAACATTTTGAAATTTTTGGAAAGCACTTTCTATTAGAAAAGCGCAAGCTAGTTTGCATTTTTTTTACATATTCATTGCTGCATGGACTTTTCTTATGATAACGTCAGAAATAGGGACCTTCTATGCATGGCCCTTATATATAATACTTCTAGCTAATCTTTGATCCGTGCAAAGCACACGAAATTATTATAAGATATACTATTTATACTTTTGGGGCTAAAATTGGAACTTTGTTATGCAATGTATAGTAGATTTAATAAAACAAATGAGCTATTCATTAAAAATATTATTATTATTAATTATGTGTAATTTATACTATATAGCTTATATATCTTTACAACTGATTAAACAAAATAATTTTACCATTTTTGTTAATATAAATACGGTATGTTGAAACTGCCATTTATTAACGGTTTATTAGATTAACTAAGAAATATTATTTAATTTTTTTTAATTGTGTTAATTTACAATTACGTAATTAGTTTGAATATCCAGACTAAAAGTAAATACTAGAAAAGAATAAAAAGTATTTTTTAAAATTTTGAGATAAATGATTATAATTGTTTGACAAATTAATTTTGTCACTATTGTTTATGCACCTATTTTAACGTATGTGATCTACGTTTCTTTACCGTTGAATGGAAAAATACTAGTTTTACAATTTCTATTTATACGAATACACGCACGTGCGCGGGCACACACATACACATATAAATTGATATATTTTTTGGATTTATTACATGCATAAACTAACTATTTATAGAGAATAACTAGCTTTTTAAATTTGAGAATTCATAAGTAGTTTAAATACAAGGATTTAAAAATAAAATATTGAAAAAAAAATTAATGGGGTGTTATTTGATTTTTTAAGCAAGTAGCTTTTAAACAAATCTACACGTCGGGATGAAAACGAAATGACTTAAAGACTTAGAAAGACGCTTGGAAGGGCAATAGAAGTAGTCTTAAGAATTTGAAGAACAATTGAAGCAAAGGAAAGAACTCAGCACCGATCCCTTTTAGGTCGGTGCAGGCCACCTTTTATGTCTCATGTGGGGTTCTTGAGCTATGATTTGTAAATGGTTGGTTTGAATGATCATCTCGGGATGCATTTCTAAAGGAATAGATAAATAACTTCAAGGAAATTCCAAAGGAAAGATACTAAAGATATTAGAACCTCTCCAAGGCAACAAGATTCCTAAGAAAAAGTGCTCAAAACACCATGAATCTAAGATAGAAAACCAATGGAAGAAAGATAGAGGAACCTTCCCCCATAAACTCAGATTGGTACGAACCACATCCAGTCGGTACCGAGATGAATTTTCAGCTATGGGAACTCCATCTTCCTCTCCCACATTTTCAGATTTGAAGTTAAACTTGGTAAATTAAGATCTAGATATTCCGTTGAACGATTTTTCTATTAATACAATACCTATGGCATTTGAAAAGGGATTTTTGGACAACTGCTTTCCTCATCTTGTATCTCTACTCATCCTTGGTCACTAAGGAAGACACCCTTGGCTTTTTTTGGTTGCTAGTGGCCAAATCTTTGTACTTATTACTAAAAACTCTCAATTTCATTTACTATTTTGCTAGATCTCTTACTTTTAATTTGTTTTCGGGTGGCTCAACTTTTTGATTCTTTCATTGAGAGTGATAATTCTCAAGCATAGATCTGGCTTTCTATTATGGATTAGAGTGTCCAGAGGTTAGATCCGTAAGATTTTCATCAAAGGGTTTGAAGGGTTTGCGTATTGGTGTGAATTGACCATCAACGAAGTCAGCTAGATCTAGAGCAGTAGCTAATGCAGATGAAGGAGTTCTCATCATTCTAAAGCTAGCAACTAGTTGGCAATAGCATTAGAAGGACTACCTGCCCACAAGAGATGGTCACTAGAGTGGAGTTTGATAAGATGATGTAGGATTTGAATCTGAAGATGAATGATAGTCAGAAGGCTCTATTGGAAAAGATCGATGCTAGCATAGCTTTGCCGACCTAGCAGTCACAAAGGAGTAGGAGGAGCAGGAGGGAGACTTCATATGTTGAACCTAAAGAGTAGAACACCTTTACTTCTAGTTAGAATTAAAGAGATGGAAAATAGAAGCAGAAGGAAAATGCTACTGGAGCAGCAAAGACAAATGTCGGAGGAAGCAAGAAAGTTCCCTCTAAGGGGATTCAAATCAGTACTGACCATAATCAGGTCGATGTCGAGATGAATCTAAGGGCCTTAGAGGGGCAGGGAGCCAAGGATGTTGACTTTTCTAGTTTCAAGGACGATCTGCAGCACGATGTTGATGGTTGTGAACTGGACGTTGAAGTTTGAGATGTTGGTGTACAAACAACCGCTACAGAGCCTATTAAGCATCAAAAAAGGGATGAAGGAGTGGTTCTCCCAGAGACTTGAGAACCTAGCGTCAACGAGCAAACCGAGACCGTTTGTAGAGCCAAACACTTAGCGTAGCTTTTGACAATCGACCTTTGGAGTACCAAGCTAGTGAGCAGCATATAGCAAGTACGATCAAGCAATTTACAGAGGGAAATAAATGGAGGAAGAATGAGGATTGAGGTTATGCACCAAGTAGAACTCCATTCATGGAGAATATTCTAAAGGATGAGCGTCCCAGAAAGTTTACGATGCCAATAATGTCATCGTATAATAGGATTACCAATCCTATACAACCCTTGTTTAATTAAATATGAATGACATATGTATGGTGCTAGAGCTACAGATATGGCTCAGATTAGAAGTTTTCTTATTTTCCTGGATGGTATGACGTCAATGTGGTTCATTGGGGTTGCATCGAAATCCAAATCGACCTTCGATGAGTTGGCGAAGAAGTTTCTGAAGCTGTTTAAGCTCTACATTGCTGGACCTAAGGACGCGATGTCCTTATCGAACCTTTCTCAAGGACCTCAAAAGTCATTGAATGGGTTCTTAAACCGGTTTAATATTGTAGGTACAGAGGTTAATAATGTGAAGGAAGGTTAGGTGTTTATGGCATTCTTCCGGGGTGTACATCCAGACACGAACTTTGGAAAATGGCTAAAGATGAAGTAATCGATGACTATGGAGGAATCCCATCGGAAGGCTAATCAGTTCTTGCATTTGGAAGAAGCATGCCAGGCTATTGGAAAGACTAATGATGGATAGTCAAAGGAGGTGACTCAAATTAATATGGTGATTAAGCAAACTGATGAGAGTTCCAGTAATATGATAGTAAATGTTGGTAATTCTAATAATTAGAAAAGGAGAAATCTGGGCTTTGGAGATAAGTGAAATAAAGCCAAGAAACCCTCGAGGAACATGAGATTGGATGAATATGCACCTCTGAATGATACACTGAAAAATATATACCTTGACACATAGGGAACAAAAAGGTATAAAAAGCTTCCTAGAAGGGAAGCGACTGAGGAAGAGCAATGCTTAGGCAAGTATTGTCGTTTTCATGAAACTCATGGACAAAATGCAATCGAGTGCTGGAGCCTCAGGGATTTTATTGAGGAGTTGATAAGAAGAAAAAACTACAACAGTATATGAGAGAGCTGCAGGATGGTTGACAAAATGCTTGACTCCAAGGGCCAAATGCGTAAAGAAACCAACTTGGACCTAGTGGAGAGGGGCCCAGGCGAATCGACAGAAGGATAATTATAAATACCATACATGGAGTACCTCATATAGTAAAGAAAATTTAGAGGGAAATGGAGCGGTATGTGAGTTCGTTAAGGCATGTACCATATGAGAGCTGCTTTACCATTGAGGACAGAGCTCCGGTTAAGTAGCAAAGGATGGTAACTGATGATACTATGTTCATGAATATGGATTCTGATGGAGTTGAGTGTTAATCCGCCTTTTTGCAAGGCCATGGATAGACAAATTTAACTTAATCAACTACTCGTTTGCTGAGGCTAGAATATGATGGATTCGGTTTAAATGGATGAAGCTCGCTTGGTGGGCCGCTCAACATTAAGGTTCGTCATTGTGGCTCGACATTGTGGTGGCACGGCTCAACATTGATGGTGTGGTTCAACATTGGAGGTGGCTCGGCATGGTTTGGGTCGGCAAGGCGGTGTTGATCGGCTTCGATCTGGACTTCGTGGCTCAGTCAACATGGGTGGCTCGGTGTGATGGTACGATCGAGAAGATGTGGCCCGGTGTGGTGGTGTGGTTCGGCCAGCAGAGGCCATTTGGCCCGAGGGTTTGGCAAATGAGGTTCGGCATTGGACATCGCTCGGCATTGGAAATCGCTCGGCGCTATGGTTCGGTCAGAGTCACTCGGTGTTGTGGTTCGGCTTTGGTTGTCGTTAGGCATGTGTGGGTCGGCTATACTCATTCGGTTGAAGGGATGCGTATATGTGCTTAGAGTTCTAACGTGAACTACTTCGGGTCGTCACTAGGAAGGCACGGGTCGGCATGTATAGATCTTGGGGTCAGTTATGATGATAACTCTGGTTCGGCCATGGCTCGGATGGGCTCAGATCACTCAGAAACCCATCAACTCAGGATTTGCCTATAAATACGGCATATGGGGCTCAAAAAATGGATCTTCTTTTTGTTCTCTGACTTTCTCTTTTCTAAGGCTAAGGCACTCAACCATTGTTAGACTTTGGACTGTAACTGTAATCGATTACTATAGCAATAAAAAGGAAATTCCAAAAGTGGACGTAGGCCGGAGTTAGCCGAACCACCATAAATTTATTGTTCTTTACTGCTTTTATTTTAGTTTTTGCTATTCTTCATATTAATATCCTCCGCATATATTCTATCTGTGAGCCGTAACTGGTGGTTGGTGCTTTCGCTTGGATTTGGGTGTTAGTGACCAATTTTGGCCCTAACATTTTGGTGCTTTGACTGAGAAAGCAAGCATTCAGGGATTTTGGAAGTTGGATTCTAGAAAGCAATGGCTAGACCACCAACGAGAAAGCAGGAAGCGGAAAGAAATCAGCAAGAGGGAAGTCAGGAGGCTTCCTCTGGAGCTAATCAAGCCTCCTTCTACATCATTAGGGACGAGATGCAGGTCATGATGAATTCCATGTAGGAGAAGATGATGAAATAGCAAGAGGAGATGACACAGGCTCTTCTTAGGCAATTTGGACAATTGGGAACTGCAGTCTGCAGGTGCTCGAATTCTCGAAGCTGGATTAGAGGGACTCAACCAGTAGACAGATGGAGTGATTCAGTAGGGGAAGTTCCCAATCAACAAACAACTGTTAACCTGGATGGACCAAGACTTAGGGGCACACAGTCGGACAATGCTGGACTAACCTCTGGAGGGATATCAGGTGATTCCATGCAACCCGGCATCAACAGAAACACAGGAGTAGGTGATGAGGAATATGTGTCGGAATTACCGCACGGAGTTAGAGAGCAGCTAGGAAATATGGATAGGGGAAAACCCTTGGTCGGAAATGCTGGATTGGCTGACATTATTAGGCGGACTATTCGAGGAGGTCTGGAAAATAGGGATTCATGGGGGAGTCAACAAAAGTCCGTTTACCCGGAACATCAGGACTGCTAGGAATCCATCCGATTTCAAACTGCCCATTCTGGAGGTATACAATAAGAAGACAGATCCCACTGACCACTTGATGAAGGCATATGAAGTGCTGGGGGCAACAGAGGAAGTTATGTCTTGATGTTTCCCTCTGTACTTGATCGATATAGCTGCTATGTGGTTCAGACAATTGGAGGACGGATCCATTGGAACATGGACAGAACTGGTGGACAAGTTCTTGGGTTAGTTTCGAGTTCACATAAAAAGGCCAAATAACGTGATGACGCTGACATCAGTTAAACAGGGGGCTGATGAATCGCTCAGTACATTCTTGACTCGGTTTAATGCAGTAGTTTCTTTGGTGGATCGGCCGGATCCATCAATGGTTATGATGGCTACTGTATCAGGAGTCAGAGATAATTTGGATTTCAAAGTATCGTTGATACGGGACCCATCATTGGATCTCGTGGAATTCTTTCATGAAGCTGAGAGATTTCTTCGACAAGAGGATGCGTGTATGGATATGAGGTCAAAGGAAGTAAATATGGTTAGGGATGGGGGACTGCCCGGTGAAAGCTCGGGTAAGGACAAGGATAAAGGAAAAAGGAAGTGTTAGGGAGAACCAAAATTCTCTACTTACATGGGATTGAACGAAACACTGGAACAGATATTCTTAGATACTCGAGATCGCCTTCCATATCGAAGGCCGACAGGGAGGGAGCCCTCAAAAAGCAAAAGGGCATCAGGAAGGAACTGTCTCTTTCATGACCTGGACGAGAATATTACTAACAGTTGCCAACATATGAAGGATATAATCGAGGAGCATGTAAGGAATGGTCAGTTGTGATAATATGTCGGAATTCACAATGCGGTGGTGGAACAGGAGCAGCCACCGTCTACCTTGAACGACGAAGGCATGAGACATGGGAATGGTAGATGGTTGGTCATTAACTAGTCATGATGGTTTGGAATAAGTAACAAACTCCGGACAAATGGCTAAATCACTTACTCATGTATAGGGTCGGAGATAAACCCTTAGGCATGCTCTGCGATGATGGTTTACTGAGACGCCTCGATTTGTGAAATATGTTTATTCCCTTTATCTTGGACATTTTCTTTTTCTACTTTGGTTTTGGGGTTCGGTTTGAACTCCCTGTTTTGTTGCTTTCTTGGTTTGGATTTTGGTTTGAATGCTCGCCTTTTGATTTGGATTTTGATTCAGACTTTTGATGTAGATTTCCAGTTTTCTGGTTCGAATCTGGATTTTGGATTTTGGTTGACTTTATGTCTGGTTTTTGGTTAAAAGGTCGTCGAGTATGGACTATGCTCGACAAGGGTCCAGAGCGACCAGGATTCGGCCTAGGATTTAGGCCTCATATTATTTATCGATTACTATCTCAAGTCGTCGAGTATGGACTATGCTCGGCAAGGGTCCGAAGCGACCAGTATTCGGCTTAGGACTTAAGCCACGACATTGCTTAGCATTTAGAGACACTGAACCAGGAACACCATAGCATTACTTGATATAGGTCGTCAGGTGTAGGTGGCGCTTGACAAGAACCCGGAGAGGCTGTGAATTTGGATATCCGTTATGAACAACTAAGGATTTTGGCATCGACTCGGAGCAGTCCTAGATATGGATATCGACCCGAAGAGGCCATGAAAGTGGTTATTGGGAATGGATGGATTAGGACTCAGTTGTCGGGTTTGAATGGATGTGGACTTCGGACATCGGATTCGAGGCTATTCAAAACACGCCTTCCAAAGTAAGGAATGTTTTGGGAGGCAAATGTTAACCAACCTTTTTACAAGACCGTGGACAGACAGATTTAACTTAATCAACTGCTCGTTTGCTGAGGCTAGAATATAATGGATTTGGTTTAAATGGATGAAGCTCGCTTGGATGGGCCGCTTGGTATTAAGGTTTGTCGTTGTGGCTCGGCATTGTAGTGGCATTGCTCGGCATTGATGGTGTGGTTCGGCATTGAAGGTGGCTCGGCATGATTTGGGTCGGCAAGGCGGTGTTGATCGGCTTCGATCTGGACTTCGTGGCTCGTTCGACATGGGCATCTCAGTGTGATGGTACGATCGGGATGATGTGGCCCAGTGTGGTGGTGTGGTTCGGCCAGCAGAGGTCGTTCGACCCGAGGGATTTGGCAAATGAGGTTCAGTTTTGATGTGGTTTGGCATTGAACATCGCTCGGCATTGGACATCGCTCGACACTGTGGTTTGGTCGGAGTCACTCGACATTGTGGTTCGGCCTTGGTTGCCATTCGACATGTGTGGGTCGGCTATACTCGTTCGGTTGAAGGGAGTCGACATATATGTGCTTCGAGTTCTAGCATGAACTACTTCGGGTCGTTACCTAGGAAGCCTCGGGTCGGCATGTATAGAACTCGAGGTCGGTTATGATGATAACTCTTGTTCGGCCTTGGCCCAGATGGGCTCGGGTCACTTAGAAAGCCCATCAACTCAGGATTTACCTATAAATACAGCATGTGGGGGTTTAGAAAAGGGATCTTCTTCCTGCTCTCTGACTTTCTCTTCTCTAAGGCTAAGGCACTCAGCCATTGCTAAACTTTGAACTGTAACTATAATCGATTATTACAATAATAAAAAGGAAATTTCTAGAGTGAACGTAGGCCGGAGTTAGCCGAACCACTATAAATTTGTTTTTCTTTACTGCTTTCTTTTTAATTTTTGTTGTTCTTCATATTAATATCCTCCACGTATATTCTATCTGTGAGCCGTGACTAGTATTTGGTGCTTTTGCTTGGATTTTGGTGTTAGTGACCAATTTTGGCCCTAACATTTAGGCTCCAACTTTTGATCCTTTGGTGATTACAGCTTTTATTGGCCAGATTATGGTACACAGGGTCTTGGTGGATAGCAGAAGTTCTGTAAATATTTTGTTTGAAAGGACATTCAATCAAATGGGAATCATATAAAGGATGTTAAGCCTTGTATGTCCTAGATTTAAGGATTCACCGGCGTGGCGAAACAACCGATTGGGATAATTAATTTATTCTTAGAATTGGGTGAAGGAGATCAAAAGGTAGTACGGATTCAGAAGTTTGTTATAGTGGATGAATATTTGGCGTTTAATGCCTTTTAGGATCGACCAGCCCTCGTTGATTATAGGATAACACTGGCTCCTTAGTACTTAATGATGTTGTTCCCCTTGGAAAATGGTATCGGATCTATTATAGGAGACAAGAGCGCTGGATGAGAATGTTGAGTCATCGAGCTATGAGAACTAATGCGACGGGAGAAAGGAAAAAATATAGAGAGGGCTCTCTGCATCAATAATTTTAGCAATTAAAGCCCATGTCCTGGCTCAGGAACCATTGGGTTCGATAAGTCTATATTTTCTAAGAAGTAATCAAAGGAAGTCCGAGCGGCGTTGACCGAGCCGATGGTCAATGTTCTGATCGATACAGAGGATCCTACTTGGCTCTCAAGATCAGATCTTAACTTATCATAAGATTGAGAAAGGAGTTAGTTAACTTTTTATGAGAAAACTTGGATGTGTTTTCTTAGGCACATTTGGATATGTGCGAGATATCATCGAAGAGGCATGGTCTGGGTCTGAAGTGATCTACTACACTAAAGGAGGAAGTGGATAGATTAAAAACGAACATTTTTATTCATGTTGCTTTGTAGGTATCAAACCCATTTGGTTAAGAAAGAAAAAGGAAAGAGGCGAACATGCATTGACTATTCAAATTGAATAAGGCATCCTCGAAGGATAGTTTTCCATTGCCCAGGATTGACCAATTGGTAGGTAGGACTGCAGGACAAGAGTTTCTCTCTTTTATGGGTGCTTATTTTGGTTATAACCAAATACCAATGCATGTTCTAGATCAGGAGCATACAAGCTTTACAATAGATTTAGGATTATATTATTACCATATGATGATGTATGGTCTGAAGAACGCAGGAGTTAGAGGTTGGTGAATTCTATGTTCAAGAATCTGATTAGAAGAATTATGGAGGTATATGTGGATGACATGCTCGTGAAGATATGGCTATGAAGGAACCACTTGGATGTCCTTTCGAAGATGTTCGAAGTGCTTCAAACATATCGAATAAAGTTAAATCCATTGAAATGTTTTTTGGAGTTGCATTGGGAAGTTTTTGGGATTTATTGTGAATGTGAGGGGTATTGAGGCCAATTCAAAGTAGATTAGCACCTTAAGGAATGTAACTACACCGACTACAAAAAAGGAGTTGCAAAACTTGAACGGGAAGATTACCACTTTGAGTTGATTTATCTTAAAGGCAACAGACAAATGTATATCGTTCTTTGATGCCCTCAAAGAAGGAAAGAAGAATTTTGAACGGAACAAGGAATGCCATGTGCCTTTGAAAAATTGCTAAGGCATATGGAAACTTCAACTATTCTATCTAAATAATTGGACGAAGAGGACTTGTTTGTCTATTTGACAGTGTCTGCCCATGCATTAAACACAACATTGGTACATGAGGAGGCTAGGATTCAAAGGTCGGTTTATTATATGAGCAAGTGATTTATTAGAGCTGAAAGAATTACCCGTAATTAGAAAAACTTGATATTGCTTGCTGATTGCATCGAGGAAGCTGCAACCATATTTTCATGCTTATCCAATTAAGATGCAAACGAATCAACCTTTAAAGCAAGTATTGTACCAACCTAAGACTTTTGGCAAGCTTGTTGAAATGGAATATTTAAGTAAGCCAGTATGATATTACTTACCATATGAGGAGGGTAATAAATAGGTAGGCATTAACAGACTTCATCGTCGAGTTTACCGCACGAGATGGTGGATAGGAGGACGATATATTCACGTTCTCTCGTTGGAAACTATTTGTGGATAGAGCTTCGAACAAACATAGTTTAGGTGCAGGAGTGATGTTAATATCTACAAAAGGATGATCGATCAGTCATGCATTGAAATTGGAATTTCACGTGACTAACAATGAGGTTGGGTATGAAGCATTAATAAAGGGAATCAAGATAGCAAAAAAAATCTAAGAATTAGTTGCTGCATATATTAAAAGATTCCCAATTGGTGGTAAAAAAGGAATGTCGGGCTAAGGGCATGAGACTCGCACCTTACCTGACAAAGGCATTGGAAACTGTTGGATATAGAGTATTACACGATTACACACATCCCTAGAGAGGAAAATGCGAAGGATGATTTGTTGGCCAAGCTAGCTAGTTCCAGTAAAGAACAGATAATGGTTTTGGTTCTAATGAAAATTTTGGTGGCTCCGAGTATCGACCAGATGGATGTCGAATAGATTTTGGATGTTATGGAGAAAAAGTTGTCATGAATGACTCCAATCAAGGATATCCAATCAAGGGAATTCTCTCGAAAGAAAGGAATGAGCGGAAGAGACTCTTTTAGAAAACGCTGTGGTTCATGATGCTAGAAGGAGTGCTATCCAGGAGAGGATTTTTTTATCCCTTGCTCAGGTGTGTAACCAAGGATGAAGCTAGGAAATACTCATGGAAATCCATGAGATAGCAGTGCTAATCACACTGGCGGGTAGATGACGACAAAAAAGGTACTTCATTACAGATATATTTGGCCAACGATAAATCAAGTTGCAGCAAGATTTGCAAAGGTTCTGAAAGCCCCATCAACAGAGTTTATGAAAATGGTCAGCCCATGCCCATTTAAGGTTGAGGAATTGATATAGTTGGTGTGCTAGCAATGGCGAAAGGAGAAGTTAAATATGTTATAATTGCAATGAATTACTTTACGAAGTGGGTCAAAGTAGAACCGCTTGCCACAATCACAATGAAAAGGGTAATTAACTTTGTGAAAAAAAGCATCATATATAGGTTTAGGTACCTTAAAAGATTATAATGGATAATGGAACTCAGTTTGAAAGTACCAAGTTCAAGGATTTTTGCAACCAGTAGAGGACCGAGAAAAGCTTTTTAGTGGTAGCACATCAACAAATAAACAAACAAGTGGAGGTGGTGAATAAATCATCAAGTCCCACTTGAAGGAACGGTTAACAAAGGACACAGTCAACTGGGTAAATGAGCTTCCGTTGGAATTATAGGCTTATGAGATGACTCACAGGTATGCGACTGAACATACGCTGTTTTCTTTGGCCGACAGATCAGAGGCCATGATTCCGATAGAATTAGAAGTCCCTTATCATCGTAAAAGGCATTATAATCCAAAGGTAAGTGAAAAACTCTTGCCTGAGTCCCTCGATTTGGTTGATCAAAAGGGAGAGGAAGCAGAATTAGGGGTGGCTGCTTATCAGAAAATAGTAGCATGACACTATAACATCAACGTCCGAAGCTGTACCTTCGAGGCAGGGGACCTTGTTTTGAAACGAGTTCTCCTAGGTATGGAGGCACTTGGTCCAAATTGATAAGGTCCTTGTGCCATCAAACAAATGCTTGAAGATCAAACGTTCAAGCTGGCAATTGTTGACAAAATCCCAATTCGACTGGCATAGAATAACAATCTTTTATAATGATATTTCATTTAGTTTTATCTAAGTTTATTTTTTGCAAATAATCCATCTAAGGATTCTGGAGGCAATGTAATAAGGTAGGACTTGTTGTATTTATCATTTATAAATAAAGTTGGCTTCTTGGACCAATGGAACCGTGTTCTTGTAAGCAAAATCATGTACTGCGAGATTACTAGCATGATCAGATACTCAAAAACAGATCCAACTCCTTTGGTCTAGGATCAGGATCGAGGAGTATAATCACTAGGGTCGATCAGATAATTTTACCCCATCCTTCAGGTACTGACTATTGCCCTTACATAGGCAATGTCGAGAAGGAATGCTTTGAATAAGACAACTAAAGTGCCAGTTTTAGAAGCAGAAATAGGTGCATGATTGAAATACTAATGACCATGTTTATAGCTTGAAAGGATACGCTTGGCTGAGGATAAGTAAGGACGGTCAACAAACACTCTCAGTCAATGCCAGGCGATAAGTGTAGGCAAGAGCGGATAGCCGAAGATGGGTATTTGAGCCATGGTTCACAGAGATAGGAATAGATAAATGGAGAGGACTTCCACAACTAAGCATGCGACCTAATGGGATGAGCGAGGATAGTTATTGAAGGTTGAGAACATGATAACCAGACTATCTTGATCTAGGATTAGGACTAGGTGATTATAATCAAATCAAGGGCAATTAGATAATTTTCACCATATAGTTAATCTCCGACCAATGCCTGGTAATAGGTAGGGTTTGAGAACGACGCATAGATTCTGGTATTTGGACATGTCCTAGAGATAGGACTTCTTATGTCATGAGTCACATTAAAGACACGGTTTCACTCACAAACTAGCAGAATTTTCTTTGCAGAGGTTAAGTAGTGGAAATCTAAGGATGATATCAATCATGCCCTGTTATTCGCGAGATCGTAGACATCAGGAAATAGATGTTCAAATCGCTATTCTCTAGAGGTAGAAAATAGAATGGAACTTGGACTATTTATAACCTATTAATGATTAAAGGAAACTCAATCTTGAATAAATAGGAACAACCACAAGGTTGGTTAAATAACTGTTTTATTTGGCCAAATGAAAACACTTTCACGATGATGAAACAAAATCTTATTTATATGTATAGAGTTTTAGTAAATAAAAGCGTTGCATAAACACTGATATGTATAATATGGACAAATTACAGCACAATAGTTATATTACATATATAGGCAGTTATATATAGGAAATAATAGTGTATAAAATTTAAAAATGTAAATGGAACGAAGACTGAAACATAAAAAATAGCCTTTCATTTCATTTAAACCTTATACACTGTGAATGCATGGGTCAATCCCAATAAAAATGTACAATGAAATGGAAAAAAAACTACAACCGAAAAGGAGACAAATAGAATTTGTCTCGTGGTCACTGAATAATGGTCGAGAAGCCTATTTCTTCTTCTCCTTCTTACCTGCCTTGCTCCCTGAGCCATCGTGAGGCCTCTTCTAGAACTTCTCATCTTTTGGTGTGCTGCCGCCGAAAAAGCCAGTGTCGCCTTCAGCTGTAATGGTGGCAGGATCTTTAGACAGTCAACGAAAGGGGGGTCAGAGGTCTCCATGATGACGTTGGTGATACTACCCTTTGGAAGCCTGATTATGATAAGAAGGATTCAGGTAGAAGGTTTTGGATCATCGTTACCCTTAGGGTTGTCAAGTCAAGGCTCGATCTTAATCTATGTACCTAGACAAACTGATCCAAAGCATAATGTGGCTTTAAGACTTGCATCGGTGCCATGAAGTACGAATTATTGGGTTTTGTAACATTATAGAGACAAAAAACAAACAGATATGATCTAAGATATATTACACTTTCAGAACTCACAGTAGAATGGAACAAAATATAAATACTGAAAATACCCATCTTAGAAAATATCAAAAACACGATCTTGGAAGAATAGTACGTAGTCAAACACAGAGTGTGTGTAACGACTCATTTATTTGACTCCCAAAAATCCACACTAATACGTCCTCAGTATTCACGTGCCGTAAATCCAAGTGACGAAGAAGCGGATCATTAAAGGTAAGAAAGAAAATAAAGACATAACATAATCTCACATATATTATTTCAACAATAATATATACAGGGGAAATTAAAATACATTTATCAGAGTTAAAAACATGAACAGTTATAAATCCTATCTTACAAACATGAAATACAATACTACTCAAGTGTTGTCGAAATAGATAACAAATCTTTAGAAAATCTTCTAACTCCATGCTTCGAGCTCCATCCAACTTTCTTCGAAACTAAAAACTCCATGCTTCGAGCTCCATCCAACTTTCTTCGAAACTAAAAACTCCATGCTTCGAGCTCCATCCAACTTTCTTCTAAACTAAACCCGACTACTAGGTTGCTTGAAGAAAATTAGGGCACCCAGAGTTTAAGGAAAGGGAAAAAAACTCTGTGTCAGTCATGAGACTGATTTGAGAACTCAAAATAAGCGTTTTGAAAACAAAAAGGTATCTCATAAGACCACGTCGTAGATAAATACAGAACGGGCTTTTACCTTATGATAACCAAAACATTCTATGTCAAAATACTTGATATTATTTTTAATGACATATCTTTGAAAAAATTTGCATGTAAACTTATCGATCTTAGCCGAAATTGTTACATTATTAAATTCCAGCATATTAGCGACAAATGTGGGTTCTATAGACAAACTGGCAGGTGCTTATTGGAGAATGGATTCCATACAAATGACCAGGTGAAAGGACTACCTTCCCGTAGCACATCTCTAGAGGAATGTGCCGAGGTCCAAAAGATGGTCGTCTACCAACACAAGACCGGCCTACCTCTTTCTAGATAGTACCGAATATGTCATCACCCCTTTTGTTACCGACCTATCTGATGGTCCTCATAGCATACATCCACATTAATTTACATCTCGAATGTCATAGTGGAAAGAAATATGTCTAGAAGGGGATGATCATACCCCAATGATTGCGAACCACATAGCCTTACCGCATCCAACCCTATTTCGGTCATTTCTAGGTGTGAGGCTTGAGGTAACGATTACCTTTTCATGTAGCCCATAATCTTCCTTTGAATGCCACACAACCATTCTATCGATCACTTGTTGACTTCCACAAACATACAACCTTCGAGCTCATACGTCTTAGAGAAGGGTGTTAAGCTAAAAGAAGTTTTCTTCTCCGTCACCAAACAGATGTACGTTTATAAAAGTCAATGATGTAAATCTCAAGAATGCAATATCAGACTCCGTCCATACAAGTTCATTCTAGGATTGAATGAAACCGAAGGTATTCTCCTATCACATCCTGTCAGGAGTTTACCCTTGGATTAGTAGCGAAAATTCCTTGCAACCCAAAGAATTTCAGAAATGAAAAGACCACTGCTACTTTATTATTAGGGAGCTAATCAGAATTATCAACAAGCAGTTCTTTCATCCCGAAAATCTATGGTCTTCATTCTCTCTATCAGGTCTTCATTTTTCGAATGCATACATCGGTTCAAAGTGGTTTTCAGATAAGGAATTTTCTAGATCCGACTCTGGTTCTTTCGATCCAATTATCGATAAAAAAGGATTTTGTGAATAGGAATTCATTCCTTAATTGATTAAATTCTTTTTATCAAAAATCTCCCTTGGAGATATATATTTATAAAGGCATTCTTTCCAGTATATACAAAATTATCAAACCTCCCTTATCAAATCTTTGATTACTTAAAACCTTTTTAAACTTGGAATAATTCGAAATCATTCCATTTTATGCTTAGGAAAACATTTCCAAAATCTTTTCCTTTAAATCTTAACAAATATTTCTAAATCATACCTTTTAAAATGGATCAAAAACAATGTTATTCATGACATCGTTTACTATAAATCCAAACTAATAAATTTTAGGTATAGGAATTTAAATTATTTCCAAATCATTTCATTTAAATCTTAACAAATATTTCTTAATCCAAACTCATACTTTTGATTTAATTGAAACATGTTATCCAGGATGTTGATCCAAGAACAGTAAATATTAAGTGAGCAGAATCTATAGAAATCATTTAATTCTACTCAATATCAATCCCCATATTTAAAAAATACTATGGACGGAATAACAGTAAAAATCACCTTTTAAATTCTACAATTGGTACGAGTTCCCTTTTCGGGCTTTAACACCGAGTACAAGAAGATCATCTCCATAAAATCCAAGTTGTAATTAAATTTGAAAACTTAAATCTTTTTATACCTAACTCGTTTCTGACATTTCGACATTATCGATCTGTCGCCCAAGAAAGAGATTAGGTGAGCCAGGGCATAGGTTGCTCCTGAATATTTTCTTAGTTTAAGCATCTCACATCCGGATCTCACGAATAGAAAAATTCAGTCTACTCATTGGCTTTTCGAGCCAAGATTAAACCACTTATTTATAATAGATTTTTCTTTAAATCATTTATTTGAATTTTCTTCAATAAGCTAGAAAAACCTCCAGATAATTATTTGAACTCTTAATTATCCATTCGAATTTTTTTATAAAAGATTTGGATAAGAATCGGTAAGCCTAAAACTATATTTCAAAAATGCTGCGAAAAAGTACTGCGGAAAGTTCCTTTTAAGCCATATTGATCAAAAAGGCTTTTTATTATTTAAAAATTCATTTTTATTACTCAAATCACTTTTAAAATATTTATAATATTTATTTCACATTTTTCAACTATTAAAGACCTTATTTGTAAAGAAATCTGGTTTTGGATTCCGAAATACAAATTCGAGATTTTTCAAAAACTTGTTTTACTCATATTTCAAAATATACTTATCAAAATCTCAATTTTCTTTCTTCATTGAAAAACTATGGATATAATATTTCAAAAAATTCTTATATCGAAGAATTCTGAGCTATATTCCAACTTTTAACTTGATTGCATTTTATAGCGCGAAATCACGAAGTACTGTTATGCGACGCGGTTATTTTTAACTAAATTTTCCATTTCTTTTCCATCTTCATCAAAACACTTTTAAATGTGTATAAAAATTTCAAAACCATTTTTAAGAGGTTTAACACATCCATATACACCATTTCATGAATTCAAGGAAAGCGTTCTTTTGTGTTTATCGATGTGTATATTCATGACTTGCATATATATTCAACAACAACATTAAACAACCAAACTTGATTATCAAAGCATATTAAACATCCATTTACAACATCATATCATCATTCAAAATATGTAATAGTTTTAAGAATTCTCACCAAAATCCACCAACTTCCTACCAACACTGTTATTAACAACACTTCACTTAATCTTCAATTAATCTACTTCTAGTCCATTCCTTTTGCTTTATGCTATCGACATCTTCTTTCTAACTCTTGAAAATCCGACAGAGCTTCGATAAAATCTTGAATTTTCTCCGAACCCCTTGTAACGAAATCGACGACACTTTCTTCTCTTTCTCTTGCTTCGGAGTCCCCGAACTTGCTTCCTTTTCTTATATGGTTCCGCCTTGATGGGTTCCACCTTTTCCTCCATCATTTCTTCACTTCTTAGATGCTAAACCATGTTTTAATGGTATTTTAAGGTATTTGGCAAAGTTTGGGGTGTTTAAAGTTGATTTGATATGATTTTAAGAAAAATTAGTAAGAAAAAGAGAAAAGAAGAAGCCATTAAAGAGAGCTTCAAGGAGGAAGGAGAATGTGGAAATGATTTGAAAGAAGTTGAAGGAAGTGGTTGGAATTTATAAAAAAATCAAGTGGTAAGTTACCAAAATATCTCTTTATCAAATTACCAAAATAACCCTTTTTCAACAGTTTACATCACATTTCAAATTATTACTTTGTGTCATTTTCGCTTAAGTATGAGTAAAGAATATAACAATTATGTTTGCCTTAATTTGATGTTTACTTTTTGACTTTTGTAACTT
This sequence comes from Allium cepa, assembly GCA_030765085.1. Lineage (NCBI taxonomy): Eukaryota > Viridiplantae > Streptophyta > Magnoliopsida > Asparagales > Amaryllidaceae > Allium > Allium cepa. The sequence goes on from CM060934.1 coordinate 209,203,116, forward strand.
TTTTGTCTTTTTATGCTTACTTTTTGTTAATTATATTATAGAACTTTCTAAATATGTTTAGTAAAAGTAATATTGATTAAAGAATTAATTAATAATTATAATATTCGAATATATGTTCATATATAGGAAAATAAATGTATAACAATGTTGTGACAACTTTAAACCGACAAAATGTTGATTTTCGACAAAATGTTTTATGGTCACAATTTGACATTTTTGTTAAACTGTTTATTCATGCAAACCAAACTTGAAAATAAATTTCTTATAATTTTTAAATAATTAAAATAAGTATATTTGGCTTATAAAATAATATAAAAAATATCGAAATTCATTTGCAAAATATGACATTTATTTCGTTAATGCGCGATGAAATTTGTCAATCACTTTGTCAATGTTATGGTAAAAGTCCAAAATCTTTATTCAATTCTAAAAATAAGTTTACCATTCTTATTTATTATATAAAACATGATTATTTAAGTTTGAAAATTCTATATTTGAATGTTTAAATACGTTAAATATTTCATTTTCGAAGTGATAAAATTACGGGTCGTTACACACTTCCCCCTTAAAAGAATTTCATCCTCAAAATTACCCTAAACAAAAACCCAAAGATTTTGCCCAAAATATTTATTTTTAAACTTTTACCCATACGATGTATATAGATCACCTGTATGCAATATCTGATTCGATCTACTATTCGAGTCTACAACTTTACTTCCGAACTAGCACTGATCCTTCGATCCTTTAGTGCGGACTCGACCAGGCTTTCTGATCAGAATTTTAGGTCTCGTTGCATAGCTCTCAATTATGATAGAAAACTCAAGCATCTAACCATAAATCCTCATCAATATTTGTCATCAAGAATCGAGTGATAAGTCCTCTTTCAGATAAGTGTCAAGACATCTTAAAGTTCGGTACTCGAATTTTAGATCAAATCATGCGATGAAACAATCCATATACTTCATATGTATTTAATAACCTTCTCAAAATTCTTAAGAAAATATTTCATAAAACTTTTATCTTTTATTCAAACTTTTATAAAGATACTTCTTTGTACATAACCATTTTACATTTTTATTTCCCAAGTATTTCTACTTAAAAACACATTTCATCTCGAAAGATAAATATCTTTTTATTATAACACATCTCTAAACATATCTTAATGGTTTTTGAAAAACTCAGTTTCAAAATAATTCATTAAATTGATAAACTACCATAAACTTCCTTTAACGAATATCAATTGTGAAATCATTTTTTTAATTTAGTTAAAACTTACTTAATCAATTTAACACTCCTTTATTAATTAAAACTTCCTTTATATATATATATATTCTCTTTACATTTACAGTTTCAATATATAAAAGTATTTATATACTTATTCAGCTGCTTTAGGTATATTCATAATTTACTTAACAAGTTTTACTTACTTTAAAATGTAATCGAAGAGACTAAAACAATTACTACCAAAACATTGTTAAAATGAACTTCGCTTTTCATTACATGTTAATTATCATTTTTCCATCTTTTTATAAAATACTCTAATACTTGTTATTATTTTTAAAATACCATTATTAAAGATCCAAATATGCCCATAAGATTTCTTCCAAAGTGTTGTTTAAGGTTTTAAAAACAAATGTCGCTAAAATTAGGCAGAGCTTCCACAGAACCTTGAATTTGCTCCTAGCTCCTTGGAATGAAATCAATGGCAATTTCTTCTCTTTCTTTTGCTCCAGAGTTTCCAAATCTTCTTCCTTTTCTCATATGGTCCGGCCTTGATGGGTTCCACCTCTTCCTCCATTATTTCTTCACTTTTTAGATGCTAAACCATGTTTTAATGTTATTCTAAGGTCTTTGGTAAAGTTTGGTTGTGTATGGAGTTGATTTGATATGATTTTAAAAAAAGTTATTAAGAAAAAGGAAAAAAAAGAAACCATTCAAGGGAGCTTCAAGGAGGAAGAAGAAAGTGAAAATGGTGTGAAGGAAAGTGAAGGAAGTTGTTGGTATTTATAGAAAAAATCAAGTGGTAAGTTACCGAAATATATCTTTACAAATTACGAAAATAACCTTATTTTTTTCAACACTTAACATCACATTTCTAATCATTACTTTATGTCATTTTCACTTACGTATTAATTAAATAATATAATAATAATGTTTGCCTTTATTTGATGTTTACCTTTTGACTTTTATAACTTTTTTGTCTTTTTATGCTTACTTTTTGTTAATTATATTCCAGAATTTTCTGAGTATGCTTAATAAAAGTAATATTAATTAGTGAATTAATTAATACTTATACTATTTGAATATATGTTCATATATATGAAAATAAAGGTGCAACAACGTTGCGACGATTTTAAACCGACAAAACGTTGATTTTCGACAAAATATTTTACGTCACAATTTGACGTTTTTGTTAAACTATTTATTCATGTAAACCAAACTTGAAACTATTTTTTTTTATCATTTTTAAATAATCAAAACAAGTATATTTGGCTTATAAAATAATATAAAACAATATCGAAATTCATTTGCAAAATATGACATTGATTTTGGTAACGTGCGACGAAATTTGTCAATCACTATAACATAAGTATATATATATAATTATAAAACTTTTATTAACCTGTTAATATCTTTATATAATGATTTTAAAAGGAGTTACTCATCTTCTAAAACAATTATTTGACCGTATATCCAATTACATTCAAAACCGGCTTTTGTCAATTTTGTCAACGTTGCGGTAAAAGTCCAAAATCTTTATTCAATTCTAAAAATAAGTTTACCGTTCTTATTTATTATATAAAACATGAATATTTAAGTTGTAAAATTCTATATTTGAATATCTAAATACATTAAATATTTCATTTTCAAAGTGGTCAAATTACGGGTCGTTACAACGTGGAAGTACCCCTCAAAGTGTGATAAAATAAATACTAAGTACTAATAAGATAAACAGTTACATGGATAGTAAATAAAGGACAAGAAACTCCTATGATGAGCTCGCCTCTCCACGCACTGAAATGAGGCCAAATCACCTACTGCCTTGTCCTTCTATGGTGGGGGAAAGTAAGGAAAAAAGGGGGTCGAACAAAAGTCTAGTGAATGATTACGGGTTTAATATACGATGATCATGTGTAGTTCACTTTAATTCTAGTATATGTATGCTATGGTGTCCTGCAAGTGTTTGGGCATTCCTAGGATCTACTTAAGCATTTTTATCCAACCCATACCTACACTACAGCTTTTGCGGGCTACTACAAGGATCGAACTTTGGATCGCACCTCAATAACTAATGATCAGTCATCACTCCTAGAGCTGCTCGATATGTTAACACCACTCCTAGAACTACTCAATATGGAAGCATAGCTACTAGAGCTACTCGGTATAGGAACACCGCTCCTAGAGCTACTCGATATAGAAACACTACTACTAGAGCTACTAAATGTAGGAACATTGCTTCTAGTGCTACACGGGAATAAATTTCCCATACCTACAATTACACATACCCACAACTATGCATCGAAGGGGAGCCCGCAATCCCGACTCACCGGTGTGTCTCGTCGTCTGCATCCGCGTCCACCTCTTTATCGTAGTATACACCTCTTATTACATGCATCGGGATCCATCAACAACACAATATCGCACCATGTCAAAATCATGAATACCAAGTAGTCCCATTATGTTAGGCCCAAACACTTCATCTGGCATCAATCAGTTCTACACATCCACCTTAGAACCTCATATGAGTGCGGTTTCTGATATAATCGCCCACATTGAGTAAACTATATTTGCCCAACCCTGCGATGTCCTACCATCATCCTATAGGGAAGTAGTTTCCCTACTGTTCCTAACATCCACACATATGTATAAAATGTATAATGTGTACATATCTCATAGGGAATTATTTCAGCCTTTAACTGGTCGACTGGTTGCGGTCAACCGCTCATGGTGAATGGTCAACAGGTTGTAGTGTAAAATTTAGGTTTGCTAGTTTTAATTGTTCGATTTTAATTATTTTTAAATTTCATAAATTATGACTTAGTGAGTGAACCCTAAGCATCAATTTACAATGGCCGGTCTTTGTAGTTTACCTTACTTTTTATTTATTTCAAATCCATAGATTTGCATAGTTTATATATAATAGCTTAATTTAGGGAAAATCAATTTTAGGGGTTTCAATTCAATAATAATAAGGATTTATCTTAGATCAAAATCATATCACCAAATTTATATCACCTTCACTTTCTAATTTAACTTTGGATTCAAACAATTGCGATTTGGAATTTAATTATTAACATCCTAAATCAATTAGAATGTGTTAAAAATTAACCGTAAATTGGATCCAAGCTCTAATTCTAAGCTCCATATCGGAGAATCATCACCCATTAGTTTGCCTCCTCCTTGATCCGATCTACTAATGCTCTTTTACTTTATTTTTAATTTGTCTTTTTAAAGAAGTTTTACAAATAGAGAGAATAATTTTGGTAGAGTTTCAGTACGCAGTAAGTTTTCTAATGAAATTATGGTCAGCTTAGGTGTTAGTTTATAAGGGTCAGAGATTGATTTCGAGCGTTGGATTTAGCCTAGGAGGTCTGTAGTTTCATCCTGAATGTACATCGCTTACTTGGAAACTAGGAAAAATAATCAGTTAAATCTTCTCCATTCAAAATCGCGCTCCACTTTCACAAAATACACGTCAATCATCGACTATTAATGGGGATTAGTCAACCACTGATCCCTAAGAGTCGACCACTTGTAATGTGAATGTTTGGAAAGTTTTTATATATAATTAATTTCATTTTCAAATTTTCAATCGTCTACAACTTCTATATACTAATTCTGATTTCAATGTGTTATATATGAAACTTGCCCAGAAAAGCTATAAGCGTAATGGTGCAATTTTCATAGCCAAATTAAAATGTTTGTGAGAATTTCATATTACCCCATATTTTATTTAGACTTAATTTTCATATTAAATTTCCGCTAAATTTATAGAGTGTTAACCCACTTTTTGGCAAGACTATGGACAGTTGGATTATACTAAATCGACTGCTCCTTTGTCGAGACTGGAATACGATGGGTTTGAGCTAGCTGGATAGATAGACGGTCAATCATGGATGGTTCGACGTATATGGCTCGGTCTAGGTGGATCGGCAAGTGCCGCTAGGTCAAGGATGAAAACTCGTGCATGGCTCGGCCTAGGTGGGTCGGCGAATGCCGCTCGACAATGGAAGAAAGGTCATGCATGGGACGACCAAGATAGGTCGGTCGAGCCTGGTTTGGCATTGGAGTGTGTTGGTGATTGAAGGTAGTTCGACATGCTATGGATCAGTCGGGCATAAGCACTGGATCGGTGAGATTGGGTCGGTATTTGAGTGGCTCTACAGGATTGTGTGGCTCGGTAGGATAGTGTGGATCGACATGTTGAGGTTGCTCGGTATGATGGTGTGGATCGGCAAGATGGTGTGGGTCGGTAGGATAGAGTGGGTCGGCATGTTGGAGTGGCTCGGGGTTGGCATAGGAATATACATGGTCGACTGCTTCAGATTATTGAGCTTTCAATTCTAGATCAACATAGTACAAATTTAGGATCGATATTTGATGGCAAGGGGTCGGTACAATGTTACTTGGAGTCTTGGTGTGAACTACATCGAGTCCTACGTATGTTCACTTCGAGTCACTCCCGGGCAATGTTAGGTCGACATTCCCGAAGCTTGGGGTGGGTCATAATGATGAAGTCGGGTTCGGATATGACCTTGATGGGCCCGGACCACTCAGGAAGCCCAGTAACTCGGGTTTTGCCTATAAATACAATAGGCGGTGCTTCAGAAAAGAGACATTCATTCTGTTTCCCTTCTTCTTCTCCTCTAAGGCTGCTCTACCATTAGTTTTAGAAACTTCGGATTGTAACTGCACTGGATTTTGATATCATTAAAAAGGAAATATCTGGAGTGGACGTAGGTCAAAGTCAGCCGAACCACTATAAATCCACTGTTTTTACTGTTTTATTTTTAATTTTTACTATTCTTCACATTCATACTCTCTACATACATTCTATCTATGATCCGTGACTGTGATTTGGTGCTTTTATTTATATTTGGGTGTTAGTGATCAATTTTGGCGCTAACATTTTGGTGCTTTCATTGAGAAAGCTAGCACTCAGGGATTAAGAAGCTTGGAGTTTGGATTTAAAGGCTTAGAAACTTGGATTCTGGAGATATGACAAAGAAATCAACCAGAAGACAGAGGACATAAAGAAGTCAGTAAGAGGGAAGTCAGAAGGCTTCCTATGGAACTAACCAAGCCTCCGTCTACATCACTAGGGAAGAGATGCAGGTCATGATAAATTCCTTGTAGGAGCAATTGATGAAAAGGCAAGAGTAAATGATGTAGGCACTTTTCACACAAACTGGACAAGCAGGAACTATATGAGCTCAGATCCATGGAGCTAGATCAGAAGGACTCCACCGACAAGTAGATGGAGTGGTTCAGTAGGGGCATCCCCCAATCAACAAGCATTTATCAATCTGGATGTACCTAGACTCGGGGGCATGCCACCTGGTAATGCTGGACCAACCCATGAAGGGATACCAGACGACGCTGCGTAGCCCGGCGCTAATAGGAATACACGATTGCATGACGAGAAGTATGTACCGAAATTCCCTCACGGACTTGAACGGAATTTAGAAAATGTAGATGGGGGGCAACCCTTGGCAGGTAGCACTGGATTGACTGATATCATCAGGCGAACTATTGGCGGAGGTCTGACAAATAGGGATTTGAAGGGAGTAAACAAAAGTCCGTTTATCCATAACATTAGGATGGCTAGGAATCCACCCGATTTTAAGCTGCCCACTCTGGAAGTATACAGTGGTAAGATGGATCCCACTGACCACTTGGTGAGATACACAAGGCATACAGAAGTGCCGGGGGTATCAGAAGAGGTTATGGCACGGTGTTTCCCTTGTACTTGACCGGTATAGCTGCTATGTGGTTCATATTACTAGAGGATGGATCTATTAGAACATGGACAGAACTAGTGGATAAATTCTTGAGATAGTTTCGAGTTCACATAAAAAGGCCGAAGAATGTGATGACACTGACGTCAGTTAAGTATAGGGCGGATGAATCGCTCAGGACTTTCTTGACTCGGTTTAATGCAGCAATTGCCTCGATGGATCGGTTGGATCCATCAATGGTTCTGATGGCGGCGGTGTCAAGAATCAGGGATAACTCAGATTTCAAAGTATCATTGATACGGAACCCACCAATGGATCTTGGGGAATTCTTTCATGAAGCCGAGAGATTTCTTCGACAAGAGGATGCATGTTTGGATATAAAATCAAAGGAAGTAAACATGCTTAAGAATGGAGGACCGTTCCATGATGGCTCAAGTAAAGACAAGGGTAAAGGGAAGAGGAAGCGCTGGAGAGAACCAAAATTCTCCACTTATATAGGATCGAATGCAATATTGGAGCAGATATTCTTGGATACTCAGGATCGCCTTCCTTATTGAAGGCCTAGCAAGGAGGGAATCCTCAGAACACGAAAGGGCGTCAGGAAGGCACCGTCTCTTTCATGACCTGGACGGGCATGATACTAATAGCTACCGACATCTAAAGGATATAATCGAGGAGCATGTAAGGAATGGTCAGTTGCAGTAATATGTCGAAACTTGAAATGTTGCGGTGGAATAGGAACAACCACCGTCTACCTTGAACGACGATGGCGCAAGGCCCAGGAATGGTGGTCGGCTGATCATTACTAATCATGATGGTTCAGAATAAGTAACAAAGTACGGGAAAATAAGTTACTCACTTACTCATGTACGGGGACTGAGACAACCCCTAGGCATCCTCTGGGATGACGATAAACCATGACGCTCTGGTTCGTGAAATCTGTTTTTTCCTTTTTTGGCTTGAACACTCCAATTTCTGGTTTGGTTTTGGAGTTTGGTTTGAACTCTTAGTTTTGTTTGTTTTTTGATTTGGGTTTCGGTTTGGATGTTTGTCTTTTGGTTTTATTTTTGATGAGGATTTTTGGTTTTCTGGTTTTATTTGGATTTCGGGCTGGATTTTGGTTAACTTTTTGTTTGGTTTTTGGCTAAAGGGTCGTTGAGCATGGACTATGCTCGGCAAGGGTTCGAAAAGACCAAGATTCGGTCTAGGACTTAGGCTCATATTATCCATCGTTACTATTCCAGGTCATCGGGTATGGACTATGCTCGGCAAGGGTCCGGAGCAACCAGGATTTGGCTTAGGACTTAAGCCACGACATTACACAACGTTCAGCGACACTGAAGCAGGAACACCATGGCATTACTTGACATAGGTCGTAAGGTGCAGGTTGCGCTTGGCAAGAGCCGAAGAGGTTACAGATTTAGATATTGGCTATGAACAGCTAAGGATTTGGGCATGGACCTAGAGTGATCTCGGATTTGGATGTCGATCAAGAGAGGTCATGGATGTAGTCATTGGTTACTAGATATGGATGGATTAGAACTCGGTTGTCGGGTTTGGATGGATGTGGAATTGGATAAGGATTTGGTTACTGGATGGGAGTTGGATATCAACTTGGAGCAGTCGTAGATTTGGATAAGGATAGGACAATGACACTTGAAAAAAATGGTTGGGATTATGAACCGGAAGATATGGCTATGGATAACATATGGACTTCGGATATCGTATCAAAAGCTATTCAAAACACACCTTCCTACCACAAGGAATGTTTTAGGAGGCAATTGTTAAACAGCCATTTGGAAAAGATCGTGGACATGCAGGTTTAACTAAATTGGCTACTCGTTTGTCGAGATTGGAATATGATGGGTCTGAGCCATCTGGATGGATAGACGGTCAGTCATGGATGGTTCAGTGTATATGGCTCGGCTTAGTTTGATCGGCATGTGCTGCTCGGTCATCAATGAAAGGCCGTGCATGGCTCGGCCTAGGTGGGTCGACAGGTGCCGCTCGGTCAAGGAAGAAAGGTCGTGCATGGGTCGGCCAAGATAGGTCTGTCGGGTCTAGTTCGACATTGGAGTGGGTCGGTGATTGAAGGTGGTTCGACATGCTATGGATCGGTCGGATATAAATGCTAGATCGGTGAGATTGGGTCGGCATTTGAGTGGCTCGGCAGGGTAGTGTGGCTCGGTAGGATAGCTCAGCATGATGGTGTGGATCGACAAGATGGTGTGGGTCGGTAGGACGGAGTGGGTCGGCATGTTGGAGTGGCTCGAAGTTGACATAGGAATATACAGGGTCGGCTGCTTCGGGTCATTGAGCTTTTAATTACGCGTCGGCATTGTACAAATTTAGGATCGGTGTTTGACGGCAAGGGTCAGTACAATGTTACTTGGAGTCTTAGCGCGAGTTACTTTGAGTCCTACGTATGTTCGCTTCGAGTCACTCCCAGGACAATGTTGGGTCGGCATGCTCGGAGCTTTGGGTCGGTCATAACGATGAAGTCAGGTTCGGCTATGACCTTGATGGGCCCAGACTACTCAGGAAGCCCAGAAACTAGGGTTTTCCTACAAATACAGCAGGCGGGGCTTCAAAAAGGGATCATCATTTTGTTTCCCTTCTTCTTCTCCTCTAAGGCTGCTCTGCCATTAGTTTTAGAAACTCCGTATTGTAAGTATACTGGATTTTGATATTAATAAAAAAGGAAAATTTTAGGATGGACGTAGGCCAGAGTCAGCCGAACCACTATGAATCCTCTGTTATTACTGCTTTGTTTTTAAATTTTACTATTCTTCACATTCATATTCTCCACATACATTCTATCTGTGATCTGTGACTGCGATTTGGTGTTTTCATTTACGTTTGGGTGTTAGTGACAAATTTTGGTGGTAATATAAAGTGTTTTATTCTTCGCTCTTAAAAGAATTTCGTCCTCGAAATCTCAAAGGAAAAATGTAACTTGTAAATGCAACAAACAATAGCTACAACTATCTTCTCATCCATCATCCACAAACAATCATTGTCCTTAATAAAATTTTATAACGCAATACGTATATATGCAGTCGTGAAATGCATGTGAACCTATACTAATGGAAAGAATATGCGGTCTCCTGGTTTTGTCATCCTTCTATCATGCAAGTGCTTATTCCATGAATCCAAAATGTATGCAACATCATGAGTAATATACTTGCAATTCTATATATATGCGCAACCATTTAATCCATATACAGAATGCTCAACAAGATAAAAACAAATAAGGGATAATGTGAGTGTGTCTACTATCTAGATAATATCCGTCCCTGAATGTGTAACCGAAACAAGCAAACCAATATATCTACTAGCATTTATCATCCATAACATATTCTAATGACACATCTATAACCATTCCTACCATTCAATGGTATCTACCTAAAGAGTATACTAAGCTAAGTCCTAATGCCTAAGCAACTTTTAGTTATTAACTTAAATTGGGAATGTACCAGAAAAGAGTTGTGGGTGGGTAGCTTGAATCTTCTCCTCGGGCTCCTATGTACTCTCCACTGGATCGTCTCCCCATTGGATCTAACAAGTTTGATTTCTTTATTACGGAGTCACTTTGTACCATGCTCAAGAATACAAGTGGGTGCATGATGAACAAGCGACTCCCTCTCTAACTTCACCTCCTCTAGCTGATTCGACTTGACTACGAAAGTTGAATCATGCGAACACTTTCACAACTGCGACACATATAAAACATTATGCACCCCCACTAACTTCTCAGGATGCTCTACTTTATATATCAACTTCCTTATCCTCTCTTAATAGTTTAAGGCCCTACGAACTTCAATGCCAGCTTCCCTAAATTGCCAAACTTCATGACATGCCTAAGCGGTGAGACCTTCACAAGCAACATGTCACCCACTGCAAACTCTAACTCCGTACGTCTCCTATCAACATAAGATTTCTATCTATCTTGCATGGTTTTCATTCTTCTATGGATCAAGTCTACTTTCCCTGATGTCCTCCTCACCATATCCGAAACAAGAATAATCCTATTCGTAGTGTTCCACTAACACGACGATGATCTACAAGGTCTACTGTATAACACATCAAATGGTGCCATCCCAATACTCGTTTCGTAGTTGTTATCATAGGTAAACTCCACCAAAGGTAAATGATCCTCGCAAGAGCCTTCAAAATCCAAAAGACACATCCAAAGCAAGTCCTCCAAAACCCGATTCACTCTCTCTGTCTGTCCGTCCATCTAGGGTGATAAGCAGTGCTTAAGCTCAACTTAGTGCCTAAAGCCTCATGTAGACTCCTTCAAAACTCCATAGTAAAAAACAGATCTCGACCGCTAACTATGCTAGTAGGAAGTCCATGTAACCTAACAATATCCCTCACGTATCGAGTGTCCAACGATGCTTGCGTCCTCGTACTCCTAACCGCTATAAAATGAGCGCATTTGGTAAGTCTATCAACTACGACCTAAATACTCTCACTCCCTCTCCTACTCCTCGGTAATTCATCAACACAATCCATAGAGATACTCTCACGCTTCCACTTAGGTATATCCAATGGCTATAACTAACCTTTCGGCTTCTTCTACTTTGCCTTTACCCTTTGACAAGACATACATCGAGCTACATACTCTGCTACACGCTTCTTCATACCCACTTAATGAAAGATTCTCTTCATATCACTATACATTTTGTTCCTACCAGGATGAATGGTTATCCTCGAACGATGAGACACTACAAATACTAGGTTAGTCTACTCCATAATGAGAGGAATACCTTACCAACCACCTCTCCATAACCATCCCGTCAAGTCAGTGGCATACTGCCTCAAATGGCTTAGCTACTCTCCTCCACTGTGACAGCCTGCCTTTTAGACGGTTTAAGTCAACAATAAACCACACATGTCTTGCTCAAACTATCCAAAGGACAGGTTATTATTGGTATTGTTCAAATGAAATAAGATTCAAAATAACAAAATTCAGAATCTCATAGGGGAAGGATAAAGTATGATACAGAAAATAAATAATATACAACTTATGAAGCTATTTTTCAACAAAATCAGAATTTACATTTTTTCAGGAAAAATAGATAATTGCTATAATAGTTGTAGATATGGTCCTCGAGCCGTGTTTGTCTTCAGAAATAACTGTCTTTGCTAAACTGAAATACTCGGTCTGACCCGAGCATAAAGTAAAACAAAAACACTCAAGTTAGGACTATCATTCTTATGTAAGTAAGTCAACTCAAGTGAAATGTACAGATAACTCAATAAGTGAAATTCTTAGGTTTAAATAAACATCATCTTTCCTATTATAAACCAGTTCATTTTAAATTTTGAATCATGTTCGTTTCCAATCGATTCATTATTAAATTCAACTTCAGATTTCAATTTTTCACTTAAAGCTATTAAGTTAAAATCAAACAACTAGTTTAAATCTAAAATCCAATTAAAACTTTCATTAAATTAATTAAATTTCAATTTCATAATTTCAAGTTCAAACATAAATTTAAAACTTACAATATTCCAATTTTATTTCTAAATCAATTTAATTAAATCCAAAGTGGTTTTTATCGGGTACATATCTTTTCAACCCAAAGTGATTTTGCTAAATATCAGGGAACTTGGATTGTGAGAACAATAATAACATAAATAACATAACATGTCAATGACCAATACGTGCATAATTAACAATTTAATATATACGTATGCATAACTTATATATCACATGCGCCTCATATCATAAACAACATAAGTGAATATTTCAAATTCTAACATGTCATACATTAACATAACATATAAATATATAGCATGACATAGATACAAGGAACTTGCAAGGTGATTTACAATAAAATAACACGACATATCATTTTTCCAAAACATAACACATTATTTCCGCATAGCATAGAGGAATATTATTAACATAGCATGTGCAATATATAATTTTATAAACCGAGCACTTTTTTTTTCTTTCAACATAGCATATGTGACATATTTCAACATTGCATATATAATTTTTTTCTAACATAACACATTTTCTAACATATCATATGTGATAATAAATCAAATCAACATAACATATTATTTGTGACATATAAAGCAATATGTGCATTGAATATGATAACACAAATTCAAGCGAACATAACAATATATATATCACATATTCTTATTTAAAGCAAACATTTATCGTAACATTTTAATTGATGTTTATTGACCTGATCATAAAAATGTTAATTGTGAGTGATTGCTCACCTTCCCAGGTTAGAGAATTTTTGACAACACAAATAGATAGATCCAAGTTGAAAATCCAAACACGACAAGCTAATCAATCCTATCCAAAGCAACAATTCAAAAGCAAAGCAAAGCATGACAACGCAAATCAAATAAATTATGTTTTTTTTATAAAATAGAGGAGGAGAGAGAGGAGATGGTCAGAATGGTGGTGGAGGGCGGGGGCAAGGGGAGAAAGGATGGAAGGGTTTTGAAGAGAGGAAGGATGGAGTTTGGGGATTTGTGATTTGGAGTTTTGGAGTTCTGTAGATTTGAGGAAGAAGAAGAGTACGTATAAAGTTTCTCAATGGGAAAAAATATACACGTACTTGTTTAATCAGATAGGAAACAGAAGGTCAATAGGTGGGAAAAGGAAGGCTCCAAAGTCTCTTAGGGTTCCTAGGTTCTCTTTGGTTTACTAAGGAGGCCATTAGACCAAACAAACCTAATAAGAATTAGCAAAAGCACAAATATACACTGCAAATTTATGTAAAATTTTCATAGTAATTTATATTTTTAGAGCAATGGGAATTTAATTTTGACAAAATAAAAAATGGAGAGGAGATTAGAATTTAGTCTAGTATCATATAATAAGAATAAAAATTTAAACTTAAATTTTCCAAGCAAAAGTCAAACTTTGACTAATTTTGACCGAAATTCGAAATTTCATAAAGAAATTTTATTCTATTAAATTTGGTCAAATAAAACACTCAACATCACAAATTCAATTTTCTTTTTCAAATTTTCTTTTTTATTTGAATTCGAAATACTGCCATTTTAAAGTTGTTAAAAGTTACGAATCCTTACACTTTAACTTAATTAAAAGATGTAATATCAATTAATGCAATATTAATTTGTTACCCCTTATCATATTTAAAAGGTTAAATGCCAATCAATTCAATATATATATATTTCAAATCAAACGGTAGTTAAATTTCCAGTTTATTATTACAAACATATTTGTAACTTCTATTGTCGTCATTAAACAGTTGTAACGTTCATTGCATTAACAAAAGACATCCATCACTTACCAATTAATTGTTTTACCACATTCTGTTCTTTGAAATCAACTTGGTATGCTATCATTTGAATCACGCATTTTATTTTCCTTAAATAAATTTTCATTATATCAACGCTTACAATTTCCTTTATTATCGAATTCATGCCATTAACCACGCGTCCAATTCTCATCCAATTACATTCAGACCTGTGTTATCATTCTTATTATTCAATCAATAATACCCTACGAATTATATTAACATAACTTTACATTTTATACATTCATTATTTTTCCGTTAACATCTTTTACCATATTAACAGCAATAATTAATTACATAAATTTTCGTTGATTTCCCAATTAATTTCAAACATATTATATAATGAGATGATAAATGAACAAATGTTACTTTTAAGTAATTTTATCACGTTTATAAATTTATTGTTTACAAACAATGATTATAACTACTACCACGTCACCGATCTCATATTCTATATTAACCAATTTCAATCAATTACATAAAAGCTCACCATTACATACAACATTTAATTTATTTCATTATCTACAATTACAACCTAATTAACTTAAAATTTATTTCAATTGATTGAAATTATATTAGATAGTTATCAATAGCATTCAAACAATATTACTACATCATATTCTAATTATTTCCTCAATAATTTTTTTTAATTTCTCAGAATATTAATTTTCAAAATCCTATTAAATTTAATAGTTTTAATTATCAAATTTTATGGGTCATTATACTCTCCCCCACTCAAAATATTTCTTCCTCGAAAAGGAACAAAAAGGGATAAAGAAACTAATATTTTTTTCTTCAAAATAATCAATTTATAAACACTTTAAACTTACATAATTAAGTATTTAGATAAAATATATCAACTTATAAAAATTAAATCTTTCATATATAAGTTTAATAAAAGTTTGAAAACATTTTCACTTTCATAAAATTTTTCTAAATCCTAAATTTACGAATTTCTTTGGCAGAGTCTCCTTTGTACGGATCCGAAAAAAATAATAATATCAACAATTTCAATATATACACATCATATTTCAAAAATAAAACGCCCAAATCATGGGAAAGTAAAATAAAATATCATTGCAAAACTATAATCTAAAAACGTACCTACCTGTTTGTCACGCAAACAACTTAATTTATGAAATCAAAAGCAGTAGCTAATGCTTCCATCAACATGTATTTCAGTTATATAATCTAAAAGAGTTAAAATTATGTAAAAGATTATATATTAGTTGTTTCAAATAATAGTACAAGGAACATACAATATATATAATGTTCTACCATTAATGCAACAATGGAAACTATCAGACATCTATAGCAACCAAACTCAGGGTTTGTTTAGGTTCGGACACTTTTCATCGTCCAAGAGTGCAAAATAATCTACCAAGTGTACCTTACAACAGCCTTTGGTAATTACTTAATAGATTATTCATACAACCTTATACAATTTAACGTATCATTCCCCAAACATCACATAAGCCAAATACATAGGATTCTAAATATTATTTAAGTTTATTCAATTGGTTTTTTCTTCATCATTTACTTTTCATTCATTTATTTGTATAAAGATCGGTCACTTACATAATTTGTTTTCCACTAAAGATTTAAGTCATTAATGAATCATTTCATAAAATATTACTTAAGCTTATACTTCTTACTTAAGATTATAACTTAATTCGGTTATAGAATAAAAATTTAAGTTTTTGGTTTCTCCCTTGAAGAGACAAGAAATATTTCAATATATCTAAAAAAATCAGTTAAATCATTTAACCTCATTCACTTAGTAAAAATATAATATATATTTAAAACATCCTCATAGCATTATGTAAGGATTTTCCAAAAAGTTTAAAAAAATATTATAAATTTGTATCAAAACATCATAATAAGCTTTAAAAATAATGTTTCTTAAATCCGATAATTTATTAGGCTCGTTATTTTAAAATAAGTATAAACTCAAGATTATTAAACTTAAACTAATAGTATCCTCAAATCTTACATTAAATTTTTAAGTCAAAGTATAAAATTTCATATATTCATAATTAATTTTACACATTTGTTTTAAAATGAATATTCAAATCGTGGAAAAATATTTATTCTGGTTTAATACAAGATTCAAATGGTAAATAAACCTTTAAATTTACTATTAGTACTTCAAAATCAAGGAAATATTTCAAACCATACTTTCAAAAATAGCGACTCCAATTTATTTTTCAAGCATATTACTATAAATAAATTTCCCGAATCATTCTTTTTATAAAATTGCAAAAAACATTTTTTTTATATAGTCCATTTATATAATATCTTTAAATTATGCATTCAAAGAAACTTATATAAATTTTACTTGAAATATTAATTTGAATACTTCATTTGCAAATCAGTCATTTTTGAAAGAAAAAAAATTCATCTGTAAAATTTGTTACTGCATTTATAAATACCATTTATGTTTTTTTTATAATAATGTGACGCCCCACCTCTATACCCACGCTAGCCAAGAACACTACAGGTGAATGCTGTCAACTAGCACGGAGAATAAGGCTGTTGAGGAGCGACCACCTGTATAATTGCTTTGCGCGAGCACCGATATGTCAGATAGTATAACATGCATTTTATCTCAAGAGGAAATCCGACACACCGATACAAACACAAAGCTACTACACAGTGGCTATGATAATCTTCGGAAACAAATACAGAAATAAACATAACGTAAATCAGTCACAGATAATTCATATCACAAAGGCGGAAGAAGATATGAATACATAATTAACACATGGAAGTGTAAATCAGAGTAGTGGTCAAAAAGATCCACAATAATACAAAAGAATAGCAACACGTGCTATACAAAGAATACAACTATGAGTCTATATCTCAAGTGTATACAACAAAATAAACTACTAATCTAAGTAATTTTCCAAAAGTCAGAGTAATGAATCCCAGGGGAGAAGTCAAGCAGAAGCACCTGTAACATCTCGGTCTGACCCGCGTATTATTTAATAAGAAAATAATAAACGGATCAGTCTAACTATAAATATCAGATGAAATGATATAGAATAAGAGATATGATTAAACACATAATAATCACAATGCCAAGCTGTGATATACATAAGTAATTGAAAATCAACGAGAGATTAATCAATATCACCAAATCTACACAAGAATCAAAGAAATGTCATACTCCTCATTTCGTTCACCAAACCATAAATATTGACAATTATATCAATGCCAATCACAAAAGTCAGTGACACACAAATTCACCAATGCACAAATATTGATAAAACTTATCAATGGAAATCACGAAAATTGGTGAAGCACAAATTCTAGAAATCATCTCAAGAAATCCAGAAATCACAAAAAGGGGAAGGCCTATCACAAACGGGAGCATAAAGCCCACCAACACGTGTATCACAAACGGAACGCTAATTCCATGGTTGCTAACCATCACAAATTGAGCCGAAGCTCCACAAACGGCCCGAAGACCATGGGTTGCTACCCCACCAAATTGAGTCGAAACTCCACAAAACGGGGTTTAGTCTCCCTCGTAGACAAAGAGACATCGCACATTGCTAGTCTAAATCACAAAGACGATCGTCATGATCAACGAGAAGTGTCGATTACAGTAAGCTAGTAAATATATGAGCTTAGCATCTGTCCCATAACCACTAGCTTAACTTAAATATTTACGAACAAATTGTAGATCTCCACTAGAAAATTGTCACAAGATTTCAATCGAACAAGTCGAAAAATTAACCAACAAAGTGAACGCAAGCGTTTCATACCACTTGTTTTACTAAGTCGTTTAATTAGATTTCTCATACGAGTGAGGTAAAGGTTTGTATATACTAATAGATTGGAAAACGGTTTTATAAACGAATTTGGTATTAAAATAGTATTGAAATCGTTTGAGGAAAGAGTTTTGATATTTACTACTAGTATAGAAAACCTTTATATTTTTAAAGTGACAAATCACAAAGAAGATTGTAAGAACAATCAATCACTAAAATTCACATACGAAGACGTGAATCAAATCCAAAGAAATCGATATTAAATCCATCAAAGTGGATATTTCCAAAAGTTCCCAAGAAAATGTCATCAAAGTTGATAATTAAATGATAACAATAGAAGGGAACCAACACAAGCCCAAAAAAATTGGAATTCGTAAACAAAATAGGCAAGCAGGCAAAACACTGCAGTTTCAGACGTCTGAAACAAGTGGTTCAGACATCTGAATCTGGAAATATAAAGATTTCCAGAGCACAATTCAGACGTCTGAATCAAATGTTTCAGACGTCTGAAATAGGCATATTTTAGCCTATTTTCTTTCTGTTTGAAATAGAACCAATTCAGACGTCTGAAACCATATATTCAGACGTTTGAAACTGGGAATAAAAATCTTCCCAGAACCATATTCAGACGTCTGAATATTACGTTTCAGACGTCTGAATCTGGGGCTCAGGGCATTCCCTGAACCTAGGCCAAAAATGGCCAAACGAATATCGAAAACGATCGAACGAGTAAATGGCGATGACTAAGGAATTACGTCGAGCGACAACCCAGCCTAAACGACTCTTCGATACGCCTTAAATATCAATGTCCAAATATCCATAATAGGATTTTCATAAATTAGACCAAAACACCAAAAATTGGAATATATACGAAATGGATTCAAACCAAAATCAATTGCACACGAATAAACGTTAGGAATTCATACCTAACAATCGAAGATAATTATAGACAAAGATGTGAGATAAAAATCTCACCATTTTACAAAATCAAACAAGAAGAAGCTTGAAAGCAAATGGAGAATCAACCTCTCTTCAACACAACCCAAATGAGCTTGAATCTATGCTCAAAACAAGAACATTCCCAAAATTAGGTTTAGGAATTTCCGAAATTGGTAAGAGAATAAGTTGGAGAAGAAGAAGAGAATGCTTACCAATGGGTTCTCTTGAATTTGGAGCTAGGAATATGAGGTTGCAAGAGGAACTAGGGTTTGGGAGTTTTAATTTCCAATCTCTCCCACCATTATTGCCTTAGAACTGAAAAGAGGAAGAAGTGAGGGTGAATAGGGAAGAGTGGTTTAGTTTTGAGTATAAGTTGGCTAGTGGGCTGAACCTAAACTCAAAGTGAAAAAGGTCAAATTTTTGACTAACTCCAAATATATCAAAGTTTATACTCAAAAAGGTTGCAAACGACATTTTGAACTCAATGGAGGTGGTCCTGAGTCCTAATTCGACCGTATGCAAAAAGTAGCTTTTCGGACTAAATTTCGAGTATCGATAAAATATTTAAATAAAATATTTAAATAAAAAAATCGATAAATATGCGGGTTGTTACAAATAACATCTTTATAAATATATGTAAATTATTTGAAAATAATTAGTTACATCATTACTTTTATTGAAAAAGGAGTTATTGAAAACCTTAAATCCATTATTTACAAATTTTATTAG
Organism: Allium cepa; assembly: GCA_030765085.1. NCBI lineage: Eukaryota > Viridiplantae > Streptophyta > Magnoliopsida > Asparagales > Amaryllidaceae > Allium > Allium cepa. The sequence continues at coordinate 209,222,820 of CM060934.1, forward strand.
TTTTAAATCTCAAAATACTTTTCAAACATCATTGATAAATCAATAATCACTAACTTTAAATATGTTTTATTTAATTAATAATTTCTCACAATATTTACAACACTAATAATTTACTATTAAAACGTGTTGTACATAAATAAAAAATATTTTAAACATTTTAGAGTATGTATAAAAGAAAGGGAAAAATAATCAAAATATCCTTTATATAATACCTTTATCAAAATACCTTTATAACTCGTTGTTTTAACAAGTTTATCCTTATTCTCATAGACACTGGTCATACATTGATCAGGCGGAAGACTAGAAATCTCCAAATACTTAGTAGACCTATTTCAACACCTAGTGAAAATACTTAAAATAGATAGAAAAGTACTGCTCAAAATCTGATATCAAATGATGTTGTTACGATAGCGGTGGCCCATTGTTGATTCAGTGTTTACGCAATGGACATGAAACTTTCTAGAATATCCTTCCACCTTCTGGATTCGAGAAAAATATCGTAGCTATTTCATAAACAAAGGACCATCCACCCCTGTTGTAGTGGTATGCTGCTGATTCAATGATCTACGCAATGGGTGCACATCCTTCCTGGAAGATCCATAAATAACAGATCCCAGGACTAAAAGCACCTCCATTGGGTAAACTAAAGAACCATCTACCTTGAAAAAAATCGAGGAACTCATGAGTTTAAATCTGGACAACCATATCAGTTCGAATCCATTTCTGAATTCACCCAAGTATATTAGGGTTTTCGGTCGAATCCATTCCTGGATTTCCTAAGCCCATCTGGGTCGAAGCATATCATACTATACTTGTTCGTGGAGGGTACTTCTCCTTTTACTTCAAAATATATCATACTATATATAGTACTCTTTCAAAATCATAACTTCAAATATCACACTTATATCATTCCATTACATACGAGATTTCATTTCAGATCGAATACTTTCCAAATCAATAGTCTCGAATATATCAAACCATTCTTACATAAATTTCGTTGCATATAAGATTTATCTCTTCAGATCAAATACCTTCCAAAATCAATAGTCTTCAAAATCACCTTATACTTATGTAAAGTCCATCTTATATGAGAATCAAAAATTTTCCGAAATCAATTACAATGCATAAAAAGCCATATGGGAATGAACATCTTTGCTTTATAAAAGGTTTTGAATTTAGAATAGTTTTGAATCTAAAATAGTTTTGTATATAAAATAGTTTATAAAATAGTTTTTTGTACATAAGTCAAAATAAAAAAATAGTTTTGTAAATAAAATAGTTTGTAAAATAGTTTTTGTATAAAAGATAAAAATAAAAAAGTTTTGTACATAAAATAAAATAAAAATAGTTTTGTAAAATGGTTTTGAATTTATAGTAGGTTTGCATTACAAAAATTGTAATTTAAATTAGTAAGGATATCCACGCAACAATTTTCATTTCAGTGTCAAAGCATATCGAGTATAGTTGAACATAAGATGTACATATGCCATCATCACGCAATATCTCATTAGATCACTCGCTCGATCACACAAATTCGCTTTGGAACTAGTATTGTTCATTCAACTTCCCTAGTGCGGACTTTGGTAAAGTTTCTTGTCTAGAAACCATTATTTTCCTTGCATAGCCATATACTATAATAGTAAATTTTAGAATCAGACCAAATTTCCATATCAAATATTCACCAACAAGAATCGAATGAAAAATGCTAACATGAAATGGTGTAATTCACCTTGAACTTGTGTACTTAAATCCATATCAAATTAATTATGCGAACAAAAATATATTTACAACTTACGTATTTATTCCAAATTTTTTCATCACAACCACATTTTCAATTCACATTATAAATCTCATTCATTTATACACATTTTATGTCTTATCGTTTAATAAATATTTTTCCCCATTATGACAAATTCATTAATGAATAACCTTACTACATCTAACTTCATTTTAAATCACATTCATTTTCACATATAGCATTTCTCATTTAATACTACATTTATTTGCGAATCATTTCATAAGAATTTCCATAAATTTATAACCAATTTATAAGGCTTATCTTCTTTTATAAGACATTATTCGAGTTTAAATTTATCACAACTTTAATTACAACCATTTCTTGCAATAACCATTTATTTCATAAATAATTTACTGACTTTATTTATAATCATTTCATTTTAGATCATATTTGTTTACCCAATTAGCTTTTACTTTTACTTTTCAAATTATTTATGACATTCCATAAATTTTAACTAAGTTTATAAACATTTATACAACCATTTAGCTCTATTTATAGCACATTTTTCTCCACAATTTCAATCAAACACTCCAATACTCAAATTCACACTTATAGTACCATATTTCATCCCAAAAGTACATACAAAGTTTCAGAATCATTTTCTTAACATAAATCTTAACAATTCAAATCTTGTTTTACTCATTTTGACTTTTCCAATTAAGATTATAAAATTCAACTTTTATAATTTTACAAAATTACTAAGTTTGTACACTAAAATTAATTTCAAAATTTTGGACTATCCAGAATTTCATAACATTCCATTTTATTCTAATAGTTGAAACTGCCAATCAACGAAACACCAAGATTCACAACAAAACATTTCAATTTCATAAACAAATATCCTAATTATTCACTTTTTAATAATATCACTATTATTTACAAAATATGAGGAAACCAATTTCTAAAACATCGAAATTTAGTTCTCAGATTTTTAGTTTATTCTCTTTATTAAGACTAAACTTAGAAATCATGTTCATATAATCATTCACTTTATTTTCTTTAATATACCGTTATTAAACTAGTGTTTATTTCATAAATTCAAATCAAAGTAATAGCCAAGCTTGTAAATTGACTAAATACAACTAATCAACGATAAATGATAATAATTAAATATTATCATTTCCTGATACAAACACATTACAAATAACTATATTAGTTATATAAAAATTCATTCCCTTATATATAACATATAACGTTAGAAAAAAAACATTTCATTCAAAACTATAGAAAACATTTTATAGCACTAACAAATACGTGCTTACACACACACAAACACACTCAAACTCATTCTATGGTATTACCCTATCCCTAATGAGTAAACACCAATAGGCTAAGGTATATCTAAACCAAAGCTCCGATACCAACTCTAACAACCCGCCTTTTGGACAGTTTATGTCAACAATAAACCACACATGTCTAACTCAAACTATTCAAAGGACAGATTATTAATGAGATTGTTCAAATGAAATCAGATTCAAAAGAAGAAAATTTAGAATCTTGCAGCGGAAGGATAAAGTATAATACACAAAATAAATACATTTATAGTTCATGAAGCTATTTTTCAGCAAACTTAGAATTTATATTTTTTTCCCAAGCAGAATAGACAATTGCTGTAATAGTAGTAGATATGGTCCTTGACTCCGTCTTCGTCTTTAGAAATAACTGTCTTCGCTAAACCGAAATACTTGGTTTGACCCGAGCATAAAGTAAAACAAAAACACTTGAATTAGGACTAACATTCTTATGTAAGTAAGTCAACTAAAGTAAAATGTATAGATAACTCAATAAGCGAAATGCTTTGGTTTAAATAAACATCATCTTTCACATTATAAATTGGTTCAGTTTAAATGATGACTTTCATGTTTGTTTCCAATAGATTCATTATTAAATTCAACTTCAGATTTTAATTTTTCACTTAAAGCTATTAAGTTAAAATCAAACGACAAGTTTAAATCTAAAATTCAATTAAAACTTTCATTAAATCAATTAGAGTTTATTTTCATAATTTCAAGTTCAAACATAAATTTAAACTTACAATATTCCAGCTTATTTCTAAATCAATTTATTTTAACCCAAAGTGGTTTTATATCGGGAATATATCATTTCAACCCAAAACGATTTTGCTAACTATCACGGAACTTAGAGTGTGAGAACAATAATAACATAAATAACACAACTTGTCAATGGCCAACATCCGTGCATAATTAACAATTTAATATATTCACATGCATAACTTATATATCACATGTGTCATATATCATAAACAACATAAATGAATATTTCAAATTCAAACATGTCATACACTAAATAACATATGAATACATAACATGACATATATACAAGGAACTTGCAAGTTGATTTACAATAAAATAACATGGCATATCATTTTTCTCAAACATAACACATTATTTCCACATAGCATAGGTGACATATTATTAACATAGCATGTGCAACATATGATTTTATTAACCTAACACTCTTTTTTTCAACATAGCATATGTGATATATTTCAACATGGGATATATAATTTTTTTTAACATAACATATTTTCTAACATATCATATGTGACATATTTAACATACATATATGACAATAAATCAAATCAACATAACATACTATTTATGACGTGTAAAACAACATGTGCATGTGAATATTACAACACAAACTCAAGGGAACATAACAACATATATCACATATTCCTATCTAAAGCAAACATTTCTCATTACATTTCAATCGATGTTTATTTACATAACCATAAAAATGCTAATAGTGAGTGATTTCTCACCTTTCGAGGTTAGAGAGTTTTTGACAACACAAATAGATAGATCCAAGTTGAAAATCCAAACATGAAAAGCTAAACAATCCTATGCAAAGCAACAATCCGAAAGCAAAGCAAAGCAAAGCAAAGCATAACAACGCAAATCGAACAAATTGTGTTTTTTTATAAAATAGAGGAGGAGAGAGGTGATGGTCGGAATTGGTGGTGGAGGGCGGTGACAAGGGGAGAGAGGATGGAAGGGTTTTGAAGAGAGAAGGGATGGAGTTTGGGGATTTGTGATTTTGGAGTTCTGTAGATTTAAGAAAGAAGAAGAGTACGCAGAAAGTGTCTCAATGAGAAAAAATCTATGCGGACTTGTTTAGTTATACAGGAAACAAAAGGTTAATGGATGGAAAAAGGAAGGGTCCAAAGTCTCTTAGGGTTCCTAGGGTTTCTTGGTTTACCAAGGAGCCCGTTAGACCAAACAAACCTAATAAGACTTAGCCAAAAACACAAATATACACTGTAAATTTATGTTGAATTTTCACAGTAATTCATATTTTTAGAGCAATAGGAATTCGATTTTGACAAAACGAAAAATGGAGAGGAGATTAATTCAGTCTAGGATCATAATAAAAATTTAAAATTTAAATTTTCCAACCAAAAGTCAAACTTTGACTAAGTTTGAAATTTCGCAAAGAAATTTTATTCTATTATATTTGGTCAAAAAACACTCAACATCACAAATTCAATTTTTTTAATTTAAATTCAAAATACTGTCATTTTAAAGTTGTTAAAAGTTACGGATCTTTACACTTTATCTTATTTAAAAGATGTAATATCAATTAATACAATATTAATTCGTTTTCCCTTATCATATTTAAAATTTTAAATGCCAATCAATTCAATAATATATTTCAAATGAAATGGTGGTTATAAATTTCCAATTTATTGTTACCAACATATTTGTAACTTCTATTGTTGTTATTAAACAGTTGTAACGTTCATTGCATTAAAAAAAACATCCATTACTTACCAATTATTGTTTTACCACATTCCGTTATTTGAAATCAACTTTGAGTGTTACCATTTAAATCACAAATTTTATTTTCCTTAAATAAATATGCATTATATCGTCGCTAACAATTTCCTTTATTATCCAATTCTCATCCAATTACATTCAAACATATGTTATCATGCTTATTATTCAATTAACAGTACCCTATAAATTATATTAACATATGTTTACATTTTATTACATTTATTATTTTATTTTTAACATCTTCTACCATATTGACTGCAATAATTAATTACATAAATTTTCATTGATCTCCAAATTAATTCCAAACATATTAAATAATGAGATGATAAATGAATAATTGTTACTTTTAAATTTTTTATCACATTTATAAATTTATTGTTTACAAACAAAGATTATAACTACTTACCACATCGCTGATTTCATATTCTATATTAACCAATTTCAATTAATTATATATAATCTCACCATTACAAACATCATTTAATTTATTTCATTATTTACAATTATAACAAAATTAATCTAAAATCTATTTCAATTAGTTGAAATTACATTAAATAGTTACCAATAGCATTCAAACAATATTATTAAATCATATTCTAATTATTTCCTCATCAATAAATCATAAATTTTAATTTCTCACAATATTATATTTCAAAATCTTATTTAATTTAATAGTTTTAATTATCAAAATTTACAGTCGTTACATCCACCAAGCTTCACAAAAATATCTACTAGCTACCACCAACTTAGAGCATCACCCTGTAACTGCCAGTAGCTAACCATCTCCTTATCTCATGTGATTGGCCTCTCAATCTAGAGATCCTCTTAGAAAGAATCTATGTCCTTGAATCTATATATATGACCCTATCCCTACATACTATTAATTTAAATTTAAATTCATTTTTGGGTATTATGCCATTTCTTGGGTCAAAAGGAGGCATATACTTGTAGAAATTTTAAAATGTACGTGTTTAAACTAAAAATAAAACTTTACCATGTAATGTGTAATATATTTATCGAGATAAATAAATAATGAAATAAATGTTAACATTATTTATGTGTATTATTTGTATTATGTGATTTATTTATCTTTACATTTAAATGAAAACAAATTTACCACTTTTATTGATGTAAATATAGTATGCATATTGAAACCTTCATTTTAGTGAATAATTTTAAATTGAATTTTCCGAATAGTCTAAATTCAAGATTAAATAACTAAAATATACTGATTAAATGTATATTATTATGCAATATTGAGGTTGGTTTTGTAAATAACTATACAAATTTTAAAATGTAGGTATTGACATTAAAAAAGAATTTTAGAATGCAATGCATGATAAATATATTGATATAAATGAATTATAAATTAAATTTATAATTATTATTTATGTATATAATTTACGTTGTGTGATTGATGTATTTGTTATGTGACGGCGGTCGGACCAAGCTTCCTATCTTCAGCACGTGGCATACACATATAAATTTGCGCATACTTTATTGTAACAAATGGAATATCCAATGTTATGTGCCTACCAACCCATACTTATTACTACTTCTCTAAGTTATTTAGTAATGTGGGACTATCTCAATTCTAAACCTTTGTCTCCTCCTTACCACATACGAGACAACCCTAACAATCTCTCTCTTGACTCGCATCCTCTTAGAGTATTTTAAGAGCATTCTTTTTGTTCACATGGTCCACTTCGCAACGTCGGCTCTGATACCACTTTTTATGTAACGATGATCAGACCAATCTTCCTATCTTCAGCACTAGCATATGCATATGAATTGGCACAAATTTTATTGTAATAAAAGGAATCTCTGATGTTACGTGCCTGCCAACTCATATTTATACACTACTTTTTCAAATTATTTAGGATATGTGACTATTCCAATTCCAAACCGTCGTTTCCTCCTTGCCACATGCAAGACAACCTTAAAGTATTTATATATATAAATGAATTCTTTAATATTATTTTTATTAACATGAAGATGGTATAAATATTGAAATTACCATGTTATATAATTTATTAGACAAATCAATAAGTAAAATATTACCGAGTTTGTTTAAATTGTTTAAGATTACGTAATTGATTCTAATATATGGATTTAAATGCAAAATATTAGAATTGAACTTAGACTGGTTTTGTAAATAGTTATATAAATTTTAAAATAAAGGTACTTGATGTAAAAAAAACCATAATACTGTAAAGCAACATATGATGATATTATGTAGACAAACGAATTATAAATTGAATTTGTCTTTATTATTTATGTCTATGCTTTATTCTTATGTGACCTATGCATCTTTACTTTAACGAAAAATTAATTTTACCATTTTTTTGATAGAAATATGGTGTACATATCAAAATTTTCATATTTCATAACTTAGTAAACAAATTAATGAATATTAGTTAATTAGATTTATCTAATTTGATTACAAATTTAAAATTACATAATTAATTTAAATAAATGTGATGAAATATGAAGTATTAGGAGAAAAGCGAGGTGACTTTTTTAAATTATTATGATAATTTTAAATGTTGGTATTTGAATCAAAATGTAGAATCTTAGGATGCAGTGTACAATAAATTTATCAAGATAAATGAATTAAAATTAAATTTGTTATTATTGTTTTATGTGATTTATATATTATAATTGATTAAAAATATCAATTTACCATGTTAGTTGTACAATAGAAGTATACATATTGAAATTGTTATTCTTTAGTACATAATGGACTTAAATATAAAATATTATGATGTAACTAATGAGTTATTTTTAAATAATTATGTAAATTTTTAAATGACCATATCAGAATGTTAAATAATGGTAGAGAATTAGTAATAAGTGTAAGGTGGTAAATAAAAAGATTTATAGTAAAATATCAAGAGAGAATCAAGGAGAAGAGGGAAAACTCCTAGAATCAATAAGATAGTTAGAAATACTTCTGCCTTACAATTATTTAATATATATGGAAAAAGGATTTAGACATCCAAAAATGCTATACATGCACCAAAAACTTAACAAATTAATATACATCAATTTTCTCTTTACCTAAACGAACAAAATTACAATAGCACCTATATCTTCCAAGAAAAGTTACATTTTCGTACTTTGTTATTCCTTTTTCATCATTTCAAACAAAATATCCAAATTAGAATCCAACTTTGCGAATTCAAATCTATATGCATGGGCAATTTTCATATTCTTTTGTTCATGTCAATCCTTACTTTAAGAGATTATTCAACATTTGTTTCCAAATTCATCATCTTAGTTTAGCTGATTTAAAAACGAAATATTTGCAAAACGTAAAATAAAATTAATGATATAAATAATATCTTAGTTATTATACTAGACATGTCTTTTGGTGAATTTCATAATAAAAATTATTAAATTTCGTTTTTATCTTTACATAGTTTAGTTTTAATTTAGTGGGTTCAAAAAACATTTGTCCCCCTTGTAGTGGGAAAGAAGGACTAACATGTCCTAAATTTAATTTTGAGAATGCAATTGTAGTTTAAGTAAATTTTTAAAAAAAATACCCTATAGAAAATATATATTTTAATCCGTATGTTATTTCTTGCTTGGCATTATTGTAGGACACATGCATAATTTACATGGATTTGGAATGAGTTCACATCGATAATGTGGCAAAACTTGGTTGTAACTAACCATTGGATCGTTGGTATATGACATCCATCTAACGAATTTTTCTCTTGCGCCAATCGATTGATGATGTGTAATTCATTAATGTTACTATCTCTTTCCATCAGTTTTGCATTATGCATACACGTGGTACATTTGAAAGGTGGAGATTTCCTAGTACCATATTATTGATTTTGCATGCTTTAGAAGCATTCTTTCTTAGGTTAGTCTTCTTTTGATCGTTGCAGACTTTAGCAATTTTTGACCAGATGCCCGTCCTTACATACTTTCGATTAATGAATCCTTTGGTTTTTTTGGTGTTTGATTTATGTACTTAATTATTAAAGTTAGCACAACCAAAAGAAGAAAATGAATGTATGAACCTTCATCATTTATACCTTTTGGCTAGCAAACAGTTTGGTGTTTTTGTTACTTATAATCATATAAAGTTACACATATTATTCATTATATAACCCACCTTCGGTATTTCCAAAATAAATGTATGTATGTCTTTTACATTATTAATTGTTTAAGAAATGCTTATCTACTATTGTTTTATACCGAAAAGGCAAAATGTGCTCACGGAAAAAAAGGGAGTAACACCAATCCTTCCTTTTTAGTAATTGACGTAAGGTATTGTTATTTAACTTTCTATTAAAGATGTTCGCATATGAGTTAATAATATTTGGCAACATAATCAAACATCAGACCATTTTTACTACAAATAAGATTCTTTAAATAATTTAAATTAGTAGCAATTAAAATAGCAATAAAACAATCCATCAAATAAAAATGAAGAACAATAAAATTAAAACATCGATTTTAATAAGGTTCATGATAATGTTAAATGTAACACCCCTCACTCTAAAATCCAAAGTTGGAACTTTAGTGTGCTATAGTCTTCTTAGAATTATCTTTCGAAAATAAGGATAAGATTAGTTAGATTATATAGCCATAAGTAAAAAGAATAGATATATAGAATGAAACACATCATTACATACATAGTTTTACAATTGTTATTACATCCCAACATCACGCCCACATGGTTCAAAAAAAAGTACAACATAGCTATTAGTGTCACACATAATATATGAATATGCGAACATAAACACAAATATAACACCTAAGCCTTCAGATTCATCCTAGACTTGCATTATTTAGCTATTCGAAAAGCAACCCGCCTGAGCCCATAAACTTGGCTTACTCAAATGAGCATTCATGAGTTTATAGGGAAAAAGAACAAAGACACGAGTCCCAACATAAAGTATGGTATGAGTAACATTTTACTCTAAGTAAGAAGATTAAAAAACAGCTCCATTGTATGCAGGATGGGTTTTACCCTTTACAATGCCAAAGAAATACCGTGAAACCATAACCGAAAGAATCCTTATGTTTATCCCACAACATTATAACTGAAAGAACTTTTACTATTCGACTACAACTAAGGCTTTACGCTATATATTATATACATTTTCACATAGCTTTCAGACACCACAAAGGCCGTTTGCCAATATACTATATATATATATATATATATATTTGCGCTTAGCTTTCAGTTGCTGCTAAGTCCTTACGCCTCATCATTCTTGGCTGCTACTTAGGCCTTACGCCAAAGCTTTTGTTTTTTAAGCTACCACACATGCATTACACCAAAGCTTTCATTTTTACCTGCCATACAGGCATTGCACCTAATTCACTTATGGTTTTAGACTACCTCTTTCACCATACGTCTACTACCTTTCCTTGGTTGCCGCTTTAGGCCTTACACTAAGCTTTTGTATTTCAGTTGCCACATAGACCTTACACCTACGCTTTCATGTTTACACCTGTGCTTTCATGTTTTGGTTTCCACATAGGCTTACGCATATACTTTTGGTTTTTCGACACCACCTCAGGCCTTATATCATCTACCAACCATTCTACCTAACTATTCACTTTTAGGGTTTCACTTGGCTGTTTATTAAGTTGATATCTCGACTATCCACCTTTTAATTATTAATAGTGATTGTCATGTTATCATCCATGTGTATAATATAAAATATGGCCATCTTAAGCGTTAATATTTATTATAGTCTCTGGAAGTCATTAGTTTCGGTTTACACTCTCTACTGAGAGTTACTTTAGTTTCTACGATTAAAACCCTCGGTTTCATTCAAGAAGACGATCATAGTTTAGTTTCAGTGATTTGCGTAATTAATTTTTAATCTATCTGAAATCACCTCCTTTGTTTATATTTCCTTATTAACCATCGATCGCCTTCGGTTCTTGATTAATACATTCAATTCGCTAACCCTAACCTCAAATCTGACTTATCTCAGCATTTCTATTTAAGATATCATACTTAAGATTTTGGTTTTATTGACGTTTGGTTCAACTCTACCTCCTTCGGCATTGCCCTTCGATGCATGTTGAAAATTGTTCTTGCACATCTTCCTCTAACTTTTCATGTTTAGACTTTTGATTCGTTTGACTTAGTTCTTTCTGATCGTAATCTGACATGTTCAACCCAAAATATGGATCTGGTCCCTTGAACCAATCTTTACTACTGTTTATTTAAATCTACCTTACGACAACAACTGTTTGCTTTCCGTCTCCCCATTATGACCCTTGGACTATAGTTAATTTATTTGGAAAATGACTTACTTCATCACCAGATAATCATAGTAAAACAAATCATGATTTGTTTCCATGCGACTAATCAAGTTCCTTATCTCTAACCATTTTCCAGGTCATATGGCCTTTTATTAATTCAGAACAATCGTTTACTTATGGGAGAAATCATATAACCAGAAACCGTCACTAAAAAAATGTTTCTATCATCATGTTAAATTCTTGAATCTGATAGGTTTCAATAGGCATGAAAATCATTCTATAAAACTTGGTTGTGGGAAGTTCAAAAAAGAAGATAGGGTTAATGAATATGTTTACTCACCTATATTTTTTTTATTTTATGGTGTCTCTAGTTCTTAGCTTTAATATTTCCTTTTCTTCGTTTTGTTGTTTAGGCCGCAATCACCACTAAAGAACTTAAGCTTTTTTTTGCAGAAAAAATAAAATATTACTGTTTTTCATAGGCAAGACGGATTATAGTGGCTGTACCAGTTTTAATTTTTTTTATAGGTGTGAGGTGGAAAATCTTCGGCAAACATATCGGTTAATAGTGCCCCGACCACTTTCACTCTCACTTACATTACATATCACTCAAAATAAATAATAAGAAAATGACACAAAGCACTATGACACGTCAAACACACTTTAACAAACAAAATGACAAACCAACTATGATATGAAATTGTCAAAAAGGCTTAAACCACATTTTTGCAATGAAAATTCATTCTCTAGCAACTGATACACAAACTTGAAAGTAGCTTCCAAAGAAATGGTTCCATGCGTCCAAGCATACAAATTTAAAAGCAGCACCATCGCATAACAAGCATAATTACCATAAGTCGAATGGCCCAATTAAGGCACCGTAAATTTCATAGGTAAAGCAAAACATATCAGCAACTCCAACATTTCCATACAGCAAAGATATTACATAAGTGATACAAAAGATACCCAAAATGCAAAGACTAGGCATCAACACTACATGAACTGTACTATTTGAGAATGATAATTGGAAGCATCTAATCTTAAAGTCAAATTGAAGCATGATAGATTTCAATGAATGTCAAAACCCTCGTTGAAGCAATCGCAAAGGCCACCACTAATGATGCTAAGAAAAAGATAAGGCATGATAAGTGTCCAACTAGCAAAATTTGAGGCATAAAGTTCGATATGGCAACAAGACCAATGTAAGTTTCATGCCACCCATAAAAAATAAAACTGAACAAGTACATGTACCGCTGCTTCAGAGCTAGACAATGAAGCACCTAATGCCACTTCAAAAGCAAAGATTAAGTCCAAAGAGTGATTTTAGTAAAACCGAAGGAAGTTCATGGCGAAAAAGGGACACGTGATGTCAAATTTGAAAGATAGACAACAACAAACTGTGGATCTGAACGATTCGAATTTGATTGTTGCATTTGATTAATTAAAAGCTCAAATCCAACTGTAGCTTTTGTTTTTAATTATGAGTGTAATGAAATGAAAAGATGGAGTTGATTATCATTACTTCAAAAGAATAATTAAACCACTAGCCCACCATCTCCTTTTCTTATTAATTAGTTAGCTCTAGCGGATGCATTTAATTCTTATCAACTTAGATTTTCAACTAGGATTTTCCTAGCATCACTTGCTTCATCCAAGTAGAATGAGTAACTAAGCGTCACATGAATTTTCACTCTTTTTCATTATTTCAGTTTTCTTTATTCCCATAATTAATTATTTATTAATCTACGCTCCCCTTTATAGGAATTTTGTCCTCAAAATTCAAACAAGGCACAATAATAAATTCTAAGCTTTCTTATGCCTACACTAACTTTTACATACATGAGTTCTTTATTCGAGTGTCTTAATCAAAAAATGCATTGGTTCCACTACCAATACATGGAAAATCAACCATACTATCATACACACACAAATATATCAATACACACACAAGGCATAAAAATAAACCTAGCAAACATATATGCTAAGCTTAAAAAACAACATAGGACAAGCCTTCTTGACTTTATCCTTCGTATTCTAAGTATAATCATCTCGGTCTTCGCTTCACTGGACCTGAACAAGTTGACATCCTGCTTTGCAATTCGAATAATTCTTAAGTAGGTCATGTTCGGTTCAAAAATATCATAGGATCTCGGTTACACTTCCATAATAGTACATGAAACACATTATGAGCCCCGATATAAGCACTCGATAGATCAACTCTATAAGCTAGCTTACTTATCCTCTCAAGTATAGGAACATGCCAACATAATTGGTGCTACCTTTCTAGCTTTTTCGAACCATATAGTGCTTTCATAGGTATATCTTTACAAAAGCATGATCCTCAAGGTCAAATTCCAACTCTCTACACTCCTATCGGCATAGCTCTTTTGCCTAGATTGGGCGTCTTTCATCCTTTGTGGAATCAATTTGACTTTCTATGAAGCTTCTCTTATAAGATTCGAACCTAATATATGTCTATCATGCATCTCAAACCAACTTACTAGTGAATTTCAAGGTCTTCCATGCAATACCTCAAAAGGTGACGTTCCTATACTACACTGGTAACTATGGTTAAATGAAAATTCCACCAAGTGTAAGTTGGCTTCCCACGATCCACCGAAGTCCACATAAGCTCTTAGCAAATCTTCTAGCACTTGGCTGACCCTCTCGCCTGGCCATTTGTCAGCGAATGTTAAGTAGTGCTCATACACAACCTTGAAACCAAAGCACTACGTAGGCTTTGCCAAAACTCACTAGCAAACAACTGGTCTCTATCACTCACTATAGTACTCGGAATACCATGAAGTCTTACTTAGTTATATCATATAATTCATCCAACCTAGCAATCATTCTCGTGGACCTTGGTCGTATAAAATGTGCACTCTTAGTTAACCGATCGAGTATAACCATACGCTTCCATTTCGAATTTGATCCTTAGAAAGTCATCGACAAAGCCTATTGAATCCGAATCCCATTTCCATATCGGGATTTCCAAAGCTATAAAATACCAGTTGCCTTTTGGTGTACCGCATTAACATGTTGGAATGCGAAACATCTCTTCACACATTCCCCAATCTCTATTTTCATTCCTTCCCAGTAGAAGTTATACTTCATATCCCCGTACATCTTAGTGCCTCCTAGGTGAATTGAAAACTTGGAATGATGACATTTATTCCAAACCAAATTATGGAGGTCACCATTATCTAGTACATACAACCTTCCCCTCTTTTTAAGCCATCATTTTTTATTAACACAAAAGTCCTTAAAATCTTTGGTCTCAACACGGATCTTCCTCCCATCTTTCGACGGTCCTATCCATGTACATTGGATGGAATTCTAAGAAAAGATAACGTCTCAGAGTTTCAGCTTGGACTCGGATTTGACTAAAACTACATATCGCACGGAGCAAATGTCTTGAAGACATTCCATTCCTCAATCATAACCCGAGTATAATTCTGCTTCTTCCAGCTCAAGGCATCAACAACTTTATTTCACTTTCCTAGGGTATATTCTATTCCAAATTCGTATGACGTCAAAAATGCCAACCATTAGTATTGCCTCATGTTCAACTCCTTCTGACAGAACAAATAGCTCAAACACTTATGTTCAGTAAACAACTTATACCATTCTCCTAAAAGGTAATGCCTCCAAATCTTTAGCACAAAGACATTTACCGCTAACTCTAAGTTATGAGTTGGGTACTTAACCTCGTGGGGTCTCAACTATTTAGAGGCGTAAGATACCATTATGCCATTCTACATCAACCCAGCTCCCAAACCTAAACCTAAAGCTGTATGCACAATCTTATCCCCATTCCCTCTAGCATAAGCAAAACCGGAGCTTTCGTCAACTGAATCTTCAATTCTCAAAATTCTGCTTTGCATTCTCTTGTCCAAACATATCTATCATTTTTTCGAGTAACTTTAGTCTATCGCACTGCCATTTTAGAGTAGTCCTTAATAAATATGCAAAAGTATGCATCCAACTCTAAGAAACTTCTTATTATAGTAACCATCTTTTGCCTCCTTCAATCATTTATGGCTTAGACTTTCGAATGGTGTACAACCAATCCCTCCTTCGAATTTCCATGACCCAAGACGTTCACTTCCTATTTTCAAAAATGATACTTGGAGAACTTCTCCTTCATCTTGTGCTGTCGTAATGCCACCAATAATAATTTAAGATGAACTTGGTTATCTTGCTCATCCTTAAAATATATCAAAATATCATCCACGAAGACCAATGCAAATCTATCAAACTGATCATGAAAGACTTGGTTCATAAGATTTAGAAATAATGTCAAAGCATTCTTTTGCCCAACAGCCAGTCATATGAATCGTACCTTGTCTTAAATGTTGTGAAAGGAATACTCTTCTTAGCAACTCTTAGTTGATTAGATCATATAGCCAAATCTAACTACGAGAATACTCTAGCTCCACTTAATAGATCAAATAAATTATCTATCATTGGCAAAGGATAGCGATTCTTCACTGTCAGTTCATTCTGCTTCTTATAATCAATACACTTTTGAGTTGATCCATCCAACTTTTTCAAAAATACCGCAGAAGCTCCCCACTGTGAAATACTTGGTCCAATAAAAATTCTTAGCTCAAGTTCCACTAACTACTTCTTCAATTCCTCCATTTCATTCTAGACATTTTATTATGTGGTCCACTAATAGGTTATGCCCTAGGTACCAAGTCAATGCAAAATTCAATCGTTCTTCTCAAAGGTAAACCCATTATAGGCCCAAAAACATCGGTAAATTCCTAAACTACAAAAACTCTATCCAGCTCCTCTTCCATACTTTCTAAGGAACACATAATGAAATCTTGGATCTTCTCTTCATATCATCCAAAGATACCAAAACCCTATCTAACTTTTGGATTCATGGGCAATGATTTTCCTGACATGATAAATTATGGCCTCACTTCGTCTTACCAACCCATACCTAATATTACTCCTTCCCCTCAAAGTCAAACATAAATGGGTCAAGAAAAAATAAGTGGTTGCACAGAATAAACTCTAGGTAAGTGCCTTAACTTGAGAATGGCATACCCACTGTTCAGATTAACTACTCACAAAGAACTAAATAGGTAATATCCAATCCAACTCTATCAACCACATCGTTGGAAATTAAAGAACGTGTAGCACCGATATCAAAGAGAACTCTAATTGGAAAACTAGAAATGGGAATTATACCTTCAAACACAACATTCTTGTCTTTCTCCTTAGTGGAAGGTCCAACTCTTGAATCTTCTAAGGCAAACATCCTTGTCTACTTCAGCTCCATGCAATCCCTCACAGTAGAAGCATTTGGCCTTAGCCATTGCAGCTGTTGCAAGCACATTGATGCATAATGCCCCATCTTTCCATAGTTGTAGAAAATAATTTCCAAAAGCTCCTTTTGGTTTCCCCCTTCCAGAGCCTTCCCCTTCGGTTGCTGTTCCTTCTTTCCCTTCTTGTAAGGAGTGAACATCATCTTTTATTCTGGCCTGGGCTTCTCCTTCGCTCTGCTTTATGCTAAATATATACTATCATATTTCCTTAACATATCCAAAATCAATTCAAAAGCAGATGCCACGTGCATCATCACCTAATGGTCAAGACCTTGCTTCAAACCGCTAGTGAATTTCTCATTCTTCTTTATTGGAATGTTAATCAGTTGTTGGCCATACTTCCGAAGGCGTTAAACTTATGAATATACTCTTCAAAAAAAAGTTCACCTTATTTAAGATCGAGCAAGTCACTCCATAAACAATCCTTTGTGACTCAGAGATAAACTATGTCTCAAACCTCTCCTTACACTGCTTCCAAGTAATCTCGGCTTTTGGGGTTTCAACGGTAATGCTCTCCTACTACTCTAAGGCATCTTCATGCAACTATCTAGAGGCCAACCACCTCTTATATACATCGTTCAACCCCAAGTTTTGGAAGATACATTCACTTACTTTTAGTCAATTTAACACCTCCACCACTAGCTCTTTATCGATAAACATATTGCCTCCCAAGTTTCTGTTATCCTGATATAACTTTGAAATGTCTTCTCTCACCACCAGTCTCGGCCTAGCCACTTTTGGCATTCCTTCTCTCACCATTTATGCCATAAACAACCATAACAAAAATTCATATCCATCCTAATAATAGGGCACTTCTCATTTACCGCGATTAAGGGCACTTTGCTGTCGTTGCCCTCGACAGTTTAAGTATTGTCATTCTCTCTTCTAATATTACCTCCCTGACCTTGGCTCTTCCACTTCTCAAATCCATATGCTACGAAGAAAATTTTCATCAGCAATGGAAGAAAGAAAGTGATATAAATAGGAAATATATACTAAACTCGTTTATATTTCCATGTCGCAAAATAAAATATGTCATATAATAATGCATACCCTCCCAGAGGTGTTTATCCTTTACGATCTAGTGTTAATTAACTCTGTTTAACTCAAGGGTTCCCTAACCTAAGTTCTAATACCAACTATACCATCCCTCATTATGAAATCCAAAGATGGAATCCCAATATGATGCAAAGTCTTTGGAATTATCTTTTGACGATAGAGATGAGATCAGTTAGATTATACAGCTTAAAGTAAATAAAGCAGATGTATAAAATGAAATACATTATTACAGTCTAGTATAACTATTGTCTTTACATTCTAAAGTCATACTAATATGAGGTCAAAAAATATAGTACAACCTAGTCATTAGCGTCATGCAACATATATAAAGATGCGAACATGAACACCAAATACATTGGAATTAAGACAACACAGATATAATACTCAAGTGTTCCCACTTCGTCTTTGGCTTGCATTATTCGAATATTCAAAAAGTAACCTATCTAAGCCTATGCACTCATCTTACTCGAATAAACACATGTGATTTTTATAGGGAAAACAAGAATAAAAACACGAGTCAGACATAAAGTTTGGTATGAATAACATATTACTCTAAGCAAGAAAATAGAAAAATAGCTTGGTCAATATGCGGGATGGGTTTTTCTTTTTAAAATACTAAAGTAATTATGTGAAGCCACAACTAAAAAAGCCCCTTAATTTATCCCACATAATTACATAGTGTCTCAATATAACCAAATTACTTTATGCTTGACTGCCCCTAATGCCTTACATACATTGCGGTAGATATATATTTCATTTAAGTTATACTATTCGGCTGCCACTAAGGCCTTACGCCCATACACTATATACATTTATGCTTGGCATTCGGCTGCCACTAAGGCCTTACGCCTATATCCAATTTACGTATATACTTAGCTCTATATCCAATATACGTGTATACTTAGCTTTCGACTTCTACTAATGCCTTATGCCTATAGACTATATATATTTACACTTAGCTTTCAACCATCATAAGTCCTTAAGCTTCATCATTCTTGGTTGCCACTTAGGCCTTACACAAAAGCTTTTGTATTTTGACCGCTATGCATGCTATACACCTACTTCGCTTATGGTTCTAAACTGCCGCTTTTGGCCTTACGTCTTCTACCATTTCCTTGGTAACCACTCTAGGTCTTACACAAATGCTTCCGTGTTTCGATTGCCATATAGGACTTGCCCATGCGCTTTCGTATTTTGGTTGTCACGTAGGCCTTACACCTGCGATTTTGTGTTTTTGTTGCCACATAGACCTTGGACCTATGCTTTCGGTTCCTCGACTACTACCTCAAGCCTGATGTCATATACCGGGCATTTTACATAGCTATTAACTTTATTTTTATCACTCAATCATTTACTAAGTTGATTTCTTAACTAATCACCTTTAAATATTAATATTGATATTCATATTATCATCCATGTATCTAGTACTAAACTCGGCCATTTTAAGCCTTAGAACCCATTACGGTCTTTGGAAGTCAGTAATCCTGGTTTACACTCTCGACCAAGAGTTACTTTACTTTTTGACAGTTGCTAACTTTGCTCTCGTCTAGGGAAGCCTGTCATAGTCTGGCTTTAAAGATTTTTGAAATTAATTTTAATTTATCTAAAATTTCCACCTCAAATTAGATTTCTTTATTAACGATCGACCACCTTCGGTGAAACACCCTAATCTATACATACACTATTTAGGATATTACGAGGCAATACTATCAGATAATGCAGATGATAAGGCAGTACTGGGGATAATCATGTGAATTTTCCCTTATGTAAACATTGGTAAGTATTTCAAAATCGAATAAATAACTCACCTATGCGTACATAGTATCCACACAAAGCGATAAACATGTGCATCTCTATGATTGAACAATACATGATATACAATAAATAATAGAGAATATAGAGTCATCATCGTGGCGATAAGATATAATATGTAATATATACAAGATATGTCCAAAATACAACATAAGGATATGCATACATGAAACTATATAATACAAGATGATGTACAGCAATACTAAATACTAGCATACCCTATGCCCATAAAACACAAGCTAGTCTCTTCGTCCCTGAACCTAAAATGCCTCGAACTAACCCTAATTCGATCTTCCGGATCAAAGTCTGGCCTCCTCTCATCCATCCCCTTGCTATTCTCTCCTCTAATTTAATACACAAAACATTATTTATCCATACATAAATCCAAACAAACATATATATATATATATATATATGTATGTATGTATATTAAATTATACAATTTAAATATAGATTTGTGAGTTAAATCACTTACATGTAAACTTACTTGCTTTTTCTTCCTCTGTGTGTGCAATGACAGAACACCAAAGCAAGAATAATTAACAACCTTCTTCATGTATAGTGGCGTAGTATGTGTTAAGAAAAGTATACTTTAATTTTGGCATATATGATGATTTATTTGATTTTTAAAGGTAGGAGGGTTTCATGATTTTTTTTTCCTTAAGCTAGAAGATAAAATTGATAGAAGGGAAGTAAACATGAATTGAAAATGTGAAGGAGGGATGTTTCCAAACTTAGAAAAGTATAGATTTGTATAGAGGAATTTTGGACAAATGAACTTAGGTTCAATTGATTATTAACTTCGTTTTCTATTTTCTTCTTTTCTTTTACAAACCACTTATATTCAATACAAATCATTATAAAATTTCAAATAAAAATCATATTCACATTATTTATGTGATAACACAACATTATGGATTTTTTATGGAATTCATTTCCCACAAATTCTTTTTATTTTAATTATTTATTCAAAAGTGTTCATTTTGGCCCATTTTAACTAAAATTCATTAAATCAAATCTAGATTAATTCAAATTCACACTTTAAAATTATTTCTTCTTAAATCAATATTATTCGTTCAATATATAATGTACAAAATTTCATTCCTTGTTTTAACTCATTTTAATTTAATTATTCTAAAATATTTAAATTAAACAATTATTTTAAACCATAACTTTAAAATACTAAGTCCCAAAATATTTCATTTTATAATCCTTTTATCAACTAATTCATTCCAAAAAAATTATATTTAGTTAATATTATTTAATCATCGAATTCCAATATTTCCAAATGATTCTGGTTTATTACCATTTTAATTTCTTGAAAATCCAAATTAGTTTATTAAGTCACCATTAATAACTTAATCAATTACTTCTCAACACTAGGATGTTATAAACTTCACACCTAAGAAAATTTCATCCTTAAAATTTCCCTTGGAGGAGAATCTATAACTAAGGCGATAATTTCTAGCATAACTACACCATCTACAATTTACATTCAAGTACAAAACAATAAAACATTTATATAAATTATACAATGCTCCTATTACGGGTTAGCACGTGTAATAATCTACATTGACTCGTCAAGTATCAAATGAAGCAACATGAAACAATGACTAGACCTTTTAACGGTGGCCTACTAAAAGATTTGGATTTTGTCTTCCTTGGCCTGTTTCTATAACTATGGACTTTGTGTTTCAAATAAACTCATTTAGAATATTTTAATACTTCCACAGTCATTCAAAATATATAATTTATTGGTTAAAATCTCTAGGATGCTTCAGAGCAGTCACTATAACACGAACTCTATCCCAAAAATCCACAATGCTCAATATAATATGAAATTATCACACAGTTTCTTAACAAAATATCATAGTTGTCTTTAAAACCTCAAAATGCTTAACTTATTAATTACCTTTCAAAGATGTTAATAAATGATACTATATAAATCTATTTCTATTTAAGATATGTTTATCAAAAATCATAAATTACTTTTCTATAATCCCAAAATGCTTTGTCTTAAATAAATTGTTTTCCTAGCACTTTCACTAAATTCCCATTTATAAATAATTTAACCACTTTTCAAAATTTATAATTCCTTTAACCAACTTCTAAAATACTTACTAAAATAAAATTATTTCCAAAAAACCACAAATGTATTCAAAATTTTATATTATTATTCATATTTTACTTTAAATCATTAGATTTTTTCCAAAACATTTCTTTCAAACTTGTTAACATCAATTACTAAAACTTCTCTTATTTATAATTTTGAAAATTAATTCATATAAATACATTCTATATATTTAGAAAACAAACACCCTTTTAATTAAATGACTTAAACTTTGAGATATCTAAATGTTTATTTGCTTATATATATACTATAATAAACTTTAAGCATATAACGACCCGTAATCTTCGATAATTAAAAATATTTAATTTAATATGGTTTTGTAATTTAATGTTGATTTTTTTAGGAATGGGAAAACTAACTAGAATGAAATTTAATAAGTAAATTAATGTAATGGATGACTATTTGAGCCTAATCTCAAGTAATTGTAATAATTGTGAGTTATAATTGGTTAAAAATTTAAATAAGGAAATAAATTTATATATTATATTAATTAATGAAACATATGTAATAAATTGAAATTGGATAAAATTTGTGTTGTGTTAGTAGTTATAACATTTGTGTGTAGATAACAAACTTATAAATGTGATTAAATTAAGAAAATGTAACAACTACTATCTGTTACCAATTTATTTGATATGTTGAATTAAGTTGGAAATCGATTGCAATTAAATTTAATTAAATATTATGTTAATATGAGTTAAGACGACAACTGTAAAATGTGAAGGTAATAAAATACATAGAAATGTTAATTATATTCTTAAGGCAATAATTTATTTAATAAAAAGAGTGAAATGGATATAAATGAATTTATTAGGACTTTAAATTATAATTAATGTAAAATTCGAATTTTTTTTCAATATAATTGGAATATTGCAACAAATGTAGTAGAAGATGATTATTAGAGAATATTAATGTAATAAGATATGAACAAATGTTAACTATGTCCATAGAGTAATGTTTGATTGAATAAAAAATTGAAATCAAATTAAATCAATTTATTAGAATTAAATTATAATTAATTGGATCTAATTGCAGTTGAAATTGAACAGTGTAATTAGTGTAATATTTAACACTGAATTGACATGAAATTTGTTGTAAATTATTGTAAATGTCCAAATAATCAAAAATTGATGAAATTTGTTAGTTATTAAATTTGAATTTGAAACTTGATTAAAATCAATTTAATATTAATTTATTTAATTGACGTGAAATACACATTTTGGCCGCTGTCTCGGATTTCGACGAAACAGTTTTATCAGATCTGTAATATTGAATTATTGTAAGGTTTCAAGTTTCGTGGCGATCGGATTTGTCATTTGATCGTACGGGCTCGAAACGCGTAGAAATCAATTTAATTGAAATCAATTTGAAATAAGCTGACTTTAAAATGATAACTTCTTAATACAGTGGAATTTGGACAGGGGAACAGTTCCGTTGAGTTTAAAAATATCAAAAACATCTATTTTGATATATGGGACGACCCACTTTAGTTTTGGAGGCAGAACGTGCTTTTTGGATCGCTATTTATCGTTCGTACCATTTCAATATGTGTTTATTTTCTTATCGGGCTTTGTTAATATAAATAGTCTTATTTTTCAAGTCTTAGCAATCATTTTTCTTATTCTATACATACATCAACTTCTGTCTATCTCTTTCTTTTCAATGGCAACAATAAATTCAATCTCAAACCCTAAATTCAATTTTCAAATCAATTTTAGAAATCACACTCCTCAAACTATATCATATTATATACCATTTCGAAGCTCTCGACGAGTGTAACATGGATATGTAATTCTATTCTGCAATTGATTCTCAGTTTGGCCGAAAATTGACGATTTATCCTCGGTCTTTCATATTAGGTTTTCAGATTCAACTTGTAAATAATCTTCCTTACGTCTCCAAACCATTTTATAAGCTCTTCTATAAATTCCAAGTCTTTCAACTTTATTTATGAGTCTTAGAAACATTTACATACAATTAAAGTCTTTACTTCAAATAGATTCATATAATATAATTATTTAAAGTAATAATGTAAATAAATAAATAATAATTATCTATCTTAAAACATCATAAAATAAATATTAATCATTTCAAAAGTAAAAATAATAATTCTTTACTCTTATTATAAATAATAATTTATTTTCAGAATCATAATAATAAACCCTTATTACTTATTCTAAACCATAATTATTCTTGAAATAATTAACCTTTCAAATTATTAACATTTTGATAAATTCTTTTAAACAACATTAACTATAAACAATAAATTTAAAACAATTCTAATATAATTGAATAATTTTAAAATAATATTACTATAACTAAATACTTTTAAACAATATTAATTTAATTAAATAACTTTAAAACAATATTAATACAATTAAATAACTTAAAAACAATATTAATACAATTAAATAACTTAAAAACAATATTAATACAATTAAATAACTTAAAATAATATAATATAATTAAATAACTTAAAAACAATATTAATATGATTAATTAACTTAAAAACAATATTAATATAATTTATTAACTTTAAAATAATATTATAATAATTAATTAACTTTAAAAAATATTTTGGAAACCCAATTTTTGGATTTAAAAAGCATTTTCGATCTCGAAAACCAATTCCAATTCAATGGCAATTTACAGTATTTCAAAATACCAATTTAAGGCCTATAGCTACCCAATGCTTAACAATATCGATATTGATTTTTTTATCACTATTGGGTTTTATTTTTAAACATATAACGATGTTATAACCACAATGTCCACAATCGTGTTCATTATTCAATAATCCATATAAAAGATATATTATTGAAACAATTCAATAATAGCGAGGAATCCTATTGGATCTCTCCCACCTGTTTCACCCTGCATCACAAATGTTATATAATCATAAAATATAAATCAACCGCTTCGAGGCGGGATTCGTATACAAAGTGTCATCTGTTCTTATATAAGAAAATAATAGGGTCTCATTCCTTCCAATAGGTAGGAATATTCGATCCAACTAATATAAATATAGTAATTCATTCAAAACAATCATTCGACAATTTTTATTAACTATATATCATACTAGTTAACCAAAAAGGTGAGTTGAACTCATCGAAATTTCTGTTGTTGCCAAGGCGTTCTGGTTTGGAGCTAAAATCGAACATCATCCGATTTTAGGCCAATTTTTAACATGCTCCAATTG
The DNA here is from genome assembly GCA_030765085.1 of Allium cepa. Taxonomy (NCBI): domain Eukaryota; kingdom Viridiplantae; phylum Streptophyta; class Magnoliopsida; order Asparagales; family Amaryllidaceae; genus Allium; species Allium cepa. The sequence goes on from CM060934.1 coordinate 209,248,201, forward strand.
TGGCCAAACCAATTTCATATTGAAGTATTCGCCGATACTAATACAACGCAACTAGTTGCACTTGATTTCGACCTTGCATAAAGAAGTTATAGCATTAACAATTGTTACAATTTTTAAATAATAAAATCCTTATTTAGAATAACTTAACATAATTAACCATATTTAAATATAATCAGCCCACTTAATCTTGTTTTAGTTTTAAAACCCAGGTCCCATATTTGACTGCCTCCCTCTACCATTGACCGCCTCCTAACGCCGCCATACACCCCCATATTCTGTCGTACACCCTCTTGTTTCGCTACAACCTCACTTGAGATCGCCCACGACTCGACGGTCCCAATGGCGCTAGTCCGGTCCCCTGTAGCTCCGCTTAGCTCTGCTCCAAGGACCAAAGAACGAACTCTGTTCGTCTATAAACCACCGCCACACTATGATTCTGACCACTACACCTCCTCCCCCAGGCTCGCCTGACTCCGAGCTACCCTCGCCCCAAACCGCGTCGCCTAAGACGTCGCCAAGCTCCTCAAGCGACCAATAATGTCTTCGTTGTTCAAAACCAAATTAAGGCAGCTCTGCCCATCATCGTCTAGATCCACCGTTGATCTCCTACACCACGACGTCGCGAGCAATATGCAAGTCGAAGCCAAAGCCTGAAACGACATAAAATGGTCCCGATCGATTTTAATCACTGGATGAAGGGAATTTGTTTTTTAAAATGAATGTGCTCTGGTTTGGTCGCATTTATATAAGGGAAGGAAGTATGGTTTGCACAGTGTAGCGTAGGGCTAAGGTATGGGCCAACAGTGGAGAGTATTGGGGAAGGTATGGATGAATAGTGGGTACATATTATTTTATTCTAAAAATATTCGGCTCTATGTCTCTTAAAATTTCGAACTCCAATCAATACGTGCCGAATGGCGTTCTATATGTTATACCCCTACTCTAAAATCAATAAAACTAGTATCAAGACCTGATTCGATCATATACCAAAGTTATCTTTTTAAAATAGAATTGTACTATATTAGATTCTCTAATTAACTTCTACGCGTCTCGAGCTTGCACGACCAAACGATTCGTCTGATCGCCATGAAATTGACGGCGTATTATAATTCATTATTACGGATCTAATGAAACTAGTTCCGTCGAAATCCTAGGCAGTGCCCTGGAAGACTATTTTTATATGTTAATTAAAACAAATTATTTTCAAAATCAGTTAAATCACCTTTGAATCCAATTTACAAGTTTTATTATCTTCGTTCTTATTGAATTATTAAATTCAACAATTAGATTATCTAATAAATTGCTATATTTGAAATTCAAGTTATTTAAATATAAATTTAACATTTCAATATTTAAAGTCAATTAAATATTCAAATTTCGAATGATTAAAATTCTAGGACGTTGCACTCTTTCCCCCTCAAAAACAATTTCGTCCCTGAAACTTCCAAGTTAAGAAAAATGCCCAAAACCAATACCTTTTAAAACTAATTAGTTGAAATAGTTCGCCTAATTATTTTAAGCCTTTAACTTTTCCAAAAATTCACTCGTTGAAACTTTGTTATTACTTTCACTCAGTTTCCAAATTCATTCATTGATTCCAACTAATATCATCCCATTCAATCATTTTAGGTTACAACTCAAAATCAAATTTTAGTTATTAAAAATTTCTTTAAAATTTCTCAAAAATTTTCTACTGTTTTTAATTTATGAAAAATTTCGCCAGTGTCTCTTTTGCATGGCTCGATCGAAACAACTACAAACAGCCATCCCGGCCTAGCAAAAGAAAACAAAAGCCAATTGGCTTAATCATAAAACCATCAAATCAGACAATAAACTAAACATGTACCTTTTATCCGAGCAACCCAATTTTACTCACAAAATCGAAGACATCAAACTAGATCTTGCTTTTGTATGACTTCGTCTTATTTACTAATGACATCCAGTCATATAATTCATAACCATATTATTCTGCATTTTCAATTTCCAGCATTTGCTTTACTAAAACTGTATCACGTACATATATCATCCGTATGTAATATCATATCCGATTTCTCGCTCGATCACATAATTTCATATCCGAACTAGTATCGTTCACACGAACACTTTAGTATGGACTCAGATCTGGTTCCTTGATTAGAAACCATCATTCTTATTGCGTACCCATATACTATGGTAGAAAACTCCAAAATCAAATTAAAAATCCACATCTAGTGTTTGCCCTTGAGCATCGAGTGAAAAATCCTAATTCTATAACGATCCAGAATTTGAACACTCTTAAAAATGGAATTTATGATGATTTTAAATATGTATGGTTATATGATTCAAACAATATTAGATAGGATTTGAAAATAGAAGTATACGCAAAATAGTAACATTTGCCTATATCGACAAAAGTGACAAAATGCTAATTTTAGAAAAGTAAGTTTCAATGGTTAAATAAACTATTTTAATTAATTTATGAGTATATATATTTTTAAATAACAGTATATAAATTCATTTTTAAATTTGGTTTACATAAATAAATAGTTTAACAAAAAGTTAAATTTTGACCGCAAAACATGTCGATAAAAAACACTATTTCCAACCAAAACAATATGTTTACAAACTATAATACACTTTACATTTATCATATAAAGACAAAAATGAAATTTTTGAAGAGCTAATTTTTCTAAATAAAAAAAAGACATGATTTGACAACTTCTAATTACAATAAGATTCCTAAAAACGATCATTACTAAAAAATCCCAACAGATCTTATCTCATTAATGCCTAAAGTTTTATCATGTATGGAAAAAGGGCAAAAAGGATTTTATGCATTTTCTAATTAATAAGAAAGGTACAACATCATTACTACTTAAAATCCGAGGATCTTATCATCATTAATGCAAGTCTCTTCATGCATAGAAACTAAGCAAAATTAGATTTAAACATTTTGGAAATTAAGAAAAAGAGGCAAATATCATTACCTTTAGTACATGAATCAAACCATAATATCTTTCACCATAAATGCACTCTTATCATGCTACACAAAAGTCAAAAAGTAGAAGAAGGATATTTTAGTCATTTGCCCATCAAACTCAAGTATAAATAAGCACGCATACCTTCCATTCTTTCACACTCCATTCCTTACTTCCTTCTTCACTTTCTTCTTCTTCTTCATCTCCATATCCATGGCTTCCATCTCTATTTTCTAGAGAAAAATAATATAAAATAAAAATAAAAGGAAAAAACACCTCAAAACTCCGAAAAACCACCACCTTCTCTCCTCTTCAATTTGGTCGTACCTTCCCCTTCCATCTCCACAGCCGCACACCACCTTAACTTGCGCCTAATGCCTTGGCCGAGAGCACTGAGTAAGAATGGAAGAGGATCGAAAGCTTCGGACCAAGGAAAAGAGAAGTAAGAGCTGCCGGAAACGACCCGGGAATCTACGAATTTTTTTGGTGGAGTGGAACTAACCATGAGTACACAAAATCTTAGTTTGTTTAAATATAATTTAAGTTGGTAATATACATGTTAAATTTGAAATTAATATGTTGAATATTAGATGATAACTTGGTTGATATTATGGTTGATTATATGTTTGTGATATGGATGACAACTTGTTTGATAAACGATAAGAGAAATGGTTAATAAGTTAGTTAATTCAATGGAAATTAAATCCATATAAATATTTGCATGGAAATTATTTAGCCTCTTAATGATTTCAAAATATCAAAAAAAAGATTGACAATGATAATATAATAATATAGTATTATAATGTGAAATGAAATGGAAAATGAGTTAAAAATATAAAAATATTGTTAAATATGAGTTTAAAATAATTTATAAATGTTTTATAAACATTTAAAAGTGTTTCAATGAAGTTTGAAAAGGAATTGAAAAACATGTCAAAAACAGGCACGTCGCGTAACGGTAGTTTGTGATTTTGCACCGTAAAAGTTATTTACAAAGTGGAATATAGCTCGGAATCATTCGAGATAAGAATTTTTCGAACTATTATATCCATAATTTTCCAACCAATAAATAAAATCAAGATTTCATTAAGTAGATTTTGAAATATGTCCAAAACAATTTTCTAAAAACATCGCGGTTTTACAGTTCGGAATCCAAAAAAAGGATTTCTTTAAAAATGATATTTTAAATGTTTAAAAAATATGAAATAAATTTGTAAAAACATTTTAAAAGTTTTGAAAAAGAGATTTAAGTTGAAAAGATGGATTTCTAAATGATATAAAAGTCGTTTTGAAGAATATAGCTTTTAAAACACTATTTGCAACACTTTTCGCAACGCTTTTCGCAGCAGTGTAGTTTTAAACTTAACAATTCTTTGGCAAATTTCTTATGAATGATTTTAAAAGAATAATTAAGTATTTTAAAGATGATTTGGAAGTTCTAATTAGAGTTTGAATAAATGGTTAAGAGAAATTGTTTGTAACACTTAAGTAAAAAGTGAAGAATATTGAATGCAATAACAAACTGAGTATGCGGAAATGACTAGTACATTTGCCCCACTCGTGAGATCTAAACGGCAAAACAAGGTGTAAGGAATGGAGCAACCAGTGCCTTGAACTTACCTGGCCTATATTTTATCTTTTAGACGAGGGATGGAACAGATCAGGAAAAAATGGATGCTCCAAAAGATCATATATAAGTTTTTCCAAGATAAGAAGAAACAAATTTTAGAGTATTAATTAACTAATTATCGTCTTATTATCGATGATTAGTATGAAGGAACCGGGATCAGATTTGGGCGATCCTATCCAAAAAATAGGGATTAGATTTGGGTGATTCCTATCCGAAAACCCCTTCAAACTAAATTTCAAAATAAAACATATTGAAGACCAAAATCATGGAAGAAGAAGATCTTCATGATATAGGACTACTTTCCACTAGTACATGGAAGTGAAATTTACCGTATCTAAGGTGGTAGTGGTACTACGAAAATCTTCGATTTGCAAGAATATTATTTGAAGTTAAGAAAGAAACCTTTAATTAAGATTTAATGAATGATTTGGGAATTTTTTCCCTAAGTTAAAAGTTATAACTTGAATATAAGAAATCTTTGATTAAGATTTTGATGAATAAATTGAAAAAAATTTCCTACGTAAAAGAAAAAATCATTGGAACCATTCCAAGTACTAAAGAGGTTTTATACATCAAATGATTTGATAAATGAGGCTTAATGATTAGGTATACTCTTGAAAAGACAATAGAATAAAGTGAAAATAATATACCTAAGAAAGATATTTGATTTTAATAAAAGATGAAGTAATTGATTGATGATTGATAATCATATGAGCTTAACATTTTTAAATCGATAATTGGTTTCGAAGGTACCGGGGTCGGATTTGGATGATTCCTATTCGAAAAGTACTTTGGATCAATGTATATGTTTGAAAGTGAGGACGTGTTGAAGATGATAATTGAAGATCTAAGAGCTTCATAGCGGGAGAACTACTTTTTGACATTCTATGCGTAGCTCCCTATATAGGTGTAACGACCTGATATTTCGAACCATTCAAATCGACAATCATCCTCACATGTCAGACTCGAATTGTTCAAACAATAGATTGTTAGATTATATTTGAAAAAACTCAATATATACAATAAATTAATCAATCACAGAATCAAAAAATCATAGAAACAGAGTATTACAACAATAAGCATTGGAATAGAAAAATAGTAGTTTACGAAGCTACTATAAAACATCAGAGTCCGAAACAAAATACATCAGAATCTCGTATATAAATGAATCTCAATTACATAAGCAACTGACAAGTCTAAACATAAATTACTAGAATAAACTGAAATAACTGAAAGCTGGAAAAATAGATCTTCAAACAAAGCTCCAATCTCCAAAGGTGAGTCTCAAAAGCTGTGACACTCCGTCTGATCCGAGCATAAAGCAAAACACAAAACACTCTAGTCAGGATTAACATTCTTATACCAGTAAATTTAACTCAAGTGAAATGTCATCTGAAATACAAAATAAGTTAAGGGATGTTTGGCATTCCCATCCTTTGAGGATCCGTTAAACTATCTTCATACACAGTACAATACGCTATATAAATAATGTCTATAGTAAAGTAAACTATTAAAATAGCGTTAAGGCATTACCCATATCCCCTTTAATACATTTTATGTAATGTTGTAGTCTATACAATACTGAGAACTCCACCAATTTGGTGGGCTATCATGGAGCACCCCATAGGTACGACACAAACCAAACTCATAGAAGGCGCGATAAGGCATGTGATAAGGCACGCAAGGCAATGCGCTGGGTAGGATTCTACCATACTGCAAATCTGGACTAGTGGTAACGCATAGCAGCTACTACCGCACACCTCGAGACACACTCCCAAATCAAAGATCCGCCCAATCAAATCATAAAGTAATAGAATGGTATCGAAGAAATGTGTCCGATTGGAGGTGTGACCTCACTTGGCCCAACGTGGCTCCTATTTTAGCCACATCAAGCTGACTCGTATGAGTCAGAGCTGCGTTAATACCTCATATAGAATCGTTGTCAAACCATCCTACTTCATTTTGGAATCTCCACCAGGTACATAGTTGTTAAAGTGGCTTTCGGTATTGGCAGAGAGCATGACAATATCCGCTCCCGAGGTCTTTAGCGACCAAACACTTATTCCACACCACGGTCATTTTATAAAACCACTTTTGTATCATTTTAAATAGTTCATATTTCTATCAAAATATAATATTCATTTCAAAACCCTATCACTTTCAAAATCAATATCCACTTTCGAAATCATTCAAACTTTTGAAATCATATCACTTTAAATCATATTTACTTCAAATCATAACCACAAAATATAGTAAACTATCATATCAATATATTTGCATTTAAATCCATTAATCAAAATCATAACCGTTCTAACTTTAGATTAAAATAGTTTATATATTAAAAATAGGTTATAGATTAATATATATATATATATATATATCGAAAATAGTTTCAAGTTAGAATTATTTCTTCCAATTTCATAAATCAAATCAGATTCTCATTAAACCCTTACAATGTATTTCGATTTCAAATCCAGGGTTGAAGTAACCCTTTAAATTCAATAGGTTTCAAGGTAAATATTCAAACAATTTACAATATCTCGATTTGACAAATTTAATTTATATTTCAAAATTTAACTTTAGCTTTATTTAAATTCGAAAATATTCATAATATCATTTTCATAATCATTTAAATAAAATCCCATATTACAAATTTAAATAAAAATTGAAATATTAAATATCTAACTTCAATTTATTTAATTCTGAAATAATCACTAAATCACCTTTTATGAACATTTAAGTAAAATCACAAATTCAGACTTAAATCAAATTTAGATATTCAATTTTGATTTAAATTTGAATATATTCGTTTAATCACCTTGTTCAAAATAAGGTTATAAAGTTAAGAAATCATATTCTTAAAAATCTCAAAACCAATAAGTTCAAATCCATTCTTATTTATATCCAATTCTTAAACAAATAATATTTCAAATCAATTCCAATTTATCTTTCCAACTATACTTTATTAAATATATGACAAAATCTGTTTTTAAAATATTAATGTAATTTCATGTAAATACTTAAACATTTTTTATATATATACTAATTAAATTAAATTTTATTAAATTAAGTCTTATTGTTAAAATTTATTTTATATTAAATCTTATTTTATACATTTGAAAGTAATAAAATAATAAGTAAAATCTTAAAATTTATATTTCAAAACTAACTTATAAATTTAAAATATATAATTTTTAAAATCTAAATTTTACATATATATAAAAAGAAAATTTATATACTATATTTTAAAAATCAATATTTATTAAAATCCGTATATTTCTTTTCAAAACCATAGAAATCATTTCCAAAAATATACTAATGGTGTCCGTATATAGTTTTCTATCATATGCTCAAGTGATACGAATATTTATCATTTCAATCTGCAATTTAAAATTAATATTTTACGAGTATATATCATTTCAACCCGCAATCCCAAAATTCAAAATCAATGAAAATCGCTTGGGTTTATCATTTCAACCAGCAACGATTTCCCCTAATCTATAAAGTCGTTCGGGTATGTATCATTTCAGTCCATAGGGAATTTGCAGAGTGAGAACAAATATGATAATAAGATAACATATCAACAACATGCATATATCATCAGTAACATATTAAATATAATATATACAACATGATATGGTGTCATATGTCACATGTAAACAATTGCAGATAATGGCATATCATATTTAACAATTAAATAACTTAACAATTCAAATTTAACAGCATATTTCAATCGTCATTTCATGGTGAATTAAATTTACTAAATATAAGAATGTTAATTGTGAGTGATTGCTCACCTTTCAAGGGTAGAGAATAATGGAAAATGAGAATCAATGGACACAGATACGCACACGGATATGCAAGCGACATAGCGACAAAGCTAGAGTTGCTGCTGTAAATTTGGGCAGTGGAGAAACAAGGCAAGATGAACTTAGATTCGGTGCAAATATATTCTAAACATCATATATATATATATAATTACTACAAAGTTTATAACACAAATTAAAATGAATATTTAAACGTACTATTTATATAAAATTTGTTACAAAAATCTATTTTTAAAATAATAATATAAATTTAAATAAATAACATTCTTAAAAAGCTATATATAAACTACATTAAACATATTATATAAATAATTATTGAAATTGAAATAATATATAAATACAGTATACATTCATATTGAAACACTTTAAGCACATAATATAAATACACTGAACGTATTATAAACTAAAAACAAATTCTTTAAACATTTCATGTATATATATAGCTTGATATATATATATATATATATAAACTGGAAATCAAATGTGTACACACTTATATATATATATATATATATATATATATATATATATATATGCACTGTCGTGTATACACACTAACCAAAATATGCACAAAACAAAAGAAGAAGGCGAGGATAGTCATGCATGCAAGTGAGAGAGAACGAATAGCATGTTACAAATAAAAATATTGATCGGAAGGTTTCAGAAACAAATATCCACGCAGACCAAACATATAAATGAACATTGGCTTTTTTTTGCAAAGCATGGGATGGGAAGCCAGATGGCGGAGAGGGGATGGCTTCAGTTGGGCATTGCGTGGTCAGAGGATGGTTAGAAGCATGGCAAGACGGAGGGAGAGGCGAGCACAGGCGGGGTCAGGTTGCAAAGGGAGATGTACTGTTGCCATGTCATTTGGAGGTGGAGTTTCATGAAGGGGACTAGGAGGCCGAGCATCTGTTGGAGTTTGGGATGGAACCAAGGTCAGAGGAGCCGCTGACAAGTGGCAAATGTCGAGCATGGTTGAAGGTGGAAGGGATGGTCGGCATTCGAGATGGATGGGTTGTCACGTGCGGTTATAGGTAGGGAAGATGGAAGAGTACATTCAGGCGGAATAAAGATGACAGCCTTCAAAAAAATTATATGCAGATCCGACCTTTTCTTCGAGTGAGAAAAGATTGTACATCGAGAGACAGAAAAAGGAAGTAAATGAGAAAACCAGATAATATAAACTAACGATGGGGAAATCAAAGGTCAAAAAGATGAATTCTGGGAATAATAAATGCAAATGGCAGTTTGTTTCAGCCGATCGATAATGGAAAGACACATCGGAAGCCAAAAAGCCCAAGTACGGTACTGACATGGCAAATCGTTTCGTCAAATCCATCGCTTATCGTTCACCGAAATGCACAGATGAATATACTACGGAGATCAGCACGAAGAGAGGAGAAGAATGTTGCACCTATATGTGCGATACGATTATCCTATCAAAAGTCGATATTTGCTACCAAGATGCTGCTAAAACGCCAAAAGTAAGATAAATTGGGCTATAACAGCTAGAATTTGGATAAACGAAATGCGAAGTCTCATTCAGAAAATGGTTTACGAATTTGTTATATAAAAATATTAAAGTTTCAAAAATATTTTTTACATTAAATTAACTCATATTTAAATTGAAAATTACACAACAGAACAAACTCTCATATTTGCTAATGAAAATCCAACATTTGCTATATAAAAGCAAACGCATTCCAAATATCAAATTTTCATTTCTAAAACATATTATATATTTTCAAGAAATTTTTTAGTTAATTATGTTATAAAAATCATTAAAATTTCTGGATCGTTACATTCTCCCTCACTCAAAACTTTTCGTCACTGAAAAAGAACGAGATAGGAGAATAGAAGCAACAGAAAGGAAAGACAGATTTAAATTACAAAATACCAGATACAACAATTAATTTTAAACCATTTAAATTTTAATTTCAAGAGTTAATATTATACATCTCACTACTAATTAAATATCTATTTATTATTATTGTTCTAATTAACTCACTTTTAAATTAACTTACATTTTCATCCAATTCACTTTCCCTTTTAACTTAAGTTCATTTTTCTTTCAAACCAAATTATATTTTATTTAGCTCATTTATTATTCAATTTATTCACTTAACACTTCTTATAACATAGATTAAGTGCATAAACAATTATTATAACAATTCAATTTATTATTAAATCGTTATTTATCAAAATCCTTTAACAAAACTTCATTTTTGGACATCTCATTATCTACGTCTTATATTGTATATTATTCAATTACGTATTCTCATTAACATTTAAAATTTTCTAGGTAAGTTATATTAGTGTTTCTGAGCGTAATTAACACTATACAATTTTACCTTTTATTTACAACATTTCTGTTAAGGAAAATTTAGTTTAAACATTTTTATTACTTAAGTTTTCTCTTGTATGACCGTCAATTACAAAATTCATTAACGTTTTAACTTTTTAAGTATTTCAACTAACCTATGTTTGTTTTAGAATGCGATGGAGTGCTGTACAAATAAATTTTATCATAGTTCAACTATTTTAAGTTGTTTCAATTCTATTTCTCATGTAAGACACTCCAATTATTCAAAAAAAGTTGCTTCATTTCAATAATTTAAAAACCATTACTTAAAAGAAACTTAAGAATTAAATTTCCAGTTTCAGTTCAAACCATTTTGAAAGAAATATAAATATTTTATACATCAAGCCATACTCAAGAAATTCAAACCAAATCCATTTCCAAAACAAAAGTGTAGCAAATCTACTAAGTGGTCAGTCCTATTTGAAACTCAAAAATGAATGTCGATGTTGCTGTAGTCATCACCAAAATTATTTTCCAGTGACAAAAGAAGAGAGTACCGACTTACTTCTTTTAAAATTCTTGAAACTAAATTTCATTCGAAAATACTTCCAAATAATATATATTCCAAAACTTCGAAAATAAAATTTTGAAAAGTATCGAAAATTTAATTCTCAAATCCTTAATATAAATTTATTTCATCCAATTTATAGACCAAGTTTATTTTTTTTATTTATAATTCAGTTTTATAAACCATGTTTTAAAATTTCAACATCTTATAACATATAACAATAGTTAATGGTTTATGATTGTTGACAAATGATAATCTAGTATTAACATTTCTAACAACAAATTCATATAGCTATCCAATTTGAGAAAATTATACATTTATACATAAAATATAACCATAGATGAAATTATTTCATTTCCCAATTTCGAAAACAAATTGTGTTTGTTTGCTATGTTCAAGTGATTTGGAATTCCTATTGATAGCGTTGGCCAGACGAATCGATCGAAACCCAAAATCAAACTTAACAACTCAAACAACAAATATAAAACATTTTATATTAATTACAATTACACTCCCTCACTAGATAATTCAAGAATGGATGTTATACAAGGATAGAGATCCAAATTTTGAGGGAACCTGATCCAGTGAATTCTAACTAAGGGGATAAACTCGAAAGGAAGATAGAATGATGTAATTACATAAGAGTAAAGATGGATAGACTCAAAAATAATCGCGAGTGACCTTAACTGGGTCAACCGAGACATAGAAAAGGTAAGATATTATCAAAGAAAACTAGAACAAACTTGTTGAGAACATCGTGTGGAAAATGCAACTTAAGAGATCGACGAAGGAGGTAGGAGCGTTGGTTAATCCAAAGGGGATGACTAACTATTTATGAAAATCATTCGTCCGGGTGGAGTGAGACAGGTCGAGCTCTAGGAATATGACCGATGAAAAATTCAATTTTCTGCTTGGGAGGAAGAGTGACTTCACCAAACATTAGGATAATCCTCCACTATCGGTGTGGAGACAAGATCACTAAGCTGAGCATCAAGCGAAAAGATAAAACTAACTGCAAAACCTTGAGGCAATCGATATTTGAACATAAGAGAATACCCTGGTCATTTACTAGAGAATGGTGTAGGCTTTGCAAGAGATAAGGACATCAAAACCGAGGATGTAGAAATCTCCGGTGGATCGACGCATGTTGTAAAGGAGTTTCACCCTTTTACAAATCACACGAAGGTTTGTGAGACCACCGATGGGTTTAGTCACACATAAGAATGAAGTTGACAGTTGAGGTTGAAGCTATGGGATGCTCCAATATCAAAAGAATATGAACAGAAAAGTCAAGAATGGTTTTCAGAACAAAAGGGGAGTTCCAAAATTCAAAGGAAATCCGAATCAAAGAGGAAGAAATTCCAGTTCGAATGAAAGTGATTCTGTAATTAATTTTTACTCATTCTAGGATATTACCACCCTATTTTCTAATGATTTTTTACTCCATATGTTAAGTTTTTCCTAAACCAGAGCTCTGATACCAACTGTACCGAACCGGTATTTCGAACCATTCAAATCGATAATTATCCACACATGTCAAACTTGAATTGCTCAAAACAACATATTATTAATTTATATTAGGCAAAACTCAACATATACAGTAAATAAATCAATCATAGAATCATAGAAACAGGGTATTACAACAATAAGCATCGGAATAGATAAATAATAGTTCATGAAGCTACTATAAAACATCAGAGTCCGAAACAAATTACAATAAAATTTCAAATACTAATGAATCTCTAATTCATATGCAACTGACAAGTCTGAACAAAAATGACTGGAATAAACTGAAATAACTGAAAGTTGGATAGGTAGATCATCAAATAAAGCTTCAACCTCAAAAGGTGAGTCTCAAACGCCATGACACTCAGTCTGACCTGAGCATAAAGAAAAACACAAAACATTCGAGTCAGGATTAACATTCTTATACCAGTAAATTTAACTCAAGTGAAATGTCAACTATAATACAAAATAACTTAAAGGATGTTTGGGATTCCTATCCTTTAAGGATCCGTTAAAGTATCTACATACATAGCACAATACGCTACATAAATAATGTCTATTGTAAAGTAAACTATTAAAATAGCGTTATAGCGTTACCTATATCCCCCTTAACACATTTTATATAATGCTGTAATCTATGAAGTACAGTAAACTCCACCAAACGGTATATCAAGGAGCACTCCATAGGAACGACACAAACCAAACTCATAGAAGGCACAATAAGGCATGTGGCAAGGCACACAGGGTAATCTCCAAGGTAGGATTCTAGAAATTGTGATATGTTACCTATTTATTTCAATTGGAATTAGATTAAGTAAAAAGTTTCAATTTTGATATGTTACGTATTTATTTAATCTGTTGAATTAAATTGAAAATCAATTGCAATTAAAAGTAATAAAAAATACATTGATGGAAATTAAGGTGAAATTGAAGAATATTATTGTGATTAGATTAATTAAATGGACTTAGATTAAGTAAAAAGCGATTAGATTAAGTAAAAAAGTGACAATTATAATATATTACCTATTTATTTAATCTGTTGAATTAAATTGAAAATCAATTGCAATTAAATGTAATTAAATATACAATGACGGAAATTAAGGTGAAATTGGAGAATATTATTGTAATAAGTTATAATACAATGTGAACTATATCCACAGAGTAGTAAGGGAATTAAATAATGAGATGAAAAGACAAATAAATGGATTTATTGGAATTTAAAGTAATAATCACTACATCTATTTCAATTGGAATTAAACACTGCAATTAGTAAAATAATTAACTTTGAATTAATATGGAATTTTTTTTTAGATTATTGTTAATGTCTAAGTAATCAAAAATGATAAAATTTGTTAACTATAAAATTGGGATTTAAAAGGCGATTAAATTAATTTAATATAAATTTATTTAAGTAATGTGAAAACAGCCATTTTGGCCACTGCCCCAGATTTTGACACAACCAGTTTCAACGGGTCGGTAATGGTGAATTATTATATATTTCAAGTTTCGTAGCGATCAGACTTGTCTTTGATCGTATGGACTCGAAACACGTAGAAATCAATTTAATTGAATTAAATTGAAATAAGATGATTTTAGAGCTAACTTCTTCATATGATGGAATTAGGACTTTAGATATGTTCCATGAGTTTATAAGTATCAAAACATCTATTTTAATATATGGGATGATCTAGTTTCGTTTTGGAGGTAGAACGGGCTTTTTGAAACGTGATTCATCGTTGTACAAATTCGATATGCATTTATTTTTTTATTGGGATTGATTAATATAAATAGTCATGTTTCTCGAACCTTAGTAGTCATTTTTCTTATTTCTGTACGTACATCAACTTCTGTCTATCTTCTTCTTCCCAATGGTAGAAACCCTAATTTCCAAATTCAATTGCAAATCAAAATCAAATCGAAAATTCAAACTCTCTAAACTTTATCATATTATATATCATTGGAAAGCTCTCGACGAGCGCATTCTAATGTAACGACCTGTTTTTCGATTTGATTCACTATTTGGCTAAAGATTGGTGATGTAATCTCGGTCGTTTATTAGGTCATGATCAACTTCGTCGGATCATCGAATCGCGGATACCGTCGCTTGGAGAGGGACGAGTGGAGCGCATTACGGTGTTCGTTCAGGAAGTCAATGGTTGGATCGCCACTGAAAATAAGATTAGGGTTTAAACCCTAACGTGGCGGCTACCCTGTTTTGGTCAAGATTGTCCACCACAGGACATGGAGGCGGGGTTCTTTGACGGGCGGCGATGTCTGAGGGGTGGCAGGCGACGTGATCGAGAGTCACGGGCTGTGACGTGTGGGTTCAAGCATCTCAGGGTAGGGGGAAGAAGGTTAGAGGTCGCATGATGTTTTTGAACGTAGGAGAAACAGGGTGACGTGGCGTGAGAACGTTGAGAGGTAACGTGTTTTCTAATTTTATTTAATTGATTTTTATATTTTTAAAATTAGTCATTCAAATTATCATATCATTTGCGTACAAGGACTGATTCACGCATGGTTTGCCCCGCTAGGATCATATCGAAATTTCATACATTTTGTAACTGGTTTGGAAAAATTCGGAGTCTATCAATTTTGTGCCTTATTTTGGATTTCATATCGATTTGAAATCAAATGTGAGTGTTTTAACCCACTCAAAACTACTAAATTTTCATATGGTGGTTAAATTGAATTTATGATGCAATTAGAAGTTGATTGTTTGATGTTTAGTATCTTTAAATTATCATTCCAGTTAAACCGACTTTATTGAATTTAATAGTCATTAGTTTAATATTAAACTATAATTTTCCATTGTATACCTGTTATTGGTGATCAGTTATCTATTGATGTTTATTGGTTGGTTTGAATGATGATTATGATGGATGTTTAATTGTTGATACCGAATGACTGGATGTTATATTTTATATTTTTATAACACTGTAAGTTCCCTATGGGTTGAAATGATATGCACCCGAACAATCTGATAGGTTAGGGGAAATAGTATGAGTTGAAATGATAGACTCAAGCGATTTCATGGATTTGAAGTTAAATTTGGGATTGTTGGTTGAAATGTTACTTACCCATAATTTAAATTTATTATGGGTTGAAATGATATATATATGTATAACTTAACTATATGGTAGAAAATCATATATGGACATTGGATTGGTTAAACTAAATGATTTTAAATCCTAAAAATTGAATTTAGTTAAATGATATTTAAAATCGATTTATATAAACTGATTTTTTTCGAAAATCCAAGCTTTAAATGTTGAAATTGGAATTGGTTTAAATGAATTTTAAACGATTTAAAACGAAATTTTAAAGCTGGATGTGGTTTAGATTTTTTGAAATGAAAAAAATAGTCTAGATCGATATTAGTTTCAAATTTACCCATTTAATATAAATTATGTAAAGATATATTCTTAAAAAATCCTGATTATTAAGGTTTTCAAACTTATTTCAATCTATTTTAAAGTATTTTAACTATTTTACACTACAAAAACTATTTAAACTATTTTCAACTATCTGAACTATTTTCTAAAAATAAAACGGTCAAGGTTGGATTGCTGTACTTAAATCCTTGATTTGAAAACGAATATGGTGAAATGACGTAATAACTAAGTTGAGATTTAAATGATACTTTCTGGTGAAATGACATATTTGATTGAATATGATGATTTGAAATGAGATTTAGCCTATTTTGTAAGTATGATTTCGAAAGTAAGTATGATTCCGAAATGTGATATGATTTCAAATGTGATATGTTTTCGAAAGTGAATATGTATTGGATAGTGAATACGATTTCGAAAGGGGTTTTGAGAATATGATATTTTGATATCAATTATGAATTGATTTTTGAAATGTAAAAGAACGAACTAGTGTGAAATAAATGTTTGGTTGTTAAAAACACCGGGATCGGATATTGTCATACTCTCTGCCAATACCGAAAACCACTTTAACAACTATATACGTGGTGAAGATTCCAGAATGAAGTAGGATGGTTTGGCGAACGATTCTATATGAGATATTTACATGACCCTGACTCACGCGAGTCAGCCTAGATGTGACTAAAACACTAGCCATGCCGGGATAAGTGAGGTTATTCCTCCTCTCGGGCATGCTTCTTCAATACATATTATGACTTTGTGATGATTTGGTGGCCACCCCTTGGTTTTGATTATGGGAGTGTGTTCCGTGGTGGGCGGTAGTAGCTGCTATGCGTTACCACCAGTCTGGATGTGCAATTGGTAGAATCCTACCCTGGCATTGCCTCGAGTGCCATGTTCACATGCCCTATCTTGCCTTTTACGAGTTTGGTTTGTATCATACCTATGGAGTGCCCTCTGAGTAAACCTCATGGAGGAGCTTACAGTACTGTATAAACTATAGGAATATATAAAATGTGTTAATGGGGATACGGGTAACGCCTTAATGATATTTTAATACTTTACTTTATTGTAGACATATTATAATATCTGCTGCATAGTAGATAGTTTAACGGATCCTTAGGAGATGGTAATCCCGAACATCTCTTAAGTTACTATACTCACGTTAGACACTTGATAGGAGATGCCAACCCTGTAAACATCTCTGGCGCCATTATACTCATATTATTTACTGCTGATTTAACTTACATAAGATCTTTTAGTTTTGACTTGAGTGTTTTGTCTTTTCAATTCGCTCGGGTCAGTCTAAGCTTTTCAATTGATCGAAGACAGCTTTCTGGAGGACAAAGATGAAGATTTAATACTGTTATTATTTATTATATTTATTTTACTGCATCTTGTTGTTCTGCTGCATTACTTTTTATTACTCCTACATGTACTCTGATTTCGTGTTGTAAAAGTGTAATCAAATGTTACTTGTAAAATAGCTTCATGAACTGTTCATTTGATTATTATATTTTGTGATTCCGCTACGAGATTTTGCGTTTTGTTTTCTTCTTTATCTTTTTTTTCTTTCTTATTTACTCCATAATAATATGCCCTTTTTAATGGTTTGAGTCTGACATGTGTGGTTTATCGTTGATTTAAACCGTCCAAAAAGGTGGGTCATTACATTTGGCATCAAAGCTTTGGTTTAGCGATAATCTTAGCTTTGTGGGGTCTGACTCATATAGAATAGGATAGTAACACCCTAGAATGAGTCGCTAAGTGTATATATATGAAAGAGCATATTGTTAGTGTTATAAAAGGTTTTGCATTATGTTAACTTGTTCTGTTTAGTATTTATAAATTCTAGTCGGTACAGAGGACGTTATGGCATCGATATGAATTTCTAAATACTTAACAGGACATACCGACACAATATTGTTTTGAAACGTAGGTTAATGAAAATTTTGCCTATTATATATTTTGTATGTAAAATAATAAATTTTATAAATGATATAGTTGGATGTTATATGTTGTTGATAGGAAGTAAAATTTATAAAATTAGTTGCAAAATGGGATTGTAAATAAATGAGTATAAGTTGGAATTTGAGAATTAAAGTTCTGGGATTTTTGAAAATTTCTTTCAAAAGATTTTTGAATATAATATTAGTATTATTTGGAAGTATTTTACGATATAAATATTTAAGTATGATTTGAAAGGTAAGTTTTAAAGGAATTTTTAAGGGAAATAAGTTCTGTACTCCCCTCTCTGTCACTAGAAAATAATTTCGGTGATGAGTGCATGCATGATCGACGTTCATTTTTGAGTTTTAAAGTGGGAAGACTGCTGTAGTAGTTTTACTACATATCCATTTTGATGAATAGATCTAAATTTTGAATTCCTAAATATGATTTGATCTATAAGGATATAAATATATATATTATTTTCAGATTGACTGAAATGAATTTAGAATTTAGTTCTTAACTCTCCGATAATTAGTAGTTTTCAGTTATTGCAATAAAATGAAATCTTGATTGTTTTAATAATTGAATACTTTTCATATATGTAATTGGAAACTAGATGCTAAGTGATTAATGAAAAAATAAGAAATGTAAAATTTCTACACTGTAAATCAAAGGGATATGAAAACGAGAAATGATAACCACTAAACATTTTATTTACTAAATGAATAAGATAAAATTGTGTAACATTGCATTACATTCTAATATATATATATATATATATATATATATAACTTACCAAAATGTAAAAAGTAGTAATGTTAAACAGAAATATGTGACAGAATATTATACATGTGAACTTAATGTAATGAAAGTGTTGAATAGAATTATCTCAAAATAAGAATTTTGATGTTATAAAATGTTATAAACCAAAGTTAATAATTTGTAGTGCTAATTAAATGTAATAGAAAAGATGAATACTATAAGTAAATAATTATAAACTTAAGTAACGTTGATGCCATTTATAATTAAAGTGATTACTATGTTAATTTAATGATTATAACTTCAGAAGTGTTGAAATGACTTAGAAATAAATTTAATATTCAATAATACTATATATGAAACAAATGAATGTGAAAAAAACCTATTAATGGTGAATTAAATTGTAAAGAAGTTTACATAATAATGGGTAATCTAACAATTGAAATGGAAATAACTTATGTAAGCGGTGAATGTAAAGTAATGAAGATAAGAAAAGACATAGTATGGATAAATGGGAAATGAATTTTGTAGGTGATAAATGTAAATTAAAGGAAATAATCATTATATGAATGAAAAACTATGAAATATAAATGATATGAAATGAATTTAATAAGAATGAACTTGAATAATACTTGAAATCATTATTGGTTTTGGCTTATGGGATGTTGGGGAGGTGATACATTAAATTGTTTGGGATGTATGAATAATCTATTAAGTTTTATCTAAGACTGTTGAGTGCATGGTATACTTTATAGTTTATTTATCATTTCGTATGACTAAATGTTATGAACTCGAACAAACCCTTTATTTTGATTGCTGTGGATGGATGGTTGATTACTTTGATTACATGTGATGATTGTATGGTTTTGTTGCTTATGACTATTGTATGTTATGTTGATTTGGTTGTGACTAATAGAAACAACATAAATATCCTCTTTTACTAATAAGTAACCTCTTTCGGTTTTATGTGTGAAATACAGGTTTATGGAAGCAATTGCTACTGCTTTTGGTTTCGTAAATAAGCTTTGTTTGCCCAATAAATAGGTACGTTTTCGAATTACGGTTTTCTAACGATATTATATTATTTTTCCATTATTTGGGATATATTATTTTGAAATATAATATATTTGTGTTTATTATTGATATTATTATTTCTCCTAGACATCTCCGTAGAAAAGAGACTTAGTCGAAATTTTCCATAAATTTTGGACTTAGAAAATTTTGTGAAAGTA
This sequence comes from Allium cepa, assembly GCA_030765085.1. Lineage (NCBI taxonomy): Eukaryota > Viridiplantae > Streptophyta > Magnoliopsida > Asparagales > Amaryllidaceae > Allium > Allium cepa. The sequence continues at coordinate 209,268,324 of CM060934.1, forward strand.
AAGATTTTTCCAAACTTTTATTGACTTGAATATGAAAGGGTTTAATTATTTGTAAATTGATATTTTATTTATATTATTAAATTATGTAAATTAATCTTTATAAATTTAATATTTTGAATAAGATATATTAATTCCTTAATCCCTTCTTTTCCTTTTTCGTGGACGAAAAGTTTTGAGCGGGGGAGAGTGTAATGACCTGTGATTTTTGATAAATAAAAATAGTTAATTTAATAAGATTTTTAATGTAGTGTTGGAAGAAATTAAAATTTGTGATTTAATTTATGAGACTAATAACTAGAGTTAATTTAAGGCAAATGATGATGGTAAACATAAAATGTGATTATAAATTGAAATTAAAAGAAATAAACCAAATGTTATATTAATTGATGAAATAATATGTAATTATTGTAATTGGGTAAAATAAATGTTGGGTAAACAGCTATACATTTGTTATCGGTAATTAAACTTATAAATGTGATTAGACTAAGTAAAAAGTGACAATTGTGATATGTTACCTATTTATTTAATCCACTGAATTAAATTGAAAATTAATTGCAATTAAATGTAATAAAATATACGTTAATGGAAATTAAGGTGAAATTAAAGAATATTATTGTAGTAAGATTTGAACCAATGTTAACTATATCCATAAAGTAATAAGGGAATCGAATAATAAAATGAAAAGATAGATAAATGGATTTATTGGAATTTAAAGCAATGATCACTGCGTTTATTTCAGTTGGAATTAAAAACTGTAATTAATAAAAATAATTAACTTTGAATTGAAATTTAAATTTGTTTTAGATTATTGTAAATGTCTAAGTAATCAAAAATGATAAAAAAATTTAATTATAAAATTGGAATTTAAAAGGAGATTTAATTAGTTTAGTATTAATTTATTTAATTAATGTGAAAACAACCATTTTGGCCACTGTCCCAGATTTCGAAAAAACGAGTTTCAACGGATCCGTAACGGTGAATTATTGTAGGATGTCATGTTTCATAGCGATCAGGCTTGTCGTTTGATCGTACGGACTCGAAACGCGTAGAAATCAATTTAATTGAATTCAATTGAAATAAGCTGATTTTAAAGCTAACTTCTTCATACAATTGAATTAGGACTTGAAACATTTTCCATTGAGTTTAAAAGTATCAAAAGCATCTTTTTTGATATATGGGATGACCCACTTTCGTTTTGGAGGTAGAACGGGCTTTTTGGGTCGTTATTCGTCGTTCTTACAATTTCGATATGTGTTTATTTTCTTATCGGGATTGGTTAATATAAATAGTCTTGTTTCCCAAACCCTAGGAATCATTTTTCTATATTTTTGTACATATATCAACTTCTGTCTATCTCCTTCTTCCCAATGGCAGAAACCCTAATTTCCAAATTCAGTTCAAATTAAAATCAAATCGAAAATTCAAACTCTCCAAAGCATATCATATTATATATCGTTGGAAAGCTCTCGACGAGTGCATTCTACTACATTGATTTGATTTTCGATTTGGTTCACCATTTGGCCAGAAATAGGTGATGTAATCTCGACCGTTCATTAGGTCTTGATCAACTTCGTCGGATCATCGAATCGCGGATACCAGCACGTGGAGAGGGACGAGTGGAGCAAATATACGGTGTTCGTTCGGGAATTCAATGGTTGGATTGCCATTGAAAATTCGATTAGAGTTTAAACCCTAAGGTGGCAGTTGCCTTAATTTGGTCGAAATTGTCGACCGGAGGCCGTGGAGGCAAGGTTCTCTGACAGGCGGCGATGTCCGAGGAGTGGTAGGCGGCGTGGTTGAGAGTCTGGCGCTGCGATGTGTGGGTTCGAGAATCTCTGAGTCGCGTGGACGAAAGTCACTGGTCGCTTGATGTTTATGAACGTAGGAGAAACAGGGTGACGTGGCGTGAGAACGTTGAGAGGTAACGTGTTTTTTCCAATTTTATTTAATTGATTTGTATATTTTTAAAATTTAGTCATTCAAATTATCATATCTTTTGCGTACGAGGTCCGATTCATGTGCGGTTTGCTCCACTGGGATCATATCGAAATTTCGAACATTTTGGAACTATGAATTCTAAGTTTGTTCAACTTTGGGCCTTATTATGGATTTCAAATCGATTTGAAATCAAAGGTGAGTGTTTTAACCCACTCACAACTACTAATTTTTTTTTATTTAGTCAAATTGAATTTATGATGCAATTAGAAGTTGATTGGTTGATGTTTAGTATATTTAAGTTGTCATTCCAGTTGAATCCGACTTTTATTGAATTTAATCATCATTAATTTAATACTAAATCATGATTTACCATAGTATACCTTTTATGATGATCAGTTATCTATTGATGTATATTGGTTGGTTTGAATGGTGATTGTTATGGAAATTTGATTGTTGATACTAGATGACTAGATGTTATATTTTATGTTGTTATAACACTTCAAGTTCCCTATGGGTTGAAATGATACATACCCGAACGATTTGATAGATTAGGGAAAATCGTTATGAGTTGAATGATAGACTCAAGCGATTCATGGATTTAAAGTTAAATTTGGGATTGTGGGTTGAAAAGATACATACCCATAATTTAAATTTCTTGCGGGTTGAAATAAAATATGTTCGTATCACTTAACCATAAGGTAGAAAATTATATACGTATGCAGGATTGGGTAAATTAAATGATTTTAAATCCTAAAATTTTTGAAATAAAAATTGATTCATATAAACTGAATTATTTTCGATAATCCAAGCTTTAAGTGTTGAAATTGGAATTGGTTTAAATGAATTGTTTAAAGGATTTAAATTAAAATTTGAAAGCTGGACGTGGTTCAGATGTGTTGAAATGAAAGAAAAGTCTAGTTCAGTATTAATTTAAAATTTATTCATTTAAAATAAATTGTGTAAAGATAAATTATTAAATAAATCCTGATTATTTAGGTTTTCAAACTATTAAACTATTTTGATCCATTTTAAAGTATTTTAACTATTTTACACTATTAAAACTATTAAAACTATTTTAAACTATCTAGACTAATTTTCTAAAAATAAAAAGGTGCAAGGTTGGACTGCTATACTTAAATCCTTGATTTAAAAGCGAATATGGTTAAATGACGTAATAACCTAAGTTGGGATTTAAATGATACTTTCTGGTGAAATGATATATTTGATTGAGTATGATGATTTGAAATGAGATTTAGCCTATTTTGTAAGTGTGATTTCGAAAGTAAATATCATTCCGAAATGTGATATGATTTCAAATGTGATATGTTTTCGAAAGTGAATACGACTTCGAAACTGGTTTTGAGAATATGATGTTTGGATATCAGTTATGAATGTATTTTTGAAATGTGAAAGAATGATCCGGTGTGAAATAAGCGTTTGGTTGTCAAAGAGACCGGGAACAGATATTGTCGTACTCTCTGCCAATACCGAAAACCATTTAACAACTATGTATGTTATGAAGATTCCAGAATGAAGTAGGATGGTTTGGCAAACGATTTTGTATGAGGCATTTACATGACCTTGACTCTCGTGAGTCAACTTAGATGTGACTAAAACAGGAGCCATACCGGGCAATGTGAGGTCGTTCCTCCTATCGAACATGCTTCTTCGATGCCATGTTATGAATTTTTGATGATTTGGTGTCCACTCCTTGATTTTGATTATGGGAGCGTGTTCCGAGGTAGGCGGTAGTAGCTGCTATGCACTACCACCAGTCTGGGTCCGCAATTGTTAGAATCCTACCCTAGCATTGCCTCGAGTGTCGTGTTCACATGCCTTATCGCGTCTTCTACGAGTTTAGTTTGTACCATACTAATGGATGCCCTTTGAGTGAACCTTACGGAGGAGTTTACGGTATTGTATAGACTATGGGGGTATATAAAATGTGTTAAGGAGGATATAGGTAATGCCTTCATGCTATTTTAATACTTTACTGTAGACATATTATAATAGCGTATTGTACTACATAGTAGATAGTTTCATGGATCCTTAGAAGATGGTAAACCCGAACATCTCTTAAGTTATTGTACTCACATTAGACACTAGATAGGAGATGTCAAACTCCATAAACATCTATGACCCCCTTACACTCATATTTATTTACTGTTGATTTAACTTACATAAGATTTTTTAGTTCTAACTTGAGTATTTTGTCTTTTCAATTTGCTAGGGTCAGTCTGAGCTTTTTAGTTGATCGAAGACTGCTTTCTGGAGAACAAAGACGAAGATTTAATACTATTATTTATAATATTTATTTTACTGCATCATGTTGTTCCACCGCATTACTTTTTTATTACTGTTGTATGTACTCTGATTCTATATTGTAAAAGTGCAATCTAATGTTATTTTTAAAACAGCTTCATGAACTGTTTATTTGATTATTATACTTTGTCATTCCGCTGTGAGATTCTGCGTTTTTTTTTCTTATTTCTCTTATTTTCCTTTCTTATTAATCCCATAACAATCTGCCCTTTTTAGTTGTTTGAGTCTGACTTATGCGGTTTATTGTCGATTTAAACCATCCAAAAAAAGTGAGTCGTTACAAAGAGAAATTAGCAAATCACTTTTATATAAAAATGCATTTATTATGCTATAAAATACCCTTTAATAATATATCCTCCACAAATTAAATGTCGCTCCATCTTGTTCCAACATTAAAAGCATATATACATATGTTTCCCAATGCTTAAGGTGATGTGATGTTTAATTTTACTTGTACTTTTTGTTTCCAATTGCCTTAAATATCTTATTATATGATTATGCGCATATATATATGTATATACATATATACATGCATACATACATACATATATATACATCCGTGTGTGTTATTATATATATAATCGTACTCATTTATAAATATGTGTGTATACACTAAAGAGTTCACAATATTTTCGACAACTTTTGACCAATGAAAAGTCAAAGACTCAAAAATTATAGGTCGTTACAATGTTATTGGATCTTCCGCATTGGGATTCACCCCTAGCCCATTCATAAATTTACACATCTAGACTAGTCCTTTAGCTGCTTCATTGAGGGTACATTACTCAACCTCCATTGTCCAGCTATATTTTCATATTTGGAACTTTTCTAACTAACAGTCCCACCGTTTAAAGTAAAAAACATTACCCGGTATAGATTTACTACCGTCGATATCACTTTGGAAGACGGAGTCTCGATATCCATTTATAAGGAGGTCAACATTGCCATATATAAAGAATAAGTACTTAATATTTCTTATATACTTAAGTATGCATTTTATATCAGTCCAATTTTTTATTTAGGACTACGTTGGTCTCGACTTACGCATCCTAATGCATAAGACAAATTATCTATAGTACATATCATGGTGTACATTATGGAACCAATTTTCGATGCATATGGTATCATCTTTATATACCCTTTCTCTTCCTCAATATGAGGAGCATCCTTAGAAAGGATGATTCTAGATTGCATCAAAACATTTCTATGTTTAGGCTTCTCGATACTAAACCTTTATAGTATGGTATCAGGGAAAACTAAACTTTTATCAAATGCAACATTGTGGCCACTTATCCTAAATCCTTCATAGAAAAGTTCATGGATAACCTGGCTTTTGCTAATTGCAATAATTTTAACGACCCTGAATTTTAGAAACTTCATATTTAAATATCTGAATTATATTAAATATATGAATCTTGGGTTAAATGTTATTAAAATGATTTAATAAGATTTTTAACCTCCTTTTAAATCAGCAGTAATGATGGTAAACTTGTTTTGGAAAAATGTTTACGAAAACATATACTTTGGAAAAATATCGATAATATGACCAAATGTCGTTTTATCGATAAACAGCTATTTTCTCAACAAAAGTTGTTCAAATTTTCTCCACATGCCTAAGTAATCGTTATGGAGGTAATTAGCAACTAAATATTTTTATTATGTCTAACAAAACAGGAAAATGAGCAAATAAAGAAAATGAGAAAAAATGCAAATAATTAACTCTTAAGCCAATATCTAATGAACATACTAGCCACTAATCAAACACTCTCTTTTTCATAAAGCATTGAATGTTCTAGGAAGTTCTACTAGAATTAGATATGATAGTATGGTAAGGGTATAATAGTAATTGGCCTAAAGGAGATGTGACATAAAGTAAAAGTAAGCATAAATGGAAATGCTTGTGTTAAGCAAATGATAAAGTAGATGTGATGGGAGGTAAGCCTTCCAAGGGGGTGAGAGTAAGCTTATGCTTCATCACTTGAAGTCTATAAATACACGGAGGGGTTCATTTAATAATCACAAATAAATTTCATTGCTTGAGATGAAGTTGGAGGGTTGATAATGATAGAGTGCTTAAGCACTAAACCACTAATTACTCTCTAACTTTTCAAAAGTTGACCAAATCTTCTATGATCTCTTCTAAACTTTGGCTTTAGGCGTAATACATCATGGAAAGCCTAATTAGCAAGTAGGAAGTGGGAGGAGCTGAGAGGAAGAGGGGTTCTTCGACGGGTCGTGAGCATGGAGAAGGATGATGATGGTGGCTTTGGTTTGGAAGTGCTAAAGGTTTGACCTTTTGGCTTATTGATGGATGGATGGGGTTCTTTGGTTCTTGTAGCTTAATTATTGGATTAGTCATGGATCTAAGTAAGTTATCTCACTACCTTATTTGTATATATTGTGTGTGCATATGCTGTGTGCAAAGTATAATAGTTAAAGTGACATTAACTAAGTAAATTTATATACTTTGGACCCCACCTGCTTTTGATAGCAAATGATAATTTTATATTGTATAACCTCACTTCTATTACCCACTTAAACATATGGCATGGCCTTGACTTGATGTTTAAATGGTGTTTAACTTGTGTTTTAAGTTGAAGTAAGTTTGAAAGTGTTTGAAACGAGAATAACCGTTACAAGTGCACTTAAGAATCTTTTGTTATCGAGGATTTTTAAAAATAAATAGATAGATATTCTTACAGATTTCTTTGCATGGTTGCAAATATCCTAATGGTAGTACTTACTATAAAAATTTCAATTCTTTAATTATTTGTTTAAGTGGTTAAAACTAGTAGCAAAGATGGTGCTTTTCAATGTTGTTTTCACACGGACTTTTAATAACACTTATAAACGCTGTACTAAGTCACTTATTGTTTTAAGTGTTTAAAATGCGACATTTTGACTTGTTTTTCATAATTTAAATGGTTTCTAAATTCTTTTCTTCATAAAATCTTTCTATGGAAGTTCGTATGAAATGTATCTGAGTACGAAAAGAAGAGTAGTAGTTTAAATATAGTCTTAATGATTATTAATGAATTTTGAAGTAAAGTGCTACAAAATGTAAATATGTTTTTATCAAACTTCTAATTAGTTATTTTCAATTAATATTTTACATAGATATTTAAAACCTATTTACAAGTATTCTTAGAGTATTATTTGATATTTACAAGTTTTGGCAAAGATGATTGACCAGGCTTACGTTAAAAGCCGACGGGTAAACTTATCTGTTTGTGAGATTCAAGAATGAGGTGTCTGGGCAAGGCTTGGAGCAACTAGTTCCCAAATTTATCTGGCTTCACTCTTAAACGAGGAAAAATGTAAGTTGAAATGTCGAAAATGTGTTAATCTTATTGTTTGCTTAATTGTCCAAAAAGGTAGCTAACTTTGTTTAACGCTAAATCCGATGTATTAGGCTTATCTGTTCCCAAGAGTTAAAGATTGATGTCGAGTAGGGATAGAGAAATTGAGCTTTAACCTGCCGGGCTTCCCTCTTGAATGAGAAATATTGAAGTCGGGAATATCGGAAATGGGTTAACAAGGTTGTTTATTACTTATAAGGAAAGTGATTAACTATGCTTAACACTAATAAGCCAAACGAAGTAATCTTATCTATTTCTGAGAGTTAAGATTAATGTCGAGTAGGGACAGAACAATAGAGCTTTAACCTACTGGCTCACTCTTAACCGAGGAATAAGTAAGTGGAAAATGTTGGAAACATGTTAATTGTGTTGATTTCTTATAGTCTGTGGAAATCATTAATACTATACTTAACACTAAAGGCCGACGAGGTAGGTTTATCTACTTGTGGGATTTAAGACTGAAGTGCATAGGAAAGGCTTGGAGCAACCAGTGCCCAAACTTACTTGGCTTCACTCTTGAGGAAGGAATAGTTGAGTTGGAATGTTGAAAATGAGTTAAGCGTATGAATCGTGATTTGTATAAGCAATCATATTTTGAACTTGATAGTTAACTAGTCTATTCTGAACTTGACTGAATACGAACATTGATCTTTAAAACAAAGATTTGTAAAGATAACAACAAGTAGGAAAATGATTTGACAAAACGTTAGCCGAATTCATCTTTAACCCTTTTTAATTACACTTAGGGATGTAAATTGATCTTTAATAAAATGTTTTAAAGATAAGCATAAACGAAATGGTTTTAGGTTTGTTACGATAATTTGTTAATCGCATTCGCCTTTAACCCTTTTCGGTTATATTTGTGGTTGTAAATAGATCTTTGAAAGGATGTTTTAAAGATCAGCATAAGTGAAATGGTTTTGAGTTGTTGTAACAATGTTTAAATAACATTAGACTTAAACCTTTTTGAATGGATTTGTGAAAGTAATTAGATCCTTAAAATGAATATTTTGAAGTATAGGAAAATTGAAGGTTTAAAGTAAGAAATCTTGTTAAAAATTTGTGAATATACTTATACCATTTACGGTAAGTATATGAATACTTTTCAAAGTATAAAAAGAGCTAAGGTTTTAAGTAAGGAATTTTGTTAATGGCTTGTTAATATACTTATACAATTTAAGATAAGTATATGGTTACTTTTGAAAGAGTACAATTGCATAGTTGGAATTCATAAACAATGTTTTATTAGATAAAAGAAGTTTTTCTAGTAAAATATGTTTTAATTAATAAAACATTAATTAAACAAAAAGGGGAGTAGAAGTCGCTTATGTGACTTGATCGTGCTTTGTGGGACTTGATCGTGCTTTATTCGTTTCCTCATTTATGGAAAACATTTATTCGTACACTTAGCACAAAAAGTCGATGAATTAGGCTACCTTGGTTATCCTAGGAAATAAGACTGATGTCTGCGTAAGGATATGAGCAATAGAGTTCTAACCTACTAGCTACACTCTTGATTGAGGGATAGTGTGAGAGAAAATATCGAAAATATGATAAGTATATGAGACTTGGTCTCTATATGCGATCGTTCTCATTATAATTGAATGACCAAATTTGTTGATTCAGTCTTGGAGAGGCCGGGATCGGTAAGTGTTTTACTTACCGAAAACCACTCCGAGGCTGAGATACATGTTCTATCTCTTGGAAGTGGATTTGTTTAAGACACGGGAATCTATGTGGAGATTCGAGATCTATTTAAGATGCTCGAACACATGTAGTTGTTCGTGATCTATTCAGGATATGGGAATCCATGTCTGATTCCGAGATCTATGAAGATATAGACTCCATGTGTGGTTTTGAGATCTGTTCGAGATGTGGGGATCCAATTTTGGATTCGTGTTTTATTGGAGTGTTGAAGACTCATGTGAAAGATGCCATATGTAACCTTGACATTTGAAGTGGCCAAAAACCGTGTAGGATGCACAATCTAGGGTTTAGCGACCCGCATCAGGATGCTAGTAACTCCAATTCTAAAGATACTTACCGATATGTTGCGTGTGGGAGTTGATGATATTTGGTTCACATTGTTCATGTTTATGTTCAAACAATGGCCTCTTGTGTTTACCTTAACGATATATTTTATCTAGAGACATATGGCGCTCAAAAGGTACTTTCAGACCCTTGTGCAAGAAACTGGATTCGACTTCTCAGAAAAATCACCACGGAAAATCCATTATGCGAACGTTCCTTATCAGATTTGGTTGTACTCCTAATATGCTGTTGAATGTAACCAATGTAACCATTCTAGCAATGTTATAGTATTTATATTCCAAACCCTAGACATTATCTATTATATCTAATTTGGTATATCAGATTTGGTTCTTTTGAGGGGGTAATCGTTATAGCATTCTATGCGGTCTTGAAAGTACTGTTGTATGTTGATCGCGTACTTCTTGAGTTTTTCATACCAAATTTATGTATGACGCTTGGTTTTCGTTTTTCCTAAATTCGTCATGTGCTCTTTCGAGTAGTCTGAGAAGGGCAGGTTTTCATTGATGTTCATTGGAGCTCAAAAAGACAAGATGGGTGTTCCACCTATCACAGTATTCTTATTTCCATTGCATTACTATATTGTGCATATCAACATTTGTGTGGACAGGTTGTTATAACTGTCTAGGCCGATAATGGTACTTAGGTTTTATAACTCTGAAATTTCTGTGTTGCAGTAACCCTTTGTATCGTTCCTTTGTATTATATATTATCGTTTTGCTGGGGGATTCTCATATTGTGTTATCTTCTTCCTTGTTCTTTTTCTTTTTATTTCACCCTAACAATTTACCCTTTCGGCACTCAGATGCTCGGTACACGAATACCATGGATGTATTAATGTCGACATTCGGGGGTCGAAAGGATGGGCCATTACAACAATGCAATGTCGTTGCTAATCAATAAAAAATCATCGACGTATAAAGCAAAGAATGTCACTGCACTTCCTTGTTCCTTCTGATATAAGCATATTTCCTTTGTGTTCTGATAAATACCATACTATTTGATTACTTTATCAAAATACTTATTTCATCTTCTTGAAGGTTGTTTAAGACTATAAACTGAACTTAACAACTTACAAGCCCTACCCTCTTTTCTATTAACTTCGACAACCTCAAGTTGCAATATGTAAACGGTTGCCATTTTCATGTCCATTTGGCGATTTCATAGAGAATGCATCAATATCTAGAATTATCCAAATGGACTTAAGCATGGAAACGAGTGAAACTTTGTTGTTATCAACACCTTGAATTTGATAAATCCTTTTGCAGCTAGCCTCGCTTTGTAAGTCTCCACTTGTTCATCTGTATTTTGGGTTTTCATAAAAATCCATCTGCAACCGATGGGTTTTATCCATTTGGATATGTCATCCAAAGTACATACTTTGTTTTCATACATAAAATCCATTTTAGGTTTCACAGCTCCAAGCTTAAGTGCGGTTTCCTTACTTTACAATGCTTGTTGAAATCAGAGAGGAGTATCATCTTCTAAGACATGGTACTCGTTCCCTTCATCCATTGGAAAACCATAGTATCTCTTTAGTGTGCATGATTCCTTATTAAACCTTCTAATAGATTGCATGTTTTTGTAAACTTGTGAACTTAGTTCATCCGCTAGTTCGGTCTCTATGTTAATTTCTCGGATATCATCCAAGTCTAACACTTAACTTTTAATTTCTTTTGATAGAAATTCCTTTTCTAAAAGGACATCCTATCAAGAAATGATAAAAATTATTCTTTAATATTATAGAAACTAATCCCATTGAATGCTTACAATGTCCTATAAATTTACATATTGTGGATCTTACCTCAAGTTTGTTGAGGCCAACGTTCTTAACATAAGCTGGATAACACCACACCTTCGATATTTGATTTAAGGTTTCTTCCCACACCAAATCTCAAATAATGTCTTAGGCACTGATTTAGTAGGCATCAAATTTCAATATATACCCCGTGGCTTCTAGGACATATCTCTAATACAAAAGAGGCAACTCGGCTTTACTCATCATGGAACAACCACATCTAATAGGGTTTGATTCCTTCTTTCTAAAACATTATTGTGTTGTAGAGTATAGGTTGGAGTAATCTAAGAAACAATCCCATTGTCCTTTAAGGATTATTGGAGCTCTTGTCCAACGTACCCACCTCCTCGATATGATCGGAGTATTTTAATCTCATGGTTAGTTTGATTTTCGACCACATTCTTATACTCTTTAAATTTCTCCCAAACATCGGATTTGTTCTTCATAAGATACACATATACTTTTCTAGAGAAATCATTGGTAAAAGTTAAAAAATAAGGAGTACTATCATTGGTAATAATTGGCATTAAGCCACATACATCAGTATGTACAAGATCCAAGGGTTTATTAAATCTTTCATTGCTCCCACAAAAGTGGTGCTTGGTCATCTTTCCATTAAGGCATGACTCATACATATCGAATGATTCAAAATCAAATGATGGTAGAAAATCTTCGGTTTTCAGTTTGTGTAGTCGTTTGTCACTTGTATGATGTAACGACCCAATTTTTCAATCATCTAAATTTAGAATATTTAATTAAATTTAAATATCGAAAAATGAATTTTATAAGTTAAATCGGTTAATTAATGGAACATTGAATCTAATATGAATAAAATGATTTCTAATGGTTTTTAAATGCTATTTGAATTTGAATGGAGTTAGTGAAGCTTTAGAATTGAATTAAAAGCAATCTGGTAGAAATTGGAAATTTATCAATTTAATTAACGTGTAAAAATTGTCATTTTCGGCCTTATCTTGGATTTCAACGAAACCAGTTTCAGTGGATCCATAATAGTGAGTTATTGCGGGATTCCAAATTTTGTGTCGATCAGAGTTATGGTTTGGTCATGCAAAGCTAAAATGCATAGGAATTTATTTAAGTAATTTTAATTAAAATAATTCAACTCGAAAACCTATCTTTCAAATATGATGGAATTGGCTCTCGATATATATTCGATTGTGTTCGGAATAGAGGTAAAATACTATAAACCCTAGGCGGCATGCTTCATTTGGAGGTTGGAAAATATTCGTGTGAGTATTTTTTTAAAATGTGGCCTATATAAGGATCTTTATCCTTTCATTTGCAAACCCTAAAGTCAAATTAGGTCACAGCCCCTACATTCCCTTTCAGCAGCTGAGAATCTTCAAACCTTCATCCTCGTTTATCTCCTCACCCACGTAGTTTTAGGCTGAGACTTCAACTAGGGAATCAAAGAGTTTGGTGAGTTCTACAAATCCAACGGTGGACTTTCATTATCATCGTTTTTAGAGGCCAGGTCTGGCCATGTTTGCTGGCCGTTTGAGGAGGTTGCTTTGCGCATGGGAGGGGCCGAGTCGAGCGTGCCTAAGGCCGTGGGTGCGTAGTGTGACGTGCTTCATCGTGGCATTGGCTGATTGTCTTCTAGGTGATCGAGGAGGATACGACCATCTAGGGAACGCATGCATATTGGGTCGATGCGTGCGTCTTTGCCTGGGTATTTGCATGCGTAAGGAAGAAGAAGGTTTAAAATTTTAATTAATTTATTTAAGTTAATTATATTATTAATTATCGTTATGTTTAAAAATCCATAACTTCTTCATACAAGGTCCAAATCAAATGAAACGAATTGCGTTGGGTTTGTATCTGAAAATACTATGCTATGGAGCTGGTTTGGATGGATTTGAAGCTGCTGAAAATTTTGATTAAATTGGAACGTTCGTTCGTTTTTAATCAAAACAAAACGCTGCAACGACGACTGCAACCAAAGTGAGTAAAACTCACAATCTCTGGTCCACTTATATTTTTATATAAGTAGGAATATATTAATTTCGTGTTGTTTGACAATTATTTGGATGTTATGCTATAATAGTTAGTAGTTGGATATATTCTTTCCTATTGGAGTAGATGAGCCCTATACGTTCCCATGTATGAGCGGATGACCCTTTCTACGCGCGTTTGCCTTGAAGCAGACATTGTACATATTTTCTCATATGTATATTTATTGTAGGTAACAGGTTGAAGGGATCCAATAGGGTTCCTCACAACGGTTGATGTTTATTTACACATATTGTTATATATGTCGTATTATGTGATATTTGATGTGATGGATGCCAAGATTGCTATTATTGACGTGAATCCCCTTATTTAGTACTGTGTTGGGCCATATTTTTGGAAATTTAAAATATTAAAATGATGAATTTGATTTAAGAAGGATTACAAAGTGATTTTGAAAATATATATGTTTTAATAATTTTTGAATTGTTAAATAAATGAATTTATTTAAATAAATAGAAAGCTATAATTTTTTGTTATAAAAACTTATAATTTTTACGGCTTTGTGAAATAAACTTAAATATGATTTTTGAAATAAGAAGTTAACTATTTTATAAAATAAGTTAAATTGAGAATTTTGAACTTATTATAAACGATTTATATATAATATTTATAAAATTGATATTTTATAAATAAAAGTAATGGAATTGTAAACGAGTTTTATAAGTGTTAAAATGAAAATTTATAAAGGAATGCGATTAACAAAGAGATTTAATGTAACATTCCCATTTTAAAATCAAATTGAAATTGGAAATAAATTTAATTTTTGGAAATTAATTATGATTTAAACTGGTGTTTTCAAAAAAAAACTTAATAAATATTTGTTTGTTTATTAATGTAAATGAATGTAAATATGATTTTTAAATAGAATTTTTTAATTGGAAATTCTAAAATAAATATCTTGAATAATATTTTAGTTACAAATTTAACCGTGAATTTATTTGGAGATTTGAATAAATATATATATATAAAGGTATTCATTAATAAGAAAAAATGTTTTATCTTTAAAATAAATAAAGATTAATGATTTGGAATTCAAAAGTGAATATTTTATAAATAGATTATAATTAGAGATTTGAATTTGAATTCAATAAAAATTGTATTTACTTGAGAGATTTCTTTCTTAGTAATGTATATTTTAATCACTTCAATAAAAATTGGAAATCACTTCAATATTTTAATCACTTGAAATTTAGTTAGACTAAAAGAAATTTATATTTGAAATAAGTTTAATATCTTAAGTTTAAAAATATAAATGTATTGAAAATAAGAATTTATTTACTAACATTTATTAGTAATGTATAATTTAATTTCAAACCAATTTTCTTTTATTTGTATAAGTATGAATAATACATAAGAAAGTATTGAATAATTGTTTTTAACATTTAAAACATAATAAGTATAATTTGAATAAAATACATATGTGAATAAATATAAATAAAAGAAGGTTTAAAAAAATAAACAAGATTTAATAAAATAGTTAGTTCTATTTGTACATAAATATTCAAGCTTTGATATGATTTTTTTTTAAAAGTATAAGTAATTAAAATTATCTTTTGAAAATAAATAAGAAAACATGGAAATATGATTTGTAAATTTAAAATTATATACGTAAATATTTAGAACTAAGTTTATAAAATAAATTAGAGTAAGGGTATTAAAACATAATATTGTTATAATTCAAACAAAGTTAAAAACATAAAATAACTATATATTGACAAGTGTTAATGTAAACTAACAAGTGTAAACAAAGAATACAAGTGGCATTTTTGTTTAAAAACATGATGCTAACAAAAGATCAAAACTAGGCTCCTTCATTTTCTCAACTAAATCTTCTTATTTCCTTATCAAATCTAAAAAAATAAAGGCAGATCAAAGGAAAGAAAGCTGCAGAATTTAAAACAGGAAAAAAATTTCAATCTGAAAGCAAATCAACTCAAAGACTTGAGCAAGGCAAAACAAAATCAAATGTAATAGCAACTTCAGTTCCAAAATTAAAGCTAAGGTAAAGCTCAATCTTGAAGCCAAATCTATTTGCAATTCAAAGATCAAGCAAAGATCTGAAGAAAATTTTAAAACCTGGGAAACGAGAAAATAAAACCAAATGAAATCAAAAGCAAAATAAATCAACAAGTAAAGGAATAAACCTGAAGACAGAAGTAAAGATTAAAATGTGGAAACAAGGCAAAGTCTTCAGCCTGGAAGTTTAAAACCAAAGAAATCAGCCTGAAGCAAATTTCAAATCATAAAACAAATTCAAGTTCAGGCTCAACGTTTGTTCTCTGTTCAACTTCATTTCAAGGTGAGCAAACTTACTTTTGAACCAATTTTCTTGATATCTATGATGTGATACAATGCTTGCATGTTGTTTAGATTTGAAATTATATAAATCATATGTGTATGATTGAAACATGGATATACCCTTTGTTGTTTTACAAATTCAAAAAGAAGAAAAAAAAATCAAATTTGGTGATCTTGTCTCTGTTTAAAATTAAATTTCAAATGAAACTTTTTGCTTAATCATAAATTTTAGTTTTAAAATTATACTTAAGTTAAAATAATAGATAAATGCCTCTGGAAGCTATAACAGATGATAAAACTTCAAAAAAAAAGTAAAAATCCAAACATCATGATTCAATGTTTCAGGAATGCAATCTGAAACTCCATCCAAACTTATGATTTTTAAAACAAAAATTATGATTTTTAGTAAAGAGGTTAGAGTGCAGTTCTGTATTCATCAGAAAATGAAAATCTGGGTGTTTCTGGTGATCTATTTGGATCTGGGGGTCGGAACTCCTCCTAGAGGTGGAGGAATGACTGGCGAATGGTGGAAAATTGCTAGATGGATGATCAATTCATGGTAGAAATTGAGGTGGTGGATTCTAGTTCAGAACCCTGGTTTTGTTTGATTGGGTATTTTCGATCGGCATTGACTCTCTGCTTGATCGAGTGTAATGAGATTGTGGGAGATGGAAGTTGGTGAGTTGACGCGTTCGTGACCGAAGGCTGGTGTTTTGTTGTGGCCGGAGATATGAGAAAATGGTGATGACAGGTTAGGGGTTTAGCTGAAGTTTGTGTTTCCAGGTTTTGGATTTGACTCGAATTTGATTCCGAGTCAAGTTGAAGGTAATCTGGTGATTGAGTTTGGGTTTGGGAGTTCCAGTTGACATGGGAAGATCATCATCGATGATCAGAATCATCCACAACCTTCATGCATGTGCACGGTGAACATTTGCGGGTTTTGATGTTTTTTTTTGTTTAGGCTGAGAAAAGCTAATCGAGTTTTACTCGAGTTATTTAGGGTTTGACTCGAGCATTATTTGCTTTTAACTCGGGAAATTTTTGTATGGCTTGGGTAAATAAGTTACAGGTTTTAAAATCTGTAAGTTTTAGAATTTTTAAACCTGGGTCTTTAAAATGTGAAACAGATAATTAAACGAAGTTTAAATCAAAATTAGTTTGGGTTTAGATGAAGTTTAAATCTAGTATGAAGTAGAAATTCAAATGGCTTTGAATCTTAAAAATTTTGAAATATTTAAAGTGGGTTTTCAGTTTTAAAAAACTGACAGTTTCTAAATTTTGAATTTTAATTTAAAATCTGAAACATAATTTAAACAGTAGTTTAAATTCAAAGGCTAAGTTCAGTCTTCAAAAAGCTTTTGAATTTTTAAGTTTAAAATGAAATTTGGATTTTAAATAAAGAGTTTTAAATCAAGGTTTAAAACAAGTTTAAATCAAGTTTAAAAATGTAATTTTTTAAATAAATAATGGATTCAAGTTTCTTGAATTCAAATCTGGGTATTTGAATAAGTTTTTTTTTTAATTTCTGAATGCTTTCAAAGCAAGTATAAATTAAAATATCTTATTAAAAGTAAATTTGTTTTTCAAACAAATATTTAAACTTGATTTTTTTTAATGAAGTTCTTTATAAAGGTTTATAAATGGAAGATAAATGATTTGTTAACTTGAATTTGCAAGTTAATAGTAATGTACTTAAAAACTTAATTTTAAATAAAATTAAGTAAATTAGTTTAAAGGCTTATCTTATTTAAGTTTCAAATGTAAGTAATAAATGTTATTTACATTTATTTAAAGGTTTATAAATTGAATTTAAATTTGGTTAATGTTTAAATAAATTTGGAATCTTAAATTCAAAATGGAATTTGAATTTAGATTTAAAAGTGTAATGTTTAAAATGCACTTAAATGTTAATGAAATCATTAATAAAGAAATTAATTATCTTAGAGATAATTAACATTTAATTAATAAAGTAGTTAAAGAATGATTTATTTAATTTATAAATAAATAATTTAGATTAATTTATAATTATAAATGATTAATAATGAATTAATTTAAGCTAATTTCTTAAGAAAGTAATTAAAGAAATGTTATTAGTTAATGAAGATAATTAACTAGAGATTATTAAGTAATTAAATTAATCTGATTGATTTTGATAATTAATTAGATTAATTTATTTAGATAATTAATTTTACATTTTTGAATGTAATTACTTAATGGAAGTAATTAAGGAATTAATTACTTATTGAATTAATTTTGGTAATGTGATTAATTTAAGTTAATTAATTAATTTAGTTTAATTAACTTAAGAAAAATCATTTGATAATTAGATAAGTGTAATTACTTATTGTAATTTATGGAGATAATTACTTAGGGAAGTAATAAATGATAATTACTAGGAGATGATTAGTGAATATGATTTATAAATAAAGTAATGTGGATAATTACTTTTGTTATTAATCAAGGGTGATTAATAATTTTGTTTAATTAAATTAAATTAAATAAAGTAATTTAATTTAAATATAATTAGAGATCATTAATTAATATAATTAATGATGTAATTTATAATGGACTAATTGAGGAATAATTAATAATGAGGTAATTAATTGATGTAATTAAATAAGGTGATTGATTAATTAATTTATATCAAATGATTTGTAATTAATTAATCAAGATTGGATAATTAATTCATAAGTAATTAATTTAATTGAAAATTAATTGAACTAATTAGGACTAAACGATTAATTAATCCTACCTATAAATGATTATTGAATGTTGGACCTTGCTTATGAATGTTTGCCTTGAATTGATTGATTTGTGAAATTCTGTTCTGTGAATTGAGTTGTGTGTAATTTATTTATTATTCATCTATGATACATTTATCTGCGGATCTGTAAAGGAAGATAAGCGTTATAAATTATACCGCTTATCGATATTTCGGTGTTTTGATCGTGATGATTGAATAATGTTGCACTATTGTGCTAAATCTCTGGACTACACCATACACACACGAATATGGATTTCACGAGGAAATCGGTTAAGTCACAGATATTTGAATTTAACATTTTCAAATGGTTTTAAAGTTTGAATTTTGAATTCAGATAAGTTTAAAAATGGTATTGGGTTTTCTGAAACGGAGATAAGTAGTTTCAAATAATATTTATGATGAAAAGATTTCAAATTTGAAATTGAAGGGTTTTGAAAGCTGAAATTGAATCTTTGTCAAAAGTAGTTGAACCCTATTTTAAAATTGAAGAGGATTTTAAATGATGTACCTTTTATATAAAAGATTTGAAACCTGAAATTTTTTTTTAAAGTTATGAATGAATCTTGGTTTAAAAGATTGGTGAACCTTGTTTTAAATTGAAAGGGGTCTTAATAATAAATCTTTTGTTTAAAAGATTAAAATGTGGAAATTGTTTTAAGTGAATCTTTTTGGTTAAAAAGATTTATAAATGGTAATTCGTTTAACCATTTGAAAGAAAAGTTATGGGTTTTAAAGTTGTGACTTAACTGAAATCCCATATCCATATGCTTTTAAATATTGCGCTCACTATTCGGTTTAGCCGGGAGAGGACCTTATATCATATAACCCATTCCGAATAGTTATACAACGTTATGGATAGCATTTGAAGACCGGTGGTGAAGACCGAGTATTTGCGAGAACGATAGGATGACCTATCAGTTGTCTCTGCACCGAGTAGCTACGGTATAGAGATTACCTAAGTGATGGGAAGTCCGATCGGGATTGTAGATTCCCGGATTTGCAAGGGCTTCTTCGGAAGTGCCTTCGGTTCTTTTCGAATCCGGAACAGACTTGTATGGATGCGTGTCTGACACTACACTTTAAGATGTAAAACCAGTTTCTATCAAATACATTTCTGTTTGGTGGCGGAGATTTATTCTCTTAGCTTAACACCCTTCTCTGAGACGTACGAGCTCAGAGGTTATGTAATGATGGTTACTAGTGATACATTCCCAATTTGGTAATTTGGCATACGAAGTGATGTTGATCATTTGTTGATCAAAGCAAGGCTTTATGAAAAGCATAGCTTTGTGGACGAGACTTCGTCGAACTTCACAACTCGGAATGGTCGAAACAGGAAGAACGCAGCAAGGTTATTTGGGGGTAGCGCCCCCTGAGGGTATGTTCATTTCCTTCTGGATAGAGGTGATATCATGGTATGGAGCCTAGATATTTAACCTATGTGGTTACTGCAAATACATTACTTTGTGATTGTTGGTATCGAACGCTCGGATAAAGGTTGGTTACGACCGGGGGATGGCATACTCGTGTAATAGTAACCTAGTTATAGAGGTAGCCCGGTCTTGTGTTGGCAGAAATCCGGTTAGGTTCTTGGTGCGTCCCTCTAGAGGCGTACCCATGTGGCCCAGGAAGTTCCTTAGCCTGACCATTTGTTGGAAATCCAATTACCAATACGCGCCTTTTACGGTTTTAGTTGTAGAATCTGCCATCTAACATGGTGGCTATAGTAGGCATAATATAATGGTATCTATGCTGGCTAAGATTAATATTATACTTTCGAAATGTTTTGCACTATGCACTAATAATAATATCAAATGGTTTTCGCGTATCAAGCATATTTGATTATTATAAGGGGAAATCTTCCCCAAGTCTGTGTTTGCATTGTGTGTGTTGCGGGAGGCCTTATGGTAGTTTCATTTTCCAAAAGCATTGCGGATTTCAAACTTTTAATTCTTTTGTTTGTTTTTAAAGATAAACTGTTTTTGTTTTCCCACACCAGTCCCATTACTGACCCAGAGTTTATTGTTCCTTTCCTAAACTCTGGGTGCCCACTATTTTCCACACGGGCAGTCTAGAGTTGGGTTTTTCAGATAGTAGATATAGATATCGATTTGGTAGCTTCAACTTCCTCTTTGGATTCTTTGGAGTCTTTAGATTCACGACGACACTTGCTTTGCTTGGTGCAACTTGATGGTGGTTCGAGCTTGTAGCTTGGATTTATAGCTTTGGAGAATTGGATTAGAGTTATCTCTTGGCTATTTGTTTTCCGCTGCTATATCATATTATTTCCGTTGTAGCATTGTTATCTTGTACCTCTGATATTGATTCATATCGTATCATTGTTGTATCGAATGTTGTATATCAATGATATTCATTTCTTTTCTTCCGCTGTGTTGTACTTAATTGTGTTATAAGCTCCGGCATGATTCGAATTTCAACGATTGAATCTGCGGCATTCAAGTACAAGTGGAGTACGGATGTCGATTTTCGAACGCTGGAATTTAGACCGTGACAATCTGGTATCAGAGCTGAAGGTTGAAACTTTAGCTCAGGAGTATAACACATTTGGTAACTCATTAAAGATAGGGTGAAGTATACCCTAGAATGAGTATATTTCTAAGATATCCGTTCGAATGCCTCAGTAAATTCTCTTACTATCCACTGAAAGTGAGTATGAGTGCAACTTGAGTACCAATACAAATGGTCAATACCCTGTGACAGTGGAAACAACTTCCTCTATCTATCTCCTTTGATTCGTCTTTTCAATTCTTTGATGATTCCTGGCAGCTCCAGAAAGAAGCCTCGATATACTTTGCATGGGACACAAACTCCAAATGGGTCAAAATTGTTTGTTTGAACGAATTATTTGCTTTGATTGCTATGGTTGATAAATATATATTGGTTGTTTAAACTAATAAATTTTTGGATTGTATCCATATATCTGTCTATTCTTTGGGGTATTCCGACTTGAGCTTGGAATCCATGCCCAATGTTTGAGAATTATGGAAAATTAAATTCATTTATTTGTTCTGTTGGATCCAGAAATATTTTACGAATGGTTAGTTATCTTTTGAACTAATCAATATCCCTATATATTCGTAGATCTGGTGACCCGAGTATCTTGGTTCGTTCTTGTATCCATTTTTGATATTCTGATTTGATAAGCCAAATGTAGAATAGATATTCAATTTGATCTGGAGATTCATCTCTCGATCTTTCTATATTCTTTGTTATCTCCCTACTTTCAAGTTTCGAGGATGAAATTTTCTAAGGGGAGGAATCTGTAACATTCCCGTTTTTAAATCAAATTGAAATTGGAAATAAATTTAATTTTTTGAATTTAATTATGATTTAAACTGGTGTTTTCAAAAAAAATTAATAAATATTTGTTTGTTTATTAATGTAAATGAATGTAAATACGATTTTTAAATAGAATTTTTTAATTGGAAATTCTGAAATAAATATTTTGAATAATATTTTAATTACAAATTTAATTGTGAATTTATTTGGAGATTTGAATAAATATATATAAAGATTGATAACTTGATTCATTAATAAGAAAAAAATGTTTTATCTTTAAAATAAATAAAGATTAATGATTTGGAATTCAAAAGTGAATATTTTATAAATAGATTATAATTTAAGATTTGAATTTTAATTCAATAAAAATTGTATTTACTTAGGAGATTTCTTTCTTAGTAATGTATATTTTAATCACTTCAATAAAAATTGGAAATCACGTCAATATTTTAATCACTTGAAATTTAATTAGACTTAAAGAAATTTATATTTGAAATAAGTTTATTATCTTAAGTTTAAAAATATAAATGTATTGAAAATAAGAATTTATTTACTAACATTTATTTGTAATGAATAATTTAATTTCAAACCATTTTTCCTTAATTTGTATAAGTATAAATAATACCTAAGAAAGTATTGAATAATTGTTTTTAACATTTAAAACATAATAAGTATAATTTGAGTAAAATTACATATGTGAAAAAATATAAATAAAGAAGGTTTAAAAAAATAGACAAGATTTAATAAAATAGTTAGTTCTATTTGTACATAAATATTCAAGCTTTGATATGAATTTTTTTTTAAAAGTATAAGTAATTAAAATTATCTTTTGAAAATAAATAAGAAAACATGGAAATATGATTTGTAAATTTAAAATTGTATACGTAAATATTTAGAACTAAATTTATAAAATAAATTAGAGTAAGGGTATTAAAACATAATATTGTTTATAATTCAAACAAAGTTAAAAACATAAAATAACTATATATTGACAAGTGTTAATGTAAACTAACAAGTGTAAACAAAGAATACAAGCGGCATTTTTGTTTAAAAACATGATGTTAACAAAAGATCAAAACTAGGCTCCTTCATTTTCTTAACTAAATCTTCTTATTTCCTTATCAAATCTGGAAAAAAAATAAAGGCAGATCAAAGAAAAGAAAATTGCAGAATTTAAAACAGGAATTTTTTTTTCAATCTGAAAGCAAATCAACTCAAAGACTTAAGCAAGGCAAAACAAAATCAAATGTAATAGCAACTTCAGTTCCAAAACTAAAGCTAAGGTAAAGCTCAATCTTGAAGCCAAATCTGTTTGCAATTCAAAGATCAAGCAAAGTTCTGAAGCAAATTTTAAAACCTGGAAAACAAGAAAATAAAACCAGATGAAATCAAAAGCAAAATAACTCAACAAGTAAAGGAATCAACCTGAAGATAGAAGTAAAGATTAAAATCTGGAAATAAGGCAAAGTCTTCAGCCTGGAAGTTTAAAACCAAAGAAATCAGCCTGAAGCAAATTTCAGATCATAAAACAAAGTCAAGTTCAGGCTCAACATTTGTTCTCTGTTCAACTTCATTTCAAGGTGAGCAAACTTACTTTTGAACCAATTTTCTTGATATCTGTGATGTGATATAATGCTTTCATGTTGTTTAGATTTGAAATTATATAAATCATATGTGTATGATTGAAACAGGGATATACCCTCTGTTGTTTTACAGATTCAAAAAGAAAAAAAAAATCCAATTTAGTAATCTTGTCTCTGTTTAAAATTAAAATTCAAATGAAACTTGTTGCTTAATCATAAATTTTAGTTTTAAAATTATACTTAAGTTAAATAATAGGTAAATGCCTCTGGAAGCTATAACAGATGATAAAACTTATAAAAAAAGTAAAAATCCAAACATCATGATTCAATGTTTCAGGCATGCAATCTGAAACTCCATCCAAACTTACGATTTTTAAAACAAAAATTATGATTTTTAGTAAAGAGGTTAGAGTGCAGTTCTATATTCATCAGAAATGAAAATCTGGGTGTTTCTGGTGATCTATTTGGATCTGAGGGTCGGAACTCCTCCTAGAGGTGGAGGAATGACTGGTGAATGGTGGAAATTTGCTAGATGGATGATCAATTCATGGTAGAAAGTGCGGTGGTGGATTCTAGTTCAGAACCCTAGTTTTGTTTGATTGGGTATTTTCGATCGGCATTGACTCTCTGCTTGATCGAGTGTAATGAGATTGTGGGAGATGGAAGTTAGTGAGTTGACACGTTCGTGACCGAATGCTGGTGTTTTCTGGTGGCCGGAGATGTGAGAAAATGGCGATGACAGGTTAGGGGTTTAGCTGAAGTTTGTGTTTCCAGGTTTTGGATTTGACTCGAATTCGATTCCGAGATAAGTTGAAGGTAATTTGGTGATTGAGTTTGAGTTTGGGAGTTCCAGTTGACATGGGAAGATCATCATCGATGATAAGAATCATCCACAACCTCCATGCATGCGCACGGTGAACATTTGTGAGTTTTGATTATTATTATTTTTAGGCAGAGAAAAGCTACTCGAGTTTTACTCGTGTTATTTAGGGTTTGACTCGAGTTATTTAGGGTTTGACTCGAGCATTATTTGCTTTTGACTCGGGAAATTTTTGTATGGCTCGGGTAAATAAGTTACAGGTTTTAAAATCTGTAAGTTTTAGAATTTTTAAACCTAGCTCTTTAAAATGTGAAACAGATAATTAAACTAAGTTTAAATCAAACTTAGTTTGGGTTTAAATGAAGTTTAAATCTAGTATGAAGTAGAAATTCAAATGGCTTTGAATCTTAAAAATTTTGAAATATTTAAAGTGGGTTTTCAGTTTTAAAAACCTGACAGTTTCTAAATTTTGAATTTTAAGTTAAAATCTAAAACATAATTTAAACAGTAGTTTAAATTCAAAGGCTAAGTTCAGTCTTCAAAAAGCTTTTGAATTTTTAAGTTTAAAATAAAATTTGGATTTTAAATAAAAAGTTTTAAATCAAGGTTTAAAACGAGTTTAAATCAAGTTTAAAAATCTAATGTTTTAAATAATAATGGATTCAAGTTTCTTGAATTCAAATCTGGGTATTTGAATAAGTTTTTTTTTAAATTTTCTGAATGTTTTCAAAACAAGTATAAATTAAAATAGCTTATTAAAAGTAAATTTGTTTTTCAAACAAATATTTAAACTTGATTTTTTTAAATGATGTTCTTTATAAAGGTTTATAAATGGAAGTTAAATGATTTGTTAACTTGAATTTGCAAGTTAATAGTAATGTACTTAAAAACTTAATTTTAAATAAAATTAAGTAAATTAGTTTAAAGGATTATCTTATATAAATTTCAAATGTAAGTAATAAATGTTATTTACATTTATTTAAAGGTTTATAAATTGAATTTAAATTTGGTTAATGTTTAAATAAATTTGGAATCTTAAATTCAAAATGGAATTTGAATTTAAATTTAAAAGTGTAATGTTTAAAATACACTTAATGTTAATGAAATCATTAATAAAGAAATTAATTATCTTAGAGATAATTAAGATTTAATTAATAAAGTAGTTAAAGAATGATTTATTTAATTTATAAATAAATAATTTAGATTAATTTATAATTATAAATGATTCATAATGAATTAATCTAAGATAATTTCTTAAGAAAGTAATTAAAGAAATGTTATTAGTTAATGAAGATAATTAACTAGGGATTATTAGTAATTAAATTAATCTGATTAATTTTGATAATTAATTAGATTAATTTATTTAGATAATCAATCATACACTTTTGAATGTAATTACTTAATGGAAGTAATTAAGGAATTAATTACTTATTGAATTAATTTTGGTAATGTGATTAATTAAAGTTAATTAATTAATTTAGTTTAATTAACTTAAGAAAAATCATTTTATAACTAGATAAGTGTAATTACTTAGTGTAATTTATAAAGATAATTAATTAGGGAAGTAATAAACGATAATTACCGGGAGATGATTAGTGAATATGATCTATAAATAAAGTAATGTGGATAATTACTTTTGTTAGTAATCAAGGATGATTAATAATTGTGTTTAATTAAATTAATTTAAATAAAGTAATTTAATTTTAATATAATTAGAGATCATTAATTAATATAGTTAATGATGTAATTTATAATGGACTAATTGAGGAATAATTAATAATGAGGTGATTAATGATGTACTTAAATAAGGTGATTGATTAATTAATTTATGTCAAATGATTTGTAATTAATTAATCAGGATTGGATAATCAATTCATAAGTAATTAATTTAATTGGAAATTAATTGAAATAATTAGGATTAAACGATTAATTAATCCTACCTATAAATGATTATTGAATGTTGGACCTTGCTTATGAATGTTTGCCTTGTATGAATTGCCTTGAATTGATTGATTTGTGATATTCTATTCTGTGAATTGAGTTGTGTCTAATTTATTTATTTATTTATTCATCTGTGATACATTTATCTGCGAATCTGTAAATGAAGATAAGAGTTATAGATTATACCGCTTATCGATATTTCGGTGTTTTGATATGTGATGATTGAATAATGTTGCACTATTGTGTTAAACCCCTGGACTACACCACACACACACGAATATGGATTTCACGAGGAAATCGGTTAAGTCACAGATATTTGAATTTAACATTTTGAAATGGTTTTAAAGTTTGAATTTTGAATTCAGATAACTTTAAAAATGGAATTGGGTTTTCTGAAACGGAGACAAGTAGTTTCAAATAATATTTATGATGAAAAGATTTCAAATTTGAAATTGAATGGTTTTGAAAGCTGAAATTGAATCTTTGTCAAAAGTAGTTGAACCCTATTTTAAAATTGAAGAGGATTTTAAATGATGTACCTTTTATATAAAAGATTTGAAACCTGGAATTTTTTTTTAAAGTTATGAATGAATCTTGGTTTAAAAGATTGGTGAACCTTGTTTTAAATTGAAAGGGGTCTTAATAATAAATCTTTTGTTTAAAAGATTAAAATGTGAAAATTGTTTGAACCATTGAAAGGTTTCTGGAAGTGAATCTTTTTGGTTAAAAAGATTTATATATGGAAATTCGTTTAACCATTTGAAAGAAAAGTTTTGGGTTTTAAAGTTGTGACTTAACTGAAATCCCATATCCACATGCTTTTAAATATTGCGCTTACTATTCGGTTTAGCCGGGAGAGGACCTTGTGTCATATAACCCATTCCGAATAGTGGTACGACGTTATGGATAGCATTTAAAGACCGGTGGTGAAGACCGGGTATTTCCGAGAACGATAGGATGACCTATCGATTGTCTCTGCACCGAGTAGCTACGGTATGGAGATTCCCTTAGTGATGGGAAGTCCGATCGGGATTGTGGATTCCCAGATTTGCAAGGGCTTCTTCGGAAGTGCCTTCGGTTCTGTTCGAACCTGGAACATACTTATATGGATGTGTGTCTGACACTACACTTTGAGATGTAAAACCGGTTTCTATCAAATACATTTCTGTTTGGTGGCGGAGATTTATTCTCTTAGCTTAACACCCTTCTCTGAGACGTACAAGCTCAGAGGTTATGTAATTGATGGTTACTAGTGATACATTCCCAATTTGGTAATGTGGCGTATGAAGTGCTGCTGATCATTTGTTTATCAAAGCAAGACTTTGTGAAAAGCGTAGCTTTGTGGACGAGACTTCGTCGAATTTCACAACCCGGAATGGTCGAAACAGGAAGAATGCAGCAAGGTTATTTGGGGGTAGCGTCCCCTGAGGGTATGTTCATTTCCTTCTGGATAGAGGTGATATCATGGTACGGAGCCCAGATATTTAACTTATGTGGTTACTGCAAATACATTACTCTGTGGTTGTTGGTATCGAGCGCTCGGATAAAGGTTGGTTACGATCGGGGGATGGCATACTCGTGTAGTAGTTACCTAGTTACAGAGGTAACCCGACATTGTGTTGGTAGAGATCCGGTTAGGTTCTCGAGGCGTCCCTCCAGAGGCGTATCCATGTAGCCCAGGAAGTTCCTTAGCCCGACCATTTGTTGGAAATCCAATTACCAATAAGCGCCTTTTACGGTTTTAGTTGTAGAACCTGCCATCTAACATGGTAGCTATAGTAGGCATAATATAACGGTACCTATGCTGGCTAAGATTAATATTATACTTTCAAAATGTTTTCCACTATGCACTAATAATAATATCAAATGATTTTCGCGTATCAA
The DNA here is from genome assembly GCA_030765085.1 of Allium cepa. NCBI lineage: Eukaryota > Viridiplantae > Streptophyta > Magnoliopsida > Asparagales > Amaryllidaceae > Allium > Allium cepa. The sequence continues at coordinate 209,296,414 of CM060934.1, forward strand.
GCATATTTGACTATCACAAGGAGAAATCTTCCCCAAGTCTGCGTTTGCATTGTGTGTGTGGTGGGAGGCTTTATGGTAGTTTCATTTTCCAAAAGCATTGTGGATTTCAAACTTTTAATTCTTTTGTTTGTTTTTAAAGATAAGCTGTTTTTGTTTGCTCACACCAGTCCCATGATTGACCCAGAGTTTATTGTTCCTTTCCTAAACTCTGGGTGCCCACTATTTTCCACACGGGCGTCTAGAGTTGGGTTTTTCAGATAGTAGATATAAATATCGATTTGGTAGCTTCAGCTTCCTCTTTGGAATTCTTAGGAGTCTTCAGATTCATGACGAGACTTGCTTAGCTTGGTGCAACTTGATGGTGGTTCGAGCTTGTAGCTTGGAGTTATAGCTTTGGAGCATTGGATTGGAGTTATCTCTTGGCTATTTGCTTTCCGCTGCTATATCATATTATTTCCGTTGTAGCATTGTTATCTTGTATCTCTGATATTGATTCATATCGTATCATTGTTGTATCTAATGTTGTATATCAATGATATTCATTTCTTTTTTTCCGCTGTATTGTACTTAATTGTGTTATAAGCTCCGGCATGATTCGAATTTCAACGATTAAATCTGCGGTATTCAAGTACAAGTGGCGTACGGATGTCGATTTTCGAACGCTGGAATTTGGACCGTGACATTTAATGAAATAAATTTTATAAATGGTGTTTTACAAATATTAGAAATGGAACTGTAATCAAATTTGTATACGGATTTGTAATTAATATTTAGAAATGAATTTTTAGCGGACTTTGTAAATAATGAGATTACAAAAGAATGAATTTGTAAATGAAGAGATTAATAAGTAAACAAACTTATAATGGGATTTTGACTTATAAATGAGATATAAATGGAATAAAATAAAAATGTGAATTATAAACGTTTTTCTATAAATGTGAAATCGATTTAATTTGATAAGCTAAATATGGGTTTATATAAAAGGAATTATATCCACGTTTTTAAAGAGAATAATTCTTTAAATGAATGTTTTGGAAATTTATATTTTAAAATGGATTTTAAATGGTTTGAAAATAAAATGATTTGTAAATTTACTTGTTATTAAAATAAGTATATGAAAACATTTTCCAAATATCCAATAAGTGAAATGGTTTTGAATATTATCTTTTACAAAGATATTTTGAAATGAATAATTGGGAAGTGATTTGATTTATAAATGATTATTAAAATCAGGCCCAGTGACTACTTATGTGCTAGATTTTTTTTGTTGCTTTGATAGTTAAATAACCGACTATCAAATTTAGCTATTTTAGTTTCTCAACTTGATGTAGAAACTAATTAGTCGTACACTTAGTACGTAACTGGCTGTGTAGGCTTGATTATCATTTGTGTTGAGAATGTTGATTCGTGTAGTGTAGAGTGATTACTCCAATCTATCAAGCTTCCTTTTTGGCCGAAGGATAGAAAGTTGAATTTTGGAGACATGATAAGTCTATGAGACTTGGTTTCTGTTTGAGGTTGAGAAATGCCTTTGCGTTGTTGGTGTGAAGAGACTGGGATCAGATTTATCTAAGAACCACTTCGGACTAACATATATACGACAATTGTACAGGTTGGTCGATGATATTGATATTTAGGATTTTCATAGTGAAGGACTGCTTGTTGATCATCTGTGTTAAAATCCTGATATACATATAGTAGCGGTGGTCTCTTCATTATGAAATATCCCTTGCAAGGGCTGTCTCTACCAATCCTATAGGATGTGGTAGGAGAGTACCTTCAGGTTGTCCTGTTGCTTGACAACTTTTATGGACGAGTGTCTAATATTGCATTTCTAATATTACGTATATTGGTTTTTACAAACGTACATCATGTGGTGGCAAAGAAGACAACTTCTCTTAGCTTAACACCCTCCTTGAGACATACGAGCTCTAGAGTTGTATTTTTATGGAAGGAAATTAATAGTCAATGGGAATGGCAATGCGGCTTTCAAAGATGATGATGATGTAATATGTGACATGTGGAAGGTAATCGATGCCTCCTTTGGCCTCACTCTTCGGAAATTGACTGAAATTGGGATAGAAGCAGCGAAGCTAAAATGGGCCGCTCCCATTAGGAGATGTCATCACTCTTCTAGGTATATCTTTACATGCTATGATGTCGTGTATCTGATTATTATTGATGTATGCTTGTGGCCATGGATTTAGGTCGGTAACGACCGGAGTGATGACATATTCAGTACTACCCAGCGAGGGGTAGGACGGTCTTATGTTGGTTTAGGCACCCAGTATCTGGGCACTAGGTACATCACTCTAGAGGTGTATCGAGTTTCAAAAAGGTAGTCCCTTCACCTAGTCATTTGTATGGAATCCAAAATCCACTACGTGCCTGCTTTTTGTTTGTAGAGCCTAGTATTGCTGGAATTTAATAATGGTAACAATTTCAGCTTGATTATTATTTGTATAATATACACTATTATAATATGATTTGATATGAAATGGTTTGGTTATCGTAAGGGAAAAACCCGTTCGTGTTTATGTATGGGCATATATTACGAGATACCTTCGTTTTCATAAAAGAATGCTTAAACTTTAAAATAACTTCAGTTGAGGTCTGTTTTTCTCACGTTGGTTCACCAGACTGATCCAGACTTTCTTCCCTTTCAATGCTCGAGTCAGATTGAGTATATTTACAGGTTCATATTTGGTGCTTTTGGAGCTTCAGCAAACGAGCTAGAGATCTTCATGTCATATACACGTATCTATTTATTTTTTTCCGTTGCTTTGCATTGCTGTTGTTGTAAATTATCAGAATTTATGAGGAGAAGTTATTATAACTGTCCAAGTTGATGATTACTTATTGTGTACTCTAATATTGATTTATGTATATTACAATTTCATTTTGGAAAGATTATTGATCTATATGTTATTCCGCTGCGATGTGAGATTCTATATTTTTTTGGTTCCTTTTCTCTTCTCTTCTTCTTTCTTCTCATCCTCTCTTTTCTTTCTCCTGATTTTCTGCAATCGTTGCGCTCTGGGTCGAACACACATGGTTTGGTGTCGAAGTTAGAGGGTGCCGAGTGTGGGTCATCACATGTGACCTAGCCGACAATGCCATAGATAATAGTTGTTAATGCTAACATTGAATGAATTATTCACTACACGAACATAAGTAGAATTAATAAAATAAATGCTATTATCTAAACACCATTGTACATTTTTTTCCATTCAACATAATGTTTGTAACTTTATCAACATAATAAAATGTATATCCAGCCTCAAACAATCTAGACAGAGAAGTTTTCCAATGAACAATGTTTTTAACATGATAGCAATTATTATTCAAAATCAACATTAATACATTCAGAAAAGCCATTTGATAGTCTCAAACTATAGTTGCATCTACTGTAGATCCATCATCAACTTGAAGTCTCATCTCATTCTTTACCACCTGGCACCACTTCTTATGTCCTTGTAATGTATGAAAGATATGAGTTCCAAATCTAGTATCTATAGCCCAAGATAATTTATTGATTGCAAGACAATTTTAAATCGTAAATATACAGCGGTGGATCTATTCTATTTCTTCTCTTTGACAATTTTTAGGTTATATGGACAAATTCATTTCTAATGCCCCTTCTTCTGATAATGACGACATCCATCCTTGTCATTTGGAGCAATTTTCTTATTCTTCTTGCTAACTCGTCTCCTCTTCTTTGAACCATTTGAAGATGGTGCTATCCCTTTTACCGCGAGCACTTCGCCTTGACCCTTGGATAAAGACTGGGCAAATCTAAACATATTGAGAAGATCCATGAGGCTTACACTCAACTAGTATATATTATAGTTTAATATGGACCGCTCAAATTATGGAAGAAGAGACCGTAAGATCAAATCTACTTGCAGCTTGTTGCTTATTGTCAAATCTAATTAGAAAGTCTATAAACATAGCCTTTCATCATTAAGACGTACTCATCCACTTTCATACCCTTCAACATCTTTGTGTTGAACAAATTCTTATTAATCCCATATCTTGTATTGTAAGACTGTTTTCCAAACAAAACTTGAGGCTATCGAAGAATTAATAGATAGACACAGTTTGATGCTATTTTATTCAATGGTTTATCTAATGTAGATAGCACGTAAACTTGGATGATTACTAGGTCTGCAAACCATTTGTTATAAGCAATTAATAGTTTAAGGTCCAAATCATCAATGGATCAGACTCTAGGAGGATCAGTTATTGATGACTATAAGCATTCGTATGTAAGTGCTATTTTGATTACTCTTAGCCAGTCTATATAGTTAGGACTTACGAGTTTTTCGCTTTCAGAAAACAACTTTGGTGTAGGTATTTTTCAGCAATTTTCATTTGGTAGATTAGGACATTTATTTAATAGCAAATGTTCTTATAATATTGAGAAGGTAAAGCATAATATTTCATTTTACAATAAGTTCCCACAAGATATTTATATTTCTCAGAATTCAAAGAGAAATATAGAAGTCTTTCAACTTCTCTAGTGTGTATTATAATGCTTGCCTTAGGATTCTGATCTAGAGTTTTCTCAACAAATCATAGACCCATAAGTGATGGATAACAATTTATCGATTGTATCATACAACTTTAACTCATGACCTTTGTCCTAATTTCACTTTGACCTTGAGTTTTCTCAACTAATCGAAACCTTTCACACCTACCATTTCATGTATAAAAGCTAAGCACACTATAAGACTTTCTTTTTCTTTCTAATATATGCATGCTTCCTTTATGTTTAGATAAAAACCTAACTGTTTGATTAATAATCAAAACACTTATTCCAAATTCTTGAAGTTTGTTTAAGACCATAAATGGGTCTTAATAACTTATAAGCATTTCCCTCACTCCTACTAACCTCGGCACCCTCGGGATATGATATGCAAATGGTCCCTTTTATTTCACTATTTAGAAACACCATTTCCATGTTTATTTGGTATATTTTATAGTCATAGAATGCAGAAATAGTTAAAATTATCCTAATGGACTTAAGTATTGCTACGGGTAAAAACATTTCGTAATAATCAATACCTTGAATTTGATGAAATCATCTCACAACTAGCCTAGCTTTGTAAGTATTTACATGTCCGTCCACATTTAGGGTTTTCTTAAAAATCCATTTGCAGCCGATAGGTTTTATCCCTTTGGGTATGTCAGGGAAAGTCCATACTTTGTTTTTGTACATGGAATCCATTTTGGGTTCCATATCTCCAAGCCAAAGTGATGATTCCTTACTCTGTAATGCTTTTGGGAATGAGAAATGAGTATTGCCTTCTAAGACACGGTCCTCTTTCTCATCATCTATGAGAAAACCATAGTATCTCCATGGTGCATGAGATTCCCTATTAGACCTTTTAATCGGTTGTATGTTTTTGTATACTAGTGAATGTTGTTTATCTACTAGTTCAGTCTCTGTGCAAATTTTTCAAACCTCATCCAGTCTATAACTTTATTATTAATTTCTTTTAATAGAAGTTCCTTTTCTAAAATGGCAGCAAGTCGAGAAATAATAACCTTTCGTTCTTTAATATTATAGAAAATAATTCCATTGAATTCTTGGGATATCCTATAAATTTATATAGTGTCGATCTTACCTCAAGTTTATTGGAGCCAACGTACTTAATGTAGGCTGGCCAACCCAATACCATCAAATATTTGATTTGGAGTGTCCCTCCATACTGCATCTCATATGGTGTCTTAGGCACAAATTTAGTAGCCATCACATTCAACATACGCAATGTGGTTTTCAATGTATATCCCTAATAGGAAAGAGGTAAGCTATCTTTACTCATTACGGAATAGACCAAATCTAATCAGGTTTGATTCCTTCTTTTTGGAACACCATTACGTTACAGATATTGGATGGAGTAGCTTGATAAACAATCCCACTATCCTTTAAGTATTGTTGGAGCTCTTGTTCAATATACTCGCCTCCTCGATTCGATTGAAGTATTTTAATCTTATGGTTCGTTTGATTTTCAAACTCAATCTTATACTCTTTAAATTTCTCATAGATGTCGAATTTGTTCTCCATAAGATGCACATATCCTTTTCTCAAAAAAACATTAGCAAACGTCACAAAATAAAAGGTATTATCTTTGGTAATCATAGGCATTCGGCCGTATACATCAGTATGTATAAATCCTAATAGTTCATTAACTCTTTCATTGCTCCCACTGAAGATGTGCTTGGTCATTTTTCCTTTAAGACATGACTCATACGTATCAAAGGATTCAGAATCAAATTATGGTAGAAAACCTTTGGTTTTTAGTTTATGTTGTCATTTCTCATTTATATAAACTAGCCAATTATGCCATAGATAATTACTGTTAATATCAACATTAAAATTTTTATTAACAACCAATGTATTTAGAATTTGTAACATAAATGTCATTATCCAACCATTGTAGATTTTATTTCCATTCAACATAATGTTCGAAACATTATCAACATAATCAAAATATATCTAGTTTTTGACAATCTAGACAAGGAAGTTGTTCCACACATAAATTTTTAACATAATATCAATTATTCAAAATCAACTCTAGTCCATTCGGTAAACCTTAGTGATACTCTCATCAACTATAGATCCATCAGCGAGTTGAAGTCTCACCTCATCCTTTTCCACTTTGTGCCTTTCCTAATTCCTTATTACATATGATGGATATGAGTCTAGACTAGTATCTAAAGCCCAAGATAATTTATTGATTGTAAAATAATTTTAAATCGTAAATATACCTATTCTGTTTCTTCTCATTGACAATCTATAGGTAATCTGGACAGTTTTGTTTTCAATGCCCCTTCTTGTGACAATGATGACACCCATCCTTGTCATTTGGAGAGTCTTCTTATTCTTCTTGTAAACTCATTTCCTCTTCTTCGAACCATTCGAAGATGATGCTTTCCTTTTTGCTGCGAGCACTATGCCATGATCTTTGGATGAAACCTCGATTAATCTAAACATATTGAGCAGCTCCACAGGACATACACTCAACTAGTACATATTATAGTTTAATATAAACAGCTCAAGCTATGAAGTAAGAGACTTTAAGATCAAGTCTACTTGCAGGTCGTTGCTAATCGTCAAACTATTTGAGAAGTCTATCAATATAGCCTTTCATCATTAAGATGTACTCGCCCACTTTCATGCCCTTCAACATCTTCATGTTGAACAATTTCTTAGTAATATGATGCCTTGCAGAATAAGATTGATCTCCAAACAAAGCTTTGATTCTATCGAAGATTTGATGGATAAACATAGTTCATGCTTGTTTTTTTTCAACGATTTGTTTAATATATATAGCACATAAACTTGGGCGATTTCAAGGTCCACAATTCATTTGTTATAAGCAATTACTAGTTCGGGGTCCGCTTTTTTATGGGTCAAACTTTAGGAGGATCGGTTATTAATGATCATAAGCATTTGTATGTAAGTACTATTTTGATTGCTATTAGTCTATGTAGTTAAGTCTTGTAAGTTGTTCATTTTTAGAAAACAACTTAGGTGTAGATTTTTTTTTCAAATTTCGTTTGGTAGATTAAGACATTCATGGAAAATGTTCTTATAATATTGGTAAAGTTAAACATTTTATTTTATTTTACTAATAAGCTCCAACTATCTTTTTATGTATATCAAAATCTAGAGAGAAATATAGAAGTCTTTTGACATCTAAGTGCGTGTTAGGACTCGCTTTCCTTGGGATTCTTACTCGAAGCTTTCTCAACAAATTATAGGCCCACACACGATGGATAATAATTTATCGGTTGTATTATACAACTCTTAACCCGCAGTCTTTTTATTAATCCCATTCTGACCTTGAGTTTGCTCATCAAATAGAAAGAAATTATTCACTTTCTCTATAAGCCTAAGTATAAATGAATGTACCTTGAGTTTTCTCAACAAATACGTACATATATCTTACAATGTCTATCAAAATCTCAAAAATACTACACATAATATCTCTAGCTTGAGTTCAAATACTAGAGCGTATGCAAGTGATTCATTGGTAAATTATCGCTAGAGAACAACACTTATACTAATGATTCATAATCTTTAATATATTTACTTGAATCAAATCAACGTATGGAATAATGCATTTCTCATGAAATACTAATGATTTAAGTGTCACACATCTAAAATCATGGTATAAATACTATACGTATATGTTTATTCCTTAGATCTAACTTGGGTTTATTATAGTTCCACCTTTTATTATACATTTATATTAGATAAGTTTAATTATTGTATAATAGTTTATAATTTTAATTAACTTATATAATAATTTTATGTACATTCCTATATTAATTTTATTAATTAAATCTTATTTATTCAAACATTTTAAATTGAATATATATACTATACATTTATTCTGATACATACATATATATATATATATATATATATATATATATATCTTAATACATACACATTATATTATTTATTAATTAACATTTAATTTATTTATTTGACTAAAACAATTTTAATTAATTATAATTAATTTTTGAAATTTTATATATAAATTACCTTAAAAAAAATTTAAGATAATTTTACATATACTAATATACATGTCATTTAGTTTAATTAATGAACGTTAAATAAATTATTTATTTAATTAATCTAATAAATTAATAATTAATTTTCGAAAATAATTATTTAGTTTTCAAAAAAAATATGAAATCATTTTATAACATTTATAAAATATTTACTTGCTTTAAATTTAACCTCTTAAATTTAAAATATTATTTTAATTTCAAATCGGATTTTGAAAATTAGCCCAAGGATTAAAATCAGTTCGGGCCTTTGTAATAGCAATAGCCTTTGGGCTTACTACACTTTTCGTGCCATGCTGGTAGCCGGATCAAGAAATATTTAATTAACCCATCTTTCGACACTACTTTTTAGAAAACCTACTAAATGAATAGGCTTAATAAGTTGGTTATAATATTTTTAATTTCGACCGCATAAGCAATTGGGTTTTGACTCCATTGATGGAACTAGGCCGGCACGTAGTGTGTTAAATTAGTGAATTTCAATTTATTTCATTTTTAGATCTTATTGTGCCTATGATGTTTAAATGAATTTAGATCCAGTCTAAATAATTTTGAATAAAATGCTAATTTTATTTTATTAATTTATATAAAGATTTGATTTATTATTATATATATAGTGTAATGTGAATGTGTATCAAATACACACATATGTATATAGTGCACGTGCAGCATATAAACGTGTACACAGTTAATTATGCCTATATATATGTGCTAGGATATACACTACAACTGATACCTTTGTCCCCATATATACATATTTGTGCCTATAATTAATCTATTATTATAAACATTCATACGCACACACGCATATGTGTGTGTGTAAGCACTCATATGTTTAATAGTGTTTATTTAAAAGATAATTCCTAATTCAAAATAATTCAAATCAGTATCTAAAATATCTAAAGATAGATTTAAAATTAAAAAACAAATCTAGATCTAGAATCAAACTATTTCGAATCAAATTTCAAAAATTGACATTTTAATTATATATATGTATACGAATATATACACACACACTTGTGTATATATATGTGTATATTTTTTGTGTGTATATGTATATTTGTATATGCATACATACATACATACATATAATTTATTCAAATATATATAAGTATGTATGTATAATTTTAGAATATATTTATAAATATTTATTTGCAAATATGAACAATAATATGGTAAAAATTAATTTTTTATTTTATTTCGATTGAACCCTCTTGATAAAATATTTTTCAATTTTGCTACATTGCCCGAAATGGTGTATGTCATTTCATGAGCAATGACGTGGCATCGCAGTGCAGAACATCTCAGCCATAAATAGAAACTGGCCCCGCTGATTTCCTCCGTAGGATTCCAATTCGTTTATTTTGATAAATTATCTTCCGGTCCAACCAGCATGATCCAATATTTTTTGTTTCACAAAACCGAGTGGATTTGTAACACTTACTATTTTATATAAATATTAATTTTAAAAAACTTTTAAAATCCGTAAGCATTTTCTTCATTATATATATATATATATATATATATATATATATATATATATATATATATATGTTTTACTTAATGAAAATAATTCAAAACGTGAGGTTCGATGTTCGAGTCCCACCTTTGTGTGGGAGGGGATACGCCTTTCACATGGGAGGTTTGAGGTTCATTTTCGCGCCTCCTGCACCAAGTATCAACCGAAAGGTCTAGCTGGCTTGGAATAGCGGTTGTGGCGGACCAGCCATCTATTCCAAGGTTTACTGTTCAAGAATCGCATGTCGGCAGTGATTGAATAGGTTTCCCTAGTTCCAAAATAAAAAAAATTCAAAGCGTGTTTAAAATACATTTGCGAATTTTTTTCTTTTCGGATTTAGTTATAAAATATACGTATATATAAAAATTGCTTTTTAAACATATATACATATATGTGAATGCAAATTAACAAATTAATACATATGCGTGCGTGTGTCCATATATATATATATTTGAAAATGGGTTCATTTATTAATAACTAGTAAATACAAGTACATGTATTTGTGTAATGTAGTAACTCAAATACACCACGCTTACAATAACAAACTCCTATATCCATCAATCTGCCTAATCGAGCCCAAATACTAAAGCCTAAATTTGACCTATAAAATGCACGGTACATTCCGGTACACAGCACAGCCATAATAGACATAAACGATTCCTATGTACAACATACGACAAAAGCCTAGCCCCATATGCAGCATAGCCCATTTGATAATACATGCCTTTCCAGATCAACCATCAAGCACATAATCATGTTTGTGTAACTTCCCTCTATTGCCATACCACCTCTGCTTGAGGTAGTTTCTTACGATGTCATGCAACCAATTACTTTCAAATCTGGTCCAGATCTCAAGGTGGATCCGCCGTAGTCATGAACAAAAAATACCAGTCATAACGACAAAGTGAAAACTTGACCGCCGTATTCTCATCCGCATAAAGTTTAACATAAAATCCATGGATTCGCCTCACAAATATAAAATACAGGGATAAACTTAGATATTGACTGCAAATCCCTTCAAGTTGATGACCAAAATCACGCCTTAAAAACATTAATCGCTTATATGATGAAGTTAGCATATCAGATCAACTCGGTGATAAAAGACTTACACGCCTTGATAACGTTTAGTTGGCCTTGAAACTCACCAGGTCTAAGAGCCATGAATCTGAGGCCAATGGTTCGCCATATTCCACTGATGCACAACCAAAAAACATTCGATTAAATGTCTCCAGATTTCTTAGATTGAAAAACAAAACCCAAGGCAGCCTTAAATACAGCCTTCAGAACTCTGAGCAAAATGTTCAAAACATCTATTTACGACTATCTTGGTATAACCAATCCAACTATACAAACCGTTGATCCTTAGCTCACCAATAATCGAAGAAAAGCAGCGGCGTTGGCAAACAGTTTAAGTTGGGCTACTCATCCAGATCTAAACACCGCCTTTCTGTGGCCTAATTTCCACCAAATAATCCAAACAAGATTAAATAGACAGTCGTAAATTAGATTATCTAAATTCAAGATTCATCATGCCATATTCTGAAATCAAAGTAAAAACACACCCGTAAAAACAGTACGTCGTTGGATTTCAGGCAGGCTGGCAAAAATTTGAAATCCCCAAATTCGAGAAATCCCGAAATTGAAATGCGTTGCTGAGGATGTTCGGCAGTTGAAGCGATTTCGTTGTTGCCTCGTCCTAAACTATGAATATCAATTTGGATAGTTAATTGAAACTCGAATTTGGACTTGATACAAACAAAACGGTCTCAAGCGTGGAAAAAGTAGAAGGGAAATAATCCCGAAGTTGATAACCCTGATCGCCTTTTCTCTCTGCCTTAGGATAGAGAACCGTTTTGTTAACGCGCGCGTGTGTATATGCGCGTGTATATGTATATATATATATATATATATATATATATGTATGTATGTATATATATATATATATATATGTATGTATGTATATATATGTATATATATATATGTATGTATGTTTGTATGTATACTAATTTAAAATTCATATTTTAATTTAAAATGATATTAAAATTATCTTTAATCTTTGAATTTTTTTTATTATTAAAAGTAAATTCATATTTATTTACATAAATTTTTGATCAATTTAAATGTGTATATATATGTATGTAAATCTGAGAGCAAATAAATACGTTAATTCTTGATGAGCAATATATATATACATACATACATACATACATGCATATATAGATATATATATATATATATATATATGTATATGTGTATATGTATGTATGTATGTATATATGTATATGTATGTATATATATGTGTATATATGTATATATGTATATGTGTATATGTATGTATGTATGTATATATGTATATGTATGTGTGCGTGTGTGTGTGTGTGTGTGTGTGTGTGTGTGTGTGTGTATATATATATACATAGGGAAAGTCTATTTAGACACAAAACATAGACACAATTAGTGACACAAAGAATCTCCATCATTGGATTGCCTCCTGAATTCCACCTTCTTCATATAGACAAAAAAATCCAATGGTCCAGATCTTTTGTGCCACCATTTTATGTTTAATTTTATGTTCGTATAGCCGGCCCCACACACACACACACACACACACACATATATATATATATATATATATATATATATATATTACTCAATAAATTAGGGATTGCCAACATAGTAGCTTTGATGTTGAATCCAGTAACTTCTTAGATCTAATCTATTCTCTTCCACAACAGAAGAGATCACCACACCATTGAATTACATTTTATTTTATTTAGAAAGTGAGAATAGGAGGGCTCCTATTACTTGCATTAAAGGGGGTTAAAGGAGGAGGCAAAAGTAAACTACAAATGAACAGGCATAGTTGTAAGAGAGTAAAAAGAGAGGATCTAGATCTCATTGTTTTCCTTCTCTCTTTAACCTATTCAAAAAACATTTTTCAAACAAATATTAGCACGGTTTCCTTGTATGGTTGACCACCATAATGGGCTAATATATCCATATACATATCTAAATCCCATAAATATTTATATATTTTAAATTCGGTTTAAATGTTTATCAATATCGTATATTGATATATGCATATGTAACTTTTATATACACACTTTATCGAATTAATTCAATTAAATAAATAGAATTTTATAATTAGTATTTCACAAACATAAACTAATTTAATTAATTTACAACGGTTATAATTTAATTAAATCGTGTGGTATTTCGGAGTATTTGTTTAAATTAAAAAGGGCAAAAACACCCAATAGATTTTAGAAGATAATAGAGTTGAAGAAAAGTAAATGAAAATGGGTAAAAACAATGCACATAAGGTTTATAGTGGTTCGGCTGATCAATGCCTACGTCCACTTAATGTTTCCCTTATATTGCTTTTTTGTAAGTACTATTCTTACGGATCAGTACCACTCCACAGGTGATTACCAGGAAATATGTAATAATTGTAGGGAAGCCAAAAGATCCTCCAAAAGGAGCCCTTGACCCTCTATTTATAGCTGCAGACCACCGGGATTGCTCTTACACGATCCCCATCACTTCTCCTACGTTCCAACGGCAACTCCCCACTAACAAACATAACCACATCATCACTTGTTATGAATCAGTACCGATCCATAAGATTGTCCCATGGATTGTTTTGAACTCTTTGTGAGGAAGCGACTTGTTATTTGCTTCGTGTTTTTCATCTTGTTTGTAGTGATTAGAGCTTGTTTCTTGGTAAAAGTGATGGATCAGTGGTGGAATGAAGTTGCTAATTTTAGATATCAAAGAGATCGATAGAAAATTGCATGATCGACGGTCTAAAGCTTGAAGAGAGTTATTGGCATCACTGTTGATGAGCATGGAAAGTTTAAGGCAAATTGGGGACCAATTTATGGATCAGTACCGATTCATAGGGATGGATCAGTACCGATCCATCACCTAGTGATTTTTGACTTTGGAATTTCTATGCTAGCCTTTTCTCCACTTGGATATTATGGTTGTGCTTGGTTTTTAAGCTTTATAGTTATCTCTTCGGGCTTCCTGCCTTGATAACTTTCGAGCTTGGTTCATCAAGTCCATCTGGTACTACCTGGTCAAAAGGCCGGAAAATAGTATTTAACAATTCATTTGGGAGACTCTTAGGTGTAAAATTAATTAGTGATTAATACCAAAAATTCAAATATTAATATTCACATGTCATCTTAGCTAGTGATGTGATAGTTTGAAAAATTTTATCGCTTACACATTTTGGTAAAATCCAATTTTACTATTATAAGAGGTCCCCAGTAGTAACGATTATTTACAACAATTCTCTTCATCAAAACTGTATCACATTTGGACTTATGGGATTTGACTTTGGTAAAAATTTCAATATCATCCATATTTAACTTATATAATCCAAACACAAAGTCATTGGTTCAACAATAACAATTGTTATTAACCAGGCCGCTCTGGCCAAAGTCTTTGACTTTGAACTAACTATAGTTGACTATGGTATTAATATCGTATAACGAGGAGACGAATTCTCTATTGAATAGTTTTTCTCTTCCAATGCTTCATATTAGACAAAAATAGAATTGTTGGATGGATGTCCTCCCATGATTTAACTATAATTAAAGTGGAGTATCTACATTGAAGTTTAACAATACTCTTAAGCAAGAGAACTGTGTAAGGTCGTCACTTTGATATTCACCATTTGACTTTAGTTATATTAACCAATAGAAAATTATCGAGCGAGTTGTTCCATAATTATTTAATAACTACCTATACGTACCCCTTGGTGCCCCTAGCAGTGATAAGTAATACATTGCAAAACATTAGGAGAGCATTAATCATATACTCTTCTCTCAACGAATGTATCAATATCCTATCTCGATACATCTTCACTAGGAATATTTAAGATAATATACTATTTTGATTGTGATAACAAGTATATGATAGAAAGAAAACATATTTTATTATGAAGGAGATTTTATTATAGAGTTCATAATTTATAATCAATTAAAAAAATTCCACTGGGGGATACCCTTAACTTTAACAATTAGAAGATCTAATATGAAATATCACTCAAGAGAGCGATACTTTATTTTTCACATTGATGGAGGGAAAGAGAATTGTATCATCCATGATGATGATCCCCTCACATTTTGATAAGCCTTAGAGAGTAAAGATACGATATTATGGCTTAATTCGATGAAACCAAAATGGTTTCCATGTATAAAAATAAGATTTGGACATTGGAAAATTTTCTTGAAGGGGTATAAACCATCGGCTGCAAATGGATGTTTAAGAAAATGATCGATGAGAATAGAAAGGTCAAGGCCTATAATGCAAGGTTGTTAGTGGTTTCCGTCAAATTCAAGGTGTTGACTATGATGGGTGTTTACTCCATTCACCATGCTTAAATAAATTTAGATTCTCTTTTCAATCGCTATTATTGTACTAAGAAATATAGTAGATGGACGTTAAAATAGCATATTTAAATAGTGATTTAGAAGAGATTGTTTATATATTGCATCCAAAGAATTTCCCCATGGGGTGGAAATAAGGCACATGACTCTTTAGATTAATATATTGACTTAAGAAAATTTCATAGATTGAAAATTAATGATTTGACAAAGTAATCAAATAGTTTGGATTCTGTCAAAATACTGAGAAAGTGTGTGCATATAGGAAAGAACAAAAAACGATGTAATATAGCTTTTCTTTATGTGGACGATTTACCGCTGGTTGGTAACGATGTACCAACATTTTGATTAGTGAAATATTGGTTGCCCTATAATTTTTTGCTAAAAAATTCAGCAAAGACATATTTTATACTAGATCTATAAGATAGATATAAAAAGACATTGGGATTGTCTCAATCGATGTACGTAAATATTATACTAGAAAGGTCCAGTATGGAAAATTCGAAGCGTGAAAATGTTCCAGTGTAGAATGAAATGTTTCTTTCTAAAAGGAATCTAAATTCTCGAATAGAAAAGATAGCGTCTGTGTATGATTCCTTATGCTTCGGAAATAAGATTCATAATATAAGCTATGCTACGTACTAGGCTTGATGTCGCTTTTGCATTAGGTGCAATTAGTCGATATTGGTCAAATCTAGGTGAAAATCATTGGACAGTAATTGAGAACATCCTATAGTATATAAGAAATATGATGGATTCGTTTCTAATATATGAAAACAACAAATCCTTATGATAGGGTATTCAAATTCAAGTTTCCAAAGTGATGCTAATAATAGTCAAATATTCTTGGAATTCGTATTTACTAGCAATGGATGGGCTGTAACTTAGAAAAGTTCCAAGTAAGAAGTTATGGCGGATTCAACCATAGAGGCTGAGTACATTGCCTTAAATCATGCTGCAAAAAAGAAGTTTAGATGTGTGAATTCATTAAATAGCGAGGAGTAATCATAAGCATTAAAGGTTCAATGTTGACGTATTATGACAATAATGCGACAATATGAATTGCTAAGGAACCACGAACTCACAAGTGGTCGACGATGGAACCGAGCCAATCACAAGCGGGTGAAATTAGTGGATTTCAAAAAAATTGCGAAATTAGTGGATTTCAAAAAAATTCTATTATGAATGTATTGGGTCTATGTAGTCTGATGGATTTATTAGATCCAATCGAATATTATTTTGATAAAATCATATTTTATTATTTTGTCTTTGTTTATTAATTAAATTCTAAATTAATTGATTATGAGATATGAAAAATTCGAATATATCAAATATATTCATACTTTAAACGTGTGTTAGAATTGCTAAACATAAAAAAGTATGGTTAATTGGTGAACATTATATAGGAATAAACAAGATTTAATCTAAATGCAATCACATAAGGATCTAATAGGGAAGGGGATGAAAGATGGCATTGTTGATTTCTTCAACCTTCTTAATTTAGTAAATTTAATTGATACAACATTTAATTAACGTGCAAGAGGTATTATGATAGAATAGCATAAACAACACAAAAATATCATTACATCACTTTTAAACTGTTTAATAGTAAAAAAGTTTTAAATCATGCTTTGGTAACTTAAAATACAAAAATTAAATGTTTATATATACACACACATATATGAGTATGTGTTTGAAGATTAAACCAAAACATTTCAATTAATTCAAAACAATCTTTCATATTGCATTAAAAAAATTTTGTTGTATCTGTAAACTTATGTATACTTGAGTTAGCTGACAAAATTACATAAGCACATATAAATTAAAAGTTTTAACCCAAAAAAATTTAGTTTAAAAAAAAACAAAAGTCGAATGCAATAAAGTAAACAATATATTAAGAATCCATTAAAATACTTAAATAAGGGCATTTGAGATAATAAATTAGGTAATAAATTTAGAAAATTACTATACTCAATTTTAAAGCTTAGTAATCAATACATTGTTTCAATCCTATGTATATTCTATTACAATTTATTAGATTAAGAACAAAACAATTTATTCAACAAAAGTATTCAAACAGCATGATTATTTTCAATTCAAGGTGAAGTGGCAACTTGTGTATACAATGTTTTTCTTTCAACACAAATGCAAATAATATATACACACAACTTTTGGATCTGCAAAATCACTCGTTGATATGAGAATATAAAACATGGATCTATAATTAAAATAAATTTTTAATCATATACAAATTTCTATTTTGATTTATCAAATTAAAAATCAAATCAGTTTATTCAAAAATGATTCAAATTACGTAAATAGTTTGAAATAAAATGAGGAAATAGTATAGACGCACAAACTATGGTAATCATATATATTTTATAGAATATTTAAACTACAAGATAGCTCTCAGATTTAGCCAACAGTCACATCTTGATTTATGCTTCTCCTTATATCGCCAAGATCGACATCCAATCCTTACAACAAATGTATGAACTATCTTTCTTTTAGTTTTATTTCGATGTTAGATTTTATGTTGCTATTGTTTTTTATTTGTTTTAAAGAAGAATGTTAGCAAGAAAACTTCTTAACATTCTCAATACTATGTGGTTAGCAATAAATATGGTTTATGCTATAAAAAAAATTGTTTGAAGCAATCACTCCTTTCGAAACCCCAATTCGAATTGATTGACTTGGATAAACTGCTTTTTTGTGGATAGTTTCATGGGATTATTAATAGTAGCTAGTAGGTCCAGTCAACCTTTTTGAAATGAGAGTTAAGAAGGAAGCAGGTCTTTCAAAACCCCCGTTACTGAATGAATTGAAAGTGTTACATCAGACATTTGACCCTTTCGACCATATCGAAAGGTCCATTTGGCCTTTAAAGTGAAGCAATTGCTTTCGACATCATGGTATATGCTCTTTTATAATAACCCCTTCAAAAGATTTATATGCGAGTATACCTTTCGAAGGAATAACATTGCTTGCCATTTATACATCAAATCTCATTCGAAACGTCCTTTTCGACCAAGTCGAAAGGTCCATGCTCTTTCGAAGTAGATCTAATATATACAACGCACAAGCTCTATTATATGCAATGGAAAAACATCTTAGATAAACATAATTTCAATGAACTTATTAAGGACGAAACATCATCACCAACCTTATCTATTAATATGTTTCAACAAGCATGATGATAATGTGACTCATATGCATGTTATCTAAGTTGATCCCATTGCATTGCATAATACAAAAGAAATTTAGAACATAAGATCGCATCATGTGCAATTGATCATTAGTCTAGCTAATGATCGAAATGATCTTCCTCATAATCAAAATCCTTATTAAATCCATGCACTTCCTCTTTTTATTATTAACCCAAAGTGAGTCACAAGTAAGAGAGCTTTTTCCCCAAATTAATTTTGGGTTACAAAGAGTTGATTGGGATAAGAAGTAGAAGAATGAGTTTTGGATTCAAAATCTTGTCCCCAAAATCAGGCCCTTAGGATCGGGTTTATAGATGCAGGTCGGCCTCCTTCCGCCTTCACCCTTTCAACGAGGTCGAAGGGTCTTCGTCCATCCTTTCGCGCTCATCCTTTCAAAGTGGTTGAAAGGTCGTTCTTCAATCTCACATATGTATCCTTTCGACATAGTCGAAAGGCGTCTTTCATCTTTCGGTATGCTAGCTTTCAATACTTTCGAAAGGCTATCCTTTCGAGCTTTCTCATCCATTCTTGATCTTCCTATCTTCTTATTCTAAACCTTTTATGATGTCCACGAATTTCGGGCAATATTTATTTGATAATCTTTGTTAGTAATTAAATTGGTTTAACAATTTTCTTTTATAAATATTTAATTGGTAGAATTTATCTTTCCAAAACTAATATAAATATGTTGTCTAATTATGGTATATATATATATGTATATGTATTGTGATTAGAAGATTTGTTTAAATTCAATATAAAATTTTCAAAACTAAATGTTTTGTATTCATAATGTATATATCTTGGTATATATATTGTAAATAGGAAGGCTTTGATTTAAATTTAATAAATGGTATGTTTTCAAATTATAATATTTATGTATGTATATATTGTGATTTGAAGTTATGTTTTATAACGATAATTTTCAAAACTAATATTAAAAATGTTTTCTATTTATAATATGTGTATATATATATATATGTATGTATATATTGTAAATAAAAAAGCTTTGGTTTGAAAATAATAAATAAGAACATGTTTTTAAATTTTTAAATATTTTTTAATTGGGAAATTATGTTAAATTCAATACAACACTTTTCAAAAGCTTTTTAAAAAGTTAACCATATATTTTCAAACCACTTAAGATAAATGTTTATTTACTCAAAAGTATTTTAGCCTATGTTTAAAATAAGATTTAATTAAAGGTTTATTTCTATTATTTTTAATATTCTTTCCTTTTAATTTTAATTTGCATAAATATGATTTGAATATATATAAATATAACCTTTACATATTAATATAAAAACATAAGAAACATATTAATAAAAATTAAGACAAAACATATATAATACTAAAACATAAGTAATTAAGAAAAAAATTATATTTAATAAAAATTTACTTGTAAACATAATAAGGCATTGTTTCAACATTTGTAAGTCAAGTAACACGTAAACTAACAAGTGTCAAAATAATTCTTCCTTTTAATTTTGGAATATATGTAAATATACATAAAGAAAATTGAGTGAGAACCATAGTTTACTCACTTCTCCTCTCATCTATTTTCTTTCTTCTTAAAAGAAAACTAAAGAAACTAAATCTGAAACCAAATTTAAAAGAAACTGAAATCTAAAATCAAAAGGGTATCAAGTTTCAAAGAGATGTTCATCATCAAGCAGAAGATCAAACTATGGACAACAACAATTTCAAAATTTCTTCAACATATTTTAACCCGAGCACGCTAACAATTCAAATTCAAGTAAGAGATTCAAAGATGCAAGTTCAGTTTTAAAGCTAATTTCCAGTTAGATAAACAAAGGCTGATTCTCTGTTCTTCCAATAGTGAGTAAACCTTTTCTTTAAAAATAGCTTTAAATTCTGTGATTAAACTTGTTGCATGTGCTGAAAATTTGTAGAAACATAGTATATAATGATTACTTTAATGTTTAACTATGAGTGAATGTATATAATGCCTACGTATTGTCTGTTGTATATATACATATAGACCATGTTGTGTTCAGGTTTGATTCACTAAAATAAAATCTAATATCTCACCACACAATCAATATTTGATTTGATTTGTAAATGGAAGATGATTGAAATTTGGCAACATCACTTTTAAAAATAACTTCGAGAATTTATATTTAGTATTTACCTCGAAAATCTATAAATAACAGTAAAGCTCAAAATTTGGGTTTAAATCAACAATGCCTATTTCAATCTTAGATTATATAATCGGGTTCATAGAGCAAACTCATGAATTCAGGTATAGGAATTGAGATTTTTAGTTTAGGAATTGATGAGATAATCGGAGTCGAATGAATTTGGGTTTCTTGCCAATTTTAGGCGATTGGCATGGTGGATGTCGTCAAGGTCATTGTCGAAGTTGGCCGGAGAGTTGACGATCACGTGAGAAATTTCGAAGATATTTATCGATGGACGGGGTGGTCAGGGATCGTCGGAATAGGGTTTGGAGTGCATTTTTGTGGTGTTGGTTGCCGAGGTAATCTCGACGACTAGAGGGCATCGGGGCTGATCGCGAGGTGGGGGATCGATGCTGGAGGTCGTGGCGATTCGCTAGTGAGGTCGGCGAGGTTCATCAAGGTCAGGATCGTCTGGAATTGGAGAATTTTCGATGACAATGGGTTCTAGATATTCGAACGTTGGGTTCGATTTTGATTCGCTGGCGAATCGGTGAATTTGGTTGGACGTGTGCGACGCCGGGATGGTCGATGAATCGACAGGGGTCGGGAAGATGGTCAGAGAAGCTTGGCGTCACCATGCACGTGCACGGTGCACTTTCGTATGTCTGGTTTTGTTTAGGGGTGGAGGAGAAGAGTTGGCTCGGGTATTGTTCGAAGTAGTCTTGTGTTCGACTCGAAGGAGATGAGGAACACGAGTATTGCTCGAGTTTGGTTTTGTGTATTGCCTGGTTTTAAAGTAAAAGCAAATTAAAACAAGTTTCCAAATTTTTATAACGATCCAAACAAAGTGTTTAAAAAGGGTTTTAAAGTTATTTAAATATTCAGTTTTCAAAAGAAAAAATGTTTGAACAAGTTTAAAGTTTGAAAATTATGAAAGTAATTTAGTTTTCAAAAGAATGTTTAGCTAAGTTTAAAGGTGTATTTAAGGTAGAAATGTTTCAAATGGATTGTTTAACTAAGTTTGCAAAGAATAGGTATTTATTAAATAAGTTTGAACAAGTTTCAAGATTTTAAATGATAAATCAAATGTTTTAAATTGTTTTGTTAAATTAAATGATATATTTTTAATCTTGTAATTGTTCCTTAAATGTTTTTCTAATAATATAATTAAGTTATATATTAAGATAAAAGAATTTATCTTTAATTAAGGTTGTGATTAATTAAAGACAGTTAATTAGTGAAATTAATTAAAGGTTAATCACTTAATGAGATTAATAAAGGTTAATTAATTAATGTTAATAATCAAAGGATAATTAATTGGAAGTTAATGAATGTAATTAATTTATGGATCATTAACTAGTGATTAAAAAGATAGTTAATTAATGTAATTAATTTAAGATAATTTGTTTAATAATAGTTAATTACTTGATTAATAAAGGGTTAATCAATCTAAATAGATTATAGGTCAATTAATTAAAGACTAATTAATTAATGGAAGTAACTAAAGGGATTAATCACTCAATATAATTAACTAAATTAATGTGATTAATTTAAGTTAATTAACTAGTTAATTAATTAAGGATAATCACTGATGATTGATTAAGTATAATTACTTAATATAATTAATAAGTGTAATTACTTAGTGTAAGTTATTAATGAGTAATTACTAGATGCAATTAATTAGAGGATAATTACTTAGTGGAAGTAATTAAGGATTATTTACTTGGTGTAATTAATTAAAGAATTAATTAATATGTTTAATTAAGGAGTTAATTAATTAATGTGAGTAATTAAAAGGTAGATGATTACTGTATGTGATTGATCAAGGTTGATTAATGAATGTGATTATTTAAAGATTAATTATTAAATTAATTAGAGGAATAATTGATTAATGAAGTAACTAGAGGATCATTAATATAATTAATGAAGATAATTAAGGGTTGATTAATGTGATTAATTAAAGAATAATTAATCAGTACAAGTGATTATAGAAAAATTAATTGATGTAATTAATTAAGGATCAATGTAATTAATTATCGTTAATTAATTAATGGAAGTAATTAGAGGATCATTAATTAATGTAATTAATGAGAGTAATTAAAGGTTAATTACTGTAAATGGTTAAGGATAGTTAATTTGTGTAATTAATTCAAGGTTATTTACTTAATGTAATTAAAGGATAATTAATCAAGGATGATTAATTAAGATGGATAATTAAGGGATGATTAAATAAGTGGGTTATAATTAATTAATGTTAGATAAGCGGGATTATAAAGTAATTAAGTAATTAATTTAATTCATTGGTGGTTAATTAAATTAATTAGAGATGGTGTGACTAATTAATCCTTGCTTATGGATGGCTGAATGAGATTGAATGCCTTGGATTATGTAATATCCCTGATATGTGATATGGATTGCTTGTGATATGAGATACTTTGGTTGAATTGTGATAATATGGATTATCTATATATTGTGATAAGGTGAATTATCTATCTGTGTGAATATAGATAATAAATCGAATTGTTTAAATTTAAACCATTTGGACATTAAAACGACGTTTTGGATTTCGGTGAGACCGGGATCAGATTTGCTTCAGTACAACATGGTAGGGGTTCTCGCTTCGTGTTTGGTGGCGAGCAGGAGGCTCTTACCCATACATGTCCCTGAGAGGCAGTATAAGGCCTTGATGGGTTAGTTGCGAGTCGAGAGGCTGGCCGTAAAAGAAATTCAAGGTACCACTATATGCCATGGCGGAAGTCTCTATTGTACGATAGATATGTCTTTATAACTGTCTGGTTTGTGATTTATAAGTTGTATAACTCTGATGTATATGATATTGTGTAATATCTTATGTGATGTAATATAATTTATTAGTTCCGCTGTGAGATTATGATATTGTTTAGTTCTTTCTTTTATATCTTTTCTCTTTTCTATCACTTTTTTTCTTATTAATGATGTGTCCTTCTGTGAAATGAAAGCGGGTCATTACAGTTGGTATCATAGCGCTAGGTTGAGTAAATACCTATGCTTTGGAGTGATTTCTTTCTTGAGAGAGCGTACTTGTATTTATACACACAACACCCCCTATTTTGTTGGGTTTCCTGTTTAGGTTTGCCAACAAAAGCTCTTTGGTTGAGGGTAGTGGTGTGAGTAGCACGACTACTACTAATGAAAGAAGTCCTAGTGTTGGGGTTGGAAGAGTATCTGCCGAGGCTGTAGACCCAATACTGCCTCGAGTAAGCTTTGCAGCATGGTGTAAGGATTTCAACAGATCTCTTAAGGAAACCTTTTAAAGGTTCGGAGTCCATCTTTGAAGTGCAAGTTTGGCTGCGCTAGTGTGAGCAGTTCTGCAAGAGTTGGGATAGGTGTGCAGAAGTAAGTGATGGCATCTTGGCAACTTCAGGAAGGAGTAGTTGCTTGGCGAGACGCATTGACCATGGTTGTTCCCGAAGGTGTTTTTGTGGAGCAATCTTTTGAGGAGCAGTTATGCCTTCCGCAGTGAAGACTCGATTGAATAGGAATTTCTTCAAGCCTGGAGGTTTATCTGTATTGGAGTATGAGACTAAGGTCGATAAGTTACCTTGTTATGGACATGGTCTCATTGTCAACCCCTTAGGAAGAATGAGATGTTTGTGTTTGATTTGAGGCCCGAGTTTCTTGAGATGATGTTGCCATCTCAAAGGCTCTTTTGTGGAATTGGTTGGTAGCTTTGAGGTTTGACGAGCTTTTAGATAAGAAGTCTTTGGCATCTAGGGTTACTTTGCAGCTCGCAAGAGTTTTATGGGCAGCAGGAACGTCTTTTGGTTTAGTAGTATCCTAGAAGTGGAGTTCAGAAGTAGCAGAGTGAACCCGTTTCTCCGATGGCTCGAAAATCTTTGTGTTTCTTTTGTTAGCAGCCCAGACTTTTGAAAGCTCAACAGAGCAGGGAGTTTGTTATTCCAGGTGGACCACCAGTTTTTTCTGTAGGACAAGCATAAGCTGTTCTGATATTTGAAGAGAGAACAATGTTTTTGGAATTGATTTGGGTAGGATTGCAAAAGTGACTTGCGATAGTTGAGTGTTCTCTTGGGTAATTTTTACATGGGATCAAGGCGTCTCAAGAAGAAGTTGGTGCTATAAAAGTTGTTAGAGATTTTTCCGGATATATTCGAGGAAGTCAAAGGTTTGTCCACATTGGAGGTTGAATTTTGTATCGACTTGGTTCTTGGAACTATATAGGTGATCCAACTACATAGAAGGATGGCTCCTAGAGAAAGAGGATTTGGTGAAGCAACTCAGGAATTCTTGGAAAAGGATTGATCAGATCTAGTTTTCTAGTTGGGGTTTTGCCGAGCTGTTGTGACCAAGTCGGATAGGTCACTAAGACTTGATGGATCCGATGAATCGTATTTTCCAGGATATGGATCAAGTTTGTGCTTGTTTTCATCGATGACATTCTCATCTACTCCAGATCAGAGTTGTGCAGCAGAAGCAATGTAGCAGTTGTTCTAGTGTGGAAGCAACCGAAAGTTGCAGTGTTTTGGATTAGAGGGTTTCTACAGAAACTTTTTCAGGATCCGAAGACCAGATTGGCGAGTGCACCTATTTTGCCTTTTCTGGATTGGAGAAATAAGTCCGAAGTCTACTGATGTTTGTAGAATAGAGCTTGTGTTTGGATTATTCAGTAGAACTTGAGAGGATCATCTTGTTATGTAGGATCAGGAAATCGTCTTGTTCTTGGTCTAGATTTGTTTTGAGAAGCATCGGCGTAGGTTGAGATGATCAGGAAAGGATAGGCAGCTCATAATCGTCAAATAAGTTTTGTGGATAAAAGATGGAGGAGTTTGGAATTCTAAGTTGGAGACTTCGTTGTTGCTAAGATATCTCCGGTAAAGGGAGTAATAAGATTTGGTAAGACAGGGAAGCTAGCTTCGTGGTACTTTTGATCTTTCTGTGTTCTTGAAAGGATAAGTGTTTTGGCCTACAGGATTGAATTTCCAGTTTGGATGGCTGGGATTCATATTAAATTTCACGTATCTATGAGGGAGTACGTGTATGATCCGTCACTGGTTGTGGTACCAGTAGTTCAGGAAGATTTGGAAGTTGTGCCGGACTTGAGCGTGGTCTGATTTTCTGTTCAGATTTGTAGATCAAGATGAGTAGGAACTTAGAAGCTTAGTGGTATAGCTAGTCTAGATTCAGTAGAGTGAGTATCCCAGTGTTTGTACCTGGGAAACACTTGATAATATTAGGAAGTCCTATCCATAATATTTTTCTAGATAGTTGGATTTGTTTGTTAGAATAAATTTCTATGGTTGTTAGTTTATGGTTGGTGTACGTTTTGCTTTGCTGTTTGAGAATAAAATCTTTGCTGGGTTATTAAATTATCTTTGCTTCTAAATTTCAGGGACGAAATTCTTCCAAGGGGGGAGGAATGTGATGTCCCGGGATTTTGGGCAATATTTATTTGATAATCTTTATTAATAATTAAATTGATTTAACAGTTTTCTTTTATAAATATTTGATTGGTAGAATTTATCTTTTCAAAACTAATACAAATATGTTGTCTAATTATGGTATATATGTGTATATATATTGTGATTAGAAGCTTTGTTTAAATTTAATATAATAATTTTCAAAGCTAAATGTTTTCTATCCATAATGTATATATATCGGTATATATATTGTAAATAGGAAGGCTTTGATTTAAATTCAATAAAAGGTATGTTTTCAAATTATAATACATATGTATATAGATGTATATATATATATTGTGATTTGAAGTTTTGTTTTATAATGATAATTTTCAAAACTAATATTAAAAATGTTTTCTATTTATAATGTATATATATGTGTGTATATTGTAAATAAAAAAAGCTTTGGTTTGAAAATAATAAATAAGAACCTGTTTTTGAATTTTAAAATATTACGTAATTTGGAAATTATGTTAAATTCAATACAACACTTTTCAAAAGCTTTTTGAAAAGTTAACCACATATTTTTAGACCACTTAAGATAAATGTTTATTTATTCAAAAGTATTTTAGCCTATATTTAAAATAAAATTTAATTAAAGGTTTATTTCTTTTATTTTTAATATTCTTTATTTTTAATTTTAACTTGCATAAATATGATTTGAATATATATAAATATAACCTTTACATATTAATATAAAAGCATAAGAAACATATTAATAAAAATTAAGACAAACATATATATTAATACCAAAACATAAGTAATAAAGAAAAAAAAGTATTTAATAAAATTTAAACACTTGTAAACAAAATAAGGCATTGTTTCAACATTTGTAAGTCAAGTAACACATAAACTAACAAGTGTCAAAATAATTCCTTCTTTTAATTTTGGAATATATGTAAATATACATAAAGAAAATTGAGTGAGAACTGGGTTTTACTCACTTCTCCTCTCATCTATTTTCTTTCTTCTTAAAAGCAAACTAAAGAAACTAAACCAGAAACCAAATTTAAAAGAAACTGAAATCTAAAATCAAAAGGGAATCAAACTTCAAAGAGATGTTCATCATCAAGCAGAAGATCAAACTATGGACAATAACAGTTTCAAAATTTCTTCAACATATGCTTGTTGGAATCTCTATTTTGATTATGACAAGCTATATAAAATATTTTGTGTATACTAATTATCTTTGCAGGAGATTTGTTGCAGATGCCTTTTCAGACGTTTTAAAGCTGAAGTATGATGTGTCTAGAGTCTGTTCTTTAATTAAAAATTTGTTAAAATCTCTCTTGAAACGATATACATAAATATATGCACACACATGCACACACATGCACAAAGGTCTAAATTCAGATGTCTGAATTCATTCATTCAGACGTCTAAATGCTGAAATCTGAATATTGTTTCACAATGTTCAGACTCTGAATGAAAATTTTCAGACGTCTAAATTTAGTCAAAATTTGCCTAAAAGCTTGCTGTTTGCGTTTCAATCTAATTCAGAAGTCTGAATTTTTTAATTCAAACTTCTGAATATTTCCAACTGCTATTTTCTTGAAAAGTCACTTCTCTTCACCGAAGAGAAACGTTTTCAAAATCAATAATTGTACCTGTTCTTTTCAATATTACTTTTCATCTATAGTTGCAACTCTTTATACACTATAAATATATTATAGAATTCAACAAACAATTCACCAAATTTACTTTTAGCATTCTTGAATTCTCATCTATTCTCAAGCTTTCAAATTACACTCAAAGTGCTTAAAAATTTTGATCATTGATTACTTTATCTTCCACAATTCTCAAAGCGCATCACACTATATATCATAAAGGAGAAGATTATAGGAAGATTGTACTTAATTGACTTATCTGTGTTATTTAAGAACATACAATAGTCAGATGCACTTGTTATTTGTAAAGAAGTCCTGTTCGGTTGCTCAGGCAGTTGAAGTCCTATTTGGTTGCTTAGGAGGGTGAAGTCCTGTTCGGTTACTCAGGCGGTGTAAACCTATTCCTCCGGGTTAAGCGAGGGTTGTGGTAGTGAAATTCCAGAAGTAGTCTGGGACTGGACGTAGGACGGTGCTCCAAAACAGTATAAAAACCTTTGGTGTCATTTACTTTACTGCATAGCTTCTTTTCATTTGGTATCGGAGCAATGTTTCATCTAACTGTAACATAATTATTTGATTCTTTGCTAATATGGATAGTAACACTAGCACTAGCACTATAAGCACTAGTACTATGAGCACTAACACCAGTTTTATAGAAGGTCAATCCACTGCATGACCTCCATTTTTCAATGGTTTGAACTATAATTATTGGGCTACTCGTATGAGAATCTATATGCAATCAAATAGTTTTGAATCATGGAATATCGCAAAAAATGAATACACTCTTCCTACAGGAGAATACTCCACATGGACAAACACACAAAAATTAGATGCTTCTACCAATGCTAAAGCTATGAACATGTTATTTTGTGCGCTAGATAGAAATGAATTTAATTATGTTAGCATGTGTCAAACTGCTTATGAAATATGGAGAACACTTAAAATCACACAGACTAACAAAGTCAAACAAAGCAAAATTTCCATGCTCAAAAATAAGTTTCAAAATTTTAGAATGAAGCAAGATGAATCATCAATGATATGTACTCCGGATTTCAAGATATCTATCATTCACTATTAGGATTAGGAGAAAAGTTCACTGATTTTGATATTATATCGAAAATCCTAAACTCTTTAATGGAGGAATGGAAAAGAAAAGTTTTGGCTATTGAAGAAGCTAATGACCTCTCTACCATAAAACCAGAAGAGTTAATGGGAAACCTACCTATGAAGTGAATTTACAGGCACAACGAGTACAAGCACGGGACAAAAAGTACATAGCTTTCCATGCTGAAGAAGAAAAGGATGAAGATTCAGATGAAGAAGATCTAGCATTCATTGCCAAAAATTTCAAAAAATTCTTGAAATTCCGGAAAAACAATAGAAATAATGGAAAAAGGAACTTTCTTAGCAAACTATCATCTTCAGTTCTAGAATGTTTTAATTGCCACAAGAAAGGTCATATCCAAAATGAATGTCCAGAACTAAAGAAAAAATACTTCAGTAAGGGCAGAAAAGATAAGAAAAAGAAAGAATTCTCTGTAATATGGGATGATTCATATACCTCTTCATCAGATAGCTGCAATGATAGTGAAAACGAGCAAGCTAATGTCTGCGTCATGGCTTCCAAAAACGAGATTAGTGATTTTGCCTTTGATGATATGATAGAAATAAATTCAGAGCTAGTTGACACTCTCAAAAAACTCAAAAGAAAATATAAAGAGACTCGTGAACATCAGAACAAAGTAGAATTCGAAAGAGATTTGCTTAAAGATAAAAAGAAAATACTAGAGGAAGAACTTGAAAAATTACAAGAATCATTCTCTAATATTAATTCTCAACTCACACTTTTGAGTCAAGAAATTAAAACTCAAAAAGAAAAGAATGACGCTCTTGTTTCTGAAAAGCACGAATTAAAAACAGAAGTAAAATTAATAGTTTTAGATAATACTAGTCTCAAAACTAAGTTAGAAAGCATCACCAAAAATGTTTCAAATTTTAATAAAGGAAGAGAAACTTTATCTAAAATTATTGATAGCTCTCAATCTGTTTCAAGTAGAAAAGGATTAGGATATGTTAAAAAAACAAAAGCTCCACCTAAAAATAAAATTACGAGAAATATTAATCCTACTGCAAAACAGTCAAAAAGAAATACTTACCTGAAAAACATAAAATTTTGGGTTACTAAAACAAACAACAGTTTGATTAGGAAGAAATATATTAACATCTTTTTTAAAACTGTTCATAAAAATAAAGATTACATATTCAAATGGGATACTGAATCCTCTTGGGTTTGGTTTCCTAAGACTTAACTCTTAGGACCCTATAAAAAAAAGGTGGGTACCAATGTCATCCCATATTTTTTGTAGGTCCCACTCAAGAAAAGAGGAAAATGGATACTCGACTGTGGTTGCTCAAAACATATGACAGGAGAAAAAGATATGCTATCAAACATTACTTACTCAAATGGAGGCTCCGTCACAGTTGGAGACAATTCCAAAGGCTACATCATTGGCAAAGGCGATGTGAGGAACAACGGTATTTCAAATTTACCTCTTATTTCAAATGTATTACTAGTCAAAAATTTAAAACATAATTTACTTAGAATCAGCCAATTATGTGACAAAGGATTCAAAATCACATTTTCTGACAATAAATGTAGTATTTTTGATCAAAATCAAAAACTTATCTTTGAGGGGAATAGATGTAGAAATATCTATGTTCTGAATATGAAAATGAACCATAATTCAGATATGTGTTTAATAGCCAAAGAAAATGATCCTTGGTTATGGCACAAACGATTCTGTCACATTAACTTCAAAGCTATAAATAAGTTTTCTAAAAATGATTTAGTAAAAGGTCTACCAAAAATGAATTTTAAAATTGATCATATTTGTGATACATGTCAGTTAGGAAAATTAACTAAGTCATCTTTTAAATCTAAAAAGGTTATTTCAACTTTACAACCACTTGAATTACTACACATGGATTTATTTGGACCAACACAAGTACAATCCATTAATCATAGTAGATATATGTTTGTAATTGTTGACGATTTTTCTAGATATACTTGGACTATCTTTACGAAAAAAAATGTGATACTTTTGATAATTTCAAAACTTTTGTCAAAAAAAATCAAAATTTTAAAGGATTGAAAATAAAAAACATAAGGAGTGATCATGGAGGTGAATTCGAAAACGAAGCTTTTGAACATTAAGAAGAAGGGAATATTCCATAATTTTTCGTTTCCTAGAACTCCACAACAAAATGGAGTTGTAGAACTAAAAAATAGAACCTTACAAGAACGTGCAAGGACTTTGTTAAATGGAAGTACTTTACCAAAACATTTCTAGGCTGAAGCAGTTGCAACAGCTTGTTATGTTTGAATCGTGTTTCTATTCGACCACTGACTAAGAATACTCCTTATAAACTTCTTAATGGTCGAAAACCAAATATTTCTTATTTTAAAGTTTTTGTTCAAAATGTTTCATTTTAAACACAAAAGATCAGCTTGGCAAATTCGATCCAAAATCCGATGAAGGAATCTTTGTAGGATATTATGATTGAAGCAAAGCTTATCGAATTTATAATAAAAGAACAAATATCATCGAAGAAACACTTCATGTATCCTTGAATGAAAAATTTAAACAAATGCCAAGTGTAAGAGATGATGAAGAATTTCCTAATAATATCACAAATACCGAAATTTCAAATTTTGAAAATAATGAAAACATGATTCACAATAATAATGAATTAAGATCTCCACCTAGATTATTAAGGCATCATCCTTCCACTAATGTCATTGGAGAACTCAATTCATCTGTTAGAATAAGAAGTCAATCGAATCAAATGGGACATGTAGCTTTCCTTTCTCATATTGAACCTAAAAATATTAAAGAAGCATCCACCGATGAAAATTGGTTAATTGCTATGCAAGAGGAACTAAACCAATTCGAAAGAAATGACGTTTGGGATTTTGTTCCAAGGCCTAGTGATTAATAAGTTACTGGTACAAAGTGGGTCTTCAAAAATAAAGCAGATGAACAAGGAAATATTACTAGGAATAAAGATAGATTAGTTACATAGGAATATAATCAAGAAGAAGGTATTGATTATGAAGAAATGTTTGCTCCAGTCGTCAGACTAGAAGCAATACGAATCTTACTAGCCTATGCATGTTTTCATAACTTTAAGTTATATCAAATGGATGTTAAAAGTGCTTTTTTGAATGGTTTTATAAAAGAAAAGGTTTATGTTAAACAACCTCCTTTATTCATACACGAATAATTTTCTGACCATGTCTACAAACTTAAAAAAGCCTTATATGGTTTGAAACAAGCACCTCGTGCTTACTACGATCGTCTTAAAAGATATTTAATAGATTCTGGTTACGAAACTGGGAAGGTTGATCAAACTCTTTTTATTAAAGGAAATAATCAAGATATTTTAATTGTTCAAATTTATGTTGATGAAATTAATTTTGGATCTACAAATGAAAAATTATGTCAAGAATTTTCTAAAATAATGACTAAAGAATTTGAAATGTCACATATGGATGAATTAAATTATTTTTTTGGTTTACAAATAAAACAATTAGAAAATGGTATTTTTATAAATCAAGAAAAATATTGTAACAATCTAATTAAACGCTTTGGTATGGAAAATACTTCTACCAAACCAACTCCTACGAGTACAACTATACATCTTGATAAAGATGAAAGTGGCAAAAGTATTGACCAAAAATTATATCGAAGTATGATTGGATCATTACTATATTTAATAGCTAATAGACCTGACATAATGATGAGTGTTTGCTTGTGTGCACGATTTCCAGCAGATCCCAAAGAATCACATTTGCGAGCAGTAAAACGCATACTACGTTATCTTAGTAAAACCAAGGACTTTGGACTATTCTACCCAAAGGAATGTCCTTTTGAATTAGTATTCTATAGTGACGCTGATTTTGGAGGAAGCCGGACAGATAGAAAAAGTACAAGTGGGACTTGTCACTTCGTTGGACGGTCTCTTGTATCTTGGTTTAGTAAGAAATAAAACTGTGTTTCATTATCGATATGTGAAGCATAATATATTTCTGAAGCTTTGGCATGTGGTCAAGTTATCTACATGCAACAAACACTATAAGATTCTGGTTTTAATTTATTTAAATCAACAATTTATTATAATAATTCTAGTTGCTATAAATTTATCTAAAAATCCTATTAATCGCTCACGAACAAAACATATTGACATTCGTCGTCATTTTCTTCGTGATACTATTGAAAAAGATCTAATAAATCTAGAATTATGTCCTTAGACAAACAATTGGCAGATATCTTTACAAAACCGTTAAATGAAAATACTTTCATCAATTTAAGACGAGAACTTGGAATCGTCTCTTTTAAAGATTTATAAGTTTACATATTTTTAAAATATATGGTTTTTATATTTTACATAATTCATAGCTTACTAGGAATCATATCAATAATAATAAAAAAGAGTTTTCCAGCACTCGAACTTAGAATCACATACTCGGTAGTCTTCTTCTCTACCTTTACTCTTTATCTTTTTCTGAAACATTAGATTTTTTTTGAATTTTTATTTACCTTTCATTTTATTCTTTTTTTTCTATGGTTATTATTCTCCTAACCATACAAACTTTATCCATATTTATTAAGCCTCTACCTATGTATTCACTGAAATTCTTTGCACCAAAATTCATTCAAGATTTTTTTTAAACTTCAAAATACTCTTTCAACATGTCATCTCAATACAATTCCGAATCATCTGAGCTTTTTTATACTTCTCTTTCCTTGGGATCGGTAAATCTACCAACTCCTACACCAATTTATGAACCGATATCGATTGTTCCACCCTCAACTCATACTGGATATACTCCACCAACTAAAAGAACAAGACGGTCTCTCTTTTTTGGATCACCATCCACAAAAGAGAAAATAGATGATATGCATCACTATCAGAGAGAACATTAGAATTACAACGCGAATTATACTATGAACAAAAAGTAAATGCCAAACGGC
This sequence comes from Allium cepa, assembly GCA_030765085.1. NCBI lineage: Eukaryota > Viridiplantae > Streptophyta > Magnoliopsida > Asparagales > Amaryllidaceae > Allium > Allium cepa. The sequence continues at coordinate 209,330,354 of CM060934.1, forward strand.
TTAGCTTTTTGGAACAAGTCGCGTTAAAGTTCTGTGGTTCTTCATCAAAAGACACAGCTCATCAACCGTCTACCATTCATTCTCCAAATTGTCAAAATCCTTGGGAACCATCACCACAACGACCACCGACATCACCAAATTCTTAGGAACGTAGCAACAGATGGTCTCCACTTCGACCATTTGTAGAGAACACTAAAATTGAAGAAGAGTCATATCATGCTCCAAGTTCCTCTTCAAAATCTCTTTAATTATTTTTTTGTTGTTTATATACTATTGTTCATTTGTTATGTTTGTTCTAACCTTGTGTTATTTAAAATTATTTGATAATATATATTGTTTTCTATATTCAATAAAGCTAATATGTGCTTCTGAGCAAAATTCAGACGGTTGTTTTATTCAAAACAGATGTCTGAATATTCAAAGTAGAAAAATTTTACCCCAGATTCAGACGTCTGAATCAAATAAAACAGACTTTTGAATCAGGTCGAATTTGAACTATTTCTTTGCAATTGCAACTCAGTCCAATTCAAACGTCTGAATCTAACGATTCAGATGGCTGAATTTTTTTGAGATAATTTTTTTCACCTTGCTTCTTTATTTTCTTTCCACTTATACCCATGCCTTTTCACCCACTATATATTGCCTTTTTCACTTCATTCCCAACTGTTTCAGAACCCTAGCCCCCATTTTCAACTCTCTCAAAGGTTTTACCTTTCCTCTAACTCTCAAATGGCACCAAAATTAAAACGTACTAGAGAATCAACGTCCAGACCATCCGAAGATCAAATTCGACAGTGGCTATGGATTGATGTTGCTATTTCCCGGTATAATTCTATGTAGAATTTGAACATCTTCGAAGGAGCATTCATGAAGTTCCCGGATTATGCAGCTTATCATGTTAGAGAGTTGGCGGAACAATTCCACTTCGATAGCTTAATTGGGTATACTCCTAACAATGTTAAGATTAATCATCTTATGATTAAACTTTTTCATGCAAATTTGAATTTGGATCATCATGATTGTAACGACCCGTAAATACTCAATAATATAATTTGTTGATTTAATATGATTTTGGTAATTAAAATTGGAAGAATAAAGACTTTGTAATTTAATTGTGAACCAAACGTTAAAATGAAATGTAACAGTGTAATTAAAACTAATTATGAAATTTCAACTAATTGAAATAATATAAATTGTTGCACTAAGTTATAGATTTGAATATAAGAAAATAAGGGTGAATGTTGAATCATTAAAGATAATATGTGATCAATATAAATTGAAGTAAATCAGTGTTAATTAAGTAATGGTAACATTTTATTTGTAAATAATAATGAATTCATTAATGTGATTTTAAGTAATAGTAACGGTTGTAAGTTACTATTTAATTGGTCTATTAATTTAGTTGTAAATGTTAGATTTGAATATAAGAAAATAAGGGTAAGTGTGGTGCGAAAAAATGAATTAGTGTATGATCTATGGTAATTGAATGAACTTAACATTTTGTAAGAAATTATGATAATTAGAGAAAATGATAAACTTAAGTGTAATAAAGATAATGGTAACAACAATTATAAGTTGTCTATTTAGGCTATAAAATGGATTGGAAATCAATTATATTCAAATGTAAATAAATGTTCATTAATGAGAGTAAGAACCGTAATTGTAAAGTGTGAATGTAATAAAGCAATGAAAATGCATATTTTATTCATAAGATAATATAAAAGAATGAAACCTATCTGAATGAATTAATTGAGGATTCAATCATAATAAATGTATACATTTGAAAAATTCAATATAATTGAAAACAACTATTAATACAAAGGAAAGATAGATATTTGAATATATATTAATGTAATGAAAGATAAACGAATGTTAACGAGGTTTGTAGAGTAGTATAAACTTAATAAAAAGGAATTAGAATTGAATCAAATCAGTTTATTTGAACTTAACTATAACTTATGGGAATTCAATTCGTAACAAATAGATTTATGGTAAGAGAATGAAATTAATTACTTTGCTAATTGGAATTTGGATGAATTGGAAAGTTATTAATGTATTAGTATATAAACCAATGTTAATATGGATTTATTGGGAATTTAAACTTTTACTTTCAAATTAGATAAAAAAACAGTGTTTACACGCAATGACTTTCTATATTTTATTTTCTATTTCCCTATGTTTGTTTCTCTAATTTTTTTCTATTTTATTTGTATAAACTTTGAATATATTTATTTAATTTTTGATTGATTTTACTTTTAATAATAGCTTAGGAATTTCAAGAGATATGGGTTACCTGTTTTGTTTATTTGTTGCCTTTTCACTGTGTGCAAACATTGAGAAAAAATTAGACAAGATTCTTTCTCCTTAAATTGTGTCTTTTAATTTGCTAGCCTTTCATTTTCTAGACCTCATCTCATAGCCGTTCAAGGCTCTTGGAAACCCTAGCCGCCTCTTTTTTATTTCATGTGAAAACTTTCTTATCTCATTTTCATTTGCGTGAGAGAAAAATAAAACAGGCTCTAAATTTTCATGGCTTCTCCTTACTTTCTTCTTCCCTTTTCTTTCGATTTTCTCTTTTGGTTTTCATGCTAGCTCGGCCTCCAGCTCCAAGCCTACCTCTCCTCCTCATCACCACCACCTGACCATGACCGAGCTACTTGATTGATGTAAAGCAAGGTAATGTCCTCTTTGATTCATAATTGCATTGTTTAATCCACCTTTTGTTGTGTTGAATTTCATTCTTATGGTTTGTGTATTTGTTATATACAAGATTTGGATCTGACTCTTCATTCACTCAAAAATATGGTCGTACCTTGTCGTGCTTTTAGGGGTCTGTTGTGTATCTCTAGTTTGTCAAATTCTAGCTTGAAAAAGGTGAGTTTTATCACTCTAGACATATGTACTTATATTATTGTGGAATAATGACAAGTGGATCTGTATAAATTGAGATATTATTCATACATGCCTGTGATATGTTATATGATGTTAAATGCTGTTTATATATTTGTTACATCATCTAATATGTTATTATATGATATACTGTTCATTTTATTTACTGTATCATTACTGCAAGTTCCCTATCATTATGGGTTGAAATGATACATACCCGAACGGACTTTAGAATAAGGAAAAAATCATTATGGGCTGAAATGATAGGCTCGAATGATTTTTATTGCATTTATTATACTTGGGATTGCGGGTTTGAAATGATAGAACTCGAATTTTTCTTTTAAATTGCGAATTGAAATGATACATATCTGTATCACTTGAGCTAGGTTAGAAAATATTATACAGGCCCATGGTTATATTTTAAATGATATGTTCCTAAAAATTTATTAAGTAATTTAAATATTTTCTAAAAATTATTAAGTATTTTGGAATTATAAATATATGAAAATTTTAAATTAATTTGATTTAATGCTTTAAAGTGTAAAGAAATATTGTTTGTCCATAAGTTAATTTTTTTATAAGTTAATTGGTTTTGGATGGAGTTTAAAGAGTTTTATTTATGATAAATAACTTAATAATTAAGTTTGATTTAATTTGAAATCTTAAACCTAACCTAGTAATTTTAGTAAAGGTCATTTCTTGAAATGGACATATTTTGTATGATAAATAATGCAATTTTGAATAAGTAAAATGAAATACATTTTATGGGACATTTGTAATAAGTTTATTTAACTTGGAATCATAGTTGAACTGATGTCTAAATGAACAGATCTATTAAAAAAATTTGATTGCTATATTAATTATGATAAAATGTTCTTTTGTGAAATGTTATGTTGGGTAAGATAAATAGTTTTGGTTTTAAAATGGGAAAATGTAATTTAAATAATGACTTAACTTAATTTGAAATTTGGTTTTAAATGGAAATATTAAGTTAAACAAATAAATGGAAATTTAATTTATTTATGAGATGGGGATGTTAAATAAATTATTAAGTTTTTTATTGGAATAAAGGTTAAGCAATTTATTACGTATTGACTTAACAAATGGATGTTTAATTTAAATTGGATATTTTTTTAGTAAATGTTATTTTACTAAAATTTATAAGTTAAGTGATATCCAAATAATTTTTTGAAAAGTGGAATAAGTTTGATAAGTTAAAATGAGAAAATTGAAGATATATTATTTTAAAGGGTATAACAGAAATTATAGCGTTTCTGAAATGCTGTAGTTTCTGAATTTGAACTATGTTTTGAAATATACAATGCTTTGGAAAGTTTATAATTGAATGAATAAACTTATAAATGCTACAACTTTTAAATTAAAATTATTTGACATTGAATTTAAATGGTTAAATGAATCTTGTTTGGAAGATATTAAGATTGAATTTAGATGGTCTAAATAAATATGTTTCAAAATGTTTGGTTTTCAAAGTTGTTATAACTTGAAAGTAATATGGCTTTGGAAAGGAAATTATTGGAAATTGTACTTAATTAAGAATTGTCTTTAAATATATAAAATTGAACTTATTGAAATTGAAGATTTAAGAATATGACCTTATAAAGTGGTTTGGTTTAAGATGATTTAAAGCAATATTTCGAGTTTAATAAATTGGAGGAATATTCAATGATTTGGAAACTGGGTTTCATTTAAATGATATATTGATTTGGTTTTGGAATTTAAATGGTATACTATTACTTTGGTTTTGAAATGGATATTATTTGGAAAGTAATAGTATTTGATTTTAAATGGTTTTAGAATAGAAATGATTTTGAAATAAATATCCATGGGTAATAATAACGTTTGGTTGTTAAAGAGACCGGGATTGGAAGTTGTCATACTCTCTGCTAATCTCGAAAACCACTTTAACAACGTGTACGCGGTGGAGATTCCAGAATGAAGTAGGATGGTGGCGACGTCCTTTGAGGTATGTACGTGGACCCGACTCCCATGAGTTGACATAAGGTAGCTAAAACTTGAGCGATTCTCGGGCCAAGGTGGTAGCCCCTCTTATCGGACACACTCTTTCGATATTATATTCTAACTTTGGATTGATTTGGTGGCTACTTTTGATTTTTGAGTTTGGGGGTGTGGCTCGAGGTGGGTGGTAGTAGCTGCTACGCGTTGCCACCAGCCTGGATGCGTAATTGGTGTATCTACCATGGCATTGCTTTGTGTGTCGTGTCACCTACCTTAGCGCGCCTTATACGATTTTGTTTGTACCATATCTATGGAGTGCCCTCTGACGACGCCAAGTACGGGGGAGATTACGGTACTGTATAGACTATGGGAATATGTAAATGTGTTAAGGTGGAAAATGTAAAGCCTTAACGCTATTTAAAAGTAAGTTTATTTTACTATAGACATTATTATAATAGCGAAATATTATTACATGGTAAATAGTTTAACGGATCATTAGAGGATGGACGGTCTCAAGCATCCTTTGAGTTACTTGTACCTTACACTACAGTTCACTTAGGTTGGTTCACATTGTATAAGTATGTATGTCCTGACTCGAGTGTTTTGTGTTTTTGCTTTACGCTCGGGTCAGACTGAGTGATACAACATTAGAGACTTACCTTCGGAGTTGGAGCTTTGCTTGAATATCCAGCTATCTATTTCATTTCAGCTATCAAGTTGATTCTTGTTACCCAGTTGATTCCAGTGATGTATTCAGCTTTGTATTTGATTATTGTATTGAACTTCTGTTGTATCTTGTATAACTTTGATATATTTATATAGTAGCTTCATGAACTACTATCTCTTTTCTTCCACTGCATTTTATTACTCTGTGTCTGTGATTTGTGATTTATTTATTTACCGCATATTCTGAGTTTTGCTAAATTTATTTTTACAATTCGGTATTTTGAGCAATTCAAGTCCGACATGTGCGGATGCAAATGGTTGAAAATATCTGGTCGTTTCAATAATCCCCAAAATCATCAAGATTGTGTTTGGTCGATAGTTTGTGGCGTAAGAATCTTCTTACCTTTACAAAGACTAGGTCATATTTTAAATTGTCCTTATGAAGGAATTGATATTAATGAGATTGAAGTTGATATGGACCATCAAGACGAAGTTGCACATTAGTTGTTGTCCGATCAACTTATAAATTTGGGCAATTTAAAATCCACCTTCTTAAGGACACAAGCTAGACTCATTCACTGTGCACTTATTCGTTCTTTACAACCAAGGATGGAGAGTTATGAAAAAGTTTATAAAGAAAACTTCCAAGCTCTTTCTTCTATCTACTCCAATCAACAAGTGAATTGGGGAAAAATTATTTTGGATGAATTTCAATACATCACAATCCGGAGAAAATATAGAACCATTCATTATGGTGCTTATATTATGCGCATCCTCCTCAATGTCGGTGCACCAATGCTCAACTCTGATTTTACAACTATTAGTGAGTTAGGTGCTAAAACTTTAGGATTGATGGGTCTTCCACCGCGGCCTCCTCCTCAACAAATCATCTCCTTCCATCAGTGGTCTCAAAATGTTCAAAAAGGTGTTCCTCAACCTCGAGACACTAGTATAGCTTCTTCTTCTCATACTCAACATGAATAAGAAGAAGAGGATGATGATACCATTCAAGAAATTGGCCCGGAAACTTATTCAGTAAGAAAAGACTTCATTTTCTTTTTGGTTACAAGCTATCATCACTCTCTCTCAAAATCAATCAAAGATTCATCGGGAAATTAAGGCACTTGAGAAGAAGACGGAAAGAAAATTCAACTCTATCAAAGGCTTTCTCAATAAAATATGGGATCGAATCTCTTGTTCCGATTCATTGTCCACTCAAGCTTACAACCCATCCCCATTTCAGCGGTCTTCCTCAAACTCGAGTTCTAATCATAACGATCCGTCTATTTCAAGTCAATTTTAATTATCTATGTCTATTTTTAACTTATGTTTGATTTTTTTATGTTTTAACTTTGCTTGTCAAGTTGTATGAGAAATTTCTATTTTTCTATTATTTCTTCTTGTATTAAAATACTCCACTTGCTTTAATGAGATGATCTATCTATTGTTATCTATGCTATTTCTTTTTGTCGATGACAAAGAGGGAGAAATTTAAAAAATTGTGCATATTGACAGGGGGAGTAGCAATATTTTAAATATTTATTATTGATTATATATTTGTCAGCATCAAAAAGGGGGAGAATGTTGGAATCTCGATTTTGATTATGACAAGCTATATAAAATATTCTGTGTATACTAATTATCTTTACAGGAGATTTGTTGCAGATGCCTTTCAGATGTTTTAAAGCTGAAGTATGATGTGTCTAGAGTCTCTACTTTATTTAGAAATTTGTTAAAATCTCTCCTGAAGCGATATATATAAATATATGCACATACGTGCACACACATGCACTAAGGTCTGAATTCAGACATCTGAACTCATTCATTTAGACGTTTGAATGTTGAAACCTGAATATTGTTTCACAATATTCAGACGTCTAAATGAATTCAGACCTCTGAATTTAGTCAAAATTTGCCTAAAAGCTTGCTGTTTGCGTTTCAATCTAATTCAGAAGTCTGAATTTTTTAATTCAGACGTCTGAATATTTCCAACTGCTATTTTCTTGAAAAGTCACTTCTATTCACTGAAGAGAAATGTTTTCAAAATCAATAGTTGCACCTGTTCTTTTCAATATAACTTTTCGTCTATAGTTGCAACTCTTTATAAACTATAAATAGGTTATAGAATTCAACAAACAATTCACCGACTTTACTTTTAGCATTCTTGAATTCTCATCTATTCTCAAGCTTTCAAATTGCACTCAAATTGCTTACATACTTTGATCATTGATTACTTTATCTTCCACAATTCTCAAAGCGCATCACACTATATATCATAAAGGAGAAGATATAGGAAGATTGTACTTAATTGACTTATCAGTGTTATTTAAGAACACACAACAGTCAGATACATTTGTTATTTGTAAAAAAGTCCTATTCGGTTGCTCAGGCAGTTGAAGTCCTATTCAGTTGCTTAGGCAGGTGAAGTCCTGTTCGGTTGCTCAGGCGGTGTAAACCTATTCCACCAGGTTAAGTGACGGTTGTGTTAGTGAAATTCTAGAAGGAGTCTGGGACAGGTCGTAGGACGGTGCTCCGAACCAGTATAAAAACCTCTGGTGTCATTTACTTTACTGCATTTACTGTTTGTTTATTTATTCTGTGCAATTAGTTTATCCATATTACTCGATCCTATAGCATAGCTTCTTTTCAATTCTAACCTGAGCAAGCTAAAAATTCAAATTCAAGTAATAGATTCAAAGATGCAAGTTCAGTTTTAAAGCGAATTTCCAGATGAATAAACAAAGGCCAATTCTCTGTTCTTCCAACAATGAGTAAACCTTTTCTTTAAAAACATTTTTAAAATCTATGATTAAACTTGTTGTATGTGTTGAAAAATTGTAGAAACATAGTATATAATGATTACTTGAATTTTTGATTGTGAATGAATGTATATAATGCCTGTGTATTGTCTGTTGCATATATACATATAGACCCTATTGTGTTCAGGTTTGATTCACTAAAATAAAATCTAATATCTCACCACACAATCAATATTTGATTTTGATTTGTAAATGGAAGATGATTGAAATTTGGCAACAGCACTTTTACAAATAACTTCGAGAATTCATATTTAGTATTTAACTCGAAAATCTATAAATAACTGTGAAGTTCAAAATTTGGGTTTAAATCAATAATGCCTATTTCAATCTTTGATTATATAATCTGGTTCATAGAGCAAAATCTTGAATTTAGGTATAGGAATTGAGATTTTTAGTTTAGGAATTAATGAGATAATCAGAGTAAAATGAATTTGGGTTTCCCGCTAATTTCTGGCGATCGGCATGGTGGATGTCGTCATGGTCGTTGTCAAAGTTGGCCGGAGATTTGACGATCATGGGAGAAATGTTGAAGGTATTTATCGATGGACGGGGTGGCCAGGGATCGTCGGAATAGGGCTTGGGGTGCATTTTTGTGGTGTTGGTTGCCGAGGTAATCTCGACGACTAGAGGGCATCGGGTTTGATCGCGAGGTGGGGGATCGGTGCTGGAGGTCGTGGCGATTTTCTGGTGAGGTCGACGAGGTTCATCAAGGTCGGGATTGTCTAGAATTATTGGATTTCCGATGATAGTGGGTTTCGATTTTTGAACGTTGGGTTCGATTTTGATTCGCCGGCGAATCTGGGTGGACGTGTGCAATGGCGGAGTGGTCAATGACTCGGCAGGGGTCGGGAAAATGGTCGGAGAAGCTTGGCGTCGCCGTGCATGTGCACAGTGCACTTTCGTATGTCTGGTTTTGTTTGGGGGTGGAGGAGAAGAGTTGGCTCAGGTATTGTTCGAAGTAGTCTCGTGTTCGACTCGAAGGAAATGAGGAACGCGAGTGTTGGTCGAGTTTGGTTTTGTGTATTGCCTGGTTTTAAAGTAAAAGCAAATTAGAACAAGTTTCCAAATTTTTATAAAGATCCAAACAAAGTGTTTAAAAAGGGTTTTAAAATTATTTAAAATAATTATGTTTCGAAAGAAAAAATGTTTAAACAATTTTAAAGTTTGAAAATTATGAAAGTAATTTAGTTTTCAAAAGAATGTTTAGCTAAGTTTAAAGGTGTATTTAAGGTAGAAATGTTTCAAATGGAATGTTTAACTAAATTTGCAAAGAATAGGTATTTATTAAATAAGTTTGAACAAGTTTCAACATTTTAAATGATAAATTAAACGTTTTAAATTGTTTTGTTAAATTAAATAATATATTTTTATCTTGTAATTGTTCCTTAAATGTTTTTCTAATAATGTAATTAAGTTGTATATTAAGATAAAAGAATTTATCTTTAATTAAGGTTGTGATTAATTAAAGATAATTAATTAATGAAATTAATTAAAGGTTAATAACTTAATGAGATTAATAAAGGTTAATTTATTAATGTTAATAATCAAAGGATAATTATTTAATTGGAAGTTAATGAATGTAATTAATTTATGGATCATTAACTAGTGATTAAAAAATAGTTGATTAGTTTAATTAATTTAAGATAATTGGTTTAATAATAGTTAATTACTTGATTAATTAAGGGTTAATTAATCTAAATAGATTGTAGGTCAATTAAGTAAAGAGTTATCAATTAATGGAAGTAATTAAAGGGATTAATTACTCAATATAATTAAATTAATGTGATTAATTTAAGTTTATTAACTAGTTAATTAACTAAAGATAATCACTTGATGATTGATTAAGTATAATTACTTAATATAATTAATAAGTGTAATTACTTAGTGTAAGTAATTAATGAGTAATTATTGGATGTAATTAATTATAGGATAATTACTTAGTGGAAGTAATTAAGGATTAATTACTTGGTGTAATTAATTAAAGAATTAATTAATATGACTAATTAAGGTGTTAATTAAATTAATGTGAGTAATTAAAAAATAGATAACTACTATATGTGATTAATCACGGTTGATTAATGAATGTGATTAATTAAAAATTAATTATTGATTAATTAGAGGAATAATTAATTAATGAAGTAATTAGAGGATCATTAATATAATTAATGAAAATAATTAAGGGTTGATTAATGTGATTAATTAAAGAATAATTAATCAGTGTAAGTGATTATAGAATAATTAATTAATGTATTTAATTAAGGATCAATGTAATTAATTATAGTTAATTAATTAATGGAAGTAATTAGATCATTAATTAATGTAATTAATGAGAGTAATTAAAGGTTAATTACTGTAAATGGTTAAGGATAATTAATTTGTGTAATTAATTAAAGGTTATTACTTAATGTAATTAAAGGATAATTAATCAAGGATGATTAATTAAGATGGATAATTAAGGGATGATTAATTAATTGGGTTATAATTAATTAATGTTAGATAAGCGGGATTATAAAGTAATTAAGTAATTAATTTAATTCATTGGTGGTTAATTAAATTAATTAGAGATGGTGTGACTAATTAATCCTTGCTTATGGATGGATGAATGAGATTGAATGCCTTGGATTATTTGATATCTCTGATATGTAATATGGGTTACTTGTGATATGAGATACTTTGGTTGAATTGTGATAATATGGATTATCTGTATATTGTGATAAGGTGAATTATCTATCTGTGTAAATATAGATAATAAATTGAATTGTTTAAACTTAAACCACTTGGACATTAAAACGGTGTTTTGGATTTCGGTGAGATCGGGATCAGATTTGCTTCAGTACAGCATGATAGGGGGTTTTCGCTTCGTGTTTGATTTGCTCCAGAGTTAGTATAAGGCCTTGATGGGTTGGTTGCGAGTCGAGAGGCTGGCCGTAAAAGCAAATTCGAGGTACCACTGTATGCCACGACGGAAGTTTGTATTGTATGATGGACATGTCTTTATAACTGTCTAGTTTATGATGTATAAGCTGTATAACTCTGATGTATATGATACTATGTAATATCTTATGTGATGTAATATAATTTATTCGTTCCGCTGTGAGATTCTGATATTGTTTAGTTCTTTCTTTTCTATCTTTTCTCTTTTCTATCCCTTTCTTTCTTATTATTGATGCGTCCTTCTGTGAAATGAAAGGCGGGTCGTTACAGTTGGTATCAGAGCGCTAGGTTGAGTGAATACCTATGCTTTGGAGTGATTTCTTTCTTGAGAGAGGGTACTTGTGTGTGTGTGTGTGTGTGTGTGTGTGTGTGTATACACCTATTTTGTTGGGTTTCCTGTTCAGGTTTGCCAACAAAAGCTCTTTGGTTGAGGGTAGTGGTGTGAGTAGCACGACTACCACTAATGGAAGAATCCTAGTGTTGGGGCCAGAAGAGTATCTGCCGAGGCTGTAGACCTAACACCTCCTCGAGTAAGCTTTGCAGCATGGTGTAAGGATTTCACCAAATCTCTGAAGAAACCTTTTAAAGGTTCGGAGTCCATCTTTAAAGTGCAAGTTTGGTTGCGCTAGTGTGAGCAGCTTTGCAAGAGTCGGGATCTGTTGGGTGTACAGAAGCAAGTAATGGCATCTTGGCAACTTCAGGAAGGAGTAGCTGCGTGGTGAGACGCAGCGACCATGGTTTTTCCCAAAGGTGTTTTTGTGGAGCAAGATTTTTAGGAGCAGTTATGCCTTCCGCAGTGAAGACTCGATTGTGTAGGAATTTCTAGATCTCAAGCATGGAGGTTTATCTTTATTAGAGTATGAGACTAAGGTCGATAAGTTGCCTCGTTATGGACATGGTCCCATTGTCAACCCCTTAGGAAGAACGAAATGTTTGTGTTTGATTTGAGGCCTGTGTTTCTTGAGAAGATGTTTGCCATCTCGATAGCTCTTTTGTGGAATTGATTGGTCGCTTTAAGGTTTGAGGAGCTTTTAGATAAGAAGTCTTTGGCATCTGTGGCAGCTTTGCAGCTCGAAAGAGTTTTATGGGCAGAAGGAAGGTCTTTTGGTTTAGTAGTATCCTAGAAGTGGTGTTTAGAAGCAGAAGAGTGAACCCGTTTCTTCGATGGCTCGGAAATCTTTGTGTTTCTTCTGACAGCAGCCCAGACTTTTGGAAGCTCAACAGAGCAGGGAGTTTGTTATTGGAGGTGGACCACCAACTTCTTCTGTAGGACAAGCATAAGCTGTTCTGATTTGTGAAGAGAGAACAATGTTTTTGGAATTGATTTGGGTAGGATTGCAAAAGTGACTTACAATAGTTGAGTGTTCTTTTGGGTAATTTTTGCACGGGATCGAGGAGTCTCAAGAAGAAGTTGGAGCTATAAAAGTTGTTAGAGATTTTTCCAGATATATTCGAGGAAGTCAAAGGTTTGTCCATATTGGAGATTTAGTTTCGTATCGACTTGGTTCCTGGAGCTATATAGGTGGTTCAGCTATGTAGAAGGATGGCTCCTAGAGAAAGAGGAATTGGTGAAGCAGCTCAGGAATTCTTGGAAAAGGATTGATCAGATCTAGTTTTTTTGTTGGGGTTCTGCTGAGGTGTTTGTGACCAAGTCGGATAGGTCAATAAGACTTGATGGATCTTATGAACTGTATTTTCTAGGATATGGATCAAGTTTGTGCTCGTGTTCATCGACGGCATTCTCATCTACTCCAGATCAGAGTTGTGCAGTAGAAGCATGGTAGCATCTGTTCTAGTGTGGAAGCTACCGTTAGTTGCAGTGCTTTGGATTAGAGGGTTTCTGTAGAAAGTTTTTCAGGATTCGAAGACCACATTGGCGAGTGCACCTATTTTGTATTTTCTGGATAGGAGAAATAAGTCCAAAGTCTATTGATGTTTGTGGAATAGAGCTTCTGTTTGGATTATTCGATAGAACTTGAGAGGATCATCTTGTTGTGTAATATCCGGAGATCATCTTGTTGTTGGTCCAGATTTGTTTTCAGAAGCATCGGTGTAGGTTGAGCTGATCAGGAAAGGATAGGCAGCTCAGAATCGTCAGATAAGTTTTGTGGATAAAAGATGGAGGAGTTTGGAATTCTAAGTTGGAGACTTCGTTGTTGTTAAGATTTCTCCGATAAAGGGAGTAATAAGATTTGGTAAGACAGGGAAGCTAGCTCTGAGATATTTTTGATCTTTCTGTGTTCTTGAAAGGATAAGTTTTTGGCCTACAGGATTGAATTTCCAGTTTGGATGGCTGGGATTCATATTATATTTCACGTATCTATGAAGGAGTATGTGTATGATCCATCACTGGATGTGGAACCAACAGTTCAGGAAGATTTGGAAGTTGTGCCGGACTTGAGCATTGTCTGATTTTCTACTTAGATTTGTAGATCGAGATGAGTAGGAGCTCAGAAGCTTGGCGGTATAGCTAGTCTAGATTTAGTAGAGCGAGTATCCCAGTGTTTGTACCTGGGAAACTCTTGATAATTTTAGAAAGTTCTATCCAGAATATTTGTCTGGATAGTTGGATTTGTTTGTTAGAATAAATTGGTTGCTATGGTTGTTAGTTTATGGTTGGTGTATGTTTTGCTTTGCTGTTTGAGAATAAAATCTTTGCTGGGTTATTAAATTATCTTTTCTTTTAAATTTCAGGGACGAAATTCTTCTAAGGGGGAGGAATGTGATGTCCCAGGATTTTGGGCAATATTTATTTGATAATATTTATTAATAATTAAATTGGTTTAACAATTTTCTTTTATTAATATTTAATTGGTAGAATTTATCTTTTCAAAACTAATATAAATATGTTGTCTAATTATGGTGTGTATATATATGTGTGTATATATATATATTGTGATTAGAGGCTTTGTTTAAATTCAATATAATAATTTTCAAAGCTAAATGTTTTCTGTTCATAATGTATATATATTGTAAATAGGAAGGCTTTGATTTAAATTTAATAAAAGGTATGTTTTTAAATTAGAATATATATGTATGTATATATTGTGATTTGAAGTTATTTTTTATAATGATAATTTTCAAAACTAAAATTAAAAATGTTTTCTATTTATAATGTATATATATATGTGTGTATATATTGTAAATAAAAAATGCTTTGGTTGAAAATAATAAATAAGAACATGTTTTTAAATTTTAAAATATTTTGTAATTTGGAAATTATTTTAAATTCAATATAACACTTTTCAAAAGTTTTTAAAAAGTTAACCATATATTTTAAACCACTTAAGATAAATGTTTATTTATTCAAAAGTATTTTAGCCTATTTTTAAAATAAGATTTAATTAAAGGTTTATTTCTTTTATTTTTAATATTCTTTCTTTTTAGTTTTAACTTGCATAAATATGATTTGAATATATATATATAAATATAACCTTTACATATTAATATAAAAACATAAGAAACATATTAATAAAAATTAAGACAAAACATACATTAACACTAAAACATAAGTAATTAAGAAAAAAAATTATATTTAATAAAAATTTAAACACTTGTAAACATAATAAGGCATTGTTTCAACATTTGTAAGTCTAGTAACACATAAACTAACAAGTGTCAAAGTAATTCTTTCTTTTAATTTTGGAATATATATAAATATACATAAAGAAAATTGAGTGAGAACCAGGTTTTACTCACTTCTCCTTTCTTCAATTTTTCTTCTTCTTAAGCAAACTAAAGAAACTAAACCTGAATAAAATTCAAAAGAAACTGAAATCTAAAATCAAAAGGGAATCAAGCTTCAAAGAGATGTTCATCATCAGGCAGAAGATCAAACTATGGATAACAACAATTTCAAAATTTCTTCAACATATTCTAACCTGAGCAAGCTAACAATTCAAATTCTAGTAATAGATTCAAAGATGCAAGTTCAGTTTTAAAGCAAATTTCTAGATAAATAAACAAAGGCCAATTCTCCGTTCTTCCAACAGTGAGTAAACCTTTTCTTTAAAAACAGTTTTAAAATCTATGATTAAACTTGTTGGATGTGATGAAAACTTATAGAAACATAGTATATAATGATTGCTTGAATGTTTGATTGTGAATGAATGTATATAATGCCTGTGTATTGTCTGTTGTATATATACATATAGACCCTATTGTGTTCAGGTTTGATTCACTAAAATAAAATCCAATATCTCACCACACAATCAATATATGATTTTGATTTGTAAATGGAAGATGATTGAAATTTGGCAACATCATTTTTCAAAATAACTTCGAGAATTTATATTTAGTATTTGCCTCGAAAATATATAAATAACAGTAAAGTTCGAAATTTGGGTTTAAATAACTAATGCCTATTTCAATCTTTGATTATATAATCTGGTTCGTGGAGCAAAATCATGAATTTAGGTATAGGAATTGATATTTTTAGTTTAGGAATTGATGAGATAATCGTAGTCGAATGAATTTGGGTTTCTCGCCAATTTCTGGCGATCGGCATGGTGGATGTCGTCATGGTCGTTGTAATGGCCCGTTTTCCGTACCCTTTGAATCGACAATAAACCACACATGTCCAACTCAAATTGCACGAAAAGACAGATCATTAAGGGTAGAAAGAAAAATAAAGACAGAACAGAATCTCACACGAATGGAATAACATATATTATTTCAATAATAATCTTTACAGCAGAAAATTTTAAATACAATATCAGAGTCTAACCTAAATTCAGCTTGGACAGTTATAAACATCTGTCCTTACAATTGCTGACAAACATCAAACAAAATACACTAAGCAAAGCGGATGGTAGACTACGTCCATACGATGATGAAGATCTCCAGCTCTCCTCTGGAAACTCCAACTGTCTTCAACTAAACCTGAAACTACTCGGATCTGACCCGAGTATTAAAAATATCTGGATCAGGCTTGATAAACCAGCGTGAGAAACTCGAACTTTGAAATGACTATGTTATCAAAACCCTTGAAAAGAAGGGTATCTCATAAGACCACGCCCACACATAAACACGGACGGGGTTTTTACCTTTTGATAACCAAAACACTTCATACCAAAATACACTTGATATTATTTTTAATGACATTCTTTTGAAAACATTTGAAAATAAACTTATTCAAATAAGATATCAATATCTGGACTAAGTCTAAGGTAATATATCCGGACTGGGTCAACGGAATATACCAACGGAATATATGGTACCAAAAGAGGTAGCTGAAATGTTTGCAAGTCATTACAGCTATTTTGGGAATACAATCAAAACCGTAAATCTCGTAGGGATTGTATTTCCAACATGATAGGAAACTAGTGACCTTTTTTCCAAACCACGCATAACAAACATAGTTCCCACAGTGCCATAATCTCTTTTCTCAAACTAGTCACTTGGAAACTATACTTGCTACACTACAAATGATAACCAGTAGTTTCCTGCTTTTTCAAGCTAACCACTTTATCCACATGAGGCAATAAATGCCTTGAGGCCCGGACGTATCTGGTATCTAGGGCTCATAACATCTGATAACCCAAATCACTACTACCCGAAATGCGAGCATATATCTGACCACATAGAATCCCATCATAATCGGGGTATGAGGTTCGCGAAGCTACGATCAGCTTCTTCAAAGCCACTCTTTTCATGCAAAACCATGTTTTCATCAATAGGTTCCACTTTGAATGTCACACTACCATTCCTTTGATCACTATTTGACTCCTACAAAAATACAACCCTTGAGCTCGTATGTCTCAAGGAGGGTGTTAAGCTAAGAGAAGTTGCCTTATCCGCCACCACTGATGTACATTTGTAAAAGACAAACGTTGTGTCTCAGAAATGCAATGTCGGACATCGTCCATACAAGTTCGTTCTAGGACCGAACGAAACCGAAGGCACTTTCCTCGGCCATTACTAGGCGAGAAGCCCTTGTAATCCGAAAAATCTCCATCACGAGGAGACCACTGCTATAAATAACTCTATAATGGGAGCGACCTAGAGCATGTTCAACAAGCAGTCCTCACGCTATGAAGATCCACGGTCTTCAATAATCATCATCTTCAATATGTCTTCACTTTCGAACGTATACATTGGTTCAAAGTGGTTTTCGGATAGGAATTACCCAAATTCGACTCCGGTTTCTTCGAAGCCAATCATCGTAAGTTCATACGTGGATATCAATAATCAATCAATTACTTCATCTTTTATCTTAATCAAATATCTTTCTTATATATATTCTTTCTAATTTATTCCATTTTCTTTTCAAATGTATACGGAATCATTAAGCCTCATTTATCAAATTATTTGGTTCATTTAAACCTTTCTTAAATCCTAATCATTTTCACTTTTATTTAGGAAAACCTTTCCAAATTATATATTAAATCTTAACCAAAGATTTCTTACATCCAAGTTATAACTTTTAACTTAGGGAAAATATTCTCAAATCATTCATTAAATATAAATCAATGATTTTCTTTTTTAACTTCAAAGCATATTCTTACAAATCGAAGACTTTCATAACATAGTACTACTGCCACTTTAAATATGGTAAATTTCACCTCCAGGGACTAATGGCAATTTTCACCTCCAGGGACTAATGGCAATTTTCACCTCCAGGACTAATGGCAAGTAATCCTACATCATGAATATCTTTGTCTTTTAACTTGGAAAAACTTAAATATGATCTTTTAGAGCATCTGGGCTTTCTTTTCGATCTGTTCCACCCCTCGCCTAAAAAGAGAAAACATAGGCCAGGTAAGTTCAGGGCACTGGTTGCTCCATCCCTAACTTTAGTTAAACACCTTGTTTTTATCTTTTCAGATCTCACAGGTGGGACAAATGTACTAGTCGTTTCCGCATACTCAGTTTGTTATTATATTCAATCTTCATCACTTTTTGTTTAAGTGGTATAAACAAATCTTCTTAACCATTTATTCAAAGTCTTATTAAAACTTCCAAATCATCTTTACATTACTTAATTATTCCTTTTTAAAACATTCACAATTGATTCTGGGAAACGTCGTTACATTTAAACTCATATTCCAAAAGTTATAGAATTCGTAGCATAAAAGTGCTATAGAAAGTGCTATATAAGCTTATTCGATTTAAACAACTTTTAAATATTTGAAAATTCATATTTTCCATTCCAAATCTCTTTCAAACCATTTTAATAGATTTATCAAATTTATTTCATATTTTTAATCATTTAAAAATATAATTTATAAAGAAATCCTATTTTGGATTCCAAACTGCAAAACCGCGATATTTTTAGAAAATTGTTTTGGATATATTTCAAAATTTACTTGATGAAATCTTGATTTTCTTTCTTCGTTGGAAAACAGTGGATATAATAGACTGGAAAATTCTTATCTCGAATAATTCCAAGCTATATTTCACTTTGTACACTTATTTAACTTTTACGGCGCGAAATCGCGAAGCACCGTTACGCGACGTGCATAGTTTTGACTTGTTTTTCAATTTCTTTTCAAACTTCTTGAAAACACTTTTAAATGTTTATTAAACATTTCTAAATCATTTTAAACTCATTTAAAATCATTAAGAGGCTAAATAACTTTCATATATACATTTATATGAATTTAATTCTCATTTAATTAACTATACTTACTAACTATTCCTCTTATCATTTGCCAAACCAAGTTATCATCCATATAATCACATAATCAACTAATTTGCAACCAAGTTATCAAACACTCATTTAACATATTTAAACTTTTCGAATCATTATACTTGAAATAATTTATGGATTTATTAGTAAATAAGTGTACTCACCTTTAACTTAAGCAATTCTTCCTACCAACATTTATTTGCAACAACACTTCACTTAAATCCTATTATCTTCACCAAATCTTTTCCGTAGACTTTCCTTTTGATTCCGGCATCACTTCCTTCTCTTTTTCTTGCTTCGAAGCTTCACGAATTTGCTTTCCTCCTTTCCTAGGTTCGGCCTTGCCTATTCCACTCCTTCCTTCATCATTTCTTTACTTCTTAGATACTAAACCATGTTTAAATGGTATTCTAAGGTCTTTTGCAAAGTTTGGTGGTGTTTGGAGTTGATTTGATATGGTTTTGAAAAAGTTAGTATGGAGAAGAAGAAGCCATTAAAGAGAGCTTCAAGGAGGAGGAAGCAGAAGGTAGAAATGTGCAAAGAAAGTGGAAGAATTGTGGTCTTATTTATAGAAAAGTTTTTGGATTAAAATAATATTTTGTAAAAAGACCAAAATACCCTTACTTACTTATAAAGCAATATTTTTTTCAACACTTAACATCACATTTCAAATCATTACTTTATGCCATTTTTACTTAGATATTAAGTAAAGTAAGTAATAATTATGTTTCTTTGATTTGATGTTTTGCCTTTTGCTTTGAAATGACATTTTTGTCCTTTTGTGCTTACTTTTTATTAATTGTTTTCTAGAAGTTTCTAACCTTATTTAGTAAAAGTAAACTTGATTAGTGAACTAATTAATACTTGTACTATTTGAATATATGTTCCTATATAAGAAAATAAAGGTGCGATGACGTTGCGACAACTTTTAATTGACAAAACGTCGTTTTTCGACGAAATGTTTTACGGTCATGTTTTGACGTTTTAGTTAACTATTTATTTATGTAAACCAAATTTAAAAATAAACTTTTTACTTCTTTAAATAAATTAAAACATGTCTCTTTATATTTTAAAATCATATTTAAATAATATCAAAATCTCTAATTTTACGGTGTATGTAAAACTGACGAAATGCGACAAAATTTGGTTATTTTTATAAAATGATTATTAACATACTTATAAATATTTTAATATACTTTTATTATCTTTGTTAGATGTTTTCGATAAGATTTACTTTTTAAATAAACATTTAAACCTATCTATTTATTTTTAACAAAACTTAACTTTTGTTGATTTGTTCTAAAATCCAAATTTATACTTTTTAAGCTATCAACTATAAGAATAAAAAAATTCTCGATTATTATCTATTATATATAACTTGTTTCTTTAAATTTTAAATCTTTTTAAATTTAAAACAAATGAAATCTTTTTTTTTGAAATAGCGAAGTTACTGGTCGATACATTCTCCCCTACTTAAAAGCATTTCGTCATCGAAATTACTCAAACAAAAGTTTGCCTAAAACATTTATCTTTAAACTTAATTCCGTATAATATACACAAATCATCCATATGAAATACCTTATTTGATCTCCTATTCGAATACACAACTTTATTTCCGAACTAGTATCGATCCCCCGATTCTCTAGTGCGGACTTTAATCAAGCTCTTTGCTCAGAAACCTTTGCTTTCCTTGCATAGCTCTCAACAATGATAGAAAACTCAAGTACCCAACCATAAACCCTAATCAATGTTCGTCATCAGGAATCGAGTGATAAATCCTTTTTCGAATCGGTGTAAACACATCAAAGTCCCGAACTCTAATATTAGATCATCATTTATGTGACGAAATAATCAACATGTAACATATGTATTTATTAACTTCAAAAACTTTCATAAAAACTTTATCTTAAGTCAAACACTTTATAAGGTGCTTCTTATATAATCCCCATGATTATTTATTTTCAAGTATTTTTATTAAAGGAAAATATTCCAAAGAAACCATTTTTCACTCAAAAGATGATTTATCTCTATTATAATTTTTTTTAACAATCCTTTAACTTAGTATATTTCCTTTAATTCTAACATTATTTATGAATCATTTCATAAAACTATCGCTTAAGTTGATTACATCATATAACTTATGTAAATCAATCACATTTTAAAGACTTAAGTCCAAATCTTAATTAATGCTAGAATACCTTAATAAAACATCTTCTAAGTTATAATTTCCCTTTTTTTTATAATCAAATTTATAAATTATACTTATCCAGTTTCATTTACTCAGAATATTTCACAATCTTCTGCCAAAAGTTTTCATAAATTTCTTAGCTCTGAGATAGGTATGATTCGAAAATTTTCGACTGTCCAAAATCGTCGAGAATCCCGCTTATATTATCAATTAGCGATCCCAATTTATCTTTGGTTTAAACACTTGTATAAAGATTACTAATCAACGATTCACATCATTTCCTTAAGAAAATTACATAGATGGAGTAACTCCAAAACGATCTAAGGAACTAGGTATTACCCTGTGCAGTTAATGCGCTCGGTAGATTCAAAGCGGTGGAGGTGCAAAAAGTCATAGTGGGGATACAGCGAGGATATAGCGGGATATAGCGGATAGCTCTAAAATAGTATATAAAACTCATACTTATTGTATTTACAAATATATAAATGGTAATTAAATGAAAAATTATCATTCAATTGAATTATAAATAATACATAAATAATTTAAAATAAAAACATGTGCAAATATACTTTAAATAAACGAAAAACTGTTATATAACATAATTGAATTTGGTAGAATATTAGAGTATTTTCATTTCTGAAAATATATTAAAATTAAATCAAATAAATTAGTTTCATAATTTTGTAATGTATAAATGCAATTTTTCGATTCGTTTTATTAAAAAAGATATAGCGGGAATAGCGGAAATAACAGGATATAGCGGAAATAGCGGGGATTAAAGCGGAAAGGCTATATTCTGGGGCTATATGGAAAAATCGTAGTGGTAGAAATCCGCTATGAGATATAGCAGGGTTGTTGCGAGGTAATAGCGGGGCATTAACTATACAGGTATTACCAATAGTATTATATATCCTCTTAACAAGAAGAGTAATACTTAAGAGAAGTGCTTACCATCCGAACACATCACTTGCCCATTTTTAGTTTATTTTCGAGCCAATCAAATTAGTTATCATAAAATACCTTTTTATGTTTGAAATAGTACCATTTTCAAAATCCTTTAGAGATTACTTTGTAAAACATATCTTATGAATTCATTTTATCTTATATTAATTAACTTCATTTATATTACCACAATTGTTTTAATCGAACTTAAATTCTCATTTCTTTTATATATAACTTTTACAAAATCATTTTCTTTTATTTAAATACATTTCCATCTTATATGTTCATTCCTTAAACAAATCTTATTATTAAATACCTTATAGTCAAATCGTGAAACTTAATTCACAAGGTATTTGTACTTAAACTTTTAAATTAAACAATAGATCAATTTATGATAGTAACTTAACATTATCATTTTTTATTTATTATTTTGGAATAGGTATTAAAGATTTAATTACCTTATCGGATTTCTTACTTATCGATTATCTTTATGAAATATCTTATAGTCAAACCGTGAAATTCTAATCACCAGATGTTCGTATTTAAATTTCACTAATCCTGATTTCTAACTATACAACTTTTCAAAATATATACTTTATATTCAAAATATAATCCAAGGTAAAATTATTTCATTTACCAATTTTTCAAAACCAGTGTGTCGGTTCACCTTTTTTAAAAGTTTAGAAACCCTCATCGATAACGGTGATCAGGCGCATCGATCAGAATCCATAAATCACCCAACAGATATATCAACACAAAACACTTTTATTAGTCACTAACAAATACGCACTCATATATAATACACTCAAACTCATTCTAGGGTGTTACAAACCCTATCTCTAATGAGTTACTTATCCTAGGGTATTACTAACCCTATCTCTGATGAGTCTTTACCCAACCAAAGCCAAGGTTTCGCGCTTAACCTTCAGCTCTGATACCAAATGTAATAAACTGGTTTTTTCGGGTACCTCGGATTTTCAACCATCCCGCTACCCTTCTGCTTTTCAACATGGGGGCGCTCCTGCTTTTCAACATGGAGGTGACTACATGTGGTACCTCGGATTTGCTTTTACGGCAAGCCTCTCGACTATCAACCAACCCTTTCACACTAGGGACATGTAGGGGCAAGATTCTAAGCTTCGTCGCTGTTCACAAAGCGAGAACCCCCCATCATGCTGAACATAATCAAACAAATCCGATCTTCGGTTTCTTCGAAACCAATCATCGCTTAAAAAAGATGTTAAGTTCATACGTGGATATCAATCATCAATCAATTACTTCATCTTTTATCTTAATCAAATATCTTTCTTAGACATATTCTTTTCAATTTATTCCATTTTCTTTTCAAATGTATATGGAATCATTAAGCCACATTTATCAAATTATTTGGTTTATTTAAATCTTTCTTAAGTCCTAATCATTTTCTCTTTTACTTAGGAAAACCTTTCCAAATCATATATTAAATCTTAACCAAAGATTTCTTATATCCAAACTTAGAGAAAATATTCTCAAATCATTCATTAAATCTAAATCAAAGATTTTCTTTTTTAACTTCAAATCATATTCTTACAAATCGAAGACTTTCATAACATAGTACTACTGCCACTTCAAATATGGCCATTTTCACCTCCAGGGACTAATGGCAATTTTCACCTCCAGGACTAATGGTAAGTGATCCTACATCATGAATATCTTTATCTTTTAACTTGGAAAAACTTAAATATGATCTTTTAGAGCATCCGGGCTTTCCTTTCGATCTGTTCCACCCCTCGCCTAAAAAGAGAAAACATAGGCCATGTAAGTTCAGGGCACTAGTTGCTCCATCCCTAACCTTAGTTAAACACCTTGTTTTTATCTTCCCAGATCTTACAGGTGGGACAAATTTACTAGTCGTTTCCGCGTACTCAGTTTGTTATTATATTCAATCTTCATCACTTTTTGTTTAAGCGGTATAAACAAATCTTCTTAACCATTTATTCAAAGTCTTATTAAAACTTCCAAATCATCTTTACATTACTTAATTATTCCTTTTTAAAATATTCACAATTGATTCTGGGAAACGTCGTTACATTTAAACTCATATTCCAAAAGTTATAGAATTCGCAGCATAAAAGTGCTATAGAAAGTGCTATATAAGCTTATTTGATTTAAACAACTTTTAAATATTTGAAAATTCATATTTTCCATTCCAAATCTCTTTCAAACCATTTTAATAGATTTATCAAATTTATTTCATATTTTTAATCATTTAAAAATATCATTTATAAAGAAATCCCATTTTGGATTCCGAACTGCAAAACCGCGATGTTTTTAGAAAATTGTTTTGGACATATTTCAAAATGTACTTGATGAGATCTTGATTTTCTTTCTTCGTTGCAAAACTATGGATATAATAGACCGAAAAATTCTTATCTCGAATAATTCCGAGCTATATTTCACTTTGTACACTTATTTAACTTTTACGGCGCGAAATCGCGAACTACCGTTACGCGACGCGCATAGTTTTGACTTGTTTTTCAATTTCTTTTCAAACTTCTTGAAAACACTTTTAAATGTTTATTAAACATTTCTAAATCATTTTAAACTCATTTAAAATCATTAAGAGGCTAAATAGCTTTCACATACACATTTATATGAATTTAATTCTCATTTAATTAACTATACTTACTAACCATTTTTCTTATCATTTGCCAAACCGAGTTATCATCCATATAATCAATCACATAATCAACTAATTTGCAACCAAGTTATCAAACACTCATTTAACATATCTAAACTTTTCAAATCATTATACTTGAAATAATTTATGGATTTATTAGTAAATAAGAGTAACCAACTTTAACTTTACCAATTCTTGCTACCAACATTCATTTGCAACAACACTTCACTTAAATCCTATTATCTTCACCAAATCTTTTCCATAGACTTTCCTTTTGATTCCGGCAGCACTTCCTTCTCCTTTTCTTGCTTCGAAGCTTCACGAATTTGCTTTCCTCCTTCCCTAGGTTCGGCCTTGCCTATTCCACTCCTTCCTTCATCATTTCTTTACTTCTTAGATGCTAAACCATGTTTAAATGGTATTATAAGGTCTTCGGCAAAGTTTGGTGGTGTTTGGAGTTGATTTGATATGGTTTTGAAAAAGTTAGTAAGGATATGGAAGAGAAGAAGAAGCCATTAAAGAGAGCTTCAAGGAGGAGGAAGAAGAAGGTAGAAATGTGTAAAGAAAGTGGAAGAATGGTGGTCTTATTTATAGAAAAGTTTTTGGATTAAAATAATATTTTGTAAAAAGACCAAAATACCCTTACTTGCTTATAAAGTAATCTTATTTTTTTTCAACACTTAACATCACATTTCAAATCATTACTTTATGTCATTTTCACTTAGATATTAAGTAAAGTAAGTAATAATTATGTTTCTTTGATTTGATGTTTTGCCTTTTGCTTTGAAATGACACTTTTGTCCTTTTGTGCTTACTTTTTTCTTAATTGTTTTCTAAAAGTTTCTAACCTTATTTAGTAAAAGTAAACTTGATTAGTAACTAATTAATACTTATACTATTTGAATATATGTTCCTATATAAGAAAATAAAAGTGCGACGACGTTGCGACAACTTTTAATCGACAAAACGTCGTTTTTCGACAAAATGTTTTACGGTCATGTTTTAACGTTTTAGTTAAACTATTTATTTATGTAAACCAAATTTAAAAATAAACTTTTTAATTCTTTAAATAAATTAAAACATGTCTCTTTATATTTTAAAATCATATTTAAATAATATCAAAATCTCTAATTTTACGGTGTATGTAAAACTGACCAAATGCGACAAAATTTGGTTATTTTTGTAAAACGATTATTAACATACTTATATATATTTTAATATACTTTTATTATCTTTATTAGATGTTTTCAACAAGATTATCTTTTCAAATAAACATTTAAACCTATTTATTTAAGCATTTTTTTAACAAAACTTAATTTTTGTTGATTTGTTCTAAAATCCAAATTTATACTTGTTAAGCTATCTACTGTAAGAATAAATAATTTCTCTATTATTATCTATTATATATAACTTGTTTATTTAAGTTTTAAAACTTTTTAAATTTAAAACAAATGAAATCTTTTTTTTTGAAGTAGCGAAATTACGGGTCGTTACAGTCGTTGTCGAAGTTGGCTGGAGAGTTAACGATCACGGGAGAAATGTCGAAGGTATTTATCGATGGACGAGGTGACCAGGGATCGTCGGCATAGGGTTTAGAGTGCATTTTTGTGGTGTTGGTTTCCGAGGTAATCTCGACGACCAGAGGGCATTGGGGCTTATCGCGAGGTGGGGGATCGGTGCTGGAGGTCGTGGCGATTCGCTGGTGAGGTCGGCGAGGTTCATCAAGGTCGGGATCGTCTGGAATTGGAGGATTTCTGATGATAGTGGGTTCCAAATTTTTTAATGGTGGGTTCTATTTTGATTCGCTGGCGAATCGGTGAATTTGGGTGGACGTGTGCGACGGCGGGGTGGTCGATGACTCGGCAGGGGTTGGCAAGATGGCCGAAGAAGCTTGGCATCGCCGTGCACATGCACGGTGCACTTTCGTATGTCTGGTTTTGTTTGGGGATGGAGGAGAAGAGTTGGCTTGGGTATTGTTCGAAGTAGTCTCGTGTTCGACTTGAAGGAGATGAGGAACGTGAGTGTTGCTTGAGTTTAGTTTTGTGTATTGCCTGGTTTTAAAATAAAAACAAATTAAAAAAAGTTTCCAAATTTTTATAAAGATCGAAAAAAAGTCTTTAAAAAGGTTTTTAAAGTTGTTTAAATAATTAGTTTTCAAATGAATTTTTTTTGAACAAGTTTAAAGTTTGAAAATTATGAAAGTAATTTAGTTTTCAAAAGAATGTTTAGCTAAGTTTAAAGGTGTATTTAAGGTAGAAATGTTTCAAATGTAATGTTTAACTATATTTGCAAAGAACAAGTATTTATTAAATAAGTTTGAATAAGTTTCAAGATTTTAAATAATAAATTAAATGTTTTAAACTTTTTTGTTAAATTAAATTATATATTTTTATCTTGTAATTGTTCCTTAAATGTTTTTCTAATAATTAATTAAGTTATATATTAAGATAAAAGAATTTATCTTTAATTAAGGTTGTGATTAATTAAATATAATTAATTAGTGAAATTAATTAAATGTTAATCATTTATTGAGATTAATAAAGGTTAATTAATTAATGTTAATAATCAAAGGATAGTTATTTAACTAGAAGTTAATGAATGTAATTAATTTATGGATCATTAACTAGTGATTAAAAAGATAGCTAATTAATGTAATTAATTTAAGATAATTGGTTTAATAATAGTTAGTTACTTGATTAATTAAGGGTTAATTAATCTAAATAGATTGTAGGTCAATTAATTAAAGAGTAATTAAGTAATGGAATTAATTACAGGGATTAATTACTCAATATAATTAATTAAATTAATGAGATTAATTTAAGTTAATTAACTAGTTAATTAGTTAAAGATAATCACTTGATGATTGATTAAGTATAATTACTTAATATAATTAATAAGTGTAATAAATTAGTGTAAGTAATTAATGAGTAATTACTGGATGTAATTAATTTGAGGATAATTACGTAGTGGAAGTAATTAAAGATTAATTACTTGGTGTAATTAATTAAAGAATTAATTAATTTGATTAATTAAGGAGTTAATTAATTAATGTGAGTAATTAAAAGATAGATAATTAATGTATGTGATTAGTCAAGGTTGATTAATGAATGTGATTAATTAAATATTAATTATTAAATTAATTAGAAGAATAACTAATTAATGAAGTAATTAGAGGATCATTAAATGAAAATAATTAAGGTATGATTAATGTGATTAATTAAAGAATAATTAATCGGTACAAGTGATTATAGAATAATTAATTAATGTAATTAATTAATGATCAATAGAATTAATTGCAATTAATTAATTAATGTAAGTAATTAGAGGATCATTAATTAATGCAATTAATGAGAGTAATTAAAGGTTAATTACTGTAAATGGTTAAGGATAATTAATTTGTGTAATTAATTAAAGGTTGATTACTTAATGTAATTAAAGGATAATTAATTAAGGATGATTAATTAAGATGGATAATTAAGGGATGACTAATTAATTGGGTTATAATTAATTAATGTTAGATAAGAGGGATTATAAAGTAATTAAGTAATTAATTTAATTCATTGGTGGTTAATTAATTTAATTAAAGTTGGTATGACTAATTATTTCTTGCTTATGGATGAATGAATGAGATTGAATGCCTTGGATTATGTGATATCTCTGATATGTGATATGGGTTGCTTGTGATATGAGATACTTTGGTTGAATTGTGATAATATGGATTATCTATACATAGTGATAAGGTGAATTATCTATATGCGTGAATATAGATAATAAATTGAATTGTTTAAACTTAAACCACTTGGACATTAAAACGGCATTTTGGATTTCGATGAAACCGGGATCGGATTTTCGAATTGGATATCCGAAAACCACATCGATCCAAATTAAACGTTAGGCCATGAATTCAAGTGAAGATCAAGACGAAGACTCGAAATGTAAGAACTATTCGTCGTTAAAACTCTAAGGGTGGTTCCAAGTTGAGTTTAATGGAGATAGTACTTTGAGGTTCGAGATGGAGAATCAGAGTGCAAGGGCCATTGTCGTTAACTCTGAGGGTGATTCCAAAATGAGTGTAGTGAGATAGTGCCTTCGGTTTCGTTCAAAACCGGAAAGAACTTGTATGGATTGAATGCTTTCAGAACATCGTCAGGAGAGCGATGAGCATTCTAATATAGATGTGTTCTAAAAAGGTAATCGTAGCCTCGAGCTTCATTAACCGGGAATGGCTAAAACAGGGGAGGTGCAGCAAGGCTAAGTGGGTCGCGCCCAAGTAGGGCGAGATTTTCCCCTGTCTAGAGGTCCCTTTTTATTTCGGCTTAGTGGGCAGTTGGTTCACGACAACTGCTGGGGTTATCTTGTTTGGGACTATCCAGTAAGGGATGGTTTCGGCCTTATGTTGCAGGGGATTTAGGGTGGATCCTCGGTATGGAGATCTAGGTCACGTACTGTGACAGGCGGTACCCCAGTAGCCCTGCCATTGATGGAAACTCATTTTCCCTACGTGCCTTTACGGTTTTGATTGTATAACCCACTTTGTGGCTAGCAGCTGGAATTTAATAAATGTAATAATTTCAGCTATTTTCTATTTATTTGAAAACCCTAGACATTATTTTAATATCACTAGATTTCCTGTCAAATGTTTTGGTTATCGTAAGGTAAAAACTATTACGTGTTTGTGTGCGGGAAGTCTTACGAGATACCTTTTGTTTTCAAAGGTTTTTCAAAGTTAAACAACTTTAACCCATTTACTCACACCGGACCCATATCTGACCCGGAGTTTATTTTCTGTTTTATTAAACTCTTGGGTACTCAAATTTTGTTATGAGTAGCCCAGGGATTCAGGTTGCTTTGACGAATTTATGGGGGAGACTTGGAGCAGGAGGCTTCAGCGTGTAGATATATATAGAGATTTCGCTGTGTTGTATCTCTGTGATGAAGTCTGTATTATATGGTAGACAGGTCTTGATAACTGTCTGGTTTGCGATGTATAATCTGTATAACTCTGATATATATGATATTATGTAATATCTTATGTGATGTAATATAATATATTCGTTCAACTGTGAGATTCTGATATTGTTTAGTTCTTTCTTTTCTATCTTTTCTCTTTTCTATCCCTTTCTTTATTATTAATGATGCGTCCTTCTGTGAAATGAAAGGCGGGTCATTACACCTTTCGACCTAGTCGAAAAGATCTCCTGGTGCACCTTTCGCTGCCATGAAGGTCCAAGTAATTCTTTCCACTGTTTTATTCTGGACTGCTTTTGACTTCATCGAAATGGAGGTATACGTGCTACTTGCTTTGTGGTACCATACTGTTGTGAGTGAGAAGCAGGTTGAGCTTTCACATTGCATTGAAAGGTATGAAAGTGACAACTGAGTCGAAAGGACTTTTGGTTTTCCTGTAGGACTTTCATCATGCTTTCAAAAGACTCCAACCATTTTGAAAGGCTTATCCTAGCTTTCGAAAGGTGCATCGGAATCAATTCTTCATGTGGTAAATTGACAATGACGAAACCTTCCATTTTGAAGGCATTGGTCCACTGCGCAAGCCTTCCTTTCAACACATTCGAAAGGTGTTCCAAATCCATTCCTGCTTCTCTTAAATTAGCAAATTCATCTGCATCAAAAGGTTTTTCAATGAGGCGGAAGAGCATCATTGCCTTCTTCTTCTATCTTCTTGAAAGATTTTGTACTATCTATCATTTGTGACGACACACGGTGCTTGCGACTCCTTCGAAATCATCTCAATGCTTTAAAAACATTTTTCCTTGGACTTTGACGAAACCCGTATCCTTAATTTAAGTAGAGCCTAGAACCTTCATTTGCTTTCTTTCATACCTTTGTCCTTAAGTGGATTTTATGGTTAACATTTCACCCCTCCCCCCTCCCCATGTATGGAAGAAACTTTTTTTCTTTAGGACAAAAATTAACTTTTCATTTCGTTGTTAATAGCCTTGTTTTCTTGCAAAATTCAAAGCAAGTAACATTTTCTATCATTAGTTCATTACTTATCTAAATATATGCTTCATGATTTTAAAATAAAGTCAATGCAGTAGAGCTTCTAAAACTTAAAGATTAAATGATCATCATCTTGAGTTAATAAAGGATATGAAATTTTCAATTGCAACAGACTAAGATCTATGGACTTTTATCTAGCAATATTATAAGTCCCACCATTTAACTTTTGTAGCTAGAAATGAAATCTATAAATTGAAGTCCCATGAGGTTAATAGTAATCTAGGTGTATAATAATTAAAGTCTAAGAACTTTCCATTGAAGACAACAAATATTTAGAAATAGAAGGTCATGAACTACCACATGGAAGTAAGCTATTGTGATTCATAAATCTTTATTTTGGGAATAAGTAATATGTATCTAGAAACTTTTCTTGGAGATAAGAATGATCCAAGGGCTTAAATTCAGTTGTTGGTGAATACCGTTTAGAATTACAAACTAGTAACCCTGATTTAGATCTTAGTGGGCAAACTTAAAGTTTTTGGTTGAAGACTTTGACGTTCATTGTAATTTCGATACCACTACTTTAAAACCTAGATATTGGCATTGATAGATGAAATCCAAAACTGATGATTATGACCCAAAACTATAATTTAGGTATTAGAAAGTTCAGAAATATAAAACCTAGATTCGGGCTACAATAAGTGAAGTTCTAAAGTTAATAATAAGATGTCCGAAACCCAGATTCGGGCTTTATAAGTAATAATCAGGAATGGTCTTCATACTAGAAATCCCAAACCCATATTCAGGTATTAGTGGTGGATAATCTAAAATCCATAATAATTATCTTTATAAGAGAAAACTCAAGCCTAAATTAGGGCATTAATGGTGGATAATCAGAAATCCATAATAATTGTCTTTATAAGAGAAAGCTCACGCCTAAATTAGGGAATTAATAAGTGAAGTCCGGTAATAGTTTCAAAACCTAGATTTGGGTATGATAATACCATCAGTTATTGGTAAATACCTAAAACTCAGATTCGGGTATTAATAAGCGGAGTTCTGAATTTCATGAATGACCTGTAACCTAAATTCGGGTATTTGGTAAGTGAAGTTTGGAAATTCTTCTTCGGGGATTAGTTGGAGGCTTTAGATTCTTATTCAAGCCTTGTTTGTAGTTGCTACTTGATCAACTGCTTCTTAAGCTTGGACGTCTTAGTCCACCATTTGATATGCTACTTCCCGGGCTCGGACATCTTAGTCCGTTGTCCGGTACACTGCTTCTCGGGCTTGGACATCTTAGTCCATAGTTTGATATGCTGCTTCTTAGGATTGGACATCTTAGTCCATAGTTTGATATGCCACTTCTTAGGCTTGGACGTTTTAGTCCATAGTTTGATATGATACTTTTTGGGCTTGGACGTCTTAGTGCATTGCTGTCTATTGTTCTTGTTTAACTTATTCTCAAGCTGGAACCAAGGACTTGTCCAACCTCCCTCCAAAGAGGCATCTTGACCCTACGATAGCATGGCGCGATCAAGGGCTTATTTGATGCCTTGGTCAGGCCATAGTGTAGCGGGACTAAGGGCTTACTCCGTCCTTCCGTTGGGAGGGGCCGTGATCTGGCTATAGCGTGGCGTGGTCAAGTGCTTGTTCGGTGCCTTGACCAGGCCATATTGTGGCGAGATTATGGGCTTACTCTATCCTCCCTCTTGAAGGTGCCTTGACCGGGCTATAGCGTGGCGCGGTCAAGGGCTTATCGATGCACTAACCTAGCCATAGCATGATGTGGATAAAGGTTTACACTCCTCCCTCCAGGAGGTACTCTGCCTTAGCGAACTCGGCGTGGACAGAGGCTTTAACCATTAAAGGTAGTGTGCAAATACAAGGAGAATTCTATTCCCAACCGTGTAGACTTTTCTTTTGGAGAAAGTGATGCTTTATTCATTCATTGTAGTAAAAAATGTCTTAAATGTTATGCATTCCATGTTCTAGGAACCATATTGCCGTCTGGTCGGCATAACTTGTAAGCTCCTGGGGGAATTACTTTGCATATTATTAGGGGTCCTTCCCAATTTGGTCCTAGTCCATGGAATTTCTAATGTTTGTCATTATCATTTGGAGTACTAGGTCTCCATCTTGAAATGATCTTGCTTTCACTTTTGAGTTGTAATATTTTGAAATTCTTCTTTTATATTCTGCTGTTTGAACTACTGCTTCATCTCTCAACTCGTGTATTAAATCCAGCGATTATTTCTTTAGCTCTTGGTTTAAATCAAATGCATATGCTATCCTTCGATGTGAGAGTATTTCAATTTCTATTGGTAAAATCTCCTCACACCCATATGTTAATGAATAGGGAGTATGTCTCATTGCTATTTTGGTAGATATTCGGTAAGCCCATAGTACAAGCATTATCTCTTCTACCCAATTCCCTTTAGCTTTGTTTGGTTGCTTTTTCAGAATACTCTTTATAGTCTTATTTGCAGCCTCAACGACCCCATTTTCTTTCCATGTGCCATGGAGGAAAAACTCTTAATAATCCTATTCTTATAACAGAACCGAGAGAATTCTTCGCTTTCAAACTGCATTCCGTTGTTTGAGATAACCTTATGGGGAATTCCAAATCTCATTAAATGTATTTAATGACAAATTT
This sequence comes from Allium cepa, assembly GCA_030765085.1. NCBI lineage: Eukaryota > Viridiplantae > Streptophyta > Magnoliopsida > Asparagales > Amaryllidaceae > Allium > Allium cepa. The sequence continues at coordinate 209,363,672 of CM060934.1, forward strand.
GAGCACTTTTCCAGAAATGACATTCGGGAGTAGTTCTGCATCAACCTACTTAGTAAAGTGGTCTATGGCGTATAGCATATTTTTCTCCCCCTTTTGAAATTTGCAATTGGCGGACTAAGTCAATTCGCCAAATATCAAAGTGCCATGGACTTGAAATCGTGGTTAACTGACTTGGTGGTTACTGGGGAATCTTCAAGTATTTCTGGCATTTCTCGCATCTCTTTACATATTCAATGGCTGGACTTACCATACGAGGCCAAAGAAAACGCTATCTCATTATCTTTTTTGCTAACTTTGTCTTGTTAGAAGGGTATCTACAGAATCCCTCATGCTCTTCTATTAACAATTTCATTCCATCCTCCAAGCTTACACATCTTGAGTAAGGTAGTTCATATCCTTTCTTGTAAAGGATTCCATCCACTATTGTGAAAGTTGTAGTCGGTCACTTGATTTTCCTAGCTTCCCCCCTGTCAGTCCTTTGAAAGACATTCAACAATAGGTGACATCTAAGTGTTATTATAATAGTCATCTGCCCTTGGCTGGTTGACTTTCTCATTCGAGATATCCCTATTAATTCCTTTTCTTTCCTTTCTCGTGACATGGCTTGAGATCTAGTTAGCACTAGCAGTTCCTTTCCTTTTTCAAATGTCTCCTCTTCTATACTTAGATATGTTTGATATCCTACTGGCATAATTTGAGTTTATGGGGCTCTCTTTGAACTAGCCAATTTCACTAATGAATTTGCGTATGATTTTTCTCCTTATGGAACTTGATGTATAGAAAAATATTCAAATAATGCTAGCATCTTCAATATCTTCTTTACATATAGAGATAATTTGGAATCTTTAGTCTGATACACTTGCTTCACTATTAGTTGTGAATCAATAAAGATTTGAATCCATGGGATTTTGAGCTCTAATTCCAAAGTCAACCATGCCACCATTTATTCATATTTGGCTACGTTGTTTGTTGTGGGAAATCCTAACTTCATGGCATAGTGTAGATGGTGTCCGTCTGGTGTTATCATTACATACCCCGCATCAGCCCCTTGTTCATTTGATGCACCATCGACGAATAACTACCACATAGGTTTTTAATCCCTTTTCTAATTGTTCCTTAATAAAGTTTGTACACTCATTAATAAAATCCACCAATGCTTGTCCTTTGATCGCTCCCCGTGGTTGAAACTCAGTATCATACTTACTAAGCTCAATTCCCCATTTCACCAGCCTACCCGAAGTTTCCGGCTTACAGAAAATTTGTTTGAGGGTAAAATTGGTCAATATCCTGATGGGATGTGCTTCCAAGTATGCTCTAAGTTTTCACGCTGTGAGTATCAAGTTGTAAGCTAATTTTTCTATTAAGGAGCACCGAACCGACGCATCCATTAACCGCCTGCTTACATAATGAATAGGAAGTTGAGTCCCACTTCCTTCTCTGATCAGTACTGAACCCACCACATGTTCTGAGACATCCATGTAGAGGTATAAGATTTCACCATTCTTGTGACTAGATAGTATTGGCGATTTTTCCAAATGATTTTTCAGCTCTTCAAAAGCTTTCCTACATTCTTCTCCCCATTCAAAGTTTTTCTTTTTCTTGATTACATCGAAAAATGGGGTACACTTATTAGTCGCTTTAGAAATGTATCTACTCAAAGCTGCTATTCTTCCATTTAAAGTCATTACCTCTTCGCTAGCTTTAGGTTCAGCTATATCCTTGATAGCTTGAATCTGGTCTGGGCTAGCTTCTATCCCTTGGGCACTTATAAGATAGCCTAAAAGCTTCCCTGAATAAACTCCGAAAGAGCATTCTTGGGAATTTTGTTTCATTTGATATTTCTGTAATGCTTCGAACATTTCTTTTAGATCTTCAAGGTGACTTTTAGCCTCATAAGACTTTACTATCATGTCATCAACATAAACTTCCATATTTTGTCCAATCTATTTTTTAAACATCCTGTTGACTAATCTTTGATACGTAGCCCCCGCATTCTTTTAACTGAAGGGCATCCCTTTGTAGCAATAGATTCCCCAATTAGTAATAAAACTTGTATATTCCTTATCTAGCTTGAACATGGGTATCTGGTTGTATCCTGAGTATGCATCCATGAGAGATAACAACATGTGTCCACAAGTTGCATTAACCAATTGATCAATCTAAGGCAATGGAAAATAGTCTTTCGAACTGGCCTTGTTCAAGTCAGTATAGTCAGCACAAGTCCTGTGCTTACCATTCCATTTCTTTATTAATACTTGGTTTGCTAGCCATTTTGGGTAGTAAATTTCCTGAATAAATCCATTTTCAAGGAGCCTATTAACTTCCCCTTTTAAGGCGTTAGACCACACTTTATCCACTTGTCTCTTTTTCTCTAATGGGGGTTGCTTCTGGATTGATGTTCAAGGCATGACACATAACCAATGGATCAATCTCCACTATATCTGAATGAGACCAAGAAAATTCAACTTTATTGGTTTATAGAAACTGGATTAAGTCCTTCTTCATGTTGTCAATTCCATTCCCACTTTGACTAACTTAGTGGAATCAGCTGGGTCTATGCATGCCTCTTCAAGGTCATTAAAGGGTTTTATTCTTTCTACTTCCCCACGACAATCAAGGTCTCCCAAGTTGTTAGTCTTATTAGAAGAATATAAGTAAGCAGAAGACTCCCTTTTGTATTGATCAATTATAGCAAAATACATTTCGCGAGAGATGAATTGCTCCCCTCCGACAGTTCCCCAGCCTCTATTAGTCAAGAATTTCATCATAACATATTTCAGTGAGACAAAAGCATCATCTCATCAAGCGTGGGTATGCTAAAGAAAGCATTGTAATAGGATGGTTGGTTGATAATCACAAAGAAAGTTTTGAAAGTAACATGGTGGCACTCCCATCTGCAGCAGCAATTTTACTTGTCCCACTGGGTTCGATCCTTTGTTGTTGAACCCAAAGATTGGCTCCATGTTGGGCTCTAATTTGTCCTTAGAGATGCCCATCTGATCAAAGGCGTGCTTATAAATGACATTGACTAAGCTACCAATATCCACAAGAATTTTGGATACAATAGACAGTCTAATTTGAGCTATGATCATTGAAGGATTATTGTGTGAGTGATGGACTCCCTTCTTCAGCTCTTTAGGAGAAATGACGAGATTTGACATTGGGATGTTGAATCACAGATTTTTTAGTGGGGGATCTTCTTGGATGGAGAACACACCTTCTCTAGCCTCCCTGATGTACCTGTTCATCACCATTTTGCCTCTTTTCACTGGATGTGTCCATCCATGAATTACATCGATCCTATTCAGTGGCGGACTCAAGCTCAAAGGATCTTCTTCCTCGAGGATATTAGCAGCATTACTAGGAAGCTTTTGCGGACCGTCTCTAGTTTGTGGAGCTTTCTGTTTATCTAGGATGAACTCTTTTAAATGACCCTCGTGAATCAACTTCTGAATGATTCCCGCCAAGACTTTGCATTCGTCGGTTTTGTGACCGTTTGCTTTATGGTGAACATAGTAGTCGCCCTCTTTCCGCTGTCCTGGATAATTCTTGACCTTAAAGGACAATGGGAAGTTGACCTTTTCCTTTGCCACAACATATACGTAAGACAATGGCTTGTTCAAAGCGACTGAATTAGCAATAGATTCTTCCCATATCATTCTTTTATGCCTACAGTCCAGTCCGAACCTTCCTCCCTCCTTTTTAGGAATTGCTTTCCTTTTAGCGTAATTTAGCCCATCCATTCGAATAAATCTGTTAGCTTGAAAATGAACATCTTGATGATCCTTAAACCCATTGATAAAGAGTTGTTTCCAAAACGGAGTATTCTCTATTGATCAAGAATGTACCATAATGAGCATGTCACAACCATTCATGTCTTTAGCCTTTAGCGCTTCAGTGTTGAACCTTTTAAAGTAATCTCCTAAAGACTCTCCATATCTTTGTTTAATGTTAGCTAGAACTGTACAATCGATGGTTAAGTCCTTGCATATAGAAAACTAAGCAGAGAACTAATAAGAAAATTTCTTCCACGAGTAGATAGCCCTTTCGTGGTGTTGTCTATACCATTTAGTTGCGGCTCCTTGGAGAGTTACTGGAAATAAATTGCATCGAACGACTTTAGATTCATTATACTATCCATTTGGTTATCAAAAGCCATCAAGTGGTCATCTGCATCTGTAGTTCCATGATACTTCATTGTTGGGATTTTTACATAAGATGGATAGTTGTTGCAATGTTTTTATCAGTAAAAGGTGTTACTCATTCCTAATCATTCAAATTCTCATCTAAAGTTCTCTTCCCTTAACGTTCTGCATATCTTTGATTACCTTTTCTACCGCCTCTTTTAGATAAGCTTCGCGCCATGCTAATTTTTCTAACATGGATTGTATTCCTTCGACGTTGAGCTACCGAAATGTTCAAGATATTTGTCTAACACTCTTCCTTGGTGATCAAATTTAGTTGGAGGACAGCCTTTCTTTTCTTGAAGATGTCAAATCAATTTTGCTCTTGTCTTCATTTGTGTAAGCCTTAAAATTCCTTCTCGGAGAGATCACCTCATCTCCATTCATTGGCTTTACTGTTTTAGAAGATTTTTGAGACAACGCTACCATGAAAAGTTCCTGCATCTCTAGCAACTATAGTTCTAAGTGCTTTATTTTGGTGGCGTTATCATCTTGCTGGGCCGATGTTGATGGTTACCCTGGTACAACCCACCTTCAAATTGAAAGTTGGAGTTACATTTTCTTCTAAGGTTGTAGTGTGAACAGCCTCCTCGTCCATTCTGCTATGTCTTTTAGGTTTTGTTTTCCTACATCAAGTTTAACAACCCATAATTAGTCTATATGATAGATAAAGGATTGGAGGTTCGGGCCGTCCTTCTAGTGCCAAAAATGTTAGCAAGAAAACTTGTTAACATCCTCAATATTATGTGGATAGCAATAAATATGGTTTATGCTATAAAAAAGATTGTCTGAAGCAATCACCCATTCGAAACCCTCTTTTCGATTAGGATGACTTGGACAAACTGCTTTTTATGGATGGTTTCATAGGATTATTAATATTAGCCAGTAGGTCCAATCAACTTTTTTTTAATGAAGGTTAAGAAGACAGCACCACTTTCTAAACCCCACATTATTGAATGAATCAAATGTGGTACATCAGACATTTGACCCTTTCAATCATGTCGAAAGGTCCATTTGGCCATTAAAGAGAAGCATTTTCCTTTGACACCACAGTATATGCTCTTTTTCAATAACCCCCTTCGAAAGGATTGTATGTGAGTATACCTTTCGAAGGAATAACATTGCTTACCATTTGTAAATCAAATCTCATTCGAAACACCCCTTTCGACTAAGTTAAAAGGGTCTATGCTCTTTCGAAGTAGATCAAATATGTACAATACACAAGCTCTATTGTATGCAATGGAAAACCATCTTAGATAAACATAAGTTCAATGAACTTATTAAGGAAGAAACATCATCATCACCCTTATCTATTAATATGTTTCAATAAGCATGATGATAATGTGACTCATATGCATGTTATCTAAGTTGATCCCATTGCATTCCATAAGGAAAAAGAAATTTAGAAGATAAGCTAGCAGTATGTGCAATTGATCATTAGTCTAGCTAATGATCGTAATGATCTCCCTCATAATCGAAATCCTTATTGAATCCATGCGCCTCCTCTTTTTATTATTAATCCAAAGTGAGTTATAAGTAAGAGAGCTTTCTCCCAAAGTCAGTTAAAGAGTTGATTGCGATAAGAAGTAAAAGAATGAGTTTTGGATTCAAAAACTTGTCCCCAAAATCGAACCCCTAGGGTCGTATTTATAGATGTAGGTCGACCTCCTTCCACCTTCACCCTTTCGACGAGGTCAAAAGGACTTCGTCCATCCTTCCATGCTCATTCTTTCAAAGAGGTTGAAAGGTCTTTCTTCTATCTCACATATGTATCCTTTCGACACAGTCGAAAGGCGCTCTTTCATCTTTTGACGTGCTTGCTTTCAATACTATCGAAAGGCTATCCTTTTGAGCTTTCTCATCCATTCTTGATCTTCCTATCTTCTTATTCAAAACCTTTCGACCTAGTCAAAAGGATCTCCTTCTCCACCTTTCGCTGCCATCAAGTTTCAAGTGTTTCTTTCCACTATTTTCTTCTGGACTGCTTTTGACTTCATCAAAAGGGTGGTAGACATGCTAATTGCTTTTTGTTTCCATACTGTTGCGAATGTGAAGCGGGTTGAGCTTTTGTATTGCTTCGAAAGGTATGAGAGTGACATCTGAGTCAAAAGGACTTTTGGCTTTCCTGTAGGACTTTCATCATGCTTTTGAAAGACTCCAACCGTTTCGAAGGGATTATCCTTGCTTTTGAAAGGTGCATCAGAATCAATTCTTCATGTGGTAAATTGACAATGACGGAACCTTCCATTTTGAAGGCATTGGTCCATTACGCAAGCCTTTCGTTCTACACCTTCGAAAGGGGTTTCGAATCCATTCCTGCTTCTCTTAAATTTGTGAATTCATCTGCATCGAAAGGCTTTCAATAAGGCGGAAGAGCAGCCTTGCCTTCAGTTTCTATCTTCTTGAAAGCTTTTTTTACCGTTTATCATTTGTGATGACACCCGGTGCTTTCCAATCCTTCGAAAGCCATTCAATCCCTTCGAAACATCCTTCATTGGACTTTGACGAAACCTGTATCCTTAATTTCAGTGATGCTAGCACCTTCAGTAGCTTTCTTTTATACCTTTGTTCTTGAGTAGATTTTATGGTTAACAAAGATGATGGTAGCCATTATTTTGGAGAAGAAGAGGAGGAAAGATTTTACATAAAATGAAAATGAAATGAGGGGATTTGTTTTTAATTGGATAAAAGAATCTTTTCCATTCTCCTTATTTCTCTTCCTTATTTAATTCAATCAACCAATCCCTTTATTTCCTCCATGTATTGGTTGGTCCTAGCCCACATCCATAGTAGGCAAAGTTTCCAACAAAATAAAACCTCTATGTAATTATAATTTTCTAACCCTGTATAAATGGTTTACCGATATTGAATATCGATATATGCAAATATAACTTTTATACAGGTGTTTAAATAATTATTAAAACATTCAAAACATCAAACAAATTAATTATAATCAATATTTCATAAGTACTAATTAATTTTATTAATGTTATAATATTTCTTGAATCAATTAAATAGTATGGTAATTTGAAGAAATTACAAATGCGGTTGTGGCACTCAATGACGTCAATTTAGTCTGTAACTAATATTAAACAATTCAAATATTAATGTTCACGGGTTATCTTGGATAGTGGTGTGACAGTTTGGCTGAATTCATTGCTTAGAGATCTTTTAGGAAAAATCAAGTTTCATGTTTTCCTAAGCGATACCGATAATAACGATTACTTACACCAATTCTCTTCATCAAAACTAAATTACATTAGGACTTATGTAATTTGGTTTTAGTCAAATTCCCAATATTATCCACATTCGACTTGATTAATACAAAAATAGAGTCCTTGGATTAATAATAACATTTGTTATTAATCATACTACTCTAACTAGAGATTTTGACTTTGGGTTCACTACAGTTGACCGAGCACTAAGCCCTATATAGCCGAGGAGACAAATTCTCTATTAAATATGTTTCACTTCCAATGCTTTAACTCAGACCTAACAATAGTCATTTAATGAACATTATGCCATGATTTAATTATAGCCTTGTAGAGTGTCCACAATGAAGTTCAACAGTATTCTCAAGTTGAAAGCATTATGTAACATCATCACTTTAAGATTCTCTACTCGACCTTATTATACAAACCAACGAAAAAATCTTGAGTAGGTCATTCCATAGTTATCCAATGACTATCAATACATAATTCCTTGATGCCCCCAACATTCATAAGAAATACACCGTCCAACATTTGTAGAGTGTTATTTACTCTAGTCTTAATGAATGAATCAATGTTCTTTCTTGAAACAACTTGACAACGAATATTTAAAATAATATTTTATTTTCAATGTGAAAAAATTCTCATGATTACATCACTTTGCAATTACTACCACATAACTTATTATTTAAGATTTTTTTCATTATATACTTTAAATTAATTACATAATTATATATATCACTATATAACAAGTATATAATAGAAGAAAAACGTCTTTCGTTGGAACAAGATTGGTCATAGAGTTAGATATATATAACAAATTACGTACTTTCCCCAGATCCTATCAGTATCCCACTTGCACTTGGGATCAATTATAGAATCTTATTCAAACTTCATCGATTGCTTTTTCTAAAAACTAATTGGGATAGTTTCTTAAGGAACGGGTATGCTGTTTTGTAGTAATTATCTAATCTATCAATTAACTCTCTCTAACATCAATAGACTGCCTTTATCATGTAGAACTATTCGGAGTTTTTCTTTCGACTTTTATTGAGCTCCATGTTCTTTTTGAACTATATCATGACATTGTTATCATATATCAATGTCATGTGATTTTTAACATTCATAATCATCCTTAGCTCAGTTATAAATTTTTGCACTTATTTATACTTCTTACACTGCTGCACTATTCAATGCGATGTAAATAGCCTTTGGTTGAATCAGCAACATTGTTTTGAACATTTTCGACATAAAATTCTTAACTTCAATTTTTAAAATAAATTTAAGATTGACATACAATACTCGACATCACTTATGAAGTTCGAATCTGAGCACTCCTTTATAAGGAGTTTGTATTTTCTACAAATAATTCTCTAGTATTTCAAAATATTCGAGAACACTCTATACTTTCATTTAGTGATCCTAATTAGAATTCGATTCTTAATGTATTACATACATATGCGAAGTGTATATTATAGACATTATAACGTGTATGGCAATTCCCATTTCTAATGCATATCAAATTCATCTTACATGCTCTATCTTACACATTTTAATATAATGTCTTGTATGTATAATTTTAGGACATTCTAGCATCCTTTATACTAATTATAAAGGATGTCTTTTCAAATCCTATACCGATAATCAAACAACCGAACTAAACAGAATTTAATTGGAATACATCATTAACAATCACAAGTTTATTGTTTACTTATAATTTTAAAAATATTTTAGCACCTGTAAATACTTTTTTTTTATAAATACATGCTTCCTCTACATTTTGACTGAAAATTAAACTATTTGATTTCTCTTGGCAAAATACTTGCTTAACTCCAATGCTTATTGAATAATACTTTCATATCGTTTCTTTGAACATGTCCTATACTCACAAACTTAGTCATCTTTCCCACTGAATTCAAGACATTTGGTGTTGTGTGCAAACAATCTATTCTAAATCATTATTTAGAATTTTAATTGTAACACATATGTACCAAAAACAAGTCATACTGAACGATAAATTTTGTGAGTAAAATCTGAATTAACTTAAGCACGTTGAATGACGAATCTGTTATGTTAATTTCAACAATTGAAATTTACGATATTATTCTTATCAACATAGCTTATATTCCAACTACACCAGCCTTCTTTTTGAAAAGAGGCTTTTACAATCGATGGATTTTATCCTTCAGGTACTACTATCAAAATCAAGTTTATATAATGTACTTGGAATATGTTAGTGCATAATTTCTTCTACACCAACATCCTAAGGTTCGAATGCATAGCTGCGAGAGCCAGTTGAGTTATAGGTCTCGGTTATGAGATTACCGAGATGTGATATAGTTAGGCCGAAGTTGTGGGACATTTAACAATAGAATTATGATAATAAATGAGAAGAAGGTAAAGTGCTAAAGGAAAAATAACACCAAGGGTTTTATAGTGGTTCAAGCTGCAAGTCCCTACATCCACTGTCCTTTTCTTATTTAGCTACTCTTGTATAGCCGAGAGGCTTATTACATTGAATATAGGCATTTTTTCCATTAATGAGTTTCTGAATAGAGTTCTAATATAAGAAAATACAATAAAGTTTTGTTCTTTTGATATGACAGAAGATCCTTGCTCCTTGGGATTACCGCCTATTTATAGTCAGCAAGCTGCAGCCCCATTGGTGGAGAATCTTTTCCTTGGATTGCTGAGGTTGCTAGCTGTACGGCTAGAATTGGAGCTTGTTCTGAGCATCTAGCATTGCTGTTAAAGAAGTGCATACAGATGAGTTGTCTTTCCATCTAAATGGCCTCTTGCTTCTGATCCGCGCATTGTCTCGTTGGCCGTTTTGGCCATTGATTCTTAGTGCTATAGATTGGTGCTTCGGGATTTGAACCCGCTAATGCGCTATTTCCTTCGGCCTATGATATTATTTTTTCAAGACGAGCTCAATTCATTGGATCTTTATATATCAGTGCATCATAACTCTTGCAATGCATATGGATATGGAATATTGGGCTTTCCTTAGGAAGATGAGCATTGTTTTTACTATTGAAAATTTTTAGTACAACACATACCCCTCAAAGTTTACTTCATATGTGAAACATGAAGTGAACTTTGAAGTAAGCAGGTTTGGTTTACTTTTCTTGATTATCTTTCGAGTTTAATCTACATTATATGCATGGAAGAGGTCATGGTACTTAGTTTTGAATAGAGCACTGGGTTAAGTGATAAGTAGTTAAAGGTTTCGAAAACCAGAGGGTGGAGATTTATCTTGGATCAAGAGCCATAAACTCCAAAATCATATTTGTTATATGAAGCCATCTAGGCTAGATGGTGAGTGAAAAATGTTTGAATGTCGAGAGGCAAAATTTAAACCGGGATCGTAAGGTCAAAACTTATGGAATTTGTGCTTGCCATTTGAAACTTTTAGGTTGAGTAGTAAACGGAAAAGTTTTGGTGTCGAAAGGCAAATTCTATCCTGAGACCGTGAGGTTAAAACTTTTGAAAATAGTGCTTGTCACTTGAAGTCATCTAGACTAGGCGGTAAGCGAAATTATTTTGCTTTTGAGAGGCAAAATCTAACTATCGAACGTGAGGTCAAAACTTTTGAAAACCATTCTTTTCACTTGAAGTCATTTAGACTAAGTGGTAAGAGTGGTAAGTGAAATGGTTTTGGTGTCGAGAGGCAAAATCTAGTTTTAGACCATGAAATTAAAACTTTTAAACTATGATCGTCACTTGAAGCCATTTAGGCTAGGTGGTATGAAAAATGGTTTTGGTGCCGAGAGGCAAATCAGATTTAAGACCGTGATGTCAGAATGTTTGAAAACTATGCCTGTCAATTGAAGCCATCTAGGTCAAGCGGTAAGCTAAATGGTTTCGGTACCGAGAGGCAAAATCTTATTTGAGATCGTAAGGTCAAAACTTTTGAAACCTACGCTTGTCACTCGAAGCCATCTAGGCTAATTGGTAAGCAAAATGGTTTTGGTGTTGAGAGGAAAATTTTAACTTGAGACCGTGAGGTTAAAACTTTTGAAAATTATGCTTGTCAATTGAAGCTTTCTAGGCTAAGTGGTACGAAAAATGGTTTTGGTGCCGAGAGGTAAAATATAACTTAAGATCATGAGGTCAAAATTGTATTTGTGGTAAGGAATTTGTAAGTGACCATTCGGGATTGAACTTTCAAGAGACGGCTTCTGGTATTGCATCAAATGTGAGTCCAAGTGTCAGTAGTTGACCGGTTATCTTCAAAAAGCACCTCTCTTCTCTTGTGCAAGGATGATCTGGAATATGAGGAAATCTTTTGACATTCCACTTATGGGTAGTTGTTAGATGAGATCTACAACAAGAAAAACTTCTCTCTTTTCAAACTATACTGTTCTTTTTAATACATATAACCTCTTTTCTTTCTCTCCTCTTTTCACTTGTTCAATTTGTGAAACCGCCATTAACATTCACAAGCTTTTTTGATTCCTCTTTCAACACGTGCCCTATTTTTTAGATTAGAAAGAGATGCTCCCATTAAGACTCGACAAGAACTCGACGAGATTTTGTCTCTATATGGGACCACAGGAGAAGAGACACTCTGTCCTTGGTTCGGGACTCGTTATAGCAATCCTCTGGAAGGGTATTTAGTGTGGTCTGTAGAGCATTTAGAACATGGGATTTTCCTGCACCTAGCGTCGTTATTTGTTGATTTTCTAAAATTTTATCGCATTAACCCCTTCCAACTCTTGGCTACCTCCTACGCAACTTTATCTGTCATGACGATCCTATATTCTAAAAGAGGCTATCGCGATATACCTGTTATCGAGATCAACTACATGTAAAACTTATTAGAGTCCAAATCCTTAGGAAATTTCCTACATATATTCTCAAATTCCTAAGGCCATCTCCTTCATAGGATCCATTCAGCAAGATAATGCCACGTCTGTGGTTCCTTGTTAAGGCCTCCACTGATCGAATCATCACCTCTTTTAATAATGCTCGTATGCCCTTGGATATTATTTTATTATTATTATTATTATTAGTCGTACCTTAGTTCTAAGTTGTGTCTCTTTATTTCGTTAAATCTTAAATAGCAAGACTCGAGAAAAGTAGTGATCCAGCGATCTTTAATCAGTTTAAAGATAGGTAAAAAAGGCATGAAAATTCCATCTTTATGGAAATATCAACACTTGGTGCTTACCGAAGGCAAACTAAAAGCTATGTGTCTGATACCTCCTTCTGCTAAATTCACTAGGCTTAAGCCTTCTATGAAGTACAAGAAAGCTTTCACCATATTATGACAATAGAGAAGAAGCCGAATCTAGTATAGAGGAAACCGAAAACGAAGGTTTCACCCTTAAAATTTTGAACTAATATATTTCTTTTTCCTAGTACCACTTACTCTTCATTTTAATTTTAGCGATACCCTTTTCTCCTTGTTGCAGTGGTTCCTTCTCCTAAGAAGACCGATCCGCTGGACTAACAAGAGGACTACATTGATGCTTTTTGATAAGAGTACTCTTGGCCTGAAGAAGCAAAAGGTTACTAGATCCTCTAAAGCCAAGAGTACCAAGGGGAAATCTTTAGATTTACTTGTTGAGAAGAACAAGCAGGCAATAGAAATAGGTAGAGCTTCTTTTGAAGGTGGCTTTTCAATGCTATTATTGAAGCATATATTAAACCACCGACTTCTGCCTTGGGAATCGAAAAAGCAAGCGAGTATAGCCTCTAGGAGAGCAGGTAAAAATTCTCATGTTAGCTTATGATTTCAATATGTGTCCTTGCTCTATTTACTTATTCTTAGACCGTAAAGGAAATCTCCAAATTTTAGCATGGGTGGCTGAAAATGGAGGAGATGGTGGCTGCTACCATGCGACGAAAAAGGATTTTGTGGAACTGAAAGCCAAAATTCGAGAGATAAATGCTCAAGTAGATGAATCAGGCAAAATTTTTTGCTAGAGATGAGTATGAGATGGAGACCAGCAAATATACTTTTGAAGTTTTATTTGATGCTTATGCTTACCACCGGGATCAATACATGATTTTCTTTCTAGCTTATGTTGGAACCATGCTACGATAGTAGAGGCCAACTTTGCTGAAAGGTATGAGGAGCGTCGGAAGGAGAAAGATACTAAGGCTAATATGTATATGAAGACAAAACCCCACTAGAGTAGGAGGAAGGAGTTGCGTCTACTGATAAGAAGGTATAGGAAGATACTCTGGATAATACTCTTGATGAAGGAAACATAAAGTAACTTGTCTTTGTTACAATATTACTTTTTGTAACTTTCGACTTGTATAAATTCTTGGACGAGACTTCCTTAATGACTAAATTATATTTAAATTTCCATTTGACTTGATGTAGTTGTCATATAGTTTTTCAAACTAGAGTAGTTGATATGAAGTTCTCCTTTATTTACCGCCTTTTATCTCTAATAATCTTAAGTAAATGTTCCTTACGGAGTAACCCGCTTGAACTATTCAAAGGCTTAACGAGCTATGCTTCTCTTTATCAATCCAATATGGACAAGGTAGCCGAGCTTTAAAATTGAAAGTAACCCTTAAGGCTTTTGAGACTAAGAGCAATTTCATTAAGTCAACATTAGGTCTCAAAAATAAGAGCTAAATTATCTCGGAGAAGAGAAAACCCTAAAAGAGTATGTGGTCTTTTGGAAATGGTGTAGCAATTCCTTAATAAAGAGAGGAAGGAAGGCTTATGATGATATTGCTAATAGCCCATTTTCGAGATCACGAATACTAAGATTGTTTTAGAGAGTTCCGACTTATCATCTCAGTTGCCTATTTGGGAAGGATCCCTTCCCTTCGTTTTTATATTCTTATCCTTGGATGTGCTTAGTATTGTAATCCAGTTTCGTAACATCATTCCTTTATCAAATCGGAAACTTTTTAGCACAATCCTTGTAACATTTTCTTGAATGGACTATATACAAAGGAATCTTACATTTTTCTATTTTAGTTATTGGGTCCTCCATTTGCTCATGTATGTCTTAGAATGTTATCTTTATAGGGTCTCTCTTGCTCCTAGTGTATCTTTGTCAGAACTATATCTCGAACCCAATCAACTTCTATTACTGGATTCTCGTCCGGAGTCATCCTATTACACAATCAAGAGTTTCACCTTATTTTGATTCCAAGATCACCTTTACTTCTTTTCAGTTTACCAAGATTCTATTCGATGTCTTAACTAAGAATTTTTTTCCTAGCATTCTATCTTTACCAGGAATCTTCCCATTTCTGAATGCATGATACTACCTGCTCATGGCTCACTACCGTTAGGAATCTTCCCAAACATTATAATATAACTAGGAATCTATTCAACACATGCCACTTCTTATCCATGGTTCACTAACATTTGGAATATACCCAACATTCTATTCTAACTCGGAATCTACCTAGCATATGGCACTTCTCATCCATGGTTCACTATCATTGAGAACCTACCCAACATTATAATCTAATTAGGAGTCTACCTAATGCATGCTACTACTTGACCATAGTCACGATTATTGGGAATCTACCCAACACCCTAATCTAATTGGGAATCTACCTAATGCATGGTACAACATAACCATGGACCACTATTATTGGGAATCTACCCCAACATTCTAATCTAATTGGAAATCTACCAAATGCATAGTACTACTTGACTATAGCTCACTATTATTGGATCTTAGTCCAAAACTCTAATCTCATTAAGGAACTACCCAATGCATAGTTCCTTTTTACTATGACTCAGTATCAGCATACATTCTACATTTCTATGTCTTATTAAACCTAGGTGATATTGGCCTTCAATTTGTTGTGCATCACTATGGGGGTGCTCCTATGGTGAGGTCTACTAACTTATTGTTGGGCCTAATCTACAACCACTTATGGCTAGCGTCGGCCATCTACAATCACTTTTGGATGGGGTCGGCCATCTACAACAACTTTTCGCTAGGGCCAGCCATCTAATACTACTTTAAGTTAATTGGTCATACCTAATGCTAGTTGTAATTTGGCATAGGGGAATGTATATACATATACATTTTTTAAAAGGGTGCTTTAGAACTATTTTGTGAAAGATTTTTGGAATCATATTGTCTATAAATCATACTATTTAGTAGACAGTTTAATCCAAGATTGGAAAAGGTGATTATTATGTATAGAATCAGAAAAAGTGAAATTCTTCATTGATCTCGTCGGGTAAATAGAAGAATTATGGTCCTTAAATTCTAAATGCAAACATGGTATGCGAAAGTTCTTAAGGAGAGAACGTACCGAAAGAGATATTGTAAATACCTAGATTTGAATGTCCTATTACAGTTGGAATCAGGATAGGGTTGTCAAAGAAAGATGTAACAAGACCCATAGATTAAACTTTTGAAGAGCCGAGACTATGAGGTGTCCCCCTTGGAGTTGAAACTTTCGAAATTACAACCATGACAAGCACTTCAATGGAACCAAGGTCCTTTATTTGTCCATGGGAATTTGACTTATGAAAAGTAATCTTCTTACAACTTTAAACTTGCAAAAACAAATACGTTATGCATTCATTTGACAATGGTTATATAGGCTTCTCATAGAATTGTAAAAGCAAAACAAAGTGAATAATTCTAAAATGGGATACTTAATTTAAAGTTTTATAAATTTAGTTAACTTCCCTTTTTGGATGAATTTTTCAATCACGTAAGATTGCTTTTGGCATTTGTCCATTCATTAAGTGGTAAGGGCATTACTTCTCAATCTTCAGTCTTCTTTCTTTAATGGAGAATAATCTAGGTAAGGGAGGTCATTGCGAGTATCCATGAATATCCAAGACAAACTTTGATTGAGTGGTGTAAGATCTTGATCATGCTTCAACTTCTTCTGAAACCCATCATCTAGGGTAAATGGGTGGGCTTTCTTGTTGGAAGGAACCAGACGTTCATATTTCAATCGTTCGATGGAAAAGATCCCTAAATTCACTATTTAAGGCCTTAATAATCTTTCAGAGTTAGGGTGACTCATGGAGCGATTCTTGAAGATATTTCAAAAGATGCTTGATCTGAGAAGTTTGAAGTTCATAAACAGGATCATATGCTTTTCCATTCTCTTTTTGAGAAATGAGGGTGACTAATCTTTTATCGTTATCTTCTTCAATGACCTGGATGCAAAGGTTGAGGGCATCTTCGGGTTAGCTTCCCATTCTCGAAGTTAGTCATGGTTGGATGGATGATGTTACTGGGTTTTCCGAGAGAGAACAAAGGTCAGAGGTTCAGACCCTCTTTTAGCACCAAAAATATTAGTGTAGAATTTCTTCTATACCAATATCTTGAGATTCAATGGTATAGCTACAAAAGCTAGTTGAGTTATAGGTCTTGATTATTGGATTATCAAGATATGTTATAATTAGGTTGGAGTAATGGGAGTTGAACAATGGAATCATGATGATAAACAAGAAGAAGGTAAAGTGCTGAAAGGAAAAATAACACCAAGAGTTGTATAGTGGTTGGAGCTGAAAGTCCCTACGTCCACTGTCCTTTCCTTATTTAGTTACTCTTGTATAGCCAGGAGGTCTATTACATTGAATCTAGTCATTTCCGCCATTAATTTATTTCTAAATAGAGCTCTAATATATGAAAGTACAATATATTTTTATTCTTTTGATATGCCAGAACATCCTTATGCCCAGGGATTACCGTTTAATTATAGTCAGCAAGGTGTAGTGCCATTGGTGGAGAATCTTTTCCTTGGATTGTTGAGGTCGCTGGCTGTGCGGCTACGATTGGAGTTTGTTCTGAGCATCTAGCATTGCAGCTGAAGAAGTCCAGATTGATGAGTTGTCTTCCCTCCTAAACAGCTTTTTGCATCTGATCCGCACATTATTATGTTGGTCGTTTCGGCTGTTGATTCTAATTGCTATAGATTAGTGGTTCGGGCTTCGGATAGGCTATTTCCTTCGGCCTATGATATGTTTCTTTCAAGAGGAGATCAGTTCAATCGATCTTTATGTATCAAAGCATCATATCTCTTGCAATTCATATGGATATGGAGCCTTGGGATTTCCTTAGGAAGATAATCATCGTTTTTACTATTGAAATTTTTGGTATAACAGAATCCATTCTCGACTTGTTTATTAACATTGGGGAAATTCTTTTTCACGATATTAATAAAATCCACTATTTCTCTTTATGTGCAAGAGTTATTATTTGATATTCTAATGTGTTATGTCTATTTAATGTCTGTTTAGAATGGTTAATTTCATTTCATCCTTCATTATCAATTTTATCTTTGGATCATATCCAAATCTATTTTACTATCAATAATTTATGAAAGAAATTTCTTCATTATAAAGTTGGTATTTCTTGAAAAAACAACTATTTCTCAATGCAATGGAAAAGATATTCGTAAACATTTTATGGACTATCTAAATAAATGTATGAAACTATTTTAGTTTAAGATACTAATGTTCATAACATAAATTGAACAATCAATATCAGTCAGTCTCAAACCCATTTGGGTGATCCACATAAGATCCCCCAGGGAAAAGTATTACGTGCAGTCTCTCAACTCACATAACTTATCAACTCCATGACTAGGAAATTTTGTGACAGTTTCTTCAACCCTTATCTTGTACGATTTCATAGACTATTCTTTGAATGAAGTTAATTTTAATTTTATGTACTTACTCTTAAGTAAATGACCTTACAGAAAGAAGTTAAGTCAGCATCACTCGTAATCAATTTTACTTTCTCCAACAAAATTTGGTTACTCCTTATCGGCATATTTTTATGTATCATGGGGAGGAGTGACTTTTGACATTGGCTCTTAATCGTTTTAGGTACTTTTGGAACTCATTCCAACACACTTACCTATTTGATCAAATCTAATTAACTTTGCATGTTATGTTTTCTACTTTCATACTAAATTCTATGAGCTGATCATAAACATACTATTTTTGCATTAAATATACAGGTTCATTTCTATAATAATTCATTGGTGAATTTTAATAAAGTATGTGGAACTATTTTGGTATTATTAGACTTTGAATTGCATACATCTATATGTATATATACGAAGAGTTCATTAACTCTTTTGTCGCTCCCACTTAATAGGTGCTTCACCCTTTATTTATAGAGATATAATTCATCAGTACCATATGATTTACAATTATATGATTTAAAGAATTATTCCTTTAAGATATGACATAGTCAATAATTCAAAAAATATTGCTAAAATTTTAGATACTTTTGTGTTATGTAGCTGATGCAACAAACTTTGTTATTCTAGGAGACTTATATATAAATATTCAAAATATCATAACAAAATAAAACTACATTTATTTTCAACCAATACAAAAAATAATTATTATTTCATAAATATTGCTTGGTACTTACGAATATAATTTTTCATATTTTGATGCATCCAATAATGAGTATTACATGACATGCTCCACTATTTCTATTATTGCTATAATAATGTGTGAAATGCGAAGCTCTATTCATTTACTTATTATATTCTATTATTTCTTTTACTGTAAAGCCGGGACATTTTGATCAAATATCTTAAACTAAAAGAAATAACCTTTATAGAAGAAAAAAAATTCAATATTATAACACGATTGGCATAAAGATCACATTCCTCATTCCATATTAAGTTTCTTTTAGTATTTTAAACAATTCTTGTTTCTGATGTCCCTTCATAAGGTGGTAGTGACCATTCACTCCCTTCATCCCAATGTGCCAAAGTTACATCCATTCATATATATTTGCTTTACTTTCTAAAATGGTAGAACGATTTAAAGGAAATCCTTATTATGATCAATTGTATCGAATATGTGATCTTGCACTTTGGTTTAATTTATTTTCGAATAAACTAATTTTATCCAAGTTTCGTACAGCAGGAATTGCGGCTATTCATCATATAACATGTATATATGATCGAATATAGTTCAAAAAATGTTCTTGCACTGCTCTTAGAGTTAGAGACCCATAGATAGTTTTGCATAAATAAACATTTAAGTCACCAAGGCACATGTTTTAATGGTTGTATAAGTTGGTTCTTTCATGGATCTAGATTTGACAACATGTTAAAAGACTTATTGGTAAGCATATTTTATATTTATATGTCATTCTTATTTCGGTTCAATAGTATATTTTAACAGATAAACATTTTATTAATTATATTAGTTGCACAATTTCATCGATATAGATTATTTTAACTTTATATGGAAAATGTTTTTTCAATATTATAAAGGTTAAACGTTGCCATTTCATTTTTATAACAAGGCTCCATTATACTTTTTGTTTCTCAAAACCTTAAGAAAAACATAGAAATCTTTTGATTTCTCCGGTGGGTGTTAAGACTTGCTTGCCTTAGGATTTTTGATCTTAAGAAAAGCTCAACAAATCATAGACCCACAAGCAATGGATAACACCTTATCGATTGTATCATGTACCTATGATTTTTTTCCTAATATCATCTTAACTTTGAGGAAAGTCCAACAAATCAAGAGACATTATTCACTCATGTCCCTGATTTCACCACCCCCTAATTACAACATGCATACCTTGAGGGAAAACTCAAAAAGTATATGCATTTATCTTACCTCGTATATTCTTTATTTTAATAAAACTATACATAATATCCCCAGTTTGAGAAAATCTCAACAACTAAGGAGTATGCAAGTAATCTATTAATATATAAATGGTAGATGACAACTTTTATATTATTAATTCATAGTCTTTAATATATTTATTTGAGTAATATCGATTTACATCTGAGATCATGGTACATATACCATACATATCTACTTATTCCTTAAATCTAATTTAGGTTTATTTCCATTTCCACTCGATTTTATATATTCAAATATTGTACAAAGTTTAATACATATATATAGCTTTTTATAATTAAATTAACCTATATATAGTCTTATGTACATTATTAATTAAATCATATTTAATTGATTTATTTTATTTATTTAATAAACTAATTAATTAATTACTCCTAAAATTCAAAATTTTATTTTATTTATCCTAAATAATTTAAGATAAATATTGAATATAACACATGTAGTCTTGCATGCATATATTGTTATATATGTACATCTTATTTTATTAACTAACACTTAATTTATTTATTTTTCAAATAAACATTTTATTTATTTAGAATAATTTTAATAAATATTTTAGTAAATTGATATTTATTTTAATTTGCCTTAAAAAATTTAAGATAAATAAATATACATGTTATATTATAACATTTACAGTTACACACACACATATCAATATATATACATATATATATATATATATGTATATGTATATGTATGTATATTATAATTTAATTAATTAAGTTTTAATTTGTTAATTATTAGATTAGTCCAATGAATTAAATTTCAAATAATTTCCAAAATATAATTTTATTTTCAAAACACTTTTGAAAATACATTTTATAACTTTTATAAATTTCATTTCATATTTTGAATATAAAATATCTTTTAAATTTTCAAACAAATTTTGAAAATCAGCCCAAGAACATATTCAAATTGGGTCATTTCTATTAGGGATAACCTTAGGACTCATTTCACCTTTCAGGTCAGGTTGGTAGCCACGTTGGGTAGGGCACTTGTTACCCAAACATAACTTAGACAATATTATGCTAAACACCTAACTAAATATGTGAATTAGTTAGCCCTAATATTACTAATTTTGATAATTTATACCATATAGGCTATTGGCTTTGATACCAATGCTTGGACCAGACCAGTCAGAAGCAAGTGAAATAGGTCGATCTCACAATAGTTTCTATTTTGGATCTATTAGGCCTATGAAGTCTAAAGGATTTGTCAGATCCAACCTAATATATTTTTAAAGAAATCGCATTTTATTAGTTTTGTCTTGGTTTATCAATTAAATTCTAAATTAATTAAGTTTGAGATATGAAACTGTTTTGAATATAAAAGTATATTCATACTTTAATTTTATCTCAGAATTGCTAAACATAATGAAAGTACAATTAATTAGTGACAATATATAGGAATAAACAAGATTAAATCTAAATGCAATGATATAAGGATTTAATAGGGAAGGAGATGAAAGGTGATGTCATTGATTGATTCCACCTTCTTTCTTTAGTTACTTTAATTGATACGACATTTAATTAACATGCAAGAGGTATTACGACACAATAACAACAACAGCAAACAGTAATTAATATGTTCATATTATTACCTCACTATTAAATTATGTGATAATAAAAAATCTCTAAATCATGCTTTGATAATTTGAAATACAAATATTAAATAATCACACACACATGTGTGTATAATTATGTATGTAAAGATTAAATCAAAACTTTTCAATTAATTCTAAACAAACTTCCATACTACATGAAAAATTTCTGTTGTATTTGTAAGTATACGTGAATTAGTTGATAAAAATACATAAACACATAAAAAATTAAAAGAATTAACCCACATTTTGTTTTATTCTTCAAAAAATAAAAGTGGAATGCAACAAAATAACTAATATATTAAGTATTCTTTAAATACTTAAATAAGGACATTTAAGATAATAAATTAGGTGACAAATTTAGAATATTATCGTAATCAATTTTAAAGTTTAGATTCAATATCAAAACATTGAGTTAATTAAATGAAAATTTCTACTATAATTTATCAGATTAAGCACAAAACAATTTATTCAACAACATATTCAAATTACACGATTATTTTCAATTTAAGGTAAAGTGACAAGATGTTTATATAATGTTTCTATCTCAACACAAATGCAAATAATATGTACATACAGACTTTTAGATTTTAAAGTCATGCTTTGATTTGAGAAATTAAAACATTGATCTAAAAATAAAACATTTTTTAATCATATAAAAGTTTCGGTTTTGATATATCAAATTTAAAATCAAATCAGTTCATTCAGTAAATGATTCAAATTACACAAACAATTTGGAATCAAATGAGGCAGTAGTATATATGTATAGACTATAATAATCATATTATATTTAATAGAATATTTAAAATAGAAAACACCTCTCAGATCTACTCTTTCTCCTTAGATCACCAAGATCCACAACCAATCCTCGTAAGGGATAAAGGAAACACTTTTGTTTTAATTTAATTTGCGGTTTGATTTTAAGTTGTTATTAGTTTTTATTTTTTTAAAGGTTGATAATGGCTGCCATTATTTTGGAGAGGAGAGGGAAGGATTTTTTTTTAATGAGATAAAAAATCCTTTTCAATTCTTCTTAATTAACTTCCTTATTTAATTCAATTAATCATTCCCTTCATTTTCTTTATGTATTGGCTGGCCCTGTCATGCATCCATGGTAGGAAAAGTTTCCTACAAAATAAAACCTCCATGTAATTATTTATTTCAAATCTTGTTTAATAGGTGTACTGATATCGAATAGTTAACTTTTATTTCCGTCCATGGTTTTTTCAGTTGATCCACAATATAATTCCATTAAGTTTACCCACAAATTATTTGTAAGTTAATCCACATGTGGATTAACTGACAGAATATACTATTTTGAATTTAATTCATTTGTTTATTCTTTTACTTTGTTGTGTATAATTCTATTCTCGTACTTGCGGAATACAAAACCAATACATTAGATTACACATTTATTATGCATATAAAAACTCAAATTCATCCTTTATCTAATGTGATTATGCGGGACCATCTACATGTCCTTATAAGCTTAAATCATTTTCACAGCTGTTTATACTTTATTCGTTCTCGTACAAATTATGTACAAACATAGCTATAGTTGCTGGATGAAAAATATATAATTTTTAATGTCCAAATTGTAGATAAACTGTATTCTACTTTTCAGCCATCATACATCGACTAGAAAAAAATCAAAAACAAAAGTAACAACTGCCCCCAAGACTTTCCTACAGTTTTGCATCATTCTATAAGTTCATCACGTGAATGGAATAATTAAGTCATATATAAAAATTTGAATGCTCTTCAATCTCCTAAGTAACATTATCACTTACATGAAAAAATAAAAAATCTTGTACCTTATTATTTATAAATGCAAATGTGCAATCCCATTCTAGTATTTGATCTTCTAAACATGGTATATCACTAATCTGAATGATATAATAAAGTGCAATGAAGAGATAAAGTTGTATAAATAAGTCAAATAAATGTATAAATTACTATTATTACCGTACTAGAATTTGTAATTTCAGGATTGTCCAAACTTTACCTAAAATCACCTATGATGTTTTTGTCTTCTTCTATTAAGGCTTTAACCAACCACTCGTCATCTTCTTCATCATTCATTATCCTTGAATAAAATCCTAGACATCCTTTGTTTGACTCATAGTACGATTTAAAATTCCTTCGAGATCACTTGAAATTTTCTTCTCAAACATTATTTCCTTACACATAAATAGTATAATGAGTAAACGATATTCTTTCTGTCTATTATTACTTTAAATCAAATATTGGAGACACACCTAATGACACAAACTCATATGATTCAATGGAGTGGTTGTAGTATCAAATTATTTGGAGTAGTATATATGATTTACCTATACTATTGTATAGAAAAGATAGGTAGCACATTCCATAAAAGATGAGAAGAAACCAGTATGCATGGCAGATAAACTAATCCGTTTTTACAAAGATGATATTTTTTGTTGGTGGATTAGGAGACAAAAATTTTAGATTCATATAAAACTTGCCTATCAAATATCAATGTTTGCAAATATTAGTTTTATACATGCATTTAAATAATTACAAACAATGTTCAAAAAAATCAAATAAAATAGTTATAACTAATATTACACATATATTAATTAATTTAACTAATTTATAACATTTCATAAATAAATTAAATCATATTTTTTTTGGAGAAATTACAAATGCGGTGTGTGACTTAAAGGTTTAAATTCAGTCAACAATTAATACCGAACAATTCAAATGTTAACATTCACAAGTCACATTAGCTAGTGGTGTGACATTTTGATCGAATTCATCACTTACAGATCCTTTTGGTGAAATCTAGTTCACATTTTCTTAAGCGATACCAAGTAATAACCATTATTTACACCAATTCTCTTCATCAAAACTATATCAAATTAGGATTTATGTAATTCAGTTTTGGTCAAAATTCCAATATCATCCACATCAACTTGGTTTGTCCAAAAACAAAGTCTTTTGTTCAATAATAACATTTATTATTAAGCGTACTAATCTAGCCGGATTTTTTGACTTTTAGTTAAATACAGTTGACCATTCAGTTGCCAATGTCTTTTATCAAGGGGAAACATAAATCACGCAGTCTTATCCATTCAACAAAAAGAAATCTTGCAACCAATCTGGTAACTGATCAAGCAATTTTTGTAAACATTATTTCGTTGCCTATTCAGTGCAAAGCAAATTATAATTGCTTACTGTTATCCACTTTAATCACGCATGCATTTATCACAATTTTCGTGTAACGTTCAAACATGAAGAAACTAGAAATAAATCTCTCTGCCTTCCTTTGTTTTAATACGAAATTTATTGCTTCTCAATCAAGATATGTTGACGCTTTATAAATTTTTCCCCTGCCGTGACCACTTTAAAACCTGAAGCTCATTTATATATACCAGCTATTCCAAATACCTTTGCATCTCCTATAGCTTGTATTATCTCCTTCTTGCGTACAGAGCTTCAAATCAGGTAACGGTTTTTTTTCTTTGCCTTTTTCTTTTCTTCTTCTAGTTTTACTTTCTTCTTCTTGTTGTTCTCTATTTCCCTTTTGCCTTGATCGGCTACTTCTCCACCACGTCACGTCCCTCTAAGTTTCATAACCGAGCTTATATCCCGAACAAGCCATTTTTCTAAATTTTTTTTAAGTATTTTTGAAATAAAATTTATGTCATTTAACTAAAAATTTGACTTAAGGCTTTAAAATTTTAAAGGTGTTTTGTTTTCTATAAGTTAAATTTTTGTAAGTTAATAATTGGTTTTAAAGTGAATTTAAAGATTTTATTTACGATAAATGACATAATAATTAAATTTGATTTAATATGGAGTTGAAATCTGACCTAGAAATTTTAATAAAAGTTATTTCTGAAAATGGATATGTTTGGTATAATAAATAATGTACTTTGAATTGATAAAATGAAAGACGGTTGAAATGGAACATTTTGGAATAACTTTTATTTAACTTGAATCATAGTTGAATTGATGTCTAAGTGAATAAAGTTGTGAAGAAAATTTAGTGTATATTAACTATAACAAGGATTTTTTTTATGGAACGGATGTGTTTTGTGAGTAAAAAATTGAAAATGTTGTTTTCAAATGGAAAGGTGAAATTTCAATTTATGACTTAACTTGAAAATTTGAAATTTGGTTTTAAATAAAATTGTTAAGTTAAGTAAATAAATGAGAATTTAGTTTTATTTAGGAAGTGGGTATTTTTAAATTAAAGTGTAAAGTTATTTGGAAAAATATATATACAAGTTAAGTAAAATTGGGAAATTCTGACTTACAAATGATTCATAGTAAATTTGGATATTTTATTTATAAAATTTATTTTATTTAATCATAAGATAAATGGTATCCAAATGAACATTTTCTGAAGTAGGAATATGATTTTTAAAGTTAAGAATGGTTAAAAATTTAAATTTTAATGTTTCTGAATTCGACAATGTTTTGAAATTGAAGTGGCAGAGACGTGTTGTAATTAAGAAACAGAGAGAGTTTGCATTGAAGAATAGTTTAGGCAGAGACGCAAGTTTGTGTAAATACATATTTTTCAAAACTAGATAAGTTAGGGTATGCCGGTGGAAATAATAATAATAATAATAATAAAATGTATAATAATAAATAGTATTGCCAAGCCTATGAAGTTGGGGTCGGGATGTCGGGTGAGGCAGTCGAGCAAAAGCTGAACCAAAATTTCTTTTATTCTATTCGTTCCAGTTGTTTCGAAAATTTTGCTTTGACCGTAATTTTAAAAGTCGCGTATTTGGTATTTGGATCTTATTTTAGATTTGAATCAAGGCGTGGCATCCGCGGAAACCTAATCGTGCCATTTGTACGATCCTTTATCAAGTGGTAAAATCGTTTGAATCTGATTATCTGCAGTTTAAGGTGAGTATTTCTCACCAGACAAACATACCTATATTTATGTGAATTATCGCAAGTGTATTTGTAAATTATTTATTAAATGTCATCTGTCTGTAATATAACGTATGATGTTAAACCCCATTTTAAATTGACACCTCATCAGTTGTTTATCTGTTGTAATATAGTTGCAGTTATATTATTTAATGCTTATTTACTGTTAAATCATCACTGCAAGTTCCCTGTAAATTGAGATCGTTATAGGCTGAAACGATAGGCCTATACGATAATTATTTATTTATTTAATTGTTTAATTTTAAATATTTAACTTGGGATTGCGGGTTTGAAATGATAGAACCCGGGGTTTTTGCAAATTGCGGATTGAAATGATATATATCTGTATCACTTGACCTAAGCTAGAAAACTATATACAGAACCGTGGTTTATATAATAAATTTATGAATTGTTTTAAAAAATATTTTTAAATAGAAAGTTTATAATTTTCTGGTTTAAATGTATTTGAAGGATTTTATTTTTTTATTTATTTATAATGATTTTTGAATGAGTCAAATGTTAAATAAATGAATGTTTATGTAAAATTTTGGAGTATAACTTATTTTGGAAAATTATGAATTTTTGTTAAAAGTGAGATTTTAGTTAAGTAAAATAATTGATATTAAGTTTTATTTTGGGAATTTAAAACTTAATGGTTAAGTTAATAAGTTACAGCACTTAAATGTTGTCTTTTGTAAATAGACTGTTTTAACCTATAACTTTAGGTAGCATTTTATAAGTGCTACGGAAACTGAATTTTGATTATTTTAATAAAATTTATGGAAATAATCTTTGGAAAAAAAAGCTTAAATTTTGGAATATAATATGAATAAATAAGAATAAGGAATTGACTTTAAATGGTTTTAAATGGAAGAATTTAACTTTTAAATGTGAGTTGAAAGGCAATTAATTCCTAAATAAATTGAATAGATTTAAATGGTATTTTATATTAAATGAAATGACTGATGTTTAAATACTTGATGTTTGAAAGGATATTATGATATTGAAATGTATTTGAAATTTATTTTGATTTTTAATGTATAAATACCATTTTTTTTAAAGTTGTAACCACAGGTTATAATAACGCTTGGTTGTTAAAGAGACCGGGATCGGATGTCTGGCATACTCTCTGTCGATACCGAAAACCACTTTGACAACCATGTACGCAGTGGAGATTCCAGAATGAAGTAGGATGGTGGCGGCGTTTTCTATGAGGTAAATACGTGGACCCGACTCCCGTGAGTTGGCATAAGGTGGCTAAAACAGGAGCGATTCTCGGATTAATGAGGTAGCACCTCTGATCAGACGCACTTCTTCGTATGCCATTCTATTACTCTTGTGATTGTTTTGGTGCGCACCTTTGATTTGGGAGTGTTGTTCGAGGTGGGCGGCAGCTGCGCGCTGCGCGTTTCCATCGGTCCGGATAGCAATTGGTATATCTACTCTGGCATTGCCTAGTTGTGCCATGTCACCTACCATAGCGAGCCTTGTACGAGTTTGGTTTTCTCCCGTAGCCCGTGTGATATCCTCTGGTGGCTTCCCGATCAGGAGGGACTATGATATTGGATGGACTACTGGGACTATTACGTGTTAAGGTGGAAAATGTAAAGCCTTAATGCTATTTAAAAGTAAGTTTATTTTAATATAGACACTATTATAATAGCGAAAATATTACTACATAGTAAATAGTTTAACGGATCCTTAGAGGATGGGCGGTCCCAAGCATCCTTTAAGTTACTTGCTCTATATTACAGTACATTTGAATTAGCTTACACTATATAAGTATGTATGTCCTGACTCGAGTGTTTATGTTTTATTTTATGCTCGGGTCAGCCTGAGTTGCAGTTCAGTCATCATCTCGGAGCTAGGACTTCTGTAGATCCTTTCAAGTTGCTGGCTTCTTTCTGTCCGTTATCTTATTTATGAAATCAAGACTTTGGGATTTTTGGATTTTCTATTTGATGATTTAAACTATATTTGGGATGGAAGACTTTGTAATTTGTATTTGTTGAGACTGTTTTTAGTGGCTTCATGAACCACTGAGTATTTTTAAATTTCGCTGCGAGTATTCTGATTTTGTGTCTGTGATTCTGTGATTAATTATTTACTGCATATTCTGAGATTTGCCAAATTTTAATTACAACGCGGTATTTTGAACAATTCAAGTCCGACATGTGCGGATGCGAATGGTTGAAAATATCGGGTTGTTACACCCATGAAAATTATATCCGGATTAAGATATTGGCGGTCAGCAAATAGGTTCTTAGTTAGCCCATGAAGACTAGGATAAGAAATAAGATATTAGAGTTGCCAATAAGTTCTTAGTTATTCCATGCAAACAAAGTAATTGGAAGATAGTCCATAAACAATTAACAGATTAATAGTAACCCTAGAAACTATATTTGAGACAGATAGTCAAAATGAATGGGGATGGATAATCCATAACTGATTTATTTGTTTTGCATATTATCATAATGTTTTGAAATACTTTGTTTTAACCATTATAGATGCAGGAGCACAGTATATGGTTTTATAAATATTTTAAGATACTGGTGAGGGGAAAACCCATTCCGCTAAGCGGCGTGTTCTCACTAGATATCTAAATGGTTTGAGATGTTAAATTATTATTCATACCAAGTTTTATATCTGACTCGAAGTTTTTATTTTCACTTTAAACTCTCGAGTACCAATTGATTTTGAGTATGTTGAGTGTTAAGGTTTCAAGTTGTTCTTTTTAATGAATAAATCTTCGAGGACGTGCAGGAGGCAAATTTGTTTTTAGAGTTCTTTTATTTCCTCTATTTGTTTTGTTTTTAAAGGCAAATTGTTTTCTTATTTATCTATATACTTTGATCTACCATGGCGGCATCTTCGTATATCACTCTTGGCGTATTTTGTAATAACTATCAGAACGTGGTCTACGAATTGGAATTATGTAATCAATTTGGAATATTTGGAAATGGAATGTGGAATTTGTTTGCTGTTTATAATTTTTTCCATATTATTGTGTTTCTGTATATCAATGTATCTAATGTCGCCGTATTTGATCGCCGAGGATTAATGAATATGGACGACTACATCATCCATAGACTTTAGTTTTGGGCCTCCAGGTAGAGGGATGTTACAAGTTTGTATCAGAGCATAGGTTTATGAAACTTTAAAAGAAACTTAAACCTAAAAGATTTTTCAAACATAATCCAGTGAATTAGACAATAAGATTGGGGGTTTGGGTTAACGTTATAGTAACCTACTTGTAATTGCTATATAATTATATAATTATATATATATATATAAGTACGTATTCTCCATTCTCTTAAACCGTTCTTCTGTATCTTACAAAGGCTCATATGAAGATTTACGTGAAAGGTGATATGGAAGCAAGAAATGGAAGTGGAAATCGTGGTGGAGAAAGCACCACAACTAATGGAACTTGACCCAATATCAAGAGAAACTCGGGTCGACCGGCTAATGCTAGTAACCAAAATGCAGAAGCCAATGTGGGTGTTGGAAATCCACCAGTAGATATGGAGGCGATGTATTAGTTCTTATTGGTTTGATACAAACCGGAGCTGGTACTTGAGTTGCTGGAAATGCAAGAGGAGCAAATCCTTTGATTTCAGTTGGGAATATTGCTTTTCTGAGTAGAGATTACACTAGTTTGTGTGGAAAGCCATTCTTGGAAATGGAGAGTGCTGTAGAAGTTCAAAATTGTCTGTTGAATTGTGAGCGTATATTTTCTGATCTATGTCTGAATGATGCACAAAACTCTAAACAGTTGCAGGGGTCAGCACAACATTGGTGCAATAGTGTCACTATAGGAGTGTCGAAAGAGCAGTTAACTTGGGCTAATTTTATGACAAGATTTGAGCAAAAGTTTGCTAAGTTTGAACTAACGAGGAAATTTACGGATTTAGTTCAGGGAGAGATGTCAGTATTGTAGTATGCTACTAAGTTTGAAGAACTGTCTCGTTATAGATATGCTATTAGAAATACTGACATCAAAAGGAATGAGAAGTTCATTCGGGGACTGGGGCCCGAGCTTGCTAGATTGACCATGACACATGTCCGTGATCCTTGTAATATAGTGTTGGAGATGGTCATTCTCCATGAGGAGTTACTTGCTGATTTAGCTAAAGAGAAATCGGTGGAAACTTAGGGTTCTTGGGGGAAGAAGAGGAAGATCTTCAATAAGAGGGAAACCTAGAAGGGAGATATTTCCAAGAAGTCAAAGCCTAAGGTAGTTTGCCACAAGTGTGATAAGAAGGGTCACTTTGCTAATGAATGTCGGACAGAAAATGGGAAGAAAGCTGCAGTTAAGAAGAACGTGAAATGCTTCAATTGTGATCAAGTTGGGCATTACAAGAATCGGTATCCAGAGCCCGTTAAGGAGGAAAAAGGAAAAGTTTTTTCTACAGGGTCAGCTAGACCATTGCAGCAGATAAGGGAAAGACTATGATGGAAGGTATGCTTTTGATTCAGAGTATTTCGGTTAGATTATTTTTTGATATCAGTGCAAGTGTTTGGTAGATAGATTATGTCTGTAACCCACCTTCCTTGTTACTTCCTTAAGGGTTGCGAATCGAATAGGAGGGTATTGAATTCTAGGGTTAAGATGTGACCAGTTGGACTTGACTTATTAGGTCAAAAGTTTGCATGTAGTTTGTATGTTATTGATTTCGTAGATATCAGAATCATTTTGGGTATGGACTGGTTGACTAGGTATGAGGCTAGAATATTTTGCCAAGATAGAGAAATATTACTGAGACACCCTGATAGTCATAACCAAGTGGTATTCACATTAGAGAATACTCACCAGAGTATTAGTTCTATTCTTAATTCTATAGAGGTAGGAAATGAGTTAAGTTAGGTTCAAGTAGCAAGAGAATTTGTAGAGGTTTTTGAGCCAGTTACTGGACTACCCCCGAAAAGAGCCGTTGAGTTTAGAATAGATCTTGTGCCAAGGGCTGAACTTGTAAGCAGAACAGCTAGCAAGATGACACTAATTGAGATGAAGGAATTGAAGGTGCAGCTAATGGATCTAGAAGGAAGGAATTTTATTAGACCAAGCAGTTCTCCCTGGGGAGCTGCCGTGATGTTCGTGAAGAAGCCAGATGGGTCATTAAGGATGTGTATTGACTATCGTAAGTTGAATGAAAGGACAATTAAGAATAAGTGTCCTTTGCCAAGAATAGATGATCTGTTTGATCAATTGAGTGGATTCAGAGTGTTTTCCCAATTGGATTTGGCGACAAGCTTCCATCGGTTGAGAGTGGTGGAGGACAGTATTCCTTTGACAACATTTCAGACTAGATATGTTTTATATGAGTGGTTGGTGATGCCATTTGGATTGACGAACGCACCTGCTTTCTTCGTCGATTTGATGAACCAAGTTTTCCAAAAGTATTTGGATAGGTTTGTACTAGTGTTTACAGATGACATTCTAGTATACTCTAAGGATGAGAGAGAGAGCATGATTTCATCTTAGCGTGGTGCTTGGGATGCTGAGGCAGAATCAGATAAAGGCAAAGTTTACCAAATGTTAGTTCTGGAAGAAAGAGGTAAAGTTTCTTGGTCACATGGTTTCAAAGAAAGAGTTATCTGTCGATCCAGATAAGATCGAAGCTATGAATAATTGGAAGAGACCAAAGAAAGGGATTGAAATCAGAAGTTTTCTTGGACTTGTTGGCTACTACCGGAGATTCATTAAGGATTTCTCGCGGATAACAGTACCCTTAACTAAGCTAACCTGGAAGGAGGTGAGATTTGTTTAGTCTGACAAATGTGAGGAGGCATTCCTTAAAGCATTTGTTGACCAACGCAACCGTATTAGTAGTTCTAGATGAAAATCAAGGATTGGTGGTGTATACTGATGCATGTGGAACTGGATTAGGAGCGGTTTGATGTAGAGTGGTAAAGTCATTGCCTACGCATCTAGACAGCTTAGACCGGATGAAATCAGATATCCTACTCAAGATTTGGAGTTGGCATATGTAATCTTCGCATTGAGGATTTGGAGATATTATCTCTTAGGGAAGAGATTTGAGTTATATACCGATCATAAGTCTTTATGGTCTCCCAAAAGGAGTTGGATATGAGACAGCAGAGGTGGCTGGATTTTTTGGTTGCTTATGATTTTGTTATAGAGTATACACTAGGGAAAGGTAATAAGGTGGAAGATGCTCTTAGTAGAAAGCATCAGAATGTGGTGTTGGCTATGTTGGTGGAATGGAAAGATTTAGAAGCTTTAAGCAGGTGTGATATGCAGTTAAGATCAACTGCTGGTTCTAGCCAGAGTACCGCCAGACTATCTTGTTTAGAAGTTCGACCAGCATTGATTAAGAAAATTGCTTTCAAGCAAAAGGAGGATCCTGTATCAGCTAAGAGGATCAGAAGACTAGAGATTGGAATAGAGATTGATAATTTAAAGGATTTTAGCCTTGACCAGAGAGGGTGGCTAAGAAAGAAGGGACAGTTGTTTGTTCCAAATACGGAAGACTTAAGGAAAGAAGTTCTTGTAGAATGTCATCGATCTAAGTTTACGATTCATCCTGGAGGGACCAAGATGTATTAGGATATGAAGAGGAGCTTCCATTGGGAAGGCATGAAGAGGGACGTTGGCTTGTGGGTTAGACAGTGTGGAAACTGTCAACAAGTGAAAGCTGAACATCAGAAACCAAGTGGTTTACTACAACCTTTAAAGATTCTAGTTTGGAAATGGGACTCGATATCTTTGGATTTTATAGATGGGTCACCAAGGTGAAATAGAGGTAATAAAGATATGGGTTATAGTGGGCAGATTGACAAAGAGTGCCCATTTCATTCCAGTTAAGTCAACCATAACGACACATATTTTAACTTAGTTGTTCCTGAAGAACATAATTAGACTGCATGGAGTTCCTAATAGTATAGTCAGTGACAGAGATGCATTGTTCAGTAGTGAATTCTGCAAGAGTCTACAGGAAGTAATGGGTACTAATCTTAATATGAGTACTACATATCACCCTCAGACGGATGGGTAGATAGAGAGAGTCAATAAGGTAATCAAAGATTCATTGAGGGTTTGTATATTGGACTTTGATTGATCTTGGGAAGATCATCTACATTTGGTTGAGTTTTCCTATAATAATAGTTATCAGACTAGTATAGGAATGGCGCCATTTGAAGCTTTGTATGATAGACCGTGCAAATCACCAGCATGTTGGTTTAAGAGACTGGAGACAGATTGGTCTTATATTAGGATTTGGCTAGAGAGGCGTCAGAGAACATCGAGTTAATCCAAGGAAAGATGAAGGAAGCTCAGTCCAGACAGAAGAAGTACGTAGATAAGACGCATAAGGACCCAGAATTCTCAGTAGGAGATGAGGTTTTCATTAAGGTATCACTTATGAAGGGTGTGTTACGGTTTGAAAAGTCGAGAAATTTAGCTCCAAGATATGTAGGTACATTCCAGATTATAGAAAGGATTGGAAAGCTCGCATACAGAATAGAGTTACCAAGCAGTTTGGTAGATGTCCATAATGTATTTAATGTGTCTCATCTTTGCAAGTATGTGCATGATCCAGAGACTATTATTCCTCTGACTAGGTAGGACGACTTAGTGGTAGATCCTAATTTGAGTTTTGTTAGACAACCAGTTCGAGTTGAAGCTAGAGATGAGAAAAGATTAAGGGACGTGACAGTCAGGTTGGTGAAAGTTCAGTGGAGCGACAACGAGAAGGACTATACTAAGGAGACGGGGGATAAAATTAGAGATACTTATCTTGATCTGCTTTAAGAGTATGTCTATATTATATTTATATAGGTAGTTGCTAGTCAGTTAGATTAGTATGGTTGTTAGGAGTTGTTACAGATGATTGCTATGTTTAGTATTTAGTCCTTAATGAATTTCGAGGACGAAATTCTTTAAGAGGGGAGCCTGTTACTTGCCTAATTTTTGATAACATTATCCAAAAAATTTATTAGATAAATTAGATAGAATAATGATGATAAGGAGATTAAGATTTGAATAATTTACTTATAGGAACATGCTTATTAACAAAGTAAATGGGTTTTAAATTGGTTTAAAGGTTAATTAAACTATAGACAGACATGTTAGTAAATAGCCATTTTATATTGCACGGCTATGCACTCCACATCTTTGTCCATTCACGTTTATTATTGTCAAAATAAAAAATAAACGCAAGAACCCTAATAGAGCCAGCCATTAACAAAGGAGAGGAAGAATTTTAATCGAAAGCTAAGGTTCAAAAGCTAGGAAAGATTAATCAACAATAAATATCAAATTCCTTATCAAGTTTAAGGTGAATAATAATCTTCTACCTGTAACGATCCCGGATTTTAACTAAGTTTAATTTGATAATTTATTTAATTTTTGAATTTTTTTTTTGAAATAATTGGTAATTAATTTAAAATTTTAGTTAAATTAATTCTAAATTAATTTGGATTTTGGATATGACTAAATTAGATATACATAAGATAAATTGTATAGTTTTACACAATATAAAGTAAATATATTAGAATAAACTCTGACATCAAATTAAATATGGAATCTCATTTATATTACAAAGCAATATGACTACATAAAGAAAACAGTAACAACTTTATATCTATATGCATAAAGTAAAGACAAACCAGGCAAAGTAAGAACATGTAGCCTGTAAAAAGTTTAGAAAGGCAAGAAAAAGTGAAAAAGTAAAATATCTACAAACATAAAAAAATAAAAGAGGACGAGTATAGAAATCATAAAGGACTTAAACAATTAATGTTAGCCACCAAAGTAATATCATCAGCCACCATTATAAAGCAAAAGAAAGAAGGATCAAAAGAAAAAAAATCTGCAAAACCATAAGCTTGTAAAATAAGGCAATGAAAATTAATAGAAACAATTCTAGCACGCCTTAGCAAATCATATCAGCCGAAATAATATGAGCTGAGTCAACAAACAAGAAAAAAATCTCTGATTATATTTGTGCAAAACAAAACAATGTTCTCCCATTGTACAAACAAAATAATTATCAACCTGTAAACTTCTATTTACGTACATCAACATCCTCATTTTAGTTCGTCCATCTAAACTGTAAAATCTGAAGTGAATATTATTTCAAAAACTTAAAACAATATTCAATTTAAACAAACAACAATAGCACAAACCAAATCAGAGATCAAAGAAGGAAGTTCATCTTGCAGTTTTACAAGCCAGTTTCAAAATTTAAGAAGCTCTGTCTTCTTCCTTAAACACTGTGAGTAAACATACTATCTTGAAGTTTAAAACTTGATGATTGATTTGTAGAAAATCTTGGGTTAGCTAGCTATCTATTGTAAATATGAGTTCTGTGATGATTTCTGTTTACTGAAAGTTGTATCTTGCCATGTTTTCAATATTTCAAGCTACAGAGTAAATGAAAGTAAATAAATTTAAAACAAAACTTCTTCATATAATTAAATTAAAACTTAGGAAT
Source organism: Allium cepa (assembly GCA_030765085.1). Lineage (NCBI taxonomy): Eukaryota > Viridiplantae > Streptophyta > Magnoliopsida > Asparagales > Amaryllidaceae > Allium > Allium cepa. Next base: position 209,399,626 of record CM060934.1, read on the forward strand.
TGAAATTTGTAAGGTTTGTTTGAACTAAAATCAGAACTTAGATTTGTTTTGAAGGTTTACAATGTGATGTAGATATTGGATGTTCATGTTACAATAAAAAGAAATCATAAGTTAAAAATTCGAATGTTTCAAATTGTGGATTTGATTTCATATCATGATTAAGTATACAAAGCTAAGATTTTTAAACCAAAAACAATGATTTTTAGAGGATTAAACAAGGTGCAGCTCCTATATGGACTCAAACTGCACTTTTATCAATTTCTGTTGGATGAATAAATATTAGGTTTTGAAATTTGTTGCATAGGTAGATTGATAATACGCGAATTCAAGAAAAATGCTAAAAAAATTATTTAATGCAAGAATTTTGGGGTCGAATCAAATATAGGGTTTGGTTCGTGTTTGTTTTTATGTTCTGTAATTTGTGATTTTGCCACCGTGAATCAATCGAGCTATTCGCGATGCTGGGTGATCGTAGAGGAGAATATGGTCGTGTCGTGGACGAAGTGGCTTCACCTCCGGTGGTCAGTATTGCTAGGGCGAGGCGTTTTCTCGTGGTTGTTCGAGCTACTTGTTCGAGCTACAGGCTTTTTTTTATTTCGACCTTTTTACGAAATATTGGGTTTTGTTTTCGATCGAGAGGTTGATTTGGGGTTTGTGCGAGGTGACGAGGGTCGCCGGAAGGGTGGCTAACCACCATGCACGTGCACGGTGGCGATCGGTGACGGTGATTCACGTTTAGGGTTGTCGCGTGTTTTGCTCGAGTATAATTGGGGTTTGCTTCGAGTTTAAACCTGGTGCGCGTGAGTGTTTAGAATATACTGTTGTCTTTAACTTAAACATAATCTTATATAAGAAAAAAGAAGAAGAAAAGGAATAGGGTGAAGAAGAAGAAAAGGGTAGGGGAAGAAGGAACGCGGGGGAATCAGGAGTGAGACACGGGTTTCACTCGGGTAAACCAAGTGTTTGCCTCGGGTGGGTTTTCTATGTAAATCGACTTGATAAATCTTTTAAGTTTTTGCTAAATAATGTTAGTAATAATAAAATTAACAATGTTGAAAAGTTTTTAGTTAAGTTTTGATTTAAAACTCATAAAGAAAGGTTGGTTAATGTAAAATGTATAATTAATTTAAGTAAATTAAGAGTATAATTAATACTTGTAATTAAATTAATAACTTTAACAGTGGTTTAAATTCAAAGTTTAAAACAATAGATTCAAATGGAACTTTGGAATCTTAAGGTTTAAAATGAATTTGGATTTTTAAATCAAGAATATAAAATCAAGGTTTCAAATCAAAGATTTAAATCAAAGGTTTAAAATGAATGTTTAATCTAATGGATTCAAGTTTACTTTGAATCCAAAACTGGAATTTAAATCAGTTTTTAAATCTAAATGCGTTTTAAACATGTTTAAATTAAATAGCTTTTAAAAGTATATTCGTTTTCAAACAAATGTTTAACTTGATTTTTATAAAAATTTTTTATAAAGGTTTCTTAATTTTGAGTAAAGAGTTAAATAAATTGTTTTAACTTGATTTTGCACGTTAAATAATTAATATATTTCGAAAGCTTAATTTTTAAATAAAATTTAAGTAATCTAGTTTAAAACTTTTCTTATATAAGTTTCATATATAAGTAATGAATGTTCTTTACATTGTTTTAAAGTTTTATAAATGGAATTTAAATTTGGTAATGTTTAATTGGTTAATCATTTTGAATCTTAAATTCAAAATGGAATTTGAATTAAACTTAAAGTGTAATGTTTTAAATCCACTTTAATGTTAGTGAAGTCATTAATAAAGAAATGGATTACCTTAGAGATAATTAAGGTAATTAAGTGATTTAATTAATAAGATAATTAAGGGATTAATTTATTTAATTTATAAATTAATAATTTAGATTAATTTATAATTAGAAATAATTAGTAATGATTTAATCTAAGATAATTTCTTAAGAAAGTAATTAAAGAAATGTTATTGTTTAATGAAGATAATCAACTAAGGATTATTAAGTATTAATTAATGTGATTAATTTTTAATAATTAATTCAGATTAATTAATTTAATAATAATCAAGTATAGTTACTTAATGGAAAAAAATTAAGGAATAAATTACTCAGTGTAATTAATTGAGTGAAATTAATTAATTCTTAATTTACTATGACTAGCAAATTTATTCATAGAGATTAATCTGATTTAAATCAATCAGATAATTAAAATAATCCTAATTATGGATGTTGGAGTTGTATGGAATGCCGAATCGTACGATATCTCTGATATGGGATGTTTTGTGGTATATCCTAATTTGTGTTGTGATTTGTAATTTAATTATCTGGGATGGATATAATTTATTATCTGTAATATATATATATATATTTATATATATATAATCGTCATCTGTATATAAAAGATAAGCGTTATAGATTATACCGCTTATCAGCTATATTGTTGTATTTGAATCTATGATGGTTGAATGTTGTTGCACTATTGGGTTAAACCCCTGGACGACACCATACACACACAAATATAGATTTCACGAGGAAATCGATTAAGTCACAGAATTTTGAAATGATTTTAAATAGACAATTTGAATTCAAACGGTTTGGAAATGGAATCGGGTTAAATATGAGAAGCTTTTGGAAAGGAATTTCAAAGATAAAATTTATTTTTGAATAACTTGATAACACTTTGAAATTTAAATAATTTGATTTAAATTTAAATTCAAATTTTGAAACTGAATTCTATGATTTGAAACTAGGGATTAAAGATGTTATATAAGTTATATATGGGTTAAACCATTTTAAATGTATTGATTTGGAAACTTGAATTTAATTCAAAGGCTTTAACTCGTGCAAATATAATTGGATTCTTCCGAAACGAAAACCATTTGTTTTCAAATAATTAAAGCTTTCATATAACAAATGAACGTCCAATTTGTGTTAAAAGGAATTTCTAGTTTGAAATGAAAGTGATTTCCAAGTTATGGAAGTGGGTTGAAAGCTATAAGTTGAATCTTCAATTCAAAGATTTAAGGAGTTAATCCAATCAAAATGGAAATTGTTTTGGAAATCTATGAATGGATCTTTGTGAAATTGTGTGAACTTTGTGAAATAAATATTTTTATTTAAGAATATTTGAAATGGTAATTTGTTTAACCATTCAAAAGAAAGGTTTTGGATTTTATAAGTTGTGACTTAACTGAAATCCCATATCTATATATTTTAAATATTGCGCTCACTATTCGGTTTAGCCGAGAGAGGACCTTGTGTCATAAAACCCATTCCAAATAGTGATACGTCGTTATGGATAGCATTTGAAGACCGATGGTGAAGACCGAGTATTTGTGAGAACGATAGGGTAACCTATCGATTGTCTCTACACCGAGTCACGCCGGTATAGAGATTCCCTAAGTGATGGGAAGTCTGATCGGGATTGGGAATACCCGGATTTGCAAGGGCTTCTTTGGGAGTGCCTTCGGTTCTATTCGAACCCGGGACATACTTGTATGGTTGTATGTTTGACACTACACTTTGAGATATAAAGCAGATTTCTTTCAAATACATATCTGTTGGTGGCGGAGAATTTATTCTCTTAGCTTAACACCCTTCTCTGAGACGTACGAGCTCAGAGGTTATGTAACGATCGTGATTTTTCGTTGCCGAAAAACCGAACCGTTAGGGTTGAAGAAGAAGAAAGAGGTAGAAGAAGAGAGAGAAAGATAGAAGAAATAGAAACAAGTAACAGAACAGGAAACAATATCAGAATCTCACAATCGCAGCGGAACAACATATAATAGATAAATGAATATCATTAAAACAAAAGAACTATACATTTTATACATTACATCACATTACATTCATCATCAGAGTGTACAACAACAAACAGCGGAAAAGAAATACTATATACAATAGATAATAGACTACGCTATCCTGCTCGCCTCCAGATTGCCACAGCAACTCCCGAATCCAGAATAACCTGATAACCTAACTCTAGACTGCCCGTGTGGAAAAATGGGTGGGCACCCAGAGTTTAGGAACGAAACAATAAACTCCAGGTCAGTCATGGGACTGGTATGAGAACTCAAAACAGTTTATCTTTAAACCAAGCAAAAAGAAAATTTAAATTTTGAAATCCGCAATGCTTTTTGGAAAATGAAACTACCATAAGGCCTCCCGCCACACACACAATGCAAACGCAGAATTGGAGGAGATTTCTCCTTATGATAGTCAAAGATGCTTACTACGCAAAAATCAAATCATTTTCGTTATTATTATTAGTGCATAGTGTAGAAAACAGTTTCGAAAGTAGAATATAAATCCTAGCCAGCATAGACATTCCGAACTATGCCTACTATAGCTACCATCCAAACAGTGGTGACCACCATAAGTGAATGGCAAGTAATACAACTAAAACCGTACAAGGCACGTATTGGATGAATGGATTTCCAACAAATGGTCAGGCTAAGGAACTTCCTACTGCCACATGGGATCGCCTCTGGCGGGACGTCCCGAGAAACTAACGTTACGGTTAGATCTCTGCCAACACAAGGCCGGGTTACCTCTGTAACTAGGTAACTACTACACGAATATGTCATCCCCCGGTCCTTTGGGACCTTTATCCGAGCACTCGATTCCAACAACACCACACAGTAATAGATATAGTGTATCAACATGAGTAAATATCTGGGCTCCATTCCATGATACCACCCTTTTCCAGAAGGAAATGACATACCCTAAAGGGCGCGACCCTCATAACCTTGCCGCATATTCCTGTTTCGACCATTTCCGGGGAGTGAGGTCTGACGAAGTCTCGTCCACAAAGCTACGCTTTGTGCAACAAAGCCATGCTTTGGGTCAACAGATGACCAAAGCAATGATCACAAAGATAAATGATCAAACAAATGATCATATCACAAATGACCAACCAATGATCATCACACAGCAGCACTCAGCATGTCACATTACCAGATTGGGAATATATCGCTGATAACCTTCAACTACATAACCTCTGAGCTCGTACGTCTCAGAGAAGGGTGTTAAGCTAAGAGAATAAATTCTCCGCCACCAACAGAAATGTATTTGAAAAGAAATCTGCTCTATATCTCAAAATGTAATGTCAGACATGTAACCATACAATCTGTTCCGGGTTCGAACAGAACCGAAGGCACTTCCAAAGAAGCCCTTGCAATCCGGGTATCCACAATCCCGATAAAATTTTCCATCACAAAGGAAATCTCCATACCGTAGCTAACGATGCAGAGACAATCGATAGGTCATCCTATCGTTTTCACAAATACCCGGTCTTCAACACTGGTCTTCAAATGCTATCCATAACAACGTATCACATATTCGGAATGGGATATACGACACAAAGGTCCTCTCCCGGCTAAACCGAATAGCGAGCGCTTATTTTAAAAATAAGTGTAGCATTCAATCTCAAACAAACACAACAAATACCATCCAAGGGTAAATACTGATAGTCGGTTATTTAACTATCAATAAAGATGCGCTACATCATCAGATTCCAAATAATTTTCCAAAATTATTTAATCCCAAAAATATCTTCACAATATATATATATATATATATATATATATATATAATATACCTTCCAAATAATTGCCCAAATTATTTGTTTTACCAAAATATCTTTACACGATATAATTTCCACACTTCAACCATTTGAAAACCAATTTCAAATTACTTTCATCCTTTATACCCTTTGTAAACAAATTCCAAATCATCAAATAAATCCTTACCGATATATTTTAAACTTACGTTCCAAATTCGTAAATTCATTTCCATACTTCAAAATAAACCAATATTCATTTTTAACAAATTTCCCTTCCTTTACAAATTCCATAGTGAATTCCAAATTTCCCTAATATCTACTGATTTACGATTCTCAAATCGATTTCAAATTATTCGCTTTCAATTTACCTTTAAAAGATGAATCCTCAAAAACGTTTCATTTCATATTGAAAACGCATTTCCATACTTATTAAATAATAAGTAATTCACAAATTTATTTATTTCCAACAATTTGAAAATATTCAATATACTTAAATCTCAATTAAGTATATATTTCATTCTTTTTAAGGAAAACATTCTTTTATTCACTTTTAGTTGGGTCAAAACGAATGTTGCGTAAAACATCGTTACGACAACCCAAAATCACTAGTATAGGGATTCGAAATAAAAATAGAAACATAAATTCCAATACTACACAAAATATTTCCATTTGGAAACCATTTACTATAACAACATTGTTATAGTCCACCGTTCCTCTATTTTCTCAAAAACGCCTATTTCAACAATGAATGTTGAAATCTATGTATTCGATACTTAATGCATTTTAAAGAATCTTTAAATCGTTTTAAAATTCCCTTTAAAACATTCTTCTCCCAAAACATACCCATTTGACTTAATAATATATTCATCGTTTAAAAGAGTGAATATAACTCCTTTAACAAATTCTAAATTCAATTTATCAAATTCCATTGATTTCAAATTTATAAACAACGTTTATAAATTCTATTTCTATTAATAATTTCGGTTTAGAAATCTCTTTTATTAAGCCAATTCAATTTATAAACCCAATTTCTATACCAAAAGTTCGTATTATAAGTCAAGAGCTTATAATCTATTTATTTACTAAACCGTTCCTTTAAAACTTCACAATTTCTTAGATCTTATTACTGATAAGATTCCTTTAAGTTTTATAATAGTTTTCAACTTATAAAAACCTACTTTATAAACAATTTCTATAAATGTCCCCTTTTAAATGCCCAAAATCCATTTTTATAAGTTAATTACTTATAAAACCTTTATTTCAACATCTATTTATTTTATAACTCTCAAGATTTACAAATCTATGGTTTTTAGTGAAACCCATTTTATACACCTTTTTAACACTTTATAAACTCGTTTCATAATTCCCATAAATTTAATTTATAGATATCAATTTATAAAATCTTTTATATAAACTATTAACAAAAATTATCCAAAATCCCAATTTAACTATTTTAAAAATCTAATTAATTTAAAATTTTCCTTTTGGTTATATTTCATAAAAATATTAATTCTTATAACATAAAATTTTATACGTTCATTTATATTAAAATGGATCAATCCAAAAATTTAATAAAACGTATACTTTGGAAAATCACTTTAAAAACCCTTTTTAAATTCAAAATCGTTATTTTTAACTTTACAAATGAATCCGATGATGCAACAGCATCAATGGTCAATCACGGGAATAAACATCATATGTCGATATGATAGTTAACAATCATCACAATATTTATAAACAAATAAATATTTGTGAGGAATCCAGTTGGATCCCTCCAACCTGTTTCCCAGCATCCACAGACGTTAGCACAATACCAATTCCGCTTCAAGACGGTATATTGTGGTATATGGGATTTTATAAAATATTATCCGCTTAATAGGCGGCGCAATAGGGTCTCATCCGCTATACGAGGCGGGAAATCAAATCCAATATATACATATGCCAATATATATATATATATATTGCTATATATAGATATATATCCTACTATATCTACTAACACAATCAAACAACAATCATCAATCAACATTAACTATTTATAATTTTAAATCATACTGTTCGATTGAGTGAGGAGTTCTCACCTTGGTTTTATTTCCGGTTTCAGCGTTCGTTTCGAATAAAATTAAACGAACGTTTAATTTTACTCGAAATTCCAACGAGCTCCAATCGACCCTAAATCAGTTTCATCGCGAAGAGCACGACCATACGATCCCAATGCACTTCGATTCACCTAAATCGGACCTTGTATGGAAAAGATATCGCAGTTTAAAGTTTTGTACAGTTTAAATTAAAAATAAATTCAAATTAACAAAAAAAAATTATTTCCACCTCAATGCTACAGGCCGCACGCAATCTCCTCTCCCTCTCTTCTTCTCGCGTGCGAAACTCCTCTCCAGGAAACAGAACGCGCACAAACCCACTCATCACAATACTAGGGTTAAAGGCCGCGACCACCACGATGCACGAAAACACGATCAGGGAGTGTCATTTTGAAGCCCATCCTTGCCTCCACTCTCGGCCGTTGACGGGTCAAACTCGGTTCCCTGAAGCTCCTTGAATCTCGTGCGCAACCGGTCCCCTTTGCACGAAAATCCTCGTCAATCCGCTTCGTTTTAAACGATCTTGACCGTTGGATAGGAAGATCTCACTGTCCTCTACGATTTGTTAGTTGGAAGTTTTGCGAATCGCTGCTTGGATTTGGAGAAAATGAGGGAGAAAGATGGGACGATTTCGGCCATTAATGTTGTAACTGGCAGCCGACTTTGTAATTAGGGTTTAGAGAAAAAGAGTAAACATATATACTAATTTTTATATTATTTAATTAATATAATTCTCGATTTAACCGATTATGCAAACGACCTCCAAACTACGCGTTCCGACAGGCAATTCTGAGGTTTTTCCACGTTCCGGACACAATGGAACTGGTTTCGGAAGCTAATTCGATCATCTGTGTGAGATACGGCTATAAACGATCAATTTAAATTAAAACCGATTTAAATCGATTTCGAGGCGTTTTAGCTTGCACCGGACAAACGGTAAATCCAATGGACTTGAAATTTGAAATCTTACAATAATATCACATTACGGATCCGATGAAACTGGTTTCGTCGAAATCCGAGACCGTTTGAAAAATGGCTATTTTAACTCGCCAAATTAATATTAAGACGATTTCGATGCGTTTCGAGCTGCCACGGTCAAACGACAACTCCGATTGCTACAAAAATTGAAATCCGATAATAACTAACTATTACGGATCCAATGGAACTCGTTTCGTTCAATTCTGAGACTGTTCAAAAATTGGCTATTTTTCAGTCGATAATTAAATATTAAAATATTCAATTTTTGCAAATTAACTCCAAATTCAATTTTAAAAGTTCTAAAATATTTCTATAACTTTAATATGATAAAATAAAATTTCCCAAATCATTTTCAATCATATTTAACTCAAATTTAAATATTTTCTGGAATTTCACTATTAAATTATTGATTTAATTGTCCGATTAAATCTAAATATTCGATAAATAAATTGTTCGACTTAAAAATTCCACTTATTAATATTTAAAATTAATTAAACATTCAAATTTAAATTATCAAAAATTCTGGATCGTTACAGGTTATGTAGTTGAAGGTTATCAGTGATATATTCCCAATTTGGTAGTGTGGCATGCTAAGTGCTACTGTGCGTTGTTTATCAGAGCATGGCTTCTATATGAAGCGTAGCTTTGTGGACGAGACTGCATTGGGACCTCACTGTTGAATATGCGATTATATGATTTTTGTTTGATGATAGTAAACACACACACACACACATATATATATATATATATATATATATATTCGTGTAAATGTATTTGTTAATGTACTATTTTATTTTTCACAGATTAAATAAATATTTGTTGAATAAAATTAAATAACACAGAATTTGAATTTAAACAAAAGTTTTATTCAAACAAATATTTATTACAATTTTGAATGGTACAAATTCAAGCTCTCGCTATTCACTATACAACTTTGATACAAATTCAATTACATCACAATTTTACGTATACAGTTGATCTCACTACATATCTCTCACACTCGTATTTATCTTCAACTTCATTCCAGATTGAATCCAGCATCTGAGCAATCTGCAAAAATACACACTAACGAAGTAAAATTGAAAAGGAAATATTTTTGCAGTATAAAATAAAATGTGAATTTTGAAAATAATATTTGCCTCAGTTATTTGGGTTGTTCGTCATCATTTAACTTTGAATTCATCATACACGAACAACTTGTGACATACACAGTGTATCACTGTATATGCCACAAGGCCGTGCACACTGAGATATACACTTGATTGATTTACAGGGACAGCTGAGCACAGGTCAAACCCAAATTATCGAATTCAACTCAAGTGCAATAAAATAATGTCACAACTTTCAACACAAGGTTAAATCCGAGCCTCAAGCTGGATTCAACTCAGGTGCAATATCAAAAGACCGCATGGTCAGTGCATAGTCGCATCAAGAAACCAAAACCAGAAAGTACACATGACTATCTCAACTTCAAACTCACAAAAAGCATGATACAAAGACTACAATTACAAAACTCAACTCAACATAGATGCATATGCACAAGTCAAGTGATGCACCAGTGATACCAGTGGAATGAACAAGAGCAGCCTCCACATATATGGTCCGAAACTCCACGACAATTAGTCAATTACAAATGAACATATAGGATGATCACACATGAATACAACTCACATGCAAGCACAGCCTCAAACCAGCATCAAGTCAAGTCAACCAGAGCAATGGAAGCAGTGTGCAAACAGCAGGTCGAAAAGTACTCAGGGATGAACACAAAAACGTACAAATCAAAGATCACATGACCAGACACACATGAATATGAAGACTACAAAGGCAATGCACCAGTGAAACAACTCAGCAATGAATTTAACCAGGAACAAGACTCAAGCACCATCAAAGTTCAACACAAAGAGATAGTCGACCAACAGCTACATGAATCAACAACATATCAAATGAACTAATGAACACATCAACTACAAGCAAGTGCACACACTAAATCAAAGTAGTGCAACTTGATAACAAAGACCAGTATCGTTGCACCAGTGATACCAGTGAAGCCAAGACCAGAAAAACAAAACTACAAATGCTCAAGTAGGAGTTTTGATATAAAGAACGCCCACTAAATCAACAACCATAATGACCAAAAGCAATGTCGAACAAGATAAAGTTGAGACCAGAATCAAGCAACAATATGTATACGTCAGTGAACAAAATCAAATCAAGGTCGAAGTCAACCAGAACGAGAACGAAAAAATTCAATAACCGAAGTCAAAGTCAGAATCGATCATGCTGTGGTCATCACGAAATGAATCAAAGCCGTGACCATCAAGCAACGAAAATATATATGATTATGAACAAGTCGTAAATCATCTCAAACATCCATACGAAAATCAACGACCAAGCTATATCAGTTGACAAATTCAAATAAAGTATATACGACGAGAATTCAGGGGATCGAACCCTATAAATTGAAATTAACATCATTGGAAAATGGTATCGACTTCAAGCAAGCCAAACCCAGCAAAGCAAAAGGAGTAAATTACATACCGGAATCGCAGACAAACTCGATCCAAATTGGAGAAGCCGTGTGGTAAAAAAAGAGAGCATCGATCGACAAAGGAAGCACGTCAATCATCATTCGATCGAGCAATTCAAGCGGCGCCTTCAATTTGCACAAGCCCTAATTTCGCCAAAGAGGAACGAAGATTGAAAGGCCACCATTTTTCTCAAGATAATAAAAGGATCGGACTGGAATGAAGTAAAAAGGGGGCCGGCCTTGTTAAAGAATAAAAAAGGATTAAGATTTAATTAGGGCTTTATTTTAAATTTGTTTTAAATTATTTTTCTAAATTTAAACAAATTTAAACTCTTTTTTAAATCGTTGTATTTACTAGTCGTGTGACTAGGGCACAAACTACGTGGCGTAGTTTGAGAATTCACAACTCAGTAGCTAAGTTGTGGCAGAGTTTTGAGCGTAGAGTTAGGTTTAGTCGATAGCGGGTGTCGCGAGTTTACGTGTGTAAGCGTCTGACTGACTAATTTCTAGTAGAAACCTTGAGGGTAGCACGTAGGCAGGGTTTTGCCGAAGCTGGGTAAATTCTGTGTTGTTCTGTTTCCGTTATTTATATTCTGCGATATCTGTGCTGCTATTATTCTGCTGTGAACTGTGTTGAAATCTGAATTGAATATTTTATAAGCTTCCACATAAATTTTTATAATTGATAGTATTACCCTATTCACCCCCCCTCTAGGGTGAAATCGATCCTACAAGTGGTATCAAAGCTAGGAATAGAAGCCAATGTTGTTTTAAAAATTCGTGTTTCAGAAAACAATTTTTTAAAAAAAATTTGAATTTTTAAAATGGCTTCTTTTAATAATGCTTTTGCTGAGGGTCAGTCCATAGTTAGACCACCAATGTTCAATGGTGAATATGCTTACTGGAAAAATAGGATGGAAATTTTTCTAAAAACCATTGACGCTAGGGATATTGTTGAGACAGGGTATAGAGCGCCAACTATAACTGTAGATAATCAGGAAATAGATAAACCAAAGGAACAATGGACGGAACTAGAAAATAAATTAAAAAATACTAATGCTAAAGCTATGAATTCTATTATCTGTTCATTGGATCAATTTGAATTTAATCGTGTCTCACATTGTCTAACTGCGCAGGAAATATGGCACACACTAGAAGTGACTCACGTAGGAACATCTCAAGTCAAAGAATCTCGCCTTGCCATGCTAAGCAGCGAATACGAGAACTTCACAATGGCGAAGGAAGAAAATGTCAAAGAGATGCATGGACGACTTTCCAATATCGTTTACAAATCAAAAGCTCTTGGAAAATCATACACAGAGTTGGAGATAGTCCAAAAAATCCTCGGAGTCCTTCCACGAAAATTTAAAGCAAAGGTGACTGCCATTCAAGAATCGAAAGATTTAAAACAAATGAAAGTTGAAGAACTCGTCGGAAATCTCACCACTTGTGAGCTAGAAACGAAATTCAAGGAAGAGCGTGAAGGAAGTGACACTCGAAAGAAATCAATAGCTCTTAAAGGAACAACAGAAAGTGATGGTGATGGTGATGATGCAGCAGCAGAATTGGAGCTATTAATAAAGAAATTCAAAAGATGGAATTACAAATATGGAAATTTAGCTCGAATTCAAAAAGCGAAAAGTAGAATAGCTAAAGCACTAGACTACTCTGAAGAACAGAAGATCATCTGTCACAAGTGCAACCAACCCGGACACATCAATCCCAATTGTCCTCAAAATCAACGCGACTTTAAAAAAAAATCAAAAAGGAAAAGTTTTGTAGCCACGTGGAATACAAGTGATGAAGATAATCAAAGTTCTAGCAGTGAGAGTGAGAAAGCAGATATGTGCCTTCATGGAAATATAACTGATAGCGACGATGACGAGCCAAGCGAGGTATCAAAACTTGCTCACTCTGAATTACTTATTTATTTCCACGAAGTGAATGGCTGTTTTGAATGACTTAGGGAGAAATATGCCAAACTTGAATCACAAAAAGGCACTTTGATAGAATTAAATTAACAAATTGACCAATTAGTTGAAAATTATCAAAGAAGGATCCCTAAGTGTGATAAGTGTCCAACATTCGAAGATGAAATTAAAAAATCAGAAATCAATATAAAATCACTTGAAAATGAAATTCTGATTTAAAAGAGAGTGAAAATACTAGGAGAGAGCATTCTATGAAAAAGTGCACACAATTGTTAAACGAAAATGAATCTCTCAAAACACAAGTCCAACAATTATCAACGACTTAATATTCAAAAAGTGAAAAATCGTTGAATATGCTATTAGGAAAGCAAACTGTTAATATGGTTAGACAAGGACTTGGATACAATAAATCAAAAATTGTTGAATGCAATATTAACCAAGTTAATTCTATGTGCACAATTTGTAGAAAATATGGACACAATCACAATAATTGTCTGTATAGACCCAAACATGTGAAAACTATACTGATTTGGGTTCCAAAAGGCACAAATATAAAATCTCTCAAAGTTAAACAAATTTGGGTGCCAAATGGAACAATTATAAATAGCTTTGGGTCTCCACAAAATTATTTTTCTAAATATTCTGCCACTAACAACCATGGACCTATAAAAACAAATAGGTCACATAAATCTTTTTCCGTGTAGGTGTGGTGGCAGGCTAAGGAACAACAACAGCGTTCTCTGGATTTTGGTTGTTCCAAGGGCACACCGAGTGACAAAGTAAAGTTTCTTAGCCTAGTATAAAGGTGACAGAATCACAATGGACAACAACGAAAAATATCATAAAGGTAAAACAGGTAAAGGTATATTTATTTGAACGATATATTAAATGTGATAATCTGCACCGTATTCTGAATTAAATCAGTCAATAATGAGATGATGAAAAGATGATGATTCTGACTTATTCAACATAGTTGGCCAAATTATATTCTTATGCAAAACACAATAAAATTCTCTAGATTCTTTGAATTACTTCATATATATTAATTTGGATTAATAAGTGTTTTTTGTTGGATGTTAATACAATTGGTTATAATACGGCTAATTCAATATTCACGGTTTTCAGATTATTTACACGGCTTCGATTAAAATTCAAGAGAATGTCATTTAAATTGCTTTTAAAATTGAGTTTGAAATTTTTGGTGCACACTTCATGGTTTGGTCGATAAAATTCAATTAAAGATGTTTTTGAGTGAAAGAGAAATTCTGATGCAGATTACACTGGTAATCTAGTTGATAGAAAAATTACTAGTTGAACGTGATTTTTGAGACATTTAGTAACTGCATCGTTTTTCAAAGAAAATATCTGCATATTTTTCATTTCAAACAATTTTTAAATAGCAGATAATTTTCTTATAAAACCCCCTCGAGAAAATCATTTTTGACCATATTTTCAGATTAGACATTTTGAAAAATTGATTTCATGATTATTTTTGAATTTGATTTTAAATGACTATTTTGATTAATATGACTCCCTAATAATTATCGAAAAGATAAATAGTGATTGAAAAAGTGATGAGTGTTGATATTTATTATATATTATGACTCGAGACGGTATAATTAGTAAATTTCTTTAGAAAGTTAAACAAGAGTAATAAAACTTTTTGTTGGTAAAAATTCCATGACCATCTCTATCTCTATCATATTTCTAACGACCATCACTCATCAAAATTCTATATAGTTTGTCGATATGTGGTACTTTAAACAGGAATCGTTCGTTTTTCATTTTTACATTTTTTAAAAAAATAATAAAAAAATAATAATAATAAATAAATACCAAAGTATTCACTCTCATTTAAAAGTCCTCACGATTATGCATAAGTGAATTACTTGGAATTTGTTATGTCCTTCCATGTTCATTTAAAAGTCCTCACGGTTATGCATGTATGGAACGCATATCAAAAGTGATTTTTAAAATAAACAAGTTGATTCTAATCTCATTTAAAAGTCCTCACGGTTATGCGTGGTTAGAAGATACTTGAATTCATTTTTTTAAAATAAAATTGGAATACTACTAATCTCATTTAAAAGTCCTAACGGTTATGCATGTATAGTAGATATTCAAATTCCTGATATAAATATACCACAAATAGACACAACTGTATGGTTTTATGATGACATAATTCCCGTCATTCTAAAAGTGGAATATGAGCCTAACAAAATATTTATGATTTTTGTTTTATTTTTTATTGAAATTTAATATTTATATTCAATTGAATTTTAATATTGGATTAATATCGATCACTTTATCTCTATCTTCTCTAACACTATAGTTCTTTTGCTGATAACAAAAGGGGGAGAGAAAAGTTAAGATTTTGTCAAATAAAATCAAGCAAAGGTCAAATAATTTTCTATTTGCATCTAGGTTCATTTGCATATTTTTATTTGTATGCATATATGTAGGGGGAGCTTTGTGTAGAGAGGAAGCATTTAAATAGGGGGAGCAATTAGAGCATATCAATGATCAAATACATTTAACATATTCAAAATCTTAAATATATGTTTGTTATCATCAAAAGGGGGAGATTGTTGAATATGCGATTATATGATTTTTGTTTGATGATAATAAACATATATATATATATATTCGTGTAAATGTATTTGTTAATGTACTATTTTATTTTTCACAGATTAAATAAATATTTGCTGAATAAAATTAAATAACATAGAATTTGAATTCAAACAGAAATTTTATTCAAACAAATATTTATTACAATTTTGAATGGTACAAATTCAAGCTCTCACTATTCACTATACAACTTTGATACAATTCAATTACATCACAATTTTACATATACAGTTGATCTCACTACATATCTCTCACACTCATATTTATCTTCAACTTCATTCCAGATTGAATCCAGCCTCTGAGAAATCTGCAAAAATATACACTAACGAAGTAAAATTGAAAAGGAAATATTTTTGCAGTATAAAATAAAATGTGAATTTTGAAAATAATATTTGCCTCAGTTATTTGGGTTGTTCGTCATCATTTAACTTTGAATTTATCATACACGAATATCTTGTGACATACACAGTGTATCACTGTATATGCCACATGGCCGTGCACACCGAGATATACACTTGATTGATTTACAGGGACAGCTGAGCACAGGTCAAACCCAAATTATCGGATTCAACTCAAGTGCAATAAAATAATGTCACAACTTTCAGCACAAGATCAAATCCGAGCCTCAAGCTGGATTCAAGTCAGGTGCAATATCAAAAGACCACATGGTCAGTGCATAGTCGCATCAAGAAATCAAAACCAGAAAGTACACATGACTATCTCAACTTCAAACCCACAACAAGCATGATACAAAGACTACAATTACAAAACTCAACTCAACATAGATGCATATGCACAAGTTAAGTGATGCACCAGTGATACCAGTGGAATGAACAAGAGCAGCCTCCACATATATGGTCTGAAACTCCACGACAGTTAGTCAATTACAAATGAACATACAGGATGATCACAAATGAATACAACTCACATGCAAGCACGGCCTCAAACCAGCATCAAGTCAAGTCAACCTGAACAATAGAAGCAGTGTGCAAACAGCAGGTCGAAAAGTACTCAGGGATGAACACAAAAATGTACAAATCAAAGAACACATGACCAGGCACACATGAATATGAAGACCACAAAGGCAATGCACTAGTGAAACAACTCGGCAATGAATTTAACCAGGAACAAGACTCACGCACCATCAAAGTTCAACTCAAAGAGATAGTCGACCAACAGCTACATGAATCAACAGCATATCAAATGAACTAATGAACACATGAACTACAATCAAGTGCACACACTAAATCAAAGTAGTGCAACTTGATAACAAAGACCAATATCGTTGCACCAGTGATACCAGTGATGCCAAGACCAGAAAAAAAAACTACAAATGCTCAAGTAGCAGTTTTGATATAAAGAACGGCCACTAAATCAACAACCATAATGACCAAAAGCAATGTCGAACAAGACAAAGTTAGAGACCAGAATCAAGCAACAATATGTATAGGTCAGTGCACAAAATCAAGTCAAGGTCGAAGTCAACCAGAACGAGAACGAAAAAAATCAATGACCGAAGTCAAAGTCAGAATCGATCAAGCTGTGGTCATCACAAAATGAATCAAAGCCGTGACCATCAAGCAACGAAAATATATACGATTATGAACAAGTCGTAAATTATCTCGAACATCCATACGAAAATCAACGACCAAGCTATATCAGTTGACAGATTCAAATAAAGTATATACGACGAGAATTCAGGGGATCGAACCCTATAAATTAAAATTAACATCATTGGCAAAAGGTATCGAGTTCAAGCAAGCTAAACCCAGCAAAGAAAAAGGAGTAAATTACATACCGGAATCGCAGACAAACTCGATCCAAATTGGAGAAGCCGTGTGGTAAAAAAAGAGAGCATCGATCGACAAAGGAAGCACGTCAATCATCATTCGATCGAGCAATTCAAGCGGCGCCTTCAATTTGCACAAGCCCTAATTTCGCCAAAGAGGAACGAAGATTGAAAGGCCGCCATTTTTCTCAAGATAATAAAAGGATTGGGCTGGAATGAAGTAAAAATGGGGTCGGCCTTGTTAAAGAATAAAAGAGGATTAAGTTTTAATTAGGGCTTTATTTAAAATTTGTTTTAAATTTGTTTTCTAAATTTAAACTCTTTTTTAAATCGTTGTATTTACTAGTCGTGTGACTAGGGCATAAACTACGTGGCGTAGTTTGAGAAATTGCAACTCAGTGGCTGAGTTGTGGCAGGGTTTTGAGCGTAGAGTTTGGTTTAGTCGATAGCGGGTGTCGCGAGTTTACGTGTGTAAGCGTCTGACTAACTAATTTCTAGTAGAAACCTTGGGGGCAGCACGTAGGCAGGATTTTGCCGAAGCTGGGTAAATTCTATGTTGTTCAGTTTCCGTTATTTATATTCTGCGATATCTATGCTGCTATTATTCTGCCGTGAACTGTGTTGAAATATGAATTGAATATTTTATAAGCCTTCGCAATAAATTTTTATAATTGATAGTATCTCCCTATTCACCCACCCTCTAGGGTGAAATCGATCCTATACTCACAACCCGGAAATGATCGAAACAGGAAGATGCGGCAAGGTTATGAGGGTCGCGCCCTTCAGCGTGTGTCATTCCCTTCTGGTAAAGGGTGGTATCATTTTATGGAGCCCAGATATTTACCTATGTGGTGGGCTTCAATCTCATTTTCTGTGTGGTTGTTGCTTTGTGGTTTAGAGGCGCCTCGGATAAAGGTCCCAAAGTACTGGGGGGTGGCATGCCCGAGAAGTAGTTACCAAGTTACAGAGGTAACCCGGCCTTGTGTTGGTAGAGATCCGGTTAGGTTCTCGGGACGTCCCGCCAGAGGCATACCCATGGACAATGGGAAGTTCCTTAGCCCGATCATTTGTTGGAAAATCCAAACGAAACAATACGAGCCCTTTACGATTGCAGTTGTATAACCTGTCTCCTCCGGAGGTAGCTATAGCAGGCATAATATAATGGTAACTCTGCTGGCTAAGATTAATATTATATTTTCGAAAGATATTCTACACTGTGCACTTATAATAATAATATCATGAAATTTTCTCATATCAAGCATGTTTGACTATCATAAGGAGAAATCTCCTCCAATTCTGCGTTTGCATGGTGTGTGCGGTGGGAGGCCTTATGGTAGTTTCATTTTCCAAAAGCATGGCGGATTTATTTTAAATTCTCTTGTTGTTTATTTTAAAGACCAACTGTTTTTGTTGCTCACACCAGTCCAATGACTGACTCGGAGTTTATTGTTCCTTTCCTAAACTCTGGGTGCCCACTATTTTTCCACACGGGCAGTCTAGAGTTGGGTTTTTCAAATAGTCAGGTACAGTAGACTAGTAGAACATGAAGCTAAATTTGAATTGAGTCGATAAAAAAATTTCGTTTAAAACCAAATTTGAAGTTCTATTATAATTTCTTGGGTAGTCTGAAGTCCGAAGAGGGACAGGTTGGTATATACCTTGGGGTGTTCCGACCTACGTTGGAATCTATATCTAGTGTTTGAAAAAATTATAGAAGGTGGAATTCATCTATCAATTTCTTTTGTTCAACATCTCTTCTCAATTCTTCGATGGTTCCTGGTAGATCCAAGAAGAAGATTTGATATATTTGCATGGGACATAAACTCCAAATAGGCTAGAATTGTTTATTTGGATGAATTGGTTGCTTTGATTGTTATGGTTAATAGGTATACCTCAGTTCTAAACTAAAAGTTTTAAAATTGTATCTATATATTTGTCTATTTTTAGGTCCAGATATATTCTACGAATGGTTAGTTATCCTTCGAATTAACCAGTGCCCTTGCATATTCATAGATTTGATGACCCGGGTATCTTGTGAAAAATTGTATGAGTTTGTTCTCATATCGTTGATATTCTAATTTGGTAAGCCAAATACAGAATAGATATCCAGTTTGAATTGGAAAACCGTGTCTCTATCTTGGCGTATCTATCTTTGTTATTTTCGTACCTGCAAATTTCGAGGACGAAATTTCTTTAAAGTGGGAATCTGTAACGATCCTGGATTTTAACTAAGTTTAATTTGATAATTTATTAATTTTCGAATAATTTTTTTCCAAATAATTGGTAATTAATATTAAATTTGAGTTAAATTAATTCTAAATTCATTTGGATTTTGGATATGATTAAATTAGATATACATAAGATAAATTGTATAGTTTTATACAATATAAAGTAAATACATTAGAATAAACTCTAACATCAAATTAAATATGGAATCTCACTTATATAACAAAGCAATATGACTAAAGAAAGAAAACAATAACAACTTTATATCTATACGCATAAAGTAAAGACAAACCAGGCAAAGTAAGAACATGTAGCCTGTAAAAAGTTTAGAAAGGCAAGAAAAAGTGAAAAAGTAAAATATCTATAAACATAAAAAAACAAAAGAGGATAAGTATAGAAAACATAAAGGACTTAAACAATTAATGTTAGCCACCAAAGTAATATCATCAACCACCATTATAAAGAAAAAGAAAGAGAGAACAAAAGGAAAAAATCTGCAAAACTATAAGCTTGTAAAATAAGGAAAAGAAAATTAATATAAATAATTCTAGCACACAATAGCATATCATATCATCCGAAATAATATGAGCTTAGTCAACAAACAAGAAAAAAATCTCTGATTATATTTGTACAAAACAAAACAATGTTCTCCCATTGTACAAACAAAATAATTATCAACCTGTAAACTTCTATTTATATACATCAACATCCTCATTTTAGTTCGTCCATCCAAACTGTAAAATCTGAAGTGAATATTATTTCAAAAACTTAAAACAAAATTCAATTTAAACAAACAACAATAGCACAAACCAAATCAGAGATCAAAGAAGGAAGTTCAGCTTGCAGTTTTACAAGCCAGTTTCAAAATTTAAGAAGCTCTGTCTTCTTCCTTAAACACTGTGAGTAAACATACTATCTTGAAGTTTAAAACTTGATGATTGATTTGTAGAAAATCTTTGGTTAGCTAGCTATCTATTGTAAATATGAGTTATGTGATGATTTCTGTTTATTGGAAGTTGTATCTTGCTATGTTTTCAATATTTCAAGCTACAGAGCAAATGAAAGTAAATAAATTTCAAACAAAACTTCTTCATATAATTAAATTAAAACTTAGGAATTTAAATTAGAAAGGTTTGTTTGAACTAAAATCAGAACTTAGATTTGTTTTGAAGGTTTACAGTGTGATATAGATATTGGATGTTCATGTCACAGTAAAAAGAAATCATAAGTTAAAAATTCGAATGTTTTAAATTGTGGATTTGATTTCATATCATGATTAAGTATACAAAGCTAAGATTTTTAAACCAAAAACAATGATATTTAGAGGATTAAACAAGGTGCGGTTCCTATATGGACTCAAACTGCACTTTTATCAATTTCTGTTGGATGAATAAATATTAGGTTTTGAAATTTGTTGCATAGCTAGATTGATAATACACGAATTCAAGAAAAATGCTAAAAAAATTATTTAATGCGAGAATTTTGGGGTCGAATCAAATATAAGGTTTGGTTCGTGTTTGTTTTTATGTTCTGTAATTTGTGATTTTGCCACCGTGAATAAATCAAGCTATTCGCGATGCTGGGTGATGGTAGAGGAGAATATGGACGTGTCATGGACGAAGTGGCTTCGCCTTCGGTGGTCAGTATTGGTAGGGCGAGGCGTTTTCTCGTGGTTGTTTGAGCTACTGGTTTGAGGTACAGGCTTTTTTTTGATTTCGACCTTTTTACGAAATATTGGGTTTTGTTTTCGATCGAGAGGTTGATTTGGGGTTTATGGGAGGTGACGAGGGTCGCCGGAAGAGCGGCGAACCACCGTGCACGTGCACGGTGGCGATCGGTGACAGTGATTCACGTTTGGGCTTGTCGAGTTTTTTGCTCGAGTATAATTGGGGTTTGCTTCGAATTTAAACCTGGTGCGCGTGAATGTTTAGAATATACTGCTGTCTTTAACTTAAACATAAGCTTATATAAGAAAAAAAAGGAAGAAGAAAAAGAATAGGGTGAAGAAGAAGAAAAGGGTAGGGGAAGAAGGAACGCGGGTGAATCAGGAGTGAGACACGGGTTTCACTCGGGTAAACCAAGTGTTTGCCTCGGGTGGGTTTTCTATGTAAATCGACTTGAATTTTTTTTTAAGTTTTTGCTAAATAATGTTAGTAATAATAAAATTAACAATGTTGACAAGTTTTTAGTTATGTTTTGATTTAAAACTTATAAAGAAAGGTTGGTTAATGTAAAATGTATAATTAATTTAAGTAAGTAAATTAAGAATATAATTAATGCTTGTAATTAAATTAATAACTTTAACAGTGGTTTAAATTCAAAGTTTAAAACTATAGATTCAAATGGAACTTTTGAATCTTAAGGTTTTAAAATGAATTTGGATTTTTAAATCAAGAATATAAAATCAAGGTTTTAAGTCAAAGTTTTAAAATGAATGTTTAATCTAATGGATTCAAGTTTACTTTTAATCCAAATCTGGAATTTAAATCGGTTTTTAAATCTAAATGTGTTTTAAACAAGTTTAAATTAAATAGCTTTTAAAAGTATATTTGTTTTCAAACAAATGTTTAACTTGATTTTTATAAAAAAAAATTATAAAGGTTTCTTAATTTTGAGTGAAGAGTTAAATAAATTGTTTTAACTTGATTTTGCAAGTTAAATAATTAATATATTCCAAAAGCTTAATTTTTAAATAAAAATTAAGTAATCTAGTTTAAAACTTTTCTTATATAAGTTTCATATATAAGTAATGAATGTTCTTTACGTTGTTTTAAAGTTTTATAAATGGAATTTAAATTTGGTAATGTTTAATTGGTTAATCATTTTGAATCTTAAATTCAAAATGGAATTTGAATTTAATGTTGGAGTGTAATGTTTAAATCCACTTTAATGTTAATGAAGTCATTAATAAAGAAATGGATTACCTTAGAGATAATTAAGGTAATTAAGTGATTTAATTAATAAAATTATTAAGGGATTAATTTATTTAATTTATAAATTAATAATTTAGATTAATTTATAATTAGAAATAATTAATAATGATCTAATCTAAGATAATTTCTTAAGAAAGTAATTACAGAAATGTTATTAGTTAATGAAGATAATTAACTAAGGATTACTAAGTATTAATTAATGTGATTAATTTTTAATAATTAATTTAATAATAATCAAATATAATTACTTAATGGAAAAAAATTAAGGAATAAATTACTCAGTGTAATTAATTGAGTGAAATTAATTAATTCTTAATTTACTATGACTAGCAAATTTAATCATATTAGTTAATCTGATTTAAAGCAATCAGACAGTTAAGATAATTATAATTATGCATGTTTGAGTTGTATGGAATACCGAATCGTACGATATCTCTAATAAGGGACGCTTTGTGGTATATCCTAATTTGTGTTGTGATCTGTAATTTAATTATCTGGGATGAATATGATTTATTATCTGTGATATATATATATATATATATATATATATATATATCTGTGATCTGAATATAAAAGATAAGCGTTATAGATTATACCTCTTATCAGCTATATTGTTGTATTTGAATCTGTGATGGTTGAATGTTGTTGCACTATTATGTTAAACCCCTGGACCACACCATACACAAACAAATATGGATTTCATGAGGAAATCGATTAAGTCACAGAATTTTGTTATGATTTTAAATAGGCAATTTGAATTCAAACGGTTTGGAAATGGAATTGGGTTAAATATGAGAAGCTTTTGGAAAGGAATTTCAAAGATAAAATTTATTTTTGAATAACTTGATAACACTTTGAAATTTAAATAATTTGATTTAAATTTAAATTCAAATTTTGAAACTGAATTCTATGATTTGAAACTAGGGATTAAAGATGTTATACAAGTTATATAAGGGTTAAACCATTTTAAATGTATTGATTTGTAAACTTGAATTTAATTCAAAGGCTTTAACTAGTGCAAATATAATTGGATTCTTCCGAATCGAAAATCATTTGTTTTCAAATAATTAAAGCTTTCATATAAGAAATGAACGTCCAATTTGTGTTAAAAGGAATTTCTAGTTTGAAATGAAAGTGATTTCCAAGTTATGGAAGCGGGTTGAAAGCTATAAGTTAAATCTTTAATTCAAAGATTTAAGGAGTTAATCCAATCGAAATGGAAATTGTTTTGGAAATCTATGAATGGATTTATGTGAAACTGTGTGAACTTTGTGAAATAAATCTTTTTATTTAAGAATATTTGAAATGGTAATTTGTTTAACCATTCAAAAGAAAGGTTTTGGATTATATAAGTTGTGACTTAACTGAAATCCCATATCCATATATTTTAAATATTGCGCTCATTATTCAGTCTAGCCGGGAGAGGACCTTGTGTCATAAAACCCATTTCAAATAGTGATACGCCGTTATGGATAGCATTTGAAGACCGGTGGTGAAGATCGGGTATTTGTGAGAACGATAGGGTAACCTATCGATTGTCTCTGCCCCGAGTCGCGCCGGTATAAAGATTCCCTAAGTGATGGGAAGTCCGATCGGGATTATGAATACTCGGATTTGCAAGGGCTTCTTCGGGAGTGCCTTCGGTTCTGTTCGAACCCGGGACAGACTTATATGGTTGTATGTCTGACACTACACTTTGAGATATAAAGCAGATTTCTTTCAAATACATGTCTGTTGGTGGCGGAGAGTTTATTCTCTTAGCTTAACACCCTTTTCTGAGACATACGAGCTCAAAGGTTATGTAATTGAAGGTTATCAGTGATATATTCCCAATTTGGTAGTATGGCATGCTAAGTTCTGCCGTGTGTTGATGATCATCTGTTGATCATTTTTTATCAGAGCATGGCTTCTGTATGAAGCATAGCTTTGTGGACGAGACTGCATCAGGACCTCACAACCCGAAAATGGTCAAAACAGGAAGATGCGGCAAGGTTATGAGGGTCGTGCCTTTTAGGGTGTGTCATTCCCTTCTGGTAAAGGGTGGTATCATGGTATGGAGCCCAAATATTTACCTACGTGGTGGGCTTCAATCTCATTTTCTATGTGGTTGTTGCTTTGTGGCTTAGAGGTGCCTCGAATAAAGGTCCCAAAGGAACGGAGGGTGGCATGCTCAAGAGGTAATTACCTAGTTACAGAGGTAACCCGACCTTATGTTGGCAGAGATCCGGTTAAGTTCTCGGGATGTCCCGCCAGAGGATACCCATGGACAGTGGGAAGTTCCTTAGCCCGATCATTTGTTGGAAAATCCAAACGAAACAATACGAGCCATTTACGATTGCAGTTGTATAACCTGCCTCCTCGGGAGGTAGCTATAGCAGGCATAATATAATGGTACCTATGCTGGCTAAGATTAATATTATATTTTCGAAAGATTTTCTGCATTGTGCACTTATAATAATAATATCAAGAAATTTTCTCGTATCAAGCATGTTTGACTATCATAAAGAGAAATCTCCTCCAACTCTGCGTTTGCATGGTGTGTGCGGCGGGAGGCCTTATGGTAGTTTCATTTTACAAAAAGCATTGCAGATTTATTTTAAATTCTCTTGTTGTTTATTTTAAAGACCAACTGTTTTTGTTGCTCACACCAGTCCCATGACTGACTCGAAGTTTACTGTTCCTTTCCTAAACTCTGGATGCCCACTATTTTTCCACACGGGCAGTCTAGAGTTGGGCTTTTCAAATAGTCAGGTATAGTAGATTATCTGGAGTTAGTTCAGTCTTCGAATATGGACGAGACTTGCTTGTCTAGGTGACACGTGATGTTGGTTCGAGCTAGCTTTGGATTGGAGCATTGGATTTGGGGATGCATTCTTTTGGAGTTATGATTCCGCTGCTGGTGTTATTTATTTCTTTCCGCTGTGTCTTGTATCTCTGATGGTATTGATATCTGTTGTATCATTCTGTCATATTTATTATATCAGATCTTGTATCTGTCATTGTATCAATGTATATATATATATATTGATATTCTTTTTCTTCCGTTGTGTTGTACTTAATGGTATTATAAGCTCCGGCGAACCAGATTCGACATTTGGATCTGCGGCATTGGAATATGAGTGTCGTATTCGGTGTCGATTTTCGAAGGCCGAGTCAGGATCATCACACTACCATCTCTACTTTATTCTATGATTATATGGTTTCGGATTTATGTTTTAAATTTGCTTTTATGATAAAATGGATGATGATATGCTTGAGTTATATTATGATGATTTGTTTTAATTCATAAGCACATGAATTTGTACGGTTTTAGTATAAAATCGAGAATATATGATTTCAAATTGCCGTGAATTTTTTTTATGTTAAGTGAACATGATTTTGGAGATAGGTTTTAATTTTTAGAATTTTCCAAGCAATGGAAATTTTATTATGATTTTCTGATGAAAGATATGATATAATTGGATTTAAAATTTATTTCGAGAATTTCAGAGAGAAATTGTGTCAAAATTTTTAATGTGTCTGATTACATGATGAAATCGATTTTCTATGATTTTTTGAGATTTTCCCCAGTTGATTATGGGAAAATAAATTATTTTAAAAGAAGGGCTTTTCTGCAAAATGTCGATTTTTGTTATATGGAAAGGTCTTAATGTTAAATTCCTTTAATTTGGATTTGAATATATGCAGCAGTTTTAAAAGGTAAAGTATTTGAAAATTTTAATGGCAGCCAACCAGTGTTTTACAAATGGCAAGTTGTTAAAAATAAATTACTAAATGTGGCTATAATTCAGCCATTAAATTCGAAAAAGGAGTTCCGCCTCTATTAGTAAGTACCATTCAACTCCTTTGATTCCGCCTTATACCAGATGAAACCAACACAATCGAAACCACCATAGTCCAAACCAATACAAAAGATATCACTCAAATGGTATGTGGTGGATTGGAAGGCAGAAGCCTTCGTGTCGAAAGGGTAGCTTTTGATGGGGTCGAAACCCCGCTTTGTTTTCAAAGGTTAAAGTCTTGCTTATTTTTACTTAAAGCTTTCCACATAGTCGAAACATAGGCTTTCAAAAAGATTTTATAATTAACTATCGAAGGAGGTCATGTTGTGTAAATATTTACTTTCAAAGGAGTACCTTTTTCCTTTAAATAATTGCTTTCGAAAGGATAGTTTTAGACCAAGTCGAAACCAAGCCATTAATCCCCCTTTCGAATGCATTGAAGTCATCTATGTTGTCGAAGGGGTTACTTCCATTTTACTTAAGCCTTTTTTCTACATGCTTTCGAAGGGGTTGAGAGTTTCGAACGTGATATAGTTAAAAGGAGTTTCGACTTTGTCCATCAAAGTTTTTGTTTTAAAGGTTTTGCTTTTGACTAAGACGGTTCCGACACCATTAATTTGTCCCCAAAACTAATTTTTTCGGTTTTGAAAGAGATACTTTCGTATATAACCATTTTGACCCAAATGAAATTTTTAAAGAGTAAACCCAATGCTTTCGGAAGGGGTACTTTTATTTGCTTCGAAGCTCTATATTATAAAAAGATGATTTGATACCATCGAATGGTATAATAGGTTTCGAAAGAGAGTATTTACTACCGACTTTGAAAGGTATGTATACAATGTTTTGAAAAGAGGTCTTTGCTTTTGAAGGAGGCTATTCATAGTTTTCGAAAGAGATGTTTTTATGGTTTCAAAATATAAACCCAATCTCAATTTAAAGTAATAACCATGGCACAAATAAAGATTTTTGAAATGTTATTCACATTGTTATATTGTTATTAACCTTAACCTCATTTCGACGAAAAGGCATAATAACCAGTTAGGTTGACCCAGTAGTGAATATAACTTAGCAAATGTTAAATTTTAATTAAAGATATTGGCACTGGCCGATAGGTTTACAGTAAGCCCATGAAAACTTTTTGATATTGGTAATGGCTAATAGGTTCATAGTCAACCCATTAAAACTATGATTTGATATTCGCAGGGGCCAGTAGGTTTGTAGTTAGCCCATGAAAATTATATCCGGATTAAAATATTGGCAGTCGGTCAATAGGTTCCTAGTTAGCCCATGAAAACTAGGATAAAAAATAAGATACTGGAGTTACCAATAGGTTCTTAGTGATCCCATGAAAGTTCATAGTGATCCCATGAAAACTAAGTAATTGGACAGATGGTCCATAAACAATTAACCAGTTAATGGTGACCCTAGAAACTATATTTGAGACGGATAGTAAGAATGAATGGGGATGGGTAATCTACAATTGATTTAATTTCTTTTGGTTATCATCGTAATGTTTTAATATATTTTGTTTTAACCATTTTGGATGCAGGAGCACAGTATATGGTTTTATAAATGTTTTAGGATACCAGTGAGGGGAAAACCTGTTCCGCTAAGTAGCGTGGTCTATCTAGAAATCTAAATGGTTTGAGATGGTAAATATTATTTATACCTGGCTTTATGTCTAACTTGAAGTTTTTGTTTTTCCCGTAGACTTTCGGGTACTCAGTTGATTTTGAGTAGGTTGAGAGTTAAGGTTTTCAGGTGTTCTTTTAGACAAATAAAGCTTCCAAGGACGTGCATGAGGCAAACTTGTTATTAGAGTTCTTTTATTTCCGTTGTGTGTTTTGTTTGTGAAGGAAAATTGTTTTCTTACCTATCTATCTACTATGATCTACCAAGGGGTGTTTTCATATTTTGCTCTTGGCGTATTTTGTAATAATTATATGTTATCAAAACGCGTTCTGCGAATTGGGATTATGTAATTAATTTGGAATATTTTGAAATGAATTACGGAATTTGTTTGTTGTTTAATTTTTTTCCATATTCTTTTGTTTCTATGTATCAATGTATCCAACGTCGCCGTATTTGGTAATCGAGGATTAATAACTATGGATGACTACAACATCCATATCCATTAGTTTTGGGCCTCCATGTAGGGGGATGTTACAGTTTTGTTTTATGTTGCATGTACTTTTATTGAAGTAGCTATACGAATACCTTAAAACGTACATAAATAGAAAATCTTTATAAAAATTATTTAATTGGTTGTAAATGCAAATGTATTCATAACCACAGATTTTTTAATCTACCATTTAAAATATTTATTTTTAACTTATTTCTAATCAAGATGTATCGAGAAAAAATATTGATATATCCACTGTGATTAGCTTGCATGATGTCATCCATACGATGGACGGTGAGTTACTATGACCGTTGGGGACACCAATGGATTACGTATTTGTAGTTGTTTGGAACAATCATAAAACCGCTCAAGGATAACTTTCTATAGGTTAAAACAACTAAGTTAAAATAGAAGATCTCATGTGACTATGTGCAGTATTCTTCTAACTTAACAATATCATTTATCTTTAGTATCTAAACCATATTTTGATTCATCTCCTTCGTTGTAGAAGGTTGATTAGTATCATCGTAATTGTCGGTCAATAAAAAATTGAAATTTTTTGTCAGAGTGAATAGGTTAATCTTTTATCAGATTGAACCAACGACTACAAAGTGGCACTATGTAATTAACTACGGATTTTATTAGAGTGTTTGGCCATTGAGCAAGCTCTAGATATCCATGTGATATAGTAACGATGAAAAGAAAACATGCACAAATTAATAGTTACATAGATTTTAGTTTAATAAAGATCAAAAACTAGATTTCACATAATTGACCTATAAACAACTAAACTCATGTTTGAATTGTACTTTAGCAAAGTCTAGACACGCCTTAATATTTAAACCGTTTAAATATCATCGAGGCCAAATTCATATTAGGGAGTCAACACAACAGTGTTAGCAATTTTTTGAATTCAAAACTTGCTTTATTTATTTTATAAATGTTATAAATTAATAGTAATTTTTTTAACCATTTATATTAAATTTTTATGGTTTTAGTTATTTATTTAGAGCCTTAAAATTAATTGATATAATATATTATTTTTATATATTACTTTAATTAATATATGGACTGAAATAGATACTCAATTAATTAATATGTGATGTTAACTAGGCCTAACATAAATGAGATTAGATCCCATAGGGGTGGTCAACCATTCATAAGGGAGTAATGGGTTTAAAAACTTCTCTTTGACTAGGATTAAATCTAGAGTAATGAGAAGAAGAAAAGAAATATGGTAATATTATGATATCTAGTGGCTATAATACCACAACATTTTCTCATTCAATCTAAAATTGTTTATTCTATTATTATCTCCATAGTTGGTGTTCGATCATTGATTAAAAAAATAGAAACTAAATTAAATAGACATGTATGTATTACATAAACATGTATATAATTTAAATATGTACACGCACACACACACTGATATATATATATATATAATTTTATTCATATGTTTTTTGTTGAGAGAAATGAGTGTTCCTCTATTAGAAGAGGAGAGAACTCATGTATTTTATTCTACACTTGGAAAAGGATCTATCAACATGCTTAACAGAAAATATCCATCCCATATAACGTGAAAAAAGGATAAAAAAATCCATAATCCTAGATCGCTATGGTTCATAATAAAATAATACAACACTATAATCCACTTAATAAGATGAGTGATAATATCCTCAAAATCGGCTAAATTCATCTGGTCCAAAGAGCATATCTAAAGCTGCAAAAAATACTAAACCAAAAGTGTAAGACAACACACACACACACACACACACACACACATAATAAATAAAAATATACTAGTCTACTGATCAATAGAATAATCAATGTTATAAGTAAAACTGAGTAAGAAACACTAGGGTATAACACAATCCAATTACATAAAAATAAACAAATTAATGAAAATTCTAATTCAAGGTTAATATCCTAATAATAGTGATGTATCAAATGTTTCATTGGTAAAGGTGTCTAAGGAAGCTATTGTGGTCCATTACTATTTTTCTATTATCGAGAATACATATCATAAGTTTCGAGATTAATGCTATATTCAAAATTGCAACAATTTAAAATCTAACTAATTTCCTCAATATAATCTAATGTCGAATTCAGTAACATACATGTCAATTAAAAGGTATTTGAATTTCTATTGTTATGTCTATTTTTAAATACTACATTTTTCTTAACAAAACTAATATGAGATTTAACTTTTTAAAGGTATTCATTGAAATTAATTTTTTTAATCTTTATTATAACTAGATTTTGATATCCAATTAACACAAAACTAAGCAATTATATGTGTCAAATTATTTGTTGGAGTATTTATAATATTAAAAACACTTTGATTCCTTTCAAACCATAAATATCAGCATATTATATCACGTTAGCGCCAAAATTGGTCATTAACGCCCAAATCCAAGCGCAAGCACCAAATAATAGTCACAGCTCACAAATAGAATATACGTAGATGATATTAATATGAAGAACAAAAAAAATTGAAATAAAACTAGTAAAGAACAAAAGATTTTATAGTTGTTTGGCTAAATCCGGCCTATGTCCATTTCAAAATTTTCCTTATTGTTGCTGTAATAATCGATTACAGTTATAAAATGGTAGAGTAGCCTTAGCTTTAGAAAACGGAAAGAAAGAGAGCAGAAAGAAGATCCCCCTATCTGGAGACCCATATGGTGTATTTATAGGCAAATCTAGGTAACTGGGCTTTCTGAGTGGTTCAGGTCCATCAAGACCATTGTCGACCTTAAACTCATCATCATGACTGACCCTGAGTTTTGACCATGCCGACCCAGTGTTGCCGTAGGAATCACTTGAAGTGAATGCAGATGCAACCCGAAGCAAACTTGCCTGTGACTCGAAGTAAATCATGTCAGGGCTCGGAGCATTTCAATATCGATCCACTCCCCTAAGACATTGACTCCCCTTAGCCGACCTGAAGTTCTTGTCTTGGCTGATCCAGAAATGCCAAACCATATGTGCCGAGCCTACTCGACCGAACCACGTCCAAAATCCAACACCGACCCACTTCATCCTGACCGAACCATAGCATCGAGGCCGAGCGACCTCTCCTGGCCAAACCATACCACTACACCGGGCCACACCATCCTAACCATACCACCACACTGAGATGCATCTTCCGACCGAACCATGCTATGTCGAACAGCTGAGTCACATGGCCGAACTCCAAACACACCTAACCACTCCCGCCAGATCGAACGGCCTCTTCTTGACCGAACCAAGCCTCCCAGACCGTACGGTCGACGACGAACCCTCCATGACTGATCATCTTTCCATCCAACCGACTCAAATCTATCGTATTCCATTCTTGACAAACGAGTAGTCGATTAAGTTAAATTCGCCCATCCATGGCCTTGCTAAAAGGCGGGTTAACATAGTAAAAGTAATATCAATTACTAATCTATGAAAACCATTATAATGAAACCTAAGCTTATTCCAAAATAATTCACAATTAATATCATTACTAATTATATTAAATTAAAAAATGTAAAGAAAATTTATAAGAATATAATTAGTGATATGACACTCAAAATATTAATGAGAAATAGTTTCTACTCCCACATTACATAAAAACATTTATTATTAATAACTATATTCTTCCTTTTAAATAGTTTATAGTATTTAATTTTCCATGTGCAATTAACCGCATATGTACTTTATGTTAGAACCTATATTCTACAATTTGAATGACAACAACTATATAATCACATATATTATATATCTTATCAGTTTACAGGTATACAGTACAAGAGATCATTATGCTCAAAGATATCGAGAATCGTAGACAGACAAAGATTTATGGACCATACTAAGGTCATACTAATGTGTTAATAGTCTAAGATAAACATTGTAAGATTTTCTTGAGTATACATACACATACAAATTCGAATATACAAAGATATGCATCAAAACAAACTTTATTTCTGGAACTTCTAGCAATATATGTTTATGGAAAACCAACAAACATCTCTAACAAGGCTCGGTATTACTATCCCTGAAGCCATAGATGTCCGTAGAAAACCAACAGACATATGTGACAAGGCTCGGGATTATTATCCCTGAAGCCACAGACGTTTGTGGTTTTTCCAACATTCATCTGTCTTCTAGGCAACTACAATATTATGAACAGATGCTTATGTTCATATTGAAAGAACTCCTCTCTTCCAAAAAAGTTGTAGGCATAAGATTAAAGAGATTTTATCTAGAAATAACAACTCTTCATTTACAACTCATTGATTCTATAAATACATCAAGATTTAATTACAATTTTTTAACTATTCTCTTGATCTCTACTACTTTCTATCGTCATATTTGTGCACTTTTTGATTACATATCCTCAATCAAACATAACCAAATCTAGATCAGTGAATCTATAATTCAAACCATTCACTTTCATATACACAAAGGAGATTATAGAAAGAATTGTACTATTAGTCCATATCCGTGTTATTTGAAACACAGGATTGTCGAAAAAGTATTTTCATGTTAGTCTATTCCACCAGGCAGAGTGATGGTTATTGGTTAAAGGAATTATTGAAAGGGAGCT
This sequence comes from Allium cepa, assembly GCA_030765085.1. Lineage (NCBI taxonomy): Eukaryota > Viridiplantae > Streptophyta > Magnoliopsida > Asparagales > Amaryllidaceae > Allium > Allium cepa. The sequence continues at coordinate 209,432,789 of CM060934.1, forward strand.
TCCGGACTGGACATAGGACGGAAGGTCTGAACCAGTATAAAAACTATGGTATGCTCGTTTTTATTATCTATCTTATTTATACTCCGTTAATTTACTCTACTTAGTATAATTATTATTATATACTCTCACATTAGTATATAAGGTGCATTTTATAAGATCCCATAGACTTTCATTTGGTATTGGAGCAAGGTTATTTCAATTTACACTGACACATGATTGAAATTTTTAATATAGCATGTACATTTCAAGAAGGTCAATCAACTGCTTGTCCTCCACTATCTACTGGTTCTAATTATGCTTATTGGTCAACATGAGCGTAAATTTTTATGGAAGCCAATGGTTCAAAAATTTGGCAAACTACTCAAATTAGATACGAAGAACCTACTACTGACATAAGCATTCGGACAGATGCACAAAAAAACACAGCAACTAATATTGCCACAGACATGATTTTTTTATTTTTTTCACTTGAAAAAAATGAATTTTCACGAGTTTGGCTTTGCACTACTGCATATGATATATGGCGCACTTTGCAAGTTACTCACGAATGCATGACAAAAGTCAAGCAAACAAAAATTTCTATTTTACAAAATAAATTGTCATCATTTAAAATGAAAACAAATGAATCTATTAGTGACATGTATTCTAGATTTCAAACTATACAACACGATCTCATGGCACTAGCGGTTATATTCACCGATCAAGATTTGGTTACACGAATCTTAAATTCTTTGACTGAATGGGAAATAAAAGTTTTAGCCGCAGAAGAAGCTAACGATCTCTCTCAACTCAAACTCCAAGAACTAATAAGAAATCTAATGTCATATAAAGCTAATTTTCTGGCAAGAAAAGAGCAAAATAAAGAAAAGAAGAATATTGCTTTTCAAGCAAATAATGACGATTTCGACTTGGATGAAGAAGAAATTGTATTCCTTGCTAAGAACTACAACAAATTCAAGAAATTCAAAAGGATGACAAAATTTCAAAATAGTGGCAAATCAAACTCATCAAATAAAACATCAATCAAATGTTATGAATGTGACAAGTTCGGCGATAGGAAGAAAGATTGTCCACAACTCAATAATGGCAAAAAGAAAAGCAAATTCGAGAAATTTAAAAGGAAGCGAAGAGCTTTTCAAGTAACTTGGGATGAATTTGATTTGTGTTCTTCCTTTGACAGTGATAGTGAAAGCGACACAGTATAAGCTAATGTATGTTTATGGCTAATACTAATGAGGTACGTCCTGAAGTAACATATGATGAAATTTTGGAAATTAGCATAGAATTAGGTGTTAAGTATAGAGGATCCAAGAAACTAAATAAAGAATATATAGGAAAGATAAACAAAGCAGAGATAGAAATTGGTTTGTTAAGAGATGAAAAAAAAATTTAGAAGAAGAACTAGAAATAGCTAAAAAAGAATGCAAAATGCAACTCTATTACATGACTTGGGAAATAGTAGAATTGAAAACACCAAACTTGAAAAATAAAAACTAGAACTTAAGGCAAGTGTAGATTCTAACAATATTAAAATTTGCCACCTTAAGAAAAAGTTAGATAAAATAACTAATAATGCATCAAAATTTAATAAAGGAAAACAAAACTTAGAAAATTTAATCAAAATATCAAGACCATCCGGAAATCGAAATGGATTGGGATTTAAAGCTAAGTAAAAACATAGAAACTATAGTATACTATATACAAAATTCAAGAAACCTATTTCAAAAATTAAGGTTAATACTCCTGAAACAAGTAGCATTAGCATATGGATCCCTAAATCAAATAATAAATTTATTAGGCAAAAATATACAGAAGAATACTTGAAAAATATTTTTTGTCAGAAAAATTATGCTTTTAAAGACCCAAACTCACTTGGATATAGGTATCTTCACCCACTAACACATAGGACCCTAACAAGAGGAAGTGGGTACCAATTAAATCTTCACTATTTTGCAAGTACTCAAAAATAAAATTAAAAGTAAAAAGAATTGGATACACGACAGTGGATGCTCGAAGCATATGACAGGAAATGCACATATATTATCAAATATAACATATATCCATGGCGGCACTGTGACATTTGGAGATAACTAAAGAGGATTTGTCATTGGCATTAGAGATGTTATCAATGCCAAATATAACATATATCCATGGCGGCACTTCTCCTTTTAATACTAATGTTTTATTAATAGAAAATCGTAAACATAACTTACTAATTATAAGCCAATTATGTGATAAAGTATTTAAAATTGATTTCGAAAAAGAAAAATGCAGGATATTTGATGAAAATAAAATTTTAATTTTAGAAGGATTACAAAAGAAAAATACATATGTTTTAACTTTGAATATTAAAATAATAGTGATTTATGCCTAACCGTAATAATCCATGGCTATGGCACAAACACTTTTGTCACGTAAATTTTAAATATATAAATAAATTAGAAAAGATTGATTTAGTAAGAGGATTACCCAAAATAAATTATAAAATTAAAAATCTATGTGATCCTTATCAAGTTGGAAAATTAAAGAAAAGCTCTTTTAAATCTAAAAAAGAAATTAGAATCAAACAACCGCTTGAATTACTTTATCTAGATTTATTTGGTCCAACTCAAGTAAGATCAATAAATCATAACAAATATGCATTTGTTATCATCGATGATTTTCCATGATACACTTGGAGACTATTTTTAAAACATAAAAGTGATATGTTTGAAATGTTTAAATTTTTACTAAGAGAATGAAAAATTTAATGAACTTAAAAATTAAAAGTATAAGAAGCAATCATGGTGGTGAATTTGAGAATTATATCGTAGAAACTTTGTGCAATAAAAAGGGAATTAGCCATAACTTTTTGCTTTCCCGAACAACATAATAAAATGGCGTTGTAGAAAGGAAAAATCAAACACTACAAGAATGTATATGAACACTACTTAGTAGTAGTAATTTACCAAAAAATTTCTTGGCCAAAGCTATTGCTACAGCATGCTATGTATTAAATCGTGTAACAATTCGACTTATGACTAAGAACACATGTTACGAAATGTTATTCGAAAAGAAACCTAAAGTATCATATTTTCATATTTTTGGTTCTAAATGCTTTATTTGAATACAAAAGATAATCTTGGAAAATTCGATCCAAAAGCTGATGAAGGTATATTTGTTGGATATATGGATCATAGCAAAGCATATAGAATCTTTAATAAACGAACTAATGTTATTGAAAAAAGTGTATATTTCTTTTGATGAAAATTTTCAGAATACCAAAAATGACAACGACTGAAGAAAACTATAATAATAATGATGATGATATTAATAATACTTTCGTAACTAAAAACAATAATACCATAAATAATAATGATAATTTTTTAAGATCACCCTCTTGGATCTTAAAAGATCAATCAATTAACAATATAATTGGTTATTTAAATACAAGAGTTTCAACAAGAAATTAATTAAGTCAAATAAGCCATGTTGCATTTATATAAAATTTTGAACCTAGAAATTATAAAGAAGCATTGAATGATGATTTTTGGATTATCGCAATGCAAGAAGAACTTAATCAATTTGAAAGAAATGATGTATGGGAACTTGTACCAAGACCAAATGATCAATCCGTAATAGGAACAAAACGAGTTTTCAATAATAAAGCAGATGAAAATGGAAACATGTTCATAATAAAGCAAGATTAGCGCTCAAGGATACAACCAAGAAGTAATTGCCTACGAAGAAACATTCGCTCATGTAGCACATATTGAAGCTATACGAACATTACTTGCTTTTTCCATGTCATCATAATTTTAAATTATTTCAAATGGATGTTAAGAATGCATTTCTAAATGGTTTCATCAAAGAAAAGGTTTATGTTGAACTACCTCCCATATTTGTTCATGAGAAACATCCAGACCTTGTTTTCAAACCTAAAAAGCATTGTACTGCTTAAAACAAGCACCTCATGCTTGGTATGGGGACCAAAATCACATGTACTAAATTATGGTTTTCAAATTGGGAAAATTGATTCTACATCATCTATAAAGGGAGAAGATAGTTATATAGTAGTTGTATAAATATATGTTGATGACATTACATTTGGATCAACTGACGAAAACCTATGCAACGATTTCTTTAACATAATGAAAAATGCATTCGAAATATCGTATATGGGAGAATTAAATTTCTTTTTAGGTTTACAAATAAAACAACTAGAAAATTAAATTTTTATAAATCAAGAAAAACATTCTAGAGCAGTACTAAAACTATTTGGAATGGATAGTGCTTCAAGTAAGCCACTCCAATGAGCACGAGATAACATTTAGATAAAGATGAAAATGGAAGAGAGTTCGATCAAAAATTGTACCAAAGTACGATGGGATCTTTGTTGTACTTAGTGGCTAGTAGACCAGATATTATAATGAGTGTGTGTCCATGTGCAAGATTTCAAGCACAACCTAAGGAAGCGGTCAAAAGAATTCTATGATACTTAACTCACACCAAAGATTACAGACTTTTCTATCCTAAAGACGGCTCTTTCGAACTCGTATCATATAGTGATGTAATTTTGGTTGTTGCAAGACAAATAGAAAAAGTACGAGTGACACATGTCATTTCATTGTTCAACCTCTGGTTTCATAGTTCAGTAAAAAGCAAAATTGTGTCTCTCTCAACATGTGAAGCAGAGTATATATCAGCAACCTTAGCCCGCGCACAAGTAATTTATATGCATCAAACTCTTCAAAATTTTGGTAAAATTATAACCAATTATCCTATATATATTATGCAATCCTAGTGCTATAAATTTATCGAAAAATCCAAACCATTCTCGTAAAAAACATGTCAACATTCGTCATCGTTTTTTAAGAGAAAATGTAGATAACGGAATTATCTCTCTTAAATTTTTTAACACTGAAAATCAAATTGTCGATACTTTTACCAAACCGTTATGTGAGTCAACTTTCATAAAGCTATGGCGAGACCTTGGTACATGTTTAATTAATGAATCATTTAATTATTGCATGCTACAATTATTTATCATTATAAACATTATTTTTCTATAACTTAAATTCAATTTAGCCAACCTTTTGACAACCATAAAAGCAAAACGGTTAACAAGTTAATGGTTAGAACAACTCTATTCATACAAAATTCTAACTATAAATAGAATGTAACAACCCGTAATTTTTGGCCTTAAATTTGAATATTTGATTTATTTAAATATTTGAATTTGAATTAAATTATAATAAAGTCTATGTTTCAAATTTAGACCTAATTTTTGACGATGTATTTGTAATTTAATTCATAAAAATTTTACATAATTTTTAATTTGAAAAATAATTAAAATTTCATTTTGACGCTTTTGCGGCAAACGTTGCCATTCTTTAAATTTAATAGAATAAGTTAACTTGTCTATTTTATTGTTGTTCTATGATTGTTTTACATTCTTGAGCACGATTGTGTTTTTATTTCTATTGTTCATGGCTCGCATACGAACGTGTTATTGTGTAACGGGGTACATAAAACTTTATATCCATTAATCAAAGAAGCACATGCACACTATACTTTTTGCCCATATCTTTGCTAGTACTTGCATATGATCTTGCCTAGTTTGCTGGTATGCAATTTTTCTTTGCTTTAGGAACTACATTAGACACACACACATATGTATGCACGTAAGGGAACACATTAGCAGAGAGGAAGGCAACAGAGACAACATTGTATACATATTCATGCACATACACATCTTTTCTTCGTACCTACTTTGTTTCATTTCCATTGAGTATTTAGCTTTTGTACATATTCATATACATATTCATATACTTTTTTTTGGATACACAAGGACAGCGTTTGAATACACAAAGGATAACAAAAATTATGTGTACATACAAAAACTGGTACACATAATTTCCCTTCTCTTCGTATGTGTGTGTATATATGCACACACACACACACAGATATATATTCGTCCACACGCATGAAAAGCTAAAAATATTTCATTTTTTCTTCTTCACTACATGGATATGAATTCATACACATCTCTACATCTCCATATCATCTTTCATATAACTCTCTTTGCACAAAGAAAGGACATATATATATTAATGGGCGCATGGCTATAGGTGTTGGGAAATAAATAGCTATATATACATTATATATATAGAGTGAGAGAGAGTATGAATAGAGGCGTGCATTTTGAGTAAAAGGGAGAGGCTGCTTTAGGAGCAGATTGAATAATATCTAGGCCTTCTTGGGCATTGTCTTGCATGTGAAATATTGGTTTAAATATACGTGGAGATGTTGGGGTAGTTTATGTGTGTCATGGATGTGTTGAGTTGTGTAGCTTTGTGAGTGAATTTTCATGCATGGGTGGAGTGTAGTAGTGTACAGAGGGAATGCATGTGGTGAAGGAGAAATCTTGTTGTTGCATACATGGAGATGGAATGGAGGAAGTCTTGGTTTGCATAGAGATGTATATTGGAACTTGCGATGCGTTTTCTTTTGGCTTGCAAGTTAGGATAGGGGAGAGTTTATTTAATTTTTTTATGAAATAGTTAATTTGATTTGTAAATTAAAAAGTGTTAACATTAAAAAGTTTAACTTCCCCATACGTAGTCCGTTTAACACATGATCTTCGATGTTAGATCTATATTGACGAAAATAACACACTTATGTAAAGTATCAACGTATTTGATGAAGTATAAAATATTGATAAAATATTAGTTATTAAATATCTAATTTATTTTAGGTCCAAATTTAACGCGATGAGTTGCGTTATGATCGTATCAGCGAATACTACGACATTGAATTGGTTTATTGGAGATTGGAGCTAGTAGGAATTTGGGTTAAAATTGAAAGCCTGTTCGATTTTAATCCAAACCTGAACGCCTTGGTGACAACAGAAATTTCGATGAGTTAAACTTTCCTTTTTGGTTAACTAGTATGATATATAGTTAATAAAAGTTGTTGAATGATTGTTTGGATGATTTATTAATTTATATTGTTGGTTCGGATATATCCCCACTTTTGGAGAAAATGAGACCCTATTACGTTACCGTGTAAGAGCGGATGACCCTTTGTATACGATCCCGCCTTGAAGCGGTTGATTTATATTATATAATTATATATTATATAATTATATAACGCTTATGATTCAAGGGAACAGGTTGAAGGGATCCAATAGGATTCCTCACCATTGTTGATTTATTTACATATATACGTGATGATATATTTAAGTTGTGATGCAGAGGAACAGGTTGGAGGGATCCAACGGGATTCCTCGTTATTATTGAATTGGCTTCATTAATATTCCAATTATATGAAATATTGGATAATAAACCTGATTTGTTGGAAATATGGGATATGACATCGTTATATATTAAAAACTGAAAACCCGTAGTGATAGAAAATCAATATTAATATTGGTTAAACATTTGGAAGCTATTGGCCTTAAACTAGCATTTTGAAATACTATAAAGTGCCATTTGAGTTGGAATTGTTTTTTTGAGACATGAAATGATTTTTAAATTCAAAATTAGGTTTGGGGGTTCTTTTTTGTCTTGAAGTTACTTATATTAATATTGTTTTAAAGTTATTTTGATTATATTTATATTGTTTCAAAGTTATTTAATTATATTAGTGTCGTTTTAAAGTTATTTGCTTATAGTTAATATTGTTTTAAAGTATTTATCAAAATATTAATATTCTGAAAGGTTAATTGTTTTAAGAATAATTATGGTTCGAAATTAACGACAAGGATATATTTTTATGGTTCTGAAAATAAATTATTGTTATTATTTATAAAAATGGTAAAGATTAATTATTTTAAAGATTTTTGACCCCCAAAAAATCTAATGCCGGAAAACCCAATTCTTAGAGAAATAGAAAGAAGGAAGAAGATAATAAGAAAACTAAACAACACACAATCTCACAGCGGAATAAATAATTTATAATATACAACAAATCTTTATACAAAAGTCAAAATGTACTATATATATAGACACATACACACACACAAACATCCATCTAAGTATATTAACCTATTTCAGCCTAGACAGTTATAACAACCTGTCCTCATAATTTGTTGATAAATACCACAATGAACATAGTGGAAAAATAACTACATATGTGAATATGTCTTTTGGGCCTCCAGCCCGTCTCTTGAACCTCTAAAGCATCCAATTAAATCTGTAAATATGCTAGGTCTGACCTGAGCATTATAAAAAAAATAGCACCCGAGTCAGTCTGGAAAACATGCGTGAGAAAAACACACCCAACTAGATTTTGAATTTATAAAAACCTTCAAAATCAAAGTATCTCGTAGACCCGCCGCACATAAACATGAACGAGTTTTTACCTTACGATAACCAAACATTTACATAAAATTCTCTGATATTATAATAATCTCTAAAGGTGAAAATAATAATAATTAAGTAGTTGTGATGCTACTGAATGTACATCACAACAATACTAAGCATACAATCAAAAACTGATAAGGCATGTTTGCTAATTGTGTAGGATTCCATGGAGGTGCCCTCAGTACTTTAAAAACGGTCTTCCTTCACAATGATTAGAGATATCCTTCTGAAGCACATACATCCAAAGTGATGTACCATAGGGAAAATATAGTTGGTCTCACTAAGTCCGTATTCATCCCTCCAGCATGCATAACAGCCGTAAGTGATGTCTAGGTGGAGTCGACTGCACCCTATGGGTTTGCCAACACTACTGGCCATGCCTCTCATATCAGGTTTTTTCCATTACCGCTGACGAGGCTACGTCCGGTGGTTCAACTCATGCAGCGTCTCCAAAATAGATCATGGAATCTCATTTAATTTCCTATACCCCAATGGGTCTCGGAACCACACATGAATTACCATACCTCAAATAGATCTTGGAGTCACACACGGATTCCCATACTCCAACGGGTCTCGGAACCACACATGAATTCCAATATCTCCATATATCATGAAACTCCTCAATAGAACCGTATATGATTTCAAAGTGGTTATGTCTCTTATGACTACACTCTTCTATTACCTTGGGGCTTCTAAAACCAATCGTCGAATTTTCGAAATGTTGAATACCAGTTCTTTAGGAAGTCAGACAATACACAAGAGCGGGGATCACCCCTAACCGTTTAAGTGGAAGGATCTCCTCATCATTTGTCCTAGAAGAACAAAACGAGTTTAAACGTATAGTATAGCACCACAACGGTAGCTGTACTATATAATTCATGTGTTTCTCCTAGATATTTCCTGAGTTAAAATTCTTTGGTGTTAAGTGGAGAATATTTCCATACCACGAAAATTAAAGAGGATTACATATTTAGGCCAAGATATTGATAGTTGGTTATATAACTATCAACAAACATACATTCAAACAAAGATTTATTCAATAGGAAAATACAACATTGGTTAAGCATATAAGCAACCACTAGCCTCCTTTAATAAATCTTTCATTCATTTAAAATCACTTTATAAATTACTTGTACAGAAACACTTTTTCAAAGGCATATCCACAGTCCCCAATTTTCAATACTTAGAAAATATTAATATACTTATCTCAATGGTATAAGTAAATTCACACACATTACACCTCGCATCTTAGAAAATGCACTCATATATTTATCTCTGCGGTATAAGTATATTCACAAACTTGGGAAATATTTTCTTTTTATTCGATTCTCAAATCATTTAAATTCCTTAAAATTCTCTAAAACCATTATTTTATCTTTGAAAATCATTTATAAACTCTTTTATAAAATTCAATCACTTATAAATTCATTTTATACATTTTATAAACTCATTTATAAATCCTTTATTATAATCCATAAACCATTTAGTATCCTAAAACACCTTTTAAAAAAAAGGTCCATCAACTAAGCACTTGTCACATAGCAAGTTATCATTCAAAACATCCTTTTACAAATCTATGAACCCATTTCTTAAACTCGTTTTCGAAGTATCTAACCATTTATAAAACTCTGTCACCTTGGAAATAATGATCCCTTAGGTCTTCAAAGCATTGTACAAACTCCTTTATAAAATCCAAGTCTTACAACTCTATTTATGGATCTCGAAAACATTTATACATAATTAAAAATCTTTTACTTCAAAACACCATTAGATAGTAAAAATATTTAACAATAGACATTATAAATAAATGAAATTTTTTAGCTTTAAAACATCTTAAAAATAATAGTTAATAATTTCAAAATATTATTACAATAATAATTAATCTTTACCATTTTATAAATAATAATAATTTATTTTCAAAACCTTAAAAATAAACCTTTATTATTAATTTCAAACCATAATTGTTCTCAAAATAAACAACCTTCAAGAATATTTACATTTTGATAAATACTTTAAAACAATATCAACTATAAGTAAATAACTTTAAAACAACACTAATATAATTAAATAACTTCAAAAATTATATAGATATAATTAAATATATTTAAAACAATATTATTATACTTTAAAACAAAATATCTCCGAAAACCCAATTTCAGATTTAAAATCATTTCCTGTCTTAAAAACCAATTCTGAGTCAAATAGCAATTTATAGTATTTCAAAATGCTAATTCAAGCCCAATAGCATCCAAACGCTTAACCGATATTAACATTGATTTTCTATCACTATGGGTTTTCAGTTTTTAACATACAACGATGTTATAACCCATATTTTCAACAAATCAGGTTTATTATCCAATAATTCATGTAAATAGAATATTATTGAAACCAATTCAATAATAGCGAGGAATCCCGTTGGATCCTTCCAACCTATCCCCCTACACCACAACTCATATATATCAGCATATATGTATACACATATATACGTATACATATATATACACACATATTTTTTTTTGAAAATAGGTTAATTAGATTACTAATCAGGCTTTGCGGCCTATAGCAAAACACAACATATAAAGATAATAAAACAATAGGCCGACAAACAACACAGTCAAACTATCTTCTTCTACTCCCTTTCCATAATAGGTTTCAACTATGGCGGCTGCCAACTCCTTGGTTGAATTTGTCCGCTCAGTTCCATCTTCCTCAACTTCGCCAGTAATAATTCTTCTTGTGCTGATGCAGTGGTGAGTATTTTCTTAGGGATTCTTTCGATAATAATAGCAATTTCTTTGTTAATTCGATTTGTGAGAGCTAACGTGTCTAACATTTTATCTTCAAAAGTCCTACAGTTCCATTCCAGATGAACCACAAGCATCTTGTGAGGCCAATTTTTTCGAGCTTCTTCATCAGCTTAGAGAAGTTACTCCCATCGTGCAGGTAATCCAGCTCCTCTTTTAGGTTAGTAGCACATTTGTTGAGATGAAGTCTGTTCTTTTGGTTGTTCCAGATTCTTTTCGGGTATTCACAGTCAAAAAATAAGTGGTCATGAGTTTCTTCTTCCCTGCAGCAAAAGAGACATGTTGTGTCTTCCAAAATTTTCCATTTTTTATTCTGTCTTTTGTGGGTAATTTACCCAGAATCGCCTTGTAGAGTGTGTGCGCCATCTTTGGGGGATTAGATTTGCTCCATACTATATCAGACCATTTAACCTCAGCGCTTTTCTTTCTTGATTCTTCCCAAATGTCTTTGAATTTGAAATGGTCATTTGCAATCACCTTCCATATCCATTTATCTTCATTTTCTTCTTTGTAGATATATTTCTTTCGAATTTCTTCCTGGTAATTGAGAGTTAGTAAGTTATTGTTACATTGCCATTCTCCATTTTCAACAATATCTGCTACTTTCCAGTTTGGTGTTCCATATACTGAGAATGCATCCCAACCAAGCCTGTCTATCAGACTTTTAGAGTTAAGCCATGGATCTCTCCAGATGTCAGTTTTCCTTCTATTGGCAATCTTTCTATCTAAATACTTTTGAAAATCCTCTCTGGTTTTAAGAATGTTTTTCCAAGTAACTGAAGCATTATTATCTATTCTAGTAGTCCAGAAGTTATCTTTCAGATATCTAGATCTCATCCAGGAAGCCCATAGTTTGTTTGAAGTTAATACATTCCAGGCTAATTTGAAGCAGTGCACTTTTTTAAGTTCAAAAATATTTTTCAATCCAACTCCACCCTCTTTCTTTTTCCTGCATAAGTCTGAGTATTTCACCTTATGCATCCCTCCCCCCCAAATAAAATCAGCACATACTGAGTTGATTTTTGCAATAGAACAATCGGGAATTTGAAAAGACTGGAGCCAGAATCTAACTTTGGAAGTTATGACTGTGTGTACTAGCTCCACTCTTCCAGCAAAAGATAAGAGTTTTGACCTCCAGCCTTGTAATTTGTCCCTGATTTCGTTAATAAGCTTACCACATTCCGCATCTGTAATATTGTTGTTTGACAGAGGTACCCCCAAGTACTTGACTGGGAGATGTCCTTCAGTGAAGCCAAGTTTGTCAAGCATGGACTGTTTGATAAGACAGTATTTGCTGAAGTAGCATTTGGTTTTCATTTCATTCAATTTGAGGCCTGCATACCTTTCCAGTTCTCCAAAGATTGCTTTAATCTTATCAATTGCTTTTAAATTTCCTTTAATCACCACTAGGAGGTCATCTGCATATAGTAAATGAGTAACACATGGAAGGTTATTATATATTGGTTGAATAAATCCCTGATTATATGCCAGTTCCATTTGTAATGTAAACCATTCCATTGCTACTGCAAAAAGGTAGGGGGATAGAGGGTCACCCTGCCTTATTCCTCGATTACTTTGAATATATCCTGTAGGGCTACCATTGATCAGTATGGAGAAAGTTGGAGTGTCTAGGTAGAATCTTATCAGTTTTATTAGCTTCATTGGGACCCCCATTGATTCTAGCATATGAGTAATGAAATTTCTGTTGACTTTATCATAAGCCTTTTGCAAATCCACTTTTATGCATAATTTTTCTTCTCCCTTTTTATTGAAGTTCCTTATCAATTCATGAGCCATTAGAGAATTTTCAAAGATGAGTCTACCTTTGATGAATGCACTTTGACATTGTGATATTAAGTCTGGTAAGACTTTATTCAACCTTCTGCAAATAATTTTACTAAGGATTTTGTATGTGACATTGCAACAAGCTATCGGCCTATATTCTTCAATTCTCTCTGGTTTTTGGACTTTAGGAATGAGGGATATAAATGTATGGTTGATTTCTTGAATGTACTCCCCTGAATTTAAAGCTTCATTATATGCTTTTAACATGATATCTTTCAGGTTTATCCAGTACATTTTGAAGAAGGCTGCCCCCATTCCATCAGGTCCGGGGGAGGAGTCACTGCAGATGGAGGTGACAGCATCCCTCAATTCTCCCTCCATAATAGGAGCTGTCAACATATTGCTTCCTTCAGCAGAGATTCTCCTTCTGCAAATGACCTGAGGTAATTGATCATCATTATCCCCATTATATAAATTTGTAAAATAGGTAATAGCCTGTTCCTCTATGTTCTTTATAAGTCTTGATGTATCTCCTTGTTCATCTATGCAATTCAGCAGGTTGTTATGATGTTGTCATACAGACATTTTAGCGTAGAAGAATTTGTTACATTCATCACCTTGTTTCAACCACCTTTCTTTTGCTTTTTGTTTCAACTCAACAGCTTTCTTGTGAATTTCTTCTTTGAGGCTTCTTTGTAACTTATAAAATTTTGCATTCAAGCCTTCATTTAGAGGGTCTTCATCAAGTTTAAGTTGAGTTTCTTCTAAATAATGTTGGATATCAGTGATTTTATCAGTGTTCTTGGGTCTGCACTTATTCCAGTTTTTGAGTCTGTTTTTCATAATTTTAATGAGCATTACAAAACGATACATGTGGTTACCTAGAGGAATCTTAACTGTGTTGAAATTCACAACTTCATCAAATCCATCTAACAGAGGCCAGTGATTAGCATATCGGAATGGTTTTCCTTTTTGCATAGTGTCATCATCATTGAATTGTAACAAAAGGGGACAGTGGTCACTTGTCGAACAAGGTAGAACTGTTACTTTAAGTTTTGGAATTCTTTTAAACAGCTCTGAGTTTCCAAGAACTCTATCTAATCTTGATGTTATTTTCTTGGACTTACCACTTCTCCACGTATATTTCAGGCCTGAATGGAATGCTTCAGCAAGACCAGCAGATAATACATAGTTATTAAATTCAACCACTTGTGCAACACGCAGTGTAAGACCACCTTTCTTTTCATCAGTTTTAAGAACTGCATTAAAATCCCCAGTTACTATCCAAGGAGTATTAATGTTTTTGGAGATATCAGTAATTTGTTTCCATAAGATCAACGTTTCCGAAGCTAAGTTCTTAGCATATACAAAAGTGGTTGTTATTTCTAATCCCCCTATATTATGAAAGGTAATGGTTAATTGCTGATCACTGTTATCAATGATATGACCAGACCGGTAGTTACTTTCCCATCCTACCGTAATTTTACCATTAGTTTGAGATAGAATGAATTGCCACTGATTTCCAAACTGAGTTTTCATCATCTCCAAATTGTTGTTATTTAATTTATTCTCCAAAAGGGCTAAAATAGTAGGTCTTTGTTTAGCCTTTAACATGTGGAGGTCTAACATACGTGTGTCATTGTTAAGACCTCTAACATTCCAACAAATGATGGACATATTATTTTTTGGTAGATTTACTCCGAGTAACCGGAGCAGTACCTACCGAGACAGAACGTCTACCTTTATCATTCTTTATGAATTGATTATCATAATCAATATTACACTCAGTGAACTTACTTGTATCTTCTGACAATTCTTCTTCCTCTTCATCTTCAGTTGGATCCAGTTCAATGTCCATCTTGTGGATGTTTGATAGAGAATTTGGAAGTTCCTCCTCCCCCCTTTTCTTCTCAACAGTTGGTGGATCCTCTGCCTGGTCCTGCTCTCCATGATCGTGAAGTGGGTCCTGGGGTTCAGAACTGTTCAGATGATCATTTATATAAGGTGTCTTCACTGTCTGAGCAGGAGATAGAAGAGATGCTTGCAATGATACACAGTCCGACACCATAGGATCCTTCTGATGATCTTTAGGCTGGTCATCTCTGTCAGGGGAGACATTTTGTATATTTTTTGTAGTCTCCTCCTTGTTTTTGGGGTTACTTGAATCAGGAAGATCAGTTATGTTTTTTGGTTTTTCTACCCAAATCTTCTATCTTTCTATTACTTTATTTTGGCACTGATGATTAGTGTGACCAAAACATAGACACTCACCACACTTTGGTGGAACGAATTCATATTCCACCTCCTGTTTATATATGTATCCCTGCTTGTCACTCGCTTTTATTGTTTTTGGCAACACTGTACTAGCTGAAATCTCAACAAGTACCGTAGCAAATTTGATTTTTTTTAGTTTTCTTGTGTTTTCATCAATGTCAATTGGCCTTCCACAATACTTGCTAGTTTACTTATACATCTCATGTTCCACAGAGCAAGATCCAGATTATTGAATTTAATCCAAATAGGGTATGCTGTTAACATAGCATGTTCAAAGTTGAAATCAGCTTCCCATTTCCTCATCAAAATAAGCCTGCTATCCATAAACCAAGGACCGCTGTTGATAATACGCTGAAAATCCTCTTCCAATTCAAATTTTATCAAGTAAAACCCATTGTCGCGAGGAAAAACATCCCATGATCCTTTTGGTTTCCATGTTCGCTTAATATATGCATTAAAGTAAACGAAATAAGGTCTTTTCCCCGCCATATAAGCATAGATCGAGTGTTGCCATAATTTTTTTGATTCAGCATAATCTTCCTCATCTATCAATTGATATACCTCTTCTCCATTTGACCGTGGTGCGTAATAGTTTGCATTTCCTTTAAGCTCGATTTTATATCCGACTGCCTCAATCCATGATCTAGCCTTGACCACCTCCTTGTTTGATTTGAGAGCTTCGGCAAACGATAGCTTTGTCTTTCCCCTACTTTTAACCTCCTTCCAGCCACCGCCATCATCTTCATCATCCGCGCCTAGGGTTTCGGGAATATAAGATCCAGCCGTCATTATTCTAGTTTTGATATATTATACACACACACACACATATATACACATACACACACACACACACACACACATATACATACACACACACACACACATATATATACATATACACACACATACATATATATACATATATATAACTAAAATATCATGTTGGATCTCTCCAACTTGTTCCCCTTCATCACAAGCATTACATGATTATATAATATAAATCAACTGCTTCGAGGCGAGATCGCGTACAAAGGGTCATCCGCTCTACACAGAAACGTAATAAGGCCTCCCGCTACAGGGGTGGTGAAACCAACTTTATAAATCAGTAAAACATTCAAACAATCATTCAACAATTTTTATTAACTATATATCATACTAGTTAACCAAAAAGGTGAGTTTAACTCACCAAAATTTATGTTGTCGCCGAGGCATTCTGGTTTGGACTAAAATCGAATAGAAATTCAATTTTAATCCAAATTCCTACTCGTTCCAATCTCTACCAATCCAATTCCATGTTGTAGTAATCGTTGATACGATCGTAAAGCAACTCGTCGCGTTTAATTTGGACCTAAAACGAATTAGATATTTAATAACTAATATTTTATTAATATTTTATACTTCATCTAATGCATCAATACTTTACATAGTATGTTCTATTTGTTAATACGGTTCTAAAGTCAAAGACCGCGTGTTAAAGGGATATCGTATGGGGAAGTTAAACATTTTTTAAGTTAATACTTTTTAATTTACAAATCAAATTAACTATATATAAAAAAATTAAATAAACTCTCACCCATCTTAACTTGCAAGCCTAAAAGAAAATGCACCGCAAGTTCCAATAGACATCTCTATGCATGCCCGGACTTCCTCCATTCCATCTCCATGTATACAACAGCAAGACTTCGCTTTCACCACATGCATCCCCTCTGTACACTGTTATACTCCACCTATGCATGTAAATTCAGTCACAAAGTTACACAACTCAATACATACATGACACACTTAAACTGCCCCAACATTTCCACGTATATTTAAACCAATATTTCACATGCAAGACAAATGCCCAAGAAGGCCTAAATATCCTTCGACCCGAGCCTAATGTAGCCTCTTCCCTTTACTCAAAATGCACGCCTCTATTCTAACGCTCTCTCACCTTATATATATAAATGTATTTATTTCACTTTAATTCCTAACACCTATAGCCATGAGCCCATAAATATATGTACGTCCTTTCTTTGTGCAAAGAGAGTTATATGAAAAATGATACGGAGATGTAGAGATGCTGATGTGTGAACTCATATTCATGCACTGAAGAAGAAAAAATAAAATATTTTTTATTTTTTTCATGCGTGCTCTCTTTATTTGTGCGTGTGGATGAATATATATACACATGAAGAGAAGAGAAATTTTGTGTACCAGTTTTAGTGTGTACACATACTTTTGTTATCCTCTTTGTATTCAAACGTTGTCCCTGTGTATCCAAAAAAATTGTAGATGAATGTGTGTTTGTGTTGTCCTGTACATAAGCTAAATACTTAATGGCAATGAAACAAAGCAGGTATGAAGAAAGGATGTGTACATGCATGAATATGTATACAATGTTGTCTCTGTTGCCTTCCTCTCTGCCAATAGATTCCCTTACGTGTCCATACGTGTGTGTGCTTATATATATAATGCAATTCCTAATGCAAAGAACAATTACATGTTGGCAAAGTAGACAAGATCATATGCAAGTACTTTGATTATTGAAAATAAATTTTTACGTATCCCGTTACACAATAACACGTTCGTATGCAAACCATGAACGATAGAAATAAAAACACAATCGTGCTCAACAATGTGAAACAATTATAGAATAACAATAAAATATACAAGTTAACTTATTCTATTGAATTTAAAAAATGTTAACGTTTGCCGCAAAAGCATTAAACAAAAATTTAATTATTTTTCAAATTAAATTTGTGTAAAATTTATATGAATTACATTAAAAATACGTTATCAAAAATCAGGTCTGAATTTGAAACATAGACTTTATTATAATTTAATTCAAATCGGAATATTCATGTAACGACCCACAATTTAGGACCATTCAAATCGACAAAAACCCACACATGTCGGACTTGAATAATTCAAAATAGCAGATTGTAATAATTTTTGGAGCAAATAAAATCAACACAGAATCACAGACACTGAATATCAGAATAACTCGCAGCGGAAATAAAATATCATAGTAGTTCATGAAGCTACTATATACATACTCTCAAAACATATACAAAATATCATACTTTAAAAATGGATACAATAGAAGTCTGGATACATAAATCACTAATACAGAAGCAATACCGAATAGGAAATAACTGAATCAAAAATAAATGAATAGGTAGTCAGATAAGCTCCAACAATTCTCTAACTTCAGAAGATGAATCCAAAGCTGTGACTCTCAGGCTGACCCGAGGGTAAAGTAAAACACAAATACTCGAGTCAGGACATACATACTTATAAAATGTAAACCAACTCAAGTGAACTGTAATAGCAATGCCCAATAACTTAAAGGATGCTTGGGATCGTCCATCCTTTAAGAATCCATTAAACCATCAATTTAAACAGAAATAAATGTTATCATAGATATGTCCATATTAAAGTAAACCATGCAACTAACAGTGTAAATGTGACTAGGGTAGCGCAAAGCTGCTGTGACAACCCGAAATTTTTAAGAATTTAAAATCGGAATATTTAATTAATTTTAAATATTCAATATAATACTTTTAACTGGAATTACAAATATCGCTATTTGTTTGATGATTAAATAATAGAATTTAATTATTAGAAGCTGAGAGAATTGTTGAATCTCGAATTTTAAACCTGTTGAAAGATAATTTGAAGGCTTGTAAAATTTATATTGATAACACTGAAGGTAATAGAAGTTGTAAAATTGAAATTTACAGTAGTTTGTTCAGTTTTAAAAAAATATATCGTTTAAATTGAATTTAAAAATAGTCTTCCGAGGCACAGTCTCAGAATTCGACGAAACCAGTTCCATTGGATCCGTAATATTGAATTATTATTGGATGTCAAATTTCGTAGTGATTGAAGTTTGTGTGTGAGCGTACGATAAATAAACGCGTTGTAGTTTAGATTGTAAATTCAAAATTTAATTAAGTATATATTTATACCCTAGTCAACCTACAGCTGTTTTCCTTTCACATCTGTACTTTTCAAAACTAGGGTTCACCACTCAAACACACTATCTCCCCCACATATCACGTCGCCCCTTTTGTTTTCTTTTAAGCCGAGAGCCTTCTTTATCTCCACTATCTTCTAAAATAAATAAAGCAGTTTCTTTGAAAGGATAATGGCCACGATAAAGTAAAATAAAAATCAAAACTTGTCTTCCTCTTCCAGTCTTCTTCGTTCAAACGAATCGCGCCTCCAAGATTCAAATCAGTTCGCACTCGTTCTTCAACGCTTAGGGCTTCCTCGTTGTTCCAACAACCAAGAGATGTCTGCGTCAGAGGGTCGCGATGTAGGAATTGGCGGCAACTCGAAGTGAGAGCTTGAGCTCGAGCGCGAGAGGCCGGTGGGAGTTTCGCGGAGATGGTGGCTCGCGTTCACGAGAGGTTGTGGTCGCAAGCTAGGGCAGAAGATTGGGTGTGGTTTTCGTGATTTTAGGGTTTCTGGGTCAATGCTTGGAGGGTTGGAGTAGTGGTCGCAGTTTAGCGAGGTACCGATTTTGGTTTTAATAATTTAGGTTAATTCAAATTTTAAATTGTTGTTATTCATTTAAATTTAAATGTGATAATATATATATATGAACATATACACTACAGAGAAAGAAAAGGTAAAACAGAGAAAAAGAAATTATTGTTATAAATAAGATATTCGAAAAAAATAGGGATTTTTAAAAGCGTATGAAGAATTTATTAAAGTTAGAGTTTTGAAATCTATAATTTATTTTTATAAGTGTATGTGAGTTTAAAAAGGGGAAATTACTTGTTCAATTACTTTAGACACTAAAAATATTTTATCAAAGAAAATTAGTTAAAACAAATTATTGGTTAAACCCAAATTAGTAGCTAAATTAAATGAATAAATAGCAATTAATCGATTGACTAATTCAAAGATGTTAATAGAATCGTACAATGTTTATACAAGGTATAAAATCATGAGAACAAGCTGGATTGAATCTGATTGCTAGTAAAAGCAAAGGTGAGTTAATCTCACTCAGTTAGATTTAAATTTATATGATTAAATTTAAATGATTGATTGTATGGTTGAATTGATGATGTAGTATAGTAGGGTAAAATTTTGGAATTGGCATTTTATATTGTGCTAACGTCTGTGGATGCAGGGAAAAACAGGTTGGAGGGATCCAACTGGACCCCTCGGCTTTATTTAATTATTTAATATTCTCTGTTCTGACCATTTGATATCTTGTAATGAATTATGTGGGAATATTGAATGCTATGGCTTGATTGTTTTATTCGGGCAATAATTAATTACTAAATATATAATTTGGGTTTGGGAATGAAAATAAAGAAGTGAAATTGTAAGTAAAATAATTATAGAAAAGTTGAATAAATTTATGAATGGTCTGGAAAGGAAATAAAGTGACTTTAAAATATCTTGAGTATGGGAAGGAAAATTTAAATAAACAGAAAGTTAATGAAACTTAAACTTCAATGTTATTGTTTAAAAGATCAAGACATTTATGTTAAATTTAGGATTTAGATTGTTTAAGAAGAATAAAGAAGAAATTGGGAATTACCTGAAATTTTTATATTTCAGTTAAAAGATTTAAAATCAAACAGGAAATCATAAAAATAAAAATAAAGTCCAAAATTAATGAATTTTGAAATGAACCGAGCAAGTAAAGAAATTTATTTCAAATAGAATAAATTGGAAATCAATTCGGGAAATTGATTTAAGTGCTTGAAATTGGAATTTTCTCTGGATGGCCAAGTACACGTTTTCAAAAGTAAATTTGTAAATATAAATTAAATGTTTAAAGTTGTTTTTAAAGAAAGCAAGTTTTGTAAAATTTATTATTTCTAATATTTAATTTCTAAAGCAAGTATTTCCTTTTAATATAATATAGCATTAATTATTTTAAAGTGACTTGGTATTTGTTTTCAAAGTGAAAACCTGGTTTTATATTTTATAAAGTAACCTTATTTTCTCAAATTCATATAGTATGTATATTTAACCAATTATCTAAGTAATTTTATCCTAAGTGTTTTAAAGTATATATTTCAAAGTAAAGTGTTTTAAAAATCTATTTTTGTGCTTGGTGATTTCAGAGGAGATAGAAAATATTTGGGACAGTTGATTCTGAAAGGAATGATGGTTTTGAAAACTATTCTCAAAGAAATTTGAAAGGTGAAAATATATCTTGTGAAGATATTTTTGAGATTAATAAATAATTTGGAAAATTATTTATTGGTTGATGGTTGTTTGTGAATATAATTGATAGTTAAATAACCGACTATCAATATTGGACAAATGCGTTGATCGTTTCGAAGAGACCGGGATCGAGATTTATTTCTCGAAAACCACTTCGATCCGGTTTGTACGTTTCGTGAAAAACGATTTTTGAATTCGAAGATGGAGCAGTGAAGTGCAAGGGCTAGTCGCTACTAATCCTGCGGATATTTCCGAAACGGATGTAGTAGGAATAGTGCCTTCGGTTCCGTTCGAACCCGGGACGGACTTGTATGGACGAATGCTTGCGAAACATCGTCAGGTGGACGATGGGCATTCTAAGGGATTTGTTCTAAAAAGGTAACGCTTAACCTCAAGCCTAATCAAATCGGAATGACTGAAAATCAGGGGTTATGCAGCAAGGCTAGGTGGGTAGCACCCAAGCAGGGTGAGGTCATTCCAGTCTAGATGTCCCTTTTTATTTCGGTTTAGTGGTGCGGTTGCTGATCCCAACCGCGGGGTGATCTCACTCGAGATTATCCAGTAAGGGGTAGTCCCGGCCTTGTGTTGCAGGAGAGCGGGCGTACTCCTCGGTACGGTGATCTTGGCCCCGTACTGTGACAGGTGGTACCCCAGTGCCTAGTCATTGGTTGGAAATCCATTCTCCCTACGAGCCTTGTACGAGTTTTGTTTGTATTACCCACTCTGTGGCTAGTAGCTAGAATTTGATGAATGTAACAATTTCGGCTATTTTATAAGTATTTGTATATAGACCCTATTATAATATCAAAGGATTTCTATAAAAACTATTTTAGCTATCGTAAGGTAAAAACCCGACATGTTTATTTGTGGCGTGGTCTTACGAGATGCTTTTGTTTTTCAAAGGATTTTTGAAACTTTAATAATCAATTGGGTGTGATTTTCTCACGCTGGTATTCCAGACTGACTCGGGTGTTATTTAACTGTAATGCTCGGGTCAGACCGAGTATTATAGGATACAGGATATGATGCTGTGGAGTTCAGGAGACGAGCAGGATGGCGATACGTACTACCGTACTTGTACATATATACATATTCCGCTGTGCTGAGTTGTTGAGTATCCATTTGTATGATATTGATGTTGAGTTGTGATTGATGTACTCTGATTGATGTAATATATATAAACAGAGATAGATTTGATTGAGTAAAGATTATTTATTATCTATTATATTTTATTCCGCTGCGATGGTTTGATTCTGATGTTGATTTTGTTTTCTCTTCTTCTACCTCTTCTTCTTAAACCCAAATGGTTCGTATTTCTGTACAACTTGAGTTGATTGTTGTAGAATAGTGTTGACTCAAGGGGTACGGATTTGCGGGCTGTTACAGTTGGTATCAGAGCTTATGTTGGAAATAACCTTGGCTCTGGTGGGAATTACTCATTTAAAATAGAGTCTATGGTACTCTATAATGAGTTTGAGCGTATTAATAGATAGGAGCGCGTATTTGTTAGTGAATATAAATTGTTTTAATATTGTATTGATTGATTTATTGAGTGGCATATGAACCTTCGTCGACACAGTCTGCGCAACTGTATCGAAGGGGTTTCTAAACACTTGAATAGAACAATCGACACGGTATTGTTTTAAATATGGGTAAATGAAATAATTTTACCCAAAAATATATTTTCGATATAAAGAGTAGCGATTGAAAACTATTTAGCTAATATATGGTTGCTTGGATGTTAGAAATGATAATATTAAAGTATTATCATTGTTAAGCGAAAATTTAACTAGAAATTGAAACATAACTAAAATTTAAGGGAATAAATTCATTATAAAATGAAATTTATAATTATGAATTGTAAATGTGCATTATAAATTAAAATATAATTAAATAAGAATTTTTATGAGCATAAGCTATGCAAATGAATTATAGTAAAATTGATTTAAGCAGGATTTGGAAATTTAAATCCCGGAAATTTGGAAGTGTTTGTCGAAGTATTTGAAGATGAATAATAGCACAATTGTTTTGGAGATATTTCTGAAAGGAAATTGTTTTAAAGGAGTTTTGAAAGTGATATAGCATTGAAATCACTTGGATTATTAAGAAAATAATCCTGATGATGACGGCCGCATCATCAGTATTCATTTTCGAATTTCTAAGTGATGGATTGCTGCCAAATTGAATTGATCAGAAGAACTAGTTTGTGTTTGAAAAATTTCAAGGTAATTTGTTGAAAATAAAGGCCAGGTTTGGTTTAATTTTTGAGAAGTGTGATTTGAGATGTTGGAGATTTCAAAATAATTTGAAACCAAAGGTCGGGTGTTTAAAAATCCTGAAGAGATAAGAGGTAAGCTTATAAATTGAGATGATTTTTAAATCAGGAAGAAAAAAAAATAAGCTTTGAATGTTGGAATTTAAATTTAAAGTGAAAAGTGAAAAATGAAATTAACTTGGATGGGAAATAAAAATTTGACCGGATTGAAATTAATTGGATAGGCTGAAATTAATATCCAGTTGTATTCGAAGTAAGTTGAAATCGAATTGAGTTAAATAAATTGAAGTAAAAATTAAATTGAATTGGAATAAATTCAGTTGAATTATTGAATGGAATTAAGTTCTTACCTGGATAACTGGAAAATAAGTGGATAAGAAATACATTGGATAAGAATTAGATTAAAATAAATAAACCAGAGGAACTTATAACAGAATTAAAATCCATGGAAATAAAATATGCTTGGGTTATAAAGAAGCATAAGGCTCGAGTTAAAAATAAAAGATGAATTTATTCAAACCTAGAATGAATGGAATTGGGTAAATAATAAGTTGTGACTTATTAAATTTGAAAAGTGAGATACAAAACTCCAAAATAAATATTATTGATGAATTGGAGAATAAAATAAAAATCAAAATTTGAATTATAAACTAAATTGAACTAAGAAAATTAAATGGGAGTGATATTTGGGATTAAAATTCAAGTGTTGGATTATAAATAAGGGAAGAACTAATTAGGTAATAAATTAGTTAATGAAATTTAATTGTGAGTTTATGATGAAGTTTGGAAATAAAACTCGAGTTATAAATCAAATTCGACCTCGGTCGATAGTGAAGTAAATGTAATTACATTGTGGTTAATAAAATTTGATGGTAATTTAAAAGTGAATGGTAGAATCAGAACTTGAGTTATTAATTAAAATTAGATTTGAAGTGTAAACAAAGTAAATATAATTAGAAAAGTATAGAATAAAAATGAAATGGATTAAAATAGTAATGGTATGAATTGCAAATAAAAACCCAACTAAGTGGAAATAAATTGGAAATGGCCATGTAATAAATTAGATGAACTGAATCTGGAAGGTTAAATTTGATAATAACAAATCAAATGAAATTGTAAATTTTAAAATGAGATTTAACTGAAATAGAATTAAATTGAATGGAAGAGAAAGATTTACTTGAAATGAAATGAGCTTAAGTATAAATTTGGAGTGACTAAACTTAAGCTAAAAGATGGAAAAGAGTTGAATTGAATTCAACTAAAAATTAAGTTTAATAATATTGGATTGGTTTTAAATCAAGTGAAAATAATTTTTTAATCGAAATAAAATTCGATGAGTTATAAATAATATTAATGGAATGAAATCCCAGAAGAAATAATTGTAAACCATTTAAAAATTATTAAGGAATTGAAATAACTTGAGACAATAAGGAAAATAGAATGTTTCGAGTTTATTAGAATGGTTTAAGTGAATGTGGATAAACTAATTATATTGAATGAATAAATGATGGAATAAATAAGTATCAAACGAAATGTGGTTTAAGTAAGTTGAGAAATGGTTATGGAATGAAATAGCTTGGATTGTCTTCGAGCTAAATAAAACAGTTTGGAATAAACAAATATGGAACGCAATGTGTCGAGCTAAATAAATAATTGTGAATTAAGTATAAATTGAGTTGAAATCAATTTAAATTGGTTATAAACATAAATACTTATTTATTCACATAAATCTCGTTGAATTGCATAGAATAACTTGTCATTTGGTGTAAATATGAGTAATTAAAATCCTATTTGTTGATAAGGGTAAAATAAGTTGATTTTGAAAGCAAATAAATTAAATATGAGTTCAGTTGCTTAAAGATAAATTAAATGTAAGCGATTGAGTTTTAAACCATTTAAAATTGATGAGGTTGTATATGAGTGGATTGAAAACCATTCAGATTGAATGAAAATGGTTTATAAATTAACTGAAACAGTTGAATTGGCATGGAAACTATATAAATTGCTTACGGAAAAATGTTTGGTATGATTTTCTTTTAGAATTCATGTGTTTAACTATTGCAAATAAGTGAAATGTTGTTAAACTTCATATATCTGGCACTTACGTGTTTAAATTGAGTAGTACAGGTAATTGGAAGCCGTGTGGCTGGATTTGGTTGTGCTATTTGCTAAAAATAATAAGCCGCTTGCTTAAAAATGCTAAAAAAGGTACGCCTACGAAATAAAAATAGAAAATATGAACTGTTTTTTATTTTTCCGACCGTGTGGGTCGATGTATATATATTTATCTATTTTGTCAAATTGCAAAAGCTCCTCCGTACAAAGGAGACTCTGCCAAAAAATTTCAGAAATTTTGGGAGTAGAAACTTTTGAAATTTTTGGAAAATTTATTAACGACAAAACAATTTCAAACTAGGAATTGAAATAAGTTAGTGGATGAAACTAATTAAAATAATGACATGAATTAGTTATAAATGAAAAATAAAATTTAACATTTGGAGTTGAAAATAAATTGAATTCGTATGAAAATGAAAGAATCAAGTTGAATAGAAATAGATATAAACTAAAGTGGAAGATGAAAATAAATATAAGGAGCATATAAAATGCTTAAACAAAACTTTATAGGGAATGGTGAAGTCTTAAATGGAAATTGATACTACCAATGTAATTTAAGTCAATATTGGAATGAATAGATATTGGCATTTTGTGAGAAAGTGGATAAAATGTTTTGGAATGTTGTGAATGGATATTAGTGCTAAGCAGGATATGCAGGTATTATAAAAGGGAAAGGAAATTGGATTTGATTTCAAGAGATAAATTTGAAATGCTCGACAAAAAGGTATGTATTTAAATTTTGGTATGAAATTTGATTGGGATTTGGATTGAGCCACTTGGCCTTTTGTTTTCTTTTTGGATTTGGGAGGCCGTAGAGCCATTTTGTAGTTGTACCGAGCTAGCCGCGCAAAGGAGACGCTGGCAAAAAATTTCGAGAATTTAGAGAGTTAGAAAAAAAAAATTCGAGAAAATTTTGATAATTCAAAATTTTAGTTTTGAATTATAATTTGAGTAACTGAACAAGTAAGTTATTTGAAAACTGGAGGAAGTTTTGGAAAAGTTTGGAAAGTTAATAAGAATAATAATGGACCTTTTATAAAAAGATAGTTGGTTAGATGTTGAACTGTTTGGTTTAGGGAAATAATAAACGGGTATTGGACCATTCTTCCTAATTAGTAATTTCGGGGACGAAATTCTTTTAAGGGGGGAGGAATGTGACGACTCGAAATTTTTAAGAATTTAAAATCGGAATATTTAATTAATTTTAAATATTCAATATAATAATTTTAACTGGAATTACAAATATCGCTATTTGTTTGATGATTAAATAATAGAATTTAATTATTAGAAGCTGAGTGAATTGTTGAATCTCGAATTTTAAACCTGTTGAAAGATAATTTGAAGGCTTGTAAAATTTATATTGATAACACTGAAGGTAATAGAAGTTGTAAAATTAAAATTTACAGTGGTTTGTTCAGTTTTAAAAAAATATATCGTTTAAATTGAATTTAAAAATAGCCTTCCGAGGCACAGTCTCAGAATTCGACGAAACCAGTTCCATTGGATCCGTAATATTGAATTATTATTGAATGTCAAATTTCGTAGTGATTGAAGTTTGTGTGTGAGAGTACGATAGATAAACGCGTTGTAGTTTGGATCGTAAATTCAAAATTTAATTAAGTATATATTTATACCCTAGTCAACCTACAGCTATTTTCCTTTCACATCTGTACTTTTTAAAACTAGGGATCACCACTCAAACACGCTATCTCCCCCACATATCACGTCGCCCCTTTTGTTTTCTTTTCAGCCGAGAGCCTTCTTTATCTCCACTATCTTCTAAAATAAATAAAGCAGTTGCTTTGAAAGGATAATGGCCACGATAAAGTAAAATAAAAATCAAAACTTGTCTTCCTCTTCCAGTCTTCTTCGTTCAAACGAATCGCGCCTCCAAGATTCAAATCAGTTCGCACTCTGTAACGACCCAGAATTTTATTTAATTAAAATTTGGATATTTAATTAATTTTAAATATTAATAAGTGAATATATAAGTCAAATAAATTTTTATTTGAATAATTGGATTTAATTGGATAATTAAATCGATAATTTAATATGTTAAATTATGGAAATAATTGAAAATTGAGTTAAATATGATTGAAAATGATTTGTAAAATTTTATTTTATCATATTGAAGTTAGAATGATATTTTAGAACTTTAAAAATCGAATTAAAAGTTAATTTGTGAAAATTGAATATTTTAATATTTAAATCGACTAGTGAAAATAGTCAATTTTTGAACAGTCTCATAATTGAACGAAACTAGTTCCATCAGATCCGTAATAGTTAGTTATTACCGGATTTCAATTTTCGTAGCAATTGGAGTTATCGTTTGATCGTGACAGCTCGAAACGCATCGAATTGTTTTTAATATTAATTTGGCGAGTTAAAATAGCCATTTTTCAAAAAGTCTCGGATTTCGACGAAACCAGTTTCATCGGATCCGTAATGTGATATTATTGTAAGGTTTCAAATTTCATGTCAATTGGATTTACCGTTTGTCAGGTACAAATTAAAACGCCTAGAAAATCGTTTAAATCGGTTTAATTTAAATCGAACGTTTATTGCCATATCTCGCACGGATGTCCGAATTAGCTTCCGAAACCTGTTCCATTGTGTCCGGAACGTGGGGTAAACCCTAGAAACGCTGGTTACGGCGCGTAAATCGGAGTCCGGAATTTCCGGAATGAATAGTGTCGATCGATTTTCCTATAAATAGCCCCCCTCACTCATAAATTAATAATAAAAAAAAAGAAACCCTAATCTATTTGCTCAGCCGCCACCATTGAATGTAAGGCCAGAATTCAATCTTCTTCTCCTCTAATTTTCTTCAAATCCGTAAGGAATTACACAAATGTTTCAACTACAAACTCGTAGAGCATGACAAGATCTTGATATCCAACGGTTGTGATCGAAATTGGAGTCATGGATCGATAGAAAATCTCGTATGAACTCAGAGGGCTGCGCACGACTTTCAGGGAGGAGGGGGTGGCCGAGTTGCAGGTGGTGGTGGCCGAAGGTTGAGCATGTTGGGGGCTTCAAAATGCAAGTTGCTGATCATGCTAGAGTTCGTCGAGGTGGTGGATATTTGGAACCCTAGTTCGTGAGCTTTTGGGTTTGGGGCGTGCGTTTCTTGCTGGAGAGGAACGAACGTGAAAGAGGGAGGGTGGGAAGAAGCAATGCACGGTCCAGATGGGGTGGAAGCAAGATCTACGGCCTATATTGATTTAGGTTATAAATAGAAAGTTATGTTGTAATTTATATAATAAAAATCGTGTAATCTTTAAAAATGCATAACTTTTTCATACGAGGTCGAAAACGCGCGAAACCAGTTGCGTTGGAATCATATGGACGAGCACTACGCGATGGAGTTGGATTGGAGTCGTTTGGAGTTAGTGAGAATTTCGGGTAAAATTAAACGCGCGTTTAATTTTATTCGAAATAAATCGCTAAAACGAAATTGAAATCAAGGTGAGAACTTCTCGCTCAATCGAATCAGTTTCGATTTTATTTTAAATAGTTAGATTTAAAATATTTGAATGCATGTTTGAATGATGATTGATATCT
Source organism: Allium cepa (assembly GCA_030765085.1). NCBI lineage: Eukaryota > Viridiplantae > Streptophyta > Magnoliopsida > Asparagales > Amaryllidaceae > Allium > Allium cepa. Next base: position 209,462,131 of record CM060934.1, read on the forward strand.
ATTGATTGTTAAAATAGACATTATACGCCGTTAGTAAGCGGATGTTATTTATTAAAAACATATACCGCGAATATTTCATAAACAGTGAAATTGGTATTATGTATAATAGCAATATATATATATTGGCATATGTATATATTGGTGTTATTGATTTCCCGCATTTGTATAGCGGATGAGACCCTATTGCGCCGTCTATTAAGCGGATAATATTTTAAATCTCATATACCGCGATAATTTCGTACTGGAGCGAAATTGGTATTGTGCTAATGTTTGTGGATGCAGGAAAACAGGTTGGAGGGATCCAACTGGATTCCTCAACAGTTTTTATTTGATTTCAGGTATTTTTATATTTGATGGATTATCATATCGATATATGATGTCGTTGTTGTCGTAATTGACTATTTGGTGTGTAGCATCATTGGACCAAGTTTTGGAACTTTAAAATGATTTTTAAAGTGATTTTTGAAAATATACTATATGTTTGGAATTGATCCATTTTAAATAAATAAACGTATAATTTTAATGTTATATAAAAATTATGATTTTTGAGAAATATAGTTGAAAACTGATTTTTGAGAATATGATGCTAATGATTTTATAAAATAGTTAAATCGGAATTTTTGAAATTATTATAAAAAGTTGAAAATATAGGATTTATAAAATTTAATTATTTTATAAATCAAAATGGTGAAATTATAAAGGAGATTAAAGATGTTTTAAAAGAATAATAATATAAATTGATTTATATAAAAGATTTATAAAATTGATAATTTATAAATGAAAATATTTGAATTATAAAACGAGTTTTTATAAGTGTTAGAATGAATTATGAATGGATTTCATAAATGAATGAAATTTATAGAATTATAAACGGTGAAGTTATAAATGGAGTTTTATGAGCAGTAGGTTTATAAAATTTATAAAGTTATTGAAAGAATAGATTTGGATAAATAATTGAATCTTATAAGTTATAAGATTTATAATTATGAAGTTCAAAGGGATGATTTTGCAAACAAATAAATTATAAGTATTTCACTTATGATATGAACTTTTGTTTTATAATTGAGTTATAAATTGAATAGGTTAATAAAGGAATTTATAACAGGAGTTGTTATAAAATAAATGGAAAAGGAATTTATAAACGTTGTTTTATAAATTCGCAAACGACTTATTTTAAGAAGTAAATTGTTGAAACCTATTAATGGAGTTATATTCACATTTTTGACTGTGAATGATCCTTCGAAATAAAATGAATAGAAAGGATGAAAAATTGGTTAACATAGTATATTCACGTTTTTGAATAGTGAATAATATGTTAAATAAAATGTTTAGATTTGATGTTTAAATAGAATTAAAACGATCTAACGATGTTTTTAAAATGTGTTAAGAATTGAAATCATAGATTTCAACATTCATTGTTGAAATAGGCGTTTCAAGAAATAAAAGGAAATGGTGGACTATAACACCGTTGTTATAGTAAATGATTTCCGAAAGGGAATGTTTAGTATAGTATTGGGATTTATATATCTATTTTAATTTCGAATCCCTATACTAGTGATTTTGGGACGTCGTAACGATGTTTTACGTAACATTCGTTTTGGCCCAAATAAATATGTTTAAGAGAATGATTTCCTTAAAGAATGAAATATATACTTAATCTCGATTTAAGTATATTGAATATTTTCCAAGTGTTGAAAATAAATAAAAAATTGTGAATTACTTGTTAAATAAGTATGGAAATGTTTCCAATATAAAGTGAATATTTTGAGAATTTATCTTTTTGAAGATAAATTGAAAAGGAATATTGAAATGAATAATTGAAGTCGTATATTCATAGATATTTTGGAATATAAATTTACTATGGAATTTATAAAAGAAAGTGGAATTTGTTTAAAAATAAATGTTGATTTATTTTTAAAGAATTGGAAATTATATATCTTGTAAAGATATTTTATTTTGGAAAATAAATAATTTGGAAAATTATTTGGAATCTGGTGATGTGTGCATATCCATTGATTGTTCAATAACCGACTATCAATATTTCCCTTTGAATGGGTATTTGATGTGATTTGTTTGAATTTGAATGCCACACTTATTTTTGAATAAGCGCTCACTATTCGGGTTAACCGGGAAAGGACCATGGGGTCGTATAACCCATTCCAAATATGTGATACGTCGTTATAAATTGCATTTGAAGATCGGTGTTGAAGACCGGGTATTTGCGAGAGCGATAGGATGACCTGTCGATTGACTCTGCACCGAGTTGCTCCGGTATTGAGTTCTCCATATGTGATGGTGAATCCGATCAGGATTGTGAATATCCGGATTGCAAGGACTTCTTTGTAAGTGCCTTCGGTTTTGTTCGAGCCCGGAACAGACTTGTATGGATTGTATGTCTGACGCTACAAATTGAGATATAAAGCCGATTTCTTTCAAATATATTTCTGTTGGTGGCGGAGAATTTATTCTTTTAGCTTAGCACCCTTCTCTGAGACGTACGAGCTCAGAGGTTATGTAGTTGAAGGTTATCAGCGATATATTCCCAATTTGGTAATGTGACATGCTGAGTGTTGCTGTGAAATGATCATTGTATTGATTATTTGTGATAGGATCGTTTATTTGATCGTCTATCTTGGTAATCATTTCTATGATCATTTGTTGACCCAAAGCATGGCTTTTGTATAAAGTATGTTTTTGTGGACGGGACTTCGTCGAGCCTCACACCCCATGAATGGTCAAAACAGGAAAGATGCAGCAAGGTTATGAGGGGTAGCGCCCTTTAGGATATGTGCATTTCCTTCTGGAAAAGGGTGGTATCATGGTATGGAGCCCAGATACTTACTCATGTTGAAAACACTTTACGATTGTGTGAATTGATTGCGAGCGCTCGGTTGAAAGGTCCCAAAGGACCGGGGGATGGCATATTCGGTCAGTTGTTACTCAGTTAGGGGTAACCCGACCTTATGTTGGTAGAGATCCGGTTTGGTTCTCGGGGATGTCCATCCAGAGGCATTCTCATGTGTCAATGGGAAGTTCCTTGGCCTGATCATTCGTTGGAAATCCAAAGAAACAATACGATCTTGTACGGTATTAGTTGTAGAACCTATCATTCACTTATGGTGGCGCCCCACTGTTTGGATGGTAGCTATAGTAGGCATAGTTCGAAATGTCTATGCTGGCTAAGATTTATATTCTACTTTCGAAATGAATTTTTCTCTACACTATGCACTAGTAATAATATCAAATGCCTTTTTAATATGTATCAAGCATCTTTGACTATCATAAGGAGAAATCTCCTCCAATTCTGCGTTTGCATTGTGTGCGTGTGCGGGAGGCCTTATGGTAGTCTCATTTTTAAAAGCATTGCAAATTAACTTTAAAAATATTCCTCTATTTTGTTTTCAAAGATAAATAAACTGTTTTGAGTTCTCACACCAGTCACATGACTGACTCGGAGTTTATTGTTTTCCTTCCTAAACTCTGGGTGCCCACCAATTTCCACACGGTCAGTCAAGAGTTAAGGTTTATCAGGATATTCTGGATATTCTGGAGTTGCTGGAGACAAGCTGGATGGCATGGCGTATTACTAGTATATAGTATTTCTTTTTCCGCTGCATTGTTTGTTGTTGTTTGATGTTGTACACTCTGATGATGTAATGTAATGAAATGTGATGTAATATAATAACTGATATAGTCCTTTGTTTAAAGATTATTCATTTGTTATTATATGTTGTTCAGCTGCGAATTGTGAGATTCTGATATTGTTGTGTTGTGTTCTGTTCCGTTCTATTTTCTACTTTCTTTTCCCTCTATTTTCTGTCTTTTTCTTCTTCTTAAAACCCTAAGTGTTCGGTTTTCCGTCGTTCGATTGCTCGGCAGTCGATAAAGTGAGTATCGATGTTGAATTTTCGAAAGACGAAGAATCGGGTCCTTACAATGTGGTATCGGAGCATATGGTTAAGCGACAACCATGGTTCTGTTGGGTAGTACTCATTAGAGATAGAGTCAGTAGTACTCTAGAATGAGTTTGAGTGTAATAATAGCTATGAGAGCATATTTGTTAGTGAATATAAAATTGTTTTATATTGTGATGATTGGTTTATTGAGTGGCATATGAACCTTCGTCAGCGTGGTCTCGACAACTATGCCGAAGGGGTTTCTAAACGCTTAAATAGAACAATTCGACACAGTATTGTTTTAAATTGGGTAAATGAAATAATTTTACCTTGATTATATTTTATATATAAATAAATAATTTTTCAAAGTTATTAAAGTGTATATAAGTGGATTGTTTGGTTGTTGAATAAGTTGTTTGAATAATCTAAATAAAAGAATAATTGTATAAGCAAATGAATTATAAGAATTGAATTATAATTAAAGTGATTTATAATTGTGAAATAAACTTATATATATAAGAAGTGAAACTATATGAATATATTTATGAATATGAGTTGTAAAATAAAAATGAATTTAAAGTTAAATGGAAATTTACTTTAGAATTGGAAGCTGAATTGATTTATAAGTGGGAAATTAAGTTAAGTAAAAACCAAGTGATGTTCAAAATGGAAATATAACTTAAGAGTTGTTGAATGAAGTTGATATTAGTATCAAAGTAAACTAATGAAGTTAAGTGATAAATGTGAACTTGAGTTATATAAATAAAATTCAACTTTTGTGATTGAATTGAATGAATGGATTAAATGTTAATCAATTGAGTGTGAATTAAGTTGATATGAAATAATGAATATAAGTGTTAATTCATTAAAATCTAAGGTTATTGGAAGTTGAAAGATTGAATAAAAATCAATTTGATTAAACCAATTGAAAGTGATGGTGTTAAACCAAAATGAATATAAGCAAAGGAATTTGGTTGTAAAGAATATACTTTGGTTGTTATATGATTGTTAGTTGATTGATTGTATATAATTCATTAAGAGTTAATGAAATTGAAAGCTATGTAATTGAATTCAAATTAGAAGTAAATAAATTTGAATAGAATTGAATTTGATTTGGAAGTGAACCAACTTGAATATGGATTAGTGAATATAAACTAATTAAAAATGAATGTTAGTAAAAACATCCACTGTTAATGAATCAAATATGATTTAAATGGAAAACCAATTCATTGAATATTAATGAGAATGTAAATGAACATTTGTTGGTTATGAATGATAATTGGTTGATGGTTGAATATATTGCTTTTCATACATTTGCTATGTTGGCATATATAGTTATTATGTTGCTATATGTTGTATATTGATACTATTGTCATATATACATGTTCTCATGTTGTTTGTTGAGTGTTTAGTAGGTGCGGATCGCGTTTGCTTCGCATTTGGAGCTCGCTTTCGCGCTATATTAGCCGTATATGCTTGCTAATAAAATATAAGGTACATATCTCGGATTAAATATCGTACTTTTACACTTTTTTCCCTGCGGGTTGCCTCATTACTTGATGAGATGTATATTTGTGATATATATACTGTCATTTTTTTTCGGATCGAGCCGCGCAAAGGAGACTACGGCGAATTTTTCCGAAAATTTAAGGCGTTAGAAAAATTTGAGAAAATTGGAAAATTTTGAAAACTTTAACTTTGATTTGGAATTGAAAGTTAAACAATAGTAGTTTGGTTTGGAAAGGTAACTAAGTATGATTGCAAAACTTAGTAAAGTTATTATAAGAAGTTTAATTATGAATTTTGGAAAATTAATAGATTATGTAACTTTTCTTACTTAATAATTTCGAGGACGAAATTCTTTTAAGGGGGGAAGATTGTAACGACCCAGAATTTTATTTAATTAAAATTTGGATATTTAATTAATTTTAAATATTAATAAGTGAATATATAAGTCAAATAAATTTATATTTGAATAATTGGATTTAATTGGATAATTAAATCGATAATTTAATATGTTAAATTATGGAAATAATTGAAAATTGAGTTAAATATGATTGAAAATGATTTGTAAAATTTTATTTTATCATATTGAAGTTAGAATGATATTTTAGAACTTTTAAAATCGAATTAAAAGTTAATTTGTGAAAATTGAATATTTTAATATTTAAATCGACTAGTGAAAATAGTCAATTTTTGAACAGTCTCATAATTGAACGAAACTAGTTCCATCAGATCCGTAATAGTTAGTTATTACCGGATTTCAATTTTCGTAGCAATTGGAGTTATCGTTTGATCGTGACAGCTCGAAACGCATCGAATTGTTTTTAATATTAATTTGGCGAGTTAAAATAGCCATTTTTCAAAAAGTCTCGGATTTCGACGAAACCAGTTTCATCGGATCCGTAACGTGATATTATTGTAAGGTTTCAAATTTCGTGTCAATTGGATTTACCGTTTGTCCGGTACAAATTAAAACGCCTAGAAAATCGTTTAAATCGGTTTAATTTAAATCGAACGTTTATTGCCATATCTCGCACAGATGTCCGAATTAGCTTCCGAAACCTGTTCCATTGTGTATGGAACGCGGGGTAAACCCTAGAAACGCTGGTTACGGCGCGTAAATCGGAGTCTGGAATTTCCGGAATGAATAGTGTCGATCGATTTTCCTATAAATAGCCCCCCCCCTCTCTCATAAATTAATAATAAAAAAAAAGAAACCCTAATCTATTTGCTCAGCCGCCACCATTGAATGTAAGGCCAGAATTCAATCTTCTTCTCCTCTAATTTTCTTCAAATCCGTAAGGAATTACACAAATGTTTCAACTACAAACTCGTAGAGCATGACAAGATCTTGATATCCAACGGTTGTGATCGAAATTGGAGTCATGGATCGATAGAAAATCTCGTATGAACTCAGGGGGCTGCGCACGACTTTCAGGGAGGAGGGGGTGGCCGAGTTGCAGGTGATGGTGGCCGAAGGTTGAGCATGCTGGGGGCTTCAAAATGCAAGTTGCCGATCATGCTAGAGTTCGTCGAGGTGGTGGATATTTGGAACCCTAGTTCGTGAGCTTTTGGGTTTGGGGCGTGCGTTTCTTGCTGGAGAGGAACGAACGTGAAAGAGGGAGGGGGGGAAGAAGCAATGCATGGTCCAGATGGGGTGGAAGCAAGATCTACGGCCTATATTGATTTAGGTTATAAATAGAAAGTTATGTTGTAATTTATATAATAAAAATCGTGTAATCTTTAAAAATGCATAACTTTTTCATACGAGTTCGAAAACGCGCGAAACCAGTTGCGTTGGAATCATATGGACGAGCACTACGCGATGGAGTTGGATTGGAGTCGTTTGGAGTTAGTGAGAATTTCGGGTAAAATTAAACGTGCGTTTAATTTTATTCGAAATAAATCACTAAAACGAAATTGAAATCAAGGTGAGAACTTCTCACTCAATCGAATCAGTTTCGATTTTATTTTAAATAGTTAGATTTAAAATATTTGAATGCATGTTTGAATGATGATTGATATCTATTGATTGTTAAAATAGACATTATACGCCGTTAGTAAGCGGATGTTATTTATTAAAAACATATACCGCGAATATTTCATAAACAGTGAAATTGGTATTATGTATAATAGCAATATATATATATTGGCATATGTATATATTGGAGTTATTGATTTCCCGCATTTGTATAGCGGATGAGACCCTATTGCGCCGTCTATTAAGCGGATAATATTTTAAATCCCATATACCTCGATAATTTCGTACCGGAGCGAAATTGGTATTGTGCTAATGTTTGTGGATGCAGGAAAACAGGTTGGAGGGATCCAACTGGATTCCTCAACAGTTTTTATTTGATTTCAGATATTTTTATATTTGATGGATTATCATATCGATATATGATGTCGTTGTTGTCGTGATTGACTATTTGGTGTGTAACATCATTGGACCAAGTTTTGGAACTTTAAAATGATTTTTATAGTGATTTTTGAAAATATACTATATGTTTGGAATTGATCCATTTTAAATAAATAAACGTATAATTTTAATGTTATATAAAAATTATGATTTTTGAGAAATATAGTTGAAAACTGATTTTTGAGAATATGATGCTAATGATTTTATAAAATAGTTAAATCGGAATTTTTGAAATTATTATAAAAAGTTGAAAATATAGGATTTATAAAATTTAATTATTTTATAAATCAAAATGGTGAAATTATAAAGGAGATTAAAGATGTTTTAAAAGAATAATAATATAAATTGATTTATATAAAAGATTTATAAAATTGATAATTTATAAATGAAAATATTTGAATTATAAAACGAGTTTTTATAAGTGTTAGAATGAATTATGAATGGATTTCATAAATGAATGAAATTTATAGAATTATAAATGGTGAAGTTATAAATGGAATTTTATGAGCAGTAGGTTTATAAAATTTATAAAGTTATTGAAAGAATAGATTTGGATAAATAATTGAATCTTATAAGTTATAAGATTTATAATGATGAAGTTCAAAGGGATGATTTTGCAAACAAATAAATTATAAGTATTTCACTTATGATATGAACTTTTGTTTTATAATTGAGTTATAAATTGAATAGGTTAATAAAGGAATTTATAAAAGGAGTTGTTATAAAATAAATGGAAAAGTTTGTTTTATAAATTCGCAAACGACTTATTTTAAGAAGTAAATTGTTGAAACCTATTAATGGAGTTATATTCACATTTTTGACTGTGAATGATCCTTTGAAATAAAATGAATAGAAAGGATGAAAAATTGGTTAACATAGTATATTCACGTTTTTGAATAGTGAATAATATGTTAAAGAAAATGTTTAGATTTGATGTTTAAATAGAATTAAAACGATCTAACGATGTTTTTAAAATGTGTTAAGATTTGAAATCATAGATTTCAACATTCATTGTTGAAATAGGCGTTTCAAGAAATAAAAGGAAATGGTGGACTATAACACCGTTGTTATAGTAAATGATTTCCGAAAGGGAATGTTTAGTATAGTATTGGGATTTATATATCTATTTTAATTTCGAATCCCTATACTAGTGATTTTGGGACGTCGTAACGATGTTTTACGTAACATTCGTTTTGGCCCAAATAAATATGTTTAAGAGAATGATTTCCTTAAAGAATGAAATATATACTTAATCTCGATTTAAGTATATTGAATATTTTCCAAGTGTTGAAAATAAATAAAAAATTGTGAATTACTTGTTAAATAAGTATGGAAATGTTTTCCAATATAAAGTGAATATTTTGAGAATTTATCTTTTTGAAGATAAATTGAAAAGGAATATTGAAATGAATAATTGAAGTCGTATATTCATAGATATTTTGGAATATAAATTTACTATGGAATTTATAAAAGAAAGTGGAATTTGTTTAAAAATAAATGTTGATTTATTTTTAAAGAATTGGAAATTATATATCTTATAAAGATATTTTATTTTGGAAAATAAATAATTTGGAAAATTATTTGGAATTTGGTGATGTGTGCATATCCATTGATAGTTCAATAACCAACTATCAATATTTCCCTTTGAATGGGTATTTGATGTGATTTGTTTGAATTTGAATGCCACACTTATTTTTGAATAAGCGCTCACTATTCGGGTTAACGTGGAAAGGACCATGGGGTCGTATAACCCATTCCGAATATGTGATACGTCGTTATAAATTGCATTTGAAGATCGGTGTTGAAGACCGGGTATTTGCGAGAGCGATAGGATGACCTGTCGATTGACTCTGCACCGAGTTGCTCCGGTATTGAGTTCTCCATATGTGATGGTGAATCCGATCAGGATTGTGAATATCCGGATTGCAAGGACTTCTTTGTAAGTGCCTTCGGTTTTGTTCGAGCCCGGAACAGACTTGTATGGATTGTATGTATGACGCTACAAATTGAGATATAAAGCCGATTTCTTTCAAATATATTTCTGTTGGTGGCGGAGAATTTATTCTTTTAGCTTAACACCCTTCTCTGAGACGTACGAGCTCAGAGGTTATGTAGTTGAAGGTTATCAACGATATATTCCCAATTTGGTAATGTGACATGCTGAGTGTTGCTGTGAAATGATCATTGTGTTGATTATTTGTGGTAGGATCGTTTATTTGATCGTCTATCTTGGTGATCATTTCTATGATCATTTGTTGACCCAAAGCATGGCTTTTGTATAAAGTATGTTTTTGTGGACGGGACTTCATCGAGCCTCACACCCCATGAATGGTCAAAACAGGAAAGATGCAGCAAGGTTATGAGGGGTAGCGCCCTTTAGGATATGTGCATTTCCTTCTGGAAAAGGGTGGTATCATGGTATGGAGCCCAGATACTTACTCATGTTGAAAACACTTTATGATTGTGTGAATTGATTGCGAGCGCTCGGTTGAAAGGTCCCAAAGGACCGGGGGATGGCATATTCGGTCAGTTGTTACTCAGTTAGGGGTAACCCGACCTTATGTTGGTAGAGATCCAGTTTGGTTCTCGGGGATGTCCATCCAGAGGCATTCTCATGTGGCAATGGGAAGTTCCTTGGCCTGATCATTCGTTGGAAATCCAAAGAAACAATACGATCTTGTACGGTATTAGTTGTAGAACCTATCATTCACTTATGGTGGCGCCCCACTGTTTGGATGGTAGCTATAGTAGGCATAGTTCGAAATGTCTATGCTGGCTAAGATTTATATTCTACTTTCAAAATGAATTTTTCTCTACACTATGCACTAGTAATAATATCAAATGCCTTTTTAATACGTATCAAGCATCTTTGACTATCATAAGGAGAAATCTCCTCTGATTCTGCGTTTGCATTGTGTGTGTGTGCGGGAGGCCTTATGGTAGTCTCATTTTTAAAAGCATTGCGAATTGACTTTAAAAATATTCCTCTATTTTGTTTTCAAAGATAAATAAACTGTTTTGAGTTCTCAGACCAGTCACATGACTGACTCGGAGTTTATTTTTTTCCTTCCTAAACTCTGGGTGCCCACCAATTTCCACACGGGCAGTCAAGAGTTAAGGTTTATCAGGATATTCTGGATATTCTGGAGTTGCTGGAGACAAGCTGGATGGCATGGTGTATTACTAGTATATAGTATTTCTTTTTCCGCTGCATTGTTTGTTGTTGTTTGATGTTGTACACTCTGATGATGTAATGTAATGAAATGTGATGTAATATAATAACTGATATAGTCCTTTGTTTAAAGATTATTCATTTATTATTATATATTGTTCCGCTGCGAATTGTGAGATTCTGATATTGTTGTGTTGTGTTCTGTTCCGTTCTATTTTCTACTTTCTTTTCCCTCTATTTTCTGTCGTTTTCTTCTTCTTAAAACCCTAAGTGTTCGGTTTTCCGTCGTTCGATTGCTCGGCAGTCGATAAAGTGAGTATCGATGTTGAATTTTCGAAAGTCGAAGAATCGGGTCCTTACACACTCGTTCTTCAACGCTTAGGGCTTCCTCGTTGTTCCAACAACCAAGAGATGTCTGCGTCAGAGGGTCGCGATGTAGGAATTGGCGGCAACTCAAAGTGCGAGCTTGAGCTCGAGCGCGAGAGGCCGGTGGGAGTTTCACGGAGATGGTGGCTCGCGTTCATGAGAGGTTGTGGTCGCAAGCTAGGGCAGAAGATTGGGTGTGGTTTTCGTGATTTTAGGGTTTCTGGGTCGGTGCTTGGAGGGTTGGAGTGGTGGCCGCAGTTCAGCAAGGTATCGATTTTTGTTTTAATAATTTAGGTTAATTCAAATTTTAAATTGCTGTTATTCATTTAAATTTAAATGTGATAATATATATATGAACATATATACTACAGAGAAAGAAAAGGTAAAACAGAGAAAAAGAAATTATTGTTATAAATAAGCTATTCGAAAAAAAAATAGGGATTTTTAAAAGCATATGAAGAATTTATTAGAGTTAGAGTTTTGAAATCTATAATTTATTTTTATAAGTGTATGTGAGTTTAAAAAGGGGAAATTACTTGTTCAATTACTTTAGACACTAAAAATATTTTATCAAAGAAAATTAGTTAAAACAAATTATTGGTTAAACCCAAATTAGTAGCTAAATTAAATGAATAAATAGCAATTAATCAATTGACTAATTCAAAGATGTTAATAGAATCGTACAATGTTTATACAAGGTATAAAATCATGAGAACAAGCTGGATTGAATCTGATTGCTAGTAAAAGCAAAGGTGAGTTAATCTCACTCAGTTAGATTTAAATTTATATGATTAAATTTAAATGATTGATTGTATGGTTGAATTGATTGATGTAGTATAGTAGGGTAAAATTTTGGAATTGGCATTTTATATTGTGCTAACGTCTGTGGATGCAGGGAAAAACAGGTTGGAGGGATCCAACTGGACCCCTCAGCTTTATTTAATTATTTAATATTCTCTGTTCCGACCATTTGATATCCTGTAATGAATTATGTGGGAATATTGAATGTTATGGCTTGATTGTTTTATTCGGGCAATAATTAATTACTAAATATATAATTTGGGTTTGGGAATGAAAATAAAGAAGTGAAATTGTAAGTAAAATAATTATAGAAAAGTTGAATAAATTTATGAATGGTCTGGAAAGGAAATAAAGTGACTTTAAAATATCTTGAGTATGGGAAGGAAAATTTAAATAAACAGAAAGTTAATGAAACTTAAACTTCAATGTTATTGTTTAAAAGATCAAGACATTTATGTTAAATTTAGGATTTAGATTGTTTAAGAAGAATAAAGAAGAAATTGGGAATTACCTGAAATTTTTATATTTCAGTTAAAAGATTTAAAATCAAACAGGAAATCATAAAAATAAAAATAAAGTCCAAAATTAATGAATTTTGAAATGAACCGAGCAAGTAAAGAAATTTATTTCAAATAGAATAAATTGGAAATCAATTCGGGAAATTGATTTAAGTGCTTGAAATTGGAATTTTCTCTGGATGGCCAAGTACACGTTTTCAAAAGTAAATTTGTAAATATAAATTAAATGTTTAAAGTTGTTTTTAAAGAAAGCAAGTTTTGTAAAATTTATTATTTCTAATATTTAATTTCTAAAGCAAGTATTTCCTTTTAATATAATATAGCATTAATTATTTTAAAGTGACTTGGTATTTGTTTTCAAAGTGAAAACCTGGTTTTATATTTTATAAAGTAACCTTATTTTCTCAAATTCATATAGTATGTATATTTAACCAATTATCTAAGTAATTTTATCCTAAGTGTTTTAAAGTATATATTTCAAAGTAAAGTGTTTTAAAAATCTATTTTTGTGCTTGGTGATTTCAGAGGAGATAGAAAATATTTGGGACAGTTGATTCTGAAAGGAATGATGGTTTTGAAAACTATTCTCAAAGAAATTTGAAAGGTGAAAATATATCTTGTGAAGATATTTTTGAGATTAATAAATAATTTGGAAAATTATTTATTGGTTGATGGTTGTTTGTGAATATAATTGATAGTTAAATAACCGACTATCAATATTGGACAAATGCGTTGATCGTTTCGAAGAGACCGGGATCGAGATTTATTTCTCGAAAACCACTACGATCCGGTTTGTACGTTTCGTGAAAAATGATTTTTGAATTCGAAGATGGAGCAGTGAAGTGCAAGGGCTAGTCGCTACTAATCCTGCGGATATTTCCGAAACGGATGTAGTAGGAATAGTGCCTTCGGTTCCGTTCGAACCCGGGACGGACTTGTATGGACGAATGCTTGCGAAACATCGTCAGGTGGACGATGGGCATTCTAAGGGATTTGTTCTAAAAAGGTAACGCTTAACCTCAAGCCTAATCAAATCGGAATGACTGAAAATCGGAATGACTGAATATCAGAGGATTTCTATAAAAACTGTTTTAGCTATCGTAGGTAAAAACCCGACATGTTTATTTGTGGCGTGGTCTTACGAGATGCTTTTGTTTTTCAAAGGATTTTTGAAACTTTAATAATCAATTGGGTGTGATTTTCTCACGCTGGTATTCCAGACTGACTCGAGTGTTATTTTACTGTAATGCTCGGGTCAGACCGAGTATTATAGGATACAGGATATGATGCTGTGGAGTTCAGGAAACGAGCAGGATGGCGATACGTACTATCGTACTTGTACATGTATACATATTCCGCTGTGTTGAGTTGTTGAGTATCCATTTGTATGATATTGATGTTGAGTTGTGATGGATGTACTATGATTGATGTAATATATATAAACAGAGATATATTTGATTGAGTAAAGATTACTTATTATCTATTATATTTTATTCCGCTGCGATGGTTAGATTCTGATGTTGATTTTGTTTTCTCTTCTTCTACCTCTTTTTCTTAAACCCAAATGGTTCGTATTTCTGTACAATTTGAGTTGATTGTTGTAGAATAGTGTTGACTCAAGGGGTACGGATTTGCGGGCTGTTACAGCTGCAATAATTGCTCACCTCTAGTCACACTATCAATTTGAAGGTGTGCATCAAAACAATCACTAAGACATACAGAGAAGTATACCCGTGGTTATAAATTCCAAAAAGGTTAAAATTACGAATTAAAATCATTTATTTAAACCATAAAAAGGTGGAATGTAAAGTCCCGTTTTTTCGCACTCTTTGAATTGACGATAAACCGCACATGTCCAACTCAAATTGCACGAAAAGACAGATCTTTAAGGGTAATAAAGAAAAATAGACAAAATAGAATCTCACTCGAATGGGATAACATATAATATTGAACAAATATTTTTACAGCGGAAAACTTTTAAATACATATATCAGAGTCTAACCTAAATTCAGCTTGGACAGTTATAAACATATGTCCTTGCAATTGCTGACAGACATCAAACAAAATACACTAAGTACAGCGGATAAAAGAATATGTCCATACGTCGATGAATATCTACAGCTCTCTTCTGGAAACTCCAACAGTCTTCGACTATCCTGAAACTACTCGGATCTGACCCGAGTATTGAAAATACCCGGATCAGGCTTGATAAACCAGCATGAGAAAAACTCAATAATTAATTAAGTGTCATATATCAGCCTTTGAATAAAATCCTTTGAAAACAAAGAGTATTTCATAAGACCACGCCCACACATAAACACGGACAGGTTTTTACCTTATGATAACTAAAACACTTTTATATCAAAACATTTGATATTATTTCTAATGACATTCTTTGAAAATATTTGCAAATAAACTTATTAATCTTAGCCGAAATTGTTACATTGATTAAATTCCTGCACAATAGGTTTACAATCAAGTCCGTAGGTTCTTATGGGAGAAAGGATTTCCATACAAATGACCAGGCGCAGGATCTACCTTTCGAATGGGTACACCTCTAGGTGGATGTCCCGAGCACCATCACAAAGGATCCACTACCAACACAAGACCGGCCTACCTCTGTAACTAGATAGTACCGAACATGTCATCCCCCGGTCGTTACCGACCTTTAACCGAGCGCTCGTTTTCCATACACCGCATTAATATACATCCCGAACATCATAGCGGGAAGAAATATATCTAGAAGGGGATGATCATACCCTACTTGGGAATGACCCACTTAGCCTTGCTGCATCTAATCCTCTTTTGGTTATTTTCGGTTTGATGAGGCTTGAGGCTACGATTACCTTTTCATAAAGCATACATCACATCTTTGAATGCCACATAGAATTTCCGTTTAACTACTAATTGCCTTCCACAAAAATGCAACCCTTGAGCTCGTACGTCTCAAGGAGGGTGTTAAGCTAAGAGAAGTTGTCGTCTCCGCCACCGCTGATGTACGTTTGTAAAAACCAATGTATGTAATCTTTAGAAATTCAATGTCAGACAAACGTCCATACAAGTTGTCTAGAAACAGGAAAAACCGAAGGCACTCTCTTACTACCAGTAGTAGCGAGTAGTCCTTGCAATCCGAAAAATCTCCACAACGAGGAGACCACTGCTATATATAACTCGGGAGCTACCCAGAGCAAGTCAACAAGCAGTCCTCACGCTATAAAGATCCACGGTCTTCAATCATCATCTTCAACATGTCTTCACGTTCGAACGTATACATTGGTTCGAAGTGGTTTTTGAATGGGATTTACCCAAATCCGACCCCTGTTCCTTCGAAATCCAATATCGATAGAAAGTGAATATGAGTATATAGGATTTATTAAGTCTCTTTTCACTTTAATTCTTTTCGGATGATTTCGAAATCTCTTTCTTTTGACTTAGGATAATTTCTAAGAAATTCATTCTTTTTCTTTGGAAAATATCTCAAATTTTGCTTACTTAATTCTTGATCAAATTCTTTAACTTTTAGGCGGGTCAAAAATAATGTTATTTAAGACATCGTTTACGATAAACCCTAAATCAATCTTAACAAACATTTTGAAGTAAATAGTTTCATAGAAATCATTCATTTTTGGAGATTGCTTAACTTTTGGATAATACCAATCCTCTTTTATTTTGGAAAACTTAACAGAATCTTTTTAATTTAAGAGCATCCGGATTTTCCTTTCGATCTGTTCCACCCCTCGCCTAAGAAAAGAAAACATAGGCCAGGTAAGTTCAGGGCACTGGTTGCTCCATCCCTAACCTTAGTTAAACATCTTATTTTATCTTCCCAGATCTCACTGACGGGACAAATGTACTAGTCGTTTCCGCATACTCAAATTACCAACTTTATTTTGAAATTACTTATAAATATTCCAAATTATCTTTCCAAACGCTTAATTATCCTTTTTAAAACATTCACAATTTATTTTGCTCGTTACATTTAAACTCATATTCCAAAAGTTATAGAATTCACAACAGAAAAGTGCTGCGGAAAGTGCTAAATAAGCTTATTTGAATTAAACAACTTTTAAACATTCGATAATTCATATTTTACAATCCAAATATCTTTTAAATCATTTAAATATATTTATCAAATTTATTCCATACTTTTCCATAATCAAAAACATCCATTTAAACATAATTTCTGTTACGGTCACTTAACTGCACTAGCACGATTTTCTGGAAAATTGGTTTGGACTTATTTCAAAATCTACTTATCGAAACTTTGATTATCTTTCTTCGTCTATAAGATATGGGTATAATAGTCCGGAATTTTCTTATCTCGAAGAATTCCGAGCCATATTCCACTCTATACACTCATTTGAACTTTTCGACGCGAAATCGCGAACTACCGGTGCACGGCGCGTCTAGTTTTAACTTATTTTTCAATATTTGAAATAATCTATTCAAATTGGATTTCAACACTTATAATATCGTTACAAATCATTTTAAAACAATATTTTCACTTTTTAAAGTATTTAATATATATTTTCACTATTACCATATTATAATATTATTATATTCCCATTATTTAAATATTAAATTTTAAATTTCAATTTTAACTCAATTTCAATTCTAATCTCAAATTAAAGTCATTTAAAACTTAGATTTCAAATCTTATTTCAATTTGAACTTCAATTAAACCTTAAACTAAACTTCACCTTTTCAAAATCGATTTCAATTTTAATTTCACTATTCATCTCAATTTCAATTTCTATTTAGCTATCCTTTTCAAATCCGTTTCACTTCAAATTTCAAATTCTCTTTCATTTTAACTTTAATTTCACTTCTAAATGAAAAGAGGCTTATTTTTCCATAGTATCTCATATTACTAAAATATGGTCTTATTAAACAAAGGGATTACTTAACTAATAGAAATTTGATGTCCAAATTATCATCACAACCATACAACTATCATATAACACTAACATACCCAAAACGGTAAATGTCATAACATTACTACGGATTATGCAACATATTCAAACAATCAACGAAACATTCATATCATCAAATAGTGATTATCTAACATAACAATTAAGCATGATAATCAATATAATTCAAAAAGCGGTGAGAATTTCTCACCTTCATATCCACTCCGTCAAACTTTAACGTAAGAATTCTGTCTCTCGCTAACATGTGATTTCCAACGTCTCGCCTTTTTGCCGTTTCCTTTCCAAACGCTTTTGTTTTCCTTTCCTTTTTCTTTTCTTCTCTCTTTTTTTTCTTTTTTTTATTTGGGCCGAAAGCTTTTGGTGCGGAATGGGTGTACGGCCTTGGGTATGTGAGTGTGGAGGAGGGTATGGTTTGTTGGTGGCTTTGTGCTTAGTGTGTAGGCTCGGGTTTGGTGGTGTGGAAGGGCACGGCTTGGGGTGTAGGGGGTTGTGAGGCTCGGCTTGGCTTGGCTTAGGGTTGCTCGGGTTTGGGTCCTTAGGGCTCAGCCTTAGGGTTTGGAAGGGGTAGGTGGATGTAGGAGGTGGGTAGGTGGTAGTTTGGTTTGGTTTTGGTGGTGTAAGATGATGGTTTGGAGTATGGAGATGATAACTTGAAGATAGAAGGGAAATGGAGAGGTAGGAGGAAGTAATGAAAGAGGAAGATAATGGAGTTTAAAATTTTTGTAGAATGAGAATGTAGTGAAGATAAAAGGGTTTAGGCTTGTAATTATAAGTGGAGCTTGAGTGGCTAATGTTCTAAATACCCTTGCCTTACTTTTTGACTATTGCTTGACATGATAAGAAGTGTATTAATGGTGAAATTATGGTAGGATATAAGTTTGTACTTAATGAAACGATATTTGCCTCTTTTTCTTAAACTTTGTGTTAAAAAGAAAGAAGACTTATGCTTGATTTGATTTGCATTAATGGTGGAAATGATGTTTACCTCTTTTTCTTACACTTTAAAATGTTAAAATAAAATTTGCTCCTTTGTCATAAGTGATATAACTTAAGCATTAATGTTGATGGAAAGTATGTATAAGGAGATGAAAGGTGATGGTAAGTTTGCTTTTTAATTACTTAACTTTTAAGTATGCTTATTTAATTATTTTATGAAAATATCTTAGGTATTTCCTTATCTTTTGATGTGACTAATTGTAAAGTGTTTTAAAAGTTTGTATTTATAAGTTAAAAAATGTATCAAGTTGCAACAACTTGTCAACAACTTGTTTTGGTTAAAAATGGTGTTTTTTGACGACAAATTTTACAGCCAAAATTTGACGTTTTTATTAAGCTATATATTGAAGTAAACCAAACTTTAAAATGAACCTTTTACTTCTTTAAATAAATTAAAACAAGTCTCTTTATATTTTAAAATCATATTTAACTAATATCAAAATCACAAATTTTACAGTATATGTAAAACTTGACAAAATGCGACAAATTTTGGTTATTTTTGTAAAACGATTATTAACATACTTTTAAAACTTTTAGCATACTTTTATTATCTTTATTTGATGTTTTAAATAAGATTTACCTTTTTAAATAAATATTCAAATTCATTTATTTAAGCCTTTATTTATTATTAACAAAACTTAACTTTTGTGATTTGTTCTAAAATCCAAATTTATACTTTTTAATTTATTAACTATAAGAATAGATAATTATTTATTATATATAACATATTTATTTTAAGTTTCAAATTCGTTTTAAATTTAAAACGAACGAAATCTCTCATTTCCGAAGTAGCGAAATTACGGATCGTTACATTCTCCCCTACTTAAAAACATTTCATCCTCGAAATAAAAGTTAGACAAAAGAATCTATATCATACTCATATCCTTAAATAATTTGAATTTTTCTACTGATGATAGAAAAGAAGAAGGTCGATATCATAACAACACTAAAACAAAAGATGCCTGACATACATATAAAGATTCTCCACATTAACCTGGGTATCTATCACATACTTACAGTTATATATACATATATCAACTCAGACTTCTATCCTAACCATCCTAGTGCATACTGTACACTTAAGATAATATATACAACAACCAAACAAGACTATGCATCCAAAACAACCACACTGATACTATATCAAGATAAACGAATACCACCACATAACTCATTATCTGACCTAGGCATGTACTTTACATGTCGTCTATATATACGTACCACAACATCAGTCCAACCACTATATCTTAGTGCCTACTATTTGAGATAACTATCCAGCAACTAAGTAAACAGACCCAACACATCATACTATATGTGATATTTGATTCGATCTGTTATTCTAATCCACAACTTTTCTTTTGAACTAGTATCGATCCCTCGATTTTCTTGTGCGTACTTTGATCTGACTTCTTGATCACAAACCCTTGCTTTCCTTGCATAGCTCTCAACTATGATAGAAAACTTGTGTACATAATCATAAACTCCCATCAATGCTCACTGTCAAGAATCGAGTGATAATCCTTTTTCAGATTGGTGTAAACACCTCAAAGTTATGTTCTCAAATCTTAGATCAAAATTTATGTGCTGAAATGATCTATGTTTAACTTATGTACTTATTCACATTCATCTTTACCTAATACATTTCTTCAAAACTACTATATATCCAAGTTTATTTCACAACCATTGCTTTCTTCTAATATATTATTACTTAAGCATACAAGTATGACTTAAACTTGTATAATATATCTTTACTTCCTAAGAGTATATATGCATATCCCCAAACTTTAAATTGTTATTACTTCAACTAAGGTATTTAACTAATATGGAACTCTACTATTATCTCAAATTAATAAGTTATAAAACTCAACCCTAAGTTTTCTTTACCTAAGGTTTTCATTTAGCTAATATTATTTATCCAATCCATATATTAATAAGGCAACTTCACTAAGTGTATACCTTTTTCTCACCGATTCTATGACTAACTACTTAACTTATTTACCTATCCATTTTCTAAATCAAATTTCTTAATCTTAAATCCATCAAATATTATAGTCAAAATTATGAAACTTAATTCTCATGGTATTTGTTATTAACCTTTTTCAACCAACAATTACCTACTAACCATATTATTCAAAAATTTACACTTCTATTCTTACTTCATTTTGAATTACAAATGTTACCCTAAATGTATCACTAATTCAAATTTTTATATTAGGATGATATTTCTTATTCCTCTTATTTTTAAATTTCAAATTAACTTAACTCCTTTATAAGTTATAGAACTTACCCTTTCATATTATATTTACCCAAAATTTCAATTTTGGCTTATCTTTTTCTATTTTATTGATAACAATTTTTTTTTCTGTGTGTACATTTTCTTTTTACTTTCTCTAGTTACAACTTGTAGCTTTAATATTATCATCAAATATCTTACAGTCAAATTGTGAATTTTACTTCGCAAGATATTTATACTTAGCTTTTAAATCCATCCATTATGATGATCACTTAATCATTGTTATTTCTTAATACTAAATATCTAAGGGTATATGATTAAAGTTCTAAACTCTAGCTTTTAACTAATTGATTCTATATGGAATATCTTATAGTCAAATTGTGCAATTCTAATCACAAGATATTCATATTTTAGCTAAGCTAAATCACAAACAATCCTTTATTTCTAACCCAAAAATAATGATATCTCCTTTAATATTTATAGTCTAAACCCAAGGTAAAATTATTTCATTTACCAATTTATTTTTAAAAACAAAACCATTTTTATAAAATTAACAAATACGCTCTCATATATATAATACTCTCATAACTCATTCTAGAGTGTTACTAACCCGTTCTCTAATGAGTTACTCATCCTAGGATATTACTAATCCTATCTCTGATGAGACATTACCCATAACGGAGCCAAGGTTCTCGCTTAACCTTCAGCTCTGATACTAAATGTAAAGTCTCGTTTTTCCGTACTCTTTGAATTGACAATAAACTGAACATGTCCAACTCAAATTGCACGAAAAGACGGATCTTTAAGGGTAATAAAGAAAAATAGATAGAACACAATCTCACTCGAATGCGAAACATATAATATTGAACAAATATTTTTACGGCGGAAAACTTTTAAATACATATATTAGAGTCTAACCTAAATTCAGCTTAGACGGTTATAAACATTTGTCCTTACAATTGCTGACAAACATCAAACAAAATATACTAAGTACAGTGGATAATAGAATATGTCCATACGTCGATGAATATCTCCAGCTCTCCTCTGGAAACTCCAACCGTCTTCGACTATCCTGAAACTACTCGGATCTGACCCGAGTATTGAAAATACCCGGATCAGGCTTGATAAACCAGCATGAGAAAAACTCAATAATTAATGACAGTGTCATATATCAGCTTTTGAATAAAATCCTTTGAAAACAAAGAGTATCTCATAAGACCACGCCCACACATAAACACGGACGGATTTTTACCTTATGATAACAAAAACACTTTTATATCAAAACGTTTGATACTTCTAATGACATTCTTTGAAAACATGTGACGACCCGGCTTCCTACGCCCAGGAAGACGTGTCATCAATAAGAAAGAAAGGGGTAGAAATAGAAAAGAAAAGAAAGAATAACAACATCAGAATCTCACAACGGAATGGAATAAAATATAATATATCAACATAACTATTACATAGTTATATATACATCAGAGTTATATAAAATCATATAACATGACTATCATATACATATCAGTCAGAACATACATCTCAAATATCGTAAACTAACAAACACAGCGGAACTATATAGATAGTTACAACGCTGAAGCCTCCTGCTCCATTGCTCCTCCAGAATTCGTCAAAGCTAACCTGAATCCCTTGGCTACCCGTAAAAATTTGGGTACCCGAGAGTTTATGAAAAACAGAAAATAAACTCCGGGTCAGACATGGGTCTGGTATGAGTAAACGGGTTAAAGTTGCTTAACTTTGAAAATCATTTAAAATAAAGATATCACGTAAGACTTCCCACACATAAATACTGGTAAGTTTTTACCTTACGCTGACCAAAACATTTTATAGGAAATCCAGTGATATTATAATAGTGTCTAGGGTTTTTAAGTAAAATACAGAAATAGCTGAAATACTTACATCTCACATTCCAACATAGTTGGGCACAATCAAAACGTACGGCGCTTATTGGAAATTGGGTCCCATACAATGGCAGGGCTACTGGGGTACCGCCCGTCACAGTACGTGGCCTAGATCACAGTACCAAGGAGCCACCCTAACTCCCCTGCAACACAAGGCCGGAACCATTCCTTATTGAACAGTCCCGAACAAGATAACCCCGTAATTGGCTGCAGACCAACCACCCACACAGCCGAATAAAAGGGACATCTAGACAGGGGTATACCTCGTCCTGCTTGGGCATGACCCACCTAACCTTGCTGCACATCCCCTGTTTTAGCCATTCCCGGTTGATGAGGCTTGAGGCTGCGTTTACCTTTTTAGAACATATTTCTTAGAATGCTCATCGTCCACCTGACGATGTGCTGAAAGCATTCAATCCATACAAGTTCGTTCCGGGTTCGAACGAAACCGAAGGCATTATCTCGTTACACTCGTTTTGGAATCACTCTCAGAGTTAACGACAATAACCCTTGCATTCTGAAAATACCATCTCAATCTTCACTTGAGATTACACGACCTAACGTTTAATTTGGATCGATGTGGTTTTCGGAATATCAAATCGATATCCGATCCCGGTCTCATCGAAATCCAAACGCCATTTTAAAGGCCAAGTTGTCTAATTAACTTAACAGTTTAAATTTAACAATTGAATTCATATAGAAATTTAACACAGATGAATAACATCAGATAAATCATATAGCAATTAACACAGATAAATCGTACACAACCATCACAAATATATCCAGAATATCACAGAACATCACATATATAAATAAACATCAGAGGCAATCAAATAGAATCATCGATTCATATCAACAAGTTATTTGATTTGTTTTATACTTAATTGCATACTTAAGAATAAATCATATTTTATTCTTGCTTAATTCATTATTAATTAATTAACTTATTTCAACTCGTTAATTACTTATTAATCATTTACTAAATTAATTAATTATTAATCAATAATCTTAATTATGGATTATAAAACTCAATTACACATTTAATTATTATTAATTGCTTAATTAATCATTAATTATTAATTAACTTATCCGTTTAATCATTAATTATTTAATTAATTCATTAACTACAATTTTGTTAATTAATCAACTTCAAATGATTAATTAAATTCTTCATTACAAATGATTTTATACAAGATTATCATTAAAATCTTTAATTACAAGTTTAATTAAATTTGGACTATGTATTAAATTATAATTATAAAATTTATTATCTACTTAATCAACTTTGTATTTAAATTAATTACTCCCTTTTGTTTTCTGCAAAGCTTAAAGTTCAACTTGGCTTAAACAATTTGGTCAATACTAATAATATAATTTATACTTAGCTTATTTTACTTTAACTTAATATGGTGGCAAACTTCTGAAAGTAAAACTCGAAGTCAACAACGTATCACACTCGGGTCGAACTCGTGATTTACCCAGTATGTTGCTCGCGTCAAACTACTGTCTTCTCCTCTTCTTCCCCTGTTTCTTATTTCTTTCTTTTTTTAAACTGTTAAAACAAATAAACACACGCGCCCATTAAAACTACCCAGAGAAAAACCCGAAGAAACTAGCACACTAACTCGAGTTTCACTCGAGTCGACAGCCACACGCACCTCTCTGCCGCCATGCACGTGCACGGCGGTCCACCACCGCGCCACCGCCACGCGACATCACCAACAAGTCACATCGCTTCCCCTCTCTCGTAATCACCACCCAGATATGCACGACCAACCCAAAATCAAAATACGCCCCTAAAGTCGAACTGTTTCCACGAACACGGTGGACAAAACCACCTCGTACTCGCTATCGCGGCCTTCTGTGATGACGTGGCTTCGGCCAAACCTTGCCGACCTCACCTCCTAACTCCTCCCAAAACCCTGAGT
Organism: Allium cepa; assembly: GCA_030765085.1. Taxonomy (NCBI): domain Eukaryota; kingdom Viridiplantae; phylum Streptophyta; class Magnoliopsida; order Asparagales; family Amaryllidaceae; genus Allium; species Allium cepa. The sequence goes on from CM060934.1 coordinate 209,486,813, forward strand.
CACTCGGTTGCGCCATCGTGTCGCAAGCATCAATTAACCGAACCCAAAATATACAGAACCCATAACCCTACTTTTGATCATCTCCAAAAATCCATGCATTAGAAAATTCTTTTAGCATTTTTCTGTTAATCACACATCAATACCCTAGCTTCATGTAAAATTTCATCATCAATCATTCAATGAATCACTTGATATTCATGAAACAGCACCTACAGTTCATTAATGAACTGCTCTATAAATAGTTAACTAAAAAATTTAATTCTTGTCTTAAAAATCATATTACAGTACGTTGAATCAATATATAAACTCAAATTTTCAATTTAAGATATTTGAACTTTGAGTATAATTTTACTTTATACTGTAATTATGAGTTTACAGTTCTATTTTTTCACAGCCTACCTAAAATAATCCAATTCCTAAACTTAAGAAAATTTATTTAGTTAGAAAATAATCATATATAAAAAGTATGATTAATTCTTTTACTCCTTTATCTCAGCAACAAAACTGGAAGAACACATATAAGTAGAACAGGTAGTAACCAAACATCACAGAACAGATTTTAATCAGCATAATATTTATTCATAAATCAATTATTAGCAGTTAAATTTCAAAATTAAGTTTACTCACTCAAGTTTGCAGTTGAACAGAGGATGATGCAAGAAAACAGCAGTTTGAAGTTGTTGAATTGCAGTAAACTTCTTGCTTCCTGACTTTATTTGAACTTGAAATTTTGTTTATTTATTTTTTTCTCTTTTGCTTTATCAGGTTTGTGAAGTTTCCTTTGCTTTTGCAAATACAAATGAGCTAAGGGATAAAATGAGGTATACAAATATTTATAACTTTCAACAATGCTGTCTTCTTGCACAAGCTTTGGCTTGGCATAATATCTTGCCTTATTTTATTTTATTTTTGTACTAAAACCTGAGATGGATCAACAATTTCGGCTAGAAGATTTGTTCCAGGCAGAAAGTTATGCTAATTAATGTTTGTGTTAACATGTATGCTAACATATCATAATGTTTACTGTCACAAACATTTTGTATAACATATTTCAGGCTTTGTTTGTACTGAATGTATTCATATGGGTTTACACTATAATGCTTTGCTGACACAATTTTGTACAAAGATATTTGCAGTGTATTTGTACTAAGATGTATTCATATTTCATACTTGCAGATTTTTGTTTAAACATACTTATGTTAACATATAGATAAATGTTGCTTGCAGGTTTTGTTTTATTATTTATGCTAGTATATTATTAATGTTTGCTATTAACTTTGTTTTGTCTTATTATCTTGAACACAAATTTATACACGGATTTTGACCAATTTCATATGTTTGCAGACAAGTTATTTGTGTTTAAAGATATTTGATCTTAACATAGTTACATTTTTATTTATATCTTATACATATTATATTTTGTACTTATGTTTGTAAACTTATGTTTATAACCATATTTTAAATTATACTTATATTAAATATTTATAAGCTTATTTTTTATTTTAATTACAAAAGCTATTGTTAGAAACATTGCTTGGTCTTATTTTTATTCAATGCTTAATCTTTCAAATATTTCATTTGTAATGTATTTGCACTAATGTATTTTATATTTAATATTTAATATGAAAAGAATTGTATTATTATACTTGTTATTATTAACTGCACTCATATTTCTGATATTAAATGTCATTAATATATAATTTTTAATTTAATTGAATAAAACATATTTATTTTAAATGTTGTTGAAAAAGTCTATTTATATTTTGAAATTATAAATTCCTTTATAACACATATACAACCAATAATATCCAAACTCTCATTTATTTATAAATAAAAGTATTATATTTTATTTAAAGTTAATTAAAAACTTATTATAATAATAGGGTCAAAATTCCGGGATGTCACAAAACATTTGCAAATAAACTTATTAATCTTAGCCGAAATTGTTACATTGATTAAATTCCAGCATAATAGGTTTACAATCAAGTCTGTAGGTTCTTATTGGAGAAAGGATTTCCATACAAATGACCAGGCATAGGATCTACCTTCTAAATGGGTACACTTCTAGATGGATGTCCCAAGGACCATCACAAAGGATCCTCTACCAACACAAGACCGGCCTACCTCTGTAACTAGATAGTACCGAATATGTCATCCCCCGGTCGTTGCCGACCTTTAACCGAGCGCTCGTTTTCCATACACCACATTAATATACATCTCGAACGTCATAACGGGAAGAAATATATCTAGAAGGAGATGATCATACCCTACTTGGGAATGACCCACTTAGCCTTGCTGCATCTAATCCTGTTTCGGTCATTTCCGGTTTGAAGAGGCTTGAGGCTATGATTACCTTTTCACAAAGCACATATCACATCTTTGAATGCCACATTGCCATTTCCGTTTAACTACTAATTACCTTCCACAAAAATACAACCGTTGAGCTCGTACGTCTCAAGGAGGGTGTTAAGCTAAGAGAAGTTTCCTTATCCTTCACCACTGATGTACGTTTGTAAAAACCAATATACGAAATCTTTAGAAATGTAATGTCAGATAAACGTCCATACACGTTGTCCAGGAACAGGACAAACCGAAGGCACTCTCCTACTACCAGTAGTAGCGAGTAGTCTTTACAATCCGAAAAATCTCCACAACGAGAAGACCACTGCTATATACAACTCGGGAGCTACCTAGAGCAAGTCAACAAGCAGTCCTCATGCTATAAAGATCCATGGTCTTCAATAACCATCATCTTCAACATGTCTTCACGTTCGAACGTATACATTGGTTCGAAGTGGTTTTCGAATTGGATTTACCCAAATCCGACCCCGGTTCCTTCGAAATCCAATACGATAGAAAGTGAATATGAGTATACAGGATTTATTAAGTCTCTTTTCACTTTAATTCTTTTCGGATGATTTCGAAATCTCTTTCTTTTGACTTAGGATAATTTGTAAGAAATTCATTCTTTTTCTTTGGAAAATATCTCAAATTTCCTTACATAATTCTTGATCAAATTCTTTAACTTTTAGGCGGGTCAAAAACAATGTTATTTAAGATATCGTTTACGATAAACCCTAAATCAATCTTAACAAATATTTTGAAGTAAATAGGATCATAGAAATCAATCATTTTTGGAGATTGCTTAACTTTCGGATAATACCAATCCTCTTTTATTTTAGAAAACTTAACAGAATCTTTTTTATTTAAGAGCATCCGGGCTTTCCTTTCGATCTGTTCCACCCCTCGCCTAAGAAAAGAAAACATAGACGACTTAATTTCTGGGCACTGGTTGCTCCATCCTAACCTTAGTTAAACACCTTTTTTATCTTCCCAGATCTCACAAGCGGGACAAATGTACTAGTCGTTTCCGCATACTCAGATTTCCAACTTTATTTTGGAATTACTTATAAATATTTCAAATTATCTTTCAAAACGCTTAATTATCCTTTTTAAAACCTTCATAATTTATTCTGCGAAACGTCGTTACATTTAAACTCATATTCCAAAAGTTATAGAATTCACAGCAGAAAAGTGTTACGGATAGTGCTAAATAAGCTTATTTGAATTGAACAACTTTTAAACATTCGATAATTCATATTTTACAATACAAATATCTTTTAAATCATTTAAATAGATTTATCAAATTTATTTCATATTTTTCCATAATTAAAAACATCCATTTAAACAAAATTTCTGTTACGGCCACTTAACTGCACTAGCGCGATTTTTCTGAAAAATTGATTTGGACTTAATTCAAAATCTACTTATCGAAACTTTGATTATCGTTCTTTGTTTAGAAGATATGGGTATAGTAGTTCGGAATTTTCTTATCTCGAAGAATTCCGAGACATATTCCACTCTATACACTCATTTGAACTTTTCGGCGCGAAATCGCGAACTACCGTTGCGCGACGCGTCTAGTTTTATCTTATTTTTAATATTTGAAATAATCTATTCAAATCGGATTTCAACACTTATAAAATCGTTACAAATCATTTTAAATCAATATTTTCACTTTTTAAAGTATTTAATATATATTTTCACTATTACCATATTATAATATTATTATATTCCCATTATTTTAATATTAGAATTTAAATTCCAATTTTAAATCAGTTTCAATTCTAATCTTAAACTCGTTTAAAACTTAGATTTCAAATCTTATTTCAATTTAAACATCAATTTAAACTTCAATTTAACCTCAAACTAAACTTCACTTTTTCAAAATCGATTTCAATTTTAATTTCACTATTCATCTCAATTTCAATTTCCATTTAGCTATCCTTTTCAAATCCGTTTCACTTCAAATTTCAAATTCTCTTTCATTTTAACTTTAATTTCACTTCTAAATGAAAAGAGACTTATTTTTCCACAATATCTCATATTAATAAAATATGGTCTTATTAAACAAAGGGATTACTTAACTAATAGAAATTTGATGTCCAAATTATCATCACAACCATGCAACTATCATATAACACTAACATATCCAAAACAGTAAATATCATAACATTACTATGGATTATCCAACGTATTCAAACAATCAACCAAAACATTCATATCATCAAATAGTGATTATCTAACATAACAATTAAGCATGATAATCAATATAATTTAAAAAGCGGTGAGAATTTCTCACCTTCACATCCACTCCGTCAAACATTAACGTAAGAGTTCTGTCTCTTGCTAACGTGCTATTTCCAACGTCTCGCCTTTTTGTCGTTTCCTTTCTGAACCTTTTGTTTTCCTTTCCTTTTTCTTTTCTTCCTCTTTTTTTTTATTTTTTTTATTTGGGCCGAAAGCTTTTGGAGGGGATTGGGTGTATGGCCTTGGGTATGTGAGTGTGGAGGAGGGTATGGTTTGTAGGTGGCTTTGGGCTTAGTGTGTAGGCTTAGGTTTGGTAGTGTGGAAGGGAACGGCTTGGGGTGTGGGGTTTGTGAGGCTCGGCTAGGCTTAGGGTTACTCGATTTGGGTCCTTAGGGCTCGAACTTGGGGTTTTGGAAGGGGTGGGTGGGTGTAGGAGGTGGGTAGGTGGTAGTTTGGTTTGGTTTTGGTGGTGTAAGGTGATGGTTTGGAGTATGGAGATGATAACTTGAAGATAGAAGGGAAATGGAGAGGTAGGAGGAAGTAATGGAAGAGGAAGAGAATGGAGTTTAGAAATTTTGTAGAATGAGAATGTAGTGAAGATAGAAGGGTTTAGGCTTGTATTTATAAGTGGAGCTTGAGTGGCTAATGTCCTAAATACCCTTGCCTTACTTTTTGACTTTTTCTTAACATGACAAGAAGTGTATTAATGGTGAAATTATGGTAGGATGTAAGTTTGTACTTAATGAAATGATATTTGCCTCTTTTTCTTAAACTTTATGTTAAAAAGAAAGAAGACTTTTGTTTGATTTGACTTGCATTAATGGTGGAAATAATGTTTACCTCTTTTTCTTACACTTTAAAATGTTAAAATAACATTTTCTTCTTTTCCATAAGTGATTTAACTTAAGCATTAATGTTGATGGAAAGTATGTATAAGGAGATGAAAGGTGATGGTAAATTTGTTTTTTAATTACTTAACTTTTAAGTATGCTTATTTAATTATTTTATGAAAACATCTTAGATATTTTATTATCTTTCAATGTGACTAATTGTAAAGTGTTTTAAAAGTTTGTATTTATCAGTTAGAAAATGTATCAAGTTGTAACAACTTTTCGACAACTTGTTATGGTTAAATACAGTGTTTTTTGACGACAAATTTTACAGTCAAAATTTGACGTTTTTATTAAGCTATATATTGAAGTAAACCAAACTTTAAAATGAACTTTTTACTTCTTTAAATAAATTAAAACAAGTCTCTTTACATTTTAAAATCATATTTAATTAATATCAAAATCTCAAATTTCATAGTTTATGTAAAACTCGACAAAATGCGACAAATTTTGGTTATTTTTGTAAAACGATTATTAACATACTTTTAAATATTTTAATATACTTTTATTATCTTTATTAGATATTTTAAATAAGATTTACCTTTTTAGATAAATATTTAAATTCATTTATTTAAGCCTTTATTTATTATTAACAAAACTTAACTTTTGTCGATTTGTTCTAAATTCCAAATTTATACTTTTTAATTTATTAACTATAGGAATAGATAATTATTTATTATATATAACATATTTATCTTAAGTTTTAAATTCGTATTAAATTTAAAACGAACGAAATCTCTCATTTCCGAAGTAGCGAAATTACGGGCCGTTACATGGAGTCACTATACCTTTAAATCAAATATTAAATTCCCAAAATTTTAGCCTTTTTAGAGTTCATTTATTTAGTTAAAACTTCAAAACATTCAAATTTCAGCCTTTCACAGCATTTAGAAAATGCTGTGGTAAGTTATACTTGAAAATAATTCATTTCACCCAAGACAGCATTTAAAACTGCTCTAATAGTTCAGTTTTAGTTGAAAAATAGTTCATTTCAGCAAAGACAGCAATTACAGAACTGCTGTAATAGTTCAGGATTCAAATTAAAAGATTTGATTATTTAATATTTTATATTCATGGGAAAATCAATAACACTTTAATAAATCATTTTAAATTCAAATTTAAATCAAAATATCATAATTTACATTTTTAAACTACTTTGAAATATCCAGAAAAATATATAAAATAACCACGGGTCTGTATAAAAATTTCTAGCCTAAATCAAGTGATACGGATAATATATCATTTCAATCCGTAATTTATAAAGAAAAATCTGGGTTTTATCATTCCAAACTCGCAATCCCAAGTTAAATAAAGTAAATAAAAATTGTTCAGGCCTATCATTTCAGCCCATAATGATTTTTTCCTATTCTAAAGTCCTTTTGGATATGTATCATTTCAACCCATAGTGATTCTGTTCTACAGGGAACTTGCAGTGTGAGAACAGAATAAAATAAACAGTATAACAACATAAAGCAGCGTCAGATGGTATGACAGGTTTATAAACATGGTTAACATCATATAATTTATAACAGAGATAGGTATAACATGATATAATATTCCTACACTTTCAATTGTTGTCACTACACAAATTATATAAGTATAAACATCATGAGTGAGTACTCACCTTTACGCTGGAGTTAGCAAAAACAAAACACAAAAATGAATTCTAGAAAGTACGATACGACTTTTGATTTGAGTGGAGAGAGAGAGCCAAGATGTTAATCTTGTATTCAACAACAAAACGAAGCCATATATGAAAATAGATTCAATCACAAATATATAGAAACAAAATGGAAATCAAAGTAAACAAAAGACATCACCACTTTGAATCAAGTTTTGCTTGACCATAACTCAACTTGCTCGGCCACAACATGATTAGGCTCGGCCATGATGGTCTATTTGGTGGGAATGGGTCTGGTTTGGATCATAACTCATGGCTAGCATAGGAATGGGAAGAGTTTTTGAGTTACAAATGGGAAATGTCAGAGGACAGGCCTAAAAAGAGGAGATTTGGTCAAAATATTAGTTCGGCCAAGGGGTCTATGGGCTCGGCCAGGGGCTGCTATAGGTCAGGTAATATCTGAAGTGATGGCCAAAGGTGATGCACACAGGTGGTGGTGGTTCTGGAGTGGTGGTCGTGGCTACAAATGAAGGGAAGGAGGAGATATTGGCTAGGCTAGGCTTATTCAAAGGGGATTTTGCATTGTTTTGTGGATTTTTGCACCATGGGATGGTCTCGGCCTCTACTAGTCAGAGGAGGAGGAGGTCAGGCCGTGGATCATGGGGAGAATGAAGTGATGTGGTGGTCGGTGAAGGTGGTGAAGGGGTTAAGCCGAGCAAAGCTAAAGATGAACAAGCAAAAACAAATGAAAAAAGAAGAAGAAATGAGAGAAAAAGAGAGGTCGTTGCTTACCTTATTTTTTCAAATCTGAAGTGCCGTAAGAAATGAAGATGGGAAGAAATTTTCTCACGTGAAAATAGTGATATAGGTGGCTAGAGATTAAGGAATGAACGACACAAATTGTGGAGAAGTTATGGTAGAAAATCAAGGGATGGAAAGATAAAAAGGTAAGAAATCAAAGTAACGATTGCCTAAAATTAAAACCATGTAACGTATATTAATTGATGTGTTTCCTATAAATTAAAGAAAGGTGTATACAAGAAGCATTCACAAATAAATAAATACAATAACGTTAAACAAATACATTTTAAAGATATGCCTTTTAAAACAATAACGTATATATATTTGAAATTTCTTTCGAAAAAATAAATAACGACCTAAACACTTACCATTTAATTAATAAATGAATGTCTAAATAGAAAAATAAGGTATAGATACATATTATGAAAAATAAATAAATAAATAGTTTTAGGAAAAGTAGGAAATAAATAAAGAAAATACTCTATTTAATGGAAACTAGAATTAAAAATTGTAAATAAAATTCAACTGACTTTGGAAAATTTCAACAACACTTCTAAATAAATAAAAGTCAAGTAAATAAAATAAATGCTGAACAAAATAAAGTGTAAATGAAAATAAATAATTCTTTCAAGGAAAAATAGAAAATAGATGTAACGATCCTAAATTTTGAACAATTTAAATTGTGAATATTTAATTAATTTTGAATATTTGAATGATAATTTAAACTGAATTTCCGATATAACAATGAAATTGGTGATTAAATATTTAAAATTTAATCTATACAAAGCTGAAGAAAAAATTTAAACTTGACTTTGGAGTTGAAATTGAATATTTAATTTGTAATTGAAATTCAAACTAATAACTTAAGAAAATAATTTGGATACAAGAATTATTATTTATGTAAATTTATAAATGGATGGTTAGTTTGAAATGACATTTTTCTTTTCTTTAAAATAAAAAGGAATAAAATTTTAATCAATACGAAATAGATAAATAAATACACATAGTTAAAATTCAAACAACATATTTGTAAACTTCGTAAAATATGAAGTGACTACATTGGAAAAGTTATAACAACATAATTCAACAAAACAAAGCAAAGAAATAACAAAATTTATTGAAATTCAAAATGAAAAAAAATATATAATAAAATTTGGTTAAGTGTTGTTGGGCTTTGAAATTGTGAATCTCGGTCCATTTACCTTTGAATGCCGTTTCCTTTTTACCTCAATTCGACCCGTTTCCTCCATTATCCATTTTCACAAACCCTAAGCAAAATCACGAAAGAAAAAGAAAATAAAAATGATGGCAGCCGTTCCTCTTTGTAAATTAGGGCTAGCAATCTAATCTAGGGTTTTGCTTCTTGCGATTCAAAACAAGGGTTTGCGATCTAATCTGGGCTTCGACCTTCGTTCAACTTGGCTTATTTCCCTTCGGCTGCTTCGACTTTGTTATGGTGAGTTTTCTGCTCACGATTAATTTTTAATTCAGGTGTTTAAATTTGTTTGGATTGAATGTTGGTTGCATGCTATGATTTGGTGATTATTAGCTTTCAGTTGCTCGGTTAAATTTGAATTTTAAACTAATAAGAACAGATAACTCACTGCATGTTGGATTGTTGGTTGCTATTCGTTATCACTTGCTCTGATGTTGTGTTTTTGAACTGTTAAGATCAGATTCTACTCAATTTTTGATTTTAAACTAATAAGAATAAATGCTATTTGATATTTGTTTTAAATTGGTAAGAACAGACACTACTTAAATTTTAATTTAAACTGATAAAAACAAATGCTATGAATAACCTGATGAGAACAGGTGCTTCCAAATGTTTGATTTCAGATTGTTGTTTTGAAAATTTGTTTTTCTTAAAAACTGATTTGAACAGATGCTATAAATTTAAATTTTTTTTTTTTACTGTTGAGAACAGATGCTATCATTTTAAGAATCTGATGAGAATAAAGGCTATTAAATCTTGACTTGCTTTGTGTTGCTGCATGTGTTGGATCTTGCTTTGTTAATGAATATTTATATGGAAACCTCTGAACCCAAACCTTCTTCTTTGTTTATCCGTGAATCAATCACTTAAGCCTATAATATGTTGTGATGTTTTGGTACCTGAAATTGTTTTTGTTAAGTGATAATGTGTTTGCATGCTTGTTTATGTTGACTGTCCCTCTGTTTTGAAATGCATGTGAGTTTTCTAAGCTCACGATAATCTTCATGCAAGTTTTTGAATTTGTTTGAAGTGAATTCCTTGGTTGCATGCTATGTTTTTGGGGCGATTTGATTATCTTTGGCTCGGCTAATTTAATTTTTAAAACTGATATGCTCAGATTTGTGACTGCATGTTGAATTTTTGTGCTAGTTGCTGTTATTTGCTCGATTTACTTGGATTTTAAATTGGTAGAAACAGATGCTAGTAATTATTTTAAACTATAAGAACAGATTCTACCCATTTGATTTAGTTTTTGAACTGTTAGGAGCAAATGTTTTTTTTGATTTCTTTTAAAATTTAAATTTGTAAGAACAGATGCTGCCCAGTCTTAATTTTTAAATTGATTAGAACAAATGCTACCTGGCTATTTGTGTTTGTTTTAAAATTGATAGGAACATGTGCTATTGGTGTTTGTTTTAAAAATTGATAAGAATAGATGCTATGTTTATCTTGTATTTAAATTGATAAGTACAGATGCTACTAAAATATCTTGTTTGAAACTGTTTGCAAACAATTGCATTTTGAATTTAAACTTGCATGTTTACTGAGTTATTTCTTAGTCTTGTTGAGCTTTACGGATAGCCCATGGATCTGCACTAGTTCATCATATAGCTTACAATGTTCTTTTGAACATTTTGCATTCCCACAATTTGATATTGTCCAGTCTTCATTTTAGTCTTCCCTGTGTTCATGTATTTGGGTTTGTGGCTGTTTGCATGTCAAGTTGCATCCATTCCACTTTGCATGTCTGTTGCACTTGGGTCTGGTCTCTGCTCTCCTGATTGTTCTACTCTTCATGTCATTATTGTTTGCATCCTGGTATGTGTTGCATTGCAGTTGATTCACTTCACTTGTGGTCTTCATATTTGACTCGAAACTTCTGTTTCAATTTGCATTATCTGATATGTTTCAGTTTCCATGTCAAGTTGTATCCATGCTGTTGCACTTTGGTCTGGTCATTGTTTTCCTGGGTGTTCAAGTCTTCATCTCCATTTTGTATGTACTGTTAGTACTTCATCCATGTTGTTCCTGTCTGCATTCCCATTTTTGCATGTGATTGAACTAAGTATACTTGTTTAAAATTTGTTTGCATGTGAATGAAATATCAAAATGTCTCTCTGTTTGAAAATGTGCACATATGAATAATATGTTAAAAAGGGGAAAAAGTAAATCCATTTATCTGATTATCTTTAGCATGGGATGCTTAAATGGAAGTAGGTTGTGATGGTGTAAAACAATTTATTAAAATGTTAGTAAGCATCAAGTAGCTTCTCTGTTTTAAACTGCTAGGTGAATGAACATTTTAATTATAACTTAAGTGGTTAGTTATATTTTGCTTGACAAATTTCTGATATAATTGATGCTTGCATGAGTATATATAAGTATATGATCTGTGTGTATGAATTAAATGACTTGTGCCTGTATTTACTTGGATTGCTCTTCTCTGTTTTAAACTACAGAGAGTAAGAATAGAAGAAGAATTCAAATCTTCTGATCAGTTCCTTGTTAGGATTTAAGGTTTGAACATGATATGCTTGTTTAAACATTAATTTAAGTTAAAAAAAAAAAAAATCTTATTCAAGCAAAACAAATGTAGGAAATCCTCTGATTAAATCTTCTGTTTATAACTAATGATTTGAAAAGAATTCTTACTGGATTTTGTCTCCAGGATGAACTGCTGTTTGAAACAAAATTCATTTTTGCCTTGCACTCCATTTTCTTCTTTTGAAAACTGTTTTCCTGAGAGTGCATTACTACTTGAATTGATTTCCAGATTAACATTTTGCTTTGAACTGAGTTGAAAACTGAAGCTCTGTTTGATTTGTATATTTTTTTTCTTTGCTTTGGAAATCACTGTATGCTTTTCCAGGTTCTTTTGTGTTGTTATTTCCAGAATACTCTATGTCTATAACTTCAGTTTCTCTAAAGTTTTGATTTAAACTCAAAACCACTTAATCTAGCCTCTGTTTAAAACTTAGGTTTCAAATGAAACTTGTTTGTTCCATCTGCACTTGAACTTGTGATACTTTTATACTGTCATGTTGTACTTGCTACTGTTGTATTACTTGTTTCACTTAAGTTTTGTAACTGAAGCTTACTGTGTTCATTTTGAACACCTTGTATTTCCAAAACTTTGATATGTTCAGTCTTCATATCCATTCCATTTTGCATGCCTGATGTATTCAGTCTTCATTTAAGTCTTCCCTGTGTTCATGCACTTTGGTTTGTGGCAGTTTGCATGTCCATTCACTTCTCTGTGCATGTTGCAGTCTGTAGTGATGTTGCATATGTATTTTGTAGCTTGCTCTCTACTTGTATTTATGGTTCTTTGCTGGTATGGTCTGCATATTGACTGTTGCAGTCCAACTTGTTGTTGGTCTTACTTAAAATTTTGTAGCCAGTTTCCTCAGATACATGTATACTCGTTCAAATTGACACCGTCACTTGTGTTGGTCACTGCCTATTACTGTACATATCCTCTGATACATGTTTGCATTCCATTTGAACTGTGTAGTGTTTTCCCTGTGCACACAGTTCCCAGTTCCCTCTGATACATGTATACTTGTTCAAATTGGCACTGTCCAGTCCATATTGTTGGCATTGAGTTGTGGCACTGATTGTGTAGTCTGCACTGAGCACTTGGGTTTGTATTTGAGTTCTATTACCTCAGCCTTGTGGTCTGCACTACTTGTGTAGCTGGGTTGTTGTGCATACATGTTGATTCTATGGTTGTTGATATGCCTTGTGCTTGTAGTTGTATTTGGGGCTGCTGAAATTGTTGTGCATTGCGGCCTGTACTTGTGCTCTCTGCCTTTGACCTGCTGTGTTGTTTCTGTTCTGGCTTGTTATTGTATCTTTGTGGTCTTTGTGATTGCACTTGCATACGTGTCGGCAAGGCAGTGCACATGTGTGTAAACATACGTGTGTACTACAGCCACACACGTTTGACAGAATTTAAAAAATTGAAATTGTTAATGTAAAGTCCATAATAGATTAGACCGATTCATTTGTTTCACCATCTCTGTAACCATTTATTTCAGTTCATTTCAAATTTATTTACTTGAATAAAGATTAATCCTGACTCGAGTGTTTTTGTGTTTTGCATAAACGCTCGGGTCAGACCGAGTATTTTTGCAGCTTAGAGATTTGCTCGCAGCGAAGTTAGAGAGAGAGGGGATTATCGCACTTCACTAAAGTTTAGAAATTTTCTTGTACTTAATAAAATTTGTTTCCGCTGTATAAAATGTAACTTATTGTATTAACTCTGATAATTGTATATAAAAGAAAGTTCATTTATGAAATATATGTTTGTTCTGTGATTCTGTGACTGATTCTGTTTAAATTCTATAAACTAAATAACAATCCGTCATTCTGAACGTTTCTAGTTGGTTTAATTACCGGCTAGAGGCGGTCAGGGCGGCGGGTCGTTACAAAGTGGTATCAGAGCTTTGGTTTACACAAAGCTTAGTTTATGGCGTTTAATATGAATAGTTACTAGAATCACTTTAAAGAAAGTGTTTTCAAATCTAAAGAAGTTTAAGATTGTTTTCTTTAAAATAAAAGGTATTTTGAAAATTAGAATTATTTTTGAAGATTCCCCTCTCTAAAGTTTGGTTTGCGATAGTTTATATTCGGTGAGGTCTCGTTAGACTTGAGTTTCGATCGTTCGGAAACTCATTATCAAATTGTTGAGATTTATGGAAACTGAAAATATGAGTTAATTGAATTAATGAATTGGTTTAAATTGGTTTAAATCAAATATTTTGAATATCTTCAAAGTAGTAATTGGAAAATAAAATGATATGTCAATTTGATTATAATCAAATGGATTATTGAACTATAACTTGAGAATTTGATTCTGAATTCTTTTGAAATTGATTTCAAATGTTGTGAAGAACGATTTAGTAAATCAACGGGATATAAGTATTTAACTTATAATATGAACTTTTGGTATATAACTAAGTTATATAAATTGAATTGAATCAAATTAAGAAAGGAGATTATAAAACGAAGTTTTATAAATAGAAATGGAATTTCTAGAGATGTTTGTAAAATCCGCAAACGACTTATTTTGATAAGTAAATTGTTGTAACTTATTAAAGGAATTATATCTATGGTTTTTGAACGGTGAATAAAATATCAAGAGAGATATGAATCTAATGAAAATTCGAAATAGATTTAAATAGATTCAATGATGCATTTGAATTTGAACGGGCATGGAATTAAGTTGAGTGGAAAACTTAGTATTGGGAATTTGAAATCGGTTTAAAACCAATATTTTTGAAGTGTATGTGGGATTCAAACCATGAATTAAGTTGAAGTTGAAAACTTAAATGGGAATGTTTTTGGGAAGAAACATTATGTAAATGAAGATAATTCATTTTGAAATGTGTTAAGAATCGAAAGCATAGATTTCAACACTTGTTGTTGAAATAGACGTTTTCGAGTGGAAAAATGGAAATGGTAGATTATAACATTTGTTGTTATAGTAAATAATTTCAAAAGGGAAATGATTTTGTTTAGTATTGGGATTTACATATCTATTTTTAAATTTGAATCCTTATACTAGTGGTTTTGAGTCGTCGTAACGATGTTTTACGCAACATTCGTTTTGACTCAAATAAAATGTGTTTAAAAGAATGGTTTTTTTAAGAATGAATATATACTTGATTTTGGTTTGAAGTATATTGAATATTTTCAAAGTGTTGAAAATAAGTGGATTTGTAAATTACTTATTATTGAATAAGTATGGGTATGTTTTCCTATATGAAATGAATGGTTTGAAATTTTATCTTTTAAAGATAAATTGAAAATGAATAGGTGAAATCGATTTGAAAATCGTATATTCATAGATAATTTGGAAATGTTTCCGTTTAAGGAAATCGCTTTGAAATTTGTTTTCAAAGATTAAAAGGTGAAGAAATGGTTTGAAATTTGTTTTCAAATGGTTAAGTGTGAAATTATATATCTTGTAAAGATATTATTTTTGGGAAATTTGAACAATTAGTTCAATTTGAAAATTTTCAAATGATTGAAATTTGAGCTAAATTGAGTTTAACTTTGTCACCCAAAACAAAGTAAGTTGAACTTTGAATTTTAAATGGATGATTTGGATTGTATGTCTAACGTCGTGAATTGACGACATATCAGTTGATTTCTATTAAATATATATCTGTTGGTGGCGGGGAATTTATTCTCTTAGCTTAACACCCTTCTCTGAGACGTACGAGCTCAGAGGTTATATATCGATAGACATCAATTATGTGTTGAGAATTGACGATGTAGCGTGAAATCCAAATCGAGTGTGTGAAGTCGATAATAAATTGGATTGTGAATGTGTATTAGGTTTGATATAACCTTAAAATTCCAAATCGACTTAGAGGAAAATTTTAAATGGTTAGTGAAATGGAAAATTGTGAATCCTCTATTTGTTATGGGTATGAAATGTTGTGGTTTTCATAACGTATATGTGTGAATACGATAAATTCGAAAACCAATTAGTTTGGAAAAGTAATTGTTGTGGAAGACTTATTTAAGTACATGGGTTGTACTAAGTGTGAAGTGAAATATTATATATGTATGTATAATATTATGTTTTCCAAAATTGAGGATATGGAAAGGTACCTTCCATTTATACTGTGTGACTGTGTGATGGTGATGGAACTCGAGATGAGTATCCATTTAAAAATCGTAGCTACGTAGTATTTCCATTAGTTGGATGACCATTTATATTTCCATTAGTTGGATGACCATTTATATTTCCATTAGTTGGATGACCATTTATATTTCCATTAGTTGGATGACCTTTTGTATTTCCATTAGTTGGAATGTCCTTTTGGACTGGTATAGTGTGCTAGCGTAATTCGAGGGGCGAGATGCCTATGGTTACAAGCGATTCCACTGGGATAGTGGCGTAACCGCCGAGTATACCGCGATCTAGTTACACTCGGGTGGTAGCGTAATTTGAGGGGCGTGATGCCTACAGTTACAAGCGATTCCACTGGGATAGTGGCGTAACCGCCGTGTAAACTGCAATCTACAAACCAAAGCGTAATTCGAGGGGCGAGATGCCTACGGTCACGAGCGATTCTACTGGGATAGTAGCGTAACCGCCGTGTGAACCGCGATCTATGGCAACAACCATGGCGAAATTCGAGGGGCGAGATGCCTACGGTCACAAGCGATTCTACTGGGATAGTAGCGTAACCGCCGTGTGTACCGCGATCCATGGGGGAATGTGCTTTCCATATCCATTTTTAAAAGAATTTTTAAAAGTATTTTCACTGGGAATTGAAGCAAGTATATTTAGTACTTGGAGATTGTTAGACTTGCGCCTGGCCAGCGTATGCCTAATGTCTTTAAGAACGACAGTAGACTTGTTAAATTTCGAGTTAGCAAGTATTTTCGAACTTTAATAGCAAATCAATTATCTGAAATTAAAGTGATGTAAATTCCAACCTAATGAATTAAGGAAGAGGATTTTTGAAATGTTTTGAAAAATCCACAGCTTTGGAAAAGTTATAATATGTAAAATTTCTTAAATGTAGTGTTTCAAATTTAAAATTTGGGTTTTGTAAGTTGAAAATTTTAGTAAAGATTTTTTTTTGTGTCTTGATTGTAGAAAATAATAAACAAAAGAGTTAATTAGCAAAGCTAGCGAGATAAAACAAATAGAATGAATCCTATATTCATTCATCTTTAATAAGTGTTGAACTTGATAAAATTGAGTAAAATATAAATATCGGTGAAATTTTAACAATCATTTTTCCTTACTTGTAATTTCGGGACGAAATTCTTTTAAGGAGGGGAGATTGTAACGATCCTAAATTTTGAACAATTTAAATTGTGAATATTTAATTAATTTTGAATATTTGAATGATAATTTAAACTGAATTTCCGATATAACAATGAAATTGGTGATTAAATATTTAAAATTTAATCTATACAAAGCTGAAGAAAAAATTTAAACTTGACTTTGGAGTTGAAATTGAATATTTAATTTGTAATTGAAATTCAAACTAATAACTTAAGAAAATAATTTGGATACAAGAATTATTATTTATGTAAATTTATAAATGGATGGTTAGTTTGAAATGACATTTTTCTTTTCTTTAAAATAAAAAGGAATAAAATTTTAATCAATACGAAATAGATAAATAAATACACATAGTTAAAATTCAAACAACATATTTGTAAACTTCGTAAAATATGAAGTGACTACATTGGAAAAGTTATAACAACATAATTCAACAAAACAAAGCAAAGAAATAACAAAATTTATTGAAATTCAAAATGAAAAAAAATATATAATAAAATTTGGTTAAGTGTTGTTGGGCTTTGAAATTGTGAATCTCGGTCCATTTACCTTTGAATGCCGTTTCCTTTTTACCTCAATTCGACCCGTTTCCTCCATTATCCATTTTCACAAACCCTAAGCAAAATCACGAAAGAAAAAGAAAATAAAAATGATGGCAGCCGTTCCTCTTTGTAAATTAGGGCTAGCAATCTAATCTAGGGTTTTGCTTCTTGCGATTCAAAACAAGGGTTTGCGATCTAATCTGGGCTTCGACCTTCGTTCAACTTGGCTTATTTCCCTTCGGCTGCTTCGACTTTGTTATGGTGAGTTTTCTGCTCACGATTAATTTTTAATTCAGGTGTTTAAATTTGTTTGGATTGAATGTTGGTTGCATGCTATGATTTGGTGATTATTAGCTTTCAGTTGCTCGGTTAAATTTGAATTTTAAACTAATAAGAACAGATAACTCACTGCATGTTGGATTGTTGGTTGCTATTCGTTATCACTTGCTCTGATGTTGTGTTTTTGAACTGTTAAGATCAGATTCTACTCAATTTTTGATTTTAAACTAATAAGAATAAATGCTATTTGATATTTGTTTTAAATTGGTAAGAACAGACACTACTTAAATTTTAATTTAAACTGATAAAAACAAATGCTATGAATAACCTGATGAGAACAGGTGCTTCCAAATGTTTGATTTCAGATTGTTGTTTTGAAAATTTGTTTTTCTTAAAAACTGATTTGAACAGATGCTATAAATTTAAATTTTTTTTTTTACTGTTGAGAACAGATGCTATCATTTTAAGAATCTGATGAGAATAAAGGCTATTAAATCTTGACTTGCTTTGTGTTGCTGCATGTGTTGGATCTTGCTTTGTTAATGAATATTTATATGGAAACCTCTGAACCCAAACCTTCTTCTTTGTTTATCCGTGAATCAATCACTTAAGCCTATAATATGTTGTGATGTTTTGGTACCTGAAATTGTTTTTGTTAAGTGATAATGTGTTTGCATGCTTGTTTATGTTGACTGTCCCTCTGTTTTGAAATGCATGTGAGTTTTCTAAGCTCACGATAATCTTCATGCAAGTTTTTGAATTTGTTTGAAGTGAATTCCTTGGTTGCATGCTATGTTTTTGGGGCGATTTGATTATCTTTGGCTCGGCTAATTTAATTTTTAAAACTGATATGCTCAGATTTGTGACTGCATGTTGAATTTTTGTGCTAGTTGCTGTTATTTGCTCGATTTACTTGGATTTTAAATTGGTAGAAACAGATGCTAGTAATTATTTTAAACTATAAGAACAGATTCTACCCATTTGATTTAGTTTTTGAACTGTTAGGAGCAAATGTTTTTTTTGATTTCTTTTAAAATTTAAATTTGTAAGAACAGATGCTGCCCAGTCTTAATTTTTAAATTGATTAGAACAAATGCTACCTGGCTATTTGTGTTTGTTTTAAAATTGATAGGAACATGTGCTATTGGTGTTTGTTTTAAAAATTGATAAGAATAGATGCTATGTTTATCTTGTATTTAAATTGATAAGTACAGATGCTACTAAAATATCTTGTTTGAAACTGTTTGCAAACAATTGCATTTTGAATTTAAACTTGCATGTTTACTGAGTTATTTCTTAGTCTTGTTGAGCTTTACGGATAGCCCATGGATCTGCACTAGTTCATCATATAGCTTACAATGTTCTTTTGAACATTTTGCATTCCCACAATTTGATATTGTCCAGTCTTCATTTTAGTCTTCCCTGTGTTCATGTATTTGGGTTTGTGGCTGTTTGCATGTCAAGTTGCATCCATTCCACTTTGCATGTCTGTTGCACTTGGGTCTGGTCTCTGCTCTCCTGATTGTTCTACTCTTCATGTCATTATTGTTTGCATCCTGGTATGTGTTGCATTGCAGTTGATTCACTTCACTTGTGGTCTTCATATTTGACTCGAAACTTCTGTTTCAATTTGCATTATCTGATATGTTTCAGTTTCCATGTCAAGTTGTATCCATGCTGTTGCACTTTGGTCTGGTCATTGTTTTCCTGGGTGTTCAAGTCTTCATCTCCATTTTGTATGTACTGTTAGTACTTCATCCATGTTGTTCCTGTCTGCATTCCCATTTTTGCATGTGATTGAACTAAGTATACTTGTTTAAAATTTGTTTGCATGTGAATGAAATATCAAAATGTCTCTCTGTTTGAAAATGTGCACATATGAATAATATGTTAAAAAGGGGAAAAAGTAAATCCATTTATCTGATTATCTTTAGCATGGGATGCTTAAATGGAAGTAGGTTGTGATGGTGTAAAACAATTTATTAAAATGTTAGTAAGCATCAAGTAGCTTCTCTGTTTTAAACTGCTAGGTGAATGAACATTTTAATTATAACTTAAGTGGTTAGTTATATTTTGCTTGACAAATTTCTGATATAATTGATGCTTGCATGAGTATATATAAGTATATGATCTGTGTGTATGAATTAAATGACTTGTGCCTGTATTTACTTGGATTGCTCTTCTCTGTTTTAAACTACAGAGAGTAAGAATAGAAGAAGAATTCAAATCTTCTGATCAGTTCCTTGTTAGGATTTAAGGTTTGAACATGATATGCTTGTTTAAACATTAATTTAAGTTAAAAAAAAAAAAAATCTTATTCAAGCAAAACAAATGTAGGAAATCCTCTGATTAAATCTTCTGTTTATAACTAATGATTTGAAAAGAATTCTTACTGGATTTTGTCTCCAGGATGAACTGCTGTTTGAAACAAAATTCATTTTTGCCTTGCACTCCATTTTCTTCTTTTGAAAACTGTTTTCCTGAGAGTGCATTACTACTTGAATTGATTTCCAGATTAACATTTTGCTTTGAACTGAGTTGAAAACTGAAGCTCTGTTTGATTTGTATATTTTTTTTCTTTGCTTTGGAAATCACTGTATGCTTTTCCAGGTTCTTTTGTGTTGTTATTTCCAGAATACTCTATGTCTATAACTTCAGTTTCTCTAAAGTTTTGATTTAAACTCAAAACCACTTAATCTAGCCTCTGTTTAAAACTTAGGTTTCAAATGAAACTTGTTTGTTCCATCTGCACTTGAACTTGTGATACTTTTATACTGTCATGTTGTACTTGCTACTGTTGTATTACTTGTTTCACTTAAGTTTTGTAACTGAAGCTTACTGTGTTCATTTTGAACACCTTGTATTTCCAAAACTTTGATATGTTCAGTCTTCATATCCATTCCATTTTGCATGCCTGATGTATTCAGTCTTCATTTAAGTCTTCCCTGTGTTCATGCACTTTGGTTTGTGGCAGTTTGCATGTCCATTCACTTCTCTGTGCATGTTGCAGTCTGTAGTGATGTTGCATATGTATTTTGTAGCTTGCTCTCTACTTGTATTTATGGTTCTTTGCTGGTATGGTCTGCATATTGACTGTTGCAGTCCAACTTGTTGTTGGTCTTACTTAAAATTTTGTAGCCAGTTTCCTCAGATACATGTATACTCGTTCAAATTGACACCGTCACTTGTGTTGGTCACTGCCTATTACTGTACATATCCTCTGATACATGTTTGCATTCCATTTGAACTGTGTAGTGTTTTCC
The DNA here is from genome assembly GCA_030765085.1 of Allium cepa. Taxonomy (NCBI): domain Eukaryota; kingdom Viridiplantae; phylum Streptophyta; class Magnoliopsida; order Asparagales; family Amaryllidaceae; genus Allium; species Allium cepa. The sequence continues at coordinate 209,507,831 of CM060934.1, forward strand.
CTGTGCACACAGTTCCCAGTTCCCTCTGATACATGTATACTTGTTCAAATTGGCACTGTCCAGTCCATATTGTTGGCATTGAGTTGTGGCACTGATTGTGTAGTCTGCACTGAGCACTTGGGTTTGTATTTGAGTTCTATTACCTCAGCCTTGTGGTCTGCACTACTTGTGTAGCTGGGTTGTTGTGCATACATGTTGATTCTATGGTTGTTGATATGCCTTGTGCTTGTAGTTGTATTTGGGGCTGCTGAAATTGTTGTGCATTGCGGCCTGTACTTGTGCTCTCTGCCTTTGACCTGCTGTGTTGTTTCTGTTCTGGCTTGTTATTGTATCTTTGTGGTCTTTGTGATTGCACTTGCATACGTGTCGGCAAGGCAGTGCACATGTGTGTAAACATACGTGTGTACTACAGCCACACACGTTTGACAGAATTTAAAAAATTGAAATTGTTAATGTAAAGTCCATAATAGATTAGACCGATTCATTTGTTTCACCATCTCTGTAACCATTTATTTCAGTTCATTTCAAATTTATTTACTTGAATAAAGATTAATCCTGACTCGAGTGTTTTTGTGTTTTGCATAAACGCTCGGGTCAGACCGAGTATTTTTGCAGCTTAGAGATTTGCTCGCAGCGAAGTTAGAGAGAGAGGGGATTATCGCACTTCACTAAAGTTTAGAAATTTTCTTGTACTTAATAAAATTTGTTTCCGCTGTATAAAATGTAACTTATTGTATTAACTCTGATAATTGTATATAAAAGAAAGTTCATTTATGAAATATATGTTTGTTCTGTGATTCTGTGACTGATTCTGTTTAAATTCTATAAACTAAATAACAATCCGTCATTCTGAACGTTTCTAGTTGGTTTAATTACCGGCTAGAGGCGGTCAGGGCGGCGGGTCGTTACAATAGATAAAGAAATAGCTATTTAATTGAAACTAGAATTTAAAAATTGAAAACAATATACAATCAACATTTGAAAATTATAATTATACTTTAAAAATGTTTTAAAAATAAAATATACGCATAACATATCATTTACACAAATTAGAACATGATTTAACAAACAAAAATATTATTTATATAAATTAAAATAAAATTTGTTAAATAAAATAATTTATATACAATATTGTAAAAAGCATAACTTTCACAATATTAATCTGATTTCAAGAAACATAAAGCAGTATTCTTGAAATTAAATCTATTTTCATAATAAAAGATAAAATTCAAAATTCAAAATATTTAAATTTTAAATTTAAAAGTCAAATTCTGACCATTTTGACCAAAATCCACTTTTTTGGAAATATTCCATTTATCCAGGTTTGGAATTATAATTCACACAAAAATCAAAATTTATATTTAAAATAACAAAATTTATCCATTTTAAGAAATAAAATAAAGTTTTTAAATCAGGAATTTCAGTTAGAATAATTAAAATACAAAATTAAAATAATCGCAAAATACAGGGTTGTTATACTCTCCCCCACTCAAATCTTTTCGTCCTCGAAAAGGAACGAGGTACGGAAAACACAGAAAAAGATAGAATGAAATAGTATTAAGACAAGATGACAAGTGGATTGAAATTATACCTGATAACTGTTGTTATAGGTAAGTTTAACAAGGTGGACAATAGAAATAACAAGAAGAGAAAAACAGGTTGAAAGACAAGGATGAACCATTATTTTAAAGCTATATAAATTTCAATTATTTGGAAGGATAAAATAAATGATCAAAATATCCTTTATATAATACTTTATCAAAATACTTATATAACTCGATGTTTTAACAAGTTTATCCTCGTTCCTACAGGCTCTGGCTATGCGTTGATCAGGCGCAAAGCTAGAATTCTGCAGATACTTAGTAGACTTGTTTAACACCCAAAGAAAATGTTAGAAAAACTTTTTTAGAAAACAGATATGGAAAGTACAATCCAAACAAAACAACCAAACCAAAACATGTCGATCATGGATCGCGGATACACAACGGTTACGCCTGAATCCCCCAGGAAACGTCTGTACCCGTAGGCTGGCTGCCACAGCTCTGTGATTATGCCATGAAGGCTGGTAGTACCGCAGATATACAATGGTTATGCCTAGATCCCCCAGGAAACATCCGTACCCGTAGGCTGGCTACCACAGCCCTGTGATTACGCCATGAAGACTGGTAGTACCGCAGATACACAATGGTTACGCCTAGATCCCCCAGGAAACATCCGTACCCGTAGGCTTTCGCAGCCCCTACTGATTACGCTACCAAGCGACCCAATAGATTATAGATGCACAATGGTTACACCTGGATCCCCTAGGAAACATCCATACCCATAGGCTCTTGCAACCCCTACGAATTACGCTACGCAGTCGTGCTCAAAAGACCATGGGTTACGCCATGGTAGGACACTCGAGTATCACATCCGAAAACCAAAAATCAGAGAAAATAATATCGGTAGAATGAATCCATAATGTGGCCACAAAGCGGATGTCAAGCAGAAGGCACTTTCCATATCTTTACTTTGAAAATATGTATCATAATCATACTTACATAAATTCCGTTATATATAAGATTTTATTTTCAAATCGAATACTTTCCAAATCAATAGTACATCAAATCACACTTATATAGACTTCGATTATATAAGATCTCTTTTTCCAAATTGAGTACCTTTCAAATCAATAGTTTTCCAATCAACTACATACTTATACAAATCCATTTTATATAAGTTCGACAACTCCCAAATCAAGTACTGAATAATACCAGGTTCTCAATTTCAAATCATTTCAATATCAATTCAGTTTCAAAATCATATATGATTTCAACAAATCATTTCTTCCAAATTAAATATCTTCAGTTTCAAAGTTTCCAAAATAATAAGTTTAGAAAAATAATCCAAATTTTCAAATCAACATAATTTATGTCAAATAAATCCGTTTCTAAAGTCATCATATAAATACTGGGTTTAAATTTCAATCTATTTCCAAAAGATAGGGTTTATATCAATCAAATTCGAAACTCAAGAACTGAACACCAGCTCAATTCAAAACTGTGTCACATATATATGCATATATCTTTTCGAAAATCAAATTATATATCGGTATTTGAAATCAAATTGGTTTCATAAAATCACTCGCATGGCAAAGCTATTAGAGTGGCCTCTCCCCCACTTAAAAACTCGAAAATCAATGTCGATGATGCATGCATTCATCACCGAAATTATTTTCCAGCGACATAAGTGAGTTCTGCAGTTTTATTTTCCCGAAAACTTCTTTTGAAATTATTTGAACTCATTAAAATCATTTGAAACATTTCTTATTCGGACAAATACTTTCAAATCATATTATTATATATTTTCAAAACCTTAAACCAATTTAAAATGCCGAAGTTCAATCACTCAAATTTCAATTTAAAACCATTCCATTAAAATCATTTTATAAACCAAATTATTTTCAAAAATTTCAAATCTTTCAAAGCTTCAAATTTTCATTTTCAAAGGTATATAATTCTTATCGAAAATATTTCACTTTTATATACAAAATATGGTCATCCTTATCAAAATAATAATTTCGATGTATACACAATTTCAAAATACAATCAACAAATTTTTTTCAAGGGATGATTCAAGGATGGATTTCAAATAGAACAGAGACTCAAATTTAGAGGAACCCTAATCAAAAGAATCCTAACCAAGATTAAAGATATATAACTTATGTCAATACAAAAGAGTTTATATTCATTATTTGGAAAGACTCAAATTCATATCATACGAAGAACAGGAGCATAAATATCTTTGGTTTGACAACTTCAGCTAAGCAAAAGATACAATAGAGTTCACTTAATGCAACCTAACATACTACAAATGACAAATAGATCCACAGAACACCACTCCTACATAAACAAAGCATCAGTATTAATTCTTCCGGGTGGTACTTCAACAGGTCCAGAACACTCCCCCTCAGTGTGCCCCCAACTTCTACATTTCTGGCATAAGTGCACTACACTCCTATCTTCCTTCTCGAACTGCGGGTACACGGCTTCCTTCCCGCTCTGTCTCATAGGACAACCTCTGGCTATATGCTCAGCACTTCTACAGTGGTAGCAAATAGTTGATAGGCCGATTGATGCAGTGGGTGCAGATTTCACTTTCTTCACCTTCTGGCAGCGGCTTGGAAAGTGTCCCCTCTCCCGGCATTTAAAACAGAAAATCTTAGACCGAAAACGCTTGCCCTCCATCCATTTTCCCACATCTCTCTTCCTACACATGGCTGCATAGTGTCCCTTCTCATGACACCGATAACAAACGACATGGTCATGAGGACTCGGTCCTGCCCTTTCCTTCCATAGCTTTTCCCACCTCTCAATCACTTCCTCCCATTCCTTACAGGCTAGGGCTCTTCGTGCTCCACGAGATGCTTTCTGCTCTTCCGATTTCTCCATACTCAAATAGCTTGCTATCAACAAAGCATCTGGATCGAACAAGATAGAAGTTCAAAATTCTAGCGAATCCTAACCGAAGAGATTTACTAAAAAGGTGGATGCAAAAAGGATGAAGTTTAGAAAATTTTGCTTTTGAAATAAAATTTATACTAAAATAATCTTTAAAAATCCTTTAAAATCATTTTATACTTTGAAAGTACGTTCTCTCACAAGGAAATGATTATGAGATTGATCTCACTCATTCTAGGGTATTTCTACCCTATCTCTAATGAGTTTTTGCTCCTCAGGCTAAGGTTTGCCTAAAGCCAAAGCTCTGGTACCAAATGTAACGACCCACTATTTTGGACCATTCAAATCGACAATAATGCACACATGTCGGACTTGAATAATTCAAAATAACATATTGTAATAAATTTTGGAGCAAACAAAATAAACACAGAATCACTGACACAGAATATCAGAATAATTCGCAGTGAAAATAAAATACCATTGTAGTTCATGAAGCTACTGTATACAGACTCTCAAAACATATACAAAATATCATAGTTTAAAAATGGATACAATAGAAGTCTGGATACATAAATCACTAATACAGAAGCAATACCGAATAGGAAATAACTGGATTAAAAATAGACGAATAGATAGTCAGATAAGCTCCAACAATTCTCTAGCTCCAAAAGGTGAATCCAAAGCTGTGACTCTCAGGCTGACCCGAGCGCAAAGTAAAACACAAACACTCGAATTAGGATATACAAACTTATAAAATGTAAACCAACTCAAGTGAACTGTAATAGTAATGCACAATAACTTAAAGGACGCTTGGGATCGCCCATCCTTTAAGGATCCATTAAACCATCAATTTAAATAGAAATAAACGCTATCATAGAAATGTCCATGTTAAAGTAAACCATGCAACTAAAGTGTAAATGTGACTAAGGTAGCGCAAAGCTGCAATAATCGCTCACCTCTAGTCACACTATCAATTTGAAGGTGTGCATCAAAACAATCATTAAGAAATCAAACGACATACAGAGAAGTATACCCGCGGTTATAAATTCCAAAAAAGTTAAAATTTCGAATTAAAATCATTCATTTAAACCATAAAAAGATGGAGTCATTATATCTTCAAATCAAATATTAAATTCCTAAAATTTTAGCCTTTTTAAAGTTCATTTATTTAGTTAAAACTTCGAAACATTCAAAATTCAGCCTTTCACAGCATTTAGAAAATGCTGTGGTAAGTTATACTTAAAAACAATTCATTTCAGCAAAGATAACATTTAAAAGCTATAATAGTTCAGTTTTAGATGAAAAATAGTTTAATTCAGCAAAGACGGCAATTACAGAACTTCTGTAATAGTTCAGGATTCAAATTAAAAGATTTAATTATTTAATATTTTATATTCACAGGAAAATCAATAACACTTTAATAAATCATTTTAAATTCAAATTTAAATCAAAATATCATAATTTACATTTTTAAACTACTTAGAAATATCAAGAAAAATATATAAAATAACCATGGGTCTGTATAAATTTTCTAGCGTAAATCAAGTGATACGGATAATATATCATTTTAATCCATAATTTACAAAGAAAAATTCGTGTTTTATCATTCCAAACCCGCAATCCCAAGATAAATAAAGTAAATAAAAATCGTTCAGGCCTATCATTTCAGCCCATAATGATTTTTCCCTATTCTAAAGTCCGTTCGGGTATGTATCATTTCAACCCATAGTGATTCTATTCTACATGGAACTTGTAGTGTGAGAACAGAATAAAATATACAGTATAACAACATAAAGCAGCGTCAGATGATCTGACAGGTTTATAAACAGGGTTAACATCATATAATTTATAACACAGGCCGGTATAACATGATATAATATTTCTACACTTTCACTTGTTGTCACTTCACAAATTATATAAGTATAAACGTCATGAGTGAATACTCACCTTTACCCTGGAGTTAGCAAAAAAACACACAAACGAATTCCAGAAAGCACGATACGACTTTTGATTTGAGTGGAGAGAGAGAGCCAAGATGTTAATCTTGTATTCAACAACAAAATGAAGCCATATATAAATATGGATTCAATCACAAATATATTGAAACAAAATGGAAATCAAAGTAAACAAAAGACATCATCACTTTGAATCAAGTTTTGCTTGACCATGACTCAACTTGCTCGGCCACAACATGATTAAGCTCGGCCATGATGGTCTAATTTGTGGGAATGGGTCTGGTTTGGATCATAACTCACGGCTAGCATAGGAATGGGAAGAGTTTTTGAGTTACAAGAGGGAAATGTCAAAGGGCAAGGCTAAAAAAAGGAGTTTCGGTCAACATATTGGTTCGGCCAAGGGGTCTATGGGCTCGACCAGGGGCTGCTACAGGTCAGGTGATATCTGAAGTGATGGCCCGAGGTGATGCATGCAGGTGGTGGTGGTTCTGGGGTGGTGGTCATGGCTACAAATGAAGGGAAGGAGGAGATATTGGCTAGGCTAGGCATATTCAAAGGGTATTTTGCATTGTTTTGCACCATGGGATGGTCTCGGCCTCTAGTAGTCAGAGGAGGAGGAGGTCAGGCCATGGATCATGGGGAGAATGAAGTGATGTGGTGGTTGGTGAAGATGGTGAAGGGGTTAAGCCGAGCAAAGCTAAAGATGAACAAGCAAAAACAAATGAAAAAAGGAAGAAGAAAGGAGAGAAAAAGAGAGGCTATTGCTTACCTTTTTTTTTCAGATCTGAAGTGCCGTAAGAAATGAAGATGGGAAGAAATTTTCTCATGTGAAAATAATGATATAGGCGGCTATTGATTAAGGAATGAACGGCACAAATTGTGGAGAAGTTATGGTAGAAATCAAGAGTTGGAATGATAAAAAGGTAAGAAATCAAAGTAATGTTTGCCTAAAATTAAAAATAGGTAACGTATCTTAATTGATATATTTCCTATAAATTAAAGAAAGGTGTATACAAGAAGCTTTCAAAAGTAAATGAATACAATAACGTTAAATAAATACATTTTAAAGATGTGCCTTTTAAAGCAATAACGTATATATATTTGAAATTTCTTTCCAAGAAATAAATAAGGATCTAAACACTTACCATTTAATTAATAAATGAATGTATAAATAGAAAAATAAGGTAGAGTTAGATATTATGAAAAATAAATAAATAGTTTTAGGAAAAGTTGGAAATAAATAAAGAAAATACTCTATTTAATGGAAACTAGAATTAAAAATTGTAAATAAAATTCAACTGACTTTGGAAAATTTCAACAACACTTCTAAATAAATAAAAGTCAAGTAAATACAATAAATGCTGAAAAAAATAAAGTGTAAATTAAAATAAATAATTCTTTTAAGGAAAAATTGAAAATAAATAAAGAAATAGCTATTTAATTGAAGCAAGAATTTAAAAGTTGAAAACAATATACAATCGACATTTGAAAATTATAACTATACTCTAAAAATGTTTTAAAAATAGAATATATGCATAACATATCATGTTACACAAATTAAAACATTATTTTACAAAAAAATATATTATTTATATAAATTAAAATAAACAAATTTGTTAAATAAAACAATTTACACACAATATTGTAAAAAGCATAACTTTCACAATATTAATCTGATTTCAGCGAAACGAAAATATAAAATTCAAAAATTCAAAAACTTAAATTTTAAATTTAAAAGTCAAAGTTTGACCATTTTGACCAAAATCCATTTTTTTGAAAATATTCCATTTATTCAGGTTTGGAATTATAATTCACATAAAAATCAAAATTTATATTTAAAATAACAAAATTTATCCAATTTAATAAATGAAATAAAGTTTTTAAATCAAGAATTTGAGTTAAAATGATTAAAATAAAAAATTAAAATAATCACAAAATACAGGGTTGTTACAATTCAAATAAATTAAATATTCAAATTTAAGACCAAAAATTATAGATCATTACATTCTTCCCTACTTAAAAGAATTTCGTCCTCGAAAATAGCAAGTAAGAAAAATACCCAAATCCATTAACTTTTCAAAACCAGTTAGTTGAAATAGAGTACAAAATTCTTTTAAGCCTTCAAATTCTTTCATTGTTGCTAACTAATTCCATTCCAAGTTATAATGTAAACATAAAACTTTTGTTATCAAATCTTTTTCTTCAAAATTTTCTAACGCCTAATTTCAGAAAATTTCACCAACATGTCCTTTGCGTGGTTCGATCGAAAAATTACATCTCATCCCAACAGAGCAAAACAGCCAAAAGAAAACAAAAATTAAGTGGCTCAATCATCGAACCAAACAACAATATAACATGTACCTATTTTTTGGGCCATCATACTCTACTCGTGAACCCAAAGGCATCAAATTGACTTTTGCTTCTATATACCTGCACCTTACTTATACAAAAAATCCATCCATGCAATCTTTAACCATATTATGCAATTTTCAAATGAAAATATTTAGTTATGATAAGCCCATATGATGTATATATACCATCCGTACGCAATATCAATATGTCGCTCGCTCGATCACACAATTTCACTTCAAAACTTGTATCGTTCCCATAAACACTCTAGTGTGGACTCCGATTCCGTTCCTTGATTAGAAACCATCATTCTCCTTGTACAGCTATATACTATGATAGAGAATCCTAGAATCAGTCAAAAAATATACAGTGTTCCCCGTTGAGAATCGAGTGAAAATCCTTGTTCGGACCGATGTTAGTCATCTCGAAATCATGTACTCAAAACTGGATCAAATAGTTATGCAAAAAAATGTACAACTTACATATTTATTTTAATTGGTTTCTCGTTATTTAGATTCTTTTATTTACATTCATTCATTTCTTAGTATATTTCTTTCAATACTAATGTCATTTAAGAAATGTTTCATCAAATTTTATGTTTAACAACATTTAACTCCACACTAAATTCGTTTATGAATCATTTCACAAATTTTTACTTAAACTTATAAACATTTTATGCAACTCTTCTCATGATTATTAACACTTCACAACTTAAGTCCATATCCATTTTAAATCAAATCCAATTTCATTTATCTCCATCCATTGTTCACTTTTTATTCAATTCTATCAGCACATTCTAAACCATATTCAATTCACTCATTTAACTAATCAGTTCATTCATTAATTCATTTCAAATCATAATCAATTTCATTTCAAAAATCATTCCATTTAATCTAACTTAGGCTAAATTTCTTTTCAAAATTCATTTTATTTAACCTAACTTAAGTTAAATTTCATTTCATAGTTCAATTTCAAATTTACTTTTCTTAACAATCATTTCAACAATTTAAAGCATTGTTTTAACTTACTAATTATCAAAATTTATAAGTTATCAAACTTATTTTCTCATATTTTCAAAAAATACTTGATGAAAATTTTCATAGTTTAAACACCTATTCTTATTTCAAACTATTTTGAAATATAATAATTTTTTCTTTGTAATTCAAATCATAATTTTAAATTTTAAAATCAAAACTACTTTTACTAAAGCAAAACTCTAATGGTAGCATTTCCTCTCTTGGAAACTTGAAAATGAATGTCGATGATGTTGTGTTCATCATCGAAATTATTTTCTTCAAATGAAGTGAGTTCAGTGCTTTATATTTCTTTTGAATCCCTTTAAAAATATTTCTAGTCAAAATATTTCAAAATAATACCATTATTATTTCTTCAAAATGATGAAAACAATTTTCAAAATCATCGAGTTTAAATTTTCAAATTTTCATCTTTTAATTCCTTTTATTTTATAAACTGCTTTTATAAAACATATTTTTATAACTTCACTTATACATAGTTTCCCTTTGGTTATATAAAACCATTTCTTAACTTTTAATCTTTGTTTACGTTATAGTGATAATCAACAACTTTATTTTAACACAATCAACAATCAACAAATGATGGTAATCAATTATTATCATTCTTTAACAACCAAGCACACTATAATAATCTATAAAAAATTATTCCCTTTTTTATAAAATATAATCAAGGTAAAATTATTTCATTCACCTAATTTCAAACAATACTATGTCGGATTTCTCTGTTCAGGTGTTTAGAGTCCTCTATCAATAATGTTATTTACTCATATTGTCTAGAATCTATAAGCCACTCAATAGATGTATCAACACAATATAAAACATTTTTATGTCATTAACAAATACGTGCTCCCATGTATACACACACTTAAACTTATTCCTGGGTATTATTGACCCTATTTGTAATGAGTATCCTACCAAAACCAAAGTTCTTGCTTAATCTTCAACCCTGACACCCAGTGTAACAACCGAGATTTCGGACCTTTGAAAAATCGAATGTTGGGAAACACAATTGTTAGGGAAAAGAAAGACGGAAGAATATAAGAAGAAAACTAAATAACACAAAATTTCACAGCGAAACAAATAACCTATAATATACAATAAATCTTTACACAAAATTCAAACTGTAATATATGTATATACAAACATTAATCAGAGTATACTAACTTATTTCAGTCTGGATTGTTATAACAACCTGTCTTCATAATTTGCTGATAAATACCACAATGAACATAGTGGAAAAATAACCATATACGTCAATTCGTCTATGAGCCTCCCGCTTGTCTTTTGAAGCTCCAAAGCATCCAACTAAATTTGCAAATATGCTCGGTCTGACCTGAACATTATAAAAAAATAACACCCAAGTCAGACTGAAACACTAGCGTGAGAAAACACACCCCGGCTGGATTTTAAAGTTATAAAAACCTTCGAAATCAAAGTATATGGTAAGACCACGCCGCACATAAGCACGAACAGGTTTTTACCTTACGATAACCAAACATTTAACATAAAATTCTACGATATTATAATAATGTCTAAAGGTGAAATAATAATAATCAAGTAGTTGTGATGCTTGTGAGAATACATCACAACAATACTAGGTATACAATCAAAAACCGATGAGGCACGTATGCTAATTGTGTAGGATTCCACAGAGGTGCCCTCAGTACTTCGCGAATAGTCCTCCTACATAAAGATCAGAGATATCCTTCTGAAGTATCATATGTCCCTAGTGATGTACTATAGGAAAAACATAACTGGTCTCGCTAAGACCGAATGTATTGCCCCATGCATGCATAACAATTGTAAGTGATGTCTAAGCGCAGCCGACTTCACCTTATTGGTTTGCCAACCCTACTGGCCATGCCTCCTATCTCTAGTTTTTTCCATTACCACTAATAAGGCTACGTCTGGCATTCCAGCTCATGCACCGCCACCAAAATAGATCATGAAATCCCACATGAATTCCCATACCCCAATGGGTCTCGGAACCACACATGGATTCCCATATCTAAAATAGATCTTGGAATCACACACGGATTCCCATACCCTAATGGGTTTAAGAACACACATGAATTCCAATATCTTCATATATCATGAAACTCCACCATAGAACCATATATGGTTTTAGAGTGGTTATGATTTTTGAGTCATCTCTTACGAGTACACTCTTCTATTCCCTTGGAGCTCCTAAAACGAATCGTTGAATTTTCAGAATACTCAATATAGGATCTTTAGGAATAATCAGACAATACACAAGAGCGGTGATCACCCCTTAAACGTTTAAGTGGACGGATCTCATCATCATTGTTTTAGAAGATCAAAATGAGTTTATACTACAGTATATCACCATCAACGATAACTGTACCATATAATTCCCATGATCCTCCTAAATATTTCTTGAGTTAAAATCCTTCGGTGTTAAGTAAAGAATACTTCTGTAGCACCAAAATTAAAAAGGATTGCATATTTAAGCCAAGATCTTGATAGTCGTTATTTAACGATCGACAAACACACATTCAAACAAAGATTTATTGCATAAGAAAAAACAACATCGGTTAAGTACATAAACAATCATTAGCCTCCTTTAATAAATCTTTCATTCATTTAAAATCACTTTGTATTTTACTCATAAAAAATACTTTTACAAAGGTATATCTACAAATCCCTATATTTTCTATACTTAAAAAGTATTCATATACTTATCTCAGTATAAGTATATTCACCAACATTACACTTCGCATCTTAGAAAATAAACTCATATACTTATCTCTACGGTATAAGTATATTTACAAACTTGGGAAAGATTTTCTTTTTATTCGATTTTCAAATCATTTAAATTCCTTAAAATTCTCTAAAACCATTTAAAAACCATTTTTATCTTTGAAAATCATTTATAAACTCTTTTATAAAATTCAATCAATTGTAAAAAATAATTATACATTTTGTAAAATCGTTTATAAATCCTTTATAATCCATAAACCATTTATTATCCTAAAACACCTTTTAACAAAACAAGTCCATCAACTAAACACTTGTCACATAACCAGTTACCATTTAAAACATGCTCTTACAAATCTATGAATCCATTTCTTAAAGTTGTTTTACAAAATCTAACCATTTATAAAACTCTTTAACTTTGTAAATAATCATCCCTTAAGTATTCAAACAATTTTATAATCTCCTTTATAAAATCCAAGTCTTACAACTCTATTTATGGATCTTGAAAACATTTATACATAATTAAAAATCTTTTACTTCAAAACACCATAATATAAAAAAAATTAACAATAAACATTATAAATAAATCGAAATTATTAACTTTAAAACATCTTAAAAAATTAATAATTTCAAAATTTGTTAAATAAACAATAATAATTAATCTTTACTATTTTTATATATAATAATAATTTATTTTAAAAACCTTAAATGTAAATCTTTATTATTAATTTCAAACCATAATTATTCTTAAAATAATTAACCTTTCATAATATTAACATTTTGATAAATACTTTAAAACAATATTAACTATAAGCAAATAACTTTAAGACAACACTAATATAAGTAAATAACTTCAAAACAAAATAAATATAATTAAATAACTTAAAATAAAATTAATATGAATAAATAATTTTAAAACAAAATATCTCCCAAAACCCAATTTTGGATTTTAAAATCATTTACTATCTTAAAAACCAACTCTAACTCAAATGGCAATTTTGGTATTTCAAAATATTAATTTAAGGCCAATAGCCTCCAAAAGCTTAACGATATTGATATTGATTTTCTGTCACTGCGGGTTTTCAGTATCTAACGTATAACGAAGTCATAACCCATATTTCCAATAAATCGTGTTTACTATCCAATAATTCATACAACTGAAAAATTATTGAAACCAATTCAACAATAGCGAGGAATCCCTTTGGATCCCTCCAACTTGTCCCCCTACATTACAACTCATATATATCATTATATATATGTAAATAAAATAAACAGTGATGAGGAATCCTATTGGATCCCTCCAACATGTTCTCCATGCATCACAAACGTTATATAATTATATAATATAAATCAACCGCTTCGAGGTGGGATAGTATGCAAAGGGTCATCCGCTCTTATAGGGGAACGTAATGGTGTCTCATCCACTCTAGGGGCGGTTATATTTCCAAATCAACAATATAAATTAGTAAATCATCCAAACAATCATTCAATAATTTTTATTAACTGAATATCATTCTAATTAACCAAAAGGTGAGTTTAACTCATCGAAACACCAAGGTATTTTGGTTTGGATTAAAATCAAGCAAGCATTCAATTTTAACCCAAATTCCTGCTAGCGCCAGTCTCCACCAAACCAATTCCATGTCGTAGTATTTGGTGATACAATCGTAACGCAACTCATCACGTTCAATTTGGACCTAAAATGAATTAGATATTTTTAGCACCAAAATTGGTCACTAACACTCAAAGAAGGATATGTGTAGAGAGATTAATGAAGATAGAAAATTAAAATAGAGGAATATGTGCAGAATTTATTGCAAAAACTAGAACACCAAATTTATAGTGGTTCGGCTTAACTGCCTACGTCCACTTTGAGTTTAATCTTTATTGTTGTCTCAAATAATTGAATACAGATACAATCCATACACCACAACTTGAATACAAGTTCTATTTGAAAAAGAATAAGTCTTGAAAATGGCAGAGTCTCCCTAGTGTTCTCCCAAAAAAGGTCCATTTCACTATGCCCCTACCTTCTATTTATAGGCAAAGATAGGCTGGACTTCCCTCACGGGCCCAGGAACAAGGTACCTTGGCCCCCGGTAGGTGACTTCTGCACACCGAGCTAGGCATGCCGAATGAGGAATGCCGATCGAGAATTATCTGGTCGTTCGTCGAGTGACTCGATGCAAAGTCATGCCGAACGCCCTTAATTTGTTATGGGCTTGAGAACTAGCTAACACCTCTAATATGCACCAAGCCAGGGATGCCGAACGGTAGTTGCCGAGTGACCTTACTGAGTGGCTTTGCCAAACCATATTGCCAAAGAAGGTTGCCGATCGGTATTGGCCGAACGATAGATGCCCGCGGCGATAACTGAGGTATTTGCGCTTCTAAGGTTGGAATTTTTTTACACCGAGCGGTAATTAACAGAGCGGTGAACTTGGTGTAGTTGACTCGAAGCTAGATCATGCCGAGCGATGGTGCTTGAAACCAAGTTGTCGAACGACATTGGTCGAACCAGAGAGTACTGAGTGAAGAACTTAGGTCGAGCGGCATTTGGGCCGTGAGGCATTTGGGCCTAGTGGCATTTAGGCCAAGCGGCATTCAACAGTTTGTCTCTAGTAGCCGGGCCAAGCAATCGAGTAACATTTGCCCCCCCAAAGTGTATCGTGTGAGTCGAACATGACATGCTTTGAACCATAATCAAACCATGCTTGCCTCTTGTTCGGCAAGTGCACTGTCGCTCGGCCCAACTGCTCACCGAACCATTGAAATACGTTGACCAGGTCCACTGGTTTGTGCCTGTTCACCTTCTTTTCCTCATGTAAAAGCTAACACTTCTCCTTTTCTTCTTTTCACTTCCACTTCAACACTATATGACTTTTTTATCTACCTTCCCCCGAACTTAAGCTATCGCACAACCTTCCTCTCTCATCCTAAACCCAAAGCGTCTGCTCCGTAACTCCTCCTAATAATAAACTGAAACGAACTTCGGTCTCAAATCCCTTAATTCTCCAAGCCTCGACTCGCTCTCTTAGGTATGAACTTCCATTCAATCGACTTTCTCAAGCTAGGGGTTTTGTATGAAATTCGATTTCGTGAGTCTTCTTCAAATCACGTATCGACAGGAGTTGTGTAGGTGATGAAGACAAACATGAGGTTTGAACATGTCTTAGGTTGGAGCCAGTGATTCCTATGACATCAGCTCCTATTGGGCCACCAATCAAGGGAGGAGGAAGTAGTAGTGGGTCGGTAGGAGTCTAGTGAGTTGTGGAGATTTTGGTTGAATGTTAATGCTGAGTTGTTAGGTTATGTGGAAGTCTACTAGACGGTAGGTTTGGTGCAGCATATGAGTGAGAGTGTCGTTCGGTGGGCAACAAGGAAGGTATTCAGGTTACTCGAGGAAGTAAGATGTAGGGAAACGAGTGGGTTGTTCGGCATGGACGGTTTCCCTAGCCAAGTACTGTGGCCTTGTATCATTCGATGTGAGAGAAAGTGTGCAGTTTAACCACTTGAGGGTAGTGTTATGGCCCGTTTGGAGGTCGCAAGTTGGGTTTGATATACCGAGCTGGTGTGGTTCGGTATGCCCCATGTAAGCCATTTGGTGAAGAGAGAGTTGTTGGTGTTAGGGAGGTAGGAAGTAAGTGGATCGGTGTGGCCTACGTGAGAGAGTGGTGTTAGGCAGGTAGGAAGTAGGTGGGTAAGTGTATCTGTTTTAGGTGGCCGTCCGGCCGTATGTTTTTAGTGTCACTCGGCATCGAGCCTTGAAGTAAGCAACAGCAATCAACATCATTCCTACTCGAACACAACTCATGTAAAATTTACCTACTTCCCATGTTATATCAAATGACAATAAACAAGGTCAAGGACTTAAGCAAACAAGCATATCGAACTAATTCAGACTGATAACTCCCCTATCTCAACAACTATAAACTTAAGTTTAACTTGATAAGAACAAACAATAGCCTTCAACATATTGTGCCAATATCCAAGTTTAAAACTAAAAACGTCATAGGGTAGGCTCTCGGAGACAGTCAGCAATGACGGTCTTCGAAGATGACAGCTCTATGCTTAACTTTTATTTTATCAGCTTTGTGACTCTTACTTGTCTTACATTTACACTCGAACGATTGCACTAGTCCACACACCATGCGGGAGGAGCACTTTTGTTGTCATGTCTAATGTTGATTGTCTTTCAAGTATAGTTCAAATAGGTGTTTATCCAATCTTCGACGCTCATTGAAGATGACTAGAAAGTCAAGCTCTGCTATAGTCTCAGATAAACCTGATCCAAGTTTTCAACAAGAAGTAGTGGAAACTTCAAATCCGTCGACAACTCCTATATAGAGTACACCGAGCCCAACGCCTGCATCTGTTGACATGACCCCTGATGCCATAGAAGCAGCAATCATCCAAGATGATCCGGCTGATTCTCAAGCTTCGAGAATCAATGAAAACGCTCTTCGCCGACTATGCTCAATACACGGAATTCCTTTTGACGATAAACTGGTTCCATCAGGACAAGATCGTCCCCACCTGCCCCTAGCAGGATATACAACCCACAACAAATTCATTTGCTCGGTTGGTAGCATGCCACCATTCAACTCCTTCCTCTGTGATCTATTGCAGTATATTGAGATCGCCCTATCACAATTGCATCCCAACAGTCACGCGTTCATGTATGGAACGTGCATTCTTTTCATGAGCATTCTGTTCAGGCTCCCCACTTTCGGCGACATCTGCTATATTTATCGTTTCAAGAGACAATCCGACAGCCCATCTTTCTTATTCCTGGAGCCGCATAACAAGTGCCAAATCTTGACGGGGACGTGGATCAAATTCGCCCAATATAAACAAGAATGGTTTTATGTGCACTGTCCCATAGGCTTTGCAAGGAGATGGCTAGAAGGGAGTAAGTTTCTTTTCTGGATCAATACTTGTATGCGGCAGAACGTGCATCATTTCTAAACCCTTTCTTTACTTTTACAGGTATCAGCCCATGTCCCGAAGGCTTCGGGTACTCTAAGGCTTTCGAAGCTATTCGAGTTGTTCCCACGGGAGACAGGGACTTCAGATCCATCATTTCCAATGAATCGCTCTCGAAATTTGGGTTATTGGCGGAAGGTTGCCGAATAAGTCTTCCTCGTGGCGTCACCACAGCTGGACCTTCCTTGGACAAAGGTAAAAGGCAAGCTGGGCCTTCAACACGTGATGCCCCCGACACACCCGAAGATGGGGAGATTAGAGAGACTAAGGTGTCTGAAACACCAGGTGAAAATGTAAGTCCTACTCGGGAACCGGTGGTTGAGGCACACGGCACTGATGTATCGCCTCTCCCTTCGAATGGAAAAGAAACTAGCGTACAAACTGAGGAAAAAGATAGTTGGTGGAACCTCAAAGGTCACAATCACTCCAGTGGAGAAAGAGCCATCTCCTCAACACTTAGAGTGTTCATTGAAAGGCTTATCTGACCTCACTATTCCCGACGACTTGCTCAATTATGGTTTCAATGATCCAAAAGCCCTAAAACTCCATTCGCCCGTGAGAAGCAATGAAGGTGCTCAAGCACATAATCAAGGAGAAAAAATTACGATAAGTAAAGCCAAAGAAACCGGTCCATCGTGGGGAAATGTTAGGACGCACACAATAACACTTACACTTCACTTTGCACCTAAACTTCAGCATTCATGTTATTCCTGCTAACTCGTTTTACTTAGTCTCTATGCAGGTGATATGGGGCGCTCCCACGGATTCGACCGCCTTCGCGGGTCATCTATTTTCTATCATTCTGGTCGGGATTCAGGCTCCAGCAAACGCCGAGATAAAGATGACGACAGTGATAGGGACTATCACTCTTGGGATTCATCATCTCGAAGGAAAACTTACCATCATTCTTCATACCATCATGATCCTTCCTCTTACCCGAAGCAAGGCAAGGAGAATTCTGGTCATAAGGGGTCCCAGTCCAATACTCCCCGCGACCAACACTCGGGTTCGTCTAGCACCAGGAAATCTCAGGAACTACACAAAAAACCCGTAGTCTCTAGAAAAATTTCTTCTGCTCCCGCACATGATCCGTCAATAGCGGAAAAGCTAGCCGAGCTTAAGGCCACGTTCCCTAACATATGCTTCGACAGTCTGAAGTTTCTTCCAATGATTCATCACATTCCCAGGCACGTCAAAAAAAGAGCCATTGCTTGCAACAATGATGTCTACATTCAACATGACGCATTTGTTCATTTGGTAGAGAAAGTTTCAGAAGTTTCTATTGAATGCCAACATGAATTGATCGTCTAAAACTCGAAGCCATTCATGAAGAAGACATCATTAAAGCCCAGAATGAAGAGCTTTTCTCATACAAATCTCAGCTTAAAACTGCTCAGAAAAATGCTAAAAACACAGCTAAGGCAGTTAATCGTCTGGAGGCTACACATAAAAAAGAGATCGACAAAGCGATTCAATGTTGCGGTGCCTTGGCTCTAGAGAAAGACTCCATCCAGAAGGAGAGAGATGCATTCGCTCAGCGAGACAAAGAGTTTGAAGAGTTACTTCTCAAAGAGAAGGAGGAAAAGACTGCTGCCCAGGAGGATTCACAATGATATTGCGACGTGATCGTTGCTACACGACTCCTGAAGACAAAACTCAATGAAGAACTCTCCAAGGCTGAAATGCTAAAGGATATGGCCTGCAAAGAGGGCAAGAAAATAGCACTCACGGCAATTGATTCTCGCCTTGAGGCGGCTACGGAGGCTGAAAGGGAGGAAACTAAGTGCATGTTTGATCCGCTTATAGCCGAGTATAATGCTCAAGTTCTCGTGCATCGTGACCTAACAATTCTCGGCAAGGGTCACCTCGAATCTTTGGCCGAAGCATGGGAAACTTTGATAAAGATCAAAATTGTTGAGTCGGGCACTGAAGAGGTCGACGAAGAAGCTTTGGTGAAGGAATTTTTTTGGAGGAATGAGCCTTCAGACTTGTCTGCAGCGAAGGCTCTCTATAGCAAAGATTCCTCCTCGTCAAAAAGAAAGAACGACATTGCCGGTCCATCCGGAACCGAGTCTCCTGTTCCTCCCCTCCTCAACCTACTGGTGCCCAGCACTTGATCCCTTCAAGCAGCATGTTGGCTATGACCCAAAAAAATCCTGGCCTTGACATTGATGTTCTATCTCCTATTTTAGAAGGTGAAACTCCCCAGATGATTGAGAGTCAGCCAGAAACCGATACATAACTTTTCTTCTTAAAGTTCAAAGGCCGTCGTTTTCGGCGAGTAGTTAATGTATTCTAACATTTGTCTCTTACGATTTCGTATAGGCCGTTCTGATCCTGAGCCAACTTCAAGGAGCGATGATGCCACGGAGAAGGAGGAGAAGACGGATGAGGCAATGAAACGGAAGAGATTCCCAGTCCTGACGCTCAAGTGATTGAGGCGCTTAACGAGGACAAGTCTGAAAACCCGTCACCCATCGAAGGAGATTACGAAGTGGAGGTTACAGGCACCTCCGAACCTACTTCAAGGTTGAGCATGAAGGAGCAACATACGGAAGAGAAGAAGAAAGTTGAAATCAAGGTCGAGCCCCAAGTAGTGGAACTAGACGAACCTTTGAGCAGACCTTCGAAATTCATTCTTCCTATTGGGTCTAGGCCACTACAAGTTCCTCTTTCTTCCCCGGACGTCACTTCCCTAGCTAGCAAAGCGTCCAAGTGAAAGCGTGTGTGGGAGGAGTCGGTTGAAAAACCAAGGAAAGAGAAGAAGCCAAAGAAGTAGTTATCATGCTCGTCAAACGAGAGTTAGCCTGGTTTATGTATTTATTTCTATTTATTTTCGTAGCCAATGTAAATAGACTTTTGATTCCGAGTTTAGGTGGAATTTTAGCCAGACTTTATTTTGGGATTTGTGAATAAAACTTAGTTTCTTTGTTTTTCGATGACTCGCTTTTCAGCTTGTTGTCAAACTTGCTACCATAACTCAGAATTTGGCGAGTTACACAAGCTCCAGTCCACCCTCATGTGACTCGGGTATTTTTTTGAGAATCGTTGATACTCGATTCCGCGCTTTGGGTATTTAGAATACTTTTATTCCACACTCTGGGGACTTGGAGATTTCAAAGTCGCTTATAATCTAGTTCGCACTCTGGGGACTCAGAGTACTCAAGTCCGCACTCCGGGAACTTGAAGATTTTAAGTCGTTTATACTCTAGTCCGCACTCTGGGGAATCAGAGTACTCCCGTCCGCACTTCGAGGACTTGGAGATTTTAAGTCGTTTATATTTTAATCCATACTCTGGGGACTCAGAGTACTCCAGTTCACATTTCGGGGACTTGGAGAATTTAAATCGTTTATACTCCAGTCCGCACTCTGGGGACTCAGAGTACTTCAGTCCGCACACTGGGGACTTGGAGATTTTAAGTCGTTTACACTCTAGTCCGCACTCTGGGGACTTAGAGCACTCCGGTCCGCACTCTGGGGGCTTGGAGATTTTAAGTCGTTTATGGGACTCAAAGTACTCCTGTCCGCACTCCGGGGACTTGGAGATTTTAAGTCGTTTATACTCTAGTCCGCACTCTAGGGACTCAGAGTACTCTAGTCCGCAATACGGGGACTACAAGATTTTAAGTCGTTTATACTCTAGTCCGCACTCTAGAGACTCAGAGTACTCCCGTCTGCACTCTAGAGACTTGGAGATTTTAAGTCATTTATACTCTATTCATCATTTTGGGGACTCAGAGTACTCCAGTCTGCATTTCGAGGACTTGGAGATTTTAAGTCGTTTATACTCTAGTCCGCACTCTGGGGACTCAGAGTACTCTTGTCCGCACTCCGAGGACATGGATATTTTAAGTCTTTATATGTGTGCATATGCCAGATAGAATAATGTAACTTTAATTTTTGTCATAAAATTTTCACACACGGAAACATAATTAATTCATGGAAAAGATGGCTTCAAGCCTTTATTACTGAAAACAAACTGGATTGTCTTATTACATGATGAAAACTAAGAATAAACGAAATAAAAAATACATTGGAAATAATTGCAACTAAAATGCGAAAGAAAAAGATAAAATATAATAACATCGTAGATGCTCGCTATTCCATGCTCGAGGAGTGTTACACCATCAACGGTCGCTAGCTTGAAAGTTCCCTCTCCAAGCCTCCGTTCAATGACGTATGGACCTTCCCATCTGGGATTCATATGCGGTGGGACAGGAAAAACTCGTATCGAAACGGGATCGCCCACATCAAAGATTCTTGGTCAGACGTTTTCATTATAATATCGAGCGACTCGGTGCCTATATGCAACCGCCCTTAGATCTGCTTCTTCACGTTTTTCATCAACGGAGTCCAGTGACTCTAATAAGAGATCCCGATTCGTCTTAGGTTCATAATGAGTTACCCGATGTGAAGGGACTTCAAGTTCCACGGGTATAACAGCTTTCGTACCATTTGCCAATGCGAATGGAGTGTGCCCAGTCGCAAACTTGTGGGTGATTCTGTAGGCCCAAAGTACTGTTGGAAGTTCATCCACCCACTTGCCTCTAGCCTTTTCCAAACGTTTTTTCAATATGGACTTGATTATTTTGTTTACGGCTTCTACTTTTCCATTGGCTTTTGGATGAGCAACTGCTACAAACCTTTTTTCAATGCCATACTTTTTACAAAAGTCTTTGAACTCCCTACTTTCGAACTGAGTTCCGTCGTCTGTAATGATTGTTCGCGGGAGGCTAAAACGACATATGATGTTTCATACAACGAAATTAATGACCTTTTTGGTGGTGATTGTAGCTAAGGGCTTTACTTTCGCACACTTGGTAAAGTAATCGATCTCAACTATTGTGTATTTTACACCTCCTTTGGACATAGGTAAGGAACCGATTATATCAATTCCCTAGATTAAAAATGGCCAGGGACTAACCATTTGTGTGAGTTTCGTTGGAGGAGCTCTCAGACCTTTTGCGTATTTTTGACACTTGTCACATCTTGTTACGTAGTCTGCAGCATCCTGATTTACAGTCGGCCAATAGTATCCATAGCGGAGGATCTTTTTTGCTATTGTCTGCCCCCTTGTATGGCCACCACACTCTCCTTCATGAACTTCTTTCAAGACTCGTTTTATCTTACCGTGGACAATGCACCGGAGTAAGGGAACTAAGAATCCCTTTCGATAATTTATTCCATTTTGCACTACATATCACGCAGCTTTGTGAATGACTTGTTGTCTTTCACTCTTTCTTTCGGGAAAGACCCTGTGTAGCAGGTATTGCTTGAATGGGGTTATCCATGACTCCTTCTAGATTACTGTTTCAAAGACGAAATCTACCTCCATCACATTTATACTCGGAGCATATAAGGTTTCAACGAGAACCAATCCCATTTGTTGTGCATCACACGTACTTGCATGTTTGACCAATGAATCGGCTTCTCTGTTTTGTTCACGCGAGACATGTGAAATATCGTAATATTCTAGATCTGCTAACAGCTCTTGAACTTGAGCAAGGTATGAAGCAAGCCTCTTCCCCTTCCCTTGATAATCTCTCTGCACCAAGTACACCACCAAATGTGAGTCACAAAAGATTTCAATTGATTTTACTCCATGTTCCCTGATAAGTTTCAAGCCAGCAATCAATGCTTCATATTCAGCTTCGTTATTTGTAGGTGGGAAATTGAACTTCAAAGCGTAACAAATTGATCGATTTTCGAGAATCACAAGAAATATTCCATCTTTAGAACAACGGTCGCTGGATGCCTCATCGGTGTACAGTTTCCATTGGATGAGGGGAATGACATCATGATTTTTCGGTTCGTCTGACACGGTGAATTCAGCGATGAAGTCTTCTATCGCTTGCCCTTGTATTGCCCTTCGTGGCAGGTAGGTAATATCAAACTAACTTAACTCGATATTCCATTTTAACATCCTTCCAGTGGTTTCTGGTCATTGGAGTACTTTTCGCAAGGGTTGATCGGTATAAACACTGATTGAGTGTGCCTGAAAGTACGGACGAAGCTTGCATGATGCAATCACCAAGCAATAGGCCACTTTCTCAATCTTGGGATAATTTATTTTTTTTCCCCCATTAAACGTTTACGGACATAGTACACCGGCATTTGAACTCAGTCCTCCTCGCGAACCAAAGTCGTATTGATGGCATGTTGGGATACAACCAAGTATATATACAACACTTCATGGCCTACAGGCTTCGACAGCACCGGGGGACTTTCCAAATGCCTTACTAGAGCTCGGAATGTGTCCTCACAGTCCGTCATTCATTTAAAATTTCTCTTTCCTTTCTTTATTACATTGAAGAAGGGAATACACTTATCTGTAGCTCTGGATATGAATCGACTCAGTGCGGCCACTTTTCCGTTCAAGCTTTGTACTTGCTTTATAGTTCTGGGCACTTGTATGTCTTGAATAGCCTGAATCTTTTTTCGATTAGCTTCAATTCCCTACGCATTAACAATTAAACCCAAAAACTTCCCTGACGCAACGCCAAAGGAACACTTCAGAGGATTGATTTTCATTCCATAATGTCCGAGTATGTCAAACAAATCTGCCAAGTCTCGAAGGTGGTCGTTTGACTGTCGTGACATCACGAGCATGTCATCCACATAGACTTCCATTGTTCTATTGATCTGTTCTTTAAACATTCGATTCACTAGGCGTTGATAAGTTGCTCCCGCATTTTTCAATCCGAAAGGCATCACCAGATAGCAATATAGCCCAATATCTATGACAAAACTAGTGTGTTCTTGGTCTGGGATGTGCATCGGGATTTGATCATATCCTGAGTAAGCATCCATAAATGAAAATAACTCATGTCCTGTCGTTGAGTTGACTAGCTGGCCAATTCTGGATAAAGGAAAACTATCCTTGGGGCATGCATTGTTCAGATCAGAGTAATCTACATAGGTTCTCCATTTGCCATTTTGTTTTCTCACTAGCACGGGGTTAGACACCCATTCAGGGTAGAGGGTATTGCGGATGAACCCATTGGCTTTGAGTTTGTCCACCTCCTCTCTAGGAGCAGCGGACCTCTCTGGGTACATGTCTCTCTTTTTCTGCTTTACTGGTGCGTACCTCGGGTCTATGTTCAACATATGACTCGCAATGGCGAGAGAAATCCCACACATATCAGAATGTGTCCAAGCGAAAACATCCAGATTCGCTCAGAGGAAATCGGTGAGATCCTCGATCATCAATGAGTTGAGTTGTGATCCAATCTTAAGTACTCGCGATGGGTCATCGCAGCTGACTGGAATGTCAATCGTCAGTTCAGTTGGTGCTGCTTGTTTCCCTGGGTTCCTCATCATCATCTCTCGGATCTATGTCTCTATAGATCCGGCCATGTTGCCCGAGCCAGGGCTTGGGCACTACTTGTCAATTTTCAGTGACTCGGGTACGGACGAAGCTGTCCGCAACCTTTCCTTTCTCTCTCCGCTGGACCTCTCTCAGCTCAGCCACATAACATGCACGACTGGTCGCTTGATTGCCATGCACCACACCAACTCCTTTGTCTGTCAGAAATTTCAAAGTTAAACACCAAGGGGCCAAAGCTGCCCCAAACTATGATAGGGCCGGTCGTCCCAAAAACACATTGTATGGAGAATCGACATCCAAAACAATGAAAGGTAGGATTTGTACCCTCCTACGTTTATCTTGTCCCAGTTCAACTGGAAATTCAACATAACCCACTACATCGGTAGCTACACCATCAAAGCCACGGATACGGGCTTTAGATGATTTTAAATCCTTTATCTCCATTTTCATTTGGTCATATGATTTTTCTAAGATGATGTTAACAGAACTTCCACAATAAATCAAAATTATTTTCACAAATGCTGGCTCGATTGTCGCGAAGATGACCATCAGGTCGACGGTAGGAGCCTCCACCTGATCAGCATCTCTACTCCTAAATACTATATCGTCCGTCATCGTTCGCTGCTGCTTAGACGGGGATCCATCCTCCGTATTTGAAAAAAATTCGAAATCTGCATGCCTTAGGGAGTTAGCATACTGCTCTATTTCCTGCCTATCTACAGGTTGAGGTCCACCGACTATCGTGCTTATGACTAGCCTACCTACAGCTCGAGAAGGTTCCTTTGGATGGCGTGGAGCTTGCCCCTGACTGGGGTCTGATGTTTCTTGTCTACCTTCCTACGGGTTTCTTGACAAAATCCTACAGTTTTTCTATCGAATCAGCTTTTCTATTGCATCATGGAGGTGTCTGCACTCCTCGGTATTGTGCCCGTAAGTCTCATGGAAGTGGCAGTACTTCCTAGTCCGCTTTTGTTCCTCTGTGGACTCTTTCGAGTGTGGCTTTCGGTATTGAAAAGTATTGCAAGTTGATGGATAGATATTTTCCAAAGAGGCATTTAGGGGAGTGTATTCGTTGTAAGATGGAATCCTTGGTTTCTATTTTCCTTCTTCCCTTTTCTTTTCGGGATTTCCTCCTCTGGACCCTTTAGATTTCCCAGGCTTGTTCTAGACATTAACCTAGATTTTCAACGAGTTATCACCGGATTGTTTTACAGTGATGTTGCTCTTTATAGCCTCCTTGCCAGACCCTGGTGCATTATTTCGCCTCATCCATCTGGCTTCCTCCCTTCTTATGAATTGGTGGGCCTTTGAATAAAAAGGCACAAGCGTAGTCGGAGGTTTTTCTACCAACCAATCGCAAAACTCCAAATTTGGATCTACCCCCCGCATGACAGCCATCATAATGGCATGGTCATTTGGGTTCCTAACTTCAGTAGCCACAACATGAAATCTCTATAAGTACTCCTTCAATGACTCTCCTAGAGCCTGAATCACACTGGACAAGGACATCATGTCCTGGGACGAGTGGCATGAATCCTAAACTGCTCCACAAATTTCGTCGCTATTTCATCAAAGCTGGATATAGACCGTGGAGGAAGTCGAGGGAAACACATGTTTGCAATTTCGAATAAAGTTATTGGGAAGCGTCTACACTTGGTTGCATCATTTTCTCTAGTTGAATCCATCATCCATTCATATCTCATCACATGCTGTCGGGGATCAGTCTTCCCTTCGTAGGTCGGGATAGTTGGCATGTTAAACTTCCTAGGGTACTCGGCCTGTAGAATAGTATCTGTGAATGGAGTATGACTCCTGGATATCCCCTAATCATCATTAGTCAAGCCTTGATTTTCTCTCATCAACTGTCTAACCATAGCCGATAGGTCCGGGGTTTGTATGGACAATGGAAGGTTGGAATCTGTCCCACGAAATCACTCTAGTTGGTGTCTCCTCTGCTGGCGGTCTCCTAAACGTGTATCCTGGGGAACAGCTTCATTAGGACCTTGGTGGGCCGACCTTCTAGCTTTCACTCGCACTCCAGATCCTAAGTTCCCTACTCCAGCTTGGGTGTGGTTATCGAGGTGTAAGTGATCTCTAGTTGATCGATCAGCAACATCTGCTTGTGTTGTTTCAGTTCTGCGGTGTCTACGCCTGGGAGGTTCATCGGATGAAGTCGAGTTGTCAGATGAAGAGTAAGGAGCGGGGCTACCTCCAGCATTCTGATGTTGTTGTTGAGTAAGCTGAGTCATAAGGTTGGCATTAGTTTGAATCTGTTTGCTCAGTTTTCTCCTGCTTTCCATGATTTCTTTCATCAGGTCATTGAACTCCGCTCTATTGACAACTTCCATCTGGTTTTGGGTGGCGACAGTCCCTGCGCCTGGATTAACTTGTTGATTGCTGGATCATACTTGTTGGATGCTAGTAGTCTCGTTGACGTCTATGTCGTGCGAGGCTGATTGGGTATGGGGTCTTCCCATTGTAGAGCTATTGATAAGAACTCTAAGTAGAATCAATGGACTTCCTGTGAATGACTTGGATCTCCTTCGGGGGATTTCTTCAATCCAGTAGCTACAAAGTAGATCCTAATGACCTGAGTTCAATTCTCAGTGAAAGCACTAAAATGTTAGCACCAAAATTGGTCACTAACACCCAAAAAAGGATTTGTGTAGAGAGATTAATGAAGATGGAATATTAAAATAGAGGAATATGTGCAGAATTTATTGCAAAAAATAGAACCCCAGATTTATAGTGGTTCAGCATAACTGCCTACATCCACTTTGAGTTTAATCTTTATTGTTGTCTTGAATAATTGAATACAGATACAATCCATACACCAACAACTTGAATACAAGTTCTAATCGAAAAAGAATAGTCTTGGAAATGGCAGAGTTACCCCAGTGTTCTTCCAAAAAAGGTCCATTTCACTATGCCCCTGCCCTTCTATTTGTGGGCGAAGATAGGCTGGACTTTCCTCTCGGGCTTAGGAACAAGGTACCTTGGCCTACGGTAAGTGACTTCTGCGCACTGGGCCAGGCATACCGAACGAGGAATGCCGATTGAGAATTTTCTAGCCGTTCATCGAGTGACTCGAAGTAGAGTCATGCCGAACGCCCTTGCTTTGTTGTGGGTTTAAAAAATTGCTAACACCTCTAATTTGCACTGAGCCAGGGATTCCGAACAGTAGTTGCCGAGCGACCTTGCTGAGTGGCTTTGCCAAACGATGTTGCCAAAGAAGGTTGTCGAATGGTATTGGCCGAACGATAGATGTCGGGCGGTGATAACTGAGATATTTGTGCTTCTAAGGTTGGAACAATTTTACACCGAATGGTAATTGGTTGAACGATGAACTTTGGGTAGTTGACTCGAAGATAGATCATGCCGAGCGATGGCGCTTGAAGCCAAGATGCCAAACAACGTTGATCGAACCAGAGAGTGCCGAGCGAAGGACTTAGGCCGAGCGGCATTTGGGCCGAGCGGCATTTGGGACGAACAGCATTCAATAGTTTGTCTCTAGTTGCCAGGCCAAGCAACTGTGTAACAATATTTAATAACTAATATTTTATCAATATTTTATACTTCATCAACTGCATCAATACTTTACATTAGTGTGTTCTATTCGTTAATACAGATCAGGCATAGAAGACCGCATGTTAAAGTTCGTATCGGGAAGTTAAAACATTTTTTAGTTAACACTTTTTAATTTACAAATCAAATTAACTATTTTATAAAAAAAATTAAATAAACTCTCACATACCCTAACCTGCAAGCGTAAAAGAAAACGCATCGCAAGTTCCAATATACATCTCTATACAAACTCGGACTTCCTCCATTCCATCTCCATGAATGCAATAGCAAGACTTCGACTTCACCACATGCTTCCCCTCTGTACACTATTATACCCCAACCATGCATGCAAATTCACTTACAAAGCTACATATTTCAACACATATATGACACTCATAAACTACCTTAACATCTCCACATATATTTACACCAATATTTCACACGCAAGACAATGCCCAAGAAGGCCCAAATATCATACAACCCGTGCCTACAGCAGCCTCCGTCGTTCACTCAAAATGCACGCCTCTATTCATACTCTCTCTCACCTTATATATATAATTGTATATATGATCTTTATTTCCTAACACCTATAGCCATGCACCCATAAATATTTGTATATCCTTTCTTTGTAGAAAGAGAGTTATATGAAAAATGATATGGAGATGGAGAGATGCTGATGTGTGAATTCGTATCCATGCAGTGAAGAAGAAAAAATTAAATATTTTATAGTTTTTGATGCGTGCGGTTGAATATACATACACGAAGAGAAGGGGAATTATGTGTTCCAGTTTTTATGTATACACGTATTTTTGTTATCCTTTGTATTAAGGCTGGATTCAGTTCGCTACCGAAAATTCATATTTGAAACCATTACCATACAGATTTATACGGTAATAGAAAAATAATAACATTACCAACCAAACTAATCGAAAAACCGATACTTTGGTTTGTGGTTGGTAATGGTTGGTAAAGGTCGGTAATAAAATTTTACCGTTTACCAGTATGATATATATATATTTTACAATATTTCATGTTAAATAAATAAATATTAACAGTTGTTAATTTTTATTATATGATTATTTATCAATTTTATTTTTTGTAGTCAAACATACAAGTAAATATTGTGCAAGAAGCTAAACATTGTATGAAATCGTATTATTTTTAAAAAATACATGATAAGATTTCATTCAATATGATATCATAATAGTATTTTGTTAGATTTTCTATTAAATCATTATATATTGAATGTGAGTTATATAGTATATAGTGTGTGTGTGTGCATAAAACATATATACATACATATATAGACACACACACACACATGTATATATATAAGGTGGATATTTGGACATAGAATTAGTCACGGTTGGTGACACAAGGGAGTGGACCATTGAATCTTTTTATCCTTATATAGGCGGTGAAATCGAGGGGCCATCGAATGGAAGAGGTTATTGTGTCATCAATTATGTCTATATTTTGTATATAAATAGACTTTCCATATATCTTATACAGTGGATATGATAACTACCACATTTAATAGTTAATTACCATTACCGTACTACATACTTTCATGCGGTTCGGCAAACCGTACCAGTAAAATTGGTTACCATTTTTTCGGTACCATTTTAGTTGGTAGCGGTTGATAATGGTTGATAAGTGGTAATATGGTAAAGATGTCTAGCCCTACTTTGTGTATTCAAATGTTGTCCCTGTGTATCCAAAAATAAATATGAATGTGTGTTTGCATTGTCCTGTACATAAGTTAAATACTTAATGGCAAAGAAACAAAGGAGGTACTAAGAAAAGATGTGTATGTGCATGAATATGTATACAATGTTGTCTCTGTTGCCTTCCTCTCTACTAATATGCTCCCTTGCGTATATATATATATATATATATATATATATATATATATATGTATGTATGTATGTATGCATACGCAATTCCTAGAGGAAAGGACAATCACATACTAGCAAAGTAGACAAAATCGTATGTAAGTACTAGCAAAGATATGGGCAAAAAGTATGGTGTGTGCGTGCTTCTTTGATTAATGAAAATAAAGTTTTACGTACCCAGTTACACAATAACATGTTCGTGTACCAGCCGCGAACAATATGAATAAAAATACAATCGCGTTCAATAATGTGAAATAATCGTAGAACAACGATAAAATAGACAAGTTAACTTATTCTGTTAAATTTCAAAAATGTCGATGTTTTCCACAATGCGTCAAATGATTTTTTTTAATAATTATGTAAAATTCCTATAAATTAAATTAAAATTACATCGTCAAAAATCAAGTATAAAATTGAAACATACTTTATTATAATTTAATTCAAATTCGAATATTTAAACAAATTAAATAGTCAAATTTGAGACTAAAAATTATGGGTCACTATATTAATAGTCTATATAATCTATTTATACATGATTAAAGAAAAAAATAAAACATAAATATTATTTATAAATTTGAATAAAAACTAAACATGTCTTCTTATCATGATTCCACTTATTCCACTATTGACTTTAGCTCACCTTCATCAAATACACCTATGTATCACCAGCTAAAACCACACCTCCATCAATACGATCAGCCTCGCTAAACATTATGGCATCACTTACATATCACACTAGCTTCTCTCCTAAGGAAAAGAAAGCTAGACGAGAAATTTATCTAGAATCAACATCTCTTAACACCAAAGTTGATGCAATGTACCGATGTAAACAAGAAATGATGGGACTTCAATGAGAAATGTATTAAGAACAACGACGTCAAGGATCCCATCTTAACTTTCTAGAAAAATATATTCTATCAATTTGTGGTCTTTCACCAACAAAAAATTACATTCATCGAAAATCTCCTCGTTTAATAGAAACTCCTGTAAAAGCTTATAACATTACTCCAAGAAATTTATGCAAGCCAGGACCATCAAACCAACACTGGAATGATACTCCAGCTCGCCCAACTTGGTCTCCACTTAAGCCTCAAGATAAGCAAAATAGAACAAACTCTTGGGATCAATCTAAAATTAAAAATTCTTCTGATGATGATTAATTCTTTATACTTATATATATTGACATATATACTTATGTATATAAATAAATATGTAAACCGTATAATATATAAAAAAATTATATTTATTAGTTATAAAAGTTGTTTCTTACGATGAACCTATGAAAATATTTAGTTAAAGTAAAAAAGTTCAAACATCAAGATTGAATATTCATTTCTGCCTCCCATAGACTTGTAAAGAAGAGACAGACGTCTATAATATTGCTCGAAAAAACAATACTAAGCGATCTCAGACGTTTGAGCCAAGTTTGGGTTGCTACCAAACACCACTTTATATATATTTCTTTTAACATCACTGCAACTATTTACCAATCTAACTTCAAATCTAAAACTCCAAGTCTAAAACCCTAACTTCCCAAAACTCTATTTCATCAAAAATAGCTTCCAAAGCAAAAAATCATGTGAGCAAAAGATCAAAGAGACGTCAAGATTCCTCCTCTCAAACCCATCTTGTCACTAATGCCCACATTCAAGAATGGCTTTGAAATAGCCCAACTGAAAAAAAAATTGAAGAACTGAAGCAAAAGAGGCTTCATTCTGATTCATTCTATCGACTATGCAAATTTAGGGAATATGGTATTCAAGAACTCACCGTCGCTTTTGGTTGTCGAAATTTAATCAATTTTGACGAAAATGAGGTATAGATTGATCAATTGGCTATCTTTCTTTTTTATGCAAATTTTTGTATTAATGATATTCGGACACATGAGAAAGAAGATGGTTGGTTATGGACTAGTGCTTACGGCCACGTTTCGGAAATTAGTGTAAACGCAATTTTTCATTTACCCAATTATTCCTCTACTGGACTTGATTAGAGGAAACTTCGGACCAAAGAAATCTGCCACATTACTAAATAACACATCAAATTTGGGAGGATAGAATGCCGTAATGGAAATCCATTTATTTACGACCAGAAGCTAGTCAATTAAATCGTATGATAATTTATGCAATAATTCCTCATTTATGAAGTCATAAACAAATATATGAAAATGACAACAAAGCCCTTTACCCTATATTTGATGGGATTCAAGTAAATTGGGCTAAATTTATTCATGACGAAATTAAAAGCTTTTAGTCTCTCCACGGATACATAATTATACATGCTCCATACATCATGCATCTCATACACAGTCTCGGGTACCTACTTATATTTCTTATTTCGAAGAAATTCCTCTTAAAGAAAGTGGTATAAGGTTTTTATCCTTAATGCCTCTTTCCAAAGGACCACCTCCAATCATTTCCCTAGCTCAATGGACTATGTAGCACCAATAACAAATGCATCCGGTCTCTACTCAACAGGCTCAAACTTCTCCTCCTCTACACCAAACTCATTTACCTTATCCTCCACGACAAACTGGTTTCTCTCATCCTATCACCGAATACTATTCTGATTCTGGGATTCACGAAGCTCACACTAAATCAACAAAAACTGAATCCATCCATGATTTAATGCTTCGAAATCAAAAATTATTCACGGTCAATCAGCGAATTTTGAACACTAAAATGGCCGGTTTGGAATGATCTTTTTCAACAAGAATGGTTAAGATGGAGAAAACTTTGGAAAAGGTTATGTCAACTTCAGGAAAAGTAATGGTAGAAGTACATGGTAGGTCATCTTCTTGATCATCATCTTCTCCTTCACCTAATCTGCCTTCTCGAGCACAAACGCCAATCTATCATGCTCATACCTCTAATGAAGGAACTTCTCAAGATAGAGGCAAGAATATTGAGTAAGAACAACCGATAGAAGAGGAAGAAGATAGTGACAATATGTCTTTGTCCGATCCTAACCAATCTCACCAACAACATTATATGACTTTCAAAGGTCTTTCAATTCAAGAAAATAAAGAATATAATGATCAAACTAATGGCCAACCGAATACTAAGAAGATCCATCTGTCTACTGGGTATATTATGAAAACTATGGCGGACTGTCCTATTCGTCAAACCAATATCACTAACTTCTTCTAATTTCTCTCTTTTCCTTTGTATTATGATATTTAACTGTGATGTATTGTTTTTTTCCCATGAACTATGATATTTAACTATGCTGTATTGTTGTACTACTTGTATTTTTGTTATGTTTATTGTTGAACTCATATTTATTTATCATTGAATAATCTTATGTTCTGTTTATGTTTTAACATGTCTATATGTTATTTATATATTTATTTTATATTGTGTATAATTTATTTTATTACGTTTTGATATTGACAAAAGGGGAGAAGTATATGCATATATGTAGGAGGAGATAAAATTATGAGGGACATAACTGACGATTGTATAGTTGTCATCATCCAAAATGGGGAATATATATATATATATATATATATATATATATATATATATGCATATATATAGGAGGAAATAAAATTAAGGGGGGTTATTTTTACCATAAATAATGATTGTATAGTTTTTCATCGTCAAAATAGGGGAGATTGTTAGAACCTCCATTTTATGGTTTCAATGACAACAACTATAGAATCACATATATTATATATCTTATTAATTTACAGGTATACACTACAAGAGATCGCTATGCTCAAAGATATCAAGACTTGAAGACAAACAAAGATTTATGGACCATACTAAGTTCATACTAATATGTTAATAGTCTTAGATAAACAATGTAACATCTTCTTGGGCACACATACGCACACAAATTCAAATAAACAAAGATTTGCATCAAAACAAGCCTTCTTTATGGAATTGCCAGCAGCAACCGTCTGTGGAAAACCAATAAATGTCTATGACAAGGCATGGGATTATTATCCATTAAGCCATAGACATTTGTGGAAAACCAACAGACGTCTATGATAAGGCTTAGTATTATTGTCCCTAAAGCCACAGTCGTCAGTGGTTTTTCCAACAGACGTCTGCCATCTGGGCAACTACAATATTATGAATGGATGCTTTCGTTCATATTGAAAGAACTCATTTCTTTCTCAAAAGTTGCAGCCATTAGATCAAAGAGATTTTATCTAGCAGTAACAACTCTTCATTTACATATCGTCGATTCGATAAATACATCAAAGATTAAGATTGCAAGTTTTTAACTATTTTCTTGATTTCTAGTACTTTCTATCTTTATATTTTTGCACTCTTTGCTTACATGTCCTCAATCATTCATAACCAAAATACTATTTTGGTTAGATCACTTCCTACAATTCAAAGCATTCACTTTCATATATTCAAAGGAGATTATAGGAAGAATTGTACTATTGGTCAATATCCATGTTATTTGAAACACAAGATTGTAAGAAATACTTTTTTATTAGCCTATTCCTCCAGGTGAAGTGAGGGTTATTGGTTAAAGGAATTACTGAAAGGAAGCTTTGACACTGGACGTAGGATAGAAGGTCCGAAACAGTATAAAAACTCTAGTGTGCCCGCTTTTATTATTTATCTTATTTGCACTCTCCTAATTTACTCTATTTAGTATAATTATTAGTATATACTCTCACAATTTAGCTTTGGGTGGAGTATTATCTTTCCAAATATGTCTTAGAACATTTGATTTTATGCCTTAAAAAATTAAGAAATTTGCAAAAAGAATGTGTCCTATATATTTTATTATTATTATCCTAACACAATATTTCAATGCCATTTTTATTATCAACGTTACATATTTTAACTTAGCGCAAAGTAAGGCAAATTTCGATAATGTATTGCCAACTAAAGTACAATTAAAACTAAATTCCCATGGAAAATTTAAATTTGGTCTATATATTTTTAAAATGACACATTTTTAAAATTACAAATTTTATAAAGTTCATTAAACTATACTTTAAGGGGAACGACCGATATCCAACTATCATGCCAAGAGAGGTATTTTCTCTAAATGTATCACATTATTAATTCCTAATTTATAAATATCATAAGTTTTATTATTGATTTCCAAAAAAGAGATATATTATTTGTATTATTAGTGAAAATATGTTGTAAATTATTGCTACCATTATACTATTGATTCAATGTTATTTCTTTCCAAATTAAATTCTCGTTATTATTTGTAAATTTCCAAATCCATTTTTCTAATAAAGAAGGATTTAAATTGTGTAAATATATATTACCTAACGCTCGCGAATTATCTAGGCTAATTTTTATCACTATTCCATAAAAAATCCCTCCTAATTTTATGCAGGCTAATTCTTTTCATGCACTATAATTTACTGTACACACACCAAAAAATTAACCAGAATCATACACCCCCTTTTTACTTAACATGCATCTATATTACAAAACTACCCTCATTTTGGAATGAAACAAAACAATTTTCTCACTTTACAAACTCGCTCTCATGCATTACTCAAAATAAGGAACCTATTCTAAAAGTTCTCTAAATTCGCTTTTGGATTTTAAATGAATACTTTGAATAGAATTTAAATTCATTTATTATTTGTATATAGAAATTTGAATTTAAATTTTCAATATAAAACTTTCAATAATTCACGGTTCAGTTTATGCAAAAGATAGAGAGAATGTATGAATCATATAAGTATTATTATTGGATCTTAATTTTTTTTTGTATACGTTGAAATGAAATTGTCAAAATTTATTATGCATGAATACAACTTGATGTTTTATCTGTAGAATTTCATACTTGACATATGTAAATTTAATTCAATTGATGATGTGATGAAATTTTAGTTACTTTGTGAAAAAAACTATTGACCATATACAATGTGAATAAAGCGGATTCTTCATTCTTTAATGTTAATTTTAATTTTTTTTGAATAATAACATTTTTGTCTTAAGATTTATTAATTTTTTTTACGATGGAGGTAAATTTTTGTTGTTGTATGAATAGAATATTCCTTTTATCTATTACTCATTTTGAAAAGCGATAAACATCATTTAGTAAATGGGTGATGCTACCTGTTAACGCTAAAATTTGAACGCTAACACCCCGGTGTGTAAAGTGTAGTTGTGAAAGCACCACCCGATGATTCGGGAACAGAGTATAAGCAGAAAACCACAGAAAAAGCAGTAAATGACAACGATTTTATAATGGTTCGGCTCAATAGTTTGCCTACGTCCACTCTGAATATCTTTATTGATGATTCCGTTACAAGTTGATATAATTCTTCCCAAGTACAATACACTTTGAACTACTAAACACTTTGAACGAGTAGCTTAAACTTCAATGTAAGTGAAAGTCCTCAAATCCATGTCAGATGCATGAGATTTCC
Source organism: Allium cepa (assembly GCA_030765085.1). Lineage (NCBI taxonomy): Eukaryota > Viridiplantae > Streptophyta > Magnoliopsida > Asparagales > Amaryllidaceae > Allium > Allium cepa. The sequence continues at coordinate 209,544,469 of CM060934.1, forward strand.
TCTTGAAGTTGTTGATAGCGTTCTACGTGTCTTGAAAGCTTTGAGTGTTGAGTTAGTTTGGAATGTAGCAGAGTATCGGTGTTTGGAAAGAATGAACCAAAAGTCCTTTGAACGTTGTAGGTGGTTGCGTATTTATAGGTGTGATCCTGGGCAGTAATTTTTCTTTCAAGTCATGAGTCGTGCACGACTCATGTAGAGTCGTAAGTCGCGCTCGACTCAAGGTCCAAGAGTCAGCAGGCAGTGGGGTAAGTGAAGTGGTTCTGAGCTTTTCTTCGTTCATCTGGATATAAGTCCTAACTCGTTCGCGAGTTAAGAGGTCACGGTTTAAAGTGAGGCAGCACTTAAATCTTGGCTCTGCGGTTTTAGGTCGTAACGTCTTTAAGTCGTGGACTTTCTTAAGTCGTGACATTCCCTAAGTCGCTTAGGTCTTAATCCTGTTAGGTCGTTAGCTCCTTAACTCGTAAGCTTTCCCTGAGACATGACATATCTTAAGTCGCAGAGGCTTTAAGTCGCGGGTTTCTCTGAGATGTGAGTCGCTTTGTTTTCCTAAGTCGTTTACGACTCATGCTAGGTCGTAAGTCATAGACAGCTTTAGGTCGTTAACTTATTTCCTTCTTGATTCGTGCCATCTCTTAAGCCGTAGACTTCCTTAAGTCGTCTGGACCTTAGCTCGTTAGGTCGTGGAGACCCTAAGTCGTGTACCCTCCTTGATCCATTGAGTCGCTGTCTCCCTTGAGTCGTTGAGTTGGCCATTTCTTTAACACGTTAAACTGTTAGGTCGTACCATTCATAAGTCGTTCATGCTTTGTCTTGTTAAATCGTCACGCAACTTAAGTCGTGAGGTTTGCTAAGCCGTAGATTTCCTTTGATCCGTTAAGTATCTTATGTCGTAAATCGTCCCAGGCCTTAACTCGTTGTCTTAACGGGGTTAACATTTGCCCCTCGAAGCACACGCCTAAGTCGTAGGTCGTGTGCTTCGACTTACCTTAACTCGCTTGTGCCGCTTCAAGTTCCGCTGTCTTGGTGTATAAAAGACTTGAGTCTTTTCTCTTATTTCTTTCTGCTCATTAGCAATCTCCTAAGTCGTATCCGCCATTAGCATATCTCCGAGCTTCTGGCGGCGATCCTGACTTGATTCTCTTTCAACCACCTTTAGCTTCACATCACGTAAGCAATTTTCCCATTTTCTAATTGCTGATCATCATTGTCAATTTTTGAGCTCTGTCTTCCGTCTCTGATTCCCCCCTTTAACCGTGCGAGTATTGTTGCATTGGTCATCGAAGAACTCAAAGTTTGTTTGATTTGACTTAAGACGACACGCGATTTGTGGCGATTCGGTGGTGTGGCAGAACTGGGATTGTTGTTGATTGAGAGGTTATTGGGCTAACGGGTCAAGAGGATGAGGAGTTTCTGATTGGATGGGGGGTTTGTCGATTGGGTGAAGTGAGATACTAAATTGGATACGACCCAGCATTTTTGGGCAAGTTATAACCTTCCGCGACTTAACGAGATACGACATAAGCTTTGAGTTGCGGCCGATCTAGGACTTAGAGAAATTCCCATTTCTTTGAACCGAATCCCATCCTCCTTACCATGCTTTACGACTTATAGGACCAATGATTTTAAGGAGCCAACGACTTAACTTGCAGGAAATCTTTAAGTCATGGGCGACTTAACCTTTAGGTCGTGGACGACTTATCCCTTAGGTCGTGGACGACTCAGCACATGGACAATCATTTACTGCCGAATTGTTTCCTAAGCAAATTTCATACCTCTGTTAGGTTGTGAACGACCTAGGGTTTAATGGATTTTTGGACTGTGACTAAATGGCTTGAACAAAAATTTGTAAACTTCAAGATGTCGACAAAACTTGATTGTACTTCCAATTTGAATTGCCAAAATATACTGCTCGAACTTTGTTGCGTTTATTTATAGATTATTCTAACTTTAATGCTATTAACCTGTTGAACACAACACTTGCAGAAAAATGGGACAAATATACTGCCATCGACTGCCCACGTCAAATGACAGATTAGTTAATAACAGATAATTAACTCAAATAAGTTGTGTGAACGAAGTGCTTTCATCAATTTCAAGTAAAATATTAAAGCAACACTGAAATAGTCAATTGAAACTGACCAGCCTGCACTAATATTATGCTTGAACTTTATATTAACAAGTTCTGAAATTTTGTAATCGATCAATCATCGACTAGTTTAATTCCAGTTATATTTACTTGCTATTTTTATTAGTTTTGCATGACACTTCACACTTTTAGGAAACGTGCACCTTCACATTTGAATATCCAGTTGCTTGTGTAGAATGACTTCTCAGGAAGAAGATACAACGGTTCAGACTGGAGAGGCCACTGTTATTCCGGCTCCACTAGTCAATCCTCCCGAAAGAGCCTCTTCTACTTTATCGTACAGAGTTTTTCGTCAATTGTGCGCTCAGTTCGGCATTGCTGAATCAGATGCCATTCTTCCCGAGAGAAGTAACACTGCTGACATAGCACCCCCTGGCTTTGTAACGGTCAATCGACAAATGTGCCTGAGTGGGGGTGTTCCTCCTTTCAATGATTTTCTCCAACAACTTCTTCGTCAATTGGCCATCTCCCCATCCCAATTACACCCCAATGGTTATGCCATTTTAATGGGGTTGTGTGTACTATTCAGGAGGACGCTTGATCGATTCCCAAGCTTTGACGAGATTTGCTTCCTATGCTTTTTCACCAGGACTAAAGATCACCCCTCTATTACTGTCGTGAGAAGTGCTCGAAATCGTAAATTGATCATCGGTCTTCCTGACAGCGCTTATGGGTTTTTGACTCAATTTTTCTATGTCCGTTGCCCCCCGGGGTTTTATGCTGTGTGGAGAGAAGGAAGTAGGATCATCTACCTTTTGCTCCTCTATTTTTTGAAGTTCAAATTGCCAAGTGTTAACTTCATCATCATTTTTTTTATTTCAGCGCTCCCCCCTCCTTGTAAAGATCCCAGTCACAAGCCAACTCTGGAGAGGCTTGTAGCTGTTCCGGTTGAAGAGCGGGATATGAAATTTTTGCGGAACGACGAATTCCTTCACCAATTCGGACTTCTTCACCCTTCTCGGTCCATACACCCCTGCGAGGTTCCAGACTCCCCACCTAAAGCATCAGATGCCCTGGTTTCTACAGACACATCCATACCAAAAGGACCTGCTCCTGAGGCTTCGCTAGTGAAGTGCTCCACTTCTGTTGATGTTGCGGGGCCATCTGTCGAACTTGCCCCGGTTACCGAGGAAGAAGAGCCCCAGGGATCTCCCCGACTGTCACAGAAATCTGGCGAAGAGGCCGGAAAAACTAGCCTTGCCAAGCAGAGCAGGGACGATACTTTCGAAGGGCTGAGCGACCTCTTTGCCACCTCGCAAGAGATCTTCAAAGATGATCCTATCACTACCGGGGTTTCTTCTTCATTAGTTGAAGCGACTTCTATCCTGCAACAGACTCCGTCGACTCAAGAGTTGACGCTAACTATTACACCCACAACCACTCCTTAATTAAAGAGTGGTTCGTAGTTTGATGCGCGTAGTTTGCATGTCACACACACTTAGAATTTTTTCGGCACTTTTATGCTTCTGACTTTTTGTACTTTGAAGAATTCTAAGATTTAGCTCTTTTTTATTTCAGATCCTCCGATGGGGCGCAGCGGATCCTACTATGATGATTTCCAGCGCTACGGGAGGCGTAGCCAGTATGATTACAGGCGTTACCTCCCCTCTTACAGAGAATCTGATGAAGAAAGAGCCGCTCGAAAGGCTCAAGAAAAGAGGGCTCAAGAGGAGCGTTATGAAAGAAGAGAGAGGGAAGAGCGCCACGATTCTTCGCTGAGAGGCGACGATTCCCATAAAAGAAAATCCCATGATGACAGAGGAAAAAGTCATATGGTTGAAGATTCGAGCAAGCGAGCCCGACATAGTGAGAAGCACACCTCTACAACTCCTGAAAAGGTTACTGCCCCTGCCTCGCTTGATATTCCTTCCGGCTCTCCCGCTCTCGGGAAGACAGACATCCAAACAATAATTAGTAGGCCCAAATTCCAAGTCAGACCGGGTCCGGCCACTTTGCAGAGTCAGTTTCCACAGTGGTGTCTGAAGGGAGTAAGGTTTGATCTTGACTTGTTCCCCATTGACAAGGCTGCTATGTTACGAAAGCTCGATGCCGTCAAGCTTGATATTGAGAGGATGTCGAAGTAGCAAAAACTTGTTGACGAGCTCCAAAGGGTTAATCATGCGAACATAGAGGCCATGCTCACTATGGAAAACGATAAAGCCGAGTGGCAAAAAGTTCTTGAGCAACATGACACTGAGATGAGGAGCATTGCTTCTTATAATGAAGAGCTTGAAGCAAAAGTTGAAGAATTGAAACAAGAGCTTGCTGCTTCCTCTACTTCCTATTCTCAAAAAGAAGAAGTGCTCCTAAAACAAGTGAGAGATGCTCATGCCAGCCAAAGGGATGCCGAAGACAGGCTTGAAGTGCAGAAAAGAATTAGTGAGGGCTATGTCGCTGATATTGAAGAGCTTTGGAAGAAGAACAGCTCCCAAGAGGCGGAGATTCAAATGCTTAAGCTTCAACTTTCTAAAGCTGAAATGGAGCGTGATGAGGCCGTTGCCGACAAAATTGCAGCTGAAGAATCTCACGAGGCAACGAGGGCCAACATCAGCTCAACATTATTTGATTTCTATCTGAATAGCATCTTGGGGCGCGGTAGCCTCGTCTTTCTAGGCCCCAAGTATGAAATTACACTAGCTGAAGTTTGGGAGGCCGCACTCGATATGCTCGGTGGTAGCGGCGCTGGCTATGCTGAGTCAGCTCTTGAGGAGCACTATCTTGATGATGATGCTCGTGCCGCTCTCGCTAGGGGGAGAGAACAGCTTGCAAAATTAAGGGCCGAAACAGCGGCAGGAGAATATTCAGGAAAAATCACCTCAACTGCTCCAATTCAACCTTCTCCTTCAGCCGAAATTGACATTATCGGTTCTAGTTCTCATTCCCCATCTCCTACTAAAGTTACCACTGATATCACAAGCATACAAGGTGGAGATGAAGGCGGCGAGAGTGCCGAGGCACAGGCTTACGAAGTTGACGTCAGGGAAGCGACTTCTGCAGGTAACCCTACTGACAATCTTGCCCAAGTAGACTGCTCATCTGTTTCTTACGAACTTGATGAGCTTTTTGGCTACTTCTTGAATCTCAGCGAACCTTTATCTCCGCTTTTTGCTGACTTGAACTTTTTTCCTTCTGCAGAGAAAACGTCGGGCATTGTTCAGGCTTCTCCTCCTCCAATTATTCCTTCCCCGCCTCTTAAGGTCACTCCTCCTTCTGCCTCGCAACCCGGGTCACAAGAGGAGCAAATAGAAGCTCTTCACGGCTTAGATGATCCCGTTGCTTCTCAAGATCCGAAAGGAGAAGAAACTGAAGGAAGCGAGAGGACTCCAGAACCAACTGGCTCCGACGCTGAACCGTTATCCAAACTTCTTTCTCCAGGGAGTGGGTCTTCCTCCAAGAAGAGAGGAAAGCAGGGAGTTTCCAAGAAGAAGAAGAAGAAGTGATCTTTAACTGGCGCAGAAGAGACGGAAGAAAGTCTGATCGAGCCCCTTTCTCCTTCATCCCCTACCCTTACAAGCCGGCCTAAAAAGTTGGTTATTCGGCCAGGTGCGGGCTCAAAAGGTGGGCGGAAGAAGAAATGATGGCTCTGGTTCTGTGGCTTTCATATCGCTTTTTGCCTTTTTTGCATGTACCGACCGGAAATTGTGCGGGTACTGGCCCCCCGCTTTTCTTTTGCTTTTTACTTTAGGAGCTGTACCTGTATAAAATTCTAATAGTGTTGAATAAAATGATTCTTTTTCTTTGTACAAACTTCTGTCTGTATCTGAGAATGCATTTATTATTCATTTTTGTACAAGTTTCTTTGTACGATATTGAAGTGAGCTTGTGGTATATATTGTTCGAGCGCAATTTTACCGATGTAGTTATGCCATGCTGCCCATATACCATAAGCCCATTGTAATATTTTATTTTATGAGGAACTTGTGCTTTTATTTTTTGAGAATAATTATTCCACATTTGGAGGAATATTATTTCATTAAAAAAAAATACAAACAAGTTTCTATGCTTCATCCTTCGAAGATATCACATTTTTACTTTGTGCATATACATATTTTACTGAATGAAATCTTCTATGTGGTAAAGCAGATATTTGAAAGGTACTTCAACTTCTTTTTGAGGAAGAGAATTTTCTAGAATAAGTAATTCATTCTTCCTTTGGAAGTTAAAGTGTGCCTTTGATGAGGATTTTTTTTTTTACTTTGAAAAGTTGCTCCTCTGAGGAAGACTCTTTCACGTTTCAACACCTGGAAGTTTTATTTCAATCTTGGTGAAACGTGTGCCTCCGAAGAGGTCTTTCTGCTTGATTGTGCCTCCGGGAGGAGGTCTTTTCATTTATGCCTCTGGGAAGAGGTCTTTCTGTCTTATTGTGCCTCTGGGAAGAGGTCTTTTTGTTTCTGCCCCTTGGGAGAGGCTCTCTTTTATTTTTGCATTTCAACTCTGGTGAAGTGAAACTCCGAAGAGCGGCTGTTGCACTTCAACTCCTAGTGAAATGGGCCTCCGAAGAGGGCTTTTATTTCGTTTTACATTTCAACTCCGGTGAAGTGAAACTCCGAAGAGCGGCTGTTGCACTTCAACTCCTGGTGAAATGGGCCTCCGAAGAGGGCTTTTATTTCGTTTTACATTTCAACTCCGGTGAAGTGAAACTCCGAAGAGCGGCTGTTGCACTTCAACTCCTGGTGAAATGTGCCTCCGAGGATTGCCTGGAAGTTACTCTCTCATGGTTGGAGGGTCATGACTTCTCCAATCTTTTTTGGTTGAGTAGAGAACTTTCTTTTTTGAGGCATATGCCTCGTTAGAGGTCTTTATCCTTCGAAGAGTTGTGCCTCTGAAGAGGACTCGTGCTTCCGAAGAGGGCTTTAGTTGTTCCTTGTCCACTTGCTTATGCCTTTTCAGCGATTCTCTATTTTTTCTTTTCAAGCTTGCACTCCCTTCTCTTACAAGTAGTTTGTTTAATCCAAGGAAGCGTACTTCATTGTTAGGCAAGTTCACGAGAACGGGCATAAGCTTCTTAATTGGATGTTTGTTTGTTCAAACGATCTCAATTTACGAGCAATAGCCCGTTTCCGGCGAAATCATTGGCCGTTCAATTGAAGCACTTCCTATCTAGGATTTGAATTCGGGACTTTTGTGCTTTTGTGACTCGAAATTTGTTTGCTGAATGATAACCAGAATCACTTGGTCTTGTAATGTGCAAGTTTTATTTTCGTTGTCTGAAAAAATTCAAATCGACATTTCAGCAATACATTTAATGTACTTTTCATATCGAAAATAAAGCAAACATGTAATAATAATAAGAAACACAAGATTTATAGTGGTTTGGCCAAGAATTTGGGCCTACATCCACTTTATAGTCTTTCATTATTCACTTGCATCGGTTTTACAATCCCTTTCAATTACAGGAATCATACATTCATAATTCTTTTTACAATATTTCAACAAAGCTATCAAGTAAAGTATAGGCGCAAGTGATTGCTGTTCCAAGCTCTTGGAATTTGATCTCCTTCGACAGCAATGAGTTTGATTGTGCCGTCAAGAAGCTTCTGACCTATGACATATGGTCCTTCCCAATTTGGCCCAAACACACCTGTCGCTATCATAATTCTCTTTAGGACTAGATCTCCAATCTCAAAGCTGCGTTGGCGAACTTTGGAATTGAAATGTCTGGCTATCCTTTGCTGATGAGATGCGATTCTGAGCTCAGCCTCTTCTCTTTTTTCATCAAGGAGATCTAGTGCCTCAAGCTGTAGTTTTTCATTCTCCGCTTGATTGAAATGGATTCTTCTATGTGAAGGGACCTCTGTTTCTACCGGAATCATTGCCTATGATCCGTATGCCAATGAAAACGGAGTATGCCCAGTCGCAGTCTTGTGGGTAGTTCTGTATGCCCATAGTGCTAGCGGTAGCTTATCGACCCAACCACATTTTGCTCTTTCAAGTTGCTTCTTGATGGTTGACTTGATAATTTTATTTACTACTTCCACCTTCCCGTTTGCCTGCGGATGAGCTACTGCTGAGAAGCTTTTTCGGATTATGAATCGTTTGCAAAAATCTTGGAATTCTTCACTTTTGAACTGAGTACCATTGTCTGTAATTATCTTTTGAGGCACACCATACCTGCAAATGATATTTTTAGTCACAAAACTTATCATCTTTTTAGAGGTGATAGTAGCCTGTGGTTCAGCTTCTGCCCATTTAGTAAAATAATCTACAGCCACAATGGCATATTTAATTCCAGATTTGGCAGTTGGTAATGGTCCTACAAGGTCTATCCCCCATATTGCAAATGGCCATGGACTGACCATCTGTGTGAGTTCAGTAGAAGGTGCTCTAGGAATTTTGGTGAATCTTTGGCATCTGTCACATTTTCGGGAATAGTCTGCTGCATCTCGATTAATTTCTGGCCAAAAATATCCGTATCGGAGAATCTTCTTTGCTAAAGTTTGACCACCTAAATGATCACCACATTCTCCCCCATGTACCTCAGCTAGGATTGTTTTGGACTCTTCCCTGGATACACATCGAAGTAACGGCATTGAGAATCCCCGTCTGTATAATTGGCCATCCTGGACCATATAGCGAGAGGCTTTCCTCAGTAGCTTCTTTCGTTCTTTTGAATTTTCCGGTAAAGATCCATTGAGCAGATATTCTGTTATTGGAGTCATCCATGATTCTTGCTCTTGAGACACACTCATGATCCAATCAATATCCATCTCATCAATGCTTGGAGCCGACAGGACCTCCACTGGAGTCAACCCTAGAAATTGAGCTTCGCCTGTGCTAGAGTACTTTGCGAGAGAATCTGCTTTCGTGTTTTCTTCTCGAGGAATATGACTTATCATGTAATGATCGAAATCACCCAGGAGTTCCCAAGCCTTTAACAAGTAGGCGGGCAGATTTCCCCCTTTCGCTTGGAATTCCTTCTTGACTTGGCATACAATAAGCTGAGAATCACTGAAGATCTGTAATGCTTGGATGTTTAGTTCTTTAGCAATTCTTAAGCCAGCGATAAGATCCTCGTATTCTGCTTCATTGTTTGTTGAAGGAAATTCCAATCTCAGTGTATAGCATAATGACCGACCTTCAGGGGTCTCAAGTACAACTCCGGCTCCAGAACAGTAGTCATTTCTCGCGCCATCAACATATAACTTCCATTGGATTGGGGAATCATCGATCGTTTCCTCCTCACTGTTACCCTTATCTGTGAATTCTGCGATGAAATCCGCTAAAGCTTGTCCGTTGATTGCTTTTCGGGGATGATAAGTGATGTCATATTGACTGAGTTCAATGTTCCACTTTAGAAGACGACCCGAAGTCTTAGGGCGAAACAGGACTTGCTTTAAAGGTTGATCAGTGAGGACTCTGATAGGATGAGCTTGGAAATATTGCCTCAACTTCCTTGATGCAATCAGTAGGCAATAGGCGAGTTTTTCCAACTTGGAGTAATTCATCTCTGCCCAGTGAGTCTTTTGCTGATATAGTAAACTGGATGTTGAATCCTCTTGTCTTCTCGTATCAGCGCTGCACTTAAAGCATGAGATGATACTGCTAAGTATATAAGAAGATCCTCACCATCGCCAGGCCTAGAAAGTATTGGAGGCGTTTCCATATGGCGAATCAATTCATCAAAGGCTTTTTGGCATTCGGGAGTCCAATCAAAGTTTTTCTTTCCTTTCTTTAGGGCGTCAAAGAATGGGATGCATTTATCAGTGGCTTTGGAAATGAACCGACTCAAGGTGGCGACTTTTCCATTGGGACTTTGCAATTCCTTCTTCGTTCTAGGAGCTTTGACTTCCTTTAAGGCGGTAATTTGAGCTGGACTAGCCACAATGCCCCTAGCGCTCACGATGAAACCTAAGAACTTTCCGGATTCCACTCCAAATGAACATTTTAAAGGGTTAATCTTCATTCTGTATTTTCGGAGGACTGCGAACATGTCTGCTAAGTGTTCTATGTGATCCACTGCTTTCTTAGACTTTACTAACATGTCATCGACGTAGACTTCCATAGTCTTTCCCAATTGCGGTTTGGACATAGCATTAACAAGTCTTTGGTAGGTTGCCCCCGCATTCTTCAACCCGAAGGGCATAACTCTGTAGCAGTAAAGACCAACATCGGTGATAAAGCTCGTGTCCTCCTGATCTGGCTCATGCATCATGATCTGGTTATATCCGGAGTAGGCATCCATAAAAGATAACAATTCGTGTCCCGCTGTTCCGTCTACCAGTTGATCGATCCTGGGTAACGGGAAGCAGTCTTTGGGGCAGGCCTTGTTTAGATCTGAAAAATCAATGCACACTCCCCATTTTCCGTTGGCTTTCTTAACCAGCACTGGATTTGAAACCCAATTCGGATAGGTAGATTCTTTGATAAAGTTATTCTCCATGAGCCGATCAACTTCTTCTTTTAATGCTACTGACCTTTCTGGACCTTGAGTTCTCCTTTTCTGTTTTACAGGTGTAAATTTTGGATCAATATTCAGAGCGTGTACTGCAACTTCGGGGATATTCTACACATATCGGCATGAGTCCAAGCAAAAACATCCAAATTTGCTTTTAAAAAAGATATTAAGGTATTCTGAATTGACACATTAAGTTGTGAACCCACATTCAACACCTTGTTTGGGTCCTTTGGGTCAACAGGTACCGGTACTGTCGTTTCCACTGGTACCACTCTATTCTCCCCTGCACTGGCTTTTCTAGGATCCATCTCTTTCAGTGCTCCGCTGTGCTCGCCAGTGCAGGGTCCGCCCTGTAATTGCTACAAGGCTGGTTCTTTGATGCAGACTGGGGTTGCCGCACCCTTTCCCATTTCTCTTTTCCTTGTTTCTCGTAGCTCTGTCAGATAACACTCCCGCCCAGCATTTTGATCCCCTTTTATAACTCCCACTCCATTATCTGTGGGGAATTTAATGGTGAGGCACCATGGGGCCAGAACAACTTTGAATGCTGCGAGAGTTGGACGGCCAAGGAAAGCATTATAAGCAGAAAATTCGTCGACAATCACAAAAGTCTGCTTGCGGACTACTTTTCTTTCTCCCTCTCCAAGTTCTACAAGCGAATCAACGGTTCCTATCGGCTGTTTTGGCTCCCCAGTGAAGCCAGCGATTTTCTGCGACGAGGCTTGCACATCAGCCATAGGAATCTTCATTTGGTCGAATGTTTTCTTGAAGAGGATATTGCAGGATGCGCCACAATTAATGAGAACTCTTCTGACAATAGCTGGCCCGATACCAGCCGAGATGACTAAGGGATCCAAGGTAGGAGCTTCAACACCTGTGGAATCTCTGGCTCTGAACACAATATCATCATTGAAAGTTCTTTGTTGCTTCAGGGGCGTAGCACCTTCCAAAACAAAGACATCTTCTTCGGCCGGTACATACTTCAAAGCTCGGGTATACCTTTCCATCTCACCCCAGCTCCTGCCTATTGGGTGAGGTCCTCCCGTAATGATATTGATAACAGGCCTTCCGGATTCATGACCTGTAGTCTTCTCACTTGTCCTGGGTTGATGAGCAGGAGCTCGTTGCCCCTGACTAGACGAAGCGGGATTGCTGCTATTCTTTTCCACAAATTGCTGCAGCTTGTCTTCCCTTATCAATTCTTCAATCAAAATTTTCAATTGGCGGCATTCATCGGTATCATGACCGGGTTGATTATGGAAGCGGCAAAACTTCCCGCTTTGTACAGCTTTTTTCCCGGTTCTTAAAACGAGAGGTTTAGGATAATCGACAGAATCTTTAGTGGCAAGGTAAATGCGCTCTGGTGTATCTGATAAAGGGGTATATTCTGATGACTTGAAGGAATGAGGCTTCTTCAGATTTTTCTGTTTCTTCCCATCGTTATTTTCCCTTTTCTGTCCTACAGTTTCATTCTTGCGTGGAGCAGCAATGTTATCTTCATCTTTTTCCAATACTGCCTTTACCGGTACAGGACGGCTTTCCAGGCGTATGAACTCATCTGCTTTCTTGTAGAATTTTTCAAGGGAATTTGGTTCCTTCATGTTAAGCCATTTTCCAAATTCGCTCGACTTGTCGATGGCCCTCATCAGATAGGTTAAGATCATCTGTGGTTCTGCATTGTCTACCTCGGCCAGCGCTATATTAAAGCGATTCAAGAAAGATCTGATAGTTTCCCCTGGATTCTGTTCTAAACTTGACAACGACATGATATCTTTGGCTTTTGAAGCATATAGTCTGAACTGCTCCTTGAATTTCCGGGTTAGGTCAGAAAACTAATCTATAGACCGAATTGGTAGCTTGGTGAACCAAAGAAGAGCTACACCTTCCAAATATACAGGAAAATATCGACACTTTATTTCATCAGAAGCTCTGGCACCTGTCATGTGCCAATCATACTTATACAAGAATTCGTTCGGACCACTTGTTCCCTTGTAAGCTGGGATAGTTGGAGGGACGAACTTCCTTGGGAACTCAGCCTTTAAGATCCTTTCGGTAAACGGGGTTTTACTTAGAGCGAAACCCCATTCCTTCTCGTCTTCATTCCTTTGCATGCTTTCTTTCATGATTTGTCGAACCATTTCAGAAAGATACCCCTCATCATTTCGAGCTTTAGATCCACCAACTTCAGGAAATGTCCGCTCGAAGGGGCTGGCAGCCCACTCAGGAATGTTTCTTTCCTCGGCCTCATGAATGTTGCCAGCAAAGTTCCTTTCATTACCCGTTGGTTGACGGTTTACCCCAAGAAAATCGTCCAACTTATTCAAAATTAGGGCATTTTGGGCATTCTAAGCCTCCAATTGTGCACTTTGGGCATTTATCTGCTGGTTCAGCCCTAAGATTACAGCATCCAACTCCGCTTTGTAACCCCAATAGGTGGAGTGGCTTGATTAGGTACTGGGGAAGTGGAGGTTCCCTCTTGAACATTTCCAGATCTAACAGATCTACTCCTTCTCCCCGGAGCCATGATTTCAGATAAACTTCTAGTCTTCAGAGAGATTACTTCAACAAACTTTCGTGGAGCAATGATGATAATTCGCCTGAGTTCAGTTCTCAGTGAAAGCACCAAAAATGTTAACGCTAAAATTTGAACGCTAACACCTCGGTGTGTAAAGTGTAGTTGTGAAAGCACCACCCGATGATTCGGGAACAGAGTATAAGCAGAAAACCACAGAAAAAGCAGTAAATGACAACGATTTTATAGTGGTTCGGCTCAATAGTTTGCCTACGTCCACTCTGAATATCTTTATTGATGATTCCGTTACAAGTTGATATAATTCTTCCCAAGTACAATACACTTTGAACTACTAAACACTTTGAACGAGTAGCTTAAACTTCAATGTAAGTGAAAGTCCTCAAATCCATGTCGGATGCATGAGATTTCCTCTTGAAGTCGTTGATAGCGTTCTATGTGTCTTGAAAGCTTTGAATGTTGAGTTAGTTTGGAATGTAGCAGAGTATCGGTGTTTGGAAAGAATGAACCAAAAGTCCTTTGAACGTTGTAGGTGGTTGCGTATTTATAGGTGTGATCCTGGGCAGTAATTTTTCTTTCAAGTCATGAGTCGTGCACGACTCATGTAGAGTCGTAAGTCGCGCTCGACTCAAGGTCCAAAAGTCAGCAGGCAGTGGGGTAAGTGAAGTGGTTCTGAGCTTTTCTTCGTTCATCTGGATATAAGTCCTAACTCGTTCGCGAGTTAAGAGGTCACGGTTTAAAGTGAGGCAGCACTTAAATCTTGGCTCTACGGTTTTAGGTCGTAACGTCTTTAAGTCGTGGACTTTCTTAAGTCATGACATTCCCTAAGTCGCTTAGGTCTTAATCATGTTAGGTCGTTAGCTCCTTAACTCGTAAGCTTTCCCTGAGACATGACATATCTTAAGTCGCAGAGGCTTTAAGTCGCGGGTTTCTCTGAGATGTGAGTCGCTTTGTTTTCCTAAGTCGTTTACGACTCATGCTAGGTCGTAAGTCATAGACAGCTTTAGGTCGTTAACTTATTTCCTTCTTGAGTCGTGCCATCTCTTAAGCCGTAGACTTCCTTAAGTCGTCTGGACCTTAGCTCGTTAGGTCGTGGAGACCCTAAGTCGTGTACCCTCCTTGATCCATTGAGTCGCTGTCTCCCTTGAGTCGTTGAGTTGGCCATTTCTTTAACACGTTAAACTGTTAGGTCGTACCATTCATAAGTCGTTCATGCTTTGTCTTGTTAAATCGTCACGCATCTTAAGTCGTGAGGTTTGCTAAGCCGTAGATTTCCCTTGATCCGTTAAGTATCTTATGTCGTAAATCGTCCCAGGCCTTAACTCGTTGTCTTAACGGGGTTAACACTACCAAAACCGAGTTAATAAGGACTATCCTACCCTCCTTTGATAAAAATCAACCATTCCATTTAGTTAATCTTTTATTAATTTTATTTATTATTATCAACCAGTCATCATGTTTGAGTTTTGTGTCTTATTAAAAATCCTAAATATTCTATGCCAAATTCATAACTTTACAATTTAATATACATGTGACTTGATTTTATGTCTTATCTATATCACTCAAAATTAATACGGAACTCTTATTAAAGTAATATTTAATCCGGAGAGCAATTCAAAACTATATAATATAAACTTAAGTGTTATAATATGACAAGAAACGAGTTACATGTCCCTATTTTTGATGTTGTTATAAGAAAAGTCTCTGTATATATAAGTATGTAAATTTAGTCCTTATTTTTTGAAAAATATAAAACGCAAGGTGCTTTGCACTTTTCTGACAAAAAATGCAAGCTAACTTTCAACTTTTATCAGAAAAGCGCAAGCTAGTTTGCCCTTTTTTATTTTGATTTTTTTTTTAAAATTTTGAAATTTTCAAAAAAAGTTAAATTTTTGAAAAGCGCAAGTTAATTTGCACTTTTATAAGAGAAGTGCAAGATAGTTTGCGCTTTCTGATTTACAAAAAATAGGGACTTAATTTACATACTTATTATCATAGGGACTTTTCTTACAACAACATCGAAAATAGGGACCTTCGGTGCAAAGCCCCTATGATATGACTAGGTGAGCATGATGTAAAGAGAATCGTATCATCCGCAAACTATATAATGGAACACCATTACTCATATATTCATTTCCAACATTTTATAAAATCTCATTACTAGTGGCTAGTTTGATAATTCTAGCAAAAACGTCCACTGCTAAATTAAACAAAAGAGATGATAATGGATCACCCTACTTAAGACCACATTTCGATTGAATTTTGTTTCCTAATATACCATTAACCATAATACTTGAATTTCACATTTTGAGCAAAGATATAATCTAGCTCACCCATCTAATACTGAACCCCCTAGCCAATAATAAATCTTTAGAAAATCCCAATTAATTTAATCAAAAGCTTTCACAAAATCAAATTCTAAAAGCGCACAAGTGGTATTACTTTTACAACAACGATTAATAAATTCTTAAACTACTACTACCCCATATGTAATATTTATGCATTTGATAAATGCAGTCTGAGTAATTTCAACTAATTCATTCATTTTAATGATTAACCTATTAGCCAAAACCTTAAAATGATTTTGAAAGAGCAATTTAATAGTGATAGGCTTGAAATCTTTTAATTCGTTTGCACTCATTTTCTTATGTAATAATATTACATTAGCAAAATTTAACCTGCCTGATTGTAATGAACCATTGTATACAATTAGTTAAAAATATTAATTAAACCATATTTTGATACACACTAATAAATTTCATAAAATAATATAGGAAACCTATCAAGACCAGAAGATTTATCATTTGGTATCTCTTTATAGCCTTAACATTTCCTCTTCCGTAAATGGAAAATCAAGTTCATCTAAATCAATGCTAGATTCATTAGGATATAATTCATCCCAACTAGCTTGAATCATATGTTTGTTGTAGTTTTAAATGTTTATAAAAGTTAGTAAATGCATCATTTAATTTTTTTTATAATAGCTAGTAATTTTACTCATAGGTTTTTAAAACAAATAGAAGAAAATTATTCTTGATCTTGATTAAGAAAAACGTTTCATGTGTGTATAAATAACTAGACCGACGGTAGTAAAAACCGGAGTGGCGCATGCTTCTCTAAGTGATTCGAACTAGAGATGGTTGAAAATTAGTGTGTGTTACCAAAGCCTATTTGCTAGGTTGGCACCTTGAGATATACATTTCAAAAATTTAAAATAAAAATACAATAAAGGAAAATGCAAATAAGAAAATTATAGGAAAGGTAATTTTAAAAAGATTATTCTTAACATTTCCAACAATTACAATCAATGTGAAAACACTTTTAACAACTTACATAACCTTTTACCCTATATTTAACACTTTCATATTTATATTCTCCACATATAATGAACATTATTAACCGTAACTTATATGTGAGAAACAAGCAAGGATAATGTTAGGATTGTCTCGTATGTTACAAGGAGGAACGACGATTTGGAATTAAAATAGTCTAACATCGCTAAATAATTTGGAGAAATGGTGTATAAATATGGATTGATGGACATGTAACATTGGAGATCCCTTTTGTCACAATGAAGTGAGTGCTAACTCATATGAGTACGCCATGGACTCAAGATGGAGAGTTTGATTCGATCGTCGTCACATAACAAGTGGTATCGAAGCTAAAGGCTAGGAACTGTGCCACGTTACAACAAATGGAATGCTGCTAAATAACGTCGGGGTTTTTTTCTTCCAACAAAATATATGCCAACTCATATGCGTACATTACGGACTGAATGAGGATGTTTGTTCAACCGCCGTTACATAACATATAATTATGATGATTAATCATGATTTATATGGACAACACAAGCTAATGTGCAATCTTAGATCCCTTTCATAGTGGAATCTTTCTTTCTTTTCATTTTTGTAAGTTAAATATTTCTCATTACGCGATTAACCAATCTTGAATGATGAAAATTTCAAGTTGTGTCCATATTCAAAAATTATGTATGGTTGCAAAACACCCACAAGCGTTGAAGTCTTATATTTAGTTCTATAAAGAAATAAATACGTTCAATTTATAAGAAAGATATATAATCTATCTCTCATCTATAATCAACATGTTAAAGATAATATTATTGAAGTTGTTTATTCATCGAAGTTGTCCTTTGAAATTTACATATTATGTTTTGTGCAAGGGTAAAACAGATATTTTGAAAAGTCTTTTTTTTTTTTACTATCTTTTAGACAAAATACTTGCTAACATGTACCCTGGAACGTCCTTGAAGCACGCCCTTAGGGCACATGATAACGCCTGTTTAAAAATTAGTCGATCAATAGAACCTGAAATCATCACCCGCGACAAGCGTGCTTACATTTACTCTATGCCATCTATATCATCAGCTATATCCTTCCTTCCTATTTATTACTAATTACTCCCATTCATTTTCCCTTAATTGAATCTTCTTATTTTATTAATATATTCAAAAATCAAAATAACCATACATAAACCGGCTCCACCACTTTATATAAAGCACTCTAAGTTGATTTCTTTCCTCACTTTCTTTCACTCTCCCTCTCCATCCACACTCAAAGAACAAAATCAAGATTCACATACAACCCCTCAAACTTCCTTAAAATTGCAAATGGACAGGTGGGAAATGATACAGAAACTTCCCAGTCGCCGCGGGTGCGACTACCCCTCGTTCTCCTCCTCCCTACTCGACTCCATCTACCAGTCTATTGACGACGAGACCCGGATCAATAAACCCGACCGCGGAGCACCTGATCCACTACCTCATTCCAAATTGAAACCCGTACCCGAGTACAGGTGGATTCCACCCCAACCCTTTAAGAAGAACGACAGAGGCCGAGAGCCAAGAAAAACTTACTCCAGCTCGTCCGATTCCTCCAGCTATGGATTCTCATCCGAACCCGAATCCGTTAATTTAAACCGTCTTAGACCCATCAAAACGCTACATACACGATCCGATACCAAACCCCCTCTCGTACCGCTGCAGCAGTCAGCAGAAAAGAAGAAGAAAAACCTCAAAAGCAGATTTAGGGATTTGAAAAAATCCAGATCTCCTACTTCACCTGCAGCGAAGCTAGCCGGATTTTTGAACTCACTCTTCACGAAGAAGAACACTAGAAACAACGGCGGCAGCGGCGGCGGCACTGTTTCCGGCGAGGATTCGACGTGCTCGTCTGCTTCGTCGTTCACGAGATCATGTTTGGCGAAGACACCGTCTGATCATAAGAGGTCCGTTAGATTCGAGCTGCCAGCTACAGACGTAAAAATGGCATGGCGCGAATTCGAGAGGGAGGAAGAAGACCATGATGACGTGGCATCGGATGCGAGCTCCGACTTGTTTGAGTTACCGGTAATAGGGAAGTACCGGGACGAGTTGCCTGTGTATGAAACCACGCATATCGGTAAGCTGGTTCTGTAAAAAAAGTCGGGGGTAAATTGTAATTTAGGTATTTTAGCGGGTGTGATATATAATTTTGTTTGTCATGGTTGATGGTTGGTTTAGATTGGGAATAAACTTGATTGAGATGGTTAAGTAGTGCTGCTAATTATAAAAATGGATTAAGTATGGATTAAGAGATTCGCACACGCTTTGTTTCTAGTTGTCGGATGATATAAGAATGATTAGCTTTTGATTATTTTATATTTGTTTGTTAAGTAGGTTGTTTTGATTATAATATGCTTTTCGTAGTAGGCTATTAATTATTATCTTTAACTAGTACTTTTAAGTGTGTTTTAGTAGTCTTTCTTGTAAGCCCACTTGCAAACCTTTGTGTGCAAATGACGATGATATATTGCACTAAGTTGTGACCAAATTGTTCAAACTCAAACTCACAAGAAATTCATGATGTAACTTTATGAATCTTATAAGTTTTAAAGTATATGAACTGATTAGTATTATTTTTTAATATCTTCTTTATTTTCCGACTGTAACAGCATCAAAAACCAAGTAGTTTCAATAACTCATTTTCCCTGTTTATAACAAACACACTGTAAAACACTACATACGCAAGTGAAATAATTTTTGAAACCAAATTT
Organism: Allium cepa; assembly: GCA_030765085.1. Lineage (NCBI taxonomy): Eukaryota > Viridiplantae > Streptophyta > Magnoliopsida > Asparagales > Amaryllidaceae > Allium > Allium cepa. The sequence goes on from CM060934.1 coordinate 209,563,591, forward strand.
GAAAATAGATTTTGTACTCGTTAAAATAAGAACGATTTACAATTACAGTGACTACGGCTACCTACTATTTTGACTTTTTATGCACATTTATATGTTTGTAGACAATTATTTTGTCTGGACTCTGTTTGTAATCTTGTAAGCGATATTTGTCTGATGTTGAAAATTTGGCATCGTTGGTAGCAGTATGATTGGGTTCGGTTGTTGTTGAAACATTTTCGCGTGCTTAATTAGTGCAAAGGGAATTTTACGCTATTTTATGTAACAGGATATTGTTAATTGGTTTTTATGGACACGCACCGCACATATACATACACATATACACACACATATATGTGTGTGCGTATATATGATACATATACATGTACATATACATATATATCAAGGACACACATTTATTTTTCATCTATGAGGACATGTCCAACGTTCATTATGAAGTAAAGCATTACTGTTGGCTTTCTCCTTCCTTCCATTCGACACTCTCCGTCAATTTCAAACTCACTCTTCGATTTGGTTTCAAAACTTATAATCACTGTATTAATGACGATTCAAACCAGAAGCAGATCAGTAATACCAGTAGAACTGCAAACTTCAACCCATGATGAACAACCATCAAAAATTTAACAGCAACGTCCAGTTCCAACTGAACAAGAAGCGGAACAAATGTTACAAAAAAGAACAAAGAGAAGAAACGACCAATCCATAAAGAATGACAAGCAAAAATGAAAGAAAACATATTGCAGAATGTAATAGATTCTATAGAATCAAGTATAACAAAGTTTATATAGTTGTATTCTACTGTTATTAAGAGCCAAATCATACGCTATCATGATTCAGTACTTAACTTCATTCCTCCATCTTTCAGACTATATGATCACAAGACTTTGAAATGCTAAAAACTAAACCGGAACAAGAAATGAAATCAACAAAACCTGTTGGTCAAAGAAGAAAGAAAACAATGACAAAATCAAGAACACTTTCTTAAGTCAGGATAGTAAAAGAAATAATAAAAAGAGTGACAGTTTTGCGTATGGTCAATGAGTGAAACAAAACAACAAATATACCAGAAACTGAAGAAGAAAAACAAAGACAATGAAGAAGAAAGTACAAAGAATCCATCCCAGAGCCAGTTGCAGTAATAAAACCAAATTTTGCATGTTTACAACTAGGACACTGCAAATGCTTAGCATACTTGAAAAAAGAATAACATAACATAGTCAAAATATTCTTTGCTCCGACATGATCACAAAAGTAAGTTTATAAATATTGATACTAATGCTACATGTTAAAATAATTTTAATTAATTGATTCAAACCTTTTTTTGGTAGTAAAGTAGTATGTGATGACAATAACGCTATCAAAGGGGATGCATAATAGCAAAAAATACACTTTGACATGTTCTTGAAGGAAATTTCATAGAGGACAAGTACAAAAATTTATTTTTTTGCTTAATAATACTACTCTCAATCAAAATAATTATAAAAAATAATATATATAATGTCTATTTGATTGATGTTGATGCTTGGTTATTAAATTATTTTGACCGTCAATTTTAACAAAACTAATGCCAAAATATTTGCAAAAATGATACATAGTTTCTGTCTGACAGAAATATATGCTCTGTAAATTTAGAAGCTTTTTTGACTGTCTTGTATAACTAAACTGATATCAAAATAATGCAAAACCGATACCTAGTATCTGTTTGACTACATTTGATGCTTAGTTATGTTATAGATTATTTTGACTGTCATTTATAACAAAACTGATATAATAATATTTGCAAAAATAATACCTAGTTTCTATTTGATAGAAATATATGCTCTGTAAATTTAGAAACTATTTTGACTATTATGAATAACAAAACCGATACCTTGTATCTATTTGATTGCAGTTGATGCTTAGTTATTTGATAAATCATTTTAGCTGTCATTTATAACAAAACTAATACCAAAATATTTGTAAAAATGATACTTAGTTTCTGTTTCATAGAAGTTGATACTTTATAATTTTAGAAACTATTATGACTGTCACATATAACAAAACTAATACCATAGTAATGCAAAATTGGTACTAATACATTCTAACATATACTACCACAATTTAGATTACTGATACTGTTAGTTATTTAATACTGTCTAACCAATAACAAAAACTAACAATTTCCTATTGTTAATTTAGATATTAGATGACAAGCACCATTGTCCCAGTGGTTAAGTGCTTCGACTTTAGTACGAGAAGTCACAAGTTCGAAACTTGTGTAGCGTGATTTGAACATATATTGACATGTGATTTGTGTTATGATGTCCCAGTGACATGTTGTATCTAAATACCATTTAAAAAAAATATAGATAATAGATTGATCTGTCTCAAAATGTTATTTATTTGCAATGACCAACTATGTAATGACCACAACAATGACGGTAGCTAAAACTTTAATCTTCAAGTATGTAATAATTGCTACATATACTGAATTGGAACTAATTTCTATATCGAACAGAAATGACTAGTCACTAATGTAGAAAGTACTAAAACACATTTTGTCATGCCTTTACTTGAAGAATTTGTGCAAGATAAATATGCATATGTTGTTTATTTCCCTTTGCATTGTGAGGACCATTGGATGTTGGTAACATTGACATATCCTACAATGCAATGGTCTCATAGAGATTCTTTACAGCTTAGAAGATCAAATGAAAGAAAAAACCAAAGTCTAAAAGAAGCAATAAAACTGCTATGATATTTATTTTTTCAAAAAAAGTAACTAATATAATTGAAACAAAGTGACCATTAACTGACTTTGTATTATTTTGTTTTAACAAAAAAAGAAGTTGTGGAAATCTTGCAAGACCTGCGGAAAACCAACAATATACAAGACATGAAAGTGAAGCAAGATGAAATTCATGAAATTAAATGTGCATAACAAGGAGAAGGCGCATAAGCTATTTTATTTGTTAAAAAACGATATCTACCGGCAACAAAATTGATACTAGATTGAAACTGACAATAATACTGAAATGATAGTTACTGAATATTTAGAACTTGTTATATTTTTGCATTATGGTCTTTTATATACAATACTATACATCTCTTATATGCCTAGTGCATTGAATTGAATTTGATCGATGCACAAGCTATTTTCTTTCAGTTAAGTAAACGTTTCCTTCAAATCTAAACTAATACCTACGTACATATAAATTAATACCTACAGGCACAAAAACCGATACCTACAAACATAAAAATCTGATACAACAACTATATATAATTAAAACAGAAACAATACAATTATCATGGATCTTAAAAATGATATCTACGAGCAATAAACTGATGCTAACATTGATACTAAAGCCTGATAATTATTTCATTTCAAAGCTTATGATTTATTTACACCAATATCTTTTAAATAAAATGTTATATATTTGTTATACTGTAGGATCGTTTTCACCCTAGAGGGGAGGGGGGTGGGGGGGTGAATAGGGTGATACTAAAAGTTAAAGCGGAAATAAAAATAAATACAAAAAGTAATGCAGTAGAGATCACACACATTTTACCCAGCTTCGGCAATAACATGCCTACGTTCTACCTCCAAGGTTTTTACTAGAAATTAGATAATCAGACGCTTACAAAAACACGTAAACTCGTGACACCCGCTAATTCGATTAATCTAACTCTAAGCTCAAAACTCTGCCACAACTCAGTCACTGAGTTGCGAATTCTAAAACTACGCCTTGTAGTTTGTACCTAGTTACACAACTAGAAAGTTACACAATTTAAAATAGAATGTTTACAAATAAAAATAAACAACCAAACAAAACCCTATTTAAAAAGAAGCCAATAGAAATATAGACCGGCCCAAATTAAAAAAGAAAAGTCTGTCTCCCTTCTGATATTCGTCTACTTCAGCCGTTCCTTTTGTTTGCTCTTAAAAATCAAGGTTTTTGTTCGATTTGCTTGAGGCCGCCGCTTGGATTTCAAATCAATTGCCTTTCATTCCTCAATTAACTTCGATTTGCCTTGTTAATCAATTCTCTAGCTTTGATAACTTGCGACTGCTTCAATTGCATCGAGCTCGAATGATAAAAAATGGTAAGCGAATTTTTCTCTTTTCAATTTTGATTATGCTCGACTTCTGATTCGAGTTTTGGATTTGTTCTGTTACTTGTTCTAAGTAAGCTTTCTAAATTTTTTTTCTTCAAATTTGAATGGTTTTAATGCTGATGATGCCATGGGTTTATATAGGGTTTGATTCCCTATATTTTTGTTTGAATATTTCTATTTGAACTTGTCAATCACTTTTCTCGGCCATGGATTTTTGTCGAACGATAAGTCAATGCTTGACTCGTTCATCGTATACGAGTTGCTCCATTTTTTTTTGATGAATTCAAATCTGCTTCGTTCTTTTCTGCCATGACATGTTCATCGTTTTGTTGACTTGTTTATTGGTTGAAATCCTGTTTGACATTATTTGAACTGCTACTGATAATTGTTGAACACTTCAAACAGTGTTTTGTTTGACCTTTTTTTTAAAACGTGGCCCATGTCTTTGTTCAAACTTCTACTGATACTTACTCACTGCTTGATTCTCCACTGTGTTCGCTGTTGCATAAAACTGGTTCATTACTTTGTATGTGTGTCACCATGAGTTTGCACTTGGTTGTTGCTTCTTTGTACACTACTGTGTTGAAACAGAAGTTAGATTGTTTCTTGGTCGAGTGTTCATACCTGAATGTAGTGACCATTGCCTTGAACTGTGTTCATTGAAGTCTTGTTGCATTGTGGTCATTTCTGTGTTGCATTGTAGTCATTTTTGTATTCTATGAAGTCTTGTTGCATTGTAGTCATTTCCGTGTTGTGTTGCATTGAACTATATTCTCTGAATGTAGTGACCATGTGCTACATGCTTGCATATCCATGTACATTCGAGAATATTCACTTGTTTGGTTGGACCTATATGTATATATATGGATGTATGTATGTATGTATGTATGTATGTATACATGTGCATTCAGGCATGTAAATATGTATCTTGGTTAAGTCTTGATAGGTTTGTACTGTTGTTTGGTCTGGTGGTCTTGCTATGAAATCTGGTTACAGTGTGTTCTTGTGCTACATATGCACCACTTTGTACATATGTGTTGCTTTCCATTTAACTTGAGTTCACATTGTGTTCATGTGCATTACAGTCTGGTTCAATATATACATGTCTAATGCACTTGATATGATTCTGGTCCATTATATACATGTCTGGTCTGGTTGCACTTCAGTGTACTTTCTGGTCTCATTTGAGTCTTCATGTTGTATGTTGTATGATGTGTGCCTCTGGTCTGTGTTGCATTGTGTGGTGGACTGTTTGGTGTTGATTCTGTCTGGTGCATTTGAATGAATGTTGTATGTTATTTCTGGTCAGGGTTCCTTTTAAAGTCTTGTTGTATGAGCACTTTAACCAGTTGCTTCGAGTTCATCCATGTTGAACTGGTTCCATTGTTCATGTTGTAACTGGTTGGAGGCTGGTTGCTTTGACATTGCCGTGTTGAATGTTTTCAATTTGTTGACTGGTCCATATTTGTTCCACTGACTTGTTGAGTTTTGATTTGTGTTTGTATTGCACTTGAGTTGAATCCAGTTTTTGCTTGGGTTTGACCTTGTGCTCACTTGTACCTGCAATTTTAACGAGCAAGCGTATTGGTGTGCACGACCTTGTGGCATGTACAGTGATACACTGTGCATGTCACAAGTTGTTCGTGTAAGATGAATTAAAAGAAAATAATGACGAACAACCCAATTAACAAAGGAAAATAATATTTTCAATAATACACACTTCATTACGCACTGCAAAAAAAATTTCTTTTTCAATTTTACCTTGTCAGTGTTTATTTTGTTAATAGTTTTGATGCTGAATACTTATTGGAACAGTGTTGAAGATCAAATACGAGTGTTAAGTGAATTATGTAGTGAGGTGAAACTTGTATGAAAAATTGTATAGTGAAAGTTGTGTTGTAAATGTTGTTGTAATTGAAAATGTTTAAATGTAGTGAGAGCTCAAATTTGTACTATTTGAATTTGCAATAAAAAAATTGTACTATTTGAATAAAATATTTGTTTAAATATGAATTTTGAGTTATTTATTTTATTCAACAAATATTTATTTAATTATGTGGAAAAATAAAATAGTACAATAAGAAATACGTTTAAACGAATATATGTATGTATGTATGTATACATATATGGTTATTATCATCGAACAAAAATCATAGGCTGTTGTATTCTACAATCTCTTCTATTTGATGGCAACAAACATATATTAAGATTTTGACTTTAGTAAATGTATTTGGACTTGATGAATTCTATTTTCTCCCCCTATTTGAATGCCCCCTACAACGAAGCTCCCCTTTTACATATGCATGAAAATAAATAAAAAATATGCAAATAAAAAACAATTAACAATGCAATGAACCTAAATGTGAATATGCAAATAAAAAACTAAACATATTTGCCGAAATCTTAACTTCTCTCCCCCTTTTGTTATCAGCAAAGAGTAATAATGTTAGAAAATAGAGATAAAGTGATAGACATTAATACAACATTAATACTTAATCGAGTATAAATATTAAATTTTAATAAAAAGTCAAACAAAAATCCATAAATACTCTGTTAGGCACATCTTCCGTGTTAGAGCGATAGGAGTGATGTCGGCATAAAAAATCATATAGTCGTGTCCATTTATGGTATATTTATCACAGGAATTTAAATACTTACTAACCATGTATAACTGTTAGGACTTTTAAATGAGATTAGTAGTATTTCCAATTTTTATTAAAAAATGAATTCCAAGCATCTTCTAACCACGCATAACCGTGTGGACTTTTAAATGGGGTCTGAATCAACTTTCCTATTTCAACCAATTTTGATATGTGTCCATACATGCATAACCGTGAGTACTTTTAAATGAGCATGAAAGCACATAATCAAAGATTCCAAGTAGTTCATCCATGCATAACCGTGAGGACTTTTAAATGAGAGTGGGTACTTTTGGATGATTTTATTGCTAATTAATTAAAAAACGAATAATTTCCTGTTTAAATACCACAATTTGACATACTATATTGGATTTTGATGAGTGATTGTCGTAGAAAGATGATAGGAATAGAGATGTTCATGGAATTTTTACCAACCAAATTTATTACAAATTTTGTTTAAATTTCTAAATAAATTTACTAAATATAATGTCTCAAGTCATAATGTATGATTAATATCAACATATATCACATTTTTCAATCAGTATTTATCTTTTCAGTTATCAATAGGTAATCAGATTAGTTAAACATAGTCATTTAAGATCAAATCCAAAATATAAAATCAAATTTCTAAAATGCCTAAACTAAGACGAAGTCGACCAAAAACATTTTCTGGAAGGGGTTTGTAAAAATGTCTGCCAATTAGAAATCAGTTGAAATGAAATTTATGCATATATTTTCTTTAGACATATAATTTCTAATGAAATGATGTTTTTCGACTTGACCATAAAACTAACGAATGTCCCAACATAAAACACATTCCACTAGTGCTTTTTCTATCAACTAGACTACCAGCATAATCTGCATCTGAATACCCCTTTAACTCAAGGTTATCATTAGTTGGATACCATAGGCCAAACCGAGAGATGTGCAACATATACTTTATAATCCTTTTTACAGCTTTTAAATGAGATTCCTTTGGGTTTAACTGAAATCGTGCACATACAGAGAACATAATGTCTGGTCTAGAAGCAGCAAGATAAAGAATACCCATGTGTATCTACAGTACTCACCAACCAATACAAGACAATATCTCTTACCACCTAAGCTTGCTATATCGCTTAGTCCAAATAGATCCATATGAACTAGTTCAAGGACTCTATAAGTACTTACAGTGTTCTTGGCATGAAAAAATGATTTTTAAAATTTTCCCAGTTGATCACCTTTCCTCTTACTAGCTGATTGAAATCAGATAATGGTGCAGATTTTCAATGTATAATACATCGTTGTTGCCCATTGTGACTGTGCCACATTTTTATTTCTCTAGGCTAAGAAACTTTGATTTGTCGCCCGTCATGTGCCTGGAACAGCTAGAATCCAGGTACCATTCTTGTTGTTCCTTAGCCTGCCAACTCACCTACACAAGAAAATATTTTTGTGACTATTTTTTTTTATAGATCCATGATTGTTAGTGACAAAAGATTTTGAAAAAGAAAGTTTGTGTAGAACCAAAACAGTCTATATTTGCTCCTTTTGGCACCCGGATTTGTTTAATTTTAAAGGATTTTACATTCGTGCCTTTAGGAACCCAAATTGGTATGGTTTTCATGTGTTTGGGACTATACTAGCAATTGTTTTGATCGTGTCCAATTTTTCCACAAATCGTGCACTTGGAGTTAACTTGATTAATTTCACTTCTACCTTTTTCGGATTGAGTATACCCAAGTCGCCTTGTCTAACAATATTAATAGTTTGTTTCCCTAATAGCATAATTAGTGATCTTTCTCCTTTGGAGAATTTTTATAAAGTTGTAGACAATTTTTGGACTTGTGATTTGAGAGATTCACTTTCATTCAATAACAACGTGCACTTTTTAATAGAATTTTCTCTCCTGGTATTTTCACTTTCTTTCAAAATCAGAATTTCATTTTCAAATGATTTAATTCTAGTTTCTAATTTTTTGTTTCCTCTTCAAATAATGGACGGTTATCACACTTCGGGCTCTTATTTCTGTAGTTTTGAACCATTTGATCAATCTGCTTATTTAGTTCTATCAAACTATCTCTTTGTAGTTCAATTTTAGCGTACTTCTCCCTAAGTCGTTCAAAATAGCCATTTACTTCATGAAAATATATAAGTAATTGTGATTGAGTAAGTGTTGATATCTTGCTGGGCTCATCATCATCGCTGTTACTTGTTTCTCCTCAAAGACGCAATTTTTTTTCACTCTCATTGCCAGTGCTTTCATTATTATCTTCATCACTTTCTTTTTAAGTTGCCGCAAAACTTCTCCTTTACGTTTTCTTTCCTTTGCTGAGTCGATTTTGAGGACAATTGAACTTGATATGACCAAGTTTATTGCACTTGTGACAAATGATCTCCTGCTTTTTTGAGTTGCCTAGAGCTTCGATGATTCTACTCTTTATTTGTTGATTTAGGGATGGATTTCCATATTTGTGGTTCGACCTTTTGAATCTCTTTATCATCAGTGCCATTTCAGCCGCTCCTTCATCATCACCGTCATCTTCACTTTCCATTGTTACTTGGAGAGCTATTGATTTCTTTCGCATATCTCCTCCTTCATATTCTTCCTTGAATTTGATTTCTAACTAATAAGTGGTGAGGTTTCTGATGAGTTCTTCGACTTTACCTGTTTCAGATCCTTTGATTCTTGAATGGCATCACTTTTGCTTCAAAATTTCGTGGAAGAATTCTGAGGATCTTTTGGACTATTTCCAATTCTATGTATGGTCTTCCTAGAGATTTTGATTTGTATACATTTCTTTGACACTTCATCCTTTGCCATTGTAAAGTTTTCGTACTCGCTACTGAGCATGGCAAGGCATGGTTCTTTAACCTGAGAGGTTCTTTCATGAGTCACTTCAAGCGTGTGTCAGATTTCCTACGCAGTTAGAAAATGTAAGACACGATTAAACTCAATTTGGTCTAATGAGCATATAATAGAATTCATAGCCTTAGCGTTAGCAGTTTGCAGTTTATTTTCAAGATCTGTCCATTGATCCATAGGTTTTTCAACTTCTTGATTATCTACCATTGCTGTTGATGTTCTATAACTCGTTTCAACTATATGCCATGCATCTATGGTTTTCAAAAAAATTCATCCTATTTTTCCAACACGCATATTCACCATTGAACATGGGTGGTCTAACTGTGGACTAACCTTCAGCAAAAGCATTATTAAAAGAAGCCATTGATAGAAAAAATCAAAATATTTAACAAAAAATGGTTTTTGTTCCTAGCTCTGATACCACTTGTAGGATTGTTTTCACCCTAGAGGGAAGGGGTGAATAGGGTGGTACTAAAAGTTAAAGCGGAAATAAAAATAAATATAGAAGTAATGCAGTAGAGATCACACATAGTTTTATCCAACTTCGACAATCACCTGCCTACGTGCTGCCCGCAAAGTTTCTACTAGAAATTAGGTAATCAAACGCTTACAAAAAAACATAAACTTGCGACACCCACTAACTCGATTAACCTAACTCTAAGCTCAAAACTCTACCATAACTCAGCCACTGAGTTGTGAATTCTCAAACTACCCATCGTAATTTGTACCAATTTGCACAACTAGAAAGTTACACAATTTAAAATAGAATGTTTACAAATAAAAATAAACAACTAAATAAAACCCTATTTAAAAAGAAGCCCAATAGAAATATGGGCTAGCCCAAATTAAGAAAGAAAAGTCTGTCTCCCTTTTGATATTCGTCTACTTCGGCCATTCCTTTTGTTTGCTCTCAAAAATCAGGGTTCTGTTCGATTTTCTTGAGGCTGCCACATGGAGTTCAAATCAATTGCCATTCATTCTTTAATTAACTTCGATTTTTCTTGTCAATCAATTCTCTATCTTTGATAGCTTGTGGCTGCTTCAATTGTATCGAGCTCGAATGACAAGAAATGGTATGTGATTTTCCCTTTTCCGATTTGATTATGCTCGACTTTTGATTCAAGTTTTGGATTTGTTTTGTGATTTTTCTAAGTAAGCTTTCTGAAATTTGTTTCAAACTCGAATGGTTTTAACTCCGATGATGACATGGGTTTATATAGGGTTTGATTCCCTGTATTTTCGTTTGTATTTTTCTATTTGAACTTGTTAATTGCTTTTCTCGTCCATGGATTTTTTACCGAACGATTAGCCAGTGCTTGACTCGTTCATTATATACGAGTTACTCCATATTTTTCTGATGAATTCGAATCTGCTTCTTTCTTTTCTACTATGACCTGTTTATCATTTTGCCGACTTGTTTATTGGTTGAAATCCTCTGTGACATTATTTGAACTGCTACTGATAATTGTTGAACACTTCAAATAGTGTTTTGTTTGACCATTTTTTATTTTATAAAACGTGACCCACAACTTTGTTCAAACTTCTACTGATACTTACCCACTGCTTGATTTCTCTACTATGCTAATTGTTGTTGCATAAAACTGGTTCACTACTTTGTATGTGTATCACCATGAGTCTGCACTTGGTTGTTGCTTCTCTGTACACTGCTACGTTGAAATAGAAGTTGATTGTTGCTTGGTCGAGTGTTCATATATGAATGTAGTGACCATTGCTTGAACTATATTCTTTGAAGTCTTGTTGCATTATAGTCATTTCTGTGTTGCATTATAGTCATTTCTGTATTCACCGAAGTCTTGTTGCATTGTACTCATTTCTGTGATGTGTTGCATTGAACTGTATTCTCTGAATGTAGTGACTATGTGCTACATGCTTCAATATCCATGTACATTCAAGCATATTCACTTGTTTAGTAGGATGCGTGTGTGTGTGTGTGTGTGTGTGTGTGTATGTATGTATGTATACATGGGTATTCAGGCATGTATATATGTATGCTAGTTGAGTCTTCATGGGTTTGTACTATTGTGTTCTGGTCTAGTGGTCTTGTTTTGAAATCTGGTTGCAGTGTGTTCCTGTGCTACATGTGCACCACTTTGTACATGTGTGTTGATTTCTATTTAACTTGAGTTCACATTGTGTTCATGAGCAATACAGTCTGGTTCAATATATACATGTCTGGTGCAGTTGATATGAATCTAGTCCATTGTATACATGTCTGGTCTGGTTGCATTTCAGTTTTCTTTTCTGGTCACATTTGAGCCTTCGTGTTGTATGTTGTATGCATGTGTGCCTTTGGTCTGTGTTGCATTGTGTGGTGGTTTGGTTTGGTGTTGATTCTATTTATTGCATTTGAATGAATGTTGTATGTTATTTCTGGTATGGGTTCCTTCTGAAGTGTTGTTGTATGAGCACTTTGACTAGTTGCTTCGAGTTCATCCATGTTGAACTGGTTATTGTTCATGTTGTAACTAGTTGGAGTCTAGTTGCTTTGACATTGTGGTATTGAATGTTTTCATTTTGTTGATTGGTCCATATTTGTCCCACTGACTTGTTGAGTTCTGATTTGTGTTTGTATTGCACTTGAGTTGAATCAGTTTTTACTTGGGTTTGAGCTTGTGCTCACTGTCCTTACAATTTTAAGAGCAAGCGTATATCGGTGTGCACGAACTTGTGGCATGTACAGTAATACATTATGCATGTCACAAGTTGTTCGTGTAAGATGAATTAAAAGAAAATAATGACGAACAACCCAAATAACTAAGGCAAACAATATTTTCAATAACACACACTTCATTGTGCACTACAAAAATATTTCTTTTTCAATTTTACTCCATCAGTGTTTATTTTGCAGATAGTTCAAATGCCGAATATAGGTTGGAATAGAGTTGAAGATCAAATACAAGTGTTGAGTGAATTATGTAGTGAGGTGAAACTTGTATGAAAAATTGTATAGTGAAAGTTGTGTTGTAAATGTAGTTGTAACTGGAAATTTGTAAATGTAGCGAGAGCTTAAATTTATACTATTTGAATTTGTAATAAAAAATTTGTTTGAATAAAATATTTGTTTAAATATGAATTCTGAGTTATTTATTTTATTCAACAAATATTTATTTAATTATGTGAAAAGTAAAATAGTATAATAATAAATACATTTAAACGAATATATATATGTGTATATATATATATGCATGTTTATTTACATCAAACAAAAATCATAGGCTATTGTATTCTACATATACCTGATACTACAAGTAATGCAAAAATACTAACAATATATTATTCTTTAAATATGGTTGATTGTGGAATATATGTCATGATATTTATCATATCACTGAACAAAGGCCAGATTCCCATCGAACTGATGTTGTAAACCATAGAAAAAATTGTATTAGAGATATTGACAAACAACGATCACTGTTGGAATTTATCCGATTTCATGTCAAGTTTGGAAGGAAAAATTAAAGAAATAAATTTACTGTAAAAAATTGCTCTGATGTTCAGTTCAAGTAATATACATTTGAGATGTTGTATTAGAACTAATTTAATTTAGCTTTGTTTTATTGTAGATATACACATTTGTTGAAATTTTGTTACTTTATTGTAAAAACAATGATCGCATTTCTAATGTTTTAAACATTAGCTTTGTTAAACTTTACCTACATGTGATGCAATTTTATGACTATATGTTATTTCTATTTATACGTGAAACTGATACTAATAGTATGCAAAAATTGATACCATACTTTCTTATACCTAAAGCTGATGCTATATTTTGTTATATCTAAAATTAATACTAATAATAAGCAAAAAATGAAACTATATTTTGTCATACCTCAAACTGATACTGATACTGATACCAAAAACCGATACCATATTTTGTTATACCTGAAATACATACTATTAGCAAGCAAAAACTGATACTATATTTCTTTATACATGAAGATGATACTGATAACTTGAAAAAACTAATACCATATTTTGTAATACCTGAAAATGATATAACAACATGAAAAAATCAATACCATACTTTGTAATACCTGAAACCGATACTAACAACATGCAAAAACCGGTATCATATTTTGTTATTCTTGAAACCGATACCATATCGTAATACTTGAAACCGATACCGATAGCATGCAAAAACCGATACCATGCTTTTCAATTCCTGAACTAAAGACACTAACAGAATGCAAAAATTAATACCACATTTTGTTATATCTGAAATCAATAATAATAAAATGCAAAACTAATACTGGTTATACTACAAAACTGTACTGAAACTACAATTGATACTATATATCCTACAAACAAATAAAAATAAATAAAATTATGATACTGGTTATACAACAAAACTGATACTATAAATGACACCATATAACCTACAAACAAATAAATATTAAAACTGGTACTGAAACTGCAAATCATACTATATAACCAAGTTCAACAACAAAGAGCAAATCAGTGTCCAATTAAAAATATGCTAAAACCAATATACTTTTACAACTAGGTTCAATTACAAAGCATTGCCAAAAAAAGTCAAACAATCAACTATAAATCTCAACAAATTCATACTAACATTAAAAAAATCATATCTTTTTAAAAGCTTGACAATTACGCTTATTGTGATCAAATTGCTTGCATATACCGCATTTATTTTTCTTATTCTCAAGGTATGCGAATCCACTTTTGCATTGATAGAAGGTCTACCATGTTTCTCCTTAGGTGTTTAAATAACATCAACAGTAGTTTCAATAGTAGACTTATCAAAGTTAGGAATATGATTTATAGCATTAGCATAAGAAAAACGATAAGCGTCAATGGTGAAAAAATAGTCAAAAAAATCATAAACGGACGATTTCGACTTGTTCGTGCACTTAAAAGAATGAGCATAAGGAAATCCTGTAACTTTCCATCAATTGCAACTATAAATCCATTCTTTAAGATCAATACTATGAGAGTTTGGCGATTTAACTTCGAAAAAAAACTCTGAAGACTTGAATACATCCCATCCAAATCTTTCTTCAATCAATTCACTTAAACAAAACTCAATAGAAGGACAAAGAGTAGTCATCCAAAATCGACACTTCTCTCTTCTTCTAGCCATTTGTTTCATAACTTTAACTTCAATTCCATCTAAACATGTAGTGATATGCAAGGTTCGCGCACCCAAATCCTACTATTAAAACTTTCAACAACACTTGAACTATATTCACCGTAACGTTTCCTCCAAAAAAACAAATCAACCCACTTATCATAAGGCTTATCCTTCAAAAAACTCACAACAGCAGTACTGCTAATTTCACAATTTAGCACATGCTTCTTCTAAATCATATATATTAAAAGCTTTAGAACACATTTGGAACAAATTAACAATAGACAAATTCACATTTTTTTCCATTTATTGTTGAAAGAAGATTTTGTTCCATATGAAGATGTAGTAACTTTGAAAGGCTAGAGAAAAACTTCATGAACACCTAAAATCAAACCTTGATGGCAATTCAAGTAAAAAACAAATCACAATCTTTTAAAGCATTTAGTTAAAATGATTCAAAAAATATTTACAATTATCCACTTGTTCTAAAGAAACTATACCCATAGCCAAAGGGAAAAAAAGCTACAAATAAAAAATTTATTAAAAAATTTAGTCTAATGTTAACTTAAAAATCAATACTTAATAAATGACAACTAAATTCTGATACTATGCACTATAAGATTTTTAAATTCTGATACCTACATAAATTTATACTATGCAATAATCTAATACACATCAATGCCAAACTGTGATAATACAGAATATTACTTTTCAAAAATCCTAATATCAAATTTTAGTACTTTCTGATACTACCGTATGTAACTGTTCTCATATTCTGATATTTTCTACAAAATTATGATACTAAAATATAACAAAAATCCATAATTAAATCTTTTGTATAGTTTTAAGAAAAACAAGAAAACAATACAACTACATTGAAATGAAATAAAAACATGCATTGATTACCTTTTTTTGAAGTAGCACCCATCAAAACACCTAGACATTGTCCTTAAATAATTAGCTTCTAAAAATCTCATAGCTCGACAATGCTTGACACCAAGTAAACAAGTACTAAAACCAATAAACACTTATCAAATTGATTACCGCAAGGATTAACACCATATCGACATAACTACTTGAATTATACTTCTTCAGTGCTTCTAAATACTAACTCAAATCATTGTAGGACCTAACATCATTACCATGCAATTCCATCAAAGCATGTTTTTTCGGAATAAACAAAAGAGTTAGACAAATGAAGATTGTATTCTCTTCTAAAATCATCTATTATATCTTTAGTATTAGTACTAGGACAATCATGAATCTCATCAATGATCAATGATTTAACAAATGCACTAGAAAGATGTAGATTATTCACATTTCTAAGACCAGCCCCACAAGAATGATCATTAACCAAACGTCTAATGAAAAACCTATTAATATGTCCAGAATCATAAGAACCATGCACTTTATAAAGACAACCATCCATAGATGAAGAGCAAATAACAGTAATTCTCATAGAACAATTCTTCAAAAATACTAAGTCATATCCCTTTTGAATTTGATATGCCATCAAAAAATCATTAGCTCCTCTAAAACGGGAACCAACAAAATCAGAAATTGATAATTTGAATTTCTCTTTAATGTATCATTCAAATAACTTTTACTATGAACAACAATATCGTAATACAAAGTCCACTAGCAGATGAATAATTAGGAAGATTAGATGAAATCAAAATAGAATACCACCATCATTCTCCAATGAAGAACTCTTTACCTTAATAATAAAAAGAAATAATGCACTCTTCTTATAAAATTGAAAAAAAATTATACTTTGAAGATTGGAATCGGTATCAACTATAATAACTTTATTCTCAAGCATGTAAAAAAAAATCAATGGACAAAGGAGTAAGTTGAGATCAATAACAATGATTTTCATTCTTCAAATCATAAAAAGAACAACCAATGGACAACTTGGTGCTCTTGATCAAATACAAACACATCAAGAAGGCTATTGTCACCACTGCAAAAAAACATCAATAAAAATTGTTTGCTTTAGATTGTCATTTGATTCTAGTATGATAATTTTCTTTATACGATAAAAAAATGAAAAAAATAGATGAAACAGAAATGTTAAAAATGATACCTACTGACATTAAAACTGATATCTACTCAAACTGATACTCAAACAGACTTCATTGAATGTTTGATGCTAACAAAACACTAATTCATTGAATGTTTGATGCATATCATCATATTTATTCTATAACAACTTCATTTTTTAATATACTCAAACAGATAATACATTAAAACAATTCTAAACTGTATTATTATGAAAAATGATACTAAGAAAAACTAAAAATGATACTGACACTAATACATATTCAACGAAAAAGCGGTACTACAGTTCAATAACAATATGTTTTCTTTCAAACCAAATTTAATGTGAGATATACACCACTGAACTAAAACCAAATAATAATCAATTTAAAACACATAAGAAAACAATGCTGCATAAAAAAGAGAAGATACATGCTGTTACTTCCTAAATTTGCCATAGAATATCAAAGAACTAAACACAGCAACAAAGCTGAATTTCGTATTTAAATAGAAAATAAGAAAAAATTTAGAAATAACCTAAATCAAACTCTGATAGAAGAAATTGTAGATACAAAGTCAAAGAATCGTACCTAAATCATAAAATAACAAATTTTAAGGTAGAAATTACCGTCGAAATCAATAAGAGGAACAAATTTGCGCATGAGAATAGAGAACGATGAAGAAGAGAATTGCAGTTTCAACATGCAAATTTGAAGAAGAACAAAAAGAACGGGATCTAAGTATAAGAAGAAAGAGTGCGCGACAGTTAGGGTTCAAACGCAAATTTGAACATTTTTATCGTTGGGGAAAAATATCAGTGGGCTTTCTTAGATTATAAAAAATCCTTTAAATTTGTCCTTAAGAATATTTTATCGTAATAGTAAAGTAGAAGAATTTAATGTTTTCTTATCAATTCTAGTGGTTCTCTCATCTCTCATTGATTCTCTACTGATATTATATATTCATATCATCACGATTTATTATTATTATGATTATTACAATGTTTCTATTTATTTTTTCTATCGTTTTACATTTAAATATCAACATTTAATAGTTTTTATAATTATTTGAATATTTCTCCCAATTTTCTTTCTACTATTTTACATTTAAGTCATATGTCAAAATCAATTAGGTGATCATAAATTTAAACTATTTAAATAAATAAAAATTAATAAATATACATTAATTAATCTAAATTCTAAAGAATGACAATTCAATGTGCGCACTACCTCAATATTAACAAAAATTGTAAAGCTGGTTTTTCATTTGAGTCCAAATAGTTCAAAATGTTTACAATTATATACAAATTATTACACTATTCTACCAATTTCTTTTTCATTATTTTGCATTTAAATAACAAAATTTAATTTTTTTTTACAGTTATTTACTGATTTCATCTAAGCTTTCCTATATCATTTACATTTAAGTCTATATATGAATTTATTAAGTGATCTTAATTTTTTTTACATAAATCCATAAAAATGATAATTCAATTGGTATACCATATTCATATGGACAAAAATGGTAAAATTATATTTTCATTCAAGTCTATGTAATTTAAAATTTTGACAATTCCATACAAAGTTATCTTTAATTTTCTTACATTATTCTACGTTTAAGTTCATAAAATTTATTTGTTTTCAAAGTTTGTATTTTAATACAAAGAAATATATACATAACCTTTTCTTTCTAAAGTTGGTATTTTATTAGAAATGAATATGCATTTTATTTTCTAAATTGATATATCCTTACAAATATATGTAATGTTTTTCCATTCTAAAATTTGTACATCAAGTGGATTCTTTGTTATTAATATAATTTATTTTTGTGAAGAATGACCATAAAGCTAAAGATAAGTGATGAATGCTTGTATTATATAATGTTGAAAAATAAAAATTATTTTTGGTTAGTATGTTTTTATAAAAAAGTTACATTTTATTTATTTATATTCATCGATGGACAAAAAATGTACCATATTTCAATTGAAAATATTTTTCTTTTGTGTTTGATTATCCTTTCGAGCTAAATGTTAAATATCTTTTAAAAAGTTTTATTATAAACTAAATTATTGAGGTATGAAACAACAGGTTAAAATAATTTTTTAACATAACTATAATGACAACATGATTTGTAATTTTCAAGTCTTTTTTCACTTGTCGTTTTTTATGTAGTTAAAAACAAAATTTGTTTATCAGTTTGTTAATATCATAAATCATATACTTATTTTTGATAAATATGTGATGCAAGAAATTTATATGCATAAAAATATATTGATTTATTTTTATTGCACTTCTAAATTTAAGTATCTTGTATTCTTTGAAGTATTATTTTAAATCTAATCTACACATAATTCATCTTTTAGTCAAGTGTATTAAAAGCTAAACGTCAATTTCCAATTGATGACATGAATATTTATCTACAATATTTTATATAAATATTAATTTTAAAATTGATTATGACTACTAATTTTGATTTATTTGCTCAATAAATATTGAATCATAAAAAATGATAAATCAATATATGTTGTTGGACCCTCATAATTTGATATTTTGATAATGTCAACAAAACAAGAATATATTATGTATACTAACCACTTGTGCAGGAAAAAAAGAGACATGCTAGACGAAAGGAAGACCATGATGAAAAAAGAAAGAAATATCTATTATAAAGTCTTAGCTTAGAGTTATATAGATTGTTAAAATCTCTTCTAGTGGTATATATTAGTACGCACGATCATAAAGTATATGCAGGAAATAGAAAACTAAAAGTCAACATCAGTCAGTCGATTGAAGTACCCCTATTAGTCGATTGGCCAAGAAGAATTAAACAAAATTATACCGATAGAGTCAGTTGATTGAACATTTTCAAATTCGGTTGGCTGGTTGATTTCATTCAGTCGACTGAACATCATAACAACTATTTTTTAATTCAAAATTCTGAAGAGACGCTCTTCTTCATAAAGAGACATTTCTCTTCAACAATGGCTGCAACTCTTTCTTGATCGATTCTTTTCATTAACAGTTGTATCCATTAGTTATTTATATAGAGCAATTGATTTTAGAATTAAAACAATAATTTTATTCTTCCTTTTGTACATCTTTGATTTGAATTCTCAATAATTCAACGATTTACATTGCTCTTACTTTTTGATCGCTTGTACTTTCAAGAATAATTTTTTTGTGATCAAAACATTTCTATTTCTTCACAAACACACATTATACCATCAAGAAGAAGATTATATAAAGATTGTACATATTGGCTCATTCGTGCTATTCAATGAGCACATAAAATCATAAACTCAACTACTTGTAATACTCCCGTTGGAGATCTCCAGGCATGAAATCCCGTTCAACAGCTCAAATGGTTTTTAATACATATTCCTCTAGGTTAAGTGAGGACATTTGTTAGTTAAATCCAGAAAGGGTATGGGACTGGACGTAGAGCGGGGATTCCGAACCAGTGTAAAAATCTCTGGTGGGCTTTATTTATAGCAATTTTGATGCTACCAGTTTGATATAAGTTTTTATTTGGTAGATATAATCATATTACTCAATCCACATAGACTTTTGTGTGTGTGTATATCTTTTTATTAACAAAAATGGCAATTTAATTTTTATTCACTACATAGTTATAAATATGGTAAATTCATTTTATAGCTCACATATCATAACAGATTCACCATATATTGCATAATAAATTTTATTCTTTAAAAATATTTACAATATTATTTGTCTATAACATACAATATGCAATGCACGGGTTACACACTAGTAAGATAATAGTCAAGTAAAAGATTGTTGGAAACGGGTTATCAAGGTTGTTTGTTACTTGTTTATGGAAATCATTACTATTACACTTAGCACTAAAAACCGACGAAGTAGGCTTCTCTATTTCTAGGAGTTAAGATTAATGTCGGGTAGGGATGGAGCAATAGTGCTCCAACCTACCAGGCTTCCCTCTTGAATGAGGAATAGTTAAGTCGGGAATGTTGGAAACGAGTTAAGTATATGAACATTGATTTGTGTAAACAATGTTTTTAGTAGATAATCGGTTAGTCGATTATCGACCTTAACCGAATACGTGCTTAGATCTTTAAAACAAAGGTTTGTAAAGATAGTAACATGTAGTAAAATATTTTGGGTTTGTTGTGACATTGTGATAATCTCATTCATATTTAACCCTTTTTGATTATACTTAAAGATGTAAATGGATCTTTTAAAGAATGATTTATAGATAAACAAAGATGAAATGGTTTTGGGTTTATTGTGACAATGTGTTAATAACATTTGTCTTTAACCCTTTTTGATTATACTTATGACTGTAAATAGATCTTTAAAAAGAACGATTTCAAGATAAGCATAAGTAAAATAGTTTTAGGTTTGTAGTGACAATGTTTGAGTAACATTGGTCTTAAACCTTCAATGGATTTGTGAAAGTACTTAGATCCTTAAAATGGATATTTTAAAGGAAATTATGGGTAAGGAATCTTTTTGAAAAAGATAGAAAAATTAAAGGTTTAAAGTAAGAAATATTGTTCATGATTATGAGTATATTATACCATTTGAGATAAGCATATGAATATCTTTTGAAGCATAGAAAAACAAACGTTTAAAGTAAGAAATATTTTTAATGATTTGTGAATATACTTAAACCATTTGAGGTAAGTATATAAATACGTTTTGAGGTATAGGAAAAGAAAAGCTTTAAAGTAAGAAATCTTGTTAATGATTTGTGGATATACTTATACCGTTTGAGAAAAGTATATGAATACCTTTTGAAATACTGAAAGAGTACATGTGATAACCCGAATTTTTGGGCATCTGATAATTGGTACTTATTAGATTTTAACTATTGAAACGCTGATATATATGTTAAACAAATAAAATTCTGATAATTAAAATGTCTATAAATGGATATGGAACTATAATAAATATTGGATTATAATATCTGAAAATGATAAATTTTGTAGTGAACTAATAAATCCCATAAATAGATAAATGTAAACTTTATAGTGTTGAAAATTTTAAGTGTATACATATATAAGTATATAAAGTGAGTGTATATATATATTGTGATTTGGAATTTTTATTTTGAAATTAAAAATATAAATATGAAAACAAGGTTTAAAAAAAAGCTTTAATACATATATATTATGCAACTTAGAGATAAAACATAAAGAAACATATAAAATATACAAAACTAAATAATGAATATAGTATAAAATTATATCAAAAACATATTAAAATCATTAATACATGCATATATACAAATGTAAAATATTTTAGCATACGTTTAAACATGTGTAATATTATAAACATAATATAACAAATTTATTAACATTTAAAATTGAATTAGTGCATGAATAAAAGACAAGTGTAACAAATCTTACTATACATTAAAACAAATGTAATAATATTAACATGCAATTAAACAAGTGGCAAATCTCATCTTCCTATTAAACTTGAAAATGTAAATAAATAAATAAAAGATTTAAACCAGGCTTATAATTTTTTTTTCTAAACCCTTCTCTCATCTTCAAAACTAAAACCTGGAATGAAAGAAAAACTAAAAAAAGAGAAGAGAGAGGAACCTGGTAACTTAAACCAGGAAAAGAAATCAAAACAAAACTGAGTTCAGATCAAACAAAATCAAAATTTGAAGCTAATTGATCATCATCAAAATCAAGTATCAAGTCAACCCAAACAAATCAAAATTCAACATCCAGACAATTTCCAGATATCAAAAACCTGTTCCAGGCTAATCTCTGTTATTTAGAAAAAAAAAGCAGGTGAGTAAACAATTAAAAAGCTATTAAAAACTTGATGCATATGATGATCTTTTAATGTTATGATATGAGAAATGCTTTGCATGGTTGTGTATATGTGATTGAATGTATATATGCAGGTAAAATAAGTATGCATGTCTGTATACATAAATATATCACTGTTTTTATACGGACAACCTAAAAATCTAAAGAAAAAATTAAATTCTCTTCATACAATCTCTTATAGGCTGAGAAATTCAAACACATTATTTTTGTTTAAGCATAACTAAATTTTTAAAAATATATTTAAGTAAAATAAGACTGTATATTTCTGGGAATCAAGAAAATACAACGGAATACCCAAAACATGTAAATTTCAAAAATCTTGATTCTCTGATTTATATATATATATATATATATATATATATATATATATTAAATCGACTTCGAAAACTAAGGTTTTTAAAGGAAAAATCAGAGTTTTTAGTTTGGTTTTGAGTATGGAAATCGTGGTTGATCAGAAATGGAGCTTTGGGCAATTACTAGTGATCGGTGAGGTTTAGATGGTCGAGTGTGTTACTGGAGATAGATTGGAGGACGGGGGTCACGACAAAAATGGTTGAGGAATTTCTCATCCATGGTGGCGGCCGGTTGGCGTCGATATTGCGTTTAAGGAATAGTTTGGGTCGTCTTTGATTTCGAGGACTGTACGTCGCGTGATAGTTTCGAGTGGGCTCTGAGGTGGGAGTAATGGAAGTGGAAGGTCTGGCGCGGCTATCGGTGCGACCTCGTGGTTTTTGATGGCCGGAGGCAGGTGTTGCTGGTGGTTTTGGTGACTGGGCTATGTTCAAGGGGTGCTCTGTGATCTCGTTTTCGTTTTGGGTGTTGGTTGGGGTTCTGGGTAGCTAAGGAGGTCGAGGAAATCGATGGTGACTCGGATATGACATTGTAGTTGGTCGGCGTTGATCTGATGCTATGTGCATGTACACCTGTGCACTTGTATCTGAGTGGTGTGTAGCATTGGGGAAGACGATATTTTTCTCGGATCTGGCTCGGGTATGTTAGGGTGTTGCCTCGAAGTTGTGTACGAGTTGTCTCGAGGATGAGAGGAAAGAGAGAGTACGAGGTTGACTTGGGAAAATTGTGGATTGGGCTCGGGCCTGTACCAAAGTTTTTATGCTTTGTTGTTAAAATAGCAAATCAAGTTTTAAAGTTTATCGAAATAAATAAGTTTCAAAAGAAAATATAAACCAAGTTTTGAAACAAAATATTAGCTAGTTTAATCAAGTTTTCAAGGTTTTAAATATTTAAAAATTATTGTTTAAAAGCAATTATATAATATTTTCAAAGGTGATTTAAATGTTGTAATTAAATAAGGGACATTTTTTAATGTATTAAAGGATGGCTAATCAATTTATGTAATCAGTTAAGGGAATAAATAATTAATTTAATTATTAAGTAATTAATTAAAGGTTAATAAATTTGAGTAATCAATTTTAAGGATTGATTTATTAATGTGATTAATTAATTAAGGTAATTAAAAGACGATTTATTAAAGGATGAATTACTTTATGTAATTAATTAATGCTAATTACCTAATGAAAGTAATTAGAGAATAAGTACTTAGTGTCATTAATTAAGGTGGGTAATTAATGGATAATTACTAAAAGTGATTTATTAAATGATAATTACTTAATGTAAGTAATTAAAGGGTTAATTAATTTAATTAGTAATTAGTGGATAATTAACTAATAATTAAAGGTTTAATTAATTGAGGATAACTAACCAATGGGATAATTACTTAATGAAGTGGTTATGGATAATTAATTTTAGATGGATAATTAAAGGGTTGATTAATTAAGGAAATTAATTAAAGGGTTGGTTAATGAATGGGATTAATTAAAAGATAATTAATCAAAGTAAGTGATTATAGAATAATAAATTAAAGGCCAACGTAATTAATAATAGTTAATTAATTTATGAGAGTAATTAAAGGTTAATTTATCTGAATAGTGGAAGGTTAATTAATTTGTGTAATTAATTAAAGGCTAATTACTTAATGTAATTTGAGATGATAACTAAAGGATGATTAATTGGTTTGTAATTAATTAATTAATGTTATGTAAGCAGGATTAAAAGTGATTGAAGTAATTAATTTAATTTATATTAAATTAAATAGAAATGGTGTCACTAATTAATCTTGCTTATGGATGATTGAACGACATTGGATGCCTTGGATTTTTGATATCTCTGATATGTGATTTGTGATGCTATGTGAGATGATATGTTTGGACTGAACTGTGAAAATATGGATTATCTATCTGTAATGGAATCGCTATGTGAATATGAAATTCCGAAGAAAAAAATTGTATTGTTTAAAGTTAAACAATTTGGCTTAATGAATAACATTGGATTCGAAGAGACCAAGGTCGGGTATCAGTAAATACCTGAAACCACTTCGATTTGTGATCTACAAGAATTCTTTATAGATTTGACATGTGAAATCAATAGGCTGGAATGGAATAATATGGATAATTGAAACTAAGTAAGGGTACTTAGGGATTAATTTGTGAAATCAGTGTTGACTAAAACAAGTTATGAACTTGTAGCGGAGTACGAGTTACCCGGGTTTCCAATTAAGTTTTATAACTTAGTATTTCAAATTTTATGAGTTTACTCACGCTGTTTCCAGCCGGACCCGGGTGTTACTTTGATGTAAAGCTCGGGTCTGACCGAGTATTACAGATTTTCAGGTTAGAACATTCTGGAGCTCAGGAGGCGAGTGACAGGAACATATGGAGTTTAACCGCTATGTATTTTGAGAGTTGTATTGATAGTTGTCTGGGGCAAGTTGCGCAACTGTCCCGTTTATTTGAGCATTGTTGTACTATGATGTATTGAATGTAAAGTAACAATTATAGCTTTCATTGTAAATGCTATTATTCTGATATTATATTTTGATCCGCTACGAATGTGAGGTGTTGTTGTTCTCTGTTCTTCTTCTTTTCTTTAACAATCTAAAATTTTCTACGTTCGGTTGCTCGACACTTCTACCGTGAACGTATTAGTGTCGAACCTCGAGGTCAAAAATTTGGATCGTTACATTTCGATATCAGAGCAAAAGGTTAAGCGAGAACCTTGGCTCTGGTGGATTTACTCATTAAGGGTAAGGTCAATAGTAGCCTAGAATGAGTTGAGTGTAATATATATAAGAAAGCGTACTTGTTATTTTCTTATATAAAGGTTTTAAAAGTAAATGGTTTTTATATAAGTTTATATATAAAGCAATAATTTTTCTAACCACTATACATTAAGATAACTGGTTGTTGGTTATTGGAATTAAATAGTGGTAATAGAAATATAACCAAATGGGAATTGGATAATATGAACTATATAAATAAGATAAGCTAGAAATGGATTCAAACTAGAAAATAAAATTCTGAATTTGTAGAAGTGTTTTCAGAAGGTTGAATTAAGTGAACCTGATTTATTTTCCAATAAATTATAAGATAATATATAGTGAATTGGTTTCAAGATATGGTAATCTTGGTTATTATTATAAATGGTTATTGTGTCTAATAATGGGATGTTTGTTTTCTAACAAACAATGATAAACTAAATAAAATGTTTTAAGGGAGTAGCATTTAGATAAGAATGACTTGTAAATTGAGGTGGATCTAAATTGTGATGTTTAAAAATCTAAGTCCGGAATTTGAAATTGTTTCAAAGTGTTATAAGATTATTCAGAATATTTTTGAATAAAGGGATCTTGTTTTAAACAAGAGTGTTCTGAAAATTTCGAGGGAATTGTTTTGAATTAAAAACCAAGAATGGTTTAAAATTGGAAGAAAACACTAGGTGTTGAGTTTTCAATTTTCCTTGAAATGTGATATGAAAACCCAAAGGGATAAGTTTTTGAACTTATAAGTGAGAAGAGATATTGATAAGAAGTTTAAAATTTGAAATGGGAATTCAAATTGGGTAAGGTTGACTGGATTTAATAAATTGAATTTAACTTAGGGGAAGTTAAATGAGTTTGGAATGAACAACCTAAATTGAAAATTTCAAAATGAAAATGAGATTTAACTTAGGAAGTTAAATGGGTGGAATTGAGGGGGAGTATGTGTGATCTCAAAATGGGTTTGAGATCTGAAAATTGAAAATGGATGCTATGGATGAATGTTTTAAAATAATTGGGATGTTTATTTACCTTGGCTTATTCCGATATCATCCTATTGTTATTAATAATCTATAAAATTGAGAATTGGATTATTTTAATTGTATTAAGAAATGGATTGAGGTAATATACACCCATTATTGAAAATAAAATAGAAATAAGATTTAAACTTATGAAAAGGAAATCGCTTTAAACTGAATGATTTAAATGTTAGAAATGAGCTTGCTGAAAATTGATAAGAATTGGTTTCGAAGTTAAAATTGAGTAATAAATTTGATTCTAAAGATTAAATCATTTAAAAAGTTTTGAAGTCTAATTTGAACTTTGAAATAAGTTAAGAGAAGGTAATTTGTCGTGAATGTTGGGAATTTGGGCTCAGAATTAAATTGTTTAAAAACCTTGGTTGTTAAATTAAGTTAAAGGTTAATTTGAATTTAAGTAATTAAATCAACATTTTGAAATTTAACTCGAATTTATGAAATTCGAGATGGTTTAAAGTTGAGATGTGAATTGAATTAATTTGAAGTGAAATTGAAGTTGAATGAGTTCAAATTCAAATGGGAAATTGATATGAATTTGGGTTAGAAATTGAAGTTAATTCAAATTGAATTGGAATTGAATCAACTTAAATGGAAGTGGAAAATGGAAATTGATCGAAAATAGAGATTGGAAAATTGGATCAGTTTGACTCTGAAAATTATTTTCAAATAAATTATTTTAATATAACTGTTTTTAAATCTATTTTCCCTAGCTATTTACTATACAACTTTTCTTTTTAAAACCTAAAATATTTTATACTTATTTTACAACTACTTTTGGAACTATTTAACAACAATTTTACAACTGTTTTATAAACTAATTACTATTTAACAACTATTTTGTAATTATCTAACTATTTTACAACTATTTGACTATTTAACAACTATTTTATAATTACTTAACTATTCTACTGCTATTTTGCAACTAATAACTATTTTACAACTACTTTTCTATTTTAAAATTTTCAAGCTATTTTCTAAATTCTAGTTGGTCAGAGTGCAAACTATTTATAATTGAAGTGATAACCCAATTAGAAATGGAAGTAATTGTGGATGAGTGAAAAGAATCAAAATGAAGGTGAATAGAAAAGAGAATTGATTTAGCTAATGATCAATGAAGATAAATACGTAGGATGTATGTATATTATTCTATTAGTATAATGATTTGATCCAGATTCGAGCATAGGATATTGAGAAAGTATATCGATCCGAGTTGGGATTTTTCACTCGATTTTCGACGGAGAACCGTGGATATGGATTTTTGATTGATTCTGAGAATTCTCTATCATAGTTATGACTATGCAAGGAGAATGACGGTTTCTGATCAAGAAACCAGATTTGAGTCCGCACTAGGAAGTCGGGTGGATGATACTAGTTCGGAAGAGAAATTGTGTGATCGATTGAGCGATCAGATTTGATATTGCGTACGGATGGTATATGTACATCGTACGTGCTTGAATGATATTGATATTGAAATTTTGAAAGAAATGAGAAATGATTTTTGAAAAGAAAGTATATTTTGAGAATTATGTGTGAATAAAAGTGAAAGTTGGATATCTTTTGAAATTCACTTTATGAAAAGTAAGTGATATGGTAAGTGACTTTATAAAAGGAAATCAAATTTGAATATTTGTTTTGGTATAAGTAAAGTTTTATATATATATATATATATATATATTTGTTATATATGATAAACTCCCTATATGTTGAATTTAAAACCAGAAGAAAGGTTTTTGGAAAAATATTTGAAGTATAAAAAGGGAATCTATATAAGTGATCCAAAGATTATTTTCAAGTTGGAAGGGATAAGTTATATATATATATATATAAATGGTTTTATGAGAATGATTTTTGGAAAAAGATTTTGGAACCTATGGATTTGGAAAGGCTTTTGATTTTTGAAAAAAATCAATTTTGGAAATTTGGAAAGCCAAGTTGGAACTATCGATTTGGGATATCGATTTTGTGTAAATGGGATTTTGATGTGAACCATAAAGGGTATGATTTGAAAGATACTATATGTGTGTAGTATAAAATGCTTTGAGATTAGCTCAAGAGAAAAAGGCGCTCCCATTGAAATGAACTTCATAGGAGATCCACGGGGTGGTTCTGCCTTGAGCCATACGGGGAAGGCTCTAAATTGAATCCTGGGAGGAAGTCCGGACAAACTGAAGTTCCTGAGGATTATGTGTTGTGGGCAGCGAAAGTCGAGGGTGCTGATGCCTATAGAGACTGTTGGGTTATGCTATGACGACAATTTAGCTGATTTCACTACGATCTACTGTGGACCATAGCGGAAGTCGTGTGTGCTGTAAGAGCCAACGGTCTACGTTTGATTTTGCCATGATGGCAAAGTAATATCGGTAGACTGCGATCTATGAAGACATAGCGAATGTTGAGAGGCCATGAGAGCCTAAGACTACATTGGGACTTGACTGATATAGTCTGCGACCTATGTAGGAGTGGTGAAATTTCATTTGAATGCGAAATTCGAGGGCGCTGATGCCTATAGTTACATGGACTTTTCCCGTGACGGCAACATAATCCGGGATATAACTGCGATCTATGGCGGGTTCCATGGCGTAATCGAGGGGCCCAGAGTGCCAACAGTTATCTATGGATTTTGCCGGGAAGGCAACGTAACCATCGGGTTAACTGTGACCATAGAGAGGGTGATGATTTCCAGAGCATGCTTACCAAAATGTTTCCTATATTCTCAAAAAAATTGTTTTCTATATTTTCTCAAAGTTTTCGAAAATGTTTTCCTAGTATTTTCACTGGGTGTTTAAAATGGGTTTGCTATGTACTTATAGATTTTCAATCCTACGCCTAATCAGGCAACGTAACCATCGGGTTAACTGTGACCATAGAGGGGGTCATGATTTCCAGAGCATGCTTACCAAAATGTTTCCTATATTCTCAAAAAAATTGTTTTCTATATTTTCTCAAAGTTTTCGAAAATGTTTTCCCAGTATTTTCACTGGGTGTTTAAAATGGGTCTACTAAGTACTTACAGATTTTCAATCCTACGCCTGATCAACGTATGACCGAATTTCTGTGAGAACAAGGATGGAATGTTTGAGACATCAAGATATAAAAAGTATTTTTATAAATCTATTTTGATAAGTACTATATAGATTTTAAAGTATTTTTAAGTTTTTTAATAAAAGGAGTTTATAGCAATAATGTTTAAAGGATAATTTTAAAATTCCAGTTTTGTTCCTTTTCGAGGACGAAAAGATTCAAAGGGGAAAGGAATGTGACAACCTGAATTTTTGGGCATCTGATAATTGGTAATTATTAGATTTTAACTATTGAAACGCTGATATATACGTTAAACAAATAAAATTCTAATAATTAAAATGTCTATAAATGGATTTGGAACTATAATAAATGTTGGATTATAATAACTGAAAATGATAAATTTTGTAGTGAATTAATAAATCCCATAAATAGATAAATGTAAATTTATAATGTTGAAAACTTTAAGTGTATACATATACTAGTACACAAAGCAAGTATATATGTAATACATACATACATACATACATACATACATACATACATACATACATACATACATATATATATATATATATATTGTGATTTGGAAGTTTTATTTTGAAATTAAAAATATAAATATGAAAACAAGGTTTAATAAAAAGCTTTAATACATATATATTAATAAACTTAGAGATAAAACATAAAGAAACCATATAATATATATACAAAACTAAATAATGAATATAATACAAAATTATATCAAAACATATTAAAATCATTAATACATGCATATTTACAAATGTAAAAGATTTTAGCATACATTTAAACATGTGTAATATTATAAATATAATATAAATTTTTTATTAACATTTAAAATTGAATTAGTGCATGAATAAAAGACAAGTGTAACAAATCTTAATATACATTAAAACACATGTAATAATATTAACATGCAATTAAACAAGTGGCATATCTCATCTTCCTATTAAACTTGAAAATGTAAATAAATAAATAAAAGATTTAAACCAGGCTTATAAAACTAAACCCTTCTCTCATCTTCAAAACTAAAACCGGGAATGAAAGAAAAACTAAAAAAAGAGAAGAGAGAGGAACCTGGTAACTTAAACCAGGAAAAGAAATCAAAACAAAACTAAGTTCAGATCAAACAAAATCAAAATTCAAAGCTAGTTGATCATCATCAAAATCAAGTATCGGGTCATATCAAACAAATCAAAATTCAACATCCAGACAATTTCCAGATATCAAAAACCTATTCCAGGCTATTCTCTATTATTTCAAAAAAAAGCAGGTGAGTAAACAATTAAAAAGCTATTAAAAACTTGATGCATGTGATGATCTTTTTATCTTATAATATGAGAAAGGCCTTTCATGGTTGTGTATATGTGATTGAATGTATATATGCAAGTAAAATAAGTATGCATGTCTATATACATAAATATATCACTGTTTTTATACTGACATGCTAAAAATCTAAAGCAAAAATCAATTTCTCTTCATACAATCTCTTATAGGCTAAGAAATTCAAACACATTATTTTTGTTTAAGCATAATTAAAGTTTTAAAAATATATTTAAGTAAAATAAGATTATTTATTTCTGGGAATCAAGAAAATACAGTGGAATACCCAAAACATGTGAATTTCAAAAATCTTGATTCTCTGGTGTATATATATATATATATATATCTTAAATTGACTTTGAAAACTAAGATTTTTAAAGGAAAAATCAGATTTTTTAGTTTGGTTTTGAGTGTAGAAATCATGGTTGATTAGAAATGGAGCTTTAGGCAATTACTGGTGATCGGTGAGGTTTAGGTGGTCGAGTGTATTACTGGAGATAGATTGGAGGACGGGGGTCACATCAAAAATGGTTGAGGAATTTCTCGTCCATGGTGGTGGCCGGTCGGCGTCGATATAGGGTTTAAGGAATAGTTCGGGTCGTCGATGATTTCGAGGGCTGTACGTTGCCGTGATAGTTTTTAGTGGGATTTGAGGTGAGGGTAATGGAAGAGGGAGGTCTAGCGCGACTATCGTTGCGAGCTCGTGGTTTCTGATGACCGGGCCAAGTGTTGCTAGTGGTTTTGGTGACTGGGCTATGTTCCAGGGGTGCTTTGTGATCTCGTTTTCGTTTTGGGTGTTGGTTTGGGTTTTGGGTAGCTAGGGAGGTCGGGGGAATCGACGGCGACTTGAAGATGACATTGTAGTTGGTCGGCATTGATTCGATGCCGTGTGCATGTACACTTGTCACTTGTATCCAAGCGGTGTGTAGCATTAGGGAAGACGATATTTTTCTCGGGTCTGGCTCGAATATGTTAGGGTGTTGCCTCGAAGTTATGTATGAGCCGTCTCGAGGATGAGAGGAAAGAGAGAGTACGGGGTTGACTCGGGAAAATTGTGGATTAGGCTCGGGCTTGTACCGCAGTTTTTTTGCTTTGTTGTTAAATTAGTAAATTAAGTTTTAAAGTTTGTCAAAATAAATAAGTTTCAAAAGAAAATATAGACCAAGTCCAAAAGGCATAGAATGGATGTACTGAACTCACTCCTGTCCCTTGAAAGTAATTTCGGTGATGACTTCAACATCATCGATGTATATTTTTGGGATTTATTAGTGGAAGATTCTACAGGATTGTTTTGGTTAAATGGATTTCGATTTAATTTTGAAAGTACGATTTGTTATACAAAAGATATATGCATATATTATTATTTCAAAATGATTTAAAATAAAAACCAGGTGTTTAGTTCTAAATTTTTTGTTTGGAAAGATATTTGATATGAACTTTTTAATGTAAAAGTTTTATTGTATACTATGTAGGGTGCCCGAGTGGTAGTGGCATAGCCAGAATAAATGTTGGAATTTTAAACGTTTTCCCTTTTTGGGTAAAGTGTGTTTAATAAATTATTGAAATTTGTTAAGCTATTTTACTAACACATGCAGCCTATGCATTAGGATTTTATGGTATGTGCATCATATTATAATATGTGGTTTTGTTCTAACGACCCTGACTCGACCTTCGAAAATCGACACCCAAATACATCACCCGTATTCAAATGCCGTAGATTCAAACGTCGAATCTGGTTCGTCGAAGCTTATAACACATTAAGTAATAACAACACAGCAGAAATAGAATGAATAATTTTACTGATACAAAAATGATACAACATTCTAATACAAATGAATATCAATATCAGAGACAATATGCAACAGCGGAAAGAAACAACATCAACAAACACCATCGATAGCAGTGGAAAATAACATCTTCAATGCCAAATCCCCTAAGATTTCGAATCCAATAAGCTTGAACCACCATCAAGTTGTATTAAGCAAGGTCAATCATCGATGCGATCGCCAAAATCCAAAGACTTTGAAGATTGCCAAAAGCTACACCTACTAGCCGATTAACCGATAACCTGACTCTAGGCTGCCCGTGTGGAAAATTGTGGGTACCTAGAGTTTAGAAAGGAAACAATAAACTTCAGGCCAGTCATGGGACTGGTGTGAGCAAACAAAAAAAGTTTTATCTTGAACAAAACAAATAAAAAGAAATCCGAAATGCTTTTTGAAAAATGAAACTACCATAAGGCCTCTCGGCACACACACAATGCAATCGCACACTTGAGGAAGATTTCTCCTTATGATAGTTAAACATGCTTGATACGCTAAAATCCTTTTGATATTATTATTGGTGCATAGTGCAGAAAATATTTTGAAAGTATAATATTAATCTTAGCCAGCATAGATACCATTATATTATGCCTGCTATAGCTACCACCTGAGGTGGTAGGTAACACAACTACAATCATAAAGGGCTCGTATTGTTTCTTTGGATTTCCAACAAATGGTCAGGCTAAGGAACTTCCTATGCCACATGGGAACGCCTCTGGAGGGATGCCCCGAGAACTTAACTAGCTCTCTGCCAACACAAGGCCGGGTTACCTCTGTAACTAGGTAACTACTGACACGAGTGTGCCATCGCCCAGTCGATATCGACCTTTATCCAAGGATCCTCAACACCAACAACCACAAAGTAATAAATTTGGAGCAACTACATAGGTTAAGTGTCTGGGCTCCATACCATGATACCACTTTTATCTAGAAAGAAATGGACATACCCTAGAGGGCGCGGCCCTCATAACCTTGCTGCATTCTTCCTGTTTCGACCATTTCCGGCTTGTGAGGTTCGACGAGGTCTCGTCCACAAAGCTATGCTTTTCACAAAAGCCATGCTTTAATCAACAATTGATCAGCAGCACTTAATATGCCACATTACCAAATTGGGAATGTATCACTAGTAAATATCAACTACACAACCTTTGAGCTCGTACGTCTCAGAGAAGGGTGTTAAGCTAAGAGAATAAATTCTCCGCCACCAAATAGAAATGTATTTGATAGAAACCAGCTTTACATCTTAAAGTGTAACGTCAGACATACGTCCATACAAGTCCATTCCGGGTTCGAACGGAATCCCTTGAAAATCCGAATAATCCCTAATCACGTCTGAACTCCCTATCACAAAGGGTGATCAAATCTCTATACCCAGGCCTTTCGGTGGAGAGACATTCGACAGGTAATCATTTCGCTTTCGAAAATACCCGGTCTTCACCACCGTCTTCAAATGCTATCCATTAGTCGTATCATTATTCGAAATGGTTTATATGACATAAAGTCCTCTCCCAGCTAAACCGAATAATGAGCGCTTAATTTAAAAATCATATGGATATATTTGGATCTTAGTTAAGTCACAACTTTTTCAACACTTGTTTCCCAAAACCTTTCCTTTTGAATGGTTTAAAAAAATTCCCACATTTAATCTTTTTAAACAAAAGATTCACCTTTTTAAAATCCACTTTAATTTGAAACAAAGTTTCACCAATCTTTCACAAAGATTCATTCATAACTTTCAAAACTATTTCCATTTCAAATCTTTTATATAAAAGATACACCTTTAAGATCCACTTCAATTTGAAAACAAAATTCACCAATCTTTAACAAAGATTCATTCATAGCTTTCAAAACAATTTCAATTTCAATTTTGAAATCTTTTTAACAAAAACTAGAAATTCTTTCTTTATATGAAAGCTATTATCATTTGAAAATATATGCTTTTTGTTTCAAAAAAATTCGATCAAATATGCACAAGTTATAGCCTTTAAAGTATAAACTTGGATTAAATTTAAATTCCCAAAATAATACTTTTAAAATACTTCAAAAATGGTTTAAAATCCTTATATATAGATTATATAACTTGTATAAACTTTTTAAACCATAGTTTCCAAAATTATAACATATATTCATAGAACTCAACTTCAAATCTTAAATTCAAATTCAAATCAAACTATTTAAATTTCAAAACTTTAACAAGCTATATTTTTTCAAAACTTCCTTTTCAAAAGTTTTTCATATTTAAAACTAACTTCACTTCCAAACCATTTGGATT
Source organism: Allium cepa (assembly GCA_030765085.1). NCBI lineage: Eukaryota > Viridiplantae > Streptophyta > Magnoliopsida > Asparagales > Amaryllidaceae > Allium > Allium cepa. The sequence goes on from CM060934.1 coordinate 209,598,753, forward strand.
CAAAATTCAACTTTTAAAACCATTTCATGTTTTGAATAAAGTAATATTAAATTCAAATATCTGTGACTTAACCGATTTCCTCGTGAAATCCATATTTTTGTGTGTGGCGTAGTCTAGGGATTTTTATACACAACAATACAATATCATCAACCATCACAATCAAAGCACAGTAATATTGATAAGCGGTATAATCCTATAACACTTATCTTCATTCACAGATTCATAGATAAATATGTAAATTCGACATAGATAATAATTCACAGTTCACAGCTTAATCATATCACAGCACATCACACATCAGGGATATCAAACAATTCAAAATATTCAATACAATCCAAACATCCATAAGTAAGATCAATTGATCACCTGATTAATTTAAACCAGACTAATTACTTATGAATATATTACTAATTCTGGTTAATTAACATTAATTAATTACAACTCATTTTTAATTAATTATCCTTTAATCATTTATTAATTACCCTTTAATAATAAATTAATTAACCTTAATTAATAAATCAGTCAACCTACATAATTAACCTCTAATTATTTAATTATCCTTTAATTAATCATACTTAATTAATTATATTAATTAATTAACCCTTAATTAATAACCTATCCCTTAATCACTTTCATTAATTTTTTTAACCTTTAAATTAAATAATTATCCCCAAATTAATTTCCTTAATTAATTAATCACATAAATTAATTATTCTTTAATTAATTAGTTACCCTTAAATTAATTACCTTAATTAATTTATCACATTAATTAATTATCTTTCAATCATTAGTTTACCTTTAATAAACAATTAATTAACCTTTAATTACTTAATTATCCTTTAACTTCTTTCATTAAGTAATTATCTTTGAGAAATTAATTACCTTTAATTAATTACATGAAGCAATTATTCTAATCAATTAACTAACCTTTAGTTAATTATATTAATTAATCCTTTAAATTAATTGATAATTTAATTAATTACATTCAATAATTACCCTTTTAATTATTTCCATTAAGTAGTTAACCTTTAATTAATTCCCTTAATTAATAAATCAATCAATTAATCCTTTAATTATCCACCTTAATTAATTAAAGATAAATCATTTTTATCTTAGTTTATTACCCAATTATATTATTTAAATCTTATTAAATTTAAATGCTTGAAATAAATTTTGTTATACAAAATCACTTAAGAACTTTTATTAATTAAAGTTTTATATACTTCCTTAATCAGTTCTAAATTACACCATTTTATTTTATTTGCAATACTTGGGAATTTCAAAAACCAAAACAATTTCAAAACACTTAACTTTAAAATTTAAACTTTGAAACTGGTTTTTAAAATTTGTTTTAAAAATTTAAAACTTGGTACATACTTACCTTTGAAAAACTTGTTTTACATTTTATTTGCGTTAAAAACTTTCCAAAACCCAATTCATGTTTCTGTTAAAAGTTTAAAACCTAGAATCATATTTTCTTTTCAAACTTTAAAACCTATACTCAATCTAAAATAACTCAAGCCCGAACGAAATTTTCCCGAGCACTACTTCGAGCCATAGCCTATCTTCCCCGAGCACGAACCCAAATTCCTCTTCATCTCAACTTTCTGACACACAGAAACACATGTGCATGTGCACGATCGCTCCGCCTCGCTCCGACCATCATCGTCGTTGCCTACCTATCGTCTTCGACCATGCCAAGCAACCCAAACACCCAGGTTGATGAATATGCCAGAGAATCTAATTCAAGCTTCTCGATATCTTCCTGGAACAACATAGTTCACCCAAAACCGCCTCACCACGATGATTCCGACCACTTGAGACATCGCCGCCTTGACCAAAGCTTCGCCAAAATTTCCAGCTCTGATTCCCTACCTCGCGATCACCTCCGATCCACCCTACTCGTCGCCATTGCTTCGTAAACATCGACATCTCGATCAACTCCTAAAACCCTATATCGACGCCACGCCACCATGGTCATTTAAAAAACCTCCAACCATTTTTTTGATGATCACCATCACACCAGCTTCCTTCAGCCATGATTACGACCACCATCTCCCCTCCAATCACCAACAATCGACAAAAGTCCCAAAATCATTCAATTCCAAAATTCATGATCAATATGAAACTAAAATATTGATTCAATTATTAAAATTCATGATATTTAAAGTCAAACCAAATAATGTAAGTGAATTAAGAAATTATGAAATTCAAATTCAACATATTTTTAAGTTTCACTGTATATTCTTGTTTCAGGTTAAAAATACTTGTTAACCATACTTAAAAATATATTTAAAATTTAGTTCTAGTAATTTTAAACACATTTTGTTTTAACAACAAGGCCTAATAAGAATTAGATGAAGATAATTAAATTTCTTTTGAATCTGCTTGGGTATGGAAATACAACAGAGTATAGACATGTATACACAGGCATGCATATCTCAATCCACACAAATACACACACACACATGCAGATATATTTATCATTTTTCACAACAACTACTCCACAAAGCATCAAGATATATCATAGATTCAAGTTTTAAAGGGGTCACTTTGCTCACCTAGATGGGTTTTGAATAGAGAATCTGGAAATGCAAATTTGAATGTTGGCATTTGTTTTTGATATGAACTTGCTTTAACTTGAAACTGGATTTGCTTTGCTTATGTTTAAGTTGTATCTTTGTTTTGAGTTGAATTAGTTGCTTCAGGTTGAGAAGCTTCCGGTTCAATTGTTTTGATTGTTGAGTTTGTTTTGTTTTGATCCGAGAACCTGTTTTTGATGTTGAATCTGCTTTGATTGAAGCTTTGAATTGCTTAGGTTTGTTGTTATTTTGATTCAGCTTTTTATTTTCTTTTTAACTCTCAGTTTTGAAAAGGAATGAAAGAAGAAGATTGAGAAGTGGAGAGAAAATTAAGCCTGATTTCTTCCTTGCTAATACTATATTTTAAAATTAAATTTTAAAAGAAAAATAAAACTACCACTTGTAATTTTTGCATATTACTTAGTTTACACTTGTTCATCTATGTTAAAATTTTGCTTACACATGTTAATAGCATAATCTCAAGCTTACATTTGTTAAAATGAAAATAACTTGTGTTTAAACCCTTTGTTAAACTTTTATTTATTTATGTAGATCATCTATTTTATATTAACATATGTTTAAGCTTTTATATATTTACAAACTATATATTTTTAAAAGAAATATTCTAATCTTTATAACCAATCCTATTTTTAGACTTAGTTTATTATATTTTTAAATGTATGAATGTTTATATTTACACATTTTCTATTATTTATATTTGCATAACTTTTTAAAGAAAATAATTTTAAAATCTAATTATATACTATGAATAATCATATACACACACATATATATGTTTAGATTCTTATTCATACATTTTTCTAATTATTTATATCTATACAAATTAAAGAAAAATAATTTGAAATCAAATTATATATCAATAAATAAACACACACACACACACACATATATAAGTTCTTAATTATAGATTTTAATTTTTAACTTTTGAAAATCATTTATATCAAATTCAAAATATATCTTTCAAAATATATATTACATATGTATATTATAATTAGAAAACAAATTTCGATTAAATTTAAAATATAGAATTTTAAATCCAATTTATTCTTAATTTATTTATTCTTGAGTTTCAAATTCAATATTCAATTTAAAAATCAATTTGTATATATAAATACACTACATATTTTTTTTGGAAAAATTCAAATTAATTCACAATTTAATCCAAAATTTTATTTTATTTACTAATTTAAATTTAACTTAAAGCCAGGATCGTTACATTTGTTGTTTTCATTTGTTTAATTGAAACGAGATTTTCGATGTTTTGGACAGTTGGAAACTTCTGAATTGCTATAGAACTCGAAGCAAAATATTTTTGTGTGAAAATATAAAGATGAGTTTATATAACACTTGAATTGAGAGTTAGTAAGTTAAAATCGGGTTTTGAATTTGTTGAACATACTTGTTAAGTAATATGAATTTGGGGTTTTGTATATACTCTTAGGATGTCATGGAGTATTATACGGATATAAATTTAAGTTGTATAACTATTTATAAACTTGAAGTTATATTTTATGAAATGTTTCACAAATGATTCTTGTATTGAATGAAACATAATATTTGGATAAAACAATGTGATAAAAGGTTTTGGTATAGTTAAAAAATAATAGTATAAGTACGTAAGTTATACGTAGATAGTTCTGTTCGCATGACTATTCTTGATCCAGTATTCGAGCACATGATTTCAAGGTGGTGTACACCATCCGGAACGAGGATTTTTCACTCGATTCTTGATGGCGAACAGTTGATACAGATTTTTAATAAGATCCCTAAATTTTCTATCATAGTGCATGGCTATGCAAGAGGAATAGATGTTTATAGTCAAGGAACTTGATCGGAGTCCGCACTGGAGAGGTCAAGTGATATGTACTAGTTGGGAAGTGAAATTTCTACAATCGAGCAAGATCGAAATTAATATTGCATATGGATAGTCCCTTTGCATCGTACGGGTTTTGATATTTGCATACTATGTTTTGTTGGTTTATGAAGAGTTTAGAAGACGACTCTTCGATTTTTTATGAGGTAGCATGAATAGTCTACTAAGTAATAACCGGAGGTTGTTGGTTGTTTCTCATCCTTGTACGATGAGAAGGTTTTGAACTTGCACAAACCATGTGTTTTGTTTCCTAATGATTTTGAATACCGTTAAGTATTGCTAGGTGATTGTTTGTTTGGTTTCTTGTGTCAAAATTTCAAGACGAAATATTCTTGGTGGGTAAGAAGATCCGGAATTTCAGACACTTTATATTTAAATACTTGAATTATTTAAATATTTGAATCTTGGATTTAGTGTTATTAAATGGATTTAATAAGCTTTTTAACCCCCTTTTAAATCACACGTAATGATGTTAAACTTGTTTTGGAAAAATATTTACAAAAATAAATACTGAAAAAATATCGATAATATGACAAAAAATTGTTTTATCGATAAACAGCTTTTTAACAGTTAAAAGTTGTTCATATTTTTTTACATACACTTATTTTCTTAGGAATTAAAGAAAATGAAATAAAAATATTTTTTCATTTATGGCAATAAACTTTATGGATGATGTCAAGCATGAGGTAAGAGAAGATGCTTAGGAAATATGCATAAACGGAAAGTCTTAAAAGTTAAGTAAATGGTAAAGGAGAAGTGATGTTTGTAATTAAAGTTACAAGGGTTTTGAGGGGGTTTTAGTCTTTTTTCATCAAATTCCTAACCCTATATAAGGATAGGAAAACCCTTATGAAATAACCACACAAAATCAAATAAGCTTGAGATGAAGTAGGAGGGTTGAAAATGGTGGAAGTGCTTAAGCACTAATCCACTAATTACTCACTAACTTTTTTGAAAGTTAACCAAATCTTTACTAATATCTTTTAAATTTTTTTTTCAACCTAAGACATCATGGGAAGCATGATTAGCAAGTAAGAAGTAGGAGGAGGTAAGAGGAAGTGGGGGAGCTTGGATGGGCCATGAGCATGGAGGAGGAGGAAGGTATTGGCTTTAGTTCTTATGGCTTTGTGCTTAGCTTAGGCATGGATCTAAATGATTTGTCTCACTATCTCTTAAGCATATATTATGTATATATATGTTGTGTGCAAAGTATAATAGTTAAAGTGACATTAACTAATTAAAGTTATAAACTTTGGACCTCTCTTGCTTTTAAAAGCAATAGATGACCTTATATTATATAACATTATTTATATTACCCTCTTAAACTTATGGAATGGCCTTGAATTAATGCTTAAATGGTTTTTTTAAATTGTATGTTAAATTGAAGAAAGTTTAAAAGTGTATGAACCGAGAATAGTATTTATAAATGCACTTTGCAATCCCTTGTTTTCAAAAATTGTTATAAATAAACTGAAAGCTATTCTTAGGGATTTATTTCCATGGTTTTTAAGTACCCTAGTAGTAATACTTACTATAAAAATTTCAAGTCTCAAATAACCTTTTTAAGTGGTTAAACTGAAATCGCAAATATGGTGCTTTTAAATGTTGTTTTAACAAGGACTTTTAACAGCACTTATAAATGCTATAATAAGTCACTTATGGTTAATTAAATGCGACGTTTTGGTTTGTTTTTCGTGATTTAAATGATTTCTAATTTTTTTTTAAATATTCCTATGGAAATTCTTATAAAATGTATTTGAGTATAAAAAAAGGAGTAGAAGTTTAAAAATAGTTTTAATGATTATTTACTAATTTTGGAAGTAAAATGCTGCAAAATGTAAAACATGTTTTTAATCAAACTTCTAAATTTGTTATTTTTAAGTAATATTTTATATAGATAGTTAAAACCTATTTACAAGTATTTATCTATTTATGAGATTAACTAGGCTTAATACTAAAAGCCGACGAGTAAACTTATCTATTTATGAGATTTAAGAATGATGTATCTAGGCAAGACTTGGAGCAACTAGTGGCTAAACTTACCTGGCTTCACCCTTGAACGAGGAATAATATAAGCTGAAATTTCAAAACCGTGTTAATCCTATTGTTTACTTACTTTTCTAAAATGGTATTTAACTTCGCTTAACGCTAAAAGCTGATGAAGTATGCTTCTCTATTTCTGAGAGTTAAGATTGTTGTCGAGTAGAGACTAAGTAATAGAGCTCTAACCTATCAGGCTTCCCTTTTGAAAGAGGAATAGTTAAGTTAGGAATGTCGAAAACGGGTTAGTAAGGTTGTTTGTTACTTATTAATGGAAATCATTACTATTATACTTAACACTTAAAGCCGATGAAGTAAGCTTCTCTATTTATGGGAAATAAGATTAATGTCAAGTAGGGATGGAGTAATATAGCTCTAACCTACCAGGCTTCCATCTTGAATGAGGAATAGTTAAATCAGGAATGTCAGAAATGAGTTAAGTATATGAACAATAATTTGTGTAAGCAATTGTTTTTGAGTAGATAATCAATTAGTCGATTATCAGTTTTAACCGAATAAACTTATTTCTTTTCAAAAAAAGTTTGTAAAGATAGTAACATGCAGGAAAATGAATTAGGTTTGTGGTGAAAATATGTTAATCTCATTTGCCTTTAACCCTTTCTGATTATACTTGGGGATGTAAATAAATCAATCAAAGAATGATTAAAAGATAAACATAAGTGCAGTGGTTTCGGATTGTTGTGACAATGTGTTAATAACATTCGTCTTTAACCCTTTTTTATTATACTTATGAATGTATAAATAGATCTTTAAAAAGAATGATTTAAAGATAAGCACAAGTAAAATAATTTTGAATTTGTAGTGATAATGTTTAAGGAATATTAGTCTAAATCTTTTGAATGTATTTGTGAAAGTACTTAATCCTTAAAACGAATATTTTGAAGGAAATTATGAGCAAGGAGTCTTTTTGAAAACAATAGTAAAAGCAAAGATTTAAAGTAAGAAATCTTGTTAATGATTATGAATATACTTATACCATTTGAGAAAGTATATGAATAATTTGGTAAGATATAAGAAAAGCAAGGTTTGTAAGAAAAAATAAAATGGAATTGGATTATAATAGAAATGATTTGAGTTACAAATAAAATCCAATTCGAGTATAAATGAGTTAAATATGTGCTTGTATATTATTTTTATGAATTGAGAATGTGAATTAAAATTAAAATTAAAATGGATGGGCTAACTGAATTAAATGGAATTTGATTAATCGAGAATCAAATAGAAGTGAACTTAAGTTTGATATTGGAATAAATTAAAGTAAATTAACTTAAGTTTAAAATTTATGGAAGCTTGGCTTCGAATAAGGGTGAAAGCCCATTAAATAAAAGCTTAGGTTGAATTAATTTGGGAATGGTTAGTAGTACACAAGCATGGAATGTGTCGAGCTAAATAAAATGGTTATGAATGAATTAAAATGGAATTGAATTAAATAAAATTGAGTCAGAATCAATTTAAATTGGTTATAAAACTTAAGTAATTATTTATTCACATGGATATCATCAAATTGCATAGAAATGATTGTCGTTTGACATAAACGAGATTTAATTAAAATTCTATGAGTTGATAAAGATTAAATAAATTGGTTTTAAGATCAATCGAAGTGAATATGAGTTTATTTTGCTTAACAATGAATTGAATGTAAGCAATCGTGTTGTAAACCATTTAAATGGAATGAAGTTGTATACGAATTGGTTGTAAACAATTAAAATTAATGTCAGAACCCTATAAGTTGCTTATAAATATTGTTTAACCTGCATTGCTTATAGAAACTCGCATGTTTACTAGTTAAATATGTAAAATGTTGTTAAGTTACGTGATTTTGGCACTTACATATTTAAACTGAGTAAGTACATGTACCTGAAGGCTGTTTGGCTGGATTTGGACGCGCTAATTGCTAAATTAATAAGCCGCTTGCTTAAAAATGCTAAATAAAGGTACGCCTACGCAAATAAAATAGGAAATATGAACTGTTTTTGTTTTTTCGACCATGTGGGTCGATGTATATATATTTATATCTCTTGTCAAATTGCAAAAGATCCTCCGTACAAAGGAGACTTTGCCAAAATTTTGGGAAAATTTTTTGCTAGCGGCAAAATGATTTCAAATTTGAAATTGAAATAAATTAGTGGATGAAACTAATTTAAAATAATGATATGTATCAGTTATAAATAGAAGATAAAATTCAATATTCATAATTGAAGATGAATTGAATTCATATGGAAATGAGAAAACTAATTTGAATAGAAGTAGATATGAAAACTTTTGTAAGGAAATGTATAAAATGATTTTAAAAGCTATGATTGGATATTATTGCTAAGTAGGATATGCAAGTATTATAAAGGGAAAGGAAAATTGGTTTTGATTTCAGGAGATAATTTGAATTGCCCGACTAAAAAGGTATGTGTTTAAATTTCTGTATGAAATTTGATTGGGTTTTTGATCTAGCCATTTGGTCTTTTGTTTTCTTTTGGAATTTGGAAGCCCGTAGAGGCATTTTGTAGTTTTACCGAGCTAGCTGTGCAAAGGAGACGCTGGCGAAATTTTTCGGAAATTTAGAGAGTTAGAAATTTTTTGAGAAAACTTTGATAATTCAAAATTTGGTTTTAAATTCAAAATTGAATTGTTAAGTAAATAATATTATTGGGACTTGTGGATAAGTTTGGAAAGCTAGAAAAAGGGTTAGTGTGTCTTTAATAAAAAGATTGTTTTGAGAATTGTTTGGAATTGTTTGGTTTTGGGAAAAAATAATAACGGGCATTGAATCATTCTTCTTAACAATCAATTTTGGGGATGAAATTCTTTTAAGGGGGAGGAATGTGACGACCCGGAATTTGGACAATTCAAATTAGAATATTTAATTGATTTTAAATATTTAAAAGTTAATTTTTAAATTGAATGCAAATATTATTATTATTTAGCAATTAAGTTATTGGATTTAATAAACTGAAATTGGGTAAATTATTGAATCTTTAGTTTTAAGCCTGTTAAAAATAATTTGAAAGCCTGTAAAATTTATATTGTTAGTTCTGAAGATAATAAAAGCTTTTAAATTGAAATTGGTAGTGATTCGTTCGGTTTTAAAAATATATCGTTTAAATTTGATATTTAAATAGCCTTCCAAGGCACAGTCTCGGATTTCGACGAAACCAGTTCCATTGGATCCGTAATATTGAATTATTATCGGATTTCAATTTTTGTAGTGTTTGGAATGATCGTTTAGGCGTACGATAAATAAATGCACTGAAAATTAAATCAAAATTTAATATAATAACTGGGTTCAAAAAGCCATCTTCTCCATACGATCGAATTAGGACTCGAAACCTTTTCCATTGCATTCGGAATAGGGGTATAACATTATAAATGTCTAGCGGCATGCCTTGATAGGAATTCGGAATTGTAAGTTGCATTTATTGAGACGATTTGAATTTAATTTAAAAATATATTTATATCCTGGTTACCGTCGGCTGAAATTATTTCATTTCACAACTTTTTCCTTTCGTTTCAAGACCACTGTAGTTAGGCAAAGCTTCTCACGCAAGGTATCTTCCTCCTTTTATATTATCTGCCGAGCCTTCTTTCTAAACCATTCGTTCAAAACAAAATAATGGCCGATCATCTTAAATAGAAACAGGAAAGGAAATCGAAAATGCAGATGAAAATTTATTTTCATTTCTTCCCTCGTTTCTTTTCCCTTGCTCGATTTCCCCCTCTGCTCTCCGAAACAAAATCGTCTACATTTTTTTTTAAAAAGGGGTGAATTCAATTCAGATTCATAAAGTCGTCTCAAAAAAATGGCGGACAAATCAAAAGAGGGAAAATAAATCGCGGCAGATTGAAAAGAAATCAGTCGCCGTTCGCTAAATCGATTCTCGTTCGAATTGCAATGATGTAATCGATACGCGCGCGACAGTCATGGCTTAAGAGCGAGGCGCCAGTAGTGAGGAGTTAAAGTTCATCGCGAGTCGAAATTTGACTCGGCTAGGGCTCCCTGATTTTGGGGCTTCATGCTCGTGGCGTAGGCGGCGTGGGATGCATCGATGTGGGTGCGAGGTTGGGCAGCAAGTCGAGGCAAGTCGATCTGGTGGGTCTCGGGTTTGTAGCAGTTGGTATGGTTTCTGTTTTTAATTTGAACGAAATAGATATGTATATTAACAGAGAAAAGATATTTCGATTTTAACAGTTGAATTATATGTGTATATATTTAATGTGAAGGAAGTTATTATTGCTATTACAGAAAATAGCAAAGGATATTTTACAGTAAAAAAAACAATTCTGTTTAAATTTTATACACATACATATTTAAATATATATGAGTAAAACAGTAAATATACATGTATAAGATTTTGGAAAACATAAAAGTTTATATAAAGATAAGATTTTTAAAACCCATATAAATTATTGTTTTTATATGCAGTTTGGAAACGAAAAAAAATAATATAATAATAATACCATTTACTTGTCTATTTCAAATAAATTATTAAGGTGATTATTTGTTAAATTAAATTGTTAGTTAATTAAATGGTAATAAATTGTTCGATTCATTAAAGTATTAATAAACCGTATAAATATTTGTTCGAGGTCAAAAATCGAGGAATCAAGGCAATATTGGAATGGGATTGCAAATTAAAGGAAAAGGTGAGTTAATCTCACTCTTCTGGATTTTTATTTTAATTTAAATGGTTAAATTTAAATAATTGGTTGATTGATTGATTTGATTGGATGTGCTATATTATATAGTAGTATATATAGTATATATTGGAGTGATTGATTTCCCGCATTATATAGCGGATGAGACCTTATGCACCGCATAATAGAAGATGATATTTTATTTAAACCCATATACCGCGATATTCCACCTCGAAGTGGAATTAGTATTGTGCTAATGTCTGTGGATGCAGGGAAACAGGTTGGAGGGATCCAACTGGATTCCTCTAAATTATTTAGATTGTTTAATATTCTATGTTATGAATATTGATATTCTTTGATGAATTATATTGATAATTGGAATATTGAATACTATGGTTTGCTTGGATATATTTCGGTACACTGGGTCATCAAAATATTTAGAATTGGATTTTTTGGAAGAAATATAAGAGTAAATTTTGGAAGTGAAATAGATATAGAATAAAACTAAGAATGAATTGGAAAGAAATAAAAATGATTTTTAAAAACTGAAGTTAAATTGTAAAGTAGAGATTTAAAACAAGTTTTAAATCAAAGTTAAATTTGGAATTCATATTAGTGAATGTCTGTTTTTAAACAAATAAAGTTTTTAAATTTAAATTGTTTTAACAACTTGAATGTTAAAGTGCATTTTTAAATTGATTTGAAATTAAAAATGAATTTGGTTTTAAATTCCTTTAAACTTCTTTTATAAAATGAGTAATTAATTTATTTAATGAAGTAAATAAAAAGGTAGTTAGTTATTGGTTGAGATTAATCAAGAGTGATTAATATTTGTGGTTTAATTAATGATTAATTTCTTAATGTAATTAATTTAGATTAGGATAAATTAAAATGTAATTCGAAATCATTAATTTATATAATTAATGATGTAATTAAAGGTTGATTAATTAAGAATAATTAGTCAATAATAAGTGATTTATGAGAAATTAATTAATGTAAGTAATTAAGGATTAATGTAATTAATTATAGTTAATTAATTTGTGAAGTAATTAAAGATTAATTACTGTTTTTTGGTTAAGAATAATCAATTTGTGTGATTAATTAAAGATAATTACTTAAATGTAATTGAAGGATAATTAATCCAGGGTGATTAATTAAGATGGATAATTAAAGGATGATTAATTAATTGATTTGAAATTAATTAATGTCAAGTGAAGGAATCTAAGTGATTGAGGTTAGTAATTCAATTAGAAGTGATTAAATTTATTTTGGAAGTGATCAAGTTTGCTTATCGATGATTGAATGGTATTGGATGCTTTGAATGAGTTGATACCTCTGATATGAAATGTTGTGCATTTCATTTGGATAAATTTGGTTAAGATGACATCAGACTCGAAGAGGCCGAGGTCGGGTATTGGAGAATACCTGAAACCACTTCGAATTTTTATTGATTGACATGTGAAATCAATAGGCCGGAAGGAAATGATTTAAGTGAATTGGACTATTTAATCTAAATTTTTGTACTTAGAAAATTGATGTGTGAAATAAATAATGTCTATAACAAATTGTGAATTTGTAAATTAATACGAGTTACCCTGGGTTTTATATAAGTTGTATGCTTTGTATTCCGTATTAGATGAGTTTACTCACGTTGGTTTCTAGCCTGACCCGGGTGTTACTTTGATGTAATGCTCGGGTCAGACCGAGTATTACAGATTTTCAAGTAAGGACGTTCTGGAGCTCAGGAGGCGAGCTGGATGGCAAGAACGTATGGAGTGTTCCCGCTGTATTTTATTGTTGTATATCTAAGACAGGATGATTGTGTATATCCAGTGTCTGTATATATATGTAACTCTGATGTATTATAAATATATTTGACAGATATAGAATCCTTTTGTATAACTGTTATTATTTGTTATTATATTTTATTCGCTGCAAATGTGAGATGTTGGTGTTTCTGTTCTTCTTATTCTTCCATCTCTTTCTTCTTTTTCCTAACTATCTGGAATTTTCGGGATCGAAAATTGCGGGTCGTTATAGAGCTCCAACCTACCAACTTCACTCTTGATCAACGGATGGTGTGAGAGGAAAATATCGAAAAAATGATAACTATACTAAAAGGGAAAGCGACTTAAGGATCTTAAGGCTAATTTAACACTAGAGGGGGAGGGTGGGTGGATAGTTTTAATGGATTCTAAGACTTACATGAACTAACTTAACAATTATGACATAAACAAATGCAGAACTTAATCATAGAAAAATTACAGAATCAAATACAAATGCAGAAAGTAAATAAAAAGCAGTAAAATGAAAGAACACACCGGATTTTATACTGGTTTGGAGTAACCCTACATCTAGTCCTGTACCATGGCAGAGCACCTCATACAGATTTTTCTTATACCAATGTCGAGATTACATTCCTTAATTTCTAAAGGCCTTGAGGTACCTCCTGTCTCACGAGTTTAGGGCAAACTCTCTTGATATACGGGCCACAAGATTACCCAATTGATTTCCAGGCACAACCACACCTTATAGAGAGACTCGATTGACTTTTGATTACAAATTGATCCTATAACTATGAACAACACTTTGATCTTCGAGAGAGGGCAGAGAATCAAACAAGAATGAGATTCTAATTTGATTCACTTGAGAATTCGGCAGAATTTCGACACGATCTTGAAAATATGAAAATTATAGAATATAGATTTGTAGAGAAGAAGAAGTGAAGAAAATAAGAAATCAGTTTGTTAAAAAATTTGTTTGTGAAGCATATTTATTAAGCACCAATGGTCATAACCATTCATGAAGAGATTTAAACGAATAGACACTTCTTTGAAACTTGAAACTTTTGAATTCAACGGCCACCATGTCGACATGGGGTATCCCATGTTGTCGACATCTCTATTTAAAAAACAATGTAAAATTTGTTTTGAAAATGAAGTTTAAAACAATAGTTTATTTTAAAACAAAAACACATAATATTTTAAGGCTAAAACATCTTTTTGAAAATCATTTGAAAAGATATTAAGGCAAAAGTATTATGAAAAGCGGTTTTGAAAATCATTTTGAAAAACCATTTTGAAGTAGTTTTGCAAGCTTCTTCCTGCAGAATATCTCATCACATCAGGACTCGAGAACTTGTACAAAACCAGGATATTCGTGGGTTTATAAGCCACTTGTCATATGTTTGTAAGCTACTTGTCGTGGGTTTGTAAGCCACTAAGAAGGTAGAAATGGGTACCATCCCAAATGAAATTTGGAATGAAGATTTCCATGCTATTATGAAGTTTTAATAAAAGTAAGACACATATCTCGAAATCTTGATCTTGATACTCTAGAGTCTTCAATCATAAGTCTTTAGTCTTTATACGATCAGTCTTCCATAATCAATACCTGCATATACATATCTATATATCCTGCATATAAATATCTATCTAGACAACTGTGTCAGTATATATTTTATAATATGACAAGTTAAAAAGGTTATTGTCATCAAAACCAACATCTCAGTTCCTAACTATCTCCCTTTTTTTGATGATGACAACCTATATTTATAAAATATACTTATCATACCTTAACTCCTATCATAACTCCCCTTACTCCAAGCACAACTCTTATAGTATATCTTTTTCCCCTTTGACATCAACAAAAACTTCTAATTAATAAACTCCCTGAACTTGATACAAGATAATCAACCATAATAAAATAGAGTAATCCATATATAAGTGTAATAAGTGCTAAGTGGTTAAATCATAAGAGTAATCCAAAAAGTAAATCAATCATCAGGCAATCACATGTACAATAATTATTCAATCCAAACATATATACAAACCATAAATTATGTCAATCAAGTTTAAAACACACCAATCAAATCAACCAAATTACATACAGAATGACTAGACATTCCTTGGTACTTCCACCCATCCATCTTCTCCAAAGATAGGGTGGTCTTTGATGGCATCCCATTCTTCTTTGTCTTTGTCGAGAGTGACTGGTGGATTTCCTTCGAGATCGTCCTTGTTAAGGGCTGAGATCATCCAACAAAGAGCGTTGAAATGTCTCTCTTGCTCCTTGATAATCTGTATTTGACTCAATTCTAAGTGACATTGATTATGAAGTATGAATGTAAGAATATTCTTGAAGGAAGTGAGAGTTTCTTCAAGATTATCACTTAGATTCTTAATCGGAGAAGCCATAATTCAAGAAATAGGAAGAACTATGAAAGAGTGATTAGAAATGAAATTTGACAATTTATTCTGGAAGAAACAGATATAGATAGGGGTAGCAAGTCGTTTGAAATGAATAGACAAAAGTTAGTTACATGAAAATAAAATTTGAAAGTGTAACTATTTTCTGCCCGTTGGATGTCGACATGGGGGGATGGTGTATGTCGACATACCTCTACCTAAAGTGACATTTTGCTTTGTTTTGAATATTATGAACAAATTTATTAAACTAAAATTTGTATAATATAAAAACAAGCAATTACAGAGATAAGTGAAGTTGAATAACAGGAAGTGGAAGATTTCATTAATAATTCTAGCCAACATTACATAGGATAATATAATATTAACTAAAATAAAGAAACTACTAAGATAGAATATAAGATAACATGAACTAAAACTGGTTAGATGAAGACGAAGAAGATGATAGTCCAAGCCTTCTACTAATTTTCCCAAAGAACTTATCGGTTTAGTGGAAATCTTGCCCATTTTCTTACTCATTGATCTTTTAACTGTTTTTTGATTTTCCACTATAATTCTTTGATTATTGAGAATGGTCTTATTGGAAGGATTAGCGGGATTAGTAGGATATTCAATACTTTCTAAAGAGGTTTCTTGATCATCCTCCTCTTCAATTTCCATTCCTTCTTCTTCCTCTTCTACTTCTTCTTTATCCATTTCTTCCATCTCTTCATGAGCAAGTCTCTCTTCCTTTTCCGTAAGCATTCCATATGGTTGAAACACTAATGGAATTTGCAAAAGGGAAATATTTCCATGGTTGAACACTTTTCTAGTTATAAATTCTTCCTTTTGAAATCAACTCCAAAGTAACAATAAATCCGAGTGAGATAAATTCCATGATATAATGTGTTTTCACCCATAGTAAAATTCTTGGGCCTTAGCTCATCCAAAATATCTTGAGCCCAATTAATATCATAATTTTCAAAAACTGCGAAAAGAGCTCTGCAAACTTTCAAAGTCCGGTTGTTGTAGTTTCTCGATATTGGTATAAGAGTGTGTTGGATAAGAAGATTAATAGTTCTTGCTTTTGGACGAAAATAATGATTTTTGGATTTGAAATTGTCATCCCTTCAAAGATGTGATGTAATGTCTCTCGATCAATTTCATTGATTTGAAATTCCGAGGGATTCATTCCAGTATACTTACATCCTAAAATATTTTCCAAAATTTCACAATCCAAAACAATTTGTGTTCCTTTAACACTACTCCAAATTTGTCCTTCTCCCCATCATAAAAACCACGATTCAAATTTGCATAAAACATCTTAACAAGATTTGGATAACATACGAAATCATTTTGTTTGTTATCTACTAAACTAATAATAGAGCATTGTTGAAAAAGATTTTCAATTTCATAACAAGGAAAATCTTCAAAAATAGTAAATTTTCTCGTATGAATTTTACCAAAGTTTACATTGTTGATGTAAGCCTTGATAGCTTCCGGGTCATTAAAAAGAAACTTTTTGATAGATTTTGGAAGCCTAATGGTGTTAGGAGTGTTCAAAGAGGCCATCGAAGAAGTTTGAGAGGAGTTGAAGATAATGAAGATAAGTATGAAATTTGAAATAAAAGAGAAAAATGATGATAAAGAGAGTGAGATAAATAGAGATTCGATAAACATGTTCTCTTGTCAAGAGGCATCTTTCCAGAGCATTGAAGTTAGGGAAAAGGTGGGGGAAAATTCAAAAGTTTGAATTCAAATTCTAAAATCAAATTCTGAGTGGCATGTCGACATGGGGTATCCTGGTATGTCGACATGTGCCTATTGAAACAAAGGATAAGTTTCTATTCCTAATTTCTAATAAGTATATATATTATATCCAATACTCTAATTATATAATTCCTGTGATAACATTAAATAATAATAATACTTAAGTATCAATAATTTTATATTGAAAATATTATTAAAATAATATTATTTTTGAATTTAAAATTCAAATTTCAAGGGATAAATTTGAATTTAAAAATTCAAGGAATTTTAAAAAAATCATGCAAATAAACAATCATCCATTCAAACAAGAAAAATATAAAATAATGTAAAAGCGTACCTATTTTTAGATCCACACTCCTATCGTCATCTGATTCATGAATAGCAGTAAACACAGATTTGAATCATCCGTCTTCTTTTCATTGTTACCGGATAATGAGTCTGAGTCATCAAGAGTTGCCGTGAAATGCTTTCTTTCTTTTCCTTGACGTCACTGTTTTGAGGGAACAACTGTTTATCTGGATACAGACAATCTTTTCTATAATGCCCGATCTTATTGCTAGCATCTATACCATTGTTGACGTTCTCTGTTTTATTTCTGGAATTCCTTTGATTATTTCTTTTGTAATTATTCATTTTTCTATATCTTAGGAATTTTCGAAAGTTTCTTAAGGCAATCTCCTCATCACTGTCTGGTTTCGAATCTTCTGTTGTTACATTGAATGCTAATGACTTCTTTTCTGTAGCCTTGTTTACTCTTCTTCCTTGCAGTTGAACTTCATAAGACATCAAATTTCCAATCAATTCTTCTATTTTCATGAGACTGATATCATTTGCTTCTTTGATTGCAAGTGTCTTTTGATCCCATTCAAGAGTGAGTGAATTTAGAATATTTCTGACTTGGTCTTCCTCCGAAAAGCTTTCTCCCTATGCAACTAGTGAATGAACAATATCTTGAAATCAACAACATGTCGGATATGGGATCATTTGCATGCATTTTAAACAACTGAAACTGATTAGTTAATATGGAAATTTTGGTCTGTTTAACTTTGCTTGTTCCTTCATGAGTAACTTGCAAAGTTTTCTAGATTTCAAATGCAAACTTACAAACAGAAACTCTATTGAACTCATTCCTATCTAGTGAACAAAATAATATATTCATGGCCTTAGAGTTATTTTGTGCAACACCCTTTTGCTCAGCAATCCACTGGGCAAAATTAGTAGTTGGTGCAATATACTCAGTTTGTATGATATTCTAAATGTCTAATCCTACAGATTGTAAATAAGTTTTCATTCTACAAGTCCAATATGCATAATTACTGCCATTGAAAAATGGTATAGTAGACTGACCTTTATGAACTAGTGTTAGTGATAACAGAACTAGAGCCAGAGTTGACATTACTAGTGTTGGTAACCATAAAAACAATTTCCAAGTTTCAGATTATGAAAACTATGAAAACCAATGCTCCGATATCAATTGAAAGGGACAACAAATTAAGGATCTTAAGGCTAATTTAACACTAGAGGGGCGTGATAGTTTTTAATGGATTCTAAGACTTATATGAACTAACATAACAATTATGATACAAACAAATGTAGAACTTAATCACATAACAATTGCAGAATCAAATACAGATGCAGAAAGTAAATAAAAAGCAGTAAAAGGAAAGAACACACCAGATTTTATACTGGTTCGGAGTTACCCTACATCCAGTCCTGTATCAAGGCAAACCACATCATACATATTTTTATTATTCCAATGTCGAGATTACATTCCTCAATTTCTAAAGGCCTTGAGGTACCCTCCCGTCTCACGAGTCCGGGGAAAACTCTCTTGATTTACGGGCCCTAAGATTACCCAATTGATTTCCAGGCACAACCACACCTTATAGAGAGACTCGATAAACTTTTGATTACAAATTGATCCTACAACTTTGAATAGCACTTTGATCATCGAGAGAGGGCGGAGAATCAAACAAGAATAAGATTCTAATTTGATTCACTTGAGAATTTGGCAGAATTTCGGCACGATCTTAAAAATATGAAAATTATAAAATATAGATTTATGAAGAAGAAGAAGTGAAGAAAATAAGAAATTAATTTGTTAAAAAACTCGTTTATGAAGCCTATTTATAAAGCACCAACGGTCATAACCATTCGTGAAGAGATTTAAACGAATAGACACTTCTTTTGAAAATTGAAACATTTGAATTCAACGGCCACCATGTCGACATGGGGTATCCCATGATGTCGACATCCCTATGTTTAAAAACAATGTAAAATATGTTTTGAAATGAAGTTTAAAACAAGGGTTTATTTTAAAACAAAACACATAATATTTTAAGGCTAAAACATCTTTTTGAATATCATTTGAAAAGATAATTTTAAGGCTAAAATATTATGAAAAGCGGTTTTGAAAATCATTTTGTAAATCCATTTTAAAGTAGTTTTGCAAGCTTCTTCCTGTACAAAACCAAGATATTCATGGGTTTGTAAGCCACTTGTCATAGGTTTGTAAGCTAGTTGTCGTGGGTTTGTAAGCCGCTAAGAAGGTAGAAATGGGTTCCATCCCAAATGAAATTCGAAATGAAGATTTCCATGCTATTGTGAAGTTGTAACAAAAACTAGACACATATCTTGAAATCTTGATCTTGATACTCTATAGTCTTCAATCTTGAGTCTTGAGTCTTTATACTGGTCAGTCTTAATTAATCAGTACCTACATATACATATCTATATATCCTGCATATACATATCTATCTAGACAACAGTGTTAGTATATATTTCATAATAAGATAAGTTAAAAAGGTTGTTGTCATCAAAACCAACATCTCGGTTCCTAACATATATGTTGGTTTCCATATGCGATCATTCTCACTATCGTTGAATGATCTAATTTCTCAATTCATCCTTGGAGAGACCGAGATCGATAAGTGTTTTACTTACGAAAACCACTTCAAGGCTGAGATACATGTTCTATCTATTGGAAGTAAATTTGTTCAAGACACAGGGATCTATGTGGAGATTCGAGATCTGTTTAAGATGCACAAACATATGTTGTTCATGATCCATTCAGGACGTGGGAATCCATGTGTGATTCCAAGGTCTGTTGAGATATGAGAGTGTTGTTTCATGATCTATTCGAGATGTAAGGATCCAATTTGGGATTCATGTTCTATCCGAGTGTAAAAGAATCATGTGAAGGATGTCGAAAGTAACATCAACATCAAAAATGGCAAAAGACAAACTAGGATCCACAATCTAGGATTAGCGACCCATGTCAAGATGTTATCAACTCCATATCCAGAGATACTTATCGATTGTTAGCTGGTAGGAATTGATGATATTTGGTTCACGTTGTTCATGTTTATGTTCAGACACTAGAGCAATTGTGATTAGCTTATGGTATATTTTATCTAGAAATATACGACGCACGGAAGGTATTTTTTGATCCTTCTGCATGGAGTTCGGATTTGGCTCCACTGAAGAGATCTCCATGGAAAATCCAAAATGCGAACATTCCTTATCGAGTTTTGATTTGTACTCATAATACGCTGTTGAATGTAACAATTGTAACCATTCTAGCCATGTTATATTATTTATATTCTTTACCCTAAACAGTATCTATTATATCACCCTATGTACCGATTAGATGGTGGTTATTTTGAGGGGATAATCGTTATAGCATTCCATACGGTCTCAAAAGTACTATTATATATTGATTGTAATGACCCATAATTTTTGTTAATTAAAATTTGAATATTTAATTGAATTTAAATATTAATAAGTGAAATTTAAAACTCGAATAATTTATTTTCGAATATTGGATTTAATTGGATAATTAAATCGGTAATTTAATACTTGAAAATACAGAAATAATTGAAAATCGAGTTTGATATGATTGAAAATGATTTGTAAAATTTTATTTAATCATATTGAAGTTATAGAGATGTTATAGAACTTTTAAAATTGAATTTAAAGTTAATTTGTGAAAATTGAATATTTTAATATTTAATTGACGAGTTAAAATAGCCAATTTTCACACAGTCTCGGATTTCGACGAAACCAGTTTCATCGGATCCATAATGTGATATTATTGTAAGATTTCAAATTTCGTGTCAATCAGATTTACCGTTTGTCCGGGGCAAGCCAAAACGCCTAGAAAATTGATTAACCGATTTAATTTTAAATCGATTGTTTATTGCCATAACTCGCACAGATGATTGAATTAGCTTTCGAAACCTATTCCATTGTGTCCGGAATGTGGGGTAAACCCTAGAAACATCGGTCACCGCGCGAGATTTGGAGTTCGAAAAATCCAGGATGAATAGTGTCGCGTATTTTCCTATAAAAGGACATTAAAATTCACATTTGCGCTAAAAAGCGCTAACCCTAGTTTCAGCCGCCACCAAGCTATTAAATGGATGAAAATTAATCCTTTTCTTCCATTAATTTCTTCCAATCCACACTCTAATCCAAGAAACATTCAACTGCAAAGTTGTAGAGGATGTAGAGATCTATAATCTCAACGGTTATGATCGAGTTTCGTTGCACGGATTGACAACAAACTCCATTCAAACGCTCGCCGTTCATACATGTTTTTTGAGAGAGATGGGGGGCCGAGCTTCATCATCTTTGGGCTGAGAGTCGTGCTCGCAATGGCCTTTGACGTGGCGTATCCTGATCGAAGTGAAAGGGGTCGAAGTGTGGTGCGTGTATTAGGGTTTTTGAATGAAGGTGGGTTCGAACGTGATACTGGAGAAACGCGTTGGAGAAGAAGCAAATTTTCACGGCCTGGATTCCATCTTCAAAGATCATGCGGCCCAGATTTTCTACGAGGTTAAATAAGAATAAAAATTGAAAATTTATTATATTATAAATTGTACGAACTTTAAAATAGTGTAACTTGTTCATACGAGGTTCGTTTCGCACGAAATGAATTGCATTGCAATTGTTTTGTCGAGCACTACGCAATGAGCTAGATTGGAGTCGTTTGGAGCTAGTTTGAATTTCGGGTAAAATTAAACGTGCGTTTAATTTTATTCGAAATAAAACGCTGAAACGGAATTGAAATCAAGGTGAGAACTTCCCACTCAATCGAATTGTTTCGATTTAAATTTTATATAGTTATATTTAAAATTCTTGATTGTATGTTTGAATGATGATTGTTATCTACTAATTGTTGAATTAGACATTATACGCCGTTAGTAAGCGGAGGTTATTTATTAAAAACATATACTGATAATATTTCAACGTATAGTGAAATTGGTATTATTTATGTACTTGGAGTTGATTTTCCCGCATTATATAGTTGATGAGACCCTATTGCGCCGCCTATTAAGCGGATAATAATTTATAAATCCCATATACCGCGATAATTCTGTTCTGGAATGGAATTGGTATTGTGCTAATGTTTGTGGATGCAGGGAAACAAGTTGGAGGGATCCAACTGGATTCCTCAACTATATTGATTTATTAATAGATATTGTGATATTTGTTGATTGCCATATACTGATATATGATGTCTTTGTTGTCGTGATTGACTATTTGGTGCTGTTGCATCATCGGATCCATTTTTAAAGTTTAAAGTAACGATTTTGATTTTAAAAGGATTTTTAAAGTGATTTTTGAAAGTATACGTTTTATTAAAATTTCGAATTGATTCAGTTTAAATAATTAAAACGTTATAAATTTTTATGTTATAAAAATTAAGATTTTTGTGAAATATAACCAAAAGGTGATTTTTAAAATAAATAGAATTTATAAACATTGTTTATAAATTCGAAATCAATGGAATTTGATAAATTAAATATAGAAATTTATTAAAGGAAGTATATTCGCGACTTTGGATAGTGAATTATTCTTTATATAAAATGCGTAGAAATGTTGAAATTTGGTCAATGAAGTATATTCACGATTTTGGACAGTGAATATATTATTAAAGAAAATGGACATGTTTTTGAGGAAGTGATATTATAAAATGAAGTTAATTGTTTTAAAGATGTTTTAAAATGTATTAACTGTCGAAACCATAGATTTCAACATTCATTGTTGAAATAGGCGTTTTCGAGAAATAAGGAAATGGTGGACTATAACACTGTTGTTATAGTAAATGATTTCCGAAAGGAAATGTTTTATATAGTATTGGGATTTATATATCTATCTTAATTTTGAATCCCTATACTAGTGATTTTGGGTCGTCGTGACGTTGTTTTACGCAACATTCGTTTTTGCCTAAATAAATGTGTTTAAGTGAATGTTTTCCTTAAAGAATGAAATACATACTTAATTTCGATTTAAGTATATTGAATATTTTCCATGTGTTGAAAATAAATGGATTTGTGAATTACTTATTATTAAATAGGTATGGAAGTTTTTTCAATATGAAGTGAATATTTTGAGATTTTATCTTTTAAAGATAAATTGAAAATGAATATTAAAAATCGATTTGAAAATCGTATATTCATAGATATTTTGGAATTGTAAATTCACTATGGAGTTTATAAATGAAAGGGAAATTTGTTTAAAAATAAGCGTTGATTTATTTTTAAAGTGTGGGAATAAATTTACGGATTTGGAACGTAAATATAAAGTAAATCGGTAAGGATTTATTGAATTGGTTTAAATGAACCATTTTGAAATGAAAGTATATCCCGTGTAGGGAAACGATTTGAAATTTGTTTTCAAAAGTGGTAAAGGTGAAAAGTGATTTGAAAACTTGTTTTCAAATGTTGAAGTGAGGAAATTATATATCTAGTAAAGATATTTTGGAAAGTAAATAATTTGGGAAATTATTTGGAATTTGGTGATGTTGAACACGCCTATTGATAGTTAAATAACCAACTATCAATATTTACCTTTAAATAGGTATTTGTTGTGATTTGCTTGAATTTGAATGCCACACTTATTTTTAAATAAGCGCTCACTATTCGGGTTAGCCGGGAAAGGACCTTGGGGTCGTATAACCTATTCCGAATATGTGATATGTCGTTATGCATTGCATTTGATGACCGGTGTTGAAGACCGGATATTTGTGAAAACGGAAGGATTACCGTCGAATATTTCTGCATCGGCTGATCTCCGATATAGAAATTTATTACCCTTTGTGATGGGAAGTCCGGTCGTGATTAGTGAATATCCGGATTGCAAGGACTTCTTTGTAAGTGCCTTCGGTTCCGTTCGATCCTGGAACGGACTTGTATGGATGTAGGTCTGACGTTACAGTTTGAGATGTAAAGCTGGTTCCTATCAAATATATTTCCGTTGGTTGCGGAGAATTTATTCTCTTAGCTTAACACCCTTAGAGGTTATGTAGTTAATGGTTACTAGTGATACATTCCCAAATTGGCAACATGGCATACGAAGTGCTATTGAGCATTTGATGATCAAAGCACAGCTTTTGTATAAAGCGTGGCTCTGTGGACGAGACTTCGTCGGACCTCACACCCTGGAAATGGTCAAAACAGGAAGGATGCGGCAAGGTTATTAGGGGGTAGCGCCCCTTTAGTGTATGTCATTCCTTCTGGATAGAGGTGGTATCATGGTATGGAGCCCATATATTTAACCTATGTTGTTGCTGCAAATTTATTGATTTGTGGTTGTTGGAAATCGAGGATCCTCGGATATAGATCAGTTACGATCGGGGAATGACATATTCGTGTTAGTAGTTACCCAGTTAGGGGTAACCCGGCCTTGTGTTGGCAGAGATCCGGTTAGGTTCTCGGGTCGTCTTTCCAGAGGCGTACCCATGTGGCAATGGGAAGTTCCTTGGCCTGACCATTTATAGGAAATCCAAAGAAACAAGACGAACCATGTACGGTTTTAGTTGTATAACCTGCCATGGAATGTGGCGGTAACCTGCTATTGAACATGGTAGCTATAGTAGGCATAAGTGAGAAATGCCTATGCTGGCTAAGATTTATATCTTTACTTTCGAAATGATTTTTCCTACATTATGTACTAGTAATAATACCAAATGTTTCTTTTTAATGCGTATCAAGCATCTTTGACTATCATAAGGAGAAATCTCCTCTGATTCTGCGTTTGCATTGTGTGTGTGTGCGGGAGGCCTTATGGTAGTCTCATTTTCTAAAAAGCATTGCGAATCTGTTTTAAAAATTATCCTGTTCTATGTTTTAAAAATAAACTGTTTTAGTTCTCACACAAGTCACATGACTGACTCAGAGTTTATTGTTTTCCTTCCTAAACTCTGGGTGCCCACCAATTTCCTCACAGGCAGTCTAGAGTTAGGTTATCAGGATATTCTGGAATTCAGGAGTTGCTAGAGGCAAGTTGGATGGCATGGCGTATTCACTAGTATATAGTATTTCTTTTCCGCTGTTTGTTATTGTTTGTTGTTGTACACTGATGGTGTAATGTAATGTAATATGATGTAATGTAATAACTGATATAGTTCTTTGTTTAAAGATTATTCATTTATCTATTATATGTTGTTCCGCTGCGATTGTGAGATTCTGATATTGTTCTGTTGTTTCTTTCTGTTCTGTTCTATCTTTTTCTCTCTTCTTCTATCTTTTTCTTCTTCTTTAACCATAACGGTACGGTTTTTCGGCATTCGATTGCTCGACAGTTGATACAGTGGACGTATTGATGTCGGTTTTCGAGCGTCGAAAAGTCACAAACGTTACATTGATCGCATATATCTTGACTTTCTCATACTAGACTTATATCTAATGTTTAATTTTTTTCCCTAAATTCCTAGCGTGCTCGTTCGTGTAGTTTGAGAGGCAGGTTTTTCATTAATGTTCATTGGAGCTCGAGAAGACGAGTTCAATGTTTCACATACTATAGTATTCTTATTTCCATTTCATTACTATGCTGTACATATTATTATTTGCGAGGATAGGTTGTTATAACTATCCAGCTTGATGGTGTTACTTAGGCTTTGTAACTCTGAAATTTCTGTATCGGGTAACCCCTTTGGACTATTCCTTTGATACTATATATTGTCGTTTTATTGTGAGATTCTGATATTGTTCTTTCTTTTTCCTTGTTCCATTTTCATTTCTTTTTATTTTACCCTAACTTTTCATCTTTTTGGCACTTTGGATGCTCGGCGCATGAATACCGTGGCCGTATTGGTGTCGACATTTAGAGGTCGAAAGGACGGTTCGTTAAAAAATTAAATTTTCATTCAAGTCCGTATAAATAAAAAATCTCACAATTATACACAAAAATTATCTTTAATTCTCTTACACTATTTTAAATCTAATTCATGTATTTTTTTTTTTTGTGAAATTAGTATTTCATTATAGAGAAACATATACATGATTTTTTCTTTTTAAAGAAGCTTTTTCATGACAAACAAACATATACCCATTTTGTCCTATTAAATGGTATAATATTACAAACACATACAACATTTTTTTCTTTCTAAAATTTGTATGCATAGTGTATTCTTTATCATTAATAAAATTTAATTTCTATTAAGAATGAAACCAAAATTAATAATAAACGATGAATATATTCATTTTGTAAATTTGAAAATTAATCACTTTTTGTTAATATGTTTTTGCGAAAATGTTAACTTTTAATTTTTTTTTTAGATTTTACGTTAAATAATAAAAAAATATACAATACTTTGATTAAACTTATTTTATTTTATTTTATTGTCTTTTCGAGGTACATAGAAATCATTTTTTGAATTCTTTTATTGTAAATGAAATTATCAAGGTATGCAATAGTGGATTAAAAATAAGATTAATATTTTTACATTATTAAAGTTAGGATATGATTTATTGTTTTCCTTGTCTTATTTTCAGTTCACATTTCTTTTAGTTATGAAATGGATATTTTGTTGTGGAAATCTGGTTCCTCTCTTATTTTCATATTTGATACATAAAAACTGTTCCGAAAACATATTACAAATTATATCCCTATTTTTAATTTAGGTAAAAGAGAATTTTAGTTTTTTGGAAATCAAATTTGAACATTAATCGTATGTTTCTATGATTAAAACAATTTTTTTGAGAAAATACAAATATTTTTAGAGAATTCCGTTATAGACTACAAATATTTTTAGTCCAAAAACTTCATATATTTTCAAATATATACATAATTATTTTGGTATAATATTACAAACATATATAATGTTTTTTATCTAAAAGTTGGTATGCCAAGTGTGACTTTATGATTGATAAAATTTATTTTTGTTAAGAATGGGACAAAAATTAATAATTATTAAGCGATGAATGTTTTTATTTTGTAGCTTAAAACATAATTATATTTTAGTTAATTAATATTTAATTATGTAGTCTAAAATTCAGTTATGTACTTTCATAATTTAATTTATAGATAAAATTATATAATATTTCGATTAGTAATTTTTAGCATTTTATTATCATTTTAAGGTAGAAGCTCATAATTTTTTGAAAATTTTATTATGAAAAAAAATGACTAAGGTACGAAACAGTGAATTAAAAACCAAATTATTATTTTTACAATTCAAAATAAATATTTGATTCATATCGCTCCACATTATATTTTCAGTTAACATTTCTTTTAGTTATTAAATAGATATTTTATCGAGGAAATTTGGTTCTGCTCCTTATTTTATATTTGATACGTGAATAGCTCTTACAAAAGCATGTTGTAAATTACATCTATATTTTTAATTTTGATAAAAAATTAATTTTATCCTGAAATTGAATCTAAACATTAATCACATGTTTTTTATGATCAAAACATTCTTTTTTGAATTTTCTGATAAATGTAACAGAGTCCTCCATAAATGTTTAATCGAGAAACTTCCAGCATTCATTTATTTTCTTAATAAATATAAATCCTAAAAGTTTGACAAATTAGTATATAACTCATTTTTATCTTAAAAAATGAAATTTTAAATTTTTAATAAGTTTACCCCATAAAACTCATTTACAATATCATGTAGGTTAAATTCAAGATTTTACAGACATTTACAAATTATTTTGTTAATATATCGTGTGCAACGTTTAGGTTACAAACTAGAATCATAAAAGTAAATGAAATTCAAAGGATTATTCGTGTAATGTAACAACCTTAATATATGTTCTCATGGAATATGTTAACTCCATATGACCTAGGATAGTAATTTAAAAAATGTAGTTGCATGAATGACATGCAAGTTAGAATGCCAATAGGTTCTTAGGCATATTGAGCAAGCGAGGCTAATGTAAGAAATATGGATTTTAATTTGGGGAATGTTTTTAATTTACCTAAGGGATTCAAAATAGCTTCAACAGATGGTATTTCTCCATAGTGGAAATAAGTAGAAAATCTATTTTTTCGATTTATGGTTCAAACAAAGAAAATTGATACCTCCCACCTCTATACTCATATTATACAAGGGTATTACTAAGTAATACCGTCGGATAATACATAAAATGATGCTATATAAGTTACACATGGGATATTCCCTTGGGTTAACACTGGTATGTATTTAAGCATCGAATAAGAAACTCACATATACATACACAGTATCGACGACACGTTGGCCACCAGGATAGAACAATACACAACATATAAAAATCAACAAATATAGGGTAAGTATTGTAGCGATAAGATATAATATGAAATACATAAGTAATAATGAGAGTATAAAATATCTCAAATATGTATAATAACTTACAATCCTGCATAGATGTACAATAAGTCTACATCACACAAATGATGTACAACTATCCTATATCAAGCCTCTGCTATGTCTACTAAACGCATGTTGTACTTACATGCCATGTACCTCAAAAGTATCAAACCGACCCTATGAATTACCTAAATAACACACGAGTCAAACTATGTCTAAATCAAGGGGATACTCACTATATAAATAAATATGTAATATACATACAAGAATACAATAACATATATAACTATGTTATATCAAAAGATAATCACCAGAAAATTCATGTGAATATATATATACATGTACATGCATATGCACATGCATACGTATATGGATATGTGTATGTATATGTATATGTATATGTATATGTATATGTATATGTACATATATAGTGTGTACGGTAATAATTGAATGGTAGATAAACAATCCCCCAGATGTCAGATGACGCCAAATATCACCAAAACCTTACATATAGATGGCTTTACCTATATATAAACAAATTAATTGATAATTAATAGAATCAACATCAAATGGGTAAATAATCCATGTGACGACCCGCAAATCCATACCCTTTGAATTGACAATAAACAACACATGTCCGACCGAAAAAGCACAGATTAACGGAAAGTCAGGAGAGAGAAAAGAAGAGAGAAGAAGAAGAGAGAAGATAGAACCGAATAGAACAACACAGAATCTCACATCGCAGCGGAATAACATATAATATCATATCAATGATCTTTACAAAACAGAAACTGTATATATACACATTAATCAGAGTTCAACAATCAATCACTAGTTATCAGCCTGGACAGTTATAATAAGATATCCTTACAATTGCTGATAATATAAACAATAACAAAGCATCGGATAATAAACAGATACGTGTATGCGAAAATGAAGATCTCCACATCTCCTGTTGCAGATCCAAAAGCACCAAATCTAAACCTGTAAATATACTCGGTCTAACCCAAGCATTGAAAAGGAAGTACGCCCGGATCAGTTTAGTAAACCAGCGTGAGAAACACACCTAACCAAATTTATTAAACTGCCAAACTTTTCCTTTATCAAAACAAAAGTATCTCATAAGACATGCCCACACATAAATACGGACAGTTTTTACCTTATGATAACTAAAACATTTCATATGAAATTCTCTTATATTATAATAGTGTCTAGTATACAAATAATATTAATCATAGCCGAAATTGTTACATTGATCAAATTTCAGCATATAGCCCAAAATGGCTAATGCAATCAAAATGGCAGGTACGTAGCGGAGTTTGGATTACCATACAAATGACCAGGTGAAGGGACCACTTTTCGATAGGTACATCTCTAGATGGATGTCCCGAGGCATAGAACATCTACCCTCTACCAACACAAGACCGGCCTACCTCTACAACCAGATAGTACCAAATATGTCATCCTCCGGTCGTTACTGACCTTTTCCAAGGGTCCTCATAGCATACAAACCACAATAATCAGATACACGACGTCATAGCGTGTAAAGATATATTTTGAAGAGGATGATCATATCCTACTTGGGAGCGACCCACTTAGCCTTGCCGCATCTAACCCTGTTTTGGTCATTTCCGGTTGATGAGGCCTGAGGTAACGATTACCTTTCACATATCACAAATCACATCACTTAGAATGCCACACGGCCATTTCTATTGACTACTAATTGCCATCCACAAAATACAACCCTCAGACTCGTACATCTCAAGGAGGGCATTAAGCTAAGAGAAGTTGCCTTCTCCGCCACCATTAATGTACGTTTGTAAAAACCAATGTACGTTATCTTAGAAATGCAATTTCACACAAACATACATACAAGTTATCCAGGAAAAGGATAAACCGAAGGTACTTTCCTTCCACATCTTGTTAGGATTAGTAGCGAATAGTCATTGCATTGGATATTTCATAACGAAGAGGCTACTGCTACTAGATGTATATTGGGGATTTAACCCCAAAGGATCAATAAGCAGTCCTTCACTACGAAAAGAGTATCAGTATCATCACAATATGCACAATCGTTGCATAAATGTTGGTCCGAAGTGGTTTTAAGATAAGTCTGATCCCGGTCTCTTTGCATCAACAACCCAAAAGCGTTGCTCAACCTCACATAGAAACTTAATCTCATAGACTTATCATGTCTCCAACTTTCAACTTGCTATCCTTCGGCCAAGAAGGAAGCTCGATAGATTGAAGTAATACTCCGCACTACATGAATCAACATCCTCAACACAAATGATAATCAAGCCTACATAGGTGGCTACGTACTAAGCGTACGACTAAATAGTTCCCACATCAAGTCGAGGAACTAAAAATGGCCAAATTTGATAATCGGTTATTTAACTATCATAGCAACATATAAATATCTAGCACCATAAACAATTACGAGGTCCTTTTAATTAATCTTTTATTAATTAAATCACTTGCCAATTATTCACCTCAAATTATCTTTAAAAGTATATAATTCCCAAAACCATTTCAACTTTCTATATTAGAAAACATTTCCATATACTTATTTAGTAATAAGTGATTCACAATTCTCTTTATTTTCAACACTTAGAAAATATTACATATACTTAAATAATGATTAAAAATATATTTTTATTCTTTAGATGAAAACATTCTCTTAAAAATACGTATTTGGGCCAAAACGAATGTTGCGTAAAACATCCTTACAACAATACAAATCATTAATATAGGGATTCGAAAATAAGATAGATATATAAATCCCATATGCTGTATAAAACATCTTCTTTTGAAAATCATTTACTATAATAATAGTGTTATAGTCCATCATTTCCTTACTTCTCGAAAACATCTATTTCAACAATGAATGTTGAAATCTTTGGTTTCGATACTTAACACATTTTAAAACATCTTTAAACCGTTTAATTCTATTTAAAATATCACTTTTCAAAACTTGTCTTTAAATTTAAAAGATCACTTTTCAAAACATATCCATTTTATTTAATATACTATTCACTATCCAAAATGTGAACACAGTTCATTTTCAAAATTCATTATTATTGAACATTTAATTTAAAGGATAATTCACTGTCCCAAATCGTGAATATATCTCCTTTACCAAATTCATTACTTCTACATATTTATTAAAAGGATTATCCATTGTCCATAATCGTGAATAAAATCTCTTTAATAAGCTTTCACAATTTACTTATCAAATTCAATTGATTTTGAATTTATAAAATAATGTTTATAAACTCCATTTCTATTTGTAAAAACTTCAATTTATAAAATTCTTTTAATAACAAATCTCATTTATAAGTTAATTATATGCCAAAATCTAATTATAAGTTAATTACTTATAAATCATTTATTCACAAATTTATTCATTTTATAAGTTCACAAATTCATAAATCTGTAAATCTTATTTACTTATAAGATTCAATTATCACTTCATTTTAACATTTACAAAACTCATCTATAATTCGATTACTTTGATTTATAAAAATTCAATTTTATAAATCTTATATACAAACCATTTATAATAAGCCAAAAATCTCAATTTAACTTATTTTAGAAAATAGCTAACTTCGTATTTCAAAAATCACATTTTGATTACATTTTCATGAAAATCGTAATTTTTATAACATAAAATTTGTAATATTTATTTATTCAAAATAAATCCATTTCCTTAACACTTTAAAAAAAAATATTTTCAAAATCACTTGAAAATCCTTTTTGATTTGGAAACCATCACTTTTATATTTTTAAATTACCAAAAATAGGCCCAATGCTGCAGCAGCACTAAATACATCAATCACATCAATCCTGACATCCAAAACATCATATATCATATGATAACAGCATATATCACAATATCTGTAAATAAAACCAATACTATTGACGAATCCAGTTGGATCCCTCCAACCTATCACCTGCAACAAATATACAGATTAGAATATGTGTACAATGTCCGCTTCGAGGCAGACGCGTGTATAAAGGGTCATCCGCTCATACATGGGAATGTATGGAGTCTCATCTGCTCCAATAGACATGAATATATCCAAATACCAATAGAATATGTCTAACAACTATCATCCAACTAATATATATATATCCAACTGTAACATCCCGGAAATTTTGATTTTAAAAATTTGGCAATTTATTGGAACTTTTAAATTTAAATTTGAGAAATTCAAAAGAAATAAAATATTGAAATGAAATTACATAGTTATTTAATGTTAATAACTAAAACAACTTTTCCTTTTAACAAAGTAAAACAAGAAATTGTGCTAGATGAGCTTTTAATAGAAATAAAATTGTTAAAGTAAGTTATGATGAAATTATAAAAATTTAAATCACATAATTATAATTAACATCTAAACAAATAAACAAATAATAAAACAAGATAACAAAACAGGACATAGGCAAAGAAAAGAAAAATCTACAAAATAAACAGAGTAGTACTTACACAACCATAAAATAAGGTGGCTGTAACATACAAAGGAAACCAAGGAAATGCAAGAGAGTAAAGCATTCAAATAGGATAGTACTTATAAAAAAAAAAATCAAACAGCATGAACATTACATGCTTCCATTAAATGCTTGCATTTAATGCCTAGCCTCTCAGCACTACTTGATACCATCTCAGCCGAAAACAAGTATTGCTTAGTCAACAAAAGGAAATAAACCCATACCTGATCACACATAACATATTTGAATAACACTGTTTTCTTCTATCATATATATGTATGCAAGGCACCCTATTTTAGTTCGTCCAGAAAATCTTAGCAAAGCCTGAAAACAAAAGCAAGCATTTATTTTGTAAATTCAAAGCTCAGTTATACAACCAAACAAAGGATCAGAATAGAAATTAAAAAAGAAAAGAAGATTATCACCTTATATTACAAGTTGAAAGGCAAATTTCTGAAGGAAGTTTCAACTGCAGAATCAAAACAAAACCAATATATAGTCTCTGTTTCTATATTGTTCAAGTGAGTAAACTTTTATTTTCTCAAATCTTTGGTTGCTGTGTGGATATTGGATGATGTAGGGAGTTAAAACTTTGTTTTACATCTTGGATATATGAATGTATGTTTTGTTCTTCTGCATGTTGA
Organism: Allium cepa; assembly: GCA_030765085.1. Taxonomy (NCBI): domain Eukaryota; kingdom Viridiplantae; phylum Streptophyta; class Magnoliopsida; order Asparagales; family Amaryllidaceae; genus Allium; species Allium cepa. Next base: position 209,632,583 of record CM060934.1, read on the forward strand.
TTGTATGCATTTCAATCCCTGTTTTGCTTCAGGAAAATTAAAACCACATATCACCTTCCTTCTTTGTTTCTAACAGAGATTTTTAACAAGTTGAAAATTGCTTTAAACTCACATTACATATCAGTAAAGAATTAAAATATTTTATAGAGTTTTTCTTCCTGGAAAATAAAAACACAGTTAAAATGCAAAATGGGTTTAAATTTCAAACCTCATAAGTTTTAATTTCAAACATATTATCTGGAAGCTTATCAAAATTGATGATTTTTGAAAGTAAATTCTAAATTTTTAATTCAGTATTTACTGTGATAAGCTGGAATGGTCGATTTTTGGGTTTTTGGTTAGTGTCGATCATCAATGAAATGGCTGGTGTCGTGGTTGCTTGTGAAGGGGGAGGAAGACTCAGGGATCCCAGGAAAAATGTTAAAAAATTTAATTATGGCAAGAATTTTGGGTACGAAATCAAATTAGGGTTTAAGAACCCATGTGCCTTCGTGGTCAGAAAACACGGTGCTGCGCCATAAGTAGGCGATCGGATTTCGAGACTCCGGTGGGGATAGAAGCATCAGGTCAAGGCGAAGCTTCAGCCGAGATTTCGCGGCCTCTAGTGGCCGAAGGTGGGAGGACGAGGCGTTGACAGGGACGGTGGTAGTTCCAATTTATGTTACAGGTTACGAGGTCGAACTCAAAATTTCGAATTTGAGATGGTGAAGGAAATTAGGTGATCGGGGATTGGATTAGGGAGGATTATTGACTTGCTCGTCGATGCAGTGACGCCTGAAGATCATCAACGGCGTCGTGCACGTATACGTGCACGAATTTATGACCTGGAAAATTTGATTGCCTGAAGCGTTTCAGGTTTGTTTTCTTATGGGTTGAACTCGAAGTTTGACTCGGGGAAAACAGGGCAGAACTCGAAGGGAGACTCGGGAAGTTTCAGGGTTTTGTCGTGACAAATTTGGACTTAAACAAATTTTGAAATTTTTTTATTACACGGGTAGCATTGGGTTGAAACTCGAAGCAGGGAGCGTTCGAGCTCGGGCGTGACTCGGGGGAAGCCTCGGGTTGGCCGCCTGAAAGAACATATTCAGTTTGAAATTGTCGAAAACTTAAGTTTAAACAATTTTTATAAGCATTCTTTATAAAATGATGATTGTTTGTTAATGGAATGTGAAGTTAATTAAATAATGATTAAAATTTTCAAATCTTAATGACACTTCTAAAATATGTTCAAAACAATAATTTGACTGAGATTTTAAGTTAATATAAAAGTGAAGTAAGGTGTTTAAAGTAATTAAATTTTAATTTATTTAATTTTGATACATCATTTATAAAGTCATCAATAATAAATAATATAATTTAAAAGAAAATTAAAATATAATGTTGTTTAAAACTAAATCTTAACTTATTGAGGTGAATTATTGAACATGGTTTAAAAGAGATAATCAAAACAATTTAAATTATCCTTTGGTTCATTTAAACAATTAATGATTAGTTAATATAATCCCTTAAGAGAAAAAAAAATTATCTAGTAAATTAATTAATATTAAAGTTTAAATTAAAAGATAATTAAGATTTAATAAATTAATAATTAAGATAAATTGATTTTGAAATTAATTAAGAAGTGATAAATTAATGAAAATGATTAAGATCTAATCAACTGTAATTAATTGTAAGTAATCATTGAATTAAGATTTCTAAAGGAAGTAACTATGTAATAAATAAAACTAAACCATATGATTTATTTATCCAAATTAAAGATGCTTTGATTGTTCTTGATTGCTGTATGTTGGATTGATATTCCTGTAGTTGATATGATGCTATGTGATATTGAATATTTTGAGCTGAGCTGTGATATTGGTATTACTACTGTATGATTTGTAAAAACCCTGTTGTCCGTAAAACGACATTTAAACTTCGATGCGACAGGGAATCAGATTTCATTTGGTTATCCGAAACCCACATCGAACCTGTGAATATTTGTGAATGACATCCACATGTTTTAAAATTTGACACTCACTATTCGAATTCGCCGGGAAAGGACCTTTGGGTCGTATAACCCATTTCGAATATGTGATTCAACGTTATGGATAGCATTTGAAGACCGGTGTTGAAGACCGGGTATTTGCGAGAGCGATAGGATGACCTGTCGATTGACTCTGCACCGAGTTGCTCCGGTATAGAGTTCTCCATATGTGATGGGGAATCCGATCAGGATTGTGGATATCCGGATTGCAAGGACTTCTTTGGAAGTGCCTTCGGTTCTGTTCGAGCCCGGAACAGACTTGTATGGATTGTATGTCTGACATTACAAGTTGAGATATAAAGCTGATTTCTTTCAAATATATTTCTGTTGGTGGTGGAGAATTTATTCTTTTAGCTTAACACCCTTCTCTGAGACGTACGAGCTCAGAGGTTATGTAGTTGAAGGTTATCAGCGATATATTCCCAATTTGGTAATGTGACATGCTGAGTGTTGCTGTGAAATGATCATTGTGTTGATCATTTGTGATAAGATCATTTGTTTGATCGTTTATCTTTGTGATCATTTCTATGATCATTTGTTGACCCAAAGCACAGCTTTTGTATAAAGCGTGTTTTTGTGGACGAGACTTCGTCGAGCCTCACACCCCGGAATGGTCAAAACAAGAAAGATGCAGCAGGGTTATGAGGGGTAGCTCCCTTTAGGGTATGTGCATTTCCTTCTGGATAGAAGTGGTATCATGGTATGGAGCCCAGATACTTAACTTATGTTGATATCGCAGATATATATATTACTTTGTGATTTGTTGCTGGGGCCCCGGTTAAAGGTTGTTTACAACCGGGAGATGGCATACTCGTGTCAGTTGTTACCCAGTTTGAAGGGTAACCCGGCCTTGTGTTGGCAGAGATCCGGTTAGGTTCTCGGGGCGTCTTTCCAGAGGCGTTTCCATGTGGCAATGGGAAGTTCCTTGGCCTGACCATTTGTTGGAAATCCAAAGAAATAATACGAGCCTTGTACGGTTTTAGTTGTATAACCTGTCACCTCAGGTGACAGCTATAGTAGGCATAGTATAATGGTACCTATGCTGGCTAAGATTAATATTCTACTTTTGAAATGTTTTCTTCACTATGCACTAGTTATAATATCAAAGAATTTCTTTTCTCGTACCAAGCATATTTAGCTATCATAAGAAGAAATCTCCTCCAATTCTGCGTTTGCATTGTGTGTGTGGCGGGAGGTCTTATGGTAGTTCCATTTTTAAAAGCATTCCGAAAATTCTTTTATAAATCTTGTTTTATTTAAATGCAACTGTTTTTGTTTACTCATACCAGTCCCATGACTGATCCGGAGTTTATTGTTTTCTTCCCTAAACTCTGGGTGCCCATTATTTCCACACGGGCAGCCTAGTAGCAGGTTTCTGTATTTTGGAGTAGCAGTATTTTGGAGCTCTTATCTTGGAGATATCTTAGGAGCTATTGGAGATTTCAGGTGTTAGCTTTTGGGAGTTCGTTATCATCTCTCTCATTTGAGAACTTTTGGATATATGTTCACTGTTGTATTATCATGATGTTGTATTTGGAGTTGTAGTGTATGTATTATGTACTCTGTTGTAGTATGGATATTATGTTGATGTTGTAACAGTGATGTTATTTATGATATTGATTCTGTTCCGCTGTTTTATATTCATCTAATTGTTGTTATAAGCTCCGGCGATGCGAATTTGATGTCGTTTATCGGACATCGAGTTTGGGTCGTCACACCAACTATCATCCAACTAATAGAATATATCCAAATACCAATAGACATGCAATCAAAAGCAACAAATCCAACCATCAAACAACTATCATCCAACTAACATCCAATAAAATAATACCTATCCAACAAATCCATAACCAAACCAATATAAGTTCATTTCTTATTGATATTCATTGAATTGATTTTCGATTAAATCACATTTGATTCATTAACATTGGATTTTATTAACATTCATTTATCCATTTTCAATTAGTTTACATTCACCAATTTACATTCAAGTTAATTCACTTTCAATTCAAATCAAATTCAATTCTATTTAGATTTACTTACTTCCAATTTGAATTCAATTACTTAGCTTTCAGTTTTATTAGTTCAATTTCATATGAATTTCTATACAATCAACTAACATTCATCCAACAACTAATATATATCCAACATTACCATATTAGTTTAATTTACTTTAAACTCAAACATTCACATTTTTTGTTTACATTTGATTTAACACTTTTCATTTCCAATTGGTTTAATATCTACTTGACTTTCATTCAATTATTCATTTGCTAGTACATTTTATAACTGAAGTTAAATTCATTATATAACTCAAATTCATATTCATCACCTCATTTCAATAACTTATTTGATCTAGTTCAAATTTAATTCAATTTATCTAACCTTCCTTTAGTTAAATTTCCAAATCATATATTTATTATGCTAATTCAAATTTATTTAACTTTACCAAAATTAAAATCTCCATTTCATATTATAAGTGAAAACTCATTTCACTTATATTTATGGATTCCAAACTGGATTTTATATTCAAATTTGTTTATCAAAACAAAACTTCAATTTCAATTAACTATTGATAACAAATCCATCACATAGAAACTCGAAAATGATACTGATGTTGCTGTAGTGTAACGACCCGTAAATTTTAACCGTTTTAATAATGTGATTAATTGAATTTTTGAAATTTTAAATAATAAAATTTTGAACAGGAAAACAGTAGTTTCACTATCTTGGGTATTGCCTCATGTGCCTTGTCATACTTGTATCCCTATATACGCGACCACTACGAATTTGTTTTGTATTATACCTATGGAGTACTCCCTGATATCCTACTAGTTTATGGTGGAGTTTACAGTGTTGTATAGACTATGAAACTTATATAAAATGTTTTAAGGGGGATAATGGTGACCCCTTAACGCTATTTTGATACTTTATATTACTGATAGACATTATCTACTTAGCGTACACTACTATATATAGATAGTTTAACGGATCCTTAGAGGATGGTTATCCCAACATCCTTTAAGTTACTTGTATTTCAGTTATTATTTCACTTGAGTTGGATTTATTGATATAAGAATGTTAATCCCGACTCGAGTGTTTTTTGTTTTGCTTTACGCTCGGGTCAGACTGAGTGTACCAGTATTCAAGACTCACCTTTGGAGTTGGAGCTTCGCTTGGAGATCCAGCTATCTATCCAGCTTTCAGATATTCAGTTGATTCTAGTGATGTATTCTGATTTTTGTATTTGACTATTGTATTCGAGATCTGTTGTAACTTATTTAACTCTGATATATATATATATAGTAGCTTCATGAACTACTATTCATTTTGTTTCCGCTGCATTTATTACTATGTCTGTGATCTGTGATTATTTATTTACTGTATATGTTCAGTTTTGCCAAATTTAAATTAACAATTCGGTATTTTGAATTATTCAAGTCCGGCATGTGCGGATGCGAATAGTCCAAAATAGTGGGTCGTTACAATTGGTATCAGAGCTTTGGTAGCTCTAGGCAAAACTTAGCATATATGGTAAATGTATTTACAGAATCACTTTCATTCGAGTTTGAATCTCTTCCTTTTTGTCTCGATTCCCTTGAATTTTGGAACGTTCCCGTGGTTTCAAAATTCATTATTGTCCCTCACTATTTGCATTCGTCTGAATTCTGGAGTATCCCATAACTCCACTTTGAATGATCTTTATAATGGATTGGCGATCTCGCCAATATTCTTGTGATTTGTAAAGGGGTGAAACTCTTTTACAATTGACATCGATTCACCGAAGATTTATATATATCTTCGGTTTAGATGCAAATATCTCTTGTTATCTCGAATTCTATCTCTTGAGATTGAATGTAGATTTGTCTCAGAATTCTACATCGATCTTATTTTTGAAGTCACGGTCGACCCGGTTAAGGTTGCCCGCGATTTATATAAACTTATCCATCTTCCTATTTTGATTATTTAATCATCTTATCTTTGTTTCGAACCTATCTTCAAATCAAAATTCTATTTAATTTGAGTCTATCAATTTGAATCTCTATATTCTTTCTTTGAAATCCATGCTTGTATAGTCGAACGAGGAAGTGTATTTGTGAATTTATATTGAAAATGTTTTATATATTCTGTTCTTTGAGTTGTTGATGTTGATTTGGGTTTTCGATCGATTCGTTTGATCAACACTATCGCTAGGATTTCCAAAACACTTGAACAGAAAAAATTGACACGATATTGTTTTCGAATTTGGTAAACAAAATAGTTTTGTATGATTATATTATATATAAATATAAGTTTTCTGAAATTAAATTGTTAATGAATTTGTTGTCAGTAATGATAATATTTGATTTTCATTTATTCTTTTGTAAGCCATTGACTATTGCATAATATAAATAAATGAATTTATAAAACTTAGTTATAATTTGATTTGGAATTTGAAGTGAAATTTAAATTAGAATTTGAGAATTTAATTTCCGATAATTTCGAGCTATGGTTTTAAAGTTTAAAATGTATATTATTTAAAATATTTTTGAATAGAAATGGTTTTCAAAGAATTTTAAATGATTAAATTAGAGCTCTTCTCTTTTGTCACTGGAAAATAATTTCGGTGATGACGGCCGCATCATCGACATTCATTTTCGAGTTCCGAAGTGGAGAGACTATTCTGTAGCCCTGCTACACTTTTGTTTGGAAAAAATAAATTGATTTGAATTTCTAAACATGAATTGATTTATAATATATATTGAAGATTTTAAATTTGGTTTGATATATTATATATATATATTTCATCTATAAAATGGTTTGAAGTTAATGGGAAATTAATTCTTAAAATTTTGATTTAAAAATGATTTCCAATGAGGCGAAATTTTTGACTAATTACTTAACTTGAAGTAAGTAAATTGTAAAATTTCATTTGGATAATACTCAATTGCATTATATATAACTTACCTAATTTTCAAAAGTTAACTATGTAACTGGATATTATACAATATAAAATAATATCAAAGGAATTTTTAAATAAATTTGGGTAGTTATAATAAGTGTAAATATACTTAATATATGCGATAAGATATATTAAGTAGAATAAATTAATAGCAATTTGAAATAAACAAAAATTAAATTTGTCGAATAAAATATGATTATAATAAATGACTATTCAAACTTATGATCTTTGAAATTGTTAATTTAAGATAATTGGAAAATATACAATATAAAATGTCTTTATAAATAAAAATATGAGTGCTTATAATAAATGTGATACACTTAAAGTTTAATTATAAAATGATTAATAGAGTTAATAGAATACTAAGTTAGTCGAATAATAAATGGATTAATAAAATAAATGGTTGTTTGAAATAAATTTTGTACCAAACAACAACAAATTGAAAATAAACCAACTTAATGAAATCCTTGAGTTTAAAATCAATTATTGAATATTAATTAATTCAATTGAAATTTATAGGGTTTAAATTAATTGTTTATTTTGGAATTCGAGTCTATTTTCTTCTGGTTGTTTCTATTCTCCTACCTCCTTCCTTTTCGGGGGCGAAAAGTTTTGAGTGGGGGAGAGTGTAACGACCCGTAAATTTTAACCGTTTTAATAATGTGATTAATTGAATTTTTGAATTTTTAAATAATAATAATTTTATATTTGAAATGCGTCTAGTTAAACATAGCAACTGGTAAATTTTCATTCGAAAATTGAAGTTTATTTTCGTGTATAATTTTATTTCGATTTAATCAGTTAGGAATTGATGTAAATAAAATCTTTTCGAAACCTAAATATTTTTATATAAAAAAATTGTAAATCATCTTCTGAGCAAGACGTCATTTTTCGTTTTTTCAAATTCGGACTTCTTTAGCTCCGTCGATCTTATTTTTCTGCGTTTTTACTGTATTTTCCGCTAGTAGAAAATTCGAATTCTTATAATTCAATCGTACCACTGATATCCGTGTACCGTTTTAATCGTCTCGTCGTACTGATCTCTACGGTATATTTGATCGTGAAATTTAAAGTCCGGTGTACGTTGCACTTTGCAAAACGCCTTTTGTATCAGTACACGTTTCGTGCCTTTTGGGTTCTTGTGCCTATTCAAATTTCCACAGTGTAAATCAACGGTCCTTAGCCTTTATTATTCTTGAAATTCTGAAAGGCTGCTCGCCCATTAACCTTCTCAGTCTCTTTCTGTTCCACTGTTTTATCAGTGCCTTCAATTGAATACAAAGGAAACAAGTTTCTTTTACATTTAATAACAACCTGCACACATTTTTCTTACTTTTCTTCACCAAACCTACGCATTTCTTTTGGCCAAACTTAGCCCCCATTGTTTCCCATGCAAGCGAATGCGTTCCAGTGTACTACATCTCCGCCTCTCCATCCAACCCGTGCCGACCACATCACAACGCCTCCTCCCACGTCACCAACCCTCCCGCATGCCTCCACACACACCAACCTCACTCGCTGCTGTAAGCATCTCCACTCGTCATCCTCTCCAGGCGCAACTGAAGCCGCGACCTTCCCTCCATCACACAGCATGGCAGCGACCACCTCTCTGACTTTCCCACCCTCACAGCTCGAGCCTACACCATAACAACCCGCGTGTGCACATCTCCTTCATCCCGCATGCTCACTCGCTAGCACGAGCCTCATGCTAGCCACCATCTTGGCCGACCATCTCTTCTGTAGAGGTATAGATCTATACCTATTTTGTTGTATATTGATCTCTTTGCTGTGTAAATATGTGTAAATTTCATGGTTGTTTCGGCTTAAAGTATATTAGTTTTATAAGATATTTGTTATTCAAGATAGTATGTATAGAATTTTATGTATTGTATTTATATATTAGAAGCTATAGTTAGTTTACATAAAATTATTTTTATATATGTTCATATATTTCACGTGTGATCAGTTTTAGTTAGTAGCATGTATACTATATTAAGTAAGTTGGATTTTTTTATAACAAATATTGTTAAGAATATATATACATATTAGTGAGTTATGTTTTAGTGTAAAGGTATTATTATATATATTATATTGTGTCAGATTGTGTGTATATATATGTGCTTTACAGCTTGTAGTGAATTGTTTATCTGAAATATATATATATATATATATATATATATATATATATAAATATTAAAGTTACGTGGTTGTGTATATATTAGCTTATATATATATATATATATATCTATAAGTCTTCTGTTGAGTTTTGTTTTAGTTATAATAGTGCAGTGCTATATATTGGTTACAGTTATAAGTGTTAGTTATATTATATATGTTTAAATCGGCTGTTATATTTATGCATAGAAGTACTTTATAATATATATTATCTATTACATATAAGACCTTATGAACTATATGTTTTATATATACAGATTTTAAGTATAAGGTATACTGGTTTGAAAACGTAAGTTGTATAAACCTGGTTTGTGTACAAAAGTTCATATTAATATTCTATGTATTATTTGTTCGTGTAAAATTTATACCAGTATGTATATTCGAATGCTAGAAGGTTGTATTTTTTATATAAATGAGTTTAAAACTTTACTTTTATTTTTGAGAACGATATATATTTAGTATCATAAGGTTTACAGTTTATAGTAGTTTACTTATACCAATTATCTTCATTTGATTCCGATTCTGATTAAATTCATCGATTCTATCTACCAGTGTATCCGTCGAGCTCGTACCCATTATGCTTTGCTTTGAAATTTGTGCCTGGATTCGTAATCTATTTCATTGTCAAATTTCTTTAGACTCGAAAGGTGAGCAATCACTCACGATTAATGTTCTTTTATTTATTAAATTTGATTTCAATTGAAACGACAATTGAAACATGCGGTAGTTAGTTATTTACACTGTTATATATATGTTATTACCTGTATCAGTTCACCTGTGACATCTGGCACCGTTATCTGTTATTTATTCGATGATAATTCAGTTTGGTTGATAAATGATTGATTGTTTGATGTTGATATTGGACGTTAAAGTGTTAATGTATGAAGTGATAAATAATTTACAATTGAAATTGATATATGTGTTGAATTTGATTAGATAAAATTTGTATAATATGACCCCTTTAAATGTTTAAATTATTTGACATGTAGAAATATGGTTAATTACACCTTGAACCATTTAAATGCATATTGTATAAATTGATGTAGTATGAAACCGAATAATAGATATCAAGCGAAGAACCGTATAAATATTAGTGTAATAATCTTTAATCTACATGAAATGATAGTGTAGATTCTAGAAATAATTATATTAATTTGCACAAGCAACAATGTGAATTAATACGATTATTTCGGGATTATTTGAATTAATTATTGGATTGTTATTGATTGTTGTTATTGCTTGTTTATTTACTTTGACACCATCCCAGTTATCACACTGCAAGTTCCCTTTGCTATACTTTGATTTTTGAATTGAAATGGAATCGGGTTGAAATGATAAATACCCAAATAAAACTTTGACTTAGGATAGAAAATTAAATAAACCCAATTGGCCAATACTTTGATTTAAAATAAAATAAAGATTTTATTTGAATAAAGAATAAAGTTTTGAAATGAAGTTGGAATTTGAGATTTAATAAGAAGAAAATGTTAATATTAATTAATCTGAAATAAAATATTAATATAGTAGTTGATGAAAGAACGTTGTTTTATATTTAATTATTTAATAATTAAGTTTGGAATTATTTAATAATTAAGATTGGAATTATTTAATAATTAGATTTGGAATTAATTATTAATTAAAATTTGAAATTATTAATAAAGTTTTGAAGTTATTTAATAATTAAATAAGATTGAATTATTTAATAATTACATAAAAATTTAATTCTTTAATAAGTAAAATTGAATTTCTTGAATAAGTGAAATTAAGTTTCTTTATTAATTGAGTTTTGAAATTTGTAACAAAGTAAATAAATAAGTGAAATTCAGTTTTAGGACAACTAAGTATAAAGAAATCAACTCATGTCTGCCCCCGATGTCCTAACCCATACCCCCTACGTCAACTCAACAGTTCCTCCCCTCACCTCCTCTGTCGGCGCTGTTGTACCACCCCCATCCACCTCCGATGTCTCTGTCCTTCCTCCAACCTCCTCGAAGCCATCACCTCCGTCTCCCAGTAATACTGTCCCTACTATCATCAACTCTGACCGCAATCAACTCTTTCATCTACCCACTGTGCTTTCGGTCCCCCCTGATAGCCCCCCGCTTGTCCCTCCTGACCCTTTCCCATCTCGACCACCTTCCTCATCACCTCTAACTCAACCCGTCGTTCCTCCTTCTTATACTCAAGGTGAACAGAAATGGACTTCGCTTTTTAAGCACAAACCCAAGAATGCTGGGAAGTACATCCCCGTTGACCTGACTCCAGAGTATGAAGATAATGTTTTACTACCAACGCAGGCTGTTCTTGAAGCTGGAGCAGTGATCTGGAACGAAACACGGGTTGGTTTTTTCCTAGACAAACCGTTGTCATACACAGCTGTAATTACAAAGCTTAAAAACATCTGGAGATTAAAAGGCTCTGTTACAGTTAAGTCAGATGGAACCATTTTCTTATTTAACTTCTCCTGTTCTGAAGACAGAAATAAGATTCTTCAAAGTGATCCTATTATTATGAATAATAAGTTGTTCATAGTCAAACCATATGATGCAGCTATAAGTAATGTAACTGGCTCAATCACTGCTGTTCCAGTTTGGGTTCATCTGTACAATCTCCCTATTTTTGCCTGGTCGCCTCTAGGTATCAAATGGCATAGTTGCCATTTGGGGAAAATGTTGTGTATGGATGAGATGACAGAAAAGCAAGAGAGATTGAGCTACGCGAAATGCTTAGTTGAAGTTAAACCGGACAAGGAGGTTCCTGACGAGTTTATGATTAAGCTGGTGGAAGGAGGATATCAAAAAATATACGTGCAGTATCTGTGGAAGCCAGATGTTTGTATATTGTGCAAAAAATTTGGCCATATAATTGATAGTTGTGACATTAAGGAGAACAGTCGAAATGATAGTGACAAGGAAATAAGAGATAGTGTTAGTAAAGAAAACAAAGGAGTAACAACAGAGACAGCCCGAGTTAATAGAAATGACAGACCATTCCAGAAAAGAAATATTAAAACATGGCAACGTGTGAGCAAAAGAAGACAGTGGCAGTTGTTAAGGAAAATAAAATGGTTCAAAATAGAGGAAGCAATGAAGAAAATGAGAATGAAATTGATAGAGTTAGATATGACGAAGAAAAAATGGATGATGAAAGTAAAAGAGAGGAGCATGAAAATGGACAATGCGGTAATAGAGAAGTAAATAATGTAGATGCAAATGTAGGTGTTACTCCCAACTCTCAAACTTTAATAGACACTGTGATAAAGGACAAAAGTCCTGAAAAAGAGAGGAAAAATGATGAAAATGATATAGTTGAAAAACTCTTAATATCTAACAAATTTGATGCACTACAAGATCTGGACGAGGAGGAAAACATGAATGACATGCAAGATGATAGTTTGATAGATGATACTCAAAGTCATGCTGCTCTTGAAAGCACTGAGGTAGAGGTACAAAATAATGCTGAAAATCATATATTCCAAAAGGAAGAAAATAGGAAAAAAATGAAACAAGGGAAATATGTGGAGGATCAAGTTGTGAACAGGATTCAACGACCTGGAACAAACGATGCTGGAAAAAATGACGAAGGATCAAATAGTGAGAGTAATAAAGGAGAAGGAACTATCTCAAGTGGTAGGAAAAATAGAAAAAACACAAATAAGAATTCCAAACTCAGAAGTGATGCTCAAAAGAAAGAAGATATGCACAATGAAGATGACACATGCACAACGTATCAGTCTGATAAACAACATACTTACTCTCCGCCCCAAGGAAATGTCTCTTCTCCCAACCATTCCCCTCAACATATATACTCCAAAATCAAACCGCCATCAGCTTACAAAGTTACTCCCCCTATGTCTATTCTCTCCCCTCCAAGCACTCAGCAATCCTCCCCTCCAATACCAAATGTCGCTCCTCTGACAACCTCCCCTACGACTAAAGAAACAAACAACAATGAAGCTTCTCCCATTTCAGCCACAATTCCTAATTACTTGTCCTCGAAGCAGGCAGTAACAAGGAGAATGAAGATAGAACTACTCAATGCACATGTTCTCCAATGATGACACGCATTGGAGCATGGAACATACGTGGTGGTCACCATGTTATCAAGCAAGAGCAATGCAAACAGCTTATCAAAACACATCACCTGTCAATCTTAGCAATACTTGAAACAAAGTTAAATCTTACCTTGACAATCAAGGCAGCTGAATATATTAATCCAGACTGGAATTATATCAACAATCTGAATGAAGCATCGTATGGTAGAATAATGATTCTGTTCAATCCCTGTCATGTTCAACTCATTCCCATCCTTTCCACTTCCCAACTGATACACTGTCAAGCTATTGATCTATCTGATAATTCATCTTTATACGTATCCTTTGTTTATGCATACAACTCGGCAGCTTCTAGAACCTCTTTACTTTCAGTCATTCCAGCTCTCAGACAGTCCACCCACCCATGGATAATTCTTGGGGACTTCAATAGTAGTTTCTCTCTCTCTGATAGAGTTGGAGGAAATCCCCTCTCTCTTAATGAAATTAAACCACTTACTGATACCCTTATCGATGCGGATCTTGTTATGGTCAGATCTGTAGGTATGCAATACACGTGGAACAATAAAAGAAAACATGGATGCGGAACCTTTTCTAGGATAGACCACACCTTCTCCAATCTATTCGCCCTTAACAGATGGCCTTTCCTCTTCAACCATCTCCCTCCTCCTCTCCTATCATATCACTCACCAAAAATTATTCACCTTTTTGGAGCGGACAAGAGAGGAAAAACAAATTTTAATTTTTTTAATTCTTGGGCTTTTGAACCTGACTACAAATCTACTGTGTTAACAGCTTGGAACAAAACTAAAAATGGTAATCACTTGTTTGTTTTGCAGGAAAAAATAAAAGAGATGAAGAAAGTCTTGAAACAATGGGCGTTTAAAAGATTTGGCAAAGGTGATAAAATGAGCTCATTAATAAAAGAAAAGCTTATTGAGGTCCAAACAGCAATGATGTCTAATGTTAATAATGCAAACCTCACATCATCTGAAAGTGCTTTGTCTCAGCAATACTATGAAGTGTTAGCTAAAGAAAACGATATGATAAGGCAAAAATCGAGAATAAAATGGAGGGAAAAAGGAGATAGAAATAGTGCTTACTTTCATGCAAGTCTCAAGAATAATCAGAGAAGAGAAAACATTACTACTATCTATGATATGGAAGGTATTCTACACACAACACCTGATGAAGTCCAGAAAGCTTTTGTTAATCATTTCTCTGCCATGTACAGCAACACAAACAATTTCATTCCCAGTATCGATCTGATCCCTTCTGACCTCATGCCTAGACTTAATGCAGATGATTATAGCTTCCTATGCAATGAAGTCACCCCAGAAGAAATAAAACAAGCTATGTTTTCTCTTAACACTAATTCGTGTGGTGGTCCAGATGGGTTGAACGCACTATTCTACACTTCATGTTGGTCGATTGTCTCAGCTGATGTATGCAATGCTATACTCCTATTCTTCAAAAAGTGTAAAATCTTCAGGTCATATAATTACACCAATATAGCACTAATACCCAAACTTAAGAATGCTCACTGTGTCAACAAATTCCGCCCTATTTCGTGCTGTAATACAATATATAAATGCATCTCTAAGGTCATTGCTACAGGACTTAAGCATGTCCTACCTAAAATTGTCTCCAAAAATCAAGCTGCCTTCCTTCCAGGTAGAAACATTCTGGATCATGTCCTTCTCTCTCATGAACTTATTAAGGGATATAAACGTAAGAATTCTCCTCCGAAAGCGATGATGAAGCTTGACATCATGAAAGCTTTTGACATGCTGCAATGGGACAGTATTGTTCGAATCATGGGATATATGAACTTCCCACCATACTTTATATCTTGGATATATGAATGTATCTCTTCTCCGACCTATTCAGTCACTGTCAATGGTATGATAGAGGGTTTTTTTGATAGTAAGCAAGGCATTAGGCAAGGAGATCTGCTATCTGCTTATGTTTTCATTCTGGTCATGGAACTTCTTACAAGGATGTTTGATAAACTTATAAACCAAGGAAAATTTAAGCTTCATCCAACATACAATGAACCGCAAATCTCTGCTTTAATGTTTGCTGATGATTTAGTTGTGTTTTGTACTCCTGACATCAACACCGTCAGGAACATCATGAATACACTTGATCAGTTCTATACTATGACGGGATTAAAGGTCAATCTCAACAAATCAGACATCATAATGGCTGGAGTAAGTAATGAACAGTGCGCTTATATTACTCATATTACTGGCTTGACACTTAACTCTACCACTGTGTCATACCTGGGGCTTCCTCTCTCAACATCAAAAATCTCAACTACTCAATGTCTTCCACTTTATGAGAAGATAATAGCAAGACTTAATTGTTGGACCACCAGGACTCTTAGTCAAGCAGGAAGGCTAACTCTAATAAAGTTGGTAATATTTTCAATGCAAGTGTACTGGTCAAGAACATTCATTCTCCCCTTTAAGTTGATAAATATGATCAGAAGTGCCTTTATGAAATTCCTATGAAAGGGCAAAACTACGGTCAGATACATAGCTCCTATAAAATGTGGCAGAGTTGAGAGGCCAATAAACAAGGGGGGTCTTGGTATATTCAACTTCAAACAATGGAACATAGCAGCCTTTGCGAAACATATTGATACTATAATTGTTCAGACAGCCTATGAGCTATATGGTCTGACAGAAATGTGATAAGAGGTAGGAGTTTGTGGAACATGTCTAAGCCTTAAAACTTAAGCTGGACTTGGCAGAGTATATCCAAAATAGAGGAGAAATTTCTCCCTCTTATACAATTGAACTCCAGCCCAACTTACAGTGTGAGTTTCTGGGACGATCCATGGTTAGACAAGGGGTTCATTCTGCGTCGTCACCTAACGTACAGTGAGATTCAGCAGACTGGGCTTCACTCAACGACAAAGGTCAGGGATGTCCTCTATAATTACCAAAGTACTCGTCATTTTTCTTCCAATCGGCGAATACAAAATATATGGAACAAAATGAGATTGTTTACTCCGCTGTCCTCTGCATCTGTTTGTCTGGTTTGGGGAGACAAAAAGACTAGATTCAAAATTAGAGTCGCTTATGAGTTCATGATGAAGAATAGAACACGTCCAACATGGAGATGGTGGAAGCGGACATGGAATAACATTAGTATGAGAGAAAATTTATTGTTTTGGAAAGTTCTTAATCGTGCGTTACTGTCCAAAGCAAAACTAGCTTGCATGAGCATGAGTGTCAATATTTTCTGTACATTCTGCTGTAACCAACCTGAGACAGTTGAACACTTGTTCTTTGAATGCCCATTTATTAAGGAGGTATGGACTGTCGTGATGGAGAAGCTACAAAGAACTAATGTCTCTCATGATAACCAGATTGAGTGGGAAAGGATCCATGCGAAATCTGGACACAAGCACAGAGGAAAGCGTATATTTACCATTGTGATGAAGAGTTTCATTAGCTCAGTATGGAGAGAGCGTAACACGAGATTGTTTGATGCCATCAAAGCAAAATCAGATGATTTGTTCAAGTAGTGGATAGTTCACGAGATCAAATCTTCTATGAGTATGCTTTCCTTCTCCTTTGACCCAGGCATACTTGCCGCGTTCCAAATGTATTAACTGTGTATGTATCTTCTTTTTTTATTTCCTGTATTTTGTTTCCCTTTGTGCTTGTTGCGCCTAGTCTTCCACTGTCTTTTATGAGCTTTGCTCACTGTTGTAAGTGTTATGTTCCGATTGGTGTAGCAATAAAATGGTCGGGGACCATCTAACCTCGTCGGCCTTGCCAAAAATAAATAAGTGAAAATAAAATTCTTCAACAAGAAATAAAATGTGATTTATTGAAATTAATGTAGGACTTGTAATTTAAAGAATTGATTTGACGAATCTAATTTAGTTAAATTTGTAAGTTGATATAATGGAGTTGAACTTAAGTAATTGATTTAATGAATTGGAAATTAAAATAGAAATTGTTTTGAATTATAAATTAACTTAACGAATATTGAATGAAATCGACAAACGAGTTAAATTGATTTGAACGTTAAATTTAATTTATTTAAATGATTACGGAATGAACCTATATACGAATTTAAATAAATATTAGAATTGTTTAAATAGGATTTTTAAGTTGAATCAAAGTGTTTGAAATTATGAATTTGGAAGTTTTGAAACGTAAATTATGGAAATTGATATAGAAAGATAAATGGGATGTTGGTTTACAAATTCTAATTGAAATTGAATTTGATCTAGTTTTGAAATTTATTAAACGACCAATCGGTGTAATAATTACGAAAGTTATTAAAGGAACCGGAATCGGTTAGCGACATACTCACTGTCTAAACCGAATACCACTTTAATAACTATACGTGGAGTGTGTTCCAGAATGAAGTGGTTGGAATGATGTACGTAATGATTGAAGAAAGAGAACGATGATGGATAGCCTTGATACTTGTGTCAAATTGGAAATGACTAAAACAGGAGCCGTGCCGGGCCAAATGGGGTTAGCCACCTCGAGCAAACACACTTCTTCGTAAACTACTCATTACTTGTTATTGATTGGTGTGCACCCTCGAAATTTTGGGAGTGTTGTTTCACGGTGTTGCGGCGGTGCGATCTCACCAGTCCGGATCAGGCAAACGGTAGTTTCACTACCTTGGGTATTGCCTCATGTGCATTGTCATACTTGTATCCCTATATACGCGACCACTACCAATTTGTTTTGTGTTATACCTATGGAGTACTCCCTGATATCCCACTAGTTTACGTTGAGGCTTACAGTGTTGTATAGACTATGACACTTATATAAAATGTGTTAAGGGGGATAATGGTAACCCCATAACGCTATTTTGATACTTTATATTACTGATAGACATTATCTACTTAGCGTACACTACTATATATAGATAGTTTAACAGATCCTTAGAGGTTGGTTATCCCAACATCCTTTGAATTACTTGTATTTCGGTTGTTAATTCACTTGAGTTGAATTTATTGATATAAGAATGTTAATCCTGACTCGAGTGTTTTGTGTTTTGCTTTACGCTCGGGTCAGACTGAGGGTACCAATATTCAAGACTCACCTTGGAGTTGGAGCTTCGCTTGGAGATCCAGCTATCTATCCAACTTTCATATATTCAGTTGATTCTAGTGATGTATTCTGATTTTCGTATTTGGCTATTGTATTCGAGATCTGTTGTAACTTATTTAACTCTGATATATATATAGTAGCTTCATTAACTACTATTCATTTTGTTTCCGCTGCATTTATTACTCTGTGTCTGTGATATGTAATTATTTATTTACTGTATATGTTCAGTTTTTTCCAAATTTAAATTAACAATTCGGTATTTTGAATTATTCAAGTCCGACATGTGCAAATGCGAATAATCCAAAATAGTGGGTCGTTACATGTAGTCATCACCCTTATTACTTCCCAACAATAGTAGTGAATTCAGTGCTTTATGTTCTTTAAAAAACTCCTTTTATATTTATAACTCATGTATACTCATGTTGCTTTATTTCTTATACATAAGATCATTTCACAATTGTAAATCATATTAATTATAATTCTGTACTTTATAATTCATTTGCTTATATAATTTCATTCTTTTACAATTGCTGTTTTTATTAAGATTATTCAAAAAGTCTTTTATTAACTTATATGTATATTTACATTTTCAAACAACCAAACAATCAATTTATATACACTTTAATAATTCCTGAAAAATGGTTTCCTTTATATACAAAATATAATCTAGGTAAAATTATTTCATTTACCCAATTTAAAATAATACTATGTCGACTTGCCTTGTTTAAGCGTTTAAAAATCCCTATCGATAACATAGCGTCCCACATACCGACCAGAATTCACAAACAGCTCAACGGATAAGCAAATACAATATAGAACATTTTATATCACTAACAAATACGTGCTCATATATATAATACACTCAAACTCAATCTAGGTGCTATTGTCCCTATCTATATAGAGTACACATAAAAGCTTAGGAATATACCAAATCTAAGCTCTGATACCGCCTGTGACGACCCACAAATCCATACCCTTTGAATTGACAATAAACCAAACATGCCCGACCCAAAAAGCACAAACTGATGGAAAGTCAGGAGAAAGAAAAGAAGAAAGAAGAAGAGAAGAGAAGAAAGAGAGAAGATAGAACCAAACAGAACAATACAGAATCTCACATCTCAGCGGAATAGCATATAATATCATATCGATGATCTTTACAAAACAGAAACTATATATATATATATATATACATCAATCAGAGTTCAACAATCAATCACTAGTTATCAGCCTGGACAGTTAAAATAACCTATCCTCACAATTGCTGATAATATAAACAATAACAAAGCAGTGGATAATAAACAGATACGTGTATACGAAAATGAAGATCTCCAGCTCTCGTGCTGAAGCTCCAAAAGCACCAAATCTAAACCTGTAAATATACTCGGTCTGACCCGCGCATTGAAAGGGAAGAACATCCGGATCAGTTTGGTAAACCAACGTGAGAAACACACTCAACTGAATATATTAAATTACCAAACTTTTCCTTTATTAAAACAAAAGTATCTCGTAAGACACGCCCACACACAAACACAGACATGTTTTTACCTTACGATAACTGAAACATTTCATATCAAATTATATTATATTATAATACTGTCTAGCATACAAATAATATTAATCACGACCCAAATTATTACATTAATTAAATTCCAGCATATAGCCCAAAATGGGTGATACAATCAAAATGGCAGGTACGTAGCTGAGTTTGGATTTCCATACAAATGACCAGGTGAAGGGACTACCTTCCAATGGGTACACCTCTCGATGGATGTCCTAAGGCATAGAACATCTACCCTCTACCAACATAAGATTGGCCTACCTCTATAACTAGATAATATCGATATGTCATCCTCCGGTCTTTACTGACCTTTTTCGAGGGACCACACAACATACAAAACATAATAATCAGATACACGACATTACCACATTTAAAGATATATCTAGAAGATGATGATCATATCCTACTTGGGAGCGACCCACTTAGCCTTGTCGCATCTAACCCTGTTTTAGTCATTTACGATTAATGAGGCCTGAGGTAACGATTACCTTTCACATATCACATATCACATCACTTAGAATGTCGTACGGCCATTTCCCTTGACTACTGATTGCCATCCACAAAAATACAACCCTCAAGCTCATACGTCTCAAGGAGGGTGCTATGCTGAGAGAAGTTGCCTTCTCTGCCACCACTGATGTACGTTTGTAAAAATCAATGCACGTAATCTTAGAAATGTAATGTCAGACAAACATCCATACAAGTTGTCTAGGAATAGGACAAATCAAACGTACTTTCCTACCAAATCCTATCGGTAAATCCTTAGGATTAGTAGTGAATAGTCCTTGCATTGGATATTTCATAACGAAGAGACTACTGCTACTTGATGTATATTGGGATTTTAATCCAAAATGATCAACAAGCAATCCTTCACTACAAAAATCCTGAATATCAATATCATCACAATCTGCACAATTGCCGCACAAATGTTGGTCCGAAGTGGTTTTCAGATAAATTTGATCCCGGTCTCTTCGGATAACCGACGCAAAAGTTTTTCTCAACCTCACATAGAAACTAAATATCATAGACTTATCACGTCACTAACTTTCAACTTGCTATCCTTCGGCCAAGAAGGAAGCTCGATAGATTGGAGTAATACTCCGCACTACACGAACCAACATCCTCAACACAAACGATAATCAAGCCTACACAAATGGCTACGTACTAAGCGTAGGACTAAATAGTTCCCGCATCAAGTCGAGGAACTAAAAATGGCCAAATTTGATAGTCGGTTATTTAACTATCAAAGCAATAAACAAATATTTAGCACCATAGATAATTACCAGGTCCTTTTAATTAATCTTTTATAATTTAAATCACTTGCCAATTATTCACTTCAAATTATCTTTAAGAGGATATAATTCCCAAAACCATTTCAACTTTCTGTATTAGAAAACATTTCCATATACTTATTTAATAATAATGATTCACAATTCTCTTTATTTTCAACATTTAGAAAATATTACGTATAATTAAATCACGATTAAGAATATATTTTTATTCTTTAGAGTAAAACATTCTCTTAAACATACTTATTTGAGTCAAAACGAATGTTGCGTAAAATATCGTTACAACAACCCAAATTATTATTATCGGATTCGAAATAAGATAGATATATAAATCCCGTATACTATACAAAACAACTTCTTTCAAAAATCATTTACTATAATAACAGTGTTATAGTCCATCATTTCCTTACTTCTCGAAAACGTCTATTTCAACAATGAATGTTGAATTCTATGCTTTTGATACTTAACACATTTTAAAACATCTTTAAACCATTTAATTCCATTTAAAATATCACTTCTCAAAACCTGTCTTTAAATTTAAAAGGTCACTTTCCAAAAAATATCCATTTTATTTAATATATTATTCACTGTCCAAAATATTGAATATAGTTCGTTTACCAAATTCATTATTATTGCAACATTTAATTTAAAGGATAATTCACTGCCCAAAATCGTGAATATATCTCCTTTACCAAATTCATTACTTCTGCATATCTGTTAAAAGGATTATCCACTATCTAAAATGGGAATAAAATCCCTTTAATATGCTCTCACAATTTCCTTATCAAATTCAATTAGTTTTGGATTCATAAAACAATGTTATAAACTCCATTTCTATTTGTAAAAATTAATCTATAAAATTCCTTTATTAAAAAAATCTCATTTATAACTCAATTACATGCCAAAATCCAATTATAAGTTAATTACTTATAAATCATTTATTCACAAATTCATTCTTTTTATAACTTCACAAATTCATAAATATGTAAATCTTATTTACTTATAAGATTTAATTGTCACTTCATTTTAACATTTAGAAAACTCATATGTAATTCCATTACTTTGATTTATAAAATTCAATTTTATAAATCTTATATACAAACCATTTTAATAAATCAAAAATCTCAATTTAACTTATTTTAGAAAATAGTTAACTTCGTATTTCAAAAATCACATTTTGATTACATTTTCACAAAAATCATAATTTTATAACATAAAAATTATAATATTTATTTATTCAAAATAAATCCATTTCTTTAACACTTAAAAAATATATTTTTCCAAAATCACTTGAAAATCCTTTTTGATTTGGAAACCATCACTTTAATATTTTTAAATTACCAAAAATAGGCCCAATGCTGCAACAACACAAAATACATCAATCACATCAGTCTTGTAACGACCCAGAATTTCTGACAATTAAAATTTGTATATTTAATTTATTTTAATATTAATAAGTGAGATTTGTAGGTCGAATAAATTTTATTTCAAATAATTGGATTTAATTGGATAATTAAATTGATAATTTAATAGGTGAAATTACAGAAATAATTGGAAATTGGGTTTAATATGATTAAAATTGATTTGTAAAATTTTATTTAATCACATTGAAGTTAGAATGATGTTATGGAACTTTTGGAATCGAATTAAAAGTTAAATTCTGAAAATTGAATATTTTAAAATTAATTGACGAGCTAAAATAACCATTTTTCAAACAATCTTGGATTTCGACGAAACCAGTTTCATCGAGTCCGTAATGTTATATTATTGTATGGTTTCAAATTTCGTGTCAATCGGATTTATCGTTTGTCCGGGGCAAGCCAAAACGCATAGAAATTGGTTTAAATCGATTTAATTTGAAATCGATAGTTTATTGCCGTAACTCGCACAGATGATCGTATTGGCTCCCGAAACCTATTCCATTGTGTCCGGAACGCGGTTTAAACTCTAGATATGCCGGTCACCGTGCGAGATTTGGAGTTCGGAAAATTGAGTGAATAGTGTTTTTTTTGGTAAATTTCTATAAATAGGACCCTTATCATTCCATTTGCTCACAACCCTAATTATCATCATCAGCCACCACCCTAGATTTTTATGGCCGAAAATAGCCAATCTTCTTTCCTCAATTACTTCCAATCCACAAACAATTACAGAAAATTATCAACTACAATATTGTTAAGAATCACGAGATCTTTAATTCCAACGGTTATGATCGAAAAATTGGTTGCCGATCGACGACAATTTGCTTGTGAAGGGCCGACGATCTTGCACGTCGTTCGAGTGCCTGGGACCACCGAGCGTCGTCGGAAGTGGGTCGTGGGTGGAGCTGGAGCACGTGCGCGTGATGATGGTCCCCGATCGCCTTCAACTCGTTCGTGGTGGTCGCGATTTTTAACCCTAGCTAGTGATGATGGGTTCGGCTCGTTTAAAATATACTGGAGGGAGGGAGAAAGGAAAACACGGCCTTGATTTGTTTCCAGAGATGGACGGCCTAGATTTTAGGTTGAAAAAAAAGAAGAAAATTAGTAAATTTAATTTATTTTAATTTGTATAAACTTCTGAATGCGATAACTCTTTCATACGCGGTTGAAAAATTTCGAAACAAGTTACGTTGGGTTCGTATGGACGAACACTACGCTATGGAACTAGATTGGAGTCGTTTGGAGCTAGTGATAATTTCGGGTAAAATTAAACGCACGTTTAATTTTATTCGAAATAAAACGCTGCAACCGTTATTGAAATCAAGGTGAGAACTTCTCACTCAATCGAATAGTTTCGATTTAAATTTTGAATAGTTAGATTTAAAATTATTGTTTGTATGCCTGGATGATAAATTATTATCTATTGATTGTTAAAATAGACATTATACGCCGTATATTAAGCGGATGTTATTTATTAAAAACATATACCGCGATAATTCCATCTTAATTGGAATTTGTATTATTTATGTACTTGGAGTTGATTTTCGCATTATATAGCAGATGAGACCCTATTGCACCGTATAATAGCGGATAATATTTTATGAATCCCATATACCATGATATTCCGTACTGGAACGGAATTGGTATTGTGCTAATGTCTGTGGATGCAGGGAAACAGGTTGGAGGGATCCAACTGGATTCCTCACCAGTATTTATTTGATTAAAGATATTGTGATGTTTGTTGATTATCATATCGATATATGATATTTGGATGTCGTGATTGACTATTTGGTGCTGTTGCATCATCGAATCCATTTTGAAGTTTTAAAATAATGATTTTTATTTTTAAAGGAATTTTTAAAGTGATTTTTGAAAGTATACGTTTTATTAAATTTTGAATTGTTAAAATAAATAAACATTATAATTTTATTGTTATAAACGTTATATTTTTGGAAAATAGTACTTAAGTATGATTTTGGAGTTATATAAGTTTTAAATAACGTTTTGTAAATTATTAAAAGGATTGGCTTATTTAAATTGAGATTTTTGAATTATTATAAACGGTTTATATAAAAGGATTTATAAAAAATTGATATTTATAAATTAAAATATAGGAATTGTGAAACGAGTTTTATTAAGTGTTAAAATGAAGTATAAATGGATTTCACAAGTGAATAAAATGTATAGATTTATAAATTGTGAAGTTATGAAATGAATAGATTTTGTAAAATAAAGGATTATAAGTAATTAACTTATAAATCGGATTTTGGGTCTAAAGTTGAGTTATAAATTGAATTGATTTATAAAAAGGGATTTTTTTAATTGATGTTTTTATAAATAGAAATGGAATTTATAAACATTGTTTATAAATTTGAAATCAATTTAATTTGATAAATTTAATATAGAAAGTTATTAAAGGAGATATATTCATGATTTTGGATAGCGAATTATCCTTTATATAATATGTGTAATAATAAGGTTTGGTTGGGAATTTTATCCACGATTTTGGACAGTAGATAAATTCTTGAAATAAAATGTGTAGAAAATATTGAAATTTGGTTAGTGAAGTATATTCACGCTTTTGGACAGTGAATATATTATTAGATAAATCGGTTATGTTTTGGGGAAGTGATATTTTAAATAGAGTTAATTGTTTTAAAAGATGTTTTAAAATGTATTATGAATCGAAACCATAGATTTCAACATTCATTGTTGAAATAGACGTTTTCGAGAAATAGAAGGAAATGGTGGACTATAACACTGTTGTTATAGTAAATGATTTCCGAAAGGAAATGTTTTTGTATAGTATTGGGATTTATCTATCTATCCTAATTTCGAATCCCTATACTGGTGATTTTGGGTCGTCGTAACGATGTTTTACGCAACATTCATTTTGACTCAAATAAATGTGTTTTAGCGCACGTTTTCTTTAAAGAATGAAATATATACTTAATTTCGATTTAAGTATATTTAATATTTTCCAAGTGTTGAAAATAAATAGATTTGTGAATTACTTATTATTAAATAAGTATGGAAATGTTTTCCAATATGAAGTGAATATTTTAAGATTTTATCTTATAAAGATAAATTGAAAATGTATATTAGAAATTGATTTGGGAATCGTATATTCATAGATATTTTGGAAGTGTAAATTCACTATGGAATTTATAAAAGAAAGGGGAATTTGTTTAAAATAATATGGGAATAAATTTACGGATTTGGAACGTAAATATAAAGTAAATCGGTAAGGATTTATTTAATTGGTTTAAATGAACCATGTTGAAATGAAAGTATTTCTGCGTAAGGAAAATGATTGAAATTTGTTTTCAAAAGTGGTAAAGGTGAAAAGTGATTTGAAAATTTGTTTTCAAATGGTTGAAGTGTGGAATTATATATCTAGTAAAGATATTTTGGAAAGTAAATAATTTGGGAAATTATTTGGAATCTGGTGATGTTGAGCATACCTATTGATAGTTAAATAATCCGACTATCAATATTTACCTTTAAATAGGTATTTGTTGTGATTGCTTGAATTTGAATGCTACACTTATTTTTGAATAAGCGCTCACTATTCGGGTTAGCCGAGAAAGGACCTTGGGGTCGTATAACCCATTCCGAATATGTGATACGTCATTATGGATTGCATTTGATGACCGGTGTTGAAGACCGGATATTTGTGAAAACGGAAGGATTACCGTCGAATGAATCTGCATCGGCTGATCTCCGATATAGAGGTTTTATCACCCTTAGTGACGGGAAGTCCGGTCGTGATTAGTGAATATCCGGATTGCAAGGGTTTCTTTGGAAGTGCCTTCGGTTCTGTTCGAGCTGGAACAGACTTGTATGGATTGTGTATCTGACATTACAATTTGAGATGTAAAGCTGGTTTCTATCAAATATATTTCTGTTGGTGGCGGAGAATTTATTCTCTTAGCTAACACCCTTCTCGTAGAAGTACGAGCTCAGAGGTTATGTAGTTGATGGTTACTAGTGATATATTCCCAAATTGGTAATGTGGCATACGAAGTGCTGTTGAGCATTTGATGATCAAAGCACAACTTTTGTATAAAGCGTGGCTTTATGGACGAGACTTCGTCGGACCTCACACCTCAGAAATGGTCAAAACAGGAAGGATGCGGCAAGGTTATTAGGGGGTAGCCCCCCTTTAGTATATGTCATTCCTTCTGGATAGAGGTGGTATCATGGTGTGGAGCCCAGATACTTAACCTATGTTGTAGCTGTAAATTTATTACTTTTGGTTGTTGGAATCGAGGATCCTCGGATATAGATCGGTTACGATCGAGGAATGACATATTCGTGTCAGTAGTTACCTAGTTTGAAAGGTAACCCGGCCTTGTGTTGGCAGAGATCTGGTTAGGTTCTCGGGTCGTCTTTCCAGAGGCGTACCCATGTGGCAATGGGAAGTTCCTTGGCCTGACCATTTGTTGGAAATCCAAAGAAACAATACGAACCCTGTACGGTTTTAGTTGTAGAACCTATCATTCACTTATGGTGGTCACCACTGTTTGGATGGTAGCTATAATAGGCATAAGTGCGAAATGCCCATGCTGGCTAAGATTTATATCTTTACTTTCGAAATGATTTTTCCTACACTATGCACCAGTAATAATATCAAATGTTTCTTTTTATTGCGTATCAAGCATCTTTGACTATCATAAGGAGAAATCTCCTCCGATTCTGCGTTTGCATTGTTTGTGTGTGCGGGAGGCCTTATGGTAGTCTCATTTTCTAAAAAGCATTGCGAATCTATTTTAAAATTATCCTGTACTTTGTTTCAAAAAATAAACTGTTTTAGTTCTCACACCAGTCACATGACTGACTCAGAGTTTATTGTTTTCCTTCCTAAACTCTGGGTGCCCACCAATTTCCACACAAGCAGTCTAGAGTCAGGTTATCAGGATATTCTGGAATTCAGGAGTTGCTGGAGGCAAGCTGGATGGCATGGCGTATTCACTAGTATATAGTGTTTCTTTTCCGCTGTTTGTTGTTGTTGTTGTTGTACACTCTGATAATGTTATGTAGTATGATGTAATGTAATAACTGATATAGTTCTTTGTTTAAAGATTATTCATTTATCTATTATATGTTGTTCCGCTGCGATATGTGAGATTCTGATATTGTTCTGTTGTTTCTTTCTGTTCTGTTCTATCTTTCTCTCTCTTCTTCTATCTTTTTTTTCTTCTTTAACCATAACGGTACGGTTTTCCGGCATTCGATTGCTCAGCAGTTAATACAGTGGACGTATTGATGTCGGTTTTCGAGCGTCGAAAAGTCGAAACGTTACATTTGGTATCAGAGCATATGGTTAAGCGACAACCATGGCTCTGTTGAATGTTACTCATTAGAGATAGAGTCAGCAGTACTCTAGAATGAGTTTGAGTGTAATAATAGATACGAGCGCGTATTTGTTAGTGAATATGAAATGTTTTATATTGTGATGATTGGTTTGTTAAGTGGTATATGGACTCTGGTCAATACGAGTAATTAACGTTATTAATAGGGATCTCTAAACACTTGTACAGAAAAATTTGACACGATATCGTTTTAAAAATAGGGTAAATGAAATAATTTTTCCTTGATTATATTTTATATATAAAGGAATAATTTTTCAAAATTATTAAAGTGTATATGAATTGATTATTTGGTTGTTGAATGAAAACAATAATTTTTAAAGAATAATTATATAAGCAAATGAATTATAAGTATGAAGTTATAATTAAAATGATTTACACTTGTGAAATAATCTTATATATAAGAAGTGAAATTATATAAGTAAAAGGTTTGTAAGTGTGATTTATAATCTGAAAATAAAATTCCAGAGAAGTGTTTTGAAAGGATTTGATATTTTGGAAAATTGTTTTGGAGAAATTAAAGCTCTAAACTCTTTTCGGTCGCTGGAAAATAATTCGGATGATGATCATGACATCATCGGTGTTCATTTTCGGGTTTTCAAAAGAGGGATTGCCGCCTAATTGTTTTAAATGAAAGTTGTTTGGAAAATTTTGAGTTTGGGTTTTGAAATTCAAAGGATAATTTGAATTGATTTCAAAAATGGTTTTGAAAGGTTGAAAAGACTCTGGAATCCTATTTAAAATATTATGGGAATGTTAAACGAGTTGATAACTTATACAATTCGAATTTGGATAGAATAAATTTAACTTAAAGGATGGAGTTAAGTTAAAGGGAGTATAAGTGAATCAATTAAAATCCAAGTTGTAATTGATGAATATAAGTGAAATGAGTTTTGAACTTATAATATGAATAATAAATTTAGCTTTGGATAAGTTAATGGATTTGGAAGTTAATAAATAATTTGTATAACTTATAGAATTGGAAAGGATAAGTAAAACCAATTATTGAAGTGGTTAAACAATTTTGTTAAGAAAAATGAGATGGAATTTGAATAAGTGGTGGAATTTGACTTTGGTAAAAAGTTAAATAGAATTTACTTTAGAATTGGAATTTGAATTGAATTTATAAGTGGAAATTTAAGTTAAGTTAAACAAATGATGTTTGAAATGGAATATAACTTAAGTAATGTTGAATAATGAAGTTGATTTTGGTATCGAAGTAAATTAATCATTCGAATGTAAATAAGTTGATATGAAATAATGAATGTAAGTGTAAATCCATTAGAAGCTAATGACGTTGAGAAATTGAATAAATTGAATGGAAGTCAATTTAATATCAACCAATTGGAATTAACAGTGTTGAACCAAATTGAATGTAAAGAAATGTAAATTGAATAAATTTGGTTATATTGGATATACACTGGTTGTTATATGATTGTTAGTTGATTGTATATAATTCATTAAGTGTTAATGAAATTGAATTAGCGAAATTGGAAGCTAAAGTAATTGAATCCTACTTGTAAGAAAACGAACAAATAAATGTTAGTAAAATTCCAATGTTAATGAATTAAATGTGATTAAAATGAAAACCAATTCAATGAATATTAATGAAAAGTGAATTTATATTGATTTGGTTATGAATTTGTTGGATGATAGTTGGATGATAGTTGGTTGGTGGTTGCATTTGTTGTTTGGTTGCAATTGCTATGTTGGCACATGTAGTTGTTATGTTGCTATATATTTTATATTGATATTACTTTCATATATGCATGTTTCTCATTGTTTTTTGAGTATTTAGTAGGTGCGCATTTGGATCTCGCTTCGCATTTAGAGCTCGCTTTCACGCTATATTAGCCGTATATGCTAGCTAATAAAATATATAAGGTACATATCTCGGATTAAATATCGTACTTTTACACTTTTTTCCCTGCGGGATGCCTCATCACTTGACGAGATGTAAATTTGTGATATATATACTGTCATTTTTTTTCGGATCGAGCCGCGCAAAGGAGACTCTGGCGAATTTTTCCGAAAATTTAATGCGTTAGAAAATTTTTGGGAATTTTGGAAATTTTTTGAAAACTAAGTTTGGATTTGGAAACTTAGTAAAGTATTGTAAGAAGTTCAACTATAGATTTTGGAAAAGTTAAACACTTAGGAGATTTGTAAATCTAATTTGAACGGAATGGTTTTGAAAGGTTAATGGATTCTGTAACTTTTTCTTACTTGGTAATTTCGAGGACGAAATTCTTTTAAGGGGGGAAGTTTGTAACGACCCAGAATTTCTGTCAATTAAAATTTGTATATTTAATTGATTTTAAATATTAATAAGTGAGATTTGTAAGTCGAATAAATTTTATTTCAAATAATTGGATTTAATTGGATAATTAAATCGATAATTTAATATGTGAAATTACAGAAATAATTGGAAATTGGGTTTAATATGATTAAAATTGATTTGTAAAATTTTATTTAATCATAGTTAGAATGATGTTATGGAACTTTTAGAATCGAATTAAAAGTTAAATTGTGAAAATTGAATATTTTAATATTTAATTGACGAGTTAAAATAACCATTTTTCAAACAGTCTCGGATTTCGACGAAACCAGTTTCATCGGGTCCGTAATGTTATATTATAATATGGTTTCAAATTTCGTGTCAATCAGATATACCGTTTGTCCGGGGCAAGCCAAAACGCATAGAAATTGGTTTAAATCGATTTAATTTGAAATCGATCGTTTATTGCCATAACTCGCACAGATGATCGTATTGGCTCCTAAAACCTATTCCATTGTGCCCGGAACGCGGGTTAAATCCTAGAAACGCCGGTCACCGTGCGAGATTTGGAGTTCGGAAAATTGAGTGAATAGTGTTTTTTTTGCGTAAATTTCTATAAATAGGACCCTTATCATTCCATTTGCTCAAAACCCTAATTATCATCTTCAGCCGCCACCCTAGATTTTTATGGCTGAAAATAGCCAATCTTCTTCCCTCAATTACTTCTAATCCACAAACAATTACAGAAAATTATCAACTACAATATTGTTAAGCATCACGAGATCTTTAATTCCAACGGTTTTGATCGGAAAATTCGTTGCCGATCGACGGCAATTTTCTTGTTAAGGGCCGACGATCTTGCACGTCGTTCGAGTGCCTGGGACCACCGAGCGTCGCCGGAAGTGGGCCGTGGGTGGAGCTGGAGCACGCGCACGTGATGATGGTCCCCGATCGCCTTCAACTCGTTCGTGGTGGTCGCGACTTTTAACCCTAGCTAGTGATAATGGGTTTGGCTCGTTCAAAATAAACAGGAGGGAGGGAGAAAGGAAAACACGGCCTTAATTTGTTTCCAGAGATGGACGGCCAAGATTTTAGGTTGAAAAAAAAAATTAGTAAATTTAATTTATTTTAATTTGTATAAACTTCTGAATGCGATAACTCTTTCATACGAGGTGGAAAAATTTCGAAACAAGTTGCGTTGGGTTCGTATGGACGAACACTATGCTATGGAACTGGATTAGATTAGTTTGGAGCTAGTGATAATTTTGGGTAAAATTAAACGCACGTTTAATTTTATTCGAAATAAAACGCTGCAACCGTTATTGAAATCAAGGTGAGAACTTCTCACTCAATCGAACAGTTTCTATTTAAATTTTAAATAGTTAGATTCAAAATTGTTGATTGTATGCCTGGATGATAAATTATTATCTATTGATTGTTAAAACAGACATTATACGCCATATATTAAGCGGATGTTATTTATTAAAAACATATACTGTGATAATTCCATCTTAATTGGAATTGGTATTATTTATGTACTTGGAGTTGATTTCCCGCATTATATAGCGGATGAGACCCTATTGCGCCGTAGAATAGTGGATAATATTTTATGAATCTCATATACCGCGATATTCCGTACTGGAAAGGAATTCGTATTGTGCTAATGTCTGTGGATGCAGGGAAACAGGTTGGAGGGATCCAACTGGATTCCTCACCAGTATTTATTTGATTACGGATATTGTGATGTTTGTTGATTATCATATCGATATATGATATTTGGATGTCGTGATTGACTATTTGGTGTTGTTCCATCATCGGATTCATTTTTGAAGTTCCAAAATAATGATTATTATTTTTAAAGGAATTTCTAAAGTGATTTTTGAAAGTATACGTTTTATTAAATTTTGAATTGTTAAAATAAATAAACATTATAATTTTATTGTTATAAAAGTTATATTTTTGGAAAATAGTACTTAAGTATGATTTTGGAGTTATATAAGTTTAAAATAACGTTTTGTAAATTATTAAAAGGATTGGTTTATTTAAATTGAGATTTTTGAATTATTATAAACGGTTTATATAAAAGGATTTATAAAAAATTGATATTTATAAATTAAAATATAGGAATTGTGAAACGAGTTTAATTAAGTGTTAAAATGAAGTATAAATGGATTTCACAAGTGAATAAAATTTATAGATTTATAAATTGTGAAGTTATGAAATGAATAGATTTCGTAAAATAAAGGATTATAAGTAATTAACTTATAAATCGGATTTTGGGTATAAAGTTGAGTTATAAATTGAATTGATTTATAAAAAGGGATTTTTTTTATTGAAGTTTTTATAAATAGAAATGGAATTTATAAACATTGTTTATAAATTCGAAATCAATTGAATTTGATAAATTTAATATAGAAAGTTATTAAAGGAGATATATTCGCGATTTTGGATAGCGAATTATCCTTTATATAATATGTGTAATAATAAGGTTTGGTTGGGAATTTTATCCACGATTTTGGATAGTGGATAAATTCTTGAAACAAAATGTGTAGAAAATATTGAAATTTGGTTAGTGAAGTATATTCACGATTTTGGACAGTGAATATATTATTAAATAAATTGGATATGTTTTGGGGAAGTGATATTTTAAATAGAGTTAATTGTTTTAAAAGATGCTTTAAAATGTATTATGAATCGAAACCATAGATTTCAACATTCATTGTTGAAATAGACGTTTTCGAGAAATAGAAGGAAATGGTGGACTATAACACTGTTGTTATAGTAAATGATTTCCGAAAGGAAATGTTTTTGTATAGTATTGGGATTTATATATCTATCTTAATTTCGAATCCCTATACTAGTGATTTTGGGTCGTCGTAACGATGTTTTACGCAACATTCGTTTTGACTCAAATAAATGTGTTTAAGCGCACGTTTTCTTTAAAGAATGAAATATATACTTAATTTTGATTTAAATATATTTAATATTTTCCAAGTGTTGAAAATAAATAGATTTGTGAATTACTTATTATTAAATAAGTATGGAAATGTTTTCCAATATGAAGTGAATATTTTAAGATTTTATCTTTTAAAAATAAATTGAAAATGAATATTAGAAATCGATTTGGGAATCGTATATTCATAGATATTTTGGAAGTGTAAATTCACTATGGAATTTATAAAAGAAAGGGGAATTTGTTTAAAAATAAACGTTGATTTATTTTTGAAGTGTGGGAATAAATTTACGGATTTGGAACGTAAATATAAAGTAAATCGGTAAGGATTTATTTAATTGGTTTAAATGAACCATGTTGAAATGAAAGTATTTCCGCGTAAGGAAAATGATTGAAATTTGTTTTCGAAAGTGGTAAAGGTGAAATGTGATTTGAAAATTCGTTTTCAAATGGTTGAAGTGTGGAAATTATATATCTAGTAAAGATATTTTGGAAAGTAAATAATTTGGGAAATTATTTGGAATCTGGTGATGTTGAGCATACCTATTGATAGTTAAATAATCCAACTATCAATATTTTCCTTTAAATAGGTATTTGTTGTGATTGCTTGAATTTGAATGCTACACTTATTTTTGAATAAGCGCTCACTATTCGGGTTAGCCGGGAAAGGACATTGGGGTCGTATAACCCATTCCAAATATGTGATACGTCGTTATGGATTGCATTTGATGATCGGTGTTGAATACCGGATATTTGTGAAAACGGAAGGATTACCGTCGAATGACTCCGCATTAGCTGGTCTCCGATATAGAGGTTTTATCACCCTTAGTGACGTGAAGTCCGATCGTGATTAGTGAATATCCGGATTGCAAGGGCTTCTTTGGAAGTGCCTTCGGTTCTGTTCGAGCCTGGAACAGACTTGTATGGATTGTGTGTCTGACATTACAATTTGAGATGTAAAGCTGGTTTCTATCAAATATATTTGTGTTGGTGGCGGAGAATTTATTCTCTTAGCTTAACACCCTTCTCTGAGACGTACGAGCTCAGAGGTTATGTAGTTGATGGTTACTAGTGATATATTTCCAAATTGGTAATGTGGCATACGAAGTGCTGTTGAGCATTTGATGATCAAAGCACAGCTTTTGTATAAAGCGTGGCTTTGTGGACGAGACTTCGTCGGACCTCACACCCCGGAAATGGTCAAAACAGGAAGGATGCGGCAAGGTTATTAGGGGGTAGCGCCCTTTTAGTGTATGTCATTCCTTCTGGATAAAGGTGGTATCATGGTGTGGAGCCCAGATACTTAACCTATGTTGTAGCTGCAAATTTATTACTTTGTGGTTGTTGGAATCGAGGATCCTCAGATATAGATCGGTTGCGATCGGGGAATGCCATATTCGTGTCAGTAGTTACCTAGTTTGAAAGGTAACCCGGCCTTGTGTTGGCAGAGATCCGGTTAGGTTCTCGGGTCGTATTTCCAAAGGCGTACCCATATGGAAATGGAAAGTTCCCTGGCCTGACCATTTGTTGGAAATCCAAAGAAACAATACGATCTTGTACGGTTTTAGTTGTAGAACCTATCATTCACTTATGGTGGTCACCACTGTTTGGATGGTAGCTATAGTAGGCATAAGTGCGAAATGCCTATGCTGGCTAAGATTTATATCTTTACTTTCGAAATGATTTTTCCTACACTATGCACAAGTAATAATATCAAATGTTTCTTTTTATTGCGTATCAAGCATCTTTGACTATCATAAGGAGAAATCTCCTCCGATTCTGCATTTGCATTGTGTGTGTGTGCGGGAGGCCTTATGGTAGTCTCATTATCTAAAAAGCATTGCGAATCTATTTTAAAATTATCCTGTACTTTGTTTCAAAAAAATAAACTGTTTTAGTTCTCACACTAGTCACATGACTGACTCGGAGTTTATTGTTTTCCTTCCTAAACTCTGGGTGCCCACCAATTTCCGCACGGCAGTCTAGAGTCAGGTTATCAGGATATTCTGGAATTCAGGAGTTGCTGGAGGCAAGCTGGATGGCATGGCGTATTCACTAGTATATAGTATTTTTTTTCGCTGTTTGTTGTTGTTGTTGTACACTCTGATAATGTTATGTAATATGATGTAATGTAATAACTGATATAGTTCTTTGTTTAAAGATTATTCATTTATCTATTATATGTTGTTCCGCTATGATATGTGAGATTCTGATATTGTCTTGTTGTTTCTTTCTGTTCTGTTCTATCTTTTTCTCTCTTCTTCTATCTTTTTCTTCTTCTTTAACCATAACGGTACAGTTTTCCGGCATTCGATTGCTCGGCAGTTGATATAGTGGACGTATTGATGGCGGTTTTCGAGCGTCGAACAGTCGAAACGTTACAAGTCTTGATATCCAAAACATCATATATCATATGATAACAGCATATATATCACAATATATGTAAATAAAACCAATACTGTTGAGGAATCCCGTTGGATCCCTCCAACCTATCACCTACTACTAATGTACATATTAGAATATGTGTACAATGTCTGCTTCGAGGTAGATGCCCCTACAAAGGGTCATCCACCCATACACGGAACATATAGGGTCTCATCTGCTCCAATAGGCAGGAATATATCCAAATACAAATCAATATATATATATAATATCATATATCATCGAAACAATCATCAACGAGCATAAAATAAATTTATTCTCACTTATATAAAAATATTAGTGAGTTAGAAAGAGTGAGTTGTACTCACTTTGGTTCCAATAGCGGTTGCAGTGTTTTATTCCGAATAAAATTAAACTAGCGTTTAATTTTACCCAAAATTTATACTAGCTTCAATCAACTCCAAACTAGCTCTAAAATATAGTGCTCGTCAATACGGACCCAATGCAACTTGTTTCGTCAAAAACGAACCTCGTATGAAGAAGTTATGACATTTTAAAGATTATACGAATTTTATATATATATATATATATATATATATAATACATACACACACACACACACACACATATATATAAATTTACAATTTTCTTTTTAATTTTTAACCTAAATCAAATCGCGGTCGCTCGTTCATGATAGAGCTAATCTAGTCCAATTCTTACTTTCTTCCTCCTGTTCATCTCCCCAGGCTTATACGATCGTGAAAAACCCATAACCGCCATTTTTTATATCGAATTATGCTCCAGCTCCGATCAATTACAGGTCGATCGAACTACACCACGTCGAAGCTCCACCTTACCTCTACCTATGGTTGTTAGCATTTCGAGCTCGGTCCCCCATCCATCTCGAAAATTGCGCACGAACGATGGCCACTTGAACGAGAGTTGCCAACGATTGGCTTCATTTTAAACGATCTTAGCCGTTGAAGTTATAGATCTCGATATGATCTTCGTTTGTGTAGTTGTATGTTTTTTATGAAAGTTAAGAGAGATTGAAGGGGAAAGGAAATGAATTTTTGGCCATCGAAATAGAATTGGTGGCTTGCCCTAGCTTTATTAGGGTTTTGTGAAAAATGTAACGACCCAGGATTTTTAGTAATTAAAATTTGAATATTTAATTAATTTTAAATATTAATAAGTGAATTTATAAGTCGAATAAATTTTATATTGAATAATTGGATTTAATTGAATAATTAAATCGATAATTTAATATGTTAAATTATGAAAATAATTGAAAATCGGGTTAAATATGATTGAAAATGATTTGTAAAATTTTATTTTATCATATTGAAGTTAGAACGATATTTTAGAACTTTTAAAATCGAATTAAAAGTTAATTTGTGAAAATTGAATATTTTAATATTTAAATCGACTAGTGAAAATAGTCAATTTTTGAACAGTCCCAGAATTGAACGAAACCAATTCCATTGGATCCGTAACAGTTAGTTATTACCGGATTTCAATTTTCGTGTCAATCGGAGTTATCGTTTGATCGTAGCAGCTCGAAACGCATCGAATTATTTTTAATTTTAATTTGGCGAGTTAAAATAGCCATTTTTCAAAAAGTCTCGGATTTCGACGAAACCGGTTTCATCGGATCCGTAATGTGATATCATTGTAAGGTTTCAAATTTCGTGTCAATTGGATTTACCGTTTGTCCGGTACAAATTAAAACGCCTAGAAAATCGTTTAAATCGGTTTAATTCAAATTGGACGTTTATAGCCATAACTCGCACAGATGTCCGAATTAGCTTCCGAAACCTGTTCCATTGTGTCCGGAACGCGGGGTAAACCCTAGAAACGCTGGTTACGGCGCGTAAATCGGAGTTCGAAATTCCCGGATGAATACTGTTCGAAAATTCTCTATAAATAGTCCCTTACTCAAAAAAAAAAAAACAAACCTAACCCTAGTTTATACAGCCGCCGCCACTTTCTAAACCGAAGGCCAGAAACGTCCCAACTTTCCCTCCAATTTTCTCTCAATCCATCAAGTGTTAGCTAAAAGTGTCAACTAACAAATTGTAGAGGGTGGTGAGTACGTGATATCCAATGGTTATGATCGTCAATGGCATGACGAATTGGCGGCAAATCGAGGTGGAAGGGGGCCGGTTGCGCACGCGTTTTCTGATGATAGGGGGGCCGAGCTCCTTGCTCCTCTGGCCGAGTATGGCTCTTGCGAAGGGGGTCGGGATGGTGAGGGTTTGATGAAGTTTAGTCGAGTATTGGCGGAGCAAATCGAAACCCTAGTTATGTTCATGGGTTTGTATGTGCGTGCGTGTGTTCCTGTACGTGAGTGAGATGAGGGAGAAGAAAGATGGAGCGGCCAGGATTCATCAGGGTGAGATCTAACGGCTTGGGATAGATTAGGTTATAAATTTTTATAAATTGTTGTAAATTATATAAATTAAATCGTGTAAACTTCATAATATCATATCTTTTTCATACGAGGTCGAAAACGCGCGAAACCAGTTGCGTTGGAATCGTATGGACGAGCACTACGCTATGGAATTGGATTGGAGTCGTTTGGAGTTAGTGAGAATTTCGTGTAAAATTAAACGTCCGTTTAATTTTATTCGAAATAAATCGCTAAAACAAAATTAAAATCAAGGTGAGAATTTCTCACTCAATCGAATCAGTTTCGATTTTAATTTTAAATAGTTAGATTTAAAATATTTGAGTGCATGTTTGAATGATGATTGTTATCTATTGATTGTTAAAATAGACATTATACGCCGTTAGTAAGCGGATGTTATTTATTAAAAACATATACCGCGAATATTTCATAATCAGTGAAATTGGTATTATATATAATAGCAATATATATATATATATATTGGCATATGTATATATTGGAGTTATTGATTTCCCGCATTTGTATAGCGGATGAGACCCTATTGCGCCGTTATTAAGCGGATAATATTTTAAATCCCATATACCGCGATAATTCCGTACTGGAGCGGAATTGGTATTGTGCTAATGTTTGTGGATGCAGGAAAACAGGTTGGAGGGATCCAACTGGATTCCTCAACAGTATTTATTTGATTTCAGATATTTTGATATTTGATGGATTATCATATCGATATATGATATCGTTG
Source organism: Allium cepa (assembly GCA_030765085.1). Lineage (NCBI taxonomy): Eukaryota > Viridiplantae > Streptophyta > Magnoliopsida > Asparagales > Amaryllidaceae > Allium > Allium cepa. Next base: position 209,671,272 of record CM060934.1, read on the forward strand.
TTGTCGTGATTGACTATTTGGTATGTAGCATCATTGGACCAAACTTTGGAATTTTAAAATGATTTCAAAGTGATTTTTGAAAGAAAACGTTTATAAAATATTTTTGGAATTGATCCATTTTAAATAAATAAACGTTATAATTTTTAAAGTTATAAAAATTATGATTTTTGAGAAATATAGTTAAAAACTGATTTTTGAGAATATGATGCTAATGATTTTATAAAATAGTTTAATCGGGATTTTTGAATTTATTGTGAAAAGTTTAAATATAGGATTTATAAAATTTAATTATTTTATAAATCAAAAGGATGAAATTATAAAGGAGATTAAAGATGTTTTAGAATAATAATACAAACTGATTTGTATATAAGATTTATAAAATGGATAATTATAAATTAGAATATTTTGAATTATAAAACGAGTTTTTATAAGTGTTAGAATGAATTGTGAATGAATCTTATAAATGAATGAAATTTATAGAATTATAAACGGTGAAGTTATAAATGGAATTTTATAAGCAGTAGGTTTATAAAATTTATAAAGTTATTGAAAGAATAGATTTGGATAAATAATTGAATCTTATAAGTTATAAGATTTATAATTATGAAGTTCAAAGGAACGATTTTGCAAACAAATAAATTATAAGTATTTCACTTATAATATGAACTTTTGGTTTATAATTGAGTTATGAATTGAATAGGTTAATAAAGGAATTTATAAACGTTGTTTTATAAATTCGCAATACGACTTATTTTAAGAAGTAAATTGTTGTAACCTATTAATGGAGTTATATTCACGTTTTTGACTTTGAATAATCCTTTGAAATAAAATGAATAGAAGTGATGAAATTTTTAACGTAGTATATTCACGTTTTTGAATAGTGAATAATATGTTAAAGAAAATGTTTAGATTTGATGTTTTAAATAGAATTAAAACAATCTAATGATGTTTTAAAATGTGTTGAGATTCGAAACTATAGATTTCAACATTTATTGTTGAAATAGACGTTTTCGAGAAATAAAAGGAAATGGTGGACTATGACACTGTTGTTATAGTAAATGATTTCCGAAAGGAAATGTTTTGTATAATATTGGGATTTATATATCTATTTTAAATTCGAATCCCTATACTAGTGATTTTGGGTTGTCGTAACGATGTTTTACGCAACATTCGTTTTGGCCCAAATAAATATGGTTAAGAGAATGATTTCCTTAAAGAATGAAATATATACTTAATCTCGATTTAAGTATATTGAATATTTTCTAAGAATTGAAAATAAATAAAATTTGTGAATTACTTATGAATAAGTAAGTATGGAAGTGTTTTCCAATATAAAGTGAATATTTTGAGAATTTATCTTTTTGAAGATAAATTGAAATGAATAATTGAAATCGTATATTCATAGATATTTTGAAATATACATTCACTATGGAATTTATGAATAGAAGGGGAACTTGTTTAAAAATAAATATTGATTTATTTTTGAAGTATTGAAATTATATATCTTGTAAAGATATTTTTGGGAAATAAATAATTTGGAAAATTATTTGGAATCTGGTGATGTGTGCATATCCATTGATAGTTCAATAACCGACTATCAATATTTCCCTTTGAATGGGTATTTGATGTGATTTGTTTGAATGTGAATGCCACACTTATTTTTTGAATAAGCGCTCACTATTCGGGTTAACCGGGAAAGGACCAGGGGGTCGTATAACCCATTCCGAATAGGTGATACGTCATTATGAATTGCATTTGATGACCGGTGTTGAAGACCGGGTATTTGCGAAAGCGATAGGATGACCTATCGATTGTCTCTGCACTGGGTAGCTCCTGGTATAGAGATTTCCTAGGTGATGGGAAATTCGATTGGGATTGTGAATACCCGGATTGCAAGGGCTTCGTGAGAAGTGCCTTCGGTTTTGTTCGAGCCCGGAACAGACTTGTATGGATTGTATGTCTGACATTACAAATTGAGATATAAAGCAGATTTCATTCAAATATATTTCTGTTGGTGGCGGAGAATTTATTCTCTTAGCTTAACACCCTTCTCTGAGACGTACGAGCTCAGAGGTTATGTACTTGAAGGTTATCAGCGATATATTCCCAATTTGGTAATGTGACATGCTGAGTGTTGCTGTAAATGATCATTGTGTTGATTATTTGTGATTGGATCGTTTATTTGATCGTCTATCCTGGTGATCATTTCTATGATCATTTGTTGACCCAAAGCATGGCTTTTGTATAAAGTATGTTTTTGTGGACGTGATTTCGTCGAGCCTCACACCTCGGGAATGGTCAAAACAGGAAAGATGCGGCAAGGTTATGAGGGGTAGCGCCCTTTAGGATGTGTGCATTTCCTTCTGGAAAAGGGTGGTATCATGGTATGGAGCCCAGATACTTACTCATGTTGAAAACACTTTATGATTGTGTGAATTGATTGCGAGCGCTCGGTGAAAGGTCCCAAAGGACCGGGGGATGGCATATTCGGTCAGTTGTTACTCAGTTAGGGGTAACCCGGCCTTGTGTTGGTAGAGATCCGGTTTGGTTCTCGGGGATGTCCATCCAGAGGCATTCTCATGTGGCAATGGGAAGTTCCTTGGCCTGATCATTCGTTGGAAATCCAAATAAACAATACGAGACTTGTACGGTTTTAGTTGTATAACCTGCCATTTAATATGGTAGCTATAGTAAGCATAATATAATGGTACCTATGCTGGCTAAGATTTATATTCTACTTTCGAAATTGTTTCCTACACTATGCACTAATAATAATATGAAATGTTCTTTTTAAATGCGTATCAAGAATCTTTGACTATCATAAGGAGAAATCTCCTCCAAGTCTGCGTTTGCATTGTGTGTGTGGCGGGAGGTCTTATGGTAGTCTCATTTTTAAAAGCATTGCGAATTGATTTTAAAAATATTCCTCTATTTTGATTTTAAAGATAAATAAACTGTTTTGAGTTCCCACACCAGTCACATGACTGACTCGGAGTTTATTGTTTTCCTTCCTAAACTCTGGGTGCCCACCAATTTCCACACGGGCAGTCAAGAGTTAAGCTTTATCAGGATATTCTCGATACTCTGGAGTTGCTGGATGCAAGATGGATGGCATGGCGTAATTACTAGTATATAGTATTTCTTTTTTCCGCTGTTTTATGTTGTTGTTGTTGTACACTCTGATGATGTAATGAAATGAAATGTGATGTAATGTAATAACTGATATAGTTCTTTGTTTAAAGATTATTCATTTATGTATTATATGTTGTTCCGCTGCGAGTTGTGAGATTCTGTTGTTGTTCTGTTGTTTTCTGTTCCATTCTATGTTCTATTTTCTTTCCGTTCTATTTTCTATTCTCTTTTCCCTCTATTTCCATATTTTCTATCTTCTTATCTCTTCTTTTCTACTTTTTTTCTTTTTCTTAAACATTGAGAATTCGTATTTCTGTTCATCTTGAATTAATCAATGGAGATTAGTGTATATTCAAGGAGTACGGATTTCCGTTCTATTTTCTATTCTCTTTCCTCTCTATTTTTCTTATCTCTCCTTCTTCTACTTTTTCTTCTTCTTAAACCCTCAGTGTTCGGTTTTCCGTCGTTCGATTGCTCGGCAGTCGATAAAGTGAGTATCGATGTTGAATTTTCGGAAGACGAAGAATCGGGTCCTGACAATGTGGTATCAGAGCATATGGTTAAGCGACAACCATGGTTCTGTTGGGTATTATTCATTAGAGATAGAGTCAGTAGTACTCTAGAATGATTTGAGTGTAATAATAGCTATGAGAGCGTATTTGTTAGTGAATATAAAATTGTTTTATATTGTGATGATTGGTTTATTGAGTGGCATATGAACCATCGTTGGCGCAGCCTCGAAACTGAATCGAAGGGGTTTCTAAACACTTGAATAGAACAATTCGACACAGTATTGTTTTAAAATTGGGTTAATGAAATAATTTTACCTTGATTATATTTTATATATATGAAAGAAATAATTTTTCAGAATTATTAAAGCGTATATAAATTGATTGTTTAGATGTTTGAATAATCTAAATTGAAGAATAATTGTATAAGCAAATGAATTATAAGAATTGAATTATAATTAAAGTGATTTACAATTTTGAAATAAACTTATATATATGAGAAGTGAAACTATATGAATATGAGTTGTAAATAAAAAAAGAATTTAAAGTTAAGTGATGGATATGAACTTAAGTTATTTAAATTAAATTCAACTTTTGTAATTGAATTGAATTAATGGATTAAATGTTAGTCGATTGAATGTGAATAAAGTTGATATGAATGATGAATGTAGGTGTTAATTCATTAAAATCTAATGATATTGAAAGTTGAATAATTGAATGAAAATCAATTTAAATTAAACCAATTGAAAGTGATGGTGTTGAAACCAAATTGAATGAATATAAGCAAAGGAATTTGGTTGTAATTAATATACATTGATTGTTATATGGTTGTTATTTGATTGTTAGTTGATTGTATATAATTCATTAAGTATTAATGAAATTGGAAGTTAAAGTAATTGAAATTCAATTGGAAGTTAAGTGAATCTTAAATAGAATTGAATTTGATTTGGAAGTGAACCAACTTGAATATGAATTAGTGAATATAAACTAATTGAAAATGAATGTTAGTAAAAACATCCACTGTTAATGAATCAAATGTGATTAAATTGAAAACCGGTTCATTGAATATTAATGAGAATATGAATGAATATTTATTGATTATGGATGATAATTGGTTGATGGTTGAATATATTGCTTTTGTTTCATTTGCTAGGTTGGCATATATAGTTATTATGTTGCTATATGTTGTATATTGATACTATTGTCTATATGCATGCTCTCATGTTGTTTGTTGAGTGATTAGTAGGTGCGGATCGCGTTTGCTTCGCATTTGGAGCTCGCTTTCGCGCTATATTAGCCGTATATGCTCGCTAATAAAATATAAGGTACATATCTCGGATTACATACCGTACTTTTATACTTTTTTCCCTTCGGGATGCCTCATTACTTGATGAGATGTATATTTGTGATATATATACTGTCATTTTTTTTTTCGGATCGAGCCGCGCAAAGGAGACTATGGTGAATTTTTCCGAAAATTTAAGGCGTTAGAATAATTTTGAGAAAATTGGAAATTTTTTGAAAACTTAGACTTTGATTTGGAATTGAAAGTTAAACTATAGTAGTTGTTTTTGAAAAGACAACTAAGTATGATTTGAAAACTTAGTAAAGTTATTATAAGAAGTTTAAATTTGTTTTGGGAAAGTTGTTAGATTCTGTAACTTTTCTTACTTGATAATTTCGAGGACGAAATTCTTTTAAGGGGGGAAGATTGTAACGACCCAGGATTTTAGTAATTAAAATTTGAATATTTAATTAATTTTAAATATTAATAAGTGAATTTATAAGTCGAATAAATTTTATATTGAATAATTGGATTTAATTGAATAACTAAATCGATAATTTAATATGTTAAATTATGAAAATAATTGAAAATCGGGTTAAATATGATTGAAAATGATTTGTAAAACTTTATTTTATCATATTGAAGTTAGAACGATATTTTAGAACTTTTAAAATTGAATTAAAAGTTAATTTGTGAAAATTGAATATTTTAATATTTAAATCGACTAGTGAAAATAGTCAATTTTTGAACAGTCTCAGAATTGAACGAAACCAGTTCCATTGGATCCGTAATAGTTAGTTATTACCGGATTTCAATTTTCGTGTCAATCGGAGTTATCGTTTGATCGTAGCAGCTCGAAACGCATCGAATTATTTTTAATTTTAATTTGGCGAGTTAAAATAGCCATTTTTCAAAAAGTCTCGGATTTCGACGAAACCAGTTTCATCGGATCTGTAATGTGATATTATTGTAAGGTTTCAAATTTCGTGTCAATTGGATTTACCATTTGTCCGGTACAAATTAAAACGCCTAGAAAATCGTTTAAATCGGTTTAATTCAAATTGGACGTTTATAGCCATAACTCGCACAGATGTCCGAATTAGCTTCCGAAACCTGTTCCATTGTGTCCGGAACGCGGGGTAAACCCTAGAAACGCTGGTTACGGCGCGTAAATCGGAGTTCGGAATTCCCGGATGAATAGTGTTCGAAAATTCTCTATAAATAGCCCCTCACTCAAAAAAAAAAAACAAACCTAACCCTAGATTATACAGCCGCCGCCACTTTCTAAACCGAAGGCCAGAAACGTCCCAACTTCCCCTCCAATTTTCTCTCAATCCATCAAGTGTTAGCTAAAAGTGTCAACTAACAAATTGTAGAGGGTGGTGAGTACGTGATATCCAACGGTTATGATCGTCAATGGCATGACGAATTGGCGGCAAATCGAGGTGGAAGGGGGCCGGTTGCGCACGCGTTTTCTGATGATAGGGGGGCCGAGCTCCTTGCTCCTCTGGCCGAGTATGGCTCTTGCGAAGGGGGTCGGGATGGTGAGGGTTTGATGAAGTTTAGTCGAGTATTGGCGGAGCAAATCGAAACCCTAGTTTATGTTCATGGGTTTGTATGTGCGTGCGTGTGTTCCTGTACGTGAGTGAGATGAGGGAGAAGAAAGATGGAGCGGCCAGGATTCATCAGGGTGAGATCTAACGGCTTGGGATAGATTAGGTTATAAATTTTTATAAATTGTTGTAAATTATATAAATTAAATCGTGTAAACTTCATAATATCATATCTTTTTCATACGAGGTCGAAAACGCGCGAAACCAGTTGCGTTGGAATCGTATGGACGAGCACTACGCTATGGAATTGGATTGGAGTCGTTTGGATTAGTGAGAATTTCGTGTAAAATTAAACGTCCGTTTAATTTTATTCGAAATAAATCGCTAAAACAAAATTAAAATCAAGGTGAGAATTTCCCACTCAATCGAATCAGTTTCGATTTTAATTTTAAATAGTTAGATTTAAAATATTTGAATGCATGTTTGAATGATGATTGTTATCTATTGATTGTTAAAATAGACATTATACGCCGTTAGTAAGCGGATGTTATTTATTAAAAACATATACCGCGAATATTTCATAATCAGTGAAATTGGTATTATATATAATAGCAATATATATATATTGGCATATGTATATATTGGAGTTATTGATTTCCCGCATTTGTATAGCGGATGAGACCCTATTGCGCCGTTATTAAGCGGATAATATTTTAAATCCCATATACCGCAATAATTCCGTACTGGAGCGGAATTGGTATTGTGCTAATGTTTGTGGATGCAGGAAAACAGGTTGGAGGGATCCAACTGGATTCCTCAACAGTATTTATTTGATTTCAGATATTTTGATATTTGATGGATTATCATATCGATATATGATATCGTTGTTGTCGTGATTGACTATTTGGTATGTAGCATCATTGGACCAAACTTTGGAATTTTAAAATGATTTCAAAGTGATTTTTGAAAGAAAACGTTTATAAAATATTTTTGGAATTGATCCATTTTAAATAAATAAACGTTATAATTTTTAAAGTTATAAAAATTATGATTTTTGAGAAATATAGTTAAAAACTGATTTTTGAGAATATGATGCTAATGATTTTATAAAATAGTTTAATCGGGATTTTTGAATTTATTGTGAAAAGTTTAAATATAGGATTTATAAAATTTAATTATTTTATAAATCAAAAGGATGAAATTATAAAGGAGATTAAAGATGTTTTAGAATAATAATACAAACTGATTTGTATATAAGATTTATAAAATGGATATTTATAAATTAGAATATTTTGAATTATAAAACGAGTTTTTATAAGTGTTAGAATGAATTGTGAATGAATTTTATAAATGAATGAAATTTATAGAATTATAAACGGTGAAGTTATAAATGGAATTTTATAAGCAGTAGGTTTATAAAATTTATAAAGTTATTGAAAGAATAGATTTGGATAAATAATTGAATCTTATAAGTTATAAGATTTATAATTATGAAGTTCAAAGGAACGATTTTGCAAACAAATAAATTATAAGTATTTCACTTATAATATGAACTTTTGGTTTATAATTGAGTTATGAATTGAATAGGTTAATAAAGGAATTTATAAACGTTGTTTTATAAATTCGCAATACGACTTATTTTAAGAAGTAAATTGTTGTAACCTATTAATGGAGTTATATTCACGTTTTTGACTGTGAATAATCCTTTGAAATAAAATGAATAGAAGTGATGAAATTTGTAACGTAGTATATTAACGTTTTTGAATAGTGAATAATATGTTAAAGAAAATGTTTAGATTTGATGTTTTAAATAGAATTAAAACAATCTAATGATGTTTTAAAATGTGTTGAGATTCGAAACTATAGATTTCAACATTTATTGTTGAAATAGACGTTTTCGAGAAATAAAAGGAAATGGTGGACTATGACACTGTTGTTATAGTAAATGATTTCCGAAAGGAAATGTTTTGTATAATATTGGGATTTATATATCTATTTTAAATTCGAATCCCTATACTAGTGATTTTGGGTTGTCGTAACGATGTTTTACGCAACATTCGTTTTGGCCCAAATAAATATGGTTAAGAGAATGATTTCCTTAAAGAATGAAATATATACTTAATCTCGATTTAAGTATATTGAATATTTTCTAAGAATTGAAAATAAATAAAATTTGTGAATTACTTATGAATAAGTAAGTATGGAAGTGTTTTCCAATATAAAGTGAATATTTTGAGAATTTACCTTTTTGAAGATAAATTGAAATGAATAATTGAAATCGTATATTCATAGATATTTTGAAATATACATTCACTATGGAATTTATGAATAGAAGGGGAACTTGTTTAAAAATAAATATTGATTTATTTTTGAAGTATTGAAATTATATATCTTGTAAAGATATTTTTGGGAAATAAATAATTTGGAAAATTATTTGGAATCTAGTGATGTGTGCATATCCATTGATAGTTCAATAACCGACTATCAATATTTCCCTTTGAATGGGTATTTGATGTGATTTGTTTGAATGTGAATGCCACACTTATTTTTTGAATAAGCGCTCACTATTCGGGTTAACCGGGAAAGGACCAGGGGGTCGTATAACCCATTCCGAATAGGTGATACGTCGTTATGAATTGCATTTGATGACCGGTGTTGAAGACCGGGTATTTGCGAAAGCGATAGGATGACCTATCGATTGTCTCTGCACTGGGTAGCTCCTGGTATAGAGATTTCCTAGGTGATGGGAAATTCGATCGGGATTGTGAATACCCGGATTGCAAGGGCTTCGTGAGAAGTGCCTTCGGTTTTGTTCGAGCCCGGAACAGACTTGTATGGATTGTATGTCTGACATTACAAATTGAGATATAAAGAAGATTTCATTCAAATATATTTCTGTTGGTGGCGGAGAATTTATTCTCTTAGCTTAACACCCTTCTCTAAGACGTACGAGCTTAGAGGTTATGTACTTGAAGGTTATCAGCGATATATTCCCAATTTGGTAATGTGACATGCTGAGTGTTGCTGTAAATGATCATTGTGTTGATTATTTGTGATAGGATCGTTTATTTGATCGTCTATCCTGGTGATCATTTCTATGATCATTTGTTGACCCAAAGCATGGCTTTTGTATAAAGTATGTTTTTGTGGACGTGACTTCGTCGAGCCTCACACCTCGGGAATGGTCAAAACAGGAAAGATGCGGCAAGGTTATGAGGGGTAGCGCCCTTTAGGATGTGTGCATTTCCTTCTGGAAAAGGGTGGTATCATGGTATGGAGCTCAGATACTTACTCATGTTGAAAACACTTTATGATTGTGTGAATTGATTGCGAGCGCTCGGTGAAAGGTCCCAAAGGATCGGGGGATGGCATATTCGGTCAGTTGTTACTCAGTTAGGGGTAACCCGGCCTTGTGTTGGTAGAGATCCGGTTTGGTTCTCGGGGATGTCCATCCAGAGGCATTCTCATGTGGCAATGGGAAGTTCCTTGGCCTGATCATTCGTTGGAAATCCAAAGAAACAATACGAGACTTGTACGGTTTTAGTTGTATAACCTGCCATTTAATATGGTAGCTATAGTAAGCATAATATAATGGTACCTATGCTGGCTAAGATTTATATTCTACTTTCGAAATTGTTTCCTACACTATGCACTAATAATAATATGAAATGTTCTTTTTAAATGCGTATCAAGCATCTTTGACTATCATAAGGAGAAATCTCCTCCAAGTCTGCGTTTGCATTATGTGTGTGGCGGGAGGTCTTATGGTAGTCTCATTTTTAAAAGCATTGCGAATTGACTTTAAAAATATTCCTCTATTTTGATTTTAAAGATAAATAAACTGTTTTGAGTTCCCACACCAGTCACATGACTGACTCGGAGTTTATTGTTTTCCTTCCTAAACTCTAGGTGCCCACCAATTTCCACACGGGCAGTCAAGAGTTAAGGTTTATCAGGATATTCTGGATATTCTGGAGTTGCTGGATGCAAGATGGATGGCATGGCGTAATTACTAGTATATAGTATTTCTTTTTTCCGCTGTTTGATGTTGTTGTTGTTGTACACTCTGATGATGTAATGAAATGAAATGTGATGTAATGTAATAACTGATATAGTTCTTTGTTTAAAGATTATTCATTTATGTATTATATGTTGTTCCGCTGCGAATTGTGAGATTCTGATGTTGTTCTGTTGTTTTCTGTTCCGTTCTATGTTCTATTTTCTTTCCGTTCTATTTTCTATTCTCTTTTCCCTCTATTTCCATATTTTCTATCTTCTTATCTCTTCTTTTCTACTTTTTTTCTTTTTCTTAAACATTGAGAATTCGTATTTCTGTTCATCTTGAATTAATCAATGGAGATTAGTGTATATTCAAGGAGTACGGATTTCCGTTCTATTTTCTATTCTCTTTCCTCTCTATTTTTCTTATCTCTGCTTCTTCTACTTTTTCTTCTTCTTAAACCCTCAGTGTTCGGTTTTCCGTCGTTCGATTGCTCGGCAGTCGATAAAGTGAGTATCGATGTTGAATTTTCGGAAGACGAAGAATCGGGTCCTGACAATGTGAAAAATGGAAATAGTTTTGGCCTTGTATAGAAAATTTCGCGACACTATTCATCCGGAAAATTTTCGAACTCCAAACGAAACGTGCTGCTTGACGTTTATAATGTTTTACCCCTATTCCGAGCACAATAGAATATATATCACGAGCCAATTCGATCATATTTGGGAGATAGGTTTTCGAATCGACTATTTAAATTTAAAATTCACTTAAACGAATTTCTACGCATTTCAGCTTGCTATGACTAAATCATAAATCCGATTGACATGAAATTTGAAATCCTAAAATAATATATCATTATGGATCCAATGAAACTACTTTCATCGAAATCCGGGACTGTATGAAAAATGACTATTTTTACATGTTAATTAAATATTAAAATATTCAATTTCTATAAATTTACTTTTAATTAAATTTTAAAAGTTCTCTAACATCATTCTAATTCAATAGAATTTAATTCAACTTTATAAATCATATTCATTCACAATAAATCCAATTTTCAATTATTTACACCATTTCAAGTATTAAATCAACAATTTAATTACCCAATTAAATCCAGATATTCAAAATATAAGTTATTTAGCTTATAAAATTTACTTATGACTATTTAAAGTTAATTAAATATCCAAATTTCAAATGACTAAAATTCTGGGTCGTTACAATTCATATCAAAAAATAATCATCAATGTTCAAAAATCATCTATACTAAGATATCATCATGTATATTAGGCTAGCATATGGCTTTGCCTAAGTATATCTCTTAATCTCAATAATAAGAATATCTTAAATATACAAGAGAAGATAGATTGCTTGTAATTATAATAAAAGATGTGAGAATCCATTACACTCTGGACACCTATCCAGATATATTTTGGTCTTCATATATTATAATCAATTAGAATATATTATGACCGAAAATGACTGTACGATAAACATGAAGTCCCAAGTAGAGTCATATCTCATCATCTTGAAAGAATATAAATAGTGTATATCTATCTACCACACACCAAAAATAGACGAGAGACCGATAACACGTTTTCTTGCTCTAGGAGAAACTTGTGTGTCCGTTTGAAATGACTCCTATAGTTATCAGTTACCTCACCTTGGTATCATGACAAAGCCACATATATGCTCGTATATGTGAGGACTTTACTCACTAATGACCTTACACATGCCCTTATTGGTAACTGATTGTTGGCCTAGGTGACATGGGGGTGAATGTACAAGCGATAGCATACAACTAAATAGATATAAGGGTCTAATAGACCTAGGGCATGATCCCACGATCCGACCACCAAGTGGATGTTGGCCAATCTGGTTCACTTCCAAAACATAAGTGAAGTTGGATAAAGATAGAAAGACACATAGTATTTATACTCAATAGCTAACACATAGCTCTATATATATGCCAACACACTGCTCTATATATTGGTCAATACATGGCTCTGTACAATTGCAGGCACATGGCTCTATACAATTGCCGACACACGGCTATATGTGTGACTCACTACAGTGAATCCCATCATACATGCAAATCCCCTTTGAGTCACACAGACTATATTCCTATTACGTGAATGCCATCTACCTACAATTGAATAAGTATTACAACAACATCTGATACCACTGCTTGATGCTCAATCATTTATTCACCGCTTATAAACTACACTCAATCTCCAAATGTTCTATATAATGAGTCCAAAGTAACCAGAGAAATATTTCCAACAGTCCCATAGCATACGGTATTATAACTCCATTTATTTAAATTCCTTATCAAACAGAATGAAATATCATGAAACCAAATTGAAGGATGTCATAATCGTATTATATCAAAATCATCAATCAAATCTATATCAATGGTGAATCATTCATATTATCTAAAACTGTAGAAGAGAGAGAAATAAGAAATTCGTATTAAAACATCTCAATTAAATATTTATAGTAGCATGCGAGAATATATAATTCTAATTCAACAAACCACACTTATTTATATAAGTTTATGGTCTCTAAAATAATTCCATTTTATTGTAATCCATATATTATAATTAAATTACTTTGTTTAATATTAAAAATATTTGATAACTCCATTTAGAAATCACTCAATAATGTTTGAATTTCATTTCATAATTTTCTATAATCAAATATAATTCTAAATAATTTTTTTTGAAACCAGGGAAACCTATTCAGTCACTACCAACAAGGCGATTCTTGAACAGTAAACCTAGGGAATAGACGGGTGGCCCACCACAACTGCTATTCCAGGCTAACCAGACCTTTTAGTTGACATGGTGTAAGAGGTGGGAATCGAACCTCAAACCTCCCATAAGGGAGGCATATATCCCCACCACCTGACCAAGCCCGCATAATTTAATTCAAATATTATTATTTCTCTCAGACTATGTGATTTTATTATTTCTCTAAGACTACATGATTAACCACCCGACCAAGCCCACAGACATAATTTAAATAATTTTAAACAATTATTATATTCAGAATCATATTTTTCTTTAATAAAGATACTTCAATATTAATATAATTAAAATTAATTTAAATAAATGCTTCTTTAAAACAACATCACAATCATATACTACATGATTTATAATAACTAAGATCTTTATTATCAAATATTATTGTTAATATTTATTTATATTTATAAATATTTTTATATTATTTTTTTTAAGTTAGAACAGGCTACAAGTCGACCTGTAGATCTACCAGTCGCATGCTTCTATGCCTAAATTCAAGCTATTTAAGAGATCTCCTCCTCCTATATGCTGGTATCTTCACTAATTTGATGCATACACAATTGCATAATTCCATACATTAATTCATGCATAACATGCATATGAAATAACAAGAACATGACATAGGTTCTTGAGTAAGATATGCTCACACAGATATTATGCTCTCGTAATATTCCAGACTTCTAAACTATGATCTAAACCCAAATTTCTTTATGCATGAAGGTGTGGCTCTTTATCGAGATGAATATTCTTATATTTGGAGATTTATAGTAACTTATTTGGTTTTATATTAATTATTGAACAAGGAGGGGTTTTGATTCTTACTTCAGAAAATGGTGGTAGAGGATTAATTAGGAAGTAGAATACATAAAAAATATTTACCCGACGAAGAGAGTAGTCTCGAATTAGAAATGTTTGGAAAATGGATTCGGGTGTTGATTATATATATAATTACTTTATTATTTCATTTCTTTTATAAAAAAATTTCTATTTAAAATGAATTACAATAAAATTCCTTATAAAATTATATTTAAACCTCTTGAATATTTTCTCAACTTTCATAAATTTTATAAAATTTATTCCCCATATTTAGCTCATTTAAATTTAGATATTGAACATTCACAATTTATGTCCATTTATAACATAATTTCCAAACTAATTTATTTCCTAATCCCTTTAAACAAATAACCATTCTCAAAACTATTTAATTTCATCCCTAATTACTTCATTATAAAGTTCCAATATTCTGAAATAGATTCAAATTATACATTTTTAATTCCTAAAATTGATTTTAATTCATTAAACCCTATTAATAACTTCAATCAATTATTACTTAAAACCGGGTTATTACAAAAATATTGTGAGAGATCACGTTCTAGATTAAAACTGCAGCAAAATCAACCTTTCTATTCATTCTTCTTCCCTTATAAAGAATGATGATAACTTATGAAATAGTCATAGTTGATGCATCGGATGGTCACATGGCAATTGGAAACCACTGAAGGTACTAAAGAAACAATAACTATTAATCATTTGCCAATAGATTCACGAAAAGTCAAAAACTCAAAGCTAAATGTGTTGAACAATCTTCCAAATAAGCCAATCCTTTTTGATAAGCATGCATAAAGATATGCCATAAACGTGAGTAAAGCTAAGCAATAATAGTATTTATGTTATATGTAGGAAACCATCAATTAACCGTATGATTTTCGAAGATAAAAGTGCTTCATAGTAGTTAGAAAATAAGTAAATGAGAACATTGTTCCAACAAAGGGAACAGGGTTTCTTCATTTGGAGTATTCTTGTAAGAACATCATTTAGAAATTTTGCTCATTGATCGGAATCGTTTTTCGATTCGGAAAAATTATAATATTACGACCGCTCCTAATACACCAAATCGATGTCCTTTCAACAGTCCAATTCACAAGCATCGAAAAGCGGTGTTTTTTCGAGAGATGGAAACTAAGAACCAACCTTCATATGACATCATTTGCAAAATGATAATGGAAGGAAAATCGTATAATAACAAATTTTGTGCACTGTGATATGACATATATAACATTACAGGATACATAAGAGTATTGGAGATATAACAGTCCATCCCATATACATACACAACTTGCTTATTACTTTATAAGTTAAAAGCCTAGCTAACAGCTTTTCAAGCTTCACCAACAGCTCCAAGATCTACTAGAAAGTACTCCTCAACACCTAACTCTTAGCCCACCCGTAAAAATACTGAGAGTGTCAAAGAAATAAAACAAAGTCCAAACACGGTAACACATAAAACCTGATGTGAGGAGGAAACTAGCCAAAGATATAAGGTACATAAATGTGCATATACCATATATATGTAACGTTATACAAGAGACATACGTGCACATGGAGCCAAGGTTTTAAATCTCGGATTTCGGTCACGTCTCGTCTCGAAGAATTTAGAGAGCTTATCTCGTATCGGGTGAGATCTCGAACGAGATGAGTGCATCTCGGTCGTCTATATCGGATTTACATCTCGGTTTCTAAAATTCATTTCGGAGTTATCTCAGAGTATATATCATGTCGAAAATTAGCTTTCGTACACCTAAATTTATAATACTAGTCACTACCCTAGGGAAAACACTATGCACTTACCTTGAATATATCACATGCTTATCATTAAAAACTTAGTATGGAAAATATCACTCGTGTCATGTAAAATAAACAAATAACTAGATTTCATGAATAATGTTCAATATAATATCATATGAGATAAAATAGACAAGAAAAAAACAATAACATATGCACCTTTACTTTGTTTGATCATTCACTTGACTTTCCTACACAATATAATGTCTCATTTCTGCCTTTTATGATTTATAGTGCTGCAAGGGAAATTTTAATTTTATAATTTCAAATACAAAAGTCTACAAGTAGAATTAAGATACTCTATGTCTGATTATAGTATTAATTACTAGCAAACAAAATCTCATTTAGCAACTAATAACATAGATGTCAAACAAACGTAGAAAATAGCATATATAGTACAAACAATTTTCAAACATTTAGTACTATTTTAAGAAAAGCAAAAAAATGATGTACAAATGAAAATGTAATCATCAAATGAAATTAATAAATGAAAGAGAATTCTTTTATTACTTAAAAATAAGCCTTGAGGAAAATCATAAAGTGAAATACTTACCATAATCGATGTAGATTTTATCATCTTCTCACACTCGTCACTGCCGTAAAATAAGAGACAAAGATAAATGAGATTTATATAAGAAAGAAGGGTTAAAAAAAGGACAATTAAGAAGGCCTAAATTAAGGTAAAGGATGAGCTAGCCCAATACGGAAAAAGAGTTGATTTTTTCCAAAATTCAACAATTCAGCCGATATCTCGTTCTTAAATCTCGTTCGAGATACCGTACGAGATATTGAAATATCGTCCGAGATTTGGATCAGACGAGATTCAAACGAAATAGCCTGTTTCGAATCGCCCAGGCTTGAAAACGAGATCTCGGCCGAGATGAGCGAGATTTAAAACCTTACATGGAACCATACCTCAACATATCTCACCTGCATTGGACATGCTAATGTTAGATCGAGTGCATCGGGCAATAGGTAAAATGGGAAAATTTCAAAAACAATTCTTTTTAATTCATTATGCAAAAAATGTTTTATAGCATTATCATGAATAATGTTGTAAACGCTAAACCATGTTTAATGGATAATGAAGGATCATGGTTTGATTGTTAAGTTATGTTGTAATATTATCATATTAACAATGTTAGTTTTATTTACAAAGTTATTATTTATTCAAAACACATTTATTCAATTGTAAATTAAATAATACAACATTTTGCAATATTATTATCATATAGACGCAGATATATTGTTTTTATAAAGTTATTTTGATTTATTATTATTATATAGACACACACATAATTTTTTTCCTTTAAAAATGTATTTGAAAATAATATTTCATAAAGTAATCTTATTCAAAATATAAATAATACCTGTTTAAATTTAATACTTCAAAATTAATATTATAATTTAAATGAGTGTAATTCACTTTAGTCCATATATCAAATGTTTGAATAAAACAAATAATGTCTTAACATATTAATATTGATTAAGAGTGTCGATGTGTAAATATTTAATAGTAATTTTAATTATAATGATGTAAAATATTGGAAATAACATATCAATTATTTTTATATGATATTAGTATGTTTATAATTTAATTACGAACTCATCGAAGCAAGTTGTATGTGAATAGGAGCTCATATGTACAAGTTATGCATATTTTATAACATAAGGGTTTAAATGTAATTTACTAATATATTGCAACTTAACTGAAAATATACCTCTCTTTCCTAAGGAGACCCTAGGTTCTATGTTACCCCATCTTCACACAGTTCCACCGTTACCATAATTGGCTAGAAGAAACCACCTTCATAGACGTGTTCCTCGTGATGAGAGCTACCGATCGATACTGCGTTTGCCAACACTTACGCTCCTTGGTCGAATTCTAATTATGTTGGCCGATGTCGATTAGCTTTCTTGCCTCTACCTTTGGTTGCCAAAATTTCCATTGACTTAATAAATTGCTCCTCATCAAATCAATCGGATAAGATTGAGTCGATGAAGTATGGAACGACTTTGGTTGATCCACGATATGTATATGCAAATGCATGTAGAGAAGAATACAAAAGAAAACCTAATCATTTTTTTTGCAAAAAATTTAAAATAACTTATAAACTGATTTTAAGAAAATTCATTGATAATCCTGCCTGTTGAATACACCTTGAACTGTTAGCTTTGCCTCGAGAATACTTCCCTGTAACATCCCATATTTCAAAAATCAAAAATGAATGTCAATGTTGCCGCAACATTACTAGAATTGTTTTCAAGCTAAATAGAGCAACCGAATATTTTTTCATTACAAAAATTGTATTTACATTATTTTTCCTAAACCGTGTCCACCTAGGGTAAATATAACAAAAGCTTAGGTAATAGTATTCTACTTAACATATGAGGATGCCAACATGAACACCTAACCAGTTACAAAACCTAGTATTGCAACACCAAAATTCAAAATAAATTTTATTAACTACTAAGCATCATGCTTCGTCTTTGGAGCTATTATTCGTTTTCTAGATCGGTACCTAGCTGTCTCATAAACTCGGCTAACTTGAATGAATATTCAGGAGTTCATGGAGAAAATAATAACAAAATTATGGGTTACAAATAAAGCTTTATACGAGTAATATACTCTATAAACATAACATGTAATGAGACCATGTCGCCTATTGGAATAGGTTTTCCCCACAGTAATTTATCATCATCAACTTCATTACATCATGTAAATGGCCATCATAGCACGAATCGTAATCGTAGAAATAAAATTTCATCCATAAGTTATCCCTACACTTAACACCATAACATAGACTATGTTTAATAGTCATCTCTTCAAGGTTTCTACTCAGGCCTTACACCATCGCCTGTAAATAATGTCATGTTTAACATTTAAGCTACCGTACAGGCCTTACATCTACTCTCCTAATTAATGTCATGTTTTAACATTTTGGTTGCATATAGGTTTTGCACAAAAATTCTCAAATACTATTATGTTCTAACAGTTGGTTGCGACATAGACCTTACATCATTATTCTTGAATGTTATTTATCTTCTAATATTTTGTTGCCATACAGGCCTTACTCTATTATTCTTGAATAATATTATGTTTTAAAATTTGGTTGCCACATAGGCTTTAAACCAACGATCTCGAATACGTAATGTTCTAACATTTAGGTACCAAATAGTTCTTACATCATCATTCTCGAATAATGTTATATTCTAACATTTGGTTGCCACATAGGCCTTATTGGTATTGGGTGTCGGAAGCGAGTGAAATAGCTAGGTTTAAAAAAAAATCTTATTGGATCTTTTGAGCTTATGAAGTCTAAAGAGATTTTAGATCCAATCTAAAAGAATTTTAAATAAAATCCTTTATTTTATTTAATCAGTTCGAAAGATTTCGAATTTGATATAAATTTAAATGTATGAGTGTATCAAATATGCCCTTGTGTGTAAGTCATTCATTAAAGTTAATTTGAGAAGGAAATCTTTCGTTTCGTTCTCAAAAGCCTATGCAATCAATCAAGGCGAGAAATAAATTTAATTGGAGGGAGAAACCTTTCATTTCTCTGTATGATTAGATTAGTTATTCATTAAATGTTAGTGATGATCAATTTAAACATAGCATGAAATGTGGGGTATATTCATATAACCTCTTTGTTTATAATGTGCAACCGTAACAAATAAAAAGTATGCATAGTTGATGATTCCCTTTATATATGCCTTTACTGTCCATAACTTCATTTTTATAAACAAAAAACCAATTATATAAATAATAGATATAAATTATATTATGTGTGTGTGTGTGTGTATGTGTGTATAAACAAAAAAAAAAGAATGTAGGATTGATATACTATACTCGATATCACTAACGCAGTTCGAGTCCGCGCACTCCTCCATAAGGAATTTGTCATTTTATAAATAATTTTTTGGTGTTTCATAAGCACTTGAGAACATTCAAAATATATAGTAAGCTTAATTCGAAATTAATGCATATTCTATATATTAAATACATAAGCAAAGTGTGATATTGTGGATATATTTTGTACCTATTAATATTCTTTCCTATAGACATACGTTTCCACTGCATTTTGAGTCAAATTCAAATTATTTGATTTTTTTGATCAAAATACTTACTTAACTCTAACGCTTATCAAATAACACCATTGTTTCATTTCTTAGATCATATCCAATCCTTACAAACTTGGATATTGCTCCTACTGAATTTGAGATATTTTGGATGTTACGTGTTCGGTCTATTCAAAATCATAGTTTAGAATTTTTTGTTTAAGCATATATGTTCCAAAACTTAATGTCATACCGGTTGATTAATTTGTGAGTGAAATTCCGAATCAACTATAGCACATTGAACAATGAATCAGTTACCTTACTTTCAATGATTGAAATTTGCGATATTATTCTTATCAACGTAGCTTATATCCCAACTATATTGATCTTATTCTTAAAGACACTTGTGCAACCGATGGATCGTATCTTTTTGGGTACCAATATCAAAATCATATTTTGATAACATACTCGGAATCCATTCTAAATTTATGCATCATTCCACATGATAGAGTCAATACAACTCTTAATGGTTTACTAAGGACTAAGAAAGCTCTTTTCTCAACATTAATACAATTCATAATTTCTCTTTAATGTGCGAGATTTATCATTAGACATTCTAATGTGTTGTATTTATATAGGTTTAGTTAATTTCATTTCATCTCTCATAATCAATTTCTCTTTGGATCGCATCCAAATACATTTCACTACCAATAATTTATGGAAGAAATTCCTTCTCTACGAAGTAGGTTTTTCTTGAAGTGGCATTTGCTTCTTAGTGTAATCGAATAGGTATTCACAAAAATTATGAATTGCATTACATAAAACTGACTTGGTTTTAGTTTACCATGATTATGTTCAAAACATAAATTGGTCATCTAATGACAATCGTTTCCAAACTCTTTTGGGACGATTCATACAAGAACCCTCACAAAAAATTATTACATGTAGTTTTTAGAATCGCGTAACCTACAAACTTCTTGGCCTTGGATATGTTTAGGTTTCATATAAACCCTTATCTTGTATAAATTTTGTAACAAACCAGATTTTCCACCCTCGAAAATTGGCACTAATAAGTCCACTTTATCACATGTCGAACATTCAAGTGCCGAAAATATCGATTTGTTAGGGTAAAAGAAGAAGGTAGAAAATAGAAGAAAACTAAACAACACAGAATCTCACTACACAACGAAAAATATATAATACAACAATGATCTTTATAAAATGGAAACGTCTTTATTTATATATACGACATTAGAGTACATTAGACTTATCCTAAATTTGGACAGTTATAGAAATTAGTCCTTTCGTTGATAAACAAACCGACCCTATAATTCAGCAATGACCCAGAATTTGACCACTTTAAAATATACCATTTAAAGTGATTTTAAATATAAACCATATAACATTTTATGATTTAAAAAAAAATACTAGGTAGGACTTTCAAAGAGAAATATACACAAAAATAGGAATAATTGCTTATATCGACAAAAGTGACAAAATCCTGATTTCAAAAAAGTAAGTTTCAATGGTTAAATAAATTATTTCAATTAATTTATGAGTGTTTGTATTTTTAAATAACATTATACAACTTTATTTTTAAATTTGGTTAACATAAATAAATAGTTTGAATAAAACGTTAAAATGTGATAGTAAAACATTTTTTCGAAAATCAATGTTTATTCGATTTAAAGTTGTCGAAGCATTGTTGCACCTTTATTTTCTTATATATGAACATATATTCAAATAGTATAAGTATTAATTAATTCATTAATCAAGTTTACTTTTACCAAACATAACTAGAAAATTCTAGAATGTAATTAAAAAAAAGTAAGCATAAAAAACAAAAAGTGTTATAAAAAGTCAAAAAGTAAACATTAAATCAAACAAACGTAATTATTATATTTTTACTTAATACTTAAGTGAAAATGATGTACAGTAATGATTTGAAATGTGATGTTAAGTGTTGAAGAAATTAGTTTGCTTAAAGTATAAGCATATGGTATTTTGGTCTTTTTACAAAATATTATTGTAATTCAAACTTTTTTCTATAAATACCTACCACTTCTTTCACAAATTGCATACACTTTTCAATCTTCTTCTTGTTCCTTTTATAAGCTTCTCCTTCTTCTTTTTTAGAGCTTTAATTGCTTCCATGCCTCTCTTAAAAAAATCCAAAAGAATAATAAAGTTATGGCAAAAATAATCGACCAAAAAGGGTATACCACTTAAGTTAAATTCAAGCTAGTAAGTTCCATCCATCTACCCAAGGCCATGCCCACGTAGAAGCCATCCCCACCTCTTTTCATCCCAACTTCTAGGATAGTGGAGCTATAGCCGAATTTCAAGAAGTTTCGGAAAATTATAGCGAAGCTATAGGAAAATTCTTAGTGATAAAGTTAGCAAAATTAGTAGAATCATGCTTTAGATCTGGAGTTCCTTGCCTAAAAGTTTGACGGAGTGGAATCCAAAGTGAGTTATTTCTTCCTTTAAGTTCTTTACAATCATTGCTAAGTTGAAGGAACTTTAATTGTTGCTTGAAAACCTTTGTTGAATGCTTGTTTACTCTATTTGCTAAACAATGGTTTTATTTCCTTCTTTGACTATTGGGATAGTTAATTAAGTATTTTAAGATTTAGAAGTTAAATACTTAACAAGGTAAGTGGAAACGACTAGTACACGTGTTTTGTCTATGAGATCCAAGGAAACTTGGACGAAGGACCAAACAGATCGAAAGGAAAGCCTGGATATTCTAAGAATTCATATCAAGTATTTTCCTAAATAATTTGGAATTACTCCATAATTTAAAAAGGTTTAAATAAAAAAATGATTTGATAAATCTCAAAAGAAAGGTTACGATGATTCCAGAATTATTGAAAGAATATTTTTAAATATATATGTATCTCTTGAAGATATTTTGATAAAGAGAAATGAATTAATCCTTGTTCTATGCTTGTAAGTAAATTGATTATTTTGAAGCTAATTAACATGTTGGTTAAATGAATGTGTTTGCTTTTTATTATTATTGCTGTTGATTGATTGTTTGATTTGAGCTCGACCAGTTTATGAGCATTGTATTGTTTATTAATTATTAATTTTGCTCGACCTGTGAGACGACCCGACTTTCTACTCCAAGAAAATTGCACCATCTTTAAGAAAGAAAGGGATAGAAAAGAGAAAAGAAAGAAGAGAAAGAAGAAACAACACTAGAATTTCAACAGCGGAACGAATAAATTATATTAATAACATAAGTATACATAGTATACAACAATTATCAGAGTTACACAGACAATACAATACATACTAGACAGTTATAAACACCTGTCTAGTTATTACAACTCAATACATTACAGATAAACACCCAGAGATACCAACACAGCATAAATCTATATATCTATACGCAGATGCCTCCTGCTCCATTACTCCTCCACAATTCATCAAAGCAAACCTGATCCTAACCTGAATCCCTTGGCCACTCGTAAAAATTTGAGTGCCCAAGAGTTAAAGAAAAATAGAAATAACTCCGGGTCAGACATGGGTATGGTGTGAGTAACAGGTTAAAGTTGCTTAACTTTGCAAAACCTATGAAAAGAAAAGGTATCACGTAAGACTTTCCACACATAAACATGGAAAAGTTTTTACCTTACGCTAACCAAAACATTTGATAGGAAATCCAGTGATATTATAATAGGTCTAGGGTTTTCAAGTAAATAAGAAATAGCCGAAATTGTTACATTCATTAAATTCCAGCTACTAGCCACAAAAGTGGGTAATACAATCAAAACCGTTGGCACTTATTGGATTTTGGATTCCATCAATGGCTGGGCTACTAGGGTAATGCCCGTCGCAGTACGTGGCCTAGATCATCGTACCGAGGAGTACGCCTGCTCCCCTACAACACAAAGCCGGAACCATTCCTTACTGAACAGTTCTGAACAAGACCACCCCACAGTTGTGATCAGCAACCGCACCACTAAGCCGAAATAAAGGGACATCTAGACAGGGGTAAATCTCGTCCTACTTGGGCATGACCCACTTAGTCTTGCTGCACCTCCCCTGTTTTAGCCATTCCCGGTTGATGAGGCTTGATGCTACGATTACCTTTATCGGACATATCACGTAGAATGCTCATCGTCCACCTAACGATGTTCTGAAAGCATTCAATCCATACAAGTTCGATCCGGGTTCGAACGAAACCGAAGGCATTATCTCGTTACACTCATTTTGGAATCACCCTCAGAGTTAACGACGATAACCCTTGCACTCTGAATCTTCATCCTCACTTCAGTTTCATGACCTAACATTAATTTGGATCGATGTGGTTTTCGGATATCCAAATATGGAAACCCGATCCCGGTCTCATCGAAATCCAAAACGTGTCTTTTAAGGCCATGTTGTTTTAGAGTTTAAAACAATTCAATTCATTATCTATACACACAGATAGATAATTCACAACACAATAGATAATTAACATTGTCATCACCAACAGATAATTCATATCAACATTATAAACAGATAATCTATATTATCATCCCAATGCAACCAATGCATCCATATCACATACAATACTCATCTCATGGCTGATATTACAAACCACACATGGCAACCAATACCAACCATCAAACATAAGCAATGATCTAATGATCACACCATCTATAATTAATTTATAATGAATTAAATTAATTACATCGTCTCTACTTAATTTAAAAGGAATTAAATTAATTACTTTATCATTAAAATCCTGCTTATTTTAATCATCAATTGATTACAAATCAATTTAAATAATCACCATCTCAATATTTATTTCAATTAATCATTATTGATTAACCATCTCTAATTGCAATAAGTAATTAGTCTTTAAATAGTTAATTATACTTAACCCTTTACAATAATTAACTTTATTAATTAATTACTTCATTTATTAATTATTCCTTAATTTAACAATTCTAAATTACATCATTAATTAATTAATGATTTCTAATTACAATTTAATTTATCTCTCTATTTAAATTAATTACCTTAAGAAATAAGTCTACAATTAAACCACATATATATATTAATCACCCTTGATTAATAACACCCAGTAATTAACTACCCTTCATTACTCATTCCATAAATCTATTACTCTTAATTAATTACCTCAATTAATCCCTTGATTAATTTAAACTAATTTAATCTAAATTACTTCCATCATTAACACCCTTAATTACATCCAGTAATTATCAATTAATTACTTATCTAAGTAATTATAATCCCATTAATTACATAAAGTAATTATTTCATCATTATTAACAAGTGTTTAAATTAATTAAACTTAATTAATTAACCTAAACAATATCACATTATCCTTAATTAATTACATTAAGTAATTAATTCATTAATTACTTCCATTAAGTAATCAAACATAAACAATTTACAAATGATTATTATTAATTAATTAATCTAATTAATTATTAAAATTAATCACATTAATTAATTGTTTAAATAATCTTAAGTTAATGACCCTCATTAACATTCCTTAATTACTTAATTAAGACATTAACTTATATTAATTATTTTTAATTACAAATTAATTTATAATTAATTACAATTCAATTAATCTCTAATTATTAATTAATTAGGTGTTAATTACAATCATAATTAATCTTTAATCACTAGATTAAATAATCTTAATCATTAATTAAAATTTAATTAACAATCCTTAATTATAGATTAATTAACCTTAATTAATTAATCTCAAATCTGAATTAATTGACTTAAAAATTACTAATTACTTAATTAATCATCCACATTATTAATTAATTAAATAATTAATATTCCATTCAAATTAACTTAATAATTTAAATGAATCCAATTTCTTAAGTTCTAACTTAATTTAAGAAACATTTCTCCTTATATAAAGTATTTTAAAACAAATTGTTTCCAAATTTATTTTAAACTTCACTTTAAATTTCATTTTAAAATTTTAAGATTTTAAAATGAATACAATTTATTTAAACAAGATTTAAAATCTTTTTATCTCACATGTTCAAGAACATCCCCTTTAATAAAATAAAGGTTTAAAAGTTTATAAAACAAATTCATTTTAAACATTCCAAATTATTTTAAAAAAAAATCAATTTAAAAATTTCCTTTTAAATTGCAAACTGAAATACAGTTTAAATCTTCATTCTAGATTTAAACTTAAAACTTTAAAGCTTTACTTACATTCCCATCTTCATTTTTAAATTCAAATTATTTAACCATTTCTAAAATAGTTAAACAAATTTAAATTTAAAAACCTATTTTATTTAAAAACTGACATTCAAATCAGATTCCATGTATTTTTTTTAAAACTAGTCTTAATCTTATTTTAAATTTTTATTTCATAAATTTAAAACTCAGGGTTTAAATTCAAACCAATTTTCTTTTATACTTTAAAAGTTTAAAATCTAAATTTAAATTCCAAGATTTAAATTAAATTCAAACTCAGATTCATCTACTTTGAATTTCATATTTCAGTTTCAGATTTTAAACTTTGTTTAAATTTCCAGTTGCATTTTAAAACTTTACTTTTAAATTTAAAAACAGAAAAACAGTTTTCTGTTTTGATTTTAAACAACTTAAATTTCTGAATTCAAAATATTTCAAAACTCAAATTCAAACAAATTTTATATCAAGTTCAACTCAGGTTTAACTTAGTTTAAGTTTTTAGTTTACACTTAAAATCTATTTCAAATTTTAAAATACTGAAACAGGTTTCCTGTTTAATTTGAAAACCTGAAAACAATGTTTACCCGAGCTTACCCTGTATTTACTTCGAGTCAGAAACAACATTGCTTCGAGTCAAAACTCAATTCACCCGAGTCCATCATAAGGCAATCCCAAAACTGAAGCCAACAATATCACCTACATATACCTCACTGCACTGTACACCTGTACATCAACTCCGGCCATCACTGGCCAACCACACGACCATCCCATGGTCAACAACCCTCCCCTCAGGCCAACCAAACACCAACTCCAACTACACTTGCTCGAATTCGAGATCGAGACCCAAATTCCAAACCTGGAAACAGTCAGTACCCAAAACCACCCAACCTGTCATCACCTCCCCTTAACGCCACCAGCCACCGTAGACTCTGCGCTTCCGGTGATGACTTCGACATCCCATCCCCTTCCAGAAACCAAAACCCCTAGCCACTCGATCAATTATCAAAGCCGAAAAGTTCAATTCTTCAAGCCACAGGAAATACTAGGGTTCTAAACTATAAAACCCAATCTCAACATGAAAAACAAATTTCAACCTAATCTAAGAATTTTCCCAAAATCTCTGATAGCTCTACCTTCTTCATAAGCAAATTCAACCCAATTGAATGCAAAGATCAACTGTGCTTATCCAATATGTATAATACAGTAAATTTAAAACTGCACTTTGGATATGGTATTAAAAATTGTAATTCTTCTTTTAAAAATCATAATTTTGGATGAAGTTTTGATTCATAATCCTGAAACATTGATTTGTGATATTTAGATTTTCCACTTTTACAAATTTTTGCTCTATTGTTTATGTTTCCAGACAACACAAAAATTATTCAAATTATATAAATTTTTAAAATTTACTTTATCATGTAATAAACAAATTTCATTCAAATGCTAAATCATAATAGCAACCAGATCAGGGAAAAGAACTTTTTATCAACTTGAACTTAAACTGTAAATAGTCAGAACCATAGGTAAACAAACATGCATCACATTCATATATACACAGGCAATTTCAAAGGCATATACATAATTAAAACCTTATCAGATAAACTAACATGCAACTCCTACTTATTTTTTTTTAAATTTGGAGTTACTCACCTGAAAACAGAAGATGAACAGAGCACATATTTTGAAAAACTCCTTTGAATCTTTAAAACAGAATTTCCAATGCTTTTAAAAACTTGAATGTTGCTTTAAAAATACTATTGCTCCTTAACCTTACATGCATGCTGGCTACAGATTTCAGGTTGAATGATGGATGCAGTTTGCCTCTGAAATTGCAGGTTGGTTTGGAAAGGAGGATTTACAAGCTTCAGATTGAAAAAAAATACAAACTTGCATGCAGAGGCCCTTTTTCCAGTTTTTTTTTGAAGAAGAAAGTGTAGTTTTGAAATATGTTACAGGGATCTTGTTTGAAGATGATCACTGATTTTCATATGAACAGGGAATGTTTTTGCATTTTTGAAGATGGTCATGGGTAAGTAGTTTACAGGGATTTGATCAGAGATGTTTGATATGAGGATTGTTTTAAGGATGGAAGGGTTTCAGCTGAATGATTTCTTAGATTTAGAATGTAAATGAAGAAAGAAAAAAAAATGAAAAGATGCAAGTTTAAATATCTTCTTTATGATTTATTTTTAAAAACAAAGAAAAATAAAATTTAAACAAGACACATGTCTCAATTTTTACACTTGTCATTTTAAAATGATATTTAGTTTACATTTGTTAGTTTAGGCTTTAAGATACTTACACTTGTTAATTTAAGTAATTAGTATTTTTAATTATGTGTTAAAGAAAGTTTAACTTAGTTAATTAGTTTTAATACTTAGTTATGTATAGATAAATAATTTTTTAAAGAATAAAACAAAGTATTATTATAAATAAAAACAATATACAAATCAATTATTAAAAATAATATTTTGATCACTTAAAATAAATTTATAAAGAGATTATAACTTATTTGTTATTTAATTGAATACATGATTCATTTATTAATTGTATTTTAAATTTCATATTCAATTTACAAATCATAATTGTTAATTTCTATTTTAAAAAGAATAAAACAAACATTTTTATAACTTGTTTTAGTATACAAACTTAAGTCAAAATATAATTTAAACAAATAAAACATTTATCTTATATATATAATATCATATAGTTATTTTATTAAATAGTTTTGAAAATCTTAATTCAAAAATAAATCACAATTTCCCAATTTCAAAATATTAAAATTAGAAAATTTGCTTTATCAATTAAATTTAAAAACCAAACTCATCTATTTAAATATATATAAATATGCATACATTTTATAAATATAAAACAATTTATTAACTTATTAAAAATAAATTCACTAATTAAATATTTAATAAAAGAAAATTATAGAATCCATTCAATTTATTAACAAAAATTATCAAATTAATTTAAATTTTAAACACGGATTATTAAATTTAAATTGCCCTAAATTCCGGGATATTACAACTAGTTTATGAGCAATTATCTTTACATGCATGGGTTGGGTAGACCATAATTATGGTTGTATTGAAAACGAAAACTTTATGATTATAATTTTACAATTTGATTATAAAGTGTTCAATGAAAATATTTGAAAGTGATTTCATATAAAGATTTATATGAAGAATGATTTACAAAATGTGTTTTATATAACGAAAAGAATTTCGAGGACTAAACCCAATCGTTTTAAGATGATTTTTTAAAAGGATTTGGAAATGGAAATCATTGTAGATTAGAAGTATTTGTATTTATTAGTGTAAATGATTTTGCCACTTCGGGATATAAAGTGATTTGTTATGTTACCAAAGATTCGGGTAACCCATAATCTACGAAACACATGGGTAAAGGAGGTGCAGATGTTCTGTAGTCTCGGTGTAGTCCGCTCTTGGAATAGAGGGATGCATCAATCTACTATTTATTTGGAAGGTTAAACCTAGAGGCATGGTTATAGCTAGAAACCTTCCGAGATTTGGTGGCATATTGTTTTGTATGTTTGTATATAGGTATTGTTTCAAAAGGTGATTTATTTTTAGATCCCTAAGTAAAAGACTAATTTGAATATAAAAGACATACATATACATATTCCAAAAGTTTTGAAATAAGAATTCAAGAATATAGTCCAAAGAGATAATTTTCGTAAAGATAATTAGATTTGGAAGTCCAAATATGAAGGTTAAGCTAAGTGGGTAGATTTGGAACCTATATTTGCATGATATATGCTATGTAGTTTGGGAATTGCATATTGCTTGTTGCATCATAGGCTTCTGTGTCCTATTTGCGGTAGGAAGACTATGTAGGCTTGATCCTGTATCTAATTGGGTACCCAATTAGATAGAGGAACGTAGGCAGTTACAAGTCGTAGTGATGCCACCCCTAAAATAATATAACCAATTTCCTATTTATCTATTATTTGTTGTTTTTTATCTTGTGTTGTTGTATCTTTCACCCTTACTATTTTATTCCACATTTACATTGTTTATGGAGTTTGCAGGTAAGGATATTGCTATCTCTCTCATCAGAGGGTGCAGCGGTAGATTTATTGCATTTGAGTTCGATAGGCACACCTTGTAGAATAAATTAATCAATCACTCTGATAAGTTGTATAATTGAAATTGTATCTTATACATTTAGTAGTGTTGAATATTTATCAAATACTGTGTGTTAAGTTGGTAGTTTTTATTTGTAGTTTTAGAACGAATGGGTCTTTTAGCGATTCTGACTAGTCCAAAAAACCGGGTCGTCACATTTGATATGAAAGCTTAGGTTAGATGCCTAAGTAAAATTTGTCTAGGTTAGTAAATAAACATAGGAATTTTAAAAATTTAACTATCTTAATTTGATAAATAAAATGGATATGATAAGGCACCATACCTCCGACCGGGGCTATAGGTCATATTACTATTTTTGATGTGCTTAACTTTCGTTAATTGTTGTTTTTTTGTTATATTTTTCCATACTTGTAATTTCAAGGACGAAATTCTTTTAAGTATGGAAGAACGTAACGACCCAGAATTTGACCACTTTAAAATATACCATTTAAAATGATTTTAAATATAAAATTTATAACATTTTATGATTTAAAAAAACTAATACATAGGATTTGCAAAGAGAAATATACACAAAAATATGAATAATTACTTATATTGACAAAAGTGACAAAATCCTGATTTCAGAAAAGTAAGTTTCAATGTTAAACAAATTATTTTAATTATTTTATGAATGTTTATACTTTTAAATAACATTATAAAAATTTAATTTTAAATTTTTTTTACATAAATAAATAGTTTAATTAAAACGTTAAAATGTGACCGTAAAACATTTTGTCGAAAATCAACGTTTTGACGATTAAAGTTGTCGCAACGTTGTTACACCTTTATTTTATTATATATGAACATATATTCAAATAGTATAGGTATTAATTAATTCACTAATTAAGTTTACTTTTACTAAACATACTTAGAAAATTCTAGGATGTGGTTAACAAAAATTAAGCATAAAAATACAAAAAGTGTTATAAAAGTCAAAAAGTAAACATTAAATCAAAAAAATATAATTATGATATTCTTTACTTAGTACTTAAGTGAAATGACATAAAGTAATGATTTGAAATGTACTGTTAAGTGTGAGTTGGCTTAAGGTATAAGCAAAGAGTATTTTGGTCTTTTTACAAAATATTATTTTAATTCAAACTTTTTTCTATAAATACCTACCACTTCTTTCACAAATTACACACACTTTTGATTCTTCTTCTTCTTCCTTTTATAAGCTTCCCGTTCTTCTTCTATAACAACCATAATTTTTATAAATATTTTTAATTCAATTTATTTGAAACTTTGATTTTTAAATCATTTAAAAATTGAAATTTTGGAATTTTCCAATGTATTTCTGGATTTTGTTTACAATTTTTTTTCCAAATATAATAAAATAAAGATTTTCTGAAAATTTTCTATTTCGGTCAACTTTAGTCAAACTTTGACTTTCAGTTGAAATTTTTAAATTCCAATCTATTTCTTTGAAGCTCAATTTGATTCTGATATTCGTTCTGCTTTTCGTTTCGTCAAATTCCGTTTTATACTTTTTAAATCTGACAAATTTTAGCGTTTTACATGCGATTATTTTCAATATTTTATTTGTTATTTTATATTTCTATTCTCTATTTTCTGTGTTATTTTCTATTTTAATTTGGTTTGGACTTTTATTTTTATTTTTATTTTCTATTGGGCTTGGGAAATTCTAAAAGACACAAGTTTCTTTATTTAATGTGATGTATGACTTTTCTTTTTCTATTCGTTTAAAACTTTGATTTCCCTAGTCGTTCACTTTCCATTCTTATTTCACGTACAAAACATCTCAAAAACATCTCACCTTCTCATTCACGTTCACTGAATAAAAATTTTACAGTAAGTTTTCTCATGGCATCCTCTTTCTCTTTTCTTTTGGTTTTGTTCCTCCTTAACATAGCTCAACCATACCCTCCTTTAGCCGACCACAACTCCTTATCACCACCACCTATGGCTGGCCACCATCTCATCATCTCCACCACCTATGCCATGAATCCTAGATCCAAACTCCATTAACAAACAATGCTTGAAACCCTAACCGATCACCACAAGGCCAAACCCCTCTTCACTAGCCTCGGCTACCACTAGTTCCTCTATTATTTTGCCTTGACGTGACCAATACCTCACCACAACCATGCATATTCAATGCCTTGACCTGATCCAAGCCCAAAGCCACACCATGAACCCAATGGATGAGCCATAGGAACCATAGGCCGAACCCAAACTCATCTTGACCCTCGACCTTTCATCTTCCTAGTGCCTTTACTTGCCATCCCTTCATATTCTAGCCCTGGCCATGCCTTTTGCTTGCCATGGCTGAGCATATGTGCTTCAAAACATTGATGGCCGAGCCATGTTGTGATGATGGTCAAGCCAATTGGGTTGTGGCCGAGCCCTCTTGTTTGGTTAAGCCAATATTTGTTTCATTTAGATTTAGAT
Source organism: Allium cepa (assembly GCA_030765085.1). NCBI lineage: Eukaryota > Viridiplantae > Streptophyta > Magnoliopsida > Asparagales > Amaryllidaceae > Allium > Allium cepa. The sequence goes on from CM060934.1 coordinate 209,703,988, forward strand.
TTGTACATTGATTTGATTTATAATCTTGTGTTGAATTATATAATTATGTATATTCATATTTTTTTTACAAGATTTGAATCTTGGCTCTCCATCCACTCGAACTTGATTCGTGCTTTATCTTGCTTTTCGGAGTTTGGTTGTGTGTTTGAATTGTTATCTCCAGCTTTAGAAGTTGAGTTTATCACTCTCGACATTCGTACTTATATAATTGTGAAACAATGACAATTGAATTGTAGTAATTGATATGCTATGTTGATAGTAGTTTATATGTGCCAGTTGCATGACTTTTTATGATGTTATAACCTGATTTATATACTTGTTACATCACCTAATATGATATGCTATGCTATACTGTTTATTTTATTTATTGTTACTCACACTGCAAGTTCCTGTTAGTATAGAATCACTATGGGTTGAAATGTTACATACTCGAACGAACTTTAGAATACGGAAAATTTGTTATGAGCTGAAATGGTAGGCTCGAGCGATTTTTATTTTATTTTATTTGACTTGGGATTACGGGTCTGAAATGATAGAATCCAGATTTTTTTTGTAAATTACGGATTAAATTGATACATATCCGTATCACTTGACCCAGGTTAAAAAATTATATACAGACCCATGATTAATCTTAAATAATAGTTTTCTAAAAATTATTAAGTATTTTGAATATTTAAATATATGAAATTTTAATTTAAAATTTTATTTAATGATTTTTAAATATAATGAGATATTGGAACTTTATAAGTAAATAATTGGTCTAAACTTAATTAAAGATTTTTTCTATGATAAATAACTTAATAATTTAAATTTGATTTAATATGGAATTTTAATTCAAACCTAATAAAAATAATAGATTTTATTTATTAAATGATATGTTTGGTATAAATAAAACTATGATAAAAATTGGAATAATATGTTTAAAACATGTTATAGTAGTATTCGTAGCATTTTTAAAATGCTATGTTAGTTTAGTTATGTTTAAAAGAGGCCATGTTACTTTAGGTTATGTTTTGAAAGTGCTACTATTTTCAAATTGTAATATTTCCAAAATGTTATGTTATTTATGTTATATTGTTAAAGGTGTTATACTACTTTAGGTAATGTTTTTAAAATGCTATATTTATAAAAAGATAACATTTCTGAAATGTTATTATATATATGGATCATATTTTCAAGTAGTATGATTTCTAAAAGATAACATTTTTAAAGTTCTATAATAAGTATATGGTTTTGGAAAGTGTTATGAATTCTAAATTATTATAAAATTTTGAAATGGTATAACTAATATATATGGATTTGGAAATGTTACCAATTTTTGAAAAATGGATATTATTTTGGAAAGAGTAATAACATTTGATTTAAAATGGTTTTGGAATAGATATGTTTTGAAATAAATATCCATGGGTTATAATAACGTTTGGTTGTTAAAGAGACTGGGATTGAAAGTTGTCATACTCTTTGCCAACTCCGAAAACCACTTTAACAACCGTGTACGCGGTGGAGATTCAAAAATGAAGTAGGATGGTGGAGACGTTCTTTTAAGGTATTTACGTGGACTCGACTCTCGTGAGTTTGCATAAGGCGGCTAAAATAGGAGCAATTGACGGGCTAATAAGGCAGCTCCTCTTATCGGACACACTTCTTCGTATGTCATTCTGTTACTTTGTGATTGATTGGTGAGCACCTTTTATTTTCGAAGTGTGGCTCGAGGTGGGTGGTAGTGGCTGCTACGCATTACCACCGGTCCGGAAGTGCAATTGGTATATCTACCCAGGCATTGCCTCGTTGTGCCGTGTCACCTACCCTAACGCGCCTTATATGATTTTTGTTTTGTACCATACCTATGGAGTGCCCTCTGACGATGCCCAGTACGGGGGAGATTACGGTACTGTATAGACTATGGGAATATATGAAATGCGTTAAGGGGGATATGGGTAATGCCTTAATGCTATTTCAAACATATTATACTTTACTTTAGACATTATTATAATAGCGTATATTACTACACAGTAAATAGTTTAATGGATCCTTAAAAGATGGGCGGTCCCAAGCATCATTTAAGTTACTTGTGCATTTCTATTACAGTTCACTTGAGTTGGTTTACATTGTATAAGTATGTATGTCCCGACTCGAGTGTTTTGTGTTTTTCTCTACGCTCGGTTGAGCCTGAGTATCAGTTTTGGATTTCACCTTCTAGAGCTAGAGGATTTGCTGGAGATTATCTATCAATCTAGTTGTCATCTATTTCTATTTAGTATTTCTATTCAGCTTATGTATTAGTGGACATTTATGTATTTGGTATTTCTGTTGTATTTACTTTCAGACTTTGGTATTTTGTACTTGTTCTATGACTGTGTTCGTAGTAGCTTCATGAACTACTATGGTTATTTTTATTTCCGCTACGAGTTTATTCTGATATTTTCTGTGTCTGTGATTGGTTTTATTTGCTTCAAATTATATCACAATCTATTGTTTTCAGTTATTCAAGTCTGACATGTGTTGTTTATTGTCGATTTGAATGGTTCAAAATAGTGGGTCGTTACATTTGGTATCAGAGCCAGGTTTTAGGCAAACCTTAGCCTACGGAGCAAAAACTCATTAGAGATAGGGTAGAAATACCCTAGAATGAGTGAAATCAGTCTTAGAATCATTTCTTTGTGAGAGAACGCATTTTTAAAGTATAAATGATTTTCAAAAGGATTTTTCAAAGATTATTTTGATATAAGTCTTTTCTTGTTTTGAAGCCAATTTTTTTTAACTTCTTTCTTTTCTTATCCACCTTGGTAGTAATTTCTTTGTTTAGGCTATTCATTCTGGTTGAACCTTATCTTATCTAATCTTGTCTTTGTTTCTCAATTACCTTTGTCTTGAAATTCATTCTTGAATTTTCAGGATGAATCGAAGGAATGCCAGAGGTAGGGGTCGTGATGTTGCTCCAGTTCCTGAGCCTGCTGCATCGGTTAGGTTCACTACTCTCTATAAGGGATACACTGAGCTTGGCGGTACCAAGTTTACCGGATCAGAGAGCATTATCGAAGCTCAGCAGTAATTGAAGGGAATGTAGAGGATTTTCTCCGGTCTGGAGATCACTGATGCTCAAAAGCGTCAGTTGGCAGCTTGGCAGTTGAAGGGAGTAGCCTTGGATTGGTTGGAGTCTGTTACAGCTCACATTGTTGAGGCTGACATTTCTTAGGAGCAATTTAGGTATCATCTTCGGTTTGTCTTGGATTTGATTCATTTTCTCTTTTGAAATCTTTCTTATGTTTCATTATCGTGCTTTAGGGATGCTTTTGTTGTGAAGTGGATGCCCGAAGCAGGAAACTCACAACTGTATTGGGAATTCATGAATCTTAAGCAGGGTGATATCATTTGCTGAGTATGAGAGGAAGTTCAATGAACTTGGAAAGTTTGGCCCTAATTTGATTGATACTCCTCTCAAGATGTATGAGAAGTTCATAGCTGGTGCTCGTCCGGAATATTATGATCATCTCATCGCTCATATGCATAACCCTTTCACTAGTCTGATGGATATGGCCATTAGATACGAGAATCCTACTTCTAAGGATCCTCCAGTTGCTCGTGCTACTTCATCTCAGTCTTTCTCTAGTAATCCTAAGAAGAGAAAGCCTAATTTTCATCAGTAGAAGAAGAATTAGAACAAGACTCTAGGTTTGGGGTCTTCTTCTTCTCAAAGGCAACCTATCGACCTATCTTCCATTACTTGCTTCAGGTGTAATCAGAAGGAACACTATGCTAATAGCTGTCCTACTTTAGTTGGTGCTGCTATTCCTCCTCCAGCTCAGTTGACTAGCCATGATCTCTGCCATATTTGTTTGCGGCCTGGCCATTTCAAGAAGGATTGTCCTACTCAGCAGAAGGGCAAGTCCTTTGGTATCTTTACCGTTACCTCTACTTTTTCACCTGCTCCACCTGCACCTATTCCGGCTTCTGCTCCTAGAGATACCCAAGGTACTCTTTAGGACACTTTTTCTCTGTTTTATTTTCCTGTTCGTGTCCTATTTGATACTGGAGCTTCCCATAGTTGGATCTTTACGATAAATTTGAGCATCTTCTTTCTCCTGAGATTGCTCCTGAGCCTTTGTGTGTTTCAAGTCCTATTGGTGGTCCTGCGAACCTTAATAGGATTTGTAGAAAGGTGAAACTCTTTCATTCAAGCCATCGATTTTCTAGTGATTTCTTTGTTCTGGATTTTGATACTTTTGATCTATTACTTGGGGGTGATTGGCTGAAGAGGCATGATGCTGTTATCTCTTGTAAAACCTAAATGGTTTCTCTTGTGGATGATTTTAGTAATTCTTTGGTGATTCAGTGTTGCATGCCTCAGGATTTTGTCGGCAGTTTTATTTATTCTCTTGACTTTTCTCTGGATGATCTTGATTCTACTCCTGTGGTCAGACTATATTCCGATGTATTTGGTGAAGTCACTTCTTTACCTCCTAAGCAGGAGATTGAATTTCGTATTGATCTTATTCCTAGAGCTTGACCTATAGTTCTTCCTCCCAGAAGAATGGCACCCCGTGATAATGTTGAGTTGAGGAAGCAAATCGAGGACTTTTTCTCCAATGGTTCGATCATACCTAGCCACTCAGAATGGGGAGCAATGGTGATTTTCATCACTTAGTACGATGGTTCTTTGAGGATGTGTGTTGATTATAGGAAGCTGAACAAGCTCACTGTGAGGAACAGATATCCTATGCCTCGCATCAATGATATGTTTGATCAGCTCCATGGAGCTACTATTTTCTCTCAGCTTGATCTTGCCATAGGTTTTCACCAGCTTAGAGTTGCTAAGGAAAGTATTCCCAAGACTGCTTACTGTACTAAGAATGGTTAGTTATGCCTTTTGGTTTAACTAATGCTCCTGCGTTTTTTGTTGATTTGATGAATCGTGTTTTTCGTGATGTGCTTAACAAATTTGTTCTAGTCTTTGTTGATGATATTCTTGTTTTCTCTAAGTCTGAGGAAGAGCATAAATCCCATTTGAGCATTGTTCTAGGAACTCATAGGAGTCATCAATTGAAAGCTAAATTCTCTAAATGCCATTTCTGGAAGGATGAAGTCTGATTTCTCATGCATATTGTTTCTAGTAATGGAGTTTTTGTTGATCTAGTTAAGATCGTTGCGATCAATGTAAGTTCCCTTTTCTTCTCTTTCTGCAATTTATCATCCTATCTTTTCTATGGTCCTTATTTCTCCCTATTCTGTTGCAGGATTGGGAAACTCCTAGTGCTCCATCTGATATTCATAGTTTTTTGGGCCTTGCCGGTTATTATCGAAGATTCATTGAGAATTTTGCTCGGATTGTTGCACCTCTCTCTTCTTTGACTCGTAAAAATGCTAAGTTCGTATGGAATGATAAGTGTAAAGCTGCATTCGATGAGTTGAAGCGTAAGCTTAGTTCCGCACAAGTGCTTACCGTTCCAAATGGAAATGAGGGATTAACGGTATACACTGATGCTAGTTGTGAGGGTTAGGAGCTGTTCTGATGCAAGATGGGAAGGTCAGCGCTTATGCCAGTCGCCAGTTGAAGACCCATGAAGCCAATTATGTAGCTCATGATTTGGAATTGCTTGCTGTGGTTTTTGCTTTGAAGCTTTAGAGGCATCGCCTTTTGGGTGCTAAGTTTGAGCTCTTTACTGATCATCAGTCTTTGAGATATATCTTCACCCAGAAGGATTTGAATCAACGTCAGTTTAGGTGGCTTGAGTTTCTTGCTTCTTATGATCTCGACATTAGCTATACCCCTGGGAAAGCTTATGTTGTGGCCGATGCTTTGAGTCAGAAGAAGGCTATGTTGTGTCAGCTTGTTGTTTCTTCTTCTCTTTTGGATCATATCATTGCTAAGCAGGATGAGGATGGGATGCTTAGGCTTATGAAGGAGAGAATTCGTAGAAAAGTTGGTAGTGGTAGTCTGGATGGTAGTGGAGCTCAGATCGATGATAGAGGTATTTTGAGGATTAACAATCGGATTTGTGTCCGGAATGTTGATGGATTGAGGAAAGAGTTACTTAGGAAAAATCATCGATCTAGACTTTCTATTCATCCTGGTGTGATGAAGATGTATCAAGATATGAAGAAGCTTTATCGGTGGAGAGGCATAAGGTGAGATATCTCTATCTTTGTTAGTAGGTGTACGACTTGTCAACAAGTCTAGGCCGATCATCAGAAGACTCCTGGATTGTTGGAGCCCCTTGAGGTTCCCAATTGGAAATGGAAACAGGTTTCTATGGATTTTATTGATGGATTACCGAGGAATAGGAGGGGAAATGAGAGTATTTGGGTTATTGTGGATAGATTGACCAAGTCATCTCATTTCATTCTGGTCTAATCTACCCGTTCTGTTTCCAGTTTGGCTGAGATTTATATGAGGGAGATTGTTCGTCTCCATGATGTTCCTATCAATATTGTTTGTGATCAAGATCCTATCTTTACTAGTTAGTTTTGGAAAGCTTTTCAGGAATCTTTGGGTATTCATCTGAATCTGAGCGTTGCTTACCATCCGCAGACCGACGGTTAAACAGAAAGAGTGAATCAGATTCTAAAGGATCTTCTTCGTGCTTGTGTTCTGATTATGGAGGATCATGGGAAGATCATCTCCATCATGTTGAATTCACCTATAACAACAATTATCAAGTATATTTTCAGTCTTCTATTTTAATCTTATCTTAATCTTTTATCTTTCTCATTCTGTCTTTGAATTCAGGCTCGTATTGCAATGTCTCCGTTTGTAGCTTTTTACGGATGACCATGCAGATCTCCAACTTGCTGGATTGAATCCGGTAATCGTTTGGTTCTTGGTCCTGATGTGATTCTAGAGGCTTCTGAGAAGGTTGAGGAGATTAAGAGGAAGTTGAGAAGTGCTCAGGATAGGTAGAAAAAGTATGCTGATCGTTGTAGGAGGAGTTTAGAGTTTGCTGTTGGTGATATGGTTTTCGTTAGGGTCTCTCCCTTAAGGAATGTGATTCGGTTTCATTGGAGAGGGAAGCTTGCTCCTAGGTTTTTTGGTCCTTTCCGTATCTCAAAGAGTATTGGTTCTTTAGCTTATCGTGTTGATTTGCCTGAGAAGTTTTCTGAAGTGCATAATGTATTCCATATTTCGCATCTTCATCGATATACGCATGACCCATCTTTGATTGCCCAGCCTTCTGCTCTCAAGAGTTTGGATATTGAGCCTAATATTACTGTCAAGAGAAAGCCGCTTCGTATTGTTGATCGAGGTACGAAGCAGCTGAGAAGGAAATCTGTCAACCTGGTCAAAGTGCAGTTGCATGCTATATTGATAGTAATTTATATATGCCAGTTGCATGACTTTTTATGATGTTATAACCTGATTTATATACATGTTACATCACCTGATATGATATGCTATGCTATACTATTCATTTTATTTATTGTTTCTCACACTGCAAGTTCCCTGTTAGTATAGAATCACTATAGGTTGAAATGATACATACCCGAACGGACTTTAGAATAGGGAAAAATCGTTATGAGCTGAAATGATAGGCTCAAGCGATTTTTATTTTATTTTATTTGACTTGGGATTGCAGGTTTGAAATGATAGATCCCAGATTTTTTTTTGTAAATTACGGATTGAAATGATACATATCCGTATCACTTGACCTAGGTTAGAAAATTATATACAGACCCACGATTAATTTTAAACAATAGGTTTCTAAAAATTATTAAGTATTTTGAATCTTTAAATATATGAAATTTTAGTCTAAAATTTTATTTAATGATTTTTAAATATAGTGAGATATTGGAATTTTATAAGCAAATAATTGGAATAATTGGTTTAAACAAAATTAAAGATTTTATCTATGATAAATAACTTAATAATTTAAATTTAATTTAATATGGAATTTTAATTCTAACCTAATAAAATTGATAGATTTTATTTATGAAATAGATATGTTTTGTATAAGTAAAACTATGATAAAAATTGGAATAATATGTTTAAAACATGTTATAGTAGTATTCGTAGCATTTTTAAAATGCTATGTTAGTTTAGTTATGTTTAAAAGAGGCTTTGTTACTTTAGGTTATGTTTTGAAAGTGCTACTATTTCCAAATTGTAATGTTTCCAAAATGCTATGTTATTTAAGTTATATTATTAAAGGTGTTATACTACTTTAGGTAATGTTTTTAAAATGCTGTATTTATAAAAAGCTAACATTTCTGAAATGCTATATACATATGGATATTATTTTGGAAAGAGTAATAGCATTTTATTTAAAATGGTTTTGGAATAGATATGTCTTGAAATAAATATCCATGGGTTATAATAACGTTTGGTTGTTAAAGAGACCGGGATCGAAAGTTGTCATACTCTCTACCAACTCCAAAAACCACTTTGACTTTCGGGTACGCGGTGAAGATTTCAGAATGAAGTAGGATGGTGGCGACGCTCTTTTAAAGTTTATACGTGGACCCGACTCGCATGAGTTGGCATAAGGTGGCTAAAACAGGAGCAATTAATGGGCTAATGAGGTAGCTCCTCTTATCGGACACACTTCTTCGTATGTCATTCTATTACTTTGTGATTGATTGGTGAGCACCATTGATTTGGGAGTGTGGTCAAGGTGGGCGGTAGTGGCTGCTACGCGTTACCACCGGTCCAGAAGTACAATTGGTATATCTACCCTGGCATTGTCTCGTTGTGCCATGTCACCTACCCTAGCACGCCTTATACTATTTTTGTTTTGTACCATACCTACGGACTGCCCTCTAACGACGCCCAACGGGGGAGATTACGACACTGTATAGACTATGGGAAAATATAAAATGCATTAAGGGGGATATGGATAACGCCTTAACGCTATTTTCAAATATATTATACATTACTTTAGACATTATGATAATAGCATATATTACTACATAATAAATAGTTTAACAGATCCTTAAAGGATGGGTGGTCCCAAGCATCCTTTAAGTTATTTGTGCATTTCTATTACAGTTCACTTGAGTTGGTTTACATTGTATAAGTATGTATGTCCTGACTTGAGTGTTTTGTGTTTTGCTTTACGGTCGGGTCAGCTTGAGTATCAGCTTCGGATTTCACCTTCTGGAGCTAGAGGATTTGCTAGAGATTGTCTATCTATCTAGTTGTCATCTATTTGTATTCAGTATTTCTATTAAGCTTATGTATTAGTGGACATTTATGTATTTGGGATTTCTGTTGTGTTTACTTTCAGACTCTGGTATTTTGTACTTGTTCTATGACTGTGTTTGTAGTAGCTTCATGAAATACTATGGTTATTTTTATTTCCACTGTGAGTTTATTCTGATATTTTCTATGTTTGTGATTCTGTGATTGGTTTTATTTTCTCCATATTATATTACAATATATTGTTTTGAATTGTTCAAATCTGACATGTGTGCTTTATTTTCGATTTGAATGGTTCAGAATAGTGGGTTGTTACATCTTCCTTAGTGCTTTAATGGGTTCCATGCCTCTCTTAAAAATTCCAAAAGCGTAATAAAGTTATGGCAAAAATAATCGACAAGAAAAGGTATACCACTTAAGTCAAGTTCAAGCTAGAAAGTTCCATCCATCCACCCAAATCCATGTCCACTTAGAAGCCATCTCTATCTCTTTTAATCTCAACTTCTAGGATAGCGGAGCTATAGCTGGATTTCAAGAAGTTTTGGAAAATAGTAGCGAAACTATAATCAAATTATTAGTGACAAAGTTAGCAAAATTAGTAGGAAGTGTGGTTTAGATCTGGAGTTCCTTACCTTAAAGTTTGACAGAGTGGAATCCAAAGCGTGTTATTTCTTCCTTTAAGTTCATTAAAATCATTGGTAAGTTGAAGGACTTTAAGTGTTAAGTGTTGCTTGATAACCCTTGTTGAATGCTTGTTTACTTTATTTGCTAAAACAATGGTTTTATTTCCTTGTTTGACTATTGGGATGGTTAATTAAGTATTTATAACGACCCACCTTTTTGAACGTTTCAAATCGACAATAAAACATACATGCCAGACTCAAACCTTTCAAAAGGGAGGTTGTTAATGGGGTAAATAAGATAAAAAGGGAAACATAACACAGAATCTCAAATCCTGCTCCTTCTATTCCCAATCATCATTCTTTTCCTTATTCGTATGCCCAAGCCGTTAGGAATCATGCATTACCTCAGTTCCAAGGCCTTTCTTGTTCTTCAAATTTGAAATGGATTGATTCAAGAAAGGGGAAGAAATTCTGTTTCAGATGTGGCGACCTGAACCATTTTGCTTCATCTTGTAGAGACCCCGTTCGTTGTTTCTCATGTGGCAAATTTGGGCATAAGAGTAAAGAATGCGTGATTAAACCATTTTCCTCTGAACCTAATTCGAACCAAACTAATCACGGCTTCCTATTTGCTCTGAAATTCTTGAGGCTGAGAGGTGTTCTTCTCGATCATCTATGGGATAATAAGGATTTGGTTATTAAGTATCTTGACGATTTACTTTTTCATTTTAACAGCATTAATGAACCGAATATTGGTAAGGGATATTGGGCAAGATTTGGAGATCCGGAATTATTCTTTGGTAAATCCGTTGTTGGTGATGATAATTCCTCTGAATCGATGTACAACAATAAGCGTAAATCTTCTCCTGCTCAGGTCAACCATGGCTTTAATTTGTTCTCAAATACTTGTTGTTAAGGGGTGTTTTGATCGATTTTCTCTGGACTAATAAAGATTTAGGCTTAAGCTATTTTGATGAACTTTTCTATCATTTCGACATCATCAATGAGTCGAACTTTGAAAATGGTTCTGATAATTTTTGTAGCTCTCCAGAATTTATTGAGCAACGTGAGATTTTGATTTCCAAGCCTGTGCTGCCTGGCGTTTCATGTTGATGTTAATGAATCCAATCTGGGATTTGACCCCATTCTATTTGATCCCGCTGTCTCTTTACGTTTGGATAAGTATAACCCTTTGAAAGTTTGCGAATTTGTTGAAGCTCTGGATTATCCTTTTTGTTCTGTTCGAAGGTGCAAACGTTCTTCTAAGCATCTTGACAACTTCGAACTTCCTCTGTTCAACAAATACGATTGTCTATCTTTGAATCCAGATGAAGTTAATCAGGTTGGTAACTTGCCATCCACCACAGAACATCTTGTTCCTGCTAATTCGTGCTTCTTGAAGAATGATGGTTTCCATGTTTCGGCTGCTAATGATGATAGTAATGACTATCTAGAGAATTTCTTTTTTGTTAGTGTTTTCTTATTTGTTCAAGTCCAGGAACTTCATGCAAATTTGGTTAAAAAGGATATTATATTGGAGATTGATCAAATTTCTACTCTGGACAATATTTTGTGGCCTTCAATTCCTACTGTTACATTGCCTATTGAATCTGATAATCTCAAACAGATCACCCAGTTGGAATCCGGCTTCAACATCAATGAATTGTTGGATGAACTAGAGGTTTCAGTTGAGTCTGATGTTTTGGCTCCTTCAAATAGATTTGGGTTAGTTGATTTTCGCGATGTTTTTCTTTCTTTGGAGCAACATTTGAAGGTTGTGAATTCTGTTGATACTGAGCATTTTGATGATATGCACATTGTCCGCGTTGTGCATGATGCACAGATCCAGGCTTCTACTGATGCAAATTGTCCCTCATTTTCTTCTTAGAGAGTGTTAAATCAAGATGCGGCGAGTTGCCCTGATGTTTTTGCTGCTCCTAGTATCTGTTTTGATAGTGATGCTAGTGTTATTGGTGTAGTAGAATCAGTTTCCCCTGTTGAGCATTTGGGTGTGAATGTTAATCTGGTTGTTGGTGATTCTTTAGATGCTGGTAGTTTTTCTGTTAACTCAGAAGAACATTTGGAAGAGGTGGCTATTGATGTTGCTTTTCATGCTGAGTCTCATGTGTTACCATTGGATGGTTCTTTAGATCAGCTTGTAGCTTTTGCTCCAGAGCTTTTGAAATCTGATGGGTTGGTTGATATGTTTGGCTCTGCTCCTTGCTCTGCTTCGCTGAAGAGAAGTGAGATAACTGGATCAAGTGCCACTTGTAGTGCGACGCATCCAAGTTCAGATCAGCATTGTGAGACTGTTGGAGCTTCAGTGCATCGTATTTCCTCTTCGAAGAGAGGTAGACGTAGAAAGTTTTCAACTTCTAGCGGGTTGGTTCGTCGTAGTGTCAGGATTCGAGGCAGGTGCTCTCAGTTGTTGGGTGAGTTTCCTGGTTCGAACATTGTGAGTGGTGTTTCAGAATCAGGCTCAGGTACGCATTTTGATTTGGGTAGCATATATTCATCTTATGCTCTGGGTGACCTATCGGCTACTGATTTCAGTCAGTTAGCTAATAGTTCTGCTTTTATTTTCTCTGACATTGAGTTAGATCGTGAGTATATTAGAAGTAAGGAACTTGATAGGGCTAATCTATGGGCTTATGAGAGTCATTAGTTGGAACATTAGAGGTTTGATTGACCTTAATAAATGTGAGAAAGTTAAAACTTCTTTAAAGACTTTTCTATTGATATTGCTCTTTTACAAGAGACTAAAATAGAATGTCCTGACTTTCATTTTTTTAGAAGATTAGGTGGCTTTCATTTTAGTAAATGGGTTTTTCTTCCTTCGGTGGGTTTTTCGGGGGGTTTAATGATTGGTTGGACAGATAACCTCTTTAAATTAATGTAGTGTATTCAAAAGCAACATTCTTTACATATTATTTTAATTAATCTAGCTGATAATTCTTTTTTAAATATTTCTAATGTCTATGGGCCTAACTCTAAAATCGATAGACGGATTCTCTGGAATGAATGTCTCGAGTTTAGGTCTCTTGCCCCCGGATCTTGGATTTTGGGGGTTGATTTTAATGTTACTCGTTTCTTTGCGGAGCGTTCTCCCCGGGAAGGAGATTATTCGGCTATGGAGGAATTCGATCAATTTATTATTCATTCTAATTTGATCGAAATTCCTCTATCCAATAGAGTTTTTACTTGGAGCAATAATAGGGATTCTCCCTCTTTTGCTCTATTAGATAGATTTTTCGTTAGTGATGATATTGAGGATAAATTTTCTATCTGTAGAGTGTCAGTTTTACCTTACACACTTTCAGATCATTGTCCCATTATCCTTTCTTGTGACAGTCATAGAATTATTAGTAGAGCCTTTAAATTTGAAAAAATGTGGTTTCTAGAACCAGGTTTTTCAAATTTAATCATCAATAAATGGTCTTCTATGAGTTTTATAGTTTTAAGTATTGTGACAATTTAGCCAAAGCTTTTGTGCTCAAGCTTAGAAAACTCAGGATTTTTCTTAAAAACTGGAATAAAAACGTTTTTGGTAATATAAAAATTAAAAAAGATAATATTCTCAATGAGTTGCTTAAACTAAATAAGATTGAAGAATCTAGACATTTAAGTTTAGGTGAGATAAATGTTCTTAACAACTTAAAAATTGAACTTAATTCTATTCTTGAAAAAGAGGACGTTATGTGGAAACAGAGATCAAATTTTCATTGGATCAATGAAGGCGACAATAAAACCAATTTTTTTCATAATATAGCTAATAGTAGAAAACGTAGTAATACAATTAATTCCATTTTAGTTAATAATGTGGAATTAGTTGAACAACGTGACCTCAACAATGCTTTTATTGATTATTATAAAGATATCTTTGGCAATAAAATTAAGCATAGAGTTAATGTTAGATGGAATGATCTTTATCCATCCATCTCTAACATTAATCTCTCTGATTTAGATGTTCCTTTTACTGAAGAGGAAATCCGAAATGCCATTTTTTATTTACCAGGAGATAAATCTCCGGGCCTGGATGGATTTCCTATTTTCTTTTATCAATCTTTTGGGAGGTTTTAAAATTAGACTTAATTTGTATGTTTAATGAATTTTATAATGGTAATCTCCAATTAGGTTGTTTTAATTTTGCTAACGTTATTTTATTACATAAAAAAGTTGGTGCTAATACTTTAAAAGACTTTAGACCCATTTCGTTGATTAATTGCTCTGTTAAAATTATTTCCAAAGTTTTAGCTAATAGACTTAGTTTAAAAATGAATGATCTAATTGACTGTTCTCAATCAGCTTTCATTAAAGGAAGAAATATTACTGATGTTGTAGCAGTTGTTCAAGAATATATTAATTTTTGTTGTAAAAATAATATAACTTGTGCTATTTTAAAATTAGATTTTGCTAAAGCCTTTGACTCAGTTGATTGGGATTTTCTTATTGATATTTTCCTTGCCAGAGGCTTTAGTAATAGATGGATTAACTGGATCATTAACTTGCTTAAAACGGGTAACTCTAGTATTATGGTTAATGGTGTTTTAGATAATAAAATTCAATCCAAGAGAGGTTTAAGGCAAGGGGATCCTTTATCGCCCCTTCTGTTTAATTTAGCGGCTGATGTCTTTTCTAAGATTATTAAGAATGCTGTTAGCAATAATCTTTTGGGTTTTATTGGTAATGATATTTCTAGTTTTGGTTTGTCTGTCCTTCAATTTGCTGATGATACTTTGCTTTTTTCCTCCCATCTTCCTAGACATATTATTGCTCTCAAGTTTATTCTTTATAGTTTTGAACTTTTATCAGGTTTAAAAATAAACTTTGATAAAAATTCTGTTTTAGTTTCGAATGATTTCGATAGTGTAGAAAATTTAGTTTCTAATACTTTAAATTGTAAAACTATGAGTTTTCCTTTCGACTATCTTGGTTTTATTATCAGACCTTCAAAACTTAAGCATGATGATTGGTTGATAATCATTGATAAAATTAAAAATAAGATTACTAATTGGAATGTGAGATTCTTATCTAAAGCTGGTAGATTGATTTTGATTAATTCTATCTTATCAGCTCTCCCTATCTATTGGATGTCTATGCACCTTTTTCCAGACTGGGTGATAGATAAAATAGATAAAATTAGAAGGGATTTCTTTTGGAGTGGTGATAATCCTAACAATAGCATTAAATGTTTAGTTAATTGGAATACTGTCTGTAAGTCTAAAAAAGAGGGTGGTTTAGTAGTCATTAATTTACATTATATGAACCTGTCTCTTCTTGGTAAATGGTTATGGAAATTCAGAGATACTAGTGATAATGCCATTTGGAAGGAGACTATTTCTAATTTCTACTATAATGGTAGTTATAATCTCTATCATATTAGTCCTTCGATTTATAGTAAATTATCTTATTTTTGGAAATCCATCTTAAAATGTAGTGATATTTTCAACTTAGGTATTAATATTATTGTTCATTCTGGTAATAATACTTCTTTATGGCACGATAGTTGGATTTCCTCTACTCCTCTTAAGTATGAGTTCAAAGATTTATATGATATTTGTAACTTTAAATTTGCGTTTATTTCTGATGTTTTTAACTCTGAAAGTGACCCTCCTTGGATTTTCAATTTTACTAGTATTTTAGTAGGCCCTACCCTTAGACATCTTTATTTGCTTTATGCTAAACTAAATCTATATAACATTGACAATGATAATGACCAAATTAGTTGGGAGTGGGATAAGAGTAAGAAATATTCTTCTAATTCCTTTTACAAATTTATTAACTTTTCGGGGGTTTCTGCCAATAGTTTTAAATTTATTTGGAAGTCAAATGCTCCTCCAAAATCTAAGATTCATATATGGCTCATCATTCATGGTAAATTAAACACTATTGAATTTTTAAAAAAGAAAAATATTAATATTGATAATAAATGTTATTTTTGCAACACATACTCTGAAGATATTAATCATATTTATTATGAATGTTTGGATACTCATTTTATTCTTTTAAAGACCCTTAATATTTTTGAGTTTAATATTAGCTCTAGAGTTTCTGATTGTTTTTTCTATTGGAACTCTTTTAGATTTAGGTTCAATAAGTATTATAGATACTTGCTTGATTCTTTATTCACTATTTCTTGTTGGTACATTTGGTTTGAAAGAAATCAAAGGATTTTTAATAATAAAAATCAACATTATAATAATTTGATAGTTTTAATTTCAAATTTCTGTTTAAATTGGATTTTTAATCCCAAATAGAAATTAGCCAAAAATAATTGCTTTAAGGATTACCTTAACAAGGTTAGAAATAATATTAACATATTCAAACTTAATATCAATAAATTTGCTTCTAATAATACTTATATTAGTCCCTTTTCTGATTTAAATAATGTTCATATGTTGCATCATAATTCTCTTACTATTTTTGGCCCATAAATTAGTTTCTTGTTTTGTTTTTTCTTTTTTTCTTATATTTTCTCATTCTTAGAATTGTTTGTTTTTTGCTCTAGATTATACTTGCTTTAATTTACTCTTTGGTTTTTATTCTCACATATATGTATATAAATTCTATTTATATACATTTATGTGATGCATTCTAACTTGATTTCCTAGTGTTGTTACAGGTTTGGTTTAGATAAGTTGCTGGTTTTTCTCTTGACTGGTTTGCACGTTTGCTTGCAGATTTATTCAGGTTGGCAGGATAGCTTTTCTCAGGATTTCGGATTGCGTCTGGCATTTCTTTTGTTTACTCTAGGTCTTCAGTGTGGAGTTTTTTTTTTGGTCCACCTTTTGGAGTCCTTCTCTATGGATCATCTGAGGCATTTTCATTGAGTTTTGTGCTTTAGTATTTCAGATTTTAGATAACTCTAACACCCTATTATTAGGCGGTGGCCTTGTCGGAGCTCGATGTTAGGGTGTAATGGGTGGTGGCTTTGGCGGAGCTCATTTGAGGGGTTTCTTTTTTTTTCCTTTTTTTAGTTTTATAGTCGTGCCACCTGCCAGGCATGTTCGCAGCTCCTTCTTTTTTGTTATATATATAGCGCTCCATGCGTGCTCTCCTGTTTTACTAGAGGATTACACATTTTTCTCAAAAAATATATTTACAAGTGGTTATACATGGATCAAATACCCATATTCATGTTTTGGTTTAGAGTTTAAAACTCCAAAAGGATAATACGTAGTCTCAGGAAAATAAACACGTAAGTGACCAATTATGAATTCATTTAGTAGGAAAAATTAGGTGCTTGCGTGGGTATTGAAACATCAATAACATGCATAAAATATTTGTTCATAAGTTTATTTAATATTTATATTATTAGTCTTTAATTTAGTTCATTTGTATATCATAATTGATAAAATTTTATGAATTATACTGATTACACAAATTTATCAATGTAGATTATTATAACTTTATATAGCACATGTTCTTATAATACTAGAAATATTAAATGCCACCATTTTATTTTTCTAATAAAGCTCCCAATAAATTTTTATGTTTACCAAAACCCTAAGAAAAACATAGAGACCATTTGATTTCTCTAGTTGGTATTAAAACTCACTTTCCTTTGGATTATGACCATGAGGAATCTCAATAAATCCTGGACCCACAAACAATGGATAACATATTACTAGTTGAATCAAATACAATTCCCAACCCGTGGCCTTTGTACTAATTTAATGTCGATCTTGCGGAATACAAAAAAAATCGAAAGACATTATTCACTCATACCAACCATTTCATGATGGTCTATGTATAATGCACCTACCTTGAGGAATATCAACAAATACATGCATGAATCTTACCTCGTCCAGTAAATATACTAGTATTACTAAACATAACATCTCTAGCTTGTTGTACTGACATGGCTGTTCGACCCTTGAATGTCAACAATCATACATCTACGGTATTCATATGCTAAAGACCCAAGCACTAGAAAGACGAATTATTAGGGTAAAAAGAAAAGGAAATAGAATAGGAAAGAAGAGAACACAACATCAGAATCTTACTTGCGGAATGGTAATATATAATATCAAAGAATAGAGCAAAGGGTTACTCCGATATAGAAATTTTGAAGTTACAAAACCTAAGCACTAACATCAACCTAGATAGCCATAACTGTCTGTCCTCACAAATGTTGATATGTATAATATAGTATTGTGGTGTAAATAAGAATACTATGGTTCATGAAACATCTAAATCATCTCCTTGAGCTTCAAAGAACATCAGAAAAAGCCTGCCTTTCTCAAACAACTCGAAAGAGTAGGCGAGGAATTTAGGGAAAACGAAAACCAAGCATCAGACATAAGTCTAGTATGAGAAACTCAAGGAATATATGTATAGTATATAACAGCACTTTTGAGACTGCATGGAATTCCATAACGGTTATCCCGTAACAACCCGAAATTTAACCAATAATAACTAATTCCTTAATTAATTAGATAATTAAATAACTTTGTGAAATCATCAGAATTGGGCGGCTGGAGTTGCACCATTGTGTCCGTGGTAATTTTTTGGTCAATTTCCATATATAGAACGTCCGAAAACGAGCTAATATGAACAATTTATTAAATAAAGCAAAATGAAGAAAAATATATATAAATATATATAATATAGGAAGGTCAATCGGCCGGTCAACCTGCCTGCTCTTTTGGGGGCGAACGAACGTTCGTTCGCTCGTTCGAGATTTTAGCCGACTATGACGTGTTTTGCATTCTCCAAACCAATCTGGTCCCTCCATTGTTGCATCCGATGGATGCTATTCAGCCTATGACGTGGTTGCATCCTATTAAATCCCCAAATCCAATAGTCTGAGATCCATTTCTACACCTATAAATAGACTGCCAGGCTTAACACTTTTACTCATCTAGGTTTTCTCCAATTGGGTTCACCTTTCTAGGAAGGACCCTAAAGGGAATAAATTTCCAAGGAGAAAATTATTATAAATTAAATTATTTTACAACTCCAAGTGGATCCGGGAAGACCAAAGGAAGAGCTTAGGTCTGGAGGTGAGTAATTGTAATTATTTTAAAATTTCTTTAAGTAATTTAAAATAATAGGGTTTCCAATAGTTGTACTTTTACCACGATGTTGGAATAGCCTTTTTATCAGTTTCAGATTTATTTTCTAGTATATTCCTTTTTAGTTATTCTTTTTCAGTTAATTGTGGTTTATTTCTGTTAAGCCGCCTTTATTTATTTTTAGTTTATTTACTATTATTTATGGCTTTATTTGCATCTTTTCCTATGTTTTGGGTTTTATGCAAGCATCTATTCTCTTCTTCCTCCTTTTCTTCGTGTATGGATTAGAATAAATTAAACGCAAATATGGATTATATAAGTGAGAATATTGAATGAAGAAAATAATATGTAAATTATAAAGACTGTAATAAATAATAGAATTGGACTATAATATAAATGGAATTAAACTGAAATTATGCCTAGTTATGACATTAATTGGACTGAATTAAAAAGAAATTGACCTAGTTATAACTTAGGATTATAACTAAAAAGAGCAAAAGATGAAAAAGCTTATTTTCACACTTGGACCTTGGGTTAAGTAATAAACATGATTAAGAAAAAGAACAGAATGAGGTTTATTTCAAGACTTAGGAAAAATTAATAAGAAAAAATAGCGAGAATAGTATTAAAGGCTTATTCAAATAATTTATCTAAGTTAATAAGCAAAGATAGAAGTAGGATCCATACCAGTAGCATTTGCCTTATGCTGTTTAGGGTAGATAGGCGATCAAAAGTTAAGAGGAAGATCCATACCGACAGCATTTCCCTTATGCTGTTTAGGGTAGATAGGCGATCAAAAGTTAAAGAGGAAGATCCCTATCGGCAGCATTTTCCTAATGCTGTTTAGGGTAGATAGGCAATCAATAACTAGAAGTCCGAATCATGGGGATTTGGACAAGGGATGCATCTAGATTTTGTTTAACAAGGACCGGTACCAACAGCATCCCCTATTATTTCTATGGACACGGTGGTCTCACATTAGCCTAAAGTGAGATGAGGGCAGGCTTATGCTATCTAGGGTAAAGAAAAGGTCAAAAGAGGGAGCAATAGATAGTGAGAACCAATGATGACCGAGCGTGCGACATCGATTAGGGAAGATAAGTCGCTATTGAGTTATAAAGCGCATAGTAGGTGTCTTTCGTAGACACCAGTGTCTTCTGTTTAGGGACCATAGGGTCCGATCCGCAGTAGAGACTTTCGTAGGAGGGCGATCAAAGGGTAGAATTAGGATTTCGGCCTAATTAAAGTAGGATTGGGAATTCATCCTAATCAAAATAGCTAGCAAGGACAAGTGCAAACAACCAATGTTAGCCTATCTTATAATTTGAGCAATATTTAATCGTATTTATTTCTAGTTTATCTCTTTCCTATTTCCTTTGTTTCCCTTATTTATGCAAGAACTGTTGTAGAGTCTTTTACTTTCATCTTGCTTAAAGACTCCAGTAATTACTATCATTCGCCCGACTTTTAGTCTGACACTTTTAGTCTGACCTACTCCTCTACCCTTTTCCTCCCATAGGCATTGAAGGGAAAGGACAGTAGATTTCGGTTGCTTGGAATTTTTTTGGAGAAGATTTCTATCATGTATTTCTTTTATTTCAGTTTTGGTTCTTTTTGTGTACCGGCTTATTATGAGAGATATTATGTACTCTGATTTTTGAGACCATGAATTTTTATATATCATGAGACATATTAGGTTTTGGGACATATATGTTGTAATTGGTATTTGACTTATTTGGTTTATGAAGCAATAATGAGATTTTGTCTTAAATAAGTTATATCTTTAAGTTTCTGCTATTTTTATCTATTTTTGTCCTATGAATCTTAGTCTCCGTTAGCTTTAGTTATACCTATAACGCACGACGCTTTTTAATGTGTCCTTTTGGGTATATTAAGGGGCGTGGAGTGGTTCACTTGGTATCAGAGTGAGGTTATAGGATTCCTAAAAATTTATTTTTAAAGTAAAGTATTTTTCAAGAATAACTTGTTTTAAAAGTATTTTTTAGAAAAGAACTCTTAGAAATGTTTTTAAGTATAAAAGAATTTTTAGAAAAATCCCCTCATAAATCCAGTTTAATCTCGCTTTGATTCTTTCCTAAACTATCGTTTTCTTTTCATAGAATGGCTGATGCCCCAAACCTTCCCGAGGGCATTCTAGTCCCAGCCTGGTTTCATAGGTATTTACAAGCCACGACTCTAGGGGTGCATGGGCCAGTGCCAATTCCTACACCAGTGGGTGGAACACCATCAACCCACCTGCCGCCATCAATTTCTCTACGTTTGTAAAGATTTTGCGAATTTGGACGGGAAATTTTTTTCTGGCAAGGAGACTTTCGTATATGCTAGAACTTGGATTAGGGAAACAAATAGGATTTTTAGTCTTTTGGGATTGGATGATCAGCAGCAGGTTCACTTAGCCTCTTGGAAACTGAAGTAGGAGGAATCATATTAGTGGAAGGTGATCGAGTTAGAGGGTTTAAATGTTACTTGGGATGGATTTCGGGAGCGATTTGATAGGAAGCTTCTGTCTCAGGCGGAAGAGAGTGTAAAGCTGGAGAGGTTTATCAATTTGAATCAAGGGAGTTTGGCTATTAAGGGATACATGAATCAATTTAATGAGATGTTGCGGTTCGGTATGGAATTGGTGAACACGTCGCATAAGAAAGCTTGAAGCTGCGAAGGGATTGAATCAACCCCTTCAGGGATTATTGTTGACTCATGTAACGATGGGAGCTACTTATGAGTCTTTGGTCAAGATAGCGCTTATGTTGGATGCAGTCAAGGAATGGAATTCTAAACAAGTCGTTAAGTCTGAAGGTTTTAAAAAGAGAGGAGAAGGACCATAAAAAATAATTAAGAAAAAAGAGAAGTGCAAGAGTTGTGGGATGATGGACTGTAAAAAGGCAGCAATGAAGGGGAAGTGTTTCAATTGTGGACAGCCTGATCACTTTAGTAAAGCTTGCCCCCGAAAGATGGGGTAGGAAGCAAGTGCACCAGCGACACTGATTCAGGCTTTGGAGGCAGCACCTTCCAGTAGCAGACTGGATCGAGGTAGGAAAATTTGATTCCTTTTTCTGATTTTCCTCTTTGGAACTCTTTTAAATCCATAAGCATCACACTCTTTTATTTCTAGTTCTCTAGTGGATTGTTTGCACTTAGACATTTCTTCAATAGTAGACTCTATTGTTGTTTCAAACCGTATATGAGGATCGGCACACTTGTCTATGGTTTGTAGGGGTTTGAAATTTTTTATCCTAGGCATAGGATTTGGTTGTGTCACATATGTATTGGGATTCACATGGTATGGAATGATTTTGGGAATGGATTGGGTATACACTTGTGAAGTGATATTGGACTTTGAGAGGAGAGTCGTTAGATTAGAGACCTGCAGCAGTAGTACCCTCAAGGTTTTTTGCGACCCGCAAGGGTCAGTTATGTTGAGCTTCCATTATCCCCTTAATTCATCACCGGCAAGAGTTAGATTCAGTTCATGTCGTCAAAGATTTTCCAAACGTCTTTGAGAAGGTTAGGGGACTACCTTCTAGGAGAGATGATCTTTTTGACCAATTAGTTGGCCCTTCAGTATTCTCTTAGCTTAGTAAGCCACTGGATTTCATCAGCTTAGGGTCGCTTATAATAGCATTGTTAAGGCCATGTGTAGATAATTGCAGAAATTATAATTGTTTCATATAAGTGGATTTAATGATAGTGCCTTAGAGTAAAACTATAAGCATCAAAGAGGAATAGGAGTTAAAAGCTTTAGTTTAAGAATGGTACTCCTAGGGTAGTAGGTAGGAAAATCCACTTTATGTCTAACCCAATAAAATGAAATTATTAAAATTGAAAAGATGAATTGTTAATATTTTTAAAAAGTAAATATTGGGTTTTTAGGAATATGATTAAAAAGGTTTTTATATGATACAAAATTTAAAATTCTTTTTGAAGAATTATAGCACGTATATAGCTATCAAGTTTCTTTGTAAGTAAACAAAGATTTTAAATATAAAAACCTAGAATGTGTTAAGTATTAAAAACATAGATTACAACATTTATTGTTGTAATAGATGTTTTCGTGATAATGAAGAGAGCATAGACTATAACGCTACCGTTATGGTAGGTGGCTCCCGAAGGAAATGTTTTTACATAGTATGTAAGATTTATTAGTATTTACTTTTAATTAAATACATACACTAGTATTTTGGGTTGTAGTAACAGTGTTTTACGCAACATCTTCTTTAACCCAAAAAAAATTGTATATTTAGAAGATGATTTCTAACGATAAAAATAAAATGATTTGTGAATATACTTATTATTTTAATAAGTATAAGAAAATATTTTCTAGTTGTTGATATATTAAAACAGTTTTGAAGATAATTTTAAGTTAGATATTAAAAGATATTTATTATGGGAGAATATAAATTAAACATACTCTAATCTATCAGGATGAAAAGAATAATGATATCATTTTCTATGAAACTAATAAAAAATGTTTTGTGCAAGTTACAAGGAACACATGAAAGACATGTACAAGGGATGGGTAGCACCATATTTTGTATAGCCTATTTCAAAAAATATAAAATAAATTCCTTGTAATTTCACATAAACATAGGGCCCTTTTTTAAAAAAGTTCATAGATGATTTAGCGCTAATAACTTCTTGTAAGAGAAAGTAGTTCCAATACATTAAGGTATGAGACCATGGATGTAATAAGAAGATGTTTTGAAAGCACATAAAGTATGTTTTAAAGATATTTAAAAAGAGGTTTAGAGAAAAATTAAATAAGTTTTTGAAATGAAAAACTTAATAAAAGTAAAATTTGAAAATTCAAATTTTTATAGAAAACTGTAAAATTTGTTAAAAGAAAGAGAGGTTTAAGTTTTAAACTTAAAAATTTGGAAGTTTTTCCCTTTAGGTTTGGTGAACAATATTAAGTCACCAAGTATTTTTGAAATTAATTGAAACTGGAAAAATAACACCTTTTAAAGACAAAGACTTTGAGATTTGGAAATTTAGAAGCTTTAGTTTTAGAAATGAGAAAGTAAATACCAAACCAAATTCTTAAAAGTGGAAATAAGAAATCATTTCCTTAGGAGTGACAGAAAAAGTGTAAGACTATAGAGAAGACAACAGTATCTACTTTTGGAAAGTAATAATGGAAGTTTCCGTAAAGTGCATAGGACACTAGTGAGAACCTAGGAATGTTGGTTCATGTATGTTAACTAAAGAAAAATAGAAAGTAATATCAACAAGGTGGTACGACACACGTAGGTGAGGATGTGTGTTCTCATTTTTTGAGGAACTTGGGAGAAGCATCTTTCTTTTGTAGAATTCATATGGTAGTAGTTTTCAAGCTAGCTTTGAAGTGGCTCCTTTCGAAGCTCTTTATGGAAGACCGCGCAAGCTAACTTCGTGTTGGATAGAGTTTATGGAGAGATTGCCTTGGTTCTGACATAGTTAAGGAGGCTTCGGAGAAGATTGGTTTGATCAAAGAAAATTTGTAACTTCCATCCAAATCTCTTTGAAAATAAATTTCCTATTTCCATCTCTAGTTTTGAATAAGTCTTTCCTTCATTATCCTTTGGGAGGGTAGAATTTAGGATTACCTATGGATGGTAGGGCTTGGTGCAAATATGTTATTAGAACATGTCTATGCTAGTGGTTGCAAGTATTTGCTAGTGGATGCTAATGGATGCATATAGGTACAGTAGGCACTATTATTCTTTAGGGGTCGACCCAATTAGGACACTAGAGCATATGCATATGGATGTGTGTGCATTTTTTATTTATTTCTACGGTTGCTAAAAATGAATGTTTAACACATGGTTGTTGCATTTGGATGATGTTTGTAGCTCGCATATGGAATTATCAGTTATCATTAGGAAATTTTTGCATTCATTTGGATACATGGCACATATATGATTGCATAAAAGGAGGTCAACTGAATCAGTGGACCGCCTAATCTTTCGCATTAGTTAGGGACATTTACACTATACTAATTGCATAAGTATCATATATTGCATTAGAAAAACTTAAGGACAATAGATGAATGGTTGATGATTGAGTAGTTAGTTATAGAATTGGATGAAAACATTTAGTACATTGTTTTATCCTTAGAGATTTCTAGGATGAAATCCCTTAAGGAGGGGAATGTAACAAGCTGAAATTTAATCCATAATAATTAATTCATTAATTAATTAGATAATAAAATAACTATTTGAAATCATCATAATTGAGCAGTGGGAGTTGCACCATTATATCCGTGGTAATTTTCTGGTAGTTTCCATATATAGAAATCTGGAACCGAGCTAATATAAACTAGTTATTAAATAAAAAAAATGAAGACAAAAAATATATAATATAATATAGGCTGGTCGACCAATCGGTCGACCTGGGCACCAGAAGGTCGATCGCTCGGTCAACCCGCCTGCTCTTTTAGGGGCAAACGAACATTCGTTCGCTCATTCTGTAAAGGCCCGCAAATCCGTACCCCTTTTTAGCTGGCAAATTTCAACAACAACTTAGCCAGAGAGGAACAAACCTACGAGTCTTTAGGGTTTAAAGAACGAAGAGGTAGAAGAAAAACAGAAACAATAACAGAATCTCATATTTCGCAGCGGAACAATATATAATAGATAAATGAATAATCTTTAAAACAAAGAATCATCTCAGTTAATACAATACAACATCGGAGCTTACAATGACATCATGCATCACTGACAGTTATTATGGCTTGACTATATGAAAACTGATTTACAAAACCATACGCAACGGACACTACATAGTAAAGAGATACGTCTCGCCATCCAGCTTCAACTTCTAATCTCCACGGCAACTCTTTCTGACTTTGCTCCTGAATAACTGAAACCTGACTCTAGGCTGCCCGTGTGGAAAATTATGGGCACCCAGAGTTTAAAAAGGGAACAATAAAATCCAGGTCAGTCATGGGACTGGTGTGAGATCTTAAAAACAGTTACTCTTTTACAAAAAAAAACAAATGAATTTAAAAGAAATCCGCAGTGCTTTTTGGAAAATGAAACTACCATAAGGTATCCCGCCACACACACAATGCAAACGCAGAATTGGAGGAGATTTCTCCTTATGATAGTCAAATATGCTTGATACGCAAAATCCTTTAATATTATACAACTAAAACCGTATAGGGCGCGTATTGTTTCTTTGGATTTCCAACAAATGGTCAGGCCAAGGAACTTCCCATTGCCACATGGGTACGCTTCTGGATGGACGCCCCGAGAACCTAACCGGATCTATGCCAACACAAGGCCGGGTTACCTCTGCGAAAATAGGTAACTACTGACACGAGTATGCCATCCCCCGGTTGTAAACAACCTTTATCCGAGGATCCTCAATAACAACAATCACAAAGTAATATATTTTTACGATATTCACATAAGTAAAGTATCAAGGCTCCATACCATGATACCACTTCCATCCAGAAGGAAATGTACATACCCTAAGGGGCGCTACCCCCTATAACCTTGCTGCATTCTTCCTGTTTTGACCATTCCGGGGTGTGAGGTCCGACGAAGTCTCATCCACAAAGCTACGCTTTTCACAAAAGCCATGCTTCGATCAACAAATGATCAGCAACACTTCGTATGCCACATTACCAAATTGGGAATGTATCGCTAGTAACCATCAACTACATAACCTCTGAGCTCGTACGTCTCAGAGAAGGGTGTTAAGCTAAGAGAATAAATTCTCC
Source organism: Allium cepa (assembly GCA_030765085.1). Taxonomy (NCBI): domain Eukaryota; kingdom Viridiplantae; phylum Streptophyta; class Magnoliopsida; order Asparagales; family Amaryllidaceae; genus Allium; species Allium cepa. The sequence goes on from CM060934.1 coordinate 209,730,481, forward strand.
GCTACCAACAGAAATGTATTTGATAGAACCAACTTTATATCTCAAGGTGTAACGTCGGACACACATCCATACAAGTCCATTCCGGGATCGAACGGAACCGAAGGCACTTCAGAAGAAGCCCTTGCAATTCAGATATTCACTAATCACGTCCGGAATCCTCATCACAAAGGGTGATAAAATCTCTATACCGGAGCAACCCGGTGCAGAGACATTCAACAGGTATCCTTTCACTTTCGAAAATATCCTGTCTTCAACCCCATCTTCAAATGCAATCCCATTTCGTCGTATCGTTATTCAGAATGGGTTTTATGACACAAGGTCCTCTCCCGGCTAATCCGAATAACGAGCGCTTATTTTAAAATTAAGTGTTCATTCAGATTCAAACAATTCACAATAATTTCATTTTGATCTTTTAAACAAAAGATCCAACACAATTACAAAGGTTTGATGTGGGTTTCGAATATCCATTTGGAATTCGACTCCCGGTCGCATCGAAATTCAAATGCCATTTAAGGCCAATATTGATAGTCGGTTATTTAACTATCAATCATCATTCACAACAATTGCTGGATTTCAAATAATTTTCCCCCAATTACTATTATTTTCAATATATCTTCTCAAGATAAAATTTCATACTTCAATCCTTTGAAAATAAATTCCAAATCAATTTTCTTCCTTACGCGGCAAAACATTTTCACATATTTATTCATTGCCCCTGAAAATCTGCCGATTCCAAATATTTTAAAATAATATAAAGTACTTATTCAAAATATACTTGGAAACATTTAAAATAAACTATATTTTAGAATATTTGCTTAGATATTAGTTATGGGAAAATATCATACTAACATCTCATATAAAAATTTAGGTCTAAAACTAATTTTTAAAATAAAATTAGTAGACAGAGTATAAATATTTAAATAACTATTTTCTAAATCAAATATCAATTTAAATCTTTACAATAATCCCTTATATAATTAATTAAATATATTTTTTACTTTAAAACAATCTCCGAAACTAATTTCTCCAACAATATTATTTTAAAACCAAATCTAAAAATTTTAAATTTTATTCAAAAATTATTTTAAAAATATACTCGGCTTTCCATGGAAGAATTTCTTTTTCCATTACAAAATGGTCCATTTCAATAAATTAATAAATCCTCTCGATTTATTTTAATTTACATTGCAAATCTGTAAATTCCTTTCCACACTTTAAAAATAAACCAATATTTATTTTTAAACAATTTCCCTTTTCTTTTACAAATTCCGATTGTGAATTTACATTCCAAATATCAACTGATATATGAATTTTAAATCGGTTCCCAAATATCATCTTAAAACCAAATCAAAGCCCAAATTGAATTCCAATTTATTTCAAACACAAAATCAAATTCCAATTTGATTTCCCAAATTAATTTTCCAATATCAAATTAATTTTTAATTGATTTCCCAAATTATTTCCAAAACACCAAACCAAATTTCCAAATCGATTCCTAAGCTTTATTTTAACTCCAAATTAATTCCCGAATCGATTTCTAAAATTAATTTCAACTCCAAATTAAATTCCAAATTAAATTTCTAAATTTATTTCCTTTTGAAATAATTTTCTTTATCTCTTTCAAATATTTAAAATACGTATCTTAAATAATTTCTTCAACCATTAAACAATATTACTCAAAATTCCTTTATTAAAATATTTTCCCATATTTTTGAAATTAATTCGATGGGATCATAAAAATCAACTTTAATACTTTAATTGTAATGGTCTAGGCTTTTCTATTTTAATTTCCAAAAAAATCTAATTTCATATTTCTGGCATCCTACGATACCAAAAATTATATTTGGCTAAATTACAGCCTTCACGGCTTCAATCACAAACATTCACACGAATAAAAAAAAAATCAACACACAACATACACAACAAATTAAATATTTGAGGAATCCAGTTGGATCCCTCCAACCTGTTTCCCCTGCATCCACAGACGTTAGCACAACAATTAAATACCCATTCCACTTCAAGGTGGAATATAGCGGTATATGGGATTTATAAAATATTATCCGCTATTATGCGGCGCAAAAAGGGCTCATCCGCTATATAACGTGGGAAATCAACAACTCCAAATACACATATAATACCAATTCCACTTCGAGGTGGAATATCATGGTATATGGGTTTAATATAATAACCTCCGCTATTATGCGGCGCATAGGGTCTATAACTAATAATAAATAAATTATCCAAACACACAACCAATCAATTTTAATTTAACTATCACAATTCCATAACCAATCAATAACTGGAATTTTCAATTAAAATTTTGAGTGAGAAGATCTCACCTTTAATTTGCATGCAACCATTTCCATTCCAGCTATTTCTTCATGATTTAAAACCTTGTAACAAACATCATAAGGTTTTTATTAATATTCGAATTTATCGAACAAATTGAATCTTCCTATTTGATAATTTTAATTAACTAACAATTTGACTTTTAAACTAAATTTCTTTCTTAGAATATTTTTAGTGACAAAGATTCTTTAGATTCAATTAAACAAAAATTAAATTTTACACTGTCTTTACCATTCAAAACATTTAGATCTCACTGGAATATTATTATTTTTCTTTTTTACATATGCAAATATTGAAAATAACAAACAATTTTGTACTTTACTGTATATATTTTATTCTGTTTTCCTGTAAATGTTTTCTTTTGAATCTATATATACATATGTTTTTATAAAATTTATAAATAATACAAATTTGCTTTACCTCGACTTTGCTGCATCCACCAGATCGTGATTTCCGAAAATTGCCTCATCGCGAGCCACTGCACTGACGCGCCTCCACCAACTCAATCATGCTGAAAACCTAAAACTAAAGTAATCGAGAATCACGTACCCAATCGCGAACAAAATTTGAACGTGCGCCCTAGGAACTTCCTCCCATCTGCTGCCGCCACGCCCTAGTTCTGGCCACCGCGACCCTTCTAGCAAACATCACCACGAAATCAAGTAGTCGCGCTTGGAAGACACGTGCTCAAGCTCGCCCCTGCTCAATCGCGGTTCGCCGCCACGCCTCCTAGCCCTTTCCCTAGCCGTGGACGATCCCCTGACGCGATACGAAACCCTCCTTTATTTTATTCATTTTCATTTTTTTTCTTTCGCAGCCATTATTCGATTTGAACGAAAGAGGGATTTCGATCAACTTTTGTTTCGTTTGTTCTGATCGATTTCTTTATCTCGAGTTCGGCTGCCAAATTTTTTAACGAAGATGGTTTCGTTTCGTTTTCGTTTTTTTTTTTTCAAAAACAAATGCTCGGTTTCGATGGGAAGAAAAAGACGTGTGCTCACCCATGAATGACACGTGCTTTAAGTCTAAATACGTGTTGCAAAGACTTGGAATAGTGTTTTAAATGAAACTGAATTACTTAAGTTTAAATTTAAATTCGAACTCAAATCGCCTTGAAAACGCAATTTAAAATTCGAACTCCTATCGAGGCGTGCCGCCAGGCGTTTATAGTGTTATACGCCCATTCCGAACGCAATGGAAAAGGTTCCGAGGCAAAATTCGATAGTATGGAGAAGATAACTTTTTGAACGAGTTGAAATATCGAATTTTCGATTTTATTTTCAGTGTGTTTGCTTATTGTATGGCCAAATGACATCTCCGAATGCTACGAAAATTGAAATCCGATAATAATACAATATTACGGATCCAATGGAACTGGTTTCGTCGAATTCCGAGACTGTGCCTCGAAAAGCTATTTTTTAAATATCGATTTTAAACGATAAAATTTCAGAACTGAACAAATCATTCCCAAATTCAATTTTGAAGCTTCTATTATCTCCAGTATTATCAGTATGAATTTTACAAGCCTTTGAAATATTTTTATTCAGTTTAAAACTGAAGATTCAAATTTTTATCCAACTTCAATAAATTAAATTTAATAATTAAATTGCCAAATCCATAATTAATTTTGAAATTCAAGTTAAACCATCATTCAAATATCTAAAATCAATTAAATATTCCATTCAAATGTTAAAAATTTCCGGGTCATCACATCCTTCCCCCCTTAAAAGAATTTCGTCCCGAAATTACTAGTTAAGAAGAATGGACCTTAACCCGTGTAATATTTTCCAACCCAAATAGTTTTATCAATTTATCAACCCGATTTTTTTTTATTAGAGATTCATTTCAACTAACTTTCCAAGTTCAATTATAAGTTCCAAACAATATTGTTTACTTCCTTATCCAAATTTAGATTTGATTTCAAATTTCAAACTTTCAAAATTTTCTAACACCCTAAATTTTCGTAAAATTTCGCATGCGTCTCCTTTCCGTGGCTGCCTCGGTATGACTACAAAATGGCATCACAGGCTCTCAAATCCCAAAAGAAAACAAAAAGCCTAGCGGCTAGACAAGAAAATCACCAAATTTCATATTGAAATTGAAATACATGCCTTTTTGTCGAGCAATTCAATTTTATCTTTAAATTCAAAATCCCAGTTCCATTTCCTTTAATATACCTGTATATCCTGATATCCATAATATCCATTCTAATTCAATCTTGCATTTTCAATTTTATTTTAATTCAATTTACACTTCAATTCTATTTGAATTCAATTTATCTTCTGCTATGAATATTGAATTTTATCTTTCAATTATAACTGATTCATACTATTATTTTAATTTAGTTTCGTTCACTAATTTACTTCAATTTCCAATTTGAAACCGTTTGTCGATAACAATTTTTTTCAAAAATTTTCGAACTCCCAAAATTTTCGGAAAAATTTGGCAGAGTCTCATTTGTACGGAGGAGCTTTTACAATTTGACAAAAGATATAAATATATATACATCGACCCACCCGGTCGGAAAAAGCAAAAACAGTTCATATTTCCTATTTTTATTGCGTAGGCATACTTTATTTAGCATTTTTTAATCAAATCTGTTTATTATTAGCATTTTAGCATGACCAAATCCAGCCGGACGACCCTCTTGTACCTATATTTACTCAATTAAAACACATAAGTGACATATATAGAAAATTTATTCACATTTCACTTATTTCCAATAGTAAACACATAGTTTTCACAAGCAATATATTCAAAATAGTTCCCATAAGCAATTTATTTGGTTCTGATACAAATTTAATTGCTTATAATCAATTCACATACCATTCTATTCAATTCAAGTGATTTACAACTCACTTTCTTTCATTCAATTTATTTTTAAGCGAAATGAACTCGTATCTATTTCAATTGATTCAAAAATCAATTTGATTTGCTTTTATTGCTCTTATAATTTTATACATACTCGTTTGCGTCAAACAACAACCATTTCTATGCAAATTTCGACGATATTCACTTAATAGAATATCCAATCTAGTTTATAACTAATTTAAATTGATACAAACTCAATTTACTCTTTATTCTATTTCATGTCCAGTTGATTCTATTCAATTTATTTTGCATTCCATATTCACATTTATTTCAATTAAAACCATTTCACAATTTCTAGTTTATTCTCCATTTAATAATTTAGAATATTTCCCAACTCTAAATTTTACTTAAGAATTTTACCATTTATTTCTTAAGTTCAAGATAATTATTCTATATACTTCTTATATTTATTTCCAATTCACGACTTTGAAGGATGCAGTGTACAAGTGCACGTGCTAATATAGTACACACGGATCGTGTAATATGGAATATAATATAAATGCGGAAATAGATGATAATAGCAAAGTAAATAAAAATAGAAAAATCACACCAGAGATTTTTATACTGGTTCGGAGCACCGTCCTACGTCCAGTCCCAGACTTCTATCTGGATTTTCACTACCAACTACCTCGCTTCACCCGGAGGAATAGGTTTACAACACCCGAGCAGATGAACGGGATTTCACGCCTCTAATATACTGAGGACTTCAATACTTGCCTCTTACAACACCGAGGACTTCAACACTTGCCTCTTACAACACGGAGGACTTCAACAAAGATGAATATAATTGTTTGTTGACTGTATGTGTTCTTGCTAACACTATTTTGTCACTTGTAGTACAAACTTCCTATAATCTTATCCTCAAATAGATTATTTGTATATATGAAGATTTGGAAGTGGATATCGTATTGAATCAAAAGGGTGTTAAATAAATTTCAGGATTCAAAACGATATATGATAGAATATGAGCAATTTGAACGCTTGAGAGTACAAGATAGTGATCAATAGAATAGAGATTAGAAGAATAGAAAATTAGATATTATATTTTTTATGGAATAATGATTTCATGATGTTTATATAAGAAATAAACAGTTGTAACCTTTTGTGAAAAGGTATGAACAAAGGTCATGATCATTGGTGAAGAGAAAGAGAAGCAACCGTTGAAGAAAAGGAAGTGTCTATACGAAGGGTTGCTTTCTGTTTGAAAACGGTCGACAGTTCAAAAAGGACCAATAGACAGGAATTTGAATATATATACGTTATGTTCACTTGTGCACGTTATCTGTACATTCTGGGCAAAAACGGTCGACCACCTGGTTTTGACCAGTCGACCGGTTTTGTCCAGAGTGCGCAGTTAATGCGCACTCATATATATTTATATATATATTCGAAGATTGAAGGCATAAGATTATTTGAGAATAGAATTTAACATAAATAATCATTACTAACATACCAAATAATCAACCTCTAATCATATGGAGCTCTTTGTGTCTGAATAACTTCTTTTTATCGATCACGGCTATCCCTTTGTTAGAAATCAAAACTCTACAAAAAATCTTGACTCAACATTCTCCCCCTTTTTGATTGATGACAACATAGTGATGAATCTCCCCCTGTATATGATATCTCCCTGAGATTTTGTCCTGCATATATACTGTTAGCACCATTTTCTCCCCCTTTGTCATCGACAAAAAGGAGTTGTTAAATGGAAGATGTAAAAGAGATTATAAGCAACATAAAACTACTATCATAGATTAAGAGCAAGATTCACACAGAATTATAATACACATAAGTCTAGTACGAATTTAAAAACATGACACTATTTAGTACAAGTGCCAGATAATGTATTTAAAGCAAAAGCTAAAGTCATAAGTACGCATAAAAGATAAAAAGAGATAGACTAAAAGGACTTATTCTGATTCCGTCTCACCCTCTTCTTCTTCTTCTTCTTCAACAAGCTAAGATTTCCCATATCGACGTTCATGACTAGTTCCCGAGCTTGTGCCCTCCTCCGAAGATGTCTAAGCAAAAGTAGGAGGAGCTGGGCGCTTGCCAGGGTCTGAAGCTTGCATTGATGAAGATGATGCACCATAAGATATTGCTTCCCATATAGAAACGAAGAAAGACTTAAGTTTGTTAAAGCGTTTATCCATTTTTGTCTCCATGCGCTTAAGTCGTGCTTCGAGAAGGAATTGATTCCGAGCAATAGTTTCAAGTGATTCTTTTGTTGAGGAAGATGATCGTAAAAGTTTGACTTCCTCAGGTTTAGGGCGAGATGGGCCAGATGAAGCTTCTTGATGTCCTTGTTCTTTCCATTGTTCAAAAGGCATAATATTAAAGTATGGAGCGGGAAGCTTCATTCTTGTAATCGTAGCTTTGTTGATGACTTTTGGTTTGGAAATAGAAGACTTGGGAGGTTCAATGCCACAATCAAGCAAGAGACGCATAATATACTCGTTATAGAACAAGTGTGGTCTAGAGGAATCATTAACTTTCAAAATCTCATCAAAGATCATACCAATCCAATTTATGCGAATACCCCCATAGATTGAGTATAATGCCTTGAAATTTTCTTTATATACGGCATCAAAATTTCCTATTCTTGGTAAAAGAGAGTGCATAAGAGTGTAGTGAAGAATTCTTGCCGATGGCCGTAAACCCATAGACTTAGTGCTATCCTTGTCATCTTCAATAAATTGATGACTAATTTGATTACGGATATGAACATTGCAAAAATTACTTGAGCATTTTTCACCAATAAATGAAGAACCAAGAACAGTTGCCATCCTATCACATGAGATGAATACTTCTTTGCCACAAACAACGGACCAAAGACAATAATTGGGATTCTCGGGCTTGTTTTTATCTAAATTTAGATTAGCATAGAATAATTTGATCATTACATGGTTAATTTCAATATTGTTTTGATCAAAATCAATGAGATTTTCAATGTCGGCTTCCTTTGCTAAACTAAGAATACGATAACTAGAGAAATCTGAAAATTTAATAAAAGAACCCGGATGTATTTTAAAATCCTTCATCTCATTCCACCTTTTGATTGCTATTGGATCTACAAGCCACTTCTTGATAGAGAGATCAATTGGTTGTGTTTCGGAGGTAGAAGCTTGCTTTAATTTCTTTTGTGGAGGAGCCATTTGTATGGAATTGATAGAAGAGTTGAGTACTAGGGTTAAGAGCGTTTTTGTTTTAGAAAAAAAAATAGAAGAGATGGAGAAAAATGAACCGTATGTGCCTTTTAAAAAAAAACAACACAGCACGAAACCGGTCGACCGCCCATAAATAACCGGTCGACCGTTTTCTTCCAGAGACAAAAACGGTCGACTGGTTGTTTTTGACCGGTCGACTTGTTTGCCAGTGTGGTGTTTTTCCTTCTTTTGCATGTATTTCTGAAAGTTAACGGTCCATATAATATCAAATTTCAAGAACATGATATATATATATATATATATATATCGATTCATAAGAAATACAATCATAACATTAAACAAATTTTAATGAAAGGTAGAGGAAATATGATCGGAAGTCTCTTCTTTGACATCGGTAATGCGTGGTTTCCATGGCGACCATTTTTCTTTCGCTCCTTCATTCTGAGCATAGTTTTTATCCCATGAATTTAGGCTTTTAGAGGATGAAGGTGCATGAGGCATTGGCTCGTATACGCCATGTTTGTTTGAACCGCAAAAGAATGATGCCATTCTTTCTAGAAGAGATAGACGTTCCGAAGTCAGTTGTTGCTCATAATGCAGCTATCTTTGAAGATCGATTTGATGTTTTTGATAATGATGAATCTCATTGATCTTTTCTCTGGTATGGGGTGAACAAAACAACACTTTCTTTGCTCGTTTCGAAGTAGGCGTATTGCCAGGAGTATGAATGCATTGGTGATGACACTTTGATTTTTGTTTGGAGTTTTAGGAGAGGAATATTCTTCTGGCTCAGAACTTGTGACCGAAATATGAGACCTTTGAGCACACTCATCACAAATATGTTCCATAATGAAGTATAAACTTATTAGGCTTAGATAGAAATGATGAAAACAATATTTTTGTTAAGCTTATATAATAATTCCTACATATAAGCTTGTGGATGAAAAATGATATGCAAATATGGCCATAAAAAATTTGAAGCTCATATTCAATATCCTAATATAGTAATAGGAGAAATAATCTGAAAGGAACTTAGAATATTACATCAAAGATTTACTTATCAAGTTCTTTTCTAGAAATTAAACCAAGTTCTCTACGAAATTTAATGAAATTAGACTCAAGTAGAGGCTTAGTAAAAATGTCCGCTAGTTGACTATCAGTTTGGATATATTCGAGACATATATTTCCTTTTTCGATATTGTCTCTAAGGAAATGATGACGGATATCAATTTGTTTGGTTCTGGAGTGATTCACTGGATTCTTAGAAAGATTTATAGCACTTGTGTTATCACAGTATATAGTAGAATTTGATAAATGAATATCAAAATCTTGAAGTGTTTGTTGCATGTATATAACTTGAGTACAAGAGAGAGCCGCTGATATATATTCAGCTTCACATGTTGATAGTGAAACACAATTTTGTTTCTTACTAAACCAAGAGACAAGTGATTTTCCAATAAAGTGGCACGTACCACTTGTACTCTTTCTATCTGTTCGAGAGCCTCCAAAATCAGCATCACTATACGATACTAATTCAAATGGACATTCTTTTGGATAAAAAAAGTTCGAAATCTTTGGTATTATTAAGATAACGAATTATACGTTTCACTGCTCGTAGATGTGATTCCTTTGGATCTGCTTGAAAGCGTGCACATAGACAAACACTCATCATTATATCTGGACGACTTTCTGTAAGATAAAGAAGAGAACCAATCATGCTTCGATAAAGTTTCTGGTCAACATTCTTACCTTTTTCATCTTTTTCAAGATGTGTAGTTGTACTCATAGGAGTAGGTTTACCAGATGTGTTATTTAACCCGAAGCGATTGATAAGATTTCCGCAGTATTTTTCTTGATTAATAAAGATACCATTCAGAAGTTGTTTGATTTGAAGTCCAAGAAAATATGACAGTTTCCCATATGAGACATTTCGAACTCTTTAGTCATAATACTTGCAAATTCCTTGCAGAGTTTATCGTTTGTTGAACCGAAGATGATGTCGTCTACATATATCTGGATAACTAGAATATCCTTTTGAGAATGTTTGATAAACAAAGTTTGATCGACTTTGCCTATTTTAAATCCTGAGTTAATAAGATAGCTACGTAATCGTTCATACCAAGCACGAGGTGCTTGTTTTAAACCATACAGAGCTTTCTTAAGTTTGAACACATGGTCAGGATATTTTTCATGAACGAACAAAGGAGGTTGTTCGACATATACATTCTCTTTGATAAATCCATTGAGAAATGCACTTTTGACATCCATCTGATAAAGTTTGAAATTATGGTGACAAGCAAAAGATAATAAGATTCTAATAGCTTCTAGTCGAGCAACTGGTGCAAAAGTTTCTTCATAACCGATACCTTCTTCCTGATTATACCCTTGTGCTACTAATCTTGCTTTATTTTTGGTGATATTTCCTTGTTCGTCAGCCTTATTTTTATAGACCCATTTAGTACCAATAACTGACTGATCAGTTGGTCTTGGAACAAGTTCCCAAACGTCATTGCGCTCGAACTGATTTAGTTCTTCCTGCATGGCAATGATCCAGTAATCGTCTGTAGCAGCTTCTTTTGGATTCTTAGGTTCGATATTTGAGAGAAAAGCGACATGACCCATTTGATTGAGTTGACTCCTTGTTCTGACATGTGATGTTACTTCACCAATTATATTTTGGGCCGGATGGTCTCTTAATATCCTTGGTGGTGATTGTAACTCACATATTTGAGGAATATTCTCAGTAATTATTTCCGTGTCAGAATCAACATTTGTGATGATTTGATTGTCAGTGACTATTGTTTCGTCATCATCTGAAATAGTTTGAGGATGCTGATAGAATTCATCAAAAGAGACATGAAGTGATTCTTCAATAGTTTTGGTTCGTTTATTAAATATACGATAGGCCTTGCTTCGTTCCGAATAACCGACAAATATTCCTTCATCGGCTTTTGGATCGAATTTGCCAAGTTGGTCTTTCATATTTAAAATAAAGCACTTTGAACCGAAAACTTTGAAGTATGAGATTTTAGGCTTTCTTTTGTTAAATAATTCATAAGGAGTATTCTTGGTAAGAGGTCTTATGGACACACGATTTAAAACATAACAGGCGGTTGCGACGGCTTCTGCCCAGAAATGTTTTGGTAATGTGGTTCCATTCAATAATGTTCTTGCACATTCTTGTAAAGTTCGGTTCTTCCGTTCTACAACTCCGTTCTGTTGTGGAGTTCTGGGAAATGAAAAATTATGACATATACCTTTCTTTGTACAAAAATGTTCAAAATCATTATTTTCAAACTCTCCGCCATGATCACTTCTTATATTTTTAACTTTAATCCCTTTTGATTTTTGAATTCTTTTGACGAAAGATTTGAAATGATCGAAAGTGTCACTTTTATTTTTTAAGAAAATTGTCCATGTGTAACGAGAGAAATCATCAACAATTACAAGCATATATCGACTGTGATTTGTTGACTGAACCCTAGTAGGTCCAAATAAATCCATGTGTAGTAACTCAAGTGGTTGTAATGTTGATATGACTTTCTTGGATTTAAAAGATGATTTGGTCAATTTTCCTAGTTGACATGCATCACAAATGTTGTTAACCTTAAAACTCATTTTGGGTAGTCCTCTAACTAGATTGTTTTTGGCTAGCTTGTCAATAGTTCTGAAGTTTATATGACAGAAGCGTTTGTGCCATAGCCATGGATCATTATCATTAGCCACAAGACACATATCTGAATTATGATTAATATTCATATTCAGAATATATATATTTCTGTCTCTACAACCTTCGAAAGCTAAATTATGGTCTTTATCTAAAATACTACACTTATTATTTGAAAAGGAAATTGTAAAACCCTTGTCACATAACTGACTAATACTAAGCAAATTGTGTTTTAAATTTCTAACTAGCGTGACATTAGTAATAAGAGGTAAGTTAGATGTACCGCAATTGCTCACATCGCCTTTGCCGATGATATAGCCTTTTGAATTATCTCCAAAAGTGACAGAGCCACCATCTGAGTATGTAATATTTGTTAATAAGCTCTTCTCTCCGGTCATGTGCTTCGAGCAACCACTGTCCAATATCCACTTTCCTCTTTTCTTAAGTGGGACCTGCAAAAAATAAAATTAAGTCCATGGTACCCACTTTTTATGGGGTCCTAAGAGTTAGGTCTTAGGAGTCCAAACCCATACGGGTCTGGTATCCTTTTTATATACATAATTAATATTAAGATGCACAGTATTCATGAAATTCTGAATATATTTGTTCCTAATCAAATTGTTATTTGTTTTAGGAACCCATATTTTGATACTCTTGACATTTTTCTTTTGAAATTTCACAACTGGTTTTGGTTTGGAATATAATAAACTAAGATTTTTCTTAGCTTCAGTTTTTTGTACTTTCTTCTTCCTTTTATTACCAAGATGTTTCTTGGTTTCTTTTTTCTTATATCCCAAACCTTGTTTATTTGAAACAGATTGTGAATTTTCAATGATTTTTGTCAAATTTTCTCAACCTTTGTTAAAATTAGAAACATTTTGAGAAATGTAATCTAACTTAGTATGTAAACTAGCCTTTTCTAGGTCCAGAATTTTGACTTTTGCCTCAAGCTCATGATTTTTAGTAGTGAGAGCATCATTTTTCTCTTTTTGAGTTTCAATTTCTTGACTCAAAAGAACTAATTGAGAGTCAACATTAGATGATGATTCTTGAAAATTTTCAAGTTCTTCTTCTAATATTTTCTTCTCGTCTTTTAACATATCTCGTTCAAATTTTGCTCTACTCAATTCTGCTTTGGCTTCTTTTAGCTGTCGTTTTATGTCTTTATATTTGACTATCAATTCAGCATTAATATCAAGCATTTCATCGAATGTAGGAATTTGTACCTCATCTTCTGTTGCCATGAAACATACATTTGCTTGTTCATCTTCCGTATCACTATCACTTTCTGATGAGTCTGTATCATCCCATGTTACCGAGAATGCTCATTTCTTTGATTTGTCCTTCTTATATCTTAATTTGTCATTTTCTGACTTCTTCTTTTGCTCTGGACAATCCTTGTGCATGTGCCCCTTTTTGTGACAGTTGAAGCATTCTATAGAGGATGATGTTGGTTTATTTGATCCAGATTTCTTTCTGTTATAACGACTGGCTTTTTGCTGTTTTAGGAATTTTTTGAAACCTTTTGCTATGAATGCCAGATCTTCGTCTTCAGACTCTGATTCATTTTCGTCTTTTTCAGCATGGAATGCCACGTTTTTCTTTTCTTCTTTTTGTTCCTTTCTAGTCTGCAAGTTAGCTTCGTAGGACATTAGATTTCCTATCAATTCATCTGGCTTCATGACAGAAAGGTCATTAGCTTCTTCAATTGATAATACTTTTCCTTCCCATTCACTAGTCAGAGAATGTAGGACTGTTGAAACAACATCAAACTCAGAATACTTTTGTCCTAAGCCAATAAGTGCATGGTGGATTGTTTGAAACCGTGAATACATATCATTGATTGTCTCACTTGGTTTCATTTTGAAATTTTGAAATTGACTTTTCAGCATGGCTATTTTGGCTTGTTTAGCCTTGTTAGTACCTTCATGAGTGATTTTTAGCGTTTGCCAAATTTGATATGCAGTAGTGCAGATACTAACATGGTTATATTCATTTTGGTCTAATGCACAAAACAACATATTTATTGCTCTTGCATTTACGGCTGCTGCCGTTTTCTCAACCGCAGTCCATTCTGAATAATCAGTTGTTGGATTCACTATTTCTTTTTGAGTAGCATTCCAGGCATCATAACTATTTGATTGCATAAAGAATGACATACGTGTTGCCCAATAACTATAGTTAAGACCATTGAAAAATGGAGGTTTTTGTGTCGATTGACCTTCCATGTACGTGGTGTTCTGAGTGCTAGTACTTGCCTTATTTTCCATATTACAAGAATATATCAAATAACTGTGTTACGGTTATGTGATGACCTTGCTCTGATACCAATTGAAAGTGGCAGTGTACGTGCTAATATAGTACACACGGATCGTGTAATATGGAATATAATATAAATGCGAAAATAGATGATAGTAGCAAAGTAAAATAAAAGTTAGAAAAATCACACCAGAGATTTTTATACTGGTTCGGAACACCGACCTACGTCCAGTCCCAGACTTCTATCTGGATTTTCACTATCAACTACCTCGATTTACCTGAAGAAACAGGTTTACAACACCCGAGCAGACGAACGGGATTTCACACCTCTATTACACTGAGGACTTCAACACTTGCCTCTTACAACACCGAGGACTTCAACAAAAGAACAAATACAATTGTTGTTGACAACTTGTGCTCTTGAAAACACGGATTTGTCACTTGTAGTACACCCTTCCTATAATCTTATCCTCAAAGTATGTAAATGATGTTTTGTGAAGATTAAGGGAAGTAAATTACTTATTGAATCAAAAGATATGAAATAATTTCAATGATTCAATAAGCAATTAAAATAATTGAGAGCTTTTAGAATGCAGGAGTATGTAGAAAGTAAGATAAGAGATTAGAGTAAAAAGCATATATAATCATGTTTTTGAATCAATGAATAGAACCCTAGGCTTACTCATCTAAATCATTGATTCAAAAAACTCATCTATATGATTATATATGTTGGTTTATTTGATCCCTAGAACCCTAGTTGATGCATTCTATAGATGATGATGTTGGTTTATTTGATCCAGATTTCTTTCTGTTATAACGACTGGCTTTTTGCTGTTTTAGGAATTTTTTGAAACCTTTTGCTATGAATGCCAGATCTTCGTCTTCAGACTCTGATTCATTTTTGTCTTTTTCAGCATGGAATGCCACGTTTTTCTTTTCTTCTTTTTGTTCCTTTCTAGTCTGCAAGTTAGCTTCGTAGGACATTAGATTTCCTATCAATTCATCTGGCTTCATGACGGAAAGGTCATTAGCTTCTTCAATTGATAATACTTTTCCTTCCCATTCACTAGTCAGAGAATGTAGGACTGTTGAAACAACATCAAACTCAGAATACTTTTGTCCTAAGCTAATAAGTGCATGGTGGATTGTTTGAATCAATGAATAGAACCCTAGGCTTACTCATCAATGAATAGAACCCTAGGCTTACTCATCTAAATCATTGATTCAAAAACATGATTATATATGCTTTTTACTCTAATCTCTTATCTTACTTTCTACATACTCCTGCATTCTAAAAGCTCTCAATTATTTTAATTGCTTATTGAATCATTGAAATTATTTCATATCTTTTGATTCAATAAGTAATATACTTCCCTTAATCTTCACAAAACATCATTCACATACTTTGAGGATAAGATTATAGGAAGGGTGTACTACAAGTGACAAATTCGTGTTTTCAAGAGCACAAGTTGTCAACAACAATTGTATTTGTTCTTTTGTTGAAGTCCTCGGTGTTGTAAGAGGCAAGTGTTGAAGTCCTCGGTGTAATAGAGGTGTGAAATCCCGTTCGTCTGCTTGGGTGTTGTAAACCTGTTCCTCCAGGTAAATCGAGGTAGTTGATAGTGAAAATCCAGATAGAAGTCTGGGACTGGACGTAGGACGGTGTTCCGAACCAGTATAAAAATCTCTGGTGTGATTTTTCTAACTTTTATTTTACTTTGGTACTATCATCTATTTCCGCATTTATATTATATTCCATATTACACGATCCGTGTGTACTATATTAGCACGTACACTGCCACTTTCAATTGGTATCAGAGCTAGGTCATCACATAACCGTAACACAGTTATTTGATATATTCTTGTAATATGGCAAATAAGGCAAGTACTAGCACTCAGAACACCACGTACATGGAAGGTCAATCGACACAAAAACCTCCATTTTTCAATGGTCTTAACTATAGTTATTGGGCAACACGTATGTCATTCTTTATGCAATCAAATAGCTATGATGCTTGGAATGCCACTCAAAGAGAAATAGTGAATCCAACAACTGATTATTCAGAAAGGACTGCGGCTGAGAAAACGGCAGCAGTCGTAAATGCAAGAGCAATAAATATGTTGTTTTGTGCATTAGACCAAAATGAATATAACCGTGTTAGTATCTGCACTACTGCATATCAAATTTGGAAAATGCTAAAAACCACTCATGAAGGTACTAACAAGGTTAAACAAGCCAAAATAGCCATGCTGAAAAGTCAATTTCAAAATTTCAAAATGAAACCAAATGAGACAATCAATGATATGTATTCACGGTTTCAAACTATCCACCATGCACTTATAGGCTTAGGACAAAAATATTCTGATTTTGATGTTGTTTCAACAGTCCTACATTCTCTGACTAGTGAATGGGAAGGAAAAGTATTAGCAATTAAAGAAGCTAATGACCTATCCGTCATGAAGCCAGATGAATTGATAGGAAATTTAATGTCCTATGAAGCGAATTTGCAGGCTAGAAAAGAACAGAAAGAAGAAAAGAAAAATGTAGCATTTCATGTTGAGAAAGTTGAAAATGAATCAGATTCTGAAGGCGAAGATTTGGCATTCATTGCGAAAGGATTCAAAAAATTCCTAAAATATCGAAAAGCCAGTCGTTACAATAAAAGGAAATCTGGATCAAATAAACTATCTTCATCTGCTATAGAATGTTTCAACTGCCACAAAAAGGGACACATGCAGAAGGATTGTCCAGAACAAAAGAAGAAGTTAGAAAATGACAAATTCAAATATAAGAAGGACAAATCAAAGAAACGAGCCTTCTCAGTAACATGGGATGATTCAGAGTCATCTTCATCAGAAAGTGAAAGTGATTCGGAAAATGAACAAGCTAATGTTTGTTTTATGGCAACAGAAGATGAGGTACAAATTCCTACATTTGATGAATTACTTGATATTAATGCTGAATTGATAGTCAAATATAAAGACATAAAACGTCAATTAAAAGTAGTCAAAGCAGATTTAAGTAGAGCAGAGTTTGAACGAGATATGTTAAAAGATGAGAAGAAAATATTAGAAGAGGAACTTGAAAAAATTCAAGAATCATCATCTAATGTTGACTCTCAACTATCTCTTTTGAGTCAAGAAATAGAAGCTCAAAAAGAGAAAAAAAATGCTCTCACTACTAAAAATCATGAGCTTAAGGCAAAAGTCAAAATTGTAGACCTAGAAAACGCTAGTTTACGAACAAAGTTTGATGACATTACTCAAAATGTTTCTAACTTTAACAAAGGTCGAGAAAATTTGACAAAAATCATTGAAAACTCACAATCTGCATCAAATAAACAAGGTCTGGGATATAAGAAACAAGAAATCAAGGATAATAAAAGAAAGAAGAAAGTACAAAAGATTGAAGTGAAGAAAAATCTTAGTTTATTATGTTCCAAACCAAAGCCAGTTGTGAAATTTCAAAAGAAAAATACAAAGACTATCAAAATATGGGTTCCTAAAACAAATAACAATTTGATTAGGAACAAATACATTCAGCAATTCATGAATACTGTGCATCTTAATAATAATTATATATATAAAGGGGATACCGGACCCATATGGGTTTGGACTCCTAAGACCTAGCTCTTAGGACCCTATAAAAAGTGGGTACAATAGACTTAATTCTATTTTTTGCAGGTCCCACTTAAGAAAAGAGGAAAGTGGATATTGGACAGTGGTTGCTCGAAGCACATGACGGGAGACAAGAGCTTATTAACAAATATTACATACTCAGATGGTGGCTCCGTCATTTTTGGAGACAATTCAAAAGGCTATATCATCGGCAAAGGCGATGTGAGCAATTGCGGTACATCTAACTTACCTCTTATTACAAATGTCATGCTAGTTAAAAATTTAAAACACAATTTACTTAGTATTAGTCAGTTATGTGACAAAGGTTTTACAATCTCCTTTTCGAATAATAAGTGTAGTATCTTAGATAAAGACCACAATTTAGTTTTCGAAGGTTATAGAGACAGAAATATATATATTCTGAATATGAATATTAATCATAATTCAGATATGTGTCTTGTGGCTAATGATAATGATCCATGGCTATGGCACAAACACTTCTGTCATATAAACTTCAGAACTATTAACAAGCTAGCCAAAAACAATCTAGTTAGAGGTCTACCCAAGATTAGTTATAAAAACGATAATTTTTGTGATGCCTGTCAGATAGGAAAATTGACCAGATCATCATTCAAGTCAAAAAGGGTCATATCAACATTACAACCACTTGAACTACTACATATGGATTTATTCGGAGCAACACAGGTTCAGTCAATAAACCATAATAGATATGTATTTGTAATAGTTGATGACTATTCTCGTTATACATGGACTATTTTTCTGAAAAACAAGAGTGACACTTTTGACCATTTCAAATCTTTCGTCAAAAGAATTCAAAAATCAAAAGGGCTAAAAGTTAAAAACATAAGAAGTGATCATGGTGGTGAATTTGAAAATAACAAATTTGAACATTTTTGTACAAAAAAAGGTATTAACCATAATTTTTCGTTTCCTAGAACTCCACAACAAAACGGAGCTGTAGAACGGAAAAATCGAACATTACAAGAATGTGCAAGAACGTTATTAAATGGATTCACTTTACCAAAACATTTCTGGGCAGAAGCCGTCGCTACTGCGTGTTATGTTTTGAATCGTGTGTCCATTCGACCACTCACCAAAAACACGTCTTATGAATTATTTAACGAAAGGAAGCCAAATATATCTTACTTCAAAGTATTTGGTTCAAAATGTTTTATTTTAAATACAAAAGACCATCTCGGAAGTTTGATCCGAAAGCTGATGAAGGTATATTTGTCGGTTATTCGGAAAGAAGCAAAGCGTATCGTATTTTCAATAAACGAACCAAAACTATTGAAGAATCTCTTCATGTTTCTTTCGATGAATTCTTTAAACCTTCTCAATCAAAACCAGATAATGACGAAACTATATTTACTGACACTCCTCTCTTCACAAATTATGACTCCGACTCTGAAAATCTTATTGACAATATTTCCCAACAACAACCAGTTTGTGAGATACGTTCCAATCCAAGATTATTGAGACACCATCCGGTTCAAAATGTAATTGGCGAGGTTAACTCACAAGTAAGAACTAGGAATCAATTACATCAAATGGGTCATGTTGCATTTCTATCAAATATCGAACCTAAGAATCCAAAAGAAGCTGCTACAGACGATTACTGGATCATTGCCATGCAGGAAGAACTAAATTAGTTCGAGCGCAATGACGTTTGGGAACTTGTTCTAAGGCCAACTGATCAGTCAGTTATTGGTACTAAATGGGTTTATAAAAATAAGGCCGACGAACAAGGAAATATCACCAAAAACAAAGCAAGATTAGTAGCACAAGGGTATAATCAGGAAGAAGGTATCGATTATGAAGAAACTTTTGCACCAGTTGCTCGACTAGAAGCTATTAGAATTCTATTATCTTTTGCCTGTCACCATAACTTCAAACTTTATCAGATGGATGTCAAAAGTGCATTTCTAAATGGATTTATCAAAGAGAATGTATATGTCGAACAACCTCCCTTGTTCGTACATGAAAAATATCCTGACCATGTATTCAAACTTAAGAAAGCTCTATATGGTTTAAAACAGGCACCTCATGCTTTGTATGAACGATTACATAGCTATCTTATTAACTCAGGATTTCAAATAGGCAAAGTCGATCAAACTTTGTTTATTAAACATTCTCAAAAGGATATTCTAGTTATCCAGATATATGTAGACGACATCATCTTTGGTTCAACAAACGATAAACTCTGCAAAGAATTTGCAAGTATTATGACCAAAGAGTTCGAAATGTCTCATATGGGAGAACTATCATATTTTCTTGGACTTCAAATCAAGCAACTTCCGAATGGTATCTTTATCAATCAAGAAAAATATTGTGGAAATCTTATCCAACGCTTCGGATTAGAAAATACATCTGGTAAACCAATTCCTATGAGTACAACTACACATCTTGAAAAAGATGAAAATGGTAAGAGTGTTGACCAGAAATTATATCGAAGCATGATTGGTTCTCTTCTTTATCTTACAGCAAGTCGTCCAGATATATTGATGAGTGTTTGTCTATGTGCACGCTTTCAAGCAGATCCAAAGGAATCACATCTACGAGCAGTAAAACGCATAATTCGTTATCTTAATAATACCAAAGATTTCGGTCTTTTTATCCAAAAGAATGTCCATTTGAATTAGTATCATATAGTGATGCTGATTTTGGCGGATCACGAACGGATAGAAAACGTACAAGTGGTACGTGCCATTTTATTGGAAAATCACTTGTCTCTTGGTTTAGTAAGAAACAGAATTGTGTTTCACTATCAACATGTGAAGCTGAATATATATCCGCGGCTCTCGCTTGTACTCAAGTACTATACATGCAACAAACACTTCAAGATTTTGATATTCATTTATCAAATTCAATTATATACTGTGATAACACAAGTGCTATTAATCTCTCTAAGAATCCAGTGAATCATTCTAGAACCAAACACATTGATATTCGTCATCATTTCCTTCGAGATAAGATTGAAAAAGGAAATATATGTCTTGAATATGTTTAAACTGACAATCAATTAGCGGACATTTTTACTAAGCCTCTGCTCGAATCTAGTTTTATTAGATTACAAAGAGAGCTTGGTTTAATTTCAAAAAAAGATCTTGACTAGTAATTACCAATGATCGTCTTGTCTTTTGGTTATATTTTAACTATAGCTTTTGCTTAAGCTATTTTTAACATTGAATATGAGCCTCTGCTTGCTTTAATGGTTAGTTTTCTTTATTCATTTTCATCCACAGAATTATTTACAAGGAAACTCTTTATAAGCCTGTAAAAATTTTTTTTCCTTTATTCATTTTTCTACGAATAAGACTCTATACATAATTCTCTATGGCTCACATTTGTGATAAATGTGCTCAAGAATCACACATTTCCATTACAAGTTCTGAGTTAGAGGAGTATTATTCTCCCGAAACACCAAAAAAAAAACCAAGTTATCATCATCAATGCTCTCGTATTCCTGGTAGTACACCAACCTCAAAACGAGTAAAGAAGACGCTGTTTTGTTCTCCTCGTACCAAAGCACAGATCGACGAGATTCACCACTATCAGAAACATCAAATAGATCATCAGCGACAGCTTCATTATGGGCAAAGCCAACTTTACCATGAGCAACAAAAAACATCGGCACGTTTATCTGTTTTAGAAAAGGTGGCATCATTCTTTTGTAGTTCCAACAAGCATGACGTGCATGAACCAATGCCGTCTAGGCCATCAACATCTAGGAGTCCTAACTCTTGGGATCGGAATTATGACAGGAATGAAGGTACTCAGAAAAACTGGAGTCCATGGGCAAAACGTATTGAAGAAAACAAAGATAATTCTAATGACGAACCTTCCACTTCTCATTAGATTTATATATACTCATTGTATTCTATTTTTTCTTTCCGTCACTCATGTAATAATACTTATATTCTACAATAAGAGTGAAAATGTAGCACGATATATTCAAAAAAAAAATTGCACAACAGGGTATTATTCGGCATATTGTCAAACCGGTCGACCCCCCATATCGTAACCGGTCGACCGTTTACCCTCTAGTTGAAAACGGTCGACCGGCCATAATCCATAGGTCGACCGGTTTACGAAGTTTCAGTTTTTTTATATATCTTGCGTCCTTTTATTCCTCTATCTTCCTCATTTTCTTACTTTCTGTACCTTTTCACCAAAACCCTAAAACCACTCCTCAAAATTTCAAAATTCCTATTCTCCAAATTCTCTAAAAATGGCTCCTCCACAAAAAAAATCCAAGAGAGGATCATCCTCTGGAACTTCATCAATCAATATCTCAGCAAAGAAATGGCTTGAAAACCCAGTGGCTATCTCAAGATGGAATCAAATGACTAACTACAAATTTCATCCGGGTTCTTTCATCAAGTTTGATGATTTCACGTCTTATGGAATTCGTAGGTTAGCCGATAACTCCAACATTTCTCCATTGATAGATTTTTCAGAAAACAACGTAGAAATAAATCATTTGATGATAAAATTGTTCTATGCCAACATGAACCTCGACGAGTATCAACCTGATAATCCGAACGGAGTCATTTGGTCTGTCGTCTGTGGCAAACAAATTTTTGTCACTCATGATAGGATTGCCTCTATACTTGGTATACCAAATCAAGGCGATGAGTTTTCATCTAATTTCTGTGAAGTCTTCACTCGCAATAGCATCAGCCATCAGTTCATAGAGGACAATAGTGATGGCACAAAGTCTATTGGACTTCGACCCACCGCCAGACTACTACATCGCGTCTTGATGCATTCTCTGTTTCCTAGACTAGGAAATTACGATGCTGTATATAAAGAAAACTTCAAGGCTCTCTATGCTATTTATGGGGATATCCAAATTAATTGGGTTCATATGCTTTTTGACGAAATTCTCAAGGTAAATAACTCTACGCGACCTCATTTTTTCTACAATGAATATATCATGCGTATTTTGCTAGCTTGTAGGGTAAAGCCTCCTGACTCCGCCACCTCGAAACCAAAATGTATTGATTCCGTAACCATCAAACGCATGAAGCTTCCTCCTCCTTTCCTTGAGATTATGCCGTTTGAACTATGGCAACAAAGAGGTCCAACAAAACAAAAAGCTACATCCTCTCGACTAACAATTGTTTGCAGGAATATACATATATATACAGAATTCAAACAAACTCTCAAAGGGAGATCACATACTGAGGGGGAGATTCAGATTTTCAGATATATATTGTCGTCAATCAAAAAGGGGGAGAATGTTGAGTCACAGACTCTATGAAGTTTTTTGATTTCTAACAAAGAAATAAAGGCGATCGACAAAACGAAGACATCATGGCTATAAAGAGGCACAAAAGAGCTACATATAGTACTCTAAATTATAGGTTGATTATTTGATGTTATAATAGTGATAAACTTGTTAAAATCTATCCTCAAATAATCATGCATCTCAAGGGAATCAATATATACAACTGAATTGCAGTTGCACATTCTGTGTGCAACTTTACAGGGACCGGTCGACCGGTCATAATCTTGGCGGTCGACCGTTCCAGTATAAGTTGCACACTGAAACGTGCACACATGCACATAACGATTATATATTTGAATTCCTGTCTACTGGTCATTTTTTGACCTGTCGACCGTTTTTAAACAGAGAGCAACTTTTCCAAAAGACACTTCTTTCTCCAAAGGTTGCATCTCTTACCTTTCATCAATGATCATATCTCTTAATGGCAACTACTCACAAAGAGTTACAACCATTCTTCTCTATATAAACTCATCTAAATCATTGATTCAAAAACATGATTATATATGCTTTTTACTCTAATCTCTGATCTTACTTTCTACATACTCCTGCATTCTAAAAGCTCTTAATTATTTTAATTGCTTATTGAATCATTGAGATAATTTCATATATTTTGATTCAATAAGTAATATACTTCCCTTAATCTTCACAAAACATCATTCACATACTTTGAGGATAAGATTATAGGAAGGGTGTACTACAAGTGACAAATCCGTGTTTTCAAGAGCACAAGTTGTCAACAACAATTGTATTTGTTATTTTGTTGAAGTCCTCGGTGTTGTAAGAGGCAAGTGTTGAAGTCCTCAGTGTATTAGAGGGGTGAAATCCCGTTCGTCTGCTCGGGTGTTGTAAACCTGTTCCTCCAGGTAAATCGAGGTAGTTGATAGTGAAAATCCAGATAGAAGTCTGGGACTGGACGTAGGACGGTGTTTCGAACTAGTATAAAAATCTCTGGTGTGATTTTTCTAACTTTTATTTTACTTTTCTACTATCATCTATTTCCGCATTTATATTATATTCCATATTACACGATCCGTGTGTACTATATTAGCACGTACACTGCCACTTTCATAATTCACTATTGAGTTCCAAAACACTTAGTAGGTGTCTTCCATAGACATTGGTGTCTTCTATTTAGGGACCATAGGGTCTGATCCGTAGTAGACACATTAGTAGGAGGCCGATCAATGGGTAGAATTAGGATTTCAGCCTAATTAAATTAGAATTGTGAATTCAGCCTAATACAGAGTAGCTAGCAAGGACAAGTGCAAACAATCAAAGTTAACCTATCTTATAATTTGAGCAATATTTAATTGTATTTATTTCCAGTTTATCTCTTTCCTATTTCCTTTGTTTCCCTTATTTATGCTAGAGCTGTTGTAGAATCTATTACTTTTATCTTGCTTAAAGACTCTAGTAATTACTATAATTCACTAGACTTTTAGTCTGATCTACTCCTCTATTTTTTCCTTTTTCCTCCATAGACCATCAAGGGAGTGGACAATAGATTTCGATGAGTTTTCTTGTGGAAAATTTCTACCATGTATTTCTTTTATTTCAGCTTTGGTTCTTTTTGTGTACTAGCTTGTTATGAGGGATATTATGTACTCTGATTTTTGAGACTATGAGTTTTTTATATCATGAGACTTATTGGGTTTTGAGACATATATGTTGTTGGAAAAAGAATTAGTCACTAACACCATTAAGAGAGATTGTGTAGAGAGATTAATGAAGAAAGTAAAGTTAAACAGAGAACAGTACGTAAATGTAAATGCAGAAAATACGAACACCAGATTTATAGTGGTTCGACGCAATTGCCTACGTCCACTTTGAGGTTAATCTTTATTGCTTTTCTCGATAATCGATTACAGATACAATCCGTGTACCAATTACCTGAATACAATTGCTACGCAAAAAATATAAGTCTTGAATGAGTCTTGAATGCGGTAAAGTCTTCTTGTTGTTCTCGAAAAAAGGTCCCTTTCACTGTGCCCCTGCCTCTCTATTTATAGACGAAGATGGGTTGGACTTCTCTGGTGGGCCTAGCAGTAAGATACTTCGACCCAAAATAAGTAACTCATGTGTGCCGATCCATAAATGCCGAACGGGATATGCCGAACGTCCCTAGATGCCAAACGATATTGTTGTGCTGAGTGGCCATAGATGTTGAATGAGCTTGTATGCCGAGCAAGGCACGAATGCCGAACAATCCATGAATGTCGAACGAGATGAATGCCGGACGAGGTCTAAACACCGAACGCTCTTGAATGCCGAATGTTCTTGAATGCCGAACACTATTGAATGCTGAACGCACTTGAATGTCGAGCGCTCTTGAATGCCGAGCGCTCTTGAATGCCGAACGCTCTTGATTGCCGAACGTTCTTTAATGCCGATCGACCCAGTTGTGCCGAACAAGTATGTTGTGCCGAACGCGCTGGATGCCAATGCCGAGTCCCTAGTTGCCTGGAACGAGTAAGTTGTGCCGAACGCGCTGCATGCCGAGCGTTGCACAAATACCGAGTCCCTAGTTGCCTGGTCAATCATCCAGGTAACACTTGCCCCCCAAAGGGCATCATGTGGTCGAACATGATGCCTTTTGAGTCACGAGTCCTTCGTGTTTTGCTTCGATCATAGGCTTAGTCTTCTCGATATTGTCTTCTCCTGGATGCCGAACGAGGCATCATATGCCGAATGACATGATAATGCCAAACGACACACGAGTACCGAACGGCTTAACTGATGCCGAGCGACATTCAAATGCCGATCGGGGGAGATGCTTTGACTGTTCTACTGGTCGCTGCCCTTTGTCTTCTCTTCTCTCTATATAAGCTGAAACTCTTTCTTCTCCCCCTTTTACTTTTACCTTCACTTTCCAGAAACTACGAACTCAACTCCAAAAAAACTTCAGCAAGCTACCTACCCTTCCTCTCCCAAACTCATAAGTTGCCTCTTATCCTTCACAAATCAGCCAAACCTAATTAGAGCCGTGCTCCCTACTTCAGAATCTCCCAGATTCTCTGTCTCAGATCTTAGGTAAAAACCTTTCCCAGAAACACTTCACCTCGACTAGGGGACCTTTACACGAGATTCAAACTCGTGAATCTCGGCAAAATCGAGGTTAATAGTAATTGCGTGGAGCAGGAGGAGTTAAGAGCGAAGCGTGGGCCTTTAAGAGGAGTTTTAGGCTAGGTGGAGAGGTAAGGATGATAAAGGTGTTTGAAGGAGGAAGTTAGTGGTAGACATACTGAGGTGGCTCGACATGACATCCTTATGCCGAGCGATGGAGGGGAAGTAACATAGCGAAATTGAAGTTAAAGTTTAGTGTTCCGAGCGACGCGGCTCGGCATAGCCACGGCTCGGCATGATTACCTCATGTCGAACGAGGTAGGAGGAAAATAGAGGAGAAATAGAAATGGGATAGAATGCCGAGCGGTAGGGAGGTCGTGTTGGATGAATGTTTTTAAGGGTAAAATGCCGAGCGATGCAGCTAAGCATGATTGTGGTTTGGCATGATTTGCGGCATGCCGAACGGTGGAGAGTAGGAAATGGGAGAGTGGTGTGCCGAATGGCATGGTTTGGCCTATTTATGGTTCGGCATGTCATGCCGCATGCCGAACGGTGATGATGAGTGGTAAGCGAAGGTTGGTGTTGAAGGTAGAATGCCGAATGAGGTAGCTCGGCATGATTGTGGTTCGGCATGACTATTTGAATGTCGAACGATAAAGTGGTTAGGCAAGAGGGTTGTGTGCTACAACAACACCAGTTGATCCTAATGCAAAATTAACTCCACATATATTTTAGGCCCGAACAGAGGATAATGAACAAGGATAAACTCAAACAAAGAAGCATATTGGACAACCCGGACTGATAAATCCCCTACTTAAACAACTGAAAACTTGGACTTTAACCTTCTTAACAGTTAATAACCTTTCAAACGCTGTGGCGATGTCGGGTTCAAAATGTGAACCGTCTTACGACAAGCCTTCATAGACGGCCAGCGATGACGGTCTTCGAAGACGACAATTCAACGCTCAACTTTATATTATCAACTCTGTGACTTTTAATTTCTCAACACTTACGTTTGAATGATCGCGCTAGTTCACACACCACACGGGGTAACATTTGTGCTGTTAAGCCTAACGTCGATTATTTTTCAAGTATAGTTCAAACAGGTGCTCTGTTAGATTCAATCTTCATTAAAGATGTCTAAAAAATCTAGCTCAGGTACGATCTCAAATAGACCTAGGCCATCCTTTCAACGAGAAGTTGCAGAGACTTCTCATCCGTCAACTACCCCCACTCAAAATTTACCGAATCCAGCGACTACATCCGTCGACTTGGCCCCTGGCGATCTGGAGGCAGCGATTTTTCAAGATAACCCAATTGATTCTCAGACTTCAAAGATTAACGAAAGTATGCCCCATCGGATTTGTTCAGTCCACGGAATCCCCTTTGACGACGTATTAGTTCCATCGGGGCATGATCATCCACATTTGCCCCCAATAGGATACACAGCTTGCAATAAATTCATGTGCTGGGTTGGTAGCGTGCCACCGTTCAACTCATTTCTTCGAGACGTATTGCAGTATGTCGATATCGCTCCATCGCAACTGCATCCAAACTGCCACGCATTCATCTACGGCACTTGCATCCTTTTCATGAGTGTCCTCTCTAGGCTTCCGACTCCGGGCGATATCCGATACATTTATTGCATCAAGAAACGAAGGGACAACCCATCTTTCATGTTTCTCGAGCCGCATAGCAAATGCCAAATCTTAACTGGGGCATGGAGTAAATTTGCCCAGTATAAGCAAGAGTGGTTCTACGTGCATTGCCCCTTGGCTTCGCCAGAAGATGGGTAGAAGAAAGTAAGTCTTTTTCTTGGATCGATACTCATGTTTGATCGAAGCTATACCTTATCTAACTCTCTTCCATCTTTTCAGGTATTAGTCCGCGTCCCGAGGGCCCCGGATATTCTGAAGCCATTGAAGCCCTTCGAGCCATTCCTGCCAAAGACCGGGACATCGGAATTCCTATTACAAATGAGTCGCTTACAAAGTTCGGGCTATTGGTAGAGGTCGCCGGATAAGCCTCCCTCAGGGCGTTACTATACCTAGGCCTGCTTCTGGAAAAGGGAAAAAGCAAGCTAAATCTTCAGTATGTAACGCCCCTAACACACTAGAAGAGGGGGAAGTTAAGGAAACCGAAATGCCTGATGTGTAAGATGAGAACGTTAGTCCCCTTGGGGATCCGATAGTCGAATTTCACGACATCGAGATGTCACCTTCTCCTTTGAAGGGGAAGAAAAAACTAACATACAGGCTGAAGAGGAAAACAGTCGGTGGAACTCCAAAAGTTACTCTTGTTTAAGTGGACAAAGAAGCTTCTTCACAGCATTTAGAAAGTTCACTAAAAGGCCTATCGAACCTGTCCATACCTGATGATCTACTCAACTAAGATTTCGACTATCCAGAGGCCCTTAAGCTTCATTAGTCCGTAAGAGGCGATACAAGCGTTCAAGCCCAAAACCAGGGAGGAAAAACTCCCATTAGTAAAGAAATTTGTCCGTTGGGGGGAAACACTAGGACACACACAAACACATCACTCCATCTTGCACTTAAATTTCCGCTATCACCCTATTCTTTGCTAACTTGCCATTATTTAATCTTTGTGTAGGTGACATGGGGAGCACGCATTGACTTGACCGCCTTCGCGGGTCATCTATATTCTACCAATCTGGCCGGGATTGGGCTTCGACAGGCGCCGAGATAGAGATGAATCTAGTGACCGAGACTACTACCGTCGGGAGTCATCACACCAAAGAAAAACTTATAATCAGCCCTCATATCCCGTGATCCTTCCTCTCAATCTGAGCAGAGCAGAGTGAAATCTGGACATAAAGGATATCAGCCTGAGCCACATCGAGATCAATATTCTGGTTCATCAAGTAACAGGCAATCTCGAGATCCCCACAAATCACCTGCGGTCTCCAAGCAGACCCCTCTTACTCCCGTGACCGATCCAACGGTTGCCGAGCGGCTTTCCGAACTTAAAGCCTCGTTTTCGAAGATATACTTTGGTGGCTTGAAGTTTCTTCCAACAATCGACCATATTCCAGGGCATGTGAAGCAAAGTGTTATCGCTTGTACCAATGATGTCTATGTACAGCATGATGCGTTCATGCACTTGGTCGAAAAGGTGTCAGAAGTCTCAATATAGCGCCAACATGAGATTGATCGCCTGAAGCTTGAGGCCATCCACGACAAAGACATAATTAAAGCTCAGGACGAAGAGCTTGCGTCTTACAAATCTTAGCTTGAAGCCGCCCAGTAGAGCACCAAAGATACTACCGAAGCCGTAACTCGTTTGGAATCAACCCACAAAAAAGAAATCGATGAGGCAGTCCAACGCTGTGGGGCCTTAGCTTTGTAGAAAGACTCGGTGCAAAAAGAGAGGGATGCATTCAGTCATTGAGTCAAAGAACTTGAGGAACAACTCCGCAAAGAGAAGGAGGAGAAGACCGCTGTCCAAGAAGAGTCACAACGATATTGCGACGAGATTGTTGCCACACGACTTCTAAAGGCGAAGCTTAAGGATGAACTTTCCAAGGTTGAGGCGCTAAAGAATGAAGCCCGTGAAGAGGGCAAGAAGATAGCGGCTGCGGAGATCGACTCTCGTCTTGAGGCGGCTAAAGAAGAAGGTAGGGAAGAGGTAAAAAGCATGCTCGACCCACTAATTGCAGAATTCAGTGCCCGCGTTCTCATGCACTGAGACTTAACTTTTCTAGGCGAGGGCTATCTCGAATCTTTAGCCGAGGCGTGGGAGACCTTAATAGAAATTAGGAAGGACGAACATTGTATCGAGGAGGTTGATGAAGGAGATTTGATAAAAGAATTTCTTAAGGGAAATGAGCCTTCGGACCTGTCAGTGGCAAAAGCTCTTTACTACAAAGGCTCCTCCTCAACGAAAGGGAAAGAGGTTATTGCCGGTTCATCCGGGATCGAGTCTCAAACTCATGCACCTACTTAGTCAGCCAATCGGTCGATACTTGATCCCTTTGAGTAGCACATCGGTTATGACCCGGAGGACCCCAGCCTTGGCGTTCACATTTTGTCTCCTATTCCAGAGGGTGAGATCCCGTTGACAGCCAAGAGCCAGCCGGAACCTGGTAGATAACTCTTTCACTTTAACATTTCAAGAGTCGTCGTATTTCACAAGGAGCTATCGTATTCTAATGCTTGTTTTTCATGATTTTGTATAGACCTCTCTAATCCTGAGCCCACTCCGAGGAGCGATGTCGCCAAGGAGGTGAAGGAAAAGACAAGTGAGGCCACTCACGCAGGAGAGGCTCCTGGTCCAGACGTTGAGGTGATTGGAGCGCTTGATGAGGATAAATCCGAGACTTCCTCTCCCATCGATGGGAGTTATGAAATTGAAATTACGGGCACCTCCGAACACACATCTAAACTGAGCATGAAGGAGCAGCTTGAGAAGGAGAAGAAATAGAGAGTCGAGATCAAAGTCGAGCCTCAAGCTATGGACCTGGACGATCCTATGAGTAAGCCGTTGAAGGTCATCCTCCCAAGAGGATCCAAGCCCATGGAAGTTCCCCATACTTCTTCAGTTGTCACTCCCCCATCCAAGAAAGTTGTCAAGGGCTAGCGTACGGGAGAGGAGTCGTCTGGAAAAAGGTCAAAAAGTAGTCGTTGCTCTCATTCAACGAGAGTTAGCTTAGATTATGTAACTATTTTTAGTTATCTTCGTAGTTCACATAAATAAACTTTTGACTCCAAATTTTGGAGGAGTTGTAGTAGAAACTTATTTCTGATGAATAAAACTTAGTTCTTTTTCCTTTCAGAAGACGTCCGTTGCTTGATTTTTTGTATAATCATGGTCAAAACCCAAGCTATTGCAAGTTACATAAACTTCTCGATTCATCTTCAAATAAGTTGACAACTTTGTGGCATTGCACATCCTTTATTCCACGCTCCGCATACTTAGAATATTTCCCAGTCCGCACTCTAAGGTTCCGATGACTTTAAGTCATTTGTGTTCAGTTCTCCTTCAAGGGACTTGGATATTCAAATCGCTCATTCTCTATTCCATGATCTGAAGACTTAAAGTATTATAGTCCGCACCGCGAGGATTTAGAGATTTTGAGTCGTTTATACTCTGGTCCGCACTCCGGGGACTCAGAGTACTCCAGTCCGCACTCCGGGGACTCGGAGATTTTGAGTTGTTTACACTCTGGTCCACACTTCAGGGACTCAAAGTACTCTAGTCTGCACTCCGGAGACTCGAAGATTTTGAGTCGTTTATACTCTGGTCGACACTCCGGGGACTCAGAGTACTCCAGTCCGCACTCCGAGGACTCGAAGATTTTGAGTCGTTTATACTTTGGTCCGCACTCCGGGGACTCCGAGTACTCCAGTCCGCACTCCGGGGACTCGAAGATTTTGTGTCGTTTATACTCCAATCCGCACTCCGAGGATTCAGAGTACTCCAGTCCGCACTCCGGGGACTTGGAGTTTTTGAGTCGTTTATACTCTGATGCGCACTCCAAGAATTCAGAGTACTCTAGACCGCACTCCGGAGACATGGAAATTTTGATCGTTTATACTCTGGTCGGCACTCTGGAGATTCAGAGTACTCTAGTCCGCACTCCGGGGACTTGGAGTTTTTGAGTCGTTTATACTCTTATCCGCACTTCGGGGATTCAGAGTACTCCAGTCCTCACTCCGGAGACTTGGAGATTTTGAGTGCTCGTGCACGTTCGTACATCAGGCAGAATAATGTATTTCTTAGTTATTTGTCACAGTGTTATCATATACAGAAACATCTACAATTCATAGAGAAAATGGCTTCAAACCTTTATTAATGCAAACAAGCTAAATTGTCTTATTACATGCCGTAAACTAGGAATAAAAACTTATTGGAAATAAATGTAACTAAAATATGCAAGAAATGAACTAAGTGTAATAATTCCGCAAATGCTCGCTATTCGCTAGCTTGAAAGTTCCTTCTCCAAGCTTCCGTTCAATGACGTATGAACCTTCCCATGCGGGGCTCATATGTGATGGAACCGGGAAAACTTGTTTCAAAACGAGATCACCCATGCCAAAAATTCTCGGTCGGACTTTTTCATTATAACATCGAGCGATTCAATGCCTGTACGAAGCCGCTCTTAAATTAGCTTCTTCATTCTTTTCATCAATGAAGTCCAATGATTCCAGCAAAAGATCTTGATTTGACTTAGGGTCATAATTAGTTACCCGATGTGATGGAACTTCAAGTTCTACGGGTATGACAGCTTCTATGCCATATGCCAACGCGAACGGAGTGTAGCCAGTCGCGGACTTATGTGTGGTTTTGTAAGCCCAAAGCGCTATTGGAAGCTCATACACCCACTTGCCTCTAGCCTTTTCCAAACGCTTTTTCAATATGGATTTGATTATTTTGTTTACGGCTTCCACTTTTCCATTGGCTTTTGGGTCAGCAACTGCTGCAAACTTTTTCTCAATATCATATTTTTGGCAAATTCCTTGAATCTTTGCCTTCAAACCGAGTTCCGTTGTATGTAATGATGGTTCGTGGAAGGCTAAAACGGCATATAATATTTCGTACAACGAAACCAATGACCTTTTTGATGGCGATAGTGGCCAAAGGCTCTGCTTCTGCCAACTTGGTAAAGTAATCGACCGCAACTATCACGTATTTCGCACCACCTTTAGATAGGGGTAAGGAACCGACTATATCGATCCCCCACATTGCAAATGGCCAGAGACAAACCATTTGTGTGAGTTCCGTCGGCGGAGCTCTCGGAATTTTCGCACATTTCTTACATTTGTCACATCTTCTCACGTAGTCTGCAGCATTCCGATTTACAGTTGGCCAATAGTATCCATAGCGGAGGATTTTCTTTGCTAACGTCTGCTCTCCGGTATGGTCGCCACACTAACCTTCATGGACTTCCTTCAGGACCCATTTTATCTCATCATGGGCAATGCACCGGAGTAAGTTGGCCGAGAATACCCTCCGATGCATTACCCCATCTCGCGTTACATAACGCGAAGCCTTACGAATGACTTGTCGTCTTTCGCTCCTTCTTTCGGGCAAGACCCCGTGTAACAAGTACTACTTGAATGGGGCCATCCATGACTCCTTCTCGATTTCTATTTCTAACATGAAATCTACCTCCATCATATTTATGCTCGGAATATGTAAGGTTTCAACGGGAAACAATCCCATCTGTTGCGCATCGCCAGTGCTTGCAAATTTTGCCAATGAATCGGCTGCTCTGTTTTGCTCACGCAGGACATGTGAAATATCATAATACTCGAGATTCGCTAGCAGCTCCTGAGCTCGGACAAAATATGGTGCAAGTCTCTGCCCCTTTGCTTGGTACTCTCCCCGCACTTGGTACACCACCAGTTGCGAGTCGCAAAAGATTTCAACCGATCTTACTCCCAGTTCTTCGATAAGTCTTAAGCCAGCAATCAATGCTTCATACTCGGCTTCGTTATTCGTTGCTGTGAATTTGAGCTTCAAAGCGTAGCAAACTGATCGGTTCTCAGGAGCGACAAGAACTATGCCAACCCCCAACAACGGTTATTAGATGCCCCATCAGTGTACATCTTCCATCGAACGGGAAGTATGACATTACGGCCGTTTGATTCGTCTGTCACGGTGAATTCGACAATGAAATCTGCTAGCGCTTTCCCCTGTATGGCCCTTCGCGGTAGGTAAGTAATATCGAACTGACTCAACTCGATATTCCATTTTAACATCCTTTCAGAAGTTTTTGGTCATTGGAGTACCTGTCGCAAGGGTTGATCGGTGTAAACACTGATCGAGTGTGCCTAGAAGTATGGGCGAAGCTTGCGTGATGCAATCACCAAGCAATAAGCCAGTTTCTCAATTCTGGGATAATTTCTTTCTGCCCCCGTCAAATGTTTACTGACATAATATACTGGCTTTTGGACTCAGTCCTCCTCGTGAACTAGAGCCGTACTGATAGCATGCTGGGATACTGCCAAGTATACATACAGCATTTCACGGTGAATTGGTTTTGATAGCACCGGGGACTTTCTAGATGTCTAACCAGAGCTCAGAATGCTTCCTCGCAGTCTGAGGTCCACTCACAATTTCTCTTTCCTTTCTTCATCACGTCAAAGAAAGGAATGCACTTATCCGTGACTCTAGATATGAATCGACTCAGCGCGACCACCCTTCCTTTCAAGCTTTGCACTTGCTTTATTGTTTTTGGCACTTGTATGTCCCGCATAGCCTGAATCTTTTCTGGCTTAGCTTCAATTCCACGTGCGTTCACAATGAAACCCAAGAACTTCCCTGATGCAATTCCAAAAGAACACTTTAATGGGTTGATCTTCATCCCGTAATGCTTGAGTATATCAAACATCTCTACTAAGTCTCGGATGTGGTCGTTTTACCGCCGTGACTTCACCAGAATGTCATCCACATAGACTTCCATCGTTATACCAATCTGGTCTTTAAACATTCGATTCACCAGACGCTGATAAGTTGCACCCGCGTTTTTCAATCCAAAAGGCATTACTACATAGCAATATAGCCCCACATATGTGACAAAGCTGGTGTGTTCTTGGTCTGGAATGTCCATCGGGATCTGATTATATCCGAAATATGCATCCATAAATGACAATAATTCATGTCCGGCGGTAGAGTCGATGAGTTGGTCGATTCTTAGTAAAGGGAAACTATCCTTCGGGCATGCTTTATTCAGATCGGAGTAATCAACACAATTTCTCCACTTCCCATTCGCTTTTCTCACCATCACAGGGTTAGATACCCATTCGGGGTAGTGGGCGTCGCGGACGAACCCATTGGCTTTGAGTTTGTCCACCTCCTCTTTGAGGGAATCAGACCTCTTCGGGTCCATGCCTCTCTTTTTCTGTTTTACAGGAACGTATTTCGGGTCTATGTTCAACATATGACTCGCAATAGTGGGAGAAATCACGCACATATCAGAATGTGTCCAAGCGACAACATCTAGTTCGCTCAGAGGAAATCAGTAAGGTCCTCAGCCACTGAAGGGTCGAGTTGTGATCCAATCTTAAGGACTCGCGATGGGTCATCCCGACTGACTGTAATGTCGACCGTCAGCTCAGCCGGTGCTGCATTCGTTTCCCTGGGCTCCCCATAATCATCTCTCGGATCTATGTCTCTAAAGATCTAAGAATGTCGCCCGAGCCAGGGCTCAGGCACTACTTGTCAATCATCAATATTTTGGATGTGGACGGTGCTGTCCGCAACCTTCCCTTTTTCTCTCCGTTGAGCTTCTCTTAGCTCTGCCACATAACATGCGCGACCGGTCGCCTGATCGCCATATACCACTCTAACTCCCTTTTCAGTCGGAAATTTCAACGTCAAACATCAGGGGGCCAAAGCTGTCCTAAACTCCGCTAGGGCCGAACGACCCAGAAATGCATTGTATGGAGAGTCAACATCCATCACTATGAACGGTAGGACTTGCACTCTCCTATTTCACCTACCCCCAGTTCAACTGGTAACTCAATATACCCTATTGCGTCGATTGCGGCACCATTAAAGCCGTGGATACGGGCTTTGCATGGTTCAAATCTTTTGTCTCCATCTTCATTTGGTCATAAGCCTTCTTGAAGATGATGTTGACAGAACTTCCACAATCAATCAAAATGCTTCTAACATAATTTGGCCTGATCGTTGCAGATATAACCATCGGGTCGATAGTAGGAGCCTCCACCTTGTCTGCATCTCGACTCCTAAACACTATATCGTCTGTCATCATGCGTTGTTGTTTTGCGGTGGTTCCATCTTCCACATTCGAACAACATTCATAATTCGCATGCTACAGGGAGGTAGCATATCGTTCCATCTCCTACTAATTCTTGTCTACAGGATGAGGTCCTCCGACTATAGTGTTTATGATAAACCTACCTACGGTTCGGGCAAGTTCCTCTGGGTGGCGTGGAGCCGGCCCGCGTTCGGGGTCTGTCGTTCATTGCCTACCCTCTGGTGGATTCTTAACAAACTCCTACAGCTTTTTCTGCCTGATCAACTATTCTATGGCGTCATGAAGGTGTCTACATTCCTCAGTATTGTGCCCATGGGTCTCATGGAAGCGACAGTACTTCCCTGTCCGTTTCTGTTCTTCAATGGACTCCTTTGGGTACGGCTTTCTGTATTCAAAGGTGTTACAGGTAGATAGATAAATGTTTTAAAGAGAAGTATTTATGGGGTGTATTCGTTGTAGGTCGGAATCCTTGACTTCCATCTCCCTGTCTCTTTTTTCTTTCCGAGATTTCCACCTCCGGATCCTTTAGATTGCCCAGGCTTGTTTTGGACGTTAACTTGAACTTTTCCCTAACTGTCGCCGGATTGTTTCACGGCGATGTTACTTTTCACAGTTTCCTGAACAGGCCGTGATGCCTTATCTCGTCTTGTCCATCGAGCTTCCTCCCTCCGTATGAACTGGTGAGCTTTAGAATAGAATTGTTCCAACGTAGTTGGTGGCTTTCTTGCCAACCAATCTCCAAACTCCGAGTTCGGATCTACACCTCGCATTACTGCCATCAAGATTGCGTGATCGTTAGGGTTTCTAACTTCAGTGGCGGCAATTTGGAACCTCTGTAAGTACGCTTTCAAAGACTCTCCCAGAGCCTGGATCACGCTTGATAAGGACATCACGTCCTTTGGACGAGTAGCATGTATTCTAAATTGTTTAACAAATTTCACCGCCAACTCGTCGAAGATGGATATAAACCACGGAGGAAGTCGAGTAAACCACATAGTGGCGATTCCAGACAAAGTGATTGGGAAGAACCTACACTTAGTCGCGGCATTCGCCCTTGCAGAATCCATCATCCATTCGTACCTCATCACGTGTTGCCTAGGGTCAATCTTCCCTTCGTAGGCTTGGATAGTCGGCATACTGAATTTCTTGGGATACTCTACCTGTAGAACATTATCCGTGAAGGGAGTATGACTCCTGGACACTCCTCAATCTTCATTAGTCAGGCCTTGGTTCTCTCTCATTAACAACCTGACCATGGCTATCAAGTAAGGAGTTTGTATGGAGGACGAGAGATTGGGTTCCGTTCCATAGGACCGTGCGGGTTGATGTCCCACCTGCTGGCGGTCGGCTAAAC
Organism: Allium cepa; assembly: GCA_030765085.1. Classification (NCBI taxonomy): domain Eukaryota; kingdom Viridiplantae; phylum Streptophyta; class Magnoliopsida; order Asparagales; family Amaryllidaceae; genus Allium; species Allium cepa. Next base: position 209,767,888 of record CM060934.1, read on the forward strand.
GTGCATCCTGAAGGCAAGCTTGATTTTTTTGGTGAACCAGGTGTCCGGTCTCCTCATGTGCCTGATCCCTAGCGGATCGATCAGTGGCGCCTGCCTATGCAGCTTCAGTCTTACGGCATCTACGCATAGAAGGTTCATCAGCTGAGGTCGAGCTGTCAGATGAAGAATAAGGAGCAGGACTACTCCCAGCATTCTGATGTTGTTGTTGGGAAAGCTGAGTCATGGGATCAGTGTTGGCTTGAATCTGCTCAGCCAGTTGCCTTTTATATTCCCTAAGTTCTCTTATCAAGTCGTTGAACTCTGTTCGGGGAACGACTTCCGTTTGATTTTGTATGGAGGGCCCTATGCCTTGAATCGCATGTGGGTTGCTTGGTCCAACTTGTTGTACACTAGCAGTCTCGTGGACGTCCGCATTGTGAGAGGCTGATCAGGTGCGTGATCTTCCCATGGTAGAGTTGTTGGTTAGAACTCTGAATAGATTAAACAGGCATCCAATGAATAAGTCGGATCTCCTTTGGTGGATTTTTCAATCCAGTAGCTACAGAGTAGATCCTATCGACCTGAGAATTCGATTTTCAATGAAAGCACCAAAATGTTAGCAACAAAATTGGTCACTAACACCCTTAAAAGAGATTTTGTAGAGATATTAATGAAGAAAGTAAAGTTAAATAGAGAACAATACGCAAATTTAAATGCAGAAAATACGAACACCAGATTTATAGTGGTTCGGCATAATTGCCTACGTCCACTTTGAGGTTAATCTTTATTGCTTTTCTCAATAATCGATTACAGATACAATCCTATACCAATTACTTGAATACAATTGCTAAGAAAAAAAGGTGAGCCTCGAATGAGTCTTGAATGCGGCAGAGTCTCCCCGGTGTTCTCGAAAAAAGGTCCCTGTCACTGTGCCCCTGCCTCTCTATTTATAGACGAAGATGGGTTGGACTTCTCTGGTGGGCCTAGCAGTAAGATACCTCGACCCAAAACAAGTAACTCCTGTGTGCCGATCCATAAATGCCGAACGGCATATCCCGAACGCCCCTAGATGCTGAACGAGATTGTTGTGCCGAGCGGCCCTAGATGCCGAACGAGCTTGTATGCCGAGCAAGGCACAAATGCCGAACGATCCATGAATGCCGAACAAGATGAATGCCGGACGAGGTCTAAATGCCGAACGCTCTTGAATGCCGAACGCTCTTGATTGTTGAACTCTGTTGAATACCGAACACTCTTGAATGCCGAACGCTTTGAATGTCGAGCGCTCTTGAATGCCTAACGCTCTTGAATGTCGAACGTTCTTGAATGCCGTTCGACCCGGTTGTGTCGAACGAGTATGTTGTGCCAAACGCGTTGGATGCCGAACGATGCACAAATGCCGAGTCCCTAGTTGCCTGGAACGATATGTTGTGCCGAACGGTGCACTGGATGCCGAACGGTGCATAAATACCGAGTCCCTAGTTGCCTGGTCAATCCTCCAGGTAACATGAGACATATTAGGTATTGAGACATATATGTTGTAATTGGTATTTGACTTATTTGGTTTATGAAGCAATAATGAGATTTTATCTTAAATAAGTTATATCTTATTTGACTTATTTGGTTTATGAATCTTAGTCTCTGTTAACTTTAGTAATATCCACAATGCACCACACCTTTTAATGTCTCCTTTTTGGTATATTAAGGGGTGTGGGGTGTTTCATATCCCCTCAAAAGAACTGCCGTCCAATAAGTACATAAGGTGGCATATATTATATAATGTCTAGGGTAAAGAATATAAACATATAACATAGTTGGAAAGATTACATTAATTACATTCAACAACATATCAAAGGGCACAATCAAAACCGATAAGGGTTTTCCACGGAGATCCCTTCGGTCAAGCCGAAATTCAATCCCCACACACAATGGGTAGGAAACACCTTCCAAGCACTGTATATCTCTAGATAAAATATACCATATGGTAAATACTACCGACCCACACTCAAATGAGCGAATCTGAACCACAAGGAACCAAGTACCATCAACTCCCGTGTACAACATCGATAAGCTTATTATAGATATGGAGTAGAAATACCATATCGTGAGACTACAAAATCCATAATTATACATCCTACTCTATCATTAGCCATTTCCAATGTCGAGGTGACGTTCGGCATCTTTCGCATGAGTCTTTATCCTTCAAATAAAACATGCCCCAATTGGATTCCCACATCTCGAACAGATCTCGAACCACACATGGATTTTAGCATCTCGAACAGATCCACTACTAAGAGATATAACAATTATCTAAGTCTTGAAGTAGTTTTGATAAGTAAAACACTTACCTATCATGATCTCTTCAAGAAAGAATCGACTAATTTGGTCATATCCAACAACAATGAGAATGCTCGCATATGGAAATCATATCTCATATACTATTCATATTTTCGATATTTTCATCTTTCACTATCTTAAACATCAGTCGTAACTCCTACAGATAGACAAGCCTACTTCATCAGCTTTTAGTTCTAAGCATATGGATAAATGTATTCCATAAAAGATTAAACATATAAGTACGATCAAGTCATACAAAGCACGATTAAGTCACACAAAACAGGATTAAGTCACACAAGTGACTTCTAATCCCCTTTTTGTTTAATTAATCTTTTATTAATTAAAATCTTTTATTAGTAAAACTTATTTTATCTAATAAAACATCTTTTACCAATTTCTACCATTCATTTGTACTCTTTTCAATACTTCATATACTTATCTCAAGTGGTATAAGTATACTCACAAATTGTTAACAAGATTTCTTACTTTAAGCCTTTGCTTTTTCTATCTTGTTTCCAAAAGATTCCTTGCTTATAATTTCCTTCCAAATATCCATTTTAAGGATCTAGGTACTTTCACAAATCCATTCAAAAAAGTTTAAAAATAATATTACTCAAAATTGTCGCTACGAATCCAAAGCCATTTCACTTATGATTATCTTTAAAGCATTCTTTAAATATCTATTTACATTTATGTATAATAAAAAAGGATTAAAGGCGAATTTTAATAACACTTTGTCACAACAATCTAGCACCATTCCATACTTGTATTATCTTTAAAAACATTATTTAAAGTCTAAGATAATATTTGGTTAAGTTCGATAGTCGACTAAGCAACTATCTAGTTAAAAATGATCGCTTATACAAAACAAAATTCATATACATAACTCATTTCCAACATCCCAACTTAACTATTCCTCATCCAAGCATGAAGGTAGGCAAGTTAGAGCACTGGTTATCAAAGCCTTGCTTAGACATTTTATTCTTGAACCTCACAAATAGAAAAATCTACCTTGTCAGCTTTTAACGTTTAAGTATAATGTTAAATACTTTTATAAAGGAGGAAGTAAACAATATGATTAACACATTTTCGACATTCCTAACTTAACTATTACTCAGTCAAGTGGGAAATCGGTTGGTTGGAGCTTGTTTTCTCGTATCCTTAGTCAACATCAATCTTAACTCTTAAAAATAGAAAAGTATACCACGTCAGCTTTTAGTGTTGAGCCTAGTCAATTACCTTTATAAAAAATTATATATATATATATATATATATATAAATGAATATATATGAAAATAACTATTTTATAATTTGATGAAAACATGTTTTATATTATAAACTTCATTACTTTGAAAATGCATATATAATAATTTAAAATATATTGAAACTTCAAACCAAATTTAAAACACTTCAAAATAGTTTATAAAACATCTCTAAAAAGATTAGAGAAAATTACCAAATTTAAACACTTAAAACCATAAGCAAATTACAACAACATTTATAAATGCCGTTAAATGTCCAGTATAAAAATAACATCGAGAACTGCGATCTTCATGACTAGTTTTAACCACTATAATAAATGATTTAAGACTTGAAACTTCTACAGTAAGTAGTAACCGTAGGGTATTTAAAAATATGGAAATTGTAACAACCTAGCATTTTATGATTATTTTAATTGTTTATGTTAATTATCTAAATTGAAACTCCTAATTTAAAAACTTTATTATATTTATTAAAAATGAATAAATTTTATTCTTTTAAGAATATATTTTGATTTTGTGTGAATTATAATTTCAAACCTGAGTAAATAGGATATTTTCAGAAAATGTGGATTTCGGTCAAATTGGTCAAACTTTGACTTTTAAATTTAAATTTAAATATTTGAATTTTTGAATTTTCTCTTTTATTATGAAAATAGATTAAATTTTAAGAATACTACTTTTTGTTTCGTTGAAATCTGATTTATATTGTGAAAGTTATGTTTTTTACAATATTGGGTGTGTATTGATTTATTTAATAAAATTACCTATTTTAATTTATATAAATAATATTTTTATTTGTGAAATCATGTTGTAATATGTGTTATATGACATGTTAGTTATATATTTTATTTTAAAACATTTTAAAATGATGTTAGAATTTTTCCAAAATTTATTGCATTTATTTCCTATTTTTAAAGGCTAGTTTTTATTTTTCTGTTATTTTCTTCATTTAAATTATATTTAATTAAAATTTATTTATTTATTTTTTTGAATGCATTTTTATTTTATGTTCTTTTCTTTATTTATAAATATTTCCATGTCCATATAAATTTTTCAAAGTTTATTCTGTTTATGTTCAAATTTTCTAGACTAGTTTTCATTTTTGTGCTATTTTCTTATTTTAATCATATATTATTAATATTTATTTATCTATATTTTATATATTTGTTACATTTTCGAATTTAAAATTAATTTATAGCTATTTAAATTTTTATAAATAAAATAAAGAAATTTGAAAGGTTTTGTTGGCTTTTTATTTCCTAAGGCCTTTTATATTCCACCTTTTCACATTTTAACATAACTTTTCATTTAATTGGAAATAACTTCCCCTATCTTCAGCCATATACCTCTTTCCTCATTCACGTACATCCTTTTGTTTCTCATTTCTAAAAAGAAAAGTCGGCCCTTGCTAGAGAAAAAAATTGGTAAACTTTAATTCCTTTTACTTTGTTTTTATGCTTGAAATTCATCGTTTGCACTTGTTCTTCTTCATCTCTAGGTCGGCCTACCTCCTCTACCAGCCATGCTGCCTCCACCACCACCTGAGCACATCACCACCACCACCTCCTCTCTGGCCAACCCCAAGCCAAGCCACCAAGGTGGTTGATCCATCACCAAAATACCAAAACTCCACTTGAATACCACTAGCCGGGCACACCTTCTCAATACATCACCTTCAACACCCCATAGCCACCACCATCTCCACCTCCATCACCTCCAGATCTACCCGAACTCCCTGCCATGTCATCACTTTGAACCCACCAGAGAAGGCCGTGCCCACATGAGCCTTGGCCGAGCCTTGAATTGCCTTGAATCCATGTTGAAGTGGCATTGTTTGCCTTGTTGTGTTGTTTCATGCATGCACACTTTTGCACTTCAACAAACCTATGTTAGGCCGACCATATCCAACCCAAACCTGATCTAAAAATCTTACTTTAGCCTTGTACTTCACCGATGGCCGAACTTAGGGTATGCTGGAAGCAAGTGCAAAGCAATTCTGCTTTGATTTGTGCAGTTATTTCTAGCTTAATTTAGTCGTATTTGAATTGAAAGCTTATATTTGTTGTATTGTTTGGTTTGATTTGTTTTCAATGGAATTTATACTTTGGCTTTCTCATTCGTATCTTTTCATGCTTTCATGCTTATGTGGATCTCTTTTGTGCATTCATTGTTGTGTCTCCAGCTTAAACCCGTGAGTTATTCTCACCAGACATTGTGTACCTATATAACTAGTAAATTGACCACTTTTGAATCTGTAAAATGCATCACCATATTACATCTGTTATGTTATGATTATATGATGTTCATCCATGCTTAAACACCTGTTATATCATATGTTACTATTATATTATGTTGTTCTGTTATTTATATCAGTTTATCATACTGCAAGTTCCCTTTAGATTAGGGGAAAATCGTTATGGGCTGAAATGATAGGCCTGAACGATTTTCAAATTATTTCATTTACTTGGGACTAAAAGTTTGAAATGATAAAACCCGGGTTTTCTTTGTAAATTACGGGTTGAAATGATATATTACCCGTATCACTTTACCTAGCGTAGAAAATTATATACAGACCCATAGTTAAAATATGTTTTTTCTAAAATTTTTAAAATATTTTAGAAATGTAAATATTATAATATTTTGATTTAAACTTAATTAAAAATTATTTTTGTAAAATATTATTGATTTTCTAAAAATTTATAAGTGAGATAAATTAATGAAAAAGCTAGAAAATCTAAATGTAAGTTATTTTGGAAATTTTAATTTGGTGATAGTTGGAATTTAAATTAAATATGAAATTATAATAAATTTATGATAATGTGGATTAAAATGAATTTAAAAGTGATTTTATAATATATTAATGATTTTGAATAAAGTTGAAATGTTAAATGAATGAATATTTAAGTTGGAATTTTGAAATATAACTAAAATTGGAAATTTGTGAATTTGGCTTAAAAGTGAATTTTAAGTTAAGTAAATAAAAAAGAAATTAAGTTATATTTGAGAATTTAAACTTAAGTGTTAAGTTGAAATTTAATGTAATGAATTTAAAATTTAGTATTGGAATTTAATAAGTGAATTATTGTTAAATCTTGATTTTTGAATGGAAATTTAACTTTATAAAATCATGAATTTAAGGAAAATTAAAGGATGATTATAAAAGTGAAATGTTATGATTTTATGAGTTAAAAATGATTTAAATAAAAATATAATTTTTTGTGAAATTATATTGGAGATTTGAATTTTTAATAACTGCATTTTTGAAATGCTATTAATTCTAATGTAAATGATAATACAGCATTTGTAAATGCCGTAGTTGATAATAATGAACCAAATGGCTTAATTTAATTAAAGGCTATTATAGCATTTTGTAAATGCTATAATTGCTGAATTAAACTAAGTTTCTTTAAAACTAATGTAAACTTATTACAGCATTCGTGAATGCTGTCTTTTGTTAAATTGAACCGTTTTAAGTGTGACTTTCCGTAGCATTTCTAAATGCTACGAAAGGTGGATTTTCACTGTTTTGATAAATTAAGTGAATGAATGAACTTTGAAAAGCTTAAATTTTTAGAAATTTAACAATATAATTATTAACTATAATAACTTCATTTTTTTATGATTTAAAAATGAAGTAATTTGTTTGAAATACAAACTATTTTGAAATGTGCGTTGAAATGGTATTTTAAATAAATGAATGTGGTTTGGAAGATACGATATTTGATATTTTGAAATGGAGTTTTGAATGATATTGAATTTTTTGAAATGATATTTGATTTCAAAGTATAAAAGACCATTTTGTAATTTTAACCACGAGATGTATATAATTTATAGTTTAATCGATTCTTAAAGGATGGGCGATCCCAAGCATCTTTTAAGTTATTGTGCATTTCTACTACAGTTCACTTGAGTTGGTTTACATTATATAAGTATATATGTCCTGACTTGAGTGTTTTGTGTTTTACTTTACGCTCGGGTCAGCCTGAGTATTCACAGTTTTGGATTCTCTTTCTGGAGCTGGTCTTTGCTGGAGTTTCCGCTTATCTACATTTATATCTGTTTCTGTTTCAGCTGTTCTAGTTTATCTCATATATTAGTGAACTTCTATGTATTTGGGATTTCTATGTTGTTTTCAGACTGTATTATGTGTTTGGTTTGAGACTCTGTTATAGTACTATGGTATTTTAATATCCGGTGCGAATCATTCTGATATTTCTATGTCTATGATTCTGTGATTGTGTTTCATTTTCTCCAAATTTATTTACAACGCGGTATTTTGAGAAATTCAAGTCCTGCATGTGTGGATGCGAATGGCTGAAAATATGGGTTGTTACAAAAATAACCCCCTAAGAATATATATTTATAAAAATCCCCGATAATAGGTTATATCTACAAAGTGTATTTATAACCACATTTTTGTGTAACGACCCATAAATTTTAAAAGTTTTAATAACGTTAATGTCGGAATTTTAAGAATTTTTGAATATCAAAAATTTGGAAATAGAAATTAATATTTGGAATACGTTTATTTAAACATTGTAAATGGTAAATTTTCATCAGTTAATGTAGAAGTTTATTTTGTTGTGTAATTTTATTTGAATTTAAATCAGTTAATTAGATGAAAATAAAATATTTTCCAAATCTGAATATTTTTATGTAATAAAAATGTAAATCATCTTCTGAGTGAGATGTCATAATTCGTTTTGCCAAATTTGGACTGCTATTGCTCCATTTATCTTATTTTCAACAAATTTACAGCATTTTGGGCACCGAATATCAACTTTTAATAGGATGTTCGTCTCACTGATATCTGGGTACAATTCTGATGGCCTCGTCATGTTGATCTCCGTGGTATATTCAGTTGTGCATTTCGGCATTCGGTACAAGATGACATCGACAAAACGATTGTCGGTTTCGTATTTAACTTTTGTTTGCTCTGTCCTTTTACTTGCCCTGCCATATATTCCTGTAGCCACTTGCTTTTAATAAATTCAAATCAAAGTCTGACCTTCACTATTACCAAGGCTTGATTTATAATTCCAGTCGATTCAAAAATATTGTTGGTTCTTATTCTTTTTTTTCTATTATAATTCACTCCGCAAAAGAAATTAAAGTATATATATATATATATATATATATATATATATATAATGGCTTTGGTGCTTTGCTCGTTTCTTCTACCATTTTCCTCTCTTGAAACCCTTCGTCTAACCCATCCCTTTACATGGCCAAATCAAAGCTCCACCTCTCAACACCCGCTCCACCATGCTCCACCACCCGGCCTCCCCTCTTCCCATCCAACAACCCCAAGCTGGCCAAAGCCGTGCATAGTAAGCCACCCACCTCCGCATGGCTAATCACTGCGGCCACCAACCTCCAACCTCAAAACCCATGCAACCGACCCTACCTCTTCCCTTACCTCTCCTCCGCCTCCCACCTCCCCAGTTCAACCACCAGCCACACGGCCTGACCAATCTCTGAGCCTCCTTTGCTTCTTCGTTGTTAGGTGTAACAAGTGAAAGCTTATCTATAATTTATATTCTATCTTTTGCATTCTATATATATAAGGTAAAGTATATAAAGCTTTATTTTATAGGTATATAATATATATATATATATATATATATATTAAAAAGTTAATCTTAGTATATTAGCAGTCTGGTGTATATTTTATTTTAATGTTTTACACGTACATATATATATATATATATATATATAGTATAGCAGTTCTATTACATCATATTTGTTGTTTATGTTGTTCCTATAATTTTGACTTGCATGTTTATATAAAACGTTTGCATACATTATCTGTGTGTGTATATATATATATATATTTTGATTTATTTGTTTGTATATGTGTACATTATGTTCTACTGGATTCTTCGTTAGTGTCTGTATATATGTAGTTTATAATTGGCCTGGTTTACAATATTGTAGTAATTTATATATGCAATAAGTGTTGTTGTTTATAATATATTAGTTTATAAATAGTTGATTATATACATATTTCTTATATAAAGGTCCGACTTTAAATTTTTGATATGTTAAAATTTTGATTTTTGTATAATATGTTTTAAAGTATCTATACTTGAGGTCAGTATGATACGTATATGTTAGTCTGCATACATTTTTGTCTATCTTGTTTACCTATTTGTTGTGTTTTGTGATCTGCATATACACACACACATACAAATTATTAGCTTTCACATATATTTGTTTATATATACACTATAATGTACAAGTTTCAATAGTTTATATATACATATAATTCCTAAACAATAGTTGCAGTTGTAAAAAATTGTAGTTTTGAAAATTTTAATTTTAATTGGAATATGGGTATTGTTATTTTGAAAAACATATAGATATTGTTTTAAATATAGTATATATACATTAGTCTATATATTAGTTTTTATCAATACATGAGTTTAGTTTTGTATATTTTCCAAAGATGTATTTTATAGGTGTTTTAAAAATTTAAATAATGATTTTCGATAAATTAATAATATATATATATATATATATATATATATATATATTCTGCCTCTATCAAACTGACTAATTTTTCTCAACTATTTCTATTTATCAACTTTGTCCTCAAAATTCGTGCCAATCTTGCTTTGCTTTGGAATTCGTACTTGGATTCGTAACTTATTTCAGTGTCAAATCTCTCTAGCCTTGAAAGGTGAGCAATCACTCACAATTAACGTTCTTATATTTATTAAATTTTATTTCATTTGAAACGACAATTGAAATATGACGTTGGTAGTTATTTAGTTGCTAAATACATGATATGCTATTTTTATAATTGTTCACCCGTGACATCTTACACAATGTAACGACCCGTAAATTTCAATGTTTTAAATTTGTTAATTTGATAATGTTTTGGTAATAATTATTTAAAGAATGAAAAATTTTGTAAATTAATAAGGAGATTATAACTTAAATAAAAAGTAACAAGGTTAACCAAAGTTAATCATTAACTATTCGAATGAAATTAAAATTTATGGGATTAGTGTAGATGGTATACTTGGCTATAAATTAATATAAGAAAACCTAATGCAAACATTAAAATTTATATATGGAATTATCAAAGAATTAGTTTTGAAATGGTGAAATTTAGTGAATAATAAATGGAGAGTCAATTACATTGAATTATTGGAATTTGATTTATAATTACTCTAGTAGTTGAAATTGAAATTGAATGTTGGAAATTGTGATATGTCCAATAATAAGTTAATAAGAGAATTTGTTTTAAAGGATTTTAAATTACTAATAATCCAAAGTGATAGAAATTAGAAATAACGATAATTGAATGGAAAGGTGATTTAATTCAATTAATTTTTTATTTATTTAATTAACTGAAAAATAGCCATTTTGGCCATTGACTCATATTTCAATGGAACCAGGTTCATCGGATCCTTAATAGTGAATTATTATAGGATTTTTAGTTTCATAACGATCGGGCTTGTTGTTTGATCATACTGGCTCGAAACGCCTCGAAATCAATTTAGTTGAAATCAATTGAAATTAATTTGAAATAACAAGATTTCAGCATAACTTCTTCATACAATGGAATTTGGACTTGAAATCTATTCCAATGCATTTAAAATATTTAAAAACATCTATTTTGATATATGGAATGACCCATTTTTGTTTCGTAGGCAGAGCGGGCTTTTGGGCCGATATCGTTCAATCAAATCTGATACGTTCTTTCTATTTTCAACCCTACCTATATATATCCAGTTATAAACCCTAGCGGCCTTTCTTTTTCTTATTTTTGTACGTATAAAAATTTCTGTTGCTCCTCTTCTTCAATGACAGACAAACCCTTATCCCTAATTGCAATTTCAAATAGAATTCTACCTTAAAAATTCAAACTCCTCAAATAATATCGAATTTCATATCGATCTGAAGATCTCGACGAGTGCATCACATATATGAAATTCGTTTTCCAGATTGAGTCACCGTTTGACCAGAAATTTATGATCAATTTTCGAACCTTCGTTGATCATTGATGAACTTTGATGGATCGGCAAATCGTAGGTAGCGTTGGGTAGAGGAGGCCGAGGGGATTGCATCGGCATGATTTGTTTGACATTTTGACGGCTAGATAGGAGGCAAAAATTCATTAGGGTTCACGAAGGAGGCGGCAGCAGCTTGTTTTTTCGGCGATGTGGCGGCCGTGGGGGGGCACCGTTGGGTGCGACTTAGCGAGTAGGTGGTGATTGTAGTGGTGGCATCGGCTACGATGGTCTGAGGCGCTCGCGATTCATGGTCAAAGATCGGTCAAAAAGGGGGCGAGCTGTTGTGTACCTCTCTGATTCGAATGCGTGAACGATGGAAGAAGGGGTGACGTGGCGTGACACGGTAGGCCGTTTGTTTTATTTTATTTATTTTTAAATTTCGAGTTTAAACGTTCTAAGGTGAATAACTTCTTCATACGAGGTCCATTTCACAAGCAGTTTTCTCCACTGCAATCCTAGTAAAATTCCGGACATTATGGCGCTTGTTTGGATAAATTCTGAAACCGTTCAAATTTTTAGCTTATTTTGAATTTAAATTCAACTTAAATTCAAAGGTGAGTGTTTTAACCCACTCACAACTTCTAAAATTTCTTATATGTGTTAAATTAATTTTTAATGTGATTAGAAATTTATTTATGACTTGTCCGCATATTTTTAATCATTATCTCAGTTAAATTGAATTTATTGAATTAAATTTTTATTTAATTTATTGTTGTATATAGACTACCGGTTAAATTGTTATTTAATTTATTATTGAATATAAACTGCCAGTGAATACCTGTTATTTATTATATATTCCATATTGACGTTATTGATTAAATTGGATGATGATTGTGATAAATGTTTGATGATTGATATTGGATGAATGGATGTTGTATTTTATATTGTTATAAACTGCAAGTTGTTATGGATTTTATTTCATTCGAGATTGCGGTTTGAAATGATATATAACCGTATTTATATTTTAAATTACGGATTGAAATGATAAATATCTGTATCACTTGACCATAGGATAGAAAACTATATAAAGACACCGTAGTCTATATAAAAAATGTTTTAAAGTGATTTCTATGGTTTTAGAAAGAAATATACGGTTAAATAAATATGGATTTTTGATATTATATAAAAATTATTTTTATATATAGTTAAATTCTTGAATTTAAGCTATGTATAAATTGGTAAATTAAAAAATAAGGTTAATAATAGAGTTTTATTTTATTAAAATATAATGTGGGTAAGTATTTAAATTATATTTTAATATAGAGTGTATAATGATTTAAATAAATTAAGGTTGGGAGATAAATTGGAGATTTATTTGAAATTGAATTAATTTAAGAATTAAACTCAAATAAGTAAATGTGGAATTCATAAAATTTGAAATTTTAGAAGGTATGATTCTTATAACTTGATTTTTGTTTAAGGTGAATTAAATGAATATTTCAAGTAAATAGATTGAAGGAAATATATAGTTAATTGTAATTTGAGATTTATTTAAATGATAATGGATTTATTATGTAAAATATTTCAAAATTAAATAATAGAAAATTTAATTGTTCAAATCATAATTACCAAACTTAGTTTTGAAATTGTTGAATACTTTAAGTTTGAAATATTTTGAATTTGAAATGGTTTATTCTGTGGATCAAATCTGCTTTGAAATCGATAAATTTGGAATAGTTTATTTGGGAATTTGAATTGAATTGAAATTTATGATTTGGGATTTGGTTAAATATAAAATATAGAAATTCGAGTTGTGTTGGATTTGATTTGTGAAATTGGAGAAGCTATTTTATTATATAAAGTATTTAAACATTTAACCGTTTAAGTGGTGGAAGTTATGTTTCAAAGTTATGAGTTTTAAGGTATTAAAATTTGAAAGTGTTATATTCAAGTGTTTTAATTTCGAAATGTTATAACTTTGAAAGTGCTATGATTTCGAAAAAGGATATATATGAAATAAAAATGATATTATAGTGATTGGATTTATTAAAATGATATCATATTGATTTGGTTTTAAAAAACGAAATGATATTGTATTTATATGGTTTTGGAATGAATATTATATTCTGGTTTTGAAATATAAATTATTTTGAAATAACCGCAGTGTTATAATAACATTTGTTTGTTAAAGAGACCGGGATCGGAAGTTGTCATACTTTCTACCAACTCTGAAAACCACTTTAACAACCGTGTACGCGGGGAGACTCCAGAATGAAGTAGGATGGAGGTGACGTTCTATTAAGGTATATATAAGGGCCCGACTCCCATGAGTTGGCATAAGGTAGCTAAAACAGGAGCGATTCTCTGGCCAAGAAGGTATCCCCTCTTATCGGACACAATCCATCGATATTATATTCTGACTTTGGATTGATTTGGTGGCCACTTTTGATTTTTGATTTTGGGGGTGTGGCTCGAGGTGGGCGGTAGCAGCTGCTACGCGTTAACCCCAGCCCAGATGCGTAATTGGTATATCTATCCTGGCATTGCCTTGTGTGCCATGTCACCTACCCTAGCGCACCTTATACGATTTTGGTTTTGTTTCACACCTATGGAGTGCCCTCTGATGACGCCCAGTACGGGGGAGATTACGATACGGTATGGACTATGGGAATATAAAAGTGTGTTAAGGTGGAAAATGTAAATCCTTTACGCTATTTTTAATTCATATTATACTTTACTTTAGACACTATTATAATAGCGTATATTACTACATAGTAGATAATTTAACGGATCCTTAGGAGATGTAAATCCCGAGCGTCTCTTAAGTTATTGCACTCACGTTAGACACTGGATAGGAGGTGTCAAACCTCGTAAAAATCTCCGACGCCATTTACACTCATATTTGTTTACCGTTGATTTAACTCACATATGATCTTTTAGTTCTGACTCAAATGTTTTATCTTTTCATTTCGCTCGGATCAGTCTGAGCATTTCAGGATTTGAATACCTTATTTCTAGAAAATGAAGGCGAAGATTGTGTTATTATTATCTATTATATTATTCCGCTGCATTCATACTGTTCTGCTGCATTATTTATTCATTCTCTGGTATGTGTAACTCTGATATGTGTTGTACATGTATAATCAAATGTTTTGTAAAACAGCTTCATGAACTATTTATTTGATTATTATATTTTTTCGTTCCACTGTAAGATTCTGTTTTGTTTTTTGGTTATGTCTCTGCCTTTTCTTATTCACCCCAATAACAATCCACCCTTCTGTATGGTTAGAGATGACATGTGTGTCTGCCTATGAACTTGGAGGGGGCAGCATGATAGAGGTTCTCGCATTTGGTTTGGTAGCGAGCGGATGACTTTTACTTCTACATGTCCCTGCAGGGGTTGGTGCAGTCAATTGGCTGGCCGTAAAGGCAGAACACAGGTGCCAATGTATGCTATGGTGGGCGTTACCCCACTGGTAGGTGGTCCGTTACATCTGGTATCAGAGCCAGTTTTAGCGATAAACCTTAGCTTCGTGAGGCCTGACTCTTTACTAATAGGGTAGTAATACCATATGATGAGTCGCCAAGCGTATATATATGAGAGAGCGTATTTGTTGGTGTTATAAAGTTTTTGATATTGTGTTACTTTGTTCCGTTTTGTATTTATAAATTCTGGTTGGTGCATAGAACGCTATGACATAAATAAGGATTTCTAAACATTTAATAGGGCAGACCGACACAATATTTGTTTTGAATATAGGTAAATGAAATAATTTTGCCTATTATATTTTCTGTATATAAAGTATTTTTTTAATAAAGGTTACATTTGGTTGTAATATATTTGTTGGTAGGTAGTGAAATTTATAAATATTGGCTGTAAAATAAAATTTACAAATAAAATAGATGAAAATTGAAAATTTAGAATTTAAGTTTCGGGTTTTTGAAAATTTCTTTCTAATGATTTTGGAGTATAATAATATTATTAGAAGTATTTTCTGATATAAATATTTCAATATAACTTGAAAGAATTGTTTTAAAATTTTTTGGAAAGAAATAAGTTGTATACTCCCCTCTTTGTCATTGGAAAATAATTTCGGTAATGAGTGCACACATCATCGACATTCATTTTTGAGTTTCTAAGTGGGAAGGGCATTGTAATAGTTTTACTCCAGAATTATTTTGATAAACAAATATAAATTTTAAATTGTTTTAAATATAATTGGATATATATAAGTTGTAGGTATATATATTTATCTATTATTTCAAATGATTTGAAATTTAACCCGGTATATAGTTGTTAAGTTTCTGTTAATTAATAGTTTCAATTATTGTAGTGAAATGGAATGTAACTAATTAATAATTGGAACCTCTAAATGAAATAAGAGATTAACTGCTAGGTTATAAATGAAATTACAAGAAAGTTGAAACTAGTAACCTATAAAAAGAAAAGGATATGATATTGAACATTAAATTAATTAAAGGAAATGAGAAAAACTTGTATAAATTTTCAATTGCATTCTTAAAAAGAATATATATAACTTACCAAAGATTAAAAATTTGAAATGTCTAGTAAGAAAATGTATGGAAATTATACACGTAAAACCTGAAGTAATGAAAGTATTCAATGAATTTTCTTTTATAATTAAGAATTTAATGTTGTAATAGTTACAAACTTAAGTTATGACTAAGATGCTACTAATTAAATATAATAGAAAATTTATAAATAAATGATAATAAACTTAAAAAAGTGTTAAAGTCATTTATAATAGAAATAAGTAGAAAGATGAATATTGTAAGTAAAAGATTTTGAACTTAGGAAATGTTGAATACTATGGATAAATGAATGAAAATAAATGAAATTGAGAAATGAATGAATGTAATGCGATAAAAAAAGAAAATTTGCAAGAAATAAATGTAAATGAAAAAGATAAATCATTATATGAATGAAAAGGGAAATCAAACAGAAAATGTTATGAAATGAAATTAATAAGAATGAAGTTGATCTATTGTTTGAAATTGTTGCTTGTTTGGTTTATGGTTGTTTGGGCAAAGATAGTTTAAAATTGTTTGGATGTATGAATTATCTATTTAGTTTCATCTAAGACTATCGAGTAAATGGTGCACTTAATAGTCTATTTTTCATTCTGTACAATTTAAAGTTTTAAACCCAAACAACTATTTGTTTTGCTTGCTATGGATATATGGATGGTTGATCTTATTTACTTCACATGATGGTTGTATGTTGTGATTGCAAATCATTGTTTTTTTATATTGAATTGGTTGCAACAACTTTTAATATTTCATTCTACATAATTATTAACTCTTTTTGGATTATATAAGTGAAATACAGGTCATGGAAATAATTGCTACTGCTTTTGGTTCCATAAAATAAGAGTTAATTGCCCGACAAATAGGTACGTTCTTAGATTACGGTTTTATAGCGTTATTATCTTGTTTTTCCTGTGTTAGGATATATTATTTTGGAAAATATATGTTGTATATTGTTATATTGGATATTATATTTTCTCTCGAGCCTCTCCGTACAAAGGAGACTCTGCCAAAAAAATTCGTAAATTTTGGACTTAGAAAATTTTGAAAAATGCTTTCCAAACTTTATTAATTTGAGTATAAAAGATTTAATGGCTATAAATTTGTATACACTATTTAAAATAATTAATTTTGTAAATTTATTTGTTTACAAAGTTAATATTTTTGAATAAGATATATTGTTTAATTATCCCTTCTTTTCCTTTCTTTTTCCTTTTCGAGGACGAAAAGTTTTGAGTGGAGGAGAGTGTAATGACCCATAAATTTCAATGTATTAAATTTGTTAATTTGATAAAGTTTTGGTAATTTATTATTGAAAGAATGAAAAATTTTGTTAATTAATAAGGAGATAATAACTTAAATAAATAGTAACAAGGTTAACCAAAGTTAATTATTAACTATTTCAATGAAATTAAAATTTATGGGATTAGTGTAGATGGTATACTTGGCTATAAATTAGTGTAAGAAAAACTAATGCAAATATTAAAATTTATAAATGGAATTATCAAAGAATTAGTTTTGAAATGGTGAAATTTAGTGAATAATAAATGGAGAGTCAATTAGATTGAATTATTGGAATTTGATTTATAATTACTATAGTAGTTCAAAATGAAATTAAATGTTGGAAATTGTGAGATGTCCAATAATAAGTCAATAAGAGAATTTGTTTTAAAGGATTTTAAATTACTAAATAATCCAAAGTGATAGAAATTGGAAATAACGATAATTGAATGGAAAGGTGATTTAATTTAATTAATTTTTATTTATTTAATTAACTGAAAAATAGCTATTTTGGCCGCTGACTTAGATTTCGACAAAACCAGTTTCATCGGATCCGTAACGGTGAATTGTTATAGGATTTCAAATTTCGTAACGATTGGGCTTGCCGTTTGATCATACAAGCTCGAAACGCCTCGAAATTAATTTAATTGAAATCAATTGAAATCAATTTGAAATAATTAGATTTCAGCATAACTTCTTAATACAATGGAATTTGGATTTGAAACCTATTGCATTACATTTAAAATATTTAAAAACATCTATTTTGATGTATGGGATGACCCATTTTTGTTTCGAATGCAGAACGGGCTTTTGGGCCGATATCGTTCAATCAAATCTGATCCGTTCTTTCTATTTTCAACCCTACCTATATATGTCCAGTTATAAACCCTAGCAGCCTTTCTATTACTCATTTCTATACGTACATAAATTTCTGTTTCTCCTCTTCTTCAATGGCAGACAAACCCTTATCCCTAATTGCAATTTCAAATAAAATTCTACCTCAAAAATTCAAACTCCTCAAATAATATCGAATTTCATATCGATCTGAAGCTCTCGACGAGCGCATCTCAGATCTGAAATTCGTTTTCCAAATTGTGTCACCGTTTGACCAGAAACTTATGATCAATTTTCGGTCATTCGTTGATCGTTGATGAACTTTGATGGATCGGCAAATCGTTGGTACCGTTGGGTAGAGGAGGCCGAGGGGATTGCATCGACATGATTTGTTTGACGTTTCGACGACTAGATGGATGGCAAAAATTTAGTAGGGTTCACGGAGGAGGCGGTGGCAGCATTTTTTCCGATGACCATGGGGGGCACCGTTGGGTGCGACTTGGCGAGTAGGTGGTGGTGGCATCAGCTACGGTGGTCGGAGGCGCTCGCGATTCATGATCAAAGATCGGTCAAAAGTGGGGCCAGCTGCTGTGTGCCTCTCTGATTCGAACGCATGAACGATGGAAGAAGGGGTGACGTGGCGTGACACGGTAGGCCGTTTATTTTATTTTATTCATTTTTCAATTTCGAGTTTAAACGTTCTAACGTGAATAACTTCTTCATACGAGGTCCATTTCAAACGCGTTTTTCTCTGCTGCGATCCTAGTTCAATTCTGGACATTTCGGCGCTGGTTCAAATTTTGGGCTTATTTTGAATTTAAATTCAGTTTAAATTCAAAGGTGAGTTTTTTAACCCACTCATAACTTCTAAAATTTCTTAAATGTGTTAAATTAATTTTTGATGTGATTAGAAATTTATTTATGACCGTTCGACATATTTTTAATCATCATCTTGGTTAAATTGAATTTATTGAATTAAATATTTATTTAATTTATCGTTGTATATAAACTGCCAGTTAAATTGTTATTCAATTTATTATTGAATATAAACTGCCAGTAAATACCTGTTATTTATTATCTGTTCTATATTGATGTTATTGATTAAATTGGATTATGATTGTGATAAATGTTTGATGATTTATATTGGATGAATGGATGTTGTATTTTATATTGTTATAAACTGCAAGTTGTTATGGATTTTATTTCATTCGAGATTGCGATTTGAAATGATATATAACCGTATTTGTATTTTAAATTACGGATTGAAATGATAAATATCTGTATTACTTGACCATAGGATAGAAAACTATATACAAACACCGTGGCCTATATATAAAATATTTTGAAATGATTTCTATGGTTTTAGAAAGAAATATATGGTTAAATAAATATGGATTTTTGATATTATATAAAAGTTATTTTTATATATAGTTAAATTCTTGAATTTAAGCTTTGTATAAGTTATTAAATTAAAAAATAAGTTTAATAATAGAGTTTTATTTTATTAAAATATAACGTGGGTAAGTATTTAAATTATATTTTAATATAGAGTGTATATTGATTAAAATAAATTTAAGTTAGGAGATAAATTGGAGATTTTTTTGAAATTGAATTTATTTAAGAACTAAACTCAAATAAGTAAATGCGGAATTCATAAAATTGGAAATTTTAGAAGGTATGATTCTTATAACTTGATTTTTGTTTAAGGTGAATTAAATAAATATTTCAAGTAAATAGATTGAAGGAAGTATTTAGTTAATTGTAATTTGAGCTTTATTTAAATGATAATGGATTTATTATGTAAAATATTTCAAAACTAAATAATAGAAAATTTAATTGCTGAATCGTAATTACCAAACTTTGTTTGGAAATTGTTGAATACTTTAAGTTTGAAATATTTTGAATTTGAAATGGTTTATTCTGTAGATCAAATATGTTCGGAAATCGATAAATTTGGAATAGTTTATTTGAAAAAATGAATTGAATTGAAATTTATGATTTGTGATTTGGTTAAATATAAAATGTAGAAATTCGAGTTGCGTTGGATTTGATTTGTGAAATTGAAGAAGCTATTTTATTACATAAAGTATTTAAACCATTTAAACCATTTAAGTGGTGGAAGTTATGTTTCAAAATTATGAGTTTCAAGGTACTAAAATTTGAAAGTGTTATATTCAAGTGTTTTAATTTCGAAATGCTATAACTTTGAAAGTGCTATGATTTCGAAAAAGGGATATATTTGAAATAAAAATGATATTGTATTGATTTGGGTTTATTAAAATGATATCATATTGATTTGGTTTTAAAAATGGAAATGATATTGTATTTATATGGTTTTGGAATGAATATTATATTCTGGTTTTGAAGTATAAATTATTTTGAAATGACCGCGGTGTTATAATAACGTTTGGTTGTCAAAGAGACTGGGATCGGAAGTTGTCATACTCTCTGCCAACTACGAAAAACACTTTAACAACCATGTACGCGGTGGAGACCCTAGAATGAAGTAGGATGGTGGCGACGTTCTATTAAGGTATAGACGTGGACTCGATTCCCGTGAGTTGGCATAAGGTGGCTAAAACAGGAGCGATTCCCGAGCCAAGGATGTAGCCCCTCTTATCGGACACACTCCTTTGATATTATATTCTGACTTTGGATTGATTTGGTGGCCACTTTTGATTTTTGATTTTAGGGGAGTGGCTCGAGGTGGGCGGTAGTAGCTGCTACATGTTCCACCAGCCCGTATGCGTAATTGGTATATCTACTCTGGCATTGCCTTGTGTGTCGTGTCACCTACCCTAGCGTGCCTTATACGATTTTGGTTTTGTACCATACCTATGGAGTGCCCTCTGACGACGCCCGGTACGGGGGAGATTACGGTACTATATAGACTATGGGAATATAAAAGTGTGTTAAGATGGAAAATGTAAAGCCTTAACGCTATTTTTAATTTATATTATACTTTACTGTAGACACTATTATAATAGCATATATTACTACATAGTAGATAGTTTAACGGATCCTTGGGAGATGTAAATCCTTAGCATCTCTTAATTTATTGCACTCACGTTAGACACTGGATAAAAGATGTCAAACCTCGTAAACATCTCTGACGTCGTTTACACTCATATTTATTTACCGTTGATTTAACTCACATAAGATCTTTTAGTTCTGACTCGAGTGTTTTGTCTTTTCATTTCGCTCGAGTCAGTCTGAGAATTCAGGATTTGAAGACCTTATTTCTAGAGGACGAAGGCGAAGACTGTGTTATTATTATCTATTATATTATTCCACCACATTCATACTGTTCCACTGCATTATTTATTTATTCTCTGGTATGTGTAACTCTGATATGTTTTGTAAAACAACTTCATGAACTGTTTATTTGATTATTATATTGTCGTTCCGCTGCAAGATTCTGTTTTGTTTTTTCTGTCTCTGCTTTTTATTATTCATCCCAATAACAATCTGCCCTTCTGTATGGTTAGAGATGGCATGTGTGTCTGCATAAGCATACAAAAAGGCGGAATGTTACACAACATGATCTGTTATTTATATTTTATCTATTACTGACGATACATGCCTGTTGTTGTTTGTTATACTATCATCACATATGTTATCACTCTGCATTTCCCTGTTAGTATAGAATTCCCTATGGGTTGAAATGATACATACCCAAATGATCTTGTAGAATAGGAGAAAATCGTTATGGATTGAAATGATAAACCCAAGCGATTTTCATTGAATTGAATTTGGGATTGCGTGTTGAAAAGATATATACCCGTAGATATTTAAATTACGGATTAAAATGATAGATATATGTATACTTGACCATAGGATAGAAAATTTTATACAGACACCATTGGGGTGTGTGTGTGTATTGAAAATGACATCCAAACTTTTGAAAAGAAATATACGGTTTTAATAAATATTGATTTTAAGATATTATATATAAATGTATTTTATAAAGGTTTAAATTTTAGATTTTAAAATTATATATTTTGAAAATTTTATAACTATAAGTTAGATTTGAAATTATAAATTTTAAGAATTTACTTTTAATTTTACTATTTGTAAAACATATAAATAGATTTTGTATAAAATAAATTTAATAATATGTTTAATTATTTATTTAAATTTATATTTCAAATATAGAGTTTCTAATAATTTTTTAATAAATTAAGGTTGGAAAGAGAAATTGAAATTGGTTTGGAATTGTATTTATTTAAGAATTATACTTAAATAAGTTCGATTTGAATTTATTAAATCGAGATTTTAGACATATGATTTTATATCTTGATTTGAATAAAGACGATTAAATGAATATTTTCAAATTTAATTAGGATATTTAGTTTTTTCATTGGTATTTTTGAAACTTTATTTTAATACTATTGTATTAGTTGTGTGAATATTTCCAAAATTAAATGATAGTAAAGTTAGATTTGAGATAAAGGAAATTTTCAAAATTAGTTTTTTAAATGTTTAAATACTTAAAGCTTTGAAATCTATTGAAGTTGAAATGGTTTAATTCGTTGTTTATATCAATATTTGAAAACGATATAAAATGGTTTATTGAGATTTGAATTGAAATGGAAAACCAAGATTTGATTTAAATGGGATTTTGGGATTTGAGTTAATTCGAATTGATTTGTGAACTTTGAGGAAACTATTTTTATTATGTAAAGTATTTTAATATATATATATATATATTTGCTTTATAAATTATTTTAATATATAAACCGTTTTAAAATAAAAACTATTTTTAGTATTCTAATTATTTTAATATGAACTATTTTAATTTATAACTATTTCAATATACTAATAATTTTACTATATAAACTATTTTAACTTATATAAACTATTTTATTATATATACTATTATTAATATCTAAACTGTTTAAGAGGAAAATGTTATGATTTCAAAGTTATGTTTCAAAGCGTTATGAGTTCCAAAGTATTATGTTTTTAGAGTGTCATGATTTTCAAAGTGTTATAATTTCAAAAGTGTTATAACTTTAAACGTGCTATGATTTTGGAAATGGATATATTTTAAGTAAAAATGATATTGTATTGATATGGTTTTCAAATGGATATGATATTTTGGTTTTGAAGTATGAATTATTTTGAAATGAAATGACCACGGTGTTATAATAACTTTTGGTTGTTAAAGAGACCGGGATCGGTTATTGCCATACTCTTTACCAATACCGAAAACCACTTTAACAACCGTGTACGCGATTGAGATTCCAGAATGAAGTAGGATTGTAGCGATGATTCTATTTGAGGTATATACGTGGACCTAACTCCCGTGAGTTAGGTTAAGGTGGCTAAAATAGAAGCGATTGATGGGTTAAGTGTGGTAGCTCCTCCGATCGGACGCCTTCCGTCGATTGCCATTCTATTACTTTGTGATTGATTTGGTGCACACATTTTATTTGGGATTATGGATCTAGTTGGGCGATTGCTGTAGCTCTGCGTTACCAATAGCCCGGAAGTGTAATTGATATATCTACCCTGACATTGCCTAGTTGTGCCATATCACCTACCATATCAAGCACACTACGAGTTTTTTTGTGTGTCGTACCTATGGAGTGCGCTCTAGTAGCTTCCAGTTTACGGAGGTATTATGGTACTGTATAGACAATGGCACTATAAAATGTGTTAAGGGGGATATGGGTAACAACTTAACACTATTTTAATAGTTTATTTTACCATAGACATATCATAATAGCGTATTACACTATATAGTAGATAGTTCCATGAATCCTAGAGGATGGGTATCCTAAACATCCTTTGAGTTACTTATATTTGAGTTGATATTTCACTTGAGTTGGATTTATTGATTAAAGAATGTTAATCCTGACTCAAGTGTTTTGTGTTTTTCTTTACACTCGAGTCAGACTGAGTGTCATAGCATTTGAGACTCGCCTTTGGAGATGGAGCTTCGCTTGGAGATTCGTCTATTTATTCAGCTATCAGTTATTTAGCTGACTCTAGTGATGTAATCAGATTTTGTTATTGACTATTTTATAGATACTTCTATGTATTCGTGACTTCTATTATATCTTGTTTAACTCTGCTATATATATATATATATATATATATATATTAGCTTCATGAACTACTATTCATTTGTTTCCACTGCATATTGTTATATTACTCTGTGTCCATGATTCTGTGATTGATTTATTTACTGTATATTCTGAGTTTTGCCAAATATAAAATAACAATATGGTATTTTGAGCAATTCAAGTCCGACATGTATGGATGCGAATGACACGAAATACCGGGATGTCACATTCTACTTCAACTTTCACAACTTTGGCTTACAACTTATATTGCTCCGAAAACCAGTTCTTTGCTTTCCAATACACAAATATATGCATAGAGGACAACCAAATCATTTATCCTAAGTTAATGTTGTAAATCTCCAATTTACACAGGTTAAAATTAAGGGATATCGAAGTGCACTTAGAGCGACTATTCTCGCTTCAAACCCTTTTATACATATTTTAATTCAACACACAATACAAACAACCATTTAAACATCAAGTCAAGGCCACACCATAGGTTTAAGAGGGTAATTGAAGTGATGTTATACAATATAAAGTCATAATTTGCTTCCAAAAGCAAGAACGGTCCAAAGTTATATAACTTTAATTAGTTAATATCACTTTAACTTAATATTCCAAACACAACATACACACACAATATATACAAACAAGATAGTGAGATAACTCATTTATATCCAAGCCAAACATATGCGCAATCACAGCCATAATCAAGGATACTATCTACCATTACCTTTCAATCATCTTCTTCCTTCCACCTTTACTTTAAAATTGTTTTCCTAAGACAAAGATACCTTATTTACTCATGGCCATCACTTGAGGGGGTAGCATGGCTTTATTTCTTCAAAATATAACATGATGGAAGGTGTTTAAATATTTCCCTAAGGCTTGTGGCAAAGTTTGAGTGAATTTGGAATTGTTTTGCAAAAAAAATTCTTTATAACATAAGAGAAGAAGAAGACACTAAAGGAGCTTGCTTTTGCTTTGTGAATTTGTAATTTATTAACAAGGTTATGCCTCTCCTTATATATGCTTCACATGGTATTGCCTAAGCTAGTTCTCACCCCCTCTCATGTCATTGGAGGCTTACCTCAGCATATGCCCATCACTTCTCCTTTACACCTCTTTCTTTTAGCGAAATGCTTAAATACCCTTACTTTTTAAAATATCTCACATCCCTTTGGAAGTTTCTAGAAAGTTATATTTTATTTATGAATTAAATTTTTAATTAGTTCCTAATGTGTTCATTTTACCATTATGTAAGTGCACATGAGTTCAAACAATTTATATTGAACCAAAAGCCCTTTAAAGATAAACCGATTTTTGGTCACATTACCAATTTTTCTTCGAAGAATATATTTTTATAAACAATTTTATAAAACAAGTTTTCCATCATTATTTATGATTTAAAAGTGGGTTAAGACGGTTAATTAATCCATTTAATCATATTTAATCAAAGAATTAAATATTCAGACAATTCAGATATTTAAATACGAATGTCCGAAATTCCAGGTGTTACACTTGCAGAATATCAAGAACTAGAGAGTAGTAAAGCAATATATTAATATATAAATAGTGGAGGACAAATTCATATTAAACATTCATAATCTTTAATATATTATATTGGATGATATCGACTTATGGAATAATGTATTTCTTATGAAATACCCTTGTGATTCAAGTGGCAAACACATCAAAAATTACATGCACATACACATGTATTTATCCCCCAAGTCTATTTAGGTTTTTCTTTTCTTATTGCACTTGATTTATACATTTATTATCTAAGTTTCATATGTAAGTTTGATCATTATATAAATTTTATCACTTAATTAACTTATATAATAGCCTTATGCACATTACATTAATTGTATCTTATTTAATTTAAAATTTTAATTAATTTTTTGTTATTCAATTAAACATTCTAATTGAATATGTATACCATACTATTTATCGTTATAAACATATATCCATATATATGTATTTTATCATTTTCTAATATATACTTACATCATCTTAAACAATTCAGAATAAAGTAACATATATTTATATATATTGTACATCTATAAACTTTAACAAGTTAACTATTTAATTAATTTACTAATTTATTAGTCTTATTAATAAATATTAAAATTTTCAATTTTTTTTATATTTTAAACCACTTTTGAAATCTATATAATAACATTTATAAAATACATTGTTTTCAAAGCCTACTTTGAAAATCATATTATAACATTTATAATATAATTCTTATTTTAAATATAACTTTTAAATATAAAATATTATTTAAATCCAAAATAATTTTGAAATCATATTGTAACATTTATAATATATTTCTTATTTTAAATTTAACATTTAAATTAAAAGTTTTATTTTTAATTTTGAAAACAATTTTGAAAATTAGCCCAAGGCCCAATTCAAATTGGGTCTTTTCTATTAGGGGCAATGTTTAGGACCAATTCACTTTTCAAACCAGGCCGATAGCCAAGTAGGGGAGGGTACTTGATTACCCAAACCCAAGCCTAGCCCTACTTTTCTACACACCCTACTAAATTGGTTAGCGCTAACAAGACTAATTTAGACTGCATAAACTATTTTGTTATGATATCATTGTTAGAACCAGGCCAGTCAAAAGTAGATGAAATATGTAAATTTCAAAAAATTCCTATTTTGGATCTACCGAGCCTATAAGTCTAAAGGTAAGTTTTAAATAAAATCATATTTTATTTAAATGGTTTAAAATTATGTTTGAATTTAATTTAAATTTAATATACGAGTGTATCAAATACACCCATGTGTGTAACAATTACTTGTTAATATAGAGACGGAAACCATTCATTTCTCTCTCTAAAATTAATGTAATTAAGAGGGTAGATTTTGCACTATTTGGAGAGAATTGTTTTTCATTTCTCTCTCTTTACATGATGTATTAAACATCAATAACGGATAGTTAATTTATACATAACATATATGTGATTACATTTAGATGTACTGAATCAAATACCGTACAAGTGCAATAAGCAAAAAGTGTATATAGCTAATGGAAATGTATGTAAGTGCTAAGATTTGCACCACAATGGACTCATTTCCCCTTTACATACGCCTTTATTGTTCGTAGTTTTGATTTAAAAATATTTCTACATAATAAAAGTGGAGTAGTGTACGAATACACAAATACACATAGATTAAAAACATCATGGACAATCTTATAGGATTTGAAATTTAAAAGTACCAATAATGACTTTATTTTAATTAAGAAATGTTTGAAATTAAATATGACATTTATTACACAAGATACATCTTATGATTTCAAAATAGAGCAATACATGTATGTTACCATGTATATACTATAATTTACATTTTTGATTTGAAAATTTTATTTATACGCACACACATTTGTGTGTGTGTGTGTGTGTGTGTGTGTGTGTATTAGAATTTAAAATTTTACGTTTAAAATTTTAAATTAAACTTTTTTAATTTAGAAAGGAAATACATTGAACTTTAAAGTTGAAAAGAAATAAAGGATTTAGAATTAAAAAAAAGTCTAATTATAAAATTCTAGATCAAAAGGAAATATTTTATTATTCCATTTTTCAAACAACGATAAAAACTTTCATACTCAAAATATAGATCTTTTAACAAATCTAATCAATTTTCAAGGTTAAAGTTACTTATTTAACATCAATAGTCTATTTAGATTTATGTATGTAAATATTATCGTATTATAAAATAAATTTCAATCAAAATTAGTTATTTCTATTTACAAACTTCCAATACATTAGAAGCGAAATTGGACAAGTTAGGCATATGTAAATTTGCGATAGGAATATACAAATCCAAATTGCACAAAAGAAGTTAATAAATTAAGAGAAAAAGGGAGACAAAATCATATCAATAACAATGAACATATTTTGAGATGAGATAAAGAGCAAAAATAGATCTGAATTACATCAACTTAACTAACATACTTTCAACAAAGATAGAGATAAAGGGGTTTGAACAACTTTTTACAAGATGTTAAAACTGCCCACGAACCATATGAGATCCAAACATACAAGTAACATAAATAAATATAGTTAGATAATTACCTACGGATATTGCCAAAAATCACATCTTGAATAAAGTTATCTCCTCTGATCTCCAAGTTCCATACCCAATCCTTGCAAGAGATGGTTGAACCACTTATATTTCATTAATTTTTATGTTTGCATTTGATTTGGAGTTGAATTATTTTTGGTAATATTTATTTTTTTTTCTTCCATGGATGGTTAGGAGGAGAGAAGAGAAAAATGAATGAGAAAGAATGATTGTCTGTAGAAAATGAATTAGTAGATTTTTTCAATTGAAAGAGCGAAAGATTTTCATTCTTTAGTTAAAACTTCCCTTAATCGATTCCCTTAATTGTCTCTCTCCACTCCTCTTTTTTCATATGGTATGGCTGAAATTACATGCCTTCAACTAGTATAAAATTTTCATAAGTCTCGATGTAGTTACCTTTTATTCAAACTGATTTGAAACTACATCGATATTGTATATCTATTTGTGCAAATATAACTTTTGTAAATGCATTCAAATAATCACAAACGACTCCCAAACATCAATCAAATTAAATAATAATTAATATTCCTTAAATATTAGTTAATTTCACTAATTTACAATATTTTATAAATCAATTAAGTCATGTGGTTTTTAAAAGAATTTATCATTACATTTATGGGACACAATGGTGCAAATTCAGTCAACTATTAATATCGAACAACTTAAATATTAACGTTCGCACGTCATCTTAGCTAGTGGTGTGACATTTACGCTGAATTTATCATTTACATATCTTTTTGGTAAATTCCAATTTTAGTAATTATAAGTGGTATCTGGTAGCGACGATTATATAAATCAATTCTCTTTATCAAAGCTATCTCACATTAAGACTTATGGAATTTTGTTTTGGTCAAATTCCTACATCATCCACATTTTACTTTGTAATTCCAAAGCAGAGTCTTTTGTTAAGTAATAATAATTATTGTTAACCATACTACTCTAGGCAAAGGCTTTTATTGATAATTGACTATCGTTGACAATGATGCTAACCTCATATAACCAAGGAGACAAATTCTCTATTGAATAGTGTTTCACTTCCAATGCTTCAACTCAGACCAATTATAGTCATTCGATTGACGTCATACCATGATTTAACTATAATCAAAGTGGATTTGAAGTTTGATAATATTCTCAAGTTGAGGGGACTATGTAACATCATTACTTCGAGATTGTCTATTTGACCTTAGTTATATTAAGCAACAAAAAACTCTCGAGTGAGTCATTCCATAATTATCTAATAACTATTAGTACGTAATCTCTTGGTGCCCCATACAGCCATGAGTAACACACTTTCCAATATTTAGAGGGTCGTACATACTCTAATCATAATGGATTATCGACATCCACTGTCGATAAATCTTGACTAGGAATATTTAAAACATTATATTTATTTTATTGTGATAAATGATTACAATACATTGTAACTACTATCACAAAACATGCCATTTATGGATTTTCTATATTAAATATACATTTAATTAAATAAATAATTAATATAACAAACTATAATGAGTATATAATGTAACATAAACACCTTTATCTTGAACATGATTGGTTATTGAGTTAGATATATGTTACAAGTTACATAATTATCTCTAGAGCATACCCCTAACTATCATAAATTACATCTACCCTTGTACATTCATTTTCCTCTATAAATGGTTAAACCATTCAAAAGGAAGCCTTTACTACATATAACAAACTCTTTACAAAAGTGCATTCAATCTTTTTTAACATTTAAGGATATCGAATAAGTTGCATTTTATGTAGACCGATCGAACTGATTTTTGACTGATTGAATTCTCAGATCAACCATGTAGCTCTTAGTATAGTGTTACATTTAACATGACATGATCATCATTATAATTAGTCATATTTGAATACACGATCTCACATTATGGTTTACTTGCTTATTCCTACTGAACTGATTTTAACGAAGTTTCATACATTAAGAATTATGATCGTTAACATTTATATATGAATGAATATGGATCAGAGATCCATATTCAAGTATTATTTCTAGAGTATGAAACTCATAAAGGACAATGCACAGTCTTGGACAAATAAACATTTAATGACAAATTACGAATGTATTTAGTAGTTGTAAAATTTGATGCTTACATGGCACCTGAAACAATAAAATGAAAATACCATTTATTAATATGTACATTTTACACTTTTATTTATCAATCATCAATTCAGTTCATTTATATATCTTAACTGATAAATATTTTATCAATTATATTATTTGCATAAATTCATCAATGTACAATATTATAACTTTATACAAAGGTTGTTTTACAATATTTGAAAGGACAAAGTTACCATTTCATTTTTCTAATAAGGCTCCCACTAGCATTTTATGTTTCTTCAATCCCTAAGATGAATTATATAAGTCTTTAGACTTCACTAATGAATGTTAGGGCTCATCTATCTTGGTATTCGAATGTTGATTTTGCTCACAGGTCACTACTTCATTGACAATGGATAAATCCTTATTGGTTGTATCATATACAATTCCAAACCCATCGTTCCTTGTTCTAATCTTATTTCGAGCTTTAGTTTGCTCAAAAAATTGAAAGATATTATTCACTTGTACCTACCATATCGCGACAGCCTAAGTATAATATTTTTACATTGAGTTTGCTCAACAAATGCACATAGCTATCTTACCTTATCTATTTAATATATTAATAATACTACATATAACATCCCCATCTTGAGTTTGCTCAGAACTAGAGATTATGCAAGTAATTTATTAATATATAAATGGAAGAGGACAATGCTTACCCTAAACATTCATAACCTTAAATAATTTTCTTATGAAATACTGAAACACCCTACACCCTTTAGTATACCCAAAAGGGACACACTAAAGGATATGATGCATTATAAGTATAGCTAAAGCATTATAAAGACTAAGATTCACAAGACAAATAAATAATAACAGTGAAAACATTTAAATAATAACTTGATATTCAAAATTAAACTTCATAAAATAATGTCATAAAACAGAGTATGTCTCAAATACCAAATATACATGTCTTATGAAAAATATAATCTCAGTCACATCATCGGAGTACATAATAAAAATCATCCCTCTCATAAAGTACTAGTACATCCAAAGTCAAATGAAAAGAAAACTGAAAGGAAGATGAATACATGAAAAATGAGAAAGCTCTGCAAATGGGTCTCCAAGAAATCCAAATCTATTATCCTTGCCTCTGTTGACCTATGGGGGGAGGGGGAAATAAAGGAGTGGGTCGGACTATAAGTCTGGTGAGTGAAAGTAATTACTAGCATTTCTAAGCAAGATAAAGATAATAGACTTAACAAAAGTTCTAGTACAAACGAAACAAAGGAAAAGATAAAGCTGGAAATATGGTTTAACTGATTCTGCTTGACTGTTCGCTTTGATTGTTTGTACTTGTCTTAGATTGCTGTGATTAGGCTGATATCCTAATCCTATTTTAATTAGGATGGAATCCTAATTCTACCCGTTGATCGGCCTTCTATCTCTGTTGTGCCACTGTGAGTTAGTCCAATCCTGTTGGTCCCACAGAAAAAGACACTTGTTTAGCGCTTGGAATGCAGTAGGACTTATCTACCCTAATTGATGTCGCACGCTTGGTCGTCGTCGGTACACGCTAACTGTCGCTCCCTCTTGTGACCTCTTATTTACCCTAATCAGCATAAGCTTTCCCAGCCTCACCTAATCTGTTGTGAAATAATTAGTACTAGTCTGAAAGGGTCCTGGCCAGCCTCACCTAAGTGTTTTGTGAGACCATCAATCCTAGTCTGAAACGGAATGCTGCTAGTATTGGTCCTAACAAACAAAATCTAGTTACATCCCTTGCCCAAATCCTCTGATTTAAGCCTCTATCTATTGGCCACTTATTCACCCTAGTTTGCCTGTCCTAGCCTCACCTAACTATTGTGAGGCCATAGGTCCTAGTCTAAAAGGGTCCTGCCCAGCCTCATATAACTATTGTGAGATCATCAGTCCTAGTCTGAAATGGAATGCTGTTGGTACGGACCCTATTTCTGTTCTTGCTTATTAACTTAATTGTAGGTTTTAAAATAAGCCTTTACTGTTCTTTCTACTTAATTATAACCTATGTCATAATTGTTATTCTTCTTTTCTATCTTTTTAGTTATAACCACTAGTTATAAGCATGCTTGCAAATGTCCCAAATTTTCCTATTTTGGTCTATCTTTTTTTCATTACAGTTTTTTATTTTACATCTAATTTCTAAAAATGTAAAATTTTATATTTTGATCCATATTTGCGAATTTTTCTCTTTTTTAATATTCTTATATTTTATTTGCGCAAAAAGTAATAAAAAGAAACTAAAATTTACTTGCTCAACTCTAACGCAAAACAGATGTAAATAAATGCAAATAACAGCAAATAATTGTAAATAACTGAATAAAAAGTTGAATAAAATTAACTTAAATAAATAAACTGAAAAGAACTTAAAAAAATAGCTGTAAATAACTTAAATAGAAATTGTCTCAAAATTGCAGAAAAACTACAACTATTGAGAACCCTATTATTTTAAATTACTTAAAAATATAAAATAATTACTAAACACTCACCTGTGGTCCTTAGCTCTACTCCTTGGCCTTCCCCGATCCACTTCTAGGTTGTAAAATATCTTAATTAAATAGATCTCCTCCCAAGAATTTTTTTTCTTTTTAGGGTCCAGCCTTAGGCGATGAACCCAGTTGGGAAAAAGTAAGAAGAAGAAAAATAGTTAGGTCTATGGTCTTATTTATAGTGTCACTTAAGGATCTCGGGCCATTGAATTTGAAGATTAAATCTGGTGCAACCATGTCATTGGCTTGCTGGGAACCATCGGATGGACGAATGAACGCACAGGATCGGAAGTAAATTGGAAAACACGTCATCGTTTACACCTAGACAAAACTACGTCCAAAAGCACAAAGGCGGGTCGACCCATATTCTGTGAGGGTCAACCTATAGGTCGACCTGGCTATCGTGAGGGTCGACCCTAAGGTCGACTTAGCCTTAGTTTTGGTTGACCTGACCCATATATTTTATTTTTCATTTTCTTCATTTCTTGTTTATTTTGTATCTTCTTCGTTTTAGCTTGGATTTCGACAAATATGTATGGAAATTGACTAGAAAATTACCATGGACACAACGGTGCAACTCCCATGGCTCAATTCTGATAATTTCACAAACTTATGTTATTATTACTTAATTCATCAATTAATTATTATAGCTCAAATTTTGGGTTGTTACATTCTTTCCCCCTAATGGATTTCGTCCCTGAAATCTACGAGGATAGAAGAATGAAATAAATGTTTTCATCCAATTTCTAAAATCATGTATTCAAACACCATCATTACATCATTTTCCTTAAGTTTTCTAATGCAACTTCTGTTATATGCAATAGTGTAGTGTCAATGTTCCTGACTAATGCAAAAGATTAGGCCGTCTACTGATTCAGTCGACCTTCATTTTATACAATGATGTCCATGCCATGTATCCAAATGGATGCAAATTCCCTAATGATAACTGATAGTTCTATATGCCTGCTACAATCATCATCCAAATGCAATAATCGTATGTTAATCATCCATTTATAGCAATCATGGAAATAAAATAAAAATGCAAATGAGCATACATCCATATGCATATGCTTTAGTGACATAGTTAGGCCAATCCCTAAGAGATAATAGTGCCTAGTGTATATATATGCGTCTATTAGCATCAACTAGCAAACACTTGAAACCACTAGCGTCCATCATACATAACATGTTCTGGTAACATGTTTACATTCAATCCTACCATCCATAGGTTAAATCCTAAGATCTACCCTCCCAAAGGATACTAAAGGAAAGAATCTGTTCAAAACTAAAGATGGAAATAGGAAATTAAAAATGTACCATCGAAATGAAGCGGATAAGAGATATGTATTTTCTCTTCAGCCTCCCACATAGCATCCTCAATACTATCTCCCCATTGCACCTTAACCAATGGTGCTTCTTCATTCCTAAGCTTCTTGATATCATGCCCAATGATCTTGGTAGGAACGCGACGAACCAACGCTTCTCTCTCCACTTCAACTTCTTCAAGTTGGCTAGGTTACACTACCTCTACTGAGTCATGTATGCACTTTCTCAGGTGCGAAACGTGGAAAACATCACGAACTGCTGCGAGCCTCTTCGGTAGCTTTATCCGATATGCCATCTTCCCTACATTTTCCATAATGGGGAACGGTCCTATGATCTAGGAGCAAGTTTCCCACTTGATCCAAATCTTACTACCTTTCTTAGTGGAGATACCTTGATGAAAACCAAATCTCCTACCTCAAACTCAATATCCCTTCTCCACTTATTTGCATAAGATTTTTACCTATCTTGGCCCGCCTTCATTCTCATTCTAATCAAATCAATCTTTTCTGAAGTCACTCTTACCATGTCGGGACCAAGTAGCAATCTCTCTGTAGACTCCAATCAGCACGAAGGCGACTTGTACGGTCTTCCATAATGACTTCAAAAAGTACCATCCCAATGCTAGCCTGTAAACTGCTATTATGTGCGAACTCCACTAATGGAATATGCTCCGCTCAAGTTCCTTCAAAATCAAGAATGCACATCCTCAAAAAATCTTCAAGAACTCTATTAACTCTCTCCGTTTGGCCATCCATCTGAGAGTGATAGATCGTACTCAATGTAAGCTATGTACCTAAAGCCTCTTGCAAGCTTCTCCAAAACTCACTAGTAAAGATAGAATCTCTGTCGCTCACTATGCTAGAGGGAACTACGTGTAGTCAAACTATCTCAAGAACATATAAGGATGCCAAATAAGTTTCTATCCTCTTCCTCTTCACCAGAATGAAGTGGGCGCTCTTAGTCAAACGATCTACAATCACCCAAATACTGGTATTCCCCTTCCTAGATTGCAGTAAACCATCTATGAAGTCCATCGAAACACTATCCCACTTCCATTCGGGTATATCCAATGGTTGAAGCAATCCGTCGGGCTTCTGCTGCTCTACCTTAACTCTTTGGAAAACTAGACACTTAGCTACAAACTCTGCCACATCCTTCTTTATGCCACTCCAATAAAACACTCTTTTCATGTCCCTATACATCTTATCACTACGCGGATGAATAGCCATTCGAGAATGGTGTGCTTCTGCTAGAACTGCTCTCGTCAAATCACTAGTGTAGGGGGGCAAAAATTCTTCCATCTCTCCTTAGCCACCCTTTAATCTATGGAATAACGTTGGAGATGTCTAGAGAATTCTCCTCTGCTAATTCTCTCTAGAATATCCATAAGCTCTAAATCCTCTCGTTGCCTTGAGCCAATCTGATCTATGAGGGCAGCTTAACCTCAAGTGCTATTAATAATCTAGGGGTAATGTCCATAGAGGGCTTAAAATCAAAGGTGGAAATAAACTCTAGGCTTTTTCACTCTAGGAACATTGGACTAAGGGTTTCACTCTTCCTACTTAACGCATTTGCAATCATGTTCCCTTTAACAGAGGTATAGGTTATCTCAAAGTCATATGATGCTAGAAACTCCATCCAACGTTGCTGCCTCAAGTATAAATCCATTTGTGAGAATAGATACTCAGTGATTTATGTTTAGTGAAAAGCTTGAACCTCTCTCCTAGCAAGTAATGTCTCCAAAACTTGAGCATGAAAATAATAGCAGCTCACTCTAAATCATGGGTAGGGTAGTTCTTTTCATGTGTTCTCAACTGTCTACTCCCATAACATACTACCCTTACTTCTTGCATCAATACCGCTCCAAGACCCGTCCCACATGCATCAGTGTATACAGTAAAAGGCTTAGCTCCGTCGGTTAAAACTAACACTGGTGCACTAGTAAGAGCCCTCTTTAGCATCGTGAAGGAATCCTCATAATCTGTTTCCCACATGAATGCTGCTTCTTCTTAGTGAGGCGAGTAAGCGGTGCTGAAATCTTGGTGAAATATCTGATAAAATTCCTATAGTTACTGGCTAAACTTAGGAAGCTTCTAACTACGGTAACGTTCTTCGAGGCCTTCCAATCTTGCACTGCTACTACCTTAGCGTGATCAACAGCTAGACCTTCTCTTGAGACTACGTGCCCCACGAAACGTACATCCTTACGCCAAAGGTGTCACTTCAAGAACTTTTCTTTCAACAGATGAACATGAAGTGAACGAAGAACCTCCTTAAGATGAATAGCATGCTTTTCCATACTCTTGGAAAACACCAAAATATCATCCACGAATACTACAATGAACTTATTTAGGACATCTAGAAAAACATGGCTCATCAAATCTGCAAAATAGGCTGGGGCATTGGTCATCCCAAACGGCATAACTAACCACTCAAAGAACCGATCGGGTGTCCTAAATGCAGTTGTATCGATGCTATTGTTAGCGAACCTAAGCTGATGAAACCCAGTAGCTAAGTCAAGCTGAGAAAATACTAAAGAGCCTACCAACTGAACGAAAAAATCACCTATCCAAGGAAGTGGGTAACAGTTCTTCTATGTAAGCTTATTTAACTCTATACAGTCTATGCAAAATCGAAGGGAACCATCTTCCTTTATAGCGAAGACAACTGGCGCTCCCCACTCAAATATGCTCCGTCTGATGAAGCCTTTCTATAATAGCTCACCAATCTTCTTACTTAACTCCTTCCTCTCCCTAGGATCCATATGTCTCAATGGCAATGCAACTGGTTTAGCACTGTCATTCAGGTAGATCCTAAAGTCAATCTCTCTCTTAGAGGGTACTCCCCTAACCTCCTCAAATACGTCTGGGAAATCTCTAATGACTGGGACAGAATCTAACTCTCCTAGTGATGAATCAAGGGAACAGAGGAAGTTCAAGATGACAGAACCCTGTGGGTCGCAAGAAACCTTGAGAGTCCTACCTTTTCATGTCTCTAGTCTAAAGACATTCCTCTCGTAGTCCAATATCGCTCCATAAGCGGATAGCCAATCCATCCCCAAAATATCCCATATCCCAAAATTCCAAGTACATAGGCATTACAATCAAACTCTACGCCTAGTATAAAATTTTCAAACCCTTACAAATCATGGATAAATATGCCGATCCTCCTATGGAGTTTGAAACAACTATAGGGTCTACTATTAGAGAAATATCTAAATGCAAACAATCAACCAAGGAACTGGAAATGAAAGAATGCGATGCTCCGAAAGTCAAAAAGAATCCGAATAGGAAAATCCAAAAGAGAGATCAAACCTTCTATAGAGACTTTCCTACCTCGATCTGGTTCACTACTAGAAGATGCTTCATCTAAAGCCTTTTCTTGAGCTGTAGGTGCACATGCTCTCTGCCCTGCCCTTTGAGGATAAGCTCTACTAAGTTGCCTAGGGTGCCCACAATTGTAACACCTCCCCTTCATTGTGTCCTTCTTACAGTTCTTTGTGGAATGCCCAACAAATCCACAATTATGGCATTTTCGCCCTTCCTGGTCTGCTTTTGCGGTCCTCTTCCTTTCTTCTTATCCTCATCCCTCTTATTCTTCCACCACTGCTTCTTAGAGTTTTCTAATTTAGGTCATCCTTAAGCTCTCCTTCCCTAACAACATCTGTCATGAGCACCATCTCCAAAAGTGGCTCATATGTCGCTTCCATATGTACGTGCGTCAATAACAACCCTTGGAGCGGTTGTTTCAAACCCTTAGCAAACTTCATAGTCTTCTTATGCGGTGTATTAACAAGCTCCATTCCGAACCGCGACAACTTATTAAACTGATTTATATACTCCTTCACCGAAAGACTCCCTTTCTTTAGACTAATGAACCTCTCCAACTACATGCTTTCCTCAGCTTGCGATAAGAACTTCCTCTCAAACCTTTCTCAAAATTCGAACCAACCAATGTCTCTACCTTCCATCTCTACAATCTTTCACCAGTAAGAAGCTTCTCCTTTCAGCTGCCAAGATGAAACCTAAACTCTCTAGCGGTCCTCTAATCCTAACAGCCCAAATATCCTCTCTGTATTCCTACAAAAAGCTCATGCCTCCATGAAATCCTTTGTGCCGGAAAATGTCTTGCCTCCTAGATTAGCAAAGTCCTTAC
The DNA here is from genome assembly GCA_030765085.1 of Allium cepa. Lineage (NCBI taxonomy): Eukaryota > Viridiplantae > Streptophyta > Magnoliopsida > Asparagales > Amaryllidaceae > Allium > Allium cepa. The sequence goes on from CM060934.1 coordinate 209,806,342, forward strand.
ATAGCTTAGAAAAATTGGCTGTTGCAGGTGGATTAATGGGATTTCCACCTGCTGGTGCTAGATTGGGCGCCTGCCCTTGCACCTCTGGTGCCGTAGCTTTAAGGTACCTATGAAACCAGCCAGGGAGTTGGATACCCTTCGAAAGATTTGGAGCGTCCTCCATACTATGCAAAGAAAAGAAAATTTAGGCTCAAAAGAAGGTTAAACTGGACTTCGAAGGAATTTTTTTATAGAAACACTTCTATATTTGAAAAACTATTTCTAAGAGTTTCTTTCTGAAAAAGTTTGAAAATATGTTTCCTTTAAAAAATACTTTACTTTTAAAACAATTTTTTAGGAATCCTTTAACCTTAGGCCCTATTACCAAGTGAAACACCCCCACACCTCTTAGTATACTTAAAAAAGACACATTAAAGGATATGGTGCATTATAGGTATAGCTAATGCATCAAGAGACTAAGATTCACAAGACAAACAAATAATAACAGCGGAAACATTTAAATAATAACTTGATATTCAAAATTAAACTTCATAAAATAATGTCATAAAGCAGAATATGTCTCAAATACCAAATACACATGTCTTATGAAAAATATAATCTTAGTCACATCATCAAAGTACACAATAAAAATCATACATCTCATAAAGTACCACTACATCCAAAGTCAAATGAAAAGAAAGCTTAAAGGAAGAAGAATACGTGAAGAATGAGAAAGCTCTGTAAATGGGTCTCCAAGAAATCTAAATCAACCGTCTTTACCTTTGTTGGCCTATAAGGGGAAAAGGAGAAAGAAATAGAGGGGTGTGTCGGACTATAGGTCTGGAGAGTGAAAGTAATTACTAGCATTTCTAAGAAAGATAAAGATAATAGACTTAACAACAGTTCTAGTAAAAAGGAAAAAAAGGAAAAGATAAAGCTGGAAATAAATATTGTTTAACTGATTATGTTTGATTATTTACTTTGATTGCTTGATTTTTTGCACTTGTCTTAGCTTGCTGTCATTAGGCTAAAATCCTAATCTTATTTTAATTAGGTTGAAATCCTAATTCTACTAGCTGATCGGCCTTCTATCTCTGTTATGCCAATGTGAACCAGTCCAATCCTGTTGGTCCGAAAGCCAAAGACACCTGTTTAGTGCTTGGAATGCAGTAGAAACTTATCTACCCTAATCGGCCACACGCTCGGTCGTCGTCGGTACACGCTAATTGTCGCTCCCTCTTGTAAGCACTTATTTACCCTAATCAGCAAAAGTGTGCCCAGCCTCACTTAATCTATTGTGAGACCGTCGGTCCTAATCTGAAAGGGTCCTGCCCAGCCTTACTTAAGTGCTTTGTGAGACCATCAATCCTAATCTAAAAGGGAATGATGTCGGTACTGGTCCTAACAAACAAAATCCAGTTACGCCCCTTGCCCAAATCCCCCGATTTGAGCCTCTATCTATTAGCCATTTATTTACTCTAGTTAGTGTGTCCCAGCCTCACCTAACTATTGTGAGACCATTAGTCATAGTCTGAAAGGGTCCTGCCCAGCCTCACCTAACTATTGTGAGACCATCAGTCCTAGTCTAAAAGGGAATGCTGTCGATACGGGCCTTATTTCTGTTCTTGCTTATTAACTGAATTGTATGTTCTAAAATAAGCCTTTATTGTTCTTTCTGCTTAATTATAACCTACATCATAATTGTTATTCTTCTTTTCTTTCTTTATAGTTATAACCATTAGTTATAAACATGCTTGCAAACGTCTCAGTTTTTCCTATTTCGGTCTATCTTCTTTTTATTACAATTTTTCTTATTTTACATCTAATTTTTGTAAATTTAATGTTTTCAATTTTAATCCATATTCGCAAATTGTTCTCTTTTTTAATATTCTTATATTTTATTCGCGCAAAAAGGAATAAAAAGAAACTAAAATTTACAGGCAAAATTCTAACGTAAAACTAATGTAAATAAATGCAAATAACATTGAATAACTATAAATAACCGAATAAAATAGACTGAAAAAACTTTAAAAACTAGCTGTAAATAACTTATATATAAATTGTTTCTAAATTGCAGAAAATTACAACTATTGAGAACCCTATTATTTTAAATTACTTAAAAATCTAAAATAATCACTAAACGCTCACCTGTGGTCTTTAGCTCTAGTCTTGGCCTTCCCGATTCCACTTCTAGGGTGTAAAATATTTTAATTAAAAAGATATCCTTCCAATAAAAAATTCTTTTAAGGGTCCAGTCTCAGGCAGTGAACCCAATTTGGAGAAAATCTGAATGATGAAAAATTGCTAGGTCTAGGGTCTTATTTATAGTGTCACTTAGAGATCTCAGGCCATTGAATTTGAAGATTAAATCTGCTACAACCACATCATAGGTTCACTAGGAACCGTTGGATCGAAGCGTGAACACACAGAATTAGAAGAAAACTGGAAAACACATCATCGTTTGCAGCAAAACAAAACTACGTCCAAAAACACGAAGGCGGGTCGACCCATATTCTGTAAGGGTCGACCTGGCCTTAATTTGAGTCGACCCGACCCTTATATTTTTATTCGTTTTCTTCATTTCTTGTTTATTTCATATCTTCTTCATTTTAGCTCGGATTTTGACAAACTATATATGAAAATTGACTAGAAAATTACCATGGACACAATGGTGCAACTCTCGTTTCTCATTTATGATAATTTCACAAACTTATTTTATTATTTAATTAATTCGTTAATTAATTATTATAGCTCAAATTTTGGGTTGTTACAAATACCCTCATAATTCAAGTGTTGAACACATTAGAAATCACAGTATACATACTATCTGTATGTACTTATTTCTTAAGTTAATTTTAGGTTTCTTACTGTTCCACTTTTATTTTATACATTCATATTATGTAAGTTTAATTATTATATAACTTATATAATTTAATTTACTTGTATAATAGTCTTATGTACATTACATTAATTACATCTCATTTAATTAATTAATATTTTAATTAATCTTGTGTCATTCAACTAAAAAATTTAATTGAACATATATATATGTGTGTGTGTGTGTGTGTGTGTGTGTGTGTGTATGTATATATTGTAACATTTATGGTTGTATACACACATAAAAACACACACACACACAGATATATATATATATATAGGTTATGTGTTAATTAACTAATCCAATGATAACTTAATTAAATATTTATTTCAAAAAAAAATTATGTACGTACATATATACTTATATCGTCTTAAACAATTCAAGATAATGTAAAATATATACATATTGTACATGTATATACTTTAATTAATTAACTATTTAACTAATTTATTTAATTTATTAATGGCAGTAATAAATATTAATTTTTTTGAAATATATATATTTTATCTTCAGAGCATTTTTGAAAACTGCATTATAACATTTATAATATACATTTATTTCAAAGCCAACTTGGAAAATCATATAACAATTATAAAGTAATTCTTGACAAAAATTTAAATTTAAAATTTAAAATCTTATTTTAGTTTCAAACAACTTTGAAATCAGGTTAGAGGATTTATAATGTATTTCTAATTTTAAATTTAACCTTTAAATTTAAAATTTGATGTTTAATTTTCAAACAATTTTGAAAATTTTCCCAAGGCCCCATTCAAAGTGATTCTTTTCTAATACGGGCAACCTTTGAGCTTACTTCACTTTTTGGGCCAGACCGGTAACCAAGAAGGGCAGGTATTTGATTACCCAAGCCTGTACACTACTTTTAAAATACCCTACTAAATTGTTGAGCTTAATTGATTAGCCATAACATGACTGATTTAGATTGCATGGACTATTTGTCTCTAATGCCATTATTGGTACTTAATCAGTCGAAAGCGAGTGAAATTAGATTTCAAAAAATTTCTTATTTGGATCTATTTGGCCTATGAAGTCTAAAGAGGTTTTAAATCCAATCAAAAAAGTGTTTTAAATGAAATCCTTTATTTTATTTAACTATTTTTAAAGAGTTCGAATTTGGTATAAATTTAAATGTATGAGTGCATCAAATACACTTATGTGTGTAAGTTACTCATTAAAGCTAACTTAAGAAGGAAATATTTTGTTTCCTTCTCTAAAATGTATGTACTAAATTAAGAGATGAAATAGCTTTAATTGGAGAGAGTATCCTTTCATTTCCCTCTCTGATTAGATTAATAATTCATTAAATGTCATTGATGATCAATTTAAAAATAGCATGATAGTGTATAATGTGTAAGTGCAACATAAAAGAAGTATGCATGGTTAATGATTTCCTTTATACATGACTTTGTTATTCATAACTTTCTTTTTTAATATAAAAAACAACATTCATTATATATGTAAAAACACATAATACATACATACATACATACATACGTACATACATACATATATACATACATACATTCTTGTTTACGCTGTAGTCGATTTTGGTTGTTTGATATTTTTAAAAGTAAAGCAAAAATTTAAAACTAGTTTTGGTTAATTGATATTTTGAAATCAAAATTGTATTTTACATAAAATTCCATTTTGTAAAACTTGAGTTGAGAACATATACATATATGTATATGTGTGTGTATTCACATATATGTATATACAATAATTGAATCAATGTTTTGAATTCAAAATAAAGTGTAACATATCTATTCAATCAATTTATAGTTTAATATACATATATATATATTCACACATACACATTCAATAAAAACAACAATCTTAGATTTAATTGTTAACTTAAAATAAAAGTTTTAATATTTAACAGAAAATTCCATATCTAAATCTTAGAATGAATTAACTTTTATTGTTATGTAAATATTGACTAAATTTGTTTCAAAATAACATGTAATATGTGTATTCAATTCCCAAACTTGTAACATAAAATTTAAATCAATTAATCAAACCAATTTTAAATACAAAATATTGTTCAAATAATAAATTCTAAAACAGAAAAGAATTAAACAACCAAGGCATATATAAATTCATGGTAATACGGTTCAAACCTAAACTAAAGATACAATATGAACAAAAGAATAAAAGGGGACATGGATCTAATAATATTAACACAAATGAACATATATTATTAGGGGATGGTTAACTTATGCAGATCTAAGTTGAATCAGTGTAATAGACATACTTTTAATTGAGGTAATAGAGTTTTGATTCACATGTTTAAAAATAATCAATTAAAAATATAATGAATCATTGACTTTGCACCAAAATAATGATAATCTGGCTCTAGGCTGCCCATGTGGAAAATTATGAGCACCTAGAGTTTAGAAAGGGAAAAATAAACTCCAGGTCAGTCAAGGGACTGGTATGAGATCTTAAAAACAGTTATTTTCATAAAAAATTAAAAAGAAACCCGCTATGCTTTTGGAAAATGAAACTACCATAAGGCCTCCCGCCGCACACACAATGCAAACGCAGAATTGGAGGAGATTTCTCCTTATGATAGTCAAACATGCTTGATACGCAAAATTATTTTTAATATTTTCATTAGTGCATAGTGCAGAAAACATTTCGAAAGTATAATATTAATCTTACCCAGCATAGACATTTCGAACTATGCCTACTATAACTACCATCTAAACAGTGGGTCGCCAGCATAAGTAAATGGCAGGTTATACAACTAAAACCGTACAAGTCATGTATTGGAGATTGGATTTCCAACAAATGGTCAGGCTAAGGAACTTCTTGGGCCATATGGGGTACGCCTCTGGAGGGACGCCCCGAGAACCTAGCCGGATCTCTGTCAATACAAGGCCGGGTTACCACTGTAACTATATAACTACTACACGAGTATGCCATCCCCCCTGTCGTAACCGACCTTTATCCGAGGATCCTCAAGACTAACAACCACAAAGTAATAAATTTGCAGCATTCACATAGGTTAAATATCTAGGCTCCATACCATGATACCACCACTTTCCAGAAGTAAATGAACATACCCTCAGGGGGCGCTACCCCCAAATAACCTTGCTGCATCCTTTCTGTTTCCACCATTTCTGGGGTGTGGGGTCCGACGAAGTCTCGTCCACAAAGCTACACTTTTCACAAAGCTATGCTTCGACCAACAAATGATCAACAGCACTTCGTATGCCACATTACCAAATTGGGAATGTATCACTAGTAACCATCAACTACATAACCTCTGTACTCGTACGTCACAAAGAAGGGTGCTAAGCTAAGAGACTAAATTCTCCACCACCAATAGAAATGTATTTGATAGAAACTAGCTTTACATCTCAAAGTGTAACGTCAGACACACATCCATACAAGTCCATTCCGGGATCGAACAGAACCGAAGGCACATCAAAAGAAGCACTTGCAATCCGGATCTTCACTAATCACGTCCGGAATCTCCATCACAAAGGGTAATAAAATCTTTATACCGGAGCAACCCGGTGCAGAGACATTCGATAGGTAATACTTTCATTTTCAAAATTACCCGGTCTTCAACACCATCTTCAAATGCAATCCCATTTCGTCGTATCATTATTCGGAATGGGTTTTATGACACAAAGTCCACTCCCGGCTAATCCGAATAATGAGCGCTTACTTTTAAAAATAAGTGGTACATTTAGATTTCAAACAAATCACAACAATTTTCACTTCGATCTTTTAATAATAAGATTCGTCACAAAGATTCAATGTGGTTTTCGAATAACCATTCGTTATCCGACCCCCGGTCGCATCGAAATTCAAATGCCACTTATAGGCCAATATTGATAGTCGGTTTCTTAACTATCAATCAATATTCGCAGCAATCACAGATTTCAAAAACTTTTCCTTCAGTTATTTACTTTCAAAATATCTTGGCAAGATATATTTTCACACTTCAACCATTTGAAAAACAAATTTCAAATCACTTTTCACCTTTTAATCCTTTGAAAACAAATTTCAAATCATTTTCCTCACATGGAATAAATTTCCAAATATTATTTATTTCCACTGAAAATTTGTCGAGTTCGAATACATAAAAATAATTTAAATTACTTATCCAAAATATAATTACTTTAAACATTAGTTATGAAAATATTATACTAATATCTCATATAAAAATTCAAGTTCAAACTAATTTAAAATTAAAATTATTGGATTGAGTGAAATTATTAAAATATCCATTTTCTAAATCGAATACCAATTAAATAATCACTTCTATAATTAAATAAATTTCTACTTTAAATATTTTAAAAGAACTTAAGAAAATAATTTCTCCACAACATCCTTTTCAAAAACCAACTTTAGAACTTTTAATTTTTATTTGAAAGCTACTTTGAAAACATACTCGGCTTTCTAGGGAGAATACACTTTCATTTCAAAATGGTTCATTTAAACCAATCAATAAATCCTTCTTCATTTATTTTAAATTTACGCTCTAAATCCGTAAATTTCTTTCCACACCTTTAAAAATAACCCAATGTTTGTTTTTAAAACAAAATTCCCTTTTCCTTTATAAATTCCCATGTGAATTTAGATTTCCAAATATCCACTGATATACGATTTTCAAATCGATTTTCAAATATTCACTTTCATATACCAAATCAATTTTCAAATTGATTTCCAAATTTATTTCAGACACCAAATTAATTTCCAAATCGATTTTCCAAATATTTATTTTTAAACACCAAATCAATTCCCAATTTTTTTTTCCTTTTAAAATAAAAATTCCTTTATCTCTTCCAAACTATTTAAAATTCGAATTTTTAATAAATCTTCAACTTTAAACAATATTACTAAAAATCCATTTATTAAAAACCTTTCCCATATTTTGGAATTTATTCAATAGGATTTCAAAAATAAAACTTTATCCTTTTGAAATTACTTCTTTTAAACTTATCCAATTCTAAAAAATAAATTTTTCTATAAACTTTCTACTTAAATTTCAAAAATCAAACTTTATTTATTTCTGGTATCCTACGATACCAAAAATATATTCGGCTCAATCATAGCCTTCCACAATTTCAATCACAAGTATAATCACATACAGATTATAAATAAATCAACACACAACATATGAAACAAATTCAAATGTTTGAGGAATCCAGTTGGATCCCTCTAACCTGTTTCCCTGCATCGATAGATTTTACCACAACAATTAAATACCAATTCCGCTTCGAGGCGGAATATCGCGGTATATGGGATTATATAAGATCATCCACTATTATGCGGCGCATAGGTCTCATCCGCTATATAATGCGGGAAATCAATCACTCCAAATACATATATAATACCAATTCCACTTCGAGGTGGAATATCGCGGTATATGGGTTTATATAATATCCTCCGCTATTATGCGGCGCATAGGGTCTAATCCAATACAACTGATAATAATTTATCGTCCAGGTACACAATTGAAAATTCTAAATTTATCTATTTAAAATTAAATCGAGAAATCCGATTGAGTGAGAAGATCTCACATTTTATTATGCATGCAATCCATTTTCATTCCAGCTTGATTTCTTTCAAATATTGACCTTGTATAAATAATTAAATCATTTATTAATATTCGAATAAATCACACAATTAAATTCCTATTAGATAAATTTAATTAACCAATGATTTTAATTTCAAAATAAAAATTTGATTTTAAACAAATACATAAATTTTAAACTAATTTTCCTTTTATAAATAATTTGGTAACTAAATAATTGAAATAAGTTTATTAACCACATAAGTTACCTTATTAATTTTTTTTAATCTAAACTGGTAGATTTAGAATGTGTATTTATTTTATTTCCTGTTCAATATATATATATATATATATATATATGTATATATATTTATAAAAGGATGCTAAATATATTTTCTACAGTTTATTTATATACACATATATATAAAGAAAATCTGTGTATATATATATATACTTCTTTGAATAAAAAGGTTTTCTATTCAAAATATATATATATATATATATATTATTGTATATATTTATATGACAAATTTTAAATTTTAAATTGCAAAGAATAAATGGAATATACCTCTCTGCACTGCTCGAGGCCGCCACTCTTCCCATCACGACCAGTTCGAAATTGGCACAGTATATCGAGGCAGAGCTCGACATTGGCCATCGTCATCAGCAACCTCCATAGTTGAACACTTCGAATTTGCAACCCCAGCCGTACGCGCTCCCTGATCGTGACGCGACCCATACACGCCATCTTCCCTTACCTTCCTTATGAGCCTCCACAAGCCCATTGCCGTAGATCGCCGTTCGCGATCCACAAATCAACGTCGCGGCCATGCATCGCTCCCCAAACACGAATTCTAGAAATGAGCCTCGCGAAGCATGATGCGATTTGGTTGTGGCCTCCCTTCAATCGCGAATCCCTAATATGCGATTTCCCCTGAATTGATTTTCGAACGAGATATTCTTCCCTTCTTCGATCGACAATGAATTTCATATTCTTTCAATTGATTGCTCGGCCACTTTTTTTTTGAGAAGGAACGAATTGATTCAAAATTTTGGGATTTTAGATTTTAAAAGGAATTTTGTTCAAACCGGATAAAGAAGAAAACTCGAGATTTACTTTCTTTTATTTTTTTTGGCTTTGTTTCGTTCGATCTGCTATGAATAACTGAAGAGGGGACGTGTGTTCTACCAAGTGGACACGTGCAATAAGGAAGGAAACGTGTTTAATTGTGAAAGCATTATTCAGAATAAAAATATAAAAAATATATATATATCAAATTTAAATCCAAATTCTTAAATTGTCTCTATTTTCGCAACAAAAAATCTCAACCTCCAATCGAGGCATGTTGCTAGGCGTTTACAATGTTAGACCCCCATTTCAAACACAGTGGAAATGGTTCCAATTCCTAATCCGATCCTATGGAGAAGATAGTTGTTTAGACCAGTTACTAAATTAAATTTCGATATAAATTTTCAACGCGTTTGCTTATCTTACGATCATACGACAACTCCGAATTCTACGAAAATTGAAATCCGATAATAATACAATATTACAGATCTAATGGAACTGGTTTCGTCGAAATCTGAGACCGTGCCTCAGATGGCTATTTTTAAATATCGATTTAAACGATATAATTACAAAACTTATCAAAGCATTTTCAAATCTAATTCTGAAGCTTCCTTTATCTTCAATACTATCAATATAAATTTTCTAAGCCTTGAAAATATTTTTAATCAGCTTAAAACTGTAGATTCAAATTTTTACCTAACTTCAATAAATTAAATTCAATAATTTAATTGCCAAATCCATAGTTATATTTGAAATTCAAGTTAAAATAACTTCCAAATAATTAAAATCAATTAAATATTTCAATTTCAAATGTCAAAAATTCTGGATCGTCACATTCTTCCCCCTTAAAAGAATTTTGTCTCGAAATTACTAGTTAAGAAGAAAGATCCTTAACCCATTTATCATTTTTGCAAAACCAAACAGTTTTATTAACTTGCCAAAGCAATTTTTTTATTAAAGATCCATTATCATTTCAATTGGCTTTCCAAAACCTTCCATCAATTTCGAACAACATTGTTTTCTTAATAATTCAAATTTTAAATTTTCAAAATTTTCTCAATTTTTTTTCTAACTCCCTAAATTTTCGAAAAATTTCGCCAGCGTCTCCTTTGTGCGGCTAGCTTGGTACGACTGCAAAATTCCCCAATGGCCCCCTAGATTTCAAAAAGAAAATGAAAAGCCAAGTGGCTAGACAAGAAAGTCATCAAATTTCATACTGAAATTTAAATACATACCTTTGTCAAGAAATTTAAATTTATCTTCGAAATCAAAATCCAATTCCCTTTGTATTTATATACACCTGCATGCTACTAAGCCATGATATCCAATTACCGTATCCAAATTCGTTTAATTCATTTCTTTATAGAATTTTCGATATATACTTCTTATACCATTTTTACTTCACTATTGAAGTTATATATCCATTGTCATTCAATCTTCCATTTTCAAATTCATTTGAATACAATTTACAATTCAATTCTATTTGGATTCAATTTACCTTCTGAATATTGAATTTTATCAACTATCTTTCATTCACAACTGATTCATATCACTATTTTAAATTAGTTTCATTTACTAATTCATTACAAATTCCGATTCATTTTATCTCAAACCATCTTTTTTTTATTTTCATCATTATTGTCTTAGTTCACTTCGAATTGATTTTACAACTTCATTTTATTTCACATAATTCAAATTGGTTTTCAATATTCAGTTTTCAATTCCAGTTGTATTCTTTTGTTCATTCCTAAATTTATTTTCTCCTTCACCTTATTTAACACGATTCAAATTAGTTTTAAACTTCTATAAGTTTTTTCACTTATTTTCATTTCATTTAATAAATTTACTTTCCCAACTTATTTTTTTTCACATTTACTTTTATCTAACTTCTCTTTAAGTTAGATTTTATTTTAAGAACTTCAAACTTTACCAGTTATCAAACTTAATTATACTCCATGAATATTTTAAATAGGATACTAGAGTCTTTCCCAGATTTCAAAAATCATTTTTTTAATTATTTCAAATTATCCTTTGAATTTCCAAAACCCAAACCCATTTTTGCACACAACTTTTATTTAAAATAATTTTGACAGTAATTCCTCTCTTGAAAACTCGAAAATGAACATCGATGATGCTGCAGTCATCACCGAAGTTATTTTCCAACGACCGAAAAGAGTTTAGTGCTTTCATCCCTTTAAAACATTTTTCCAAAACCTTTGAAAATTATTTTCAAATCAAAGGAATTTAATCTTTCCAAATTTCAAAATTTCAAATCTTTTCAAATTCTTTCAAATACTTCTCTGGAAGTCTATTTCAAATTATAAATCACATTTATAATTTTATATTTACAAATCTCATTTTTATATGGATTTTATTTCTCAACTTTTGATTACGATTTCAATTTCTTATTCAATAATCGATGATAAATGTTATCGCTTCCTAACATCAAAGCAACCATATATAACTATAAAAATTTATGGACAAATCATTTCCCTTCATATACGAAAATAATCTGGGTAAAATTATTTCATTTACCCTATTTTAAAAAATATATCATGTCGAATTATTCTATTCAAGTGTTTAGAGATCCCTATCAATAACTTTAATTACTCGTATTGATCAGAATCTATATACCACTCAACAAATCAATCAACACAATACAAAATAATTTTATATTCACTAACAAATACGCGCTCATATATATTAATGTACTCAAACTCATTCTAGAGTACTACTGACTCTATCTCTAATGAGTAATCCCCACTAGAGCCAAGGTTGTCAGTTAACCAATTGTTCTGATACCAAAATGTAATGACCCAATTTTTGTTCTTTCGAAAGTCGACATTAATACGTCCACTGTATCAAATGCCGCACAATCGAATGCCTAAAAACCGAACCATTAGGGATAAAGAAGAAGAAGATAGAAGAAGAAACAGAAACAACAATAGAATCTCACGTTTCGCAGTGGAACAACATATAATAGATAAATGAATATCTTTAAAACAAAGAACTATATCAGTTTTACATACATCACATTATCAGAGTTTAAAACAACACAAAACACAACATTGGCATTCATTAGAACTTGCTTACATGAAAACTTGACTAGATCCAACCCATACGCAGCGAACACTATACAATATAAGTGATATATCTCGCCATCCAGCGTGAACTCCAGATCTCCACAGCATACTTCTTGATTGACTTCGCTCCAGAATAATGATAACCTAGCTCTAGGCTGCCCGTGTGGAAAATTATGGGCACCCAGAGTTTAGAAAGGAATAATAAACTCCAGGTCAGTCATGGGATTGGTGTGAGATCTTAAAAATAGTTATTTTCACAAAAAAATAAAAAGAAACTTGCTGTGCTTTTGGAAAATGAAACTACCATAAGGCCTCCCGCCACACACACAATGCAAATGCAACTAAACAGTGGGGCGCCACCATAGGTAAATAGTAGGTTATACAACTAAAACCGTAAAAGGCGCATATTGGAGATTGTATTTCCAACAAACGGTCAGGCTAAGGAACTTCCTGGGCCATATGCTTACGCCTCCAGAGGGACGCTCTGAGAACCTAACTGGATCTCTGCCAACACAAGGCCGGGTTACCTCTATAACTAGGTAACTACTACATGAGTATGCCATCCCCCGATTGTAACCGACCTTTATCCGACGATCCTCAACACCAAAAGCACAAAGTAATAAATTGGCAGCATTCACATCGGTTAAATATATGGGCTCCATACCGTGATACCACCTCTTTCCAGAAGGAAATGAACATGCCCTCAAGGGGCGCTTCCCCCAAATAACCTTGCTGCATTCTTCCTGTTTCGACCATTTTCGGGGTGTGAGGTCCGACGAAGTCTCGTCCACAAAGCTACACTTTTCACAAAGCCATGATTCGATCAACAAATGATCAGCAACACTTCGTATGCCACATTACCTATTAGGAATGTATCACCAGTAACTATCAACTATATAACCTCTGAGCTCGTACGTCACAGAGAAAGACGTTAAGCAAAGAGAATAAATTCTCCGCCACCAACATAAATGTATTTGATAGAAACTAGCTTTACATCTCAAAGTATAACGTCAGCCACACATCCATACAAGTCTGTTCCATAATCAAACGGAACCGAAGGCAGTTCAAAAGAAGCCCTTGCAATCCGAATATTCACTAATCATGTCCGGAATCCCCATCACAAAGGGTGATAAAATCTCTATAATGGAGCAACTCGGTGCAGAGACATTCGACAGGTAATCCTTTCATTTTCGAAAATACCTAGTCTTCAACACCATCTTCAAATGCAATCCCATTTCGTCATATCATTATTCGGAATGGGTTTTATGACACAAAGTCCTCTCCCGGCTAATCCGAATAACGAGCGCTTATTTTTAAAAATAAGTGCTACATTCAAATTTCAAACAAATCGCAACAATTTCCACTTCGATAAACAAAAGATCCATCACAAAGATTCGATGTGGTTTTCGAATAACCATTCGGTATCCAACCCCCGGTCGCATCGATATTCAAATGCCATTTAGAGGCCAATATTGAAAGTCGGTTATTCAATTATCAATCAATATTCGCAATAATCACAGATTTCAAATAATTTTCCTCCAGTTATTTACTTTCAAAATATCTTCGCAAGATATATTTTCACACTTCAACCATTTGAAAAACAAATTTCAAATCACTTTTCACCTTTGAATACTTTGAAAACAAATTTCAAATCATTTTCCTAACGTGGAATAAATTTCCAAATATTGTTTATTTCCACTGAAAATTTGCCGAGTTCGAATAATTTAAAATAATTTAAATTACTTATCCAAAATATATACTTGGAAACATTCAAAATAAAAACTATTTTAAAACACTTTATTTAAACATTAGTTATGAAAATATTATACTAATATCTCATAAAAAAATTCAAGTCCAAACTAATTTAAAAATAAAATTATTAGATAAAGTGAAATTATTAAAATATCCATTTTCTAAATCAAATATCAATTTAAATACTTAAATAATCACTTCAATAATAAATTAAGTAAATCTTTACTTTAAAGATTTTAAAACAACTTAAGAAAATAATTTCTCCACAACATCCTTTTTAAAAACCAACTTTATAACTTTTAAATTTTATTTGAAAGCTACTTTGAAAACATACTCGGCTTTCCAAGGAGAATACACTTCCATTTCAAAATGGTTCATTTAAATCAATCAATAAATCCTTCTTGATTTATATTAAATTTACGTTCCAAATCCGTAAATTTCTTTTCATACTTTTAAAAATAACCCAATGTTTATTTTTAAAACAAAATTTCCTTTTCCTTTATAAAATTCCCATTGTGAATTTAGATTTCCAAATATCCACTAATATACGATTTTCAAATCGATTTCCAAATATTCACTTTCATATACCAAATCAATTTTCAAATTGATTTCCAAATTTATTTCAAACACCAAATTAATTTCAAATCGATTTCCCAAAGATTTATTTTTAAACACCAAATCAATTCCCAAAATTTATTTCCTTTTAAAATAAATTCCTTTATCTCTTCCAAACTATTTAAAAATTCAAATTTTTAATAAATTCTTCAACTTTAAACAATATTACTGAAAATCCATTTATTAAAAGCCTTTCCCATATTTTGGAATTTATTCAATAGGATTTCAAAAATAAAAGTTCATCCTTTTAAAATTCCTTCTTTTAAATTCAACCAATTTTCAAAAATAATTTTTTCTATAAACTTTCTACTTAAATTTCAAAAATCAAACTTTATTTATTTTCGGTGTCCTACGATACCAAAAATATATTCGGCTAAATCATAGCCATCCGCAATTTCAATCACAAGTATAATCACACAAAGGTTATAAATAATTCAACACACAACATATGAAACAAACCAAATGTTTAAGTAATCCAGTTGGATCACTCCAACCTGTTTCCCTGCATCAACAGTGTTAGCACAACAATTAAATACCAATTCCACTTCGAGGTGAAATATCGCGGTATATGGGATTATGTAAAATCATCCGCTATTACACGGCGCATAGGGTCTCATCTGCTATATAATGTGGGAAATCAATCACTCCAAATACATATATATTACCAGTTCCACTTCGAGGTGGAATATAGTGGTATATGGGCTTACATAATATCCTTCGCTATTATGCGGCACATAGGGTCTAATCCAATACAATTGATTATAATTTATCATCCAAGCACACAATCAAATTTTTTTAATTTAACTATTTTAAATTAAATCGGAAAATCCGATTGAGTGAGATCCTTTTATTATGCATGCAATCCATTTTCATTCCAGCTTGATTTCTTTCACATATTGACCTTGTATAAATAATTATATCATTTATTAATATTCGAATAAATTGAACAATTAAATTCCTATTGGATAAATTTAGTTAGCCAATGATTTTAATTTCAAAATAAAAGTTTGATTTTAAACAAATACTTAAATTTTAAACTAATTTTCCTTTTATAAATAATTAGGTAATTGAATAATTAAAATAAGTTTATTAACCACATAAGTTACCTTAATAAAATTTTTCAATCCAAACTGGTAGATTTAAAATGTGTATTTATTTTATTTTCTGTTCAATGTGTGTGTGTATATATATATATATATAAATTTATAACAGGCTGCTAAATATATTTTCTATAGTTCATTTATACACACATATATATAAAGAAAATCTGTGTATATATACACTTCTTTGAATAAAAAGGTCTTTTGTTCAAAAATATATATATGTGTATATATTTTATTTTATATATTTGTATGACGAATTTAAAATTTTAAATTGCAAAGAATAAATGGAATATACCTCTCTGCACTACATGAGGCCGCCACTACTTCCCATCACGACTAGTTCAAAATTGGCATAGTATCTCGAGGTATTCTTCCCTTCTTCGATCGACAATGAATGTGATTTCCCTCGAATTGATTTTAGATCGAGGTATTCTTCCCTGATAAGTGATTTCCCTCGAATTGATTTGTGAATGAGATATTCTTCCCTTCTTCAATCGACAATGAATTTCATGTTCTTTTAATTGATTGCTCGGCAACTTATATTTTTTTTTGAGAAGGAACGAACTGATTAAAAAAATGGGGATTTTAGATTTTAAAAGGAATTTTGTTCGAACCAGATAAAGAAGAAAACTAGAGATTTACTTTCTTTTATTTTTTTGGCTTTGTTTCGTTCGATCTGCTATGAATAACTGAAGAGGGGACGCGTGTTCTACCAAGTGGACACGTGCAATAAGGAAGGAAACGTGTTTAATTGTGAAAGCATTATTCAGAATAAAAATATAAAATATATATCATATTTAAATCCAAATTCTTAAATCGTCTCTATTTTTGCAACATAAAATCTCAACCTCCAATTGAGGCATGCCGCTAAGCGTTTATAATGTTGAACCCCTATTCTGAACGCAATGGAAATGGTTCCGAGCCTAATCCGATCGTATGGAGAAGATAGCTTTTTAGACCAGTTACTAAATTAAATTTCGATATAAATTTTCTGCGCGTTTGCTTATCGTACGATCATACAAAAACTCTGAATGCTACGAAAATTAAAATCCGATAATAATACAATATTACAGATCCAATGGATCTGGTTTCGTCAAAATCCAGGACCGTGCCTCGGATGGCTATTTTTAAATATCGATTTAAACGATATAATTTCAAAACTAATCAAAGCATTTTAAAATCCAATTCTAAAGCTTCCATTATCTTCAGTACTATCAATATAAATTTTCTATGCCTTGAAATATTTTTAATCAGCTTAAAACTGAAGATTCATATTTTTATCCAACTTCAATAAATTAAATTGAATAACTTAATTGCCAAATCCATAGTTATATTTGAAAATCAAATTAAAATAACTTCCCAATATTTAAAATCAATTATATATTTCAATTTCAAATGTCAAAATTTCTAGGTCGTCACAAATGTTATGCTTTGAAATTTGGTTGCTACAAAGGCCTTGCACCATTATTCTCGAATAATGTTATGTTATAACATTTTATTACTATAAGCCTTACATCATCGTTTTCGAATAATGTTATATTCTAACATTTTACTACAAATTTTATTGTTTTTCACTTCCAGTTTTTCCCTATAATAAAATTGACGACACATTAAGGATGTTGGCTTCCAACTACTTAAGCTACCTTATGTCTAGCTATCGAGCATTTACGAGTAAGCTATCATATGTCCAACTATCAAGCCTCCAAGGTTATATATCGTATATTTATGCTATGATCTTCCAAGATTAGTTTTCACATATTAAGGTTATTGAGTTTCTAAGATTATATATCAAATATATATGCTATCGAGCTTCTAAGGTTATCTATCGTATATTTAAGCTATCGAGCTTCTAAGATAGCTATCGCATATTCATGCTATCGAGCTTCTAAGATTAGCTATCGCATTTTCAATCTATCAAAGATCTAAGTTATCAAAGATCTTGGCCATCGAAAATCTAAGCTATCAAAGATTTAAGCTATCAAAGATCTAAGATATAGCTATTGCATATGTAAAATAAGTTACGAAGACGTAAACTACCTATTGAAGATTTAAGCTATCAAAGATATAAGATACAACTATCATAGAAATAAAGCTATCGATGATGAAATGTAGGCTATAAAGGATTTAAGATTATGCTATTGCATATCTAAAATGGAAAATCTGTAATTAAATAGAAAACTGAAATTTTGCTTAATAAATAAATACTTCATAACTAATTCTCTACACATATCACTTGCTTATTATTATGTTTACACTACAACAATAATGTATGCTACAAGCATGATATTCTTCCTTTAATCTCTCTTTCATTAATCTAGTTCTTTAATTATGAATTAATTAAAGGTATTTTTTGCCCTTCTGTTTAATTCGTATAAATTCAAAAAATCATGGAAATTTTCCTAAAATTTGACAAAATTTCGAAAATATTTTTCTTTACCTTTAGTAAAAATTTCAAATCAAAATATTAAAATTTAATATTTTTATACATTAATTTATAGTCAAAACTACCCATTTTCATCCTACAAAATGCATAATAAATTATTTACCCATATAGAAATTCTGAAAACTAAAACACATCTCAGTTCAATGATGTAAACATCACATAAAAATTCAATCCATTTGGAGATGATTAATTTGTGTTTACTCCTAAACATATCGTAAACAATGTTTTTTATGCCAAAAATTATATAGGATTAATTTGTCATCATCAAAACATGATTATCAGCGTTTAAAACAGCAAAAATATGTGAAATTTAAATCTAAATGATAACGATATGAAATAGGATTAGTATTACTCACTTAGATGGAAAGCTTGATTAAAATCTCTTCCTTTTCTATGAAATGAAAGCTTGTGTTTGTCCATTTTTAATTTTCTTTTCTTTCCTTTTTCTGTGATGGAGGCCAAATTTTGTAATTGACTTTGTAATAGAGAATAAAGAGAGAATAAGAAGAATAGGAGATATGGGTTAATAGTTTTGGCTTGGGCCAAAATTCCCTTTCTAGCTTAATTTATTAATTCCTTAACCCCTTTTATTATGGCATTCTCTATTTATTCATTTAATCTTTATGGCTGAAAGTATTAATATTATAATTCTTTATTTGTGATTTAATTTGTTAATTAATCCCATATTATGACACTTCAAGATAAGGGGTGTTGCTGTTTTATTAACTTATAAGGATTCCATCTTAAAATTTAGATATGGCAGGACAATGATATCGGCCATTGATGCAAATGAACACGCGATTACAACGATTACACTAGTTTCTTACCAACGTAAAACCATCTATCATCAATCACAATGTATTAGTTCCACTATTACTACAAAATCATATCATAACACAAAATATATTAGCGTGATTACTAATACATATAATAGCCAAACAAGCATTCTGTTAAATATACATCCAAAACAACTTAGGATAGATATTCCTAATATCAACCTCTGCCTCTTAAGTAGAATCATCTTTATTGTCACTCCATTAAATGCAAACAAATCCAATAACTTTGTTCCTGAACTCTTTTTATTATGGTCTACTATTCCTTTTTGTCGTCGAATATACGTAAAATCTCTATATATGAATCCTCGATCGCTTTTGTTTTCAGTACCGTAGTAGGGTCATGCACACATTTCCTTAAATGATAAATGTAAAAAATAATATGCGCACTACCAAACTACTAGTTAACTCAACTCGATATGCTAGTTTATCAATCCTCCCTATCATTGAGAATGGACATACATATCGAGGAGCCAATTTTCCCACCTTCTCAAAGCTAATAACATCTCCCATCGATATAACTCTTTTGTCTTGACTGTGCAGCTTTCATTCTAGTGCATATCAGCTCTATCCCCTGAGTTGCATACATTACCAATGTAAGTCCTAATACGAGTCAATCTCGTATGTCTAACCAAAATATAAGTAGCTTATATGGTCTCCTATATAGCGCCTCAAATGAGACCTACTATTACTCGATCGGTACTATTATTGTAGAAAAACTCCACCGGATGGAAATTTACTTCCCAAGACCCCCAAAATCCAAGCCACATGCTATTACCATATCCTCCAAAACTTCATTTCACTTCCTATTTGACCATCAGCCTGTGGGTGCTAAGCCGAACATAAATTCAACTTTGTGCCCATAGTTCTATACATTTCTCCAAAATTCATTAGTAAACAATATGTCTTTATCGCAAATAATGCTGTTTAGAATCCCATAGAGTCTCACAACATTTTTTGTATAAATCTTCGCAAAACTAGTTGTCGTTCTTGTCGATTTTACTTTGATAAAACAGATATTCTTAGTTAGTCTGTTGACTAATATTTAGAGACTATTGTTATACCCAATTTTTTTGAGAAATTAAGGGAAAATGGTAGCAAGATAGAAGTAATAGAGTATAATAAAGGATGACAAATTATCGAAAACCCAAAGACAAGCCATCAAAGATGTAAGAGGCAAAACTATTGAAGATGTAAAGTGAAGAGCTATCTTAAATTTAGGTAAAAGGTTAGTAAAGGTTAAAGAGAAGAGCTACCAAAGTTTTAAAGTAAAGTGCTATACGAAGTTTAAAGTAAAGGGCTATTATAGGTTTAAAGTGAAGAGCCACCGAAGGTTTAAAGTGATGTGCAATTAAAGGATTAATGTGAAGAGATATTAAAGGAGTAAAAGTGAAGAGCATTCGAAGGTTTATAGAAAAGAATTGTTAAAGGTTTAAAGTAAAAATCTATTAGAAGTTTAACGTAGAAGGTATTGTAGATACAAAATAAAGGCTATCAAAGATTTGTGGCAGAATCTTCCATAGATCTTAAGTTGAGGCGATTGAAGATCGATAGTAAAAGATATCAGGAGTCTAAAGAAAGTGCTACCGAGAATCAAACAAAAAGGAAATCATGGACATAAAGCAAAGAAGCTATTGAAACCCAAAGATAGAGCCATAAAGTCTAAAATAAAAGTTATTGAAGTTTAAAGTGGAGCTGTCAAAGGTTTAAATTTGGAGAGCTATTGAAGGTTTAAAGCAAAGAGCTAATAAAGGTTAAAAGCAGAGAGCTATTGAAGGTTTAAAGTGAAAAGCTATCGAAGGTTAAAGCATTGAGATATTAAAGGTTTAAATTAGAAGATATCATATATCTAAAATAAAGGCCATCGAAAATCTGAAGTAGAAGCCATCGTTGATCTAAAGTAGAGGCTATCAAAAATCTAAAGTAAAAGCCATATGGAGTCTATAGAAATTGCTATCGAGGACCTAAAGCAAATGTTGTTGTGGACCTAAATAAGAGAAGCTATCAAAAGCCTAAAGATAGAGCTATCAAAAGTCCAAAATAAATGCTATCGAAGGTTAAAATAATTCCTATTCAGGGCTCAAGAAAAAAGTGCTAACTAACTGGTTATGCCATGTCAGCATAAAAGAAAGAGGAAAAATAGGAGAAACAAGTAATTTGTATCAAAGTGCCATGTCGATAATGTACCATGTCATCAGTTAGCCTAAGCCATCTCAATCGTCTAAGGGTGCAACTTCCCACATATCAAGAATCTAATGGTGTAATTTTACTATAAATGGGCATGTGCCCGACATAAGAAGGGGCCAATTTATTAATTCTCTTCCTGCTTCATTTTCACTTGTAACTAAGATACACACACACACACACACACACACACACACACACACACACACACATATATATATATAAGTAGAAAGCTTAATTTGACACTTTAATGACCACCTTTGTTAAATCATTTTTCCAACCTATAACAAAGAACTATTTTACTTAGTATTTTCATACTTGTCCTAGGTCCTAGAGGAACTCCTCTTGCACAATTAACATTCGCATAAAGCTAAAACGTTAAGGCAAAATTCTAGGCCTAACATTAAGAAAGCTACCAAAAATATTTTAATTCACTAATGATCCGCTATACTAAACTAAACTAAGACGATAAGGATGAAGAAGGTGGATGGCAGTAATAAGAAGTGGTCTATAACACAAATCTAAAAGAGAACGTGGCACCCAATTTTAGTGTAGTTAACATTGAAGTTAGTCAAGATTCCATGCCCTATAGGTTGAAAATGAAAGTGTGGTATTAAAAATGATGCAAAAAGAACTCGACACAATGAATGAACTAATTGAAATCCTGGTGTCACAAAGTCTTCAATGGTAAGAATAATAAAGGATAATTGGGGAGATGTGGATTCCTCTTTGAGGAAAAATGTGCATCTCTTCCAGGAAAGAGAAATCTTGGAAAGGACGTCTTAAAACAAATAGAATAAGGGGCAACTGATGTTGGAAAGCCAACTTGAACTCCATCAAATTTATATGTTAATATGAAAATGGGCACTAAAATAGACGATCAACCAATTAAGAAATCATCTAAGGAGCCTAGGAAGCTTAATAATTCCCCATAAGTGCGATCCGCAAGCTCTCAATATGGGATGGAGTACAAGATAAGTAGAAGGGCTCCGAAAATAATGAAATCTACCTAAGAGACTTGGCACATAAGATGGCCTAGGATATGGCAAATTTACAGGGGAAAAGAACTCTAGAACCAATATTCAATAACAACTTTAGAGAAGCTCCATTTACATGGGAAATAATAGAGGTTTTTCTTTTCGATGATCATCCTCTAGCTTTTAAAAGCCAAACTAATATGTATAATGCGCCTAGAGCAGTATATTGTAGGATATTCTTGGCAACTTTTCTTAGGGTCGCAAGCAAATGGCATTGATAATATTAGAAGAAAAGCATCAACTCAAGTAGCTAATTTTCTGATGAGTTTTTTGCTCATTTATGCACATAAAAAGTTCCACAATGGATATAGATGTGCTAGCTAATATGAAAAAACATCCAGGAGAGTTCTCAAAAGAATGTTTGGAAATGATCGACGCTAAGGCTAACAGAGCCAGAAATGTAAGTGAAAGAGGAAAACTCATGGCTATCAAATTAGGAATTAATTGAAAACACTCCATTCTGGATGGTATTGTACATACATGGTTATAGAGATTTGAAGGATTCCCATTTCTAGGCTTATAGATTCAATATGAGAAAATGAAGTTATGGAAAAACGGAAGAGAAGGCAATAGAGTTGGTTTTTCTTCCCTAAAAAAGAAATGGAGATGTGACAAAGTTCAAAAGGAAAGTTTTGCATTTTTAAATCAACCCATCTCATTTGTCTTTTATTACTAAGGATGAAATTGAATACCCAACA
The DNA here is from genome assembly GCA_030765085.1 of Allium cepa. Taxonomy (NCBI): domain Eukaryota; kingdom Viridiplantae; phylum Streptophyta; class Magnoliopsida; order Asparagales; family Amaryllidaceae; genus Allium; species Allium cepa. Next base: position 209,829,564 of record CM060934.1, read on the forward strand.
CTATTCAAAGCTCGAACCAATCCCAATAAGAAATAAAGGAGGATATAACTACATTTCACAAAGCTAACGGATATAAAACTGAAAATTTCTATGCTCCGGGAGGGGTAAGTCAGAAAATGATTAGAAGGGTGGAGTTGAAGGAATTTTTTGTACAGGGATTAGAAGTTCCCATAACTAAGTGGCCATGCAAATCCACTACCCAATGGTGCTAACATTATGGAAATTGAGCCTGAAGGAGAATTCCAACTACTGATAAATCACATTGACGTGATCCATGTAGTCCTACATATTACGGAGGCAAGTAAAGGAGAAAGGACTAGGTAACTAAAGGAGGAAAAGGAGGGAACTTATTCTATAGGAGAAGAGCCTCTAATTAAACCTTAAAAATGTGCATGTCAATGTCAAACCTAACAATAACCACTAAGGACTTAGAGGAATAAGTCATCCACGCAATGATCATTTGGCGATTACAACACAAACTAGCATAGCGTTAGTATCCCAATTCCTTGTGGATACGGGAAGCAATGAAAACATAATCTTCAATCATACCTTCGATTAGATGGATACCTTCAAAGCCAATCTTGAACCACGTCTTGAACAAATCTTTAGGTTCAATAATATTGTATCAACTCTATAAGAGAAGATTAAGTTATATGTCCAAGTAGGGATTCCTTTGTTCACAAAAAATTTTGAGATTTCTTTTGTATTCATGAACTAGCCATCCTACTATAATGCCTTCTTTGGGAGATAAGTGTCGAATGAGACGGATGTTTTTGTCTTACCAATGCATCTAATTGTAAAGTTTCTTTCTAAGGTTAGATAAGGGACTATTAGGGTTGAGCACTCTAGTGCAAAAGAAATGCATTTCGCCACCTAGTAGTAACTAGATAAATGAATGGTCCTTTTATGATTCCATGGTAAGTAAAATCGAGGAAACTGAAAACCCTCAACCCTTGGACATCATGGATCATAAATTTCAATGCCTAGGGAAATAAGAAAAACTTTCCTACTAATAAACAAAAGGAGTCATATGGGAAAACTAGTGAACATGGAAGAAAAAGAAAGCTTGATGAGCCAGCCAAAAAAAATCTAGAAGTAAACCAAGAAGAAGAATAAGAAATAGTTGTTCTTGAAATTGATTCCGGCGATATTTAAAGGAATAATATGTCTTTATGAAAATTGGAAGGATTTACCATATATCCCTATTATCTAACAAAAATAGTCCAAATAGGAAGAGAACCAAATGCATGTACGGGAGAAAGGATAATTTCTGTCATTCAATTAAAGATAGCTGCCTTTGCCTGGACCTATGCGAATCCGGTCGGAGTCCATCATATGATAACATGTCAAGCTCTTAACATACACTTAAGCTTCACTCCTATAAAATAAAATAAAAGTCAGTTAGATTGGGTTTAGTCAATTGATCCATAAAAGAAGGTTAAGAGATTGTTGGAAAAGGCATTATCTGGGAAGTTTATTACCCAAAGTGGTTAGCAAACCCAGTATAGATCAAGAAGTCTAATGAAAATGGAGAATGTGTATTGGTTATATATATTTTTGATTAAAGCTTGTCTAAAAGATTTCTATCGCTTCCAAGAATTGATAATTAATAGAGGCAACAAGTGGGCATAAGCTATTATCCTTCATGGATGCCTATTCGAGTTATAATCATATCCCGATTTCAAGCCCAATAAGGAGCATACTAGTTTTATAACCAGTTGAAGAACATTGCTACCAATTAATGATTTTGTTCCTAAAGAATGCAGGAGCTATTTATCATTGATTAGTCAATAGGATGTTCAAAAATCAATTTGGGAAAAATTGTTAGTTTATGTAGATGATATGTTAGTCAAATGCAAAGAATAAGTTGACAACATAAAATACTTAGATGAAATGTTTGGAGTTTTGCGTAAATATAATTTGAAGCTAAACCCATTCTTTTAGGATATAGGATGGGAAGTCTTTAGGGTATATAGTAAGTTGTAGCAAAATAAAGGCTAACTCCAACCAAATAAAGGCAACTAGATAGATAGTAGAGCCTAAAACCATCAAAGACGTAATGAGTTTAAATAGAAGGGTGTTTACAATCAATAGATTCATATCAAAAGAATGTGAAAAATACATCCCATTCTTGATGTGGTTAAATAATATGGGACTTTTGAATAAAAAACTTAATGTCATAAAGCTTTCAAGGAATTGAAAGACCATTTAGAAAGGCTCCTAATACTTTCAAGCCTAGTGTAAGGAAAAGACTTATCCTTATATATGGACTAGAACATGCCATTATTATGATTTAGGTAAGAGAATAAAACAGAGCTTAATCACCTATGTACTAACAAGTAAAAGCTTTAAAGACATAGAAATAAGATATACAATCATGGAGAAAGTGGCCTATTATTTAATGTTAATGGCTTGTAAGTTAAGGTATTATTTCCATGCACATCCGACAAAATCTTGACTTATTACCCAATCAGGAAAGTGTTTTGTAAGCTAGAAACACCTTGAAGGTTAATAAAATAAGGAATGGAATTAAGTCAATATGACATAACTTGCTTACCCAGAGTGGAAATAAAGGTTCAGGCATTCGCTGATTTTATAACTGAATGCACAAGATTGATCGAGGAATAAATAGAAACAGAAAGAAAATGTGAGCTATAGTAATAGTTATTTGTAGATGGATCTTCAAATGAATAACGGATCAGATCTAGATATGTGTTAATCACTATAGACAGACATCATTTATATGACATCATGAAATTAAGATGCTAAGCAACTGATAACATTGTTGAGTACAAATCTATGATAATTTGTTTAACTTTAGCACGTTAACGAAAAAATCCAAAAAATCAGAATATTCCGTGATTCACAATAGAAGGTGACTCAAATAAATTAGGCTTATAAAATAAATAATTCATGGTTGTCTCAATATGTAAAGAAAGTCCATGAGATATTATCTTCGTTTGAAGATTTTTTAGTTCATTAAATACTAAGAGGAAAAAACGCTTAAGTATATTACTTAACAAAATTGGTAAGCTCATGAAGAACCCTGAGGTGAAGATTGTTCCTATAACGTTCTAAAAAAACCCCAATGTAATAACAAAGGAGTAAAGATCATAGGCAAAAGTCTTAGTGATAATTCATTTGCAATCTCAACAACAGCAAAGCAATGAGAAATAGTTGAAGGAATACATTAATCAAGGAATGAATTATGGAAGGTTAAATGCAAACGCAAATGGAAATCCTCGAGATGATTAATATAGAAATAATTTGATGGTACCAATAATAGAATATTGGAAAAGAGAAATTACCAAAAGATATGAATAAACCAAAGATTATCAAAATCAAGCCCCATCTTATATTATGATAATGAGATACTCAAGGAGACTCTATCCTCTATTTTTGGTGCATAACACCATAAAAGTGATAGATAGAAGCCCATGAAGGATTTTGTGGAGATTACTCTAATGGAATAAAACAAGCGAAGAAATTAATGAAACAAGGGTAGTACTAGCCTTGAATAAGTAAAGATGCCTTGATTTATGCAAAAGGATGTTATAAATGCCAGCGATTCTCGAGATATTCTTGACTGCCTCCAAATGAATTAACGTTTGTAACCAATCCTCAACCTTTCGATGTATGTGTGATTAATTGAATTAGTCACACATGCGGTTATATCCCTAAGGGATTACTAATAAAGAAGACTGGATGGAACTATAAGAGTTAGAATGTGGAATTCCAAACATTTAAGCCCGTTCTTCACATCATTAGATCAATTGGAAAGAGGAACGCTCTTTAAATTAAATCTAATATGCCAGGCTTACGTTCACAATTCAAAGAAAATTTAGCCATGAAGGGTAGAAATAAAGTTGATTTTGATTTAAACTACTAAGAAGGAATATTAAAATAAGGGAAATCTTCCAACCTAAGGGAAAGAGTTTCCAAAAAAAATTCAAAAAGATTTTCCCTAAAAAGGTAATTTTTATAAATCAATTTTGAATAAAACAACAAAAATTTCCTTTGTACAAAATTGGAGGCCGGTTTGAAAGAAAATTTCCAAGGAGAAATCCAATTTTCCAAAGAAAATATCTAGATATCAATTTTTCAACATTTTTCATAGTTCAATGGTTGATAACCTCACTAAGGAATGATCCACACAAAAATTTATTCATGCCTTCAGTGAGTATAATTAATGTACTAGCCCTTGATTCAAGATGCACCATGCTTAATAAAGCTCCCAACTTGACAAGGTCTGTAAGATTCTTTAAGCAAAGGCAAATCTTGTACCCGGGACGTTAAAAGCTCGTGACCAATTTCAAATGCATCCAAGGGAGTTGTGAATGCCTTAGCATTAGTTCTAAGTTAACCATACAAATGTCTAGTAGAGGACATTAAGAATAGTCCAAATATGCCTTTGACCCATCACCTGGGCCTGGTAAAAGCAATGATCTAGAAGAAAGAATATTGTATCTAACAATCAAAGAAAATCAAAAGAGCAAGCATATTATCCAACTAGAGGACGATCAAAGTAGCACATGATGAAATGGATTTATTGAACCTTGATAAGGATATCATCACATTAACAAAGAAAAAATCAGGAGGTGAATCAACATACAAAGAATCTACTATTTACCTATGGATAAGTGGCCACTTTAGAAAAGAACACTTTAAGAAAAAGTCAATAATACTAACAAATTGATGGAGATTAGAGGAAAATAGGATTTGTATATGAGAAACAAAACCTTTATCAAAAAATAGGTTCTCGTTGATTTATTTTATAAATGTTCATGATCGATGGGAATTCCAGCTAATCGAAAAAGCAGCTCTAAAGAAGGAAATCTTTAATGGCCAAAGAGAAAAGTCAAAATAAATTGGAATAAAAGAAAGAAGTAAAAAAATTATTTAGGCCAAAGCATAAGCAAACTCTTATGGGGCGAAATGCTATACCCAATTTTTACGAGAAAAGGGGAAAAAATAGAAGCAAGTTAGAAGTAATAGACGGAAATAAAGGCAAACAAAATTATCAAAGACCAAATGCGAGCTATTAAGGATGAAAGAGGCATGCTATTGAATATGTAAAGTGAATAACTATCACAGGTTTAAAGTATTGAGCCATCAAAGGTATAAAGTGAAGGGCTATCGAAGATTTAAAGTGAAGGGATATTGGAGGGAATAGCTATCGAAGGTTTAAAGTGAAGAGCCATTGATTGTTTAAAGTGGTGAGCTATCAATGGTATTAAAGTAAAGACCTAGAAGGTTTAAAGCTGAGAGTTATTGAATGTTTAAAGTGAAGTGCAATCGAAGGCTTAAATTAAAGAGCTATCGATAGCTTAAAATGGAGGCTATCGTACATCTAAAATAATGATTGTTGAGGACCAAAAGTAGAAGATATTGTAGATCTAAAGTAGAGGCTAACGTAGATCTAAAGTAAAAGCTATCCGAAGTATAAATAAAGTACTATTGACAATTTAATGCAAAGGATATCCTAGACCTAAAGCAAAGAAGCAATCGAACAACTAAAGAAAGAGCCTTTGAAAGTCTAAAATAAAAAAGCTGTTGAAGTTTTTAGGTAAAGAGCAATAAAAAGTGCTATTGAAGTTTTAAAGTAAAGAGCTTTTCAAGGTTTAAAGAACTAGAAGCTATCATAGATCAAAAACAAAAGCTATTGAAGATGTAAAGTAGAAACTATCGGAGATCTTGATTAATTGCTTCAGAGATCTGAAGTAAAAGTTATCGAGAATCTAAAGAAAATGTTATCGAAGATCAAATGCAAAGTTTATTGTGGACCTGAAGCATAGAAGCTATCGAATATAGAGCTATCAATAGTATAAAATAAAAGATATTAAAGGTTAAAGTAAGTGTTATTGGGCCTCAACCAAAAGTGCGTTTGGACCTTTATCAGAACCATCCACGTGTTAACACTATGATGAACTTGTTGTGCCATGTTGGCATAATAAAAGGAACAAAGGAGAAAGAAGTACTTTGTATCATAGTGCCATGTTTCATGTCAATAACATGCTACATCATCAGTCACCCAAGAATTTTCAATTGTCCAAAGCTACAACTTGCCACATGTAAAGAATCTAATGGTATAACTTTTCTTTAAATCGGTATGTACCCTACATAAGAAGCGGTCAGTTTTGAATTCTCTCCTTCCTCATTTTTATTTACAAATAAGACATAAATAAGAAGCTCAGGATGGGGCTTTAATGGCTACGAAAATCAAATCATAATTGGCAAACTATGGTAAAGGACTATTATACTTAATATTTGCATAGTTGTTCTAGTGGAACTCCTCTTGCATAAGAAATATGCATACCTGTTCTAAAATTTAAAAGTTTGGCCAAATTCATTGCTTAACAACCATCATTTTCTGTTCTTGACCTTAACAATCCATCGACAAAATCCATAGATATGAACCCCACTACTAAGTCGACACTTCTAAAGTTTAAAGAAAATTAATTCACTTCAGATGTTCAATCTTCACTTAGTGACTTGTGAAAACACTTTTTCACACATTTACCGACATCACTCTTTATCCTCTAAAAGAACATAGATTTCATTTTACGATATATCTTTGTTCCTTTGGGATGAATTATAAACTTTGACGATGACTCTCTTATAAGATTTCCTTTTGAAGTTTTCCCTTATTTGGGACACACAATCTTCCTTTCTTTCTTATCCATCCCTTCGAGTCAATCTCAAATTCCTTTAGGTCTATACATCCACACCTATCTCTAATCTCCTAATTTTTAAGCTAACAATTGATCTGCTCTGTGCCTTGCAACTATTCTATCCACAAGTGCAGGACGAACTTCTTAATTTGCTAATGCTCCAAACTTGCAAATACCACCAGATCATGATTTAAACATGCATTCGGCCTAAAATGTACCCCATAAACTTCTCTAAGGCCTTTCATAGAGTATATTGTATGTTGGAGTCCTATATCTCCAAGAACTCTAATCATTGTTATTGCCTCATTGTTAATTCCTTCTGAGAGAAAAGATATATAGTAGACTTATGGTTCATGTACAACTTGAACCATTCTCCTAGCAAATATTTTCTCTGAATATTTAATGCAGAGAATACCACTATCGATCCAAGTCATGGGTTGGATAGTGAACTTCATGCGATATCAACTGCTAAGATGCAATACTATCACCCTTCCTTCTTGTATCAACACCATTCCTAATCCGGTTTTACAAGCATCGTTATAAATAACTAAATTTCAATTCTCTTCAGGTATAATCAACTAGAGCATTCATCACTAACCTCTTTAAATCCTAAAATGATCCTTCACACTTATCAAACCCCTCAAATTTCTCATTCTTCTTGGTCAACTTAGTCAATAGTGCTGTTATATATGAGAAATCCTTACTGAATTAATGATAATAGCCAGCCAATCCCAAGAAACTTCTCGTCTCCATAATCATCTCTGGTCTCTTTTAAACAAGCCTCCATCTTTGATGGGTCTACTACCCATCCATCCTCCAAAACAACATGACCAATATACTTAACTTCTCACTTCTATAGATGACACTTGAAAACCTTTGCCTTCAACTTGTGTTTCCTTGAGATCTCTAACACCATCTAAGATGGGCTTCATGGTATTTCTCATTTTTAGATTACACCAAAATATGATTAATGAAGACCAAAAAAAATTATCCAAGTGATGATGAAAGATCTAGTTCATATGATCCACAAAGAAAAGGGTGGTGGATGGTCTAAAGGGCATGACTAACCACTCATGTAAATCATATATAACACTAAATGTAGTAACATGACATTATCTACTGCTACCCTCAGTTGGTGGAATCCTGTTGCTAAACCTAGCAGTAAGAATATTCTAACTCCACTCAACTGGTCATACAATTCGTCTATCCTAGGTAATGTATAATTCTTCTTCATTGTCAGCTCGTTCAATTTTGGTAATTAATACACATTCATAGCGGTCCCTTTGACTTCTTTACAAATATAATGGAATGTCCCATAATGAACTAATCAATCCGGTGGAACTACTATGCTCCGGTTCCACCGCTTGCTCCTTCAATTATGCCATCTCTTTAGGAGGCATTCGGCTTTATGGTCTACTAATAGGTTCCCCAAGATAAATTATATTTGGAGTCCAATCGCTCTTCTCGATGGTAATCCCATCGTAGGTTCAAATCAATATGCAAATTCTTGAATTACCATCACTACATTAATCTAACTGTGACAATCCTCATTCCAAGACCTAAAGATGGAACCCTAATATGCTATAGTCGCCTTGGAATTATCTTTCGATGATAGATTGGGACCAGTTGTATTATATGTTCTTAAGTAAACAAAGCAAACAGTAACTAAAAGTAAGAAACACATCATTGTAGATTTTTTTTCTAACAATTTAGTTTCCAACACACATGCCCAAGTAGTGGTTAAAAATATAATACAACAAAATTATTAGTGTTATGCCCAATATATGAAGATGCGCCATAAACGCTAGGTATAGCGGAATTGAAACAAAAAATATAACACTGAAGTTTCCTAGTTTGTCTTTAGCACCTTTTATTCGTCTGTCCCAAGAGAAACTTGTCTAAACACATAAACTCAGCCTCCTCAAACGAGTACCCATAAGTTTATAGGGACAAGAAGAAAAACATGGATCAGACATAATTTCTGGTAAGAGAAACAAATTACCCTAAGCATAAAACATAACAGGAGCATAACTAAGGAACAAAACGGGTTTTCTCTTGCCATAACGCAACATTCATTTAATCAACTTTAAGTTTAAACATAAACAATCTCAAGTGTTTTACACAAGTCGTGAGGCCATTATCCAAAACTAAACTATTTGGAATACAAAACCATAAGTACTTATAAAACTAACCCTAACCAAAGTTCCATAGTCTCGGCTATCACTAAGGCCTTAAACCCTCTACTAAAGATATATGGTAAAATCCCTAAACTTCAGCTACTACATATGCCTTATTCCTTCATAGTTTGCTTAACTCTGGTAAAAACACTTGCAGTCTTGTTTGCTACTTAAGCCAAAAAAATTCACTATGGTATTTCAATTGCCACACCTGAACTTACACCTACTTTGTTCTTGCATTCTTGTTGCCACTTCAGGCCTTACACTAATGTAGTAATATTTTGGTCGCACTCTAGACCATGCACCTGCTTCGTTCTCATTATTGCGACATTCGGCCTCACGCCATCCACCATTTCGTCAGTTGCCTCTCTAGGCCTTACACCAATTATTTTTGAATCTGAACAGTTGCTAGTTTAGGATGAAACAACACGTATTTTTCGATAATTTAAAATATTAAATTAAACAAGATTTTGGAAATTAATATTAGAAGATTTTTGATTTATTAATGAGAAAAATAACTAGAATGTAATTTAATAATGTTAATTTAATTTAATTGATAACTATTTCAATGTAATTTCAGTCAGTAGAAATAATTGTAAAGTTAATTTGGTTATAATTGTAAATAAGGAATAAATTAAGGGCTGGATTTAATATTGAAATATTATGTTATAAATTAGGATAAGTTTATTAAGGAATATGAAATTAATTAAATAGTATGTGAATTTATTAGCTTTTTTGTAAACAATAAACATAGAAATGTGTTTGAATTGTTAATGTGTAGTAATTGTTTGATTATCATTTCATTATTTAATCCATTGAAATTCAATTGTAAATCAACTAAAATTAATATAATTAAATATTGTAGTTAATGTGAATTAAGACAATAACTGTAGAATATTGACGTAATAAAATGTAAACCAACGTTACTTATATCTGTAGGTTAATAGTTGATTTTATAATAAGAGTGGAAATCAAATTAAAGAATTTATTTGGATTTAAAATATAATTAACTAGGATTTTATTCCACTGTAATTGAACGTTGAATTTAATGAAATGTTTTAATAATAAATTTAAAATAGAAAATTTATTTTGATAGATTATTAATTTCAATCTAATCTAGAATGTTGAAATTTTTAACTATTTATATTTGAATTTAATAGTGATTTAATCAATTTAATAATAATTTAATTAGTTAACGTGAATCAACCATTTTGGCCATAGTCTCGGATTTCGATGAAACCCGTTTTATCGGATCCATAACAGTGAATTATTATGGGATTAGGTAGTCTAGTTCTAACTTCTGTAATTACCAAATTACCAAATAACAGCGAATAATTATCGGATTCATAGTTTTGAAATGAAATTTAAACCCGTTTTGATAATTTGGTAATCTAACTTCTATATACAATGGAATTAGGGCTTGAAACTAGTTTCATTGAGTTTAAAAATATCGAAAACACCTATTTCGATATATGGGATGACCTAATTTCGTTTCGGAAACGAAACAGGCTTTATGGGTCATCGTTATCATTTTGACCCAATTCGATTTATCCATTCATTCTTATCTTTCTTTGTCCATATAAATAGATTTCTTTTCCGAAACCCTAGTATCTTTTTTTCTTATTTTTGTACGTACATTTCCATCTACTTCTTCCTTCCTTCCCAATGGCAGAAACCCTAATTCCCAAATTATCAAATCGAAAAATTTAAACTCATCATATCATAGCAAATAATATATCGTTGTAAAGATCTCGATGAGCGCAATCTACTGCTACTGTTCGTTTTTCGATTCAAGTCACCATTTGGCCCGAAATTGGCGATCTTTATCAGCCGGTCATTTCTAGGGTTTTCGATCCAACGATGGATCGTCGACCGTTTGACAATCGAAAAGCGGTGCTTGGAAGAGGATAGAGAGCAGTCGAGATCTGTAGTGTTCATTTGCTTCCAGCATGTAAGAATTCACCGCGATCGACATCTAAAGCCTGGCGATGGCGCTGACCCATGGGGAGGCCAGGCTTTGTTGCGCATGCTTGGGAGGAGCGGCCAACAACGAGGAAGGCGAAGGCGTTAGTCGATCTGGGTGAAGCCAAGCAAAGCGGTGACGATATGGACTCGAAGTGCGGCGGCTATGGGTTCTAGTCTATGATCGAACGATACGAGCTAGGATTTCATGGTATGATATTACTAAAATGCACTCCTATTACTTTAAATTTAAATTTAAATTTAAATCTTCTAACGTGCATAACTTGTTCATACGAGCTCAGATTCACGTGTGTTTTTCTCCATTGCGGTCGTATTGAATTTTCGAACATTACGGAACTGGTTTGGCTACATTCTTAGACTGTTAAAATTTTGGACCTAATTTGGATTTTAATCGACGACAAAGCAAAGGTATGTGTTTTAAGCCGCTCACGAATGCTAAACCATCTTATGTTTGTTAAATTAAATGTATGATGTGATTACAAATTTATTGACTGTTGTTTGGTAATTTAAATTGTCATTCCAATTTAATTTGAATTTATATTGGATTTTAAATAGTTAATTAAATACCTTATAGTGATAGCCCATTAATTATTGTGATTTATTGGTTGATTTGGATGATGATTGTGATGGATGTTTAATTATTGACATTTTGGATGATTTGATCTTATATTTATTTTATATATCGTTATCACACTGCAAGTTCTCTTGATTTTTGTTAGAAAAATCATTATGGGTTGAAATGATACATACCCGAACGATGTTATAGATTAGGGAACATCATTATGGGTTGAAATGATAAACCCGAGGGATATATGGATTTGAAATTGTAATGCGAGATACAGGTTGAAATGGTATATATCCAAAAATTAAAATTATTGTGGGTTGAAATGATATATATCCATATCACTTGACCATAGGGTAAAAATTATATACAGACACCGGATTGGTAAAATTAAATGGTTCAAAATCCTAAATTTGAATTTTTGATTAAATGTGACTGTTTGAAAGGAAATGAATTATAGACTTTTATGAATTTAATTATTTTCTAATTCAAGCTTTGTAGGTTGAAATTGAAATGGTTAGAAAGAAACTATTTAAGAATTAAATTGGGATTGTAAAGTTAGAATCATTATATGGCTTTAATTTGGAAATTTGAATTATTTTGAAGATTTAGACCTTAAAATTTAGCAATGAAGTTAATTTGAATTAGGTGATTTAAATAAGTGATTTGAAATTGGGCCTGAAATTGATACGAATTAAATGGTTTAAAATAAGAATGTAATTGAATTAAAATCATTTATTTGACGTATTGAATCAAAATTGAGGTTAAAATGAATGTTTCAGAAATAGAATTTAGTTTGAAATGAAATTGAAATCACAATTATTTGGAACTAAATCAAAACTGAGTCATTTGAATTGAAAGATTAAATTTTATTTTTATTAATTTGAAATCTGGATATGGTCCAGATTTATTGAAATGGAAGAAATAGTTTGATTTGATAATATTTTCAAAAACAAATTATTTTAATATAAACTATTTAAAAATCTATTATTTTAAAATTCAAATTATTTAGATTTTCAAAACTATTTACTATATAAACCATTTCCAATAATCAAACCATTTTATATTAAACTATTTTAACTATTACAACTATTTTAAACTATTAAAACTATTTTAAACTATTAAAATTATTTTAACTATTATAACTATTTTAAACTATTAAAACTATTTTAGACTATGAAAACTATTTTAGACCATGAAAAACTATTTTAAATTATTAAAACTATTTTAAAACTATTTTATACTATTTTAAATGGTTATTAATGTATAAGTATTCCAATATATATACTACCTTCAATATTCAAACTGTTTAAAGTTGGAACTTTTATGATTTAGGATTAATTGATTTAAATGCGAATATTTGGATATGATGATTCAACCTATTTTGTGGTTAAGGTTTGAATATGATTTAAAGTGAATAATGATATCGAAAGTGCATATGATTTCGAAAATGATATGATTTTGAAGTGAATATGATATTTAGACATAAATTGTGAATCGGTTTTGAAAATGTAAAAGAACCAGCCGGTGTGAAATAAGTATTTGGCCGTTAAAGTGACCGAGATCAGATATTGTCATACTCTCTGTCAATACCGAAAACTACTTTAACTACTTTGCACGCGGTGGAGAATCCAGAATTAAGTAGGAAGGTTTGGTGAACGCTGCTGGAATGAAGTAAGAGAATGATGATGGATAGCCTTGATTTTTGGGTTATAATTAAAATGACTAAAACATGAGCTACACCGGGCCAAGTGGGGTTTCTCTCCATATATGGCACATTTCTTCGACGCCATATTTATTACTTTGTGATTGATTTGGTGGCTAACCCTCGATTTGGTTATGGGAGTGTGTTCCGAGGTGGGCGGTACTAGCTGCTATGCGTTACTACCAGTCCGGGAGTTTAAAACGGTATTATCCTACCCTGAGAGTTGCATCGCGTGCCTTGTCATATTTATCCTGATCGCGCCCACTATGATTTTGGTTTGTGTCGTATAATATGGTGTGCCCTCTAATAACCCTCCAATTTACCGAGGAATTATGGTACTATATAGATTAGCAATTTTAAAAATGTGTTAAGGGGAATATGGATAATGCCTTAACACTATTTTAATACTTTACTTTACTATAGACATGTTATAATAGCATATTGTATTACATATGTTGATAGTTTAAAGGATTCTTAGGAGATGGAATCCCGAACATCTCTTAAGTTATTGCATGCACGTTGGACACTGGATAGGAGATGAAAACTCCCGTAAACATCACTAAATCTATTACACTCATATTTACTTATTTTGATTTAGCTTACATATGAACTTTTAGTTATGACTCGAGTGTTTTGTCTTCTCGTTACGCTCGGATTAGCATGTGCATTTCAGTGTTGAAGACTATTTATCTGGGGGATGAAGACAAAGATTTAGTATATTATTATCATTTATTATATTTATTCCACAACATCATGTTGTTCCGCTGCATTATTTATTTATTCCTGCTGTATGCATAACTATGATCTGTATTGTAAATGTGTAGTCAAATATTATTTGTAAACAGTTTCATGAACTGTTTATTTAATTATTGTATTTTGTCATTCTGCTATGAGATTCTGTAATTTTTTCTTTTCTTTTCTTTCCTCTTATTTTCTTATTTACCCTATTAACAGTCCTCCCTTTTGAATGGTTTGAGTTGACCTGTTTTGTTTATTGTCGATTTAAACTATCCAAAAAGGTGGGTCATTACAAAAGGCCTTACACCATGCTTTCATATTTCAGTTGCCACTCTAGGCCTTAACTTATGCTTTCGTTTTTCTACTGCTACTCTTGGCATAACACGTACTTCGTTCTCAGTTTCCTCAATAAGCCTTACACCAACCTTTCGATCTGGCGACCACCACGTAAAACCTTATGTAGTTAACCAAATTCACTTCCTAGCCATTCATTAGTAATCTTTTTACTTACTATTCGTACAACAAAGTTATCACATTATTATCAATGTTCTAAATATTAGTTTTGGCCATCTTATGCATTTGCATAGATTTCTACTTTTGACAGTTACTAGTTACGATTTCAAATTATCCAAAGCTACACCACGCTCCATAATACTACCCTCGGTATTGTCTGGGGAAAGCCTACCTTGGTCTTATCTTTGGAGACTCATGAAATTAAGTCTTTGATTTTCCAAATTCCCTTCCTCTTCCCATAGTTCCTCTATATCCCTCAACCGCCTTGACCATCTTTGGCCCTCAGCTAATAAATAGGTTTATTAACCTTAGCCGTATACTTAAAATTTTCCAACTTTTCTTAATTTAATCCTTATACTTAAGATTTTAGTTCATTTACTTTCAGTTCGACTTCACATACTTTGGCATTATCTCTCTGTATACGTTAGGAACCATTCTCTGCACATATTGCACTAGCTTTACACGTGTCATCTCCTAATTCGTTTTACAAAGTCCTTTATTATCATTTTACTGTACTTCCTTAACATAATTTGTGGACCTGGTCCCTTTTCCAATAATAAAATACTTTATTTAATTTAGTTACTCCAATGCCCTATTATTAATCATTCGACAACCTATTATTTTCCCACAACTGAGCATATTTCACTTGGAAATTACTTAATTTATTTCTAGACAATTATAGACAATATTTGTATGAAATTTTCCTTCATAAAAATTCCTAAACCCCCTATTTTTAACCATTACATATTATAAGGCACTTAATTAAATCATATCATTTATTTATTTACGGGAAAATTCAACAAATCACAACCCATCTCTAATTATGTTTCCTTTACATCATATTGAATTTTCAGATCAAAAAGATTACAAGAAGCATGAGAAATATTCACTAGAATTCTAGTGATGAACAATCTAGGAAGGAAAATGGTATTAGAGAATATAATATTCACATATATTTCTTATTTAATGAGGTCTATATTTCCTTTATGTTTAAGTCTTGTTTTGTTCCTTTTCCTTGAGGCCATAATTACCACTAAAGAGCTCAAGCTTTTACTTTTAGTTTGAGTGAGTACACGGTTGTATAAGATCGATGAAATGATTTTTATTATTCACCCTTGTGGGCCTCCAACCACCATTCCCATCCTTGATTAATTCATTCAAATTAAGCTTTATTAAGCCCTCCTTTTGATAGTTAAGCGTATGCCTAAATACATATCCTATAACATTACTTAATTTCATAATTAAATTAATTTTGATATTCACTTATATAACTAATACTTTAGTTAGCTATTAATTAATTTACGAGGGTTACAGGCTTCGCCCCTTATAGAAATTTCATCCTCAAAATTCTTATAAGGAATGGTAACGATTCTCAAACTTTCCCATACCCATTCTAGCATAAACATATAAGTTCCCTACCCTTGTTTCCCAAAATAATATACTAGTGCATTTCACCGATATACAATAGAATCAACCATAATATTACAAATGTAAATGGTCATAAAAAAACATAGCAAACATATATGCTAACCTAAACAAATAACTCAGGATAAGTGCTCTTGACCATATCTTCCATTTTCCAAGTATAATCATCTTGGCCCGCTTTCCACTGGACTCGCACAAGCTCCACCGTCTTATTCTAAAGCTCCTTTACATCTTAGTCTAAAATTAGAATAGGCTTCCTCACATAGGCCATGTTTGGTTCGACTTTCTGATGAACTTGCAAAGATTGATAAGTAAACACGTTATGGAAATCAATAGAAACACTCAACAATTCTACTTTATTAATAACTTTTTTAGTTATTTCAAGTTTTAGAAATGGGCTAACGTATATTGGTGCTAACTTCCTAGCTTTTCCAGAAAACATAGTGCCACTTGGGTGTGACACATCAACAAAAAAAAGATCTCCTAAATCAAATTACATGGCATACTCTTCTTCTTTGATTGAACATCTGTTTTCCTTCGTGGAATTAATTCGACTTTCTCTGAATCTTTTCTTATAAGATCTGACCCAATAACAAGCCTTTCTCTTGTAACTTATTGGCAAATTACAAGGTTTTCCATATAATGCCTTAAAAGGTGCCACTTGAATACTAGATTGGTAACTATTGTTGTATGAACATTCCACTAAGTATAAAAGTTCTTTCAAAGATCCACCAAAGTCTAATACACATGCTCTAAGCAAATCTTCAAGTTCTTTGTGGACTATCTCGGTCCAACCATCTATTTGCGGATGGTATGCAGTATACATACATAATTCCATACCCAAAGCACCTTGTCGGCTTCGTCAGAACTCATTTGCAAACAAAGGGTCTTGGTACCGACCATAATACTTTGAATTTCATGAATAACATATATCTCAACTGGTTTAGCCGTCATCCTTGTAGACTTTACTAAATGAAATGTGCATTTTTTAAGTCTACCTACTTTGACCCATATTCTTTAATTCCTTGCCATTATCCTTAGCGAGCAATCTACAAAATCCATTAAAACCAATCCTACTTCCATAATGGAACCTTGTTAACCCTCCTTTGGATAAAGCCACACGCTGGCGGATTTAACCCAATCAACGACATAAAGGTCGAAGTTGAATTCCACGAGTACAAGCATGATAACGAAGCCAAAATATAGCATATTCGATAAACAAACGTTACAAGACACTTGGAATATGACTTCGACAAAGTTTGAGTTGTTTCAAGTTTTTTGGAGTCAGCTTCGAGTTATTTTGAATTTGCTTCGAGTCGAAGGACAACTAACTTAAAGTTTTTCGATAAAATAGCATGATGGTACATTACTTCGAGTCGATACATTGTTTGCTTCGAGTCATGGGATGGTTGCTTCGAGTCAAGGTGATGGCCGGTTTGGGTTGTAGCCGTAAGCCCAATGTTCGTGTCCACCAAGTGCGAATCCATCAGCCTACTTCATGTCTGTGCTACTTAGCATCCATTGAGGACCAGCCTAGATCGTATCGATCACAAGTAAGGTTGGTCCATATCCATCTGCCCTGCAGGCCTCATTAGTATCCATCAAATTCATGGTTGTTCGAATCGATATCATCCGAGAGCCTTCGTATCCATCATAATCCTTGTTCGTATCCATCAGAAAACCCCTCAAACGAAGGCACTTCATGTCGATTGTATCTGCAATGATCGATACGAAGTATACCGATAATTATCGATATGAATAAGGGCTGAAATGGATGGATGCGAAGGATGTATTACAGATGGATACGAATGAAATTTTCAAGGATGAAGGCTCGGTCAACGAGGCAAAAAACATGGATCTACCCCGGTTTATCGCTCCATGTCAACAAGTAGGCACGTGCCTTTGATCGACATGAAGGAGATGGAGGCAAAGGTGTCGATACGAACTCAAATCCACGTTGGTGAGCCTAATTCGAATCGATCATATATCATAATCCATAGGTCCAAATGCTATGAAATTTTTAAAGGAGCATACCCACAGCCTAAAGAATGTCCATAATCGATCTCGACTCGATTGGACAAGATCTTGATCGATACAAAAATCATTCGTATCGATCACGGATCAAGTTCTAATCACTAGGGATCGATCAAGTGGACCCACTCATGTGCCAGAAGAGGTCTCCCAGGATCTGAGCAAAATATTTTCATCCTATGCCTATAAATAGCATCCCAAAGTCTATAGAAAGGGGGACTTAGGGATTCTTCTACGTCCAGACTCTACTGGATTCATCATTGTACGTGGATTCTGCTATTGTAATCAGTTGTAACTCATTGTAATCAGCAAGGATACATCAATAAAATCATCAAATTAGAAGTGGACGTAGGCCAGACTGCCGAACCACAATATGATCTGTGTTTTTACTACTTTCTTTCTTCTTTTCTGAGTGTTCTTCATTTTTAATTCTCTATAAACTTATCATCTGTGACCTGCAATTGTAAACTTTCATTGGCAATTGGGTTTTTGTGACCAATTTTGGCGTAAACATTTTGGTGCTTTCACTGAGAATTGAACTCAAGGATTCTAAAGCTTGGATTTCAGATCTAAAGGCTAAAGGACTTGGATCTGGAAATCAATGGCAAGGTAATCGACAAGAAGACAGAGGACTGAAAGGAGTCAACACGAAGGGATTCAGGAGACTTCCTCAGGAGCAAATCTGGCCTCAACCTTCATCACCAGAGATGAGATGGAGATGATGATGGGAGTTATGCATCAAGAGCTTCTGAAAAGATAAGAGGACACGATGCAGAATTTGCTTCGACAAATTGGACAAACAAGAGTGCAGAATCAAGCTAACGCAGTTGCCGGATATGATAGAGATAGTAGTCAAGAGCGTGGAGCAATCAAAACCCAGAACAGAGCAGGACCGTCAGGAGTAGCCATTGAGCTAGGTGGCACTCCACAATCACGTGTTGATCCAACCTCAGGCAGGATACCAGATGCAACTATACAACATGGCATTGATAAAGGAGTGGATGCCCATCCAGGAGAACAAATTCTAGGATCCCCTCGCTAACTCGAGGGGCAGGCCAAGGGCAACAGACAAGGACTATGGCTTGGCGATGGTGACAGATTGGCGGAGATGGTCAGACGACCCATGAGAGGCGGACTGGTGAATAGAGATTTGGAAGATGTCAACAGGAGCCCTTTCGCTCTCGCTATTAGGCAGGCTAGGAATCCACCAGAATTCAAGCTATCAACATTGGAGACATATGATGGAAGGATAGATCCAGCCGTTCATTTGATAAGATATATGAGACATTTGGAAGTACTGGGGGCATCGAAGGTGGTCATGGCCTGGTGCTTCCTATTGTATTTGACAGACATTGTAGTGCTATGGTTTGGCAACTAGAGAGTGGCTCCATTGGAACATGGACCGATTTGACTGAGAAGTTTATGAGGCAATTCAGAGTTCACATTTCGAGACCCAAGAACATGATGAGTTTGGAAACACTAAATCAAAGAACTGGGGAATCTTTGAGGAGCTTTCTGACGCAGTTCAATGCAGCGGCAACATCGGTGGATCGATCTGATCCATCCATTGTTTTGATGGCAGTTGTATCTGGCATAGCTGATGGCACAGAATTCAAGAATTCATTGATAAGGGATCCCCCTATGGATCTGCGAGAATTTTATCATGAGGCCGAATGATTTTTACAATTAGAGGATGCAAATGTTGAAAGAGAGGATGGAGAAGGAATTAATGTTTATGCAGTCAAGGGCCGAAGTCCTCCTGAAAAAGATTCAAGAACTGGTAAAGGGGAACGGAAGGCCGAGGATATTGATGATGGACCAAAGCGACCTCGAAAGGAACCAAGGTTCACCTCCTATTCAAAGTTGAATGAAACTTGGGAACGGATTTACCAGGACACAAGGGGCCGGATTCCTTATCGAAAGCCAATGAGGAGGGATACAACCAACAATGAGAGAAGGTCAGACAAGTATTGCTTATTCCACTAGCTGAATGGTCATAGCACGAATGACTGCAGGTACCTGAAGGATGAGGTTGAAGGACATATCCGGAATGGTCTACTATCGCAATATGTAAGAAGGCGAACAACAACGGTGGAAAGAGAGCAACCACTGCTGCATAAAATGAAGGTGGCTCCGGATCGAGATGTCATCTTGTCATTAATTGATTGAAATAATGAAGAATAAGTGAAAAACTCCACATCAACTCGATTAAGTCATTTACATATGTACATGACCGCGAACGTTCCTCAGCCATGCTCTGATATGATTATTAATCGCATCAGTGTGGGTGTTTTCACTTTAACGTCTCTGTTTTTCTTTTGTTTTTTTATTTCTCATGTTTGGACTTGGTTTTGTTGGACATTTATGTTGAAAGACTCATTTTTAATGTAAATCTGCTATTTGCTATTCCTTAACGGTTAAGCCACTTACACATGTACGGGATCGCGAACGGTCCTCATGCATGCTCTGAGATGGCGATAAACCGCTCGAACATGAAATCTGACATTAATGATACTAAGACCCCCCTGGCACACACAACTCGCTTCGAACGACACCCGACCGCGAATGGTCACAACTCGCCTGAAACGGCACCCGACTATGAATGGTCATAACTCGCCTCGAACGGCACCCGACCGTGAACGGTTATCATTCGTCACGAACGACATCCGACCTCGAACGGTCACATACCATCCCGAATGACGTACGATCTCGAACGATCGTCGTTCACAGTCAGGTAAGACAATCAATCTCTTTTATAGGTCATCAACAGGACATGAATGTCCAGCCTATGTCACTATAAAACATACCTTCCTATCATAAGTGTAAGGAACCGATTCTTCGACTCCCGAAAATCGACATTAATACGTCCACTGTATCAACTTCCGAACAGTCGAAGGCCAGAAAACCGAACCCTTAGGGTTTTAAGAAGAAGAAGAAAAAATAGAAGAAGTAAGAAAGAAAGAAAAGCAACAAGAACACTATCAGAATCTCACAATCGCAGTGGAACAACATATAATAGATAAATGAATAATCTTTAAATCAAAAGAACTGTATCAGTTATTACATTACATCACATTACATTGCATTATCAGAGTTTACAACAACAAACAGCGGAAAAGAAATACTATATACTAGTTGATATGCCATACCATCCAACTTGCCTCCAGATCTCTACAGCCACTCCTGAATTTCAGAATGACCTGATAACCCGACTCTAGACTGCCCGTGTAGAAAATGATGGGCACCTAGAGTTTAGGAAGGGAACAATAAACTCTAGGTCAGTCATGGAACTGGTGTGAGAACTTAAAAACAGTATTTATCTTTAAAAACAAACAAAGAAATATTTTAAAATAGATCCGCAATGCTTTTGGAAAATGAAACTACCATAAGGCCTCCCGCCACACACACAATGCAAACGCAGAATTGGAATAGATTTCTCCTTATGATAGTCGGACATGCTTGATACGAAAGAATTTCTTGATATTATTACTATAACTGCAAAATGTGGAAAACCATTTCGAAAGTATAATATAAATCTTAGCTAGCATAGGTACCATTATATTATGCCTGCTATAGCTACCTCCTGAGGAGGCAGGTTATACAATTTGCAATCGTAAAGGGTACGTATTGTTTCTTTGGATTTTCAACAAATGGTCAGGCCAAGGAACTTCACATTGCCACATGGGTATGCCTCTGGAGGGACGCCCTGAGAACCTAACCGGATCTCTGCCAACACAAGGCCGGGTTACCTCTGCAAAAGTAAGTAACTACTGACACGAGTATGCCATCCCCCGGTTGTAAACAACCTTTATCCGAGGATCCTCAACCAACAACAATCACAAATTCATATATATTTGCGATATCCACATATGTTAAGTATCTGGGCTCCATACCGTGATACCACTTCTACCCAGAAGGAAATGCACATACCTTAAGGGGCGCTACTTCCTATAACCTTGCTGCATGTTTCCTGTTTTGACCATTACCGGGTTGTGAGGTCCGACGAAGTCTCGTTCACAAAGCTATGCTTTTCACAAAAGCTATGCTTTGATCAACAAACGATCACCAGCACTTCGTATGCCATATTACCAAATTGGGAATGTATCACTATTGACCATCAACTACATAACCTCTGAACTCGTACGTCTCTGAGAAGGGTGTTAAGCTGAGAATAAATTCTCCGCCACCAACAGAAATGTATTCGATAGAAACTAGCTATACATCTCAAATTGTAACGTCAGACACACATCCATACAAGTCCGTTCCGGGATCGAACGGAACCGAAGGCACTTCCAAAGAAGCCCTTGCAATCCGAATATTCACTAATCACATTCGGACATCCCATCACAAAGGGCGATAAAATCACTATATCGGAAATCAGCCGATGCAGAGACATTCGACGGTAATCCTTCCGTTTTCGAAAATATCTGGTCTTCAACACCGGTCTTCAAATGCAATCCATTACGACGTATCACTATTCGGAATGGGATTTATGACCCAAAGGTCTTCTCCCGGCTAAACCGAATAACGAGCGCTTATATTAAAATAATTGTAGCATTCAAATTCAAGCAAATCACAACAAATACAATTTAAAGGTAAACATTGATAGTCAGTTATTTAACTATCAATAGATATGCACAACATCACCAGATTCCAAATAATTTCCCAATTATTTATTTTCCAAAAATATCTTTACAAGATATATTTTTCCACACTTCAACCATTTGAAAGAAATTTCAAATCACTTTTCACCTTTACAACTTTTGAAAACAAATTTCAAATCATTTTCCTTACGCGGAAACACTTCCAAATATTTATTCATTTTCACTGGAAATCTGCCGAGTTCAAATAAATTTATAACACTTATCCAAAATATATCGGGAAAACACTTTGAAATAAAACTATTTTTCTTTAAACACTTTACTTAAAATATTAGTTATAAAATTATTATACCAATATTACATATAACTTAAATCCAAACTAATTTTCAAAATAAAATTAGTAGATAGAGTATAACTATTTAAATAACTATTTTCTAAAACAATTATTGATTAAATCTTAGAAATAACCATTTCTATATCAACTTAATAAATCTTTACTTAAAGGATTCAAAACAATTTAAGAAGTTAATTTCTCCAAAGTATCCTTTTCAAAACCAATTCTAGAATATATATATATATATATATATATATATATATATATATATATATATCTTTCAAGGCTATTCAGAAATTTTATTCGGCTTTCCAGGGAGAATACACTTTCATTTCGAAATGGTTCATTTAAACCAATTAAATAAATCCTTACCGATTTACTTTAAATTAACGTTCCAAATCCGTAAATTTATTTCCACGCTTCAAAAATAAATCAATGTTTATTTTTAAACAAATTTCCCTTTTCTTTATAAATTCCATGTGAATTCACATTTCCATAATATCTATTGATATACGATTTTAAAATCGATTTCAAATATTCACTTTCAATTTACCTTTAAAAGATATAATCTCAAAACATTTCACTTCATATTGGAAAACATTTCCATACTTATTTAATAATAAGTAATTCACAAATCTATTTATTTTCAATATTTGGAAAATATTCAATATACTTAAATCACAATTAAGTATATAATTTATTGTTTAAGGAAAACATTCTCTTAAACACATTTATTTGAGACAAAAACGAATGTTGCGTAAAACATTGTTACGACAACCCAAAATCACAAGTATAGGGATTCGAAATTAAGATAGATATATAAATCCCAATACTATATAAAACATTTCATTTTGAAAATCATTTACTATAGCAACAGTGTTATAGTCCACCATTCCCTTTTATTTCTCCTAAACGTCTATTTCAATAATGAATGTTGAAATCTATGGTTTCGATACTTAATACATTTTATAACACCTTTAAATCGTTTTAATTCTATTTAAAATATCACTTACCCAAAAACATTTCTTTAATATTTTATTCATTGTCCAAAATCGTGAATATACTTTGTTAACCAAATTCAACTTTTCTACACATTTTATTTCAAAGGATTATCCACTGTCCAAAATCATGTGTATATCTCCTTTAATAAGCTATAATAATTAAGTTATCAAAATAAGTCGATTTTGAATTTATAAAACAATGTTTAGAAATTCCATTTATATTTTATAACAACTTCAACTTATAAAATCACTTTATTAACAAGTTCTATCCATATCCCGTTTACACGCCAAAATCCATATTATAAGCAAATTATTTATAATAATTTATTTACAAATTCATTCATTTTATAACTTCACAAATCGTAGATTCTATTCTTTTATAAAATCCATTTATAACATCATTTTAAAACGTCTTTAAAACTCTTTTATAATTCCATCACTTTGATATATAAAAATCCGAAATTTTCAAATCTTATATATAAAGCTTTTATAATAAATTCAAAAATCACCATTTAAATTATTTTTCTCAAAACATCAAAAAAATTAATATAAACTTTCAACCTGAATTTTCAAAAAGCAAATTTTTATTTATTTCCGGTATCTAACGATACCAAAATTATATTCGGCTAAATTTTAGCCTTCAACGATTTCAATCACAAAGAAAATCACACAAAGATTATAAATAATCAACACACAACTTTGAAAAAAATTCAATTATTTGAGGAATCCAATTAGATCCCTTCAACCTATTTTCCTACATCACAGATGTTAGCACAATACCAATCCCACTTCGAGGCGGAATATCGCGGTATATGGGATTTATAAAATATTATCCGCTATTATGTGGCGCAATAGGGTCTCATCCTCTATATAATGCGGGAAATCAACTCCAAGTACATATATAATACCAATTCCACTTCAAGGTGGAATATCGCGGTATATGTGTTTAATATAATAACCTATGCTTAATACGCGGCGTATAGGGTCTATTTCAATACAACAAATAGCAATTTATCTTTCAAGCATACAATCAAGCAATTTTAAATTTAACTATTTAAAATTTAAATCGAAACAAATTCGATTGAGTGAGAAGTCCTCACATTGCTTCCAATAACAGTTGCAGTGTATTATTTCGAATAAAATTAAACACGCATTTAATTTTACCTAAAATTATCACTAGCGTCAATCAATCCCAATCCAACTCCATCGCGTAGTGTTCGCGAATACGAACCCAACGCAATTCGTTTCGTGCGAAACGGACCTCGTATGAAAACGTTATAGCCTTTTAAAGTCTGTACAAATTTATAATATAAATTAATTTCAATTTCTTTTATACTTTTAACCTTTAACACATCAGGGCCATAGATTTTTCAACTCAGAATCGTGGCCGTGCTTTATCTTCTCCTTCTTCCCTGCTAACTAATGCACGCAACACCCATTTGCCTCCCAAAACCCTAGCAAGCCGTGACCACTACGATGCACGAAACATCATCACTCCACCACCATTTGAAAGCTCGTGTCGCAACCCCTCACCACCGTAAGCATCATCAAGCTCGGCTGCATCTTGGCCAAGAAAAACGTGTGCGAACGGCACCACTTTACACGCAATTTGCCGTTGATCCGTTGCCCTATTTTCGATCTACACCGTTGGATCTGTAGATCTCGTGATGATCTACATTTTTCTAGTTGAAAGATTTTGATAAATGTCAATAGATTAGAAGATATAGGAGGAGAAACAAAATGAGTTTTCGGCCATTAAACTCAAAACTGGCGGCTAGCCCTAGAAGAGAGAGGGTTTGATGCAAAAAGGAAAATGTGAGGTCCTTATATAGAAAATTTTCAAAACACTATTCATCCGAGATTTTCCGAACTCCAAACGAAGCGTGCCGCCTGGCCTTTATAATGTTTTACCCCTATTCCAAATGCAATGGAATATATATCGGGAGCCAATTCGATCGTATTTGGAAGATAGGTTTTCAAATCGACTATTTAAATTTAA
Source organism: Allium cepa (assembly GCA_030765085.1). NCBI lineage: Eukaryota > Viridiplantae > Streptophyta > Magnoliopsida > Asparagales > Amaryllidaceae > Allium > Allium cepa. The sequence goes on from CM060934.1 coordinate 209,855,304, forward strand.
AATTCACTTAAACCGATTTCTACGCGTTTTAGCTTGCCCCGGACAAACCATAAATCAGATTGACACGAAATTTGAAACCGTACAAAAATATAACATTACGGATCTGATGAAACTGGTTTTGTCAAAATCCAAGACTGTTTAAAAAATGGCTATTTTTACTCGTCAATTAAATATTAAAATATTCAATTTCCACAAATTAGCTTTTAATTCAGTTTTAAAAGTTCTATGACATCATTCTAATTCAAATATGATTTAATACAACTTTACAAATCAATTTTAATCACATTAAACCCAATTTCCAATTATTTCTGTAATTTCAAATATTAAATTATCGATTTAATTATCCAATTAAATCTAGATATTCGAAATAAAATTTATTCGACTTACAAATTTTACTTCATTATATTTAAAATCAATTAAATATACGAATTTCAAATGACAGAAATTCTGGGTCGTTATAAACTTCCCCCCTTAAAAGAATTTCGTCCTCGAAATTGCCAAGTAAGAAAACGTTACAAAATCCATTAACTTTTCAAAACCATTTGTTCAAATTAAATTTCAAATTCATTTAAACATTTTAACTTTTCCAAAATTCAAAGTTAAACTTCTTACAATAACTTTACTAAGTTTTCAAATCATACTTAGTTATCTTTTCAAAACAACTATATCGTTTAACTTTTCACTCAAAATCAAAGTTACAGTTTTCAAAAATTTCCAATTTTCTCAAAAAATATTATAACGCCTTAAATTTTCGAAAAATTTCGCCAGCATCTTCTTTGCGCGGCTAGCTTGGTACGACTACAAAAATGGCACCACGGCCTCCATATTTCAAAAAGAAAAGAAAAAGCCAAGTGGCTGGACAAGAAAATCATCAAATTTCATACTGAAATTCAAATACATACCTTTTGTCAAGCAATTCAATTTTTTTTATCTTCGAAATCAAAATCCCAATTTCATTTTATCCACCTGTATATCATGTTAACCATAATATCCATTTTCACGTAATCTTACATTATCAATTTCGTTTGAATTCAATTTACAATTTCAATTCTATTTGGATTCAATTTATCCTCTGAATATTGAATTTTATCAATTATTTTTTCATTCACAACTGATTCATCTTGCTATTTTAAATTAGTTTCTTTTACTAATTCATTACAAGTTCTAACTCATTTCATCTCGCACAGTTCAAATTGGTTTTCGATATTCAGTTTTCAATTTCAGTTTTTTATTCTTCTGTTCATTCCCAAACACAATTCAATTCACTATTTCGGTTTATAACCACTTATATTTAAACTGGATTTCAAATTCCATATGAATTTAATTTACCCTTCATTTATAAATGTTGAATTCAATTCATTTCAACCCATATTAAATTTGTCATTTCTTCAATTAGTTTTACTTACTAATTTTATTTTAATACCTATCTTAATTTGATCCAACTTGACAAATTTTCAATTTACTTGCAATTTCAAGATGAATTTCAACATTTAGTTTCCAATTTCATTTACTTGCAATTGTAAATTCATTCATTCATAAATTTATTTCCATAATTCAAACTCAATTTCAATTCATTTGTTTCAACCCCAAATTTATTTTCAACTCAATAATTTTATTCCATAACTATTTTTATCAGATTCCAGAGTCTTTCCAACATTTCAAAACCATTTTTGAAACCAATTCAAATTATCCTTTGAATTTCAAGAACCAAACCCAAATTTTCCAAACAACTTCCATTTAAAACAACTTGGCAGCAATCCCTCTTTTGGAAACCCAAAAATGAACACCAATGATGCTGCAGTCATCACCGAAGTTATTTTCCAGCGACCGAAAAGAGTTTAGAGCTTTTATCCCTCCAAAAACATTTTTCCAAACCCTTGAAAACCATTTTCAAACTCAAAAAGGAATTTAATCTTTCCAAATTGCAAACCCTTTGAAAACATTTCCAAATATTCCTCTGGAATTTTACTTCAAATTACAAATCACATTGACAATTTATATTCTCCAATTCTATTTGTATGTGAATTTATTTCTTAACTTTGGAGTTACGATTTCAATTTCCTTTTCAACATTAATGATAATAATTTAATATCATCACTTTCTAGCAACCAAGCAATCATATATTATAATAATTCACAGAATTTTTTTCTCTTTTATATACGAAAATAATTTAGGTAAAATTATTATAGTTACCCTATTTTAAAACGATACCGTGTCGAATTTTTTCTGTACAAGTGTTTAGAGATTCCTATCAATAACGTTAATTACTCTTATTGACCAGAATCCATATACCACTCAACAAACCAATCAACACAATATAAAACAACTTTTATATTCGCTAACAAATGCGCAATCATATCTATTATTACACTCACACTCATTCTAGAGTACTGCCGATTCTATCTCTAATGAGCAATTCCCAACAAAGCCAAGGTTGTTGCTTAATCAAATGCTCTGATACCACTTTGTAAGGAACCGATTCTTCGACTCCCAAAAATCGACATTAATACGTTCACTGTATCAACTTTCGAACAATCGAAGGCCCGAAAACCGAACCCTTAGGGTTTAAGAAGAAAAAAAATAGAAGAAGTAAGAAAGAAAGAAAAGCAACAGGAACAATATCAGAATCGCAACGGAACAATATATAATAGATAAACGAATAATCTTTAAATCAAAAGAACTGTATCGGTTATTACATTACATCACATTACACTACATTATCAGAGTTTACAACAACAAACAGCGTAAAAATACTATATACTAGTTGATACGCCATGTCATCCAGCTTGCCTCCAGAACTCTACAGCCACTACTGAATTCCAGAATGACCTGATAACCTGACTCTAGATAGCCCGTGTAGAAAATGATGGGCATCCAGAGTTTAGGAAGGGAACAATAAACTCCAGGTCAGTCATGGGACTGGTGTGAGAACTTAAAAACTGTTATTATCTTTAAAAACAAACAAAGAAATATTTTGAAATGGATCTGCAATGCTTTTGGAAAATGAAACTACCATAAGGCCTCCCGCCACACACACAATGCAAACGCAGAATTGGAGGAGATTTCTCCTTATGATAGTCGAACATGCTTGATACGAGAGAATTTCTTGATATTATTACTATAAGTGAAAAATGTGGAAAACCATTTCGAAAGTATAATATAAATCTTAGCCAGCATAGGTACCATTATATTATGCCTACTATAGCTACCTCCTGAGGAGGCAGGTTATACAATTTGCAATCGTAAAGGGTTCGTACTGTTTCTTTGGATTTCCAACAAATGGTCAGGCCAAGGAACTTCCCATTGCCACATGGGGACCCCTCTGGAGGGATGCCCCGAGAACCTAACCGGATCTCTGCCAACACAAGGCCGGGTTACCTCTGCAAAAGTAGGTAACTACAAACACGAGTATGCCATCCCCCGGTTGTAAAAAACCTTTGTCCGAGGATCCTCAACCAACAACAATCCCAAAGTCATATATATTTGCGATATCCACATAAGTTATGTATCTGGGCTCTATACCATGATACCACTTCTATCCAGAAGGAAAAGCATATACCCTAAGGGGCGCTACTCCCTATAACCTTGCTGCATCTTTCATGTTTTGACCATTACCGGGTTATGAGGTCCGACGAAGTCTCATCCACAAAGTTACGCTTTTCACAAAAGATATGCTTTGATCAACAGCACTTCGTATGCCACATTACCAAATTGGGAATGTATCACTAATAACCATCAACTACATAACCTCTGAGCTCGTATGTCTCAGAGAAGGGTGTTAAGCTAAGAGAATAAATTCTCCGCCACCAACAGAAATGTATTTGATAGAAACCAGCTTTACATCTCAATATGTAACGTCAGACACACATCCATACCAGTCCGTTCCAGGATCGAACGGAACTGAAGGAACTTCCAAAGAAGCCCTTACAATTCAGATATTCACTAATCACGTTTGGACTTCCCATCACAAAGGGCGATAAAATCTCTATATCGGAGATCAGCCGATGCAGAGACATTCGACGGTAATCCTTCCATTTTCGAAAATATCCGGTCTTCAACACCGGTCTTCAAATGCTATCCATTACAATGTATCACTATTCGGAATGGGATTTATGACCCAAAGGTCTTCTACCAGCTAAACCGAATAACGAGCGCTTATTTTAAAATAAGTGTAGCACTCAAATTCAAGCAAATCACAACAAATACCCATTTAAACGTAAACATTGATAGTCGGTTATTTAACTATCAATAGATATGCACAACATCACCAGATTCCAAATAATTTCCCAATTATTTATTTTCCAAAAATATCTTTACAAGATATATTTTTCCACACTTCAACCATTTGAAAGAAATTTCAAATCACTTTTCACCTTTACAACTTTTGAAAACAAATTTTAAATCATTTTCCTTACGCGGAAACACTTCCAAATATTTATTCATTTTCACTGGAAATCTGCCGAGTTCAAATAAATTTATAACACTTATCCAAAATATATCGGGAAAACACTTTGAAGTAAAACTATTTTTCTTTAAACACTTTACTTAAAATATTAGTTATAAAATTATTATACCAATATTACATATAACTTAAATCCAAACTAATTTTCAAAATAAAATTAGTAGATAGAGTATAACTATTTAAATAACTATTTTCTAAAACAATTATTGATTAAATCTTAGAAATAACCATTTCTATATCAACTTAATAAATCTTTACTTAAAGGATTCAAAACAATTTAAGAAGTTAATTTCTCCAAAGTATCCTTTTCAAAACCAATTCTAGAATCATATATATATATATATATATATATATATGTCTGTATATGTATATGTATATATCTTTCAAAGCTATTTAGAAATTTTATTCGGCTTTCCAGGGAGAATACGCTTTCATTTCGAAATGGTTCATTTAAACCAATTAAATAAATCCTTACCGATTTACTTTAAATTTATGTTCCAAATCCGTAAATTTATTTCCACGCTTCAAAAATAAATCAATGTTTATTTTTTAAAAAAATTCCCTTTTCTTTATAAATTCCATGTGAATTAACATTTCCAAAATATCTATTGATATACAATTTTCAAATCAATTTCAAATATTCACTTTCAGTTTATTTTTAAAAGATATAATCTCAAAACATTTCATTTCATATTGGAAAACTTTTCCATGCTTATTTAATAATAACTAATTCACAAATCTGTTTATTTTCAACAATTGGAAAATATTCAATATACTTAAATCACAATTAAGTATATAATTTATTCTTTAAGGAAAACATTCTCTTAAACACATTTATTTGAGTCAAAAACGAATGTTGCGTAAAACATCGTTATGACAACCCAAAATCACTAGTATAGGGATTCGAAATTAAGATAGATATATAAATCCCAATACTATATAAAACATTTCCTTTCGAAAATCATTTACTATAACAACAACGTTATAGTCCACCATTCCCTTTTATTTCTCGAAAACGTCTACTTCAACAATGAATGTTGAAATCTATGGTTTCGATACTTAATACATTTTAAAACACCTTTAAATCGTTTTAATTCTATTTAAAATATCACTTCCCCATAAACATTTCTTTGATATATTATTCATTGTCCAAAATCGTGAATATACTTCGTTAACCAAATTCAACATTTCTACATATTTTATTTTAAAGGATTATCCATTATTCAAAATCGTGGATATATCTCCTTTAATAAGCTATAATAATTAACTTACTAAAATAAGTCGTTTTTGGATTTATAAAACAATGTTTATAAATTCCATCTATATTTTATAACAACATCAACTTATAAAATCACTTTATTAACAAATTCTATCCATATCTCATTTACACGCCAAAATCCAAATTATAAGCAAATTACTTATAATTCTCTATTTACAAATTCATTCATTTTATAACTTCACAAATCGTAGATTCTATTCTTTTATAAAATCCATTTATAACATCATTTTAAAACGTCTTTAAAACTCCTTTGTAATTCCATCACTTTGATTTATAAAAATCCAATTTTTTTCAATCTTATATATAAAGTTTTTATAGTAAATTCAAAAATCACCATTTAAATTATTCTCTTCAAAACATCAAAAAATTTAATATAAACTTTCAACCTGAATTTTCAAAAATCAAATTTTTATTTATTTCCGGTATCTAAACCATTTATATTCGGCTAAATTTTAGCCTTCAACAATTTCAATCACAAAGAAAATCACACAGAGATTATAAATAATCAACACACAACTTTGAAACAAATTCAATTATTTGAGGAATCTAGTTGGATCCCTCCAACCTATTTCCCTGCATCACAGATGTTAGCACAATACCAATCCCACTTCGAGGCGGAATATCGCGGTATATGGGATTTATAAAATTTTATCTGCTATTATGCAGCGCAATAGGGTCTCATCCGCTATATAATGTGGGAAATCAACTCCAAGTACATATATAATACCAATTCCACTTCAAGGAGGAATATCGCGGTATATACATTTAATATAATAACCTCCGCTTAATATGCGGCGTATACGGTCTATTTCAATACAACAAATAGCAATTTATCATCCAAGCATACAATCAAGCAATTTTAAATTTAACTATTTAAAATTTAAATTGAAACAAATTCGATCGAGTGAGAAGTTCTCACATTGTTTCCAATAACAGTTGCAGTGTTTTATTTCGAATAAAATTAAACACACGTTTAATTTTACCCAAAATTATCACTAGCTCCAATCAATCCCAATCCAGCTCCATAGCGTAGTGTTCGCGAATACGAACCCAACGCAATTCGTTTCGTGCGAAACAGACCTCGTATGAAAAAGTTATAGCTTTTTAAAGTCTGTACAAATTTATAATATAAATTAATTTCAATTTCTTTTATATTTTTAACCTTTAACACATCAAAGCCGTAGATTTTTCAACTCGGAATTGTGGCCGTGCTTTATCTTCTCCTTCTTCCTAGGTAACCAACGCATGCTACACCCATTTGCTGCCCAAAACCCTAGCTAGCCGCAGCCACTACGATGCACGAAACATCGTCACTCCACCACCATTTGAAAGCTCGTGTCGCAACCCCTCACCGCCGTGAGCATCATCAAACTCGGCTGCATCTTGGCCAAGAAAAACGTGTGCGAACGGCGCCACTTTACATGCAATTTGTCGTTGATCCGTTGCCCTATTTTCAATCTCCACCGTTGGATCTGTAGATCTCGTGATGATCTACATTTTTCTAGTTGAAAGATTTTGATAAATGTCGATAGATTGGAAGATATAGGAGGAGAAACGAAACGAGTTTTCGACCATTAGACTCAAAACTGGCGGCTAACCCTAGAAGAGAGAGGGTTTGATGCAAAAAGGAAAATGTGAGGTCCTTGTATAGAAAATTTCCAAAACACTATTCATCCGAGATTTTCCGAACTCCAAACGAAGCATGCCGCCTGGCGTTTATAATGTTTTACCCCTATTCCAAACGCAGTGGAATATATATCGAGAGCCAATTCGATCGTATTTGGAAGATAGGTTTTCAAATCGTCTATTTAAATATAAAATTCACTTAAACCGATTTCTATGCGTTTTAGATAGCCCCGGACAAACCGTAAATCCGATTGACATGAAATTTGAAACCATACAATAATATAACATTGTGGGTCCGATGAAACAAGTTTCATCGAAATCTGAGTCTGTTTGAAAAATGGCTATTTTTACTCGTCAATTAAATATTAAAATATTCAATTTCCACAAATTAACTTTTAATTCAGTTTTAAAAGTTCTATAACATCATTCTAATTCAAATATGATTTAATACAACTTTACAAATCAATTTTAATTACATTAAACCCAATTTCCAATTATTTCTGTAATTTCAAATATTAAATTATTGATTTAATTATCCAATTAAATCTAGATATTCAAAATAAAATTTATTCGACTTACAAATTTTACTTGCTAATATTTAAAATCAATTAAATATACGAATTTCAAATGACAGAAATTCTGGGTCGTTACAATAAGCCATGTTTTGGGGGTAAAGTGTTAATCCGCCTTTGGACAAGGCCACACACAGGCGGATTTAACCCAATACACTGCATAAAGGTCGAAGTTGAATTTCACGAGTAACAAGCATGATAACGAAGCCAAAATATAAAATATTCGATAAACAAATGTAACAAGATGCTTAGAGTATGATTTCGACAAAGTTTGAGTTGTTTCAAGTTGCCTTGAGTCAGCTTCGAGTTATTTTACATTTGCTTCGAGTCGAAGGACAACAAACTTCAAATTTTCTGATAAAATAGCATGAAGGTGCATTACTTCAAGTCGATACACCGATTTCTTCGAGTCATGGGATGGTTTGCTTCGAGTCAGGGAGATAGCCGGTTTGGGTTGTGGCCGTAAGCCCAATGTTTGTGTCCACCAAGTTCGAATCCATCAGCCTACTTTGTGTCCATGCTACTTCGTATCCATCGAGGACTGGCCAAGTTTGTATCGATCACAGGTAAGGTTGGTCCGTATCCATCTGCCCTACAGGACTCATTCGTATCCATTAAATTCATGGTTGTTCGAATCGATAGCATCCGAGAGCCCTCTTATCCATCATAATCCTTGTTCGTATCCATCAGAAAACCCCTCAAACGAAGTCACTTCGTGTCGATTGTATCTACAACGATTGATACGAAGTACACTGATAATTATCGATACGAATAAGGGCTGAAATGAATGGATGCGAAAGAAGTATTACAGATGGATACGAATGAGGTTTTCAAGGATGAAGGCTCAGTCAACGCGGCAAAAAATATGGATCCACCCCATTTTGTCACTCCACGTCAACAAGTTGGCACGTGCCTTTGATCAATACGAAGGAGATGGAGGCGAAGGTATCGATACGAACTCGAATCCATGTTGGAGAGCCCAATTCGTATTGATCATATCTTACAATCCACATGTACAAATGCTATGAAATTTTTAGATTAGCTTACGCATAACCTAAAGAATGTCCATGATCGATCTCGACTCAATTGGATAAGAACTTAATCGATACGAATTCGTTCGTATCGATCACGGATTGAGTCGAAATCACTCGAGATCGATCGCGTGGGCCAACTCACATGCCAAAAGAGGTCTCCTAGGATCTGAGCGAAATATTTGCATCCTATGCTTGTAAATAGCATCCCAAAGTCTATAGAAACGGGGACTTAGGGATTCTTCTACGTCCAGACTCTGCCGAATTCATTGTTGTACGCAGATTCTGCTGTTGTAATTAGTTGTAACTCGTTGTAATCAGCTAGGATCCATCAATAAAATCCTCAAATTAAAAGTGGACGTAAGCCAGACTGCCGAACCACTCTAAACTATGTATTCTTACTGCTTTCTTTCTTCTTTTCTGAGTGTTCTTCATTTTTAATTCTCTACACCCTTGTTATCTGTGATCTGTGATTGTAAACTGGTGCTTTCATTGGCAATAGGGTGTTTGTGACCAATTTTGGTGCGAACAAACCTTTAAAGGTAGCAAAAGTCTGCTTTGCTTTTGATGTTCAATCCTAACCTATTATCATGTGAGACATGTCTGTACAGACTCCCAAACATCCCTCTTTATTCCTTCCTAGTAGAAGCTCCGCTTCATGTCTAGGTACATCTGAGTACCCTTTCGATGAATAGCAAACGTCAGACGATGGCTTTCATCCAAAACTAACTTTTGAAGGTTTCCAATTTCATATAACCTTCCCATTATTCGAAGAAAATCTCTTGTAGTGATACTAAACCCTTTAGGTCTTCTTTATAGACACTATTCTTTAGGCAATTGATCCTTTAGACTCTAGTGGGTCTTTCTTTTGCCTTTCAAAAATCATTCCCATAAGAGTTGGATGAACCTCTTAGCAAGACAACATCCTAGAGTTTTGGCTCGGACCAGCATTCGACCAAAATTGCACATCATAAGAAGCTTGTTTCTCTAAAACATTCTACCACTCGATTATAGGTAGAACACAACTTTGATTCTTTTAGCTCAAAGCGTTAACAACCTTGTTTCCTTTTCCTATAGTATACTCTATCCTAAAATCACAAAAACTTATACCTTCTCTGTTGTCTCATAGTTAACTCCATATTAGAGAACAAATATCTAAGAGACTTATAATCAGTTAATAACTTAAATCTTTCCTCTAAAGTGCAAAGATAACTACCACCAATTCTAAATCATGAGTTGGACACAAAACCTCATGAGGTCTCAACTGCCTTGACGCATAAGCTATAACTTTGCCCTTGTGTATCAACATCACTCCTTACTTAAACCTGAGGAATTAGTGTATGCCACCATATCGCAATTCCCTTTTGGCATTATTAAAACAAGAGTTTCAGTTAGTTGAAGCTTCAGTTGGAATGCTACCTCACACTCCCTTGTCCAAACATACTTTTCATTCTTTCAGGTAAGTCTGGTCAATGACATCGCTATCCTAGGAAAGTCCATAATGAATCCCCTATAGTATCTGGCCAACCATAAGAAACTCATTATATTGGTAATAATTATTGATCTCTTCCATCACTCGTGGCTTCAAAATTAGAAGGATCTATAGCCAATCCCTCTCTCGAAATCTTGTGGCTTCAAAATTAGAAGGATCTATAGCCAATCCCTCTCTCGAAATCACAAAACCTAGGAACTTAACTTTTAGTTTCCAAAAATGATACTTAGAAAGTTTTATCATCAACTTATATTAGCTTAAGGTCTCCAATACTAGTCTAAGATGAACTTTATGATCTTGTTCATGCTTAGAGTACACAAGATATCATTTATAAAGACTAATAAAAAATTATCCAACTGATTGTGAACGACTCGATACATAATGCGTACAAAGAAAGCTGGACCGTTTTTCCCCCCAAATGGAAGGCAAACTACTTATATGAATCATACCTATGATGATCAATCTACTCTATTAGCATCCAACATTAATGTATATTATGCTGCAACGGTGCTCAACCGAGTCGGACGATAGTCAAGGTTGTAGTAAAGTTAATCAATTATCATAGAACCGATCGTATATCACATAGCGCATCGAATAAAAAATGATAATAAACATCTAAGATATAAAATAGGAGACACGTTATAAACTGGATGAACCATAGAAACGAAGAGTGCTCAGGTTTATTAGTGTATAATTTAGGTGATAGAGTTATACATCAAATAATTTTATTTTCTTTCACTTTTCTATGATAGAGGCCAAATTTTGTAATTGACTTGTAATAAAGAATAAAGAGAGAATAAGAAGAATAGGAGTATATGGGTTAATAGTTTGGGCTTGGGCCAAAATTCTTTTTCTAACTTAATTTGTTAATTCCTTAATTTATTAATTCCTTAACCGCTTTTATTATAACATTCTCTATTTATTCATTTAATCCTTTACGGCTGAAAGTATTCTTATTATAATTCTTTATTTATGATTAATTTGTTAATTAATCCCATATTATGACACTTCAAGATAAGGGGTGTTACTGTCTTATTAACTTATAAGAATTCCGCCTTAAAACTTAGATAAGGTAGGATAATGATATCGTCCATTGATACAAATGAACATGCAATTACAACCATTACACCGGTTTCTTACCAACGTAAAACCATCTATCATCAATCACAATGTATTAGTGCCACTATTACTACAAAATCATATCATAACACAAAATATATTAGTGTCATTACTGATACATATAATAGCCAAATTTAAAGCATTTTGCTAAATATATATCCAAAACAAATTAGGATAGATATTCCTAATTTCATCCTCTGTCTCTTAAGTAGAATCATCTTTGTTGTCATTCCACTGAAGGCGAACAAGTCCAATAACTTTGCTCCTCAACTCTTTTTATTATGGCCTACTATTCCTTTTGGTCGTCGAATATACGTAAAAGCTCTACATATGAATTCTCGATCGTTCTTATTTTCACTACTGTAGTAGGGTCATGCACACATTTCCTTAAATGATAAATTTAAAAAATACTATGCGCACCGCCAAACTACTAGTTAACTCAACTCGATATGCTAGTTTATCAATCCTCCCCATCATTAGAATGGACATACATATCGAGGAGCCAATTTTCCCACCTTCTCAAAGTTAATAACATATCCCATCGATATAACTCTTTTGTCTTGACTATACAACTTTCATTCTAGTGCATATTAGCTATATCCTTTTAGTGGTATACATTACCAATGTAAGTCCTAATACGAGTCAATCTGGTATGTCTAACCAAAATATAAGCAGCTTATATGGTCTCCCATAAAGCGCCTCTAATGGGGCCTTCCAATACTCGATCGGTACTATTATTATAGAAAAACTCTACCGAATAGAAATTTACTTCCCAAGACCCCCTAAAGTCCAAGCCACATGCTGTTACCAAATCCTCCAAAACTTCGTTTCACTTCCCATTTGACCATCAGCCTGTGGGTGCTAAGCCGTACATAAATTCAACTTTGTGCCCATAATACTATACATTTCTCCAAAAATCATTAGTAAACAGTAGTTCTTTATCACAAATAATGCTGCTTAGAATCCCATAGAGTCTCACAACCTTTTTTATATAAATCTTCGCAAAGCAAGTTATCATTCTTGTCGATTTTACTTGGATAAAACAAATGCTCTTAGTCAGTCTGTCGACTAATATTTAGAGACTATTGTTATACCCAATTTTTATGAGAAATTAAGGGAAAATAGTAGCAAGATAGAAGTAATAGAGTGTAATAAAGGAAGAAAAATTATCAAAACCTCAAAGACAAGCCATCAAAGATGTAAGAGGCAAACTATTAAGGATGTAAAGTGTAGAGCTATCTTAAGTTTAAAGTAAAAGACTAGTGATGGTTAAAGTGAAGAGCTACCAAATTTTTAAAGTGAAGTGCTATCCAAAGTTTAAAGTAAAAGGGATATCGAAGTTTTAAAGTGAAGAGCCATCCAAGGTTTAAAGTGAAGTGCAATTAAAGGATTAATGTGAAGAGATATTAAAGGAGTAAAGTGAAGAGCTTTCAAAGGTTCAAAGATCGAAGTTTTAAAGTGAAGAGTATCGAAAATTAAAAGTAAAGAGCCATCGAAGGTTTATAGTAAAGAATAGTTAAAGGTTTAAAGTAAAAAGCTATTACAAGTGTAACGTAGAAGGTATTGTAGATACAAAAAAAGGCTATCAAAAATTTATAGTAGAATCTTCCATAGATCTTAAGTTGAAGCGATTGAAGATCGACAGTAAAAGCTATCAGGAGTCTAAAGAAAGTGCTACCGAGGATCAAACAAAAAGGCAATCACGAACCTAAAGCAGAGAAGCTATCGAAACCCAAAGATAGAGCCATAAAGTCTAAAATAAAAGTTATTGAAGTTTAAAGTGGAGTTGTCAAAGGTTCAAATTGGAGAGCTATTGAAGGTTTAAAGCAAAGAGCTATTAAAGGTTAAAAGCAGAGAGCTATTGAAGGTTTAAAGTGAAAAGCTATGAAGGTTAAAGCACTGAGCTATTAAAGGTTTAAATTAGAAGATATCATATGTCTAAAATAAAGGCCATCGTAGATCTAAGGTAGAAGCTATCATAGATCTAAAGTAAAGCCTATCAAAAATTTACAGTAAAAGCTATATGGAGTCTATAGAAATTGCTATCGAGGATATAAAGAAAATGCTATTGTGGACCTAAATCAGAGAAGCTAACAAAAGCCTAAAGATAGAGCTATCAAAAGTCCAAAAAAATGCTATCGAAGGTTAAAATAACTCCTATCAGGGCTCAAGAAAAAGTGCTAATTAACTGGTTATGCCATGTCAGCATAAAAGAAAGAGGAAAAATAGGAGAAACAAGTAATTTGTATCAAAGTACCATGTGTCATGTCGATAATGTACCATGTCAACAGTCAACCTAAGCCATCCCAACCGTCTAAGGGTGCAACTTACCACATATCAAGAATCTAATGGTGTAATTTTACTATAAATAGGCATGTGCCTCACATAAGAAGGGGCCAATTTCTAAATTCTCTTCCTACTCCATTTTCATTAGTAACTAAGATGTGTGTGTGTGTGTGTGTGTGTGTGTGTGTGTAAGTAGAAAACTTAATTTGAGACTTTAATGACCACTTTGGTTAAACCATTTTTGCCAGCCTGTAAAAAAGAACTATTTTACTTAGTATTTTCATACTTGTCCTAGGTCCTAGAGGAACTCCTCTTGCACAATTAACATTCGTATAAAGCTAAAACATTAAGGCAAAGTTCTTGGACTAATATTGGTGCTTTCACTAAGAAAACTACCAAAAATTTCTTTAATTCACTAATGATCCATTATGCTAAACTAAACTAAGGCGATAAGGATGAAGAAGGTGGATGTCCAGTAACAAGAAGTGGTCTATAACACAAATCTAAAAGAGAACGTGGCACCTAATTTTATTATTGTTGACACTGAAGTTAGTCAAGATTCCATGACCTAGTGGTTGAAAATAAAAGTGTAGTATTAAAAATGATGCAAAAAGAACTCGACACAATGAATGAACTAATTGAAATCCTTGTGTCACAAAGTCTTCAATGGTAAGAATAATAAAGGATAATGGGGGAGATGTCGATTCCCCTTTGAGGAAAAATATGCATCTCTTCTAGGAAAGGTAAATCTTAGAAAGGACATCTTAAAACAAATAGAACAAGGGGAAACAGATGCTGGAAAGCCAACTTGAACTCTATCAAATCTATATTTTAATATGAAAAATGGGCACTAAAATGAACAATCAACCAATTAAGAAATCACCTAAGGAGCCTAGGGAGCTTAATAATTCCCCATAGGTGCAATCCGCAAGCTCTCAATATGGGATGGTGTACAAGCTAAGTAGAAGGGCTGTGAAAATAATGAAATCTTCCTAAGAGACTTGGCACAAAAGATGGCCAAGGATATGTCATATTTAAAGGGAAAAAGAACTCTAGAACCAATATCCAATAACAACTTTAGAGAAGCTCCATTTATATAGGAAATAATGGATATTTTGCTTCTCGATGATCATCTTCTAGCTTTCAAAAGCCAAATTAATATGTATAATGCACCTAGAGCAGTATGGTGTAGGATATTCTTGGCAACTTTTCTTGGGGCCGCAAGCAAATGACATCGATAATATTAGAAGAAAACCATCAACTCAAGTAGCTAATTTTCTTATGAGTTTTCTGCTCATTTATGCACCTTAAAAGATCCACAATAGATATAGATGTGCTAGGTAGTATGAAAAAACGTTCATGAGAGTTCTTAAAAGAATATTTGGAAATGATCGATGCTAAGTCTAACAGAGCCAGAAAGGTAAGTGAAAGAGGAAAACTCATGGCTATCAAATTAGGAATTCATTGAAAACGCTCCATTTTGGATGGTGTTGTTCATCCATGGTTATAGAGATTCGTAGGATTTCCATTTTTAGGCTTATAGATTCATCATGAGAAAATGAAGTTACAGCAAAAAGGAAGAGAAGGCAATAGAGTTGGTTTTTCTTCCTTAAAAAAGAAATGAAGATGTGACAAAGTTCAAAAGGAAAATTTTACATATTTAAATCAACCCATCTCATATATTTGTTATTACTAAGGATGAAATTAAATGCCCAACACTACTCCAAGCTCAAACCAATTCCAATAAAAAAAATAGGGGAGGAGAAAACTACATTTCACAAAGCTAACGGATGTAAAATTGAAAATTTCTATGCTCCGGCATGAGAAACTCGGAAAATGATTTGAACGGTGGAGTTGAAGGAATTTTTTTACAGGGATTAGAAGTTCCCATAACTAAGTGGCCATGCAAATCCACTTTCCAAGAGCGATAACATTATGGAAATTGAACCTGAAGGGGAATTCCAACTACCGATAAATCACATTGACGTAATCCATGAAGTCCTGCATATTACGGAGGCAAGTAAAGGAGAGAGGACTAGGTAACTTAAGGAGGAAAAGGAGGGAACTTATTCTATAGGAGAAGAGCCTCTAATTAAATCTTACAAAAGTGCATGTTTATGTCAAACCTAATAATAACCGCTAAGGACTAAGAGGAGTAAGTCATCCACACAATGATCATCTGATGATTACAACACAAATTAGGATATTGCTAGTATCCTAATTCTTGGTGGATACGAGAAGCAATGAAAACATAATCTTCAAGAATACCTTCGATTAGATGCATACCTTCAAAGCCAAGCTTGAACCACGTCTTGAACAAATCTTTAGGTTCAATAATATTGTATCTACTCTAGTAGAGAAGATTAAGTTATATGTCCAAGTAAGGATTCCTTTGCTCACAATTTTTTTCAAGATTTCTTTTGTATTCATGGACTAGCCATCCTACTACAATACCTTCTTTGGGAAATAAGTTTCGAATGAGATGGATGTTTTGGTCTTACCAAGGCATCTAATTTTAAAGTTTCTTTCTAAGGTTAGATAGGGAACTTTTAGGGTCGAGCACCCTAGTACAAAAGAAATGCATTTCGCCACCTTGTAGTAATTAGATAAATGATTGGTCCTTTTATGATTCCATGGTAAGTAAAATCGAGGATATTGAAAACCCACAACCCTTGGACATCAAGAATCATAAATTGCTGCCTAGAGCAATAAGGAAAAGCTTTCCTACTAATAAACAAAAGGAGTCATATGCGAAAACTAGTGAACATGGAAGAAGAAGAACGCTTGATGAGATAGCCAAAACAAATCAAGAAGTAAACCAAGAAGAAGAATAAGAAATAGTTGTTCTTGAAATTGATTCCAAAGATATTTATGGGAATAATAGGTCTTTATGAGAATTGGAAGGATTTACCATATATACCAATTATCTAACAAAAATAGTCAAAATAGGAAGAGAACCAAATGCAGGTACGGGAGAAAGGCTTATTTCAGTCATTCAATCAAAGATAGTTGCCTTTGCCTGGACCCATGCGAATACGGTCGGAGTCCATCATATGATAACATGTCAAGCTCTTAACATACACTCAAGCTTAACTCCTATAAAATAAAAGTCAGTTAGATAGGGTTCAGTCAATTGATCCATAAAAGAACGTTAAGAGATTGTTGGAAAAGGCATTATCTGGGAAGTTTATTACCCTAAGTGGTTAGCAAACCCAGTATAGATCAAGAAGTCTAATGGAAAATGGAGAATTGTGTATTGGTTATATATATTTAAATAAAGATTGTCCAAAAGATTGCTATCGCTTCCAAGAATTGATAATTAGTAGATGCAATAAGTGGTCATAAGCTATTATCCTTCATGGATGCCTATTCAGGTTATAATCATATCTCGATTTCAAGCCCAATGAGGAGCATACTAGTTTTATAACCAGTTGAAGAACATTGTTACCAATTAATGCCTTTGTGCCTAAGGAATGCAAGAGCTATTTATCATTGATTAGTCAATGGATGTTCGAAAATCAATTTGGGAAAAATTATTAGTTTATGTAGATGATATGTTAGTCGAATGTAAAGAATAAGTTGACAACATAAAATACTTGGATGAAATGTTTGGAATTTTTCGTAAATAAAATATGAAGCTAAAGCCATTCTGTTAGGATATAGGATGGGAAGATTTTAGGGTATATGTAAGTACTAGCAAAGTAGAGGCTAACTCCAACCAAAAAAAGGCAACTAGATAGATAGTAGAGCCTAAAACCATTAAAGATGTAATGAGTTTAAATAGAAGGATGTCTACAATCAATAGATTCATATCAAAAGCAACCGAAAAATATATCACATTCTTGATGTAGTTAAATAACATGGGACTTCTGAATAGAAATGTTAAATTCATAAAGCTTTCGAGGAATTGAAAGACCATTTAGAAAGGCCCTTAATACTTTCTAGCCTAGTGTAACGATAATATTTATCCTTATATATGGACCAAAACGTGCCATTGGTATGATTTAGGTAAGAGAATAAAACAGAGCTCCATCACCTATGTACTAACAAGTAAAAGGTATAAAGACATGGAAATAAGATGCCCAATCATGGAGAAAGTGGCCTGTTTTAATGCTAATGGCTTGTAAGTTAAGGTCTTATTTCCAAGCACATCCGATAAAAGTCTTGACTTATTACCCAATCAGGCAAGTGTTTTGTAAGCCAGAAACACCTGGAAGGTTAATAAAAGAGGGAATGGAATTAAGTCAATATGACATAACTTGCTTGCGTAGAGTGGAAACAAAGGTTCAGGCATTCGCTGACTTTATAGCTGAATGCACAAGATTAATCGAGGAATTAATAGAAACGGAAAGAAAATGTGAGCTATAGTGATAGTTATTTGTAGATGGATCTTCAAATGAATAAGGGATCGGATCTAGATATGTGTTAATCCCTCTAGATAGACATCATTTGTATGATGTCATAAAATTAAGATGCTAAGCAACCGATAACATTGTTGAGTACAAATCTACGATAACTGGTTTAACTTTAGCACGTCGGCTAAAAAACCCAAAAAATCAAAGTATTTGTGATTCATAATAAAAGGTGACTCAAATAAACTAGGCTTATAAAATAAAGGATTCACAGTTGTCTCAAAATGTAAAGAAAGTCCATGAGATGTTAGCTTTGTTTGAAGATTTTTTAGTTCATTAAATACTAAGAGGAAAAAACGGTTAAGCATATTACTTAACAAAATTGGTAAGCTCATAAAGTACCCTAAGGTGAAGATTGTTCCTGCAAGGTTCCAACAAGACCCCAATATAATAACCAAGGAGTAAAGATCATATGCAGAAGTCCTAGTGTTAATTCATTTGCAATCTCCAAAATAGCTAAGCAACGAGAAATAGTTTAAGGAATACATCAATCAAGGAATGAATTACGGAAGGTTAAATGCAAATGCAAATGGAAATCCTTGAGATGAAAATACAGAAATAATTTGATGAACCAATAATAGAATATTGGAAAAGGGAAATTACCAAAAGATATGAATAAACCAAAGATAGTTAAAATCAAGCCCCATCTTATATTATGACAATGGGATACTGTATAAAAAAGGAGACTCTGTCCTCTATCTTTGGTGCATAACACCATAAAAGTGATAGATACCAGCCTATGAAGGATTTTGTGGAGCTTACTCTAATGGAATAAAACAAGCAAAGAAATTAATGAAACAAGGGTAGTACTAGCCTTGAATAAGTAAAGATGCCTTGATTTATGTAAAAAGAAGTGATAAATGTTAGCGACTCTCAAGAATTTCTTGACTGCCTCCAAATGAATTAACGTATGTAACCAGTCCTCGGCCTTATGATGTATGTGTGATTGATTGAATTGGATGCTTACCTACCTCAGAAGGCAGAGAAAAATTTGCATTCGTAGCAATCGATTACTTTATTAAGTGGGTTGGAAGCTGAACAGTTACCAAAATATAACTACGAATAGGGTCTTAGAGTTTTTCATTAAGAATATTGTGACTTGATTGATTTTCCAAATAAAATCATTTCATATAGTGGAACCCTTTTAAAAAGTGAATATTTCACTTGCTTTATATGAAAAGAACAGGATAGAAAAGAGTTTCTCTTTAGTATCTCATCCTAAGGCTAATGGGGCAGCAGAAGCTGCAAATAAACCACTGTGAATATCCTTAAAGGGCGGCAAAATTGGGCTAAAGGGAAATTGGTAGAAGAACTTCCCCTTGTCTTATGATCATACAAACTTCAACCAAAGCAACAGGCAAATGCACACCATATTCTTCATGTATGGATTTGAGGCCAGGTTGCAAATCAAAATTGAAGTTCCATCACATCGGATAATTTCATATGCATATGTACTTAATCAAGGATTAAAAATGGAATATTTAGACCTATTCAATGAGTTAAAGACAAGGCTGCCTTGTCAACAGGAGAAAACAAGCAAAGAATCTCAGAATATTACAACTTAAGAGTAAAGGAAGGACATTTAAAAAAGGGAGATTTAGTACTCAAAAGGGATGAAAATCACTAAAAATATAATAGATAGACCATTAAGACAAAATTTTGAAGGTCCATTAGTTATACATGTCTTTATAACCCTAAGGGCTTACCGATTAAGAAGACTGGATGGAAATATAAGAGTTAGAATGTAGAATTCCAAACATTTAAATCCATTCTTCACATCATCAGAACAATAGGAAAGAGGAACGCTCTATAAATTAAATCTAATGTGCGAGAATTATGTTCATAATTGAAGAAATTTAGCCATGGGAGGTAGAAATAAAGTTGATTTTGAATTAAACTACTAAGAAGGAATATTAAAATAAGGGGAATTTTCCAAACAAAGGAAAAGAGCTTCCAAAAACAAATTTTCAAAAAGATTTTCCCTAAAAAGGTAATTTTTGGAAATCAGTTTTGAATAAAACAATAAATTTTACTTTATATAAAATTAGAGTCTGGTTCGAAAGAAATTTTCCAAGGAGAAATCCAACTTTCCAAGAAAATATCTAGATATCAATTTTCCAACATTTTTCATTGTTCAATGGTTGATAACCTCTCCAAGGAATGAACCGCTCAAAAATTTGTTCATGCTCTCAGTGAGTATAATTAATGTACTAACCCTTGATTCAAGATGCACCATGTTTAATAAAGCTTCCAAGTTGACAAGGTCAGTAAGATTCTTTAAGCAAAGGCAAATCTTGCACCTGGGACGTTAAAAGCTCGTAACCAAGTTCAAATGCATCCAAGGGAGTTGTAAATGCCTTAGCATTAGTTCTAAAGTAAGCGTACAAATGTCAAGTAGAGGATATTGAATAGTCCAAATATTCCTTTGACCCATCACCTATGCCTGGTCAAAGCAATGATCCAGAAGAAAGAGTATGGTATCTAACAATCAAAGAAAATCAAAAGAGCAAGCATATTATCTAACTAGAGGCCGATCAAAGTAGCACATGATGAAATGGATTTATTGAACCTTGATAAGGAAATCAACACATTAACAAAGCAAAAACTCAGGAGGTGAATCAACATACAAAGAATCTTCGGTTTACCTATAGATAAGTGGCCACTTTAGAAAAGAACACTTTAAGAAAAAATCAATAATAATACCAAACTGATGGAGATTAAAGGAAAATAGGATTTATATATGAGAAAAATTTTTTACCAAAAAATAGGTTCTCATTGATTTATTTTATAAATTTTCAGGATCGACGGGAATTCCAGCTAGTGGAAAAAATAGCTCTAAAGAAGGAAAATTTTAATGGCCAAAGAGAAAAGTCTAAAGAAATTGGAATAAAAGAAAGAAGTAAAGAGTTTGCTTAAGCCAAAGCATAAGCAAACTCTTATGGGGCCATTTGCTATACCCAATTTTTACGAGAAAAGGGAAAAAATAGAAGCAAGTTAGAAGTAATAGACTGTAATAAAGGCAAACAATATTATCAAAGACCAAAATGAAAGCTATCAAGGATGAAAGAGGCAAGCTATTGAAGATGTAAAGTGAATAACTATCACAGGTTTAAAGTATTGAGTCATCAAAGGTACGAAGTAAAGAGCTATCGAAGGTTTAATGTAAAGGGCAATCGGAGGGAATAGCTATCGAAGGTTTAAAGTAAATAGCCGTCGATTGTTTAAAGTGGTGAGCTATCAAAGGTATTAAAGTAAAGACCTAGAAGTTTTAAATTTGAGAGTTATTGAATGTTTAAAGTGAAGTGCTATTGAAGGCTTAAACTAAAGAGCTATCGATAGCTTAAAGTGGAGGCTATCGTAGATCTAAAATAAAGATTATCGAGGACCTAAAGTAGAGGATATTGTAGATCTAAAGTAGAGGCTACCGTAGTCTAAATAAAAGATATCCGAAGTATAAAGAAAGTACTATCGACAATTTAATGCAAAGGATATCCTAGAGCTAAAGCAAAGAAGCAATCGAAAAAACCAAAGAAAGAGTTTTTGAAAGTCTAAAATAAATAGGCTATTGAAGTTTTTAGGTAAACAGCAATAAAAGTGCTATCGAAGTTTTAAAGTAAAGAGCTATTCAAGGTTTAAAGAACTAGAAGCTATCATAGATCAAAAACAAAAGCTATTGAAGATGTAAAGTAGAAATTATCGGAGATCTAGATTAAATGCTTCAAAGATCTGAAGTAAAAGTTATCTGGAATCTAAAGAAAATGTTACCGAGGTTCAATGCAAAGTCTACTGTGGACCTGAAGCATAGCTATCGAATACAGAGCTATCAATAGTATAAAATAAAAGATATTAAAGGTTAAAGTAAGTGATATTGGGCCTCAACCAAAAGTGCATTTGGACCTCTAATATTAACGCTATCAGAACCATCCATGTGTTAACACCATGATGAACTTGTTGTGCCATGTTGGCATAAAATAAAGGAACAAAGGAGAAAGAAGTACTTTGTATCATAGTGCCATTTTTCATGTCAACGGCATGCTACATCATCAGTCACCCAAAAAAATTCAATTGTCCAAGGCTACAACTTGCCACATGTCAAGAATCTAACGTATAATTTTTTTTTAAATCGGCATGTACCCTACATAAGAAGGGGTCAGTTTTAGAATTCTCTCCTTCCTCTTTCTTATTTACAAATAAGACAAAAATATGAAGCTCAAGATGGGGCTTTAATGGCTACCTAGATCAAATCATAATCGACAAATTATGGTAAAGGACTATTATACTTAATATTTGCATACTTGTCCTAGTAGAACTCCTCTTGCATAGGAAACATGCATACTTGTTCTAAAATTTAAAAGTTTGGCCAAATTCAATGCTTAACAACCATCATTTTTTGTTCTTTACCTCAACAATCCATCTACAAAATCCATAGATACGGAACCCCACTACTAAGTCGACACTTCTAAAGTTTAAAGCAAATTAATTTGCTTCAGATGTTCAATCTTCACTTAGTGACCTGTGAAAACACTTTTTCACACATTTACCGACATCGCTTTTTATCCACCAAAAGAACATAGATTTCATTTTACGATACATCTTTGTTCCTGTGGGATGAATTATAAACTTAGACGATGATTCTCTTCTAAGATTTCCTTTTGAAGATTTCCCTTATTTGGGACACACAATCTTCCTTTCTTTCTTATCCATCCCTTCGAGTCAATCTCAAATTCATTTAGGTCTATACATCCCCACCTATCTCTAGTCTCCTAATTTTTAAGCTAGCAATGGATCTGCTTTTTGCCTTGCAACAATTCTATCCACAAGTGCTGGATGAACTTCTTAATTTGCTAATGCTCCAAACTTGCAAATGCCACCAGATCATGAATTAACATGCACTCGGCCTAAAATGTACCACATAAACATATCTACAGCCTTCCATTCCATAATCATAGCCAACACTAGAGTATACTATATGTTCTGTTTCCTTTCCTTGTTCCCTTTCCTAGAGTATACTATATGTTGGAGTCGTATATCGCCAAGAACTCTAATCATCATTATTGCCTCATTGTTAATTCTTTCTGAGAGAAAAGATATATATGAGACTTATGGTTCATGTATAACTTGAACCATTCTCCTAGCAAATAATGTCTCTAAATATTTAATGCAAAGAATACCACTGTCAACTCTAAGTCATGGGTTGGATAGTGAACTTCATGCGATCTCAACTGCTAAGATGCAATACTGTCACTCGTCCTTCTTGTATCAACACCATTCGTAATTCGGTTTTACAAGCATTAGTGTAAATAACTAACTCTCAATTCTCTTTAGGTATGATTTACTAGAGCATTCATCAGTAACCTCTTTAAATCCTAAAATGATCCTTCAAACTTATCAATCCCCTTAAATTTCTCATTCTTCTTGGTCAACTTAGTCAATAGTGTCGTTATATACGAAAAATTCTTACTGCATTGATGATAACAGCCAACCTATTCCAAGAAACTTCTCGTCTCTATAACCATCTCTGTTCTCTTTTAAACAAGCCTCTATCTTTGATGGGTCTACTACCTATCCATCCTCCAAAACAACATGACCAATAAACTTAACTTCTCACTTCTACAGATGACACTTGAAAACCTTTGTCTTCAACTTGTGTTTCCTTAAGATCTCTAACACCATCTAAGATGGGCTTCATGGTATGTAACATTTTTAGATTACACCAAAATATGATTAATGAAGACTAACAAAATTTTGTCCAAGTATGATGAAAGATCTAGTTCATATGATCCACAAAGACAATGGTGGTGGCAGGTCCAAAGGGCATGACTAACTACTCATATAAATAATATATAATTCTAAATGCAGTCAACGGGACATTATCTTCTGCTACCCTCAGTTGGTGGAATCCTGTTACTAAACCTATCTGTAAGAATATTCTAACTCCACTTAACTGGTCATACACGTCGTCTAAACTTGGTAATGGATAATTCTTCTTCATGCTCAACTCGTTCAATTTTTTGGTAATCAATACACACTCATAGCGATCCCTCTGGCTTCTTTACAAATATTACGTAATGTCCCATGATGAACTAATCAATCCGGTTAAACTACTATGCTTCGGTTCCACCGGTTGCTTCTTCAATTCTGCCATCTCCCTAGGAGGCATTCTGCTTTATGGTCTACTAATAGGTTCCCTAACATAACTTATATTTGGAGTCCAATCACTCTTCTCGATGGTAATCCCATCGTAGTTCAAAACGATATGCAAATTCTTGAATTACCATCACTACAATAATCTAATTGTGACAACCCTCATTCCAAGACCTAAAGATGGAACCCTAATATGCTAGTCACCTTGGAATTATCTTTCGATGATAGAATTGGGACCAGTTATATTATATCTTCTTAAGTAAACAAAGAAAAGAGTAAACTAAAAGTATTAAACACATCTAGATTTTTTTGTAACAGTTTAGTTTCCAATACACATGCCCAGGTAGTGGTTAAAAATATAATACAACAGAAGTATTAGTGTTATGCCAAATACATGAAGATGCGCCATAAACGCTAGGTATAGTGGAATTGAAACAACAAATATAACACTGAAGTTTCCTACTTCATCTTTAGCACCTTTTATTCGTCTATCCCAAGAGCAACCTGTCTAAACACATAAACTCAACCTACTCAAACGAGTACCCATGAGTTTATAAGGACAAGAAGAAAAACATGGATCAAACATAAAGTCTGGTAAGAGAAACAAATTACCCTAAGCATAAAACATAATAGGACCATAACTAAAGAATGAAACGAGTTTTCTCATGCCATAACACAACATTCATTTAATCAATTTTAAGTTTAAACGTAAACAATCTCAAGTGTTTTACACAAGTCGTGAGACCATCATCCAAAACTAAACTATTTGGAATACAAAACCATAAGTACTTGTAAAACTAACCCTAACCAAAGTTCCATAGTCTCGGCTATCACTAAGGCCTTAAACCTGCTGATAAAGATATATGGTTAAATCCCTAAACTTCAGCTGCCATATATACCTTATGCCTTCATAGTTTACTTAACTCTAGTAAAAACACTAGCAGTCTTGTTTTCCACTTAAGCCATAAATATTCACTATCATATTTCACTTGCCACACCTGAACTTGCGCCTACTTCATTCTTGCATTCATGTTGCCACTTTAAGCCTTACACTAATGTAGTTATATTTTGGTCGCACTCTAGACCTTGCACCTACTTCGTTCTCATGATTATGACACTCGGCCTCACGTCATCCACCGTTTCATTAGTTGCCTTTCTCAGCCTTACACCAACTATTTTTTTATCTGAACAGTGCTAGTTTAAGCCTGTAACAACCCGTATTTTTCGATAATTTAAAATATTAAATTGAATAAGATTTTGGAAATTAATATTGGAATATTTTTGGTTTATTAATGAGAAAAATAACTAGAATGTAATTTAATAATGTTGATTTAATTTAATTGAAAACTATTTCAATGTAATTTCAGTCAACTGAAATAATTATAAAGTTAATTTGGTTATAATTGTAAATAAGGAATAAATTAAGTGCTGGATTTAGTATTGAAATATTATGTTATAAATTAGGATAGGTTTATTAAGGAATATGAAATCAATTAATTAGTATGTGAATTTATTAGCTTTGTTTGTAAATAATAAACATAAAAATGTGTTTGAATTATTAATGTGTAGTAATTGTTTAATTATCATTTCATTATTTAATCCATTGAAATTCAACTGTAAATTAATTAAAATTAATCTAATTAAATATTGCAGTTAATGTGAATTAAGATGATAGCTGCAGAATATTGATGTAATAAAATGTAAACCAATGTTAATTATATCTGTAGGGTAATATTTGATTTTATAATAGGAGTGGAAATCAAATAAAAGAATTTATTTGGATTTAAAATATAATTAACTAGGATTTTATTATAGTGTAATTGAACATTGAATTTAATGAAATATTTTAATAGTAAATTTAAAATAGAAAATTTATTTTGATAGATTATTAATTTCTATGTAATCTAGAATGTTGAAATTGTTAGCTATTTAAATTTGAATTTAATAGTGATTTAATCAATTTAATAATAATTTAACTAATTAACCTGAATTAGCCATTTTGGCCATAGTCTCGGATTTCGACGAAACCAGTTTTATCGGATCCATAACAATGAATTATTATGGGATTTCACGTTTCGTAGCGATCCAACATATCGTTTGACCGTACGAGCTTCAAACGCATAGAAATCAATTAAAAAAATTAAAATGTATATAACCGATTTGGAAAGCTAACTTCTGTATACAATGGAATTAAGGTTTGAAATTAGTTTCATTGAGTTTAAAAATATCGAAAACATCTATTTTGATATATGGGATGACCTAATTTCGTTTCGAAAATGAAATAGGCTTTGTGGGTCATCGTTATCATTTCGACCCAATTTGATTTGTCCATTCATTCTTATCTAGCTTTTCCATATAAATAGATTTCTTTTCTGAAATCCTAGTAGATTTTTTTTCTTATTTTTATACGTACATTTCCGTCTGCTCCTTCCTTCCCAATGGCAGAAACCCTAATTCCTAAATTCAATTTCAAATCAAAATTAAATCGAAAATTTTAAACTCATCAAATCATAGTAAATAATATATCATTGTAGAGGAGCACAATCTACTACTACTATTTGCTTTTCGATTTGAGTCACTATTTGGCCCGAAATTGGTGATCTTTCTCACCCTTCCATTTCTAGGGTTTTAGATCCAGTGGTGGATCGTCGACCGTTTGACGATCGAAAAGCGGTGCTTGGAAGAGGATAGAGAGCAGTCGAGATCTGTAGTGTTTGCTTGCATCCTGCATGTAAGAATCCATCGTGATCGACATCTAAAGCCTGGCGGCGGCGCTGACACATGGGGAGGCTAGGCTTTGCTCTGCGTGCCTAGGAGGAGCGCCCAGCGACGAGGAAGGCTATGGCGTTGGTCGATCTGGGTGAAGCCAAGCGATGCGACTACGATATGGACTGGAAGTGCAGCGGCTATGGGTTCTAATCTACGATCGAACGATACGAGCTAGGGTTTGATGGTACGATATTACTAAAATGCCTTCCTATTATTTTAATTTTTAATTTTAATTTAAATATTCTAACGTGCATAACTTGTTCATACGAGTTCGGATTCATGTGCGGTTTTCTCCATTGCGACCGTATAGAACTTCCGGACATTATGAAACTTGTTTGGCTACATCCCAAGACTATTAAAAAATTGGCCTAATTTGTATTTTAATCGATGACGAACCAAAGGTGTGTGTTTTAACCTACTCATGAATGCTAAACCATCTTGTGTTTGTTAAATTTAATGTATGATGTGATTAGAAATTTATTGACTGCTGTTTTGTATATTTAAATTTTCACTCAAATTTAATTTAAATTTATTTTGAATTTAACTTGTATTTGAATTTATATTGAATATTAAATGGTTAGTTAAATACTGGATAGTGATAACCAGTTAATTATTGTGATTTATTGGTTGATTAGAATGATGACTGTGATTGACGTTTAATTATTGACATTTTGGATGATTTGGTGTTATATTTGTTTTATATATTGTTATCACACGACAAGTTCCCTTGGTCATTATTAGAAAAATCACTATGGGTTGAAATGATACATACCCGAATGATCTTATTGTTAGTCCTTGAGATGATGGTTTTGATGACAACAACCTTAGAATAAGATTATAAAATATAAATAATAACATTATTGTTTACATATATATATGTATATGCAGGATTTAACCACACAGGTACCAAGAATGAAGACTGTACAATATAGAGATTCAAGATATCAAGATTGAAGACTCATGGGTATCAAGATTATTAAGAGTTTAAGATTTCAATAATAAGTAATTCAATTAGGAATTTTGTTAAAAATCCTAGAAAAGCACTGGCATCTTAAAATCTAATTTATTCGTGGAATGAAATCCACTTCGAGCCCGTTAAAGGGATAGAACCTACGAAAAATCTAGTGGAACATTGTTTTGTATCCACTAACTTTTATTCAAAAAAATTTACAAAATTATATCTTGCATTTTCAAAATCTTCCTTTTAAAAGAATCAAAACATCTATACTGGTTTTAATACTTTTAGCCTCAAAATTATCTTTATTTTCAAAATCAAATTATTCTTGGTTTTAAACTATCTTTTAATAATATAATATTTAATTTTTATTATTTATACTTAGATTTAAATATAAAATTAAAGTAAAATTTTATATATATCAGAATATTATTCTCTATATTTATTTATGTATTTCAACTATAGTTAAGTATATTTATAAAGTTTAAAATAGTGTTAATACAAGATAGAAGTTATTTTCAAAGAAAAACAAATTACCAAAATTTCCTTAGGCATGTCGACATCCTCAAGTACCTCATGTCGACATGGTAGCAGTTTATTTCAAAAATTTGAATTTCAAAGGAAGTGTCTATTCGTCATATCCTTTCACGAATGGACATGACTATTGTTCTACTATAAATAGGGGTGGTTTTGAACAGAATTAGTATTCATATTTTTTTGGTTTTCACTCCTCTTCTTCTTCCATATTTCTTTATACACATTCTTACCATTACTCTGCCGAAATTACCATTGAATCTAACTAGATCATTTCTGGTTTGATTCTCTATCACTATCTCAATAAGATCACAGTGTTATTCGGAGTTATAGACTTCTTTGTAATCAATTTAGCGAGAAAAGGTGTGATTGTAGTCTTGGAAATCAATCAAGCGAGAAAAGGTGTGATTGTAGCCTTGGAAATCAATTGGGTGAACTTGTTGCCCCTGAAATCAAGTATCTCTACCCAGAGGATTATGAATCTGGAGTGGTGTACCTTGTGGCCTTGAAATCGATGGTGTAATTGTACAGTTGCTTTTGAAAGGAAATCCGTACTTGTGTGTGGGACTTGATGTAGGGTAACTTCGAACCAGTATAAAATCCGGTGTGTTCTTTCCTTTATTGCTTTTACTTTATTTCGGCATCTGTGTTTGATTCTGTGATCATATTTGTGTCTGAATATTGCATACATTTGTGTTCAAATTAAAAAAACTCAAAAAGATTTAGTAATTCCTTTAAACATTATTCACCCCCCTCTAGTGTTAATCCTAGCCTTAAGATCCGTATTTCACATTTCTCACATGTGGTACCAGAGCAAGGTTTTCAAAATTTCATAATCTGACTTTTGAAAAAGTTTTTAAAATGGATATGTTTGAAAAACTTGTTAATACTAGTTTAGAAATATTCAGATCATCATTGTCTCATGAGTCTGCATATAATCAATATTCAAATTCAAGTTGTCTACTAAGATTTTTTGATGTGCAGGAAACATGCTTTATGGGGGTTGAGGAATTAATCCATAGCGGACAAATTGTGCATATCAAAAAGAATAAATGGATACTCGATAGTGGATGCTCTGGACACATGACTGGCAATCCGGATATGCTGAATGATATAGTATACAAAGATGGAGGACCGGTTAACTTTGGAGACAACTCAAAAGGATATGTGATTGGCATCGGCAAAGTCGCTAACTCTGAAACTCCTATTATTACTAATGTTTTGCTAGTAAAAAATCTGAAACATAATTTACTAAGTATAAGTCAACTTTGCAATAAAGGATATAAAATTAAACTTGAAAAAGATAAGTGTCACATTAAAGATAATAATTCAACCATAATATTTGAGGGAATTAGGAAAAAGAATATTTATATTCTTAGTATGAATGTTTCAAATGATAACCTGTGTCTTTTGGCAAATACAAGTGACCCTTGGATTTGGCATAAAAGATTTGAACATTTAAATTTCAAACTCTTATCTAGACTGTCAAAACATGATCTAGTCCTTAAAGTGAATTTTAAAGTAGATAGTCCATGTGATGCATGTCAATTAGGAAAACTTAGAAAAAGCTTCTTTAAATTAAAAGATATGATTTCAACCTCAAAACCTCTTGAATTACTTCACCTTGATTTATTTGGTCCATCTCAAATTCTGTCAATAAATCATAGTAAACACCTTTTTGTAATTGTAGATGATTATTCTAGATTTACGTGGACAATATTTTTGAAACATAAAAGTGGTACTTTTGAATGTTGTAAGAATTTTACAAAAAGGATTCAAAATCAACTTTCTCTAAAGATTATAACCATTTGTAGCGATCACGGTGGTGAATTTGAAAATGAAAAGTTTGAGGAATTCTATAATAAAAGGGGAATAATTCACAATTTTTCATTTCCAAGAACTCCACAACAAAATGGGGTAGTGCAACGTAAAAATAGGATGATTCAAGAGTGTGCGAGAAATATGCTTTCAGATAGTAAATTACCAAAGTATTTTTAGGCAGAAGCAGTTGCTAGCGTCTGTTATATTTTAAATAGAATTTAAATTAGACCTTTAACTGATAAGACATCTTATGAACTTCTTTACTCAAAGAAACCTAAGGTATCTTATTTTAGAATTTTTGGAAGTAAGTGTTTTATTTTAAATGCTAAAGATAACTTAGACAAATTTGATCCTAAATCCGACAAAGGTATCTTTATCGGATATTCTAATAGAAATAAAGTGTACAGAGTGTTTAATTTAAGAACTAACACCATCGAAGAAACAATGCATGTTTCATTCGATGAAAATCTCAAAAATTTTGAAGATACAAATGATGAAGAGGATTTAATCACTCAATATCAAGATTCAACTGAAACTAATAATGAAATTAATCATCCTAATAAAATGACTAAACTTTTAAAAGATCATCCAATAGCAAATGTACTAGGAGATATGCATTCTGTTGTTAAAACTAGAAATCAACTAAGCAAAATGAGCAATGTAGCCTTTATATCAACTATTGAACCCAAAAATCCAAAAGAAGCATCGACTAATGATTCGTGGATTTTAGCCATGCAAGAAGAACTAAATCAATTCACTGGAAATTATGTTTGGGAACTTGTTCCTAGACCTGAAAATAAAACTATAATTGGAACTAAATGGGTTTATAAAAATAAAATGAATGAACAAGGATATGTTGTTAGAAATAAAGCCCGGTTAGTCGCTCAAGGTTATTGTCAAGAAGAAGGAATAGATTTTGATGAAACCTTTGCTCCCGCAGCAAGATTAGAAGCCATTAGGATTCTACTTTCTTTCGAAAATCATAATAATTTTAAATTATTTCAAATGGATGTTAAAAGTGCATTTTTAAATGGATCTGTAAAAGAGGAAGTATATGTTGAACAACCACCATTTTTGAAAATGAAAAATTACCAAATCATGTTTACAAACTGAAGAAAGCTCTATATGGTCTAAAACAAGCTCCTAGAGCCTGGTATGATAGACTAAGATCTTAATTATTACAATCAAAATTTGAAATTGGTTAAGTAGATAATACTCTTTTTATTAAAAGAAATAAAGATGATATTCAACTAGTACAAGTCTACGTAGAAGGTATCATTTTTGGATCAACTAATTTTGAAATGAATAAAGAATTTTCTGAAATAATGACAAAAGTGTTTGAGACGAGTCATATGGGTGAATTAAACTTCTTTCAAGGATTACAAATAAAATAATTAGATAATGGTAACTTTATTAGTCAAGAAAAATATGCTAAAGACCTAGTTAGTAAATTCGGTTTGACTAGTGCAAGTGGAAAACCCACTCCCATGGCAACCAATGAGTACCTAAGTAAAGAAGATCTCTCGAAAGATGTAGATCAAAAATTATATAGAGGAATGATTAGATCACTACTCTATATCACTACTAGTAGACCTGATATCATGCATAGTGTTTGTCTCTGTGCAAGATATCAATCCCAAACTAAAGAGACCCACTTAAAAGCCATAAAACGTATCATAAGATATGTTAAACACACCTCTGATTATGGCTTATTTTACCCTAAAAATGATTCTTTTGACTTAATATCTTACTGTGATGCTGATTATGCTGGTTGTAAATCAGACCGAAAAAGTACAAGTGGAACTTGCCACTTTTTAGGGCCTTCTCTGATTTCTTGGTTTAGTAAAAAGCAAAACACAGTTTCTTTATCAACAACTGAAGCAGAGTATATTTCGACTGCTTTGGCCTGTTCTCAAGTAATATATATGCAACAAACTTTAAAAGATTATGGTTTAAATATCTCAAAATCACTAATTTATTGTGATAATACTAGTGCAATAAATTTATCGCAAAATACTACTCAACATGCACGAACTAAACATGTTGATATCAGACATCATTTTCTCAGAGATAATATAAGTAAGGAAGTAATTACTCTCGATTATATTAATTCCAAGAACCAAATTGCTGATATCTTAACAAAACCCTTAAATGAATCTATATTTACTAAATTAAGAAGAGATTAGGTATTTGTTCAATAACTGAAATATAAAATATAAATAACAAAGTATAATTAAAAATTAAATAAAAATAAATTAAATAGCAAAAAGTCAAGCACCATGTCGACATCCCCCCTCCACCCACGTCGACATATAACGATTTTTTTATTTTTGAAATTTTCCTACCAAAATTTAAGTAAGTTGTTATATATTCTTCTTATTTCGAAATTTGGATCATTCTTGCCATTCTTTCTCTGTTCTATCTTCTGAAAACATTTAAACAATGGCCTCCTCTTCCAAATCAAACAATAATTCAACCTTTTCGTTCCCTTCTCCTACTTCTGGACCATTTCAACGAACTACGCTTGCACAAGTGACGAAAATAGAGGATTCTTTGAAGGATGCACTGCAACTAATGACTGAAATTCAAGTGGTGCAACTTAGAATGTTCAAAGAACAAGAACGGCAAGGCAAAATCCTTATAAATTTGCAGAAGTTTCTAATGGACAATCATGCTAATTCGATCTTGATTGATAAAGAGTCTTCAGGAGATTAAGTGCAAGAGGACAGCGAGGAAGAAGAAGAAGAAGCCCCCATGGAAGAAGAGCACGCTGAAGATGACGACAAAGTCGTTTGCGTTGGCGAAGTGTGCTTTGACAAGGATGGAAATCTTGTCGAGCAATGTGGAAATTTCTGTTTCCACTATCCAAATTGTTCGGTTCATAGATCTCCCATTTTCAAAGACACACATTAGTTACTTTTCTCTCTTTCCTTTTGTTGTATATTTTTATTTACATTCTTGACGCACATGTAAATATAACTATATAATTAATAAATAATTTGTGTTCTTATATGTGTTCTATTAAAAATATTATTACATGGATACTTAGTTAGGATAGTTAGTAGTTTAGGACTAAGTTTTAGTTTTAGAATTAAGTGTTTGATTATTTATGATAACACTATCATTATAATCACATGTCATAGAGTATTAGATTTAGGGGGAGTTATATAGTTTGGAGTTAGTTTTTGTTGATGACAAAGGGGGAGAAGTATAAAATAAGATAGTTAGGCATAGATTAAAGGGGAGCTATTAGTTTTAGGGGGAGTTATCAGGATAGAAGTAATATCTTATAAACGAAGGTTGTCATCATCAAAAAGGGGGAGATTGTTAGTTCTTGAGATGATGATTTTGATGAAAATAACCTTGGAATAAGATTATAAAATATAAATACTAACATTATAGTTTAGATATATATATGTATATGCAGGATTTAACCATGCAGGTACCAAGAATGAAGACTGTACAGTATATATATTCAAGATATCAAGATTGAAGACTCATGAGTATCAAGATTATCAAGAGTTCAAGATTTCAATAATAAGTAATTTAATTAGGAATTTGTTTAAAACTCCATGAAAAGCACTGGCATCTTAAAATCCAATTTATTCGTGGAATGGAATCCACTTCGAGCCCGTTAAAGGGATGGAACCCTAAGTAGGATGGAACGTACAAAAAATCTAGTGGAACATTGTTTTGTATCCACTAACTTTTATTCAAAATGTTTTACAAAATTATATCTTATTTTCAAAATGTTTTCAAAATCTTCCTTTTAAAAGAATCAAAAACATCCATCCCGGTTTTAATACTTTTAGCCTCAAAATAATCTTTATTTTCAAAATCAAATTATCCTTGGTTTTAAACTATCTTTTAATAATAATATATTTAATTTTTAATATTTATACTTAGATTTAAATATAAAATTATAGTAAAATTTTATATATATAAAAATATTATTCTATATATATATTTATGTATTTGAACTATAGTTAAGTATATTTATAAAGTTTAAAATAGTACTAATACAAGAGAAGTTATTTTCA
This sequence comes from Allium cepa, assembly GCA_030765085.1. Classification (NCBI taxonomy): domain Eukaryota; kingdom Viridiplantae; phylum Streptophyta; class Magnoliopsida; order Asparagales; family Amaryllidaceae; genus Allium; species Allium cepa. Next base: position 209,889,846 of record CM060934.1, read on the forward strand.
AAGAAAAACAAATTACCAACATTTCCTTAGGCATGTTGACATCCTCAAGTAGTACCCCATGTCGACATGGTAGCAGTTTATTTCAAAAATTTGAATTTCAAAGGAAGTGTCTATTCGTCATATCCTTTCACGAATGGACATGGCTGTTGTTCTACTATAAATAGGGGTGGTTTTGAATGAATTAGTATTCATTTTTTTTGGTTTTCACTCCTCTTCTTCTTCCACATTTCTTTATACACATTCTTACCATTACTCTGCCGAAATTACCATTGAATCTAACTAGATCATTTCTGGTTTGATTCTCTATCACTATCTCAACAAGATCACAGTGCTATTCGGAGTTATAGACTTCTTTGTATCAATTTAGCGAGAAAAGGTGTGATTGTAGCCTTGGAAATCAATAGGTTGAACTTGTTGCCTCTGAAATCAAGTATCTCTACCTAAAGGATTGTGAATCTGGAGTGGTGTACCTCATGGCCTTAAAATCGAGGGTGTAATTGTACAATTTCTTTTGAAAGGAAATCCGTACTTATATGCGGGACTGGATGAAGGGTAACTCCAAACCAATATAAAATTCGGTATGTTCTTTCCTTTATTGCTTTTACTTTATTTCGACATCTGTGTTTGATTCTATGATCATACCCGTGTCTGAATATTGCATACATTTGTGTTCAAATTAACAAAAACTCAAAAAGATTTAGTAATTCCTTTAAAAGTTATTCACCCCCTCAAGTGTTAATCCTAGCCTTAAGATCTGTATTTCGCATTTCTCACGCTTATAGATTCGAGAAAATCATTATGGGTTGAGATGATAAACCCGAGCGATTTATGGATTGGAAACTGTAATTCGTGATATGGGTTGAAATAATATATATCCAAAAATTTAAGTTATTACGGGTTGAAATTTTATATATCCGTGTCACTTGACAATAGGGTAGAAAATTATACACGGACACCGGATTGGTTAAATTGAATGGTTTAAAATCTTTGAATTTGAATTTTTGATTAAATGTGATTGTTTTTAATGGAAATAAATTATATATTTTTATGAATTTAGTTATTTTATAATTCAATCTTTGAAAGTTGAAGTTGAAATGGTTAGAAAGAAATTGTTTAAGAATTTAATTGGGATTGTAGATTTAAAATCGTTATATGACTTCAATTCAGAAATTTGAATTATTTTGAAGATTTAGACCTTAAAATTTAACAATGAAGTTAATTTGATTTAAGTGATTTAAATAGGTGATTTGAAATTGGGCTTGAGATTGATATGAATTGAAATGGTTTATAAGAATGGAATTAAATTTAGTTCATTTATTTGACTTATGAATCGAAATTGAATTTAAAATGAATGCTTTGGAAATTGAAGTTATTTTGAATTGAAATTAAAATGACATTGATTTGGAACTAAATTGAAATTGAGTCATTTTTGAATTGAAAGATTAAACTTAATTTTATTGATTTGAAATTCGGACATGGTCCAAATTTGTTGAAATGGAAGAAATGATTTGATTTGATACTATTTTCAAAAATAAATTATTTTAATATAAACTGTTTAAAAATCTATTATTTTAAAATTCAGATTATTTAGATTTTCAAAACTATTTACTATATAAACCAATTCCAATAATCAAACCATTTTATATTAAAGCTATTTTAACTATTACAACTATTAAAGCTATTTTAAATTATTTAAACTATTTTACACTATTAAAACTATTTTAACTATCACAACTATTTTAAACTAATAAAACTATTTTAACTATTACAACTATTTTAAAATATTAAAATTATTTTAAACCATTAAAAACTATTTTAAACCATTAAAACTGTTTTAAAACTATTTACACTATTTTAAACTATTTTTAATGTATAACTATTCCATTATATAAATAACTTTCAATATTCAAATTGCTTAAAGTAGGAACTGTTATGATTTAGATTTAATTGATTTAAATGTGAATATTTGGATATGATGGTTTAACCTATTTTGTGGTTATGTTTTTGATAATGAATATGATTTAAAGTGAATAATGATTACGAAAGTGAATATGATTTCGAAAGTGATATGATTTTGAAGTGAATATGATATTCTGATATAAATTATGAATCGGTTTTGAAAATGTAAAAGAACCAGCTGGTGTGAAATAAGAGTTTGGTTGTTAAAGAGACCAGGATCAGATATTATCATACTCTCTGCCAATACCGAAAACCACTTTAACAACTATGCATATTGTGGAGAATCCAGAATTAAGTAGGAAGGTTTGGCGAATGCTGTTGAAATAAAGTAAGAGAACGATGATGGATAGCCTAAACTTTTGGGTCATAATTAAAATGACTAAAATAGGAGCTATATCGAGCATATTAGGGTCTCTCCCCCTATCGGGCATATTTCTTCGATACCATATTTATTATTTTGTGATTGATTTGGTGGTCACCCCTCGATTTGATTATAGGAGTGTGTTACAAGGTGGATGATAGTAGCTGTTATACGTTATCACCAATCCGGGAGTGCAAAAAGGTAGTATCCTACCCAGGGCAATGCCTTGTGTGCCTTGTCATATTTATCCCGATCGAGCCCACTACTAGTTTTTTGTGTCATACACTATGGAGTGCCCTCTGATAGCCTTCCAGTTTACAGAGGAATTACAGTACTGTATAGATTACGATATTTATAAAAATGTGTTAAGGGAGATATGGGTAATGCCTTAACGCCATTTTAATACTTTACTTTACTACAGACATATCACAATAGCGTATTGTATTACATGTGTAGATAGTTTAACAGATCCTTAGGAGATGGAATCCAAGCATCTCTTAAGTTATCGCATGCGCGTTAGACACTGGATAGAAGACGTAAAATCCCGTAAACATCTTTGAAGCCGTTACACTCATATTTAATTATTTTGATTTAACTTATATAAGATCTTTTAGTTCCGACTCGAATGTTTTGTCTTCTCATTACGCTCGTCAGCCTGAGCATTTCAGTGTTGAAAACTATCTATCTGGAGGACGAAGACCAAGATTTAGTATATTATTACTATTTATTATATTTGTTCCATTGCATCATATTGTTCCGCTGCAATATTTATTTATTCCTACTGTATATATGACTCTGATCTGTATTGTAAAAGTGTAATCAAATGTTATTTCTAAAAAGCTTCATGAACTGTTTATTTGATTATTATATTTTTTCATTCCGCCGTGAGATTCTGTGTTTTGTCTTTTTTCTTTTCATTCCTCTTATTTTCTTATTTAAACCATTAACAATCCTCCCTTTTGAACGATTTGAGTTGACATGTGTGATTTATTGTCGATTTAAACTGTCCAAAAAGGTGGGTCGTTACAATTGGTATCAGAGCCAGGTTTAGCAATAACCTTAGCTTTGTGGGGCTTAAATCATTAGAGATAGAGTTATTAACACCTTAGAATGAGTTTGTTTGAGTGTATATGAGAGAGTGCATTTGTTATGTTTAGTATTTATAAATTATGGTCGGTATATAAGATGTCATGGCATCGATAGGGATTTCTAAACACTTAATAGGGTAGACCGACACAATATTGTTTTTGAAATATAGGTAAATGAAATAATTTTAGCTCGTATTATATTTTTTTAAATAAATAAGAATTTTTATTAACGGATATAGTTGTATGTGATATGTTAGGAAGTAAAGATTATAAATATTGGTTGCAAAATAGGATTTACAAATAAAGTAAACAGGAATTGGAAATTTAAGAACTGAAGTCCCGGGGTTTTGAAAATTAGTTTTCAAAGATTTTGGAATATAATATTAGTATTATTTGAAAGTATTTTAGTATATAAATATTCTTAGTGTTATTTGAAAGGAATTTTAAAAGGAAATAATTTTCGTACTTCCCATTACTGTCGTCGAAAAATAAGTTCAATGATGATGGCCGCATCATCGATGTTCATTTTCGAGTCTCAAAGCAGGAAAGGTCACTTACTAGCTTTGCTACGTATTTGGTTCGATAAATAGATTTTGATTTACAATTTCTAAGTCCAATTTGATATATTAAAGACATGAATGTGTAGATATTATTTCAAAATGATTTGAAGGGAAACCCGAAATTTAGTTCTTATAACTTTCTGATACTTATTAGTTTTCAGTTATTGTATTTGAATGAAATCTTAACTATTTTAAATTAGATGCTAAGTTATTAATGAAATACACGAGAAATTAGAAATTTGTAACTTGTAAATCAAAAGATATAAAAATTTGGAAGATGTACTTATTGAACATTTTGCTAACTAAAATGAATAAGATAACTTATGCAATATTCAATTACATTCTTAGAACATATATGTATGTATGTATATATATATATATATATAACCATAACTTACCAGAAATGTTTAAAGGATTGTAATGTTAAATAGGAATATGTAATAGAATATTATACATTTAAAACTTAAGTACGAATCGATTCATTAATGAATAATAATCTTAATTGGAAATCCAGTTATAAGTAAATGAATGTGAATTAAATTGCCAGGAAACTTATATAATATTTTAAGAATTGATTTATTGATGTTCTAATAATCGAGTTTGAAATAATCTATGTGAATAAATAATTGCAAGTGATGACCTTGTATGAATAAATTGAAAATAAATGGAATGTATGTAATACTTCAATAATGAATTCATTAATGATTTTAAATAGTGCATAAAATTATACAAGTAAATGAATGAAAGCGGAAAAATGACATTGTATGAATGAATGAAAATAAATGAGGATAAATGATGAAAAAAGGAAACCAATCGAGAAAACTTAAATAATGTGTTAAATTCTTTGTTGTTTGGCTTATGAGAAGTTTGGGAAATGATATTTCAATTTTTTTAAGGTTGTATGAATAATCTATTAAGTAATTATCTAAGGCTGTTGAGCGTGAGGTACACATGGTTGTTTATTTACCTCCCTTGAATGATGAGAAGATTTTGAACCTGAACAATCCACTAGTTTTGGTTGCTATGGATGTATGATTGATTCCTTTGTTGCGTATGATGGTCGTATTATTTTTTTTGCATATGTTTTGTATTTTTTTGCTTTTGGTACTAATTGAAACGACTAAATATTTCTCTTGTACATAATTCTTACTATTTTGGATTATATAAGCGAAATACAAGCTTATGAAAGCAATAGTTACAGCTTTTGGTTCCATAAATAAAGTTTGTTTGCCCGAAAAATAGGTACGTTTTCGGATTACCCGTGTTTTGGGATATTTTATTATTAATATATAGTATATATTGTAATTATTGATATTGTTATTTTTTCGTACATAAGCGCACAAAGGAGATTCTACCGAAATTTTCGTGAATTTAGGACTTAGAAAATTTTGTGGAAGTGAAAATATTTTCAAACTTTTATTAAACTTAAATATGAAGGATTTAATCATTTGTAAATTTATATATTTTGTTTACAATACTTAACTATGTAAATTTAATTTTTTATAAAATGAATAAAAATATATCTGGTTTCTTAATTCCTTCTTCCCTTTTCGAGGACGAAAAGTTTTGAGTGGGGAGACTGTAGCGGCCCGTATTTTTCGATAATTCATATTAAAAAAATGTTGCATCATATGGTAGAATTCTTGTTATCTATGATCCTTCAGTGTTGACTCTACCTCTAATACTTACTTCTAGACAATACATCCACTTTCATGTCCATGATTCACAAACTCAATCTTCCTTCTACATCACTTTTGTATACGCTGACAACTCTGTCTTATCCAGAAATTCATTTTTTAACTCCTTGCCTCCTCTTAGATAATCTTCTCACCCCTGGGTTGTTTTGGGAGATTTCAACTCCTGCTATGACTATAATGACAAATTTGGTGGAACTCCTCTTATTCCTAGAGACCTTGCACCTTTCAATCTTGTTGTGTTTGAATTTGACTTAATATTGGTTAACAAGTCAGGAGCTAAGTATTCTTAGAACAACAGAAGTCGTAGCGGTGTTCGTACCTTCACAACAATTGATAATGCCTTCAGTAACTTCCAAGCTCTCAATTTTTGGCCTTCCTTGTCCGTCTTCCTTCCTCAACCCATTATGTCAGATCACTCTCCATTGATTTTAACTCTTGGTCATCATTTAAGAAGAGAAAAGAGAAGTTTTAAATTTTTTAATGCTTGGGTTAAGCATGATCATTTTCTTGTATTAGTTTCACAAGTTAACTCTGAATTTTCTTGCTATGGCAATCCTATGTATAAGTTTTGCAGGAAGTTAAAAAGCATCAAACAAGCGATCAAACTGTGGGCAACCACCACCTTTGGTACTCGCAGCCTGCAGTCTACCACAATGAAGGAACAGCTGAAGAGACAACAAGAATATATGATGGAGCATCCACATGATGTGCAAGCTGCTGCTGAAGAAAGTTATACAGGGAGGTTAACAATGCTCTTATCTTGGAAGCAAGTATGAAAAGGCAACAATTGCATAAAAGATGGATTGATGAAGGATACAAAAACACTAAGTTCTTTCATGATTCATTAAAGGTTAAGCATGCTAGAGATAATATTTTTAGCATTAATGATGAACACGGTTCTCTATGTATTACTGCAAATTCTGTTGACAAAGCATTTATAGATTACTTCTCTAATCTGCTTGGCAACTCTAATGGATTCATTCCTGATTTAGACCAAATCTCTTCTCTTGCCCTGCCATGCATTTCAATTCAGGAAGCTGCTTCTCTTATTAGGCTTGTCACTGATGAGGAAATAAAGGCTACTCTGTTCTCTATGAATCAACAATCATCTGGTGGGCCTGATGGTATTAATGTGACCTTCTTTATTTCTACGTGAAGTGTGCTGGGCCATGATTTCTGTCAAGCAATACACAATTTCTTTTTCAAATGCAAGTTACTTTGGGGAAGTCAACTACACTAACATTGCCCATATTCCAAAAGTCTCTCCTCCGATCGGTGTCTCCTCCTTCAGGCCTATTTCATGTTGTAATGTTGTATACAAATGTATCACTAAAATTCTTGCATCTCGTCTTGTCGTAGCAACCAGGCTGCTTTTATTCCATCCAAAAATATTCTTGATAATGTCCTTCTTGCTCAAGAATTATTAAAAGGTTATAGTAGAGGAAATGTGCCCCCTGCTGCTGCCCTTAAAATTGATACATCCAAGGCCTATGACTCTATACACTGGGCATCTATTGTTAGGATAATGGTTGTGATGGGATTTCCCAAAAAAAAATTCTTGGATATATGTGTGCATTTCTACACCTTCTTTCTCTGTTGTAATAAATGGTAGACCTGTGGGTTATTTCAGAAGTAGTAAAGGTATACGTCAAGGAGATCCTATGTCATCTTACTTATTTCTGTTGGTCATGGAATTATTTACTGTAATCCTAAAGACTAGATATACTCAGAAGATTATAAAGTTCCACCCTAAGTGCTCACATCATCAAATAACTTCTATTATGTTTGCTGATGATGTTATGTTGTTCACCAAACCTGAGTTTCCCTCCTTGTGTGGATTATTAGAGGCCCTGCGATCTTTCTATCTTATGACTGACCTTTCAATAAACCAAGCCAAATCTTCCATGTTAGTTGCTGGCGTTAGTGATGTTCATGTTGCTGCTTTACATCAACATATTGGATTTTCTAGTATGGATACTGATATGAGGTATCTTGGTCTTCCCTTAATTTCTAAAAGAATTACTAATGCTGACTGTTTACCCCTTTACAATAAAATTATTTCTGTCATGTCTGCATGGGATAATAGGCATTTGTGTCAAAGTGGAAGGCTAGTGCTTATTAAATTAGTTGTTTTTTCCTCTTTAGTCTATTGGGCCCGTACTCAAATCCTTCCAGCCAAATTATTGTATCTTGTTAGGTCTACCATGAATATATTTTTTTGGTCTGGAAGAATTCACAATAGGAAGTTGCTGCCTTGTTCATTTTCAAAATTTGAGACTTCCATGAAAATGGATGGGCTTGAGTTATTAATGCTAGGAAGTGGAATATTGCAGCGATTAGTAAACATTTTGATGACCTTATCAATAGGAGAGGAAGTTTATGGGTTAATTGGACATGGCATTACAATATAAAGAATAAATATTTTTGGTTTATGGATATACCTCAAAAATGCAGCTGGAATTGGAGAAACATGTAGAAGCTAAGAGATGTTTACCTGCCTATGATACAATACTAAGTTAATGCTAATTCTGCTATTAGTTTCTGGCATGATCCATTGTTTAGTAATGGTCAGATCCTATCCAAAGTGTGTGATTATTCTCAGATTTTACAATCTGGAATACACTATGATGCTAAGGCCAATGATTTTTTACGTGAAGGAAAAATGCAGTTGCCATACAATAGTAATTAGATGATCAGGCAGCTATGGAGTGATATTCAGCATAACTTCTGCTTCACTAATAAACTTGATTCTGTAGCTTGGGACATGAAGCCACACTCTGTTAAAGGTGCTTACAAGCATGTTTCTGCTAATGCACCATTGCCTACATCCAGGTGGTTCTCTATTCTCTGGAATAGTGGCTCTGTACCTAAGGATAACTTGATGTTGTGGAAAGTTATTAACCTTGCTTTGCTTACAAGAAGTGTTTTGAACAAGTGCGGGTTGGCTTGTTGTCCTCAGTGTCTGTTTTGTGAGATGCATGAGGAAACAACTAAACACCTTTTTTTGATTGCCCAGCTCTTAACTACACGTTGATTAGAATCAGTTGCATTACTGGGGTTAGCCTATCCTCTGCTAATTCTAGCATTGCCTGGAGTATTATTTATAAAGATACTAGATGGAGGAATGATGGAGCTAGGGTGTCAGCAGTTTGCTTGAAAATATATTTGAGTGTTATTTGGAGAGAAAGGAATGCTAGAGTTTTTGAAAATCAAAGAAAGAATGTTGAAGTTCTTTGGTATGAAGTAAGGTCAGGTACTTTCAGGCAATTGAAGAACATCAAAAGCCCTTACCCTGATGAGTTGATCCTCCGTTGGGCATGCTAGTTTGTTGTTTTATCCTTTGTATTTTTCCTTGTTTTTTTTCATTTTTCCTTTTTGCTTTGTTTTGGCAAGAATGTACATTTTTATTGTGTTGCAATAAAACTGGTAGGGCCCAGTCAACCCTGTTGGCTTTGTCAAAAAAATCAATAAAAATAATTGTAAACTTAATTTGGTTATAATTGTAAATAAGGAATAAATTACATGTTGGATTTAATATTGAAATTTTATGTTATAAATTTGGATAGGTTTATTATGATATGAAATCAATAAATTAGTATGTGAATGTTTGCGCCAAAATTGGTCACAAACCCAAAGTGTTGTGAAAGCACTAGTGTATGAATATAAATCAGCAATATCCAAACACAAATCACATATCTAAGCAAGCAACACGCAGCAAAACAGAAATTATGAACAAGAACACACGATTTATAGTGGTTCGGCTATCTCCGGCCTACGTCCACTTCAAAGGTTTTAACTTTTATTGATGTTCTACGCTGATTACAGTTGATCACAGCGGATTACAATGGATTATAGCTCTGAAATTCGAGTACAACGGTAGTTGTGGAGTGCAAAGTAGAATCTAGTAGAGTCCTGACGCTTCAGAATCCTGATTTAGCAAGAGAGAGATCCCTCCTCTTTTCTGAATGGCCTGGGGCTCTATTTATAGGCGTAGGAGGCTGATATTTCTCCTAAAAATCCGGTAGACCGCTTCAGGCACGTGAGGGGGCCCACACGGCCGAAACCTGGAGATCCGGGCCCACATTGGGATCGATTCGACCCTTGGTTCGAATCGATCAAGAAATTGTCCAATCGTGATGAAACTTGGCGTGGACATTCTTCGACACGTAGGAAAACTCCTGTAAAAATTTCATGGCATTTGGATCAAGGGATTGAGAGATATGATCGATTCGAAGTGAGGATTTTCGTTTGGCTGCTTGGGTCGAATCGATCCCTTCGAACCCACTTTCTTCGAATCCATCAGCTCACGCGGTCTTGTGATGAGGTGGCGCTCGTCCTTCGAGTCGATCCACTTATTGCTCCGAGTTGAATGGGTTGACTCCGTGCTCTTTGCTGCCTTGACCAAGTGGATTCGGAGGCTTTGTTCACAAAGAGATTCGAACAGGGGTGCTTCAAATCGATTGTGGCGTGCTTTACTGGATGGTTTCGAACGCAACCTCTTCCATGGATTCGAAGCAAGGGTGTTGGGTGGATACGAACCAATGTGTGGTCGATGGATTCGGAGCATGGCTGACTTCTGATCAATTCGAACCTATGCTATTCATGAGGGATTCGAACTAAGGTATAATGGACGGATTCGAACCAATACGTGGTTGATGGAGTCGAAATATGGTCACTTGGATGGAGTCGAACTGCTTGCTTGCTTGATGGGTTCGAAGTAGATGGAGTCGAACCAGATGGAATCGAGCTGAGACATGAGGATGGGTTCAAACTTCATGGATTCGAAGTATTCCAAAGTGATGGATTCGAAGTAAGGGGAGTCGAATCAATGGATTCGAACCGAACAAGGTTCATCTCCCTTAAATTGAATCCATCATATCTTGAGCATACGAACTCGGATTGACTTGAAATTTGAAACACTGGCTTCTACAACTTTGCTCATCATATCTTGTCAATTGTGGCCCGATCCGGACTCGGACAAAATTCATCGATATCCATGGTTATCCTGTAGTACATAGTTGATACTCAACAATAATAATCAATGATTCTCAGTGAATTTTGGATATCTCAACTTTGCCAAAAGTTAGGATAACACTTTGCCCCCCAAAACATGCCTTTTGGTAAAAGGTATGTTTTGAACGGTCTTAAATCGAGTGTAGTAAGTTCACGTTTCATTAATAGCTGCAGTATTATCAATCAAGTTTATGGCTGTTCGAAGCCGAATCAGCATTCGTTTTTTCTGTAGAAGTTTAGAATGAAGTTTCATAGTCTCTCCGGATTATTACAGGCTATTCTGAACCCTTACTAAGTCCATCTCAGACTTAGTGATTGAATAGAAAGATCCTATTGCACTCTGGCGTTGCCTTCTATCTCTTGCACTCTGGTCCCGGTTAGGACGTATAGCGATGTCATGGTCGTTCTAGACCGATCATAGCCTCTCCGGGCCCTTGCTGGATTCCATCCTGTCACTCTTCGGTGAAGGGGAAACAACGCTTAAGTGAGTTGATCCTGTCGCTCTCCGGCGAAGCAACTCACTTCTTGTACTCCGGTTCAGTGTATCTGAACATTAAGCAATGTCTTGGCCGTTCGAGACCGATCATAGCCTCTACGGGCTCTTGTTGGATCCCATCCTGTCACTCTCCGGTGAAGGGGAAACAGTGCTTAAGTGAGTTGATCCTGTCGCTCTCTGGCGAAGCAACTCACTTCTTGCACTCCAGACCCCGCCTCTCCGGGTAAGGTCATAAAGCGATCATTTTTATATTGGTATTTAATGTTCATCTTCTGACTCTCCGGTCAAAAGGTTTATTGCAAGAGATTCTAATTTATTTATTAAAATTCGAGTTCTAGATGTTCAATCTCAAACATTAGAAAAAGCTAAATATTGCCTCTCCGGGCATATCGGTTTATCTCCATCTCAGAGCATGCCTAGGGATCTCTCCGGTTCCCGTACATGTGTAAGTGGAGTAACCGTTTATTCTGAAAACAAATCTAAATGAAACTATTCGACCAAAGTCCAAATCTTGGACTTGGCCCTTGCCATCTTTCATCAGTGGATGACGAGTCATGATCCCGATCCTGGATCGTTCATGTTAGGTGGAGGCGGTAGTTGTTCACGCCTTACCGCCGCTGTCCGTTCTCTGACAAATTACGGCAATCTACCACCCCTGGCATGTTCTTCCACCTCATCCTTTAGGTGGCGGAATTCATCTGTGGTGTGCCCATCCAGCTCATGGAATAGGCAATATTTTCCAGTCCTGCGCTCCCGCTCAGTGGGATCCCTTATAGGTGGCTTTCGATAGGGGAGTTGCCCTCGAGTTTCAGTGTAGATTCTTTCTAGGCCTGTAGTCAGATCTGTGTACTGCCTAAATCTCGGTTCTCGAAATTTCTTCCGTTTATCAGGACCATCATGTTTGTCATCCTGTTTCCTTTTTACCTTGTCCGCTCCGGACTGTTCTCTGGAGGTTCTTTTGCTCTGCGCAACATTTGTTTCCAGCCTCTCGGCTCGTGATTCTTCTAATCGGATGAACTTTCAGCTTTATGAAAGAACTCTCCAAGATCTTGTGGTGGATCTTTAGTCAGAGAATCTTTAAATTTGGTGCCTTTCGCGACTACTGCCACCGCCGCCATCAAAATCATCGATGGATCCGGACGATCTACAGAAGTCACTGTTACATTGAATCTTAGCAGGAAATCTTTTATGGACTCTCCGGCCCTTTGCTTGATCGAAGCTAAAGTCATCACGCTCTTGGGTCGCGTCACATGGACCCCAAATTGTCTCATGAAGCAGTCTACAAGCTCGCTCCATGTTCTGATTGATCCAGTCTCTAGTTGCCTGAACCAAAGCGCAGCTAAATCTGACAAATATAGAGGGAAGCATCATGCCATTACCTCCTCGGATGCCCCCAGCACTTCCATGTGCCTAATATATCTGGTAATATGCATGGTCGGGTCTGACCTCCCGTCATAAGGTTCTAGAGTTGGTAGTTTGAATTTTGGAGGGTTCCTTGCGTTTCGGATGTTCGGAGTGAACGGACTCCGACTGACCTCTTCCAGCCCTCCACTAGGTAATCCTCCTCTCATGATTCGTCGCATCAGGCCAATCATTCTCTCGTCTCCGTCTAGGGGTTTCCCCCTTGTCAAGTTCCTATCCTGCCCCTCGAGCCTTGAAGGGAATTCTGGTACGTATTCTTCTGGTGACTCGTTAGCATATGTATTGACTCCAGCTTGTCGAGCTCCGTCTATTGGTCTTCCAGCATCGGACCCTGAGAGTCTGCCCCCAAGTCCTTGTTGATCACTTTCAACTCCTACATTATGGTCTTGAACCTGACATTCATTAGCTTCTGCAATCCTGATTCCTTGTCCCGCACTCGCAGTTGTTGTGGTTGGTCCAAGGTTCTGCACATTTGCCGCCCTCATTTGCTCGAGGAAATTCTGCAGCATCTCCTGTTGGGTTTTCATCATGCTTTCGCGTATTGAATTAGCCATAGACTCCATCTCGCCCCTAGTGATGTAGACGGAAGCTTGTCCTTCACCTGCACCGGAGGATGCTTCTTGCCTTCCTCCTTGTTGGCCCCGATCAACTCTTTGTCTTGTTTATCGAGTCATTGTCTCTGAATCGGAATTCTTCAAACTCTTAAATCTGAATTCTGAATCTGATGTAGCGGGTGCTAGTTCCTTCTCAGTGAAAGCACCAAAGTGTTTGCGCCAAAATTGGTCACAAACCCCAAGTGTTGTGAAAGCACCAGTGTATGAATATAAATCAACAATATCCAAACACAAATCACAGATCTAAGCAAGAAACACGCAGCAAAACAGAAATTATGAACAAGAACACACGATTTATAGTGGTTCGGCTATCTCCGGCCTACGTCCACTTCAAAGTATTTAACTTTTTTGATGTTCTTCACTGATTACAGTTGATTACAGTGGATTACAATGGATTATAGCTCTGAAATTCGAGTACAACGGTAGTTGTGGAGTGCAAAGTAGAATCTAGTAGAGTCTTGACGCTTCAGAATCCCGATTTAGCAAGAGAGAGATCCCTCCTCTTTTCTGAATGACCTGGGGCTCTATTTATAGGCGTAGGAGGCTGATATTTCTCCTAAAAATCTGGTAGACCGCTTCAGGCAAGTGAGGGGGCCCACACGGCCGAAACCTGGAGAACCGGGCCCACATTGGGATCGATTCGACCCTTGGTTCGAATCGATCAAGAAATTGTCCAGTCGTGATGAAACTTGGCGTGGACATTCTTCGACACGTAGGCAAACTCCTGTAAAAATTTCTTGGCGTTTGGATCAAGGGATTGAGAGATATGATCGATTCGAAGTGAGGATTTTCGTTTGGCTGCTTGGGTCGAATCGATCCCTTCGAACCCACTTTCTTCGAATCCATCAGCTCACGCGGTCTTGTGATGAGGTGGCGCACGTCCTTCGAGTCGATCCACTTATTGCTCCGAGTTGAATGGGTCGACTTCGTGCTCTTTGCTGCCTTGACCAAGTGGATTCGAAGGCTTTGTTCACAAAGAGATTCGAACAGGGGTGCTTCAAATCGATTGTGGCGTGCTTTACTGGATGGTTTCGAACGCAATCTCTTCCATGGATTCGAAGCAAGGGTACTGGGTGGACACGAACCAATGTGTGGTCGATGGATTCGGAGCATGGCTGACTTCTGATCGATTCGAACCTATGCTATTCATGAGGGATTCGAACTAAGGCATAATGGACGGATTCGAACCAATACGCGGTTGATGGAGTCGAAATATAGTCACTTGGATGGAGTCAAACTGCTTTCTTGCTTGATGGGTTCGAAGTAGTTGGAGTCGAACCAGATGGAATCGAGCTGAGACATGAGGATGGGTTCGAACTTCATTGATTCGAAGTATTCCAAAGTGATGGATTCGAAGTAAGGGGAGTCGAATCAATGGATTCGAACCGAACAAGGTTCATCTCCCTTAAATTGAATCCATCATATCTTGAGCATACGAACTCGGATTGACTTGAAATTTGAACCACTAGCTTCTACAGCTTTGCTCATCATGTCTTGTCAATTGTGGCTCGATCCAGACTCGGACAAAATTCATCGATATCCATGGTTATCCTGCAGTACATAGTTGATACTCATGAATAATAATCATTGATTCTCAGTGAATTTTGGATATCTCAACTTTGCCAAAAATTGGGGTAACGGTGAATTTATTAGCTTTGTTTCTAAACAATAAACATAGAAATGTGTTTGAATTATTAATGTATAGTAATTATTTAAATATCATTTCATTATTTCATCCATTGAAATTAAATTGTAAATCAATTGAAATTAATCTAATTAAATATTGCAGTTAATGTGAATTTAGATGTTAACTGTAGAATATTGATGTAATAAAATGTAAACCAATATTAATTATATCCGCAGGGTGATAGTTGATTTAATGATAAGTGTGGAAATCATATAAAATAATTTATTTGGATTTAAAATATAATTAAATAGGATTTTATTACAGTGTAATTGAACTTTTAATTTAATGAAATATTTTAATAGGAAATTTAAGTAGAAAAATTATTTTGATAGATTATTAATTTCTATGTAATCTAGAATGTTGAAATTGTTAACTATTTAAATTTGAATTTAATAGTGATTTAATCAATTTAATAATAATTTAATTAATTAACGTGAATCAGCCATTTTGGCCGCTGACTCGGATTTCGACGAAACCAGTTTCATCGGATCCGTTATAGTGAATTATTATGGGATTTCAAGTGTTGTAGCGACCAAACTTATTGTTTGATCGTGTGAGCTTGAAATGTATACAAATCAATTAAAAGAATTTAAGTGAATATAGTCAATTTTGAAAGCTAGCTTCTGTATATAATGGAATTAGGGTTTGAAACTAGTTTCATTGAGTTTAAAAATATCGAAAACATCTATTTTGATATATGGGATACCCTAATTTCGTTTTGAAAACGAAATGGCTTTTTTAGTCATCGCTATCATTTCGACCCAATTCGATTTGTCTATTCGTTTCTTATCTAGCTTTGTCTATATAAATAGATTTCTTTTCTGAAACCCTAGATTTTTTTTTCTTATTTTTGTATGTACATTTCCATCTGTTTCTTCCTTCCTTCCCAATGGTAGAAATCCTAATTCCCAAATTCAATTTCAATCAAAATCAAATAGAAAATTTAACCTCTTCAAATCATGGTTAATTATATATCATTGGAAAGCTCTCATCAAGCGCAATCTAGTGCTGCTATTCATTTTTCGATTCGAGTCATCATTTGGCCCAAAATTGGCGATCTTTCTTAGCCATCCATTTTTAGGGTTTTCGATCCAACGGTGGATCATTGACCGTTTGACAATCGAAAAGCGACATTTGGAAGAGGATGGGGAGCAGTCAAGATCTGTAGTGTTCGTTTGCCTCGGCCATGAAAGAATTCACCATGATCGACGTCTAAAGCCTGGCGGTGGCGCTGACACATGGGGAGGCCGAGCTTTGCCACATATGCTTGGGAGGAGCGCCCAGCGACGTGGAAGGCGATGGCGTTGGTATTTCTGGGTGAAGCCAAGCGAAGTGATGGCAATATGGACTAGAAGTGCGGCGGCTATGGGTTCTAATCTATGATCGAACGATACGAGCTAGGGTTTGATGATACGATATTACTAAAATGCCCTCTTATTATTTTAATTTTTAATTTAAGTTTAAATCTTCTAACATGCATAACTTGTTCATACGAGCTCGGATTCGCACATGGTTTTCTCCATTGCTATCATATCAAAATTTTGGAAATTCTAAAGCTGCTTTGGATGCATTCTGAGACTTTTAAAATTTTGGGCCTAATTTGGATTTTAAACGATGACAAACCAAAAGTGAGTGTTTTAACCCGCTCACGAATGTTAAACCATCTTATGTTTGTTAAATTAAATGTATGATGTGATTAGAAATTTATTGACTGCTGTTTGGTATATTTAAACTGTCATTCAAATTTAATTTGAATTTGTATTGAATTTTAAATTGTTAGTTAAATACCTGATAGAGATAACTAGATAATTATTGTGATTTATTGGTTGATTTGAATAATGATTGTAATGGATGTTTAATTGTTGACATTTTGGATGATTTGATCTTATATTTATTTTATATATTTTTATCACACTGTAAAGTTCCCTTGATTTTTGTTAGAAAAATCATTATGTGTTGAAATAATACATACCCGAATGATCTAATAGATTAGAGAAAATCGTTATGGGTTGAAATGATGAACCCAAACAATATACGGATTTGGAAATTGTAATTCGAAATACAGGTTGAAATGATATATATCTGAAAATTTAAATTATTGTGGGTTGAAATGATATATATCTGTATCATATGACCATAGGGTAGAAAAGTATATAAGGACACCGGATTGGTTAAATTAAATGGTTTAAAATCCTGAATTTGGATTTTTGATTATATGTGACTATTTTACAGGAAATGAATTATAGATTTTTATGAATTTAATTATTTTCTAATTCAAGCTTTGAATGTTGAAATTGAAATGGTTAGAAAGAAATTGTTTAAGAATTAAACTAGGATTATAAAGTTAGAATCATTATATGACTTTAATTCGGAAATTTGAATTATTTTGAGGATTTAGACCTTAAAATTTAGTAATGAAGTTAATTTGATTTAAGTTATTTAAACAAGTGATTTGAAATTCGGCTTGAAATTGATATGAATTAAATGGTTTAAAATAAGAATGGAACATAATTTAAATCATTTATTTGATGTATTGAATCGAAATTGAAGTTAAAATGAATGTTTCAGAAATTGAAGTAGTTCGAATTGAAATTGAAATCACAATTATTTGGAACTAAATCAAAATTGAGTCATTTGAATTAAATGATTAAATTTTAGTTTTATTGATTTGAAATCTAGATATGGTACAGATTGGTTGAAATGGAAGAAATAGTTTGATTTGATACTATTTTCAAAAATAAATTATTTTAGTATAAACTGTTTAAAAATCTATTATTTTAAAATTCAGATTAATTAGATTCTCAAAACTATTTACTATATAAACCATTTCCAACAATCAAACAATTTTATATTAAACTATTTTAACTATTACAACTATGTTAAACTATTAAAACTATTTTAAATTATTAAAACTATTTTACACTATTAAAACTATTTTAACTATTACTTCTATTTTAAACTATTAAAACTATTTTAACTATTACAACTATTTTAAACTATTAAAACTATTTTAAACTATTAAAGCTATTTTAAACTATTTTAACTATTTTAAAACTATTTTACACTATTTTAAACTGTTTTTAGTGTATAACTATCCCAATATATATACTACCTTCAATATTCAAACTGTCTAAAATTGGAACTATTATGATTTAGAATTAATTGATTTAAATGCGAATATTTGGATATGATGTTTTAATATATTTTGTGGTTATGATTTTGAAAATGAATATGATTTAAAGTGAATAATGATTTCGAAAGTGAATATGATTTCAAAAGTGATATGATTTTTAAGTGAATATGATATTTTGATATAAATTATCAATCGGTTTTGAAAATGTAAAAGAACCAACCGGTGTGAAATAAGCATTTGTTGTTAAAGTGACCGGGATTGGATATTGTCATACTCTCTCCTAACACCGAAAACCACTTTAACAACTGTGCACAAGGTGGAGAATCCAGAATGAAGTAGGAAGGTATGGCAAACGCTGCTGGAATGAAGTAAGAGAGTGATGATGGATAGCCTTGACTTTTGGGTCATAATTAAAATGTCTAAAACATGACCTATACTAGGCCAAGTGGGGTCGCTCCTCCTATATGGTACATTTCTTCGATGCTATATTAATTACTTTATGATTGATTTGGTGGCCACCCTTCAATTTGGTTATAGGAGTGTGTTTCGAGGCAGGTGGTAGTAGCTGTTATGCGTTACCACCAGTCCGGGAGTACAAAACGGTAGCATCCTATCCTGGGCGTTGCCTCGCGTGCCTTGTCATATTTATCCTGATCACGCCCACTACGAGTTTGGTTCTTGTCGTACACTATGGAGTGCCCTCTGATAACCCTCCAATTTACCGAGGAATTATGGTACTGTATAGACTGACATTTTAAAAATGTGTTAAATGGGATATACGTAATGCCTTAATGCTATTTTAATACTTTACTTTACTGTAGACATATTATAGTAGCATATTGTATTACATATGTTGATAGTTTAAATGGTCCTTAGGAAATGGAGTTCTGAACATCTATTAAGTTATTGCACGCATGTTGGACACTGGATAGGAGATGAAAAATCCTGTAAACATCTCTAAAGCCGTTACACTTATATTTGCTTATTTTGATTTAACTTACATATGATCTTTTAGTTCTGACTCGAGTGTTTTGTCTTTTCATTACACTCGGGTTAGGCTGCACATTTTAGTGTTGAAGAATATATGTCTAGGGATGAAGACGAAGATTTAGTATATTATTACTATTTATTATATTTATTCCACTACATCATGTTGTTCCACTGCATTATTTATTTATTTCTGCTATACGCATAACTATGATCTGCATTGTAAAAGTGTAATCAAATATTATTTGTAAATAGCTTCATGAACAGTTTGTTTGATTATTATATTTTGTCATTCTGTCATGAGATTCTGTGTTTTGTTTCTTTCTTTTCTTTCATCTTATTTCTTATATACCCCATTAACAGTTCTCCCTTTTGAATGGTTTGAGTTGATCGCTGTGGTTTATTGTCGATTTAAACTGTGTAAAAAGGTGGGTCGTTACAAAAGGTCTTGCACCACGCTTTCATATTTTGGTTGCCACTCTAGGCCTTAACTTATGCTTTCATTTTTCGCCTGCCACTCCTGGCATAACACCTACTTCGTTCTCAGTTTCCCGAAGAAGCCTTGCACCACCTTTCGATATGGCAACCATCACTTCAAACCTTATGTTGTCAACCAAATTCACTTCCTAGCCATTCATTATTAGTCTTTTTACTTGCTATTCTTACAACAAAGTTATCACATTATTATATATGTTCTAAATATTAGTTTTAGCCATCTTATGCATTTGCATAGATTTCTACTTCTGACAGTTACTAGTTACGATTTCAAAATATCCAAAGCTATACCACGCTCCGTAATAATACCATCAGTATTGTTTGGGGAAAGCTTACCTTGGTTTTATATTTGGTGACTCATGAAATTAAGTTTTAATTTTCCAAATTCCCTTCCTCTTCCCATAGTTCCTCCATATCCCTCAACCGCCTTGACCACCTTCGGCCCTCAGCTAATAAATTGTTTTATTAACCTTGGCCCTATGCTTACATTTTCCTCATAATCCTTATACTTAAGATTTTAGTTCATTTACTTTCAGTTCGACTTCGCATATTTTGGCATTATCTCTCTGTATACGTTAGGAACCATTCTCTGCACATATTACACTAGCTTTACACGTGTGATCTCCTAATTCGTTTGACAAAGTCCTTTGCTACCATTTTACTGTACTTCCCCAATAGATTTAACATAATTTGTAGACCTGGTCCCTTTTCCAACAATAAAATACTTTATTTAATTTAGTTACTCCTATGCCCCATTATTAATCATTCGACAACCCATTATTTCCCCTCAAATGATCATATTTCTCTTGGAAATTACTTAATTTATTTCCAGAAAATTATAGATAGTATTTATGTGAAATTTTCCTTTATAAAAATTCCTAAACCCCTATTTTTAACCATTTCCATATTATAAGGCACTCATTCAAATCATATCAATTTATTTGTTCATGGGAAAATTCAGCAAATCACAATCACCTCTAATAATGTTTCCTTTATATCATATTAAATTTTTGGATCAAAAAGATTACAAGATGCATGAGAAACATTCACTAGAATTCCAGTGATGAACAATCTGGGAAGGAAAATGGTATTAGAGAATATAATACTCACATATATTTCTTATTTAATGAAGTCACTAGTTCGTTTAGGTTTAAGTCTTGTTTTTGTTCCTTTTCCCTCAGGCCGCAATTACCATTAAAGAGCTCAAGCTTTTACTTTTAGTTTGAGTGAATAAATAGTTGTATAGGATCGACGAATGATTTTTATGATTCACCCTTGTGGGCCTCCAACCACCATTCCCATCCTTGATTAATTCATTCAAATTAAGCTTTATTAAGCCCTTCTTTTGATAGTTAAGCGTACACCTAAATACATATCCTATAATATTACTTAATTTCGTAATTAAATTAATTTTGATATTCTCTTATATAACTAATACTTTAGCTAGCTATTAATTAATTTACGAGGGGTACGGGCTTCGCCCCTTATAGGAATTTCATCCTCAAAATTTTTATACGGAACGGTAATGATTCTCAAACTTTCCTATATATAAGTTCCCTACCCTTGTTTCCCAACATAATGTACTAGTGCTTTTCACCGATATACAATAGAATCAACCATAATATTACAAATGTAAATGGTCATAACAAAACATAGCAAACATATATAGTAACCTGAACAAACAACTCAGGATAAGTGCTCTTGACCATATCTTCCATTTTCCGAGTATAATCATCTTGGCCCTCATTCCACTAGACTCGCACAAGCTTCACCATCTTATTCTAAAGATCCTTTACATCTTAGTCTAAAATTAGAATAGGCTTCCTCACATAGGTCATGTTTGGTTCGACTTTCTAATGCACTTGCAAGGATTTGATATGTAACACATTATGGAACTCAATAGAAACACTCAACAATTCTACTTTATTAGTTCTTTGTGGACTATCTCGGTCCAACCATCTATTTGTGGATGGTATGCAGTATACATACATAATTCCATACCTAAAGCACCTTGTAGGCTCCGCCAAAACTCATTGGCAAACAAAGGGTCTTGGTACTGACCATAATACTTTAAATTCATGAAGTCTCACTATATCCATAACATAATCGCAACTGGTTTAGCCGCCATCCTTGTAGACTTTACTAAATGAAATGAGCACTCTTTTTAAGTCTACCTACTTTGAACCATGTTCTTTAATTCCTTACCATTTTCCTTAGCGAGCTATCTACAAAATCCATTAAAACCGATCCTACTTCCATAATGGAACCTTTAAAGGCAGAAAAAGTCTGCTTTGCTTCTGATGTTCAACCCTAACCTATTATCATGTGAGACAACTCTTTACACACTCCCAAACATCCCTCTTTATTCCTTCCTAGTAGAAGCTCCGCTTCATGTCTTGGTACAACTGAGTACCCTTTGGAAGAATAGCAAACGTTAGATGATGGCTTTCATCCAAAACTAACTTTCGAAGGTCTCCAATTTCATATAACCTTCCCGTCATTCGAAGAAAATCCCTTGTATTGATACCAAACCCTTTAGCTCTTCTTTATAGACATTATTCTTTAGGCAATTGATCCTTTAGACTCATAGTGGGTATTTCTTTTGCCTTTCAACAATCATTTCCATAAGAGTTGGATGAACCTCTTAGCAAGACAACATCCTAGAGTTTTGGCTCGGACCAGCATTCGACCAAAATTGCACATCACAAGAAGTTAGTTTCTCTAAAACGTTCACCACTCGATTATAGGTAGAACACAACTCTGATTCTTTTGGCTCAAAGCATTAAGAACCTTGTTTCCTTTCCCCATAGTATACTTTATCCTGAAATCACAAAAACTTCTACCTTCTCCATTGTCTCATGATTAACTCCTTCTGAGAGAACAAATATCTAAGAGACTTATAACCAGTTAATAACTTAAATCTTTCCTCTAAAGTGCAAAGATAACTACCGCCAACTCTAAATCATGAGTTGGACACAAAACCTCATGGGGTCTCAACTGCCTTGACGCATAAGCTACAACTTTGCCCTTCGCATCAACATCAATCCTTACTTAAACCTAAGGAATCGGTGTATGCCACCATATCTTAATTCCCTTTTGGCATTATTAAAACAAGAGTTTCAGTTAGTCGAAGCTTCAATTGGAATGCTACCTCACACTCCCTTGTCCAAACATATTTTTCATTCTTTCACGTAAGTCTGGTCAATGACATCGCTATCCTAGGAAAGTACATAACAAATCACCTATAGTATCTGGCCAACCATAAGAAACTCATTATCTTCTCCATTGCTCGTGAAAGGATCTATAGCCAATCCCTCTCTTGAAATCACAAGACCTAGGAACTTAACTTTTAGTTTCAAAAATGACACTTAGAAAGTTATATCATCAACTTATGCTGGCTTAAGGTCTCCAATACTAGTCTAAGATGAACTTCATGATCTTGTTCATCCTTAGAGTACACAAGATATCATATATAAAGACCAACAAAAAATTATCCAACTGATTGTGAATGGCACAATACATAAGGCATACAAAGAAAGCTGGACTACTTTTTTGCCCAAAGGGAATGGCGGACTACTTATATGAATCATACCTATGGCGATCGCCCTATCTACCAGCACCCAACATTAATGTATATTGTGCTGCAATGGTGCTCAGGCGAGTAGGACGATAGTCAAGGTTGTAGTAAAGTTAATCATTCATCATAGAACCGATCATATATCTCACAGCGCATCGAATAAAATATGATAATAAACATCTAAGATATAAAATAGGAGACACGTTATTAAGTGGATGAACCATAGAAACGAAGAGTGCTCAGGTTCATGTAGTGTATAAATTAGGTGATAGAGTTATACATCTAATAATAACTCATAAAAAGACCGTCTCTAGATAATAAAGGCACTAGCAAGTTCCATAGCATTGTGCAACAAAATTGCAAGTTATAACAAGTAAGTTTAGTAATACCATCCTTTTCTAGCTCTACATGTTCACTAGACTTGACATCCCTATCTACTCATCTAAGAGTACCATAGATAATAGGAAGTAAAGCATAAAATCTCGAGCTAGACAACAGTCTGGTGTGAGCAGTAGAAAATATCAAATATTATAAAGTCAATATACTAGGACAAATGGTATGGAAAATCATACCTGACATTTTCCTACATCCACAAAGTAAGCACATAACATAGAATATATGCTACTCTACGTCGTAATCATCATGATGTATGCATCAAAATAGTAATGTGTGTCTAAGTATCCACATCAATAACATCTACATCATGTGAAATCCCAAAGTGATAAGCAACTAAAGAAAATATAGATCCATCATCCTTCCTCACATTCACTCACTCAGTATGTTAGGTACTTGATAACTTGCCTAAGCCATCATGCTTGATGACTTGACTACCTATCATGATAGTCAATGTCCTAGTTTCATGGTACTTCAGTCAATGGCACTCAGCATGCTAGGAACTAGACTAACCATCACATTAGTCAAGGGAAAACCAACCTATGATTTGAAGATAAGGAGCCTCACTCTCTAGGAGCCATCACACCTCCAAAGTGCTTACCTCGCTTTATGAGTAGTTCGAAAACCCTCGAGTATCAAACAATCCCTTTGCACATGTCATCCATAGCCGAGCTCATCCGTGAACTGTCCTCACAACTCCCATCTGAAGTCGTCGCGGTTGCAAACTATTTTGGTTAGCAATCATTATTCGCAAAATGCCATCGTTTGTCCCATAGATTTCCTCCAACGGTTTCTTCAACCAAATTCATAGCCACCAATTCACATGATGAAGTACAACCACCCAACATCGAAGCCATCACTTCCCATTATTTAATCATCATCATCATCATATCATGCATCATCGTCATCAATATCTCCAATGAACATTAAGGGTTCATACCGACCCTACCCTTAGCTTGAGTAGAAACACTTAGGGCTTGAAATAGATATAAACAATGAAGGCTCAAAGCATATGTCCCTGTGACTTAAAGCAAGCACATGGAAACCCGAAGCTGCCTTGCAAACCACCATTATCGGACCATGCAACCCAAACCATAAATTTCGATCCATCGCCACCGAACCAAGTCATCACCGATCCATGTCTACCTCTATCCAATACTTCACTCCATTTCCCAAAAATATGCCCAAGCTTGCACCTTCTTGGATCGACACTGATCTAAGAGCACCGAACCAACACTTAGAAAACCCTTCCACTTTTCTCCACCGATCCAACATCTAGCACGAACCAAGTAGTCCATGGATCCACACTAATCCATTGGCACTTCAAATCCCACACATGCTTCTACCTTCCTCATGCGATCCATGCATGCTAGCGAGCAATGCAAAGCAAACACCCTAAAATTCAAAGTAAATCTCGAACCATCCCCCATGTGAGTCGAAGAATTACTTGGATAACCCTATATCGATCCCACACTTCAAACTCTCTCCATATAGCCCTTTGTTATCTATACACTTACACAAGTGACCCTAAGTAGGTTCCTCTAAGCCTTGAAGCGAACCATCCTAAGACACGAGCATGCCCCGAAGCCAATCTCCACTGATCCAAGTCTTCAAATAGCCACCGATCTATCTTCAACTGACTATAACTTGAGCAAACAAACTCCAAACGACTTAAAACTTGAAATATAGCTTTATGGGGTTCTTTTTGACCTACTCTATGGATCACATGTCATTTGGAAAAGTTGACCATTATTGGTCACCACCAATCCATAACTTATTCTTATAACTAAATCGTCATTTGATCAGCATTTTCAACCATTCAACCAACATACACTCAGGCATACATTACATACAATATATCCTAACAAGAATGCGTCCATGCACTTCAAAGTGAAGGCTAAATTTGAGAATCCATTATAAAAAGGCGAACCATAAGAACACAAATTTCACAAATATGTTTTGAATTTTTTCAAATTTACGTATGTGATATAAGAGGGTTTTAAACATTTAGAGGTTAAAAATCATTTTAAGGTGTATAATATCTAAGTAGCAAGTGAGAAGTCCTAACCACTATCCTACAGTCCAAGCAATCAAAAGTAATTCGAGAGTGCAAGAAATCCAAGAATCAACAGCAGCTCCAAGTGATTTCCAATAGCAAATCCCTAATCCCAAGTGCTAATCTCGCTATTCCTCCTTCAATGACAAGTGCTGGATAATTAAGGTAGGGTTTAGGGTAATTTTTTAGGTTAGGGAATGTTAACTATGTTTTTTTGCTCTATTTTTGGAAAGTGTATGATGATGGAGAGAAGTCCAATCTGCCCCATCATGATGCTAATCCCGAAATGGACTGTGGGTGCGACCATTAACTCACGAATTACCTCTTAAGTTGTTCAAAATCCAGTGAAACTTCAAATTTCCATAACCCCTAAAAGTAAGTCTGTTTTACCACTAAAACCTATTTATAGAAAGAGAAACCATCATCCCAATCTGATGAAATAGTTTCATACCCCAATTCGGCTCTATAAAAAGTTATATGCCATATACGATTTTCATGGTAAAAATTGGTCGATAAAAATCCTAGGGATGGAATATGTCTCATAGTCATTTCCCAAAGTTATAGAATCGTATGACCCTAAATAAAAATAATATTGATATATTATGATCATCCGATACATAGAATATATGTCTTTACTTACTTCCATACTTTAAGAATTTTGCCCTCGAAATTCCAAACAAAATCAATAGGGTTATCCAACATGCCTAACAACCATATACAAGCATGGGAAATCATCACACATCAAACACGCGTACACAGCAACAAATAAAATGGTAACATCCAAGCTAATTCTATCATTGAGGATACAAAACTAAAATATAATCATGATTTCATAAGTGAAAGTAAAAACGATAAATATAATATCTTACCAAGTTAAGAGCTTTGATAAGTTGTCACCATGCTCTTCTTGATCTCCCAAGTGCAATCGCTTTTGCTTTCACTCCACTGAGCCTTCACTAACTTCATCGTATTCCTCCTAAGCTACTTTGTATCACGTTCGATGATACAAATAAGCATATGAGGTCTTAAAGCCTCTGGTTTAATCTCGATATCATATAGTTGATCCACTGCAATAGTTACGCCTGATTCATGCACAAACTTCAGCAAGTGAGAAATATGGAACAAATTGTGCACTCCGTCATCTTTGAGGTAAGTCAACTTTGTAGGCAAGGTTTCCAATCCTCTCTAGTATCCGAAAAGGACATACAAATCTTCATGCCAATTTTCCATTACTACCAAACTGAATTATATTCTCTAATGGAGAGATCTTGACAAATACCACGTTGCCGATAGAGAAATCTAATCTCTACTTCTTATATAAGCATAGCTCTTCTATCTATCTTGGGTAGTTTTCATCTATTGCTGAATGATCTTAATCTTCTTTGAGGTTTCTTCTATCATATCTGGTCTAAGTACTAGTTTCTTGCCCGCTTTCCACCAACACGAAGGAGTGTTGCATGGTCGACCAGTTAATGCCTCGAATCGTGTCATACCAATGTTGTACTGATAACTATTGTTGTATGCAAAGTCAACGAGATGTAAGTGACCATCCCACGAGCTTCCAAAGTTGAGTATACAAGCTTGCAAGAGATCCTCAAAGGTATGATGTACTCTTTCGGTTTAACCATTAATTTGAGGGTGATAAGTCATACTCGGATGCAACTCTCTCTTTAACACTTCTTACAAGCTCTTCCCAATTCTGCTAGTGAACAATGGGTCTCGATTACTCATAATGCTCTTCGAAACACCATGTAACTATACTATGCACTTCACATACAATTTGGCTAGTTTGGATGTCATTCTACATGACTTGATGGGTATAAATTTTGCACTTTTGGTCAGTCGATCAACTATAACCAAAATGTTGTCATACACTACTCTAGTCCTTGGCAATATATCGATAAAATCCATTGAAACTGATTCCTACTTCCATTGCAGAACTTCTAAAGGTTGCATCAAACTACCCCCTTTCATTTCTTGATCCTGCATGTTCTTCGATTTGATCCACAAGGCTTTTTTGCTTTGCCTCAACTAACTAGCAGTTCATAACCTTTAGATGAATGTCCCAACGTCTTTCTTCATCTTTTTTTAATAATAGGTCTGCTTCATATCATGGTACATCTTATTACCACCAACGCGGATAGGAAGTCTTGAAAGATGGCACTCTTGTAGCACCTCGTACCTCAATCTATCGATATCAGGAACAAATAATCTTCTATCTTTACGGAGCCAACTATCCCGGTCAAGTCTGTACCGTCTCATTTCTTTAGATTCTATTCCATCTTCAATCTTAGAAATAATCTCAGCTGATTTAGCATCACGCCTCTGATTAGTACCAATCCGCTTAATCAGAGTAGGCAGATAGTCAAGCTTGCTAATATCTCCGACTCTAGCTTGCATCTCGATCGAAAATCATAACCAAAATTATACTCTAACTGTATCTATTGTAGGAACATAGCTCCTAAGTTGTCATGTCTCCTATGCAATGCATTAGCAACTACATTCCCTTCCCTTGGTGTATATCCAATATCAAAGTCGTAGGAGGTTAGGAACTCTAACCATCGATGTTGACGAATGTTAAGATCCTACTATGAAACGAGGTACTTTAATGATTTATGGTAGGTAAATAGATCGAACCTTTCTCCTAAAAGACAGTGCCTCTAGATCTTCAGCATAAACATGATCGCTGCTAACTCAAAATCATGGGTTGGGTATTTCCTTTTTATGTGGCTTAAGTTGCCAACTAGTATATGCAACAAATTTGCCTCCCTACATCAATACCGCTTCCAATCTAGTACCATAAAAAATAGTGTATACTGTCATCCCTTCATTCCCGCTCAAAATGGTCAATACTAGTGCACTCGTTAACCTTTCCTTCAAACATATGATTGCCAATTCACATCTCGCATCCTAAGTAAAAGTCTGATTATTTTGCATCAAATAAGTCAATGATGTTGCTACCTTAGACAAATTTGGATGAATCATCTATAAAATCCATAGCGTTTTTCGGTTTAGTCTAATCCTGAACCGTTACAGCTTTTGGAGGATCTTCGGCAATGCAATGCTTAGAGACAATGCGACTCAAGAATCTCACTTCTCTCTTCTAGAAGTGACCTTTGAAAATTTTGTTGTCGGTCAATGCACTCTCAACACCTCAAGCACGATCCTAAAATGCGCCTTATGTTCCTACACTATTCGTAAGTAGATGAGAATATATGAATACAAGCATGAATTTATTTAGCTAACCCCTAAAAACATGGTTCATGAGATCAATAAAGTATGTCAGTGTGTTAGTTAGCACGAATGGCATAACCAACCAGTCATAGAAACCCGATGGCATATGAAATACTATAAGCGGCATACTCCTCTTCGCTACTCTTAGTTGGTGAAATCATATCATAAGATCTTATTGAGAAAATGCTCTAGTGCCATGAAACTGATCGAACAAGTAAATACACGGAGTGGATACTTGCTCTTCCTCATCACTTTATTCAGCTAATAGTAATCAACACATAATCTAAGGAACCATCCACCTTTATGGCGATAATTATAGGTTGTTTCCAATTAGAAATACTTATGCGAATGAACCCTCATTATGATATGTCAATCACTTGCATCTCAAGAATTTGTTGCTCAAAGTTGCCATCCTCCTCAAATGCATCACTATTAGTCTGGCATCTTTAACTAAATCAATATGAAACTCGATCTCTCTCTATGGAGGAAGTATGGTCACCTCTTCAAATACATCCAGATACTCCGTACCAGTCAGCACCGATGATAGCTCGTAATGTGGGATATCAAGGGAAAATAGAAAACTAACCATCAGGTCATCATTTGGTAGGTAGCCCAATACTACCTTCCATCCATTATCTATCCCTATTGTCATTAATGACCTCTCACAATTCACCATCACCCTGTATCCATAAATCCAGTCCATTTCCAATATAATACCAAACCCAACAAAACCCAAAACAAGGCAATCATAATCAAAAGAACATCTATGAATCGATAAGACCAAACCATGAAAAACCATATGTAGGCTAGTAGAACTCTAAAAGGTTTCATCACAATCAAATATCAATCAACAATTTTGGATTTTAATCCCAATCTATCTACCAAATCACTAAGTACGAAGGAATGTGAAGCCCTGGTATCAAACAAAACACGTAAATGAACATCATAAATGAAAAGCATACCTTGAGTAACGGCGGTCTTCCTCTTCTCTTTCGTTAATGGGGTACTCAACGAAGTTAAGACAACATTTTGTGCATATGCTTTCACTATCTGCTTCTGTCATAATGGCTCAGGACAGTCCTTATGATGCTCATGCTTGTTGCAATTATTGCACTTCTTCCCTTCAGCTTTGAAATCTCTACTCTAATGACCCTTATCACCGTACAAGTAGCAGAATACTATAGCTTTAATCTTCTTCTGGCCATCCTTACCTTGAAATTGCTTTCTCTTCTTGTTATACCACTTCTTTTTTCCCTCCCCCGCTCAATTATGACTTTGACTCTTCTTTAGGAATAACAACCTTTGGCTTCGGATAAAGACTCTCATGCCTTAGGACCTTCTCGACTATCAGCTCAAAAGTCTCATCAACGTGAGACATGAGCCTCACTCCCAAGCAATCATTCAATCCAATGATGAACTTCTTGTTCTTCTTTAGTGCAGTGTCTATGAAAGATATCACATAATTCGATAAGGCGCCGAACTTAATAACTTGCTCATAGACAGATGAGTCTCCTTACTTTAGATCCACAAACTTATGGAATAAGACTGACTTATGAGCTGTGGGAATAAATTTTTCTTTGAATCTAGCTTTGAACCTGTTCAACATGAACTGGTCTTCAAGACTAGCAGTCTTCATAGAGTTCCATCGGTTAGAAGATCGCTCTTGAAGCTATCGGAAAGCCAGTCGCCTTTTCATAGCATCATTCAGCTCTAGGTCATTAAAAATCCTTTCGAAGGTATTAAGCTAATCCCACACTTCAATTTCCAACTCCGTTCCTTAGAATGATTTGCCACTTAGACTAGCAACATTTAGAGCGGCTACTTGAGCATTTTGCAGCGTGTTCAACATCATGGCATTGAACATAGTGTATGGCTTAGGATTAGTAACTCCCAAGCCAACTTCTTCTTCGACTCTAGAAACCTAGATCTTAGCCGCGTCCTTATTTGACAACTCATCCTTTAATCTGTAATATGGATGATTAGTCTCTTTATATGTAATTCTTAGTAAATAGTACTTGCATATGTAATATGGCTTCATACTATATATATACTACCATATAGTTTTGAGAACCAAAATATATAACAAGTACCCACTCCCGTATAAATATACACTCTCGATTTAAAGGGACCGTGGTATCGCTTAGGTTAACTATGCAATCTAAGCTCTAATACCAAATGTGATTACCGCCCTACACCAACAGCACCCAATATACCTATATAGTTCAGTGTAATACTGCTAGCCGATGTAGGACATTAGATAGGTTTGTATCAAGAAAATCAGTAATCTTAGAACCTAGAGTATATCTGACATCCCATTGAATAAAATATAATAATAAAAATTGTAGATATAAAATAGGCGAGATAGTAATAACTGGATGAATTATAGAAATCAAAGTTCTTAGATCCATACAGTGTACAACATAAGTGAAAGAGTTATACATTAGATAATAACTCATAAATAGACTATCTCTAGATAATAATGGCACTGGCTAGCTCTGAATTACCGTGCAGTGAATAACAAGTCATGATAAGTAAATGTAGTAATGCGAGAGCATGATCTTCTGCATGTCCTCTATCAAGTTCCACATGTTCACCAGACCTAGTATTTGTAATCTACTCATTTAAGAATACCCAAAATAATAGGAAGCAAAACCTAAAATTTAGAGTTAGAAAACGGTCTGGTGTGAGTGGTAGAATACCTCAGATACTATAAAGCCAATATACTTGGACAAATTATATGGAAAATCATACCTGACATGTCCCTGCATCCACAGAATTAGCACGTAGCACAAAATATATGCTACTATACATTGTAATCATTATGGTATACTATACATCAAAGTCCTAATGAGTGTCTAAGTGTCTACAATGAAAACATGTGCACATGTGACATCCTTAAGGTGATAAGCAACCAAAGAAAACATAGCATTCATCATCCATCTTTACAATCACTCATTCAGTGCATTGGATACTTGATAACTCGCCTAAGCCATCTCGCTCAGGTACTTGACCACCCATCATGATAGACAACGTCCTGGTTTGATGGTACTCTAATTCATGCCACTTAGTAGGTCAATAACAAGGCTAACCGTCTCGTTCGTCCATTGTAAACCAAACTCTCATATGAAGATAAGGAGCCATCATGCTCCAGGAACCAACATGCCTCCCCACATGTGCATACCCCGCTTTACGAGTGCTCTAAAAACCCTCAAGTATCAAATATTCCCTTTTCACATATCATCCATAGTAAAGCTTATCTTGGTCGTCCTTAAAAATCTCATCTGAAGTCGTCATTGCTAGGAACTATATTCGACAGCTAGCATTAGTCGTAGAATGTCATTATTCGTCCCATAGCCTTCCTTCAACAATTCCTTCAATCCAACTCATAGTCACCTACTTCATATCTCGAAGTGCAACATCCATCGTCCAAGCCATCACTTCCCATCATAGAATCATCATCATCGAATCATGCATCATCACCACTGAAAATTGCCATCGAACCTTATAGTTCGGTACCGACCCTACCCTTAACCTGAAGTGGAAGCATTAGGGCTCAAAGTAGGTAGAAACATGAAGGCTCGAAGCATTTGTTCTTGTGATTCGAACCATCAAAACCAGTCTGCCGCTACCAAACCAAGTCACCACCGATCCTTGCCTGCCTTGATTTAACACTTTCGTCCCATTCCCAAAACTAAGCCTTACATTGCATCTTCTTGGATCGGTACCGATCCAAGAGGATCGAACCAATACTTAGCTAACTCTTCCACTTTACTTCACTAATCAGACATCTGGCATGAATCAAGTAACCCCATGGACTGACACTGATCCACCACTTACTATTTTCTATCTCCCTCACGCGTTCCATGAATGCTAGTAAGCAACTCAAAGAAAACACCTTAAAACTTAAAGCAAACCCTAACCATCCCCCATGTGACTCAAAGCATGACTCGACTTTATATCAATCCCCACACTTCAAAATCCTTCCATCCACCTCTCATGATGTATACACTTACACAAGCGACTTGAAGTAGACCCCTTTAATACTTGAAGCAAGCCATTATAAGACACAAGCATGCCCCGAAGCTAATCTCCACTGATCAATAGTCTTCAAATGGCCACTTATCCATCTTCAATCGCAATAGCTTGAGAAACAAAATCTAAATGACATGAAACTTGAAACGTAACTTTTGGGATCCTTCTTGACCTACCCAATGGATTGCATATCATTTAGACAAATTGACCTTTTTGGTCACCACCGATCCATAGCTTATTCGTATAACTAAATCGCCATTCGATTGGCATTTTTAACCATTTAACCAACATACATTCAAGCATATATTACATACAATAAATCCTAACAAGCATACATCCATACAAATCAAAGTGAAGCTTAAATCTAAAGAAGCGGATCCATAGGAACATGAATTTCACAAATATTTTCCAAATCGTTTGAAATTTACATATATGATTAAAGAGGGTTTAAAGCATATTTTAGAGTTTAAAAATCATTTTAAAGCATCATTTTAAGGTGTATGATGAATAATTAGCGAGTGAGAGGTGCTAATCACTCATCTACAATCCAATCAATCCAATGTAACCCAAGAGTGCACAAAATCAAAGAATCCACAGTAGCTCCAAGTGATTTCCAATAGAAAATCTCTAATCCCAAGTGTTAATATCACCAAACTTCCTATAATGATAAGTTTTGGCTAATTTAGGTAGGGTTTAGGGTAAAATTTTTGGTTAGCGAATGTTAATGTGGTTTTTCTCTTTATTTTTGGGAAGTGTGTAATGATAGACAGGAGTCTTGTCGGCCTCATCATGATTAGGAATTGGGCCTAGCCATCAACACAGTAGTTCCCTGATAAGCTGTTCAAAATCAAGTGAAATTTTAAACATCCATAACTCCCTAATAGTACGTCCATTTTCCTACCATGACTACTCTACGAAAAGAGAAACCATCATCCTGATCTAATGGAAGTGGTTTTAAACCCCAATTCGACTCCTAAAAAGTTATACGGCATAAAAAAAATTCATGGTCAAAATCGTCCGATAAAAATTCTTGGGATGGAATATGTTCCTAGTAGTCATTTTTTAATGATATAGAAACATACGACCTTACATAAAATAATATAGTTTTTGATCCTTCGATACGTATAATAATGGTTCTTACAATATCTTTTCCTAAACGTCGATAGAATACTCTCTTTAGCAACTCTTAGTTGATGGAATCACATAGCCAAATCCAACTATGAGAATACCCTCTCTCCACTCAAATGATCAAAAAGATCATCTATCCATGGTAAAAGATAATAATACTTCACTGTCACTTTATTCAACTTTCTATAGTTAATGCCCATCTAAGGTGTTCAATCTAACTTCTTCACAAACACCATAGAATTTACCCACTACTCAACCTAATAAAACTCCTATGCTAAATTTCTACTAGTTTCTTCTTCATCTCTTCCATTTCCTTAGGTTTCATTCTACTATGCAGACCACTAACAAGTTGTGCCCCTGGTACCAAATCAATGTGAAACTCAAATGCTCTTTTGAAGGTAGTCCCATAACTGGTTTAAAGACATTGGCAAACTACCAAACAATAAAACTCTATATATCTCCTCTTTCAGACTTTCTATCTCACACAATGAAACCCTAAATCATTTCTTGTCTTGACCAAAGACACTAAGACTTTGTATCCTCCTTTTCGGTTCCATAGGTCAATAATTTTCTTGGCGTAATAGATTCTAGTGCCATTCTATACTAACCAATCCATACCCAAAATCACTTCGTAAACCTCGAAATCAAACATAAATAGGTTAGAAGAAAATAAATGATCACACGGAACAAGTTCAAGATCAGTGCACCTTTACTAGAGAGGGGCATATCCAACCATCGAAATAACTAAGTGGGTAACTTCTATCCATACTCTATCAACTATATCCTTAGAAATGAAAGAATTTGTAGCTCCAATGTCAGAAAAACTCTAGCCGAATAATTGGAAATGTAAATTATACATTCAAACAGAACCTTCTTCCCTTTCTCTTAGGTTCTCTTTGACAAATAGTCCATCCTTCTATCCCTCTAAAGCAAATAACCTTGTCTGCTTTAACTCCAAACAATTCTTCTACCCTTTTTGGAAAATATCCTTTTGGCATCTTCCCTATCGGGTTTTTCCCTTTGGTTACTCCCTTTTCTTTCCTTTTTAGTAAAGGGAACACCTCTTCTTTGGTTTTGACTTGGGCTTTACTTTCACCGTTCTCTATGCTTTGTACATACTATCATAACTTCTTGCCATATCGACGATAAAATCAAAAGAAGACACCAGATGTGCCATCGCCTTATGGTCTAAGCCTATTTTCAAGCCCCAATAAATGTCTCATTCTTCTTCAGTGGGGTGTTAATCAACTTTCGACTATACTTCACCAAGGCAGTCAACTTTTGGATGTACTACTGAACGAAAAGATCTCCTTGCTCAAGATTGATGAAACCACTCAACAAAACACTTCTCCCTGAACCACTCATAAGAAATCTCCTCTTCAGGAGTTTCAACTGTCATTGTCTCCCACCAATCCAAAGTGTAACACCCCACCTCTATACCTATTTTATCAAAGATAATTACTAGTTAATCTCGTCTGATAGTACATATAATTAGGTGATGCCAGTGTTTGCATGTGAATATTCCCTTGGGATGACACTAGTATGTGTTTAAACCTTCCAAAATAATACACCGATATGAATACTCAGTATTAGTGCATGTTTCCAGGAAAGAATAATGCATGCAAGACCTTTGTTTTCTACATGGTAAATTAAATAAATTTAATAGAGATAAATTTGTTTAAATTTTATATTTCATAATTAATATTTTTTAAAATAGTTTTTTAGTTATTTAAATTATATTTTGTAAAAGATTTTGATTTAACAACTTTGATTAAATTAATAAATTCTTTGCAAATAATATATTGAA
The DNA here is from genome assembly GCA_030765085.1 of Allium cepa. Lineage (NCBI taxonomy): Eukaryota > Viridiplantae > Streptophyta > Magnoliopsida > Asparagales > Amaryllidaceae > Allium > Allium cepa. The sequence continues at coordinate 209,925,585 of CM060934.1, forward strand.
ATTGAATAAATTGTCCTAATTGAATATAAAATATATTTTTTAAACATAATAATTTTTATATGATTGGAATAGTAGGAAAATTAATTTACTTTATAATACCCTAATGAATGATTAATAAAAATAAGCCGGCATTGGATTGTATGAAATTATCTGGTTATTCGAAATATTTCTTCTATAATGAAGTGTAAATTAATTTTAAATGGATTGAAGTATATTTATAAATAAATATCAAGAATTTAAATTTCAATTTGAATGGAAAATAAAGTAAAACTAGTTTGAAGTAGAATTTAAATTGAAATGTAACTGGGCCAAAGTAATTAAGGCCAAGCTCATTTAAACATAACCTTTTCTATCCTATTCTAGAATATTCCTTTGCCACCCTTCAATCTCAAGCTCGAATTCCCCAATTCGTTTCAGACCTAACCCTTAGAAGAAAAATCATGATATTCAAAAATAAAAAAGAGATGAAAGAATGGAGCATGAAATCATTTACATACGATTTGAAGGGCATTTGATGTTAGCAAGATACTAGAAGGCGGCGCTTGCCTAGTGGTCATGACGAGCTTTGGCCAGGCGACGTTTTGGAAATGGATTTAGAGATTCACATCCATGGACAAGAGAGGCATGCATGTGAAGAGACTTGGCGAGGCAGAGTTCGACGATGCGACGTGGTGGTGACTAGTGCTTGGTTGGGAAGGTTATTCATGTCAGTTCCAAGGGAAATCTTGGTTGCGACAAGGACTGTTTATGATAGGCAAGTTGAGGCGATACATTTGGTGCAGCATTGTTTTCAGTGAGTAAAATTCCTTACTTACAACTATGCTTTAGTAGATGCCCTATTTGCCTTAATTTGTTCTTGAATTGATATAAGAAGTTGCTTTGGTATTGTTATTAGATGAAATCGATTGTTGTTGATTGATGTTGATTGAAATAGTGTTGTGTACCTTAGTTTGGTATGTTGTGTGTGTATTAGTTGACATTAATGATGGTATTAGTCACATTTAATGGATCAGAAAGGGTAGATAAATTAAAAAGCAAAGATTTGAAATAAATAAATTATTTTGAAAATAAATTAGTGAATTTTGGGAATAATTTTCTTATTTAATATTGAAGGAATAGCAACTAATGGAAAATTTGAAAGTTGAATGATTTTAGAAAATCATAAAAGAGAAATAATTTTGGGAATTACGTGAATTGAAATCACTTAGAAAATGATGAATTTGGAGATATTGTCAAATTTGTAAACTTATGAATAATTAATTTTTTATTTATTTACCGGTAATTATAAAAATACGTTTGAAGGGTTTTTGTGTTTAAAATTAGTATTTTAAATGTTGAGTTAATTTGATATAGATCTAATAAATTGGAAGTTTGAGAATTAATATTTTGGAGTAATAATTAATTGAATGGAATTTATTAATTTGTAAGAGAAATTAAGAAAATAAAATTTTGAAATTCTAATAAGATAAGCAGGATTTATTTTGTGAATTATTCTTAATAAATTTATAATATATGTTGTTAAGAATAATCTTAGGAGTTTTACATATTTTTTCCTTTCGATTATTTCTAAATAAAGGGAAAGTGTAATTTTAAGAAATTTTTAATTGAATTAAATTTTTTACTTTTGAATTTTCTTATAATTAAATGAGTGGTTTGCGAGTATTTATTTTTAAACATTAAACATATTTTAAGGAAAGAATGATAATTTTATTATTTGATTCTCTTTCAACTAAAAATGGTTATTTGAAAATGTTTTGAAAATTTTATGAAAAATTTATAATAAAACCCCTTTCGAATCAATAAATAATAAGATCATGCATTTTCATTGATTTACATGTCTATGTAATGTGGAATTAGAAAAAACTGATATATAGTACCATTTAGTATAGGTCTTTCGATAATATTTCTCTAGTTATATTTTGGACTTGTTATATACAATAGTTGTGCAACGATGAGTGCAATTTACGACCATTGAGTAAACAGATGGGTAATACTAGATGGTATGGAATGCTTGAGCTAATATTTGTTCGATTACTTTATGTAAGGAGATGTCACTCTAACAGGGTCGAGTATATAAGGTATGTTATTTAAGGTGATGCTTGTTGAGAGTGAGAAATTCGAGGGCCACAAGAGTATCTATTTATTGTGTATACTATTATTATATGTCGAAGAGTAAACCAGACTGGCTAGTGTCCATCCTAGCGACCTGATTGCGGCATCACTCCATGAATCCATAACACATATGTGATGTATATAGTTAAGAGCCATGGCTGGGAGCCACGGCTCCTGTGTCACTTTGGCTAGTAGACTGTTACTAATAGCAGCACTTGTAGGGTCACGACCAATGTATAGCGTAGTCTTGCCTTTGTTAGATATTCGGTCATTATAGCCGTTGAGGTAACAAGACAGTAGGAGTAGAATAGAGCGCGTTAAGGAAGGCTCCTAGAGTAGGCTAAGAGCTGTCAGTATCCCGTTTGGTTATTATTGATGAGATAGCATGAGATGCTATAGACAACTACTTATTCACTTATATGAGGTCAATGTGTTTACGGCTAGGAGCCGACCTGATTTTTTTGAGACCAATATCGAAATAGATATTTATGATGCTGAGTGCACATAAGAGTGAGAGTCCCGATGGTTATCCACAATACCGAGAGTTGAGTGGATTAGTGGAGGTTTTAGAGGCCATATGATTATTTCATTAGATGAGAACCAAGTCCATTTATGTGAGGTTGAAGATTTAGATGATTATTATGTGGTTATCAAACTTTTGGATTATCTATGAGATGGAGAGTCTATCTATTTGTGTAACCCCATATACATTTATTATATAGCTATCGAGGATAGTTAGTAATGGTGAGAGCTTGGAGTTGGACCCTATATCTATCTTTTACATTGTTATCTGAGAGATGACACTAGCTACCAAGGGCAAGCTATATTTATACTTCATGTTGCTTAATTTGGGCGATAATTTTGTGTTATATATTTATTAAGTGAGAGGGACCTGATTATGTCTACTTTACGATTATCTGAGAGATAATCCAAGGCATTGCTGATAGCATGTCCTATATTAGTGTTACCTAATGATAGATAGATTTGTATTTCTATCACCCACTTGATTATATACCCATTTGGTGTGTGCATTGACTTCACTTGGATATGAGCTATCATTTAGGTGCGTGGTTTTGGGTTATATTGGCACTTGGGATATGCATGTTCCATTTGTGTTGTACCTTTATATACTATGTCAGATGTTATTTTATATTGACATCTACATACATAGTTTGACCAATATGCTATTTATAAAATACACGGGGTCAATTTGAGACATTTGAGTTTAAGGGACAGATGAATATATGTGGATGTTGGGCATAGATGGTGGAAATAGTATTTTTTATATAATTTGTATATTTGTATTTACATGTATTCATGTATTATGGGGATGTATATTGGATATGTTGTGTATATTAATTATGTTAGTGGGAGTTTGAGTAGTTTTGTAGATCCACTTGGACTCATGTATATTTATTATTATACGTTATCCTTGCATTGATGACTCTGTGGTTTTTGTGATTTATTTTATATTGGGTATTGTTCTATCCTGGAGACGCACATGTTTATTGCTTTATATCGATACTGTGTATACATAGGTTAGTTCTTTGTGATTGTTGAAATACGTACCAGCGTTAGCCTAATATCCCCTCAATCTTCATATTATCAAACAGTATTACACTGTAATACTCTTGGTAGTATGGGCATAGAAGTGGGGTGTTGTATTTTGGTATTAGAGTAGTTTTAGAATAATATATAGTATAAGATACACGAGTTCTGGTCTTTGATAAGACTTAGATTCCCTATCACCATGGGTGTGGTAAATTATTGTTTTCATTTACATGATAGTAAAAGTATATGATGATTACTATAGTAATCATCTAGGAACATATTTGTATTATTTTTTTTTTTTGAAATGGTATATTTGTATTTTTTATTATATAACGTATTTCTTCTACCATTTTCTAATCGTTATCTACATGAGATACATAGTACTTAATGAAGGTTGTGAAGGTAGAAATGGTTAGTCCGACTAGTAGTGTCGGTATATATGATGAATAGTAAACCTTTGTATGGCTTGAATATGAGTGAAGTGATCCAACAATGATCAGAGTTGCGTGGTTAACTGATTGATATTTTTCACTGGAGCCGTTTGTTTGCCTATTTGAAAATGTGTGTATTGTTATATTGATGCTTGTTTGATATTGTGGATGGTTTGAGTTGTTATCAATGGTTGTTGAATTGGATGTACATACGAGTTTCTAAAATAAACGTATTTATTCAAACAAGCTTACAATTAAATGAAATAGTGTTATCACTTTATAAAGAGATTGAAAATCATATTTTCTAGTAATGTTTAAGATTTTCAAAAATTTAATAGTTTGAGATAAGTTGAATATTAATTTGAAAGGAATTGGAATTTTGGATGATAAATATTAGTATTGAATTTGTAAAAGACGGTCTAAAGATAGAATAATATTTTAAAGCAAGTATATTTTGTGATTGGAACATTTTCGATTACAAATACTTTTTTTATGATACTAGAAAATGCTTTGGGTTTTGCAAACATATGTTTTCTATATTAAATATTTATAAACAGTTATTCAAAGAAATTTTAGAAGTTAAATTTGTGTAAATCTGTCCGTTGAGTGCTTTAAGAATTCTGATCGATGCACCTGATCAACATAATTGATAGGGATTCCTAAACAATAGGATGAGATATATGGACATAAAATTTTGAGAAGTAACATAGTATTTTGGGAATAAGTAAAATATTTAAGCTATTTGTAAAACCAATGTTTTCTAAAGTTTTGATGAAAAAGGTTTTGAAGGATGACATATTTTATCTTGTAGAAAAGAAGCCCTCCTTATGTTATATATATCTAATCTCGAGAAGATTGGATTTTTGCGGCTCTTAATTTTTTTTCAAATAAGAAATGAAATTTGAATGGATGTTGATGCTAAATGGTAATTGCAATTTTATCGATTCTTTTCTCATGCATTAAAAGTGACTCACCGTGAAACTAATTTTTGTAATAAATTATTTTAAAAATTATGAATATATAATATTTAAAGAAAATATTCATTAGAGGACCTGGTTTGGTAAGAAAATGGTTGTGATTTTGAAATATTAAATATTATAAAAGTGTTGAAGTCGTATATAATATAAGTATATTTAAAGGATTTTGACTAGAACTAATTATTTAAACAACTTGAAGTTTTAGTATTTTAATTTGAAAATATGTTGTATTATAAGTGTTTGTAAAGTGGTTTTGGTAAACCAGTTTTCAATTTAATAAATTAAGAAATAATTGAAGAGAAATTTTTTTATATAGTGGTATTATGATGTTGAAGAATTATTTTACAACGTTAATTTATATTAGCAAAGTTTATTTGAAAAATTATTTGAAAAATGAAGAATCAATAAGATTTTGTAAAGGTGCTTTCCGGAAAGAAATTTTGCACAGTGAAAGTGTTGTAAAAATATGGTCACAACTTGTGAAGTGTTGATACCATTTTGTCGATTCTTCTTTCATTAGTAATAAATATTCATAAGCAATGACTTTTCATTTATCACCTTTCAAAATTTTGAAGTTTGCTGATGATAAAATCTAATTTTTTTAATTGAAAGAACTCACTATTCGAAAAACGTTAAGTATTCAAAACAACGCTGAACTGTTTTGAATGCAACATTCAAATGGTCTGTCCAATTTCGACGATCTTATCCATTTCGGAGAGCTTAAAATGCAAGCAAATTTTTTATGGAAGGTATTTCATGAAATTTTTATGTTTTCTAGGCTAAAATTCGATTTACATAAGTGGGCTTGTGTATTTTTGAAAAATCTATACAGCTTCGTTTTGGAAATTCTCCCGTATTTCGAGTTGTAATATATATTTTTGCAATTTGAAAGATGTTTTGGAAAGCTAACGCATCACACGAAAATTTTCCTTTTGATGTAATTGCCAAATTTTTGTTTTTGATTGTTGAAATTGTGTCAGAATGTGGTTAAAAACTTAAATACTATGTTGCCTTGAAATATATGAATCCATATCCATCATATTTCTTCATATGTAGCTAATATGCAAATTTGAGTTAAGTATAGGTACATTTAAAGTGTGTTTGGGCTTATTGGCGATACTAGCTTGTTTCTTCTCGCTAAATAATAAGGTAATTTTCTTATAATGCTAATAAAAATATACATTTTTATAGTATATCAGTATATATGGTGATATTATCTTGTTTCTCCATGTTTCAGGATATCCCATATTGGGATGTATATTTATTTTATGATATATATATATTGTGTTTTGATTTATTGAAATGCTCATCGTACAAAGGAGACTCTATCGAAATTTTTTGAAAAATTTGACAATAGAATATTTTTGCAAAATATATCGTATGCGACAAGTAGAAAGTCGTCAATTGAACCTTTTTGAAATACTAGCATACAACAAGATGAGTTGGAATGTGAGAGCTACATAGAGGGTTGTGTAAGTTTTGTTTTATATAAGTTTGCAGAATATGAAGAAAGTCAGGGTATCAATTGTGTGTGATGTTTTACTATAAGAAATTGCAAGGATGCAATTTTCTTAAAGGGGAAGTCTATAACAACCTTGATTTCTCTGCTATAAATTAAATAAATTTAATTAAAAGGAAATTATGTGAATTCAAATTCGATAACTAATATTTTGAAATTAATTTTTTAATAATTAAATTTTATCTAGTAAATTATTTTGATTTAATAACTTGAATTAAATTAATAGATTCTTTTCAAATGATATATTGAAATTGAATAAATTACTCTAATTGAATATAATAGATCTTTATTCTAAATGTAAATAATTGTTATATATGTTTAATAGTATAAATTTATTTATTTTGTAATAACCGAATGATGATGAATAAAAATAAGCGGGCATTGAATTGTGTAAAATATCTGATTGTTCGAAATATATCTTGTATAATGAAGCGTAAATTAAATTGAAATGGAATAAAGTATATTTATAAATAAATATCAACAATTTAAAATTAATTTTTAATGGAAAATAAAGTAAAAACTACCTGAATCAGAATTCAAATTGAAGTGTAACTACGCCTAAGCAATAAAGGCAACGCCCATTTAAGCTTAACCGTTTCTAGCGTATTCAAGACATAACATCTTGGAAAAATATAAATAACTTTTTGAGAAAAAATGTGTGATGCTCTACGATTAGAGGAGAGCACACATGCAGATATATATATATCATGAATATATGGTGTTGCCAACATGCCTGGCAGGTGACAAAAACCAAAAACATATACATCAAATCTCAGGCACTCCTAAGGTGAGTTCCGACAAGGCCACCACCCATCACACCCCAATATCGAGCTCCGACATGGCCATCACCCGATATTAAGGTGTTAAAAGTACCTAAAAAACTAGAGGAAAAATCGAAAGCTACCAGACGACGTCTCAGACTAATGGGGAAGCTCCAACCAACTGAAACGGAAGAGGAAAATAAACATCTGCTCTGAAGTGGATCTGCTGAAAGAGAAACCACTTTGAAGTCTCTGAACAATAGAAAGAGGTACCAAACTGAAGAATATATCCTCCAGAATGAAGATATTCTGCTCTAATGAATAAGCATCTGACTGAAGTGAATCTGCTAAAAAGAGAAACCACTCTTAAGCCTATAAACAATAGAAAGGGGTACCAAACTGAAAAATATATCTTCCTGGATGAAGATACTCTGCTCTGGTAACCTCTCTACCCTCTGATGTCCAGCAAACTGAATATAAGAAAACCTGCTAAATGAACTTGATATCCTATCTTCCATACCTGTAACTGGAAAATGACTAAAGAAAAAATTAGAATGATATATACATATATATATATATGTGTATATTTACATAATAAATATACATATATATGTATTTAAAAGGAAAGAAATAAAAACCTAAATAAGACTAACTGGACAATAACGGTATAAATGAAAAACCGAAAAAACCAGTATCAAACAAAGACTAGAACAAATTATTAAGATGGATCTATCTTATGAATCTTTAATCATAAATAAGTTATGATTAGAAGTGATATCATCATCTAAATTAGTGAAGATATTAATAATACGATTATTGATGTTAAAAAAATTATTGTTGAGTTTAAAAAAAATTAATATTATGACTAACCATATTAAGATCTCTTTTGAAAAGGATATTTTTAGCTAATTTATATTTAGGGTTAGAGATCCAATTAAAACAAAATGAAGAAATTATAAAAATCAATTTGTTTAAATGACAATTGTTATTATTGAAAATTCTTTGATTTCTTTCAAACCAAATAAACCAACTAATAATAATGAATAAAGTGTCTAATAAAAATCAAATATTCTTTTTAAACTTGAATCTATAATTATTCCAATAGAATTCACAATCCGAAATTTTAGTTGTTATATTAAAGTTAAAAAATTTAAGAGTATTAATTAGAATGTAATTAGAATCCCTATAATTAAAGTATATATGATTAATGTCCTCAAGATGCATATTATAGTAATAACATTTTTTATCATTTTGAATATTTTTTCTCTTTAAAAATTCAATTGTATTAAGTTTACCATGAAGAATTAATGACATGTTAATTTTAGATTTGGGAGGAGCATTAGATTTCCACATATATTTAAATGAGTTATTTATTGTACCCAAAAAATTAATGAATCTGTAAAAAGAATTAGGTGTATATTTCTTACTTTTATCCCATTCCCAACTAATAAAATCATTATCCTTATCAATATTATAAAGATTTAATCTGGCATAAAGCAAAGAAAGTTGCCTAAAAGTTGAATCAACTAAAACTCTGTTAAAACTAAAATTCCAAGGAGGATCATTATCAGGGGAATAGACTTCATTGATTAAAGCATATTCAAAGTTACAAATTTCATACAGATCCTTAAATTCTATCTTAAGAGGCAAGATCGAAATCCAACGGTCACGCCAAAACGAAGTACGATTACCAGAATGAACAATTGTGTTTATTCCTAAGTTAAAAATCTCATTACATTTTAAAATGTTTTTCCAAAAGTTAGATATATTATGAGAGACTGGAGAAGCAATTTGATATAAATTGCTATTTCCATTATATTAATATCTAGAAATGGTCTCTTTCCAAATAGCGTTATCGTTAATATCTTTAAACTTCCAAAGCCATTTACCTAACAGAGACAAATTCATATTACGCAAATTAATAACACCTAAACCACCTTCCTTTTTGGCCTTACAGACGGTTTCCCAACTTACTAGACATTTAATATTATTATTAGAGTTTTCGCCACTCTATAAGAAATCTCTCCTAATCTTATCGATTTTATCAATAACCAAATCCGGAAACAAATGTAAGGACATCCAATAAATCGGAAGAGCTGATAAAACCGAATTTATTAAGACTAGTCTACCCGCTCTAGATAGGAATCTCCCATTCCATTTAGAAATCTTATTTTTAATTTTATCAATTATGATAATCCAGTCGTCATGTTTAAGTTTTGTGGGTCTAATTACAAAACCAAGGTAATTAAAAGTAAAGTTCATAAATTTGCAATTAAAAGTATTAGCAACTAAGTTTTCAACTTTATCAAAATCATTTAAAACTAAAACGGAACTTTTGTCAAAATTTATTTTTAAACCGGATAAAATTTCAAAACGGTAAAGGATAAACTTAAGGGTAATGATGTGACTAGGAAGATGGGAAGAAAAAAGTGAAGTATCATCCGCAAATTGCAGAACTGATAAACCATTACGTGAAATTTCATTGCCTACACTACCAAGATATCCATTATCAACAGTTCTCTTAATAATTTTAGCAAAAACATCAACAGCTAAGTAAAATAATAATGGTGACAAGGGATCCCCTTGCCTTAAACCTCTCTTAGATTTAATTCTATTACCTAATATATCGTTAACCATAATACTAGAGTTTCCAGTTCTAAGCAAAGTCAAAATCCAATTGATCCATCTATGACCAAAACCTCTAGCATGAAAAATATCAACAAGAAAATCCCAATCTACTGAAACAAAAGCTTTAGCAAAATCAAGTTTTAAAATCGCACAAGTTATGTTATTCTTACAACAGTAATTATTATATTCTTGAGCAGCTGCCACTCCATCAGTGATATTTCTCCCTTTAATAAAGTCGATTGTGATTAAATATTCAAAAATATAAATAACTTATATTCAATTAGAAGACTTATTTAAATATTCGAATTATGGATTAAATACTAATTAAATGGGTTTAATAGACTTATTTATTTCTTATAATTAATAAATAATAGTGGTGAAATCATTTTGTAAATTTATTTACAAAAATAAATAGTTCGAATAAATAACAAAAAAATCAATTATCAATCAAGCGACTTGATTTTTACTAATGTATTCCTAAATAAATTTGTATGATTTTCCATAATTTTTTATCTTGAAAATATTAAATTATTGTTTGATGTATTTTTCGGCAAACGATGTCATTTTGAAATTCTAGAGAATAAGATAACAAGTATATTTTATGTTCGATTTAATATTGTGTCGCATTTTTGTGCATGATTGTATCTTTGTTTTGTCATTCGTAGTTCGTACGCAAATGGAATTCTATATAGTACGATGTTGGAAATTGCGAAACAAACTATGTTCAACATTATATTCAGTACACTTTTACTTTTTCCTCTTCTCTTTCTTGTTCATTCTCATCTCTTGTAAACAATAAAGAAAATCAACCTCTTCTTTTAAAAATCAAAACCAAAAGATCTAGTCAATGAAAACAATATAAAGTTCACTCAACTTATTCACCAACCATCTGTCTGCCCTTATTCTTTGAACTCGTAACGCCTAGATCTATAAATCCATATAGGTTTTCGTGTAGGCATCGTCGATTTGGAGTGGTTAACTTTGCTTGGCCAAAATAGCGTTTAACCTAGGTAAAGTTAGAGAGGGAGTTTGGCGATTTTGAGTGTGTCGTTGGGTTTCCCACATGTTATAGTACCTTGCCGCTAAGAATGAGGTAATGCAATTACAGTGGGGAGATGTGACATCTTCTAGGTCAGGGCAAAACATCCGGATCTCTTTTTCTTGAAGGCCATCGAGTTGAACACGGTAGTTTTAGGGAGATAGAGCACATGAAGTGGTGTTGAACGGAGCAAGCGACTTACGATTTCACCAAGTGGAGGAGGAAAATTCAGCAAGAGAAGGTCGGCGGTTTTAGGTTTTCTTGTACACGAGTTGTACATGTACAGACACAAATTATGTATTGGGGAAGAAATATATTAATTGGGTAACTAATATTTTAATTAAGTGTTGAAGCAAATTTAATTAAATCGAATTCTTATAAATTCAATAGCTGTTGCATACAAGTCGAATATGGACATGGCCTTTATGTTAGACTCATATCAATGTTATCTATGAGTTGGAGTTGGATTCGTTGAATTTGAAGCTAGTAAAATTTTGAGCTAAAGTCATTCGATTTTAGATCGAAATATAACGCGAAAGTGTCAACTAGAATTTTGGTGAGTTTAGTCGCCTCTAAATAAACTACAGGATATGTGAGTTGCTATAGATTATTGTTGAATGCTTGGATGATAGTTGATAGTTTTAATGAAGATAAATTAGCGGTAAAATTATAGCAATTTCATTTAATTATTTTTAACATAGTTAAATTAGTTATACTTCATTTATGATATCTATTTAGCAGAATAAAACACTGTTCTGCTATATTTAAATCGAATAGATTATTTTAGACATCGATCGAGCTGAATAAATCACCTTTTTGTGCTTATAAAGTAAAAAGATTATTTTCGAAGTTATTAAATGTGTAGATTAATTAATATATGAAATGTTATCTAATAATTGCTAAATGTTGATAATAATATTTTTATTATTATTGTTTGCTTGTATGTTTGGATTTGAATTCCTGGTTAAAAAGCGGATTGCATAAACAACCATTGTTTTGTAGGGGACTTTTGTAGAGAGACCATAAGGTATTTCTCGCCATTATTAATTTATTGTTATATGCATCTTACATATATTCTTATGTAGCTTATATTGATGTTTGGTTTGAAGTATTTATCACCTAGGTTTGAGTAGTGTAAGTACTGTTATAGCGATTATCGCTATACCATCACCTATGAAACATTATCTCTATAAACCTTTATGTGTGTTGAACTTATGCTTGTACTTTTACAAAGTAAATGTTTGGTCACATTTTTGCACTTTGAAAGTTGTTTAAACCATATTTTCAAACTTTTTTTGAGGATTTTGAAATAAAGGATAAGTTTTGTTTTAAGTTCATAAAAATATCACAAATTCGATTAATTATCTTTCGGGATAATTAATGTTGTTTTAAACTTATAAAAAGATCACAAATTTGACTAATTATCTTTCGAGATAATTAATGATATTTAAATTTATAAAAAGATTATGAATTTAATTAATTATCTTATGGGATAATTAATATTGTTTTAAATATATAAAAATTTAAATTTAATTAATCTTCTTTAGGGATAATTAAAGTGCTTTTAAATTTATAAAAGATTTGCGTCAACTATGATTCGGGATGATTATAATTTTCTTAAAATTTACAAAGAAATTTTAAATTAATTTATTATCTTTCAGGAAAATAAATATTGTTTAAATGTTATAAATGATAGTTCACAAATAAGAAAATCTTCAAAAAGGAATGTTTAAAAATAAATCTAAGTGTAAATTTTTTTAGATTTATAGTACATAATGTTTTAATGACATTTATTTCTTACGCTTCTTTTAATACACTTAGAAATATAATTTTCTCTTTAAAACGAATATTTTTAAAGAGTCTTTTTAAATTTGTTTTATAAATGTTTATGATGTGAAAGCCAAGTATAGGTTCGGTTTTAAAGGTCTAAAAGTTTGATTCAGTTATAGAAAGGACAAGTAATTTTATTTTCATAAAATAATATCACTTATATGGAAAGGAATTTGGCATATACTTAACACTAAACATCGAGATATGAATCTCGTCACTATCATGAAAGTTAAGGATGTTCGTCAAGATAAGGTCTGAGAGGCAAAAATGTCCCAGCTTGCCCAACTTCATTGTTAACCGAGGGATGGTACAAGTCTGAAATCGGTGAGTGGTGATAGTGTTATGAGATAAAATTTCCATATATGATGTTATTTCCGATAGTTGATTTATTGACTATTGATAATGCTACCTTCTTTGTTTTCGTCGATTAAGATGATTTTTGCTCATTTTGAGCATTGATATCCCTTATACCAAATGACTAAAACCAAAGCATGAGTGGAAGCCAAGCTATGTAGGGTTGCTCCCATTAGGGTATCTTCATATCTACTCTAGAATGAATTCGATGGTATGTGTGGGGATATCTGAAATACTCGTTGTGCTTGTAAAGTAAAAATATTATTTTCAAAGTTAATTATTATGTGGATTAATTAATAAATGATATGCTATCTATTCATTGCTAACGGTTGATAATATTATATTTGTTATTATTGTTTGTTGCACAAACAACCATTATTTTGCATGGGACTTTTATAGAGAGGCCTTGAGGAGTTTCGTGCCATTATTAGTTTACTGTTATATGCATCTTACTTATATTCTTATGTTGTTTATACTGATGTTTGGTTGAAGTATTTATGGCCTATGGTTTGAGTTGTGTAAGTATCGTTATAGCAATTATCACTATACCATCACTTATGAAATATTAGCTCCATAAACCTTTGTGCGTGTTGAACTTGTGCTTGTACTTTTACAAAGTTAATGTATGGTCATGTTTTTGCACTTTCAAAGTTGCTTAAACTATATTTTCTAGTATTTTGCGGATTTTGAAATAATGGATATTTTTTGTTTAAAATTTATAACAGATATTATAAATTTGATTAAGTATCTTTTGGAATTATTAATGTTGTTTTAAATTTTAAATAGATAACAAATTTGATTAATTATCTTTTGGGATAAATAATTCTATTTTAAATTTATAAAAAGATTATGAATTTGATTAATTATCTTTTGGGATGATTATGTTGTTTTAAATATGTAAAAAGATTTTAAATTTGGTTAATCTTCTTTTGGGATAATTAATGTTGCCTTAACTTTTCAAAAGAGTTATATAAATTATTATCATTCGTGATGATTATATTTTTTTATTTATAAAGAAATTTTAAATTGATTTATTAATTCAGGATAATAAATGTTGTTTTAAAGGTTATAAATGATAGTTTATGAATAAGAAAACCTTTTAAATTGAATGTTTAAAAAGTAAAGCTAAGTGTAACCTCTTTTGGGTTTATAGTACATGATGTTTTAATGACATTTGTTTTTTTACCCTTCTTTTTCATACATTGTACCGAGCCGTAATTTTTGAAAATTAAAATTTGTTATTATAGTAAGATTTTAGTAATTTAATATTAGGAGAAATAAGAAATTTGTGATACTAATGAAATAATAAATCGCATGAAAAGTTACAATGTTAATTTAAGTTAATTATTAACAATTTTAATGAAAGCTCAATTAATTGAAATGATTTAATGTTATACTTGGTTATAAATTTAATATAAGAAAACAGGTGTAAATACTGAATCAATTAATGAAATAATATACAAGTAATAGTAATTGAATAAAATAAGTGTTAAGGAAGTAACTGTAATATTTTGTTGTGAATAATAAACTTACAAATGTGATTAAATATATAAATGGTGACAATTATTATTTGTTATCAATTTATTTAGTCAATTGCAATTGAATGTCATTGAATGTTACATTAATGTGAGTTAAAACGGTAACTGTAAATTATGAATGTAATAAAAGGAACAGAAATGTTAATTTAATTTATAATTTAATAATTGATTCAATAAAAGAATGAAACCAAGATAAATAATTAATTGGGATTTTTAAATTATAATTAGTGTGTAAAATTTGACAAAAATTCAATATAAATGGAAATATAGTGGTTAATACAAATAAAGATGGAAATTTAAGGATATTAATGTAATGAAAGGCAAACAAATATTAACTATGTTTTGAGTAATAATCGATTGGATATAAAGTCTGAAATAAAATTAAACAATTTATTGGAATTAAATTATAATTAATTGGATTTAATTACAGTTGAAATTGAACACTGTAATTAGTAAAAATTTAAACATTGAATTGATGTGTCAACTTGTTTTGAATTATCATAAATGTCTAAGTAATTAAAAAGGATGGAATTTGTTAGTAAATAAATATTGAATTAAAAAGTGAATTAATTAATTTAATACTAATTTATTTAATTAAAGCGAAAATAGCCATTTTGGCCACTGTCTCAGATTTCGACGAAACCAGATTCATCGGATTCGTACAATGAATTATTTTAAGATTTCAAGTTTAGTAGCGATCGGACCTGTCGTTTGACCGTACGGACTCGATACGCTTAGAAATCAATTTAATTGAAATCAATTTGAAATAAGCTGATTTTAAGGTAACTTCTTCATACGATGGATTTTAGACTTGAAGCCTATTCCATTGAGTTTAAAAATATTGAAAACATCTATTTTGATATATAGGATGACCCATTTTCGTTTTGGAGACAGAATGGGCTTTTCGGGTCATTATCATTCAACGTGTAAATCAATCTTGTCCATTCATTCTATTTTTTAGCTTTGCCTATAAATAGACCATTACAAACCCTAGCCACTTCTTATTTTTATTTGTGTGTACGTACAATTTCATCTGTTCACATCTCCTTCTCAATTGCAGACAAACAAATTCCCAATTCAATTTTAAATCAAAATTTCAATCGAAAAATTAAAACTCCTCAAACCCTATCAAATTATATATCGATTTGAAACTCTCAATGGGTGGTGTGGCCGGAATTAGATGATTTAGTCTCGGCCGTCCTTTGTGTCATGATTGACATCGATAGATCGTCGAATCGACGATATAGTCGCGTGGAGGGGGATGAGTGGGGTGCATTGGTGCTGTTCATATGGTAAATGGATGGCAAGATCGTCAGTGACATTTCAAGTATGGTTTTGTTTGCAAGCGGCGGCCAGTCTTGCTGGACTCGAGCGATGGTGATTGGAGGGAGGACCGTGGACCTAGAGGGTGGTCGGCGCATCGTAGGAGTGGCGCGTGGCCGTTGATGGCGTTGGTCGGCGATTTTTTCTGGTGGCTGAAGAGGATCGAATGCAATGCACTGTAGCTCACATGAATTAGGGTAGGAGGCCTGGAACGAAGAGTGCTGACGTGGCCTGTATTGGTTGGTCAGCTTTTATTTTTTTTATTTTAATTTAACTTAAAATGCCAATCTTCTAACTCGTATAACTTTTACATATGAGGTCTGATTCATATGTGGTTTGTTTTACCGGGATCGTATCGAAATTTAAGACATTTTGACGTTAGTTTGGTCAAATTCTGAGACGGTTTGAATTTGGGTCCTAAATTGGGGTTAAAATCGATTTAATATCAAAGGTGAGTGTTTTGACCCACTCATAACTTCTAAAATTTCTTATGTTAGTTAAGTTAGATTTACGATATGATTTGGAATTTATTTATGTGTTTTGGCTATATTTAAATTGTTATTCCTGTTAATTTGAATTAAATTGTTGTTTAATTTATTATTGAATTTAAATTGCCAGTAAAGTACCTGTTATTTATAATTAGTTAATTGCTGATATTTATTCGTTTAATTGAATGGTGAGTATAATGGATGTTTGGTTGTTGAATTGGTTGTTCGGATGTCATGTTTGATTTTTAAAAATGTTATCACTCTACAAGTTCCCTTAGTTATTATTTGGAAAATCACTATGGGTTGAAATGATATACACCCGAATGAGCTACAGATTAGGGAAAAATCGTTATGGGTTGAAATGATAGACTCGAGCGATTTTATGGATTTTATTTAATTCGGGATTGCGGTTTGAAATGATATATGGCCGTAAAATTTTAAATCACGGGTTGAAATGATAAATATCCATATCACTTGACCCTAGGGTAGAGAATAATATACGAACACTGGATTGGTTAAATTAAATGATTTTTAAAGTCTTTAAATTTTTAATTTAATTAAATGATATTTGGAAATAAAATTTGATTCGTATAATTGAAAGTTTTATCAAAATCCAAGTTTTATATTAAAAATTAGAATTGGTTTAAAGAAATTGTTTAAAGGAATTAAATTGAAATATTAAGGTTGATTTTGAAGTATAATTGAGTTTATCGAAAGTGAGTTATTAAAATTGTTTGAAATATAACTTTGAAAATATTGAAATTGGAGTGGTTTAAATTCATATTTCAAACATGGATTGAAATTAATATAAAATTAAATATTTTATTGAGAATTTGAATTGGGAAGATTTGAAATTGAGTTTTGTTGATTTGGAAATTGAAAATGATTTGAATTTGTTGAAATGAAATAAATAGTTTAAATTGATATAAATTTTAAATTCGTATTCAATATAAACTGTTTTAAAATAATACGTTAATTTAAAGATTTTAATTATTAAGTTCTACAAATTATTAAACTATTTTAACCTATATTGACTATCTAAATTATTTTAACCTATATTAAACCAATTTAAATTATTTTAAACTATTTAAACCATTTTAATT
Source organism: Allium cepa (assembly GCA_030765085.1). Lineage (NCBI taxonomy): Eukaryota > Viridiplantae > Streptophyta > Magnoliopsida > Asparagales > Amaryllidaceae > Allium > Allium cepa. Next base: position 209,943,239 of record CM060934.1, read on the forward strand.
TATTTTAGATCTTATTAATCAATCTTAAGGATATTTAATCTATTTTAATTATATTTAATCAGTTTTTAAATCAATTTAACTATCTTAAATCAGTTTAAACCTATTTTTACCTATTTTAAAATAATTTAGGGTATTCTTTCTAAATTACAACTAAGTAAAGTAAATTGATTTATATCCAAATCTTCGATTTTAAAGTGAACATGGTTAATTGGCATTATAACCTAAGTTGGAATTTAAAAAACATATTTGATTTAGTATGATAAGTTTGGAATGAGGTTTTTAAACAATTTTAAAAATATGATTTTTGAAAGTGAATATAATTTTGAAAGTGACACGATTTGAATTAAATATGATATTTTGATATAAAATATAAATTGATTTTGAAATGTAAAAGGACCATCCGGTGTGAAATAAGCTTTAGGTTGTTAAAGAGACACGGATCAGATACTGTCAAACTCTCTGCCAATATTGAAAACCACTTTAACAACTGTGCACGTGGTGGAGATTCCAGAAAATGAAGTAGGATGGTTTGGCGAGCAATCCTATATGAGGTATTTACGTGACCATAACTACCGTGAGTCAACTTGACGTGGCTAAAATCAGGCACCATGCTGGGCTAAGTGAGGCCATTCCTCTGATCGGGCACACTTCTTCGATATTATAGTTTGTCTTTGTGATTGATTTGGTGGATGTCCTTCATTTTTGATTTAGGATTGTGTTCTGATGCGGGCGGTAGTAACCATTATGCGTTACAGCCAGTCTAGATACACAAATGGTTTATCTACCCTGGCACTGCATCGAGTGCCATGTCGCATGCGCTATCGCACCTTTTACGATTTTGTTTTATACCATGACTTTGGAATGCACTCTGGTAGCCCTTCAGTTTACGGTGGAATTACGGTATTGTATAGACTATGGGAATATATAAAAATGCGTTAAGGGGGATATGGGTAACGCCTTAACGCTATTTTAATACCTTTACTTTACTGTAGACATATTATAATAGCGTATTGTACTACATAGTAGATAGTTTAACGGATCCTTAGGAGATGTAAACCCTAAACATTTTTTAAATTATTGCACTCACGTGAGAAATTGGATAGGAGATGCCAAACCCCGTAAACATCTTTGATGCCGTCACTAGCATATTTACCGTTGGTTTAACTTACATAAGATCTTTTAGTTCTGACTCGAGTGTTTTGACTTTTCAATTCCCTCGGGTCAGCCTGAGCATTTCAGCGATGAAGACCTTATTTATGGAGGACAAAGACGAAGATCTGTACTATTATTATTTATGATATGTATTCCACGGCATCACCTTATTCTGCTGCATTTATTTATTTCTTTATTCCTGCTTTATGTAACTCTGATTTTTGTGTTGTAAAAGAATAATCAAATGTACTTATGAAACGGCTTCATGAACTATTATCTGATTATTATATTTTGTCATTCTGCTGCGAGATTCTGTATTTGTTTTATTTCATTCTCTTTTCCTTATTTACCCCATAACAATCTGGCCTTTTGAAGTGTTTAAGCTTGACTTGTGTGTCTGCTTAAAATGTCCAAAAAGGCAGGTTGTTATAGTTGGTATCAAAGCTTTGGTTTAGCGATTACCTTAGATTTGTGGGGTCTGACTCTTTAGAAATAGGGTAGTAATACCCTAGAATAAGTCGCTGAATGTATATATACGAGAGAACGTATTTGTTAGTTTTATATAAAGTTTTCATATTGTGTTAATTTGTTCCATTTTGTATTTATAAATTTTGGTTGGTACATAGACGCTATGACATCGATCGACAGACCGACACAATATTGTTTTGAAATATAGGTGAATGAAATAATTTTTCCTATTATATATATTTTGCATACAAAATAATAGTTTTATAAATGATATGGTTGGATGGAATAAGTTGGTTGTTTGGTTATGAGTTTTATAAATATTGGTTGTAAAACAAAATTTACAAATAAAGTAAATATAAACTGGAATATTAGAACTTAAGTTTCAGGATTTTTGAAAATTTCTGTTAAAAGATTTTGGAATATAATATTAGCATTATTTGGAAGTATTTTCTGATATAAATATTTTAATATAATTTAAAAGAAATGTTTGAAAGAATTTTTAAGGGAAATAAGTTCTGTACTCCCTCGTTGTCATTGGAAAATAATTTCAGTGATGAGTGCACGCATCATCGACGTTCATATTCGAGTTTCAAAGTGGGAAGGCCATTGTAGTAGTTTACTACACATTTGTTTTGATAAATAAAAATTAATTTTATTTCCTTAATATGATTTGATATATATATATATATATATATATATATATATATAAGTTATAAGTGTGTGTATGTATGTATATATATATATATATATATGTATATATGTATATATATATTAAATGAATTGAAATGGAACCCGGCATTTAGTTCTTAAATTTCTATAAATTAGAGATTTCAATTATTGCAATGAAATGAAATTTTAACTATTTAATAATTAGAACTTCTAAATGGAAATGAGAATTAGATGCTAAATGATTAATGGTATATATATAAGAATTTGGAAACCTGTATAATAAAGAATAATGGAAATTTAGAAGATGAATTAGTGAACACTTTGTTAATTAAAATAAGTAAGATAAACTTGGGTAACATTCCATTGCATTCTTAGAAACATATATATAACTTACCAAAAGATTTAAAAGTTGTAATGTTAAATAGGATATGTAATAGGATATGTAATAGAATATTACAGAAGTAAAGCTTAAGTAATGAAAGTGTTCAATGGAATTACTTTATATATAAGAACTTTGATATTATATTGGTCATAAACTTAAGTTATAATTGAAATGCTATTAAATAAAATGAAATAGAAAAGTGAGTGCTGTAAGTAAATAATTATAAACTTAAATTAATGTTTGAGGCTATTTATAATTAAAATAAATAATAAATTGAGCATAATATTTAGTAAATGAATATAACTTTAGAAATTGTTAAAAGGATTCAGAAAATAGATTGAATATTCTATGACACTATATAAGGAAGTGAATGTAAATTAAAAAGTAAGAAACTTAAGTATGAATCTATGTACTAAAGAATATTATTATCTAAGGGAAATCAAGTACATAAATTAATTAATGAGAATTAAACTGCAATAAAAAGCATGTAATACCCAAATAATGAATTCATTAATTATCTCAAACAATTGAATGGGAAGAACATATGTAAGCAACTGAATCTAGATAAATGAAAATTGGTAATGTATGAATAAATGAAAGAAAAAAAAAGAATTTAAGTAATAAATGAAAATAAATGGAAGTAAATACTGAATGAATGAATGTGAATTTATTTACAAAGAAACCATATAGTACTTTAAGAATTGATTTACATATGTTTAGAATTTGGGTGTAAATAACATATGTAAGAAAATGTAAATAACATATGTAAGAAAAAATAAATGACATATGTAAATAAATGGAATTAAGTATTAGATGAATGAATGGAAGTTGAATTTTGAAAGAAACAAATGTAAATTAAAGAAATTATCATTGTATGAATGAAAAAAAATTAAATAATAAATGTTGTGAAAGGAAATTAATAAGAGTAAACTTAAAATAATGTTTGGAATTTGTTGTTATGGGTTGTTTGGGAAAGGATACTTCTAATTGTTCACGATGTATGAATAATCTATTGAGTTTTATCTATGACTATTGAGTGTATGATGTATTTAGTAGTTTATTTGTCATTCTACGCAATTTAAAGTGTCTAAACCCAAGCAAAACCATTTGTTTTGGCTAAAATGGATGGATGATTGTTTTCTTTGTCAAAATGATGTTGTGCTTGTTGTTTGCAAGTGATTGTTGTTATGTTGCATTGATTTATTTTGTTATTAGTTGAAACAACTTATATATTTCTCTTTTATATAATTATTAACATATTTGGATTATATAAGTGAAATACAGATATGGAAGCAATAGCTGCTGCTTTTGGTTTCACAAAATAAGCGTTAATTGACAAATAGGTACGTTCTCGGATTACGGTTTTGTAGCGATATTATATTGTTTTTCCCGCTGTTGGGATAAATTAGTTTGAAAATTATGATATATATTGTTTTATTGATATTATTATTTCTCCCAGACCTCTTCAAACAATGGAGACTCTACTGAAATTTTTCGTATGTTTTGACTTAGAAAATTTTGTAAAATGTTTTCCAAATTTTTATTAATTTGAGCATAAAAAGGATTTAATTGTTATAAATTGATATATTTTACTTAATTTATTTAATTATGTAAATTGATTGTTTACAAATAAAATATTTAGAATAAGATATATTGACTAATTAATTCCTTCTTTTTCCTCCATTTTCCTTTTCGGGGATGAAAAGTTTTGAGTGGAGGAGAGTGTAATGGCTCGTAATTTTCGACAATTAAAATTTGTTATTTAAGTAAGATTTTAGTAATTTAATATTAGAATAAATAAAAAATTTGTGATACAAATGAAATAATAAATAGAATGAAATGTAATAATGTTAATTTAAGTTAATTATTAACAATTTTAATGAAATCTCAATTAATTGAAATGATTTAATGTTATACTTGGTTATAAATTTATTATAAGAAAACTTGTGTGGATATTGAATCAATTAATGAAATAATATATAATTAATAGTAATTGAACAAAATAAGTGTTAGGCAAGTAATTGTAACATTTTTTGTAAATAATAAACTTACAAATGTGATTAAATATAGAAATGGTGACAATTGTTATTTGTTATCAATTCATTTAGTCAATTGCAATTGAATGTCATTGAATGCTACATTAATGTGGGTTAAGACAGTAACTGTAAATTGTAAATGCAATAAAAGGAATAGAAATGTTAATTTCATTCATAATGTAATAATTGATTCAATAAAAGAATGAAAACAGGATAAGTAATTAATTAGGATTTTTAAATTATAATTAGTGTGTAAAATTTGACAAAAACTCAATATAAATGGAAATATAGTAGTTAATCCAAATAAAGATGGAAATTGGAGGATATTAATGTAATGAAAGGCAAACAAATGTTAACTATGTTATTTGAGTAATAATTGATTGAACATAAAGTCTGAAATCAAATTAAACAATTTATTGGAATTAAATTACAATTAATTGGATTTAATTACATTTGAAATTGAACACTGTAATTAGTAAAATTTTAAACACTGAATTGATGTATAAACTTTTTTTGAATTATTATTAATGTCTAAGTAATTAAAATGATAAAAAATTTTAGTTAATAAATATTGAATTAAAAAGTGAATTAGTTAATTTAGTATTAATTTTATTTAATTAATGCGAAAATAGCCATTTTGGCTACTGTCTCACATTTCGATGAAACCAGGTTCATCGGATCCGTAACGGTGAATTTTTATGAGGTTTCAACTTTCGTAGTGATCGAACCTGTCGTTTGATCGTACGGACTCGAAACATCTAGAAATCAATTTAATTGAAATCAATTTGAAATAAGCTAGTATTAAGCTAACATCTTCATACGATGAAATTTGGACTTGAATCCTGTTCCATTGAATTTAAAAATACTGAAAACATCTATTTTGATATATGGGATGACCCATTTACGTTCCGGAGACAGAACATGCTTTTCGGATCATTTATCATTCAACGTGTAAATCAATATTGTCCATTCATTCTATTTTTCAGCTTTGCCTATAAATAGCCCGTTATAAATCCTAGCTACTTCTTATTTTCATTTGTCTGTATCTACAATTTCATCTGTTCACATCACCTTCTCAATGGCAGACAAACAAATTCCAAATTCAATTTCAAATCAAAATTTCGATCGAAAAATTAAAACTTCTCAAACCCTATCAAATTATATATCGATTTGAAGCTCTCGATGAGCGTTGTGGTCGGGATTGGATGATTTAATCTCGACCGTCCTTTATGTCATGATCGACATTGATAGATCGTCGAATCGATGAAATACTCGCGTGGAGGGGGACGAGTGGGGTGCATCGGTGCTGTTTCATGTGGTCATGTACGGCTAGATCATCGGCGACATTTTGATTAGGGTTTCGTTTGCAAGAGGTGGCCGGTCTTGTTGGGCCCGAGTGACCGTAATTGGAGGGGGGCCATTGTCACAACCCGTCTTTCACTAACTAGAAAGAGGTATCATGAGTAAGAAAGAAAGGAATAGAGAATAGAAAGATAGAGAAGAAAGAAGAAACAACATCAAAATCTCAACAGTGGAACGAATAAATTATATTAATAACATAAGTATTACATAGTATACAACCATTATCAGAGTTACACAGATTATACATCACATACTAGACAGTTATAAACACCTGTCTAGTTATTACAACTCAATACAATACAGAGATACCAATCACAGCGGAACACTATAAATATTTATAACGCTGAAGCCTCTTGCTCCATTGCTCCTCCATAATTTGTCAAAGCTAACCTAAATCCCTTGGCTACTCGTAAAAATTTGAGTACCCAAGAGTTTAAGAAAAACAGAATAAACTCCGGGTTAGACATGGGTCTGGTGTGAGTAACAGGTTAAAGTTACTTAACTTTGAAAACCTTTGAAAACAAAAGGTATCACGTAAGACTTCTCACACATAAACATGGGTAAGTTTTTACCTTACGCTAACCAAAATATTTGATAGGAAATCTGGTGATATTATAATAGGTCTAGGGTTTTCAAGTAAATTAGAAAATAGCCGAAACTGTTACATTTATTAAATTCCAGCATACATAAGTTTATAATCAAATCCAAGGGCACTTATTGGAGTTTGGGTTTCCATCAATGGCAGGGCTACTGGGGTACCGCCCGTCACAGTCCGGGGCCTAGATCACTGTATCGAGGATTACTCCCAATCCTCTGCAACACAAGGCCGGAACCATCTCTTACTAGACAGTCCCGAACAAGACAACCCCAGCAGTTGTCGCGAATCAACTGCCCCACACAGCCGAATATAAAGGAACTTCTGGACAGGGGAAAATATCGTCCTACTTGGGCATGACCCACATAGCCTTGCTGCACCTCCCATGTTTTAGCCATTCCCCGTTGATGAGGCTTGAGGCTACGATTACCTTTATAGAACACATCTATCTTAGAATGCTCATCGTCTACCTAACGATGTTCTGAAAGCATTCAATCCATGCAAGTTCGTTTCGGGTTTGAACGAAACCGAAAGCATTATCTCGTTACACTCATTTTGGAATCACCCTCAGAGTTAACGACGATAACCCTTGCACTCTGAATCTTCATCTTCACTTGAGATTCAAGACCTATCGTTAATTTGATCGATGTGGTTTTCGGATATCCAAATCTGAAAACCCGATCCCGGTCTCATCGAAATCCAAAACGTATTTATAGGTCCAAGTTGTTTTAAGTTTAAAACAATTCAATTTAATTATCTATATACACACAAATAGATAATTCACATCATCACAATAGATAATCAACATTATCATCATATACAGATAATCCATATTATCATCACAAATAGATAATCTACATTATCATCACAAATCGATAATTCATATTATCATCACAATGCAACCAAAGCATCCATATCACATAACATTATTTATCTCATATCTGAGATTCAAACCATTCAAGGAAATCTATATCAACCACGTATAAACAAGGATTAATAATCACACCATTTATAATTAATTTAAAATGAACTAAATTAATTATTTCATCTCTAATCAATTTAAAGTAAATTAAATTAATTACTTCGTTCTATAAATCCTTCTTATATAACCATTAATTAATTACAAATCAATCAATTAATTAACTTCTAATTATCCACCTTAATTAATCATCCCTGATTAATTATCCTTCAATTATATTCAAGTAATTATCCTTTAATTAATTTCACATATTAATTATCCTTAACCAAATACAGTAATCAACCCTTTAATTACTTCATTAATTAATTTACTATAATTAATTACATTAATTAATCACTCTTTAATCACTTATTATTGATTAATTAATCTTAATTAATCAATCCTTGATTACATCATTAATTATATTAATTAATGATCCCTAATTACTTTTTAATTAATTAAATTAATTACCTTAAGTAATTAATCTTTGATTAAACCATAATTATTAATCACTGTTGTTTAATCACATTTAGTAATTAACTACCCTTAATTACTTCATAAAATAAAATAAATTAATCAACCTTTAATTAATTATCTCAATTAATCCCCTGATTAATCACTAAGTAATTTAATCCAAATTACTTACATTTTTAAATCATATTCAATCAATTACATCCAGTAATTATCAATTAATTACTTCACCAAGTCATTATACTCATCAAAGTATCAAGTAATTATTCTAAATTAATTAAACTTAATTAATTAAATTAAACTAATCAAATTTATCTAAATTAATTACCTTGAGCAACTAATTCCTTTTAATTACTTTCATTAAGTAATTATATTTAATCAATTTCTATAAATATTATCTTTAATTAATTAATCTAATTAATCATTAAAATTAATCACATTAATTAATTATTAAATAATCTCAAGTTAATGACCTTCATTAACTTATCAATAATTCTTTAACTACTTTTTCTAAAGTATTTAACTTAGATTAATCATTATTAATTATAAATTAATTTATCCTTAATAACCCATTAATTAATCTCTAATTATTTAATTAATTAAGTTTAACTATAACTTAATTAATCTTAAATTACTTGATAAATTAATTCCTAATCATTAATTAAAATCATAACTTATCGAATTAATGATCTTATTTTCAAATTAATTAATCTTAATGAATTAACTTCAACCTTAATTAATTAATTCAAATCATATAAATAATTAAATTAATTAATTATTCTTTAATTACCCTAAATAAGTCAATTTATCCCAAATCAATAAGTCTTAGTTAACTTTAAGGTAACACATTTTCTTATTAATGATTCAATTATCATTTACAAACACATTTGAAAACATTTTACTTTCAACTTTCAAATTTCATTTCAAATTTAAAATTTAAAATGAAAACAACTGTAACTTAACAAAGTTTAAAAAACCATTTACAAACTTTAAAAATCATATGTTGAAGAAATACTCATCTTATAAAAGTACTTTAAGAATTTAAACTAAATTTATTTTAAATTTCTTACCCTTTAAAATACATGTTATACAATTAAAGTTGTTTAAAACAATTTAATTTATAAAACTTAATTTAAATTTAAAACTAGGATTCAAACTTAGTTTTGAATCCATACTTTAAATTTTGAAAATAAACAGGTTTCCAGAGAAACCTGTAACCACCCTTATACCCGAGCCCCCTTCTATTTACTTTGAGTAATACCTTATGCTACTTCGAGTCCAACACTCGAGTCACTCGAGAGAAACTCGAGCTCAAAATCTCTACAGAACCAAAACTTCACCAGACAAAATCACTGCACCGTGCATATGCACAATGGCTCTTACCCTCTCCGGTCATCACCAAGACCTCGAACAAGTCAACGATCAACCACGCAACTCATCAGAGAATTCAGATCATCGCCCAAAGATCCAATTCGAATTCGAGTACAAAACTGAACCTGGAACAGCGAACTGGACACCACAACCAAACCTGGAAACACCTCACTTGCACAACTCCGACCACCGGACGTGCTGCAACTCCGGCCATGTCCTCGATAGCCCACTTACTTCCATTCACCAGAATCCCACTGCACTTGATTCACTAGAGAAACAATGTAGATCGAAAATCAAAACCCCGCCAAAACTCGGTTTACAGATCAAATTCCACCACCATTGCTTCCACAGTGATTTGCCACCACTTCCACCATTTTTCCTTCACTCACCGATCACCCATCCATCACCAGAAGAAAGCCCGACCTTCCAGACCAACAAGACCACCAAAGACAACCAAAAATGCCATTTTTAATAAAACTCTAACTGCTCTCTTAATTCGGAACTAGAAATTGTAATTTCACCTTTAAAATTCATTATTAAGTTTAGGGATTCAGATTATATCCCTAGATTAATAAATTAAGAAGTTTGAAATTTCAAAAAAAATAATCTTCCCTGTTTTTTTATGTTTCATAGAAATTTCCAAAGCTAAATTCAAATAGTTTTAACTTAAACAATTTAAAACTAAAGCTTATGATATAACAAGTATATTTATTCAAAACTTAGGTCTTAATCAAAGCTTTGATCAGAAGCAAGTAAATTTTGATTACCTTTGAACCTGGAACTAAAGTTAGAGACAATCCAGACATACATCAATGCACACTCCAACCATTCATATATGCACACAGAAATATATTTAAAAATATATTCACAAACGTACTTAAGTTTAGAGATAAGCATGCAACTATAATCATAAACTTAAAACATTTTAATTGTGATGTTACTCACCTGACATTGCATGAAACAGAGGCAGTTTTAGCTTTTAAAACTTCAAACTTGAATGCCTCGTTGAATTTGATTTAAAACTTGAGCTGTTGTTGTTTAGATTTGCATGCAGGCTTGACTCCAGATGCATATGAAAACTTTAAATTTGAATGCTTGCTTTAAAATGCTTTGATTTAAAAACTTGTAGTTGCATGCAGAGATGGCTTCATCTCAGGTTGAATAAAATGAACTATAGGCAGGCTTTGAATTTGAAAATGAATTCTTGGTTTACAGGCTTTAGAAATTTCTTCGAAATTTGAAAAATGATTACAAGTTGAAGAATTTGAATTTAGAAAAGGGTTTGTAGATTGCTTTCTGGTTTGAGGAGGAAATTTTCAGATTTAAACATGATTTTGGTTTGAGCAATATGGTTACTAATTTGATTTTCAGATTTGTTTTTGGAGAATGGTTTGAGTTTTCTTAGTTTGAGCTGAGAATAAGAAGAAAAGAAATGAAGATAAATAAAAATGTTTATATAGGCTAAAATATGATTTTATAAAAATAAAAGAAAACAAAATTTTAAAAAAGACACTTGTCATTAAAATAGTTTATTATTTAACACTTGTCTCTTATACAACTTAATATATTAACATTTGTCTTGTAAGTAATTTTATTTGTTTTTATTTAATTTAAAAGGAAATAAAGCCTTTTCTTTATTTATTAAATACTTATTTATATATAAATTGTTTTAAAGAAACAAAACTAATTATATTTATAAATAAAAGTTTATACATATATTTTAAAATCCAAAACAATTAAAAATATCTATCTTTGAATTTCCAAACTTTAAATTAAATTCAAACCAAAGTCAAAAGTCAAATTTTACAATCAAGTTATACATACATACATACATACATACATACATACATATATATATATATATATAACTACACAAATTCAAATTGAAATAACAATTCTATTTTTATTAAAAATCTATTTATTATTTATATAAAACAATACATTATATTTATTATTTGAAGATAACACATTTATCAATTTTAAATAATTTATAAAAGAGATTATAAATTACTTATTTCTTATCTTACTAAAATGACTTAATGTTTTATTTGTAAATTGTATTCTAAACTTTCATATATAATTACAAATCATATTTATCAAGTAATATTAAAAAGAAAATAACCTAAGCCCTTTATTTAAATTTAAACTTAAGCCAAGATATATTTTAAACAATTAATATTTACCTTAAGTATTTTAAATTATATAATTATTTGTTTAAACAACTTTGAAAAGTTATATATATTAAATTAAATCATAATTTTCCAAATTATCAAAATGTATATTAGAATTAAAAAACAAGATTTATTTATTAATTAAATTTCAAATCAAAGCTTTTTCTATTTATAATATATATATATATATACACATTATAGATAGAAAATAATTTATTAGCTTTCAAAAAGATAAAATCCACTAATTAAATATTTATTTGATTAGATTATTAAATTAATTCAGATTTTATTAACAAAGATTATCAAATCAATTAAATTATTAACACAGATTATTAAATTTATATTGCCTAAAATTCCGGGTCATCACATTCCTCCCCCTTAAAAGAATTTCGTCCCCGAAATTTAAAAGCAAAGGTAATTTAATAAACCATCAAAAATTTTAATTTTAAATCACAAGTATCTATTATCAATCATATGCTAACAACCATAACAACCAATCATCCAAACAAACAAATCTAATTATCCAGACAAAATTTCTGTATAGAACTTCCTAGACTTTCCCAGGTATAAATACCGGAATACTCACTCTATAGATCAAACAATCAACATTACTAAGCTACAGAGCTCCTACTCATCTAGATCTAAAGAACTAAATAGGATATCAGACTACACTCAAGTCTGACTCAACCACTAAACCTCCTGAACTGCTGATTCCAAAGTCAGAGAAAGATCATACACGTACTCCCTCAGAGATATGTGAAACTCATAGAATCCTAGTCTTACCCAAAACTTATAGCTCCTTGGATCGGAGAAAACTAATCCAAAATGAAATCTCCGACTTCGGAATCCAAATTCCTTCATCTCTTTATCCTCAAAATCTTCTGACAATCCTGGGCTGCCTACATCCTTCCTGATCAACTCAACCCTTGCTGATACCTCAAGAAACAAACTTGATCAAGACAACTCAACAAAATGATCCTCCCACGATCAATCCAAATCAAGAACACAACCCCTATTCCACAAACATCAAAAGACTGATCTTACTTCTTCTATCCGAAAAAGACAAAATAGATGCACTCCCAAACTGCTTCCACTACACAACTCTGATCTGGAGTAGAAGAGAAATGCCGATGATGAATACGAGCACAATCTAGACAACACATCCCAGAATATGGTTCAACAGATCCAAGAAAACTTATATGTTCCACCAAAAACCTGAGCTGCTATACTAAATCCTCTCTCTAGGAACCACCCTTCTACTAGCTGAACCACCGGTACCAATCCTGGAATCCAAGTTGATAAGAAAACTCAATCTCCAAATACAGACAAACCTCTGTCTTCCCAGAAGACATCCAGAAAAATCTTAAATAACTCAAAAGAACACTCAAACTATCGCAAGTCTCTTTTGCGATCAACAAAGCCTAATATCCAAAGAAAACTGTTCTCTCTTTACCAATCAGAACAGCTTATGCTTGTTTAGCCAGTCCATCGAAGAAATGGATCCACTCTGCTGCTTCTGAACTTCACCTCCAGAAAAAACTGCTAAGCCAGAAAACTTCCTTGCCATTACACAGAACACTCCGAACTGCACTGCTGACACAGATGCCTAAGACTTCCTTATCCAAAGTTCTTCGAGAAACTCAGACCTTAAACCAAACAGAAACACCTTGCTGAACTCAGCCACAACACCGAATCAGACACACTTCCTTAAACTCACTCCAAAAGAAAACATCTTCGGAGACATCCATAGTCACTGTGTCTCATCACGCAGCTACTACTTCCTGAGGTATCAAGATACCATCACTCACTTCTGCACAGCCGACAGATCCAAACTTTCACTTATCCAAACTGCATTTCAAAGATGGACTCCAAACGTTAACAGGTTTCCTTCAGAGATCGATGAAATCCTTTCACCACAACAAAGCTCACCCGAGACGGCATTAGGTCTACAGTCTCAACAGATACACTTCCAACCTCAAACATTCAAACCCCAACCAATGGTAGTAGTCGTGTTACACACACCACTACCTTATCTACCTTTCTAACCTATATTGGAAAACCCGAACAGGTAACCCAACAAATAGGTAGAAATATATATATATATATATATATATATATCAAAATTACAAATACACTCTCTCAAGAAAGAAAACACTCCAAAGCCTAGGTATTCAGTCAACCTAGCGCTCTGATACCATATGTCACGACCCATCTTTCACTAACTAGAAAAACGTATCATGAGTAAGAAAGAAAGGGATAGAGAATAGAAAGATAGAGAAGAAAGAAGAAACAACATCAGAATCTCAATAGCGGAATGAATAAATTATATTAATAACATAAGTATTACATAGTATACAACCATTATCAGAGTTACACAGATTATACATCACATACTAGACAGTTATAAACACCTGTCTAGTTATTACAACTCAATACAATACAGAGATACCAATCACAGCGGAACACTATAAATATCTATAACGCTGAAGCCTCCTGCTCCATTGCCCCTCCACAATTTATCAAAGCTAACCTGAATCCCTTGGCTACTCGTAAAAAATTGAGTACCCAAGAGTTTAAGAAAAACAGAATAAACTCCGGGTCAGACATGGGTCTGGTGTGAGTAACAGGTTAAAGTTACTTAACTTTGAAAACCTTTGAAAACAGAAGGTATCACGTAAGACTTCCCATACAAAAACATGGGTAAGTTTTTACCTTATGCTAACTAAAACATTTGATAGGAAATATGTTGCTATTATAATAGGTCTAGGGTTTTCAAGTAAATTAGAAAATAGCCGAAATTGTTACATTTATTAAATTCCAGCATACATAAGTTTACAATCAAATCCGAGGGCACTTATTGGAGTTTGGGTTTCCATCAATGGCAGGGCTACTGGGTACCGCCCGTCATAGTACGGGCCTAGATCACGGTACCGAGGATTACTCCCAATCTCCTGCAACACAAGGCCGGAAGCATCCCTTACTGTACAGTCCCGAACAAGACAACCAAGGCAGTTGTCGCGAATCAACAGCCCCACATAGCCGAATATAAAGGAACTTCTAGACAGGGGAAAATCTCGTCCTCCTTGGGCATGACCCCTTTAGCCTTGCTGCACCACACCTGTTTTAGCCATTCCCGGTTGATGAGGCTTGAGGCTACGATTACCTTTATAGAACACATCTATCTTAGAATGCTCATTGTCCACCTGACGATGTTCTGAAAGCATTCAATCTATACAAGTTCATTCTAGGTTCGAACGAAACCGAAGGCATTATCTCGTTACACTCATTTTGGAATCACCCTCAGAGTTAACGACGATAACCCTTGCACTCTGAATCTTCTTCTTCACTTGAGATTCACGACCTACCATTAATTTGGATCGATGTGGTTTTCGGATATCCAAATCTGGAAACCCGATCCCGGTCTCATCGAAATCCAAAACGTATCTTATAGGTTCAAGTTGTTTTAAGTTTAAAACAATTCAATTTAATTATCTATATACACACAGATAGATAATTCACGTCATCACAATAGATAATCAACATTATCATCATATACAGATAATCCATATTATCATCACAAATAGATAATCTAAATTATCATCACAAATCGATAATTCATATTATCATCACAATGCAACCAAAGCATCCATATCACATAACATTATTTATCTCATATCTGAGATTCAAACCATTCAAGGAAATCTATATCATCCATATATAAACAAGGATTAGTAATCACACCGTTTATAATTAATTTAAAATGAATCAAATTAATTATTTCATCTCTAATTAACTTAAAGTAAATTAAATTAATTACTTCATTATATAAATCCTGCATATATAACTATTAATTAATTACAAATCAATCAATTAATTAACTTCTAATTATCCACCTTAATTAATCATCCCTGATTAATTATCCTTCAATTACATTCAAGTAATTATCCTTTAATTAATTTCATATATTAATTATCCTTAACCAAATACAGTAATTAATCCTTTAATTACTTCATTAATTAATTAACTATAATTAATTACATTAATCCTTAATTAATTACATTAATTAATCACTCTTTAATCACTTATTATTGATTAATTAATCTTAATTAATCAATCCTTGATTACATCATTAATTATATTAATTAATGATCCCTAATTACTTTTTTATTTATTAAATTAATTACCTTAAGTAATTATTATTTAATTAAACCATAATTATTAATCACTCTGGATTAATCACATTCGGTAATTAACTACCCTTAATTACTTCATAAAATAAAATAAATTAATTACCCTTTAATTAATTATCTCAATTAATCCCTTGATTAATCACTAAGTAATTTAATCCAAATTAATTCCATTTTTAGTCATATTCAATCGATTACATCCAGTAATTATCAATTAATTACTTCACCAAGTCATTATACTCATCAAAGTATCAAGTGATTATTCTAAGTTAATAAACTTAATTAATTAACTTAAACTAATCAAATTTATCTAAATTAATTACCTTGAGTAATTAATTCCTTTTAATTACTTTCGTTAAGTAATTATATTTAACCAATTTCTATAAATGATTATCTCTAATTAATTAATCTAATTAATCATTAAAATTAATCACATTAATTAATTATTAAATAATCTCAAGTTAATGACCTTTATTAACTTATCAACAATTCTTTAATTACTTTTTCTAAAGTAATTAACTTAGATCAATCATTATTAATTACAAATTAATTTATCCTTAATAACCCGTTAATTAATCTCTAATTATTTAATTAATTAAGTTTAACTGTAACTTAATTAATCTTAAATTACTTGATAAATTAATTCCTAATCATTAATTAAAATCTTAAGTTATTTAATTAATGATCTTATTTTCAAATTAATTAATCTTAATTAATTAACTTCAACCTTAATTAATTAATTCAAATCATATAAATAATTAAATTAATTAATTATTCTTTAATTACCCTAAATAAATCAATTTATCCCAAATCACTAAGTCTTAATTAACTTTAAGGTAACACATTTTCTTATTAATGATTCAATTATCATTTACAAACACATTTGAAAACATTTTACTTTCAACTTTCAAATTTCATTTCAAATGTAATATTTAAAATGAAAACAACTTTAACTTAACAAAGTTTAAAAAACCATTTACAAACTTTAAAAATCATATGTTGAAGAAATACTCATCTTATAAAAGTACTTTAAGAATTTAAACCAAATTTACTTTTAAATTTCTTACCCCTTAAAATACATGTTAAACAATTAAAGTTGTTTAAAGCAATTTAATTTATAAAACTTAATTTAAATTTAAAACTAGGATTCAAACTCAATTTTGAATCCATACTTTAAATTTTGAGTTTAAACACTGTTTAAAACTTGCTTTCAAATTTAAAACTAAATTTGAATTTGAAAACAAACAGGTTTCCAGAGAAACCTGTGACCACCCTTATACCCGAGGTCCCTTCTATTTACTTCGAGTAAAACCTTATGCTACTTCGAGTCCAAAACTCGAATCACTCGAGAGAAACTAGAGCCCAAAATCTCTACAACACCAAACTTCACCAGACAAAATCACTGCACCGTGCATATGCACGATGGCTCCTACCCTCTCCGGTCATCACCAAGACCTCGAACGAGTCAACGATCAACCACACAACCCATCAGAGAATTCAGATCGTCTCCCAAAGATCGAACTCGAATTCGAGTACAAAACTGAACCTGGAACAGCGAACTGGACACCACAACCAAACCTGGAAACACCTCACTTGCACAACTCAGACCACCGGACGTGCTGCAACTCCGGCCATGTCCTCGATAGCCCACCTACTTCCATTCACCAGAATCCCACTACACTAGATTCACTAGAGAAACAATGCAAATCGAAAATCAAAACCCAGCCGAAACTAGGTTTACAGATCAAATTCCACCACCACTGCTTCCACGGTGATTTTCCACCACTTCCACCATTTTTCCTCCACTCACCGATCACCCATCCATCACCAGAAGAAAGCCCGACCTTCCAGACCAACCAGACCACCAGAGACAACCAAAAATGCCATTTCTAATAAAACTCTAACTACTCTCTTAATTCAGAACTAAAAATTGTAATTTCACCTTTAAAATTCATTATTAATTTTAGGGATTCAGATTATATCCCTGGATTAATAAATTAGGAATTTTAAGATTTCAAAAAAATCAATCTTCCCTGTTCTTTTTATGTTTCAGAGAAATTTCCAGAGCTAAATGCAAATTGTTTTAACTTAAACAATTTAAAACTAAAGCCTATGATATAACAAATATATTTATTCAAAACTTAGGTCTTAATCAAAGCTTTGATCAGGAGCAAGAAAATTTTGATTAGCTTTGAACCTTGAACTATAGTCAGAGACAATCCAGACATACAGCAATGCACACTCCAACCATTCATATATGCACACAGAACTATATTTAAAAATATATTCACAAACATACTTAAGTTCAGAGATAAGCATGCAACTATAATCATATACTTAAAACATTTTAATTATGATGTTACTCACCTGACACCGCATGAAACAGAGGCAATTTTAGCTTTTGAAACTTCAAACTTGAATGCTTCTTTGAATTTGATTTAAAACTTGAGTTGTTGTTGTTTAGATTTGCATGCAGGCTTGACTCCAGATACATATGAAAACTTTAAATTTGAATGCTTGCTTTAAAATGCTTTGATTTAAAAACTTGTAGTTGCATGCAGAGATGGCTTCATCTCAGGTCGAAGAAAATGAACTACAGGCAGGCTTTGAATTTGAAACTGAATTCTTGGTTTACAGGCTTTAGAAATTTCTTTGAAAATTTGGAAAATGATTACAAGTTGAAGAATTTGAATTTAGAAAAGGGTTTGCGGATTGTTTTCTGGTTTGAGGAGGAAATTTTCTGATTTGAACATGATTTTGGTTTGAGCAT
This sequence comes from Allium cepa, assembly GCA_030765085.1. Taxonomy (NCBI): domain Eukaryota; kingdom Viridiplantae; phylum Streptophyta; class Magnoliopsida; order Asparagales; family Amaryllidaceae; genus Allium; species Allium cepa. The sequence continues at coordinate 209,961,831 of CM060934.1, forward strand.
TATGGTTACTGATTTGATTTTCAGATTTGTTTTTAGAGAACGGTTTGAGTTTTCTTAGTTTGAGCTGAGAACAGGAAGAAAAGAAATGAAGATAAAGAAAAATGTTTATATATGCTAAAATATGATTTTATAAAAATAAAAGAAAACAAAATTTTAAAAAAGACACTTTTCATTAAAATAGTTTATTATTTAACACTTGACTCTTATACCACTTAATATATTAACATTTGTCTTATAAGTAATTTTATTTGTTTTTATTTAATTTAAAAGTAAATAAAGCCTTTTCTTTATTTATTAAGTACTTATTTATATATAAATTGTTTTAAAGAAACAAAACTAATTATATTTATAAATAAAAGTTTATACATGTATTTTAAAATCCAAAACAATTTATAATATCTATCTTTGAATTTCCAAACTTTAAATTAAAATTCAAACAAAAGTCTAAAGTCAAATTTTAAAATCAAGTTATATATATATATATATATATATATATAACTACACAAATTCAAATTGAAATAACAATTCTATTTTTATTAAAAATCAATTTATTATTTATATAAAACAATACATTATATTTATTATTTGAAGATAACCCATTTATCAATTTTAAATAATTTATAAAAGACATTATAAACTACTTATTTCTTATCTTACTAAAATGACTTAATGTTTTATTTGTAAATTATATTCTAAACTTTCATATATAATTACAAATCATATTTATCGAGTAATATTAGAAAGAAAATAACCTAAACCCTTTATTTAAATTTAAACTTAAGCCAAGATATATTTTAAACAATTAATATTTACCTTAAGTATTTTAAATTACATAATTATTTATTTAAACTGCTTTGAAAAGTTATATATATTAAATTAAATCATAATTTTCCAAATTATCAAAATCTATATTAGAATTAAAAAACAAGATTTATTTATTAATTAAATTTCAAATCAAAGCTTTTTCTATTTATAATATATACAAATATATATATACATTATAGATAGAAAACAATTTATTAGCTTTTAAAAAGATAAAATCCACTAATTAAATATTTATTCAATTAGATTATTAAGTTAATTCAGATTTTATTAATAAAGATTATCAAATCAATTAAATTATTAACACAGATTATTAAATTTATATTGCCCAAAATTCTGGGCCATCACAGCCGTGGACCTAGTGGTCGGTCGGCGCGTTGTAGGAGTGGCGCGTGGCCGTTGATGGCGTTTGTTGGTAATTTTTTTTGGCTCTATAGAGGATCGAACACGATGCATTGTAGCTCGCATGAATTAGGGTAAAAGGCCTGGAATGAAGAGTGTTGACGTAACCTGTATTGGTTGGTCTGTTTTTATTTTTTTATTTTTTTATTTTAATTTGACTTAAAATGTCAATCTTCTAACTCATATAACTTTTACATACGAGACCCGATTCGCGCACAGTTTGTTTTGCCTAGATCGTAACGAAATTTCAGACCTTTAAACGCTGATTTGGACGAATTTTGAGACAGTTTGAATTTGAGACCTAAATTGGATTTTAAATCGATTTAAAATCAAAGGTGAGTGTTTTGACCCAATCACAACTTCTAAAATTTCTTATGTTAGTTAAGCTAAATTTACAATATGATTTGGAATTTATTTGTGGTTGTTGGTATTTTAAATTGCTATTCCTGTTAATTTGAATTTATTTTGATTTAAATCGTTGTTTAATTTATTATTGAAATTAATTTGCCAGCAAAATACCTGTTATTATAATTGGTTAATTGCTAATATTTATTGATTGTATTGAATGGTGATTATGATGGATGTTTGGCTGTTGATATTAGTTGATTATATGTCATGTTTGATTTATAAAAATGTTATCACTCTGCAAGTTCCCTTAGTTATTATTTGGAAAATCACTATGAGTTGAAATGATATATACCCGAACGATCCATAGGGAAAAATCATTATGGGTTGAAATGATAGACTCGAGCGATTTTATCGATTTTATTTAATTCGACACTGTGGTTTGAAATGATATATGACCGTAAAATTTTAAATTGCGGATTGAAATGATAAATATCCGTATCACTTGACCCTAGGGTAGAGAATTATATGCAAACACTGGATTGGTTAAATTAACTGATTTTAAAGTCTTTAATTTTTGAATTTAATTAAATGACATTTGAAAATAAAAATTGATTTATATAAATTGAATTTTTTTGTCAAAATCCAAGTTTTATGTTAAAAATTGGAATTGGTTTAAAGGAATTGTTTAAAATAATTAAATTGAAATTTTAAGGTTGATTTTGAAGTATAATTGGAGTTTATCAGAATTGAGTTATTAAAACCATTTGAAATATAACTTTGGAAATATTGAAACTTAGTTTAATTGATATTTCAAACACGGATTGAAATTAATATAAATTAAATATTTTACTAAGAATTTGAATTGGGAAGATTTGAAATTGAGTTTTGTTGATTTGGAAATTGAAAATGATTTGAATGTGTTGAAATGAAATAAATAGTTTAAATTGATATAAATTTTAAATTCGTATTTAATATAAATAGTTTTAAAAGAATACATTAATTTAAAGATTCTAATTATTAATATTTTCAAATTATTAAACTATTTTAACCTATATTGACTATATAAATTATTTTAACCTATCTTAAACCAATTTAATTTGTTTAAACTATTTTAATTTGTTTTAATTCTAATTAGTCTATCTTAAGGCTATTTAATCTATTTTAATTATATTTAATCTATTTTTAAATCAATTTAACGATTTTAAATCGGTATAAACTAATTTTACCTATTTTAAAATAATTTAGGGTGTTCTTTCTAAATTCCAAACTAAGTGAAATAGATGGGTTTATATTCAAATCCTCGATTTTAAAGTGAATATGGTAAATTGACATTATAACCTAAGTTGGGATTTAAATAACATATTTGATTTAGTATGATAAGTTTGAAATGAGGGTTTTAAACTATTTTGAAAATATGATTTTTGAAAGTGAATATAATTTCGAAAGTGATATGATTTGAATTAAATATGATATTTTGATATCAACTATGAATGGATTTTGAAATGCAAAAGAACCATCCGATGTGAAATAAGCGTTTGGTTGTTAAAGAGACCGGGATCCGAAATTGTCATACTCTCTGCCAATACTGAAAACCACTTTAACAATTGTGCATGTGGTGGAGATTCTAGAAAATGAAGTAGGATGGTTTGGCGAGCGATTCTATATGAGGTATTTACGTGACCTAACTCCCATGAGTCAACTTGATGCGGCTAAAATCAGGAGCCATGCCAAACCAAGTGAGGTTATTCCTCCAATCGGGCACACTTCTTCGATACAATATTCTGACTGTGTGATTGATTTGGAAGTGTGTTCCGAGGTGGGCTATAGTAGTTGCTATGCGTTACCGCCGGTCCGGATATGCAAATGGTATATCTACCCTGGCATTGCCTCTAGTGCCGTGTCGCACGCCCTATCGTGTCTTCTACGAGTTTGTTTTGTACCATACCTATCGAGTGCCCTTTGATAACCCTCCATTTTACGGAGGAATTACGGTACAGTATAGACTATGGGATTTAAAAATGTGTTAAGGGGGATATGGGTAACGCCTTAAAGATAGTTTAATACCTTTACTTTATTGTAGACATATTATAATAGCGTATTGTATTACATAGTAGATAGTTGAACAGATCCTTAGGAGATGTAAATTCCGAACATCTTTTAATTTATTACACTCACGTTAGACACTGGATAGGAGATATCAAACCCCATACACTTCTCTAACGTCGTCACATGCATATTTATTGTTGGTTTATCTTACATAAGATCTTTTAGTTCTGACTTGAGTGTTTTGTCTTTTCAATTCGCTCGGGTCAGCCTGAGCATTTTAGGGATGAAGACCTTATTTTAAAGGACGAAGGTGAAGATATGTACTATTATTATTTATGTTATATATTCCAATGCATCATGTTGTTCCGCTGCATTTATTTATTTCTTTATTCTTGCTTTATGTAACTCTGACTTTGTGTTGTAAAAGAATAATCAAATTTATTTGTAAAACAACTTCATGAACTGTTATTTGATTATTATATTTTGTCATTCCACTGCGGGATTCTGTATTTTTTTATTTCTTTCCCTTTTTCTTATTTACCCCATAACAATCTGCCCTTTTGAATGGTTTGAGATTGACATGTGTGTCTGCTTAAAATATCCAAAAAAGCAGGTCGTTACATACACTTACAAATATAATTTGCTCTTTAAAATGAATATTTCTAAAGAGTGAATTTAAATTTGTTTTATAAATGTTTGTGATGTGAAAGCCAAGCATAGGTTCGGTTTTAAAGGTCAAAAGGTTTGATTCGATTATAGAAAGGATAAGTAATTTTATTCTCATAAACGATATCACTTATATGGAAAGGAATTAGTCATATACTTAACACTAAATGTTGAGATATGAAACTCATCTCTATCTCGAAAGAGAAGAATGTTCGTCCAGATAAGGTCTAAGAGGCAACAATGCCTTAACTTGTCCAGGTTCATTATTAACTGAGGGATGGTACAACATTGAAATCGATGAGTGGTGATAAGGTTATGAGATGTAATTTCCATATAAAATTATTTTGTTATGGCCGATAGTTGATTTATTGATAATCGATTCTGGTACCTTCTTCTTTTTCTTCGATTTAAAACTATTTGCGCTCATTTTGAGTGTTGGTATGCTTTGTAGGAAATGAATAAAACCAAAGCATGAGTGGAAGCCAAGCTATGCTGGGTTGCTACCATTAGGGTATCTTCACATCTACTCTAGATTGGATTGAGTGGTAAGCGTGAGGAGATGTGAAATACTCGGACACTCAGTATGGTTGATGGGTTCTGGCTTGGACGTATCCGAGAGAGTCACAGAATAAATGACCCTCTCAAGTATATTTTCTAGAGGTATACTTTTAGTGAGGGGGTGCATGCTCCTCGTCATTTTTTAAAAGTTTATTTATCCTCGTTTTTGATTCAGGCCTTTGAATTGTTTTCTTAATTGCATTGAGAAGTTCCTGGAGCTCTTATCGATGTTCAATTATTATATCTGTTCTTTAAATTTGTATTTTGATCATGTTTATGCCCATTCTTTTAAGTTTGGGTTTTGTTCTAATTTATTTTCATTCTTTCATGTTTGGATGTTGTTCTTGTAAGGTAAACCCATTCCGTATTTAGCGGTGTGGTCTCATAGAACTATTATATGTTCAACATATTTTTCTTGAGTTTTCTCATGCTGGTTTACTAGACTGATCTGGGTGTTATTTTATTATAATGCTCGGGTCAGGTCGTGTTTTTCCACGTTATCGTTGATGGGACATGGAGCTCGTAGAGTAGTGTCGGATGTTCTCCTACCATAGTATTTTTATTTTCCACTTTATTATTACATATACCCATCATCATTTGTAAGGTTAGAAAGTTGGGTTGTCCAGGCCGATGAGGTTTACTTTTAACTTTGATGCACCATGTATCTTAGAGTGATAGTGTAATGCATCATAAAATAAACCTTAATTAAATGAATTAAATAAGATAAAGTTGAATGTGGAAATTTTTTAAAAGTTAAATTTGTCCACAGAAGTTACTCCATTGTGTTCGTTGCAAAGTTATGATCCGTTTGCATACATAATATGCTGAAAAAGTGCTCAAATGAAGAAGTTACGAGCGTTTGAAGTTTTTAGATTTAAATTAATTTAGTTCGTACTCAAATTCAAATGAACACCAAATTTAGGGTTTGAATTTCAAAAATTAACATAGGATTAATTGGGGATAAGGGAATGCTTACTGAATAATTAGAATTGGGACCGGTAGACCCTATTGATTGGGACCGGTCGACCCTATCAGTCAATCGTAGATGAGGGGCGGACGACCAATTGGTCAGTAAAAGAAGGGTTGGGCTAGGGTTTTATGTATACAAGCGATCCAGATTTGTTCGTTCTAAAACTATTTTCATCCCGTGGTATTACTACATTTTAACCACTACGAATAAGATCCTAGACCCCCACATTTCACAAATATTTAGGGGAATTCAGCGAAACTCTGCCATTGTTATCTCTCAAAATTAGATTTAGAAACTCCGTAGAGAATTATAGTAAGAATCCAATATTTGTTTCTTTTTTCTCCAACCTATTCTTATTCTATTGTCCTTTAACTATTTTGAATCTAATAAATATATATACACTCTTCCCTATTGTGTGTGTATGTATCAAAAGAGAGAGATTTTAAAAGAGATTGCGAGGCATGAAAATCTAAGGAAGGCAAAGCTAAGGCTATTCTGTGAGTGGAAACCTTAGTATTTCTTTTTCAATAATTGTTTGGCGTATCTCTACGGATTTAAATACGCCTTAGGGATTTTTGGATTACGAAAATACAATAGATAAGATCCTCCAAAATTCCTGTTTATTTTCGAAATGTAATTCTATGTTGAGATCTCAATTATTTATATTAATTTGATGGAATTTGTTTTGCTTTACAATTTTTGATAATTTCATAGTCTGTTTCACTTCTCCTTCTTCTTTGATTCAAATTGTGATTCTTCAATGAAATAAAGGGTTTAGATTATTAATTTAATTCGTAGTTTACACCACTTATTCTTACCTATTTCTTTGTGAAAGAGGAGTTGAACAAAATATGGAGTTTAGATTGCAATTCCTATTGTTTAGGATATTCCATTGAATATCCGTTATAAATCGAGTTTCTATTTTATTTACAAGTTTGTTATTGCAGTTTTCGTTATGAATATTTGTTCTCTATTACGGATATTAGAATCCCTTATTTTTGTATGTTGAAATCTAAGGAATTTGTAGAAAAGAACGTAATATTTGGTTAAGGAATTGGCATTTAATCGCTAGTTTAGGGGATCAAATCCATGCATTTAGAATTGATTAGGCGCGAATATTTATTATCCATTAGTGTAATTAACCTATAATTATTGCGTATATTGCAGAGTTAATTAGGTAATTATTAGTTTTATTTATGTACCCCATTAGGAAGGCAAATGATTGTTAGGTGAAACTAAGAGGAACTCTTATATAACATAATCATTATTTTAACGCGTAATAAGGAGGGTCCCTTATAAGGCCTAATTTAAGAAATGGTGAGATGTGGATATATATATATATATATACATACATACTTATATATATAGTATTTGATTTATGGCTAAGTCACAAGGATGCGAGGTTAATAGAATTACATGACAGAAGTTTGCCCATCACTTTGAGGCTACCTATAGTTGTGTACACTTTGATTAATGTGAGATATTCTTATAATAAATATTTGTAATAATGCGAGGTTAGTCACAAAACTATAGGGGAAATCTGCCTAACAAATATGGAGATGAGTTCCTACGAATACTCGAACTAATGTGAGGCGTCATCCTATGGGCTATAAGGCGAAGGGCCTACTTCGAGATCTAAGGTATTAAGATGTTGTTTAAGGGCCTGCCTCTTTTGCTCAAATGAAATATTAAGTGGTCAAGTGGTTACATTAGGTGGTATCTTAATGGGGGTCTACTTTTGGAAATGACTATTGAATGACGGGGTTTGCCTTAATTAAGGAATTAAATGACTAGAGACTACCTATTTTCTACAAGAAAGTATTAAGCAGCCTAAGAGATTCCATATGATATTAGCTAAATAGTACCATTGAGGAGAATGTCTTGGAAATAGGTATTAAATGATGGAATCTGCCTAATTAAGGTATTAAATGACCAGAGTCTGCCTATTTTCCAATAAAAGCTTTAAGTAGCTTGGGTACCATCTCTCACATTATTAGCTATTTATGACGTACGTTTAGGATATGGGATTCAGAAACCTACTTCTCGAATGGAAGGTATCAAGTGGTTGGACCCGCCTCCTTTCCTTATAAAGAAGTGTTAAATGGTTTTATGTTCGTAAAAATATTCTTATTTTGAAATAAACTGCTTAAGTATTGGAAAGGTAAGACACGAGGTTTTTATCCAAACACTTGTTGTTCTGATTCCATCCTCATTACAACATAGATTAAGGACGGAGTGATGGCGGTGACGATGCTTAGAGATGGAGAAGTTTGGGCTGTGGTAATATTTATCATTATCACTTTCTTTTATGCGTACCCATGTATGTAGACAATTATTGTAGTGGATTTGTGATGCGGTTTGATGGTATTTATATTATGACATTTTATTTTCTTAAAATAAATGGGTACACTTTGCTATTATATTACTTTCCATCCACCATGAGTTCTAAAAGTTTAGTTGTGGCTCTATATTGTTATTTTCTTAGTTCTACCAACAACTTACCTTGGAATGGATCTATAGTTCGATGGTCTTTTTCTTGGTTGAAATTCAGGCCTGTTCCATGGAGGGTTGTTACATTTGGTTTCAGAGCCTAGGTCACCCGATCAATGGGGAAAGTATACTATACGTATGAGTGGCGTACTTGTTATTTTTGAAAAAGGTTTTTCAAAAGATTCTTCTAAAACTCATACTATATACATATATTTACTTTGAATTTACGTCTAACTCTATAGATTCCAAATATAAAATACTTGTGACCACGTTCCAAAAGGATGGGCGGGGCGACTATGAGTTGGAAGAATAAATAGAGATAATTTCAACTCTTACTCTGATTACCAGTGGAGCAGAGATCGTATCTTTAGGAGCAATCTAGGGAGAGAATGAGCTCAACTTTTGAAAGCAACCTAGAAGCTGGATAGTAATTGAATCCTTGATAGGTCCTACTTTTTCCTTATTATCGTGGACCCTATAGACATATTTAATAATAGGGGTGACCTTATGGAAAGGTTTAAAAGTAAGAACAAATTTTAATCTTCCCTCTTGGGACCTAATTTGATAAAAAGGTTTCCTTGAACGCCCCTGAAAATTTTGAAAGTTCCTTTCAAAAGATTTAAAATGAAAATATTATTGGTTAGAAATGATTGATAAAAAGTGATCATAGATTACTTTTTAATTATACCACTATTTGTTTTGTAAAAAGTTTGAAAAGTGGTTGTAAATTTAGAAAGGGTGGTGAAATATTTTGGTAGGTGATTTTTGTTTAAAAATCTAGTGATTTGAAAAGTTGAGACAAAAGAGTAGTTTCCATTTATTAACTTCTCTATTCAAAATTTGATTGATTAGAAAAGCTTTTAAATTCCTTGTTTTTGTATACTTCGATTTTTCTATGTTATCTTTTCTATGCAGTAAATTTGAAAGTTCCTTCCTCTATAACTTCTTAGAGGCTATATAAGTTGGTAATTTTGGGAAATATAAATATGGTTTTAGAAAGCTTTGGTAATATACCACCACTAGTTTTAGAAACTTTTGAAAGGTAATGCAATTTGTAAAAGCGATGAATTTCTTTAAAGACAAAATGGTGGATGGTTTTAATTGTAAATTTAGTGACTTGAAAGTTTTCATTTGTTAACCATTTTAATTTGATTAAAAAGATTAAAAAGATTTTAATTAAAAAGTTTTCATTTGTTAACCAATTTAAAGTTTTCATGCGTTTTTTTATAAACTTATAAGTTCTTTCTTTAGAACTCTTTTTAGCGGTTTATAGAAAAGTTTTATCTATCGTAATAAAGTTATAAAGGCATCTTTGACTATCGATTGGATTCAAATGATGATTGATAAATAAGTTAGATGTTTTAGTATAAGGTGAAGCATTTATTTAAAGATGATATTTTTATGTGTTTTTCCTAATTTGAAGACAAAAGTATTTGAAGAGTAATATTATTGGATTTGATAACGAAAAATGTTGCAAGAGATTTTAAGAGTTTTTGAGCAAAGTTACAAGATATATTTCGTCGAATAACAGTATATTTTGAGTGATAAGGTAATAAATATTACTGTATTCTTTAGAAGAAAATAATTGTTATTTTGAAATGATAATTATGCAAAATTTACTATTTTGTAGACGATAATTCTCTTAGCTAGAAAACTCTTCAAAACAAAAGTAGTCTAACATAATAGTTTGGAAAGATAATTAAGTTTCGAATCATTTGTACTAGAAAAATCCTATTTTCAAAAAGGAGTAAATCCTTATTTTAGTAAGTTATTGAATAGGAATGTTTTTCATAAATTCCTTTTCGAAAAACCAAGAAAATTTGAATGCCATAAATTAGAAATTCTAACTTTTAAGTGAAATTTTTTTTATAGGGAAAGTTAATAAAAGGGAGATTATTTTATTCCTATTTGGGAAAATAGGAATTTTGAATCTTCGATAAATAATATTTGGTCTACATTTTCAAAGATGGAGATATTGAATTTGATACTTCAAGTTTTTAGTATTGCATAAAATTAAGTAATAAATGCTTATTTTTAAGTAAGTTTATTTGAATGAAGATATTTTGTTTTATATGCGAAAGTTATGATTTTATAATTCTAATCGAGTAGACAAGGATCGTGACCTAGGTAGGATAGGCTAAGGGTTTTAGGATATGAATAAAATAGAAATGGAATATACAAGCTGATCTGGAAATTTGAAAATCAGTCCCAAACCTCTTTTTGAAGAAGTTAGTAAAGCGTAAAGGTATTTCAGATCTGAAATTGGGTTGTGAATTAGGTTGCCTATGGGATATGAATTTTTATTTTTTAATTTAAGCAATTTCCATGTACTTTCCATAAATGATCAAATTCTCAAAAATTGGTATAAAAATGCGTTGTTTGAAGTAACAAGGAATACACTAAAAAGGAAAGAGAGGTGTAATATGAATATTCTTTTACATGGTTTACATTGTCTACTTGAATAATGAGAAAAGAAATAATTACTTGTAATCACAAACAAAGCAAAAATCTCAATTGTGGTTAATTTATAATGGTAATCTTTTTGGAAAGATAGCTTCGATAAATTAAAATATGGAATGAGTATTCAAGTTGTTAGATATCGTACTGCTACACTTAATGGCTAGAATATATAGATAGCATAAATTACAACTATATGCATATTAGCTGCTAATTGACAGATTATGATTTATGGACATTAATTACAAATTTAATGGACAATAAATTTGTAAAAAATGAGAGGAAAAGTAATCTAATAGGGACTGATTAAGGAAACTTGATATTGCATTTGCCGAAGAAAGAAATTTGAGTAATGAATGGATTTTTGAAACCTAAAGAAGATTAAAAATATTGGAGAAGGATTAACTGTAAATGGTCCAATTTTGGCAGTAATCATCCACTACTATAGATATTAATTGAAGCGACAAATGGACCACATTTATTAAAGTCCGAAAAAGGGAAATTCTGAAAATGGGTAACAATGGAATGAAATAATGGCTCATCTTAATATAGAAAGGAGTGTTAGTGTGACGCCCCACCTCTATACCCACACTAGCCAAGGACACTACAGGGTAATGCCGTCAACTTACACGGAGAATAAGGCTGGTTAGGAGCGACCATCTATAGCCTTGCTTTAACTATCTATTGAATACATCGACAATAACCAGACACATCAGATCGACATATCCAATGAATACTTAAAACAAAACCATAGGTGGTTGGAGGATCTATCAGAACAGAATATAACAACTCAAATGTAATATACATCACAGAGCAGTAGATCATCATATACACCTATACTAATACATAACAGAGTATACAAACTGAAACATGTCAAGTGGTATAGCAAACCATAATATACAGATGAATCCAAAAGAATACATGTATCAGAGTTACAACAAAAAGGACTACACAAAAAGCTTTAACAAAAAGGAGCAAGCTGAATAGTCCATGCGAAAGCAAAATAGGCTAAGTCCAAAAGCACCTAACCTGAAACATCTCGGTTTGACCCGAGTATAAAATACACGGGTCAGTCTAGCTAAACAAATCAGTTATATAAACTGAACAACAATAACCTGCAAGATCACACAGTATAACAAATATCTCTAAAAGAGATAACACAATCATCTATCAAAAGATGAATCATATCATAACAAGCCTTATATCATCGGCAACACAAATAAACAAAGGATATGAATATCCCAAAACAAGCCAAAAAGGCAAATAACAAATACCAATGAAGGTAACACAAGTTCCACAAGGTAATCGCTACATATCGTGCGGCTCAAAAAGAGCAACACCGAAGGGCGATACGTAGGGAATATACATATCAATGAAACATCAGAAAATTTGCACGTGCTCAGTACTGTATAAACAAGGATCCATAAGCCCAAAGGCTCCAAACCCAAATATCACTCGAGCGGCTCATAAAGACCAACTCCGAAAGCGATAATATAGGGCAACAAACCCGAAGGCACAAACCCGAAGGTACAAACCCGAAGGCAACATACCCGAAGGCAACAAACCTGGAGGAGACAGTCCGAAGACACTATCCCAAAGGCAACAAACCGTAGTGGTGAAGGTCCGGAGGCCCAGTACTGGACACCACTAACTGGCAGAATGTGTCAAAACTCCCAAAAAGTGGTAACGTGAGTCCCATAACCACTCGTTCGCACTAAACGGTTTACTATCTGTTAGTTAATTTCACACTCAAAGCAATACAAAGTTTACCTCATCTCATCGGTAAACCAAACCAAAAGGTCAAAACAATCAATCGAATAGGTCGGGGATTAATCGGAAAGATAAACACATGGATTCATGGTCCGTGTTTTACCTAACCATTTAATCCCCCTTCCACTCCGCTCGAAGTGCGAAATTGTGTGGGTGCGTTTTAAATAGAATTTATAAATTAGAGAAGCAAGCTTTTAATACAATTCAAAAGATTATTTTATAAAAACCCATGGATGAAGTCAAAAAGGAATCATCAAGGTCAAATATGCATAAACGACTAATTGGAATCGACGTAGATTGATAAAAGTCGGAATCACAAACAAATAGGAAACTAGGAAAAATTGGGAAACAGGAGCAGGTCGGTTGACCGGACTTCCTGAGTCGGCCGCTCGAAATAGCCCAGAATGTTTCGGGCTCCAGCTCGGTCGACCGGCCCAGGGGGTTCGGTCGGCCGAACTGCAAATTTCTGCAATTCCTGCCCTATTTCGTAGAAGTGCAAACTCTCCCAATAAGCAACCGGTCAAGCAATGGACCCAAGGAGCTTTTGCCAATCGATACCCCAGCTCCATTGGCTCTCCGATTCACCACCAAAAACATGTTCAAACATCAAAGTTAGGATCATTAAAGAATTGAACCCAAAACACTAAAAATTCGGATATTCACCAATTCAATCCAAACCAAAAGCAAGTGCACGTGAACATGTGTTAGGAATTCATACCCAACCATCGAAGATAGATATAAGCATAAATGTGAGATAAAAATCTCACCTTTTAACTCACACACAAAGAAGAAGAAGCCCAATTGCAAGGAGAAGACCAACCACTCTCCACTTCAACTCTACTAGCTTCAATCTAAGATCAAAACAAGTATTTTCCTAAGTTAGGTTTAGGAAACTTTCTGAAATTGAAGAAGAAAGAGTTGGAGAAGATGAAGAGGAGGCTTACCAATGGCTTCTCTTTGATTTTGGAGCAAGAATTCAAGTTTGCAAGGAAGAACCAGGGCTTGGAATTTCTAATTCCTCTTCCTTTCCCCCATTTTCAGTTTTAGCTTGAGTTTTAGAATGGAAAATGAGTGAATGGAAGGAGAGGGCTGAGTTAGGGTATTTAGTTAGCTAGTGGGCTGAACCCAAACCCAAAACCCAACTAGAAAAAGTAGCAAAATTCAACTTACTCCAAACATATCAAAGCTTATACTCAAAAAGATCGCAAATGCCATTTTGGACTCAATGGAAGTGGTTTCAAGTCCCAATTCTGCCGTTTGCAAAAAGTAACATTTCGGACCCAAAAATCTGACTAACAATGCTATATTTAAATAAAATATTTAAATATATAATCGTTAAATATGCGGGTTGTTACAGTTAGGACCTCAACACCATTTATATTAACTGATAGTAAATGACAACTTCTAGTAAAAAAAATTGGACTTCTTGGATTATAGTCACTAGTTGTCTCCCTTAATTATAGGAAAAGTGAATGATGTGATATAAGACATATCCTTGTTTTATTCCTATGTAGAGTTTATTTATAGAATTAAAACCACTTGATATATTTTGGGAAGCAAAGTAAATAAGGAAATTTTATGGTAACACTTAACTAGCGATAGACCATAGGTAAAGCTGAAAGTTAATGAGGAAATTAGGCGAGCAGCCTAAAGTAAACGTTTCAATCCCAAAAGCTTTAGATTTTGGGAAATACAAGAGATTTAGCTTACAAAGTGCCATCATACAAGGAAAAGAGAAAATGTATAGGAATGAGAGTGGATTTCCTTTTGATCAAGGATTAAGAAGAAGATGGTAGAAATTTTGCTAGAAGCAGTAGAACCGCAATACTCCAACGCAGCTTTATGGAGTTGTGTTTTGCATTGTTAGTGATATGGACCTTTAGTTTACTAGTAAATTTTAGAGCAGTTTGCTAGTAGCTTTAGGAGTTGGCATTAAGAACTTCCTAGAATCAGAGCATTGCTTACAGACTGAAGACTGACAGACAAACTAAAGGAATAGATGGAAACTTGAATGATTTGTTGAGAGCTTGCATGTTGGACATTGGTGGACCTTTGAAATAGCACCTACCCTTAGTAGAATTTGTGTAGGATTATTGTCATTAACAGACGATTGGTATGGCACCATTGAAGCATTTTTTTAGGAGGCTATGTAAATGACCAAATAATGGATGGGAAACCACTGACAAATACTACTTCGGGCCAGTGTATTGCGAGACTTTGGAAAGTTAGAATTGATTAGGCAATATATAAAGGTCGTACGATCTGGGTAGTTGGAAAGTAGGAACCAGATATATTGGGACTTTTCCCATATGAGGAAAACAAGAAAACTTTTATGTTGTCTGGAGTTCATGATGTTTTTGCATTTGAAGAAACACCTTCGTAGCATTACAATTGTTTTAGAGCCTAATCAATTGAGGGATTTTAAGATGGAGCCAATAGCGTCCTGTGCGACTACATGCATTATAGGGCACATAAATCGAAAGCTCCATCATAAAATAATTAGACTAGTCCGAGTGCAATAGGAAGACATTCCTGCGGAAAGCACTTGGGAAACCTAGGAGAAGATGAGATCATTCAACTAAAGTTTTTCACTGGTAAATTTTCTCCCTAAAATTATGATTTTGGTTGCATTATGGTTGCTAGATTGGATGGTATGAGATGGTTGCTATACATTTTCACAATCATTTTACAGTCATATAGAAATCTTTATGCATGTTTAGGATATTTGCATACATAGTTTCATGAAACGATTACACAATCATGCTAGGATTGAGTTCATTTTAGTATATCTTTAGTACATAATAACATTGCACTATTCGTTAAGCAGATGGTTGTGTAGATAATTTGGTTACATAATGTGGATGTTTGAGCATTATGCTGTTCGCCACTTAAATAATTTCGGGACGAAATCCTTTTTAGGAGGGAGAATGTAACACCCGTAAAATGAAACTTAATTAAATGAATTAAATAAGGTAAATTTAAATATGGAAATTTTATAAAAGTTGGAATTTGACCACAAAAGTTATTCTATTGTGTTCCTGGCGAAGTTTTGATATGTTTCCATATATAATATGTTGAAATGGAGCTCAAACAAGAAGTCATGAGCATTTAAAGTTTTTAGATTTTTATTAATTTAGTTCGAATTCAAAATTCAAATGAATATCTAAATTTTGGGCTTGAATTACAAAAATTAATTTAGGATTAATTGGGGGATAAGGAAAAGTTTAATTAATTATCAGCACTGGATTTAAATAGGGAATAAAATTCAATAAAAAGCAATGGGATAAAATCATTCCCCAACAGGACGAGTCAATCGTCCCCTTTGATTAGGACCAGTTGACCATAGAGGTCAACCGATAGATGGGGAGGAGGGGGCGGTCGATCGGTTGGTCATGAAAATTTGGGTGGCAGCTAGGGTTATGTGTATACGAGCAGTCCAATTTCTTTATTTTAAAACTATTTTCATACTACGATTTCGGTACATTTTAACCACTATAAATATGACCCTAAACCCTCACTTTTTATTCACAAATGCTTGTGGAATTTAGCAGATTTCTCCATTGTTATCTCTTTCAATTAGATTTGGAAACTCCGTAGAGAATTTAGGTAAGAATCCAGTCTATTTTCTATTTATTTCTTCTTCCTCCAACCTATTCTTATTCTCTTTTCCTCCAACTATTCCAAATCTATTAAATATATATACCTCTTCCCTATTGTGTGTATATATCAAAAGAGAGAGATTCTAGAAGAGATTGTGAGGCATGAAAATTAAAGAAAGGCTAGTTTAAGGCTACGATGTGAGTGGAAACCTTAGTATTTCTTTTTCAGTAATTGTTTAGCGTATTTCTATGGAATTGAATATGCCTTAGGGATTTTGGGATTATGAAAATACGGTAGATAAAATCCCTCAAAATTCCTTTTTATTTCGACATGTCAATTCTATGTTGAAATTATCAATTATTTACATTAATTTGATGAAATTTGTTTCAGTTGTGCAATTTTTGATAATTTCATAATCTATTCCGCTTCTCCTTCTTCTTTGGTTCAAATTGTGATTCTTCAATAAAATAAGAGATTTGGATTACGAATTCTATTAGTAGTTTACACCACTTATTCTTACCTATTTTAGAAAGAGGAGTTGAATAGAATATGGAATTTAGGTTGCAATTCCTTTTGTTTAGGATATTCCATTGAATTGGTGTAATAAATTGAGTTTATATTTTACCTACAGTCTGTTATAGCAGTTTTGGTTATGAATATTTGTTCCCTATTTTGGATATTAGAATCCCTTATTTTGGTATGTTGAAATCATGTGAATTTGATGAAAAAGGACTTGTAATAGTATTTGGTTAGGGAATTGACATTTAAACACTAGTTTAGAGCGTGAAATCCATGCGTTTAGAATTTATTAAACGTGAATATTTATTTATCTATTAGCGTAATTAACGTAAAATTATTACATATATTACAGAGTTAATTAGGTAACTATTATTTTCGTTTATTTCCCCTTTAGGTAGATAATTGACTATTAGACAAAAATAAGAGGAACTCTTATATAGCTTAATTATTATTTTAAGGCATAATAAGGAGGGTTCCTTATAAGGGCATTATTTAAGAAATGGTGAGATGAGTGTTTATATATATATATATATATATATATATATATATATATATAGAGTATTTGATTTATGGTTAAGTCATAAGGATACGAGGTTAATAGAGTTGGATGATGGAAGTATGCCCTACACTTTGAGGCTACCAGTAGTTGTGTACATTTTGATTAATGTGAGATATTCTTATAATAAATAATTGTAACGATGCGAGGTTGGTCCCAAACTCTATAGGGGAAATCCGCACAACCAATATGGCTGCCTATACCTATGAATAGTCGGACTAATGTGAGACGTCATTATGAGTATGATCCATAAGACGAAGGGCCTGCTTCGGGGTCTTGAGTTTTAAGTGGTTGTTTAAGGGCCCCCTCTTTTTTCCGGATGAAGTTTTAAATGGTCAAGGGGTTACATTTATCCCAATGGAGGTCTGCTATGAAATGATGAGGTCTTCCTTAATTAAGGTATTGAATGACAAGAGTTTACCAATTTCCATAAGGAAGTATTAAACGGCCTAAGAGATTCCATATGATGTCAGCTAGATAGTAACATTGAGAAGCACATCTTGGAATCATGTATTAAATGATAGGGTGACCTTAATTAAGGTATTAAATGACCAGAGTCTGCATATTTCCAATGAAAGGTATTAAGTGGCTTAGGTACGTCTCTCACTTTATTAACTGTTTATGACGTATGATTGGGATATAGGATTCTAGAAACCTGCTTATGGAATGGAAGGTATTAAGTGGTTGGGCCCACATCCTTCCCTTATAAAGAAGCATTAAATGGTTTTATGTTCATAGAAATATTCTTAGTTTGAAATTTATTGCCCAAGTGCGGAGAATATAAGACTCAAGGTTTTGAAATATCCTCGTTATAACACAAGTTAAGGATGAAGTGATGGCGTTGACGATGCTTAGAGATGGAGAAGCTTGGTTGTGGCAGTATTTATCATTATGGCTTGCTTCAATGTGTATCCATGTATATAGACAATTGTTGTACGGATTTATGAAACGATTTGATGGTTTGTATCATGACATTTTGTGGTTTTAAAATAAATAGGTACACTTATCTATTATATTTTTTCCATCCGCTATGAGTTTTGAAAGTTTAATTATGGCTCTATGTTGTTATTTTCTTAGTTCTACCATTAGCTTACCTTAAAATGGATCTAAGTTTCGATGGGCCTTTTCTCGGTCGAAATTTAGGTCTGTTTCGAGGTCAGTTGTTATGGACAACTTTTACTATCTTAGTTATATTATATGTTGTCGTTCAGCTGTGAGATTCTTTTTCTCTGTTCTTCTTCATTTTCTTTTTATTTACCTTACCAATCTGCCATTCGGCACTTGGATGCTCAGCATTTGAATACAGTGGAAGTATTAAGTGCCGACTTTCATGGGTCGAAAATGGGGGTCGTTGCACTAGAATACTCTTTTGCATTCCGTTAAACTCAAGCCTGAATCTCCAGATTCATTTCAACCCTAATCTCAAAAGAAATTTCACGACATCCACAAACAAGAATAGAATGGATGGAGCACTACATCATTTACGCACGACCCGAAGGGTGGTCGACGTCGGCGAGATATTGGAAGGTAACGCTTGCTAGGTGGTCGCGACAATAGTTTGCCAGGCGATGATCTGGATGTGGGCGAAGAGAGTTCATATGCGCGAGTAAGAGAGGCGCGCGGGTGAAGAGACTTGGTTAGGCGAAGTTCGACAACGTGACATAGTGGTGACCAGTGCTCGGTTTGGGAGGTTATTTATGTCAATTTCTAGGAAAATCTTGGATGTGACAAGGATTGTTGATGGTAGGCAAGTTGAGGCGATACGATTGGTCCATCATTGTTTTCGGTGAGTAAATTCCTTACTTACAACTGTATCTCCAGAAGATGCCCTATTTTCTTTAATTTGATTAATGGATTGATGCATGAAATTGCTATGATATTGTTATTGGATAAAATTGACTGTGTTGGTTGTTGTTAGTTGAAATAGTGTTGGGTACCGTAGTCGAGTATGTAGTGTGTGTATCGGTTGACTTTGATGATTGTTTTAATCATTTGTAAGTGATCGGAAAGGGTAAATAAGTTAAAAGGTAAAGATTTGAAATAAACAAATTATTTTAAAAATAAATTAGTGAATTTTTGGAATTATTTTCTAGTTTAATTTTGAAGAAATTGTAATTAATGGAAAGTTTGGAAATGGAATGATTTTAGAAAACTATAAAAGCGAGCTAATTTCGGGAGTTATGGGAATTGAAATTACTTGAAAATATATTTGAAGGATTTTATATTTAAAAATTTATATTTTAAAGTGATGAGTTAGTTTGATTTAGATCTAATAAAATGGAACTTTGAGGTTTAATATTTTGGAGTAATAATTAATTGAATGCAATTAATTAATTTGTAAGAAAAATTAAGAAAATGGTATCTTGATATTATAATAAGATGAGTATAAATTATTATGTAACATGAGAATTATTGGTAAAAAATTTACAATGTATCTTGTTAAGAATCATCTTGGGAGTTATATATATACGTATGTATATATATTTGATTATTTCTAAATAAGGTGAAGGTGTAATTTTAAGGGATTTGGAATTAAATTGAATTTTGAATTTATAAATTTCCTTATAATTAGATGAGAGGTTTGAGAATGTTTATCTTGAAACTGCAAACAAATTTTCAAGAAAGAATGTTAATATTACTATTTTATGGTTTTTCAATTGAAAATTGTTATTTGAAATCGCTTTGAAGATATTGGGAAAAAATTATAATAAAACCCCTTTCTAATCAATAAATAATATGAGTATGCATTTTGATTTATTTATATTTCTATGTAATGAGGAATTATAATAAATAGAATTATAGCATCATCTAGTATGGGATTTTCGGTAATATTTCTCTACTTATTCTTTGGACTTGTTATATACAATAGTTGTGCGATGATGAGTGAAATTTCAGAGCATTGAGTAAACGGATGAGTAACACTAGCTGGTATTGGACGCTTCAGCGGATATTTGTTTGATTACTTTCTGTACATAAATGTCGCTCTAACAGGGTCGAGTACACATGTATTTTATTTAAGGCGATGCTCGTTGAGAGTGAGCAGGTTGAGAGCCATTAGAATGTTTATTTGTTGTGTGCAATACTATTATACGTCGGGAAGTAAACCAAATTAGCTAACATCCATCCTAACGGCCTGATTGTAGGGTAGCTCCCCAAATCCAAGACATGGATATTGATTTATATAAAAGAGAGCCATGGTTTAGAGCCATTACCCCTGTGTCACTTAAGTCAGTAATCTGTTACCAATAAGGACACATGTAGGGTCATGACCAACACATAAGGTAGTCTTGCCTTTGATTGATATTGGATCACGATGACCGCCAGCATAACTAAGACCGTAGTAGTAGCACTAGAAGTGTGTGAGCAAGGTTCCTAGAGTAGGCTAAGAGCTGTCAGTCTTTCGTTTGGTTATTATTGATGAGATAGCATAAGATGCTATAGACACCTACTTATTCATTTATACGTGATCATTTTGTTAAGACCGATACCAAAAAATATATTTATGATGCTAAGAGTACATAGGATGAGAGTTCCAATGATTATCCATGATACCGAGAGTCAAGCGGATTAGTAGGCGTTTGAGAGACTTCATGATTATTTCAATGGCTAAGAGCCATGTCGATTACTATATGGTTAAAAGTCTAAATGATTTTTATGTGTTTAACGATCTGTTGGATTATCTTTAAGACTGAGAATCTATGAAGTTGCGTAACTCCATACACACTTATTATACAATTATCGAGGATAGTTAAAAATGCTAAGCATGGAATTGGACGATGTACCTATCTTTTACATGGTTATTTGAGAGATGATCCTGGCTACCGAGGGTATACCATTTTCATCCTCCATGGTGCTTGGCTTGGGTGATATTTATGTGTTATACACACACATTTTGGCTTGGCTACCGGGGGCATTGCTAAGAGCATGTCCTATATTGTTGTTGAGTTTTATACCTGATGATAGTAAGATTTTTGTTTGCATCGCCTACATGATTATGTGGCTATTCTGTTTGTTGATTGACTTTGCTTGGATAAGTTATCTTTTGCATGCATGGTTTTGAGATATATTGACATTTGGGATATGCACGTGCCACTTGTGTTTCACTTGTTCACATAATGTCAGATGTTATTTTATATTGACATCTAGATTTTAGGAACAATCTAACTCATTTGTTATTTATAAGGATAGAGTATTTGTATATAGTTTATATATTTGTATTTTCATGTATTCGTGTGTTGTGGAGATGTATATTGGATGTGTTATGTATATTATTGAAGATAGTGGGCATTTGACTATTTTTGTAAACCCACTTGGACTCACGTACATTTATTATTATATGTTATCACTGCATTGACGACACTATGATCTCTATAATTTATTTTATATTTTGTATTGTTCTATGCTAGAGACACATGTGTTTACTGCTTTCTGCTGATACTGTGTATGTATAAGTGAGTTGTTTATGGTTGTTGAAATACATACCAGTGTTAGCCCAAGGGAATATTCATGTATGTAAGCCTAATATCGCCTCTTCTCCATATTATCAGACATTATTACAATGTAATGCTCTTCGGTTGCATGGATATAGAGGTGTGTTATTACAATGCATAAATAACAACAACACATACAAATAAATCCAATTGCACTCTAATGGAAAAAAACAATGTATGTCATTCAGTATTCGAATTTATTTTATACATTTCAAACCATTTAATTTAAATATGCAACTATATCAATTTTAGATTCATATGTATACATACATTTGTTGACCAGGCCCATTTTTCACTCATAGCTAAAAGTATATCAACGAAAACTTGTAGATAGTCCTCGATCTGACCCGAGGATTGTTGAATAAAAACAAACCCCGAGCAAGACTATTTCAAGCTGCAAGTTCATAAACCAAAATAAAAATTATAATATTCACCATAATACAAGATGTCACAAAGTAAAGCAAAACCATATTTAAGAGATTAAAATAGTCTAGAACATAAGAAATGAGTAGAAATATTCAACTTGGAAACATATTATAATCGTTAAACTCTTGCAATCGATTTCCAGTAAGAACACAATATTTACCTCTGTAAATTCACTATTTAGGGAAATAAAACATATTATTTTTGAATGAAAATTTTACATATTGTTCCAAATTTAGCCGAGAATGACATACCAAAATTTTAATTTTTTTGAAACTTTCTACAATTTATTACGAAATTCAAACCTATAAGAGCTTTCAGTCTAAATTTTCCATGAAAAGCTTGGTGTAAAAACCATGTTTATCACCTCAAAACTCAATAAAAGTCCTTGAAATTTAGACCTGAGGTGTTGGAACATGTCTTTAACAACATACCAAAATTTGTTTATTTTAAAAGTTGATGTGAATTAAATATAGTGGAGATGGTTTAAAATCACATGATTTCTCAACACACATGCAGATCAACAAATATCAACACCAATCAAAGTTGCAACCATATAAACACTAGATATTCATAATAGTTAGATGCTAAGTCTATGAAGCTCAACTGTGGAAGTCATAATAATTTGGTCCGCTACCCGAATCACACTTTGAACAAACTTGTTCTCGCTGTTTATTTACCGAAAAATGAACCTTAATCTAACAATCCTTGAACCATTTAAACTTAACCAAAATTGGACTTTGACAAAGTTTACTGCTGTAAATAGGTGTTGAAAATATTTATCTAAAATTTCATGAATTTTTAAATTTATTTTATTTTTAGTTAATTTTGGAAGAGAGGCCATAATTTAGGTTTCAAGTTGAAAAACGAAAATAAAGAGTGAAGAAGAGTTCATAGATGATATGTGATGAAGCGAAGTACTGGAATACTCTTGTTCACGAAAGATTAGAGAAATTTCTCTTAGCACAAATTGGCTTAGGCCTAAGGTTTGTGTTACCCGTTTCATTTCAGATTATATTTCCTTTTTTATTTCCTTGGCCATTTTACTAATCATTTTTTCTTTTTTTTTAAACCAGTTTCAAAAGTTATTATAATTCACCAGTTTATTTTACCACTCAGTTACATCTCGCTAAAATCATAAAACATATTTTTAGAAGTTATTTCATCATATTTCTTATTAATTAAGTTCAAATATCAATTGATTACACATTAAAATTTAAATTTTATAGCTTCTCAAAATCCTGAGTTGTCACTGACTCTTCCCTTTAAGAAAATTGCATGCCCATTATTTCTTCTTTGGGAAAATCTATAACATTCACATAAGTACTTATACCTTTTAAAAAAAATATGTATACATATACCTTCAAAATCATATCTTATAAAAATTAAGGTATTTTTCAATCACCACTTTCAAAATCGAATGAAAAACCACTTTGAAAAAAAAGATCCTAAAATTTAATTCTTTAACTTTCCAAATCCAAGGGTCAAACTTTACATGAATCCAATTTTCGACAATCATATTCCAAAATAAATATAATTGCAGTGGAATTATAGTGAAGATAGATCAAAATCACATAATTTCTCAACACATATGTACATCAACAAATATCATCACCAATCAAAATTGCGACCATATAAACAGTAGATATTTATTGTAAATAGAGTC
Source organism: Allium cepa (assembly GCA_030765085.1). Taxonomy (NCBI): domain Eukaryota; kingdom Viridiplantae; phylum Streptophyta; class Magnoliopsida; order Asparagales; family Amaryllidaceae; genus Allium; species Allium cepa. The sequence continues at coordinate 209,985,614 of CM060934.1, forward strand.
TGAGTCCATGAAACTCATCAGAATAATATGAAGTCATAACAATTTGTTTTGCTATGCGAAATCATAGTTTGAACAAGCTTCATCTCATTGCTTATCGACCGAAAGTGAACCATAATCTGATACTTCTTTAACCATCCAAACTTGATAAAAGTTGGACTTTGTCAACTTTTAGTTGTGTAAATAGGTCTTGAGAAGCTCTATTTAAAATTTCATGATTTCTAGACATTTTATTTTTAATGAATTTTGGAAGAAAGGCCATTTTGGGTTCAAGTTGAAAATCGAAAATAAAGAGTGAAGAAGAGTTCGTGGATGATACATGATGAAGCAAAGTCTAGATTACACCTGCTTATGAAAGAATAGAGATATTTCTCTTAGTACAAATGGGCTTAGGGCTAGATTTTTTTGTTACCTATTTCATTTCAATTTATTTCTTTTTTTTACTTCTTTGATCACTTTACTAATCATGTTTTTCTTTATTTAACCACTTTCAAAAATTATTGTACTTCTTCTATTTATTTTACCACTTGATTACTTCTTACTAAAACAATAAAACATATTTTTAGGCGTTAGTTCATCTTATTTCCTATTAATTAAGTTCAATTATCAATTGATAACACATTAAATTTTAAATAATTTAGCTTCTCAAAATCCTATGTTGTTACACAAGGCGTCTTCTTATAGCTTCCTATGAGCTATAATTCCCTTTAGCGCATTATTTAGCCTAAAATTCCTAAAGATACGCTTACACACCTTCAACTAGTTTAAAACTCCAACCATTGGCTCTCTCCTAGTAAATAGTTTGCCTCCCAAACTCCTAAAGTCCGAATTCAGCTTCGAAAATTCTTCCCTTATAGCTGCTCTCGGTTCAACTACTTCCAGCATGGTTTCTCTCATCATTTGTGCCATGAACTTCCAGAACAAAGCATTTATATCCATACTTGGGATAGGCGGGATACCGAAGATCCTTTTCTACCATTGCCTTCGACAGTTTGCATGCTATTACTCTCCCCTTGGCACTAGCTCCTCATATAGTTTCGCTCCTCAGATCAATTTCTTTTAGGAAAGTCTTCATTAGAAATAGAAATAAAGAGGTAAAACTGCAGCTTAAATTTCACACAAGTGTAATTAACAAGCCGGTCTGACACATCCTAGCCTAATCCAAGCCAGCCTACATGTCTAAGCCCGACCAATTTATGTTGGCTCAATCTAAGTTTGGCCTTAAGCTAACCCACCTACTCAATGACTCTCTAAGTCTATTGCCTGTCGACTCATTTTAAGACAGCTTTAACAGCCATCTCATTAGATAAAGGCTAAGCTCAATATTGACCGTCTCTGGCTCAACTTCATCAAAGCTTGCCTCTGATTGGTCGCAGGTGTGAGAAATGCGGATTAGGGATATTAAGGCTAGGATAGACAATAAAGGGGGGTGAATAGTGTTTTAGAGAATTATTAAATCTTTTTGAGTTTTTGTTAATTTAAAGACAAATGTATGCAATATTCAGATATGATCACAAAAATAAACATAGATGCAGAAATAAAGTAAAAGCAGTAAAGGAAAGAACACACCAGATTTTATACTGGTTCGGAGTTACCCTACATCTAGTCCCGCACACAAGTACGGATTTCCTTTCAAAAGCAATTGTAAAATTACACCCTCGATTTCAAGGCAACAAGGTACACCCTCCAGAATCACAATCCTCTGGGTAGAGATACTTGATTTCACGGGCAACAATTTCACCCAATTGATTTCCCAAGGATACAATCACACCTTATCTCGCTTGATTGATTTCCAAGGCTACAATCACACCTTTTCTCGCTAAGTTGATTACAAAAGGCCTATAACTCTGAATAGCACTGAGGATCTTGTTGAGATAGTGATAAAGAATCAAACCAGAAATGATCTAGTTAGATTTGATGTTGATTTCGACAGAGTAATGGTAAGAATATGTATATAGAAATGTGGAAGAAGAAGAGTAGTGAAAAACAAGAAAATCTAAATTGAAATTCATTGAAACCAACCCCTATTTATATAGGAACAATAGCCATGTCCATTCGTGAAGAGTTATGACAAATAGACACTTTTTTTAAAATTTAAATTTTGAACTCAACTGACACTATGTCGACATGGGGTGCTTGGGCATGTCGACATCCCAAAGGAATTTTTGATGTTTTGTTTTTCTTTGAAAATAACTTTTATCCTATTTTAAAACTATTTTATACTTTTATAAATATACTTAAATATAGTTGAAATACATAGAATAATATTTTGGTACATATAAAATTTTACCATAAATTTATATTTAAATATATAAATATTAAAAAAATTAAATATACTTTTATTTTAAAAGATAGTTTAAAACCAAGGATAATTTGATTTTGAAATTCAAGATTATTTTGAGGCTAAAAGTATTTGAAATCAGGATAGATGTTTTTGATTCTTTTAAAAGGAAGGTTTTGAAATCATTTTGAAAACAAGATATAATTTTGAAAAATCATTTTGAACAAAATGTTAGTGGATACAAAACAAAGTTCCACTAGATTTTTCGTAGGTTCCATCCTACTTAGGGTTCCATCCCTTTAACAGGCTCGAAGTGGATTCCATTCCACGAATAAATTGGATTTTAAGATGCCAGTGCTTTTCTAGGAGTTTTAACAAAATTTCTAATTAAAATAAATTAATTGAACTCTTGATAATCTTGATACTCATGAGTCTTCAATATTGATATGTTGAATCTTTATACTGTACAGGCTTCATTCTTGGTACCTGCATGGTTAAATCCTGCATATACATATATATCAAAACTTATAATGTTAGTATTTATATTTTATAAGCTATTCTAAGGTTGTTGTCGTCAAAACCATCATCTCATGGACTAACAGCAGGTAGCCTATCTCGTCATCCCACAGTCAACCCTTCACATCCTTTGTAACTTATTCCTTAGGAACATTCAGCATTTCTACTAGCTTTGGAAGTAAGCGACCGGCTGACATAACTTGAATGAGGATACTCCTCCATATTTCCACATAGACATGCAGAAGTAAATGAAAAGTAGTATAGCCAGCTATACTCAGTGCCATAGAAGATTTGCCAAAAGCATGCTTACTCTTATAGCACGTCGCTAGTATTAAATGTGCACTAAATGCGAAGTATGTGCCTGGTCCAGAGGGACAATTAGCATATTTCTCAGCTACACATTCAACACAACACATACATGTCTTCCATCAGCCCATGTGAAAAGATCAAGGACCAGAATGCTTTTCCGCTTGCCTTCCTATGTGATCTCTATCATCCACCATTTATTTCAACTACTACAATACCCCATACCGTGCTACACGAAAAGGGGTAAACGTTAATTTTATGCTTGTAATACACATTTCCTGTAAGAAAATCATCTTTAGGCTTTTGAGAATGGAAACATTTTTAGTCTTAAGTGCAATTTTTTATTCTCCTATAATCCTTTGCAATTGTAAGAGAGGAATATAGTAAAAGATATTCATAATGGACATATGTAAGCTTAGTCGAACCACTCTATATCTTTATGTTATTTACTTTAAATTGCTTGTTTTTCTCCTTATTTTACATTTTCAGCCTAGTATTAGCATGTAACATTTGTTTTCACAAACAACTTAGTCTGATTTCGAGGTTAGCTAATTTATTAGTCAAAGTTTTGGCACTAGAAGGAGTGACCTCCCCATAAAGCTATCACCTTTCTTCACTTTTTCTTCTCTACGCGCTCTTTTTCCATTATTCCTTGTCGAAGCCTAATAGCGAAAACGTACTCATTAACTCTAATGTCCATGAAACTAATGGTAATACATCACCGACAATGCCAGCCACATCCCTAGGCTCAGTAATGACATTAGGAAATTATGCTCCAAAGCTCAAACGTGGGAACTCTACTGCATGAGTTAAATGAATTAAGGATGAGCTTGGATGTTTAAATAACTGCCACTTTGTTCCACCACCCCCTTTTAGTGTTTAAACTGACACCTCTACAACTTATTCTCCCCAAAACTTTTGACCTCATAAACACCGCCGAGGCCTAGGGTAGGTTGGTGCCAAAGACCCCGATCTTAGATGTTTTTGCCCATCCAAGAAGACATGTTGTGTGTGTACCAAGTTGTAACGACACTAATTTAAACTAATGTTATTTAGAATATTTAATTGGATAAATAAAATAAAACAATATTAATAGTTAAGGGATTGAGATTTGTTAATTAATAAGGAGCCATGCCTTAATAGATGTATTAGCAAAAGAGAATAAAAATATAAGTAGATGGAATATGGTAAGGGTAAAATAGGAATAACCTTTACTCCAGTACCCTAAACCCTTCAAATCTCCATTCCTTACTCATTTTAACTTTCAAAAAATAAAATTAAAACCCTAAGGGGAATCAAGGAGAAGAAAAGCTAGGATTCAAGTAGAAAGCTTAAGCGAATCAATCTAAAGGAAAATCACAACCTTTTTAACACAAAACCAAGAAAAATAATTAGTTTACAACTCTATTTTTTATGAATGGTTTTGATTTAAAGAGTAAACCTGTTTTCTTTTGCCAGTATATGCCATCTTATAGTGACTTAATGATTATATTATTTAGTTGATGATTTATATGGTCTTATAGGGATTTTATGATATGTTTTAGATTAGAATACCTATTAAATGACATCCAAATGAGTTGGTTTTTGATATATGGTCAAGAACATTATTTTAGAAGTGGTTTTAAAGTTTCGTAATTTTATAAATGATTGTGGATTTATTATGAATTTACTATGAGAGAAAATAGTTAACGTTGGTTTTAAATTATTTAAGGAAAAACAACGTTGTTTTTGGGTTCGAAATTTACATATGTTAGAAAGCATATTTAAATTGAGATATAATGATTGTTAGGGATTTTTCCTAAGTGTTTTCCTATGGTTACTACATTATTTAAGTTAGAGGACTTAAATGTTTTAAATGTGTTGTTGAGAGGAAGGGATTATTTGTTAAAAGGTTTTCAATTGTTAATTGTTGAAGTTGGCAGCCTTTTTAGAAAATAATTTTGATAAAGAGTTGACAACAAATCATATTTTGACAAATTAGGCAAGTTAGGTAGAAAGGAATTACTTTGAAAGGCATAAAATCGGTTTTGTTTCGAATTACAGCTTCGCTACTTTCATTGCTTGCTTCCGTCACCATGCCAGTAGACCTTTACATCCATTTCAAACCAATGCATATGGTATCAAGAAATTGGTATGTAGTGTATTGGAAAAAGGCAGAAGGGGCTGTGTCAAAGGCACGCTTTCAAAGAGGTTGAAGCCATCTTATTAGCTTTCGAATCAATCAACATGATTGAAAGAAACTTTTGAAAGAGTTGCCACTTTTGAACTCATTCGATGCCTAGCTGCCGCATTCATGCCTTTTGAATTAGTTAAAAGCCGCTTTTCTTCATAGCCATATAACACTAAGTTTGAAAGGAAGGCTTTCATTTTCTTAGCATTGAACCCGCCTCTCTAATGCTTTCAAAAGGTTTTTTTAGCGGCTTTGGAGGCAATGGTTTGGAAAGGATGGTTTTGAAGCTATCATGTTCTCTAAATTTTTTACTTGGGATTAATGATTTCGAAAGTAATGTTTTCGCTTATGTTTTCTTTGATACGGTAGTTATACTAAATGTCAAGCCCAATGGTTTTGAAAGGAATACTTTTATATGGTTTCAAGGCTATGTTTTCACAAACTCTTACTTGAACCCAATGCTTTTGAAAAGTATGTTTTAAGTGTTTCAAACAAAAAGTTTTCAATGCTTCATAAGGTATACTATGAGTGTTTCGAAAGGAATATTTCTTAGATTTTCAAAAGATATGTTTAAATCGCTTTGAAAGAGGATGTCTAAGGTTTTAAGAAATAATTTCAAAAAGGATACTCACAATGGTCTTGAAAAGGATACTTTCAACATTTCGAGGAGAGTACTTTCAATGATTTCGAAAGGGATTGTTTAAGGTTATAAACAATACTTTCGAAGATGTCGTTTTGGCTTTATAGCCTAAAGTTTTCTAAGTTATGAATGGCTTTAAATTATTTTGAAGGGATAGATAATCCCATTGATCTAGATTTCATTAATATTATTTTGGGTAAAGCATATACCATGGCATAGATAATAATGAGAAAAGAAAAGTGCATATTTTCCTTATATAAGTCTGATTTAAAGTGGGTTAAATCATTTTGAAAGAAATGTTTTCAAGGAAAATCGAATAGGGTAGCTAACCCTAAGTTTTTGACTCAGATATTAGAAAACCAAATGAGACTGGTGTAACCCTATAATTTAGCTAGTAGCCCTTAGCTAATATAAGTCCAAAATTCCAGTGTCTAGGGCTTTGTCATAGGTAAGACCAAAATTATATTACACATAGAAGGGAATATACAAAGTAAAGATAGGTTATAAGTGAGCCCAAAAAACCATTAGAATCAGTTGACACTAGAAGAAGAAAGTTAAGGGCAGACAACCCAGTATTATGTCTAACAGAAGTTAGACTATTGATTATGTCTGGTAGGCTCGAGTCAGCCAAGTTAGACAGATAAAACTATAGTGTGGACAGATAGTCCATCGATTATCTAATTTATATGCATGTATTTTTTTATTGTTGTTATAATCAGTTTGATTGCAGGATTTTGATTTGCAAAAGATATGCTTTTAAATGAAAATTGAAGAGGGGAAACCCATTCCGCTAAGCGGCATGGTATCACTTAATTCAGTAAACCAAGATGTGATCAAATTTGTCACACCAGGCTTTATGTCTGACTCAAAGTCTATGTTATCTCCTTAAACTGTCGGGTGCTCAATATATGATTTGAGTAGATTAAGAGTTAAGGACTTTTCGTGTTAGTAGATTGGATGAATAAGCTTCTGAAGACGTGCAGGAGGCAAAGCTAGCTATGTAGGAGTTATTTAGTAGCATTTCTGCTATGATGTGTTTATGACTGAGATGTCTATCTATTAAGTACCTCTGATCATTTAAATAGGCTTCTTTATATATCGCTCTTGGTGTAATTTGTGATAATTATATTTGATCATAACCAGGGAATTGTTTTGGGATTATGTAATTGAATATGAAATATTGACTTAAAATGTAGTCAAAAAAGTTGTTTTGAGATCTGTGTTGTCATATTCATGTGCTTCTAATATTATGGATACTATTATCTTTACCGTATTTCGTCACCAAGAGTTAAATACTATAGATGACTGCACATCTTTAGTACTTAGCTTTGAGCCTCGAGATAGGGGGTGTTACAACTTGGTATTAAAGCCAAGTTTATGAAAACTTAAAGGAAATTTATACTTAAAATGATTTTGAAAAAAAATCCTAAGGAATTAGAGAAATGATTTGGGTAGGGGATAATGTTATAGTAACGTAATTGTATTTACTATAATATAAGTATGTGCTTTATCTCTATCCTTCCATCTCTCTTAGACTATTCTTCTGCAAAGACTCAAATGCATATTTTAAGGAATTAAGATATGGATGATAAAAATGGAAGAGTTAACCTTGGTGAAGGAAGCACCACAACTAATGGAAATGCCAAAATGAATACTCGAAGGAATCCAGGTCTAGCGCAAGCTGCTAATGTGGGCGCTAGAGCACCATAAGTTGATATGGAAGCTATGTATCAGTTCTTCGTCAATATGATGCAAGCTAGAGCTACCGAGGGATTAATTGGAGGAAATGATTACAGAGGAAATCTGGGAGCTCTGATAGTCAATAATTATGGAGTATTGAGCAAAGACTATGCTAGGGTCGGAGGAAAGCAGTTTATCGGAACTGAGAATGCAATTGAAGTGGAGAATTGGTTGCTTTATTGTGGAAATATCTTTGTTGATTTAGGGCTTGATGATGAGCAGAAGAGATTGCATTCAGATAGTTGCAAGGAGCAGCACTATACTGGTGAACAGTCTTACTGTGGGAGTAGCTGAAGAGGCAATGACTTGGGCTGAATTAAGAAGGGGGTTTAAGGAAAGATTCATGTCGGAGATTGCCAAGTCAACTCTGCTCAAGAAGTTTGCTGAGTTGGTGTAGGGAGACATGACAGTGCATGAGTGTGCTACCAGATTTAAGGAATTATCGAGATGCGGATATGCTACGGTTAATACGGTTATCAAAAGGAATGAGAAGTTCATCCATGGATTGAGCACGAGCTTGCTAAGAAACTTTGCCACATATTAGGGATATATGCGATGCAGTTGTTGAGTTGGCTTTGAGGAATGAGGAGATGCTCACTTTCCTTAATGCTAAAAAAGCAAGGGAAACTCCAGGCGGACAGAACCAGAAGTGAAAGTTTTTCCATAAGAATGGAGCTCAGAAGTGAGGAGCTGCCAAGGAAGGAAAGACAGAATTTATCTGCTACAAATTGTGATAAGAAGGGACATTTTGCTCATGGGTGCCACATAGGAAAAGTAAAGAAGGCCGGGGATAAGAAATGAGTGAAATGCTTCAACAGTGATCAGATTGGACATTATAAGAACCAGTGCAAGGATGGAAAAGGAAAAGTGTTTGCACTGGAGCCAGTTGCCTTAAGACCAACAACAGAGGAAAAAGGAGAAGTTGTGTTGGGAGGTACGCTTTTTATTCACGGTGTATCAGTTAGAGTTATATTTTATTTTGGTGCATCATATTCCTTTATATCTCATTGTTTGGTAGATGAGCTTAACCTAGAACCCTCATACCTAGTTACATCCTTAAGGATTGCGATTCCAATAGGAGGGTATGCAACTCTTGGGATGAGATGTGACCACTTAGAGTTTTAATTGTTAGGTCATATATTTCTTGCAGCGTGTATGTATTTGATTTCGTAGGGTTCAGAATTATTTTGGGAATGCATTGATTAAGTAAGTACGATGCTAGGATATTTTTCCACGATAGGAAAATATTAGGAAAATATCCCTTAGACACCCTAGTAGTAGTGATCGGGTTATATAATCTGCATAAAACCTTAGTTCTGAGGTTAATGCTTTGTTGGGTGTTATGGAGGCAAAAGATGAGTTAAATCGAGTTTTCATTGTAAGAGAATTCACAGATGTCTTTGAGCCCGTAATAGGACTACCGTAGAAATGAGCCATTGAGTTTCGAATAGATTTAATACTAGGAGCTGCACCTGTGAGCAAACCGCCAAGTAGAATGACAACTACCAAGATGAAGGAGTTAAAGGTGCGGTTGGTGGATTTAGAAGGTAAGAATTTTATCAGCCCAAGCAGTTCGCCTAAGGGAACATCCATGTTGTTTGTAAGGAAGTCAGACGGATTGTTAATGTTGTGTATCGATTATGTAAGTTGAATGAGACGATGTTAAAAAGTCAATATTCGTTACCTAGGATTGATGATTTGTTCAACCAATTGAGTGGAGCCAGTGTATTTTCCCAGCTGTATTCGACAACAAGGTTCCATCAGCTTAGAGTAACATGGAATAGTATTCCTTTGACGACGTTTTGGACCAGATATGGATCATACGAATGGTTAGTGATGTCGTTCGGACTAACTAATGCACTAGAATTTTTTGTGGACTTGATGAACAGAATCTTCCGAGAACATCTGGACAGATTTGTACTAGTGTTCATAAATGAAATATTGGTATATTCCAAGGATGAAAGAGATAACGAAGTTTATCTTAGAATAGTGCTAAAGATGCTGAGGCAGATCAGTTGAAAAAGAATTATTCGAAGTGTGATTTTTGAAAGAAGGAAGTGAAATTTCTTGGTCATGTAGTCTCAGAGAAGGATCTGTCGGTTGAGCCGGCTAATATCAAGGCAGTGAATAGTTGGAAGAGACCTAAGGCAGTGACCAAAATAAAGAGTTTTTTTGGATTATCAGGATATTTTTAGAGACTCATTAAGGGTTTCTCATAGATAGTAGTATCGATGACTAAGCTAACTCCAAAACATGTAAAGTTTGTTCGGACTGATAAGTGTGAGGAAGCATTCCAGAAACTGAACAATTTATTGACAAAATCACCTTTGTTAGTCGTCCTAGAAGGGAATCAGGACTTAGTGGTGTACACGGATGCATGTGGAACATGATTAGGAGCTGTGTTAATGAAGAGGGGTAAAGCGATTGCCTATGCTTCTCGACAACTCAGACTGCTTGTAGTTAGGTATCCAACTCATGATTTGGAGTTAGCTGCGGTAATTTTCGCTTTGAAGGTGTGGAGATATTACCTTTTGGGAGAATGATTCAAGTCGTATACGGATCATAAGTCACTGAGATATTTATTCTCTTAGAAGGAGTTGAATATGAGATAGTATAGATGGAAAGAGTTTATAGTTGCGTATGAATTTGGTGTTGAGTACAAATCGGAAAAAGAGAATAAGGATGTACATGCAAATAGCAAAAAACGTTAGAATGCGTTATTGGCAATGATAGTTAAGTGGAAAGAATTAGAAGCATTGGTTACATACAAAATACAATGGAGATCTAAGGCTTGTTCTAGTCGAGAAATCTCTATGTTATTATGTTTATAAGTTCGACAAATGATGATCGAAAGGATAATTTCTAAACAAGGAGAAGATCCATTATTAGATGAACAGATCAGAAAGTTAATAAATGGAACAGAGAGCAATGACTTAACATATTTTAGTCTAGACCAGAATAGGAGGTTGAGAAAGAAAGAATGGCTATGTGTTCTGAATGTGGGAAACATTAGGAAGGAAGTTTTTAGGGAATGCCACCGCTCAAAGTTCAGTATTCATCCAGGAGGAACTAAGATATATTAAGATATGAAAAGGAGTTTCTTCTGGGACGATATTAAGAGAGATGTAGGCTTATGCGTAAGGCAGTGTTTGAACTGTCAACAGGTAAAAGCCGAACATCAAAAGCCGAGCGGGTTCCTTCAGCCTTTGGATGTTCCAGTCTGGAAAAGGGATTTTATCTCACTGGATTTCATAAATGGATTTCCAAGATCAAACAGAGGAAATGAAAGTATATGGGTCATAGTGGCATTCCAGTTAAGTCAACTAGGATGGCACCTATTTTAGTTAAGTTGTTTATGAAGAACATAATTAGGCTGCATGGAATTACTAGTAGTATAGTAACTGACAGAGATTCCTTATTCACTAGTGAGTTTTGGAACGGTTTACTAGAGACTTTAGGTACTAAGCTCAAGATGAGTACCGCTTACCATCTGTAGACAGATGGGAAAATTGAGAGAGTTAACAAAGTCTTAGATGATTTGTAAAGAGCTTATGTGCTCGATTTCGAAGGATCATGGAAAGATCATCTACACTTAGTCAAGTTTTCATATAACAACAATTATCAGACTAGTGTAGGGATGGCACCGTTTAAAGCTTTGTATGGAAGGCCATGCAAATCTCTCGTTTGTTGATTAGAGACCAAGGAAATATTAATTCTTGGTCCAGGTTTGGATAAAGAAACCGCAGAAAAGATTGAGTTAATTTGGGCTGGAATGAAGGAAACTCGGTTTAGGCAGAAGAGTTATGCTGATAAAAGACGAAAAGACTTCGAGTTCTCAGTTGAAGATCATGTTTTCGTCAAGGTGTCCCCGATGAAACGCGTAATCAGATTTGGGAAATCAGAAAATTGGCACCAAGATTTGTTGGACCATTTCCTATTATAAAAAGGATCGGGAAACTCATGTATACAGTAAAGTTACCAAATAGTTTGGTAGGGGTCCACAATTTTTTTCATTTTTCTCATCTAAGGAAGTGCATGTAGGATCCAAAAACTACTATTACACCGACTGTATTAGAGGGTCTAGCAGTGGAGCCGAACATGACTATAGTTAGAAAACCAGTTCGTATAATCACGAGAGATGAGAAGAGACTTAGGAACAAGATAGTCAGATTAGTCAAAGTCTAGTGGAGTGATGATGAGAGAGACTGTACTAGGAAAACCGAGGGCAGGATTAGAGATACTTATCCTGACTTGTTTGAAGGTATATGTTACCTTTATGTTTGATTGTTGTGAGTACCTTATTGTAATTTTGAGGACAAAATTCTTTAAGGAGGGGAGTCTTTAATGCCCTAATTTTGACAAACATTATTTAAAATATTTATTTGAATAAATAAAATAAAATAATGTTAATATTTAAGGGTTTGAGATTAGTTAATCAATAAGGTGTCGTGCCATAATAGATTTATTAGCAAAAGAGAATAAAAATATAAGTATAAGGAACATGGTAAGGGTAAAAATGATATAGCCTTTATTCCAATGCCCTAAACCCTTCCATTCTGCATTCCTTATTCATTATAACTTTCAAAGAAATACAAAACTAAAATCCTAAGCAAACTTGGTCGGCCACCATTAAGGGGATTCAAAAAGAAGAAAGGTTAGGATTAAAGTAAAAAGCTTAAGCAAATAAAAATAATGGTAAATCTCAACCTTTTAACACAAAGCCAAGGTGATTAATTTGTATACATCTCTATTTTTGATGAATGGTTTCACTTTAAAGAGCAGACAAGTTTCTTTTGCAAGTATATGCCATATTATAGTGATTTAATGATTATATGCTTTAGTTTTTTTAAGGTCTTATATGGATTTTATGATATAGTTGTTGTTAACATGCCTGATAGGTAGAGATACCCACACTGTATGATATGAAAAAATCCCAATCTTAAAGTGCTAAAGTCCACAATATAATAATATAGCAGTAAAATCACTATATAAAAAATGACTAGTCCAATCCTCAAAGTAAGCTATATCCATCTAATCCAATGAGCAAATCTGTAGCTACTAAGAAAACTAAAAAAGAAATGTAAGTCCGGTACGTATACATGTATATAAATGTGTGTATATATAATACATATTTATATACATTTATATGAAAAAAATTGCCGATCTAGTAAAAAACATAACATAAGCAAAATTCTGATAAAAACTAATTAACATAATCATATCTTATGAAAGATATAAAAATTAACTAGAATTTACTATGAGATTAATCTCCTACTAATAACAAAGAGTCAAATATAACCTAAGAATAAATGACCAATGAAGCTAAATATAGCTCGTTACTATTTTTATATTATTAAGGAAGATTTTATTTTTTTAAAACTTAACACAAGAATTTTTTTAAGGGACTCTTTAAAACTTAAATTTTTATTCAATCTATAACTAGGGTTTGAAGTCCAATTAAAACAGAACAAAGAAATAACAAAAATCAAATTATCCAAACCAGTACTAGTATTATTAAATACTCGTTGATTTCTTTCAAACCAATTACATCAACAAATTATTGTGTATAAAGTGTCTAGTAAAATCCTATGATGACCCTTAAAATAAAATTTAAGACTATTCCAAAACACCTCATAATTAATATGATTAATATTTAATTTAAAAAAACATATTTATACCCTTAAAAGAATGAATATATTTATATTGCATCAAAATAAAAATGTATAATATTTTCCATTTTACTATTGCAAAAATTACATTTTTTATCACTAAATATATTTTTCCTCTTTAAAATTTCTATAGTATTTAATTTTCCATGTAATACTAACCACATATGCACTTTAGCTTTAGGTGGAACACTATCTTGCCAAAGGTATTTGGTTATTTTCAATTTTACTCTAGAAAAATTTATATAATTATAAAATGAATGTGATGTATAAATCCTACTCTTACCCAAACACCATATTTTATTGTCATTTTCATTATTAATGTTATAAAGCTCTAATTTAGCATACAATAATGCAAATTGTGATAAAGTATTTCCTACTAATGAATGAGTAAAACTAAATTCCTATGGAAAATTTAAATTAGGCCCATAATTTCATAAATAAGTACATTTTTAAATTAAAAATATCATAAAATCATGTAATTCAACTTTAAGTGAAATATTTGATAATCAGCAATCATGCCAAAAAGAAGTGCTATTACGAGAGTGCAAAATATTATTTGTTTCTAATTTATAAACATCGAAATTTGTTATTATCGATTTCCAAAAATGAGATACATTATTTATATTATTAATAGTAATAGGATTTAAGTTAAATGTACCTCCATATCATTGCTTTGATATTAATTCTTTCTATGACAATTTTCATTACAATCATTAAATTTCCATTACCATTTACCTAATAAATATATGTTCAAATTATGTAAGTTTATAATTTCTATCCCCCTCATTTTTAGACTTATAAAGCATATCTCATTTAACCAAACAATTAGAGCTACTATTAGAATTGTCTCCACTCTATATAAAATATCTCCTAATTTTATCTACTTTATCAATTACCCATTTAGAAAAAAGATAAAACAACATTCGATATATAGGTAATGTAGATAAAACAGAATTAAAGAGAACTATCATACCTACTATTGAAAAATATCTACCACTCCATTTGGATAATCTTCTATTAATTTAATCTATTATATTTATTCAATCATCATGTTTTAGTTTTTCTGATTTTAATAAAAATCCTAAATAATCTGTTGGAAATTTCATCGTATTACAATTCAATATGTGTGCAACTTGGCTTTCTATGTTATCAATATCATTTTAATACTAGTATAGAGCTTTTGTCAAAACTAATCTTTAAACCAGATAGTAATTGAAAACTATATAAAATGAATTTAAGCGCAATAATATGTTTTGGCAAATGGGGCATAAAAATCATAGAATCGTCTGCAAATTGGAGAATAGAAAGACCCTAACTTATAATCTAGTTTCCGTTAACTGATACTCTATTACAAATACCTAATTTGATAATCCTAGCAAACACATCAGCTACTAAATTAAATAATTAAGTTGATAATGTATCTCCTTCTCTAAGTCCACATTTCGAGTGAATTTTATAACCAATTATACCATTAACCATAATACCTGAATTATCGATTTTAAGTAAAGACATGATCCATCCCACCCAACTGGTACTAGAACCTCTAGCCATTAACAATTCCTTGAGAAAAAGCCAATCTATAAGTTAAAAGCTTTAGCAAAGTCAAGTTTTAAAAGCGTACATGTGATAATGTTTTTACGACAATAATTAATGAATTCTTGAATTACAACAACCCCATCGGTAACCTTTAATAAATGTTGTTTGTGTTTTTTCAATTAGATCATTCATTTTAGTATTCAATCTATTCGCTAAAACCTTAGAAATAATTTTAAAATAACAATTTAATAATGAAATAGGTCTAAAATCTTTTAATTGATCAACATCAACTCTTGTATGTAGCAAAATAACATTTGTGAAATTAAACCTGCCTAATTTGTAAGGAACCATTATAAAATTCATTAAACATCTGTATTATATCTTTTATTAAACATTTAAAGGTTTCATAGAAACAAACATGAAAACCATTCAGACCTGGAGAAGTATCATTAGGCATATCCTCAATAGCTTTCAAACTTTCTTCTTTTGTAAAAGGGTCATCTAAATCTACTAAATCCATCCTAGTATCTATAGTTAACAACATATCCCAGTTATCCCTAATTCTATGCACTTTCTTAGTACCAAAAACCTATTTATAATAATTAATAAACTCTTTATTTAATTGATTTGGATCTATAATCTCAACATTATTTATTAGAATGGAATTAATGGTACTACTACGTTTCCTACCATTAGCTACATTATGAAAAAATAGTTAATGTTAGGTTTAAATTATTTAAAGCAATTAAACAATGCTTTTGGGTCTGAAATTTATATATGTTAGAAAACATATTTAAATTGAATTGTAGTGACTTTTAGGGATTTTTCCTAAGTGTTTTCCTATGGTTATTAAATTATTTAAGTTAAGAGTATTTAAATGTTTTAGATGTGTTGTTAAGAGGAATAGCTTATTTGTTAAAATATTTTCAATTGTTAATTGTTGAATTCGGCAGCCTTTTTAGAAAATAATTTTGATAAAGAATTGGCAACCAATCATATTTTGACAAATTAGGCAAGTCAGGTAAAGAGGTATTACTTTGAAAGACATAAAATCAGTTTTGTTTCAAATTACAACTTCGCCACTTTCATTGCTTGCCCCGTCGCCATGCCGAGCAGAACTTCCGCACCCATTTGAAACCAATGCACATTGTATCAAGCAACCATTACATGGTGTATTGGAGAAAGGCAGAAAGGACTGTGTCGAAGCCATGCTTTCGAAGGGGTTGAATCCACTTTTATTAGCTTTCAAATCAATCGACATACCTTTGTTTTTAAAAGAAGCTTTTGAAAGAGTTTCCACTTTTGAACTCATTCGACACCTAGCCACCGCATTCATACCTTTCGAATTAGTTAAAGGTCGCTATTCTTCATAGCTATATAACGCTGAGTTCGGAAGGCAACCTTTCATTTTCTTAACATTGAAGCTGCCTTTCCAATTCTTTTAAAAGGATTGTTTTAGTTGCTTTTAATAATGGATTCAGAGGAAATGGTTTCGAAAGGATGGTTTCAAAGCTATCCTCTTCTCCAAAAAAAATTGCTTTGGATTAATGCTTTCAAAAGTAGTGTTTTCGCTTTTGTTTTCTTTGACACTGTAGTTATACTGTATGTCAAACCCTATGGTTCTGAAAGAATACTTTTAAACTGTTTCGAGGCTATGTTTCCAAAAACTTTTACTTGAACCCAACGCTTTCGAAAGGTATGTTTTAAGTGTTGCGAAGGGAAAGTTTCCAATGCTTTTGAAAGGTATAGTTTGAGTGTTTCGAAAGGAATATTTCTTAGAGTTTTGAAAGATAAAGATGGTTTTGAAAGATGATTTCTAAGGTTTTAAGCAATGATTTCGAAAGGGATAGTTTCAGTGGTTTCGAAATAGATACTTTCAATAGTTTTGAAATGGGTACTTCAATGATTTCGAAATGGATTATTTAAGATTATAAACAATGGTTTCGAAGGTGTTGTTTTGGATTTATAGCCTAAAGTTCTCTAAGTTAAAATGGGTTTTAATTTATTTTAAGGGGATTGATAATCCCATTGATTTAGATTTCATCAAAATTGTTTTGCATAAAGAATATACCGTGGCATAGATATTATGAGTAAAGCAAAGTGCATATTTTCCTGGTTTAAGTATGATTTAAATGGGTTAAATCATTTTGAAAGAAATGTTTTCAAGGAAAATTGAATAGGGTAGTTAGCCCTACGTTTATGACTCGGATATTAGAAAATCAGATGGGAAAATTAAATAGGGTAGTTACCATGTCTAGGGTAGCTAGTAGCCCCTTCTTAATATACGTCCAAAATTTCAGTGTGTAGGGCTTTGTCACATGTAAGATCAAACTGATGTTACACACAGAAGGGAATATACAAAGTAAAGATAGGTTATTTATGATCCCGCAAAACCATGAGGATCACCCTAGAAGAAGAATGTTAAGGGTGGACATTCCAGTATTGTGTCTAACAGAAGTTAGATTATTGATTATGTCTGGTTGGCCCTAATCAGTTAATAGTTAATAATTAGCTAGATAAAACTATAATGTGGACAGATAGCCCGTTGAATACGTGATTTATATGCATATATGTTTTTGCCACTGTAGTTATAATCAGTTTGATTGCAGGATTTTGTTTTGCAACGGAATGCTTTTAAAAGGAAATTAGCGATGGGAAACCTGTTCCGCTAAGTGGCGTGGGCTCACTTAATATCAATAAACCGAGATGTAATATAACTATTCACACCATGCTTTATATCTGACTCGAAGGTTATCTTTTCCCATTAAACTCTTAGGTGCTCAAATTTTGATTTAAGTAGATTGAAAGTTAAGGACTTTTTAGGTTTAGTAGGTTGGATGAATAAGCTTCCTAAGACATGCACGAGGCAAAGCTAGCTATGTATGAATTATTTAGTAGTATTTTAGTTGTGATGTATTTGTCATTGAGATGTCGATCTATTTAGTACTCTGACCATCCAAGGGGGTATCTTTATATGTCGCTATTAGCATAATTTGTAATGATTATTTTTGATCATAATATG
This sequence comes from Allium cepa, assembly GCA_030765085.1. NCBI lineage: Eukaryota > Viridiplantae > Streptophyta > Magnoliopsida > Asparagales > Amaryllidaceae > Allium > Allium cepa. The sequence goes on from CM060934.1 coordinate 210,003,491, forward strand.
GGAATCGTTTTGGGATTGTTCAATTGAATATGAAATATTGACTTGAAATGTAATCAAAAAAGCTATTTTGAGATCTGTGTTGATTTTATTTCATACCACATGCTTCTGATATTATGGATACCATTAACATCACTTTGTCACCGAGAGTTAAATACTATAGACGACTCTAGCATTTGTAGCCCTTAGCCTTGGGCCTCGAGATAGGGGTGTTACACAAGTCTAGTTATTGAGATTAACCCAATGATGGCTATGCACCTGCGAAATCGTTGCTCTACTTTAGCCAACGACAGTCAAATTTTAAGCGCCTCCGAGCAGCTAATGAAGCTTGAGACTTGAGGTACGAGCGTCTTTGTTGTGGTTCCCATGTCGTAGGTAAAGATCCTAAGGGCCCATATGTGCACTCCAGATCTCACTGGATTGTAGCCAAGCCTAGGGAAAAAGAGGGATAGGCCAGTCATTCATATTTGCTAGAGGCGGGTGTAGGTCATTTTGTTCCAGTTTAGAGTCCAAATCATTTGTATACCACATCAAACGGTTAGTTCAAACCAATAGTCATAATATAATTTTTTGTAATGTGGTCATATTATGGTCCGATTTAGTAATACTACGATCCGGTGTCGGTTCGATTCTATTTGAAATCGTATTTCATTTATTTAAATAACTTGAATAATTATTGAACAAATAATAAGAATATTAATGAAAAAGGATACAAATAAGAGACACGCACATTCATAAATTATTTATATGGTGTATGTCTTTATATAAATAAAGTACTAAAACTATTCATTACTTAGTCATATGAAGTTCAAACACTCATATATTTTGTAATTTTGATTAGAAAAATTCAAAATGCCATCAAAATCTTTGAATTCTACCAAGCATTCTGGTCCGGTGTTATATGGTTGGTTCAATCATTAAAATTGCAACCATACCGTATTAATTCGGATCGGTTCGACTTAGATATTTGATTTGATTAGAAAATATAGTGCGGTAGAACGGACAAATTCAGTGATTTGGTGTAGTCTTTTTCCATATGTCAATGCGGTTTATGCCCACCCCTAATAGTCACTCTCTGTGCATAAGGGGAGATTTCCCTCTCCAGCTTTCCATAATCACCATCACCTCATTATCACCAATCTGCCACTCTACAGAGACATCGACCGAGTCCATAGCTGATCTTGGTCGAAAAATCTCGCAACAAGCAAATGCTGGTCTCTGGAAGAAAATTAACATCCTTCACTGGCAACTCAACACGATGCAAGCCTAGGATACATGGCGAAGCCTTTTCTAATGATGAGAATGGTGAGATGATTTCTAAGGAAATCCTGAACACTTATATCCTCAAGCGGTATGTATTACCCTCGCTGACATGTTGATGGGAGTGCCAATCCATCTAATCACTTTACTACATTCAATTCCGTTACCCATGCTAGCTAGCTTTTCGTCATAGAACAATTCCTACTCTTCTCCTCCACTCTTATAGGACTGAACTTCCACTGAATCCTGCACCTAGAACCGGGTAGCATCTATTCTTAGGCCTAGTAATACATAGATTTTAAAACTGGCATCTTCACTTCAAAGACCCATGCTATTATGGCTAGCGAGCCATCTAACATTAGAATGTAACATTGGATAGGGGCTGACCGAGTGTCTTCGGTCATGTGTGAATCACTTCAATAAAGATTCTACCAGGGGTAGGGGTGCTAACAAAAATAGTTTGGTCATGGCCCTTTATTCTACGGTCACGTACAAGCGAAGAATGTAGGAACTTCGAAACCATCCGACTGCGTCCCTAACTAAATTCTATCAACATACGAATGACATTATGGGGGTGGAAAATGCAGATCTTCTGACAGCAATAATTAATCTAGAAAATTATTCAAGCCGGTTCCAAAAGAAATATCGACCTGACCTAATGTTCAACAGAACAACACTAAAAGGCACACTTAGACCAGCATCGAGTATAGGTTTAGGTACGCTAACTATGCTACTTTGAATTGGAATATAGAGATAATATATCTCAAGACCCGGGACTGGCAGAAATTTCAAAGTTCAAACACTACTAAAGGCACAAAAAGGAAGGAACCTTGTGGCAATGACAAATATTGTTAGTTCCATCAAATCAATAGCTACTTCACCAACATGGGCTAGGTGCTCAAAGACGAATTTAAGGACTAATCTAGGGGATGCTTTTAGAGCTTGTTTGACATGAAGCAATATGAATGACAGCTCAAAACAACCAGCCGACACCACCCTAACAAACTAATAACGACATCGCATCCACAACTAATATCTTGACTATATGCAAAGGCCAACATGTGGCCAAAAGAAATTAGAGAGCATAGTCCAAATATAAAAAAGAAGTGAGTTCATTCGACCAAATCTACTCTTTAGCGCATTATGCATTTAATGCTCCGAGGATGGAAATAGATTAGCTTATTGTGTTTATTTCCAATGACGAGGAAGCTATCTCTTACCCTCATCATGATCCTATGGTCATCGCTCTTGAAATGGCCAACTTAGGTGTGCATCGAGTCTTTGTGGATAGAGGCACCACAGTCAATACCATGTTCAAATAATTTTTTGATGCTCTCAAGCTTACTGCCTCCAGCCTCACCCCTATGGCTGGCCAATTTATAGTTTTGGGGAATATGCATTGTCCATATGGGTACCACCTCAATCATGATAACATCCAGTTAAGAACCCTTTATTGCAAAGGTTTATGTAAACTTTATTGAAGTTAATTGACCAACTGCTAACAATATTTTGATAGGACGGCCGATACATGCTAAATTGAATGCCACCATCTCTAACAACCGGCTCGTCGAGGATTTTCCTATCTCGAGCTGTATTGGGGAATTTAGGGCAATCAACAAAAAGCTAGGGATTGTAATAGGACCTTCATCACCAAAAAAAACTAAAGAACTCATCACCACATGGAATGAGAAAGTCTCGCCATGTTGGTAAGCCAGAACATCCCACATAGCAGCTCTTACCCTCTAAAAGTCTACAGACTCAACTATGAAAGTTAGTGGCAACATCTATGCCCTGACCAGAGTACATATATCTGTCATGGCTGAGGATGTCATAGATTATAAGATTTATAGTTATACGCAGGATCGATGGAACATGGAAATAAACTCAAATCTTGATGATGTTCCGCTCAACCCTTGCATGAAGGATTCAAACATTGAAGGTTGGCCAACCACTCCATTGGAACCATTATCCATACTGACCCTAGCAAATTTATTCAAATTGAAACATAACATGACCCAAAAGATGGAGATGAGCTAATCAACATCAATATAGAGATGTCTTTGCATGGGGGCACACTTACATAACCGACATTGATTCCAGGATCATTTTCCATGCATTCAACTTTGATCCCAAAGCCACCCACATCTATCAAAAGCATCGACCAATCAACCTAGAATGGTATCGCGTTCTTTAAGAAGCGGTAGAAAAAATGCTTGCTAATGGCATTATTCGAGAGGTAGGATATCTAATTTGGATAGTTGACCCTGTGTTAGTCAGTAAGCCAATGAGGTCTTATCAAAGTTGCATCGACTTCTATGACCTTAAGAAAACCTATCGCAAAGATTCCATTTGCCTCACATCGATCAACTAGTAGATGCAAACAGTAGACTTGAACTCCTTACTTCATGGATGACTATTCTAGATATAATCAGATTGCGATGCATGGCCTGGACCAAAAGCACACCTCCTTAATTGTTGGTCCATACCGCTACTTTTCCATGCCTTTTGGAAAATAAGACTGGGGCAACACCTATCAGTGTCTCTTTAATTGAATATTCTTTGAACTTATTGACCAACCTATGAAGGTGTATGTGAATGACATGTTAGTAATGTCTAAAAAAGCCGGTGGGCATGTACATGACCGTTCTGAGATTTTTAGCATACTATGTCAGTTTAACATGAAGCTAAACTCGAAGAATTGATCCTTTGTCGCCCAATTTGGTAAATTCTATGGATATCTTATGAGAACCAAGAGAATTGAAGTTAACCCCAAAAAAATCCAAGCTATTCAAGACGTGCCAGTCCCTAGAACTATAAAGCAAGTACAAAGCTTAAATATGATTGGAGCAATAATAAGTCGATTCATGTCAAAGGCTACCAACCTGTATCTCCTATTCTTCAACCTCATCAAGAAGGGAAAGTCGTTTACATATAGCAGTGAATGTACAAAGTCATCCAAGGAGCAGAAGGAGCATTTGGTTAATCCCCTAGTACTGTCCAATCCCTTCAATAGGAATGATGTACATTTATATGGCAGTAACTGACCATACAATCAGTGCACCCTTATTTAAAGAAGATAAAAAGATTAACGATCGATCTACTATGTCTGTTGGATGTTATTAGGCCTAAAGATGAGATACAAAATGCTGGAAAAGCATGCCTTCTGCTTACTCATGGCAACCTAGAAACTCCAGCTGTACTTTCTGGCTCATCCAATCAAAGTCCTGGTCGACCTACCTTTGAAGCAAGTCCTTAGTCGAATCGACATAGCTGGCCGACTATTAAAGTGGTCTATCAAGCTTAGGCAGATCTTATCTCATTCCAATCTCACACTTCTATTTAGGGCTAGGCTATTGCCAATTTCTTTATCAAATGCTCAAGCCTGGACAATGGGGAAGAAGATACCGTCACTAGCCAGCAAGTTTGGTGCATGTATATGTATGAGAGATCAAACGAGAAGGGGGAAAGGGTCGACTTGTTCCTTATCACTCCCAAAGGGAAAGAACTATGCTTTGCGGTCTGCTGCCTTTTAGGCGACCACTAATGAAGTTTAATATGAAGCTATCCTAGCCGGCCTCAGGATAGCAAAAGAGTTACATGCGGATTCCTTCCATTTATTCAGCGACACATCACTGGTCGTCAATCAAATAGGCGAGCGCTTTCAAGTCAAGGGTAATAATTTGGGTTATATGTTGCTGAGGCGAAGAAGATAATCAACTTGTTTACCTAGTTTAAGCTAGAGAAGAAAGTTAAGGAATATAACACCTAGGCTGACCAGCTGGCCAAGGCAACAAGCAATCTAGAAGAAGTCACTCCTCTTGTCCTTATAGAAATCGAAGGTACCACTTGCTATAAGTCGGAGGCAACAACGATGGAGGCGAAGCGATTTTCATATATAGTTGAATGGCTCCCCTTATCAAATATTAATAACTAAAGAACTCCTACCGATCGTAAAGAAGCTAGGAAGATTCTCAATCAGGTCCCCCATTGCACAATCATTGATGGGAAGCTTTACAGATAGCGGTACTTTACACCACTTTAGTAGTGGGTGTTTGAAGATGAAACTAGATAGATCTTGAAAGATCCGCATAAAGGATTTTACAAGGATCACGCTAGTGGCAAAGCCCAACAAAAAAGGCCACTCGACAATTCTATTATTGGCCTACTATGATCAAAGATTCTATGAAACACTTCAAGAAGTGCGATCAATTTTATTTGTCCGCCAAGATCCACTGGGCCTCTCTTAAATTCCTTATCTTTAGGACTTCTCCATAACCGTTCAAGCATGGGGAATTGACTTGATAGGAAAGTAGCCTAATGGAAATGAAGGGTACAATCACGCCATGGTCGCAGTCGATTACTTCACTAAATGGATTGAGGCAGAGCCCCTTACTGTGGTCACCACCCCTAAGGTATTGAATTTCGTCATAAAGAACATCACTTTCTGTTTTAGCCTGCTAAAGAAAATAATAATCCAAAACATCACTCAGTTTGGGAGCAATCTCTTTTACGACTTCTATATAAGGAACGAAATTGAGAAATGCTTCTCTTTCGTTTACTATCCTCAATCCAATGGACAAGTCGAGCCATCAACAAATACACCAAATAAACACTCAAGAGATGCCTTGAAAAACCTAAAGGGAACCCGGTCGAAGAACTACCGCTTGTTCTTTGGTCCTATCACACCTCTAACCACACTTCAATTAATCATACTCCTTTCTCACTATCCTTTGGGTACAAAGCCATTCTACCAATCGATATGATGTCCCCTCACCTTGATGCTATACCTATAATCTTAGCAAATAGATGAGCCACTCAAGCTTGGGCTCAACACGGTTAAAGAACGAAGAGCCAAATCGAACTCCATGCCAAAACCTATAAAAGGAAGACAAGCGTGCATTACAACTAAAGAAAGAAGCTCCAACAATTCATTATCGGTGATTTAGTTCTACACCAAGTGTTTGTAAGTATAAAGAATTCAACTAAAGGAGTGCGTGGCTTAAACTGGGAGGGGTCGTATGGTATAAGTGTTGTCTTAATAAATGGTGTTCATCGTCTCTCTCAGCTAGACGGAACCAAAATTTCCCGCACTTGGGACATCTTGCACCTCCAGGCCTATCATTTATAAACTTCATTCATAATTATGAAGCAATGTAATGCATCTGTTGTGAAGAATACATCAAAGTCTTTAGAGCCAACCTTGTTCAATACGATTGCCAATTATATGCTTATTACCCTATTTGGGGACTATCAACATCTACTGCTAAGGACTGTGCGAGCCATTCAACCCTCTCCTCCCTACCGATCAACTATCTAGCCTGGGTAAATTACCATGCATTCACTTCCTTGCTTTAAAAATGTTAAGTTTTCAACACGTCACCTAAGAGAACCTTTGAGCGAACGATGGGGTTTCTATTGGGATAGCCTGTAACCTCTATAGGCTATTTAATAAGGATGAGTTATTATGTGCTTAATATCTTGTTTAGAGATTGACTACCTTTGATGCCAAGGACTATGCAAGCCTTAGCTCCATTCCTTGCCGATCGGCTATCCACGAGGATAAACTACCATGCAATCGCCTCCTTGTTTTGGGATTGCCAAGCTATCCAACAAGATTTAATCATTATGCATTTACTTCCTTGCTTTAGGACATCCCATATGTCATATGATTTTGGGTGAGACGCCCCTCTCCTTCGAGTCTGGGAGCATCGATGATATGAGTGGCTATAGTAGTTAATATCCCTCTCCTATGATGCTGCCCATCCCTTGTGTGGGGCAAGCACTACTGTCAAGAATGGCACTATTATCCTAAGTGACATTGAAGCCAAAATATATAGTGCACCCACCAAAAATAAATCGGGCTTAACATTAAGTAGTAGAATGTCACCCAAAAAAACCTTCAAGCCACTCGGTGCTCAGGTTTGTGCCTAAATCGCCTGACACTCTGTCTTTTCGTGTATCACCCAGGAGAATCTACAAGCCACTTAGCACTGAGATTTGTGTTGTAATAGCCCCTCTTCTTGGAACAACAGATAGATCTGGTAACCTATTGCCTGCCTAGGTTCTTACTTATCCAGCACACGGTCGCATTTGAGCCAACATTTTATTCGGTATCACATGTAAGTCACACAAACTAAGTACATAGTTCCCATGAACCTATCGCCCTTACCGCCCGTCTCATCACTATAATGCTATTTTGTATATCTTGTGAAAAATATGCAAGAAAGGACAAGGAATATATCGACTATTCAAAGTATGCTACGCTACAAGCTACGCACAAAGACAAGGACATATAAAGAAATAAGATACTTAACAATTTTCACTACCAAAAAGAATTTCATTCATTTATAAAGTGCAAGGCACATAGCATGCCCCGCCATGCATACAAAAAGAATGAAAGCATTTACAAGGCTGGTTCACTAGCCGATCCAATCAAGGAGTCAATCTATTCCTTGTCAAAATAACCGACTTAACCACCCCAGTCGCATCCATCTCAACAGCTACATCAACCTGGGCTACTATAAGGGCTTCAGCATCAAGAAGGCGCATGGAGATGGGTAGATCATAGTTTTCTTTGAATAGGACCATGATTATGTTCGTCAACCAGTTCTACCATATAGTCTCCTCTTTCACTCGAGCAGCCTCCGCGTTGGTGGATAACCCAAACTTGGTTATGTGTTGATCCAGGTCATTCCGTAGAGTTTTAACCTCCTCAACTTTCTTTAGCCTCCTCTTAAGGTCCTTGGCCTCTTCATCTACCCTGACCTTTGCCTCAACTATTATTCCACAGCCTTCGCACCTGCCGCTGCCACCACATTGACTTCCCTTCTGGCCTGCATTTACCTCCAAACCTCATCTTTAAATTTGAGAAATTTGTTATAGAAACGGAAGGAGCGATGGGTAGCCTACAAAAAATCAGTTAGCAGATTTCATAAAGCAAGAAAGAAGTGACAAATTTTGGGAAGCTTACGAGAAGAGTGTCCAATGTATGGGCGCCTACACATCCTCCCTTGAGTGCTGACTTCATCTAGATCAGGCCCAATGGTCGACACTAGAAACTTAACAGACATCATTTGAAATGATCTTGGCAGCAGTTCCCGGTCATCATGGTCTAAAATCTGGTTAACTTGTAGGGACATATGCCCCACCGACACTTATTTTTCTTCTTAGGCCAGCCCCTCTGCATCAAAGGTTGGCGCCCACCGGATAAAAGGAGCAAGGGGCTCAAAAGATGGCCCCTCCATATCCCTCTTATTCCTCCTGTTAAATTCATCTTCTAGAGGACCGTGTTCAAGACCAAGAGGCAACTTAATGATCTCTATTTCTACTCATGGTCCTTTAAGTATGGGGTCATGATGGTTTAGGTGTTGGAGTCAAGGTTGTCGAAGGCATCAAAGCTAAACTTACCGGCCACTACAACAACAAAAAAGGGAAAGATTTGGTCAAATTTAATGTAAAGAAATACAAATGCAAGTAAACAACCATTTGTACTGGTCTGCGCTTACTTTCTGACAAGGGACGGGCATAATGAGGCCAAATTTAGTACAACAGTTTGGTTCATCTAGGCAAGAGGCTCACCTAGAGGGCCAGCTTCGTACCCGAAATACAAAGGATCGTATGTAGAGATTTACTTGAAGAAGGGACCTTCATCCCTACCCATGCCTGCTCTTGTAACCTTCCCCTAACACAACTTTCCTTAGAGCCCACCTCGGTATCCGATTCAATGGGTGGTGTTTCACATCAAGGGATCGAGACGTCAACTAATTATTGTGGGTCATATTCTTTCCACTAACATTGACACAACATCACTCTACCTACTAATGTCAACCTTTTCCCACTCTCTAGACTCCTCTCCCATAATAAGGTCATCATATCCTTTTTCTGCCTCATTGATCGACCCACCCTTGTTGTCCTGGAATTTGATCTTGAAGAAGTCTTGTTTTGGCTTCGGCACTTTCTACATCGATTTCTTTATTAGGCGGGCTTGCTCAATAATCATTTTTTAGGCTACACTAATTAACCCAACCTGATGGAGGTTTTCATCATCACCAAGAATCTCATATCCTACCAGTTGGCTTCAGCCATCTTTAATAGGTTCAAGTTTTCATTCAATGTCCCAAAACTAACACAGACATGCATGGGAGGCCCCTGACAATGGGTATGTTAAGAAAAGGAAAGCAAGGGAAATAAGAAAGAAAAATAGAGTAGTATGAACTTACTCGTTGTTTGGAACTCGATAAAATGCAGCCCGAGGTTCACCTAGAAGGGACAAAGAAGAATTTTCCCATATACCCAGGGGGGCTTTCTAGGGAATGTCCGTGAAGATGATAGACTTAGTGTTTTCTTAAAAATGGAAGTAGGTATCAGCTAGGTGCCTGGCTTCTTTATCCATCTGAAGGATCATTTCTATAAAGTTATTGTTCGACTTAGGAAGGCAAAGGTCAATACAAAAACATAGACCCTGAATAGGAAATGGTAGTTGTTGGGGGTAAGTTGACTGACGACAAGCCCATATGTGTATATAATCAAGATAAGGAGAGGTAACATTACTCCAAACTTGAAGTTTCCTAAAGAGAATGTGAAGAAGTGGGAGGGCGATCAGTACGGTCGGCGTTGGTGGAATATCCCAATATTACATCCATGACTGGCCAGGTTATTAGTCATGTCATTTTTCACATTTGCTAGCTCATAGGCTTTTAGGCTAGAAATGCTAATATAGGGTAGATGTGCTAGCAAAAATCGATCTAAAGGTGGCCATCTGAAACATAAGCGGCACAAGTTAGATATGTCTGTGGCATCTTTGGCCAACAACACCTAGGGTCATCATCTCAATATGGAGGCTGTATGATCGTCTTCATGGCTTTCACCAGGCCGGACACCCCAAGAAGGACGATTCATGACTTAAAACTCCTAAGTAACTAGCCTCAAAACACCTACCAATTACTCCATTTTTACTTAAATCCCATAACTATCAAATTAGACCTGGTCCATAGCCCATTACCAAATTATTACTTATATCACTACTAAAATTCACAAGCTTGTTGTGGAATACGCCAACGACGATCAGCCACCACTAACATGGCAACATTGGTCGATCGACGTCCAAAGATGGCTTGAAAAATATGGATTTCGATCACATATAAAATAAACAACAAAATCAAGCATTGCAAACATGGAAAAAACAAAAAATGCAAAAGCTCGTAGCTTTTAGATGGTTATGGAATTTGCAGCAGTGGAGAAGAAGGAGGGGAGGTACTTTTTTCTTGAAGGAAGGTGAAAATGACAAAGGTTTTGGAGAGTTTAGTTCGGCTCTTTTAATGGTAGAAAACTTTTAATTGCTTCAATAAAAAATGGAATGGGAGGAGACAAAAGCTATTTCTATACCTCCCCCTTCATTGCAGCAATTGGATTCGAAAGGTCTTAAAATCTCAACCGTCTAGGTATAATCAATGCCCTTGTCACTTAATATACATTGGGAACCTGATCCCCTGCATTGTCATTTTATATGCTTAGCAACGCTCTTGTTCAATTGCTGGCCAGCTCAACTCCATACTGTTTCAACATAAACTCATTAGACAAGGCCTGGCTCAAGAGTGACCCTTCTCCAAATAAATTTCACCAGTGCCCTCCCTCAACTAGTCCTAGGCAGTGCATCTCGTCATCCCATAGCTGGTTTGGTACATCCCTTGTAATTTGGTCCTTAACAACATTCAACTTTCCTTGGTAAGCTTTAGTAGTAAGCAACTGACCATCACAGTTTGGAAGAAGCTTCTCACTCGTCTTGCCTTATAAACATGGAAAAGTAAACGGTAAATCATACAACTTGTCATACAAGGTACTGTAGTAGATCTGCCAAAAGCATACCTACTCCTATATCATGCTGCCAGCATTAAAATGCCAAGTATGCATTTGGTATGAAGGGACAATTGGCATGTTTCCAATCCACACATTCTACACCACCTTTACATCCGTCTTCCATCAGCCCATGCAATCATGTCAACGGCCAGGCACACTTCTTGCCTGTTTTCCTACGTAATCTCAACCATCCATCATCCATTTCAGCTACTATAAATACACTATGCCATGCAACATAGAAGGGGTTGAATTTCGAATTTTATGCTCAAAATATACATTTCCAAAAAGCAAATTCTCCCTAAGCTTTAAGATTAGTAACCTTTTTAGTCGTACATGTAATTTCTTATTATTCTATTGTAATTACTTGTAATTATAAGAGAGAAACATAGTAAGAGATCTTCATAGTGGATGTGGGTAAGCTTAGCCAAACCAATCTATATCGTTTTTCCATCTACTTCTAATTGCTTGTTTTTCTCCTGCTTTTACATTTTTAAAGCTTAGTGTTAGCAAGTAATCTTTGCTATCACAAAGGCATTAGTCTAATTTTGAGGTTGGCTAATTTATTAGTAAAAGATTAATATGAAGTTAGATATATTCATATTTATACCTATAGGGAAAATACAAACATGTTATATCAACTCATAACATTGTTCCAAAAGATAGTGTCTCCACACCTTTAATACAAAGATCACCTCTACCATCTCTAAATCATGAGTCGGATATCGAACTTCATCTGGTCGAAGCTGTTGAGAAGCAAGGCAATGACTCTACCTCTCTACATCAATATATCTCCTAACCCAATTCCATATGCATCAGTATATACCAAAAATCTTGATTCCCATTTGTAACAAATAATATGGGAGCATTGGTCAACAAATGCTTTAGCTTACTTCCCAAATGCACCTTCACGCTTATCGGTCCTAACAAACTTTACGTCATACCTTGTTAGCTTAGTCATTAATGTTGCTATATGAAAGAAATCTTTAATATACTAGTAATATCCAGCTAACCACAAGTAACTTCTAATCTCAGTTACAAAATCGAGTCTTTTCCAATCATTAATAACTTCAATCTTTGATGCATTCCAGAAAAAAAATTCTTCGAAGCAACATGTCCAAGAAACTTCACTTCTTTTTCCTTGAAATGACATTTTGAAGACTTTGACTTCAACTGATGCTGCCTCAATGTATTTAGAACTATTCTTAAACGAACTTTATGATCTTATCCATTTTAGAATATTTCAAAATCTCATTAGTAAACACTAACACAAATCTATCCAAATGCTCTTAGAAGATTCGGTTCATCAATTCTATAAAAAAAAGCAGTTGCGTTGGTCAGTTTGAAGGGCATGACTAATCATTCATACAAATTATATCTTGTTCGGAATGACCGTCAATGGTATACTTTCGTCTGCCATTCCCACTTAACAGAAATCCATTACTGTATACTTTCCTCTGCCATTCTCACTTAATGGAAATCCGTTACTAAATCTCCATAAACCTTTATATTTGTTGAACTTGTGTTTGTACTTTTACAAAGTAAATGTTTGGTTGCTTTTTTGCAATTTGGAAGTTGTTTCAACCATATTTTCAACTATTTTTGAGGATTTTTATATAGAGGATAATTTTTGTTTAAAATTTACAAAACGTGTTACGAATTTTATTAATTATCTTTTGGAATAATTGATGTTATTTTAAATTTATAAAAATATTACAAATATGATTAACTATCCTTTTGGATAATTAATATTGTTTTTAATTTATAAAAAGATTATGAATTTGATTAACTATCCTTCAGGGTAATTAATGTTGTTTTAAATATGTAAAATACTATGAATTTGATTAACCTTCTTTCGAGATAGTTAACTTGCTTTTAAATTTATAAAAGATTCAGGTCAATTATATTTTGGGATGATTATCATTGTTTTAAAATTTATAAATATGTTTTAAATTGATTTATTATCTTCCAGGATAATAAATGTTGTTTTAAAAGTTATAAATAATAGTTAATAAATAAGAAAATCTTTAAATGAATGTTTAAAAATAAAGCAAGTGTAAATTATTTTGGGTTTATAGTATACAATGTTTTACCGACATTTTTTTACCTTACCTTTTAATACACTTAAAAATATAATTTTCTCTTTCAAAAGAATATGTTTAAAAAGTATTTTTAATTTTTTTTTACAAATTTTTGTGATGTGAAATGCAAGCACAGGTTCAGTTTTTAAAGGTCTAAAAGTTTGATCCAGTTATAGAAAGGATAAGTAATTTTATTTCCACAAATTATATCACTTATAAGGAAAGGAATTGGTTATATACTTAACATTAAACATCGAGATAAGAAAACTCTCCTCTGTCTCGAAAGATAAGAATGTTCATTAAGAGAAGGTCTGAGAGGCAATTTTAACACCCCTAATTATTGATAACGTTATTCAAGAGTTCAATTAGATAAATTAAATAGAATTATATAAATAATTAGAGTGAAAAGGAAATTGAGATTTTAAAATCGAACTAAGGGTCAAGCTTAATTTAATAAATGGGTTTAAGAATGGTTTGTGAGCTAATTAAATTACACAAGGGCATATTGGGAAATAGCTGCACCCAATTACCATAACCCTTATATATTCTCGTTTCTTATACAATTCATGTTCGTTCGTCTTATTTTCACAAAACATAAAATGTAAACATAAAGGAGGAACCAGTCATTGTTAACAAAGAAAAAGAGGAGAAGTTAAATCTAAAGCTAAGGATTAAAGCAAAGGGAATAAGTCTCAATCTCAATCCAAGTTCTTTATCCTAAACAAGACGAATAATAATTTATAAGATCTCTATTTTGTTTATAATCATTTTTTTGGGGTTTAAAATGAAATTCACTTTAATGACGTTTTGGATGATGATATGCTTGGATTTATAACATGTTTGATTTAAATCAAAATTTTCATATATGGATTTATTAATTTTTTAGGGTAAAACTGATTTTAGATGATTTCGAATGCCTATAGAAAATTTTATGTTATGTAAAACAAGATTTTGGTGTTGGGTTTTAAGTTTGATAATTTTCCCAGCTATGGAAAGATTCTTATGAATTTTCAAAGGAAAATAAGGTTAATTGGGTTTAGAAATTTATATAAGAAATTATATTAAGAATTCGGGTCTGGATATGTTAGATAACATATTAAAAGGGAATTTTGTAAATTATTGGGGATTTTTCTTAAGTGATTGACTTTGAGAATCAAATTATTTTAAAAGGAGGACCAAAATGATTTAATTGTTTTGCATAATGTAAGGGATTATTTATTAAATTAATCTTGGTTCGGTCTGAAATTAAGCGGCAGTTATTTTTGTAAAGAATTGGAATAGTTGTGGCAAGCAGTCATATGTTAACAAGTAGGCAGGTTAGTTGGAAAGTATTTGCTTTAATTAGTAATAAATCAATTTTACCTAAAAAATTGGGTTCTGCCTTTTTCAGAAGTGCCTTTCGACTCTAATGCTTTCACTTCGACCCAGTTGAAAACAACCTACGTCGAAACCATTACACATGGTATCAATGAGATTGGTAAAAGTGGATTGAAGAAAAGCGAAAGGCATGATGTCGTTTACATTACTTCCGATGTGGTCAAACCTTTTCTTTGATTTAAACTATTAGCGCCCGTCTTTGTTTTACTAAAACTTTCGAAGGAGGCGAAACATATGTTATCGAAAGGGTTTTTTCTAAATAGCTTTTGAAGAAGGTTTTTATCTTTCATTTTAAGAATAATCTTTCGAATGAGTCCCTTTTTTATGAAACAATGTTTTCGAAAATAGTGGTTCCAACTTAGTCGAAACCCTGCTGCCTTTCTTTTGTTTTTCGAGTGTACTGAAGTCATCAATGCTTTCGAAGGGTGTCTTTTGTTTTAAAGATGTACTAAGCCACTTCCTAAATGCTTTCAAAAAGGTTCAAAGATTTCGAAGTCAATGGCTTCGAAAGGGGGTTTCGATGCTATCCCATAACGCTTTACTTAAATGCATTGAAGCTTTTGAATGGTTGGTGCCGACGCCATCAAACTTTCCCCAAACAATTTTATGTGAAGATTAAGGGTTTTGAAAGAGATACTTTCGTGTATGTTCACTTTGACCCAAAAGATTTTCTTGAGTAAACCCAATGGTTCTGAGAGGGGTACTTTCATTGGTTTCGAAGCTACGTTTCTAAGGATTATTAAGTAATGTTTTGATACTTCTAAAAGGTATATTTTGGCATCGAAAGAGATGATTTATAGAGCTTGGAAGGGTTTATATATAATGTTTTGAAAGGAAGTTTTCTATGCTTTTGAAGGTGGTCATCCAAGGGTTTCGAAAGTAATGTTTTAAGGTCTCGACAGCCTTAGTTTTCAAAATAAATAACCCAATCTCATTTTAAAGGAAAACCATGGCATAAATGAAGAATTTGGAAATGATTTGAAGTATGGAGTTTTTGAAGAAGTTTTCTTTAATTAATAGGTAAAAGGGATTAACCAAGTTATATGTTTGCTTCTTCATATATGTATATATTCACATTGTAATGGACCAATAACTGTATTTTAGGGAAGGGCAGAATAACCAGCTAGGTTGACCCTGTAGTGAATATAAATTAAGTTAACTCCTGAATGAATAGCATCGCATCTAGGAGGTCAGGAAGACCAAAATATATAATGTTAAAATATTAATTAAAGAAGATGTCAGGGAGATAGATTCATATAAACCCATGAAAACTATGTATAAAAGAAGTTTTTAAGGAGATAGGTTTATAGTAAACTCATGAAAACTAAGATTAGATTGAGTTATTGTAGGGGTCAATAGGTTTGTAATGAACCCATGAAAACTACATTCGGATTAAGTTATTGACAGATGTCAATAGATTCCTAAGCAACCCATGAAAACTAGGATAAGTGGGTGTTACTGGAGTAACCAATTGGTTCAGGGAGAACCTAGGAAATAAAGATGTTATTGGCATGGGCTAGTAGGTTCTTAGTGAGCCCATGAAAACTATGAAACTGGACAGAAGTCTATAAATATGAAACAGGTTATTAGTCAGCCCATGAAAACTAATAGGTCAATAGTGACCCTAAAAACTACAAATGAGACAGTTAGTCAGAATGAATGGGGATGGAAAATACAGAATTAATTTACCTATTTGCATATTATCATATTATTTTTAGATGTTTTGACCATTGTAGATGCAGGAGCACAGTATATGGTATTATAAATGTTTTATGTCATTAGTGAGGCAAAAACCCATTCCGCTAAGCGGGCGTGGTCTCACTAGATATCTAAATAATTTAAGATGGTAGATTATTCATACCGAGCTTTATGTATGAGTCGAAGTTTATTTTCTCCCCTTCAACTCTTGGGTACTCAATTTATTCTGAGTAGTTTGAGAGTTGAGGTTTTCAAGTACCTCTTTAGACAAATAAGCTTTGGGAAATGTGCAAGAGGCATGATATCTTTCTAAAGTTCTCTTTTGTTTTTATTCCTTTGTGTGTTGTTGTTGTAAAGGCAAAGTAGTTTAATTGCCTATATATATACTCTGATCATCCAGGGGGCATCTTTACATGTCACTCTTGGCGTATATTGTAATAAATATATTTTCCCAAAACGTGGTACTCATATTAGGATTATGTAATGAATGAAATATTTAAAAATGGAATGAGAAAGTTATTTGTTGATTTCAAATGTTCTTCCATATCCATGTGTTTTCGCTATATCAATGTACCTAATGTTACCATATTTGGTCGCCGAGGATTAATCACTATGGATGACTGTAGCATCCATAGCCTTTAGTTTGGGGACTTTAAGTGGGGGATGTTACAAGGTGGTATTAGGGCATAGGTTTATGAAACATAAAAGAAATTTAAACCTAAAAGATTTTCAAACATAATCCAATGAATCGGAAAATAAGATCGGGGTTTGGGTTAACGCTATAGTAACGTACTTGTATTTGATATATAGATATATAAGGACTTATTCCCCTCTCTTAAACCGTTCTTCTGTATCGTACTAAGCCTCGTATGTAGATTTACGAGAAAGAAGATATGGAGCCAGAAAATGGAAGAGGAAATCCCGATGGAGGAAGCACCACAATCAATGGAAATGCTCGACTCACCAGAAGGAACCTGGGTCGATAGGCGAATGCTAACCAAAATGTTGATGCCAATATGGGTGCTGAAAATCCACCAGTGGATATGCAAGGCGATGTATCAGTTCTTCATCAACATGATGCAACCAGGAGTTGCTATTGATGCTGTTGGAAATGTGGATGGAGCTAATCCTGTGGCTCCAGATGGGAATAATTATGCTAAGCTGAGCCGAGATTAGATTAGTCTTGGTGGAAAGTCATTCATAGGACGGAGAATGCCATAGAGGTAAAGTATTGGCTGTTGCATTATTAGAGAATATTTTCTGATTTGCGATCAAATGATGGGCAGAAGAGAAGGTTGGCCTCTAGGCAATTTGCCATGTGGAGATGCATTCTGTTTGTGCTAGAGAGAAGCCAGTTGAAACCTAGGGTCCTCAGGGAAAGAAGAAGAAGTTCTTTAAGAAGAAGGAAGCCTAAAAGTGGGAGGTAGCCAAGAAGGAAAAGGCTGATTTAGTTTGCTTCAAGTGTGACAAGAAAGGTCATTATGCTCATGAGTGCTGGTCAGGCAAGGGGAAGAAGGCTGCAGACAAGAAGAATGTGAAATGATTTAACTGTGACCAAGTTGGGCATTATAAGAATCAGTTTCCAGAACCGGTCAGGGCGGACAAGTGGTAGGTTTTTGCAGTTGGACCATCATCTATTAGGTCAACTGCAGCTGAAAAAGTGAAGACTGTGATGGAAGGTATGCTTTTGATTCAGAGTATATCAGTTAGGATACTATTTGATACTGGTGCTTACATTCATTTATATCTTTGTATTTAGCTAATATTTTATGCCTAGAACCCACATACTTTGTCACTTAATGATTGCGAATCCAATAGGAGGGTATGCAACTAAGGAGATGAGATGTGGCTAGTTAGAACTTGATTTGTTAGGCCATTAGTTTGCATGCAGTTTGTATGTTTTCGATTTTGTAGATTTCAGAATCATTTTGGGTATGGATTGGTTGAGCAAGTATGAAGCTAGGATATTTTGCAAGGATGTGGAGATATCATTAAGATACCCTGATAATCATAACCGAATCATATTCTCAATGGAGAATTCTGACCACATTAGTTGTTCTTGGTTAAGTGCTATGGAAGTGGGAGAATAGTTAAGTCTGGTCCGAATAGCAAGATAGATTGCAGATGTCTTTGAGCTGGTCATAGGACTGCCATCGAAACAAGCTGTTGATTTTCAGATAGATCTTGTGCTAGGAGTTGAACCTGTTAGTAGACCACCTAGTAGGATGACACCGATCAAGATGAGGGAACTCAAGGTGCAGCTAGTGGATTTAAAAGGAAGGAATTTTATTAGACCAAGCAGTTCGCTTGTAGAAGCGGCTGTTGTGTTCATGAAGAAACCAAATAGGTCAATGAGGATGTGTATAGACTATCGTAAGTTGAACGAGAGGACGATTAAGAGTAAGTATCCTTTGCTAAGAATAGATGATCTATTTTATCAGTTGTGTGGAGCCAAAGTATTTTCCCTATTGGATTTGATGATAGGTTTCCATCAATTAGGAGTAGTAGAGGACAGTATTCCTTTGACCGAACTAGGTATGATTCTTAGGATTGGTTAGTAATGTTATTCAGATTAATGAATGCAGCTGCTTTCTTCATGGATTTGATGAACCAAGTTTTCTGAGAGCACGAGGATAGGTTTGTGCTGATGTTTATAGATGACATTTTAGTGTATTCTAAGAATAAAAGGGAGCATGAAGATCATATTAGAGTTGTGCTTGAGAGGTTGAGGCAGCATCAGCTGAAGGCGAAGTTTTCCAAGCCTCATTTTAGGAAGAAAGGGGTTAAGTTTCTTGGTCAGGTGGTTTCAGAGAAAGGCTTATCAGTCGATCAAGGTAAGATCAAAGCTATTAATAATTGGTAGAGACTAGAGACGGTGACAGAGATTTGAAGTTTTCTTGGACTTACTGGCTATTATCATAGATTCATTAAGGATTTCTCATGGACAATAGCGCCTTTGACTAACCTAACAAAGAAGGAGGAGAAGTTTGTTTGGTCTGACAAATGTGAGAAAGCATTCTTAAGTTAAAGCATTTGTTGACCAATGCACCTATGTTAGTAGTTCCAAACGGAAACCAAGGATTGATTGTGTATACTGATGCATTTAGGATTGGATTAGGAGCTGTGTCGATGCAGAAGAAGTGATTGCCTACGCTTCACGACAACTTAAACCGCATGAAGTGAGATATCCTACTCATGATTTGGATTTGGCTGTGTTGTCTTTGCATTGAAGATTTGGAGACATTATCTCTTAGGGGAGAGGTTTGAACTATACACAGATCATATGTCTTTAAGATACTTATTCTCACGGAAGGCGTTGAATATGAGACAGCAGAGGTGGGTGGAGTTTTTGGTTGCTTATGATTTTGGTATAGAGTATACTCCAGGGAAAGGAAATAAAGTGTCTAATGCTCTTAGTAGAAGACAACAGAATATGGTGTTAGCTATATTGGCAGAGTGGAAAGATTTAGAAGCTTTGACTACTTTTCGAATGCAATTAAGGTCGACTACTAGTTCTAGTCAGAGTACTGCCATGGTGTCTTGTTTGGAAGTTCGTCCGGTGCTGATCGAGAGGGTTGCTTCTAAGAAGAAAGAGGATCCAGCATTAGCCGAGAAGATCAGAAGGATTGAGGTTGGAACCAAGATCGATGATCTAAAATATTTCAGTCCTGACCATAGAGGATGGTTGAGAAAGAGAGAACGATTGTTTGTTCCAAATGTTGAGAACTTAAGGACAGAAGTTCTTAGAGAATGCCATTGGTCTAAGTTTACAATTAATCCTGGAGGGACCAAAATGCATCAAGATATGAAGAGGAGCTTCTATTGGGAAGGTATGAGGAGGGATGTTGGCTTGTGGGTTAAGTAGTGTGCAAAGTGTCAACAAGTGAAGGCTGAACATTCGAGGCCGAGTGGGTTGCTTCAACCTTTAGAGATTCTAGTTTGGAAATGAGATTTGGTATTCATGGATTTTATAGATGGGATGCCAAGGTCAAATAGAGGAAATGAACGTATATGCGTTACAGGGGATAGGTTGACCAAGAGTGCCCATTTCACTCCATTTAAGTCAACTATGACGACACATATTTTAGCTAAGTTGTTTATGAAGAACATAGTGAGACTTCATGGAGTTCCTCGTAGCATAGTCAGTGACAGAGTTACTTTGTGTAGTGAATTATGAAAGATTCTACAGGATGTATTAGGCACTAACATCAAGATGAGTATTGTGTATCATCCTCATATAGATGGGCAGATAGATTCAATAAGTTACTAGAGGATTTACTAAGAGCTTGTGTATTAGACTTTGGTGGATCTTGGGAAGATCACCTACATTTGGTTGAGTTTTCCTACAATAATAGTTATCAGACTAGTATAAGAATGACGCCTTTTGAAGCTTTGTATAAAAGGACATGAAAATCATCAACATATTAGTTGGAGACTGGAGATAGATTGGTCTTAGGTCTAGATCTGGTTAGAGAGGCAACAGAGAAGGTTGAGCTAATCTGAGAAAGGATGAAGGAAGTTCAGTGTAGACAGAAATGTTACATAGACAAGAGATGTAAAGAGCTGGAATTCTTAGTTGGAGATAGGGTTTTCATTAAAGTATCGCTAATGAAGGGTGTTGTACAAATTGTAAAGTCAGTTAAGATGGCACCGAGATATGTTGGTCCATTCCAGATTACAGAGAGGATTGGAAAGCTTGCATACAAAGTAAAGTTGCCTAGCAGTTTGGCAGGTGTCCATAATGTATTTCATGTGTCTCATCTTCGCAAGTATGTGCATGATCCAGAGACTACTATTCCTCCAACAGGTTTGGAAGATTTCATAGTAGAGCCTAATTTGACTTTTCTTAGACAACAAGTTCGGGTTATAGGGAGAGGTGAGAAAAGATTGAGAAACAAGACAATCGAGTTGGTGAAAGTTCAGTGGAGCAAAAATGAGAAGGACTACAATTAGGAGACAGAAGATAAGATTAGAGATACTTATCCCGATCTTCTTCGAGGGTATGTTTATATTAGCTCTATATAAATAGTTGCTAGTTAGGTAGGCTAGTATGGTTGTTAGGTGTCATTACAGATGATTGCTATATTTAGTATGTAGTCCTTACTAAATTTCGAGGACGAAACTTTTTAAGGAGGGGAGCCTGTAACACCCGTAATTTTTGATAAAATTATTTAAGAGATCTAATTAGATAAATTAAATAGGATAATGTAACTAATTACAATAATAAGGGGATTGAGATTTGAAAATAGAACTAAGGGCCGAGCTCAATTAAATAAATAGGCTTAAGAATGGTTTGTGAGCTAATTAAATTACACAAGGGCATATTTGGAAATAGCCGCAACCTATTATCATAATCCTTATATATTCTCGTTCCTTACACCATTTATGTTCATTTCTCTCATTTTCACAAAGCATAAAATGCAAACATAAAAGAGGAGCCGACCATTGTTAAGGAAGAAAAAGAGGAGAACTAAATCTAAAGCTAAGGAATTAAAGCAAGGGGAATAAGTCTTAATCTCAATCTAATTTTTCTTATCCTAATCAAGGTGAAAAATAATTTATACCATCTCTATCTTGTTTATAATCCTTTGTTTTTGGATTTAAGATTAAATTCTTTTTAATGATGATTTGGATTATAATATGCTTGGATTTATAACATGTTTTATTTAAATCAAATTGTTCATATATGGATTTATTCGGTTTTTAGCGTAAAACCGGTTGTAAATGTTTTTGAATGCCTTGAGAAAATTTTATGTTATGTAAAACATGAGTTTGGCGTTGTTTTTTAATTTTGACAATTTTCCAAGCTATAGAAAGTTTCTTAAGAATTTGTGAAGGAAAATGTGGTTAATTGGGTTTAGAAATTTATTTTAGAAATTATAATTAGAATTTGGGTTTGAAATTTGGATATGTTAGATAACATATTAAAAGTGAATTTATGTAATTTTTGAAGATTTTTTCAAAATGATTTACTGTGAGAATTAAATTATTTTGAAAGGAGGACCTAAATGATTTAAATGTTTTTTTAATGGAAGGGCTTATTTGTTAAATTAACCTTGGTTTAGATATGAAATTAAGTAGCAGTTATTTTTGTAAAGAATTTGAAAAGTTGTGGCAGCCAATCACATGTTTACAAGTAGGTAGATTAGTTAGAAAGTATTTGTTTTAATTAGTAATAAATTAGTTTTACCTAGAAAAGTGGGCTTCGCCTTTTTTAGAAGTGCCTTTCGACTCCAATCATTCCACTTTGACCCAGTCGAAACCAACCTAGGCTGAAACCAATACACACGGTATCAATGAGATTGGTATGAAGTGGATTGGAGAAAAGCAAAAGGAATGATGTTAAATGCATTGCTTTTGATAGGGTCAACACCTTTGCTTTGTTTTAAATTGTTAGCGTCTGCCTTTGTTTTACTAAAGCTTTCGAAGGAGTCGAAACATATGGTATCAAAAGGAGTTTTCAAAACGGCTTTCGAAGAAGGTTGCCGTCTTTCATTTTAAGTATAAGCTTTCGAATGAGTCCTTGTTTATAAAACAATGTTTTCGAAAATTGTGGTTCCGATCCAGTAGAAGCCCTGCTGCCACTCTTTTGCTTTTCAAGTGTATTGAAGTCCTCAATGCTTTCAAAGGGTAGCTTTTGTTTTAAAGATGTACTAAGCCACTTCCTAAATGCTTTCGAAAGGGTTCAAGGGTTTCAAAGGCAATGGCTTTGAAAGAGGGTTTCGACGCTACCCTTCAATGTTTTACTTAAATGTTTTGAAGCTTTCGAAAGGATGGTGTCGATGCCATCAAACTTTCCCCAAACAATTTAATATGATGATTATGGGTTTCGAAAGAGATACTTTCTTATATGTTCACTTTGACCCAAAAGATGTTTTTGACTAAACCAAAAGGTTTCAAGGGGGTACTTTCATTGGTTTTGAAGCTATGTTTCTAAGGATTATTAAGTAAGTTTCGATACTTACAAATGGTATATTTTGGCTTCGAAAGAGATTATTTATAGAGCTTCAAAAGGTTATTTGTAACGTTTTGAAATGAAGTTTTCGATGCTTTGAAGGTTATCTATGGGTTTTGAAAGTAATGTTTTAAGGTCTCGACGACCTTAGTTTTCAAAATAAATAACCCGATCTCATTTTAAAGGAAACCCATGGCATAAATGAAGAATTTTGAAATGATTTTTAACTATGGAGTTTTTGAAGAAGTTTTCTTTGATTAATAGGTTAAGGGGATTGACCAAGTTATTATATTTGCTTCTTCATATATATTCACATTGTAATGGACCCGTAAATGTATTTTGGGGCACAATAACCAGCTAGGTTGACCCAGTAGTGAATATAAATTAACTCCTAAATGAGTACAATTGCATCTAGGAGGTCGGAAAGATTAGAATATAGGATGCTAAAATGTTGATCAAAGAAGCCATCCAGGAGTCATGTTCATAGTAAACCCGTAAAAACTATGTATAAAAATGTTGTTAGGGAGACAGGTTCATAGTAAACCTATGAAAACTATGATTAGAATGAGTTATTGGCAGGGGACAATAGGTTTGTGGGGAACCCATGAACACTATATCTGGATTAAGTTATTGGCAGATGTCCATAGGTTCCTAGTAAACCCATGAAAACTAGGCTAAGAGGGCATTATTGGAGTTACTAATAGGTTCAGGGAGAACCTAGGAAATAAAGATGCTATTGGCAGGGGCCAATAGGTTTTTAGTGAGTCCATGAAAACTATGAAACTTGACAGAGAGTCTATAAACATTAAACAGGTTATTAGTCAGCCCATGAAAACTTATAGATTAATAGTGACCCTAAAAACTATAAATGAGCCAGTTAGTCAGATTGAACGGGGATAGGAAATCCAGAATTGTTTGCTTGTTTGCATATCATTATATTATTTTGAGATATTTTAACCATTATGGATGCATGATCACAGTATATGGTTTTATAAAGGTTTTAGGATACTAATGAGGGAAAACCCCGTTCCGCTAAGCGGTGTGGTCTCATTAGATACCTAAATGATTTGATATGGTAGATTATTATTCATACTAGGCTTTATATCTGACTCGAAGTTTACGCTTTCCCCTTAAACTCTCGGTACTTAATTGATTTTGAGTAGTTTGAGAGTTGTGGTTTTCAAGTACCTTTTAGATAAATAAGCTTCCGGAGATATGCGTGAGGCATGATTGCTATCTAAAGTTCTCTTTTACTTTGATTTCGTTGTGTTGTTGTTGTAAAGGCAAAGTTGTTAAATTGCCTATATATATACTCTAATCATCCATTAGACATCTTCATATGTCGCTCTTTCCATATGTTGTAATAAATATGTTTTCTTTGAACGTAGTCTTGTATTGGGATTATGTAATGAATTTGAAATATTTTGAAATGGAATGAGAAAGTTGTTTGTTGATTTTAAAATTTCTTCCATGTCCATGTGTTTGGGTTATATCAATGTATCTAACATTACCATATTCGGGCACCGAGGATTAATAACTATAGATGATTGGAGCATCCATAGCCATTAGTTTTGTGTCTCCAAAAGGGGGGATTTATAGCAATAATTCCCCAACTTGTTCGGCTTTATTGTTAATTGAGGGATAGTACAAGTTTGAGATCAGTAGGTGGTGATAAGGTTATAAGATGTAATTCCCACATATGATCATTTTGTTATTTATGATAGTGATTTACTATCGATTCTGCTACCTTCTTTGTGTTCGTCGATTTAAGATGATTTATGCTCATTTTGAGCATTAACACCCTTTGTGTGAAATGACTAAAACGAAAGCATGAGTGGAAGTCAAGCTATGTGGGGTTGCTCCTATTAGGGTATCTTTACATCTACTCTAGATTGGATTCGGTGGTATGCATGCGGAGATGTAAAATACTCAGATTCTCGGTATGGTTGGTGCGGTCTGTCTTGGATGTGTCCGAAAGAGTCACAGAATAAATGACCCTCTCAATATTTTCTAGAGATATACTTTTGAGAAGGGGATTGCACCCTAGTAGTCATTGTTGGAAAATTTATTTCTCATTGTTTTTTATTCAAACCTTTAGAAAAAATTCTTAATTGCATCAAGAAGTACCTGGAGCTCGTCTCGATGTTTAATTATTTGCAACCATTTTTTAAGTTTTTATTTCGATCATGTTCATGCCCATTCTTTCAAGTTTGGTTTTTGTTCCAATTTTTTTCCATTCTTTCATGGATGGATGTTGTTCTTTTGAGGTAAAACCCATTCCTTGTTTGGTGGTGTGCTCTCACAGGATTATTATATGTTCACCATATTTCTTGAGTTTTCTCATGCTGGTTTTCTAGACTAATCTGGATGTTATTTTACTATAATGCTCGGGTCAGATCAAGTTCTTCTAGGTTGTTGTTGATGGGACATGGAGCTCGTGGAGTAGAATTGGATGTTCATCTGCCATTGTATTTTTATTTTCCTCTATATTATTATATATACTCATCAGTAATTGTAATGTTAGGGAGTCATACTTTCCAGGCAGATGAGGTTTGTTTTTGACTTTAATATATCTTGTATCATGGAGTTGCAGCATTTACTGTCTTTATTATATTATATGTTGCCGTTCCGCTATGAGATTCTATTTATTTCTTCTACTTCCTTTTCTTTTTGTTTACCTTAAGAACCTACATTTCCGACACTTAGATGCTCAACATTTGAATGTAGTGGACTAATTAACTGCCGACTTTTGAGGATCAAAAAGGTAGGTTGTTACACTAGAATACCCATTTGCCTTCCTTCAAACTCAAGCACGAATCCCCCAATTCGTTTCAGCCTAACCCTCAAAAGAAAAATCATGATATACGTGAACAAAAAATAAAAAATAGGAATGAATGCAGCACTACCTTATTTGCATGCGATACGGAGCGCAATCGACGTTGGCGAGATATTGAAAGGCAATGCTTGTTCGTTGATCGCGACTAGCTTGAAAATATTAAGTGTCCTAAGGGATTCCATATGATGTTTGCTAGATAGTAACATTGAGGAGTGCTCTTTGGAAATACCTATTAAATGTTGGGGTCTGCCTCAATCAAGGTATTAAATAAATAGAGTCTGCCCATTTTGCAATAAAAGGTATTTAGTACTTAGGTACTGTCTCTCACATTATTAGATTTTTATGATGTATGATTGGGATATGGGATTATAGAAACTTACTTTTGGAATGAAACATATTAAGTGGTTGGACCTGCCGCCTTTCCTTAAGAGAACTATTAAATGGTTTTAATGGTTTTATGTTCGTAAACATATTTTTATTTTAAAAAATGCTGCCCAAGTGTTGAAAAGGAAAATCTTGAGGTTTTTATTCACCAAACACTTGTTGTTATGACTCCTTCCTCATTACAACACAGGTTAAGGACGAAGTGATGGCGTTGATGATACTTAGAGATGGAGAAGCTTGGCTTGTGGTGGTTTTTCATTATCACTTGCTTTTATGTTTACCCATTATATATAGAAAAATGTTGTAATGAATTTATGATGTGATTTGATGGTTTTTTTTATTATGACATTTTATGCCTTTAAAATAAATGGATACACTTGTTATTATATTTTTTTCATTTTTTGTGAGTTCTGAAAGTTTAGTTATGGCTCTATACAATTATTCTTTTAGTTCTACCAACAACTTACCTTAGAATGGATCTAAGTTTCGATGGGTCTTTACTGGGTCAAAATTTAGGTCTTTTCCGGGGTGAGTTGTTACAAATAGCTTTTACTATATTTGTTATATCTTGTACGTTTTGGGGGGTAATCGGCATACTCCGATCAGTGGGGGGAATATTTTATGTTATCGCTCCTCTATAAGATTCAATTTCTTTATTCTTCTACGTTTTCTTTTTTATTTACCCTAACAACTGCCTTTCCAGCACTTGGATGCTCGGTATTTGAATATATTGGACGTATTAAGTGTTGACTTTCGAGGGTCGAAAAGGCCGGTCGTTAAATTAGAATATTGTTTTGCCTCCCTTCAAACTCAAGCCTGAATCCTTTAATTTGTTTTGTCCCTAACGCCTAAAAGAAAAATCGCAACATCCGAAAAATAAAAGGAATAAATGATGCACTGCATCATTTGCATGTGAGCAGATGGCGGTCGATGTTGGTGAGATATTGGAAGGCGACGCTTGCTTGGTGGTCGTGACGAGCTTTTGCCAGGCGATAATCTGGACATAGGTGAGGAGAATTCGTATTCGAAAACAAGAGAGGCACATGCTGAAGAGACTTGGCGAGGCGGAGTTTGATAAAGCGACATGGTGGTGACTAGTGCTCGGTTGCGGAGGTTACTCTTGTCAATTTTGAGGAAAATCTTGGTTGTGGCAAGGATTATTGATGGTAGGCAAGTTGAGATGATATAATTGGTACAACATTATTTTTGGTGAGTAAATTCCTTACTCACAACTGTGCTCCAATAGATGACCTAGTAGCTTTAATTTGATTTTGAATTAATATATGAAATTACTATGGTATAGTTATTGAATGAAATTGATTGTCATCGATTGTTGTTGATTGAAATAGTGTAGTTTACCATGATCAAGTTTATTGTGTGTGTATTTGTTGACTTTGATGATGGTATTAGTCACTTGTAATTGATCGGAAAGGGTAAATAAATTAAAAGATAAAGATTTGAAATAAATAAATAAATTTAAAAATAAATTAGTGAAATTTTGGAATGATTTTCTGATTAAATTTTAAAGAAATCGTAACTAATGGAAAATTTAGAAGTGGGATGATATTAGAAAACTAGAAAAGCGAAATAATTTTGAGAATTATGAGAATTGAAATAACTTGGAAAATGATGAATTTTGGGATTTTGTTAAATAAGTGAATTTATGGTTAATTATATTTTTATTTATTTGTTAGTAATTAAAAAATATACTTGAAGGACTTCTACATTTAAAATTTTATATTTTAAAGTGATGAGTTAGTTTGATTCAGATCTAATAAATTGGAAGTTTGAGATTTAATATTCTAGAGTAATAATTAATTGAATGCAATTTATTAATTTGTAAGAAAATTAAGAAAACGATATTTTGAAATTATCATAAGATGAGCATCATTTATTCTGAGATGTGAGAATTATTGGTAACAAATTTATAATGTATCTTGTTAAGAATCAACTTAGGAGTTTTATATACACTTTAATTTTGATTATTTCTAAATAAGGGGAAATTGTAAATTTAAGAGATTTAGAATTAAATTGAATTTTTGATTTATAGATTCCCTTATAATTAAACAAGAGGTTTGCGAATATTGATTTTGAAATTGTAAATGGGTTTTGAGGAAAGAATGATAATTTTATTATTTGATTCTTTTTCAACTCAAAATAGATATTTGAAATTGTTTTGAAGATTTTGGGAAAAATGCATAATAAAACCCCTTTCAAATCAATAAAAAATAAGATTCTGCATTTTGATTGATTTATATTTCTCTGTAATAAGGAATTAGAATAAATGGATTTATAGCACCGTCTAGTATTCAACTTTCAATAATATTTCTCTGCTTAACCTTTGGACTTGTTATATACAATAGTTGCGATGATGAGTTCAATTTATGAGCATTGAGTAAACATATGAATAACAACAACTGGTATGGGACACATAAGCTAATATTTGTTTGATTACTTCCTGTAAGTAGATGCCACTCTAACATAGTCGAGTATACGGACTATTTTATTTAAGGTGATGCTCGTTAAGAGTAAGCAGGCTGAGAGTAGAAGAGTGCATATTGGTTGTGTGTACTCCTATTATATGTCGGGGAGTAAATCAAAATGGCTAGTATCCATCCTGTTGGCCTAATTGTGAGGTCGCTCCCCAAATCCATGACACATTTATTGATGAATATAGATGAGAGCTATGGCTGAGAGCCACTTCCCCTGCGTCATCTAGACCAGTAGTTTGTAACCAATAAGGACACTTGTAAGGTCCTAACCAATGTATAGTGTAGTATTGCATTTGATGGATATTGGGTCACGGTAGATGCCAAGGTAACTAAGACTGTAGGAGTAACTCTAAGAGCATGAGCAGGTTGAAAGCTATCGGTCTTCTGTTTGGTTATTATTGATGTGATAGAATAAGATGCTATAGACACCTACTTATTCATCTGTATATGATCATTGTGTTAAGACTAATATCGAAATAGATATTTATGATGATGAGAGCACATTGGACTAAGAATCCCGATGATTATCCAAAGATATCGAGAGTTGAATGGATTGATAGGGGTCTGAGAGGCTACATGATTATTTCAACGGCTTAGAACCAAGTCAATTACTATAAGGTTGAAGGTTAAGATGATTATCATGTGGTAATCAATCTCTTGGATTATCTTTGAGATTGAGAATCTACGAAGTTGTGTGACCCCATACACACTGATTATACAACTATCCAGGACAGTTAAAAATGCTAAGAGCATGGAGTTGGACCCCGTACCTATATTTTACATGGTCGAATGAGAGATGACCCTGGCTACCGTGGGTATGCCATACTCATACTCCATGTTGTTTGACTTGGATGATACTTATGTGTTATACATACATACATACATACATACATATTGAGCGAGACGAACCCTGGTACATCTAATTCACGATTATTTGAGAGATAATCTAGGGTATTGCTGTGAGCATGTCTTGTATTGTTGTTGAGTTTATACCTAATGATAGTTAGATTTTTGTTTGCATCACCCTCTTGATTGTATGCCTATTTGGTGTGTTTATTGAATTTTCTTGGATGTGAGTTATCTTTTGCATGCATGGTTTTGAGATATATTGACACTTGGAATATACACATTCCACTAGTGTTGCACTTGTTTACACCATGTCAATGTTATTTTATATTGAAATGTACATTTTAGGCATAGTCTCACCCATATATTATTTATTTAATATTTGAGCCAGTCCGAGGCATTTTAGGTTCAGTGAGAGACGACCAATATATAGTTTGTATATTTGTATTTACATGTATTTGTGTGTTGTGGTGACGTATATTGGACATGTTGTGTATATTATTGATGATAGTGTGCGTTTTACTATTTTGTATACCCACTTGGATTCATGTATATTTATTATTATTTGTTATCGTTGTGTTGACAACTCTATGATCTCTATAATTTATTTTGTATTTTGTATTGTTCTATCTTGGAGGTGCATGTGTTTTTTGCTTTGTGCGGATACTATGTACGTACAAACGAGTTGTTTATGGTTGTTGAAATATGTACCAGTGTTAGCCTAAGGGAATATTCACATATGTAAGCCCAATATCGCCACATTCTCCGTATTATCTGACATTACATTGTAATACTCTTTGGTAGTATGGATATAGATGTGGGGTATTACAATGCATAAATAACAGCATCACATATAAATAAGTCTAATTGCTCTCTAGTGGAAACAATTAATGTATATTTACATATTTTAAAATTTCATACAATATCCAAATTTATTTTATACATTTCAAACCATTTAATTTAAATATGCAACTATATCAATTTCTGATTCATAATATACATAAATACGTTGACTTAGCCCATCTATCACCTCATTCCTAAAGTATATCAATGAAACCTTGCAAATAGTCCTCGGTCTAACTAGAGGATTGTTGAATAAAAACAAAACTCGAGCCAAGCTATTTCTCACTATAAGTTCATAGACCAGGTTTTTTTTATAATATTCACCATAACACAAGAAGTCACAAAGTAAATCAAAACCAAATTTCAGAGATTGAAATAAAATTGAATGTAGGTGGATAGTAGAATATTTCTACTTGGAAACGTATTATAGTCGTTAAACTCTTGCAATCAATTTCCAATAAGAATATAATATTTTTACCTCTGTAAATTCACTATTTATAGAAATAAAACATAATATTTTTAAATGAAAATTTTACTTATTGTTCTAAATTTAGCTAAGAATGACATACAAAAATTTAAATTTTTTTGAAACTTTCTACAATTTATTACCAAATTCAGATCAATAGGCATTTTCAACCAAAATTTTCCATGAAAGGCTTGCTGTAAAAACTATATTTGGCATATCAAAACTCAATAAAGATGCTTGAAATTTAGACTAGAGGTGTTGGAACATGTCTTTAACAACATATCAAAAATTGTTAATTTTTAATGTTTATATGTATTAAATATAGCGAAGATTGTTTAATATCACATAATTTCTAGACACACATGCACATAAACAAATATCAACACCAATCAAAGTTGCAACCATATAAACACTAGATATTCATAATAGATAGAGTTGTAAGTCTATGATCAACTAAATAATTTGAAGTCAAAATAATTTTCTTTGCTACCAGAATCATAGTTTGAACAAGCTTCTTCTCACTGTTTATTGACTAGAAAATGAACCTTAATCTAACAATTCTCTAACCGTTCAAACTTGATCCAAATTGGACTTTGAAAACTTTTACTGTTGTAAATAGGTATTGAAAATCTTTACTTAAAATTTCATGATTTTGTAGGGATTTATTTGATTTTTAATGAATTTTGGAAGTAAGGCCATTTTTTAAGTGTCAAGTTGAAAAACGAAAATAAAGAATGAATAAGAGTTCATAGAAGATACGTAATGAAGCAAAGTATTAGAATACTCTTGTTTACGAAAGAATAGAGATATTTCTCTTAGCGCAAATGGGCTTGGGCCAAAGGTTTGTATTACCCATTTCATTTCGGTTTATTTTATATTTACTTCCTCGGTCATTTCACAAATCAATTTTTCTTTAGTTAAACCACTTTCAAAACTTATTACACTTCACCCACTTAATTTACCACTCAATTAAATCTTGATAAAATCATAAAACATATTTTTACAAGTAGTTCATCATATATCTTATTAACTAAGTTCAAATATCAATTAATTACACGTTAAAATTTAAAATTTATAGCTTCTCAAAATGTCGAGTTGTTACGGACTCTTCCCTCATGAAAACTGCGTAACAATTGTTTCTACTTCGAGAAAATCTATAGCATTCACATAAACACTTATACTTATTTAAAAACATACATATACATATACCTTCAAAATCTTAACATATTAACATTAAGGTATTTTTCAATCACCACTTCCAAAATCGAACAACAAATCACTTGGAAAAAATCATCCGAAAAATTAATTCTTTAACTTTCCAAATCTGTAGTTTCTCAAATATTTTAAACTTTACATGAATCCAATTTTGAAATATCACATTCTAAAATAAATATAATTGCGGTGGAATTATACTGAAGATGGATTAAAATCACATAATTCTCAACACACATGCACATCAACAAATTTCATCACCAATCAAATTTGCACACATATAAACAGTGGATATTTATGCTAGCTAGAGTATTGAGTCCATGAAACTCGCTTGAATTATTTAAAGTCGTAATAATTTGTTTTGATACCCAAAATCACACTCTAAACAAGCTTCATCTCTTTGCTTATCGACTAGAAAATGATCCTTAATCTAATAATTCTTTAACCATGCTAACTTGATAGAAACTGGAATTTGACAACTTTTGGTGGTGTAAATAGGTCTTGCGAGGCTCTATTTAAAATTTCGTGATTTTTAAACGTTTGATTTTTAAATGTTTGCTTTTTTATGAATTTTGGAAGAAAGGCCAATTTGGGTTTTCAAGTTGAAAAACAAAAATAAAGAGTGAAGAAGAGTTCGTAGATGATATGTGATGAAGCAAAGTACTAGAATACTCTTGTTCATAAATGAATAGAGATATTTCTTTTAGCACAAATAGGCTTAGGCCTAGGGATTGTGTTATGTATTTTATTTCAATTTATTTCCTTTTTCACTTCTTTAATCACTTTACTAATCATGTTTCTCTCTAGTTAAACCACTTTCAAAAATTATCATAGTTCACCCATTTATTTTACTGCTCGATTACTTCTTACAAAAATCATAAAACGTATTTTTAGGCGTTAGTTCGTCTTATTTGTTATTAATTAAGTTCAACTATCGATTGATAACACCTTAAAATTTTAAATTTTTATCTTCTCAAAATCTCAGGTTGTTACACAAGGCCTCTTCATGCAGTTTCCTAGAAGCTAGACTTCACTTTGGCGCATTATTTAGCCTAAAATTCCTAAAGATACGCTTACACACCTTCAGCCATTTTAAAACTCCAACCACTGGCTCTCTCTTGGTAAACATTTTGCCTTCCAAACTCATAAAGTCCTAATTCATCTTTGAAAGTTCTTCCCTCATAACCGCTCTCAGATAACTACTTCCAGCATGGTTTCTCTCATCATTTCTTCCATGAACTTCTAGAACAAAGCATTTATGGATACCTAGGATAGGCGGGATAGCCATGTTTACTGCTACTAAAGGTGATTTTCTACCATTACCTTCGATGGTTTGTATGCTATTATTCTCCCTTTGGTATTAGCTCCTCTTACCGTGATTCATCCACTCCTCAAATCAATTCCTTCTAAGTAATTCTTCATTAGAAATGAAACTAAAGAGGTGAAACTATAACTCAAATTTCCCACAAGTGTAATTAGCAAGCCGGTTTGACACATCCTAGCCCAATCCAAGCCAAGCTGCAAATTCATGCCCGACCAGTTTATGCCGGCTCAATCTTTGTTTGGCCCTATGCCAAACCACCTACTCAGCAAATCTCCAGGTCGATTGCATGCCGACTCAATTCAAGATAGCTTCAATATCCAATTCATCAGATAAAGGACCATCTCAAGAGTGACCTGTCTCTGGCCTAACTTCATCACAACTTTAATTTGATCGGTCCCAGGCAGCCTATCTCGTTATTCCACAGTCAACACTTCACATCCTTTGCAACTTAGTCCTTAGCAACATTCATCTTTCTCGAAAGCTTTAGTAGTAAGCGACCGGCTAACATAACCCGAATGAGGGTACTCCTCCACATTGCCTCATAGACATGAAAAAGTAAATGATAAGTGCTATAGCCAGCTATACTAGGTATTATAGAAGATTTTCCAAAAGCATGCCTACTCCTATAGCACACCGCCATCATAAATGTGCATTAAATGCTAGGTATGTGCCTCGTATGGAGGCACAGTTGGCATAATTCTCTGCTACACTATCAACACTACCTTTACTGCTGTCTTCCATTAGCCCATGCTACGCGTTCAATGGCCAGGCATGCTTTCCACATGTTTTCCAATGTAATCACTACCATACACCATTCATTTCAACTACTATAAATACCCCATGTCATGCAACATTGAAGGGGGCAAACCTTGATTTTTATGCTCAGAATACATATTTCCAATAAGCAAATCCTCTCTAGGCTTTTAGGATTAGCAACATTTTTAGTCTTAAGTGCAATATTTTATTATTCTCTTATAATTCTTTGCAATTGTAAGGGAGGAATGTAGTAAGAGATCTTCATAGTGGACATAGCTAAGCTAAGTTGAACCACTCTATATCTTTATGTCATTTACACTAATTGCTTGTTTTTCTTCTTATTTTACACTTTACGCCTACTGATAGCAAGAAACATTTGCTTTCATAAACACTCAGTCTAATTTTGAGGTTTACTAATTTGTTAGCCAACATTTTGACACTAAAAAGAGCGATCTCCCCATATAGCTATCACCTTTCTTCACTTTTTCTTCTCTACACACTCTTTTCCCATTTTTCCCTATCAAATCATAATGGTGAGAACAAACTCATTAACCCTAATGACTATGAAACTAATGGTAATACGCCACTAACGATGCCAGCCACATCCTCGGACTCCGCAATGACATTTAGCAAAGTGTTCTCCAAAGCTCTAAAATGTGAGAACTCTACTCCGTAAGGTAAATGAATTGAGGTCGAGGTTGGATGCCTAGATAATCGTGACTTTGTTCCACCACCCCATCCAGTGCTTAAACCGACTCATCTATAACTTGTTCTCCTCAAAAATTATGAACTCATAAACACCGTTGAGGCCTAAGGTGGAGTGGTGCTTTCGACCTCGATCATGGATGTTCATGCCTATCCAAGAAGACATGTTGTGCGTGTACCAAGTCTAGTTATTGACATTCACCGAGTGATGGCTATGCACAGTAAACCTAGACATCGTCGCTCTCCTTCAGTCGAACGACGGTCAAACTTTAAGTAATATTTGCTTCCACAAAGCCATTAGTCTAATTTTAAAGTTGGCTAATTTATTAATCAACAAAAACACGAATAGAAAGATAGACATATCTATCTCTATACCTATAGGGAAAATACAAATATGTTATATCTACTCAAATTGTTCTTCCAAAAGATAGTGTCTCCACACCTTCAATACAAAGACCACTTTAGCAAACTCCAATTCATGAGTTGGATATCGAACTTCATGTGGTCGAAGTTGTTGAGAATCAAGGAATTGGCTCTACTTCCCTACATTAATATAGCTCTTAACCCAATTCCACATGCATCAGTATATACCACCAAATCTTGATTCCATCTAGAACAACTAATATGGCGCATTTGTTAATAAATGGTTTAGCCTTCGAAATGCATCTTCACACTTATCCGTCCAAACAAACTTTATGTTATACCTTGTTAGCTTAGTCGTTGGTGTTGCTATACAAAATAAATCTTTAATACATCTCTAGTGGTAGCCAGCTAACCCCAATTACCTTCTAATCTCTGTTACAGTTTTAGGTCTTTTCCAACTATTAATAGCTTCGATCTTTGATGGATTCATAGAAAACCAATTCTTTGAAACTTCAAGTCCAAGAAACTTCACTTCTTCTTCCTATGACATTCTGAAAACTTCACCTTTAACTGATGTTTCCTTAGTGTATTTAGCACTATACTGAAGTGAACTTCATTATGTTATTCATTCTTAGATTATTTTAAAATATCATTAATAAACACTAACGTGAATCTATCCAAACGCTCTTCGAAGATTCAGTTCATCGAGTCTATAAAGGAAGTAGTCGCGTTGGTCGGTTTGAAAGGCATGATTAACCATTCATACAAACCATATCTTCTTCAAAATGGCCATCAGTAGTATACTTTCCTTTGCCATTCTCAATTGATGGAAATCCACTACTGTGTCTAACTATAAGACCACCTTGGCTCCATACAATTGATTGAACAAATCACTTATTCGAGGAAAAGGGTATCGATTCTTTATGGTCTTCTCATTTGACTTTTTATAATCGATACACTACATCAACAACCCATCTGGATTCTTCATGAATACTGCGGCACTATCAAAGGCGAGCTTATTAGTCTAATAAAACTCTACCACTATAAATCCATTAGCCACACCTTTAACTCCTTCACTTGGTAATCGTCATTCTGCTAGGCGATCTAATTATGGGTTCAACTCCAAATACGAGATCTATTCGAAACTCTGTAGATGGTTTTGGTGATAGTCCCATAATAGCTTAAAAATATCCATGTACTCCTTTACCATGAAAATTTGATTTATTTCATTTTCCGTGCCTTCTACAGCATCGAACATTTCACATACACGAAACTCGGTTCTTTTAGTGAGTATATAATTCAGTCGTAGCAATTAAAATTTTCTAAAGATATTACACTATCTTAACAAGATATCCTAATGCCATATTGGCTTAACCAATCCATACCAAAATTTATCCCCAAACCTATAAAATCAAACATGTGCAAATTGCAGGCAAATATATGATCTAACAAATCAAACTCTACATGATCACATCTCACTCCAGGAGTTGCATAATTGCCTATTGGATTCACAACCCTTAGAGTGGTAGTATGGTGTGTGAGTTCTAGATCCAACTTATCTACCAAACATTTAGATGTTAAAGAATGTGATGCACCAGTATCAAACACTACTTTAATAATTGTGCCATGTATCAAAAGCATACCTCCCATCAAAGTCTTTCCTTTCTCTTCTGCAGTTGGTCTAGAACCATAGATTCTAAAGTAAAAACCTTTCCTCTTTCAGTTTTAACTCCTTCAGGACATCCCTCTTGAATGTCTTATCTTATCATAATTGAAGTATTTTACTCCCATCTTCAGAAGATTTATTGTTATCTCCATAGCAAGATTGGCTTATAAAGTTCCCTTTATTAATATACTTATTGCAAACTACGTTAGACTTTACCATCTTAGAAGCTCCACCCTAGTCAACTCCTTCTGCCAAAGAACTTCCTCTTCCTGTTTTGAAAACTCATAGTCTTTGGGTGATTATTCTTTCCAATAGATGAATTCAAATCCCTATCCCTTAAAGCCATGTCCACCACGACATTAAATGGATCTTTAAGATGTGGCATTATTGCCCTAAAAATCTCCGGCTTTATTCCATGAATGAAGTTCTCATTCTTCTTAAGGAGAGTATTAGTGATGGCTTATCCATGCCTTGAAAACTCATCAAACTTTGTATCATACTCCATTACAGTCATCTCACCACGTTCCAACTCTAAAAACTTCTTAAACAAAGTCGATTTTGCTGCTTAAGGCAGAATCTTCTCCTTGAACTTTTCTTTAAAGTCGGCCAAAGTAAGCTCCTCCTTTGGAACTCTCATGGTAAAACTATTCCATAATTAAAAAGCATCTCCTTACGACTGCCTTGATGCCAACTTGCATTTATGGTCATCGTTCAATCCTTGATCAACAAAAATACTTTCACACTAAGGAAGCAATCCTCCACCTTGATGGCATTCTCCATCCCCAAGAATGGTTTTCCTTCCAAGCTAGCGTAATCTTGACTTATTTCGGTATAGTTGTTAAGGGTAGCCACTTCTGGTGCAATAGCTCCCGCATTACTTACGTTACCTCCAGTTAGTTCAAACGCTACTCCAGTTCATATAATATTGGCAAAGAACTGATACATCATCCCCTTATCAACTGATGTAACTCCAGCACCCACATTAGCATTTGCATTTGCATTCGAGTTGGTAGTTCGGCTAGCTTTTCTAATATTAGGTTAAACATTTTCGTTGGTTATGTTGCTTCCACCTCCCAACCATAATCTTTCACTTTTTGTACCTATTTCTCATAATTTGCATACGAGTCTTTATAAGATATAGAAGAATGGTCTAAGTAGAGGGGAGAGCATAGATAGATATACTTATATATAGCAAATAGCAAGTATGCTATTATAATGCTATCCCATGCCCTAACCGTGATTCTTTCTAATTTGTTTGTGTTATGTTTCTCAAAAATAGTATTAAGTGTTGGGCGTGTTCTCACCCAGAAGACCGAACCAACTCGAACCAAGCGAATGCTACCGATCAACCCACCTACCACCGGACCAAATAACCACGGAACCAAAACCACTCCAAAGACTACCGAACCAAAACCCCTCCAACCACCACCGGTCCAATGCTACCGAATCAAGGCAAAGAAGGCACTACCGAATCAATCAACGAAGGAACCACCGGACCGACCACACTCTCGCACTACCGAACCAATCCATGAACCAACCCACCGCCGGATCAACGAGGGCACTGCCGAATCAATCAACGAAGGAACCAACGGACCAACCACACACCTCGCACTACTGAATCGATCCACTAACCAACCCACTACCGAACCAAGGCAGAACCAACCACACTCCTCTCACCACCGAATCAATCCACACGCCATTCCCTACCGAACTAGAAGCATACTGCCCCTACCGAACCAAAGTGAAGAAGGGATTACCGAACCAACAATGCCAGATCATATCAGCCAAGGCCCACCAGCAACTATATACATCCAAGACCCCTGCCCCCAGCCTCACTCTATAAATAGAGGGGCAGGGGTACAACAATGGAAGACAAGTTTGAGAGCTCAAGCACGGACAAAACTTTCAAACAACTTTCATACACTTGTAATCAAAGCTTTGCACTTGTAATCCGAACAGTGAAGGAGAATACATATGAAGTGGACGTAGGCACATTCTGGCCGAACCACTATAAATCTGTGTGTCTTTTGCAGTTTAGTCCCTGCTTTTTACATATTTGCATAAATCACCCAAATCACTAAGAACAGCATAAAATCGACTAAATCATACGACTTGGAGGTGTTTGTCCATTTTTTGTGTAAACATTTTTGGTTCTTTCACTGAGAAATCAAGATAGAAGCTTCAGCTTCTCCCACTTAAACTTCTTCCCGACAGCATCGCTCATTGCTTGGAAAACATGCCTCCCAAGCAGAAGAAAGATATTAGCAAAGGAAAGAACATTGCAACTAGCAGCGTTCCAGATCCAGTGATCACAGATCAAGAGAACCGCCCCGTTTCAACAGCAGTACGAAATAGAAATCAGGCAAATCCGACAGCCCTGCCACGGAACAACCGGCAGCAATTACTAGGGCAGATCTAGACAGGGTTGTGGTTCAGGTGACTAACCGCTTCGCATCCCAACAAGAAGCCTTGGTGGACCAACTCATGTCACGCTTAAGGGATGCTGAAGAATCCAACCGCAACACTGAATCATGGGATGAGTCCTAGTCTGGAGGATCTGTGAGGTGACAAAGATCTTTCTTTTTCGAAGAAGCTAACAACAGAAACAGCAGTGATAGGAGCCGAGCCTGAACTCAGCCCGAACTCCGACCCGAGGAAACACTTGGAACCAAACCCAACGGGGAGGTACCAGGCGAGGGTCGGCTATGGATGAGCCAGTCATGCTACCTAGCCATGGAAACACCAATGAACGGGGCCGAGCTAGAGTCCAGCCCGAAGTTGGACCCGAGGAAGTGTTTAGAACAGAACCCAGCATGGAAAGATCAAGGCAAGGGCCAATTGTAGCTGACCCTAGCATGCTCCCAGAAGACCAGAGACAGCCACTGGGAAATATTAGGAGTGATAGACGATACCACCCCTACAGATCATCTGGACGGAATCAATTCCGCAGAGAAGAACCAAACTCATTTCTATCTGCTCCAAATTATGATGAAAGGATGGCGCGATTGTTCAGAGAGTGCGTCCAACGGGATCAAAGAGATCGAGGGATAGGCGCTAGGGTAACCAGCCCTTTCACCGCAATATCGAAATTGCCATCACCCCCCGAGAATGGAAAATGCCAACAATGGAACCTTACAAGGAAATCTCTGACCCCGTTGTACACTTGCAGAGATACACACGGTATATGCTCATGAGCGGAGCCACAGAAGGAGTATTGTGCAAATGCTTTCCACTATTCTTGGCAGATCTAGCTACCTCCTGATTCTGCCACCTACCCCAAGGATCCATCAGCTCATGGGAAATGTTGAAATAAAAGTTCATCAGCCAGTTCCACATTCATGTGGAACAACCCAAGGACGCTTATTCCCTATCTAATATCAAACAGAAGCCTGGAGAGACAGTGCAGAAATATCTAACCCGATTCAATGCTACAGCGGCCGTAGTCCAAGATGCCGATGAGAAACTTGTCTTAATGGCCCTCTGTAGTGGTGTGCATCCGGATACTAAGTTTGCTAGAAGATTAACGAAAGAAAAACCAGCTACCTTACCCGATTTCTTCCATGAAGCGGGAAGATATATGAGACTTGAAGACACTGCCACTAAAAGACAGACAGGGTAACAAACCAAGGCAGCTCATGGCGACACGCCCGCTGTAGCAAAGGACGTTCGAAGAAATGACTCTAGAGACAATGCTGGGGGCAAGAAGGGAGAAAAACGTCTATATCGGCCAGTACCGAGATTTGACAATTACACTCCTTTAAATGAGACAATTGATAACATCTTCCTGTCCACCCAAGACGAAGTTAAATACAGACGCCCCCCGTACAAGAAGGAATCAGATAACGTAATTAAGTCTGGAAAGTTCTGCCGCTTCTACGAATCTCATGGGCATGATACCAATGAATGCCATCATCTCCGGGACTTAATTGAAGAACACATCAGAAGGAAGAGACTGGAACGCTATGTAAAAGGTCAGAACAGGACCACAGCTCCTACCAATGAGAACCCAGGGCTACCCCTCCCAGAAACAGGAGGGGGAAATCGCAACACCGGCGGCTCCAGTCAAGAGAAGATAGTAGTCCATACCATATCGGGAGGGCAACACATCGCCGACAGAAGCTGGACAGAGATGGAAAGATACAGAAAGTCACTTAGAAACAATGAATGCTATGTTAATTCTGTCATGGAAGAGCGCCACCCGAAGCGAAAAGAGAATGATGACATTACATTCAATAGGCGTGACCTAGAAGGAAGGAAGTACCCTCACATGGATCCTATGGTCATCTCTGCCCGGTTCGGCCCAGCCGAAGTTTTCCGAATTCTAGTAGATACTGGAAGCTCAGTAAATATCCTATTCAAGCATGCTTTCGACAGAATGAAGCTGTCAATGAAGGATGTGTCTCCCTGCAACAAACCACTACACGGTTTCACTGGAGACGCGAAGATTCCCCTCGGGCAATTGGACCTTTTTGTTGAAATAGGAAGTCACCCCTGCTCCGTTATGCGGAAATAAACATTTGTGCTGATAGATAACCACTCAGCCTACAACACCTTTTTAGGAAGACCAGCCTTGTCTGACTTCCAAATTGTCTTGGCCCCGTGGTGCCTGAAGATGAAATTTCCAACAGACAATGGAATAGGGGAAGTAGAGGGAGATCAAGACGCCGCTCGAGATTGCTATGTAACTGAACTTCGCAATAATCGCAGGAAGGATAGAGGGAAGAATGCAGAGACTACTCTCTGCATGAAAAACTTGGAATCATAGCAACTAAAGAAAGCCCCTCCTCTTCAATATACCAGTGATCCTTTCAATGAGTTAGACCCCAGAGACAAAGAAGAGTAGGCCACCACCGAGCCTGCAGAGGCTATGGAGTTTGTACCTGTAGACAAACACGACTCAAGTAGACTGTTGAAAATCGGGTCTCAGCTAAGAGCAGAATTGAGGGATCGACTCATTGATTTTCTTCGCCACAACTTGGATGTATTTGCATGGACGCACGCTGACATGACTGGAATCTCCCCAGACGTGGCATGCCACGTACTAAACATCGATCCTGCCAAGGTGCCGGTAAAGCAGAAAAAGAGAAGTATGGGGGCAGAACGATCAGCAACCCTCGATGAAGAAGTAAAGAACCTACTTGCCAATAACTTCATACGAGAAGCCATCTACCCAGAGTGGATCGCTAACCCAATGCTAGTAAAGAAGGCTAATGGGAAGTGGCAAACATGCATTGACTTCTCCAACTTAAATGACACCTGCCCGAAGGATTGCTTCCCACTCCCCCGAATCGATCAGCTGGTGGACAGTACGGCCGGGCACGAACTCTTATCTTTTATGGACGCATACCCAGGATATAATCAAATTCCTATGCACGCCCCCGATCAAGACCATACTAGTTTCATCACTGACCGGGGATTGTACTGCTATAGAGTAATGCCTTTTGGACTTAAGAACGCCGGAGCTACCTATCAGCGCCCCGTCAACAAGATGTTTGCGGAACTGATAGGACGAACTATGGAGGTTTATGTGGATGACACGCTAGTAAAATCGAGGAAAGCCAACGATAACGTAAGCCACCTGGGCGAGATGTTTCAAGTACTTCGCCAATATGGAATGATGTTGAATCCTTTAAAGTGCTCATTCGGAGTATCGTCAGGAAAGTTCTTGGGATTCATCGTCCATGCCAGAGGAATTAAAGCAATCCCCGAACAAGTCCGAGCCGTGAAAGATATCAGGATACCTTCCACTCGAAAAGAAATGCAAAGCCTAAATGGGAAGATGGCCGCCCTAAGCAGATTCATCTCTAAAGAAACTGACAAGTGCGTCCCCTTCTTCGAGGCTCTAAAGAAAGACAAAGGAAAGTTCGAATGGACTGACGAATGCTTAACAGCTTTCCTTAACCTAATCGAACACCTCCAGAGAACACCAGTACTCTCAACTCCAAACGAAGGCGAATAGCTATACCTATACCTTGTTGTGTCATCTCATGCTCTAAGCGCCGCTTTGGTGAGAGAAGACAACCGCGCGCAACAGCCAGTATACTTTGTAAGCAAGAGGTTAACGGGGGCAGAAGCCAGATATCCTAAACTTGAGAAGCTAGCATACTGTTTACTA
Organism: Allium cepa; assembly: GCA_030765085.1. Classification (NCBI taxonomy): domain Eukaryota; kingdom Viridiplantae; phylum Streptophyta; class Magnoliopsida; order Asparagales; family Amaryllidaceae; genus Allium; species Allium cepa. The sequence goes on from CM060934.1 coordinate 210,046,719, forward strand.
ATCACGTCACGGAAACTGCGACACTATTTTCAATCTCATTCCATCAGAGTTCTAAATGATCAACCGCTAAGGCAGATACTCCATCGTCCCGACACTTCTGGACGACTACTTAAATAGTGCATTGAACTGAGTCAATATGATATCACCTACCATCCTCGCACCGCCATCAAAGGACAAGCCATGGCCGATTTCATTGTCGAATTCACTGCCAACGAAGGAAAGGAGCAATCTGAAATAGCAAAAGACATTAAGTGGAATCTCTTTGTGGATGGAGCATCAAACAAACAAGGCTCGGGGGGAAGGTATTGTAATAATCACTCCCAGGGAAAGGAAGCTACACTATGCTCTAAGGTTGGAATTCGCTGCCACCAACAACGATGTAGAATACGAAGCAGTAATAGCCGGATTAGAACTTGCCTTAGAGATTGGAGTCAGTTCTTTATGTCTTCATAGTGATTCTCAACTTATTGTAAACCAAATACTAGGAGAATTTCGGACTCGAGGAGAACGACTCACAGCATATCTAAAGAAGACCAAGCTGTTACTCGATCAATTGGATCACTATTTAATCAAACACATCCCTCGAGAAGAGAACCAAGAGGCCGACGAGCTGGCAAAGCAAGCTAGCATGAAAGACGGTACCATTTCCGGAACAGTAGCCATCTCAAAGCAACTAACCCCGAGTTTTGAGCAAGTGAATCTGATAGCTGCAATCGAAGAGGAAACTTGGATGACCCCCATCCGAAAATTCTTGCAACATGGCACACTGCCCAGCTAGCGTAACGAAGTTAGAAAAATCTTGAGGAAAGCTTCCCGCTACACAATACAAGAAGGCATCCTCTATCGGCGCGGCTTCTCTAACCCCTTATTAAGGTGTGTCGCTGGAAGGGAAGCTAAGGAAATCTTATCCAACATCCATCAAGGAGGCTGCGGAGATCCCACTGGAGGACAGACTCTGGCAAAGAAAATACTCCGATATGGATATTTCTGGCCCGCCTTAAACAAAGACGCCTTAGACTTCATCAAAAAATGTGACTGATGTCAGAAATTTGCCAAGGTTCCTCGACTACCAACAAATGAGATTACTCAAATGACCAGCCCTTGGCCCTTTGCGGTATGGGGAATTGACTTGATTGGCGAATTGCCGGTGGGACGAGGCGGAGCCAAATATGCTATAGTGGCAGTCGACTATTTCACCAAATAAGTGGAAGCGGAACCTCTAAATAAAATATCCTCGACAAAAGTTATTAACTTCTTGATCAAAAATGTTCTATGCAGATATGGGGTTCCACTCAAAATCATATCGGACAATGGACTTCAGTTTGACAGCGAAGAGTTTGCCGACTGGTGCCAAAAGCATGGAATTCACAAAAGCTTCTCATCTGTGGCTTACCCCCAGGCAAATGGACAAGTCGAAGCTGTCAACAAAATTCTCAAAACTCTAATCAAAGAGAAGCTTGAAAAATCGAAAGGCGCTTGGGTGGATGAACTTCCTACGGCACTTTGGGCCTACCGCACATCTTTCAGAACATCAACGGGGCATACTCCTTTCTCTTTGGCATACGGATCGGAGGCCATGCTCCCAGTCGAAACTGTAGTGCCTTCCCACCGCAGGATCCACTATAACCTAGAAGAGAACGAAGAACTCCTTCATATGTCTTTAGATCTAATTGAAGAGAGAAGAAATGATGCAGCGCTCAAAGAAGCAGCTCACAAGCAAAAAGTGGCAGCGCAATACAACTCCAAAGTCAAGCATCGTAGCTTACAAGAAGGAGATCTTGTCCTCAAGCGAATCTTCCCGCGCCCTGGTGCACTAGATCCAATCTGGGACGAACCATATGTAATTCATAAAGATCTCCACAACGGAGCTTATATTTTGTCAACAGTGGACGGAGAGGTGTTCCAAAGGGCATGGAACATCCAACACCTCTGTCAATACTTTTCTTAACTTGTACTGCCCATATGAAGTTAATTAACAAAGAGAATCAGTGGACGTAGGCATTTTCGTGCCGAACCACTTTAAAAACTTGTCTCTTTTTTAACTTATTCCTTTATATCTTGGCTGCTTGTTAACTTTATCCTTTAATGTTGAACAAAATCCTGCGTAATGGCATTTCCATTCAAGAACATATCACAGCGCGACTTCACCTGGACAAGACCTAACAGGCACTTACGAATCTACGCCCTCGCCAATGAGACACTTTTTCTCCAGCATCCCTCTACTGCGGGTTAACTCATTGCTCGCGATCGGCCCTTAAAGCCAACTGTAATGAGCCGATTATAAGCCACCGAGATGGCCGACTATAGCCGAGGTAGCTCATTACGGCGTTCGGCTCGCCGGCAACTGTGAACCTACTTTAAGCCCCAACATAAGGTGTGGCCAGCCAGGGGTAGTTCACAGTTGACGATCGGCACCCACGCTAGCCGGCCATGGTAAATCGAATAATACCCACGATTACGGGCCATAAGGCCCGGGTAGTAACTGTGCGCGATCTCGGCTCCGATTGTCTTAAGTACGGCTGTGGTAAAAAAGAGAAACTCCCCGCGGAGGCGTAAGTGGGTGACAAATGTCTCCAAGACCCACAGCTAGGGAAAGTGACTACAAAACCCGTTTGCCACGAACTTAAGCACATCGCAGGCCTTCCGTGATTGGAAGTTTTACTATTTGTTATATTTCTATTTTGTTTAAAAACTTTCCTTCTATCCTCTATAACGGTCCCTAAAGTACAGGACACAAAATAGGAGACGCTCGCTAATGGGAATAGGAACTCACAACTGGATGACAGGTCACTCAGCTGCATTCCACGCTCAGTCATACAAGACATTCAAAGCAACCGTCTACGACTAAAACATAAAGGGAGGTACATTCTTCTTTTGTATATGAATACGTAGCTGTAATTTATTCGCACATCACACTAACATTGCAAGATATGAAATTATATTTTAAGCAAGAACTTGACATCAAACACAATTGAATCACAGGAATATGCACAGCTATATTTCTTATGCAACACACCAAAATAACGATAGCATTCAAATATGTCAGAATCAGCTTAAGTTAAAGATTACATGCTAAGAATAAAGTCGTTCGTTACAAATAACATAATTACAGCCTAAAAGTTACATTAATATTTTGGGACTACCATAGACAGCAATGTCAGGTAAACCAAAAGATATCCAGATCAAGTCAAGGAGTCGGCTGCATCGGAGCTTCACCTCTATCCTGCTGGCCCTCCGAGATATACTTAACCGTAGGATTGGAACTCTCAGCATGTTAACCAGAGGTAGTTGGTGCTTCAGAGGTCCCGCCTGTCCAATTCAGGAGAAGAATCCATTAAATAAACAATGAGCAATCAAGTTATGTAAAGCTAAAAGGGAAGACTTACTAGCATCTGCTCCTTGATCATCATCCTCTAACTGCACACCTACCTCCTCAGCAGTAAGCAGCCGCATACCCTCCTTCGCCGCCACTTTCTCCTCCTTGGTGAATTGAGCCGTAACCACATCCATTCTAAAGGCCACGCCACCCTCCTTATCTACATCGGCCTTAGCCTCCTCCAGGGCCCTGAGATAAATCATGGCCATGACTCGGGGATAATCATCCATCCAAGATAAGTTACCCTGTTTCCAAGTGCGAAAGTATATATCCTGAAGCATCTTATCCATTATCCCCTCATTCTACTCGAACTCCCTTATTCGGTCCTTAGAAGCCGACAGCTTTGCAGTAACGGCATCCCTCTCCGATTGGTATCGCGAGCAGTCAGCCTGAAAGGATTTCCTCATCGCCTCCATCTCCTCCTTCAGCTTGGTTTGGGCAAGCTATGCGGCTTCAAGTTACCCGGATAACCCCTGTACCCGCTCGAGATCCGCTTTCCGAACCTCATCCACCGTTGCAATAGCCATATCAATCTGTTCCTTACAAACAACCTCCATTTTCCGTAACTCTGCCCTGCTGGCCTCTTCCATGGTTTTTTTTAATTGCCTAGAAGCAGCCTCATGTTGAGAGATCTGAATGGCCTGATCAGCAAGTTGTTTGGCCTGGTCGGAAACCATTAACCGCAATCGAATGTTAGCACTCCCGATTTATTCTCCAGCCTTGACCAGTCGGGCATGATGCCCCATCAGCTTCCGGGTTTCCTCGGCAACCCGGTCAATGTTTGCCTTAGCTTCGTCCCCCAAAGTTACGACCCGAGTGGTAAGCAAATCAAGGCCAGGGACTTTGCTTCATCCAATACTCTCACCGTAGGATTACGGGGAAGAAGGTGCTCACCGGTAGCCTCATCAAAGGTAATATCACAAGAACCCGGATCCAGATCCGGATGACCAGCAAACGGATTACGAGCCAAGCCGGGATGGCCTATCCGGGTAACGGTAGGATTTTCAGACGGGTGCGGAGGAGGTATAGATTCAGTATTCTTCTTCGTGGTATCTCGAGGAGGTTGAGTTGGGGACTGAGGACCAGGTGAGGGTTCAAACAAGGAACGACTCCTCTTCTTCCTTTGGATATCCTCTTCGATAACTCCAAGAAGAGGATGGTAGCCGACTACGTCTCCAGGGCGGTTAGTTGGAGGCTTTGGTTTGGTAGAAGCCTTGAGAAGTTTGTATTGTTCAAGGCGGTGCCGAACATCTGATGTCTTGGCCACCTTACCCGCTTCTATGGTAAAAACCAAGTGTTACAATCATACATTGAGCTATAATTCAAGAAATATATCAAGTTAAGAAGAGTAAAGGGACGCTTTTGTTATACAAACCCTAGGGAGGAGTAGGATATTGCAATAAGTCCTGGACCTCATTCCAAGATGGGAGCTGACCATAAAATATTCCTAAATCCTTATCATAAATGGAGTCAGTAGGAGTCAAAAATTCACCTTGAATCGCAGGAATTGCCTTAGCTGAAGCGCTCTTAGAAGATGAATCGGCGCCGGTCCCGGCCTTGTCAGCTTTTTTAGGCTTCTCCACTAAAGCCGATCCTTCCTCCAACCCTTCAAAAGCTAGGTGGAAGGCGGAAGGCGTCATCTGTCCACTCCTGGATCACACCTTCTTACTCAGAAGACAAAGCCCCCGTGCCATCACCACTCTATCCGTCGCCACCATCACCGCTATGACCATCACCATCACCTTCTCCACCACTTCCACTCTCCGCCTCACCTCCTTCATCCTCGCCTCTTTCCTCCTCCACATCTTCCTCCTCCGGGACATCTGGACATGTGCTGGGGGAGGGTCCATCGGACTTCTTAAGTTTCTTCCCCCCGACAATTGGATGTTTCGAGAAGGGCTTCCTTTTGCTGCTCTTCGCCGTAGCCCCTCCTTTAGCTTTGGCGGCCCTCTCCTCAGCTGTGTCTCTTTGCTTGACCACTGACTGGCATGGCAGAATCAAGTTGTGCCCCAAAAGAGTAGCATTCCTGATCAAATAAGAAGCTGCTCTCTCCTTTTCCGGAATGGCTTCTATTTCCTCAGCCATCCGAACCAAACGATCATCCTCTACAACCGCAAAGCCACCTGTCGCTAGCAAGAAACAAAGCACATAAGGAGGAGCATTGCAGTCAGAACGGAAATTATAAGTAAGAGCCAACTTACAGCCAGAGGTGAAGCGGTGGAAAGAAACAGAGTCATCTCTAACAAAGAACCATTCCTTCTTGAACATGCTAAATTTTGAATATAAGTTCAGGACCGGCTTGAAAGACACGGCCGATTCTAAGCTAATATATGGAGACCCCTTCTTGTAGCCTCTCAAGTTGTACAGGTACCGAATTTCCCGGTTGGAAGGAGGACGCCCGTAATTTCTCTGGAAGATAATAAACAGACTCGCCAAGATGGCATAGGAGTTGGGCTGAAGCTGGAAAGGGGCCACCTTCAAGTATGTGATGAAGCTGACGATCCAAGCGTTGATCGGAGGAATGGCCCCGCACATGCAGTGATACCTACTATAAGCAAAATATCCTTCAGGGGGGTTATACGGCATCACTCCTTTCCCTGGCAACAGCATATGCGCTCTGTCAATCCCAAAGGATCTAAATATAACGTCAAGCTGCTCGTCTTTGAGGGAGCTGGGAAAGCAGTCAGGCGGTGAGTTCAAAAGCTCCTGAGGACCATACCCATCTACTAATGATCTCGGGGATGGTCCATGTCGTTCTAGCTCTGACTGAACTGGGGGCACTGTGGGGGACTCCCCTTTGTCCTTGGATTTCTTCTTGTCGGAACGAGTTTCTACTTTATGAGACATTATCTGCAACACAAAAAAAACACATCGTTAGAACAAGGGATGTAGACAAACAAGTACCTACGGCCTGGAATCTCATTCATAATTCAAAACATAAAAGCTCAGTCGGTATTTCGAGGTCAGAGTCCATTCAGCATTCGTACTTCCCAAGCGCATTCGGTAGTTCGGGTCCAAGGTCCATTCGGCACTCGTACCCCCAAGTGCATTCGGTAGTACGAGGCGAAGGCCCATTCGGCACTCGTACCCCCAAGTGCATTCGGTGGTTCAAGGCGAAAGCCCATTCGGCACTCAAACTCCCCGAACTCATTCGGTAGTTCAAGCATAAAGTTTATTCGGCAGAAGGAAACCTCACCTAGTCCGGCAGTCAAGCCTGGTTCGGTACTTGATTGATTCGGCTATTTCGAACGATGAAGGACGACAGAGGCATAAGGCCCATACTTATAGGCAAGCGTAGGATGACCAGACCAACCGGTTCGGCACTTGAGCCGGATGAAGGTGTCCAAGCTGAGGAAAACAAAGCGCGGCATATACCGGCATATGCCCCACTTTGGGGGGCAAATGTTGGGCATGTTCTCACCCAGAAGACCGAACCAACTCGAACCAAAGCGAATGCACCGATCAACCCACCTACCACCGGACCAAATAACCACCAAACCAAAACCACTCCAAAGACTACCGAACCAAAACCCCTCCAACCACCACCGGTCCAATGCTACCGAATCAAGGCAAAGAAGGCACTACCGAATCAATCAACGAAGGAACCACCAGACCGACCACACTCTCGCACTACCGAACCAATCCATGAACCAACCCACCGCCGGATCAACGAGGGCGCTGCCGAATCAATCAATGAAGGAACCACCGGACCAACCACACTCCTTGCACTACCGAATCGATCCACTAACCAACCCACTATCGAACCAAGGCAGAACCAACCACACTCCTCTCGCCACCAAATCAATCCACACGCCATTCCCTACCGAACCAGAAGCATACTTCCCCTACCGAACCAAAGTGAAGAAGGGATTACCGAACCAACAATGCCAGGCCAGATCATATCAGCCCAGGCCCACCAGCAGCTATATACATCCAAGATCCCTGCCCCCAGCCTCACTCTATAAATAGAGGGGCAGGGGTACAACAATGGAAGACAAGTTTGAGAGCTCAAGCACGGACAGAACTTTCAAACAACTTTCATACACTTGTAATCAAAGCTTTGTACTTGTAATCCGAACAGTGAAGGAGAATACATATGAAGTGGACGTAGGCACATTCTGGACGAACCACTATAAATCTGTGTGTCTTTTACAGTTTAGTCCCTGCTTTTTACATATTTGCATAAATCACCCAAATCACTAAGAACAACATAAAATCGACTAAATCATACGAATTGGAGGTGTTTGCCCATTTTTTGTGCAAACATTAAGTTTTATGTAAACCTATGCTCAGATACCAAGTTGTAGCATCTTCCATTTTGAAGCTGAAAAATAGATACAATTGCTAATGCATTCATCCTTAGAATTTTTTTCCAATAACAAAACAAGAACAACCATTATATGTGTAACATTAAGAGAAGAAGAATTCATAAATTCTGATCAAACATTTTCATTAATTCATTTGCAAATTCAATGCATTTAATTACATTACATAATCCCATAATTTAATCGTTTAGATAAAATATAACAAATAAAAATATAATTTCATCAGCGATACTATGAGGATGTTCCTTAGATGATCAGAGTCTTAACTATTGGATATTATGGACCCATCATTACATACATTCTACAATAAATAAAAGCAGTTAACACTGCATAATGGACATACTTCTAAGTAGTATCTCTCCTCCTGCAAGTCTTTGAAAGCTTATTTGTCTAAACCTGAAATACCCTACCCTCCACCTATCGAATTCAAATTGAGTACCCAAGAGTTTAGGGGAAAATCAAAAACTTCGGGACGAACAAAAAGACTGGCGTGATTGACATTATACCATCTTAAAAAAATTGGGTAGTTAGTGATACTATACCATTGGAGTACAGAACGGATTTTCCTCACCGATATCTTTATAGTATATATGTCACTCATAACATAAATGCAACCAAAATGATTATAACATCATCATAATATCTATATCGTTATCATCATGCATAATGAGTCAAAATGAATAGTCCATCATTCATTGGGATCTAATGGCTACACATGCCCACACTTACCTATTCCCATGAAATATCCTTGACATAATTTTCCCAGGGTCATTAGGACCCAATCTTAGTTTTCAAAGGCCAACTAAAAAGCTATTAGACTAACTTGAGCAAAAATATAACTAGATAATCTAAAATCTCTTGTCCAACAAGAGTAAATAACCATAGCTTTCATCCAATAAAAGAAAAACAATGATGAAATTCTTTGTTATGAGTGTCTTTCTATACATAATTCCCAAATTTTAGCCTCAATATCGGTAAATCCCTATGCATTGAAATCGAGAACCTGACCAATAGGGGCTTAAATGTTAGAGGATAGGACATCATCTTACCTAAATCTCCATTCAAAATCTAGTTTTAAAATATGCATGAGTCATGTCTTTTGCTCGGTTTAGGGAATCCAAACACAATGTGATCTTCTCGATCCGTTGGATGCAATTTTACTCATTTAAAGTTTATGTTTGACCATGCCCACCATTGGGACAACCTTAATTGGTCATCAATTCTCAAATCCCTAAGGTCGTAAATGTTGGCTTATAACATCTAAGTGAGTAAGTCAATAATTTAGCAAATGCAATAATAATAGATCAAGATATAAATTGGACATACATCATCATCCATCAAATATATGTTCATATGATAGTCATTTTATACACAAGATAATATGTTAATAATAGTAATTTCCTTCACAAAAATTCTTTAAAAATAAACTTAATCGTTTTTTCTTTCCTTTGAACACTTGTCAAAATACTTAACAAAATCCTTTTATTTTATTTAAGGAAGACATAACCTAACCTAAAGTTAAAAACTATCAAGTTTCATTAAGCAAGCAATCTTTATTTTCAAAAACTTATGCAATTGCACATTTAAAATTTTAAGCCATCGCACGTCAACAATATAGGCTATTGCATGTTAAGAAAATCATAGTCATCAAATATTTACACTACATGAAGCTATCGCACAGTAACGAATGTTGTTAATGCATATTAACCAAATTGAAGGCATCGCAATTTGGAAACTTATAGTCATTTCAAGTTGATAAAAAGAGCTACTGCAATTGGAAAAAAAATATAGAAATCACAAGTTGAAAAAAAATGATACTATTGCTTGTTGAAAAACCATGTCAATCGCATGTTGATAAATACATCCATCACAAGTTGACAAATACATGTCATGGCATGTTGATAAAAATAGATATGGCAAGTTGATTAAAAAAACTTATTGCAAGTTGATTAAAACATAGCTATCTCAAGTTAGTTACGACATTTCTATAAATATATGAAAACTAGTTTGTTTCCTTTAAATGTAATAACTTTTAATCAAACCAATTTCCATGTTAAATTGTCATTATTTAATCAAAATCATTTTAGAAAATTTACAACAAAAAAAGAGAGAAAATTTCTCTTCTTTCCCATAATATAAGTTTTCTATTATGTCATTGATTAACATTTTGCACTTAAAAACATTTTGCATAAAACAATTTCTTTTAACTCGAAACTAGTTCAGAAAAATACCTAAACATTCCAAAAAATAAGAATTTTCTTCTTCAACCTAATATAAAAAATTTCTGAACAAAATAATTATTTTTCTTAGATAATTAAAAATCGAAATTGTCTCCAAAATAAAAACTAAAAAAACTGAATTCCCGTTTTCTTGCTTAGAAAATTCTTATTAAATTCATAATAATTTGAAATTTTATGATATTAAAAATCCACCTCCAAATATCATTCCAATCGTCATATACAAAATTTAAAGCATTAGAGAACAAAACATAACTTTTAAGTTCCCTCGAGGAAATTACATAAAATATTTGATAATATCATAACACATCCAAATAATTATCTAAACCATGATAAGCATCAACAAATTATTTCACGTTTCATCAAAAATTAGAAATTAAACTATATACAATAAAGAGATGTAAACCTTATTTACCTTTATTTGATCTTATGTGAAGATAACTGCCTTGGTTCTTTCCTTGAGATTTCCTCATTATCTTCTACTTTGTTGAATGAAATTTTAATAGAGTTTCTCAAGTCTATGTATTTTATTTTCTTTTCTTTGTTTATGAATAGTGGCCGATATCTAATGAAGGAGGGGGAGAGAGAGTTAGGGAAATAATTTAACATGTGCTATCATTTTTCATTATTCCTCCCTTTATAATTAAAGCCCTTATTATTTCTTTCCCTATAAACCAATTCTCTATATTAAAGTTTGAAACACTATCTATATATTTGTATTCTCCCACAATTTACTTAATTATTTTCAAATTAAATATCTGAAATAATGTGCAACAAAAATTAACGGTATTCTATGTGCGTGTGTGCGTGTTCATATAGTGTATGTTCTAGTTGTATATTATGCATACATTCATACATATATGTATACGTGCATACGTGCATACATACATACATACATATGTGTGTGTGTGTGTATATATATATAGTTGTAAATCCTAATAACTGTCTTTGTATAATTAGTGTTGACGTATATACAATGTCTTATTGCACATGTTCCCCTTTACATGTACACTTACCTACCCTTACACACACATACATATCTATACTTAAATTTATGATGTGTGTGTATAAAAATCATAGATTTAAATATATTTTTAAAATAAACGAGAAATTTAAAAATAACATCGCTCTAACTGTAACCTTTCAAAGACCTTTTAATACATTTATTTGATTTAATGCAAAAATTTATTAATATTAAAACATATAATTGTAAACTTTCAAATACCTTTCGATACATTTATACTATTTAGTGCACCGATTTATTATCATTAATGCACCTAAATGTAATATGCCAAATTCCTTTTAGTTCATTAACTATGATTTAATGAACTAATTTGTTAGCATCAATAAACTATAAGTTCCAGTGCTTTAAATTATTTTGAGAATATTTTTTCAAATTTGAGCTAAATTTTCTAGTGCCCATTGCACTCGATACGACACTTCAAATACCAAAGTAGGTTTTTCTTCCCAATAAGTTTTTTAGTCATGTCTTTTAAATGCGTATATTAATTTGCATTAGGCATATGAGTTTCATGGAAGTGACAATCTTTCCAGACCTTCATTCTTCTTCTATTGCTTCCTTCAAAACTAGCTTCCTATGTAAGATAGCGTTTTGGGTCATAAGGTAAATAGTTTTCAAGGAGTTGTTCAACTTTGCATATTTCCCATTCAGTTGAACTAAAAATGCTTTCTAAGGTCATCCATCTTGCCTGTTGTTGTCATTGTCGTTTCAACTATTTCCATCCTTCCTTACAACATCATTACGTTTTACTGAATTGCTTGATTCCACTGATCAAACATCATTTAGTATCTTTTTCATTTTTGCCACTTCAAGCATACAAATTGATTCACCATTTTATAAAAGCCATTCGATGTGGTCGGCTTCTTCATAGTTAATCACTTTCCAAAATAAGAATTTTTTATCAACTCCAACTATTAAGGCCAATCAACCCAAGGTTATCCTCCGGATTCCTTACTTTAGTAAAAGCAGCAATAAATCTTTTCATGTAATTCTTCAATGGTTTTGATGTCCTATACTTTATGTTTGATAGAAAAATTGCATCCTTGGGCTATGCTGAATGTAGCTCAAACTCACTCAAAAATTTATTTGCCCATTACAAAAGACTTAGTGGACCTTGACTCAATTTTGCAGGACCACATAGTCTCCAACCCTTTAAGAATTAAGGGGAAACTTATACACTTCAAAAAATCATTCGCTCTTATGCAATCTATTGGTAGGTCATATCTGAGAAAATAATGCATAGGGTTGGTCAGTCGATTGTACATAGGAATGGATGGAATTGTAACCTTCTATGGGCGCTGTGTTGGTTAATCTCCATGGAGAGGAGATTATGACTAGAGGCAGTCACCAAATCATCCTCTTAATTCTCCTTCTATAGGAATAGTCTTATAGCATCATGGATTAGTTCATCATGTCCACCCATCTGCCCACGACAGGGCACATCAACTGCATCACTTGATGCCCGTCTCCACGAACGACCATAATGATCGATGCCCGAGCATCATGGCTTGCAGTCTGATGCCAAGGTCTCCCTAGGTTTGAGGAGTCCATATTTCTTGACCTCTTTACTCTGTCACTTTATCTTTCCTTACTGCATCCTCTAGATTTCCCTCTTCCACCGGTGCATCCTTTAGCAGTCCTTCTAGTACTTCTATCTATAGGGCTTAGATTCGATCCATATATCTACAACTGTCGTGGCATTACTCCATGCCATGATTATATCGATCAAAACTGATCCATAATGGATTGGTATCAATCGATCCACCTAGAATGGTTGTTCTAAGTAAATCATTTCCTTCTCTAGGTCTATCCCAGTCGGCTTTACTCCTCTCAATTGAACTACTTATATAGATCTAGTCAAAGAATTCCTTCCACCTTCATGATCTCTGGCATGATCCTTCTCTTAAAGGGTTTGCCTTATCCTAGCAAACTTCTAGTCAAGTCTTTGATCAACGTCCTCTATGTTGCTTGCATTCATTGATTGGGTGTAGCTAACATAACGTCCTCCAACACCTCTCTAGTTAGAAGATCCAATGGATGTTGCATAGTTACATCGCTCATACTTTGATTTCCAACATACCCTTCATCATTTACACCTCTAACTTGATTTTCCAAATTCTTCTTAGGTCCCATTTGATATGATCCCCTTGTTGATTTTATCAAATCATAGTAATAACAGAAATCTAATCTGATATTAAACTTTTCAGTCCGAGCATGAAAAAAATGTTAGTAAAAAAATTGACTAGCAATCCAAAAGGACTATGAAAAGAAAAATATCATATATGTAATTCTGATAATGGATTAGTGAGGATGGTAGGCTTCATATCTATGGGTATGATAGTTTTAGATAGCCGAATTAGATTAAATAATAGAAAATCAATAAAAAAAATATGAAAATATATGAAGAATGTTAAAGAAAAAGCAAGAAGCAAGGGATTTATAGTGATTCGGTTATGGTACGTCAACTTTACTGTTATTTTATTACTGTTGTCAAATTCGTTCCACAAGGAATAACGGATAAAATTTCAAAATTCTGTAGAAATTGTAATGGCAGCACTTACCCGAAGATATGTAACAACAATTTTCCAAGATCCATTTATTATTGCATGCATACCGACATTTATAGATGTAAATTGTGTTGTTAAGCCGAGAAGTCATTGATTTTCATTGTTAGTCCATAGATATATTAGATATTAAGATTAAAGAGTATAGGGGGAAGAATATGTCCAATACAACTAAGTAGATGGATCGTTAATGATCCATCCGTGGATTGGTACCGATCCATAAGAATTTTGCTTTTTCTCTGTTTTCTTTAAGATATGTTGTCTTCTTCATATATTGACATTCCTTAATGCTTCATAGCTGGATTTTCCATATATTCACCGAGAATGGTGACAACTGGGAAGAAATTGATGGATCGGTACTGCTTCATATTCAATCGCCAATGAGCCCTGCATCAATTCCTTCATTATTTTGAAGTTTAATATGATCGAGTTGCCGCTCATTAAAAAAGGTTCATTTGGCATACATCCCTGATAAAGTTTGTAAATACACAAAACATCCCTCCGTTTTTTAATAAGTTTGTAGTTCCTATTTTCAAATTCACACACATAAAAAGACCTAAATACCCTTTACATTTTTAACATTTCATATGCTATAACTTTCTGTAGGAACATCGGATCAGCAAACCATTTTCACCAAAAAAAAAAATTAATGACCTTTAAAATGAGATCTATTGTTGGTACCAAAAATATTATATTTACAGTAAGGGTGCAATTATTCCATATATTTGTAGAGAATTCAGCAAAATTTGAACATCATCGAAATATGCAACTATACCATATAATTGCAGACTTGTCTACAACTATTGCATATAATTGCAGACATTTCTGCAACTATTGCATATAATTGCAGACAATTATGCAACTATTGCATATAATGCAGACTTGTCTACAACTATTGCATATAATTACTGGCATTTCTGCAACTATTGCATATAATTGCAGATAATTATACAATTAGCGCATATAGTTGTTGAATTGTCTACAACTATTGCATATAATTGCAAATATTTCTGCAACTATTGCATGTAATTATAGACAATTATGCAATTATTGCATATATAGTTGCTAAATTGTCTGCAACTATAATTGCAGACATTTCTACAGCTATTGTATATAATTGTAGACATTTCTGCAACTATTGCATATAATTGCAGACATGTCTATGATTTAATGATGAAAATTGTTTGTTAATCCGTCGTTTCTACAAAAAGTTATTGCGTTTTAAAGATTGATAATTAATGGGGTGCAAAATTTAAATAAATGCGAGAATAACATCTACGTATGAAAAATCAACATTGCTGCAATGGAGGAGAGGGGTATTGTATAGAAGAAATTTGTAGTATTTGAAAATATGGACGTAATTTTTATCTTTTTTGAGGAGGTTGTTTTTTGTATTAAGTTTGATTTTAGGGTTGTGTCACTTATTTTCACTATAAAAAATCTTGGATAATTCTTGTTCAATATGAAAAGACTAATAATAACCAAATGGACGGCTATTATCACTCTCAAACAATGGTTATTTTGCTCGAGAGCTAGTTTCACCACCTGGACTAGAATCATAATAGTTCATTTTGCTAGCCTTTTGCTTCTTCTCATGAATACAATTATTTAGATTTTTCACTTTGGAAGAAAGAATGCAGTTTGCAGTATTCCTGAAACACGAATGGGTGACCTTACCAAAGATGGTTAGCATTTTGGGCCTTTTCTATCTGTAACTAAATAAACACACATACTCATAACTATAGACGTAAATTTAAAAAAATTACAATGTTGGAAGGAGTGACACTTCTTTGTATTTGTTCTAGTATAGACAATAGTACCAAATAACTTTGGCACATAAGGTTGATGACATCCTCTCAATCATGCCCAAGTCCTTGACTGTTTGCAAATTGTAGAAGTCAGCATCATTTGCCTACACTTCTCATCTATCGTGTTATTCTCTGTAATATTGTCATTTGAAATCCCGTTCAAGCTTTTGCAAGTGTTACATGTTGATCGAGTGTAAACTTCACTTGCTTCTTCTTTGCTTCAATCTGATCCATCACATCAACAGCTGTCTCAACCTCTTTGATGTCTTTAACTCTAGTGGCAGCTGCACCTTGCCAAAGTGATTCTTATTATGAAGTCCTTTGAGTATACCGCTTAAAATTTTCCACTTCATTTTCTTATTTTCATACTTAACACTTTGGGATAATTGGTTTTCTTTGACTACTTTTTTGTATTTTGCATCATTGTCTCCACTTTCTCAAGCTTTCTTGTTCTTCACCAGCACTTTCGTCTTTGACATAAGTAGTAATACTTTGGAATTATGGGCATAAGAGAACTGTTTTTCTAGGTTTTGCATAACATCTTGATTATGAGAATCTAGTTATTGATCACTATAAATCGATGATGTTGAGTTGGTCACCTTATGTCATCAATGACATGAACAAAACATGATCATCCTACTATGAGTGAATGCCAAGTTGAAGTGCAGCGAATTGATGGTAATATTGTTATGGCATAGCAGAATGGTAATATACGACTATTAATAAGGGTTGCTAGTGGAAGCATTCTGAGAATAGAGTTAGAATAATCGGTATTTTGGTATGGCATGTAAACATATTCACGCTACTGTAGAAGGAATGGTTGTTGATTAAGGGAATGGACATCTGATGCATGTAAGAAGGGTGTAATGACCCAACTTTCTGAGCCCCACAAGTTGACACTAATACGTCCACGTATTCCATGCAGAACAACTAAATGTTGGACTGAAATTTTTTAGGGGAATGAAAGGAGCTAGAAGATAAATAGAAACTAAATAATCACAGAATCTCACAGTGTAATAGAATAACATATATCAATAAACATAATTGTCTACATAGTCATTTCCAAACTGATACAAGCCTTACTAATACAAATCCACATGTGGACAGTTATAACAGCATGTCCCTACACATCCGATATATGATACAGATAATACAGCGGAAAACAAGAAAAATAATTATAAAGTCTCCTGCTCCAAGCTCCTACAAGATGCATCCGGGGAAAATTCGAACTACTTGGCCGCTCATAAAAATTTGATCATCCAAGAGTTTTAGGAAAAGAAAATAAAACTCTAGTTCAGAAATGGATCTGGTATGAGTAAACTCAGACATCTGAATTATTATGTTTAAAAGTACTTTAAAATCAAAGGTATCTCGTAAGACCATGCCGCATATAAACACGGACGGGTTTTTACCTTATGATAACCAAACCTTTCCTATTGAAAATCCAATGATACAATTATAATGTCTAGAGTACAAATATTTATTAATCACAGCTGAAATTATTACATTAATTAAATTCTAACATAATAGGTATACAACCAAAATTGTAAGGTGTCATATTAGAGAATGGATTCCATATTATGAGAACTACCTTCCAATGGTACATAACTATATAAAATGCACCGGGGTCTGACAAGAACATCTTGTACCCCTACCACAAAGGACTGCTCTACCACTTGACTAGTACTACCAAATATGATCACCTCACTTTGGGCCTCGAAGCATACATGAATGGATAGTTTTGGAATGACCATACCCTGATGGGAGTGACACACATGGCCATGCTGCATGCCCGATGTTTTTCATTTTCCAGTTGATGAGGCTTGATGCTACATTTTACCTTTATATAGCACTTCCTACTTGGAATGCTAAGACTGCCTTTTAGACAGAAAGAAAAAGCTAGAATTCATCCATACAAGTTTGTTTTGGGTCTAAACGAAACCAAAGGCACTACTTCTATTACATCCTTTTGGGGAATCCTTCCCAGGATTAACAGCAAATAGCCCTTGCACTTCAAGGCTCTATCTTCAATTTCATATTCTTTAAGATGTCTTCAAGTCGAAATGCTTGAGTTGGATCGAAGAGGTTTTTGGATAACATATCTGATCCCGGTCTCTTTGAAAAAACTTCTGATAATTTCTGATAGACTTAACCCCTGTTCTTTGGGAAATAAATAGATAAAAATAAGAGTAGAGATCACCCCCTAATCAATAGTGGACGTTTTTCCTTATCATTTATCCTAAAAGAACAAAACAAATTTATATGTTTAGTATAACACCACCGACAGTAAATGTACAATATAATTTCCGCGTTTCTCCTAGATATTTCGAAAGTTACGTTTTGGTCCAGATTTTGATATTCGGTTATTTAACTATCAAATAAACAAACATTCAAACATGGATTTCACTCCATATGGGATTCACTATGCTTTTATTAATTTAATCTTTAGTTAATAAAATCATCTTATAAAACTTGATCAAAAGATCCTTACACAACACTATTTCCAAAACCACTTCCATTCCTTTTTATACTTGGAAAAAGATTTATATACTTATCTCAACGGTATAAGTATATTTACCAAAATACAAAAGTTTTATTGTTTTCAAATTTATTTTTGAAAATATTACTTACTATAAACAGAACCACTTGTCCATTATAACAATTCCCTTTTTAAAAGCTTACTTCATGATTCAAAAACTTATAAATGTCCAGAATCAATTTATAAAACACTTTTGTAAGTCTACAAATCAATTTACCAAACCCCCTTACAAACCCCTAAAATCATTTATAAAACATTTCCTCATTTGAAACTCCTTTGATAAATACTCTTTATGAAAAACCCTTTAGAAAATATCTTTTGCAACTCATCCTTCTAAATCACTTTAAATAAATTTTACTTAGTAAAACTCATTTTTATAAACAAGTTATATTTACAAACACCTTTATAAATTAATAATATAACTTGAAAAATCTTTTATAAACCTTAACCCTAATCTGATTAATGAATTGAAATTTATTCGAAATCACATTTTATAATTTCAAAAGGAGGCTTAACAATCCCAGTGGTAGTAATTTAAGTTACCATTCAACATCGATTTCACTTTCAAGTCACTTAACCATTTATTTACATAAGTCAACATATATGTAAATAGAATTCATATCCAAATCAGGTAATAATATGTCAATGCAATCTAACTAGCATATACATATCCAAATAACATGGTAGTAGCAGGATGGTGATTTTGTCCTGCTAAATAGGTGTCTAAACAATTCGATCGATTTATAGTTAACAGAGATTTATTCTACTAAACACAAGTCCAAACAATCTAATAATTAATTTATAGTAGAACAGGGATTTATTCTGCTATCAAATGTCCATACAATCAAACAATCAATTTATAGCCGAACTGAAATTTATTCTGCTATTAGTTGTCCACACAAACAAATAATTTACATTTTGCATAATGGGGTTTTATTCTTCAAATGGTAGTCCACACAAACACAAACAATCACATCATAACTCATTCATAGTCATTTGTTTGCTTAATAGTACAACCATTTGAATTCTTCGAGTTCAAACCCATTTTTGAAAAAGAAGTACCTTTAAAACAATTTACTTGTTGGAAACAAAGAATTTAAAACTTAAAACTCCATTTTAAAATAATTATTTACAAGTTAAACCCTTATTTAAATCATAATCATTCTTAATAAATTCTTAACTTAATTTAGCTATAAATCAAGAAATAATTAAACGTTTAATAACTATCTAAATAATAATTAACTATTATATGATTAATTTAAACCCTAATTTATCCTTTATTATTTATTAAATAATAATTTAATCCTTCATTAATAACTAAACCTAATTAATCTCATTTAATTAATTAAAATTTCCCTTAACTAAAAATTTATTAATAAATTAAACCTTAAATAAATAATTTATTTTAAATTAAAGCCTTAATTAATTAATCAATAAAAATAATCAACAATTGTTTTATTTAAATAATTAAATTTATAGTTAATTATTACTTAATTAAAAATAAATCATATAGTTACATTATATTTAATTAAAAATTAATCTTACTTAATTAATAATTAATTAAAATTAATTTTATCTTTGAAAGATAATTAGTTAATAACTAATCTTAACTTAATTATAATTAATAAAACCCATTTAACACCAAAAAAGAATGTCCGCTCCTGTTATCCCCTTCCTTTCTCCTCCCATCAATTCAACTATTCCAACCTTACCTATCAACTCAGCCGTACACCTCCTTCCCTCCGAAGTCAACGCCGTTCTTTCTTCAGATCCTTCGCCCCCTCCTCCCATCTTGTCAGTTCCTTCTGTATCCATCACTGTCCCCTCTCCCCTCAATCCTGTCCGCTTCTCTCCTCCACCACCTCCAACCATCCAAACCAATTCACTACCTGACCCTCTTCCTCCTGACCCACTACCTCTGCTATCAACAAACCCAAAACACCCTACTTTATCCGCTAACACCCTCCCTGATGGTTCGTGTGAGCGAATATGGACTTCTTTGTTTAAACGCAAGCCGAGGAACGCAGGCAAGTATATACCTGTTGATCTGACACCAGTGTACGAAGATGATGCTTTAGTGCCGCCTGTTGAAGTTATTGAGGCTGGTGCTGCTGTCTGGAATGATACAATAGTTGGCTTCTTCCTGGATAAGCCTCTGTCGTACACGGCTGTTGTACAGAAGTTGAAATTCATTTGGAAACTTAAAGGTGCTGTTTCAGTTAAATCGGATGGTACTATCTTCTTATTCAAGTTCTCTTGTAGTGAAGATAGAATAACAATATTGCAGAGTGACCCAATTGTCATGAATAATAAACTTTTCATAATTAAACCGTATGACGCAAATGTGAGTAACGTTACTGGTTCAGTCACCACTGTCCCAGTATGGGTGAAACTGTACAACCTTCCCATATTTGCTTGGTCCCCTCTAGGAATAAACTGGCTTTGTAGTCACTTGGGTAAACTGTTATGCATGGATGAGATGACTGAAAAGCAAGACAGGTTAAGCTTTGCGAAGTGCTTAATTGAAATAAGGCCCGAAAAAGAACTAGCTGATGACTTCTTGGTTAAACTAGTTGAGGGAGGTCAGCAGAAAATCTATGTAGAGTACTTATGGAGGCCAGATGTATGTGTAATGTGCAACAGGTTTGGACACAAAACTGTTGATTGTGATAATAATGATAGCAGTAACACAATGTGTGATAAAGGAAATAGTAAAGCAGATAGAGAGGCAAGCAAGAAGGAAAACACTGAGAAGGTTCAAGCACATAAAAATATTAGACCAACCAAAAAGCAAACCGGTAGAACATGGCAACGTATTATAAGAAAGAAAATAGTTAAAGAAGTAACAAAAGAGAATGGGGAACAAACAGAAGAGGGGAGTGATGAAACAGTTCCTGAAAAAGTTAACATAGATATTCATGCAAGTGTGAATGCTAGGGAGAAAGAGCGAAAGGGTAAAGAGATTGAGAAATTCAGTGTTGAGTCTGATGAACTGGGTAATGAGGAAAGGGGAGAAGTTGAGCCTGTCAATATTCTAGGAATAATTAATAAAACTATTGAGGCATCAAACAATCTGAAAGAAGTATATAGTGTAGAAGCTGATTTAGTTGATAGACTATTGATTTCCAATAAATTCGATATTCTCAACTGTTTGGATGTTGATGATAATATAGGTACTAGAGATAATGAAAGTATGACAGTGGTTGAAAAAAGTGGAGTAAGCGGAGCAGTTAATGAAAATACCAAAGGAATGAATAATATTGGCTCTATAGAACAAGTAGACCAAATGGTGAGTAAAAGCATTTATACCAAGCAAGATAAAACTGATCGTATCACACAGTCGAGAGATATAATAGATAATATGCAGAATGATTTTACTACTGTTTCTGGAAAAATGGAAATCAGGTTAAGCAATGAAGGTACGAGTCATGAAGGACTAAAATCAAGTGAAAAGAAGAGTAAAAAGTGTAGAAAAAAGTTTTCTTCCTTCAGCAAGACTCCAAACTCTAATGACGAAACATGCATGCGTGAAGTTAAATGCACAACTCAGCAAAGTCACCAAACCGATATTGCTAGTGTTCATGTTCCAGCTCTTTCTTTTATCTACTCCAACATTAAACCTCCCTCTGCCTACAAAAATCCCCCTCCATTGTCTCCCCTTACCTCTCCTACCACCTCTCCTGAGCTTCCCTCCGAACTGACTACACCATCATCTACAGAGGGTAATACCGGCAGAGTTGATACTCCGCTATCTATTGAAATACCTAACTATTTATCCTCTTCGCAAGCTGTGACGAGGAGAATGAAAATAGAATTGATTAAAGCACGTGCTCACCAATGATAACTTATCTAGGAGCATGGAACATACAAGGGGGCAATTATGTCACCAAACTTGACCAAAGTAAAATGCTTTTTGGCGCTCATAAGTTATCTATTGTTGCCATGCTGGAGTATAAGCTAAACCGTTGTTTAACATTCAAGGAAGCTAACTTCAACAAACCTGATTGGAACGTTATACACAACCTGGATGAAGCGTCACATGGTAGGATCTTAATTCTTTATAACCTTGTTGAAGCATCTGATGAGCTGGTTAGGGGAGATAACAGAACCAGGTACAATATTTGTGTAGTTACTGAGTATTTGATGAAGAACAAAGAAAAGCATAAGTGGAATAGGAGCAAGTGTGCTTGGCATAAGAACAGTGCTTATCTGATGCCATGTTTTCGCTTTGGCTGCTGTATGTGTACTAGTAAACTTTGTGCTTGCTTTCTTTCCCCACTGACCTATGCATTATCATTCTACTTAAGATAGCCTTTTGTTGTTTTTGTTTCTTTCTTTTTTTTCTTTTAGCTTCCAGTTCTTTGTATCGCTTTGTTTACTTTGTATTCTCTGAGCTTGCTCATTGTTGTCTGTGTTGTATTCTTTCTGGTGCTGCAATAAAATGGTCGGGGACCATCCAACCCCGTCGGCCTTGCCAAAAAAATAAAACCCATTTAATCTTAATTAATTATTAATTACTAAACTTAATTAATAAAAATTTAATCAGTATAAACTTAATTAAATTCATAAAACATCATTATTAAGTTTATAAAATATTTTCAAAACACTTTAAGTTAATAAAGTCAAATTTTGCAAAAATTAGAATTTTAAGCGAACTACATCCATAGCGACTATTGTTATGGGTGCTCGTAATCTAGAATTTATTTTACAATCCAATGCTATTTGAACCCTTTACCCTTTACTTACCAAAAGGTTTATAACCCAAAATTGGAAACTAAATCAAA
This sequence comes from Allium cepa, assembly GCA_030765085.1. NCBI lineage: Eukaryota > Viridiplantae > Streptophyta > Magnoliopsida > Asparagales > Amaryllidaceae > Allium > Allium cepa. The sequence goes on from CM060934.1 coordinate 210,069,373, forward strand.
GTTCAAAACTTGAAAAGATATTTCAAAATCCTTTTTAAGTAAACTAGTTTTTAACTTATGGAACTCTAAGTCGCATGTACAAATTCAAGTGCTAAACATCCCCTACCCTATATTCATGTTTTACACATTCCAATGTATTCATACCACATAATATCCAAGTTACATACAACATCATACTCAAAGCCACATATAATATCGTACGCACATCCAAAATTTCCAAACAATGTTACTACAATATCACCTCATATCAACAATACTATAAACAACCAAGACATATAATAATCCACACAATTCAACATATATCATTTAATAATATATTTAACATATAAAATTTTTAAATCTTTTAAATTTAGAAAAATAGTTTACTCACCAAAAATCCTTTGAAAACTTGTTTTAAATTTCAAGAACTTGCAAAACTTGATTTTTAAAATGCCTTAAGGCCAAGATGGCTCGACAAAGGCACATTTTGGCTCAACCTAGTGGTGAATGGGCTCAACTATGCTCCCTATAGGCTCAGCCACGAATGAATAGGGTATGTGTGGTGTTTTTTTGAAAGAAGGAGGAGGTAAAAATGGAAAATGAGGAGTTTAAAGCCATTTTGAAACATTAAAAGTAAAAACTTTGATTATAAAACATTTTAAAACTAAAGTGGAAGCCATGGAAGATGCTAAGAGCTTAGGAAATTTTCAAAGAGAAAAGAAAATGAGAATAAAAATTAGGAAAATGAGTATATATATTATGTGAACAAGCTGAATTACAATTTCAACCTGGGTACTTTGCCCTCCTCTCCGTAAATGCCACCTCACTACCCCTTTCCATCTCACCATGGATCCAGCTTCCTAGCCACCACACCATCATATCAAAGCCAACACCATTTTAGTGCACTTCTACTTATGTTTCTAATGGTATCTTTGTATATTAAAATATGTTTAACTTTAATAAAATAATAAATCGTATATTATACAATTTCTATATCTAAGTGTACAAACATACACTCATATGCATTTTCATGTCTAAACATTTGTAAATGTATATGTATATGTATATATATATATATATATTTGTGTGTGTGTGAAAGCGTTATGACATTTCCGACAACTTTCGGCCGACGAAAAATTGAAAATTGGGAAAATGAATTCTGGTCATATTTATAATCTTTTTCAAACTAAGTATTTTTATCAAAAAAAATTTAAAACTATTTCATTACCATTATTTATTATTTAAAAGAGTTATATTTTAATTCTAAAACCTATTATTTGAATGGTTAAAATTAATTAAATATTCACAAATCAAAGCAGTGAAATTCCGGGTCGTTACACTCATTCCCCTTTAAAAGAATTTCGTCCTCAAAACTACACATCAACCTATCCTAGAAAACAATTAACCCTATAAATTAGTTTGTATGACGTGCATAGGTCATTCTTATGCAAAAATATGATTCGATCACCACTCGAATACATTATTTTATTTTCGAACTAGTATCGCTCACCTGATTTTCTAGTGCAGATTCCGATCAGGCTCCTTGATTTAGAACCTTTGTCCTCATTACATAGCCATAACTATGATAGAAAACTTTGGTCCTATACTGAAAATCCTCATCAAGTGCTCGCGGTCAAAAATCGAGTAATAGATCCTTATTTGGAATGATGTGAAACACCTCAAAGCAAATGGAAATAGAAGATGATCTATGTCCAGCCTACGCATTTTCTTAATTGGTTTCCCCTAACACTAATTCTATTTCCACTAAATTATTTATGAAAACATTTAATAGAACTAAACTTAGGTTCAACTTTACTATTCCACTACATCCTAAGAGTATGTTCCCCTATTTGATTTAACTATTCTATTTTGCATTTATTTCCTTAAGAAAACTCAAGATCCAAATACCGGGGTTTTATTTCAAAAACTTTTTAAATTGAAACTCTATATTTCTACTATAGAAAATATATACATATAGCCTGAGTAACTCCAAAATGATACTAAGAAAGTGGATGCTACCAAATAGTATCGTACATTCCCTTAACAAGAAGGGTAGTACTCAAGAGAAGTGCTTACCGTCTGAACACATCCCTTTCCCAATTTTAAGTTATTTTCGAGCCACTCGAACTAGTTAACTTAAAATATTTCTTTTATTTCAAAATCTCGTTTTTGAAACAATACTTCATATTTTCCAACAAAACATTAATCACCCACTTGCTTTGAGTTCGTTCGGGTTAGAATTGTTTTGATTGTACAATGATAGAGAGAATAATTTAATAAGTACACTATAACATTCACCTAGGCAAACATCTGATCGTCACATAGAAGATTGTTCTGATCATCACCAAACAATCAAGACCCTATTTCACCTAACCAATCCAAAGAAAATACTTCTTGCTTAACAATTTCATCCCTATAAATTTAATTCTTGAACCAAAAGTTCTTTCAAATAATACTATTATTACTTTTCAAAACCTTGAAAATCCTTTTCAAAAGCCCTGGGATTTAAGTCCTCAAGTTTCCTACTTAAATTATTTTTAATCAAAAGACACATCTTAAAATTTTGTTTATTAAGATCGACATTTAAAAAACCATTTTTTTAAATATTTATTTCAATATATTTTAACTTTTTTTAACATCCTTCATTAATTCAATTTTTACCCCAACATTAAGATCGAACGCCTTATAGTCAAATTATGGAACTTAATTCATAAGATGTTCATTTCAATGTTTTTCCCATTTCTATTTACCTACTATAAATCTTAAAAAGGGAAGCTACCTACACAAACTAATAATAGTCATGCTCAACTGGAAAAGCATGGCTAACAAAATCCTAATTGATAATAATATAATATTATTATCACTTAACAAACAATGCCTCAACTAACAAACCATACTATACTATACTCTTTTTAAAATCATTCTTTATATATAAAATATATTCTAGGTAAAATTATTTCATTTACCCAATTTCAAAACAATACTATGTCCGTTGGTCTTGTTTAAGTGTTTAAGAATCTCTAGCGACAACATTGATCAAGCGCATCGACCAAAATTCTTAAGTCACTCAGCAAATCAAACAACACAATGTAAACTATTTTTATATCATTATCAAATACATGCTCTTACATACATACACTCAAACTCATCATAAGACATTCCATTACCTTTTCTATTAATGAGTTGCCCTACCAAAGCCAAGGTTCTCGCTTATCCTTGCGCTCTAATACCACATGCAATGACTCGCCTTTTCGAACCCTAGAAGTCGACACTAATACATCCACGGTATTCACGTGCCGAACAACTAAGTGCCAGAAAGACAGATTGTTAGGGGAAAGAAAAGAGATAGAAGATAAGAAGAAACAAAGCAATCACAAATCTCATAATGCAATGGAATAACATATATTAATCAGCATAATTTTTATAAAGTCATTTTTAAAATGATGCATCAGAGTCTTACTAATAAAAATCTACCCTAGGACAGTTATAACAGCATGTCCTTACACATCTAATATAGGATACATATAATACAGTGAAAAACAAGAAAATAACTAGCTATCGATGAAGCCTCCTGCTCTAAGCTCTTCCAAGGTGCATCTGGGGAAAACCTGAACTACTTGGCTGCCCATAAAAATTTGAACACCCAAGAGTATTAGGAAAAGAAACTAAAACTCTAGGTCAGACATAGGAATTGTGTGAGTAAACACGAACAACTGAATTATTATGTCTAAAACCCTTTAAAATCAAAGGTAACTTGTAAGACCACACCGCACATAGACACAAATAAGTTTTTACCTTACGATAAGCAAGACATTTCCAATTGAAAATCACTGATATTTTGATAATGTCTAGAGTACAAATACTTATTATCATAGCCGAAATTGCTATATTAATTAAATTCCAGCATAATAGGTATATAACAAAAATCGTAAGGGCTCGTATTGGAGAATTGGATTTCATGCTATGACAAGTAAGGAACTACCTTTCAATGTTACATCTCTAGATAAAATGCACTGGGGTTTGATAAGAACATCTTGTAACCCTGCCATACACGACTGGTCTACAACTTGAATAGTAGTACCGAATATGATTACCCCACTTTGGGCCTCGAAGCATACATGAGTAGATAGTAATTGATCTAGATTTGAAAGGACCATACCCTGATGGAAGCGACCCACATGGCCCTGCTACATGCCCGATTTTTGTCAATTCCTTATTGATGAGGCTTGAGGCTACATTTTAGGTTTATATAACACCACCTACATGCATTGATAACACTGCCCTCTAGGCAGAAATTGAATGCCAGCATTCATCCATACAAGTTCATTCTGAATATGAACAAAACCGAAGGCACTACTTCTACTACATCCTTTTCAAGGAATCCCTTCCAGGATTAATAGCAAATAACCCTTGCACTTCAAGGCTCTATCATCAATTATATATTCTTCAAGATGCTTTAATTTCGAAACGCTTGAGTTGGACCAAAGCGGTTTTCAGATAACATATCTGATCCAAGTCCCTTTGAAACAATTTTCGATAATTTCCACTAAAATCAACCCCGGTTCTTTAGGATATAAACAGACAAAGATAAGGCTGGAGACCACCTCCTAACCTTTGGTGGAAGGATTTCCTTATCATTTATCCTAGAAGAGCTTAACGAATTTATGCATATAGTATACCAACACCAACAGTAACTGTATCATATAATTTCCATGTTTCTCCTATATATTTCCAAATTTACATTTTGGTCTAGATTTTGATAGTTGGTTATTTAATTATCAAATAAACAAACATTCAAACATGGAACAATTCCATTTAGGATTCACTAACCATTTATTAATTTAATCTTTAATTTTAAATCCACTTTATAAAACCTGATCAAAAGAACCTTACACAACACAACACTACTTCGAAAACCAATTCCATTTCTTTTTATGCAAGGAAAAACATTTACATACTTATCTCAACGGTATAAGTATATTACCAAATTTTACAAAAGTTTCTTTATTTTTAAATTTCTTTTTGGAAACATTGCTTACTATAAACCAAACCACTTATCCATTATAACAATTCCCTTTCTAATAGCCCACTTCATGATTCAAATAACTTATAAATTTCCAAAGTCAATCTATAAAACACTTTTATAAGTTTACAAGTCAATATAGAAAACCTCCTTACAAACCTCTAAAATCATTTATAAAACATTTCCCTATTTAAAACTCGTTTGATAAATCTTCTTTAAGAAAAATCCTTTATAAAATATCTTTTGCAACTCATCCTTTCAATCACTTTAAATAAACCTTTTTACTTAGTAAAACCCATTTTTATAAACAAGTTATTATTTATAAATACCTTTATAAATAATAATATACCTTGAAATATCATTTATAAACTTTGACCCCAAACAGATTAAGGAAATGAAATTTACTCAAAACCATATATTATAATTTCAAAAGGGGGCTTAGCAAAACCATGGTATTAATATAAGTTACCATTTAACATCTATTTCACTTTCAAGTCACTTAACCATTTATTTACATAACTCAACATATATGTAAATGCAATTCATATCCAAATCAGGGAATAACATGTCAACGCAATCTACCTAGCATATACATGCCCAAATAACATAATAGTACCAAGATGGTGATTTTGTCTTGCTAAATAGGTGTTTAAACATTTCAATCGATTTATAACTGAACAAGGATTTATTTTGCTTAGCACATGTCCAAACAATCTAGCAATAAATTTATAGTAGAATGTATTCTGCTATCAAATGTCTACACAATCAAATAATCAATTTATAGCAGAATGGAAATTTATTTTACTATTAGATACCCACATAAACAAACAATTTACATTTAGCAGAACAGGGTTTTATTCTTTAAATAGAAGTCCACAAAAACACAAATATCACATCATAACCCATTCACAGTCATTTGTCTACTTAATACTACCTACATTTGCCTTGATTACAAAACCATATTTGAAAAAGTAGTACCTTTAAAACAATTTGATTCTTGGAAACAAAGATTTTAAAATTTAAAATTCCTTTTTAAAATAATTATTTATAGGTTAAACCCTTATTTAAATCATAGTCAATCTTAATAAATTCTTAACTTAATTTACTTATAAGTCAATAAAATATTTAAAACTTTAGTAGCTAATTAAGTAATAATTAACTATTACATAATTAATTTAAACCCTAATTTATCCTTTATTAATTATTAAATAATAATTTAAACCTTCATTAATAATTAAATCTAATTAATCTCAGTTAATTAATTAAAATAACCTTTAATTAAAACGTAATTAATAATAAACCTTAAATAAATAATTTATTTTAAATTAAAGCCTTAATTAATTAATCATTAAAAATAATTAACAATTGATTTATTTAAATAATCAACCTTATAGTTAATTAATAATTAATTAAAAATAAATCGTATACTTAATTTATATTTAATTAAAAATTAATCTTACTTAATTAATAATTAATTTAAACTAATCTTATCTTCAAAAGATAATTAACTAATAAATAACTTTACTTAATTATAATTAATAAACCCTGTTTGGTATTAATTAATTATCAATAATTTAATAGACAATTATAACATCTGCCATTACATACAACATTCAATCACAGTGGAATAGATAAATAGATAATCTCCTACATAGCTAGATCATCCTCTTACATGCTCATCAAAACCTAGTAAACCTAAAATTCATAACTCTTAACCTACTCAAATTAAATTTTTAGCACTTGAGAGTTTAAGGGGAAAACATAGACTTTAAGTCGAATATAAAGCCTAATGTGAATAATAATATGACGTCTCGATTTATTGATATTACGTGAGACCATGCCACGTAGCGAAATGGTTTCCCCTCCCTAATATCCTTTAAAAGCGTATCTTTTGCAATCAAAATGCTACAACCAAACTGGTTATAATAAACAATATACAATAATATGTATGCATATAAAATAGGTAATCAGTGAACTATCTGTCCCAACATCATAGTTTATCAGGTTGACAATAAACCTATGGCTGACTCGGGCCTACTAGACATCATAAAAGCTCCAACTTGCTGTTAGAGAAAAACTGAATGATTTATCCGCAACTTACCATTCTAGGGTCAACTGATCTCAATGGTATTGCGGGCTCATCAATAACCTATCTCTACTCTATATATTCCTTTCTGTGTGTAACCCTCTTTCAGTCTTACCCATGACACTACCCTTCACACTGGAATTTTTGGACTTATATTAGCTAGGCGCTACTAGCTAAATTATAGGGCACGACCCCAAACCAGTCTTGTATGGTTTATCTCTGGCTTATTCTTTTAGTAAAGTTCTAAATTAACAACCTTGTTCATATTTCCTTGAAAAAAAAATCTTTATAAATGATTTAACCCTTGAAATCATACTTAAAACAAGGAAAGCATTGGTTCTTTACTTTACTCAAAATACTTGTGCCATGATATTTGCTTTACAAAAGATTGTTCATGAAACTCGAAATCATTAGGGTCTTCGCCCTCTCAAAACATTGTCTTATAAGCCAAAACTATGTAATACCTATACAATTATAAAACTCGACAACATCATTGCCATTAAATATCTTTGCACACTTAAAAGCATGTCGAAGTATTTTATTTCAAAATATATGAGGATGATATCAAAGTTACTACTTTATAAGTTATAATAGTATTAAAACTATAAAATTTGATCTTTGGAAACACATAAAAACATTGGAATCAATGCCTCATTGAGGGTATAAAATTTAGTAGATGTGATGTCGATATCTAATACATCGACATGGTTAAAGCATTATTGATTAAGCTCGATGACTATTTATAAAGCTACATAGACTAGGCTCGATGACTAGTTAAAGCGGTCTGGCTAGGATCGACAACAAGTTAAAAGTGATAGGGCTAGGCTCGACAACCAATGGGTCGGCGAGTCAAAAACCAGTAATGGTATATGCAGCAACATGTTTCTAGTATAAAATGCTGCAACAAGCCTCTGGGTGTAAAACTAGGCATGTATAGACATCGACATTGCCATATCAAGGCCTACCTCTTTTATATTTATTATTTTAGCCTCCATGAGGTTCAAAACCCATCCGCTTCATGCCAGACTCGTTGACATCATGCAGTATCAGTTTGTTCTACTTCGATGACACTGGGATGCGGTGAGTGGTGGCTCAACATAGCCAATATCAACATGGTAGAATGGTAACTAATTTGAAAACTATAATTTTACTATAAAAAGTGTTTCTTTTTCACCCAACCACTATAATTTATTAAAACCTTATTGGCTATCAAAACTTTATCAAATTATTTATTCGAAACTGCCTCATGCCATACTTTTAGTTAAAACATTTTTTAAATTTAGCCCATTTTATAAAAAAAATATTAAACAAATAAGCCCTTTAGACTTAAGTAATTCATTTATCATTCCTAATTTCTTAGGAAAAATCCTCAAAAATAAAAATAAATCAATTTACTCTTCAACATATATAAATTTCAAGGTCAAAAACTATTCTTAAATATGTTTACTAATTAAAACCCAAAATTCATCAATTTCTTCACTTAGAAAAATCATACAAAATCCGTACTTGCTTGGAAAATTATGAATGAAAACCCACTTCTAAAATGATATTTCTAACATCGTATCAAAATTGCAACTAATTTGGGTTTCATATGATAGGTTTTCCAACTCAAACATATCATTAGATTTTATATTTAAATTCTAAAAATCACCAACATACATGTAATCACTCAAACTACTAAAACATGGCATAATACTTGCAAAAGAAATGGATTTATACTTAAAATCGAAATATAACAAAAAAAACGTAAGATGTAAATTCATTATTCACTTAGATTTGGATGAGGAAGATCAGATTTAGTATAGAATTGATTTCTTTTATCTTTGATTCTTTAATCTTTTAGTTTCCTTCTTGTTTTTCCTTTCCTATGGTCAGCTTCTTTATATATTTAGTTTCCATGTGTATAAATGTATGAAGGAAATGACACTAGAAGGGTTTAAAGGGTAGGAATGAAAGTTATTTCCATGTTGCCCTTATCATTTTCCTTCTTCTTGTCCTAACTTTTTATTTCTCTAATTTGTTTATTAACTAAGGCATAGTCTAAACTTAATTATCAAATATTAATTTCCTTATCCCTTTACATTGTTTAATTTAATTTATCCAATTAAATGTTTTAAATAATGTTATTCAAAATTAGGGTCATTACAGTGTGTGTGCGGGTCGCCTAAGCCATAACCGTACTAAAGTAAGGTGTATCAATAGTATGTGCCAATCTACCACTTCGTTAGTACCAGAAAGGAGACTGATAGCACGAAGTAGGCTTCAGAGTCATGAAGTCTCTACAGTCTTAGTTACCTCTATGGTATCATGCCACCTATCCACCGATGTGCTCATCAGCATGACGAATGAGAAGTCACAACACTGCTTCTACCTATACAGGTAACAGAATGCTGGCCTAAGTGACGCAGAGGCGAAAGCACGTAGCAAAAGCATGCAGCTATATGTAAGGTGTCACTGATATGGGGTACGACCCCATGATCAGGCCGCTAGGATGGATTCTAGCCATCTAGTTCCCTCCAACGCTAATAAAAGGAGTACATCATGATAGTGACACATAGAACTAATAAATATAGACATGAAATCATGCTCATCGTTAGGCATGTAGCCTTACTTCTCGAATATAGGCACGAAACCATACTCGTCACTACATCTATCACCTCGCACACATAATTCTATTCTCATCATGTGAATGTCATCTACTTATAATAAATTACCGAATAAATATCACAACAGCGTCCCACACCACTGGGTGATACTCAAACATTCATTCACTGTTTATAAACTACATTCAAATACCATAACGTTCTATATAACGAGTCCAAAGGGGAACCAAAAAAATATTACCGAATGCCCTTTCCCAAACGCTATTAGTTTGTTTAGATTTCTCGTCATATAGAATTAAATATCACAAAATCATATAGGAGGATGACATCACCGTATCATATCAAAATCATCAACCAAATCAATATCAACGGTGAATCATTCATAACATCAAAATCTATACAGAGAAGATGAGAAATCTGAAATATTGTTTAAAATCATAGGAATCAAGTATATATATGCACGGAAAGTATTTTAATCTAATTTTGTTAAATATAAATAATACTTTAAGATAATTAGACCTTAATTAATAATATTTATTTATTTAGAAATATTATATATAATATAACTTTCGAATAAACACTTTAAAACCAAAATATCCACATTTAATAATTATTATACCAATTTTAAAATAAAATATTGCATTACAATTCACACATTTAAATTACATAAACTATCAAACAATAATCATTCACAAGATTCAACTCATAATAACACAAAAGAAATTATGAGAATGGGATAATAATCATTTTATAGTTAAATTGAATATCTAAGTAATTTTTAATTATTAAATATATGAAATACACACACACACACATATATGATGTGTGCTCTTCTCCATTACTAGAGGATCACACATTTTTCTCGAAAAAAATATATGAAAATATATAGCAAAACTAAATTAAATTTACTAGCCACAAAGTTTACTTTAAGATACTTAAAATGTTAACTTAATTGTATTTCTTATTTTTCAAAATATATATTCAACTTCTATAAAATTATTAAAATAAATATCTAATTTATTCTTTAATTAATTAATTTCTTAAAATTAATATATATTACATTTAATAATTCTCGAATAAACTTCACGAATACATTTATATATTTATTTTTATTATACTTTGATTGTATATAATAAAATATATTTTATTTATTATGTTCTTATTTTTTTTAAAGTATAGCCACTGCTCGACCGTACATCTTCCGTAGGTCGATCAATAAACCTTGCTGACCGACCGTTCCTGGAGCAATTTGCACCCATTATCAATCCAATTCTGATGCAAAATCAACGCGGATCATCACCATATCCAAAATTTCAAGTGTACGTACATGTACAAGCATTCATACAATCATATAGGCTTAGATATATAAGAAATTGGCTGATTTAGCATATATGTGTGAGTGAATAATACTCACCAGAATCTACTTTCCTCTTCTTTTTCTCCTGCTTTGAACGCACGCACACAAAACCCAACGCAGCCACCAAAAGCTTAAATTTCTTTTTGACATATATGCCAAACGATGTAGAGAACCATATGTTTAAATTTTGGAATTTAAAACAGTTCATTTGATTTTCTTTTTAATTTTAAAGAGAAGAGAGTTCGGGTTATTTGCTTGAGGAAGATGGAAAAAAAGAGAGACGATGAAGATATACGTGAATGCTTTTACGGAGGAAGATAAGTCTCGAAATAGAAGAATTTGGAGATCGGAAACATGGACATGGTGATGACTATTGGGCTTTAAGATATTAGGCTTAGCTTAAAATATATTTATTTTATTATTTAATTTCTTTTTATAAACTATTTTTTATTTAAAAATAATAATAAAAAATTCCAAACAAAATTTATATTCACCACATTCAGTTACTTACTCACTATTGTAAAGTTCCTGGACTTTAGTTTTTCATATTTTAACTTATTTAACTTAATTATCACATGTTTTCAATTTAAATCCATTTAATAAATCAATTACAAAATTATCCTTTTTTTATATTTAAAAATCTAATTTGATCAATTAATTTCTATTATTAACTTTAATTAATTGTTACTTAAAATTCGAGGTGTTACAACTATCTAATTCGAATTCAATCCTTATGTCCACATTTTACATTTCCTCATGTGTCAAGCTTATCTCAACAATTAATGTATCATCACATTATTTTAGTTACATCGTGGCTTTCAATAATAAATAAAATTATGAAATGGACGATTGAGGTTAAATTGAGCGCATGAGACAATTAAACGAGGAGAGAGAAATTGATATATCTGATTCATTTACTCCTGTCTTATAATACAGGTAATTACACTTTCATTAAAATATAATATACTAGTACTTACTATAGAGTATCACATACTGCCGTGCACAGCAATGATAATGGCCTGTTTTTTGGTTGATATGCAATGCGGATAGATCATTTTTTTCCTATAGGCATGAAATCAATTCCTCTTTTTCCCCAAGTCCACGAATACAAGTAAAATAATGTAGCCGCTTGATGTAGTACAAAGTAATAAAAAAATCCATTTGCCCTATATATAGGCCACAAAATATATGGCTGCAAACAAACGGGAATTCATTTAGGAGTTTGGACCAAGTTTAGGGATTCTCTTATCGAATTTCCATGTAGATTAAGCAATGACCATCAGCGATTTTATTCCTTTCCTAAGTTTTGATGCTGTCAAATATTAACTTTTTCAAATGGTCAATTTCAGTATTAAAGACGATAGCTTTATATTCCACTATACATATTATCATGTTCAACACAAAAAAGTATTATAATTTTAGAATATATAGCCGATATGAGTTTATTGGATTAATTATATGTATGTACTAAGTAGGTCAAATCAGGCTTAGTAGCCTTTGTGTTTACAATTTATTTTTGTATGGTTATCTATTCATTGTACATATGCCTTTATTTCTGATCATTGAACTATTGCGCTAACAGCCACTTCACCTACCACATATAAACACTGGATTTATATCAACTAATTAAAACAATTCACTGAAAGGAACCTTTTCATGTGCAAACCAATATAATTTATTTGTCCCTTGGTGGCTATTCTAGATATGTGGGTATATTGTATCATATTTATTAGCAAGAAAGAGATATGTATTATGATTAGGGTACATATCTTAAATGTGGAGTGGTGGTCCTTATTCTTAAGCACGTATCTTATCAACTTCCATATCTTTAACTAATAGCTAGTGCTTGTTAAATTAGAAATTTTAGAAGAAATCCACTGCACGAACGGTACACAAAGCTCCAAAATGCAAAGCTATAAATTTATGTAAATAATTGGTTTAGGCGTTTAGCTTAAGCAAAATGTACAAAAACAGCACAACTGGTTGGCAGGATTTCTTATCAACTGTACATTTGTGAATATATACCGGAAGCAAAGATAAGTTTTGCCTGGTTATAACGGCAACTTTAGACAAATCAAATCATGAAAGTTGTTTTCCATTGTGAATCATTCATAAAATTACATATATAGTCTGGTGTGCTCATCCTCTTCGCAGTTAGGCAAATCTTTTCTATGTTGTCGATGATTTTTGGCATTGGATAACATCAGACTGGCACCACTCATCCTTGCTTCCAATCATGTTAAAGTAATTTTATTATCCTGTCTTCTGAAAATTACAGTTGACATCCAGATATTATGAAAACAGGACTTGGGGTTAGATTGTGTTTTTATTCTGTACGTTGATATATTCTGGTTATAGACTATGACATTGTCTCATAAAATGATTTGTAGTAGATAAATACTTTATAATTTGAGGTATATGGTTCGTAATACGAGCATAATTAACAGTATTGTATATATTCCTTTGTTTTATTTGCATATACCGTGCAAAGTTTTCCAAAAATTATATAGAATTATAGTTACATACCTCTCCTTGAATCCATGGGTAAGCAAAATGTACAATTTTTGTAACAGTACTAAGTAGCACAACATTAATTTTTAGCTACGTTGAACTATCAATACGGATAAAACAAAATGAAGTGAATCATTGATAGTGCTAATAAATTAAGTTTGTACACAAGTGACAACATTTTTAAAATGGAAAAAGACATACGTGGGGTGGGACATGAAGAAGTGAGACAATGATAGAGATAGAGACAAATGGTTGATGTGAATGGAGTGAATCAAAGTTTGTTGAAATTGCCCCACTGATGCTACAGGCATGCACCCTCCTGATATCTGCCTCTTTATTCTTCTTTGGATCTTGAACTCTGAATCCCAACTCTTGCACAGATTTTTTACTTTTATTGGGAGAATAGAAATCTAAAGTAAAAGCAGTCATGTCCTTCTCCTAACTCTATGTCTTGCTTTCTCGGGATTGTAGCTTGTTTCTTCTTCTTTTTATTTTAACAGCAGGTGCATGCTGTACTGTTTAAATACAACATCAATGCTTCTAAATGGGGTTCCCAGCCACGTACGTGCATGGTGCGCGCGCGCGCGCACACACACATATATATAGTTAAATTGTGATGATACAAAATCACAAACAAAGGAAAATAAATATGCAAAAAAAAAAAAAAAAAAAAAAAAATTATTTTCCCTAATTAATAGACATATTTTGATTATGTTTATTTCTCTTTCTAATTAACTAATCAATTTATTTTTGCCATTTAATATTTATTTGGGCATTAAGTAATTGATTTACTTGGGCATTGTAATTGATGTTATAAATAGAGACTAATAGAGAGAGTGTAAAAAGGTGGTGGAAAGTTTATTTTGCTAATTTTCTCTTCTCCATCTTTGTTCTATTTTCCGATAATTTTAGCTATATAGATATTTACTCCCTTTCTCAGTTTAGTTATTAATTCAATGATATTTTGTTTATTTCTACTTTGATCTATTAATTGTAAACAAAATTTTGGTGAATCCATAAAGTCGGTGGTTGAGTGGAATATCTTGTATTATTGCGTTTTGATTTAACGTCTTATTTTCAATATAAGTTATTTCATTGTGATTTAGGTAACAAAGATCCGTTGATAAAAGCTTACGCAAAGCGCTACTATTTGCATAACAGTTTGGTACGCAAAGCTTAGAGTAATTTTGGTTTGAAAAATTATTGATGTCGTGTATGATTTCGTTTTCGAAGATGGCTATTTTGGAGGAGGAAAATTAGCGTATTTGAAAGCCTAAGATGAAGGACGTTTTGTACCTCAATGATCTTCATGATCCGATTGATAGAGATGAAAAGAAGCCATCTGATGTAGATAGGGGAAAATAGAAGACGATGGATAAGAAGATGATTGCTTTGATTCGTCAATATCTTGATAATTCAGTTTTGCATCATGTGGCTAATTGTGAATCCGCGAAGGCTTTGTGGGACAAGTTAGTATATTTATATCAGTCAAAGAGTGCTACTAGTAAGGCTTTCCTGGTTCGAAAGTTGGTACAACTAAGATTAGATGAAGAGAACTCTGTTGTAGAGCATTTGAATGAATTTCAAGATGTAATAAATCAATTAGCAAATATGAAGGTCAATTTTGATGATGAGTTGCGGACTCTTTTATTATTGAGTTCGCTTTCAGAAAGTTGGAAAGCTTTAGTTGTTTCATTGGGTAATTCCAATGCTAATAGAGCTGTCTCTTTGGAAAGTGTTCGAAGCAATCTTTTGAATGAAGTGCTTAAAAGAAAAGGGTCAGGTATGAAATCAATCTAAAGTGAGGCTTTGGCGGAAAGGGACTCAAAGAAAGATACAAATTGGAAGAAGAAGGACGCTAATGGTAAAAGTGATATCACTTGTCATTATTGTATTAAGAAAGGTCACGTACACAGCAAGTGTTATGCTTATAAATGAGATCAAAAAAAGGCTGCGTATGGTGATACTACTAGTGATGCACATGTTGATTTTGCTGAAGGTACCGATAGTGATGCTTCTTTTGATGTCCTCTTTAGTGAAAATAAGCCTTAGAAGATGGATCTGGTAGCCAGTTTTCACATTTATAGAGATGTGAATTATTTTTCTTCTTATGAGAAGAGTGTCGACATGATTAAGACAGTCAATGGAGAAGAGCTACTGATTTGTGGAATTGGATTTATCCAGTTTCGTATGCATGACGGTGTGGTTAGAGAAGTCTTTGGAGTCAGACATGTACTCACTTGTTCGTATAATCATATTTCTCTAGGTCAGTTGGATCACCATGGTTGCACTTATGAGACTCAAGGTTGAGTTTTAAGAGTGAAGAAAGATGCTCGTGTAAGGATGAGAGGAGTATAGGAAGAAGGAAACCTTTATAGCTTGGTTGGTTCTGTAGTCGACTATGGAAAGCGAGTGACGGTTGAAGGATCTAATTTACAGCAAGGTTGAGAGGTTGATTTGGTCACTGCTTATGATTCTAGCATTGATGATCATATTTTAGACAAGGGTCTTCATGTTGATGATGCTCAAGGGATTGATGGTGATCAGGTAATGAGCTTAGATCGCGTGATGGACAGGTGTCGAGTTGCAAAATCCACAAAGACAAGACAGAGATCTTTGTGGTATTACAAACGTTTTTGAGACCAGATTTGTGTAGTGCACCTCATTGGGAGATGAATCACTTGTAGGCGGTGGTTAAGATTTGTAATTTAGTGTGGTTGAGATATGTGGATTCGTGACAGATCTAGATATGGCATGCTTGATATGTTGGAGATATGTGATTTTGCATCAATGTGGAGTATTAAATTTTGGTGATACAAAATCACAAATAGAGGGAAATAAATATGCAAAAGAAAGAAAGAGAAGATTTTGTTTCCCTTGGTTAATAGGAATATTTGATTATATTTATTTCTCTCTTTAATTGGCTAATCAATTTATTATTTTCCATTTAATACATATTTAGGAATTAAGTAATTGATTTATTTGGGCATTAAGTAATTGATATTATAAATAGAGACTAGTAGAGTGAGTGTAAAAAGGTGGTGAAAAATCTATTCGCTAATTTTTTCTTCTCCATCTTTGTTCTTCTTCACCAACAATTTTAGCCATATAGATATTTGCTCCCTTTCTCAATTTAGTTATTGGTTCAATGGTATTTTGTTTATTTTAGCTTTGTTCTATTAATTAAAAACAAAATTTTAGTGAATTAATAAAGTAGGTGGTTGGGTGGAATATCTTATGTTATTGTATTTTGATTTCAGTTCCATCTTGTTTTCAATCCAAGTTATCTCTTTATGATTTGAGTGACAAAGATCCGTTAATAAAAGCTTCCGTAAAGCGCTACTATTTTCATACCCTATATATATACACATACATACATACATATATATATGTATATATATATATATATATAACAACTCATGGAGTCCGTTAAGTTGGTTGCGCTAGTTAAATTGTTTAAATATCCACCTTTTTTTTGAAGTTTGCTAACTAGTTTCTTGAAATTTTAGGAACCAATTAATCCTTTAACTGGTTAAAAAATTGATATAATGAAATTTTATAAAACTTACAGATTTGTAAAGATTGTTATGAACTAATATTTATAATGTTCAAGAGCTGAAAGTTGTTAAAGATCTTAATCACAATTGTAATGTGCAAACAATTGTAAAAAAATATCTTTATTACAACTTCTTTGAAATAAACATTTACTAAAGCCGTCTATTAAAACCTTAACGAAGCGAATGTCGTAAATGAAAAGTTGTAATAGAGTTATTTTTCTATAATGTACGAAATAACTCAGAAAGTTTGGTCCCGTATGACAAGTATAGCATGAATGTTATTTTTCATAATGAAACAGACTTCAATATTCATCTCATAAAATATTTGTTAGATATATCCCAGCACTGGACATGCTATCACACATCGATATTTATACATTTCGTAAATTATTCCATGTCATACGATTCACAAAATTTCAATAATACTTCTTTTTTGTTCCCCGTATACGTGCATTTGCATATAATATGGAAAATAAAGGGAAAAGATGTTGAAATTTTGTTGAATTGTTAAGGTAAAATTATTTATGAAATGTAAAAATGATATTGTGTTGTAATGGAAAGTAGATTGACTAGCCAACAAAAATTACATTAGACTTATACAATCTATTAAGACAAAAGCATATTATATTTAGATAAAATATCTTAAAAAGTCCATTTATAAAATACAAAGAAAACATATTCATAGCCCACGAATTAAAAAGTTGAAGAATTTTACGGTTACACCCATTTTTCATCCAAAAATAATCAGTGTCAAGTAGGTAATGTGAAGGAGCATCAAATTATGCCATATGGGTAGCATAGAAAATATTCGAAGTCCTCTGCATGTGGGATCAGCGCGGTACAAAGCGAATTGAGCCTGAAGCGACATTTTCTTATAACATGAGTGATACTAAATTCGGTAGGAAGAGTGATACTTTATTCAAGCAGAGCACTCATTATGATGTCTCGGGAGCTTGAACAAAGCATCATATCCATAACCTCTTAATCCGGAATTGCACACATTTCAAATACAGCATCCAAGGCACCGTGAATTTAATACCAGGTTATCTCATGCTTGAAGCCTACAAGCTATCAATAGGTGCAGTATCTTTGTTAGGCTGCACAACCTAGGTCCAATACAAGAATGCCACAAAGTACTCTTGCAAATCAATGTACTTCAAAAGAACTAATGAAATTGCTCTACTAGTATAGCACAATGCAGTGCATCGTCATTACTTACTAAGGAAAATCAAAGTGCATCAATGAACAACATAAACATTAGACATGTGGCAAGCATCCGATGGTAGTGTAATTAACTACCATTCATGGTACTCAAAAATCCATGCACAACAGCCCTCATATCCCCAAGTACTACAAATGGTGACTCTTAAAGGTGGTAAAGAAAATATATGAACCATATATATCACATACCCATATAATATTCATAGCAGAAGGGTAAAATATAATAATAACATATGGATGTGCAAGACTATCCAATATGATAACAATATGAAGAAAATAGGACCCATCATCATAATACATAACACACCAAACAAATGGAGTTCAGACGATACAACATGCCAAAATAATGTCTCATATACAAAATAAAGTCTAACATATCAAAACCAAAAAAATACTTGATAAATAATCATAACAATTAATAGCTTAGTCATAAACCTTCTCCAGTTAGAAAAGTCTTTCCAATCTATAGTCCATTCCTACTCAATGAATAAATTGATATAAAGAGAGTCAGACATAAAGTCAGGTGAAAAGGAAATATATTACTAAACATGATATATATCTGATACACTAATATAACATGAGCAATGCACTAAGTGGTAACTAAGAATAAACAACATATGTAAACTAATGTAGATATAATAAGTGAGCAAGAGCCTAGAGTAATGTCGTATCGTACCTAGTCATGCTCTTCTTATGCATCCAACAAGTTAACACAATCAACAATAGTGCTAATATCACTACTATAAATATCATATAAGGAAATATGTAGGCCGACGTGCTTATGATAATGAGCCAAAGCTCTAAGGTATCCATTTATTGTACCACAAACATATCTAAAACTGTTACAACTCCTTTCAATCGAACTAATATACATTGGAGAAGACAAAATTCAAGATGGTTATAGATATAGATGAGCGCCCTCATCTCTATCCAACTATGACACTCTGTGAAAGTCGTGGCCGATCCCCAACGGTCACAATGGCAAATGATAATGCCAAAGACATATATAAGCCAAAGGAATATGCAGCGTTGTACCGTACCTACCCTTAATTTTCCTACCTTTGCTACCCTTATGATTAAAATCCAAAGTTGTACCTAATGATTAAATTGCGTAGAAGTCATGCGGAGAACAATCACATAGTCATCTCCTTTATAGGTCATCTGAGTATCCAGACCTATGGCCTACATCCATCTTGTACTTCTGATCACCTCTCGATTACTGTACCATCTCATTGGTTGTACATCGTAATACGTGCCACCAACGTGTCGACCCTAAACCATGCATGCTCATAAGCTAAGAACTCAAAACATCGCTTTGTAGTCACACCAAACCTCACGAGCCTTATCTGAACTTCCATATCCTGTAGAAAATATGAGAAATCCCAAAAGAATCCCGGATCCATGATGAATAGCAGATTACCCGACTGATCACTTTATGACAGTGTGTTGATCCGCTATAACCAAATGTGATAACCTAGATTTTCAGACATCAGATATTTGGATAGTTATCTGATTTAACTTCTGAAAATACTGATTTATAAATTGAAAAACTAAATGTGATAATCTCCTTTATAATTATTTAAAATTGATAATATTGTTTTAAAACAATAATAATAAAGTTTATTTTTATATATAAAAATATATTTTTAAATAGAATTATTAATTACAAATTGAATATGGGTTTATTCAAAATATAAATGTAATGTTTGAATTGATTTTTATTTGAATTCAAATTTGAAAATTTAAAGGAACTATATCTTAAATATAGTTTGGTTTAAAAATATATTATATATTATATATGATCTTATCTTGAATATAATTGGATTTTATTTTCTTTAAAGGAATTATATATATATATATATATATATTTAGAAAAGTATAAACATAAAAGCTTTATAAACATTTAAAAAAAAGAATTTTATTAATTAATGCAAATTTACATGTGTTAGCTCATGAATTTTCTTAATAACATGTGTAAATGAATTAAGTGTAGTTAAAGACAAGTGTTGAATCTTTTAACAAGTGCCATTTTTTATTTTATTTTCTTTTATAATAAAAACTAAAGTTTATCTACATAAATATATATCTATTTTCTTTATTTCCTTTTCCTATCTTCATTCTAAAATCAAAGAAGAGAAAGATCTGTAATAAAAAAATTAATTTAAAACAACCATTTTAGAAAATCATCTCATTTTTTTAAGCAAGCTTCCAACTTCAAAGCTAAATCAAGTAAGGATCAAGCAGTGTCAACTCAAACAGCAGCTAGTGGTTAAACAATCCAAGATTCAACTCAGTTTAATTAAATAGCAGGTCAAATTTCAAAGAAACAATTTCAACTTCAAAGCCCTGTGCTTCTCTGTTCAACATAGAGGTGAATAATCATTTGAAATCTGGTATATCTTGAAATGGCAGATGATGATCCTTGAAATTCGATTGAATTATGCTGTGCATATTGATTAAAAATGATTTATATATATAAGTGTGTGTGTGTGTGTGTGTGTGTGTGTGTTAGTATCTGAGAACATGACTGGAACAAGCATATCAAGCCTCTGTTTATCATTTAGGCTTAAACACTAATTCGAAATTCAAATTCTCTTCATGCAGTTGCTTTTAGGGTTTGATTCCTAAATGAAAGATGTTGATATAAATGTGATACCAAATCTAAAAATGGTTGCTAGTATTTTAGTTTAGTAATCAACTCAAAAGTGAGAAATAACTGTAAGTAAATTTTTATAAGTTAAAAATCTTTGAATACGATTTCATATTTGGATTTCGTGTATGAATACGTGTTAGAGAACGATGAATTTAGGTATAGGATTTAAGATTTTTAAGATTGATGTTTTCGAGCATTGGCGAGTTGATCGATAAAGGGGATCACGTTGATTTTCATCGACAGGAGAGGAAGTGGACTTCGGAATTGGTGTGGAAGGAAGCTTAGGTGTAGGAGAACAATATAAAAATGGTCTGAGAATTTTTCATCAATCATGGTGGCCGAGCAAGAGGATTTTAGGGTTTAAGTCCCGTTGGATTCATCTAGATTCTCGAGAAAATTGCTCCGCCAAGGGGTGTTTCGGGCTTATCGCGAGTGGGGGAAAAGATTTGTGGGTCTATGGCGTAGGTTTGGGCAAAGCATCGGGGACTCTGGCGATCTGAGGTGGTGGTGCGGTTTCAACTTCGTCGAACAGTTCTGGTTTCAGTTTTATCGACTTGCTCGATTCGTTTTTGGGTGCGTGTGGTCACGCTGTAGGGTAGGATCGAGTGAGGATGGTATCGTCGACGTGCAGGAGATCGGAGTAGGGGTCGAAGTTGATCATCGTTGGTGTGCATGTGCACGGTTTCCTTCGTGTCTGATGTAGATTGATACGGCGCGTTACTTCGGGGAAGACGAGGATTTTTCCCGCATTCAAACTCGAGTCTTTTTCGAAGGGAAGTTTGTTTTTGAGGCTCGAGTTGTTGATCAAGTTTCCTGGGTTTGGCATGAGAATTTTTGAGTTATGCTCGGGTTTTCTTTTAATAGATATATAAGGTTTAAATAAAATTAAATGTCAAGTTTTTTAAAAAAAAAAAGTAAATCAAATTTAGTCTATTTTCTTAAATAAATGATTGTTTAAATATTGATAGATAAAAGTTAGATATTTTATTTTACTTTAAAATTAATTAAGTTAAATTTTGAGTTTATTAAAACTTAAATTTAAATAGTATAATTAATTAGTTAATTTAGAAGATAAAAATGTGTAATTCATTTGTTAATAACAAATTTTATTGACTAGTTTCAAAATAGGGTTTCAAACAAAGATATTGATCAAGTTACCAGGGAAGAATCAAAAGTTAAATTTCAAAGATAAATTTTTTAAGATTAGCTGATTTGGTAAATTATATATATTAGGAAATTATGAAATCAAATCTCTAAGTATTTCGAAATAAAATTATGTAAGAGATGAGTTAAGATAAATGTTTTGTCCTTGATTAATTAGAGGTTAATAGAAGGATCATTATTTAGTAATTAATGGGTAATTACCAATGAGGGTTATTAATTAATAATGTATAATCACTTAGAGTAAGTAATTAAGGGATAATTACTAGAGAAAGAGAATAATTACTTTATGGAAGTAATTACGAATTAATTACTTAATGCTATAAATTAAAGGTTTAATTAACATAAGTAATTAAGTGATAATTAATTACTGAATGTAATCAAATAAAATGGATAATTACTTATGGAAGTAATTAATGAAGAAAATTAATGATTAATTACTTGGTGTAATCAATTATTAAAGGGTTAATTGATTAATATAAGTAATGTAAGGATAATTACTGAATGTGATGATCAAATTGAGAGGGATAATTAAAGGTGGTTAGTTAATTGGTTTATGATTAATTTATGTTAGGCAAGTAAGGTTAAAATATAAAAGGTAATAAAAGTTGGTAAATAAATTATGATTGAATATCAGATTTAATTCGTTATGGATATTTGAATAGTATGGAATGAATAGATTTATATCTAGTCTGATAGCTTGTAACGAATTGTGATATGCTATGATGAGTTGAACTGTGATATTGTGAGTTGTCTATAGTTAATTGATTGACTGTGTGACTATGAGACCATGTATTATAATGGATTTGTATCCACTTAATCTGGAATTAAGATGATTTTTAGTCGAAGAGTATAGGGTCGGGTATCAACAAATACCCGAAGCCACTTCAATTAGTAATCTAAATCCTTTATATACCGATATGTGAAATTAAACAGGCTGAAAATGAATGAATTAAATAACATGATCATTTAATGTGAAACTGTTGTGTATGATTAATGATTTGACTATTAGAACTCGTAAAAGTACGATTTACCCCATAATCTAAGTATATTATTTCCAGCCTGACCCGGGTGTTACTTTGATGTAATGCTCGGGTCAGATCGAGTATTACAGATTTTCAGGTAAGGACGTTCTGGAGCTCAGGAGGCGAGCTGGATGGCAGGAACGTATGGAGTGTTTTTCCTTGTGATATTTTGTTATTTATTTGGGACAAGTTATTTTAACGGTCCTGTGATTGTGAAATGTTGTAACTCTTATGTACTAAAATGTAATTGATTGATACAGCTTTCTTTGTGTAAAGAATATTATTTGATATTACATTTTGTCCGCTGCGAATGTGAGATTCTGAGGTTGGTTTTCTGTTTCTTTTTTTCTTTCTCTTTCTTTTTTTCCTAACTATCTGGAATTTTCGAGGGTCGAAATTTCCAGGTCGTTACATTTGGTATCAGAGCTGAAGGTTAAGCGAGAACCTTGGCTCTGGTGGGATTACTTATTAAGGATATGGTCAATGGTACCCTAGAATGAGTTAAGTGTATAATTATGAGAGCGTACTTGTTATTTTGTTATATAAAGATTTTAAATGATTTTATATAAGAATATATTTTGATATATTAAGCAATATTTCTTTCTAATAAATATTAAGGTAATGGTTGTTGTATTGTTTGAAAAATTTGATAATGAGAAATAAGTGGTAATAGTAATACAACCAAATTATAATTAAATGAAGAAAAGTTTGAAATAGATCCAAGCTGGAACTAAAATCCTGAATTTGTAGAAGTAAGAATAAGATAAAGAGTAATTGGTATCTAGATATGATAATCTTGGATATTATCATAAATAGTTATTGTGTTTAATAATGATATTATTTGTTACTAAGTAAGCCAAATGAAGTAAGCTTTTAAGATGAGTATAACTTCTAAATTGAAGTAGGTTTTAAATTATGAAGTTTTAAATCCTAAGTCTAGGAACATTCGAAATTGTTTTCAAAATGTTAAAGGAAATAATATAATTCAGACTATTTTGAATATAGTCTTATTTTAAAATAAGTTGTTCGAAACTTTAAAGGAATTTTTTTTGAATTAAAACCAAGGGTGGTTTAAATTTTAAAATTTGGCTTGGTGGGCCAAGAAGAAAATATGTATATATGTGTGGATATACATAATATCAAAGATGTTTTGAAATAAACTCTAAAGTGATGAGTTTTGATTTTCCTTAAAGTGTGATGTAAAAACCCAAGGTTAAATAAGTTTGAATGAACAAACTGATTTGAAAATTTCAAGATGAAATTTAAGATTTAACTTGGAAAGTTAAATGGTTGATTTGAATTGGGGTTTGTGTGATCTCAAAATGGGTTTGAGATCTAGAAATTGGAAATGGATGGATGTTTTTTATGATATCATTTTGTCGTTATTAATAATCTATAAACTGTGAATTGGATTTGTTTAAATGAATGAAGAAATAGATTGTGGTAATATATCCATTATAGAGATAAATAAAATTTAACTTAAATTTAAGGATATGGAATTCCTTTGAACTTAAGATTTGAATGAATGTTAAGAATTGAACTTGTAAATTAAAATTGTTTTGAACTCTTACTTGAACCTTGAAATGAGTTAAGTAAAAATAATTTAAAATGAATTTTGAAATTTGGAATCAGGATTAAACTGTTTAAAAACTTTAAATAAGGTTAATTTGGTTTAAGAGGTTAAACCATCATTTGAAATTTAACTCGAATTTATATAATTCGAGATGATTTAAAGTGAGACTGAATTGAAATTAGTTCAAACTGAAATTTGATTTAAATAATTTGGATTTGTGATTAAAGTTGAATAGTTTTAAATTCAAATGGAATTTGATTTGAATTTGGAAAGAATCAAGGATAATTCAACTTGAAGTGGGATAAAATTCAAACTGAATTGAAAATTGAAATTAGTTCAATTTGAAATTTATTTGAATTAGTTGGAATTATGATTGAAGATGGATAAGTTTAAAAATTCAGACGGAAATTTGAAGTGGGTAATTTGAAAATGAAATTGAAGTTGAATGAGTTCAAATTCAAATAGAAAGTTGATTTGAATTTGATTTGAATTTGGGATGAGAATGGAAGTTAACTTAATTTGAATTGAAACTGAAATTTAATTAGAAATTGGCAATTTATTGGAATTGGGATCAATTCAAATTGGAATTAAATCAATTTAAATAGAAATGGAAATTTAAATTGAATTGATAAGAATGGAGATTGGGAATTGAATAGTTTGGCTCTGGACGATTTTCAAATAAATGGTTTTGATTTAAACTGTTTTAAATCTGTTTCCCTAACTATTTACTATATAACTTTTCTTTTTGAAACCCAAAACTATCTTATACTTATTTTACAACTACTTTTGGAACTATTTAACTATTTACAACTGTTTTATAAACTAATTACTACTTTAAACTATTTTGCAATTTTTGACTATTTTATAACCATTTAACCATTTTATAACTATTTTATCATTATTTAACTATTTTATAGATATTTTACAAACTAATTATTATTTTTCAACTACTTATCTATTCTTAATTTTTCAAGCTATTTTCTAAATTCAAGCTGGACAAAGTTCAAGCTGTTTATGATTAAATATCCATTTGAGATAAGAATTGAGATGATAATCCAAATGAGGATTTAAGCAATTGTGAGTAAGTAAAGGTGAATAGAAAAGAGAATTGATTTGGTTAATAATCAATGAGGGTAAATATGTAGGATGTACGTATATTATTCTATTCGCACAGTGATTTGATCTAGATTCGAGCGTAGAATTTTGGGATAGTATATCGATCCGAGTTGGGATGTTTCACTCGATTTTCGACGGCGAACCTGGATATGGATTTTTGATTAGTTTTGGATATTCTCTATCATAGTTATGGCTATGCAAGGAGAATGACATTTTCTGATCAAGGTACCAGATTTGAGTCCGCACTAGGAAGTCGGGTGGACGATACTAGTTCGGAAGAGAAATTATGTGATCGAGTGAGCGATCAGATTGATATAGCGTACGGATGATATGTGGACATCATACTGGTTTGAATAAAATTGAAACTGGGAATTTATGGATAAGAAATGTGAAATAGATTTTGAAATGAAAGGTATATTTATAAAATATATGATGAAGTAAAGTGGAAATTGGATATTTCTATGGTAAAAAATTACTTTATGGAAGTAAGTAATTTGGTAAGTGACTTTATAGAGTAATCAAATTTGAGTATTTGATTTAGAATAAACAAAGTTATATATCTTTGTTATATAAGATAAATCTCCCCTTGTTGAATCTATTGCCGGAAGGAAAGGATTTTTGAAAGTATTTAAAGTATAAAAAAAGAATTTATACAAGTATGAAATGATCCAAAGATTTTCAGAGTGTTATATATATGAAGGTTCTTATGAGAATGATTTTGAGGAAAGATTTTTGGAACTTACGAATTTGGAAAGGCTTTTGATTTTTTAGGTAAAATAGATATTTGAATTTGGAATGCCTAGTTTGAGAATTATCTGTTGAATATGCGCTTTGCGCTTATATGATTTTTGTTTGATGATAATAAACATATATACATTCATCTAAATGTATTTGTTAATATAGTATTCTATTTTTAACAGTTTAAATAAATATTTGTTGAATAAAATAAATTACACAGAATTTGAATTCAAACGGATATTTTATTCAAATAAGTATTTATTACATTTTTGAATAGTACAATTTCAAGCTCTCACTATAACTATACAACTTTGATTACAATTGCATCACATTTCATATTTACAGTTCACCTCACTACATATCACTCACACTCGTATTTATCTTCAACTTCCTTCCAGTTTGAATCCAGCATCTGAGAAATCTGCAAAAATATAAACTAACGCAGTAAAATTGAAAAAGAAATATTTTTGCAATTCAAAAATAAAAGATAATTTTTGAAAATATGATTTGCCTCAGTTATTTGGGTTGTTCGTCAAAATTTAAATTTGAATTCATCATACACGAACAACTTGTGACATACACAGTGTATTACTGTATATGCCACAAGGCCGTGCACATCGATATACACTTGATTGATTTACAGGGACAGGTGAGCACAGGTCAAACCCAAATAAAAAGTCGGGTTCAACTCACGTGCAATAACATAAAAGTCACAACTCTCAGCACAAGGTCAAACCCGAGTTGTGAAACTGGATTCAACACAGGTGAAAATGGCCAAAACTCAAGAATCAAGTCTCGACTAGTCCCATATAAACAAGAACCAGAGACTACAAATAAACTGCAAGTCCAAAACAAGTGCTCATATGTCAAGTAAAGACTCAAGACCACATAAGTCGACAGTGAAAACAAATAGCATAAGAAAATGATTCAGTAATGCAATGCCACAGCAAACAAATGCCAGGTCGAACAATTATATACATCAACTACACACATCAAGTGTCGACCAGGAAGCAATTCAGGCCAACACAGCAATGCGTGAAAGCAAAGCATATACAGGAATGCACCAGAGTGTAGGCAACAGGTTCAAAGCAACTGACCGAAGTAAACAAACCAGAAGAAAACTATACAAGACCCGCAAATCCGTACTCCTTGAATATACACTAATCTCCATAGATTAACTCAAGATGAACAGAAATACTCATTCTCAATGTTTAAGAAAAAGAAAAAGGTAGAAGAAGAGATAAGAAGATAGAAAATAGAGAGAAAAGAAAATGGAACGGAAATAAAACAGCAGAACAATATCAGAATCTCACAATCGCAGCGGAACAACATATAATAGATAAATGAATAATCTGTAAACAAAGAACTATATCAGTTATTACATTTTATACATTACATTACATCATATCATCATCAGAGTATACAACAACAAACAACATCAAACAGCGGAAAAGAAATACTATATACAAGTAATACGCCATGCCATCCATCTTGCCTCCAGGAACTCCAGAATACCATAATATCCTGATAAACCTTAACTCTTGACTGCCCGTGTGGAAATTGGTGGGCACCCAGAGTTTAGGAAGGAAAACAATAAACTCCGAGTCAGTCATGTGACTGGTGTGAGAACTCAAAACAGTTTATTTATCTTTACAATCAAAATAGAGGAATATTTTTAAAATCAATTCGCAATGCTTTTAAAAATGAGACTACCATAAGACCTCCCGCCACACACACAATGCAAACGCAGACTTGGAGGAGATTTCTCCTTATGATAGTCAAAGATGCTTGATACGCATTAAAAAGAAACATTTGATATTATTACTAGTGCATAGTGTAGGGAAAATCATTTCGAAAGTAGAATATAAATCTTAGACAGCATAGGTACCATTATATTATGCCTACTATAGCTACCATATTAGATGGCAGGTTCTACAACTAAAACCGTACAAGTCTCGTATTGTTTCTTTGGATTTCCATCAAATGGTCAGGCCAAGGAACTTCCCATTGCCACATGAGAACGCCTCTGGAAGGACGTCCCCGAGAACCAAACCGGATCTCTGCCAACACAAGGCCGGGTTACCCCTAACTGGGTAACAACTGACACGAGTATGCCATCCCCCGGTCCTTTGGGACCTTTAACCGAGCGCTCGTCATCAACATCACACCATAATAATAAGTGTTTCAACATGAGTAAGCATCTGGGCTCCATACCATGATACCACCCTTTTCCAGAAGGAAATGCACATACCCTAAAGGGAGCTACCCCTCATAACCTTTCTGCATCTTTCCTGTTTTGACCATTCCGGGGTGTGAGGCTCGACGAAGTCTCGTCCACAAAAACATACTTTATTCAAAAGCCATGCTTTGGGTCAACAAATGATCATAGAAATGATCACAAAGATAAACGATCAAACAAATGATCCTATCACAAATGATCAACACAATGATCATTTCACAGCAACACTCAGCATGTCACATTACCAAATTGGGAATATATCGCTGATAACCATCAACTACATAACCTCTGAGCTTGTACGTCTCAGAGAAGGGTGTTAAGCTAAAAGAATAAATTCTCCGCCACCAACAGAAATATATTTGAAAGAAATCTGCTTTATATCTCAATTTGTAACGTCAGACATACAATCCATACAAGTCTGTTCCGGGATCGAACAGAACCGAAGGCACTTACAAAGAAGTCCTTGCAATCCGGATATTCACTAATCACGACCGGACTTCCCATCACATAGGGAGTCTCTATACCGTAGCTACTCGGTGCAAAGACAATCGACGAGTTGTCCTTTCGCTTTCAAAAATATCCGGTCTTCAACACCGGTCATCAATGTTATCCATTACGTCGTATCACTATTCGGAATGGGTAATCCGAATAACGAGCGCAATAATTTAAAAATAAGTGTAGCATTCAAATCCAAGCAAATCACAACAAATACCTTTCAAAGGTAAATATTGATAGTCGGTTATTGAACTATCAATGGATATGCACAACATCACCAGATTCCAAATAATTTTCCAAATTATTTATTTCCCAAAAATATCTTTACAAGATATATAATTTCAATACTTCAAAAATAAATCAATATTTATTTTTAAACGAATTCCACTTTCTTTATAAATTCCATAGTGAATTTATATTCCAAA
The DNA here is from genome assembly GCA_030765085.1 of Allium cepa. Taxonomy (NCBI): domain Eukaryota; kingdom Viridiplantae; phylum Streptophyta; class Magnoliopsida; order Asparagales; family Amaryllidaceae; genus Allium; species Allium cepa. Next base: position 210,099,135 of record CM060934.1, read on the forward strand.
AATATTTACGAATAAACGATTTCAATTATTCATTTTCAATTTATCTTCAAAAAGATAAATTCTCAAAATATTCACTTTATATTGGAAAAACATATCCATACTTATTTATTAAGTAATTCTCAATCCATTTATTTTCAACACTTGGAAAATATTCAATATACTTAAATCGAGATTAAGTACATATTTCATTCTTTAAGGAAATCATTCCCTTAAACATATTTATTTGGGCCAAAACGAATGTTGCGTAAAACATCGTTACCACAATCCAAAATCACTAGTATAGGGATTCGAAATTAAAATAGATATATAAATCCCAATACTATACAAAACATTTCCTTTCGGAAATCATTTACTATAACAACAGTGTTATAGTCCACCATTTCCTTTTATTTCTCGAAAACATCTATTTCAACAATAAATGTTGAAATCTATGGTTTCGAATCTCAACACATTTAAAACATCGTTAGATCGTTTTAATTCCGTTTAAAATATCACATCCTAAACATTTTCTTTAACATATTATTCACTATTCAAAAACGTGAATATACTTGTTAACCAATTTCATCACTTCTATTCATTTTATCTTAAAGGATTATTCACTGTCTAAAACGTGAATATAACTCCATTAATAGGTTTCAACAATTTACTTATCAAAATAAGTCATTTGCGAATTTATAAAACAACGTTTATAAATTCCATTTCTATTTGTTTTATAACAACTTCCTTTTATAAATTCCTTTATTAACTTATTCAATTTATAACTCAATTATAAACCAAAAGTCCATATTTTAAGTTAAATGCTTATAAAACGATTATTTTACAAAATCGTTCTTTTTAAGACTTTCCAAATTATAAATCTTATAACTTATAAGATTCATTTATTTAACCAAATCTATTCTTCAAATAACTTTACAAATTTTATAAACCTACTGCTTAAAAAATTCCATTTATAACTTCACCGTTTATAATTCTATAAATTTCATTCATTTATGCAATCCATTTTCACTTCATTCAAACACTTATAAAAACTCGTTTTATAATTTCAATATTTCAATTTATAAATATCCATTTATAAATCTCTTATATAAATCAATTCATATTAATATTTTAAAACGTCTTAACTCTTTTATAATTTCATCATTTTAATTTATAGAATGATTAAATTTTATAAATCCTATATTTTCAACTTTTTATACTAAATTCAAAAATCCCGATTAAACTATTTTATAAAATCATTAGCCTCATATTTTCTAAAATCAACTTTTAACCATTTTTCTCAAAAATCATAATTTTTATAACATTAAAATCTATAACGTTTATTTATTTAAAAGGAATCAATCCCAAAAATATTTTTATAAACGTATACTTTCAAAAATCACTTTTAAAATCATTTTTAAAATTTCAAAACTTGGTCCAATGATGCTACACACCAAATAGTCAATCACTACAACAATGACATCATATATCGATATGATAATCCATCAAATATCAAAATATCTGAAATCAAATAAATACTGTTGAGGAATCCAGTTGGATCCCTCCAACCTGTTTTCCTGCCTCCAAAGATGCTAGCACAATACCAATTCCGTTCCAGTACGAAATTATCGCGGTATATGGGATTTAAAATATTATCCGCTTAATAGACGGCGCAATAGGGTCTCATCCGCTATACAATGCGGGAAATCAATAACTGCAATATATACATATGCCAATATATATATATATATATATATATTGCTATTATATATAATACCAATTTCACTGTTTATGAAATATTCACGGTATATGTTTTTAATAAATAACATCAGCTTACTAACGGCGCATAATGTCTATTTTAACAATCAATAGATAACAATCATCATTCAAACTTGCATTCAAATATTTTAAATCTAACTATTTAAAATAAAATCGAAACCGATTCGATTGAGTGAGAAGTTCTCACCTTGATTTCAATTTCGTTTTAGCGATTTATTTCGAATAAAATTAAACGGACGTTTAATTTTACCCAAAATTCTCACTAACTCCAAACGACTCCAATCCAATTCCATAGCGTAGTGCTCGTCCATACTATTCCAACGCAACTAGTTTCGTGCGTTTTTGACCTCGTATGAAAAAGTTATGATTTTATGAAGTTACACGAATTTTTAATAAACTAATTTACAACAATATTTTAATTTCTTAAACCTAAATCAATCCTGGCCATAGATCAATCACCCAGCAACATCAGGCCGTAGAATGGACTTCTCTTCTCCCCCCCTCATTCACGTTACTCCCAGTAAACAAAACACGCAGGAACCCAACTATAGGCCGAACTAGGGTTAGATTCCTCGACCTCCACGCTTGCTTCTACCCCGATCAAAGACCCCCACGTCGAAGGCCATAGCTTGCTCCACTCTCGGCCTGAATAGGTCAGAGCTCGGCCACCCACAGCCCATCAAATTACGTGCGCAACTCACGGCGAACGCGGCCCCCCACCATCGAACTGCTCCACTTCACGCCATCATCTCCGTATAGATTGAAACGTCTCTCCATCCTCTACATTTTGTTAGTTGGAAGTTTTGTGAAATATGGTATGGATTGAGAGAGATTAATGGAAGAAGATGAGATGATTTCAGCCATTGGTGAAAGGGGGTGGCGGCTGTAGAATATTAGGGTTAAAAAATTTTTTTCCTCCTGTGAAGGTGGGCTATTTATTGGAAATAAAACAAAACACTATTCATTTTGGAATTTTCGGACTCCAATTTACGCATGGTGACCAGCGTTTCTAGGGTTTACCCCGCGTTCCGGACACAATGGAATAGGTTTCGGAAGCTAATTCGGTCATCTGTGCGAGATATGGCAATAAACGTTCAATTTGAATTAAACCGATTTAAACGATTTTCTAGGCGTTTTAGCTTGCACCGAACAAACAGTAAATCTGATTGACACAAAATTTGAAACCATACAATAATATCACATTACGGATCCGATAAAAATGGTTTCGTCGAAATCCGAGATTTTTTGAAAAATGGCTATTTTAACTCGCCAAATAATATTAAAAACAATTTCGATGCGTTTCGAGCTGCCACGATCAAACGACAACTCCGATTGCTACGAAAATTGAAATCCGGTAATAACAAACTATTACGGATCCAATGGAACTAGTTTCATCCAATTCTGAGACTGTTCGAAAAATGTCTAATTTCACTAGTCGATTAAATATTAAAATATTAAATTTTCACAAATTAACTTTTAATTCGATTTTAAAAGTTCTATAACATCATTCTAACTTCAATATGATAAAATAAAATTTTACAAATCATTTGGAATCATATTTAACTCAATTTTCAATTATTTCCATAATTTAACATATTAAACTATCGATTTAATTATTCAATTAAATCCAATTATTCAAAATAAAATTTATTCGACTTATAAATTCACTTATCAATATTTAAAATAAATTAAATAGTCGAATTTTAATTAATTAAAATTCTAGGTTGTTACATACTTCCCCCTTAAAAGAATTTCTTCCTCGAAATTACTAAGTAAGAAAAGTTACAGAATCCATTAACTTTCCCAAAACAAATTTAAACTTCTTACAATACTTTACTAAGTTTCCAAATCATACTTAGTTATCTTTTCAAAAACAACTACTATTATTTAACTTTCAATTCCAAATCAAAGTTATAGTTTTCACAAAATTTTCCAAAAATTCCCAAATTTTTCTAACGCCTTTAATTTTCGAAAAAATTCGCCAGAGTCTCCTTTGCGCGGCTCGATCCGAAAAAAAATGACAGTATATATATCAGAAATATACATCTCATCAAGTAATGAGGCATCCCGCAGGAAAAAAAGTATAAAAGTACGGTATGTAATCCGAGATATGTACCTTATTTATTTTATTAGCGAGCATATACGGCTAATATAGCGCGAAAGCGAGCTCCAAATGCGAAGCAAACGCGATCCACACCTACTAAACACTCAACAAACAACATGAGAAACATGTATATAGACAATAGTATCGATATACAACATATAACAACATAATAACTATATATGCCAACTTAGCAAATGCAACAAAAACAATATATTCAACCATCAACCAACTATCATCCAACTAGCATTCATAACCAATAAATATTCATTCATATTCTCATTAATATTCAATGAATTAGGTTTTCAATTTAATCACATTTGATTCATTAACAGTGGATGTTCTTACTAATATTCATTTTCAATTAGTTTATATTCACTAATTCATATTCAAGTTGGTTCACTTCCAATCAAATTCAATTCTATTTAAGATTCACTTAACTTCCAATTGAATTTCAATTACTTTAGCTTCCAATTTCATTAACTTAATTTCATTAATACTTAATGAATAATATACAATCAACTAACAATCATATAACAACCAAAGTATATTAATTTCAACCAAATTCCTTTGCTTATATTCATTCATTTTGGTTTAACATCTTTACTTTCAATTGGTTCAATTAAATTGATTTTCATTCAATCTATTCAACTTTCAATAACATTAGATTTTTAATGAATTAACACTTATATTCATTATTTCATATCAACTTAATTTAGTTTAAATTCATTAATTCAATTCAATTACTAAAGTTGAATTTCATTTACATAACTTAAGTTCACATTTATCACTTAACTTAAGTTTCCCACTTATAAATAAATTCAGATTCCAAATTCTAAGTAAATTTCCATTTAACTTTAAATTCATTTTTATTTACAACTTATATTCATAAATATATTCATATAGTTTCACTTCTTATATATATATGTTTATTTCACAATTGTAAATCACTTTAATTATAATTCAATTCTTATAATTCTTTTGCTTATACAATTATTCTTTTATTTAGATTATTCAAACAACTAAACAATCAACTTATATACACTTTAATAATTCTGAAAAATTATTTCTTTATATATAAAAATAAAATCAGGGAAAAATTATTTCATTTACCTAATTTAAAACAATACTGTGTCGAATTGTTCTGTACAAGTGTTTAGAGATTCCTATCAACAACGTTAATTACTCGTATTAACCAGAATCCATATACCACTCAACAAACCAATCATCACAATATAAAACAATTTTATATTCACTAACAAATACGCTCTCGTATCTATTATTACACTCAAACTCATTCTAGAGTACTACTGACTCTATCTCTAAAGAGTAATACCCAACAGAACCATGGTTGTTGCTTAACCATATGCTTTGATACCACATGTGATGACCCGCAAATCCGTACTCCTTGAATATACACTAATCTCCATAGATTAACTCAAGATGAACAGAAATACTCATTCTCAATGTTTAAGAAAAAGAAAAAGGTAGAAGAAGAGATAAGAAGATAGAAAATAGAGAGAAAAGAAAATAGAACGGAAAGAAAACAGCAGAACAATATCAGAATCTCACAATCGCAACGGAACAACATATAATAGATAAATGAATAATCTTTAAACAAAGAACTATATCAGTTATTACATTTTATACATTACATTACATCATATCATCATCAGAGTATACAACAACAAACAACATCAAACAGCGGAAAAGAAATACTATATACAAGTAATACGCCATGCCATCCATCTTGCCTCCAGCAACTCCAGAATACCATAATATCCCGATAAACCTTAACTCTTGACTGCCCGTGTGGAAATTGGTGGGCATCCAGAGTTTAGGAAGGAAAACAATAAACTCCGAGTCAGTCATGTGACTGGTGTGAGAACTCAAAACAGTTTATTTATCTTTAAAATCAAAGTAGAGGAATATTTTTAAAATCAATTCGCAATGCTTTTAAAAATGAGACTACCATAAGACCTCCCGCCACACACACAATGCAAACGCAGACTTGGAGGAGATTTCTCCTTATGATAGTCAAAGATGCTTGATACGCATTAAAAAGAAACATTTGATATTATTACTAGTGCATAGTGTAGGGAAAATCATTTCGAAAGTAGAATATAAATCTTAGCCAGCATAGGTACCATTATATTATGCCTACTATAGCTACCATATTAGATGGCAGGTTCTACAACTAAAACCGTACAAGTCTCGTATTGTTTCTTTGGATTTCCATCAAATGGTCAGGCCAAGGAACTTTCCATTGCCACATGAGAACGCCTCTGGAAGGAAGTCCCCGAGAACCAAACCGGATCTCTGCCAACACAAGGCCGGGTTACCCCTAACTGGGTAACAACTGACACGAGTATGCCATCCCCCGGTCCTTTGGGACCTTTAACCGAGCGCTCATCATCAACATCACACCATAATAATAAGTGTTTCAACATGAGTAAGCATCTGGGCTCCATACCATGATACCACCCTTTTCCAGAAGGAAATGCACATACCCTAAAGGGAGCTACCCCTCATAACCTTGCTGCATCTTTCCTGTTTTGACCATTCCGGGGTGTGAGGCTCGACGAAGTCTCGTCCACAAAAACATACTTTATTCAAAAGCCATGCTTCGGGTCAACAAATGATCATAGAAATGATCACAAAGATAAACGATCAAACAAATGATCCTATCACAAATGATCAACACAATGATCATTTCACAGCAACACTCAGCATGTCACATTACCAAATTGGGAATATATCGCTGATAACCATCAACTACATAACCTCTGAGCTCGTACGTCTCAGAGAAGGGTGTTAAGCTAAAAGAATAAATTCTCCGCCACCAACAGAAATATATTTGAAAGAAATCTGCTTTATATCTCAATTTGTAACGTCAGACATACAATCCATACAAGTCTGTTCCGGGATCGAACAGAACCGAAGGCACTTACAAAGAAGTCCTTGCAATCCGGATATTCACTAATCACGACCGGATTTCCCATCACATAGGGAGTCTCTATACCGTAGCTACTCGGTGCAAAGAAAATCGACGAGTCATCCTTTCGCTTTCAAAAATATCCGGTCTTCAACACCGGTCATCAATGCTATCCATTACGTCGTATCACTATTCGGAATGGGTAATCCGAATAACGAGCGCAATAATTTAAAAATAAGTGTAGCATTCAAATCCAAGCAAATCACAACAAATACCTTTCAAAGGTAAATATTGATAGTCGGTTATTGAACTATCAATGGATATGCACAACATCACCAGATTCCAAATAATTTTCCAAATTATTTATTTCCCAAAAATATCTTTACAAGATATATAATTTCAATACTTCAAAAATAAATCAATATTTATTTTTAAACAAATTCCACTTTCTTTTATAAATTCTATAGTGAATTTATATTCCAAAAATATTTACGAATAAACGATTTCAATTATTCATTTTCAATTTATCTTCAAAAAGATAAATTCTTAAAATATTCACTTTATATTGGAAAAATATATCCATACTTATTTATTAAGTAATTCTCAATCCATTTATTTTCAACACTTGGAAAATATTCAATATACTTAAATCGAGATTAAGTACATATTTCATTCTTTAAGGAAATCATTCCCTTAAACATATTTATTTGGGCCAAAACGAATGTTGCGTAAAACATCGTTACCACAACCCAAAATCACTAGTATAGGGATTCAAAATTAAAATAGATATATAAATCCCAATACTATACAAAACATTTCCTTTCGGAAATCATTTACTATAACAACAGTGTTATAGTCCACCATTTCCTTTTATTTCTCGAAAACGTCTATTTCAACAATAAATGTTGAAATCTATGGTTTCGAATCTTAACACATTTAAAACATCGTTAGATGGTTTTAATTCCGTTTAAAATATCACATCCTAAACATTTTCTTTAACATATTATTCACTATTCAAAAACGTGAATATACTTGTTAACCAATTTCATCACTTCTATTCATTTTATCTTAAAGGATTATTCACTGTCTAAAACGTGAATATAACTCCATTAATAGGTTTCAACAATTTACTTATCAAAATAAGTCGTTTGCGAATTTATAAAACAACGTTTATAAATTCCATTTCTATTTGTTTTATAACAACTTCCTTTTATAAATTCCTTTATTAACTTATTCAATTTATAACTCAATTATAAACCAAAAGTCCATATTATAAGTTAAATGCTTATAAAACGATTATTTTACAAAATCATTCTTTTTAAGACTTTCCAAATTATAAATCTTATAACTTATAAGATTCATTTATTTAACCAAATCTATTCTTCAAATAACTTTACAAATTTTATAAACCTACTGCTTAAAAAATTCCATTTATAACTTCACCGTTTATAATTCTATAAATTTCATTCATTTATGCAATCCATTTTCACTTCATTCAAACACTTATAAAAACTTGTTTTATAATTTCAATATTTCAATTTATAAATATCCATTTATAAATCTCTTATATAAATCAATTCATATTAATATTTTAAAACGTCTTAACTCTTTTATAATTTCATCATTTTGATTTATAAAATGATTAAATTTTATAAATCCTATATTTTCAACTTTTTATACTAAATTCAAAAATCCCGATTAAACTATTTTATAAAATCATTAGCCTCATATTTTCTAAAATCGACTTTTAACCATTTTTCTCAAAAATCATAATTTTTATAACGTTAAAATTTATAACGTTTATTTATTTAAAAGGAATCAATTCCAAAAATATTTTTATAAACGTATACTTTCAAAAATCACTTTTAAAATCATTTTTAAAATTCCAAAACTTGGTCCAATGATGCTACACACCAAATAGTCAATCACGACAACAACGACATCATATATCGATATGATAATCCATCAAATATCAAAATATCTGAAATCAAATAAATACTGTTGAGGAATCCAGTTGGATCCCTCCAACCTGTTTTCCTGCATCCAAAGATGTTAGCACAATACCAATTCCGTTCCAGTACGAAATTATCGCGGTATATGGGATTTAAAATATTATCCGCTTAATAGACGGCGCAATAGGGTCTCATCCGCTATACAATGCGGGAAGTCAATAACTGCAATATATACATATGCCAATATATATATATATATTGCTATTATATATAATACCAATTTCACTGTTTATGAAATATTCGCGGTATATGTTTTTAATAAATAACATCCGCTTACTAACGACGCATAATGTATATTTTAACAATCAATAGATAACAATCATCATTCAAACTTGCATTCAAATATTTTAAATCTAACTATTTAAAATAAAATCGAAACCGATTCGATTGAGTGAGAAGTTCTCACCTTGATTTCAATTTCGTTTTAGCGATTTATTTCGAATAAAATTAAACGGACGTTTAATTTTACCCAAAATTCTCACTAACTCCAAACGAATCCAATCCAATTCCATAGCGTAGTGCTCGTCCATACGATTCCAACGCAACTGGTTTCGCGCGTTTTTGACCTCGTATGAAAAAGTTATGATTTTATGAAGTTACACGAATTTTTAATAAACTAATTTACAACAATATTTTAATTTCTTAAACCTAAATCAATCCTGTCCATAGATCAATCACCCAGCAACATCAGGCCGTAGAACGCACCTCTCTTCTCCCCCCCTCATTCACGTTACTCCCAGTAAACAAAACACGCAGGAACCCAACTATAGGCCGAACTAGGGTTAAATTCCTCGACCTCCACGCTTGCTTCTACCCCGATCAAAGACCCCCACGCCGAAGGCCATAGCTTGCTCCACTCTCGGCCTGAATAGGTCAGAGCTCGGCCACCCACAGCCCATCAAATTGCGTGCGCAACTCACGGCGAACGCGGCCCCCCGCCATCGACCTGCTCCACTTCACGCCATCATCTCCGTATAGATTGAAACGTCTCTCCATCCTCTACATTTTGTTAGTTGGAAGTTTTGTGAAATATGGTATGGATTGAGAGAGATTAATGGAAGAAGATGAGATGATTTCAGCCATTGGTGAAAGGGGGTGGCGGCTGTAGAATATTAGGGTTAAATTTTTTTTTTCTCTGGTGAAGGTGGGCTATTTATAGGAAATAAAACAAAACACTATTCATTTTGGAATTTTCGGACTCCGATTTACGCGCGGTGACTAGCGTTTCTAGGGTTTACCCCGCGTTTCGGACGCAATGAACAGGTTTCGGAAGCTAATTCGGTCATCTGTGCAAGATATGGCAATAAACGTTCAATTTGAATTAAACCGATTTAAACGATTTTCTAGGCGTTTTAGCTTGCACCGGACAAACGGTAAATCCGATTGACACAAAATTTGAAACCATACAATAATATCACATTACGGATCCGATGAAACTAGTTTCGTCGAAATCCGAGATTTTTTGAAAAATGGCTATTTTAACTCGCCAAATAATATTAAAAACAATTTCGATGCGTTTCGAGCTGCCACGATCAAACGACAACTCCGATTGCTACGAAAATTGAAATCCGGTAATAACAAACTATTACGGATCCAATGGAACTAGTTTTGTCCAATTCTGAGACTGTTCGGAAAATGGCTAATTTCACTAGTCGATTAAATATTAAAATATTAAATTTTCACAAATTAACTTTTAATTCGATTTTAAAAGTTCTATAACATCATTCTAACTTCAATATGATAAAATAAAATTTTACAAATCATTTTCAATCATATTTAACTCAATTTTCAATTATTTCCATAATTTAACATATTAAACTATCGATTTAATTATTCAATTAAATCCAATTATTCAAAATAAAATTTTTTCGACTTATAAATTCACTTATCAATATTTAAAATAAACTAAATATTCGAATTTTAATTAATTAAAATTCTGGGTCGTTACAGATAAGTGTCCAACATTTGAAGAAGAAATTAAGAAATCAGAAATTAAAATGAAATCACTTGAAAATGAAATTCTGATTTTAAAAATTGAAAATACTAGAAGAGGGAATTCTATTAAAAAGTGCACACAATTGTTAAACGAAAATGAATCTCTCAAAATACAAGTCCAACAATTGTCAACGACTTTAGAAAATTTTTCCAAAAGTGAAAAATCGTTGAATATGTTAATAGGAAAACAAACTGTCAATATTAATAAACAAGGACTTGGATATAGTCACTCTGAATATGTTAGAAATGAGATTAATCAAGAAAATTCAATGTGCACGATTTGTAGAAAATATGGACACAATCACAATAATTGTTGGTATAGACCCAAACATGTGAAAATTATACCGATTTGGGTTCCAAAAGGCACAAATATAAAATCTTTGAAAGTCAAACAAATTTGGGTGCCAAAAGGAACATATATAAATAGTTTTGGGTCTCCAAAAACATATTTTTCATTTTCTGCCACTAACAATCATGGACCTATAAAAACAAATAGGTCACATAAATCTTTTCCCGTGTAGGTATGGTGGCAGGCTAAGGAACAACAACAGTGTTCTCTGGATTTTGGCTGTTCCAGAAACACAAAGGGCGACAAAGCAAAGTTCCTTAGCCTATTATAAAGGTGACAGAATCACAATGGACAACAACGAAAAATTATCGTAAAGGTAAAACAGGTAAAATTGTTTTGAACGATATATTAATTGTGATAATCTGCACCATATTCTAAATGAAATCAGCCAAAGATTGTGATGTTGAAAAGAGATGATTTTTAATTCTGACTTATTCTTAATTGATATGATTTCTTTTGACTTGTTTAACTTTGATGTGTGCTTAAAAGTAGACCAACCATCCTTTCATCATTGAACTTAATCTGTTTGGTCAATTTATGATGTTGATTGATTACTGTTTACTCATGCTATAAAAAGGATTTTAAGAAATTGTTGAAACTTTATGAAATTGTTGAAACTTCAAGAAATTGTTTTGGAATAATAATGAAGTTTTAACGACTGTTGATAGTTGTTCATCCTACGGTTTCTGAAATTAACACTATGATATTTGTTTGAGTGTTAACATGGCTTCATTTCAAATTTCATTCTGAGATAGTTTGTTGAAATTTCACAAATCTGGTCTTTGACATCCAATGAGTGAATATTGAGTGAAATTTAAAATTCAAATGCAGATTACACTGGTAATATAGTTGATAGAAAAATTACTAGTGGAACGTGATTAATTTTTGAAACATTCATTTGCTGCATCGTTTTTCAAAGAAAATATCTGCATATTTTTCACTTGAAATAATTTTCAAATAGCAGAAAATTTTCTTATAAAACCCCCTCGAGAAAATCATGTTTGACCATATTTACAGATTAGTCATTTTTGAAAAATTGATTTTATAATTTTTGAATTTGATTTTAAATGACTATTTTGACTAATCTGACTCCCTTTGATTATCGAAAAGATGAATAGTGATTGAAAAAGTGATGAGTGTCGATATTTATCATATATTATAACTCGACAAAGTATAATTAGAAAATTTCTTTAGAATTTCATAACAAGAGTTATAAAAACTTTCTGTTGGGTAAAAGTTCCATGATCATTTCTATTTTCTACCATCTTTCTATCGACCATCACTCATCAAAATTACATACAGTATGTAAATTTGTTGTAGTTTACAAAGGAAATTATTCGTTCTTCAATATCTTTAAATTTATGAAGGAAATTATTTGTGCTTCAATTTATTATATTTGGCAATAAAAATAAATATCCAAAGTATTCACTCTCATTTAAAAGTCCTCACGGTTATGCATGGGTGAATTACTTGGATTTTTGATTATGTGCTTCCATGCTCATTTAAAAGTCCTCACGGTTATGCATGTATGGAACGCATATCAAAATTAATTGATTAAATAGACAAGTTGATTCTAATCCCATTTAAAAGTCCTCACGGTCATGCGTGGTTAGAAGATACTTGATTTCATTTTTTAAATTAAATTGGAATACTACTAATCTCATTTAAAAGTCCTAACGGTTATGCATGATTAGTAGATATTCAAATTTCTTGAAATAAATATACCACAAATAGACAGAACTGTATGATTTTTGATGATTTTATCCCCATCACTTCTGAAAGTGGAATGTGCGCCTGACAAGGGTAATTATGATTTTTGTTTGAGTTTTATTGAAATTTGATATTTATATTCAATTTAGTTAAATGTTTGATTCATGTCTGTCACTTCATCCCTATTTTTATAACACTGTTATTCTTTTGCTGATAACAAAAGGGGGAGAGAAAAGTTAAGATTTTGTCAAATAGAATCAAGCAAAGGTCAAATAATTTTCACTTTGCATATAGGCTCATTTATATATTTCTATTTGTATGCATATATGTAGGGGGAGTATTGTGTAGAGAGGGAGCATTCAAATAGGGGGAGCAAATTGAACGATCAAATACATTTGACATATTCAAAATCTTAAATATATGTTTGTTATCATCAAAAGGGGGAGATTGTTGAATATGCGCTTTGCACTTATATGATTTTTGTTTGATGATAATAAACATATATACATTCATTTAAATGTATTTGTTAATATACTATCTATTTTTCACAGTTTAAATAAATATTTGTTGAATAAAATAAATTACATAGAATTTGAATTCAAACAGATATTTTATTCAAATAAATATTTATTACATTTTTGAATAGTACAATTTCAAGCTCTCACTATAACTATACAACTTTGATTACAATTGCATCACATTTCATATTTACAGTTCACCTCACTACATATCACTCACACTCGTATTTATCTTCAACTTCCTTCCAGTTTGAATCCAGCATCTGAGAAATCTGCAAAAATATAAACTAACGCAGTAAAATTGGAAAAGAAATATTTTTGCAATTCAAAAATAAAAGATAATTTTTGAAAATATGATTTGCCTCAGTTATTTGGGTTGTTCGTCATAATTTAAATTTGAATTCATCATACACGAACAACTTGTGACATACACAGTGTATTACTGTATATGCCACAAGGTCGTGCACACCGATATACACTTGATTGATTTACAGGGACAGGTGAGCACATGTCAAACCCAAATAAAAAGCCGGGTTCAACTCACATGCAATAACATAAAAGTTACAACTCTCAACACAAGGTCAAACCCGAGTTGTGAAACTGGATTCAACACAGGTGAAAATGGCCAAAACTCAAGAATCAAGTCTCGACTAGTCCCATATAAACAAGAACCAGAGACTACAAATAAACTGCAAGTCCAAAACAAGTGCTCATATGTCAAGTAAAGACTCAAGACCACATAAGTCGACAGTGAAAACAAATAGCATAAGAAAATGATTCAGTAATGCAATGCCACAGCAAACAAATGCCAGGTCGAACAATTATATACATCAACTACACACATCAAGTGTCGACCAGGAAGCAATTCAGGCCAACACAGCAATGCGTGAAAGCAAAGCATATACAGGAATGCACCAGAGTGTAGGCAACAGGTTCAAAGCAACTGACCGAAGTAAACAAACCAGAAGAAAACTATACAAGACCAACTTAATGCGACTCAAGAGTACACATGAATACATGAAGTAAGGCAATGCATCAGTGAATCAACTGAAGAATGAACTCGAACAGTACCATGGACAGAAGACCACTATGCAGTGCAACAAAGAGCAACTACGTCAAGACCCAACTGCAAATATCCAAGTACAGCATGAACAAGTCAATGACTACAAGCTAACACATTACAACAGACTCAAGGCAACAAAGAATGGCCAGACACAAGGCATGGGGGCACTGGACTACAGCCCAACTAAACCAACATGATGACAACACAACAAAGACCACAAGCCAATTAATGAATCGGCATTGCTTGAAGACTACAGCGAAAACAAAGTCAACCCAGATAAAAATGAAGCCACCGCAAACAGATGACATCAAGAACAAACAAGACCAGCAAATAAATGAAACAGCATATATACATATGTGCAGCTTGAATACGAATACATCAAGTCACGGTCCAAACCAGTAAACAACACTTTGAATGAAAATCAAAGCATGTACAAGTTGTACTATGCATATGGTCAAGCTGTTATTCAACACAACAATGCAGCACAATTCAGATAGCATGTCAACAAGACTCGACTAACAATAAACAGGTGAACCAAACTAGCCAATGCAACAAGTATCATGATACAACAAAGAAATGCGACCAGATTTTCATATCAAGCAAGTTCGACATCAGGATGAGAAGAACCAACAGAACAACCATGTATCAATACCAAATGCAACAGTTCGAACATGCCAAAGTCAAAGAAAAAGTCATGGGTAATCAAGGAAATCAATGCCGTGTTTCTAATCAAAGTCAAAATCGTGATGACCACGATATCAATTCAAAACCGTGTCAACAAAGCAACGATAATACGAAATTGACAAAGTCAAATAAATCATCATCGTTCAGCAAATATCAGATGGCCGATAGCATAAAATTGAAAAAATCAGATGAACGAGAATTCAGGAAATCAAATCCTATAAAAACCCTAATCATCATCGGCAATTATTCCATCGAGTTCGAGCAAGCCAAAATCAGAAAAGCAAAAGGATAAATTACATACCGAAATCACAAAATGAACTCGATCCAAATTGAAGAGCCGTGGGCAAAGAAAAAAGCATCGAAGCATACGATCAAACTGTATCAAGCGGCGAACTTCAATTTGCACAACCCTAGTTTGAATCGCAAGGAACAAAAGCACAAAATTTGCAGAAGCCCTAATTGAGTTGAGGAACGGCGACCATTTTTTTCACAGGCCAAAGAAGAAGGAAGAATCGGGTTAGAGAATAAAAGGGGCGGCCGTGTTTTATTTAAAAGGGCTTTAGTATTTTTTAAATAGGGTTTAAGTTCTATTAATTGTTGTTTAATTGTTTTTACTTTTCGAATCAAAACTATGTAAATCACCACCTAGGGTTTAGGTAGTGTCAGATTGTCTAGTTAGAATTAGTTCAGTGAGCAGGGTGTGCGAATTTGCAAAGCTGTATAGGCGGGAGCAGAGTTTGCGAGTAAGCGAAGCTCTATAGGCGGGAGCAAAGTTTGCGAGTAAGTGAAACTCTATAGGCGGAGCAGGGTGTGCGAGTCTAGTAGAGTGTTTGTGAGCGGGAGCAAATGTTTGCGAGCAGGGTGTGCGAGTCTAGTAGAGTGTTTGTGAGCGGGAGCAAATATCTGCGAGTCTAGTAGAGTGTTTTTAAGCGGGATACTGTTTAATTCTAATAGAAATCTGGGAATGCAGCAGTAGGCAGGGTTTGCCGAAGCTGGGTAAATTTTGTGTGCGATTTACTTTTTCAGCATATTTATTTCTGCAGTTTTGTTTCTGCGTTTAAAATCAAGAAAATTTGCTAACCCTATTCACCCCCCTCTAGGGTTAAATCTAGATCCTACATTATCGATTTTGGGATGATCGATTTTGAGAAAGGAGATTTATACGAGATTCATACTAGGTGTATGATTTGGAAGATACCATATGTGTACAGTATAAAGTGTTTCGAAAATGGCTCTGGAGAAAAAGACGCTCCCTTGAAATGAACTTCTCAGGAGTGCCATAGGTTGGTACTGCCTTGAGCCTCAAAGAGGAGGAGGCTCTATTGTTGATCCTGTGAGGAGTCCGGACAAAACTAGTTCCTGAGTATTTTGTGTAGTGTGTAGCAAAGATCGAGGGCGCTGATGCCTATAGAGGCATTTGGGTTATGCTGTGATGACAGTGTAACTCGATGTCACTACGATCTACTACAGACCATAGCGAAAGTCGTGTGTGCCGCTGAGAGCCATCAGTCTATGTTTGATTTTATATCGGTAGACTGCGACCTATGGTAACATAGTGAAAGTTGCGTGTGTTGCTGAGATCCAACAGTCTACGTTTGATTTTACATCGGTAGACTGCGACCTATGTGGTTGTGGAGAAGTTTCATTTTTGGCAGCGAAAATCGAGGGCGCTGAAGCCTACAGTTACATGGACTTTTGCTGTGATGGCAACGTAACCATGGAATGTAACTACGATCCATTGTGGGTTCCATGGCGTAATTGAGAGACACAGAGTGCCTACAGTTACATGGACTTTTGCTGCGATGGCAATTAACTCAGGATGTAACTGCGACCATGGATGGAGGTGATGATTTCCAGAGCATTCTCATCAAAGATATTTCCTCTATTTTCAAAATGTTTTCGATATTTTCAATAAAATTATTTTTCAAGTATTTTCACTGGATGTTGAAAATGAGTTTACCGAGTACTTATAGATTTTCAGTTTTATGCCCAATCAACGTATGACCGAATTTCTGTGAGAACGAGGATGGACTTGTTAAAACATCTACTTATAAATAGTATTTTTATAAAACTATTATGACAATATGATATAGATTTGAAAATGTTTTAGAAAAGTGAACAAAGAATAATTTTTTGATAATGAGCATTTTTATAATTCTGGCATCGTTTCTTTTCGGGGATGAAAAGATTCTAAAGGGGAAGGAATGTGATAACCCAGATTTTTAGACATCAGATAATTGGATAGTTATCTGATTTAACTTCTGAAAATGCTGATTTATAAATGGAACAACTAAATGTGATAATCTCCTTTATAATTATTTAGAACTGATAAAAATTATCGTTTTAAAACAATAATAATAAAGTGTTATTTTTATATATAATAGATTTTTAAATAGAATCATTAATTACAAATTGAATCTGGGTTTATTCAAAATATAAATGTAATGCCTGAATTGATTTTTATTTGAATTTATATTTGAAAATTTAAAGGATATACTTAAATATAGTTTGGTTTAAAAATATATTATATATGATCTTATCTTGAATATAATTGGATTTTATTTTCTTTAAAGGAATTATATATATATATATATATATATATATATATATATAGAAAAGTATTTATTAATTAGTAAATAAATACAAAAGCTTTATAAACATTTAAAAAAAAAGAATTTTATTAATTAATGCAAATTTACAAGTGTTAGCTCATGAATTTTCTTAATAACATGTGTAAATGAATTAAGCATAGTTAAAGACAAGTGTTGAATCTTTTAACAAGTGTCATTTTATTTTATTTTATTTTATAATAAAAACTAGAGTTTATCTATATAAACATATATCTATTTTCTTTACTTCCTTTTCCTATCTTCATTCTAAAATCAAAGACGAGAAAGATCTGTAATAAAAAATTAATTTAAAACAACCATTTTAGAAAATCATCTCTATATTTTTTAAGCAAGCTTCCAACTTCAAAGCTAAATCAAGTAAGGATCAAGCAGTGTCAACTCAAACTGTAGGAAGTGGTTAAACAATCCAAAATTCAGCTCAGTTTAATTAAGTAGCAGGTCAAATTTCAAAGAAACAATTTCAACTTCAAAGCCCTATGCTTCTCTGTTCAACATAGAGGTGAGTAGTCACTTGAAATCTGGTATATCTTGAAATGGAAGATGATGATCCTTGAAATTCGATTGAATTATGTTGTGCATATTGATTAAAAATGATTTATATATGTGTGTGTGTGTTAGTATCTGAGAACATGACTGGAACAAGCATATCAAGCCTTTGTTTATCATTTCAGGCTTAAACACTGATTCAAAATTCAAATTCTCTTCATGCAGTTGCTTTTAGGGTTTGATTCCTAAATGAAAGATGTTGATATAAATGTAATATCAAGTCTAAAAATGGTTGCCAGTATTTTAGTTTAGTAATCAACTCAAAAGTGAGAAATAACTGTAAGTAAATTTTTATAAGTTAAAATTTTCTGACTACAATTTCATATTTGGATTTCTTGTATGTATACGTGTTAGAGAACGATGAATTTAGGTATAGGATTTAAGATTTTTAAGATTGATTTCATCGAGCATTGGCGAGTTGATCGGTAAAGGGGATCACGTCGATTTTCGTCGACCGGAGAGGAACTGGACTTTGGAATTGGTGTAGAAGGAAGCTTAGGTGTAGGAGAACAACATAAAAATGGTCTGAGAATTTTTCATCAATCATAGTGGCCGAGCAAGAGGATTTTAGGGTTTAAGTCATGCTGGGTTCATCTAAATTCTCGAGCAAATTTCTCCGTTAAGGGGTGTTTCGGGCTTATCGCGAGTGAGGGAAAAGATTTGTGGGTCTACGGTGTAGGTTTGGGCGAAGCATCGGGGACTCTGGCGATCTGAGGTGGTGGTGCGGTGTCAACTTCGTCGAACAGTTCTTGTTTCAGCTTTATCTACTTGCTCGATTTCTTTTTCGGATGCGTGTGGTCACGCTGTAGGGTAGGATCGAGTGAGGATGGTATTGCCTACACGCAGGAGATCGGAGTAGGGGTCGGAGTTGATCAATGTTGGTGTGCATGTGAACGGTTTCCTTTGTGTCAGATGTAGATTGATACGGTGCTTTACTTTGGGGAAGGCGAGGATTTTTCCCGCTTTCGAACTCGAGTCTTTTTCGAAGGGAAGCTTGTTTTGGGGCTCGAGTTATTGATCGAGTTTCCTAGGTTTGGCACGAGAATTTTTGAGTTATGCTCGGGTTTTCTTTTGATAGATATATAAGGTTCAAATAAAATTAAATGTCAAGTTTTTTTTCTGAAAAAGTAAATCAAATTTAGACAATTTTCTTAAATAAATGATTGTTTAAATATTGATAGATAAAAGCTGAATATTTTGTTTAACTTTAAAATTAATTAAGTTAAGTTTTGAGTTTATTAAAACTTAAATTTAAATAGTATAATTAATTAGTTAATTTAGAAGATAAAAATGTGTAATTCATTTATTAATAACAAATTTTATTGACAAGTTTTAAAAAGGGGTTTCAAACAAAGATATTGATCAAGTTACCAGGGAAGACTCAAAAGTTAAATTTCAAAGATAAATTGTTTTAAGATTAGCTGATTTGGTAAATTATATATATTGGAAAATTATGAAATCAAATCTCTAAGTATTTCGAAATAAAATTATGTAAGAGATGAGTTAAGATAAATGTTTAGTCCTTGATTAATTAGAGGTTAATGGAGGATCATTAATTAGTAATTAATGGGTAATTACCAATGAGGGTTATTAATTAATAATGTATAATCACTTAGAGTAAGTAATTAATGGATAATTACTAGAGAAAGAGAATAATTACTTTATGGAAGTAATTACGAATTAATTACTTAATGCTATAAATTAAAGGTTTAATTAACGTAAGTAATTAAGGGATAATTAATTACTGAATGTGATTAAATAAAATGGATAATTACTTACGAAGTAATTAAATGAAGAAAATTAATGATTAATTACTTGGCGTAATCAATTAAAGTGTCAATTGATTAATATAAGTAATGTAAGGATAATTACTGAATGTGATGATCAAATTGAGAGGGATAATTAAAGGTGGTTAATTATTTGGTTTATGATTAATTTATGTTGGGCAAGCAGGGCTAAAATATGAAAAGTAATAAAAGTTGGTAAATAAACTGAGATCGAATATTTGATTTAATTCGTTATGGATATTTGAATAGTATGGAATGAATAGATTTATATCTAGTCTGATAGCTTGTAATGAATTGTGATATGCTACGATGAGTTGAATGTGATATTATGAGTTGTCTAAAGTTAAATGATTGGCTGTGTGACTATGATACCTTGTATTATAATGGATTTGTATCCACTTAATCTGGAATTAAGATGATTTTGAGTCGAAGAGTCCTGGGTCGGGTATCAGCAAATACCCGAAGCCACTTCAATTAGCAATCTAAATCCTTTATATATCGATATGTGAAATTAAGCAGGCTGGAAATGAATGAATTAAGTAACATGATCATTTAACGTGAAACTGTTGTGTCTGATAAATGATTTGACTATTAGAACTCGTAAAAGTACGAGTTACCCCATAATCTAAGTATGTTATAACTTATTATTTCTTATTATATGGGTTTACTCACGCTGGTTTCCAGCCTGACCCGGTTGTTACTTTGATGTAATGCTCGGGTCAGACTGAGTATTATAGATTTTCAGGTAAGGCGTTCTGGAGCTCAGGAGACGAGTTGGATGGCAGGAACATATGGAGTGTTTTTCCTTGTGATATATTGTTATTTATCTGAGACAAGTTATTTTAACTGCCCAGTGATTGTGAAATGTTGTAACTATGATGTATTAAAATGCAATTGACTGATACATCTTTCTTTGTGTAAATAATATTATTTGATATTATATTTTATACGCTGCGAATGTGAGATTCTGAGTTTGGTTTTCTGTTTCTTCTTCTTCTTTCTCTTTCTTTTTTTCCTAACTATCTGGAATTTTTGGGATCAAAATTTTTGGGTCGTTATACCAAAAATGGCTACAACAAACTAGTCGATGGGTGGAACCTACCTATCAACTGACCTCCTGACATTCAACTGGTTAGACCCTTCTAGGACTGTCTAGGCCCTAAAATGATATATTTGCTTTCAGCCAAAACCCTGCATTTTCTACTTTGATCGGTCAACCGATAATCATTGTTCACATGTAGAAATGAAGGTTTGAACCTATATGGGGTAAATTACCCAGCCGTTCAACTCCCACGCTCTCATTGTCCTAATATCCTTTGTCCTGACATGATGCTTAGTGGCACTACAACTTTGTGCCCGCCACCTACATCTATAATCGAGTTCGTATCACTGATGATCCACCATGGACAATTACCCTTTACTAAGGAAATTCAATAAACCATCCTGGACTCAAATGCTTTAAAATCATACGGGTGTGAGGTGCTTAACTACCCATACGATACGACCATGAACCAACAACAATATTTTTCAAATAATACTAACAGGCAATGATATCATCCATCGATCTGATTCAAGTTAACTCATTTATATAATTAATGGTTTGAGTACATTGTTTTGTTTCAATAATAAATTAACCTCAGTCAAGAACACTTCAATCAAAAAAACATAATACTCAACCACTCAACAATTGTCAATGCACCCATGGATAATTCCTAGCCCAACGCAGCGATTATGAAGTATAAAAGAATAAAGTATATCATATTAAGTAGAGAGTCATACCCACTCACCACTGTCTAGTAGAATTTCCCTGAATTACCTTGCATTCACCACTTGTAAATCCATATTTCAGAAATTCCAAGATGAACTCTTCATTTTTAGCTAATTTCAACATATGAGTATTGTAAAGAACAATCTTACTTGAATTTATAGTATTTCGTGTGATATCAAGAAAAGGAATAAAGGAGTTATGAAGAGAGGAAACAAGGCAACGGCTTGGAAGGAAGATGGAGGAATATGAATTTTTAGTATAGTTATGAAGAAGCAAGGAGCCGAATTTCAGAAATTGGATCCTTAAAGGCACTTCCCACTTTATTTACAGGTTTACCACTTTTTACTTTGATATATTTTTGTTTTCCCATCCTTAAATTCTTTCAAGTTTTATATGTTTATCGAATGTATACAACATTCCAAGCATAATAGAACTTGTTTCTTATCAGAATTCCATCATCTTCAAATTTTGTCTTTTAAGCATAAAATAACTCTTAACTCATTAAAACCTAGTTTATTTCATTAAAATGATTTAATTTATTCATCTATCTTATCTAAAAGTCTAGACTGTTACATTCTCCCTTTTAATAGTATTTTCCCCTCGAAATTCGTAAGAGTGGAACAGTGTAACTCTCATCATAGTTATCACTAGCGTACAAACATAATGAACAAGAGCAAACAAATAAGCCCTACTCATTCTTGTTTGTGTGCTAGAAGAAAACAAGTTCTACTAAGTAGAATGAATCATACCAGTAAATAGCTCTGGATGGGTAGTTCAAATGACTTCTTCCAGTTCTCGAGTGTTGTCACTAATGTTGAGGATCCATTAAACCTACAAAACCATGACCACTTTCCTTTTAAGTGGCTTCGTATTGTGCCCCATAATAGGGATAGGCCCTCTTGGTTTAGTTGCTTCTAGTTCAACAATCACATTTTCAAGCTTGCCAGGCTCTATGATGACACTAGAATTGTGCACGTACTGTTGAGTCACGGATTCTATGAAGTTTTTGATTTCTGACAAAGAAATAAAGGAGATCGACAAAACAACGACAACATGACTATAAAGAGGCACAAAAGAGCTACATATGGTACTCTAGATTATAGGTTGATTATTTGATATTGTAATAGTGATAAACTTGTTAAAATCTATCCTCAAATAATCATGCACCTCAATATAATCGATATACATACGTTTGAATAGCATTGCACATTCATTGAGCAATTTGACAGGGACCGGTCGACCGGTATTAAATCAGGCGGTCGGCCGTTTCTGTGTAAAATGCAAATGAACGTGCACACATGCACATAATGACTATATATTTGAAATCCTGTCTACTGGCCATTTTTTGACCCGTCGACCGTTTTTAAACAGAGAGCAACCTTTTCCAAAAGACACTTCTTTCTCCAATGGTTGCATCTCTTACCTTTCATCAATGATCATATCTATTAATGGCTACTGTTTACAAAGAGTTACAACCATTTTTCTCTATATAAACTCATCTAAATCATTGATCCAACATATATGAATACATATGTTTTTTTACTCTAATTTCTGATCTTACTTTCTAAATACTCCTGCATTCTAAAAGCTCTCAATTATTTTAATTGCTTATTGAATCATTGAAATTATTTCATATCTTTTGATTCAATAAGTAATATACTTCCCTTAATCTTCACAAAACATCATTCACATATTTTGAGGATAAGATTATAGGAAGTTTGTACTACAAGTGACAAAACTGTGTTAGCAAGAACACATACCGTCAACAAACAATTATATTCATCTTTGTTGAAGTCCTCGGTGTTGTAAGAGGCAAGTGTTGAAGTCCTCGGTGTTGTAAGAGGCAAGTGTTGAAGTCCTCAGTGTATTAGAGGCGTGAAATCCTGTTCGTTTGCTCGGGTGTTGTAAACCTGTTCCTCCGGGTGAAGCGAGGTAGTTAATAGTGAAAATCCAGATAGAAGTCTGGGACTGGACGTAGGACGGTGCTCCGAACCAGTATAAAAATCTCTGGTGTGATTTTTCTATTTTTATTTACTTTGCTATATACTATCATCTATTTCCGCATTTATATTATATTCCATATTACACGATCCGTGTGTACTATATTAGTACGTGCACTCGTACACATACTTCTCATTTGGTATCAAAGCCCGACCATCATATAACCGTAACACAGTTATTTGATATATTCTTGTAATATGGCAAATAACGCAAGTACTAGCACTCAAAACACCACTTACATGGAAGGTCAATCGACACAAAGACCTCCATTTTTCAATGGTCCTAACTATAGTTATTGGGCAACACGTATGTCATTCTTTATGCAATCAAATAGTTATGATGCTTGGAATGCAACTCAAAAAGAAATAGTGAATCCAACAACTGATTATTCAGAATGGACCGCGGCTGAGAAAACGGCAGCAGCCATAAATGCAAGAGCAATAAATATGTTGTTTTGTGCATTAGACCAAAATGAATATAACCGTGTTAGCATCTGCACTACTACATATCAAATTTGGCAAACGCTAAAAATCACTCATGAAGGTACTAACAAGGTTAAACAAGCCAAAATAGCCATGCTGAAAAGTCAATTTCAAAATTTCAAAATGAAACAAAATGAGACAATCAATGATGTGTATTCACGGTTTCAAACTATCCACCATGCACTTATTGGCTTAGGACAAAAGTATTCTGATTTTGATGTTGTTTCAACAGTCCTACATTCTCTGACTAGTGAATGGGAAGGAAAAGTATTAGCAATTGAAGAAGCTAATGACCTTTCTGTCATGAAGCCAGATGAATTGATAGGAAATCTAATGTCCTACGTAGCTAACTTGCAGACTAGAAAGGAACAAAAAGAAGAAAAGAACAACATGGCATTCCATGCTGAAAAAGACGAAAATGAATCAGATTCTGAAGACGAAGATCTGGCATTCATAGCAAAAGGTTTCAAAAAATTCCTAAAACAGCGAAAAGCCAGTCGTTATAACAGAAAGAAATCTGGATCAAATAAAGCAACATCATCCTCTATAGAATGCTTCAACTGTCACAAAAAGGGGCACATGCACAAGGATTGTCCGGAGCAAAAGAAGAAGTCAGAAAATGACAAATTAAAATATAAGAAGGACAAATCAAAGAAACGAGCATTCTCGGTAACATGGGATAATACAGACTCATCAGAAAGTGATAGTGATACGGAAGATGAACAAGCAAATGTATGTTTCATGGCAACAGAAGATGAGGTACAAATTCCTACATTCGATGAAATGCTTGATATTAATGCTGAATTGATAGTCAAATATAAAGACATAAAACGACAGCTAAAAGAAACCAAAGAAGATTTGAGTAGAGCAGAATTTGAACGAGATATGTTAAAAGACGAGAAGAAAATATTAGAAGAAAAAATTGAAAATTTCAAGAATCATCATCTAATGTTGACTCTCAACTAGTTCTTTTGAGTCAAGAAATTGAAACTCAAAAAGAGAAAAATGATGCTCTCACTACTAAAAATCATGAGCTTGAGGCAAAAGTCAAAATTCTGGACCTAGAAAAGGCTAGTTTACAAACTAAGTTAGATAACATTACTCAAAATGTTTCTAACTTTAACAAAGGTCGAGAAAATTTGACAAAAATCATTGAAAGTTCACAATCTATTTCGGATAAACAAGGTTTGGGATATAAGAAACAAGAAACCAAGAAACATCTTGGAAATAAAAGGAAGAAGAAAGTACAAAACACTGAAGCTAAGAAAAATCTTAGTTTATTATACTCCAAACCAAAACCAGTTGTGAAATTTCAAAAGAAAAATGTCAAGACTATCAATATATGGGTTCCTAAAACAAATAACAATTTGATTAGGAACAAATATATTCAGAATTTCATGAATACTGTACATCTTAATATTAATTATGTATATAAAGGGGATACCAGACCCGTATGGGTTTGGACTCCTAAGACCTAACTCTTAGGACCCTATAAAAAGTGGGTACCATGGACTTAATTTTATTTTTTGCAGGTCCCACTTAAGAAAAGAGGAAAGTAGATATTGGACAGTGGTTGCTCGAAGCACATGACTGGAGACAAGAGCTTATTAACAAATATTACATACTCAGATGGTGGCTCCGTCACTTTTGGAGATAATTCAAAAGGCTATATCATCGGCAAAGGCGATGTGAGAAATTGCGGAATATATATATATATATATATATATATATATAAAGAATACAAACAAAATCTCAGGGGGAGATCACATATTCAGGGGGAGATTCAGAACTTCAGATATATGTTGTCATCAATCAAAAAGGGGGAGAATGTTGAGTCACAGATTCTATGAAGTTTTTGATTTCTGACAAAGAAATAAAGGAGATCGACAAAACAAAGACATCATGGCTATAAAGAGGCACAAAAGAGCTACATATGGTACTCTAGATTATAGGTTGATTATTTGATATTGTAATAGTGATAAACTTGTTAAAATCTATCCTCAAATAATCATGCACCTCAATATAATCGATATACATACGTTTGAATAGCATTGCACATTCATTGAGCAATTTGACAGGGACCGGTCGACCGGTATTAAATCAGGCGGTCGGCCGTTTCTGTGTAAAATGCAAATGAACGTGCACACATGCACATAATGACTATATATTTGAAATCCTGTCTACTGGCCATTTTTTGACCCGTCGACCGTTTTTAAACAGAGAGCAACCTTTTCCAAAAGACACTTCTTTCTCCAATGGTTGCATCTCTTACCTTTCATCAATGATCATATCTATTAATGGCTACTGTTCACAAAGAGTTACAACCATTTTTCTCTATATAAACTCATCTAAATCATTGATTCAACTTATATGAATACATATGTTTTTTTACTCTAATTTCTGATCTTACTTTCTAAATACTCCTGCATTCTAAAAGCTCTCAATTATTTTAATTGCTTACTGAATCATTGAAATTATTCCATATCTTTTGATTCAATAAGTAATATACTTCTCTTAATTTTCACAAAACATCATTCACATATTTTGAGGATAAGATTATAGGAAGTTTGTACTACAAGTGACAAAACTGTGTTAGCAAGAACACATACCATCAACAAACAATTATATTCATCTTTGTTAAAGTCCTCGGTGTTGCAAGAGGCAAGTGTTGAAGTCCTCGGTGTTGTAAGAGGCAAGTGTTGAAGTCCTCAGTGTATTAGAGGCGTGAAATCCCATTCGTTTGCTCGGGTGTTGTAAACCTGTTCCTCCGGGTGAAGCGAGGTAGTTAATAGTGAAAATCCAGATAGAAGTCCGGGACTGGACGTAGGACGGTGCTCCGAACCAGTATAAAAATCTCTGGTGTGATTTTTCTATTTTTATTTACTTTGCTACTATCATCTATTTCCGCATTTATATTATATTCCATATTACACGATCCGTGTGTACTATATTAGTACGTGCACTCGTACACATACTTTTCACGTACTTGTGCAAATGAGGTACATGAAAGAAGTTATGCACCCTAGCTTTTTTGTGAAGTGTAACTTGATATGAAAGCTTACCGGTCCTACTAACAATATAGAAATGTCTAATGAATTTCGGTGTTAACTTATCAGAAGTACAAAACGGAACCACTTTTGTTAATGGAAAAACCTTCACAAAGACAAAATCCACAATTGCAAACTCTAAGTGGTATGTCTTCAATCGACATAACACTTTTTTCGATTTGGAGACATTTTCATTCTCTATTGAAATGAACTAATCTTCTCCGAAGTTTCTCCGATCATATCCGACCAAAGTATCAATTGATCATTTGTCCCTTACCAGCATGATGTCAACCGGCACGACCCCACATACAAGGCTACAACTGGAACCATGCCAATATTTGATCAAAAACTTATTATCTTTGAATTCTACTCAAGTCAAGTGACCTTCCTAAGATCCCCTATATTCTAATATGGAAGAACTCAGTAAATCTTCGAGTACTCTATTTGCCCATAGGTTTACGAATGATATGCAGTACTTTTCAATTATGTGCTCAAAGATAGTTGCAAGTTTTGCCAAAACCAATAGTGAAAAATGGATATTTATCAACACGATACCTTTTAGAATCCCATGCACTCTCGTAATTTCTTCCACATACAAAGTAGCTGTACACATAGCAGCTCCTGTAGACTTAACTAAGTCAAAGTAAGCACTCTTAGTCAAATGATCAGTAAGGACCCATATACTTTCATTACCTCTTTTACACATTGGAAACCCATCAAATCCATGGATATTTTCTCCCATTTCCATTCTAGAATATCTAGCGGTAGTAGCAAGCCACTTGGCTTCTTGTACTCCATATTTACTCTATGGCAAGCCATGCACGTAGAACTGAATTCCAAGACATCACTGTTCATGCTTTTCTAATGAAATGAATGCTTAATATCACTGTACATTTTACTATCATTGGATGTATGGTCATCCTAGAATAATGGCTTTTATGAAGTTCTTTACCCCTAAGGCCATCAACATCGGGCATTGACAACCATCCGTCCTTATGGAGCTAACCATTTCGATCAATACTAAACTAAGCCATATCTCTACCAACCACTTCATCACCAAGTTGAATAAAAATTTCTAATAACTTAGCATCATGCTTTTGACAAGATCCAATACTCTCAATTAGAGTAGGTACAAGCTTCATGTATGCCAAACACCCAGCCTCAAGTTCGAGTGTGGGTCAGAAGTCAAATCCTGTAATAAATTACAACCTTAGTCATTCCACAAACATAAACCTTAAAATGACATGCCATGCATTAAGCTTATCCTCCACTGCATTCCCTTTTTGGGAGTTTACAATATACCAAATCATAAGAGGCAAGTAGCTCCAACTATCTTTGTTGGCAGAGGTTGAGATCCTTTTGTGAAAAGAGATGCCCCGATGATTTATGACTCGTGAACAAATTAAACTTTTCGCCTAAAAAGATTTTCCTCCTAGTCTTCGAAGCAAATAAAATCTCTACCAACTTGAATTCATAAGTAGGGTTATTTCTCCAATGCAATTTTAGCTACTGACTTGCATAAGCCCATAATCTATTCTTCTTGCATCAATACCCCCCTGAGACACACCACATGCATCCATGTATACAAGAAATGGCATTGCTCCTTTCGAAATAGCAAGTACTAGTTATAACGACCCAGAATTTCTGTCATTTAAAATTTGTATATTTAATTGATTTTAAATATTAATAAGTGAAATTTATAAGTCGAATAAATTTTACTTCGAATATCTGGATTTAATTGCATAATTAAATCGATAATTTAATATTTGAAATTGCAGAAATAATTAGAAATTGGGTTTAATATGATTGAAAATGATTTGTAAAATTTTATTTAATCATATTGGAGTTAGAATGATGTTATAGAACTTTTAAAATCGAATTAAAAGTAAATTTGTGGAAATTGAATATTTTAATATTTAATTGAGGAGTTAAATTAGCCATTTTTCAAACAGTCTCGGATTTCGAAGAAACTAGTTTCATCGGATCCATAATATTATATTATTGTATGGTTTAAAATTTCGTGTCAATCGGATTTACCGTTTGTCCGGGGCAAGCCGAAACGCATAGAAATTCGTTTAACCGATTTAATTTAGAATCGAACGTTTATTTCCATAACTCGCACATATGACCAAATTAGCTTCGGAAACACATTCCATTGTGTTCGGAACATGGGGTAAACCCTAGAAACGCCTGTCACTGCGCGAGATTTGGAGTTCGGAAAATTTCGAGTGAATGGTAATTTCGAAATTTTCTATAAAAGGGCTTCACATCTTCAATTTGCAAACCAAACTAAACCCTAACCCTAGTTCAGAAGCCGCCGCCTCCCTCTATTATTAATGGTCGAAAATGATCAATTTTCCTCCCTCAATTGCTTTCAATCCTTCAGCAATTAGAAAAAGTGTTCAACTACAATGTTGAAGAGCATCGGAAGAGCTTTAAATCCATACGGGGGTGATCGTTTGAAACGCAACGATGAAGGAGAAATCGAGTCACGTTCGTGGCCATTCGTCCTCATTTTGTCGAACCTAGGGATGATCGAGTTTCACGTCTTTCTCGGTGATGAGGGAGCTTGGGTCGCACGTTCAAGTGGTGATAGCTGATCGTCGTAAAGATGGAAGATGAAAGCTCAAAAATTCAAGCAAGAAGGCGGCTTCATTGGGTTATTTTCATTCAAATTGGAGATGTTACGCACGTTGGGGGAGAAAGCACGCACAGCCGTGATTTGCTTGAACAATAAGGGACGGCCTGGATGTAAAAAGGTTGTAAATTTTAAAAAGGAAATGTAAATTATATTTATATTAATTCGTTTAATCTTTAAAATAGTGTAACTTTTTCGTACGAGGTCAAAAATTTACGAAACGAACTGCATTGGCTTCATTTTGTCGAGCACTACGCAATGGAGCTTGTTTGGAGTCGTTCGGAGCTAGTTTGAATTTCGGGTAAAATTAAACGCATGTTTAATTTTATTCGAAATAAAACGCTGGAAATTGAAACCAAGGTGAGAACTTCTCACTCAATCGAATTAGTTTCGATTTAAATTTTAAATAGTTAGATTTAAAATTTACTTGAATGTATGTTTGGATGATAAATTATTATCTGTTGTATAGTAATAGACCCTATACGCCGTATATTAAGCGGAGGTTATTTATTAAAAACATATACCGCGATAATTCCATCTTGATTGAAATTGGTATTATATATGTACTTGGAGTTGATTTCCCGCATTATATAGCGGATGAGACCCTATTGCGCCGCATAATAGCGAATAATATTTTATAAATCCCATATACCACGATATTCCGTATTGGAACGGAATTGGTATTGTACTAACGTCTGTGCATGCAGGGAAATAGTTTGGAGGGATCCAACTGGATTCCTCACCAGTATTTATTTGATTACAGATATTGTGATATTGGTTGATTATCATATTGATATATGATGTTTTGATTGTCGTGATGGATTTATTGTTGTTGTTGCAACATTGGCCTATTTTTGGAGTTTTAAAAATATTAAAGTAACGATTTTGAATTTAAAAGGATTTTAAAGTGATATTTGAAGGTATACGTTTATTAAATTTTGAATTGTTAAAATAAATAAACGTTATAATTATTATTATTATAAAAGTTATATTTTTGGAAAATAGTACTTAAGTATGATTTTGGAGTTATATATAAGCTTTCATAACGATTTGTAAATTATTAAAAAGAATGGTTTAAATTGGGAATTTTTGAATTATTATAAATGATTTATATAAAAGATTTATAATATTGATATTTATAAATTAAAAATATAGGAATTATAAAACGTGTTTTATTAAGTGTTAAAATGAAGTATAAATGGATTTCATAAGTAAATGAAATTTATAGATTTATAAATTGGGAAGTTATAGAATGAATAGATTTTGTAAAATAAAAGATTTATAAGTAATTAACTTATAAATTGGATTTTGGCATTTAAGTGGGATATAAATAGAATTTGTTAATAAAGTGATTTTTATAAATTGAAGTGGTTATAAACATAAATGGGATTTATAAACATTGTTTTATAAATCCGAAACTGACTTATTTTGATAAGTCAATTATTTTAGATTTTTAAAGGAGATATATTCACGATTTTGGATAGTGGATAATCCTTTAAATAAAATATGCAGAAATGTTGAATTTGGTTAACAAGTATATTCACTATTTTGGACGGTGAATAATATATTAAATCAAATGGATATGTTTTGGGGAAGTGATATTATAAAACGAAGTTAATTGTTTTAAAGATATTTTAGAATGGATTAACTATCGAAACCATATATTTCAACATTCATTGTTGAAATAGACGTTTTCGAGAAATAAGGAAAAGATGGACTATAACACTGTTGTTATAGTAAATGATTTCCGAAAGGAAATGTATTATATAGTATTGGGATTTATATATCTATTTTAATTTTGAATCCCTATACTAGTGATTTTTGGGTCGTCGTAATGATTTTTTACGCAACATTCGTTTTGACTCAAATAAATGTGTTCAAGAGAATGTTTTCCTTAAAGAATAAATTATATACTTGATTTCGATTTAAGTATATTGAATATTTTTGAAGTGTTGAAAATAAATGGATTTGTGGATTACTTATTATTAAATAAGTATGGAAATGTTTTCCAATATGAAGTGAATATTTTGAGATTTTATCTTTAAAAGATAAATTGAAAATGAATATTAGAAATCGATTTGAAAATCGTATATTTATAGGTATTTTGGAAATGTGAATTCATTATGAAAATCATATATTACGGATTTGGAACGTAAGTATAAAGTAAATCGTTAAGGATTTATTTAATTGGTTTAAATGAACCATTTTGAAATGAAAGTATTTCCGAGTAAGGAAAATGATTGAAATTTGTTATCAAAAGTGGTAAAGGTGAAAAGTGATTTGAAAATTTGTTTTCAAATGGTGAAGTGTGGAAATTATATATCTAGTAAAGATATTTTGGAAAATAAATAATTTGGAAAATTATTTGGAATCTGGTGATGTTGTGCACGCCTATTGATAGTTAAATAACCGACTATCAATATTTATCTTTAAATAGGTGTTATCCCATTTTTGGTTAAAACTGGAATATCAACAAATTGGCAAGGAATTATGGATATCAGGATTGGAGATCGGTTGGAATCAAGGCTACGATCGATATCATCAAAATTTGGTTGAACTCCGATCGGGACGAAATTAATTGGAGATGATGATAAGGATTAGGAAAGGCTATGTTTCAAATTTTAGGTTAATCGGAGTTCGTATGGAGAAGTTATGATCGATTCAAGGTAGGAAAGGCATGTTGTTCAAATCGATCAGGGGTAGCACTCACTTCGAATCGATACACTTCATATCGATCGACCTGGGTTCGACACTGCTACTTCGTATCGATCGAAGGCAAGGCACAGGGATGGTTTGAATCGATACGCTTCGTATCGATCAGTATGGTTTCGGCCTGGTGAACTTCGTGTCGATCAGGTAAGAAGGATAAATGGATTTCGGCCCAATGGCAATGGACCCAAAAATGGATAGGTTCGAATCAATCACGACAAAGCATAATGCTTTGAATCCATGAGGTCAAGGAGAGTTCGAATCGATCAGATTAGGGTATGTTCGAATCGATCGGTGTAAACGAGATCGATTCGAAGCATGCTCCTGGGACTGATTCGAAGAAGATCGATGGAACACGAGAAGTATACATTGGGGGACGACTTCATGGATTCGAAGAAGAGGAAGTCAACTTCATGGATTCGAAGAGGAGGTGGATTCGGAATAATGGAATCAAAGGACGTGGGTTTGGAGCATGGATTTGAAGGAAGTGGACTCGAAGAAGGATTCGAAGCAATGGACTCGAAGGAGGATTCAAAGCAATGGATTCGAAGGAGGTGGGTTCGAAGCATGGGTTCGAACCAGGCAGAGCACACGGAACTTTGAATTTGAATCGATCATATCTTCCAAACCGTTGATCCAAATGTTATGAAATTTTCACAGAAGCTTACATACATGTTGAAGAATGTTCTCACCAAATTTCACCTTGATTGGACATTTCCTTGATCGATTCGAAGTGAGGGTCGAATTGACCCTGATGTGGGCCCGGACCTCCAGATTTCGGGCGAGTGGGCCCCCTCACGTGCCTGAAGCGGTCTTTCCGGATTTTATGAGAAATATCACCCTCCTACGCTTGTAAATAGAGCCCCTGGTCATTCAGAAAAGGGGTCGGAGAATTTGGAAAGAGAAGCAAGTCCGGACGCTACCGGAATCACTCCATAACATCATTACTGCTAATTATTTCGTGTTTTGGATTTTGTAACTGCTGCAATCATCTGTAATCATCAAGGATAATCAATAAAAGGATAAAAACTTTGGAGTGGACGTAGGCCGGAGATAGCCGAACCACTATAAAACTTGTGTCTCTGTTCTTTAGTTTAGGATTGCTGTTTAATATTTGCTGAGATCTGAGATTTGTGTTTAAATATTATTGATTTGTATTCATACACTGGTGCTTTCATGGTATTTGGGGTTTGTGACCAATTTTGGCACAAACACTTTGGTGCTTTCACTGAGAAGGACTAGCACCATCGGATTTGAAAGTTGGATTTGAAGATTTTAAAAGAGTTTGGATTCAAGGACAATGACTAGGCAAAATAGTAGAAGGAAAAGGGCTGAGAGAAGCCAACAGGAAGGAAGTCAACAAGCATTCTCCGGAGCCGGGGAAGGACAAGCTTCAGTCTACATAACCCGGGATGAAATGGAGGCTATGGAAAATTCTTTGCAAGAAAGATTGTTGAAGAACCAACAGGAAATCATGCAGACTTTCTTTGAGCAAATGAGAGCTGTAGGGATGCAGAACTTAGGAACAGCTACAGCCACGGTGGATGCAGGACAAGGAACTAGGGTTGTGGAACCCAACGGAGGACGGGATGCGGAGCCAGAGGGCAATCAACAAGGGCTTGGGGGCAGGCCCATGGGATCCAACACAGGAGGACCTTTGGAAGGAGTTCAACAGGCTAGAGCTAACGTGGCTGCTAGTGAACCACACGAGGAGTATGTGCCAGAGTTCCCTCGGGGGCATGGAGGGCAACCCCCAACAGACAATACCGGATTAGTAGAAATCATCAGAAGAACTGTGTGAGGTGGTTTGACCAATGGAGACTTGGAAGGAGTGAATAGGAGTCCATTTTCTCGGGAAATAAGGATGGCTCAGAATCCACCTAAGTTTAAGCTACCTAGCGTGGAGGTTTATGATGGCAAGGCAGACCCAACTGATCACTTGATGAGATACACCAGACACATGGAGGTGCTGGGGGCATCGGAGGAAGTGATGGCCCGATGTTTCCCTTTGTATCTGACGGACCTAGCTGCAATGTGGTTTAGGCAGCTGGGAGAAGGATCTATAAGGACTTGGAGAGAACTGGTGGACAAGTTTTTAGGACAGTTTCGGGTTCACATCAAGAGGCCAAAGAACGTGATGACATTGACGTCAGTAAAACAAAGGACAGATGAATCGCTTAGAGGTTTTCTAACTCGATTCAATGCGGCGGTTGCTTCAGTGGATCGGCCGGATCCATTGATGGTTCTGATGGTGGCAGTATCAGGAGTCAGGGAGAACTCGGATTTCAAGGTATCTCTAATATGAGATCCCCCACAAGATCTCGACGAATTCTTTCACGAGGCAGAAAGGTTCCTTCGGCAAGAAGATGCAAGTACGGATTTAAAGTTGAAAAAGGTTAGTGCAATCGAGGTTGGAGCAGTATCCAGCGGTGGTTCAGATAAAGACAAAGGAAAAAGGAAATTGGATGATGATTCTAGAAACGCTAGGAAGCGATGGAAGGATCCAAAGTTTTCCGCATACACAGGATTGAACGAGACGCTGGAGCGGATATACATGGATACTCGGAATCGCCTTCCCTACCGCCAGGAGAGAGCCTTCTAAACGAGAGAGGGCATCAGGGAGGCATTGTCTCTTCCATGACTTAGACGGACATGACACCAACAGCTGCACGCACTTGAAGGATATAATCGAGGAGCATGTAAGGAATGGACAGTTACTGCAATACGTCGGAACACGGAACGCAACGATGGAGCAGGAGCAACCACCGACCACCTCACGCCGTGATGATGTGAGGCCCAGGGACGATGGTCGATTGATCATCCATTGACCAGGATAATATGGAATAAGTAGCGAGCTATTAGCAAGCAACCAAGTCATTTACACATGTACGGGGACGGAGATAGCCCCTAGGCATGCTCTGAATGATGATAAAATGCAATGCTATGGTTTGTGAAATCTATCTTTTGCTTTTGGATTGGACACTGCTTTTCTTTTTGGATTTTGGTTTTGGAGTTTGGATCGAGCTCTTGGTTTTTCTTTCTTTTGATTTAGATTTTTCTTTGGATGATTGTTTTCGGTTTTGGATGCTGGTTTGGTTTTCTGGTTTTCTGGTTTTGGATTTGGATTTTTGGGTTTGGATGTTGGATTGGATTTTGATTGGATTTTCATCTGGTTTTTGATGAATGGTCGTCGGGTATGGATTATGTCTGGCAAGGGGTGAGTCACTTTGCCCGAACGTGGTAAATTGACTCATTCAGGTCGTTGAGTATGGACTATGCTCAACAAGGGTCCAGAGTGACCAGGATTCGGCCTAGGACTTAGGCCCTGTATTATCAGTTGTTATTTCAGGTCGTTGAGTATGGACTATGCTCAACAAGGGTCCGGAGAGACCAGGATTTGGCTTAGGACTTAAGCCATGGCTTAGCTCAACGTCCAAGGACACTGGACCACGGTCGTCAAGTGTGGATTGCGCTTGGCAGGAACCCGGAGAGGTTAGCTCAATGTCCAGGGACACTGGACCAAGGTCGTCAAGTGTGGATTGCGCTTGGTAAGAACCCGGAGAGGTTAGCTCAACGTCCAGGGACACTGGACCACGGTCGTCAGGTATGGATTACGCTTGGCAAGAACCCATAGAGGTTATGGATTCGGATATCGACCCGGAGAGGTCCTGGATCTGGTCACTGGCTATTGGATAAGGATGGATTAGGACTCGGCTGATGAGTTCGAATGGATATGGAATTGGCTGAGGCTTCGGTTATGGGATTTGGAATTGGACATCAACTCGAAACAGTCAAGGATGATATGCTCTGGCAATATGGCTATGGACTTCGGATATTGGATTCAGGACTATTCAAAACACGCCTTGTTATCACAAGGAATGTTTTGGCGAGCAAAGTGTTATCCCATTTTTGGTTAAAACTGGAATATCAACAAATTGGCAAGGAATTATGGATATCAGGATTGGAGATCGGTTGGAATCAAGGCTACGATCGATATCATCAAAATTTGGTTGAACTCCGATCGGGACGAAATTAATTGGAGATGATGATAAGGATTAGGAAAGGCTATGTTTCAAATTTTAGGTTAATCGGAGTTCGTATGGAGAAGTTATGATCGATTCAAGGTAGGAAAGGCATGCTATTCGAATCGATCAGGGGTAGCACTCACTTCGAATCGATACACTTCGTATCGATCGACCTGGGTTCGACACTGCTACTTCGTATCGATCGAAGGCAAGGCACAGGGATGATTTGAATCGATACGCTTCGTATCGATCAGTATGGTTTCGGCCTGGTGAACTTCGTGCCGATCAGGTAAGAAGGATAAATGGATTTCGGCCCAATGGCAATGGACCCAAAAATGGATAGGTTCGAATCAATCACGACAAAGCATAATGCTTTGAATCCATGAGGTCAAGGAGAGTTCGAATCGATCAGATTAGGGTATGTTCGAATCGATCGGTGTAAACGAGATCGATTCGAAGCATGCTCCTGGGACCGATTCGAAGAAGATCGATGGAACACGAGAAGTATACATTGGGGGACGACTTCATGGATTCGAAGAAGAGGAAGTCGACTTCATGGATTCGAAGAGGAGGTAGATTCGGAACAATGGAATCAAAGGAGGTGGGTTTGGAGCATGGATTCGAAGGAAGTGGACTCGAAGAAGGATTCGAAGCAATGGACTCGAAGGAGGATTCAAAGCAATGGATTCGAAGGAGGTGGGTTCGAAGCATGGGTTCGAACCAGGCAGAGCACATGGAACTTTGAATTTGAATCGATCATATCTTCCAAACCGTTGATCCAAATGCTATGAAATTTTCACAGAAGCTTACATACATGTTTAAGAATGTTCTCACCAAATTTCACCTTGATTGGACATTTCCTTGATCGATTCGAAGTGAGGGTCGAATCGATCCTGATGTGGGCCCGGACCTCCAGATTTCGGGCGAGTGGGCCCCCTCACGTGCCTGAAGCGGTCTTCCTGGATTTTAGGAGAAATATCAGCCTCCTACGCTTATAAATAGAGCCCCTGGTCATTCAGAAAAGGGGTCGGAGAATTTGGAAAGAGAAGCAAGTCCGGACACTGCCGGAATCACTCCATAACATCATTACTGCTAATTATTTCGTGTTTTGGATTTTGTAACTGCTGTAATCATCAAGGATAATCAATAAAAGGGTAAAAACTTTGGAGTGGACGTAGGCCGGAGATAGCCGAACCACTATAAAACTTGTGTCTCTGTTCTTTAGTTTAGGATTGCTGTTTAATATTTGCTGAGATCTGAGATTTGTGTTTGAATATTATTGATTTGTATTCATACACTGGTGCTTTCACGGTATTCGGGGTTTGTGACCAATTTTGGCACAAACAATAGGTATTTGTTGTGATTTGCTTGAATTTGAATACTACACTTATTTTTAAAATAAGCGCTCACTATTTGGGTTAGCCGGGAAAGGACCTTTGGGTCGTATAACCCATTCCGAATATGTGATACGTCGTTATGGATTGCATTTGAAGACCGGTGTTGAAGACCGGATATTTTTGAAAACGGAAGGATTACCGTCGAATGACTCTGCATCGACTGATCTCCGATGTAGAGGTTTTATCACCCTTAGTGACGGGAAGTCCGGACGTGATTAGTGAATATCCGGATTGCAAGGACTTCTTTGGAAGTGCTTTTGGTTCCGTTCAATCCCGGAACGGACTTGTGTGGATGTGTATCTAACGTTACAATTTGAGATGTAAAGCTGGTTTCTATCAAATATTTTTCTGTTGGTGGCGGAGAATTTATTCTCCAAGCTTAACACCCTTCTCTAAGACATACGAGCTCAAAGGTTATGTAGTTGATGGTTACTAGTGATACATTCCCAAATTGGTAATGTGGCATACGAAGTGTTGTTGAGAATTTGATGATCAAAGCATAGCTTTTGTATAAAGCGTAGCTTTGTGGACGAGACTTCGTCAGACCTCACACCCCGGAAATGGTCAAAACAGGAAGGATGCAACAAGGTTATTAGGGGGTAGCGCCCCTTTAGTGTATGTCATTCCTTCTGGATAGAGGTGGTACCATGGTATGGATCCCAGATACTTAACCTATGTTGTTGCTGAAAATTTATTACTTTGTGGTTGTTGGAATCGAGGATCCTCGGATGAAGGTCGGTTACGACCGGGGGATGACATATTCGTGTCAGTAGTTACCCGGTTAGGGATAACCCGGCCTTGTGTTGGCAGAGATCTAACCGTAATGTTAGGTTATGTTCTCGGGGCGTCTTTCCAGAGGCGTACCCATGTGGAAATGGGAAGTTTCTTGGCCTAACCATTTGTTGGAAATCCAAAGGAACAATACGAACCTTGTACGGTTTTAGTTGTAGAACCTGCCATCTAATATGGTAGCTATAGTAGGCATAATATAATGGTACTTATGCTAGCTAAGATTTATATTCTACTTTCGAAATGTTTTCTACACTATGCACTAATAATAATATCAAAAATGATTTGATTTTGCGTAGTAAGCACCTTTGACTAACATAAGAAGAAATCTCCTCCAAGTCTTCGTTTGCATTGTGTATGTGGTGGGAGGTCTTATGGTAGTTACATTTTCAAAAAGCATTGCGAATTGACTTCAAAAAAAATTATCCTGTTGTTTGTTTTTAAAGATAAACTATTTTAAGTTCTCACACCAGTCCCATGACTGACTCGGAGTTTATTGTTCCCTTCCTAAACTCCGGGTGCCCACCAATTTCCACACGGGCAGTCTAGAGTTAGGTTATCAGGATATTCTGGAGTTCGGAAGTTGCTGTAGAGATCTGGAAGTAAGCTGGATGGCTTGGCGTATCAACCAGTATATAGTATTTCTTTTCCGCTGTTTTGTTGTTGTACACTCTGATGATGTAATGTAATGTGATGTAATGTCATAACTGATATAGTTCTTTGTTTAAAGATTATTCATTTATCTATTATATGTTGTTCCACTGCGATTGTGAGATTCTGATATTGTTTTATGTTTCTTCTTCGTTTTTCTCTCTTCTTCTACCTTTCTCTTCTTCTTTAACCATAACATTTCGGTTTTCCGGCATTCGATTCCTCGGCAGTTGATATAGTGGACGTATTGATGTCGGTTTTCGAGCGTCGAAAAATCGCGAACGTTACATTTGGTATCAGAGCATATGGTTAAGCGACGACCATGGCTCTGTTGGGAATTACTCATTAGAGATGGAGTTAGTGGTACTCTAGAATGAGTGTGAGTGTAATAATAGATACGAGCGCGTATTTGTTATTGAATATGAATTGTTTTATATTGTGATGATTGGTTTGTTGAGTGGTATATGGATTTTGGTCAATACGAGTAATTAACATTGTTGATAGGGACCTCTAAACACTTGTGCAGAACAATTTGACACGATATCGTTTTAAAATAGGGTAAATGAAATAATTTTACCTTGATTATATTTTATATATAAAAAAATAATTTTTCAGAATTATTAAAGTGTATATAAATTGATTGTTTGGTCGTTAAAAATGTAAGAATAAATACAAGTTAATCAAAAGAATAATTGTATAAGCAATTGAATTATAAAGTATGGAATTATAATCAATATGATTAACAATTGTGAAATAATCTTATATATAAGAAGTGAAACTATATGAATATATTTATTAATATGAGTTGTAAATATAAAAATGAATTAGGACTATGAATTTGAAATTTTTGAATCCTGTTTATTTTGGAAGTTATTTTTCAAAATTAAAAGTTAAATAGTGAAATTCTATAAGTAAAATATTTGTAAATGTGATTTATGAATAAAAAGAAAAACTTTGAAAGAATATTAAGCATTGAATTCACTACTATTACTGGGAAATAATAAGGGTGATGGCTGCAGCATCATCAGTATCATTTTCGAGTCTCTATGTGATAGATTTGCTACCAAAGTAAATTGAAATTGAAGTTTTGTTGTGATAAACAAATTT
Source organism: Allium cepa (assembly GCA_030765085.1). Lineage (NCBI taxonomy): Eukaryota > Viridiplantae > Streptophyta > Magnoliopsida > Asparagales > Amaryllidaceae > Allium > Allium cepa. Next base: position 210,139,834 of record CM060934.1, read on the forward strand.
GAAATTAAAAATCCAAGTTGAAATAAATTTGAGTTGTCATCAAAGATATGTGATCTGAAATTTAACTAAAGGAAAGTTAAATAAATTGATTTGGATTAGATAAGCTATTGAAATAGTTAAATATATGTGAAACCAAATGATAAATGGTTAAACAATTTTGTTAAGCAAAATAAATCTGAATTTGAATAAGTGATGAAAAATTTGACTTTGGTAAAAGTTAAATAGAAATGAAATCTGAATTGGATTTATAAGTGGAATTTTAAGTTAAGTTAAACAAATGATGTTTGAAATGGGATATAACTTAAGTGATGTCAAATGAACTTGATTCTGGTATCGAAGTGAAATAACAAAGTGAATAATGAAATGAAGTTATGAATGTGAACTTGAATATATAAATGAAATTCAACCTTATTTGTTAAAGTAATTAGCAATTGAATTGATAAAGGGATGGAATATTAATCGATCGAATGTAAAAGAATTGATATGGGATAATGAATGTAAGTGTAAATTCATTATAAGCTAATGAAGTTGAGAAATTGAATGGAAGTCAATTTAATATCAACCAATTGGAGTTAAAAAGTGTTAAACCAAATTGATGTAAATTGAATAAATTTGGTTATATTGGATATACGTTGGTTGTTATATGATTGTTAGTTGATTTTATATAATTCATTAAGTGTTAATGAAATTGAATTAAGGAAAATTGAAAGCTATAAATCAAATTGGAAGTTAAGTGAATTTGATTTGAATGTGAAAGTAAACCAACTTGGATATGAATTAGTGAATGATTGCTAATTGAATATGAATAAGTGAATGTTAGTAAAAACATCCAATGTTAATGAATCAAATGTGATTAAATGAAAAAAACCAATTCATTGAATAATAATGAGAAGTAAATTTATATTGATTTGGTTATGGATTGTTGAATGTTAATTGGATGATAGTTGTTTGGTGGTTGCATTTGTTGTTTTGTTGCAATTGCTATGTGGCACATGTAGTTGTTATGTTGCTATATGATGTATATTGATATTACTTTCATATGTGCATGTTTCTCATGGTTTGTTGAGTGTTTAGTAGGTGCGGATTGCGCTTGCTTCGCCTTTGGAGCTCGCTTTCGCGCTATATTAGCCTTATATGCTCGCTACATATCGTACTTTTACACTTTTTTCCTACGGGATGCCTCATCACTTGATGAGATGTATATTTGTGATATATATACTGTCATTTTTTTCGGACCGAGCCGCGCAAAGGAGACTCTGGCGAATTTTTCCTAAAATTTAAGGCATAAGAATATTTTTGAGAGAATTGAGAATTTTGAAAACTAAGTTGGATTTGGAAACTTAGTAAAGTTGTTGAAAGAAGTTTAACTATGGATTTTGAGAAAGTTAAACACTAAAATGAATTTGAAATTTAATTCGGACGAATTGTTTTGGAAAGTTAATGGATTCTGTAACTTTTTCTTACTTGGTAATTTCGAGGACGAAATTCTTTTAAGGGGGAAGTTTGTAACGACCCAGAATTTATGTCGTTAAAATTTGTATATTTAATTGATATTAAATATTAGTAAGTGAAATTTATAAGTCGAATAAATTTTATTTCGAATATCTGGATTTAATTGCATAATTAAATCGATAATGTAATATTTGAAATTGCAGAAATAATTGGAAATTGGGTTTAATATGATTGAAAATGATTTTTAAAATTTTATTTAATCATATTGGAGTTAGAATGATGTTATAGAACTTTTAAAATCGAATTAAAAGTTAATTTGTGGAAATTGAATATTTTAATATTTAATTGACGAGTTAAAATAGCCATTTTTCAAACAGTCTCGGATTTCGACGAAACTAGTTTCATCAGATCCTTAATGTTATATTATTGTATGGTTTCAAATTTCGTGTCAATCGGATTTACTGTTTGTCCGGGGCAAGCCGAAACGCATAGAAATTCGTTTAACCGATTTAATTTAAAATCGATCGTTTATTTCCATAACTCGCACATATGACCAAATTAGCTTCTGAATCATGTTCCATTGTGTTCGGAACATGGGGTAAATCCTAGAAAAGCCAGTCACCGCGCGAGATTTGGAGTTTGGAAAATTTCGAGTGAATAGTAATTTGGAAATTTTCTATAAAAGGCCTTCACATCTTCAATTTGCAAACCAAACTAAACCCTAACCCTAGTTCAGAAGCCGCCGCCTCCCTCTATTATTAATGGCCAAAAATGATCAAGTTTCTTCCCTCAATTTTTTTCAATCCATCAGCAATCAGAAAAAGTGTTCAACTACAATTTTGAAGAGCATCGGAAGAGCATTAAATCCATACGGGGGTGATCGTCTGAAACGCAACGATGAAGGAGAAATCGAGTCGCGTTCGGGGCCGTTCGTCCTCGTTTTGCCGAGCCTAGGGACGACCGAGTTTCACGTCTTTCTCGGTGATGGGGAAGCTTGGGTCGCACGTTCAAGTGTGTAACAGCCCGCACATCCGTACTCTTTGAGTCAACACTATTATACAACAATCAACTCAAGTTGCACAGAAATACGAGCCATAAGGTTAAAGAAGAAGAGGTAGAAGAAGAAAATAGAAAACAACAATAGAATCTAACCATCGCAGCGGAGTAAAATATAATAGAAAATAAATGATCTTTACTCAAAATCAAATATCTCTGTTTATATATTACATCATCAGGATACATCAATCACAGTTCAACAACAACAACATACAAATGGATACACAGCAACTCAACACAGCGGAATATATATATATATATATATATATATAAACAAGTATGGAAGTACGTATCGTCATCCAGCTCATCTCCTGAGCTCCACAGCATCATATCCTGTATCCTATAATACTCGGTCTGACCCGAGCATTATAGTTAAATAACACCCGAGTCGGTCTGGAATACCAGCGTGAGAAAATCACACCCAATTGATTATTAAAGTTTCAAAAATCCTTTGAAAACAAAAGCATCTCGTAAGACCACGCCACAAATAAACATGTCGGGTTTTTACCTTACGATAGCTAAAACAGTTTTTATAGAAATCCTCTGATATTATAATAGGGTCTGCCAAAATTGTTACATCTATTAAATTCCAGCTACTAGCCACAGAGTGGGTAATACAAACAAAACTCGTACAAGGCTCGTAGGGAAAATGGATTTCCAACTAATGACTAGGCACTGGGGTACCACCTGCCACAGTACGGGGCCTAGATCACCGTACCGAGGAGTACGCTTGCTCCCCTGCAACACAAGACCAGGACTACCCCTTACTAGATAATCCTGCGTGAGATCACCCCGCGGTTGGGATCAGCAACCGCCCACTAAGCCGAAATAAAAGGGACATCTAGGCAGGGATGACCTCACCCTGCTTGGGTGCTGCCCACCTAGCCTTGCTGCATAACCCCTGATTTCCAGTCATTCCCGGTTGATGAGGCTTGAGGCTAAGCGTTACCTTTTTAAGAACATATCACTTAGAATTCCCATCGTCCACCTGATGATGTTTCGCAAGCATTCATCCATACAAGTCCGTCCCGGGTTCGAACGGAACCGAAGGCACTATTCCTACTACATCCGTTTTGGAAATATCCTCAGGATTAGTAGCGACTAGCCCTTGCACTTCACTGCTCCATCTTCGAATCCAAACTCGTTTTCCACGAAATGTACAAACCGGATCGAAGTGGTTTTCGAGAAATAAATCTCAATCCCGGTCTCTTCGAAACGATTAACGCATTTGTCCAATATTGATAGTCGGTGATTTAACTATCAATTAATATCCATAAACAACCATCAACCAATAAATAATCACCCAAATTATTTATTTATCTCAAATATCTTCACAAGATATATTTCTATTTTCAACCCTTTGAAAACAGTTTCAAACCATCTTTCTCTTTTCAGAATAAACTTCCCCAAATATTTTCTATCTCCACTGAAATTACCAAGCACAAAACTAGATTTTTAAAATACTTTAAAACACTTTACTTTGAAATATACTTTAAAACATTTATGTTAAAACTACTTCAATAATTTGTTAAAAATACATACTACATGAATATTTGAAAATAAAGTTACTTAATAAAATATAACTAGATTTTTCACTTTTGAGAACAAAATACTAAGTCACTTTTTAAGTAATTACTACTATAATAGATTTGAGAAAATACTTACTTTTGAATTTAAATATTAGAAACAATAAATTTTTCCAAAACTTGCTTTTTAAAACGACTTTAAACCTTTAACTTATATTTAAAAATGTACTTGGTTATCCAGAGAAAAATTCCAACTTCAATCACTTAAATCAATTTCCCAAATTGATTTCCAATTTACTCCATTTGAAATAAATATATTTACTTCCTTAATTCATTTTAAAATTCATTAATTATGGACTTTATTATTATTATTATTTTCCGTTTGATTTTAAATCTTTTTAACTGAAATATACGAATTTCAGCTTTTCCCAATTTCTTTTTTATTCTTTCAATAATTTAAATCTTAAATTTTAAATAATGTTTTGTTCTTTTAAAATAATAATAATGAAATTTAAAATTCATTAACAACCTGTTTATTCAAAAATTTCCTTTCTATACCCTAGATCTATTTATTAGAATCTTAAAGTCGCTTTATTTCTTTTCCAATTCGTTCTCAAATTTATTCAAATTTTCTATATTTATTTTACTTACAAATTTTCTTCTGTTATTTTCTTTCTAAAATCCAACTTATATATTTTTGGTAATTCATCATACCCAATTATAATCAATCGAACCATAGCATTCAATATTCCAATATAATTCACCATAGAATATCAAGAAATCACAACAGAGGGCATTAAATAATTTAAATAAATGTTGAGGGATCCAGTTGGATCCCTCCAACCTGTTTTCCCTGCATCCACAGACGTTAGCACAATATAAAATACCAATTTCAAAATATACCATACTATAGCACATTAAACAATTCAATCATTAAAACAATTATTTAAATTTAATCATTTGAATTTAAATTTAAATTCAGCTGAGTGAGATTAACTCACCTTTTATTTTGCTGTTTGCAATCCATACCACCTCGACTTGTTCCTTTGAGATTTTAGACCTTGAATAACATTTTAAGGTTCGTTAAATATTGAATTTGATCGAACAATTGATTATTTTTTATTTAATTTAAGCTAAAAATTTGGTTTTTAAATTACTGGTTATATTCTTATTTATAATTCAAATCTATTGGATTAAGAAAATTCCAAATTTACTTTCCTTCCTATAAACAATTTAAATGAATAGTTTTAACTTACTTATCATTAGATTAAAACGTATAAAATAAATTAACCATCTCATAACAACTTATGAATTTGTAAATATTTGATGTTTATCATGAATTCAACCTTGGATAACAATTACACGGTTTATTAACATTTGAATTAACCAAAACAGTTTATTTCCATTTAACAAATTTAATTTACAAATAATTAAATTCTAACTAGTAGTTTTAAAACCAATTTCCTTTTAACAAATATTTTTAGGAACAAAATAATTAAATAAGCTTGTTAACCAAATTAATCCCTACTACTATATTATTTTGACACAACCAGTAGGCTAAAATCTGAATATATACATATATATATATATGTATGTATATATATATATATATATATATTTTCAGAAATTACATACAGTTTGGTAAAATAATCCATATAGCTTCCCCTTTTTTTTACAGCAGCAGTTTATATAAATCATTGTTTCATAAAACCTGTTGTTACATTATTATTTTCTTCTGTAAATAACAAAACAGTAGTTTTGTTCATTGTAAAACTTTTCTTAGTATATGTATATCTGTAAAACAGGGATCTCTTTTTCTGTAAAATGTTTACACATATGTGTTATTAAACCTTTAAATAAACAAAAAGAAACGAATATACCTCACCAAAGTCAACTACGTAGCCTCGATCACGGCAGCTACAGGAAATCCCCCGAAGTCAACATGTCGAGCTCGAGACCACCCCTCACTGCTACCACGACTTCACCACATGTCGCGACGTGAACCTACCGTCGCGACGTGAACCTACCGTCCACCTCCATGTCGTGCTCACCGCTATCACCTCCCTTACCCATCTCGCGAGCGTGCGCGTCCTTCCTTATGTCGATCGAAAACCCACCACGACAGCAGAGAAGTGCCCAAAACTAACTCGTCGCCCCTTCCACAAAAATCGATGGCCGCGCGATTCATTTGACCAAGGAAGAAAGGGTTCGGCTGATTCTAGATTTAGTTTTTTTTTATAAACGAAATCGTATGAGAAGGAAAAAAAGGGGTGTAGGATTTTCGATGTCCTGAATGAACTCGAAGGAAGAGAGGAGTTCGGTCGGCCATTATTGATTTCTTATTTTGATTTTTTTTCTTATGGTTTCGTTCTGAACTGAATATGATGGAAGGGAAGATGCGTGATTTAACGAAGAAGAGGGGACAACTAGGGCGACAGAAACAGATGCTAGGGTGGCTCATAGCTGATGAAAAGAAGCGACAGATGTGAAATAATTGCGGCTGTGATTTGAATGGATATTATTTAAATTCTTGATTCAAATTTTAGGGCGTTTAAATATCGTACGCTCGTCCAACAACCCCAAATGCTACGAAAATTGAAATCCGACAATAATACACTATTACGGATTCAATGGAACTGGTTTCGTCAAAATCTGAGACTGTGCTTCGGACGGCTATTTTTAAATTCAATTTAAACGATATATTTTTAAAAATAAACAAAACACTTTTAAATTTCATTTTAAAAGTTCTATCATCTTCTGTTATATTAATATAAATTTTACAAGCCTTCCAATTATTTGTAAAAGGCTTAAAACTTCAGATTCAACATTTAGCTCAACTTCAATTTATTTAATTCAAAAATTTAATTATCAAATAATTAGTGATATTTGAATTCAAGTTAAAATTATTCTATTGAATATTTAAAATCAATTAAATATTTCGATTTTAAATGCTCGAAAATTCCGGGTCGTCACATTCCTCCCTCCTTAAAAGAATTTCGTCCCCGAAATTACTAGTTAGGAAGAATGGTCCAATACCCGTTACTATTTTTTTTTCAAAACCAATAATTTAACATCCTACCAGCTATCTTTTTAATAAAAGACACATTACCTTTCTTATTAACTTCCCAAACTCTCCCATAATTTGCAACAATCCTATTTGCCCAATCATTCAAGTTTTAATCTTAAAATCAATTTTAAATTATCAAAATTTTTCTAACTCCCTAAATTTCTGAAAAATTTCGCCAGCGTCTCCTTTGCGCGGCTAGCTTGGTACTACTACAAAAGGCCTCTACGGGCTCCCAAATTCCAAAAGAAAACAAAAGGCCAAGTGGCTCAATCCAAAATCCCAATCAAATTTCACAGAAATTTAAACACATACCTTTTTAGTCGGGCAATTCAAATTTATCTTCTGAAATCAAAATCAATTCTCTTTTCTCTTTATTATACCTGCATATCCTGCTTAGCACTAATATCCAATCACAACTTTCAAAACATTTTATCGACTTCCATACAAAATGTCAATATTTATTTATTCGAATATTAACTTAGAATATATTTGTAATATCAATTTCCAATTAAGAATTTACCATTCCCTATTTAAGTTAGTATAAGCATTTTATATGCTTCTTATGTTTATTTCCACCTTACCACATTAGTTTATATCTATTTCTATTCAAATTGATTCTTTTATTTGCATATGAATTCAATTTATCTTTAACTCTGAATATTTAAATTTTATTTGTCATTTATTACTAATTCATGTCATTATTTTAATTAGTTTCATTTACTAACTTATTTCAATTTTCAGTTTGAAATCGTTTTGTCGTTAACAAAATTTTCCAAAAATTTTCTAACTCCCAAAATTTCTGAAATGTTTTGGTAGAGTCTCCTTTGTACGGAGGAGCTTTTGCAATTTGACAATAGATATAAATATATATATACATCAACCCACACGGTCGGAAAAATCAAAAACAGTTCATATTTCCTATTTTTATTGCGTAGGAGTACCTTATTTAGCATTTTTAAGCAAGTAGCTTATTTATTTAGCCGTTAGCGCAACCAAATCCAGCCACACGGCTTCCAGGTACCTGTACTTACTCAATTTAAACATGTAAGTGCGATATATATGAAGTTTAACAACATCTCACTTATTTGCAACACTTAAACACATGAATTCTAAAAGAAATTCACACCAAACATTTCTCCGTAAGCAACTTATACAATTTTCATACTAATTCCACTGTTCCAATTAATTTACAAACAATTTTCATTCAATTTGAATGGGTTTCAATCCATTCGTATACAACTTCATCAATTAGAATGGTTTAAAACTCAACCGCTTACATTAATTTATTTTTAAGAAAACTGAACTCATATTAAATTCAATTGCTCTCAAAATCAATTAATTTTACTTCTATCAATTCATAGAATTTTAATTACTTCCATTTACATCAAATGACAATTTATTCTACGCAATTCGACGAGATCTACGCGAATAAATAAGTATTTATGTTTTATAACCAATACTTAGGTTCCATTCAAAACCATTAACAACTTAGGTTCACCTTTATTACTAATTAAATTTCCCTTTGTTTTTTTTTCTTTCATTCACGACCATTTATTTAGCTCGACCCATTCCAAGCTTGCATATTACTAACCATTCCCGAATTAATTCAAACCAAGCTTAAATTTAATGGTCTTCCATTTTTACTCATAGTCGAGCTTCTAATTATTCTCAAATTAAGTTAATTTACTCAATTTACTTCACTTCAAACCTAAGTTCACTTGATTTAAGACCAATCCAATATCATTAAACTTAATTTTGAAGTTGAATTCAATTCAACTCTCCTCCTTATATTCAGCTTAAGTCAATTTATTTTGATTTATTCAAATTTTATACTTAAGCTCATTTTCATTTCACAAGTAAATATTTTTCTCTTCTACTCAACTTGATTCTACCTCAATTAAATCTCGTTTTAAATCTACAATTTTCTTTGATTAGTTATTATAAAATTTAACTTTCTAGATTCAAATCATTCAATTTATTACAAGGTTATTTCCACTTATTTCCACATATTTGGATTTATTTGCAATTCAAACCATCATTATTTTAATCCAATTTCATTTTTATTCGATATATTTTCAATTATATTTAATTTGTTAACACTTCAAGTCAAATTTTAATTAATAACTCAAGTTCTGATTCTACCATTCTCTTTTAATTTACCATCCAATTTATTAACCCACAATTCAATTATATTTACTTCACTATCGATCCAGGTTGAATTTGATTTATAACTTGAGTTTTATTTTCAACCTTCATTATTAACTCACAATTCAGCTTTATTTAACTACAATAGACTCCATTTACACATTTCATTAACTAATTTATTAACAAATTAGTTCTCCCATATTTATAGCTCAATACTTGATCCCTTTTTTTTATAATTCAAGTTTTGATTTTCATTTATTTTTCAATTCATCAAACAATATTTACTTTGGATTTCTATCCACTTTTTCAAATTTTATAAGTCATAACTTATTATTTTATACAATCACATTCATTCTAGGCTTGAATGTATTCTTCTATTTCTAATTCGAATTTTACACTTATTTATAATCCAAGCATATTTTATTCCATGTATTTTAATTCTTTTATAAGTTACTTTGGTTTATTTATCTCAATCTAATTCTTATCCAATTTATTTCTTTCCCACTTATTTCTATTTATTTAGGTAAGAATCTAATTCCATTCAATAACTCAATTGAATTTTTATTCCAATTAAATTTTATTTTAAACTCAAATTTATTTAATCTCAATTTATAAGCTTACAACTATCACATCAGGATTTTTAAACACCCGACATTTGGTTTCAAGCATTTTGAAATCTACAACATCTCAAATCATAATTTTCAAAAATTAAACCAACCCTGGTTTTATTCCCAACAAACTTCCTTTGAGATTTTCAAAAACAACTAGCTTTTCTGAACAAAACAGTTTTTGGCAGCAGTCCGTCGCTTAGAAATTCGAAAATGAATACTGATGATGCGGCCGTCATCATCAGAATTATTTTCCAATTATCCGAGTGATTTCAATGCTATATCACTTTCAAAATCCATTTAGAACAAATTTTAAATTTCCAAATCCTGGTTAAATCATTAACTATAGTCCATTTGCATAGTTTATGCTCATACAAATTCTCATTTGATTATATTTCAATTTATAATTTACATTTATAATTCATATTTATAAATTTCATTTTATAATGAATTTATTCTCTTAAACTTTGGTTATATTTTCAATTTCTAGTTAAATTCCCATACAATAAGGATAATAATTTAAATATTCATTCTTCCTAACATCCAAGCAACCATATATTAACTAAAATAGTTTACAAAAACTTTTCTTTATATCAAAATATATTTTTGGGTAAAATTATTTCATTCACCCACATTTAAAACAATACCGTGTCAATTGTTCTATTCAAGTGTTTAGAAACCCCTTCGATACAGTTGTCCAGACTGTGCCGACGAAGGTTCATATGCCACTCAATAAATCGATCAACACAATATAAAACCATTTTTATATCCACTAACAAATACGCGCTCATATTTATTAATATGCTCAAACTCATTCTAGAGTACTACGGACTCTAATTAAGTAATTTCCCACAGAGCCAAGGTTATCACCAACCTATGCTCTGATACCAAGTGTAACGTCCCGCAAATCCGTACTCCATGAGTCAACACTATTCTACAACAATCAACTCAAGTTGCACAGAAATACGAACCATTAGGTTAAAGAAGAAGAGGTAGAAGAAGAAAATAGAAAACAACAACAGAATCTAACCATCGCAGCAGAGTAAAATATAATAGAAAATAAATGATCTTTACTCAAAATCAAATATCTCTGTTTATATATTACATCATCAGGATACATCAATCACAGTTCAACAACAACAACATACAAATGGATACACAGCAACTCAACACAGCAGAATATATATATAAACAAGTACATATTGTTATCCAGCTCGTCTCCTGAGCTCCACAACATCATATCCTGTATCCTATAATACTCGATCTGACCCGAGCATTATAGTTAAATAACACCCGAGTCAGTCTGGAATACCAGCGTGAGAAAATCACACCTAATTGATTATTAAAGTTTCAAAAATCCTTTGAAAACAAAAGCATCTCGTAAGACCACGCCACAAATAAACATGTCGGGTTTTTACCTTACGATAGCTAAAACAGTTTTTATAGAAATCCTCTGATATTATAATAGGGTCTATATACAAATACTTATAAAATAGCCGAAATTGTTACATCTATTAAATTCCAGCTACTAGCCACAGAGTGGGTAATACAAACAAAACTCGAACAAGGCTCGTAGGGAAAATGGATTTCTAACTAATGACTAGGCATTGTGGTACCACCTGCCACAGTACGGGGCCTAGATCACCGTACCGAGGAGTATGCCCGCTCCCCTGCAACACATGACCGGGACTACCCTACACTGGATAATCCCGAGTGAGATCACCCCGCGGTTGGGATCAGCAGCCGCCCACTAAGCCGAAATAAATGGGACATCTAGGCAGGGATGACCTCACCCTGCTTGGGTGCTACCCACCTAGCCTTGCTGCATAACCCCTGATTTCCAGTAGTCATTTCTGGTTGATGAGGCTTGAGGCTAAGCGTTACCTTTTTAAGAACATATCCCTTAGAATGCCCATCGTCCACCTGACGATGTTTCGCAAGCATTCATCCATACAAGTCCGTCCCAGGTTCGAACGGAACCGAATGCACTATTCCTACTACATCCATTTTGGAAATATCCTCAGGATTAGTAGCGACTAGCCCTTGCACTTCACTGCTCCATCTTCGAATCCAAACTCGTTTTCTACTAAACGTACAAACCGGATCGAAGTGGTTTTCGAGAAATAAATCTCGATCCCGGTCTCTTCGAAACGATCAACGCATTTGTCCAATATTGAAAGTCGGTGCTTTAACTATCAATTAATATTCATAAACAACCATCAACCAATAAATAATCTCCCAAATTATTTATTTATCTCAAATATCTTCACAAGATATATTTCTATTTTCAACCCTTTGAAAACAGTTTCAAACCATCTTTCTCTTTTCAGAATAAACTTTCCCAAATATTTTCTATCTCCACTGAAATTACCAAGCATAAAACTAGATTTTTAAAATAATTTAAAACACTTTACTTTGAAATATACTTTAAAACATTTAGGTAAAACTACTTCAATAATTTGTTAAAAATACATACTACATGAATATTTGAAAATAAAGTTACTTAATAAAATATAACTAGATTTTTCACTTTTGAGAACAAAATACTAAGTCACTTTTTAAGTAATTACTACTATAATAGATTTGAGAAAATACTTACTTTTGAATTTAAATATTAGAAACAATAAATTTTCTAAAACTTGCTTTTTAAAACAACTTTAAACCTTTAACTTATATTTAAAAATGTACATGGTTATCCAGAGAAAAATTCCAACTTCAATCACTTAAATCAATTTTCCAAATTGATTTCCAATTTACTCCATTTGAAATAAATATCTTTACTTTCTTAATTCATTTTAAAATTCATTAATTATGGACCATATTATTATTATTATTTGTTTGATTTTAAATCTTTTTAACTGAAATATACGAATTTCATATTTTCCCAATTTCTTTTTTATTCTTTCAGTAATTTAAATCTTAAATTTTAAATAATGTTTTGTTCTTTTAAAATAATAATACTGAAGTTTAAAATTCATTAACTACCTGTTTATTCAAAAATTTCCTTTCTATACCCTTGATCTATTTATTAGAATCTTAGAGTCACTTTATTTCTTTTCCAATTCGTTCTCAAATTTACTCAAATTTTCTATATTTATTTTACTTACAAATTTTCTTCTGTTATTATCTTTCCAAAATCCAATTTATATATTTTTGGTAATTCATCATACCCAATTATAATCAATCGAACCATAGCATTCAATATTCCAATATAATTCATCGTAGAACAAGAAACCACAACAGAGGGCATTAAATAATTTAAATAAATGTTGAGGGATTCAGTTGGATCCCTCCAACCTGTTTTTCCTTCATCCACAGATGTTAGCATAATATAAAATACCAATTTCAAAATATATCATACTATAGCACATTAAACAATTCAATCATTCAAACAATTATTTAAATTTAACCATTTGAATTTAAATTTAAATTCGGCTGAGTGAGATTAACTCACCTTTTATTTTGCTGTTTGCAATCCATACCACCTCGACTTGTTCCTTTGAGATTTTGGACCTTGAATAACATTTTAAGGTTCGTTAAATATTGAATTTGATCGAACAATTGATTATTTTTTATTTAATTTAAGCTAAAAATTTGGTTTTTAAATTACTAGTTATATTCTTATTTATAATTCAAATCTATTGGATTAAGAAAATTCCAAATTTACTTTCCTTCCTATAAACAATTTAAATGAATAGTTTTAACTTACTTATCATTAGATTAAAACGTATAAAATAAATTAACCATCTCATAACAACTTATGAATTTGTAAATATTTGATGTTTATCATGACTTCAACCTTGGATAACAATTACACGGTTTATTAACATTTGAATTAACCAAAACAGTTTATTTCCATTTAACAAATTTAATTTACTAATAATTAAATTCTAACTAGTAGTTTTAAAACCAATTTCTTTTAACAAATATTTTTAGGAACAGAATAATTAAATAAGCTTGTTAACCAAATTAATCCCTACTACTATAGTATTTTGACACAACCAGTAGGCTAAAATCTGAATATATATATATATATATATATATATATATATATTTAGAAATTACATGCAGTTTGGTAAAATAATCCATATAGCTTCCCCCCATTTTTTTACAGCAGCAGTTTATATAAATCACTATTTCATAAAACCTGTTGTTACATTATTATTTTCTTCTGTAAATAACAAAACAGTAGTTTTGTTTATTGTAAAACTTTTCTTAGTATACGTACATCTGTAAAACAGGGATCTCTTTTTCTGTAAAATGTTTACATATATGTGTTATTAAACCTTTAAATAGACAAAAAGAAACGAATATACCTCACCACGGTCAACTACGTAGCCTCGATCACGGCAGATACAGGAAATCTCCCGAAGTCAACATGTCGAGCTCGAGACCACCCCTCACTGCTACCACGACTTCACCACAAGCCCACGCGACTAACGACGAGCACTGCCCTTGCTTCAGAGTTGCCACCATCGCGACGTGAACCTACCGACCACCTCCATGTCGTGCTCGCCGCTATCACCTCCCTTACCCATCTCGCGAGCGCGCGCGTCCTTCCTTATGTCGATCGAAAACCCATCACGACAGCAGAGAAATGACCAAAACTAACTCGTCGCCCCTTCCACAAAAATCGATGGCCGCGCGATTCATTTGACCAAGGAAGAAAGGGCTCGGTTGATTCTAGATTTAGGTTTTTTCATAAATGAAATCGTATGAGAAGGAAAAAAAGGGGTGTAGGATGTTCGATGTCCTGAACGAACTCGAAGGAAGAGAGGAGTTCAGTCGGCCATTATTTATTTCTTATTTTGATTTTTTTTTCTTTTGGTTTCGTTCTGAACTGAAGATGATGGAAGGGAAGATGCGTGATTTAACGAAGAAGAGGGGACAACTAGGGCGACGGAAACAGATGCTAGGGTGGCTCATAGCTGATGAGAAGAAGCGACAGATGTGAAATAATTGCGGCTGTGATTTGAATTGGTATTATTTAAATTCTCGATTCAAATTTCAGCGTGTTTAAATGTCGTACGCTCACCCAGCAACCCCAAATGCTACGAAAATTAAAATCCGATAATAATACACTATTACGGATTCAATGAAACTAGTTTCGTCGAAATCTGAGACTGTGCCTCGGACGGCTATTTTTAAATTCACTTTAAACGATATATTTTTAAAACTAAACAAAACACTTTGAAAATTCATTTTAAAATGTCTATCATCTTCAGCATTATTAATATAAATTTTACAAGCCTTTCAATTATTTTTAACAGGCTTAAAACTTCAGATTCAACATTTAGCTCAACTTCAATTTATTTAATTCAAAAATTTAATTATCAAATAATTAGTGATATTTGAATTCAAGTTAAAATTATTCTATTGAATATTTAAAATCCATTAATATTCTGATTTTAAATGCTCGAAAATTTTGGGTCGTCACAAAGTGGTGATAACTGATCGTCGTAAAGATGGAAGATGAAAGCTCAAAAATTCGAGCAAGAAGGCGGCTTCATTGGGTTATTTTCGTTCGAACTGGAGATGTTACGCACGTTGGAGGAGAAAGCACGCACAGCCATGATTTGCTTGAACAAAAAGGGACGGCCTGGATGTAAAAAGGTTGTAAATTTTAAAAAGGAAATGTAAATTATATTTATATTAATTCGTTCAATCTTTAAAATTGTGTAACTTTTTCGTACGAGGTCAAAAATTTACGAAACGAATTGCATTGGCTTCGTTTTGTCGAGCACTATGCAATGGAGATGGTTTGGAGTCGTTTGGAGCTAGTTTGAATTTCGGGTAAAATTAAACGCGTGTTTAATTTTATTCGAAATAAAACGTTGGAAATTAAAACCAAGGTGAGAACTTCTCACTTAATCGAATTAGTTTCGATTTAAATTTTAAATAGTTATATTTAAAATTTGCTTGAATGTATGTTCGGATGATAAATTATTATCTGTTGTATAGTAATAGACCATATACGCCGTATATTAAGCGGATGTTATTTATAAAAAACATATACCGCGATAATTCCATCTTGATTGGAATTGGTATTATATATGTACTTAGAGTTGATTTCCCGCATTATATAGCGGATGAGACCCTATTGCGCGCATAATAGCGGATAATATTTTATAAATCCCATATACCGCGATATTCCGTATTGGAACGGAATTGGTATTGTGCTAACGTCTGTGCATGTAGGGAAATAGGTTGGAGGGATCCAAGTGGATTGCTCACCAGTATTTATTTGATTACAGGTATTGTGATATTTGTTGATTATCATATTGATATACGATGTTTTGATTGTCGTGATGGATATATTATTGTTGTTGCAGCATTGGCCTAGTTTTGGAGTTTTAAAAATATTAAAGTACTGATTTTGAATTTAAAAGGATTTTAAAGTGATTATTGAAGGTATACGTTTATTAAATTTTGAATTGTTAAAATAAACAAACGTTATAATTATTATTATTATAAAAGTTATATTTTTGGAAAATAATACTTAAGTATGATTTTGGAGTTATATATAAGCTTTCATAACGATTTGTAAATTATTAAAAAGAATGGTTTAAATTGGGATTTTTGAATTATTATAAACGATTTATATAAAAGATTTATAATATTGATATTTATAAATTAAAATATAGGAATTATAAAACGAGTTTTATTAAGTGTTAAAATGAAGTATAAATGGATTTCATAAGTAAATGAAATTTATAGATTTATAAATTGGAAAGTTATAGAATGAATAGATTTTGTAAAATAAAAGATTTATAAGTAATTAACTTATAAATTGGATTTTGGCATTTAAGTGGGATATAAATAGAATTTGTTAATAAAGTGATTTTATAAGTTGAAGTGGTTATAAAACATAAATGGGATTTATAAACATTATTTTATAAATCCGAAACCGACTTATTTTGATAAGTCAATTATTTTAGATTTTTAAAGGAGATATATTCACGATTTTGGATAGAGGATAATCGTTTAAATAAAATATGTAGAGATGATGAACTTGGTTAACGAAGTATATTCACGATTTTGGATAGTGAATAATATATTAAATCAAATGGATATGTATTGGGGAAGTGATATTATAAAATGAAGTTAATTGTTTTAAAGATGTTTTAGAATGGATTAACTATCGAAACCATAGATTTCAACATTCATTGTTGAAATAGACGTTTTCGAGAAATAAGGAAAAGATGGACTATAACACTGTTGTTATACTAAATGATTTCCGAAAGGAAATGTTTTATATAGTATTGGGATTTATATATCTATCTTAATTTCGAATCTCTTTACTAGTGATTTTTGGGTCGTCGTAACGATGTTTTACGCAATATTCGTTTTGAATCAAATAAATGTGTTCAAGAGAATGTTTTCCTTAAAGAATAAATTATATACTTGATTTTGATTTAAGTATATTGAATATTTTCCAAGTGTTGAAAATAAATGCATTTGTGAATTACTTATTATTAAATAAGTATGGAAATGTTTTCCAATATGAAGTGAATATTTTGAGATTTTATCTTTTAAAGATAAATAGAAAATGAATATTAGAAATCGATTTGAAAATCGTATATTCATAGACATTTTGGAAATATGAATTCATTATGAAAATCGTATATTACGGATTTGGAACGTAAATATAAAGTAAATCGTTAAGGATTTATGTAATTGGTTTAAATGAACCATTTTGAAATGAAAGTATTTCCGCGTAAGTAAAATGATTGAAGTTTGTTTTCAAAAGTGGTAAAGGTGAAAAGTGATTTGAAATTTTGTTTTCAAATGGTTGAAGTGTGGAAATTATATATCTAGTAAAGATATTTTGGAAAATAAATAATTTAGAAAATTATTTGGAATATGGTAATGTTGTGCACGCCTATTGATAGTTAAATAACCGACTATCAATATTTACCTTTAAATATGTATTTGCTGTGATTTGCTTGAATTTGAATGCTACACTTATTTTTAAAATAAGCGCTCACTATTCGGGTTAGCCGGGAAAGGACCTTTGGGTCGTATAACCCATTCCGAATAGGTGATACATCGTTATGGATTGCATTTGAAGACCGGTGTTGAAGATCAGATATTTTTGAAAACGGAAGGATTATCGTCAAATGACTCTGCATCGGCTGATCTCCGTTATAGAGGTTTTATCACCCTTAGTGACGGGAAGTCCGGACGTGATTAGTGAATATCCGGATTGCAAGGACTTCTTTGGAAGTGCCTTCGGTTCCGTTCGATCCCGAAACGGACTTGTATGGATGTGTGTCTGACGTTACAATTTGAAATGTAAAGCTGGTTTCTATCAAATATATTACTGTTGGTGGCAGATAATTTATTCTCTTAGCTTAACACCCTTCTCTGAGACGTACGAGCTCAGAGGTTATGTAGTTGATGGTTACTAGTGATACATTCCCAAATTGGTAATGTGGCATGCGAAGTGCTGTTGAGCATTTGATGATCAAAGCATGGCTTTTGTATAAAGCGTAGCTTTGTGGACGAGACTTCGTCGGACCTCACACCCCGGAAATGGTCAAAATAAGAAGGATGCAGCAAGGTTATTAGGGGGTAGCGCCCCTTTAGTGTATGTCATTGCTTCTGGATAGAGGTGGTATCATGGTATGGAGCCCAGATACTTAACCTATGTTGTTGCTGCAAATTTATTACTTTGTGGTTGTTGGAATCGAGGATCCTCGGATGAAGGTCGGTTACGACCGGGGGATGACATATTCATGTCAGTAGTTACCCAGTTAGGGGTAAACCGGCCTTGTGTTGGCAGAGATCTAACCGTAATGTTAGGTTATGTTCTCGGGGCGTCTTTCCAGAGGTGTACCCATGTGGCAATGGGAAGTTCCTTGGCCTGACCATTTTTTGGAAATCCAAAGAAACAATACGAACCTTGTACGGTTTTAGTTGTAGAACCTACCATCTATTATGGTAGCTATAGTAGGCATAATATAATAGTACCTATGCTGGCTAAGATTTATATTCTACTTTCGAAATGTTTTCTACACTATGCACTAATAATAATATCAAAAATGATTTGATTTTGCGTAGTAAGCATCTTTGACTAACATAAGAAGAAATCTCCTCCAAGTCTGCGTTTGCATTGTGTGTGTGGTGGGAGGTCTTATGGTAGTTACATTTTCAAAAAGCATTGCGAATTGACTTCAAAAAAAATTATCTTGTTGTTTGTTTTTAAAGATAAACTATCTTAAGTTATCACACCAGTCTCATGACTGTAACAACCCGCATATTTACCGATTTTATATTTAAATGTTTGATTTAAATATAGCATCGTTATTCGGATTTTGGGGTCCGAAATGTTACTTTCTGCAAATGGCCGAATTGGAACTCGAAACCACCTCCATTGGTTCCAAAATGGCGTTTGCGATCTTTTTGAGTATAATCTTTGATATGTTTGGAGTTTGTGAAATTTTGGCTACTTTTCCTATTGGGTTTGGGATTGGGTTCAGCCCACTAGCCCACTTAACCCCCTAGCTCAACCCTTCTCTTCATTTCATCTTCATTTCATTTCTTTCTTAAGCTAAAAACTGAAATGGGGGAAAGGGAAGAGAATTAGAAATTAGCGAGCCCTAGTTTCTCTTTTGTATCTTGATTTCTTGCTCCAAATTCATAGAGAATCCATTGGTAAGTTCATCTCCATCTTCTCCATCTTTTCTCCTCTTCAATTTCTGTAATTTTCCTAACCCTAACTTAGGAAATACTTGCTTTGATTCTAGATTGAAGCTTGTAGTGTTGAAGTGGAGTGTAGTTGGTTGATTCCTTGCAATTGTGCTTCTTCATCTTCTTTGTTTTGTGTAAAAAGGTGAGTTTTGAACTCATATCTACTTCTCTTGATTTCATTGATGTTAGGTATGAATTCCTAACACCTTGTTCATATGCACTTGCATTTGGTTTGGGTTGAATTGAGGAATAATCCAATTTTTAGTGTTTTGGGTTAAAATCTTTGAAATCCTAACTTTGATGTTTTAATCATGTTTTGGTGATGCATCGAGGAACATATAGGGCCGGGTTGTCGATTGGCATAAGCCCTTAGAGCCAATGTTCGTCCGATTGCATTTTGGAAGAGTTTGCTCTTCATTTGAATAAGGCTGGAAAACAGCCCAGGCATGATTCAGTCGACTGAAAACTCTGTTCAGTCGACTGAACCTGAAACCCGAGAGTTTTCAGGCATGATTCAGTCGACTGAAAAACTCTGCACAGTCGACTGAACCTGGAAAAAAAAAGTTTCCTGAACCTAGAAAATTTCCAGGTACAGGGTCAGTCGACTGAAAAACTCTGTTCAGTCGACTGAACCTGCTGTTTCAGCCCACTTTGCCTTTTTGGATTGAATTTTCAATTTGAATTGATTCATGATGATCCTATGTATGATTATCAATTGTTTTGACTTTGATGGTTCCTTTTAATTTTAATCCATGGGTTTTTATGAAATAATCTCTCGAATCGCATTTAAAAGTTCGTTTCTCTAATTTATAAATTCTATTTAAAACACACACACTTTCGCACTTCGAACGAAGTGGGAGGGTGATTAAATCGTTGGGCAAAACACGGACCATGAATCTGTGCGTTTATCCTTCCGATTAATCCTTGACCTATTCGATTGATTGTTTTGACCTTCGGCTTTGGTTTGTCGATGATATGAGGTAAACTTTGTACTGCTTTGAGTGTGAAAGGGACTGACGGATAGTAAACCGTTTAGTGCGAACGAGTGGTTATGGGACATACGTTAACACTTTTCGGATTCCTTTTCGAGAGTTGTGACACATTCCGCCAGTTAGTGGTGTCCAGTACTGGGTCTTCGACCTTCACCACTACGGTTTTTGCCTCTGGGATAGTGTCTTCGGACTGTCTCCCTAGGTTTGTTGCCTTCGGGTATGTTGCCTTCGGGTGTGTGCCTTCGGGTTTGTTGCCCTATATAGTTTCGCTCTGATGTTGGCCTTATGTGCCGCATGGGTGATACTTGGGTTTGGAGTCTTCGGGCTCATGGATCCTTGTTTGTACAGTACTGAGCTCGAGCAAAATTTCATGATGTTTCATTGAATGTATATTCCCTTGGTATCGCCCTTCGGTGTTGGTCTTTGTGAGCCGCATGGAGTATAGCGATTACCTTGTGGAACTTGTATACCTTATGGGTATTTGTTATTTGCCTTCTGGCTTGTTTTGGGATATTTGTATCCTTTGTTTCTATATGTTGCCGATGATATGAGGCTTGCTCTATATGATTCATTTCTTGTTGATGATTGTGTTATCTCCTCTAGAGATATTTGTTATACTGTATGACCTTGCAGGTTTATTATTGTTCAGTTAATCTAACTGATTTGTTATCTAGACTGATCCAGGTATTTTATACTCGGGTCAGACCGAGATGTTTCAGGTTAGGTGCTTTTGGAGACTTAGCCTATTTTGCTTCCGCATGGACTATTCGCTAGCTTCATTTTGTTATAGCGTCTTTTGTAGTCCTTATCTGTTGTAACTCTGATTTATACTCTTTCGTTTCGTCTGTATATTGTGGTCTCCTGTACCACTTGGCATGTATTATTTTGTATACTCCGTTGTGTATCGGTGTATGTGTATATTATGATTGACTGTTCTGTGATGTATATTACATTTGAGTTGTTATATTTTCTTCTGATAGATCCTATAGCCATTGTAGTTTTGCTTTAAATATTTATTGAATAGGTCGAATTCTATGTTTCTACTTTTCGACTTATTTAGTGAATAGTTAAGGTAAGATTGCACATGGTCGCTTCTATTATACTCTATTGTCCGCGTTAGCCGACAGTATTATCTATGTAATACTCTTTGTTAACGAGGCTCTCGGAGTGGGGCGTCACAATGACTGACTCGGAGTTTATTGTTCCCTTCCTAAACTCCGGGTGCCCACTAATTTCCACACGGGCAGTCTAGAGTTAGGTTATCAGGATATTCTGGAATTCGGAAGTTGCTGTAGAGATCTGGAAGCAAGCTGGATGGCTTGGCGTATCAACTAGTATATAGTATTTCTCTTCCGCTGTTTTGTTGTTGTACACTCTGATGATGTAATGTATTGTAATGTGATGTAATGTAATAACTGATATAGTTCTTTGTTTAAAGATTATTCATTTATCTATTATATGCTGTTCGGCTGCGTTTGTGAGATTCTGATATTGTTTTCTGTTTCTTATTCTTTTTTCTCTCTTCTTCTTTAACCATAACATTTCGGTTTTCCGGCATTCGATTGCTCAGCTATTGATACAGTGGACGTGTTGATCTCGGTTTTCGAGCGTCGAAAAATCACGAACGTTACACTAGTGCTGTAGTCAACTGCTTTTCAACTTAGCAAAAGCTTTCTTTCAACAGGAATCATAAACAAATGGTTGATTCTTTTTAGTCAAGTGCCTAAGCGGGTAGCTACCTTCGTGAAGTCCTTAATCAACTTCTAATACTATCTGACCAACTTGAGAAAAATACAAATTTCGATGGCCAAGAATTTTCCAATCTTGCTCCGTAGCTACTTTACTTGGATCTACCAAGTTTCTATGCTCAAACATAACATGGCCAAAGAATCACACCTCTTGCCTCTAAAAGTGACATTTAAAAAACTTTGCTTTAAACTGGTATTGCCTTGAAACTTTCAACACAACTTTAAGATGTGACTTTTACTGTTATTCATCTATAGAATATTCCAAGATGCCATCCATGAACACGAACACAAATTTATTATTTTTCTTTTGAAAAATACAGCGCATCAAGATATGATTGAGTGTTTGATAACCCATATGGCATGACCTTCCACTCAAAGGACCCAACGAGTGTCCTAAAAGTGGTAATTGGCACATTATCCTCCGTTATCCTTGATTGATGGATTCCCCTCATAAAATTTACTTACGAGAATAACGTTGTGCCACTAAATTGATCAAACAAGTCATCTACTTGTGGTAATGAATAGTTATTCTTTTGGATTAACCTATTTAATTCTTTATAATTAACACAAAGACTTAATGAAGCATCGGCCTTTATTGCAAATACAACAAGTGCACCTCACTTTGAGGTTCTTCTTTGAATAAAGCCTTTCCTTAATAACCCTTTGGTTTACATTTCAAACATCCTTCACTCTCTCAATGCTATGCACCTAACTGGCATAACCACCACCTTAGTATCTCTCTAAACATCGATATAGAACTCAATCTCGTGATGAGAGGGTAAATACATAACCTCCTCGAACACATTGGAAAAATCTCAAATAATAGGAACCAATTTTGACTGGTTGTGATAAATGTCTAAAGACAAAAACTAGCTACTCATAATGGAGATCTCCGATACACAATGCATATTGAGCCTATAGGTTTACCATTTCCCCCGCTAAGCCATCGCCATTCACAATCAAGCACTATCTTGTGTTTACTCATCCAATACATACCCAGACCATATCCCATAACTCCGAGAACAAATGCATCACAAGAAAACCTAAACCCATTTTTCTCTAAAGGGATATTTAGGAAACTATATTCAAACAAGTCAACCCTCCTATGGAATTCGACACGACAAGAGGATTGTAAACAAATACCAAGGACATACGCAAGCTGTAATTAAATGTCAAAATACAAAACAATGTGAAGCTTCCATATCAAAACGAATTCAAATAAGCATATCATAAATAGAAATCAAACCATCTAACAGTACAATAGAACAACCATATCATAACATTTCATTTAAAACAAACAAAATTGACAGTTATAATAGGTATTTTTTAACAACTATTTTATTTCAGTAGTTGTAATAGGTATTTTGTAACAACTATTCTATTTCAGCAGTTGTAATAGAGGAACTTATAACAACCATATTTGTATAGCAGTTGCAATATTCATTTATAACAACTGTATTCAACAGCTGTAACAGCTATTATATTTCATCACATAGGAGACTTTCAATCTTCCTTCATTCATTTCTTCGGCCGCCCAAACGTGAAAAAAAAGGTACCTAAATCGCTTCTAAGTTGAGAAGTAATCATCATCGTTGTTATCCTAATTTCCATCACTAATTTGGATGGAATATCAGAGGTATTAGAAGAGTACCCTAACCTGAGATTTATGGTGAAGGTTAGCTACAGTGAGGCATAAAAAATTCATTCGATTAGCCCTTTAGGCATTCTGAAACAAGCTGGGTAAACCAAGAAGATAATAGATGAGTTGTATAATACAGAGGAGAAAATTAGTAATCTTGCATTTAAGGATGCTATTGGCTGGGAATGCTTTGTCAATTGGGTAGGCCTGGTGTGCATGCCAAAATACACATTTTCATCTAGGTATGGAGACCTTGTTTGCAGGCTAGGTAATAGAATTGCAGGCAACAAAATTTTACTAGAATTCATGATAGTGCAAGTGATAACCGAGTGACATTTACACTAAATAAGTAGTAGACCTTGCAACTAAATAAGAAGAATGATTCAAGATATCCAATTTACAACAATAAGCAGAATAGATATTATATTAATGGGATTTGAATTGATGATGGGATGATTAACTGAAATTTGCATGTAGTTGTACAAATGTGGACATCCAATTTGGGTCATGAAATTTGTTCAATGGACGCTTTATCCTTTTCTAGTTTGAAGTTCATTTAGTTACTTGCATCAAGAAAACATAGTATTATGAAATTCGCATGGGTTAGTTTTGGATGAAATGAACAATTTCATATAAATTTAAACATGCGATGATTTGATTCACGTCGATTAAGAAGCTTGCATCATGATGCTAGCTTACAATTAGAGGGCTAATAACTATATTAACATTGGGTTCTAATTCAATATTTTATTCACTATTATTATCAAACTAGAATTCTTCATGATTTGCCGCTTTGAAATGTCCTTTTTCACACTGCTAAACTGGATACATTTATAACTAAGTTAATTAACTTTTTCAAACTATTGTTGCAGTCATCGCAGCCACTATTACAGTCATCGCAGCTGCAAATCATCCAGACAAAATCGATCCTGCTCTTTTAAAGCCAGGTACCAATTTTAATGTAATTACTTTATCCCCTTTATTCTTTGTTGTACTTGAATGTTAAAAAACATAACTGAGCAAAATTCAGTTGGTATCTATACAGTTTTTCATTGATCAATGTCCATGTATGGTTCTGCCCTTCATTAATATATGACTTTGTTAAAAGATACATATATCATCGATATGGAAGTTTTAAAGAATATGGTACCAACAGCTAACAAGCATTTTGATAATTGATGTAGTATTACAGGCTTTTGTGTTTAGAGGGAGATTTAGCTGTATATAGAGTAATGTAACAGTTCAGTAATATATATTGAAATTACCTGTAAGAATAATGGACTGCATGAAAACAATTGAAACAAGAATCTATACACGTCTTCTAATTTCATTTTTATGAACAACATCTGTATATTTGAGCCAAATGGGCAAATATCATAACTGTTGCAAAGAGTGTTATTTATTTTGCATTCTTATAAGTTGTGTTTGGTGTAAGTGATATATTTGAGTGAATGTAAATGATCTTATTGATTCTAAAAAAAGAGAATTCACGGGATAAATGAACGTTGAATGTCGTATTTGAACATTTATTTTGATAGGGCCATGCATTATCAATCAATGCTTAAAACGAATGAAAATTGACTACTGATTGAGGTACAAATTTTGTGGGAAAACTGATGTGTTACATGATAGAAATAAAACCGCTATAAGAATAATTGAAATGTAAAGATAAAGAAGGAATTTAGTTTTAAGTCGGCTGATTTATAAATTAAAGTTATAGAGGAAATACTATGAAGCCAAACATTTTGGTGCATTTAAAATATACAATTTTTTGAAATCTCATTCAATCAATTATCTATCTATATAAATTCTGATAGATGACTCATCTTCCAAGTTCTGCCATATTTGAGCTAGCTTGAAAATGAATTTTCATCTGCATAATATCAAGCAAAAGCAAATGTTAAGGTCTATAAATATGATCAAATATAAATGTACACCAATAGCAAGCTATGAAATTGACATAAGCTTTTCGAAAATAAATTGGTAAACTAATTTGTACTTATAATTTTTATCTGTTACAATATGTATGTTCTTGGAAATGGAACTAACTATTAATACAAGCTGATGCAGGTATAAAAACAACCCAGCCTATAAACATCAGTTATCAACAAAACAGTTCCCACGGCTATCCTGAACTGTTTAGCCTTGCATAATGGCAATAGTTTAAGAAAGTTGTGGAAATGTATGAAGAAATTGGGGGTTAAAGAAATTGAATTTAAATCATCAAAGTCAAGTTTTACATGTAGCTTTTAAAGGGAGAGACTATTTAAAACTTACTAGTTTCTTTTATTGTTGTAGTTACTAGTTTCTTTTCCACGTGCGCCTAATCTAATCCACAGAAGATATGGACAAAACATGGATCAATTTACCAAGGTTTCATAATTTTTGATTAATAATTCCGTATATTTAACAATGTACGATTGACTAAGGACGGTTTTTTTAGAATGATAGAGGAATATAGACAAGCCGCTCGAAATTTCATACACAAGCATGCTGAAAGTGAGGGTAATTCAAAAAAAATTGTTTGCCCCTATCGTCGATGTAGAAACCTGGCATTCTTCAAGAGATGTTTGTGGCACATTTGGTGTGTTTTGGAATTAATCCAACATATGATGTATGGATCTTTCATGGAGAAGCGCGTTATTCACGAAATAAAGTCGACGAAGTGGAAGATACATACATAATGTACTTCGATGCAGAAATTGAAGACGAGGACAATGAATATCGTGTTAATGATAAACATAGGGAAGGAGCTAAGAAATTGTTGGAGATAGTTGAAATACCTTTATTTCCTGCTTGTACAAGCCACACAAGCTGTTATGATACTTCTTTATAAACATAAGGCTCAAAATGGTATAACCGACACGACATTTATGGAACTTCTTAAGCTCATCAGGGATATGCTACCTAAGCAAACAAGCATCATGATTCAACATACGCAATAAAGAAGTTGATTAAATCATTTGGTTTAGGTTATAGGAATATACATGCATGCATAAATGATTGTTGTCTATTTAGTAAAGAGCATGTACATTGTGATTTTTGTCCTAAATGCGGCAAATCTCGTTGGAAAATGAACAAGACAAGAGATGATGGAAAGCAATCCAAAATACCTATGAAGGTTTTGAGATACTTTCCACTCATACTAAGGTTGAAAAGAATGTTCACGTCGTCGGAGACATCAGAACAATTAAGATGGCATAGCATTAATAAAAGAGAAGATTGCAAACTACAACGTCCTGTAGATTCCTCCCAATGGTCTACAATTGATAGAATGTATCCTTTCTTTGCATCCGATCCACGAATTTAAGGCTTGGCCTCGCAAGTAATGGCTTTAACCCTTTTGGTGATTGGAATTCAACATATATATGTTGTCTGGTGTTTCTTGTTGCTTATAACTTCCCTCGGTGGCTTTGTATGCATAAGGATAATATGATGCTATATTTATTAATTCCCAACTGCAACAACAAGAAATGATATTGATGTGCATTTTCAACCACTTATTGAAGATTTAAATAAATTGCGGAATGAAGGGGAAAAGGTGTATGATGCATTTACTCATAGCGAATTTAGATTAAATGCAATTTTGATGTGGACAATAAATGATTTTCCAGCTTGTTGAAATTTAGTAGGTTGCACTGTAAAAGGTAAAAGAGCATGTCCTGTTGTGGCATTAATACATGTTCGATATGGCTATCATTTAGTCAAAAATGCGCATACTTGGGCCCTAGATGATTTCTTGCATCTAATCATGAATATCGCCACCGGAAAAACTTATTTGATGGAATCATAGAAAATTGACAAGTTCCTCCAATACATACCAGTGCTCAAATCTTCGAAGATGTCAAAGATATTGTTAATGAGCAGGGGAAAACAAAGGAGGAAGAGATAAATGGTAGAAAAAGAACGGGGTGAGATGTAAAGAAAAAAGGAATCCAAATGTGGAAAAAGAAGTCCATTTTCTTTGATTTGCCTTATTGGAAGGTAAAATATAACTAAAATTAAAATGTCTTTTCATTTGATATCCATGTCTAGTAATTAGTGTTTTACTATCGATCTATTATACACATTTTTCTGGTTTTCGCAGACACTTCCCTTGCGTCAAAATCTAGATGTAATGCATGTCGAGAAAAATATTTGCGAGAGAATTCTTGATACATTACTTGATATCAAAGGAAAAACAAAAGATGGAATTACTTCATGTCAAGATTTGGAAGCAGTGCTTATAAGGAAGAAGTTGCATCCTATAGATGTTTGAAGTAAAGTATTACTTCCTACTACACCATGCATCTTAATTGACAAAGAAAAAGAGATCTTTTACGATAGGATAAGGAATTTGAAGATGCCTGATGGGCATAGCTCAAATATTAGGAAACGTTTTGCAAAACAGGACAAAATTTCAAGTCTTAAGTCTCATGATTATCATGTTTTGCTGCAAAAACTATTATCTGTAGCGTTGAGAGGGCTTTTGCCCATATGTACAAGGAATGCATTACTGTGACTATGTTCATTTTACAATGACTTAAGCCAAAGAGTGCTTGATAGAGATAAATTAAATCCTCAGAGAATCAAATTGCATTAACATTATGTGACCTTGAGAGATTCTTTCCCCCTTCCTTTTTTGATATCATGATTCACTTGACGGTACATTTGGGGAGGGAGGCAAGAATATGTGGATTGGTACAATGCCAGTGGATGTACCATTTGAAAGGTAATTTTGTTTTGAATACTTAACGTAACTAATAAAATATGCGCTTATGAAAGCATTTTTTGCTTATGTCTTGATTATAGGTATATGAAAATACTGAAGGTTTGTGTTAAAAAAAAGCCTGATCTGAAGGGTGCATAGCCGAGCGATATTCTGCTGAAGAATGCATTAAGTATTGTGCTAGATATATTAATGTTGGGTATGAATTTGGAGGAAGGAAAAATCAGAATGAAGTGCAATAAAGTGATTCGACGGGCATCTGATTTCCAAAGGAAAACCCATGTTACTTTCCGATGAGTTGATTGATGCTGCTCATCGTATGTGCTATTCAATACTGATGAAGTGGAGCCATACATAAAGTAAGTATAAGTTCAACTCGATCATTCTATATGAAAGCAATTAAATTTTAACTTGTACATTTGCATATGCAGAATGCACAAGGAGGAGTTGAAACGTTTGCACCCTCAGCTTTTACAAAATGATATGGAATTATCAAAACTGCATTTAGAGACTTTTAGTTATTGGTTTGGAAAAATGGTTGAAATAGTTATATCTTCTTTCATTAGATCAATTAAGCTTCATATATGCATATACTATTGTCCTATATCGTTATATACAACATTTTATATGTCTAGGTTAAAGATGAAAGAAATGTTTCAGATGTTAGCGAATTAATAAAATGGCTTTCGTATGGGCCTCGGTTGCAAGTAGTTTCTTATACTAGCTATATTGTCAATGGACGATATTTCCATACTAAAACTATGAGAAGCCTACGCAAAACAGTGGTGTTTCCATTGAGGTGAATGATATTCGTGCAGACGGGTCCGTTGAGAAAATTATTTATTATGGCATCTGGCATGAGATTTTCTTGTTAGATTACCGTCTATTTCAACTTGCTTTGTTTAAGTGTGATTGGGAAAATATTTATCGTGGAGTTAAGGTTGAAAATGGCTTTACATTGGTTAATTTACATCAATTCCAAAATCAATTTGCAAGCGATCCTTTCATCTTAGCAACACAAGCTGTATAAGTGTTCTTCTCTAGAGAAAGTAGTTCTTCAAATTGGTATGTTGTTTTAAAAGCACCTCCTAGAGGTTTTCATGAATTGGAAAAATATGAGGAGGAAAACTCAATAGGTAAACCACTAGATGAGTCGTTACTTAATGATAGGGATGTTGATAATGAAGACGAAAGTTACATAAGGAACGATTGCGATGGCATATTGGTATGAATAAGCATTTATTGTTGATATGTTTTTTTATACGTAGTCATATGCGTTAAGGTGTTTAGTTATGTTGTTATAAAAACCGATGAATAAATTTCTCTTCATATAAAAAAATAAAACTAACCAAATCACATATTGATTTACTCGATTTTTTGATACAAGTGTATCAAAGCAAATTTACATCGTATCACACATGGTTGTTTTCATATTTTTATTGATATTATTCATAGTCATTACATATCTCAAAAGTCCTACACTAATTAGTATAATGTTGTTATTTTTTACATGTTATGGTTTTTTTTCCAGGTTGATCACTTGAAGAAAGAAGCTTGAACTTGTTGCATCTATGGGTAAGAACGAGCGGCATCAAGGAAAGGTAAATACTAATGCTATTTTTACCTCAATTCCCACTATAACCCTAACTAATGCTATATTTGTTCAAATAATTTTAGAGCTCTAAGCAAGCAACGAAAAGATTGAAGAAGCAAAGTCTTGCTCACTTGCAGCTACTCATAGTCTAACTGAGGCTAACGGTGGTATTAGAATCTCTAAAATGACAGATGTTGAAGTTGAAGTTGGTTGTACTTTTAAAGATATGAATGTGACTGTTAGAAAATCTCCACAGAAGCACGGTGAAATTCCCCCATCCATCATTCCTTGCCATATTCAACCCCTTCCAAAATGTTACTACTACACACTCCTCCAATTCTCTTCATTTCACTCCCCTTCAAAACGTCGTTACCATACACAAGTCCAATCCTCATTATTTAACTCCCTTTCAAAACGTCAATACCACACACTTACCCAATCTTCTTGATTCAACTCCCCTCCAACACGTTGTGACTACACAAATGTCCAATCCTCGTGATTGAACTCCCATTTAAAACGTCAGTCCCACACAATCATCCAATTCTCTTAATTCAACTCCCCTCCAAAACGTCGGTATCATACACACGTCCAATCCTCATGATTCAACTCCCCTTCAAAGCGTCAATCCCACATAATTATATAATCCTCATAATTCAACAAATCATCCTCATATCACTCCTACCAATCCCCAAAGGTTTGTTTTACCTACAAACTTAGATTCTTCCTTCGAAGAGGCAAACGTGGTCAAAACTAAGAGGAAAAAAGGGAAAACAATGATGAGATTTTTTGCTTTGACACCGAATGAGAAGGCTGAAATTTAGTTCAATGACCTAAATCAACCTATTGGTCCAAATTCCAAATATTTATCATCGTATCATGGGACTTTAGCAAGGGGGGTGGTACCTGTGACCATTAGTAATTGGAAGAAAGTTGACGACAAAGTGAGGGTTGATATATGGACATGTATTCAGGTACTACGAACCTATTGAGAGCTGAAACATGATATATAGAAAAACATGATATCCTAAATTGTTCATGCAAAGATTCTCAGGCTGGATTACTTAAAGGTCGATTGTTCACCTATTAAATTTGAATCATGTTTTTATAACCAAACTTTGGCTATCAACTAATACTTAACATTGGATTATTTTTAAATAGGCGGTTTTGTATAGTATTTAAAAATAACCTATGTGTAAGGAATATTTCTAAATAAGCAGTTTTAGCAATTTTTAACACGCAAAATAACCTACCTGTAACATATAGTTATGTGTATAAAATATCACATGCACACATAACACACAACACCTTTCAATTACTAGTGAATATTTAGTTATGTTATTCAATAATTTAAATAACTATTCATGATCAGTGTCCACCTTGTAAAGGACCTCATCATGGTACAATACGATAATACCTTCTATTAATAACAATGTGCAACCAGAGATAACTATGTCCTTTATTACTTAGTTGTTGAATGAATTTAAATAAGCTGAAAGTTGATCTCTTTGTTTATAAATTGTCAAACAAACTGTCAAAAGTGACATAACAATAAATCGACTAAATTGAAATACAAGAATTCGACAACTATGCAATTCAGATTTTCTTTTTATACATAACATAATGTAACTATGCAATTTAGATTTTTCTTTTTATACATAATGTAACTATGCAATTTAGATTTTATTCATACTGTACAGGGAAGATTCAAGTTGGATGACATATAACAAGATATGTTCCTTTAGATGGTGAGGCTGCGACGGAAAGAGGCAAAGTCAAGGCTAGTCAAAGCTATAAAAGTTGCAGCAAAGAGTCCCGATGCTTCCAACAAATTGGACATATTAAAACCAAATAATATTTAAAGTGCTCAAGAGTGGAATGATTTTATCAATGAGAAATTAACGGAAGAGTTTGAGGTAGTTGGTTTTATTTCGATGGCTATAATTAAGAAAGTTTCATTTCAGTTTATTATATCTAATTCCATACACTATGAGTCAAAATGGGTATGCAAGACTAGCAGATGATATGGTAAAAAAATAACCTGTAAAATTCATTTATTATCAGTATCAAAAAAATAACCAATATGGTTTAGTAATTACTTGTTAAGTTCTTTTTGTAGAAAAAGAAAGTGGTTGCTCATCAGATATCAGTAGGGAGGATTTGTGGTGTAGAGGCCAAACAAAGAAAATTGGAGAACCATCAAATTTCGTTGTCGCCGATTGCATAGTAAGGATGGATAATACATCAAATTATTTTTCCATTTTTCATTTTGACTCCATTTAACCATTTCCTTTATTACATAGTTGAATTTTATATATTTTACTTCACATGTATTTTTGCAATTGTCTCCAATATTTGAATGTTACATTCAATGTTGCAATATATGAAAAATGAATATTTTTGAATTTGTAGGCTAAGATAAAAGAGTATAAAAACACTCAAAATTCTCAAGAAATAGTATCATTGAACAAAGATGGAGTGTCGAATATTTTTGGTCATGAACACAGAGGTAGAATAATAGGGCCAGGTTTTGGGATTACACCAACTCGTTTGGAGTTCATATAATTAGTTCGTAAAAGTACGTGACATAAAAAATCAAATTACAACCTTGCAAGCTCAAATAAAAAAGTTCTCTGATTTTTTTATTGTTGTAAGTTATAATTGATTCATTGTGATAACGAGTAATTGATATACGTTTAATTTATTAGTGAGTGTCTAACAATTTTTTTCAATTGAACATTAATGATAAACAAAATGTAGTGGAAGAACCAGTGACTCCTCGTGGCAATGCGCCTTGGGTATGTTCGAAACAATATCATATTTCATTCGCATGTTTTTGTGTATGACCTTCACAATTGATAGTATCCCCATGCACAATAGCACATTCCCCATAGTTAGTACCCTCATCATTATCATTAGCAATAAATTTTGCTTCTACATCATATTTTGTTCTATTGTTGAGAATGGAAGCGTCGTTGTTATGCTAGCTTTCTAGGAATTTTTCACGGATTTTATTCCCATGTTAGCAAATATCTTAAAATCTTATGATTTGAATCCGAAATTTTGATTTGATTCTTAACTTTGATCACAACACCCATATTGAATTAGACTTATCATAATAAAAACAAACAAATAAATCTAAATGTGCCTTTCAAACTGTTTTTGTTTATATAAAAATAATAATGAAACAGAAATTTATCCTTTCAAAATGTTGACGTCATTCGATAAATAAACATATAAGAACACATGTACATTACAATATAAATTCTCAGAATATACGATTCAAGATTTAAATCCATTCAAAATACCTACCACAAAAATTTAGAAGTTTTATCTCCCTCAGCAAACCATTTAAGTTTCATTCTCTGAGTATTTTCAGTTGCAATTTTGCTTATGAAATTAGTGAGGGGTTCTGTTTTTTGGGCATAATGCATAGCAACGTCTTCATCAAATGGGTTGTTAACAAATAGCAGACAATTGGTCGAATTTGAAGAAACCAAAATAATTTTGTGTAGTGCTATTAGTCTGTTAGGAATTGAACGTGGATTTATATTAACTTGAGAGTGCTCTTATAGTTGTATACACGATATTGCAAGACTGATGCAATGGAAAATGAACAATATGATGCACTTATATGTCGTGTCCGAGAATAAATTGCATTTATGAGCGAATGCACTGATTTTCGATGACTTCTGATACTGCAAAGTCTAATCATCAACATTTTTTTCTGGTTACGGAAAGCCATATTTCATGCCCTTTCAATAGTTAGCATCTATTGCTGAGTTGTTGCATTGGACGCAAAGGATAAATAACCAATTTTTTCAGAGCTTTTATTTCCTCTATAAGATCACCATGCACTTTTTGTTTTACCACCAACCCTTGAAAATATGTTCAAATAATGGGTTTCTACAATGGAATTTTGAGGTAGTTCTTTTTAATACTATAATAATTTGATTTTTTTTAAGTTATCTATGTGTTTTTCCATTATTATGATCTTGTGCATCTAAAACATTGGTGACTATGTCATTTTCAGGTTCAACCCATCCATGACATTTAGGAATTATGAACAGATTGCTCTTTTCATGATTTATGCAGCGAGATTCTATTAAATATTAAGCATGTTAAGAATAGAGAATCTGCAAACATCTACTACATTAAAGTTTTTGCAAACCTTCAACCAGTGCGTCAGAAGTTGGGTATCAATGCGAGTACATAAAGTATAGCGTATTGTTTCAAACAAATGAAGTTGCAGTGTCAACAAAGAGTTTTAAACCTTCGAATGCATTATTTTAAACAAATAGAGCAGGTCGAAATATCAATAAAGATAACAGTCAATGATGTTGGTGAATGGTAAAGAGTATTTAAAAAGATCAAACTGTTCATAATTTATATAATATGACTATGTTTACATGTTCGTTTCCATCCATGATTTCTTTTCTTACCATTTTTTGATATTTAGGAGAAAATTTTCTAAAATTTAAGCAACAAGATATACTCCGTTGACAATTCTAAAGAGATGAATGAAATATGCTTTAGTCCCACATTGGCAAAATGAAAGATCAAATTGTGTATATATGCAGGATCCTCATTCCCTATATTGGCTCTTAGGGTCAGGTAATTTTGTGCGAGAGGGAGGACCAAAATCTGATGAACACACATGTGCGCGCCGTCCCGTACCGAACCGGGCTTGGGCTTGGGATTGGGTCTCTTCTTCTTCCCCGCCGTGCTTTCTTTGGCCATTTCTGTTGCCATCATCATCTCAGACTGACATACTCCTTACAGTCTCGTGCAGTTTCGTCGGTTGTACCCTGGGAGACTTCAAATAAAGTCTTTTGAGTCACTAAACCAAAAGTTCACATCTGGTAAGACTATTACACTGAATGATGTGCTTCATGTTCCAGACATTCGCAAGAACTTGATCTCTGGACCTATACTCTCGAAGAAAGGCTTCCGAATGGTCTTCGAATCAGATAAAGTTGTTCTGTCTAAGGCTGGAATCTATATAGGGAGAGGACACTTGTGTGATGGCCTATTTAAGGCTAATGTAGCTGTAATTGGCAATAATGATGTATATTGTAATTCCGAAATGAATAAAAAGGAAGTTTCTTATGTTGTCGAGTATGATGCTCTGTTATGGCACGAAAGATTAGGATATATAAACTTTCGAAAGATGAAAAAACTTGCAAATCTGGATTTAATTCCAAAAAATACAAATGTGAGACATGTGTAGAAGCAAAAATGGTTAAGAAACCATTTCATACTGTTAATAGAAGTACTGAACCATTACAAATGATTCATACTGACTTATGTGATTTCAAAAGCTTACCTACAAGAGGTGGGAAAAAGTATTTTATCACATTTATTGATGATTATGCACGATATTGCTACGTATATCTTTTTAAAAGTAAAGATGAAGCAATTACATCATTTATGAAATATAAGGCTGAAGTAGAAAATCAGCTAAATAAAAAGATAAAGATATTGAGATCTGACCGACGTGGAGAATATGAGTCGCCGTTTGAACAATTCTGTGTAGAAAATGGAATAATTCATCAAACAACAGCACCATATTCGCCACAACAAAATGATATAGTCGAAAGAAAGAATAGAACGTTAAAAGATATGATTAATGTCATGCTCTTAACCTCTGGTCTACCAACAAACTTATGGGGGGAAGCTTTAAATATGTCTAATCACATATTAAATAAGGTTCCTCATAGTAAAACGGGAAAAATTCCATATAATTTATGGAAAGGACATCTACCAAGCTTCAAATACCTCAAAGTGTGGGGGTGTTTAGCAAAAGTTCATATCCCGCCTCCAAAGAAGGTCAAACTTGGACCGAAAACTGTAGATTGTTACTATTTAGGACCAGCCCAAAATAGTAGTGCATATAGGTTTTTGGTATTCAAGTCTGATATACCTGATATTCATGTAAATACAATCATGGAATTAAGAGATGCCTCATTCTTTGAAGAAGTGCTTCCATACAAAAAGAATGAAGGGAATAATGTCCCTAAAAGGACACGAGAAGAATCAAATAGCCCACATGAAGATGAAACTCATCGTGGAAGTGATGAAGTAGAACTAAGAAGAAGTGTAAGGGCTAGAACTTCTAAATCATTTGGTTCGGATTTTTTCACATATGTGTTAGAACACGAACCTCAAACGTACAAGGAAGCAATGTCATCTTCTGACTCTTTATGTTGGAAAGAAGCAATACAAAGTGAGATCGATTCAATCCTAAGTAATAAAATTTGGGAAATTGTTGATATTCCACCTGGAATAAACCTATTGGCTGCAAATGGATTTTCAAGAAGAAAATGAAACCAGATGGCTCCATCGATAAATATAAAGCCAGATTAGTAGCCAAAGGATATCGTCAAAAAGAAGGTATAGACTTTTTTGACACATATTCACCAGTTACACGAATAACCTCAATAAGAATGCTAATAGCAATTGCTTCCATCTACAATCTAGAAATTCATCAAATGGATGTAAAGACAGCATTCTTAAATGGAGATCTCGATGAGGAAATCTACATGGAGCAACCCGAAGGATTTGTATCCAAAGGAAATGAAAACAAAGTTTGTAAATTGGTAAAATCACTATACGGACTCAAACAGGCTCCAAAACAATGGCACGCAAAATTTGACAGTGTCATGATGAGAAATGGTTTTCGTATAAATGAATGTGACAAATGTGTTTATTGTAAACAAGTTGGACAATCATACGTGTTTGTTTGTTTATACGTGGACAATATGCTAATCTTTGGTCCTAACATTAAAGTTATAGAGACTATAAAGAAATTGCTTATCAACAATTTTGATATGAAAGATTTAGGAGTTGCTGACATTATTTTGGGAATCAAAATAATAAGAACGCCTAATGGAATACAATTATCTCAGTCATATTATGTAGACAAAATCATTGAGAAATTCCAAAATTATGAAATTAAAGGAGTAAGAACACCTTTTAATCCATCGGAAGTACTGCATAAGAACTCTAGTGAAAGTGTAATGCAACTGGAATATTCCCATGTAATAGGATGTCTAATGTATCTCATGAATTGCACGAGACCAGATATAGCTTATGTAGTAAGTCGACTAAGCAGGTATACAAGTAATCCAGGGAAGGAACACTGGAAAGCACTAATGAGAGTGCTGGGATACTTGAAGAATACCACAAATTATTC
The DNA here is from genome assembly GCA_030765085.1 of Allium cepa. NCBI lineage: Eukaryota > Viridiplantae > Streptophyta > Magnoliopsida > Asparagales > Amaryllidaceae > Allium > Allium cepa. The sequence continues at coordinate 210,177,254 of CM060934.1, forward strand.
CTTGCATTACGGAAAATATCCAGCTTTTCTAGAAGGATACAGTGATGCAAACTGGATTGCAGATTCATAGGAATCAAAATCCACAAGTGGTTATGTCTTCACTCTTGCAGGAGCAGCAGTGTCATGGAAATCAACGAAGCAAACATGCATAGCTCGATCCACTATGGAATCAGAGTTCATTGCATTAGACAAAGTAGGAGAAGAAGCATAATGGCTTCGTCATTTCTTAGAAGATATTCCTTTATGGCCTAAACCTGTAACGGCCATATGTATTCACTGCGACAATCAAGCTGCGCTAAGTAGAGCGAAAAACTTTGTGTATAATGGCAAATCACGACACATTCGTCGACGCCATAGCACTTTAGGCAGTTACTCTCTAATGGAACTATCTCCATTGATTATGTAAGAACAAATGATAACCTAGCGGATCCATTTACAAAAGGATTATCAAGAGAGAAAATAGACTGTGCATCAAGGGGAATGGGTTTAAAAGCCTAAACCAACAAGAGTTATCTTATACGGAAACCTATCCTAGCGACTGGAGATCCCACGGACTAGGATCAATAGGCAAACCAGTTCTGAATAACTCAAGACATAATGCATTTTTTTTTGGATATGGTCCATTCCATTCCTATGGTGCAAAACAAAATGCATGCCTACAGAATTATTAAAAGGTTAATGCTATGCTTTTTAATGATGGCCATATCTTGTACAATAACAAGTGGGGTATATGTAGGATACTCCTTATGGTTGCGATCACCTATGTTAGTGTGAGCTGAGTCGGCTCTATGAGAATATTCAAGGCTTAAATTCTCTAAATACACTCACAGAACCAAATTTGTTCAGGACCGAAATGAACACAACCAAGAGATTGGATGAGAAGGGAAACAGTGCTTTGTTAACCTTATTGTCTGGTTATACAATAACGGCAAACGGTTCAAGATGAAATAATTCACCGATTAGCCAAGTATATCCGATAAGTGTTAACAAGGGAAAGTTCAAAGTGAAACATCTACTTATCCTTCAAAAAGCATTATTCCATACGTAGCCTGAGATATTCCACTTTGTGTGGGGGAAAAGTATATTGTCATTCATGTGGGGGATTGTTGACAATTCTAAAGAGATGAATGAAATATGCTTTTGTCCCACATTGGCAAAATGAAAGATTAAATTGTGTATATATGTAGGATCCTCATTCCCTATATTGGACCCTAGGGTCAGGTAATTTTGTGCGAGAGGGAGGACCTAAATCTGATGAACACACACGCGCGCGTGCCGCCCGCCCGTCCCGAACCAGGCCGGGCTCGGGCTTGGGTTTAGGTTTGGGTCTACTATGAAATCTTATTTTTTCTACAGAAAACACTGCAATTTTCTGTGGGTTTTTATTTGGCTACACGGGCGTGGCCCGTTTGAATTTGAATTGAATACGGGTGCGACCCGTTGGAAGAATGAAGGGATGCCGTTTTTCAGAACGGATATATTTTGAACGGACGCAACCGTGACCGTTCGGCAACTATAAATTAGTGACGGATCCTGATCAAATCATTCACAAATTTACAGTTCTTCTTCTTCCCCACCATGCTTTCTTCGACCAATTCGTTTCTGTTGCCATCATCATCTTAGACTGACATACTCCTTACAGTCTCGCGCAGTTTCGTCGGTTGTACCCTGGGAGACTTCAAATAAAGTCTTAAGGCGATTGTCACGACAAGCCTCCGACGAACTTTGGTATTCTTGTTGCTTTCGATTACTGATACGTAAATCTGTTACAGAATACCACTTTTGCATTGCAGCAATTTTTTTTAATCTGTTGCGCTTTCTACTTTTGTAGCACTTTATTGTGTTGCTGTTTGGTTGCTGTAACATATAATATTGTTACATTGCGTTCTGTAGCGACGTAGACAATCTGTTGCATTCTGTTTTGAACCACTTTATTATATATACTCTAGGAAGTACATGTAAAGTTAAGTGCAAATATCGGATCCCTTGGTACATTCTGTGCAAGTTGGATGACGATTCGATGACATGTCCAGCATATCCTTCTATGCTCTGGTCTATAAAGAGATAAATAGCACCGAAGTAGCAAGGACCATCAAATGGGAGATTGAGGTGATTTGATTTTTCATTTATATATTACCATAAATATATTCTTTGTTATGGTGAGTTAAATGCATAAACAACAGTGCATAATAGGTTAAGTCCACTAGCATTGTGTGGGATACAAGAAATGTACTAGTCATTAGAGTGAATTATAATATTAAACCATTTAGTTGAATCCCCAATAATGACGATTCTACTTTTCTGGTCAGTATTACTATTATGAGAACACTTCCATCCACTGCCCAGTTTTGTCATAAAATGTTCTATGTTCTGTTTGGTCGATTTATTTTCTAATAGACACAATAATGAATATCTATCCATACTTATAAGCTATAAAAGCTCCAATTATTTCTACTACCTTCGATCTGTACAAAGCTGCTAAACTGGCACCCATAAGTATAACTGACACTCATACTTGTTTTCTGACTTCGATCTATACAAAGCTGCTAAACTGGCACTTTTAATCTAATGTAATATTATCATATGTATAAACTATAAACTAACATGGGACACATTAACATGACTTGCTTCTGCCAATGTATGCTCTTTAATTCAATATTTTTCATATATATATATATATATATTCAACAGTGAAACCAAAATGCTTTATTTTTGCAGTCTCATCAGAGAACAATGTCACAACTGGTGTTAATATACAATTTCAGCAGCAGCCTAGAAAGTGCAAATTATTGAGTTGGAAAAGGAATGTTATCACAGAAGCAACAATCACATCTACCAACCCTACCGTTTTAATGCATCATGTACCACTAGGAGTAGATGCTTGGAAAGTTTGGGTCGATGCGGTAGTGGATCCTGAAGCTTTTCTATTTAGGCCTACTTCAGATATCTATACGATTGGATAAGCGGTTGGGACGTCTATTGCTTGACATAAAGAATTTATCTCTTTTGATTACTATGTATATGTACTTTTACTGATTTATGTGATGGATTTAGTTACGTTTTGGAACAGAGTTATGAATTCATAAATGGTATAAAATTGAATTGTTTTTTAATGTGAATGGTTCATGTTGTTTTAAGTATTTGAATGATTGTGGTTATTAATAACGAAATATTGGTTTTAATTATAGTATCATGAAATTTATGGTTAATAGCAGTTATGAAAAGATGAATTATAGTAGTTTGTAGCAGTTGTAAAGATATTTGGTGCAACTGTCATCACTAGTTGTAGTACATCCTACTACAACTATTACAAACTGTTGTAAAATGTTAATGCGACAAGTGGAAACAGTTGTTCAAATATTTATTGCATGTGTCGTAAACAGTTGTAAATAAGTCTTTTACAACTGCGAAAAGCCGCTGTAAAAGATTATATTACAAGACCTGTTACAATTGCAAAAGATTTTTATAACAACTAATTTTGTCTCTTGCAATAAACGTTAATACAAGTGCAAATAGTAGTTGTAAAAAGTCTTTTACAACTGCCGAAAGCAGTTGTAAATAAATCTTTTACAACTGCTATTTGCAGTTGCAAAAAGACTTATTACAAATGCTTATGCAACTGTAAGTGCCCCTTGTAAATAATCCCGCTCTATTACAACTGTGGATATAAAGACTGGCGGATGCCAGTTGTAATAGACCTATTACAATTGTTTATGACAGTTGTGAAATGGTTTTCGATGTAGTGTAATATGATGTTCTCTTCCTTCTCTTAAGTCGTAAGCCCACCCGAGCTTGGGGTCGCTCCAATAGCATAAAACTTTGTCTAACCTCCTATACAGAGCAGTAGACACGCCATTTTATAATGCCAAAATTGGTTACTAAAAACTTATGCTTTGTGAGATCCACGTTGCAATCTTTGGCTATATGCCCTTTGAAGTTGCATCCTCTACATATGATCTCTCCCCATTTAGTTACCTTTTATGCTCACTCTTACCTCCTTATTCCTTGCACTTCAAGTAGAGAACTTTAGTTTCATTTCAACGTTCTCCGCCACCTAAACAACCTCCTTGGACCACTCATAGAGAAAAGCTAATTCGGCTATATTTTTAAAAGTCATTCCAATAGAAATTTGGCAAAGAACTTTAATTTTAAGAGTCGATTTAAATCCTTTCCAAATTTGGAAGCCTTCTTCAGCAGCATATTGATAAGATCCATCATGAACTTAACTAGAGCACTAGACTTGCTCACATATTCCCGCGTGGGTGGATTACCTTGGAAAAGGTTGATAAATTCTTCAAGTTTAGATCCACTCTTAGCCTCTAAGAAGAATTGAATCTCAAATCAGCACTTGAAATCATCCCACATGATTTCCTCCTCTTCTACCTCAATAACTACTACTTCCACCCACTTTCCTTTAGAGTTGTCATGATGTAAGTCTACGACTCCTTGCACCATCAAGTTCCATGTTATTGAATACACAATTACAAGATTTGATCCAAGCTTGAGTCTCGACAAAAGTCTGTATACCTATATAAGATTTCTTGACCAGGCCTATAAATGCTTGGCGCATTCTTATGTAGTCCATCGCCAATGGTGTGGGGAAAACCCTGGTTGCACCGCCCATGTTGGAATATATAAGACCACCCTGCAGGAGGGGTATCTCGTAACCCTGTTGTTAGGTGTTGCTTGTACTTCTCGCAAATAAATAAGTGGGTTAGCCTACTTGGAAAACCATATTTTTCTTGGCCCATGTATCACAACTATCAAACTCTTCACCCGATCTAGCTCGAATAGCAATGATTAGCCTATATGGTGCACTCATACGGAACATGGCCCAACCTCTTTGCTTTTTCACCCATCGGCCTATTTAGGTCCTCTAAAGAAAAACCTCATCCACTCCAACAAGAATGATGGGCCAGTCTCCCCGATAGGCAACATGCGGTAAGGTCAAGGAAAACTACTCTAGGAAGTTAAGGCCCTTCAACGGATAGCTTAGCCAATCGGCAAGCTACCAAGTGGCCCCTTCATTCATTGCTATCCTTTTTTTAGCCTGCAATTTCTCGTAAGGATCCTCTAGTTTCTTTTAACCATACCTACGAGTATCAAACTTACTTGCTTAATAGAAACTCCGCTTGTGCCATACCTCTGAAAGGCTGGCATCAAACACATAGCTCATCTGATAAGGATGCTATTATACAATAACCAATTCTTGTATTTTGCTGACACCCTAGAACCTCTACCACATCCATCCCTACTCCCATGTCCTTCGCCATGTTTTAGGGACATTTCTATAGTATAGCTCGCCATTTATCTGCATCTGCACCATGCAATCCACCTGATGTCCCAACTTGAGTGATCATCAACCATATATCCCCATCAATGGCCCATGGCATTTCGTAGGCTTGTTCGGACCAATCTCAGTCGTCCAAACAAAAAGTTCAGCTATTATAAATACATCAAGCAATCCCACTTCGTAAGGATTGAAAAAATTAAGCCTTCAAATATCTTTGTATTTTTAGCCATTTCACCTTATAATCTAGGTTGTTGTAATTGACATGAAATAGTAACAAACTCCTCATGGTGGACATAGATCACCTTTGGTCGAACCACTCTAAATTCTTATCTCCTTATTTTTCGACATACTAGTATTAACTTGTTTTTCATTTTTAACTGGGATAATAGTAACCTCTGCTATTATATCCTTTTAAACATAATTTCGAGGTGGCTAAAAATCTAGTCAATATTTTGACGCTAGAAGGAGGGAATCCCGTTGAAAGTTCTCACTTTTCTTCATTTCTTCTCCTCAAATATCCATTCTAGTTTGTTACCATGGAGCCAACTCTTGGGCCCATGGGTAACAACTCCAATGAGCATGAAACTAATGAAAACACGATAGCCAGTGCTTCTTGCTCTATCCCAAGGCTCAAAGTGACATATGGCACACCATGATATATCATTTAACAAATGTGGGTAATTTTACCTGCAAAATGGAGAGTATGATGACAAGATTAGAGGCTTAGACGATGGTCAACTTTACTCCACCAGTCTCCCTAATGGCTAAACAGACTCCTCAACAACCCTACGAGTTGCATACAACCTCATGACTACAGCCAGGAGCGATATCGATTAACAACGACGACCCCAGAATGGTCATCCATATAGACAATGAGTTAAGCCTAGAAGTAAGAGACGATTTGATTTCTTTCCCAATGGGAGGAAGGACGTGTTTGCTTTTGCGCATGCTGAGATGACCAGTATCGACCCTTTGATTATATTCTATACCCTCAAATTATCTCGGTGGCTTGCCTTGTTTGGGAAAATAGGCAACCTCTTAACCCTAAGCGATATAAACCACTCATGGAGGAAGTGGAAAAACATTTAGTGAATGGTTTTATCTGCAAGGCGATGTGCCCTATCTGGGTAGCCAATTTGGTACTCATTTGTAAACTAATAGGGCCTTGAGGATTTGTATGGATTTCTCAAATCCCAATAAAGCATTCCCTAAGAATAGTTTTCCTCTGCCCCACGTTGATCCACTCATGGACATGGCCAGCATACACGATCTACTCTCATTTATGGATGCCTACTTTGGATATAATCAAATTGCCATGCATTGTCCTGACTAGGAGTGTATCTCATTCTTTACAACACTAGACTCTACTATTATCAGGCTATGCCTTTCAGCCTTTGCAAATATGACACTACATATCAATGGCTCGTTAACCAAATGTTTGCCCAGCAAATTGGTCAGTTAATTGAAGTCTGCATAGATGACATGCTCGTTAAGTCTGAAAAGGTCGGGACCATGTGAAGGCTTTGGCATCCTCTGCCAATAAAATATGAAGTTCAACTCTAGGATAGTTTTCTCGGTACGATCTAGAAAGTTCCTTTTATTTGTAGTGAGCACTAAGAGAATTGAGGCAAACCTTGACAAGATATGGGTAGTTCAAAAAATAAACATACCAGACACAGTTAAGCAAGTGAAGAGTCTACGCAGAATAATTATGATGCTTAGCCATTACATATCGAAAGCCATAGATCACTGCATACCCTTCTTTGACCTTATCAAAAAGGGGAAGTCATTTATGAGGAGTGAAAATTTCACCAAAGCCTTTGAAGAGGCACCTAGCCATACCTCCCATGCTTTCAATGCATTTTGATGGGAATGACTTATAATTATATCTTATGGTGTTTGATCGTGATTGGTGCTGCCTTGAACTGCCACAACGAACAAATCCACCACCCCACTTACTACTTAAGCAAGAAGTTAGCAGGCCCTGAAACAAGATATTCCAAGTTAGAGAAGATGGCCTCCTGCCTACTCATAGCTGCCCAACAACTATGGTCGTACTTCCAAGCCATCCCTGCTAAGGTTCTAACCGATCAACCATTGATGTGGGTATTGACCGACCTGATGATATGGTTTGACTGTTGAAATGGTCTATGGAATATGGATAGCATTACATCACCTACCATTCTCGCTTCTTAAGCTTGGGCAAAGCTATGTGCGATTTTATGGTAGAGTGCTCCAACCCGAATAGCGGCAATAAGAGGGCGGCAAGTAATTTGTCTTCTTGGAAACTCCATGCTGATGTTGCATCTAACAAGAAAGGTGTGGAGGCAGGGTTGGTGCTAGTCATGTCTAACTATAAAGAACTTTGCTTTGCCATATGCCTTGGACTAAAGCCTCGAATAACGAACTTGGATATGAGGCCATCTTGGCCGATCGATCTTCGGACGGCTAAAGAACTTAGAGTGGAATCATTACATGTATTAGGCGAATCGTAGTCAGTTGTCAATCAAATCGAAGAATGCTCTTGGGTCAAAGGCAAGACAATAGCCCTATATGTGGAAGAAGTCAAGAATCTTATATGCACCATTGCGAGTTTCAAGATATAGCAAATCCCTTAAGAGAGAAATACCAAAGCTGATCAGTTGGCCAAGGCGGCCAACAATCTTGAAGAAAGCACCCCCTTAGTCCCTATGGAGATATGACTCACCCCTCGCTTTGAACCAGGGGCAACCTACATAAAAATTGATGAGGTCTACCCCAACTCTCCAATGAAGTATCTCACAAATGTTGACCTACCTACTAGAAGAAAAGAGGATCGAAGGATCTTATACCAATCCCCCACAACACCATCATGGATGCAAAGTTGTACCGAAGGGGATGCTCAACTCCCGTATAAAAATGTGCAACCAATGAAAATGTCGACCATATACTAGAGGAATTACACAAAGGTTTTTATGGAGATCACACCAAAGGACAAGCCTGGCAAAGAAAGCATCCCACCATGGTTATTATTGGTAAATAATGATCAAAGACGAGATGAGTTATGTTAAGAAGTGCGACTGATGCCAATGGTTTGCTAAGATCTCGAAAGCCTCGCCAAATCTCCTAGCACCGATGATGTCCCCTGACCTTTTGATGCTTGGGGAATAGACTTGATCTGCAAGCTGTCGAACGCCAAAGGCAGATACACCCACACCATAGTCGTTGCCAACTACTTCACAATGTAGGTCAAGGCGGAACCTCTCACTGAGGTCACCATGCCTAAATTGTCTGTCGATTTGGACTCCCAAAGAAAATCATAACGTACAATGATACCCATTTTGAGTGTGGACAATTCCAACGGTTTTGTGATAGGAACAAAAAAGTGAAGTGCTAACCTTAGTCACCCATCCCTTCACCAATGGTAAAGTTGAGGCCATGAATACAATCATAAAGACAACATTGAAGAAGCATCTCACAAAGGCTAAAGGGAATTAGGCTAAAGACTTGCCACTCATACTCTAGTCATATTGCACTAGTAATCGCATGTCAACCAGGCACTCTCCTTTCTCTTTGTCTTACGGGTATGAAGCTATGCTGCCCATCGAGGTTGACATATCGTCTTTGAGATGCCTTGCTCACTAAACAAAATAAAGAATTGCTCGATCTCAGACTGGAGGTTTGGAAGAAAGAGAATTGAAGCCGAACTGTGTATAGAAGCATACAAGAGAAAGATAGAAAACACTACATTGCATGAGTAAAGCTCCACCAGTTCAAAGTTGGAGATTGGTTTTTGCACAATGTCTTCTCCAACACTAAGGATTCAGCTAATGTGGTCTTAGGGTTAAAGTGGGAAGGCTTATATGTAATCATTACTACGCTCGCCATTGGCACATTCCTCATTTCAAATCCCGACGGCTCCAACATGTCCTGTGCATGGAACCTAGTGCTCCTCTAAGTGTATTATATATAAAAATTGTAAGCCATTGTTATATGGAGTGTTATCGCAGTTATAAGGAAATGTGAATTGCATCACCCCTATTTTTGTATGTGGAATGTGAAGGGACATCCTTGGAATATTCTCAGTCTAATAAGGTAATCAATTGAAACTAGCTTATCTTGGCCTCCCACCATCACTGGGGCATCTCATAACATCATCTATTTAGAGGGGTCGAGGCTAAAACCTAACTCCAGTACCAGGGAATGTCCAAGAAACTGTTCCATGGGGATGCACAAGGCAGTCAACTCTTTCTTAATCACCAGAGGCATCGATAAATCGATGGTGAGACTACCCCTGCTATGATCCCGATTCGTTCGCCTATGATGTTTCCCATCTCCCTAGTGGGACGAGGCACTAGTGTAGCGGGGGCATAGTTACCTATGTCGTAACTCTGAATTAAGAAACTGTAGTGATGCCCCATGGAAATGAGCAAGCAACTCAAAGCTTCCTTCCTCACTAAAGGCATCGATGAACCGATGCTGAGAGCACCCTTATAGTGTCCTGATTCATTTGCCCGTGATGCCGCCTTTCTCCTTAGAGGGATAAGACACTAGTGCTCTGGAGGCATGATTACCTACATCGTAACTCTGAACTAGACATCTGTAGTGTCGCAGCATTAGAATGTGCAAGTCATCAACGCTTCTTTCTCATCGAAGGCGTCGATGAACCGACGGAGAGATCGCCCCTGCAGTAGTCTCGATTCGCCCACCTCTACTGCTACCCGTCTCTATGGTAGGACAGGACATTGTTGTCCTAGAGGCACATATACTCATGCCGTAACTCCAAACGTGGCATCCATTTCTACTCCAAAGGGATGCACAAGTCACTCAATGCTTCCTTCCTCACTAAAGCCTTCAACAAACCAATGGCAAGACCACCCTTCCAGTGGTGCCGATTTGTCCCCCTATGATAATTTCCCTGTAACGTCCCGGAAATTTCGATCCCGAAAATTCCAGAAAGTTAGGAAAAAGAAGAAAAGAGATAGAAGAAGAAATAGAAACACCAAAGCACAGATTCTCACATTCGCAGTGGATCAAAATATAATATCAAATAAAATAGAAGTTATACAAAGGAAAAATTGTATCAGTTAATTTACATCAATATACCAGAGTTACAACATTTACACAAGCACTGGACAGTTAAATATAACTTGTCCCAGATAAATAGTAATATAACACAGCGGAAACACTCCATACGTCGATACCATCCAGCTTGCCTCCAGAGCTCCAAAACGTCCTTACTTGGGAATCTGTAATACTCGGTCTGACCCGAGCATTACATCAAAGTAACACCCGGGTCAAGCTGGAAATCACCGTGAGCAAACCCATCTAACATGGAATATCAAGCAAACAACTTATTTAAAATCCGAGGTAACTCATGACAATTTACAAATTCACAATTTGTTATAAAAAACACTTATTCCACATATCAATTTCTAAGTATCAAAACTTAGATTAAATGGTTTAATTCACTTAACTCATTCCATTCCAGCTTATTGATTTCACATATCAAATCTATATAGAATCAAAGTGGTTTCGGGTGTTAACTAATATCCGACTCCGGTCTCTTCGAATCAATTGTCATCTTAACCCAAATTATTCAAGTGATTAAATTTTAAATACTGGATGTCACTTTTACATAGCAATTCATCATAGGTAACCACATTATCTCTGTTCAACCCAACAAAAACATTTCATTTCACAAACCATCACACTCACATATCAGGGATAACAAATAACCCAAGGCATTCAAATATCATTCAATCATTCATAAGCAAGATAAATTAGTCATACCATTTCTAATTAATTTAATTAATTACCAATGAATTAAATCAATTACTTTATTACTTATAAATCTTACTTATTTAACACTAATTAATTATATTCAATTAATTAATCATCCCTTAAAAAATCATCTTGATTAATCATCCTTGACTAATCATTCTTTAATTACATTAAGTAATTTTCCTTTAAATTAATTACACAAATTAATTATTCTCAACCCCATCACATTACTTAACCTTTAATTACCATCTTAATTAATTACCCAAATCAATTATCCGATAATCACATTAATTAATTATTCTTTAATTAATTCACACTCATTAATTAACTAATCCTTAATAAATTTCCTTAAATTAATCAGTCCTTTAATTAATTACACTAAGTAATTAATTCTTAATTACTTCCCTTAAGTAATTAACCTTTAATTACCTTTATCAAGTAATTTTCCTTATGTTAATTGCATCCTGTAATTTATCCATCAATTACTTCACTAAGTAATTACACTTATAAATCTCATTAAGTAATTATACTTAATCAATTACCAAGTGGCCCTCTTTAATTAATCAATAAATTAATTAATCACATTCATCTCATTAAATACAACTGGGTAATTCATCCCTTAATTATCCTATAAACCAATTAATTAATCTTTAATTATAGATTAATTATTCTATAATTATTAATTAATAAACCTTAATTATCAATTAATTAATCTCTAATTAATTAACTATAACCCACAATTATTAATTAATTAGAGTTTAATCATTAATTATTTAAACTAATGAATTACTTTTAATTACTTAATTAATCCTTAATTATCAGACCTTAATTTAACTTAAAGATGAATCTTTATTTTTTTATTAAACACTTAAATACATTTGAAAATTTAGTTTAAAATAACTTTCAAACTAGATTCATTTAAAAATAATAATAAAAAAACTTGCTTAAAATTATACAAAAGCCCCTTCGGCCCATATAACTCCACAAACCCAAACTAAACACACCGGCCCTAAATAATTCACAACTCAACGCAATGGGCCGAAGCCCAATACAAAGAATACAGACCCGCCTCTTCTTCCCCAAACACACAATTCTGACACTGATCTTCCATCAGAAATACAACCGCAATTCGAACTGTCTAGCAACATACAAGAACTCGATTCAACTCGAAAGAAACTCGATATCAAAGCTAACCCAATCGCACACAAACGCTATTCGTCACCACGTCAAATTCGATCACCTGGAACCACTTGTGCACCATACCACACGTGCACGCGCACAGTCGTTCCTGTCACCCCCGACTGGTGCCACAACTCCTAACATGTCGGCAATGACATACGAGCCACCCCATCACCCAAAAAGCATTAAAACTTAACAACTCGAAATCGAGCACCCTGAGTGAACACCAGAAACAAGATCGATCATCGAAAGAAAACTTCGTAGCGCCACCACAGACCACTTGAAATGCTAGCACCACGTGCATAGCCTCGCTGAAGCCTACACTTCATATTCCCCACGACTCACCAGGTCCGGCGCTCTGACGACGTCACAAATGCTTTGTGAACAACCACTTCCTGAACCTAATACAAAAACCTAGTTCGTCTCGTATTGGCCCCCACGACCATCAGTAAATCCCCTACTATTTTTCCTACCATCGTAGACCATCCACCTATCACCTGCCTCAAATTCGACTTTTCCGAGCTACGAGATCGCCGGGGATCGAAGTTAAACCCAATTCTGATCATCATTAAATTCCTCACTAACCATTAACTTAAAAATTATGAAATAGTTATCATAATTCACGAATTTTCAACACAACTTAGATTACACATTCAATATAAGAAATTTAGACATTTAAGTTTTCTGTTTTAAAGAACTTCACTGTTATTTTTTATTTCCACATTTTTTTATTTAATATTTCCTCCTGAAATTCATTTTAAAAATGAAATTGCATTACCTTGATTAATTTTCTTTTTAAAATTCTTTCTTAATATTGTCTTTATAAAGAGAAATTAGGATTTAAAAACTAAATTTATAAGCATGTATCAAGTAATAGAGGTTTATAAACATATACAGGCATACTTGTTCAATAACTGCATATCTATCCACATATAGACATATCTTCATCATGCAAACAAATTTCCACAAGTTATGTCAATGATAAATCACAAGCATCATTGTTAAACAGGTTGAAGCATTAACAATAGCAGCAGTTTACTCACCATTATACAGCTCGAACAGAAAACAGAGGACTTTGATCTGAACTGTCTTTGTCCAAAACTGAATCTTATTTGATTTGCTTGATGTTTAATCTTGAATTGATCTGGTTTTATGGTTGGAGTTGAATCTTCCTGCTTTGATTTGGTTTTTCAAATTTAAAAAGAATATATGAAACTAGTTTCTACTTTCTTCTTTTTTTATTTTTTTTATTTTTACATAATAGCATTGTTTTCAATTTGAGAAAAAACTATGCCATTCGTAAATTGCATGGTACAAGTAAGTTACAAGTGTTAGTATATGGATTATTTGGTTTACAAATGTTTGGATGGAAGAACTATGTGTTCACACATGTTTAAACCTTTATATATAAAAAAAATTCCTAAATTACTTTTGTATTTATCTTTGTATGTTAAATTTATATGTTACGCTTTATATGTTTAATACTTTATATATATATATATACACACACACACATCTTATACATATATTTAAAGAAAGTATAAATCTTTAAATTCGATTTTAAACTTGAGCTTTAATTCCTTAACAAATAAATAGACATATATATTATCTTTGTTGTTGTAAAAATATAGATTTTACCTTTAATAGCTTTGAAAATAAATATTGGATTTAAACTATAGCTAACCATTTACAATATACATATGTACATTATAATAGGAAACATATTTATTTGTTTTTGGAAAGGTAAACTTTTCAAATTTGAATAATTATAAAAGAAGGTCATTAATCAAATATTATCAAATTTCAATAATTATAATAGGAGATTATCAAATAGATATTTATTCACATATTTATAATTCAGCGTTTATTAAAATTCAAATTTATCTATATACATATCAAAATATATTCTAATTATCTGAATTTCATTTGTTAATTCAAATGAAATCTGTATTTTTATAATTAAATCAGATAATTATCAATTAACAGATGCCCAAAAATTCGGGTTATCACATTCCCCAAGTGGGATAATGTAACATCCCGCCTTTTGAGGTCCAAAACTAACCGCTACCGATGTTGCAGTCATCCGTAGTTTTTATTTCTTGGCTACCGAATGCAGCATAGTTAATATTGATACACATGAACATAAGAATTTTAAAATTTTTAAACTTCAACAAACTAGAATTTCTCGTTTCTTTCGAATTTCGACATAAGATTTAATTACATAATTCCAGACGTTAACCACTTTCAGATCACATATACATGTACAAAATACGATAAGAGTGACATATGAAGATGTTCCCTTATGTTGATCAAAGAACTAATAAATATGAACCTTACAGTTCTTAGTACATCACAGTGGAAAACACAAAATAGCTCCTGTATAGCTAACATTGCCTCCTGCACGACTCCGGAAGCTTATTCATCCAAAAATCTGAAAGTATCCCACTCTTAGACTGCTCAAATTAATTTCGAGTACCCGAGAGTTTATGGAGAAACACAAACTTCGAGTCATACGATAAGTCTGGTGTGAATAATCCCCTATCATCTCTTATCATAAATAGATATCTAGTGAGACCACGCCGCTTAGTGGAACAAGTTTTCCTCTCACTAGTATCCATAATAAAACATGTAAATCATTTACTATGCCCCTGCACCCAAAATGATTAGTCTTAACATAATATGAAATAAAGCCATAAATCATATGTATTGGATATCCCATTCACTCATTTACTAGATATCCCATCTAAAATCAATTTATTAGATCTCCCATCTGAAATCAATTTATTTGAGTTTTCCACTAAAAGCTTAAAAATGATTATCCGTCAAAACTTTAATAGGACTATTCATCCCAAATCCCTTTAAAATAAATGCAAATTATCCATCGTACATTTTTTATAAAAGATGGCATAGGCTATCCAGTGCACACTCCATAGTTTTCCGAGGATGACTATGAACCCTTGGGTGCCAAAATCCCGAGGCTAAACACCTCTGGCAAAACATTCTTTACTTTAGAAATTTGATGTGGGCTATCCACCGCACATTTCATGGTTTTCCTAGGTTAACCAAGGACCCATCACTTGGCTAATAAATATATCATGATCCCCATGATTATTATAAAAAATCACAATCCCCAAGGTTATATAATTTTCCCCAGGTATTCCACCAGTTTAACTTATTCCCATTGGTAGCCCCAATTAGGTTAAATTAGACAAAAACACATTGATAGTCCCAATGTATAATTTCGAAAGCATATTTCTATTTATAACCCCAAACTATGTATCAAAATAAGTAATCCCAGCCCGGCGTCCCCAAGGATTAATAACATGAAATTTATACAATGCTCCCCTTTGCTTGTTCAAAAATAATAAGTATTTTATGCTAAAACCCTTCGAAGTAACCCGTTCAAATTAGCAAATTTTACTTAAGGAAAATGGCTAAAAATAGTCTTTTGAAACCCTTCGAATGAAGTCCCATTCGAAAGAAAATAACCCTCCAAAGTTAGCCCCTTCGCCGGAAACCTTCCTTTTGAAAGCATAATTGAAGATAACACCTTCAAAACCTTTCGAAATCAAGCCTTTCGAAATCAAAACCTCTCGCAATCATTAAAGATAACCCCTTCAAAACCTTTCAATATCAAACCTTTCGCAAGCAAACCTTTCGAAATCAAAACCCTTCACAATAATTGAAGCTAACCCCTTCTAAACCTTTCGAAATCAAAACCCTTCGCAATCATTGAAGATAACCCCTTCAAAACCTTTCAAAATCAAAACCCTTCGCAATCATTGAAGATAACTCCTTCAAAACCTTTCGAAATCAAACCTTTTCAAATCAAGCCTTTCGAAATCAAAATCTTTCTTGAATATAAAATTTTAATCTTTTATAAAATGATAGATTCGAAGGATCCCCCTTTAACTAATTTGAAAGCAATTATATTGCTATTCGAAAGCAAAGGAAGCAGCCTCCCCATCCTTTCGCCCTTTTCTTTCCTTCGGCCCTGTGCCTATCTTTCGACTTTGAAGAGGGTAACTATTTACCTTCCATTTTAGGCGAAAGGTACCTTTCGAATTCATCGAAAGAGTTAAAGCGTGCTTGTTGGAGTCAAAGCAGAACTGACCCCGCTGAATTAATGTTTTTATCTTGTTTGTCTAATTTTGATTGGTCGAGGAACCTTCTCCTGTACTTCCAAATAGAAAAAAGTATACAAAATCAACCTTTTTCTTAAAACACTGTACTTCTTTCCTAAATTTCCAAAGGCAATTTCCTCCCGAGTTTAAGTAATTTTGAAACCAAATTTTTAGTTTAGCCCTTGGGCTTAAATAATTTTATTACCTTAGTAAATCACTAATGAAAAATCACCATAAATACGATAAATCATATACTTCAACATATTAAAATTTCAAAGCATATGAAGATCAAAACAACTCAGAATTTAACCAAAACCAAATGAATACGTGTTAATTAGACCATTAACATTTTTAAATACCTATGCCTTATCCAAATAAAGGTTTAAATGGTTATATTCTAACCAAAATCATAAACATGAATCGGGTATAGCCCTCAACCGATCCAAACATAGAAAAACAAGAAGATAAACATGATTATTCACCTTGATTAGTTGATTGGAAAATGAGATAATTCCTAGCTTTAATTCCTTAGCTTATTCTTCAGTTTAAACTCTTCCTGGAGCTTTTTAATGGTCGACCGAAGTGATGAGGAGTTAAGAATGAGAAAGTGGATATTATTCAAGTAGAGGAAGAGATATATACTAAGAAACGTAGCTCCGTTTCCAAGTTTACCCCTTAGAAGAAATTCCTCCTTCTTAATTTATTTAAGTCATTTTATTTTAGTTCATTTTTTAGTCACGGCCATTGGATTTATTATTCTCATCTCCCTGCTATTCACGTTATTCTATTTAATTTATCCAAATAAATATCCTAAATAATGTTAATTAAAATTCGAGGTCATTACAGATCCACTTTAAAGAATTTCGTCCTCGAAATCCGGTAAGGACACAACAACAAGCATATAGCCCATGCAAGTAAAGCTAGTATAACCTACAAGCCCAATTCTATATTACCCTATTTAGAACATATCATCTAAAACAGCTCAAGAAAATTAGCCCTAATCCTGTCTTCTGTCTTCCAGGTACAATCCTTCACGTTGTCGCTCCACTGAACTTTCACCAACCTAATTGTCTTTTTTCTTAACCTCTTCTCATCTTTTGCCACAACATGAACCGGTTTCCTTCATATATGGTTCCACCACTAAGTCCTCTAGTGTCGTAGGAGCTATAGTAGTTTCTGGTTCATGAACATACTTTCTAAGATGAGAAACATGAAAAACAATGTGGACCCCGGCCAAACTACTCGGTAAATCTACTCGGTATGCTAGTCTCCTAATCCTCTCTGATATAGGAAATAGTCCAACATATCTCTGTGCTAGCTTCTCGGTCTTCTCGAATCGAACCACACCTTTTCATTGGCGATAACTTGACGAAAACTCTATCTCCAACTGAGAACTCTAGGTCCTTACGCCTTTTGTCTGCGTAACTCTTCTGCCTAGACTGAGCTTCCTTCATCCTTTCCCGTATCAACTCAATCTTTTTTGTCACCTCTCTCAGCAAATCTAGACCAAGGACTAATCTATCCCTGGTCTCTAACCAACATGCCGGTCTGATAACTTTTATTATAGGAAACTCCATTAAGAGCAAGTGATCTTTCCAAGAACCACTAAAATCCAGCACACAAGCTCCCAACAGATCTTCCAGTACCTTGTTGACTCTCTCTGTCTGCCCATCCGTATGAGGATGATATGCATTACTCATCTTGATCTTGGTGCCTAACACACTCTACAGGCTCTTCAAGAACTCACTAGTAAATAAAGCATCTTTATCACTGACGATACAACTAGGAATTCCATGTATTATAAGATGTTCTTCATGAACAACTTGGCTAAAACAGATGTCGTCCTGGTTGACCTTACCAAAACGAAATCGGCACTTTTGGTCAATCTGTCCAGTATGACCCATATACTTTCATTACCACAATTTGACCTTGACAGCCCATCAATAAATTCCATGGACATTGAGTCCCACTTCCAAAATGGAACATCCAAAGGTTGAAGCAAACCACATGGCTTCTGATGTTCAGCTTTTACTTGCTGATAGTTCAAACACTGTTTTACCCATAAGCCAACATCCCTCTTCATTCCTTCCTAGAAGAAACTTCTCTTCATACCCTGATACATCTTGATTCCCCCAAAATGAATCGTAAACATCGATCGATGACATTCCATAAGAACTTCCATCGTAAGGTTCCAACATCCGGAACACATAACCGTTCCTTCTTTCTCAACCAACCTCGACGGTCAAGAATAAAATCCTTTAAGTCATCAATCTCAGCTTCAGTTTCTAACCTTCTAATACTCTCAGCTAATATTGGATCCTCTTTCTGGCTAGAAGCAATTCGTTCGATCAACACTGGTCTAACTTCCAAACAAGACATCATGGCAATGTTCCGACTTGATGCAGCAGTCGACCTCAACTGCACACTACAAGCAGCCAGTGCTTCCAAGTCTTTTCATTCCGCCAACATAGCTAACACCACATTCTGATGCTTCCTGGTAAGCGCATCCGCCACCTTATTTCCTTTTCCCGGTGTATACTCGATGCTAGAATCATAAGCTGCAACAAACTCCAGACATCTCTGCTGTCTCATGTTCAGCTCCTTCTGAGAGAATAAATATCGTAGAGACTTATGATCCATGAATTGCTCAAACCTTTCTTCCAAAAGATAATGCCTCCACACCTACAATGCGAAGATTATCGCTGCCAATTAGAAATCATGAGTAGGGTATCTCACTTCATGCAGTTTAAGATGTCTACAAGCCTAGGTAATAACATTTCCATTCTGCATTAGCACAGCACCTATCCTGGTACCACATGCATCGGTGTAAACTACCAATTCCAGATTCCCATCTGGAACTACAACATGGGCGCATTTGTTAACAAATGTTTCGACTTAAGGAATGCCTCCTCATATTTGTCTGACTAAACAAACTTCATGTCCTTTCTGGTTAGCATAGTCAAGGATGCCGTTACCTGTGAGAAATCCTTAATGAATCTTCGGTATTAACCTGCAAGACCAAGAAAACTCCTAATCTCACTTTCCGTCTCTGGTCTCTTCCAATGGTTAACAACTTCGATCTTATCTGTATCAGCTGCTTAACCTTCCTTGGAAACTACATGACCAAGGAACCTTATTTCCTTCTTCCAGATATGACACTTTGAAAACTTCGCTTTCAACTGATGTTGCCTTAGCATCTCCAGCACTATTCTAAGATGATCCTCATAATCCTTCTCATTTTTAGAATATACCAAAATGTCGTCAATAAAAACTAACACGAACCTATCCAAGTACTCTCGGAGAACCCGATTCATCAAATCCATAAAGAAAGCTTGCGCGTTACTAAGCCTGAATGGCATAGCTAACCATTCGTAAGACCCATATCTGGTCCTAAATGCCGTCAAAGGAATACTGTCCTCCGCCACTTTTAGCTGATGGAAACCTGTCGCCAAATCCAATAGGGAAAACACTTTGGCTCCACTCTGATCGAATAAATCATCGATTCTTGGCAAAGGATACCTATTCTTGATCGTCCTCTCGTTCAACATACGATAGTCTATACACATCCTTAACGACCCATCTGGCTTCTTCACGAATATCACGGCTGTTCCCCAAGGTGAACAATTGGTCGGATGAAATTCTTTCCTTCCAATTCCAATAGCTGCACCTTCATTTCCTTCATCTCAGTTGGTGACATCCTACTAGGTGGTCTACTTACGGGTTTAGATCCTGGTATGAGATCTATCCGAAACTCGATAGCTCTTTTCGGTGACAAGTCTGAAACTGTTTCAAACACATCCACAAACTCTCTTGCTACATAAACATGCTTCAACTCTGCTTCTGTTCCCATAGCACCCAATAATGCATAAGCATTTCTGTCCAAACTCGTTACTGAGTAAATGGTTCGATTATGACTATTAGTGTATTTCATTAATATTTCCCCTCCATACCTAATATGATCCCAAAATCAAAAACATATAAACTACACACAAACATATGGCCTAACAAATCAAATTCTAACTGGTCATATCTCATTCCTATAGTTGCATACCCTCCTATAGGATTCACAACTCTTAAAGGAGTAACAAGGTATAAAGGTTCCACACATAAGAAATCTACCAAATACTGAGATATAAATGAGTGTGATGCAATAGTATCAAATAGTATCCTAACAGGAGTACTATGAATCATAAGCATGCCTTTTATCACAGCTTTTCCTTTCTCAACTATCGTTGGTCTAGAGGATGATGGTTTCAACGCAGAGACCTTCCCCTTTCCAGCTTTAGCAATTGGGACACTTATCCTTATGTGGAAATTAGCCACAGGGCTTCTTTAGAAGGTGCAATTAGTTTCTAGGACACGCAACTGAAATAATTACTTTTAAAGACAAAATGCAAAATAATTAGTTTCTAAGACCTAAAAATCTATGAAATTATGTCCTTGAAATAATTGAACTACCGACTTTGTCCTTAAAAGTAATTATTCTGCTGACTTTGGCCTTTAAATTAATTTTTATGGATGTGTGTCCTAGAAACTAACTGGACTACAAAGTTTGTCCTTCTAGTAAAATGCCCCTATCCATATAATGCCCCATCTGGCCATAGCTGTAGCACTTCACATTCGGCCTTACTGCAAATGCTCTTCCATCACCCAAGCGACACTCATTAGCATAGTGCCCTTTCTTGTCACACTTGTAACAAAAAATATAATCCTTGCTCTTCTTAGCTGCTACCCCCGACTGGGCGCTTTTCTTCTTGAAGAACTTCTTCTTCTTACCATAAAAATTCTGAACCTCGGCTAGTTCCCCCTAAGTACAAATCGTCTCTTCATTCCAAATAACCATCTCAACAAAAATATGACACGGATCCTGAAGGTTTGGTATGGTTGCTCTGGCGATATCAGGATTCAACCCCCTGATAAACTTATCATTCCTTCAAATGACAATATCCATGTAGCATATCCGCAATGGGACAGCTCATCAAACTCTGTAGCATACTCAATCACCAATCTATCCCCCTGGACTAAATCTACAAATTCCCGAGCAATGCTGACTTGGAACCTCTGATAGAAATCTTTCATCGAACCTCCTTCGAATTTCAACCCAAGTTAGATCTTCCTCTGGCTCTCCCACGGTAACTCCATTCCACCAAAACAATGCTGCTTCCTGCAATTGCCTTAAAGCAAGTCTCCTCTTCTGCATATCCGTCAAGCCGAGATCTACAAATATCCTTTCACAATGCAATAGCCAGTCCTCCACTCCTACTGCATCCTCGGTTCCCAAAAAAGGCTTTCCTCTAGGACTAGCATAATCCCTGCTTAGCTTGGCATAATTATTGCCAACTGGGACCACCGGATTAGCTCCACCATCGTTCCCTACAGCCACTCCTGCAGCTGATCTAGCTTGCATCATATTCATAAAGAATTGGTACATTATCTTCATATTAACCGACGCAATCTCAACACCAACATTGGCATTTGTATCTGGGTTTGCATTTGCCTGTCGATCTTGGTTGCTCCTAGTATTAGTCGAACATTTCCTCTTATTGCGGTGTGTCTCCCACCTTGATTCACTATTTTGTTTCCTGCCTCCATATCTTACTTGCCTACTAGCTAAAATCCAATTTTAGTAAGATACAGAAGAACGGTCTAAGAGAGTGTGGAATACATACTTAGGTATTTATAGCAAAGTACATATATGTCACCATAACTCTTACCCAAGCCTAACTAAATTTTAGATTCATTAGATTATGCTTTAAAAATATTTTAAGGTTTAAATTCCTTTTGAGTACATAAACCATGCTTTGATACCAAATTGTAACATCCCGCATTCTGAGGCCCAAAATTAACCGCTATCGATGTTGTAGTCATCCGTAGTTGTTATTTCTTAATGACCAAATGCGGCATAGTTAATATTGATACATAGGAACATAAGAATACGAAAAAATTTAAACTTCAATAAACCAGAATTTCTCATTTCTTATGACTTTCAATTTAAGATTTAATTACATAATCCTAGACATTAACCACGTTCAGATCACATATACATGTACAAAATACGAAAGAACGACATATGAAGATGTTCCCTTATAATGGTCAGAGAACTAATAAATACGAACTTCACAGCTCTTAGTATATCACAGCGAAAAACGCAAAATAGCTCTTATGTAGCTAACATTACCTCCTGCATGACTCTGGAAGCTTATTTGTCCAAAAACCTAAAAGTCTCCCACTCTTAGACTACTCAAATTAATTTTGTGTGCCCGAGAGTTTGTGGTGAAACACAAACTTCGAGTCAGACAAGAAGTTCGGTGTGAATAGTCCCCTATCATCTCTTATCATAAATAGATATCTAGTGAGACCGCACAGCTTAGCAGATCGGGTTTTCCCTTCACTAGTATCCAAAATAAAACATGCAAATCATTTACTATGCCCCTGCACCCAAAATGATTAGTCTTAACATGATATGAAGTAAAGCCATAAATAATATGTATTGGATATCCCATCCATCCATTTATTAAATATCCCATCTAAAATCAATTTATTAGAGTTCCCTTCTAAAATCTTTAAAATGACAATCCATCAAAACTTTAACAAGAATATCCATCCCAAATCCCTTTAAAATAAATGCAGACTATCCATTATACATTGTTTTATAAAAGATGGTGTGAGCTATCCATCGCACACTCTATGGTTTTCCTAGGATGACTATGAACCCTTGGGTGCCAAAATCTTGAGGCCGACCACTCCTGGCAAAACATTCTTCACTTTAGAAATTTGATATGGGCTATCCACCGCACGTTCCATGATTTTCCTAGGTTAACCGAGAACCCATCACTTGGCCAATAAAAATATCATGATCCCCATAATTATTTATAAAAACTCACGATCCCCATGATTATATATTTTTCCCCAGGTATTCCACCTGTTTAACCTATTACCATTGGTAGCCCTAGTTAGGTTAATGATGTGCACGTAAATGTGCATATTTTTACCACCATATTTAATCTATTTAAATTAAATAAATGATCATATTGGGTATTTTAACTTGTTTAAACCAAGAATTCAAATTATTTCAAACATCACATATTCATCTTCATCCAAGGGCAAAATGGTCATTTTTGTGCATATATTAATTTTCTAAAATTTAATTGAAAATTTCTATGTTGTTTTGTAGGAATTTGAATTTAAACTCAAATACAAGTGACTCCACGAGGATATGCATGCACAAAAGGAAACAAAGCAAATGAAGATGAAAATAATTCAAACTCATAAACATGGAGGACCCCACCTATCCACTTACCTTAATTTTCAATTAGGAGTTAATGCATATGCTAAAAGGCATTAAAGCTTCATGTACATTTAAGTGGAGGATTAAGACATGCTAATGATTACTTGGTGGTCACACTACCTAAAGGGTGTTTTATGCATTCCTCAAAAAAATGAATTAGGGTTTCTAACTTGTATAAATACCTCATATCTTCATGCAATCCTCCTCTTCCTCTTAGTTTGTTTTAGGCTCATAATAAAACACAAGCTCTCTTCTTTCCTTTCATGGCTACTTAGATATATTTTTTTCATGTAACTTTCCTTTTTTTATGCAATTTTAAATTAATATTCTCTCTTATTTACATGCTCTATTCCTTTCTTGTTTGTAGTTAGTTTATTTTTCATGCAAGTAGATTAGTATTTACTTCTTTTTACTTAACTTTTCTTTTCATTTTACTCTCTTTTTCCTCTTCTTTTAGTTTCTTGTTGCATGCTACTTATGTTGATATGATTACACAAATGAGAGGCTAATCCCTTCAATTAGGGGTACTGAAGCCTCTAATCATGTAGCTTAACCATTTTGATAATTATGACTCTCTTTTGGGCTCAAATGAATGTTGATGTGATTTATCGTTTCATGTTGAATTTGATAGTCTATGTTGTTCATAACAAATAGGCAATGCTTAAACAATCACAAACAATAATTACTTCTTCATTTATATATGATGGCAATGAAGTGAATGTTGAAATTAAAATTTGATGGTCTATATTTCCAATTAATAGTTAATAGACCATGCTTAAAATAGATTTTTCTTTCAACTTGTTGTCATTTTTCATGAGAGTTGAAAAGTAGTTTAAATGGTGTGTTATAGTTTGATGGCTTATGTTGAGCTAATTAATAGCACAAATAGGCCATACGTATGATAAGTACATCAATTAAACTTACTAATGACAAAAAAAAGATCATAATTTCATGTTTTGTTGAACTATGGGATCTAGAGAGTGGATTTATCTCTAAATTGTCCTTCTATTCTTATATTTTTAACACTTTATTTTTCTTAGTTTTCTTACATTTTTAGCTTAACATCATCAAATCTTGGTATATTTGATTGAATAGAAATTTAAAATCTAACAATTCCCTACGGATCGACCCGTACTCGTCACATACTAACTTTTGTACACCGTGCGCTTGCGGTACAAATTTTATTATAAATTTTTCGATGGTTATCTAAACTGATAAATACATTGTTTAATAAAAGATGGTGTGGGCTATCCACCGCACATTCCATATTTCTAGGATGACTATGAATCCTTGGGTGCCAAAATCCAAGGCTAACTACCCTTGGCAAATCATTCTTTATTTTAGAAATTTGATGTGGGCTATCTACCACACATTCCATGGTTTTCCTAGGTTAACCAAGAACCCATCACTTGGCCAATAAAAATATCATGATCCCCATGATTATTTATAAAAACTCATGATCCCTATGATTATATATTTTTTCCCCAGGTATTCCACATGTTTAACTTATTCCCATTGGTAGCCCCAATTAGGTTAAATTAAATAAAAAAACATTGATAGCCCTAATGTATAATTTTGAAAGCATATTTCTATTTGTAACCCCAAACTATGTATCGGTAATCCCACCACGAGGTCCCCAAAGTTTAATAACATTAAATTTATATAAGGCTCCCCCTTACATGTTCAAATAAAATAAGTATTTTAAGTATAACCCTTTGAAGTAACCCCTTCAAATTAGCAAAATTTTACTTAAGGAAATTGGCTAAAAACATCCCTTTAAAACTCTTCGAATGAACTCCTATTCAAAAGTAAATAACCCTCTGAAGTTAGCCCCTTCGAAAACCTTCCTTTTAAAAGCTTCATTGAGATAACCCCTTCAAAACCTTTCGAAACTAAACCTTTCGAAATCAAGCCTTTCGAAATCAAAACCTTTCGTAATCATTGAAGATAACCTCTTCAAAACCTTTTGAAATTAAACCTTTCGAAATCAAACCTTTCGAAATAAAAAATTTTAATATAAAAAGCCTTAGCAATCGTTGAAGATAACCCCTTCAAAACCTTTCGAGATCAAACCTATTGAAATCAAAATCCTTTGCAATCATTGAAGTTAACCCCTTCAAAACCTTTCAAAATCAAACCTTTCGAAATCAAACCTTTCAAAATCAAAACATTCGAAATCAAAACACTTCATAATCATTGAAGATAACCCCGTCAAAACCTTTCGAAATCAAACCTTTCGAAATCAAAACCTTTCTTGAATATAAAATTTTAGTCTTTTATAAAATAATGGAGTCGAAGGATCCCCTTCAAATTGTTTGAAAGAAATTATATTTCTATTCGAAAGCAAAGGAAGCATCCTCCCCATCACTTTACCCTTTTCTTTCCTTCGACCCCATGCCTACCTTTTGACTTTGACGGAGGTTGGCCATTTACCTTCCGTCTTAGACGAAAGATACCTTTCGACTTCATCGAAAGGGTAAAAGCGGGCTTGTTGGAGTCGAAGGCAGAACTGGGCACAATGAAGTGATGTTTTTATCTTGTTTCTCTATTTTTGATCAGCTGAGGAACCTTCTCCTCTACATCCAAATAGTAAAAAAATATACAAAAGTCAACCTTTTTCTTAAAACACTGTACTTCTTCCCCAAATATTCCCAAAGGTAACTTCCTCCCTTGTTTAAGTAATTTCGGATGTTTAGCCCTTAGGCTTAAAAAAATTTATTACCTTAGTAAATCACTAAGGAAAAATCCCTATAAATCACCAAAAATCTGACAAAGCATATACTTCAACATATTAAAATTTTAAATCACATGAAGATCAAAACTACTCGGAATTTAACCAAAACAGAATGAAAACGTGTTAATTAGCCCATTAACATTTTAAAATACCTATGTCTTATCCAAACAATGTTTAAATGGTTATACCCTAACGAAAATCATAATGAATCGGGTATTGCCCATAACCGGTCAGAACACAGAAAAAAGAGATGATAAACATGATTATTCACCTTGATTATTTGATTAGAGAATGAGATAATTTCCTACCTTTAATTCCTTAGCTTATTCTTTAATTTAAACTCTTCCTGGAGCTTTTTATTGGCCGACAGAAGTGATGAGCAGTTAAGAATGAGAACGTGGAAATTTATTCAAGTGGAGGTAGAGATATATACTAAGAAATGTAGCTACATTTCCAAGTTTACCCCTTAGGAAAAATTCCTACTTAATTTATTTAAGTGCTTTTATTTTAGTTTATTCTTTTAGTCATGACCATTGAATTTATTAATCTCATCTCTCTGTGATTCGCATATTCTATTTAATTTATCCAATTAAATATCTCGAATAATGTTAATTAAAATTCTTGGTCATTACAGATGATACACTTGTGCCCTGACAGCATGTTGCCCATGTTGTAACCACAATCGATGCTTCCTCCAGCATCAGGCGACCACCTAAAGGTTCCCACCAAATACTCACAGCCCTCATACAAAAATGCGGACTGACATCTTCATTTAAAGATAATTTTTATATAGCTTAAATAATCTATGACTTCATTGTACTTTCTTATGCTATCTTGTGAGTAAACTACCTATACTTAAAAAATGCTAGGGGCCTTACAGGCAACTACGTTGAATTGTTAAAAGTAAGCATGAGGTGCATATGAGTATACATTCAAATACCCACAATGATTAACAAAAAGAATATGATACAAACAAGGATAATTCAAACAAGGATAATTCAAACAGATAAACAAATCAATAATGACAATTTTCAACACAAAAGAATTTGGTAGTCTATGTTGTTCATAACAAATAGGCTATGCTTAAACAATCACAAAGAATAATTACCTCTTCATTTACATATGATGATGGTAATGAAGTGAATGTTGAAATTAAAATTTGATGGTCTATATTTCTAGTTGATAGTTAATAGACCATATTTAAAATAGATTTAGCTTTCAACTTCTTGTTATTTTTCATGAGAGTTGAAAAGTAGTTTAAATGGTGTGTTATAGTTTGATGGCTTATATTGAGCTAATTAATAGCACAAATAGACCATACTTATGATAAGCACATCAATTAAACTTACTAATGACAAAAAAGGATCATGATTTCATGTTTTGTTGAACTATGTGATCTAATGAGTGGATTTATCTCTAAATTATCTTTCCATTCTTATATTTTTATCACTTTCTTTTTGTTAGTTTTCTTACATTTTTAGCTTAACATCATCAAATATTTGGTTAATTTGATTGAATAGAAAATTTTAAAATCTAACAATTTCCTGCGGATCGACCCGCACTCACCACGTACTAACTTTTGTACGCCGTGCGCTTGCAGTATAAATTTATTATAAATTTTTCGATGGTTTTCTAAACCGATAGAAATTCCGTCGTTAAATAAGTTTTTGGCGTCGTTGCTGGGGAGTTATCTTTGATTTTATTTTCTATTCTTCGAATTATTTTTCGTTTTGTTTTGTGCGTTTGTTTTGTGTGTTTATTTGCATTTAATAAAAAAAATATTGTGTGTTTGTGTGATTTTTTGTTTGCATTTGTTTGTGTGTTTGTTACTTTTCTATTTTGCATTTGCATTTCTATTTATAAAAAAAAATACACAATTGCATTTGAAAAAAAAAAAAGTTATTCGCTTTATTTTCTTTACATTTCATTTGCTTCACATTTCATATATTTCATATACAAAACTTCAACTGTGCATTTACTGTTGCATTTACATACACTCTGCACATTTCATTTCACTGCTACAATACTTGAACTGCTGTAGCCTACCTCCTCTACCCCCTGCTGCCTCAAACTTCAAGTGCCCTACTTCATCAACCTTGCAGCAGCCAAACAACTATTTCGACTAACCCTGTATTTCCCTCACCCTCACCATTTTCAAAATAAGCAATTGCTACATTGTCATCATCTACTTGCACTTGCCTCTTCACAGTGCCTTCACAACACAAACCAATTTCTACATCCCCCATCAAAACAACTAACTGCTCCTTCATCAAAAATCTTTGACATATCAAGTCAATTGCTTCAATATTCCAACAACAGCAAAAAAACTGCTGTGTTTTAACTTCCCTCCTCTCTGCAAACTTCAGAACCAATCATTACTTCAATCTACTACAAACCACTGACCTCCTCCTCACCATACCAACCAAAACACTACATCACATACTACTTCATAACAGCCATACTCCCCTTCATCACAACAATCCTCACCACACTTACAAACTTCTCCACTGTTACTCCAAACTACAGCAATTCACCAGTCTTTAAATCCAAAATACCATTCATTTCACAACATACATCCTCCACTACATCTTGCAAACCACTACAGATACAAAACTGTCAACACATGTATCCTGCTACCTGACCGTCATTTCGTCATCGCAGCACTACCTAACCATCTACATCTCCTCTCCGACCACATAACAGCAACTACTCTTTTGCTCCTTCACATTATCAGTGCACACCTTCTAATCACTGTCCGGTCTACTTCAGTTGTGCACACATACATCATAACTGCTTTGCACCATAACACATACTTCATAACAGATCAAAATTTCACCACTGACAACTACATCTCATCACAAACCCAGTGCCAATCACTGTGACACAACTCAGTCACCCATTGCAAACTGCTCCTTCAAACCTTTTATTTGTTCACCCTTTCTCTAACCATCAATTTTCATGCATCATCACTTCTACTGCATATCAATCTCCATTACTTCAATTCCCACTACTTCATTCTGTACCATTCCAATAAATCACTGCCTACACTACTTGCGTATCATCTACCCCCCTCCACCATAGTTCAACACAACCACCTTCACTGCAGTGAAACACGAACCACAACCCGTGCCTGAATCGCCCACAAGCTGCACTTACAAAGCATCTCTAGTCATCACAGTCATTAATCACTGCTGCCAGTGTTTCAATTCACTCAATTCTCACTGTTAACGTGGAAAATGTACGCTAACACCCGGTGTACGTTGTCATGAAGTGAAAGCACCACCCGTTTGCGCGGGAAACAAAAATAAATAGAAAATAACAAAAAAGTAAAAGAGACGGCAATTTTTATAGTGGTTCGGCTTAAAGTCAAGCCTACATCCACTTTACATCATCCATTACGATCTTTGAGCACACTCTTACAACTCGACTTTGAGATTACAACACTTTGACAACACAATTTTCCGATTACAACACTTTAACAGCTTTTACAATCAACCTTTGATTACACCACGATCTAAACAAGTAGCTAGAACTTTAATGATGAATTGCTCTTCGGATTCATGTTGAATATGATTGATCTCTTCCCTTGGATCTTTGGAATGTGGTTAGAAAATGAAGTGTTGTGGAGGTCGAGAAAACAGCAGAGTCTTGGCGCTTTGAAGTCTCGAAAAAGTCCCCCTCTTAGTTGGAGTAGGTGGAGTATTTATAGGGAAAAACTGGAGTTAGGTGGCAGGGACGACCTAAGGTTTAGGTCATAGGTCGTTGGTGACCTAAAGAGTGGCAGGGGAAGAAGTGGCGACCTAAGGAGTAGCGGCATAGGAATTGGCAACCTAAGGAGCAACGACATAGGGTTTGGTAGGTCGTTAGCGACCTAAGGAGTTACGGTATTGCAGTTGTCTTCGTTTGGATAGATCGGGAGCGACCTATCTTTGAAGAGGCTATGCGCGACCTAACCTTGAAGAGGCTGTGTGCGACCTAATGGGTAAGGCAGTGTAAGGTTCAGGTCGCGAGTGACCTAATGGAAGAAAAAGGTATATGGCTTAGGTCGCGAGCAACCTATTGGAAGATACTAGGTCGCTTTGGTTTTATCTCGCTAACTCGTTGGAGGCTTTGGATTATTAGTTCGCTGGAAGTCAGGTTGTTGGGTCGTAGGAGGTTAGGTCGCTTATGATGTTAGGCTGCTTTTTATCTTCGGCCTTGTTAGCTTGTTCACACTTTAAGTCGTTAGGTCGCTTATACTAGGTCGTTCTTCCTTTAGGTAGTAGGTCGCTTCCTGTAGGTAGTAGGTCGCTTCCTGTAGGTCGCTTTTGTTGATCCAGTTAGGTCGTTGAGTTTAGGTCGTTGGAAGTTATGGGGCGTTGAGGCTCTTTGACTAGCTGAGTTGCTTTGAGATGAACTATCTTTGGTTTCTCGATCGATCTTTTGGTATCACGGCCTTGCTTAAAAGGCAGGATAACACTTTCCCTCCAAAACATGCCTTGCGGTAGGAAGGTGTGTTTTGTAATGCCATAAGCTGGATGTTCATGTCCTGTTGATGACCTGCAAAGGAATTGACAGTTTTGTATGGCCCCAAATGATGACCGTTCGGGATCGAGCTATTTGGGATGAAGCGCGGCCGTTCATGGTCAAGCGCCTAACTTCAAATGGCGATCGTTCGTGATCGAGTCATTTGAGGCAAAGTGCGACCGTTCGCGGTCAAGCGTCTAAATCCATGCGTCGATAGTTCGGGATTGAGTCATTTGCGGTGAAATGTGATCGTTCACGGTCAAGCGCTTAACTTCAAATGACGACCGTTCGGGATCGAGTCATTCGAGGCAAAGTGCGACCGTGCCCAGTCAGGGGGCGGACCTCAAATGGTGATCGTTCGAGATCAAGCCATTTGAGGTGAAATGTGGCCGCTAGCGATTAAGCGCCTTACTTCAAATGACGACCGTTCATGATCGAGCCATTTGTGGTAAAGTACGACTGTTCGCGGTCGAGTGGCGGAGCTCAAATGACGACCGTTCGTGATCGAGCCATTCGAGGGGAATTGTGACCGTTCATGGTCAAGCGCCTTACTTCAAATGACGATCGTTCAGGATCAAGTCATTCATGGTAAGGTGCGACCGTTGGCGGTCCGGGGGTGCACCCCAAATGACGACTGTTCGTGATCGAGCCATTTGAGGTGAAATGTATTGTGCCGTTTGAGGCGATTTATGCCGTTCGAGGCGAGTTTGTGACTGTTCGAAGTCGGGTGCCTGTTAGAGGCGAGTTTGTGACTATTCGAAGTCGGGTGCCTGTTCGAGGCGAGTTTGTGTGCCCGGGAGGGCTTAAACATCTAAAGATTATCAAAATCAAATTTTCAACTGAAGAATTTTAAAGTCTAAAAAAGTCAAATCCAAATATCAGAAGCAAAACATGAAAGTAATAAAAAGTCAAATCCAAACATCAGAAGCAGAACATGAAAGCCATCAAAATTCAAATCCAATCATCGAAAGCAAAACATGAAAGCCATGAAAAGTCAAATCCAAACATCAAAAGCAAAACATGAAAGAAAAGCATCGACGTCCGGGTGCAAACACTTACATCGATGTGATTTAAAGTTGTATCAGAGCATGCTTGGGGATCATTCGTGGTCCCGTTCATGTGTGAACAATTTAATTGTGTCAATGTAGAGTTTTCCACTGATTCGTCATAACCTCAATCAATTAATAACAAGCTGACGCCTCGAGCCTGAGTCGTCTCCAGTTGGTGCAGGAGGTGGACGTTCTTGTTCCATTGCTGCAGCCTTCTTTTTCACATATTGTGATAGCAAACCATCCCGGACGTGCCCTTCGATTTCATCTTTCAAGTGTCTGCAGTTATTTTTGCTATGACCATTCAAATCATGGAATAAGCAATACTTGTCTGACTTTTTCTCGTTGTTAGCTGGATCTCTCCTTATCGGCTTTCGGTAATGAACCTGTCTCTTGGTGTTTTGGTAGATCCGTTCCAAAGTCTCGTTCAACTCCATATATGAGGTGAATCTTGGCTCCCTTCGCTGTCGTATTGATCTATCATTGTTATCCTCAGCCTTTCGTTTCCCTTTGCTAGTTTATGCACTTTTCTCAGGAGGATTCCCACCTTTGACCACAAAAACATCGAATCCTTCACCTTCTTCTCTTTCAGCCTTTGCGTCTTCTAATCGTAGAAATACTTCAGCCTCATGGTAAATTTCCCCTAGATCCATGGGAGGATCTCTTGTCAGCGAATTCTTGAAATCTGTACCGTCAGCTATGCCTGACACAGCTGCCATCAAGACCATGGATGGATCTGGTCAATCCACCGATGCTGCAGCTGCGTTGAATCGCGTCAAAAAGCTTCTCAAGGATTCCCCTGCTCTTTGTTTCAGTGACGCCAAACTCATAACATTCTTTGGTCTCGAAATGTGAACCCTGAATTGGCTCATAAATCTTCTAATCAAATCATTCCATGTCTCGATAGATCCATTCTCCAATTGTCTAAACCATAATGCTGCAATATCAGTCAAATACAGTGGAAAGCATCGGGCCATAACTTCCTCTGATGCCCCCAGCACTTCCATATGCCTCATATACTTTGTCAGATGAACTGTAGGATCCGTCCATCCGTTATACATATCCAACGATGGTAGCTTAAAGTCTGGTGGGTTCTTTGCTCGCCTAATTGTTATGGTAAAAGGACTCTTATTCACATCATCCAAGTCCTTATTTACCAAGCCACCTCTCATAGCCTTTTTGACCATTTCCACCAATTTGTCGTTATCTCCAAGTTGTAGTCCTCGTCCGATATCTTCGACTTGCCTCCTGAGCCCACGGGGGAACTCTGGAATTTGCCCTCCTCGTTCGAATCCGCTAGATGTTTTCCTCGGTATTGGATCGGTGTGCTCTGAATGGATGCCCTAGCTCTGGTGCTGCCTCAGATGGTCTTGCTTTGTTCTGAACTCCAGTTGCTCCTTGATTTTGCGCTCCAAGTTGACTAATCTACTGAAACAAATTCCGGATCAACTCCTCTTGCCTTTTCATCATTGTTTCCATATGATCCCTGGTGATGAAGACTGAAGTTTG
The DNA here is from genome assembly GCA_030765085.1 of Allium cepa. NCBI lineage: Eukaryota > Viridiplantae > Streptophyta > Magnoliopsida > Asparagales > Amaryllidaceae > Allium > Allium cepa. The sequence continues at coordinate 210,210,699 of CM060934.1, forward strand.
GTTCTCCCCTGAGGAAGCCCCTTCACTCCCTTCATGCTGACTTCTTTCTGGTCTCTGTCTCCTACTTGCTTTCCTTCCAAGAGCTGTAATCTCGGATAGACTTCTGGTTTTTAAAGAGGATCCCTCAACAAATCTTTGCGAAGCAATGATGAAAGCGCTCCTGAGTTCAATTCTCAGTGAAAGCACCAAAATGTTAACGTGGAAAATGTACGCTAACACCCGGTGTACGTTGCCATGAAGTGAAAGCACCACCCGTTTGCGCGGGAAACAAAAATTAACAGAAAATAGCAAAAAAGTAAAAGAGACAGCAATTTTTATAGTGGTTCGGCTTAAAGTCAAGCCTACATCCACTTTACATCCTCCCTTACGATCTTTGAGCACACTCTTACAACTCGACTTCGAGATTACAACACTTTGACAACACAACTTTCCGATTACAACACTTTAACAGGTTTTACAATCAACCTTTGATTACACCACGATCTAAACAAGTAGCTAGAACTTTAATGATGAATTGCTCTTCGGATTCATGTTGAATATGATTGATCTCTTCCCTTGGATCTTTGGAATGTGGTTAGAAAATGAAGTGTTGCGGAGGTCGAGAAAACAGCAGAGTCTTGGTGCTTTGAAGTCTCGAAAAAGTCCCCCTCTTAGTTGGAGTAGGTGGAGTATTTATAGGGAAAAACTGAAGTTAGGTCGGCAGGGACGGCCTAAGGTTTAGATCGTAGGTCGTTAGCGACCTAAAGAGTGGCAGGGGAAGAAGTGGCGACCTAAGGAGTAGCGGCATAGGGATTGGCGACCTAAGGAGCAACGACATAAGGTTTGGTAGGTCGTTAGCGACCTAAGGAGTTACGGTATTGCAGTTGTCTTCGTTTGGATAGATCGGGAGCGACCTATCTTTGAAGAGGCTATGCGCGACCTAACCTTGAAGAGGCTGTGTGCGACCTAATGGGTAAGGCAGTGTAAGGTTTAGGTCGCGAGTGACCTAATGGAAGAAAAATGTATATGGCTTAGGTCGCGAGCGACCTATTGGAAGATACTAGGTCGCTTTGGTTTTATCTCGCTAACTCGTTGGAGGCTTTGGATTATTAGGTCGCTGGAAGTCAGGTTGTTGGGTCGTAGGAGGTTAGGTCGCTTATGATGTTAGGCTGCTTTTTATCTTCGGCCTTGTTAGCTTGTTCACACTTTAAGTCGTTAGGTCGCTTATACTAGGTCGTTCTTCCTTTAGGTAGTAGGTCGCTTCCTGTAGGTAGTAGGTCGCTTCCTGTAGGTCGCTTTTGTTGATCCAGTTAGGTCGCTGAGTTTAGGTTGTTGGAAGTTATGGGGCGTTGAGGCTCTTTGACTAGTTGAGTTGCTTTGAGATGAACTATCTTTGGTTTCTCGGTCGATCTTTTGGTATCACGGCCTTGCTTAAAAGGCAGGATAACACTCACCAACATCACCAACAAGCAATACCGACTTCTCCGATCTCCTTCAATACCACAAGTCACCCCCTCTGCAGCATCGCCTACCACTTTCACTTACCTTCACCTATACCACTGTTGTCGAAGCCATCCACAATTCCTCCTCGAACATACCCTCTGCTATCACCATCTGTTCATCAAACTCCATTACCCCAGCCAACTTCAACACACATACATGATACAATTCAACAAACCGTACTTGCCATTAGAGTTGAAGTATTACCCAAACAAACTGGCACTGTGCTTCGCTACCGAACAATCCTTCATATCAACTGCTTATTAACAAACAACTCTTCCAACAACTACTACAGACATCACCCCCTGACCAATTCCGCCCACAACCAATTCGATACCCAAAACCACCGCGACCTTCTGCACCTCAACCCCAGAAACCCATCGCAATAACTGACAATAGCCGCCTCGGATAATCAAACTCTCAAACCACGCCGCCTCGAACCCACTACTCAATCTCCTTCCTCAAATCGACCGCTGCAATACATACTCGAAACCACGTGACCTAACCAATCCTCTTCAATCGCCTAGCCCACCTAAAACTGCCAGCCTTACCCGAACAACACAAACTTTTGAATTAAAATTTTTATTGGACGAATTTGGGGTGCGGAATTTTGATTTGATAATTTTGATCGAATTTTTTTTATTTGAGATAATATGAATGTGTTTGGATCGAGATTTCTTTGTAGCATTGTAGTTGGTTTCTTTGATCGTCTTTTCTTTCAATTGGGCTGGGCTTGAAGGTTAAAAGAAAATAACAATTTTCAATTTGAATTGTTTTGTTTCCCATGAAGAACAAGTTCAATTTCATTTGATTAAGTGGTGAGTTTCATTTTGATTTGTTGTCAAGTGTTAGTTGGGCCAGGTAGGTATAATGGGGTCCACAAGGTTGATTTCTTTTTGTTGTGTTTTGCTTCCTTTTATATTTTCATCCCAAGTAAAAAAGGATTTGCTTTTCTTTTGTTTTGCTTTGTTTTATCTCCTCAAAAAAAAGCAAAACATAATAATAATAATTCAGTTTATTTTATTTGTTTGGTTTCGATTTTTTTGTTTTCATTTATTTTGTTTTATTTTTGTTTGTTTTGTTTTTCTTTGATGTAAAAAATAAAATAAAATAATTGTATATATATCGTGTTATTAATTTTAGGTTGTCCAAGCAGATTTGAAGAGTTGCGTGCTTCGCTCTGCTTCCAAAACTAAATTACTTGTTTGCTTGCTTATAACAAAATTTGCTACTTTTAAACCCCATCTATTGTTATTTTTATTTGCCTTGCATTGTTGGTTGTTTGCATTTGCATTTATATATTAAAAAAAAATCAAACATCCAAAAAAAATTCAAAAACAAAAAAACACCCAAAGAACAATCCATCCGTAGCTGTATTGTTCATTCACATTTAATTTCTGCTTTAAATTTTGATAAATGTTAACAGTTATAAATCAATAAATCGTGATTGTATATTGACAAATTGTCTTCTTTGAACAATTTACTTTCTTGGTGTCTAGGCTATGGCAGAGTAATAACCATTTATAAATATTACGGTGATTCTTAAATATTACAGTGGTTATTCCTCTGAAGGTACTTATACCTTCGGTTGCATTACTACGGTGATTCGTGGTGCACCGATAAAATCCTGCCTGTTACCTGGCCGAGAACTATCTTGCTGATTTAACACAATTTGTGATTATACAATTTTGGATTAACTTAGGAAAAATAATTTGTAATTAACCCTAGCATTAATTTAATTGTTGTTCATGCATATTTAAAAAAAATTCAAAATCCAAGACTAAAAAAATTGTAAATATTCCTCTTCTTTTTCTTTGAAATTTTTAAATCTTTTTTATTTGAAATTTCAAAAATCCAAAAAAATTAGAAAAATAAAAATAAAAAAAAGATTTTTTTTTAAACCTTTTCGAAAACAAAGAAAAAATTTGAAAAACTATAAAAAAAATCAATTTCCCTTTAGAAAAATGAATTCTATTTTTAAATATTTTTTTCTTTATAAAAAAATTCCAAAAACATTCATGAAAATGTCTGAATTTCCATATTCGCATAAATTCTACGATAGTTGCGAAAATCAATATAATCCATATAATTTCACACCAAATTCTTATGGATATTTCAACAATAACTATTGTGTAAATAATTCGAATTTCAAACAACAAAATTTTCAAGATGACGAACAACCCTCGAATCTCGAAAATAGTATTTCATCTCTACTTGAAATCTCTACACAACAAAATCAAATGATAAACTATTTGTGTAATTCTTATTTGTGTGATAACATAAGTCAAAATTTTCAAAATAATCAAAATTTGAATTCACCTCAAAATTCAAATGACTTCGAGTATAGCCCATGCCAATTTAATTTCGAACTCTAAAATGAATTTCAAAATCAAAACAAAAATGTGATACACTTTTCAAATAATTTTGACAATGGGAATAACCTCGATTACGATACGAGTGAAAAAATTTGTTCTCAACAAATCCAAATTGAAAATTCTCAAGTCAATAATTATAAGTTGGATTTTGTTAAACAAAAGAACGATCACATGGATTTGTTGTCTAAAACATATATGAAAGAACATGAGAAACAAAACCAAATCCCAACATGTGGCAAGTCAAATAATAATCCATCTTTTACCCAAATCGATGATTTTCAAGCAACAACTTTTGAAATTGAAAATGTAAATCCTTCTGAAGTTGTTGAAAACACGGTAATTATGTTGGATTTCAATTCTTTTGAGGGCGTGGAACCAAATTTAAAATTCGACCTTCCTTTCCTCGATTTCAAAAATTTAAATACAACAAATTTGGATTTTGAACTTGAGATACGCAATGAAGTTGTTAATAATCGAACAAAGGAAGACGAGTTTAACAAACATGGTTTCTTTGGACTTTTTTAAAATGAGTTGTTGAATTCTGAAGGGGAAGATTTGAGTCACCATTTCAATTTTGAAATCAATAATTTTGAAAATTTTGTTGATGATGAGCTTAACTTTTAGTTTGGTGAAAATAAACTCGAATTTCAATCAATCGTTTTATCAACCCCGGAAATCATCGAAAAGAAAACAACTCGTACGATTTTCACTAAAACGGCATCTATTTTTCCAAATCAATGTTCAACTTTGAAATCTTTTACGATTTGGTTTTCCGAGCTTAAGCTATGTCTTGTACTTGACGAGACAAATGAATCGGTCTTTAGAAGATCGTTTCATTTACTCTTTAACAGTATGATTTCTGATGTCTTGTAAATAATAATCTTTTTTCTTGTAATTATAAGTTTTGTTTTTTATTTTTCTCCTTCCACTTGGGTTGACTGTGGGGACACAGTAAAAATCAAGTGTGGGGGGAGTCGCATCTTCATTTTTATTTTTCATGATTTATTTTTACATTTTCTTTCCAAAACTTAGGAAAAATAAAATCTTAAAAAAAACAATTTTTTTAAAGCATTTTTGATTTAGTTTTAAACAAACACTATAGGATAAATATATGGTTTTGGTTAACATTTTGAAATTTTTGAAAATTTATTTGTCTTAACAAAAATAAAAATGAAGTTTGATTACAAATAACAATGGTTTAACTAGTATATAGGAAGGTTCATATGTGTTAATTTTGAAGTATGTTCTAATTGAAAATCTTTGTTTAAAAAAGTGGTAAATTTAAAGTAAAGGATATTACATTTTTATCTTCTAATTTAAATGGTGCTAAGATGATTTTGTAAAACTCACTCTTTATGACAAAAAATAGAAAAAAACACAAAAAAATATATAAGTAAAAAATGAATTTTTTTTTGTATACATGTACATATTTTCGACAACTAGAATCATGTGTTCACACTCGTTTGTTCACTTGCCATGCTATGTACCCTTCTCATGTAAGCCCGAAAGGCCGTGCACGATCGGTATATCTGGCCTTAGTTTATCTGAGTTAGGTGTATGTATACAAAAATTCTTTTTACTAATGCCTACAGTCGATAATTGTTCACACTTGTGTGTCCACCGCCACGCACTGTATTCCCCTCACATCAATCCGTAAGGCAGTGCATGGGTAATATATGTGGCCTCAGTTTACCCGAGTTAGGCGTATGTAAATATTGTAAATATGAATAAAATTTTCAAAAAAAGAGAGAGAGTAAGCAATTGAAATCCAAGCACTACTTTAACTTATTTGATTTGACTTGTTATTGAAAAGAAATGAATATACCATTTGATAAACTTTGATAATCAACTAAGGATCTATTTCATAGTCACACTTTGTTATCAACCGAAACAACGAGTTAAACTATTGTCTATTTTCTATGATAACTCGATTTTTGTTGGAAATTTCGACAAGTAAAAGGTCTTAAATTTCTTGATAATAATCAAAACCTATATTTAACTTATGTGTGTTAATTTAAAAGTAAATCCTTTATTTGTAAATATTTCAAAAACTCGCATTCATCTCTTTGTAAATAAATCTTGCATTTTATAAATATTTTTATCCTGCATTTGGATTTTGTGGGTAGTATCTGCTGAAAATCCTCAAAAGACAACACTCGTCCTACTGGGGACACCTAGAGATTAAACGACTTATTGCATACACTCAATGCAATCGTGCTCCCTATGGAAACGGATTTATCTTAGATTTTCTTTATTCGAGGACGAATAAAAAGATAAGTATGGGGGTATTTGATGTGCACGTAAATATGCATATTTTTACCACCATATTTAATCTATTTAGATTAATTAAATGATCATATTTGGTATTTTAACCTTTTTAAACCAAAAATTCAAATTATTTTAAATCGCCACATATTCATCTTCAACGAAGGGCAAAACGGTCGTTTTTTTGCATATATTAATTTTCTAAAATTTAATTGAACATTTCTATGTTTTTTGTAGGAATTTAAATTCAAATACAAGTGGATTCATGAAGATATGCATGCACAAAAGAAAACAAAGCAAATGAAGATGAAAATAATTCAAACTCATGAACATGGAGGACCCCACCTAACAACTTACCTTGAGTTTCAGTTAGGAGCTAATGCACATGCTAAAAGGCCATTAAAGCTTCATGTACATTTAAGTGGAGGATTAAGACATGCTAGTGATTACTTGGTGGCCACACTACCTCAAGGGTATTTTAGGCATTCTCCAAAAAAATGAATTAAGGTTTCTACCTTGTATAAATACCCATATCTTCATGTAACCCTCCTCTTCCTCTTAGTTGGTTTTAGGCTCAAAATAAAACACAAGCTCTCTTCTTTCTTTTCATGGCTACTTAGACATATTTCTTTTCATGTAACTTCCCTTTTTTATGCAATGTTAAATTAATATTCTCTCTTATTTACATGCTCTATTCCTTTCTTGTTTGTAGTTAGTTTATTTTTCATGCAAGTAGATTAATGTTTACTTCTTTTTACTTAACTTTTCTTTTCATTTTGCTCTCTTTTTCCTCTTCTTTTAGTTTCATGTTGCATGCTACTTGTGTTGATATGATAACACAAATGAGAGGCTAATCCCTTCAATTTAGGGGTAATGAAGCCTCTAATCATGTAGCTTCAACATTTTGATAATTATTGCTCTCTTTTATGCTCAAATGAATGTTGATGTGATTTATCGTTTCATGTGGAATTTGATAGTCTATGTTGTTTATAACAAATAGGGTATGCTTAAACAATCACAAACGATAATTACTTCTTCATTTACATATGATGGTAATGAAGTGAATGTTTGAAATTAGAATTTAATGTTCTATATTTCTAATTAATAGTTAATATACCATACTTAGAATAGAATTTTCCTTCAACTTGTTGTCATTTTCCATGTGAGTTGAAAAGTAGTTTAAATGGTGTGTTATAGTTTGATGGCTTATGTTGAGCTAAATAATAGCACAAATAGGACATACTTATGATAAGCACATCAATTAAACTTATTAATGAAAAAAAAGAGATCATAATTTCATGTTTTGTTGAAAAATATGATCTAGAGAGTGGATTTATCTCTAAATTATCTTTCTATTCTTATATTTTTATCACTTTCTTTTTGTCAGTTTTCTTAGCTTAACATCATCAAATCTTTGGTTAAGTTGATTGAATAGAAAATTTCAAAATCTAACAATACCATACGGATCGACCCGTACTCTCCACGTACTAACTTTTGTACGTCGTGCGCTTGCAGTATAAATTTTATTATAAATTTTTTGATGTTTTTCTAAACCGATAGAATACATTGTTTTATAAAAGATGGTGTGGGCTATCCACCGCACACTCCATTGTTTTCCTAGGATGCTATGAACCCTTGGGTGCCAAAATCCCAAGACTAACCGCCCCTGGCAAAACATTCTTTACTTTAAAAATTTGATGCGGGCTATCTACCGCACATTCCGTGGTTTTCCTAGGTTAACCAAGAACCCATCACTTGGCCAATAAAAATATCATGATCCTCATGATTATTTATAAAAACTCATGATCCCCATGATTATATATTTTTCCCCAGGTATTCCACCTGTTTAACCTATTCCCGTCGATAGCCCCAATTAGGTTAAATTAAATAAAAGAACATTGATAGCCCCAATGTATAATTTCGAAAGCATATTTCTATTTGTAAACCCAAACTATATATCGAAATTAGTAATCCCACCACGGGGTCCCCAAGGTTTAATAACATAAAATTTATATAAGGCTTCCCCTTACATGTTTAAACAAAATAAATATTTTATGCTATAAACCTTCGAAGTAACCCCTTCAAACTAGCAAAATTTTACTTAAGAAAAATGGCTAAAAACATCCCTTTAAAACCCTTTGAATGAACTCCTATTCAAAAGCAAATAACCCTCTGAAATTAGCCCCTTCGAAAACCTTCCTTTTGAAAGCATCATTGAAGATAATCCCTTCGAAACCTTTCGAAATCAAGCCTTTCGAAATCAAAACGTTTCGCAATCATTGAAGATTACCTCTAATTCGACCGAGTCCTCATGTAGTCAAGTAAATTGATGGATATGAGTCACGACTGCCATCGAGGTAACCAAGACTGTAGGAGCCATGTTGGAAGAATACACGAGTCTTGTTTGCCAATCACATATATGGTTTTCTGGAGCAATATTTTTTATCTGTCTCTCGTCTGGTTGTGGTGTGTGATAGATAGATACGTATTACTTATTTTTATGATTATACCTGAGACTTTGTCCGATGTATGATCAATTACTGTATCCTTATTAGGCATATTTCATCAAATACCTTTTTCATTAGTGCATGTCGCCAAATTTTATTCATTGGCATGTGTTGCCAACTATCTTTCTTAGGCTTGTATCGTCGACTATTCTTTATAGGCGTGTGTTTCCAACTATGTTTTCGCCAATTATATCTTTCATTGGCATGTGTCTACATTTGTATGCCTTTGCTTATGGATGATTATTTTTATTGATATCAAGGATATTCTATTACTTAATATTACGAGATAAATCTAGGGTAGTGATATGTAATGGCCCGATTAAACTTGATGACATCTAATTATTTAAGATTTCTATTTAGATAATAACTTCTGGATATGGATGATTCACCCATTTGATATTAATTGTGTGATTTCTAATTTGATGTGCCTCTATATATCGCCGATGACATCTTTATGCATGGTTTTGTGGTATTCATAATGTGATATTATGAAGATAATCAATGTTATTATAATTATATGTCATGCACATGTGTGTGTATTGACTTTGTAATCATTGTTTAGAGTTACTCTGACAAAGTTATTATATTATTATTCCTTGTATATATATGTTATACATATGTTATACATATTTATAGATACTTGATTTAGACATAGTCTGACCTGTGTGTTATTTACTTAATACTCAAGTCAGTCAAAGACATTTTGGGTTTAGGGACAGTTAGACTAGCTGTGTTTTGGGCATAGAGGAGGCTGGTATTCAGTACAGTTGTGATCATCTTGTATTGTATTATCGCTTGTAATGCATGTGATGTATATTGGACATACTTTGTATATTCCGTATTATATATTATCGCTATGATTCCGACTCTATGTTCTCTATTATTTACTATATATTGTGTATTGTTTTATCCTAGAAGCACACGTGTTTATTGCTTTGTGTCGATGCTATGTACATTTAGGTGAGTTATTTAATCAATGTTTAAATACATACTAGTGTTAGTCTGTAGGGATATTCATGTTTGTACCCCATATCGCCTCATTCTTCGTATTATCTAAGAGTATTACTTAGTAATACTCTTGGATAGTATGGGTATAGAGGTAGGGGTGTTTAAAATTTGTATCAAAGCAAGTTCAAAACAATACTTCACATATATGAGACACGAGTCGAGACCTTAGATTCGATTTAGAGTCCCTATCCCCTGGGGTATGTTGGGTAGTTACCCTATAATTAGGGATAGTAATATAAGATATATTGGATTTTTGATATTGTGTGTATGAAAATACAAAATGATTGACCTTAGGTGGCTTAATAATTAATTGTTATGTTTTAATTTGATGTTGACCAGAGTGTGCAGAGGGGAATCTATTTATCATTTTTTGCTGAGTGCACTGATCGTTGTTTCTTATATTTGTTTAGCCATTGATAATCAATTTTATTGAATATAATTTTCATTATTGTTGGTTGAAATGTGTATGTTTTTACTGAATATGCGATGAGAATTTAATTTAGATCTTTACTTGTTATGAATAAATATGTATGGTGCTTGTTTGATGTTGTATAATGTTTTTGGAAACCATGCAATTGTTTTAATTAGAAATCCCTTATGAATTATCCATATAAATAAGGTATTAGATATAGTTTTAAAATAAGTGAATAAAAGTTTTGTAGAAGCGAGTATTGCTAGACCAAAAAATGGAATAACACTCAAGATGCCAATTGTGATAGATTCGTCCTTGATTTGAACTCATATAGAGAAACAATCAAATATGACTTGATCAATATCGGCTTAATAGTGTATCAAGGACCAACTTATCACTTGAAACTAAGCATATGATAGAATCGTTAATGAATTTATGGCAAAAGTCTTTTGATGAAGGATATATAATGTCCCATTTGTTCTCTTTTGTCATTATGCTTAAGATCCTTTGAGGTCGATAGGGTTATCATATTTATGTGTTCAAATAGGCTTTAGATAAGATATTCCAAAAGGCCTATGTCATGTCATATGTTCAATAAATATATATGACAAGTGAACAATTTGTGCTATAATCCATTATGCATGATAATAGGTTGTGTATCTCGTCCTTATGTTCGATGTCCATGGTGCATATAATTATGCATATATGCGTTCATCATAGTTCAAGGTTCCTCGATGTTTATGTTGAGATTGATCTTGATGGGTTTATATATATGCAAATCCATAATAATAATGTTCATAAAAGGTCATAGTCGAAGTCAATAAGCAAGTCCAAGTCCTTGTTCATATAAAGGTAGATATGCATGTTTATAATCAAAGAGGATTCGTCCCCAATTCGATTTAGGGTTTACAAAGCTTTGATTTAAGAAAAGAGGGGGAGAATGAAAATCGCCCCCCAAAATGGCGCCCTTAGGTCCATATTTATAGAGGTCACGCGACTCCACTTCGCCTTTCATGACACCAGCACACTCGATTTTTACAAGCTCGGCTTCCACATTGTCATCCTAACATTAGCTACGTCACTAAAGAGGCGGCATTTTCTTGCTTTTAGTGTCTTCAACATTGATGATCATTGGTGCTAGCATAGAATAGTATCTTCGAAGTGCCATGAAGTATGGTGCTACTTGAATATAGTATCGATAGCCTTAAGGTTATTGAGGATTAAGCATGCCTTGGTCACAATAAGTGAGTAGTGTCACAACTAGTACATGATGGTGGTATGTTTTCGGGAATGATGATGATATGTATGAAGTATGGCTCCTTGCCATGAAAGACAGTGGCAATGGACTTAGCATCAATGAAATGCGCTATGGTCACTTCAACATCCATTAATAGCTTATGAAGTTAGTTGAATTCACGTCTTCGCTTCCTTGGTTACACATGACACTACATGTATCCTATCATTGACAAAGCATGGTACCCTATTCCTTCAACATTAATCATGAAAGGTGATGTCATCTTTATATCCCTTTATTTATATCTTTATAGTCGGTAAGAGGTGGCACTGATTAAGCTCGATTTTCATCCAGATTTTGTAGACCCGCGGCATTACTTGAGCGTCAGTGTTGAAGAGGGACAATGATGATGAGTGAAGCTGTGTAGCGATGATGTAGGTCTTTGTTGTTGATAAGAGAAGATGTTGACCGAAGGCGATGTTGGTTAGGTGCGACGTCCTTTCTTTTCTTATAGATAGGTTGTGATGCCAGTGAGCCACGATGTGATGAAGCACTGTGTGGTTGAGGATTGACACCGAAGAGAAATGTCACCAATTTTATATAAAGTGCAGTGAAATTCATCATTGAAGAGATACGTTATTGAAGAGATACTTATTGAAGAGATATAATGCTGAAGTGATGAAGTGCAGCATTGTTGGTCTTCAACTTAGGATCTAGTGGCACCAATTCTTTTACGACGTTACCACTCATAGCATAATTTTTATATCGAAACTATATGGATAACAATTAGCCCCTATTGTATGAAAGAAGCTTTTTACTCTTTAGAGTAAAACCAAGAATTCCTTTGTGTTGCCTAATCTTTAATAAGATTCCCTTGCCAGCCTTGGTTTCCTATAAAACACAAAGTGAACAATAATTTTCATTTGCAATTATCATTTTGGATTTTATTGTGTTATGAAGTGGTATTTATTACCTATATTATCTATGCAAATTTAATTTTATAATTTTATTCTAAGAGATCAATAAATAGTGATAAGTTTTCAAGTAAAAGCCTAGAAGATTATCTAGTCATGTTATGGGTGGAAGCATCATAAATTTTCTCTGGCAATAACAAGAGACCAAAAATCATTCAGTAATAAATTATTCTTCTAGAAATAAGAGGGGACTAGAAATCTATATCAAATCATTATAAAAGAAGTCCGGAAATCAATGTTTGATAATGATAGAAGACCAAAACAATTATCCGATAATAATAGAAGACCAGAATTCCATATCTGATAATAATTGAAGACCAGAGATCCATATCTAATAATAATAGAAGTCCATAAACCCATATTTGGAAATGATTGAAGGAGACCATAATTCCAATTTCGATAATAATAATAGAAGTCTAGAAATTCATAAAAGAAGACTAGAATTTCAATTTCGATAATAATAATAATAGAAGTCTAGAAATCCACATCTGGAAATAATAGAAGAAGATCAAAAATTCAAATCCGATAATAATAGTAGAAATCCAGAAATCCATAGAAGAAGACTAAAAATCTTATTCTGGTAATAATAATAGAAGTCCAGAAATCCACATCTAGAAATAATAGAAGAAGACCGAAAATTAAAATCAGGTAATAATAATAAAAGTCTAGAAATTCATATCTGGAAATAATAGGAGAAGGCCATAAACTCAAATCAGGTATTAATAATAGGAGTCCAGAAATCCATATCCAAAAATAATAGGAAAAGACAAGAAATCCAAATTTGTCCATAATAATAGAAGACCAGAAATCCATATCTTGGCAATACTAGAAGAAGACCAAATTCTCTTGTCTGGTGGCTGAAAATTGCATTTGTTCGAAAGCATAAATAGCTCATATTTGATGGACTTTCCTCTAGTAGACTTTGTTTTAATTGAAGCACAATTTGGCTCGAATTTTGATAGATTTTCCTTTAGAAGGTTGATATGGAGCTCTAATTAGCTCTAATTTTGATTGATCATCCTCTTGAAGATTTCGATACTTTGTGGAGGCTTTGATGACTGGCACTGAATGCTTACACCATTCTCCCTTTAGGAGGGGCTTCAATGAGGCCTTTGATGACTGCAATGAAGACTTTCCCGATGCTTTAGTGAGGCTTTTGATGACGGCAATAAAGGCTTACTCTGACCACCCTCTTGAAAGTGATTCAACTCAGCCACATAGGAAGGGGTTGAAGGCTTTCTTGATGCTTTAGTAAGGCCATTAATGGCAGCACTAAAGTCTTACTCTAACCACCCTCTAGGAGGCGCTTTAATGAGGCCTTTGATGATGACACTAAAGATTTAGGGAATTTGATGGCCAAAGACCTCATGTGGCTATGTGCCTTTGATGGATGGGGTCTTTAATGGCTAGAGACCACTTGTAGTTGTGAGCCTTTGTTGAGTGGGGCCGTTGATGGCCATGGATGTAACATCCCTTATCTGGAGGCCCGAAGCTAAGTGTTACAGATACTGTATAGTATTTACTTTCGATGATGAAATACGGTAATGTTAATGGTATCCATAATATCGGAAGCACTTGAATTTGAAAGAAAAACATCACAGATTAAACACATATTTATGATTACACTTCATATTCAAATTATATAATCCCAAATATTTCTCAGATTTAGATCAAATATAATTAATACAAAATACGCCAAGAGCGACATATGAAGATGCCCCCTTGGATGACAAGAGTACTAAATAGTCATAACTGACTTAATACAACAAAAACTAAATCAAACAAAATAAAACAACTCCTAAATAGCTATCCATCGTCCACCTGCTCGTCTCCCGGAGCTTTATTCGCCAACTTACTAAAAACCTATAAATCCTCAACCTTTAACCTACTCAAATCAATTTTAAGCACTTGAAAGTTTAAGGGGAAAAACATAAACATTGAGTCAGACATAAAGCCTGGCGTGAGTAATACTATACATCTTGGTTATTTAATATTAAGTGAGACCACACTGCTTAGCGAAATGAGTTTCACCTGACTAATATCCTTTTAAACATATTTTTTTCAAATCACAATCCTGCAACCCAAAACTGGTTAAAGCTATAAAGCATTATCATGTAAACATACGTATTAGGTAACAAATAAATTGTCTATCCGAACACTATAGTTTTGTTTGTCTAACTACTAACATTTGGCTGACTCGAGCCTACCAGACAATATAAATAAATAATCTAACATCTGTTAGATACTTCTCTTCTGAACTGTTTGTCCCTAACTTATTTTCTCCCAAGGTCATCTGATCCTAATGGATTTGTGGGCTCACCAATAATCTACCTCTCTACAAATACATATCCCTTCTGTATGTAATCATCATTTTAGTGTTATGTGTGACAAAGCCCTACACACTGGAATTTTGGACTAAATTAGCTGGGGCTAATAGAAATGTATAGGGCATGACCCTATACCAGCTAATCCGGTATACAAATATCTGAGTCATTTTACTTAGGGAAATCTTCCCTTAAATTTTCCTTGAAAACCTTTTCTTATCAAAATGATTTAAACAAATAAATCAAACTTAAATAAGGAAAATATATATACTCTATGCTTTACTCAAATCATCTTGCCATGTTATATTCATACTTTACTCAAATCTTTGTTTATGAAAACATTTAAATCTTTGAAAGTACCTCCTTCGAATCCATTGGAAGTACGCCTTTCGAAACAAAGTAAACCCTTCTATATAACCTAGGCCAAAAGGCTAAAACATTCCTTTCAAAACCATTGATAAACCTTTCCTTTGAAAGCTTTAAACTTTAGACATCCTCCTTTAAAACCTTTAAACATTGGCTTTTGAAACCATTGGAAAAACCTTTCCTTTCAAACCTTTCGAAACAGTTGGAAAACCTTTTCTTTCAAACCTTTCGAAACCATTGGAAAACCACCCCTTAGAAACCTTTCCTTAAAACCTTTCGAAAGCATCAAAACCTTTATAAATAGCAACCTTTCGGAAGCATTTGGGTTCAAATAAATATATGGTAACCTTTCAAAACCATTTAAAATTAACTCTTTTGAAACCCTTGGGTTCTACCTTTAACTGAGAGAAAGGGTTAAAAAACATTTAAGTCGAAAGCACCATTTCGAAAGCTATTCCTAAGTAAAGAAGTGATGATGTCGAAACCAACCCTTCCGAAAGCATTGGAGAAGTGGCTTGGGTTTTAAAACAAAGTATTTCTTTCGAAACCATTGACTTCTAAAGTTAAGAAAGTGGCAGCAAGGGGTGTCAACCCCTTTGAAATCATTTACTTAAAATGAAAGGGGCAACCCGTTCAAAACCATTCCTTTAAAATAATTTGACCTAGTCGAAAGCCAACCAAGTCGAAAGCACTTCCTTCGAAAGCAAAGGATGCGCATTTTCGTTTAAAACAAAGCAGCGTTTCGACCCCATTGGAACCTAATATCTCAGCCCAGTACATTCCTTCTATGTCCAATTCACTATGTACCAAATTATTGATACAATGTGCACCGGTTTCGACAGTGATGAAGGCGGAACTACTCAATCGAATCCCCTGTGCCCAAAGAGGCGAAATATGCTAAAAGCATGTAAAATCTGTTTTTAACTTTAAAAAGAAATACTTTTCAACCTACCTTGTTTGTCAAAATTTTATTGGTTGCTAATTTTTTTTTCTAAAAGTGCTGCCAAAATTTCAAAAATAAACAATTTAATTTATTTAGAAAATACCCCTTCTCCTTTTATAAATATATTAAACATTTAAGTCTCATACCTTAAGTAATTTTATATATCTATTAATACACTTAGAAAAATTCTAAAAAATTCTAGAAAATCATTTTTAATATGTTTTCTAACATATTTTAATTTTAGACCCAAAACTTATATTATTTAGCCATAAATATGTTTTAACCCAAATAATCAATTTCCTTACTAGAAAACTAATGTAAAATCCACATTAATTCAGAAAATTATGAAAACTGAAACCCATCTCTAAAATATAATTTCTGATCTAAATCTAAAATCGAAAGGCATTTGGATGTCGTTTAATAAGATTTTCACATTAAAACATATCATAAAACCTATATGAATAAGCATAAATCAACGACAAGCATAGATACAAACATTTTATCCTTCAAAATCATGGCTCAATGTTGCAAAAATATTCGGATTATCCTTAAAACCAATTAATAAAACAAGAGATGTAGTCATTATTCGCCTTGCTTTGAGACTAAGGAGTTTGAGATTTGAATATATTTGATTTTGATTACTGTTCTTCCTTTAATTTCTTTCTCTGTCTCTAGCTTGACTAAAGGTGACCGGCCTCTACTTTGTCTTCGATTTTGAAATGAAAGTGTAAATGAATTCCTAATGGTTTAGGGTATAAGAATACTCTTTTTCCTATTTTACCCCTTCTCCATTTCATTTTAACTCATCTTTAGTTCATTGTTTACATGGCGTGGCAACCCCTTAGTTTAATCACAAATCTCTATTCTCTAATCATCACATTATTTTATTTAATTTAGCTAATTATATATTCTAACTAATGTTACTAAAAATTAGGGTCATTACAGACTCCCCTGCTTATAAGAATTTCGTCCTTGAAATTACAACAAGGTACACGCCAAATCAAACATAAAGGTAAAACATACCATCAAACAAATAAGGATAAGACTCTCTAATCTCGCTCTCAGTCTTCCAAGTACAGTCTCTCTTATCATCGCTCCACTGGACTTTCACTAATTTGTCTGTCTAGTTTCTTAGCCTCTTTCCATCTCTCGCGACTATACGAATTGACTTTCTAATTATAGTCAAGTCCGGCTCTACTACTAAATCATCTGACATAGCCAGTGCTATCGTAGTCTTCGGGTCTCTAATACACTTCCTCAAATGAGAAACATGAAAAACATCATCGATTCCTGCCAAACTATTTGGTAACTCTACTCTATACGCAAATTTCCCGATCCTCACTATAATAGGAAAAGGTCCTACGAATATTGGTGCCAACTTCTCCGATCTTACGAATCTGATCACACCCTTCATTGGTGTCACTTTAATAAAAACATGATCTTCAACAAAGAACTCTAAGTCTTTCCGTCTTCTATTTGCATAACACTTCTGCCTAGACTGAGCTTCCTTATCCTAGCTCGAATCAACTCAATCTTCTCTGCAGCTTCTCTCACTAAATCTATACCAAGAACTAACCTATCTCCGATCTCTAACCAACAAACTGGTGATTTGCATGGCCTTCCATACAAAGCTTCAAACAGTGCCATCCATATACTAGTCCGATAACTATTGTTATGTGAAAACACGACTAAGTTTAGATGGTCTTCCCATGATCCCCCAAAATCTAGCTCGAAAGCTCTTAACAAATCCTCCAAGACTTTGTTAACTCTTTCCATTTGCCCATCAGTCTGTGAATGGTAAGCGGTACTCATCTTGAGCTTGGCTCCTAAAATCCCCTGTAGACTCCTCCAGAACTCACTACTGAACAAGGAATCTCTGTCATTTAGTATACTTCTAAGAACACCGTGCAGTCTAACTACATTCTTCATAGATAACTTAGCTAGAACAAGTGTCAACTTTGTTGACTTAACTGGAATAAAATTGGCACTCTTGGTTAATCTGTCCACTATGACCCATATACTTTCATTTTCTCTATTAGATCTTGGTAACCCATCTATAAAATCCATAGAAATAGAATCCCACTTCCATACCGGAATATCGAATGGCTGAAGCAACCCCCTTGGCTTATGATGTTCCGCTTTTACCCGTTGGCAATTCAGACACTACTTTACCTAAAAGCTTACATCCCTCTTCATGCCTTCCTAGAAGAAACTCTGCTTCATGTCTTAATACATTTTAGTTCCTCCTAGATGAATAGTGAACTTTGAACGATGGTATTCCTCCAAAACTTCTTTCCTTATGTCTCCCACATTTAAAACACATAACCTGCCTTCCTTTCTCAACTACCCACTCTGGTCAAGACTGAAATCCTTCAAATCATCGCTCTATGTTCCATCCCTTAACTTCCTGATCCATTTGACGAATACTGGATCCTCCTCCTATTTGGAAGTAATCTTTTCGATCATTACCATTCAAACTTCAAAACAAGATCACATAACAGATTCTCCACTAGACCCAGCCTCAGAACTCCACTGCACTCTGAAAGTCGATAACGCTTCCAAATCTTTCCACTCTGCTTTAGTTGCCAACACTGCATCCTGATGTTTTCTACTAAGCGCATCTGTAACCATATTATCTTTCCCTGGTGTGTACTCAATTCCCAAATAATAAGCAGCAATAAACTCTAACCATCTCTGTTGTCTTATGTTCAGCTTCTTCTGAGAGAACAAGTACCTCAATGATTTATGATCTGTGTATAGCTCAAACCTCTCTCCTAAAAGGTAATGTCTCCATACCTTCAATGAAAAAATCACTACAGCCAATTCTAAATCATGCATTGGATATCTAACCTTATGCGGTCTAAGCCGTCGAAAAGCATAGACAATCACTTTACCTCTCTGTATCAACACAGCTCCTAATCCAGTTCCACACGCATTTATATATACTACCAAATCCTGATTCCCCTCCGGAACAACTAGTATAGGTGCATGCGTCAATAAGTGTTTCAAGCTTTGGAATGCTTCCGCACACTTATCAGTCCACGCAAACTTCACATCCTTTCATGTTAGCTTGGTCTTCGGTGCTGCTATCCATAAAAAATCCTTTATGAACCTCTCATAATATCCGGCCAATCCAAGAAAACTCTTTATCTCAGTGACTATCTCGGGTCTCTTCCAATTATTCACCGCTTCAATCTTAGTTGGATCTACAGACAACCCTTTTTCTGAGGCTGCATGACCAAGAAACTTCACTTCCTTCTTCCAGAAATGACACTTCGAAAACTTCGCCTTCAACTTATGTTACCTCATCATCTGAAGCACTACTCTAAGATAAACTTCATGCTCCCTTTCATCTTTAGAGTATATCAAAATATTATCTATGAACACTAACACGAACCTATCCAATTGCTCTTGGAAAACTAAGTTCATAAAGTCCACAAAGAAAGTTGGCGCATTAGTTAGTCCGAATGGCATCACTAACCATTCGTACAATCCATATCTGATTCTAAACGCCGTCCATCAAAGGAATACTATCCTTTGCTACTCTAGGCTGATGGAAACCTATAGCTAAATCCAACTGAGAAAATACCTTGGCTCTACTCAACTGATCGAACAAATCGTCAATTCTCGGCAACAAATATCGATTCTTTGTCGTCTTCCATTCAACATACGATAATTGATACATAATCTTAACGATTTGTCTAGCTTCTTAGCAAACACTGTGGCTGCTCCCCAAGATGAACTACTAAGCCTGGTAAAACTCTTGCCTTCCAAATCCAACAACTGCTCCTTCAACTCCATCATCTCTATAGGTGTCATCCTACTTGGTGGCTTACTTACTAGTTCTGCTCCAGGCACCAAATCTATCCGAAACTTAATAGCTCGTTTCGGTGGCAATCTTATTATAGGCTCAAAAACATCTACGAATTCTCTAACCATGGAAACTCGATTTAACTCGTCCTCTAACTCTATAGCACACAACAAAGCATTCATCTCACAACTAGGGTTTTCTACAGTATAAAACAATCTGATCATTGTAGTCTGTCTAAGCGATACTTTCCAATCATGGAAAAATATCCTAGTATCATACTTACTTAACCAATCCATACCCAAGATAATTTTGAATCTCCAAAGTCAAATACATGTAAATTGCAAATAAAGGTATGACTTAACAAATCAAACTCTAGGTGGTCGCACTTCATCCCAAGTGTTGCATACCCTCCTATCGGATTTGCAACCCTTGAGGAAGTAACTAAGTATGAGGGTTCTAGCTTGAGCTTATCTACCAAACAACAAAATACAAAAGAATGTGATGCACTAGTATAAAAAAGAATGCTATCAGACATACCATGGATCTGAAGCGTACCTCTCAACACTGACTTTCCTTTTTCCTCTACCGTTGGCCTCGAAGTGGCTGGCTCCATTGAAAATTCTTTGCCATTTCCATCCTTAGTAGGCTCTTTGCATTGATTCTTACAATGACCGATCTGATCGCAGTTGAAGCAGCTGATATTCTTCTTCTCAATTGCTTCCTCTCCTTTCTAGTACGACATTCATTAGCAAAATGTACCTTCTTATCGCACTTAAAGCAAACAACCTCCGACTTTCCTTTCTTCACAGCGCCACCTTTCTGAGCATAATTCTTGTGAAAGATCTTCCTTTCCTGTATCTGTCCTACCTGGACATCCGTCACCTTATTCTTCTCCAGAGAAGCAAGCATCTCTCCATGTCTCAATGCCATCTCCAGTACAACATCACAAGGATCTCTAATATGAGCTAATGTGGCCCTGGCCAACTCAGGCTTCAACCTCCCGATAAACTTCTCATTTCTCTTCATCACAATATCCACAGTAACATACCCATACCAAGCCAACTCCTCAAATATTCTAGAATACTCCAACACAGACATCTCCCCCGCTCCAACTCAGCAAATTTTCCAAGCAAAGCTGACTGCGCCATCACAGACATGAACCTCTCCTGAAACCTCCTCTTAAAAACCCACTATATCATTTCCTCGTCCACTCTAGCCGTCATACCATTCCACCAAAATAAAGCTACTCCTCGAGGATGTCTCAAAGCAAGCCTTCTCTTTTGCTCGTCGTTGAGGCCCAAGTCTACAAAGATTCGCGCACAATGCAGCAACCAGCTCTCCACCTCAATAGCATCCTTTGTTCCAATAATGGCTTCCCTCTAAGCTTAACATAGTCTCTACTCAAGATAGGCATAATTGTTGACCACCAGAGCTTCCTAAATTCCTACTCCAGCATTTCGTCTAACCACTTCAGCAGTAATTCCAGCTTGCATCATATTTACGAAAAACTGAGACATAGCTCCCATATCTACTTTTGGGTCTCAAGCACCAACATTCCAAGCTTGTGCCTGACCTTAGTTCCTTTTATTATTCGGTCTGGTGTTACCATTTGTGGTGGTGCTTCCTCCAAGATTCACTCTTCTACTTCTAGCATCCATTTCTATATTCAAGCCTTGTGAGATACAGAAGAATAACCTAAGAGAGATAGGAGAATCAAGATATAGCATATACTTATATGTAGCAAATACAAGTATGTTACTATAGCATTATCCCATATCCCAATCTTATCTCTAATTCCTTAGGATTATGTTTTAAAATACCATTTTAGTAAAAAAAAATTCCATAAACCTATTTTAACGATCCGACTTCCTATCTCCAAGAAATCGTATCATCTCATTAATCATAAACAGTAATTAACAATTTGTAATTACTATCTTAATTTATTAACTTCTTGATTAATTATATTAACCCTGATTAATTACTATAATTAATAAATCTTTAATTGCTTCATTAAGTAATTATTAATCAATTTAAATTAACAATTAATCCTTAATTAATTACTTAATTAATTTTCATTTTAATTAATTACACTTAATAATTAATCTTAAGTTAAATTCATTAATTAATTAATCACATTGATTAATTAACTAAATAATTAAGTAATTAACTCTTAATTACTTACATAAGTAATTATCTCTAATTACTTTCATTAATAAATCTTAATTACTTCTAAATTGATTACTTAACAAGTAATTACTTCATCATTAACCAAATCGTTAATTCTTTTATTAATTTATTACATCATAATTTATTAACTTCAACAATTACATTAATTAATTCTTTAATTGATATCATCAAATGATTACCCAATAACCACTCAACTTTAATTACTCCATGAGTAACCTCTACTAGTTACTCCCATAATTAATTACTTTCGTTCTTAAATATGTTCAAAGATTGACTCTTGATTACTTCATTAAGTAATTACACTTAATTAATTCATAATTAAGTGGTTATTTAAAATTAAACAAATAATTAACTAATTACTTAAAATTAATTAAACAATTAATTAAGTAACTTCTTATATTTCAAAATCTTTAATTAATTAAGAAAACATTTATCTTAATTAAACTCTTTACTTATTAACAAATCATATTAAGTATTCTTAAGTTAATAACAAGGATAAATCAACCCTATTTATCTTCATAATTAAATTATTTGAATTAATCAAATTTTTAATAACTTAAAATCAAATTAATCTATTTGGATTTCAAAATCATAATAATAACCTTATATGAAAATAAGAAATTTAGAAATCAATTTAAAGTCTAAAACACTTATATCTTCTAATTTAAACTTCTTCGCTTTGAATAAAAATTTTAAACTTAAGTTTTAAACATTATTTTAAAACTTATCTTAAAACTTTGATTTAATATTTGAATTCAATCATTACCCTTTTTAAATTAACATTCAAAATTGAAGGAAGTTAATTATTTCAAAAGAATTCATTTTAAATAATTTTAAATTAAAATAAATTCAATCTATACTTTTTAAAGTTTGATTTACATTTTAATTCAACACAACAAGTTTTTAACTTGTTTTCTTTTATAAAACTCAAGCTTGGTTTCGATTATTCAAACCACAAATTAATTTTGTAACTTGTCTTTAATTGTACAGAATTAACAAAACACAACAACCCAAAACCCGAGACTGTCACGGCAAAAACACGAGAACAACTCCGAGAAACCCCCAGCACCATACGCTTCGAGTCACCCCCGATGCTTACACGCATACATGCCCGAGAGAAGTTCGTCTTCCCCAAAACATGATTCCAGTGCACACATCAACGTGCACCGTGCACCGTGCCCTCCTGCCAACGGCCATCGTGGGTCATCGCACCCAACGCCGATCATCTCATAAACACGCACGGACCCAAAAACCCACCCAGATCCAACAATCCATGTTCGAATCAAAATTCGAACCTCAAGCTCGAAATTGCAGAACCATTCGTCCCCAAACCTCCAACCACGGCCGACAACTTCCATGCCGTGGAACCTTGCCGTTCCCTCCATCGAGTCGCCACACCCAAGAACTCCATTCTCTCCAAACGCGATCAAACCCGATCCACAATCCTCGATGCAAAATCCGCGACAGCCAAGCCCAACAAAAGTCAGCAAAAACCCTAGTTCTCTCTAATTCGCACGGTTCAGACACTTGAAAATTTTAATTGCAATTTTCCCATCTTTAACAACACGAATGCTTGCTTTACCCAAGATTTCAACTCAAATGATGGTTTTGATCATCGGCAATTGACCAAATTGTCGAAGCCATTCAACATTTAGTTACCAGTTGAATATCACTTTAAAAATTAGGGAATGCATGTTAAAATTCATAGTTTCTAACACCTAACCCATTTATATAATCCAAAACAAGAATTTAGGTTGTTGATTTCTGACGTGAATCAAAGGTTTACTGCTATTTTTAAATTTTAACTTATTTATTCAAATAAAAATCCTGCAATGATATTAAACACAACCATCATCCATTTACTAACAAATTTCATTAAATTATCAAGGCTAAATAATGATTGTTTGGGAGATTTGAATGAATTAGAATGATCATAGCCTATAACTTAACAGAGCATACTTATACAGTAACAAACATGTATCTCTTCTTTGCATACAAACATGCAAATCTTTTCCACAAAACAACTGAAACTAAACTACTATATACACATGCACTTAAGTTAGGCAAGACTAATATGCTTTTTTTTAATTTTTTTTTTTACTCACTTGATGGAGCAGAGCAGGCTTTTAAACTTTCCAGGCTCTTGAATCATTAAATTTGAAAAATACTTTGATTGCTGATGAAAAATTCTCTGCATGCTTTTGAATTGAAGTTGTACTTCATGCAGGTTGAAATAGAACTTAAATTTGCAGTTGCTCTTGAAAACCCTTGAATTTGCAGGTTGCAGATTTACTTGATGTTGCAGATTGAAAACTACAGATTGAAGTTTTGTAGATTTTTCTTTGTTTTGGGTTTAATTTCAGATTTTGATTTGTTTTTGATTCAAATTTCAGGTTTTGGAAATTTGTTTCTGCTTTTGCCATTAACATTTGAAAGAAAGATAAACAAAATGAAAAATGAAAAAAAATATGTTTATTAAAAAAAATGAAGACACTTGTTCTCAAAGATTAACACTTGTCATTTTATCCACTTAATCTCCTCACAAGTGTTATTAAGGTATGCTAACATGTTTACACATGTCATTAAGTATTTTAATTAAATTTTTATTTAATTTAAATTTAAATATAAACTAACATGTTTAATTTGCTTTATTAATGAATACTTACATATGTGAATATAAATTAAATCCTTTAAAGAAAATATTAGAAAATTAATTATAATATAAATAAATCTTATATATGTATTTTAAAAAAAAATCTAAAACTTTTACATATACATTTATAATCATTTAAAATTTCAAACATTATAAAAGAAAACAAAACAAAGCTTGTTTAAATCATTTTTAAACTATCTTATTTAAAAATGAACTATTATCTTATATTTTTGGAAATAGATTGAATTAATCCTTAAATTATCTTTTGAAAAAAAATTATGTTTTAAAGCAAAGCTTCAATTACAATATTCATTCATATATAATTTATTAATAGATTAAGATTAAATTTCAAACAATTCCAAATTATAACATATACATACATATATATATATATTACAATTTGAAAATTTAACTTTATTTAAAACAAAAGATATTTCTATTCACAATATATATCAATTACATATATTATAAATAGAATAAAATTTCATTAGCTTTTGAAAAACAATTCTTATCAAATTTTGCCAGATTAAAAATTTATTAACCTTTAAAGATTACATTTACCAATTTAAACTAAAATTATAAAGAAAATTTATCAAACTGATTTAATTATTATTACAGATTATTAAATCGATATTGCCCAAAATTCTGGGTCGATACAATCCTTCCCCCTTAAAAGAATTTCGTCCCCGAAATTTAAAAGCAAAGGTAATTTAATAATCCAACAAAGATTTTAATTTCAATTAGCAAAGCATACTTATCAATCAGTTACTATCAACCAAACCAATCAATCAAACAAACAAACCTAACTAATTATCCTGACATAAATCAGAATAAAACTCTAATACTATCTCGAGTTTCCCAAATATAAATCACTGGGAGACTCGTTCTACAAAAGCTAAACTAATAAACTACACCACCAAATCCAAAGCTCCTCTCTTCTCTAGATCCATCAATCTAAACATAATATCAGATTACTCTCAAATCCAGCTCAACATCCAACTCCAACTGAACTACAGATTCAACAAGCAACGATGAATCATACACATACTCCCTCAGAGGTACGTGAAATAAAACGAATTCCAGCTATCCAAACTGGCAATTCAATCTCATAGACAACAAATCTTATCTTATCAGAACACAGATAAGAAATGTCAACTGCCATAGCACTAATCAACCAATCTTACTCAATTTCTGCTCTCTTAACCAGAGAAATCTTCAACCACAATGAAGCCTCCAACTTCGAATTCCAACTTCTTATCTCATATCTGTATATCTCAACAGACAATCTTGGACTACTCATTCTCTTCCTGATCAGTTCAACCTATGATGATACTTCCAGAGACAACTAGACCAAAGCAAATAGTTCCTGGATCCTATTCAACAGAAAAGTCTTCCAAGATCCGTCGAAATCCAGAACACAAACTCTACTACTCAAGCAATAGCAAACAGAACTTGTTTCCTTCCTTGCTCAGCTGCTACTCGCTTCCGCTGCACAATTCTGATTTTGAAATAGATAAGAATAATGTTGATTAACACGAATACAACTTATCCACTAAATTCAGAAACTTTTTTCATCAAATCCATAAAATCTGAGTGACTTATCTGACTCGGTCACACAACCTTACTACAGAATCCAACTCAAAAACTAGATCTGACCAAATCAAAATTCCAAAAATAAATTCTTGAGCTGCTACACCCATCTCTACTTCTCCAAGAACCATCCTATAACCGGGCTAGCTACCATAATCACTTCTGGAACCAAAACAAATATGGAACTCAACTCCAGATGCGGACAAACTTCTGATTACATTAGTAGCTCTTACTTCCATATGAGAATCCTCAGTCTCAAACAAAAGAATGCTCAAGAAAATTCCAAACCAATCGCAAGTCACTTTTGCGATCCAACCTAATTCGAATTCCAAAGAAACTGTCCTCTCTTTACCAGTTAGAACAGCTCTAAGCTTTCCTAAACAAGGTTAATTCTTCAAGATAACTTCCACCAACTACTTCGGGCTGCTGATAGAAGAAACATTAAGATTCCTGAACCATCGGAGAAACAACCAACATTGCTGCTTCCAAACTCTACTTTGATGATACTGCCAAGCTAAAAGATACACTCGTCAGCATACCGATCACTCCAAGTTGCACTGCTACCACAGCTATCCAAAGACTTCAAATCCAAATGCTTCTCGAAAACCAAAACCATCTACAAACCACACAAAAGACCTCCGAGATGGCAGACAACCCAAAAGAAACTCGGGCTCCAAACCAAGCATCAACATCTCGCTTACCTTAAAGGATGACAAATAAGACCATGCCGAAGCGAAGCAACTCATAGACCTTAGTCTCATATTCCAAAATAGCCAATCTCCTTGCTGAAGATCCAAACAACTTATACACAGATGAATCATCTTTACAGCAGATAAAGACTGCTCCTCAACTCCTACTATAACTGCTTCAAAAGAATACATCTTCAGAAATATCCATGGATTCTGCATCTCATCATGCATCTCATCATGCAGTTATCAAAATATCATTACTACTTCTGCACTTCCGACAGATCCAAACTTAAGAATAATTCTCTCATCCAAGCGAAATCCAAACTTACACTTCAAAGATAAACTCCGAATCTTCAAAAGATTTCCTTCGGATATCAGAGGAACCCTCACTCCAAACTACAAATCTCACTCAAGACGGTATTAAGTCTACAATCTCGACAAGTACTTCCAACCTCAACATATGGACCTCTTCCATCAGTGGTAATCGTGTTACACATGCAAACCACTACTCCATTGTGACGACTGCCCATGACTCCCGCACGGAAACAAGGAAATGGTGCGCTGAAAGGTGTGCCAGGCAGCCATGGACGATAGTCAAGGTAAGGTAAACACAGAAAAGTCTATCGTATTACTCACAGCGCATGGACAAAATACAATAGAAAATATACATAGTGAAGCTTCATATAACAGAATCTCATCATATAAACTCTAATGGTTTGATACAACAATCAGCAAAGTCAATACATCAAGCCTCACTACATATCACTCAGAGAATATACAAACAGCGGAACACCCATTACATATAGTAAGAAAACAATATGCAAAAGCCTCCGGCTCGTCTTCGTCATTAACAGCGTTGGTAGCCAAGAACAGCACCTGTCACCTGCTACCTAGTCTGCCCATCCCAACATGGATGAACAGCCCAAGGTAATAAGAGTTGAACATAAAACCTTGAGTCAGACAATAGTCTTAGTGAGCAGTAAATTAACTATCAAACATACCAAAAGAGCATAAAGGGTAAAAGGAATAGGAACTCAACCATCCCACTCCACCTCATTCTACAGTAATAGCCCCCAGACACACTAAACAGAAGTAATCATAGCAATTCATACATTCAAAGCAAAGTAATTATCACTCGAGTCAAGGTCGGTGTTTTCCAAGTACAAACCCCCAAGGCCTAAACCAAGATCAGATAAGCACCTTGAAAACATCGCTCTTGACCCAAGCGACGATACAACCAAACATCCAAACATCCATGACTCTGGCCATCACTGTTATTATTGCCTTGATTTACCGTTGGTTGAATGACCGCCTGTCAAGGGCTAATGGTAACCCCGGTTCTAGACATAACTCCGCACGTCGTCGCAGCCCGTGCCTAGGAATTTTCGCAACTACCCAGAGTACTAGCACGTCGTCGCAGCCCGTGCTTGGAACGTCATCGTGACCCGTCCCAACGTACTCTTGCTTTGGGCATGCTAGAACCTTCAACAACGATAAAATCTCAGCCTTCTAGTCATCCTCCTCGACGACTATTCCCATACTAGCTCAAGCGCCTCTCAAGATAACCATTATCCACAAACTCGGACCGCATCATCGAGTTATCAACATGCTTGGAATGATCCCGTCTGGATTAAACCAAGGCTTTCACACATCATGCTTGCTTCATTGCATCATAGCAAAGTCCCATCTCAACATCATGGTTTGCCTCATCGCATCATGGCAAAGTCCCATCTCAACATCATCATCAAATCTATCCATATGAGCTTCAACATCCGCTTCATATGCCACAAGCAGCTTTCCTTATTCAAGAGCCTTTCCACTTAGCTTTTGAATCATCTTCGACCAACTTGCCCAAATCAAGTTATCGATCAACTAATCAATCAAATCAAACATTAATCCAAGCAATCAATCATTCAAACAAGATCTAAATAAACAATTACAACAATGATGGCAATTTCGTAAATAAAGAGTCCAAATCTAACACGCAATCTAACAAGCATGAATCATGAACAATATCTCTACCACTTGATGAATAACTTTGTAACAACCCGCATATTTATCGATTTTATATTTAAATATTTTATTTAAATATTTTATCGTTAGTTGGATTTTAGTCCGAAAAGCTACTTTTTGCATACGGTCGAATTAGGACTCGGGACCACTCCCATTGAGTTTAAAATGCCGTTTGCGACCTTTTTGAGTATAAGCTTCGATATGTTTGGAGAAAGTTGATTTTTGCTACTTTTCACTTTGGGTTTGAGTTTGGGTTTAGCCATTAGCCAACTTATACTTAAAAACTGAACCCCTCCTCCCCATTCTCCCTCACTTCTTTCTCTTTTCAGTTTTTATAGCATTAATGGTGGGAGAGATTGGAAATTAAAACTCCAAAACCCTAGTTCCTTTTGCAACTTCAAATTCCTAGCTCCAAACTCAAGAAGAACCCATTGGTAAGCTTCTCTTCTTCTTCTCCAACTTATTCTCTTACCAATTTCAGAAATTCCTAAACCTAATTTTGGGAATGTTCTTGTTTTGAGCTTAGATTCAAGCTCATTTGGGTTGTGTTGAAGAGAGGTTGATTCTCCATTTGCTTTCAAGCTTCTTCTTGTTCGATTTTATAAAAAGGTGAGATTTTTAATCTCACATCTATGCTTATAATTATCTCCGATTGTTAGGTATGAATTCCTAACACTTATTCGTGTGCATTTGCTTTCGGTTTGGATTGATTTGGTGAATATTTCAATTTTTAGTGTTTTGAGTTCAATTCGTTAAAAATCCTAACTTGGATGTTTGAACATGTTTTTGGTGATGCATCGAGGAGCTTATCGGGCCGGGTAGTCGATTGGCATAATCCCTTAGCGCCGTTGCTCGAGAGAATGCAATTTGCCCAAGATTGAACCTCATTTGTAATAGGCAGGGAAGAGGCTGGAAACAGGTTCCGCCGACCGACCCCCCTGGTTCGGTCGACCGACCTGCTAGTATAAGTGCCTCTGTTTCTGGATCGGCCGACCGACCCCCCTGGTTCGGTCGACCGACCTGATGCCCGAGAGGTTTTTCATATCAAGGTTCGGTCGACCGAGCCCTGCTGCCGGCCGACCAACCTGATGATTTTTGCCTACTTCACCTTGTTGCTTGAATTTCCAACTTAAATCGATTCGTGTTGTTTCCTATTTATTGTTATCAATTAATAAGACTTTGATGACTCTCTTTTTAGGGATTTTTGAATATCCATTTTGATGGATTCTTTATCGGTTTCGTTGGATTTTTATTCACATCTCCGTATGTGAATTTTAGTGATTGATTGTTCCTACAATCTTCTTTGTGTTTTGTCACTTTAAAAATATAAAGGTTTTCTATACTAGTAGTAAATATCAAAACTCTTTCCTCAAACGATTTCAATACTATTTTAATACCAAATGCGTTTATAAAACCGTTTTCCAATCTATTAGTATATATATAAACCTTTACCTCACTCGTATGAGAAATCTAATTAAACGCATTAGTAAAACGAGTGGTATGAAACGCTTGCGTTTACTTCGTCGGTTAATTCTTGGACTTGTTCGATTGAATCTCTTGTGACAATTTTATAGTGGAGATCTACAGTTTGTTCGTAAATATCTAAGTTAAGCAAGTGGTTATGGGACATGAAGCTAAACTCATATATTTACTAGCTTAGTGTAATTGACACTTCTCGTTGATCATGATGATCATCTTTGTGATTTAGACTAGCAATGTGCGATGTCTCTTTGTCTGCGAGGTAGACTAAACCCCGTTTTGTGGAGTTTCGACTCAAATTGGTGGGGTAGCAACCCACGGTCTTCGGACCATTCGTGTGTCAGGTCTTCGGACCATTCGTGTGTCAAATTGATGGCTAGCTACCATAAGATAGCTTCTCGTTCGTGTGTTACAGCTGTTGGTGAGTTTTTATGCTCCCGTTTGTGTGATAGGCCTCCCCTCTATTTTGTGTGATTTCTGGTTTTCGTGTGTCGAATTCTAGAATTTCGTTCTTCACCTATTTTTGTGATTTCTATTGATATGATTTATCGATATTTGTGCATAGGTGAATTTGTGTGTCATTGACTTTTGTGATTTCTGGATTTCTTGAGATGATTTCTAGAATTTGTGCTTCACCAATTTTCGTGATTTCTATTGATAAGCCTTATCGATATTTGTGCTTTGGTGAATTTGTGTGTCATTGACTTTAGTGATTTCTGGATTTCTTGTGTATATTATCGTCAATAATTATGGTTTGATGAACGAAATAAGGAGTATGACGTTTCTTTGATTCTTGTGTAGATTTGGTGATATTGATTAATCTCTTGTTGATTATCAACTAAGTATATATATATATCACATCTTGGCATTGTGATTATTATGTGTTTAGTCATATCTCTTATTCTATATCGTTTCATCTAATATTTATAGTTAGACTGATCCGTTTATTATTTTCTTATTAAATAATACTCGGGTCAGACCGAGATGTTACAGGTGCTTCTGCTTGACTTCTCATCCAGGATCATTACTCTGACTTTCGGCTAACTATTTAGATTAGTAGTTTATTTTGTAGTATACATTTGAGATATAGACTCCATAATGTATACTTATTCTTTTGTGTAGTTCGTGAAACTATTCTTTTGTAATATTGTGGATCTATTTAGACCACTACTCTGATGTACACTTTCATGTGTTAGTGTTATATTCATATCTTATTCCGCCTTTGTGATATGAATTGCCTATGACTGATTTATGTTATGTTTATTTCTATATTTGTTTCCGAAGGATTTATATAGCAACCGTGTAGTAGCTTTGAGTTTGTGTCGGTATGTCGGATTTCCTCTTGAAATAGAATGCATGTTATATTATCCGACATATCGGTGCTCGCGCAAAGAAATTACACGGATGGTCGCTCCTCAACAGCCTTATCCTCCGTGCTAGTCGACAGCATTACACCGTAGTGTTCTTGGCTAGCGTGGGTATAGAGGTGGGGCGTCACAGTTTGGTATCATAGCCAAACTTCGGAACAATATGGAATATTATAACAAGGATCATCGTCCTAAGTCCATCTTAGGAGTCGTGCTTTAGGATTTAATTCGAGTCTTCGTACCGATTCATCCTATTTTCCTTATGATTCCTTGTTTATCTATCAAGATTGCTTGATATTCAATTTGGTGAATAACCTTTTTCTTCTTCTTCTTTCTTTCTAAAGGAAGAGAAATGTCTAGACCAGGCCGCCCCAGAGCCGTGCCATCTAGCACTCCACCCCAGGATGGAGTTTTTATGACTGCTCAACAGCTTCTTGATTTAGTGACGAATGCTCAAGGAGCTGGAGCTAACCCGGAACCTACTCACCCAAAGTCGGGATTTGCACGCTTGTGCAGCGATTACACTAATTTGGGTGGGGAGT
Organism: Allium cepa; assembly: GCA_030765085.1. Taxonomy (NCBI): domain Eukaryota; kingdom Viridiplantae; phylum Streptophyta; class Magnoliopsida; order Asparagales; family Amaryllidaceae; genus Allium; species Allium cepa. Next base: position 210,242,917 of record CM060934.1, read on the forward strand.
CATTCAGAGGTTCCGAAACTGTTATTGAAGTATAGGCTTGGCTGAGGTCATGCGATCGAATCTTTTCTCGCATGAATCTTATTGACCTTCACTGAGTTCAGGTGGCCTCTAGTATGCTCCGAGAAAGAGCATTGGACTGGTACGAGCTTCTTATTTCTGAGATTAATGAAACGGATCTCACCTGGGAGCAATTCCGAGAACGCTTCGAATTAAAATTCGTGCCAGAAGCTGAGAAAGTGACATTGGCTCGACGATTTATAGACCTTGTTCAAGGTGAGTCCTCCGTGACTGATTACGTCGCCTCCTTCGAGTCGCTTTCCAAATATGGGGTTGAATCCATCAACACCCCTCTGAAGAAGAATCAGAGGTTCGTCTATGGCTTAAACAAAAGTCTCAAGAAGCCATTACTTCTAAAATTAGAAGTTTCTTTCGACCAACTCGTTGATATCGCTCTTCGTCTTGAAGAGGCGGATAGGGAGAATGATGTTGAAGTGGTGGGTTCGAAACCAAACTTCAACAACAAGAAGAGGCCAAGCAAATTCAAAGGTCCTTATCCTAATAAGAAAGGGAGGCAAGCAACTCCTGCTGCAAAGACCTTTTCCTCTACTGAAGGGAAATGCTATAACTGTGGATCCAGAGACCATTTTGCGAACAAGTGTTCAAAGCCTCGTACTTGTCGCTATTGTAAAAGCCCGGACCATTTTATGCATGTGTGTCCCAAACTTCAAACTAGGAAGGAGGGAAAGCTTAATGTTGCTCAAGCCCCTGGCAACACATTTCGTGGCCAAGGCATTTCTCATTCTATTCTGGATGGAATTGTTTTATTTCGTGATCATCCTATTCGAGTTCTTTTTTATACGGGTGCGTCCCATTCTTTTATATCAAAAGAACATGTTGATACTTTTTCTTTGGATGTTTTGTGTTTAATGACTTCTTTGAGAATTGCGAATCCGGTTGGTGGGTCCGCAACAATCAGTTTATTATGTAAAGATGTCAAGATTATTTTGTGTGATTTTTCTTTCCGAGCCGATTTGCATGTCATGCGCTATTTAGGCTTTGGAATGATTTTGGGAATGGATTGGCTTAACCATTATGAAGCTCATATCCTATGTCCTGAGCGGACTATTCATCTTCGACATCCTCAATCTGTTAAGTAGATTTCTATTAATCTTCAAGATTCAGTTTCCAGCTTGGTCGCGTCTTTATATTCTTTAAATCCTCGTGATGACGATGATGATGATGAGGGTGATATTATTTCTCTTATTCATATCGTTTGTGAATTTTCCGACATATTCGAGCCTGTTTTAGGGTTACCACCTAAGCGAGTAATTGAGTTCAGAATTAATCTTATTCCTGGAGCTCAACCTATCATTCGTCCTCCTTATCGTATGTCCAATAAAGAAAACGAGGAGATGCGTAAACAATTATCTGAATTGGAGACGAAGCAATTTATTCGCTCTAGTTGCTCGCCTTGGGGAGCTTCGGCTATTTTCGTGAAGAAATCTGATGGAACACTTAGGCTTTGCGTTGACTACCGCAAGCTTAATGATCTTACTATCAAAAATAAATATCCTTTACCTCGGATTGATGATCTATTCGATCAACTTAGTGGTGCTACAGTCTTTTCACAATTAGACTTAGCTACTGGATTTCATCAGCTCCGTATTGCAGAGGATAGTATTCCTTTGACATCGTTCCGTACTCGGTATGGATCTTATGAATGGCTCGTTATGCCATTTGGGTTAACGAATGCCCCGGCCTATTTCGTTGACCTTATGAATAGAGTTTTCAAAGACTTCCTCGACCGGTTTGTTCTCATCTTTATCGATGATATTCTTGTGTATTCTAAAACCGAGGAGGAGCATGAAAAACATCTTCGGATTGTGTTGGAAACTCTTAGGAGTAATCAATTAAAGGCAAAATTTTCTAAATGCCACTTTTGGCAGTCTCGTGTGAAGTTTCTTGGTCACATTATTTCCGAATCCGGAATTTCCGTGGATCCTTCAAAGATTGAAGCGATTCAAGATTGGAAGAGACCGGAGAGTGTGACGGAGATTCGTAGTTTTCTTGGATTGGCAGGCTATTATCGTCATTTTATCAAAGACTTTTCTAAGATTACCGTGCCTCTCACTAGCTTGACCAAGAAAGGCATTAAATACATTTGGTCGGACAAATGTGAAACTTCTTTTCAGAAACTAAAAGAACTCCTTTCTGATGCTCCTATTCTTGTTATTCCCGAGGGGAATCAAGATTTCGTTGTTTATACCGATGCTAGTCGCGTTGGTTTGGGCGCCGTTCTTATGCAAAGAGAACGTGTTATTGCTTATGCTTCTAGGCAATTAAAGCCTGCTGAGACTAGATATGCCACTCATGATTTAGAGCTCGCGGCTATTGTTTTTGCTCTTCGGATTTGGCGTCATTATCTTTTAGGAGAGAAATTTGTTCTTTATACCGATCATAAGTCCTTGAAGTATTTATTCTCTCAAAAGGAACTTAATTTGCGTCAACAGCGTTGGCTCGAATTTCTTGCACCATATGATCTTGATATCCTTTATACACCCGGTAAGGGTAATCGTGTTGCCGATGCTCTTAGCCGTAAACAACAAGCTATTGTTTCTATGATGATATCCGAATGGAACGATCTCGAGATCTTATCCACTTGTGAGATTCGAAACCGCGTATCCGATTTATGCTCATCATTTGTTTTATGTAGCCTTGAGGCTCGTCCTTCTCTCTTAGACCACATTCTTGAAGCTCAAAGGCTAGATCCCGAAATGGCTCTTCTTGGCCAAAATATTAGAGACAAAATTGATATCGAAGATTTGAAAGACTTTGATATCGATTCTCGTGGCGGCATTCATAGATTTGGTAGACTTATCGTACCAAATATTAGTGATCTTCGTAAAGATATTTTAGAAGATTCTCATCGTTCTAAATTTACCATTCATCCCGGAAGTAGTAAAATGTACGCAGATATGAAGTGACTTTATTATTGGGAGGGAATGAAACTTGACATCGCTAACTTCGTTAAGCGTTGCATGACTTGCCAACTTGTTAAGGCCGAACATCAAAGGCCCGGTGGGTTATTGCAACCTTTAGAAATTCCAATTTGGAAGTGGGACCAAATTTCCATGGATTTTATAGATGGCCTTCCCCGTTCTCGTTCGGGTCATGATAGCTTATGGGTGATCGTTGATAGACTTACTAAATCCGCCCATTTTATTCCCGTTCGGTCTAACCGAACCGTTCCTCTTTTGGCCAAGTTCTTTATCAAAGAGATTGTTAAATTACGTGGTGTTCCTACTTCTATTGTTAGTGATCGTGATCCATTGTTTACTAGTGGATTTTGGAAGAGTCCTCAAAAAGCTTTGGGAACGAAGCTTAATTTTAGCACCGCCTATCATCCTCAGTCCGATGGACAAACCGAGCGTGTGAATCAAACACTTGAAGATCTTCTTCGTGCTTGTGTTCTTGATTTTGGTGGAAGTTGGGAAGACCATATTTCACTTGTTGAATTTTCCTATAATAATAGCTTCCAATCTAGTATTGGTATGGCACCTTTTGAGGCACTCTACGGAGTGCCATGCCGATCTTCTTCTTGTTGGCTTGAGGCCGGTGAGAAGCTGGTTTTAGGTCCAGATTTTATTCGTGATTCCACAGAAAAGATTGAACTTATTCGACATAGGATGAAAGAAGCCCAGAGTAAACAAAAATCCTATGCCGATAACCGAAGAAGGAAGTTAGAATTTTCTGTGGGAGATCTTGTGTTCATTCGTGTGTCACCTATGAAGGGTGTTGTACATTTTAGTCGATCGGGAAAATTGGCGCCTCGATATATTGGGTCATTTCCTATCACTGAACGTATTGGTTCCATGGCTTATCGCCTTTTATTACCGGCTCAATTTTCTGCTATCCATGACGTGTTTCACGTTTCTCAACTTCGGAAATGTCTTCGAGATTCCGATTCTATTCTTGAGCCCGGTGTTGTGGAAGAGATTGAAGTTTCGCTTAATTTAACTTATGAGCAACATCCTATTCGTATCATTGATTCGGAGGTCAAATGACTTCGAAATAAAGATGTTCCGCTTGTTAAAGTTCAATGGTCTTCAAATCCTAAGGATTGTTCTTGGGAGTCTAGGGAATTCATCGAGCGATCACATCCGGACTTACTTTCCCGTGCTCTTTAAGGTGAACCTTTTATTTCAAATTTCTTTTGTGTTGAATATGCTTTTATGGTTGTTACTTTATGTTCTCTTCTTAAATATTGCAAGGACGCAATTTCTTTAAGGAGGGGAGTCTGTAACAACCCGCATAATTATCGATTTTATATTTAAATATTTTATTTAAATATTTTATCGTTAGTCGGATTTTAGTCCGAAAAGCTACTTTTTGCATACGGTCGAATTAGGACTCGGGACCACTCCCATTGAGTTTAAAATGCCGTTTGCGACCTTTTTGAGTATAAGCTTCGATATGTTTGGAGAAAGTTGATTTTTGCTACTTTTCACTTTGGGTTTGAGTTTGGGTTTAGCCATTAGCCAACTTATACTTAAAAACTGAACCCCTCCTCCCCATTCTCCCTCACTTCTTTTCAGTTTTTATAGCAATAATGGTGGGAGAGATTGGAAATTAAAACTCCAAAACCCTAGTTCCTTTTGCAACTTCAAATTCCTAGCTCCAAACTCAAGAAGAACCCATTGGTAAGCTTCTCTTCTTCTTCTCCAACTTATTCTCTTACCAATTTCAGAAATTCCTAAACCTAATTTTGGGAATGTTCTTGTTTTGAGCTTAGATTCAAGCTCATTTGGGTTGTGTTGAAGAGAGGTTGATTCTCCATTTGCTTTCAAGCTTCTTCTTGTTCGATTTTATAAAAAGGTGAGATTTTTAATCTCACATCTATGCTTATAATTATCTCCGATTGTTAGGTATGAATTCCTAACACTTATTCATGTGCATTTGCTTTCGGTTTGGATTGATTTGGTGAATATTCCAATTTTAAGTGTTTTGAGTTCAATTCGTTAAAAATCCTAACTTGGATGTTTGAACATGTTTTTGGTGATGCATCGAGGAGCTTATAGGGCCGGGTAGTCGATTGGCATAATCCCTTAGCGCCGTTGCTCGAGAGAATGCAATTTGCCCAAGATTGAACCTCATTTGTAATAAGCAGGGAAGAGGCTGGAAACAGGTTCGGCCGACCGACCCCCCTGGTTCGGTCGACCGACCTGCTAGTATAAGTGCCTCTGTTTCTGGTTCGGCCGACCGACCCCCCTGGTTCGGTCGACCGACCTGATGCCGGAGAGGTTTTTCATATCAAGGTTCGGTCGACCGAGCCCTGCTGCCGGCCGACCGACCTGATGATTTTTGCCTACTTCACCTTGTTGCTTGAATTTCCAACTTAAATCGATTCGTGTTGTTTCCTATTTATTGTTATCAATTAATAAGACTTTGATGACTCTTTTTTTTGGGTTTTTGAATATCCATTTTGATGGATTCTTTATCGGTTTCGTTGGATTTTTATTCACATCTCCGTATGTGAATTTTAGTGATTGATTATTCCTACAATCTTCTTTGTGTTTTGTCACTTTAAAAATATAAAGGTTTTCTATACTAGTAGTAAATATCAAAACTCTTTCCTCAAACGATTTCAATACTATTTTAATACCAAATGCGTTTATAAAACCGTTTTCCAATCTATTAGTATATATATAAACCTTTACCTCACTCGTATGAGAAATCTAATTAAACGACTTAGTAAAACGAGTGGTATGAAACGCTTGCGTTTACTTCGTCGGTTAATTCTTGGACTTGTTCGATTGAATCTCTTGTGACAATTTTATAGTGGAGATCTACAGTTTGTTCGTAAATATCTAAGTTAAGCTAGTGGTTATGGGACATGAAGCTAAACTCATATATTTACTAGCTTAGTGTAATTGACACTTCTCGTTGATCATGATGATCATCTTTGTGATTTAGACTAGCAATGTGCGATGTCTCTTTGTCTGCGAGGTAGACTAAACCCTGTTTTGTGGAGTTTCGACTCAAATTGGTGGGGTAGCAACCCATGGTCTTCGGACCATTCGTGTGTCAGGTCTTCGAACCATTCGTGTGTCAAATTAATGGCTAGCTACCATGAGATAGCTTCTCGTTCGTGTGTTACAGCTGTTGGTGAGTTTTTGTGCTCCCGTTCGTGTGATAGGCCTCCCCCCTATTTTGTGTGATTTCTGGTTTTCGTGTGTCGAATTCTGGAATTTCCTTCTTCACCTATTTTTGTGATTTCTATTGATATGATTTATCGATATTTGTGCATAGGTGAATTTGTGTGTCATTGACTTTTGTGATTTCTGGATTTCTTGAGATGATTTCTAGAATTTGTGCTTCACCAATTTTCGTGATTTCTATTGATAAGCATTATCGATATTTGTGCTTTAGTGAATTTGTGTGTCATTGACTTTAGTGATTTCTGGATTTCTTGTGTATATTATCGTCAATAATTATGGTTTGATGAACGAAATAAGGAGTATGACGTTTCTTTGATTCTTGTGTAGATTTGGTGACATTGATTAATCTCTTGTTGATTATCAACTAAGTATATATATATATATCACATCTTGGCATTGTGATTATTATGTGTTTAGTCATATCTCTTATTCTACATCGTTTCATCTGATATTTATAGTTAGACTGATCCGTTTATTATTTTCTTATTAAATAATACTCGGGTCAGACCGAGATGTTACAGGTGCTTCTGCTTGACTTCTCATCCAGGATCATTACTCTGACTTTTGGCTAACTACTTAGATTAGTAGTTTATTTTGTAATATACATTTGAGATATAGACTCCATAATGTATACTTATTCTTTTGTGTAGTTCGTGAAACTATTCTTTTGTGATATTGTGGATCATTTTAGACCACTACTCTGATGTACACTTTCATGTGTTAGTGTTATATTCATATCTTATTCCGCCTTTGTGATATGAATTGTCTGTGACTTATTTATGTTATGTTTATTTCTATATTTGTTTCCGAAGGATTTATATAGCCACCGTGTAGTAGCTTTGAGTTTGTGTCGGTATGTCGGATTTCCTCTTGAAATAGAATGCATGTTATATTATCCGACTTATCGGTGCTCGCGCAAAGAAATTACACGGATGGTCGCTCCTCAACAGCCTTATCCTCCGTGCTAGTTGACAGCATTACACCGTAGTGTTCTTGGCTAGCGTGGGTATAGAGGTGGGGCGTCACAAACTTGCATAAGTGAACGTGTAGTAAAATAGGTGTTGAATCATCATTAACCATAGATCTACATGCAGACTTAAGAAAAATGTACGAAATCGCTATCTTTAACACATAAACAAACCACCGATCCAATATACTCCTTTGGGTCCGTGTGAGAGATAACCACCACTCACCGAATCACCTAAACACCTCAAAAGATAACAACTTCAGATCTGGACAACGAAGAACAAGCTTGATCCGGCAAAATCTCGCTTCAATCGATGAAATCTCCCTTCAATGGATGGAAATCTACAACTTTGGCTCTTTGATCTTCGATTTGATCTTCAATTTAGATGGAAGGAATCACTAGATTAGAGTGGAGAAAAGAAGTGAAGAAGTGTTGTAGTCGAGCTCTCAAAATGGTAGCACTTCGTCGCTTCAAAATCCGGTGCCAAAAAGTGAGGCGAACCCCTTCTATTTATAGGCAGAAATCCCCCTGAGTCGGTCGCCTCCCTGAGTCGTCCACGACTCATCAAAGCCTACGACCCACGACTCAAGCCCCTAACGACCCAAGCCTTCGAACGACTTATCACCTCTACGACCTAAAGACTTACACGACCTAGCGACTTAACTATACTGCCGACTCACGACTTAACGGCTTAGCCCTTCCCACGACTCAACAGGTACTACGACCACACACAGGACCAAATGACTTATCCTATGCGCGACCTAACTAAAACACGAGTTACGACCTACGACTCATCGGAGAGGCCGACCCAACTACCCAAGCCTTAATCACATGACCGACCTAACGACTCATCTATACTGTCGACCTAACACCATCACAGCATCTCAACGACCTACGACCTATACCCTAACCCGTCCACGACTTAACTACACACCCAATCACCATAAGTCGTGTACGATTTAAGCCTTAGGTCCTATAAATCGTTGGCTCCTATAGGTCGGTCTACTCTTAAACTGGTCAGTACTTAAGTCGTTAGTCCCTATAAGCCGCTAATTCTGTTAAGTCGCTATCTCCTTAACCCATTAGCCACCAACCTGCTAACCTCCTTAGGTCGTTCCAATAATCCCACCGACCTAACTGTCACATGACCTTACCCCCTTAGGTCGGTATCTCCTAAGTCGCTCCTTTATGCCACTAGTTCCTTAAGTCGGCTAATTATTATCTCCTTAGGTCGCATACTATCTTAACTCGGTCGACACTTAGGTCGGTCAGAAACCCATAACTCGCTCACACGACCTAAGCTAACTTCCACACGAGTTAACTATCACGCGACTTAAGCTCAAGCGCCGACTCAACTCAGAACGACTTAATACAACTAACAACTTAATGCATATAGTTTAACAATGTTTCGATCCGTAAAAATACGGGTCGTTACATTCTCTCCCCCTTAGGAATTTCGCCCCCGAAATTCCAAACAAACAAGAGTAACCAAAGTTATTCCGCATGCCTACCATCCATAGCAATCACCAAACCATGCATCCAATTACTAGCCTAGCATGCAGAATTCTAAGACTAGAACAAGTTACAAATTCGTGAGATGTCACGACACCTTAGGGCTATACCTCGAAGAGTTCAGGATGAGCTGCTTTCATCCCCTCTTCCTCCTCCCACGTACAGTCGTTAACATCATCACTCCATTGTACTTTGAGCAACGTAACCGTCTTCCTCCTAAGCTGTTTCGTATCGGTTTCAACAACACGGAGTGGCTTACGAGGTCTCGTAACAACTAGATCAACCTCTAAATCTTCATAGCTATCAGCAGAAACCACCGTATTCGAGTCATGCACATACTTCCGTAGATAAGATACATGAAAAACATTGAGCATACCCGCCATCTTTTCCGGTAACTCCAAACTATAAGCGAGCTTTCCAATTCGCTCGATGATCGGGAATGGTCCAACAAATCTCGAAGTCAATTTCCCTTTCTTCCCGAATCCAATAACATTCTTCAGAGGAGAAATCTTCACAAAAACCATATCACCCACGTCGAATTCCAAATCCTTACGACGCTTATCGGCATAACCTTTCTGACGATCTTGGGCTGCCTTCATTCGTCGCCGAATGATCTCTATACAATCCGTAGTCTGACGAATCATTTCTGGCCCAAGTATCAGCTTTTCTCCAGTTTCCAACCAACATGTCGGAGAGTTACACGGCCTTCCATACAATGCTTCGTACGGTGCCATACCAATACTTGACTGGTAACTGTTATTATACGCAAATTCCACCAAATGAAGGTGATCTTCCCATGATCCTCCGAAATCCAAAACACATGCTCTCAGGAGATCTTCCAAAACTCGGTTGACTCTCTCGGTCTGACCATCTTTTTGGGGGTGATAAGCTGTACTCAAACACAACTTGGTTCCCAAAACTTCCTGGAAGCTCTTCCAAAATCCACTAGTGAACAATGAGTCTCGATCGCTCACTATACTCTTCGGAATACCATGGAATCGAACTATCCACTTAACATACAACTCAGCCAACTTCGATGCAGTCCTGGTAGATCGAACAGAGAGAATCTTGCACTCTTAGTCAAACGATCTACTATGACCCAAATCCCTTCATTCTCTGCCCTGGTTCTAGGTAGACCATCGATAAAATCCATTGATATCTGCTCCCACTTCCATGTAGGAACCTCTAATGGCTGAAGCAATCCACTTGGCTTCTTCTGTTCGGCTTTTACCAACTGGCAATTCATACAGTTGGAAATAAAATTTCCAACATCCTTCTTCATACCTTCCCAGTAGTAAGTCCTTTTCATATCCCGATACATCTTATTTCCACCTGGATGAATTGTCAACTTCGAGTGATGACTTTCCCTCAAAACTTCATATCTCAATCCATCTATATCGGGAACAACTAATCGTCCCTGCTTCCGAAGCCAACCCTCTCGATCGACTTCAAATCCTTTATCCTTTTCTGGGTCCAATCCAGATTCCAAATCGCGGATAATCTTGACAAGCTTATCGTCTCGCTTTTGGCTCTCGCCAATTCTTTCTACAAGAGTAGGTCTTATCGATAAATTTGCCAACATCTCAGGTTCCAATTCACATCTAGGCCTGAAATCAAATCCAGCCAAATACTCAAGACTCTTCCATTCCGAAAACATGGCTCCCAAACCTGCATGTCTTCGACTTAACGCATCTGCCACTGCGTTACCTTTTCCCGGAGTATAGGCTATACCAAAATCATATGATGCTAAGAACTCTAGCCACCGTTGCTGTCGAAGATTCAAGTCCTTTTGGGAGAACAGATACTTCAACGACTTATGATCTGTGAACAACTCAAATCGAACTCCCAATAGGTAATGTCTCCACATCTTCAAAGCAAATACAATTGCCGCTAACTCCAAATCATGAGTCGGATAATTCCTTTCATGCGGCTTCAATTGTTGACTCGCATACGCGACAACTTTATCCTTTTGCATTAGCACTGCTCCAAGTCCAGTACCACATGCATCGGTGTAAACCACCATCTCATCATTCCCACTTAGAATAGTCAAAACAGGAGCACTTGTCAGTCGCTCTTTCAGGATTACGAAAGCTTGCTCACACTTATCATCCCATTTGAACACTTGGTTCTTTTTCGTCAATCCTGTTAACGGTGCAGCTATCTTGGAAAAGTCTTTGATAAACCGACGATAGTATCCTGCTAATCCAAGAAAACTTCTCACATCAGATGCATTCTTAGGTCTAACCCAATCCTGGATTGCTGCCACCTTAGCGGGATCAACCGCTATTCCATTTCCAAAGATAACATGGCCTAAGAACCTCACTTCACTCTTCCAGAAGTGACACTTCGAAAACTTAGCCTTTAGCTGATGTTTTCGCAAGATTTCCAAAACAATCTGCAAGTGCGTCTTGTGCTCTTCTTCATTTCTGGAGTAAACCAAAATATCATCCATGAACACAAGTACAAACTTGTTCAACTGATCTCTGAATACTCTATTCATAAGATCCACAAAATATGCTGGTGCATTGGTCAATCCAAACGGCATTACCAGCCACTCATAAAAACCGGATGGTGTCCTAAAAGCAGTCTTCGTCACACTATCCTTAGCCACTCTCAACTGGTGAAATCCCGTTGCCAAATCCATCTGAGAAAACACCTTAGCATCGTGAAGCTGATCAAACAAGTCATCTATTCTCGGCAATGGATACTTGTTCTTCCTAGTCACTTTATTCAGCTCACGATAATCCACACACAACCTCTACGATCCATCCGCTTTGGTTGCGAACACAACTGGTGCACCCCATTCGGACACGCTACGCCGAATGAATCCTTTCCGTAAAAGGTCATCAACTTGCACCTTCAACTCTTGCTGCTCCCTAGGCGCCATCCGCCTAAGAGGCATCACAACAGGTCTGGCTCCCTCAACTAGATCGATACGAAACTCGATCTCCCTATGTGGCGGTAACCCTTTGACCTCGTCAAAGACGTCCTCAAATCCATTCACAACCGGCATCGATGACAGTCCATCCCGTGGAACAACCAGTGAATACATAAAGCTCATGAAGACGCCTTCCTCATGCTTACATCGTATCACAACCTTTCGCCCTTCCACATTCTCAACTGTCACCTCCAGCCTCTCACAATCAATCCTTGCCGCATACTTCCTAAGCCAGTCCATACCCAAAATAATTCCGAACCCCGCAAAGTTCAGAACAAAGCAATCACAAACAAAAGAGCAATCATGACTTGACACAAATAGACCACGGCATAACATACACAAACAAGACGAACCCCCAACTGGATTAGTCACAACCAATGGTCTATCAACAATATCCGGTTCCAAACCCAACCGGCCTACAAGTTCGCTACAAACAAAGGAATGCGACGCTCCAGTATCAAACAAAACCCTAACTGGAAACCACAAATGGAAACAGTACCTTGAACCACCACGCTCTTTCCTTTCTCATCAGCAGTAGGAGCTTTCAAAGATGATGGCACAGCCCCCAAAGCATAGGCTTGCACAATCTGCTTGTCCTTCCTCGGTTCCGGACAATCCCTCTTGAAATGCCCTGGTTTGTCACAGTTGTGACACTTTGCCGACACTCTTGGTTTCTTGCAATCCCTGGAGAGATGACCCTTCTGCTGACAGTTGTAGCAGATCACTTCACCCTTCGGCTTCTTCTGGCCATCCTTACCCTTCTGCTGTTGCTGCTTCCTCTTCTTGTTTCCACCCTGCTGTGGTTTGGACTCTTCCTTGGTCACAGCAACAACAGACTCTTCCTTAGGAAACAAACTCTCGTGCCTGAGAGCTTTCTCCACAAGCTTCTCAAACGGATCGTCCAGATGATCCACCAACTGCCTCCCAAGATAATTGTCCAAGCCTGTCACAAACTTCTCATTCTTCTGATAGGGAGATTCAATATACGGCCGAGCATACTTGGACAAAGCTTTAAACTCAGAAACATACTCAAGAATTGGTCTTCCACCCTGCTTGAGCTCTACAAACTTCTTAAACAGAACGGATTTCTGAGCTGTAGAAATGAACTTAGCTTCAAATCTAACTTGGAATTGCTCCCAAGTAATCTCTTCCTCTGAAGTATCAATGGTGATAGAATTCCACCAATCCGAAGCTCTCCCTTGAAGCTGTCTTGATGCAAGCTTCCTCTTAGTTGCATCCTCAATTCCCAAATCGCCAAAGATCCTTCTACAAGCATCAATCCATCTCTGAACATCAACGGTTGATTCTGTTCCCAAGAAAACCTTCCCTCCAAGAGCAGTATAGTCTTTGCACAACTTAGCAAAATCCACTGGTTTTGGAGCTTGAACTTGAACGCCAACATCTACTGATGATCCTGAAGTTGGTATCCTTCTCATGATCGAAGTCATCATAGCTTCGAACATTGCAGCATAGTCAGTAGCTCCCCCAACAGCACGGCTTTCCCTAGCAGCTTGTCTCTCACTTCGACTCATCCTTATTATCTACAAAAAGGAATGATTTAGAACACCTTGAGAAACAACTACATAAGGAGTTCAAATCCTTCTAAACTACTATATTATATATAGTAATCATCCATCAAAATACAATTACGTCTCTCTTACGTAGTTACGTCAGCGAGCGTTGGCTAAAATTGATTAACCAAAGCTCTGATACCAAATGTGACGACCGCCCATGACTCCCGCACGGAAACAAGGAAATGGTGCGCTGAAAGGTGTGCCAGGCAGCCATGGACGATAGTCAAGGTAAGGTAAACACAGAAAAGTCTATCGTATTACTCACAGCGCATGGACAAAATACAATAGAAAATACACATAGTGAAGCTTCATATAACAGAATCTCATCATATAAACTCTAATGGTTTGATACAACAATCAGCAAAGTCAATACATCAAGCCTCACTACATATCACTCAGAGAATATACAAACAGCGGAACACCCATTACATATAGTAAGAAAACAATATGCAAAAGCCTCCAGCTCGTCTTCGTCATTAACAGCGTTGGTAGCCAAGAACAGCACCTGTCACCTGCTACCTAGTCTGCCCATCCCAACATGGATGAATAGCCCAAGGTAATAAGAGTTGAAAATAAAACCTTGAGTCAGACAACAGTCTTAGTGAGCAGTAAATTAACTATCAAACATACCAAAAGAGCATAAAGGGTAAAAGGAATAGGAACTCAACCATCCCACTCCACCTCATTCTACAGTGATAGCCCCCAGACACACTAAACAGAAGTAATCATAGCAATTCAGACATTCAAAGCAAAGTAATTATCACTCAAGTCAAGGTCGGTGTTTTCCAAGTACAAACCCCCAAGGCCTAAACCAAGGTCAGATAAGCCCTTGAAAACATCGCTCTTGACCCAAGCGACGATACAACCAAACATCCAAACATCCTTGACTCTGGCCATCACTGTTATTATTGCCTTGATTTACCATTGGTTGAATGACCGCCTGTCAAGGGCTAATGGTAACCCCGGTTCTAGACATAACTCCACACGTCGTCGCAGCCCGTGCCTAGGAATTTTCACAACTACCCAGAGTACTAGCACGTCGTCGCAGCCTGTGCTTGGAACGTCATCGTGACCCGTCCCAACGTACTCTTGCTTTGAGGATGCTAGAACCTTCAACAACGATAAAATCTCAGCCTTCTAGTCATCCTCCTCGACGACTATTCCCATACTAGCTCAAGCGCCTCTCAAGCTAACCATTATCCACAAACTCGGACCGCATCACCGAGTTATCAACATGCTTGGGATGATCCCGTCTGGATTAAACCAAGGCTTTCACACATCATGCTTTGCTTCATCGCATCATAGCAAAGTCCCATCTCAACATCATGGTTTGCCTCATCGCATCATGGCAAAGTCCCATCTCAACATCATCATCAAATCTATCCATATGAGCTTCAACATCCGCTTCATATGCCACAAGCAGCTTTCCTTATTCAAGAGCCTTTCCACTTAGCTTTTGAATCATCTTCGACCAACTTGCCCAAATCAAGTTATCGATCAACTAATCAATCAAATCAAACATTAATCCAAGCAATCAATCATTCAAACATGATCTAAATAAACAATTACAACAATGATGGCAATTTCATAAATAAAGAGTCCAAATCTAACATGCAATCTAATAAGCATGAATCATGAAAAATATCTCTACAACTTGATGAATAACTTGCATAAGTGAACATGTAGTAAAATAGGTGTTGAATCATCATTAACCATAGATCTACATGCAGACTTAGGAAAAATGTACGAAATCACTATCTTTAACACATAAACAAACCACCGATCCAATATACTCCTTTGGGTCCGTGTGAGAGATAACCACCACTCACCGAATCACCTAAACACCTCAAAAGATAACAACTTCAGATCTGGACAGCGAAGAATAAGCTTGATCCGGCAAAATCTCGCTTCAATCGATGAAATCTCCCTTCAATGGATGGAAATCTTCAACTTTGGCTCTTTGATCTTCGATTTGATCTTCAATTTAGATGGAAGGAATCACTAGATTAGAGTGGAGAAAAGAAGTGAAGAAGTGTTGTAGTCGAGCTCTCAAAATGGCAGCACTTCGTCGCTTCAAAATCCAGTGCCAAAAAGTGAGGCGAACCCCTTCTATTTATAGGCAGAAATCCCCCTGAGTCGGTCGCCTCCCTGAGTCGTCCACGACTCATCAAAGCCTACGACCCATGACTCAAGCCCCTAACGACCCAAGCCTTCGAGCGACTTATCACCTATACGACCTAAAGACTTACACGACCTAGCGACTTAACTATATTGCCGACTCACGACTTAACGGCTTAGCCCTTCCCATGACTCAACAGGTACTACGACCACACACAGGACCAAATGACTTATCCTATGCACGACCTAACTAAAACACGAGTTACGACCTACGACTCATCGGAGAGGCCGACCTAACTACCCAAGCCTTAATCACATGACCGACCTAACGACTCATCTATACTGCCGACCTAACACCATCACAGCATCTCAACGACCTACGACCTATACCCTAACCCGTCCACAACTTAACTACACACCCTATCACCATAAGTCGTGTACGATTTAAGCCTTAGGTCCTATAAATCGTTGGCTCCTATAGGTCGGTCTACTCTTAAACCGGTCAGTACTTAAGTCGTTAGTCCCTATAAGCCGCTAATTCTGTTAAGTCGCTATCTCCTTAACCCATTAGCCACCAACCCGCTAACCTCCTTAGGTCGTTCCAATAATCCCACCGACCTAACTGTCACATGACCTTACCCCCTTAGGTCGGTATCTCCTAAGTCGCTCCTTTAAGCCACTAGTTCCTTAAGTCGGCTAATTATTATCTCCTTAGGTCGCATACTATCTTAACTCGGTCGACACTTAGGTCGGTCAGAAACCCATAACTCGCTCACACGACCTAAGCTAACTTCCACACGAGTTAAATATCACGCGACTTAAGCTCAAGCGCCGACTCAACTCAGAACGACTTAATACAACTAACAACTTAATGCATATAGTTTAACAATGTTTCAATCCGTAAAAATACGGGTCGTTACATCCATCTACCTCTAAAACTTATGCTGGAAAATCCGAACAGATAGCCCAACAGATTAGGTAGATATATATATAAATATATAGTTATATATAAAAATTACAGGTACGCTCTCTCAAGGAAGACACCACTCCAGGGCTTAGGTATTCGCTCAACCTAATGCTCTGATACCAACTTTAACAACTCGACTTCCTATCTCCAGGAAATCGTATCATCTCGTTAATCATAAAAAGTAATTAACAATTTGTAATTACTATCTTAACTAATTAACTTCTTAATTAATTATATTAACCATGATTAATTACTATAATTAATAAATCTTTAATTGCTTCATTAAGTAATTATTAATAAATTTAAATTAACAATTAATCCTTAATTAATTACTTAATTAATTAATTTTCATTTTAATTAATTACACTTAGTAATTAATCTTAAGTTAAATTCATTAATTAATTAATCACATTGATTAATTAACTAAATAATTAAGTAATTAACTCTTAATTACTTACATAAGTAATTATCTCTAATTACTTTCATTAATAAATCTTAATTACTTCTAAATTAATTACTTAACAAGTAATTACTTCATCATTAACCAAATCCTTAATTCTTTTATTAATTTATTACATCATAATTTATTAACTTCAACAATTACATTAATTAATTCTTTAATTGATATCATCAAACGATTACCCAATAACCACTCAACTTTAATTACTCCATGAGTAACCTCTACTAGTTACTCCCATAATTAATGACTTTCGTTCTTAAATATGTTCAAAGATTTACTCTTGATTACTTCATTAAGTAATTACACTTAATTAATTCATAATTAAGTGTTTATTTAAAATTAAACAAATAATTAACTAATTATTTAAAATTAATTAAACAATTAATTAATTAACTTCTTATATTTCAAAATCTTTAATCAATTAAGAAAACATTTATCTTAATTAAACTCTTTACTTATAAACAAATCATTTTAAGTATTCTTAAGTTAATAACAAGGATAAATCAACCCTATTTATCTTCATAATTAAATTATTTGAATTAATCAAATTTTTAATAACTTAAAATCAAATTATTCTATTTGGATTTCAAAATCATAATAATAACCTTATTTGAAAATAAGAAATTTAGAAATCAATTTAAAGTCTAAAAAACTTATATCTTCTAATTCAAACTTCTTCGCTTTGAATAAAAAATTTAAACTTAAGTTTTAAACATTATTTTAAAACTTATCTTAAAACTTTGATTTAATATTTGAATTCAGTCAATACCCTTTTTAAATTAACATTCAAAATTAAAGGAAGTTAATTATTTCAAAAGAACTCATTTTAAACAATTTTCAATTAAAATAAATTCAATCAATACTTTTAAAGTTTGATTTACATTTTAATTCAACACAACAAGTTTTTAACTTGTTTTCTTTTATAAAACTCAAGCTTGGTTTCGATTATTCAAACCACAAATTAATTTTGTAACTTGTCTTTAATTGTACAGAATTAACAAAACACACAACCCAAAACCCGAGACTGTCACGGCAAAAACACGAGAACAACTCCGAGAAACCCCCAGCACCATACGCTTCGAGTCGCCCCCGATGCTTACACGCATACATGCCCGAGAGAAGTTCGTCTTCCCCAAAACATGATTCCAGTGCACACATCAACGTGCACCATGCACGGTGCCCTCCTGCCAACGGCCGTCGTGGGTCATCGCACCCAACGCCGATCATCTCATAAACACGCACGAACCCAAAAACCCACCCAGATCCAACAATCCATGTTCGAATCAAAATTTGAACCTCAAGCTCGAAATTGCAGAACCATTCGTCCCCAAACCTCCAACCACGGCCGACAACTTCCATGCCGTGGAACCTTGCCGTTCCCTCCATCGAGTCGCCACACCCAAGAACTCCATTCTCTCCAAACGCGATCAAACCCGATCCACAATCCTCGATGCAAAATCCGCGACATCCAAGCCCAACAAAAGTCAGCAAAAACCCTAGTTCGCTCTAATTCGCACGATTCAGACACTTGAAAATTTTAATTGCAATTTTCCCATCTTTAACAACACGAATGCTTGCTTTACCCAAGATTTCAACTCAAATGATGGTTTTTATCATCGGCAATTGACCAAATTGTCGAAGCCATTCAACATTTAGTTACCAGTTGAATATCACTTTAAAAATTAGGGAATGCATGTTAAAATTCATAGTTTCTAACACCTAACCATTTATATAATCCAAAACAAGAATTTAGGTTGTTGATTTCTGACATGAATCAAAGGTTTACTGCTATTTTTAAATTTTAACTTATTTATTCAAATAAAAATCCTGCAATGATATTAAACACAACCATCATCCATTTACTAACAAATTTCATTAAATTATCAAGGCTAAATAATGATTGTTTGGGAGATTTGAATGAATTAGAATGATCATAGCCTATAACTTAATAGAGCATACTTATACAGTAACAAACATGTATCTCTTCTTTGCATACAAACATGCAAATCTTTTCCACAAAACAACTGAAACTAAACTACTATATACACATGCACTTAAGTTAGGCAAGACTAATATGCTTTTTTTTTAATTTTTTTTTACTCACTTGATGGAGCAGAGCAGGCTTTTAAACTTTCCAGGCTCTTGAATCATTAAATTTGAAAAATACTTTGATTGCTGATGAAAAATTCTCTGCATGCTTTTGAATTGAAGTTGTACTTCATGCAGGTTGAAATAGAACTTAAATTTGCAGTTGCTCTTGAAAACCCTTGAATTTGCAGGTTGCAGATTTACTTGATGTTGCAGATTGAAAACTACAGATTGAAGTTTTGTAGATTTTTCTTTGTTTTGGGTTTAATTTCAGATTTTGATTTGTTTTTGATTCAAATTTCAGGTTTTGGAAATTTGTTTCTGCTTTTGCCATTAACATTTGAAAGAAAGATAAACAAAATAAAAAATGAAAAAAAATATGTTTATTAAAAAAAAATGAAGACACTTGTTCTCAAAGATTAACACTTGTCATTTTATCCACTTAATCTCCTCACAAGTGTTATTAAGGTATGCTAACATGTTTACACATGTCATTAAGTATTTTAATTAAATTTTTATTTAATTTAAATGTAAATATAAACTAACATGTTTAATTTGCTTTATTAATGAATACTTACATATGTGAATATAAATTAAATCCTTTAAAGAAAATATTAGAAAATTAATTATAATATAAATAAATCTTATACATGTATTTTTAAAAAAAAATCTAAAACTTATACATATACATTTATAACCATTTAAAATTTTAAACATTATAAAAGAAAACAAAACAAAGCTTGTTTAAATCATTTTTAAACTATCTTATTTAAAAATGAACTATTATCTTATATTTTTGGAAATAGATTGAATTAATCCTTAAATTATCTTTTGAAAAACATTATGTTTTAAAACAAAGCTTCTATTACAATATTCATTCATATATAATTTATTAATAGATTAAGATTAAATTTCAAACAATTCCAAATTATAACATACACATACATATATATTACAATTTGAAAATTTAACTTTATTTAAAACAAAAGATATTTCTATTCACAATATATATCAATTATATATATTATAAACAGAATAAAATTTCATTAGCTTTTGAAAAACAATTCTTATCAAATTTTGCCAAATTAAAAATTTATTAACCTTTAAAGATTACATTTACCAATTTAAACTAAAATTATAAAGAAAATTTATCAAACTAATTTAATTATTATTATAGATTATTAAATCGATATTGCCCAAAATTCCGGGTCTTTACACCTATGCTCTGATACCACGTTGTAACATCCCCTTTCTGGAGGTTCGAAGCTAAGTACTACATATGCTGCAGTTATCCATAGTATTAACTTCCGGTGACCAAGTATGGTAATGTTAATGGTATCCATAATATCAGAAGCACTTGAATATGAAAGAAAAACACCATAGATTAAAAACATTTTTTTATTACATTTCAAAACAACATTTCATATTCAAATTACAAAATCCCAAACGTTTCCCGAGTTCAGATCAAATAAAATTATTACAAAATATGCCAAGAGAGACATACAAAGATGCCCCCTTGGATCACCAGAGTAATAAATAGTCATAAATAACTTAATACGATACAGCGAAATCAAACAAAATAAAACAACAACTCCTAAATAACTATCCGTCAGCCACCCCCACCTGATTGTCTCCGAGGGCTTTATTCCCCAACCTACTAAAAACTTGTAAATCCTAAATCCTCAGCCTACTCAAATCAATTTTGAGCACCCGAGATTTAAAGAGGAAAAAACATAAACTCGAGCCAAACATAAAGCCTGGTGTGAATAATACTATACATCTCGGTTATTTGGTATTAAGTGAGACCACGTCACTCAGCGGAACGAGTTTCCCTTCACTAATATCCTTTTAAAACATATCTTTTGCAAATCATAATCCTGCAACCCAAAACTGGTTAAAACTGTAAAGAATTATCATGTAAACATACATATTAGGAAAAAAATGAACTGTCTTTCTGAAGACTATAGTTTTGTTTGGCTGACTACTAACCTTTGGCTGACTCGGGCCTGCCGAACAATATAAAAAAATAATCTAACCTCTGTTAGATACTCCTCTTCTGGACGGTATGTCCCTTACTTATTTTCTCATAGGGTCACCTGATCCTAAAGATTTGGCGAGCTCACCAATAACCTACATTTGTACAAATATATATTCTCTTTTGTGTGTAATAATCATTTTAGTCTTACCTGTGACAAAACCATACTCATTGGAATTTTGGACTAAATTAGCTGAGGCTAGTAGCTAATGTATAGGGCGTAGCCATATACCAATTCCATCTGTATACAGAAATCAGAGTCAATTTGCTTAGGGTAATCTTCCCTTAAATTTTCCTTGAAAACCTTTTCTTCTCAAAATGATTTAAACCTTAAAATCAAACTTAAACAAGGAAAATATATACTTATGCTTTACTCAAATCATCTTTCTATGTTATATATATATATATATATACTTTACTCAAATCTTTATTGATGAAAACATTTAAACCTTTGAAAGAACCACTTTCGAATCCATTGAAAGTACCCCTTATGAAACCAAGTAAACCCTTCTTTATAACCTTGGCCGAAAGGCGAAAACATTGCTTTCGAAACAATTGAAAAGCCTTTCCTTCGAAAGATTTAAACCTTAGACATCCTCCTTTAAAACCTTTAAACATTGCCTTTTGAAACCATTGGAAAACCTTTCCTTTAGAACCTTTCGGAATAGTTGGAAATCCTTTCCTTTCAAACCTTTCGAAACCATTAGGAAACCACCCCTTAGAAACCCTTCTTTAAAACCTTTCGAAAGCATCAAAACCTTTATAAACAGCAACCTTTCGAAAGAATTTAGGTTCAATTAAATATGTGAAAAACTTTCGAAACCATTTAGAATTAACTCTTTTGAATCCCTTGGGTTCTACTTTCAACTGAGAAAAAGGGTCATAAAAATTTAAGTCGAAAGCACTCTTTCGAAAGCTATTCCTAAGTAAAGAGATGATGGTGTTGAAACCAACCCTTCTGAAAGCATTGGAGAAGTGGCTTAGGTTTTAAAACAAAGTATTCCTTTCGAAACCATTGACTTCGAAAGAAAAGAAAGCGGCAGCAAGTGGTTTCGACCTCTTCAAAAACATTTACCTAAAACAAAAGGCGCAACCTATTTGAAACCATTTCTTCAAAATAATTTGACCTGGTCGAAAGCCAACCAAGTCAAAATCACTTCCTTCGAAAGAAAAGCAGGAAAGTTTTCATTTAAAAGTAAAGCAGCGTTTGGACCCTATCAAAACCTAATGTCTTGACCCAGTACCTTCTGCCTATGTTCAATTCACTATATACCAAGTTATTAATACTATGTGCATTGGTTTTGATAGTAATGAAGGCGGAACTACTTAATCGAAACCTAAATGCCGAAAGAGGCAAAACAAGCTAAAATCATGTAAAATCTGTTTTTAACTCTAAAAAGAAATACATTTCAACTAACATGCCTTGTTTTATCAAAATTTTATTGGTTGCTAATTTTCTTTTCTAAAAGTGCTTTCAAAATTTCTGAAGTAAACAATTTAATTTATTTAAAAAATACCCCTTCTCCTTTATAAATATATAAAATATTTAAGTCACATACCTTAAATAATTTTATATATCTATTAAAACACTTAGGAAAATTCTACAAAAGTTCCAAAAAATCATTTTTAATATGTTTTCTAACATATTTTTATTTCAGACCCAACTAGCCGTAAATAATTTTTAACCAAAATCATCATTTTCCTTACTAGAAAATTAATATGAAATCCACATTAATTCAGAAAATTATAAAAATTGAATCCAATCTCTAAAATATCTTTTTTGATCTAAATCTTAAAGAGCAAGGTATTTGGATGTCATTTAATAGGGTTTTCACATTAAAACATATCATAAAACCTATATGAATAAGCATAAATCAACAACAAGCATATATATAAACATTTTATCCTTCAAAATCATGGCTCAACATTGCAAATAAATTCGAATTATCCTTAAAATCGAGAATAATTAAGAAAATAAGAGATCTGATAATTATTCACCTTATCTTTGAGATTAAGGAGTTTGAGACTTGATTGAATTTGATTTTGATTACTCTTCTTCCTTTGATTGCTTTCTCTTTCTCAAGCTTGACTAATGGTGGCCAGCCTCTACTTTGCCTTTGATTTTGAAATGAACGTGAAGGGTTTAGGGTATAAGAATAATCATTTTTCTATTTTACCCCTTCTCTATTTAACTTTAACTCATCTTTAGTTCATTGTTTACATGGCACAACTATCCCTTAGTTTAATCACAAATCTCAACCCCCTAATCATCACATTACTTTATTTAATTTAGCTAATTAAATATTCTAAATAATGTTACTAAAAATTAGGGTCATTACAGTGGAGCTCTTGTGGCAATGAGCCTTTGATGTATGGGGCCTTTAATGGACATGGACCTCTTGCGGTCATGAGCCTTTGATGACTGGGACTTTTAACGGCCAGGTCCTCTTGCAGTCATAAGTCTTTGATGGTTGGGGCCTTTGATGGCCATATAATAATCTACTCATTTCCAATAAATTCATTTTAGGTCAACAAAGTTTATAGGTCCCAGATAGGATTACCTTTGCGCATGATTAAGGGGCCTTCCTAATTTGGTTTTAGTGGCCCATCCGTCGGATTCTTAGTATTTTCCATGACTCTTCATTGTGCTAATTCTTCATTTTGAAATGATATTCCTCTTGATCTAGAGTTATAGTACTTTGATATTCTTTATTGACACTCATCCATTCGCATGGTTGCATCATCTCTTAACTCATTGATTAAGTCCAGAAATTCTTTCTTTAATTCCTAATTTGGATTGAATGCACACAAAATCCTTCAAGTAGAAGGTACTTTAAATTTAACTGGGAGCATGGCTTCGCATTCACATGTTAGGGAATATGGGGTATGACCTGTTATTGTCTTAGTCGAAGTTCTATATGCCCATAGAACAAGAGGTCGTTCTCTTGCCCAGTTTCCCTTTTCCTTGTCTAACAACTTCTTTAGAATGGTTTTTACAATGTTGTTGGCTGCCTCGATGACTACATTTTCCTTAGGATGAGCTAAAGATGAAAAGCTTTTGACGGCCATTCTTGTTACAAAATTGGATGAATTCTCCACTCTTAAATTGTGTTCCATTATCGGATATTATCTAATATGGAATCCCGAATCTAATAACAATATTCTTGATTAGAAATTTAAGAACCATTCCTGATGTAATATTCGAAACTGGCTCGGCTTCTACCCACTTTGTGAAATAACCAATGGCCACCGCTGCATATTTAGCCTCTCGTTTGGATATTGGAATGGCCCTGTTAAGTCAATTCCCTTTAACGACCCGAAATTTTCAATCCCGAAAATTCCAGATAGTTAAGGAAAGAAAGAAAGAGATAGATGAAGAATAAACAGAAACACCAAAACACAGATTCTCACATTCATAGCGGACAAAATATAATATCAAATAATAATAGTTATACAAAGGAAAACTGTATCAGTAAATTTACATTTAAAAACATCAGAGTTTTCATCATTTACAAACACTGGACAGCTAATATCACATGTCCCAGACAATCTACAGTATATACACAACGAAATACTTTCCATACGTTCCTGCCATCCAGCTCGCCTCCTGAGCTCCAGAACGACCTTACCTGAAAATCTGTAATACTCGGTTTGACCCGAGCATTACATCAAAGTAACACCCCGGTCAAGATGGAAACCAGCGTGAGTAAACCCATATAACCTGGAATACAACAACATAAAACTTACATAAAACCCGGGGTAACTCGTATCAATTTACAAATTAACAATTTGTAATAGATATCATTTATTTCACACATCAATTTCTAAGTACCAAAACTTAAATTAAATGGTCTATTTCACTTAAATCATTCCATTCCAGCCTATTTATTTCACTTCTCAATCTATAAAGAATCGAAGTGGTTTCGGGTATTAATAATACCCGATTCCGGTCTCTTCGAATTCAATACCATCTTAACCCAAATTATTCAAGTAAAATACAATTCAACTTAAATAAAAGGTGTCACCCTTTTTACACAGCAATTCATCATCGATAGATAACCATATTATCATTGTTCACCCAAAGCATATCATATCACAAAACATTTCATATCAGAGATATCAATCAATTCAAGACATTTAATCATCATTCAATCATTCATAAGCAAGATGGATCATTTCCAAAATTAATTTAATTTATCTCTAATTAAATCAATTACAAATCTTTAATCACATAGATTATCATTACTTAACATTAATTAATTACAAATCAATTAATTAATCATCTTTAATTATCCATCTTAATTAATCACCCTTGACTAATTATCCTTTAATTACAATAAGTAATTCACCCTTAATTAATTACTCAAATTAATTATCCTTCATCCATTCACATTAATCACATTGATCCTTAATTAATTTCTCAAATTAATTATTCTTTAATCACTTACATTGATTAATTATCCTTTAATTAATCACACTTACTAATTTATTTACTCTTAATAAATTTCCTTAATTAATTAATCAACCCTTTAATTAATTACATTATGTAATTAATCCTAATTACCTCCTTTAGGTAATTTACCTTTAATTACTTCCATCAAGTAATTATTCAATTGGTCAAATATCCTCAGTTAATTAACCTTGATCATTAATTAATTTGACCCTTAATTTGTAATTAAATTAATTAACCCTTTAATAGATTAATCCTTTAATTTATTACATTAAATAACTGTTATTAATTATTTTTAATTAAGTGATTACTCATAATAAATTAATCATCCTTTAATCAATAACTTGATTAATTAATCAGATTAATAAATTAATTCCTTAAATTGATTTCACAACTAATTACTAATTACCTTAGTAACTTATTTTATTAATTGTTTCCTTAACTGATTACATTAACCAATTAGCCATCCTTAATCCATTAAATAGATTATACTTTATTTATTAACATCATTTAAATCATCCTTTTTTTTAAAAACATATAAGAATTTACCTTCTATAAAATTATTCTAAACAAACAAATTTTAAACATTTCACTTTGGAAAAGTAAATGACTTGCTTAAAACATAACAATACTTTTAGAACTTTGTTTATATTTCTTTTGAAAACTCATTCCTTTTGATGATCTTTTTAATACTTGATTTATTTGTCAACTAAGCCTAATACAAGTTACAGACCCGAGCCCACACTATCATTACTCGAGTCCAACTTGTCATCTTCCCGAGCCAACCAATCTTCAACACCACTCGATCAAAACTCGAGTTCAAACCCGAGTAAAAATATCATTCTCCCCGAAGCAATCAACATGGCAACAAAAGCAGATACAGGATGATCCATGTGCACGTGCACATGAGTTCGTCAACGTTTCGACCGTCAATGACTACGCCTATGAGTCACCGATGACCCCCTTCGAGCTTCCCTCCACTCTGTTCCCACCTAAACGCTAGGAAGCAAAAACGAGCAAGACGAAACTCCAGAACCCAAAACCCGATCAGTCAACAATCCCTCGTGCCGCCGCTATTGACCACCTGTAACCCCGTCGCCATGCCTGAGGATGTGCCAGGCCCCTTTCTTCTGTTTCCCCCTACCCTAGCTCAATTCAACGCTGCCAAAATGTCGCACCATCCTCACAAAAACCAACAACCTAAACCAGCTCCTAAACCCTAGTTCACCTTCGCCAGTACGCTCGGGCGATAATTAAATTACCCGACTATTTATCTGATGATCCCTGCTTCACAAGCCTCCTCCAACTTCGATCACAACCACCATCTCTTCCTAGGTTGCCAGAAATCGGCAGATAACCAAAATTTGGCCAACTTATCATACCTCACTATTTATACACCTAAAATTCAAGACTTAATTTTTAAAAATCATCATTTTAAGTAATAAATCAGATCATATACTTGAATTCATGATTTATTTAAACCGAGATTTTGATATATTCATGATTTTACTGTATTTCTTCATTTTGTTAAACATTATCTTTAAATCTTGCTTAAAAATATTTTTAGATCAAATACCATATCATTTCAACCTAGTTTGATTTATACATCCAAGCCTAGAAAGAATCCCGGAAGAAGATATTGAATTTTATCGGGTTTTAAACCTGTTCAACTAGAGCAGAGCCAATACTCTGTATTCACATTCACATCCATATATATATATCCAGTTTACATTATACAATCATGCAAACTAGTTTATTACCTTTACTTTAGATATTAATTTTATGCATTTACACTTAATCAGGTTTAAATATTTTTAAAAGAAAAAGAATTGCTTACTCACTATTTTAGTTTACATAAGGGCTTGCTTTTCATGTCCAGCCATGTATATAAATATCTACACTCATATACATACTTAAAAACCATTTTAAAATAACATGCATAGCATAATTCTAATCGTGCTTAAAGGATCATCGCATGCTATTACAAGATATATCAAATTTCCAAGTTTTACTCACCATTTATGGAGGAAACAGAGAAGCCTGTAATGTTTTGAAATCTAGGAAAAATGCTTTTGATTTTTGAACCGGAATTCTTGTTAGAAAACTGAGATGAATTGCTAGGTGATCTGAAACTTAGATGAGTTGCTGAACTGCTTTGAAACTGATTTAACTAGAAGCTTGCTTTGAATTGCTTGAATTCTTGGATTTGTTTTACTAGAATTTGTTTTACAGGGTGAAGATAAAAATGTTTACAGGTTTCTTTTGTTTTCATTTCATTTTTCTTCTTCTTTTTGTTTTAGTCTATAAAGATGAAAGAATCATCTCAGCCTGGTTTGCTAAATCACTTATCTATATTTTCAAAAACCATGCCACTTGTTAATTATGTATGTAATTTTAGCAACAAATGTTTTATGCATGATTACAAAGCTTTACAAATGTCAAACTCCTTAATATATATATATATATATATATATATAAAATTTTATGTTAATAAATATGTGTTTTATGTTTAATACTTATATATATTTTGTATTCATTACATATGTATTTTAAGAAAGTATGCTATCCTCTTGATAAATCCTAATTTAAACTCAAACTATTATATTCTAAATCAATAAATATTATCTTTAATGTTTTAAAATAATAGAATTTAACTTTAACTACCCTTAGAAAATTATTGAATCCCATCTATGCCTCCAAATCACTATACACATACATACATATATATATATATATATATATATATATATATATATATATCAGCATTATAATGTTGGCATATATTTATATGTTTATGTTAATCTCTTATAAAATTATCATTTCCAGAAATTTATAATACAATATTCACTATAGTTTTCAAATTCATTTAGATATACTTAGATTTTTTTTAATATATTGTCAGGATTCTATTTGTTTAACCATATAAAATCAATATCTCGTAGTAAATATCAGTTGATTATGCAATTATTAGATGACCAAAATTCGCGTTATCACGTTCCCCATACATCAAAGGCCATGGACTTGAAATAGAAGTCAATTCACATGACGGTAGCATGAAATCTTAGAAATTTTTTGACATATTTCGCATCTTATGACATAATCATTGGCTTGGCTAGTCATCTAGGGAAAATAGAAGCCTTATCTTATAACTTCCTTAGCTAACTTTATACCATTGGAAAGGTCTCCACAGAACCCTCCATGGGCTTCCCTTAGCAATCCTACCTCTATCTTTGGATTAACACATCTTAAGTAAGGAAGTGAGTATCCCTTTTTGTAAAGTATCCCGTTTGTCTTGATAAAAGCCGGGCCTTGATGTTTTATCCTCCTTGTTTCCTTTTTATCTGTTTTAGTGTTCCTTTTGTCAAATATTCAATGATGGGTGCCATCTAATTATCCTTGTGTTGATCGCTTATTTCTGCATGAGAAGGTCTTTCTTGATGAACCTTAGCTTCAACTTCCTTTTCCTTATTTTTTGTTAAAGATTGATATTGGTCAACGTTAAATCTTCATTTTCTGAATTGAAGCCTTTCTCCTCTATACTAAGATTCACTTAGTAGCGGACCAGCACATTTCAGACTTCTAGTGCCCGTCGTGTGCTAGCCAACTAGCCAATGAGTCGGCTTGAGAGTTCTTGCCTCTGATCAGTTGGTGTATTGAAAATTATTTGAACTAAGTCAGCATCTTTAATATCTTCTTGGCATATAATGTCAATTTGACATCTTTCATCTGATACTTCTAATTTAGCTGGTTCACCATCAATTGTAAATCACTAAAAATTTCGATTCTAGGAATTTTCCAATGGAGGGCTAGGGTAAGTCCTGCTATTATAGATTCATATTTTGCCACATTGTTGGTGGATGGAAAACCTAATTTCGTTGCATAGTGCAAACGATGTCCATCATGAGTTATAACTGCATATTCGACTCCAGCTCCTTATTCTTTCGAAGCCTCATCCAAGAAAAATTGCCACTTAGATTTTAGGTCTTTTTCTTTCTACGATTTCTCTTTAATGAATCTGGTACATTCATTGACAAAATAAGTTAATGCCTGCCCTTTAATTGACGTTCGGGGCAGGAATTTAGTATCGTATTGGCAAGTTCAATTCCCTACTTAACCAACCTTCCTGAAGCTTCCGATTTACTAAAAACTTGCTTGAGTGGGAAACTGGTTAGGACTTTGATTGGATGTGCTTAAAAATGAGCTCTTAGTTTGTGAGCGGTAAGTATTAAATAGTACGCCAATTTCTCTATAACCGGATATCTAATTTCTGCTTCATTGAGTCTTTTGTCGATACAATATACGGGAAAGATAAGTTCCATTTTCTTCTCTTATGAATACCGAGCTAACTCATATTCAAAAACTTCCATATAGAGATAAATGCTTTCTCCATCCATAGGGCTAAAGGGAATCAGTGACTTTTTCAAATGATCTTTTAGTTCTCGGAAAGCCTTTTGATAATCCTCATTCTATTCGAAGCCTTTCTTCTTCTTGATCACATTGAAGAAGGGAATGTATTTATCGGTAGCCTTGGAAATAAATTGATTCAATGCTGCCACTTTTCCATTGTAATGACCCATAATTTCTGTCATTTGAAATTCGTATATTTAATTGATTTTAAATATTAACAAGTAAAATTTGTAAGTCGAATAAATTTTATTTCGAATATTTAGATTTAATTGGATAATTAAATCGATAATTTAATATTTGAAATTACAGATATAATTCGAAATTGGGTTTAATGTGATTAAATTTGATTTGTAAAGTTGTATTAAATATTGGAGTTAGAATGATGTTACAAAACTTTTAAAATTGAATTAAAAGTTAATTTGTGGAAATTGAATATTTTAATATTTAATTGACGAATAAAAATAGTCATTTTTCAAACAGTCTCAGATTACGAAAAAACTAGTTTCATTGCATCCGTAATATTATATTATTGTAAGATTTCAAATTTCGTGTCAATCGGATTTGCGGTTTGTCCGGGGCAAGCTAAAACGCACTTAAATCGGTTTAAGTGAATTTTTAATTTAAAATAGTTGATTCGAAAGCCTATCTTTCAGATATGATCGAATTGGCTCTCGATACCTATTTCATTGTGTCCGGAACGCGGGTTAAACCCTAGAAACGTCAGTCGGCACGCTTCGTTTAGAGTTCGGAAAAAATCGGAGATGAATAGTATTTCGTCAAATTTTCTATAAAAGGACCTTAGCATCTCATTTTACACAAACCCTAGAGAACTTAGGTCAGGTCGCCATTTTAATTTCGATGGCCAGAAAACACCCATCTTCCTCCTCCTTTATCTCCACATCCACGCCCCTATGGCCTTCGACGTCAAGTAAGAAAATGGAGAGGTTGGAGAGATCTATCGACTGTACGGTGATGATCGGGTTTAATGGAGTAAATCGACCACGATTTGCATTTGAACGCCGCGCGTTCAATCACTTTTTTCGTGCGGCACAGGGGGCCAAGCTCGTTCGTATACAAGGCGGAGGTGGAGTTCGCGTAGACCTTCGAAGTGGTGGTGGTTGATCGATCTGGAATCAATCGTAGTTCGTGCGAAAATTCGTGCAAAGCGGTGGCTATAATGGGTTTTTTGCGTTCGTTAACCTGGAAAAGAAATGAAGGGGAGAAGAAAGGAGACGTGCGGCCGAGATCTGTGCAAGCAAAAATGAACGGCTCCGATCTCTTCTAGGTTAAAAGAAAATAAGATTGTATATTAAATTATATATAAATGTGTACAAACTTTAAAATGTTGTAACTCTTTCATACGAGGTCGAAAATTGACAAAACGTGTTGCGTCTGGTTCGTATTGACGAGCACTACGCAATGGAGCTAGATTGGGATTGATTGGAGCTAGTGTGAACTTTGGGTAAAATTAAACGCTCGTTTAATTTTATTCGGAATGAAACACTGCAACTGTTATTGGAAGCAAGGTGAGAACTTCTCACTCAATCGAATTGTGTTTCGATTTAAATTTTAAATAGTTAGATTTAAAATGGCTAGATCGTGTTGATTGTATGCTTAGATGATAAATTGTTATTTGCTGTATTGTAATAGACCATATATGCCGTATATTAAGCGGAGGTTATTTATTAAACACATATACCGCGATATTCCACCTTGAAGTGGAATTGGTATTATATATGTACTTGGAGTTGATTTCCCGCATTATATAGCGGATGAGACCCTATTGCGCCGCATCATAGCGGACAATATTTTATATAAACTCATGTACCGCGATATCCCGTATTGAAATGGGATTGGTATTGTGCTAACATCTATGGATGCAGGGAAACGGTTGGAGGGATCCAACAGGATTCCTCACCTGTATTGATTTATTTAAAGATATTATGATATATTCTGTTATCATAGGATATATGATGGTTTGGATGCCGTGATTGTGATATTTAGTGCTGTTGCAGCATTAGGCCTATTTTGGAAAATTAAGAATGTTTAAGTGATGATTTTCAAATTTAAAAGGATTTTAAAGTGATTTTTGAAAGCATAAGTTTTATTGAATTTTGGAATTGATTCATTTCAAATAAATAAACTTATAATTTTAATGTTATAATAAAAATATGATTTTTGGGAAATATAGTTTAAATGTGATTTTTAAAATATGGAGTTAATGATTTTATAAAATAGTTTAAATTGAGATTTTTGAATTTATTATAAAAGCTCTATATATAAGATTTATAAAATTGGATTTTTTTATAAATCAAAGTGATGAAATTATAAAGGAGTTTAAAAGATGTTTTAAAATGTATTAAGTATCGAAACCATAGATTTCAACATTCATTGTTGAAATAGACGTTTTCGAGAAATAAAAAGGAAATAGTGGACTATAACACTGTTGTTATAGTAAATGATTTTCGCAAGGAAATGTTTTATGTATTATTATTGGGATTTATATATCTATCTTAATTTGGAATCCCTATACTAGTGATTTTTGGTTGTCATAACAATGTTTTACGCAACATTCGTTTTGACTCAAATAATTGTGTTTAAGAGAATGTTTTCCTTAAAGATTAAAATATATACTTAATTGTGATTTAAGTATATTGAATATTTTCCAAATGTTGAAAATAAATAGATTTGTGAATTACTTATTATTAAGTAAGTATGGAAATGTTTTTCCAATATGAAGTGAAATGTTTTGAGATTATATCTTTTAAAGATAAATTGAAAGTGAATATTTGAAATCGATTTGAAAATCATATATCAGTGAATATTTGGAAATTTAAATTCACCATGGAATTTATAAAAGAAAGGGAAATTCGTTTAAAAATAAACATTGGTTTATTCTTGAAGTATGGAAATAAATTTACGGATTTGGAACGTAAATTAAAAAGTAAATCTGTAAGGATTTATTTGATTGGTTTAAATGAACCATTCTGAAATGAAAGTGTATTCTCCCTGGAAAGCCGAATAAAATTTTCTGAATAGCTTTGAAAAATACATACATACATACATACATACATACATATATATATATATATATATATATATATATAATTCTAGAATTGGCTTTTGTGAAAAGGATACTTTGGAGAAATTAACTTCTTAAATTGTTTTAAATCCTTTAAGTAAAGATTTATTAAGTCGATATAGAAATGATTATTGCTAAGATTTAATCAATAATTGTTTTAGAAAATAGTTATTTAAGTAGTTATACTCTATCTACTAATTTTTATTTTGAAAATTTGTTTGGACTTAAGTTATATGTAATATTGGTATAATATTTTTATAACTAATATTTTAAGTAAAGTGTTTAAAAAAAATAGTTTTATTTCAAAGTGTTTTCCTGATATATTTTGGATAAGTGTTATAAATTATTTTAAAGTATTTGAACTCGGCATATTTCCAGTGAAAATGAATAAATATTTGGAAGTGTTTCCACGTAAGGAAAATGATTTGAAATTTGTTTTCAAGAGTTGTAAAAGTGAAAAGTGATTTGAAATTTGTTTTCAAATGGTTGAAGTGTGGAAAATTATACCTCCTAAGGATATTTTTGGAAAATAAATAATTTGGGAAATTATTTGGAATCTGGTGATGCTGTGCATATCTATTGACAGTTAAATAACCGGATATCAATATTTATCTTTAAATAGGTATTTGTTGTGATTTTCTTGAATATTAATGCTACACTTATTTTAAAATAAGCGCTCGTTATTCGGTTTAGCCGGGAGAGGACCTTTGGGTCATAAATCCCATTCCGAATAGTGATACGTCGTAATGGATAGCATTTGAAGACCGGTGTTGAAGACCGAATATTTTCGAAAACGGAAGGATTACCGTTGAATGCCTCTACATCGGCTGATCCTCGATATAGAGATTTTATCACCCTTTGTGATGAGAATTCCGGACGTGATTAGTGAATATCCAGATTTCAAGGGCTTCTTTGGAAGTGCCTTTGGTTCCGTTCAATCCCGGAATGGACTTGTATGGATGTATGTCTGACATTACATTTTGAGATGCAAAGCTGGTTTCTATCAAATACATTTCTATTGGTGGCGGAGAATTTATTCTCTTAGCTTAACACCCTTCTCTGAGACGTACGAGCTCAGAGGTTATGTAGTTGATGGTTAGTAGTGATATATTCCCAATTAGGTAACATGGCATGCTGAGTGCTGGTGATCATTTGTTGATCAAAGCGTGGCTTTTATGAAAAGCGTAGCTTTGTGGACGAGACTTCGTCAGACCTCACACCCCGGAAACGGTCAAAACAGGAAGAATGCAGCAAGTTTCTTTGGGGATAGCGCCCACATAAGGTATGTACATTTCCTTCTAGATAGAGGTCGTATTATGGTATGGAGCCCTGATACTTAATCTATGTGGTTGCTGCAAATTTATTTCTTTGTGGTTGTTGGTGAATCCTAGGATAAAGATTGGTTACGACCGGGGGATGGCATACTTGTGTCAGTAGTTACCTAGCTAGAGTTAACCCGGCCTTGTGTTGGCAGAGATCCGGTTATGTTCTCGGGGCGTCTTTCCAAAGGCGTACCCATGTGGCAATGGGAAGTTCCTTGGCCTGACCATTTTTTGGAAATCCAAAGAAACAATATGAGCTCTGTACGGTTTTAGTTGTAGAAGCTGCCATCTAATATGGTAGCTATAGTAGGCATACTATAATGGTACCTATGCTGGCTAAGATTAATATTGTACTTTCGAAATGTTTTCCTGCACTTTGCACTTATAGTAATAATATCAAAGAAATTTGCGTATCAAGCATGTTTGACTATCATAAGGAGAAATCTCCTCCAATTCTGCGTTTGCATTGTGTGTGTGTGGCAGGAGGCCTTATGGTGGTTACATTTTCTAAAAGCATTGCGGATCTATTTTAAAATATTTTCTTTGTTTATTTTTAAAGATAAACTGTTTTAAGTTCTCACACAAGTCCCATGACTGACCTGGAGTTTATTGTTCCCTTCCTAAACTCTGGATGCCCACCAATTTTAACACAGACAGTCTAGAGTCAGATTATCAGGTCATTCTGGAATTCAGGAGTTGCTGTGGAGATCTGGAGGCAAGCTGGATGGCATGGCGTATCAACTAGTATATAGTATTTCTTTTCCGCTGTCTGTTGTTGTAAACTCTGATAATGTAATGCAATGTGATGTAAGGTAATAACTGATACAGTTCTTTTGATTTAAAGATTGTTCATTTATCTATTATATGTTGTTCCGCTGCGATTGTGAGATTCTGATATTGTTCTGTTGCTTCTTCTTTCTTTCTTCTTCTACCTCTTCTTCGTTAACCCTAACAATTTGGTTTTCCGGCCTTCGATTACTCGGCCGTTGATACAGTGGACCTATAAATTTCGATTTTCGAAAGTCGAAAATATCGAAACGTTACAGTTGGTATCAGAGCATTTGGTTAAGCGACAACCTTGGCTCTGTTGGGAATTACTCATTAGAGATAGAGTCAACAGTACTCTAGAATGAGTGTGAGTGTAATAATAGACATGAGTGCGTATTTGTTAGTGAATATAAAAATTGTTTTATATTATGATGATTGGTTTGTTAAGTGGTATATGGATTCTGGTCAATGCGAGTAATTAACATTATTGATAGGAATCTCTAAACACTTGTACAGAACAAATTCGACACGATATCTTTTTAAAATAGGGTAAATGAAATAATTTTACCTAAATTGTTTTCGTATATAAAAGAGAAAAATTCTCTGTGAATTATTATAATGTATGATTGCTGGTTGCTAGAAAGTGATGATACTAAATTATTATCATTAAAGTTGAAAAAGAAACTGAAATCGTAACTCCAAAGTTAAGAAATAAATTCACATACAAATAGAAATGGAGAATATAAATTGTAAATGTGATTTGTAATTTGAAGTAAAATTCCAGAGGAATATTTGGAAATATTTTGAAAGGGTTTGCAATTTGGAAAAGATTAAATTCCTTTTTGAGTTTGAAAATGGTTTTCAAGGGTTTGGAAAAATGTTTTTGGAGGGATAAAAGCTCTAAACTCTTTTCGGTCGTGGGAAAATAACTTCGGTAATGACTACAGCATCATCGGTGTTCATTTTCGGGTTTCCAAAAGAGGGATTGCTGCCAAGTTGTTTTAAATGGAAGTTGTTTGAAAAATTTGGGTTTGGATTTTGAAATTCAAAGGATAATTTGAATTGGTTTCAAAAAATGGTTTTGAAATGTTGGAAAGACTCTGGAATCTGATAAAAATAGTTATGGAATAAAATTTATTGAATTGAAAATAAATTTGGGGTAGAAACAAATGAATTGAAATTGAGTTTGAATTATGAAAATAAATTTATGAATGAATGAATCTACAATTGTGAGTAAATGAAATTGGAAACTAAATATTGAAATTCATCTTGAAATTGCAAGTAAATTGAAAATTTGTCAAGTTGGATCAAATGAAGCTAAGTATTAAAATAAAATTAGTAAGTAAAATTAATTGAAGAAATGACAAATTTAATGTGGGTTGAATGAATTGAATTCAACATTTATTAATAAAGGGTAGATTAAATTCATATGGAACGTAAAATCCAATTTAAATGTAAGTGGTTGTAAACCGAAATAGTGAATTGAATTGTGTTTGGGAACGAACATAAGAATGAAAAATAATTGATAAAATTCAATATTCAGAAGGTAAATTGAATCCAAATAGAATTGAAATTGTAAATTGAATTCAAATGAAATTGATAATGTGAGATTGAATGAAAATGGATATTATGGTTAGCAGGATATACAGGTGTATTAAAGAAAATTGGGATTTTGATTTCGAAGATAAAAAAAATTGAATTGCTCGACAAAAGGTATGTATTTGAATTTCAATATGAAATTTGATGATTTTCTTGTCCAGCCACTTGGCTTTTTCTTTTCTTTTTGAAATCTGGGGGTCGTGGTGCCATTTTTGTAGTCGTACCGAGCTAGCCGCGCAAAGGAGACACTGGCGAAATTTTTCGAAAATTTAAGGCGTTAGAATATTTTTGAGAAAATTGGAAAATTTTGAAAACTATAACTTTGATTTTGGAGTGAAAATTTAAACGATATAGTTGGTTTTGAAAAGATAACTAAGTATGATTTGAAAACTTAGTAAAGTTTTATAAGAAGTTTAACTATTCGATTTTGGGAAAGTTGAACACTTAAGTGAATTTGAAATCTAATTTGAATGGATGTTTGAAAAGTTAATGGATTCTGTAGCTTTTTCTTACCTGGCAATTTCGACGACGAAATTCTTTTAAGGGGGAAGTTTGTAACGACCCAGAATTTCTGCCATTTGAAATTCGTATATTTAATTGATTTTAAATATTAACAAGTAAAATTTGTAAGTCGAATAAATTTTATTTCGAATATTTAGATTTAATTGGATAATTAAATTGATAATTTAATATTTGAAATTACAGAAATAATTGGAAATTGGGTTTAATGTGATTAAGTTTGATTTGTAAAGTTGCATTAAATCATATTGGAGTTAGAATGATGTTACAGAACTTTTAAAATTGAATTAAAAGTTAAGTTGTGGAAACTGAATATTTTAATATTTAATTGACGAGTAAAAATAGTCATTTTTCAAACAGTCTCGGATTTCGAAGAAACCAGTTTCATTGGATCCATAATGTTATATTATTATAAGATTTCAAATTTCGTGTCAATCGGATTTGAGATTTGTCCGTTAATTTAAAATAGTTGATTCGAAAACCTATCGTTCAGATATGATCGAATTAGCTCTCAATACCTATTTCATTGTGTCCGGAACGCGGGTTAAACCCTAGAAACGTCAGTCGGCACGCTTCGTTTGGAGTTCGGAAAAAATCGAAGATGAATAGTATTTCATCAAATTTTCTATAACATCTCATTTTACACAAACCCTAGAGAAATTAGGTCAGGCCGCCATTTTAATTTCGATGGCCAGAAAACACCCATCTTCCTCCTCCTTTATTTCCACATCCACGCCCCTATGGCCTTCGACGTCAACTAAGAAAATGGAGAGGTTGGAGAGATCTATCGATTGTACGGTGATGATCGGGTTTAATGGAGTAAATCGACCACGATTTGCATTTGAACGTCGCGCGTTCAATTGCGTTTTTCGTGTGGCATAGGGGGCCGATCTCGTTCGTATACAAGGTGGAGGTGGAGTTCGCGTAGACCTTCGAAGTGGTGGTGGTTGATCGATCTGGAATCAATCGTAGTTCGTGCGAAAATTCGTGCAAAGCGGTGGCTATAATGGGTTTTTTGCGTTCGTTAACCTGGAAAAGAAACGAAGGGGAGAAGAAAGGAGATGCGCGGCCGAGATCTATGCAAGCAAAAATGACCGCTCCGATCTCTTCTAGGTTAAAAGAAATTAAGAT
Source organism: Allium cepa (assembly GCA_030765085.1). Classification (NCBI taxonomy): domain Eukaryota; kingdom Viridiplantae; phylum Streptophyta; class Magnoliopsida; order Asparagales; family Amaryllidaceae; genus Allium; species Allium cepa. The sequence goes on from CM060934.1 coordinate 210,281,072, forward strand.
TGTATATTAAATTATATATAAATGTGTACAAACTTTAAAATGCTGTAACTCTTTCATACGAGGGCGAAAATTGACGAAACGAGTTGCGTCGGGTTTGTATTGACGAGCACTACGCAATGGAACTGGATTGGGATTGATTGGAGCTAGTGTGAATTTTGGGTAAAATTAAACTCTCGTTTAATTTTATTCGTAACGAAACACTGCAACTTTTATTGGAAGCAAGGTGAGAACTTCTCACTCAATCGAATTGTGTTTCGATTTAAATTTTAAATAGTTAGATTTAAAATGGCTTGATCGTGTTGATTCTATGCTTAGATGATAAATTACAATCTGTTTTATTGAAATTGACCCTATACACCGTATATTAAGCGGATGTTATTTATTAAACATATATACCGCAATATTCCACCTTGAAGTGGAATTGGTATTATATATGTACTTAGAGTTGATTTCCCACATTATATAGCGGATGAGACCCTATTGCACCGCATAATAGCGGATAATATTTTATATAAACTCATGTACCGCGATATCCTATTTTGAAACGGGATTGGTATTGTGCTAACATCTGTGGATGCAAGGAAACAGGTTGGAGGGATCCAACTGGATTCCTCACCTGTACTGATTTATTTACAGATATGGTGATATATTCTGTTATCATAGGATATATGATGTTTTGGATGTCGTGATTGTTATATTTAGTGTTGTTGCAGCATTGGGCCTATTTTGGAAAATTAAAAGTGTTTAAGTGATGATTTTCAAATTTCAAAGGATTTTAAAGTGATTTTTGAAAGTATACGTTTTATTAAATTTTGGAATTGATTCATTTTAAATAAATAAACGTTATAATTTTAATGTTATAAAAAAATATGATTTTTGGGAAATATAGTTGAAATGTGATTTTTGAAATATAGAGTTAATGATTTTATAAAATAGTTTAAATTGAGATTTTTGAATTTATTATAAAAGCTCTATATATAAGATTTATAAAATTGGATTTTTTTTATAAATCAAAGTGATGAAATTATAAAGGAGTTTTAAAGATGTTTTAAAATGTATTAAGTATCGAAACCATAGATTTCAACATTCATTGTTGAAATAGACGTTTTCGAGAAATAAAAAGGAAATAGTGGACTATAACACTGTTGTTATAGTAAATGATTTTTGAAAGGAAATGTTTTATGTAGTATTGGGATTTATATATCTATCTTAATTTCGAATCCCTATACTAATGATTTTGGGTTGTCATAACGATGTTTTACGCAACATTTGTTTTGACTCAAATAAATGTGTTTAAGAGAATGTTTTCCTTAAAGAATATAATATATACTTAATTGTGATTTAAGTATATTGAATATTTTCCAAATGTTGAAAATAAATAGATTTGTGAATTACTTATTATTATACAAGTATGGAAATGTTTTTCCAATATGAAGTGAAATGTTTTGAGATTATATCTTTTAAAGATAAATTGAAAGTGAATATTTGAAATCGATTTGAAAATCGTATATCAGTGAATATTTGGAAATTTAAATTCACCATGGAATTTATAAAGGAAAGGGAAATTTGTTTAAAAATAAACCTTGGTTTATGCTTGAAGTATGGAAATAAATTTACGGATTTGGAACGTAAATTTAAAAGTAAATCGGTAAGGATTTATTTAATTGGTTTAAATGAACCACTTTGAAATGAAAGTGTATTCTCCTTGGAAAGCCGAATAAAATTTTCTGAATAGCTTTGAAAAATATATAAATACATACATACATACATATATATATAATTCAAGAATTGGCTTTTGTGAAAAGGATACTTTGGGGAAATTAACTTCTTAAATTGTTTTAAATCCTTTAAGTAAAGATTCATTAAGTTGATATAGAAATGATTATTTCTAAGATTTAATCAATAATTGTTTTAGAAAATAGTTATTTAAATAGTTATACTCTATCTACTAATTTTTATTTTGAAAATTTGTTTGGACTTAAGTTATATGTAATATTGGTATAATATTTTTATAACTAATATTTTAAGTAAAGTGTTTAAAGAAAAATAGTTTTATTTTAAAGTGTTTTTCCGATATATTTTGGATAAGTGTTATAAATTATTTTAAAGTATTTGAACTCGGCAGATTTCCAGTGAAAATGAATAAATATTTGGAAGTGTTTCCGCGTAAGGAAAATGATTTGAAATTTGTTTTCAAGAGTTGTAAAAGTGAAAAGTGATTTGAAATTTGTTTTCAAATGGTTGAAGTGTGGAAAATTATATCTCGTAAGGATATTTTTGGAAAATAAATAATTTAGGAAATTATTTGGAATCTGGTGATGTTGTGCATATCTATAGATAGTTAAATAACCAACTATCAATATTTACCTTTAAATAGGTATTTGTTGTGATTTGCTTGAATTTGAATGCTACACTTATTTTAAAATTAGTGCTCGTTATTCGGTTTCGCCAGGAGAGGACCTTTGGGTCGTAAATCCAATTTCGAATAGTGATACGTCGTAATGGATAGCATTTGAAGACAGGTGTTGAAGACCGGATATTTTCGAAAACGGAAGGATTACTGTCGAATGCCTATGCATCGGCCGATCCCCAATATAGAGATTTTATCACCCTTTGTGATGGGAATTCCGGACGTGATTAGTGAATATCCAGATTCCAAGGGCTTCTTTGGAAGTGCCTTTGGTTCCGTTCGATCCCGGAACGGACTTGTATGGATGTATGTCTGACATTACATTTTGGGATGTAAAGCTGGTTTCTATCAAATACATTTCTGTTGGTGGCGGAGAATTTATTCTCTTAGCTTAACACCCTTCTCTGAGACGTACGAGCTCAGAGGTTATGTATTTGATGGTTACTAGTGATATATTCCCAATTTGGTAAGGTGGCATGCTGAGTGCTGTTGATCATTTGTTGATCAAAGCGTGGCTTTTATGAAAAGCGTAGCTTTATGGACGAAACTTCGTCGGACCTCACACTCCGAAAATGGTCAAAACAGGAAGAATGCAGCAAGGTTATTTAGGGATAGCGCCCCCATAGGGTATGTACATTCCTTCTGGATAGAGGTGGTATTATGGTATGGAGCCCTGATACTTAACCTATGTGGTTGCTGCAAATTTATTTCTTTGTGGTTGTTGGTGAATCCAGGGGTAAAGGTTGGTCACGACCGGGGGATGGCATACTCGTGCCAGTAGTTACCTAGCTAGAGGTAACCCGGCCTTGTGTTGGCAAAGATCCGATTAGGTTCTCGGGGCATCTTTCCAGAGGCGTACCCATGTGGCATTGGGAAGTTCCTTGGCCTGACCATTTGTTAGAAATCCAAAGGAACAATACGAGCCCTGTACGGTTTTAGTTGTAGAACCTGCCATCTAATATGGTAGCTATAGTAGGCATACTATAATGGTACCTATGCTGGCTAAGATTAATATTGTACTTTCGAAATGCTTTCCTACACTTTGCACTTATAGTAATAATATCAAAGAAATTTGCGTATCAAGCACGTTTGACTATCATAAGGTGAAATCTCCTCCAATTCTGTGTTTGCATTGTGTGTGTGGCAGGAGGCCTTATGGTGGTTACATTTTCTAAAAGCATTGCGGATCTATTTTAAAATATTTTCTTTGTTTGTTTTAAAGATAAACTGTTTTAAGTTCTCACACCAGTCCCATGACTGACCTGGAGTTTATTGTTCCCTTCCTAAACTCTGGGTGCCCACCAATTTTAACACGGGCAGTCTAGAGTCAGGTCATTCTGGAATTCAGGAGTTGCTGTGGAGATCTGGAGGCAAGGTGGATGGCATGGCGTATCAACTAGTATATAGTATTTCTTTTCCGCTGTTTGTTGTTATAAACTCTAATAATGTAATGTAATGTGATGTAATGTAATAACTGATATAGTTCTTTTGATTTAAAGATTATTCATTTATCTATTATATGTTGTTTCGCTGCGATTGTGAGATTCTGATATTGTTCTGTTGCTTCTTCTTTCTTTCTTCTTCTACCTCTTCTTCTTTAACCCTAACAATTCGGTTTTCCGGCCTTCGATTGCTCGGCAGTTGATACAGTGGACATATTAATGTCGATTTTCGGAAGTCGAAAATATCGAAACGTTACATCCATTTAGGCTCATTACGTTTTTGCTTTTCTTAGGTTCTACCATTCCTCTAATAGCTTGAATTTGGTTACTATTTACTTCAATTCCCCTAGCACTAATGATATATCCTAAGAATTATTGGACTGGATTCCAAGAGAACATTTTTGTGGGTTAAGCTTTATTTGGTACCTTCGCAACACATTAGACATTTCGTCTAGGTCTTTTAAATGACTATTTTTCTCTTGGAACTTGACCAATATGTCATCTACATGTACTTCCATATTCCGACCAATTTTTTCCCAGAACATCCTATTTACTAGCCTTTAATATGTTGCTCCTGCATTCTTCAATCCAAAAGGCATCACCTTATAGTAATACGTTCCCCAATAATTTGTGAAGCTGGTGTTTTCTTCATCTGGTTTGAACATTGGAATTTAATTATATCCACAATATGCATCCGTGAAGACAAGAGTTGGTATCCGTGTGTTGTATCGACTGGCTGATCAATCCTTGGAAGTGGATAGCAGTCTTTTGGACATGCTTTGTTCAAGTTAGTGTAATCGACACATGTTCTCCATTTTCCATTGGACTTCTTGGCTAGCACTAGATTAGCTAACCATTTTGGGTAGAAAACTTCTCCGATAAATCCATTCTCATGCACTTTTTTGACTTCTTCTTTTAAAGCATTGGACTGGACTTTATCAAACTATCTATTCTTCTGCCAAACTGGCGTAACATTTGAGTCAATGTTCACGGCATGACACATGACAGTTGGATCTATTCCAATCGTATCTGGTTGAGTGCAAGAAAATACATCTTTGTTATATTGAAGGACCCAGATTAACTCTCCCTTATTTTTCCACCTAATTCTTTTCCGATCTCAACTCTCTTTGTTTTATCAGCTGAGTCTAGGCATACGTTTTCAAAATCCTCCCTTGTTTTCATCCTTTCCTGCTCGTTTCTGTAATCTAATCCGGTGTCAATTTCTTCATCTTCTATTTCACCTTTTGCCAAGTTTGCTTCCTTCCTTTTCCTTCTTCTTTTCTTTTTGGAGAATTCAAACTTTATCAACACATGTTTAGCCATCTTAATGGGTGTTATTTTTGCTATGGGTAATGAGTTTGAATAAACATCATCCAAAGGCTTTCTAATAACAGTTCTGATTAAAAAAAAATTCTTCGAATCATAACAATAAAGAGCGTGTCGTTTATATTTCCTAATATTGCAAAATACATCTCTCTAGCACTAAATTTCTTTCCTCTTATGCTTCATCACCAATTTTGGTTAAAAATTCACCATCAAGTACTTCGATGAAACAAAAGCATCAACCTCATCTAAAGTCGATCTTCCAAAGAAAGCATTATAATAAAAAGGCCGACCTATGACAACAAATAGGGTTTCAAAGGTTTGAGAACATGGTGGCACTCCCAACTGCGTGAGAAGCTTTACTTATCCTACTAGAGTCGACCCTTTATTATCGAACCTAAAGATAGGCTTGAAGCTCATTTCAAGTTATTCTTTTGAAAGTCTCATCTGGTCAAATGCATGCTTGAAAATTACATTGAATGCACTTTTAGTATCCACTAAAATTTTGAAGAGTACAGAAGTCCAGTTTTTACGTTGATCATAAGTGGGTCATTATGCGGATGGCGAAATACCCTTAGTTCCTAAGGAGTGATGGTCAAAATAAGCATTTGGATTTGAGATCTTGGATTCTTAAGTGGCGGCTCTTCTTGGATAGAGAAAATCTCTTCCTTTGCTTCCCTAACATATCAACTCCGTGCTCCTTTACTGTTCCCAGCGAAATGTGGGCCTCTGTGGATAATATCAATTTGATTTAGAGGTGGAATGAATTCAGGCTGAATATCATCGTCTATGATATTTACAGCATTGCTTGGCGGCCTTTGCTTGTTGTTTTCAAAATAGATTGCCTTCTGACCATCTTTATCAAATTCATATAGTTGTCTGAACTAGATCATACACTGGGTTATGCCATCCAGTACTTGACATTCATCCATTTTATGTCCATTCAATTTGTGATAAGTGCAGCAATCTCCTCCTCTCCTTGGTCCGAGATCGGTTTTACCTTTGTAAGAGATAAGCAGCCATCTTTTTCCTTCATTTTGGCATATATAAGATAGTGTCTTGTTAAAAGCAACACGGTTAGCATTTGAGTCTCCTTCCCATCTTCGCTTCTTATGGTTGCGGTTGTTGTTAATTTTCCCTGTCTCCTTCTTGCCTTGGGCCTTCTTTCTAGTATGATATATTTCATCCATTCAAATGAACTTATCAGCTTGGAAATAGAAATCTTGCAAGTCTTTACACCTATGTATGTAGAGCTCCTGCTCGTAAGGGGTTTGTTAGATCAGCCTAGAATGTACCGCTACCAGCTTATCTCTATCAATCATTTTCTTCACCTTCAGGGCTTTCGTATTGAATCTCTTAAGAGAGCTGCCCAATAGCTCTCTCGGCCTGTTTTTCATATTAGCTACTACAGTGTAGTCAATAGCAGGATCCTTGCAAATACATAATTGCGTTGAAAATTCATAACAAAACCGCTTCCAAGAATATATGGTCCTTTCTTGGTACTAATGGTATCATTTAGCTGCTACACCTTGAAATGTGGTTGGAAAGTGTCTGCAGCGCAAAACTCCAGTTTCTATATATAGGTCCGTCTGACTTTCAAAAGTGAACAAATGATCATCTAGATTAGTTGTTCCATTATGTTTGATAGATGGTATCTTGATGTGAAAAGGAGTCTCCTTGGCCATTATCTCATCTGTGAAAGGAGTCTCTCGAGGGTTATTATTGACTCTATCATATAGGGTTCTCTTTCCCTCAAGATTAAGAACGTCCTTCGCCATTTTCTTTGCTAAGTCCGTCAAGTAAGGTTTATCACTATCGTAGTTGCTCCTTTTAGGTTTATATCCTTCGAGAGTTGAGCTTCCAAACTGCTCTTTGGTTTTTTCCTTTATCCTTCCTGGATAGTCTGCTTTAGCTTGTTAGTCACTTCTTTTCTTTTATGGAGTTAGGATAAGCTTACTTTTGCTTTTATTTCTAAGTAAGCATTCAAGTTCCTCCTTGGAGATTCTACTTCACTCCTCCCGTGGCCCTGGTATTTTTAGAGGAATTTTAAGCAAGTACTTCCTAAAAGCCCTTTCATCTCTAGGACTCATTATTCTAAGCTTCTAATCTTGGCCTCACTGCTGGTCTGTTGTGTCGGTGTTGATGGTTGTCCAAGCTCAGCACTTCCCAAATTGAAGTTGGGAGCTATATTCTCTTCTAATGTCATTGTTTGGATAACCTCCTCAATTAGAGCAGTAAGTCATTTTGATTTCATATTCCTGAAGAAAAAAAAATTCAATTAGTTTTGAAGAGAGAGTTAAACAAGTTGAAGGTTTGAGCCCTTCTTCTAGTGCCAAAAATTTTAGACCAGAAAATGGTATAACACTTAAGATGCCAATTGCAATAGATTGGCCCTTGATTTGTACTCAAATAGAGATACAATCAAGTATGATTTGATCAATATTGCCTTAATAGTGTATCAAGGGCTGACTTATCACTTGAGACTAAGCTTGTGATAGAATCATTAATGAACGAATGGCAATAGGCCTTTGACGAAAGATATATAAATTCTCATTTTTTCACTTTTGTCATTATGCTTAAGGTCCTTTGAGGTTGATAAGGTTATCATATTTATGTGTTCAAATAAGCTTTAGATAAGGTAGTCCAAAGGCCTATGTCATGTCATATGTTCAATAGATATAGAAGACAAGTGACGAGTTTGTGCTATATTCCATTATGTATGTTAATAGGCTATGTATCTTGTCCTTATGTTTTAAGTCCATGGTCCATATAATTATGCATATATATGTTCGTCGCAGTTCAAGGCTCCTCAAATTTCTTTATGTCGAGATTGATCTTGATGAGTTTATATATATGCAAGTCTATAACAATAATGTCCAAAAAAAAGTTCATAGTCAAAGTTAATAGGCAAGTCCAAGTTCTTGTTCATATAAAGGTATGTATGTTTACAATTAAATAGGGTTCATCACTAATTTGATTTAGGATTTACAAATATTTGATCTAAGAAAAGAGGGTGAGAATGAAAATCGTCCCCCAAAATGGCACTCCTAGGTCCATATTTATAGAGGTGGCATAGCTCCACTCCACCTTTCACTAGCACACTTGACTTCGGCAAGCTCGACTTCGATAGTGTTATACTAGAATTAGCTTCATCGTTAAAAAGGCAACATTGTCTTTCTTTTAGTGTTTTCGACATTGATGATCATTAGTGCTAACATAGAATGGTATCTTCAAAGTCCAATAAAGTATAGCGCCACTTGAATGCGATGTTGATAGCCTTCAGGGTTATTGACGATGAGCCTGCCTTGGTCACGATAAGTGAGTAGTGCCGCCACTAGGTGCATTAGTGGTGGTATTTCTTTGGAAATGATGATGATGTGAATGAAGTGCGGCTCCTTTCCATGAAAGGCAGTGTCAATAGACTTGGCATCAATGAAATGTGTTGTGGTCACTTCGACATCCATTGATGGCTTATGAAGTTAGTTGTATTCGACCTCTTCACTTCTACGGTTACTCGCGACACTATATGTATTCTGTCATTGACGAAGTGTGGTACCCTATTCCTTTGACACTAATCATGAAAGATGATGTCATCTTTATATTTCTTTTTGTATATCTTTGAAGCTGGTAAGAGGTAGCACTAATTAAGCCTGATGTTCATCCTGGCTTTGTTGACCTGCGTCATTACTTGAGAATTAGTGTTGACGGGGGACAATGAGACGAGTGAAGTTGCTCAACGATGATGTAGGTCTTTGTTGTTGATAAGAGATGGTGCTGATTGAAGGCGTTGTTGGTTAGATGCAACTTCCTTTCTTTTGTTATGGATGGAGTGTAATGCTGGTGAGCCATGATGTGATAAAGCGCGATGCGGTTGAGGATGGACATAGAAGAGACATGTCACCAACTTTATATAAAGTGCAGCGAGATACATCATTGAAGAGACATGTTATTAAAGAGAGATGATGTTGAAGTGATGAAGTGTGGCACTGTTGGTCTTTAACATAGGACCTAGTGGCACCAATTCCTTTATGACATACCACTCATAGCATTATTATTGATATTGAAACTATATGGATAACTTGTATATTAGAGAATTTATGAAGATAATATTTATAGTCATTTTTGAAATAAATTCATGTTAATTTGTCCACTGAGTGCTTTAAAAATTCTGGTTGATGCGGATGCACGTGTATTCGATAAGGACTCCTAAACACTAAAACGAGACAATTAGACAAAAAAAATTTGAGAAGGTATAAATAATTTAAGAAAATAAAAGTATATTGAAATGGGTAAAGATTTTAAATAATATTTTAAGGAAAGTTAATTATATTGAACAAGTGATGTTTGAATCAATATTCTAATGATTTTTGAAATAAGAGTTAATATTTTAGTTTTGTGAAGTGTGTTGTAAATGATATTTAATAGATTTGGATATATTTTAAGCAATGTATGTAGCCATTGGATATTAGTAGACAACCGTGATCACTGGCGAGCGAGTATTGATTACACAATCAATATTGCAGCCAATTGATATTAGTAAATCACTAGGAAAATGGCAAGGCAACATCATTATATTTCATAGTGTTTGTGGTTTTGATACATGATATGTAATGAAATAAATTGTATAAAGTTTTTAAGAAATTATAAATGAATTGAATTTGGTTTTATGGACATTAAATTATGACTGTAATACACGTGAAACTTATATGAATTTGAGGCTATAATTGTATAGATTTTAACCTAATAATATTTCGAATTAATTTGTATGTTGTGATATTATAATTTAGTGACCATAAATTATTTAATATAGTTTAGATATTTTTATTTACATGGATTAGGAACATTTTAGAAAAGCATAATTATATGAATTTAAATTTTGGGCTTAGAGAAGTTTTGTGAAATAAGGATGCATTAGTATCATACTGAATTGAGATAATCATGAATTATATTAAAACATTATGAATTTAAGTGAGTATATAAAGCTAATATGAAGAATTCTTTTTGGAAATATATAAATTTAAAACAAATGATTATTGAATAGTGTTGATTCATAGGTTTTGATTCATGACACAAACTTCAGAGATCATGAGACAAACTACAAAGAGAATACTATACAAAGGCGACAAAAAGGGAGTAAAAGTATATTGTGCACTACAAAGGAGACAAGACTACAATTCAGAGATTGGTATTAATATTTTATTATATTGAGTCTTAGAATATTGTTAAAATCATTTCTCAAGTAGTCACACATACAAATAGTTGTATATTGTTTTATACTTGAAAAAATATGATATGTGCACATAACATCAGGACGGTCGACCGACCAGTAAACTCGGCTGACCAAACCTGTTATTAGTGCACAGATATGCTCTGTTTTGTGCACGATTTTAAACTCAGCTGACCGGCCAGAATTTTCAGTCAACCGACCTGGAAATAACGCCTATTTTTCTGAAGAGTTGCGATCGTTCGTGAAGAGGAATCACCTTCAATCCAAGAGATATGGTCACAACCTTTGATTGAAACTCTTCATGAAAGATTGTAACTATTCTACAACTATATAAACATGTTTAATTCATTCCTACAATTACTAATTCTTGTTTATAATTCTGTAATCTATTCTCTATTTATTTCTACAAATAAAAGCATTCATTCTCATTCAATATCGCTAGAATCTCTGAATTAATTTATATACTTCGATTCTATGAGATTATCCTCCTTCTAAATCTTCACACACACTACATATTCTTGAGGATTTGATTATAGGAAAATTGTACTATCAAAAGATAATCCGTGTTATTCAGAACACACTCGTCAACAAATTATTTGTATTAAGTTGAAGTCCTCTTCGGCTGTTGAGGCGGAAAAATTTCCTGTTCGGCTGCTCAGGTGTGGTATACATATTCCTCCGGGTTAAGTGAGGGGTTTAATCTAAATCCAGAGGATATTCTGGGACTAGACGTAGAACGGGAAGTTCGAACCAGTATAAAAATTCCTGGTGTGCTTACTTTAATTCTTATTTTACTGGTATTATCAGTTTCCACATTTATATATTATATTACACAATCCTTAGTACTGCACGTACATTTTCATTTGGTATCAAAGCAAATCTGGGTAGAACAACAGGGTCGGTCGACCGAAATCCTGAGTCGGTCAACCAAATCCTTCCTGAAAGTTTCTTTTGTTCATTTCACAGAGTCGGTCGGCCGACCAGACATTTCGGTCGACTGAACGACATAAAACTGGTGCTACCGGTTACAAATTTTTAACCCACCCATTCATTTTTTCACCTACCTCTTCATTTTCACTTTCCCAATTTCAGATTTTTACCTCAGATTCCATTGAAATTTTATCAAATTTAAATGCCTCCTAGAAAGAAAACTAAATCTACCAGTGCTTCTTCATCAACTCCAGTGGATTCTCAAATAGCCTCTGGCTTGTGAGTGATAAAGCACTCGAAAGATGGATAAACTTCAAGTTGCCAAGATCTTCGAGGAATCCTTCGTAAGTTATACCGATTTCTTTTCTTACAGCATTGAAATGCCGCAATTGAAAGTGGGCTTGATACTTTTCTTGACCATAGAAAGAACAATTTGAAAATTAACCACATTATGGTCAAATTATTTCTTGCTAACCTAAACCTTGTTAATCCTTCTAGAAACACTGAAAATTATGTTTGGACGTCGGTATATGGTACGGCAATTTTCCTTTCACTAGATAGAATAAATCATATTTTGAATGCTCGACCGGGTGGAATATCGTTACATGATGTGGATTGCAATGTAATGAGACAGACCAAATAAGCCGTCTCTTTTTTGAAAATGATGTTATAGATTTCAGACAAACATCATCTCTTCGACCAAAAGCTAGACTTTTTCATCGTTTCATGATGAAATCCATTGTTCCAAGAGGCGGATCCTACCACTTAGTGTATCATGAAAATTTTAAAGCTTTATATGCTATATGTGGGAATATACGAGTCAGTTGGGCACAATTACTTATGGACGAGTTTCTCTCATTTAATCAAGGCAAGATACTTCATATTTATTATGGAGAATGTATAATGAGATTAATCAACAACTCAGTCTCACATGCTCCGGAATCTGAAACTACCAAAGTTCATCATTTTGATTCAAGGACCATTAAATTAATGAAGTTGCCGGATGCTCCACCAAGATTTATAAAATTTGATCAATGGCGTGCTACTTCTAGAGATCAACTACGCCGTAGCTATTCCACACCACATCCAACCACTCATTCTACGGAACGCTTAATTCGCCAGTCCACAATTCAAAGACCAACACTGGGACTTGGTACGGAAGCTGCTATTGATCTTCTAGCTCGAAATCAATTAGTTATAGATGCCCGTCTACGGAAAATAGACGGAAGATTCAAGAAAATCAAAGGTTTCTTTGTTAATCTTTAGGATGCGTTATCATGCACTTCTGAAGCCGGTGCCTCTCATCTTGCTCCCGGAAAAGGACCAGCACCAAATTTTTCTTGGTCAACTTCGGAAAATACAAGTTTTGGAACATCAGGAACTCATACTTCTCATACTCAGAGTTGTGGTAAAGAACAAGCTCCTCCTGATGAAAATATTCGTCCATAATTTTGGGATACCGACGATGGTGAGGAGTGATCTTGTTGGATTATTTCTATTTTGTTTTTATTGTGAACAATATTTTGTATGTTGTGTTAAGTAATGTATCATTAACATTTTTTGTAATTCTATGTTCCTAAATTTGATACATGATTTCGTATTTTTTTTACATTTTATGCATCATAAGTATTCCTTTTTTTTCGATGACAAAGGGGGAGAAATATATAAAAGCTAACAAGTTTTTGCAGAAAAGTCGCCGTATATTCAAGGGGAGAATTACAATATATACTACTTCGTTACATAAGTATTGTCATCAATCGAAAAGGGGGAGAATGTTGATTCATAGGTTTTGATTCATGACACAAGCTTCAGAGATCATGAGACGAACAACAAAGAGAATACTATACAAAGGCGACAAATAGAGAAGAAAAGTATATTGTGCACTACAAAGGAGACAAGACTACAATCCAAAGATTAGTATTAATATTTTATTATATTGAGTCTTAGAATATTGTTAAAATCATTCCTCAAGTAGTCACACACACATACAAATAGTTGTATATTGTTTTATACTTGAAAAAATATGATCTGTGCACATAACATGAGGACGGTCGACCGACCAGTAAACTCGGCTGACCAAACCTGTTATTAGTGCACAGATATGCTCTGTTTTGTGCACGATTTTAAACTCAATTGACCGGCCAGAATTTTCAGTCAATCGACCTGGAAATAACGGCTATTTTTTTGAAGAGTTGTGATCGTTCATGAAGAGGAATCACCTTCAATCCAAGAGATATGGTCACAACCTTTGATTGAAACTCTTCATGAAAGATCGTAACTATTCTACAACTATATAAACATGTTTAATTCATTCCTACAATTACTAATTCTTGTTTATAATTCTGAAATCTATTCTCTATTTATTTCTACAAATAAAAGCATTCATTCTCATTCAATATCGCTAGAATCTCTAAATTAATTTATATACTTCGATTCTACGAGATTATCCTCCTTCTAAATCTTCACACACACTACATATTCTTGAGGATTTGATTATAGGAAAATTGTACTATCAAAAGACAATCCGTGTTATTCAGAACAAACTCGTCAATAAATTATTTTTATTAAGTTGAAGTCCTCTTCGGCTGTTGAGGCGGAAAAATTCCTGTTCGGCTGCTCATGCGTGGTATACCTATTCCTATGGGTTAAGTGAGGGGTTTAGTCTAAATCCAGAGGATATTCTGGGATTGGACTTAGAACCCGGGAAGTTCGAACCAGTATAAAAATTCCTGGTGTGCTTACTTTAATTCTTATTTTACTGCTATTATCAGTTTCCGCATTTATATATTATATTACACGATCCTTAGTACTGCACGTACACTTTCAAATAGTACATTTTGACTAAAAAGGAATCTTTTTGAGTATAAATATTATTAATCATTCGAAAAAGATGTTTATGAGATTTGTTTTCACAATGAAAACTTAATTTGGAAAGTATTTATTTTATAAATACATTTGAAGTATTTGTGTAACTTGTGTTATTAAAGAAGAGGATTATGGAATTTGTTCTAATGATTATTTGATTTGTATTTAAATATAAATTGATAATAGAGATACTAATTTTGCTATTGATTCTTCCAAGGAATTGTGAGGACGTAATTTTGTTAAGTGGAGAGTCTGTAATGACCCAGTATTTAAGAGTAATTAATATAATTTAATAATAATTATTTAAGTGATTATAATGGATTTCATAGATTAACTAAGACCAAATTGAATTTGGTAAGGAATATTAGTATTTATAATAAAGTACTTAGGGATGAAATTAAAGGGTTTTGAGAATAATTATTTATTTAAAAGATTGTTAAATGAATTAATTAATTAATTAATGGATTTAAAATGTGAATATTGGGTATGTGAAACAAAATGAATTAAATATAGAAATATATTCCTGAAAATTTTATATTGGTGGGAAAATATTTAAGTGTTATCCCACCTTTTGGTCAGGCTGGGATACTATAGATTCAGCTAAAATGGATAAATTGTAAATTGATTTGTGATGCCCCACCCCAAGACCCATATTAACATAGAGTATTACTAGGTAATAATGTCTGCTAATGCAGAGAATATGGCTGGTTAGGAGCGACCATTTATAGCTTTGTCTTAAACATCTATTGAATACATCGATAAATGCTCTAAATTTTTTTCCTCTATCTCAAGTAGATCGAGATATCCAATAAACGCTTAATACAAAACTATAGGTGGCTACGGATCTATCAGAACAAAGTACAACAGCTAAATTCATATCACATCATAGAATAGCAAACAGTAGATACACACACACATCCCCAGTGCAATACAAAATGATACACACTAGTGAAATAACGACCAAGCAATATACAACGAGTCAAAAAAATACATATCAGAGTCTATATAAAAAGCTACATTAAAAAGGCGATAGAAAAATATCCAAGCAGAAGTAAAAAGGCTAAGTCCAATGGGTACCTAACCTGAAACACCTTGGTCTGACAAGAGTATAAAATACACAGGCCAGTCTAGCTAAAACAATCAGTTATTATGGATAAACAATAATATGAGTATAAGGATAAGGGTGATATTCTTCTCAACGAGAAGAAATTATTCTAAGTATAAGTATGGTTACTACAAATGATATAGTATCACTAGCATGAATACATAATCTCAAAGAGATAAATCAATACCCACAAAACGCTAAATATAGCAAGCCTCGTATCATTGGCATATCACAAATCATCAAAAATGATTTAGGGAAAATCATAACTCCTAAAAAGGAGAAATCCCAAACCCGCCATACCGGTAAACTTAAAAGCATTTCCAAAAAAATCACCATCTCAAAATACGCCAGAAAGGCAATACATATATCTCCAAATAGAAGAATATAAATCCCAAATAAGCATCAAAAGGCAAATCTCAAATAACACCCGTGTAGGCAACTCAAACCTTAAAGATAGAACTCAAAAGAGTTCAAATTCCCATAAGGTAGTCGCCATACACACACATACATATATATCAAACGGCTCGAATGGCCAACCATGAAAAAGGCAATACACTTGGAAAATCACAATAATCAATGAAATCATCTTAAAAATTTGCATGTGCATTTGGCTGAAGCCTACCAAGTACCGTTTTCGTAAATAAGTACCTCGCTCGAAGGCAAATGCGCCGCAATGGAAAATACGCTGTAGTGGTAAATACGTCGCAATGGTAAAACGTCTCTAGGAAAAATATGCCACAATGGAAAATATGTCGCAATGGCAATTACCCGAAGGTCCAGTACTGGCAATACGTCGCCATGGCAAATGTGCCACAAACTCTCGGATAGGAACCCAAAAAGTGTTAACGTGCGTCCCATACCACACGTTCGCACTAAACGGTTTATTAACCGCTAGTAAATTTCAAACTCAAAGCAGTAAAAGGTTTACCTCATCTCATCGGTAAACTCGACCTGAAGGTCAAAACAATCAAACGGACAAGTCTAGAATTAACCGATGAGATAAACGCACGTGTCCCATATGATGTGCACGTAAATGTGTATATATTTACATCCATATTTTATCTATTTTTATTTAAATAAATATCGTATTTGGGCATTTGAACATGTTTAAAACCATGATTCAATTATTTTCAAATCATTATATATTCATCTGCATTTAGGGGTAAAACAGTCATCTTTTTGCATGTGTCAATTTGAGAATTTTTACTTGGACATTTTTCAATGAGTTTTATAGGAATTTGTATGCGTATGGAAGAGGATTCATGAATATATGTGCATGGACAACGGAATACAAAGGAATGAAGAGGAAATAATTCAAGCTCATGATAATGGAGGACCCACCTACCCACTTACCTTGATTTTCAATTAGGAGCTAATGCACATGCTAAAAGACCATTAAAGCTTCATGCACATTTAAATGGAGAGTTAACATATGCTAATGATTACTTGGTGGACATACTACCTCAAAGGCAATTTGGGCATTCCCTAAAAATATGAATTAGGGTTTTATGCATCAATAAATAACCCTCTTATGTACATGTAAATATCTTCTACTCTCTCATATATTTGCTTAGGAAATTAGCAAGTTGTAAACAAAAATCAAAGTGAAATAAAAATGGTTTCCAACCCTCTTTCTCCTCTCTTTTCTACATGATTTTCTTTGTTTTATTGTTAATGTTTATTTCTATGCTCTCTTTCTTTTTATGTTCATAGCTTAGATTTATATTCATGCAATTAACTTGATGTTATTTCATGCAAGTAGTTAATCTCATTTCCCTTATTTAATTTCTACTTCTCTTTGCTTTCCAATGTTGAAACTTACATGTGTTGATTTGATTACACAAATGAGAAACTAAACCCCTTCAATTTAGGGATAATGAAGCTCTCAAATATTATGTAATTTCAACATTTTTATGATTTATGATCTTTTTAACTTGTGCTTCATGAAAGTGAATTTGGATGTAAGTTTATACAAGTGGGGTTGATAGCTTATGTTGTTTATGCAAATGAGCTATTCTTATTCAACAAAAACACAATTTGTATCATCATTTGCTAATTAATTTTTGATTTTGAAATGAAAGTAAAAATGAAATTTGATGATCCATATAACTCGTTACAATAGTAAATAGATCATACTTAAAATAGGTTTTTCTTTGCCTTCATTTTCATGAGAATTGATAAGTGTTTTATTTGTTGTATTATAGTTTGATGGTTTGAGTGTCTGAGTTATGTTAATTAATAATATAAACAAACCATACTTATGATGAATAACACAATTATTTCACTTAATATCAAAGCTAGAGATCATAAATTATTTGTTGTTGATTTACAAAAATATGAGAGTGGATTTGCCTTTAAATTGTTCTCTAGTCTAATAGTCTTTATATCACATTTCAATTATAGCTTTAGCTTCTTTTTTGTAGTTAACAATTTCATCTCACTTTGGTCTAATTTGATTGAATTGAAAATTTTAAAATCTTAAAAATTCCCTGTATATTGACCCGTATTTGCCACGTACTAAAATTGTACGCCATGTGCTAGCGGTTAAACTTTATTTCAAAAAAATTCGACTATTTTCTAAACCGATAGAAAACTAGTCGTTAAATAAGTTTTTAGCATCGTTGCCGGGGAATTATCTTTGATTTTTCTATTCTTCAAATTATTTGTGTTTGACTTTAGTGCATGTGTGTTTGTTTTGTGCATGTTGCATTTAAAAAGAAAAAGAAAAAAGAAAAAAAGTATTGTTGTGTTGAGTGTTTTTGTGATTTGCTTGTTTTTTGTTGTCTTCTATTTGCAATTTTCTTAAAAAAAATTAAAACGCACATTTTCCTTTAAAAACAAATATTATTCACTTCAATAGTATTTAAAATTTTAAAAACAACATACACATTTGCATTTCTGTTTACATTTCATTGTTTCTATTTCACACTTTCCTTTTGGTCCTTATTTGAACTTCTGCCCATCCTGTGCAACCACTCCCCCTATCACCAAACAACATTACACTGCCAAACATCTCACTACTAGCAACTACTCCACCCATTTCCAATTTCCATACAACACTGCTCTGCCATATCCACCCCTACAGTCAACTTTAACAACTCCCCAAACAGAACTGCCACCAGTGAACACATTTTCCTTCAAACCATCCTTCATAAAACTGATGTTGCTACTCACTTCTGCACTGCTACTTGCCTCTTCCCTAACATACATTAATTTTGCATCATCTTAGTACAAACAATGCTTCGACCACAGATCATCTGCACATAACTGCAACTCCACTGCTATCAACAAACTCAGTCAACAATAATCCTCCTTGTAGCCGAAATACCAAATTGCCAGCTGCGCCTTCATCAGCAAACATGCGACTACCAGCTCTCCTCACCATCCATACAAACTTCATCACACAAGTTTCTCTGTAGTTACAAATGATTTCTGCACTCCAAACCTTGCGCAGTTCATCATCTCTGCATATTTAAAATGGCCATATAACCTACTGCCAAAACTTCATCTGAAACTGCTGCCAAACACTGCATACCCACACACTTCTGACCACAATTCTCTCTGACCAACGTACACTCCATCATACAACAATCATTTAGCCACTTTCAAAACTTGTTAACCATTCAACAAGTTTCAAAACATCCCCCACTTCTACAAAACAATCATCACACACCACTACCTTCCTCTCCTCAATCTTCTGCTGCTGGCCGTCCCACAATAACTAAAACTTCTAATTTCATTCAAACCCATAGAATTCATCGAAACCACTGGCATCACACCAAACCCACTGCAGTGCACATTTACAAACCCTTTGACCACTACTGCTGTCATTTCATTTTCCACTCCAAAACTGTCTTCAAACTTCATTGCACTATTCATAGTTGTCAAATTTCATTGCACTGAACATTGTTGTCAAACTTCATTAATCTGCAACTTAACTACTACATACCCCTACAACTCTAACTGCCAACAAAAAAAACCTCCCCCAAAAACTGCAGTTCGACCATTGCCACAACCACCTTCTTTGTATTCTCATTCACTACTAACAGCCGGTTCTAAACTCAAACCACCCTTCAAATTGTTGTAAAATTTTCAAAAGCTTTAGGGTTTGGGTTTTGGTTTTAGAAGAGAAGAAGTAAAGAGGAAGAAGAGAAGTTAGTTCCACATTGTAGAAAAATGAAGATTATATTTATATAAGTACAGCCGGTTTTCTAAATGTTGCAAATCTGAAATTAGAATGGACGCCTCATCACCACTATAAATAGCAACGCCCAGAAATCATCACAGACAATTCCGAATCTTCTTCCTCGAACATTTCTACGACGCCAGATAACCGTTGCTCTGTTTTGTGACGCCTCCAAGGTGTTGCAAATTCAGAAACCGTTGCACAATTGCTCTCTTCTTCCTCTTCATTCTGTTCTTTATACATTGCATCATCGTAGACTGTTTTTTGAAGTGTTCTTGGTCGGATCAAAGTCGTACAAACTTTGAACCCGATTACGCTGTTATAGGGCTTCATTGAATCCTGAAAGTCGATAGTTCGATAACCCGTTTGTACCTAGTGGGTTGAACTATTGTCTGAAAGAATCTATTCCATAGATCTTTGAAGTCGGAAGTACAACATTATCTTCGTCGCTATCGCCATCAAATTCGCCTCGAACCGCAAAATCCCCAACACAAATCACCACCATCTGCAGTCACTGAACTACTCCGGCCACAACCTCTGCAAACCACCCTCCTCCTAATAACAGCAGTGACAACATCCGCTACAGCAGCTACATTTCTTCCCCGAACACTAACTATATCACTCTGCTACTCCACTGCAACTCCCCGATGATTCAGCAGATCCCAAACAACCACACGACATTTCTCTTCATTGGTTTTGTTTTTCACTCCTTTTCAGGTTTCCAAAGAAGATTAAAAAGAAGAAGTGCTTGCTAAAATAACCGCCTTGCTTTGCTAAAAAAATCGCCGCTAAAAAAAAGCTAATAATTTTGCACGTTCTGATATCATGTCATTTATTCTTGTCTTTGTTGCATTGTTGGTTGCTTGCATTTGCATTTATATACACACACACACACACATATATAATTTAGAATCCAAAAACAAAAGCAAAATTCATTTTAGTTGCATTGTAAATTCACGTTTAATTCCTGCTTTGTATTCATCTCATTTTATTTTATTTTCTAAGGGCAATACCCCAATTCATATAAGGTGAGGGATTTCATCACCCTTTCCTTAGCCCATAAAAGCATTTCATCGTAGAATTTAACTAATACAAATGTTAGACATTCGACTAAAGGGTGTCACAAGCTCATCTAGGGCTTAATTGTATCTTCACAATGATTTTCTTTGAATAATTTTATTTCTTGCTGTCTTGGCTACGGCAAAGTAATAACCTTTTATAAATATTACGGTGATTCGTAAATATTATAGTGGTTGTTCCTTTGAAGGTACTTAAACTTTCGGCTACATTGCTACGATGATTCGTGGTGCACCGATAACCCCTTCCCATTACTTGGCTGAAAAATATTTGTGTTGATTTAAGACAAAATGTGATTATACTATTTTGGGCTAGGAGCTACTAAGGACAGAAAACTGTAATTAATTCCTTTGCATTCATTTAGTTGCATTAGTTCATGCATATTTAAAAAAAACAAAAAAATTCAAAAAAAATTGTGAACTATACTTAACATAGTTTTTAATTGCAAAAAAAATCCTTTTTCCTTTCCTTTGTAAATATTCAATCAAAAACAAAAAATCCAAAAAAAATAAAATATTTGAAAATTCAAAAACCAAAATCAAATTTCCCTTTTTAAAAAAAACAAAAATCCTTTTGGTAAATATTTGAAAGTTTTAAGAAAACAAAAAAACAAAAACAAAAACAATTTTTCCCTTCATTTTACAAATCTTCTTTCATTCTCTAAACTCATTTCTAACTTCTTTCTCTTCTCAACTTTCACTTGTGCATGAGCACTTGGACTCGTGACATAACAAAAAATCGTTGGACTCGTGACTCAACCACTAATCGTTTAACTCGAACAGACGATCCTCCCGAAATAGCAAACGAAAAGGCCTCCCGAACTCATATGGATAGAATCTTTCCCGATAGAGTTTCTATTCCATCTTGCATAACATTACCCGTCCCTACGGGTAACCATTTCAAAATTCACTCGAACCATGATGCCACGCTTCCGAAATTTGGCAATTTCGAGCACGATGACCCAAAAATCTTTTTGACTAAATTCAAACAAGTTTGTGTAACCATTAAACTCCAACAACTTTCGAATGATTGAATCAAACTTCGATTATCATATTCGCTCTTACGGATTACGTTGAAAAATGGTTGTACAACTTACCATCGAACTCGATTAAAACTTGGAAAGAATTCATAAAAGCTTTCTTAAAATAATTCTACCCCTTGGGAAAAACCAGTAGAATTCGAAACGAAATCGTAAATTTTCATCTATTCAAGGGAGAACCATTCGAAAAATATTTTGAAAGATTCAAAGAGCTTTTTATAAATTGTCCACACCATAACTTTAAAAAATGGACGATTTGCCAAATCTTATATGATGGACTCGAAAACAGCTCATGAACCATGCTCGAATCAATGTGCCAAGGAAACATTCTTGCCCAACATCACGATGATGTTTGGCAATTTCGTGAAAACCTCGCTGAAAAATCATCCCATTGGGAACGTTCGGACGAAAAATCAATTTACTAACTATCGAGTGCACGCTCGGTAGGATCTTCTTTTGCTTTGGAAGCAAAGATCGACGCAATGATTAAAAATTTTGACAACATTTTCTCATCGAATCAAATGAACCAAGCTTCCCAACCGATGTGTTATAAATGCAACAATCCTAATCATATAGCTGATCAGTGTCCCAATTCTGTCGAACAAATCAATACTTTCAACAAAGCTAAAAATGACCCATTTTCTCCAATGTACAATCTTGGTTGGAGAAATCATCCAAATTTTGCTTGGAATCAAAACAATCCAATCATGAATACGATTCGTCCCAACTTTCAAGCATTCCTGAATAATGCTTCAAATCCTCCCTTTCAACCCATTAATTTTCAACCAAACTTTACGGGTCTATCTCATAATCAACCACAACAGTCAAATTTTCAACCAAATTATGCTCATCCGCCCCAAGATGATAAGCCTTTAAGTTCACTTGAGAAAACTCTTGAAACATTGGCTAAAGAAACTACTCAAAGCCTTCAATCAAATAGCAATTTGCAAAATATATCGACTTCATATATGCAAAATACAAACCAATCAATTGCAAAACTCGAAATGCAAATGAGTCAATTAGCCACGTCATTAAGTGAATGTAAACGTGAAACATTCCTAAGCCATCCCCTTCCAAATCCCAGAAATCAAAGCACAAATTCAAATCAAACCCATGTTGTTCAAGATAGCAATGTCACCCGATTGAATGCTATCACAACTTTATGTGCCGATAAACAAATGATGATCAAGTCATTAAACCAAATGATTTAACAGAAACCTCCCTCGACATTTGTAAATCAATTAATGAATCTGAATAGAACGTGGAGCCAAATGTTGAATCGAGTACCAATCAAAATTCTTCTTCTACTACTCGAGTAGACCCGCCTATCAAGTATCGTGTTCCATTTCCACATCGTCTTCGACCAAAGAAACACTCGGACCAAATGGAAAAGATGTTAGAAATTTATAAACAAGTCAAAGTTAACATTTCGCTTTTTGACATAGTTCAGCAGGTCCCCACGTACGCGAAATTTCTTAAGGACTTGTGTACCCAAAAGCGACACACTCAAGTGCTGTAATAACCTGATATTTCATGTCATTCGCATCCACACATGTTGGACTTGAATTTCTCAAAATATCAGATTGTTAATTTATATTTGGCAAAACTCAGCATATACAGTAAATAAACCAATCACAAACACAGAGTAACATAACAATAAGCAGTAGAAACAGATGAATAGTAGTTCATGAAGCTACTATATATATGTATAACAGAGTTAAAACAAGATACAACAGAAGTCTCGAATACCTTAAAGTCTTAATAAAATAGTCAAATAACAAAATCTGAATATATCACTGGAGTCAACTGAATAGTTGGAAGCTGAATAGATATAGATGGATCTCCAAGCGAAGCTCCAACTCCAAAGGTGAGTCTCAAATGTTATGATACTCAGTTTGACCCGAGCATAAAGAAAAACACAAAACACTCGAATCAGGATTAACATTCTTATATCAATAAATCTAACTAAAGTGAAATATCAACTAAAATACAAGTAACTCAAAGGATGTTTGGGATAACCATCCTAAGGATCCGTGGAACTATCTGCTATGTAGTACAATAAGCTATTATAGTATGTCTATAGTAAGATAAACTATTAAAATAGCGTTAAGGCGTTACCCATATCCCCCTTAACACATTTTATAGTGCCACAGTCTATACAGTAGCATAATACCTCCGTAAACTGGAAGCTACCAGAGGGTACTCCATAGGTACGACACAAAACAAACTCGTAGTGGGCTCGATATGGTAGGTGACATGACACAACCAGGCAATGCCAAGATAGATATACCAATTACACTTCCAGGCTGTTGGTAACGTAAAGCCGCAACAATCGCCCGCAATAATTGTCCAACTCGATCCACACTCCTAAATCAAAGGTGCACACCAAATCAATCACAAAGTAATAGAATGGCAATCGAAGGAGTGTGTCCGGTCGAATGAGCTACCTTACTTGGCCCGTCAATTGCTCCTCTTTTAGCCAACCTTAAGCTAACTCCCTTGAGTCAGGTCCACGTATATACCTCAAATAGAATCATCACCAACCATCCTACTTCTTCTGGAATCTCCACCGCGTACACAGTTGTTAAAGTGGTTTTAGATATTGGCAGAGAGTATGACAACAACCGATCTCGGTGTCTTTAACAACCAAACGTTATTATAACACTACGATCATTTTATTTCAAATAGTTTATATTTCAAAATCAAAATATCATATCATTTCAAACCATCTAAATCCGATATCATTACTTACTTGAATAAAATCTATATATATATATATATATATATATATATATATATATATTTAGAACCCAAGCTCATGTGAACTTATGTGTAGATCTTTCATGATTTAAATAAACATAAATCCATATGTATACAACAGTTATTATATATCTATAACTTAAAATATTTATATAGGTATAGTAAAATGTTTAGTAAACAAACACGTATAAAACTCAACAGACCTTATACACAGCATATTATAAAATCTTACATTTTAAAAATATATGCATACTAATATATGTACATAAAATAATATATAACTGATATATCAAACCACAATATATATATATATATATATATATATTATAAAGTTACCAAATACATATATATATTATATCAAAATCATAAAATAATAGATTATACAAACCTAGACAACATGTATATATATACATATATAATAGCAAAGATATATACTAGTATAGACTTACCTAATAAAGCAACTTAAACTAGACCCATTCCAAAAACAAATTAGAAATGAAAACAAAATGAGCTGGCTAAACAAAAACTTATATATATTGGCGAAACTATTATGCATATCTATATATTTAATATCGAATTATATATATTTATACACTACATATTGAAATCAATCTTAGAACAAATATGTAAACGGATACACTCCACCAAATATACAACTGTAAATAAACAAAAGAAACTCAAAATAAACAGTGTATGTAACGACCCACCTTTTTGGATGATTTAAATTGACAATAAACCACACATGTCTAATTCAAAGCATTCAAAAAAGAGGATTGTTAATGGGGTAAATAAGAAAATAGAAGAAAAGAAGGAAAAATAAAACATAGAATCTCGTAGCGGAATGACAAAATATAATAATGAAATAAATAGTTAATGAAGCTGTTTTACAAATGACATTTGATTACACTTTTACAAATATTAATCAAAGTTATACATACATCATAAATAAACAAATATTGCAGTAGAACACATGTTGTGGTGGAATAATTATAATAAATAGTAATAAT
Organism: Allium cepa; assembly: GCA_030765085.1. Lineage (NCBI taxonomy): Eukaryota > Viridiplantae > Streptophyta > Magnoliopsida > Asparagales > Amaryllidaceae > Allium > Allium cepa. Next base: position 210,306,443 of record CM060934.1, read on the forward strand.
ATACTGAATCTTCGTCTTCGTCCTCCAGAAAATAAATTGGTCTTCAATACACTGAAAAGCTCAGACTGACCCGAGCGCAATGAAAACGGAACATTCGAGTCAGAACTAAAAGATCTTATGTAAGTCAAATCAAAATAAATAAAATAGAAATATTAGTGCAATGGTTTCATAGATGTTACAATATCTTCATCCCCTATCAAGTGTATAACGTGAATATAACAATGTAAAAGGGTTTCAAATAATTCAGAATATCAATCTCAATCATCTAACTAAAACAGATCCGAAGTTTAACTTATACCTTTACATAATTTAATTCCAATCTGAAATCCAAATTCAAGCATTCATATATATATATCATCAACCAGCATCATAATTTAAGATTTTCAAATCAATGAAAACCGCTCGGGTCTATCATTTCAACCCATAACGATTTTCCCTTAATCCATATGATCGTTCGTGTATCTATCATTTCAACCCATAGTGAACTTGCAGTATTATAACGATAGAAAATACAATATCCATTCATCCAATATCAGCAATCAATCATCCATCATAATCATCATCCAAATCAATCAATAACCATCAATAGATAATTGAAATAAATAGCAGGCACTTAACTAGAAATTTAAATTCAATAATAAATTAAATGACGATTTAATTCAAATAAATTCAAATTAACTAAGATAATGGTTGAAAATATACCAAACAGTCATAACTAAATTCCCAATCACATCATAAATTTAATTTAATAAACATAAGAAATTTTAGAAGTTATGAGTTGGTTAAAATACTCATATTTGAATTTAAATCGAATTTAAATCCAATTTAAACCCAAAAATCAACAGACTCTAAATTCGTCCGAACAAGCGTCAATGTTCGAAATTTTGGATACGATCCTAGCGGATCAAACTGCGCATGAATCGGACCTCGTATGAAAAAGTTACTATGATTAGAACATTGAGTTTTAAATTGAAAATAAATAAAAATAAAATACAGAAAAAATGCAACACCGGCCACGTCACCACTAATTTATCGAAACCCTAGCAGCAACAAAATTGCGTTCAAACATGCTAGCAGCCGCCACACTAAAAACCTCCCGCCGCACGTCGACGATCACGCCGCACTCCGATAGGCTTGCCGCGCCGAGCTTCGCACCTCAGGCCGACTCTACTGGTCCCACGGGAAACCTCTACGGCCCCTCAAGCGAGAACGCCCCGCCCCGCATAAAACAACCAATTCTGGTGAATTCCAAACCTCTAACGATGAACTAAGGCCAGATCTAGGGCTTGCTCCTCGGCGTCTATAAATCAGAACTTCCCGATCGTCCCAAAGTGGAAGGTCTACCGATGGATCGAAATCGTGACCTATGAACGACCGAGAAGGATCGATAATTTCTAGCCAACTGGTGACTCCAATCGAAAAACGAATAGTGGATTTGAGTTGCACTCATCGAGAGCTTTAAATTGATATATAGTATGATATAGTTTGAGAAGTTTGAACTTTGGAATTTGTTTTTAAATAGGATTTGAGAGTTTGGGAATTGAAATTTGTTTTTGCCATTGGAAAAGAGGAGCCACGGAGAAATGTACGTACTGTCAATAAGGAATAATAAATAATTAGAGTTTAGTACATTGTTATTCCTTTCGCTAAAGGACCTGCTATAAAAAGCTTTTAGTACATTTTTCCCTTATTATGTTGACACTTTCTAACCGGCACTCCATATATTTTACTTGGTTAGTCGTAATATAAGGTCATTTATGTAGTTGCAACAATCCTTAATTTTTCATGGATGCTTTTTCTACAGGATGCATCACCAGGAGATCAAGTTTGTTATCGTTTATATCCAGTTATTGGAATGGCTGTAAATGGATGGTATAATGGACTTATACTGTTACCGGGCAAGTATTTTTGCTATACTAATTCTTATTGTAATGACACAAATCACATAACATATAAACTGAAATATATATTGATTGTTTATGGAGGATGCATCAGAAAAATGTTAGTCTGAGATATAGAAGGTAATTCGATTTCTGCTAGAGTCAATAGAAAAATTAACAGGCAAATGACTGATAACATATGTTACTTTTGTAGTAGGTTTCATCCTTTAGATTGACATAGAAAGGAGTATATTGTTGAGAGTTTCGTAGAGTTGAAGGTTATTATGCTTATTTTTATAGTGAATGTTATTTCAGTTGTATAAAATTATTATTTTTAATTTTTCAATTTTACCATGTTGTAAATGATATGCATTTTGAAAATATAGACTGCAAATTACATTTTTGTCAATACAAAATATTATTCAAATTTTCATGAATACTTTCTACATACACGAATTTTCATCTCTTCTACTAATAAAACTTGACGAATCGTGCTTCAATAATTTCTCTATTTTTAGTGGTGGAGGCAACGGTGGACATAGTGGTGGTGAAGATGGTGGGCATTTTGGTGGTGGTGGTGGTGATGGAGAGCAAGGCCTTGAAGGGATAGCTAGGGTATTTGTAGGAACATAGGGGTTGTACGGGGAAGAACAAGGGTGAAATGGCCACTGTCCACGTTGACCAAACAGGTAATGAAATAAAGGATCACAAAAATGGAAGTAGGAGCACCAGGAATGGTTTATTGTACTTACCACAGCACACACGGGGGGATTTATGTAACAACCCGCATATTTATCGGTTTTATATTTAAATATTTTATTTAAATATTTTATCGTTAGTCGGATTTTAGTCCGAAAAGCTACTTTTTGCAAACAGCCGAATTAGGACTCGAGACCACCCCCATTGAGTTCAAAATGCCGTTTGCGACCTTTTTGAGTATAAGCTTCGATATATTTGGAGAAAGTTGAATTTTGCTACTTTTTGCTTTGGGCTTTGGTTTGGGCTGAACCCACTTACTAACTCGGTCCCAATCCCCCTCTCCTCTTCATTACTTCATTCCCACTCCTCAAACTCAAGCTCCAACTGAAAATGGAGGAAAGGAAAGGGAATTAGAAACTCCAACCCTAGTTCCTCTTGCTAGCTCAAGTTCTTGCTCCAAATTCAAAGTGAACCCATTGGTAAGCATCTCCTTCATCTTCTCCAACTCTTTCTCCATTCAATTTCATAAATTTCCTAAACCTAATTTAGGAAATATTTCTCTTTTAAGCTTAGATTCAAGCTTCTAGAGTTGGATTTGAAGAGTGGTTGATTCCCCTTTGCTTTCAAGCTTCATCTTCATAAATTTTAGTGAAAAGGTGAGAATTTTAATCTCACATCTATGCTTATAATTCTCTTCTATTGTTAGGTATGAATTCCTAACACTTATTCATGTGCATTTGACCTTGATTTGGATTGCTTTTGTGAATATTTCAATTTTTAGTGTTTTGAGTTCAATTCATTAAAAATCCTAACTTTGATGTTTGAACATGTTTTTGGTGATGCATCGAGGAGCTTATAGGGCCGGGTAGTCGATTGACATAAACCCTTAGCGCCGTTGCTCGTGCGATTGCAAATTGGTCGGGATTTGCACCTCCATTGAAATAGGGTAGGAGGTGCAAGTATACAGGTTCGGCCGACCGACCCCCTGGTCCGGTCGACCGACCTGCTTCTAAGTGCATAAGCACTTTCTGTTTTAGGGTCCGGTCGACCGACTACAGGGGTTCGGCCGACCGACCTGCTTCCCGAGGATTTTTGTGGAACAGGGTCCGATCGACCGAGCCCTGCAGCCGGTCGACCGACCTGATGATTTTTGCCAGATTAGCCTATTTTGCTAATCCGTTTGAATATCCAACTTTAATCGATTCGTGTGTCTCCCTTTTTGTTGTTGTCATTTATTATCGACTTTGATGACATTTTCTTTGGGAATTTTAGATATATCCACTTTGATGGATTTTATATCGATTTCTTTGGATTTTATTCACGTCTTCGTATGTGAATTTTTTTATGCCCGATTGTTCCTACAATCTTCTTTGTGATTTGTCACTTTAAAAATATAAAGGTTTTCTATACTAGTAGTAAATAACAAAATTCTTTCATCAAAACGATTTCAACACTATTTTAATTACAAAGCTCGTTTTCTAAAACCGTTTTCCAATCTATTAGTATATACAAACCTTTACCTCACTCGTATGAGAAATCTAATTAAACGACATAGTAAAACAAGTGGTATGAAATGCTTGCGTTTACTTCGTCGGTTAATTCTTGGACTTGTTCGATTGAATCTCTTGTGACAATTTTCTAGTGGAGATCTACAATTTGTTCGTAAATATTTAAGTTAAGCTAGTGGTTATGGGACATGAAGCTAAGCTCATATATTTACTAGCTTATTGTAATTGACACTTCTCGTTGATCATGACGATCATCTTTGTGGTTTAGACTAGCAATGTGCGATGTCTCTTTGTTTATGTGGAGGACTGTTCCTCATTTTATTGAGCTTCGTCTCATTTCTCACATGGGTCGTACCTTTTTAGGTGCGTCAATGTTTTATTATTACATGGGGTGTACCTTTCTAGGTGCATCAATGTTCGTTTATACATGGGTCGTACCTTTCTAGGTGCGTCGATGTTTATTTATGCATGGGGTGTATCTTTCTAGGTGCATCGATGTTTATTTACTTCGTGGACCAATCGGCTCAATAAGTCGGGGCATGGGGCGTATCTTTTTAGGTGCGTCGATGTTCGTCTATGTATGGGGCGTATTTTTTTAGGTGCGTCGATGTTCGACTTAGCATGGGGTGTATCTTTCTAGGTGCATCGATGTTGGACATTACATGGGGTGTATCTTTCTAGGTGCATCGATGTTTATTTGTGCATGGGGTGTATCATTCTAGGTGCATCGATGCTTATTTATGCATGGGGCGTATCTTTCTAGGTGCGTCGATGCTAGAGCATGGGGCGTATCTTTCTAGGTGCGTCGATGTTCGACAGTACATGGGGCGTGTCTTTCTAGGTGCGTCGATGTCCAGTATTTTTGTGGGATTGGCCATCCTTTTATTGTGATTTGGTTCATCGGATGTCCCGTTGTACGACGCCGTTGTTCCTTTTCATTGTGATTTTTGGATTTCGTGTGTTGATTTCTGGAATTTGTGTTTCACCAACTTTTACGATGGGCATTGATATATATGTCATTTATTGTGGCTTGGTGAACGAAATTAGGAGTATGACATTCCTTTTTATCTTGAGTAGATCTTTGTGATATTGATTAATCTCTTGTTGATTTTTCAATTACTTATTTATCACAGCTTTGCATTATGATTATTATATGTTTATGTCATATCTCTTTTTATATATCACTTCATCTGATATTTATAGCTAGACTGATCCGTTTATTATTTTCTTCTTAAATAATACTCGGGTCAGACCGAGATGTTACAGGTGCTTCTGCTTGACTTCTCATCCGGGATTAACTCCTTGACTTTTGGCCAACTACTTTAGTTTAGTAGTTTTTGTTGTATACATTTGAGATATAGACTCTATGATGTATACTCATTCTTTTATCTAGCACTTGTATCTATTCCTTTGTATTATTATGGATCTTTTTGACCACTACTCTGATGAACACTTTCATGTGTTATATTCATATCTATTTCCGCCTTTGTGATATGAATTGTCTGTGACTGATTTGTGTTATGTTTATTTCTATATTTGTTTCCGAAGGATTTATATAGCCACCGTGTCGTAGCTTTGAGTTTGCGTCGGTATGTCGGATTTCCTCCTTAAAATAGAATGCATGTTATACTATCTGACATATCGGTGCTCGCGCAAAGAAATTACACGGATGGTCGCTCCTCAACAGCCTTATTCTCCGTGCTAGTCGACAGCATTACACCGTAGTGTTCTTGGCTAGCGTGGGTATAGAGGTGGGGCGTCACAGCTTAGTATCAGAGCCAAACTTCGGAAAAATATGGAATATTATAACAAGGATCATCGTCCTAAGTCTTTCTTAGGAGTCGTGCTTTAGGATTTAATTCGAGTCTTCGTACCGATTCATCCTATTTTCTTTATGATTCCTTATTTTATCTATCAAGATTGCTTGATATTCATTTGTGAATAACCTTCTTCTTCTTCCTTCTTTCTTTCTTAAGGAAGAGAAATGGTTAGACCAGGCCGTCCCAGCGCCGGTCAATCTAGTGCTACTCCCCAGGATGGAGTATTTATGTCTGCCCAGCAGCTTTTAGATCTTGTTAAGAATGCTCAAGCTGCCGGACCCAATCCAGAGCCTACTCATCCTAGATCCGGTTTTGCACGCTTGTGCAGAGACTACGCCGATTTGGGTGGAAGGCCATTCAAAGGATCCGAGAGTGTTATTGAAATTCAAGCTTGGCTCAAATCATGCGATCGCATCTTTTCTCGCATAAACCTTACCGATCTACATCGAGTCCAAGTGGCTTCTAGCATGCTCCAAGAAAGAGCATTGGATTGGTATGAGCTTTTAATTTCTGAAATCATTGAAGCGGACCTCACTTGGGAGCAATTCCCAGAAAGGTTCGAATCAAAATTTGTACCAGAGGCTGAAAAAGTAACTTTAGCCCGGCGTTTCATAGACCTTGTTCAAGGTGAATCTTCTGTGACAGATTATGTCGCATCTTTCGAATCTCTTTCCAAATACGGGGTTGAGTATATTAATACCCCGATGAAGAAAAATCATAGATTTGTCTATGGCTTGAATAAGAATCTTAAGAAGCCATTACTCCTGAAACTTGAAGTTTCATTTGATCGGCTTATTGATATCGCTCTTCGTCTTGAAGAGGCCGATAGAGAAAGCGATATTGAAGTTGTGCGTGCCAAAAAGAACTTCAACAACAACATGAAGAGGCCTTTTAAATTCGAAGGCCCCAATCCCATCAAGAAAGGGAAGCAACAAACTCCGTTAGCAAAGTCTCCTATCTCTAGTTGTGGACGATGCTACAATTGTGGTTCCACGGACCACCATGCAAAGGAGTGTCCGAAAACTCTCTTTTGCCGTTATTGCAAAAATTCAGGTCACCATATTACTGCATGTCCCGTACTTCAAAATAAGAAGGAGGGAGAGCTCAATGTGGTGCAAGCTCCTGGTAACACTTCTCGTGGTCAAGGTATTTCTCATTTAATCCTTGATTACATTTATTTTGTGATCTTCTTCTTTGAATTCTTTTTGATATGGGTGCCATCTCACTATTTTATATCAAAAGAACTTGTCGATTCTTTTTCTTTGAATATTTTGGGCTTGATGACTTCTTTGAGTATTGTGAATCCGGATGGTAGATCCGCAACACTCAATTTGCTTTCTATTGATGTTGAAATTATTTTATGAGACTTTTCTTTCCGGGCCGATATTTTTTACTTAGGCTTCGGAATTGATTTTTGTAAGGATTGGCTTAATTGTGAAGCCCATATCCTATTTTCTATGTGGACAATTCATCTTCGACATTTTCTATTTGTTAAGCAGATTTCTGTTTTTCCTTTGTGATTTTGATTCCAATTTGATGGCATCATTTTATTCCTTAAAGCCCACTTATAAGGAAAGTGTTATTTCTCTCATTCATGTAGTTTGAGAAATTTTTCGGTATTTTTTTCTTGAGCTTGTCTTAGGATTATCACCTAAGTAATCTTTTGTGTGGTGTTAAGGTCTTTCTAGTTCGACCTTGCCACCGATTTTCGTTTGCTACGAGTTGCGGAAATTAGCATTCCACTTACCGCATTCCGCACTCGTTATGATTCTTATGAATGACTTATTATGTCATTCAATTTGTCCAGCTTATTTCATCCATTTTATAAATCGAATATTCTATGCATATTTCGATGAGACCATTCTTTTATTTATTGATTTTGGATGAAAATAGTAATTTAAAATTTTGCACATCTTTTTCATAAGATTTATTTATAAGTAAAAACTGGATTTTGTTCTTGAAACGAACAAAGAATATTCTTAAAACTTTTTAAGAGATTTATTTATCCTACAAAAGATGATTTTGTGATTGTATTGCCCGTTGAGTGCTTTAAGAATTTTGGTCGATGCGCTTGATCAACGTTATCGATAGGAATTTCCTAAACGCTTTGATGTGACAATCAGACACAGTATATTAACTTGAAAAATGTAAAATTTTTGTAGAAAGATTATTACATAAAAATAAAAATGTAATTTTGAAAGTTTTAACTTTTCAGGAAAGAAGATTATTTAAAAGAAATTCTTTCTTTCGATACTCTTATTCTTGTGATTCCTGAAGGGGAACCAAGACTTTGCTATTTGTACCAATACTAGTCATATTGGTTTGTATGTCGTTCTCTAGCAAAGGAGAACGTGCTATCACTTGTGCTTCTAAATCATTATAGCCTATCAAGACTAGATATACCACTCATGATCTAGTGCTCGCGGTTATTGTTTCTACTTTTAGAGTTTTGCATCATCATTTTTAGGGGAGGAATTTGTTCTCCATCTCGATCATAAATCCTTGGAATATTTATTTTCTTATAAGGAACTTCATGTCGACTCGAGTTCTTAGCTTCCTATGATCTTGATATTCTTTTTATTCCCGAAGGGGAAATCGTGTTGCCAATGCGTTTAGTCGTAAGCAACAAGGGGTTGTTTCTTTGTTGATGACCGAATGAAATTATCTTTTTATCAAGTTCATCGGGCGTTTTGATGTACTTCGTTTTATTGAGTTTCATCTCATTTCTTTTATGAACTTGCGTCCGATGTTCTTTTGTTGTGTTCGGTTCATTGGATATACCGTTTTTGTACTACGTCGGTGTTCCGAAATCATTCGGGCTTTGATTCATCGGATGTACCGTTTGTACTACATCGATGTCTTCGCTTTTTGATTCATTGGATGTACCATTGTACTACATCAATGTCTTCGCTTTTTGATTCATTGGATGTACCGTTGTACTACATCAATGTCTTTGCTTTTGATTCATTGGATGTACCGTTGTACTACATCAATGTCTTTGCTATTTGATTCATTGGATGTACCGTATGTACTACATCAATGTCTTTGCTTTGGTTCATTGGGCGTACCGTTTTTGTACTACGCTGATGTCCCAAATTATTTGAGTTTCTAGTTTCTCGGGCGTACCGTTTTGTACTACGCCGTTGCACTGGCTCAATTTTCTGCTATTCTTGACGTTCCCCACGTCTTTTGTCTACGGAAATGCCTTAGGGATTCCGGTTTTCATTCTTGAGCCCAGTGTTATTGAGGGGATTGAAGTTTCACCAAATTTGACTTTTGAGCAACATTCTATTCGCATCATTGCTTCGGAGGTTGAGCGCCTTCGATATAAAGATATTCTTTTTGATGGAGGTTCAATGGTTCTCAAATCCTAAGGATTTCTCATGAGAAATCTTGAGAATCCATCGAACGAAAACTTTCAGATTTATTCCTTCGTGCTCTCTATGGTGAACTTCTTGATTCAAATTTTCTTTTGTGTTAATATGCTTCTATGGTTTTACTTCTTATATTTCCTTCTTAATTATTGCGAGGACGCAATTTCTTTAAGGAGGGGAGTCTGTAACAACCCGCATGTTTATCGATTTTATATTTAAATATTTTATCGTTAGTCGGATTTTAGTCCGAAAAGCTACTTTTTGCAAACAGCCGAATTAGGACTCGAGACCACCCCCATTGAGTTCAAAATGCCGTTTGCGACCTTTTTGAGTATAAGCTTCGATATATTTGGAGAAAGTTGAATTTTGCTACTTTTTGCTTTGGGCTTTGGTTTGGGCTGAACCCACTTACTAACTCGGTCCCAATCCCCCTCTCCTCTTCATTACTTCATTCCCACTCCTCAAACTCAAGCTCCAACTGAAAATGGAGGAAAGGAAAGGGAATTAGAAACTCCAACCCTAGTTCCTCTTGCTAGCTCAAGTTCTTGCTCCAAATTCAAAGTGAACCCATTGGTAAGCATCTCCTTCATCTTCTCCAACTCTTTCTCCATTCAATTTCATAAATTTCCTAAACCTAATTTAGGAAATGTTTCTCTTTTAAGCTTAGATTCAAGCTTCTAGAGTTGGATTTGAAGAGTGGTTGATTCCCCTTTGCTTTCAAGCTTCATCTTCATAAATTTTAGTGCAAAGGTGAGAATTTTAATCTCACATCTATGCTTATAATTCTCTTCTATTGTTAGGTATGAATTCCTAACACTTATTCATGTGCATTTGACCTTGATTTGGATTGCTTTTGTGAATATTCCAATTTTTAGTGTTTTGAGTTCAATTCATTAAAAATCCTAACTTTGATGTTTGAACATGTTTTTGGTGATGCATCGAGGAGCTTATAGGGCCGGGTAGTCGATTGACATAAACCCTTAGCGTCGTTGCTCGTGCGATTGCAAATTGGTCGGGATTTGCACCTCCATTGAAATAGAGTAGGAGGTGCAAGTATACAGGTTCGGCCGACCGACCCCCTGGTCCGGTCGACCGACCTGCTTCTAAGTGCATAAGCACTTTCTGTTTTAGGGTCCGGTCGACCGACTAAAGGGGTTCGGCCGACCGACCTGCTTCCCGAGGATTTTTGTGGAACAGGGTCCGGTCGACCGAGCCCTGCAGCCGGTCAGCCGACCTGATGATTTTTGCCAGATTACCCTATTTTGCTAATCCGTTTGAATATCCAACTTTAATCGATTCGTGTGTCTCCCTTTTTGTTGTTGTCATTTATTATCGACTTTGATGACCTTTTCTTTGGGAATTTTAGATATATCCACTTTGATGGATTTTATATCGATTTCTTTGGATTTTATTCACATCTTCGTATGTGAATTTTTTTATGCCCGATTGTTCCTACAATCTTCTTTGTGATTTGTCACTTTAAAAATATAAAGGTTTTCTATACTAGTAGTAAATAACAAAATTCTTTCATCAAAACGATTTCAACACTATTTTAATTACAAAGCTCGTTTTCTAAAACCGTTTTCCAATCTATTAGTATATACAAACCTTTACCTCACTCGTATGAGAAATCTAATTAAACGACTTAGTAAAACAAGTGGTATGAAACCCTTGCGTTTACTTCGTCGGTTAATTCTTGGACTTGTTTGATTGAATCTCTTGTGACAATTTTCTAGTGGAGATCTACAATTTGTTCGTAAATATTTAAGTTAAGCTAGTGGTTATGGGACATGAAGCTAAGCTCATATATTTACTAGATTATTGTAATTGACACTTCTCGTTGATCATGACGATCATCTTTGTGGTTTAGACTAGCAATGTGCGATGTCTCTTTGTTTATGTGGAGGAATGTTCCTCATTTTATTGAGCTTCGTCTCATTTCTCACATGGGTCGTACCTTTTTAGGTGCGTCAATGTTTTATTATTGCATGGGGTGTACCTTTCTAGGTGCATCGATGTTCGTTTATACATGGGTCGTACCTTTCTAGATGCGTCGATGTTTATTTATGCATGGGGTGTATCTTTCTAGGTGCATCGATGTTTATTTACTTCATGGAGCAATCGGCTCAATAAGTCGGGGCATGGGGCGTATCTTTTTAGGTGCGTCGATGTTCGTCTATGCATGGGGCGTATCTTTTTAGGTACGTCGATGTTCGACTTAGCATGGGGTGTATCTTTCTAGGTGCATCGATGTTAGACATTACATGGGGTGTATCTTTCTAGGTGCATCGATGTTTATTTGTGCATGGGGTGTATCTTTTTAGGTGCATCGATGCTTATTTGTGCATGGGGCGTATCTTTCTAGGTGCGTCGATGCTAGAGCATGGGGCATATCTTTCTAGGTGCGTCGATGTTCGACTGTACATGGGGCGTGTCTTTCTAGGTGCGTCGATGTCCAGTATTTTTGTGGGATTGGCCATCCTTTTTATTGTGATTTGGTTCATCGGATGTCCCGTTGTACGACGTCGTTGTTCCTTTTTATTGTGATTTCTAGATTTCGTGTGTTGATTTCTGGAATTTGTGTTTCACCAACTTTTACGATGGGCATTGATATATATGTCATTTATTGTGGCTTGGTGAACGAAATTAGGAGTATGACATTCCTTGTTATCTTGAGTAGATCTTTGTGATATTGATTAATCTCTTGTTGATTTTTCAATTACTTATTTATCACAGCTTTGCATTGTGATTATTATATGTTTATGTCATATCTCTTTTTATATATCACTTCATCTGATATTTCTAGCTAGACTGATCCGTTTATTATTTTCTTCTTAAATAATACTCGGGTCAGACCGAGATGTTACAGGTGCTTCTGCTTGACTTCTCATCCGGGATTAACTCCTTGACTTTTGGCCAACTACTTTAGTTTAGTAGTTTTTGTTGTATACATTTGAGATATAGACTCTATGATGTATACTCATTCTTTTGTCTAGCACTTGTATCTATTCCTTTGTATTATTATGGATCTTTTTGACCACTACTCTGATGAACACTTTCATGTGTTATATTCATATCTATTTCCGCCTTTGTGATATGAATTGTCTGTGACTGATTTGTGTTATGTTTATTTCTATATTTGTTTCCGAAGGATTTATATAGCCACCGTGTAGTAGCTTTGAGTTTGCGTCGGTATGTCGGATTTCCTCTTTAAAATAGAATGCATGTTATACTATCTGACATATCGGTGCTCGTGCAAAGAAATTACACGGATGGTCGCTCCTCAACAGCCTTATTCTCCGTGCTAGTCGACAGCATTACACCGTAGTGTTCTTTGCTAGCGTGGGTATAGAGGTGGGGCATCACAATTTAAGTTTGTACTGCTTCTGCTATATAAGTGTGGGAGTTTATTATAGAGTCGAACTAGATGTTGGTGTTTGTACCCCTACATTAAGCATATTTTATCTCTTCACATAAATATTGCTCTTTAAAAAGCTGCATCAATCATGTTTGTTATATTGTATTTCATTGGCAAGAAAATTGGTTTTCAAAATGGTATAGTTTTATGTAGTTAACTCATTGAGAAATGTAGTATAGCAGAGGGATCTGTTTTAGAGATTCAGTTTGACCTATAAAGAGTTAGATGAGAATGGAAAATAAAATAAAGGTGACATCTAGTGCAAAATTGTAATTTGCTATATCTTTTATCTCACTTCAGACGCACATTGATTCTCGAACGGTGGCATTTTTTGTGTTGATTACTGATGATTCTAATCTATATTTGATGAATAAATGATAGAATTTATTGATTATATCAGAATTAGCAAGCTTCTTAATTATGTGTCCTTTTTATAATCCAATGGAGATGTTTTCTGCTTACTAGTTCTAGAGTTCTGGGGCTTAGCTTATTTCATTAAATGGAAACCTGCATATTCTGCTAAACATATCGCATATAATCATTAGTTGTAATATATTGACAGACTAGCCAATCCGGGAACAGTTAAATAATAGTATACCCCATAGTTGCAAAAGTGAGGCCCCAAGCAACCATCGAACAAGAAGAAGCTGATAGTAAGTGATGCAGCGATTCCAACTAGACCAGTGATTAGTGTAAATTTTAGGAAAAATCCAACTGTCATATTTCCTATCGGGCAATATATTTGATACAGCCTTGCTTGGTATGTCATGTGTTGGTCTGAAACATAAATATACAGTTTATTAGTTTAAATGTGGTCTAAAAATAAGGATAAGGACAAGAATTATGCATGTACCTTCAGTAAGAGTTTCGTTAATGCCATAATCATTAAGAGCCTAGACAGCAATTATAATCATGATTATATACATATATATGTTATGGGAACTGGATGGATTGGTTATGTTATCTTTTTTTCACGTATGTTCATAGTGGCCTAAATTTTATAATCCAAGGGAGATGTAATATGATTTTTTTTTATTTCATTTAATTACCTCACATATTATTTTTGCCACTATCAATTATTTAGAATGTTCATGGATAGTTGATTATGGTTTGGTACTTTGGTCTGAAAACTTATGCATGGCCAGTAGCATAACATTACTGTATGCACATAAGTTTTTTTCTTCTCACTTAGTGGATGAAGATGTGTATAAAGTGTAATAATTGAAACTAAAAATGAGAACAAGTTCATTTATATACGCATTTATTTATGCTTCCGCATAGTAAATGTGGATTAATTATTTTCAAATAAAGTAATATTGTTTCTTTCTGTTGTCTTAATTGGAACTCGAAATATGATACATGTCATTTAAATACGAATTAAATTAGAATCATTGAGGTAATATTAAATTTGACTTATTAGAAATAAAGCACAAAATTGAATTAAAATTGACCGCAAAGTAAATATATCATCCTACATGGTGAATTGGTGCAAAAGTATCACATCAAGAAGTAAAATAAGTTGACTTTCATTTACAAAATAAGTATGAAGGCTACTCACATGAAATTTTGAAAATACATTCACTGAATAATAAAAACTAAGCATCTAATTTATAAATATATTGATTGTCTAATTATAGTTCTCCACATTCTTGGTGGAAAAGGTGAATGATATAGATGGGTAAGAACTTTGATCCATCCTGAAAAGAAGAAGTATGAAAGTGAGTGAAAAAGATTAATTTTAATTATAAAATATTAAGGCAAGATAGAAGTAGTAGTTAGAATATATGTCAACAATAGTAAATATGGTAATCGTTAGGTTGTGATGAAGGGAAGTAAATAACGTGCTCATCAAAAATGATAGTATAAATATTATGTTATGTAAAGTCCAAATACCCAAGTGGCAAGATGCAGGCCCACATGGACATGCATATATCTAGAACACCTTTGCAATAAATCGCGTACATATAATTGTACAAACCATGTGTTTGAATGAACGCAAGCAAATTATTTCCTCATTATTTTACAAAAGAACTAAATTTCAAGTCATGTTCATTTAGATGTTTGTCAAAAGAATGATATTTTCTGCATGTTGCATTCAAAAAGAATGGTTAAGAGTTCTATGGCAGCAGAAATATCTCTGTTTTTAAAATTGCCATTGTATCGCAATAGTTTCACTTCATGAATGTGGAACATTTATTATTCTATCATCAATAATCGGCACAAACGCATATCTACAATTATCATTGTTTGTTTCATTCCCCATTCGTCATTAGCCATTCATCCTTGATTATTTTATTAACTATCAAACGCATAAATTATATATTGTATTAGTACTTTTTATGTCGATTCATAATTTATTGTTTAAAGTTTGATATATAGCCAGATGTCGACATTTAAACTTAATGTTAGCAACGATGCATTTCTTGGTATCAAAATATTATGTTTGTTGGTGCAAGAGTTGAGCTGGCTACAGAGCAGGTATTAAACTGTTATATCTTTTAATTGTTTGCCTATTATGTCACAACAACCATCTATATTTACTCTACACCTCATACAAATGTGTTGTTGAATTAATGCATGACATTGTAATTAGAGAAGGCCTATCTTGGCATGCATATACACTCATATATATAATTCAACTAAAAACTTGAAAGGTGACCGATAATCAGAATCAGAACTCGTAACAGTTTAACGTATAGAAGTTGTACATCGTTGCTTATATCACTTGGACACATATCTAACATACACATGCAATTAACACATCTAAGAAAGTAAAAAAATACTTACCATTTACCCTAAAATTTACATATAGCAAAAAGTACAAATATTTAAGATATTTTCTACCTTAGAAAGCAAACATCAGCTCACTTACACACTATTATCGCCACAAACATGGACGATGACATGGGGGTAGTCATGCACCTTGATGGGAGAGGAGGAGTGTGGTCAAGGGGCAAAAGAGTAATTACACATTTGGATATTTATTTTCAAAGTTTTTCCTATAAATACCCACCATTCTTTTCATAATATTACACACTATTCTACTTTATCTTCTTCCTCATTCTTAAGCTTTTCGATGACTTCCTACCTTAAGGAAACTATGAAGAAAAATATCGCATGAAGAAATTAAATTAATGTAGCATATATACTTTAACAATCCACCTCAAAACAAGCTCGAATCACATTTTTCCTCCTTCACAACACAGGACCACCACCCTCCGTCACCAAAGCTGAGCCCACCTCCAATTGCAAGCATAGGCCGAGCTTTCCCAACATCCCGAGCTCAATTCCTTAAGCTTTGGTTCGATCATAGTGAAGTTATAGTCCGTTTTCCTAAGTTTGATATCCAATAAAAGCGAGAAAACTGTATAAAACTTTATATATATATATATATATATATATATATATATTTGATAATGACGATGTGATATGTTTGTCATGGATGTTTACTATGCTTTGATCATCAAGTTTGGCTGTTTTAATATAGTTGTTTAAATTGGTAAACAAGCCACGTTAATAAGCATCGAATATCATAAAGGAAATCACTTTCCTTTATTAAAATGAAATGGTGTATATAAGCTTGTTAAACCTCTTTAAAATGGTTTAGAATGATTTAGAAATGTTTTATAAATATTTAAAAGTATTTCAAAAAGGATTGAAAAGAAAATGAAATTTGAGTTAAAATAGGCGGGCCGCGTAACGGTAAATCACGATTTCGTGCCACAGAAAGTTAAATCCAATTATACGATGGATTTGGAGTCAGAATCTTGAAATAAGCATTTTCGAAACTCTTATAATCATAGTTTTCAAATAAAGAAAGAAAAACAAGGTTTCATCCCGTAGATATTCAAATAAGTCCAGATCAAGTTTTCAAGACATCGCGGTTTAGAAGTTTTAAACCAAATTTTAAAATTGATTTAAAATGGATATTTTTAAATGTTTAAAAATCTAGAATAAATTCCATAAATATATTAAATTTGTTTAAAAGATATTCATGTTATAAAAATGGACATTTATGAAATAAAATTGGCATTTGGTTCAATATAGCCTTAAAACACTATTCGTAGCATTTTCTACGGTAGTTTTCTATAACTTCTAAAGATCATGTTTTGACTCGACTATTCTTTCCCAATCTTTTTATAAATCTTTTTAAATAAATAATTAATTGTTTTAAAGATGATTTTGAAGTATTAATGAAAAGTTTGAAAAAAATCTTGTTCATAAAATTGATTTTAAATGAATGATTTAATCTTGGCTCTAAAAGTCGATGAGTAGACTGGATTTTTTTACTCATGAGATCCGGATGTGAGGTGCATAAACTAAAGAGATGTTTAGGAGCAACTAGTGCCTTGGCTCACTTGGCCTCTGTTATAAAATGAAAAATGAATTATTATTCAAAATGAATTCGAAAGTTAGTTACAAACATTACGCCCAATGACTTATGTATATACTTGCCTGCCTCTAATGGGTCGAGCCCACTAACCAGAGATACAAGAAACTCGAGGAGGAAAATGATGCACAAGCAAACATATTGATGCACAGTTAAACACAAGACAAAAGCCATATATACATATTTATCACTCATCACAACACTCCCCCTCAAGTTGGAGCATACATATCTATCATGTCCAACTTGCTACATAGAAGCTTCATTCGACCACCATTAAGAGCTTTAGTCATCATATCTGCCACTTGCTCCTCTGACCTTACATAACTGGTTTTAACAAACCCCTGCTGCACTTTTTCACTTATGAAATGACAATCAACTTCTATGTGTTTAGTTCTCTCGTGAAACACTAGGTTAGAAGCTATATGCATAGCAGCTTGATTATCACACCACAATAACAAAGGTACTTCAACTGTGAGCTTCAGTTCAGTCATAAAATGATTAACCCACATCAGTTCACACACTGCACCAGCCATAGCTCGATACTCTAACTCAGCACTCGATCTTGGTACAACATTCTGTTTCTTACTCTTCCATGACACCACATTTCCTCCAACAAACACACAAAATCCTGAAGTAGACTTCCTGTCCTCCTTTGTTCCAGCCCAGTATGCATCAACAAAGCTTTTTACTCTGTTGTGTCCATTATTCTTGTAGGATATTCCTTTACCCACTATTCCCTTCAAGTAACATAGGATCTGCTTTAGTCCATTCCAGTGATCAGTAGTTGGTGCACTCATATACTGACTTACAACACTCACTGAGTAAGAAATGTCTGGCCTGGTCACTACTAAGTAGTTAAATCTACCAACCAATCTCCTATATTTATCTGGCTCACCGAACTTATCTCCATCTTTGCTTAAAGTACTATTCACCATCATAGGTACAGGAGATGGTTTTGCACCCAAGTTCCCAGTTTCTTTCAGCAAATCTAACACATACTTCCTCTATGACAAATATATCCTCCCATTGTTTCTTATCACTTCAATTCCTAAGAAGTATCTCAACTCTTTTATCTCCTTTGTACAAAAATGTGTATGAATAAACTTCTTAAGAGCTTCAATTCCTAGCTCATCATCTCCAGTAATCATAATATCATCTACATAAACAACCAATAAGATTGACTTGTCTTGTGAATTTCTGAAAAATATTGAATGATCAGACTTACTTTGCAACATCCCAAACTTCTCCATTGATTTACTAAATTTCCCAAACCATGCACGAGGACTCTGCTTTAAACCATACAAGCTCTTCTTTAATTTGCACTTGCTGTTCTCTCCCTGAGTAACAAACCTAGGAGGTTGTTCCATATATATTTCTTCAACTAGATCTCCATGTAAAAATGCATTTTTAATATCAAGTTGATGCAATTTCCAATTATGTTTTGCTGCCAATGATATAAACAACCTTATTGATGTCATTTTGGCCACTGGTGAGAATGTTTCCATATAATCTGTTCCATATGTTTGAGCGTACCCTTTAGTAACTAATCGAGCTTTAAACCTTGCAATTGATCCATCTGGATTTAACTTGACTGAATAAACCCATTTGCATCCTATCACTTTTCTATCCTTTGGCAACTTAACTAGATCCCATGTATTATTCTTGTCCAAAGCATTAATTTCCTCTGGCATTGCTTGTTGCCACTCTGGTTTTGACATTGCTTCCTTGACAGTTTTAGACAATGAAACTAAGTCAAGTGCAGAAATGAATAAATATGATTCTGATGATAGACAATCATATGAAACAAAAGATGAAATTGGATATGTGCACTTTCTTCTCTCCTTTCTAAGAGCAATTGGTAAATCCAAACTTGGGTCTGATTATGGAGCAGTTGGATGATCAATGATCAATTCATTAGTTTCTGGTTCCTGATTGATTCACAATCCATATGATGATTAACATTTTCTGAATTTATAACAGGATATAGTAAAAAATCATCCTCTGTACATTCTTGATTTGTTGATATAGATGGACAGAAAAATGGTTCATCTTCCACAAAACTAACATCTATAGATATCAAGTATTTCTGTAAACTGGGGCAAAAACATTTATATCCCTTCCGTAGTCTGGAATAACCAACGAAGATGCATTTTAAAGATTTTGGATCTAGCTTGGTGAGTTGAGAATTAACATTTCTCACATAGCACGTGCAACCAAAAATCCTTGGCTTAATTGGATATAAATGTTTATCTAGAAACAATACTTGAAATGGTACCTTATACTCAAGTATAGTTGATGGCATCCTATTGATTAAAAAACATGCAGTAGAAACCGCATCTACCCATAATACTTTAGGAACTTTCATCTGAAACAGTAGTGCTCTTGTAGTCTCAAGTAAATATCTATTTTCCCGTTTTGCTACTCCATTCTGTGAAGAGGTATCGACACATGAAGTCTCATGTAAAATTCCTTTTTGAGCCATATATGTATTGAACTGTTCAGATAAATATTCTTTGGCATTATCACTCCTTAGAATTCGAATATTAGTATTGAACTGTGTATTAATCTCAGAACAAAATGTACAGAAAATGGAAAATAACTCTGATCTATTTTTCATTAAGAATAACCATGTTACTCGAGAATAGTCATCAACAAAAGTAACAAAGTATCTATAACCTTGTTTAGATACAACTGTAGTTGGTCCCCAAACATCTGAATGAATCAACTCAAATACAGACTTAGCTCTCTTATTTATTCTAGAATAAGAACTACTATGGTGATGTTTAGCAAATTGACATGACTCACAATTCAAAGTAGATAATGAATTAAACTGTTAAACTGTGGACATAACTTCTTGAGCAGTGACAACGAAGGATGACCCAACTGAAAATGAGTTTTAAGAGCAGAATTTACACTTGAACAAGCTATATGGTTAGGTATCTTATCAGTCAGGAAATATAAGCCACCAGACTCTTCACCTTTACCAATAATCTTCTTCGTTGTAAGGTCCTGAAACACACAATGATCAGGGAAGAAGGATATGCAACAATTGTGATCACGTGTGATCTGACCTACTGAAATCAAGTTGAAAGATAAATTTGGCAAATACAATATTGTTTTCAATGGAATTTGAGTATGTGAGTCCACATTTCCAGTTCCATACACTCGTGTTTGTGATCCATCAACTAGAGTTACCACACAATTTGATTTATTTAAATAAGGTTCTGAGATCAGATGAAGATCACCTTTCATCTGATCTGTAGCTCCAGAGTCTATGACCCACTTTGACGGTTGTTTCTTTGAATTGGCAACAGTAGTTACTGATGATGATGGATTCTGATCAGATACATTTTTCTTTAGTGATTCTTGATACTGTGCATATTTATCATACTCCTCAACTGTCATCAACACTGTCTTAGTAGAATTCTGTGAATTACTAGATATTGAATTCTTGTATTGCAATTTTCTACACTCAAATTTTGTATGGCCAGGTTTCTCGCAGTATACACAAAATTTGTTCTGACTAAGCACACTTGATCTCTGGTTATTTCCTGATGGTTTAACATTTTGACTCTGTGTATTTGATTTCTGATTGTTCCAAGAAGAATTAATCCTACTATTACCAATTAAAGCACTTTCTGGCATTACATTAGGTGACTGAACAACTTCTGTATGAAGAATTCTATTGAAAACATCTTTAAGTGACAAGACATCAGATCCTGATAGAATCTGTGATCTTGCTGATTCGAATTCGGATGATAATCCAGCTAGAAAACTCATAATAGCCATTTGTTCTCTTTGTTGCTGTTGAACCTTCACATCTGGGCTAAATGGAAGAAGTAGATTAAGTTCCTCGTAAGTTTTTTTAAAATTCATAAAATAGTTCATCAGATTTTGCTCATGTTTTTCTGCCCGATAGAATGATCTACAAACATCATACATTCTAGTTAAATTTCCTTTCCCTGAACACAAAAATTCCAAATATTCCATGAGTTCCTTCACAAATTCATAATGATTTACTAATCCAATAACCTCACTATCAATAGAATTCCTGATTTGAAGAAACAACCAAGCATCATCTCTCAACCACAATAGATGCTTATCTTCTTTTGAATCCAGATCCGGTGGATCTTCAGTAAGATGTCGATCTTTATCTATACTTCGAAGATAAAGACGAATAGTTTTACTCCAATTCAGATAATTCAAATTATTCAGTTTATGATCAGTGATCTTCGGCATCAACTGCATCGCATCCATTGTAACCTTATTTTCGCTCACCATGATCTAAGATAATCGAACAATGGATCTGAAAGAATAATTTGAGATTGAATCAAAGTCTGAGATCTTGAGGCTCTGATACCATGTTATAAAATGAAAAATGAATTATTATTCAAAATAAATTCGAAAGTTAGTTACAAACATTACACCCATTGACTTATGTACAGACTTGCCTGCCTCTAATGGGCCGAGCCCACTAACCAGAGATACAAGAAACTCGAAGAGGAAAATGATGCACAGGAAAACATATTGATGCATAGTTAAACACAAGACAAAAGACATATATACATATTTATCACTCATCACACCAGCCTCTTTCTTAGACGAGGGATGGATAAGGTTGAAACTTCGGAAACGAGAGAAGTATAAAAGATTTAATTTTTAAAATTAATTAATTGCAATTTGGATTGAATAGAGATAGTCTTCTTATGCTTGGTGTTGAATTCCGAGGAGGGAACTCGTACTAATCATATGAATTTAAAAGGTGATTCCACCATTTTTGATGAATAGTACAAGTTGAATACGGAAATTAGTATCAAGTAAAATTAGTATGATTTACATGGGTCTGTTTTACTCGAATACTAACTAATTTGGATTTACTATCTCATATAACATGGTTTCAATCTATTAAAAAGTTATGATTTGCAAATAAGAAATCTTTTGTCAAGAATTAAATAAATGATCTGAAACTATTTTAATTCCTATGGATCCTATTACTTAAAATCAGTTATTTTGGGTTTACAGTAAACGATGTCTTAAATAACATTGATTTTGACCCAATTTAAAAGTTTTGATTTGGAAATAAGAAATCTTTGTTAAAATTTAAATAAATGATTTGGAGATATTTTCCTAAATAAAGAATGAAATGATTTGAAATTACTCTATGATTTAAAAAGGTTTTAATTAAGCAAAGATTTGATAAATGAGGTTTAATGATCCTGTGTATACTGAAGAGAAATAGTTTTAAAAAGATATATATCTTTAAGGAGATATTTTGGATAAAAAAGAGACTAATTAATGGAATATTAATCGCCCATCCACTTAACATCTTTTTATCGATGACTAGCTTGACAGAACCGGGATAGAATTCAGACAAATTCTTGTTTAAAAATCACTTTGAACCAATTTACGAGTTCGAAAGTGAAGATATGTTAAAGACAATGAAGTTAGAGGCAGGGATCTTCATAATGGAAGGATCGCTCATTGATAATTTTGGAGTAGCTCCCAAGATAAATACATAGCAATGGTCCTTTCGCTCTGGGATCTTCGTATGCAAGGACTACTCGCTACTAATCCGAGTAGTGATGCCTGATAGAATGTGGAAGGAGAGTGCTTTCGGTTTGTCCTGTTCTTGAACAACTTATATGGATGGATCTCTGATATTGCATTTCTAAGATCACAGTGCATTGATCTCTGCAAACGTACATCTATTTGGCGGTGTTGGAGATAACTCCCTTATGCTTAACATCCTTCTTTGAGACATACGAGCTCAGAGGTTGTACTTTTTTTAAAATCAATTATGTGTTGTTCGAAATGACAATGTGACATTTTAAGTGAAAATTTTCTAAGAAAGATAAATGTTACCTCAATCCTCACACCTCGGAAATTGTGAAACATGAGTTTCTTTAAGGCTAAATGATTCGCAACCATTAGGGTACGATATCACCATTCTAGATTTATTTATTTCTACCCGCTATAACATCGGGTTTAAATTTGTGGTGTATGCTATGAGATGTTTCGGAAAGGTCGGTAACGACCGGGGTGATATCATATTCGGTTGTATTCATACCGTCTATTGATCTCAGGGTAGGCCGGTCTTAATTCGTAGAGGACCATCTGTTAGTGGCCTCGGTACATTCCTCTAGAAATTTACTGTACGGAAGGCAGTTTCTTACCTCGCTATTTATTGAAAACTCATTCTCCAATAAGTGCATTCAGACTTAGTTGTAAACCTATTATGCCATCGAATTTAACCAACGTAACAATTTCGACTATTTGAATGTGTTTATTTGAAAGTTTTTCAAAGAATGTTATTAAACATGGTATCACTGAATTTTACGTAAAAATGATTTGGTTATCATAAAATAAAAACGCGTTTCACGTTATTCCATTCCTGTAAAATTCTGTTCTATGTCTTTATTTTATTTTCTCTATATTTATCCACCTTTTCGTTTAAATCGAACGAGAAATGTGTGGTTTATTGTCAACTGAAAATGTACGAAATTGTGGGTTGTTACAAGTTCTGTCTTAAATGTGGTTTTGTATCTCTGGCCACAGTTGTATCTCTATTGTATATTTTTTGGCCTTAATTTTCTGCACTGATTTCTGATGGCAGTTAAATAGGACTGGAATTGTTTGTTGCTTGCTACCTGGGCCTAAATGTCTTTTTTAGATTTCTGACCATTTGAAATCCTTCCTCGCCTATGTTTGAAGGGTTTTCTTTATGAGAGTATATGGTGAAAGAATGCTAGGATTAGACGAAGAGGTGAGATTATGTGGATAATTGCCAATATGATCTTGTAGATGATTTTGTTTTTCATTAATGAAAATTGGATTGACTCTTCTCACGGAAGCCGTTTCTTTCTGATTATTCTCAAAAAATTATTTACCAGATAAATGGTTTTTTGAAATAATTTTGTTCTTAGAGGAAAAAAAAAAAAGTTCAAGACTCAAAATTGGAACACGGCACATGCTCTAACTAAAATTGAATTCATCATCTCCTTCAAAACCAGCACGACTAGTGGGCCCTACCCAACCCGTTAAGAAGCACGGCAGAGCCGGGGTGCCGATTGATGCTTACTACGGCCGTTCCGATCTTTAATCTACGGCTTTCATCCCAATCCATCAACTTGAGCCATCATAAACCCATCCAAACTCTTCATACCCGACCCGATACAGAACCCTCTCTCATAGGGTGTCACTCATACCGGCGAAGCAATCAGTGAAGAAGAACAGAGAAAAACCTCAAAAGCAGATTTAAGGATTTGGAAAAAATTCCAGTTCTCTTACTTCACCTGCAGCAAAGCTAGATGGATATTTGAACTCACTCTTCACCAAGAAAAACAATAGTGGCAGGGCCAGCGCCATTTCCGGCGAGGATTCGACGGGCTCGGCTACTTCGTCGTTCACGAGATCTGTCCGGCGAAGACGCCGTCAGATCGTAAGAGGTCCACCAGATTTGAGTTGCCTGCCACTGACCTAAAAATGACCTGTCGAGAATTTGGAAGCGTTGAAGATGACGACGACGTGGCATCGGATGCTTGCTCGGATTTGTTTGAATTGCCGGTGATCGGAAAGTATGGGGACAAACTGCCGATTTATGAAACTACGCAAATTGGTAAGCTGGTTCTGTGAGAAGTGGTGGGGTTAAGTGTAATTTTGGTATTTTAAAGGGTGCGATATATAATATTGTTTATCATGAATCATGATTAATGGTTGTTTAAATTTGGAATAAAGTTGATTAGGATGGTTAAGTAATACTCTATTTATATCATAAAAAATGACTTAAGCATGGATTAAGATATTACCACACGCTTTGTTTGTTGTTGCCGCCTAGTTGTCGGGTGATATAAGAATGATTAGCTTTTCTTTAAGTAGGTTGTTTAGATTGTAATGTGGCTTTTTAGTAGGCTATTTATCGTTATTTTGATTAGTACTTTACGCGTGCATTCTTTGCAAAGCAAACAACGAAATGAGAATGTGTTTTTTCGCTGTAAACGGGACAGCAAACGTGACAGCAAAAGTGTAATGGTAATTAGTTTGTATCTAAATATCGCGCATGATTAGGCAATCAATAATAAAAACATAACAGTTTAAAACAAAACCGAATAGAACGATTCAACAATTTAAAAATATAATAACACAAACATACTTGATACTGCAAATTAGAAACTACGTTTAGTGAAGTCCTGCAACAATCATTTCATTTATTATTCTACAACGAAAGCCATATTATTTTTGATACTTCATTGATTAAAGAATCACAAACTCTCTTTGATATTCCGAATGTTCTTTCGATTACCTTTAAACTTGTCTTTAAACTTGTCTGGACATTGAAAACTTCATCATCTGTTTTGGTTCATTTTGAGTTTCACGAAAATCAAAAATAAGACATATTACATTTCATATATGGATGAATAATAACCCTTCTTTAGTGGATATCCGAAATCAAGTAAATCAAATTGACCTAACTAAATTATACCAACATGGTGGAGAATATGAAAGGCTTGAGTTCGGAATGTTTATTACAGAATTGAGTACTCGAGTATCATGTGTTCTTCCTTTCGAACCGGCCATGACAAATATAAATGTCACATTGAATGAACGTATGACCATAACATTTTGTGTGTCGTGTCCTTTTTGCCCAATAACTTGTCTGTTGCTACCTGCTAATTCTGCAACTATGTGCCCACCATTTATTGCTTTGATACATTTTTTGAAAAAAAATGTGATAATATCGATTTGAACTTCTAATTTGGTTATGTACGTGTTAAATTGTGGATCATCCGGTTTAATTATGTCTTTTGATATTGACGCAACAACATCTATAACAACATGAAAATGCACACAAATGGTGCTACTTAATCTTTGAAACATTTCACAACTAAACACGTTGGAAGAAACAATGCGATGATTTATAAGAATATGCAACCATTTCTTTAGCACAAATTTCTTTTGTGACTGCAAATCGTAGGGTTTCTCGACGTTTACATAACGTAAAGATGCACTGTCTTTTCACTCGAAAGTATATTTGACAACGCTCTTGATATCTAGAAAGAATAGCGCTAACTCATTGTGTGTCGGTGAAATTCGAAGTGTGAATCGGCGTATATCTATTTTTTCTTCTATTAAAAAATTTGTTTCTTGCGATCGAGGTTTCATAATTTTCATAGTGTGAATCGCTATCCGCCATTAATTTGTAAAATGTGTAAAAGAGAGTAAGAACATGAAGAAGTAAATTGTAGTCAAGGAAATGAGTGAGGTAGATTGTATAAAAGGAAGAAAAACTAAGGCCCCGTTTGGCTTGTCGTTTTTAGTTTTGTGTTTTCGTCTATACAAAAATGCGTCCGTTGTACGTATTATTGAAAAACAAACAATTTTGAACAATAAAATTAACATGTAAAATAGAAAATAAATTTATTTTGTTTTTCGTGTTTCGAGGGATAACAAAAGCATGGAGAACAATACAACTCATTGGTTGTCCGTTGGTCGTCGCAATGCCTAAGAATTATAAATCTTCTTCTCTTAATTCTTGCTATTTCTTAGTGCAGGTTGAAAACACAAAACTCAAAATACAAAATGAAACCAAATGGACCCTAAACTGTTTGAGCTTGATGTGTCAGACGTTTCAAACTCAAATAGTTTGACTTTCGCACAAAGTGTAAATTGGAAAAAATAGGCTTAGTTCAATTCAGAATTTTCGACACGTTAGACGCATCAAATGTTCTAATTGGGTAGTTTCTTTCTATTAATGCATCCTAACTGTGTTTTCGCTAGCTTTTCTTGGCATGCCTATTGCAAGATGAATAGATGATGACATATTGGAAATTTTTACTCCTAGGACATTTATGTTCTAATTTTACAAAACTTTTTCGTTTTGAAATCTTTAAACCTGCTGTATAATTTTCTTTCCTATGAAGCAAAGCAAAGAATCATATGGACGCTTATAGTAAATTATGTGGAATGTGGAAACGAAAGTTCAAAATTAATTTCAACGTACACTATCACAGTAGTTGACAACTGTAGCATCAATGGATTTTGCAACTCATTTTCTTTGTTTATAACGAAGATATCAAAAAAAAAAAAAATTATACATCACAAGTGAAAATATTTCTATCATAAAGTATGTACACAAACTTGTAATTTTATGAGTTTGTGTATCCCCTTATCCTCCAGTAAGTTAAATGTTAGAGACTTTGGTCCCTTGACAAATAAACTAAATGTTAATTTTAATTGATGAAAGAATAGGATGTTAACTAGAAGTGGTAGAGTTGATTTGATTAAAGCAGCAATGTAGGATCGATTTCAGCCTAAAGAGAGGATGAATATAGTGATACTAATAATTATAAAATTTAACGCGGAAATATATAAAATAATGGCAGCATAGATAATAGCAGATAATAAAAATAGAAATAGAACAATGTAGATTTACCCAACTTCGGCAAAACTCTGCCTACGTGCTCCCCCAAGGTTTATACTAGAAATTAAGTAGTCAGACACTTGCACATGTAAACTCGCGACACCCGCTATCGACTAACTTAACTCTACGCTCAAACCTCTCCCACAACTCAGCCATCGAATTGCGAATTCTTGAACTACACCACCGTAGTTTGTCCCCTGGTCACATGACTAGAATTTACAAAAGTTTAAAAGAGAAATGCAAAATAAAAACAACTGAATAAAAATAGAAACCCTAAATTAAAACTTGAAGCCCAAAATAGTAAATAAGACCGGTCCAATTTAAATATTAAAAGAGAATCCCTTTTTTTTATGTCTTCGGCCTGTATTCTTTTTCGTGTCTACTTCCTTTTCTTTTGCTCGATAAATAGTTGCCTCGTTCCCCTTCGTTCAAAATTAGGGCTCCGTGATTTATTGAAGTCACCGCTTGACTTTTGAGTGATTGAAGTGATTTGCTTCGCTTTTCTCTGTCAATTATCTCCTATTTACGATTTGCCTTCGGCTGCTTCACTATGTCGAGTTCGATTTGAATAAATTTGGTACGCAATTTCGCTTTGTATCTTTCATTGATATGCTTAAACTCGATGATTGATAATGCCGATGATGATTAGGTTTTATAGGGTTGAAAACCTAAATTATCGTTTGAATATATTTATTTGAATTCATCTGTTACTTTTGTTCTGTTGTTCGATCTTGCTTGGTTGCTTGTGATTAATCCTAACTAGTTAATTTTTCTGATGTGCTATGCTTGATTACCACGGCTTTGATTCTGACTTGTTCGTTATTTACTTGCTTTAGTCGGTTTCTTCTTTTTCTATATAACTTGGTCACCACAGTTTTAATTCTCTGGCATTTAAACTTGATTTTGGTTCCGTTCTTTAATCCCTTTGACTTCGGCATTAATTTTTTGATAAATTGGATTGATACCACTTGTTATATATATATATATGTGTGTTTGAAATTTTTTAACCCATGGCATGTTTGGTTTTTGATTTTTCATTCATATGTGTTATCATCTAACTTTGACTTGTTTGACGTGTGTGTTCTTGCCTGTAGCATTTTCGACCTGATGCTTCTAGTTGTTGTGTGATATTGATCTGGGTTGCATTGCTTGCATGTCCATAACTTGCTGTATCACCATATATGTACATACATGCATATGTATGTGTGTATATGTGTGTTGTTGCAGTTTGGTTTGATATTGATGAGATTTTCTTTCAAGCCTGAATGTAGATTGAGTTGAACCTGCACTGTGTTTGATGGTCTGTCGAGTTACTTTAAGTCTGGCTACATTTGTTTCCTTGTTCTTGTGTCTGACCATATGTGTTTGCACTGAGTTGTTGCTTCGAGCTAGTTTGCATATGTTGCCAGATCTGTACTTTGTTGTCTTCATTTTGCCTTGCTCATTGATCTGGTTGAAATTTGTGGCCTTGGTTTCTTTGTAGTCTGGTATAGGTTGAGTTGCATCCCTGATGATCTTCATGTTTAGTTGCTATGCACTTTTGTTTCACTGGCTTGAGTTTTACTTCATTGATGATGCTCTGGTTGAAGTTGTTTCATTTGTTTGGGGTTTTTGTTTCCAGTTCTGGTGCATATGCCTGAATCTTTGGTTTTCACTTGAGTTTGAATGGTTGAGTATTTTTTATGTGTACATTGAATTTTTGGTCAAGGCTTGTTTTATGTTGGTTTTCGATTTCTTGTGCTCGACAATTTTGTGATGCCTTTATAGTGCACCTGAGTCTAGCTTTGGCTCGGGTTTCACCTTGTGCTCACATGTCCCTGTAGTTTTATCAAGTGTACATTGGTGTGCACAGCCTTGTGCCATGTAGAGTGATACACTGTGCATGTCACAGGTTATTCGTGTAGATGAATTAAAAAATAGAAATGATGACAAACAAGCCAAATAACCGAGGCAAATAATATTTTCAAAACACATTTTATTTTACATTGCAAAAATATTTCTTTTTCAATTTTACTGCGTTAGTGTTTATTTTTCAGATAGCTCAGATGCTAGATTCAAGATGGAATAGGGTTAAAGATCAAGTACGAGTGAATGAGTGATATGTAGTGAGGTGCAAATGTATGTAACAACTGTATACTGAAAAATCGTGTTGTAATTTGAAATTGTATTGTTTAGAAATTGTGTATATAGTGAGAGCTCAAGTTTGCAGTATTCAAAATTGCAATAAATATTTGTTTGAATAAAATATCTGTTTGAATTTAAATTCCGTGTTATTTATTTTATTCAGCAAATATTTATTTAATTATGTGAAAAATAAAATAGTACAATAACAAATACATTTAAATGAATATATATGTTTATTATCATCAAACTAAAATCTTATACTGACATATTCAACAATCTCCCCCTTTTGATGCTAACAAACATATATTTAAGTTTTTGAATTTATTAAATGTATTTGATCATTGATGGACTCTATTTGCTCCCCCTATACGAATGCGCTCTCTCTCTCTCTCTCTCTATAAAGCTTCCCCTACATATATGCATGAAAATAGATAAAAATATGCAAATGAACCTAGATGCAAATAAAAAATAAAAAAAATAAAACATTTGACCTTTATTTGCCAAAATCTTAACTTTTCTTTCCCCTTTTTGCTATCACCAAAAGAGTAATAGTGTTAGAAAAATAGAGATTAAGTGATAAACATTAATACAACATTAATACCCGATCGAGTATAAATATTGAATTTCAATAAAAAATCAAACAAAAATTATAAATACTCTGTTAGGTGCATATTCCACTTTAGAGAGATAGGGGTGATGTCAACATATAAAAACATATAGTTGTGTCCATTTGTGGTATATTTGCAACAGGAATTTGAATATCTACTAAGCGTGCATAATCGGTAGTACTTTTAAATGAGATTAGTAGTATTCCCAATTTTTATAAAAAAACGAGTTCAAGCATCTTTTAACCACGCATAACCGTGAGGACTTTTAAATGGGATTAGAATCAACTTGTCTATTTAATGATCAATTTTGATATGTGTTTCATACATGCATAACCGTGAGAAATTTTGAAATGAGCATGAAAGCACTTAATCAAAAATTCTAAGTAATTCACCCATGCATATTCGTAAGGAATTTTAAATGAGAGTGAATACTTTGGATGTTTTTATTGATAAATGTATAATAAAATGAAAATACGAATAATTTCCCGTTTAAAATACCAGATATTGACATACTATATTGGATTTTAATGAGTGATGATCGTTAGAGATATGATAGAAATAGAGATGGTCATAGAATTTGTACCAATTAAAAGTTAATATAAATCTTGTTTAAATTTTTTAAAAAATTTACTAAATATACCGTCTCAAGTTATAATATATGATTAATATTATGACTTATCATTTTTTCAGTCACTATTTATCTTTTCGATAATCAGTAGGGAGTCAGATTGGTCAAAATAGACAAAAAAATCAAATCAAATTTCTAAAACACCTAAACTGAGACGAAGTTTACAAAAACTATTTTCTGAAAGGGGTTTTGTAAAAATGTCTGCCAATTGAGAATCGGTTGAAATGAAATTTATGCAGATATTTTCTTTGGAAATATGATCTCTAAGAAAGTGACGTCTAACATCTGTATGTTTTGTCAGTGAGTGATGTACAAGATTATTTGTGAGATCAATTACACTTTTGCTATCACACATTAGTGGTACACATTTAAAATTTAGACCATAGTCTTGCAAAGTTTGTTTCATCCATAAAATTTGAGCAGAGCAACCACTTAGAGCAATATACTCTACGTATGTGGTGGATAATGCAATACAATTCTTTTTTCTACTTGACCATGCAACTAACGAATGTCCTAACATAAAACATGTTCCACTAGTACTTTTTCCATCAACTTGACTTCCAACATAATCTGCATACGAATATCCTTTTAATTCAAAGTTATCATTAGTTGGATACCAAAGACCAAAACGTGGGGTGTGCAACAAATATCTTATAATTCTTTTAACAGTTTTTAACTGAGATTCTTTTGGATTAGATTGAAATCGTGCACACAAACAGACAGAAAACATGATGTCAGGTCTACAAGCGGTAAGATAAAGAAGTGATCCAATCATACCTCGATATTGCTTTTGATCAATTGCGTTACCTTTTACATCCTTGTCAAGTGTAATTGTTGTGCTCATGGGTTTTTTTTGCAGGTTTAGCGTCTTCCAATCCAAATTTGTTGACAAGTTCCCTTATATATTTCGTTTGAGAGATGAATTTACCTTTATCGCTTTGTTTGAATTGAATTCCTAGAAAGAATTTTAACTCTCTAACCAAGCTCATTTAAAACTTTTCCTGCATAATTTTTCAAATTTCTCATACAACCTATTGTTAGTGGACCATAAATAATGTAATCAACATATATTTGAACAATCAAAAGATCAACATTTTCATGCAATAAAAATAGTGTGGTGTCTTCACATCCCCTTTTGAACCCATTTTCAAGGAGATAAGTGCTAAGACATTCATACCAAGCTCTAGGGGCTTGTTTTAATCCATATAATGCTTTCTTAATTTTATATACATGGTTAGGGTATTCATGACTTTCAAAACCTTTTGGTTGCTCTACAAGTACATCTTCTTTCAAAATTACATTATGAAAAGCACTTTTAATATCCATTTGTCTTAATTTAAATCATTTATAGCAAGCAAAAGCTAACAATATCCTAATGGATTCTAGTCTTCCTACTGGTGCAAAAGTTTCATCAAAATCAATTTCGTTAATTTGATTATAACATTTAGCAACTAAGCTAACTTTATTCCTAATCATATTTCCAGATTCATCATATTTATTTTTAAATTCCATTTTGTTCCTACGACTGGATAATCATTAGGTCTGGTGCTAGAGTCCAAACATCATTTCGCTCAAATTGATTTAGCTCTTCTTGCATAGCCATAAACCAATTTTCATCATTAAGAGCTGTATATATGTCTTTGGGTTCATTTTCTGAATTAAATCCACTATATAGACACAAATCACACAAATTTCTAAAGGAGAAACGAGTTTGAACGCCTGTGATAGGATTTCCTTTTACCAATTCTAGAGGATGACCTGCTTTGAATTTCAATCTCTCTGGATCCAGATTTCTTCAGACTTCTTTTGTGGTTGTAGTTTCTTTTGGTTTTTCATTTTCATCTTTTTCGTTCTCCTCTTCAACATTGCTTTTGATTGTTTCCTTGTTTTGATCATCAATGTCTTCATCAAATTTCACATTGATTGACTCCACAATTGTTTTTGTTCTTTTGTTGTAAACTCTATAAGCTTTGCTTCTAGAAGAGTATCCTATGAACATACCCTCATCAGCTTTTGCTTCAAATTTTCCTAATTGATCACCTGTATTGAGAATATAGCATGGACACCCAAAAACTTTGAAGTATGTAATGTTTGGTTTATTTTTGAAGTATGTATTGAGAATATAGGATGCTTTCTTAAGAATCGGTCTAATCAAAACTCTATTCATTACATAACAAGCTGTATTTACTGTCTCTACCCAAAAGAACAAAGGTAGTTCATACTCATTTATCATAGACCTAGCCAACTCTTGCAATGTTCGATTCTTTCTCTCGACTACCCCATTTTGTTGTGGAATACGTGGAGCAGAGAATTCATGTTTAAATTTATTTTTATCACAAAAATTTCAAATTCATGATTTTTAAATTCTCCACCAAGATCAATTCCTAACGAAATGATAGAAACTCCTTTTTCATTTTGAACCAATTTTGTGAATTTAGTGAAGTATGAGGAAGTTTCTGATTTTTTAGCTAAGAAGTATACCCATGTATATCTTGAATAATCATCAACCAACACAAAACAATATGTCTTACCACCTAAGCTAGCAATATCATTAGGTCCAAATAGATCCATATAAACTAGTTCAAGAATTCTAGATGTGCTTACAGTGTTTTTAGCATGAAAAGATGATTTCTTAAGTTTTCCCATAGTACATGCTTTACATAGATTTTCTGTTTTAAAATCATGAGATGGTAAACCTCTTACCAAGTCTTTTCTTTTTAATTTGTTCAATGAATTCATACTAGCATGTCCTAATCGTCTGTGCCATAGGTTTACTTCTACATCCTTAGCTTTTAGGCATTTTGAAAGAGTGAGATCATCAATACTTAGAGAATATATATTACCTTTCCTTTTACCTGAAAACAATATTTCTTTTGATGATTGGTCAATAATTTTGCATAAGTCAGAGTCAAAAATAACATTCATTCCTTTATCACATAGCTAGCTGATAGATATCAAATTGTGGTGCAGTTTTTCAACATATAATATATCATTTAAGGTGAATGTACTGTTACTTACTTTACCTTTATTGATCATTGTTACCCATTGTGACTCTACCACCTTTGTACTTTTCTTGGCTAAGAAACTTTGATTTTTTGCCTGTCATGTGCTTGGAACAATCAGAATCCAGATACCATGTGACGACCCGGAATTTTCGAGCATTTAAAATCAGAATATTTAATTGATTTTAAGTATTCAATAGAGTAATTTTAACTTGAATTACGAATATCACAATTTATTGGATAATTAAATTATTGAATCAAATAATTTGAAGTTGAGTAAAATGTTGAATCTGAAGTTTTAAGCCTGTTGAAAATAATTTGAAGGCTTGTAAAATTTATATTGATAACACTAAAGATAATAGAAGTTGTAAAATTGAAATTAACAGTGGTTTGTTCAGTTTTAAAATTTTATAGTTTAAATTGAATTTAAAAATAGCCTTCCGAGGAACAGTCTCGGAAGTCGACGAAACAAGTTCCATTGGATCCGTAATAGTTAATTATTATTGGATTTCAAATTTCGTATTGATCGGAGTTGTTGTGTGAGCGTACGATAAATAAATGCATTGAAAATTAAATAAAACCTTAATTGATCAAATCAATGTCATCGGTGCCTTCTTAAACACGCTTCCCTTTTATTTTTCAGCCGACTTCCTTTCATATCTGTGTCCCCTCTTTTAACAATAGCACGAAAAAAAATCAAATCAGAGCCGACATGTAGAAACATTTTCGCACGCTAACATCTCTTCCTATCTCCCTTCCCTCCTTTCTTCATTTTAAGGCTGAAAAAAAATATAATGTAGAGAATACCAAATGGAACCTTCCACTTCTCTTCCCCATTTCAAAATCAAATCTCGAGCCGATTCCTTTCGTTCCCCAATTCAAACCCGTAGTCGAGACCTTCCCTTTCCTCTCAGTTCAAATCGAGTTGAAATAAATACAAGCGAACCGAGTCCAGTTTCCCTTCTTTCTAAAATCGAACAAATTCGTTTGAAGTTTATTGCGAGCTCGTCACGACAGCTAGGGTTTGTTTTTGGAAGAAGCTCATCGAATGGAGGTGACGCACGTGCGTGCGAGCGTATTTGGGGTGGTTCAATCGGGGTTGTGAGTCGCGTTAGCAGAGGGGTCGGCGACGGGTCGCGAGCTAGGGCGGTGGGGTTGCGTCGCTGGAGCACGTGGGCGCCGCAGTTTGTGGAATTTAGGGTGTTCGAGCGCGAGCATGAAGCAGAGTCGATCGGCGGTGAGTTTCGACGTGGTTTGGTAGTGGTGGAGCGAGTTCTCGTTGACTCGCGCGCGTGGAGGCAGGTTAGGGTTTTAGCTGTGAGGTGTTGTTTTTCAATTTCGATAATATAATTTACAGTAAGTAAATTATTTATTTCTGTTTATATATTGAAATACATATATATACATCTTAAATTATAATAGGGCTTTTGAAATGTTGTAAGATTTATTAACAGATAGATATTTAAATATATAGATATATATAGGTTATTCTAGTATATGTAGATATAAAGGAGATTAAGTTAAAATTAAAATATTAGTTTAAAAGAACATTTGTCGGTTTAAATTAAATGAATAAATAATAATAATAAATTGTTCGATAAATTCAAATACTAATAGATCATATGATATTTATTTAAGGTCTAAAACGTGAAGAAAATAAGCTGATTTGGTTGGATTGCAAATCAGAAATCAAAGTTGAGTTAATCTCACTCAGTTAAATTTAAATTTAAATGATTAAATTCAAATTTAAATGATTAAATTTAAATAATTGTTTGAATGGTTGAATTGATTGATGTGCTATAGTTTAGTATATTTTGGGAATTGGTATTTTATATTGTGCTAACGTATGTGGATGCAGGGAAAACAGGTTGGAGGGATCCAACTAGACCCCTCAACATTTATTTAAAATTATTTAATATTCTTTGTTGTGAATATTGATATTCTATGATGAATTATATTGGAATATTGAATGTTATGGTTTGATTGACTATTTTTGGGTATAATGGGTTACAAAAATATATAAACTGGATTTTGGAAAGAAAATAAAAGAAGTAAATTTGTAAGCGAAATAATTATAGAAAATTTGAATAAATTAAGAATGAATTGAAAGAAATAGAAGGAATATGAAAATAATAATAAATAACTTCGAGTATGAAAAGAAAAGAATTTTGAATAAAACGAAATTAATGAATTGTAAACTTAAGATATATCAATTAAATGAATAAAGAATTATTTTAAAATTCAAAGTTTAAATTTATTTAAAAGGATAAAGAAGTAATTGAGAAATCTAAAAATTGGAATTTTCAGTTAAAAGGATTTTAAATCATAATTAAGGATTTAAATCTGAAATTAATGGATTTTGGAAAAAGGGGAGTAAATTGGAAATCAATTTGGAAATTGATTCAAGTGTTTGAAATTGAAAATTTAAAGAAGATTGTGAAAAGGAGTATATTTCTCTGGATAGCCAAGTATGTTCAAAGTTAATTTTTAAATATAAGTAAAAGCTTTAATGTTGTTTTAAAAAGCATGTTTTAGAAAATTTATTATTTCTAATCTTTTAAATTCTAAAGTAAATATTTTCAATTCTATTATCGTAGTAATTATTTAAAATGGTACCTTAGTGTTTTGTTTTAAAGAGTGAGAACCTAGTTTATATTTTATAAAGTAACCTTATTTTTTTTACTATTCGTATAATATGTATTTTTAGCCAATTATTGAAGTAGTCTTAACTTAAATGTTTTAAAGTAAATTCCAAAGTAAGTGTTTTGTTTCGTAATAATTATTTAAAGGATGATTTGGTATTTTGTTTAAAGAAGAAAATCTAGTTATATTTATAAAGTAAACTTATTTTAATCATTTCTAAAGTATTATTTTAAATTAAGTACTAAAGTAAAATTTTCTAAGTTAAATGTTAAACATATTTTACAATAAAGTGATTTGAAATTATTTTAAAAATCTAAAATCTTGTGCTTGGTGATTCCAGTGGAAATAGAAAATACTTGGAATTTATTCTAAGGAAGGAAGACAGTTGAAAACTGTTTTCAAAAAGGGGTTTGAAAAGTGAAAATATATCTTGCAAAGCTATTTTGAGGTTAATAAATAATTTGGGAAATTATTTATTGGTTGATGGTTGCTTGTGAATATTAATTGATAGTTAAATAACCGACTATCAGTATTGGACAAATGCGTTGATCGTTTCGAAGAGACCGGGATCGAGATTTATTTCTCGAAAACCACTTCGATCCGATTTGTACGTTTCGTGTAAACGAGTTTGGATTCGAAGATGGAGCAGTGAAGTGCAAGGGCTAGTCGCTACTAATCCTGAGGATATTTCCAAAATGGATGTAGTAGGAATAGTGCCTTCGGTTCCGCTCGAACCTGGGACGGACTTGTATGGATGAATGCTTGCGAAACATCATCAGGTGGACGATGGGCATTCTAAGGGATATGTTCTAAAAAGGTAACGCTTAGCCTCAAGCCTCATCAAACGGGAATGACTGAAAATCAGGGGTTATGCAGCAAGGCTAGGTGGGTAGCACCCAAGCAGGGTGAGGTCATCCCTGCCTAGATGTCCCTTTTATTTCGGCTTAGTGGGCGGTTGCTGATCCCAACTGCGGGGTGATCTCACTCGGGAGTATCCAGTAAGGGGTAGTCCTGGTCTTGTGTTGCAGGGGAGCGGGCATACTCCTCGGTACTGTGATCTAGGCCACGTATCGTGACAGGTGGTACCCCAGTGCCTAGTCATTAGTTGGAAATCCATTCTCCCTACGAGCCTTGTACGAGTTTTGTTTGTATTACCCCCTCTGTGGCTAGTAGCTGGAATTTAATCATGTAACAATTTCGGCTATTTTATAAGTATTTGTATATAGACCCTATTATAATATCAGAATATTTCTATAAAAATTGTTTTGGCTATCGTAAGGTAAAAACCCGACATGTTTATTTGTGGCGTGGTCTTACGAGATGCTTTTGTTTTCAAAGGATTTTTGAAACTTTAATAATCAATTGACTGTGATTTTCTTACGCTGGTATTCCAGACTGACTCGGGTGTTATTTAACTGTAATGCTCGGGTCAGACCGAGTGTTATAGGATACAGGATATGATGCTGTGGAGCTCAGAAGGCGAGCAGGATGACGATACGTACTCTCGTACTTGTTTATATATATATTCCGCTGTGTTGAGTTGCTGTGTATCCATTTGTATGTTATTGATGTTGAACAATGATTGATGTACTCTGATGATGTAATATATAAACAGAGATATTTGATTTTGAGTAAAGATTATTTATTATCTATTATATTTTATTTCGCTGCGATGGTTAGATTCTGTTGTTGTTTTCTATTTTCTTCTTCTATCTCTTCTTCTTTAACCCAAATGGTTCGTATTTCTGTACAACTTGAGTTAATTTAGGTAGAATAGTGTTAACTCAAGGGGTACGGATTTGCGGGTCGTTACATACCAATTTTATTGTTCCTTAGCTTGCCAACATACCTACACAAAAAGAGAATTTCGTGACCTATTTGTTTTTATAGGTCCATGATTGTTAGCGACAAAAGATTTTTCAAAATATGTTTGTGTAGACCCAAGACTATTTATATTTGTTCCTTTTGGAACCCAGATTTGTTTGACTTTTTGTGCCATTTGGAACCCAAATTGGTATGGTTTTCACGTGTTTGGGTCTTTTGATTATGTTCAATTTTTCTACAAATCGTGCATTCGGATTTTTACTTGATTAATTTCGCTTTTAAGAGGTTTAGATTAATTATATCCCAGTCCTTTGTTTAATAGGATTGACAGTTTGTTTCCCTAATAACATATTTAGAGATTTCTCTGCTTTGGAAAATTTTCTTAAAGTTGTAGATAATTTTTGGACTTGTGTTTTAAGAGATTCATTTTCGTTCAATAATTGAGTTCACTTTTTAATAGAATTTTCTCTTCTCGTATTTTCACTTTCTTTCAAAATCAGAACTTCATTTTCAAGTGTTTTAGTTTTAATTTATGATTTTTTAATTTCTTCTTTAAGTGATGGACACTTATCACACTTAGGGCACTTATTTTGATAGTTTTTAACTAATTGATCAAGTCGTTTATTTAATTCTATCAAACTATCTCTTTGTAATTCAATTTTAGCGTACTTCTCCCTAAGTCGTTCAAAACAACCATTTACTTCATGAAAATATATGAGTAATTCTGATTGAGCAAGTTTTGATACCTCGCATGGCTCGTCATCATCACTATCAGTTATTCTCCATGAAGACACATATTTGCTTTTTCACTCTCACTGCCAGTGCTATCATTTTCATCTTCATCATTTTCATCCCAAGTGGCTGCAAAACTTCTCCTTTTTCGTTTCTCTCCTTGGCTGAGTTGATTTTGAGGACAATTTGGCTTGATATGGCTCGGTTTATTACACTTGTGGCAGATGACATCTAGTTTTTCTAAATTATCCAGAACTGTGTTAATTCTGCTCTTTAATTGATTTTTAATCTCTTTATTAATAGTTCCAGTTCAGCTACACCATCATCATCATCATCATCTTCACTTTCAGTTATTCCTTTTAGAGCTATTATTTTCTTTCGAGTATCACCTCCTTCTCATCATTCCTTGAAATTTATTTCTAACTCATACGTGGTGGGATTTTCGATGATTTCTTCAACTTTGATTTGTTTCAAGTCCTTTGATTCTTGAATGGCAGTGACTTTGGCTTCAAAATTTCGTGAAAGGACTCTAAGGATTTTTTGGACTATTTCCAACTCTGTGTATGATTTTTCGAGAGATTTTGATTTGTATACGATATTGGAAAGTCATCCATACATCTCTTTGACATTTTCATCCTTGGCCATTGTGAAGTTCTCGTATTCGCTACTAAGCATAGCAAGGCGATATTCTTTGACTTGAGACGTTCCTTCGTGATTCACTTCAAGTGTGTGCCATATTTCCTATGCAGTTAGACAATGTGAGACACGATTAAATTCAATTTGATCCAATAAACAAATAATAGAACTCATAGCATTAGCATTC
The DNA here is from genome assembly GCA_030765085.1 of Allium cepa. NCBI lineage: Eukaryota > Viridiplantae > Streptophyta > Magnoliopsida > Asparagales > Amaryllidaceae > Allium > Allium cepa. The sequence goes on from CM060934.1 coordinate 210,346,333, forward strand.
TGCAGTTTCTTTTCTTGATCTGTCGATTGATCCATCGGTATTTCTATTTCCTAATTATTTACCACTATAGTTGGTGTCCTATATCCTGTTTCAACTATATTCCGAGCATCAATGGTTTTTAGAAAAAATTTCATTCTATTTTTTTAGTAAACATATTCACCATTGAACATTGGTGGTGTAACTATGAACTGTCCCTCAGCAAAATCATTACTAAAAGAAGCAGTTTTAAAAATCAAAATTTTAAAACAGTAATCTGTTTTTGAAAAACAAATTTTTAAAACTAAAATTGACTTTTGTTCCTAGCTCTGGTACTACTTATAGGATCGATTTCACCCTATAGGGAGGGTGAATAGGGTGATACTAATATAATAAAAATTTAATGCAGAAATATATAAAATAATTGCAGCACAGATAATAACAGAATAATAAAAGCAGAAATAGAATAACACAGATTTACCCAGCTTCAACGAAACCTTGCCTACGTGCTGCCCCTAAGATTTCTACTAGTAATTAAGTAGTCAGGCGCTTACATACGTAAACTCGCTACACCCGCTATCGACTAACCTAATTACACGCTCAAAACCCTACCACAACTCAGTCATTGAGTTGCGAATTCTCGAACTACACCATTGTAGTTCGTCCCCTAGTCACACGACTATAATTCACAAAAGTTTTAAAGAGAAATGCAAAATAAAAACAACCGAATAAAAATAGAAACCCTAAATTAAAACTTAAAGCCCAAAATAATAAATAAGACTGACCCACTTTAAATATTAAAAGAGAATCCCCTTTTTATGTCTTCGGCTTGTATACTTTTTCGTATCTGCTTCTTTTTCCTTTGCTCGAGAAATGGCTGCTTCATCCCTCTTCGTTCAAAATCAAGGCTTCGTGATTTCTTGAAGTCGCCGCTTGAATTTCGATTGATTGAAGTGATTTGCTTCGCTTTGCTCCATCAACCATCTCCTATCTACAATTTGCCTTCGACTTCTTCACTATGTCGAGTTCGATTCGAATAAATCTGGTATACAATTTTGCTTTGTTTCTTTCATTGATATGCTTGAACTCGATGATCAATAATGCCGATAATGATTGGGTTTTGTAGGGTTGAAAACCCTAAATTATTGTTCTGATATATTTATTTGAATTCGTCTATTACTTTTGTTCTACCGTTCGATTTTGCTTGATTGCTTGTGATCAATCCTGCAGTTCAATTTCGTATATTTTCTAATGTGCTATGCTTGATTACCACTGCTTTGATTCTGACTTGTTCGTTATTTACTTGCTTTAGTCGGTTTCTTTTTTTTCCCTATAACTTGGTCACCACAACTTTGATTCTCCGGCATTTAAACTTGACTTTGGTTCCGTTCTTAATTCCCTTTGACTTCTGCATTAATTTTTTGATAATCTGGATTGATACCACTTGTTCAATTTACTATGTGTGTGTGTGTGTGTGTATCTATTTGAATTTTTTTGATCCATGGCTTGTTTTATTTTTGAGTTTTCATTCATACGTGTTATCATCTGGCTTTGACTTGTTCGACTTGTTTGTTCATGCCCGTAGCATTTTCAACCTGATGCTTGTAGTTGTTGTGTGATATTGGTCTTAATTGCATTGCTTGCATATCCATAACTTGCTATATCACGATATATGTACATACATACATACATATGTTTGTGTGTATATGTGTGTTGTCGCAGTTTGGTTTGATATTGACGAGATTTTCTTTCAAGACTGAATGTAGATTGAGTTGAACCTGCACTGTGTTTGATGGGCAGTCCAGTTACTTTAAGTCTGAATACATTTGTTTCCTTGTTCTTGTGTCTGACCATATGTGTTTACACTGAGTTGTTGCTTCGAGCTAGTTTGCATATGTTGCTAGGTATGTACTTTATTGTCTTCATTTTTCCTTGCTCATTGATCTGGTTGAAATTTATGACCTTGGTTTCTTTGTAGTTTGGTATAGGTGGAGTTGCATCCCTGATGATCTTCATGTTTAGTTGTTGTGCACTTTTGTTTCACTGGCTTGATTTTTAGTTCATTGATAATGCTCTGGTTGAAGTTGTTTCATTTGTTTGTGGCTTTTGTTTCAAGTTTCGGTGCACATGCCTGAATCTCTGGTTTTCTCTTGAGTTTGAATGGTTAAGTATTTTTCATGTGTACATTGAATTTTTGGTCGAGGCTTGTTTTATGTTGGTTTTTGAATTCTTATGCTCGACAATTTTGTGATTTTTTTGTAGTGCGCCTGAGTTTAACCTAGCTTTTGCTTGGGTTTGACCTTAAGCTCACTTGTCCCTACAGTTTTATCAAGTGTATATCGGTATGCACGGCCTTGTGGCATGTACAGTGATACACTGTGCATGTCACAAGTTGTTCATGTAGATGAATTCAGAAATAAAATGATGATGAACAACCCAAATAACCGAGGAAAATAATATTTTTAAAGAACATTTTTCTTTACACAGCAAAAATATTTCTTTTTCAATTTTACCGTGTCGGTTTTTATTTTTCTGATAACTCAGATGCTGGATTCAAGATGGAATAGAGTTGAAGATCAAATACGAGTGAACGAGTGATATGTAGTGAGGTGCAAATATATGTAACAATTGTAAACTAATAAATTGTGTTGTAATTTGAAATTATATTGTTTGAAAATTGTATATATAGTGAGAGCTCAAATTTATACTATTCAAAATTGTAATAAATATTTGTTTGAATAAAATATCTGTTTAAATTTAAATTCTGTGTTATTTATTTTATTCAGCAAATATTTATTTAATTATGTGAAAAATAAAATAGTACAATAGCAAATACATTTAAATGAATATATATATGTTTATTATCATCAAACAAAAATCATATACTGGCATATTCAACAAGTAATACATTCTACATTGATGATTTAGATGCAGTTTTGCCAAATTTAAAATGCAATAATCAAGAAAATCAATGATGAACGCCAAGTTTCTATGAAGTAGAGGGAATTATATAATGTCATGGTTCGATGTTTACAAGCCTAAAGAAGAGAGAGGATTTGGAATCAAAGATCTTCATGTAGTATTGCAAGCCGACATCAATTAAATTTCTATGGAGATACTTGGAAAAAAATATAGGCAGTTCCAGTGGGTTATAATATAACTAATACTTGGAAAATGCTACTAAATTCAAGGCATTACGCTGAGGGGTTAGTTAGCAGAAAAATTGCTAGTGGAGCATAAATTGATCTTTTGTTAGATCCATGGATAACAACACCAGAATTGCTCTCTTCCAACTATTATACCTACGAAGAGCAGGTGCATGACATATTTCGTAACATTTTTTCCAATGGTGGTTACACTTGGGAATGGTGTTTTTCCAACAGTTATGGGAAATTCTCCATTCCCAATGGTTATAATAGTTTAGAGAACTTCCATTCCAATTATAACCATTGGGAAAAATGTTGGGAAATTTGGAATTTTCCAACAGTGATATCCATTAGTAAATGCACCAATCACCAACTATTATAACCGTTGATGGTGCATTTACTAAACGATGCACACTTTGTCATTATAGCCATTTCTCTTTGTAATGATAATAAGTATTACATATTCAGTTCAACAAAAACTATTTGCTTTCATCATCTTATACCACTATCACACATTGTCGTACCAAATTCAAATTTATAGTAACGACAAACATATAACCAAATTTCAAAACTAATGTAACACCAATTTCAAAATAAACATCACATACATATATATACTTCATACCAAATTCTACAACGTTTATATGTACAACATCAATATGTATAAAACTTTAAACTTTACTACTACAAAATGCTTAGAAGCTTACGAAAAATGCATGCGCCATGCCAACAAAATTATAAAGCCTTCATAAACTAGCTCGGACAACGTGTAATAGCCATTTTAAGGTGTATCAAAAGTGATTCATCAGGATCGAGAATATCCTCCACCTAAACAACTTTTTCTCCATCTATAATCTTCTACCATGAGAAATCTTTTACATTCCAAGATATCCTTTGGCTACCTCTTTCACTTCTCGACAATAGTCTACTAGCTTTCATATCAGAGGATCCAGCAACAGCATCAGATGGAGCAACACTAGGGTTTGGATGGTGCTCGATATGCGAAGCTTCTATTCTTAGTGTCGTTGAATATCCTCCAATTTGACTAACAAATTGCCTTATATATTGTTGCAAATAACCTAGAGTGGAACTCATCTTCATGCATTTGATCATGAATGCATTGCATGTCCGTTCGCCATCATTCATCTTCATTCTCTTTGAAATTTATGATTGGTTTTAAAGCTTGAGTGAGTTTTATTTGCTTTACATTAGAGAAAGAACTAATAGCACGACAATAGATTCTTTTTAGTCATTTCCAAAAGCTTCAGGAACAATAACTCTTTTGAAATCTTCTAAACTACTCCTTCCTTACCATTAAAACTGGCTTCTAATATTTTTATCTTTCTTCTACAGCTTCTATTAAAGCCTGCACATTCAGAAATAATGCTTAATTTATAAATATGATAACCTGAACTTTTGGGCATCTGTAAATTGATAATTAACTGGATTGAATCAGTAAAACACCGATTTGTAGATTGAACAAATAAAATAATAAATAATTGTGTGATAATCTCCTTTATTAATTATTTAAAATTGGTAAAATTTATTATTTCAAACAATAATAATAATGTGATGTTTTTAAAAATAAGATATAAATAGATTTTAAAAAAATAGAATTATTATTTTCAAATTGGATTTGTGTTTGTTTAAATATATATATATATATATATATATATTTGAGTTGATTTTAAATTGGATTTTAAATTGAAATTGAATTTGAATTTGAATTCAAATTTGAAATTTAAAAGATAAATATCTTAAAATATTTTATATTTAAAAATATATTATATATGATTTTATTTAGAATATAATTGGTTTTATATCATTTTCTTTTAAAGGATTTTATTTATATAAATTTAGAAAGGTATTTATTAATTAGGAAAATTAAATACAAAAGCTTCTAAATCATTTTTAAAATAATTAAAAATGAATAATGATAAGTGTTAGCTTTTAAATCATGTTAAGTATCATGTGTAATATGATTGATAAGTGTAATGACAAATGTTAAGTAATTTAACAAGTTTCACTTTCTATTTTATTTTCTTTTATATTTTTTATAAATCCTACTTAAACCTATATAAATATCTAATCTAATCTATTCTCTTCATTTCTTTTTCTACCTTCCCACATTCAAAACAAAGAAACAAAGCCATCAGATCTGAGGCAAAATAAAAACAAATCAAACATTTAAACTTGAAAAAAAGTACAAAACAACAAAGCCTATTAATATTCAAACCTGGAAAATCAAAGCCTGTATCAAACTAAAACCAGTGAACAAAATCAAATTCCAAACTACAATAATCTTTGAAATCTATAACTGAAGCTAAACAATTCAAACTCAAGCAAATTCAAAAAGGATTCAACAACTCAGATCATAATCAAACAGCAGTTCATAAATCATGCAATTTCCAGGTTTAAGGAAGAAAACTTCCTCTTTTCTTTTAATAAGGTGAGTAAACTCTTTAATTTTTCTATATCTTATGATAGCATGTGGTAAATCTGTGAAGAATAATATGTTCCTATATGATGATGTAGATATATGTATATATGTATGGAATTTATGTGTGTGCATGTCTGTGTGAATTCCTGCTCTTGACTCTGTTATATTCACAGTGTCAAACTACTCAAATAAATTTATATCTCCCAATCCATATTAATTCAAGCTTTGATTTTAAAGGTGAAGTGTCTGTAACAATGAAGTATTTATCATAAAAATTGTTCCAAGAATTTTTATTAAGAAATCACTTCAATAATGATAAATCTCAGTGATAATAAAAAACAAGCTAAAATTTGATCAACTGGAAATTTTACTTTGATTATGTAAGCTAATTCATGATGGAATAACTTTAATTTTGATGTAAATTTTAGGATTTTAAATCGCGTGATTGATGAGGTATTCGGAGCTGATCAAATTTGGGTTTGTGGTCAATTTCCGTCGAACAATGTCGAACTTAGGCTCGGGGTTCTGGTCAAAGGTGGCTCGTAGAACGAGGATAATGGGAAAAAATAGTCAAGGATTTTTTGAAGCACCGTGGTGATGCAGCGAGATTGATCTAGGCTTTTAGTGGTGGTTTGGGATGAGGTTGGTTTCGAGTCGATTTCTCCGACTATGGTGCATCGGAATTAGTAAGGGTGGATGGAACAACAGCGTAGGACGACGGCGAGTCTCTGGATAGGATGTCGAGATTTCTGGTGATCGGTGAAGGCGTCGCAAGGCGGTTCTTGGTGATCGACCTTGTTCCTAGTTTCGTTCGAACTGCTCATTTTTGTTTTCTTTCAAATTCCTTTCTTCTGGGTCGTCAGGTGTTCTGAGGAAGTCCTGGGCGACTTGTCAGAGGCGAACGTGGAGGCCGAATCATCGTCGATGGTCGGTGCAGGTGTACAATATATCAGCGTATCAGTTTTGTCTAGTGAGTGTTCTTCTCGGGTCGAAGCTCGAGGGAAAGGATGTTGGACTCGGAGTGGATCTCAGGTTCGTGTGTGTTATCATAACAGTTTTTAAATATAAAACTAAGTTTAAAAAAATGTAAGAAGATGAAGAAGCTCGAGTTAGGACTCGAGCAATTGTATGGTTGAACCCAAAGCAGGAGTTAAGCAAGATTTTAAACATGTTTTTTTTAAAAAGTTCTGAAAAGCAAAGTTTTGGAAATTTAAAAAGTAAATTAGTTAAACTTTCCTTAAATAAAATTCTAATATATATATAGCAAATATTTTCTTCAACACGTGATTAGGAATTATGTAACGACGTAGAATTTGACCACTTTAAAATATAGTATTTAAAGTGATTTTAAATATAAAATAGATAAGGTTATATGATTCATACAGTACTAGATAGGATTTAGAAAGAGAAGTATACACAAAAATAGTAACATTTACTTATATCGACAAAAGTGACAAAATGCTGATTTCAGAAAAGTTCAATGGTAAAATAAAATATCTTAATTAATTTATGAGTGTTTATATTTTTAAATAGAATTATACAAATTTATTTTTAAATTTGGTTTACATAAATAAATAGTTTAACTAAAACGTCAAAATGTGATCGTAAACATTGTGTCGAAAAATGACGTTTTGTTGATTAAAAGTTGTCGCAATGTCATCGCACCTTTATTTTCTTATATAGAAACATATATTCAAATAGTGTAAGTATTAATTAATTCACTAAACATGTTTACTTTTACTAAATAAGATTAGAAAACTTCTAGAAGTCATTAGTAAAAGTAAGTAAGAATTAACAAAAGTAAGAAAAAGTAAACATCAAATCACATCAAATCAAAGCCAACATAATTATGATATTCTTTACTTAATCTTTAAGTGACTAAGACATAAAGTAAGGATGTGAAAGATGATATTAAGTATTGAAAAAATGGAGATTTCTTTAGGTTAAAGTAAGGTTAGTTTGGTAATTTGGTAAGAGGTTATTTTGGTAAATTTACCACTTCCTTCTTTTTCTATAAATATCCACCTCCTTCTTCACTTTCATTTACATTTTTTCTTATTCTTTTCTCAAGATTCTTCATCTTCTTCCCCTCATATTTAACGGCTTCCATGCCATATAAAAAAATTAGAAAGAAACAATGTCAAATTATTTACAAAATATTCAAAAGAAATCAATGTTCATTCTCTTCAAATCAAACTCATCTTTTCTCCATAATTTACCTCTTATTCTCTCGGCCATAACTTCTTCAAAACCGAATCAAAATACAAAATTATTTGATATAGATCATGTATTTTTTCAGTGGCTACAACTTTCATGTTTTTCACTTTGTCTCATTCTAAAGTTATCTATGTCAAAAATATGCTTCTTTCCAGTGCATTTTCTGGCCCTGTTTTTAAGCCACAGAATAGGCAATTTTGTTTTGATCGTAACTTGATAAAACCTGTACCAAATTAAGAAACAATTTTTTTGAAACCATATAAAATTCCAGTGGCTATAACTTTTATTTTGATCACTTTTTCTTGTTTTGAGGTTTGCTATACTTGAAACTCAATTCTTTGAAGTGCATTTTCGGGCTTCATTTTGGTCAATCCGACAATACCTCTTCTTCATTCTATCATATTTCCCTCAAAATAACTTGGATTCAAATGATTCTTTTTTATCATTTGAGATAAAATAATTTACAACAATTTTTCAGTTCACATGTTTTTCAAATTTTGAGAGTAAGAGAGTCAAAAATAAGAGAGAAGGTGACCTATTTTTCGGGTCTAATTTTGAGAATTCAAGTTCAAAGCTCCACCACTTCTTCTCTATACTTTTAGCCAGCCTCCATTTCAGGCCTTGGCCAAGCATTAGGAAGGAAGAATTCGGGCTTATTTTCATTTGGTTCCAAAGCATGGTAGGAAGTATGTGTTAGATCTTAAGTTCCTTGCCTTAAAATTTGACGGAGTGGAATCCAAAATAAGTTATTTCTTATTTTAAGTCCATTAAAACCATTGCTAAGTTGAAAGAAATTTAATTGTAAAGTGTTATTTGAAAACCCTTGTTGAATGCTTGTTTACTTTGTTTTCTAAAACAATGGTTGATTTCCTTGTTCAATATTATGTTTGGATGGTTAATTAAGTAATTTAAAATTTAGAAGTTAAATACTTAATGGGGTATGCGGAACGACTAGTACATGTGTTTCGTCGGTGAGATCCAAGAAGACTTGGTCGAGGGACAGAACATGTTGAAGGGAAATTCCGGATGCTCCAAAATAAATATCAAATTGTTTTAACTCAAGATAAAATAAAACGCGTTATAGAATGAAGCATTGATTTATCATTTGTTGTTGTGTTTATTTTGTTAATTGATTCTTCGATTGTTTGAATTAGGCTCGGCCAATTTATGAGCACTAATTATTATTATTGATTGTTGACTTTGCATGACCAGTTTATGAGCAATTTATTATCCATATGCATGGGCAGGGTAGAAAATAATTGTAGGCTAACACCTTATGATTTATTTTACAATTTGACTATAAGTTGTTTAGTGGTAATATTTGGTTCACTTCAATTTAATGGTTGTTGTAAAAATCAGTTTTCAAATGGAAATGTTATGAAATGTTTTTCGTTTAAAAGAAATATAAATGTTTGGTAATGAATATTCTGATGTTGTATTATATAAAAGTGATTTATATAAGAATGGTTTAAAATGTTTTATAAAACGGAAAGAATTTCAAGGACTAAACCATATGGTTTTAAGATGATTTTTGAAAGGATTTTGGAAATGAAAATTATTATAGATTTGAAAGTACTTGTTGTGTGAAATGATTTATCGCTTCGGGATATAAAATGATTTTTTATGTTACCAATGATTCGGGTAACCTGTAACTAAAAAGTGGGCATGTGTTTCTGGTGTAGTCCGCTCTTAGAATAAAGGGATATAATTATTTATCGATTGTATTAAGGCTGGGACCCAGTTGCCTTGTTATTGGGAGAAACCTCCCAATCTGATTGCATGTGGTTTGATATGTTTTTGTTACAGTATTTGGGATTTCCAAATAAACTTTTCAAAAGTGATTTGATTTAAGATCCTAAAGTAAAGTAAAATTTGAATATAAAGGATATATATATATATATATATATATATATATATATATATATATTTCAAAAGTTTTGAAATAAGAATTCGAGAATAAAGTCCAAAGAGATAATTTTCGTAAAGGTAATTAGATTTAAAAATCTAAAACTGAAGATTAAGCCTAAGTGGGTAGTTTTGGGAATTGCATATTGTTTGTTGCATTGTAGGCTCCATGAGTCCTATTTGCGGTAGGAGAACTACGTTGTCTTGATCGTGTATTTAATTGGGTACCCAATTAGATAGGGGTACGTAGGCAGTCACTAGTGGTACTGATGTAGCCCCTAAAATAATATAACCTTTTCATGTCTATCATTTAATGGTTGTTATTTATCTCGTGTTATTGTATTTTTCATGCTTAATATTTTATTCCGCGTTTGACATGTTTATTGAGTTAGTAGGAATGGCTATTGTTGTCTCTCTTATTAGAGTTGTGCAGCGTTAGATTTATTTGTATTGGTTTGTATATAAGCACACTTAGTAGATTAAATTGATTACTCTGATAACTTATAAAAGTGAAATTTTATCCTACACATTTAATAATGTTGAATATTTGTCAAATATGGTGTATGAAGTTGGTAGTTTTCATCAATAGTTTTAGAACAGACAGATTTTTTGGCAATTTTAACTGGTCCGAAAATCTAGGTTGTCACACGTGGTATCAAAGCTTAGGTTAGGTGCCTAAGTCAAATTCATCTATGGTTTGTATATCAACCTAGGAATTTTAAAAATGAGACTACCTTAATTTGATAAATAAAATGGATAGGATAAGGCACCGTACCTTCGATCGAGGTTATGGGTGATAGTAGTATTTTTGGTGTGCTTAACTTTGTTAATTGTTGTTTTTTTGTTATATTTTTTGTCCTTATAATTTCGAGGACGAAATTCTTTTAAGTAGAGGAGAATGTAACGACACAGAATTTGACCACTCTAAAATACAGTATTTAAAGTGATTTTAAATATAAAATAGGTAAGGTTATATGATTCATACAATATTAGATAGGATTTGGAAAGAGAAGTATACACAAAAATAGTAACATTTACTTATATCGACAAAAGTGACAAAATGTTGATTTCAGAAAAGTATGTTTCAATGGTTAAATAAATCATCTTAATTAATTTATGAGTGTTTATATTATTAAATTTGGTTTACATAAATAAATAGTTTAACTAAAACGTCAAAATGTGATCGTAAAACATTTTGTCGAAAAACGACGTTTTGTCGATTAAAAGTTGTCGCAACGTCGTCGCACATTTATTTTGTTATATAGGAACATATATTCAAATAGTGTAAGTATTAATTAATTCACTAAACATGTTAACTTTTAATAAATAAGATTAGAAAACATCTAGAAGTCATTAGTAAAAGTAAGTAAGAATTAACAAAAGTAAGAAAAAGTAAACTTCAAATCACATCAAATCAAAGCCAACATAATTATGATATTCTTTACTTAATCTTTAAGTGATTAAGACATAAAGTAAGGATCTGAAAGATGATTTAAGTGTTGAAAAAATGGAGATTGCTTTAGGTTACAGTAAGGTTAATTTGGTAATTTGGTAAGAGGTTATTTTGGTAAATTTACCACTTCTTTCTTTTTCTATAAATATCCACCTCCTTCTTCACTTTCATTCACCTTTTTTTCTTCTTCTTTTCTCAAGCTTCTTCATCTTCTTCCCCTCTTCATTAATGGATTCCATGCCATATAAAAAAAATTAGAAAGAAATAATGTCAAACTATTTACAAAATATTCAAAAGAAATCAATGTTCATTCTCTTCATATCAAACTCATCTTTTCTCCATATTTACCTCTTCTTCTCTCGACCATAACTTCTTCAAAAAAGAACCAAAATACATTTTTTTAAAATCATTTATTTTTCCAGTGGCTACCACTTTTATATTTTCTACTTTGTCACATTCTAAAGTTATCTATGTCAAAAATATACTTCTTTCCAGTGCATTTTCTAGCCCTGTTTTTATGCCAGAGAATATGCCATTTTATTTTGATCATTACTGACCCAAATTAAGAAAATCTTTTTTCCAAACCATATGAAATTCCGGTGGATACAACTTTTATGTTGATCACTTTTTCCATTTTTGAGTACTTGAAACTCAATTCATTGAAGTGCATTTTCGGGCTTCATTTTTGTCAATCCGACAATACCTCTTCTTCAATCTGTCATATCTCCCTCAAAACAACTTGGATTCAAGTGATTCTTTTTTTTAATTCAAGAGAAAAGAATTTGCAAAAAAAAATTAAGTTAACATGTTTTTCAAATTTTGAGAGTAAGATAGTCAAAAACAAGAGAGAAGGTGACCTATTTTTCGGGTCTAATTTTGAGAATTCAAGTTCAAAGCTCCACCACTTCTTCTCTATACTTTCGGCCAACCTCCATTTCAAGCCTTGTCCAAGCATTAGGAAGGAGGAATTCGGGATTATGTTCATATGGTTTCGAAGCATGGTAGGAAGTATGTGTTAGATCTTAAGTTCCTTGCCTTAAAGTTTGATGGAGTGGAATCCAAAGTAAGTTATTTCTCATTTTAAGTCCATTAAAACCATTGCCAAGTTAAAGAACTTTAATTGTAAAGTGTTGTTTGAAAACCCTTATTGAATGCTTGTTTACTTTGTTTTCTAAAACAATGGTTGATTTCTTTGCTCAATATTATGTTTGGATGGTTAATTAAGTAATTTAAAACTTAGAAGTTAAATGCTTAATGGGGTATGCGAAAACGACTAGTACATGTGTTTCGTCTGTGAGATCCAAGAAGACTTGGACGAAGGACGGAACATGTCGATGGGAAAGCCCGGATGCTCCAAAATAAATATCAAATTGTTTTAACTCAAGGTAAAATAAAACATGGTATAGAATGAAGCATTGATTTATCATTTATTGTTGTGTTTATTTTGTTAATTGATTGTTTAATTGTTTGAATTAGGCTCGACCAATTTATGAGCACTGATTATTATTATTGATTGTTGACTTTGCCAGACCATTTTATGAGCAATTTATTATCCGTATGCATGGGCTGGGTAGAAAATAATTGTAGGCTAACACCTTGTGATTTATTTCACAACTTGACTATAAGGTGTTTAGAGGTAATATTTGGTTCACTTCAATTTAATGGATTGTTTTAAAAATTGGTTTCCAAATGGAAATGTTATGAAATATTTTTCCTTTAAAAGAAATAGAAATGTTTGGGAATGAATATTTTGAAGTTATATTGTACAAAAGTGATTTATATAAGAATGGTTTTATAAAAATGTTTTATAAAACGGAAAGAATTTCAAGGACTAAATCCAATGGTTTTAAGATGATTTTTGAAAGGATTTGGGAAATGAAAATTATTATAGATTTGAAAGTACTTGTGAATATTAGCGTGAAATGATTTATCGCTTCGGGATATAAAATGATTTGTTATGTTTCCAATGATTCGGGTAACCCGTAACTAAAAAGTGGGCATGTGTTTTTGGTATAGTTTGATCTTAGAATAGAGGGATATACTTATTTATCGATTGTATTAAGGCTGGGACCCGTTGCCTTGTTATTGGGAGAAACTTCCCGATCTGGTTGCATTTGGTTTGATATGTTTTTGTTACAGTATTTGGGATTTACAAATAAACTTTTCAAAAGTGATTTGATTTATGATCCCAAAGTAAAGTATAATTTGAATATAAAGGATATATATATATATACATACATATATATATATATATATATATATATATTTCAAAAGTTTTGAAGTAAGAATTCGAGAATAAAGTCCAAAGAGATAATTTCCGTAAAGGTAATTAGATTTGAAAATGTAAAATTGAAGATTAAGCCTAAGTGGATAGTTTTGGAAATTGCATATTGTTTGTTGCATCGTAGGCTCCATGAGTCCTATTTGCGGTAGGAGAACTACGTTGGCTTGATTCTATATCTAATTGGGTACCCAATTAGATAGGGGTACATAGGCAGTCACAAGTGGTAGTGATGCAGCCCCTAAAATAATATAACCTTTTCATGTCTATCTGTTAATAGTTGTTGTTTATCTCGTGTTATTGTATTTTTCCTACTTACTATTTTATTCCGCATTTGACATGTTTATTGAGTTAGTAGGAATGACTATTTCTATCTCTCTTATTAGAGTTGTGCATCGTTAGATTTATTTGTATTGGTTTGTATATAAACACACCTAGCAGATTAAATCGATTACTCTGGTAACTTGTAAAAGTGAAATTTTATCCTATACATTTAATAATGTTGAATATTTATCAAATATGGTGTATTAAGTTGGTAGTTTTCATTAATAGTTTTAGAACGGATGGATTTTTCGGCAATTTTAACTGGTACGAAAATCCAGGTCGTCACAAATTATAAGTTTGTTTAACTAAAATTGTTAAGTTAATCATTAAGTTATTTTAAAACTAAATTTTTAAATATAATTAGTGGTTAATAAATATTTAAACCAAATATGTGATTTATTATTTCATAAAGGGAACGATTTTATCTTAATCTAATTAATGTTTTGATAATTAATGAGGAAATGATAGAGTATTTATTTATTTAATTAATTAATGATTAAGGATTAACTAATTTATAATAAAAGATTATAAGTTAATTAATTAGAGATTAATTAATTTGTAATTAAGGGTTGTTAATTAGATAATTAGATATTATTAATTAATGATTAAGGATTAATTAAGTAATTAAGTTATAATTGAGCATTAATCAATTAAGTAATTAGAGATTAATTACTCAAATGATGATTACTTAATGTAAGTAATTAAAGGATTAAACTGTTGAGGGTTAATTAATTTAATTAACAATTAAAGGTTAAATTAATTAATAATAAAGGTAAATTAATGGAGGTTAATTACTTAAGGGAAGTAATTAAGGATTAATTACTTAGTGTAATTAATTAAAGGATTGATTAATTAAAGAAATTAATTAAGGGTTAGTTAATTAAGGAGTGTGATTAATTAAAGGATAATTAATCAATGTAAGTGATTATAAGATAATTAATTTGAGTAATTAATTAAGGATCAATGTAATTAATATGGATGGGTAAAGGTTAATTAATTTTGTAATTAATTAAGAGTTAAATTACTTATTGTAATTAAAGGATAATTAGTCAAGGGTGATTAACTAAGATGGTTAATTAAAAGATGATTAAGTAATTGGTTTGTAATTAATTAATGTTAAGTAAGGTAATCTAAGTGATTAAAGATTAGTAACTAATTTAATTAGAGATAAATTAAATTAATTTTAGAAATGATCAATCTTACTTATGATGATTGAATGATGTTAAATGCCTTGAATTGGTTGATATCTCTGATATGAAATGTTTTGTGATATGATATGCTTGGGTGGACAGTGATAATGTGGTTATCTATCGATGATGAATTTCTGTGAAAAAGTGACATCTTGTATTTAAAGTTGAATTTAATTTCACTTGAATAATTTGGGTTAAGATGGTATTGAATTCGAAGAGACCACTTCGATTTGTAACATACAATGATTCTTTATAGATTAATATGTAAAATCAATAGGATGAAATGGAATAATTTAAATGACTTAACCATTTAAAACTAAGTAAAATTACTTAGGGATTGATTGTGAATATAAGTGTTGACTATAACAAGTTGTGAACTTGTAGTGATGAACGAGTTACCCCGGGTTTTAAATAAGATTTATGTTTTTGTATTCCATGTTAGATGGGTTTACTCACGTTGGTTTCCAGCCTGACCCGGGTGTTACTTTGACGTAATGCTTGGGTCAGACCGAGTATTACAGATTTTCAGGTTAGGACGTTCTGGAGCTCAGGAGGCGAGCTGGATGGCAGGAACGTATGGAGTGTATTCCACTGAATACATTGTTATTGTTTATCTGGTACAAGTTGTTATACCGTCCAGTTTTTATGAGATTGAATGTAACTTTGATGTTTTGATGTAAATTAACCGATACGGCTTTTCTTTGTATAAAGGATATTATTTGATATTATATTTGATCCACTGCGAATTTGAGAATCTGTGTTTTGGTGTTTCTGTTTCTTCTTCTTCTTCTATCTCTTTTCTTCTTTTCCCTAACTATCTGGAATTTTTGGGATCAAAAATTCTGGGTTGTTACATTTGATATCAGAGCAAGGTTAAGTGAGAACCTTGGCTCTGGTGGGTTTAATCATTAAGGATAAGGTCAGTGGTACCCTAGAATGAGTTGAGTGTAGTATATATGAGGGCGTATTTGTTATTTTCTTATAAAATGATTTTAAAATTTATTTTCATATAAGTTTATCTTTTGATATATGAAGAAATAATTTTTCTTATTATTAAATATATTTAAGAAATTGGTTGTTGATTGTTGAAATAAAATAAAATAATGAGAATTAAGTGGAAGTAGTAGTACAACCAAATTGAAATTGAACGAAGATAAGTTGAAATAGATCCAAAGTGGAACTAAATCCTGAATTTGTAGAAGTAAGAATAAGATAAAAATGAATTGGTATCTAGATATGATAATTTTGGATATTATCATAAATGGTTATTGTATTTAATAATGAAATGTGTGTTTACGAGTAAGCAAAATGAAATGTTTTAGGGAAGTAAACATTTAGGTGAGTATGACTTATAAATTAAAGTGGGTTTTAAATTGTGAAGTTTTGAATCCTAAGTCTAGGAACATTTGAAATTATTTTCAACATGTTAAAAGAAATGATATTATTCAGACTATTTTAAATGTGATCTTATTTTAAAATAAGAAATGTTTGGAAATTTTTGAAGGAATTTGTTTTGAATTTAAAACCAAAGGTGGTTTAAAATTTAAAGTAACTTGGTGTGTAAAGGAAATAAATATGTATATTTGAAAATAAACTCTAAGGTTGAGTTTAGAATTTTCCTTGGAATGTGATGTGAAAACCCAAAGTGAAATAAGTTTTTAAACTTAAGTGGGAAGATTATTAATATGAAGTTTAAATTTGAAATGGAAATTCAAATTGGGCAAAGTTTTTTGGATTAAATTGAAGTGAATTTAATTTTGGAGAAATTAAATAAGTTTAGAACAAACAACCTAAATTGGAAATTTCAAGATGAAACTGAGATTTAACTTGGGAAGTTAAATGGTGGATTTGAATTGGGAGTTTGTGTGATCTCAAAATGGGTTTGAGATCTAGAAATTGGAAATGGATGGATGTTTTAAAATAATTTGGATAATATTATCCTATTGATATTAATAATCTTTAAACTGTGAATTGGATCTGTTTAAATGAATGAAGAAATGGAGTGTGGCAATATATCCATTATTGAGATAAAAGGGAAATTATACTTTAATTTTATTAAGGATTGGTTTTGAAGTAAGAATTGGATAATAAATTGGATTCTGAAGATTTAATCATTTAAAAAGTTTTGAACTCTAATTTGAACTCTAAAATAAGTTAAGTAAAGGTAATTTGAAATGAAATTTTTAAATTTGGACTCAGAATTGAATGGTTCAAAAATTTTAAGTTGTTAATTTAAAAATAAAAGTTGGTTTGATTTGAAGGATTAAATCAACATTTAAAAATTTAACTCGAATTTATATAATTCGAGATGGTTTAAAGTTGAGATTTGAATTGAATTAGTTCAAGTTGAATTTGATTTGAATTAATTGGAATTGTGATTAAAGATGGATAAGTTTAAAGTTCAAATGGAAAATTAGAATTGGATTATTTTGAAATGAAATTGAAGTTGAATGAGTTCAAATTCAAATGAGAAGTTGATTTGAATTTGGGATGGGAATGGAAGTTTATTTAATTTAAAAAGAAATTGAAGGTAAATTCAACTTGAATTGGGATTGAATCAATTCAAGAGAAAGTGGAAATTTAAATTGAAATGATTGAAATGGAGGTTGGGAAATTGAACAGTTTGGCTCTGGACTATTTTCATATTAAATTATTTTAATATAAGTTTTCTTAAATCTATTTTTTCAAGCTACATACCATATACAACCTTTCTTTTTAAAACCAAACTATCTTATACTTATTTTACAATTATTTTTGGAACTATTTAACTATTTTACAACTATTTTAAACTGATACTATTTTTCAATTACTTATAACTAATTACTATTTCAAAAACTATTTTGCAATTATCTGACTATTTTACAATATTTCATAACTACTTAACTATTTTACAAACTAATAATTATTTTTCAACTACTCGTCTATTCTTAATTTTTCAAGCTATTTTCTAAATTTAAGCTGGACAGAGTTAAAACTGTTTATGATTAAATCCCCAATTGAGATAAGAACTTAGGTGATAATCCAAATGAGGATTTAAGCAATTGTGAGTAAGTGAATGAAAATCAAAATGAAGGTGAATAAAAAGAGAATTGATTTAATTAATGATCAATGAAGATAAATGCGTAGGATGTACGTATATTATTCTATTCGCATAATGATTTGATCCAGTTTCGAACATAGAATTACGAGATAGTATATCGATCCGAGTTGGGATTTTTCACTCGATATTCGATGGCGAACCCTGGATATGGATTGTTGATTGGTTCTGGATATTCTCTACCATACTTATAGTTATGCAAGGATCAGGAAACCAGATCTGAGTCCGCACTAGAAAGTCGGGTGGACGATACTAGTTCGAAAATGAAATTGTGTGATCGAGTGAGCGATCAGATTGATATAGCGTACGGATGATATGTGTACATCGTACGGGTTTGAATGAAATTGATATTGGAAATTTGTGGATAAGAACTGCAAAATGATTTTTGAAATGGAAGGGTATATTTTGAAAAATGAATGATGAAGTAAAGTGGAAATTGGATATTTCTATGTTAGAAATTTACTTCATGAAAGTAAGCAATGTGGTATGTGACTTTATAGAGTAATCAAGTTTGAATATTGATTTGGCATAAACAAAGTTATGTATATATAATTGATAAACTTCCCTTGTTGGATCTATAGCCAGAATGAAAAGGGTTTTTAAAAGTATTTGAAGTATAAAAAGGGAATTTATGCAAGTATGAAGTGATTCAAAGATTTTTCAAGGTAATATATGTCCATATATATATGAGGATTTTATGAGAATGATTTTGGGGAAAAGGTTTTGGAATCTATGGATTTTGGAAAGGCTTTTTATTTTTGGGAAAAATAAATTTTGGAAATTTGGAAAGCCTGGTTTGAGATTATTCGATTTTGGGATAATCGATTTTGAGAAAGGAGATTTATATGAGATTCATACTAGGTGTATGATTTGGAAGATACTATATGTATATAGTATAAAGTGTTTTGAAAATGGCTCTGGATAAAAAGGCGTTCCCTTGAAATGAACTTCTTAGGAGTACCATAGGTTGGTACCGCCTTAGCCTTAAGGGGGGTTCTAAAGTGGATCCTATGAGGAAGTCCGGACAAACTGAAGTTCCTGAGGATTATTGGGTAGAGAAAGTGGAGGGGCTGATGCCTACAAAGGCATTTGGGTTATGCTGTGATGACAGTGTAACTCGATATCGTTGCGATCTACTGTGGACCATAGCGGAAATCGTATGGAGGTGAGTGTCAACGGCCTACGTTTGATTTTGTCGGGTGGGCAATGTAACATCGGTAGACTGCGATCTATGGTCGAGTGGAGTGGAGAAGTTCCATTTTTTTGGCAGCGGAATTCTAGGGCGCTGATGCCTACAGTTATATAGGCTTTTGTTGTGATAGCAATGTAACCCAAGATGTAGCTGCGATCTGTAGCAGGTTCCATGGTGTAATCGAGGGGCGTGGAGTGCCTACAGTTATCTATGGATTTTGCTGGGAAAGCAACGTAACCATCAGATTAACTGCGACTATGGATGGGGATGATGATTTCCAGAGCATTCTCACCAAAGATGTTTCCTATATTTTAAAAAAAATGTCTCTATATTTTCAATAAAATTATTTTCCAAGTATTTTCACTGGATGTTGAAATGGGTTTACCAAGTACTTATAGATTTTCAGTCCTATGCCTGATTAACGTATGACCAAATTTCTGTAAGAACAAGGATGGACTGGTTGAAATATCGAGTTATAAAATGATATTTTTATGAAACTACTTTGGCAATATTATATAGATTTCAAAGTGTTTTAAAAATGTTCAAAAAGAAAATTTAACTGATATTAAGTATTTTAATAAATTCTGGCTTCGTTCCTTTTCGAGGACGAAAAGTTTCAAAGGGGGAGGAATATGATAACCAGAATTTTGGGCATCTGTAAATTGATAATTAACTGGACTGAATCAGTAAAACACTGATTTATAGATTGAACAAATAAAATAATAAATATTTATGTGACAATCTCCTTTATTAATTATTTAAAACTGGTAAAATTTGTTATTTCAAACTATAATAATAATGTGATGTTTTTAAAAATAAGATATAAATAGATTTTAAAAAAATAGAATTATTATTTTCAAATTGGATTTGTGTTTGTTTAAATTTATATATGTATATATTTGAGTTGATTTTAAATTGGATTTTAAATTGAAATTGAATTTGAATTCAACTTTTAAATTTAAAAGATAAATATTTAAAATATTTTATATTTAAAAATAAATTATATATGATTTTATTTAGAATATAAGGTGTTTTATATTATTTTCTTTTAAAGGATTTTATTTATATAAATTTAGAAAGGTATTTATTAATTAGGAAAATTAAATACAAAATCTTTTAAATCATTTTTAAAATAATTAAAAATAAATAATTACAAGTGTTAGATTTAAATCATGTTAAGTAACATGTGTAATATGATTAATAAGTGTAATGACAAATGTTAAGTAATTTAACAAGTGTTACTTTCTATTTTATTTTCTTTTATATTTTTAACAAATCCTAATTAAACCTATATAAACATCTAATCTCTTCTCTTCATTTCTTTTTCTATCTTCCCACTTTCAAAACAAAGAAACAAAGCCATCAGATCTGAGGCAAAATATAAAACAAATCAAACATTTAAACCTGAAAAAAAAAACAAAACAACAAAGCCTGTTAATATTCAAACCTGGAAAATCAAAGCCTGTATCAAACTAAAACCAGTGAACAAAATCAAATTCCAAACTACAATCATCTTTGTAATATACAACCTGAAGCTCAACAATTCAAATTGAAGCAAATTCAAAAAGGATTCAACAACTCAGATCATAATCAAGCAGCAGTTCATAAATCAAGCAATTTCCAGGTTTTAGGAAGAAAACTTCCTCTGTTCTTTTAATAAGGTGAGTAAACCCTTTAATTTTTCTATATCTTATGATAGCATGTGGTAAATCTGTGAAGAATAATATGTGCCTGTATGATGACGTAGATATATGCACATATGTATGGAGTTTATGTGTGTGCATGTCTGTGTGAATACCTGCTCTTGACTCTGTTATATTCACAGTGTCAAACTACTCAAATAAATTTATATCTCCCAATCCATATTAATTCAAGCTTTGATTTTAAAGGTGAAATGTCTGTAACAATGAAGTATTTATCATAAAAATAGTTCCAAGAATTTTATTAAGAAATCACTTCAATAATGATAAATCTTAATGTTAATAAAAAAACAAGCTAAAATTTGATCAACTGGAAATTTTACTTTGATTATGTAAGCTAATTCGTGATGGAAAAACTTGAATTTTTATGTAAATTTTATGATTTTAAATCGCATGATTGATGAGGTATTCAAAGATGACTAAATTTGGGTTTATGGTCAATTTCCGTCGAACAATGTCAAACTGAGGCTCGGGGTTCTGGTCAAATATGGCTCGTAGAACGAGTATAATGGGAAAAATAGTCAAGGATTTTTTGAAGCACCGTGGTGACGCAGCGAGATCGATCTAGGGTTTTAGTGGTGGTTTGAGATGAGGTTGGTTTCGAGTCGATTTCTCCGTGCATCAGAATTAGTAAGGGTAGGTGGAACAGCAGCGTAGGACGACGGTGAGTCTCTGGACAAGATGTCGAGATTTCTAATGATCGGTGAAGGTGTCGCGAGGCGGTTCTTGGTGATCGACTTTTTTCCTGGTTTCGTTCGAACTGCTCGTTTTTGTTTGATTTCGAATTTCTTTCTTCTGGGTGGTCAGGTGTTTTGAGGAAGTCCTGGGCGACTTATCAGAGGCGAACGTGGAGGCCAGATCATCACCGATGATCGGTGTAGGTGTATGATATGTCAGCGTATCAGTTTTGTCTAGTGAGTTTTCTTCTTGGGTCGGAGCTCGGGGGAAAGGATGTTGGACTTGGATTGGATCTCGGGTTTGTATGTGTTATCATAACAGTTTTTAAATATAAAACTAAGTTTTAAAAAAAATGAAAGAAGATGAAAGCTCGAGTAAGGACTTGAGCAATCGTAGGGTTGAACCCGAAGCAGAAGTTAAGCAAGATTTTAAACATGTTTTTTAAAAAAGTTTTGAAAAGCAAAGTTTTGGAAATTAAAAAATAAATTTAGTTAAACTTTCCTTAAATAAAATTCTTATATATATAGCAAATGTTTTCTTCAACATGTGAATAGGAATTATAAGTCTGTTTAACTAAAATTCTTAAGTTAATCTTTAAGTTTTTTAAAACTAAATTTTTAAATATAATTAGTGGTTGATAAATGTTTAAACCAAATATGTGATTTAGTATTTAATAAAGGGAACGATTTTATCTTAATCTAATTAAGGTTTTGATAATTAATGAGGAAATGATAGAGTAATTATTTATTTAATTAGTTAATGATTAAGGATTAACTAATTTGTAATAAAAGGTTATAAGTTAATCAATTAGAGATTAATTAATTTGTAATTAAGGGTTGTTAATTAGATAATTAGAGATTAGTAATTAATGATCAGGGATTAATTAAGTAATTAAGTTATAATTAAGCATTAATAATTAGAGATTAATTACTTAAATGATGATTACTTAATGTAAGTAATCAAAGGATTAAATTGTTGAGGGTTAATTAATTTAATTAACATTAAAGGTTAAATTAATTAATAATCAAGATAAATTAATGGAGGTTAATTACTTAAGGGAAGTAATTAAGGATTACTTACTTAGTGTAATTAATTAAAGGATTGATTAATTAAAGAAATTAATTAAGGTTAGTTAATTTAGGAGTGTGATTAATTAAAGAATAATTAATCAATGTAAGTGATTATAAGATTATTAATTTGAGTAATTAATTAATGATCAATGTAATTAATATGGATGGGTAAAGGTTAATTAATTTGTGTAATTAATTAAGAGTTAAATTACTTACTGTAATTAAAGGATAATTAGTCAAGGGTGATTAATTAATAAAATGGATAATTAAAAGATGATTGATTAATTGGTTTGTAATTAATTAATGTTAAGTAAAGTTAATCTAAGTGATTAAAGATTAGTATTTAATTTAATTAGAGATAAATTAAATTAATTTTAGAAATGATCAATCTTGCTTATGATGATTGAATGATGTTAAATGCCTTGAATTGGTTGATACCTCTGATATGAAATGTTTTGTGATATGATATGCTTGGGTGGACAGTGATAATGTGATTATTTATCGATGATGAATTGTTGTGAAAAAGTGACATCTTGTATTTAAAGTTGAAATGAATTTCACTTGAATAATTTGGGTTAAGATGGTATTGAATTCGAAGAGACCGGGGTCAGGTATCAATAAATACCCGAACCCACTTCGATTTGTAACACACAATGATTCTCTATAGATTGATATGCGAAATAAATAAGCTGAAATGGAATAATTTAAACGACTGGACCATTTAAAACTAAGTAACGGTACTTAGGGATTGATTGTGAATTTAAGTGTTGACTATAGCAAGTTGTGAACTTGTAGTGATGAATGAGTTACCTCGGGTTTTAAATAAGATTTATGTTTTTGTATTCCATGTTAGATAGGTTTACTCACGCTGGTTTCTAGCCTGACCCGAGTGTTACTTTGATGTAATGCTCGAGTCAGACTGAGTATTACAGATTTTCAAGTTAGGACGTTCTGGAGCTCAGGAGCCGAGCTGGATGGCATGAACGATGGAGTGTATTCCGCTGAGTATATTGTTATTGTTTATCTGGGACAAGCTGTCATACTGTCCAGATTTTATGAGATTGAACTAATACAGCTTTTCTTTGTATAAAGGATATTATTTGATATTATATTTGATCCGCTGCGAATGTGAGAATCTTTATTTTGGTGTTTCTGTTTCTTCTTCTTCTTCTATCTCTTTTCTTCTTTTCCCTAACTATCTAAAATTTTCGGGATCTAAAATTACGGGTCGTTACAAAACGAAAAAATAAATATAAAAAGAAAATGACAATCCAAAAATAAACCCATTTTATAAATACTAAGGGCGATGCTTAGTTTATGAACGTGCTCATTTTTATAAAACCGAGGAAATGAGCATTTGCTCATTTTTTATAGAATGCTCGGTTTAAAAACTGAGCTTCACTCATATGAAACTTATATTTGCTCAGTTTTTAAACTAAGACTTGCTTAATTTTATAAATTTGAGACTTCTATAGACTTCAAGGAAATCAATGGTAATAATCCAAGTTTAATTTTAGTATATTTCATCCGAGTTTTAATATATTTACAGTCTAGACTATCATGCAATTGATTTTGTATTTTTATTTTTTCCTATCCTTAATTAAACCGATATAAATGTTAAAGTATATGTATGGAGAAACACTTAGATATATTTTTTTTCCTTTTGTTATGTGATGGAATTGATAATTTATGTTAGTGAAATTTTTTATAAAATATTTGTGTGAATTACTTTGTTTTAGATGAGAAGAAGAGAAAGAGAAGAGGAAATACGTGAGATTAGAAATGGGTCCACATCATCAAATATGAGGAATTTTTTAAAAAAAATATAGGTTACTCAAGATAAGGTTGGACGCTTTAGGCATCCAATACTAGCTTTTTTTAGAAGGGAGGCTATGTATAACCACCACATGGACGTATGCCACCGCCATCCACCGACCGACTTGGCTGGTTCGGGTTTGGGTCCAAACTATAATTTTGAACCGAATTAATTTAGTTAAAATAGGCTAGATTTAACCTGTAACAAACCTAAAATTCAAATTTGAATAGAGTAAAATGATGTGATATGTGATTGTAACACGAAAGGATGTGTCATTTAGAGGGAGACATAATTTCTCAAAATGAAAAGGCACCTCTTCGCAACTATAAATAGGAACACTTGATAAAGTGTTCCGATCTTAACTTTTTCATTATTTTCAAATCTCTTTCTCGTCTCCACCCTTCTTTTAGTTTATATTATTTCGTGTTTGTGACACTACATATCACAAACTCGATACTCTTGCCATTACAACCAACTCAGACGATAGTTTGAATCGATTTCGATAGTGCTATCACAATCAGTTAAAAAGATTAATCATCTTAGCTCCACTATATCTTGGAAGGCGATTTGCCTAACTCATAGCACCCATTTGTTTGCTAAAACAAGTGATGATGGAAAATAACATCTTAAGAAGAGCATCATCGACATGCCTTGGAGGATCTCTCTTACTTTGCAGATTACAACCATTGCCTCTTTGCCAAATAGTAGAATTACATCAACCATCTTAAGACATTATTCAACAATGGCATCGTAGTATATTAGGGAGTTTGCTTCTTATTTCACCAAATTGGAAAGGTTCGATGATGTTAATTTCATGCATTGGCCATAGAAGATGCATTTTTTATTAGCCGGACTAAAAGAGGTTCACGTTCTTACGACGCAAAAACCAGCGAAAACAGAAAATGAGATTATTGCACAAGCATAATCATGACTAAAATAAAAGCAAAATGATTATGTATGCAAGAAGCACATATGCAATGCAATGACTGATACTGTATTCGATATGTACTATAATAAATCTATCGCCAAAGAAGGTAGGGGTGCACTGGAGGCCAAGTATCTAGCGAAAGATGCAACAAGAAAGAAATTTTTAGCTATGAAATTCTTTTTTTATAAAATAAATGATGCTAGACTAGTAGTAGAGTAATCCATTGATATTATGCGTAACCTAAATTAATTCAATAGGATAACATGAATATAGATGGGGAGATAAAAGTCTTATCCATAATAGAAAAACTTCCTACCTCTTAGAAGGATCAAAGGAAAATCCTTAAACACAACAAGGAGGACACGAGGCTGGATAAGCTTGCACAATACCTGCAAGTGGAATAGCAACTTACATAGAAATAAATCACCGAATCAACAATGTATCCATCAAAGATCTACATAGTGAGGGTAAAAGAGGAAAAACAAAACATCTTGGCACTATTTTAATCAAAAGAGAAAATTTCAGAATAAGAAAAACTTTGATAACAAGAAGGTCAAGAGATTAAATGAATGCTACAATTGGAGAAAACCTGGTTATTTAAAGAGACTGTCATTTCGTTAAAAATAAACCTCAATCGGCAAAAGAAATTTTAACGGCCGTAATCTCTGAAATCAACATGATTAAAAGTGTGGCTTCTTGGTGGATCGACTTTAGTGTTACTAAGCACATTTGCAACAATAAGAGTCTACTCAAGAAACATGAACCATCCGAGGATGAAAATTATCTATATATGCGAAACTCAGCGAAAGCAGCAGTCAGGGGGAAAATGGCAGTAGACTTAGTGTAACGACCCGTAAATTTTAATGGTTTTAATAACATAATTAACGGAGCTTTTGTGAAATTTTAAATAATAAAATTTTGAAATAAAAATTTGATATTTAAAATACATCTATTTCAACATAGCAACTTCTAAATTTTTATTGGAAAATATGAAAGTGGATTCTACTGTGTAATTTATAATCGGTTAAATTGATTAAAATTAAATTGTTTTGAAATTTGAATATTTTTACACAACAAAAATGTAAATCATCTTTTAAGTGAAATGTTATAATTCGTTTCATCAACTCTAGACTTCTCTAGCCCTGTTCATCTTATTTTCAATAAATTTGTAGCAGTTTGGTACCGAATATCGACTTTTGATAGGATGGTCGTATCGCTAATATCTGTGTACCATTTTAATCATCTTTTCTCGTCGTGCTGATCTCTGAAATGTATTTGTATGTGTGTTTCGGTGTCTGGTATGCGGTGAAACCGTGAAATGGCTAATCGTATCGGTACCATTTTTGAACCTTTTGAATTCCTAGTCCGTTCAACTTTCCACCGTATAACTCAACAACCAATAGCAATTAATATTTTACTGATATTCACCTGTGTGACTTTTATGATTCCCTATTTTCATTTACTTTATGATGGTTCGCATTTTTCTTCTGGGTTCTGGTTTCATTTGAGAAATATAATAATGCAATATGCGAAGTGATATTTTCATCTGCTTGCATCTCTTCTTTTGCTCAACTTCTCCTCCCACCTCATTCTAACCCGAAGCTCGCATCCCCTCCACATCTTTCACCGAATATCTAGCATCGGCCTACGACACCGCCCCACCTTCCCACTACTGTTCGCCACTGCCTTGACCCTGCATAATGCCAACCGGCCTCACATCCTCCTTCCACGTCACAACCGACCGAGCACCTCTATTCTTCCCTGTCGCCAATCCCCACCCTCTGCCTAAACCACTCCAAGGCAGCCGCTTCCTCCCTGCGACCAATAGCCAACTCGGCCTCATCTTCTTTGCCACCATACTCGATTAGCCTTTCCATGTAAAATCCTTCACCCACTAGTTCCTCTTTATATATATGTATATATATGTTATACTCTGTTAGTATGTAAGTATATATGTGTGTGTGTGTGAAAAATGCTTACGTTGATAGTTTAAAAACACACACACACACACACACACACACATATATATATATATATATATCATGTTTTGTTAGTATTTTGCAGTGTGCATATTTACATATATTATGCCTTGTAATATGCCATAATGTGTAGATTTATATAATTTATCATATTTACATTAATGTCAATATTTTGGAAGGTATATATATGATGTGTTCTTAAGTATATATAGGAGTTTATAAAAAATTTGTTTACTGTTAGTTTATATATATTTATACACATCGGTATGTGTAAGCACATATAAGTATTATATCTTATCTGTTTGTATAAATTATACATAGATATGATATGGAATGTTTGTATATATATATGTTAGTTATATGTGTTAGATTGTATAAAAATAATAATATTAGTTTACCTAAGTTTATAATCTATCAATAAATGGCACGTACGTTGCACTGTATATATATACCTTTGTCTTAATAGAAATGTATAATGTTTATATATTTGCTTATATACGTATATATAACCTGTCTTTTTTATAGATATAAGTTATATAAGATTTATACACACACACACACACACACACACACACATATAAGATTTGTATATAACCCGTATGTTGTTAGATTATGTAAATTACACAAGTTTGGTTATTTTTCTATTGAGTTTATGAGTTTATATATATTGGTTGAATTGAAAATTCCTGTAGAGTTCGTGCATATAACAGTATATATATTACTATACATATACTATATTGGTTTTTAAGAAATGATTCAGGTAGTGTACATATGATATATATATATATATATATATATATATATATATATATATATCATGTAGTATATATGCATTGATTTTTGTATTGGTTTAAATAAGATATATAAAGATTTTGATTCCTATTTTAT
Source organism: Allium cepa (assembly GCA_030765085.1). Lineage (NCBI taxonomy): Eukaryota > Viridiplantae > Streptophyta > Magnoliopsida > Asparagales > Amaryllidaceae > Allium > Allium cepa. Next base: position 210,374,613 of record CM060934.1, read on the forward strand.
CTTTTATAAAGGTTATAAGGTTTATCCCGTTTTGATTTTTGTATAATATATATATATATATATATACATATATATGTATATATGTATGTATTTTGATTGAATATTGATTATAAATATAATATATGTTTCATATAAAATCATATATATATATATATATATTGTCCCATCGATCTCTAGCTTTCTTTGATTGTTTTCATCGATTCCTATTTATCAGCTATGTCCGTCAAATCCATGTTCAGCTTACTTTGCTTTGAGATTTGTTGTTGGATCCATCGATAGTCTAGATCATGATTCAAGTCGTAGCTTGTCGTGTTATCTATCTTCTCTAGCCTCGAAAGGTGACCAGTCACTCAAGATTAACATTCTTATCGTTAGTAAATTTGATTTCACTTGAAACGACAATTGAAATATGCTGTTAAATTTTAACCGCTAGTTTTTAATTATTAAATATGATATGCCATTATATGTAACTGTTCATGTGTGACATCTAACACCATGATCTGTTATTTATATCATATTTTATTTTTGTCACTGAAGATATATGCCTGTTGTGATGTATTATATTCTTATCATATATGTTCTCACTTTGTAAGTTCCTTGTAAATTTATAATTTCCTATGGGTTGAAATGATACATACCCGAACGATCTTGTAGAATAGAAGAAAATCGTTATGGGTTAAAACGATAACCCCAGCTATTTTCATTGATTTGAAATTTTAGGATTGCGGGTTGAAATGATATATACCTGTTAATGTTTAAATTGCGGATTGAAATGATAGATATCTGTATCACTTGACCATAGGATAGAAAATTATATACGGACACCGTTGGTCTATTTTGAAAAATGATTTGAATTTTGAACAAAAAATATGGATTTTAATAATGTAATGTAAAGATATTTTATTTTGAAAAAATTTAGATTTTTAAATTTATAAATTTATAAATTTGAAAATTTTAATTTATAAGTTAGTTTTGAAAAATATAAGATTTTCTTATAGCTTTATTATTTTAAAAATATACAAAATAAGATTTAATACAAAATACAATTAATAATAAGATTTATTTAATAAATTTAATTCAATTAGCATATAATATGTTTTAAAATATTTATTTCAAAATTTATATTATTATTTTAAAATAGATTTGTAACTTTAGTAATAAAGGTTGGAAGATAAATTAATGTTGACTTGGAATTTAAATAGGTTAATTTCGAAAGATATGACTATAACTTGATTTATAAATTGATGTGATAAAAAGTGATAAAATGAATATTCTCATTTTTGAACAAAACTGAGATTGATATTTAATATCCATTTAAATATATGAATTGGGATTTAAATAAATTGTTATAAAAATGGTTAAGGGAATAATTTCCAAATTGAATAAATTTAAAGTTAAATGTTGAAATATAAAGGAAATTATATTGTAAATGTTTGAATATTTAAACTTGAATCTTTAACCTTTTAAATTGAAATGGTTAAACTGGAATTGATTTAAATTGAATTTTGGAATTTAAGACGATTTCGATTTGTGAAATTGGAGGAAACTAATTTTATTATATAAAGTATTTTAATATATATAAACTATTTTAATTTATAACTATTTATTATATATGTATATTATTTTCAATATCTAAACTGTTTAAGTCGAAAGTGTTATGATTTCCAAAGTGTTATGATTTCCAAAGCGTTATGATTTCAAATCTGCTATGGTTTCGAAAGTGCTATAATTTTGAAAAGTGTTATGATTTTGAAAATGAATATTTTTTTAAAGTGAAGAATGATATCGAATTTATATAGGTTTGAAATGAATATGATATTTTGATATTAAGTATGAACTATTTGAAATAAAATGACCATGGTGTGAAATAAGCGGTTGGTTGTTAAAGGGACCGGGATCAGATATTTTCATACTCTCTGCCAATACCGAAAACCACTTTAACAATTGTGTACGTGGTGGAGATTCCTAAATGAAGTAGGATGGTTTGGTGATGGTTCTATATGGTATTTACATTGCCCTGACTCCCGTGAGTCGGCTTGATGTGGCTAAAACAGGAGTCACTTTGGGCTAAGTGAAGTCATTCCTCCGATCGGATACATTTCTTCGATACCATTCTATTGCTTTTGTGATTTGATTGGGTGCACCTTTGATTTGGGAGTGTGAGATGTGGAGGGCGATAGTAGCTGCTATGCGTTACCACCAGTCCGGATATGCAAATGGTATATCTACCCCGACGTTGCCTCGAGTGCCTTGTCGCATGCCCTATCACGCCTTCTACGAGTTTGTTTTGTGTCGTACCTATGGAGTGCTCCCTGATAGCCCAATTGTGAGTGGAGTTTACAGTATCTGTATAGACTATGACATTATATAAAATGTGTTAAGGGGGATATGGGTAACGCCTTAATGCCATTTTAATAGTTTACTTTACTTTAGACATATTATAATAGCGTATATTACTACATAGTAGATAGTTCATGGATCCTTAGAGGATGGAAATCCCAAACATCCTTTAAGTTACTTGTATTTCAGTTGACATTTCACTTGAGTTGAATTTATTAATATAAGGACGTTAATCCTGACTCGAGGGTTATATGTTTTGCTTTAAGCTCGGGTCAGACTGAGTGTCACTGCATTTGAGACTCACCTTTGGAGATTGGAGCTTTCTTTGAAGATCTATATATCTAGCTTTCAGCTATTTCGGTTTATTCCAATCACTTATGTTCAGACTTATCAGTGGCTTCTATACTTGAGACTACTATGTATTTGAAATTCTGTTGTATTTTGTTTTAACTCTGATGTTTATATAGTAGCTTCATGAACTACTATTTATCTATTCCGCTGCTTATTGTTATATTACTTTGTGTTTGTGATTCTGTGATTGATTTATTTACTGTATGTGCTGAGTTTTACCAAATATAAATTAACAATCTGACATTTTGAGCAATTCAAGTCCGACATGTGCGTATGCGAATGGTTCGAAATAGCGGGTCTTTACACTTAGAGTTCATGTTCTAATTTGTTTTGACATTGAATGATGTGTTTTATGTACCTGAGGTTAGAAAGAACCTTATTTTTTGTACTCTATTAAATAATTTTGGCTTCAAACAAGTCTTTGAGTCAGGTAAATATATAAGGACCATAGGCGGTATGTTTGCTGGAATAGAGTACATGTGTGATGGAATGTTCAGATGAATATCAATAAAATAGTTGCTTCTACTTATATTGTTGACTTCTTTTCTCTATGGCATAGTAGATCGAAACATGTTAATATTAGAAGTACAAATAATATGATTTCATTAAACATGATTCATAAATATGATAATAAATATGATGATAAGTGTAATATATGCTCTTTAACATGAATTACTAGAAAACCGTTTCCATTGAAATCCGTTAGCACCATTAATCAGTTACAACTGATTCATAATGATGTTTGTGATATGCGAAGTGCTCATACTAGAGGATAAAATTTGTATTTTATCACATTTATAGATGACTATTCAAAGTATTATTATGTTTATTTAATGCATGCTAAGGATAAATTGTTAAATTCCTTTATGACCTATAAGATGGAAGTAGAAAACCAATGTGATGTTAAAATTAAGACCCTTAAATCAGATAGGGGAAGTGAATATCATTTCCCTACATTTTATGAATCTATAAAAATTATACTTGAGACATCTGTAGTTTATACTCCAAAACAAAATGGAGTAGCATAATATAAAAATAGGACCCTTACTGAAATGGTTAATGCTATATTTTGTACTAGTCTCAATACTAGTTTTTGGGTACGGATTTACTTACCACTTGCTACATCTTAAATAGAATACCTCATAAGAAACCAAAGTTACACCTTATAAACTTTGGAAGAAACACAAACTAAATCTTGATTATTATCGAGATTGGGGTTGTAGAGCCATTGTTCGATCACCTTAACCAAAAATCAGGAAATTAGGACAAAAGAGCATGAGTGTATTTTCTTAGGATACGGTAAACACGACAAGGGCTATAGGTTACTAGTAATAGAACCAAATAATTCGATTGACGTAAACATAATAATAGAACCTAGAGATGTAGTATTCTATGAAAATAGATTTTTGTCTATTCAATCCAATCTACCTAATAGTGAAATGGTGGAGGTTAATACACCTATTCATGAAATGATGGAGGTTATTGATGCTGTTCGTGAATTTGGGAACACTTAAGAAAATAATGATGAAAGCGTTGAAATTCTTTGGAGAAGTGAAAGAATGAGGACTGAAAAATCATTCGGACCATATTTTATCATTTATTTTGGTTGAAGGATCAAGAGACGGTTACACATCAAGCATACTTTATACAAACATAGTGTTTAATCCTTTAACATATAGTGAAGCAATAAAGTCTCAAGATTCAGCTTTTTGACAAAAAGCCATAAATGATGAAATGCTTCCATTATCAAAAATCAAACATGGAAACTAGTTGACTTACCTCCTAGTTCTAAACTAATAGGATGTAAGTGGATATTTAAGAAGAAATTAAGAGCACATGCTATGATAGAAAATTTTAGGCTATATTAGTTGCTAAGGGATTAACCCAAAAGAAAGGAATAGATTATTTTGATACCTGCACACCTATAGCTAAAATTTCAACAATTAGAGTGTTAATTGTAGTAGCATTTATTTATTAAATTGGAAATTCATCAAATGGACGTCAAGACTGCATTCTTAGATGGAGAACTTGATGAGGAGATCTGTGTGTGTGTGTATCAACCAGAAGGTTTTGTGATGCCTGGACATGAAAGTAAAGTATGTAAACTTAATAAATCACTTTACGGTCTGAAACAAGCGCTAAAATAGTGACATGATAAATTTGATATATCAAATAGTTTTACGATTTGCAAATAAGACAAATGTTTTTATAGAAAATTTCATGCTGGTAAGGTGTAATTATATTCCATTATGTTAATATATGTTAATGTTAGGACTGGTAACTCGAGTATTGAAGAAACAAAAAGATTTCCATCTTTATGTTTCGACATGAAAGATATGGGCGAAGCTGAAGTGATTCTAAGAATAATAATCACAGAATCATCGGAAGGGTTGGTCATTACCCAGCCTCATTACATAGAGAAGATTCTAAAAAGGTTTAATCAATTTGATTGCAAACCTGTGACCACACCATTTGACCCAAATATGCAACTATATTCTAATACTAGTAGATTCAACTATTATATGCTAAAGTTATTGTAGTCTAATATATGCCATGACATGCACAAGACGTAATATTGCCTACGCTGTTAGCAAAATGAGTAGATATACCAGTTACCCTATCCATATTCACTCGTTAGCTGTACAACGAATTTTAAAATATTTAAAAGGAACCATAGACTATGGTATATTGTACAGTCAGTATCCAAATGTGATAGAATGATACATGGATGCTAGTTGGAACACTGGAAGAGAGGATAGTAATAAATCAACCAATGAATGTGTAACGACCCCACTTCCTACTCCTAGGAAGAAGCATCGTTAATAAGAAAGAAAGAGGTGAGAAAATAGAAAAGATAGAGAAGAAAGAACAACAACATCAGAATCTCACAGCGGAACGAATAAAATATATTAATCACATAAGTATTTACATAATATATAACATCAATCAGAGTGATACATATAATACATCACATACTAGACAGTTATAAACACCTGTCTAGTTAATACAACTCAATACATGAAACAACACAGAGATACCATACAGCGGAACTAAATATATATCTAGAACGCTGAAGCCTCCTTCTCCATTGCTCCTCCAGAATTCGTCAAAGCTAAACCTGAATCCCTTGGCTACCCGTAAAAATTTGGGTACCCGAGAGTTTATGAAAAACAAAAATAAACTTCGGGTCAGACATGGGTCTGGTATGAGTAACAGGTTAAAGTTGCTTAACTTTGAAAATCTTTTGAAAACAAAAGGTATCACGTAAGACTTCCCACACATAAACATGGAAAAGTTTTTACCAAAACATTTTATAGGAAATCCAGTGATATTATAATAGTGTCTAGGGTTTTCAAGTAAAATACAGAAATAGATGAAATGCTTACATCTCACATTTCAACATAGTTGGGCATAATCAAAACGTATGGCACTTATTGGAAATTGGATCCCATACAATGGCAGGGCTACTGGGGTACCGCCCGTCACAGTACGTGGTCTAGATCACAGTACCGAGGAGCCACCCTAACTCCCCTGCAACACAAGGCCGGAACCATTCCTTACTGAACAGTCCCGAACAAGATAACCCCGCAGTTGGCTGCAGACCAACCGCCCACACAGCCGAATAAAGGGACATCTAGACAGGGGTATACCTCGTCCTGCTTGGGCATGACCCACCTAACCTTGCTGCACCTCCCCTGTTTTAGCCATTCTCGGTTGATGAGACTCGAGGTTACGATTACCTTTATAGAACATATTTCTTAGAATGCTCATCGTCCACCTGACGATGTGCTGAAAGCATTCAATCCAAACAAGTTCGTTCCGGGTTCGAACGAAACCGAAGGCATTATCTCGTTACACTCATAATCACCCTCAGAGTTAACGACGATAACCCTTGCATTCTGAGTCTTCATCTTCACTTCAGATTCACGACCTATCGTTAATTTGGAATCGATGTGGTTTTCGGATATTCCTAATGCGGAAACCCGATCCCGGTCTCATCGAAATCCAAAATGTGTCTTTTAAGGCCAAGTTGTCTATTTAGTCTTAACAGTGTATTCAATATTATCAATATGCACAGATAGATAATTCACATCTCATAAAAGATAATCACATCATCATCATAAACAGATAATTAATATCATCATCCAAACAGATAATTAAACATTATTATACTTAAACTATACATCCATATCACATAGATATTATCCATCTCATATCTGAGATCACAATCAATCAATGAAATATCAATATCATCCATCAGCAATGATTAATGAATCACAATCTATAATTAATTTAAAATGAATTAAATTAATTACTTCCATCTTTAATTAATTTAAATTAAATTAAATTAATCACTCATTCCATAAATCCTGCTCTCACAATCATTAATTAATTATAAATCAAATTAATTAACCATTCTCTAATTACAAGAAGTAATTTAGTCTTTAATAAATTTCTCAAATGAATTATTCTAAATCATTTATAGCAGATTAACATTTAATTACTTACCCATTAATTATTCCTTAATTTACGATTCTTAATTACATCATTAATTATATTAATTAATGATCTTCAATTTATATCAATTACTTATTTAAAATAATTAAGTGATTAATCTTTACTTAAATATAATTATTAATCACCCCTTGATTAATAACAAACCAGTAATTAACTATCCTTAATTACTTATTAATCAATCCATGATTAATTATTCCCATAAATTAATCCTTTGATTAATTACAAAAGAAATTGCTCAAATTACTCTACTTACAAATTATCTTGTATGAATTTCATCAAGTAATTATCATCCAATTACTTTCCTAAGTAATTATACTTCATTAATTACACTAAGTAACTACACAAACCAAATCATCAAATGATTTCTTTAAATTAATTAAAAATTAATTAACTTAATTTAAATCTTATTATCCATTACTGATATATATATATATATATATATATATATATATATATTTACAAATTAATCATCTTTGATTTAAATATCCTTTACTGCATTCCAGAAATTTCCTTTAATGTATTTACAGAAATTAATCTTGAATAAATCCATAAATTACATTTATATCGATTTATTTCCATTAATTTTTCTTGTTGATTTATTATTCTCAAATAAATCAATTTCTTAGTTACATCCCGTAATTATTCATCAATTACTTCCCTAAGTAATTTACTTCCACAATATCATTTAATTAAACTAAATTAATTAACTCAAATCAAATCAATTTACACAATTAATAAGTAATAATTTTCTTAATTACTTTTCAATAAATAATTTCATTTAAACTATTGAATTAATAAATCTAACTAATTTATTACAAAATCAATCATATTATTTAATTATAACATAATCTGGTTAATGAACTTCATTAATAATTATTTAATTATTTCCTTCTAACATAATCAACTTATATTAATTATTAATTATAAATTAATTAACCATTATTAATTTAAAAATCTAATCTATAGTTCTAAATCACATATTAGTTAATTAATTCATTAATTAACTTTAATTACTACACTTACACTATAATTACTAGCTTACTTAATCAACTTAAGAGTTAATGCATATAAAATTCCAAAACTTCATGAATTAAAGTAAATTGTTCTTATAATTGATTTAAATTCTTATTTCCAATATGTTTAAACATTTATTTCAATAAATTTCAATTTTTATCTTCATAAAATTTTTACACTAATTTATTTTCAAAACCCCTTTTTTTAAACTTACATATTTAATTACACCTAAAATTTATTTGAATAAATTTAAATTATAAAACTTTATTTTAGTTCCCAAATCTAGCTTTTCATAACTAAATCCTGATTTCCTTGGAGTCAACTTGTCTAAATACTTTCTTTAACCATTTATAATTTATTTTGAATTTAACTCACTTTTCGAATACACTTAAACATTTAGCACCTTTAAATTATTAAAATAATTTAAGTTTTAAAAACTTATTTATACCCAACTTATTTTCAAAACTGACTTGAATTCACAGTTAAATTTTGATTTAGATCTAGGTTTTTAACTTTGATTTTAGATTTTAAAACAAAGTTTTAAAACAGTTGAAACTGTTAAAACAGTTTCAGGTTTTACAAACCTGAACACTAAAACCCGAGCACTCCCCCCTATTTCTTCGAGTAAAACGCGAGTTTGCCCCGAGAAAACAAACAAACTGCTTCAAGTTCTCCCCTGCACCAATCTTCTTCCCCAACTACACAACCCAGACCACCAACGTGCCTGTGCACGTGCACCATCCCTCTGGCCATCGCCGGCCATCCACTACAACTGCTTCCCATCGGCGACCATCTCCTGATGTCGTCACGACCATCCAAACCCACTACATCACCTCATATCAAAATTCGAGTTGCCTGAACAAACCTGGAGCACAACATTTTACCACTCGAACCTGAAAACCTCGCCGTACACCAAACTCCGACCACCGGAGTACCACCACTTCCGGCTACAGCTCCGACTACCTTCCCTCTACCTATCCCCAAGCCCACGTTGAACTCGATCACCTCTGGTCACCGAACGAGGCCAAAACCCAACCAAAGCAAAAACTAGGTTTACAATCTTTAAACGTCTGCCACTGTCGCCACCGTGACTGTGGCCACCTCCGCCCATTTTTCCCATCACCCTGGCAAGCTCCCCTACCTCCTCGCACAATCTGACCAACTCTAATCCCATAGATCACCTGATATTTCCAAAAACCCAAAAACAGTGCAACCCAAAATTGCACTTTCATTTCTAATTTAAAATTTTTGATTCTAGCTTTAAAAATCATGTCATAGTTTAAAGATTTAGTTTATACACCTGAATTGTAGAATTTCATGTTTCAATGTTTACAGAGATTTGAACTTACTGTTTAAACCTTTATTTCCAAAGCAATTCCTGTCTTAATTTACACTAAATAAATTTTTAACTCTTTGTTCAGAATCAAACAAGCAATATCTGTTTGGATCTTAAGTCCTAACAATCCACAGATCACCAGAAATGATTTTTGAAATAAGCATGAACTTGAAAACTTAATATACAGAGGTGTATTACAGATTATAAACATGTAGGGATCATTTCACAACCATCCAACAGGGTATAAACACATAATCATACTTAGTTCAGGCATAAATTATCAATCATATGTAAATATACATGAGCTTTTGTTTATTTTTTTATTTTTATAAGAAAACAGTTTGATTTTGCAGGCTTTAGATATGCAGAATCACAACTCACAAATATCCAGAGAAAATGAAGATATACATGTTCACACAATTCATTTAAACATTCCAATATAGGCATGCATCAGAATTTAAAACTTAAGTAATTGTTAAAAGTGTTACTCACAGATAATATAGAAGAACAAAGGCACTTTATTGAAGCAGGCATGGAAACAGCTGAAACTTCACTTTTGCTTTGCTTCAGGCTTGCAATTTTCAGGTTGAACTCTCTTGTTTCTCAGTATTAATTGATTTTAATTTGTTGTTTACACTGAAGCTTTGTTTGTTTGAGTTTGAAATGAAGTAACTTTACTTTTTAATTAATTCGAATTGAATAAAAATGAAACTGCTTTATAGAAAAATAAGAAGACAGGGTATATGATTATGTTTCAACAATCTGAAACAAATATGTGCATAAAATCTTTGTTTGTACAAATGTTTCCAAAGATATTTTATTAAGGGTGGCTGATATGAATACTTAAGTGTACTAAAAGATTTTTACATTAATTAGTTTTTGTTTGTTAGCTTAAAGATATTTAACACTATCTTCCTACACAAGCTTCATATATGCAGTTGTTTATTTATCTGGCCTGCACACAAAGATATTTTATATCTTTCATTTTGTTGCTGTCCTTGTTTTATTTCATACAATTCGGCCTGCATACGCTATTGTTACTAAATGCTTTTTAAACATATACATATATTTATATACTGCAGTTTAGTTTTGTACTAGTCTATTTTCAGTCATTTCATACTTGCAGATCTATGTTTTGAACATATATACTGTTAATATGTAAACAGAATGTTAAATGTATTCATAATGATTCATACTTAGTATGCTTTACTGACCAATTTGTTTACAAAAGTTTTTGTTACTGTCTTTACTTTCAGGTTCAACTTTTATTCTTGATGCTTAAACATGTACATATGCTGCAATACATTGATAATAGTTTACAAACTTAAAAAAATGATTTTGTTTCTAGATTAATTGTTGACTTGTGTTTAGTTATGTTATTGACTTGTTATTATATTTCTAAAATGTATGTTAATGTATTGATTTACAAAAATATATTTAAAACTCATATATATTTTTAAATTCATATTTTAAATCAAACTATACTAAAAAGAAAAGAAAACAAATCATTTATTAATAAATTAAAATTTAAACTCAAGTTAAAATAAGTTTTAATCTATTTAAACATTTATCTTATGTATTGAAAATCCTATATTTATTTATTTATTTAGCTTTGAAATGTTTATATTAAATAAAACACAATTTCTAATTCACTAAAATATATATTAGAATTTAAAACAAATCTCATCTATTTACAATGTATACAAATATATACATATATAAATAGAAAACAATTCAATTAATTTTAACAGATAAAATTTACCAATTGAATATTTATTAAAAGAAAAGTATCAATTCAGATTAAATTATCAAAAATATATCACATCAATTTAATATTTAATGCAGATTATTAAATTGATATTGCTAGAAAATTCCGGGTCGTCACAGAATGGATATTCATTCTTGGTTGGGGAGCGATAGCTTTGGCCTCAAAGAAACAAACATGTGTTGCAGATTCTACCATGGCTAGTGAATTTATAGTACTGGCTTCTTGTAGTAAAGAAGTAAAATGGTTAAGAAATTTGCTGTTAGAAATTCTTATATGGCCAAAACCAATACCTCTGTTATATGTGTATTGTGATAGTCAAGCAACACTACCAAGTGTATATAGCCTGGTATATATTGGAAAATTTAGGCATATTGGCCTAAGGCATAATGTAGTGAGGTAAATGTTTACAAATGGGGTAATTACCGTAGATTTTGTTAGCTCTAGCCAAAACTTGGCCGATCCATTTACAGAAGGAGTTGCAAGAGATTTGGTTTTGAAAAGATCAAAAGAAATGGGTTTAAAGCCAATATAGAAATCACCTATGATGGGACTCATCTTAACATAATGAAATTAATTATCTTGGGTTCAATGAGAAAAAATTATATTATACGATGTGATATAAAGCATTATAATATTAGTCTGAACAACTAATATTATATCCATTCCAAGAAGAGTGCTTGGTACCTATAATGATATGGCATAGGTTGTACTAGTTAGTACTTAATAGGTGTTTAATAGAAAGTATTGTTGAAGTTTATAGTTATAGGGCACCTACAATGAACCTTCCTATATGAATCCATGAAGATGGTGCCACCTTCTATGAGACCATGGCATAACTATTTAAGAGCATTTCATGAAACCAAGATACAGAGACAAGGCCAATCCACGTGTCATCTTATGAAATATCTAAAGGACAGAAAATGTGTGTGTGAAACACATCCAATACGTCGTATAAGTTCGATGGTTCAATGCTTAGTTAACCACTCCATCCCAGCATGCTCTGATAGGTTATTGTTATGTATACATTCAACTCCCAGGACATATATACTTATGCATAAGTTTTCCTACAATGTATGACAAAAGAAATTTTATTAAAATTTAGTGGAGGATTGTTAATGAATCTTTTTTATAAAATATTTGTGTGAGTCACTTTGTTTTAGTTGAAAGAAGAGAAAGATAAGAGGAAGAATGTGAGATTAGGAATATCACAGAATATAAGGAACTATATTTGCTTAAATATAGGTTCCTCAAGAGAAGGTTGTTCCCTTTGGGCACCCAATACTTACTCTTTTGTAAGGATGGAGCTCATGCATAATGCAACGATCCGCAAATTTGTACCCTTTGAATCGATAATAAAGCATACATGTCTGACCTAAAAAGCACAGAATGATGGAAAATCGTGAGAAAGAAGAAGGTGGGTGAGAAGAAAGAAAGAAGAGAGAAGAAGAGAAGAGAAGAAGAAGATAGAAACATAACCATAATAATGCATAATCTCAAATCGCAGCGGTATAATATATATGAATAACCTTTATAAAGGAGAAATGGTAATATACATACATAAATCAGAGTACACAAATAAATAATTATCAGCCTGGACAGTAATAACAACCTATCTTCATGAATGCTGATAATTTACAACAACAATGCAGTAGAAGATAAACAAATATGTGTACATAACATGAAGACCTCCAGCTCGTCTGCTGAAGCTCTAAAAGCACCAAATCTGAGCTGTAAATATACTCGGTCTGACCCGAGCATTGAAAGGGAAGAACGTCCGGATCAGTCTGGTAAACCAGCATGAGAAAAACATATCTCAACTGAATTTTAAAGTTTAAGATTACCAAATTTTCTTTGTCAAAACAAAAGGTATATCGTAAGACCATGTCCACGTATAAACACAGACGGGCTTTTCCCTTACGATAACCAAAACATTTCATATCAAATTCTCTTATATTATAATAGTGTCTATTGAGCAAATAATAATTAATCATATCTGAAATTATTGCATAAATTCCAGCATAGTAGGTTTATGAACAAAATGGTAGGCACGTAGTGGATATTGGATTCCATACAAATGACACGGTAAGACACTACCTTTCATACAGTACACCTCTAAAGGGATGCACCTAGGGAACAGATACTGCCCACCTAAATCAACACAAGACCGGCCTACCCCTTCCCGGATAATACCGAATATGTCATCACCCCGGTCGTTACAGACCTTTAACGGGTTCCCGAGTCATACATTCACCATATACTTAGACATGTATAGGGTAAATTTATAAGGATGATGACATCTCCTAATGGGTATGACCCACTTAGCCTTGCTGTTTCTACCCTGTTTTAGTCATTTTCGGGGGTGTGAGGCCAAAAGAGGTATCGAATACCTTTCACATATCACATGTCACATCATCTTTGAATGCCACATTGCCATTTCTGTTGACTACTAATTGCCTTCCACAAAAATACAACCCTTGAGCTCGTACATCTCAAGGAGGGTGTTAAGCTAAGAGAAGTTGCCTTCTTTTCCACCACAGATGTATGTTTGTAAAATCCAATGTATGTAATCTCAGAAAATGCACTATCAGACATCCATCCATACAAGTTGTCTAGGAAAAGGACAAACCGAACGTACTTTTCTACCACATCCTATCGGGAAATCCCTAGGATTAGTAGCGAATAGTCCTTGCATTGAATATTTCATAACGAAGAGCTACTGCTACTATATGCATATTGGGATTTTAACCTCAAATGATCAACAAACAGTCCTTCACTATGAAAATCCTAAAATCAATATCATCAACAAACCTGCACAATCATCGATATAGGTTGGTCCGAAGTGGTTTTTTTGGATAAATCGATCCCGATCTCTTTGCACCAACAACGCAAAAGCGTTACTCAACCTCATACAGAAACCAAGTCTCATAGACTTATCACGTTTCCAACTTTCAACTTGCTATCCTTCGACCAAGAAGGAAGCTCGATAGATAAGAGTAATCACTCTGGATTACTCGAATCAACATCCTTTACACCAAAAGATAATCAAGCCTACACAGATGGCTACGTACTAAGTGTATGACTAAATAGTTTCCACATCAAGTCGAGAAACTAAAATGACCAAAAATATAATTTAGCACTTAACAGGCACTAGGCCTGATTTATTAAATCATTTATAAATCAATTCACTTTCCAATTTATTTACTTCAAATTATCTTTAAAGGATATATTTCAAAAACCATTCAATATTTAAATATTTGGAAAATATTTCATAAAATTATTTTAATAATAAGTGAATTCACAACTTATTGTATTTTCAAATTATTTAAACTCCATTTTGAAATATCACTTTCCAAAACATTCATTTTAAGGATTTTTCACATTAAAAACGTGAATATATTTCTTTTATAAACTTTAATATTTAACTTATCAAATTAAATTGATTTTGGATTTATAAAACAATGTTTATAAATTTCTATTTATAGTTTATAAAAACTTCCATATATAAAATTCCTTTATTAACAATTTCCATTCGTATCTCATTTATATGTAAAAATCCCATTATAACTTTATTTACTTATAAATCTCTTTATCTACAAATTCATTCTTTTCTAATATTATTATTTATAAAGTCCATTATAAATTCATTTCTAAATTTCAATTGAAAATCCATTTACATATTTGATTACAATTTCATTTTCTAATACTGATAAAACACCGTTTAAAAATCCATTTCATTAACAGTTCAAAAATCTATATTTAAGCATATTTCACAAAGACATAATTCTTTATAACACAAAAATTATAACCTTTTATTTATTTAGAATAAATTCATTTCTTTAACAATTCAAAAATTATTAAAACATATATATTTTCAAAATCACTTTGAAAACCTTTTTAAATCGAAATTATCATTTTAATATTTTAATTTTCCAAAAATATGGCCCAATGCTGCAAAAGTACTAAATAAGGGTATTCACATCAATAATAGGAAACATCGCATCCATCATATCAAACGACACATAATAAAACGTATAAAACAATATGTGTAAATGAAAATCAACAATGGTGAGGGATTCAGTTGGATCCCTCCAACCTATAACCTGTAAAAAATATACACATGAGAAAATATATACAATGCCTGATTTAAGGCAGACATGCGTACAAAGGGTCATCCGCTCATGCATGGGAATGTATAAGGTCTCATCTGGTCCAATAGGCAGGAATATATATAACTACTAATAAGATAATATATATCATCCAAACAATCATCAAACATCATAAAATAAATTTAGTCCCACTTATATAAAGATATAAGCAGGCCAGAGAGAGTGAGTTTTACTAACTTGGTTGCAGTCGACGTTGTAGCATTTTATTTGGACGAAAATTAAATGAGCATTTAATTTTAACCAAAATTCTCATGAGCTCCAATCAAGTCCAATCCAACTCTAAAATGTAGTGCTCGATAATACGAATCGTACGCAACTTGTTTTGTGCGAATTTGACCTCGTACGAAAGAGTTATGTATTTTTAAGCATTACATGAATTTTAATATAATTAACTAGCTTCATTAGCGAATTAATTAACGTAGTTAACTTACGTTAATCCTTCTCCTTCTCTATTCAAAAATGAGACCCACCACCGCTTTTTCCAATCGATCGCTACTCCTCCTCTAGCTTGCCGGAGAACCATCCAACATCGCCACCGTGTGCGCCTCACTCCAACGCACCTCCAAGCAGAGGCCGACTCCACCACGTGATCCAGATCGATGGGAAAACGCAGTCGAACGCACGCCTTTCTAGGCTAATTTGTTATCGATCCATCATGTTTTAGGCGATTGCAGTCGTTGAGATTATAGAGCTCAACGAGCTCTTTGTTTTTCATTCAGAAAGTTTTTGATAATAATTGATGGATTACGAGATAATGGAGGTGGAAGAATGGAGGTTTCTGGGTGTTCATTCTATTCGTGGCGGCTGCGTTTTCATGGTTAGGGTTTGGGAAGAATGGGGATAGTTTAGGTTATTTGTATAGACAACTTAAAAACACTATTCACCTGACAAATCTCCGAACTCCAAACGAAGCATGTCACCTAGCGTTCGTAATATTTTACCCCTATTTCGAACACAATGGAATATATATTAGAGGCTAATTCCATCATATATAGAAGATAGATTTTCAAATCGAGTTATTTTAATTAAAATATTTTAATAAATTTCTACGTGTTTCAACTCGTACGATCTAACGGTAAGTCCAATTGACATGAAATTTAAAATCCTATAAGAACTCACTATTACGGATCCAATGAAACTTGTTTCGTCCAGTTCTGAGAGAGTGTCCCGAATGGCTATTTTTACATTTATTAATTAAATATTAATTTTCCAATTTATATTCATTCATTTTTAATCCAAATTTAAAAGTTCTCTGACTCCATCTAAATTCAAATAGAATTTATATCAACTTAATAAAACAATTTTATTCAAATTAAATTCTCTTTTCAATTATTTCCACCATTTCAAACTGTGACGACCCGGAATTTCTAACAATTTAAATTTGAATAGTTAATTGATTTTAAAATATTTAAAAGTTAATTTTAACTTGAATTCCATATATCAATATTTACGTGATAATTAAATCATTGAATTATATAGTTTAAATATTGAATTTAATGATTGAAATTGGGTAATTTGTTGAATCTGAAATTTCTAAGCCTGTTTAAATAATTTGAAGGCTTATGAAATTTATAATGATGATACTGAAGATAATAGAATGGTTGAAATTAAATTTAAAGGTGATTTGTTCAGTTTTAATAATATATCGTTTAAATTGAAATTAAAAATAGCCTTCCGAGGCACAGTCTCGGAATTTGATGAAACCAGTTTCATTGGATCAATAAAAGTTAGTAATTATCGGGTTTCAATTTTCGTAGTAATCAGGGTTGTCGTTTGACCCTGACAGCTCAAAACGTTTAGCCTTCGTTTCAATTGACACTGTAGCTAGGAATGTCAGAACGCTAAACGATTCAAAAAACACGTTCCCATTTCACGCTGCTTTCTCGTGCGAAAATAAAATTAAAAAAAGAAAAATTTTAAAAAAAAAATCAATCAAATCACCTCGTCCTTACCTTCTGAAGGAATCCTATAGCTTCCGTTATTTTAATCGAAACCTGCCCTTCTTTTAGAAAGCACTCTGAAAATCTCATCTATGGTCGAAAATCTTCAGTCTCGTTCGATATTAAAAAGGATAAAAAATAAAATCGAATCGAGTAATGGCCGTTGCTCTCGTCCCTCTCGTCCTCAAAATTTTAATAAAAGAAAATCCAAATCGATCGCGCATAGAAGAAGAATCGCGACGTCGAACTCAGATAAGGAAGGTGAAGTTACCGTGATTATGTTTTGAAGCAGCGATTCGCAAGGGCGACCTTGTGAGTTTCGCGATGACAAAGGGGTCGAGAGCTCGAATTCGAGCTAGGGTTTGGTCGCATGGTGAATTGGAAGACGTGAGGCGACACTTCGGTTTCAGAATCATTGATTTTGGTGATGAGTTCTCATCTATGACTCAGGGGAGAGGGCGACGAAGGGTTTGGCTCGCCTTCGTTAAGCTGCAGTCGGAGGATGATGGTAGGGCTTGACCGATGCTAGAAGTGGGATGTTGGTCGACTGTGTTTCGCGTGCCGATCGTGTAAGAGGGTAACTTGCTGTCTGCATTCTCGATTTATTTTAATAAATTCACTTGATTTAAAATGGATACTTATAAAATTTTATAACGTCTCATATGAGGTTCTAATGGATGGCGATAGTCGGGTTGGTTTGTAGACGTGAGACATACGGTTGGAATTATTATTGGACTGGATTGCAAGCATCAAAAACAAGGTGAGTAAATCTCACTCTGTTGGATTTTTTTAATTTAAAATTTAAATGGTTAAATTTAAATATTTGGTTGAATGATTAAATTGATTGGATGTGCACTGATGATGATGTGACTTTGGTTTGGTTGATTCTCGAGTTAATTGTGGTTTGACTCGAAGTGTTGGGGTTTTAAGTTTTTTAAATTTGAATTATAAATAAGAAAATGTTTCATTTTAATGTTAATAAGGATTTAATGATTTGTGATTCATTAAATTAGTAGGGTAATTAAAATGGATAATTAATTAATTCAATTAATTAATGATTTGGGTTAATTAATTTAGTAATTAAGGGCTTGAATTAATTAAGTAAGGATTAAGTTACTTAATGAAGTTTAATTAAATTTAGAAATCAATGGATGGTTTGATAGATAAATACTAAATGTAATTAATAAAATATAATTACTTTGTGGAATTAATCAAGAGAATAATTAAGATGGTTAATTAAGGAATAATTTATTTATTTATTGAAGCAAATAAAAAGATAGTTAATTATAGGTTGAGATAAATCAAGAGTGATAATATTTGTGATTTAATTACTGATAAATTATTTAATGTAATTAAATTAGATTAGGATAAATTGAAATTGTAAATGAGAAATCATTAATTTGTAAATCAATAATGTAATTGAAGATTGATAAATTAAAAGCTGATTAATCCATAATAAGCGACTTATGGGAAATTAATTAATATAAGCAATTAAGGATTAATGTAATTAATATAGTTAATAAATTTATGAAGAAATTAAGATTACTTATTGATTTTGGTTCAGAATAATTAATATCGTGAAATTAAATAAAGATAATTACTTGAATGTAATTGAAAATAATTAATCCAGGGTGATTAGTTAAGTTGAATAATTAAGGGTTGACTAATTAATTGCTTTGAAATTAATTAATGTTAAATAAAGGAATCTAAGTGATCGAGGTTAGAAATTCAATTAGAATCAATCGAACTGATTTTGAAGTGATCAAATTTGCTTATGAATGATTGAATGGTCTTGGATGCTTGAATGAGTTGATATCTCCGATAAGAAATGTTGTGTATTTCATTTGGATAACTTGGGTTAGGATGACCCGAGACTCGAAGAGGCCGGGATCGGGTATTAGGAAATACCCGAAACCACTTTGAATTTTTATAGATTGATACATGAAATCTATAGGTTGGAATGAAGTGATTTAATGGAATTCGATTATTTAAATCTAAATTCTGGTACTTATAAAATGGATGTGTGGAATAAGTGATGTCTATGATAAATTGTGTCTTTGTTAATTGATTCGAGTTACCTCGGGTTTTATATAAGTTATTTGCTTGGATATTCCATGTTAGTTGGGTTTACTCACGCTGGTTTCCAGCCTGACCCGGGTGTTACTTTGGTGTAATGCTCGGGTCAGACCGAATATTACAGATTTTCAGGTAAGGACGTTTTGGAGCTCAGGAGGCGAGCTGGATGACAGGAACGTGTAGAGTATTTCTGCCGTATTACATTATTGTAATTCTGTGACATGTTGATTTTTATATGTCCAGTTTCTTAATATATGTGTAACTCTGATGTATTTAAATGTGATCGATAGATATAGTATTCTTCTGTAAACTGTTATTATTTATTATTATATCTTATCCGCTGCGAATGTGGGATGTTTGGTGTTTCTATTCTTCTTCTTCTTCAATCTCTTTCTTCTTTTTCATAACTATCTGGAATTTTCGGGTTCGAAAATTTCGGGTCGTTACAGTTGGTATCAGAGCTGAAAGGTTAAGCGAGAACCTTGGCTCTGGTGGGAATTACTCATTAAATGGAGTCGGTAGTACTCTAGAATGAGTTGAGTGTGTGTGTGTGTGTGTGTGTGAGAGAGAGCGTACTTGTTATTTTCTTATATAAAGATTTTAAATGATTTTATATAAAAGTATATTCCGATATATAAGGAAATATTTCATTCTAATAAGTATTAAGGCGATTGGTTGTTAAATTACTGAAATTTAAAATCAAAAAGTAATATAATACAACCAAATTGACGTCTTGATTTGGAATTAAATTAAGTAAAAACAGAAATACAACCAAATTAAAATTAAATTAATTGAAATGAAATTCTAGAATTTGAGCTCAGAAATTAAATTGTTTAAAAACTTTAAATAAAGATAAGTTTGAAATGGATTCAAACTGAAATTTAATCTTGAATTTATATAAGTAAGAATAATATAAAAAGGAATTGGTATCTAGATATGATTATTTTGGGTATTATTATAAATAGTTATTGTGTTTAATAATGATATATTTGTTATTAAGTTAGCCAAATGAAGTAAATATATAAGATGAGTATAACTTCTAAATTAAAAAAGGTTTTAAAACTGTGAAGTTTTAAAACCTAAGTCTATAAACAATCAATTGTTTCAAAGAGTTAAAGAAAATAACAAATAATATAATTCAGACCATTTTGAATATAGTCTTATTATAAAACGAGAGATGTTTGGAAGATTTTTAAGGGATTTGTTTTGAAATTAAAACCAAGGGTGGTTTAAAATTCTAAAGTAGACTGGTGTGTAAAGGAAATAAATATGAAATAAACTCTAAGGTTGAGTTTTGAATTTTCCTTGGAATGTGATGTAAAACCCAAAGTGAAGCAAGTTTTAAACTTAAGTGGAAAGGTTATTAATTTGAAGGTTTAAAATCTGAATGGGAATTGGGATTTAAATTCAAGAAGAAATTGAAAAGATATTGAAATTGAAGTGAGATCAATTGATAATAGTCCAACATTGATTGGAATAATTTGAAATTATAATTAAAGTGAACAGGATTAAAATCAAATGGAATTTGATTTAAATTGGGAAAGAAATCAGGATTGATTCAACTTAAATTGGGATTGAATCAAGTCCAATGGAAATTGGAGTTATTTAAACTGGAACTGGGTCAATTTAAATGGAAGTGGAAATTTAAGTTGAATTGTTGGGGAAGTGAACAGTTTTGACTCTGAACTATTTTTAATATAAATTGTTTTAGTATAAACTTATTTTTCCAAGCTATTAAATATATATAACCTTTCTTTCTTAAAGCCAAATTAGTTTATACTTGTTTTACAATTATTTTTGGAGCTATTTAACCATTTTTCAACTATTTTATAAATTAATTACTACTTTCGACTATATCACAAATTAATTACTATTTTACAACTATTTTGCAATTATCTAAAAGTTCTATAATTATTTAACTATTTTCTAACTATTTGACAATTAGTTAACTATTTTACAGCTATTTTGCAAACTAATAATTATTTTTCAACTACTTATCTGTTTTTAAAATTTTCGAGCTATTTTCTAAAAATAAACTGGTCGGAGTCCAAACTGTTATTGATTAAATACCCAATTGAGATAAGGATTGAAGATATGATCCAAATGAGAATTAAGGCAATTGTAAATAAGTGAATGGGAATTAAAGGAAATTTGAATAGAAAGGAAATTGTTTTAGCTGATAATCAATGAAAATAAATACGTAGGATGTACGTATATTATTCTATTCGCATAGTGATTTGATCCAGATTCGAGCACAGAATTTCGAGATAGTTATATCGATCCGAGTGGGGTTTTTCACTCGATTTTTGATGGCAAACCTGGATATGGATTGTTGATTGGTTCTGGATATTCTCTATCATAGTTATGGCTATGCAAGGAGAATGACGGTTTCTGATCAAGAAACCAGATCTGTGTCCGGACTAGGAAGTCGGGTGGACGATACTAGTTCGGAAGCGAAATTGTGTGATCAAGTGAGCGATCAGATTGGTATAGCGTATGGATGATAAGTGTACATCGTACGGATTTGAATGAAATTGATATTGAAAGAATAATCAAATTCGAATATTTGATTTTGAATAAACAAAGTTATATATCTTTGTTATATAAGATAAATCTCCCCTTGTTGAATATATAGCCAGAAGAAAATGGATTTTTGGAAATAATTGAGGTATAAAAGGGTTTTATACAAGTTTAAAATGATCCAAAGATTTTTATCAAGGATTATATATATATATATATATATATATATATATATATATATATATATATATATATATATAAAGGATCTTATGAGGATTTTGGAAACAGGTTTTGTGAACCTTTGGATTTGGAAAGGCTTTTGATTTTTGGGTAAAATCAATATTTGAATTTGGAAAGCCTAGTTTGAGAATTATCAATTTTGGGATAATCAATTTTGTGTAAAGGAGCTTTGTATGAGATCATACTAGGTGTATGATTTGAAAGATACTATATGTGTATGGCATAAAGTGTTTAGATGATGGCTTTGGAGAAAAAGGTGCTCCCTTGAAATGAACTTCTCAGGAGTGCCACCGGGTGGTGCTGCCTTGAGCCCCAAGGGGGGTTCTAAAGTTGATCCTATGAGGAGTCCGAACAAAACTAGTTCCTGAGGATTATGAGTAGAGTATACCATAGCGGAAGTCGTGTGTGCCGCTGAGAGCCAACAGTCTGCATTTGATTTTGTATCGGTAGACTGCGACCTATGTAGGAGTGGAGAAGTTTCATTTTGACAGCGAAAATCATGTGTGCCGCTGAGAGCCAACAGTTACATGGACTTTTGTTGAGATGGAAACGTAACCCTAGAATGTAACTGTGATCTGTTGTGGGTTTCATGGCATAATCGAGGGGCGCAGAGTGCCTACAGTTACATGGACTTTTGCTGCGATGACAACGTAACCCAGGATGTAACTGTGACCATGGATGGGGGTGATGATTTCCAGAGCATTCTGACCAAAGAAATTTCCTCTATTTTCAAAAACTGTTTTATGAATTTTCAATAAAACTATTTTCCAAGTATTTTCACTGGATGTTGAAAACGGGTTTACCAAGTACTTATAGATTTTCAGTCCTACGCCTGATCAACGTATGGCTGAATTTCTGTGAGAACAAGGATGGACTGGTTGAGACATCGAGTTATAAGAAGTATTTTTGTAAAAAGCTATTTTAATAGTACTATGTGAATTTAAAAACATTTCTAGAATTTTAAAATAAAAGCGTTGGAATTTTGGAAAACAAAGGGGAATCCAAACTGGAGTTATAAAATAAAATTGAACTCAGGAAAATTTAGTGAAGGGATTTTAGTAATAAAATCGAATATTGATGTAACAGTTGGAGGTAAGCTAATTAGCTAAATAATTATTCGATAAAGTATGTTAATAAAATTTAATTCGGTTGAATAAAATGGTTTGTAAGTTAATAACTGAGTTTGGAAATGAACCCGAATTATAAATAAAATTCGACTCGGAATTGATAATGAATTCGAATTGTAAATAGAATTCGACTTGGATTTAATAATGAGTTAAATCTGTGAAGATGTTGTAAAAATAAAATAGAGTTGGATCGAAAGAGTGATGGTTTGAATTACAAATAAAATTCAAGTGTGTTATAAATAATATTAAACGTAAATTGCAAGTAAATTAGATATAATGGAAGTGTTGTCGAATGAAATGAAAGTGAATTATAATAGAAATGGTTTGAGTTGCAAATAAAACCCAGGTAAGTAGAAATAAATTGAGAATGGTATTGTATAAATATAATAAATTTGAAATTGAATTAAGTAGATGAATTAAAATTTCAAAATGGGGTAATTGAATTAAATAATAAATGGATGAAGTCTGATTGAATAAAATTTAATCAAAGTTTTAATTGGATTTGGGTTATCAGAATGAACTTAAGTTTAGAGGCGTATTGATTTGAAGTAAAATTTCTTAAGTCAATGAAAGCCTGAATTGAGTGAGAATAGTAGACCATTAAATAAGGATTTGGGTTAAATTTATTTGGAAAATGGATATTAATATAAGCATTGAATGTTGTCGAGCTCAATGAAATAGTTTTAAAATGGAAACGATGCGGAGATGAAATGAAATGCATATGTATGGTTGGTGAATAAATTTGAAATGGAATTACATACAGAATGAGTTAAAATTAATTTGAAGTAGTTATAAACTAAAATGGATACTCTATTAAGCCAATGTTGTCAAATTTGCATAGAATGAATTGTTGTTTGACGTAAATGAAGGTAATTAAATTTTATGAGTTGATAAAGATTAAATAAATTGGTTTTAGAATTAATTGAAGTGAATATGAGCTTGTTTGGATTAAGAATAATTTGAATGTTAGAAATTGAGTTGCAAGTCATTAAAATTTAGTGAAACGGCATATGAATTGGTTGAAAGCAATCAAATAAGCTTTAAAATCATATGAATCGCTTATGGGAAGCATTTGGTGCTTGTTGTGTATGTAATGCTTGTGTTTAGCTATTGAAGGAAAGTGAAATGCTAATAAATTTTCTATATATGGGTCTTACATGTTTAAATTGAGTAAGTACAGGTACCGTGAGGTCGTTTGGCTGGATTTGGTCGTGCTATTTGCTAAAATAAATAAGCCGCTTGCTTAAAATGCTAAATAAAGGTACGCCTACGCAATAAAAATAGGAAATATGAATTGTTTTTACTTTTTTCGACCGTGTGAGTCGATGTATATATATTTATATCTCTTGTCAAATTGCAATATCTCCTCCGTACAAAGGAGACTCTGTCAAAATTTTCCGAAAATTTTGGGAGTTAGAAAATTTTTGGAAAATTTTTGTTAAGCAATAAAACGATTTCAAATTTGAAACCAAAATAAATTAGTGAATGAAACTAATTTAAAATAACGTTATGAATCAGTTATAGATGGAAGATAAAATTTAATATTCAGAATTGAAGATAAATTGAAATCATATGGAAATGGGAAAAACTTATTCGAAATAGATATGAAACCTGTGTAAGAGAATGTATAAAATGATTTGTAAAGTTACGATTGGATATTATTGCTAGGTAAGATATGCAGGTATTATGAGGGAAAAGGAAAATTGATTGTGATTCCAAAAGATAAATTTGAATTGCTCGGCTAAAAGGTATGTATTTAAATTTCTGTATGAAATTGGATTGGGATTTTGATCTAGCCACTTGGCCTTTTGTTTTCTTTCGGAATTTGGGAGCCCGTAGAGGCATTTTGTAGTTGTACCGAGCTAGCCGTGCAAAGAAGACGCTGGCGAAATTTTTCGAAAATTTAGGGTGTTAGAATTTTTTGAGAAAGTTGTAATGATTTAAATTTGATTTTTAATTTTGAATTTGAATAAGGGGAGTAGATAATGTTGTGGAAACTATAGAAGGTTTTGGGAAGTTGGTTAAGGTGATAGTGGGTCTTTAATAAAAGATAGTTGGTAGGATGTTGAGTTGTGAGTTTTGGGAAAAGGTAAACGGGTTTTGAACTATTCTTCCTAACTAGTAATTTCGAGGACAAAATTCTTTTAAGGAGGGAGGAATGTAACGACCCGAAATTTCTAACAATTTAAATTTGAATAGTTAATTGATTTTAAAATATTTAAAAGTTAATTTTAACTTGAATTCCATATATCAATATTTACGTGATAATTAAATCATTGAATTATATTGTTTAAATATTGAATTTAATAATTGAAATTGGGTAAATTGTTGAATCTGAAATTTCTAAGCCTAATTAAATAATTTGAAGGCTTATAAAATTTATAATGATGATACTGAAGATAATAGAATGGTTGAAATTTAATTTAAAGGTGATTTGTTCGGTTTTAATAATATATCGTTTAAATTGAAATTAAAAATAGCCTTCCGAGGCACAGTCTCGGAATTTGATGAAACCAGTTTTATTGGATCCATAATCGTTAGTTATCGGATTTCAATTTTCGTAGTAATCAGGGTTGTCGTTTGACCCTGACAGCTCAAAACGTTTAGCCTTCGTTTCAATTGACACTGTAGCTAGGAATGTCAGAACGCTAACGATTCGAAAAAAAACACGTTCCCATTTCACGCTGCTTTCTCGTGCGAAAATAAAATAAAATTAAAAAAAGAAAAATTAAAAAAATCAATCAAATCACCTCGTCCTTACCTTCTGAAGGAAGCCCCTAGCTTCCGTTACTTTAATCGAAACCTGCCCTTCTTTTAGAAAGCACTTTGAAAATCTCATCTATGGCCGAAAATCTTCAGTCTCGTTCGATATTAAAAAAAACAAAAAAAAACGAATCGAGTAATGGCCGTTGCTCTCGTCCCTCTCGTCCTCAAAATTTTAATAAAAGAAAATCCAAATCGATCGCGCATAGAAGAAGAATCGCGACGTCGAACTCAGATAAGGAAGGTGAAGTTACCGTGATTATGTTTTGAAGCAGCGATTCGCAAGGGCGACCTTGTGAGTTTCGCGATGACAAAGGGGTCGAGAGCTCGAATTCGAGCTAGGGTTTGGTCGCATGGTGAATTGGAAGACGTGAGGCGACACTTCGGTTTCAGAATCATTGATTTTGGTGATGAGTTCTCATCTACGACTCAGGGGAGAGGGCGACGAAGGGTTTGGCTCGCCTTCGTGAAGCTGCAGTCGGAGGATGATGGTAGGGCTTGACCGATGCTAGAAGTGGGATGTTGGTCGACTGTGTTTCGCGTGCCGATCGTGTAAGAGGGTAACTTGCTGTCTGCATTCTCGATTTATTTTAATAAATTCACTTGATTTAAAATGGATACTTATAAAATTTTATAACGTCTCATATGAGGTTCTAATGGATGGCGATAGTCGGGTTGGTTTGTAGACGTGAGACATACGGTTGGAATTATTATTGGACTGGATTGCAAGCATCAAAAACAAGGTGAGTAAATCTCACTCTGTTGGATTTTTTTAATTTAAAATTTAAATGGTTAAATTTAAATATTTGGTTGAATGATTAAATTGATTGGATGTGCACTGATGATGATGTGACTTTGGTTTGGTTGATTCTCGAGTTAATTGTGGTTTGACTCGAAGTGTTGGGGTTTTAAGTTTTTTAAATTTGAATTATAAATAAGAAAATGTTTCATTTTAATGTTAATAAGGATTTAATGATTTGTGATTCATTAAATTAGTAGGGTAATTAAAATGGATAATTAATTAATTCAATTAATTAATGATTTGGGTTAATTAATTTAGTAATTAAGGGCTTGAATTAATTAAGTAAGGATTAAGTTACTTAATGAAGTTTAATTAAATTTAGAAATCAATGGATGGTTTGATAGATAAATACTAAATGTAATTAATAAAATATAATTACTTTGTGGAATTAATCAAGAGAATAATTAAGATGGTTAATTAAGGAATAATTTATTTATTTATTGAAGCAAATAAAAAGATAGTTAATTATAGGTTGAGATAAATCAAGAGTGATAATATTTGTGATTTAATTACTGATAAATTATTTAATGTAATTAAATTAGATTAGGATAAATTGAAATTGTAAATGAGAAATCATTAATTTGTAAATCAATAATGTAATTGAAGATTGATAAATTAAAAGCTGATTAATCCATAATAAGCGACTTATGGGAAATTAATTAATATAAGCAATTAAGGATTAATGTAATTAATATAGTTAATAAATTTATGAAGAAATTAAGATTACTTATTGATTTTGGTTCAGAATAATTAATATCGTGAAATTAAATAAAGATAATTACTTGAATGTAATTGAAAATAATTAATCCAGGGTGATTAGTTAAGTTGAATAATGAAGGGTTGACTAATTAATTGCTTTGAAATTAATTAATGTTAAATAAAGGAATCTAAGTGATCGAGGTTAGAAATTCAATTAGAATCAATCGAACTGATTTTGAAGTGATCAAATTTTCTTATGAATGATTGAATGGTCTTGGATGCTTGAATGAGTTGATATCTCCGATAAGAAATGTTGTGCATTTCATTTGGATAACTTGGGTTAGGATGACCAGAGACTCGAAGAGGCCGGGATCGGGTATTAGGAAATACCCGAAACCACTTCGAATTTTTATAGATTGATATGTGAAATCTATAGGTTGGAATGAAGTGATTTAAAGGAATTTGATTATTTAAATCAAAATTCTGGTACTTATAAAAAGGATGTGTGGAATAAGTGATGTCTATGATAAATTGTAGCTTTGTAAATTGATTCGAGTTACCCCGGGTTTTATATAAGTTGTTTGCTTGGATATTCCATGTTAGTTGGGTTTACTCACGCTGGTTTCCAGCCTGACCCGGGTGTTACTTTGATGTAATGCTCGGGTCACACCGAGTATTACAGATTTTCAGGTAAGGACGTTCTGGAGCTCAGGAGGCGAGCTGGATGACAGGAACGTGTAGAGTATTTCCGCTGTATTACATTATTGTAATTCTGTGACATGTTGATTTGTATATGTCCAGTGTTTGAATATATGTGTAACTCTAATGTATTTAAATGTCATCGACAGATATATTATTCTTCTGTAAACTGTTATTATTTATTATTATATCTTATCCGCTGCGAATGTGGGATGTTTGGTGTTTCTGTTCTTCTTCTTCTTCTCTTTCTTCTTTTTTATAACTATCTGGAATTTTCGGGTTCGAAAATTTCGGGTCGTTACACAAACATTAAATTAAGCAATTTAATTATCAAATAAATCATTATATTTTAAATGTAAGTTATTCAACTTATAAAATTAACTTTTGAATATTTAAAATCAATTAAATATTCCAATTTTGAATGACTGAAATTCTTGGTCGTTACACATAACCACCACAAGAATGCGCCGCCTCCGCCTTTCGATCGACTGGATCGGGTTTGTATTTGGGTTAAAATTATAATTTTTGACAGAATTATTTTATTTAAAATAGGCTAGATCTAAACCTGTTAACAAGCCTATAATTCAACTTTGAATAGAGGAAATGTGGGGAGATGTGACTATTACAATGGCAGGATGTTTGAATTTAAAAGAAACGAAAGGACGTGTTATTTGGCGGGAGACGCAACTCCTCAAAATGAAATGGCAGTCTTCGCAACTATATATAGGAACACTTGAAAAGTGTTCCAGATATTAAATTTTTCATTATTTTCCAATCCCTTTCCCTTCTCCTCTCTGCTTTCAGTTTATATTATTTCGAGTTTGTGACATTTAGATCACAAACTCGATACCCTTATCATTGCAGTCAATGTAGATGATAGTTTGAATCAATTTCGATAGTGCTATCGCAATCGATTAAAGAGATTAATCATCTTAGCTTCATTGTATCTTGAAAGACAATTTTCCTCAACTCTTAACACCCTTTCGTTTGTTAAAATAAGTGGTGAGGCCAATAACGTCTTAAGGATAGCGTCATCAATATGCCTTGGAGGATTTATCTTACTTTGCAGATTACAACCATTGCCTCTTTGCCATATAGAATAATTACATCAACATTATGATATGATAATATCAACTAAGCTATCAGGGTTAGGTCATTTAGAATTCTATTCACAAGGACTGCACGTGAGAAAGTAAGCTACATCTCTCCAATTCTCAATGCAGGATGTGCTAGTATTTTTGCTTAAAGAAAGTTTTATTGCTCCAAGTTTAAATCTTTCTGAAGGCGGATATAACATGTGATTAATTTATTTCATTACTATATAGTATGTAGTTAACATATCTATTAGATGAAAGATTGAGTTATGATGGTGAGTTTGGTTTATACAATAGGTACTAGGAAATGATTGAGTGGAATGGTAGGCCTCTTCTTGAGTGCAATGTAGTAAAGGAAGAAGTG
The DNA here is from genome assembly GCA_030765085.1 of Allium cepa. Lineage (NCBI taxonomy): Eukaryota > Viridiplantae > Streptophyta > Magnoliopsida > Asparagales > Amaryllidaceae > Allium > Allium cepa. The sequence continues at coordinate 210,404,430 of CM060934.1, forward strand.
AGGCCGCTTAAGGTATCGATTTCAAAGAAGGTTAAGGAATATGGGGAGGCAAATTATGTAGTGCAAAAGCAGAGAAGTGGAACTATAATATGATTTATGGTATAAAATCTAATTTGACTACTTCAATGCAATCAAAAGGAGATGTGGATAGCTTGTTGCCTATCAAAATCTAGGTAGAAATAGCAAAAGGGATAAGATAGCTCAACACATACACTTTATATTTATTGCACACAAATACTTGAATATGCTGTATGATATAAAGTAGTTTTCCTATGATGTACCAATGTGAATGAGAGCTAATTGCTTGTTGTGTAAATAGGGGATACAAACCTATATTTGTTATACTACGTGAGAAAGGGAGGGAAGATGTTGAAGAGATTGTCGGTGAAGAGGCTGTCATACCATTCATCACTTTATATAGAAAGGTAATCATGATATATATAATTAATCAACTGATTATTTTGTGTCCAACATAGTTGATTTATCTTATGCACATATTCTACTAAATTTTGTTCCCATTTACATCATTTTTAAAACAAAAAAGCATGTGAAATACCTATAAAAATTTGTTAACCATTGACTCGGTATAGACCTAATATAATGATGACATAACATTATTGTGTTTATTTTGGCATCAGACATAGCTCTGCATTCATGTGATATTCCTTGGATATGATGGGGATTCAATATCAAGTATCAGCTTATACTCTATTTGCGATATCTTTTTGATATAAAGTGATAAAGTTAGGGGTATGCCCTAGAGGCAATAATGTAATTTGTTACATATATATAACTCGATAATCAATCTTGTTTGGAAAAATATATGTTTTCTTTCTATTATATACTTGTTACATTAAGATATAATCAACTAAAGAATATTTAATAAATGATATGTTTTGTGATAGTAATTACAGTGTTATAACCATGAGTAATTTATCACAACTAAATTAAACATGCCATTTTAAATATTCTCAATCATGATGTATCGAGACTGAATATCAATACATCCGTTGAGACTAGGGTATAGAACACTCTCTAAATGTTGGGAAATGTAGTAGTCATGACTATTGAGGGAACCAAGTGGCTATGTACCGATGGTTATTAGATAACCATGGAATGACTCACTGGATAGTTTACCATTGTTTAATATAAACAAAGTTAAACATAAAATTTTAGTGTGATAAAATTACTCAATTCTCTTGACTTTAGAATATTGTTGATCTTAAACATAGAAGCTTTACTTTGATTATAGTTCAATTGTGGTATGTTGTCTATCGAATGACTATTGTTGGGTCGAGTGGAAGCATCAAAAGTGAAACACTACTCAAGAGAGGACTTGTTTTCTTGGTGTATGAAGTTAGTATCATTATCAACTGAAATTAACTCAAATTCAAAGTCTCTAACCAGACCAATACAGTTCATAATAATTGTTATTATGAAACCTAGGACTTTGTATTTGGACCATAAAGTTGAATGTGGATGATATTCGAATTTTGACCATTATCAAATTCCATAAGTCCAAAGTGATATAGTTTTGACGAATATAATTGGTGTAAATACTTTCACTGCCGGGTAATGCTTAATAAAATAAAATAAAATAGGATTTTGTTAGCTAAGTGTTATGTTAACATTCGAATTATTTGATACTAATCGCTAACCAAATTTACAGCTAAGAGTCACACAATCGAAATATTGAACACACTTATTATCACTCTATTTAATTAAATTATAATTTTTCTAAATTAATTAATAGTTATGAAATATTAATTATAAAATTTTATTTAATGAATGTTATATAATATTAAATAATGTGTACATATACTAGTTTTAAATACACTTATTGATATGCGACACTGATATGCATTTAAATTGGATTTAAATGTGAAAAATATTGCTCAGACTTGAACTTATTTTGAGGCCCAAAAGGGGCTTGGTTTAGTCAGCTATAAGAGGCCATAGTTAGACTGGCTATGTATGACATGGTAGAGGAGATTTTAAATTAATAATAAAGTTATAAATTGTAAAAGAAATAAAGAGATTTATATCCACATTTTACTCTCTTGTATATTCATTATTTAATCTTTTATAATTAACCCTTATTTTTTAGATAAAGGCCACAACCCTCATTTTTGCGATAATAATATGCACTCACCCATTGTCCATATTAAGGCTGGCTACCCTCCTTCCTCATCTCTTAAATTCTCTAGCTTAAACATAATGGATTAAATACATTTCGATTATTGGTGGTGGTAGTATTCTGGAGCTAGCAACATTTGGTTTTGGAATTGGATTCAAGGAGCTTAGTTCTTCGCTTTAAGGTGCAAAATCTAGGCATAGGCAAACGTGATTTTTCTAAACAAGCACATAAGTGCATATCAAATTTATCATATTATGTATTAATTTAGATAGAATCATTTATCATGAATCGGTATGTTTTTATGTTGTCATATATTAAGTGGTTATATATATATATGTATGTATATATATATCAAGGTTGAAAAAACCGTTAGGCGGACACTAGGCTGTAAGCGTTGACTAGGGATTAATCGTCTAGGTAAGGATTCATCGAGGATTAATCAGAGCAAGGCGTTTTTGATAAACTCATGCAATCTAGATAAAATTTTAGTATCTAATTTAGGATTAACCAATCCACTATGGGATATCATGGATTGGGATAGTTCTGGAAGCAACTATGGAGACAAAACTGCTTGAAACAAACATTTTGATGCTTACGGAAGGCACTAAGCCTCACTTGATGCATAAATGGTGCCTATAAACCCGTTTATATGCTTAGATAATGCAGTAAGTCTCATTTAGACGGACTAGGAAAATACTTAGGCGGCAAGGCTAGTCTAGTGCCTAGGCTATAACCTAGAAGGACTTTTACAATAGAGATACATTTGTGTGTGCATTTAAAATATGTATACATTCATCGTAATAATCTACACCTTAATGGATTCGAATTTCGTATTAGTCTAAAATCCAATTCTATTAGGGTACAGATCATTGGTATTGGTAATATTTAATAAACATAAGTATGAGAGAGCTATTTATACGAACTTACAACGGAATAGTAAAATATAATAAAAACATATATACCGACTAAGGCTACTATCTAGGTACCAATATTATTAATTAGGTATCGATTTTCCTTGTCAGTGCAGAACATAATTAAGAAGACTTGGCCATATACCATTCCCATCTTGTACCAGTATCATGTCCTTATAAATCTATCACGTGGGTTGTAATGACAAGTGGGTCAAAACAACATTCTGATGACTAGTAAATTACATATGTTATCCATGAAACTAGTTTATACTGATTGACTTCTATTTAAGTGTTTACTATTCATGGATTAGAGATTTAGTTTCATATACTAGTACGCTATGTACGTCCTATTCCAAGGTATAAGTATATCTATGCACATGCGCGTGCACACACACAGATATAGTATATATATATAAGCATCACTTTATTCCCAAAAAGGAAACTCCATCGCAACAAAATTGATGGTCAACTGGCACTAACAACGAAGGCCGGTGACTCCTAGGTATGGCTTTATAATTTAACTAGCCGTATCACTACCATATCTCCTGGACCTATCTAAGGATTAACTAGCCAACCTCCAACCAAACAAATAAACAAACAGACTTTGAGATTAATGCATATCCCTTACAACTCTACTCCAGTAGGATGTGTAATCCATACAGGCTTAATCTAAGTCCTTGCTAATGACAGTTCGGGACAGTTGGTGACCATTACCTATACCAGCCCAACTACATGAATCCCGATTTATCAAATATTGCTCATATAGCATACCACCTCCCAAAAATATACCCTTTGACTCCCTAAATAGGCACCGTTAAACTTAAAGAAGAGGTAGACCTAATAGCCATTTAATACCTCTGCCCTAAAATATAACCTTTGACTCCCTAAAGGCACTGAACTATTTAATACTTCAGATCCAAGGGGAACACCTTGGTATGTTTTCCTTGAACTTATACATAAATGTATAACTCACCCATACGTTCTATAGTTGGAGATGTCCCAAATTAGTAATGTATACACAACTACTTATAGCCCCTTATGGAGGGCAGACTTCTGTTATGTAACACTGCTAACCTCACATCCCAACCCATACCAAACCAAGTTATTTATAATAATCTAAATATTGGGATGGGGCCACTAATTCATACTAGTCACAAAGTATTATTGAGACCATATAATTTCGTCATGGAAATTATTATACCTCGTAAGTTCATTTATTAGTATTCATTTATTTACTTATTATGAACTTTCTTTTTATTTTATATGATTACCATCTTTAACTTCCTCTTTCATTAATGTTATTAAACACACTTTACTACTCCATTTACCTTCAGTTAATACCTATTTAATTTTCTATATAAGGGTCATATTTGGTCTCTGCAATTAAATTCGTTACATGGGTTACTACATCTATTGACTTGAAAACTGTAACTTTTTATTACTTCTTAATTTATTACCTTATTCGTATTTTAGCGTTTTGTTTATTTATTTATTAAACTTATAATTAGCTTGCGTGTGTATATATTTCATTAGTGACTAAATTATTATTATTATTTCTATTTATAACTTTTCAGTTTTACATTTAGGAATTTTTAGATATACACTTATGTGCAAATTTCATAAAATATTTTAGTTCCACAATTTAATGCATTAGAACCATATCTTTCCTAAGAAGGAAATATCTCCATTGCAAACTTTTCATAAACTTCCAAGAGTGAAATCATGCTGCATTTGCAATCTCAAGGAATTATCTTCTTTTTTTTATACTATTTCTTGAAATAGAAAGTGCAAACTACGAGGAAACATCCTTACTTTGCACATCTCTTTCATATGGACATATTCTATGTCATTTTAAATAATACACTTCGCATTTATAATCGTGAGTTGGAAAATTTATTGAAATTCACATGAAGACCAATACGACTAACTTGTACATTCTACAATTTCAATGAACTAAGATACAGAAATTTAAATCCTGCTTAAATTATAGCATCACCAATTGATGATTATCAAGTTTATCAATTTACAACCCAAATAACAAAAATCTAAAAATAACTTCACAATTCCACTAATACCATATCCCATGAATTTCTAAAGACTTTTCTTCATGACTTTCAGATCTGTGGTGTGTAAAAATTAAACAATTTACTGAATACGTAGGCAATGATTTCTAGCTAGATTTATTGAGGTCTACAATTCAATGGATTCCACATAGGCATGACAAAAAGAATAGAGTTCCAATGATATAAATTTAGCATTATGTAAAAAGGATAATTTTCCAATTACCTTATAGTTTCCAAATCTCCAGATCCAAACTCATTCTTCTCTTTTATTTTCCACCCTTCTCGAATGTGTGTGTGTATACAATATTATTTTTATAATTTCTAGAAGCAATGGAGAAAGAGAAATGGCAGAGCTCTGCTACTCAGTTTAGAAAATATGAAAAGAAAAGTGAGGAAACAGACCTATATTTGTAGGTGCTGGAATAAATTATGTATGTTAAATTATAATTTATCAAATACGGACCATTAGGCTGAGGTTAAAATAGCCATTAGCCCTAATCGATGGTCGACCGGTCTATATCAATGGTCGACCGCCAGTGGTCGGTCGGCTCTTCCCAGGTGTCAACTAGTGATTGGTCCTAGCTATTTACTTTAACAATAACTTAAACATGAAGTTTATTAATATTTATTTCCTAAATTTGTATTGAACTATATTTGATCAGAAATCTTCAAAAATCAATAATATCTTCATTTAAACTCTGCTCACGAAGCTCTATACATGAAAGACGCTCAAAAAATCAACATGAACACAATTGTGGAAGTTACATGGTCAAATTTCAACATTCGCTCAAATTCCATTTTTGAGGCTTATAAATTTATTTATTACTTCTTTAATTAATTACTGTTTATTTTATGGGGTGTTAAATTCATAATAGCTCATGGCCATTCTTTAGAAAAAATTCCAAACCAAATATATTAATAAACAACTTATTTTTTTTAATTAAAAACTAATTACAATAAAACAATAGTGCTAATTTATGTTTTGTATTCTTCGAAATTTATATATACATTTATATACCTTTAGGAAAATTTATATATATATATATATAAGTATGTATTAATTTGTATACATTACGTATATAAACATTTTATTTAAGTTAAATTAAATTTATGCAAATAATAAATACTTATATACATTTATAAACAAGTAAAATATAAGTACAAAATTTTACAAAACATATATGCAACCATTTTTCAAAAATTATAAAAATAGAAACAAAAAATTAAACTTTTAAATTATTTTTGTATGAAAATAATAAAAAATACTTTTGTAAATTTATTCAAACTGAAAAAAGGAAAAAATATGGGAGAAAGCAATTTTTATGTATAAGTATATCATTAATATAAATTTATAAGCATATATATATATATATTGCATATATATATATATATGTATATTACATATATATATATATATTACACATATATATGCATATATATTATATATATTATATTCAAATTTTATAAAAATAATTATTTTTATAAAATATATATAATATTTTATATATTCATTGTAACACCCCTTAGCTAGAATGGGAATAATAAGTCCTACATCGTGGAAAATACTTATGAAGTCGGTCCTTATATAGTAAACCCTTCTCCTTAGAATTGTGACGAGGCTTTTTGAGAAACAAAACCCCACACCTTCGCTTCGCCCATGAGGTGGAGGTGTATAATTTGGGGACAATATCTTCGCTAAGTAAGGAGCGAGCCGCTATAGTGGTATTAGAGTAATTACCTAGCCGAAATTGTAGCCCGTGTGTCAACTGAAGTGCTTGGGTGAGGTGTCATGGGCTAACGAGGATGTCAGGCTCTGGGGTATGGGAGATTGTAACGCCCCTTAGTTGGAATGGGAATAACAAGTCCCACATCGTGGAAAATACCTATGAAGTGGGTGATATATAGTAAATGTTTCTCCTTAGAATCATGATGGGCTTTTTGAGGAACAAAACTCCACACCTTGGCTTGGCCCGTGAGGGCGAGGTGTCTAAGTTGGGGACAATATCTTCATGAGTAAGGAGCGGGCTATTACTTTCATTCAAAATATTAAATAAACTAATTTTTTATGCTTTTAATTACACACACACACACACACACACACACACACATATATATATTGTAAACATTTTTTCCTATATTTATTTATAAGCATTATTTCATGATATACATATTTATTCATACATACATATACACACATATAACACACATGTCTAAAGAGGAGCTAACATGTCTGTTGCGGTGTAAATCCCAACATATATATGGGCATGTCAAACCATGTACATTATATTAATTTGCACTTGCATACACACATAAATGTGTATATGATACACACACACACACACACATATATATATTATATAATCCAATCTGTACAATATAAAACACTATTTATGGACTAAATAAAATATTGATTTCATTTAAAAAGAAATTTTAGAAAAGTTCTAAATAAATTTAGACTATATAGGGCCAATAAAGATCCGAAAGGCAATTTTTTGAAATTTTCCCAATTACCCTAATGCAGGCTGGCCTAGTTACAAAAATGTTAAGAGAGCCCAATAGCCTATGTGGTATACATTAGTCATATTAGGGCTAACTAACTAACCTTGTAATCCAGTTAGTAGGGTATCTAGAAAGATAGGGTCTAGTTTGGATTATTAGATAATCAGATGCCTTATTCTATCTGGCTATCAGCCTGGCCCAAACATTTATATGAGCTAAAGGTTGCCCGTAATAGAAAAAGCCCAATTTGAATTTGACATTAGGCTAATTTCAGAATTGTTTGAAATCAAAATAAATTTTTTTAAAAGTTAAATGTAAAATAGAACACATATTATAAAAGTATCATATAATTTTTAATTTTTTTCAGAATGTAATAAAATTAGTTCTGAAAATGTTATTTATCAATAAGATTAATAAACTAAATCAAATTATAAATAATAATTAATTAAATATATATACATGTATAATATTTATAATAATATATGTAATGTTGTCTGGAATTGTTAAGACAATATGAGTACACTATTTGTACAAAAGAATTTTCGAAATTAATAAAACTTAATTAAAATTGTTTACTTAAATAAATTAACTAAAAGTTAATCAATAATGAAAGTACATATATATGAGATATATGTGTATTACTACAAAGGTTATAATATGTATATTCAATATAATATGTAATAATTAAACAATATAATAATCAATTAAAGTGTTAATTAACTAAATTAATTTAACAATATTTATTTACTATAATGTTCTACATAAAATATTATATAAGTTAAATAAAGTATAAAAGTTATATAATAATAAAACTTATATAATATAAATTTATAAACTAAAGGTGGAACATTAAAGAAACCCTAAGAAGACTTAAAGAATAAAAACATACATAAAAATACACAAACGATGATTTTTGATGCATGACTCTTGAATCATAAGGGTATTTCATAAGAAACATATTATTCTGTAATTCGATATCACTCAATTAAATATATTGAAGATTATGGACCTTTGATTAAATCTTGTCTTCTACTACTTATATATTAATAAATTACTTGCATACTCTCTAGTTGTTGAGAAAACTCAAGCTAGAGTTGTTATGTGTAGTGCTTTTAACATATTGAATAGATAAGGTAAGATAACTACATGTATTTGTTGAGCAAACTCATATACTATACTTAGGCCATCATGAAATGGTAGGTATGAGTGAATAATTTATTTTGATTTTCTAAGTAAACTCAAGGTCAAAATGAGATTAGGACAAAGAACCATGGGTTTAGAGTTATATATGATATGATCGTTAAGAAGATATCCGTTATTTCTCGGGCTATGACTTGTTGAGGAAACTTAAGGTGGGTTTTGGGTCCACCACGCTTTCGCCTCATATCATCTACGATTAAGAAACACATCTTAAAATGGTCCTTCATTGAATATACTCCTAAATTGGAGTTCTCAAATCATATGATCTACCCAAAATTTAATAACATCTTAAATCATCTCAAACAGTTCACCGAAAGGGTTTCGATCGTATAAGTCCGATATTAAGCGATAAAGCAAGTCCATGTGTCCCATACCACATGTTTTACTTTACCGTTTAATTGTCTTTCTTATACGTCCGAATTACATAAAAATAAGTAATTTTATTTATAAAATAATTTTATTAGAGAAAACAAACAAACGAGACATAACACCATTGGTGAAGTCGAAAGACTTCTGTGCTTTATCTTTGGGTTTAGGGGAACATAAAAGACTAGTGGAAGGCTTATTAAAGAAATGAAATGGTAACATTTAACCTTTCTTCTATTGTAAGAACATCTACTCTATAAAGTTACAATAATCTATATTGATAAATTTGTGCAATTAATATAATTGATAAAATGTTTATCAATTAAGATATACAAATGAACTGAATTAAAGATTGACAAATAGAAATATAAAATATACTTACTAATAAATAATTTTGCATATTACTGTTTAAATTCCTATGCAAGTACCATAGTTTACAACTATTAAATACATTCGTAATTTGGTCACTTAAGTGTTTATTTGCCCAAGACAGTGTATTGTCCTTTACAGGTTACGAACTCTAGCAGCAATACTTGATTGTAAAATTTTGATTCTTATTTAATCGCAAATAAATGTTATCTGGTGAATGGTCTCAATTCATGATATATGAAACCTCGATGAAATTGGTTTAGCTGAAATAAGCAAATAGACCAAAGTGTTAGATCTTGTACTCAATATGACTGGTTACGATCATGGTCGTCTTGTGTTAAATGTAACATGAGTGCTTACATCAAAAGTTGGCACAAATAACTAAATATTAGTGGCAAAGAATAAAATAGAGAAAATAAATTGAAACGAGGAAAATAAGAACACACTGCAATTATATTGGTTTGGCTAATCAGAGGCCTACATCCACTTAAACTTTGTTGAAGTTTCTACTGAGTTTTTAAAAGGTGGTTCTTATGGATTGGCAACAATTTATGAGATTATAGAGAAAGTATAGAAATTCATTAACAACCCAAAAAAGATCCTCCAAACAATGCCCTTCCTCCTCTATTTATAACCGTAGGTGGACGGAATATTCTCGTCCACATTCTTGCCCACAGTCCTCACATCCTAAAGGAGCCATTCTCAAGAGATAGTGGCCAGCTTACCAATATTCAAGAATTGGTATCGATCAATGCTTAAGGATCTGTACCAATCCATAAGTTTTCTCTCTGGATCTTTATTTCTCCCTTGTAGATGTTTGGTTGAATTCCTTCTTTGAATTTGACATTTTGATTGTGTTGCTACCGGCTTGAACTTAAGTGAACTCTTTGGTTCAGAGGTAGGACAAACGCACTTGACTTATCCATCGATCATTTGCGTTGAGATGGTCTTAGGAACCATTCCATGATGGCATGGATTAACATGTAATTGCTTCCCCTTGATATGTCGTTAAGCAGTTGAAGGATTCGGTGGAGTTTTAGAGGTCAGTATGATCCATGATCATGAGTCGGTACTAATCCATGACTCCTATTATTTCAAAGACTTTTGAGCTTGGTAGTTATGATTGGAGGTTTGTAGGCTATTGTTGAAGATTCTTTGCTACCTCTAGACTTCATCCCTCGGTTTCGCTTGACACCTAATCTTGGTAGTTATCGTTCTAGATTTTAGCTTAAGTAACCACCAGTTCGACCAATTGATCTGTCCGAATATGGCTTGGTGACAAGGCTGGATAACATTTTCTATGCTTTGGAACGAAACAAACTGAAGATTATGCACCATTGGTTTCAAGCTTTACTTTGAATAAATGTTCCTTTCCTTTGAACTACTTTCGTGAAGTGTAACACCTTTCACCAACTGCTGCATCACCTCGAGCAGTTTCGAACTTGTGACTTCCATCTGGTATAAAAACTAAATTATGCACTTAAAGTTTATTATTCCATTTTTGGAAAGCTTTCTACGATTTCCTTCTTTGAATTCTTCTATAGGTTGGAGTCCATTCACTTAGAACTATAGTTCCCTCGTGTCATGCATGCACACGTACACTTGTTGCTGGCACATTTTCACATATACCTATTTGTTTATACATATAAAAATCTCTCTCCTCCTTTTCTTGGGTTTGGTACCGATCCATTAGTTATGGATTTGTACCGATCCATTAGTTATGGATTAGTACCGATCTATGGTGCCTGCAAACTAGGCTAGTATCTATCCTAATTTTATGGGCCGACTTATTTATAAGCACCGACCACTCACCAAATCATTCCTTTATTTGCTTTCTATTTTGAGTCCTTAGCTTATAAAACAACCATTTTCGAACCTTGCGCTGCCAATCGGAAGTTTCCAGGCCGCTGCTTCCATCTCCTCCAGTCATTAGTGCCACTTCGACCGTTAGATCTACACTTCTGAACTTCGAGTGCTGAACCAGTTGAAAATTTCAATGTTTTAGATCTAAAAACCCTCGAACTCGACCGCCTCTATTCATTTTAGGCAGGTGGTGTCATAGATTTGTAGGTATTTGTTATTGACTTGAGCATCAACCATGCATGACCAATAAATGGAGACCATTACTCTTTCCTTTGTAAATCGGTGCCGATCTCGGAGTTGGACTTGAGTTTTTTGCATGACAAATAAATTTGAGTGACCATTTTTTTTGTAATATTTCTACTTGGACTAGAGTTCTGGGACTATTTTCCCAAGGTATGACTCGAGCTCAAGTCATTGGCGCACTGACTCGGGTTTGCGTCAGGTTCTACTCGGGTTATGCTTGTGTTTTTGCAAGCGATTCACAATTTTTAGTGCAAATTTATTAAATATTTTCATAAAATTGGAAGTCAAGCTATATGACCGAAATTAGTTGAGCTGTAGTCATCGATGCATGATCCGTTAGGACGGTCAGCAATGACGGTCACCTTAGATATCAAATCGACAATTGAGAGAACGAGCTGCCAGTCTTTTGCTGAATGACAAATCTGAACAGCTCGATGTTAGATGCACAAATTGCATAGTCTTAAATGCATGCACTGCATAATTTTGATTGCACACACTATTCGGTTGCCCTCCATTGATGTACTTGATCTGATCAGTCGATCATATCTGTCATGTTTTATACATCGACTATGCAGGGTCCTTTTTCTAGCATGTAGAATTCATCTTTTAACATGCTAATATCACATATGTGTGAAGCACTGTTGGTTATGGATCACAGGCTCTCCTCACGTCTCTCCACTATGGTCATGGGTCTTTTAACATCTATATACATTGAATTCAACAAAAATCTACTTCTACTACATTACTAACAAAGGCATACTCCTCAGTCAACCGGTCACCACTCACTGTAGCCTTTGGAATAATCACTTTTGTGTTGGCCGTAGAACCTGTAGTTGGGGATGCTCCTAAGTTGATATTGGTAATGCCATTATTTTGAATGATCCTTAAGATTCCATGGCTTCAAAAGTTGGTGAAGGGTCTCTCAGAAGGATTTGTGAGATGCATGGCGTCCCTTATGATGATATGTTGGTTACATCATGCTATCAACTAGTGCACCTTCCACCAGTAGGATATACAACACGCAACCAGTATACTTGCATACCCGGTTATGTTCCACCATTCAACCACTTCTTTCACACAATTCTACAATTCATGAAACTAGCTCTAGCGCAACCACATCCTAATAGTTACGCTTTCCTGAATATCATGTATATTATCTTCACCTTCCATATGAGTCATGTGCCCAACACTCAGGAGATTTTCTATCTTTATATCTTCAAATACCGGAAAGGATCTCCTTTATTTACCTACCTAGAACCTTCAATGGGTTTTCGCATAGTGATAGGCCTTTGGGAAAAGCTAAGTTATTTCAAGGACGAATTTTTCTTTGTTCACTACCCACCTGGCTTTACTCAAAGGTGGCTATCTGAACGTAAGCCTTATTTTATCCTTCTTTTCTGATGTGGTGTTATGGCCTCAATTATTCAGGTCATCATTCCTTGTCTTCATAGATAATTCGAGAAGGCTCGACTACACAACTTTAGCAAGTACTCTTGCTGATCTCCATCGAGTCCCACTCGAAGAGAGGGAAATGAGAACACTTCTCACAAATGTGAATCTACATGCTTATAACTTGTTATAAGAAGGCCGTAGTGTCAGCCACATTTTGGAAGTTGCGCAGGATGACGATGATGATGGTGATGAATCCTCGTAAGAACACTATGCTGCCAATGATGTTGATGAAGGTCATGAGGTGCTTCCAGTTCGGAGCCCTGTTATTGATCCTGAATCAAGTCGAAGGGCCAAAAATAGTAAGAACCAGAAAGAGAACATGTTGAGGAAGGAGGGAGTGATAGTGGTGACAATAATGATGTCGTTATTAGCCATGAGTGTTTTAGTGATGGAGGCGGCGATGATAATGCATTTCTTATAGCTCGACGATCAAAAATAAATATTGTTTCATCTCGGACGATGATTCAACTTTCACCAGCTACCACAATAAAGGAGAACCCCATTCCACCTTCTGGAAATATCTATGGATCCTTGAAAATATATTGAATGATTTAAGCTTCTTTCGCCCTCGCAATATCAGCATTGGGGATATTGGATCTCCCATCCAACTACCTAATGAAGTGCGGGCTACTCATGCATGGGAAATTACTCCCTATTAGCAAATTTCATGTCCACAGCCCATGAAGGGACACTAGGACACATTCACATTTACATGACTCTGCACTTTTTCTCTATTTGCAACAGGTTCCTTTTTCATTGGTGCTAATTTGTTTATGTTTCATTTACAGAGTCGATGGAATGCAGAAATATGTACGACACCATCCAGGGCCAAGGGTATAGGTATAGAAAGCCTAGATCGACCGGTTGTTCTCACAATTCATCTCATGATTCTGATCCGGGAAGGCACTTGGGCTAATAGTATAGGAACAGGGACAAAAGCTATAGGTCACATAAGTCGTCCCTGCAGCGGAGGTCTCACTTAACTCTGCCGCACAGCATGGATCTATATTCGACGAGACCCGATTATGTCCTATCCATTGAGATGACGATAGATCTTGTTTTAGCTCCTCCTTCAGCACAACTAGCAACATCTTCTCATGTGCCACAATGCTCCAAGCAGTCATTTAGGCTATCACACTTGAAGACTCTTGTTTGAGAGTCGACAAGAGGGCAATTCCACCTCTATCACTACTGCGGATGTGAAAATCATTTCTAACCATCATATGGATGCTTTGAGGCGTGCATTTCCAAAATTCTTCTTCGATGACATGGTCTTTATGCCTCAATTAAAAGATATTCCTCTGAAGTGTAGTACCGATTTCATAGCCTATGTCGATGATGTGTATGATTAATACTTTAAATGGAGAAGGTTAGCCGAAGCTATATCCGAAGGTGCTTTTAAGAGAAAAGTCAAGCTTGATGGTGTGAAATAAGAACAAGAGCATGACAAGTGCATCATTTCTACTCTCGATTATGTGGTTGAGAATCTAAAAGTATCGCTGGTTGATGCTAAGAAGCAGGTATAGGATTTGGCTAAGTCCGTTGAGGAGGAGCGCTAAAGCCAACAGAGGCAACTTAAGGCTACTTGGCACAGGAGCCACACTCTACAGTTGAAGAATGAAAAATTCAAGAAAACTATAGAGAAGCTAGCTGCAAATATGGCTTGGTTGAAAATTTTGCTGAAAGATGAGAAGAAGGAAAAGTACAATGCCCTCACCTAGGCACAAGGTTATTGTAAGGAGTTGTTAGATGCTCATTAGGCAAAAGACAACGCAGAAGACCAAGCGAAGGGTGTTGAAGAGTAGTCAAAGCCGTAGAGAGTCGAGTTAAAGCTGAACTTAACCTATTCCTTTGTGGTTTATGCAAACATTGTCAAGTTTGGTAACTCGAAATGTATGGAGTAAGGATATCCCCAGGCTTTGGCCATGGCCTGGGAAAAGATTATAAGGAAAGAGTGCACTCTGATTCCGATGAGGTCAATGAAGAGAAATTGAAACTCAACCTTCTAGGTGATGGGAACATAGAGGCGCTCAAAGCTATTAAGCTTATGCTACATTAGAAATTTCTACCGAGGTTCAGAAGGATCGAGGGTAAGTTCCTATTTCCCTCTTCATGATTCAACGGTGGATATTACTGCTCCTTTGACTACGGTGTCGATAGTTTCTGAAACTGCAACCTCTCTCTGGTTCTACTATTATTCCCGCTGTTGAGGGTCTTTGGAATTTCAAATACTTTGGTGCCTTCATCTTATGCTCAGTATAATCCCAATGAGTATTCACTCCTGAAGCTGCCCATCTTGTCTCCCATTCGTGAGGGAGGTTCCTGTGGCACTCCAGCTCATGTTGAATCCATATCTCCTGAAGGTATATCATTTACCTCGACCGTATTTGAGATGGCTCATATGACACCAGTCGATTCACTAATCTTTATTTTTATGTTTCTTAAGTTTCAAGTCAAGTTCATCCATTCCTCTTCCTGAGGGAAACTTACCACTAGGCACACAAGCTGATAACTGAATCAATTATCGTGTCTTTCCCTATACCGGCCTCGGCCTCTCTGGCGGGCATTATCCTTGTTCTCGATGATGAAATGATTCATGATTTTGATTAGGAAGCATAAGGTGATCTTCTTAAGGTGCATGAGGAGGAGGATAACACTATAACCAAGGATTTTGAGCCTCCCATGGGGCCCACCATGCAAGAGATGCTTCGATCCCAAGTCATGCTGGCCAAGGAAATTAAGAAAGAGAAAGATGTTGATATACCACCGCCTCTGTTTATCTCATTACCCAGCTAGTCTATCTTTGCTCCTATTACCATCCCTACCTCTGGAGGCGTTTAAAATGTGCCTCATGAGTCCTTAGGGAGTGATCTTCCAGAAGGCCATAAAGGTGAGGGAGAAAATCAGAAGTAGGCATGGTGAGTCTAGCATGGACTCTTTTGGCGATGGGAAGAAAGAGACGAAGAGAAAGAAGAAAACTTAGTCGTATCTTCCTTGTTATTATTATCTATAGTTTTGTTCGAATAACTATGCAAATAGGCTGAAGTTGTTTGAGTATATCCATGCATTTTTTAGGCGACATGTTAATAAAAAATGGACTTGTTTTCTTTCAAACCTTGTGTCAATATATTTAAGCGTTGAGAAATGTTTTTATTATTTTGCTCGCATGTGTGCGAATCATTTCTCTAGCATTATTTAGCCAAATCAATTGCTTATTCCGCTATCCTTTAGTCAAATTTTGTTCGACCAGTGGTAATGTCCATAATTACATTATCTACATTCATGGAGAATAATAACCTGGATGCCTATCTCCAGGCATCCTTGTTCAGTCAAGCCTACCTATGTGCCATGATCGAAATTGATATCCTAGAGTGGTTGTTTGAACATCCATTTCGCTGATATTTTCATTCGATCTCGTCTAATTCCAGGCGTAGATTGGGGTTAATCACCAAGAATAGTGTTAATAACATATATTCATAGTTCATTCGATATCGCCTAACTCTGGGTGTGGCTCGGGGTTGAACACCTGAAGCGGTGGCTAAAGTGTCCATTTCTTGGAAATTGGGGATGATCCCGCTTAACTCCAAGCATGGATCTTTGGCCTCACTATTCACCAAGCGAGGAGTTTGTGTTTCGCCAGACTCCGGGTGCTAGCTTTATAAGGTGTAGATCGTCAGACTTTTTTGAATCTATGCAATAGTCCTCGAAGTGAATTGTGTTATTTGATCCCTCATGTGCTTATACTCTAATTTTCAAGTTGTAGATCAATGAAGTTTGGGAACGATCGTCATTGGATGACCAATTCAAGTTTTGAACATATGTATCGTAAAATAAAACCAAATCAGTTTTATATATAAGGAAATCCATGAAATGTTTATGAATACCCAATCCGTTGCATTGAGAAACAATTGTTGTTTCATGAAATATCAACATCATAATGAAGGAATTTTTTAAGAAATTATTGGTAGTAGAATGGATTTGGATATGATACAAAATGAAACTAATTATGCACGATGAAATGAAATTAACCAAACCTAAATGAACACGGTGCTATAGAATTTCTAATAAATATTCTTGCATATTAAAGAGGAACTATTAGTTTCTTATCAATATCAAGAATAGATAACCCTAAGTTGCCAATTAAACATTAAGAGTGATGGCTCTACCATATGATGCATAAATCCAAAAGGATTGCAAGTACATCATCAAAATATGGTTTTGATAGTTGTACATGAGGGGGTATTGTCCATCGACTGTAAATGTATCTTCAAGAGAAAAACTAATGTAGTTGGAATATAGCGAGCAACGTTGACAATAAACTAGTAAATCTCAATTGTTGAAATTTGCATAATAGATTCACCATGAGTTGCGCTTAATATAATTCAAATTTGCTCATAAAATTATCGCTTACTAGGACCTTTTTTTGGGTACATATGGATCGACATGAAAATTCTATATAATAATTTAGAATAGAACTACCAAAGTGTCTCGAAGTTAGTGAGAGCAATATTGAGTTTTCGAGTTTTTGGATATGATCCAAGAAATAATAAGGAAGTACCATTCCATAAGCATTAGAATTTAGTAAGTATTTTAACAGAAATATCAAATAGTTTTATTTTCAGTCAAAATGTAGAGGAAGCATGTATCCATATGAAAGAACCATTAAAAGGTATATAGATATTTCTAAATTATAAGTAAACAACATATTACTGATTATTAACGATGTATTCATGTTAAAATCAGTAATAGTTTAGTTGTTTAGTACCCGATATCAGTTTTTCAAATAATACCCTTTGTAATAAGTATAAAGGATGTTTGGAATGTTTTAAACGATATGTGAAGATGCCTTATTAAAATGTTTAATATGGAATATGTAAGATGGATTGTTTATGTATTGGCAATAGGAATTATGATACATGTTGTATTATTTATAATATGGTAATTTGCTTATGTATTTTATGAATTAAGAAAATATCAAATCTAAATAAAGATCACTAAATGGTAATTTAGAGCATTCTCGGGTATTTATGAAATACTAAAGAATTGTTTACATAAACAATGAAATCCTTGTGAAGAAGCGTTCAGACTCAAACTACATAAGTGATGTTGAGTATAATATGTTAATATCATATTCATGTTCAAACCTTAAGTAAGAAGCTTTAAATTTTAAATGTTTCAAATGAAAGGTTATGGCAAGGTCAACGAAATGGCTAAGTACATAGCCTTGAATAGCGCCATAGTAAAAGTTATGTATAAATATAAATGCATAAATTTATAACTAAGCTGATGGTTTCCAAATGTTGATAATCCCATGACATTTTTATATTATAACCATATCATGGTACGATTCATAAAAGAATTTAGAGCTCAACAAGGGTCAAGAAACATACTCAGAATAGTTCTACATGATGAAGGAAGTTTATCAACATCGAAAAGAGTTGATTGATATAGTATATAATTAAAAAAAAATAGCATACCCATTCACTAAGAGACTGACCTGATTAGTTTGAGAAAATCAATCAACTAATTTGGAATAGGATTCCACAATTTACCCTAAGTGCAAATTGGAGTTTGATATAGTTAGGAGTATACCCTAGGGGCAATTATGTAATTTGATACATATATCTAACTTGATATTCAATCTTGTTTAAAAGAATATGTGTTTTCGTTCTATTATATACGTTTTATATTATGATATAAATAATAGTAATTAAATAAAGTATATTTAATAGAAAATCCATAAATGGTTTGTTTGTGAAAGTAGTTACAAAGTGTTGTAACATAACTAACTTATCATTGTAAAATTAAACATATTGTTTTAAATAATCATAGTCATGGTGTATCGAGATGGAATATCGATACATCCATTGAGACTAGAGTATACAATACTCTCCAAATGTTAGGCAGCATATGGCTCATGACTGCAAGGGGCACCAAGGGGTTACGTACTGTAGTTATTAGATAACTATGGAATGACTCACTTAATAGTTTTTGATTGGTTAATATAATTAAGGTCAAACAGAAAATATCAATGTGATAAAATTACATAATTCTCTTTACTTGAGAATATTATTGATATTTAATTTGGAAGCTTCGCTTTGATAATAGCTTAGGCATGATGTCCATAGAATGACTATAGTTGAGTCGACTGGAAGCATTGAAGTGAAACACTTTTAAAGAGAGGATTCATCTTCTCAGTTATACAAGGTTAGCATCATGGTCAACATAAGTAAACTCAAAGTCAAAGTCTATGGCCAAAGTAGTATGGTTAAAAATAATAGTTATTATTGAACCAAGGGTTTGTGTCTAAAATATGGAGTTGAATATGCAAGGTATAGGAAGTTTGACGATTACCAAATTCCATAAGCCCAAAGTGATAGAGTTTTGACAAAAAGAATTGGTAAAAAGAATTGTCACTACTGGATAAAGCTTAGTAAAGTAAAATTGGATTTTACCAATACTAAGTAGCAATAAATTTAGCCATAATACCACACTACCTTCTAAACGATGTGTGAATGTTACTATCGAATTGTTCGGTATTAATCGCTAACCAAATTTACACCTAAGAGCATACAACTGAAACGTTAAGCACTCTTATTACCACCTGATTTAATTAAATTATAATTCTTATAAATTAATTTAATTAATATTTTTGAAATATTAATTATAAAATTTTATTTGATCTGTGTTAAACAATTTTAAATAATGTGTATACATATACTAGTTATAAATACACTTATCGATATGCAATATCGATATGCAATATCGATATGCATTTGAATTGGATTTAAATATGAAATTGTTCGGGCTTTAATTTATTTTGAGGACTTGAAGGGGCTTGGTTTAGTTGGCTATAGGAGGCCATTGTGAGGCCGACCATGTATGACATGGTGAAGGAGATTTTGAATTAATAATAAAGGTAGAAATGTTAAGAGAAATAAAAGGATCTAGATCCACCTTTTACTCTCCTGTATCTACTTCATTTAATCTCCTTAACCCTCATTTTTGTGATTATGTTTTGCACTATCATATTTTCCATAAGAAGACTAGGCACCATCCTCCCTTATCTCTCAAATTATCAAGATTAAATACATCAAATTAAATACAATTCAATGTTCGATGGTAGCAGTATTGGGGAGCTAGCAACTTCTTGTTTTTGAATTGGACTCAAGGAGCTTAGTTCTTTGTTTCAAGATGTGAATTTTAGGCATATGCAACGGTAATTTTACTTGATTACAATCATATAAATGCTTATCTAATTTATCATATTATGTATTAGATTAGTTGGAACCATTTATCGTGAATCCGTGTACCTTCGTGTTGCCGCATATTGGACGGTTATATTGTGTGCATATATTTTTAAAAAGAAAATTATGTGCACATTCATAATAGCTCACAGCCATTCTTCAAAAGAAAATTTTCAGAACAATATATACATACACTAGTTATTATACATGATATATATATAACATTTAATTTAATTCAAATTTAATTTATGAAAAATATAAATACTTATGCCAAACCATGTACACCATGTTATGCTGCATTTGCATGTACATAACATATGTGTATATGATACACATATGTATTATATATATAGTCTATACAAAATAAATATTATTTATAAATTAAATAAACTATTGGTTTTATTTATAAAGAATGTATACATGGATACATATATAAAAAAATTAAAATATAAGTACAAAATTTTATACAAAACATGTTGCACCTAGTTCCTAGAAGTTATAAACAAAATATAAAAATAAACTTTTACATTATTTCTGTACAAAAGTGAAAAAAACTTAAAAAAAAACTTATTTTGTTAAATATATTCTAACCAAAAAAAGGAAAAAAAACCTAGGTCGAGAGTAATTTGTATGTATATGCATATATTATTTACATTGATATAAATTTATAAGTATATGTATATATACATATATGTATTATATTTAAATTGTAATAAAACTTATTTTTGGATTATATATAATATTTTACATATTTATTCAAAATATTTTGTAAACTAATGTTCAAAATAATTTCATACTTTTAATTGTACATATATTATAAATATTATATACATAATATATATTTATAAGCATTATTTCATGATATACACAATTATATATATATATATATATATATATATATATATATATATGGGGGCGGCTATTTAGACACAAAATTAGACATAAATTGGAGACACAAAGCATCTCAGGTGTTAGATATTTTTGTCCTTATATGGGAGGTGGAAATCAAGGGGCAATCTAATGGTGAAAATCAATTGTGTCACCAATTGTGTCCATATTTTGTGTCTAAATAGACTTGCCATATATATATATATAAACTTATTTATGTTATTTTGTTTGCACATACATATATATTTAGACAACACACATGTATACAGGAGGGGGCTAACATGTTCGTCGTAGTGCAAATTCTAGCATCTATATACAGACATGTCAAACCTTGTACACCATGTTATATTGCATTTGCATGTACACACATATATGTATATGATACAAATATGTATTATATAATACAATCTATACGAAATAAACGTTATTTATTTCATAAACTATTAGTTTTATTTAAAAAACATTTAGAGGAATTCTAAATAAATTTATACAACATAGGCCCAATAAAAATCCAAAAGGTAAAGGAATTTGAAATTTACCCTATTACCTTTCTATGGGTAGGCCTAATTACAAGAAAACTATGTATGATCTGAAGATCATATAGCCATACTCTATATATAATAAAATATACATGATCTATAATACCCAACACGCTAATGGGCTCGATTTCTGACTAAATTAGAAGCCGAAGTCAATCAGGACATGGATTGTTGGAGTTGGTAACTTGTAATAAACATAAGTGTATCAAAGCGAAATCTGTACGAACTCATATAGGAATAGTAAAATATAATTAAACATATATATTGACTAAGGCTACTACATTAGATATCTAGTCATCTTGTTAGTGCAGAGCATGAATGTAAAGAACTGTCCACCTACCATTCCAATCTTGTACTAGAATCATGCCCCTTTAAATCTATCATGTTGGTTGTAATAAAGAAAGGGTCGAAACAAAGTCTTGGTGACTAGTAAATTACATGCTTTATCCATAACACTAGTTCCTGCCAATTTATTTCCATTTAAGAGCTATGTCTACTATTCACAGATTAGTCACTTAATTCCATATACACGTACGATATGTCCAATCTACTCCAAGATATAAGTATCTATATACATAACATACTCCAAGGTATAAGTATCTATATACATAACCTACTACGAGGGGTTGTGTGTATTGATGTCTGTGTGTATGCGCGCACGTCTCTGTATTACCCAAAAAGAAAACTCTGGCCAATGAATACTTTTTAAAATGGGAAGAGTCGGACCTAACTGTCATTTAATACCTTAATCCTAAAGCAGACTCCCCCATAACCATGGTGTATATTTGCTTCAACAACTCATCTTTTGTTCAATCATATCCTAACAATGAAAGAGAAAGTACCTAGGCTTCTTAATACCCTTTAATTAGGAAATAGGTAGGCCGGTACCATTTAGTACCTAACCTCAGGTGAACCTTTTTAGTGCTCCCTAACTGTCATCGTACCAATCATCTTATATGCCACTTGATACTTCTTGTATAGGGAAGAGGCAAACCCCCGGTAGTCATTTAATACCTCAACACCAAAGTGGACCTTCCCTAAGAGATCTTCACTACAGCACCTAAAAGATAATTCAGACCATTTAATACTTCTTAAATAGGGAAGATGCAGACTAATCAGCCATTTGATACCTTAATGCTATATGTGAACATATATCCCCATGGGTCTAATAGTTGGAGATGTCCCACATCAGTGGTACGTATATGCAACCGCTGGTACCCTCTTATAGAGGGCTGACTTCCACTTTGTAACTCTATTGACCTCACATCCCAATAAACTAAGTTATTTATAAATAATCTAAATACTAGGTTCGGCCATATAATTTCAACTCTAGAAATTATTACGCCTCTTAAGTTCATTATTTATTCATATTCATTTATTTACTTCTTATGACTTCTTTTACTACCTTTAGTTCTAATTTCCATTAATGTTATTAGTGACATTTATTTATCATGCCTATTAAATTTTTTTATCGTTTCCATAATTGGTCTTTGTAATTAAATTCATTAAATGGTTTACCACCCATATTGATTTGATTACGATAGTTTTCCTTTTACTCCTTAATTTATTACCTTATTCATATTTACCATTTTTATTTATAATTAGTATGATAACATACAACTATTGCATGTTACCATTCGTATTAATATTGTAAAGGACGTTTATATATTTATTTCTTAAAATTATACTTTATAAATATACATATACATATACATATATATATATATATATAATTGGTAATATTTATATTTTTATTTATAACCTTTTAGTTTCTACATTTTGGGATTTCTAGAAATACACTTATGTGTAAATTTTGTAGATTATTTAATCCACATTTTAATGCATTCAAATCGTATCTTTCTCAAGAAGGAAATGTTACCATTGTAACTTTCCATAAATTACCAAAAGTAGGAATGCACAACATTTACAATCACAAGGAATTATCTCTTTTTATTTTTTATTGAAATAGACTGCAAATTATGGAAAAACATCCACACTTTGCACATCTCCTTTCTTTGGATATATGAATATTCCTTATTATTTCAAATGACACATTTTTCATATATAACTATGAAGTTGGACAATTTATGGAAATTTCCATGGAGATTCTACAATTCCAATGAATTAAAATATAGAAATTTATATCTCCATATCAAATTAAAGCATCTCAAATTGATGATTACCAAGTTTAACAATTTATAACCCAAATAACAAAAACCTGGAAATAACTACCCAATTATATCAATATCATATATATTATTTTTTAGGAACCACTCTCCTCAAATTCAAAATCTAAGGTGTGTATATATTATTTCGTCAAAATTAAACAATTTTCGAATATGTAGGCATGGATATCAAGTTGGATTCATTTATTTAAAACTACGATTTAATGGTTTCCACTAAGGCATAATAACAAAAAATATAATTTCAATGGTATAAATTTATTATAATGTAAATCACATAATTTTCCAATCACTTTATGGCTTTCAAATTTTCAGAGCTTAATCCATTCTTCTTACTTGACCCCCTTTTCTTTTCAACCAAAAATGTGTGTGTGTGTGGGTGTACACTATTAGAATTATAGATCTAAAATGAGATTTGAGTTAAGTGGAGTTTAAATTAAAATTTTCTAAACTTATCTCTTTCGTAGAATCAATTCACTCCTCTTCTTTTTTTTTATTTTCTGTCCTTCTGCAATACATATACATACATGCGCACACACGCACTCACACACACATATATAGTATTTTTATAGTTTTTAGAAATAGTGGAGAAGCATAAATAGCAGAGCTTCGTTGCTTAGTTCAGAAAACGTGAACAGAAAAGTAAGGGGTTGGACCTGTATTTATAGGCTTTCAAATCAATTCTATTCATTAGATTAAAATATATTAAATTTGGATCATTTAGCCCAAGGTTCAAGTTCAAGCGGCCCTAAATGACCATTAACCCGTCGGTAGGAGCGGTCGACTACCCTTTCCGGCTATCGACCATTAGTCTTAGGTTATCTATATCCTCCTTAAACATTATCCTTAATGTTCTTATTATATATTAATATTTATTTCCTTACGTCTATTTTAAAATATTTTTGATCCAAAATCATTTAACGTCGATAACTTCTGTACTTGAACTTCGGTCTTAAGGCTTTATATATGAAAGTTGCTCAGGAAATCACCATGAATACAATGGTGCAAGTTTCATAGCCAAATTCTAATGTTTTCTCTAATTCCTTTTTTGGGCTTTACTAATCATCTATTATTATTTTTAATTAATTATATTTTGTTTCATAGGGTGCTACAATAGTCTGGGCCACTAGGACCAGATCACAAAATAATACCGCCAACATGCCTAGCCAGTAGGAAAAAAAAATGAAAATTAAGCATAGTACTAGCTAGCCAGGCCCAACAACACTAACAACGAAGCCAAGACACATAATAAATAATAATAATATTGGAAATAACCAATTAGAAATCAAAATAGATCCATGCACATCTATGCAATTAGCCAAAAACTCAAGGCAATAACCAAGAGTGAGTGGGGAGAATATAAATTTTCAATCCTAATTCGTAGCAGTAATATCTCCTTGTTGTTGGCATCGTATTCACCATCATTGTAGAGGACTAGCTCATCATCCATAAGTCTATAGTAGAGCTTCCATTCAACTTTCTAATGATATGAACCTCATTTTGAGAATACCATCCACCTCCAATGGTAGCAAAAACCACTTTCTTTATGAGACAAAGTTCCAACCTTATTTCACAGGCCAACTGCATATCTTTGGCCAGCTTATCAAAGAGCTCATGTGTAACACCCTCCAGCCCCTTTGGCCAGAGCCAAGGATGCTACATAAAAAACATGGCACTATCAATAGTACACAACTTAACATAAGTATATCGGACTGTAAATCATAATAGGTCGTATTACAAGGATTTCGTTATCATCAATAAATTTTATCACAGATAATACTATATCAAAACTTAAGATGATACTCATGATAGACTTCCAAATATTACCTATGAATAAATCAAATAATTAAGCAATAGTAACTTTTGATAAGAAATTCTTCTGTCAAAAAGCAGGATCGTATTCATCTAAATGAATCTGAACCAAACACTCAATCTAGAATATTTTATCCTACTACGGTCGGCATCCAAACACTAAGTAAGAACATACTCTACTTGATTCATTACCAACATAAAGTAATAGTGCGCTACACAAGATCTACAGTCTTATATACACATCCATCATCCGAAGGTAACCATTTGTAATGAAATGATCCATAAAATAATCTTTCATAAATATAGGCATAAATATACTTTCAAAGTGCTCTTATACATTGTAAATCATTATTCCATCATAGATAACTCTTTCCATTTGGAAAAATCCAAACTTTCAACTTAGGAAATCATCTTGGAGGTATTAATTATGAAAGTTTTATCCAATATAATCATCTTGGAGGTATTAATTATGAAAGTTTTATCCAATATAATCGTCTTGGAGGTACTAATAGGTTAATAGTTACCCTATAAACTATAACTAAGACAGATAGTTAAAATTAATGGGGATGGGTAATCCAGAATTGATTTGCTTGTTTGCATATCATATCATCGCATCATATTGTTTTGAATTGTTTTTAACAATTGTGGATGTAGGAGCATAGTATATAGTTTCACAAAGGTTTTAGGATAAGAGTGAGAAGAAAACCCTTTCCGCTAAGTTATGTGGTCTTATTAGATTTCTAAATGTTTATGATGGTAGATTATTATTCATACCAAGCTTTACGTCTTACTCAAAGTTTATGTTTTCTCCTTAAACTCTCAGTAACTCAATTAATTTTGAGTAGTTTGAGAGTTGAGGTTTTCAGGTACCTCTTTAAACGAATAAGCTTTCAGAGATGCGTAGGAGGCATGATAGCTATCTAGAGTTCTCTTTTATTTTGATTCCGATGTATTGTTGTTGTAATGGAAAAGTTGTTGAATTGCCTATATATATACTCTGATGATCCAAGGGGGCGTCTTCAAACATCGCTCTTGGTGTATGTTGTAATAAATGTATTTTCTCTGACATGGTTAATGATTGTGGGATTATGTAGTGAATTTGAAATGTTTTGAAATGAAATGTGGAACTGGTTTGATGTTTTAAAAAAAATTCCACATTCATGAGTTTCTATGTATCAATATATCTAACATTACCATATTTGGTCGTCGAGGATTAGTAAATATGGATGACCTCAACATCTGTAGTCGTTAGTCTTGGGCCTCCAAGTAGGGGATGTTATAAGCTCATTAATTCATGTACTGATAAAGTAAAAATATGTTTAGTTTGCTTAATCTTTATCATGATTGGATAACACTTACGATGAATAGAAATTAAAATTTTCTCAACAATCCTCTTATCGGGAATATTCTCCCATAGGCTCCCATTTTGACTAACTATTTATTTTATTTTTGAGTAGTAATCGTTTATGGCATCAGACTCCTTTATTTTTTATTAATTCATATTCGCTCAACGGAATTTTGAAGTTTAATGACACGTGCCTTTACACTTCCTTGAAAATCCTCCTGTAATGTGCTCCATGCTTCTTTTACGCTTATAGCTTCCATTATTCTTAAAAAGATAGTGCCAACCATTGCATGTTGTAGAATAAATAACATTTTTGAATCTTTTTGTTTATTTTTTTAACTCTTTTTTCTAAGTTTGATTATGCATTGAAACATCTGCAGGAGTAATAAACTCTTCTTCTATAGTATCCCGTAAATCTTGAGAACTAAAAAATGCCTTCATGTTTATACTTCAAAAGTCATAGTTTTAGCCTGTAAAAATAGTGAATGCAATAGATGAGGGTTGAACGGTATTTTTCATCACTTAAGAATTTTTTTTTTTGAAAAAGTGGTGTAGAATAAAAGATGAATTTTTTATTTAAAATTGGATGATATTTCAACGGCTATCCGTGGTCGAACAGTGCTCTGATACACTAATAGATAGTAGAATAGAAAGAAGACGGTTATAAAATTGTTGAATAGTTGAAATAATAAAGTAATTTTTTTAACAAAGAACTGATTTTTAGAACTGTTAGAAATGTAGAAATTTTATTACTTTTTAGTACTAGTTATAATATTCGTATGAGCCTATATTTATGCCTTCATTTACGATAGAATAGTCTAGATAGAAGATTCTAGATAGAATGCTCTGGATAAAATAGTCTAAGATAAATCAAGGAGTTAGTAATTGATTGTTACATAAGTAGTTTTCTTTATCTTGTTAATGAACTCTAAGACTATTACCAATAATTTGACTTGTTCGCTGTGCTCTCTCTCATATTTTTCAACTGAGCGAACGAGCAACCCGGCCATGTAAGGTAGAGACTAACCGCAGGATTGGTTTAGGGGAATTATAACGACAAAGTTTTTGCCGTTATAAGTGATGTGCATGTAAATGTGCATATTTTTACTACCATATTTAATATATTTAAATTAAATAAATGAAGATATCGGGTACTCTAACTTGTTTAAAGCAAATTCAAGTTATTTTCAAATTGTCACATATCCATCTTCATATAGGGGCAAAATGGTCATTTTTTGCATTTACTAAATTGTGAAAATTTAGTTGGAATTTTCTATGTTGTTTTGTAGGAAATTTAGTGGATTTTACAAGTGGTTTCATGATGATATATGCATGCACAAAAGGAAATAAAGCAAATGAAGATGAAAATAATTCAAACTCATGAACATGGAGGACCCCACCTACCTACCTTCCTTCATGTACAAATTAGAAGCTAATCCACATGCGAATGGTCATTACACTTTCATGCACATTTAATGGGTGATCATTGAAGCTAATGATAAATTGGCCACCACACTTACTACAAGGGCATATTGGGCATTCCCCAAAAATATGGATTAACGTTTCTAACTTGTATAAATACCACTTATGTTTCATGTAACTCTTCTTCCTTACTTCCTCTTAGTTAGTTTTAGCTTAGAAAATAAATCAAAGCTCTCTTTCTCTTTTCCATGGCTACTTAGCCATTTTTATTTTCATGTAACTTTCAATTTTTTTATGCAATGTTAATTAGTGCTCTCTTTCTTTTGCATGCTTATTTTTTTATTTACTTTCATATTAGTAGTGCAGGTTTATTTTTCATGCAACTAGAATAGTTTTTTTTCTTTGCTTTGCACTCTTTTTCTTTTTCTTTCATGTTGTAAGCTATATTTGTTGATTTAATAACAAATATGAGAGGCTAAACCCTTCAATTTAGGGGTAATGAAGCTCTTTAATTATATAGCTTCATCATTTTGATAATTATTTCTCTCTTTTTGTGCTTAATGGAAGAATGAATGTTGATGTGATTTATTGTTTTACAATAAATTTGATAATCTATGTTGTTCATAACAGATAGGCTGTGCTTAAACAGTCACAAACAAAAATTACCTCTTCATTTACATATGATTATGGTAATGAAGTGATTTTGAAATTAAAATTTGAAGGCCTATATTTCTAAACAGTAGTTAGTAGGCCATGCTTAAAATAGGTTTCATTTTTAATTTTTTTTTCATTTTTCATGAGAGTAAATAATGTGTGTTATAGTTTGATGGCTTATGTTGAGTTAATTAATAGCACAAATAGGTCATACTTATGATAAACACATAAATTAAACTAACTAATGACAAAAAAAAGAGATCATAATTTCATGTTGTGTTGAACTATGTGATCTAGAGAGTGGATTTATCTCTAAATTGCCTCTACACTCTCATATTTTTATCTATTTTCTTTTGCTAGTTTGTCATTGTTCTCATTTTTTAGCTAATCACTCTTTAAATCTTTGGTTAATTTGATTGAATAGAAATTTAAAATCAAAAATTCCCTACGAATCGACCCGTACTCGCCATGTACTATGATATTACGCCATGCGCTTACGGTATAAATTTTATTATAAATTCGTTCGACGGAATTCTAACTCTATAGAAATTCCGTCGTTTAAACAATAAGTTTATAACCTAACTCACGAACACCAACCGCCACAACTCATTCTCATCTTACTCTATCATTTCCAATCGAAAACCATTTCCATCCTTCACCAAAATCACGAATTTCCGCCTCCAACAGTCCAAATCCGTCCGTATATACCTATATTAGAGCTCGCTTTTTAGTTTTATAACCGAAGAGATGTCTAAACTACAAAAAAAATTGCTAAAAAGTTCATGCATGGTGAAGGCAGTAGCAATGGCGTCGTAGATGCCAACAAGGGAAGTGAAGAACAAATTATTGTACCATATGGGCATGAGCATGGAATTGAAGATCTGCTAGAAGCCGTCGAAAATCTCGATAATCAGGGCGGAGGCGAAGAAAAAAGCGGTCGCCGCGAAGGCCACAAGGATAGTCGAGTGGGCAGGACGTGTAGGGGTGTGTGGCAGATTTCCACTAGAGACGTCGAGCTTGATGGATTTTAGGATCCAAACCTTAGCGCGGTGAAATTGCCTATGCTTTCTAACTTTCGCAGGCTTCCAAAAGGCAAAGTACATGTCGGCTACAGACAAGTTTGGATGTAAGTATTTTCTTTATATGATTAAAATAAGTACAATACGTTGTTAGTTTAAATATTTAGTTTTATTTAACTTTAACAGTCATGAAATATCTGTTCATGGGGTTCTTTAGCGAAAACGCTTAGGTATTTTCATGCAAATTTGGCGAATAAGGATAGAGTCCTAGCACTTTTACACGGGCTTGGATTCCACTATTTCTTAAGTAATCTAATGAATACTTAAAAACTAGTTAATTTATCACTCCATAATTTAACTTGTTATGTACTTTACAATTTTAGGAATCAACAATGTTATAAAAGGTGATGTGCAATTGTGCATAGCTATTGTTTTGCGGTGGTATAAAACCACTCACATGTTCCACTTTCCTTGCAAGGAGCTAGGAACTACACTGCTTTATTTCTCTATGCTTACCAGCATTGGCATTGGAATGGCTGCTTTTCCATCGCTTCCTTATGATGATGCTTGATGGTGTGATCTGGTACTTGTTCATGATCTTCAACCACACTTTGACGCTTTTGCTGCATCATATCAGGCCAAAGACGCTTTTAGAGTCAGCGCTATTCATGCTGCCATGGACAGCATACTCAGTCATTACTATCCGGATGATGACCTGGAGCTTGCGTGATCATTAGTTCTATACCTCATGGGTAACTTGTTTTTCAGCACATTGAGCAGTAGTTTGGCGGTCGGGTTTATTGAGTTCGCATCTCATTTGGATTTCAGTGGTGCTGTTCTATAGAGTGGGGTACGCCTATTCTTGCATACTTGTACAGATGTCTCGATATACGGTGCACCATTACAGACACACATGTTTTATTATTTGGCTTTTGGGAGTTAGTACAGTATTAGTGTTTCGAGTATTCCAAGAATTTTCATTTCATCACTTTAACTTCAGACGCGTCTACTTTTTTCCCTCGGGATAATGAATCCTGCCATGTCTATTTGGTTACCCACAACCAAATCGATTTGAGGATGTATAGACACTATACTATATGGAATCCATTTCATGATACTGTATCGATCGGCCTTGATTTCATAGAGATTACTAGGATGCTTGCCTTGCGGAGATTTGTGCTTCTATCTTATCCCTGGGTGTTTAGTGCATATTGGTATCTTGGTGAGAGGTGTTGGTGATAGTTGTATGACTTTGATGCTATTCCTGATGTCCACACATTCATACCTATCGCTGCATGCTTTACGCTTCAGAGCAGCTAGACCTGGCAAGGGCAGGAGGTTGGTGGCCGGTCGAGGCCTTTGTTATTATCGATCCATCATACATTGACTTCTGGCATAGATTTTATAGTGGGTCTACTGATACCATTAGCCATGCAACGTCGATAGATTTAGCCGGTCCATCTTCTATACACCACGACATACATCCCCGTATTGTCGAGGATCATATCATGCCCAGTCAGGGTTATCGTGCACCCGATCACGTGGCGGCTGCTTCTCACTTTGGATGGACCATGGCAGTTCCTACCATCGGACCAGACCGTTATGTTAACATGTTTCATCCTTCAACGCATGATCAGTAACCGGATTTGAGCTTGATACCCTACGTTGAGCTATACGATATGCAGATGGGGATCAGACATACGGGATATGTAGAGCATAGGCGTAGCCTAGACTACTATGATAGTGAGCTACGTCGGCAGGCAAAGGTAGCAGCACGACTGCATGTACAGTTGGAGGAAGAGCATAAGAGATATACTTACACGTAGATGTACTATGAGAATTTAGCTGCCCGGAACGGTGGTGGAGATGATGATGATGATGATGAGAGACATTGTCGATGTCATATACGTCCATGTACAGATGGATGGTCTTATGTATTGTATTTCATTTGTGTTTCTATGTTCTTTCTGTACTTATTCTTTTGTTCTGATGTACGATATACCTATTGTATTTGGTTTATGTATCGATGTCATTATCATTCATGTTTTTGTGTCGTTGGTGTTATTATTCATGTGTTGTGATGTATGATATATCTGTTGTATTCATTTTATGCATCGATGTCATTATTTTTCATGTTTATGTGTGGTTGGAAACCATACAGATATATTTCCAAAAGCATAGATAACCATAACCTAATAGCACAGACAATTACATTCACTGGCAGCAAGCGCACCACTTTCTATAATTACCATAACCTTGCTCTATTCTTCTCATAACCAGTTTTCCATTTTCCGCTTCCCTTCTATATATACACGTAACAGTTTACATCTACTTCTTCACAATCAACTACTCCATCTTCACTACTGTCTAGATCTTCCTCACATTCATTTACATCTCACACCGATGCCATCCTGGCCTTCTTCTATTGACTCTGATATATGAGGCTACGTGCCTTCGGAAAGTCTACACACCAATGAGGATTGGCTTATTGAGTCTCAAGAGCAGCACTACGAGGAAATCCAAATTGAGTTCCCAGATCTTAGCTAACTAACACTCCAGGAGGACATTCAACCTCCGTATGAACAAAAGGTTGTACAACATGCATATGAACAAGAGATAAGACTTCCTACAGACACATAGGAATGCCGGGAAATCTGTAATGAACAGATTCAGATGGAGTAGGAAGTTAACCCTCCTCCATTACTATATTGTGTTTGTGGAGTGTCGGTTACATATTCCGTAATGTGAAGCGAAAACGACATTAGACGACACCATTACAGATAACATAACTTCCTTTTTAGTTGTGGTTTATGGGAATGGATTGATGATCCAGTCCCTCCTCGAGCAGTGGAATATGCAAGCGAATTGGAACAAGAACTAACCATGTTATGTGACTATAACGACCCGTAAATTTTAACAGTTTTAATAACGTAATTAAATGGAATTTTTATGAAATTTTAAATAATTGAATTTCGAAATAAAAATTTGATATTTGGAATGCTTCTATTTAAACATAGAAAATGGTAAATTTTCATCTGAAAATAGGAAAGTTTATTTTGTTATGTAATTTTATTAAAATTTAAATCGATTAACATTCGATGATAATAAAATATTTCTCAAACCTGAGTATTTCTATATAATAAATTTTTTTACCACCTTCTGAGTGAGACTTCGTATTTCGTTTCGCCAAATTTGGACTGTTATTGCTCCATTTATCTTATTTTCGGTATTTTAGCAGCATTTTAGGCACCAAATATCGAGTTTTGATTGGATGATCGTATCGCTGATATCTGTGTACCATTCTGTTCGTCTCGTCACGCTGATCTTCACATTATATTTATTTATGCATTTTAGAGTCCAGTACGTGGTGAAATCCATGAAAAATGGTTAACCGGATCGGTACCTCTTCTGAAGTTTTGATGGTATGTGTCCATTCAAATTTCAAACAGTTGAAATAAATGGCCACTAGCATTTATTATTTGCCCAATGGCTAGCTGTTACTATTCCATCATTTCAATACATTGATGATTCATTCTTTGCCTTTATTTTCTATCAGTTTGGAAATATAAAATTTTATATAAGTTGTACGTTTGCATTTCTTTATTTGCTGTTCATTGCTCTTCCAAACCTCTCCCATTCCCACACCTCTCTTCCTCATGCAAAGCCCAAGCAACCCTCCCATTACCTTTCTCCCCCTCCACAGATAAAGCTTCGGCCAATCCCCTTACCTTACATGCTCGACCCACGCCATCCACCTCTCCCCTCCGAGCCAAAGCCCGCCATCCCCCTGAAGCTCCATTTCCTTTATCAACAAGCCACATAACCGGTCAGCAACCTCCTCGAGCATGCATGCAAGCCTAGATCCATCCACCAACCTCCGCCCCTCTTGCCGAACCCACCCACATCAGCCTTCCTGAGCCGCATCTCCTCTTTCCTCCTCCGCCACTTTTCCCGACACAACCCCAAGCCAAGCACTTTTTCCCCTATGACACCCTCCCTTGGCCAAACTATCACCACCTCTCCATTCATTGTCGGCCATCATATCACTGCCCGTACTCCCCTCAGCCTGCTTGGCCTTACAACCGATTACTCCTTCTTTGTATAGGGGTATAGTATATATATCAGTTTATATATAGGTTAGTTTATATAAGTTTTATATGAAATTTGAATGTAAATATTTGTTAGTAATATTGATTTTTACTGTATATATATATATATATAATATAAAGTTGGTTATATTATTTATGTTTATACTAGTATTCGTTCCGGTTGTATATATATGTTGTAAAAGTTACAAATAATGTGCTGATTTTATATGTTAATCATATAACAGGTCAGTCATATATATATATGTGTGTGTGTGTGTGTGTGTGTGTGTCATATATATTAAATTTTGAAAGAAGTGTCATAATATTTTATTATTTGTTGAAAAAGTGTACATGTTATAGTATATCTACAATAGTAGGTTAAAGGTATTATATATATTATTTTATTCATTTGCTCTGTTTATAAAAGATAATTATAATTATATATATATATTATAAGTTCGCATGCCTATATAGTGTTAGCCGTACACCATTTTTCCAAGCCTAACCTGCTCTTCTTTGTATATATATACACGTTTAAAGGATTATTTACAATAAATATTTTGACTTCAACAAATGATTCTGTGGGGTGTGCATATAACACATATTTCATGTAATATATACATTGATTTTTGAATTATATTATATCACATGTACATTTATAAATATCGTTTTTAAGCATATTGGGTACTGTAATTCTATAAGGTATGATATGTGTTATGTTCGTATACATCTGATCTGTATATATGTTTATAACGGATTTGCAATCTGTTTGATTTTATATATGAATTCATATAATTTATATATATTATTATTTTGATCTTAAATTACATATGGCTTATATATATTATTACTTTATTGTTCTTCTAATTAGTGTGTAACTTAGTACATGATTTTATATTAGTCTATTTATATAAGTATATGAGTCTGGATTTTGGATAAACATACATAGAGATTTTATTGTATAGGTGTTTAAATTTAGTATTTATTTAAATATATATATTATTTTAAATATATTATTAAAATTGAATATTGATTTTTAGAAAAGAATGATAAAATATATATATTTTATTTTAAATGTATGTTTTAAAATTAGTTTTAGAGAGATTTATAACGTATATTTTGTTCCGGTTATATCAAGATGGCTTTGATTTGTTTTCATCAATTCCTATTTATCAGCCTTGTCGTCAAATTCGTACCAATCTTGCTTTGCTTTGAAATTCGTGCCTGGATTCGTAACTCACTTCATTCTCGAATATCTCTAGCCTCAAAAGGTGAGCAATCACTCACGATTAACATTCTTGTATTTACTAAATTTGATTTCACTTGAAACGACAATTGAAATATGCTGTTAGATTGAACGGTTAATTATTTAATTGTTATATGTGACATGTTATTATCTGTATATTGTTCACTTATGAGATATGACACCATATCCTATTTTTTATATTTTGTTTATTTTATTTTTGATGATACACGCTTGTTATTGATATGTTATATTTTACCATATTTGTTCTCACTCTGCAAGTTCCTTGTTAGTTTAAATTTACTATGGGTTGAAATGATACATACTAGAATGATTTTGTAGAATAAGGAAAATCGTTATGGGTTGAAATGATACATACTAGAATGATTTTGTAGAATAAGGAAAATCGTTATGGGTTGAAATGATACATACTAGAATGATTTTGTAGAATAAGGAAAATCGTTATGGGTTGAAATGATAAACCACGCAATTTCATTGATTTTTAAATTTTGGGATTGTGGGTTGAAAAGATATATACCCGTAAATATTTAACTTGCGGATTGGAATGATAAATATCTGTATTACTTGACCATAGGATAGAAAATTATATACGGACACTGTTGGTCTATATTTTGAAAAATGATTTCCAAAGTTTGAAGGAAAATATATGGTTTTAATAAATATTAATTTTAAATATAATATATAAAATAAATTTAATAATAAGATTCAATTTAATAAAATTTAATTTAATTGATTTATATATGTTTATGTATTTTTATATTTATATTAATATTTTAAAAATAGATTTTTAACAACTTTTATAATGAAGGATTTGAAGATAAATAAATGTTGATTTGGAATTTAAATTGGTTAATAATTGAATTTAAATAAGAATTTATTTGAACTTATTGATTTTTTGAGAATTTGAAAGATATGATTTATAACTTGATTTGATAAAAGGGTGATTGAATGAATATTCTCAACTTTAAATAAAAATTGAGATTGAAAATTGGATTTTGATTTAAATGTATAAATTGCGAATTCAACAAATCGTTATATAAATGGTTAAGTGAATATTTTCCAATTTGAAATAAAATAAAGACAAATGTTAAAATAAAAAAAATTATATTGTAAATGTTGAATATATAAACTTGAATTTTTGAACTTTAAATCGAAATGGTTAAACTGGAACAGATGTAAATTGAATGATGGAATTTAAGATGATTTGAATCGATTTGCAAAATTGGAGAAAACTATTTTTATTATATAAAATATTTTTAATATATAAACTATTTTAATATATAAATTATTTTAATATATAAACTATTTTAATTTATAACTATTTACTATACATATATATATACACTATTTTCAATATCTAAACTTTTTAAATCAAAAGTGTTACGATTTCCAAAGTGTTATGATTTCAAAGTGTTATGATTTCAAGTGTTATGATTTCTAAAGTGCTATGATTTCAAAAGTGTTATAATTTTGAAAGTGTTATGATTTTGGAAATGAATATTATTTAAAGTGGATAATGATATCAAACTGATATGGTTTTGTAAGGAATATGACATTTTGATATAAAGTATGTACTATTTGATATGAAATGACCACAGTTTGAAATAAGCGTTTGGTTGTTAAAGAGACCGGAATCAGATATTGTCATACTCCCTATCAATACCAAAAACCACTTTAACAACTGTGTACGTTGTGGAGATTCCAGAATGAAGTAGGATGGTTTGGTGACGATTCTATATGGTATTTATGTAGCCCTGACTCCCGTGAGTTAACTTGATGTGGCTAAACAAGAGCCATGCCGGGCCAAGTAAGGTCATTCATCCGACTGGGCACATTTCTTCGATACCATTTTATTGCTTTTGTGATTTGATTGGGTGCACCCTTTGATTTGGGAGTGTGTCATGAAGTGGGCGGTAGTAGCTACAATGCGTTACCACTAGTCCGAATCCACAAATGGTATATCTACCCTGGTATTGCCTCGCATGCCATGTCACATGCCCTATCGCGCATTCTACGAGTTTTTTTTGTGTCGTACCTATGGAATGCTCCCTAATAGCCCACTTGCGATTGGAGTTTACAGTATCTGTATAGACTACAGCATTATATAAAATGTGTTAAGGGGGATATGGGTAACGCCTTAAAGCTATTTTAAAACTTTACTTTACTATAGACATATTATAATAGCGTATATTACTACATAGTAGATAGTTTCACGGATCCTTAGAGGATGGAAATCACAAACATCCTTTAAGTTATTTGTATTTCAGTTGACACTTCACTTGAGTTGAATTTATCAATATAAGAATGTTAATCCTGACTCGAGTGTTTTTTGTTTTGCTTTACGCTCAGGTCAGACTGAGTGTCACAGCATTTGGGACTCACCTTTGGAGTTGGAGCTTCACTTGGAGATCCATCTGTATCTATTCAGCTTTCGGCTATCCAGTTGTGTTTGTTCAGACTTGTCATTTGTTTGTATTCGAGACCACATTGTATTTGAGTTATTCTGTTGTATTTTATTTCAAACTCCGACGTTTATATAGTAGCTTCATGAACTACTATTTATCTATTCGGCTACTTATTGTTAAATTACTTTGTGTCTATGATTCTGTGATTGATTTATTTACTTTATATGCTGAGTTTTGCCAAATATAAATTAACAATCTGATATTTTGAGGAATTCAAGTCAGACGTGTGGGGATGTGAATGGCATGAAATATCGGGTCGTTACAGTGACAGGCTGAGTGCACTGGAATTTCAGCGTGGTGGTGGGCATAACTAACATGCTGAAGTGTGTACTATGTTGAAGTATGTGGTATGCTGTGGTATGTTCGAGTCTGTCGTTTGTTTAAGTATTGTTTTGATTGTATGTTTAAGTATGTTATGGTCTGTTGTAGTATGTTGCATGTTGCGGTGCATTTAAGTACATAATTTATTCTCTAAATTAAATCGAACATACACAACTCATATTACTAAAGGTGGACATGCATTAAACTAATACAAATCATAGTATACAAGTTACCAAAACTAATATTCATGAACATAAGCAGACCTAAGACACTTGGACAAACACATGGACATACATCGTTCGTTGATATAGTACTCACTCAAACTGTCTGATATAATTTACCCACAAACCATATGCAGCATGACCAACAAAGTGTGTTTGATAATCCATAAAATCCAGGGAGTCAAAAGTTGATCAGGTCATTCGAAAAACATTGTCTCGTTCTACCTCGACTATAATTCTCCGATATCTCTTGCAAGCTCTAGTAAATGTAACAAATGTACTTTTAGTATCCAAATTTGATTTTCTCAGCCTACATTCTGGATGGTTGTTGTAAGCTTCATTGATGGTGATCCAAAAATCTTTATCGACTCTCTTCCATGTGTCTTGTATCAGCCTGAATATAGGCTTTAATCAACACCAAATAGAATCCATATTTGATTTTTCATTTGAAATCCTATGAACCTCCCATACCAATACTTAGTGTATAAAGAGTAATCATAGGGCTTGCAATTGTATCGATGTGGAGTTAAACAAAACCAATCAATGGCCTCTGCAAACGTACACAGGAGCCATTATGGCCTCTAAAAACGTACACTATAGCCATTACTGTCTTGTCCTTTCCAATAGTAGCTATACTGTAGCTATTATGGCCTCTGCAAACGTATACTGCAGCCAACACTGTCATGTCCTTCCTAACACTGTAGCCACTATGGCCTCTGCAAATGTACATTGTACCCATTATTGTCATATCCTTTCCAACACTACAACTACATTATAGCCATTATGGCTACTGCAAACGTACACTGTATCCTTTACTGTCATGTCCTTCCCAACACTATAGCTACACTATAACCATTATGGTCTCTACAAACGTGCAATGTAGCCATTATGGCCTCTGCAATCGTACACTATAGCCATGATGTGTGATTCATTGTATTTTGTATTCATATCCCTTTGCCTCCTACACTTATATGCACTTGCATTTTGATCTACTCCAACACACCATTGCAAAAAACTAAAACAAACTAATAAATCAAATTACTTACTGCTTGACAACCATGGATCCTAGCCAATACTACCAATACAAACAAGACATGAACCAAAGCTACGACAGTGAATAAGAAATGGGCGATGAAACGACATAGTTTCAAATTCAATAAGCAGCAGTAGGATATTCTTACTTTTTTAGTGAAGGATCTATGAGCAACTGTCGTGGTAGTATACCTGAACGAATTGACCGACGATATAAGAGGGACTATAGGGATGGACATAAAAGGTCGATGAGGGACTACTTCATTGACAATTCAACCTTCGATATAAATTTTTTCTGCCATCGATTTCGGATGGCCCTAGATGTTCTCTAAAATTTATCTCACACTTTACGAAAATAACCCATATTTCACTTATAGGCTAAATGGAGCATTAGAACCTGGGCATTCTCCCCACATCAAAATCTCGGCTGCTTTACATATGTTAAACTATGGAATAGCTGGTGATCATATGGATGAATATTTTTGAATTGCATCATCAACAGCAATAGAGTGCATGAAGAAATTCTATATGTAACGACCCAACTTCCAGACTCCAGGAAGTCGCATCGTTAATAAGAAAGAAAGGGATAGAGAATAGAAAGAATGAGAAGAAGAAAGAAACAACACAACAGAATCTAAACAGCGGAACGAATAAATTATATTAACAACATAAGTATTACATAGTATACAACACTAATCAGAGTTACGCAACATATACATCATATACTAGACAGTTATAATCACCTGTCTAGTTATACAACTCAATACAATACAACACAGAGATACCAATACAGAGAACACACAGCGGAACTATATATCTAACGCAGAAGCCTCCTGCTCCATTGCTCCTCCATAATTCGTCAAAGCTAACCTGAATCCCTTGGCTACTCGTAAAAATTTGAGTACCCAAGAGTTTATGAAAAACAAAAATAAACTCCGGGTCAGACATGGGACTGGTGTGAGTAATAGGTTAAAGTTGCTTAACTTTGAAAAGAAAAGGTATCACGTAAGACTTCCCACACATAAACATGGAAAAGTTTTTACCTTACGCTAAACAAAACATTTGATAGGAAATCCGATGATATTACAATAGTGTCTAGGGTTTTCAAGTAAATAAGAAATAGCCGAAATTGTTACATTCATTAAATTCCAGCTACTAGCCACAAAAGTGGGTAATACAATCAAAACCGTTGGCACTTATTGGATTTTGGATTCCATACAATGGCAGGGCTACTGGGGTACCGCCCGTCACAGTACGTGGCCTAGATCAACGTACCGAGGAGTACTCCCACTCCCCTGCAACACAAGACCGGAACCATCCCTTACTGGACAGTCCCGAACAAGACAACCCCGCAGTTGGCGTACGTTCCAACCGCCCATACAGCCGAAATAAAAAGGGACCTCTAGACAGGGGAAAATCTTGCTCTCAAGTGGGGGCTACCCACGAAGCCTTGCTACACCTCCCCTATTTTAGCCATTCCCGGCTGATGAGGCTTGAGGCTATGATTACCTTTATAGGACACATCACTTAGAATGCTCATTGTCCACCCGACGATGTTCTGAAAGCATTCAATCCATACAAGTTTGTTCCGGGTTCGAACGAAACCGAAGGCATTATCTCGTTACACTCGTTTTGGAATCACCCTCAGAGTTAACGACGATAACCCTCGCACTCTGAATCATCATCTCGAACCTATAAGTACTGTTCCGTCAAACTCATTACGGAATCACCCACAGAGTTATACTGACGTATAGCCCTTACACCTCGAGTCTTCACTTGCTCCACTTGGATTCACGACCTAACGTTAATTTGGATCGATGTGGTTTTCGGATATCCAAATATGGAAACCCGATCCCGGTCTCATCGAAATCCAAAGCGTGTCTTTTAAGGCCAAGTTGTTTTAAAGGTTTAAAACAAATTTAATTTCATTATCTATTTACACACAGATAGATAAATCATAGATTCACAATAGGTAATCAATATCATCATCACACGGATAATCCATAATATCATTATCAAAGATAATCTATATCATCATCACAATGCAACCAATGCATCCATATCACTCAACATTAATTATCTCATTTCAGAGATTCAAACCAATCAAGGCAAACAATATCATCTATCCATATAAGCAATGATTTACCATGCCAAATATAATTAATTTAAAATGAATTAAATTAATTACATCATTCTCTAATTAATTTAAAGTGAATTAAATTAATTACTTCATTAATATAAATCTTGCTTACATAACCTTTAATTAATTACAAATTAATTAATTAATTATCCATTAATTAATCACCTTAATTAATCACTTTTGATTAATCATTCTTTAATTACATTCAAGTAATTATCCATTAATTAATTTCACAAATTAATTATACTAAACTAAATTCAGTAATTACTACACAAATTAATTAACTATAATTAATTACATTAATCCTTAATTAATTATATTAATTAATTACCTTAATCACTTATTATTGATTAACTAATCTTAATTAATCAATCTTAATTACATCATTAATTATATTAATTAATGATCTCTAATTACATTTAAATTAATTACCTTATTTAAATTAATTACATTAATAAATTAATCTTAATTTAACCCATAATTGTTAATCACCCTTGATTAACCACATTAAGTAATTAACTACCTTTAATTACTTCACCCAAATAAATTAATTACTCCTTAGTTAATTATTTCTAATTAATCCCTTGATTAATTCACCAAGCAATTATACTCAAATTACTTCATTATCAAATCACCTTCAAATTAATTACATACGGTAATTACTCATTAATTACTTCTCTAAGTAATTATCTTTATTTAATTACATTAAGTAATTATACTTCACAAATCATCAAATGATTATTTAAATTAATTAAACTGAATTAATTAACTTAATCTAATCAAATTTAAACTCAATTAATTATAATAAGTAATTAATTTACTTAATTACTTCCATAAGTAATTATACTTAACAATTTACACAAATGATTATCCTTAAATTAATTAATCCAATTAATTATTAAAATTAATCACATTAAATAATTATTAAATAATCCATAGTTAATGACCTTCATTAACTATTAACAATTCATTAATTATTTTCTAAAATAATTAACTTATTTTAATCATTACTAATTACAAATTAATTAATCATTAATTAACCCATTAATTAATCCCTAATTAATTAAATAATTAGTGTTAATTAAAACTTAATTAATCCATTATTACTTGATTAATCAATTATTAATCATTAATTAAA
The DNA here is from genome assembly GCA_030765085.1 of Allium cepa. Taxonomy (NCBI): domain Eukaryota; kingdom Viridiplantae; phylum Streptophyta; class Magnoliopsida; order Asparagales; family Amaryllidaceae; genus Allium; species Allium cepa. Next base: position 210,447,311 of record CM060934.1, read on the forward strand.
ATCAAATCTTATTTAATTATTCTTAATTACAAGTTAATTATTCTAAAAATAATTAACCTTAAACCCTTAATTACTTTGAGTAATTATTCATTTCATTAATTTATTAAATAAATTAATTTTTCATTTAATTACCCTAATAATTAAATGAAATACAAATTATTTTTTTAACTTTAACAAGTTTTAAAAATAAATCTAAAACCTTTAAATGATAAATAATACTTTTATTATAAAATAAATTTTACAAAAGTTAAAACAAATTTCCCTTTAAATTGAAAACCATTTAAACTTTATATTTTATTACTCAAATTTGTTTCAAGCACTTATATTAATAAAGCTTAAATTTAATTTGAAACAAATATTCAAATCCAAATTTGAATCAAATTTAAACTTTGTTTAAACATTGCTTTATATTTCAATTCCCAAATTTGAATTCAAATTTCTTTAAATCATTTCTAAACAATAAACCCCTTTAAAGTTTATTTAAACAAATTTGAATTTAAAACTTAATCATTTCCAACTATGATTCAAATCAAAACTTGAATCCATAATACAAAATTAGATTTAAAACACATTTTAAATCTTTGCTTAATGATTTAAATTTTCAGTTTTAAAATTTGAAACATGGCAAAATTTTAAACTGCAAACTAACCTGAACTCAAATGATTCACTCAGTAAGCGCTAAATAAACTCGAGTAAAACTCGAGTGGCTTCCATTTGCATTTATTCTAACATATAGGTATTGACAGGTTTAACAAATCCTGAAACAAAAGAATACCCGTGACCTCAACTCAAAGACTTCGAGTCACCCACACCTCTGCTTCGAGCAAAAGCACGCAACACCTCGGACACCACTCGAGTATACTTCTTCCCCAATCAATCATCTGATATACCAAAATCCACGTGCACCTGCACCGCCGCAACAACCACCACCTACCCCTCGCGACCACCCACACACGTCGGCAATCTCCTCCCAATGCTATTTCGACCAACAGAGAATCTGCAGAAGCCCTAAATCGAATTTGAGCATTCGAGCTCAAAAATACAGAAATGTCGAACTGGAAATCGCCTCAACCACCGTACTCCGACCACCAGAGGAACTCCACCTCCGGCCTCTACTTCTCCCACACTCCATCAATCATTTCCCCAAATTTGAGAAGGCTCGGTCGCCAATATGTGTCGCGAAAATCAATTTACTGATGAACAGAAAACTCAGTTTAAAACAAACCTTCAATCCAAAATTACCACTGCCAAAATGCTTAGATCCATCTCCAACTATTTTTCCCTGATTATTTGATCATCACCTCATCACCAAAGAAAACCATATTCACCCCGACCCCTCAGATCAACAGTTACGACCCAAATTTGATTTCTGGTTAAACCAGAATTACTCAATCAATTTAAAACTAGAAATTTTAATTTAGGTTTTAAAAATCAAGTTTTGGTATATGTAATCAACTTATACTCCTAGATTAATGAATCTGAATATCTAAATTTTCACTTACTTAGTTTGCTCTGTTATATTTTTTTCTTCCAGAGTCAATTACAGATATATTATTTTCTTCTCAAATAAATTTGAATTTACATTTTAAATAAAATTTAAACCTTAAACTTATATTACTCAACCATATTTTGGTTGAATCATAAATACTTAACACAGATTAGATCGACTGAAATGGAGTTTTAAGCAAGTTCTAGTTTCTGGAACTTAGTACAAAAAATAATTAAACCGCAACATGCACTGCAGCATACCTTCACATATATATACCAGTAATGAATTTAAAAAGGGCATTCAAACATGCATATTTTCAGAAATAACAAGCAACTGATTTCATACTTTAATTTTATTAAAGAGTGAGGTTACTCACCTTAATTTTAGGAGCAGAGCCCTTATTTTAGAAAAGCCTGATCCTGAGTTTCTTTTTAAAACTGCAGCTTGTTTCTTTTTGAAACATTCATCTTGATTTTGCACAATGCTTGCATCCTGAATCATATGCATGCTTCCAGAATAAAGATGCAGATTTGGTTGACATTTCAGTTGCATGTAGGATTGGGAATGTTGCAAATTGATTTTCCAGGTATTGAATTTGCAGACATGATTGAGCTATGTAGTTACAGATTTTATTTTGAGGTGATAACAAATTTGATTATACAGGTTAATGAGTTGAAGAAATGAATTTCAGGTTAATGTATTTGGGAAGCTACTGGTTTGGATTTAGTTTGTAAGAGGGGAATTTACAGGATTTAGTTTAGAACAGAGTTTTGTTTTTGAAATGAAGATGATTTTAGATTTTCTCAAGTTGAAAATGAAGAACAGAAAAAAGAATGAGATGAGAAGAGATGTATTAATATAAGTAGATTTTTGATTTAACAAAAAAAAATGAATTATGACATTTGTTCAAATTTTAACATTTGTCACAATGCTTACTTTATGGCTTAACACATGTAATTTAAGTATCTTAATAGTTTTACACATGTCTTTAAGTATATTTTAATTCAAATTAAATGGGTTATAAAAGCTTTTAAATCTTAATTAACTATCCTTATGTATATATAAATGAGTTTATCTCTTTTTAAATTGAAATGAAAACAAACAAATATAAATACAAGCTTATTCAAATATCTTTATGTATTTACTCTTTCAAATTTTCCAACATCAAATTCAAATTTAAAATTAATTTATCAAATCCATTTTTAAAAATCAAGTTACATATATATGCATATATAACTCTTATTATAAAAAATAACAATTCTATTTCTAACAACCTATTTATGATTATAAAAACTAAGTATTCTCAATATCATTTGAAAATAACATATTAAACAATATTTAAAATGATTTATAATAGATATCATAAATTACTTCTATTACTTAATAAATTAAGATCATATGTAAATTTTATTTTAAATTCTTATATATAAATTCAAGCAATAATTTAAAAAGAAAATACAACTGAGTTTTTAATGTTAATCTAATTTAAACAAATAAAATTTTCCTTTAATATAACCTATATAATTATTTATTAAATTGTTTAGAACAATTGAATGTTAAATTTAAATCAAATTTCCAATTTTACCAAATATAAATAAAAATTAAAAATTGATTCATTTACTAAGTTTCAAATCAAAGTTTATCCATTTACAAGATATACAATTATAAATATATATATATAAACAGAAAACAGTTTATTAGCTTTAAAAGATAAAATCTACTAATTTAAATATTTATTATAAGATGATTATTATATCAATTCAAAATTTATTATCAAGAATTTATTAAATCATATAAATTTTTAAACACAGATTATTAAATTTATATTGCCAAATTTCCGGGATATCACATTCCTTCCCCCTTAAAAGAATTTTGCCCCCGAAATTTAAAAGCAAAGGTAATTTAATAATCTGTCCTAAGATTTAATTTTAAAAACACAAGCATATATCAAACATGTGTTAACAACCAAAGCAACCAATTTACACAATCAAACAAATCTAATTATCAAGAAAAATTCTAGATAAAATTTTCACGAGTTTCCCCGGTAAATATCGGGATACTCGCTCTATAGAATCTAAAAAATCAGTACTATTAAGCTATAGAGCTCCTATCCAACTAGATCTACAAAACTAAACGGGATATCAGACTATAAACAAGTCTGACTCAATAATCACTTCCTTCTGAACCACTGGTTCCACAACCAGAGATAGACCATACACGTACTCCCTCAGAGATACGTGAAACTCATTGAAACCCAGTTATCCAAACTGACAATTCAACCTTGAAATCCAAACACCAATTCTCACAAGAACACAGAAAAGATCCAAAATACTTCGGAGCTGACTTACCCAGACTTACCCAATCTTATAGCTCCTTAGATCAGAGAAAACTTTCCCAAAATCAAATCTCCGTCTCAGGAATCCAAATTCTTCCGTCTCTTACCCACAGAACTCTTCTGATGATCCTGGGCTGCCTTCAACTCTACTGATCAGCTCAACTCTTTGCTGATTCCACTAGAAACAAACATGACCCAAAACTTCTCAACAGAATGATCTCCTCGAGATCAATTTCCAAACTAAGAACACCAACTCTACTCCACAAACATCAGAAGACCAACTTACTTCTCCTATCCGGAAAAGATAAAACAAAAGCATTTCCATCTGCTTCCGCTGCACAACTCTGATCTGAAGCAGAAGAAAAACTTGAGCACAAACTGGACAACACATCTCGGAAACATGGTTCAACAAATCCATAAAAGTAAACTCAGATGCTCCATCTGATCCTTCTACTAAACTGAACCACCAGTAGCACTCCTGGAATCCAGTCGATAAGAAAACTCAACCTCCAAATATGGACAAACTTCCCATAGCTCAAGAGAAGCCTCAAACCATCGCAAGTCACTTTTGCGATTAACCAGTCCAATATACAAAGAAAACTGTTCTCTCTTTACCAATCAAAACAGTCTATGCTTAACTAGCCAACCCATCAAAGAAATGAATCTACCCAGCTGCTTCTGAACTCCTTCAGAAAAACTGCTAACCAGAAATCCTTCTTGTCAGCATAGAACACTCCGAGCTGCACTGTTAATACCGATGCCAAAGACTTCCTAATCCAAAATTCTTTGAGAAACTCGGGTCTCAAACCAGATAGAAACATCCTACTGAACCCAGCCACAACATCGAAGCAAACATACTTCTAAAACTTGTTCCAAAGAAAAATCTTTGGACACGTCCATAGTCACTGTGTCTCATCACACAGCTACTCATTCCTCAGGTATTGAGATACCATCATTTCCTTCTGCCCAACCGACAGATCCAAACTCTGCTCATCCAACTCAGAGATGATCTCCGAACCTTAACAGGTCACCTTCAGAGATAAATGAAATCCTTCATCACTATAAAACATACTCGAGACGGTATTAGGTCTACAGTCTCGACAGATACACTTCCAACTTCAAACATTCAAACACCAACCAATGGTAGTAGTCGTGTTACACACCCACTACCTTATCTATCTTTATAACCTATATTGGCAAACCTGAACAGGTAACCCAACAAATAGGTAGAAATAAATATATTTATATATATAAAATTTACAAATATGCTCTCTCAGGATAGACACCACTCCAGAGCCTAGGTATTCACTCAACCTAAAGCTCTGATACCACTGTAACGACCCAACTTCCAGACTCCAGGAAGTCGCATCGTTAATAAGAAAGAAAGGGATAGAGAATAGAAAGAATGAGAAGAAGAAAGAAACAACACAACAGAATCTAAACAGCGGAATGAATAAATTATATTAATAACATAAGTATTACATAGTATACAACACTAATCAGAGTTACGCAACATATACATCATATACTAGACAGTTATAATCACCTGTCTAGTTATACAACTCAATACAATACAACACAGAGATACCAATACAGAGAACACACAGCGGAACTATATATCTAACGCAGAAGCCTCCTGCTCAATTGCTCCTCCATTATTCGTCAAAGCTAACCTGAATTCCTTTGCTACTCGTAAAAATTTGAGTACCCAAGAGTTTATGAAAAACAAAAATAAACTCCGGGTCAGACATGGGTCTGGTGTGAGTAACAGGTTAAAGTTGCTTAACTTTGAAAATCCTGTGAAAAGAAAAGGTATCACGTAAGACTTCCCACACATAAACATGGAAAAGTTTTTACCTTACGCTAACCAAAACATTTGATAGGAAATCCGATGATATTATAATAGTGTCTAGGGTTTTCAAGTAAATAAGAAATAGCCGAAATTGTTACATTCGTTAAATTCCAGCTACTAGCCACAAAAGTGGGTAATACAATCAAATCTGTTGGCACTTATTGGATTTTGGATTCCATACAATGGCAGGGCTACTGGGGTACCGTCCATCACAGTACGTGGCCTAGATCAACGTACCGAGGAGTACTCCCACTCCCCTGCAACACAAGACCGGAACCATCCCTTACCGGACTGTCCCGAACAAGACAACCCCGCAGTTGGCGTACGTTCCAACCGCCCACACAGCCGAAATAAAAAGGGACCTCTAGACAGGGGAAAATCTTGCTCTCAAGTGGGGGCTACCCACGAAGCCTTGCTGCACCTCCCCTGTTTTAGCCATTCCGAGATGATGAGGCTTGAGGCTACGATTACCTTTATAGGACACATCACTTAGAATGCTCATCGTCCACCCGACGACGTTCTGAAAGCATTCAATCCATACAAGTTCGTTCCTGGTTCGAACGAAACTGAAGGCATTATCTCGTTACACTCGTTTTGGAATCACCCTCAGAGTTAACGACGATAACCCTTGCACTCTGAATCATCATCTCGAACCTATAAGTACTGTTCCGTCAAACTCATTACGGAATCACCCACAGAGTTATACTGACGTATAGCCCTTACACCTCGAGTCTTCACTTGCTCCACTTGGATTCACGACCTAACGTTAATTTGGATCGATGTGGTTTTCGGATATCCAAATATGGAAACCCGATCCCGGTCTCATCGAAATCCAAAGCGTGTCTTTTAAGGCCAAGTTGTTTTAAAGGTTTAAAACAAATTTAATTTCATTATCTATTTACACACAAATAGATAAATCATAGATTCACAATAGGTAATCAACATCATCATCACACGGACAATCCATAATATCATTATCAAAGATAATCTATATCATCATCACAATGCAACCAATGCATCCATATCACTCAACATTAATTATCTCATTTCAGAGATTCAAACCAATCAAGGCAAACAATATCATTTATCCATATAAGCAATGATTTACCATGCCAAATATAATTAATTTAAAATGAATTAAATTATTTACATCATTCTCTAATTAATTTAAAGTGAATTAAATTAATTACTTCATTAATATAAATCTTGCTTACATAACCTTTAATTAATTACAAATTAATTAATTAATTATCCATTAATTAATCACCTTAATTAATCACTTTTGATTAATCATTCTTTAATTACATTCAAGTAATTATCCATTAATTAATTTCACAAATTAATTATACTAAACTAAATTCAGTAATTACTACACAAATTAATTAACTATAATTAATTACATTAATCCTTAATTAATTACATTAATTAATTACCTTAATCACTTATTATTGATTAACTAATCTTAATTAATCAATCTTAATTACATCATTAATTATATTAATTAATGATCTCTAATTACATTTAAATTAATTACCTTATTTAAATTAATTACATTAAGAAATTAATCTTAATTTAACCCATAATTGTTAATCACCCTTGATTAACCACATTAAGTAATTAACTACCTTTAATTACTTCACCCAAATAAATTAATTACTACTTAGTTAATTATTTCTAATTAATCCCTTGATTAATTCACCAAGCAATTATACTCAAATTACTTCATTATCAAATCACCTTCAAATTAATTACATACGGTAATTACTCATTAATTACTTCTCTAAGTAATTTCTCTTTATTTAATTACATTAAGTAATTATACTTCACAAATCATCAAATGATTATTTAAATTAATTAAACTGAATTAATTAACTTAATCTAATCAAATTTAAACTCAATTAATTATAATAAGTAATTAATTTACTTAATTACTTCCATAAGTAATTATACTTAACAATTTACACAAATGATTATCCTTAAATTAACTAATCCAAATAATTATTAAAATTGATCACATTAATTAATTATTAAATAATCCATAGTTAATGACCTTCATTAACTATTAACAATTCATTAATTATTTTCTAAAATAATTAACTTATTTTAATCATTACTAATTACAAATAATTAATCATTAATTAACCCATTAATTAATCCCTAATTAATTAAATAATTAAGTGTTAATTAAAACTTAATTAATCCATTATTAATTGATTAATCAATTATTAATCATTAATTAAAATCAAATCTTATTTAATTATTCTTAATTACAAGTTAATTATTCTAAAAATAATTAACCTTAAACCCTTAATTACTTTGAGTAATTATTCATTTCATTAATTTATTAAATAAATTAATTTTTCATTTAGTTACCCTAATAATTAAATGAAATACAAATTATTTTTTTAACTTTAACAAGTTTTAATAATCAATCTAAAACCTTTAAATGATAAATAATACTTTTATTATAAAATAAATTTTACAAAAGTTAAAACAAATTTCCTTTTAAATTGAAAACCATTTAAACTTTATATTTTATTACTCAAATTTGTTTCAAACACTTATATTTATAAAGCTTAAATTTAATTTGAAACAAAGATTCAAATCCAAATTTGAATCAAATTTAAACTTTGTTTAAACATTGCTTTATATTTCAATTCCCAAATTTAAATTCAAATTTCTTTAAATCATTTCTAAACAATAAACCCCTTTAAAGTTTATTTAAACAAATTTGAATTTAAAACTTAATCATTTCCAACTATGATTCAAATCAAAACTTGAATCCATAATACAAAATTAGATTTAAAACACATTTTAAATCTTTGCTTAATGATTTAAATTTTCAGTTTTAAAATTTGAAACATGACAAAATTTTAAACTCCAAACTAACCTGAACTCAAATGATTCACTCAGTAAGCGCTAAATAAACTCGAGTAAATCTCGAGTGGCTTCCATTTGCATTTATTCTAACATATGGGTATTGACAGGTTTAACAAATCCTGAAACAAAAGAATACCCATGACCTCAACTCAAAGACTTCGAGTCACCCACACCGCTGCTTCGAGCAAAAGCACGCAACACCCCGGACACCACTCGAGTATACTTCTTCCCCAATCAATCATCTGATGTACCAAAATCCACGTGCACCTGCACCGCCGCAACAACCACCACCTACCCCTCGCGACCACCCACACACGTCGGCAATCTCCTCCCAATGCTATTCCGACCAACAGAGAATCTGCAGAAGCCCTAAATCGAATTTGAGCATCGAGCTCAAAAATACAGAAATGTCGAACTGGAAATCTCCTCAACCACCGTACTCCGACCACCAGAGGAACTCCACCTCCGGCCTCTACTTCTCCCACACTCCATCAATCATTTCCCCAAATTTGAGAAGGCTCGGTGGCCAATATGTGTCGCGAAAGTCAATTTACTGATGAACAGAAAACTTAGTTTAAAAAAAAATCTTCAATCCAAAATTACCACTGCCAAAATGCTTAGATCCATCTCCAACTATTTTTCCCTGATTATTTGATCATCGCCTCATCACCAAAGAAAACCATGGCCACCCCGACCCCTCAGATCAACAGTTACGACCCAAATTTGATTTCTGGTTAAACCAGAATTACTCAATCAAATTTCAAACTAGAAATTTTAATTTAGGTTTTAAAAATCAAGTTTTGGTATATGTAATCAACTTATACTCCTAGATTAATGAATCTGAATATCTAAATTTTCACTTACTTAGTTTGCTCTGTTATATTTTTGTCTTCCAGAGTCAATTACAGATATATTATTTTCTTCTCAAATAAATTTGAATTTACATTTTAAATAAAATTTAAACCTTAAACTTATATTACTCAACCATATTTTGGTTGAATCATAAATACTTAACACAGATTAGATCGACTGAAATGGAGTTTTAAGCAAGTTCTAGGATCTGGAACTTAGTACAAAAAATAATTAAACTGCAACATGCACTGCAGCATACCTTCACTTATATATACTAGTAATGAATTTAAAAAGGGCATTCAAACATGCATATTTTCAGAAATAACAAGCAACTGATTTCATACTTTAATTTTATTGAAGAGTGAGGTTACTCACCTTAATTTTAGGAGCAGAGCCCTTATTTTAGAAAAGCCTGATCCTGAGTTTCTTTTTAAAACTGCAGCTTGTTTCTTTTTGAAACATTCATCTTGATTTTGCACAATGCTTGCATCCTGAATCATATGCATGCTTCCAGAATAAAGATGCGGATTTGGTTGACATTTCAGTTGCATGTAGGATTGGGAATGTTGCAAATTGATTTTCCAGGTATTGAATTTGCAGACATGATTGAGCTATGTAGTTACAGATTTTATTTTGAGGTGATAACAAATTTGATTATACAGGTTAATGAGTTGAAGAAATGAATTTCAGGTTAATGTATTTGGGAAGCTACTGGTTTGGATTTAGTTTGTAAGAGGGGAATTTACAGGATTTAGTTTAGAAAGAGTTTTGTTTTTGAAATGAAGATGATTTCAGATTTTCTCAAGTTGAAAATGAAGAACAGAAAAAAGAATGAGATGAGAAGAGATGTATTAATATAAGTAGATTTTTGATTTAACAAAAAAAAAATGAATTAGGACATTTGTTCAAATTTTAACATTTGTCACAATGCTTACTTTATGGCTTAACACATGAAATTTAAGTATCTTAATAGTTTTACACATGTATTTTAAGTATATTTTAATTCAAATTAAATGGGTTATAAAAGCTTTTAAATCTTAATTAACTATCCTTATGTATATATAAATGAGTTTATCTCTTTTTAAATTGAAATGAAAACAAACAAATATAAATACAAGCTTATTCAAATATCTTTATGTATTTACTCTTTCAAATTTTCAAACATCAAATTCAAATTTAAAATTAATTTATCAAATCCATTTTTAAAAATCAAGTTACATATATATGCATATATAACTCTTATTAGAAAAAATAACAATTCTATTTCTAACAACCTATTTATGATTATAAAAACTAAGTATTCTCAATATCATTTGAAAATAACAAATTAAACAATATTTAAAATGATTTATAATAGATATCATAAATTACTTCTATTACTTAATAAATTAAGATCATATGTAAATTTTATTTTAAATTCTTATATATAAATTCAAGCAATAATTTAAAAAGAAAATACAACTGAGTTTTTAATGTTAATCTAATTTAAACAAATAAAATTTTCCTTTAATATAACCTATATAATTATTTATTAAATTGTTTAGAACGATTAAATGTTAAATTTAAATCAAATTTCCAATTTTACCAAATATAAATAAAAATTAAAAATTGATTCATTTACTAAGTTTCAAATCAAAGTTTATCCATTTACAAGATATACATTATAAATATATATATAAGCAGAAAACAGTTTATTCGCTTTAAAAGATAAAATCTACTAATTTAAATATTTATTATAAGATGATTATTATATCAATTCAAAATTTATTATCAAGAATTTATTAAATCAAATAAATTTTTAAACACAGATTATTAAATTTATATTGCAAAATTTCCGGGATATCACACTATACATCAGTTATTGAATAGTTCGACGAGGAATACTTATGAACGCCGGGACCAAATGATGTAAATAGAATACTAGACAGAGGAGAAGCTAGAGGTTTTCCATGTTTGCTTAGAAATTTGGATTGCATGCATTTGGTATGGAAAGGCTGCCCAACAGGTTGGAAAGGAATGTTCACAGGACACAAAAAGATGCCAACAATGATTCTCGAAGCGGTTGCAACCGATGATTTATAGGTTTGGCATGCTTTCTTTGGAGTACCAGGTTCGTTAAACGATATAAATGTTTTTAAACAGTCATACCTATTCTCTGAACTGTCTAACGATATTTCAACGAACGTTACATAGAAAGTTAGTAATGTCTAGCATCAAACTGGGTATTACCTAGTCATGGAATTATCCAAAGTGGAGAACTTTAATGCAAGGCTTTAAAGTCACAACAAATGGAAAAGAGAGCTATTTCATTGAAAAGTTTTCAAGCTATAGAAAGGACATCGAACGTATGTTCGGTGTTTTACAAGCAAGGTTTCAGATTTTACGAAATCCTACTCGATTTCATGACACAAGTGTTCTATCTGAAATTATGTACGCTTGTATAATAATTCATAATATGATTGTAGAGTCCAAAAGAGGTGGGTATAAAAATCAAAGGACTAATTACCCAATCATGTTTAAGAGTTCTAACAAAAGACCCGATAGAAACATTAACTCAATGGAGAAATATGTTGCCATGGTACAACATATTGAAGATCAAGTTGCACACTTTCAATTGCATGACCAGTTGGTAGACCATTTATAGGCACACAGAGGAAGGAATAGTAGGAATCCTTTGTCATGCTTATAGCTACTGTTTCTGGAATATTACTAGTTTGTTTTGTGTTTGCTAATTTGTTTACTGTATGAAGTTGATGAGGTTTTATGTTTGCTAGTTTGTTTACTGTATTAAGTTTAAGGTTTGTATGTCGACCATTTCATAATATTATTATGGAACTTATTTAATAAAATGATGTACGACCTTTGTTCAAAATACAGAATAGTACAATAAAATTATAAAAAGTACAACAAAAATACGAACATAAACCAAACGATATTTAGAGGTACTACAAAGATACAGCACAAATACACACCAACCATTACAATGCAACCACACATCTAAAACTCATCTTTATATGTGCCACTTCTGCTTTCGCTTCCACTATCTCTAATTTTCTTATAAGTCTCCAACTGCTTAATTACTAGTTCTTGCTGCAAAGGAGAAAGTTTACTGAAATCACAAGTCATCAGTTTGATATAATTCTTCTCTCACATCAAAGCTTTCTTCTCCTCATGGGCTCGTCTATTGGACTCTCAATCGTCCATGATAGCCTTCTGAAACTCCATTTCGCTGTGAGTTTTTTGTGCTGAAAAGTTGGCTCTATGCTTTCTATTTCTCTAGCAGATGTCTCTAAAGTTCCTACAAATCTTGAAAACTCCGCACCGCGCTGCTCCAACTGAATTGACTTATTCCTACCAACAGGTCATCCGTCACTGCTTCCGAATAGTGGAGATCTTTCCTGCGAACTTGGATCACTTCCTGGACTTAAATTGGAGTAGTTCATTCTTCTGGCTTTGTTTTGTTGCTCGAACAAGAAGTTGTTAGAATTCTTTCATTTTGGTAAACTAGAGAGAAGCTCAAAGCACACTTGGAATTTGAATGGTTGACCATACTATATTTGATAGGCCTTACACGATTCTTCAATCTGTAGAACAAATTTAAAAGTTTATGAATATATAAAACCAGTCAAACACAATACAATATCAAAGAAATGTAAAACAATATTTTACTTACAATGTCATAAGGAGCGGCATCACTTTGCTGCCCATTTTGCAATCTGGTAAGTATTGCCAAATAGTTTTGGCATGTGGAGTTCAAAACCCAGTAACCCCCTTTGAGCGATCCTCATGTTCTCTTCAACTCTTCCAAGGTATTGTAAAAATCCGCAACTCGTTCCCAAAATTTCCGGCCTTTCATATTATTGCCAGAAATACTATCTTACAAAATGCATATCCATGATTTAACAAGTGAAATATACTGTTCAGAAGTAAACTTAACTTGCTTGTTTCTGCCGTTAGCTGCTGCTCCTTCCTCTTCGACATTTTCCACGTCAATATCTTATATGCAAACTTCTGTCTCCGTTGCAACTGAATCTCTACGTCGTCTGTCCAAACTGTCACTTCAGGATTTCCACTTCTTCTTCTTCTTGTATTCCGAGCTCGAAAGCGTAAGCATCTCTGCAACGGCTTCTTCATTGCATTCTTCGGGATTTATTGCATCTTCATCTTAGTTTTCGTCTTCCTCCTCCTCCTCCAAGCTACTAACGTTTTCTTCATTAGCACGAGCCTTGTGTGCATAAGAATATTGCCTTTGTAGATTCTGCATTGCTTCATGGTCACGAATCTCTGACCGTTGCGCATTAAGATGATGATGTTGCATTTGATTGTTTTGCATCATCAAAGACATGTACGACGAATGATCATCGTATGCGTCTAATGGAGGACGTTGTTGGTAATATTGTTGCGGGGCGATAGATTGAACGAGAGGAAAGTTAGAAGGAGCGAGCGGTTGGTACAACTGGTTATAAAAGAAGTTCGAATACGGTGAATATCCATACTCATGTGATGGATGAAGTGTTTGTTGTTGGCATGGTGGATGGTGGTTGAAAAATCCGGTGGAAGGGTACGTGGGCATGAGTTTCTTGCTAACAACTTTTTTGGCGAAACGTTTGGATGAAGAAGACATTTTCAGAATTAAAAGATAAAGAAGTAAGGATGAGGTGGTGTGAAATGATGAGAAAGGTGGTGAAATATATAGAAGATAAGTTGAACGTTGGAATATAGCTGTTGCATGACAACAACTATGTTTTATAACGGCAAAGTGTTCACTTTTATAAGTTTATTGTAACAACCCAGAATTTTGAACAATTTAAAAATGAAAATATTTAATTAATTTTAAATATTTGAATGATGGTTTAAATTGAATTCCCAATATAACTGTGAATTTGGCGATTAAATATTAAAATTTAATCTATACAAAGTTGAATAAAAATTTAAATTTGGCTTTGGAGTTGAAATTGAATACTGAATTTGTATTTAAAATTCGAACTAATGACTTAGGAAAATAATTTGGATTTAAGAATTTTTATTTATGTAAATTAATATAAATTGATGTTTGATAGTTGAACTTTAAAACGTTTTTATATCTATGAAATTTACTAAAGAAAATATATACAAAACAAATTGAATTTAAAAATGAAAAAAAAATATAAAATAACAAAAGCAATAATAAAAATGAAATAAAATAAGAAACAAAAAAAAAAGAAAAATTATTATGAAGCATTGTACAAATTAATAAATTCAGCCACCCTACCCCTTCATCATTTCAAAGCAGAGAGAAGGAAAAAAAAACCAAACGAAATAATGGCAGCCGTTCCTCTTTAGTCTTCATTCGTTCGAAACCCTAAATCAAGCAAAGGAAAAGAAAATGGCGGCCACGAGTTCTTCGTCCCCAAAAAATTAGGGCTTTCGTCTTCGCCTGCTCAATTGGTCCTTCGCCTCGCTCGCGACTGCTCCGATTTGCAAAGGTGAGTGATTTTTATTTCACTCACATCTAGTTCAACTAGGTGCTTTGCTTTGCATCTGCTTTGATTTCGTCGCTGATGATTTCTGACTTGTTTTTTTTTTCACTGATTCGATCTCCTGGTTATCTCGGCACTGTTTCATTTAGATGTGGATGACTTCGCTGATTTTTCTATTTCGTATAAAATTGATACTGGACTTTGGTCATTTGTGTTCACGGCCTCTGGTCATTTGGCTCTAGTTGTACTCGGGTAAATCTGCATTTGGCTCGAGTTTATGTTGCAGTTTTCAAAGTTTTAAAAATTTAACAAGTTTCAAAGTTTAAATTGTTTGGAATTTATCTCGTTCGACTTGTACTTTGCTGTGTTTTACTTAAATTTGTCGAGTGTTTTTGAACTAAGCATTGATTCCTATTGTGACTTGGGTCTTGACTTCTGGTGACACTCGTGCATTAACATGGTTTTGGTTTGAAAAGGTTCGACCTTTCTGTTGATATTCTGGTTTGACTTGTGCTTATAATTCGATTTTGCCTTACCTTAACAGTGGCTTCGGCTCTTGAGATAGTCGCATTTGTTTTGGTTGTATAAATTGGCTTTGGCATCACTCTGTTTTACTGTCATGTTTGCATTTGTGCTTCCCTTGATGTTGCAATGCTTCATCATGGCACCTGACTTATTTTAATTCTCCTAATTCTTGATTTCAAAATCAAGCTTTAGTTAATGCTTTTGATTTATGAAACCAAATTACGAAATTAACATGTTTGGATTTTGGTAGAAATCAACATGCCTTGATATTTCTTATGTTTCCAGAGACAATAACTAATATTTTAACTTGCTTAAAATTTTAAATATTAACTTAAGGTAATCAACAACTTCATTTTTTTTTATAAATTTCATTCTATCAGAAACTTAATTAAATGATAAGTATTTTAATGAAGTTTGTGCCTGGAAAATTCAAACAGAACTGGCAAAGGAAAAAAGAAAGAAAGGGGGGTTACTCACTTGTTTTCTACTGAAGTACAGAGACAGCCCTTTAATCTGTTTTGCTTTAGCTCATGCTTTTCTATGGTTAACAAATTGATGCTCACGGTTTTGGTTTCTCTGGTTAAACTGTATTTTGATTCCTGGCATTTTTACTTTGTAATGATGGTTGACTTGTTCATTAACCTGACTGTGACGATTTCACCGTGTTCATTTTTAAGCCACTGCCTTGTATTTGGTGTACATTTGTTTTGGTGCTTTGTTGGCCTGTAGCTCCATGCTGCCACCCCTGTGTCATTTTTTACTTTGAGGCAAATAGTTTATCGAGGTAGTTTCGAGCTCTGCATAGTGCTTATGCATCGAGTCATGTTGTTGTTGAGGTTTTGTGTTATTGAATTTGAACTGTCGGATGCACTGGTCTCTCTCGTCTTTGATTTGTGCACTGACATGAGTTTGAACCATTTTCACACTGTTGTTTCGTGTTGCATCCACTTGATTCATTATTGTTGTGTGCTGTGGTGCCATATCTTTGGTGCCCTCACCTTCATACCGCTGTTATGACTTGATGTTGATTTCTTGTTGCCTCTTGCAGTTTTGTTTTTGCAAGTTTACGACTTGGTTGAAGTTGTTGGTTCAGTTCATACTGAACTTTGACTCGTGTATGCTTCTGATTTGAATGAAACATTTCTATTGTGTCTACACTGTGTATTCGAGTCTGATTCGTGTAGTCTTGCATTTTGATTATGATTATTGTCACTGTACACCTGTATAGGTCTAAAGCACTTTTGTACAGCCTGGTTGCTTCACCATTGATTTAGTCATGAGAAGGTTTTTACTGTGAACATACTTGTATTCAGATTTGTGGTTGCGTATGCACATGTTTTCACTGGCATTTGACTTGTAGTCTGCAGTGTGCATTGCTGCTTGCCGTTCACTGAATTGATTTGAAACTCACTTGACTTTGCACTTGACCATATACATACTTATGATTCTGAGTTGTATAGTCTACCTACTGGTATTATTATGTAGTCTGAGGGGCTATTTGTTCATTTATGTGTACATTTGTTTGCATTTCCCTGAGTCACGTATATCACTCCATTGAATTGCTTGCATTGGTCTACAAGTGATCACCGCTCGTAGTCTCTGTTCGGCCTGATTTTACTTTGACTTTGGTCACTGCTGCATATTGTTCAACACATAGTTTGCTGTCTGATTTTGTACTTGTGTTGAATCCCGCCCAATCGCTCGGATTTGACCTTGTGCTGATTTTTATTTCTTCACTGTCGTGGCGAGGCAGTGCACGCGTGCGTGTACTGCAGCCACGTAGCATTGGCTTTATTGATATTTCTTTTGCTTTTGACCCATGGATTCTTTGCGTATTTCATATGCAGTATTGGCGAGGCAGTGCACGCGTGCGTGTACTGCAGCCAATCAGTATTGATGTTTTAATGATATTTCAATGGTTTGAATTGATTGGTTTTAAATTGATGATTTTGTTGTTAATTGCCGTTTAGGCAATTCTGATGTTTTTCTAACTTATCTTCGTTAATAATTCCTTCATCTATCTTCGTTGATAATTTGAATCTACTGATTGGTTGTTTAACACTGTTTAGTGTTACCATTTACCGTTACCTGATTTCTTGTTAAAGAGTCGGATAGGTAAATTTATCTTCGACTGTCGTCTAATTTCTATTTAATTATTATTGCCTCTATGCACTAATAACTGAGTTTGAATTAGACTGACCCGTGTATTATTTTCTTTTGAATGTAATACTCGGGTCAGACCGAGTATTTTTACAGCTTGAAGATTTTCAGGCAGCGAAGTTAGAGAGAGGGGAATTACCGCATCGCTAAAGTTTTTCAAGAGATTTTTCTTGTACTTTAAAAAGATATATGTGTATTCCGCTGTATTAAATGTAATTCATAGTATAACTCTGATATTTGTATAAAAAAGAAAAATTCATTTATGTGAAATATGATTATTATTCTGTGATTCTGTGGCTGTTTCTGTTTAAATTCTATAAACTAAATAACAATCCGTCATTTTGGACGTTTCTAGTTGGTTTAATTACCGACTGGGGGCGGTCAGAGCGGCGGGTCGTTACAAAGTGGTATCAGAGCTTTGGTTTACACAAAGCTTAGTTTATGGCGTTTATTATGAATAGTTACTAGAATCACTTTAAAGAAAGTGTTTTCAAATCTAAAGAAGTTTAAAATTGTTTTCTTTAAAATAAAAAGTATTTTGAAAATTAGAATTATTTTTGAAAATTAGAATTATTTTTGAAAATTCTCCTCTCTAAATTTAGGTTTGCGATAGTTCTCTTCAGTGAGGTCTCCTTAGATTTGAGTCTCGATCATTTGAAAACTCATTATCGAATTGTTGGGATTTATGGAAAATTGAAATATGAGTTAAGTGAATTAGTGAATTTGTTTAAATTGGTTAAAATCGAATATTTTGAATATCTCCAAAGTAATAATTGGAAAATAAAATGATATTTCAATTTAGTTATAGCCAACGGGATAATTAAACTATAACTTGGGAATTTGACTCTGAATTTTTTTTTTTGAAAATTGATTTTAAATGTTTTGAAGAACGATTTAGTAAATAAATGGATTATAAGTATTTAACTTATAATATGAACTTTTGGTATGTAATTGAGTTATATAAATTGAATTGAATTAATAAAGAAGATTTATAAATCGAAGTTTATAGATAGAAATGGAATTTTTAAAGATTGTTTATAAATTCGAAACCAATTGAATTTGATAAATGAAAAATAGAAGTTATTAAAGGAGATATATTCGTGATTTTGGACAGCGAATTATCCTTTAAGTTAGATATTGTGATAGTAAATGTTGGTTGGGAATTTTATCCACGATTTTGGACAGTGGACAATCTTTTAAATAAAAAGTGTAGAAACACTGAATTGAATAGATAAGTATATTCACGATTTTGGACAGTGAATATATTATTAACTAAAACAGATATGTTTTAGGGAAGTGATATTATGAAATGAGGTTAATGTGGAAATATAAATTTAATGGAACCAAGTTGATGAATGGCTTACTAAAGAACTAGTTGATTATTTTTGAAATAGAAAGCAAATGCAAAGTTCAAATGAGATTTAGATTTCAAATTTGAAGTTGTCAACATGATAATCCATTATAGGTTTAATAAATTCAGTGATGAATTTGAATTTAAACGTGCGGAAAATTAAATTAAGTGAAAAACTTAATATTGAAAAGTTTGAAATCGGTTTAAAATTAATATTGTGAAAAGTATGAGGAATCCAAACTATGAATTAAGTTGAAGTTGAAGTTGAAAAAGTTAATGGTTTTAAAGATGTTTTAAAATGCATTAAGTATCGAATACATAGATTTCAACATTCATTGTTGAAATAGGCGTTTTCGAGAAATAAGGAAATGGTGGACTATAACACTGTTGTTATAGTAAATGGTTTCCGAAAGGAAATGTTGTTTATAGTATTGGGATTTATATATCTATCTTAAAATTCGAATCCCTATACTAGTGAATTTGAGTTGTCGTAACAATGTTTTACGCAACATTCGTTTTGACTCAAATAAATGTGTTTAAAAGAATGATTTCCTTTAAAAATGAAATATATACTTAATTTTGATTCAAGTATATTGAATATTTTCCGTGTTGAAAATAAATGAACTTGTGAATTACTTATTATTAAATAAGTATGGAAATATTTTCCAATATGAAATGAAAGGTTTGAAAATTTATCTTTTAAAGATAAAGTGAAAAGTGAATGTTTTGAGATTTTATCTTTTAAAGATAAATTGAAATGAATATGTGAAATCGATTTGAAAATCGTATATTCATAGATATTTTGGAAATGTAAATTCACTATAGAATTTATAAAAGAAAGAGAAATTTGTTAAAAATAAATATTGATTTATTTTTGAAGTGTGGAAATAAATTTACGGATTTGGAACGTAAGTTTAAAATAAATCGGTAAGGATTTATTGATTTAAGTGAACCATTTTAAGTTTAAAATGGATAAATATTTGAAAATGTTTCCGTTTAAGGAAATTGCTTTGAAATTTGTTTTCAAAGATTGAAAGGTGAAAATTGATTTGAAATTTGTTTTCAAATGGTTAAGTGTGGAAAATTATATATCTTGTAAAGATATTATTTTTTTGGGAAATATGGACAATTAGTTCAACTTGGAAATTTTTCAAGAAGATTGAATTTTGAGTTAAATTGAGTTTAACTTTGACACCCAAAAAACGATTTAAGTTGAACTTTGAATTTTGAATGGTTGATTTGGATTGTATGTCTAACATTGTGAATTGACGACATAGCAGTTGATCTCTATTAAATATATATTTGTTGGTGGCGGAGAATTTATTCTCTTAGCTTAACACCCTTCTCTGAGACGTACGAGCTCAGAGGTTATATATCGATAGACATCAATTATGTGTTGAGAATTGACGATGTAACGTGAAATCCAAATCGAATGTGAAGTCGATAATAAATTGAATTATGAATGTGAATTAGGTTTGAGATAACCTTAAAATTCAAATCGACTTAGAGGAAAATTTGAAATGGATAATGAAATGGAAAATTTTGGAATCCTCTATTTGTTATGGATATGAAATATTGTGGTTTTCAGAACGTATATATGAGAATACGATAAATTCGAAAACCATTAGTTTGGAAAGAAATTGTTATGGAAAACTTATGTAAGTACATGAGTATGATATGTACGAACTATGAAATGAAGTACTATGTATGTATGATATTATGTTTTCCAAACTGAGGATATGGAAAAGTACCTTCCATTTGAAAATTGGTGAAGGTATTAGAACTCGATATGAGTGTCCATTTGAAATTCGTAGCTACGTTGAATTTCCATATGTGGAATGTCCATTCGGACAAAAATCCCCCATGATGGATCATCGTGTTTGGGATCGGGAACTAGCGGAATTCGAGGGGCGAGATGCCTATGGGTACAAGCGATTCTACTGGGATAGTAGCGTAACCGCCGGGTATACCGCGATCTAGATGATATGAAATAGCGTAATTCGAGAGGCGAGATGCCTAGGTTTACAAGCGACTCTACTGGGATAGTAGCGTAACCGCCGTGTAAACCGCGATCTGATGGTATAGCGTAATTCGTGGGGCGAGATGCCTACAGTTACAAGCGATTCCACTGGGATAGTGGCGCAACCGGCGAGTAAACTGCGATCTATGCAACAACCATGGCGAAATTCAAGAGATGAGAAATCTATAGTTTACAAGCGATTCTACTGGGATAGTAGCGCAATCGCCGGGTAAACTGTGATCCATGGGGGAATGTGCTTTCCATATCCATTTTTAAAAGAATTTTTAAAAGTATTTTCACTGGGAATTGAAGCAAGTATATTTAGTACTTAGAGATTTTTAGTCTTGCGCCTGGCCAGCGTATGCCTAATGTCTGTAAGAACGACAATAGACTTGTTAAATTTCGAGTTAGCAAGTAGTTTCGAACTTTAGATGGCAAATCAATAATCTGGAATCAAAAAATTGCATAATTCCAACCTAATAAATTAAGGAAGAGGATTTTTGAAATGTTTTGAAAGTCTACAGCTTTGGAAAAGTTATACTATGTAAATCTCTTAAATGAAGAATTTCAAGTTTAAATTTGAGTTTTGCAAGTCGAAAATTTTGGTAAAAGACTTTTGCGTCATGATTGTAGAAATCAATAAAACAAATGGAATGAATCCTATATTTATTTATAAGTTTAGAACTTAGTAAAATTGTGTAGGGTATAAATATCGGTGAAATTTAGCAATCGTTTTCCTAACTTATAATTTCGGGACGAAATTCTTTAAGGAGGGAAGATTGTAACAACCCAGAATTTTGAACAATTTAAAAATGAAAATATTTAATTAATTTTAAATATTTGAATGATGGTTTAAATTGAATTCCCAATATAACTGTGAATTTGGCGATTAAATATTAAAATTTAATCTATACAAAGTTGAATAAAAATTTAAATTTGGCTTTGGAGTTGAAATTGAATACTGAATTTGTATTTAAAATTCAAACTAATGACTTAGGAAAATAATTTGGATTTAAGAATTTTTATTTATGTAAATTAATATAAATTGATGTTTGATAGTTGAACTTTAAAACGTTTTTATATCTATGAAATTTACTAAAGAAAATATATACAAAACAAATTGAATTTAAAAATGAAAAAAATATATAAAATAACAAAAGCAATAAAAAAAAGTGAAATAAAATAAGAAACAAAAAAAAGAAAAATTATTATGAAGCATTGTACAAATTAATAAATTCAGCCACCCTACCCCTTCATCATTTCAAAGCAGAGAGAAGGAAAAGAAAAACCAAACGAAATAATGGCAGCCGTTCCTCTTTAGTCTTCATTCGTTCGAAACCCTAAATCAAGCAAAGGAAAAGAAAATGGCGGCCACGAGTTCTTCATCCCCAAAAAATTAGGGCTTTCGTCTTCGCTTGCTCAATTGGTCCTTCGCCTCGCTCGCGACTGCTCCGATTTGCAAAGGTGAGTGATTTTTATTTCACTCACATCTAGTTCAACTAGGTGCTTTGCTTTGCGTCTGCTTTGATTTCGCCGCTGATGATTTCTGACTTGTTTTTTTTTTACTGATTCGATCTCCTGGTTATCTCGGCACTGTTTCATTTAGATGTGGATGACTTTGCTGATTTTTCTATTTCGTATAAAATTGATACTGGACTTTGGTCATTTGTGTTCACGGCCTCTGGTCATTTGGCTCTAGTTGTACTCGGGTAAATCTGCATTTGGCTCGGGTTTATGTTGCAGTTTTCAAAGTTTTAAAAATTTAACAAGTTTCAAAGTTTAAATTGTTTGGAATTTATCTCGTTCGACTTGTACTTTGCTGTGTTTTACTTAAATTTGTCGAGTGTTTTTGAACTAAGCATTGATTCCTATTATGACTTGGGTCTTGACTTCTGGTGACACTCGTGCATTAACATGGTTTTGGTTTGAAAAGGTTCGACCTTTCTGTTGATATTCTGGTTTGACTTGTGCTTATAATTCGATTTTGCCTTACCTTAACAGTGGCTTCGGCTCTTGAGATAGTCGCATTTGTTTTGGTTGTATAAATTGGCTTTGGCATCACTCTGTTTCACTGTCATGTTTGCATTTGTGCTTCCCTTGATGTTGCGCTGCTTCATCATGGCACCTGACTTATTTTAATTCTCCTAATTCTTGATTTAAAAATCAAGCTTTAGTTAATGCTTTTGATTTATGAAACCAAATTACGAAATTAACATGTTTGGATTTTGGTAGAAATCAACATGCCTTGATATTTCTTATGTTTCCAGAGACAATAACTAATATTTTAACTTACTTAAAATTTTAAATATTAACTTAAGGTAATCAACAACTTCATTTTTTTTATAAATTTCATTCTATCAGAAACTTAATTAAATGATAAGTATTTTAATGAAGTTTGTGCCTGGAAAATTTAAACAGAACTGGCAAAGGAAAAAAAAAGGGGGGGGGGGTTACTTACTTGTTTTCTACTGAAGTACAGAGACAGCCCTTTAATCTGTTTTGCTTTAGCTCGTGCTTTTCTATGGTTAACAAATTGATGCTCACGGTTTTGGTTTCTCTGGTTAAACTGTATTTTGATTCCTGGCATTTTTACTTTGTAATGAAGGTTGACTTGTTCATTAACCTGACTGTGACGATTTCACTGTGCTCATTTTTAAGTCACTGCCTTGTATTTGGTGTACATTTGTTTTGGTGCTTTGTTGGCCTGTAGCTCCATGCTGCCACCCCTGTGTCATTTTTTACTTTGAGGCAAATAGTTTATCGAGGTAGTTTCGAGCTCTGCATAGTGCTTATGCATCGAGTCATGTTGTTGTTGAGGTTTTGTGTTATTGAATTTGAACTGTCGGATGCACTGGTCTCTCTCGTCTTTGATTTGTGCACTGACATGAGTTTGAACCATTTTCACACTGTTGTTTCGTGTTGCATCCACTTGATTCATTATTGTTGTGTGCTGTGGTGCCATATCTTTGGTGCCCTCACCTTCATACCGCTGTCATGACTTGATGTTGATTTCTTGTTGCCTCTTGCAGTTTTGTTTTTGCAAGTTTACGACTTGGTTGAAGTTGTTGGTTCAGTTCATACTGAACTTTGACTCGTGTATGCTTCTGATTTGAATGAAACATTTATATTGTGTCTACACTGTGTATTCGAGTCTGATTCGTGTAGTCTTGCATTTGGATTATGATTATTGTCACTGTACACCTGTATAGGTCTGAAGCACTTTTATACGGCCTGGTTGCTTCACCATTGATTTAGTCATGAGAAGGTTTTTACTGTGAACATACTTGTATTCAGATTTGTGGTTGCGTATGCACATGTTTTCACTGGCATTTGACTTGTAGTCTGCAGTGTGCATTGCTGCTTGCCGTTCACTGAATTGATTTGAAACTCACTTGACTTTGCACTTGACCATATACATACTTATGATTCTGAGTTGTATAGTCTACCTACTGGTATTATTATGTAGTCTGAGGTGCTATTTGTTCATTTATGTGTACATTTGTTTGCATTTCCCTGAGTCACGTATATCACTCCATTGAATTGCTTGCATTGGTCTACAAGTGATGTAACGACCCAGAAATTTTATTAAATTAAAATTTGAATATTTAATTAATTTTAAATATTAATAAGTGAATTTATAAGTCAAATAAATTTTTATTTGAATTATTGGATTTAATTGGATAATTAAATCGATAATTTAATACGTTAAATTATGGAAATAATTGAAAATTGAGTTAAAAATGATTGAAAATAATTTGGAAAATTTTATTTAATCATACTGGAGTTATAGAAATATTTTAGAACTTTTAAAATCGAATTAAAAGTTAATTTGTGAAAATTGAATATTTTAATATTTAATAATCGACTGTAAAATAGCCAATTTTTGAACAGTCTCAGAATTGAACGAAACCAGTTCCATTGGATCCGTAATAGTTAGTTATTACCGGATTTCAGTTTTCGTGTCAACCGGAGCTATCGTTTGATCGTGGCAGCTCGAAACGCATCGAATCGTTTTTAATTTAAATTTGGCGAGTCAAAATAGCCATTTTTCAAAAAGTCTCGGAATTCGACGAAACCAGTTTCATCGGATCCGTAATGTGATATTATTGTAAGGTTTCAAATTTCAAGTCAATTGGATTTACCGTTTGTCCGGTACAAATTAAAACGCCTAGAAATCGACTTAAATCGGTTTAATTCAAATTGAACGTTTTCTGCCATAACTCGCACATACTTCCGGATTAGCTTCCGAAACCTGTTCCATTGTGTCCGGAACGCGGGATAAACCCTAGGTACGCTGGTTACGGCGTCTAAATCGGAGTTTGGAATTCCCGGGATGAATAGTGTTTACGCTTGCTCGTTCTTTATAAATAGCCCTCACTCTAAAATAATAAAAAAAAAGAGCAAAACCCTAATTCTATTCTTGCAGCCGCCACTTTTGAATGAAGGGCCAGAAATTTCCCAAATTCAATTCTTAATCTCTTCCAATCCATCAAGAATTGGCCAAAGTTGTTAACTACAACATTGAAGAGCATGGAGAGAGCTTTAATTTCATACGGTGATGATCGGATTTGGCGTCGCGTGGAGGGAGTGATGTGTGGCCGTTCTCTACAGTTTTGGCACGCGTTTCGAGGCAAATCCTAGGGCCGAGTGTCAAGGTGCATGGGCCGAACATGGTGGAGGAGGAGTGCTTCGCGTTGGTGTATCCCGATCGAATTCTAGTTGAGCGTGGAGTTTGCAATATTTAACCCTAATTACATATTATGGGTTCGGCCTCATTTTTCATTTCCTGGAGATGAACGAGAGGGGGAAGAAGATAGTAAGGGACGGTCCAGATTTGGAGCTTGATGGATCAACGGCCTGCACTAGCTTAGGTTATAAAAATTTAAGCTTTTGTTGTAAATTGTTAATATAAATATGTTCAAACTTCAATAATCAATAACTTTTTCATACGAGGTCGAAAAAATGCAAACTCAGTTGCGTTGGAATCGTATGGACGAGCACTACGCGATGGAGTTGGTTTGGAGTCGTTTGGAGTTAGTGTGAATTTCGGGTAAAATTAAACGCGCGTTTAATTTTATTCGAAATAAAAGCTAAAACGGAAATTAAAACCAAGGTGAGAATTTCTCACTCAATCGAATAGATTTCGATTTTATTTTAAATAGTTAGATTTAAAATATTTGAATGCATGTTTGAATGATGACTGTAAATTATTGATTGTTAAAATAGACATTATACGCCGTTAGTAAGCGGATGTTATTTAATATAAACATATACCGCGAATATTTCATAAACAGTGAAATTGGTATTATATATAATATCAATATATATATATATTGGCATATGTATATATTGCAGTTGTTGATTTCCCGCATTTTTGTTTAGCGGATGAGACCCTATTACGCCGTTATTAAGCGGATAATATTTAATAAGAACATGTACCGCGATAATTTCGTACTGGAGCGAAATTGGTATTGTGCTAATGTTTTTGGATGCAGGAAACAGGTTGGAGGGATCCAACTGGATTCCTCAACAGTTTTTATTTTATTTCAGATATTTTGATATTTGATTGATTATCATATCGATATATGATGGATCGTTGTTAGTCGTGATTGACTATTTGGTGTGTAGCATCATTGGACCCAGATTTGGGATTTTAAAATGATTTTAAAGTGATTTTTGAAAATATACTATATTTTTGGAATTGATCCATTTCAAATAAATAAACGTTATAATTTTTAATGTTATAAAAATTATGATTTTTAAGAAATATAGTTAAAAGCTGATTTTTGAAAATAAGGAATTAATGACTTTATAAAAGAGTTTAAATTGGGATTCTGAACTAGTTATAAAAAGTTTAAATATAGGATTTATAAAATTTAATTATTTTATAAATCAGTATGGTGAAGTTTTTAAAAGAATTTAAAGACGTTTTAAAGAATAATAATATAAACTGATTTATATTAAGAGATTTATAAATGGATATTTATAAATTGAAATATGGACATTATAAAACGAGTTTTTATAAGTGTTTGAATGTAGTGGAAATGAATTTCATAAATGAATGAAATTTATAGAATTATAAACTGTGAAGTTATAAATGAAAATTATAAATAGCAAGATTTATAAATTTAGTGAAATTATTTGAAGAATAGATTGGTTAAATAAATGAATCTTATAAGTTATAAAATTTATAAATTGGAAAGTCTTTAAAAGAACGATTTTGTAAAATAATCGTATTGTAAGCATTTGACTTATAATATGGACTTTAGTTCATAATTGAGATATAAAGTAAATAGGTTAATAAAGAAAATTTATAAAGAAAGAAGTTATAAAACAAATAGAAATGGAGTTTATAAACGTTGTTTTATAAATTCGAAAACGACTTATTTTGATAAGTTAATTGTTGAAACCTATTAATGGAGTTATATTCACGTTTTTAGACAGTGAAAAATCCTTAGAGTAAAATGAATAAAAGGATGAAATTTGTTAAAGAAGTATATTCACGTTTTTGAATAGTGAATGATATATTAAAGAAACTGTTTTGAATGAGATGTTTAAATTGAATTAAAACGATCTAACGATGTTTTACGCAACATTCGTTTTGGCCCAAATAAATACGTTTAAGTAAATGATTTCCTTAAAGAATGAAATATATACTTAATTCGATTTAAGTATATTGAATATTTTCTAAGTGTTGAAAATAAAAAGATTTGTGAATTACTTATTTTTAATAAGTATGGAATTGTTTTCCAATATAAAGTGAATATATTGAATTTATCTTTTTGGAGGATAAATTGAAAATGAATTATTGAAATCGTATATGCACGAATATTTTGAAATATAAATTCATTATGGAATTTATATGTGAAAAGTGAAATTGGTTAAAAATAAATATTGATTTATTTTTGACGTATTGAAATTATATATCTAGTAAAGATATTTTGGAAAATAAATAAGTTGGAAAATTATTTGGAATCTGGTGATGTATGCATATCAATTGATAGTTCAATAACCGACTATCAGTATTTCCCTTTGAATGGGTATTTGATGTGATTTGATTGAATTTGAATGTCACACTTATTTTTGAATAAGCGCTCACTATTCGGGTTAACCGGGAAAGGACCATGGGGTCGTATAACCCATTCCGAATATGTGATACGTCGTTGTGAATTGCATTGAAGATCGGTGTTGAAGACCCGGTATTTGCGAGAGCGATAGGATGACCTATCGATTGTTTCTGCACCGAGTCGCGCCGGTATAGAAACTCCCTAAGTGATGGGAAATCCGATCAGGATTGTGAATATCCGGATTGCAAGGACTTCTTTGTAAGTGCCTTCGGTTCTGTTCGATCCCGGAACAGACTTGTATGGATTGTATGCCTGACATTACAATTTGAGATATAAAGCCGATTTCTTTCAAATATATTTCTGTTGGTGGCGGAGAATTTATTCTTTGCTTAACACCCTTCTTTGAGACGTACGAGCTCAAAGGTTATATAGTTGAAGTTATCAGCGATATATCCCATTTTGGTAATGTGACATGCTGAGTGATGCTGAAATGATCATTGTGTTGATTATTGTGATAGGATCATTTATTTGATCGTCTATCTTAGTGATCATCGTGTTGATCATTTGTTGACCCAAAGCATGGCTTTTATATAAAGTATGTTTTTGTGGACGTGACTTCGTCGAGCCTCACATCCCGGAAATGGTCAAAACAGGAAAGATGCGGCAAGGTTATTAGGGGTTGCTGTAGCTCCCCTTAGGGTATGTGCATTTCCTTCTGGAAAGGGGTGGTATCATGGTATGGAGCCCAGATACTTACTCATGTTGAAAACACTCTATTTATTATGGTGTGATGTTGGATATCGAGCGCTCGGTTGAAAAGGTCCTAAAGGACCGGGGAATGGCGTGCTCGTGTCAGTAGTTACCCAGTTAGGGGTAACCCGGCCTTGTGTTGGCAGAGATCCGGTTTGGTTCTCGGGGATGTCTTTCCAGAGGCATTCTCAGTGGCAATGGGAAGTTCCTTGGCCTGACCATTTGTTGGAAATCCAATTCCCAATACGAAACTTGTACGGTATTAGTTGTAGAACCTGCCATTCACTTATGGTGGTCACCACTGTTTGGATGGTAGCTATAGTAGGCATAGTTCGAAATGTCTATGTTGGCTAAGATTTATATTCTACTTTCGAAATATTTCCTACACTATACACTAATAATAATATCAAATGTTATTTTAAATGCGTATCAAGCATCTTTGACTATCATAAGGAGAAATCTCCTCCGATTCTGCGTTTGCATGTGTGTGTGTGCGGGAGGCCTTATGGTAGTCTCATTTTTAAAAGCATTGCGAATTGATTAAAAATATTCCTCTATTTTGATTTTAAAGTTAAATAAACTGTTTTGAGTTCTCACACCAGTCACATGACTGACTCGGAGTTTATTGTTTTCCTTCCTAAACTCTGGGTGCCCACCAATTTCCACACGGGCAGTCAAGAGTTAGGTTTATCAGGATATTCTGGATATTCTGGAGTTGCTGGAGGCAAGCTGGATGGCATGGCGTATTACTAGTTTATATAGTATTTCTTTTTCCGCTGCACTGTTTGTTGTTGTATGTTGTTGTACACTCTGATGATATGATGTAATGAAATGTAATGTAATGTAATAACTGATATAGTTCTTTGTTTAAAGATTATTCATTCATTATTATATGTTGTTCCGCTGCGAATTGTGAGATTCTGTTGTTGTTCTTTTTGTTTCCTTTCTGTCCGTTCTATTTTCAAATTCTCTTTTTCTATTTTTAAAATTTTTCTATCTTCTGTTTTTCTAATTCTCTGTTTTCTAAAAATTGTCTATCTTCTTTTCCCTCTATTTTTCTTTTTCTTTCTTCTTTTTCTCTCTTCTTTCTTTTCTTTTCTTTTTAAAACCCATAACATTCCGGGTTTTCGGCCTTTGATTTCTCGGCAGTCGATAAAGTGAGTGTCGATGTCGGATTTTCGGAGAACGAAATCCCCGGCTGTTACAT
Organism: Allium cepa; assembly: GCA_030765085.1. Classification (NCBI taxonomy): domain Eukaryota; kingdom Viridiplantae; phylum Streptophyta; class Magnoliopsida; order Asparagales; family Amaryllidaceae; genus Allium; species Allium cepa. The sequence goes on from CM060934.1 coordinate 210,477,258, forward strand.
TTGGTATCAGAGCTGATGGTTAAGCGACAACCATGGTTCTGTTGGGTATTATTCATTAGAGATAGAGTCAGTAGTACTCTAGAATGAGTTTGAGTGTAATAATAGCTATGAGAGCGTATTTGTTAGTGAATATGAAATTGTTTTATATTGTGATGATTGGTTTATTGAGTGGCATATGAACCTTCGTCAGCACGGTCAGTCAAACTATGCCGAAGGGGTTTCTAAACACTTGAATAGAACAATTCGACACAGTATTGTTTTAAATTGGGTAAATGCAATAATATAATTTGATTATATTTTATATATAAAGAAATAATTTTTCAAAATTATTAAATTGTATGTAAGTTGATTGTTAGGTTGTTTGAATAATCTAAATAAAAGAAGAATTGTACAAGTAAAAGAATTATAAGAGTTGAATAAATTGGAATGGAAATCAATTTAATGTTAAACCAAATTGGATGAATATAAGCAAAGGAAATTTGGTTGTAATAAATATACATTGGTTGTTATATGATTGTTGATTGATTGTATATAATTCATTAAGTGTTAATGAAATTGAAAGCTATGAAATTGAATTCAAACTTGAAGAAAATAAGTTGAATAGAATTGAATGTAAATTAGATTCAATTAGTAAATGTAAACTAATTGAATTGAAAATGAATGTTAATTGGTTGATGGTTGCATTTGTTGCTTTAGTTGCATTTGCTATATTATGTAGTAGTTATGTTGATATATGTTGTATATCGATACTATGCTTTATATACATGATTCTCATGTTGTTTGTTGAGTTTAGTAGGTGCGGATCGCGTTTGCTTCGCATTTGGAGTTCGCTTTAGCGCTATATTAGCCGTATATGCTTGCTAATAAAGTATAAGGTACATATCTCGGATTAAATATCGTACTTTTACACTTTTTTCCCTTCGGGATGCCTCATTACTTGATGAGATGTATATTTGTGATATATATACTGTCATTTTTTTTTCGGTTCGAGCCGCGCAAAGGAGACTATGGCGAATTTTTCCGAAAATTTAAGGCGTTAGAAAAATTTTGAGAAAATGGGAAAATTTTGAAAACTTAAACTTTGATTTGGAATTGAAAGTTAAATGATATAATTGTTTTTGAAAAGATAACTAAGTATGATTTGAAAACTTAGTAAAGTATTATAAGAAGTTTAATTATAAATTTTGGAAAGTTAATAGATTCTGTAATCTTCTTACTTATAATTTCGAGGACGAAATTCTTTTAAGGGGGAAAGATTGTAACGACCCAGAAATTTTATTAAATTAAAATTTGAATATTTAATTAATTTTAAATATTAATAAGTGAATTTATAAGTCAAATAAATTTTTATTTGAATTATTGGATTTAATTGGATAATTAAATCGATAATTTAATACGTTAAATTATGGAAATAATTGAAAATTGAGTTAAAAATGATTGAAAATAATTTGGAAAATTTTATTTAATCATACTGGAGTTATAGAAATATTTTAGAACTTTTAAAATCGAATTAAAAGTTAATTTGTGAAAATTGAATATTTTAATATTTAATAATCGACTGTAAAATAGCCAATTTTTGAACAGTCTCAGAATTGAACGAAACTAGTTCCATTGGATCCGTAATAGTTAGTTATTACCGGATTTCAATTTTCGTGTCAATCGGAGCTATCGTTTGATCGTGGCAGCTCGAAACGCATCGAATCGTTTTTAATTTAAATTTGGCGAGTCAAAATAGCCATTTTTCAAAAAGTCTCGGAATTCGACGAAACCAGTTTCATCGGATCCGTAATGTGATATTATTGTAAGGTTTCAAATTTCAAGTCAATTGGATTTACCGTTTGTCCGGTACAAATTAAAACGCCTAGAAATCGACTTAAATCGGTTTAATTCAAATTGAACGTTTTCTGCCATAACTCGCACATACTTCCGGATTAGCTTCCGAAACCTGTTCCATTGTGTCCGGAACGCGGGATAAACCCTAGGTACGCTGGTTACGGCGTCTAAATCGGAGTTCGGAATTCCCGGGATGAATAGTGTTTACGCTTGCTCGTTCTTTATAAATAGCCCTCACTCTAAAATAATAAAAAAAAAGAGCAAAACCCTAATTCTATTCTTGCAGCCGCCACTTTTGAATGAAGGGCCAGAAATTTCCCAAATTCAATTCTTAATCTCTTCCAATCCATCAAGAATTGGCCAAAGTTGTTAACTACAACATTGAAGAGCATGGAGAGAGCTTTAATTTCATACGGTGATGATCGGATTTGGCGTCGCGTGGAGGGAGTGATGTGTGGCCGTTCTCTACAGTTTTGGCACGCGTTTCGAGGCAAATCCTAGGGCCGAGTGTCAAGGTGCATGGGCCGAACATGGTGGAGGAGGAGTGCTTCGCGTTGGTGTATCCCGATCGAATTCTAGTTGAGCGTGGAGTTTGCAATATTTAACCCTAATTACATATTATGGGTTCGGCCTCATTTTTCATTTCCTGGAGATGAACGAGAGGGGGAAGAAGATAGTAAGGGACGGTCCAGATTTGGAGCTTGATGGATCAACGGCCTGCACTAGCTTAGGTTATAAAAATTTAAGCTTTTGTTGTAAATTGTTAATATAAATATGTTCAAACTTCAATAATCAATAACTTTTTCATACGAGGTCGAAAAAATGCAAACTCAGTTGCGTTGGAATCGTATGGACGAGCACTACGCGATGGAGTTGGTTTGGAGTCGTTTGGAGTTAGTGTGAATTTCGGGTAAAATTAAACGCGCGTTTAATTTTATTCGAAATAAAAGCTAAAACGGAAATTAAAACCAAGGTGAGAATTTCTCACTCAATCGAATAGATTTCGATTTTATTTTAAATAGTTAGATTTAAAATATTTGAATGCATGTTTGAATGATGACTGTAAATTATTGATTGTTAAAATAGACATTATACGCCGTTAGTAAGCGGATGTTATTTAATATAAACATATACCGCGAATATTTCATAAACAGTGAAATTGGTATTATATATAATATCAATATATATATATATTGGCATATGTATATATTGCAGTTGTTGATTTCCCGCATTTTTGTTTAGCGGATGAGACCCTATTACGCCGTTATTAAGCGGATAATATTTAATAAGAACATGTACCGCGATAATTTCGTACTGGAGCGAAATTGGTATTGTGCTAATGTTTTTGGATGCAGGAAACAGGTTGGAGGGATCCAACTGGATTCCTCAACAGTTTTTATTTTATTTCAGATATTTTGATATTTGATTGATTATCATATCGATATATGATGGATCGTTGTTAGTCGTGATTGACTATTTGGTGTGTAGCATCATTGGACCCAGATTTGGGATTTTAAAATGATTTTAAAGTGATTTTTGAAAATATACTATATTTTTGGAATTGATCCATTTCAAATAAATAAACGTTATAATTTTTAATGTTATAAAAATTATGATTTTTAAGAAATATAGTTAAAAGCTGATTTTTGAAAATAAGGAATTAATGACTTTATAAAAGAGTTTAAATTGGGATTCTGAACTAGTTATAAAAAGTTTAAATATAGGATTTATAAAATTTAATTATTTTATAAATCAGTATGGTGAAGTTTTTAAAAGAATTTAAAGACGTTTTAAAGAATAATAATATAAACTGATTTATATTAAGAGATTTATAAATGGATATTTATAAATTGAAATATGGACATTATAAAACGAGTTTTTATAAGTGTTTGAATGTAGTGGAAATGAATTTCATAAATGAATGAAATTTATAGAATTATAAACTGTGAAGTTATAAATGAAAATTATAAATAGCAAGATTTATAAATTTAGTGAAATTATTTGAAGAATAGATTGGTTAAATAAATGAATCTTATAAGTTATAAAATTTATAAATTGGAAAGTCTTTAAAAGAACGATTTTGTAAAATAATCGTATTGTAAGCATTTGACTTATAATATGGACTTTAGTTCATAATTGAGATATAAAGTAAATAGGTTAATAAAGAAAATTTATAAAGAAAGAAGTTATAAAACAAATAGAAATGGAGTTTATAAACGTTGTTTTATAAATTCGAAAACGACTTATTTTGATAAGTTAATTGTTGAAACCTATTAATGGAGTTATATTCACGTTTTTAGACAGTGAAAAATCCTTAGAGTAAAATGAATAAAAGGATGAAATTTGTTAAAGAAGTATATTCACGTTTTTGAATAGTGAATGATATATTAAAGAAACTGTTTTGAATGAGATGTTTAAATTGAATTAAAACGATCTAACGATGTTTTACGCAACATTCGTTTTGGCCCAAATAAATACGTTTAAGTAAATGATTTCCTTAAAGAATGAAATATATACTTAATTCGATTTAAGTATATTGAATATTTTCTAAGTGTTGAAAATAAAAAGATTTGTGAATTACTTATTTTTAATAAGTATGGAATTGTTTTCCAATATAAAGTGAATATATTGAATTTATCTTTTTGGAGGATAAATTGAAAATGAATTATTGAAATCGTATATGCACGAATATTTTGAAATATAAATTCATTATGGAATTTATATGTGAAAAGTGAAATTGGTTAAAAATAAATATTGATTTATTTTTGACGTATTGAAATTATATATCTAGTAAAGATATTTTGGAAAATAAATAAGTTGGAAAATTATTTGGAATCTGGTGATGTATGCATATCAATTGATAGTTCAATAACCGACTATCAGTATTTCCCTTTGAATGGGTATTTGATGTGATTTGATTGAATTTGAATGTCACACTTATTTTTGAATAAGCGCTCACTATTCGGGTTAACCGGGAAAGGACCATGGGGTCGTATAACCCATTCCGAATATGTGATACGTCGTTGTGAATTGCATTGAAGATCGGTGTTGAAGACCCGGTATTTGCGAGAGCGATAGGATGACCTATCGATTGTTTCTGCACCGAGTCGCGCCGGTATAGAAACTCCCTAAGTGATGGGAAATCCGATCAGGATTGTGAATATCCGGATTGCAAGGACTTCTTTGTAAGTGCCTTCGGTTCTGTTCGATCCCGGAACAGACTTGTATGGATTGTATGCCTGACATTACAATTTGAGATATAAAGCCGATTTCTTTCAAATATATTTCTGTTGGTGGCGGAGAATTTATTCTTTGCTTAACACCCTTCTTTGAGACGTACGAGCTCAAAGGTTATATAGTTGAAGTTATCAGCGATATATCCCATTTTGGTAATGTGACATGCTGAGTGATGCTGAAATGATCATTGTGTTGATTATTGTGATAGGATCATTTATTTGATCGTCTATCTTAGTGATCATCGTGTTGATCATTTGTTGACCCAAAGCATGGCTTTTATATAAAGTATGTTTTTGTGGACGTGACTTCGTCGAGCCTCACATCCCGGAAATGGTCAAAACAGGAAAGATGCGGCAAGGTTATTAGGGGTTGCTGTAGCTCCCCTTAGGGTATGTGCATTTCCTTCTGGAAAGGGGTGGTATCATGGTATGGAGCCCAGATACTTACTCATGTTGAAAACACTCTATTTATTATGGTGTGATGTTGGATATCGAGCGCTCGGTTGAAAAGGTCCTAAAGGACCGGGGAATGGCGTGCTCGTGTCAGTAGTTACCCAGTTAGGGGTAACCCGGCCTTGTGTTGGCAGAGATCCGGTTTGGTTCTCGGGGATGTCTTTCCAGAGGCATTCTCAGTGGCAATGGGAAGTTCCTTGGCCTGACCATTTGTTGGAAATCCAATTCCCAATACGAAACTTGTACGGTATTAGTTGTAGAACCTGCCATTCACTTATGGTGGTCACCACTGTTTGGATGGTAGCTATAGTAGGCATAGTTCGAAATGTCTATGTTGGCTAAGATTTATATTCTACTTTCGAAATATTTCCTACACTATACACTAATAATAATATCAAATGTTATTTTAAATGCGTATCAAGCATCTTTGACTATCATAAGGAGAAATCTCCTCCGATTCTGCGTTTGCATGTGTGTGTGTGCGGGAGGCCTTATGGTAGTCTCATTTTTAAAAGCATTGCGAATTGATTAAAAATATTCCTCTATTTTGATTTTAAAGTTAAATAAACTGTTTTGAGTTCTCACACCAGTCACATGACTGACTCGGAGTTTATTGTTTTCCTTCCTAAACTCTGGGTGCCCACCAATTTCCACACGGGCAGTCAAGAGTTAGGTTTATCAGGATATTCTGGATATTCTGGAGTTGCTGGAGGCAAGCTGGATGGCATGGCGTATTACTAGTTTATATAGTATTTCTTTTTCCGCTGCACTGTTTGTTGTTGTATGTTGTTGTACACTCTGATGATATGATGTAATGAAATGTAATGTAATGTAATAACTGATATAGTTCTTTGTTTAAAGATTATTCATTCATTATTATATGTTGTTCCGCTGCGAATTGTGAGATTCTGTTGTTGTTCTTTTTGTTTCCTTTCTGTCCGTTCTATTTTCAAATTCTCTTTTTCTATTTTTAAAATTTTTCTATCTTCTGTTTTTCTAATTCTCTGTTTTCTAAAAATTGTCTATCTTCTTTTCCCTCTATTTTTCTTTTTCTTTCTTCTTTTTCTCTCTTCTTTCTTTTCTTTTCTTTTTAAAACCCATAACATTCCGGGTTTTCGGCCTTTGATTTCTCGGCAGTCGATAAAGTGAGTGTCGATGTCGGATTTTCGGAGAACGAAATCCCTGGCTGTTACATTTGGTATCAGAGCTGATGGTTAAGCGACAACCATGGTTCTGTTGGGTATTATTCATTAGAGATAGAGTCAGTAGTACTCTAGAATGAGTTTGAGTGTAATAATAGCTATGAGAGCGTATTTGTTAGTGAATATGAAATTGTTTTATATTGTGATGATTGGTTTATTGAGTGGCATATGAACCTTCGTCAGCACGGTCAGTCAAACTATGCCGAAGGGGTTTCTAAACACTTGAATAGAACAATTCGACACAGTATTGTTTTAAATTGGGTAAATGCAATAATATAATTTGATTATATTTTATATATAAAGAAATAATTTTTCAAAATTATTAAATTGTATGTAAGTTGATTGTTAGGTTGTTTGAATAATCTAAATAAAAGAAGAATTGTACAAGTAAAAGAATTATAAGAGTTGAATAAATTGGAATGGAAATCAATTTAATGTTAAACCAAATTGGATGAATATAAGCAAAGGAAATTTGGTTGTAATAAATATACATTGGTTGTTATATGATTGTTGATTGATTGTATATAATTCATTAAGTGTTAATGAAATTGAAAGCTATGAAATTGAATTCAAACTTGAAGAAAATAAGTTGAATAGAATTGAATGTAAATTAGATTCAATTAGTAAATGTAAACTAATTGAATTGAAAATGAATGTTAATTGGTTGATGGTTGCATTTGTTGCTTTAGTTGCATTTGCTATATTATGTAGTAGTTATGTTGATATATGTTGTATATCGATACTATGCTTTATATACATGATTCTCATGTTGTTTGTTGAGTTTAGTAGGTGCGGATCGCGTTTGCTTCGCATTTGGAGTTCGCTTTAGCGCTATATTAGCCGTATATGCTTGCTAATAAAGTATAAGGTACATATCTCGGATTAAATATCGTACTTTTACACTTTTTTCCCTTCGGGATGCCTCATTACTTGATGAGATGTATATTTGTGATATATATACTGTCATTTTTTTTTCGGTTCGAGCCGCGCAAAGGAGACTATGGCGAATTTTTCCGAAAATTTAAGGCGTTAGAAAATTTTTGAGAAAATGGGAAAATTTTGAAAACTTAAACTTTGATTTGGAATTGAAAGTTAAATGATATAATTGTTTTTGAAAAGATAACTAAGTATGATTTGAAAACTTAGTAAAGTATTATAAGAAGTTTAATTATAAATTTTGGAAAGTTAATAGATTCTGTAATCTTCTTACTTATAATTTCGAGGACGAAATTCTTTTAAGGGGGAAAGATTGTAACGACCCAGAAATTTTATTAAATTAAAATTTGAATATTTAATTAATTTTAAATATTAATAAGTGAATTTATAAGTCAAATAAATTTTTATTTGAATTATTGGATTTAATTGGATAATTAAATCGATAATTTAATACGTTAAATTATGGAAATAATTGAAAATTGAGTTAAAAATGATTGAAAATAATTTGGAAAATTTTATTTAATCATACTGGAGTTATAGAAATATTTTAGAACTTTTAAAATCGAATTAAAAGTTAATTTGTGAAAATTGAATATTTTAATATTTAATAATCGACTGTAAAATAGCCAATTTTTGAACAGTCTCAGAATTGAACGAAACTAGTTCCATTGGATCCGTAATAGTTAGTTATTACCGGATTTCAATTTTCGTGTCAATCGGAGCTATCGTTTGATCGTGGCAGCTCGAAACGCATCGAATCGTTTTTAATTTAAATTTGGCGAGTCAAAATAGCCATTTTTCAAAAAGTCTCGGAATTCGACGAAACCAGTTTCATCGGATCCGTAATGTGATATTATTGTAAGGTTTCAAATTTCAAGTCAATTGGATTTACCGTTTGTCCGGTACAAATTAAAACGCCTAGAAATCGACTTAAATCGGTTTAATTCAAATTGAACGTTTTCTGCCATAACTCGCACATACTTCCGGATTAGCTTCCGAAACCTGTTCCATTGTGTCCGGAACGCGGGATAAACCCTAGGTACGCTGGTTACGGCGTCTAAATCGGAGTTCGGAATTCCCGGGATGAATAGTGTTTACGCTTGCTCGTTCTTTATAAATAGCCCTCACTCTAAAATAATAAAAAAAAAGAGCAAAACCCTAATTCTATTCTTGCAGCCGCCACTTTTGAATGAAGGGCCAGAAATTTCCCAAATTCAATTCTTAATCTCTTCCAATCCATCAAGAATTGGCCAAAGTTGTTAACTACAACATTGAAGAGCATGGAGAGAGCTTTAATTTCATACGGTGATGATCGGATTTGGCGTCGCGTGGAGGGAGTGATGTGTGGCCGTTCTCTACAGTTTTGGCACGCGTTTCGAGGCAAATCCTAGGGCCGAGTGTCAAGGTGCATGGGCCGAACATGGTGGAGGAGGAGTGCTTCGCGTTGGTGTATCCCGATCGAATTCTAGTTGAGCGTGGAGTTTGCAATATTTAACCCTAATTACATATTATGGGTTCGGCCTCATTTTTCATTTCCTGGAGATGAACGAGAGGGGGAAGAAGATAGTAAGGGACGGTCCAGATTTGGAGCCAATCAGTATTGATGTTTTAATGATATTTCAATGGTTTGAATTGATTGGTTTTAAATTGATGATTTTGTTGTTAATTGCCGTTTAGGCAATTCTGATGTTTTTCTAACTTATCTTCGTTAATAATTCCTTCATCTATCTTCGTTGATAATTTGAATCTACTGATTGGTTGTTTAACACTGTTTAGTGTTACCATTTACCGTTATCCGATTTCTTGTTAAAGAGTCGGATAGGTAAATTTATCTTTGACTGTCGTCTAATTTCTATTTAATTATTATTGCCTCTATGCACTAATAACTGAGTTTGAATTAGACTGACCCGTGTATTATTTTCTTTTGAATGTAATACTCGGGTCAGACCGAGTATTTTTACAGCTTGAAGATTTTCAGGCAGCGAAGTTAGAGAGAGGGGAATTACCGCATCGCTAAAGTTTTTCAAGAGTTGTACTTTAAAAAGATATATGTGTATTCCGCTGTATTAAATGTAATTCATTGTATAACTCTGATATTTGTATAAAAAAGAAAAATTCATTTATGTGAAATATGATTATTATTCTGTGATTCTGTGGCTGTTTCTGTTTAAATTCTATAAACTAAATAACAATCCGTCATTTTGAACGTTTCTAGTTGGTTTAATTACCGACTGGGGGCGGTCAGAGCGGTGGGTCGTTACATTTATAATGGCGAATTCTTTGCCGTTATAAACTTATAAGGGCAAAGACTCCGTCATTACAAACATATAACGGCATAGACTTCATCGTTATAATCACCAACCTCTGTTCACTCAAATATCTACGAGAACAACTCAAACTAGTCATGAGAAAGTGAACAAACCATTGTTGGTTGTACCCTAAAAGAATGTTTTCTAACTTTTTAGAAATTAGTATCACTCTTCAATATATATAGGTGCGCAGAAGCGGGGATACATGTTGGCAATGGTTAGGATTTCTCTTATTAAATTCCCTTGTAGATCAAGCCACAACTATAATGATTTCATTCCTTGGTCTTAATTTTGTATGTAGTCAAATATAATGACTTCGAAAAGATTAATTTAAGTATTAAATATGATAGCTTTACATCCCATTATCTATACTATTATATTATTAGTGAGATGCATTTCGAGCTCACAGAAGCCCCCTGAATTTTGTCAGGTGAACAGTCGCGTTTCATAATATTTTTATTTTCCTACCGCATCTACGTTTCCCCCTCGGCTACAAACAAAAAAGTTAGGGTTTCTTAATGGCCGATTATTTTTTCCATCACGGTTTTCCCCTTCATCCTTTTTTCCAGCCACCCAATTTTATTTTTCCTCTTCTTCTGTCCCGCCTCTCCCCTTCCTACTTTTTTCGAACATAAGTAACAGGATCTCCTTTGATTTGTTGTTTTTCCCTTCTGCCTTCGTCGTCCACGCCTCCTCCCAACGTTGCCTGCCAAATTGACTTCGATTCATCGCTAAAGCACCTTGCAACTGACGTTGCCTTTCCATCCCTTTCGCTTTTCCTCCTCTGTGTTCTGGCAGTGGTCGTTTTCTTCAGTCACCGTCTTAGTGGTCCGATTGATTTTAGGTTTCTGCTTCTTCGGGTAATCTGGTTTTTTACTAAAATAATTCTCATGAACCATAAATTATATTTATTTAAAATGGTATCGAATTTTTATTGTTGCAATGTGGAAAAGAAATTTTTTGTTCTTTGCTTTTCACGTTTGTACCTTGCTCCTTTATCAGTAAATCTTTTCGGTTCCTAATTACATCTTATAACATTTCATTTGTTGCCTTTCCATCCTTTTCGCTTTTCCTCCTCTGTGTTCTGGCAGTGGTCATTTTCTTCAGTCACCGTCTTAGTGGTCCGATTGATTTTAGGTTTCTGCTTCTTCGGGTAATCTGGTTTTTTACTAAAATAATTCTCATGAACCATAAATTATATTTATTTAAAATGGTATTGAATTTTTATTGTTGCAATGTGGTAAAGAAAATTTTTGTTCTTTGCTTTTCACGTTTGTACCTTGCTCCTTTATCAGTTACTCTTTTCGGTTCCTAATTACATCTTATAACATTTCATTTGTTGATGATGGAATGATAGTGAGTTTAGACTGCCAATATATGTAGGTTCCATCTTTTCTGCATATGATATTTATTTTACCTGTAATTTTGTTTCTTGCTAAAACTAGGTATACGTTCTTTAATCTATGATTCTAATTTATTTGAACCTAAAATACATGTGATGTTAGTTTATGTATTCTATAATTTTTTACTTCAAATCATAACGTTGAACTTCATAACATAATAGGTGTAATAGGTGCAATGCATTCATAATTTGGATGACAAATAAAAGTCTTATGACTATTTAATAGCATTAAAGGTAAAAACTGAGCAAAAGTATTCTTACAGTACAATAAGTGATAAATATTTAGTCACTTATTGTATATTATAAGTAAAGATATATTGTGGCATCAACCAATTGAAGTCAAAAATGGACACATTATGGGAAGATGTAATCAATTTCTGAAATGATTTTAGTCGATTATCAAGATTATCATCCATATTTCATTTTCAGTTCCAAACTTTGGATAATGCTATTGCTATCATTTCCTACCATATAACACTGTTGAAAGTTGGTTAATTTTAGATGTAAAGCATGATCACAAACACATCAATATGCTATTTCTATAACTGATTCAATACGTTTGTTATAATTTTACATATATTATTGCAAACTTCATTTTCAACTATTGAATAAGCTTATCTTAGAGCGTATGCTCATTTTCTAATGTAAAAAGAGAATTCACATAATTTCATTTACATGCAGACAAAGAATATAAATTTTGCATTATGTCCGTTTAGGTGCAATGTGGAATGCGGCTCAAGAATCTTTTTTCCCTTAGTTGTAAATATCAACACTAACAGAAGTTGTTAAACTTCAATTATATTTAATGGAAAAAACGAAATTAAAGAAAACGAAAGTTATTATTTTTTACTTTTCAATTTCAATATTGACATGATTAAGTAAGATTATTTTTAAAGTAACAATCAAAGAGTTGTACAATTGGTAGAAGGAATCGAAACTGAATTTTTGCATAATCTTCAATTAAATTTTGCGAAATTGAAACTGGAATCATATGGATTCCAGTTACTTATTTTTAATCTTTAAAAAAAATTAGAGTCGTATACCAGTTGAAGGTCAAGTCTGACCTGAATGATTTATACTTCATTTTTTTGCATAGGTTAATTTAAAATATCAAATTTCATTATGTGTTTTGCATTTTGTTTTTTCGAAAAGCTTACGCCTCAACGTTTCAAGGCTTACGCATCACCTCTCAAAATTGAAAATGCCTCATATACGCGTTCGTGCTTTGAAACAATGACTGTGAGTAAATATAAATAAAAGAAAATAATTTGTCCATGTCATGCTTCTCCTTACTCTATCTGTTACTATTTTTTGTAGGTTCATTTTACATCTTTTATGTTGTTTATGAAGTCTCCCTCTAACATTTAAGTGCATTTCTTCAGATGTAATATTAAATCAAGGGAAGTGGTCAGGAAAATTGTTGGTGCCATGCAATCATTAGGTTCTAATTTTACAATATGAAATAAAAACTTATGAGTTCTCAACCGGGTTGTTATTTTGCATTCCATCCATGTTTGCTACTATTTTTGAAACAAAAAGATATTTCATCTACCACAACGGGTTTGCTACTTACCAACAAAAACCATATTTCAAACTATGTCATTCTTCTTATCTATCTTGCTTTGGCTGGAATTTTATTATTTTTGTTGGAAGCAGGTTCTTTGGGGCTCTAGGTGTCTTAAGATTTTGGTTTGCAGAAACTTCTATTACCATCTCTGACTTGATTTTATTCTATAGCGTTTTGTAGCAATCCTCTTGCTTCTTTCCCAAGATGGTTTTATTTTCTGATACGAGGACTTTCGAAGTTCAACATTAAGCGTCGGTCATTTCAATCAAAAATGTATTTCCATTTTGGTACAATCTATATGCATGCTTAATATGTACAAAAATATCAAAACATGCTTTTATATGTATGTTTCTTATGGAATCCATACGTTGACATATATAACAAATACATATTTAGCCATAAAACATGGCCTACCTTTGTCATTAGATGACCTTATCGATTCAAATAGTGGGTGTATGGTTCTGTTCCGGTCATTTTGGTAGATATTGTGCTTTTGGAAGGGAAGGGTAATTAGACAAGTATAGGTATGATTATGTTATCCTACCTTGCCATAGGGAGAAGTGGAGGGTCCGAAGTTGTACTTAATTTCTGCTCTTTGAAAATCCGAATTTTCTATACATGCACTTATTGTCTAGCCTCTCTTAAATTTAGAAACATAAGTGTAACTTATTGGGTCAATTAATTCTATAACAATAGGTGTTAAAAAATTGCAACCACCTTAGAATAATGTGAGAAAATATGCTCTCTGTTACGAAACAATGTACCCAGGACTGTGTGGTTTCCAGTTTTACGCTTTGTGCTATGTGCAACATCTGTCTGTATAAATAAGAAAAACATAAATGAATTGAATATTCTTCATATTTAGGATCTAACATGCCCGTTATGTTACAGTGTCTTTGCACGTATACTTTATGTCACAGGAGTAGGATTTGATCTACTGCCAAAGCCAATGACAGAGAACATGTTGACTCCGGATCATCTTTCGCAAACGTTGATGAAGAATAGTCTGAACTGAAACAAGAAACAGGTGCAATCAATAATTTTACCAAAAATATCTACGTAGGTCCTTGAGACAGTATTAAATTATACTATTATATAATATTATTTTATGACGTCTGCATTTGGTAATGAACCGATAACATTAAAATGTCTGTCTTATATATCAAAGTAAATAATTGTACTGAAATGCTTGGTACATGATGCAAACTCATAAGTTGTTGTGAGTGAAATATTTAATTTAGTCCAACCTTTTATATGTATGTTTTCCAAACTTAGAATGCTTGGTTTGTACAGTTTCTCTGTGATTATGCAAACACGAAGTACATAGTTGATGTGTGTCGTGCATTTCTTTTATCGATGGCACCTGCCACTTTTATTCCACTGTTGTGTTTTTAATATTAAACTGGGTACTTTTAGAATATTAAAAATATTGTAAATCTAAAATATTCTGAAAGTTAATTATTTGATTGGAGGTGGTCGTGATTTTCGGTCTATGTATTGTATATAATTGATTGATCCAACCTTGACTATTGCACAGTCAAGTTAAAATCTCAACGTAATATGTTCATTTATAAATTAACATGCTTTATATACTTGATACACTTAGGAAATTATGACCCATCCCTTGCAAATACCCAGTTACGTCCATTTATAAATAAAATTGATCAAATACATACAGTTATATATGGTGTGTAAAACCCTCTCCGTTTTGGTAATTCGTAAAACGATCAGTTTTCATGACTCCATTCTAATCCTTAACTCATGCAACATGTCATGTTATTCAAAATCAAAAGCGAATCAATTTATGCCAAAGAACATTCCAAAGATTCGCCTCCAATTTTTCCAGACATTGCCTTCTAAATCCCTGACCAGGTACTCCAATAAGCCTATGTTTGGTTTTATTCGCCTGCCAAATAAAGTCGCGTCTATCACCATTATTTTCATCAATTTTAACCACAGTATCATCCTCTTCAAACCCTAGAGGCAAGTAACCATTTTCTTCCTTTTTATTTTTAAACAATTAAAAAAACATTGTTACTGATTAATCTTCTTCTATATTTGGTATTCCCACTGAAACATAGTATTCTTAATTTATTATTCTTAGGTTTGATGTTAGTTGTTACATTAATGAAGTTGTGTATCCTAACTATATGCAGTTTGCCTGTATTCTTAAGGTTTCTTCTAGGAGTGTATATTTTGGGTAAACCTACGGAGTCAAGTTCGCTAGACTACATCTTTTACCTATTTGCATGCATGACCTGAAAAGTGAACATGATAAAGATTCCTTGCAATTACCAGGTTGATTCAGTTATGAAACAGTATAAGTGGTGTTGCTTGAGCATCATTTTTTATTTAATTATACTTTTCTATAAGCAATTTAAATTGTTGTATTTATGGCTATTTTAATTTGAACAGTATAATCGGTTCAACCTGATAGTTGGATTCACTCCAACTGGCTGGACATTTAGAAAAGGGAAAAAGAGGACTCCTGGGAGAAGATGGCAATTAGGCACCGTAGTCAGGTTAACCTTGCAGCCTATAAATTTTGCAATTTAATTTAATTTATAAAAAAGGGACAATTTTTATGACATTGTAATTCACATATAAGGATGATATTTATTAAAATATACAACTAGGATGCCATTCCCAGTAAAATGTCTAACCAATTCCTTTTTTTCTTCTGACATTGGTATAATTAAACGGAAGGAGTGGCTATTGAGACCTAAAATAACACACAAAATTTGACAAAATATATCTAGACCTTTAGATCTTATTGTGTTCATATTTGAAGTTGAAATCAGGAAGTAGTTTTCAATATTTTGGTATTACTATATAAGCCTTAGGTATAGGGGCATGTTCTCTGTCGGTATCAGAACAATACCCGTGTGTTTCCTACATCCATTACTTTAATACCAAAAATCAAAGCATTTGAATGTACCATTAGTTTTCTCTAAAATTATGTAGCTATATAAACCAGCATAGATAATTAGCATTTATAAACCAGCATTTAGCTTATATATGTTATTAGATGCATAAAGATTAATATTTTATTTTTGTCATCGCGCTTGGAAAACCATTTTTACACTAAGTGTATGTTCATTATTTTATTTCTTCAGTGCTAACAAAAAAATGTTGACTTGATTTGGTATCAGCCATAGGCTTTTAAATCATAATGAAAAGACAATATAAGGTGGAAAGTAGTGTGTGTATCATTGCTAGACGTTGTTTCACATTCATTTAGGGGTGGGCATTTAACCGACCGAACCGACTTAACCGACCAAACCGATCTTAATCGAACCGCTTTAACCGAAAAAATTGGTTAACCGAACTTTAGGTTAACCGACCGATGTTAACCGACCAAAATCGGTTCGGTTAAAGGTTAACCGCGGTTATATATCGGTTAACCGTTAACCGAAACTATTTTTTAAATTATCGGGCCTACCCATTCCAATTCTTTTCGCTACCCGACCCATTGCTCTTTTCCTAAACCTTAACTATTCGTGCTTACCCTATTTGCCCTAGCCGCTATTTAGCATTCTCAAAACACAATTCGTTCTTCTCAGAATCTCAATCATGATAATCAACTCATCGTCTTCATCGATATTGAGCATCCATCTTTTAGCCGAGCTTTCCTTCATTAGGCTGAGCTTTTTTGTCCGACGATTGTTCATCGATGTGATTCCAACACCTAAGGTAATATATAATTTCCTTTAATTATAATTTGATTGCTTCAGCTATTTAGATTTGGATGATGATTCGATAATCACTTATAATGCTTATTTTTAATAGAAAATTTTGATTTGCTCTAGTGTATTTTTTAATCTTCGATCATATTTGTGCAAGCAGTTTACTGATATATAATTTGAAGTTAACATGTAATTAGAGTTCATAATACTTGCAAAATTGTTTAACTTTAGGCTGGAAAGAAATGTTTTCTGTAATTCTAGGTGGAGATGAAGTTGCAAATGGAAAACCTTCTCCTGATGTGTAAGAAAATTGTCCATTGAACCAATTAAAAAAAGCATCATTATATGTAAAATAATTATGATATAATATATTGTTCAGATATATAGAAGCAGCTAAGAGATTGGGAATGGACACATCAAACTGCTTGGTGATTGAGGATTCTCTATAAGTAATTAAATAAGCAACTGAAAATTTTCATTGTCTGTGAACTATATATTTATAATTAATATCATGAAACTGTAAACCAAGTTAAGCCACGGGTTGACATGGTGCAGAAATGGACTAGTTAACTATTGGATGAATACTGATAGAGGAGTGCTCGGAAATACACTGATTTGCTGAAGTTGTGAAGCTGCATGTTGATGACAAAGGAAATGTGAACACATGAAGACTGATGGCCAACTTGTGAAGCTGAAAGTTGCACATGATAACAAGAGCAAGTAATGTTGCAATTTGCAATTGTCAGTAGTAAATGAGCAGTAGCAGAGTATACTGGTCGGCCTGACGGTAATTGAAAGTGACTGAAGCTTTCATCTCTATCTTGACTTGTTTCAATATTTACCAAAACTGAAACAAAGTGATTAGTGCGAAAACAGGGATGAAAACTGATGTATGAGGAGCATAGCTGGGTGCTAAATTCTCGATGTGATGATCTGATGCGAAAATTGGGATGTAAACTGCGCGCTGTGGGTGAAAATGCAATGTGAGTAGGTGGCAGAAGCACAATTGAAGTAAGATTGAATGTGAAGAGCATAACCAATATAAACTTCTTTTAAATTTCAGGAAAATAAAGCAGCAAAGGTGAACAACGATTAAGACAAAATTGTGTATGCATTGTTCAATTTCAGGCCAAAAACTACGAGGACGAACATACTACAAGACCGTTATGTTCTTGACTGCAAGAAGAACAACTAAAAATAACAACAGCCACATCGACAACTGATTCATAACCATGTATTGAACTACTGCTGAAGCTCTTTCTTCTGTCTTCCATGCTAAGGTCTTCATCTTTACTAAGGTCTGTTCTTAATTACCACGTGTATTCCATCTTCTGTTTCTACTCTTATGTCTTCTTTTTTCACACCTAAAAAGCATTGGTCTGAAAATCAATATAGAATGAAATGTATAACAAGAAGATATGTACATGTATAAGCCTGGAAGATCTGTAGTGTAGACGTGAGAATCACGAGTCCGAGTCCAATGAACATGATTTTGAGGGACAGAGTTTATGTAAGGAGAAGGAAGGAAGAAGTAACTAAGTTATAAGACATCTGCTTACACCATTTGTTGTCCGAATGGAACTAAATGTGCAAGAAGGAAGATTTGCATGTATCATCCACTAAACTGCAAAAACTTTTTTGCAGAAAAATCAGATCAATAAGTGTTGCAGCATATATGCAACATAACTATCTCTACATTTTTCAAACTGTCATGCGTAGTAATGTTAATAGAGGTTTTACTGATAGTAATAGTATAATGATATCACAATCACTTATCGTAGATGATTTGCTGGAGGAATTATCCTTGCACATAGTGTTTATTGCCTTGGTTATTTTAGCAATGTTGACTTGCATGTTAATTCGCTTGACAGTTGAACTTGAATCATCTTAAAATATGTCAATATGTCATCATAGGCATGCATTAAAAACTTCCAGGGCCAAGCCATACATGTGCATCTATAATCAGGTTAATATGGCATGAGTATTTGTATACAGAAGCAGCGTTTTCTCCTAGAATGTTGCTTGTTGAAAGCTGCAATGGACATTCCGCAACAAGTGGTTTCTTACACAGTTGAGATTATATGCTAGTATAGTAATTTTGGAATGCCATTTTAGTTGAAATAGTCAGGCTGCAGTCTTTAGTTCTAAACGTCTCATAGAAGTTTTATGAACTATGAAAAATGGGCGACTTGTATTTGTATGTGTTGTTCTTGTTATATATGCATGAGTATATGTATTTATAATCATACAATGTGTTGTGTGTCTTTATCTAATCTAATGTTATATATGCATAAGTATGAACTATGAAATCTGAACCTTTATTTTTTCAGCTGTTGTGGCTCTGTTCTTCATATAGTGAAGTTGGTGATGTCGTTTTGTTGTCTTTCTGGGTTCGGCCGGCATTATAGTTTGTATGATTTTTTGAGTCAACCAGTGTTGTTTGTTTATATGTTCGAATTATTGACTTGACTGTGTTGGGATTTATGTTACTTTCATTAGTTACCGTCTTTTGAGTTAGTAAGTGGCGTGCCATTGTCTGTGCACGTATCTGAACAATTTATTTTCTATGCAAAAATTTCAAATTTGCAAACAATCAATCGGTTAACCGTTCTAACTTTACCGATTAACCGATTAACCGTTTAACCGCGAATAATAGTCGGTTAACCGTTCTATGTGACCGGTTAACCGTGGTTTAAATATTGCGGTTCGGTCGATACTATCAACATCGATTAACCGAATATCGGTTAACCGAACCGCATATTAGTTTAGGTTAACCGTAAAAATTAACCGACTTTTGCGGTTAATCGACCGCGCCCACCCCTACATTCATTGCAATGACGCGTCCAATCCATCTTATTCCTAAGGGAAGAAAAATTCACAATAAAAAATGTATAAGTGTGAGTTTTGAATTTTTTCTTTCAGTTTTTGTTTTGAGGTTTTTACAAATCATATCAGCTATGTGTGTTACAACATATAGTAGTCGTGACTGAAAAATGATGTACCTCAAATTTGTTCTCTACAATTCATTTGCTGCTACTTTTTTTCCATTTCACTGTGTTTATTTATTGCTTAAATTTTTTCCCCTTAGTTCATACTTTTGACCTATTGTGATTATAATTTTGTGACTTTTTAACTTAGAAAAAGGATATAAATATATTTTACTTTTCAGATATTTTTGCTTCGTCGGCTACCCATTGGATGCCACGGTAGGTGGTGCAGAAGGAAGAAGTGATCGTAAAATGCTAAAGAAGATAGCTCAATTTGATAGGTAAGCATGGTATGCTTAGTTTTCTTAATTTTATTGTCACTTTTTAGGCCTATTTGAATAGAATTTTTACTTATATTTTTTGCTTTTATAGCCTTTATGCACTTTATTATTGGAATAAATGAATTAGGACATACCAGCATAATTAGGACAATATATTATCTATAATCCATTTTCAAAACATGCTTACTGATATTCAGTTAGTCTTTTGCTTGCTTCCAAACAACATATAGTTTTTGACTTTTTATATAATTTTATTGGTAAATACTGATCTCATATATTTAGACCATTTAATAATGTTTGTAGGAATACATTAATTTCTTTTTAAGAGTGTGGTTTGAATAAAAACTACCTCCGTAAATTGATTGCTTAAATGGAACTATGCGATTATAAGTGATTAAATCAATCAATCAGTATTTATAATATAGGAATATATCAATATTCCTACTAATATACTAATATTACATATTCCTATATTAGTTTATACTAACACTGAGAAGAATATATGAATATCCAATTCGTCGACTAAATTAGCTACATTAGTTTAAGTAATATAGAAATAACTCTATGTTTACAGGCATTATCGATGTTAACTGCCTGAATTATTGTGTAAATTTGAGATATTTTGCATAATGTGCAATACCACTTATGGTAATAAACTAATACGAGGAATATAATTATTTCCTTCACTCGGAGGAACTTATACCAGAGAATTTATTCGAGCATCAGTTTTCTAAAGTTTGGCCTTTCTTTTAGGACTACAAGCTGCTTACGATTTTTTCCCCTAAAACTAATACATTCTTTTTCTATTTTTGTTTGTAGGGTTCCAACTTTTGAGTCCACTGTCAGAGCGAGATTATTTTTTTGACGGATCAGCCGTGGTTTTCTTTAGTACTGCCTATTACAAAAGCACTATGTCATAGATGCTTAATTGTACTTCAGACCACCTGCGGAGAATTGAAACAAACTAATGACTGAAATCATCAAAAAAGATGTTGGAACATTGGAAAGAAACCGGGGATTAAAATACTAAAACAATAAAAAAAATTACAGAGGCATTGAAACACTGCTGAAACAGAACACCAAAGAGAAACAAAGGGCTGAAATAGTTCTGAGGCATTGAAGGTGATAGTTATCAAACAAACTGAGGGCTGACTGCTTAAATACTAAAGAGGTAATTGGTTGAAAACTGGTACCAATCGAGCAGAAGATTGAATGACTGTTGAAACATTTGTTTAGAAGCAAACTGAGGACTGAAGTGAACCTAACCCCTGCAGCTCAAAACTAAAATAAAACGGGTAATACAAAATTTGGGTTGGGTTGAATTCAATGGATACTTGACAGTTGAAGCACAGTGCATCAATAAACATAGATTGGACAACAATGGACATGAATGAATATTTGAAACACAATTGGAGTGTGCTAGCTAAGTGGGCATGAGCGCGGATAAATCTCATATTTATCAAAAAATGAATAATACATGACTGAAGAAAATTGGAAGCAATAATGTCGGCTGTTCTAATAGGTTGAATGTCAAAACTGAACTGTTGTTGAAGCATGCTCACAACGTGAGATGCATAAAACTATGAATGATCATAGAATTGAAAAAATAAATTAAGCCTACACTTGAAGCCTACGTGCAGTGGCTGAATTCAATGGACTGGCAGGATGAATGAATTCTTATTGAAGCCTGCATACATCAAAATAGCCCATGGTAGTTGGGCTGAATGAAGCATATGCACCAGTTATGCATGGTACATGAGACAAAGATTCTGATTTGAAGCTGCTTCAATCGGAATGAGTGAGCGTGCGCAGCTAGCATGTGTACTGTTTTTTCACAGTATATGTGGATTTGCTGTAAGTGGACATAATTTGACCATAGCACAGGTATTTTTTTTCACTACTGTCATTTACTAGCTTCTTTTTTTATTTTTATTAAATTTAAGTTTTGATTACCTATTTACGATCAAACTAAACCAGTTGTTGGCTATTGAATATAAGTTGGGCATGAACCATAAATAAGTTGATAATTTTGTTAAATAACAATATATTAATGCAAATTTAGTGCATGCAACATATTAATCAAGTATTACGCAGATTTACTTCGTAAAAAATTCTTGGTACTGCTACAAATTTGAAGGTTTCATTTGCATGGGAGTGAATAGCGCATTAATCCGTGTTTGCTTGCATTAACCTACGAGCGCCTCAACTTTTGGTTGTGCTATCTCACTATTGCATCTCATACATTTAATTTTGAATTTTTATTTTACATTCTGCAATTAATGTGATTCCGTAGCCCAAAATTTATCATGTTAAATTGTTCATTATCTTCGATGTTAACCTAAGCAAACAGTGTGCACTAAATTGATACAAACATCATCCGTTTGTCATCCTTACCATGTAATAACGAACAATTTTCTTCTTATCAATATTTGATATAATTTTCCCATGAATTGGTTGTTTATAATCTGAACAATCACGGTTCAAAACATGATTCAAGAACTCACGCGTTACATACAGATGTGAAAAATTCCAGTTGTAATGCATTTGTTAATATCAGAGAAAGTGATTCTGTAGTTTTATATATTTGTGTATAAATTCCATGTAGATTATCACTAAGAAAATATGTTTTGGTGGAAAACAATTGATCTTGGCCAGCGGTGATTTGGCACTACCCGCATTCAAATTACCTTTCGCTGAATTTTTTATTGTTGAGGTTTAGAGATTTATTAACTTGCGTATCGTTGTTTGTCTTGGAAAATTGTTCTTTTAATTTTTGTTCTCTATTTTTATATGCACGGAAGCAATATTCTCATTCAATTGTAGCTCTGCTTCAGCATCACTCCTATTGTTATCAAATTGAAATTTTGCTAAGCAAAAATTATGAACAAACAGTATTTATTCCAAAACTGGATTGGAAGAATGGAACACTTTAGTACAATACTGATGAGAATGATTCTAAGAGGCAGCGCATTTCAGGTAATATTTTTCTTTCACGTCCTCTGTAAATAGGATATTATGATTATTTTAAAAATATTTTAACTTTCTAAGTTGCCGTTTTGGATTTGTTTTTACTTGCATGTCGAAAATAAATAAATTGCAAACCTTAATATGACATAAGATTTTATTTGGAATTGCTTCAACTTGGAAATAAATGAAATTTTTTGACCATGTGAACAAAATGTACTGACAAATCTGCAATATGATTGCATGGGGATCCAGCTCTTCGAATATATAAAGCTTATCCATCAATTATATTTGGTTTTAAATTGATATTAAGGTATGAGCCCAATCTGAAACTGGAATTTGGTTATGGGTTGGATATTATTATTGAAAGGGATAATTTAACTGTACAGCCACCAGTGAGAACATACACGATCATTACAAAGAAATGCTGGGCGACTGTGCTGATTGCTTTCTGGGTGTCAATTGAGTAGTGACGACATAGCCTGATGGACTTATGTATATGTAAGTACATGCCCTGTTGAAATTGTTACTTAAAGAAAGTAAGTTGATATTCCGTGGTATAGCTACAGTTTTTCGTCTGTATTTCATTATTAATATCAGCTGATCCCTTTTAATTGATATCCTTATCATTTTTTCCTACTTCAGTTACTGCCCTACAAGCAATATAACTTCGTAACCACTGACGGCCCAATTTATATCAGTTACTCATTTTATTTATTGCCATAATTATATTTATTTATTTATTCGATATCTCACTATAAAATGGTGATATTTATTTAATTGATAAAATACCAAATTTGAAACATTGATATTTGATTTCTAAGGGAATTCTGTGTGAAGATGAGTTTGCATTTCCGACATTTTTACAGTTAATCCATGTCAGTAATAAGTAGTTAGCTATTTTATTTTTGGCAAATTTAATCAATTATTATGTAGATTTGTGGATAGCGATCTACCTGACAACTCTAACAATATTATTAAATTTTTGATGAACAATTATAGTTATCTATATTCTGTTAGTGATCAAGAAGCCACATAATGTGTTAGTGATAAACAAGGCACTAATAACCAAACAGATGTATTGTTTATTAACTTATCATCTGTATTGCAATTTCTTGGTTAAGGTTATATTGCATTTTTTGTTTGTATTCAAGCAATTATATTTAAATGACAAATTTGGCAAAGAATTTTTTTTACATTTACTATAAATTTGCACGATGGTTTATTTATAATGTTTCTACATTCTATCGTTCGGGTTGGACATCGTATATTTTTGGTTTTAGGTAAATGATGTATTCTAAATTGTGGTTTTTATTACGACCTTTTTTGATGCAATATCTTTGTATTGGTTAAAGAATATATTTTATCGATTAACTGTGGGAACATATATAACATTTTTTAATTGTATCTATCTATATTCAGTTTTCCAAACGATCTATATCAAAATGTTGTTTTCTTAGTTTCTAATGGGTTTTCAAATATAGTAACATTTACATCTTTGCAAATTGATTGATGGTTTCCAAGATGAAAAATATTTTGACTTGATTGCTTTTCATATATTTCTTATATTTAGTTTCAGAATTTATGCTTTTATTGAATAAAAGAGTGATATCATTACAAATTTAAAGTTTTTAATGCAACATAAACCCTAAATTATCACACTTTTATTATATATTAGTTTGCTCAAGTCATTCTTACCACCTACTCTATTGTTCTCAATGATAATATTCACATCTTCCTGCAATTTCCGTTGGAAATATTTAATTCTTACCACTTATCATGGAAAACGCTAATAAATGTGACAATGACAGATTTTACCTTATCTATCAGAATCACTCAAGACTTTGCTCAATCATTGTTTCATGAGTGATCGTATACCCACTCATCAGAGTAGGAATCTATGGTTCACCAACACTTCATTCTCCGAAGTACTTAATTTGCATACATGAACTATCATTCTCAAACACATGGCATCCACAATAACAAGGCAACAAGTTCACATTAATTTCTTAATGAAGCAACAAGCAATTAATCTACATTTGTTCATATCCTTTCTACAGTTGATCTCCATTCAGTTTCACGCTACAAAATGTCAGGCCATGGCAGATTTGCTCACTAACGAGCAGATCTTAGAGGTTTAAGCCTGCAATTTATTTGATATAAATGGTGATGCCTGTGTAATAAAAGGACTAGAAAAGGTGGTGCATTCACTCGGCCAAACCTCAGACTAAAGGCACACTTCAAGAAATGCTGGACTAAGTTAGCACTGACTGTAATTATACACTTGATTTATCTGAGTTTCTCAATCTCATGGCTCGAAAAATGAAGGACATGGACTGCAAGGAAGAGATGAAAAATGGCTACATTTCCCCTAAGGTACTTCAGCATATGATGACCAATCTTGGAGAGATGGTTACTGATAAAGAGATCAAGAAGATCATATAAGAGGTCAATGTTGATGGTGTTGGAAAAATCAACTGTGAAAAGTTTGTTAAGGTAGTCTTGGCCTTATGTAGGTTTTCTTCTTCTTGGTTTTGTGATTTATTATTATGACTTCTGGTTTATGTTTCATGATTTTTTATATAATTTGTGTGGTTTTAAGCAATGTGCATTAGGATTTTATATAGACTGAATGAAAATATTTTGTGCTGAAGTTGAATCATTTAACTTAAAAATGGTAACAAAGGATTGTGCATATGACAGTTGCCAGATTGAGTTTTACAGTCCTGTCAGATTGAATTTCAAAAGTATTACAAATCATTTTTTTTGAGTGGATATGCTATGTAAATTATGATTAAATAACTAAAAGTTTGATGAAAAGAAATAATAAATTATTTTTCTTTTATTCCAAACTCAGAGTGCTTTATGTTTCAATCAAGTCAATTGCACAAATAAATAGATACGGGTAAACATGGTTAACAAATATCCAACGAACAAGGCCTCATAAATTTGTAATGATAAATTATGAATTTGTTACCATAATTTTTATATAATTAAATTGTCTTTGAGAGTTGAAGATTGCAATTAACCTTAGAAATCGGTATGTAATAATCTAGAAATAAATAAAGTTCTATTTTTTATGGTTCTAATATGTTGTGTTTTTTAAAATGACACATCTGTACTATTTTTATTTTCATCCTTTTTCCCCTAATTGTTTAAATTGAAAGCATATACTTATCAAATATTCTTTTCTTCCCCCAATTTTAAGATGTTAATTGAGCAGATTTCTTAGCATCTATTGAATAAAAATTGGTAGGGTTATGAATATTATTATGGACGATAAATGCAAACCTGATAGATTTTCGCCAATTTCAATAATTTTATATATTTTTGTTGTGAACTATCTTTTAGTGGTTGGATTTAGTTTGTGATCAACAATTTTATGAACAGCCATGTGTGAAGCACGGGTTCACACTTATATATATGGATACTTATGATCATCACAAAAAAAGTAAAATAATTTTAGAAGATATAGATAGCTGAGGTGAGTTTATTAGATTAGTTTTATATATGCACCAAGTAGGTCAAAGCAATGCTTAATCGCCTTTGTGCTTACAATATACTTTTGTATGGCTATCCTGTTCATTCTACAATGCCTTATATCACTGATCATTAAATCGGTGTGCTAACTTTTGGTGGTATTGGTCTTTTCTTCCGTTTATATTGAAGGGGAGGCGGATGAGCTTGCTTTTCTTTGATTGATGGTCCCTCAACATCGTAGTTGGACGGTGGCCTTGCCGGAGCTCGATTACGACGTTGGATGGGCGGTGGTATCCAGTAGCTCATCGGGTGTGTAGTGTGGCTAGGCTAGAGATTTTACCTCTACTTCTCGTTAGTATCTATTGGTTCCATTTTGTTTGTTTCGTTTTATCCTATGTTGTGGGTTTTCGGTGTTGTTTTCTTTTGGATTTCGTTTTGGTTACCTGTCAGGCATGTTGACAGCTTTTGGTTGAGTTTATTTATGACATGCTAAAAATAAAAAAAAATAAAAAATCGGTGTGCTAACAACCACTTCAACTACCACATAAAAACACTGAATTTATGTCAATTAATTGAAATAATTCATTAAAAGGGACCTTTTCATATGCAAACTTGTATAATTTATTTGTTCCTTCATGACTATTCTAGATATTCATTCAAAGGAACCTTTTCATATGCAAACGTATATGATTTATTAGCAAGAGAGGGATTTGTATTATGATTAGGGTACATATATCCTGAATGTGTAGCAGCGGAACTCATTCTTAAGCACGGCCCTAATCAACTTCTATAACATTGTTAGTGCTAGCTTAATTGATTAGAAATTACTATAGAATGTCTACTTAGTTAGAAGTTAAGTCAATTGCATGAAGGTTGCCAAAGCTCCAAATACAGAGCTATAAATTTATGTAATTATTGATTAAGCTTAAGTAAAATGTATAAAACAACATAACTAACTGAATATTGACTGGCTTTCCTGTCAACTGTACAATAGTTGATATATACTAGAAGCAGTGATCTCACTCAGCAAGTGATTGACCCACAATAGGGGGCGAGGGAGTCCAGATTTGAGATCACAATTGACTTACAGGGTCGCTTTGATGCTTTTGCGATCATGTGACTGAGTTAGCTAGTTAGCTGGCATTAATAATGATGGCTTAGTTGTCCGATATTATTAATACCGGATAATCTGATGTGTAATACCGTTATTAATGTCAATATTTGTGATATTATTAATGTTGCACGTCAAGTATTAATAATGCTGGATAAACTTACGGCTGTGATTCAATCTAAGTTTATCCGATATTATAAATGTTTGATAACTTACCTATTGAGGCTATTAAAATTGTGTTTGTTGGTGGGCATTTGGAGTGAGTCACTCAAAACTGATAAGGCGGCCAACAGGACTCACCACGCTGTTGAGACTGCTCTAACAACTTTAACCAAATCAAATCATGAGTTGTTTTCCATTGTTGGATAATTTATAAAAATACATAATCTGGCCTGCTCATCCTAGTCATAGCTAGACAAGTCTTTTGTTTGTTGTCGATGGTTTTTGGCATTACATATAATATCTCATAATGGCAGCACTAATCCTTTCTTTCTATCATGTTAAAATTTGATTCTTATCTTTTCTTTTGACAATTACAGTTGTTATCTAGATATTAAGAAACCAGGACCTAGGGTTTAATTGTGTTTTTTCTTCTAGAAATTGACATTTTTAGGTTATAGACTGTGAGATTGTTTCAAAAAATGATATATACCAGAGAATTGAGGTTTACATATCATAAAATGATCATTAATAGTACTGCATATCTTTACAAGGCAAAGTTTCCCAGAAGTTAAGTAGAATATGGTTATATATCATAATACCAAACTACATATACCCCTCCTTCTACCTATAGGTAAGTAAAGTGTATATCTTCTTTCACATTATATAAAGTACCACAGCATATATTAATTTGTAGGTATATAGAATACTATCGATACAGATAAAAATGAAATGAAGTGAACCATTAATAGTGCTAATAAATTAGGTTTGTGCATAACTGACAACATATAAAAAATGGAAAAAGACACACGTGGAGTGGGACATGAAGAAGTGATAGAGAGACATGGAGATAAATACAAATTTTACTTAGATGTGAATGGTGGATACAAGTTTGTTGCAATTGTCCCACAGATGCTACACAGGTACCCACTCGATCTCTCTCTTTATTCTTCTTTGGATCTTGAACTGTGAAACGTAATTCATACATAGAAGATTTTACTTTTATTGGGAGAATGGAAATCAAAAGTAAAAGCAGTCACGTCCTTCTCCTAACTCTATGTCTTGCTTTTTCGGGATTGCTGCTTGTTTCTTCCTCTTTTTTACCTCCATCACTCAGCACTGTACTGTTTTAAAAAATATTACCTCCATGCTTCTAAAAAGTATTCCCGACCAAGAAGAGTGTGCGTAGAAAAATGGGTTGAGCAACCAACTATTGGGCCGTTCTGTAACATCCCGCCCTTCTGACCGCTCCCAGTCGGTAATTAAACCAACTTGAAACGTTCAAAATGACGGATTGTTATTTAGTTTATAGAGTTTAAACAGAATCAGCCACAGTATCACAGAATAATAATAATATTATTTCGCAAGAAATGAATTTTTTTACATATATCAGAGTTTATACAATGAATTAAATTTATACAGCGGAGTACTTTTTTTAAGTACAAAATCCCCGAACTAAAGTGAGCGTTTTCCCTCTCTCTCTAACTTCGCTGCCCGGAAACTTTCAAGCTGTAAAATACTCGGTCTGACCCGAGTATTACATTCAAAAGAAAATAATACACGGCTCAGTCTAATTCAAACTCAATTATTAGTGCATAGAGGCAATAATAATCAAATAACATAGACGACAGTCACAATAATTCTCGTCTATCCGACCCTTTTAACAAAGAAATCGGATAACGCTAAAGATAACACTTAACAGTGTTAAACAATAAATCATCAAATTAAATTATCAACGAAGATAGATGAAGGGATTTTTAATGAAGATAATTTAGAAAAAACATCAGAATTGACTAAACGGCAATTAACAACAAAATCATCAAATTAAACCAAATCAAAATGCGATTCAAAATATATTGAATTGGCAACATAAAACAATTTCCATCAATAGAAAACATCAATTAAAACATTAGATCTAGTAGGGCTGCAGTACACGCACGCGTATACTGCCTCGCCACTACAGTATGAAATGCACAAAAGATCAACGGAAGTTCCAAACGAGCACAAGGTCAAACCCGAGTATTCGATTGGATTCAACACAGGTACACGTTCAAAAGGAGCACATCAAATATATTTTTTTCATCAAAACAGAGTCAACATAATGCTACAGGTCTGAAACAAGGAATGGCCAGGCCAAACAACACAATGCAAATGAAATCATCAAAGACCAAGTCACAGCTGAGATGATCCATCACAGTGCAAACGAAAATGAATGCATCAGTGCACATGAGAATTGACTCAGTGCATAAGGAAATAAAATGCATCAGTTCTAATAAAGATGGGTATATCAAGCAGATAGCCAAATGACATTCACAGGGTGTACATGTGAAACAAGCCAAATACTGTCAATGGATACAAGTACTCGAGCTCAAGGCAGTATAATCCAAAAATGCAACAAAAATGGAACTGCAGTCACAACAAGGATACAAGGGTAAGACTGCAACAAAAGAAACTGCAACCACTACAAGTATTCAAGGGCAAGACTGCAACAAAAGAAACTGCAACCACTACAGGTATTCAAGGGCAAGACTGCAACAAAAGAAACTGCAACCACTACAAGTATTCAAGGGCAAGACTGCAACGAAAATGCAGCCACCACCTGAATACAAGGGCACAACAAATACAAACTGCAACTACAACATGTTGCAATTTACTTGAAAAAAAATGCACATCATACACATAAATGAATAGCATCAAGGCATAAAGGCCACAGGTTGACAACAATTGAATTTTGCATGCAACCCGAACCCATAGAGCACAAAGGCTCAAATTGACCAAGTGCACATGCAGTGGTCCAACAGGAAGATACTGCAGAATGGAAGTGAAAGTAAACAATGATGGATATGCAAGCAATTGCAGCAGTAAAACAAGGTCAGCCCAAGGCACATGGACAAGCATATGTGCAAATACAGTCATGCACACAAAGGCAGGAAATAAGATTAAAACCAACATCATCAGTTACATGATATAACACATCAAGGTCCTACACTAAACAAGTCAGCGCTAAAGTCAAGGCAGCAAAAATCAAAACCATGATGAGCAAAGCAATTCAAGCCATAATTTGGCAAAATGCAACTGATCAGGGTTGGTAACCAAATTGGTTCAAGTGGCTCTAACAGCTACAAGGAAGCTGCAGTAACCAAAATCAAAGCAAATCCCAAATTTATATGACGAATATAGCCTCTATATGAAGGTTTGAAACAAATGGAACTAGAGGCAACTGGAAACTAATACAACAATGAACAACTTGAGCTTCAAAAAAAATACCACAATATGCGACAGTGAATCACAAATTGAAACTGGACAGTGCCAGCACAATTAAAAATAAATGTACATACACAGTGCAGCAGTGTAAGGCATTTACATAAACAAGGCTCGAGAATATACATGGGTGAAGAACAACATCAGCCTTAATATCTACGACCAAGTGGTTACACAGTATGAAGTGCACCAGAGATATGACAACACAACAGTAAAGGCTAGCCAGCAACTACAACATGCTCAAAGCTAACAACAAATGACTCAGGCACTAAATTAGGTGAAGCAACCCGAGCATAATCCAATGTATTATGCTTAAAGTCCAAATGCAAAAATCACAAAAAAATATCAGCTGATGCCAAATAGAGAAAGTAACATGGTCACGAAATAAACATCAAACTAAGTCAAAAACTCAAATAAGCAACTTAATTATCAGGTAACAGTGGTTTCAAAGCAATCCAGACAAAACTCAATTTTTTT
The DNA here is from genome assembly GCA_030765085.1 of Allium cepa. Classification (NCBI taxonomy): domain Eukaryota; kingdom Viridiplantae; phylum Streptophyta; class Magnoliopsida; order Asparagales; family Amaryllidaceae; genus Allium; species Allium cepa. Next base: position 210,508,602 of record CM060934.1, read on the forward strand.
TCAAAAATTTAAATTCGAAAATCTCATTAAACTATAAGCCATGGACGTAGTCACTGGGACCAACATCAATGAGCCGTAGTTATCAAGAATCAAACCGTTCGAATTCAAAGCTGTGGTCATCCAAGAAATCGTAGGTATACGAAATTGATATAGTCAAAATAAATCTCTAGCATCAAAACAAAAATCAAATAGCCAGAATAAATCATCAGCTTCAAAACAAAATCGATCACCGAAGCATAATATTGCCAACCAAGCAAAAGTCGACAAACTCAAGTGGCTGAAGTCACAAAAATCAACAAACAAATTCACCAAATTTTATACGAACGAAAATCACAGAATTCGAACCTTAAAAATAAGCATGAGGTATGAATTAGATGTGAGTGGATCACTCACCTTAGCTTGAAGCAGTCGCGAGCGAGGCGAAGGAATCAAATCGATCGATCGAACTACTGAGGTCAGCCACCTTCGAATTAATCAAGCCCTAATTTGCTAGCAAGGGAAAAGATGTATGAGGCCGCCACCATTTTTTTTCTTTCGAATTGTGTTTTTTTTTTGAACGCTGAAGTGAAAAGGAAGCTCGGTTGAAAATAAAAAGAGGAGACAGCGTACTTGATTAACAGAGAAAAGTCGTTGATATTAATGTGCCTACTTACCTCTACAGTGTTTTGATTTGAGGCCAAAGAGTGCTGATGTTTCACCCATTTAAAAATTTTAAATGTAAATTGAATTTGATTTAATTTCAACGCGTTTATACGTCATATGTTTACACAACAACTCTGATAAATCTGAAATTTGAAATTCGGTAATAATTCAATATTCCGGATCCCATGGAACTGGTTAATTCCGAGACTGTGCCTCAGAAGACTATTTTTAAATTCAATTTAAACGATAAATTTTCAAAACTGAACAAATCACTTTCAAATTCAATTCTAAAGCTTCTATTATCTTCAGTATTATCAATATGAATTTTCTAAGCCTTTGAAATATTTTTAATCAGCTTTATACTGAAGGTTCAAATTTTTATTCAACTTTCAATAGATTAAATTTTAAAATTTAATCGCCAAATTCAAAGTTATTTTTGAAATTCAAGTCAAACCATCATTCAAATATTTAAAATTAATTAAATATTTTCAATTTAAATTGTTCAAAATTCAGGGTCGTTACAATCTTCCCCACTTAAAAGAATTTCGTCCCGAAATTATAAGTTAGGAAAAATGATTTTTAAAATCTCACCGATATTTATATCCTACACAATTTTACCAAGCTCGAAACTTATTAAAAATAAATAAATATAGGATTCATTCCATTTGTTTTATCTCACTAGCTTTGTTCATTATCTCCTTTTGTTCATTGATTTCTACAATCAAGACGCAAAAGTCTTTTACCAAAATTTTCGACTTACAAAACTCAGATTTAAACTTGAAATTCTTCATGTTAGAGATTTGCATATTATATCTTTTCCAAAGCTGTGGACTTTCAAGACATTTCAAAGATCTTCTTCCTTAGTTTATTAGGTTGGAATTATGTAATTTTAATTTCAGACTATTGATTTGCTATTTAAAGTTTTGAAAATACTTACTAACTCAAAGTTTAACAAGTCTATCGTCGTTCTTACAGACATTAGGCATACGCTGGCCAGGCGCAGGACTAAAAATCTCCAAGTACGAAATATACTTGCTTCAACTCCCAGTGAAAATACTTAAAAATCTTTTAAAAATGGATATGGAAAGCACGTTCCCCCATGGATCACAGTTACTCGGCGGTTATGCTACTATCTCAGTAGAATCGCTTGTAATCTGTAGATTTCACATCTCTTGAATTTCGCCATGGTTGTTGCCATAGATCGCAGTTCACACGGCGGTTACGCCACTATCCCAGTGGAATCGTTTGTAACCATAGGCATCTCGCCCCTCGAATATCGCTTTGGCATCTAGATTGCAGTTTACGCGGCGGTTGCGCCACTATCCCAGTGGAATCACTTATAACAGTAGGCATCACGCCCCTCAAATTACGCTAGCATACATCATAATCAATCAACATGATCCCATCAACATGATCCTATCACGAGGGATTCTAATCCAAATGGACACTCCAACTTATGGAAATTCTACGTAGCTACGAATTTCAAATGGACACTCATACCGAGTTCCAACACCTTCACAAATTTTAAATGGAAGGTACTTTTCCATATCCTTGGTTTAGAAAACATAATGTCATATATACGTAGTACTTCATTTCACATTTCGTACATACCATACCTATGTAAACTTACATAAGATTTCCATAACCATTACTTTCCAAATTGATGGTTTTCGAATTTACTACATTCTCATATATAAGTTCCGAAAACCTCTGTATCCCATACCCATAACAAATAGAGGATTCCTGAATTTTCCATCTCGTTACCAATTTAAAATTTTCCTCTAAATCGATTTGGAAGTTTAAGGTTAACCCAATTCATATTCATAATTCATTTTATTATCGACTTCACACTCGATTTCGATTTCACGTTACATCGTCAATTCTCAACACATAATTGATGTCTACCGAAATATAACCTCTGAGCTCGTACGTCTCAGAGAAGGGTGTATATAGCTAAGAGAATAAATTCTCCGCCACCACAGATATATATTTAATAGAGATCAATTGCTATGTCATCAATTCACAATGTTAGACATACAATTCAAATCGACTATCTGAAATTCAAAACTCAACTTATATTGTTTTTGTTGTCGAAGTTAAACTCAATTTAACTCAAGATTCAATCTTTTTTTAAAAATTTCAAGTTGAACTAATTGTTCAAATTTCTCATAAATATCTTTACAAGATATATAATTTTCAACACTTAACCATTTGAAACAAATTTCAAATATTCACTTTTCATTTTATCTTTAGAAGATAGAATTTCAAACCTTTCATTTCATATTGGAAAACATTTCTATACTTATTTAATAATAAGTAATTCACAAATCCATTTATTTTCAACTTCAACTTAATTTATAGTTTGAATTCCTCATACTTTTCACAATATTAGTTTTAAACCGACTTCAAACTTTTCAATATTAAGTTTTTTCACTTAACTTAATTCTTTAATGTTCAAATTCAAATTGATCACTGAAACTATTAAACCTATTATGGATCATCATGTTGACAAACTTCTAATTTGAAATCTAAATCCCATTTTGACCTTGCATTTGCTTTCTATTTCCAAAATAATCAACTAGTTCTTTAGTAAGCCATTCATCGACTTCGTTCCATTAGATTCATATCTCCACATTAACTATTTTAGGCATTAGTCTAAACTTGAAATATAAGCTTTACATCAAAACTAGTTTGATTCATACAGTTAAGTCGACAAATAGATTTCCTTCCCAAGGCGCTATTTTACTAAAATACTTCTTTCCGTACAAAACTATCCATAGCTTAATACTTTTAAAATACGTACATAGAAGATTTTGGATTACAAAAGATAGTATTACAAAATATATTGATTGCTTCAAATATACTGATTGGTTTAAGATTCAGAATTATTGAGGACTATCGACTTCCTGTCTGGTAGTACGCATCTTTGCCAAACTTTCCTCTTCGATTTGCACTATTTCAGGTTGTATTAAAGGAGGATTAACACATTCAAAGTCAAAATGTCCCCAATTCCTACAGTTCCCGCAAAAATATGAGATGTTTCCATCCTTATCTATCATCCTTACACTTTTCGCTCTAGCTGATCGGGCTATAGCTTGCTTTCCATGCTGCCTTTCGGTGCAGTTTCTGGCTATATGTCCAGTCTGGCGACAATGGTAGCAGATTGTCAATCTGTTGACAGGTAAATCGAGTGCGCGCTTCTTCCTTTTCACTTCAGGGCAATGACTAAGAAAATGCCCTTTCCCCTGACATTTAAAACACACAATCTCAGGACGAGCGAACCGGTCATCCACATTCCTTTTCTTTCTCTTCTTTCGGCACATAACGACATAATGTTCCATTTTATGACATCGATAACAGATAACATCATCATAGGGACCAGGTCCTTGCCTTTCATTGATTTTCCTTTCGATTTTCGCCCGTGCCACTTCTGCTTCTCTACGGGCAATTGCTCTTTGTTCAGGCGTGCTGCTGTTATGCTTCGGTTTTCGCCATTTTAGTTAACAAGATGTTTTCTAAGTTTCCTATTAAAATTTGCAATCCCTATTAGCAAAGGTTGGATTATTCAATCATTTTCCCAAGACAATTTGCAAATTTACATTATCTCGATATATAGGATTATCATTCAACCAAACTTGAGATTCAACTCCGGATTTTATTTCAAACATTTGAAATATACATATATATACATACTTGCGTATTAAACTTTGCTTGAAACATAAAAACAAAATTTATTTTATTTTATTATTTTCGAAAATATTTTGAAAAATTACTTGAAATTTTTTCTTCCTGTATATACTACTAGTATTGTTTTTCAAAACATTTGAAATCAATTTTCAAAAGAATTCAGAATCAAATTCCCAAGTTATAGTTCAATGATCCCCTTGGCTATAACTAAATTGACATGTCATTTTATTTCCCAATTATTACTTTGGAGATATTCAAAATATTTGATTTAAACCAATTCATTAATTCACTTAACTTATATTTTATTTTTCATAAATCTCAGCAATTAGATAATGGGTTTTCGAATGATCGGGACTCAAATCTAAGGAGACCTTACCGAAGAGAAACTACCGTAAACCTAATTTAGAGAGGGGAATTCTCGAAAAGGATTTGAATTTTCAAAATACCTTTTATTTAAAAAAATAATTTTATAATTCTTTAGATTTGAAAAACGCTTTGTTTAAAGTGATTCTAGTGACTATTCATATTAAACATCATAAACTAAGCTTTGTATAAACCAAAGCTCTGATACCACTTTGTAACATCCCGCCCTTCTGACCGCCCCCAGTCGGCAATTAAACCAACTTGAAACGTTCAAAATGACGGATTGTTATTTAGTTTATAGAGTTTAAACAGAATCAGCCACAGTATCACAGAACAATAATAATAATATTTCACAAGAAATGAATTTTTTTACATATATCAAAGTTTATACAATGAATTAAATTTATACAGCTGAATATTTCTTTAAGTACAAAATCCCCGAACTAAAGTGAGCGTTTTCCCCCTCTCTCTAACTTCGCTGCCCGGAAACCTTCAAGCTGTAAAATACTCGGTCTGACCCGAATATTACATAATACACGGGTCAGTATAATTCAAACTCAGTTATTAGTGCATAGAGGCAATAATAATCAAATAACAATTAGACGACAGTCACAATAGTTCTCGTCTATCCGACCCTTTTAACAAAGAAATCGGATAATGCTAAAGATAACACTTAATAGTGTTAAACAATAAATCAGCAAATTAAATTATCAACGAAGATAGATGAAGGGATTTTTAATGAAGATAATTTAGGAAAAACATCAGAATTGCCTAAACGGCAATTAACAACAAAATCATCAAATTAAACCAAATCAAAATGCAATTCAAAATATATTGAATTGGCAACATAAAACAATTTCCATCAATAGAAAACATTAATAAAACATTAGATCTAGTAGGGCTGCAGTACACGCACGCATGTACTGCCTCGCCACTACAGTATGAAATGCACAAAAGATCAACGGAAGTTCCAAACGACCACAAGGTCAAACCCGAGTATTCGACTGGATTCAACACAGGTACAAGTTAAAAAGGAGCACAACAAATATAATTTTTTCATCAAAACAGAGTCAACATAATGCGACAGGTCTGAAACAAGGAATGGCCAGGCCAAACAACGCAATGCAAATGAAATCATCAAAGACCAAGTCACAGCTGAGATGATCCATCACAGTGCAAATGAAAATGAATGCATCAGTGCACATGAGAATTGACTCAGTGCATAAGGAAATAAAATGCATCAGTTCTAACAAAGATGGGTATATCAAGCAGATAGCCAAATGACATGCACAGGGTGTACATGTGAAAAAGACCAAATAATGTCAGAGGATACAAGTACTCGAGCTCAAGGCAGTATAAACCAAAAATGCAACAAAAAAGGAACTGCAGTCACCACAAGGATACAAGGGTAAGACTGCAACAAAAGAAACTGCAACCACTACAAGTATTCAAGGGCAAGACTGCAACAAAAGAAACTACAACCACTACAAGTATTGAAGGGCAAGACTACAACAAAAGAAACTGCAACCACTACAAGTATTCAAGGGCAAGACTGCAACAAAAGAAACTGCAACCACTACAAGTATTCAAGGTAAAGACTGCAATGAAAATGCATCCACCACCTGAATACAAGGGCACAACAAATACAAACTGCAACTACAACATGTTGCGATTTACTTGAAAACAAATGCACATCATACACATAAATGAATAGCGTCAAGGCATAAAGGCCACAGGTTGACAACAATTGAATTTTGCAAGCAACCCGAACCCACAGAGCACAAAGGCTCAAATTGACCAAGTGCACATGCAGTGGTCCAACAGGAAGATACTGCAGAATGGAAGTGAAAGTAAACAATGATGGATATGCAAGCAATTGCAGCAGTAAAACAAGGTCATCCCAAGGCACATGGACAAGCACATGTGCAAATGCAGTCATGCACACAAAGGCAGGAAATAAGATTAAAACCAACATCATCAGTTACATGATATAACACATCAAGGTCCTACACTAAACAAGTCGGCGCTAAAGTCAAGGCAGCAAAAATCAAAACCATGATGAGCAAAGCAATTCAAGCCATAATTTGGCAAAATGCAACTGATCAGGGTTGGTAACCAAATTGGTTCAAATGGCTCTAACAGCTACAAGGAAGCTGCAGTAACCAAAATCAAAGCAAATCCCAAATTTATATGACGAATATAGCCTCTATATGAAGGTTTGAAACAAATGGAACTTGAGGCAACTGGCAACTAATACAACAATGAACAACTTGAGCTTCAAAAAAAAATACCATAATATGCGACAGTGAATCACTAATTGAAACTGGACAGTGCCAGCACAATTAAAAATAAATGCACATACACAGTGCAGCAGTGTAAGGCATTTACATAAATAAGACTCGATAATATACATGCGTGAAGAACAACATCAGCCTTAACATCTACGACCAAGTGGTTACACAGTATGAAGTGCACCAGAGATATGACAACACAACAGTAAAGGCTAGCCAGCAACTACAACATGCTCAAAGCTAACAACAAATGACTCAGGCACTAAATTTGTCACGATCCAAATTCCAGCGTTCGAAAATCGACATCCGTACTCCACTGTACTTGAATGCCGCAGATTCAAGCGTCGAAATTCGAGTCGTGCCGGAGCTTATAACACATTAAGTAAATAACACAGCGGAAGAAATGAATAATACATTTGATATATATAACATTTTATACAATAACTGATACAACATGAATGGTACAATGAACATCAATATATATCAGAGATACAAAGAATAGCAGCGGAAATAAAAGATAACACCAGCAGCGGAACAAAATCTCCAATATAGTCTTCAAGGAAGAACTCCAGTAACAGTAATCTCCATCTCCAAAGCACCAATCCAGAAATAGCTCGAACTCCAAATCAAAACGAAGAGAAGCAACTCGATCCAAAATGCGATTGCCAAATCCTAAGGCTGAAAGCTATCGAATCTACACCTACCATTGATTATCTGAAAACCCCAACTCTAGGCTGCCCGTGTGGAAAATAGTGGGCACCCAGAGTTTAGGAAAGGAACAATAAACTCCAGGTCAGTCATGGGACTGGTATGAGCAAACAAAAACATTTGGTCTTTAAAACAAACAAAAGAAATTAAATTTGAAATCCGCAATGCTTTTTTGGAAATGAAACTACCATAAGGCCTCCCGCCACACACACAATGCAAACGCAGAATTGGAGGAGATTTCTCCTTATGATAGTCAAATATGCTTAATACGAGAAAATTTCTTTGATATTATTACTATAAGTGCAAAGTGCGGAAAACCATTTCGAAAGTAGAATATAAATCCTAGCCAACATAGACATTCCGAACTATGCCTACTATAGCTACCATCCAAACAGTGGTGACCACCATAAGTGAATGGCAGGTAATACAACTAAAACCGTACAAGGCACGTATTGGATGAATGGATTTCCAACAAATGGTCAGGCTAAGGAACTTCCTACTGCCACATGGGATCGCCTCTGGCGGGACGTCCCGAGAAACTAACGTTACGGTTAGCTCTCTGCCAACACAAGGCCGGGTTACCTCTGTAACTAGGTAACTACTACACGAATATGCCATCCCCCGGTCCTTTGGGACCTTTATCCGAGCGCTCGCAACAACCACAAAGTATCACAAAGTAATAGATCTGCAGTATCCACATGAGTAAGTATCTGGGCTCCATACCATGATACCACCCTTTACCAGAAGGGAATGACATACCCTAAAGGGCGCGACCCTCATAACCTTGCCGCATCTTTCCTGTTTCGACCATTTCCGGGGTGTGAGGTCCTGATGCAGTCTCGTCCACAAAGCTACGCTTTGTGCAACAAAGCCATGCTTTGGGTCAACAGATGACCAAAGCAATGATCACAAAGATAAATGATCAAACAAATGATCATATCACAAATGATCAACCAATGATCATCACACAGCAGCACTCAGCATGCCACATTACCAAATTGGGAATATCACTGATAAATATCAACTACATAACCTCTGAGCTCGTACGTCTCAGAGAAGGGTGTTAAGCTAAGAGAATAAATTCTCCGCCACCAAGCAGAAATGTATTTGATAGAGATCAGTTAACATCTCAAAGTGTAATGTCGGACATACAACCATACAAGTCTGTTCCGGGTTCGAACAGAACCGAAGGCACTTCCGAAGAAGCCCTTGCAAATTCGGATAATCCCTAATCACGTCCGGACTTCCCATCACATATGAAGATCTCTATACCGGGGATCAGCCAGTGCAGAGACAATCGATGAGTTACCCTTTTGTTTTCGGAAATATCCGGTCTTCACCACCGGTCTTCAATTGCTATCCATAACGTCGTATCACTATTCGGAATGGGCTATATGACACTAGGTCCTCTCCCGGCTAAACCGAATAATGAGCGCCATATTTTAAAACATATGGATATGGGATTTTAGTTAAGTCACAACTTATAAAATCCAAAACTTTTCTTTCAAATGGTTAAACAAATTACCATTTTAAATCTTTAAACAAAAAGATTTATTTCACAAAGTTTCACCTAGTTTCACAAAGATCTATTCATAGATTCAAAACAACTTCCATTCCAATTGGATTAACTCAATAAATCTTTAAATTAAAGATTTAATTTATAGCTTTCAAAAACCCGTTCCAAAGATTTATTTATAACTTGGAATACCATTTTCATTTCAAAACTTGAATTCCTTTTAACATACATTGGAAATCCATTTCTTATATGAAAGCTTCTATTATTTGAAAACGACAGTTTTCGTTTCAGAAAAGTCCGATTTATACAAGTTGGAATCTTGGGTTAATTTTAAATTTCAAAACATCACCTTTTTAAAATGGTTTAAAAACCCATATAAATCCATTTATAAGTTGAATACCCTTTTTAAACATAGTTTTCAAATCATAGAATTCAACTTCAAATATTGAATTCAAATTTAAATCAAATTATTTAAATTTCAAAACTCAATTAAGTTATTCACATAACTTTTATTTTTGAAATTCATTTTTTTTCAAAAGCTTCAATTCTAATTCCAAAACTATTTTGGATTCAAAAATTCAAATTTTAAAACAATTTCAAAATCTGTGACTTAACCCATTTCCACGTGCAATCCATATTTGTGTGTGTATAAGTGTGGTCTAGGGGTTCAACACAATAGTGCACAACATCATCACAGATTCAATCATAAAGATAAGCGGTATAACCCATAGCGCTTATCTATATTCACAGATTCATAGATAAAGTAAATTATCAATCACAAAAATTCACTAATATGATTCGATGTGGGTTTCGGATAACCAGCTGGAATCCGACTCCCTGTCGCATCGAAATTCAAATGTCATTTTACGGGTCAAAGGGTTTCATATTCATACAACAGTATATTCATCACAAATATAGCAGATCAGCACAAAGTATCACATAGCATCACATCACATATCAAATATATCAATCCATCACACAACATTCAATAACAATCAGCATCTACGATTAAGATGAATAAACTGGGTGGTTTTAAATTTATTACCTACATGATTACTTTCATTTATTATTCCTAATTAATTAACTATCCATATTTATTCAATTAATAAATCTTCAATTATTAATTTAAAATCTAATATCATTCAATTAATGATTTCTTAATTACAAATTAATTATTCTAAGAAAAATTAATCTTAAACTTTAATTAATCAAATTAAAACCCTTAATTACTTTAATTAATTATCCATTTCATTAATTAATTAATTATATTAATTATCCATTTGTACTACCTTAAAAATTAAATGAATTACAAATCATTAAACTTTTCTTTATCTTGAGATAAACATTCCATATTTAAATTATGCATTTAAAAACAAAATGTTTTTAAATTTACATTAAATCCCATTTAACATTCTCTTTAAACTCAAGACTCAAATTTGTCTTAAATAAGAGTTAAAACAATACACAACTTAATCTTATATGTTTAAAAGAAACATATACTTTATTAATAAGTTTAAAACAATTTAGATTTCAATTCAACTTGAATTCAAATAAATTTAAAAATTGCTTTAAAATCTCAAAACTGAAATATAACTTCCATTTTCAATTTAGTTTAAACTCTTTAAAACTCTTCCTACAATTTCACCTTCAATCCAAATGTAAATCATTTTAAAGCAATTTAAATTTAATTCTTTACTTTAAAACTGAAGTTTAAAAATTTAAATCCAGATTTAAAAACTCAGATTGAATTCATTTTAAACTCCTAGTTTCAAATTCTTAACCTTCCAATTCAAATGCCAAAACACAATGCATTCACACTTGAGAGTTTAAAATTAAATTTAAATTTAAAAGCCATCAATGATTTCAAATTCCAGACAAATCAAATTTGAATTCATATCCAAATTCAAACCAAAACTCAGTTTAAAATCTTCACCTGCAAATTTAAACTTTATCTTTACATATGAAACAGAAAACAGTTTTTCTGTATTATTAAAAAAACAAACTTTGAATTTCCCAGAATTCAAACTAGATACCACAAATGGATAATTAATATAATTAATTAATTAATGAAATGGATAATTAATTAAAGTAATTAAGGGTTTTAATTTGATTAATTAAAGTTTAAGATTAATTTTTCTTAGAATAATTAATTTGTAATTAAGAAATCATTAATTGAATGATATTAGATTTTAAATTAATAATTGAAGATTTATTAATTGAATAAATATGGATAGTTAATTAATTAGGAATAATAAATGAAAGTAATCATGTAGGTAATAAATTTAAAACCACCCAGTTTATTCATCTTAATCGTAGATGCTGATTGTTATTGAATGTTGTGTGATGGATTGATATATTTGATATGTGATGTGATGCTATGTGATACTTTGTGCTGATCTGCTATATTTGTGATGAATATACTGTTGTATGAATATGAAACCCTTTGACCCGTAAAATGACATTTGAATTTCGATGCGACAGGGAGTCGGATTCCAGCTGGTTATCCGAAACCCACATCGAATCATATTAGTGAATTTTTGTGATTGATAATTTACTTTATCTATGAATCTGTGAATATAGATAAGCGCTATGGGTTATACCGCTTATCTTTATGATTGAATCTGTGATGATGTTGTGCACTATTGTGTTGAACCCCTAGACCACACTTATACACACACAAATATGGATTGCACGTGGAAATGGGTTAAGTCACAGATTTTGAAATTGTTTTAAAATTTGAATTTTTGAATCCAAAATAGTTTTGGAATTAGAATTGAAGCTTTTGAAAAAAAAATGAATTTCAAAAATAAAAGTTATGTGAATAACTTAATTGAGTTTTGAAATTTAAATAATTTGATTTAAATTTGAATTCAATATTTGAAGTTGAATTCTATGATTTGAAAACTATGTTTAAAAAGGGTATTCAACTTATAAATGGATTTATATGGGTTTTTAAACCATTTTAAAAAGGTGATGTTTTGAAATTTAAAATTAACCCAAGATTCCAACTTGTATAAATCGGACTTTTCTGAAACGAAAACTGTCGTTTTCAAATAATAGAAGCTTTCATATAAGAAATGGATTTCCAATGTATGTTAAAAGGAATTCAAGTTTTGAAATGAAAATGGTATTCCAAGTTATAAATAAATCTTTGGAACGGGTTTTTGAAAGCTATAAATTAAATCTTTAATTTAAAGATTTATTGAGTTAATCCAATTGGAATGGAAGTTGTTTTGAATCTATGAATAGATCTTTGTGAAACTAGGTGAAACTTTGTGAAATAAATCTTTTTGTTTAAAGATTTAAAATGGTAATTTGTTTAACCATTTGAAAGAAAAGTTTTGGATTTTATAAGTTGTGACTTAACTAAAATCCCATATCCATATGTTTTAAAATATGGCGCTCATTATTCGGTTTAGCCGGGAGAGGACCTAGTGTCATATAGCCCATTCCGAATAGTGATACGACGTTATGGATAGCAATTGAAGACCGGTGGTGAAGACCGGATATTTCCGAAAACAAAAGGGTAACTCATCGATTGTCTCTGCACTGGCTGATCCCCGGTATAGAGATCTTCATATGTGATGGGAAGTCCGGACGTGATTAGGGATTATCCGAATTTGCAAGGGCTTCTTCGGAAGTGCCTTCGGTTCTGTTCGAACCCGGAACAGACTTGTATGGTTGTATGTCCGACATTACACTTTGAGATGTTAACTGATCTCTATCAAATACATTTCTGCTTGGTGGCGGAGAATTTATTCTCTTAGCTTAACACCCTTCTCTGAGACGTACGAGCTCAGAGGTTATGTAGTTGATATTTATCAGTGATATTCCCAATTTGGTAATGTGGCATGCTGAGTGCTGCTGTGTGATGATCATTGGTTGATCATTTGTGATATGATCATTTGTTTGATCATTTATCTTTGTGATCATTGCTTTGGTCATCTGTTGACCCAAAGCATGGCTTTGTTGCACAAAGCGTAGCTTTGTGGACGAGACTGCATCAGGACCTCACACCCCGGAAATGGTCGAAACAGGAAAGATGCGGCAAGGTTATGAGGGTCGCGCCCTTTAGGGTATGTCATTCCCTTCTGGTAAAGGGTGGTATCATGGTATGGAGCCCAGATACTTACTCATGTGGATACTGCAGATCTATTACTTTGTGATACTTTGTGGTTGTTGCGAGCGCTCGGATAAAGGTCCCAAAGGACCGGGGGATGGCATATTCGTGTAGTAGTTACCTAGTTACAGAGGTAACCCGGCCTTGTGTTGGCAGAGAGCTAACCGTAACGTTAGTTTCTCGGGACGTCCCGCCAGAGGCGATCCCATGTGGCAGTAGGAAGTTCCTTAGCCTGACCATTTGTTGGAAATCCATTCATCCAATACGTGCCTTGTACGGTTTTAGTTGTATTACCTGCCATTCACTTATGGTGGTCACCACTGTTTGGATGGTAGCTATAGTAGGCATAGTTCGGAATGTCTATGTTGGCTAGGATTTATATTCTACTTTCGAAATGGTTTTCCGCACTTTGCACTTATAGTAATAATATCAAAGAAATTTTCTCGTATTAAGCATATTTGACTATCATAAGGAGAAATCTCCTCCAATTCTGCGTTTGCATTGTGTGTGTGGCGGGAGGCCTTATGGTAGTTTCATTTCCAAAAAAGCATTGCGGATTTCAAATTTAATTTCTTTTGTTTGTTTTAAAGACCAAATGTTTTTGTTTGCTCATACCAGTCCCATGACTGACCTGGAGTTTATTGTTCCTTTCCTAAACTCTGGGTGCCCACTATTTTCCACACGGGCAGCCTAGAGTTGGGGTTTTCAGATAATCAATGGTAGGTGTAGATTCGATAGCTTTCAGCCTTAGGATTTGGCAATCGCATTTTGGATCGAGTTGCTTCTCTTCGTTTTGATTTGGAGTTCGAGCTATTTCTGGATTGGTGCTTTGGAGATGGAGATTACTGTTACTGGAGTTCTTCCTTGAAGACTATATTGGAGATTTTGTTCCGCTGCTGGTGTTATCTTTTATTTCCGCTGCTATTCTTTGTATCTCTGATATATATTGATGTTCATTGTACCATTCATGTTGTATCAGTTATTGTATCAAATGTTATATATATCAAATGTATTATTCATTTCTTCCGTTGTGTTATTTACTTAATGTGTTATAAGCTCCGGCACGACTCGAATTTCGACGCTTGAATCTGCGGCATTCAAGTACAGTGGAGTACGGATGTCGATTTTCGAACGCTGGAATTTGGATCGTGACATTTTGGTATCAGAGCTGAAGGTTAAAACTTTAGCTCAGGAGTATAACACATTAAGTAACTCATTAGAGATAGGGTGAAGTAAACCCTAGAATGAGTATATCCCTGAGATATCCGTTCGAATGCCTCAGTAAATTCTCTTACTATCCAATGATAGTGAGTATGAGTGCGAGAAGAGAATGAGATAGGGGACATGCGAGTACCACTATAAATGGTCAATACCCTGCAACAGTGGGAATATCTTTTCTCTATCAATCTCCTTTGATTCGATTTCGAATTTTTTGATTGCTTCGTGACTGCTCCAGAAAGAAGTTTCGGTGTGATGATGGCCATACGTATTGTTGTACGAAATTCTTACTTCGTATCTTCATCGGTTTCTTATCAGCTTTTCGATCTAAACTCTAATGAATTTGAAATTGAAAATATTAAATAAATTGGAAATTTTAAATTAGTAAATTGGTTAACTAATATGAAGATTTGATCCATCTATCTATTCTCTGGGATCCGATATATTCTACGAACGATTAGTTATCTCTTCGAACTAGTCAATGCCCTTGCATATTCGTAGACCGATGGACCCAAATATCTTGTGTAATATTATATGAGATTGTTCTCATATCTATTGTTGATATTCTTATTTGGTAAGCCAAATGCAGAATAGTTAATCGGCCTGATTTATGAGTCGATTATCTATCCTTGTGTATCTATCCATCATTGGTTGTCTTCCTACTTTCAAATTTCGAGGACGAAATTTCTTAAGGAGGGGAATCTGTAACATTCCTGAAATATTAGCTAAAATAATTCAATAATTAAATTGATTTTGAATTTAAACTGTGAATTTAATTGTGAATTAATTTGAGATTTCCAAAATAAACTTAAAAAATTTTTAGATTTTAAATAGAAATTTGGTGGGAATTTAAGGATAATTTTATTTGAGATGAATATGCACTATAATTTGAATAAATATATATATAGATTGAAAGTTAAAATTGTAAATAAGATTTTGATTTTGAAAATTCAAAATGTATATATTTATAAATTTGGATTTGAAAACCACATAATTTTATACTAGTAGAAATTTGGTAATATTTCTTTTGAAAATTTTATTTTGAATAAGATATAAATGATATAAAACTAAGCTTAAAAATAATATTGGTTTAAAAAGTAATATTATAAAATTGATATAAATAGATAAATAATTACAAAAGCTATTTCAGAATTTTAATTCAACCATATTATGTACTTTTTTATTTGATTTGATAAAAAGATTTAAAATACATCTTCTTCTGGAAGAAAAAAAGAAAAAAAAATATAGTTGTATATTCCTAAAATTTAAATTGTAAAAATATTACAAATGTTAGGAGTATGAAAATATAAATAATACAAAAGGGGTAGAACATGAAAATATATATATTACATATGTATATGTACAAACAATGTAATCATACCTTTAGATCTTACATGTTTACATACATACAAATAGCATCATTTCTTTTGTTTAAAATAATGAAATTAAAAAAAAACAAAAATACAAGAAACTTCACATCTTCCCATATGCCATCATATAGTATCTTAGAAAATCTGAAAAAAATAGTAGAAAAAGATTTGGCTTCACATTTTTCAAAGCCATAAGCTGTTCAAAACATAAGATAAGAAAAAAAAAACAATTCAGTTTGAACTCAAAACAAAAGAGAAACCCAAAATCTTCATTCTCAGACCATACAAACTGCATTTTTCAAATCTGCATACATTTGCATTCATGTTAAAATCTGAAACCCAAACAAACCTTCAACTCCTCTTTCCAAAAATTGCAAATCTGCATCAAACAATCCAACTCCTCTTCTTCAAAATACAAGCCTGCACATCAATTTCTGCCTGCATGTTTTTGCATATGAAAACAAATCTGCAAATTGCAAGCAAGGCCTGCATGCATCAAGTAGAAGCTGCATGTTTTTAAAAAAGCATTCAAGCCTGCATTTCATATCTCTGGAACAAGAAGCTAGAAGCCTGCATGTTGAATACTGAAGCATTATGAAGCAATATTCAAGTTTTTAAAAGCATGCATCATTTAAAAGCAAGGAGGGAGTCTGCATTTCATAATTTGGAACCTGCAAGTTGACATGTACTCTGCATTTCAAAATCTGGAACCTGAAAATGAAATATGCTCTGCACTTTGAATAAAGGTGAGTAACTCATCTTTTAAAATCTGTTTAATAGGTAAAGTTGCGCATGTTTTTTTTAAATTACAAATGAACTTATATAAAATTGTTATGGATATTTTACCTGTAATTATATGCATATATACCTGAATTAAATTGTTGCATGACTGTGTCTCAAAATCCTACCACCTGTTTGATTATTGAATTCTTTCTTCAACTTGTTTGTTATGACTTGAGTTTGTTAATAAAGCCCTGTTATTCTAGAAAAGAGCAAGTTTAAAATTTTATATAAATTAAAAAAAATTTCTGTAGCCTGGATAATCAAGTGACACAGAGCAAATTTGCCTAAGAATGAAAATTCAAACTTTATGATTCATTGTTGCAGATTTATAAACTGAAACAATAAGTGAATTCATGAATTTGAAATCAAACATTATAAATTATAGTGCTGTAAAATAAATACAGTTTTGAAATTACTATATTTTACATTTTGATTAAGTTCACTTGATTCTTGCATTTGATTGGATTGGATTGGTTTCTGGAGATAGAGTAGCTATAAATGATTATAGGAAATTTTTTAAATTGAATTACAAATAAATCTGGGTGATGCAAATTGGGTTTTCAGGTCTTGAACCTTAGTTTTCAGGGCTGTAATGATTTGGACTTTTCTGCATTTTTGGTGAATCGAGTTAGATGTTGTTTTGGGGATTGGAAGATGTTAGTGAGTTGATGTTATCGCTGGAGTTTCAAGATTTATGGTGGTCGGAGTGGGGAGTTGTTGCCGTTGACAGGTCAACTTGAAAAAAAGCGGGGGGATGCTGTTCCAGGTTTCTGTTATGAAACTTGAATTCAAATTCAAGTTTGTAGTATGGAATTTTGAGGGTTGAAGGTTGATGTGGTGTTGGTGGTCAATGGGGAATGGTAGTTGATAATGGCCGGAGATGGTCGGAGATGGGGAAAGGGATGCACAAAGTGGTGTGTGCAGGTTGGTGTTGTTTTGGTTGCAGGGTTTTGGTTGCCCGGGTGGGTCTCGGGGAATTTGGGAATAAACTCGAAGCAAGGATGCTCATGACTCGAAGTAAATTTCAGGGTAGCTCGGGTTGATGTGTTTCAGGTTTTAACAGGGTTTTATCTTCCAGTTTTTAAAATTTTTAAAGGTAAGTTTTAAAAATGTAAATAAAAACCTGAACTAAGTATAAAATTTAAACTGAATTTAAATATGAATTCCAAAGTTTGAATTTTGTTTATTTTAATAATTTGAGTTTTAAAAAAAAATGTAAGTATTTCTGGTTTTAAGATTTGATCAGCAACCTGTTTTCAGGTATAAAAAAAAAAAAAAAATGCAAACTAAAGTTTTACTTAGGATGTTAAAACTGAATTCAAATATGAATTTAAATAAGTTTAAATTCTGTTTTCTTTGAAATAGTTTGAATTCTGGGAAATTCAAAGTTTGTTTTTTTAATAATACAGAAAAACTGTTTTCTGTTTCATATGTAAAGATAAAGTTTAAATTTGCAGGTGAAGATTTTAAACTGAGTTTTGGTTTGAATTTGGATATGAATTCAAATTTGATTTGTCTGGAATTTGAAATCATTGATGGCTTTTAAATTTAAATTTAATTTTAAACTCTCAAGTGTGAATGCATTGTGTTTTGGCATTTGAATTGGAAGGTTAAGAATTTGAAACTAGGAGTTTAAAATGAATTCAATCTGAGTTTTTAAATCTGGATTTAAATTTTTAAACTTCAGTTTTAAAGTAAAGAATTAAATTTAAATTGCTTTAAAATGATTTACATTTGGATTGAAGGTGAAATTGTAGGAAGAGTTTTAAAGAGTTTAAACTAAATTGAAAATGGAAGTTATATTTCAGTTTTGAGATTTTAAAGCAATTTTTAAATTTATTTGAATTCAAGTTGAATTGAAATCTAAATTGTTTTAAACTTATTAATAAAGTATATGTTTCTTTTAAACATATAAGATTAAGTTGTGTATTGTTTTAACTCTTATTTAAGACAAATTTGAGTCTTGAGTTTAAAGAGAATGTTAAATGGGATTTAATGTAAATTTAAAAACATTTTGTTTTTAAATGCATAATTTAAATATGGAATGTTTATCTCAAGATAAAGAAAAGTTTAATGATTTGTAATTCATTTAATTTTTAAGGTAGTACAAATGGATAATTAATATAATTAATTAATTAATGAAATGGATAATTAATTAAAGTAATTAAGGGTTTTAATTTGATTAATTAAAGTTTAAGATTAATTTTTCTTAGAATAATTAATTTGTAATTAAGAAATCATTAATTGAATGATATTAGATTTTAAATTAATAATTGAAGATTTATTAATTGAATAAATATGGATAGTTAATTAATTAGGAATAATAAATGAAAGTAATCATGTAGGTAATAAATTTAAAACCACCCAGTTTATTCATCTTAATCGTAGATGCTGATTGTTATTGAATGTTGTGTGATGGATTGATATATTTGATATGTGATGTGATGCTATGTGATACTTTGTGCTGATCTGCTATATTTGTGATGAATATACTGTTGTATGAATATGAAACCCTTTGACCCGTAAAATGACATTTGAATTTCGATGCGACAGGGAGTCGGATTCCAGCTGGTTATCCGAAACCCACATCGAATCATATTAGTGAATTTTTGTGATTGATAATTTACTTTATCTATGAATCTGTGAATATAGATAAGCGCTATGGGTTATACCGCTTATCTTTATGATTGAATCTGTGATGATGTTGTGCACTATTGTGTTGAACCCCTAGACCACACTTATACACACACAAATATGGATTGCACGTGGAAATGGGTTAAGTCACAGATTTTGAAATTGTTTTAAAATTTGAATTTTTGAATCCAAAATAGTTTTGGAATTAGAATTGAAGCTTTTGAAAAAAAATGAATTTCAAAAATAAAAGTTATGTGAATAACTTAATTGAGTTTTGAAATTTAAATAATTTGATTTAAATTTGAATTCAATATTTGAAGTTGAATTCTATGATTTGAAAACTATGTTTAAAAAGGGTATTCAACTTATAAATGGATTTATATGGGTTTTTAAACCATTTTAAAAAGGTGATGTTTTGAAATTTAAAATTAACCCAAGATTCCAACTTGTATAAATCGGACTTTTCTGAAACGAAAACTGTCGTTTTCAAATAATAGAAGCTTTCATATAAGAAATGGATTTCCAATGTATGTTAAAAGGAATTCAAGTTTTGAAATGAAAATGGTATTCCAAGTTATAAATAAATCTTTGGAACGGGTTTTTGAAAGCTATAAATTAAATCTTTAATTTAAAGATTTATTGAGTTAATCCAATTGGAATGGAAGTTGTTTTGAATCTATGAATAGATCTTTGTGAAACTAGGTGAAACTTTGTGAAATAAATCTTTTTGTTTAAAGATTTAAAATGGTAATTTGTTTAACCATTTGAAAGAAAAGTTTTGGATTTTATAAGTTGTGACTTAACTAAAATCCCATATCCATATGTTTTAAAATATGGCGCTCATTATTCGGTTTAGCCGGGAGAGGACCTAGTGTCATATAGCCCATTCCGAATAGTGATACGACGTTATGGATAGCAATTGAAGACCGGTGGTGAAGACCGGATATTTCCGAAAACAAAAGGGTAACTCATCGATTGTCTCTGCACTGGCTGATCCCCGGTATAGAGATCTTCATATGTGATGGGAAGTCCGGACGTGATTAGGGATTATCCGAATTTGCAAGGGCTTCTTCGGAAGTGCCTTCGGTTCTGTTCGAACCCGGAACAGACTTGTATGGTTGTATGTCCGACATTACACTTTGAGATGTTAACTGATCTCTATCAAATACATTTCTGCTTGGTGGCGGAGAATTTATTCTCTTAGCTTAACACCCTTCTCTGAGACGTACGAGCTCAGAGGTTATGTAGTTGATATTTATCAGTGATATTCCCAATTTGGTAATGTGGCATGCTGAGTGCTGCTGTGTGATGATCATTGGTTGATCATTTGTGATATGATCATTTGTTTGATCATTTATCTTTGTGATCATTGCTTTGGTCATCTGTTGACCCAAAGCATGGCTTTGTTGCACAAAGCGTAGCTTTGTGGACGAGACTGCATCAGGATCTCACACCCCGGAAATGGTCGAAACAGGAAAGATGCGGCAAGGTTATGAGGGTCGCGCCCTTTAGGGTATGTCATTCCCTTCTGGTAAAGGGTGGTATCATGGTATGGAGCCCAGATACTTACTCATGTGGATACTGCAGATCTATTACTTTGTGATACTTTGTGGTTGTTGCGAGCGCTCGGATAAAGGTCCCAAAGGACCGGGGGATGGCATATTCGTGTAGTAGTTACCTAGTTACAGAGGTAACCCGGCCTTGTGTTGGCAGAGAGCTAACCGTAACGTTAGTTTCTCGGGACGTCCCGCCAGAGGCGATCCCATGTGGCAGTAGGAAGTTCCTTAGCCTGACCATTTGTTGGAAATCCATTCATCCAATACGTGCCTTGTACGGTTTTAGTTGTATTACCTGCCATTCACTTATGGTGGTCACCACTGTTTGGATGGTAGCTATAGTAGGCATAGTTCGGAATGTCTATGTTGGCTAGGATTTATATTCTACTTTCGAAATGGTTTTCCGCACTTTGCACTTATAGTAATAATATCAAAGAAATTTTCTCGTATTAAGCATATTTGACTATCATAAGGAGAAATCTCCTCCAATTCTGCGTTTGCATTGTGTGTGTGGCGGGAGGCCTTATGGTAGTTTCATTTCCAAAAAAGCATTGCGGATTTCAAATTTAATTTCTTTTGTTTGTTTTAAAGACCAAATGTTTTTGTTTGCTCATACCAGTCCCATGACTGACCTGGAGTTTATTGTTCCTTTCCTAAACTCTGGGTGCCCACTATTTTCCACACGGGCAGCCTAGAGTTGGGGTTTTCAGATAATCAATGGTAGGTGTAGATTCGATAGCTTTCAGCCTTAGGATTTGGCAATCGCATTTTGGATCGAGTTGCTTCTCTTCGTTTTGATTTGGAGTTCGAGCTATTTCTGGATTGGTGCTTTGGAGATGGAGATTACTGTTACTGGAGTTCTTCCTTGAAGACTATATTGGAGATTTTGTTCCGCTGCTGGTGTTATCTTTTATTTCCGCTGCTATTCTTTGTATCTCTGATATATATTGATGTTCATTGTACCATTCATGTTGTATCAGTTATTGTATCAAATGTTATATATATCAAATGTATTATTCATTTCTTCCGCTGTGTTATTTACTTAATGTGTTATAAGCTCCGGCAC
Organism: Allium cepa; assembly: GCA_030765085.1. Classification (NCBI taxonomy): domain Eukaryota; kingdom Viridiplantae; phylum Streptophyta; class Magnoliopsida; order Asparagales; family Amaryllidaceae; genus Allium; species Allium cepa. Next base: position 210,530,556 of record CM060934.1, read on the forward strand.
GACTCGAATTTCGACGCTTGAATCTGCGGCATTCAAGTACAGTGGAGTACGGATGTCGATTTTCGAACGCTGGAATTTGGATCGTGACAAAATTAGGTGAAGCAACCCGAGCACAATCAAATGTATTATGCTTAAAGTCCAAATGCAACAATCACAAAAAATATCAGCTGATGCCAAATAGAGAAAATAACATGGTCACGAAATAAACATCAAACTAAGTCAAAAACTCAAATAAGCAACTTAATTATCAGGTAACAGTGGTTTCAAAGCAATCCAGACAAAACTCATTTTTTTTCAAAAATTTAAATTCGAAAATCACATGAAACTATAAGCCATGGACGTAGTCACCGGGACCAACATCAACGAGCCGTAGTTATCAAGAATCAAACAGTTCGAATTCAAAGCCGTGGTCATCCACGAAATCATAGGTATACGAAATTGATAAAATCAAAATAAATCTCTAGCATCAAAACAAAAATCAAATAGCCAGAATAAATCATCAGCTTCAAAACAAAATCGATCGTGGAAGCATAATATTGCCAACCAAGTAAAAGTCGAGAAATTCAAGTGGCCGAAGTCACAAAAATCAACAAACAAATTCACCAAATTTTATACGAACGAAAATCACAGAATTCGAACCTTAAAAATAAGCACGAGGTATGAATTGATGTGAGTGGATCACTCACCTTAGCTTGAAGCAGTCGCGAGCGAGGCGAAGGAATCAAATCGATCGAACTACTGAGGTCGGCCGCCTTCGAATTAATCAAGCCCTAATTTGCTAGCAAGGGAAAAGATGTACGAGGCCGCCACCATTTTTTTCTTTCGAATTGTTTTTTTTAAACGCTGAAGTGAAAAAGGAAGCTCGGTTGAAAGTAAAAAAAGAAGACAGCGTACTTGATTGACATAGAAAAGTCATTTGTATTAACGTGCCTACCTTACCTCTACAATGTTTTGATTTGAGGCCAAAGAGTGCTGATGTTGACCCATTTAAAAATTTTAAATGTAAACTGAATTTGATTTAATTTCAACGCGTTTATATGTCGTATGTTTACAAAACAACTCTGATAAATATGAAATTTGAAATTCGGTAATAATTCAATATTCCGGATCCCATGGAACTGGTTTCGTCGAATTCCGAGACTGTGCCTCGGAAGGCTATTTTTAAATTCAATTTAAATGATAAAATTTCAAAACCGAACAAATCACTTTCAAATTCAATTCTGAAGCTTCTATTATCTTCAGTATTATCAATATGAATTTTCTAAGCCTTTGAAACATTTTTAATCAGCTTTATACTGAAGATTCAAATTTTTATTCAACTTTCAATAGATTAAATTTTAAAATTTAATCGCCAAATTCAAAGTTATTTTTGAAATTCAAGTCAAACCATCATTCAAATATTTAAAATTAATTAAATATTTTCAATTTAAATTGTTCAAAATTCATGGTCGTTACACGTTCCTAAGTAGATTGTAGCCTTATCCATTTATAGCCCTTCACTTGTACATCCCTACATAGTGCATCACTATATTTCTGTATCAGCATTTTTCAAAGCTAACAAAATTACATAGATACAAATTTATTAATGAGATCTTTTACACGAATTTTTTTTATCATCTTAAATCTTCAAACTTCTTAAAAGTCCCTAATCAACGTGGGCGATCAAATAATATGTATCTTAAGCGAGAATTGAAAGTAATTTAACTAGAAGTTTCAATTGGTACAAATATTTGTATTGATAATCTCCACAGCAAATAGATTATATTTAACGAACTTTGTTTTGTAAAAAGAAATTTACACAAAAATAGATAGAGGATAACCAAAGGATTATGCATGCGGGCGCACAAATATGAGTACATATGCCTTCAAAAATGGAACAAACATCTAATCAAAAGGAAATGAAAATTATAGAGAATTAAAAATCTGAAGGAAGTAGAAATAAGGGTTCATTGTGGTTCTGCCAAATTTAATAATATGTCTACCATTAACTTTGTTACCGATGACTTTTTGCTTTTACAAGGGAATTACGATAATTTAATATTCAACCTATTCAGGTATGAACTCTACGGAGTATAGGTGCAAAAATCAGATAATAAAAAGAAGATTCTTTTTCAAATGCTTTAGCCTTGCTATTTACAGATGTAATTGCCTACCAACGTCGTTGATTTTAACTTGAACACGTCCTCCACTATAGATTTGAAGTTTCAAAATAAAATCTAGTCAAAATACAAAATGTTACGAAAAAAACGATCGATATTGATCATTATAGGTCGGTACTGACTTAAACACTTGTGCCAATTTGCATCCCTCTAGAACTTGGTTTTCATTCTTGACCAGGCCATCTTGATCAACACCAAGATTCAAGGATCGGTATCGATCATTATTCATCGATACCGACTTATTTTTCTTGGTCCTGGATCTTCCAGTCTTTCCTTGGCTCTTCATTATCTAGCTTCTTCAACGAGTTCAAGTATATCAACCCCCTACAAGGATCTGCACCAGTCCTTGTAGCCTTATCCAATTTTAGTCATTTTTCTTGCATTCTTGCATTATTTATCTATTTCATGAACACTTGGTAGTCCAGATCTATCAAGATGTTGTTTGGTTCAAATGCGGAACAACACTTGCTCCACAAAGCTTGTTTTATATTAACAAAGCATTTTTTTTGACTAAGGCAGACTATCGAACTCGGACTCCAGTCTACGAAGATGCTTGTATCTTCTTAGTTGCTTTCATGAGGTGATGCATCCTTTTTGAATATGAACACTTATTCATAGAGTCGTGGAACCACATCTTTTAAGTGGATATAATAGTTAAATTGTCCCGTTTGAATTTTCTATTTGGTTTAAAGACTCATGGAACCTTTTCATTTCCGTTGGCAAGGTACGATTTTATCATTTGCCATAACAATCTTATCCATTTCCATTTTTTCATCATTCATTTCATCATTTTTTTCTTATATTGGATGATCAAATGGATTTGTATCGATCATTTCCCAGCGTATTACTATATAAGTAACTCTTGAGCAATTTTGTTCTTCAAACTTGTCTTTCCTACTTAGTTAATCATTCATTTTCCCTAGGCCCTTGCAATTTACTTTCTTCCATGCCTACATCAATATTGCCGCCATCTTCCATCCTCAAAGTAGATTAAATTTCAGTCAGCAATCAAAGTCGAACTAAGCATGATCACCATATATGACCCACTAGAACTTGTTGTCGGCTCATACGAGTTCGAACACGATTTTTAAACCTCGATGTCGTCATTTGTCTCATATCTAAGCATAATGGGTGTCATCGACGCCTTATATTTGCCAAGTCGAGTTATGGTCATCGACCCATATTCAACTTCGATTTCACGTTGCTCCTTTCATTCACATTTCAATCTGGCCGACAAGAAGCAATGAACTTAAGAACATTGTGTTATCCGAAGTTGGCTCCAAGTGTTATCGGGTTTGATCCTAATTTTTTCTCATTCGCTATTGCTTGGTGTCCACTTCGATTCCTTAAGGCTTTGGCTCCAAGTTTGTAAGATGGCCGTTCCATTTATCGATTTTTGACAAGTTTCATATGTGAATGGAAGGGGTGATCAAATTTCATTAAATTTCGGTTGAATGTGGATTGATGATTAGGCTTTGGTAAGATGGTTTCTAGAACGATCACATCGAACTTCACATCAACGTTAAAAAAAACCATGTATTGACTCCTCAGGTAAAACATCACAATCTCGCGATCCTGCACAGAAAAGCTATGTGTTGCTCAGGACAATGGTTCCATTATCGTATATTTTACGAAAATATATAAAATCTAACATATATTTCCATAGCATGACGGAGCTCGTTTGCCTGCACGAGCGGACTACCTACATAGAGTGTTCGCCTATACCGTGCTTGGGGTATAAAACATACACTACATAGATTGAATCACACATAATTGCCCTTTTCGATGTACGAAACCCAATCCACCAACGCACATCAATATTCATTGGATCCTATATATCAACTACACATGGCTTAGTTAAAGCAAAAGGATTGAACATAAATCATATCGGACCATGCTTATGTATTAATTTTTCAGTAAGTTATGGATCATAGATGCTACCAATGCCTCTCTGCTTTGGCTCAGGTCCAAGCACCTTGGAATTTGTTCCGCCTGCTATAGATTCATCTAGGCCCCGGCATCCACTTCGATGCACTTTAGATCCCAACCTTCATTGCCAACCTAGGCAATCTTTACAAGTCATTCCTTTTGCTGCATAAGAAGAATCTCTACATTGGAATTGCCTCCGATGTCAATCCATAAGGTGTTATGATTCTCAATAACCCCCAGATTCTTCAACTTCGACCCTAACTACTGTTAGCATATTGATCCATTTCCTGTCTAGGTTGGGATTTTTAGCCTTTTTATTGTTTATGTTTTCTATCTATATAAACCTATCTCTGTAACCCTAATGTAATCAATCTTTGTTTGCTCAGCAGTCTTGCTGAATAATATGAATTATCTTTTTCTTCTTATTTGATTTTACAAACGTTGTAACGACCCGTATTTTACGTGACGATAAATCGTAAAATAGATGCCATCAAGTCGTTAGTATTGTTGTTAAGTCGTTTAGAGTTTGAGTCGACCAAAGCTTATGTCGTATAAAGGTTAACTCGTGTGGTGCTTAAGTCGTGGGTAGCTTGGGTCGTATGAGAGTTAGGTTGAGAGGAGCGACCTATAGATGTAACGGCCTAAGTATGTTGAGCGACTTAAGAGTTAGGTTGTGTAGGAGTTAAGTCGCATAGGATTTAGGTCGTGGGAGCGAGTTAAGGAGGCAGAGCGACTTAAAATAGTACGACCTAGTAGCTAGCGACTTAAGAGACCAGGCGAGTTAAGTATAGTGAGCAGGTTAGTGGAGCTAGTGAGTTAGCGGGTTAAGATTTGGTCGACCTAAGTAGGTTAACGACTTAAGGGTGAACGGCTTAAGGTAAGAAGGTCGTTCGTGCGACTTAGTATAGTTGGGTCGTATTGGGGCTTAGGTCGTATAAGGAGTGGAGCGACCTAAGATTTAGCTGTGTTGTGCTTAGGTCGTGAACGACCTAAGGCTTAAGTTGTTCTGGTATAAGTCGTAAGTCGTAAGGACTTGGGCCTAGGTGTTAAGTCGGCCATAAGGAGGTCGTGTGTGTGTGGTAGGTCGTTGACTCGGGGTTGAGTTAGGTCGTGTGACCCTGTGTTTAGTTAAGTCGTGTGGCCTGGGATTGGTTAGGTCGCGTCTTAGTTAAGTCGTTGAGTCGCTGGGCCGTGTTAGTGTTAGGTCGTTAGGTCGTCTAGGCGACTCAGGAGGAGATGCGCATGAGTGTTAGGTCGTGAGTCGCATCTGGTTTAGTTGTTAGGTCGGCAAGGCTTGTTGAGTCGTAGGTCGTTGAGCTTGATAGGTCGTGGGGTCTGTTGAGTCGTGGACGACTCATGGGATAGGTCGGCGGCGACTTAAGGGGGCGGCGACTCATGGGGTTTCCAGCCTATAAATAGAGGCGCCTATCTTCACTTTTTGGCACCGGATTTTGAAGCGACGAAGTGCTGCCATTTTGAGAGCTCGACTACAACATTTCTTCACTTCTTTTCTCCACTCTAATCTAGTGCTAACACCCATCCAAGATCGAAGACCCAAGAGTTAAAGTTGAAGATCTTCATCCAACAAAGAGAGATTTCATCATTTGAAGTGGAATCTTGTCGGATCAAGCTAGTTTCTTCGCTGTCCAGATCTGAAGTTAGTAGCTTTTGGGGTGTTTAGGTGATTTGGTGAGTGGTAGTTATCTCTCACACGGACCCAAGGGAGTATATTGGATCGGTGGCTTGTTTATGTGTTAAAGATAGTGATTTCATGTATTTTCCCAAAGTCTGCATGTAGATCCATCATCTATGAAGTTTTGATATCCCTTTTACTACATGATTACATATGCAAGTTCATCCATCAAGTTGTAGTGATAATCTCCATAATTCATGTTTGTTGGATTTGGACACTTTATTTACGAAATTGCCATTCTTGTATAATTGCTCATTAGATCTTGTTTGAATGTTTGAATGCTTGGATTAATGATCGATTTGATTGATAGATTGTTGCAAATTAGCTAATAGTTGATTTGGACAAGTTGGTTGAAGATGATTCAAAAGCTAAGTGGAAAGGCTCTTGAATAGTGAAAGCTGCTTGTGGCATATGAAGCGGATGGTGAGGCTCATATGGATAGATTTGATGATGATGGACTTTTCTATGGTGCGATGAAGCAAAGCATGACGATGATGATGGAATTTGCTATGATGCGATGGAGCAAAGCTTGATGTGAGAGCTTGGTTTAGTCCAGACGGGATCATCCCAAGCATGTTGATAACTCGATGATGCGGTTCGAGTTAGTTGATAATGGTTGGCTCGAGAGGCGCTTGAGCTAGTATGAGAATAGTCGTTAAGGAGGATGACTAGGAGGCTGAGATTTCATCGTTATTGAAGGTTCTAACATGCTCAATGCAAGAGTACGTTGGGACGGGTCACGACGACGTCTCAGACACGGGTCACGATGACGTGTTAGTACTCTGGGCAGATTCGATAGTCCTAGGCACGGGTCACGACGACGTGCGGATTTATGTCTAGAACCGAGGTTGCCATTAGCCCTTGACAGACAGCTGAAAGAAGGTGCCGGTCATTCAATTAACGGTGATATCAAGGCAATGATAACAGTGATAGCCAGAGTCATGGATGTTTGATTGTATCATCATTCGGCCTCAAGAGCGGTGTTTTATGTGTGCTTATCTGATCTTGGTTTAGGCCTTGGGGGTTTGTATTTGAAAAACATCGACCTTGACTCGAATGATAATTGCTTTATTTAAATTGTCTGCTTTGCTATGTTGTTTATGCTTAGAGGGTCTGGGGGCTATCACTGTAGAATGAGGTGGAGTGGGATGGTTGAGTTCCTATTCCTTTTACCCTTTATGCTCTTTTGGTATGTTTGATAGTTGATTTACTTCTCACTAAGACTGTTGTCTGACTCAAGGTTTTATGTTCAACTCTTATTACCTTGGGTTGTTCATCCATGTTGGGATGGGCAGACTAGGTAGCAGGTGACAGGTGTTGTTCTTGGCTACCAACGCTGTTGATGACGAAGACGAGCTGGAGGCTTTTGCATATTGTTTTCTTACTATATGTACTGGATGTTTCGCTGTTTGTTTGATACTCTGAGTGTTATGTAGTGAGGCTTGATGTATTGACTACTCAGATGTTGTATAAAACTATTATGAGTTTATATGATGAGACTTCTGTTCTATAGAGCTTCACTATGTATACTTCCTATTGTATTTTATCCATGCGCTGTGAGAAATACGATAGAGTCTGCTGTTTTTATCTTACCCTGAGTATTGTCCATGGCTGCCTGGCACCTTTCAGCGCACTATCTCCTTGTTTTGGTGCGGGAGTCATGGGCGGTCGTCCCATTTGGTATCAGAGCTTTGGTTAATCGATTTTAGCCAACGCTCGTTGACGTAACTATGTTTGAGAGACGTAATTGTAATTTTGATGGATGATTACTATATATTATATAGTAGCTTAGTAGTATTGGAACCTCTTATGCAGTTGTTTCTCAGGATATATTAATCATTTTCTAATAGATATTAGGAATGAGTCGAAGAGGGAGACCAGCTGCTAGGGAAGGCCGTGCTGTTGAGGGGGCTGCTGATTATGCTCCTATGTTCGAGGCTATGATGACTTCGATCATGAGGAGGATGCCAGCTCCGGGGCCATCAGTAGATGTTGGAGTTCAAGTTCAAGTTCCAAGACCAGTGGATTTTGCTAAGTTGTGTAAGGACTATACTGCTCTTGGAGGAAAGGTTTTCTTGGGAACAGAATCAACCATAGAAGTCCAGAGATGGATAGATGCTTGTAGAAGGATCTTTGGTGACTTGGGAATTGAGGATGCAACTAAGAGGAACCTTGTATCAAGGCAGCTTCAAGGGAGAGCTTCGGATTGGTGGAACTCTATCACCATTGATACTCCAGAGGAAGAGATCACTTGGGAGCAATTCCAAGTTAGATTTGAAGCTAAGTTCATTTCTACGGCTCAGAAATCTGTTTTGTTTAAGAAGTTTGTGGAACTCAAGCAAGGTGGAAGATCAGTTCTTGAGTATGTTTCTGAGTTTGAAGCTTTGTCCAAGTATGCCAGATCGTATATTGAATCTCCCTACCAGAAGAACGAGAAGTTTGTGACAGGCTTGGATAGTTATCTTGGGAGGCAATTGGTGGATCATCTGGACGATCCGTTTGAGAAGCTTGTGGAGAAAGCTCTCAGGCACGAGAGTTTGTTTCCTAAGGAAGGGTCGGTTGTTGCTGTGACCAAGGAAGAGTCCAAACCACAGCAGGGTGGAAACAAGAAGAGGAAGCAGCAACAGCAGAAGGGTAAGGATGGCCAGAAGAAGCCAAAGGGTGAAGTGACCTGCTACAATTGTCGGCAGAAGGGCCATTTCTCTAGGGATTGCAAGAATCCAAAGGTGCAGTTGAAATGCCACAACTGTGATAAGCTGGGGCATATCAGGAAGGACTGTCCAGAACCGAGGAAAGATAAGCAGATTGTGCAAGCTTATTCTTTGGGGGTTGTTCCATCATCTTCGAAAGCTCCTACTGCGGAAGAGAAAGGGAAGAGTGTGGTGGTTCAAGGTACTCTTTCCATTTGTGGTGTTCCAGTTAGAGTGTTGTTTGATACTGGGGCGTCACATTCCTTTGTTTGTAATAAGATGGTAGACCGGTTGGGTTTGGAACCGAATATTGTTGATAGGCCATTGGTTGTGACTAATCCAATTAGGGGTTCGTCATGTTTGTGTATGATATGCCGTGGTCTGGTTGTGTCGAGTCATGATTGCTCTTTTGTTTGTGATTGCTTTGTTCTGAACTTTGCGGGGTTCGGAATTATTTTGGGTATGGACTGGCTTAGGAAATATGCGGCAAAGGTTGATTGTGAGAAACTGGAGGTGACAGTCGTGAATGTGGAAGGGCGAAAGGCTGTGATACGATGTAAGCATGAAGAAGGCGTCTTCATGAGCTTCATGTATTCGCTGGTTGTTCAACGGGATGGACTGTCATCGATGCCGGTTGTGAATGGATTTGAGGACGTCTTTGATGAGGTCAAAGGGTTACCGCCGCATAGGGAGATCGACTTTCGTATCAATCTAGTTGAGGGAGCCAGACCTGTTGTGATGCCTCTTAGACGGATGGCGCCTAGAGAACGGCAAGAGTTGAAGGTGCAGGTTGATGACCTTTTTCGGAAAGGATTCATTCGGTGTAGTGTGTCCGAATGGGGTGCACCAGTTGTGTTCGCAACCAAAGCGGATGGATCGTTGAGGTTGTGTGTCGATTATCGTAAGCTAAATAAAGTGACTAAGAAGAACAAGCATCCATTGCCGAGAATAGATGACTTGTTTGATCAGCTTCACGAAGCTAAGGTGTTTTCTAAGATGGATATGGCAACGGGATTTCACCAGTTAAGAGTAGCTAAGGATAGTGTGCCGAAGACTGCTTTTAGGACACCATCCGATTTTTATGAGTGGCTGGTAATGCCGTTTGGATTGACCAATGCACCGGCATATTTTGTGGATCTTATGAATAGAGTGTTCAGGGATCAGTTGAACAAGTTCGTACTTGTGTTCGTGGATGATATTCTGATTTATTCCAGAACTGAGGAAGAGCACAAGACGCACTTACGTGTTGTTTTGGAAATCTTACGGAAACATCAGCTGAAGGCTAAGTTTTCGAAGTGTCACTTCTGGAAGAGTGAAGTGAGGTTCTTAAGCCATGTTATTTCTGGAAATGGAATAGCGGTTGATCCCGCTAAGATGGCAGCAATCCAGGATTGGGTTAGACCTTAGAATGCATCTGATGTGAGAATTTTTCTTGGATTAGCAGGATATTATCGTCGATTTATCAAAGACTTTTCCAAGATAGCTGCACCGTTAACAGGATTGACGAAAAAGAACCAAGTGTTCAGATGGGATGATAAGTATGAGCAAGCTTTCGGAATCCTGAAAGAGCGACTGACAAGTGCTCCTGTTTTGACTATTCCAAGTGGGAATGATGAGATGGTGGTTTACACCGATGCATGTGGTACTGGACTTGGAGCAGTGCTAATGCAAAAGGATAAAGTTGTTGCGTATGCAAGTTGACAACTGAAGCCACAGGAAAGGAATTACCCGACTCATGTTTGGAATTAGCGGCGATTGTTTTTGCTCTGAAGATGTGGAGACCCTATATATTGGGAGTTCGATTCGAGTTGTTTACAGATCATAAGTCGTTGAAGTATCTTTTCTCCCAAAAGGATTTGAATCTTCGGCAGCAGCGATGGCTAGAGTTTTTAGCATCATATGATTTTGGTATAGCCTATACTCCGGGAAAAGGTAACGCAGTGACGGATGCGTTAAGTCGAAGACATGCAGGGTTGGGAGCCATGTTTTCAGAATGGAAGAGTCTCGAGTATTTGGATGGATTTGACTTCAGGCCCAGATGTGAATTGGAACCTGAAATGCTGGCAAACTTATCGATAAGACCTACTCTTGTGGAAAGAATTGGGAGAGCCAAAAGCGAGATGATAAGCTTGTCAAGATTATCCGTGATTTGAAATCTGGATTGGACCCAGAAAAGGATAAAGGATTCGAAGTCGATCGAGAGGGTTGGCTTCGGAAACAAGGACGGCTAGTTGTTCCCGATATAGATGGATTGAGAGATGAAGTTCTAAGGGAAATTCATCACTCGAAGTTGACGATTCATCCAGGTAGAAATAAGATGTATCGAGATATGAAGAGAACCTATTACTGGGAAGGTATGAAGAAGGATGTTGGAAATTTTATTTCCAAGTGTATGAACTGCTAGTTGGTAAAAGCCGAGCAGAAGAAGCCCAGTGGATTGCTTCAGCCATCAGAGGTTCCTACATCGAAGTGGGAGCAGATATCGATGGATTTTATCGATGGTCTACCTAGAACCAGGGCAGGAAATGAAGGGATTTGGGTCATTGTAGATCGTTTGACTAAGAGTGCAAGATTCATTCCTGTTCGATCAACTAGGACTGCATCGAAGTTGGTTGAGCTTTATGTTAAGTGGATAGTTCGATTCCATGGTATTCCGAAGAGTATAGTGAGCGATCGAGATCCATTGTTCACTAGTGGATTTTGGAAGAGCTTCCAGGAAGTTTTGGGAACCGAGTTGTGTTTGAGTACAGCTTATCATCGCCAAACAGATGGTCAGACCGAGAGAGTCAACCGAGTTTTGGAAGATCTCCTTAGAGCATGTGTTTTGGACTTTGGAGGATCATGGGAAGATCATCTTCATTTGGTGGAATTTGCATATAATAACAGTTACCAGTCAAGTATTGGTATGGCACCGTATGAAGCATTGTATGGAAGACCGTGTAACTCTCCGACATGTTGGTTGGAAACTGGAGAAAAGCTGATACATGGGCCAGAGATGATTCGACAGACTACGGATTGTATAGAGATATTTGGCGACGAATGAAGGCAGCCCAAGATCGTCAGAAAAGTTATGCCGATAATCGTCATAAGGATTTGGAATTCGACGTAGGCGATATGGTCTTTGTGAAGATTTCTCCTCTGAAGAATGTCATTCGATTCGGGAAGAAAGGAAAGTTGACTCCGAGATTTATTGGACCATTCCCTATCATCGAGCGAATTGGAAAGCTCGCATATAAATTGGAGTTACCGGAAAAGATGGCGGGTGTGCACAATGTTTTTCATGTATTTTATCTACGGAAGTATGTGCACGACTCGAATACAGTGGTTTCTGCTGATAGCTATGAAGATTTAGAAGTTGATCCAGTTGTTACGAGACCTCGTAAGCCGCTTCGTATTGTGGAAACCGACACGAAACAGCTTAGGAGGAAGACGATTACGTTGCTCAAGGTACAATGGAGTGATGATGTTAACGACTGTACATGGGAGGAGGAAGAGAGGATGAAGGCAGCTCATCCTGAACTCTTCGAGGTATGGCCCTAAGGTGTCAAGACATCTCACGAATTTGTAACTTGTTCTAGTCTTAGAATTCTGCATGCTAGGCTAGTAATTGGATGCATGGTTTGTTGATTGCTATGGATGGTAGGCATGCGGAATAACTTTGGTTGCTCTTGTTTGTTTGGAATTTCGGGGGCGAAATTCCTAAGGGGGAGAGAATGTAACGACCCATATTTTACGTGTCGATAAATCGTAAAATAGATGCCATCAAGTCGTTAGTATTGTTGTTAAGTCGTTTAGAGTTTGAGTCGACCAAAGCTTATGTCGTATAAAGGTTAACTCGTGTGGTGCTTAAGTCGTGGGTAGCTTGGGTCGTATGAGAGTTAGGTTGAGAGGAGCGACCTATAGATGTAACGGCCTAAGTATGTTGAGCGACTTAAGAGTTAGGTTGTGTAGGAGTTAAGTCGCATAGGATTTAGGTCGTGGGAGCGAGTTAAGGAGGCAGAGCGACTTAAAACAGTACGACCTAGTAGCTAGCGACTTAAGAGACCAGGCGAGTTAAGTACAGTGAGCGGGTTAGTGGAGCTAGCGAGTTAGAGGGTTAAGATTTGGTCGACCTAAGTAGGTTAACGACTTAAGGGTGAACGGCTTAAGGTAAGAAGGTCGTTCGTGCGACTTAGTATAGTTGGGTCGTATTGGGGCTTAGGTCGTATAAGGAATGGAGCGACCTAAGATTTAGATGTGTTGTACTTAGGTCGTGAACGACCTAACGCTTAAGTTGTTCTGGTATAAGTCGTAAGTCGTAAGGACTTGGGCCTACGTGTTAAGTCGGCCATAAGGAGGTCGTGTGTGTGTGGTAGGTCGTTGACTCGGGGTTGAGTTAGGTCGTGTGACCCTGTGTTTAGTTAAGTCGTGTGGCCTGGGTTTGGTTAGGTCGCGTCTTAGTTAAGTCATTGAGTCGCTGGGCCGTGTTAGTGTTAGGTCGTTAGGTCGTCTAGGCGACTTAGGAGGAGATGCGCATGAGTGTTAGGTCGTGAGTCGCATCTGGTTTAGTTGTTAGGTCGGCAAGGCTTGTTGAGTCGTAGGTCGTTGAGCTTGATAGGTCATGGGGTCTGTTGAGTCGTGGACGACTCATGGGATAGGTCGGCGGCGACTTAAGGGGGCGGCGACTCATGGGGTTTCCAGCCTATAAATAGAGGCGCCTATCTTCACTTTTTGGTAACGGATTTTGAAGCGACGAAGTGCTGCCATTTTGAGAGCTCGACTACAACATTTCTTCACTTCTTTTCTCCACTCTAATCTAGTGCTAACACCCATCCAAGATCGAAGACCCAAGAGTTAAAGTTGAAGATCTTCATCCAACAAAGAGAGATTTCATCATTTGAAGTGGAATCTTGTCGGATCAAGCTAGTTTCTTCGCTGTCCAGATCTAAAGTTAGTAGCTTTTGGGGTGTTTGGGTGATTTGGTGAGTGGTAGTTATCTCTCACACGGACCCAAGGGAGTATATTGGATCGGTGGCTTGTTTATGTGTTAAAGATAGTGATTTCATGTATTTTCCCTAAGTCTGCATGTAGATCCATCATCTATGAAGTTTTGATATCCCTTTTACTACATGATTACATATGCAAGTTCATCCATCAAGTTGTAGTGATAATCTCCATAATTCATGTTTGTTGGATTTGGACACTTTATTTACGAAATTGCCATTCTTGTATAATTGCTTATTAGATCTTGTTTGAATGTTTGATTGCTTGGATTAATGATTGATTTGATTGATAGATTGTTGCAAATTAGCTAATAGTTGATTTGGACAAGTTGGTCGAAGATGATTCAAAAGCTAAGTGGAAAGGCTCTTGAATAGTGAAAGCTGCTTGTGGCATATGAAGCGGATGGTGAGGCTCATATGGATAGATTTGATGATGATGGACTTTGCTATGGTGCGATGAAGCAAAGCATGATGATGATGATGGACTTTGCTATGATGCGATGGAGCAAAGCCTGATGTGAGAGCTTGGTTTAGTCCAGACGGGATCATCCCAAGCATGTTGATAACTCGATGATGCGGTTCGAGTTGGTTGATAATGGTTGGCTCGAGAGGCGCTTGAGCTAGTATGAGAATAGTCGTCAAGGAGGATGACTAGGAGGCTGAGATTTCATCGTTATTGAAGGTTCTAGCATGCTCAAAGCAAGAGTACGTTGGGACGGGTCACGACGACGTCTCAGACACGGGTCACGATGACGTGTTAGTACTCTGGGCAGATTCGATAGTCCTAGGCACGGGTCACGACGACGTGCGGAGTTATGTCTAGAACCGGGGTTGCCATTAGCCCTTGACGGACGGCTGAAAGAAGGTGCCGGTCATTCAATTAACGGTGATATCAAGGCAATGATAACAGTGATAGCCAGAGTCATGGATGTTTGATTGTATCATCATTGGGCCTCAAGAGCGGTGTTTTATGGGTGCTTATCTGATCTTGGTTCAGGCCTTGGGGGTTTGTACTTGGAAAACATCGACCTTGACTCGAGTGATAATTGCTTTATTTAAATTGTCTGCTTTGCTATGTTGTTTATGCTTAGAGGGTCTGGGGGCTATCACTGTAGAATGAGGTGGAGTGGGATGGTTGAGTTCCTATTCCTTTTACCCTTTATGCTCTTTTGGTATGTTTGATAGTTGATTTATTGCTCACTAAGACTGTTGTCAGACTCAAGGTTTTATGTTCAACTCTTGTTACCTTGGGCTGTTCATCCATGTTGGGATGGGCAGACTAGGTAGCAGGTGACAGGTGCTGTTCTTGGCTACCAACGTTGTTGATAACGAAGACGAGCTGGAGGCTTTTGCATATTGTTTTCTTACTATATGTACTGGATGTTCCACTGTTTGTTTGATACTCTGAGTGTTATGTAGTGAGGCTTGATGTATTGACTACTCAGATGTTGTATAAAACTATTATGAGTTTATATGATGAGACTACTGTTCTATAGAGCTTCACTATGTATACTTTCTATTGTATTTTATCCATGCGCTGTGAGAAATACGATAGAGTCTGCTGTTTTTATCTTACCCTGACTATTGTCCATGGCTGCCTGGCACCTTTCAGTGCACTATCTCCTTGTTTTGGTGTGGGAGTCATGGGCGGTCGTCACAAACGTTTTACAAACGTTTACATGGTATCAGAGCCTCGTTCTTGTTTCTGCCTGCTGCCTCATCGCTGCCTTGTCTCCCTGCCTCCACCCGAAACCCTAGCCTGGCATCATCACCTGCTCCGAACCCTAACACCCACCGAAACCCTAGCCTGTCGTCGATCTTGTCCCAAAACCCCTGAAACCCGAGTCCCCAGCCTGCCCTAGCTGCCGATCTCCCTGACCCAGCTGCCAATCTCCCTGCCCTAGCTGTCGATCTCCCTGCCGAAACCCTAGAACCCCGAAACCTTGGCCTGTCGATCTCCCTGTCCTAAAACCCTAGCCTGCTGATCAACCTGAAATCCTAGTTCCCCAAAACTCTAGCCCAATTGATACCTGTCTCGACCTGAAGCAGATGCTGACTTCAAAATATGGCAGGAGGTGATGATTACTGGCTATTAGTGTTCGTTTAGATGGAAAAAACTATTCTTATTGGAGTTATGTCATGAAAAAATTTCTGAAAGGAAAACAGATGTGGGGATATATTTCTGGTGTTATTGTGGCTCCTGAAGCTGCTAATGTTGAATCGATGGAGAAATGGGATACTAACAATTCAAAGATCATCACTTGGATTAATAATTCTGTTGAGAATAAAATTGGTATGCAATTGGCTAAGTATGATACTGCTAATCAAGTTTGGGGCTATTTGGAGCGACTTTTTGTGCGTTCTAACTTTGCCATTCAATATCAATTAGAGGCTGATATTCGATCATTGTCTCAGAATGATCGAAATATTCAAGATTTTTATTCTGAAATTACTGCTCTTTGGGATCAATTGGCTATGACTGAGGTTGCTAAGCTTAGGTCATTTGCTCCATATATCGCTCGTAGGGAGGAACAACGTCTTATTCAATTGTTG
This sequence comes from Allium cepa, assembly GCA_030765085.1. Lineage (NCBI taxonomy): Eukaryota > Viridiplantae > Streptophyta > Magnoliopsida > Asparagales > Amaryllidaceae > Allium > Allium cepa. Next base: position 210,546,562 of record CM060934.1, read on the forward strand.
CTGGCTCTTCGACCAGAGTACGAGCATTGTCGTGCGTCCGTCCTACATCGCACTCCTTTACCTTCTGTTGATTCTGTTCTACATGAATTATTAGCTGAAGAAACTCGCTTGAAGTCTCAAACTGAGAAAGTTGCACAGACTTCTTCTGCATCTGTTTTTGCTACAGGGATTTTACCAATCCCATCTCAACGCAACAAGATAAATATCAAGAATGGTCATGATTGTAATTATTGTAAACAACCAGGCCATTGGAAGAATCAATGTCCTGAATTATTGGCTCGTCAAAAAAATCAAAGTTTTAAGCCAGGTGATAGATCACAACAGAAACAAAGCGGTAGCCAACAACAGTCTCTCTCTACTTCACAAGGACATGGACAGTCACGAGGTAGTTCCCAGCCTAGGATTGCTGCATTGGTACATCCTTCCGGTGAATCAGTTGTGGATTCCTCTATGGACTCTCTTGCAGAGCAATTTCAGAAGTTCCTTGCTAGCCAGTCTTTGTCTCAAAACATGACTGCTCCTCAATCTCAGCACTTTGCCATGCTAACATCCCCCCTAAAAAGGTGGGTGCAGATATTATGTCTCTTTTATCGATGACTATACTCGTTATTGTTGGGTTTATCTGATGAAACTCGTTCAAGCATATGTTAAAACACAACACTGTGCTATTGTTAAATGCTTTCGTTCTGATTTGGGGGGGAATACACTAAGGGAGACCTTTCTAACATATTCACGGTTGATGGTACTTTGCATCAGACTTCCTGCACTGATACCCCGCAACAAAATGGTGTTGCTGAAAGAAAATATAGACACATTGTTGAAACTGCCCGTTCTATGATTCTTTCAGCTAGCGTTCCAAAAGAATTTTGGGGAGAAGCTGTTCTCACTTCCGTTTATCTTATTAATAAGATCCTGATTTCTCATAACTCTGGTATTTCTCCTCATGCCAAGTTGTTTGGTCAAACTCCTGATTACTCTCACCTAAAAGTGTTTGGTTCCACTTGTTTTGTTCTTCGTCCACATGTAGAACGTACAAAATTATCTTCACGTGTTTGCTATATGTGTTTTTCTTGGGTATGGTATTGGACAAAAAGGCTATCGTTGTTATGATCCTTCTTCAAATAAACTATATGTTTCTCGTCATGTTTCCTTTATTGAACATATTCCCTTCTACTCTATTCCAGCTAGTCCTCATAGTATGACTAAGTCTGGTCTTATTCACATTGATCCATTTCCTGCTGATAACTCCTCTGATTCACCACCTCTTATCATTGATACTCCGTCATCCATAGACTCTGTTCCTCCTCCTTCTACAGGTGACACTTTATCCCCTGCTACTACGACTGTTCAAACACCTCCTGTGATGACTGATCCTGTTCAACCTCGCTATCCCACTCGCACACGTAAATCTACTCAATTATCTGATTTTGCTGACTCTTGTTACTCTCGGGCTTTTGCTTCATTTCTTGTTTCCATTGACACTTTCTATGATCCTTCTTCTTACTCGGAGGCTGTTCGTTTTCCTGTGTGGCAATGTGCTATGTCTGAGGAAATGTCTGCTTTAGACAAAACTGGTACCTGGGATCTTGTATACCTTCCTACTGGGAAGAAAACTATTGGTTCTCGATGGATGTATAAGATTAAAACCAAGTCAGATGGTTCTATTGAGCGATACAAAGCTCGTTTAGTTGCTAAAGGATTTGCCCAAGAGTATGGCATGGATTATGAGGAAACATTTGCTCCTGTGGCTAAGATGACATCTGTTCGGGTTCTTATTGCTGTTGCGTCCAGTCGTAAGTGGGACATCTCTCAAATGGATGTTAAAAATTCTTTTCTTAATGGAGATCTTAAGGAAGAAGTTTACATGGTTGCTCCACCTGGTTTTTCTCATGCTCTAGGTCAGGTTTGTAGGCTTAAGAAAGCTCTATATGGCCTTAAGCAAGCACCATGTGCTTGGTATGAGAGATTTTCAAATGTAGTTACATCACTTGGTTTTACCTCTAGTCCCCATGATTCAGCACTTTTTGTCAGATTGACTTCTGCAGGCCGTATTCTTCTTCTACTATATGTAGATGATATGATCATTACAAGTGATGATAGTAATGGTATTGTGAGTATTAAAGCCACATCGTCTCGTTGTTTTGATATGAAGGGTTTGGGTCATCTACGTTATTTTTTAGGGATTGAAATAGCTTCCTCAGAAAAAGGCTATCTTCTTTCCCAGTCCAAATACACTACTGACATTATTCATCGTGCTGGTCTTACTGATACACGTCATGTTGATTCACCACTTGAGGTAAATGCCCGATATACTCTGACCGATGGGAGTCCTCTTTCTGATCCCACTTTATATCGTTCTATTATTGGTTGCCTTGTATATCTGACCATCACTCGTCCAGATATTGCCTATGCTATTCACATTGTTAGCCAGTTCGTATCTTCCCCTACCTCTGTTCATTGGGTTGCTGTTATGCGCATTCTTCGTTACTTGCAAGGAACACTTTATCAAAGTCTTTTGTTCCCATCGACCTCATCTTTGGAGCTTCGTGCCTTCTCTGATGCAGATTGGGCTGGTGACTCAACGGATAGAAAATCCACAACTGGCTTTTGTATATTTTTAGGTGATTCCCTTATTTCATGGAAGAGCAAGAAACATGATGTTGTTTCTCGGTCATCCACTGAGGCAGAGTATCGTGCTATGGCCTCCACTACATCTGAGATTATTTGGTTACGTTAGCTGTTGGAGAATATGGGTGTTTCGATTTCTTCTCCCACTCCTATGTATTGTGACAATAAGAGCGCTATTCAAATTGCTCACAATACTGTTTTTCATGAGCGCACCAAACATATTGAGATTGACTGTCATTTCACTCGGTATCACTTGCTGCATGGAACTATTTCTCTGCCTTTTACTTCGCCATCGACGCAACTTGTTGATTTCTTTATGAAGGCTCACACTATTGAACGTTATAGATTTTTCATTGGCAAACTCTCGATGCTTCTTGCCGTACCATCGCGTGTTTGAGGGGGGATATTAGCATATTGATCCATTTTCTGTCTGGGTTGGGCTTTTTAGCCTTTTTATTGTTTATGTTTTCTATCTATATAAACCTATCTCTGTAACCCTAATGTAATCAATCTTTGTTTGCTCAGTCGTCTTGCTGAATAATATGAATTATCTTTTTCTTCTTATTTGATTTTACAAACGTTTTACAAACGTTTACAACTACGACGTATGTCAAAAGAATTTTTGACTTACGTGGAATCCCCATCGATGAAATTTTGACATCAGGAATTTACAGGGGGCTTATGGACCCCCAGCAGGCTACATAAAAAGCAACCATTTTGTGTGCCTTTGTAGGGATGTTCCTTCATTTAATCATTTCAACCATTTAGTTATTCAATTTATAAAGCTAGCACCCTTTCTAGCTCCATCCAAATGGGTGTGCCATGCTAAATTGCATGTACATGACTTTCGTCAGGCACTTGTACAGAGTGTCCTCTCTTTTAAGAAGTTAGATATCTCTATAGCTTTAAGAAACGAGGTGATCACCCATATCAAACTTATTTGGAGTCTTTTGTTGAATCATCTTGGACTTTAAAATAAACTCAGTCATCAAGGATGAGTATTTCTTCGTCCGTTGTCTAGTTGGCTTCGCCCAAAAATGGCTGTCAGGGCTTAAGTTTCAACTTTACTACATAGCTCAAAAGGGTTGATTTCATTGAATTTACCGGCCTACTTGTCCTTCAAATTTATCAGATAACGTTCAATAGTATGATCCGTAGAATTCATAGGACACACCGACACTTCAAACGACACTTAAAGCCATAGCATATTCATTAGACATGCGTCATTCTTTAACTTTCAAGTCCAAACTCGATTCTATTTCCTTTCAGTTACAATGGGATGCTTTAGGCTCTTTGGTGACCTACCCAGCAAATCTACTGAAAATCTTGGTCGCAAAACCTTAGGTGCTTCGCATCATAGACACGATTCATCACGAGAATATAAATCTACATAGCTCCAAAGGAAGGGGAGAGTGGGACAAAATGAGGAGGAGGAACAATACCATGCGTATCGCGATCAGGATTCCCATGACCGCTCTAGGTCAACTAGGAGATCTCCTTCCTCGCACCGCAATCGTTCTCTTCTTCCTAAGGCCTAAGACTCACACTTCTCAAAGCCACTTTTATTTCTTATGATTATAACACGTTGTAATTAACATCACATAATATATTATCTAAGAATTTTTTTTTAAATGTACTTAAATTAAATAATTAATTAAGAAAATATATTTTTATTTCAAACGAGATTTTATAACAGAGTTAATAATTCATAGTAAATTACAGAATTACCCCTAGGGCATGCCCCTAACTCTATCAAACTCTTTACCTCGTCTTAATATTTCTTGAGCATTATGGAATGCTGCTTGAGGATACTCGTATTGACTCAGTAGCCGACTGAATGAAGAGCTTAATTTTCGTATTGGAGATAATTTGGTTGTTGTTACAGGCCGGTTGATGGTATTATAGAATCATATTGTAGTATTCATGGTGTGAATGTAGAATTTTCAAAAGAGGATTTCACAAAGGCAGATGTTTGTTGTGGGATGTGTCTATGTTGGTAATGAGGTGTACTTGTTGAGGAGGCTGTATGTGCAAATTTTTTGTTAGAAGGTTTGTTAGATTGCGTTTGAAATAGTAGGAAATGCGATGTTGTTTTTGGTTTCTTAGCCATAATTTTTTCTCTTTATTTTTTCCTTGGTTTTGGATTCAAAGTTGGAGTTATAAAATAGAGTATGAGTTGTCTGATAAGAAGAGAGTGTGGTGTTGTAAAATGGTGAAGGGAGGAGAAAACTAGTCATTTAAGTAGCTACTTAAAATAATAATCTCTTTGTTAATGTATTAAAACAACAAAAAGATAGCAGTTTTAATGCGTAATGCATTAAAATGACAATCTCCTTGCTATTTAATAACCAGTCTCGTGGACTAGTTCAATAGCCAAAGTGAGAGCTCGTGGCTTGTTTTTCAAACTAAACAAGTCACATCTTAGTGCAATATGGCTTTGTTGCATTTTTTCAAATTAACAAACCATTTTTTGTTTGAACCACATTTCAAGCAACCATGGTTTGTCAAAAAATCACTTACAATTATGTAAGTTGTTAACATAAACGAGTTCTTTGGATTTAAGTGGTGTTTTGGAAAAATAGTTGAATGGCGAAGGTTTTGTTGGAGTATTTTGTTGGAATCATGGACATGAACTATCACTCCAAGACACGGTTATATTGTTACCTTCGAGAATTGTTCCCCTTTTCTTAAATCATAAAGGGTTACAGCAAATGCAACAAATGTTTTCTTTGGAGAAACTGGAGATACTATTTGCATCCATTCATTTGTTTCACGGATCAAAAAAAAAACTAGAAATTGAACATATGTTTTTTCTCTTCTGAAAATATTTAGATTTATGTGTTTTTGCCAAATTGTACATTATACACACACACACGTAGATGACTGCCGGTGGCGACTATTAAAGCCAATGGATATCACTTGACCAACATTTATGACTGTTGGCTTTTGAATTCAAATTCAAATGCCAATTAAAGTGTACCGTTTTATGATGATCGTTTAGGCCAACCATCATCTACATGGGCTTTGCCTCTTATTCCTACCTAAGTGGGGTTGGCGCCCCTTGGATCCCTTCAGTAGTGACAAATTTTAAGGAAAATTGACATAGAATTAAAGATATTTTATTGTGTTTAGCTTGATTTTGATGTGGTATTACAATTTTAGGAGTTACTTGATTATGTTTTGTTTGCATGCTTTTAAAGGTGCATTCTTATGCGACACGAAAGAGATACACAAAAAGGGCCTATGAAAGGCGCATGAACAAGGAATGCTTTGCGAAAAGGCATGTGTTCTTGTGTTACGAAATTGACATTTGAAATGAGCGTTTCAATTATTTTAATATAAATAATTATTTTTGTTATTTTGTTTTTATTTTAATTATTTTTTAATTAAGTTGTTAAATAATATAATTAAACAAGACAACTTTCATAATCACTAGAAACTGAAATAAAAATAAAAATGAAACTAGAAATACAATAAATACTCCTAAAACTCAGGTGGTGGGTAGGCAATTGGGAAGGCAGGTGGACGTCACATCATAAACTGCTGGTATCTGATCGTGTATTGCAAAAGTTTTATCTCCAACTAAAGCAAATTCCGAGTTTTGTCATCTTTAAATTAGAAAAAGCTTCCTTATTCTCTTGAATCTTGAGTAGTGATATAGTTTAAGACATATGAATTTCTTTAAATTTTCTTATACGATGAATGACATCCTTGAAGGCCGTAGACGGGCAAACATATGGTCCACTTGGACAATGATTAAGGGAGGGAGTGGTATACAGGGAGAGACTAGGATTATGGGAGGGAGTAACATATGGAAGGGGCTATCTGTTTCAGAACGAGTTTTCTTTAAAAAAAATTGATATATCATGTCAATTATATTGTTTAATTTATCGTCGGTCTCTGTTCACCCTCTTCTACCATGAGCTTTGGAAGATGAACCTCCGCCTTGGGCTGCTATAGGCTGTTGGGACGGTTACGCATTGATATCTTCAAGTGGAATATAAAATTCGTTCTCCATGTTGCATTGAGTGGTGTGTTGATGGTTTGTTTTGGTGTAGTAGAATTCAATTGATCTACTGTGACACCAAGGATGAATGCACATGCTTCCGTTGGAGTAGCATCTTGAAAATTTTGATGTTGTAACTCCATATGGATTATTGGATGCTCCCTATACTTCGTAATTGTGGAGCTAAGCTCTTGAAAAGCAAAAAAATAAAATAAAACGAGAAACAAAATTTAGTACTACCTCATAAACATAAGAGAAGAGACCAAATTTTACCTTCACACGATCGGCCCACTATAGCACTAACGCGAACGACGCAGCGCAGAGATAATACCATATCTTGTTCAGACCATTTTTTTGGACTTTGATGGGTGTTTTTCTGAACAATTTCGAAAAACATAAATGAAATCGGGAAAAAATGTTAAGTAAATGGAAATAAGATTGAGATGAATATATCAAAAATTATCTCAAAACGCGATTGTCTTTTGCAAATTTGTTGGGTTGAGGTTGGGGTTGATGTTGGAGAGGAGGAAGAAGAGCGAAAGGGGGTAGTATATAGGGGTAAAATATGAATGTTGTAGTTAGATGCAAGAAATCTATACCGTTGGCATTTTACACCTCTAACGTCAACGTTGATTTTTCTACCCGTGGCTCAAACAATTCATTTTATGTACCCACCTTGTACGCGTGATGCTTCCAATTTGATTGCGAACGCACTCTGAGTTTAACTCATAATAAAGAAAATGATAACATTATGTTTGTTTTCTTGTTAGTTTAATTAGGAGTTTATGTAAAAAATGGAAAAGGGGTTTGAGAATATACCTAGCCTTGCTTTTGACTTTTCACTTCTCATGTGCCCTCGTTCACTCTCGTTCATCCTTAATCAACTTTTTAACATCTCATATTTTCTTGTTTGTGACAAATATTGGTAGATAATCTCAATCTATTATTCACATTCATCTTCAAGAAAAATGGAACTGTACCGAAATCTTTTAACATGTAATCAAAGATATTGGTCTTAAACTTTAATTTTTTAGAAGGTGATTGTGAAGATTATAGATTTAGAAATAAAAATATCTCTAGGATACACTGCCGCAGTCAGGAATCCGTTTTCGAAGCATGAAAGTAACAGTACAGCACCTAGTGATGAGATAAAAAAGAAGAAACAATCTACAATCCCGATAAAGGAAGACATAGAATTAGGAGAAGGACATGACTGCTTTTACTTCAGATTTCCATCCTCCCTAGAAAAGTTAAAAATCCATGTAAGAAACATGATTCAGAGCTCAAGATCCAAAGAAGAACAAGGAGGCAGATATCTGGAGGGTGCAAGTCTGTAGCATCAATTGGGCAATTTCAACAAACTTTGGTTCACTCCATTCACATCAACCATTCGCATCCATCTCCATCATTGTCTCACTTCTTCGTGTCTTACCCCGCGTATGTCTTTTTCCTTTTTGTTTTAATATGTTGTCTGTCACTTATGTACAAACCTAATTTATTACCACTATCAATGATTCACTTCATTTCAGTTTATCTGTGTTGATAATTCTACATAGCTTAAAGTAATTTTGCGGTACTTAATAATGTGTGTAAAAAAGATATACGTTTTGCAATTACCTAGGGTACAGATACTCTGGTGTGTAACCATATTATAGCTTTATCCTTTCAAACAGCAACAGCAACATCAATAATAAAATTTTATATCTTTGTATTAGATGTAATAAAGTAACACAGATCTCTCACAATACATTACCAGCCATCAGATCATCAGGCTATCCAACGGTTTATATTTTACATTTGCCTTTATGAAAGATTGCTAGTTATTGGGCTTGGCCCATCTATATTTGTATATATATTATCTGCTTTGTATTATCAAAGTAATGTATGCAAACATTTCTGTTTCACAAAAACGTTTCTTACATCTACTTTCACATTTCTGTATCAAACTCTATCTGTCAACATAATCTTCTTTATGGTATCGGAGCAGTGTGTCTAGCGACTGATCATCAGAATTCACTCTATGATCATCATCGAGCCATCCAGAAAGATAGACTAATTGACATATCTTCGGTTGCTCTCAGTATTCATAGAGCATCTCATCATTTGATTCACCTGATTTCCATTCTTATATCTGTTCTTATCTTTTTCTTGTGTCAAGATTCACTTTCTTGATCAGCATCTGGCTGCAAATCGAAATCTGCCTCACCAGTATCTGATTTTTTCATCATGTCTGAAGAAAGCGAAGCAGTTGCTACATCAGAAGTCAGAGCCAACAACGCAGCAATCTTCTCTGGAATCATAAAATTAAAAGGTCAGACAGCAGTTCAATTAGATGAAAGTAATTACATCATGTGGAAATATCAAACTGAAACAGCAATTAAAGGCCATGGATTGGAAGAATATATTAATGGTACTCTAACCATTCCACCAAAAATGATAACTGACAATCAAAACAAGGTGATTCCCAATCAAGAATTCACATTCTATCAGAGGCAAGATAATCTTCTTGCAACATGGCTGATGTCATCAATCAGCACCAGCATATTGTCTCATATTGTTGGATGCAAAACATCACAAGAAATCTGGGAATCCATTGAACAATTCTTCAATTCCCAATCTTCTGCAAGAATTATACACTACAAAAGACAACTACAAAACTTAAGGAAGAATGATATGTCTATGAGAGAATACTTAACAAAAGCCAAAAATTTTTGTGATCTTCTCAGCACAGCAGGATACAAAGTATCAGAAACTGAACAAATTCTTACAATCTTGAGTGGATTGGATGAAGATTATGAATCCATAGTAGCTGTTATCTCTGCTAAGAAGAATTTGCCAAATATTCAATATGTTCATGCAACTCTTCTTGCACACGAAGGAAGAATTGATCAAAAGAAAACACAAAATTCAGACTATTCTATCAATTATGCTTCAGTCAATAAAAAGAAAGGTCAAGATACTACTCAGAACTCAAATAAAAATCAAACTGGAGGATTTAGAGGAAAAAATCAAAACAATCAGAATAGCAGAGGTAGAGGAAGAGGCAGATGGAACAATTTTAATCGACCAAAATGTCAAATTTGCGAAAGATCAGGGCATACAGCATCAAAATGCTATTTCAGATTCGATCAAAACTACTCTCTCAACAACAACAACAACAATAACAATCAAAGATCAAACAATCCAAATGCTAACATAGCTCACACTGGAATGGATACCAGCAATCAAAACAATACACAACCTTCAAAAAATGAGGACACAGCATATGAAGAATGGTACCCAGACTCAGGAGCTACCAATCACATTACAAACAATTTGGAAAATCTGAATCTAGGAAACAAAGAATACAAAGGTACGCAATCTATTCTTTTAGGTAATGGTAAGTCCATAAAAATAACACACACTGGAAATGCTAAAATTCTTGGCAAAAGAGAACTACACTTAAATAATCTTCTTAGAGCTCCTCAAATAAAGAAAAATCTCATAAGTGTTTCTCAATTTGCCAAAGATAATCATGTATACTTTGAATTTTTTCCAAAAACTTGTTTAGTTAGAGATACATCAACTAGAGAAATTTTACTGCAGGGTAAATTGCAAAATGGACTATACTCATTCAACCTGAGGGAGCAAAATAGGGTACCCTACTCTGGAAAATGGTGTAACAATGTTGAAAATGATAGTAGAATTAACAAAATCTTTGATCATTGGCATTGTAAATTGGGTCATCCCAGTTTTAACACTGTAAAATCTGTGTTACTGAGTAATAAAATTGATTTTAATACTTTGTCTCTACCCTACATATGTTCTGCATGTCAAATAGGAAAGAATCACAAACTACCTTTTTTTGAATCATCAACCAAATATACTAAACCATTGGAGATGGTAGCTACAGATTTATGGGGACCTGCCCCAATAAACTCTGATTTTGGGTTCAAATATTACATATCTTTTGTTGACTCTTTTTCAAGGTATACATGGATATATTTTTTAAAAAGTAAAGCAGAAACATATAGGGCAGTTATTCAATTCATTACTCAAGTTGAAAGACAATTCAATCATCAACTAAAAATAATTCAAACTGATGGAGGGGCAGAATTTAAATCATTAAAGAATTATTTTTTAGAAAAAGGAATAATACATAGAACAACCTGCCCTTATACCTCTGAGCAAAATGGGTTAGTTGAGAGAAAGCATAGGCATATTGTTGATACTGGCATCACTCTTTTGGCACATGCCTCAATGCCACTCAAGTTCTGGCCTGATGCTTTCTACTCAGCAGTACATCTTATCAACAGGATGCCAACAAAGGTACTGCAAAATAAAACTCCTTTAGAATCTTTATTTAATGTTTTACCAGATTATAACAGTCTCAAAACATATGGTTGTCTATGCTTTCCCTATATGAGGCCTTATAACTCTCATAAATTAAGCAACAGATCAACATCTTGTACCTTTATTGGTTATACTTCTAATCAAAAAGGGTACAAATGTTTATCTAGTGATGGAAAAATTATAATATCTCGACATGTTGGATTTAATGAATCTATATTTCCATTTGCTAATGCAGAAAACAAAACAACTGAAAAGGTTTATAATGCAAAAATGATTATACCTGAGATACCCATCCTCTCTCACAACAAAACAGATGAAGAAATGAATCAGAGTCAACTCAAATCTCAACTCACTATATCCAATAAAGGATCAGGTCAAAATTCAAGTGACTCCAATAATGATTTCATCAACAACAATGAATCCAGCACAAAATCTGCTTCTATTCAAGAAAACCAAAGCACCACTACTCCTCAGCACTGTAATCTCAATGAGGAAGAAACTGGTCACCATATGATGACCAGATCAAAACATGGTATTTTCAAACCCAAAGCATATCATGTTCTCAGCAAGTCTTCTGAACCTGTTTGCTTTGATGAAGCCATACAGGATGAGAAGTGGAAAACTGCAATGGATGATGAGTATGATGCTCTCATCAAAAATGAAACATGGACTCTTGTTCCTACACCAAATAACAAAAATATCATTGGTTGTAGATGGACATATAGAATTAAAAAAAATTCTGAAGGCAATATTGACAAATACAAAGCCAGACTTGTTGCTAAGGGCTATTCTCAACAATATGGAATAGATTTTAGTGAAACTTTCTCACCAGTAGTAAAACCCACAACTATAAGAGTTATTCTAACTATTGCTCTTCACAATAAATGGCAAATAAAACAATTAGATGTCAATAATGCTTTCTTAAATGGTGAACTTCAAGAGGAAGTTTTTATGCAACAGCCATCTGGGTTTATTCAAAATGACAGGAAAAGCTGGGTGTGTAAACTCAACAAAGCTATATATGGGCTTAAACAAGCTCCTCGTGTCTGGTATGAAAAACTTAAATCTACTCTTATTGATCTCAACTATCATCCCACTAAATCTGATAATTCTTTATATATTAAAAATTATGACAACATAACTGTATTTATACTTGTTTATGTGGATGATATCATTATCACAGGAAATTGCATAAAAGAAATCAGGTATGTCACTGATTACTTAAATAACAAATTTTCCTTAAAAGACTTAGGAAATTTAAAATATTTTCTAGGTATTGAAGTCATACGAAAATCTGAACACGAACTTGTTCTCTGTCAAAGAAAATACATATATGAAGTACTGAATAGAACAAAAATGAGTGCTGCAAAGCCTATGCCTACCCCAATGTCAATCAATTTACGCTTATCTAAAAATAAAGGAGAAGCTTTTGATAATGAAAAGCTTTACAGAAGTACTGTAGGGGCTTTGCAGTATATCACAATTACTAGACCAGATTTATCTTTTGCTGTGAATAAAGTTTCCCAATTTATGCAGAAACCATTAGATCTTCACTGGAAAGCTGTCAAACATATCTTACGATACTTAAAAGGAACTATCAATCAAGGCCTAAAGCTTACAGTAGGTAAAGACTTATCTATTAAAGGGTTCGCCGACTCTGACTGGGCATCAGACTCTGACGACAGAAGATCTACAACGGGTTACTGCATCTACTTAGGAAACAACCCAGTGTCTTGGTGTTCAAAGAAGCAACCCACCGTGTCTCGCTCCAGCACTGAAGCAGAATACCGCAGCGTGGCAAGCACGACAGCTGAAATTATTTGGCTCAGATCCCTTCTCAAAGAAATCAAAGTTAATTCCTCAAATCAACCAACAATTTGGTGCGACAATTCAGGAGCCGTTTCTATTCCATCAAATCCTGTTCTTCATTCCAGAACGAAGCACATAGAAATCGATCTGTACTTCGTTCGAGAACAAATTATCAGAAAGGAACTTGCTGTTAATCATATACCAGCAAGTCACCAGATAGCTGATATTCTTACTAAAGCTCTTTCGAGGCATAACTTTGAAAGATTCAAAGCTAAATTAAAGATTGAAAATGTCGAAGGCAGTTCTAGAGCAGAAGAAGAAGAGAATGGAAAACCTAGATCTAATTGAGGGCGGCTATTAGATGTAATAAAGTAACACAGATCTCTCACAATACATTACCAGCCATCAGATCATCAGGCTATCCAACGGTTTATATTTTACATTTGCCTTTATGAAAGATTGCTAGTTATTGGGCTTGGCCCATCTATATTTGTATATATATTATCTGCTTTGTATTATCAAAGTAATGTATGCAAACATTTCTGTTTCACAAAAACGTTTCTTACATCTACTTTCACATTTCTGTATCAAACTCTATCTGTCAACATAATCTTCTTTACTTTGCATGGTAAATGCAAAAGGAAGAAATATACAATACCGGTACTGTTAATGAACCTTGCACCTCGAAACATGAAGTATTTCTCTACTATATGTCATTATATATGAGACAATGTCATAGTCTATAACCAAAAGATATCATTTTACAAAAGAAATAACACAATCAAACCCTAGTCCTGGTTTCATAGTACCTGGGTATCCACTGAATTTCAAAAGACAAGATGATTATAAAACTTTAGCATGATTGAAAGCAAGGATTAGTGCTGCCAGTAAGATGTTATGTAATGCCAAAAAAAATGGACAACAATAAAACACTTGCCTAACTATCAAGAGGATGAGCACACCAGGCCACATATGTATTTTTATGAATGATTCTACAGTGGAAAACAACTCTCATGATTTAATATGTTTAAAGTTGCCTAACTATGAAGAGGATGAGCACACCACGCTACATATGTATTTTTATGAATGATTCTACGTACAATGGAAAACAACTCTCATGATTTAACATGTTTAAAGTTGATATTATAACCAGGTAAAACATGTCACTGCTTCTGGTATATATATTACTCATTATTGTGCAGTTGATAAGATAGCCAATCAAGTGGCAACTAGTTATTTTGTTTTTGTTCATTTTGCCTAAGCTTAATCAATAATTAAATAAATTTATAGCTCTATATTCTGGAGCATGGGTACCTGTCATGCAATTGGCTTAATACTAGTTTCTAATTAAGCTCGCACTAACAATGGTATTGAAGTTGATTAGAATCGCGCTTAAGAACAAGGACCGCTACCCTTTATGCAAATCTGCATCATGCTAATAAATATGATACCGTACCTACATATCTAGAATAGCCATGGAAGGACAAATAAATTGTGTAGCTTTGCACATGAGAAGGTTCCTTCTAATTAATTATTTCAATCAGTTGATAAAAATCCAGTGTTTGTATGTGGTAGGTGAAGTGGCTGTTAGCACAATAAGTCCAATGATTAGAAATAAAAGTATATATGCAAATTGAAGAGAGAAGCCATACATAAATATATTGTAAACACGACGGCTATTAAGCCTTATTTGACCTACTTACTACATTTCCTTTTCTATTTCTGCAATTAATAGAGATAATTCAATATTCTTTGATTTCCACGGTGTCTTTTTAAAATTTCAAAAAATACCCTATACATCAACGGAATTTTACTACCGATTTGCAATCTCACTGCCATGAATACCACGAACAAAACAACTTAAAATAAAAGTACCGTGACTATCAAAACCTTTGCACTTACAACATACATCTACCCACTCAATTTTTTATTAATTAGAAAGTAAATATCTCTAAATATTAGATGCACGTACGTAGTTTTATACTAGTACGTATGATTAATCTTATACATCAGCTACCGAAGTATATTCTAAAATTATGACAAGTATTACATAGCAGGATATGAAATGATCCTATTTGATACATGGCGGTAAAATTATCTATGTTTTTCCAAGAACATAAGACAGAGCGTAGGAAAAGATGCAAAAGATGTCGGAAAGGCATTGTAAATTTACCTAGGTGCTGAAAACCAATCACAATTTGTCTTCCATGTACACTACAAAAAAATGGATTTTTAAAGACTCTTATATTTTGTCTCTAAATGTAAGATTTTGTCTCTAATTATATTTGTAACCCACTTAAGACAGACAAGTATTGCCTCTAAAATCAGGTCTCTAAATAAACAGAGACTACAAACATTCGTCTCTAAAATATTAGTAACCTCACCAATGGTCTCAAATACATGCCTACATTAAAAACTAGTTAGAGATAATTTTATGAGTCTCTTGTATAACCATAGAGACCATATTCAATGTTTCAAATCAATCATAAATACAATGGTTATTATAAACCCATTGGACAGAAGAAATGAAACAAATTATTTTTACAGTTTCGTCACAAATCAACGAGTAGAAGAAATATAACGTCTAATAGAACATATAGAGCTCATGTACAAAAGAAGTAACCAATTGTTCATTGCAAGAAAAGCAAATTACAGAGATGTCATGACCGAAAAACATCATATCTAATTTGGACCCTACAAATTATAGTCCTGAAACAAGATTCAAACAAAACAAAAACTAACATAGAAGTTTAAAAGAAAAGACAAGCTTTCCAACTGAGCCTACTTGATACTTTTAGAAGCTAACAAGCAATTCATGCATCATCTCCACATTTTGCGATCGAACGTTTCCTCGAATGTTTGATGCTTGATTATTTTCAAGTTGATTATGATAAGGGTGATCTTGTATTATAGGTCTCAATGGTTGCATGAAAGATCCAACTTGTTCTGAAATGTTTTCAAAAGTTGATTGAAAAGGCACATGCGTTGTTTGATATTGTTTGGGTGTTTGTTGACAAGGAACTGATAGTTGTATCATTTGATAAAACGGTTGAGAAGACTGACCTGATGGCTGTGGGATATGATTAGGAATTTGTAGAAACGGTTGATCACATGGTTGTAGGACTTGACATGATGGCTGCGAGGGAAAACTTGAAGGTTGTAGAAATGGTTGAGCAAGCGGTTGTTGGATTTGACTTGGCGGTTGTACAGAAAATTGACCCAAGTGTTGTGTTTGACCAAATGGTTGGTTGAACGACCATGATTGTTGGTTTATGCTTTGAAGATTTTTCGGATTCATTGAACAAAGCAAGCTAGTTTCTGTCAATTGCACTTCTCTTTCTTTTATCGATTTAAGCTCCGATGTTAATAACATACCACTAGACATTACAAGTTGTTCTTGATTTGCACGATCTGCTAGAAAGTTGGATTGAGAACTTTTACGCAATATAGTATTTGAATCAACATAAGGTGCTCAGTAAACCCTTCCTCTTGTAAGGTCTCCGGATGACTCAACCCAAAGTCTTGGGTTCCGTAGATTTTCATCTTCTTTTAGCTCGGCTTTTTTCTTCATATATGTTTCCTGAAAAGGTTAAAAGGGTAACAACATATACGCTTGTTGGATGGCAACTCTAAGCATTTATTTTGATATAGACTAATAAATGAGATAAATTAAAATCTTGGCAAACAAAAGTTAAAACTATGGACGACTTACTATGTTAACTGTACTTACAAATGCCAAAAAATTGACATGACTTATTGTAATCAAAGTTTAAAATTAGTTTTCAAACTGAGTGTAAACTTAGTACCAAACTGATGTAACTTAATTTGTAAACAGAGTTTAAAATCAGTTTTCATATTGAGCTTAAACTCAGTTTATAAACTGGGTTAATAAACTAATTTTGTAAGCTGGGTTATTAAATTCGATTTGTAAACTAGTTTAATGTTGCCCAATTACACATTAAACATTGATATCTTGGTGCTTTCCTCCAAATACGTGAAGCTTATGTATAATTCAAGAAGTCATGTTTATGACTTGATTCCACAGTCAGTAGACCTAGGCAAGTCCAGCCTACATTCTGAAATATGCAGCATAAACAGTAATAAGAACAAGTACAATAAAAATAATATCATCTGCGACATGACTTCAAAAATATGTCAAGACTTGTACCCAACTACTTGTAGGATCCCATCCTATAAGACGAAAGCTACAAGGATATATAGGTCTTTGAATTTATAAAAAAATCAAAAATATTATTTGTTTTTAATTGGTAGAAAGTATGAGCTGAGCATCAATGATACTCTGTCTACAATTCTTTATTAATTTGAAGTTCACTTTATACATATATAATATGGATCTGGTGGTCCGTACATTTCTCTGCTCATCATTTTTGATAAACTTTCTGTTATTTACGCTTCTGCTCATGTTTCCTACGTACATGCATGCCACTAGGCTCATGTTCCCTATTATTTACCGTTCTTCTTACCCTTTGACAAACTTAAACTATATTTAGATGAATATGAAGCTGTTGTATAAGAAGCCCAAGTAGCAGGAGCTTCATTGCATAAGTAACAAGAGTTTCATGTCTCATTTGTAAGTAACAGAGCAGTTTGGTATGTTTAAACTAGCTTACAGAATTAGTGTAAGTAACAAAACTAATTTTGTAATTATAAGCCCAAGTAGCAGGAGCTTCATTGCATAAGTAACAGGAGTCTCATGTATCATTTGTAAGTAACAGAGCAGTGGGTAATAAACTTAGTATGAACAGAGCAGTTTTGTTAAAAGGGGTACATAATTAAAAGTGCTTTTGATTAATTGATGCTTAAACCTAATTAACAGGAGTTTCATTGCATGTCTCCTGTATGTTTTCATGTAGCAGGTCCAGCCTAATCATGACTTGATGTCTCCTGTCTGGACATGTATACTAATCTAATGTCTGTACTAAGTCGAAACAAATGAAGATTTCATTACATGATGCTTCTTACTCATTGGATGTATAAAATGAGAAATTTCCCAATCTAAATATTAGAGGTGTTTTTAATTAGGAGAGTTTAAACTTAAGTAAATTAGTTGTTTTATAACTGAGATTAAAAAACTAAGTTCTAAACTCGATTTTAAAGTGAGTTTAAGACTTAGTTTTAAAATGAGTTTAAAACTCAGTTTAAACTTAGAAACTGAGTTTAGAACTCTGTCTAAGCTTTAAAACGAGTTAAAATGAGCTAAAACTCATTTTAAAACTAAGTTGTAAATTCAGTTTTTATGAGTTTAAAACTAAGTTTAAACTCAGAAACCGAGTTTAAAACTCAGATTTAAACTGAGTTAAAACCTCGGTTTTAAGCTCTGGGTTTAAATTAGTTTTAAACTGAGTTTAAAACTCAATTTAAATTAGTTATTTTATAACTGAGATTTAAAAACTAAGTTTTAAACCTAGTTAAAACTCGGTTTAAACTCAGAAACTGAGCTTAAAACTCTGATCGAGTTTTAAACTAAGTTTAAATGAGCTAAGACTCAGTTTTTCTGAGTTTAAAGCTCAGTTTAAACTCAGAAACTGAATTTAAAACTCGATTTTAAACTCATTTTAAAACTCGGTTTAAGCTGAGTTCAACCTCAATCTAAAACTGAGTTTAAATTCTTGGTTAACTCCTTTTTTTATCAAAATTAAGCTCAGTTTTAAACTAGTTAAAAAATTGACTTACCTGAGTTTTTAACTTAGTTAATAGGCTCCAAACAAACTGAGTTGCATAAAATTTATTGATTTACATGAAATGTACAGTTTGTTTGGCAATACTGTTTCAGGTTGAGCAGCACAACCTATGACTTATATTGTCTCAAGAACAAGGCTTGATTTATAATGTCTTCATAAGCACTAAAGCCAATACTTTGTGCTATCATATTAAGAAAATATGCATGCTAATTCCACTGACTAATTCCAATGATGGACATTGTAACTAGTTTAGATTTCAACCTACAAAAGAACATGACAAGATTAATAAATTTTAAAATAACTCACATAGACTTTCCGTGACTTATTGTCAACAAATTCGCAAGTTGATACTAAAGCTCGCTTTGCTTTACCCTTTTCTTAGCTTTCTCTCTCTTAGTATGCCAAGCCATGAATTTTTTTCGAAACTCATTGGTTTACCTGTCTCAAGTTCCTATAAATAGGGGATGCAGAGATTAGTAAAAGGTCGAATAATGCAGCAAGCATTTGTGCTATGATCAGAAAACTATATACATATACAAATATGATTATTTGATTCATGAGTTGGCCTTAGTATGCAATAAGAAAAGTAGCATTTGAATATGCTAGTATTTTGTATTTTCTCATAATGATGAGGATCATAGATAGAATTTATAATTCCCACCTTCTACCTAATATGTAATTCTGAGTGTTACTCTTAATTAAATACATACCACTTGCATGTCATGTGAAACAATGGACACAGATCCAGCGGTGTGACGTGTGTGTCCCGTCTTTTGGTGTCAAACGATTGGCTCTCATCTTCTAACATTTATCATCATATGCGCTTTTGTACCATTCATTATCAATCATTTTATTCCATACATCTGCATGTATCCATGCAGAAGGGGTGTCTCGACATTCGGTCATCTTTGTGGTTTGCTTTAATCTTTTGGCTCTTTGTCGTGCATGATTTAGTTTTTTTCAACATAGAAGCTGCTTTCATTTGACACATCTCATAAACTTTGTGCTCATAAATAACGTCGTAAGTGTGATCTCTACAAAAAAAAGCAAGACAATTAAAATTAAATTTTAAGATGCTACAAATTGCTTCACTGGTGGTCTAGCTGCGATCTGGTAATTGTATGTTCATACACGCACACACGTTGTAGCTAACTTGAGATTAAATTAAACTTATCGCTATCGAGGTCAACAAATTATTACAATAGAAGGTAATTACGGAGAGTCTAACAAATAGCTTCAAGTGGCTATGCAAAAGGGAATCTAATCATGAATCATCAGTGAACAATCCGTTGCTAAATTTTTTTGCTTTCAGCCTAGTCATTGGTAATCGCACAATGCATTATGTATAATTTAATGATAGTGTGCAAAGTGAAATTATAAGTGCATATAAGAAATAAAATAATAATGTAGAAAGACATGCATAACTTGAATGTCATGAGGTGCATAATGGGGTAAGTAGTTTGCAAAATGAGGATTATGGTTTTTAAAATGAATATTGGAAAATGTTACGAATTGAATATTTATTTAATAAAGAGTCTGAAATATTGAGATGTCTTAAACTCATTAAATAATAGCAGTCTTTTCTCTTGGGAAACTTTCAAAAATGCATACCATGGTTTGGTAAATCGCATATACCAGATAGATCCAATAAGACGTGCAATGGATTTATTCTTAAATCTATAATAATCAAAAGAAATATAAACTATTAATGTACATTATTTTTTAATGTAAATGTAAAATTATGTAAAACTTACTGAGTTTCTTTCCATTCAAGTGGCCTTTTTTCATAAGAGGATCAATTGGAGTATCATGTCCTCTGACTGGAATATACTCCTTTTCATCAACTATATTTTCTATCTCTGCTCAATCCGCCTCATGTTCTCCGATATCTAATGCATCATTTCCCTCTTGGACACCTACTTCTGCTTCAAAAGCTTGATCTCCTCCAAATTCAACAATATTTTCTACTATGTCCTCATAAGTAGATGAGTGTGCTCTTTCTTCTCTTTCAACGCATTGTTTTTCTAAAATTTCCGCCACAGGTTTCATTCCACCACAGGTTTCATTCCACCCTCATCGTTATTGTTAGTACTGTTTTTAAAAATGATACCAGCTTACAAAGATGCAACAAATAGTTCTTCCCTATTTCTCACTTTGTTATGTTTTTTTGAACTGGTACTTTATATACAACAAATCATTACGTCAAATAAACGTTCGAAAAGAAGTTTCGAACTTGTGACATCCTGCACCAAAGCCGAATCAATTAACCACTTGGACAAAGGTGCTTGTCTTGTTATGTTATATATCACTGCTAAAAACATATTAAACCACAAAACTTTTTTTTGAATCGGTACGCAAAGTAATTGCTTTAATTGGCATATTACAATCGAATAGTAGAAAAGTAGGGTGATTGTGAAGCTAAAGTGAGGTAGATAGTCTACTCTTGCATGATATTACACTTTTGCAAACTTGTGTATAAGAATGGATGCATATTCAACCATTTACTATAATGACCCTTAAATTCTAGTGATTTAATAAAGTAATTAACTGAATTTTTATGAAATTTAAAACTATAGAATTTTGCAATGAAAATTAGGTATTTGAACTATATCTATTTAAACCTAACAAATGTCAGATTTTCATCAGAAAGTATGAAAGTTAGTTCTTTTGTGTAATTTTTAATTTCAATTTAAAATCAATCAACTTGATGAAAATAAAATGTTTTCGAAATCTGAATATTTTTATACAATAAAAATGTAAATCATTTTCTAAGGACGTAATATTTAGTTTCATTAAAATTGGACTTCTCTAGCCCCGTTTATCTTATTTTCGATGAATTTACAGCTGTTTGGCAGCGAAATATCGAATTTGGATAAGATGGTCGTATCGTTGATATATGTGTACCGTTCTGTTCATCTCGTCATGCTGATCTCCGCGGTATATTCATTCATGTAATTCGACGTCCGATACGCGACGAAATCGGCGAAAAAATCTGCTGTATCAGTTCCGTATTTGAGGTTTTTGGTCTCCTTGGTCCTTTCAGTTATCCACCATATATTACCAACAGGCAATTTCTTTTAATAACTTCCTGAATTCGTGCTTGACTTTTGTGATTCCCATTGGTTAATATATATTTACGTTTGTCCTTTCATCTTTCTTCTTGGTTACCTTTCTTTGGAAAAAAAGTAAGTTTGCAGTCTCCTTCAATTGCCCGTGAACTTACTTGCTTATCTCAAATTTCTCCCGAAGCTAACTACTTTAGCCTTTCAATTTTTCATCTCTCCAGGTCTTGTTTTTTTTCCTTTCTTTGAATTCTTTTTTTTTTGTCAGTGCTTTGTGAAATTTTATTGCATATATAGGTTGGCTTCGAGCCTACCTGCTCAATTTCCTTTGCCTATGACTGATACGTTGCACCACTGCATTCTTCCCCTTTATTCTAGAAATCACCACCTTCAACCAGCCAATCCACCAATGCCACATCCACCATTCTTCACACCATAGCAGCCTTCCTTGCATCCGCTGATCACCCAGCGCCATCCCCTCCCTTCCTCTGCCGAACCGAAGCCACCAAACTCCTCCCTGCCTCTCACCTTCGTTGCGAACCTCATCACACACACAGCCTCTCCTGATATGCCAACCACCCACTTCATTTCCCATCACCGAACCCGTCCATCCTCTTCAACCCGAGACAGCCCATGTCGTACAACAGCCGAACACCACAAACTTGTAGCCTGTTCCTCAATGCTTCCTCTCCAACATCCCACTAACCACCATATTGATAGCACTCGTCCAACCACCATCAAAAACTGCCCTTGCAGTCATCTTCCCAACTGCAGCGACAGCCTGACCCGTCCCCAATCAACAGCCACCAAGCTCTTGCCCCTCCTCACGTCCAACACACTTGGTGTGCCACTGACCCAACCACACACAACACCTATCCTCTCCCATTATATCCAAGCAGCCTATTCCCTGCCATCGTCGAGCAATAAACCCCGCCTTGCTTCCCCTCTATTTGCCAAGCTTCCACCCTATTTCCAGCATGCATCCACTTCCCACCGTATATATACATGGACATACTCACTCACCACATTCTCCTTCCAGTTCGCCACCTCCTTTACTCCTTCTATTGTACAAAGGTATAATGTATATATGATTATATATACATACACACACATACACACACATGTTAGTTTATATAAGTTTTATAATATATCATTTTATATATATGTTAGTTATATAAGTTATATAATACGTTATTTTATAATATGACAGTTACATATATACGTATGGCTGCGTGTATATTTGTGAAGGTGCATGTAATTATGTATTGATTTATATATGTGGGTTACAATTCTTTGTTTATATTCAAATTGATTTAGAAGTATGTTTTAATAAATATGAATTGTATATATATATATATAGTGTCTATCATGTATAATTTTATATTAGTATTATATATATATTATCTATGTGTATAGGTTTAGATTAGTATTAAATATATAATCTATATGCATTATTAGTCCTTGAGATGATGGTTTTGATGACAACAACCTTAGAACAGATTGTAAAATATAAATACTAACAGTATAAGTTTAGATATATATGTATATGTAGGATTTAATCATGCATGTACAAAGAATGAAGACTGTATAGTATAAAGATTCAAGATATCAAGATTGAAGACTCATGAGTATTAAGAGTTCAAGAGTTCAAGTAATTTATCTTTTAATTAGAAATTTTGTTAAAACTCCTAGAAAAGCACTAGCATCTTAAAATCCAATTTATTCGTGGAATGGAATCAACTTCGAGCCTGTTAAAGGGATGGATGCCTAAGTAGGATGGAACCTACAAAAAATCTAGTGGAACATTGTTTTGTATCCGCTAATTTTTATTCAAAATGATTTTTACAAAATTATATCTTGTTTTCAAAATGTTTTCAAAACCTTCCTTTTAAAAGCATCAAAAACTTCTATCCTGATTTCAAAATACTTTTAGCCTCAAAATAATCTTTAATTTCAAAATCAAATTATCTGTGGCTTTAACTATCTTTAATAATAATATTTAAATATTTATACTTAGATTTAAATATAAAATTATAGTAAAATTTGGTATATATTATTCTACATATTTACTTAAGTATTTTAACAATATACAAGTATATTTATAAAGTTTAAAATAGTTTTAATATAAGATAGAAGTTGTTTTTAAAGAAAAATATATAACCAAAATTTCCTTTGGCATGTCGACGTACCCAAGGAACCCATGTCAACATAGTGTCAGTTGGTTTCAAAATTTAAATTTCAAAAGAAGTGTCTATTCGTCATATCTCTTCACGAATAGACATGGCTGTTGTTCTTCTATAAATAGGGGATGTTTTCAACGAATTAGAATACAAATTTTCTGGTTTTTCACTCCTATTCTTCTTCCACATTTCTTATACATATTCCTACCATTACTCTGCCGAAATCAACATTGAATCTAACTAGATTATCTCTGGTTTGATTCTCTATCACTATCTCAACAAGATCCTCAGTGCTATTAAGAGTTATAGGATTTTTGTAATCAACTAAGCGAGAAAAGATGTGATTGTGGCCTTGGAAATCAATCAAGCGAGATAAGGTGCGATTGTAGCCTTGAAAAACAATTGGGTGAACTTGTTGCCTAGGAAATCAAGTATCTCTACCCAGAGGATTGTGAATCTGAAGGGTGTACCTCGTTGCCTTGAAATCGAGGGTGTAATTGTAAAGATTGTTTTTGAAAGAAAACATGTACTTGTGTGCGGGACTGGATGTAGGGTAACTCTGAACCAGTATAAAATCTGGTGTGTTCTTTCCTTTACTGCTTTTACTTTATATTTTCATCTGTGTTTGATTCTGTAATCATATCTGTGTCTGAATATTGTATACATCTGTGTTCAAATTAATAAAAACTCAAAAAGATTTAACGATTCTCTAAAACACTTCACCCCACTCTAGTGTTTATCCTAGCCTTAAGATCCTTAATCCGCATTTCTCACATTTGGTACCAGAGCAAGGTTTTCAAAATTTCATAATCTAATTTTTGAATTTTTTTTAAAATGGCTATGTTTGTTAGTACTAGTTTAGAAATATTCAGAGCATCGTTGTCTTATGAGTCTGCATATAATCAATGTTTAAATTCAAGTTGGCTACCAAAATTTTTTGATGTGCAGGAAACATGCTTTATGAGAATTGAGGAATCAATTCATAACGGACAAATTGTGCAGATCAAAAAGAACAAATGGATACTCGATAGTGGATGTTCTAGACACATGACTGGCAATGCAGAAATGTTAAATGATATAATATACAAAGACAGAGGACTGGTTAACTTCGGAGACAACTCAAAAGGATATGTGATTGGCATCGGCAAAGTCGGTAACTCTAAAACTCCTATTATTACTAATGTTTTGCTAGCTAAGAATCTAAAACATAATCTGCTAAGTATAAGTCAACTCTGCGATAAATGATATAAAATTAAATTTGAAAAAGATAAGTGTCACATTGAAGATAATAATTCAACCATAATATTTGAGGGAATCAGGAAAAAGAATATTTATATTCTTAGTATGAAAGTTTCGAATGATAACTTGTGTCTTTTGGCAAATACAAGTGACCCTTGGATTTGGCATAAGAGATTTGGGCATTTGAGTTTCAAACTCTTATCTAGACTATCAAAACATGATCTAGTAAGAGGTCTCCCTAAAATAAATTTAAAGTAGATAGTTTATGTGATGCATGTCAATTAGGAAAACTTAGAAAAAGTTCTTTTAAATTAAAAGATATGATTTCAACTTCAGAACCCTTTGAATTACTTCACCTTGATTTATTTGGTCCATCTCAGATTCTGTCAATAAATCATAGTAAATATGTTTTTGTAATTGTAGATGATTATTCTAGATTTACATGGACAATATTTTTGAAACATAAAAGTGATACTTTTGAATGTTTTAAGAACTTTACAAAAAGAATTCAAAATCAACTTTCTTTAAAAATTATAACCATTCGTAGTGATCACGGTGGTGAATTTGAAAATGAAAAGTTTGAGGAATTCTGCAATAAAAAGGGAATAACTCACAATTTTTCATTTCCAGAACTACAACAAAACGGAGTAGTAGAACGTAAAAATAGGATGATTCAAGAGTGTGCGAGAACCATGCTTTCAGATAGTAAATTACCAAAGTATTTTTGGGCAGAAGCAGTTGCTACTGTCTATTATATTTTAAATAGAATTTTAATTAGACCATTAACTGATAAGACATCTTATGAACTTCTTCATAGAAAGAAACTTAAAGCATCTTACTTTAGAATTTTTGGAAGTAAATGTTTTATTTTAAATAACAAAGATAACTTAGATAAATTTGATCCTAAATCCGTAAAGGTATCTTTATCGGATATTCTAATAAAAGTAAAGCGTACAGAGTATTTAATTTAAGAACTAACAACATCGAAAAACAATGCATGTTTCGTTTGATGAAAATCTCAAATTTTTTGAAGATACAAATAATGAAGTGGATTTAATCACTCAAAATCAAGAGCCTACTGAAACTTATAATGAAATTAATCATCCTAATAAAAGGACTAAACTTTAAAAAATCGTCCTATCAAAAATATACTAAGAGATATGCAATCTGTTGTTAAAACTAGAAATCAACTAAGTCAAATGAGTAATTTAGCTCTTATATCAACTATTAAACACAAGAATCCAAAAGAAGCATCAACTGATGATTCATGGATTTTGGCTATGCAAGAAGAATTAAATCAATTCACTAGAAATGATGTTTGGGAACTTGTTCGTAGACCTAATAATAAAACTATAATTGGAACTAAATGGGTTTATA
Organism: Allium cepa; assembly: GCA_030765085.1. Taxonomy (NCBI): domain Eukaryota; kingdom Viridiplantae; phylum Streptophyta; class Magnoliopsida; order Asparagales; family Amaryllidaceae; genus Allium; species Allium cepa. The sequence continues at coordinate 210,572,897 of CM060934.1, forward strand.
AAAATAAAATGAATGAACAAGGAGAGGTAGTTAGAACTAAAGCCCGATTAGTCGCTCAATGTTTTTCTCAAGAAGAAGGAATAGATTTTGATGAAACCTTTGCTCCCGTAGCAAAATTAGAAGCTATTAGGATTCTACTTGCTTTCGCAAATCATATTAATTTTAAACTATATCAAATGGATGTTAAAAGTGCCTTTTTAAATGGATTTGTAAAAGAGGAAGTATATGTTGAACTACCATCACTTTTTGAAAATGAAAATTTACCAAATCATGTTTACAAACTTAAGAAAGCTTTATATGGTCTAAAACAACCTCCAAGAGCCTGGTATGATAGACTAAGATCTCACTTATTACAATCAAATTTCGAAATTGGTAAAGTAGATAATACTCTTTTTATTAAAAGAAATAAAAATGATACTCAACCAGTACAAGTTTACGTTGATGATATCAATTTTGGATCAACTAACTTTGAAATGAATAAAGAATTTTCTGAAATAATGACAAAAGATTTTGAGATGAGTCATATGGGTGAATTAAACTTCTTTTTAGAATTACAAATAAAACAATTAGATAATGGTATCTTTATTAGTCAAGAAAAATATGCTAAAGACCTGACTAATAAATTTGGTTTGACTACTGCGAGTGGATAATCCACTCCCTTGGCGACCAATGAGTACCTTAGTAAAGAAGATCTCTCGAAAGATGTAGATCAAAAGTTATATAGAGGAATGGTTGGATCGCTACTCTATATTACTACTAGTAGACCTGATACAATGCATAGTATTTGTCTCTGTGCAAGATATCAATCCCAACCTAAAGAGACCCACTTAAAAGCCGTAAAACGTATCATAAGATATGTTAAACACACTTCTGACTATGGCTTATTTTACCCTAAAAATGATTCTTTTGACTTAATATCTTACCGTGATGCTGATTATGCTGGTTGTAAATCATACCGAAAAAGTACAAGTGGAACTTGTCACTTTTAGAGGCATTCTTTGATTTCTTGGTTTAGTAAAAAGCAAAACACAGTTTTTTTATCAACAACTGAAGCAGAATATATTTCTGCTGGTTTGGCTTGTTCTCAAGTAATATATATGCAACAAACTTTAAAAGATTATGGTTTAAAATTTTCAAATCACCAATTTATTATGATAATACTAGTGCGATAAATTTATCCAAAAATACTACTCAACATGCTCGAACTAAACATATTGATATAAGATATCATTTTCTCAGAGATAATATAAATAAGGAAGTAATTACTTTAGATTATTTTAATTCCAAGAATCAAATTGCTGATATATTAACAAAATCATTAAATGAATCTATATTTACTAAATTAAGAAGAGAATTAGGTATTTGTTCAATAACTGAAATATAAAATATAAATAACAAAGTATAATTAAAAATTAAATCAAAATAAATCAATTAATAAAAAAATTTAAAGGACCATGTCGACATTGTTAATCTGTAAGATGATGGTTTTGATGACAACAACCTTAGAATAGATTATAAAATATAAATACTAACAGTATAAGTTTAGATATATATGTATATGCAGGATTTGACCATGCAGGTACCAAGAATGAAGACTGTACGGTATACTGATTCAAGATATCAAGATTGAAGACTCATGAGTAACAAGAATATAAAGATTATCAAAAGTTCAAATTCCAAGTAATTTACTTTTTAATTAGAAATTTTGTTAAAACTCCTAGAAAAGCACCGGCATGTTAATTTATTCGTGGAATGGAATCCACTTTGAGCCTGTTAATGGGATGGAACCCTATGTAGGATGGAACCTACGAAAAATTTAGTGGAACATTGTTTTGTATCCACTAACATTTTTTTCAAAATGATTTTTCAAAATTATATCCTGTTTTCAAAAAGATTTCAAAACCTTCCTTTTAAAAGCATCAAAAATATCTATCCTGATTTCAAATACTTTTAGCCTCAAAATAATCTTGAATTTCAAAATCAAATTATCCTTGGTTTTAAACTATCTTTTAAAATAAAAGTATATTTAATTTTTAATATTTATATATTTATATTTAAATATAAAATTATAGTAAAATTCTATATATATATATATATATATATATATTATTCTTTATATTTACTTACGTATTTTAATTATAGTCAAGTATATTTATAAAGTTTAAAATAGTTTTAATATAAGATAAAGGTTATTTTCAAAGAAAATCAAAACACCAAAAATCCCTTTGAGATGTCGACATACTCAAGTACCCTATGTCGACATGGTGTCAGTTCAGTTCAAAAAACGTCTATTCGTCATAACTCTTTACGAATGGACATGGCTGTTGTTCTTCTATAAATAGGGGTTAGTTTCAACGAATTTTAATTCAGTTTTTCTGGTTTTTCACTCCTCTTCTTCTTCCATATTTCTATATACATATTCTTACCATTACTATGCCGAAATCAACATTGAATCTAACTAGATTATATCTGATTTGATTCTCTATCACTATCTCAACAAGATCCTCAGTGCTAATCAGAGTTATAGGCTTTTTGTAATCAACTTAGCAAGAAAAGGTGTGATTGTAGCCTTGGAAATCAGTCAAGCGAGATAAGGTGTGATTATAGCCTTGGGAAATCAATTGGGTGAACTTGTTGCCCGAGAAATCAAGTATCTCTACCCAGAGGATTGTGATTCTGGAGGGTGTACCTCGTTGCCTTGAAATTGATGGTGTAATTATAAAGATTGTTTTTTGAAAGGAAATTCGTACTTGTGTGCGGGACTGGATGTAGGATAACTCCGAACCAGTATAAAATCCAATGTGTTCTTTCCTTTACCGTTTTTACTTTATATTTGCATTTGTGTTTGATTCTGTGATCATATCTGTGTCTGAATATTGCATACATTTGTGCTCAATTTAACAAAAACTAAATTTTTTTAACAATTCTCTAAAACACTATTCATCCCCCTCTAGTGTTTATCCTTAGCCTTAAGATCCTTAATACGCATTTCTCACATTTGGTATCAGAGCAAGGTTTTCAAAGTTTCATAATCTGATTTTTGAAAAAGTTTTCAAAATGGCTACCAACACTGGTATTGTTACTATCACTAGTATCCCTGTCACTAGTACATTTGTAGAAGGTCGGTCTACGTCAGACCACCACTTTTTAATGGCAGTAACTATGCATATTGGGCATGTAGGATGAAAATATATTTACAACCTATAGGATTAGACACTTGGAATATAACACAAACTGAATATTCTTGAACCCACAACTGATTTTGTACAGTGGACCGCTGAGCAAAAGACTGTTGCAAAAAATAATTATAAAGCAATGAATATTCTATTTTGTTCACTAGATAGAAATGAATTTATTAGAGTGTCAGTTTGTAAGTCTGCATATGAAATTTGGAAAACTTTGCAAGTAACTCACGAAGGAACAAGCAAAGTTAAACAGACCAAAATTTCCATGCTCACAAATCAGTTTCAATTATTTAAAATGAATTCTAATGAGTCTATTTCCGATATGTATAGCAGATTTCAAGATAATGTGCATTCTTTAATATCGTTGGGAAAGGAATTTTCTGAAGAAGATCAAGTCAGAAATTTTTTAAATTCACTTACTCCAAAATGGGATCAAAAGACACTTGCGATTGAAGAGGAAAATGACATCAGTACCTTAAAGATAGAAGAATTAAATGGAAATCTAATGTCATTTAAAGTCCAAATGATCGAGAGAAGAGAAAGCAAAGCATCTGAAAAGAAATCAATGGCATCCAATGCATTGACCGATGGATTAGACTCAAACAGTGATAATGATGAAGAGATAGCCTTTATGACCAGAAAATTTAGGAAATTCCTGAAATGCAGAAAGATGAATAATTCAAGAGAAACAACTATAAGAACTCTGGAAATCAGAATGTAGTGCCAAATAATATCAAATGTTTCAACTGTGATGAACCAGGCCATATCAAAAGAGACTGTCCTTATCCAGATAGAAAAAACCCTCCTATGAACAATGATTCAGTAAAGAAACGGAAGCGTGCATTTACTGCTACTCTAGATGACTCAGACTCGTCCTCAAGCGATGATGATCAGAAGACAGATAATTCAAATTTGTGTTTCACGGCAGTTCACGATTCCAACGAAATCGGAGAAACGAACTCAGAAAAATGTACACATTTACAATATAATTGGTTGAAATTGCATGCTTAGAATTAGATGTTTGATTGCTTGATTGATTGATTTTGAATTGGTGTGTTATTTGAATTTTAAAAATTTTACTATTATTTTGATATTTTTATTATTATTTTCATAGTATAATAATATATTGAGAATACTATAATTCTAATAATATTCCAGATATATATACATTAAATATAATAAGTATATTTATATATTAGACTACTTAGAAAAAATAAATCACAAAAATTCATAGGCACATGTTGACATGGTCCCCACCATGATGTCGACATGGATTCCAGAATTCAAAATTCAAAATTTGAATTCAAATGGTTGAATTTTTCTCCACCTTTTCACTTCATTCAATTCTTTGAAAAGACATCTTTTGACCAGAGAGCATGTCCTTTGAGAATCTATTTATTCACTATCTTTTATCATATCTTTTCACTCTCATTTTCAAATTCAAACTCTCTCTTTAAAACTTCAGGCTCTCTACTTTCTACTTTAATGGCTTCTTCAAGCAACCCCTCCACCAAGAGAATTTCTAGAAAGATAGAAGAGCAACTCTTCAATGATCCGGAGGCAATAAAAGCATACATCAATTATGCTAATTATGCCAAAGTCCGTCCCGAAAAATTTGCTATCTTTCAAGATTTTTCTTCTTATGAAACTGATTCTCTTTTTGCAAACAATCAAATTCTTAGTCTTGTTGATGCTTCTCAAAATGATTTTGTTTGCTATCCAAATCTTGTCAAAATTTTCTATGCAAATTTAAACCATGGATTTTATAATGGAAATGAGGATGAAATTTAGAGTAGTGTCAAATGCACTAGAATTGTTTTGAATTGTGATCTTTTGGGTACCATTCTCAATTACAAGAGTACGGGAATGGATCTTTCTAATTTTAAAATCATTGAAAATGATCGTGAGACATTTCATCACATTTTCGAAGGGAACGATAATTTTGAATTCAAAAATCAAAATTTTCGACCAAAAGCAAGAATTGTCAATCTTCTTTTGCAACATACTTTGATCCCAAGATCGGGGAATTTTAACAATCCTATTTCAAAAGTTTGCAAAGCACTTTTCGCTATTTTTGGAACTTATGACATTAATTGGGTGTAAGTTATTTTGGATGAACTTCGTCCTAAAAATCTTGAAATGAGTGAGAACACTTTGTATCATGAAATTTATCTCACTCGGATTTTTAACTATTTTGGAGTGGATTTCAAAGGTAAAGAATTTGTTTCTAGAAAAGTTTTCAATCATTCCAACATTTCGGTTATGAAAATTCCTTTTTTTTTCAACCTTATGAGACTGTTGCCGAAAAGGAAGAGCATTTGGCTCATAAGAAAATGGAAGAAAAGGAAGAGGAAGAAGAAAAGAAGGGGATGAAATGGAAATGGAAATTGAAGAAGAAGAAGAAGGTGAAACCTCTTTGGAAAGCATCGACTATCCTCCTAATCCATCCAACAAAACCCTTCTCAAAAACCAAAAGATGATTGTTGAAAATCAACGGATTCTTAAACGATCCGTTAGTAAGAAGTTGGATAAAATTTCATCCAAGGTGAACAAGTTCATTTCCAATGTTAGCAAGAAACTTGGACTTTCTTCATCATCATCATCCTCTAACTAGTTCTATCTTTTCGTATCTTGTTGTATTTGTTTTAGTTTATTTTGATTTGAATGTTCGTGTAGTTCTTTATGATTAATCGTTGTATCGTCTTAGTATGAAATGAAATGGAATTTCTTTCTTTTATCTATTTTTCCTTATCTCCAAAATAAATGTTAGTATATTATATAAATATATATATATATATATATGTATATATAATATATACACACACACAATTATTCACAAAATCAAAATAGATCATCAAATTTCACTACACCATATCGACATACCCGCTATGACCATGTCGACATGTACTAGTCAGAAATGACAATTCATTTTGAATTTGAATTGAATAACTACCATATGTCTATTCATTTCAAACGAATTCCTACACCTATAAATACCTATTTCTCCAGAATTCATCACTGAATATTATTTCTTATCTTCTCTATCTCTCATTCTTCTCACAATTTCAAATATGGCTAATTCAATTCATAACTTATCCGAAAATCTTGAAGAAACTTTTAATTCGTTCAAGAATATTCTCTCGTTCATTCATCGTAACCAGCGACACTTAGAATTGAGTCAAATGCAGATGATCAAGGAGCAAGAAAGGCATTTCGATGCAATACGATGGATGATTTCCTCCCTACACAAAGATGATAACGAAACACATCCTCCAGCCTCTCTCACCGACGATAATGAAAATTGGGATGCTATTAAGGCAGACCCTATCTGTGGAGAAGAAGGATGGGTGGAAGTTCCTCGTAACGTTTGATTTTATTTGGTTGCTTTGTTTGAATTGTTTACTTTGATTGATTTGATTTCATTTTTTTTGGCTTGGTTTGATATTGATTGATATTTAGTGTGGATTAATGTTTGTTGTACAAAACATGTATAATTATACACTCATATGTATATAATCTTTGATTCATTATTATGACTATCAACATAATTATCTCTCATTCTATATTCCATTTTATAAGTTTATTAATGCAGGTATTTTAGTCCAAGAATGAGGGGGAGTTATATAGTTTGGTGCTATATAGTTTAGAGTTAGTTTTTTGTTGATGACAAAGGGGGAGAAGTATAAAAAGGGTAGTTAGGCATAGATTAAGAGGGAGTTATTAGGATAGAAGTAATATTTTATAAACAAAGGTTGTCATCATCAAAAAGGGGGAGATTGTTAGTCCGTGAGATGATGTTTTGATGATAACAACCTTAGAATAGATTATAAAATATAAATACTAACAGTTTAAGTTTAGATATGTATGTATATGCAGAATTTAACCATGCAGATACCAAAAATGAAGACTGTACATATAGAGATTCAAGATATCAAGATTGAAGACTCATGAGTAATAAGAATATCAAGATTATCAAAAGTTCAAGATTTCAAGTATTTTACTTTTTAATTAGAAATTTTGTTAAAACTCCTAGAAAAGCACCGACATCTTAAAATCCAATTTATTCGTGGAATGGAATCCACTTCGAGCCTGTTAAAGGGATGGAACCCTAAGTAGGATGGAACCTATGAAAAATCTAGTGGAACATTGTTTTGTATCCACTAACTTTTTATTCAAAATTATTTTTCAAAATTATATCCTGTTTTCAAAAAGATTTCAAAACCTTCCTTTTAAAAGCATCAAAAACATCTATCCTGATTTCAAATATTTTTAGTCTTAAAATAATCTTGAATTTCAAAATTAAATTATCCTTGGTTTTAGACTATCTTTTAAAATAAAAGTATATTTAATTTTTAATATTTATATATTTAGATTTAAATATAAAATTATAGTAAAATTCTATATATATATATATATTATTCTTTATATTTACTTATGTATTTAAATTATAGTTAAGTATATTTATAAAGTTTAAAATAGTTTTAATATAAGATAAAGGTTATTTTCAAAGAAAATCAAAACACCAAAAATTCCTTTGGGATGTCGACATACTCAAGTAACCCATGTCGACCTGGTGTCAGTTGAGTTCAAAATTTAAATTTCAAAAGAAGTGTATGTTCATCATAACTCTTCACGAACGGACATGGCTATTGTTCTTCTATAGATAGGGGTTAGTTTCAACGAATTTTAATTCAGTTTTTCTGGTTTTTCACTCCTCTTCTTCTTCCATATTTCTATATACATATTCTTACCATTACTCTGCCGAAATCAACATTGAATCTAACTAGATTATCTCTGGTTTAATTCTCTATCACTATCTCAACAAGATCCTCAGTGCTATTCAGAGTAATAGGATTTTTGTAATCAACTTAGCGAGAAAAGGTGTGATTGTGGTCTTGGAAATCAATCAAGCGAGATAAGGTGTGATTTTAGCCTTGGGAAATCAATTGGGTGAACTTGTTGCCTGGGAAATCAAGTATCTTTACCCAAAGGATTGTGATTCTGGAGGGTGTACCTCTTTGCCTTGAAATCGAGGGTGTAATTGTAAAGATTGTTTTTTGAAAAGAAATCTGTACTTGTGTGCAGAACTGGATGTAGGGTAACTCCGAACCAGTATAAAATCTGGTGTGTTCTTTACTTTACTATTTTTACTTTATATTTGCAACAGTATTTGATTTTGTGATCATATCCGTGTCTGAATATTGCATACATTTGTGTTCAAATTAACAAAAACTAAAAAAGATTTAACAATTCTCTAAAACACTATTCACCCCCCCTCTAGTGTTTATCCTTAGCCTACGCATTTCTTACAGACATATCCCCCAAACCCATGTCGACATATAACGTTTTTTATTTTAACTTTTTTCCCGCTAAAATTCAAAATAATTTGTTATATATTCTTCCCGTTTTCGAAATTTTATTCATTCTTTCTGTAATCTCTTTGATCTATCATCTGAAATCAAATAATCAATGGCCTCCTCTTCCAAATCAAACAAAAATTCTACCTTTTCGTTTCCTTCTTCCACTTCTGGTCCATTTTAACGTACTACTCTAGCTCGTGTGACGAAATGGAGGATTCTCTGAAGGATGAACTTCAGTTAATGACTGAAATCCAAGTAATGCAACTTCGAATGGCCAAGGAACAAGAGAGGCAAGGCAAAATACTTAGGAATTCGGAAAAATTTCTAATGGACAATCATGCTAACCCAATCTTGATTGATGAAGACTCTTCAGGTGATCAAATACAAGAGGCCAACGAAGAAGAAGAATAAGAAGTCCACATGGAAGAAGTGCACACGGAAGATGACGACAAAGTCGTTTGCATTGGAGAAGTGTGCTTTGACAACGATGGAAATCTTGTCGAACAACGTGGAAATTTCTGTTACCACTATCCAAACTGTTCGATTCATAGATCTCCCATTTTCAAAGACACTCATTAGTTTCTTTTCTCTTTTTCCTTTTAGTGTGTGATCTTTCTTACGTTTCCCACGAAAATGTAAATACAACAATATAATTAATGAATAATTTGTGTTCTTATATGTGTTATTATATGGATATGTAGTTAAGATAGTTAGTAGTTTAGGACTAAGTTCTAGTTTTAGATCTAAGAGTTGATTATTTATGATAACACTATCATTATAATCACATGTCATAGAGTATTAGATTTAGGGTGAGTGATACAGTTTTTGTTGATATATTTGGAGTTAGTTTTTGTTGATGATAAAGTGGGAGAAATATAAAATAGGGTAGTTAGGCATAGATTAAGGGGGAGTTATTAGGATAGAATTAATATTTTATAAACAAAGGTTGTCATCATCAAAAAGGGGGAGATTGTTAGTCCTTGAGATGATGGTTTTGATGACAACAACCTTAGAATAGATTATAAAATATAAATACCAACAGTATAAGTTTAGATATATATATGTATATGCAGGATTTAACCATGCAGGTACCAAGAATGAAGACTGTACAGTATAGAGATTCAAGATATCAAGATTGAAGACTCATGAGTATCAAGATTATCAAGAATTCAAGAGTTCAAGTAATTTATCTTTTAATTATAAATTTTGTTAAAACTCCTAGAAAAGCACTGGCATCTTAAAATCCAATTTATTCGTGGAATGGAATCCACTTCGAGCCTGTTAAAGGGATGGAAGGCTAAGTAGGATGGAACCTACGAAAAATTTAGTGGAACATTGTTTTGTATCCGCTAATTTTTATTCAAAATGATTTTTACAAAATTATATCTTGTTTTCAAAATATTTTCAAAACCTTCCTTTTAAAAGCATCAAAAACATCTATCCTGATTTCAAAATAATTTTAGCCTCAAAATAATCTTTAATTTCAAAATCAAATTATCCATGGTTTTAACTATCTTTAATAATAATATTTAAATATTTATACTTAGATTTAAATATAAAATTATAGTAAAATTTTGTATATATTATTCTATATATTTACTTATGTATTTTAACTATAGACAAGTATATTTATAAAGTTTAAAATAGTTTTAATATAAGGTAGAAGTTATTTACAAAGAAAAATATATAACCAAAATTTCCTTTGGCACGTCGACATACCTAAGGAGCCCATGTCGACATAGTGTCAGTTGGTTTCAAAATTAAAATTTCAAAAGAAGTGTCTATTCGTCATATCTCTTCGCGAATAGACATGGCTGTTGTTTTTCTATAAATAGGGGATGTTTTCAATGAATTTGAATACATATTTTCTGGTTTTTCACACCTCTTCTTCTTCCACATTTCTTATATATATTCCTATATTTGCATCTGTGTTTGATTCTGTGATCATACTTGTGTCAGAATATTGCATACATTTGTGTTCAAATTAACAAAAACTCAAAAAGATTTAACAATTCTTTAAAACACTATTCACCCCCCTCTAGTGTTTATCCTAGCCTTAAGATCCTTAATCTGTACTTCTCACTTCCATATTTATAATAGTATTATAAATATAATCTTTTTGTATATCAGATTCTTTTATTTATAATACATAAGTTTATATTTGTTTATATAAAGTGGAAAAGTTGTATATATATTATGTTTAAGTTATTCAGTTAAATTTATGTTTATGTTTAAATAGGTTTTGAAATATATATTACGTTTAAATATATATTTGAAGAACGTTGAAAAGATATGTGATATATATCATATGTATATATTTTGTTCCATCGAATCAAAGTCCAATTTGCTTTGTTTCATCGTTGTCAAGATTTACAACAACTGTTCTAACCTTGTCACTTCCCAATTGTTCGATCCGTGTGCTTGTTCATATCCATTCGCTTTCATTCTCGTTCATCTCTAGCCTCAAAAGGTGAGCAGTTACTCACGATTTACATTCTTATATTTAGTAAATTTAATTCACATGAAATGAGGATTGAAATATGCTGTTAAATTTGAATTTTTAAGTTATTTAATTATTAAATATGATATTCCATTATCTGCACTTGTTTACCTATGATGTATGACACCATAACCTATTATTTATATTGGGATTAAATTTGTTGTTGATGATATATGCCTGTTGTTGATATGTTATATTATTATCATATTTGTTCTCACTGTGCAAGTTCCCTGTTAGTTTAGAAATCCCTATGGGTTGAAATGATACATACCCGAACGATCTTATAGATTGAGAGAAAATTGTTATGGGTTGAAATGATAAACCCAAGAGATTTTCATTGATTTTGAATTTTGGGATTGCGGGTTGAAATGATATACACCTGTAAGTATTAAATTATTGCGGATTGAAATGATAAATATCTGTATCACTTGACTATAGAGTAGAAATTTATATACGGACACCGTTGGGCTATTTTGAAAAAAATGATTTATAGAGTTTGGAAGGAAATATATGGATTTTAGTAAATATTTACTTTAATATAAGGTAAAGATATTTTATTTCGTAAAATTTAGATTTTTAATTACATGTTTGGAAATTTTAAATTTATAAATTAGTTTTGAAAATATAATTATTCATTTTCACTTATAATTTTACTATTTTCAAATATGTATAAAACAAGATTTAAAATAAATTTAATTTAATAAAAAATTAATTTACTTAATACATTTATTATACTTAAAAATATTCAATTAAATTTATATTAATGTTTTTAAAAATAGATTTTGTAATAACTTTAATAAATTATGGTTGGAAAGATAAATTGAAATTGATTTGTAACTTAATTTGTTTAAGAATTGTATTTAAATAGAAATAAATTTGAAACCTATAAATTTGAGATTTTTAAAGATAGGATTTGATAACTTGATTTTGATAGAAAGTGATGAAAGGAATATTTTCAAATTTTAAATAATTTAAATATTGAATAGTTTAAAGTTATAATTGGAGCTTTTATTTAAATGATATTAAAACGTTAAGTGAAATTTTCCGATTTGAATATAATTAAAGTTAAATGTTGAAATATAAACGGAACTTATATTGAAATGTTTGAATACTTAAACTTTGAATCTTTTTGGAATTGAATGATAGTTAAAACTTGGATTTGAAATCGATAAAAATTGAAATGGTTGAGAATTTTAATTGAATCGTTACCCTTTTAAAGTGAAAGTTCCAAACGGGGATCGATTTAAATTGAATTTTGGAACTAAAGTTGATTTGAAATCGATTTGTGGAATTGGGTGAAACAAGTCTAATTTGGAAACTATTTTAGTATAATATCTATAAATAAATATAAACTGTTTTTAACTTAAAACTATTTTAATATATTATACATGTATATAAACTATTTTAATTCATAACTATTTTAATGTATAAATACTACTTTCAATATCAAAACCGTTAAGTTGGAAGTGTTAATGTTTCGAAAGTGTTATGATTTGGTTGTGTTATAATTTCGAAAGTGTTATAATTTTAAAGTGTTACGATTCTAGAAATGAATATTATTTAAAGTGAATAATGATATCGAATTGATATGGCTTTGAAATGAGTATGATTTTGTTATGAAGTATGAACTATTTGAAATGAAATGAGCATGATGTGAAATAAGCGTTTGGTTGTAAAAGAGACTGGGATCAGATATTGTCATACTGTAATATAAAAAACCACTTTAACAACTGTGTACATGTTGGAAATTCCAGAATGAAGTAGGATGGTTTGGTGATAATTCTATATAAGGTTTTAGTGCTGCCCTGACTCCCATGAGTTAGCTTGATGTGGCTAAAACACGAGCTATACCGGGCCAAGTGAGGTCGCACCTCCGATCGGACACATTTCTTCAATACCATTCTATTACTTTGTGATTTTATTTGGGTGCACCTTTGATTTGAAAGTATGTCTCGAGGTGGGCGGTAGTAGCTGCTATGCGTTACCACCAGTCAGAGAGTGAAAACGGTATTTCTACCCTGGCATTGCCTCTCGTGCCTTGTCACATACCTTATTGCGCATTCTACGAGTTTTTTTGTACCGTACCTATGAGATGTCCTCTGGGTAAACCATCGGTTTGGTGGAGCTTATGGCATTGTATAGACTACGGGAATATATAAAATGTGTTAAGGGTGATATGGGTAACGCCTTAACTCTATTTTAATAGTTTAGTTTACTATAGACATGTTATAATAGCGCATATTACTACATAGTAGATAGTTCAACGGATCCTTAAAGGATGGGAATCCCAAACATCCTTTTAAGTTATTTGTATTTCAGTTGACATTTCACTTGAGTTTAATTTACTATATAAGAATGTAAATCTTGACTTGAGTGTTTTGTGTTTTGCTTTATGCTCGGGTCAGACCGAGTGTCACAGCATTTGAGACTCATCTTTAGGGATTGGAGCTTTGTTTGAAGATCTGTCTTATCTATTCCACTTTTTGAGTTGTTTTGTTCAGAAATGTCATCTGTTTGTATTCGAGAATACATTGTATTAAGATATTTTTTTGTATTTTATTTCAAACTCTGATATTTATATAGTAGCTTCATGAACTATTATTTATCTATTCCACTGCTTATTGTTATATTACTCTGTGTTTGTGATTTTGTGATTTACTTATTTACTGTATATGCTAAGTTTTGTCAAATAAAAATTAACAGTCTGTTTTTTTGAGCAATTCAAGTCTGACATGAGTGGATGATTATCGATTTGAATGGTTTGAAATACTGGGTTGTTACAAGTGGTATCAGAGCTCTGGTTTAGGCAAAACTTAGCATATGAAGTAAAACTCATTAGAGATAGGGTAGTGATACCCTAGAATGAGTGGAATTAATTACAGAATCATCTTCGATCAAGTCTGAACTTCCTTTTATAGGATCCTTTTTGATTCGGTTTTCTTGTGGATTTTGGAACTCTCCCTTTATATGTGGGGTACAATTCTTTGTTTATATTCAAATTGATTTAGAAGTATGTTTTAATAAATATAAATTATATATATATAGTGTCTATTATGTATAAGTTTATATTAGTATTATATATATTATCTGTGTGTATAGGTTTAGATAGATTATTACATATATAATCTGTTTGCATAAGTTACAATAGTATTATAAATATAATCTATTTGCATAAGTTGTATGTATATTATGTTTAAGTTATTTAGTTAAATTTATGTTTATGTTTTAAATAGGTTTGAAATATATAATACGTTTAAATATATATATTTGAAGACTGTTGAAAAAATATGTGATATATATCATATGTATATATTTTTTCCATCGAATCAAGGTCCAATTTGCTTTATTTCGCCATTGTCCAGATTTACAACAGCAGTTCTAACTTTGTCACTTCCCACTTGTTCGACCCGTGTGCTTGTCCATATCCATTCGCTTTCATTCTCGTTCACCTCTAGCCTCGAAAGGTGAGCAATCACTCGCGATTTACATTCTTATATTTAGTAAATTTAGTTCACATGAAATGAGGATTGAAATATGCTGTTAAATTTGAATTGTTAAGTTATTTAGTTATTAAATATGATGTGCCATTATCTGCACTTATTTACCTGTGACGTATGACACCATAACCTGTTATTTATATTGTGATTAAATTTGCTGTTGTGGATATCTTATATTATTATCATCTTTGTTCTCACTCTACAAGTTCCCTTTTAGTTTAGAAATCCTTATGGGTTGAAATGATACATATCCGAATGATCTTATAAATTAAGAGAAAATTGTTATGGGTTGAAATGATAAACCCAAGCGATTTTCATTGATTTTGAATTTTGGGATTGCGGGTTGAAATGATATAAACCGTAAATATTAAATTATTGCAGATTGAAATGATGAATATCTGTATCACTTAACCATATGGTAAAAAATTATATACGGACACCGTTGGTCTATTTTGAAAAAAATGATTTATAGAGTTTGGAAGGAAGTATATGAATTTTAGTAAATATTTACTTTAAAATAAGGTAAAGATTTTTATTTTGTAAATTTAGATTTTTAATTACATGTTTGGAAATTTTAAATTTATAAATTAGTCTTGAAAATATAAATTATTAATTTTCACTTATAATTTTATTATTTTCAAATATATATAAAATAAGATTTAAAATAAATATAATTTAATAAAAATTTAATTTACTTAATATATATATTATATTTAAAAATATTTAATTAAATTTAAATTAATATTTTTTAAAATTGATTTTGTAATAACTTTGATAAATTATGGTTGGAAAGATAAATTGAAATTGATTTGTAACTTAATTTGTTTAAGAATTGTATTTAAATAGAAATAAATTTGAAACCTATAAATTTGAGATTTTTAAAGATAGGATTTCGTAACTTGATTTTGATAAAAGGTGATAAAAGGAATATTTTCAAATTTTAAATAATTTAAGTATTGAATAATTTAAAGGTGTAATTGGATATTTTATTTAATTGATATTAAAACGATTAAGTGAAATTTTCCAATTTGAATAAAATTAAAGTTAAATGCTGAAATATAAACGGAACTTATATTGAAATGTTTGAATACTTAAACTTTGAATCTTTTTGGAATTGAAATGATAGTTCAAACTTGGATTTGAAATCGATAAAAATTGGAATGATTTATTGAGAATTTGAATTGAATCGTTACTCTTTTAAATTGAAAGTGCCGAACGGGGATTGATTTGACTTGAATTTTGGAATTAAAGTTGATTTGAAATCAATTTGTGGAATTGGATGAAACAAGTCTAATTTGGAAACTATTTCAGTATAATCTCTATAAATAAATATAAACTATTTTTAACTTACAACTATTTTAATATATTATATATATAAACTATTTTAATTTATAACTATTTTAATATATAAGTACTACTTTCAATATCTAAACTGTTAAGTTGGAAGTATTATGATTTCGAAAGTGTTATGATTTCGATAGTGTTATAATTTTGAAAGTGTTATAATTTTAAAAGTGTTACGATTCTGGAAATGAATATTATTTAAAGTGAATAATGATATCGAATTGATATGGTTTTGAAATGAATATGATTTTGATATGAAGTATGAACTATTTGAAATGAAATGACCATAATGTGAAATATGCGTTTGGTTGTTGAAGAGACCGGGATCGAATATTGTCATATTGTCTGCCAATATCGAAAAGCACTTTAACAACTGTGTACATGGTGGAGATTTCAGAACGAAGTAGGATGGTTTTGCGACGATTCTATATGAGCTTTTAGTGCAGCCCTGACTTTCATGAGTCAGCTTGATGTGGCTAAAACAGAAGCTATACCGGGCCAAGTGAGGTCGCATCTCCGATCGGGCACATTTTTTCGATACCATTCTATTACTTTGTGATTTGATTTAGGTGCACCTTTTAGTTGGAAGTGTGTCTCAAGGTGGGCGGTAGTAGCTACTATGCGTTACCACCAGTCAGGAAGTGCAAATGGTATTTCTACCCTAGCATTGCCTCTCGTGCCTTGTCACATACCTTATTGCGCCTTCTACAAGTTTTTTTTGTATCGTATCTATGAGATGTCCTCTGGGTAAGCCACCAGTTTGGTGGAGCTTGTGGCATTGTATAGATTACGGGAATGTATAAAATGTGTTAAGGGTGATATGGGTTACGCCTTAACACTATTTCAATAGTTTAGTTTACTATAGACATATTATAATAGCGTATATTATTACATAGATAGCTCTATGGATCCTTAGAGGATGGGAATCCCAAACATCCTTTTAAGTTATTTGTATTTCAGTTGACATTTCACTTGAGTTGAATTTACTATATAAGAATGTAAATTTTGACTCGAGTGTTTTATGTTTTGCTTTATGCTCGGGTCAGACTGAGTGTCACAGCATTTGAGACTCACCTTTAGAGATTGGAGCTTTGCTTGAAGATCTGTCTTATCTATTCTGCTTTTCAGTTGTTTTGTTCTGAAATTTCATCTGTTTGTATTCCAGACCACATTGTATTTGAGATATTCTGTTGTGTTTTATTTCAAAACTATATGTTTATATAATAGTTTCATGAACTATTATTTTTGTATTCCATTGCTTTTTGTTATATTACTCTATGTTTGTGATTTTGTGATTTACTTATTTACTGTATATGCTAAGTTTTTCCAAATATAAATTAACAATATGTTGTTTTGAGCAATTCAAGTCTGACATGAGTGGATGATTGCTGATTTGAATGGTTCGAAATACCGGATCGTTACAAGTGGTATCAGAGCTCTGGTTTAGACAAAACATAGTATATAAAGTAAAAATCATTAGAGATAGGGTAGTGATACCCTAGAATGAGTGGAATTAATTACAGAATCATCTTAGATCGAGTTTGAAATTCCTTTTATAAGATCCTCTTTGATTCGGTTTCCTTTTGGATTTTGGAACTCTCCCTTTTGTTCTGAAAACCATTTTGTCTTCTTCTTTTCGTGTTCTTCTTGATACTGGAGCATCCCATAGCTCTATTTCTATTGATCTCTGTAATTATTTTGAGCACGTTTAGCCACCTCAATTGGCAACTTCATCCTTGGATGTGTCTAGTCCCATTGGCGGTCCCATTAATCTTTGTATGATTTTGAAGGGGTGAAACTCATTTACAGTAGGCGCCGATTTACTGGAGATTTATATGTTTTTGGTTTTGATGCTATTGTTTCTTGCTAAGCTTGAACCGTTTCTCTAATAGACGACCCGAGTAATTCGCTTGTGATCGAATGTCGAATGCCTTTAGATTAAGTAGGCAGTTCTACCTTTTCGTCTAATGTTCAGCCTAATGATCTTGACTACACCCATATAGTCAGGGATTATCCTGTAGTTTTGGTAAAGTCACTTCTCTTCCCTTCAAGCGGGAAATTGAATTTCCACATCGATCTTATTCCTGGAATCTTGGTTGACCCGGTTAAGGTCGCCGCGATAAAAATAGGCCTATCCATTTCTTCTTTTGTAATTTAATTATTTTATTTTCCTTTCGAGTCTATCTTCATAGTTAGAATTCTCTTTGACTAGGGTTGATCTAAATTTGAATCTCTGTCCTTGTTTTGAAATCCGTTATTGAATCATCGTGTGAGGGAGTGTATTTGTAATTAATATAAAAATGTTTTATATTGTGTAGTTTGAGTTGTTACGTTTGATTTTGGGTTTCGATCGATTCGTCTGGCCAACGCTATCCGTAGAAATTCCAAGACACTTGAACAGAGAAAACTGACATAATATTGTTTCCGAAATTTTTAAATGGAATAAATTTATGTATGATTATATTTTATATATAAGAGTATAATTTTCTAGAATTTGATAGTTAAATGAATTAGTTGTTAGAAATGATAATACTAGATTATCATTTATTGTTTTGTCAACTTTATAAACTATTAGCTATTGTTGTAAGAAGTGAAATTTTATAAACATGGTTTATATATCTAATATTGCAAATGAAATGAGTTCAAATTAAGGATTTGAGAATTTAATTGTCCGTGCCTTTCAAAATTTGTTTTCAAAGTTTTGAAATTATATTATTTGAAAGTGCTTTCAAATGAAAATTGTTTCCATAGAAATTTTAAAAGAAGTGAGTTAGTACTCTCCTCTTTTGTCATTGGAAAATAATTTCAATGATGACTACGGCATCATCGACATTCATTTTCGAGTCTCAAAGTGGAGAGACCGCTCAGTAGCTTTGCTGCACTTTTTTTTGAAGATAGATTTGATTGGAATTTCTTGAGTATGAATTGATTTATAAAATATATATAGGTATATGTATATATTTATTTCAAAATGATTGGAAGTGAAATCAGAAATTTAATTCTTAAATTCCGTGTCGAGTTAGGGTATCAAAAAAATTGAAATATTTGAAGTGCTTAAAATTAGAATTGGAATTTAAAACACCTTGAAACGGTTGAAATGGGATAAAATTTATTTGTATAATACTTGATTGCTTTCTAATATATATAATTTACCTAAAATATTCAAAAAATTAAATGTTAGGGTGAATATGTAATTGAGGTTATACAGGAGAAAACATAGGCAATAAATTGTTCAAATTAAATTTTGCTTAATAAAAATATTATTAATAACAGGTAAATTGGTATAGTGCTCACCTACATATGAGACATTAATAAAACTTACCTGAGAAAAGTTTTGGTGTAATAAGAATATGTGATTGAATAATATGAAATAAATGTAAGTAATAAGATGTCCAAAAATAAAATTTTGTTAAGGGAAATTATAACTAAAAATTTGATTGTTATAAGACTTTTTTATACATATAATTAATGTTATAAGTAATGTGAGTGAAATAAACTAAATAATAAAAGAAAAATACTATTTAAGTAAATAAATATGAACTGAAAATCAGTTAAAATTGAATTTTGCAGGGGAATTAACTTAAGTGAAGTTAAATGGATTAAACAAATAAGTTAAATAAAATAAATTTTTGTTGGAAAGAAATTTTGTAATAACTCTTAATAAATTGAAGCAAGTAAATTGAATGGAAATACCTTGAATTGAAATCAACTAAATGTGAATATAATGAATAATTATTGATTCAATAAAATAGATTGAAACCAAAACTCGTTGAAAATTAATCAATTTAAAAACTAATGAAATTTATATGATTTTGAATTTATTGTGTGATTGTTAATATGTATTTCAAATCTATCTTATCTTCTACTTGTTTTTATTCTCCTATTGTAACATCCCGCCTTTTCGCACGCTTTAAATCGACACACATGTCGATTCAAACTATACGGAAGTGCGGATTGTTATGGGGTAAATAAGAAAAACAGAGAAGAAAAAAACTAAACAGAATCTCACAGCGAAAGGATAAAATATAATAATAAATATACAGTTCATAAAGCTGTTTGCAAACATTTGATTCTTTTTATACAATAAATATCAGAGTTCACATACCCATAAATATCAATGCAGCGGAATTAAATAGTGTAGTGGAATAATATAGTAGATAGCAATACTACAAATCTTCATCTTCGTCCTTCAGAACTAAAGTCTTCGATCCTGAAACGTTCGGACTGACCCGAGCGAATTGAAAAGACAAAACACTCGAGTCAGAACTAAAAGATCTTATGTAAGTGAAATTAACAGAAGTAAATATGAGTGCAGTAACTCAAGAGATGCTCGGGATTTACATCTCTTAAGGATCCGTTAAACTATTTACTATGTAGTATGCTTCGCTATTATAATAGTGTCTAATTGTAAAATAAACTTACTTTAAAATAGCGTTAAGGAGTGACCCAATATTCCCCTTAACACAAATAATGCCAATAGTCTATACAGCGTCTGCATATCTCCTGATCGGGAGACTACGAGAAGACAATCCATAGGTACGACACAAATAGAAACTCGTACAAGGCGCGATAGGGTAGGTGACACGGCACAACTAGGCAATGCCAGGGTAGATATACCAATTACGCTTCCGGGTCGGTGGTAACGCGTAGCGCGCAGCTACCGCCTACCTCGAGCCACACCCCCAAATAAAAATCAAAAGTGGCCACCGAATCAATCCAAAAGTCAAGGTATAATATCGAAGGGATGTGTCCGATCAAAGGTGCTACATTATTAACACGTCGATCGCTCATGTTTTAGCCACCTTATGCCAACTCACGGGAGTTGGGTCCACGTATTTACCTTACAGGAAACGCCGCCACCAACCTACTTCATTCTGCAACCTCCACCGCGTACACGGTTGTTAAAGTGGTTTTCGAAGTTGGCAGAGAGTATGACAACTTCCGATCCCGGTCTCTTCGACAACCAAACGTTATTATAACACCGTGGTCTTTAAAATAGTTTATACTTTAAAACCAGAAAATAATTTATCCATTTCAAAACCCATAAATACGATATCATTTCCATTTCCAAAACAACTCGCTTTGATATTATTTTTATAAAACCCAAATCAATAATATCATTTATTCCAAATATATTTCTCTTCCAAAATCATACTGCTTTAAAATTTATAATATCTGAAAACCAAACATTTGAATTATAGCTTTCAAAACATAATACTGCGAAATTCATAGCTTTAAAACCATAACTTCTAAAACTTGAATAGCTTGGATATTCAACAGTATATAAAATAGAATGCTTTGAATTTAAAATTACTTTATAAAATAATTTCACAATCTTTATTCATTTAAAATTTAGGTCTAAACCCCATAAATTTAGATTTCGTTTAGTTTCAATAAAACACTTCGATTTCAATATATTTAAACTTTGAGTATTTAACAATTTCAAAACTCAGGTTGGAAATTCTATTCAACGATTTATTTTCCTATTAGTTAGGTTTGAAATATTCACCAAATAAATCCATAAAATGAAACTCAAAATTTCTAACAAATAAATATTTCCTTCAATTTATTTATACTAGTAATATTCATTTAATTTATTTTGAATAAAATCCAGTTATAAATATTGTACCTTTAAAATTTCCAATTTACCTCCCAATCTTAACTTATTTAAATCATTAAAACTCTATACATACATACGATATCTTAAACATGTACTTAACCATTAACATAAATAATCAAACTCCATTGTTCAACTTATTTATTTTTATTTAACCGATTTATACATAGCTTAAATTCAAAAATTTAACTATATATGTATATGTAAAATATATTTATATAATATTCAAATTTAATATTTATTAAACCGTATCATATGCAAACCATAAAAATCATTTTTCTAAAATATTTCTATATATAGACCGCGATGCCTGTATATAATTTTGTATCATATGGTCAAGTGATACGGATATTTATCATTTCAATCCGCAATTTAAAAATAAAATTGCGGTTATATATCATTTCAAACCGCAATCCCGAATGCAATAAAATGCATAATAACTTACAGTTTATACAATATAAAATATATCATCCATTCATCCAAATATCAATCATCAACCATTTATTACAATCATCATCCAATTTAAACAAACATCAATATAGAGCATATAAAATATAACAGGTATCAACGAACAGTTTATATTCAAAAATAAATTAATGACTGTTTAACTAGCAATTTATATGCAAAATAAATAAAATTTAACTGTCAATTTATATGCAATAATAAAATTAAATAACAATTTAATTTAAATAAATGCAATTTACTGAGATGATGATTAAAACATGCCAAACAGTCATAAATAAATTTCTAAACACATCACAAATCAATTTAACAAACATAAGAAATTTTAGTAGTTGTGAGTGGGTTAAACACTCACCTTTTGAATTTAAATTGAATTTAAATCCAATTTAAACCTAAAAATTTGACCGTCTTAGAGTTCATCCAAACCAGTGTCGTTAAGTCCGGAATTTTATTACGATCCTAACAAAAAAAATCGCGCATGAAACGGAGTTCATATGTAGAAGTTATAGCGATAATTGCGAGTGAAAACAATTTAAAAAAAAAGAAAAAAAAGAACACAATCACCTCTCCCCAAATATATGCCACGTGTCAGGAAAACATGAAGTACGCGTAGAAAACAAAACGCACGGAAATACCCTTTGACCGCCCTTTGACAAAGCTTCACCACCATCATAGGCCGCTGCTGAACATGGCACCACCACCATCGGCTCTAGCTCGACGAACCGCACGCAAGGGGTAGGGTTCGGTCCCTTCTTGTCACAGTCGGCCCCCGCCTCCTTCTAGGGTTTTCGAACCCTAATATGCGAATTTCGGCCATCACACAAAAAATCACGCCAGATAACCACCACTATTCAACTCCAAATTCAATTCCCCACAAAACCCATATCTTGATTTCTCTGATTAAGGTCAAAATCGAAAACCCCCAAATCGACGTCATGGGTTACGTGATTTAGAACTTTGACCACGATTTCCCGCTGATTCGAGCAACAATTGCAAAAACAGAAGATATGTGTAGATTTGTATCGATGAGATCTTCGATTCCATGATTTTTTTTGAAATTTTTCGAAGAGTTTGAATTTTCAATTGATTTTTGAAATTGGATCTAGGGTTTACATCCATTGAGGAAGAGTAGGAGCTGATGAAATTTTACGCGTAGACAAATGAGAATAGTCGGAGGCTAGGGTTTAGCAGGGTATTTATAGATAAAGATGGAATAGAATAAATGGATCGGGTTGAATACCGCTAACGACAAAGTGGTCCAAAAAGCCCATTCTGACCCCGGAACGAAATTGGGTAAATCCATACATCAAAATAGGTGTTTTAAAATATTTTAAATGCAATGGAAAAAGTTTCAAGTCCAAGTTTCATCGTATGAAGAAGTTATGCTAAAAACAATATTTTCCAAATTGATTTCAATTGATTTCAATTGCATAAATTTCAAGGCATTTCGAGTCCATACGATCAAACGACAAGTCCGATCGCTACGAAACTTGAAACACTATTATAATTCACCATTACGGATCCGATGAAATTGGTTTCGTTGAAATCTGAGTCAGTGGCCAAAATGGCTATTTTTATATTAATTAAAGAAATTAAAATTCATTAATAAAATCTAATTTTTTTAAAATCTTAAATTTGACAAATTTAATCACCTTTATTATTTATCAATCATTTAAAATGTTTTAAATCGATTAAAAGCCAATTTAAAGTTGATTAACTTTCCATTTCAGTGTCAAGTTTTCAATTTTATTAAATTTAGAAATTATCAATTAAGTTTCCAAAAATTTCATTGAATTAAAACTTCATTCTTATTATCCAATCCATTATAGCCAAATGGATGAAATTAACATACATAAATATTTTTCAATTCCATCTAAATTTCCAATTAACGTAATAATAAATGTTTAATTTTAGTTAATTGCAAAAACTCAATTACCTTAATTTTTTTATATTCAAATAAATAAACAAATATTAATTTACAATCTTTTCATTTACCAATAGTCATACTATAAATGGAATTTACACTATCTTCAATTATTAATTACCATCAGTTATGATCTTAACATTTATTTCATAAATTTATTTGCCCTGAATTAGTTACTGCATTTATCTAATTCCAATTTCGTACTCACATTCAATCCATTAATTGGTATTACATTGACAATTAAATTTATTAGCTTATATCAACCCTATTATCATTAATTGCCGATGGATTTCTAATTTTAGTCACTACCCTAAATAACTAACGTATATTAATCTACATTATTCCCAAGTTACAAATTTTGAATTAATCACTATTCATTATTATTGCTTCACTGATTAATTCAATATTTGCATTGGTTTTTTTATATATATAATTTATTGCCCTTATTAATTAAGGTTTTAAAACAACTAAAAAAATTCCTTAATATATAGAATTTAACGACTCTTAAACATGGTATTACATTTCTCGTAGATGTAACATTTAATAAAATTAAATTTTCAATTCCATCAATTACTACTATAATAAAATTTATGCTTTTATAAATTTACATTTACACTTCCGTTACTATACTAATAATTATTAAAGAAACGTTTATTATCAATAACAACATTATAATCACTCAACATTTTAAACGAACTTTATTTCCAATAAATTCATTGACAATTAATAAATATTTACATCCATCTATTAACAATTTACTTCCATTTATACAATTTCAATTCATTTTAGTTATTATTTCATTAATATTATTTCCAAATTTATTTCTTTCAGTATTAATTACCCAATCATATTTAATTAACACATAAAAATGTTTTCCACTATTTCTATTTACACTCCATTATAACCTAAACAGTCGTTTCAATCACATTTGAAATGCATTTTACTTCTTACGACCTTTTCTTTTATTCATTGGTTAAATGTTTATTTTAATTATTCCTTTATTACTAACAAGTCTTATGTCATTCATTAATGTCATCATTTATCAATTAATACGTAATTTCATTTATTTATAACTTACCTTCTTGTTATATTAAATTAGTAGCATTTCCATTTACTTCGGATTATAACATTTCATTAGTTAATTTAATATTCCCGTTTGTTTCTTATATAGAACTTATAACCAAGTATGACAAAGATTCACAGTTTCAATTGGTTGCAATTACATTTTGAATTTGTAAATCTTAATTTCAATTGCTACATTTAAATTTCTAACATCTGCTTCATTATAACTTCTAGAATTTTTATTTCTTCCTAAATTAAATTGCAAAATTTAAATTAAACTAACAAATTTATTAATCAAAATTTACGGGTCATTACACCTATCTCATTCCTTTTCGGGGACGAAAAGTTTTGAGTATGGGAGAGTGTAACGACCCGTAAATTTAAATGATTTAATAACGTAATTAACTGAATTTTTTTGAAATTTAAAACTATAAAATTTTGCAATGGAAATTAGATATTTTAAATACGTCTATTTAAGCATAAAAATGTCATATTTTCATCAGAAAGTATGAAAGTTAGTTCTTTGGTGTAATTTTCGATTCAATTTAAAATCAGTTGATTTGATGAAAATAAAATGTTTTCTAAACCTGAATATTTATATACAATAAAAATGTAAATCATTTTCTGAGTAGGGCGCCATACTTAGTTTTGTCAAAATTGAACTTCTCTAGACCCGGTTATCTTATTTTCGACGAATTTACAGCAGTTTGGCAGCGAAATATCAACTTTTGATAGGATGGTCGTATCGCTGATGTCTGTGTACCATTCCTTTCGTCTCGTCATGTTGATCTCCGCAGTATATTCATTCCTGTAATTCGGCGTCCGATACGCGACGAAATTTAGTTAGTAGGGATTTTTAGGCTAAAGGAAAAAGTTAGAGAAAAATTTAGTTTCAGGGACAAGAAGTTTGTTTTTTAGCCTGAAGGACATTTTTTAGTGTAAATCGCAGAATGATAGTTTTAACTATCATTTTCAGTTTACACTAAAAAGTGTCCTTCAAACTAAAAAGCAAATTTGTTGTACCTGTTACTAAATTTTTTTGTAACTTCTTCCTTGAACTGTTGGGATGTAACTTTTGTCCTTTCATCCTTCTTCTTGGTTGCCTTTCTTTGGAAAAAAAACGTAAGACTGCAGTATCCTTCAATTGCCCATGAACTTACCTGATTATCTCGAATATTTCACGAAGCTAACTACTTTAGCCTTGTCACTGTTCATCTCTCCTGGTCTTGTTTTTTTTTTTCCCCTTTGATTTTTATTTTTGTGTCGTGCTTTGAGAAATTTTATTGCATATATAGGTTGGCTTTGAGCCTACCTGCTCAATTTCCTTTGCCTGTGACTGATACGTTGCACCACCGCATTCTTCCTCTTTATTCCAGAAACAGCCACCTTAAACCAGCCAATCCACCAATGCCACATCCACCATTCTCCATGCCATAGTAGACTTCCCCGCATTCACTGATCACCCAGCGCCATCCCCTCCCTTCCTCTGCCGAACTGAAGCCACCCAAGCTCCACCTTGCCTCTCACCTTCTTTGCCAACCTCATCATGCACACAGCATCCCCTGATACGCCAGTCACCTACTTCATTCCCATCATCGAACCCGTCCATCCTCTCCAGCCTGAGATAGCCCATGTCGTACAACGGCCGAACACCACAAACTTGCAGCCTCTTCCTCAATGCTTCATCTCCGACATCCCACTGACCACCATATTGACAGCACCCGTCCAACCACCATAAAAAACCACCCTTGCAGCCATCTTCCCAACCGCAGCGATAACCTGACCCGTCCCCAATCAACAGCCACCAAGCTCCGGCCCCTCCTCACGTCCAACACACTAGGCCTGGCACTGACCCAACCACAGAGAGCACCTATCCTCTCCCTTGATATCCAAGCAGCCTATTCCCTGCCATCACCGAGCAACAAACCCCGCCTCGCTTCCCCTCTATTTGCCGTGCTTCCACCCTATTTCCAGCATGCATCCCTTTCCCACCATATTATATACATGGACGTACTCACTCACCACCATTCTCCTTCCAGTATGCCGCCACCTTTACTCCTTTTGTACAAAGGTACAATGTGTGTGTATATAAGTTTTATAATATATCATTATATATATATATATATATATATATATATATATATATATATATATATATTAGATGTAATATGTTAGTTTATAATATCACAGTTACATATATATGTATGGCTGCGTGTTTATTCGTAAAGGTGCGTGTAAATATGTATTGATTTATATATGTCGGGTTACAATTCTTTGCTTATATTCAAATTGATTTAGAAGTATGTTTTAATAAATATAAATTGTTTATATATGTAAATATATATAGTGTCTATTATGTATAAGTTTGCGTTAGTATTATATATACTATTTATGTGTATAGGTCTAGATTAGTATTATATATATAGTCTGTTTAAATAAGTTATAATAGTATTATAAATATAATCTGTTTGTATATCAGGTTCTGTTATTTATAATACATAAGTTTATACTTGTTTATATAAAGTGGAAAAGTTCTCTGTGTGTGTGTGTGTATATATAGGTTTTGAAATATATAATACGATTAAATATTTATTTGAAGAATGTTGAAAAATATGTGATATATATCATATGAATATATTTTGTTCCGTCGAACCTAAGTCCAATTTGCTTTTTATCGCCGCTGTTAGCACCAGAATTGGTCACTAACACCCAAAGAAAGATTTGTGTAGAGAGATTAATAAAGATAGAAAATTAAAATAGAGGAATATATGCAGAACTATATGCAAGAACTAGAACACCAGATTTATAGTTGTTCGACGTAAATTCGTACGTCCACTTTGAGTTTAATCTTTATGGCTTTTCTAAACAATTGAATACAGACACAATCCGTACGCCAAGCACTTGAATACAAGTTTTAACTGAAAAAGAATGAGTTTTGAAAGTGGCAGTGTCTCTCCGGTATTCTTGAAAAAAGGTCCATTTCGTTGTGCCCCTGCCCTTCTATTTATTGGCGAAGATAGATTAGACTTCCCTCATGGGCCCAGGAACAAGGTATCTCGGCCCAAAATAGGTGACTTCTACGCACCGGGCCAGGCATGCCGAACGAGTCATGCCGAACGAGGAGTGCCGGTCGAGAATTTTCTGGTCGATCATCAAGTGACTCGAAGTAAGTCCTCAGGAGAACCGAAGCAAGTAGCGAATTGACTCAAAGCAAAGTTATGCCGAACGTCCTTACTTTGCTATGGACTTGACAACTTGTTAATACTGCTAGTATGCACCGAATTAGGGATGTCGAATGGTAGTTTTCGAACGACTTTGTTGAGTGACTTCGACAAATGATGTTGTCAAAGAAGGTTGCCAAACGGTATTGGCCTAACGATGGATGTCGGGCGGCGATAACCAAGGTGCTTGCGCTTATAAGGTTAGAACAATTTTACACCGAGTAGTAATCGACCGAACGATGAACTTTGGGTAGTTGACCCAAAGCTAGGTCATGCCGAGCGATAGATGTCGAACCCTCCTATGCCGAGCGATGGTTGTCGAACAAAGGATGCCGAGTGGGGCCGAGCGGCGCTTGGGCTGAGCGGCACTTAGGCCAAGCGGCACTTGTAGGCCGAACATCACTTAATAGTCTACCTCTCGTAGTCAGTCCAAGCAGTTGGGTAACATTTGCCCTCCAAAGCGTATCGTGAGAGTCGATCGTGATATGCTTTGAATCACAAACAAACTATGCTTCCCACTCTTCTCCTCCCATGTGATGGAATTTGTTTCTTTATCCTGCCACGTCTTTGACACGGCTTGGTCGACATTCATGCGTCGAACCACTCATTCGGCAAGTTCTTAGTCGCTTGGCATAGCTTCTCATCGAATCACTGAAATCCCTTGACCGGGTCGACCGATCGCTGCCCGTTCACCTCCCCTTCCTCATATAAAAGCTAACACTTCTCCTTTTCTTCTTTTCACTTCCACTTCAACACCACATGACTTTTTTTATCTACCTTCCCTCGAACTTCACTACCACTCAACCTTCCTCTCTCATCCTAAACCCAAAGCGTCTGCTCTGCAACTCCCTCTGATAACAAATCAAAACGAACTTCGGTTTCGATTTTCTCAATTCTCCAAGCCTCGACTTGATCTCTTAGGTATGAACTCCCCATTTGATCGACTTTATCAAGCTAGTGATTTTGTATGAAATTCCGTGAGTCTTCTTTAAGTTACGAATGGTAGGAGTCATGTAGGTAATGAAGATGAACTCGAGGTTAGAACATGTCTTAGGTTGGAGCCGGTGATTCCTAGGACACGGCTCCTATTGGGCCACCAAGCGAGGGAGGAGGAAGTAGTAGTAGGTCGGTAGGAGTTTAGTAAGTTGTGGAGGTGTTGGATGAATGTTAATGCTAAGTTGTTAGGTTGTGTGGAAGTCTACTGGTCAGTAGGTTTGGTGCAGCGTATGAGTGAGAGTGTCGTTCGGTGGGTAACAAGGAGAGTGTTTAGGTTACTCGAGGAAGTGAGATAGAGGGAAATGAGTGGGTCGGTCGGCATGGGCGTTTTCCATAGCCAGGGATTGTGGCCTTGTATCGTTTAGTGTGAGAGAGATTGTAGTTTAACCACTTGAGGGTAGTGTTACGACCCGTTTGGAGATCGCAAGGTCAGTTAGATATACCGAGCGAGTGTGGTTCGGTATGCTCCCTGTAAGCCATTCGATGAAGAGAGAGTTGTTGATGTTAGGGAGGAAGGAAGTAAGTGGGTCGACATATATGGTTTAGGTGGTCATTCGGCAACACTTTTTGAGTGTCGCTCGGCATTGAGCCTTGAAGTAGGCAATAACAGTCGAAATCATTCCAACTTGAACTTAACTCATGCTGAATTCACTTACTTCCCATGCCTAATCATATGACAATAAACAAGGACAAGGACTTAAGGAAACAAGCATATCGAACTAATCCGGACTGATAACTCCTCTGTCTCAACAACTATAAACCTGAGTTCAACTTGATAAAAACAGACAACAGCCTTCAACATATAGTGCCTATGTCCGGGTTTAAAACTTAAACGTCATAAGGCAGGCTCTTGGAGACGGTCAGTGATGATGGTCTTCGAAGATGATAGTTCAATGCTTAACTTTTATTTTATTAGCTTTGTAACTTTTAATTGTTTTACATTTACACTCGAACGATTGCACTAGTCCACACACCACACAGGGGGAGCACTTTTGTTGTTATGTTTAATATTGATTGTCTTTCAAGTATAGTTCAAATAGGTGTTTATCCAATCTTCGAAGCTCATAGAAGATGTCTAGAAAGCTGAGCTCTGCTACAATCTCAGATAAACCTGAGCCAAGTTTTCAACAAGTAGTGGAAACTTCAAATCCGTCGACAACTCCTGTATAGAATATTTCAAGTCCAACGACTATATCTGTTGACTTGGCTCCTGATGCCATAGATGCAGCAATCATCTTAGACGATCCGGCTGATTCTCAAGCTTCGAGAATCAATGAAAACACTCTTCGCCGACTATGTTCAATCCACGGAATTCCTTTTGACGATGTAATGGTTCCATCAGGACAAGATCGTCCTCACCTGCCCCCAGTCGGATATACATGTGATGGGTTGGCAGCATGCCACCATTCAACTCCTTCTTTCTCAATCCGTTGTAGTATATTGAGATTGTCCCATCACAGTTACATCCCAACGGTTACGCGTTCATATATGGCACGTTCATTCTTTTCATGAGCATTCTATTTAGGCTCCCCACACCCAGTGACATCCGCTCTATTTATCATTTCAAGAGACGATCCGACATCTCATCTTTCATATTCCTGGAGCCGCATAATAAGTGCCAAATCTTGATGGGGGCGTAGAGCAAATTCGTCCAATGTAAGCAAGAATGGTTTTATATGCGCTGTCCTGCAGGCTTTGCGAGGAGATGGCTAAAAGGGAGTAAGTTTCTTTTTTGGATCAATACTTGTTTGCGGCAGAAAGTGCATCGTTTCTAAACCCTTTCTCTACTTTTACAGGTATCATCCCATGTGCCAGAGGCTCCGGGTATTCTGAGGCCATCGAAGCTGTTCGAGCTGTTCCCACGGAACACTGGGACATCAGATCTGCCATTACCAATGAATCGCTCTCGAAATTTGGGCTGTTGGCGGAAGGTCGCCGAATAAGTCTTCCTCACAGCTCACTACAACTGGACCTGCTTTAGACAAATGCAAAAGGCAAGCTGTTCCTTCGACACATGATGCCCCCGACACACACGAGGGGGGCGAGATTAGAGAAACTGAGGTGTCAGAAGCACCAGGTAAAAATGCAAGTCCATCTCTGGAACCGGTGGTTGAGGCACATGGC
Organism: Allium cepa; assembly: GCA_030765085.1. Taxonomy (NCBI): domain Eukaryota; kingdom Viridiplantae; phylum Streptophyta; class Magnoliopsida; order Asparagales; family Amaryllidaceae; genus Allium; species Allium cepa. The sequence continues at coordinate 210,604,189 of CM060934.1, forward strand.
ACTGATGTAATGACTCCCCCTTTGAAGGGAAAAAAGAAACTGTCCTACAAACTGAGGAAAAAGACAGTATGCGGAACCTCAAAGGTCACAATCACTCCAGTGGAGAAAGAGCCGTCTCCACAACACTTAGAGGATTCACTGAAAGGCCTATCTGACCTCACTATTCCTGAGGACTTGCTAAATTATGGCTTCAATGATCCAGAAGACTTAAAACTCCATTCGTTCGCGAGAGGCGATGAAGGCGTTCAAGCTCATAATCAAGGAGAAAAAACTCCGATAAGTAAAGCCAAAGAAATTGGTCGGTCGGGGGAAACACTAGGACACACACAATAACACTTACACTTCACCTTGAACTTATACTTCAACCATCATATGATTCTGTTTAACTCGTGCTCACTTAATTTTTTATGCTGGTGATATGGGACGCTCCCACGAATTCAACCGCCTTCGTGGGTCATCTATTTTTCATCATTCTGGCCGGGATTCGGGCTCCGGCAAATGCCAGGATAAAGATGACGATAGTGATAGGGAATATCGCTCTCGGGATTCATCATCTTGAAGGAAAACTTACCATCAACCTTCATACCATCACGATATTCTCTCTCACCCGGAGCAAGGCAGGGAGAAATCTGGCCATAAGGGATCCCAGTCCGATACTCCCTACGACCATCAATCGGGTTCGTCTAGCACCAGGAAATTTTAGGAACTTCACAAAAACCCGTAGTCTCTAAAAAAATATCTTCTGCTCCCACACATGATCCGTCGATAGCGGAAAAGCTAGCCGAGCTTAAGGCCACATTCCCAAAAATATGCTTCGACGGTTTGAAATTTCTTCCAGCGATTCATCACATTCCAGGGCATGCCAAACAAAGTGCCATTGCTTGCAACAATGATATCTATGTTCAAGACGACGCATTTGTTCATTTAGCAGAGAAAGTTTCAGAAGTTTTTATCGAACGCCAACATGAAATTGATCGTTTGAAACTCGAAGCCATTCATGACAAAGACATCATTAAAGCCCAGGATGAAGAGCTTTTCTCATACAAGTCTCAGCTTGAAACTACTCAGAAAAATGCTAAAGACACAGCTGAGGAGTTAATCGTTTAGAGGCCACAATAAGAAAGAGATCGATGAGGCGGTTCAACGCTGCGGTGCCTTGGCTTTAGAGAAAGACTCCATTCAGAAGGAGAGAGATGCGTTCGCTCATCGAGTCAAAGAGTTGGAAGAGCTACTTCTCAAAGGGAAGGAGGAAAAGACTGCTGCTTAGGAGGAGTCTCAATGATATTGTGACGAGATTGTTGCTACACGACTCCTGAAGACAAAGCTCGATGAAGAACTCTCCAAGGCTGAAATGCTAAAGGTTGAGGCCCATGAAGAAGGCAAAAGGCCGACGCTCACAGAAATTGATTCTCACCTTGAGGCAGCCACTGAGGCTGGTAGGAAGGAAATCAAGTGCATGTTTGATCTGCTTATAGCCGTGTACAACGCTCGAGTTCTCATGCATCGTGACCAAACATTTCTCGACGAGGTTTACCTCGAATCTTTGGCCGAAGCATGGGAAACTTTGATAAAGATCAAAAAGGTTCGGGTACTGAAGAGATTGACGAAGAAGCTTTGGTGAAGGAATTTCTCAAGGGGAATGAACCTTCAGACTTGTCTGCAGCGAAGGCTCTTTATAGTAGACTCCTTCTTGCCGAAAGGATAGAATGACATTGCCGGCCCGTCCAGAGCCGAGTCTCCAGTTCCTCCCCCTACTCAACCGACTGATCGCCCATCACTTGACTCCTTCGAGAAGCACATTGGCTATGACCTAGAAGATCTTGACCTTGATATTCATGTTCTATGTCCCATTCCATAGGGTGAAACTCCCCAGACGGTTGAGAGTCGGCTAGAAACCAGTCCATAAAATCCTAACCTTGATATTCATGTTCTATCTCCCATTCTAGAGGGTGAAACTTCTCGGACGGTTGAGAGTTGGCTCTCCTCGGACGGTTGCGAGTCAGCTAGAAATCGGTACATAACTTTTCTTCTCAAAGTTCAAAGGGTCGTCGTTTTCACAAGTAGTTAATGTATTCTAACATTTGTCTCTTATGATTTCGTGTAGGCCATCCTGATCCTGAGCCAACTCCAAGGAGCGATGACGCCATGGAGTAGGAAGAGAAGAGGGGTGAGGCAATTTAGGTGGGAGAGATTCTCGGCCCTGACGCTCAAGTGATTGAGGCACTTAACGAGGACAAGTATGAAAATCCGTCACCTGCCGAAGAAAATTACGAAGTTGAAATTACAGGCACTCTAGACACACTTCGAAGTTGAGCATGAAGGAGCAGCTTCTGGAAGAGAAGAATAAGAAAGTCGAAATCAAGATCGAGCCCCAAGTAGTGAAACTGGATGATCCCTTGAACAGGCCTTTGAAGGTTATCCTCCCCGGTTGGATCAGGCCACTGGAATTTCCCTTCCTTCCTCAAACACCGCTTCAATTGCAAGCAAAACGCCCAAGAGAAAACGCATGGGGGAGGAGTTATCTGAGAAACCAAGGAAGGAGAAGAAACCAAAGAAGTAGCTGTCATACTCGTTCAATGAGATTTAGCCTAGATTATGTAATTATTTCTATTCATTTTTGTAGTCAATGTAAATAGACTTTTGGTTTCGAGTTTTAGGAGGAATTGTAGCGAAACTTTGTTTTGGGATTTGTGAATAAAACTTAGTTTCTTTTGTTTTTCGATGACTTTTTCCTTTCGGCTTATTGTCTAACTCGTTGCCATAGCTCCAGTTCTCTTCCATGTGACTCAGAAATTTTTTGAGAATCGGAGATCTTCTATCCCACGCTTCAGGCACATAGAATACTCTTAGTCCGCACTCTGGGGACTTAAAGGTTCTTTAGTCGTTTATACTCTAGTTCACACTCTAGGGACTCAGAGTACTCCAGTCCACACTCTGGAGACTCGGAGATTTTAAGTTGTTTATACTCTAGTCTGCATTCAGGGACAGAGAGTACTCCAGTCCGCACTATGGGGACTTGAAGATTTTAAATCGTTTGTACTCTGATCCGTACTTTGGGGACTTAGAGTATTCCAGTTGGCACTCTGAGGACTCAGAGATTTTCATTCATTTATACTCTAGTCCGCACTCTGGGGACTCAGAGTACTCCAGTCTGCACTTTGGGGACTCAGAGGTTTTCAATCGTTTATACTCTAGTCCGCACTCCGGGGATTCAGAGTACTCAAGTCCGCACTCTGGGGACTTGGAGATTTTATGTCGTTTATACTCTAGTCTGCACTCTAGGGACTCGAAGTACTCTAGTCCGCACTCTGGGGACTCAGATATTTTAAGTCTTTTATACTCTGATCCGCACTCTGGGGACTCAGAGTACTCCAGTTTGCACTTTGGGGACTTGAAGATTTTAAGTCGTTTATACTCTAGTCCGTACTCTAGGGATCAGAGCACTCCAGTTCGCACTCTAGGAATCAGAGATTTTAAGTCGTCTATACTCTGATATGCACTCTGGGGATCCAAAGTACTCCAGTCTGTACGTAGGGTACTCAGAGATCTTAAGCCGTTTATACTCTAATCCGCACTCCGAGGACTCAGAGTACTCCAGTCCGCACTCTGGGGACATAGAGATTTTTAATCGTTTATACTCTGATCCGCACTCTAGGGACTAAGAGTACTCCAGTCCACACTTTGGGGACTTGGAGATTTTAATTTTTTGTGCGCGTTCATACGTCAGGCAGAATACTGTAACTTTAATTTTTTTCATAGAACTATCACACACGGAAACATCAATAATTCATGGAAAAGATGGCTTCAAGCCTTTATTAATGAAAATAAACTAAATTGTCTTATTACATGCTGAAAACTAAGAATTAACGAATTAAAAGTATCCTGGGAATAATTGCAACTAAAATGCAAAAAGAAATAGACTAAATATAATTACGTCCTCGATGCTCGCTATTCCTTGCTCGGGCAAGTGTTGCGCCATCAACGGTCGCTAGCTTGAAAGTTCCCTCTCTAAGCCTCCATTCAATGACACATGGACCTTCCCAGGTAGGATTCATATGCGATGGAACCGGGAAAACTCGCTTCAAAACGAGATTGCCCACATCAGAGATTCTCGGTCATACTTTTTCATTATGATATCGAGCGACTCGGTGCCTATATGCAGCCGCCCTTAAATCAGCTTCTTCATGTTTTTCATCAACAAAGTTTAGTGATTCCAATAAGAGATCCCGATTCGTCTTGGGGTTATAATGAGTTACCTGATGTGAAGGAACTTCGAGTTCCATGGGTATAACGGTTTTCGTGCCATATGCTAATGCGAATGGAGTGTGGGCAGTCGCAGACTTGTGGGTGATTCTGTAAACCCAATGTGCTGTTGGAAGTTTATCCACCCACTTGCCTCTAGCCTTTTCCAAACATTTTTTCAGTGTGGACTTGATTATTTTGTTCACGGCTTCTACTTGTCCATTAGCTTTTGGATGAGTAACCGCTGCAAACCTTTTTTCAATGCCATACTTTTGACAAAAGTCTTTGAACTCCCTACTTTCGAATTGAGTTCCATTGTCCGTAATGATAGTTTGCGGGAGGCCAAAATGGCATATAATGTTTCGTACAACGATATTAATGACCTTCTTGGTACTGATTGTGGCTAAGCGCTCTGCTTCTGCCCACTTGGTAAAGTAATCGACCGCAACTATTGCATATTTTGCACCACCTTTGGATATAGACAAGGAACCGATTATATCGATCCTCTACATTGCAAACGGCCAGAGACTAACCATTTGTGTGAGTTTCTTCCACGGAGCTCTCGGGATTTTCGTATATTTTTGACACTTGTCACATCTTCTTACGTAATCTGAGCATCCTGATTTACATTTGGCCAATAGCATCCATAGCAGAGGATCTTTTTTGCTAGTGTCTGCCCCCCAATATGGTCACCACATTCTCCTTCATGAAATTCCTTTAAGACTCGTCTTATCTCAGCGTGAGCAATGCACCGGAGTAAGGGGACCAAAAATTCCTTTCGATACATTATTCCGCCTACATTACATATCGCGAAGCTTTACGAATGACTTGTCGTCTTTCGCTCTTTCTTTCGGGCAAGACCCCGTGTAGCAAGTATTGCTTGATTGGGGTTATCCATGACTCCTTCTCGATTTTTGTTTCTAACAAGAAATCTACCTCCATCACATTTATACTCGAAGCATGTAAGGTTTCGATGGGAACCAATCCCATTTGTTGTGCATCGCCAGTACTTGCAAATTTGGCCAATGAATCGACTTCTTTATTTTGTTTACGAGGGAAATGCGAAATATCGTAATATTCAAGGTCTGCTAATAGTCCGTGAACCCGGGCAAGGTATGGAGAAAGCCTCTGCCCCTTCGTTTGGTAATCTCCCCGCACCTGGTACATCACCAACTGTGAGTCACAAAAGATTTCAATCGATTTCACTCCAAGTTCCCTGATAAGTTTCAAGCTAGCAATCAATGCTTCATACTCAGCTTCATTATTTGTAGCTGGGAAATTGAGCTTCAAAGCATAACAAATTGATCGACTTTCGAAAGTCACAAGAATTATACCAGCTCTAGAGCAACGGTCGTTAGATGCCCCATCGTGTACAATTTTCGTCGAATGGGGGGAATGACATCATGACTGTTTGGTTCGTATAACACGGTGAATTCAGCGATGAAGTCTACTAGCGCTTGTCTTTGTATGGCCCTTCGTGGTAGGTAGGTAATATCGAACTGACTCAACTTAATATTCCATTTTAACATCCTTCTAGAGGTTTCTAATCGTTGGAGTACCTATCGCAAGGGTTGATCAATATAAACACTGATCAGTGTGCCTGAAAGTACGGACGAACCTTGCATGATGCAATCCCCAAGCAGTATGCCAGTTTCTCAATTTAGGATAATTTATTTCCGCCCCCGTTAAATGTTTACTGACATAGTACACCGGCTTTTGAAATCCCTCCTCGTGAACCAAAGCCACACTGATGGCATATTGAGATACGGTCAAGTATACATACAACACTTCATGGTCTACAGGCTTCGACAGCAATGGGGGACTTTCCAAATGCCTTGCCATAGCTCGGAATGCGTCCTCACATTTAGGCATCCATTCGAAATTTCTCTTTCCTTTCTTTATTACATCGAAGAAGGGAATACACTTATCAGTGGCTCTGGATATGAATCGACTCAGTGCGGCCACTTTTCCATTCAGGCTTTGTACTTGCTTTATGGTTCTGGGTACTTGTATGTCTCAAATAGCCTGAATCTTCTCTGGATTAGCTTCAATTCCCCGCGCATTAATAATGAAACGCAAAAACTTCCCTGACGCAGCACCAAAGGAACACTTCAAAGGATTGATTTTCAACCCATAATATCATAGTACATCAAACATTTCCGCTAAGTCTCGAATGTGGTCATTTGACTGCTGTGACTTCACGAGCATGTCATCCACATAGACTTCCATTGTTCTACCAATCTGATCTTTAAACATCCGATTCACCAGACGTTGATAAGTTGCTCCCGCATTTTTGAATCCGAAAGGCATCACTACATAGCAATATAGCCCAATGTTTGTGACAAAACTAGTGTGTTCTTGGTCTGAAATATGCATCAGGATTTGATTATATCCTGAGTATGCATCCATAAATGACAATAACTCGTGTCCTTCCGTTGAGTCGACCAGCTGGTCAATTCTAGGCAAAGGAAAACTATCCTTAGGGCGTGCTTTGTTCAGATCAGAGTAATCTACGTAGGTTCTCTATTTCCCATTTTCTTTTATCACTAGCACGGGTTAGACACCCATTCAGGGTAGAGGGCGTCGTGGATGAACCCATTGGCTTTGAGTTTGTCCACCTCCTCTCTGAGAGCAGCGGACCTCTCCGAGTCCATGCCTCTCCTTTTCTGCTTTATTAGTACGTACCTCGGGTCTATATTCAACATATGACTCACAATGGTGGGAGAAATTCCGCACATATCAGAATGTGTCTAAGCGAAAACATTCAGATTCACTCGGAGGAAATCAATGAGATCCTCGATCATCGAGGAGTTGAGTTGTGATCCAATCTTAAGTACTCGCGATGGGTTATCTCGGCTGATTGGAATGTCAATCGTCAGCTCAGTCGGTGCTGATTTTGCTTCCATGGGTTCCTCATCACCATCTCTCGGATCTATGCCTCTATAGATCTGATTGTGTTGCTCGAGCTAAGGCTCGGGCACTACTTGTCAATTTTCGGTAACGTGGGTGCGGACGGAGCTGTCCGCAACCTTTCCTTTCTCTCTTCGCTGGGCCTCTCTCAGCTCAGCCATATAACACGCATGACCAGTCGCATGATCGCTATGCACAACACCAACTCCTTTGTTTGTCGAAAATTCCAAGGTTAAATCCAAAGGGGCCAAAGCTGCCCGAAACTCTGCCAGGGCCGGTCGACCCAGAAACACATTGTATGGAGAATCGACATCCAAAAGATGAAAGGCAGGATTTGCACCCTCCTAAGTTCTCCTTGTCCAAGTTTAACGGGCAAATCAACATAGCCCAGTGCATCGGTTGCTGCACCATTAAAGCCATGGACACGGGCTTTAGATGGTTTCAAATCCTTTGTCTCCATCTTCGTTTGGTCATATGCCTTGTTGAAGATGATGTTAACATAACTTCAACAATCAATCAAAATTCTTTTCACAAATGCTGGCCCGATTGTCGCGGAGATGACCATCGGGTCAATGGTAGGAGCCTCCGCCTGATTAGCATCTCTGCTCCTGAATACTATATCATCCGTCATCGTTCACTGCTGCTTAGGCGGGGACCCATCCTCCGTATTTGAATAACATTCAAAATCTGCATGCCTTATAGAGTTAGCATACCTCTCCATTTCTTTCCAATTCTTGTCTACAGGGTGAGGCCCACCGACTATTGTGTTTATGACTAGTCTACTTACAGTTCGAGCAGGTTCCTTTGGATGGCATGGAGCTTACCCGCATCCGGGGTCTGATGTTCCTTGTCTACATTCCTGTGGGTTCTTGACAAACTCCTACAACATTTCCTATCGAATTAGCTTTTCTATGGCATCGTGGAGGTGACTACATTCCTCGGTATTGTGCCCGTAAGTCTCATGGAAGGGGCAATACTCTTTTGGGCATGACTTTCGGTATTGGAAAGTGTTACAAGTAGATAGGTAAATATTTTCTAGAGATGCATTCAGAGGAGTGTATTCGTTGTAAGTCAGAATCCTTGGTTTCCATTTTCCTTCTTCCCTTTTCTTTCCAAGACTTCCTCCTCCGAACCCTTTAGATTGACCAGGTTTATTCTGGGCATTGACCTAGACCTTCCCCGAGTTATCACCGGATTGTTTTACCAGAATGTTTCTCTTCACAGTCTCCTTGCCAGGCCCTGGTGCATTATCTCGCCTTGTCCACCTGGCTTCCTCTCTTCTTATGAATTGATGAGCCTTTGAATAAAAATGCTCTAGCGTAGTCGGAGGCTTTCCTGCCAGCCAATCGCCAAACTCCAAATCCGGATCCGCTCCTCGCATCACAGCCATCAGAATGGCATGGTCATTTGGATTGCTAACTTCAATAGCCGCAACATGAAATCTCTGTAAGTACTCCTTTAACGACTCCCCTGGAGCTTGAATTACACTGGATAAGGACATCACATCCTTGGGACGAGTGGCATGAATCATGAACTATTATACAAATTTCATCGCCAATTCATCAAAGCTGGAGATAGACCACGGAGGAAGTCGGGTGAACCACATGGTAGAAATTCCAAATAAAGTTATTGGGAAGCATCTCACTTAGTTGCGTCATTTTCTCTAGCTGAACCCATCATTCATTCATACCTCATCACATGCTGTCGAGGGTCAGTCTTCCCTTCATAGGCCACGATAGTCGGCATGTTAAACTTCCTAGGGTAATCGGCCTGTAGGATAGTATCTGTGAATGGAGTATGACTTTTGGATATCCCCCAATCATCATTAGTCAAGCCTTGATTTTCTCTCATCAGCTGTCTGACCATAGCCGATAAGTTTGGAGTTTGTATGGAAGATGGCAAGTTGGAATCTGTCTTATGAGAACATTCTGGTTGGTGTCTCCTATGTTAGCAATCTACCAAACATGTATCTTGAGGACCAGCTTCATTTGGACCTTGGTGGGCCAGCCGTCCAGCTTCCACTGGCGCTCCAGATCCTAAGTTTCCCGCTCTAGCTTGGGTATGATTTCCTAGGTGTAAGTGAGGTGCCATGGCTCCAGATAAGGAACTGGACCATCCTTGGTTGATCGATCAGCAACACCTGCTTGTGTTATTTCAGTTCTGCGGTGTCTACGCCTGTGAGGTTCATCGGACGAAGTTGAGCTGTCAAATGAGGAGTAAGAAGTGGGGCTACCTCCAACAATCTGATGCTATTGTTGAATAAGCCGAGTCATAAGGTTGGCATTAGCTTGAATCTGTTCGCTAATTTGTCTTCTGCTTTCCATGAGTTCTCTCATCAGGTCGTTGAACTTCGTTCTAGTGACAACTTCCATCTGGCTTTGGGCGGCGGCATCCCCTGTACTCGGATTAACTTGTTGATTGCAGGTCCTACTTGTTGGACGCTAGCAGTCTCGTTCACGTCCACATTGTGCAAGGCTGATCTGGTATGAGGTATTACCATTGTAGAGTTATTGGTAGGAACTCTGAATAGAATCAATGGACTTTCTGTGAATGACTTGGATCTCCTTAGGGGGATTTCTTTAATCCAGTAGCTACAAAGTAGATCCTAATAACCTGAGAATGCAATTCTCAGTGAAAGCACCAAAATGTTAGCACCAGAATTTGTTACTAACACCCAAAGAAAGATTTGTGTAGAGAGATTAATGAAGATAGAAAATTAAAATAGAGGAATATATGTAGAATTAATTGCAAAAACTAGAACACCGGATTTATAGTGGTTCGGCGTAACTGCCTATGTTCACTTTGAGTTTAATCTTTATTGCTTTTCTAAACAATTGAATACAGATACAATCCGTACGCCAACCACTTGAATACAAGTTTTAACTAAAAAGAGTGAGTCTTGAAAGTGGTACAGTCTCCCTAGTGTTCTAAAAAAAAGGTCCATTTCGCTTGCCTCTGCCCTTCTATTTATAGGCCAGGATAGACTGGACTTCCCTCACGGGCCTAGGAACAAGGTATCTCGGCCCACTGTAGGTGACTTCTGCGCACTGGGACAAGCATGCCGAACGAGTCATGCTGAGCAAGGAATGCTGATCGAGAATTATCTGGTCGATCATTAAGTCACTCGAAGTATGTCCTCAGGAGAACCGAAGCAAGTAGCGAGTTGACTCGAAGCAAAGTTATGCCGAACACCCGTACTTTGTTATGGACTTGACAACTTGTTAATAGCGCTACTGTGCACCGAATTAGGGATGCCAAACGGCAGTTGCCGAATAACCTTGCTGAGTGATTTTGACAAACGATGTTGTCAAAGAAGGTTGTCGAAAGTATTGGCCGAACGATGGATGCCAGGCAGCGATAACCGAGGTGGCTGCGCTTTTAAGGTTGGAACAATTTTACACCGAGTGGTAATTGACTGAATGGTGAACTTTGGGTAGTTGACCCGAACCTAGGTCATGCCAAGTGATAGATGCCGAACCCTCCTATTTCGAGCAATGGTGGTCGAACAAAGGATACCGAACGGCACTTAGGTCGAGCGAGGCCAAGCGGCACTTAGGCCGAGTGGCACTTACAGGCCGAATGGCACTTAATAGCCTGCCTCTCGTATCCGGGCCATGCAACCGGGTAACAGCCGCTGTCCAGATTTACAACACCAGTTCTAACCTTGTCGCTGTCCCGCTTGTTCGATCCGTGTACTTGTCCATATCCATTCGCTTTCATTCTCGTTCATCTCTAGCCTCGAAAGTTGAACAATCACTCACGATTAACATTTCTATATTTAGTAAATTTAATTCACATGAAATGACGATTGAAATATGCTACTAAATTTGAATTGTTAAGTTATTTAATTATTAAATATGATATGCCATTATCTGCACTTATTCACCTCTGATATATGACACCTCAACATATTATTTATATTGTGATTAAATTTGTTATTGATGATATATGCCTATTGTTGATATGCTATATTATTATCACATTTATTCTCACTCTGCAAGTTCCCTGTTAGTTTAGGAACCCCTATGTGATGAGATGATACATACCTAAATGGTCTTGTAGATTAAAGAAAAATCGTTATAGGTTGAAATGATAAACCCAAGCGATTTTCATTGATTTTGAATTTTGGGATTGCGAGTTGAAATGATATACGCCCGTAAATATTAAATTATTGCGGATTGAAATAATAAATATCCGTAATACTTGACCATAGGGTAGAAAATTATATAAGGACACCGTTGGTCTATTTTGAAAAAAAATGATTTATTGAGTTTGGAAGGAAATATATGAATTTTAATAAATATTTACTTTAATATAAGATAAATATATTCTATTTTGTAAAATTTAGATTTTAATTATATGTTTGGAAATTTTAAATTTATAAATTAGTTTTGAAAATATAAATTATTAGTTTTCAGTTATAATTTTATTATTTTCAAATATGTATAAAATAAGATTTAAAATAGATTTAATTTGATAAAAATTTAATTTACTTAATATATATATATATATTATATTTAAAAATATTTAATTAAATTTATATTAATATTTTGAAAAATAGATTTTGTAATAACTTTAATAAATTAAGGTTGGAAAGATAAATTGAAATTGATTTGTAGCTTAATTTGTTTAAGAATTGTATTTAAATAGAAATAAATTCGAAACCTATAAATTTGATTATTTTAAAGATAGGATTTTATAACTTGATTTTGTAAAAGGCGACGAAAGGAATATTTCAAACTTTAAATAATTTAAATATTGAATATTTATTTTGATTTAAAGGTGTAATTGGAGATTTTATTTAATTGATATTAAAACGATTAAGTGAATATTTTCCAATTTGAATAAAATTAAAGTTAAATGTTGAAATCTGAAAAAAATTTATATTGAAATGTTTGAATACATAAACTTTGAATCTTTTGGAATTGAAATGATAGTTCAAACTTGGATTTAAAATCAATAAAAATTGAAATGGTTTATTGAGAATTTGAATTGAATCTTTACTCTTTTAAATTGAAAGTGCCGAACAGGGACTGATTTAAATTCAATTTTGGAATTAAAGTTGATTTGAATTGATTTGAGGAATTGGATGAAACAATTCTAATTTGGAAACGATTTTAGTATAATCTCTCTAAATAAATATAAACTATTTTTAATTTACAACTATTTTAATATATAATTTTTACATATATATAAACTATTTTAATTTATAACTATTTTAATATATATATATATATATACTATTTTTAATATCTAAACTATTAAGTTGGAAGTGTTATGATTTCGAAAGTGTTATGATTTCGAAAGTGTTTTGATTTTGAAAGTGTTATAATTTCAAAAGTGTTATGATTCTGGAAATGAATATTATTTAAGAGGAGTAATGATATCGAATTGATATGTTTTGAAATGAATATGATTTTGACATGAAGTATGAACTATTTGAAATGAAATGACCACGATGTGAAATAAGAGTTTTGTTGTTAAAGAGACGAGGATCAGATATTGTCATACTCTCTGCCAATACCGAAAACCACTTTAACAATTTTGTACGTGGTGGAGATTTCAGAACGAAATAGGATGGTTTGACGACGATTCTATATGAGGTTTTAGCACAGCCTTGACTCCCGTGAGTCTGCTTGATATGGATAAAACAGGAGCTATACCGGGCCAAATTAGGTCGCACCTCCGATCGGGCACATTTCTTCGATACCATTCTATGACTTTGTGATTTTATTTGGGTGCACCTTTGATTTGGGAGTGTGTCTCGAGGTGGGCGGTAGTAGCTGCTATGCGTTACCACTAGTCCGGGAGTGCAAATCATATTTCTACCCTGACATTGCCTCGCATGCCTTGTCATATGACTTATCGCACCTTCTACGAGTTTGTTTTGTAACGTACCTGTGGGGTGTCCTCTGGGTAAACCACCAGTTTAGTGGAGCTGACGGCATTGTATAGACTACGGTAATATATAAAATGTGTTAATGGGGATACGGGTAACGCCTTAATGCTATTTTAATAGTTTATTTTACTACAGACATATTATAATAGCGTATATTAATACATAGTATATAGTTCCACAGATCCTTAGAGGATGGATATCCCAGACATCCTTTAAGTTATTTGTATTTCAGTTGACATTTTACTTGAGTTGAATTTACTATATAAGAATGTAAATCCTGGCTTGAGTGTTTTGTGTTTTGCTTTATGCTCAGGTCCGACTTAGTGTCATAACATTTGAGACTCACCTTGGAGATTGGAGCTTTGCTTAAAGATCTGTCTTATCTATTCATCTTTTCCAGTTGTTCTGTTGAGAAATGTCATCCGTTTGTATTCGAGACTACATTATATTTGAGATATTCGGTTGTATATTTATTTCAAACTCTGATATTTATATAGTTGCTTCATGAACTATTATTTATCTATTCCGCTGCTTATTGTTATATTACTCTGTGTCTGTGATTCTGTGATTTATTTATTTACTGTATATGCTAAGTTTTGCCAAATAAAATTAACAATCTGTTTTTTGAGTAATTCAAGTCTGACATGAGTGGATAATTGTTGATTTGAATGGTTCGAAATACCAAGTCGTTACAATACTCTTTAAATAGACCAAATTTTCAGTTCTTGACTTTGTAAGTGTTTCGGTATAATAGTTTGCTATCCTTATTGATAAGAAAATGAATGTGATCCTAGCATTATAAAATTGCGAATTTGGATGGGTCAAGCATTAATCATAGTAATTTCAGTAGTTATTGGTTGACTGATTCAATGTTGTTTATTCATATTATGATTACTCATATTCATGTATTTATAAAATGAAAGAATATATTCATGAACATTAATATGTTAAATTTCATATAAGTTATCAATTTTTTTACAAAAGAAGATTAAAAAATAGATATCTTTAACATGTGCAGGAATATTGGATTACTTTTTTTATAACACGAGTGATATCTTTAACATATATTTGATATATTTTTTCAACACTGAAATGTGAAATAGGTAAGTTATTCTAGTAAGGGTAAGTGGGAGAATATACACTAAAGTTTACAATAATGTTCCTTTGTTTCCTTTGGTGGTTATGCCACTGACTATATATATATATATATATATATATATATATATATATAGTCTATGGATAGTTCATTTTTTGGTGCTTGAGTGGCTCATAGCGGCCTTTTATGCATATATGCATATTTATTAATGTGATTTTACAGATTTGCAAATTTATCTAAAATTTCATACGTTTATTTTATAACATTGCAGAAAATTTAATGGAGAGTATGAGTATACAAAGAAATACATACTATCTTATCGCACTTAAAAAATATGGCAGGGTATGCTAATATAGGCGTTGCATGTTTATTTTATTTCCATTTATAATATTGAAATGAATGATAGAAATAGTTTGCGGTTAGCTGCATTGTGAACCATCTTCATTTTAAGAATTGTGTTGAATTTTATGACAGTAGTATGTATTGTCGGTTTAATATTTGGAAACCAAAAATTCTTTACTTTTAAATAGTAATGTTATGCAAGCAACTTACGACTGTGTACAAATTCGGCAATAGAGAAATTGTCTTCATGCTAGCTACATTTAGCTCTGGTTAAAACATAATGTCGAATATTGGATAACACTTAGATAAAGAATCATTATCGTAGCATAAGTAAATCTTTTATATTTATGTTATAATTACAAAGCAATGGGTAAAAACTCTTACCAAAGCACATCGACGAAGTATGCACTATAATGAAGTTTTAAGCTTTGTCGTTGGTTGTCAATAATATTATGGTGTATGCCTGTATGCCATAAAATCCATATTGTATACTAGAAGATAGAACAATACATAATATATTTAGCTCTGATTTTTGTGTCACGTGCGTACTAAAAATAAAAGTACGCTAAATACAAACGAAAATCTATATTAGCCTGAATAGAAGTAAAACAGTAGCGGAATATATGATTAAGTAAATGAGTTAATCTTCACTAGCATATGATACTATCAAAAGTTTCTAGATACAGGCAAAAGATCTATGTAGGGTAATATTACTATTTTACTTGTCGAATTTACCTTTGAGTGTGGTTTGAACTAATGGTTTATGTAACTGGAAGTAACCAATTAGGTTTACGATGACACCTAGAAATCAATCACTGATATAGCCCATAGAGCATTGGGCTGAATCAAATATACTTTCATATCTCATTAAAAACTCATCACAAATGTAAAATATATTACTCATGTATGCATGCAATCTAGATTGGAAGAAACAATAGGAAGTAATCTAAAAACATTTTCCAACTTGCAATGTACCATATTTCAAACAACAGAAGATGATAACAAAATTATTCATGGATAATAAGAAATTATAAAACAATAATCATAACATCTAATAGTATTTTAATGCTACTAGGGAGAGTATTTGTCCTCAATAGCTACTTCACCATCGCTCTCTTCATCATCACTTTCATCAACATCATCTTCGTCGCTATCAGCTTCTATATCCTCTTCTGAATCATCACCATTGTTCTCATGCGTTTCCATTTCGTGAACCAGTTCTTCATTATCAATGATGTCATAATGTTAATTATTAATGGTTGATCAAGACTATCATCCGGAATAATAGTAGGGGGTCGAGATATCTCGCTTGCTTGATCCACATCTGTATTCTCCTTTGAGTTGAATACATAAAGTGAAACCGATTTCTTGCAGTGGTTTTAATCACAGTTAACCATTCGTTTGATGTATTTCTAGGCTGGCATATAAAATAAACTTGCTGACATTGATGTGCAAACACAAACACATCTTCTATTTGAAGTCGAGAATTATTTTTTACTTCAATCAATCCATTTGTATGGTGCACTCTTATCCCATCTCTTGATAATGTGTCAAAACAATCACAACTGAACATAAAAATTTCGTTCTTCTCTCCAAGGTATGTCATCTTAATAACTTCTTTAATCATCTCATAATAATCACTTTCTAGATCATCATGACAACTTCTTTTCACATATACAACACATTCATTGTTTTTTGTACTTTCCATACCGCATTATATGGAACTTATAACCATTTACAAAGTTACCATTGTAATTCTCCACTAAATAACTTGGTCCTTATGCAAGTAAATATAGTTGATGCATAATACCATTTGGATGGAAAGGAATCTATTAAGAAAATACACATGATAAGTGAACATTTTATACATCATAAACTGTATGTAAGAAAGTTAATTTTACAACCGTTTAAAAAATTTACATTTGATTTTAACCAATCAGGAAATATAGATTCCAACGCCATATCAATGAAATTCTCATCCTTTTGTGAATACTGGCCTCTTAATTCATCTTTGCATTTGCTAAGCCCAAAATTATATTCTTGTTGGTAAGTTATATTATGTATATCTAATTATAATGATATTCGATATTATTTACGTCATTAAATCTTTCAATTCAGAGCAATTGAAAACTATGTATTTATGCATAGCATGATGCTCTATTGGGGTTGATCTCCTCTTAATGAATGCATTGGATAGCACCCTGCTCGAATGACAAAAAATAGATAGCCTTTCATCAGCCATAATCACTCCTCTATCATCATTTCTCATAGCTTGATTCCGTATAGTTTCTACATTTGGACCAAAATAACATGATGAAAAGTTTGATATCTCATCAATAAGATATGCTTTGACTATGGAACCTTCAACATGCGCTTTGTTACCCACTTTCTTTTTCAGATAATATAAATACCTAAACCATATATGAAAATTAGAAAATAATCCATAAGATTATTGAGAAAATAACAAACATACCTTTGAAAGATACATCCATCGATATTGAACGGGACCACCTACTTTTGCTTCATATGGAATATGAATGGGCAGATGTTCCATGAATCAAAAAGGGAAGGAGGAAATATTTTCTCAAGCTTACAAATTATTTCAACGATATTTTCCCACCAAACTCATGTATTCAACATTTATATTTTTTGCACAAATATCATGGAAGAAATTACTATGTTCCGCTAAAGTTTCCCATTTTTTTGGTAAAAATTGACTGAAAAGCAATAAGAAGAAGCCTTTGCATAAAAACATAACAGTCGTGAATTTTAAATCTAGTAATTTTAGTTTTAGACTCATTGACACATCTTTGAATGTTAGAGGCATATCCATCTGGAAAACTAATGTGTTTAAGCCACTGACAAATAGCTTTTTGATCTTTTTTGAAAGACAAAAAGGAGCCTTTGGCTTGTAATAATTACCATTAGAATGTTGAATTAAGCTCATCCACCGTTATTTGCTACAAAATTTTCAAGATCAAGCCTAGTCTTTAAATTGTCTTTTGTTTTGTTGATGTCCATCAACGTGTTGAATATATTGTCAAAAAAGTTTTTTTTTTCAATATGCATCACATCTAAATTATGATGGATCAAATTTGATTCCCAATAAGGAAGATCCCAAAATATACTCCTAACCCAATTATGCGATTCACCAAATCCTAGTATTTTTTTATTACCTGATTTAAATCTGAATACAACAATAGGCAAAGTGGACACTATATCTCTCATCTTAACACCAGAACGTCGAGAAGGTGGAATATCACATTCAATGGTATTCCTTTTGAACTTGTCCTTTTTGCCTTCTAAATGGATGATTTAATGGCAAGAATTATCGGTGGCAATCAAAAAAACAAGCCTTTCCTCCATGTTCAATAATTTTCTCCATACAACAAGGACATGACAATCTTCCATGTGTACTCCAACCGAACAACATACCATATGCATGAAAATCACTAATTGTCCATATCAAAGCCGCTCTCAAGAAAAAAAATTCTTTTTTGTGCACATAATAAACAAGAACACCTTCCCACAACTCTAAAATTTCATCAATCAAACATCGTAAGAAAATATCTAAATTCCTTCTAGGAATTTTAGGCCCTGGTATGATCATGTTTAGGGAAAAAAATGGTTGTTTCATACACTTCCATGGTGATAAATTGTAAACTATCAAAATCACTAGCCAACATGAATAACCTTTTTCGGAAGTTCCAAATGTACTAAAACCGTCGGTATATAAACCCAATTGGACATTTCGATCAGATGATCAAAATCTAGATGTCGACGATCAAATTCTTTCCATGTTTCACCATCAGCTGGATGAGCCATTGAACCATCAGTTGATTTTTTATAATAATGCCATGTCATGTATTTAGCATGATTTGGTGACATGAATAAGCTTTTAAATCTTGGAATGATTGGGAAGTATTGAAGTTGTTTTACAGCAATGTTTTTGCATTTATTTCCTATATGTTCGATCTTGCAATGAGGAGTTTTACAAATATCACAAACAACCTTCATATCATTTTCTTTGTAATACAACAAGAAAAAACTCTAACAAACATCAATTTTGTCATAGCCAAGCCTAAGTGGTTCTACATTTTTTTAGCTTCATAAAAATTTTGAACAGCTTATACCCTTTAGGTAACATGTTGTCAATTAGTGCACTCATGTCCCTAAAACATGCCTCTGTCATACATCGTCGAGATTTAAGAGCCATCATTTTCGCACATGCAGATAACTTTGTCTCTTTTTTGCATCCATCCCAAAGAGGTTCAACAGCCGCTTTTAACATAGTAAGAACTTTTGAGCTTCAACATTTGGTGGTTGCACTTCGACATCATAACCAACACTCATCGCATCTAATACCATATCACTTTATGGGTTATCATCAGTTGAATTATTATATCTGACTCGGACATTGTTGCTTCATCAACTTCTTCCTCTCCAAGGAAAATCCATTTTGAATAAAGTGGAACAAAACCATATAGTAGTAAATTCTTGGAAATTTCTTCCTTTAATTGAATTTTTTTGCACATGGAGCATGGACACCTAACAGTTCCTCCATAGTTTATTTGTAAAAACGCATTATCAATAAATTTGTTGACGCCATTAACAAATTTTAGACTTATATATCCATCTTTAAGCCTATTATACATCCATGAACGGTCACTCATTTTGAGATTAATCCTACAAAGAAATAAACTTAATATTTAATTGGTAGTAAAATATTTTAAAAAAATAAATAATGATTCAAAACATATAATCCATAGTATATATTAAAGATAAAAAAACATGCAGCTTAGTGTCACCATGAATAGATAAATATCAGTATCAACCAATATATGACTTTATGAATATACTACAAGGTTTAATTACAAAATGGATTTCAAATCTTAAACTATGAATTTAATAATTGAATCAGACCAGGATATAAATCATGAATCGTGAATTCAATGCATTCACAGTTTAACGACTAAAATACTAGATTCTAAAAATTATGCGAATAGATATTTATGGAATGAATTTTCTGAAGAAGCTTAAGTGAATGTTCATAAAAATAAATAATGATAAAATAAAATGAAGGAAATTATTTTCATGTCAACCAGAGTACTATAAGATGATAGAAATATGTATCTTTCACACACACACACATACGTACCTCAAATAAGGCTTTAATATTACCAAACTGCCCATCACATTTAAATTCAATAAGCAGCACAATCAATGGCATATTATGGATTATTATTCATTATCTTCGCCTACGTGTTTGTTCATTCTCATTCACTACATTCACACGTTTCAACTTATCCTCTTGTTCATACGTTTCAAAATACTCGTCCTTATTTATGATGAAATAAAGTTCTATTTTAGTTTCCAATATCCGAGTGATAATAGGGAAAATGAAGATATAAATCATATGCTCGATTTTGATTTTCTAACTAAAGGCTCTCATTTTCTTCTTCAAGTGAAGGCTTTGTTTTTTGAAAGTTTTAGATCTAATTTACAAGTTGCGAAATTTATAATGGGGTTCGTAGAAGATGAAATGGACATATTATCGGTACCAACATATCTTTTTGGATTAGCTTTTTATTTATTTACCATGTGTACGTTGGTTTGGAGCCAAAAATTTATTCATTTATATTTCAATTTCATTACATTAGACCGTGATTTTACTGAATATGATTCGGGAATTTCTTCATCATGTTCTTGCTTGAATGATTGTTACCATGTATATTTTTTATTTACCATTTTGAATTCCAGAACTATTACCAAAAGTATACAATAGTTTTGCAGTTTCATACGAATTAAGCTTGGTAACATATGAAATTTACAAAAATATGTCAAGTACTTGTGGTCCAGTGGTTTACGACATGAGGTGAGTTGCTGCATCTTGTTGTGGTGGCACAGGTTCGATTCCCAGCGGCCACAAGTATGAGACATGAGTGTCTGGGCACTATAAATCTCAGTCTAACCAAAGGTCAGGGCGACATAGTCTCCCTGTCCCCAAAGTTTAGTAGTTAGGACAAGGTATTTATCACAAGTTATAAACTGAAATGGCTCCAGGCGATTAACTGCATCGCGTCTCCCCGTCCTTTACCGTCCCCTTCATGTCCTCTTCCCCTTCCCTCTCTCAGCGTATTCCATCCCCCTCATCTACACGCTCTGGCCGATGCTATAGCTCCATGGCAGTTGAAGATTGCTCTCGTCCTGACCTCCAATCGTCTAGCGATTTCCCTCCCCTCAATCGGTCTAACCTAGCTCCTTCTCCCCGCCTATGTTTGAGTGGTCTGTGCTCGGACGCAAACGTTCCTGTTGCTATGAATACAGCATCGCCTAAGCCAGGTGATTCCAACTTACTCCCTATTTCTAGATCCAATGTGAATGACGATTTTGATCCCTGTAATGTTTTGGGTCTCCTTGGTATGGATTCTATGGCTACGGTCTGTGTGGCTAGTACGGTGGCACCAGCAGCTTTGCTTGCTTCTGGCATGATTGGTGCTGTGAGCGGCACACCTTCTGTTCGACCTATTGCCAAAGACAATGTTGGCACTGTGCTCCAAGAATTATCCCCTGGTCCCCCTGCATGCCTATATGTTGAATCTGACTGTGACAATGTGAGGCCTATTGTCAATGACAATGTTGTTACTGCGAACAATGAAAGACTTCCTGCTGGTGACTTGATTGCAGATACTAATTGCTCCATTCCTGTAGCCTCATCTGCTGTAGATGTGTGTCGTCTTGCAGCCTCATGTCCTGCTCTACCTAGACCCTGGACTTCCCTTTTTACTTCCAAGCCCCGTAACGCGGGTGTTTATGAACCAATTGATTTTGATATCGTTGAGGAAAATGGAGTTATGATACCTCCCCCCTGTGTAATCCAAGCAGGTATTGATTTCTGGTCTGGTTATGTTGTTGGATTTTTTTTAGACCCTAATCATCGTCTTCGTGATGTGGCTGCTGTTTGCCGTAGAGCCTGGAGACTTCAGGGTGGTCTTAGAGTTAAGCTAGTTGATTCCTTGTACTATTTGCAGTTCTCCTCCTCTGAGGAACGATGCCGTGTTCTTGAGTCGGAGCCCACTTTCTTTGATGGTCAGCCTTTCATAATTACTCCCTGGTCTCCGACAGTAGCTAGTGCTCGAGAACAAGTTATGTCTATCCCAGTTTGGGTTTATTTCTCCCATATCCCCTCAGCGCTTCAACCCCTGCGTGGTTTGAATTGGCTTGCCTGCAATGTTGGTAAATTGATCTGTTTTGACTCTAACACTGTTGCTCGTGATAAGCTTGTGTATGCCAAGGCACTAGTAGAGATTTCTCCCCAGAGGTTGCTTCCTACCACCATTCCTGTCCAGCTAGCTGTAGGTCACGTGGTGGAAGTTCGTGTTCGTTATGGTTGGGTCCCTGACATCTGTTCTTCTTGTCACTCTTTTGGTCATGTAGTCTCTGCCTGCAAGAAGAATGCTGTTTCTGTTGCTGCACCAAAGATCCCTCTTCCTAGGCCTCCTCTTAGGAAATGGGTTCCTAAAGCCCCTCAAGTTACTTCTGCCCCAGTTCATATTCCTCCCTTGGTGCAGCCTGAGTCTTTTGCACCCGCTGTTGTCCCTTCTGTTTTGTCTGCTGCGCCTGTCCCCTCTCCACCTCTTGTGATTTGGGTCGAGGATGAGCTTTGTTGGGTTGACCGTCTTACTGCGATGAGATTCAATCCTGTGACTGGATCCTACTTTAAATATGTATCTGATGATCTGTTGGACCTACGATGCCTTTACTACAGAATTACTGGAGACTCTTTGGAGCTTGATTTGGATGGGATGTACTCTGGAATTAATTCCGATATTCTTGCTGTTTCTGATTGGGATCGATCTTTTTTCTACTCCGCTGATGTTGGCTGTTATGATCCCTCTCTTGCTCTTCGTTTTAGCCCCTTCATTGGCCTTCGAGGGAGTCTTTCTCGTGATAAAACCCGGGTTGAAGAGAATGTTGGTGATTCTTCCTCTGCGGAGGAGAACTAGTCTGGTTATTTATTTTTGTAGCTGTGACATGTTCGTCACACTCCAGTGCTGTTATTTTTTTCTTACATTTTTAGTAGCAAAGGTGTCTCTACCTTTCTCCTGTACTTCAACTTTATTACGTTCGTAATAAAAGTGGTCGGTCCACTCTAAAACCGTCGGCCTTGCCAAAAAATTTACAAAAATATGATACTTATCGACCTTTATAGCATCAATTACATATGTTAATCGTATGTTATACTTACGATAAAGCTAAAAATATCCAGAACGAATACTTCAGTATTATTGTGGATCTAAATGCATTTAAAAAAGTACCGGTAAACCAAGATTTTAATTTTATTTCATAACTCCATTAAAGTGTATGCCTACTTTAATCCCTACTATTTATTTTTTTTTATTTTTTTTTGAACTGGTACTTTATATACAACAAATCATTGGGACAACATATCCCATGTCAAATAAACGTTCGAAAGCAAGTTTCGAACTTGTGACATCCTACACCAAAGCCGAATCAATTAACCACTTGGACAAAGGTGCTTGTCAATCCCCACTATTTATTAGATAGGACAACTATTTTTCATATATATATATATATATATATATATATATCATATTTTACATTTCTTAAATTTTAAGCAAATAAAGAGTGGAGAGAGTTTTAGGATTGTTTGGTGGTAGATGAAAGATGTTCTCATCTTAAAAAGTTTGACCTGTTAATGATTTGTTTAAGTAAAGTGCATTCTTATTTTTTGTTGTGCCAGTAATAGTATTTCAATATTATATATTTTAGTATTAATTTTCTATTATTTGAACCTAGTCCTCCATTTCTATACCTGGTCATTTCTAATATCTTGTTCGCTTTAATCCACTTTTTTCCACTCCCAATTGATGATACATTGCGATAACTGACTTTCTATTCAAGATTTGCTGCATCTTACTTACGGCCAATAATTTGTGCATTCCAATACCATTATCGGTTTACGTTACTTTTTTCCAGTTCTTTATTCTTCAAAATAAGTAATTCAAAGGACTTCATCGTATAAGCTATTAGCTACTGCATAATAATCAATTCGTAACATTATTTAGCAATGTTAAAATTTTATTTTTCTATGTTAATATGGTCTTTTTTTTATTTTGCTAACTGAGTGATTTAATAATGCTAGAGTAAGACAAGTTACTATCTCATGATTTCTAACATAAAATTTAACAATCAACGATGAGAACGGATTTACAGCTGTATAATCCGTGTACAACTGGGAACCAAATTGCACATTAAAGATATATCCACTTTTATCAAAGTAAGTGCATATCACCTACTGTAGTGAACTATAAGTTTATATCCCACAAAGAACTAATAGAAGTGGACGTTCATGGACACGCAACCTAGAGCAACACTGGTTTGAAGAGAAACAAACCAATAAAAGGAAAACCCCCATTTGTAAAATGTTCATGACGAATCTAAGCACAATGAATTATATTGATAAAATTTTCTCAGTAAAGTTGACGTTAGTGGTAATATATTACATTACCCATCAAGAATATAGTCAGAAATAGTTTAAAACTCAAACTCTTAAAATGCAGTCAAATAATTGACATATCTAATAATCATTTTCAAATAGCTAGCATATCCAACATAATGTCAAATATACAGATGTCAAACAAAAATGTAAAATGGTTGACAAAAGTAAGATCTCGTTTAATTTATTCTAGCGTTTTCTCTTTTCCTTCTTTTGTCTAATATTTTGCAACATGATTACGTGTAACTACAAAATCTCAATGCTTTCCAAATCAATTACGAAATGATGGAATTGAATCATGCATAGGAAAAGAGAAACATAATTATTTCTAAGAATGATAATTCATATATATATACACACACATATATATACATATATATACATATATATATATATCACGGTGATAGAGGATCATATGCTTGATGAAAAGTTTTCCATAAAAATTATTCGGCATTCACGGACAAAATAATTTATTTGCTTATCATGCCGGGCCCTTGTTTGCTAATTTCATATACCACATATTCATCCCAATAATTTGCATAAATGGTTAAATGGAATGAAAATTTAATGCAGCATGAATTATATAATCTGAACAATATCGATACATGTACTATAAGAGTGTCAAGAGAAGCTTATAGCTTCGAAATTATCGGTTAGCTATTAATTTGCACAAAATGATTCTTGAACACAAAATTATGAAAAAGAAAATTAAAAAACAGACAATTAACACAACAATCGATTTGCAGTCATATCAAATAAATTCACATTAAACACATAGCGAAATTAGGTAAATTGAAACACGAAACTATATTTCTTAAATCGACAGCTCATCGGTGCTACCTTGTATTGATTCGTGATTAGAGAAATAGAAATTCGCTTAAAGAGGATCAATTTCTAATTTTTTGGGGTATAAAATTTCTAGCGGTTTATTTTCCTTTTTGGGGAAGAGATTTTTTTCTGAATATTCCTATTTAAGCGGAAGGATATTTTTTTGTGAAATAGTACTTAGATACAACATGTCACTGGGATAACATAACACAAATCACATGTCAATATATGTTCGAATCACGCTACACAAGTTTCGAACTTGTGACCCCTCGCACCAAAGTCGAATCACTTAACTATTGGGACAATGGTGCTTGTCTGAACGGAAGGATATTACAAGGGTTTTTTTCTTTTTTTTACGTGCGTGGTTGGAGGAGTAATTGAAGGAAAAATAACTGGTTACATAATTAATCAATTGAACAATTTTTACGTTGAGACCCACTAAAGACTATGGTTTACTTTTTTTAGTAAATAATAAAAGCATTTCATGTAGAGACCCACTAAAGACCATAATTTCATTTTTTAGTAACTATTAGTGACATAATTTTTTTGTTTTTAATTAGACCTCATTTAAAGACAAAAATGTTCTGGGTCCCTAAAATTTGTCATAAATTTAATATGTTATTGTAGTGGTAAGTAATAATCCGAACATCACAAAGATGGTATAGAGGACCCAAAATTTTCTTTGTGCTAAATTGTCAAGACATAGTTCTATTCTCTTTAATTTTCAAATGACAAAATATATACATTGTCCTACTATTAACAAAAGGAATTGATTGAATTTCAATTATTCAAATTCCATCACGTATATAACCATCATATGTAAACTTTAATATCATTTGGATCTTAGTTTTTTCTTGTTCCAGAATTGATGAGACAGTTGAAATGTTGAGGAAAGCTGATATTTGCAAGTTGGCTCACAATGTTCATTCTACTCCTCTTGATTTTGATGCCGCCGGCCCATTAACTCGTGCATCTATGATGGACTCTTCTTCCGCAACATAGGTTGGTGTCTACCAAAATATGAATATAGGTACGCAGTTTTATTAACACAATTTATATATACATATATGTGTGGTATGATTGATATCAAACATTATACAAAACAAGAAAATATGTGGAATACCAACTTGGGCTTTCCTACACTATGCCGATGCCAAAAAGTGTGGCACGGATAAATAAATACCTACAACTACCTGTCGATGACTTACCGATGCTAAAAAAGTGATGTTGACACGACGTCATTAAGCCATCAACTATTATCCCCTCAATAACCCCAGCCAACAACATTATTCCATATGTGGAAAAAAACGAAATAAATCTTATTGGCGACCATCATTCTCCTCCGTCGCAAGCCAGGTCGCCATCATCGTCGCAAGCCAGGTCGCAACCATTGCGTCGTTAACCATAGCAATCACTGCCGGTTTCGCATCTACCTCCGCATCTCGCTTAACAAGACACAAGTTTTTGATTTACCCTCCACCGCAAGCTAGTTCTCCGCCATACCATGTCGCCATATCCACAAACTAAGACATGCAATCGCAAACAACCAACAATTCCTCCTCCTCCACAGCTTGATACACGATTTTCTATTATTTTTTAATATGAATTGGTTATACGGTTCATTTTATCGTTTGAATTAGATTTCAATCTGTTCGATAATTGATATAAATTAGGTTACAAGATTTAGGTTGGTTTCACTATGATTTGAGTTGGCTGAAAGGTAATGATTGACTTCATTATGATTTGAATATTTTTTTATATGAATTAGGTTATATGGTTCTTCTCTATATTCTGAATTAGATTTCAGTTTACTTGATAATTGATATAAATTAGCTTATACAATTTGAATTGGGTTTCACTATGATTTGAGTTGGCTAAAAGTTAATGATTTACTTCGCTATGATTTGAATATGATTATACAAAATTGCAAATGCACAACGTTTATATACCATGGATCAAGGTTTTCAAAATGAGATTTAAATCATAAAGTTTGAACTTTAGATCGAAAGAGATTTAATTCCTAAACCGTAGATCCAAAATTTTCATATATTAAGGTTTATACATGCTTTGAAATTAGTTTTGATGTTTGAACATATATAAATAAACTTAAATTATTTTTCTCTCTTATTTCATTTTTATTTTATCATGAAAAAATTATAATTGGAGCCATGACTCCAAATAAGTGTATTAAATATTATAGTATGAGTTGAATGTTATTTTTATTGTGGTTGTAACTAAGTTTGTATCAGAATGTAAATCGAATCATAAAGAAAAAGATCCGATCTGAATCGGAGATTAATTCGTAGGATTTTATGATTTTTGGCAACAATGTCATAGACAATATAATGTTCCAACCATACATTGATCATGAAGTTGCTTAGTTAATATGATACTGATATGGTTACTAATGAAAGAATTATTTATATTTTGATTGAAGTAAATATGCATAGTTGTTATTGATAAATGAAGTGTTAGTTACTAAAATTTAATAATATACAGCATTAACAAGGTATGATATTGTTAATGAAATTTCATGGATGTATAATTAGACGCCATCCGTCAAGTAGCGTATTTGGTTGTTACATCCCTCGTTCTGAAACCGATAGATTGAATTCCAATGTACATCAGTCACTTTGGAATTATCTTGCGACAATAAAGATGACATTAGTTAAATTATGTAGTCCTGGATAAACAAAGTAGATATTAATTAAAAGTAAGAACGCATCATTATAATTCAGGATTAACAAATTGTTTCCAATGTTAATGCCCAAATAGGGGTCAAAAATTTAATACAACATAAATAATAGTGTTATGCCCAATATACAAAAAAGTTGACATAAACACTTAATATACCCGAATAAATAAATAAAATATACTTCCAAGCGTCATATTTCGTCTTCGGCTCCTTTATTTGCTCGTCCAAAAGCAATCTATCTAATATCATAAATTCGGTCTACTCAAACAAGTAGCCGTGACTTTATGGAGAAAACGATGATAAAAACATGGATCAGACATAAAGTCGGGTATGAGTAACATAACTATCTTAAGTACAAAACGTAGCGAGACCACATCGCCAAAGCACAAAACAGATTTTCTACTCACTATAACAAAACAATCATTCAAAACAACGTAGTACATAAGATCAAGGTGGTCCAATTTAGGTTAAATAGTCATTTCATGCAATCTACCGTTAGTAACCATACACTCTTCTAACCAAAACCTAAAATACTTTATTCTAGGTTACTGCTTGGCCTTATGCCTTCTGCAATAGATGAAAGGTTTTAATCTAAGCATTCAGCTGATTACTTTTTTGATCTATTAAACTCGAAACCGCTGTTTCGGTTGCCACTTAGGCCTTACACCTTTGATTTCTATCTAAGCTACCACATTCAACCTCACACCTACTTTGTTTTGGGTTGGTACTTCAATCCTTATACTTATGCTTTCATATTACAATTTCCACTAAGACCTTATGTTTGGACGGCTAAATGTCTATCGAGTTAGAAAGTAGCCGAACGAATTGTGTAATAAAAATACTTCAAGCGCACGGCATACACTTGTCGTACGTGGCGAATATGGGTCAATCCGTAGGGAAATGATGATTTTAAAAATTCCATTCAATTAAATTACACCAAAGTTGAGTGAAAGTTAAGCTAGAGAAATAGAAAATTAGCTAACTAACTAAAAAAAGAGATGTAAATATAAGATTTAAATGACAATTTAGAGAATAAATCCACTCTCTAGATCACATAGTTCAACATATATGAAATCATGATCTCTCTTTTATGGTCAATAGTGCTTTAATTGATGTGCTTATCATAAGTATGGCATATGTGTGCTATTGATTAGCCAACATAAGCCATCAAACTATAACACATCCCTTAAAGCACTTACTATGTGACGCCCCACCTCTATACCCACGCTAGCCAAGAACACTCCGGAGAAGTGCGATCAACTAGCACGGAGAATAAGGCTGTTGAGGAGCGACCATCCATGTAATAGCTTATCACACGGTGGCTATAAATAATCTTCGGAAACAAACATAGAAATAATCATATCACAAATCAGTCACAGATATCCATATCACAAAGGCGGAAGAAGATATGAATATATAACTAACACATGAAAGTGTACATCAGAGTAGTGGTCAATAAGATCCACGATAATACAAAAGAATAGCAACACGTGCTATACAAAAGAATACAACTATGAGTCTATATCTCAAGTGTATACAGCAAAAACTGCTAATCTAAACAGTTAGCCAAAAGTCAGAGTGATGAATCCCTGGGAAGAAGTCAAGCAGAAGCACCTGTAACATCTCGGTCTGATCCGAGTATTATTTAAGAAAATAATAAACGGATCAGTCTAGCTATAAATATCAGATGACATGATATAACATAAAAGATATGGCATAAACATAAACATCCATAACGACATACCGCTATAAGTATGTAAATAATGATCAACAGAAGATCAATCAATAAGAGATAATCAATATCACAAGAATCTTCTCAAAGATTCGAAGGGGGCATCATACCCTAAACTTGTACTCATAACAAGTCAATGACACAAATTCCAGAAATCAACACGAGAAATCCAGAAATCATAAAAAGGGAAAGAGGCCTATCACATGACGGTCCGAAGACCATGGGGAGCTACCCCACATGTGTGAGTGGAATCACACAGAATGAGGTCAAGACTAACCAAAAAGCAGAAAGGTATGTGTGAATGGAATCACACAAGTGGTGTCTAGTCTAACCTTGCAATGAAAGAGACATCGCGCAATTGCTAGTCTAATTCATAAAGCGATCATCAAGATCAACGAGAAGTGTCAATTACACTAAGCTAGTAAATATAGAAGTTTAGCTTCATGTCCCATAACCACTTGCTTAACTTAAATATTTACGAACAAACTGTAAATCTTCACTAATAAAATTGTCACAAGGGGTTCAATCGAACAAGTCCAAGAATTAACCGACGAAGTGAACGCAAGCGTTTCATACCACTTGTTTTACTAAGTCGTTTAATTAGATTTCTCATCCGAGTGAGGTAAAGGCTTGTATATACTAATAGATTGGAAAACGGTTTAAGAAAATATTTACTACTAGTATTGAAACCTTCATATTTTAAAGTGACAAATCACAGAAGCGATTGTAGAAACAATCAATCACAAAGATCACATTCGAAGATGTGATAAAAATCCAAGGAAATCAGCTCAGGAAGTTCGGTTGAATGTTCTTCAGATAAGATCGCCTACGCAGAGTTATACGGGGTTCGACCTGCCCGGTCAGGTCGCGGGGGTCCAGGGGGCAGCGCCCCCGGCGGGGTGCGGGGCAGCGCCCCCGGCGGGGTGCGGGGCAGCGCCCCGTCACGGTACGACCTAAGTGAAGACAAGCGGCTTACGACCTAAAGCAAAATGAGGTCTAACGACCTAAAGAGTTCGCGGCCTAAGGGATACGACCTAAGTGGCGCGACCTAGTGGATGACAGGTCATACGACCTAAGGGTAAGGTCGGAGGCGACCTACGACTTAGTGGGGTCGAACGACTTAAGGACAGCCGACTTAACAAACAGGTCATACGACCTAAGGGTAAGGTCGGAGGCGACCTACGACTTAGTGGGGTCGAACGACTTAAGGACAGCCGACTTAACAATTCGCGACTTAGAGAGGCTTAGGTCGGATACGACCTACGACCTAGTGGAGCATAGGTCGGAGACGACTTACGAGATAACACGCGAACGACTTACTGGAGCTTAGGTCGGAGACGACTTACGAGATAACACACGAACGACTTAACTCTTAACTCGCAGCCGACTTAGCACTCTAACTCGTGAACGACTCAACACAGGCGAACAGAAATACAAAGGCGGTGACTTTTCAACGCGCGCGACTTACGACTTAGGCTTAACTCGTGGACGACTTAGCGATGGCCAGAAACGACTTAAGGCCAGAACGACCTAACTCCGAGGCAGTGCGACCTAACTGCAGTTTTTTGTCAAAAACGCTAAAAATTAGAGTTTTTCGCCAATCCAATCCAAACCAAATGCAAATGCACATGCTAAAGTGATGGGGAATCATTCCCAACAGTCCAATATAGTTATAGGCTAGAATTGTGAGATAAAAATCTCACCTTTGCACTAAAATTTATGAAGATGAAGCTTGAAAGCAAGGAGAAGCAATCCAAAGCTTGAATCCAATATCTTCTACTTGAATTTGGAGTTGAATGATGGAGTTGCAATTGAATTTGAGCTTGGAGTTTTAATTTCCCATTCTCTTCACCATTAATGCTAAAGCTTGAGTTAGTTAGGAAATTTATGAAGAGTGAGGAGAAGAGGGTTGGAACTTGGGCTTAATAGGCTAAACTAACCCAAAGTCCAAAGCGGGAAAAGTTACTGAAATTTCACTAACTCCAAACCTATCGATGTTTATACTTAAAAAGTTGTAAACGACATTTCGAACTCAATGGAAGTGGTCTCGAGTCCTAATTTGACCGTTTGCAAAAAGTAGTTTTTCGGACCAAAATCCGATTAACGATTTAATATTTAAATAAAAATATTTAAATGTAAACTCGATAAATATGCGGGTTGTTACATACTAACTTTCATGAAACTTGACAAAGAAAATGAAAATGAAAATGAAATCTATTTTATCTATGGCCTATTAACTATTGATTAGAAATATAGACCATTAAATTTTAATTTCAAATCACTTTCTTATGCCATAATCATATTTTGATGAAGAGACATTTGTGTTAGTGATTGTTTAAGCATAGCCTATTTGGTGT
This sequence comes from Allium cepa, assembly GCA_030765085.1. Lineage (NCBI taxonomy): Eukaryota > Viridiplantae > Streptophyta > Magnoliopsida > Asparagales > Amaryllidaceae > Allium > Allium cepa. The sequence goes on from CM060934.1 coordinate 210,635,810, forward strand.
CAACAATATAGCCTATCAAATTCAAAGCAAGAATAACGAATAAAACACTTCATTGATCATCATTAAGCACAAAAAGAGAGCATGAATAACAAATAGTTGAAGCTACATAATTAGAGAGCTTCATTACTCCTAAATTGAAGGGGTTTAGCCTCTTATATTTGTTATTTGATTATCAAATGTAGCTAGAACCATGAAAGCAAAAAGAAAAGAAAAGGAAAAGGAAAGCTAATGGAAAGGAGAACTACTATTCTACTTGCATAAAAAAAAAAGATCTACACTACAACATAAAAGGAAATAAACAAGAAAAGGAAAAGAACATGTATTAAATTGCATATAAAAGAATTACATAAAATAAGAAATGACTAAGTAGCCATGAAAAAAATAGAGCTTTCATCTTATTTTCCTAAGAGAAGAGAGCCTAAAAGAGAGACTAAGTAAGAGGGGGGTTGCATGAGACATAAGGGGTATAAATACATGTGTTAAACCCTAATTCATATTTTTGGGGAATGCCCAAAATACCCTTGAGAAAGTGTGGAGCCAAGCAATCATTAGCTTCTACTAATCATCATTTAAGTGTACATGAAGCCATAAACTCCATAAGCATGTGCATTGGCTCTAATTGAAAATCAAGGTAAGTGGGTGGGGTGCTCCATATTCTTCACTTTGAATTATTTCCATCTTCATTCTTTTATATCTTTTTTGTGCATGCATGTTTCATCATAAAACCACTTGTAAAATTCATCAAATTTCCTACAAAACAGCATAGAAAATTCCAAGTAAACTTTCACAATTTAATAAATGCACAACAATGACCATTTTATCTCTATATGAAGATGAATATGTGATAGTTTGAAAATAATTTGAATTTTGTTTAAACAAGTTAAAATATCCAATATGATCATTTATTCAATTTAAGTAGATTAAATATGGTGGTAAAAATATGTACATTTACGTACACATCAAATACCTCCACACTTATCTTTTTATTCGTCCTCGAATAAACTAAAACTAAGATAAATCCATTTTCGTAGGGAGCACGATTGCATTGAGCATATGCAACAAGCCGTTAAACCTCTGGGTGTCTCCAATTGGACGAGTGTTGTCTCGTGAGGGTTTTTAGCGGATACTACCCACAAAATCCAAATGCATGATGAAAATATTTACAAAATGCAAGATTTATTTACAAAGAGATGAATGCGAGTTTTTGGAAATATTTACAAATGAAAGATTTACTTTTAAATTGACACAAATAAGTTAAATATAGGTTTTGGTCATTATTATGAAAATTTAAGTCATTTACTCGTCAACATTTCCAATAAAAACGAAGTTATCATAAAAATAGACTATGGTTTAACTCGTTATTTCGGTTGATAACAAAGTGTAATTATGAGATGGATCCTTAGTTGATTATCAAAGTTTATCAAAGTGGTATTTTCATTTCTTTTTAATAACAAGTCAAATCAAATAAGTTAAAATAGTGCTTGGATTTCATTTGCTTACTCTCTCTTATTTTTTGAAAATTTTATTAATATTTACAATATTTACATATGCCTAACTCAGATAAACTGAGCCAGATGTATTACCAATGCATTGCCTTGCGAACTTATGTGAGGGGAATACAGAGCGTGGCGAGTGAACAAACGAATGTGAACACCTATTGACTGTCGACGTTATTAAAAAGAATTTTTATATATACACCTAACTCAGATAAACTGAGGCCAGATATACCGATCGTGCACTGCCTTTCGGGCTTACGTGAGAAAGGTACAAAGCATGGCAAATGTACACACAAGTGTGTACACCTGTCGACCGTTGGTGTTAATAGAAAATTTTACGTATATATAAATGTTTTGTTTTTTTATATGTTTTTTTTTGAAAGAGAGAGTTTTGCAAAATAATCTTAAGACCACTTAACTTAGAAGACAAAAAAATAGTATATCCTTTACTTTAAATCAACCACTTTCTAAAAAAAAGATTTTCAGTTAGGATATATTTCATAATTAACATGTACGAATCTTCCTATATACTAGTTAAACCATTATTGTTTGTAATCAAACTTCATTTTTATTTTTGTTAAGAGAAATATTTTTTTTAAAATTTCAAATTAATAAACCAAAACCATATATTTATCCTATAGTGTTTCTTTAGAAATAAATCAAAATGCTTAATATATTTTTTTGAGTTTTGGAAGAAAAAAGAAAAAAAGAAAAACTAATCATGAAAAAATAAAAAAGAAGATGAATCTCCCCCCACACTTGATTTTGACTGTGTCCCACAGTCAACCTAAGTGAAAAGGAACGTTTATTATTATTTACAAGAAAATGAAATGTGTTTACACGACATCAGAAAGTATATCGTTAAAAATAAATGAAACGGTCTTCCAAAGACCGATTCATTTGTCTCGTCAAGTATGCGAGACACAGCTTAAACTCGAAAACCAAAACGTAAAAGCTTTCGAAATCGAATGTTGATTTGGAAAAACGAATGTCGTTATTAAAAATCGTACGAGTTGTTTTATTTTGGATGATTTTCAGGGTTGATAAAACAATTGGTTGAAATTCAAGTTTATTTTCACCATTTTTAATTTCAAAATCGTTATTGATAAATTTTCGAAATTATCAATTTCAAAATCAAAATGGTGTTTTAAACCTTACCCTTCAGAATTTAACAACTCGTTTTCAAAAAGTCCGAAGAAATCGTATTCGTTAAATTCGTCTTCTTTTATTGGATTATCAACAACTTCATTGCGTATCTCAAGTTCAAAATCCAAAATTGTTGTATTTAAATTTTTGAAATCGAGAAAAGGAAAGTCAAATTTTAAATTTGGTTCCACACCCTCAAAAGAATTGAAATCCAACTCAATTACCATGTTTTCAACAACTTCATTAAAATCGTCATTTTCAATTTCAAAAGTTGTTATTAGAAAATCGTCAATTTGGATAAAAGATGGTTTATTGTTTGACTCGTCACACGTTGGAATTTGATTTTGTTTTTCACGTTGTTTCATATAAGTTTCAAACAACAAATCCGTGTGATCATTGTAAATTTCGTTCACTTGTTTAACAAAATCCAGTTTGTAGTTATTAACTTGAGAATTTTCGATTTGGATTTGTTGAGAACAAAAAATTTCACTCGTATCGAAATCAAGATTATTCCCATTATAAAAATTATTTGAAAAGAGGATCACATTTTCGTTTTGATTTTGAAACTTATTTTTGAGTTCAAAATTGAATTGGCATGGGTTATCATCGAAATTGTTTGAATTTTGAATTGAATTCAAATTTTAAAATCCTTGAAAACTTTGACTCGATTTATCATAGAAATACGAATTACACAAATCATTTATCATTTGATTTTGTTGTGTAGAGATTTCAAGTAAAGACGAAATGCTATTTTCAAGATTTGAGGGTTGCTCGTTATTTTGAAAATTTTGTGGTTCGAAATTTGAATGGTTTAAACAATAGTTGGTGTTAAAATATCCATACAAATTTGGAGTGAAATCATATGGATTATATTGATTTTCACAACTATTGTAAAATTCACGTAAGTGAGGAAACTCAGGCATTTTCAAGAATTTTTTTTGGTTTATTTTTATAAAGGAAAAATTTTAACAAATAAAATTTTCTTTTCAAAAGGGAAATTGTTTTTTTTTTAGTTTTTAAATTTTTTTGGCCTTTTTCTAAAAAGGTTTTATATATTTTGTTGGATTTTATTTTTTTTAATTTTTTTTTGGATTTTTTGAAATTTCAAAGGGAAAGGATTTAAAATTTTCAAAGAAAAATAAAAGGAATATTTACAATTTTTTTTAGTTTTGGATTTTTGAAATTTTTTTTAAAATAATATGCATGAACTAATGCAACTAAAAGAATGCAAGGGTTAATTATAAATGATTTATCCTAAGTTAACCCAAATTGTATACTCACACATTGTTTTAGATAAATAAGATAGTTCTCAGCCAGGTAACAGATAAGATTTATCGGTGCAGCACGAATCACCGTAGCAATGCAGCCGAAGGTTTAAGTACCTTCAGAGGAATAACCACTATCATATTTACGAATCACTGTAATATTTATAAATGGTTATTACTCTGTTGTAGCCTAGATACCAAGAAATTAAATTGTTCAAAGAAGACAACTTGTCAATGTACAATTAAGTGTTATCGATGTCTAACCGTTATTATTAATCAAAATTCTAGGATGAAATGCAAAGTAGAAATTAAACGTGAATTAACAATGCAACTAGAATGGATTTTTTTAAGAAAAAATATATATGCAAGCAAACAACAATGCAAGGCAAATTAAAACAACAGATATAGCAAGTAAGCAGTTTTTTTGCAAGCAAGACGAATTATTTATGGCAGCAGAGCAAATCACGTAAATGACTCTTTCTTATCTGCTTCTGCAACCTCAAAAGAAAAATAAGATTTATGCAGTTATATATATATATATATATATATATATATATATATATATAAGGATGGAACCTAAAACAAATTAAAACAAAGCAAAACAGTTTTTTTATTTAAAGAGAAGAAGACTAAAGCAAATGGAAAATAAAAATCAAATGAAACAAAACAAATGAACAAACTTATTATTTTTTTCTTTTGTTTTTTTATATTATAAAGACAACAAACTAAACAACTTGCTCCTTTTTTTCGTTTTATTGACAGTAATAAAAAAGGAAATTTTTTTAATCAAAGAAGAAAAAAAAACAAGTGAAAAACAAAAAAAAAGTGAAAATGATATTTCTTATTTGTTTTTTTTAGGAAGTGATGAAGAAGAGAAAAAAAAGAAAAAAAAAATTAAAAACTAAAACTTCAAGCTAAAAAACAAAGTCCTTGTACGTAAAAATCAGTTTTTTTTTTCTTTTCTAATTGACTAAACCCGATCCTTATGTATATAAGCTTTTTAAAAAAATTGCCGCAGACTAAGTAAGTCCCAAAATCATAATCACAATCGAAATAAAATCGAAGTTCAACTATGAAAATCGAAATCGGATTTCAGAAAATCAAAATTGCACATCAAGTCTTCTCCGCCATCAAGTAATTCAATTCGAAAGAAGGCGATTCGAAGAGAGGCAATATTCAGGCTTGCGATTTGGGTCTCGATGGATGTGGGTTCAGGTACAGTTGCGAATTTTTTTTGATTAGAAGTGGGTTCGAGGCGTGGTTGACTGTGATGGTCGCGAAATTGGGGAGGGTGTGTTGTACTTAGGAGTGATGGGGAGATGCGGGTTTGATTTCGAATTTGGGATGTGGAGGCGACTGCAGTAAAGTGGTTTGATATGGTGGTTAAGTGATAGCAGACAGTGGTGGGTTGCTCGTGGGAAGATTTGCAGTTCAACTAGGGGAATTTGTGAGATGGTGGGGCGATTGGGGATCAGCGAAGTTTGAGGAGATGGTGGTTTCGTCAATGCTGCTGGTTACTAGTGGATTGCGATGGAGATCAGCGGGTACGTGATGTAGTTTGACCAGGATGTGCAGTTGTAATGGGAGTATGGTTGTGGAAGGTAGTGACAAATGAAAGGATGCATCAGCAGTGACTGTCAGTAGGTAAGTAGATGTTTGGGAAGTTTGTGATGACAGAAGTGATGTAGGAGGATGATTGGTGTTTGGATGTTGGCCACTGGTAATGTAGTGTTTTTGATGGCAGGCAATGGAACTGGAAACTGACAGCGGGTGGCACTGGGAAGGATGTAGTAAGTATTTGGAAGGGGTGTGTGGGTTGGTATGGCAGAAGTTGTTTGTTGATGGAAGAGTGTGCTGTTTTGGTTGAGGAATAGTGAACAGTTTGAAGAAGTGTATCAAGTTCAGATTGCTTTGGAATTGTAAAATGAAGAAAAAATTGTAAAATGAAAACAGTTTGTATAAAAAAGATTGTAAATGAAAGTGAAAATTAAGAAGAATTTTTTTTCTTTTCAAATGAAATTGTGTATTTTTTTCAATATGGAAATGCAAATGAAAATAGAAAGACTACAATAATGTGCACACAAACAAATATAAACAAAAATCACAAAGACACAAATTTTTTTTTAACAAAATTAACAAGTGAACACACAAAACAACCACACAATAAAATCAAAAGAAAATAATTCGAAGAATAGAAAATTAAAATCAAATTTAACTCTCCGGCAACGGCGCCAAAACTTGTTCGTGTCGACTAAAGTTTTACCGAATTAGAAAATAACCGAACGAATTTTGTAAACCCACTGAAATTCCAGTTGACGCTTTCGTGTACTGATTCGATCTAAAATCGAATGGCGTTCGATTTTAACCTAAAATTCAACTAGCTACAAATTCTATGTATCCAACTCCTATGCATAGATAATGTTCCTACGAGTCCAATGTAACTGACCACGTTCAAATCCGATCGTGTATGCAATAGTTATTGAATTTATATGGTTTTGGATTCAGATAATTAAATCAATTCTCTTAATTATTTAATTAATAAACTAATTCCCTTGATTAAATTCAAACCCTTTCTTCCCCAAATAGGTTCCCGCTCCATTAAATAAATGCATGCCAAATTTGTTCACGTCTTCCCAATGATACAGAGCTAGGCTTCTCTACTCAATAAGCGAGTTTGTCGTTGATGTTCTCTCCTATATCCTTACTTACTTGACCCATCACCATCATGCTCGGCATCCTAAATGAAATCGCGGCCTGGCATAAAATTTACCGTGACCTAATTTAGTCGGACCACCCAAAATGCAACCGAACTCCACCCATCTCTAGCCATAGCTGCTACTCGCCTCGACAAACCCAAATCTAACCTTGCCTTAGACAATCGTCGATCACAACTTTGAAAATAACAAAATCTAGCTCCTCTACACTCGCACATAAACTGTCAACCTCGACAAAACTTGACCACACCCAAAAAAACGTATATTGATTGTAGATCTTCTGGATACGAACTCAAAGAAACTTGCTTTATATTTTTTCATGCCCTGGATTAATAGATCTTGATTTTTGAATATGGAGGTTTAATTATCTTTTTTTTTACAGGATTTTGAAAATAAGCCAGAGAGAGAAAGGTGAAAAGCCAAGTGTTGAACAATTAACTATTGTGATATGTTTATTTACAAATTTCTAGCACCTCGCTGCATATAATTTCATTCGCATATGAATCAAAAATGATAAAACAAAAATTCGATTGCATACAAAAATGAAACACGATTCCAAAACAATAATAAAATACAATAGTTGTCTTATTCTATAAAATTCAAAAATACCATCATTTACCAAAAATACGTAAAAATGACAATATAAATATTTTCCTACTTAAAAATTATAAAAAAATCCTATAAATTCAATAAAAATACTACCATAAAAATCAAATAATTTTATTAACAAATTATTTTCTTGTTATTTATTCAAACTATTTATTATCGCAAATAAATTTACAAAATGAGTTCATTATTATTATCTATTAATTACAAGGAGATAAATAAGGCTATCAAATCTATTTAGTTAAAAAAAAATCACCTTTCAAATATTTAAATAATCACCACATTTGAATATTAACTATTAAAATTCAACAAAATAATTACTGAAATATTTAAAATTAATTAAATATTAAAAATCAAAACGATAAAATTCTATGATATTACATTCTCTCTCCTTAAAAGAATTTCATCCCTGAAATTTCTAGAGAAAGATAATGTCTCCAAACCCTTAAGGTTTAAAAACTATTTGTTAAAATGAGTTTTAAAGTTCCTTATATTATGCAAAAATTTTGACAGCATCTCCTTTGTGGGGCTGATCCGAAAAAACTACAACTCACCACAATTTGTCCAAACCAATCAAAGAAAACAAAAGCCAAGTGGCCTCCTACACCTAGGGTATAAATTCATCAATCAATCAAAATACCAGTTTCTAATATACCATATACCTTTTTTGCATTTGATTTTTATTTTTTCAAGCAACCTTACTATCTTGATGCAAATGCAAATGCAGATGCACAAAAAATCAAATAGCGATCCTCTTGCTTCCTTATACTTATACTCGTAATCCAAAAGAGACCTATGCTGACAAAAGTCAACACAAAAGCTATTTCTATCATGAGCAATATTAACATAATTAATATAACAACCATATGCAAAAAAAGTACAAAGAGTACTCTGTGATAGAATACTAAGCATCCAGTCTATTCAAAGGATAAATTTAGAAATAAATGCCAGGGTTATTACATTCAAAATAAAGTTTCAATTTCCACCAAAGAGAAATAAATCAAAACCAAAATCAACTATGACATGGAGGGAGCTCCTCCTACCGAAGCATAGTATAAATTTAGAATCAAAACAACACAGAGCATCCAGTGGTATTCTGATTCCACCTAAAAGAGCAACTAGAGTAAACAATTATACCAGCGACTCTTCCAAATTGCAAAACTCTCAATCGTCCAAGTTTAGTCATAACCAAAAATATTTGAAATGCAACTTCTCAGAAAAATCTTTCCAAATATTCTAAAATAATAATACTTCACCAAAGTTTCAAAATAATATTATTATTATTTCTTTTGAAATCATTTTTTCAAAAGTACCGGGATTTAAGTTCTTATAAACAACTTTATGAACTGTAGTATATAAAATCGCTCTATCAATCAAATCAATTTCCATAAAGGAATAAAAAATAGTTAACATTATTTAAAATGTTAAATGAATTACAAACAAGATTTAGAATTTGCTCTTTATCACTTTCTCATTTGTCTAAGGAAATAGATAATTTCCTAAGTGTACCATTACGCTTATCAACCTTGGTTATTGCATAGATGATTATCTAAGCTTCCTCAAACAAAATTGGAAGTCGCTCCTCAACCTTTCCTATGCCACACAACAAAGCATATAGATAAACTTCAGCCTGTATGATGCACATAAATCATCTGTATGCAATATCTTTTCCAACCACTTGCTCGAATACATTGACTTAACTTCCAAACTAGTATTGCTTACCCGACCTAGTTAATGCGGAATTCGATCAGGTTTCTTAACTAGAAACCTCTATTCTCCTTACTATAAAACCTCGACATCATATCAAGAAGCTAAATCAAGTGTTCGCTAATAAAAATCGACCAAGAAATCTATTTTTGGATAGGTGTGAATCACCTCGAAGTTATATGCTTAAATCCTAGATTAAGAACCATGCGAATAAAATGATCCTCGTATAACTTACATAGTTAATCCAATTGATTTCTTAGTTAATTCGATCTCTTTCTGAATCACTTTCATTTTTGTTTTTAGTATTTTATTCAATACTAAAATTATTTATAAACCATTTCCCATTTCCACTTTAGTTTATGAACATTTTATAAAAACACAACTTTATAAAATATTAAACTAAAAACTTACTCTACTTTTATTTACTTGTATAATACTCTTCTACATCCTAAGAGTATATACAAAATGTCAAATTTAATTTATTATTTTAAAATTCAAATGAAGACCCAAACATACTATGGTCTTAAAACTAAGCCAACCTCTTTACCTTAGAGTGTTCTAAGGAAAGATGTTTACGGGTTGGCCCAACAACATCAAATAGTTTATATAATTTAGATATCTAAACTAAAATATTATTCTAATAAAACAATGCTTAATAAAACCTTCCTATCGCATTTAACCCATTTATAAATTGTGTTAAATTATCCCATTTCTGTTCAAGGGTAAAATTTCATTTATGAAACCATTCTTTTTATCAAAATACATTTTGTTTTGAAACCAACTCCGTTTAAGGGAACTTAAGAACAAACAACCCGATCCATTTTTTTTCTTTCAAAATTCTATTTTTTAAAACGGACTACATATTTTCTATATGAAATAACTTTAATAATTTATTTACCAAAAATCACTTTAGATTTGTTTGGATTTGAGCACATTTCAATCGCACGATGATCAAGTGAACAATTTACTAAGTGTTCTATGACATTTGCTTAAGCAAACATTTGATCGTCACTTAGAAGATTATTTAGACTACCACTTAGAAGATTATTCAGACTAACATAAAAACTAATCGTGTCATTTTCCCCAAATTTCCCAAACAAAATATATCCCATTTGAAATTTCTCTTCCAAAATATTTATACTTACAAATACTTCCAATTAATTTTACTATTACCTTTCACAAAATCCTTTTGAAATTATTTCAAATAACTTCGGTATTTAAATTCAAAAATTAATTTTTAAATAATATTTTATAAACCAAATTTATATAAAGTTACCTTTATATAAAATAATTCCAAATTACAATAACTCTTCTTTATTATAATAACATTTTCTCAAATATTTATCTTCTAAATGTCTTGTCTTACATTTTAGATTATATTCAACAAATTTCATTTAAAAGCTTACTTTTAACTCAACTTTATTATCGATAGTAAAACTATGAAAATTAATCCACAAGGGGTTCGTTTTAATGTACTATAGTTACCAAATAATAAATGCCCATAAGTTAATTGAGCATAAATTAACAATCAACAAACAATAGTCAATACACGTAGACTATTTGAGCACGAAAAATCAAACAATAATAATAATAAATAAATATTATCATTACCCAACAAACACTATAAATAACTACATAAATTTGAAATCTATTCCTTTATATATATATAATTCGAGGTAATTATTGCATTTACCAATTTCTCAAAAATCGATATCATGTCTGTTTGCCATATTTGAAAGTTTAGAAATCCATATCGACACCGTGGCCTCCCACATCTCGACCAGAATTCATAAAAAACTCAATAGACCAATTAAGACAATAAGTTCTTATAGCAATAACAAATACACCCTCGTATATCTAATACCCTCAACTTATTCTAAAGTGTCACTTATCCTATCCTTAATGAGTTTATCCCACTAAACCAAGTTTCTCGCTTAACCTTCAGCTATAATACCAAATGTAATGACCAGCATTTTAGACCATCGAAAGTTGGCAGTCAATACATCCACAATATTCAAATATCGAACATCCAATCGTCAAAAATGCAGATTGTTAGGGTAAAATAAAAAGAACAACAGGGGAAACAGAATATCACCATAAAAACAACAACACATAATATAACAATGACTATATAAACCATCACTCCAAGATACAAGGCACATTAGAGTTAAAAAACATCATAAACTGGACAATTATAATTTCCTAACCTTACAATTGCCAATGAGTGTACAATATAATACTTCGTAAAATAAAATACTACGGTAGTTGAATGTCCAGTCTACTCCATGAGCTTCCTGTCCTACAAAATGGAAACCTAAAAAATACTTGGTCTGACTCGAGCATTATAATAAAATAACACTTGGGTCAGTTCGAAGAACAAGTGTGAGAAAACTCAAGTAATATGATGAACATATAATAATTCTTTGAGACCATGCCACTAAACATGGAATAGGTTTTAATCTCACAAGAGAAACATTTATACACAAGAGAAGGGACAAACAACATAAACAAATCCAAACATAAAGTATGGTCACAAGTAAGGTCAAATCCCATACTTGAAGAATGCACAAAATCCAGACTTAAAGAATGGACAAAAATAACTAAACACAGAGAAGAGCACAAGTAACTTCTCGATGCAATTAAGAAAGAATCAATTCCAAGGCTCGAGTTAAAATAAGGAAAATGAATTTATCCAACATGACGAGGAGGGTGCGCCTCCTACATTAAAAGTGTACCTCTAGATAAAATATAATTAAAAGCCTCACTCTCGGTAACTTCCAAGTTAGACCTCGCATCATATGAACATCTGAATATTTCACATTATCGCATGCATCTACCAATAATTCTCCGGATAAATGTGAATATACGCTAGTGGATCCGACCTAACTGCCTGGCTCCTACTCGCTCTTTCATTTATATTATCCATGGTGTTGGAATACAATGCTCAAAATGAGCAAAAAATCATTTTAGATTGATGAAACACAAAGAAGGATATCAAAATTGATAGTCGATGAATCAACTATCGTAAACAAACTAATACAACCCGGGGAAAACAATGAAGTTGGATAAGCTAGGTTAGTATTACTATATATCATGCCTTGACAACAGTCTTAGATTTAAGAATAATAAATTTTTAAATGCTCCAAACGAGCAACAAAATCGTCTTGAATCATCGAAACACTAAGGGGGTTATCGAAATCGATAGCTAAGAAAACAATTATCGAAAATAAATGAATGATTGCATATGGGAATTAAATTTCATACACTTGCCACCATTAGAGTTTTATAACATTTGATTCTCACTTATGCTTTATTTACACATCATAAATATTTCTAAAACATTTTAAAAACGCTTTTGAAAATGTCCTTTTAAAGTGGCAAATTATATTTCCAAATATATTAAAAAAGAAAGGTAAAAATTGAATGTCATTGAAAACATTCTCTACTATAAACCCTAAAATAATGTACATTTAGCTTTGTTTTTAAACATTCCTTATAAAGATTATCGCATTTATAAACTATCGTGTATATATTCAAAACAAAATTTATTTTCTTGAAAGATAATAAATTAATTTAAATACTTTTATTAATTTTAAACAATTTTAATCAATATAGAAGACGATTGATATAATTCTTTTACAAATTTTATAACCACACTAATTATCCCAAAAGTCCATAAATCAAACTATTATCTTTTTATACATTTTAAACAAAATTAATTATCCCCAAGGATAATAAATCAAATTTATAATCTTTTATGGATTTAAAACAATGTTAGTTATCCCAAAAGGTAATTAATCAAATTTATAATCATTTATAAATTTTAAAAAATATTAATCATCTCGAAAGACAATAAATCAAATTTATTACTTCTTTTATAAATTTTAATCAATACTTAACCTTTATTTTAAAAATTCTCGAAATATATAAAAATATAGTTTAAACAACTTTCAAAGTGCAAAAATGCGACAAAATATTTATTTTGTAAAAATACAAGCACAAGCTCAAAACATACAAGGGTTAAATGAGATGATATTTCATAAGTGACCGTGTAGCAAAAATCACTATAACAACATTTACACAAATCAAATTACATGATATTTCAACCAAACAACAATATTTCTATTCATCATAGTTATGGAGTTTTTCACTCAACTATTTGTCAAGCCGATTGAAAAAAAAAGAGTTTGCCCTCCACCCTAAATGTAAGAACCCTTGTATTAAAACTTTGCTATTTGCTGATGATGTTCTCCTTTTTACAAAACCAACCCAGACTTCCTTGAGATGTATATAAAAAGTGCCAAGGGAATTTTCTACTGCTATTGGCCTTCGGATAAACCATTAGAAGTCCTTTTTATCTATAGCCGGAGTGCCTGATGATCGAGGAAACATTATGCTTAGCTCATTCAATTTACCAGCTCTCACTTCAGATGTCAATCACCTTGGTGTTCCCTTGTCCATTAGAAGAATAAGCATCACTGCCTGCCTGCCTTTGTTTGAGAAAATAACCAGAACCATAAATAGTTGGTGCAGCAGGAACCTCTCTTATGTTGGTAGATTGACAATCATCAAGTTTATTCTCCATGCCATGACTGTGTTTGGTGCAAAAGTTTTATTCTTCCAGCTAAACTTATATCTAACATTAAGAAAGCTATGAATCATTTTATATGGTCCAGAAATATGCATTCTAGGAGGTTAATCCATATTTCTAGGGGGTTTTGGAATTAAAAGAATGGGTTTATGGAACTTAACTGCTTTTTCCAAACATTTTGATAGCATCATCAACAAACACCACAACTTGTGGCGGTAGATGGGCTGCTATGCATCATCTTGGAAAAAAACATTTTTGGACTATGGTAACTTCTCCACTTTGTAGATGGGTGTGCAGATCTATTCTCCAACTGAGAACTACTTTATTACCACATGCTTAATGTGCATTATCTTCTTCAAGCAGTGCATCCTTCTGGTTTGAGCTATCGTCTGCCATTGGCCTATTACTATGTAATTAACTAACCTATGATGAGATGAGGCAAACTAGGTTACCATTAACGGCTTTTGCTTCTGACTATATTTTAGATGGCATTGTGTGCTTGCCCTATGTGTCTAATCCAAGCGTGCAACACCTATGGAATCACATCTAGAATGTAGTGTGTCCTAGTGGAACTGATAGTTACTTATGGACAACAAGACATGTCAAGCATTCCATTGCAGTAATATACAAAGCTCTAGATGATTCGAATTATGTCTCTTGTTTCAGATGGAGCTCCATAGTTTGGAATAAGAAAAGTGCACAAAGATCAAGCCTTATGCTATGGAAGGTTTTAAGAAATGTTCATCTTACCAAAAAAACTTGAAAAATGTGGTACGAGTTTGGACACTTCATGTGAATTCTTTCATAGTTATATAGAGGATAATGTGCATCTGTTCTTTGGTTGTACCATTATCAGTGCAATGTGGTCCATGGTCCTTGCTAAGAGTGGCTTGTCTCCCCCGGTCCTATTTTTTTTGATAGGTGGAATAGAATTTTTAAGGCAAGGTAGCACGATGATCGCTCTTTGCAACTCCTTCTTATTCTTAAAGTTTTTGTTGAGGAAGTGTGGCATGAGGGAAATGATAGAGTTTTCCACAAGATAAGCAAGACTGAGGTAGTTTTATGCAATGATATGTATGATAAAATCGAGAGTGGAGCAAGAACTTTCAATTTGCTCGAGGCAAATGATTTTGAAATTTCATAAAATTAGGTTTTCCATTTTCTTCTTTCTTCTTTTCTTCTTGTTTGTTGTTTATTAATTTTTTCCTTGCTTCCTTCTCTTTGTTTTGTCTTTCTTCCTTTTGGTCGGTTGAGCTTGTTCAACTTACTCGTTTTTGTGCATTTCCAATAAATCAAGAAAGGAGCCAGTCAACCCTGCTTGCTTTGCAATGTATATATATATATATTGGTGAGAGATCCATTAGGACCTCTCTATAAAAGTCCCATATAATTCTCATATATATTGTGATGACCCGGAATTTTGAGCAATATCAATTTAATAATCTTTGTTAATAATTAAATTGATTTGATCATTTTACATTATAGATCGACAAGTTAAAATTCTTTTAAAGGCGAATAATAATAATTTGATAATATCTATTAACATTTTTCTTAACAATATAAAATAGGCAAGTTTAATTCTTTTGAAAACTAACGATTTGGAAATATTTTTTTAGCAATTTAAAATTGGTAATATTTATTTTTCCAAAAGTTAATTAAGATATTTTCTATTTATAATATGTATATATATTGGTATATATTATAAATAAGAAGTCTTTAAGTAATAAAAACTTTATATTCAAATTGTAATATATATGAATATATATATATATATATATATATATTATGATTTGGTTTGTGTTTTAAAATTTAATATAGTAATTATCAAAACTAATGATTAAAAATGTTTTCTATTTATAATGTAAATGTATATATATTTGTATATATTAGAAATAGAAAAATATTGATTTGAATTTAATAAGTGTTTTCAAACTTTATTATATATATAGTTTGTAACTTGAAATGTTAATTTGACTTAATACTTTTGAAATTTATATTTAAGATTTAACAAAGTTAATTTCTTATATATATATATATATTAAGATTTTGTTTTAAATAAGAATTAAATTTGAAGTTCACTTTCAATTTTTTTTCAATATTCTTTCATTTTAATTTTAACATAAGATAAGCGTGTTTTAAAATTTTATATGAAGAGTATTTAATTAAAAGATAAGTACATAAATATTACATAATTACATTCATTAAATTATAAAAAGGGAAAGTAATATTTGTAAATTATTAATTAAAAATTAGAAAATAACTTTTGTAAATATTAATTAAACATTATAACGCTTGTAAACAATTTGGCGTATATTAAAGACATTTGTAAACTTATGAACATATGTGTAAGCAAACTAGAGCATTAAAGTGACAAGTGTTATTCTCTTGATTAATTAAGTTTAAAATTTAATTGTAAAATAAAAAGGAGATATTTATCTTCAGCTAAAAATCCTTTTCTTCATTTTCAACTCAAACATAATACAAATCAAAGAAAAAGAAAACTGTAGAAATCTAGAAAATAAGAAAGAAGGAAATCTGTAAAATCTGAAGCAAAAAGGAAGATAGATGGAAATTCAATCAACAGCTACAAGATCTTCAAGTACAAACAAGCAATTCAGGAACATCAACATGCAAAAACTGGAATCAATCAAGCAATTCAGGAAATTCAAGAACATGCAAAGTGAATTTCAAAAGCATGGAAAGCAAATAAGTTTCTATCTCATGCAATTTTTGGTGAGTAAATGAAGTCTTTAAAAAACAGTTTAAATCTTGATTTCAACATGGTATTGTGATTGATATCATGTTGATTTTTGGAATACTTAAATTAAATTGGATGCAAGTTGAATTAAGTATATTGAATGCCTGTAAAGTTAAGAATTGTTACTGTGTTTATAAACAGTTTCAATTTTATAATAAAATTCAATAACTAGTTTTTGAATTTGAATTGGACTTGGAATTGTAAATAGAAGTTGTTTGTAATCAAGTAAGCTATCATCTAAAAATAATTACAAGTTTTTAAAATGAATAATTGGTTATAAATCTTTGAATTTACAGTAAAATTTAAAATTGGGTCAAAATTTATTATTTCAATATTAAGTTTGAATTACATAATTGGGTTCGTGATGCTAAATCATGATTTTTAATGGTTGAATCACGATTTTTAGGTTAGTATTTAGTGTGAATTTGGGGTTTGACTGATTTGGGCAAATTGGCCAATTCACGACGAACTACGGCGAGATGAGCGGCGAGGTTGAGCGTGGAGGTCAAAAAGAGGACAAGGATCATGGGAAAATTACTTTGGTAATTTTTAGTAGATCGTATTGACCGGAATTCGACTGTGTAGGGTTTTGCATCCTGTCTTTGTCGACATTGTTCATCTTGACTTCGCGGCGTCGAGGCACAACCGGTGTTGATCGCAGGTGTTGCCGTGGGGTTAGGAGGTTGTGACGTAGCAACGGTGGAGATGGTGGGTCTTCTCGAAGCTGGAGTTGCCGTGGAGGGTCGGTTTTCTGGTGATGGTGGTTTCGAACTGATGGGTTCAGAGGGTAAATCTTGATGCTCGATCGAAGTAGGATTTTTGGGTGTCGCGAATGGTTATCGTGGTTGAAGTCGACTTGTCGGATGCATGAGGGGAGTCCGCCGACGTTCGGCGGCGATGTGCACGTTGACGTGCACGGTTTCGTGCTTCTGCAGTGGGTTTTGGGAGAAGACAGGTTCGAGCTCGATGTTCACTTCGGGTACGTGATGTTTTGGCTCGAAGCAAGGTTTAGGGATGGGGATACTCGGGGCCGACGCGAGAAATTGCAGTGGTTTGCTCGTGTTTTTGGTTGAGTAGGTTTTTGTTTTGGATCAGAAGGTTTTAAAAAGTTTTAAAATTTAACAGTAATGTTTTAAGTTAAAACAAAGATAATATAATTTTGTAGATAATTCATGTTTTAAAACCAAAGGTAAAAACAAGTATTACTTATAAAACTAAATTTATTTCAAAGTTAGGTTTTAAACAAGTTCTTATATTTTGAAATAGAAAAGTTTTTAAAATAAATAAGTGAAATTTTAATAATAAAGTTTGTATTAAATTTTATTTAATAACTTTGGAAAGTTCAAAAGTTTTTAATTTGAATGTTTAGATTATTTTAATTATAATTGATTTCTAATATATTTTATTTTAAATAAAGTGTAATGATTTAGAATTTGGTAATCAATTATAATAAAGATTTTCTTAAGTAATTTAGAATTTTGATTTAAGATAAATAAATTTGTGAAAATAATTAAGATAATTCAATTTTTGTTAGTAATCAAAGTGTTATTGGTTAATATTAATAACCTAATTAAGATAATAATTTTCTTAATTAAGAATCTTTATAATATAAGAAATTAAGGAATCATTTAATTAAATTTAAATGATTAGTTAAATAATTAAGTAAGTAATTAGTGATTAATTAAAGATAATCATAATTATAATTATTGGGTGAAGTAATTGGTTACTGGTGGTAATTAAGTAAAAGAGTAATTATTTAACAAAGTAATTAGAGGTTAATTACTTTATGAAAGTAATTAAGTGGAAGTGATTAAGAGTTAATCACTTGAGATATTAATTAAAGAATTAATTAATACAATTAATTGAAGGTTTAAATTATTTAATTAATGGTTAATTAATAAAAGGATTAAGAGTATTTAATAATGTGATTAATTACTTGTTAAAGTAATTAATTAAGAAACAAATTTAATTAATGAAGTAATCATTAATTAATGGAAATAATTAATTAATTGTTAATTAATAATTAAAGGATAATTAATCTATAATTAAGTTTTAATTACTAAATGTAATTAAAAAGTAATTAATCAAATGTGGTTAATTAAAAGTAATTAATTAAATGTGGTTAATTAAAAGTAGTTAATCAAGAGTGTTTAATTAAAAGTAGTTAATCAAGTATGATTAACTAAAAAGTGATTAATCAAGTGTGATTAACTAAAAGATAATTAAGGGATAATTATCAGAATAATTAAAAGAATAATTAATAAAGTGTGATTAATTTAAAAGGGTTGAGAGAAAATTACTAGATATAATTAAGAAGTAATTAATCAAGATGATTAATTAAAATTGTAATTAAGGAATAATTACTTAAAGCAATTATGAGATAATTAATCAAGGATAATTAATTCAACGTGGATAATTAAGGGATGTTTAATTAATTAATTTGTAATTAATTAATGAATAAATAAACTGGATTGATGATAATCCAAGTGTTTAAGTAAGGAATTAATTTAACTAAGGATTAATTAAATTAATTAAGTTTGGATCAAACTTGCTTATGGACGATTAATGATTGGATGATAAATATCATTGGATGAGTTAATGATATTGGATGATACTGGATGTCATTGATTGATATGTGATGATATGAATATGATATATCTGAGATGTGATATATATGCCGCTTTGTGATATGTGTGGATGCATTTGATAATACTGGATTGTCTATCTGTGTGTTATGAATCATCCATTGATGTTAAAGTGATATTCTGAATATCTATTGTTTAAGACCCTTAAGTACAACTTGGACATTAAAATGGTATTTTGGATTCGGTGAGACCGGGATCGGGTTTCCATATTTGGATATCCAGAAACCACACGGATCCAAAATAAACGTTAGATCGTGAATCCAAGTGGAGTGCAAGTGAAGACTCGAGGTGTAAGAACTATTCGTCAGTATAACTCTAGGGGTGATTCCATGATGAGCTTGACGGAGATAGTATTTACAGGTTCGAGATGGTGATTCAGAGTGCAAAGGCTATGGTCGTTAACTCTGAGGGTGATTCCAAGATGAGTGCAATGAGATAGTGCCTTCGGTTCCGTTCGAACCCGGAACGGACTTGTATGGATAGAATGCTTTCAGAACATCGTCAAGTGGGCGATGAGCATTCTAAGTTAAATGTGTCCTATAAAGGTAATCGCAGCCTCAAGCCTCATCAACCGGGAATGGCTAAAACAGAGGAGGTGTAGCAAGGTTAAGTGGATCATGCCTAAGTAGGACGAGATTTACCCCTGTCTAGATGTCCCTTTCTATTTCGGCTTTGTGGGCGGTTTGATCTACAGCCAACTGCGGGGTGGTCTTGTTCGGGACTGTTCGGTAAGGAATGGTTCCGGCCTTGTGTTGCAGGGGATCAGGGGTGGTCCTCGGTACGGTGATCTAGGCCACGTACTGTGACGGGCGGTACCCCAGCAGCCCTGCCATTGTTGGAAACTCATTCTTCCTACAAGACCCTACGGTTTTGTTTGTATTACCCACTTTTGTGGCTAGTAGATGGAATTTAATGAATGTAACAATTTCGGCTATTTCATATTTACTTGAAAACCCTAGACACTATTATAATATCACTGGATTTCCTATCAAATGTTTAGGTTAGCGTAAGGTAAAAACTTTTCCATGTTTATGTGTGGGAAGTCTTACGTGATACCTTTCTTTCAAAGGATTCTCTAAAGTTAAGCAATCTTAAACCGTTTACTCACATCAGACCCCTGTCTGACACGAGTGTTTATTTTCTATTTTATTAAACTCTTGGGTACTCATATTACGTATGAGTAGTCAAGTGATTCAGGTTATCCTTGACGAATTCTAGAGGAGCTTTGGAGCAGGAGGCTTCAGCGTGTAGATATATAGATAGAGTTTCCACTGTGTGTTATTCTGTATTGATGTTCTTGTATTTTACATTAGACAGAAATGTTATAACTGTCTAAATTGAGATGTATAGTTGTGTACTCTGATGTATATGATACTATATATATGTTATATATTATATTTCATTCGTTCCGCTGTGAGATTCTGATGTGTTGTTGTTCTTTCTTCTCTTTCTTTTCTTCTTTTATCCCTTTCTTTCTTAAATAGTGATGCGTCTTTCTGGTGATAGAAAGTCGGATCGCTACAGCTGGTATCAGAGTGCTAAGTTGAGCGAATACCTAGGCTCTGGAGTGGTGTCTATCTTGAGAGAGCATACTTGTAATTTATACACACACACACACACACCCCCCTAATCTGTTGGGTTATCTGTTCGGATTTTCCAACATAGGTTATAAAGGTAGATAAGGTAGGAGTGTGTGTAACACGACTACCACTAATGGAAGAGGCTCATATGTTGTGGTTGGAAGTGTGTCTGTCGAGATTGTAGACCTAATACCGTCTCGAATAAGCTTTGTAGATTGTTAAAAGGATTTTATTGATCCCAGAGGAAGTATTTTCAAGAATTAGAGTATATTCTAGAAGTGTGAGGTTGATTTGCTCTCGAGTGAGTAGGGATTCTAAGAGTTGAATCTATCAGCTGAGCAGAAGCAGGTGATGGTATCTTGGTGACTTCAGGAAAGAATAGCTGTGTGATGGGATGCAGTATCCATAGATGGTTCTGGAGATGTTCTTTGGAGCAAGATTAGGATGGTGTTGAAGAAACGTTGATGCCTACTGCAGGAAAGATTCGGATGTTTAGAGATTTTTTGGATCTTAAGTAAGGGTGTCTTATCTATATTGAAGTATGAGACTAAGGTCGATGAGTTACCTCATTTCGGACATGGTTTCATTTGTTTTCCTTAAGAAGAACAAGTGGATGGTGTTTGATTTGGAGCCGAGTTTCTTGAGGAGATGTTTACTCGTTTCAAGGATCTTTTGATGGAATTGGGTGATAGTTTTGTGTTTCAAGGAGGTTGTGGTTAAGAATGATCTTTTGGATTAGCAGTATCATTGAAGTGAAGTTTGGAAGCAGCAGCGTGGACCCTTTTCTTCGATGATTCAGTAATCTTTGGGATTCTACTATCGGCAGACCAGGTAGATAGTGAAGGCTTATCCATTTCTTCGGGAAGCTCAGCAGAGCAGGATATTTGCTGGAAGTGATCTATCAGTTTTTGTGGTAAACAAGCCATTCTTGAAGATTGATCTTGATTAAGAAAGCTGTTCTAGTGGGTGAAGAGAGAACAGTTTCTTTGGAATCTGTACTGAGTAAGATCGCAAAAGTGACTTGCGATTAGTTGGAAAGCTTTGAGTATTCTTTTGTTTGATATTGAGGCATCTCATATGGAGGTAAAAGCTATTTAAGTAGTCAGAGATTTTCCAGAGGTTTTTGAGGAAATCAGAGGTCTACCTGAATCGAAGATTGAGTTTTCTTATCGACTTGGATTCCAGGAGAAATACCGATGGATCAACCATGTAGAGGGATGACTCTTAGAGCGAGAAGAGTTTGGTGAAGTAGCTCAGGATTCTTGAGGAAGGATTAATCATCTAGTTTTCTAGTTAAGGTTCTGCTGGAATGTTTTGACCAAGTGGAATGGTCACTACGATTTTATGAGTCGGATGAGCAGGGTATGAAGAAAGATTATGCTCGAGTTCTTCGATAGCATTCTTATCTACTCCAGATCAGAGTTGTGCAGCGAAAGCGAGATAGCAGTTATTCCAGAGTAGGAGCAACCGGAAGTTGTAGTTTCCTTGGATTAAAGGATTTCTACAGGAAATTCAAGTACGAAGAAATTTTCTAGATTTGAAAGGTAAGGTCGTCAGGTGCAACTGTTTGGCTATTCCAGATAAGAGAGGTAGGTCTGAAGTCCATTGATGCTTATGGAATAGAGTTATGTATTGGATTTCAGCAAATTTTTAGGAGAGCCATTTTGTTGAGTTGGATCAGGAAATTGGTTTGATTTTGGTCCAGTTTGTTCATGAAGCAATCAGCAAGGGTTAGGCTGATCAGGAAGGATGATGGTGACTCAGAATCATCAGAAGAGTTATGCAGTTAAGGATTGAGGAGATTTGGAATGAGAAGTTGGAATTTGGATATTGCTTTAGTTTTATCCGATCAAAGGAGATATAAGATTTAGTAAAACTGGAGGGCTAGCTCCGGAAGTATTTTGAGATTTTCCTGTGTTCTCTAAAGATTAGATTTTGATCTACATGATTGAATTGCCTATTCGGATAACTGGAATTCATTGTATTTCACATATCTCTGAGGAATACGTGTATGATTCATCGAGTGATAGAATTAGCAGTTCAGAAGGATCTAGTAGTTGAGCTGGTCTTGAGTTTAGTTTGATATCTTGTTCAAATTTGTAGGATCAGATGAGAGGAGTTCTTGGTTATAGTAGTATAGTTACTTAAGATTCTGTAGAGCGAGTATTCCAGTATAGGTACCTGGAAAACTCTTGATAATATTAGGAAGTCCTATTCAGAATTTTGTTTGGATAGATAAAATTATTCGTTTGAATTGGTTGTTATGGTTGCTATGATTGATAGTATATGATTGATTGTGTGATTGCTGATTTAAAATTTAAATTCTTTTGCTGGGTTATTAAATTATCTTTGCTTTTAAATTTCGGGGACGAAATTCTTTTAAGGGGGGAGGAATGTGATGACCCGGAATTTTGAGCAATATCAATTTAATAATCTTTGTTAATAATTAAATTGATTTGATCATTTTACATTATAAATTGACAAGTTAAAATTCTTTTAAAGGCTAATAATAATAATTTGATAATATCAATTAACATTTTTCTTAATAATATAAAATAGGCAAGTTTAATTCTTTTGAAAACTAATGATTTGGAAATATTTATTTTAGCAATATAAAATTGGTAATATTTAGTTTTCCAAAAGTTAATCAAGATATTTTCTATTTATAATATGTATATATATTGGTATATATTATATATAAGAAGTCTTTAAGTAATAAAAACTTTATATTCAAATTGTAATATATATGAATATATATATATATATATATATTATGATTTGGTTTGTGTTTTAAAATTTAATATAGTAATTATCAAAACTAATGATTAAAAATGTTTTCTATTTATAATGTAAATGTATATATATTTGTATATATTAGAAATAGAAAAATATTGATTTGAATTTAATAAGTGTTTTCAAACTTTATTACGTATATAGTTTGTAATTTGAAAGTTAATTTGACTTAATACTTTTGAAATTGATATTTGAGATTTAAATTTTAATAACAAAGTTAATTTCTTATTTATATATATATATATTAAGCTTTTGTTTAAAATAAGAATTAAATTTGAAGTTCACTTTCAATTGTTTTCAATATTCTTTCATTTTAATTTTAACATAAGATAAGCTTGTTTTAAAATTTTATATGAAGAGTATTTAATTAAAAGATAAGTACATAAATATCACATAATTACATTCATTAAATTATAAAAAGGAAAAGTAATATTTGTAAATTATTAATAAAACATTAGAAAATAAATTTTGTAAATATTAATTAAACATTATAACACTTGTAAACAATTTGGTGTATATTAAAGACATTTGTAAACTTATGAACATATGTGTAAGCAAACTAGAGCATTAAAGTGACAAGTGTTATTCTCTTGATTAATTATGTTTAAAATTTAATTGTAAAATAAAAAGGAGAGATTTATCTTCAGCTAAAAATCTTTTTCTTCATTTTCAACTCAAACATAATACAAATCAAAGAAAAAGAAAACTGTAGAAATCTGGAAAATAAGAAAGAAGGAAATCTGTAAAATCTGAAACAAAAAGGAAGATAGCTGGAAATTCAATCAACAACTACAAGATCTTCAATTACAAACAAGAAATTTAGGAACATCAACATGCAAAAACTGGAGTCAATCAAGCAATTTAGGAAATTTAAGAACATGCAAAGTGAATTTCAAAAGCCTGGAAAGAAAATAAGTTTCTGTCTCCTGCAATTTTTGGTGAGTAAATGGAATCTTTTAAAAACATTTTAAATCTTGATTTCAACTTGGTATTGTGATGGATATAATGATGTTTTTTGGAATACTTAAATTAAATTGGATGCATGTTGAATTGAGTATATTAAATGCCTGTAAAGTTAAGAATTGTTACCGTGTTTTTAAACAGTTTCAATTTTATAATAAAATTCAATAACTAGTTTTTGAATTCGAATTGGACTTGGAATTGTAAATAGAAGTTGTTTGTAATAAAGTAATCTATCATCTAAAAATAATTACAAGTTTTTAAAATGAATAATTGGTTATAAATCTTCGAATTTACAGTAAAATTTAAAATTGGGTCAAAATTTTATTATTTCAGTATTAAGTTTGAATTACATAATTGGGTTCGTGATGCTAAATCATGATTTTTAATGGTTGAATCACGATTTTTGGGTTAGTATTTAGTGTGAATTTGGGGTTTGACTGATTTGGGAAAATTGGCCGATTCACGACGAACTACGGCGAGATGAGTGGCGAGGTTGAGCGTGGAGGTCAAGGAGAGGACAAGGATCATGGGAAAATTACTTTGGTAATTTTTAGTGGATCGTGTTGACCGGAATTCGATCGTGTAGGGTTTTTCATCCTGTCTTTGTCGACATTGTTCATCTTGACTTCACGGCGTCGAGGCACAACCGGTGTTGATCGCAGGTGTTGCCGTAGGGTTAGGAGGTTGTGATGTAGCTACGGTGGAGATAGTGGGTCTTCTCGAAGCTGGAGTTGCCGTGGAGGGTCGGTTTTCTGGTGATGGTGGTTTCGAACTGATGGGTTCAGAGGGTAAATCTTGATGCTCGATCGAAGTAGGATTTTTGGGTGTCGCGAGTGGTTGTCGTGGTTGAAGTCGACTTGTCGGAGGCATGAGGGGAGTTCGCCGATGTTCGGCGGCGATGTGCACGTTGACGTGCATGGTTTCGTGCTTCTGCAGTGGGTTTTGGGAGAAGACAGGTTCGAGCTCGAAGTTCGCTTCGGGTATGTGATGTTTTGGCTCGAAGCAAGGTTTAGGGATGAGGATACTCGGGGCCGACGCGAGAAATTGCAGTGGTTTGCTCGTGTTTTTGATTGAGCAGGTTTTTGTTTTGGATCAGGAAGTTTTAAAAAGTTTTAAAATTTAACAGTAATGCTTTAAAAGTTTTAAAACAAAAATAATATGATTTTGCAGACAATTCAAGTTTTAAAACCAAAGGTAAAAACAAGTATTACTTATAAAACTAAATTTATTTCAAAGTTAGGTTTCAAACAAGTTCTTATATTTTGAAAAAGAAAAGTTTTTAAAATAAACAAGTGAAATTTTAATAATAAAGTTTGTGTTAAATTTTATTTTATAACTTTAGAAAGTTCGAAAGTTTTTAATTTGAATGTTTAGATTATTTTAATTATAATTGTTTTCTAATATATTTTATTTTAAATAAAGTGTAATGATTTAGAATTTGGTAATCAATTATAATAAAGATTTTCTTAAGTAATTTAGAATTTTGATCTAAGATAAATAAATTTGTGAAAATAATTAAGATAATTCAATTTTTGTTAGTAATCAAAGTGTTATTGGTTAATATTAATAACCTAATTAAGATAATGATTTTTATAATTAAGAATCTTTATAATATAAGAAATTAAGGAATCATTTAATCAAATTTAAGTAATTAGTTAAATAATTAATTAAGTAAATTAATTAGTGATTAATTAAAGATAATCACTTTGGAGTTAATTAAGTATAATTACTGGGTGAAGTAATTAAGTAATTGGTTACTGGTGGTAATTAAGTAAAAGAGTAATTATTTAACAAAGTAATTAGGGGTTAATTACTTTATGAAAGCAATTAAGTGGAAGTGATTAAGAGTTAATCACTTGAGATATTAATTGAAGAATTAATTAATACAATTAATTGAAGGTTTAAATTATTTAATTAATGGTTAATTAATAAAAGGATTAAGAGTATTTAATAATGTGATTAATTACTTATTAAAGTAATTAGTTAAGAAACAA
The DNA here is from genome assembly GCA_030765085.1 of Allium cepa. Taxonomy (NCBI): domain Eukaryota; kingdom Viridiplantae; phylum Streptophyta; class Magnoliopsida; order Asparagales; family Amaryllidaceae; genus Allium; species Allium cepa. The sequence continues at coordinate 210,662,068 of CM060934.1, forward strand.
ATTAAATTAATGAAGTAATCATTAATTAATGGAGATAATTAATTAATTTTAATTAATAATTAAAGGATAATTAATTTATAATTAAGGTTTAATTACTAAATGTAATTAAAAAGTAATTAATCAAATGTGATTAATTAAAAGTAATTAATTAAATGTGATTAATTAAAAGTAGTTAAAAGTAGTTAATCAAGAGTGTTTAATTAAAAGTAGTTAATCAAGTATGATTAATTAAAAAGTGATTAATCAAGTGTGATTAATTAAAAGATAATTAAGGGATAATTATCATAAAAAATAAAAGAATAATTAATCAAGTGCGATTAATTTAAAAGGGTAATTAAGAGATAATTACTTGATACAATTAAGAAGTAATTAATCAAGATGATTAATTAAAATTGTAATTAAGGAATAATTACTTAAAGCAATTATGAGATAATTAATCAAGGATAATTAATTCAAAGTGGATAATTAAGGGATGTCTAATTAATTAATTTGTAATTAATTAATGAATAAGTAAACTGGATTGATGATAATCCAAGTGTTTATGTAAGGAATTAATTTAATTAAGTATTAATTAAATTAAGTATTAATTAAATTAATCAAGTTTGGACCAAACTTGTTTATGAACGATTAATGATTGGATGATAAATATCATTGGATGAGTTAATGATATTGGATGTCATTGATTGATATGTGATGATAGGAATATGATATATCTGAGATGTGATATATATGCTGCTTTGTGATATGTGTGGATGCATTTGATAATAGTGGATTGTCTATCTATGTGTTATGAATCATCTATTGATGTTAAAGTGATATTCTGAATATCTATTGTTTAAAACCCTTAAGTACAACTTGGACATTAAAATGGAGTTTTGGATTCGGTGAGACCGGGATCAGGTTTCCATATTTGGATATCTGAAAACCACACTGATCCAAAATAAACGTTAGGTCGTGAATCCCAGTGGAGTGCAAGTGAAGACTCGAGGTGTTAGAACTATTCGTCAGTATAACTCTGGGGGTGATTCCGTGATGAGTTTGACGGAGAAAGTATTTACAGGTTTGAGATGGTGATTCAGAGTGCAAGGGCTATGGTCGTTAACTCTGAGGGTGATTCCAAGATGAATGCAACGAGATAGTGCCTTCGGTTCCGTTCGAACCCGGAACGGACTTGTATGGATTGAATGCTTTCAGAACATCGTCAGGTGGACGATGAGCATTTTAAGTTAAATGTGTCCTACAAAGGTAATCGCAGCCTCAAGCCTCATCAACCGGGAATGGCTAAAACAGGGGAGGTGCAGCAAGGTTAAGTGGGTCATGCCCAAGCAGGACGAGATTTACCTTTTATTTCGGCTTTGTGGGCAGTTGGATCTGCAGCCAACTGCGGGGTGGTCTTGTTCGGGACTGTTCAGTAAGGAATAGTTTCAGCCTTGTGTTGCAGGGGATCGGGAGTGGTCCTCGGTACGGTGATCTAGGGCACGTACTTTGACGAGCGGTACCCCAGTAGCTCTGGCATTGTTGGAAACTCATTCTTCCTACGAGACCCTACGGTTTTGTTTGTATTACCCACTTTTGTGGCTAGTAGCTGGAATTTAACGAATGTAACAATTTTGGCTATTTCATATTTACTTGAAAACCCTAGACACTATTATAATATCACTGGATTTCTTATCAAATGTTTTGGTTAGCGTAAGGTAAAAACTTTTCCATGTTTATGTGTGGGAAGTCTTACATGATACCTTTCTTTCAAAGGATTTTCTAAAGTTAAGCAATCTTAAACCGTTTACTCACACCAGACCCCTGTCTGACCCGAGTGTTTATTTTCTGTTTTATTAAACTCTTGGGTACACATATTACGTATGAGTAGTCAAGTGATTCAGGTTATCCTTGACGAATTCTGGAGGAGCTTTGGAGTAGGAGGCTTCAGCGTGTAGATATATAGATAGAGTTTCCGCTGTGTGTTATTCTGTATTGATGTTCTTGTAATGTACATTAGACATAAATGTTATAACTGTCTAAATTGAGATGTATAGTTGTGTACTCTGATGTATATGATACTATATATATGTTATATATTATATTTCATTCGTTTCGCTGTGAGATCCTGATGTGTTGTTGTTCTTTCTTCTCTTTCTTTTCTTCTTCTATCCCTTTCTTTCTTAAATAGTGATGCGTCTTTCTGGTGATAGAAAGTTGGGTCGCTACATATATATGCACTCTAAAGTGTCCTGTAGCGATCTATTTGCTATGAAACACTTCAACTTCTTCTTTTTATCCACCGCAACATAATGGTTATTTATGTTGTCCACTTTCTAAGCGGGAATCAAATCCATGCAAACAATCAAACAACAATAACAAACATATTAATGTCAAAATTAGAAAGTAATAGTTAACATATCATTTATTAAAAAATCCATATATTAATTAACTTCAAAAAAAATCTTTTTGCTTTGCAAGCGTAGAACGGTAATTTATTTTGCTCGATAGATATCCATAATAATCTATTCAATTTTATTAAAGTAGAATAGTGTTTTATTCTATAAATAAGGTATCACAAACGAAGTATAACTAATTGAAATATGTTAAATAATATAAAAATGAATTAATATGATTTTGTTATTAATTTATACCTCATTAAAACTATTGACTATCATCCAAATATTCAACTATAATCTATAGCAACACAGATATTATACTATTTATTTTGAGGTACGTAACTTACAGAGATTCCAATTGATGCTTTTGCATTTGCTTCGATCTAAAATTGAACGAAATTCAATTTTATCTCAAAATAAAACTAGCTTTGAATTTGAAGAATCCAACTCCTATGCATAAATAATGTTTCTACAAGTCCAATGCAACTGATCGCATCCAAATCCGACCTCGTATGAAATAGTTACTAAATTTATGAGGTTTTAGATTTAAATAATTAAATCAATACACTTAATTACTTAATTAATAAACTAATAACCTTGGTTAAAATCAAACTGTTTCCTCCCCCAGACAGGTTCCCGCTCCTATACATCAATGCATGCCAAATTCGTGCACGTCTTCCTAATGATACGAAGCTACGCTCCTCCATTCGACGAACCGACTTCGCCGTTAGCCTTCTCTCTGTGATGTTGACTTGCCTGACCCATCACCATCATGCTCGACATCATAAATGAAATTGTGACCTGGCACAAAATTTGCTACAATCTAATCAGATTAGACCACCCAAAACGCAACTGAGCTCCACCCAACTCCAGCCACGGCTGGTCCTCACCTCGATAAACCTAAATCTAACCTCACCTTTGCTAATCATCAACCAATCTCCAAAAATCACAAACCCTAAATCCTCTACACTCATGCATAAACTGTCGATCTCAGCAAAACTCGACCGCACCCAATAAAACGTATTTATACTCGTAGATCTCCTTGATATGAAATCAAAGAAACTTGCTTTATTTTTTTTCATAGCCTAGATTAATAGATCCTGATTTTTAAATATGGAGGTTTAATTTTCTTTTTGTTTACAGGAGTACGAAAATGAGCCAGAGAGAAAAGTGAAGTGTGTTGAACAATCTAAGTGTATTGTATGTTTATTAACAAATTTCTGGTATCTCGCTGCATAGAATTTCGTTCACGTATGAATCGAAAATAACAAAACAGAAATACGATCACACACAAAAATGCAACATGATTATAAAACAATAATAAAATACACTTGTTATCTTATTATACTAAATTTCAAAAATACCATCATTTGTCAAAAATACGTCAAATGACAATTTAAATATTTTCTAAATTAAAAATTACGGAAAAGTCCTATAAATTCAATTAAAAATGTTATAATGGAAATCTAATCATTTTATTAATAAATTATTTTCTTGTTATTTATTGAAACTAGTTATTATTTAAATAAATTTACAAAATGAGTTCACCATTATTATTTATTAATTTATGGGAGTTAAATAAGGTCATTAATCTATTTAATTAATATTTAATTCACTATTCCAAATATTGAATAATCACCATATTAGAGTATAAGTTATTAACTTTGCAAAAATTTATTTAAAAATTTGAAATTAATTAGATATTCAAAAATTAAAACAATAAACAATTCTCTTGTAAAATTAATTGTTTTAGCAAAGAGTAATCAATAAATAGGCTAATATGAATGTAAGCTAAAGATTTTGATGAACTTCTGTGAAAATTCTATGTCACTTCTCTCTTCAATTTCTTACAATTTTCATTTATTGACTACATTTATTGACTACATTTATTGACTACATTTGCTCAAATCCACCTACAAATTTTGTAAACAGAAATCAGATTGGAAGAATGATGAAGAATATGCGAAGATGTTGTTATCCCGGTAGAAAAAGAGGATAAATATGTTTTTCTAACGAATGAAACAATAAAGGGTAATGAAAGCAGTTGAAAATCAAGACCTGAGGCTGGAAATGATGGACAGTGGTACATGGACCTACAATACTTAACCTCTAGCCTTCATAATTGATCTGTACTAATCAACCCCATTGATTGTTATCGATTGATTTGGACAACCAAGAAGGGTTGATATGAATCCCAAATAAGGAAGGAACAAATGCAAGCTTACAACTGCATGGAGAAGAACCAAAAGGCCCCTACAAAAATAGGGGGCACAAGAAAGCCTTGGATTAAAGTCATGTTGGACCTCAATCATTTCACCTGAATTAGAAAGATCATATAGCTAAGATAATACATAAGTGCTTTGAAGTAGAGCCTAAGATCAAAGTTTGGAGGATGTGAATCAAAACTCATTCACCCTATATATTCGATATATTAGGAATCCACCTGATTTCAAGCTACCTACATTGGAGCTATATGGTGGAAGAACTTATCCTACTGTGCATCTTATGAGATACATCCAATACATGGGAGCGTTAGGTGCTTAGAAGTAAGTGATCAGTTATTTTTTCCCATTGTCCTTAACTAATTTGGCAACCATGTAAGTTTGTAATCTTTATAATAAATCCATTATCACATAGGCTGAATTAGTTGAGAAATTCATGAGCTCGTTCAGGGTTCTTATTATTCAACTAAGAAGTGTGTGTCATTTTCAAACTTGAAATAAAGGAAGAAGAAACCATTTCGAATTTATTTAACCAAATTTAATGTTGCAACCACTATGATTAAACAGCCAAATTTGTCAATGATTCTTATGCCTGTGATTGCAGGAGTCGATGATCATACTGAGTTTGAAAGGCATTGTCAAGGGACCCAAAAATGGATCTAATAGACTTCTATTATGAAGATGAAAGGTATTTATGTCAAGAAATCATGGAATATAAAAATGTTAGAATAAATGATGTTGGGAACAGAAGACAATTCAAGATAGGACTCATAAAGGATAAATTAAATAGAAAGACTAATGATAGTTTCGAAGCTCTAAAGCATCAAAAGAGGAGGGAACCAAAGTTTTCTTCCTATAATAACTTGATCTAGAGTATTTATTGAATAATTAAGGGGAATATTTAACATAGAAAGACTCCTAAGAATGAGCCTATGGAATAGGAAAGAAAGACTGTAAAATTCTATTTGCTCCATGAGTTGAATGGACATGAGACGAATGAGTTCAGGTACTCAAGAGATTTGGCAGAGAAGCAAGTCCAAAGTATCTATTGCAATGATATGTGAGTAATCCAATAAGTACAATGCACACCACAGTCATGCCACTAAAGTAACCATTTGATGTCACAAACTACCTTGGTTGCATTGGAGGACATGTACATAATGGTTATTCAATGATCGGGATTGATTGATATTGACCATTTCATGTTACTCTATTTGTTATTAAGATAAACTATAAATGTTTACTAAATGGAATAATAGCTTAGGTTTTTGTTTGTTTCACTTTGATTTTGAATTAATAAGATTATTTGAATAGTTAGTTGATTGATTTATTAGTCATGAATTTGGTCATGAATTCATTTGAACATGTTATCTGATTTTGAATTTTTTATGAGTTACTAATCAAATTAGATTATTCCTTATATTCGATGCATGAACCAATAGATTATGGTTCTCCCGACTATAGAGACAAGGTGATAAGCAATGAAATACAAATACCCTCACCAAATAGTGAGGGGGAGCTTATATAGGACAAAAGGTCCTTTCACCGAAGAGTAAGTATAAGGATTGGCCTTAAAAATTGAGTCCCATTATCAGAGAGTGAGTGGATGGATTAACATATATTTATGAATATCTTATCCAAAGAGATAAAAATTTCACTTCAAGGTATGAACAGTTTATTTTAGAATGACTTGATTTATATTATTAAATGATAGATAGATGTTATTGCCTTGATCCAATTATTATCTGGTCTTTTGACCCAGCAATATCTAGGCTGACGAAAGAAGTTAGACTCAATGATAGATAGAGAAGGTAGTTCAGAGAGGTAATCATAGAGTCCATAGATCAAGCGTAGATGATAATATGATGGAACGATCAAGCAAAGCCATTAGATGGACTCTACAGAACATTCTAAGTATGGAATAGTGTTTCCCCTAGGTAGGGGACCAGATCGAATCACTATGGCTATGAACAAACTGGATCAGTACTTCAACTCAATACGTATCGATTGATATCTCTTAAACATGAAAGCAACTATGCAAACAACTTTAAAAACATAAAGCTAGCATAGAGAGGGACCCACCTGATCAATTGCAGCTCGTCACATAGCTAGAAAGACTGATTGACCATAATCGCAAGATACTGGGAATTGGGCCATGATTTTTTTGGTGACCTCATCTACATCTAGAGATTCTGCTGATGAATTTTCAAGAAGATATTCAGTTGCCTACGCCTATAAATACGGGGTTCATAGCTCATCCGAAGGATCATTACACTGTTATTTCTTTGTATTCCATTGTAATTATGGATTCCGATCCGATCCCTCTTGTACTTATAAATTCGAGTGGTTAATAAAGCAATTTTATCAAAGCGGACACATGCATTCGACGCTACAACATTACAAATCTGTTTGTCATTGTTTTTTTTACTAGTTTTCTACTTGTTTCCTCTATTTTAATTTAGATTTCTTCATTTATTTCTCTACATATAATCAATTAGGTGATCGTGCTAACTTTTGATGTAAACATTTTGTTGCTTTCATTGAGAGATGAATTCTCAACCCAATTTTATGTCATCATGTACTGGTGGATTCCTGTATCTGCAAGAGTTAGCAAAGATATTCCTGGAGCAAATCTGCATGCATAGGACTCGCCCTAAGGATGTAATCTCATTCTCCAGCTTGATCCAAGCACCGGGGGAGTCATTGAAAGGTTTTTTGGAAAGGTTTACTGCAACTGTTACATAAGTTAGTAATCCAAATGATGATGCAATAATAATGGCACTAACCAGGGGAGTCGATCCCAATTTCGAGTTTGGCAATTGGTTAGTAGAAAAGTGTCTTTCTACATTGGATTGTTTCTTTGCAGGGCAAAGCGAACCAAGAAGAGAGATGTTGCAAACCCAAGCATCGAGTGAGTACAAAGTAATGTAGTAGTAAAGCGGTCTCGTGATAGTTCGGGAAAAGTGTGGATAAATGTTCAAAACAAACTGAATAAGCATAAGAAAGGAGGTGATAGAAACACGACCGAAGATGGGACTTTAGGAAAGGGAAGCCGAGGATCCCATTTTTTGATACTACACGCTATTGAATACGTCACTAGAGAATGTTACCTATCGACGTGTAACACTATGCAGTATAGGAAACCACCTTCGAAGGAACCAATGGAGAAGCATAGATAGTCTGATAAGTACTGTAGATTTCATGAGAGTTATGGACATACCACGGACGATGTGCTCACGTTTTTAATGTTATTGAGAAGTTAATTAGAGAAAGAAAGTTACAACATTTTGTTAAAGCCCAACAGGATGGCGGGTAAAGGACATCCGATCCCAACCGAGGGCAAGCCTCGCCAAAAATAGAGGAACCTCGGTGGATAGTAGGGAGAATATTTATTAATACCACTGTTGGAGGACCACATCCGGCCGACAAAAGCAGGTATAAAATAGAGCGTTACGTGATAGCTATCAAATATGTTGACAACGAATGTTGTTCGAACATGTAGGACGGTGCTCCAGCAAAGCAGCAGTGAATATGAAAAACGATATCATGTTTTGGAGCAGAGATGCAGATAAGGTGGAGGCCTCTACGATTGACCCAATGGTGATTTCGGCCATGATCATCACCGCCATGGTGAGAAAGATTCCTAATGATTGTGGAAATTCCATGAATATTATTTTTAAGAAGGCATATGACTAGATGTTATTGGAAGTCAAAGATCCGAGACAATGCAAAGCCAATATTCATAGCTTTAACAGTATTGCAACCGAAGTGGTGGAGTTACCGGTGAAGTTAGAAGGAGATAGCAGCCAAAGGAGAGTGTGGGTGCTGCCATTTGTTGTGATAGATGTGAGCTCTTCATACAATGCTTTTGTTGGCCAACTGGCCCTTTTTGAATTCAAGGCATCAATCGCCCTTTGGTGTTTAATGCTAAAATTCCCGATAGAGAATGGCATGTGAATTATCCATTGAAATCAGGTGACTAGACGTGCCTGATATGTGGCTGAGTTGAGAGATGGTCAACGAAGGGAGAAAGGAAAGGAGCGGAGAAGCCTCATTACATCGATACTAATAAAGCTTAGCAATCAGCGTCCAGGCCTTGGCTCGGACACCACAGTGGTTCTATAAGAATATAGATCTGAGAGATGAAGAAGAGGAGCCCAAAGATACCAGGGCTGCACATCCTGTGCCGACGATTGACATCATAGCTAGCCACGATGACCTATCATGGGTCCTGAAGATTGGATCACTGCTCAGTGCAACGATAATGAAGGAATTGGCTAGCTTTCTTCGAGCGAATCTTGATGTCTTCGCTTGGGCTCGTTTTGATATGTATGGGATCTCGCCGACCATCACGAGCCATGCATTGAATATCAACCCGAGGCATGTCTCGGTGAAACAAAAGTGACGCGGCATGGATCCGAAGAGATCTGCTGCAATTAAAGAAGAGGTTGATAAACTCAAGAACAATGGGTTTATCTATAACGCACTCTACCTGAATTGGGTATCTATTCCATTTCTTGTGAGAAAAGCTAATGAAAAGTGGCATGCATGCGTCGATTACTTTGACTTGAACAAGGCATGATTGAAAGGAAGATTTCCACTTTTGAGGATCGACCAGCAGGTAGGCTCAACCATCGGCATGAAATGCTTTCATTCATGGATGTGTACTCTAGATACAATCATATTTCAATGCATGTGCTAGACCAGGAAAAACTAGCTTCATTACCAACCTTGGACTATAATGTTACATTGAGATGACTTTTGGATTAAAAACCGCTGGAGCTACTTACCAAAGACTGGTCAATCGGATGTTCAAAGACCAGATCGGGAGATCGATGGAAGTATATATGGATAATATGCTCGTGAAGTTAAGGTAATCAAACAACCATATCAATGAACTAACAGAGATGTTCAATGTTCTTCGAAAGTATGGAATGAAATTTAATCCCTTGAAATTCACTTTTGGCATTGCATCAGGAAAATTCTTGGGTTTAATCGTCCTCTCTCATGGAATTTCAGCCAATCTAGAGAAGATTTAGGCGATAAGGAATACCCAGATGTTGAAGACAATCAAGCAGGTGCAAATTATAAATGGGAAGGTTGCCACCCTAAGTCGGTTCATAACCAAAGTCACTGACGAATGCATTCCTTTCTTTGACTTAATTAGGAGAACAAAGAGAAACTTTGAATGGACATAGGATTGTATTGATGCGTTTTAAGCTCTGGTACATCACTTAGAGAGACCTCCATCTTCTCTAAGCCATTGGATCATGAAGACCCATACGTCTATTTAAACATGAATAGTACATGCCATGAATGCAGAACCGCGGTGTGAAGAGAATCGAATCCAAAGGCCAGTATAATATGTTAGTAAGCGGTTGATAGGTGCTTAAAGAAACCATCTGAATCTAGAAAACTCGCGTACTACCTATCGATTGCGTCAAAAAAGCTCCGCCCTTATTCCCAGGCTCATCCCATCTAGATCCTACAGTGACCTGAGACATCTAGAAGGTTTCCTAGATGGAACATCGAATTGAGCCATTTCGGTATCACTTATCTCCCTCGAAGAGCCATTCAGGGAAAAGCACTGGCAGACTTCACAACAGAATTCACTGCAAAAGACGACTCTTGGGAGAGCAGTGAAGAACCTACCATCTAATGGAAGATGTATATGTATGAGGCATCTAACAATCAGTGTTCTAGTGTTGGATTCATACAGGTAACTCATGAGCAATGCTCAATCTGCTATGCCTTGAAATTTCACTCCCCTGCAACGAATCGAAGCCGAATATAAAGCCATGATTACTTGGCTTAAAATGGCTAGTCATAAGTTTTTGTGATACCTAGTTAGTAGTGTATCAAGTCAGGGGAGAAAATCAGGCCAAAGGAGCATGACCTGCTCTTTATCTCAACCGGGTTAAAGAGAAGCTAAGCGATTTCGAACATTATACCATTTCACATGTCCCTAGAGAACAAAACGAAAAAGCCAACTCTCTGGAATAGCTGGCCAGATTTGGGGATGCATAGCAAATGGGCTTAGTCCCAGTTGAAGTACTCAATGCTACGAGCATTAGGCAGAAGGTGATCGATTGGGTCTTAGAAATAGAGCCTAAAAAGGGGTAGTGGATGACTATGATTAAAGACTATTTGCAAAAGGGAATCTTTCCCGAATGGGGAATGAAAAATGATAGATCCTTCATAAAGCTTCAGGACACATCCTTCAAGAAAGAGTCATGTACATGAAGGGTTTCTCAGTCCCCCTACTTTGGTGCATTACCAACGATGAAATCAAGCACGTATTAAGAGAAGTCGATGAAGGAGAATGTGACAATTACACCACGGAGCAAACCTTGGCAAAGAAGATACTTCGCTATGGTTGTTTCTGGCCAACTGTCAATTGAGACACAGCTGATTATGCTAGACGATGTGACAAGTGTCGGATGTTTGTAAAGATTCCAAGATCCCCGCCTACGGTAATCACTCAGATGGTCAGTATATGACCATTTGCTACTTTGGTATTTACATCATCGGTTCCTAGCGATTTCCCTAGGTAGTGCGAAGTACTTCCTTACTAATTTCCAAAGGTAGCACGAAGTATGCCATCTTAGCAGTTGATTACTTCACTAAATGAGCTGAAGCCGAACTTTTTGTCACAATCACCATGAAGAAAGTAATCAAATTTGTTATTTGAAACATCATCTGTCATTTTGGTCTTCCTTGAACAAACATAACTGACAACGGGACCCATTTTGATAGTATTGAATTTAAAGACTTCTGTCACCAACATCATATCTAGAAAAGATTTGCAGCAATTTCTTCCCTCAAGCTAATGGACAGGTTAAAGCTATAAAAAAACATAAAGTACATTCTGAAGCAGCATTTGGAAAAGGCTAGTGGCAGGTGGATTGACGAACTCCTGTCAGCATTATGGGCATACAGAACCACCTACAAGTCTGTGACTGGTCATACTCCATTTGCCCTGGCTTAATACTTCGAAGATGTGATTCATGTAGAACTTGAAGTCCCTTCGCATTGAGTGACTTACTATAACTTCAGAACTAACAAAGATCTCCTTTTGGAATCTATAAACATGATTGATTTGAAATGCGAAGGAGCTAACTTAGGGGAAGCTGCACAGCAACACCAAATCGCTCGGTACTACAATGTTAAAGTCTGTCTTAGGACCTTTGAAATTGGAGATCCCATCCTGAAACGGATCTTTCATAGCCCTATAAATATGGGTCCGAGATGGGAAGGACCATATGTCATCAATCAAAAGATGGAGATGGAACTTTCAAGCTAACGACCGTCAATGGAATCATACTTCCTAAAGCATAGAATAGTAAGCATTTACGATGCAATTTCACTTAGTTTTGTTTCATTTAATTATACTTCATTTCAAAATTCTTTTGTAGTTGAATCCAAAGCAGACTAATGAAACAGATATTGTTGCTTCTTTTTTAGTTTGCAATAAAATATAAAGTTCCTTCTATATCTATAAACTATTTGTGCATAATATAATAGTTGTGATGTACGACCAACTTACGTTCACATGTGCATAATATAAACCAACAAGTGCCTAAAGTTTGGTGCCAACCAAGTACTTGGGTCCATACTTGAATTAAAAACATGATACGCCCATTACCACTCGCCCACAATCTGATGGGATGATTATAAAGTAGAGAATGGGTGTGACTCAACCACCCTTTAACTAACTCCATCCCCTGATTGGCAGGATGAATATGAAGTACAAGTGGTCGTGATACGGCCGACCATGCTCGACTTTTGCCTCAGAATTTGGGGCAAGGGAATTAATTAAAGAAAATGTGATTCGACCATTTCCCAGAACAACTTAAGTCCCAAAAGTGTGGGCTAGATTATCAACATCAAATGGGCGTGGTTGACTACTCATCAACAAACTCTAATCCCTAAAGTGCAAATAAGAGTATAAATAAAATGGTATCATTCGAGCATTCATTCTTCAACTTAGTACCAAACGCGATAGAAAGAGTATAAACTTATCATGAATGGGACCCAACCACGAATTGCTCTGCCAATCCAAGATTGGGCTCAGGAGTATAATCACTTAACCATTAAACACGACAACGTAACACTTTGGATCGCACCTAGTGTTTGATACGACTTTAGACCGCGACTGAAAGGAGACCTTGAGATGGATTTGTTGGATCGATGCCAGAAACAATGGGCAACCGAAAGACATTGCAACTTGAACGACAAGCGATGAGTTACGAGTGCATTGAATGTGAAACTAATAGCTTAAACACTTAAGACAAATTTTGTACAAAGTATGAATAGAAACGAAAGAATATTTATTCATACATAAGAATTTGAAACTAAGTACAAGTTTATTTCAAAAACTAAATGCCAAAAATGAGGCCCATCCTTGCACAATTGCAACTAATGAAAAGAAATGAGCTACCTAGCTACAAACTACCCAAGCCGGTTTGATAGCTATTTCTCCCTTTTTTGGGCTTCTTCGGGGTGAATTCTCCATAGCTACGGCCTCATCCTCTTCTCTTAGACCTTTTTTTCCCTTGCTACCCTTAGGATAAATGGTTTTAGAGACAGAGGCAGTCTCACTTTGGGATATAGAAGGATCGACTTCCTCAAGAGTAATGTCGCTCGACAGTTTAACTTGGAGCAGAATAATATCCACTTTGGTACTCTCCTTCTTGGCTTGCAACTCCAGCTCCTCCTTTTCAATGTGCTCCTTTATACTAAGTTTACCATTGTGTTCGAAAGCAAGGGTCACTACAACGTCATCTGTTTCATCATGGAGCTCCTATGACTTTAGCATCTAGGCCTGGAGTCTCGGTAGGTTGACCAACACAAGCCACCTGTACAGTGATAGCCATAGTAAGCTCCACGATCGGCATCTTCTATCCCGGGGAAACATCATTATCGAAAGCACAAAAAATGTAGACGGACCTATAATTTCATGAATATCAATTGTAATTCCATAACTTATGGGCGTGAGATGTAAACCTTCCTGAATTTTAAAGAAGTAAGAGATATACCTTCACTAAATTGGCCTTCGTTCGTGGTTGGATTGTCATCTTCCAAAATTGGAGATAGCCTAAAAAATGTGTGTATCCCTAGATGATCTGGATTATAGCACACATCCTTTTCTATGGTGTGAGAAATTAAAGCACAACCTGTTTAAGTAGAATGGGGTCACGGGAACCACATCTTGAGGCTTCGCCACCATCTTTCCCCTTTTTGGTGATCGTTGGATCATTGCGTAAACTGAGCCGAGCAGCCATGAGCTCATCGGGCTCTTCTTGGTGCAAATTTCATGCATGAGCTGCTCTTCATCCACTTTAGCACAACCGAGGGACTTCTTTTCAAACCTACAATATGATCCCAGGCTCAACAAGCGACCGGGATAACCCTCTCCAAGGAAGCGGAGATTGCGATTCATCAGGACGCAAGTGTAATATATCAGTAGTGTATTGAACTCGTTCTTTACTCTATCCGACTCGTCGCCTTAGCCTCTTCCTTGAGGGCTTCTATCTATGCAAGTTGATTGTTGGCCTCTATTTTAGCTTCGTGAGCCTCAATGATCTCATCGCGGTATCGTTGAGACTCCAACTAAGCCTCAAGAAACACTTGCCTTTCCTTCTTAAGCTCTTCCTCAAGTTGTTTAATACAAAGGGCCAAAGCATCATTGTCTTTCTTCAACGCCTCCTTATCCTTCTGTAAAACTTCTTTTTCAATGGAAAGATTACCGCTACAATGAATGACAGTGTCCATTTCAGCTTGGTGCACATTCATTAAATACCCGACGGCTTCAAAGGACTTACTAGCTTTTTTCTTAGCATCAGCCAGCTTCATGCCCAACTGTTTCACCTCCTCATCCAAGCATTTGATGATGTCTTTATCATGGATTGCCTCAAGAGTTAGGAAATCAAATTCATGTTTCCTTTCCTTCGACACCTCAAAGATTCTCTCGGCCACATGAAGTGTTGTGTTATGCTGGACATAGACATCATTAATGTTAGAGAGCACTATGTCCTTGGCCTTAGAAAGAATTGAATGCAAAGAGGAAAAAAATTTGAATTCGTCGAACCACAACTTAGGAAATGTGGCTTGAGTTCAGCCATCCTTTCGGCAATAGTGGTATCAAGGGTAGTCAATGCTGAGAATGCGCTTCTATTGGCCTTGCAAGATGACGTGTTAGGACTGTCTACGAAAGATTGGTGTTTCGAAGATCTACAGACGCTGGAAGAACCCGAATTTTGATTAGGCACAGTGGCCAAAGTGGGACCATGAGACAGTGAATGACTACTACTGTGTGTAGCAAGGTGCTGATAGGCACTCTTGTGGTGAGAAGACTGAGATTTTGACTTATTTTTATATGATAAGCCCTTGGTTTGGTGGCTTCGATCTTGGTCTTCTCTTCCTTCATACCCTTCTCTATCTCGACCATGGTTCGAACCTTGACTGCGCCTAAAATAAGATGGCTGAGAGTATGTTGATCTTTTCAAAAGATCGTAGTTATAGGGGCATCCCATCAAGCCTAAAAACAAAATGAAAGTGTATAAGAATTACTAGAGTTAGAGGTGGATAAGTGTTGTGCAGTATAATGCACGTGAACGTGAGTAACCTAGTGTCTCTCCAGTGGACCAGTTGCTGGACCCTTGCTTGCTAGATAACCTCTCCTATGTTAGTAGAGGGAATGTCAACGCCAAATCGAGTAGAAGATTCGGACCCTAACCCTCCCTGAGCTTAAGTTAGAAAAATCATAATTTCTGACATGGTCCGGAAGTGGTATGTCTGATAGCCCCTCAAATAGATTTTGTACAGGCAAAGAGCTAGATTGATCAGTAGCAGTAGAGGTTGATTTGGGTTTCTTGGAGACCTGCCCTCTACGAAGCTTATAAACGAGCCTTTTTTCTTTTATCTTCTCCAAGACAGGAAGTTGTGGACCTTGGGAGGATCATATCAAAGGCCCATGGCTTAGGCTCATAGTGCCACGACCGAGCTTGTTAGCATCGCCCATCACCTCACCTTTCTCGATGACGTCCTGAGCCCTATTGACTGAGGACACGATAGGATCAGCTTTGTCACCTCCTTGCCTAGCGGCTCCTCTTCTCCCTATAACTTCCTCCTCGGTGTTTCTAAGCAGTCTTGCACCATGGCCTTCTTTTAGTAAACCAAAGAGGCGCTCATCGGTGAGAAGAGATTTAATGTCTCTATCTGCCACCGATTGGTTTTTAAGCACTGAAACAGCCTCCGAATATGTATCCCTACTGGGATGTGGATGGCTACCTGCAATGTTCGATAAAAAGCTGCTTATTTCAGGATAGGACTTGAATAACGGCACTTAAAGTTAAGTTTAAATCGACACTTACGTCCTTCCAACTGCCGACCTGCAAAGGCAGATGGGTGGGGCAAAATAAAACCATTCATTCTTAAAAATGCTTAATTTGTTCCAAGTGTCAATTATGACTTGATAGTTACTAACTAACTCTAGGAAAGTTTATGAGAGGCTTCCACTTAATCGTTTGAGGTTGTAGATGAATCTAATGTCTTTCAAAGTCGATTCACGATATAGGAACTCGAGGAATATCATGTACGTGCAATGCAAAAATGCATAGCTATTCAGATGCAGTTGAGTCGGCACCCATCTTAAATAATGAAACATTTTCCAAATGAATTGATTGAAGGGTGGAACATAACCAATCCAGAACATGAACTTGTTGCATGTAGTATAACCCTTCGAGGGCAAATGAGACCTGGATTGAAGTGAGACTCGCACATCCATATACGAAATCCTGTGTTTAATGTACAGTCTCCTAAGAGAGGCTTCATCGACCTTTGAAGCTACTAAATCTTTCGAATTATTTATAAATAGGGCATCCACTAAAGTGTTAGGTGTTGATTAGGCTTCTGCTTCTAAGTTCGAAGCAATTTATGGCATTTGGTGAGAGCTTTTAAACTGTTCAATTGATGGCCTAGGGAGTTTCGGGCAGGGATCATTGCAAAGCTTGATTCACCGTTGAGATTGTCGTGTGAAGAAGTTTGTTCAGTGCCCATAGCAACTAAATGCTTCGAGCATCTATAACCCACAGCTATCAAACTTAGCTGATAGTCATTGTTAGAGAAGATAAATCTGTTTCCCCATGAAAAGTGTAGATTGGTGTGATGTGGTGAAGTGTTGTGCAGTTTAGAGATAAACAATTCAGAATTAGAACAAGGGTTATGATGATACGTTGGGATTCAACAGGAGTGACCGTCATTGCCAACCATCCCAACCATTTTTCATATTTATGGTTGTTGATTTTATCTAAGATACGGTATTAGTCGTCAGGATAATAGAGTATGAAATTTGCATCAAAGTTCATTAAAGACTCTATGTTATGCTTGTTCAAGTTCAAGTCATATTCAAAAGTATGCGACTTTGGTTTCTGATGATTCAAGTCATATAAGTAGAAATGCAAAGTCCAAAAATTCATATTCTAAGTCATATGCATTGGTTTTAAGTCAAAGAGCTAAGATCATGGTCGAGTCCCATCCCGGAGTTCAAGTGTTTAAGTTCAAGTCCAACAATGGATTTGCAAACGTTCACATCCGAGTTTGTTCAAATGTTCATGCTCCTATGGAAGGGCTCGGGTTCATTCAAGCATACAAGTTTAGGTGATCAAGTCACAAAGTTCAAGTGTGCTCGAATAAGGTTAAAAATTGCCTAATTTCCCTAGGCGAGGGATCATACCCAATTCCTCACCTAGGCAATAATGCCTTGGCCCATTTTAAACTCCATTTACTAATAACTGACCCCCCGAATCCAAACACATTGATCCCTCCACATAAACAAACCAATTGATCCTTTAAATTCCACCATTCCACTTCCTTTTCATCATCATCTTCATCTTCACTACATCGTCATCATCCTCCACGTAACAAACCAACGTCCTCAGTACATCATCATCTTCACCACACTACCAAACCCTAGTTTCAAATCCACCAATGTGGAAAATCCTCATCGCCTTGTCACAAAAGTCCAATCATATACAATTAAAATGAAATCCACCTATATACGTAAAATTGAATATAAATGCAAGAGTGGGAGTTGAGTTTGGTTCGACTTAGAGACTTCAAAATTGGGTAGCAAAATGGGAATAGTGAAAGTGACAGATCGCTTAAAGCAATGATGAACGTCTAGGGAGGATAGAAGTTCAAGTTGGTGGAAAATTGTGATTTATGGTAGTAAATCTCAAGTTTAGCAATGGCAGACGTGAAGGAAGCTAGGGATCAGATCGGTTCATTGGGATAAGTGAGACTAGTGGGGTGAGAAAGCTAAGTCTATAGTTTATATACCGATGCGGCCTGCACAACTTGAACCCGACAATTGACTAAGTCCACCTATATTAAGGGATCGGTGCCTTCCTCCCTGTTGAGGGGTCTGGTACCGAATGCACCTTACCATCTCTAAAAAAAGAAAAGAAAATAGAAAATGGAAATGCTCTTTACTTCAACTACATGATATTAGCAACGACCCATGAACATGTAAGCGTGATCTAAGACCAATAAAAAAAGTGCATGTGAATGAACATGGACGTGCATATTCAAAATTCAATTTCTTAAATCAACAGGAATTGAATTGTTACCTAGATTTATCAAAAAAGAAGTCACTATAGGTATCCAAGGCCCACTAGCGCAATTGTAGCTTAATGGAACCAGGCATGGAACGTTATTGACAAGTTACAATCCAATATTTATCGTGTCAGGCATAAACCAAGCATCGCAACGAGTAGAGAGATATGGATCTTTGGAAAGACAATTCAACGGAAGGGTAAAAGAATTTTGGGAAATTGAATAGAACCCTTTATGGTGACTCTAATTTGCTTTGATTCAAAGCACGTCATGTTCGAAACAAGACATATTTAGGGGCGCAAGTGTTATCCGGCCTTTTGACATGGCTATATCTAGGCTGATTGGACAAGTAAGACTCAATGATAGACATAGAAGGTAGTTCAAAGAGGTGATCGCAGAGTCCAGAGATCAAGCACGGACGATAATATGAAGTAATGATCAAGTAAAGTCAAGAGACAGACTCAATAGAACATTTTAAGTATGGAATAGTGCTTCCCCTAGGCAAGGGATTAGATCAGAGCATTATGGCTGTAAACAACTTGGATTAGTAGTTCAACTCAACAGGAACCGATCAATATCTCTCAAAACCTGAAAACAACTATGCAAATAACTTTGAAAACATGAAGCTAGCATAGAGGCGACATACATGACCAATCGCAACTTGCCATGTTTCTAGGAAGACCGATCGGTCTCGATTGCTAGACATTGGGAATTGGGACATGAGTTTTTATAGCAACCTCTACATTTAGAGATTCTGTCAGCGAATTTCAGGAAGATATTCAATCTTCTACGCCTACAAATACAGCTTCATAGCTCATTTGAAGGATTTTTATGTTGTTGATTTCTTTGTACTCCATTGTAATTATGGATTCCGATCTGATCCCTCTTGTGCTTAGAAATTCGAGTGATTAATAAAGCAATTTCATAAATGTGGGTGTAGGCATTCAACGTTGAACCACTATAAATCTATTTGACATTGTTTTTAATGGTTTTTTTGCTTATTTCCTCTACTTTAATTTTGATTTCTTCATTTATTTCTCTACATATAATCAATTGGGTGTTTTCTTCATTCATTTATTTCATTTATTTCTTCATTTAATTTTGAAAACCATACAAAATTTTCACAATATTTGTAATAATTCCTCCATTAATTTTTAACACTTATAAATTAATAAGATAAATAGGAAAGTTCTATCAAATACCATTGCGTTGACTTGATGGTATGAACTCAGTCCAAAAATATTTACATAATTCAAATATTGAAGTTTGTATAGATTTCGTTAAAGTACAATATAAGGCACAAATTCAGTTTTTTATAGATCATTTAGGTGAAATTTGATAAAGAAATCTTTTTTCTTAAAATTGGTACTTATTAGCACCAGTCATATATTTAGATAATATTCCTCGTCTAAACCTTATAAGCCTCTAACCTAAATGGTTGCCTTGTAAAGAAAATGAGCACATATTATATCCATACATTAACATAAAAACATCAGGGACGGCCTTGGGCCTAGGCCATTTTGGCGACAACCCAGGGCCTAATTTTAGAGAAGGATCCAACTTTTCATATTTTTATTATAATTATTAAAGCATGGAAAACATGAACAAAAGTGCATGTGGTCTATATGGTTAAATGTTTTTCTTATGAATTAGATGTGCAAGTTCAAGTCCTACAATGGATTGTTGACCTCGTGGCAATGATGCATTTTAATTAATATTTACATTTTATCGATAAATAAATATAAATTTCGTATGGAATAATTAATATAAATTAATAAAAGTTATTTTTTCAGATATTTCAAAATTTAAACAATCCTGTAAAATCTCAAAGACATTATGAAATATATATATATATATATATATATATATATATTATTTAACATTAATTTTAAATCAGTTTATTATTTTGGCAATTAATTATATTATTAATTATGTAAAATGATTAATTTTTTTGTTACTTAAAATAATATTAGATGTAAATTTAGTTTTATGAAACTAAAAAAATATTTTAACATATATATATTTATTAATATTAGTTATTTACAAAATTAGATGATTTAAATAATATTTAACAATTTTTTTTATTCCGCCGTAATCTTTTTACGTATAATATTACTTATATAAAATAAGCCATATTATGTGATATATACGATTTAATATTTTTAATTAGAAAGATTATCAAATAAAACAATAAATACTAAATTAATTTTTTTTACTTACTACAATAAAGAATTTTTTATCTTAAATATATAAGCATGCAACCAATCTCACTGCGATAAAACATTGATATAGTAGAATCCTCATCAAATTAATAAAACATTATAAATATTATCCACACATTAATAATCACTAATAGATCGAAAAATTTACCTGATCATAATGCCTTTAAATACGCCATGAAATGATGAGATCAACTCCTTGGACTTGTTTCCAATCCAATAGAGTGCTAGTCCCTGAACTGATGGCCACCAACTATCGGATAATATCTATTTTTCTTTGATTTGACACTAGCACTAGATAGATATGGAGGAGCTGAATTCGACCAAAGTTAGGGATTAGATAGATGGTTCAAAAGTACAAAAATATGAGTGGGTTGAGATGCTTATATACAGGAGGAATGAACAGAAAAGTTAGGATCTAGATCCATGTTTCTCTCTTACTCCTTCTTTCCCTATTATCCACTCATCCCTAGCCATCTTAGCCATCAAATGGCTGCATCTACATGCTTATCATAGTCGAATACATTAGTCCCATATACAAGCTTCAAACCTATTTAAAGCCCAAACCAATATATTGCATTTTAATCCAATTTAAATGCTAATCGATAGTCGTATATCAATTAATAAATCTATTGCTTTTATAAATACATTTAATAATATTTATTTATCAAATCAAAATAAAATTATACAATTAATATTTCATAAATATTAATTATTTTTAATTAATTTATGACACTTACATATTAATTAAATCATTTGATTAGAGGAGTATTTGTCATTTTGGTCGTATGACCCATTAGCTGTTTGGTTAGCGATTAATATCAAACTATTCAAATATTAACTTTCACACATTACCTAGTAGATAGTATGACATTTTGGCCAAATTTATTGCTTATTTGATTTTGGTAAAATCAATTTTACATTATTAAGCGTTATTCAGTTATGATTATTATTTGCACCCATTCACTTCATCAAAACTATAACATTTTGAACTTATGAAATTTAGTTCCAATATCATCTATATTCAACTCTATAATCCAATCATAAAGTCCTTGATTCAATAATAACCATTATTATTAACAAAAGTGCTCTAGCCAGAGCTTTTGACTTTGAGTTGACTGTGATTAACTAACCTCATATAACTGAGCAAATTAATCCTCTCTTGAATAGTGTTTCACTTCCAATGCTTCCACTTGACCCTAATATAGTAATTCGATGGACTTTGTTCCATGATTTAACTATAATAAAATGGACTCTTCCATATTAAAGATCAATAGTATTCTCAAATCGAGAGAACTATGTAAATTAGTCATATCGATATTTTCTACTTGACCTTAGTTATATTAACCAACATAAAACTATCGAGTGAATTAATCCCTGGTTATCTAATAACTATCAGCATGTAACCCCTTGATGCAAACAATAGCCATTAGTACAACACTGTCCAATATTTGGAGAGCTTTACATACTCTTGTTTTAACGGATGTATCGATCTCTAGTCTTAATACATCTTAACTAGGAAAATTTTAAATGGTATATTTATTTTTAGTGTGATAAATTACTTAAGGTTACAATAATTTGTAATTACTATCATAAAACATACCATTTATGAATTTTATATAAATATATTTTAATTAAATTATTTAATTAACGTAACACATTATATCAAGTATATAATAGAAAGAAAATATCTTTTATTTCGAACACGATTAGTTATCACGTTAGAAATATGTAAAAAATACACAGTTGCCCCCAAAGTATACCCCAAGTCTATCGATCTCCCACTTCCGCATTGGACCAATTGTGTATCTGATTCCAACTTCTCAAATCGGTTTTCTCGAAACCATTTAGGTCAGTCCCACAGTGGATGGATATGCTATTTTGTTTCAAGTATATGCTCCGTCAATCAATTCTCTAAGACATTGAAAACTATATTTATCATGTAGAATAATTAAAGTATGTCTCTCGACTTCCAGTGGACTCAAACTTCTATTAAGAATTATATCATGACATTATTATCATATAGCAATGCTATGAGATTCTTAACATTAGGAATTACCCTCAATTAAGTTATAAATTTAAGCATTTATATTTACACATGTTGTTTTTATTATGATGTTATTCAAGGCAATGTATTTAGAATTTTTCATTGAATCAGCCACAGTGTTTCATTTGCAGCATTTCCACCTTAGAGATTCTTAACTTGAATTTATTATTAACATATTATACCCAATATCACTTATAAAATTTTAATTTCGAATGCTCATTCATAAGGAGTTCGTCATTTCTGTAAACAATTCTCTAGTATTTTATAAATATGCAGGAACATCTAAAACAACAATTTAGTAACCTCAATTTCAATTTGGTATTTGGCTCAAGTATCCAATACATAAACAAATCACTATGTCGTAGACAATATAACATGTATGATATTTCTTACTACCACTACATAAGGAATCCATCTTACATATTCCATATTAAACATTTTAATAAGGTATCCTTGCATATCATTTTGGGAATTCCTGACACCTTTTATACTTACCATAAAAGAATTCATTTACAAATCCAACATCAAATATTAAAACAACCATGGATGATTTTTATACGAGTACATAAAAAATAACCAATGTGTTGTTTGCCTATAGTTTAGAAATATCAACATACATTTTAGCATTCTTTCTTGCAAACACATGCTTTCTCTGCATTTTGATTGACAATCAAACTATTTGATATTTCTATAGAATATTTATTTAATTTCGATGCTTATAAAATGATAGTTTCTATCATTTCTTGGATCAAATCTAAAAACTCATAAACCCAATATCGAAAGTCTCTATAGATAAAGTAATATGAATAATTCTACAAAACTACAAATATGTAAAAGGTAGCTTAAATAAAAAGATTAGAGTAAAGTGCACCAGATATTTTTATACTAGTTTGGACTTTTGGCCCTACATCTAGTTCTAGAGTTCTTCTGGAATTAGCTAAAAAAACCGTTACTTAACCCAAAGGAACATGTATCTTACAAAAATCCTCGGAAACTGAATGGGACTTTGCTTACCTAAAGATCTCCAGCGGGACTTTGACTATAAAATATAGAAGGTTATTGACTTTGTGTGTTATAATAAAATATTGATGAGTCAATAAAGTACACCCTTCCTATAATCTCCTATGACAATTGTGATTTGAATGTGTATATTAGGAAGTAGAAAGTTGTTTTTAAATGATTTTTCAAATCTTAAAAAATATAAAGCATAGAAGGCAAAGCGAGAAAGTTAGAAGGAATCGATATCCAGAATGATCAAATTCACTTATATTTATAATGTTTGAGAAGTTAATTTTAAAGGTTATCACCATTAGAGAAGGTGTTACCTTTGGAGAAAAATATAACTCTTCAAATTTGAATTTTCTGTAAAGAGACACTTCTTTTTGTATACACCAAATGGCTAAATTTTAAATCAGATGGCTCAAATTTGACATTGTAAAACAGAAACAAAACAGCTTTAAAAAGTTTAATTCAGACGGTTGAGTTTTGTAATCGAACCATTGAATTTTAATTCAGATGTCTGAATTAAAAATTCAGATGGACGGTTCTTCTTTGAAATGTTATTGTATATTTCTCTTAATCAAACTTCTGATATATTAAATCAAACGGTTAAATTTTAGTCAGATGCCCAATTTTATTGATCAGACGACTGAATTGCCAAATGTAAATAAAAAATTTATTTTCTAACTTTTTTAAATTTAGCTTTTAAAAAAATGTTTGTGTTTGTGTGTGATCATCATTAAGGAGAGTTTACAAAAAAAATATGATAAGAATCTACTTATTTGTGCTTTTAAAAATTTGTGCTTAATTCATGGTTAGTCGTCATATCTCCTTGAGAATTTGCAAATATAAGAACGAAGTACAAGTATGGAAATTTATAGTTATCTTACTAAAACTCAAAAGGTAGGACCTAATAAATATCACTCCTACTAACTTTTTTGGTTGTTATATGCTAACAGTCTATTCTAAATCATTGTTTAATAACTCTTCCACTATTTCTACCATTACTATAATATTGTGTAAATATAAGTGTTATACGACATGCTTCCACTATTTGTACCATTACTATGATAGCATATTGAATACGAAGGTCACCATCCACTTATAATAGACAGTTCTTTTCATATAGTACAACTAGTTTATAGTGGAGAGTTCTTTGATCGAATACCTTAGACTCAAATAAATAAGTCTCATAGAAAACAATTTTCTATACGAAAATACATTATGGAGTAGAAATTAGTTTTCTTATTCCAATGTTAAGTATTAATTATTATTATTATTACAATTCTCTTTTCAGATGTTTCTTTATGAAACAGAAGTGACTATTCACATTCTTCATCCCCGCTATACCTTAAAGCACGTATATACTTGTGCATTTTTTTCTTTTTAAATGGTCGAACGTTTCAAAAGAATACTCTTACTAAAACATAATAATGAACTCTTTAAAAAAGGGCACTTAATCTTCCTTAACATTTAAGAACACCAAATATGTTGCATTTTTCGTAAACTTTTCAAACTTACATTTCAATGATCGAGTTTGTAAATCTACATTGTAGTTTTGATCCACTATTAAATTTAAAACAATATAACCCTTTTGTACTCAATCAAATTGAATACCATATCTCATAGCACTATTTATTAGCTTATTTCGAATGAGCTAACTTTATCGAAGTACCATGCATTATGAATGCGACCTTCCCTATACAACACTTATATGCGATAGTATATGGATCCAATACCCACAATATTCTGTTGCTTCTAGAGTGCGAAACTCATAAAATGCAATACACCATCTTTACCAATTAAACGTGTAAGAAACCAAATTATGATCATATTAAGTAGATGTAAAATTGGCACTTACATGGGAATAGAAAATATTAACATGCAAGATGTATCTAATAGTAAGTATATATATTACATTCTATATGTCAATTTTCAAATCATTTCAATTATATACCTTAACTGATAAACATTTTATCAATCATATTAATTGCACAAATTTGTCAATATAGATTATTTTAATATTATTTAGCATATGTCCATACAATATAGGAAATGTTAAATGCTATCATTTTGTTTTTATAACAAGTCTTTCATGATGATCACCCTATACCATTGGCACGGAAAGAATATAAATAAAGAGTAGTCCATGCCCGGCTATGTTATATTAAACGCTAGGCATGGCGAGGTGATAAAAGTCTTACTTTGCTTAATATCGCTTAAGCGCTGCTTATGAATTGCCTAAGCGCCACCTATTTTTTTTAGCATACACTGTTTGTATCAAAATAAATTCATGCAAAGAGATTATATTGGTATTTCATCATATATGCACAAATTGTTCACAAAGAGTTGAAGTTTAACTTTGAAGTAAACTTATAAATTCATAGGTTGCGAAAGCCGGATTTGAATTCCATTTTTATTAAAATTAAACATACTCAAGTTGTGTACAAATTGTGCACATTTGTTAAATAAATATAATCATATGCAAAAAACCTTCCATTATCCATTGGCCCATAAAATCAAAAAATGGAAAATAAGGAAATTCTATTACGAAAAATGGCTTTTTTTCCTATAACCATTTGTTTTAATTTTGAAAGTAATATATATTTTCCTTAGTAGTGCTTAATCATCATCTAAATTTAAGCGAAGCATGGATAAGCGCCAGCTATGCGTGTTAAAGGGCTTATCCCTTAATTCTGTCGCTTTTTCAAAAAAATTAAGCATTGTATATGCTTTAGAACTTAAGTGACGCTTATGTGTGCTTTTCATAACATAGGTGCCTGGTTGATATAGGACAATCATCAAGGTTGAAATCAACACATAACATGTAATATTTCATAGCACATGGATAAAATATAATATCACTGATATAACAGAAGAGACAGTAATAACTATTAACAAATCATCATCAGAGCAATAGATCCACAAAGTTATACATCAAAAGCGTTAGAGTTTATACAACAGAAATAAACTCAAATAAACCATCTCAAAAAATAGCAACAAGCAAGCACTATTAGAGGCTCTATAGCATTTCTTAATAGAACAAACGTGGAGTCCATATATGTATATAATAAGAGATACCTCCATCCATCTCGTCCTTCGAACAGCTACTACTTCACCTAGACCTGGTACCTAATCTACTCATTTAAGAGTATCCAAGATAATAAGAGGCAAAGCATAAAACCTAGGGTTGCACAATATTTTGGTGTGAGAAGTAAATGAGTCTTAAAATACTAAATAGGTAAATATGATAAGGAACAAGAGTACACGAACCATACCTGATATGTCCCTACAACTAAAGGGTTAGCATACAAAACTATAATATGCTGCTCTACAATATCATAAAGATATACCACAAACCAAATAAAGGATACCAGTCTTCCAGGTATTCCTATCTCCAATACCTACTTCCCATGATACCTACAAGTGATGGCCTACTAAAAAGAGCAACCAAAGGAGCCGTAACATCCATAGTTTCCATTAAAAAATCCTAGCTATCACTCCATATACTCTGAATATATGACCACCCTTATAACCTTCAAGTCAGGGACTAATGGAAATCCCGATTCTCTGTTGTACCCTCGTATCACACAGCTCAAAGCTGGATACGTGTCTCGCAGCCCAAAGATGGACAGTAGACCCAAAGGTATAGGTCCAAGGTATACGGGTCCCTTTATTGACCCATGGGCGTTTCCACTTACAATATCCCTCTTAGCCAAGTCATCGTAGCCTCCTACTTTATATTCTAGAAACTATTCATCATAGCCTGGAACACTTAGCCAATGTTGATCCATCATGTTTGGCAACCCTAACTAGCAACATCCTTACCTCCCCAAAGTTTCCACCACCATGGACCAAACAGAAAATTTCAGTGCCGATCTCTTAACTATTACCGCCTTGTGTAGATAATGAATTGGAACTTGTGCCTTGACCCATGAGCTCTTCCAATACTACAGAACCTCCCCTCCAAATTTCGTTTACTTACGATCAATTTTGCCTCTAATTTGCTCAATACTCCAACTTAAATTTTTATGCAATCACAATACTAGCAAACAACATCAAATTATATCATCCAACAAAGAATAACAAGAAATTTCATCCAATTGAACATGCAATCCATTAAAATAAGACAGAGAAGTCAATTTTTAGTCTACATATAGCATGAATATATAAGCATAAGCAAGGGTGATTTCTAGTCAATCTACATCATATACATAGTTTAACATGTAACTAATATTAGAAAAGGTTTTATTGCCAAAAATTGATTTAAAACATGTTAAATCCTATGATTCTACCATATAATATATACAATAAGTGAAAAGCATAAATCACTCACTAGTACCAAATTCAACCAATATGAATGTAGATCCAATCCGTACAGTAATGGAATGCACTTCAAATCAAACAAATCAATGATTTTTATCTTCTAATTGAAGATCTAATCTCCAATCCATAATCTAGTTTGATTTAGAGAGCAACTTGGGTGATTTTTGAAGAAATTAGGATGGATCTTAGGCCAATTATGATTTAGACCTGATTTAGAATGAGAAGGAAAAGTTTTGACTTAAACTCTTCAGCCCTCTATTTATAGAAATCACTAAATAGACTAATGGGCTTAATTAATTACATAGTAATCCTGGCCAATAGCTTTAAAAACTTAAAACATGCATACATTCTATGATCACTCTACGGGATAAAAAACCATCACCTTGAAGCATTAGAACCGGTTTGAGATCCTAATTCAACTCCTATCAAAAGTTATAGCCCAAATAAGGTTTTCATGATCAAAATGATCATATAGAAATTCTGAAAAAATCACAGCTATGAAAAATGTCACTAAGAGTCATATCCTAAAATTATAGAATCATATGACCTCATACGAGTAAAGTAAAAATATTTTATAATCTTTTGATACATAAAACATGAGTTATTACATTTCTTCCCTTTAGAAATTTCACCCTTGAAATCCCCAAACAAGCCAAAGCATAAACAACCATGGTCATCCCGCATGCCTATCAATCATAAGCAACCATCAAGCACTCAAACGAGAAACTATGCAACCAATAGTGTAGTTAATCTACCCTAGTATACAGAATACTAACCTATCGATTATAGTATACAACAGTGAAAGTAAACGCAATAAATGATAGGTGTACCATTCAAAGCACTCCAGAAAAGAAGTGCTCATGCACTCTTCCCTTTCCTTCATACAACCGTCCTCACTTTCGCTCCATTGTTCCTTAATTAGCTTCACCGTTTTCTCCTAAGCTATTTTATACCATACCCAATAATAAGAAGTGGCCTATGAGATATAGAACCTTTTGGTTCTATCTCAAAATATTTTAGATAATCCGGTGTGATTATCATGCCTCAGTCGTGCACAAACTTCCAAAGATAAGAGATATGAAAAACACTGCGCACGCTTGCCATCTTTTGAGGTAAGTCGACCCTAGATGCTAGCTCCTCGATTCGCTCGACTATCGAAAAAGGATCTACGAATCTCGATGCCAAATTTCCCTTTCTATCGAATCAAACTACATTTTTTAGAAGAGAAACCTTTACAACTACCATATCATTGACAGAAAACTCTAAATTTCTTCATCTCTAATCAACATAGCTTTTCTGTCAATCCCGAGCAGCCCTTATTCACTGTCGAATGACCTCAATCTTCTCTAAAGTCTCTTTAATCATAGCCATCCCAATTATTAGTTTCACGATCGCTTCTCACCGACATGAAGGAGCATTACATGGTCGGCCATAAAATGCTTTGTATGGTGCCATATCAATATCGACTGATAACCATTGTTGTGTGCAACCTCCATTAAGTGCAAAACATCATCCCATGATCCACTAAAGTCTATAATGCATGCTCACA
Source organism: Allium cepa (assembly GCA_030765085.1). Lineage (NCBI taxonomy): Eukaryota > Viridiplantae > Streptophyta > Magnoliopsida > Asparagales > Amaryllidaceae > Allium > Allium cepa. The sequence goes on from CM060934.1 coordinate 210,691,422, forward strand.
ACAGATCCTCCAATATATGAATTTCTCTTTCAATGCGCCCATCAGTTTGTAGGTGATAAGTTGTACTAAGATGCAGTTCCGTCCCTAACGCTTCATGTAAGTTCTAAAAGTCTAGTGGATCATATATTACGTAACATTCCTGGTTTTTAGGCCAGATTAAATTAGTATTAATATAAAATTTTAATTTAATTTATAATTAATGGAGAATTTATTTGAAATATTTGGAACAAATATATATAAGTAAATTTTAAAAGTAAATTTGGATTGAGGAACTGAAAAATAAAAATAAAATTTGTAAGAAGAATTTTAATCTGGAATTTCTAAAAAATATTGGGAAATAGAATTTGGCTTGAAATTCAAAATAAATATATTGAAAATAAAATTTGATTTAGGATTCTATGTTTTAAGAAATATATATGTATGATTATTTATTAAATATATAAATTGTATTAGTTCATTTTTTCTTTATAAATTGTATAAGTATAAAAATTGAAAAATGTATGTATAATGTATATATGATTTGAAACAAGATTTAATAAAAGTTTTAAATGCATATGTCTTTTGAAAATATAAAACATATTAAATAAATAAAGAAGGGTTTAAAACAAAGTTTTAACATAAAATAAAAACAAGGGTTTATACAAAAAAATTTGTAAATAAATTAACAAAAAGGATTTAAACACAAAAGTGTTCCTTTTGACATTTGTACAATTGGAAAGACAAGCATTTTAACAAGTGTGAATAATTTAAATCATGTATGAACAAGTGTAAGCCTATTAAACAAGTGGCAAGCAAAAAATATTCTTAGAATTTAAAAGACATAAATAATATGAAGCAAAGAAATAAAACCAGACTTCTCAAAATCTTTCCTATCTCTCTTTCAATTATTTTCAAATCTGAAAACAACCTGAGCAAACAATCTGGAATCAAGCAACAACCTCTCAAACTTGAAAATCCACAAACCAGAAAATTAAAACAAAACTTGTTTGAATTCAAAACCTGAAAACTAAATAGATCAGAAAGAAAACAAACTCAGATCAAAAGGAGAAAATTCGAATTTAAGAATCAAAATGCCATCTTCAAATCTGAGCAAGATCAACTCAAGATAAATCAAAAAATTCAAAGTGGCAGATCAAAGTAAGCAAAGAAAATGAAATCAAATTACAGCAGACCATTTCCAGTATTTCAAAACCTGGAAGCTGTCTGCCTATTTTAAATCTTCAATCTGTAAAGCTTGAAGCAAATATCAAACATTTCAGTTTCAAGATCAAGTACAACTACAAGTTTTAGCTTTAAAGCAGAGATCAAAGCTTCACTTCAGCTCATAAACAATCAATTCTAGATTTCAAACAAAATCATTCCCAGGCTGTACACTGTCCTCTGTCTTCATTTTAAAGGTGAGCAAACTATCTCTTTAAAGCCTAATTGTGTTGATATCTTGTGATGTTGTGATGGTGGAACGTCTGAATGAATGCAAATATGTTTGTATACGCTTATAAATATGCAAGCGTTGAATTTGCATGTCTGTATACATCTATATCCAAGTCCCTGATTTTGATTTACAGGTTGAAAAAATCAATCAACTTCAAAATTCAAAACTTATCCCCTAATCCTTTTTAGGATTTGATATCTAAATAAAACATGGTGGTAAAACTATAACATCCATTTAAAAAATGTTTTCAAACAATGTATATTAAGTACTTAAATTTGAAATAGGAAATTACAGTAAGAAATTGATTTGAGTCCAAATTTGATGATCACGATTTCAAGTTTAGATCGCATCACTAGATTTGTAATGGAAAAATATGAATTTTGATAATAAAATCAAAATTTTAAAGATTGTAATAAAGGTGTATTTTCGAGTTGAATGGAATTGTGAAATACATCGATTTCCGTCGCTCAAAGAAAAAACCAAGCTTCGAGTTTAAATCTGGAGGGGAAGGATGTGATGTAGATTGCAGGAAAAATGATCGCAATTTTTTTATCAATTGTGGTGGTCAAGCGAAATGATTTTATGGTTTTAGACTGGGTTTTTGTCGAGCCTGATCTAGGAGGAACTACGTCCAAGTCAAGGCGATTCAAGTGATCGGACCCAGGGGAAAAGATTAATGGGTCATCGAGGCACCTTGGCTCAAGACGGCGGAGCTGCTGGTGGTCGGTGGCAATCGGTCGAAGCATTTTAGTCGATCAGGTTTAGCTTCAGAAAGTTGTGGTCATGCTCGATTTTGGTTTCAGATGATATTAACACTATTTGGTGGTCATATGGATTGGGGAGGTTGTCGATGATTCCTGGAAGTGGCGCAGTTGGTCGGAGAGGGATGATTCGTTGGTGCACATGCATAAGCGTCATCGTGTATCAGTAATGGCTAAAGGAAGAAGAAAGGGGTGAGGCTCGAAGTGGACTTCGGGGAAGATTGTGTTTGGTTCGAGTGTGTTGCCATGTTGTTTTTCGAACGGTTTCGTATTTAAAATAAAAATGAAAAAAATTGTGGCTCGGGGATAACTTGATGAAAGTGGGCATTTAGCTCGGGTTTCACCCGAAGTCGAGCTCGGGTAAACAAAATTCTGGCTCGGGTTAGATTAATATATTACCAGATTTCAAGCTTAAAGAAAAAATTTGTTTCAAGATTTAAAATACAACAGTTCTTTAGTTACAAAGTAAAATTTTAATTTAACAAAGTTTCAAAACATATTTAAACTAAATAAGTTCCAAAAGAAAATAAATGAAGTTCCAAATTTCAAACAAGTTTTAAAATAACGTTTTAAGAAATATAAACTAACTTTTCAAGAGCAAAAGTATTAAGCAAGTTTTTCATGGATTTAAATTTTAAATGTTAAATTATTTTAGACTTGTTGGTTTATATCATTTTGTATTAAGTTAATTATCTTATTAAATCTTTGATCATTTTCGAATATAATTAAATGAAATCACTTTAGGTATTTAAGGATGGAAAGTGAAGGTTAATTTGTCAAGGGATTAAATATTTAATTACTTAAAAATTTATTTAACGTGATTAATTAAAGAAAAATTAATCAAAGTGATTAATCTATTTATGTGATAAATTAAAGATTACTTAAGGTAATTAATTTAAAGATAATTACTTAATTTAAAAGTAATTATTTAATGATTAAAGTTGATTAAGTGATTAAGAATAATCACTTATTGTAATTTTATTAATTAAATGGTAATTAATTAAGGATTAATTAATTATGTAATTAACTTAAGGTTAATTAATTATTGTAATTAATTTTGGATAATTAATTTAATGGTAAGGATTAATTGATTTATTAATTAAGGAAAATTTGTTTAAAGGATAATTAAATAATTAAAGGCTAATTATTTAATGATTAAAGAATGATTAAATTATTAACTAAAGGTTAATTAATTAATAACTAAAGGTTAATTAATTTATTTTTAAAGGATAATTAATTAATATGGTTTGTAATTTATTAATGTTAATTAATCAGGATAAGTAATTAATCTGATTTGGATTAATCAGATAATTAATTAATCTTACTTATGGATGTTTGAATTCTATTGGATGCTAAATTGTTTGATATCCCTAATATATTATGCTTTGTGTTATGAATGGTTTTGGTGTGATCTGTGATGTAATTTGTTTATCTGTTATAAATTTATATTATTTATCTGTGAATCTGTGAATGAGGATAAGTGTTATAGTACTATACCGCTTATCGAATATTGCTGTGATTGAATCTGTGATGATTAATGATGTTGCACTATTGTGTAAAACCCTCGACCAAACTCGTACACACACAAATATGGATTGCACGAGGAAATTGGTTAAGTCATAGATTTTTGAAATGGTTTTAAAATTGAATTTTGATTCCAAATGGTTTTGGAAATTTAATTGGATTAAATATGAAAAGTTTTTGAAAAGGAGTTTTGAAGATAAAGGTTAATTTTAATAACTTGATAAAGTTTTGAAATTTAAATAGTTTGATTTGAAATTAAATTCAAGATTTGAAATTGAATTCCATGTTTGGAAATTATGGTTTAAAAGGGTTATACAACTTATAAATGGGTTTATATGGGTTTTAAAATCATTTTAAAAGTATTGTTCTGGGAATGTGAATTTAACCTAAGTTTTATACTTAAACGGCTTTAACTTGTGCAAATGTAATCGGATTTTTTTCCAAAACAAAAACTATTTGTTTTCAAATCAAATAGCTTTCATATAAAGAAAGAGTTTCCAATTTGTGTTGAAAGGATTTCATGTTTGAAATGAATTTTTTTTCCCAAGTTATGAATGAATCTTTGGAAATGATTTTGAAAGCTATGAATTAAATCTTTGATTTAAAAATTGGTTGAGTTAATCGGATTTGAAGTGGAAATTATTTTGAAATCTGTGAATGAATCTTTGTGAAAAATGGTTGAACTTTGTTTGAAATTGAAGTGAATTTTAAATGGTGTATCTTTTGTATAAAAGATTTGGAAGGGAAATTGTTTTGAAAGCGATGAATTGAATCTTTGATTTAAAGATTGGATGAGTTCATCCAATTTGGAAAGGAAATTGTTTTGGAAAGATGTGAATGAATCTTTGTGAGAAATGGGTGAATTTTGTGAATTGAATCTTTTTGTTTAAAGATTTGAAATAGTAATTTGTTTAAACCATTTGAAAGAAAGGTTTTAGTAACTGAAATCCTAGTATCCATATGTTTTTAAATATTGCGCTTATTGTTCGGTTTAGCCGGGAGAGGACCTTGTGTCATATAACCCATTCCGAATAATGATACGACGATATGGATTGCATTTGAAGGCCGGTGGTGAAGACTGGGTATTTTCGAGAACGAAAGGATAACCCGTCGGTTGTCTCTGCACTGAGTCACGTCGGTATAGAGATCTCCATATGTGATGGGAAGTCCGATCGGTATTGGGCCGGTATAGAGATCTCCATATGTGATGGGGAGTTCAATCGGGATTGGGAATTCTCGAATTTGCAAAGGCTTCTTCGGAAGTGCCTTCGGTTCTGTTCGAACCCGGAACATACTTATATGGATGTGTGTCTGACATTACACTTTGAGATGTAAAGCTAGTTTCTATCAAATACATTTCTGTTTGGTGGCAGAGATTTATTCTCTTAGCTTAACATCCTTCTCTGAGATGTTCGAGCTTAGAGGTTATGTAGTTGATAGTTACCAGTGATACATTCCCAATTTGGTAATGTGGCATACGAAGTGTTGCTGATCATTTGTTGATTGAAGCATGACTTTTGTGAAAATCGTAGCTTTGTGGACGTGACTTCGTCGAGCCTCACAACTCGGTAATGGTCGAAACAGGATCGTTGCAGCAAGGTTATTTGGGGTTAGCGCCCCTTGAGGGTATGTCCATTTCTTTCTCGATAAAATATGTTATCATGGTATGGAGCCCAGATATTTGCTTATGTTGATTTTGAAAGTGGTATCATGGTATGGAGCCCTGATACTTTGCTTTGTGGTTGTTGGTTGAGGGACCTCGGATAAAGGTCGGTAACGACCAGGGGATGGCATGCTCATGTCAGTAGTTACTTCCGGGCAGGGGTAACCCGACCTTGTGTAGCAGAGATCCGGTTAGGTTCTCGGGTGCGTCCCTCTAGAGGCGTTCGATTTGTGTGGGAAGTTCCTTTGCCTGACTATTTGTTGAAAATCCAATCATCCAATACGCGACCTGTACAGTTTTAGTTGTATAACCTGCCATTTACTTATGGTGGTCACTACTGTTTAGATGGTAACTATAGTAGGCATACAATAATGGTTGTATGCTAGCTAAGATTAATATTATACTTTCGAAATGTTTTTCTGCACTATGCACTAATAAAAATATCAAATCATCGCGTATCAAGCATTTTTGACTGTCATAAGGAGAAATCTCCTCCAAGTGTGCGCTTGCATTGTGTGTGTGGCGGGAGGCCTTATGGTAGTTTCATTTTTCAGAAAGCATTGTTGTTTTCAACTTTTAAAATCTTTGTTGTTTGTTTTAAAGATAAAACTGTTTTTGTTTGCTCATACCAGTCTCATGACTGACCCGGAGTTTATTGTTCCTTTCCTAAACTTTGGATGCCCACAATTTTCCACACGGGTAGTATAGAGTTGGGCTTTTCAGATAATCACATTGTAGGTGTAGATTCAGTGGCTTTCAGTCTTTGGGAATCTTCTTCAATCTTTGGATGACCAACCTTGCTTAGCACAACTTGATTAGGAGTTTGAGCTATTTCTAAAATCGTTTCGCCTGACCACCACGATTGATAAAAAAAAATTGTGATCATTTTTCCTACAATTTACATCACATCCTTCCCCTCCAGATTTAAACTCGAAGCTTGATTTTTCTTTGACCAACGGAAATTGATGTTTTTCACAATTCCATTCAACTCGAAAATACACCTTTATTACAATCTTTAAAATTTTGATTTTATTATCAAAATTCATATTTTTCCATTACAAATCTAGTGATACGATCTAAACTTGAAATCGTGATCATCAAATTTAGACTCAAATCAATTTCTTAATGTAATTTCCTATTTTAAATTTAAATACTTAACATACATTGTTTGAAAACATTTTTTTAAATGAATGTTATAGTTTTACAACCATCTTTTATTTAGATATCAAATCCTAAAAAGGATCAGGGAATAAGTTTTGAATTTTTAAAGTTGATTGATTTTTTTCAACCTGTAAACCAAAAACAGGGACCTGGATATAGATGTATACAGACATGCAAATTCAACACTTGCATATTTATAAGCACATTCAAACATATTTGCATTCTTTCAGACATTCCACCATTACACAATCAAACATCCATCACAACATCACAAGATATCTGCACAATTAGGCTTTAGAGAGATAGTTTGCTCACCTTTAAAATGAAGACAGAGGACATAGGATAGTCTGGGAATGATTTTGTTTGAAATCTGGAATTGATTGTTTATGAGCTGAAGTGAAGCTTTGATCTCTGCTTTAAAGCTGAAACTTGAAGTTGTACTTGATCTTGAAACCGAAGTGTTTGATGTTTGCTTCGAGCTTTACAGGTTGATGTTTTAAATTAGGCAGACAGCTTGCAGGTTTTGAAAGACTGGAAATGGTCTGCTGTAATTTGATTTCATTTACTTTGCTTACTTTGATCTGCCACTTTGATTTTTTTTTTGATTTATCTTGAGTTGATCTTGCTCAAATTTGAAGACGGTATTTTGATTCTTACATTTGAATTTTCTATTTTTGATCTGAGTTTGTTTGCTTTCTGATCTATTTAGTTTTTAGGTTTTGAATTCAAACAAGTTTTGCTTTAATTTTCTGGTTTGTGGATTTTCAAGTTTGAGAGGTTGCTGCTTGATTCCAGATTGTTTACTCAGGTTTTTTTTCAGATTTGAGAATAATTGAAAGAGATATAGGAAAGATTTTGAGAAGTCTGGTTTTATTTCTTTGCTTCATATTCTTTATGTCTTTTAAATTCTAAGAATATTTTTTGCTTGCCACTTGTTTAATAGGTTTATCCTTGTTCATACATGATTTAAATTATTCACACTTGTTAAAATGCTTGTTTTTCCAATTGTACAGATGTCATAAACACTTTTATGTTTAAATCCTTTTTGTTAATTTATTTATAATTTTTTTTGTATAAACCCTTGTTTTTATTTTATTTTAAAACTTTGTCTTCTTTATTTATGTAATATGTTTTATATTTTCAAAAGACATATACATTTTAAAACTTTTATTAAATCTTGTTTCAAATCATACAAATATTATACATACATTTTTCAATTATTTATGCTTATACAACTTATAAAGAAAAATGAATTAAAACAATTTATATATTTAATAAATAATCATATATATATATATATATATATATATATATATATATATATATTTCTTAAAACTTAGAATCCTAAATCAAATTTTATTTTCAATATATTTATTTTGAATTTCAAGTCAAATTCTATTTCCTAATATTTTTTACAAATTTCAGATTAAAATTCTTCTTACAAATTTTATTTTTATTTTTCAATTTCTCAATCCAAATTTACTTTTAAAATTACTTATATATATATTCCAAATATTTCAAATAAATTCTCCATTGATTCACAATTAATTCCAAATTAAACCAAAATTTTATATTAATACTAATTTAATTCTTGCCTAAAAACCAGGAATGTTACATATTATCTAAATTGTGTACAATATGCAAGTGTATGACTAATGCTATAGTGGACAATAGATCATAAAGTATAAAAAGTGTGCAAACAAGAGTTTTTATACTGGTTCGTACCACCCGTCCTACGTCCAAAGCTCCCCTTCGGTATTTACTAACAAAAAAATTCTCACATCCGGAGGAACAGGTTTAATACAAAAGTATTCTATTTACAATTGTGTGTTTTGAATAACACGGATATTGACTATACAATATAATTCTTCATATAACCTCCTTTGAGTGATATTATTTATGTGCACTTTAATCTTTTGGAAGCAACATAACCAAAGTACAAACTCTGGTTATTTGAATGATTGAGAAAATTGAATCAATGAAAGCATAGAAGTAAGAATATAGAATAATAATATAGAAATCAAGGTAAGTGTTAGCCTCAATCATTTAGTGCTATTTATAAGATTCAAGGGTTGTTTCTCAAACAGAAGCAACCATTACCTTTCGAAGAGTTGCAACATTTGAGTAAATTCAGATGGAAGCAATCTTTCATAAAAAAAAGCCATTATAATCCATAAATAACATCACAGACGTCTGTGGAAAATCACAAATGTATATCATTACAGGGATTAATTTTCTCGTGTAATGTCATGGACTTTTGTCGTTTTTCACAAATGTTTATGAATTCTCTTTTCTTATGATAAGTTCCATTTTAAGTTGAACACGTGAACTTATGTTTTGTGAATCACTCAAGGAGATTTTACATATTTTATCTAAGACTAAATACGACCTTACTGGTAATAGTCTTTCCTTGCTTGTATAATAGCCATTATCTATTGCATATACCTACATATTGATGATGTTTATACTATATTTGTATTTGTATAGTTGTTGTCATCGAAACTAAGGATGGAGGTTCTAATATTCTCCCCATTTTTGATGATGACAACTATACAATCACTAACAATGTACAATTATATTTTTTACTCCCCCTAAGTATGTGATCTCCCTTCGTATATATGCATATCTTTCTCTCCCCTTTGACATTATCAAAAAGAACATTACAGATATACGAAACAAACACAGAAGTCACATCAGGGTTACACAAATAATCTTAAAAAAATATAACCACAAACATGATAATATTGACAAAACATAGTCAAGATCGCATGCATGTTTCATACAAAACAAACACAATGTATGAACTAGTGTTTTGAAAAAAAAATAAGTTGAAGTGAATAAGAGTTTTGAAATAGAAATAAAATAAAAAAGGACTTACTAAGAAGAATACGAGAAGCCCCCATAGTTCTCATAGTACTCCTAATATAATGATGGATATGTTTGAAAATCTCCGGGCCAATGATTTTGATCGGCGTACTCCACATTCTCTTGTATAGTCAATCCTTGGATTGCCATATAATCCTACTGAGAAGTAGATTGGGCGACATTCGGGCTTCGTCGTGGAATCCCATCACTCTCTTCTTCTTCTTCATCCTCCGAAACCATAATTTATTTTCCGATAGTTGAGTGCGATGGTTGAGGAGGGAAATGATGAGAACGATAGAGTGGATTCTGATGATAAGGAGAGGTGTTGGAGATGGCGATGAAGATGAAGATGTAGACCTTTCCTCAAACTTTTTTCATAATTTTTCGTAATCCAAAAAAGAATTTTTCTAAAGTCTTTTCAATGTTAGTCATATGGGACAAAAAAGATCATTCTAGTCCAACAATTCTCTTCTCCAGTTTCTTTTCATTTGTGGTAATGATTCCCTGATTTTGTAAAATTACATCATGACCCGATTCATTGTGACTAACGAGAGTTTGAGCTTCTAAGATATTGGGATCTAAATGGTATTCCTAAGGAGAATGAGGTGCAGAAAGCTGAGAAGAAGATACGAGCCTTTTTTCTTATCGATATTGTTTTCGGAGTTTCCATTGTTCAAATGGAATAATCGAAGAAGGAACTGTTGGAAGTTCCATTAAGGACACAAATCTCTTCCCACTATCCTTGACTGGTATTTCTTCATATCATGACACATACGAAGATACATTTAAATCTCTTAATATTCTCATTACGTACAGAGCATAGAGAATAGTCATTTTGTGTTAACTCCAAAAACTTTTTATTTGATCATGTATGAATTTTTCCCAATTGACAGGAAGTTGAGCTCATATAGCATATAATGCTTTATGCTCATTTTCATGGATTTTCTCATGACTACCTTATTTAGAAATAATGGTATTAATTATCATTCAGTTGGTAGACAAGCTCTTGGTTGAAGATAAAAACCTTCACTGGGGCATTTCATCTTCCCAAAGTTGATAAGTTACGTCCTTTTTAGGTTGCACATTATAGTCGGGATTTCTCCAAAGTTTATACCTTCGTATGACATTCTAGGATTCATCCTAAGTTTAATACATCAATTTTTATAGTTTTTCAACATACACTCATTCATAACCATCCATCATCATTTTCAGGTTTCCAAATCTTTTCACTACAAAGATTTGAGTAGAAGAGATAATTTACTAAAGGATTTATTATTACCTTATTCAATTCAATGTTATAAGATTTCCGCCACCCGCATTGGTAGTTAAGCTATAAATATCATATTTTATATTGGCATATATGTTATAGAACGGACCTATATGAAATCCTTTGTTGGTTAAAGCTTGGAATCTATTGATGGTAATTTTCTCATTTCTTAGCCAATTTATGATTTGAGCTTCATTTGCAATTTGAATAGCTTCGAAAGAAGATTCAGCGTGCTTTGTCTTTTTGAAAAGGATTTTTTTGGGAGCCATTGAAGAAATTTGGGGATTTTGAAGTTTTAGAGTTCTGGATTTGGTGTAGAATGAGTGGAGGCTGGTAAAAAATGTAAGGTAGGGGTAAAATCATTTATATAGAGGCAGGTAGAACAGATGCTCAAGCACAGCCACATACGTCTGTGCATTTCCACAGATGTTTGTAGTTTTCGGATTCTAAAACTAGAATATTGTCACAAACATTTGTGGATTTCCATAGACGTCTGTGGTTATAGGAAAAAAATTTCCTAAACCTTCCTACAGACGTCTATGGTTTTCCAGGATGTCTAAGCGCTTTCTGTATATGATTGTGATTAATTTTTGAATATTTGTTAAGATACAATCACTTTTTATTTATATAATTGAACATGATACAAGGTTCGAAGTGAATAAAAACAAAAAATAAGTTTAAAAGTATATAAACAATTACAACCAGAGAGGTAGCAAACTACAGAGTGTTTTATTTTTCTTCTTCCGAGTTTTTTTGTTCTTGTAAATCCTAAGAGTTCAGTTCATATTTTATTAGTGATCAAGTCAAAGTATCATGTGTACCCTCTATCTTGGTATTTTAAGCAAATGGATGGAGTGGAGACCAAAATGAGTGAGATGGAGTACGTGATGCTTACTCTTGATTAGATGGACCTTCTCCTAATAGATTTTAAAGAATAATATTATGCGGTCCAACTAGTATTTCTATTAGTCGAGGTGATTTTTTGTGGAGACAATCCTTAGTTGGAGAGTGGCCATAAATAGCCAGTATGCATCTTTCCAAGAAATTTAAATGTTGTCCTAGTCGTATTTGTTCATAGTATATTTCTCTTTGTACTCCTATTATCTCTTGCTGATAGTGGAAGATTTCATCAACTTTATTTTCTGAAGATGATGATTCGTAGCTCGTTTTACTTTGTTTCCTTCTGGTGAATATCCAGTGTGATAGACATTTTTAGACGAGGATTTATTTGATGGAGGAGTCGCATTTTTTGGGGAGATATGTACACTTTTTGATGATGGTGAGCTGAAGTCTAAATCATGATTCGAAGACATGTTGAATTCACAATATAGATGGTGGAACTTAGAGAATATTTTTAAATGAAGTAGTTTGATATATAAATCTAGCACCCTTTGTTCCTTAAATATTCGTCAAGTTTACTAAATTTAGGTTTGTGATGAAAATCATTATGACTAGTAAAAACATTAAATAGAATTTTGTTTAAAAAATTAGTGGTTAGAAAGTTTTAAAGTTTATTTTTAGCTTAACTAACATACATAAGTGTTTATGTTTTGTTGGGTGTGCTTCCACCCATATGTTTCCACCCTTCACCGAACAAAATCCATCGAGTAAACCAACCTACTACCGAACCGAGCCCTCACCTCCACCAACACCAGTCCATAGCACAGCCGAACCAACACGGGTCCAGCTCCATGCTCCTACCACCGATCCAACCCTCCTGGAATGACCGAGCCAACCCCTGCCGAACCAAGCTTCTCCTGGAATGACCGAACCAACCTCTGTCGAACCAAACTCCACCGGTCTAACTCCAACCCCATGTACTGCCGGTCCACTTACCATCGAACCAACCTCCTACCGAACCAAACCATCTACCACCTACCGCCGAACTGAGGCGTACCGGACCGACGCTACTAGGCTAGATTGCATCAGCCCAGGCCCACCAGTAGCTATATACATCCAGGACCCCTGCCCCCAGCCTCACTCTATAAATAGAGGGGCAAGGGTACAGAATGGTAGACAAGTTTGAGAGCTCAAGCACGGATAGAACTTTCAAACAACTTTCAGTTACTTGTAATCAAAGATTTGTACTTGTAATCTGAATAGAAAAGGAGAATAACATATAAAGTGGACGTAGGCACGTTCTGGCCGAACCACTATAAATCTGTGTGTCTTTTACAGTTCAGTCCCTGCTTTTTTTATATATTTGCATAAATCACCCAAATCACTAGAAACAACATAAAATCAACTAATTCATATGACTTAGAGGTGTTTGCCCATTTTTTGTGCAAACATTTTTGGTGCTTTCACTGAGAACAAGAGCTCGAAGCTTCAGCTTCTCCCACCCAACCGTTTTTCTATCAACATCATTCATTGCTTGGAAAACATGCCTCCCGGACGAAAGAAAGATGCTAACAAAGGAAAGGACATCGCAACTGGCAGTATCCCAGATCCAGTGATCAGAGACCAAGACAATCGTCCAGTTCCAACAGCAAATTTAAATCAGGCAAATCCGACAGCCCTTGCTATGGAACAACCAATTACGAGGGCGGATCTGGACAAGGTTGTGGCTGAAGTAACTAACCGCTTCGCATCTCAACAAGAAGCCTTGGTGGACCAACTCATGTCATGCTTAAGGGATGCTGAAGAATCTAACCGCAACACTGAATCATGGGGTGAGTCCTAGTCTGGAGGATCTAGGAGGCGACAAAGGTCTTTCTTCTTCGAAGAAGCTAACAACAGAAACAGCCATGGTAGGAGCCGAGCCCGGACTCAGCCCGAATTCCGACCCGAGGAAACACTTGGTACCGAACCCAACGGGGGAGGTGCCAGGCAGGGGTCGGATGTAGCTGAGCCTGTCTGCTACCTAACCATGAAAACATCAGTAGACGGGGCCGAGCTGGAGTCCGACCCGAAGTTGAACCCGAGGAAATGCTGAGAATAGAACCCAACAGGGGAAGATCAAGGCAAGGGCCAACTGTGGCTGACCCCAGCATGCCCCCAGAAGACCAGGGGCAGCCATTGGAGAATGTTAGGAGTGACAGACGATACCATCCCTACAAGTCGTCTGGACGGAATCAGTCCCGCTGGGAAGAACCAAACTCATTTCTATCCGCTCCAAATTCTGATGAAAGGATGACGCGATTGTTCAGAGAGTGCGTCCAAGGGGAGCAAAGGGATCGGGGGATAGGTGCTAGGGTAACCGGCCCCTTCACCCGCAATATCGAAGCCGCCATCACCCCCCGGGAATGGAAAATGCCAACAATCGAACCTTACAAGGGAACCTCTGACCCCATAGTACACTTACAGAGATACACCCAGCATATGCTCATGAGCGGAGCAACGGAGGGAGTATTGTGTAAATGCTTCCCACTTTTCTTAGCAGATCTAGCTACCTCCTGGTTCTGCCACCTACCCCAAGGGTCCATCAGCTCATGGGAAATGTTGAAAGAAAAGTTCATCAGCCAGTTCCGCATTCATGTGGAACAACCCAAGGACGCTTATTCCTTATCTAATATCAAACAGAAGCCCGGAGAGACAGTGCAACAATATCTAACCCGATTCAACGCCGCAGCGGCCACAGTCCAAAATGCCGACGAGAAACTTATCCTAATGGCCCTCTGCAGTGGTGTACATCCGTATACTAAATTTGCTAGAAGACTAATCAAGGAAAAACCAGCTACTTTACCTGATTTATTCCATGAAACTGGAAAGTATATGAGACTTGAAGACGCTGCCACTGAGAGGCAGTCAGGGCAACAGGCTAAGACAGCTACAGACAAGGTTCCCGCTGCAGCAAAGGATGTTCGGAGAAGTGACTCTAGAGACAATGCTGGGGGCAAGAAGGGAGAAAAGCGCTTATACCGACCAGGACCAAGATTTGAATCCCACACTCCTTTGAATGAAACAATCGAAAACATCTTCCTAACCACTCAAGACGAAGTAAGATACAAGTGCCCCCCGCACAAGAAGGAGTCAGATAACGCACTCAAGTTTGGAAAGTTCTGCCGCTTCCACGAATCCCATGGACATGACACCAATGAATGCCATCATCTCCGAGACTTGATTGAAGAACAGATTAGAAGGAGGAGACTGGAACGCTATGTATAAAGCCAGAGCAGGACTCCAGCTCCCGCCAATGAAAACCCAGGGCTACCCCTCCCAGAAGTGGGCGGAGGAAATCGCAACACCAGCGGCTCTAGTCAAGAGAAGATAGTGGTCCATACCGTATCAGGAGGACCACACATCGCCGACAGAAGCTGGGCGGAGATGGAAAGATACGGTAAGTCACTCAGAAACGATGAAGGCTATGTTAACTCCGTTATGGAAGAACGTCACCCGAAACGGAAAGAGAATGACAACATCACATTCAGTAGGCGTGATCTAGAGGGAAGACAGTACCCACACATGGATCCTATGGTCATCTCTGCCTGGTTCGGTCCAGCCAAAGTTTTCCGAATTTTAGTAGACACTGGAAGCTCGGTAAATATCCTATTCAAGCATGCTTTCGACAAAATGAAGCTGTCAATGAAGGATGTGTCTCCCTGCAACAAACCACTAATGGTTTCACTGGAGATGCAAAGATGCCCCTCGGGCAACTGGACCTTTTTGTTGAAATAGGAAGTCATCCCCGCTCCGTTGTGCGAAAACAAACATTTGTGCTAATAGAAAGCCACTCGGCCTACAATGCCTTTTTGGGAAGACCAGCCTTGTCTGACTTCCAAATTGTCCTAGCCCCATGGTGCCTGAAAATGAAATTCCCAACAGATAACGAAGTAAGAGAAATAGAGGGAGATCAAGACGCCGCTCGAGATTGCTATGTAACTGAGCTTCGCAATAACCGCAGGAAGGATAAAGGGAAGGATGCAGAGACTTCCCTCTGCAAGAAAAACCTGGAAGCATAGCAATTAAAAAAAGCCCCTCCTCTTCGATATACCAGCGATCCTTTCAACGAATTAGACCCCAGGGATAAAGAGGAGGAGGCCACCACCAAGCCTGCAGAGGCTATGGAATTTGTATCTGTAGAAAAACACGACCCAAGTAGACTGCTGAGAGTCGGGTCTCAGTTAAGAGCGGAGTTGAAAGATCAACTCGTCGATTTTCTTCGCCACAACCTGGATGTATTTGCATGGACGCACGCCGACATGACAGGAATCTCTCCAGACGTAGCATGCCACGTACTGAACATCGATCCCACCAAGGTGCCAGTGAAGCAGAAAAAGAGGAGCATGGGGGCAGAACGATCAGCAGCCCTCGAGGAGGAAGTAAAGAACTTACTTGCCAATAACTTCATACGAGAAGCCATCTACCCAGAATGGATCGCCAACCCGGTGCTGGTAAAGAAGGCTAATGGTAAGTGGCGAACATGCATCGACTTCTCCAACTTAAATGACACTTGTCCGAAGGATTGCTTCCCACTCCCCCGAATCGATCAGCTCGTGGACAGCACCGCCGGACACGAACTCTTATCTTTTATGGATGCATACTCAGGATATAACCAGATCCCTATGCACGCCCCCGATCAAGACCACACTAGTTTCATCACTGACCGGGGATTGTACTGCTACAGAGTAATGCCTTTTGGACTTCAAAACGCCGAATCTACTTATCAGAGCCTCGTCAACAAGATATTTGCGGAACTAGTAGGACGAACTATGGAGGTTTATGTGGATGACATGCTGGTGAAATCGAGGAAGGCCAACGATCATATAAACCACCTGGATGAGATGTTTCAAGTACTTCGCCAATATGGAATGAAGCCGAACCCTCTAAAGTGCTCCTTCGGAGTGTCATCGAGAAAGTTCTTGGGATTCATCATCCATGCCAGGGGGATTGAAGCAAACCCCGAACAAGTTCGGGCTTTGCAAGATATCAAGATACCATCCACTCGAAGAGAGATGCAAAGCCTAAACGGGAAAGTGACCGCCCTAAGCAGGTTCATCTCTAAAGCAACCGACAAATGCATGCCTTTCTTTGAAGCTCTAAAGAAAGACAAAGAAAAGTTCGACTGGACTGACGAATACTCGACAGCCTTCCTTAACTTAATCGAACACCTCCAGAAACCATCAGTACTCTCAACTCCAAATGAAGGCGAAGAACTATGCCTATACCTTGTTGTATCGTCCCATGCTTTAAGCGCCGCTTTGGTGAGAGAAGACAACCACGCACAGCGACCCGTATACTTTGTAAGCAAGAGATTTACAGGGGCAGAAGCCAGATACCCTAAACTTGAAAAGCTAGCATACTGTTTGCTAATCACGTCACGGAAACTGCGACACTATTTCCAATCTCATTCCATCAGAGTTTTAACCGATCAACCGCTAAGGCAAGTACTCCATCGCCCCGACACTTCTTGGCGACTACTTAAATGGTGCATTGAACCGAGTCAATATGATATCACCTACCATCCTCGCACCGCTATCAAGGGGCAAGCCATAGCTGACTTCATTGCCGAATTCACCACTAACGAAAGTAAGGAGCCATCTAGAATAGCGGAAGACATCAAGTGGAATCTCTTTGTAGATGGAGCGTCAAACGAACAAGGTTCGGGGGCAGGTATTGTGATAATCACCCCCAGGGGAAGGAAGCTGCACTATTCCCTAAGATTGGAATTCGCTTCCACCAACAACGACGCAGAATACGAAGCAGTGATAGCCAGATTAGAACTTGCCCTAGAGATTGGAGTCGGTTCTTTATGTCTCCATAGTGATTCTCAACTTATTGTAAATCAGATACTGGGAGAATTCCAGGCTCGAGGAGAACGACTCACAACATATCTAAAGAAGACCAAGCTGCTGCTCAATCAATTGGATCACTATTTAATCAAACACATTCCTCGAGAAAAGAATCAAGAGGCCGACGAACTGGCAAAACAAGCTAGCATGAAGGACGACACCACTTCCCGAACAATAACGATCTCATAGCAATTATCCCCGAGTTACGAGACAATGAATGTGATAGCTGCAATCGAAGAGGAAACTTGGATGACTACTATCCGGAAATATTTACAAGATGGCACACTGCCCGACGAGAGTAACGAAGCTAAGAATATCTTAAGGAAAGCTTCTCGCTACACACTACAAGAAGGCATCCTCTATCGGTGCGGCTTCTCTAATCCCTTATTAAGGTGTATCGTTGGAAGGGAAGCCAAGGAAGTCTTGTCCAACATCCATCAAGGAAGTTGCGGAGATCACACCGGAGAGCAGACTCTAGCCAAGAAAACACTCCGATACGGTTATTACTGGCCCACTTTAAAAAAAGACGCCTTGAACTTCGTCAAAAAATGCAACAGATGTCAGAAATTTGCTAAGATTCCTCGACTGCCCACAAATGAGATTACTCAAATGACCAGCCCATGGCCCTTTGCAATATGGGAATTGACTTAATTGGCGAACTGCCAATAGGCCGAGGCGGAGCCAAATATGCCATAGTGGCAGTCGACTATTTCACCAAATGGGTGGAAGTGGAAC
The DNA here is from genome assembly GCA_030765085.1 of Allium cepa. Lineage (NCBI taxonomy): Eukaryota > Viridiplantae > Streptophyta > Magnoliopsida > Asparagales > Amaryllidaceae > Allium > Allium cepa. Next base: position 210,709,561 of record CM060934.1, read on the forward strand.
CTCTAAATAAAATATCTTCGGCAAAAGTTATTAACTTCTTGATCAAAAATGTTTTATGCAGATACGGGGTTCCACTCAAAATCATATCGGACAACGTGCTTCAATTTGACAGCGAAGAGTTCACCGACTGGTGCCAAGCGCACGGAATTCATAAAAGTTTCTCATCTGTAGCTTACCCCTAGGCAAACGGACAAGTCGAAGCTGTCAACAAAATTCTCAAAACTCTAGTCAAGAAGAAACTTGAAAAGCAAAAGGCGCTTGGGTGGATGAACTTCCTACGGCACTTTGGGCCTACCGCACATCTTACATAACATCAACAGGGCATACTCCTTTCTCTTTTGCATACGGATCGGAGGCCACGCTCCCTGTTGAAACTATAGTGCCTTCCCACCGTAGGATCCACTACAACCCTGAAGAGAATGAAGAACTCCTACACATGTCTTTGGATCTAATTGAAGAAAGAAGAAATGACGCAACACTTAAAGCGGCTGCTCACAAGCAAAAAGTGGCAGCACAATACAACTCCAAAGTCAAGCAGCGCAGCTTACGAGAAGGAGATCTTGTCCTCAAACGGATCTTCCTGCGCCCTGGAGCGCTAGATCCAATCTGGGACGGACCCTATGTAATTCATAAAGATCTCCGCAACGGAGCCTATATTTTGTCAACAGTGGACGGAGAGGTGTTCCAGAGGGCATGGAACATCCAACACCTCCGTCGATACTTTTCTTAACTTGTACTGCCCATATGAAGTGAATTAACAAAGAGAATCAGTGGACGTAGGCATTTTCGTGCCGAACCACTTTAAAAATCTTGTCTCTTTTTAACTTGTTCCTTTATATCTTGGCTGCTTGTTAAGCTTTATCCTTTTCTGTTGAATAAAATCATGTATAACGACATTTCCATTCTGGACACTTCACGGCGCAACCTCACCTGGACGAAACCCAATAGGTACTATGCGAATCTATGCACTCACCAATGAGACACTTTTGCTTCAGCATCCCTCTGCTGCGGGTTAACTCATTGCTCGCGACTGCCCTCAAAGCCAACTGTAATGAGCCGATTATAAGCCATCAAGAAGGCCGACTATAGCCGATGGCAGCTCATTACGGCGTTCGGCTCGCCGGCAACTGTGAACCTACTTTAAGCCCCAACATAAGGTGTGGCCAGCCAGGGGTAGTTCACGGTTGACGATTGGCACCCACGCTAGCCGGCCACAGTAAATCGAATAATACCCACGATTACGGGCCCTAATGGCTCGGGTAGTTACTGTGCGCGATCTTGGCTCCGATATGTCTTAAGTGCGGATGTGGTAAAAAGGATAAACTCCCCGCGGAGGCGTAAGATGGGTGGCAAATGTCTCCAAGACCCACAGCTAGGGAAAGTGACTACAAAACCCGTTTGCCACGAACTTAAGCATATCGACGGCCTTCCGTAATTGGAAGTTTTACTGTTTCTCACATTTCCATTTCATTCAAAAACTTTTCTACTATCCTATATAACAATCCCTAAAGTACAGGTCACAAAATAAGGGAACTCTCGCTTGTGGAAATATGAACTCACATCCGGATGATGGAACACTCAACTACATTCCATACTCAGTCACACAAGACATTCAGAGCAGCCTTCAACAACTAAAACACGAAGGGCGGTACTTTCTTCTCTTGTATACAAATATGTAGCTTTAATTTATTCACACATCATATTGACATTGCAAGACATGAAATAATATTTTGAGCAGAAACTTGGCATCAAATACGATTAAATCACATACATAAAAACGCAGCTGTATTTCTTGTGCAACATATCAAAATAACAAACCAAATTCGAACATAACAGAATCTGCTTATGTTATAAAGTTACATAAAGACGTTCGTTACAATGATATAATTACAGCCTGAAAATACAATAATGTTTTGGACTAGTATATACAGGAATGTCAAACAGACCAAATAAAAGAGTCAACTACATCGAGGCTCCGCCTCCGTCCTGCCCGCCATCCGGATCTACTTAATTGCGAGGTCAGATCTCCCCGCATGTACTCCAAAGGTCCCGCCTGCACAGTTCAGAAGAGAATCCAACAATAATCACGAAAGATAAGCAATCAAATCATAAAAAGGTTAAAAGGAAAGACTTACCAGCGTCTGCTCCCTGATCATCATCATCTAGCTGCACGCCTACCTCATCCGCAACAAGCAGCCGCATGCCCTCCTTAACCGTCACCTTCTCTTCCTTAGTGAATTGGGCCGTAACCACATCCATCCTGAAAGGTGCACCACCTTCCTTATCCGCATCGGCCTTAGCTTCCTCCAAAGCCCGGAGATATATCCTAGCCATAACCCGAGGATAATCGTCCATCCAGGACAGGTTGCCCTGCCTCCAAGTACGGAAATACATGTCCTGGAGCATCTCGTCCATCATCCCCTCGTTCTCCTCAAACTCTTTCATCCGGGCCTCAGAAGCCGATAGTCATGCGACAACAGCATCTCTCTCCAATCGGTATCTCGAGCAGTCAGCCTGAAGGGACTTCAGCATCACTTCCATCTCCTCCTTCAGCTTGGCCTGAGCAAGCTCTGCGGCCTCAAGCCTCCCAGATAACTCCTCTACCTGCTCAAGATCCGCTCTCCGAACCTCGTCCACCATTGCGATGGCCATGTCAATTCGCTCTTTGCAAACAGCCTCCATTTTTCGCAACTCAGCCTTGCTAGCCTCTTCCATGGTTTTCTTTAGTCGTCTGGAGGCCGCCTCATGCTGGGATATCTGGATAGCCTGATCGGCAAGCTGTTTGGCCTGATCAGAAACCTTTAGCCGCAACCGAATGTTGGCACTTCCAATTTCCTCCCCAGCCTTGGCCAGTCGAGCGTGATGCTCCATTAGCCTCTTGGTCTCTTCAGCCACCCGATCGATGTTTGCCTTGGCCTCATTCCCCATGGTCACAATCCGAGTAGTAAGCACATCGAAGTCTAAGGACTTAGCCTCATCAAGCACCCGTACCATGGGATTGCGGGAAAGAAGATGCTCACCCGTGGCCTCGTCAAAAGAGATGTCCTGAAAACTCGGGTCCAGATCAGGGTGACCAGCAAATGGGTTGGGAACCAAACCAGGGTGGTCTATCGGGGTGACGGTTGGATTTTCGGACGGATGTGGGGAAGGCATAAACGCAGTATCTTCCTCAGTAATATCGTGGATAGGCTGGACTGGAGGCTGAGGGCCAGGTGAAGGTTCAAACGAAGATCGCCCCCTCTTCCTCTTTTGCATATCTTCCTCAATAACTCCGAGAAGAGGGCGATAGCTAACCACATCTCCGGGATGGCTAGTTGACGGCTTTGGTTTGGCAGAAGCTTTGAGTAGCTTGTACTGTTCAAGGCGTTGCCGAATATCTGATGTCTTGGCCATCTTACCCGTTCCTGGAATAAAAACCAAGTATTACAAGCATGCATGAAACTACAATCCGAGACATATGCTAAGTTAAAAGGAGTAGGAAAACGCGTTTATTTCACAAACCCTGAGGGGGAGTGGGATACTGCAATAAGTCCTGAATCTCATTCCAGGACGGGAGCTGGCCATAAAATATTACTATGTCCGTATCATAAAAGGAATCTGCGGAAGTTAAGAATTCACCTTGAACCGCCGGAGCTGCCTTAGCTGAAATACTCTCAGAAGATAGACTGGCGCCCGTCCCGGCCTTATCAGACTCCTTCGATTTCTCCACCAAGGCCGGCCCTTCCCCCAACCCCTCAAAGGCTTGGTGGAAAGCGTCATCCGTCCACTCTTGAATCTCACCCGCTTGCCCAGAGGTCAGGGCACCAACGCCACTACCACCCTGACCTTCACCACCGTTACCACCGTCACCTTCTCCATCACCTCCGCTCTCCTCCTTGCCTCTTTCTTCCTCTCCACTTTCCTCCTTCGGAACATCTGGGCATGTGCTGGGAGAGGGTCCATCAGATTTCTTAAGCTTCTTTCCCCCGACAACTGGAGGTTTTATGAAAGGCTTCCTCTTGCCACTCTTCGCCGTGGCCCCTCCTTTAGCTTGAGCAACCCTCTCTTCCGCCGTATCCCTCTGCTTGACCACGGACTGATGTGGCAGGATCAGGTTGAGCCCCAAAAGTGTAGCGTTCCTGATCAAGTAAGCAGCCGACCTATCTCTTCCCGAAATAGCTTCTATTTCCGCTGCCGTCTGAACCAGGCGATCATTCTCCACGACCGCTAAACCACCTGTCGCTAGCAAGAAATAAAAACACATAAGTGGAAGCATTGCAAACAGAACGGAAATTATAAATAAAGCCTTGACTTACATCCGGAGGTGAAGCGATGGATAGAAACGGAGTCGTCCCTGACGAAAAACCATTCCTTCTTAAACGTGCTGTACTTCGAATACAAGTCTAGGACGGGCTTGAAGGATACGGCCGATTCCAAGCTGATATATGGAGACCCCTTCTTGTAGCCCCTTAGATTATACAGATACCAGATCTCCCTGTTGGAAGGAGGACTCCCGTATCTCCTCTGAAAAATGACGAAAAGACTCACCAGAATGGCATAGGAGTTAGGCTGAAGCTGGAATGGAGCCACCTTCAGATATGTGATGAAGCTAACTATCCAGGCGTTGAGAGGCGGGATAGCACCACACATGCAATGATATCTGCTGTAAGCAAAGTAGCCTTCACGTGGGTCATACGGCATCACTCCTTCCCCCCGGCAATAGTATGCGCGCTCTATCGATCCCAAAGGAACGTGATATAACATCAAGCTGCTCCTCCTTGAGGGAGCTAGGAAAACAGTCGGGCGGGGAATTCAAGAGCTCCTGAGGGCCATATCCGTCCACTAATGACCTCGGGGCAGGTCCATGTCGCGCTGGTCCGGGCTGGACTGGAGGCACGGCGGAAGACTCACTTCTGTCTGAAGATTTTTTCTTTTCTGATCGGGTTTCCACTCTTTGAGACATTTGTCTGCAACACAAGAAAAGTATATCGTTAAAACATACAAACGGCGTAGTCTGGAATTTCACTCATAATTCGAAACACAAAAGGTCATTCGGCATTTAACCACCCCCGAATTCATTCGGTAAAGAGAGGCAATATAACATTCGGCCTTATACTTTCAAAATTCATTCGGAATTGATGGTCCATGAGTTCATTCGGCCTTATACTTTCAAGTTCATTCGACATTAAAAGTTCATTCGGTATCAGTGGTCTTTGTGTTCATTCGGTATTGAGAGTTTTTGAATTCAGTCGAAGGAAGTTTACCTGATCCGACAGTTAAGATTGGCCCGGTACAATAGCTGATTTGGCAATCCACTTAGTTCAGTAATTCAGAGTTTGATTCGGCTGTTTCTTTCGGTGAGAAATAACGAAGGCCTGGGGCTCCTACCTATAGAGGAAAGTTGAATAGCTGGACCAACCGGTTCGGTTCTCGGGCCGGATGTGGTTGTTCAAATAAACAAAGCACGGCATATGCGAGCATACGCCCCACTTTGGGGGGCAAATGTTGGGTGTGCTTCCACCCATATGTTTCCACCCTTCACCGAACCAAATCCATCGAGTAAACCAACCTACTACCGAACCGAGCCCTCACCTCCACCAACACCGGTCCATAGCACAGCCGAACCAACACGGGTCCAGCTCCATGCTCCTACCACCGATCCAACCCTCCTGGAATGACCGAGCCAACCCCTGCCGAACCAAGCTTCTCCTGGAATGACCGAACCAACCTCTGCCGAACCAAACTCCACCGGTCCAACTCCATCCCCATGTATTGCCGGTCCACCTACCATCGAACCAACCTCCTACCGAACCAAACCATCTACCACCTACCGCCGAACCGAGGCGTACCGGACCGACGCTACTAGGCCAGATTGCATCAGCCCAGGCCCGCCAGCAGCTATATACATCCAGGACCCCTGCCCCCAGCCTCACTCAATAAATAGAGGGGCAGGGGTACAACAATGGCAGACAAGTTTGAGAGCTCAAGCACAGATAGAACTTTCAAACAACTTTCAGTTACTTGTAATCAAAGCTTTGTACTTGTAATCTGAATAGAAAAGGAGAATAACATATAAAGTGGACATAGGCACGTTCTGGCCGAACCACTATAAATCTGTGTGTCTTTTACAGTTCAATCCCTGCTTTTTTATATATTTGCATAAATCACCCAAGTCACTAGAAACAACATAAAATCAACTAATTCATACGACTTAGAGGTGTTTGCCCATTTTTTGTGCAAACATGTTTATATCCTTAGTATATAGGAGGTTTTTCTATGAATTATATAGTTTTAATTGACTAATTCGTTATATGAGCAAATTCCTAAAGCACGTCTTACTTTGATAAACATTGTTTTGCATAATGGTTTCGTAAAAATATCGGCTATCTGATTTTCCGTATTTACAAATTCAAGGGTAATTATTACTTTTTCAACATAACCTCTAAGAAAATGATGACGAATATCGATATGTTTTGTTCGTGAATGATTAATTAGATTTTAGATAGGTTTATAACACTAATATTATGACAGTATATTGGAGATTTGTCTATTATATTTCCATAGTCTTTATGTGTTTGATGTATACATATTACTTGAGCGCAAGCTAAGGTGGCAGAAATATATTCTGCTTCACATGTCGAAAGAGAAACATAATTTTGTTTTTTTACTAAACCACGAAACTAAGGATTGACCAATAAAGTGATATGTGCCACTTATACCCTTTCTATCCTATTTGCATCCAGCAGAATCCGCATCACTGTAAGATACGAGCACTAAACTTCCTTTTGGATAAATAGACTGTAATCTTAGTGTTGGTGAAATATTTTAAAATTCATTTGATCGCTCGATGTTGTGATTCGTTAGGTTGTGCTTGAAATCTTACACATAAATACACACTCATCATAATAACTTGTCCACTAGCCATTAAGTATAGTTAAGATCTTATCATGCTTCGATATAGTTTTTGATCGAATTTTTTTTCCATGTTCCTCTTTGTCTAGATGAATAGTAGTACTCATTGGAGTGGGTTTACTTGATGCATTATCCATTCCAAAACGTTTTAGTAATTCTTTATGATATTTTTCTTCATTTATAAAGATTCCATTATTTATTTATTTTATTTATAAACCTAAAATGGAATTTAATTCATCCATAAGAGACATTTCAAATTCGTTTTTCATTATTTTAGAAAATTCATTACATAAATTTTTGTTAGTAGATCTAAATATAATGTCAAAAACATAAATTTGAACAATTAATATATCCTTCTATTCTCTTTTGATAAATAATGTTGTGTTTATTTTACAAATTTGAAAACCGGAATTTATTAAATGTGATTTATTGAACTACTTGAGTTGGATCAAATAAGTCCAAATGAAGTAATTCAAGAGGTTGTTTAGTAGAGATTTCCTTTTTAGGCTTAAACGATCTTTTCTTTAATTTTCCAAGTTGACATGCTTCCCATAGATTTTTAACTTTGAAATTTAGTTTGGGTAATCCTCTTACCAAATTTTTTTAGCTAAATTGTTTATATATTTGAAATTTATGTGACAAAATCTTTTATGCCATATCTATGGATCATCATGATTTGTTGCTAAGCATAATTATTATTATGATTAATATTCATATTTAGAACATAAATATTTCGATTTCATATTCCTTCAAAAATTGAAGTTTTATTTTGATCAAAGATATTGTATTTATCTTTTTCAAAATCGATTCTAAATCCCTTATTACATAATTGACTTATACTTGTAAATTATGTTTTAAGTTTTTAACTAATAATAATAAGACATTTAAAACAATAGGAGAAGAAGATATACCGACATTGATGACGTTTCCAATCCCAATAATATATCCTTTGGAATTATCTCCAAATGTCGCCGTACCACCGCCATGTAAGTGATGTTTGATAGCATATGTGCACTTTTCGTCATATGTTTGGAGCATCGGCCATCGAATATCCATTTCTCCTTATTTTTAGTTTTGTGTTTTGGGTACCTACAAAATAATAAAGTCTTAATTGGTACCCACTTCCTCCGTTAGGGTCCTATGTGTTCGTACGAGATGGTAGCCATACCTATGAGGTTTTAGGACCTTTAGAGATGTAATTTTTATTATGAACTATTTCTTCTAAATATACATCTATGTGTTTTTGTCTAGTCAATTTTTTATTTTTTTAGGAATCCATATTTTAATCATTTTTAATCCCTTATTTTCACATTTAGATTTTGGTTTTCAAAAATTAGTATATAGTGTACTTTACTTCTTAGATTCTCGATTATCATTAGAAACCAAAATAATTTCTTGATACTTATGAATCTGTTAAATTCTAATCCCTTCCCATTTTATGATGGTTTTGAAATTTCTATAAAATTTCTAGACTTTGATTTCCTTTATTAAATTTTGAAACATTGTTGGTAATTTTATCTAATTTATTTCTGAGATCAGAAATTTCTATATTAACTAATTCTAAATTTTATTTCAATTCGTACTTTTATTTTTCAAGTTTATTATTCCCTATTTTTCTATTCTTTGTATCATGTGTTAGAGTAGCATTTTGAGGTGATAATTTTTTACATTCTTTTTGTGCTAATTATAATTCTTCATATAAAATAGTTTTCTCATCTTTTAACAATCCAATTTCTAATTCATCTTTATTTAATTTTCCTACATCTTCTTTGTTTACTTTTTTTGATTCTCTGTACTTGTCATCTAATTCTACACTAATTTCAAGAATTTCATCATATGTTAATTCAGAACGTACCTCATCTGTGCTAGCCATGAAGCAAACATTTGGTGGTTCCGAATCACTGTTGCTATTAAATGAAAAGGATGAGTCGAAGTCATCCCAATTTACTTGAAATGCTCTTCTCTTTTTCTTGAAATTTTCAAATTTGTTTTTATTTTTATCATTGTTGAGTTGTACACATTCCTTCCTCATATGACCAAATTTATCACACCTGAAGCATTTCATTGATGTTTGATTTGAGGAATTTGTGTTGCTACTATTTTGAAATTTCGTCATTGTTTCTTATTGTAATTTTTCATGATGAAAACAATCCCATATTCGTATAAGTCCGAGTGGTCATTATTTGCTTGAAATGCGAGGTCTTTTCTTGATTTTATTCTTTTCTTGCTTGTAAATTAGCATCATACGACATAAGATTTTCTATTAGCTCTTCAACTTCGAATTGGAAAAGATCGTTAGCTTCTTCAATGACTAAAACTTTTCTATCACATTCATTTGTCAAAGAGTTCAAAATTCATGTGACTAAATCAAAATCAGTGAATTTAACTCTTAGTGCCATAATAATGTGTTGTATAGTTTGAAATCTAGCATACATGCCAATAATTGATTTGCTTGTTTTCATTTTAAAAGATGAAAATCGATTTTGTAGAATAGAAATTTTTGTTTGCATAAATCTGTTTGTGTCTTCATGGGTAATTTGTAATGTACGCCATATATCATAAGCAGTATACAAAGCATGACTCATGAAATTCATTTTTATCAAGTGAGCAAAATATAACATTCATAGCTTTTGTATTGTTGGTTGTTAAATTCTTTTGTGCGTCAGTCCAAGTATTTATATCAGCGGTGAGTGATCATATCTAGTTTGTGCAGTTTGGCAAATTTCTAGAATATTTGCTTAGATAAAAAATGCATGTTGACCAGTAAGCATAGTTTGATCCAATGAATAGTAGAGGACGTGCTGTTGATTATCTTTCTTGAAATGAACTTGCCATATTAACCAAAATTCAATTATATGTTACGGTAAAAAGAAAATTCCTTGCTCTGATAATAAATAAAGTCTATTGGATCATATATTATGTAATTTGTGTATAATATGTAAGTGTATGAGCTAATGCTATGGTAGACAATAAAAAGTAAAGTATAAAAAGCGTGCAAACCATATTTTTAATACTAGTTTAGACCTCCCATGCTACATCCTTTCCCAAAAGCTCCCCTTCGGTATTTACTAACCAAAATACCCTCACTTCACCCGAAGGAATAGGATTAATACAAAAGTATTTTGTTGATAATTGTGTGTTCTGAATAAAATGGATATTGACTCTATAATACAATTCTTCCTATAATCTCCTGTGATTTATATTGTTTATGTGCACTTTGATTTTTAGGAAGCAACATAACCAATTTGAATGATTGAGAAAATTGAATGAGTGAAAGCACAGAAGTAAGAATATAGAATAAGAGGATAAAAATCAAGCTAAGTGTTGTAATGTTTCTCAAAGAGAAGTAACCATTCATTTAGTGCTATCTATAAGATTCAAGAGTTGTTTCTCAAAGAGAAGCAACCATTACCTTTCAAGGATTTGTGATGTTTAAGTAAATTTAGTGTATTAAAAAATTCAGAAGGAAGCAACCTTTTATAAAAATAGCCATTATGTTTTAGAAATAATGTCACAGACGATTGTGGAAAATCATAGACGTTTGTCATTACAAGGATTAATTTTCCCATGTAATGTGACGATGTCTGTGGTTTTTCGTGTACATCTTTGAACTCAGTTTTCTTAAGGTAAGTTCTGTTTTAATTTGAAAACGTGAATTTGTGTATGAGAGTTTACATATTTTATCTAAGACTAAGTATGAACTTACTAGCAACAGTCTCTCCTTACTTATCTTCTAGCCATGATATTGTTGGTTGTACCTGCATATTGATGATGTTCATATTGTATATGTGTGTTTGTATAGTTGTTGTCATCGAAACTAAAAATAAAGGTTCTATCAAGCTCTTCCAATCCCCGCTAGTGAACATTGGGTCTCGATTTCTCATAATGCTCTTCAACACATCGTGAAATAGTAATATTCACTTTACATACAACTCCGCCAGCATAGATGACATTTTACTTGACTTGATGACTATAAACCTTGCACTCATGGTCTACTATGACCCAAATGTCACAGTACCCTGCTCAAGTCCTTGGCAATCCATCTGTAAAATCCAACGACAATTGTTTGCATTTCCACTCAGGAATCTATAATGGTTGCAACAATCCATTAGGCTTCTTCTGCTCCGCCTTTATCAACTGGCAGTTCATGCACTTGGAGACGAATGCCCCCAACATCCCTCATCATTCCTTCCCATTAGTAAGTTCGCTTCATATCTCGATATATTTTATTACCGTTAGAATGAATGGTCAATCTAGAATGATGACATTCTCTTAACACCACATCTCGTAATACATCAACATCGAGAACAAAAAATCTTCATCTTACGAAGTCATCAAGTTCACATTTCTTCGTATCTTCATATTCTACTCATTCTATCTTTGATATAATCTTCTTTAGCCTAGCCTCTCACTTATAGCTATTGCAGATCCTTTCAATTAGAGTAGGTCTAATCGATAAGCTTGCTAACATTTCAAATTTTAGCTCACAGTAAGGCCTGAAATCAAATCCAGCAATATACTCTATCTTCTTCCATTCCATGTACATTGCTCCCAACCCCGATGGTCTTTTACTTAATGCATCGGCGACTGCATTCCCTTTTCTCGAAGTGTAGGAAATTCTAAAATCAAAACAGGTCAAAAAATCTAATCGCCGTTGCTATCGAAGGTTGAGATTCTTCTTAGAGAAAAGATAATTCAATGATTTATTGTCATAAATAGTTCAAAAATTTCTACCAACAAATAGTGCCTCCACATCTTTAAACAAAAAAAATTGCCACCAATTCCAAATCATGAATTGGGTTATTCCTTTCGTACCGCTTTGGTTGTCGATTCACATAAGCGAAAACCCTTCTCTTCTACATTAACACTGCATCCAATCAAGTACCACAAGCATCGGTATATACTGCCAACTCTACATTCCCTTTTGGAATGGTTAATACTGGTGCACTCATCAACCTCTCTTTCAAACCCACAAATGATTGCTCACACTTCGCATCCCATACAAAAGTTTGATTCTTCTTCGTCAAATTAGTCAATGGTGCCACTGCCTTTGAGAAGTCCTTTATGAAGCGTTTATAATATCCCATCAATCCTAGGAAGCTTCTCATATCCATAACATTCTTCGGTTGATTCCAATACTGGACCGCTCTGCTGAAACGACGTGACCTAAGACTCTAACTTCTTCTATTCAGAAGTGACACTTAGAGAACTTCGCTCTCAACCTTTGTTTACTCAATATCAATGTCATGACCCGCCCTTCTCGACCCTCGAAAATCGACACAAAATACTCCACAGTATAATATACCGACGATCAAGTGCCGGAAAAGACATATTGTTGAGGAAAAAGAAAGAAGATAGAAGAAAGAAGGAACTAAACAATAATAGAATCTCATAATCACAGCGGAACAAAATATAATAATCAATGACAGATCTTTACACAAAATGAAAACTATATCTTTTATATATATTACATCATCAGAGTATCACAACAATCAACAATTACCAGTCTGACAACATCAACAATCACAGCAGCGAATATAAACAAGTATGGATAATACGTCTCGGACTCTAGCTCCTCTCCTGAGCTCCATAGCATCCTATCCTGAATAAATAACACTCGGTCTGACTTGAGCATTATAATGAAATAACACTCGAGTCAGTCTGGAATACCAGCTGATAAAAATACACCCAAATTGATTATTAATGTTTCAAAAATCCTTTTGAAAACAAAATCATCTCGTAAGACCACGCCACAAATAAACATGTCGGGGTTTTACCTTACGGTAGCTAAAACATTTCCTATAAAATCCTCTGATATTATAATAGGTTCTATATACAAATACTTATTAAAATAGCTGAAATTGTTACATTCATTAAATTCCAGCTACTAGCCACAAAGTGGGTAATACAAACAAAACTCATAAAAGGCGTGTAGGGAGAATGGATTTCCAACTAATGACTAGGCACTGGGGTACCACCTGTCACAGTATGTGGCCTAAATCAACGTACCGAGGATCACACCCGATCCCCTGCAACACAAGACCGGGACTACCCCTTACTGGATAATCCCGGGTAAGATCACCCCACGGTTGCGATCAACAACCGCATCACTAAGCCGAATAAAAAGGGACATCTAGACAGGGATGGCCTTACCCTAATGGGTGCTACCCACGTAGCCTTGCTGCATATCCCCTGATTTTCAGTGATTCCCGGTTGATGAGGCTTGAGGCTAAGCGTTACCTTTTTTGAACGTTTCACTTAGAATACCCATCGTCCATCTGACGATGTTCCGAAAGCATTCATCCATACAAGTCCATCCCGGGTTCGAACGGAACCGAAGGCACTACTCTACCACATCCATTTTGGAAATATCCTCAGGATTAGTAGCGACTAGCCCTTGCACTTCACTGCTCCATCTTCGACTTTGAACTCGTTTTCCCACGTACACGTACAAACCGGAATGAAGTGGTTTTCGAGAAATTAATCCCGATCCCGGTCACTTCAAAACGATCAACGCATTGGTCAATATTGATAGTCGGTGATTTAACTAGGAATTAACATCCATAAGCATCCATCAACAATAAATAATTTCCCACATTATTTATTTTCCTCAAAAATATCTTTGCAAGATATATTTCCATTGTCAAATCCTTCTGAAAACAGTTTTCAAACCCAACTCTTCTCATGGAATAAATTCTCAAATCTTTACTTCCTCTAAAAACATCCAAGTACCAATACCTAAGATTTAAAATAATTTAAATTCTTTGTTATTGAAAAGTACATAAAAACAATTATATTAAAACTACTTACATACTTAATTTAAAAAATATATATATATATATGTATACTTTTAAAAATATTTCGAACAAAACCGCTTTATAAAATATAAACTATTTTCTTCAAAATAAAGTTAAGTCATACTTAATTTTAAAATAAATTCATGAAATCCTATATAAGTTTTTAAAACAAAACTTTGACCAAACCATCTTTAAAATAAATCCATTTTATAGATATAAATATTAATAATATTCTTTTAAAACATTTTGCCAATTGACCCTTTAAAATAATTATTACTATAACTAATTTAGTAAATATCTACTTTTGAAATCTTTACAACTTAAATAAGAATTTTCTTAAAAACATTCATTCAAATCAAATTTAAACTTTAACTTTTACTACAAAAAATGTGCTTTAAAACGTACTTGGCTTTTCAGGCAACTACACTTCTGTTTTCAGAATAAACCAAAAAATTCGTTTTATAAATCCTGCTAAATTTATCTAAATTCAAATTTACGTTTAAATCCCGTAAATTTCTTCCAACACTTTAAAAATAAACACCTTTTTATTTTTAAACACATTCCTATTTCCTGGAATATCACTTTCAAAATATATGCTTAAAATGTTTTACATAAAGCTTCTAGAAATTACTTAATTGAAAATAATACTTAAGGAAACATATAGAGGTTTTCTAAGTAATTTAAGCCAAATTTAACTTTTACAAATAAGTACCGAGGATCAGTATGTGGCCTATATCAACGTACCGAGGATCACTCCCGATCCCTTACAACACAAGACCGGGACTACCCCTTACTGGATAATCTCGGGTAAGATCACCCCACGGTTGGGATCAGCAACCGCACCACTAAGCCGAATAAAAAGGGACATCTAGACAGGGATGGCCTTACCCTAATGGGTGCTACCCACATAGCCTTGCTGCATATCCCCTGATTTTCAGTCATTCCCGGTTGATGAGGCTTGAGGCTAAGCGTTACCTTTTTTGAACGTTTCACTTAGAATACCCATCGTCCATCTGACGATGTTCCGAAAGCATTCATCCATACAAGTCCATCCCGGGTTCGAACGGAACCGAAGGCACTACTCTACCACATCCATTTTGGAAATATCCTCAGGATTAATAGTGACTAGCCCTTGCACTTCACTGCTCCATCTTCGATATTGAACTCGTTTTCCCACGAACACATACAAACAGGAATGAAGTGGTTTTCGAGAAATTAATCCTGATCCCGGTCTCTTCGAAACGATCAACGCATTGGTCAATATTGATAGTCGGTGATTTAACTATCAATTAACATCCATAAGCATCCATCAACAATAAATAATTTCCCACATTATTTATTTTCCTCAAAAATATCTTTGCAAGATATATTTCCATTTTCAAATCCTTTTGAAAACAGTTTTCAAACCCAACTCTTCTCATGGAATAAATTCTCAAATCTATACTTCCTCTGAAAACATCCAAGTACCAATACTTAAGATTTAAAATAATTTAAATTCTTTATTTTTGAAAAGTACATTAAAACAATTATATTAAAACTACTTACACACTTAATTTAAAATATATATATACTTTTAAAAATATTTCGAATAAAACAGCTTTATAAAATATAAACTATTTTCTTCAAAATAAAGTTAAGTCATACTTAATTTTAAAATAAAGTTATTAAATCCTATATAAGTTTTTAAAACAAAACTCTGACCAAACTATCTTTAAAATAAATCCATTTTATAGATATAAATATTAATAATATTCTTTTAAAACATTTTGCCAATTAACCCTTTAAAATAATTATTACTATAACTAATTTAGTAAATATTTACTTTTGAAATCTTTACAACTTAAATAAGAATTTTCTTAAAAACATTCTTTTAAATCAAATTTAAACTTTTAAACTTTACTACAAAAAATGTGCTTTAAAACGTACTTGGCTTTTCAGGTAACTACACTTCTGTTTTCAGATTAAACCAAAGAATTCGCTTTATAAATCCCGCTAAGTTTATCTAAATTCAAATTTACTTTTAAATCCCGTAAATTTCTTCCAACACTTTAAAAATAAACACCTTTTTATTTTTAAACACATTCCTATTTCCTGGAATATCACTTTCAAAATATATGCTTAAAATATTTTACATAAAGCTTCTAGAAATTAATTAATTGAAAATAATACTTAAGGAAATATATAGAGGTTTTCTAAGTAATTTAAGCCAATTAACTTTTACAAATAAGTTATTAACTCAAATATTTATATTATGATTTCCTTTGAAAAGTTAATATTGCTTTACTTTTTTTAAAATAATTAAATAACATAATTACTCAAATAAATGTTTACTTATACTTTAAACAATTCAAATAATATATTTTTTCTAAAATATTCTAAACATAATTTAAACTATCAACTTATAATTTGAAAGCTTTTCTTTGAAACATACCAAATTTCCAGGAAAAATGCGCTTTCCATCCTTTAAAGATAATCTCATCTTTACTTTTAAAACAATTATACCTTTCTTATAAAATTTCTCACCGGAAATCAATATTTCCAAATTTATCCACTGATAAATATACAAATTTATTTATAATCCCAATTTATAAATTTTCATTTCTCATTTTCATTCCAATCTCTGTTTCAAAACCATTTACAAATTTCAACCCCATTTCTCGAATTTAATCCCTTTAAATTCATTACTTAAAAATCCCTTTCATTTTCCTTTAATCCCAATTTATTTATTAATATTTTTAAAATACCAAATTATATTTATCCAACCATAATACAGCATAACAAGATCCAAATCAATTTATCATAGGATATCAATGAGATATATCATAGAATATAAATAAAATGTCTATTTGTGGGGAATCCTGTTGGATCCCTCCAACCTATTTCCCTGCATCCACAGATATTAGCACAACTAATAAATATCGATCCAATCTGATAATAATTATCATATTCAGCTAAACAACCAATCAAACATTTAAATATTAGCTATTTAAATTAACTGGTATCCAGATGTGAATGAGATTAACTTACCTTGAATTTCGAGGAGAGTTCCAATTTTCAATTAAATCGAACCGCGTTCGATATGACCTAAAATTTTCGCTAGCTCCACACGCTTCCAGTTCTGCTGCAGCGCATAGATTGCGTCACTGCGATTTCGGCGCCACCAAATTCGTCGGAATCTGATAATGTAAGCATGAGATATTAAATTTTAAAGTTTTTAATAAAATTTATAAAACAACCCTTTTCTTGTTTATTTTATTACCAGCATCAGATCGGCCGTTAATTTCCAAACAACAAATCTATGCCGCACGTATCTTCTTCCTAGCTGCGTTCAATTCCCAAGCCAGCACGATCAAAGAAGCCATCCATCGCCAAACAAATCCACCGCCGCGCCTCCCTCCGACCATCGGAGTTCGATCCAAGGTCCTCACATCGAAACCCCAAACGAAGCACACGCACGGCCAGGACACGGTCGTACTCGGCTTCGCCGTGGTCTCGAAAATTAGGTCAGAAATGACCACAAACACGGCTTCCTAGCTTCCTCTACGGTCGACAAGAACACAAATCAACCGTTGGATTTACAGAGCACATCAAGCTCTCTAACATTGCAGAAGAAAGTTTTGCAAATTACTGCGTGGATGAGGAGAAAATTGAGGGAGAAAAAGGGAGTGATTCGGCCATTGGTGAAAGAAGACAGCGGCTCAAAAAAAGATTAGGGTTTTGGCCGATGAATGTATATATACGTTTATAAAAATAGTATTTTATTAATATTCTCAAATTTAACAAGCTTTTACAAACGAACTCCAAATCACACGTGCCACTTGGCGTTTATAAGGTTTTACCTGCATTCTTAACACAATGAAATGTGTTTCGGAGGCTAATTCGATCATATGCGCGAGTTACGGAAATAAACGATTAATTTTAAATTAAATCGATTAAAATAGTTTCGGTGCGTTTTGAGCTGCCAAGGTCAAACGATAACTCCGATTGCTATGAAAATTGAAATCCGATAATAAATAACTATTACAGATCCAATGGAACTAGTTTCATCGAATTCCAAGACTATTCCCCGGAAGGCTATTTTAACTCATCGATTAATTCGAGCGATTTTCGAGATCGTCGAAATCACTTAAAATTTCACCTTTAAAATTTCACCAACTCTATTATAAATCGTATAAAATTTATATTCATATTAGAAATCATTCTGATTCATTTCGAACCAAAATCCGATTATTTATAATATTATATTATTAAATTAATATAAAAATTCCAAATTTGACTTATCGACTTTTGGTTCCATCTAAAAGTCCAACATCACTATTTAAATCCAAATAGACTTAAAATAAATTTTTGAACCCATTTTTCATATCTATTTACCTCCAGATTCACAAATTATCACAATTCCCAAATAATAAATTATTATTATTATTCAAATTCAATTGAATTACCATATTTGAAATTTTAAGTAATTTTATTAATTTGACCAAAATCTTATTATTCAAAATCAAATTATAATTCACATTCATCATTTAAAATTAATTAAATGTTCAAAATCTAACGACCAAAATTACGGGTCGTTACATTCCTCCCCCCTTATAAAAATTTCGTCCCCGAAATTTGGTAAGGTAGAAAAATGTTCCTAAACTCATTTAGTTACCCAAACTTACTTAGTTAAAACTTATATTCACTTCATCCAAAACTTTTAGCTCAATTCCAAAACCATTTACTTTATTTATACTCAAAAGCTTGTTTTCAATGTCATTTCAAAAACAACTTTCCAAGTTAACCAATTTTTTTCAAAATCCCAAAATTTTCTAACTCCTAAAATTTTCGAAATTTTTTGGCAGAATCTCCCTTGTATGAAGGAGCTTTTACAATATCACAATAGACATAAATATATATACATCGACCCACACGGTCGGAAACTAAAATATATCCCTATATATATATATATATATATATATATATATATGATTTCCTAATTTATTTGCGTAGGCGTACCTTTTGATTAGCATTTTAAAAGCAAGCGGCTAATTTATATTATATGTACGCGCTCCAACTCTATCGATTTGCCTTTCGTACCTGTACTTACTCAACAAACACATCAATTTTCAATAATATGAGAATTTTTAACAACATTCCATTTATTAATCTAAACCAAACATATCAATTTCAAAGCCCGCACAACAATTTTCAAAATCCTACAAGTTATCCATCTATATAAGCAACCCACACGTTTTAATAATATTTTAATCTCCTTCGCAAATCCATATTTCATTTACTCTACTCATAAGAATTTATATCCTAGTTTGCTAATTCAATTCATATTTACCATAACCAATTTATTTTCAATTTGATATATTTGCATTTATTTTATGATTCACTTGCATTTATATACAAATCCACTTACTGCAGTTTCAATCCATTCCCATTTGATCCGAAAACCAATTCCATTTACTTCTCTTTAAGCCAATTCAATTCCGTTTACAACAAAATGACCAATTTCTATGCAAATTTTAAAGTTATCCATGCAAGTAACCATCACTTAAGCTTATAACCATTTAAAATCAATTCAAACATAAATTTATATTAATTTTATTCCATTCGGAATTATTCATAACCCAAACAAATTTTACTTCATTACAATTATTAAATCAAATCCTGATTCGCACATTCCAAATTCACTATCCAACTTAAGTTTATATTATTATCATTCCATTCTGTATTATTTACAACTCATACATTCTTATTTCATCACAATAATTAATTAAAATCCTTTCACTTGCATTTCAATTTTATTATCTAAATAAATTTCATTCAAGACCACTTATAAAGCTCGACCACGATCATTTTCCAATTTGCCTAAGTTGTTTCAATTACACAATATTTCCATTTTAATTTGATTCTTATTCAATCAAATTGCAATCCATTTACAAATTTTAACTCAATTTGTTTACTTACTCAATCCATTTTAAATTTTAATTCACCTATTCAATTCATTCTGAATTTTATTAATAATATGATCATTTTCAATTATCTTATACCCAAACTGAATTTTATTTTCATTTTGGACCATATCCATTTTAACCCAACTTCCTTTCATTCGACATTATTCACATCATAATTAATTCATGTACCGTATATGTTGAATTTCATTTAATTTAGCTTACGCTAAATTCTTCTTCAATCAATTCCTTTGCATTTAGTTGAGTGGGCATTTACTTCATTCAATATCATTTCAACTAAATTAAATTTCCTTTCAATTCAATTCTTCTCCAATTTTAATTCAAGTTTAACTAAATTTATTTAGCCAACTTAAATTCTTACCATTTCCTTTACTATTTGAAATAAGAATTTAATTTCATTCAATATTATTTATAACACAACTAAAGCATGATTTTAATTCAATCCAGATTTAACTCAATTCTTATTTTTTATTTAAGTTAAACCCAATTCGATCCAATTTTATTTCTCTATATATAAGTTCAAGAATTATTTACTAACTTTAGTCCATTCACATTTTATATTTTTCTTTGCCTTATCACATTTTACATTCATTTAGAATTTAAATTTTGAATTTACCATACTATCCAATAATTTTATTTTGGTTTTACAATTTCATTTCCTATCCTTAAGTTCACCAACTTATTTACTTAAAAGCTTATATTTCTCATTTTAATCCATTTACATCTTATAATCACAATTCCAAATTATATATATAAATACATATCACTTAATAGCTTAAGGGTATAAAATTTCATTACACAAATATAATCATTTTACATTTCAATTTTATATTCAATTTAATTCAATTTCAATTTCAATTTTATTTTATATTTAACTTATCTCAAGTTAAATTTTAATTCCAGGATTAAAATTTTCATTTTTTCTTCTTAGTTAGATCAACTTCACTTTAAAAGTTCAATAGTTGATTCATCTTAACTTTTCACATTATATAAATAGAATTTCTAGAATTCAATTGCCTGGTTTTTTCTCAAAACCATTTTGAAATAATAATCAACACATACCTACTTGGTATAGCAAATCAAATCTCCGAATTTCAAACAACTTGTTTTTACCAAAACAAATTTTCCCCCTTTTTAAATTTCTAAAACACCTTGCATATCAAATAAGTCTAAACAGATATCATACCCAATTACTATGAAAGCAATCCATTACTTTAGAAACTCGAAAATGAATTCTGATGATGTGGCCATCATCATCAGGACTATTTCCCAGCGATTGAAGTGAGTTCAATGCTTCCTTACTACCACAATTCAAAACAATTTTCATTAAGAAATATTTCCTAAAATAATACTCATTATTGCTTTCAAACACTTTGGAAAACATTTCAACCATTCCCAAGGTTTTAAATTTCAATACTTTTGTTTTAAATACATTTAAAACACTTTTCAAAATTTCTAGGATTTAAATTCTGGTTTAAATTAAATTTTAATTATTCTTCTTTTGGATAAATCATAGTCATAGAATTCTATTTGGTTATAACCATTTCAAATTTTAGATTCTTATATTTGATTTTTAATATTAACAACCAAACATCCAATTATACATAATAATTTCATAAGATTATTTCTATTATATCAGAATATAATTTTGAGTAAAATTATTTCATTTACCCACTTTAAAAACAGTACTATGTCGGTTTATCTTGTTTAAGAGTTTAGAAACCCCTATCGATACGGTTGTACTTCCCGTACCGACCAGAATTCATAAACACTCAATCGATAAGTCAACACAGTATAAAAGCAGTTTTATATTCACTATCAAACCCGCTCTCATATCTACTAATACTCTCAACTCATTATTGAGTACTAGTGACTCTGTTTAATGAGTAATTTCCCCACCAAAGCCTAGTTATCGCTAACCTAAGCTCTGATACCACAATATCACGACCAGCCCTTCTCGACCCTCGAAAGTCGACACAAAATACTCCACAGTATAATATTCCGACGATCAAGTGCAGGAAAAGACAGATTGTTGAGGAAAAAGAAAGAAGATAGAAGAAAGAAGGAATTAAACAATAATAGAATCTCACAATCGCAGGGGAACAAAATATAATAGGCAATAACAGATCTTTACACAAAATGAAAACTACATCTTTTATATATATTGCATCATCAGAGTATCAAACAATCAACAATTACCAGTCTGACAACATCAACAACCACAGCAGCGGATATAAACAAGTACGGATAATACGTCTCGGACTCCAGCTCCTCTCCTGAGCTCCATAACATCCTATCCTGAATAAATAACACTCGGTCTGACCCGAGCATTATAATGAAATAACTCTCAAGTCAGTCTGGAATACCAGCTGATAAAAATACACCTAAATTGATTATTAAAGTTTCAAAAATCCTTTTGAAAACAAAAGCATCTCGTAAGACCACGCCACAAATAAACATGTCGGGCTTTTACCTTATGATAGCTAAAACATTTCCTATAAAATCCTCTGATATTATAATAGGGTCTATATACAAATGCTTATTAAAATAGCCGAAATTGTTACATTCATTAAATTCCAGCTACTAGCCACAAAGTGGGTAATACAAACAAAATTCGTGAAAGGCGCGTAGGAAGAATGGATTTCCAACTAATGACTAGGCACTGGGGTACCACCTGTCACAGTACGTGGCCTGGATCAACATACTGAGGATCACTCCCGATCCCCTGCAATACAAGACCGGGACTACCCCTTACAGGATAATCCCGAGTAAGATCACCCCACGGTTGGGATCAGCAACCGCACCACTAAGCCGAATAAAAAGGGACATCTAGACAGGGATGACCTTACCCTAATGGGTGCTACCCACATAACCTTGCTGCATATCCCATGATTTTCAGTCATTCTCGGTTGATGAGGCTTGAGGCTAAGCGTTACCTTTTTGAACGTTTCACTTAGAATGCCCATCGTCCACCTGACGATGTTCCGTAACCATTCATCCATACAAGTCCGTCCCAGGTTCGAACGGAACCAAAGGCACTACTCCTACTACATCCATTTTGGAAATATCCTCAGGATTAGTAGCGACTACCCTTGCACTTCACTGCTCCATCTTCGAGTTTGAACTCATTTTTCCCACGAAAACGTACAAACCGGATCGAAGTGGTTTTCGAGAAATTAATCCCGATCCCGGTCTCTTCGAAACGATCAACGCATTGGCCAATATTGATAGTCAGTGATTTAACTATCAATTAACATCCATAAGCATCCATCAACAATAAATAATTTCCCACATTATTTATTTTCCTAAAAAATATATTTGCAAGATATATTTCCATTTTCAAATCCTTTTGAAAACAGTTTTCAAACCCAACTCTTCTCATGGAATAAATTCCCAAATCTTTACTTCCTCTGAAAACATCCAAGTACCAATACTGAATATTTGAAATAATTTAAATTCTTTATTTTTGAAAAATACATTGAAACATTTATATTAAAACTACTTACATACTTAATTTAATATATATATATATATATATATATATATACTTTTAAAAATATTTCCAATAAAACTGCTTTATAAAATATAAAATATTTTCTTTAAAATAAAGTTAAGTCACAATAAATTTTAAAATAAAGTTATTAAATCCTATATAAGTTTTTAAAACAAAACTTTAACCAAACTATCTTTAAAATAAATCCATTTTATAAATATAAATATTAATAATATTCTTTTAAAACATAATGCCAATTATCCCTTTAAAATAATTATTACTATAACTAATTTAGTAAATATTTATTTTTGAAATCTTTACAACTTAAATAAGAATTTTCTTAACAACATTCTTTTAAATCAAATTTAAACTTTTAACTTTGACTACAAAAAATGTGCTTTAAAACGTACTTGGCTTTTCAGGTAACTACACTTCTGTTTTCAGAATAAACTAAAGAATTCGTTTTATAAATCCTGCTAAATTTATCTAAATTCAAATTTACGTTTAAATCCCGTAAATTTCTTCCAACACTTTAAAATAAACACATTTTATTTTTAGACACATTCCTATTTCCTAGAATATCGCTTTCAAAATATATGTTTAAAATATTTTACATAAAGCTTCTAGAAGTTACTTAATTGAAAATAATACTTAAGGAAATATATAGAGGTTTTCTAAGTAATTTAAGCCAAATTTAACTTTTACAAATAAGTTATTAAATCAAATATCTATATTATGATTTCCTTTGAAAATTTAATACCACTTTACTTTTTTTTGAATAATCAAATACCATAATTACTTAAATAAATGTTTACCTATACTTTAAACAATTAAAATAGTATATTTTTTCTAAAATATTCTAAACACAATTTAAACTGCCAATTTATAATTTGAAAGCTTTTCTTTGAAACATACCAAATTTCCAGGAAAAATGCGCTTTCCATCCTTTAAAGATAATCTCATGTTTACTTTTAAAACAATCATACCTCACTACAAGAAAATCATCTTTTGGTTGCAGAAATTTGTAGCGTTTTTATGCAAGTGCAACCAATATTATTTCATATTGTATTATAAATGCAACCAAAAAAATTACTCATTCCTGCCTTTATTAAATGAAATTTCGCGTGACCTTTAAACGTAACCTGGAAATTTGCCGCCTATGAAATTTTCATTAGCCGCTTTGATTTCTTTTTCTCACGTTCATCCTTTTTATTATCAATTTCCTTCTAAAAGGAAGAAAACCCTAAACTAACATTTTTCCAAAGTCGACTTAGCAAATCTCTTGTTACCACAGCACTTCAAATCTTCGATTTGCCTTGCTTAGAATAGCTGCTGCTGAAAAGCTTCGTTGAATCCAAACTCGAACTAGACCTTACAAAATCATTTCCTATTATTTGATCAGCAGCACGCAGTTTTGCCATCGATTGAAAGATCTAGAAGAAGACGCATACAATTACCACAGCCAAAAATCCACTGTCTTCAATTCGGAGCTCACGCATCAAAAAAGAAAAGAAAAGTATTTCGATCTCTGTTGAAAGAAAGAGAAGCTTGAGCTTGTTGCCAATTTCTTCTGTGCTTCTCATTTCAAGATGTTAGAACGTGATGTAGACGAGGTGCTTGAAAGGGTTGCCGATGTGCCTGGAGTTTGAGAGTTCAAATTTGGAAGTAACAGTGTAAGTCCCTAAATTTTGGTTCGCGTGTGTCGATCTCCATGCCATAAGAAATTATTCAGTGCTCTAGAAACCATTGCAATTAGTTTGGCAGTAGCCACTTATTGAGCTGCTGTGATATCAGGTCATAATTCAAGATTTTACAAACTTTGGCAGTAGCCACTTCTTGCATTTTAAGTCAACTGCACAAACCCAAAATTGAAAGGTTGATGATACATATGCAGTGCATGCTAGTGTGTGTGTTTTGCTTCAGGGTTCAGGTTTTAAATTATCATGTCTTCTTGTAGAGATACCGATTCTTGTCTGTGGAAAAAACATTGAGCCTATAAGTCCAGAACTCAGGCGCTTCATCCGCTCTACGGGAATGAAACTGGAAGCATTAGATTCGGTTATGATTGAATACTAATGATTCTATTATATTTTCCTCAACTATTGAAGTTTGCATTATACTCTTGTGCTTCTGCATATGATCTATTTTTTTCTCTAACATATTGCAAAATTTTTTTTACAGAGAAATGCAGCTTCTACCTACAATATACTAAATGAAGAAGGAAGAGTTGTAGCTGCTGCCCTCATTCCCTTCAGAGTCTCCTCATAACCTAATACAAGCTAAGTAAGCATTTGTTTTCTTTTCTTAAATTTTACTGGTTGGATTAAACATTATCCTTTTTAATATTTTAATTGTACGAAATTCGTTTCAAATGCTTATTAAGAATTTTATTTAAGTATTGTCCTGTTAGGTATGCATTGGCAAATATCCTTATGTTGTCCTACACATGTCAGGTTAATGGGGAGTTGATATATCTTATTCTCTCTTCCAAACGGTTTTATTTTGAAAATCAGACAATTTCTCCATATTTGTTAAAAGTGCCAGATTTCATTAATAATAAATGTAGCTGAATGAAGATAAGTATATTAAAAGCTGTGATGAACTACTCTGAGTTCAGTTTTTTAGTATGTTTCTTACAGAATAAGAACAAATTTATAGTAGTTCTGTTATATTTATCCTTTCGGATGTTGTGGTTATTAGATTCATCGTTCATCTGTTCACACTATGATATGCTGTTTACTTTGCAAAATAATTTGTTAACTAAATATGAAATAATCGTGTTGTTGCAAGATAGTTGAGCACGTTTGAACAATGTTTTAGTACGAATAAGTACAAAACTAATTATGGAATTTAGTTCATAGGTCACCTTCTTCTTACCTAATATTTCCTTTTCACGTTTAGCTATGTTTATTCTCTTACATCAAGTGTGATTATTTTGTTCCTATTGCTGATACTACAAGATTATGATCAAAATACAGAAACTAGTTAGAGGAATCAACAATCAGGTACTTTCTTATTTCTTTAATTTTTTCTTTTTATTCCTACATCTATTAAGGCCATGTCAATATAATCAACCGTTAACATGTTTGTTTACGCTGACTGTAATTTTCATCTCTTTATTAGCTCTTTGTTGTAGCTCTATCAAGAAACACACTCATTTTATTTTATCCCTCAATATATGAACGTTCGTCCATTTTTAAGAAGTCATTTGAAGTTTATTTGCGAGTTTGATTTACTTAAATGCATTACATAATTACTACTTAATAGTAGAAGATACTTGAAAGAAAGAAATAACCGATTGTAATCATCCATAAATCATTGCATCATCGTCTTTTTGTGTATAATAATATGTTTTCCGTGCTATCTTTGTTTACATAGGAAAACAGAGGATGGGGTGAAGGTAGTTACAGTGAAAAATTTAAGAAATCCATATGAAAATCAAGGGAATTTCAATTCTAGGTTCAAACTGACATTAAACAAGCTGTATGCCTGAAGTTTAATTGGTTACGATCGGGTCATCACGTTGGTTTCAGATAATCTCTTTGTTCAAAAAACGGATGAGCTCTTTCAGTGTGGTCAGTTTTGTGATGTATTCATCAATCCATGCATATTTCATACTGGCCTTTTCATTCTTCAGGTGCAATTGCAAAACTTTTTTCCCATTTTCATTGTTTCATTATTATATCAAATTTGTTATCATTTGAAAACATTTGCACTTTGTGTTGTAAACAAATCAAATACGTCGTGGCCTGTTGGGTATATTTTGCTGTTGACTAAGGGACTAAGCTTTATATTTCCTGAATCAGTTGGAATGATATGTTTGATTATATGATAAAATCCTAGTAGTTGTTAACGGATTTCAAATATGATGCAATATATATCTGTAAATTCACAAATTGCAATACTTTGGGTATATGCAGCCTTCAATGGGGGACTTCAATGACATGCTTCATGAACTAGATGTTTGTCGATCAAAACCAGATGGTGCTGATCAGGGTTTTCTTGCAAGTTACTTTCCAGATTTGCTTGATCAGCCTATGTTTCATCCTCCACCAAACGCTAATTCACTGCTAGTTATTTAAAGTAACAGCTTTACTCTGTTTCATTCACATTGATTCTTTTCAACACATCCCATTGCTCACACATGCTTTCCTTCTGGGCTTTAGCTACTTCGCTTCAGCTGCAATTTCATGCTTTCCTTCCAATTACAACTACAACATCTATCGCAATGCAAGCAGTTTATGCACGATAGTTTACGCAAGCAGTTTATGCACACCTATCGTGATATAGTAAATTCTAGCCTAATGAGGGTGGAATGCAAACACTTTGCAACTGCTTTTGCAAGGTGAGTTATTGAACTAGTTTAATTATAATTTTTCTAACGCGATTGTGTGAATAAGGTCAGCTATTTGTAAAATGATCCTAGCTTTTGAAAAATAATAAAATGCAAGCTAGTGGCATATACATAGCCGATGGAGTATCGATATTTGCTTCAGGTTACTGGCTTGCTGTGTATAAAAGTATAAAGCAAGCTAGTGGCATATACATAGCCGATGAAGTACAATTAGAATTTACACTCACTATACATTTTTGGGGATTTGAAGGGCATGGTATGACTAATTTACCAACATTTTATATATAATTGTAAGATTGGACTTTATTTATTTCATTTCCTTTATAAATTTGATTATTTATATGACATTATTTATAATATGATATGCTCGTATAGTGTTGTAGATGTTTGATAATAATTGTTTGACAATATGTTGTGCTTTCACTTGTGCAGGCATTAGATTTTTGAAGAGAGCAAGGTTGGACCTTTATGGTTCTAGCTTTCACTTGTGCACGCAACAAAGAATTATGGGTAAATGAGCGTTTTGTTAGCATTAGTTTGGTATAACATTTTATTAGCACTTGGTGTGTAATTTGTATACGAATGGTTATCGTATGTGAGTTTGGTTATTTTATCAAAAAATATTGTATTAGAATGGTTATGGAATCCAATTTTATTATATGATTAATATGTTTTTCTTAATTGTTCGATTATGATGATTATGTGAGCGATTATTGATTGATATAGTAGAAACAAAATAGACCATTAACATGAAATAATAGCAAGAAAAAATAGTGCAAAACATCAACTTTTAGTAGCGTTTCAAAAATGCTACGAAAATACATATAGTGGCGTGTAAACACAACCGTAAAGTAGGGGTAAAGTTGGAAATTCTATTGGTAGCGTCAAAAAATCTTTTGGTGGCATTTTATACACGCTGCTAAAAAAGAATTTAGTAACGTTTAAAAAACGCTGCCAAAAATTTATTTATAGTGGCGTTAAAATAAATGCAACAAAAAATCATGGATTTTTAGTCGCATGTTTTCTAGCGGCGTTTATCAAAACGCCACCAAAACTTTTTGTAGCGTTTTTTGAGCGCCACTAAAAATCAAATTTCTTGTAGTGCTTTATTATAAAATTACTCACCGAAAATCAATATTTCCAAATTTATCCACTGATAAATATACCAATTTATTTATAAACCCAATCTATAAATTTCTATTTCTCATTTTCATTCCAATCTCAGTTTCAAAACCATTTACCAATTTCAACCTAATTTCTCGAATTTAATCCCTTTAAATTCATTACTTAAAAATCCCTTTCATTTTCCTTTAATCCCAATTCATTTATTAATATTTTAAAAATACCAAATTATATTTATCCAACCATAACACAGCATAACTAGATCCAAATCAATTTATCACAGGATATCAATGAGATATATCACAGAATATAAATAAAATGTCTATTTGTGAGGAATCCAGTTGGATCCCTCCAACCTGTTTCCCTACATCCACTGATATTAGCACAACCAATAAATATCGATCCAATCTGATAATAATTATCATATTCAGCTAAACAACCAATCAAACATTTAAATATTAGCTATTTAAATTAACGGTATCCAGATATGAGTGAGATTAACTCACCTTGAATTCTGACGAGAGTTTCAATTTTAAATTAAATCGAACCGCGTTCGATTTACCCTAAAATTTTTGCTAGCTCCACACGCTTCCTGTTCTTCTGCAGTGCGTAGATTGCGTCGCTGCGATTCCGGCGCCACCAAATTCGTCGGAATCTGATAACGTAAGCATGAGATATTAAATTTCAAAGATCTTAATAAAATTTATAAAATAGCCCTTTTCTTTTTTTTATTACCAGCATCAGATCGACCGTTAATTTCCAAACAACAAATCTATGCCGCACACATCTTCTTCCCAATCGCGTTCAATTCCCAAGCCAGTACGATCAAAGAACCTATCCATCGCCAAACAAAATCCACCGCCGCGCCTCCCTCCGACCATTGGAGTTCGATCCATGGTCCTCACGTCGAAACCCCAAGCGAAGCACACGCACGGCCAGGATACGGCCGAACTTGCCTTCGCCGTGGTCTCGAAAAATAGGTCATAAATGACCACGAACATGGCCTCCTAGCTTCCTCTACAGTCGACAAGAAAACAAATCAACCGTTGGATTTAAAGAGCATATCAAGCTCTCTAACATTGCAGAAGAAAGTTTTGCGAATTACTGCATGGATGAGGAGAAAATTGACGGAGAAAAGGGGAATGTTTCGGCCATTGGTGAAAGAAGACAGCGGCTCGAAAACAGATTAGGATTTTGGCCGATGAACGTATATATATACATTTATAAAAATATTATTTTATTAATATTCTCAAATTTAACAAGCGTTTACAAACGAACTCCAAATCACACGTGCCGCCTGGCGTTTATAAGGTTTTACCCGTATTCTGAACACAATGGAACATGTTTCAGAGGCTAAATCGATCATATGTGCAAGTTACGGAAACAAACAATTAATTTTAAATTAAATCGATTAAAATAGGTTTCGATGCGTTTTGAGCTGCCACGGTCA
Source organism: Allium cepa (assembly GCA_030765085.1). Taxonomy (NCBI): domain Eukaryota; kingdom Viridiplantae; phylum Streptophyta; class Magnoliopsida; order Asparagales; family Amaryllidaceae; genus Allium; species Allium cepa. Next base: position 210,739,631 of record CM060934.1, read on the forward strand.
AACGATCACTCCGATTGCTACGAAAATTAAAATCCGATAAAATCTAACTATTACAGATCCAATAGAACTGGTTTCGTCGAATTCCGAGACTGTTTCCCGGAAGGCTATTTTAACTCGTCGATTAATTCGAGCGATTTTCGAGATCGTCGAAATCACTTAAAATTTCACCTTTAAAATTTTACTAACTCTATTATAAATCGTATAGAATTTATATTCACATTAGAAATCATTCTGATTCATTTCGAATCAAAATCTGGTTATTTATAATATTATATTATTAAATTCCATTATTAAATTAATATAAAAATTCCAAATTTGACTTATCGACTTTTGATTCCATCTAAAAGTCCAACATCACTATTTAAATCCAAGTAGACTTAAAATAAATTTTAGAACCCATTCTTCATATCTATTTACCCCCAGATTCATAAATTATCACAAGAAGCAACGAAGGTGTGCAACCTTCCACTAGGTGGGAGGAAACACTAATGAGTAAAGCTAATGTTACTAGTCCGTCGGGGGAAAACACTAGGACACACATAAACACTCGCACTCCACCATCCATTTGTGATTTACTCTTCACGTTATAACTTCTAATATACTTCTATTTGACTCTTTTTACAGGTTTAATGTCACACTCACATGCTTTTGTTCGCCTTCGAGGCTCTTTCCCTTACTATCACTTGATGCGAGATTCCAAATCTGGGAGACGTAGAGGCAAAGACGAAGGGTGAGATAAAGATTGTTATTCTCGAGAATCCTCTTCCTCGTCTAGACGAAAATCTCAAACACATGCTCCCAGCCATGTTGATCCATCAAACTCTCTTGCCCACAGTGGAGAAAAATACTCTCATCAAAATTCCCAAGCTGCTGCTCCCCACGATCAGCACTCTGGGTCGTCAAGTACAAGGCAATCATGCTAGCACCATAAGCACCTCCTAGTTTCTTCTGAATAACTCCCACCGGTTCCTGCATATGATCCTACCACGGCTGAGAGACCAGCTGAATTCAAAGCTATCTTCCAAAAAATATGCTTCGACGGGCTCAAGTTCATCCCTTCCATACATGTCATTCCTTGAAGTGCAAAAGATAGCTTATTAGCATGCATGAATGACTTTATGTCCAGCATGAAGCGTTTATCCACTTAGCTGAATTTTTTCCGAAGTTTCCACTAAGTTCCAACATGAAATTGATCGCCTCAAGTTGGCACGACAAAGACATCATCAAACATCAAGATGCTGAGTTGATTGAATATAAAGCTCAATTTGCCGCAGCAGAGAGGAACGCGAAGGAAACAGTTGAGATGGTAAGTCGTTTGGAAACTTCGCATAAAAGGACCAAGATGTCGTGCTACATCGTAGTGGCACCTTCGCTTTAGAGAACGACTCCTTACAAAAGGAGAAAGGAGTCTTAGCCCGCAGTGTTGAGGAGCTAGATAATTTATTGTTTAAAGAAAGGGAGGAAAAACTTGTGGCACAGGAAGAGTCGCAAAAATTTTGTGAGGAGATTATTGAAACAAGGAATTTAAAAATGAAGCTTGATGTGCAATCACCCAGATCAAAGTCTTGAAAGAAGCAGCCCATGAAGAGAGCACAAAAGAGGTGCTTACAGAAGCTAACTCCTGAATTGAGGCTGCCACTGAGTCCGGTAGGGAAGAGATCAAGAACTTGTTTGATCCGCTCATTGCCGAATATAATGCAAAAGTTCTCCTTCACCGTGACTTGACCTACCTAGGCGAAGTCTATCTCTAATTGCTTACCGAAGCTTGGGATATCATCACAAAAATTAAGAAAGAAGAGTTGGGAGTGGTTGAGCTTGATGAAGAGGCACTTGCACGAGAAGTGCCCCAAGGAAACAAGCGATATAACTTGGTTGCCGTGAAACTTCAATTCTGCAAAGCTTCCACTCCGACTAAAAGAAGAGAAGTTATCATAGGGTCTTCCGGAACGGACCTCAAGGGTCCTTCTCCGACTCAATTGGTGGGACGTCATCCTCTTTACCCATGGGGCAACAAGTCAGTTATAATCTGGATAGGCCTAGACTTCGCTCACACATGTTGTCTCCCATACTTGAAGGGAGCACTCCGATAATGACAACTGAACCAAATGTTGGTACCTTATTGAACTCTTTTAAATTAACAAAGTTGCTATTTTCAGTATATAACGACTATGGACTAATGCTTCTGTTTTAACTAACTTTTGTAGGCCACCCCAGTCCAGAGCAAACTCCTAGGAGCGATATCGCCCCGAAGCAGCAAGAGAAAGTAGATTAGGCTCTAGTGGTTGCAGATATTCCTGGACCTCGATGCTTGGGTCATCGATGCGATCGAGGTGGATAAACCCGAGGACCCGTCTTTGGCAAGGAGTGGGACGATATAGTGACCACGGGCACCATAGAGCGCACTGCCAAGAGCAGTATGAAGGAGCTAATCGAAGAAGAAGAGAAATCGAAGCATGAAGTTAAAACAAAGCCTATTGAGGTCGCGGCGAAGACCCTATCCCTGCGCCTTTATAGGTTATACCACATGGCAGGGCAATTCCTGTTGAAATTCCTCCTCCTTCATCGAGCATCTCCGCCAAGAGTGGCAAGGGATCCTGGAGAAAATGCTTGACTGATTCAACTCCTAAAAATGAAGAAGGAAAAAAATCAAAGGAATGATTAGCATTTTGAATTATTGTACATATTCTAGATAAGTTAGGCATGTGTTTCTTTTCTTGATAGTAGGTGCACGGGTGTGGATCCGAAACTTTTTGAATAATTTGTAAGGAATTTTAGGAAATAGCGAATAAAATTTTTTTTGTCTTGTAATTAATCATCGTGTGAATAATTACTTCAGTAGTAAGATAATTACTTCCCATCCATGCACTTACAAGTTTTGCAAGTCTTGTTAATAATCCATCATCTCAATCTCGAATCATCTTCGAAGAAGCTATCTTAAGTCGTAAGCAATACAGAGTTGGAATTGTAACTAACGATTGCATCTTGCTGCTAGTAGCTCAAGTCTCTTCCTTTGATTTTAGATTGGAATTTGTGGAATGGAGAACAATTGAAAGCTCATTCGTTCACCCATTGGGCTTTCGAGTTAGCCTATGGTGTTTAGAATTTCCTTGTCCACATTCAATTTTTTTATTCCTCGGTCAGGGACATAGAATTTTTTCATCGAATCATTCATACTCTAGTCTGCAGTCAGGGACTCAGAGTAACCTAGTACACAGTCAGGGACTTAGAGAGTTTTTTTCAAATCGTTTATACTCTAATCCACAGTCAGGAATTTAGAGTACTCCGGTCCGTAGTCAGGGACTTAGAGTACTCTATCCGCAGTCCGAGACTTAGAGAGTTTTTGTCAAATCGTTTATACTCTAATCCGCAATCGGGAATAATCCAGTCCGTAAGCAGGGACTTAGAGATTTTTTGTCAAGTCATTTATACTCTAATCCATAGTCAGGGATTTAGAGTACTCTAGTCCGCGGTCGAGGACTTAGAGATTTTTTGTCAATTCATTTATACTCTAGTCATGGTCAGTGACTTAGAGTACTCTAGTCCGTAGTTAAAGACTTCAAGATTTTTGTTAAATCATTTATACTCTAGTCCGCATTTAGGGACTTAGAGTTCTCTAGTCTAAAATAGGGGACTTAGAGTTCTTTGTCAAATCGTTTATACTCTAATACGTAGTCAGGGATTTAGAAAACTCTAGTCCACAGTCAGGGACTTAGAGATTTTGGTCGTTCTCCTTCCGTGGGTAACATTTGTTCCTTATTGTGGGCTTTGCTTTTTTTGATACATCAGCAGGAACCGCCAGTCGACCAAACTTACAAAATCCCCCCCCCCCCACGTTTGATCTCATCGGGATCGGTATGATAGATCGATTTCTAACTCTGTAAATCTGTTCACATATATCGAATCAACCAGTTCCGTCGCATACTTAGCATAAAGTATAATAATAGTGGCTCAGGTAAAGGAAGCTTCAAGATTTTATTCGTCGTATGAAAAGGAACCGAATAACTCGTCTTATTTCACATTGAAAAAAATCAAACATTAAAGCAAAAGTCGAGAGTAAATAGTATTGAAATATAAAAGAAATAGTTCAGGTGTAATATTGTCGTAAATGTTCATTATTCCACTCTCTCGGGAGTGTCGCGCCATCAACAGTCAGTAGCTTGAAAGTTCCTTCTTCAAGCCTTTGTTCTATGATGTATGGTCCTTCCCATGTCGGACTCAAGCACGGTGGGGTTGGGAAAACTCATTTTAGGACAAGATCGCCAGCTTCGAAAGTTCTCAATCGGACATTCATGTTATAATATCGGGCGATCCAATATCAGTATGCAGCTGCTCTCAAATCGTTCTCCTTGCATTTCTCATCGATAAAGTCTAGAGATTCCAAGAAAAGATCTTGGTTCATTTTGGTGTCGTAGTAAGTCACCCGATGAGAAGGGACTTCAAGTTTCATTTGAATAACTACTTTAGTTCCGTAAGCAAGAGCAAATGGAGTGTGGCCAGTCGTAGACTTTTGAGTGGTCTTGTAGACCCAAAGCGTTGTAGGGTGCACATCCACCCACTTGCCTTTAGCATTTTCCAAATGCTTTTTCAGGATTGACTTTATAATCTTGTTTGTAGCTTCAACTTGTCCATTCGTCTGAGGGTGAGTGGCCTTGCAAATCTCTTTTCAATGTGATATCCGCGGCAAAACTCCTTAAACTCGGCACCATCAAATCGAGTCTCATTATCAGTTACGGTAGTTCGCGGAAGACCAAAATGACACACAATGTTTTGAACAATGAAGTTGATTACTTTCTGGTTGTGATCATGGCCAACGGCTCGACTTTAGCCCATTTGGTGAAGTAGTCAATTGCGAAATTACATATTTCGCACCATCTTTGGAAATTGGCAAAGAGTCGATGATATCGATTCCCCACATAATGAATGGGCATGAAATAACCATTTGTGTGATCTCTGTCGGTGGAGCTCTTAGTACTTTTGCATATATTTGGCATCCGTCACATCATCTCATATGATCTGCAGCATCTCAGTTCACAGTCGGCCAGTAGTATCAGTAACAAAGTATCATTTTTGCTAGCATTTGCCCCCAAGTATGATCGTCACATTCTCCATCATTGACTTCTTTCTAGACATGCTTTATCTCGTCATGAGCGATACTCTGAAGTAAGAGAATAGAGAACCCCTTCCTATACATATTTCCTTCCTCCATAATATATTGTGAAGATTTATGAAGAACTTGTCACTTTTCGTTTCTTTTCTCAGGCAGATTCTTTGCAACATGTGTTCTTTAAATAGAGTCATCCATGATTCCCATTTGGGTTCCATCTCCAAAACTCAATCAACTTCCAACATATTTATACTCGGGGTATGTACTATCTCGACAAGAACTAAGCCCATCTGTTATGCGTCACAGTACTCACGAACTTGCCAACGAGTCAGCTTCTCTAATCTGCTTACGTGGGATATGTGAAATATCAAAGTATTAGATATCTGCTAACAACTCCTGAACTCGAGTAATATATGGGGAAAGTTGTTGCCCCTTCGTCTGGTAGCCCCTCTAACCTAGTACTCCACCAGTTGCGAGTCGCAAAAGATTTTAAGAGACTTCACCACTGGTTCTCAAACAAGTTTAATTCCAGCAATTAATTCCTCATACTCGACTTAAGTTGTTCGTAGTAGGGAAATTAAACTTCAAAGCATAGCAGATTGACCGATTCAATGGGGTTACAAGAATGATGCCCGCTCTGGAACAATGACCATTGGATGCTCCATCGGTATATAGCTTCCATCATACAGTAGGGATTGCACTACCGTTCGGGGGCACTTCCTACATGGTAGACTCCGCTATAAAGTCTGCCAATGCTTGACCCTAGATAGCTCTTTGAGACAGATGTGTAATGTTGAATTGGCTGAGCTCGATGTTCCACTTAAGCAGCCTTCTAGACGTCTCAGGTCGTTATAGGAACTGTCGTAAAGACTGGTCAATATAGATAATGATTGAATGTGTCTAGAAGTATGGGCGAAGTTTGTGTGACGTGATCACCAAGCAGTATGTCAATTTCTCTATCTTTGGGTAGTTTATTTCTTCCCTCATTTATCATTTACTGTTGTGTTACGCCGGTCTATGAATCTGGCTCTCCTCACGAATCGAGCTGCACTTATGGAATGTGGCGATATAGCTAAGTAAATGTACAACTCCTCATGATCTATAGGCTATGACAAAATAAGGGGTCTCTCCAAAGGACTCACCAAAGCTCGGAATGCACCTTCACAATCTTGAGTCCACTCGAAATTCCTCTTCCCTCGCCTTATCAAATCGAAGAAAGAAATGATATATCAGTCGCCCTAGAGATGAACCTACTAAGAGCAACGACCTTCCTGTTCCAACTTTGCACTTGCTTTATAGTTATGAGTGCTTGTATATCTCGAATAGCTTGAATCTTTTTCGGATTCACTTCAATTCCTCGTGCATTGACAATAAAGCCTAGGAACTTCCTTTATGCAACGTCGAATGAACAATTCAAGATGTTGATTTTCATGCTATAAAATCGAAGGATATCGAACATCTCTTCTAAGTCTCGAATGTGGTCACTTGATCATCGCGACTTCACGAGCATATCGTCCAATTAGACTTCCATCCTCCTCCCAATCTGATCCTTAAACATTAGATTAACCAAACTTTGATAGGTCACTCCTACATTCTTTAATCTGAATGGCATCACTTCATAATATTATAACCCAACATCCATGACAAAACTTGTATGTTATTAATCTAGGATGTGCAATGGGATTTGGTTATACCCCGAGTACGCATCCATAAATGATAACAATTCGTGCACTGCAGCTGAATCAACTAGCTGACCAATTCTAGGAAGATGTGAACTATTCTTGGGGCACGCCTGTTTCAGGTCCGCATAGTCAATGCACATACTCCATTTCTTGTTTTCCTTCTTCACCAACATAGGTTAGATATCCATTCCGGATAGAGGGCATTGCGAATAAACTCATTGGCTTTAAGTTTATCCACCTCCTCTTTAAGAGCAACAGATCGCTTTGGATCCATGCCTCGTCTTTTTTGTTTCTCTGGAACATACTTTGGATTAGTGTTTAATGCATGGCGCACAATAGAAGGTGAGATCCCACACATTTCAGAATGAGCACAAGCGAATACATCCAAATTTGCTTGGAGGAAATTAGTAAGTTATCTCATCATCGAAGGGTTTATATGGGTTTTAAAATCATTTTAAAAGTACAGTTTTGGGAATGTGAATTTAACCCAAGTTTTATACTTAAACGGCTTTAACTTGTGCAAATGTAATCAGATTTTTTTCCAAAACGAAAACTATTTGTTTTCAAATCAAATAGCTTTCATATAAAGAAAGAGTTTTCAATTTGTGTTGGAAGGATTTCAAGTTTGAAATGAATTTTTTTTTCCAAGTTATGAATGAATCTTTGGAAATGATTTTGAAAGCTATGAATTAAATCTTTGATTTAAAGATTGGATGAGTTAATCCGATTTGAAGTGGAAATTATCTTGAAATCTGTGAATGAATCTTTGTGAAAAATGGTTGAACTTTGTTTGAAATTGAAGTGAATTTTAAATGGTGTATCTTTTGTATAAAAAATTTGGAAGGGAAATTGTTTTGAAAGCGATGAATTGAATCTTCGATTTAAAGGTTGGATGATTTCATCCAATTTGGAAAGGAAATTGTTTTGGAAAGATGTGAATGAATCTTTGTGAGAAATGGGTGAATTTTGTGAATTGAATCTTTTTGTTTAAAGATTTGAAATGGTAATTTGTTTAAAACATTTGAAAGAAAGGTTTTGGACTTTAGGTTGTGACTTAACTGAAATCCCAGTATCCATATGTTTTTTAAATATTGCGCTTATTATTCGGTTTAGCCGGGAGAGGACATTGTGTCATATAACCCATTTCGAATAATGATACGACGATATGGATAGCATTTGAAGACCAGTGGTGAAGACCGGGTATTTTCGAGAACGAAAGAATAACCCGTCGGTTGTCTCTGCATTGAGTCACGTCGGTATAGAGATCTCCATATGTAATGGGGAGTTCGATCGGGATTGGGAATTCTCAGATTTGCAAAGGCTTCTTCGGAAGTTCCTTCGGTTCTGTTCGAACCCGGAACAGACTTGTATGGATGCGTGTCTGACATTACACTTTGAGATGTAAAGCTGGTTTCTATCAAACACATTTCTGTTTGGTGGCGGAGATTTATTCTCTTAGCTTAACACCCTTCTCTGAGATGTACGAGCTCAGAGGTTATGTAGTTGATGGTTACTATTGATACATTCCCAATTTGGTAATGTGGCATACGAAGTGTTGCTGATCATTTGTTGATCGAAGCATGGCTTTTGCGAAAATCGTAGCTTTGTGGACGTGACTTCATCGAGCCTCACAACTTGGTAATGGTCGAAACAGGATCGTTGCAGCAAGGTTATTTGGAGGTAGCGCCCCTTGAGGGTATGTTCATTTCCTTCTCGATAAAATGTGATATCATGGTATGGAGCCCAGATATTTGCTTATGTTGATTTTGAAAGTGGTATCATGGTATGGAGCCCATATACTTTTCTTTGTGATTGTTGGTTGAGGGCCCTCGTATAAAGGTCGGTAACGACCAGGGGATGGCATGCTCATGTCAGTAGTTACTTCCGGGCAGGGGTAACCCGACCTTGTGTAGTAGAGATCCGGTTAGGTTCTCAGGGGCGTCCCTCTAGAGGCGTTCGATTTTGTGTGGGAAGTTCCTTTGCCTGACTATTTGTTGGAAATCCAATCATCCAATACATAACCTGTATAGTTTTAGTTGTATAACCTGCCATTTACTTATGGTGGTCACCACTGTTTAGATGGTAGCTATAGTAGGCATACAATAATGGTTGTATGCTGGCTAAGATTAATATTATACTTTCAAAATGTTTTTCTGCACTATGCACTAATAAAAATATCAAATGATCGCGTATCAAGCATTTTTGACTGTCATAAGGAGAAATCTCCTCCAAGTGTGCGATTGCATTGTGTGTGGCGGGAGGCCTTATGGTAGTTTCATTTTTTAGAAAGCATTGCGGTTTTCAACTTTTAAAATCTTTGTTATTTGTTTTAAAGATAAAACTGTTTTTGTTTGCTCATACCAGTCCCATGACTGACTCGGAGTTTATTGTTCCTTTCCTAAACTTTGGGTGCCCACAATTTTCCACACGGGCAGTCTAGAGTTGGGTTTTTCAGATAATCACATTGTAGGTGTAGATTCAGTAGCTTTCAGTCTTTGGGAATCTTCTTTAATCTTTGGATGACCGACCTTTCTTAGTACAACTTGATTAGGAGTTTGAGCTATTTCTAAAATCGTTTTGCCTGACCACCACGATGGATAAAAAAATTTGTGATCATTTTTCCTACAATCTACATCACATCCTTCCCCTCCAGATTTAGACTCGAAGCTTGATTTTTCTTTGACCAATGGAAATTGATGTTTTTCACAATTCCATTCAACTCGAAAATACACCTTTATTACAATCTTTAAAATTTTGATTTTATTACCAAAAATTCATAGTTTTCCATTACAAATCTAATGATACGGTCTACACTTGAAATCGTGATCATCAAATTTGGACTCAAATCAATTTCTTACTGTAATTTCCTATTCTAAATTTAAATACTTAATATACATTGTTTGAAAACATTTTTTAAATGGATGTTATAGTTTTACAACCATCTTTTATTTAGATATCAAATCCTAAAAAGGATTAGGGAATAAGTTTTGAATTTTTGAAGTTGATTCATTTTTTTCAACCTGTAAACCAAAAACAGAGACCTGGATATAGATGTAAACAGACATGCAAATTCAACACTTGCATATTTATAAGCACATACAAACATATTTACATTCATTCAGACATTCCACCATTACATAATCAAACATCCATCACAACATCACAAGATATCAACATAATTAGGCTTTAAAGAGATAGTTTATCTCACCTTTAAAATGAAGACAGAGGACATAGGATAACCTGGGAATGATTTTGTTTGAAATCTTGAATTGATTGTTTATGAGATGAAGTGAAGCTTTGATCTTTGCTTTAAAGCTGAAACTTGAAGTTGTACTTGATCTTGAAACTGAAGTGTTTGATGTTTGCTTCGACCTTTACAAGTTGATGTTTTAAATTAGGCAGACAGCTTCCAGGTTTTGAAAGACTGGAAATGGTCTCCTGTAATTTGATTTCATTTACTTTGCTTACTTTGATCTGCCACTTTGAAATTTTTTTTTTGATTTATCTTGGGTTGATCTTGCTCAAATTTGAAGACGGTATTTTGATTCTTACATTTGAATTTTCTCTTTTTGATCTGAGTTTGTTTGCTTTCTGATCTATTTAGTTTTCAGGTTTTGAATTCAAACAAGTTTTGCTTTAATTTTCTGGTTTGTGGATTTTCAGGTTTGAGAGGTTGCTGCTTGATTCCAGATTGTTTACTCAGGTTGTTTTCAGATTTGAAAATAATTGAAAGAGATATAGGAAAGATTTTGTGAAGTCTGGTTTTATTTCTTTGCTTCATATTCTTTATGTCTTTTAAATTCTAAGAATATTTTTTGCTTGCCACTTGTTTAATAGGTTTATCCTTGTTCATACATGATTTAAATTATTCACACTTGTTAAAATGCTTGTTTTTCCAATTGTACAAATGTCAAAATAAACACTTTTATGTTTAAATCCTTTTTGTTAATTTATTTATAATTTTTTTGTATAAACCCTTGTTATTATTTTATTTTAAAACTTTTTCTTCTTTATTTATGTAATATGTTTTATATTTTCAAAAGACATATACATTTTAAAACTTTTATTAAATTTTGTTTCAAATCATATATACATTATACATACATTTTTCAATTATTTATGCTTATACAACTTATAAAGAAAAATGAATTAAAACAATTTATATATTTAATAAATAATCATACATATATATTTCTTAAAACATAGAATCCTAAATCAAATTTTATTTTCAATATATTTATTTTGAATTTCAAGTCAAATTCTGTTTCCCAATATTTTTTACAAATTCCAGATTAAAATTCTTCTTACAATTTTTTTTTTTCAATTTCTCAATCCAAATTTACTTTTAAAATTTACTTATATATATATATTCCAAATATTTCAAATAAATTCTCCATTAATTCACAATTAATTCCAAATTAAACCAAAATTTTATATTAATACTAATTTAATTCTGGCCTAAAAACCAGGAATGTTACATATTATCTAAATTGTGTACAATATGCAAGTGTATGACCAATGCTATAGTGGAAAATAGATAGTAAAGTATAAAAAGTGTGCAAACAAGAGTTTTTATACTGGTTCGTACCACCCGTCCTACGTCCGAAGCTCCCCTTCAGTATTTACTAACAAAAAAATCCTCACTTCATCCGGAGGAACATGTTTATTACAAAAGTATTCTGTTTACAATTGTGTGTTTTGAATAACACGGCTATTGACTATACAATATTATTCTTCATATAACCTCCTTTGAGTGATATTGTTTATGTGCACTTTAATTTTTTGGAAGCAACATAACCAAAGTACAAACTCTGGTTATTTGAATTATTGAGAAAATTGAATCAATGAAAGCATAGAAGTAAGAACATAGAATAATAATACAGAATAATAATATAGAAATCAAGGTAAGTGTTAGCCTCAATCATTTAGTGCTATTTATAAGATTCAAGGGTTATTTCTCAAACAGAAGCAACCATTAACTTTCGAAGAGTTGCAACATTTGAGTAAATTCAGTGTATTGAAAAATTCAGATGGAAGCAACCTTTCATAAAAAAAGCCACTATAATCCATAAATAACATCACAGACGTCTGTGGAAAATCACAAATGTATATCATTACAGGGATTAATTTTCTCGTGTAATGTCATGGACTTTTGTCGTTTTTCACAAATGTTTATGAATTCGCTTTTCTTATGATAAGTTCCATTTTAAGTTGAACACGTGAACTTATGTTTTGTGAATCTCTCAATTTATCTAAGACTAAATACGACCTTACTGGTAATAGTCTTTCCTTGCTTGTATAATAGCCATTATCTATTGCATGTACCTACATATTGATGATGTTTATACTGTATATTTGTATTTGTATAGTTGTTGTCATCGAAACTAAGGATGGAAGTTCTAATATTCTCCACATTTTTGATGATGACAACTATACAATCACTAACAATGTACAATTATATTTTTTACTCCCCCTAAGTATGTGATCTCCCTCCGTATATATTCATATCTTTCTCTCCCCTTTGACATTATCAAAAATAACATTAAGATATACGAAACAAACACAAAAATCACATCAGAGTTACACAAATAATCTAAAAAAATATAACCACAAACCTGATAATATTGACAAAACATAGTCAAGATCACATGCATGTTTCATACAAAACAAACACAATATATGAACTAGTGTTTTGAAAAAAAATAAGTTGAAGTGAATAAGAGTTTTGAAATAGAAATAAAACAGAAAAGGACTTACTAAGAAGAATACGAGAAGCCCCCATAGTTCTCATAGTACTAATATAATGATGGATCTATTTGAAAATCTCCGGGCCAATGATTTTGATCAGCGTACTCCACATTCTCTTGTATAGTCAATCCTTGGATCACCATATAATCCTACTGAGAAGTACGCTGGGCAGCATTCGGGTTTCGTCGTGGAATCCCATCGCTCTCTTCTTCTTCATCATCCTCCAAAACCATAATTGATTTTCCCATAGTTGAGTGCGATGGTTGAGGAGGGAAATGATGAGAACGATAGAGTGGAGTCTGATGATAAGGAGGAGGTGTTGGAGATGGCGATGAAGATGTAGACCCTCCTCAAACTTTTTTCATAATTTTTCCTAATCCAAAAAATAATTTTTCTAAAGTCTTTTCAACCTTAGTCATATGGGTCAAAAATGATCATCCTAGTCCAACCATTCTCTTCTCCAGTTTCTTTTGATTTTTGGTAATGATTCCCTGATTCTATAAAATTACATCATGACCCGATTCATTGTGACTAACGAGAGTTTAAGCTTCTAAGATGTTGGGATCTGAATGGTATTCCTAAGGAGAATAAGGTGCAGAAAGATGAGAAGAAGATACTAGCCTTTTTTCTTATCGATATTGGTTTCCAAGTTTCCATTGTTCAAATGGAATAATCGAAGGAGGAACTGTTGGAAGTTCCATTAAGGACCCAAATCTCTTCCCACTATCCTTGACAGGTATTTCTTCGTATCGTGACACATATGAAGATACATTTAAATCTCTTAATATTCTCATTACGTACAGAGCATAGAGAATAGTCATTTTGTGTTAACTCCAAAAACTTTTTATTTGATCATGTATGAATTTTTCCCAATTGACAGGAAGTTGAGCACATATAGCATATAATGCTTTATGCTCATTTTCATGGATTTTCTCATGACTACCTAATTTAGAAATAATGGTATTAATTATCATTCAGGTAGTAGACAAGCTCTTGGTCGAAGATAAATAACCTTCACTAGGGAATTTCATCTTCCCAAAGTTGATAAGTTACGTCCTTTTTAGGTTGCACATTATAGTCGGGATTTCTCCAAAGTTTATACCTTCGTATGAACATTCTAGGATTCATCCTAAGTTAAATACATCAATTTTTATAGTTTTTAAACATACACACATTCATAACCACCCATCATCATTTTCAGGTTTCCAAATCTTTTCACTATAAAGATTTGAGTAGAAGAGATAATTTACTAAAGGATTTATTATTACCTTATTCAATTCAATGTTATAAGATTTCCGCCACCCGCATTGGTAGTTAAGCTATAAATATCATATTCTATATTGGCATATATGTTATAGAACGGACCTATATCAAATTCTTTGTTGGTTAAAGCTTGGAATCTATTGATGGTAATTTTCTCATTCCTTAGCCAATTAATGATTTGACCTTCCTTTGCAATTTGAATAGCTTCGGAAGAAGATTGGGCGTGTTTTGATCTTTTTGAAAAGGGGTTTTTTGGGAGCCATTGAAGAAATTTGGGGATTTTGAAGTTTTAGAGTTCTGGATTTGGTGTAGAATGAGTGGAGGCTGGTAAACAATGTAAGGTAGGGGTAAAATCATTTGTATAGGGGCAGGTAGAACAGATGCTCAAGCACAACCACATATGTCTGTGCATTTCCACAGATGTTTGTGGTTTTCGGATTCTAAAACTAGAATATTGTCACAAACATTTGTGGATTTCTATAGACGTCTGTGGTTACAGGAAAAAGATTTCCTAAACCTTCCTACAGACGTCTATGGTTTTCCAGGATGTCTAAGCGCTTTCTGTATATGATTGTGATTAATTTTTGAATATTTGTTAGGATACAATCACTTTTTATTTATATAATTGAACATGATACAAGGTTCGAAGTAAATAAAAACAAAAAATAAGTTTAAAAGTATATAAACAATTACAATCGGAGAGGTAGCAAACTATAGAGTGTTTTAGTTTTCTTCGTTCGAGTTTGAATTTTTTTTTGTTCTTTAAATCCTAAGAGTTCGGTTCATATTTTATTAGTGATCAAGTCGAAGTATCATATGTACCCTCTATCTTGGTATTTTAAGCAAATGGATGGAGTAGAGACCAAAATGAGTGAGATGGAGTACATGATGCTTACTCTTGATTAGATGGACCTTCTCCTAATATATTTTGGAGAATAATATTATGCGGTCCAACTAGTATTTTTATTAGTCGAGGTGATTTTTTGTGGAGACAATCCTTAGTTGGAGAGTGGCCATAAATATCTAGTATGCATCTTTCCAAGAAATTTAAATGTTGTCCTAGTCGTAATTGTTCATAGTATATTTCTCTTTGTACTCCTATTATCTCTTGCTGATAGTGGAAGATTTCATCAACTTTATTTTCTGAAGATGATGATTCGTGGCTCGTTTTACTTTCTTTCCTTCTGGTGATATATAGTGTGATAGACATTGTTAGATGAGGATTTATTTCATGGAGGAGTCGCATTTTTTGGGGAGATATGTACACTTTTTGATGATGGTGAGCTGAAGTCTAAATCATTATTCGAAGACATGTTGAATTCACAATATAGATGGTGGAACTTAGTGAATATTTTTAAATGAAGTAGTTTGATATATAAATCTAGCACCCTTTGCTCCTTAAATATTCGTTAAGTTTACTAAATTTAGGTTTGTGATGAAAATCATTATGACTAGTAAAAACATTAAATAGATTTTTGTTTAAAAAATTAGTGGTTAGAAAGTTTTAAAGTTTATTTTTAGCTTAACTAACATACATAAGTGTTTATGTTTGTATCCTTAGGACATAGGAGGTTTTGATATGAATTATATAGTTTTAATTTACTAATTCGTTATATGAGCAAATTCCTGAATCACATCTTACTTTGATAAACAATGTTCTGCATAATGGTTTCGTAAAAATATCGCCTACTTGATTTTCCGTATTTGCAAATTCAAGGGTAATTATTACCTTTTCAACATTACCTCTAAGAAAATGGCGACGAATATCGATATGTTTTGTTCGTGAGTGATTAATTAGATTTTAGATAGGTTTATAACACTAATATTATGATAGTATACTAGAGATTTGTCTATTATATTTCCATAGTCTTTATGTGTTTGATGTATACATATTACTTGAGCGCATACGAAGGCGGCAGAAATATATTCTGCTTCACATATCGAAAGAGGAACATAATTTTGTTTTTTTTCCTAAACCACGAAACTAAGGATTGACCAATAAAGTGAAATTTTCCACTTGTACTCTTTCTATCCCATTTGCATCCAGCAAAATCCGCATCACTGTAAGATACGAGCTCTAAACTTCCTTTTAGATAAATAGAATGTAATCTTTAGTGTTGGTTAAATATGTTAAAATTCATTTGATCGCCCGATGTTGTGATTCGTTAGGTTGTGCTTGAAATCTTACACATAAATACACACTCATCATAATAACTTGTCCACTAGCTATTAAGTATAGTAAAGATCTTATCATGCTTCGATATAGTTTTTGATCGAAATTTTTTCCATGTTACTCTTTGTCTAGATGAATAGTAGTACACTTTGGAGTGGGTTTACTTGATGAATTATCCATTCCAAAACGTTTTAGTAATTCTTTATGATATTTTTCTTCATTTATAAAGATTCCATTATTTATTTATTTTATTTCTAAACCTAAAATGGAATTTAATTCATCCATAAAAGACATTTCAAATTCGTTTTTCATTATTTTAGAAAATTCATTTCATAAACTTTTGTTAGTAGATCCAAATATAATGTCAACAACATAAATTTAAACAATTAATATATCCTTCTATTCTTTTTTGATAAATAATGGTGTGTTTATTTTACAAATTTGAAAACTGGAATTTATTAAATGTGATTTGTTGAACTACTTGAGTTGGATCGAATAAGTCCAAATGAAGTAATTCAAGAGGTTGTTTAGTAAAGATTTCCTTTTTAGACTTAAACGAGCTTTTCTTTAATTTTCCAAGTTGACATGCTTCGCATAGATTTTTAACTTTGAAATTTAGTTTGGGTAATCCTCTTACCAAATTGTTTTAGCTAAATTGTTTATATATTTGAAATTTATGTGACAAAATCTTTTATGCCATATTTATGGATCATCATGATTTGTTTCTAAGCATAATTATTATTATGATTAATATTCATATTTAGGACATAAATATCTCGATTTCATATTCCTTCAAAAATTGAAGTTTTATTTTGATCAAAGATATTGTATTTATCTTTTTCAAAATCGATTCTAAATCCCTTATTACATAATTGAATTATACTTGTAAATTATGTTTTAAGTTTTTAACTAATAATCATAAGACATTTAATACAATAGGAGAAGAAGATATACCGACATTGATGACGTTTCCAATCCCAATAATATATCCTTTGGAATTATCTCCAAATGTCGCCGTACCACCGCCATGTAAGTGATGTTTGATAGCATATGTGCACTTTTCGTCATATGTTTGGAGCATCGGCCATCGAATATCCATTTCTCCTTATTTTTAGTTTTGTTTTTGGGTACCTACAAAATAATAAAGTCTTAATTGGTACCCACTTCCTCCGTTAGGGTCCTATGCGTTCGTACGAGATGGTAGCCATACCTATGAGGTTTTGGGACCTTTAGAGATGTAATTTTCATTATGAACTATTTCTTCTAAATATACATCTATGTGTTTTTGTCTAATCAATTTTTTATTTTTTTAGGAATCCATATTTAATCATTTTTGATCCCTTATTTTCACATTTAGATTTTGGTTTTCAAAAATTAGTATATAGTGTACTATACTTCTTAGATTCTCGATTATCATTAGAAACCAAAATAATTTCTTGATACTTATGAATCTGTTAAATCCTAACCCCTTCCCATTTTATGATGGTTTTGAAATTTTTATAAAATTTCTAGACTTTGCTTTCCTTTATTAAATTTTGAAACATTGTTAGTAATTTTATCTAACTTATTTCCAAGACCAGAAATTTCTATATTAACTAATTCTAAATTTTATTTCAATTCGTACTTTTATTTTTCAAGTTTATTATTCCCTATTCTGCTATTCTCTATATCATGTGTTAGAGTAGCATTTTGAGGTGATAATTTTTTACATTCTTTTTGTGCTAATTATAATTCTGCATATAAAATAGTTTTCTCATCTTTTAACAATCCAATTTCTAATTCAGCTTTATTTAATTTTCCTACATCTTCTTTGTTTACTTTTTTTGATTCTCTATACTTGTCATCTAATTCTACGCTAATTTCAAGAATTTCATCATATGTTAATTCAGAACGTATCTCATCTGTGCTAGCCATGAAGCAAACATTTGGTGGTTCTGAATCACTGTTGCTATCGAATAAAAAGGATGAGTCGGAGTCATCCCAATTTACTTGAAATGCTCTTCTCTTTTTCTTGAAATTTTCAAATTTGTTTTTATTTTTATCATTGTTGAGTTGTACATAGTCCTTTTTCATATGACCAAATTTATCACACCCGAAGCATTTCATTGATGTTTGATTTGAGGTTGCTACTATTTTGAAATTTCGTCATCGTTTCTTATTGTAATTTTTCATGATGAAAACAATCCCATCTTCGTATAAGTCCGAGTGGTCATTATTTGCTTGAAATGCAAGGTCTTTTCTTGATTTTATTCTTTTCTTGCTTGTAAATTAGCATCATACGACATAAGATTTTCTATTAACTCTTTAACTTCAAATTGGAAAAGATCGTTAGCATCTTCAATGACTAAAACTTTTCTATCACATTCATTTGTCAAAGAGTTCAAAATTCATGTGACTAAATCAAAATCAGTGAATTTAACTCTTAGTACCATAATAATGTGTTGTATAGTTTGAAATCTAGCATACATGCCAATAATTGATTTGCTTGTTTTCATTTTAAAAGATGAAAATCGATTTTGTAGAATAGAAATTTTTGTTTGCATAAATCTGTTTGTGTCTTCATGGGTAATTTGTAATGTACGCTATATATCATAAGCAGTATACAAAGCATGACTCATGAAATTCATTTTTATCAAGCGAGCAAAATAGAACATTCATAGCTTTTGTATTATTGGTTGTTAAATTCTTTTGTGCATCAGTCCAAGTATTTATATCAACGGTGAGTGATCATATCTAGTTTGTGCAGTTTGGCAAATTTCTAGAATATTTGCTTAGATAAAAAAATACGTGTTGACCAGTAAGCATAGTTTGATCCAATGAATAGTGGAGGACGTGCTGTTGATTATCTTTCTTGAAATGAACTTTCCATATTAACCAAAATTCAATTATGTGTTACAGTAAAAAGAAAAATCCTTGCTCTGATACTAAATAAAGTCTAGTGGATCGTATATTATGTAATTTGTGTATAATATGTAAGTGTATGAGCTAATGCTATGGTAGACAATAAAAAGTAAAGTATAAAAAGCGTGCAAACCATATTTTTATACTAGTTCAGACCTCCCATCCTACATCCTTTCCCAAAAGCTCCCCTTCGATATTTACTAACCAAAATACCCTCACTTCACCCGAAGGAATAGGATTAATACAAAAGTATTTTGTTGATAATTGTGT
Source organism: Allium cepa (assembly GCA_030765085.1). NCBI lineage: Eukaryota > Viridiplantae > Streptophyta > Magnoliopsida > Asparagales > Amaryllidaceae > Allium > Allium cepa. The sequence continues at coordinate 210,758,772 of CM060934.1, forward strand.
GTTCTGAATAAAATGGATATTGACTCTATAATACAATTCTTCCTATAATCTCCTATGAGTTATATTGTTTACATGCACTTTGATTTTTAGGAAGCAACATAACCAATTTGAATGATTGAGAAAATTGAATCAGTGAAATCACAGAAATAAGAATATAGAATAAGAGGATAAAAATCAAGGTAAGTGTTGTAATGTTTCTCAAAGAGAAGCAACCATTCTTTAGTGCTATTTATAAGATTCAAGAGTTGTTTCTCAAAGAGAAGCAACCATTACCTTTCAAAGAGTTGTGATGTTTAAGTAAATTTAGTGTATTAAAAAATTCAGAAGGAAGCAACCTTTCATAAAAATAGCTATTATGTTTTAGAAATAATGTCACGGACGATTGTGGAAAATCATAGACGTTTGTCATTACAAGGATTAATTTTCCCATGTAACGTGACGATGACTGTGGTTTTTCGTGTACGTCTTTGAACTCAGTTTTCTTAAGGTAAGTTCTGTTTTAATTTGAAAACGTGAATTTTTGTATGTGAGTTTACATATTTTATCTAAGACTGGGAGTGAAGGAATTCGTTTATTCCAATAGTGAAGGACTCCCCCATTATTCCTGTCTCATCGGACTCATATGTGTATGAACTTACTAGCAACAGTCTCTCCTTACTTATCTTCTAGCCATGATCTCGTTGGTTGTACCTGCATATTGATGATGTTCATATTGTATATGTGTGTTTGTATAGTTGTTGTCATCGACACTAAGAATAGAGGTTCTATCAAGTTCTTCCGAACCCCACTAGTGAACAATGGGTCTCGATTGCTCATAATGCTCTTCAACACATCGTGAAATAGTAATATTCACTTTACATACAACTCCGCCAGCATAGATGACATTTTACTTGACTTGATGACTATAAACCTCGCACTCTTGGTCTACCGATCTACTATGACCCAAATGTCATAGTACCCTGCTCAAGTCCTTGGCAATCCATCTATAAAATCCAACGACAATTGTTCGCATTTCCACTCAGGAATCTATAATGGTTGCAACAATCCACTAGGCTTCTTCTGCTCCGCCTTTATCAACTGGCAGTTCATGCACTTGGAGACGAATGCCCCCAACATCCCTCATCATTCCTTCCCATTAGTAAGTTTGCTTCATATCTCGATATATTTTATTACCATCGAAATGAATGGTCAATCTAGAATGATGACATTCTCTTAACATTACATCTCGTAATACATCAACATCGAGAACAAAAAATCTTCATGTTACGAAGTCATCCCTCTTTGTCAAGTTCATATTTCTTCGTATCTTCATATTCTACTCATTCTATCTTTGATATGATCTTCTTTAGCCTAACCTCTCACTTATAGTTATTGCATATCCTTTCAATTAGAGCAGGTCTAATCGATAAGCTTGCCAACATTTCAAATTTTAGCTCACAGTAAGGCCTGAAATCACCAGAGATATACTCTATCTGCTTCCATTCCAAGTACATTGCTCCCAACCACGCTGGTCTTTTACTTAATGCATCGGTGACTGCATTCCCTTTTCTTGAACTGTAGGAAATTCAAAAACCAAAATAGGTCAAAAAATCTAACTGTCGTTGCTATCGAAGGTTGAGATTCTTCTTAGAGAAAAGATAATTCAAGGATTTATTGTCATAAATAGTTCAAAACTTTCTACCAACAAATAGTGCCTCCACATCTTCAAACAAAAAAAAATTGCCACCAATTCCAAATCATGAGTTGGGTTATTCCTTTCGTACCGCTTTGGTTGTCGATTCACATAAGCGAAAACCCTTCTCTTCTACATTAACACTGCATCCAATCCAGTACCACAAGCATCGGTATTCACTGCCAACTCTTCATTCCCATTTGGAATGGTTAATACCAGTGCACTCATCAACCTCTCTTGCAGACCCACAAATGATTGCTCACACTTCGCATCCCATACAAAAGTTTGATTCTTCTTCGTCAAATTAGTCAATGGTGCCACTGCCTTTGAGAAGTCCTTTATGAAGCGTTTATAATATCCCATCAATCCTAGGAAGCTTCTCATATCCATAACATTCTTAGGTTGATTCCAATATTGGACCGCTTTGCTGAAACGACGTGACCTAAGACTCTAACTTCTTCTATTCAGAAGTGACACTTAGAGAACTTCGCTCTCAACTTATGTTTACTCAATATCAATGTCACGACCCGCCCTTCTCGACCCTCGAAAATCGACACAAAATACTCCACAGTATAATATGCCGACGATCAAGTGCCGGAAAAGACATATTGTTGAGGAAAAAGAAAGAAGATAGAAGAAGGAACTAAACAATAATAGAATCTCACAATCGCAGCGGAACAAAATACAATAGTCAATAATAGACCTTTACACAAAATGAAAACTATATCTTTTATATATATTACATCATCAGAGTATCACAACAATCAACAATTACCAGTCTGACAACATCAACAATCACAGCAGCGGATATAAACAAGTACGGATAATATGTCTCGGACTCCAGCTCCTCTCCTGAGCTCCATGGCATCCTATCCTGAATAAATAACACTCGGTCTGACCCGAGCATTATAATGAAATAACACCCGAGTCAGTCTGGAATACCAGCTGATAAAAATACACCCAAATTGATTATTAAAGTTTCAAAAATCCTTTTGAAAACAAAAGCATCTCGTAAGACCACGCCACAAATAAACATGTCGGGTTTTTACCTTACGATAGCTAAAACATTTCCTATAAAATCCTCTGATATTATAATAGGGTCTATATACAAATACTTATTAAAATAGATGAAATTGTTACATTCATTAAATTCCAGCTACTAGCCACAAAGTGGGTAATACAAACAAAACTCATAAAAGGCGTGTAGGGAGAATGGATTTCCAACTAATGACTAGGCACTGGGGTACCACCTGTCACAGTATGTGGCCTAAATCAACGTACCGAGGATCACACCCGATCCCCTGCAACACAAGACCGGGACTACCCCTTACTGGATAATCCCGGGTAAGATCACCCCACGGTTGCGATCAACAACCGCATCACTAAGCCGAATAAAAAGGGACATCTAGACAGGGATGGCCTTACCCTAATGGGTGCTACCCACGTAGCCTTGCTGCATATCCCCTGATTTTCAGTGATTCCCGGTTGATGAGGCTTGAGGCTAAGCGTTACCTTTTTTGAACGTTTCACTTAGAATACCCATCGTCCATCTGACGATGTTCCGAAAGCATTCATCCATACAAGTCCATCCCGGGTTCGAACGGAACCGAAGGCACTACTCTACCACATCCATTTTGGAAATATCCTCAGGATTAGTAGCGACTAGCCCTTGCACTTCACTGCTCCATCTTCGACTTTGAACTCGTTTTCCCACGTACACGTACAAACCGGAATGAAGTGGTTTTCGAGAAATTAATCCCGATCCCGGTCACTTCAAAACGATCAACGCATTGGTCAATATTGATAGTCGGTGATTTAACTAGGAATTAACATCCATAAGCATCCATCAACAATAAATAATTTCCCACATTATTTATTTTCCTCAAAAATATCTTTGCAAGATATATTTCCATTGTCAAATCCTTCTGAAAACAGTTTTCAAACCCAACTCTTCTCATGGAATAAATTCTCAAATCTTTACTTCCTCTAAAAACATCCAAGTACCAATACCTAAGATTTAAAATAATTTAAATTCTTTGTTATTGAAAAGTACATAAAAACAATTATATTAAAACTACTTACATACTTAATTTAAAAAATATATATATATATATGTATACTTTTAAAAATATTTCGAACAAAACCGCTTTATAAAATATAAACTATTTTCTTCAAAATAAAGTTAAGTCATACTTAATTTTAAAATAAATTCATGAAATCCTATATAAGTTTTTAAAACAAAACTTTGACCAAACCATCTTTAAAATAAATCCATTTTATAGATATAAATATTAATAATATTCTTTTAAAACATTTTGCCAATTGACCCTTTAAAATAATTATTACTATAACTAATTTAGTAAATATCTACTTTTGAAATCTTTACAACTTAAATAAGAATTTTCTTAAAAACATTCATTCAAATCAAATTTAAACTTTAACTTTTACTACAAAAAATGTGCTTTAAAACGTACTTGGCTTTTCAGGCAACTACACTTCTGTTTTCAGAATAAACCAAAAAATTCGTTTTATAAATCCTGCTAAATTTATCTAAATTCAAATTTACGTTTAAATCCCGTAAATTTCTTCCAACACTTTAAAAATAAACACCTTTTTATTTTTAAACACATTCCTATTTCCTGGAATATCACTTTCAAAATATATGCTTAAAATGTTTTACATAAAGCTTCTAGAAATTACTTAATTGAAAATAATACTTAAGGAAACATATAGAGGTTTTCTAAGTAATTTAAGCCAAATTTAACTTTTACAAATAAGTTATTAAATCAAATATTTATATTATGATTTCCTTTGAAAACTTAAAACTGCTTTACCTTTTTTAAAATAATTAAATACCATAATTACTCAAATATTTGTTTACTTATACTTTAAACAATTCAAATAATATATTTTTTCTAAAATATTCTAAACACAATTTAAACTGCCAACTTATAATTTGAAAGCTTTTCTTTGAAACATACCAAATTTTCAGGAAAAATGCGCTTTCCATCCTTTAAAGATAATCTCATCTTTACTTTTAAAACAATTATACCCTTCTTATAAAATTTCTCACCGGAAATCAATATTTCCAAATTTATCCACTGATAAATATACCAATTTATTTATAATCCCAATTTATAAATTTCCGTTTCTCATTTTCATTCCAATCTCAGTTTCAAAACCATTTACAAATTTCAACCCAATTTCTCGAATTTAATCCCTTTAAATTCATTACTTAAAAATCCGTTTCATTTTCCTTTAATCCTAATTTATTTATTAATATTTTTAAAATACCAAATTATATTTATCCAACCATAACACAGCATAACAAGATCCAAATCAATTTATCATAGGATATCAATGAGATATATCGTAGAATATAAATAAAATGTCTATTTGTGAGGAATCCTGTTGGATCCCTCCAACCTATTTCCCTGCATCCACAGATATTAGCACAACTAATAAATATCAATCCAATCTGATAATAATTATCATATTCAGCTAAACAACCAATCAAACATTTAAATATTAGCTATTTAAATTAACTGGTATCCAGATGTGAGTGAGATTAACTCACCTTGAATTTCGACGAGAGTTTCAATTTTAAATTAAATCGAACCGCGTTCGATTTGACCTAAAATTTTCGCTAGCTCCACACGCTTCTAGTTCTGCTGCAGCGGTAGATTGCGTCGCTGCGATTCCGACGCCACCAAATTCATCGGAATCTGATAATGTAAGCATGAGATATTAAATTTTAAAATTTTTAATAAAATTTATAAAACAACCGTTTTCTTTTTTTTATTACCAGCATCAGATCGGCCGTTAATTTCCAAACAACAAATCTATGCCACACGTATCTTCTTCCCAGCTGTAACGACCCGCCTTTTTGGACAGTTTAAACCGACGATCGAATACATATGCCGGTTCCAAACCATTCAAAAGGGCAGATGGTTATTGGGGTAATTAAGAAAAGAAAAGAAAGAGAAATAAAGGAAATGAAACAACACAGAATCTCGCAGCGGAACGATAATATATAATAGTCAAATAAACAGTTCATGAAGCTGTTTACTATACTTTGACAATTATTTATACAACATTTATCAAAGTTATACATATACAACAGAACAATTAAAATAATGCAGCAGATAGCATGATGCAAGGGTAATAATAATTTAGTATACCAAATCTTCGTCTTCATCCTCCAGAATAGATCTTCAAAAATCTGAAAAACTCAGGACTGACCCGAGCGTAATGAAAAGACTAAACACTTGAGTCAGGACTAAAATATCCTTATGAAAGTTAAATCAATCGTAAATAAATATGAGTGTAACGGCGTCAGAGATGTTTACGGGGTTTGACATCTCATATCCAGTGTCAACGTGCGTGCAATAACTCAAGAGATGTTACGGGATTTTCCATCTCTTAAGGATCCGTTAAACTATCTACTATGTAGTAACATATGCTAAGTAGATAATGCCTATCAGTAATATAAAGTATCAAAATAGCGTTTAGGCGTTACCATAATCCCCCTTAACACATTTTTATAATGCCATAGTCTATAGAGCACCGTAAGCCCCACCGTAAACTGGTGGTTATCAGAGGGTACCCCATAGGTATAACACAAAACCAACGTAGTTGTCGCGAATAGGATAATCAGTATGACAAGGTACATGAGGCGATACCAACTAGGATACTAGTAGTTGCGTGATCCGGACTGATGTTGAGCATAGCTAGCAGCTAGCCCAACACCGCGAAACAACACTCCCAAATTAAGGGGTGCACCCAAATCGAATCACAAATGTAATAGAAATGGTATCGAAGAAGCGTGTCCGCTAGAGGTGGCGAACCTCAATGGCCCGACGCGGCTCCTGTTTTAGTCATGTCAGGGGTCATCCAATATCGTTCTCTTTCTTCAGTCAACGCGTTCACCAAATCATCCACTTCATTCTGGATCAACACTCCGCGTATAATAGTTATTAAAGTGGTGTTCGGTATCGACAGAGAGTATGTCCATATCCGATCCCGGTCTCTTTAATAACTACGTATTATTACACCGTTGGCTCTTTTACATTTCAAATCGATTCATAATTGATATCAAAATATCATATTCGCCTCAAAAATCATATCCATTTCAAATATCATCGTATCTATTTAAAATGTAAGATTTCGTTTCAAAAATCATTTTTCGCATCAATATCTCATTTCGATTTCAAAATCATTTCGAATTTCAATTTAGGTTGCAACTTCATTTAACTCAATTCGTATTTAAATTCAAGATTTAAAAATAAACATTCCACTTTATTGACCAGCTTAGAATTCTAGAAAATAGTTTTAAATAGTTTAAAGTAGTTTTAAAAAAAATTAAAATAGTTAAAATACTTAAAATCTTAAAATGCATTTGAGATAGATAAATTTAGTTTAAAATAATTTAAATTGGGTTAAGTAGATTTAAAATAGATTAAAATAGTTTAAGTATTCAAAATGGTTTATATAACCGAGAAATTTGGAAAACAAAATAAAACAGCTTCAAAACCAAACCATTTCAATTATAACTTCCCAATTCAAATCAATTCCAATTTCCATTCTACCGATTCAATTTCGATTTCAATTCAAATCAATGTCAATTTTTACTTCAAATTAATTCAATTTTACATTCACCTTTAATTTATTCAATTTCAATTTATATCGATTTTTAGCTTGATTTTTCAAAATATCAATTTTTAACACTTAACAAAATTATCCTTCAATGTTCAAATTTAAATCCCAATTACAAATATAATTCAATTTCAAGCTTAATTTCAAAATATCATTTTATATCGCTTTTACTTAGTAATATTCAAAGCTCGAATTAAGGTTAAATCTTTAAACAAATCAATTTTCGAAATTCAATCATATCCCGATTTTTAAATTCCAAAGTCCCCACTTTAATTATTTAACAATTTCTCTTAACAAAAATTTATTTCAACTTTCCAAACTCAATTTTCGATAAATTCGATTTCTATAAATTGATTTCTATTTATAACTTTTAAATCAAAACATTTAAATAAATTTCAAATCGACGATTTTAAAAATTATTAATTTAGCAAATTCGGTGTCCGTATATAATTTTCTATCCTATGGCCAAGTAATTATTTATTTCAATTAAATGTCAAGGATGAATATATATCACTTCAATCAAATCACAGTTTCATATGTATGCATAACAGGATATATATATATAAGCAAATAAACATCCAAATATTTAAATATCTACCAATAGCATCCATCGAAATACATCATCTAATAGACAGTACAATTCATGGCAATTTCATAGTTATCAATGTCAGGTAATTTAATCGCAATTCAATTTCAATTTCAATTTAACTGTCAATTTAATTTCAACGTTTAATTCAAATAACAATCAATATGACAATTAAATTCTATCAACCAATGACAAATAAAATTCATAACACTTCATAATGTTAAATTTAACTAGCATAAAGATATTTAGTACGTTGTGAGCGTTATAAAACACTCACCTTGATTTCAATGTAGTTCCAGCGTTTTATTTCGAATAAAAGTAAACGAGCGTTTAATTTTACCCGAAATTTTCACTAGATCCAAACGATTCCAATCCAGCTCCATAGCGTAGTATTCGACGATACGAACGCAACGCAATTCGTTTCGTTCGATTCCGACCTCGCAGCAAAAAGATACGCTAATTTTAAACGCTGAACAATTTATATATTAAAATTTTCAATTCCTTTAATAAATTTTCAACCTAAGAAATCAAGGCCGTAGATCTCAAGCCCCAAACCCAGGCACGCGTGCGTATGCTTCCTCTCCCCCTCATTCTTCTTCTTCCAGCAAATAACACAACCCATTCTTCAAAACTAGGGCTTAAGGCCGCTCCTACCTCAGGCCATATGAACTCGATCAGGCGCTCTCAAATCGAAGCCACTTGCAGTCCTCACCTTCGGCCCAAGGTTCGAGGGTCTCGGCCCTATCTAGGCACAGAAAAACATGCACGAAACGTGGCCGTTTGAGCTTGATTTTCTGGCGATCTACCGCATCGATTTCCATCAAAGCCGTTGAAGTTGGAGATCGCTTCGTGCCTCACGTTTTCTTAGTTGATATTTTTCTCAAATTGTTTGTGGATTTGAAGAGATCGAAGGGAGAAGATCAGTAAATTTCGGCCATTAAATTATAAGCGGTGGCCGGCTATAGAAGAAACCCTAGGTTTCTTTTTTTATTTGTGATAAAAGGGGCTATTTATAGGAAACGACGAATACTATTCATTCGGCGTTTCCAAACTCCGAATTTTGCACGGTAACTGACGTTTCTAGGGTTTACCCCGTGTTCCGGACACAATGGAACAGGTTTCGGAAGCTAATTCGATCATATGTGCGAGTTACGGAAATAAACGATCAAATTTAAATTAAACCGATTAAACGATTTTTTAGGCGTTTTGGCTTGCCCCGGACAAACGGTAAATCCGATTGACACAAAATTTTAAATCATAAAATAATATCATATTACGGATTCGATGAAACTGTTTTCGTCGAAATCCGAAACTGTTTAAAAAATGACTATTTTAACTCGCCAAATTAATATTAAAACAATTTCGATGCGTTTCGAGCTGCCACGGTCAAACAAAAACTCCGATTGCTACGAAAATAGAAATCCGATAATAACAAACTATTACGGATCCAATGGAACAAGTTTCGTCCAATTCTGAGACTGTTCGAAAATTGGCTATTTTTCAGTCGATAATTAAATATTAAAATATTCAATTTTTACAAGCTTACTTTTAATTCGATTTTAGAAGTTCTATAACCTCATTCTAACTTTAGTATGATAAAATAAAATTTTACAAATCATTTTTAATCATATTAAACCCGGTATTCAATTTCCCAATAAATTCCAATTTTAAATTCTTATTAACTCGATTATAATCCCGATATAACTTACATTCACTTTGGAAACCAATTTGAATCATATTAAATCAAATTTCAATTATTCACTCTATTTTCATATATTAAATTTCAATATCAACTTAATCATATCAAATTCGGAATTTAATAATTCAAACATTTGTAATATTAAATTTAATCAAATTTGATTATTCTTAAATCACTACCTTTTGAAATATTCAAAACGAACTTATAAAATTTACCAAATTCAAATTATAGAACAACCATTTTCATTAAAACAGTTATTCAATTCCCGTTATTCATTTATTCAATAAATTCCAAATATCAAATATAAACAATTTCGCTTATCCAATAATTCATTATCTTTTGAAATATTGGAATTGAACTTATAAGATTCAACTTTTAAAACCAATTCACAATTTAGAACACTATTCTCATTTTACCGTTATTCAACTATTCAATTAGTTTTAAATATTTAATTTAAACAATTTACCTGTTCAATATTCAATATTTGATTTTTAAATAGATTTTACTTATCAATCAATTACTCTATTATACCCAATGAATTCAACATTTATTATCCTATTCAACTTTTGATTGCAAAGACATTCACCGAGTTGCATTTATTTTTCATTACTTGGATAATTATTGTTGCAATTCATTCCAGTTACTATTATTCCAAACGAATTACAAAATTTTTTTCTAACATTAAATCACGAAATCTTATTAAATTAGCTATTTTAATTATCGAAAATTTACGGGTCGTTACACTCTCCTCCACTCAAAACTTTTCGTCCCCGAAAAGGAAAACGAAGGGAAAATGAACTAAGTATAGAATTCAACATTAGATATATTTTATTCAAAGTTACCAACTTATAAAACAATGAAATTTCATTTATAAAGTCATAACCATGTTTCCACTAAGTTACTCCGAACGGTTTTCTAACTTAAAAAGTTAGTTATCAATACAAGTTATAAAAATTTTAAAACTTGGAAATTTTTCTAACACCCGGATTTTACGGAAAAATTCGGCAGAGTCTCCTTTGCGCGGCTCGATCGGTACAGCTACAAAACACCTCTACGGGGGTTAGCTACTAGCTTTGCTCGACATCAGTCCGGATCACGCAACTACTAGTATCCTAGTTGGCATCGCCTCATGTACCTTGTCATACTGATTATCCTATTCGCGACAACTACGTTGGTTTTGTGTTATACCTATGGGGTACCCTCTGATAACCACCAGTTTACGGTGGGGCTTATGGTGCTGTATAGACTATGGCATTATAAAAATATGTTAAGGGGGATTATGGTAACGCCTTAACGCTATTTTGATACTTTATATTACTGATAGGCATTATCTAATTAGCGTATATTACTACATAGTAGATAGTTTAACGGATCCTTAAGAGATGGAAAATCCCGTAACATCTCTTGAGTTATTGCACACACGTTGACACTGGATATGAGATGTCAAACCCCGTAAACATCTCTGACGCCGTTACGCTCATATTTATTTACGACTGATTTAACTTTCATAAGGATATTTTAGTCCTGACTCGAGTGTTTTGTCTTTTCATTACGCTCGGGTCAGTCCTAAGTTTTTCAGATTTTTGAAGATCTATTCTGGAGGATGAAGACGAAGATTTGGTATACTATTACTATTATTACCCTTGCATCATGCTATCTGCTGCATTATTTTAATTATTCTGTTGTATATGTATAACTCTGATAAATGTTGTATAAATAATTGTCAAAGTATAGTAAACAGCTTCATGAACTGTTTATTTGACTATTATATTTTATCGTTCCGCTGCGAGATTTTTGTGTTGTTTCATTTCCTTTATTTCTCTTTCTTTTCTTTTCTTAATTACCCCAATAACCATCTGCCATTTTGAATGGTTTGGAACCGGCATATGTATTCGATCGTCGGTTTAAACTGTCCAAAAAGGCGGGTCGTTACACCAGCTGCGTTCAATTCCCAAGCCAGCACGATCAAAGAACCCATCCATCGCCAATCAAATCCACCGCCGCGCCTCCCTCCGACCATCGGAGTTCGATCCAAGGTCTTCGCATCAAAACCCCAAGCGAAGCACATGCACAGACACGGTCGAACTCGGCTTCGCCGTGATCTCGAAAAATAGGTCAGGAATGACCATAAACACGGCTTCCTAGCTTCCTCTACGGTCTACAAGAACACAAATCAACTGTTGGATTTGTAGAGCACATCAAGCTCTCTAACATTGCAGAAGAAAGTTTTGCGAATTACGTGGATGAGGAGAAAATTGAGGGAGAAAAGGGGAGTGATTCGGCCATTGGTGAAAGAAGATGGCGGCTCGAAAACAGATTAGGGTTTTGGCCGATGAACGTACATATATACATTTATAAAAATATTATTTTATTAATATTCTCAAATTTAATAAGATTTTCAAACGAACTCCAAATCACACGTGCCACCTGGCGTTTACAAGGTTTTACCCGCATTCTTAACACAATGAAACATGTTTCGGAGGCTAATTCGATCATGTGCGCGAGTTACGGAAATAAACGATCAATTTTAAATTAAATCGATTAAAATAGTTTCGATGCGTTTTGAGCTGCCACGGTCAAACGATAACTCTGATTGCTACGAAAATTAAAATCCGATAATAAATAATTATTACGGATCCAATGGAACTAGTTCATCGAATTCCGAGACTATTCCCCGGAAGGCTATTTTAAATCATCGATTAATTCGAGCGATTTTCGAGATCGTCGAAATCACTTAAAATTTCACCTTTAAAATTTCACTAACTCTATTATAAGTCGTATAAAATTTATATTCATATTAGAAATCATTTTGATTCATTTCGAACCAAAATCTGATTATTTATAATATTATATTATTAAATTAATATAAAAGTTCCAAATTTGACTTATTGACTTTTGATTCCATCTAAAAGTCCAACATCACTATTTAAATCCAAATAGACTTAAAATAAATTTTAGAACCCATTTTTCATATCTATTTACCTCCAGATTCACAAATTATCACAATTCCCAAATAATAAATTATTATTATTATTCAAATTCAATTGAATTACCATATTTGAATTTTTTAAGTAATTTTATTAATTTGACCAAAATCTTCTTATTCAAAATCAAATTATAATTCACATTCAACATTTAAAATGAATTAAATGTTCAAAATCTAACGACCAAAATTCCGGGTCGTTACATTCCTCCCCCCTTATAAAAATTTCGTCCCCGAAATTTGCTAAGGTAGAAAAATGTTCCTAAACTCATTTAGTTACCCAAACTTACTTAGTTAAAACTTATAATCACTTCATCCAAAACTTTTAGCTCAATTCCAAAACCATTTGCTTTATTTTTACTCAAAAGCTTGTTTTCAATGTCATTTCAAAAACAACTTTCCATGTTAACCAATTTTTTTCAAAATCCCAAAATTTTCTAACTCCCAAAATTTTCGAAAATTTTTGGCAGAATCTCCCTTGTATGAAGGATCTTTTACAATATCACAATAGACATAAATATATATACATCGACCCACACGGTCGGAAACCAAAATATATCACAATATATATATATATATATATCATTTCCCAATTTATTTGCGTAGGCGTACCTTTTGATTAGCATTTTAAAAGAAAGCGGCTAATTTATATTGCATGTACGCGCTCCAACTCTATCGATTTGCCTTCCGTACCTGTACTTACTCAACAAACACATCAATTTTCAATAATATGAGAATTTTTAACAACATTCCATTTATTAATCTAAACCAAACATATCAATTTCAAAGCCCACACAACAATTTTCAAAATCCTACAAGTTATCCATCTATATAAGTAACCCACAAATTTTAATAATATTTTAATCTCCTTCACAAATCCATATTTCATTTACTCTACTCATAAGAATTTACATCCAAGTTTGCTATATTCAATGCATATTTACCATAACCAATTTATTTTCAATTTGATATATTTGCATTTCTTTTATGATTCACTTGCATTTATACACAAATCCACTTACTACGATTTCAATCCATTCCCATTTGATCCAAAAACCAATTCCATTTACTTTTCTTTAAGCCAATTCAATTCGGTTTACAACAAAACGACCAATTTCTATGCAAATTTTAAAGTTATCCATGCAAGTAACCATCACTTAAGCTTATAACCATTAAAAATAAATTTCAACATAAATTTATATTAATTTTATTCCATTCGGAATTATTCATAACCCAAACAAATTTTACTTCATTAAAATTATTAAATCAAATCCTGATTCGCACATTCCAAATTCATTATCCTACTTAAGTTTATATTATTATCATTCCATTCTATATTATTTACAACTCATACATTCTTATTTCATCACAATAATTAATCAAAATCCTTTCACTTGCATTTCAATTTTATTATCTAAATAAATTTCATTCAAGACCACTTATAAAGCTCGACCATGATCATTTTCCAATTTGCTTAAGTTGTTTCAATTACACAATATTTCCATTTTAATTTGATTCTTATTCAATCAAATTGCAATCCATTTACAAATTTTAACCCAATTTGTTTACTTACTCAATCCATTTTAAATTTTAATTCACCTATTCAATTCATTCTGAATTTTATTAATAATTTGACCATTTTCAATTATCTTATACCCAAACTGAATTTTATTTGCATTTTGGACCATATCCATTTTAACCCAACTTCCTTTCATTCGACATTATTCACATCATAATTACTTCATTTACCGTATATGACGAATTTCATTTAATTTAGCTTACGCTAAATTCACCTTCAATCAATTCCTTTGCATTTAGTTGAGTGGGCATTTACTTCATTCAATATCATTTCAACTAAATTAAATTTCCTTTCAATTCAATTCTTCTCCAATTTTAATTCAAGTACAACTAAATTTATTTAGCCAACTTAAATTCTTACCATTTCCTTTACTATTTGAAATAATAATTTAATTTCATCCAATATTATTTATAATACAACTAAATCATGATTTTAATTCAATCCAGATTTAACTCAATTCTTTTTTTTTTATTTAAGTTAAACCCAATTCGATCCAATTTTATTTCTCTATATATAAGTTCAAGAATTATTTACTAACTTAAGTCTATTCACATTTTATATTTTTCTTTGCCTTATCACATTTTACATTCATTTAGAATTTAAATTTTGAATTTACCATACCATCCAACAATTTTATTTTGGTTTTACAATTTCATTTCCTATCCTTAGGTTCACCAACTTATTTACTTAAAAGATTATATTGCTCATTTTAATCCATTTACATCTTATAATCACAATTCCAAATTATATATATAAATACATATCACTTAATAGCTTAAGGGTATAAAATTTCATTACACAAATATAATCATTTTACAGTTTAATTTTATATTCAATTTAATTCAATTTCAATTTCAATTTTATTTTATATTTAACTTATCTCAAGTTAAATTTTAATTCCAGGATTAAAATTTTCATTGTTTCTTCTTAGTTAGATCAACTTCACTTTAAAAGTTCAATAGTTGATTCATCTTAACTTTTCACATTATTTAAATAGAATTTCTAGAATTCAATTGCCCGGTTTTTTCTCAAAACCATTTTGAAATAATAATCAACACATACCTACTTGGTATAGCAAATCAAATCTTCGAATTTCAATCAACTTGTTTTTACCAAAAAAAAATTCCCCCCTTTTAAATTTCTAAAACACCTTGCATATCAAATAAGTCCAAACAGATATCATACTCAATTACCATGGAAGCAATCCATCACTTTAGAAACTCGAAAATGAATTCGGATGATGTGGCCATCATCATCAGGATTATTTCCCAGCGATTGAAGTGAGTTCAGTGCTTCCTTACTACCACAAATTTCTTTCAAAACAATTTTCATTCAGAAATATTTCCCAAAATAATATTCCATTATTGCCTTCAAACACTTTGGAAAACATTTCAATCATTCCCAAGGTTTTAAATTTGCAAACTTTTGTTTTAGATACATTTAAAACACTTTTCAAAATTTCCGGGATTTAAATTCTGGTTCAAATTAAATTTTAATTATTCTTCTTTTGGATAAATCATAGTCATAGAATTCTATTTGGATATAACCATTTCAAATTTTAGATTCTTATATTTGATTTTTAATATTAACAACCAAACATCCAAATATGTATAATAATTTCAGAAAATTATTTCTATTATATCAAAATATAATTTTGAGTAAAATTATTTCATTTACCCACTTTAAAAACAATACTATGTCGGTTTATCTTGTTTAAGAGTTTAGAAACCCCTATCGATACGGTTGTACTTCCCGTGCCGACCAGAATTCATAAACACTCAACCGATAAGTCAACACAGCATAAAAGCAGTTTTATATTCACTAACAAACACGCTCTCATATCTACTAATACTCTCAACTCATTATTGAGTATAAGTGACTATGTTTAACGAGTAATTTCCCCACCAAAGCCTAGGTTATCGCTAACCTAAGCTTTGATACCATAATGTCATGACCCGCCCTTCTCGACCCTCGAAAATCGACACAAAATACTCCACACTATAATATTCCGACCATCAAGTGCCGGAAAAGACAGATTGTTGAGGAAAAAAAAAGAAGATAGAAGAAAGAAGGAATTAAACAATAACAGAATCTCACAATCATAGGGTAACAAAATATAATAGCCAATAACAGATCTTTACACAAAATGAAAACTATATCTTTTACATATATTACATCATCAGAGTATCACAACAATCAACAATCACTAGTCTGACAACATAAACAATCACAGCAGCGGATATAAATAAGTACGGATAATACATCTCGGACTCCAGCTCCTCTCCTGAGCTCTATAGCATCCTATCCTGAATAAATAACACTCGGTCTGACCCGAGCATTATAATGAAATAACACCCGAGTCAGTCTGGAATACCAGCTGATAAAAATACACTCAAATTGATTACTAAAGTTTTAAAAATCCTTTTGAAAACAAAAGCATCTCGTAAGACCACGCCACAAATAAACATGTCAGGCTTTTACCTTACGATAGCTAAAACATTTCCTATAAAATCCTCTGATATTATAATAGGGTCTACATACAAATACTTATTAAAATAGCCGAAATCGTTACATTCATTAAATTCCAGCTACTAGCCAAAAAGTGGGTAATACAAACAAAATTCGTAAAAGGCGCGTAGGAAGAATGGATTTCCAACTAATGACTAGGCACTGGGGTACCACTTGTCACAGTACGTGGCCTGGATCACCGTACTGAGGATCACTCCCGATCCCCTGCAACACAAGACCGGGACTACCCATTACTGGATAATCCCGAGTAAGATCACCCCACGGTTGGGATCAGTAACCGCACCACTAAGCCGAATAAAAAGGGACATCTAGACAGGGATGACCTTACCCTAATGGGTGCTACCCACATAGCCTTGCTGCATATCTCATGATTTTCAGTCATTCCCGGTTGATGAGGCTTGAGGCTAAGCTTTACCTTTTTGAACGTTTCACTTAGAATGCCCATCGTCCACCTGACGATGTTCCGTAAGCATTCATCCATACAAGTCCGTCCCGGTTTCGAACGGAACCAAAGGCACTACTCCTACTACATTCATTTTGGAAATATCCTCAAGATTAGTAGCGACTAGCCCTTGCACTTCACTGCTCCATCTTCGACTTTGAACTCGTTTTTCCTATGAAAACGTACAAACCAGATCGAAGTGGTTTTCAAGAAATTAATCCCGATCCCGGTCTCTTCGAAACGATCAACGCATTGGCCAATATTGATAGTCGGTGATTTAACTATCAATTAACATCCCTAAGCATCCATCAACAATAAATAATTTCCCACATTATTTATTTTCCTAAAAAATATATTTGCAAGATATATTTCCATTTTCAAATCCTTTTGAAAACAGTTTTCAAACCCAACTCTTCTAATGGAATAAATTCCCAAATCTTTACTTCCTCTGAAAACATCCAAGTACCAATACTTAAGATTTAAACTAATTTAAATTCTTTATTTTTGAAAAATACATTAAAACATTTATATTAAAACTACTTACGTTCTTAATTTAAAATATATATATATATATATATTATACTTTTAAAAATATTTCGAATAAAACCGCTTTATAAAATATGAATTATTTTCTTCAAAATAAAGTTAAGTCATAATAAATTTTAAAATAAAGTTATGAAATCCTATATAAGTTTTTAAAACAAAATTTTGACCAAACGATCTTTAAAATAAATCCATTTTATAAATATAAATACTAATAATATTCTTTTAAAACATAATGCCAATTATCCCTTTAAAATAATTATTACTATAACTAATTTATTAAATATTTACTTTTGAAATCTTTACAACTTAAATAAGAATTTTCTTAAAAACATTCTTTTAAATCAAATTTAAACTTTTAACTTTTACTACAAAAAGTGTGCTTTAAAACGTACTTGGCTTTTCAGGTAACTACACTTCTGTTTTCAGAATAAACCAAAGAATTTGTTTTATAAATCCCGCTAAATTTATCTAAATTTAAATTTACGTTTAAATCCCGTAAATTTCTTCCAACACTTTAAAATAAACACCTTTTTATTTTTAAACACATTCCTATTTCCTGGAATATCACTTTCAAAATATATGCTTAAAATATTTTACATAAAGCTTCTAGAAATTACTTAATTGAAAATAATACTTAAGGAAATATATAGAGGTTTTCTAAGTAATTTAAGCCAAATTTAACTTTTACAAATAAGTTATTAAATCAAATATTTATATTATGATTTCCTTTGAAAATTTAATACTACTTGACGCAGCGGATTAATCAAAACAAACTTCAATCGGTGAAAGGAGCAATCGGTGGATTGATGAATACCAAATTGACCAAATTCGTTGATCCGGAGATACCGAATTCTAGCTATCTCTAACACGTTGATCGCGCACGATACCGTGAAAGAAGATCTTCAATTCTTCAAGCGTTGATCAAGCGCACTTGATTCCGTGAATCGGCTTCAACAATCGTTGATTCGAGCGCACTCGAATAACCGAAAGTGGAGATAGGAGATTACACTCAACTACCAATTTAAGAAGAAAGCACACAGCAATCAACAAGAATTTTATTCAAAAATCGACTCATTTAAAATGTACAACACACTCGCTATTTATAGAATTTTGACCCTGACCCTTAAGTCGTACACGACTCACGACGTACCCATAGGTCGGCGTCGACTCATCAGCAAACGCGACTCAACAAACACACGACTTAAGCAAGCAACGACTCAACGACTCAGCTACATCACAACACACCGACTCAATAACATACTGACCTACGACTTTCCAACAGTTCAAAGCTCTACCGACTCAACATTTGAACGACTCATCCCAACATAACTGGCCGACGCAATGACTTAATGACTCAACAAATTACAACACTTAACCCATATACGACTTATCTTCCAAGCGACTCAACTCCCAGCGCCTTAACTCCTCCGAGTGACTTGAGGCTTCATTAAGTCGTGGCGTATTTTCCCTTGACTCCTTAGGTCGCGGCCGACCTAAAACATGCTCCGGTTTATTTAACTCATTGTTAACTCGTGGCCGACTTAAATCCGAGGCTTCCTCCACACGACTTAAGTTAGGACGTGGACGACTCATAGCTGCTGTGTCGTTAGGTCGTATACGACCCCTCAAATCTGAGCAACTTAAGTCCCCATTAACTCGTATCTCCTTCTCTTCATTCTTGTTAAGTCGTAGCTCTTTCCTCCAAGCTTTGTTAAGTCGTAGGCGACTTAAACTTCCTGAATGACTCAACAACATAGCCTTGTCCAAACGACTTAAAGTTCTTGAATCATTTAAACTTGTTGATTCCGTAGTTCGCGCTACATCATCCTTCCCTGGTTGAGAAAAATTCGTCCTCGAATTTGTAAATTCCTCTACACCAAATTGTTCATCTCCATAATACGGCATAAGATACTTAACATTGAACACGTCAGAGGTGTACACATCCTCCGGCAGCTTCAACTTATAAGCATTGTCATTAATCCGTTTCACCACTTCGACAGGACCAATTTTTCTGGCTTTCAACTTGTTATAAGCGCCCACTGGAAAACGATCCTTCGTTAACACAGCGTAAACCAAATCACCTTCCTTGAATTCAACACTTCGTCGTTTCAAGTCTGCAATCTTTTTGTATTTCTCATTCGACTTCTCTAATCATTCCTGAACGATTTTATGACATTCCGTCAATCCATCAACAAAGTCTACAGCTCGTTTAACCGTCCCCTTTGGTTGTGGAACTACTGCCAAATCCAACGGTCCCCTGGGTAAATTTGAATATACAATCTGAAACGGACTGAAACATGTACTACGATTCATTGCATGATTATGAGCAAACTCTGCTTGGCATAACTTCATGTCCCAACTCTTCAGATTATCCTTCACCAAACATCGTAACAAATTTCCCAACGATCTGTTAACAACTTCTGTCTGTCCATCTGTTTGCGGATGATAAGCGCTACTAAATTTCATCTTCGTTCCCACCATCTTCCACAAACTAAGCCAAAAATGACTCAAAAATCTGGTATCCCTGTCTGAAACAATAGACTCCGGCAACCCATGTAAACGATAGATTTCCTTGAAAAACAACTGAGCAACACGAACAGCATATGCCGTCTTTTTACAAGCAACAAAATGCGCCATTTTCGAAAATCTATCCACCACAGCAAATATAGAATCATTTCCCCTTTGAGTTCTCGGCAAACCCAAAACGAAATCCATGGTGATATCAACCCACGGTTTACATGGTACAGGTAACGGCATATACAACCCCGCATTTGTCGCTGTTCCCTTCGAAACCTGGCATATATGGCATCTCTCCACAAACCGTTCAACCTCTTTCCTCATCGATGGCCAAAAATAAGATTGAGAAATTAACTGCAAAGTACGATCTCTACCCACATGGCCTTCTTCATGCAACTCTTTGATAATCTTCATTCTCAAGCTGCTCTCTGGAATACATAATCGTTTTCCTTTAAACAAGAATCCATCAACCAACACAAATTCATCAGAACTCCCATCCTTAACTTTCTCAACAAACTTTGCAAAGTAAGGATCTTCTTCAATCAACTCTGGAAATAATTCAAATCCTGTCACTTCAACCTTCAATGTTGTCAACAAATGACTTCTCCTACTCAAAGCATCAGCCACACGATTCGTTACCCCAGACTTATGTTTGACAACAAAAGTAAACTGCTGTAAATAAGCAATCCATGATGCATGTCTCGCTGAAATTTTATCCTGCCCCTGCAAATGCTTCAAAGCTTCATGATCGGTGTAAAGAACAAACTCTTTCTGAAAAAGATAATGTCTCCAGTGCTTCACGGCTCGCACAACTGCATAAAACTCAACATCGTATGTACTATATCTCATCTTAGCCCCCGATAACTTCTCACTGAAATATGCAATAGGTCTTCCACTCTGACTCAACACTCCTCCAATCCCAACCTTTGATGCATTAGTGTGTAACTCAAACAACAACTGAAAATCTGGTAAAACAAGAATTGGTGCTGTCGTCAACAGTTCTTTGATTCGTTCAAAAGCAACTCCTGCTTCCTCCGTCCAAGAAAATTGTTTCCCCTTCATGCAATCGGTAACTGGTGCCATCACGCTACTGAAGTGTGGAAGGAATCTTCGGTAGAATGATGCCAATCCATGAAAACTTCTAACTTCAGTGATAGTTCTCGGCTGTGGCCAATTTCTAATAGCTTCAACTTTACTCTGGTCCACCTGGATTCCCTTCTCAGATACAACATATCCCAAAAATAATACACTTCGAGTCATGAACACACATTTCTTCGTAGCTGCATAAAATTGTTCCTCACGTAGAATAATCAACACCTTTCTCAAATGCTCTACATGTTCCTCTGCGCTCGCACTATGAATCAGAATATCATCAAAGTAAACTACAACAAACTTCCCAATGTACGGTCTGAAAATTTGATTCATCACCCTCATAAATGTACTCGGTGCATTTGATAAACCAGATGGCATAACCAACCATTCATATAAACCTTCCCTCGTCTTGAATGCGGTCTTCCATTCGTCACCCGGTCTAATTCGAATCTGATGATAACCACTTTTCAAATCAATCTTCGAAAAGATAGTAGCCCCACTCAACTTATCTAGCAAGTCATCCAACCTTGGCATAGGAAACCGGTAACAAACAGTAATCTTGTTCAAAGCTCTACTATCGGTACACATTCTCCACGTCCCATCCTTTTTTGGCACCAACAACGCTGGTACTGCACAAGGACTCAAGCTTTCCTGAACACGTCCCTGTTCTAACAACTCTTCCACTTGCCTTCGTAACTCCTCATGTTCCTTCGGACTCATTCGGTAATGTGGTCGATGTGGTAAAACTGCTCCCGGAACAAGATCTATTTGATGTTGAATGTCTCTCAGTAGCGGTAACTCTTTAGGCAACTCTTCTGAAAATACATCTTCAAATTCTTTCAAAACTAGCTTTGCTTCTTCTGGAATTTCAACCTCTTCACGACTCTCTCGGCCAATCAACAGATAGACTTCAGGCTCCTCTTCAACTTCTTTAACAAACTCCTTCAAAGATAGCAAAGTTTTCAGCTCTTCAATCTCCTCCAACTTGCTTTCCTTCCGTTGTTGCTTTTTAGGAACTAAAATAATCTTAGTACCTTCGAACATGAAACTGTAACTATTAGCACGACCATCATGTTGTACTGCTCTATCGAACTTCCATGGTCTTCCCAACAACAGATGACACACATCCATGTCTACAACGTCACACCAAATTTCGTCTTTGTACTTCTACCCAATAGAAAAATTCACACAAGCTCTTTGACACACCTTCACTTCACTACCCTTCCTCAACCATGCTAACTTGTACGGTTTAGGATGCTTCTCAGTTCTCAAGTTCAACTTCCTTACTGCTTCTGTAGAGATAATATTGTCACAGCTTCCAGCATCAATAACGAACTTGCAAACTTTCCCTAGAATAGTGCATGTCGACTGAAAAATATTGCTTCTCAACCAACTAGAATTCTCTTCTTGCTTTGGTGTAAGACAAGATCTCCTCATCATAAGATTACAACCTTCATCTCCAGACAATTCTTCTTCCTCCTCAACATAAGGTATATTTGAACATTCTGCCTCCTCACCATCATTCTCAATCTCAGCAACCATTGCTCTCTTCTTCGGCTTCGGACATTCATTGCTTTTGTGACCCAACTCCTGACAATTATAACATTTGAAACCACTGTTAACCTTCGCCTTCTCAGCCTCCTTCACCACTGGCTTACTGACAGGTTTAGGAACATTAGAACTCCCACTAACACCCTTTACTTGATTGTTGGAATTAGTAAACACACCACCTCCACGCCTTCCCTGCTTCTCCCAAGCCAACGCTTTCTGATGTGCTTCTGCTACTGATCTAGGATCAAACATATTAACCATATCCTGGATCTGCATTCTCAATCCCCCAATGAATCTAGCAGTTAGCTGTTCTTCCGTTTCCATAATATCATTCCTGGCAATGAGTTGGTAAAATTCATCAGCATAATCACTAACAGACTTCGTCCCTTGCCTCAGATTCTGCAACCTCTGGTACATAAGTGATTGATAGTTATATGGTAAGAAAGTATCTCTCATCAACTTCTTCATCTTATCCCAAGATTCAATCTTTGACTTTCCCATTCTCTCCCTTGTAAGTTTAGTTTGCTGCCACCATGCCAAAGCTCTCCCCCTCAACCTAGTAGCAACCAACTTCACTCTTCTATGCTCAGGAACCTCCTTGAAATCAAAGATCTCTTCAACATTTGACACCCAATCAAGAAATTCTTCAACTACCATTCCACCCTTGAACTCTGGAATTTCCATCTTTATACCCGATTCCCATCGACGATCATCTTCAACATTTCGATAAGAATTTCGAACTTGGTCTCGATCTCGATAATGACTGCTAGCTCTATCACCCTCTTCATCAAAATCAAAAGTACGCCTACATCGATCTCGACCATTATCATCCCTTCGTTCATGCATGCTTCTTCGACTATGTCTCTCTTCATCTTTATATGCCTCATTCTCAAATTCTCGTGAAATTCTTCTTTCTTCATGTCCATAGTCATGATGATCTCTCCGTGATGAAATTGATGTTTCTCTTCTATCTCTAAAAGAATGCGGTGATACCCTCCTCGCTTCCGTAACCGATGGCGAAACTCGGTTTCCTCCATGGTTCGAGTTTGGTGATCTCCTCCTTTGAGTTTGATTCAAATCATTCATCAACTTCTCTAATTTTCCAATGCCTTCATCAAATTTCTCATTAATACGTTGTTCATAAGCTCGGCTTCTTCTCTTCTATACAATGCTTCAACATTTTGATGACGATTAGCTCTCCTTGGCGGCATGATTGAAAACTTCTCAAAAACTTCAAATACTTCTCAAATACTTCAACAAATCAAGCACAAAACTTCAACACAAGACCAACAAGTCACGGCCTCAACCTTGACTCGGCAATAGCTCTATACGGCTTAACACTTAACTCGGCAACAAGTGTCACTAGACTCGGCTCGCTTCGACCCTTCAAACAATGATACCAAAACTGATGCACGGCCTATACTTAACTCAAGGTTATGCTCGGCCTTCACCCTTCACGGCTTAACTTGGCTCGGCTCAAGGTGTCCAAGCAACTTCAAATTCAAACACTTCTCCTACTCTAGATCCAAAATGAAATGGATCAAAATCTTCAAACTCATTGCAACTTCAAGATGAACTTGATGAACAACAACTTCAAACTTCAACTTCAAAATTTGGCTCCAAGACTCGGCTTAGCTATGATTGGCTAAGTCTAGCTCCGATACCAAAAACTGATGCAGCGGATTAATCAAAACAAACTTCAATCGGTGAAAGTAGCAATCGGTGGATTGATGAATACCAAATTGCCCAAATTCGTTGATCCGGAGATACCGAATTCTAGCTATCTCTAATACGTTGATCGCGCACGATACCGTGAAAGAAGATCTTCAATTCTTCAAGCGTTGAGCAACCGCACTTGATTCCGCGTATCGGCTTCAACAATCGTTGATTCGAGCGCACTCGAATAACCGAAAGTGGAGATAGGAGATTACACTCAACTACCAATTTAAGAAGAAAGCACACAACAATCAACAAGAATTTCATTCAAAAATCGACTCCTTTAAAATGTACAACACACTCGCTATTTATAGAGTTTTGACCCTGACCCTTAAGTCGTACACGACTAATGACTTACCCATAGGTCGGCGTCGACTCATCAGCAAACGCGACTCAACAAACACACGACTTAAGCAAGCAACGACTCAACGACTCAGCTACATCACAACACACCGACTCAATAACATACCGACCTACGACTTTCCAACGGTTCAAAGCTCTACCGACTCAACATTTAAACGACTCATCCCAACATAACTGGCCGACGCAATGACTTAATGACTCAACAAATTACAACACTTAACCCGTATATGACTTATCTTCCAAGCGACTCAACTCCCAGTGCCTTAACTCCTCCGAGTGACTTGAGGCTTCCTTAGGTCGTGGCGTATTTTCCCTTGACTCCTTAGGTCGCGGTCGACCTAAAACATGCTCCGGTTTATTTAACTCGTTGTTAACTCGTGGCCGACATAAATCCGAGGCTTCCTCCACACGACTTAAGTTAGGACGTGGACGACTCATAGCTGCTGTGTCGTTAGGTCGTATACGACCCCTCAAATCTGAGCAACTTAAGTCCCCATTAACTCGTATCACCTTCTCTTCATTCTTGTTAAGTCGTAGCTCTTTCCTCGAGGCTTTGTTAAGTCGTAGACGACTTAAACTTCCTGAATGACTCAACAACATAGCCTTGTCCAAACGACTTAAAGTTCTTGAATCATTTAAACTTGTTGATTCCGTAGTTCGCGCTACATCATTAATTTACTTTTTTTAAAATAATTAAATACCATAATTACTTAAATAAATGTTTACTTATACTTTAAACAATTAAAATAATATATATTTTTCTAAAATATTCTAAACACAATTTAAACTGCCAATTTATAATTTGAATGCTTTTCTTTGAAACATACCAAATTTCCAGGAAAAATGCACTTTCCATCCTTTAAAGATAATCTCATCTTTACTTTTAAAACAATCATACCTTTCTTATAAAATTTCTCACCGGAAATCAATAGTTCCAAATTTATCCACTGATAAATATACCAATTTATTTATAATCCCAATTTATAAATTTCCGTTTCTCATTTTTATTCCAATCTCAGTTTCAAAACCATTTACAAATTTCAACCCAATTTCTTGAATTTAATCCCTTTAAATTCATTACTTAAAAATCCCTTTCATTTTCATTTAATCCCAATTCATTTATTAATATTTTTAAAATACCAAATTATATTTATCCAACCATAACACAGCATAACAAGATCCAAATCAATTTATCATAGGATATCAATGAGATATATCAGAGAATATAAATAAAATGTCTATTTGTGAGGAATCCAGTTGGATCCCTCCAACTTGTTTCCCTACATCCACAGATATTAGCACAACCAATAAATATCGATCCAATCTGATAAAAATTATCATATTTAGCTAAACAACCAATCAAATATTTAAATATTAGCTACTTAAATTAACGGTATCCAGATGTGAGTGAGATTAACTCACCTTGAATTCCGATGAGAGTTTCAATTTTAAATTAAATCGAACCGCGTTCGATTTACCCTAAAATTTTCGCTAGCTCCACACGCTTCCAGTTCTGCTGCAGCGCGTAGATTGCGTCGCTACGATTCCAGCGCCACCAAATTCGTCAGAATCTGATAATGTAAGCATCAGATATTAAAATTTAAAATTCTTAATAAAATTTATAAAACAACCCTTTTCTTTTTTTATTACCAGCATCAGATCGGTCGTTAATTTCCAAACAACAAATCTATGCCGCACACACCTTCTTCCCAGCTACGTTCAATTCCCAAGCCAGCACGATCAAAGAACCCATCCATCGCCAAACAAAATCCACCGCCGCGCCTCCCTCCGACCATCGGAGTTCCATCCATGGTCCTCACATCGAAACCCCAAGCGAAGCACACGCACGGCCAGAGCATGGTCGAACTCGACTTCGCCGTGGTCTCGAAAAATAGGTCAGAAATGACCACGAACATGGCCTCCTAGCTTCCACTACAGTCGACAAGAACACAAATCAACCGTTGGATTTACAGAGCATATCAAGCTCTCCCACATTGCAGAAGAAAGTTTTGCGAGTTACTGCATGGATGAGGAGAAAATTAAGGGAGGAAAGGGGAATGTTTCGGCCATTGGTGAAAGAAGACAGCGGCTCGAAAACAGATTAGGGTTTTGACCGATGAACGTATATGTATAAATTTATAAAAATACTATTCTATTAATATTCTCAAATTTAACAAGCTTTTACAAATGAACTCCAAATCACACGTGCCGCCTGGCGTTTATAAGGTTCTACCCGCATTCTGAATGCAATGGAACGTGTTTCGGAGGCTAAATTGATCATATGCACAAGTTACGGAAATAAACAATCAATTTTAAATTAAATCGATTAAATTAGGTTTCGATGCGTTTTGAGCTGCCACGGTCAAACGATCACTCCGATTGCTACGAAAAATTAAAATCCGATAATAACTAACTATTACGGATCCAATAGAACTAGTTTCTTCAAATTCCGAGGCTGTTCCTCGAAAGGCTATTTTAACTCGTCAATTAATTCGAGCGATTTTCGAGATCGTCGAAATCACTTAAAATTTCACCTTTAAAATTTTACTGACTCTATTATAAATCGAATAGAATTTATATTCACTTTAGAAATCATTTTGATTCGTTTCGAATCAAAATCTGGTTATTTATAATATTATATTATTAAATTCCATTATTAAATTAGTATAAAAATTCCAAATTTGACATATCGACTTTTGATTCCATCTAAAAGTCCAACATCACTATTTAAATCCAAATAGACTTGAAATAAATTTTAGAAGCCATTCTTCATATCTATTTACCTCCAGATTCATAAATTATCACAATTCCCAAATAATAAATTATTATTATTCAAATTCAATTGAATTACCATATTTGAAATTTTAACTAATTTTATTAATTTGACCAAAATCTTCTTATTCAAAATCAAATTATAATTCGCATTCAACATTTAAAATGAATTAAATGTTCAAAATCTAACGACCAAAATTCCGGGTCGTTACAATCTCTAGCAGAATCTTTAAATGCGTCCGGTGCTCCTCTTCGTTTCCAGAGTAGATAAGAATATCATCCATGAACATAAATATAAACTAATTTAACTGGTCTTTAAAAACCCAATGAGATCCACATAGTATGCCAGAGCGTTGGTCAATCCAAATGGCATTACCAACCACAAAGAAACCTGATGGCATATGAAATGTAGTAATAGGCACAGTCTACGTCGCTATTCTCAACTGGTGAAATCCCATCGCCAATTGGGAGAACACCTTTTCACCAATTAGCTAATCAAATAGGTCATCAATGCGTGGGAGTGGATGCTTGCTCTTCTTCGTCACTTTATTCAGCTAACGGTAATCCATACACAACCTCAAAGAGCCATCCGCGTTCTTTGCAAATACTATAGATGCGCCCCACTTAATTATGCTCCTTCGAATGAAACCATTCCTCAATAGGTCATTAACTTTCACCTCTAATTCCTTATGTTCTCTAGGTGCCATATGCCTCAAAGGAATAACTATTAGTCTGGCTTCCTTCACCAAGTCTATCTGAAACTCGATCTCTTTATGCAATGGCAGTCCAATCACTTCCTCAAAAAGATCTGGATACTCTCTAGAAATAGGCATAGATGATAATCCCTCATGTGGAATCTCAAGAGAATGTAGAAAGCTAAACATCACCCCATCCTTTAGTAGGCAACTAATCACTACCGTTTGCTCATCCACGTTTCTGACTATCACCAATGGCTTCTTGCAATCCACTATGGCCGCAGACTTCCTAAGCCAGTCCATACCCAAGATAATCCCAAACCCATCGAAGTTCAAAAAAAACCCTCACAAACCGAAGAACATCCATAACTCAATAAAACAAGGCCATGGAAAACCATGTAAAGACTAGTGGAGCCTCCAACAGGGTTCGTCGTGATTAGAGGTCGGTCTGATATCTCAAGTTCCAATCCCAATAAATCTACTAGGTCACTATAAATGAATGAATGAGAAGCACTGATATCAAATAAAACTCAAACATGATTATCACTAATATAAAGCATAATTTGGATAACGAGTCCCTTTTCGCTTTTCCTTCGTCAAGGAAGCAATCAATGAAGTTAGTACTGCATCTAAAGCATACGCTTCCACCACTTGCTAATCTTTCACTGGTTCTGGATAATTCTTCTTCAAATTCCCTGGCATGTCACAGTTGTATCATTTCCTTTTCTTACTCGTCTTGTAATCTTTAATCAAATGACCCTTTTAGTTGCATCCAAAGCAATAAGTTCCCATTTACCCTTCTTCTTACCACCCTTTCCCTAAGACTGATTTCCCTTTTTGTTCTACTTATTCTTGCCTTCACTGCTTTACTATGGCTTTGGCTAATCTTTCTCAGCAAAAATAACAATAACAGTCTTAATCTTAGGGTACAAGCTCTGATGGCATAGTGCCTTCTCTATAAGCTTCTCAAACGACTCATCTATATGGTCCACTATATTTTCCCTTAAGTAATCATCTAAAGCAATGAAGAATATCTCATTCTTCCTTAATGGAGTGTCGATGAATGACATCCCACACTTAGACAAAGCATCAAAATTTTCCACATATTCAGAAACTATCATCTCTCCCTGTTTGAGATTGGCAAATTTTTGAAGCAGAACTAAATTTTGAGCAATCGGAATAAAATTCTACTCATACCTCATCTTAAACTGATCCCTAGAAAACCAATCCTCTGGGATAGCAATAGTGACAACATTCCACCAATTCATGGCTTGGCTCTGAAGGTGTCTCGAAGCCAACTTTCTCTTCATAGCATTTTCCACCTCCATATCACCAAAGATGTGCTCACAAGTATCTAACTAATCTTCTCTTCTAAGTCTAATTCCATTCCCTGGAATGGCTTCTCTTTCAAATAGGAGTAATCCTTGCTTAACTTAGTGAAATTAGCTCTAGGTGCTTGCACTAGAGCTTCTCCTCCTATCACCACTTCAGAAGCATTCCTTATCATATTAGTCACCATAGCATTGAACATGGCTTGGACATTAGGAGTATAGCTTTTGATCCTGCTTCTCCCTCTACTCCTATAGTTCCTCACAGCATTCCTTGTACGTCGGCTCATTCTTATCTGTAACAAAAGTGATCGGTCTCTCATAAAGAGAACTATGCCCATATTGCTCATCTTCATGCGGATTATACTATGTAATATATTATTATACAATTTTGAAAACTAATAACAAGAACACACTCTCTTTTGCATATACATACTCTTGATCTAGTCTAAGGTGATAATACATTCCTTATCTCTACTGGATCATGATATCAGTTCTAGTTTTTCATGTAACCAAAGCTTTGATACCAAATGTGATGACCGCCCTATACCACTGGCACTAACAGTACCTAAATAGAGCGTTGTCTATGCTCGACTGATATAGGACGATCATCAAAATTGGAATAAACCAATGTAGCATATAACCTATCATATCTCATAGTGCACGGATAAAATATAATATTATAGATATAATAAAAGCGACAGTAATAACTATGTGAACAAATCATCATCAGAGAAATGGATCCACAAAGTTATACATCAAATGTAGTGGAGTTTATACAATAGAAGTAAACTTAAATAAACGGTCCCAATAAATAGTAACAAGCAAGCACTATCACGAGCTCCACATCATTGCTTGGCAGAGTAAGCATAGACTTCATATATGTATAAAATACGAGATAGCTCCATCCAGCTCATTCTCCGGATAGTTACTGTGTCACCTAAACATATTATCTATTCTACTCATTAAGAGTAACCAATGTGATAAGAGGTAAAGCATAAAACCTTGGGTCAGATAACAATCTAGTGTGAGCGGTAAGTGAGTCTCAAAATACTAAACAGGTAAATATAAAGAATACACCAATACACCAACCATACCTGACATGTCCCTACAACCAAAGAGTTAGCCTAAAACATTATGGTATGCTACCCTATAATCTCATAAAGATATACCATAAACCAAATAAAGGATATCAGTCTTCCATGTATTCCTATCTCCAATACCTACTCCCCCTGATAGAGTGAAAGTCTACTAAAGGAAGCAACCAAAGCAATCGTAGCATCCATCAAATAATCCAAACTATCACTTCATGTGCTCTAAATATACGATAACTTATATGATCCCCAAGGCAGGA
Organism: Allium cepa; assembly: GCA_030765085.1. NCBI lineage: Eukaryota > Viridiplantae > Streptophyta > Magnoliopsida > Asparagales > Amaryllidaceae > Allium > Allium cepa. The sequence goes on from CM060934.1 coordinate 210,789,851, forward strand.
ACTAATGGAAATCTCGATTCTCTGTTGTACTCTTGTATCTTGTAGCGTAATAGACATGAGCCCATCTTTGCTCCAAAGCTCCATCTCTTGTATCTCATAGCGTAATAACTTGTAACTTATATTACCCCCAAAGCTCCAGGTCCTGGTTATATAGTTCCCTTCATTGGCCTATGGACATCCCCACTTATAATACCCCAGCTTCGACTACAACTATAAACTCTCCAAGTCATCAACGATTCCTTAGCACATAGACATGAACCCATATTTGCTCCATTTGGATACCAAGCCCTTCTTGCTACATCCAGTTTCCATTATTCATGAGGAACCCTTCCACATTCCCCGATCATACGGCCCACTCCTTTTACGAGTCACCATCTTTGTCACCTAACCTCAACACGAGCCAACATCCGAAGTCCATAGTTTTTCATCATGTTGTTATATCATCATCCAAGCTGATATGAATGAGCCAACACCTCCAGCTCGATTAACGGGACCTTTACTTCACCTCCCATAAGTTTTATCCCATTTGGCTTAAACTTAGAAATCGATACCGACCTCTCTACTCGGCCGCGACTTCTCTACTTAGCCAACCTATGGTTGAGATTTTACCACTCCTTCCATACTTCTTGTACTACATGCTCAGATGCTTTGGCCCTGACATCTCTACACAAATCAAGTTGTCATAAACCAAATTCTCTCTTTCAAAACACCATACTTCATATTCTAGAAACAAGTCAACATAGCCTTCAACACTTAGCCAATCACTGATCCATCACCTTAGGCAATACCTACTAGCAACATCCTTACTCTCCCCAAAGTTGCCACCACTATGGACCAAACAGCAAATGTCAATGCATACCTCTTAACCCATTACCTAATTGTGGGGATAATGAACTAGAATTTGCACCTTAATCCTCGAGCTCTTCCAATACTCTAGAGCCTCCCCTCCAAGTTTTGTCCAATTCTGACCAACTTTGCCTCCAAATTGCCCAGTACTCCTACCTAACTTTCTATGCAATCACAATACTAGCAAACAACATTAAATCATATTATCCAACATAGAATAACAAGCGATTTCGTCCAATTAAACATGCAATCCATTAAAATAAGATAAAGAAGTCAATTTGTAACATAGATCTATATATAGCATGAAAATATTAGCATGAGCAAAGATGATTTCTAGTCAATCTAGCTCATATACATAGTTTAATATGTAATTAATATTAGAGAAGGTTTCATCTCCAAAAATCGATTTCAAACATGTTAAATCCTATGATTCTAGCATATAAATATGCATAGTATAGTGAAAAGGAATAAATCACCCACTAATTACCAAATTCAACCAGTATGAATGTTGATCCAATCCGGACAGTAATGGAATGCACTTCAAATCAAACAAATAGATGATCTCTATCTTCTAGTTGATTGAGACGACCCGACTTTTTCTCCACAAAAATTCGTATCATCCTTAAGAAAGAAAGGGATAGAAAAGAGAAAAGAAAGAAGAGAAAGAAGAAATCAACACAAAAATCTCAATGGCGGAACGAATAAATTATATTAATAACATAAGTATTACATAGCATATACCAAATATCAGAGTTACACAGACAATACATCACATACTAGATAGTTATAAACACCTATCTAGTTATTACAACTCAATACATTACAGAAGACACTCAGAGATACTAACACGGCGGAAAACTATATAACTATACGCAGAAGCCTCCTGCTCCATATGCTCCTCCACAGTTCGTCAAAGCTAACCTGAATCCCAACATGAATTCCCTTGGCTACTCGTAAAAATTTGAGTACCCAAGAGTTAAAGAAAACAGAAATAACTCCGGGTCAGACATGGGTCTGGTGTGAGTAACGGGTTAAAGTTGCTTAACTTTTGAAAAACCTTCGAAAAGAAAAGGTATCACGTAAGACTTCCCACACATAAACATGGAAAAGTTTTTACCTTACGCTAACCAAAACATTTAATAGGAAATTCAGTGATATTATAATAGTGTCTAGGGTTTTCAAGTAAATAAGAAATAGCTGAAATTGTTACATGATTGAATTCCAGCTACTAGCCACAAAAGTGGGTAATACAATCAAAACCGTTAGCACTTATTGGATTTTGGATTCCATACAATGGCTGGGCTACTGGGATAGCGCCCGTCACAGTACGTGGCCTAGATCACCGTACCGAGGAGTGCGCCTGCTCCTCTGCAACATAAAGCCGGAACCATTCCTTACTGAACAGTTCCGAACAAGACCACCCCGCAGTTGTGATCAGCAACCGCACCACTAAGCCGAAATAAAGGGACATCTAGACAGGGGTAAATCTCGCTCTCAAGTGGGGGCTACCCACGAAGCCTTGTTGCACATCCCCTGTTTTAGCCATTCCTGGTTGATGAGGCTTGAGGCTACGATTACCTTTATAGGACATATCACTTAGAATGCTCATCGTCCACCTGACGATTTTCTGAAAGCATCCAATCCATACAAGTTCGTTCCGGGTTCGAACGAAACCGAAGGCATTATCTCATTACACTCGTTTTGGAATCACCCTCAGAGTTAACGACGATAACCCTTGCACTCTAAATCACCATCTCGAACCCATAAGTACTATTCTGTCAAACTCATTACGGAATCACCCACAGAGTTATACTGACATATAGTTCTTACACCTCGAGTCTTCACTTGCTCCACTTGAATTCACGTTCTAACGTTTAATTGGAATCGATGTGGTTTTTGGATCCCAAATATGGAAACCTGATCCCGGTCTCATCGAGATCCAAAGCGTGTCTTTTAGGTCCAAGTTGTTTTAAGTTTAAAACAATTCAATTCATTATCTATATACACACTGATAGATAATTCACAACACAATAGATAATCAACATTATCATTATCAACAGATAATTCATAATAAAATCAGGTAATCCATATCACCATCACAATGCAACCAATGCATCCATATCACGTACATTTTCATCTCATAGCTGAGATTACAAACCATACATGGCAACCAATACCAATCATCAAACATAAGCAATGATCTAATGATCACACCAATTATAATTAATTTAAAATAAATTAAATTAATTACTTATTCTATAATTAATTTAAAATAAATTAAATTAATTACTTTATCATTAAAATCCTGCTTAACTTAACCATCAATTGATTACAAATCAATTTATAAATCATCATCTCATTATTCTTCCAATTAATCATTTCAGATTAACAATTTCCTAATTACAATAAGTAATTAGCCTTTAATATTAATTCCACAAGTTAATTATACTTAACTCTTTACACATAATTAGCTTATAATTACTTAATTAATTAACTAAAATTAATTACATTATTAATTAATTACTTCATTTATTTATTTATTAATCAATTCTAAATTACATCATTAATTAATTTATTAATGATTTCTGATTACATTTAAATCAATCTCTCAATATAAATTAATTACATAAGTAATTAATCTTCAATTTAAACCATATATGTACTAATCCCCATGATTAATAACCATTCAGTAATTAACTACTTTAATTACTCATCCCATAAATTAATTATTCTTAATTAATTATCTCAATTAATCCTTGATTAATTTCAAAGTAATTTAAATCCAAATTACTTCTATAATAAATGTCTTTAATTACATCCAGTAATTATTTAATTAATTATTTCCTTAAGTCCATAAATTACATAAAGTAATAATCAAACAATCCACAAACGTTTAAATTAATTTAACTTAATTAATCTAAACTAATCACATAAATCAAATTAATTAGACCAAGTAATTAATTCATTAATTACTTTCATTAAGTAATTAAACATAATAATTGATTATTATTAATTAATTAATCTAATTAATTATCAAAAATTAATCACATTAATTAATTGTTAAATAATTTTAAGTTAATGACTTTCATTAACATTTCTTAATTATTTATTTAAGAGTTAACTTACACAAATCATTATTAATTACCAATTAATTAATTAAAATTTAATTAATCTCTAATTATTAATTAATTAAGTGTTAATTAAAATCGTAATTTCTTTAATCACTTGATTAGATAAATCTTAATCATTAATTAAAATTTAATTAACAATCCTTAATTATAGATTAATTAACCTTAATTAATTAATCTCAAATCTTAATTAATCAAATTTTAAAAATTATTAATTACTTAATTAATCATCCACATTATTAATTAATTAAATAATTAATTATTCACCTTAATTACCTTAATAATTTAATGAACCCAATCATTAAATTTATTTATCTTTTAGATAAACATTTCTTACTTAATTAAGCATTTAAAAACAAAATGTTTTAAATTTACTTTAAATTCCATTTAACTTCATTTTAAACTTAAGATTCAAATTTATCTTAAATAATATTTTAAAACAATTCAAAACTTTTATCTAATATGTTAAAAGAAACATCTACTTTATCAATAAGTTTAAAAAAATTTAAATTACAATTCAATTTAAATTCAAATCAATTTAAGAATTACTTTAAAATTTCAAAATCTAAGTACAACTTTTAAACTCATCCTAGATTTAACTTAACTCTTTAAAACTTTTCCTACAATCTACATCTTCAATTTAAATGCAAATCATTTAATCATTTTAAAGCAATTTAAATTTAAACCTTTATTTTAAAAACTGAAGTTTAAATTTAATTCCAGATTTAAAAACCCAGATTTAAACTCATTTTAAATTAGTAATTTAAAATTTAAACCTTCAATTCAAATTCAAAACATACATATGTTTTTACACCTATGAGTTTGAAATCAAATTTAAATTTAAAAACATAAATGAATTAAAATCTCAGACAATCTAATTTAAATTCATATTCAAATTTACAGATTTTAAAATCCCAGTTTGAACTTTATCTTATAATTTAAACTTTACTTTTAAATTTAAAAAAAACAGAACATAGTATTCCGATTTTAGATTTAAAAAAAACCCAAACTAAAATTTTAAAACTGAATAATTACAAATACCCAGATTTAAATTATTTGAATTTATAACTAGATTCAGGTTCCAACTAGTTTTCAAAATTTTAGTTTGCATTTCTACTTTTCACTTCAATTTTTATAAAACCTGGAAAACAGGTTTCAAATCAAATTCTAAAACCTAAAACATTTACACAAACCAAAGCTACCTTATATTTTACTTCGAGCAAAAACTTTCATGCTTCGAGTCACTCTTCAATATACCCGAGACCATCATGGGGTATAAAACCCTGTAACCCAAAAACCAACACCAACATGCACAACACCTCCCTGTGCACCCATAATCCAACTCCGGACACCTCTGAGCATCATCAATGGCCATCCCCCATCGACCAGTAACCCCACATTACCCTTCAAACCTCAGATCCCCAAAAATTCAACTCGACTTTGAATTCAAGTTTAAAACCGAGACCTGGAACATCAGTCCACTTTCCAATCCCTAACATGTCATCATCAATTCCTCCCATCTCCGACCACCGTCACCTTCTATACTCCGGCGAAGACTTCCCCAAACCACCATCTACCAACACGCAAAACATGGTTGAACTCGATCAACCGAGGAGATGACAGTCAAACAAGAATAGTAACCTAATAAAACTAGGGTTCACTACTAAAAATCCCAAATTACAACTTAAAAATTGAATTGCAATCCAATTCAGTAATTTTCCTATAATCTTTGATAGCTACACTATCTTCAGAATCAAATTCACCCAAATCCAATGCAAAGCATCAACTGTGCTTAACCAATATGTAAAATACAGTAAATTCAAAACTGCCCTTTGATTCAATCATTAAAATTGTAATATTATATTTAAAAATAATAATTTTGGAAGTTGTTTTGAACTGAAATTCTAAAACCTTGATTTTTGATACTTTAAATTTTCCATTTTTACAGAATTTAACTATGTTATTTATGTTCCAGACAACACACAAACTATACTGCTAAAAGAAAACTTTTAAAATTTATTTTATCATGAAATAAACAAATTTCATTCAATGATAAAACATAATAGCAACCAGATCAAGGGAAAAGAATTATTTTTGAACTTAAATTGTACAGTCAGAACCCTGGGAAATCAAACATGCCTCACACCCATATGTACACAGGCAATTTCAAAAGATTATACAAAATTAAACTTTTCAGATAAACTAGCATGTAATCCCTACTTAATTTATTTTTAAATTGGGTGTTACTCACCTGAAATAAAAATGCAGAGCCCAGATTTGAAAATGCAGAACACAGTTTGAAATCCTTGCAGAAAGCTTGAATGTTTTTTTTAAAACTTGCTTCCAATTTGATGCTTTTAAGCTTGTTTTAAAAGATGCTTCCAGATTTAAAGAATTGAATGCCGAATTGCTTGCTTCATGGTTGCAGATGCAAATTCCCCAGGTTGAAGAAAATAAAATGTACATATTTGAACATTTGAAAATGCTGTGCATTTTGGAAGTTAATTACAGGGAATGACATGCATGCTTCAGATTGAAATTTCAGGCTTTTGAATGATGAACAGGTTGCATGATGAAAAATGGTTACTGATTTTCATGTGAATAGGGAATGGTATGCATTCTTGAAGATGGTCATGGGTAAGTAGTTTACAGGGATTTGATCAGAGATGTTTGATATGAGGATTGTTTTTTTTAGAGTTGAAGGGTTTCAGCTAAAAATTTCTTTGTCTAGAAATGTAAATGAGAAAAGGAAAGGAAAGAAAGAAAATGCAAATTTATAACTTGTTTATAATTTAATTAAAAATCCAAGAAAAATAAAATTACAACATGACACTTGGCTTAAGCTATTAACATTTGTAAATATCTTTGTTTAAACATTTAACACATGCTAGATTAGTCTTAAATTACTTACACATGTCTTTATAAATGATTTGTTATTTTTAAATTAAAGTTAATGAATGTTTAAACTTAATTAATTAGTTTCTTATACTTAGTTATGTATATAAATAATTTCTAAAGAATAAACCAAGTATTATAAAAAATCATATACAAATTAATCATTTGAAAATAATATTTTAAATCATTTAAATAGATTTATAAAAGAGGTTATAACTTACTTGTAATTTAAATGAATACATGTTTCATATTTTAAATTTCATATTAAATTAACAAATCACATTTTATAAATCAATATTTTAAAAAGAATAACACAAACATTTTTGTAACTTGTTTTAATATTCAAACTTAAGTTAAAAATGAATTTTAAACAAATAAAACATTTATCTCGTATATTTAAAATCACATAATATTTTATTAAATATTTTTGAAAAACTTAAATCCAAAAATAAATCACAATTCCTAATTTCAAAATATTAAAATTATGCTATACTAATTTAACAACTTATTTATTTAAAATATATATAAATACATATACATTATTAAATAGAAAATAGATTTATTAGTTTATTAAAAATAAATTCACAAATTAAATATTTAAATAAAGAAGATTATAGTATCAATTCAAATTTATCAACAATAATTATCAATTAAATTTAAATTTAAAACACATATTATTAAATTTAAATTGCCATAAATTCCGGGATATTACATTGATGATCTAATCTCCAATCCACAATCTAGTTTGATTTAGAGAGTAGTTTAAGTAATTTTTGGTGAAATTAGGATCACTTTAGGGCCAATTAGTATTTAGACCTAATTTAAAATCATAGGGAAAATATTTAACTTGACTCTTGAGCCTTCTATTTATAGTATTCTCTAATTATAATAATGGCCCACTAATGGGCTTATATTATTACACACTAATCATGGCCAATAGCTTTAAAAACTTAAAATATGCATAAATTTATAAATGTACTTCTATTTTTCTATTATGGCCTCTATACAGAATGGAAAACATCATCCTGAAGCAACGGAGCTGGTTTGAGACCCCAATTTAACTCACGTCAAAAGTTAGAGTCCAAACAAAGTTTTCAGGGTCAAAATTGTCATGTAGAAATTCGAAAAAAAATCAAAGGTGTGTAAAATATCCCTAAGAGTCATATTCTAAAATTATAGAATCATACGACTTAATACAAATAAATAAAAATATTTTACGATCCTCCAATATGTAAAATATGTGTCGTTGCATCTTTTATGTTCTCCAAACCCTAGGATGAAATATAAAAGTCTTTCGACTTCACTAGTGGGTGTTAGGACCTGTATATCATAGGATTTTGACCTTGAGTTTGCTCAATAAATCCTAGCTTTCAAAACGATGGATAAATCCACATAGGTTGTATCACATACGACTTCTAATCCATGATATTCTCATTTTGACTTTGAGTTTGCTCAAAAAATTTAAAGAGATTTCTCGCTTGTACTTATTATATCGTAATGACCTAAAGTATTGTATATGTATCTTGAGTTTTCTCAACTAATACATATAGTTATCTTATCTCCTCTATTCAATATATTCATAATACTACACATAATATCTCAAGTTTATGTTTGCTCAAAAACTAAGGAGTATGCAAGTAATTTATTAATATATGCGGTAGAGGAAAACATTATATTGAAGATTTAATAATCTCTAATATATTGTATTAATTGATATTGACTTATAAAATAATATTTTTCTTATGAAATATCTTTTTGATTCAAGTGTCGGGCACATCGGAGATCACGATATACGTATATTTACGTATGAATTTATTGCTTAAGTCTTTTTGAGTTTCTTTAATGTTCCACCTTTAGTCTATAAATTAAGATCGTATAATTTTTATTATTATTTAACTTTTATATTTTATATTACTTATGTAGTAGTCTAATGTATAACATTATATTAATTAAATCTTATTTAACTAATTTTTAATTAATTAAAACTCTAATTAATTTTGTATTATTTTTATATAACATTTATATTAAATATTTATTACATCTGTAACCTTTATAGTATTACACATATATCATATGTATGCATATATTATTTGATTAATTTATTGAATTAGACCACCTTAATTAGATTATATTAATTTTGAAATTCATTTTATTTACATGCATATATAACTTATGTTATTTTAACATTTTAAAACAACATAACTTATATAATAATATATAATACATGTATATATTTATTAATTAATTTAATTATTTATTTAATATATTTTATCAATCTCATTAATAAGTTTAATAAATTTTAAAATTAATTTTTGTAAATTATTTTGAACTTTTTTATTATATTATTACATCTATAATATGTGTATATTTTGTTAGAAATTTAACCTTTAAATTTAAAATATAATATTTTTAATGTTCAAACAATTTGAAATCTATATTATAACAATTACATATAATATATTACTTATTTTAAATTTAACTTTGAATTTAAGAATTTTATTTAATTACAAAACAATTTTGAAATTAGCCCAAAGCCCAATTCAAATTATGTCTTTTCTATTGGGGGCAACCTTTGGGCTCACAAAACTATTTAAGTTAGGCTAGTAGCCAGATAGGGAAGGATACTTGATTACCCAACAACCTAATCCTTAGAAACTACATGTTTAGACACCCTACTAACTGGGCTGTAAGTTTAATTGGTTAACTTTAACACGAGAAATTTAGACCACTTAGGCTATTTAGCTCTGATACCATTGTTAGAACTAGGCTAGCCCACAACAAAATATATGGATGAATTTCAAAATATATTCCATAATATGTGTGTATATATTAATATTATTTACATATAGAATTAAATTATTTAAATAATATTTTATATATATGATTATTTTAGTTCTAACGAAAATGTTTTATGTATGATATTACTTTTATAAAATTTTAAACCATATCTATGCAATATATGATTTAATGTTTGGCGTGTATAAATAAAACAATGAGTATTGAATTAATTTTAAATTAGAAAATAATTTTTTTTGTCGTAAGTAATATACATACATGATAATGGCAATTTTTATTTCAAATATATAAACGTACAACCAATTTGATTGTGACAAAACATTAATACAGAAGAATCGTCGCTTAACTAAAATAACTTCATACATGGTATAAATATTATCTATACAATAATTCTCATTAATATATTAGAAAATTTATCTTATCACCAATGCCTTTAAGTACATCTTGAAACGATGAGATCTAGTCCTTGAACTTATTTCAATCCAGTAGAATGCTAATACCTAAACCTATGACCACCGGCTATCGAATGGTATCCGTTTTACTTTGATTTGACATTGGAATTAGAGAGATGTGGATGACTGAAATTCGGCTAGAGATGGGATTTGAAGGAGGATACAGAAGTCCAAAATTGTGGATGATTTGAGATGCTTATATATAGGAATGAAAAGGAAAGTCAGGATCTAAATCCATGTTTCTCTCTTTGTCCCTCTTTTCCTCATATCCACTCAACCCTAGCTCATATTAGCCATCAAATGGTCGCATCTACATGCCTTATCATAGTCAAACACATTAGCTCTATATATGGGCTACAAACCCATTTATGCTCAAATAAATATTTTGCGATTAAATTCAATTAAACGCTTATCGATATTGTATATCGAGTAATGTATTTATACTTTTAATAAACATATTTAACAATATTTGTTCATCAAATAGAAATTAAATTTTGTAATCAATATTTCATACATATTAATTAATTTAATTAATTTATAACAATTACAAATTAATGAAATCATTTGGTCAAATGAGTATTCGTTATTTCGGGTATGTGATCCATTAGGTGTGAATTCGGCCATGCATCACTTAGTAGGTAGAGTGACATTTTCACCATATTTATCACTTACTTGGTTTTGGTAAAATTCAATTTTAAATTGTTAAGAGTTACCCAGTTGTGACTATTATTTACACCATTTCTCCTCATCAAAACTATATCACGTCATACTTATGGAATTTGGTAATGGTCAGAACTCTAATATCATACATATTCAACTCTATAGCCCAAACATAAAGTCCTCAGTTTAATAATAACGAATATTATTAACCGAAATGTTGTTGCCAGAGACTTTGAATTTGAGTTGACTTGAATTGATTATGATATTAACCCCATATAACCGAGGAGATAAATCCTCTCTTGACTAGTGTTTCACTACCAATAGTTCCAATTGACCCAACTATGTTTGTTCGACAGGTGCCATGGCACAATATTACTATAACCAAAGTGGAGCTTCCACATTGAAGATCAATAGCATTCTCAAGTTAAGAGGATTACGAGAATCGATCATATCGATATTTTTTGTTTAACGTTTGTAATATTAACCAATATAATACTATTGAGTAAGTCATTCCATAGTTATCAATTAATTGTCAATGCGTAACCCCTTGGTATGCCATGCAGTAATGAGTAATACACTATCCAACATTTTGAAAGCGTTACATTCTATAGTCTCAATGGATGCATCGATATCTAATCTCCATACCTCTTGACTAAGAACATTTAAAATGGTTTATTTGTTTTCATTATGATAAATTACTCACGATCACAACACTTTGTAACTACTATCACAAAAATACCATTTATGGGTATTCTATTAAATATACTTTTAATTAAGCTAACTAAGTAATATAATACATTATGTCAAGTATATAATAGAAAGAAAAACCTTTTATTTTAAATAAATTTGGTTATCAAGTTAGATATATGTAACTGATTACATAATTGCACCTAGGTCATACCCCTAACTATCAATGATCGATATAAATAGAAACATGCTATTACATTGTACATTTTGGAGCCTAAATATAATATCACTATTTCGAAGCTTACATAAATTGAGTATGGAAATCCTCTTGTAAGTTTTGAATTTATTGTAAAGACAATGGGTTTTATATGTTTAATTTTGATAACAAAACAGACTTTGATATGGCATTGGCGAATGGGCCATATTTTTATGACAAGGAATTAATAATGATTAAGAAATGGAGTCTAGGTATGAAATTAACAAGAGATTTCTAAAGGAGATTCCCACATGGGTTAGATTTCCAAATCTAGATCTTGATTATTGGACTGACAAAGGAATAAGAAGGAATGCTTCTCTTATAGGTAAAAAGATTAAACTAGACGAAGTAACAAATGGGATGCTGAGAATTTCATTTGCAAGAATCTAATAGAAGTTGATGAAGACTTACCTTCTCTATTTCAGTAACTATTCTAGATGTGTGCGAAAATCAATCATGGAAAGAAATATACTATGAATGGAAACCATATATGTAGAAACTCGAAAATCGGAACACTTCGTCTTTGAATATTGAAACGTTTTGAAATATAATTAAGTATTATGAATATGATTTTATAACCTTGTTAGACATCATTTAATCAATGAATATTGATAACGAACTTATTTTTCAAAATTATTCACAAAAACATATTCTTCGAATAAAAATCGATAATGTGATCGAAAATCGATTTATTGACAAACAGTGTTTCGATTGATATAAGTTGTTCGAACTCTTGTACGCTTGTCTAATGATCAAATGAACACATTAGCAACTAACTATCGCACTCTTTTCTTCCTAAGCATGGAACATTCTAGAAGCTTCCATTACGATAAGAGATATTATCATGAGAACGGTATAATGGTAATTAGCATAAATGTAACATCCACTTACTTGGAGGCCCAAAACTAATGACTATGAATGTTGCAGTCTTCAATAATTATTAATCCTCGACGACCAAACATAGTGGTGTAAGATACGTTGATACACAAAAACATAAGAATATGAGAAAAATATTAAAACATCAAACAAATTCACATTCCATTTCAAAATATTTCTAATTCATTTCATAATCTTGTATTCATTGACCACATTTAGAGAAAATATATTTATTACAACATATGCTAGGAGTGACATATGAAGATGCCCCCTTAGATGATCGAGTATATACAAGCAATTTAACAACTTTGCCTTTACAAACAACACAGCGAAATCAAAATAAAAGGGAACTCCAAATAGCTATCATGCCTCCTGCACGTTCTGGAAGCTTTATTTATCTAATGAGATACCTAAAAAACCTCAACTCCCAAACTACTCAAAATTAATTGAATACCCGAGAGTTTAAGAGGAAAACATAAAATTCGATTCAAACATAAAGTTTGGTATGAATAATAATCCACCATCTCAAACCATTTAAATATCTAGTGAGACCATACCACTTAGCGGAACGGGTTTTCCCGTCATTAGTATTATAAAACCTTTATAAAACTATATACTATGCTCATGCATCCGAAATGGTTAAATCAATTCAAAACAATATGATATAATGATATGCAAAACAAGAGAATCAATTCTGGATTACACATCCCCATTCATTTTTGACTATATATCTTAATTATAGTTTTCAGGGTTACTATTAATCTAATAGTTTTCATGGGCAGACTAATAACCAGTGTAATGATTAAGGACTCCCTATCCAATTACATAGTTTTCACGGGATCACTGAGAATCTATTGGTAACTCCAATATCTTTACTCTTATCCTAATTTTCATGGGGTGACTGGGAACATATTGGTAACTCTAATATCGGTAACTCTAATATCTTTACTTCTTATCCTAGTTTTCATGGGTTGACTAGGAACCTATTGACATATGTCAATATCTTAACCTGGATATAGTTTTCATGGGTTCACTATAAACCTATTGGCCCCTTCCAATCTTAAATCATAGTTTTCATGGGCTAACTATGAACCTGTCTTTATGACATCTTCATTTATACATAGTTTTCATAGGCTTACTATGAACCTATTGGCCCCTGCCAATATCTTTTCCAGTATACAGTTTTCATGGGCCTATTGAGAACCCATTGGCCTTTGCCAATATCTTCCTCTAACATTTTAGCATCCTATAATCTGGTCTTTCTGACCTCCTGGATGCATTTCTACTCATTCAGGAGTTAACTTAATTTATATTCACTACTGGGTCAACCTAGCTGGTTATTCTGCCCTTTCCCAAAATACAGTTATGGTCCATTATAAGGTGAATATATACATATTGAAGAAGCAAACACAATAACCTAGTAAATCCCTTTAACCCTTTAATCAAAGAAAACTTCTTCAAAAACTCCTTTTCAAAACATTTTACTTATTTATTCCATGGCTTTCTTTTAAAATGAGATTGGGTTTTTTGTTTTGAAAAACTAAGGCTTTCGAAACCTTCAAAACCTTACTTTCGACCTCACTAGTTAACCTCATTCGAAAGCATATAATCTCATTTCAAAGCACTAGGCCCCTACCCTTCGAAACACTTTAAAACTTCACTTTCATGACCTTTTGAATGTAATAAAGTATTACTTATTATCTTTTAGAAGCATGGCTTCGAAACCATTGAAAGTACCCCTTTCAAAACCTTTGGAAGCATCCTTCCGAAATCATTGAAAGTCCCCCTTTCGAAAACTTTGGGTTTATATAAAAATATCATTTGGGTCAAAGTGAATCTAAATAAAAGTATCCCTTTTGAAACCATTCTTTATCATATAAAAGTATTGGAGAAAACTTGATGGCATCGACACCATCCCTTTCGAAAGCTTCAAATCATTTAACAAAACTTTGAAGGATAGCATCGAAACTCCCTTTCAAAGCCATTGCCTTTGAAACCCATGAACCTTTCGAAAGCATTTAGGAATTGGTTTAAAACATCTTTAAAACCAACTACCCTTTGAAGTCATTGATGACTTCAATATACTTGAAAGGCAACAGAATGATGTAGGGCTTCGACAAGGTCGGAACCCCTTGTTTCGAAAGCATTATTTACAAGTAAAGAAACCTATTTGAATGCTCATTATTTAAAACATAAGTTGATGGCAACCCCTTCGAAAGCATTTAAAAAACCTATTTCAAAATCATATGCTTCAACCCCGTCAAAGGCTTTAATAAAACAAAGGCAGGCGCTTTATTTTTTAAAACAAACAAAGGTATCGACCCCATCGGAATCTATTGCTTTCGACACCTTACCTTTCGCCTTTCTTGAATCCACTATGTACCATCTAAGTGATGTCTTGTGTATTGGTTTCGACTTGATTGAAGGCGGAAGCTCTGGGTCGAAAGTTACTTCTATTAGAGGCGAAACTTGTTTTCTGAGTAAAAGCTGATTAATACACTTAAAGCAAATTTTGTCTATCTAACCTACCACATGTAAACTTATAATTGGTTGCCTTAAATTTTCAAATTCTCTACCATAATAACTACCACTTAATTTCAGATCTGAAACATAGTTAAGTTAACAAATAAGCCCTTCCATTAAGCAAAATTAATATGGCAAATAAGTTTTTCTTCTAAAATAATTTAATTTTCATAGCAAATCATTTAGGAAAAATCCCTAAAAATTCCGCAAATTCACTTTAATTATGTTATCTAACATACAAAAATTTCAGACCCAAATTCTCAATATATTTTTCGAAATAAATTTATAATCCCAATTAACCATATTTTCCTTTGAAAATTCATAGTAATCTTTCCATAGATTGGAAAATTATCAAAACTAAAACCCAACTTCAAAATCATGTTTTGCATAGCATAAAATTTTTCCATAGCATTTAAATATCAATATCAATCGGTTTTCCCCTAAAATGGTATATCTTATTTAAACATTCTTGTTAAAATTAAACAAAATTGTAATTCATGCATATCATCATCCAAATCATCGTAGAAACGAATTTACACTTAAATCCAAAAACATATGTTTATAAAACAAAATAGAGATGAAATGAATTATTATTCACCTTGATTAAGATATTGAGATTGGATTGAGACTGAGATTTATTCCCTTAGCTTTAATTCTTAGCTTGATTTGGATTCTCTTCTCTTTTCTCTTTGACTATGGCCAGCTCCACTTATTTTACGATTTTGTTTTAGTTTTCAAAATGATTTGAATGGGAAATGAAATGGTAAGGAGCGAGAATATATAAAGGTAAGGGTTGTGTGCGGTAAATTCCCATTATACGCTTATGTAAATTAATTAACCTAAAAACCGTTCTTTGGCTCATTTAATTAGTTAATTAAGCATGGAACCCTAACTGTATTTATTCAAATCTCAATCTCCTTAGCACTTTACATTTACATTATTCTATTTAATTTATCTAATTAAATCTCTTGAATAATGTTATCAAAATGTAGGGGTGTTGCAATAAATGAAAAGTGATGTGAGATGAGTCTTCCATGGCATGTAGGGGATGAAGGAAAGCTTAGAGAACACTATTATTATGTATGTATAAGGAGAGGCAAAACATAGAAGATAAATCACAAATTAATAAACCAAAACCAAGCTTAAATCAATGGATTCTTCTTCATCATCTCTAAATTCCTAAAGCAAATTAATTGCAAATCAAATTCCAAATCAACTCAAATTTAGAGTGAAGCCTTGGGACATCATTGCAAAACATCCTACCTAGTTAGAAGTCAAAGAAGTGGAGCCACAATCACTCCATCCTCAATGGCCGTGAGCAATTTGTAAGGGGGAGGGTAAAACAAGGCAAAAGCAAGATGAGGAAGGAAGGAAGAAGGTGTTTTAAGGTGGGGTTGGACTTGAGTTGCTAGGTCTTGGTTGTTATTGGATAAGAGGTGACCTAACACACCTCTTTGAATGGAAAATATAACATAAATATGTTGCGTTTTGATTGTGTTTAAGTTGTTGAATTGTTATTGACATTGTTGAAAACATTGGTTAGATTCTTGTTTTGAAAACATTAAGAATACGTGAACCATGTCTATGGAATTGGAATGAACTTGAATGTACTTGTGTCACATGTGACATGGACTTAGAATAAAACACATATGTTACAGATGGACTTTAGTTAGATTGGACTCGGATTTGAAAGTTCACTTATAATGATAGTAGTTATAGATGCAGTTTAGAATACCTTGTTTTTGGAGATTTCTATGGAGCTTTGTAAAGAAATCCTTTGGGTTTTCTCTCCATATTTATAATTTTTTATTTATATTTTTGTCGTTATTAAAACCTTGAGTAGAAAAAATTTAAATAACATCTTGAAAAGTGTCTAAAACTTCCCTTGTGCAAAAGTTCCTTGTCTAACCTTGATTTTTGGACTTTAAAGGTTTAAAAAGATATTTTATTTAGTTATTTTGTTTCATTCTTTTTATAAGTGTTTACTAACTCATATTAGAGTATTTCAGAAGTGGTTTGAGATATTTATGAATTTTAAAGAATTATTTGTGAATACTTAAAGAAGAGGATTTTATAATAAAAACTTGTTTTTCTAAGTTTTTAAGGAAACTGTAAAGTTGTTGTTTTCAAGTAATATTTTGAGGAAATGTTTTAAAACCTATTTTATGTATATTATAAAGTATTTTAAAATAAATTTTTAGTATATATAGTTTTTAGAAAATAAGTTGACTAATTTTTATCTTATGGAATAAAATATCCTTTGACTTGTTTATTTAAATATCAAGTTTCATAAGTAAATTGCTATGCATATATATATATATATATATCATTTTAAAAAAGATTTTTAAATTATAAACATAAGATTTAGAAAGGGTTTAGAGTTTCTTAATAGCTAAATGTCTAATTGTATATTTATTTGTTTGAAAAGTAATTAATTATGCTTAACCCTAAAAGCTGACGAACTAAGGCTTGTCTATTTGTGAGAGTTAAGATTGATGTTCGAGTAGAGATATGAGCAATATAGCTCTAACATATTGGCTTCCCTTTTGACCAAGGAATAGTAAGTTGGAAAATGTTGGAAACGTGTTAATCATGTTGATTTCCTACTTGTTTATGGAAATCATTAATACTATACCGAACACTAAAAGCTGAAGATGTAGACTTATCTATTTGTAAGATTCAAGAATGAAGTGTCCAAGCCAGGCTTTGATGCAACCATTGCTCTAACTTAAATGGCTTCACTCTTGGATGAGGAATAGTTAAGTTGGAATATCAAAAATGAAGTAAGCATACAAATATTGATTTGTATAAGTAATTATTTTTGACTAGATAATCGAGTAGTCGATTATCGGTCTTAATAAATTATAACTTAAAAAGTAATCGAAAGGCATCACGATTTCATACGTTCGCAACTAAATTGGCCACAAACGCTTGACAATAGGTTTCAGTATTGAAATAAATGAAGAAATTAAATGGAAACGGAGGAATAATACTAAATATCAAGAAAAATGCAACAGAAAGCAAAAACAACCAGATTTATAGTGGTTCGACGTTGATTGCCTAGGTCCTCTTTGAATACTCTCTTTCTTATTTCATAATTCACTTGATTACAATTACTTCAGTAATAAATTGCAAGTGATTAGAAAGGAATAAAAGAAATTAGTTACAATAGTTGTTGAATTTCGCTTGCAACCCGAAAGTCCCTCAAAATGGCCTCATGTGCCTCTATTTATAGATGAAGGAAGCCTTCAATTTGACGGAAACTTTGACATTTGGATCTTCTTGACCATATCAGCCCACCATAAGGAGGGTTAGGCCTAACTCTCAATCGATAGAGGTCAGTATAGACCCCTTTATGAATTGAGTTTGGGCAAACATCCCTATGGTGGTTTCCTCTTGGTCTATAATGATGGTGTTTCAATTGTCAAGACGATTGGATGCATGGAGCTATAGTTCTCATGATATTTTAGTTAGAACCTTAACTTAGTCTGGATTGTGTCGATCCCTCCTGTTCCATGCCGATCCATGTCTCCTGAACACAATATGTTGATCTGTATCCTCTAAACACTTTATATCGACCAGTCACCACACTAAGTATATTCCGATTCGTGCGCATGTCACCCAATTTGACTATGTTTCATGCCGACCTCTATATCTGGAGTGTAATATGCCAACCCATATTCTCCAAATAAAACATGCCAATTCCTTTTGCTTAACTATATCATGTCGTTCTGTATTGCTCCAGCCTCATCCTACCGACCTTTACTCCCTGACCATCAACATGCCGACCCCTCAAGCTTTATACCGACCCAAGCTTACAAACATATCATGCCGACCCCTTCCACTGATTATCAATATGTCAATCCCACTAGTTTTAGAAACTATGCCGACCCATGGCCATATCACATCTATATCGATCCATCCATATTTCATCTAATTTGTCAAACATTCATGCCGACTCATATTCCAACCAAACTAAACCCCATAATCCGACATCCCGCATCATCCATTTATTAACTCCATTTATCTTGGGTCTGATATAACTGCTTGGGCATTATATTTTGACCATGTGGCTGTTGTCTCGTGATCATCTTTTCCATCAGCAGTCGAGTTTTGTCCTCATATTCAAACCTATGTATTCGAGTCAAAACACCAGGTAACAATTGCCCCCCCCCCCCAAAGTATGTCTTGTGAATAAGGTGGCGTGCTTTGAATTGAAAAATATCCACTTTTCCAAGAACAAGCCTATCCAACTTCCTAGTTGATAACCGCTCCTTTTAACCTTCGATGATACAAATCTGACGTTGTACTACATCAATATGCATAGATATGATCATAGGAGGTCTCCAGGTTCTCTCCTAATTTGACATCAAGCTCGATCGTCTCAAGTTAAACTACCACTTCAGTGACTTTCAAAAAGTTGAATTCATAAATCTCTTCCACGCATGCTCATACACATGTTTCTATCATTGACATTTGGATGGGTTCGGCATTCTTTGGTCTTTGCCAAGTTTTTTTATTCTGTATGCTTCCATTTACAGTCCAACCTTCACGATATCGGTTGTCATTCAGTTTTTCAAACATCCGCTATTTGTTCTACTTTCCTTTGTATATTACATAAATTCATGTATTTTTTATATTATTATTTGTTTTATTTATTTTTTAAAATAATAAGTGGGGTCGACATATGGTATGCCGATCCCTCGATGTGTCTATATGGATAGGGTTCGGCTAGCCTTGGGGCCGATCCCTCTTTAATCTTATGACCGAGTCACCTGGTAAGACTGGTTCGTCTCCCCCTCTTCATTATCCATATAAAAACCTGCACCTTTCTCCTTTCTTTCTTCACTTTTGCTTCTCAAATACTTGGCCCCCTTTTCCTTTTTTCTTTACCCAGCTGATCGCTCTTAAAAGAAGACAAGCTTCTCTTGTAAACTTAAATCTAAATGCGAGACCACATTTTCAATCTTCACCACTATCAATTCATCCCTAATCCAATTTTCAACCTTGCAATCTACATCAAATAGGTATAATAACCTTTCACAATTACACTAGTTGAGTCATGGATTTAGGATGTCACGTACGTTTGATTTTAGGCGAGCGAGTCAATGGCTTAGTTAGATCAGACAAGTTTGAGAGAGGAGGAGAAGTCGCTGGAGCAGGAAGAGAAAGGAATAAGGAATGAGGAAGAAATAGCAATGAGGAAAAGAAGGACGTAGATGGAGGGATCGGTATTTGGTTGTACTTGGCTATTTGGTGATGCAATGGGAAGAGCTGGTGTAGGGGATCGGTATTGATAAGGACCTTATGAGGGGTCGGTGTAGAGGCTTATCCAAAGGGATCAGCTTAGGATTAAAAGTAGGATTCTTCTTGAAATAGGTCAAGTATAGGGATTAACATGTAGGCTAGAAGGAATTATAGGGTTCGGTAGTGAGAGTCAAAACATAGGGATCGGTATGTAGGCCAACAGGAAGGGGTCGTTGCCAGATGAGTTTAAGAATAGGGATCGGCTATGAAGCTAGGGTATAGGGTTTAACATCTAGGGTAAGGATCGGTGTTGATTATAAGGACCAGCTTCACTCAAGTCATCCAAACATTTAACTACATACTGTCTTGCCTGAACATAAATTGACTGATAACAATGCGACTGGTATATTTGGACCAAAGGAATTAAGCTTGAACGAACCAATTCTTGGCCTACTTAACATGAACTAAGTATGAAAGTGGCTAAACAAACTTGAACAATGGAATTCATAATACAGAATGTCAACATCCGATCCTAAAGCTTTGGTTGCCGATCACCTTTCACATCATTTGAGATGGTCAGCGATGACGGTCTCTCTGGACGAAACCTTTAAGCTTTGACATTTTACTTTTTCTTTTCCAGTTCCTAACTGCTTATGTTTATTTCATATTGAACTACATTAGTTCACACATGATAGGGGGACATGTTGCTATTTCTAGTAATTATTTTCCACTAAGTATAGCTTATGTAGATCCTAAGTTACACAAAGCGCTCAATCGTAATGTCTTCTGAATCAGCCATGAGATCAACCTCTACCACTTTATTCGGTAAACCTGCATCGAGTCAGCAAATAGAATAAGTAGAGGCATTTGACACACAAACAAATCTCCTTTCTGACATTTTAGTTTGTCCTACAAAAGTTATTGATCCGACTCCTGAAGCCATTGAGAGCGCTATTATCCTAAACAATCTGGCTAACTCACAAGCATCTAGAATCGACGAAGCCGCTCTTCATAAATTATGTTCCCCCCAGCCGAATATACGCTTGTAACAAGCTCTTGTGCTTTACCGGATGCATGCCTCCCTTCAATTCTTTCGTTTAGGAAATACTGGGATATTTGGGGATCGCTCCTACTCAACTGCATCTTAACAGTTATGCTTTTATCGACGGTACTTTTCTTCTTTTCATGAATGTCATATTCCATTCGCCAACTCCCGAAGACATCTGATACATCAACAATTTCAAAAGATGGGCTGATAATTCTTCGTACGTCTTTCTTGAACCCTTACCCAAATGCCAGATCTTAACGGGTGCATGGAATAAGCTCTCCCTATTCAAACACGAATGTTTCTATGTACGGTGTCCTCTCGACTTTGCAAGAAGATGGTTGGAAGGACGTAAGTGCTATTTTTGCCTTCGTCTTTAATTCAAATATTCAAATTACGGCCTCTTTTAATCATACTAATATCTTTAATTCTTTAAGATGTCCTCCCTCGACCTGAAGGCGTCGAGTATTCTAGGGCCATTGTGGCAATCCGCACTACTGCTATGGAGGATCAGGACATCAAACTCCTTGTCATCGATGAGTTTCTCTCGCTATTTGGTCTGTTAGAAGACGGCTGCAAAATTAGTCTCCCTATTAACAAAGTGGTCCCAAGAATTACTATCGAGAGAAGGGTAGAAGTAAGTGACCCCGTGGTGCCCCCAGTTGAGGGGACCCGAGAAGACATTAAAGAAGGAGAGATTCAAAAGCGTAGCTGAGAGGCAAAGGCATAGGCCCTAGAAAAACACCGATAGTCGAAGCACCATAGACCAGCCAAACACAAACTTCCCCGAAGTGGAGAAAATGGTTGATGTACAAGTTGCAGAAAATCAAGGCCAGGGCAAACTCGGAATTCATCATAACCCCAATAAAAAAGGAATCATCTTCCCATCAAATGGAAAGTTCATTGAAGGGACTCTCTTACATTATGATTCTGCAAGATTTATTAAATTACAACTTCACCAGACATCGAAGGGCCTAACTCTCCCACGAGAAGCAGCGAAGGTGTGCAACCTTCCACTAGGTGGGAGGAAACACCAATGAGTAAAGCTAATGTTACTAGTCCGTCGGGGGAAAACACTAAGACACACACAAACACTCGCACTCCACCATCCACTTATGATTTACTCTTCACATTATAACTTCTAATATACTTCTATTTGACTCTTTTTACAGGTTTAGTGTCACACTCGCATGCTTTTGTTCGCCTTCGAGGCTCTTTCCCTTACTATCACTTGATGCGAGATTCCAAATCTGGGAGACGTAGAGGCAAAGACGAAGGGCGAGACAAAGACTATTATTCTCGAGAATCCTCTTCCTCGTCCAGACGAAAATCTCAAACACATGCTCCCCGCCATGTTGATCCATCAAACTCTCTTACCCCCAGTGGAGAAAAATCCTCTCATCAAAATTTCCAAGCCGCTGCTCCCCACGATCAGCACTCTGGGTCATCAAGTACAAGGCAATCATTCTAGCACCATAAGCACCAGCTAGTTTCTTCTGAACAACTCCCACCGGTTCCTGCATATGACCCTACCATGGCAGAGAGACCAGCTGAACTCAAAGCTACCTTCCAAAAAATATGCTTCGACGGGCTCAAGTTCATCCCTTCCATACATGTCATTCCTTGAAGTGCAAAAGACAGCTTATTAGCATGCATGAATGACGTTTATGTCCAGCATGAAGCGTTTATCCACTTAGCTGAATTTTTTTTCGAAGTTTCCACTGAGTGCCAACATGAAATTGATCGCCTCATGTTGGAGGCTATCCACGACAAAGACATCATCAAACATCAAGATGTTGAGTTGATTGAATATAAAGCTCAATTTGCAGCAGCAGAGAAGAACGCGAAGGAAACAGTTGAGATGGTAAGTCGTTTGGAAACTTCGCATAAAAGGAACAAGATGTCGTGCTACATTGTAGTGGCACCTTAGCTTTAGAGAAGGACACCTTACAAAAGGAGAAAGGAATTTTAGCCCGCAGTGTTGAGGAGCTAGAAAATTTATTGTTTAAAGAAAGGGAGGAAAAACTTGTGGCATAGGAAGAGTCGCAAAAATTTTGTGAGGAGATTACTGAAACAAGGAATTTAAAAATGAAGCTTGATGTGCAACTCACCCATATCAAAGTCTTGAAAGAAGCAGCCCACGAAGAGAGCACAAAAGAGGTGCTTACAGAAGCTAACTCCTGAATTGAGGCTTCCACCGAGTCCGGTAGGGAAGAGATCAAGAACTTGTTCGATCCGTTCATTGCCGAATATAATGCAAAAGTTCTCCTTCATCGCGACTTGACCTACCTAGGCGAAGTCTATCTTTAATTGCTTACCGAAGCTTGGGAGATCATCACAAAAATAAAGAAAGAAGAGTTGGGAGTAGTTGAGCTTGATGAAGAGGTACATGCACGAGAAGTGCTCCAAGGAAACGAGCCATATAACTTGGTTGCCACGAAACTTCAATTCTGCAAAGCTTCCACTCCGGCTGAAAAAAGAGAAGTTATCATAGGGTCTTCCGGAATGGACCTCAATGGTCCTTCTCCCACTCAATTGGTGGGACGTTATCCTCTCTACCCATGGAGCAACATGTCAGTTATAATCTGGATAGGCCTAGCTTCGCTCACACATGTTGTCTCCCATACTTGAAGGGAGCACTCCGATGATGACAACTGAACCAAATGTTGGTACCTTATTGAACTGTTTTGAATTAACAAAGTTGCTATTTTCGGTATATAACGACTATGGACTAATGCTTCTGTTTTAACTAACTTTTGTAGGCCACCCCAGTCCAGAGCAAACTCCTAGAAGCGATATTGCCCCGAAGCAGCAAGAGAAAGTAGCTTAGGCTCTAGTGGTTGCAGATATTCCTGGACCTCAATGCTTGGGTCATCGATGCGATCGAGGTGGATAAACCCGATGACCCATCTTTGGCGAGGAGTGGGACGATATAGTGATCACGGGCACCACAGAGCGCACTGCCAAGAGCAGTATGAAGGAGTTAATCGAAGAAGAAGAGAAATCGAAGCATGAAGTTAAAACAAAGCCCATTGAGGTCGCGGTGAAGACCCTATCCCTGCGCCTTTACAGGTCATACCACATGGCAGGACAATTCCTGTTGAAATTCCTCCTCCTTCATCGAGCATCTCTGCCAAGAGTGGCAAGGGATCCTAGAGAAAAAGCTTGACTGATTCAACTCCTAAAAAACGAAGAAGGAAAAGAAATCAATGGAATGATTAGCGTTTTGAGTTATTGTACATATTCTACATAAGTTAGGCATGTATTTCTTTTCTTGATAGTAGGTGCACGGGTATGGAATCGAAACTTTTTGAATAATTTGTAAGGAATTTTAGGAAATAGTGAATAAAAAATTTTTGTCTTGTAATTAATCATCGTGTGAATAATTACTTCAGTAGTAAGATAATTACTTCCCATCCATGCACTTTTAAATTTTGCAAGTCTTGTTAATAATCCATCATCTCAATCTCGAATCATCTTCGAAGAAGCTATCTTAATTCATAAGCAATACAGAGTTGGAACTATAACTAACGATTGCATCTTGCTACTACTAGCTTAAGTATCTTCCTTTGATTTTAGATCGAAATCTGTGGAATGGAGAACAATTGAAAGCTCATTCGTTCACCCATTGGGCTTTCGAGTTAGCCTATGGTCTTTAGAATTTCCTTGTCCACATTCAAATTTTTTATTCCACGGTCAGGGACAAAGAATTTTTTCATCGAATCAATTATACTCTAGTCTGCAGTCAGGAACTCAGAGTAACCTAGTCCACAGTCAGGGACTTCGAGAGTTTTTGTCAAATCGTTTATACTCTAATCCACAGTCGGGAATTTAGAGTACTCTAGTCCGTAGTCAGGGACTTAGAGTACTCTATCCGCAGTCCGGGACTTAGAGAGTTTTTGTCAAATCGTTTATACTCTAATCCACAATCGGGAATTTAGAGTACTCCAGTCCGTAAGCAGGGACTTAGAGATTTTTTGTCAAGTCATTTATACTCTAATCCATAGTCAGGGATTTAGAGTACTCTAGTCCGCGGTCGAGGACTCGGAGATTTTTTGTCAAGTCATTTATACTCTAGTCCATGGTCAGTGACTTAGAGTACTCTAGTCCGCAGTTAGAGACTTTGAGATTTTTGTTAAATCATTTATACTCTAGTCCGCATTTAGGGACTTAGAGTTCTCTAGTCTAAAATAGGGGACTTAGAGTTCTTTGTCAAATCGTTTATACTCTAATCCGTAGTCAGGGATTTAGAAAACTCTAGTCCATAGTCAGGGACTTAGAGATTTTGGTCGTTCTCCTTCCATCGGTAACATTTGTTCCGTATTGTGGGCTATGCTTTTTTTGATACATCAGCTGGAACCGCCAGTCGACCAAACTTACAAAATCCCCTCCCCCTGTTTGATCTCATCGGGGATCGGTATGATAGATCGATTTCTAACTCTGTAAATCTGTTCACATATATCGATATCAACTAGTTTCGCTGCATACTTAGCATAAAATATAATAATAGTGGCTCAGGTAAAGGAAGCTTCAAGATTTTATTCATCGTATGAAAAGGAACCGAATAACTCATCTTATTTCACATCGAAAAAAATCAAACATCAAAGCAAAAGTTGAGAGTAAATAGTATTGAAATATAAAAGAAATAGTTCAGGTGTAATATTGTCGTAAATGTTCATTATTCCACTCTCTCGGGAGTGTCGCGCCATCAATAGTTGGTAGCTTGAAAGTTCCTTCTTCAAGCCTTTGTTCTATGATGTATGGTCCTTCCCATGTCGAACTCAAGCACGGTGGGGTTGGGAAAACTCATTTTAGGACAAGATCGCCAGCTTCGAAAGTTCTCAATCGGACATTCATGTTACAATATCGGGCGATCCAATATCAGTATGCAGCTGCTCTCAAATTGGTCTCCTCGTATTTCTCAACGATAAAGTCTAGAGATTCCAAGAAAAGATCTTGGTTCATTTTGGGGTCGTAGTAAGTCACCCGATGAGAAGGGACTTCAAGTTCCATTTGAATAACTACTTTAGTTCCGTAAGCAAGAGCAAATGGAGTGCGGCCAGTCGTAGACTTTTGAGTGGTCTTGTAGACCCAAAGCGCCGTAAGGTGCACATCCACCCACTTGCCTTTAGCATTTTCCAAATGCTTTTTCAGGATTGACTTTATAATCTTGTTTGTAGCTTTAACTTGTCCATTCGCCTGAGGGTGAGCGACCTCGCAAATCTCTTTTCAATGTAATATCCCCGGCAAAACTCCTTAAACTCAGCACTATCAAATCGAGTCTCATTATCAGTTATGGTAGTTCATGGAAGACCGAAATGACAAACAATGTTTTGAACAATGAAGTTGATAACTTTCTGGTTGTGATTGTGGCCAACGGCTTGACTTTGGCCCATTTGGTGAAGTAGTCAATTGCGAAATTACATATTTCGCACCATCTTTGGAAATTGGCAAAGAGTCGATGATATCAATTACCCACATAGTGAATGGACATGAACTAACCATTTGTATGATCTCTGTCGGTGGAGCTCTTAGTACTTTTGCATATATTTGGCATCTGTCACATCATCTCACATAATCTACAGCATCTCAGTTCACAGTCGGCCAGTAGTATCCGTAACAAAGTATCATTTTTGCTAGCATTTTCCCCCAAGTGTGATCGTCACATTCTCCATCTTAGACTTCTTTCTAGACATGCTTTATCTCGTCATGAGCGATACTCTGAAGTAAGAGAATAGAGAACCCCTTCCTATACATATTTCCTTCCTCCATAATATATCGTGAAGATTTATGAAGAACTTGTCACTTTTCGTTTCTTTTCTCAGGCAGATTCTTTGCAACAGGTGTTCTTTAAATAGAGTCATCCATGATTCCCATTTGGGTTCCATCTCCAAAACTCAATCAACTTCCATCATATTTATACTCGGGGTATGTACTATCTCGACAGGAACTCATCTGTTATGCATCACAGTACTCACGAACTTGCCAACGAGTCAACTTCTCTAATCTGCTTACATGGGATATGTGAAATACCATAGTATTAGATATCTACTAATAACTCCTGAACTCGAGTAATATATGGGGAAAGTCGTTGCCCCTTCGTCTGATAGTCCCCTCTAACCTGGTACACCACCAGTTGCGAGTCGCAAAAGATTTTAAGAGACTTCACCCTTGGTTCTCTAATAAGTTTAATTCCAGCAATTGATTCCTCATACTCGACTTAAGTTGTTCGTAGTAGGGAAATTAAACTTCAAAGCATAGCAGATTGACCGAGTTACAAGAATGATACCCGCTCTGGAACAATGACCATTGGATGCTTCATCGGTATATAGCTTCCATCATATGGTAGGGATTGCACCACTCTTTGAGGGCACTTCCTATATGGTAAACTCCGCTATGAAGTCTGCCAATGCTTGACCCTAGATAGCTCTTCGAGACATATGTGTAATGTCGAATTGGCTGAGCTCGATGTTCCACTTAAGCAGCCTTCAAGACGTCTCAGGTCATTATAGGAACTGTCGTAAAGACTGGTCAATATAGATATTGATTGAATGTGCCTAGAAGTATGGGCGAAGTTTGCATGACGCGATCACCAAGCAGTACGTCAATTTCTCTATCTTTGGGTAGTTTATTTCTTCCCTCATTTATCATTTACTGTTGTGGTACGCCGGTCTATGAATCTGGCTCTCCTCACGAATCAAGCTGCACTTATGGAATGTGGCGATATAGCTAAGTAAATGTACAACTCCTCATGATCTATCGGCTATGACAAAATAAGGGGTCTCTCCAAAGGACTCACCAAAGCTCTGAATGCACCTTCACAATCTTGAGTCCACTCGAAATTCCTCTTCCCTCGCCTTATCAAATCGAAGAAAGAAATGATATATCAGTTGACCTGGAGATGAACCGACTAAGAGCAACGACCTTCCCGTTCCAACTCTGCACTTGCTTTATAGTTATGAGTGCTTGTATATCTCGAATAGCTTGAACATTTTTTGGATTCACTTCAATTCCTCGTGCATTGACAATAAAGCCTAGGAACTTCCTTTATGCAACGTCGAATGAACAATTCAAGGTGTTGATTTTCATGCTATAAAATCGAAGGATATCGAACATCTCTGCTAAGTCTCGAATGTGGTCACTTGATCATCGTGACTTCATGAGCATAACGTCCAATTAGACTTCCATCCTCCTCCTAATCCGATCCTTAAACATTAGATTAACCAAACTTTGATAGGTCACTCCTACATTCTTTAATCTGAATGGCATCACTTCATAATATTATAACCCAACATCCATGAAAAAACTTGTATGTTATTAATCTAGGACATGCATCGGGATTTGGTTATACCCCGAGTACGCATCCATAAATGATAACAATTCGTGCACTGCAGTTGAATCAACTAGCTAACCAATTTTAGGCTGAGGTAAACTATTCTTGGGGCACGCCTGTTTTAGGTCCGCATAGTCAATGCACATTCTCCATTTTTTGTTTTCCTTCTTCACCAACATAGGTTAGATATCCATTCCGGATAGAGAGCGTCGCGAATAAACTCATTGGCTTTAAGTTTATCCACCTCCTCTTTAAGACAACAGATCGCTTCAGATCCATGCCTCGTCTTTTCTGTTTCTCTGGAACATACTTTGGATTAGTGTTTAATGCATGGCGCATAATAGAAGGCGAGATCCCACACATTTCAAATGAGAACAAGCAAATACATCCAAATTTGCTTGGAGGAAATTAGTAAGTTCTCTCATCATCGAAGGGTTGAGTTGCGATCCAATCTTCAATACCCACGACGGGTCATCGTGGCTGACGATGATATCAATCGTCAGCTTAGCCGACGCTGCCTTAGTCTCCTTAGGTTCCTCCTCATCGTCCCTCGAATCTGTATCTCTATATAACTGACTATGACGCCCAAGCTAAGACTTGGGCGCCATTTGTCAATCTTCAGTGACTTGGATGCGGACAGGCTTGTCCACACCCTTTCCCTTCTCTTTCCTCTAAGCCTCTCTCAACTCAACTACATAACAGGCACTCTCAATCGCCAGATCACCATGTACAACTCCTACTCCATTATCAGTTGGAAATTTCAATGTCAAACACCATAGGGCAAGAGCTGCTCGAAATTCAGCCAAGAATGGACGCCCTATAAAAACATTGTATGTTAAATCAACATCCAAAACATTGAATGGTAGGATCCACACCCTCTTACGTTCACCTTCTCCCAATACAAATGGTAATTCTATATAACCAATTACCACGGTAGCCACACCATTAAAACGGTACATATGAGCTTTAGATGATTTCAAGTCCTTAGCCTCCATCCTCATTTGATCATATGCCTTCTTAAAGATAATGTTCACAGAGCTTCCACAATAAATAAAAATCCTTCTCACTAGAGCGGGCCAATAATGGCGGAGATAACCATTGGATCACTAGTAGGAGCCTCCACTCTATCAACGTCTCTGCTTCTAAATACTATATTATCTATCATTGTACGTTGTTGCTTGGTCGGAGTCTTCGAGCAATGTTCAAAATCCACACGTCTCGCTGAACTAGAATAGCGCTCCATTTCCTACCAACTTCTATCCGTAGGATGCGGTCCACCAACAATCGTGTTTATTAGCAACCTTCCATAGGTCCATGCAGGCTCCTCAACCCTGTGTGGAGCTTTCCCTCGATTGGGGTCAGACGTCCCTTGTCCACCATCCTGTGGATTCCTTACAAACTGCTGCAACTTTTTCTTTCAAATCAATTTCTCAATGGCATCGTGGAGGTGCCTACACTCGATCATATTTTTCCCGTAAAATTCATGAAACCAACAATACTTCCCTGTTTGCTTTTGTGCCTCAGTCGATTCTTTTGGATGTGGCTTTCTATATTGGAAAGTATTATAGATGGATAGATAGATGTTCTCTAAGGATGCATTCAAAAGTGTATGGTTATCATATAAAGGAAATTTGGACCTCCACTTTTCAGAATCCCTTTTTCGGTCGTGGTTCCCTTCTCCACTCCTTTTCTTTTGACCCGGCTTGTTTTGAACATTGACCGGAACCTTCCCAGAACTCTCGCCAGATGGATTTATTGTAATATTTCTCTGTACAGCTTCTCTTTTTGGCCCCATAGCATTGCTTTTTCTAGACAATCTGGCCTCTTCCTTTCTCATAAACTGGGTCGTCTTTAAGTAGAAGCGCTCCTACGTGGCCGGTGGTTTTCCAGCTAGCCAATCATCAAACTCGGATCTAGGGTCAACCACTCTTGTCACAGCCATAAGTATCACGTGGTCATTAGGGTTACCAACTTCAATGGCAGCAATGTGAAATCTCTACAAGTAGTCCTTCGGTGATTCCCCTGGAGCCTGGATTACGCTGGACAATGACATCACATCTTTTGGGCGAGTAGCGTGAATCCTGAACTGCTCCAAAAGTCTCATCACCAGCTCATCAAATCTCGAGATTGATCGTGGGGGTAGTCTTGTGAACCATATTGTAGCGATCCCAAAAAGAGTTATGGGAAAGCATTTGCACTTGGTAGAATCATTCCCTCTTGTCAAGTTCATCAACCACTCATACCTCACGATGTGTTGCTAGGGATTAGTTTTCCCTTCATAAGCAGGGATCATAGGCATTTTAAACCTTCTAGGATACTCCGCATGTAGAATACTGTCGATAAATGGGGTGTAGCTCCCAGAAATTCCCCAGTCATCATTTGTCAAACCACAGTTTTCCTTCATTAGCTTTCTAAATATTGCGGATAAATCCAGTGTCAGGATGGGTCGAATCAAGCGATGGTCATGCTCCACCTCACGTGAATTTTCGATCGGTGTCTTTGGACCATTTCACGCCTCCTTGGCCTGCCATCTTCCTGATTTAAATTTGAAGCATCCACTTCATTACCATGATGGAGAGGTAGTTGGTCAGCATCTAAATGTGCTCCAACATCCAATTCCCCGAATCCAAGTCAAGTATAACACCCCAATTGCAGTTGAGGAGCCATCCCCTGGTTGAGGGATTGGTGTCGACCCTTAGGGAGGGGTCAGCACCGACCTGGCTTGGCAGTCTACGGTGGCCTTCCAAGTGCAACTCCGATGTTCCCGCTCATGTTGCTTCGACTCTACAGTGCCTTCGCTTGTGATATTTGTTTGAAGAAATCAAACTATTTGATGTTGTGTATGAAATGAGACCTCCTCCTACGCTTTGGCGCTGTTGTTGACCAATCTGATTCATCAGGTTGGCATCAGCCTAAATTTGCTCATTTAGCTGCCTACGACTTTCCATCAACTCCCTCATCAAATCATTATATTTGACTCAGTTAATGGAATTAGCAAGGTTCGAAACTACAGTAGGCTCCACATTCATATTAGCCGGTTGGTTGCTTGGGCCCCCTTGCTGGACACTGGCACTTTAGTTGGCATCAACATTGTGGGAAGTAGATCAAGTGCGCCTTAATATCCATAATTCCTTTGCTTAGATCTTGGGAAATATGAATAGTGTCTACAAGCCTATAAGGATGAATTGGGATCTCCTTCACCGGATTTCTTCAATCTAGTAATAACAAAGGTAATCCTGATAACCTGATAATTGTGTTTCTCAAGGAAAGCACAAAAACGTTTGAAACCAAATTGGCCACAAACACCCGAGAATAGGTTTAAGTGGTGAAATAAATGAAGAAATTAAATGGAAACGGAGGAATGACACTAAATATCAAGAAAATTGAAATAGAAAGCAAAAACGACAAGATTTATAGTGGTTCAGCATTGATTGCCTACGTTCACTTTGAATACTCTCTTTATTGTTTCATAATTCACTTGATTACAATCAGTAAGAAATTGCAAGAGATCGGAAAGGAATAAAGGAAGTTACTTACAATGATGGTAGAGTTTCGCTTGCAAACCGAATGTCCCTAAAAGTGGCCCCTTTTGCCTCTATTTGTAGATGAAGGCAGGCTTCAATTTGACTGAAACTTTGGCTTTTAGATCTCCTTGACCAAATAGGCCCACCATAGGGAGGCTAGGCCCAACTCTCAATGGATAAGGGTTGGTATCGACCCCTCCATGGATCGAGTTTGGGCTAGCGATCCATGGTGGCTTCCTCTTAGTCTATAATGATTGGCATTTCAATTGTCAAGACGATTGGATGCATGGAGCTATAGTTCTCGTGATATTTTAGTTGGAACCTTAACTTTGTCTAGATTGTGTTGATCCCTCCTGTTCCATGTCGGTCCATGTCTCATGAACACAATATGCCGACCAATATCCTTTAAACACTTTATGTCGACCCATCGCCATACTAAAAACATTCTTATTTGTGCGCATCTCACCCAGTTTGACTAGGTTTCATGCCGACCTCTATCTTTGGAGTGTAACATGCCGACCCATATTCTCTAAATGAAACATGGCGATCCCTTTTGCTTAACTATACCATGCCGATTCGTATTGCTCCAGCCTCATCCTATTGACCCTTATTCCCTAACCATCATCATGCCGATCCCTTCCGTTGACCATTAATATGTCGATCCCATTGGTTTTACAACCTACACCGACCCATGGCCGTATCACATCTATAAAAATCCATCCATAATTCATCCAATTTGTCAAACATTCATGCTAACCCCTATTTCAACTAAACTAAACCCCATAGTCCAACATCCCACATCATCCATCTATTAATTCCATTTATCCTGGGTCTGATATAGCTGCCTAGACATTTTATTTTGGTCATGTTACTATTGTCTCTTGATCATTTTTTCCATTAGAAATCGAATCTGATCCTCGTAATCAGACCTATATAGTTGGGTCAAAACACTGGGTAACACAATGAGAATCCCTAAAGAGGAGCATTGGTACGGAATATCTTTATCATTCACTTACTTTTGGAAGAACCGAAATTGAGTTAACTAAAATTTATTAATTAGTTTTGGAGAGACCGAGATTGGAAAGTGTTTTACTTATTGAATACCACTTCAAAACTAACATTTGATTTCCATGTTTTCAAAGTGTTTGTGAAGTGAAATGTTATAGACTGGAACTGTCAATCTTAAGGCTAAGTCCAAGAGAGATGTCAGTGTTAACATTTTAAATGATGTTATCAAGTGGGACTGTCTATCTTGAGGAGTATTCTAAGAGAGTGGACATCGATAGCACTCGTCGGAAGACTTAAGCGGCAATCTATATGGTGGTTCGAGATCTTTTTAAAAAGCTCGAATCTACTTAATGATTCAAGATCTGTTCGAGATGTAGGAATTCATTTAGGGATTCATGCTCTGTTCAAGTGACGATGACTCGATTGAGAGATGCTGAGCGTAACCTCAACATTAAAAAAGACTGAAACTAGAGATAGAATGCATAGCCAAAGGGAACATAGTATTTTAGCAATCCTAAGGATGTAGGAGACTCCATTAAGTATCACTTACAAACATGCATGTGGCAGCGATGCATTCGAAAACACAAGTGTTTTGGGCATGGGCCAGTTATGAATTTCCTGTAGTACGTTCCCTAAAGGTGAACATTGCTTGGAAGAAGATCTTTGATTCTTGTGCAGGAGTTCGGATTCAGCTTGATCCGAGGAGATCTCCATGGAAAATCCATTATGCAAACGTGCCATAGCAATATTGATTGTATACCTACTATTATGGTGTTTGCACAGCAGCTATTTGATATGATTTATGTGCTACACACTAGACATTATTTATCGTATCATTGTACTTAAACTTAATGGATGGATGGATTCATGTGAGGCAAAAACTGTTATGGTAATCCGTACGGTCTCAAAATGGTGCTATTATATGTGACTTTTATTTCTTATGTTTCTCATGCTGGTTTACCAGACCGATCCGCTGTTATTTTCTTATAATGTTCGAGGCAGCCCTATGTATATTTCCAAAATTTACTTCGGATGCTATTGGAGCCTATAGAGAAGAGCTGGATGATTATATTTCATAGTATTCTTATTCTCTGTTGCATTTTTGTGTATACACAAACATTATGAGGATAGGCATTTATAACTATTCAGAGTGATGATTGAACTTAGGTTTCATAACTCTATAATTTATGTATTCAAAGTAACCCTTTGTGTAAATCTTTTGATATTATATATGTTGGCATCAAAAATGGCCACCAACGAACAGTTTTGTAAAAGCACAAATATCCAGTTAGAAATCTCAGATAATATAATGTAGAGAATATAAATTGAAGAATAATAAAATTAAAACAGAAAGTAAGTAAAGAGAGACATAGATTTATAATGGTTCATCTAACTCCAGCCCAAGTCCACTCCAAAGATTTTCCTTTTATTCGTTTATACTACTGTTACAGTTACAAATCTATGAAATCCTAGAAAAAAGGGCAAAGCATAGCCTAGGTAGAAGAAAGAATGAAGTAGAAAGAAGATCCCTTTGTTGGTTCCATGTCTGCTGTATTTATAGGAGAAGCCATGTAGGATCAGACTGAAATTTTACCAGAAGAACCTCCAGGCCAAGATGACCCAGCCAAAGAAAATCTGAACCGATCGCTTTCCATAGTAGGAATCAAAGATGATCCTTATTTTGATGGTGTTACTGGTTGCGATCCCTATGTGGTGTTCTTCACATTGTAGTATGCATGTACTTCAAGTTTCATATCGATAACATCTTTAGATTTTGAGCTATTGAAAGATCATCGCTGCAAATTCAACTAAACCGATCCCTGATTTAGGATGAGGGCCGATCCCTCCAAAGTCCTCTTCTTGGGGTGCGATCCCTTGGGTAGAATCCCTAAGGTCTTCTCTTTTTATTCCCAAAGTTGCACTCCAATCTGCCTTGTGGTTGTTGAGTTATGGAGCGATCATCGTTGAGTTGTGTTGCGTGCATCCTATTTAATCCGATCCGTCTACTCTGATCCTTCTATTCTGATGCCTTTTTATAGAGAGAATATTATGATCTGATCCCTCCCTAGGGGAAGTACTAGTTCCGCACGTATCCATTTTTGAGTAATGTCCATTCGAATCCAATCAACTATAGTCCATAGTTCCAAATATAATCGATCTCCAATCCTGGTAAACATCTCTCCGGGCTTTCTACGTTGATGGTCATGAAGTCCGTTGGATTAAATCTGCCTATGTACTACCTTACCAAAAGATGGTTAACACTTTGCCCCTAAAAACATATCTTGCAATAGGAAGGTGTGTTTTGAATTACCATAAATCGAAATCCAAAGTCCATAATCCATCAATAGCCAAATTATCCAATTCGAATCCAATTGTTGCCAATCCAAATCCATGATCTCTTAGTGAACATGACCATTCTGAGTCGATATCAAATTACAAATTTGTGATCTCTTTGGATCGTTTTATCCAAATCCATATCCATCTGAAGCCAAATCCATTACCGTTCAAGGCAGCTATCCAAATCTGTGACCTTTCCTGGTTGTTAGCCAAATCCATAACCACTCCAAGCCTATATCTAAGTCTGCGACCGTTCCGTGTAAATTTCCAGATCCATAGCTATTCGAAGCTGATATCTAAATTCATGACCTCTCTGGGTCCTTGCCAAGTACAATCCATACTCGACGACCGAGTAAGCCGATCATGTCACTCTCCGACGAAGCGGCGTTACTTCTTATACTTTGGTTCAGTGTTCTTGAACATTAAGTGATGACTTTCCTTAAGTCCTAGGCCGAGCATGGTCTCTTCGGACCCTTTCCGAGCATAATTCATACTCATTGACCTGAGTATGATGATCCGCTCGCTCTCCAGCGAAGTAGCCTACTCCTTGCTAGGCATAATCCATACCTGATGTCCTGTTGAGTTTTATTCTTTGCTATTGACTCTATGGTCGAGGACTTAATCCATATGTGAGTCCATTGTGTCGCTCTCCGACGAAGGGAATCGCGCATTATATTTACTTCCCTATCATATCGATCGGGACAATAATTGCGACTTGTTTTATTCATCGCAATAATGCAGATCATATATAACCTAATGAATAAGAGTTCGTACATCCAAAAATCCAAAAACTAAAAAATCCAAAGGATGCCTCTCAGGGCACGACTGTTCATTATCATCTCAGAGCATGCTTAGGGATCGTCCTCGATCTCGGACATGTGTAAGTGACTTAGCCGTCTTATAATAGATTTTAGTATTATTATAATGGCTGAAGTCTAAGTCCTAAACTTCGCACTTACCATCACGACCAGTTGATGATGATCCGTGAACCCGATCCAGGGCTATTCTTATCCCCATTTCATGTGGACGGTGGCAGCTCCTAATCTTCCACCATTGTCTGATTCCTCACGTAATGCGGTAGTCTACTGTTCTTGACATGCTACTCAATCATATCCTTTAGTGCCTACATTCATCCTTGGTGTGCCCGTTCTAATCATGGAACAGGAGGTACATTCCCGACTTGCGCTCGCGCTCTGTGGGTTCCCTCCTTACTAGTTTTTGATAGGGAAGTTACCATCAGTGTTCAGATAAATCTATTCTAGGCTTTCCATCAAATTTGAGTAGGAGTAGATCTTTGGATCCCGCTCTTTCCGTTGCCTTTCCATCCCATCATACCCATCATCTAGTTTTTGTTTTCCTTTATCATTCTTGATTGCATCTCCTGATGATCCTCTGCTTTGCATAGCATTCACCTTCGGTTTGTCAGCTCGTGCATCTTCCTACCGCAGGAACCTTTCTCTTCATGATAAAACTCCTCGAGATCATAGGTGAATCCCACGCTAATGAATCCTTGAAAGTCATGCCATTGGCAATTCCTGATACAGCAATCATCAAAACCATAGATGGATCTGGCTAATCCACCGATGCCTTGGTGGCATTAAATCGTGTTAGAAAACTCTTTAGTGATTCTCTGGTTTTTTGTTTTAGTGTTGCCAGACTCATCACTTTTTGGGTCTTGAAATGTGAACCCTGAACTGCCTTGTATATTTTCGACCAATTCCGACCATATGCCAATAGAATCGCTTTCCAACTGCCTGAACCATAGTGTAGCTATATCCATTAGATACAAGGGAAAGCTTCATGCGATGACTTCCTCTGATGCCCCAAGTACTACCATGTGTTGTATATATTTCATCATATGCATAGCCAAGTCCGACTTTCCATCGTATACTTCCAACAATGGTAGTTTAAATTCCAGTGGATTCCTAGCATTCCTGATGTTAGGAGTGAATGGATTTCTATTTACATCTTTTAGGTTCCTATTCACAAATCCTCCATGCATAGCTCGCTTGATCATCACTACAAACCTATCATTTTCATCCATCAGTGGTCTCCTATCATCATTTCCAAACTGCCCCCAAGTCCGCGAGGATTTCCAAAATGTACTCCCTTGAACAAGCATCCAAAACTTGATTCGCACCAAGCTCCGTGTAATCGACCACAAGTCCTCCAACATTTAGATCGACCAGACCCAGGGGACAGCCCCCAAACCTTTGGGGATCGAGGTCGATCCCTCTAAGATGGCCGAAGGCTACCCCAGCTACTCTATTCCATTCCTTTACCCAATAGCTTCAACTCCATGTTCTCAGTTCTTATTTCCAGCGATTCTTGCTACTTCAACTCCTTTATTTAAGTTGTCTTAGCTCCTGCTACTCTATTCCCTTGGTTCATCGCTCCAACTTATCCAATCCATCGAAGTAAACTCTGCATCATCTCCTTTGTCTTTTCAGCATCCTTTCTTGTATAGCATCCATCATCGTTTCCATTTCATCTTCGGTGATGTAGATAGATGCTTGATTAGCTCCAACTCCAGGGGAAGTCTCTTGACTCCCTCCATGATGGCTCTTTTTCGATAGCGCTCTCCTTATTGATTATCTAACCATTGCTTTAAATCTAAGCTATCTAGTTGATTCCAAATATGAACTCTAAATCCATGGAAGCCAACTTTCTCAGTGAAAGTACTAAAATGTTGGCCTCAAAAATGGCCACCAACACCTAATTATGTGAAAGCACCAATATCCAATCATAAATCTTGGATAATATAATATAGAAACTACAAATTGAAGAAGAACAAGATTAAAATAGAAAGTAAGAACAAGAACAAATTGAAGAAGAACAAGATTGAAGAAGCTCGACTAACTCCGGCCTACGTCCACTCCAAAGATTTTCCTTTTATTCATTTATACTGCTGCCATAGTTACAAATCCATGAAATCCCAGAAAAAATTGCAAAGTATAGCCTAGGTAGAAGCTAGAATGAAGTAGAAAGAAGATCCCCTTCCTAATCCATGTCCGTTGTATTTATAGGGAAAGACGCGTGCGGATCAAGCTGAAATTTCGTCAGAAGAACCTACATGCCTAAACAACCCGGCCCAAGAAAATTTAGACCAATTGATCTCCATATTAGGTATCGAGGCCAATGCCTATTTTGAAGGAGGTAGGGGTTGCAATCTCTATGGGGTG
Organism: Allium cepa; assembly: GCA_030765085.1. Taxonomy (NCBI): domain Eukaryota; kingdom Viridiplantae; phylum Streptophyta; class Magnoliopsida; order Asparagales; family Amaryllidaceae; genus Allium; species Allium cepa. Next base: position 210,828,646 of record CM060934.1, read on the forward strand.
TTTCTCATGTAGTAATAAGTTTGCATTCCAAGTTTCATGTTGATAACATATGTAGATTTTGAGTTATTGGCCAATCATTGCTGTAAATTCAATTAAATCGATACCTGAGTAGAGATAAGGGCCGATCCCTCTAGAGTGATAAGTTTTGATCCCTCCAAACTCCTCTTCTTAGGGTATGATCCCAAGGATCTACTCCCTAGGCTCCCCTCTTCTTGTTTTTAAATTTTCAATCCAATCTGCCTTATGGTTGTTGAGTTATGGAGCTATCATTGTTGAATTGTGTTGTGTGCAAATCCTGTTTAATCTGATCCCTCTACTCCGATCCCTCTATTCTGATCCCTTTTATAGAGTGAATACTCTAATCCGTTCCCTCTCTTAGGGGTTGTTCTAGTTCCATACTAATCCATTATTTGAGTGTGGTCCATCTGAATCCATTTAATTATAGTCCATAGTTCCAAATATAGTCGATTTCCTATCCTGGTAACCATCTCTCCGAGCTTTCTGCCTTGATGATCGTGAAGTCTGTGGGGTTAAATCCATCTATGTACTTCCTTGCTAAAAGATGGGTTAACAATATATTTGTTATTTGGAATTTTGAATCGACTATATCCTTACTGATTGGACAAGTAAGAAGCGAATGTCGTTAAGGCCAGTGAGTCTAGAGTGATGATTGTAGGGTCTAGAAGTCAAGTATAGATGGTAATATGAAGACGTAATCGAACGGAATCAAGAGATATGATATACAGAACGTTCTAAGTATAGAATATGTTTCAATATAGAAAAGGGGTCCGCTATAACCACTCTCAATAATAGGGATCGACCTATTTCAGCCAAATAAGTGCATTTCAATGGAAAACAATCAATTTCTCTAGATCCATAAGTCCAATAAATATGAAACTTTGGAACAAGATGTGGGAATCCTAGGTAGCCTGCCCTAGGGATCGCACCTCAAAAGGAATAAGAAAGAGGGATCAGCCCTCTTCCATCCATAGGGATCCGCCAGATTCAGGTAACAACTCACATTGCAGCAAAGATCGAGCAATAACTCAAGTTCTTCTAACCAATTGGTAGAAAACTTGGAGGCTAAGCATATTACAACATGGAGAAGATCACAGAGGGATCGCACACCCAAATTCCTCCAAAATAGGGATTGGCACTGATCCTTATTTCTTAAGATTTGGGCCATGCGATCCCTCCTGTGGGCTTATATGATTTTGGAAATCTTTCTGGTGAATTTTTAGGGAGATATTTCACCGTCTTCCTCTATAAATACAGACTTAATTGTTCATTTTTGGGACTTTTATGCTACTTATTACTTTGTACTTTCTGGCAACTAAGGATTTTCATCGGATACCTATTGTACTCAGTTTACAAAGTGATTAACAAAGTTATCTCTTCAAAGTGGACGTAGGCAAATAATACCGAACCACTATAAATCACCTTATCTCTGTTATTTGCTTGTTTCTTATTGTTTTGTAGTTATTTTTCCTCTATTTCCATTCACTATTCTTCATTAATTTCTCTACATAATCTCTATTGGGTGTTTATACCAAATCTTGGTGAAGACATTTTGGTGCTTTCACTGAGAAAAAATATTCTCAGTTGTATTTGGATCCCTTTGCTGCTAGTGGATTACATAAATCCCCGGAAGAGATCTAGAATTATCTTCAAAGAGTTAATCCATTCTATTCAAATTTATAATAATCTAAGGAAAAACTATCAATAATGGTTAGGAAGACCATATCAACCTCTCAAATGTAGAAGGAAATAAAAATGCTAGCATCCAATAAAGGCCCGAACAATCTACAGTAGATGTGAGTGCTACGAATCTAGTTGATGTCTAGAATCTAGTTGATTCCATCATAAGAGCTGATTTCCAGAATCTAATGAGAGAGCTCGTGGATAGTTGTCGATAATTGTACTAGTAGATTCAAGCCAATATCGATTTAATGAATCAACTCAGGGAGCAACAGAGAGGGAAAGCTAGGAGGGAGCCTACCCCTTATTCTACATTGGAGAGTTCTAGTTCATCAGATGATTATCCTAGACATAGACTTCACAGAATTTATGAATATTGTGTAGAAGCTTCTGGACATCAACTGTTAAACCAATATGGCTTGCCGAGATCGATCAGTGCCGATCCCTTTATAGGGATCGGGGTTGATCCCTCCTCCAAAGCAGGAAGCTTGCCTTTTCACACAAGATCACAAACTGGAGCCGCTGCGATTGATTTAGACGCTGGAGTTCAAATTTTCATGCAAATCAGTTACCTACCTGGAATGATGATGAAGTAAATGTATGTGATAAACATCGTAAGGATGTTGAGCCAAGAAGGCGTGGAATGACCCATAATATTAACTGGACCATTCACGTAAGGTGGAGATGGACTACTGCTTGGCTCCAACTATCCAAATGTCGGACGATAACTAGTGAGGAATGTTAGAAATGCGGATTACAGATCTTAAGGCTGGAATAACACTAGGGGTGAATTGTGTTTTGTGGATTTTTTAAATCTTTTTGAAACTTGTGTAATTTAATCACCAACAAATGCAATTCATAGACACGGAATAATCACAGAATCAGACATAGATGCAAATACTAAATAAAAGCAGTAAAGGAAAGAACACACCAGGATTTTATACTGGTTCAGAGTTACCCTACATCCAGTCCCGTACAAGCGTATAGATTTCTTTTCAAATAATCTCCCAGATTACACATTCAGTTTCAAGGCTACAAGGTACACCTGTAGGATCGATTTCACCCTAGAGGGAGGGTGAATAGGGTGATAGTATCAATTATAAAAATTATCGCAGAAGCTTATAAAAAATTTATTCAGATCACAGAATAGCAGCACAGATATCGCAGAATATAAATAACAGAACAACACAGAATTTACCCAGCTTCGGCAAAACCCTGCCTACGTGCTGCCCCCAAGGTTTCTACTAGAAATTAGATAGTCCCTCGCTTACACACGTAAACTCGCTATACCCGCTATTGACTATTCTAACTCTACGCTCAAAACCTTGCGACAACTCAACCACCGAGTTGCGAATTCTCAAGCTACGCCACGTAGCTTGTCCTCTAGTCACCCGACTAGAAAATTAAAACGGTTTAAAAAAGAAAATACAATTAAAAACAATTACAAACAAAATAACCCTATTTAACAAATTTAAAACCCTTAAAATAAAGGCCGGCCCCCTTTTATATTTTAACCCGTTCCTTTTGTTTGCTTCGTTCGATCATATGAAGATGGCGGCAGTTCCTCTGTCTCAATTAGGGCTTCTTTCATGCGATCCAATTTAGGGCTTTCGAAGAGCCGTTATTACTTCGATCGAATTAGTGATTGTTTGACAATTTCCATGCTCGATCGATTTCTCGTTGCTCTCTCTCTGGCTACTACGAGTTGATGGAGTTTTAACTTCGATTCGGTATGTGATTTTTGTTTTTGCTGTTCTGTTATGCTTCATTGAACTCCATGATCGATTGCCTGTGATGATTAGGGTTATATATGCGTTCGAACTCCTTTATATTCGTTCGTATAAACTTATTTGAATTTTTCAAATAAGTTGTTCGGCCGTTCGATTATACTTTGATGCTGATGATTTCACTGACTTTTTCGTAATCGTATATTTTAGCTGCATGATGGTTACGGCTTTGATTTATTTCGCGATGACCACGGTTTTCGTTCCTTTTTCTGTTGACTTGTTAAAAACACGGCTTTGATACATTTAGCTTTGTATCTACAGTTTGGATATTGATGATTTCCTCTGATGCTTTGACTTTGGTCACTTTGACTTCATGAATTTCTGATTGACTTTGTTCACTAATAAAATTGCAGCATGTTCGCTGTGGCATTGCGTTGTCGTGCATTTGTTTCAGTTGCATTCATTGATCAGTACTTCTTTGCTACTGCATACTTGATAGAAAATTTGATGTGTAGTCAGACCTTAACTTCACTTGAGCATTGTTAAGTAGTTTCTTGATATGACTATGCACTGACCATGTGGTCTTTTGATCTGTTCTTCGAGTCAGTGGTGTGTGCGCCTTGTCTGGTTGGTGCATTGCCACACTGTACTGATGCATTAGTTGTTGGCATATTTTCTTGTTGGTTTTCATGAGTGATCTTGTTCAATGGAGTCAGTGATAATGGTCACTGTGTTGGGCTTGTAGCACTTGGATATTTGCAGTTTGTAGTGTTATTGAGCATTTTGTTGTGTCTATATTGTATTCGATATGCATTTTCACTGTTGCCTTTGGTTTCCTGTGTCTGATTATCGCTTGGTCATTGCACTGATTCTTGGTGGCATTTGGTCTGTGTTGCATTGTTCCATGTACACTTTGACATCCATGTTCCTCACTGTGTTCCTGGTCTGCAGGCATGTACTTTGATGGTTAAGTGGTGTTTTCTGAAACTTGCAGTAGTCTTCATTGCAGTATTTGCTATTGTTCCATTCTGGTTCTTCATGCATGTTCTCTTTACATTGCTTTGTATCATTCTTTGTATCATGTCACTGATTTTGTTGTGTATACTTGTGGCTGGTGATTCATCTTTCTGCATTTGGTCTGGTTTCAAGTGCACTATTTGTTTCTGCAGTGGCATTGTTTTGTTTGCATATATCACTAGCTGTTAGTTTTGGCGTATGGTCAGTGATGCACTTGGTTATTCGATCCCTGTTTGATCATTGAAGTGTCTGGCCATTTGTATACATACATTCATGCATGTATATATGTGTATGTCTACACTCATCTATATATGCATTCATCATGTCACTTGATCTGTTTCAACTTGTTGTTGCTTTAACTGCCACTGTTGGTTTTGCTATGGTCTTCAAGCATGTTGCTGCCTGGTCGATATGTATACATGCATACTTTGATCATAACATTCATGTGTGCATTTGAGTTGCATCTGAGTTGAATCCAGTTTTAAAACTTGGGTTTGACCTTGTGCTGAGAGTTGTGATTTTTATGTTATTGCACGTGAGTTGAACCCTACTTTTTATTTGGGTTTGACATGTGCTCACCTGTCCCTGTAAATCAATCAAGTGTCTATCGGTGTGCACGGCCTTGTGGCATATACATTAATACACTGTGTATGTCACAAGTTGTTCGTGTATGATGAATTCAAATTTAAATTATGACGAACAACCCAAATAACTGAGGCAAATCATATTTTCAAAAATTATCTTTTATTTTTGAATTGCAAAAATATTTCTTTTTCAATTTTACTGCGTTAGTTTATATTTTTGCAGATTTCTCAGATGCTGGATTCAAACTGGAAAGAAGCTGAAGATAAATACGAGTGTGAGTGATATGTAGTGAGGTGAACTGTAAATGTGAAATTGTGATGTAATTGAATTTGTATCAAAGTTGTATAGTGTATAGTGAGAGCTTGAATTTGTACTATTCAAAATTGTAATAAATATTTGTTTGAATAAAATATTCGTTTGAATTCAAATTCCGTATTATTTATTTTATTCAGCAAATATTTATTTAATCTGTGAAAAATAAAATAGTACATTAACAAATACATTTAAACGAATGTATATATGTTTATTATCATCAAACAAAAATCATATAAGCGCATATTCAACAGTCTCCCCCTTTTTATGATAACAAACATATATTTAAGATTTTGAATATGTTAAATGTATTTGATCATAGATATATCCTAATTGCTCCCCCTATTTAAATGCTCCCTCTCTACACAATACTCCCCCTACATATATGCGTACAAATAGAAATATGCAAATGAGTCTAGATGCAAATGGAAAATTATTTGACCTTTGCTTGATTTTATTTGACAAAATCTTAACTTTTCTCTCCCCCTTTTGTTATCAGCAAAAGAATAATAGTGTTAGAGAAAATAGAGATAAAGTGATCGATATTAATCCAACATTAAAACTCAATTGAATATAAATATTAAATTTCGATAAAAAGTCAAACAAAAATCATAAATATTTTGTTAGGCGCATATTCCACTTTTAGAATGATGAAAATTATGTCATCATATAAAACCATATAGTTGTGTATATTTGTGGTATATTTATATCAGGAATTTGAATATCTACTAACCATGCATAACCATTAGGACTTTTAAATGAGATTAGTAGTATTCCAATTTTATTTTAAAAAAAAATGAATTCAAGTATCTTCTAACCACGCATAACCGTGAGGACATTTAAATGGGATTAGAATCAACTTGTTTATTTTAAAAAAATCAACTTTTGATATGCGTTCCATACATGCATAACTGTAAGGACTTTTAAATGAGCATGGAAGCACATAACAAATTCCAAGTAATTCACCCATGCATAACCGTGAGGACTTTTAAATGAGAGTGAATACTTTGGTATTTATTATTATTATTATTATTATTATTATTATTATTATTATTATTATTATTATTATTATTACCCCCTTTTTTTCAAAAAAAATGTGAAAAATGAAAAACGAACGATTCCTGTTTAAAGTACCACATATCGACAAACTATATAGAATTTTGATGAGTGATGGTCGTTAGAAATATGATAGATATAGAGATGGTCATGGAATTTTTACCAACAAACAGTTTTATAACTCTTGTTTAAATTTCTAAAGAAATTTATTAATTATACCGTCTCGAGTCATAATATTTGATCAATATTAACACTCATCACTTTTTCAATCACTATTTTTCTTTTCGATAAACATTAGGGAGTCAGATTAGTCAAAATAGTCATTTAAAATCAAATTCAAAAATAATTATGAAATTAATTTTTCAAAAATGACTAATCTGAAACTATGGTCAAAAATGATTTTCTCCAGGGGGTTTTAAAAGAAATTTTTCTACTATTCGAAAATTATTTGAAATGAAGAATATGCAGATATTTTCTTTGAAACACAATGCAGTTACTAAATGTCTCAAAAATCACGTTCAATTAGTAATTTTTCTATCAACTAGATTACCGGTGTAATCTGCATCTGAATTTCTCTTTCACTCAAAAATTATCATCAATTGAATTTTATAGACCAAAACATGAAGTGTGCACCAAAAAAATTCAAACTCAATTTTAACAGCAATTTAAATGACAATCTTTTGAAGTTGAATTGAAGTAATTCAAAGAATCTAGAGATTATTATAGTGTTTTTGGCATAAGAATATAATTGGCCAACTATTTTGAATAAGTCAGAATCATCATTTTTTCATCATCTCAATATTGGCTGATTTTAATTCAGAATACGGTGCAGATTATCACATTTAATATATCGTTTAAAACATACCATTACCTGTTTTACCTTTACGATATTTTTCATTGTTGTCCATTGTGATTCTTTCACCTTTATACTAGGCTAAGGAACTTTGCTTCGTCGTCCGTTGTGTTTCTGGAACAGCCAAAAATCCAGAGAACACTATTGTTGTTCCTTAGTCTGCCACCACACCTATACGGGAAAAGATTTATGTGACCTATTTTTTTTTATAGGTCCATAGTTGTTAGTGGCAGAAAATTTTGAAAAATAATTTTGTGTAGACCCAAAACTATTTATAATTGTTCCCTTTGGCACCCAAATTTGTTTAACTTTGAGAGATTTTATATTTGTGCCTTTTGGAACCCAAATCGGTATAGTTTTCACATGTTTGGGTCTATACCAACAATTATTGTGATCGTGTCTAAATTTTCTACAAATTGTGCACATAGAATTAACTTGATTAATATTGCTTTCAACAATTTTCGAATTATTATATCCAAGTCCTTGTCTAACCGTATTGACAGTTTGCTTTCCTAATAGCATATTCAATGATTTTTCACTTTTTGAAAATTTATCTAAAGTCGTAGACAGTTGTTGGACTTGTGATTTGAGAGATTCATTTTCGTTTAACAATTGTGTGCACTTTTTAATAGAACTCTCTCTCCTAGTATTATCATTCTCTTTTAAAATCAGAATTTCATTTTCAAGTGATTTTATATTGATTTCTGATTTTTTAATTTCTTCTTGGAATGTTGGACACTTATCACACTTAGGGATTCTACGTTGATAGTTCTTAACTAATTGATCAAGTTGTTCATTGCATTCTATCAAAGTATCCTTTTGAGATTCAAGTTTGGCGTATTTTTCCCTAAGTCGTTCAAAACAGCCATTTACTTCGTGGAAATAAATAAGTAATTCAGAGTGAGTAAGTTTTGATACCTCGCTTGGCTCGTCATCGTCGCTATCAGTTATATTCCCTTGAAGGCACATATCTGCTTTCTCACTCTCACTGCTAGAACTTTGATTATCTTCATCACTTGTATTCGACGTGGCTGCAAAACTTTTCCTTTTTGATTTCTTTTTAAAGTCGCGTTGATTTTGAGGACAATTGGGCTTGATGTGTCCGGGTTGGTTCCACTTGTGACAGATGATCTTCTGTTCTTCAGAGTAGTCTAGTGCTTTGGCTATTCTGCTTTTCGCTTTTTGAATTCGAGCTGAATTTCCATATTTGTAATTCCACTTTTTGAATTTCTTTATTAATAGCTCCAATTCTGCTGCTGAATCATCATCGTCATCACTTTCAATTGTTCCTTTGAGAGCTATTGATTTCTTTCGAGTATCTCCTCCTTCATGCTCTTCCTTGAATTTCATTTCTAGCTCATAAGTGGTGAGATTTCCGATGAGTTCTTCAACTTTGAGTTGTTTTAAATCTTTCGATTCTTGAATGGCAGTTACTTTCGCTTCAAAGCTTCGTGGAAGGACTCTGAGGATTTTCCGGACTATTTCCAATTCGGTGTATGTTTTTTCGAGAGCTTTTGATTTGTATACGATATTGGAAAGTCGTCCGTACATCTCTTTGACATTTTCTTCCTTCGTCATTGTAAAGTTCTCGTATTCGCGGCTTAGCATGGCAAGGCGAGATTCTTTGACTTGAGATGTTCCTTCGTGAGTCACTTCTAGTATGTGCCATATTTTCTGCGCAGTTAGACAATGTGAGACACGATTAAATTCAAATTGATCTAATGAACAGATAATAGAATTCATAGCTTTGGCATTAGTATTCTGTAATTTATTTTCTAGTTCTGTCCATTGTTCCTTTGGTTTCTCTATTTCCTGATTATCTACAGTTATAGTTGGAGTTCTGTAACCTGTCTCAACAATATCCCAAGCGTCAATGGTTTTCAGAAAAATTTTCATCCTATTTTTCCAAAAAGTATATTCACCATTGAACATTGGTGGTCTAACTATCGACTGACCCTCTGCAAAAGCATTATTAAAAGAAGCCATTTTAAAAATTCAAATTTTTAAAAAAAAACTGATTTTTTCAAAAAAAAAATCGAATTTTTAAAACAAATGTTGACTTCTAAACCTTGCTCTGATACCACTTGTAGGATCGATTTCACCCTAGAGGGGGGGTGAATAGGGTGATAGTATCAATTATAAAAATTAATCGCAGAAGCTTATAAAATATTCAATTCAGATCACAGAATAGCAGCACAGATATCGCAGAATATAAATAACAGAACAAACAGAACAACACAGAATTTACCCAGCTTCGGCAAAACCCTGCCTACGTGCTGCCCCCAAGGTTTCTACTAGAAATTAGATAGTCCCTCGCTTACACACGTAAACTCGCTATACCCGCTATTGACAAATCTAACTCTATGCTCAAAACCTTGCCACAACTCAACCACCGAGTTGCGAATTCTCAAGCTACGCCACGTAGCTTGTCCCCTAGTCACACGACTAGAAAATTAAAACGGTTTAAAAAAGAAAATATAATTAAAAACAATTACAAACAAAATAACCCTATTTAACAAATTTAAAACCCTTAAAATAAAGGCCGGCCCCCTTTTATATTTTAACCCGTTCCTTTTGTTTGCTTCGTTCGATCATATAAAGATGGCGGCCGTTCCTCTGTCTCAATTAGGGCTTCTTTCATGCGATCCAATTTAGGGGTTTCGAAGAGCCGTTATTACTTCGATCGAATTAGTGATTGTTCGACAATTTCCTTGCTCGATCGATTTCTCGTTGCTCTCTCTGGCTACTTCGAGTTGATGGAGTTTTAACTTCGATTCGGTATGTGATTTTTGTTTTTGCTGTTCTGTTATGCTTCATTGAACTCCATGATCGATTTCCTGTGATGATTAGGGTTATATATGCGTTCGAACTCCTTTATCTTCGTTCGTATAAACTTATTTGAATTTGTCAAATAAGTTGTTCGGTCGTTCGATTATACTTTGATGCTGATGATCTCACTGACTTTTTCGTAATCGTATATTTTGGTTGCTTGATGGTTACGGCTTTGATTTATTTCGTGATGACCACGGTTTTCGTTCCTTTTTCTGTTGACTTGTTAAAAACACGGCTTTGATACATTTAGCTTTGTATCTGCAGTTTGGATATTGATGATTTCCTCTGATGCTTTGACTTTGGTCACTTTGATTTCATGAATTTCTGACTGACTTTGTTCACTTATAAAATTGCAGCATGTTCGCTGTGGCATTGTGTTGTCGTGCATTTGTTTCAGTTGCATTCATTGATCAGTACTTCTTTGCTACTGCATACTTGATAGCAAATTTGATGTGTAGTCAGACCTTAACTTCACTTGAGCATTGTTAAGTAGTTTCTTGATACGACTATGCACTGACCATGTGGTCTTTTGATCTGTTCTTCGAGTCAGTGGTGTGTGTGCCTTGTCTGGTTGGTGCATTGCCACACTGTACTGATGCATTAGTTGTTGGCATATTTGCTTATTGGTTTTCGTGAGTGATCTTGTTCAATGGAGTCAGTGATAATGGTCACTGTGTTGGGCTTGTAGCACTTGGATATTTGCAGTTTGTAGTGTTATTGAGCATTTTGTTGTGTCCATATTGTATTCGATATGCATTTTCACTATTGCCTTTGGTTTCCTGTGTTTGATTATCGCTTGGTCATTGCACTAATTCTTGGTGGCATTTGGTCTGTGTTGCATTGTTCCATGTACACTTTGACATCCATGTTCTTCACTGTGTTCCTGGTCTGCATGCATGTGCTTTGATGGTTAAGTGGTGTTTTCTGAAACTTGCAGTAGTCTTCATTGCAGTATTTGCTATTGTTCCATTCTGGTTCTTCATGCATGTTCTCTTTTCATTGCTTTGTATCATTCTTTGTATCATGTCACTGAGTTTGTTGTGTATACTTGTGGCTGGTGATTCATCTTTCTGCATTTGTTCTGGTTGCATGTGCACTATTTGTATCTGCAGTGGCATTGTTTTGTTTGCATATATCACTAGCTGTTAGTTTTGGCGTATGGTCAGTGATGCACTTGGTTATTCGATCCCTGTTTGATCATTGAAGTGTCTGGCCATTTGTATACATACATTCATGCATGTATATATGTGTATGTCTACACTCATCTATATATGCATTCATCATGTCACTTGATCTGTTTCAACTTGTTGTTGCTTTAACTGCCACTGTTGGTTTTGCTGTGGTCTTCAAGCATGTTGCTGCCTGGTCGATATATATACATGCATACTTTGATCATAGCATTCATGTGTGCATTTGAGTTGCACCTGAGTTGAATCCAGTTTTAAAACTCAGGTCTGACCTTGTGCTGAGAGTTGTGACTTTTATGTTATTGCACGTGAGTTGAACCCGGCTTTTTATTTGGGTTTGACCTGTGCTCACCTGTCCCTGTAAATCAATCAAGTGTATATCGGTGTGCACGGCCTTGTGGCATATACAGTAATACACTGTGTATGTCACAAGTTGTTCGTGTATGATGAATTCAAATTTAAATTATGACGAACAACCCAAATAACTGAGGCAAATCATATTTTCAAAAATTATCTTTTATTTTTGAATTGCAAAAATATTTCTTTTTCAATTTTACTGCGTTAGTTTATATTTTTGCAGATTTCTCAGATGCTGGATTCAAACTGGAAAGAAGTTGAAGATAAATACGAGTGTGAGTGATATGTAGTGAGGTGAACTGTAAATGTGAAATTGTGATGTAATTGAATTTGTATCAAAGTTGTATAGTGTATAGTGAGAGCTTGAATTTGTACTATTCAAAATTGTAATAAATATTTGTTTGAATAAAATATTCGTTTGAATTCAAATTCCATGTTATTTATTTTATTCAGCAAATATTTATTTAATCTGTGAAAAATAAAATAGTACATTAACAAATACATTTAAACGAATGTATATATGTTTATTATCATCAAACAAAAATCATATAAGCGCATATTCAACAACACCCTCCTGTATTCGAGTTCAGGGCAATTCTCTTGATTTAACCAGGCTACAAGATCACCTAATTGATTTCTGGGGCTACAATCACACCCAATTGATTTCAAGGCTCAACTGCACCTTTTACTCAATAGTTTGATTTACAAAAGATCCTATAACTTTGAATAGCACTGAGAACTTATGGAGAGAGTGGAAGAGAATCAAACAAGAGATAATCAAGTTTGGTAAACTTGGTATTTCAGCAGAGTATAGTTTAGGATTCTTTAGAATAAATGTGGAAGATGAAGAGGAAAGAAAACAAGTGAAATCTGATAAAAAAATACGTTTAGAACTACTGGTATTTATAAAAGATCCATATGCATATCTATTCATGAAAGGATACGATAATTAGACACTTCTTGAAAATTTGAATTTTGAATTTAGTGGGCATCATATCGACATAGGGGGTTGAAGGATGTCGACATGCTCTAGGCAAAATTGGTGATTTTGATTTTCTTATTAAAATTGGTTTCTATAATTTGTTAAAACAATTTCTAAACTTTGTAAATAAATTTGAATATAGTTTAAACATATAAAAGTAATTTTTAATATATATAATCTTAATCTATAAAGTGATTTAGAAAATTGAGTATATAAATATTTAAAAGCTAAATATTTAAAACAAGAGATAGTTCAAAATCAAGGACAATTTTTAAATCAAAATATTAAAAATGATAAAGGTAATTTTGAGGCTAAAATATTTCAAACCAGAGAGAGGTCTTTTTGAAAAGAAGGTTTTGAAAACATTTAAAATAAGAGATATATTTTTTAAAAGCATTTTCATAAAATTAGTGGATATCAAAATATGACCACTATATGTTCCACTAGATATTATCATGGGTTTCATCCCACTAGGGTTCCATCCCTTTAGCAGGCTCGAAGTGGATTCCATTCCATGAATAAATTTCGAATAAAGATGTAAGTGCTTTCAAGAAGTTTTAACATAATTCTACACTCAATACTTATCTTTATTCTTGAAATCTTGGACTCTTGATATGTTGATACTCATAAGTCTTCAATCTTGATGTCTTCGGTCTTGAATCTTTATACTATAAAGTCTTCATTCTTGGTACTTGCATGGTTATATCCTACATATACATATACATACATACATACATATATATATATATATATATATATATATCTAAACTATAATGTTAGTATTTATATTTTGTAACTAGTCCTAAGGTTGTTATCATCAAAACCATCATCTCAAGGACTAACAATCTCCCCCTTTTTGATGATGACAACCTATGTTTATAAAATATACTTCATCTTCACTATAACTACCCCTAAAACTAATAACTCCCCCTACAACTAATAACTCCCCCTTAATCTAAGCCTAACTACTCTAACTACTCTATTTTATATTTCTCCCCATTTTTCATCAACAAAAACTAACCCTAAACTGATATAACTCCCCCTTAGTCTTATCTGGAGTACCTGTGACAAATTATGATAAAGTATAGATAAAATAACATGAGTTAATAATAAAGACATGATAAATTTGAAAGTTTAAACCCAATATATACTATATTTCATATAATGTTATACAATTCATTCAAACCAAATCAGTTTTAATCAAAGCTAATCAAATCAAGTCAAACAATTCAAAAACAAGCAATTAAAATCAAAAGGAGATCAAATATTTCTAGGAACTTCAACCATCCTTCTTCTCTAAAGATTGGATTCTTTTTAATATCTTCCCAATCTTCATTATCTTGAACCAAATTTCCTATAGGATTTGCGTCGAGATCATCTTTGTTTAGGGAAGAAATCATCCAACAGAGGGCATCGAAATGCTTCTAATGTTCTTTTATCATCTGCATTTGACTTAGTTCTAATTACCTTTGATTGCAGAGAATAAAGGTAAGTATATTCTTGAATGAATTGAGAGTTTCTTCAAGATTATAACTTAGAGTTTGAGAAGAGGAAGCCATTTTTGATAAGTAGTTAAGAGATGCAAATAGAGATAAGTAAAAATAAAGAGATTACAAATTCATGGAAGAAACAGGTGTTTAAAAAGGCAGAAATTCATTTAAAATGAATAAAAACAAGTTAGTTATTTTAATTTCAAATTTTAAAAAAAAACCAAATCAGACGGTTATATGTCGACATAGGGGGTAGAGCTATGTCGACATGAGTACGTTAATCTATGTATCTTGCTTTTTTTGTGAATAAGTATGTATATATAAACTTATACACTATAGTAACATTTATTCCAGAGATATGATTAGGTAGAAAAACATAAGATAGTTGATTTTTAGAAATAGATGAGATGATACATAAGATATTACATTATATGATAAAAACAATACAAGCTCACACAAAACAAATTAATACATTACAACTTAGTTCTTAGAATGTACTAGAGGATGAAGAGGATGATGATAAGCCAAGTTTTCGACCAACTTTAGCAAAAAAAATTGTTCATATTAGTCGACATTTTATCCAATTTCTTATTAACGGATCTTTTGAAAATCCATTGATTTTCCACTGTGATCTTTTGATTTTTGAGAAGTGTTTTGTTGAAAGGATTGTTAATATTGGTAGGATATTCAATACTTTCCGAGAAGGTATCTTCATTTTCTTCTTCAATTTCCATTTCCTCCCCTTCTTCTTCTTCCTCCTCATTTTCTTCCTCCATATCTTCATATGCCAATCTTTCATCCTTTTCGGCAAGATATTCATATTATTGAAATATGAAAGGAATTTTCATAAGAGAAATGTTGGCATAATTAAAAAAATTTCTTGAAAAAAAAATTTCCTTTTGTAATCAACACCAAAATAATTAAAAATCCGGGTGAGATAGATTCCATGATACAAAGTATTCTCAACCATTTCCAAATTCTTAGGACAAAGTTCATCCATAATCACTTGCGCCCAATTAATGTCATAATGACCAAAATAGCAAAAAGAGCTACACAAACTTTTAAATTCGGGTTATTGAAATTTCCCGATCTAGGAGTAATAGTATGTTGCAAAAGAAGATTGACAATACGTGCTTTCGGACGAAAATTACGATTTTTAAATTCAAAGTTGTCATCTCCTTTAAAAATTTGATGAAATGTCTCATGATCATGTTCATCAATATTAAAAGTAGAAAGATCTATTCTTGAATTCTTGCAATTGAGAATGTTGCCCAAAATTTGATAATTTAAAACAATTTTAGTGCCTTTAACACTACTCCAATTTTCATTTCCTTCACAAAAACCGCGATTCAAATTCGTATAAACATTTTAACAAGATTTAGGTAACAAACAAAATAATTTTCATAACTGTCAAAAAGACTAAGAATATGGCTCTCTTCAAGAAGAGTATTGATTTCATATGTAGAGAAATCGCTAAAGATAGCAAACTTTCCCGTATGAAGTTTTCCTTAATTAGCATAGCTTATATAAGCCGTGATTACTTTCAGATCATTATAGAGATACTCTTTAATGGTTTTAGACAGCCTCATTATGGATGGAGTGCTTGAAGAAGCCATTTTTGAAGAGAGTAGAGGTTTGAAAGAGTGAAAGAGAGTTTGAATTTTAAAATGAAAGTGAAAAGTTATGGTAAGATAATGGAAATAAATAGATATTTAATAGTCATATTCTCTGGTCAAGAGGTACCTTTCCAGAACATTGGATTTGGTGAAAAGGTGGAGGGAAGTTCAAATATTTGAATTCAAATTTGCATTTCAAATTTCTTACAGGGATGTCGACATCATGGGTAGGACCATGTCGACATGGGTCAGATAATTCATGTGACTTGTCTTTTCTTATTTACTTTAATATATATATATATATATATATATATATATATTATTTTTAATGTCTATATATTTTCTGGAGTAATTATTAAATATAATAATAATCTTTTAATTAAAAATATTATAATATAATAAATTAAAATAAATATAATAAAAAATTAAAATTCAAACAATACATAATTTCAAAAACAGTCAAACAATTTTAAGCAAAACAATTTCAACCAATATAGTGTAAATGTGTACCTTTTTCTAGATTCGGATCTCCGAGTTCATCAGAATCATGAATAGCCGTAAAGCATGTGTTTGAATTTTCCATCTTCTGATCATCATCACTTGAGGATGAGTCTGAGTCTGGGTCGTCTAATGTAGCGGTATACGCTCTTTTCCATTTCTTTGTATAATCATTGATTGCAGGAAACTTTTGCTTATCAGGATGCGAACAGTCTCTTTTGAGATGGCCTAGTTCGTCATAGTTGAAACATTTTATGTGGGTTGGAACTTCATTATAATTACAGAATTCCTGTGATCATTCATTTTTAAGTTGTTCATCTTCATGTATTTCAGAAACTTTCGAAAATTCTTTGTCATGAAGGCTATTTCTTCATCATCATCACTTCCCGAGTCTAATCCATCTGTTAATGCATTGAACACAATTGACTTCTTTTTGAATGCCTTGCTGTCTCTTCTCCCTTGAATTTGTACTTCAAACGATATTAGATTTACAATATATTCTTCAATCTTTAAAGTACTGATATCATTTGCTTCTTCGAAAGCAAGAGTTTTCTAATCCCATTCCAGAGTAAAAAAAATTAGAATTTTCTAACTTGATCTTTTTTAGAAAAACTTTTTCCCAATGATATTAGGGAATGCACAATATCCTAAAATCTACTATACATATCAAAAATGGACTCATTATGATTCATTTTGAATAATTAAAACTGATTTGTAAGTATGGATATTTTGGTCTGTTTGACTTTGCTTGTTCCTTCATGAGTGACTTGCAAAATTTTCCAGATGCAGATTTACAAACAGGTACTCTATTGAATTCATTCCTATTAAGTGAACAAAATAAAATATTCATGGCTTTGGAATTATTCTGTGTAATAGTCTTTTGCTCAGCAGTCCACCGTGCAAAACTAGTCGTGGGTTCAAAATATTCAGTTTGTGTGATATTCCAAGTCTAATCCTATTGACTGTAAACATATTTTCATTCTACGTGCCCAATATACATAGTTGCCTCTATTAAAAAGTGGTGGTCTGGCAGTAGACTGACCCTCTACAAATGAACTAGTGATAGTGTTAACAGAACCTGTGTTGGTAGCCAATTTTAAAAAACTTTTTCAAAATTCAGATTATGAAAGATTTGAAAACCTTTCTCTGATACCAAATGTTAGAAATGCGGATTACGAATCTTAAGGCTGGAATAAACTGGAGGGGGATGAATAATGTTTTGTGGATTTTCTAAATCATTTTGAAACTTGTGTAATTTAATCACCAACAAATGCAATTCACAGACATAGATATAATCACAGAATCGGGCACAGATGCAAATACTAAATAAAAGCAGTAAAGGAAAAAAACACATCAGGATTTTAAATTGGCTCGGAGTTACCCTACATCCAGTCCCGCACAAGCAAACGGATTTCTTTTCAAAATGTCTCCCAGATTAAACCCTCTGTTTAAAGGCTACGAGGTACACCCTCATGTATTTGAGTTTAGGGCAACTCTCTTGATTTAACCGGGCTACAAGATCACCTAATTGATTTCCGGGGCTACAATCACACTAATTGATTTCAAGGCTCAACCGTACCTTTTACTCAACAGTTTATTTTACAAAAGATCCTATAACTTTGAATAGCACTGAGATCTTATGGAGAGAGATAATCAAACAAGAGATAATCAAGTTTGATTCACTTGGTATTTCGACAGAGTATAGTTTAGGATTCTTTAGAAAAAATATGGAAGATGAAGAGGAAAGAAAACAAGTTAAATATGATAAAAAAATCATTTAGAACTACTGGTATTTATAGAAGATCAACAGTCATATCTACTTGTGAAAGGATACGACGAATACACTTCTTTTGAAAATTTGAATTTTGAATTTAACGGGCACCATGTCGACATGGGTGGTTGAAGGATGTCGACATGCTCTAGGCAATATTGGTAATTTTGATTTTCTTATTAAAATTGGTTTCTATAATTTGTTAAAACAATTTCTAAACTTTTTAAATATATTTGAATACAGTTTAAACATATAAAAGTAATTTGTAATATATATAATCTTAATCTATAAAGTGATTTAAAAACCGAGTATATAAATATTTAAAAGCTAAATATTTAAAACAAGAGATACTTTAAAATCAAGGACAATTTTGAAGTTAAAATATTAAAAATGATAAAGATAATTTTGAGGCTAAAATATTTCAAACAAGAGAGATGTCTTTTTGAAAAGAAGGTTTTGAAAACATTTGAAATAAGAGATATATTTTTGAAAAGTATTTTCATAAAATTAATGGATATCAAAATAGGACCACTATATGTTCCACTAGATATTGTCGTGGGTTCCATCCCACTAGGGTTCCATTCCGTTAACTGGCTCGAAGTGGATTCCATTCCACAAATAAATTTTGAATAAATATGTAGGTGTTTTCAAGAAGTTTTAACATAATTCTAGACTCAATACTTATCTTGTATTCTTGAAATCTTGAACTCTTGTTATCTTGATACTCACGACTCTTCAATCTTGATATCTTCATTCTTGAATCTTTATACTGTACAATCTTCATTCTTGATACCTGCATGGTTATATCCTGCATATACATATATATCTAAACTGTAATGTTAGTATTTATGTTTTATAACAAGTCCTAAGGTTGTTGTCATCAAAACCATCATCTCAAGGACTAACAAGGGAGAGCTAAGGCTTGACCAATGATGATTGGGGAATCTTAAAAAGCTGTACCCCATTCACTAACAATGTCTTACATGCAGAGTATCCAAGGAGGTTCAACATGTTGTCTATGCCTACCTACGAGGGAAAAACTGACCCCAGGTAGCGCATCATGAGATATGAATAGCTGATGAATTCTACATAAGCTGATGTTGACATAAAATGCATATATTTTCATATTACTCTCTCTGGCATAGCATAGATGTGGTTTACAAGATTACTTCCACGATCGATTTCTAGATTTGAAAATTTAGCAACAAAGTTTGTGGAGAAATTCTGTATGCACGCAACTCAACCAAAAGATGTTATGTCCTAATCCAGTGTGATCCAGGCTCTGGGAGAATCATTGAAAGATTATTTGGAGAGGTTTCATACGGTTGTCATAGAAATCAGTAATCTGAATGATCATTTAATAATGATGGTGGTAACAAGAGGCATTGACCAAGAATCTATCTTTGGCGATTGGTTAGCTGACAAACCACCCACAAGTTTGTAGCATTTCTATACAAAAGAAGTCCAGTATTTGAAAAAAAAGGAAGCTAGATGCTCTAGGAAGAAGAATGTTGGGAGATCAAGTGGAAAGGGAGTGTAGAGTAACATTGTACTGAAAAAGTCTGGGGAGAGTTTTGGAAAAGTTTAAGTGAATGTACCAAAATAAACAGAATCGGCAAAAGAAAGGCAATGATTGAAACCATGAACGAAAGAGGGATTCTGGAAGTGGAAAGCCTAGGATTCCAATGTGTGATACCTACACACTACTGAATACATCTTTAGAGATAGTCTACTTATCCACATGCAATATCATGCAGCATAGGAAGCCACCTCCAAAAGAATAGACGGAGAAGCGGAAACAAACTAGAAAATATATCGGTTCCATGAATGTTATGGTCATAACACAAATGAATGTAGGCATCTCTAAGATGTTATCGAGAAACTGATTTGGAAAAGAAAATTATATTAGTTTTTATAGCCTTGTAGGATGGCAGGCAGGAGACAAGCAACCCCAACCAAGGACAAGAGTCGCACAAGGCTGAGGCGCCTCCACATACTGGTGGAAGATTAGTGATTAATAAAATAGTCAATGGACCGCACCCAACTGATAAGAGCTGGCACGAGATGGAGGGCTATGCTAGCATAATCAGGCATATGAGTTTTGAGTGTTGTTCCAGTGCAGAAGATAGGGATCCGACAAAATAGCAGCATATAATGGCAAACGACGTTATATCAGAAATAGAGATGCAGACAAGGTGGAGGCACCGACGATCAACCCAATGGTCATTTCGCCCATGATTGGCCCTGCCTTAGTGAGAAGGATCATGGTTGATTGTGGAAGTTCCGTAAATATAATTTTCAAGAAGGCTAATGATCAGATGAGGATGGAGGCCAAGAAATTGAAACCGTCTAAGTTTGGAATTCATGGCTTTAACGGTGTTGTGGCTAAAGATGTCGGATATGTCGAATTCCCTATAGAGTTGGGAGAAGCTGACTGCAGGAGATTATGGATGTTGTCATTTTTTGTCTTGGATGTTGATTCTCCATATAATGCTTTCTGGGTCAACCTGCCCTAGCTAAATTCCGAGCAACTCTTGCACCATGGTGTTTGACTTTGAAGTTCCCAACTGATAACGGTGTAGGAGTTGTGCATGGTGATCAGACAATGGAATGTACTTTCTATGTAGTTGAATTGAGAGATGCTCAGCAGAAGATGAAAGGTAAGGGTGCAGACAAATATCTCCGTGTCTGAGCCACAGAAGATTGACAAACAGTGCTTGTGCATTGGCTCGGGCACCATAGTTAGTTTTACATAGATATAGATCTAAGGGATGACGAGGAAGAGCTCAAAGAGACCAAGGCTGCAACGCCTGAGCTGACGATTGACATCACGATTAGCCACGATGACCCGTCATAGGGTCCAAAAGATTGGATCATAGCTTAGCCCTCCAATGATGTAAGAACATGCTGGTTTTCTCTGAGTGAAATTTGATGTGTTCGCTTGAACTCATTCTGACATGTGTGGGATCTCACCTACCATTGCAAGCCACGCATTAAATATCGACCCGAGGCATGTCCTAGTGGAAAAGAAAAGGCGTGGCATGGATCCGAGGAGATCTGCCGCCCTTAAAGAGGTTGTGGATAGGCTCAAAGACAATGGGTTTATTCAAAACGCCCTCTACCCTAAATGGGTATCCATTCCTGTACATGTGAGAAAGGAAAATAAAAAATGGCGAACATGCGTTGATTACTCAAACTTAAACAAGGCATGTCCAAAAGATAGTTTTCCCCTTCCAAGGATCGACCAGTTGGTAGACTCAACCATAGGACACAAGTTGCTATCTTTCATGGATGTGTACTCTGTATATAACCAAATCCCAATGCACATTCCTGATCAGGATCACAGTAGCTTCACTAGCGACATTGTATTGTATTGCTATGTGATAATGCCATTTGGACTGAAGAAAGCTGAAGCAACCTATCAACGCCTAGTCAACAGAATTTTTAAAGATCAGGTTGGAAAGACGATGGAGGAATACGTGGATGATATGCTCATGAAGTCATGATGATCAAGCGACAACATTGGGGATTTAGCATAAATGTTCGATATCCACCGATATTAAAAAATGAAGATCAATCCTATGATATGTATTTTTGGTGTTAAATCATCAAAGTTAATCCTGAGAAGGTTCGAGCAATTCACAACATTCAGGTGCCAAAGACCATCAAACAGGTTCAAACCTACACGGGAAGGTTGTCTCCCTAAGTCGATCTATTTTTAGAGCCACTGATAAATGCATTCCTTTCTTCAATATGATTAGGAAAGGGAAAAGGAACATTGAATGGACACAGGATTATGAAGACGCATTCCAAGCTCTGGTGAACCACTTAGAGAGGACTCCCATCTTGTCAAAGCCAGTGGATCTCAAAGACTTGTACATCTACTTGGTCATGTTGGTACATGCTATAAGTGATGCACTGCTTTGCAAGGAGAATCCGATCCAAAGACTGGCCTATTATATTAGAAGCGATTAACAAGAGCTGAAAGGAACTATCCAAGATAGAAAAATTAGCGTTCTGCTTGTTGATTGCTTCGTGAAAACTACACCTCTATGTTCAAGCTCATTCTATCAATGTTTACACTGATCAGCCATCGTGATAGGTCCTATAGCGACCTAAGATGTCTGAAAGTTTACTCAAGTGGAACATCAAAGTGAGTCAGTTCGACATCACTTATCTTCTTCGAAGATCCATCTAGGGACAAGAACTAATGGATTTTGTAGTAGAATTCACTATATAAATCTCTTAGAGAGCGGTGGAGCCCTTACCATTCGATGGATAAAGTATATGGATAGAGCATCTAGTGATCGTTGTCCTGGAGCCAGAATCATGCTAGTAACCCCACGAGATCAATCAATTTGCTATACTTTGAAGCTTTACTTCCCCATAACAAACAACAAAGCTGAATATGAAGCTCTGATTGCTGGACATAAACTTGCCAGAGAACTAGGAATAAAATCTCTTGATATCATTTTGCGATTCCCAGTTGGTGATATACCAAGTTAGGGGAGATTACCATGCTAAAGGACAATGACTCGTCTTATACCTTATCCAATTCCAAGAGCTATTAATGGCTTTCAATATTATGATAGCATGCACATTCCCTAGGATCAAAACAAAGAGGCTAACTCATTGGCAAAGTTTGCTGGCAATGGGGATGCATAGCAAATGGGCTTGGTTCCATTCGAAGTACTAGACGCTCCGAGCACAAACCAGATGGAAATCGACTGGGTAGTTGAGACGGACCATGAAATAGTCATGGATGACTTTGATTAAAGACTATTAGCTACAGGGAGATCTTCCCGAATGAAAGAATGAAAGGCGACAAGTCTTCCGTAGGGCTTCACGGTATATCGTTCAAGAAGGAGTCACGTATATAAAAGGTTTTTTCATTCCCCTGCTTCGGTGTATCCCTCATGATTAAAAAAACGAGTCCTAAAGGAAGTTCATGAAGAGGAATGTAGCAATCACAATGGGGAGCAAATCCTAGCAAAGAAAATACTCTATTATGGGTATTATTGGCTGACTATCAATAAAGATGCTGCTGATTATGCTAAGTTGCACGACAAGTGCCAGATGTATGCAAAAATTTAGACAGCTCCACCGATGGAAATCACACAAATGGTCAGTCAATGGTCGTTTTCCATATAAGACATGGATATTATCAGTTCCTTACCAATCTCTAAAGGTGATGCAAGTATGCTATGATCGTAGTTAATTGCTTTACCAAATAGGCTGAAGTGGAACCTTTACCGACAATTACAATAAAGAAAGCAATTAACTTCATTGTTCAGAACATCATCCGTCGTGGCTCTCCATGAACCATTATAATTGATAATGGGATTCAATTTGATAATGCTGAATTCAAAGACTTCTGCCGTCAGCATCATATTGAAAAGAGATTTTCCCTCAAGCAAATGGACAAGTTGAAGCTGTGAACAAAATCATAAAGTCCATTCTGCAGAAGCATTTGGAAAAGGCTAGAGGAAAATGGATGGATGAACTCCCAATAGCATTTTGGGCTTACAGAATCACCCACAAGTCCATGACTTTCCATACTCCATTCGCCCTTGCTTACGGCTTCGATGCTATTATTACTATTGAACTCGAAGTTCCTTCTCATCGAGTAACCTACTCCAATCCTAGAATGAATAGGGATCTCCTCTTAGGATCTCTAGATTTTGTAGATGAGACGCATGAAGAAGCTGATTTGAGGGCAACTATGCATCGACACCGAGTCGCCCAATACTCAAATACTAAAGTCTGAGCCAGGATATTTGAAATCGACGATCTCTTCTTAAAGCGGCTTTTTCCTTCCCCTTCACATATGAATCCTACTTGGGAAGGACCATATATCATTGAACAGAGGCTTGAAGAGTGAAATTTCAAGCTAGCGACTTTTGATGTCATCATGCTTCCAAGGGAATGGAATAGTGAGAATTTACGATGTAATTCACTTAGTTCATTCTTTTTCATTCAGTTGTATTCAATTTTTGAATTTTCTTTAGCATTTGACTTTCCAGATATGTAATAAGAAAAGTTATGTCATTCCTTTCATTTGGCAAATAAAGTTTGAAATTTCCTTGATATCTATGAGTGGTGTAGCGTTACATATTAGTTGCAATACCCGACTAACTAATATTGACATGTCTGAGCAGGTTTATAGAGTTGTGAGCTAACCGATTACATAAGTTCACGACTGGACTAAACAAAATGAACATGGTCTAACCGTTCATCCAATGATTCTCGCTTACAACCCGATGGGTGGAGTACCTAACAAGAAATGGATGTGACTTGACCATCTGATAATCAAATTAATCCCACCAAGCAATTGGACAAACATGAATCAAAAAGCGATCATAACACAATCGATCGCTCTCCAAGTTAAACCCCGGGCTTGGAGGCAAATCATCAATTAAGGAAAGTACGGATCGACTATTTTCCAAAATAAATCTAAGTCCATAGAGTGTTAACTAGAGTATAAATACAAATTGGGTGCGATTCGACCACCCACCAACAAACTCTTACACATAGTGCGGATATGAGTATAAACATGTATATGAGTGTGATTCGACCACTCACTATTCTATAAAATCTAACCTAAAATTGACAGGAGGAGTATAAATTTTCTAACTATGGAATTCGACCATCCACTTTCTAACTCCACTAAGCCGAGACTGGTGGAAGGTAAGCCATTGAATTCGATAACGTAGCACTAGGGCTTGAGCATAATGTTTGTTACAACTTGAGGCCACAATCACATGGAGACCTTGATTTATATTAATGGACGATTATGTGGATTAACAAGCAACGAATTACAAGTACATTGAATGGAAAAGTAATGGCTCGACTACTCAAACAAAATTCACATAGGGCTTTGATAAAAAATTAAGAAATTTTATTTGCACATTAAGCTTGAAAATTATAGCAAAATTTATCCCAAAGTGGGGGTCGTACCCGCACAATCATGGCCAACAAAAAGAAAAATAGCTATACAAGATATGTACAAGCTAAGCCGAAGTGACGGCTGCTTCTTTTACTTCGTCTTTCTTCTGGATTTCTTGGGACTGGCACCATCTGAGCTTCTGCCTCTCCATCTCTTGATCATTTACCACCCTGGCAGAAGAGAATTCAGAGGTTGGAGGGAGTTCTATAGGAACCAAGCTATCAGTGGAATGACTTGCAGTGGGACGAGATTCGAATCATCGACGTCCACATCAGTGGTTTCAGCTTTAGCATTTTTCTTTAATAGCTCCTCTCTCTTGATGCGCTCTGTCAAGCTGAGCGCATCAGTGTGGTTTGAAGCATCAATGATCACAACAAAAAAATCATTAGAATCCTCTAGAAGTGGCTGTTCATCGGCCTTTTCATCATCAAGTGCTTCAATAACTGAGCATCGGGCCTTGGAATGTAGATAGCCATTGGAATTTCAGTAAATGTTGATTGTTGTTCCACGGCGGCACCGCTTCCTAGAGTTTGACTGGGACCTGGAAGACCTGCAGGTTCATGGGAATAAGAAAATAATCCCATAACTATTAGGCACGAGGAATGAAAACTCTCAAATAATAGAGAGTAAAGCGAGATACCTATGTCCAGTTGACTTTCAGCTGTCACCAGAGTGCCTCCTTCTAGAATTGGAATCAACACTTTTGATCTATAACCGAGTATGTCTAGATCATAGCTCAGATCCTACCCCAAGCCAAGTGAAAATGATGCTTTGGCTATTTGAAGTGAAAGGGGACCTTTGGGATCAGACTCTGAAGCTTCAGCTATGCTTTTTCCTTTTGTCGGAGGATGCTAAACATATCAAAGTATCGGAGCCTTGTTGCAACAATATCTAAAGGTTCATCCCCATGAAGAATTTAACATAACCAGTCTCTCCTCATCCAAATCAACTTCGGTAAAGGCTTTCTTCTTCATTTCAACAAATATTCACAAGCCTCGGTGAGCGATTTGAGATGGCCCTCTCCAAGAAAACTTAAATCACAATGGATTAGGACTTTAGCATTATATTCAATAATTAAAGGATTGAACATGTCCTTAATCATTTCTGGCCAGCTTCTTTGGCATCCTCTACTGGGCCTCGATCTACTCTCTAACTTCACTATGGCCAGTCTCCATTGTCTCTTCCTTATGGACTTCAATTTGAGTGAGTTGCTCGTCAAGTATAATTTTCAGTTCTCGGGCTTCGACGGCCTCTTCACAATATCTTTAAAATTCCTCTTAAGCTTTGAGTTTTTCTTCCTCCTTTTTCTTAAGGAATTCTTCAAGTTCCTCAATGTGGCATGTTAGAGTATTTTTCTCTTTTTACAGAGTGGCCTTTTCTAGAGCAAGTATACCATTGCGGTTAAGGGCAGCATCCGGGTCCTTTTTTGAGCCGTTTCCAAATGACTAACTGCCTCGAATACCACAGCTAGCTTCGCTGTTAACTCCGTGATTTCATCATCTTGGTGTTTAATTATGTCTTTGTCACGGATCACCTCTAGCCTAACGTGATCAATTTCATATTGTCTCTCTGTAGACACCTTAGATATTTTCTCGATTAAAATGCTTCATGCTGCACAAAAAACATCATTAACACATGCAAGTGAACTCGCTATAGCACTCCCTGGAATTGTATGGATAGAAGGAAGAAACTTCAGCCCATCAAAGCAGATATTTCGAAAATTGACTTTAAGTTCAGCCAATCTTTCTGCTGTAGAGGCCTCAGGAGCCGTAGTATCCAAAGTTGCATCAAAAGTTGCAATTGGACATTTGCTTGACCTACTATCATGAGGCGATTGAGAGCTCGATGAACTAGAATAATGCTCGAGTACCATAGTAGTTTGGTGAGCATGGGAAGAGGTCTAATTGCTGCTACGTACTGGAAGATTAGGCTGAACTACTTAATGAGATGATTGAGATTGAGACTTATATTTAAAAGATGAAGATTCCCTTAAGCAATGACTGTTTGCGTAAAAAATGGCCGCAAACACCCAAAGTCGTATGAGTTGGTTGATTTTATGTTGTATTTAGTGATTTGGGTGATTTATGCAAATATATAAAAAGCAGGGACTAAACTGTAAAAGACACACAGATTTATAGTGGTTCGGCCAGAACGTGCCTACGTCCACTTTATATGTTATTCTCCTTTTTTCTTTAGATTACAAGTACAAAGCTTTGATTACAAGTATCTAAAGTTGTCTGAGAGTTCCTTCCAGGCTTGAGCTCTCAAACTTGTCTCAAAACTTCTCCTCCATTGTTGTACCCCTGCCCCTCTATTTATAGAGTGAGGCTGGGGGCAGGGGTCTTGGATGTTTATAGCTGCTGGTGGGCCTGGGCTGATGCAATCTGGACTGGCACATCTGGTTCGGCGGAGCTTGGTTCGGTCGTGCTTGGAGAGAAGGATGGAGAAGCCTTGGTTCGGTGGTCCGGTCTTGGTTTGATTCGGTGGTGGGGGGAGAGGTTGATTCGGCTATGTGGAGAAGGGATTGGCTCGGCAATGCTATGGACCGGTGGAGCTTGGGTTCGGCAGGAGGATGGAGGTTGAGATGGTTCGGCAGTGGAGTTTTGGCTTGGTGAGACGTTGGTCCGGCACCGAATGGTCCGGTGCCGAATGGTGGGTTGGAGCTGGGAATGCCGAATGAGCTCTTGGAGTTTCGAATGCCGAATGAGATCTTGTTTCATACTTGAGTGAAATCCCTGACTTATGCACGCTTGCTTGCTTCTTCTTACTCCGGTCGTGGTGGAAACGCACACAACATTGATATTCCAGTTTTGACCAAAAAATGGGATAACACTTTGCCCTCCAAAATATGCCTTGCGATAGGAAGGCGTGTTTTGTAATGCCATGAGCTGGATGTTCATATCCTGTTGATGTCCTGTAAAGAGCTTGGTAGTTTCACATGTCCTCAAATGACGATCATTCGGGATCGAGCTATTTGGGATGAAGCGCGGTCGTTCATGGTCAAGCGTGTAAATCCATGCGTCGATCGTTCAAGATCGAGTCATCTTCGGTGAAATGTGACCGTTCAAGGTCAAGCGCTCAACTTCAAATGACGACCGTTCGGGATCGAGTCATTCGAGGTAAAGTGCGACAGTGCGCGGTCAAGTGCGTAAATCCATGTATCGATCGTTCGGGATCGAGTCATCTATGGTGAAATGTGACCGTTCAAGGTCAAGCGCTCAACTTCAAATGACGACCGTTCGGGATCGAGTCATTCGAGGTAAAGTGCGACAGTGCGCGGTCAAGTGGGGGACCCCAAATGACGACCGTTCGCGATCAGCCATTTGAGGTGAGTGGAGTTGTGTCGTTCGCGATCATGTGCCGTTCGAGGCGATTTGTGACCGTTCGCGATCGGGTGCCGTTCGAGGCGAATTGTGACTGTTCGAAGTCGGGTGCCGTTCGAGGCGAATTGTGACCGTTCGCGATCGGGTGCCGTTCGAGGCGAATTGTGACTGTTCGAAGTTGGGTGCCGTTAGAGGCGAGTTGTGTGTGCCCGGGGGGGACTTAATAATATCAGTGCTGGAGTTATTGTTTGGGGGAGTTTTTCAAATCAAAGACTTTGGCAGTTCGCTACCATGCAAGAGGTGCTCGTGGACCGTTCGCGATCCACGGGCATACAAGTAAATTTTCAAATATCAAAGCAATAATCATACGAATTCCACAACAGGAATGTTCAAGTCAAGATCAAAGCAAGACGAGGATGTCAAAGCGTAAACTCTCACTATGGTGCGGTCTGTAGTCATTCAGAGCATGCCTATGGATCGTGCGCGGTCGCTTACATGTGTAAATGATCTAACCGTGCTAGTGAGAGGTTTGCGACTTGTTCATCGCTTTCGACCTGCCCCCCGAGTTCAGGAGGGAATTTTACCTGCCCCCTGGATGAGCGTTCATTCCTTACCTGGTTGCTCAGAGGCCCCTATCTCTCTCTCTGGGATCGGATCAACATGCTCCAAGTGTGGGTGCCCCCTAGCTCTGGTGCTACGCCAAATGGTCCTGCTCCGTTCTGAATTCCAGTTGCTCCTTGGTTTTGTGCTCCAAGTTGCCCAATTTGCTGAAGCAAGTTCTGGATCATCTCTTCTTGTCTTCTCATTATAGCATCCACCTCATCCCGGTGATGAAGGTTGAGGCTTGGTTTGCTCCTGAGGAAGCCTCTTGACTTCTTTGGTGTTCACTTCTCTCTGGCCTTTGCCTTCTACTTGTTTGTCTCGTCATAACTCTTAGATCTGAACTCTTAGATTTTCAAATTCAACTTCTATCTGATGTAGCGGGAGCTGGTTCCTCTCAATGAAAGCACCAAAATGTTTGCGTAAAAAATGGCCGCAAACACCCAAAGTCGTATGAGTTGGTTGATTTTATGTTGTATTTAGTGATTTGGGTGATTTATGCAAATATATAAAAAGCAGGGACTAAACTGTAAAAGACACACAGGTTTATAGTGGTTCGGCCTGAACGTGCCTACGTCCACTTTATATGTTATTCTCCTTTTTTCTTTAGATTACAAGTACAAAACTTTGATTACAAGTATCTAAAGTTGTTTGAGAGTTCCTTTCAGGCTTGAGCTCTCAAACTTGTCTCAAAACTTCTCCTCCATTGTTGTACCCCTGCCCCTCTATTTATAGAGTGAGGCTGGGGGCAGGGGTCTTGGATGTTTATAGCTGCTGGTGGGCCTGGGCTGATGCAATCTGGACTGGCACATCTGGTTCGGCGGAGCTTGGTTCGGTCGTGCTTGGAGAGAAGGATGGAGAAGCCTTGGTTCGGTGGTCCGGTCTTGGTTTGATTCGGTGGTAGGGGGAGAGGTTGATTCGGTTATGTGGAGAAGGGATTGGCTCGGCAATGCTATGGACCGGTGGAGCTTGGGTTCGGTAGGAGGATGGAGGTTGAGATGGTTCGGCAGTGGAGTTTTGGCTTGGTGAGACGTTGGTCCGGCACCGAATAGTCCGGTGCCTAATGGTGGGTTGGAGCTGGGAATGCCGAATGAGCTCTTGGAGTTTCGAATGCCAAATGAGATCTTGTTTCATACTTGAGTGAAATCCCTGACTTATGCACGCTTGCTTGCTTCTTCTTACTCCGGTCGTGGTGGAAACGCACACAACATTGATATTCCAGTTTTGACCAAAAAATGGGATAACAATGACTTCTTTCGTGGCTATATCTCTTTCTCAACACCTCTCGAGTCTGGACCGTGACTGGATCCATACTATTTTGGAGATCCTCTTAAGTGATCGAAGGTACGTGAATGAGAAATAGCACTTGCAAATCAAACAAGAGAGCATAAGTGAATATCAAGTAAAAGGTAAACGAAAATCATGCATTGAAGTACGAATGATCATGAGTGTTCTAGTGTCCACCTAATGAACCAGTTACTGTAGCCTTAGTCATAGGAGAGTTTTCCCCTTTTCTAGTGGGAGGAATGTTGTCACCGGTCTTAGTGGGTGAGTTAAGCCCCCTATTACTAATATTGGGGAAGTCAAGGTCATGATATCATCAGGGATCGGGAGATTCGAGAACTCTTCCATTGAACTTTCGAAATGTTAAGAGGAAGACTCTTCTTAAACAGAGATGATGATAAACTCGAGCTTTCAGCGGTTTTTATCCTACAGAGTTTATAAGCAAACTTTTTTCCCGTACTAGTTGGCATATGAGATTGTGCACCTTAGGATGGTTTGACCAGAGGCGCATTACCCGGAATAATGCCAGCATCGCCAGGCTTGTTGGATTCATCTCCTCTAATTTCACCCTCTTCGGCATCGTCCCAAGCCCCCTCGACTGGGGTTCGATAAGGCTATTAGTGCTGCCATCTTGTTCCACAACATTTCTTGGTAGTGCCATCCTAAATGCCTGATACTATGACCTTCTCCTAAAAGCCCAAAAGGAGATAACTATTCATCGGTTATAAGGGATCTGATGTCCCTATCCTCAACTGGGGTGACATGGATTGCAGAAACCGCCCTTTAAATACTCTCGCCTTATGGACATGGATGGACACCTGCAAAATTTCAAAGTATTAGTTTTGGATACGACCTAGGCTAAAGAATTTGAGAATAAAGTCAAGGCAATACATACGTCTTCCAACCATCGCCTTGCAATGCCAGGCAAACAACGAACGTAGAACCATTTGTGTTTAAAGATACAGAGCTTGTATAAAGCACCAGTTAGAACTTGACAGTTGGACGAGGGCTCAAGAAAAGTGTAAGAAGGGCTTCCTATCAATCATTTGAAAATATAGATAAACCTGATGTCCTTAGGGGATGGTGGATGGAACAAAACATCTGTAAATAGCAAGAAAGTGCCATGAAGAAAAGCATAGTTGTTCGGATGTAACTGAGCAGGACCTAGTTCCTAAATATTTTAGCATATCTCAGATAAAAGAATTAAAAGGCAGCAAATATCCAGCCTAGCACATAAATTTATTGCATGTCGTATACCCTTTCGAGGGAAATGAGCCATATCGTTCACTGAAGGGACAAGACATCTTCAAACTAAATTTCATGTTTAAAGCATAGTCTATGGAGAGCGGCCTCACAAATTCTAGATGTTTGGGAATCCATCAGATTATCCAGAAATACAGCACCCTCTATAGTGTCAGGGGCAAGGTTTATCTTCTCCACCAAAAGGACAGGAACATCAGAGAAAAGATCAACCAACGGATTGGAAATCTCTGGTTGCTCAGTTTGAAGTTCACGGGAAATTCTATCGGATACAGTTGCAGAACTTCACTCAGCTCCGGGATTGCTGTGTTGGGAAGGTTGTCCAGAAGGCATTGCAGCTAAACGCCTTTAATGTTTGGAGTCCATATCAACTAAACTCAATAGCTAATCGAGATTAGAAAATTTTACCTATCCCCTTATGTTAAAGTAAACTAGTATGGTGCAGTGTTGTGTAGTGAAGAGATTAACAGTTCAAAATTAAAAGCAAAATTAAGTGACAAGACTTTTGATTCCAACCAGAGTGACCATCATGGCTGACCATCTCAATTGGCATTTAGATTGATCAGTTGTGTAAGATTTGGGATTAACAATCGATATATCAATGTGTGAAGTCCATTATTGAAATCCATATGTTAAGTTTAAATTCAAGTTCAAGTCCTGGCAGTTTGATTGTTCAATTTCAAATTCAAAATTGGATAAGCAAGTCATGTTGCTCGTTATCGTCATATGTTCATGCAAGTGAATATGTATTGGTTTGCTCAAATCTTCAAGTTCAATTCAAAATCTTAGAATCAGCTAAGTACCCATAGCCAATCCCTCTATCTAAAAATTCTAATCCCTCTCATGAAGCCCACAATCGATCCCTCTCATGAAGCAAGTAGCGAGCCTTATTTAGCACCGATCCCTCTAGAATCCACAAAAAACTGACCCCTCATCTTCTAATACAACCGACGCCAACCCAATATAACCGATCCCTTAGCATGTACTCCATCAACGATCCCTCTCCGAACTTCAAATATTGATCCTTCTCAAAGCCGCTGCATCGCCATGTACTCTACCTTTCTCGTCGTTCACCTCAACTTACTACAATGGTCCTTCTCCTTCCTCCATGCTTTACTCCTCTCATTTCTCCTCCTTTACCATCTCCCCAAACCCTGCATGGTCATTATCCATATCATCTTCTCCAAACTTAACCCACACTGATATTAATTAGCGTGAACAAAAACCATTATCTCATCCCAAATCGAAGTCATATGCAAACTAAAAACCTATCTAGACACACACACACACACTCTCTCTCTCTCTCTCTATCTATATATGTATGTATGTATGTATGTATGTATGTATGTATGTATGTATGTATGTATGTATGTATGTATGTATGTATGTATGTATGTATGTATGTATTGGCGGTGATATATGGAGAAGACGGCTGCAATTGTTAATGGTTTGGAGATGATCAAGATTAAAGGGAAGAGAGCTCAAATTTATAGAAGTATGTAGGTTTGCGATGGATTTTGGTTTGAAATTGGGGAAGAAAGAAAGAGGGAAGGGTTTGGCTCTAAGGTAAGATAAGAAGGGTTCGGTGTTGAAGAAATTAAAAGCAAAGGGAAGTAAACTGAATAAGTAAAGGATGGAGAAGAAAGATTTTAGCTTATATAAGAGGGTGGAGAGTTGAGGGTTCAACCCACTTTTCCATTATCTATGAAGCAAAAAAGTTTCGAGTTCCCAACATAAAAAGGGATCGATTACGATCCTTTGACAAGGGGATCTATATGATCCCTATCAGCACTAAAAAAGAAAGAGGAAAAAGGGAACGATTATAAAAATTCCCATCCATATTAAAAAAAGAGAAAAAGGAAGGGATCGGCCCTATGTATACAAAAAAAGAGAAAGATAGAGTGAAGGGATCAGTGAGCATGCAAATGCATTAGAAACCAACGACAAGAACGCATTCTAGAACGTGGACGTGAATGTTCTAAAAGTTCAATTTTTGAAGTCGATAGAAATTAAATTCAAACTTAAAGTTTTCAAGGTCGAGACTAAATCAAATAGCTAAAGCATACTAGCCCCATAGAACCAAACATAAATAGAAACAGACGGAATAAAATCCTGGATTTATACTGTTGAAAATCGACCGAGCATCATGTCGATCAAATAAGAGATATGACACTTGGGAAAAAATTCAACGAAAGGATAGCGACTATTTAGAAAATTGGATGGACTTCTTTCCAGCAACTCTAACTTGCTTCGAATCAAACCACATCATGTTCAACACAAGACATACTTTGGGGGCAAGAGCGTTATCTAGCTTTCGACCCAGCTGTATCCAAACTGATTGGATAAGTAAGATTCAAATGTCATTAAGGCCAATGGCTCCAGATTGATGATTATGGGGTCTAGGAGTCAAGTACAGGTGGTAATATGAAGCCATGACCAAAAGAAATCAAGAATTATGCTATACAGAATGTTCTAAGTATGGAATATAATTCAATATAGAAAAGAGGTCGGCTATAATCACTCTCAACAATAGGGATCGGTCTATTTCAGCCAAACAAGTGCAACTCAATGGAAAACAATCAATTACTTGAGATCCATAGGTCCAATACTTATGAAACTTTAGGAGCAAGATGTGGAAACCCTACGTAGCCTACCCTAGGGATCATACCTCAAGGAATAAGCAAGAGGGATGAGCCCTCTTACATCCATAGGGATTGGCCAAAATCAGGTAACAACCCACATTGCAGCAAAGATCGAGTAATAACTTAAGTTCTACCAACCCAGTTAGCATGAAACTTGGAGGCTAAGCATATTACAACATGGAGAAGCCCACAGAGGGATGGCCAAAAATAGGAATCAACACCGATCCCTATTTCTTGGGATTTGGGCTATGCGATCCCTTATGTAGGCCTATATGGTTTTGGAGACATTTCTGTCGAATTTTCAGGGAGTATTTCACTGTCTTCCTCTATAAATGCAGACTTGATTGTTCATTTTCGAGACTTTTACACTACTTGTTTCTTTGTACTCTCTTATAACCAAGGATTTTCATTCGATCCCTATTGTACTCAGTTTACAAAGTATTAATAACGTTATCTCTTTAAAGTGGACGTTGGCAAACAACGTCGAACTACTATGAATCATCGTGTCTTTGTTATTTTCTTATTTCTTATTGTTTTGTTGTTATATTCCCTATTTTTCCGTTTAATATTCTTCATTTATTTCTCTACAAAATCTATATTGAGTCTTTGTGCCAAATTTTGATGCAAATAATATTATCATTCCGTTGTGAGATTCTAATGTTGTGTTCTTCCTTTACTGTTCCGTCCTTTTATTTTTACCCTAAATTTCTATCTTTCTAACACTTAGGTGCTCGGTACGCATATACCATGGATAATTTAGTGTTGACATTCGAGAGTTGAATAGCCATGTCATTACAATATACATGTTCTACATGCCTTTATTTTGACCATCCAAAAAGAACATATGCAAATCAACCAAGCAACGGGTGGCTTAAAATTCTGATACTTTTAATACATAGAATAATATTATGCAAATGGATATTGATTCTAGCACAACAAATATGAATAGAGCTAGAATAATCAATATAAGCAAGAATATCATCAGCTCAAGAATCAAAATGAATCAATATATAAAGAATGGTCCTAATCAATACAGTCTAGGTTAATTTAAAAAATAATTAACATTAGGGATAGACAAGAATAAAAGTACAAATAAAGAAACATTTAATATTCCTCTCAACTTCTCAAAAAATAGGAAAAGTGAAATTCCTGGTGCGTAGAATAACAAAGCAGTTGTTCCGAAAGTAATGGATTAGGCCAAAGACATGATCATTCATCTTGATGCTGAGACTGCTGCAAATTTATCTTCAGAGTACAGTGGGAAGGATTCGCCTAGTAAATCTAGTGAAATGTATGATAAGCCAGTTAAGATCCAAAGAGATTCCTCCTTATATTCTTCTAATATGTTTTCACATGATCCATAAACTAGTTCATCAGGAAATGGAACTTTTGCAAGGTTTATAGGTAGATCAAGAACGAATGAAACTCACTTTGTATTCAAGTCCAATGTTCTTGGGGATGTGATAGACAATCGTGCATTGGTATATTTGTTGTCATAAAAATCCAAAATTAGGAATTACAAGAAAAGTGGGATATCACCTGTTTGGTTACCAG
This sequence comes from Allium cepa, assembly GCA_030765085.1. Lineage (NCBI taxonomy): Eukaryota > Viridiplantae > Streptophyta > Magnoliopsida > Asparagales > Amaryllidaceae > Allium > Allium cepa. The sequence continues at coordinate 210,864,236 of CM060934.1, forward strand.
TATCAACTTAGCTTAATTGATCACCATGTGATGGCCTTAAGATATCACCCCTCGATAGCTCCAATGATCATCATGCGATAGCCTTAAAATATCATCTTTTGATGGCTCCATTGATCATTATGTGATAGCTTTAAGATATCTTCATCTAATAATGTAACGACCCATATATTTAATGATCGGATAGTTAAATAACTAATTTAAATATTGAATCATTAATTAAATGAAGGCCTAAAAATATGATTTTTTGCTTACGTCAAGATTAGGATTCGAGACCACTTCCATTGAGTTCGGATTGACATTGCAAATTAAATGAGTATAAATATCGCTATATTTAACTATCGAATGATTTGATAGCCGAAATAATTTTGAAATGCATGAAATCAGCATCCTAGGATGTAGTCTTAGATAGCGACAAGATTTATACCGTTGGATCTAAATAAATGAGACGATGTATGTGGACATATTTTGTTGTGATCAGACGCGTCATGTGATCGTACGGACTCAAAACATACAATCGTTTGTTCGAGGAATAAAATAAACAAATAATCAAATGTTATTATAGTTAGCCTTAGAGCAGATCTCTCCCTCTCATTTGTTTGGTTAGTGTTCCAATGAGAAAACATGGCCGACTTTCCTAAATTATTTCAAAAATTTAGATCGAATAACTTACACAACTAAAAGTCGTAAGATTTGATTCATTAAGACCGTGCCAAGGAGGGCCTCGTGCTAATATAGGCGATTCAATGTGCAACATCATTTAGCATTAGCTAAAAATAGAAACAATCACCTAGGGTTTGATATTGGGGCCAATCCATGGCGAGTTAGCGAAACAGAGAACGAGATCAACTTTCTCTCGTTGATATCCAACCACCGCCGTAATATATAGGTGGTCTGATCACCTATAAATGAACGTGACATTTGGAGGCCGACTGCTTGAGCGGTGATGTCGCAATCTGATGGGAGAAGGCATAGGTGTGGTACTTTAGTGCATTGCGAAGAGATCGTGAAATGGAGTTCATCGGACGTGACAATGGTTAATTTCATGGATTAGAGTTGGAGTATTAGCGAAAGAATTCATGGAAATAGGGGATATGCTAATGCTTGTATAGACAGGGGTTTGGCTGGAAAAGAAAGATTAGTGTTGACTAAGGCAATTAATTGATTTAGTTAATTAATTATCTTATTAATCATAATTCTTATATGATCCATATCTTTTGCATACGAGGTCGGTTTGGATGCGATTCTTGCGTTGCGCTTGTGATAGAGAGATCTACGATTTGGCAATGGATTGGACCGATTTTATGGGGATAAGTGATATTATCTCTCACCATAATACGATTGATTGTATAGTATTACATCAATGTTCTGGAATAATTTTTGGTTTTAAAATATGATTTTCCTATACTTGTATACCTACTAGATTTTAATAAATGATTTTAAAATGATTTATATCGAATATCACAGATTTTCCATCGTTATACCATTTTTAGGGAATTATTAGATTTGGGCTATTTTCAGTATGATTTCTCCATTGGTTGATATGGACGTATTATACATGTCTTGTGTATAATATTTTGGATGTATGTATGGTTGTTGGTTGCTCTTAACAAGAAAACTTATCAACGCCCCAAAGTTGAATTGAAAGTGTAGATGACTCTTTTTGAGACCCTCGTTCAAAAAATTTGAAGTAGTTAATAACTCTCAATCAGGTTAAGATATCCATAATCCATTATATTTCTCCAATTTTCCTTTCAAATAGGTTATAGTAGTTGGAACTTCTTCCTATCTAATCTTTCAAATAAGACGAAACACCTAAAGTCCCACTTATATTGCCTTTCGAACGAGTTAATCTGCTTCAATACTCTGTCGAAACTCCCTATCACATCAATTGAGGAGACCTTAAGATTAGCTTTAATAAGTTAAGGATGTGGGTTGGATGGGTGGTTCTGACTTCTTCGAAAGCTAAACTTTCGACAACTTGAGTGTAGACCGGTAATGGTCGAAACAGGAAAGATGCGGCAAGGTTTCAGGGGTAGCTCCCTTAGGGTATGACCATTCCTTCTGGAAAAGGGTAGTATCATGGTATGAGCCCAGATACTTACTCATGTGGGCGCTGTAGTATATTTATTACTGTGTGATGTTGTTGGTGTAGATGATCCTCGTATAAAGGTCCCAAAGGTCCGGGGGTGGCATATCTTAGGTTTTACTTCTCGGGAAGGGGGTAACCGGTCTTGTGTTGGCAGAGAGCCGGGTAGATTCTCGGGGCGTCCCTCCAGAGGCGTACCCATGTGGCAGTAGGAAGTTCCTTAGCCTAACTATTTGTTGGAAATCCAAAGAAACAATACGCACCCTGTACGGTTTTAGTTGTATAACCTGCCACCTACTTATGGTGGCGCCCCATTGTTTGGATGGTAGCTATAGTAGGCATACAATAATGGTTGTATGCGGGCTAAGATTAATATTATACTTTCGAAATGTTTTCTGCACTATGCACCAAAAATAATATCGAAAGGAATTTGCGTATTAAGCATGTTTGACTATCATAAGGAGAAATCTTCTCCAATTCTGCGTTTGCATTGTGTGTGTGGCGGGAGGTGTAACGACCAGCAAATCCGTACCTAGTGAGTCAACACTGTTCTACATCAATCAACTCAAGATGAATGGAAATACAAACCATTTGGGTTAAAGAAGAAAAGGTAGAAGAAGAAAATAGAAAACAACATCAGAATCTAACCATCGCAGCGGAATAAAATATAATAGATAATAAATGATCTTTACACAAAAACAAATATATCTGTTTATACATACATCATCAGAGTACATCAATCATATAACACAATTAGACAGTAATCATAACCTATCCTCACACAACTGAATACACAGCGGAATATAAATCAAGTATGGAAGTACGTCTCGCCATCCAGCTCGCCTCCTGAGCCCCACAGCATCATATCCTGTATTCTATAATATTTGGTCTGACCCGAGCATTATAGATAAATAACACCCGAGTCAGTCTGGAAAACCAGCGTGAGAAATCACACTCAAATTGATTATTAGAGTTTTCAAAATCCTTTAAAAACAAAAGCATCTCGTAAGACCACACCACAAATAAACATGTCGGGTTTTTACCTTACGATAGCTAAAACAATTTTTATTAAAATTCTCTGATATTATAATAGGGTCTATATGAAAATACTTATTAAAATAGCCGAAATTATTACATTATTAAATTCCAACTACTATCCACAAAGTGGGTAATACAAAAAAAACTCGTAAAAGGTGTGTAGGGAGAATGGATTTCCAACTAATGACTAGGCACTAGGGTACCACCGGTCACGGCACCTGGTCTAGATTAGAATACCGAGGATCACTCTCGACCCCTTGCAACACAAGACTGGGACTATCCCTTACTGGATAATCTCAAATAAGATCACCCTACGGTTGTGATCAGCAACCACACTACTAAGCCGAGATAAAAGGGACATCTAGACAGGGATGACCTCACCCTGAAGTGGGTGCTACCCACCTAGGCGTGCTACATAACCCCTGATTTTCTGTCATTCCCAATTGATGAGGCTAAGCATTACCTTTTAGATCGTTTCACTTGAATGCTCATCGTCCACCTGACGATGTTCTGAAAGCATTCATCCATACAAGTCCGTCCCGGGTATGAACGGAACCGAATGCACTACTCCTACTACATCCATTTTGGAAATATCCTCAGGATTAGTAGCGACTAGCCCTTGCACTTCACTGCTCCATCTTCGACTCGGAACTCATTTTTCCCACGAAACGTACAAACCGGATCGAAGTGGTTTTCGAGAAATAAATCTCGATCTCGGTCTCTTCGAAACGATCAGCACATTGTCCAATATTGATAGTCGATTATTTAACTATCAATTAACATTCACAAACAACCACCAACCATAAATAATTTCACCAAATTATTTATAAATCTCAAAATATCTTCACAAGATATATTTTTATTTTCAACCCTTTGAAAACAGTTTCAAACCACTTTTCTCATAAGATAAATTTCCAAATATTTATTCCCACTGAAAACAACCAAGCACAAAACTTTAGATTTTAAAAATAATAATAATTTATAACTCCTTATTAAAAAAATATCCTTTGAATCATTTAAATTAAAACTTACTTTAATACTTATTCAAAATATACACTTTAATAATATTCAAAATGAAACTACTTCAATACTTTATTAAAAATATATACTATAGGAATATGAGGTTACTTTCTAAAAATAAAACTAGGTTTTCTCTTTTTAAAACAAAATACCAAGTCAACTTAAATAATTACTACTATAAATAGATTTGAAAAATACTTACTTTAGAATTTAAATATTCTAACTTCCAAATTCATTTCCAATTTCAAATATTTAAATCAATTTCCAAATTGATTTCCAATTTACTCCATTTGAAATAAATTCCTTTACTTACTCAATTCATTTCAAAATCCATTAATTATAGACTTGATTATTATTTTTCTTTCATTTTGATTTTAAATCTTCTAACCGAAACATACCTTCCGGATGTTCCAAATTTCTTCTTTATTCTTTTCAATAATTTAAATCTTAAATTTAAAATAAATGCTTTATTCTCTTAAATAATAACACTGAATTTTAAAATTCATTATCTTTCTGTTTATTCAAAATTCCATTTTTATACACGGAATTTATTTATTAAAATTTTAAAACCACTATTATTCTTATCCAGTTCATTCTTAATTTATTTAAATTCTCTATGATTATTTCACTTACAAATTCTCTTCCTTTATTTTCAAAAATCCAATTCTATATATTTTGATAACTCGGTGAACCAAAATATATTCATGTAAACCATAGCATTCAATATTCCAATTATCGTTAATATTCATCACAGAATATCGAATATTCATAACAAAGAATATTAAACAATATAAATAATTTTGAGGAATCCAGTTGGATCCCTCCAACCTGTTTCCCTGCATCCACAGATGTTAGCACAATATAAAATACCAATTCCACTTCGAGGTGGAATAGCGCGGTATATGGGTTTTAAATAAAATATCATCCGCTATTATGCGGCGCATAGGGTCTCATCCGCTATATAATGCAGGAAATCAATCATTCCAAGATATATTATATACTACTATATAAAATATTGCACATACAATCAAATCAATCAATCAACCAATTATTTAAATTTAACCATTTAAATTAAAATTATAACCAGACGAGTGAGATTAACTCACCTTTGATTTTCATTTTTTAATCCGCTTCAATATTGCCTTGGTTTACCCGATTTGACTTTGAATAATCAATTTATACGGCTTTATTATAATTTGAATTAACCAAACAATTTTATTATCTTTTATGAATTTAAGTAACTAAGAAATTTAGTTTAAACTGATAATTTCCCACCCAAATTGTATATAAAAATAATTTATATATGCCAAACCTTATGTATATGCATATTTTCTGCTTTGAACCTTATATATACATATACATATACATACATACATATATATATATATATATATATTTAAAAAGTCTAATAAAATACAATCTCCTTTTTAACATATATATTAAAATAAATTTATCTTACTAGTAAACTATAAAATTTAATAATCATTTTTATTATTATCATCCTATAAATCAAAAAAATTCCTATATAAAATTTAAATCAAACAACCCACAAATTTTATTTTTATTTATTTTTATAAAACAAAATAAATTTATAATCATTTTAATGTAATAATCTTTTGTTTTCCTGGATATATATATTCTTCTCATACAAGAATAAATTAAATAAACAGAAAATACCAACTCACGTCGATTGCTCGAACCCCCCAACCCCTCCTGAGTCGCGACCTGCTTCGCCTGCCTTCACCGAGTTCATCGACGACCAACGTTCCAAGCATGTGTGCGGTCCTCCCAATCGAACCCTCGGCCTTACGCAACCCTAACTACACTCCCTGCCTTACTTTTTAATGACGGAATTTCTATGGAATTAGAAAACCGTCGAAAAATTTTAAAATTAAAATAACCGCAAGCGTCGGTGTACGAATGTAGCACGTGGCGAATACGGGTCGATCCGTAGGGAATTGATGATTTTAAAATTTTATTCAATCAAATTAAACCAAGGTTGAAGATAATGTTAAACTAGAAAAGAAGAAAAACAAGGAAAAGAAAATTGATAAAAATATGAGTGTTAAGACAATTTAAAGGCAATTTCCACTCTCTAGATCACATAAGTCAACAAAATGAAGTTATGATCTCTCTTTTCTTGTCATTAGTGAATTAGTTGATGTGCTTATCATAAGTATGGTATATTTGTGCTATTAATTAGCTCAATATAAACCATCAAACTATAACACAACCACTAATACACTTTTAAATTTCATAAAATATGACAACAAAGTTGAAAGCAAAATCTATTTTAAGCATGACCTATTAACTATTAATTAGAAATATAAGCCATCAAATTTTAATTTCAACAATCACTTCTTTGCCATAATCATATGTAGATGAAGAGGCAATTTGTGTTTTGTTTGTTTAAGCATAGCCTATTTGTTATGAACAACATAGACTATCAAATTCAAAGCTAAACAACATCATTAAACCACTTCAATCATTCTCATTAAGCACAAAAAGAGAGCATAAACATCAAATTAAGTTGAAGCTACAAGATTAGAGAGCTTCATTATTCATTACCCTTAAATTGAAGAAAAATCATTACATGAAAAAAGGGAGGCTAAGTAAGAGAGGAAGAGAGATTACATGAAACATATGGGTATTTATACATGTATGAAACCCTAATTCATATTTTTTTGGGAATGCCCGAAATGCTCGTGAGGTAGTGTAGCCACTAAGTAATCATTAGCATGTCATAATCTCCATTTAAGTGTACATGAAGCAGTTAATTCCATAAGCATGTGTATTGACCTTTAATTTGTACATTAAGGTGGTGGGTAGGCGGGGTCCTCCATGTTCTTCACTTTGAATTATTTACATCTTCATTCTTTTGTATGTTCTTTGTGCATGCATATTCCTTCATGAAACTACTTCTATTTGAGACCAAATTCCAATAAAAATATATATAAATTTCCAATTAATTTTTCCTTAAAGAAATTTATGCACATAAATGACCGTTTTGCCCTTGGATGAAGATGAATATGTGGCAATTTGGAATTAATATGAATTTTGGTTAAAACAAGTTAAAATACCCAATATGATCATTTATTTAATTTAAATAGAATAAATATGGTGGTAAAAATATGAACATTTACATGCACATCAAATACCCCCACACTTACCTTTTTATTCGTCCTAGAATAAAGAAAAAAAACTAAGATAAATCCGTTTTCATAGGGAGCACGATTGCATTGAGCATATGCAGCAAGTCGTTAAACCTCTGGGTGTCCCCAGTAGGACGAAAGTTGTCTCGTGAGGGTTTTCAGCGGATACTACCCACAAAATCCAAATGCATGATGAAAATATTTACAAAGTGCAAGATTTATTTACAAAGAGATGAATGCAAAAAAAATTAAAAATATTTAAAAATGAAGGATTTATTTTTAAATTGACACTAATAAGTTAAATAGAGGTTTTGGTTATTATCTCGAATATTTATGTCATTTACTCGTCAAAATTTCCAACAAAAATCAAGTTATTATAACAAATAGACTGTAGTTTAACTCGTTGTTTTGGTTAATAACACAGTGTAACTATGAAATGGATCTTTAGTTGATTATCAAAGTTTGTCAAAGTGGTATTTTCATTTCTTTTCAATAACAAATAAAATCAAATAAGTAAAAATAGTGCTAGGATTTCAACTGTTTGCTCTCTCATTATTTGCAAGAAAAATTACACACCTAGCTCAGGTAAACTGAGGCCAGATATACCACCCATGCACTGCCTTTCGGGCTTATGTGAGGGGATTACAGAGCATGGCGAGTGCACACACTTTCGTGCATACACCTATCGACCGTAGGTGGTTTTTATTAAGTCTATATTTTTACATGTGTTCCATACATGCATAACCGTAAAGACTTTTAAATGAGTATGAAAGCACATAATCAAAGATTCCAAGTAATTCACCCATGCATAACCATGAGGACTTTTAAATGAGAGTGAATACTTTGGATGTTATTATTTTTCTAATTTTTTTTATATTTTTTAAGAGGGAGAGTTTTGCAAAATCATCTTAGCACCATTTAACTTAGAAGACAAAAAAAAATGTTATATCCTTTACTTTAAATTCACCACTTTTAAAACAAAGGTTTTCAATTAGGATGTATTTCATAATTAACACATATGAATCTTCCTATATACTAGTTAAACCATTGTTATTTATAATACAACTTCATTTTTATTTTTGTTAAGACAAATAAATTTTCAATAATTTCAATTTAATAAACCAAAACCATATATTTATCCTATAGTGTTTCTTTAAAAATAAATCAAAAAAAGCTAAGAAAAGAAAAAAAATCTTTTGTTTTTGGATTTTTTTGAGTTTTTGGAAGAAAAATGAAAAATTAATCCTGAAAAATCAAGAAGAAGATGAGCCTTCCCCCACACTTGATTTTGACTATGTCATCACAGTCAACCCAAGTGAAAAGAACGTTTATTATTATTTACATGAAAATGAAATGTATTTACACGACATCAGAAAGTATATTGCCAAAAAGTAAATGAAACGGTCTCCCAAAGACCGATTCATTTGTCTCGTCAAGTATACGAGACGAGAGACGCGGCTTATCGAAAAACCAAACCATAAAAGATTTTGAAGTCAAATGTGGATTTGCAAAAACGAATGCCGTTTTATTAAAAATCTTACGAGTTGTTTTATTTTCGATAATTTTGGGGTAGATATAACGATTGATTGAAATTCACATTTGTTTTCACCAAATTGAAATTCAAGTTTATCATTGAAAACTTCCTTCAAACTATCGATTTTAAAGTCAAAATGGTGATCGAAATCTTCCCCATTAGAATTTAATGACTCATTTTCGAAAAGTCCATAAAACTCGCGTTCGTTAAATTCATCTTCCTTTGTTGGATTATCAACAACTTCATCGCATATATCCATTTCAAAATCCAAAGTTGTATTCAAATTTTTAGAAAAAGGAAGAACGAAATTTAAATCGAGTTTCTCGCCCTCAAAAGAATTGAAATCCAACTCAATTACCGTGTTTTCAACAACTTCATTAAGATTGTTATTTTCAGTTTCAAAAGTTGTTATTTGAAAATCGTCAATTGTGGTAAAAGATGGATTATCACTTGACTCGTCACACGTTGGAATTTGATTTTGTTTATCACGTTGTTTCATATATGTTTCAAACAACGAATTCGTGTGATCATCGTAAATTTCGTTCATTTGCTCAACAAAATCCAATTTATAGTTATTAACATGAGAATTTTCGATTTGGATTTTTTGAGAACAAAAAAGTTCACTTGTATCGTAGTCAAGATTATTCCCATTGCCAAATTCGTTTGAAAAGTTGTTCCCATTTTCATGTTGAGTTTGAAATTCATTTTGGAGTTCGAAATTGAATTGACATGGGTTATAATCGTACTCGTTTAAATTTTGAATTGAATTCGAATTTTGAAATCCTTGACTCGAGTTATTGCACAAATATAAATTACACAATTCATTTATACTTTGATTTTGTTGTGTAGAGAGTTCAAGTAAAGATGAAATGCTTTTTTCGAGATTCGAGGGTTGTTCATTGTTTTGAAAACTTTGTTGTTCGAAATTCGAATTATTTGCACAATAATTGTTGTTAAAATATCCATACGAATTTGGAGTGAAATCATATGGATTATATTGATTTTCACAACTATTGTAAAATTCAAGTGAGTAAGGAAAAGGAAACTCGGACATTTTCAAGAGTTTTTTGTTGTTGCTTTTTTTATAAAGAAAAAATATTTACAAACAGAATTTATTTTTCAAAAGGAAAATTGATTTTTGTTTTGTTTTTTGGTTTTTCAAAAAAAAAGTCTTTATTTTTGAAAAGGTTTTATATATTTTTTTGAATTTTGGTTTTCCTAATTTTTTTGGATTTTTGAAATTTAAAGAAGAAGGATTTAAAATTTTCAAAAGAAAAGGAATATTTACAATTTTTTTTAGTTTTGGACTTTGAATTTTTTTCTAAATAAGCATTAAAAGGAAAAACAACATGTATTGAAGTTGCATAAAAAAATTACATAAAAGAGTAATGGCTAAGTAGCCATGAAAAGAGAAAGAGACCTTTCTTTTATTTTGATCCTAAACTAATGAAGAGGAAGAAAGAGTCTAAGCTAAGAGGCTAAGGGAGGCTAAGTAAGAGAGGAAGAGAGATTACATGAAACATATGGGTATTTATAAATGTATGAAACCCTAATTTATATTTTTTGGGGAATTCCCAAAATGCCCATGAGGTAGTGTGGCCACCAAGTAATCATTAGCATGTCATAATCTCCATTTAAGTGCACATGAAGCCATTAATTCCATAAGCATGTGCATTGGCCTTTAATTTGTACATTAAGGTGGTGGGTAGGTGGGGTCCTCCATGTTCTTCACTTTGAATTTTTTGCTTCTTCATTCTTTTGTATCTTCTTTGTGCATGCATATTCCTTCATGAAACCACTTCTATTAGAGACCAAATTCCTATAAAAATATATATTAGTTTCCAATTAATTTTTTCTCAAAGAAATATATGCACACAAATGACCTTTTTTCCCTTGGATGAAGATGAATATGTGGCAAATTGGAATTAATATGAATTTTGGTTAAAACAAGTTAAAATACCCAATATGATCATTTATTTAATTTAAATAGAATAAATATGGTGGTAAAAATATGCACATTTACATGCACATCACCTACCTCACACCTGAATGCCCTTGGTTCATGTGCTCGTCGATCTCGAGCGACTTTGAATGCCCAGGCCTTGACGAGTTTGTCGAACTCGATTTGATTTCAGTAAAAAGAGGGCTCACGATTTCCTCTTTCTCCATTATCCCCATTTTTTCGTGCAATTGAAAAAAAATAAGAAACATGGTTTCATGATTTTGGATGGAGGAGGGGGAATGCGAATTGTGCCTGAAGAAGTAAAGGGGGTATGCGAATTTCTTCTTCGGCCATTTTTTTCTTCTGGGTTTTGATATTAGGAAGAAAGGAAGTAATTTTTGAAGAGGAACGGAAATCGATTTTGTATATCTTAAAACAAAGGGAAAGAAGAAGGTTTCATGGAAAAAAATGCCTTGCGTTAAAAGCTGGAAGGGTGTGGCTTATATGGGAAGGTTTGACTATCTAAATTAAATTCCATTAGATTATTCTAGGCAATTTCAGATCGTACGACCAAAAGATAATTCCAAACACTGCAAAAATTGAAATCCGATAATAATATAATATTACGGATCTAATGGAACTGGTTTCGTCGAAATCCGAGACTGTGCCTCGGAAGGCTATTTTTAAATATTGATTTTAACGATAAAATTCCAAAACTTAACAAAACACTTCCAAATTCAATTTTAACACTTTTACTATCTTTGGCACTATCAATATATATTTTATAAACCTTCAAATTATTTTTAACCGGCTTAAAACTCTAGATTCAATATTTTACCCAACTTCCAATTATTAAATTCAATTATTTAATTATCAAATAAATAGTGATATTTGAAATTCAAACTAAAATTAACCTTTCAAATATTTAAAATCAATTAAATATTTCTATTTGTAATATCCAAAAATTATGGGTCGTCACATTCCTCCCCCTTAAAAGAATTTCGTCCCCGAAATTACTAGTTAGGAAGAATGGTCCACACCCACTACTCTTTTCCTAACCCAAACAGTTTTATCAACTTGCCATAACATATCTTTTATTAAAGACCCACTATTACTTCAACCAACTTCCCAAAACCTTCCATAGTTTCCAACAACATTATTTACTCCACTTATTCAAATTTAAATTCAAATTCAAATTTAAATTATCTCAATTTTCTCAAAAAAATTCTAGCTCTCTAAATTTCCGAAAAATTTCGCTAGCGTCTCCTTTGCGCAGCTAGCTCGGTACGACTACAAAAGGCCTCTACGGGCTCCCAAATTCCAAAAGAAAACAAAAGGCCAAATGGCTAGATCAAAAACCCAATCAAATTCCATATAGAAATTTAAACACATACCTTTTTGGTCGGGCAATTCAAATATATCATCTGAAATCAAAACCAATTTTCCCTTCCCTTTATAATACCTACATACCCGATTTAGCAATAATATCCAATCATAGCTTTTAAAATCATTTTATTAAATCTTCAATCCAATGCTTATTCAATATATTTTTCCGACACCCATATTACTTAAGAATCTTATCATTTATTCTTAAGTTCAGTATAAGTGTTTATACGCTTCTTATATTTATCTTCACTTTACCACTTTAGTTTATATTTACTTCTATTCAATTTAGTTTTCCCATTTCCATATGAATTCAATTTATTCTTAATTCTGAATATAAAATTTCACCTTCCATTCATAACTGATTCATATTATTATTTTAAATTAGTTTCATTTACTAATTTATTTCAATTTCCAATTTGAAATCGTTTTGTCGTTAACAAAAATTTTCAAAAATTTTCAAAAAATTTCCAACTCCCAAAATTTTCGTAAAAATTTGGCAGAGTCAGAGAGAACATACAATAAAATTTATTGTATGTTCTCTCTAGAGAGAACATACAATAAAATTTATTGTATGTTCTCCTCTGTACGGAGGAGCTTTTGCAATTTGACAAAAGATATAAATATATATACACTACCCACCCAGTCGAAAAAACAAAAACAATTCTTATTTCCTATTTTTATTACGTAGGCGTACCTTATTTAGCATTTTTAAGCAAGTGGCTTATTTAATTAGCAGTTAGCGCAATCAAATTCAGCCCAACGACTTCCCTGAACCTATATTTACTCAACTAAAACATGTAAGTGTCGTATATATGAAGTTTAACAACATTTCACTTATTTGCAATAGTTAAACACATGAATTCTAAAAGCAATGCACACTAATCACTTTCCGTAAGCAATTTATATAGTTTTATTACTAATTCAACTGTTTTCAATTAATTCATCTACCATTTTCATTCAATTTGAATGGTTTACAACCCACTTGCTTATATTCAATTTATTTTTAAATTTAAACAAATCAATATTATTCCAATTGATTTAAAATTCAATTTTATTCACGATCCATTCATTTACGTTTCATTCCATATTTGCTTTCATTTCATTTGATACCATTTTGTTAAGCTTGAACCATTTTCCTTTCATATCCATATTTGTTTATTCCAAACTATTTTATTTAGCTCGAAAACAATCCGAGCTAATTCATTCAATAACTATTTCCCAACTTATTTAAACCACGCTTCTATTTGAGTTCATCTTTCATTCAACACTTACTAAATTTAATAACTTAAGTTCATTTCCATTTGACCAACCTCCATTTCTTTTTACAACAAATTCTATTTCAATCTTTCATTTGATTCTTATTTAATCAAATTCCATCCATTTATTTATTCAATACAGTTAGTTTATTCACTCAATCCATTATGAATTTTAATTTCCATACTCAATTCATTCAAAATTATTTTATTAATAACAAGGCGATTTCCAATTTATTTCTACTTATTTGGATTTTATGTGCAATATAAACCATTACCACTTTAATCCAATTTCTTTTTATTTGGCGACATTTACAGTTATATTTACTCCACTAACGATTCAAGTCAAATTTGATTTATAACTTGATTTTTATTTCCAAACTTCAATATTAACTCACAAATTCCGCTTCTATTTAACTACATAAGTTCGATTTACATATTTCATTAACTAATTAGTTCTCCCCTATTTATAATCCAATACTTGATTTTTAATCTCAAAAAGAACTTCATTTAATTTTCTTAAGTGCAATTTATTTTATAATTCAAGTTTGGATTTTTGTTTTATTTTCCAAATCATCAAACAATATTTATTTTGGGTTTTCTATTTCACTTTCCAGTTTTATAAGTCACAATTTATTATTTTACACATTTCCATTCATTCTAGGCTTGAATATATTCATCTTTATTTTTAACTCGAGATTTACGCTTATTTATAACCCAAGCATATTTTTATTCCATGGATTTTTAATTCTTTTATAAGTTATTCTGATTTATTTATTCCAATCCAATTCTTATTCAACTTATTTCTGTTTACTTAAGTAAGGATCTAATTCCATTCAATATCACCCATAACTCAACTAAATTTTATTCCAATTCAATTCTATGTTAACTCAAATTTATTTAATTCAGTTCGATTCAATTTTCTTCATCAATCCAACTTTATTTTATTTTATTTTTTTACTTTTCACTTTATTTTTAAATTCCAACATTCAAAGCTCATATTTCCTTCCTAATTTAAAAATCATCTCAATTTATAAGCTTACAATCTATCTCATCAGGATTTTTAAACACCCGGCTTTTGGTTTCAAATCATTTTGTAATCTCCAACATCTTAAAATCACACTTCTCAAAAATTTTAAACCAATCCTGGTTTTTATTCCTAACAAATTCCCTTTGAAATTTCAAAAATAAACTAGTTCTTCTGAATAAATCAATTTGGCAGCAATCTGTCACTTAGAAACTCGAAAATGAACATCGTTGATGTTGTAGTCATCACCAAAGTTATTTTCCAACGACTAAAGTGAGTTCAATGCTATATCCCTTCCCAAAATTTATTTGAAACAATTTCCTTTCAGAAATACCTTCAAAATAAACACTTTTAAAATCACTTCCAAAATCTCCGGGATTTTAAATTTTCAAATTCAGGCTTAAATCAAATTTTAACTATAATTCATTTGCATAGTTTATGCTTATACAATTCCCATTTGTCTATATTTCAATTTATAAATCACATTTATAATTCACATTTATAAATTTCATTTTATAAATGAATTTATTTCCTTAATCTTTGATTATATTTTCAATTTCTAGTTAAATTTTTTACACAACAATGATAATAATTTAATATTATTATTCCTAACATCCAAGCAACCATATATGTCACGGTCCGAAGTCCAATGTTCGAAAATTGACACTAAATACCTCACTTGTATTCGACCGCCAAAGATTCAAACATCGAACTCCAGTCGGATGGAGCTTATAACAACATTAGATGAATATAAACAGCGGAAATAGAATGAATATCATATATCAACACAGATAGAACATGATACAATATCCAATACAAGATCGATCCTAAATATTAGAGTGATACAAATATGATACAACAATCCAACATACTTCAACTTCAATAAGGTCTTCAAACTCCAACACTTCAAATATTTCCAAATCCAAAGCTTTCAGAAGACTCCAAAATCCAAGCTAGCTCCAAAACATGGATAACATGCTTCTAGGCTTCCCGTGTGGAAAATTATGGGCATCCAGAGTTTAGGAAAGGAATAATAAACTCCGGGTCAGTTATGGGACTGGTATGAGTAAACAAAAATAGTTTTTTGAAATAAAGTAGTTCACTCTATCACAAACAAAACAAAGAATTTGAAAGAAATCCGCAATGCTTTTTGAAAATGAAACTACCATAAGACCTCCCACCACACACACACAATGTAAACGCAGACTTGGAGGAGATTTCTTCTTATGATAGTCAATTTGCTTAATACGAGAAAACACTTTTATATTATTATTATTATTAGTACATAGTGTAGAAAACAATTTCGAAAATATAATATTAATCTTAGCCAGCATACCACATTTCGTCGTATGCCTACTATAGTTGCCATATTTTGTAGCAGGTTACCACCACGCTGCATGGCAAGTTATACAACTAAAACCGTACAGGGCTCGTATTGTTTTGTTTGGATTTCCAACAAATGGTCAGACAAAGGAACTTCCCACATAGAAATGGAACGCCTCTGGAGGGACGTCCCCGAGAACCTAACCGGATCTCTGCTACACA
Source organism: Allium cepa (assembly GCA_030765085.1). Lineage (NCBI taxonomy): Eukaryota > Viridiplantae > Streptophyta > Magnoliopsida > Asparagales > Amaryllidaceae > Allium > Allium cepa. The sequence goes on from CM060934.1 coordinate 210,880,219, forward strand.
AGGTCGGGTTACCTCTGTAACTAGGTAACAACTGACACGAGTATGCCACCTCCCGGTCATTACCAACCTTTATCCGAAGCGCTTCACAACTGACAACCACAAAGCAATATGTTTTGCAGCAACCACACAGTAAGTATTTGGGATCCATACCATGATACCACTTATAATCCAGAAGGAAATGGACATACCCTCGGGAGGAGCTACCCCCAAATAACCTTGCTGCCACGATTCCTGTTTCGACTATAACCGGGTTGTGAGGTTTGATGAAATCTCATCCACAAATCTATGCTTAAGCCATGCTTCGATCAATAAATGATCAGCAGCACTCAGCATGCCATACTACCAAATTGGGAGTATATCACTAATAACCTTCAACTACATAACCTCTGAGCTCGTACGTCTCAGAGAAGGGTGTTAAGCTAAGAGAATAAATTCTCCGCCACCAATAGATATGTATTTGAAATACATCGGCTTTATATCTCAATTTGTAATGTCAGACATACAAACATACAAGTCTGTTCCGGGTTCGAACAGAACCGAAGGCACTTCCAAAGAAGTCCTTGCAATCCGGGCATCCACCATCCCGATCGGACTTCCCATCACTTAGGGAATCTCTATACCGTAGCTACTCGGAGTAGAGACAATCGATAGGTCATCCTATCGTTTTCGCATATACCCGGTCTTCACCACCAGTCTTCAAATGCTATCCATAACGTCGTATCGCATATTCGGAATGGGTTATACGACATAAAGGTCCTCTCCCGGCTAAACTGAATAGTGAGCGTTCAATTTAAAAACACGTGGATGTATTAATCACAAAGATTCACATATTCGATGTGGGTTTCGGATAACCAACTAGAATCCGACTCCCTATCGCATCAAAATTCAAATACCGTTTTCCGGCCAATAGGTTTTCACAATCACACAGCAGTATATTCAATACCCATATCACAGCTCAACACAAAGCATTATTACATAGCATCATATCACATAAAAGGAATATCAATCCAACACACAGTATTCAAGAATGATCAAAACACCTTTAATTCAGATAAATAAATCATGTGGTTTAAATTTATTAATCACATAGGTACTCTCATTTGAAATTTTTAAATCAATGATTAATTATCATTAATTACAATTGATTAGATCTTAATCATCCCCATTAATTAATCACCTCTTAATTACTTACCTTAATTAATTTCACATTAATTAATCTTAATTATTAGTTAATTAAATCTTAATTATCAATTAATTTAAACTTCAATTTTAATTAACTAAATAATTATTTCTTAAGAAATTATACTAACAAACCATTAATCGTTTAAATAAACCAAAAGATAATTGAATTGTTTTGATTATCTTTTTAAACCTTGTTCAATAAATTACTTTTATCACATTAGATACCTTAAAAGGTTAAAATTTAGTTTTAAACAATATTTTATTTTAATTTTCTTTTAAATTACATTATTTATTATAAATGACTTTATAAAATGATGTACCAAAAATTAAATAAATTAAAATTTAATTACTTTTAAAAACATCTCACTTAAATCCTTGATTTATTCAACTTAAGTCAAAGGTATAAATTTGAAACATGGTTAAAATTGTTTAAAAGTAAAAAAAACTGTTTTACATATTAATCACGAGACTCGCTTCGAGTCACACCCGAGAGCTTTGCTCGTTTGCTTCGGGTTTATCAGGAATTCAACCCGAGTTCCCCATGTTTCAACTTAAAAAATTTCCTAAGTAATTTCGACCCAACGCACCATAGAATTTACTCGAGACCAAACTCGAGTCACAACATGATTATCCCGAAGCCTCCTTCGAGTCGAACCCTGCTCCTTCATTTTATCAACTACTGACGCCATTAATTCGCCGTGCACATGCACAACTGGAATCGCCACCTCCGGTCATAACTCCGGCTTCCATCGAGTCGACGATCATCTCATCAAACATTCACACCACCCAGAAATCCATAGCATCAGTAATTTGCAAAAGAGTCATTTGACTCAAAATTGGGTTGAAGCTCGACCCACAAACCCACCTCACTCCAACGCCAAAGGTCACCGGAGGTAACGCGCCTCTGTCACGAGCTTCCCTTGTCGACCACGCACCTCCTCCAAATGACCTCGTCCAATCCGATGCAGCCTAAACCACGAAATTGGTCAAAATTCGATCACTGCAGAAGCATAAGCTAAAACCCTAGTTTGATGTCGACAACCACCCTCAACTGATTATAAAATCGATGGGCATTTTTCCATTAATCCCTGAGTCTTCCTCCATCTTCATAAGCAACCCCGACCCTAGCCATCGCATCGATGATCGGCAATGGCCAAAAACCCCAAAATTGATCGTTTTAGCTTATCTCGGTGAATACTGAATTAAAAATTATGAATTTGCTTTCAAAAAACATTAATTTTGATAAGCTTTCAGATGATATACCTGAAACTAAGATTAATAACGTTCGAATTTCTACAGAGTTTGAATTTTTTACTGTATTTTCAAATTTTTCAAAGGAAATTTAGTTTGTTTTGCTTAAATTCATTTTTACAATTTAAGATATGTCAAAACAAACAACTTTTTTTTGAATTCTAAGATCAAACAAGGATCGGAGGTAGGGGAGTTGGATTTTTGTACAAGGCTATAAGTTTCTATAACCTGGAACAAGATGATTCAAACTTAAACTAATAGGCACAGGCAAAGATGTGCACAAATTCATGGATTCTTGTGCCTACAACAATGTTCGACCTATTTAAATTCTATATTCAAACAACACATCAACATCAAAGCTTAGGAAAGTTCACTCACCTGAAAGGATTTCTTGGAACAGAGAGTACTTTAAATTTGTCTTTGAAAAAACTGCAATTTGATTTCTTTCTTCCTGTTTTGATCTGGAATGATTAGCTTAAGTTTGTAAAATAATGATGTTTTTTAAGGTTTGCAAAGTTATGGTTTTGAACGAATAAAACTAGATTGTATTGCATATATAAAAGAAGATTTTACAGGGGAGGCTTATCTGGTTAAGCTGTTTTTTTTGTTTTTCCTTTTCTTTATCTGCTCATATTTTTCTTCCTTTGCCTACAATTTTTGACCGGAAAATTTTATTTTTTGTGGCTTAGCAAAGTTTATTTCGGCTTGAGAAGATAGCATTAAATGCTTATGCTTCCTTCTTTGTTTACGTGTAATGTTTTTTCCTTTTGTGTAAGTACATTTTTGTTTGTTTTGTAGATTTTTTTTTCTTTCTATCTTCTTGCATAAGTCTTTGTTTGATTGTTTTTTTCTGGTTTACAAATTTACATGCACTTATGTGCTCCATATGTCATGTTATAACTACATAATCTTATTACAAACATATTTTTATTTTTTTTATTTTTTTAAATTTTATTTATGTTTTAAGAAAATTCCTAACATAGATATCTATTATTATTACTTATGTAAAACTTAAACTATCTTTGTAATATTCATATATCTTTGTCATATTAATATTAATAATATTTTATTTTGTTTTGAAGACTTCCAATTTAAATCACAAAAGTTTAAATAAGTTACCAAGTTTAATTTAAAAGTTTTGGAATGTTACAATATATTAGCTAAAACAGTTTACAAAATCTTTTCTTTTATATCAAAATATATTTTTGGATAAAATTATTTCATTCACCTAGCTTTAAACAATATTGTGTCAATTATCGTGTCAAGTGTTTATAAACTCTTCTCGAATAGCGACCAACTTACCCGATCAGAATTCATATTCCACCCAACCAATAAGCCAACACAATATTAAAAACATTTATATTCACTAACAAATACGCACTCATATCTATTAGTACACTCAAACCCATACTAGAGTACTACAGACTCTATTTTAGTAATTCCCACCAGAGCCAAGGTTATCACCAACCTAAGCTCTGATACCAACTGTGACGACCTGCAAATCCGTACCCCTGGAGTCAACACTATTCTACGTCAATCAACTCAAGATGAACCGAAATACGAACCATTTGGGTTAAAGAAGAAGAGGTAGAAGAAGAAAATAGAAAACAATATCAGAATCTAACCATCGCAGCAGAATAAAATATAATAGATAATAAATGATCTTTACACAAAAACAAATATGTCTGTTTATACATACATCATCAGAGTACATCAATCACATATCACAATTGGACAGTATTCATAACCTGTCCTCACACAAATGAATACACGGCGGAATATAAATCAAGTACGGAAGTATGTCTCGTCATCCAGCTCGCCTCCTGAGCCCCACAGCATCATATCCTGTATTCTATAATATTCGGTCTGACCCGAGCATTATAGGTAAATAACACCCGAGTCAGTCTGGAAAACCAACATGATAAATCACACTCAAATTGATTATTAGAGTTTTCAAAATCCTTTGAAAACAAAAGCATCTCATAAGACCACGTCACAAATAAACATGTCGGGTTTTTACCTTACGACAGCTAAAACAATTTTTATTAAAATTCTCTGATATTATAATAGGGTTTATATGAAAATACTTATTAAAATAGCTGAAATTTGTACATTATTAAATTCCAGCTACTAGCCACAAAGTGGGTAATACAAACAAAACTCGTAAAAGGCGCGTAGGGAGAATGGATTTCCAACTAATGACTAGGCACTGGGGTACCACCTGTCACGGTACCTGGCCTAGATCAGCATACCGAGGATCACTCCCGACCCCCTGCAACACAAGATCAGGACTATCCTTTACTGGATAATCCCGAGTAAGATCAACCCACGGTCATGATTAGCAACCGCACCACTAAGCCGAAATAAAAGGGACATCTAGACAGGGATGACCTCACCCTGAAGTGGGTGCTACCCACCTAGCCTTGCTGCATAACCCCTGATTTTCAGTCATTCCCGGTTGATGAGGCTTGAGGCTAAGCGTTACCTTTTAGATCGTTTCACTTAGAATGCTCATTGTCCACCTGACGATGTTCTGAAAGCATTCATCCATACAAGTCCGTCCCGGGTTCGAACGGAACCGAAGGCACTACTCCTACAACATCCATTTTGAAAATATCCTCAGGATTAGTAGCGACTAGCCCTTGCACTTCACTGCTCCATCTTCGACTCCGAACTCGTTTTTCCAATGAAACATACAAACTGGATCGAAGTGGTTTTCGAGAAATACATCCCGATCCCGGTCTCTTCGAAGCGATCAGCGCATTGTCCAATATTGATAGTCGGTCATTTAACTATCAATTAACATTCACAAATAACCATGAACCATAAATAATTTCACCAAATTATTTATAAATCTCAAAATATCATAATAAGATATATTTATATTTTTAACCCTTTGAAAATAGTTTCAAACCATACTTTTCTCATAAGATAAATTTCAAAATATTTATTCCCACTGAAAACAACCAAGCACAAAACTTTAGATTTTTTTTAAATAATTTATAACTCCTTATTAAAAAATATATCCTTTGAATCGTTTGAAATAAAAATTACTTTAATATTTATTCAAAATATATACTTTAATAATATTCAAAATGAAACTACTTCGATACTTTACTAAAAATATATACTATAGGAACATGAGGTTACTTTATAAATATAAAACTAGGTTTTCTCTTTTTAAAACAAAATTCCAAGTCACCTTAAATAATTACTACTATAAATAGATTTGAAAAATACTTACTTTAGAATTTATATATTTAGAAATAATAAATTTTCTAAAACATACTTTTTAAAACAACACAACTTATATTTAAAAATTTACGTTGAAAACGTACTTGGCTATCCAGGAAAATACTTTTCTCTTTCCAACTTTAAAAATAAATCACTATTTATTTTTAAACAAAATTTCTCATTCTTTAATAACTTTCCATCGTGAATTTATTCCTTCAAATATCCACTGATATATTACCTTACATTTATAAACACGTTTATAAACTTCATAGTCACATTCTCCTTTAAATTTCCAATTTCAAATATTTAAATCAATTTTCAAATTGATTTCCAATTTACTCCATTTGAAATAAATTCCTTTACTTACTCAATTCATTTCGAAATCCATTAATTATAGACTTGATTTTTATTTTTCTTTCGTTTTGGTTTTAAATCTTCTAATTGAAACATACCAATTTCCAGATGTTCCAAATTTCTTCTTTAACCTTTTCAATAATTTAAATCTTAAATTTAAAATAAATTCTTTGTTCTTTTAAATGATACCACTGGATTTTAAAATTCATTATCTTTCTGTTTAGTCAAAATTCCCTTTTTATACACGGAATTTATTTATTAAAATTTTAAAACCATTACTATTCCTATCCAGTTCATTCTTAATTTATTTAAATTCTCTATAATTATTTCACTTACAAATTCTCTTCCTTTATTTTCAAAAATCCAATTCTATATATTTTGATAACTCGGTGTACCGAAATATAATCAAGTAAACCATAGCATTCAATATTCCAATTATCATTAATATTCATCACAGAATATCGAATATTCATAACAAAGAATATTAAACAATATAAATAATTTTAAGGAATCCAGTTGGATCCCGCCAACCTGTTTCCCTGCATCCATAGATGTTAGCACAATATAAAATACCAATTCCACTTCGAGGTGGAATATTGCAGTATATGGGTTTTAAATAAAATATCATCCGCTATTATGCGGCGCATAGGGTCTCATCTGCTGTATAATGCGGGAAATCAATCATTCGAAGGTATATTATATACTACTATATATAATATTGCACATCCAATCAAACCAATCAATCAACCAATTGTTTAAATTTAACTATTTAAATTTAACTATTTAAATTAAAATTATAACCAGATGAGTGAGATTAACTCACCTTTAATTTTCATTTGCAATCCGCTTCAATATTGCCTTGGTTTACCCAATTTGACCTTGAATAATCAATTTATACGGCTTTATTAATAATTTGAATTAACCAAACAATTTTATTATCATTTATGAATTTAAGTAACTAAGAAATTTAGTTTAAACTGATAATTTCCCACCCAAATTGTATATAAAAATAATTTATATATGCCGAATCTTATGTATATGCATATTCTCTGCTTTGAACCTTATATATACATACATAAATATAGATATATATATATAAAGTCTAATAAAATACAATCTCCTTTTTAACCTATATATTTAACAAATTTATCTTATTAAAGTAAACTATAAAATTTAATAATTATTTTAATTATTATCATCCTATAAATCGAAAATTTTCCTATATAAAATTTAAATAAACCAACCCACAAATTTTATTTTTATTTATTTTTATAAAACAAAATAAATTCATAATCATTTTACTGTAATAATCTTTTGTTTTCCTGGATATATTTATTCTTCTCACACAAGAATAAATTAAATAAACAGAAAATACCAACTCACCTCGATCGCTCGAACCCCCCGACCACTCTTGAGTCGCGACCCGCTTCGCCCGCCTTCACCGAGTTCATCGACGACCAACGTTCCAAGCATCCGTGCGGTCCTCCCCATCGAACCCTCGACCTTGCGCAACCTTAACTACACTCCCTGCCCTACCTCACGCCTGAACGCCCTTGGTTCACAAGCTCGTCGATCTCGGGCGACTTCGAATGCCCAGGCCTTGACGAGTTCGTCGAACTCGATTTGATTTCAGTAGAAAGAGGGCTTGCGATTTCCTTGTTCGCCAGTATCCCCCTTTTTTCGTGCAATTGAAAAAAAGAAGAAACATGATTTCATGATTTTGAATGGAGGAGGACGAATGCGAATTGTGCCTGAAGAAGTAAAGGGGGTATGCGAATTTCTTCTTCGGCCATTTTTTTTCTGGGTTTCGATTTTGGGAAGAAAGGAAGTAATTTTTGAAGAGGAATGAAAATCGATTTTGTATATCTTAAAACAAAGGGAAAGGACGTGTGTGTCTTTTACAGGAAGATTGCGTGGAAAAAAAATGCCTTGCTTTAAAAGCAGGAAGGGTGTGGCTTATATGGGGAGGTTTGACTATCTAAATTAAATTCCATTAGATTATTCTAGGCATTTTCAGATCGTACGACCAAACGGTAATTTCAAACACTTTGAAAATTGAAATCCGACAATAATATAATATTATGGATCCAATGGAACTAGTTTCGTCGAAATCCGAGACTGTGCCTCGGAAGACTATTTTTAAATATCGATTTTAACAATAAAATTCCAAAACTTAACAAAACACTTCCAAATTCAATTTTAACACTTTTACTATCTTTGGCACTATCAATATAAATTTTATAAACCTTTAAATTATTTTTAACCGGCTTAAAACTCCAGATTCAATATTTTACCCAACTTTCAATTATTAAATTCAATTATTTAATTATCAAATAAGTAGTGATATTTGAAATTCAAGCTAAAATTAAGCTTTCAAATATTTAAAATCAATTAAATATTTCGATTTCTAATATCCAAAAATTACGGGTCGTCACATTGTAGGTGCTAAGGCTCTAAGGATATTGGTTAAGCTAAGGTTTCGACTCACTCTAATGGTGACCTTTCGATCAACTCGACACGAGAAAATTATAACTGAATCTAACAGAGATATCAAATCGGCCAAATATCTAAAAATTCCATAATCTTTCTTTCATTAAACTCAAATAGGACAAGCTGATCAAATTCCCAATCTAATTTGAAAATTAGGGTTTACAACTTTAAGAAGATACAAGATTGAAGTCAAAGAATTTGAATCCCCAAAATCAGACCCTTAGGGTCTTATTTATAATTGCGGGTTGGCACCTTTTCGACTCAATGCTTTTGACCTGGTCGAAAGATGGCTTTGTAGATCTTTCATCACCTTTAACACTTGCGCATCCTTATGCATTGCATTTGAATGGATTTGAATGCTTCCGTCTTCAATGAAAGGGGCAGGTGCGCCTTTTCACCTTGTGTTGCTTTGTTGTTGCAAGTGAGAAGGGGCATGAGCTTTCGATTTGTTAACAGGTACATCTTTGGGGTTTCGAAGGTACTGAAATACTGTAGGTTTCAATGTGGAAGGTAACTTCTGAAAAATACTCGTGGCTTGATGCAGAACCCCTCTTAGTTATGAAAGGCTTCGACCATTCTAAATGCTTAGTTATGCTTTCGAAGGGGTTGTTCCAACAAAACATCTTTTTGAGTCATTTGAATGAAGGTAAAACCTTTGGTTTCGAAAGGTTTGGCGCGAATGTGGGTCGCTGTTATTTGATGCTTTTGAAGGGTATTCCTCAACTTATTCGAAACATCTTTATGCAGGTGCAAGCATTTGTTTCGAAAGGAAGCAATTGAAACACAGGGGTGATTTCGACCCTTTCGATCCTTTCGAAAGCTTGTAATGCATCTGACCCTTGGCTGTAACATATCTTCGACTCCTTCGAAAGACTTTGTTGATGCTATTATCTCTTGTACACCCTTCTCTTCTATTCATCTTGGTTTCGATAAGGTTGAAATGAGAATTTGTGGTAACATTTCCCCCTCCCCACATGAAGGGATGCCTTTGACTTTTCAAGTCATCTACTTTGATACTCTTCTTCGTTTTAGCACTAGAATTTCCCGCCATTTCATATTCATGCACAAATCTTGGTTGTTTAATTAATTTGATCGTATAGTCTATCCTTCATGCTGACTTCCTTATAAATCGCACTTCTATCTTCCCCTCTTTCATTTACCTGCGATTAAAAGAAACTTCTAGCAAGAGTTAAAATTCTCAATTTTCTTAAATAATTCCTATTTCCAGCAAGTAAAAGCTTGAATTCAAAGTAAGTTCTTATTATCTTGCTTTTCGAATTAACTTACCAAGCTGAATTTTGATTTTTAAAAAAATTCAGGCTTTTAATTCGAATCACTGTTTTAATTTCATAATTTGAGTTTTTCGTTCATATGAAGGTATTGGATTTATTTTTATAGCTTATTTTGTTCCATTTCCCACATCAATCTGTATCTAAAATTCATCTGATTTGGTTTGGTGTTTTTTTAAGTATTGGGTAAAAATTCACTTTGGGGAAGGAAGAAATTTCCAGTTACTTCATAGAGAAGTTTATGTCGTATGAATTGTGACTTAACATTGTAATTTTACCTTTCTACCCCTTCAAAAGGGGTTAAGGCAGCTAACTTTGTTTTGCTTCTCTAACTTCTTTCGATGGGGTCAAAAGGAAGTCCAGCGTCTATCTCTTAATCGACCTCATCGAAAACGTTGATGTAGTTAATATGAAGTGGACTTCTCCAAATCATAAGTATGCTTTAGTATATTTCGATATCTTTCAAAAAAGTTGCCTGATATGTTTCACTAAATGATTACATAGTACATACTTTCGAAGGCATAATTTTTATTTTATAGGTTTCAAAACCTCTTGTACATGATTAGTTCAAATTTATTTTAGTAGATGGGAGGAGTTAGAGATTCATTTTTATTTTCATAAATTGGATTGGGGAAGATATATTTTGTTTAAGTTGAAAATTAAATCAAATATTTCGACTCGATGAAACCTACTATATCAAATCAAGTTTGGTTGTTGGTATGTTTTTGAAACAATATACCCCTTTCGACTTTCTTGGCACCCATTGTAACTACCTAGGATTTGATCATCACTTTACAGAAATATTGTCGAAATGTCCCAAAGTCTTTTCACTTATATTAATATTACTCAAACCCAAATCTTTCGACTCGATCGACATATAGGGTTTCGATAACATTCGTATTCCCTTAGTAAAATAAAGTTCATGGGTTTCGACAATGTCGAAAGGTTTATTTTTCCTGTTTATTGAATGTTGTTAGTGCATATTTATATCTAAATTAGTTGTGCTGGCTTTAATTGCTTCTTTCAATAATAAAGTTTTCCTTGAGCTTTCGACATTGTTGAAGGGTGTTTGTTGGAGGTCCACATCCATTTTCCCTTTTGACACTATTGAAAGTTTAACAAATTTCATTTTCCTAAACTAACTCTAACATTCTTTCAAGGATATGAATTTCATTTTTTGGTTTTTATTTGATATCCTTGAAAAATGCCGATTACATAACAAATTATAACTTTTTACAGATGATTTCGCCTGGCAGGATCATGGGCGTGAAAATGACTTCTTAAAAAAAAGAAAAAGATACAATACCGAAGATGGAAGCTTCTCTAAAGATACGTGATAAGATGGATGCAATTATAAATGACCTCGGAATCACTGAGGTGGAAGGTATTCTCCCAAATGATAGCGACACCATCCAAAGCCATCCTAAAGAATATTTCGCCTATACTGCTATCCCTATTTGGCATAGTGGCTTCTTACCTTTCCTAGATTTCTTATCCAAATTCTACACCTACAAGGGCATTGCTCCCATCCAGCTATCTCTTAATGTATATACGTATCTTCTATCCCTGAAACTTATGGCCCAGGAGTTAGTGATTTCTCCACTAAATGTTGAAGTTATGAATCTAGTTTAATTAGTTAAAATCGGCAACTTAAATAATCAAATTTTTAGAGCTAATTCCCCTAAAAGGTTAATTTCAGAGGGAGTAAACAAATTCAGAGATAGGGAAATGCAATTCTTCTTTGTCAAAAGCATTCCCAATATAAGTGTGGTCTTCTCTTCCCCTCGTAAGTTAATCATACTCTTTATTTTTATTCAGTTTCTTTCTTTTTCTAATTTACACTTCTTTGTCAGGTCCTTCCGCTAAAAATATAAATGGCATTGACAAGAGCACTATCAAACTATTAATTGCTGCTTCGAGTAGCATGGGAAATAGGCTTAATTTATTGAATCCCTCAAACCTTTAAAAGTATTCCCTTTTACCATCAAGTCATATGGTCCATGATCAACCTCCCCTAGTTCAACACACTTATCGAAGCAAATGCTTCCTATCTTTGAGTGATCCGAAGAACTTCTTCCTAATGACTTCAATTTGCCACAATCACTCCGGTAGGTTTAAACATAGTACTTGCAGTTTGGTGTTGTGTTACTTTTTCAATTACTCCACTGACTTGTAATTTTTTGAATCTTCAGCAACAACTCCGCGGGTTGAACCAATCATAAGTGATTTGGCTCTCCCAACTTCCATATCCTGTGCCTCATCTTTGACTCAGGCCATTGCTAGGTCAAAGATAGTTGCTAAAAGGAAACTGGGTAAAGTGGCCGTGACCGAACCATCGCTCAAAAAAGCCAAAATTGTTGAAGTTCTAGATTCTCCACCACTAGAAGAGAGTGAGGCTGTTGATATGAGTAAAACTTCAAAGAGTCCAATTATTGAAGCTTCTATTGATCGAACCAAGACAACTCCCTCCAAGGATGATCCTTTATTTCGCATCATCATTTTCTACTTTCCTCACGTCATTAAGCAAATGCAAAAGGACTTTGGCACTTCAACTCCCTTTGGATCCACATCACTTATGTATACAAGTGATTTTGAAAAGATAGTTCAATCTATCATTAATCCTTTGCTTCTATTCACTAGCCTTCTTTAGTTCCCGATCCAGCGGGTCACCATCGGCCTCTTATAGAACAACAATTCCTGTTACGTTTCACATTATTTATCCTTATTATCATTATTTTTTACTGAATGGTGACTTGCATCATACTCTTCCTTTTAGATTTCCAAAAGCCTGCTCTCTCTGCAACAAAACGCATTAAAAATCCTCCGTTGAAACATCTAGGCTTGGAGAGGAAATTTCAAACTTGAACATTCAAGTCGTCTCCTTGTCTGCTTGTAAAAATGAAGCTATAATGGAACTGGAGAGATTGAGAGCCTATCTTGCTTAATCAGAGTCTATTATTTATGAGGAAAGAAAAGCACATCAACTTTTGGCTGATGAAAATCTAGCTATGAAAATAGCTCTAAAAGAGTCTAAAGATGAAAAAGCTCAAATAGCGGCTAAACAATCCCCTCTCATGAAAAGTTGGGGAAAATGAAAACATTCTCTAAAGTTGGCTGTCAATGTCATCTCTGGTGCTAAGCAACGAGGGTCACAATTTCTAAATACTTCCCTTGATGACATCATTGTTAACACCTATGAGGACGCGCTGATGCTTGCTTATGCCGACAACATAGAAAAATGCCTAGATTTGAGCTTTCCTTCTCTCAACCATGCCTTGTTAATAGATTTATGGCTAAAGTCAAAGAAATCGAGCAGGGGTTGAAGTTCCTAAAAGAGAGGAGACTGATGCCTCCAAATTCTTATCCTTCGAAGTCCCTTCCTTCGAAATAGATTATAATTCTAAGGATAAAGGCGATAAATATGAAGCCGCCAAGGAAGAAGGCAGTAATGACGACAACAACAATGATAATGATGACGATGATAATGATGATAATGTAGATGAACGACAAGGTTTAGGTGGCGATGGGGGTGGTCAGTCCGATATTCATGAAAAAGATGACGATGACAATACCGGGGCTTCAAAAAACGTCATCCCCGATCCAACCACCCATGAAGCAAGCCAACTTGAACCCCCAGAGCCTTCAAACTTTGTAGAAGATACTGCAGACATCGATGTCGATGAAAAAAGAGAGAAAAACAGGTCTCTCAAACTACAATTTCCATTTCTTATGTATGGGATTCCTTATTTAGATGGCTTTCACTTCCAATAATAGTTTGCATCTTTTATTTTAGATAAGGAGGAAATCCATTCACCCTTATCAAACTAAAGTTGATAGAAAACAAGCAAAAATAAATAGCTTTTATAGCGAGTTGAATAAGCAGTTAAAAGAACACAATATCCTCTCTGATAAGTATCATAGGCTTAATAGAAGTGCGACAGTGCTAGTGTCTTTCAAAAATCAAGAAGTCGTCCCATGACTGAGGAGGGCATGCCTTCGATATGATAGACTTTTGAAAGAGAATTGGGAGTTAATTACACTCTTTTGGATGTTAATTGAAGAGAGGAACATCCTTGTAGACTTTTTATACAAGCCTTAGACACCCAATTGTAGATTTTTCATACTTAGGTGATTTTAGTGGGGTCTACTTAGGTGTTTATACAAGAGATATTTGGACGAATTTGGATTTCATCCACATCCGGGAGCCTGAAGGAACTTACCACGAGTCAAATCAATTCACCAAGAGTTGCCTCCTAAAAAACTTAAATACTATAAGGACAAATTTGTTATGAACCGGATTAACATTCATAATTCTGTAATAATATTTGTTTGTGAATTTATTTCTCTAATTCACTTTTATACTTAGCAGTATTTTATTATGTTATCATTAAATGAATGTCCCTCAGGTAGCATTATTTCTAGAGATTATTTAAGCAAGTATTTTAAACTAAGAAGGGATTACATAGAAAAGGCTACACTTTTGAAATCTTCAAAATTAGCCATATATTGCTTTCTTAAGAATTTGCAAAAGAATTACATGGAACATGCTCATCTTTGTTTCGATTTTCTTACTGAAGAAAAAGAAAAGCTTCTTAAGGAAATTTGGATATATCATACCAAATTGATATGTGGTCATGATAGTCCTCCCGTCGGGGAGTATGACTATAACAAATATACTCCAATTATTACCCCAGAAGGATTTAATGCCCCTTTTGATTCGACGGTTACCCTTTCAGCTAATTCCTTGAATAAAATCAAAAGGATGTTTCTTAACTTTAAACATGAAACAAGCGTCCAATGGAGTTATACCTTTTGTCTCATTTCTACTTAAGTTGCAATCCTTTATTGTTATAATAGAAGAGACTTATTATTTTAGTCTTCACCTTACTTTCTTTTTATTTGTTTAAATAGGAGTTACAGTTATTTACAACACTACTCTCGGTAGATTCAACTTCTCGCTTTATTGGTATAGAGATAGGCTGTTAGCAGATATTGAGAAGAGGAAGCTTCTTAGCGATGCTTTGTCCACTCGTTTTCAAAATAATACCGAAGTTCTAGAGTGGCATGGAAGATATCTGCTTCAAAAGAAAATTGTTAGAAATTTCAATAATTAAATCATATCCTTCAATTGAAATGAAATGATTACCATATAGAAGCGTCAAACTAAATCAAATCCTTCAATTGATTTTGACCACTAGTTGTCCAAACTTCTCCAGCAAATAAGTGATTTGGAGACTAAACTAAAGGATAGTCAAGCTCAATGTGAATCACTAGAATTCATTATGGGGAATAACGTTTCAAACATCGATTCGCCAGCTTCTTCCATTATTCTATCTGTTGCAAAATCAAAAAGGTTTACTTCCCTTGCCATTCAAAATTTTCCTGCTATGACTAACCCTCCTCGTGGCTTAGACGAGATGGTAGTAGGGGTATGGTGTAGGAAAGTCAAATTTGATATGATGAAATATTTTGATGAGCAACAGAGAGTGAGATACTCGCAGTGCATAAATGAGTATGCAGCTAAGATTCAAAAACTTGAACGCGAAAAGTATCTTCTTCAGAAGCTTATTGCTGATTTAGAAAGGGAAAATAAAAATCTCAAAGGTGCAAACAAAGCCTTTAATCATGCTTTAAAGATCCACATTGAATCTATTAATGATGACGAAAAGATAAGGAAAAAGAGAAGAAGCTTAAGGAAGTTCTTCGTATTGCAATTCATCACATCGTTGATCCCTTAATTGCTGAGAATCTAGATTAGGTTGTTCAAGATTAATGAAATGTGTGTGTGTGTGTGTGTGTGTTTGTGTGTGTGTGTGTGTGTAGGTATGTATGCATGTACCATATACTTGCAAATAATTTCATAAATTATGAGAATTTTGTAAATATCGCCTAGTCTATAGTCCTTTCTTATAATGTCATTTCTGAATCAACTTTCTAATTACTTGGTATATGGCTTTTATATTTGCTGATCCACTCAGTCTTCCTTTTTGATCTTATTTCCTGAAAAGTATGAAGTAAACAATATTATTTATTTTTAACTTGAAATCTATATAGAAGTTTATTTATATTATTAGTGGAGGTTAACAGATCATTATGTAATCAAATGATAGTAGGTGAAAAGTAATTTTAGAATTGAATACGGTTGAATGTTTTGAAACCCATCTTTGGTAATGATGAGAGAAAAGCACGAATTCAACTTCAATTATATTGATAGAATACCAGAAATCCAATGATAAAGAACCAGAAATTCAACTCTGGATTTAATTATTGATGTTTAAAAATTCATCTTCTGAAGATAGTCAATAATAATCCTGTAATAGAAGTCCAGAAATTAGTCTGAAAGTTTATAGTAAAAGTCCAGTGACTTAAATTTGGGCATGAAATTTAAAAGCAAGAAAACTGAAACCTAGATTCATATATTTGTAGATGATAACCAAAAGTCCATAATAATAAGCTTCTTAATGGAGATCTTTATCCCAGATTCGGGCATTAATGAGTGAAGTTCAGTAATTAATAGCAATAGCCCTGAAACCCATATTCGGGTATGATGTAGACCATAGATTAAAATACCCAAAACCCATATTCGAGTATTAATAACTGAAGTTTCAAACTTAATAATGAAAGACCCGAAACCCAGGTTCGGGTATTAACAAGTGAAGTTCAAATATTCTCCTTTGATGACTAATTAGAGACTATAGATTCTTATCGAAGCACTCTATTCTGTACCGCTCCTTGGATTTTGACTCTTTTGACATGTGTTACATTTTAGGCTTTATATGTTGTTGCTGTTTAATTTGCTGCTTCTTGAGCTTGGATGTGTCTTAGTCCATTATTTGATGTGCCACTTCTCGAGCTCAGATACCTTAGTCTGTTGTTTGATATGCCGCTTCTTGGGCTCAGACATCTTAGTCCGTTGTTTGATATGTCGCTTCTTGGGCTCAAGCGTCTTAGTCCATTGTTGACTGGTGCGCTTGGTTAGCTTATCGACAATCTGGACCCAAGGACTTGCCCAACCTTCCTCCAGGAGGCACTTTGACCTGGTCATAACATGGCGTGATCAAGAGCTGTTTGGTGCCCTAGCCAGGCCATAGCATGGCAGGACCAAGGGCTTACTTCATCCACTCTCCAGGAGGTGCCTTGACCTGGCCATAGAGTGGCGTGATCAAGGGCTTATTCAGTGCCTTAGCCAAGCTATAGCATGGCGGGATAAGGGCATACTCTGTCCTCCCTCTAAGAGGCGCCTTGACCTGGCCATAGCTTGGCACAGTCAAGGGATTGTAGATGCTTTACTCTGGCCATGATGTAGCATTGATAAAGGCTTACTCTAACCTCCCTCCAAGAGGCGCTTTGACCTGGCCAACTCGACGCGAACAAAGGCTTTGATCACTTAAGATAATGTCTAAGTTTAAGGAGAATTTTACTCCTAACCATGTAGATTTTTCTTAGTAAAGCAGTTCTTTATTGACTTCTTCTAAGATCTCTTTACAAACTCATTAATTTTTCCATATTTGAAAAAGTAGATTATCATTCCTTCGAGTGCTCTGCATTGATTTGTTTCATAACCATTCATCATATGGTAGTGGCAAAAAGATCCTCCCATATTCCTTTCATATTTAGGTTTTTTCTTTTGTGATAGCCAATAGTTGAACTCTTCCCTGATTAGCAGATAAACTTTCTCGATTGATGTTGTCAAACTGCATTCCTTAGAAAATCTCGACTTAAAACTTGTCTTTTGAGGGTGGTTTCTAGATCCTTTGTTACTTGGTTCTATATTTTCTCCCTCAATGACTAGTTTTCTTTTTAAAACCCTTTGAAGTTAATGTGTTGGTAGTGTCCCACTTGTTGCCTGATGCCATTTGTGTGCAAGGTGTCGTGCTCGGCCATCATTCCTTCTTCAAAGATTGTGCCTTTGGTGTAATATTGAATGGGTTCCTCATTTGATCAAACAAGTTATCACTTTCATTTTTCTTTTCTTCTAAGATAAAGATAGGGGTGGAGCCAATATGAAAAGGGTTTAAACTCCATTTGTTTGGATCATAGGATTCAACATTCTTTTTCCTCATGATCCTTAAGGCCTCCATTCTTAACAATTTTTCTTCATGTAGATATGAATCATTAATTGTTCCATAGAAGAATCAAACTGGGTGTGGCTCCAAGGATCCTTGCTCGGATCATTTGACTTTGCTAATCATGACGAAGTGAAGTCTAAAGTGGGTAAGCTTGGATAGGAATGGGTCAGAAGAAAGTGGAGTTAGAAGTTCAAAAAATACGAGATTCATGCCTTTCTTCTAGCACCAAAATGTTAACAAGAAAACTTGTCAGTACCCCAAAGTTGAATTCAAAGTGTAGATGACTCTTTCGAGACCCTCATTCAAAAAGGTTGAAGCAGTTGATATCTCTCAATCAGGTTAAGATATCCATAATCCATTTTTTTTCTTCGGTTTTCCTTTCAAATAGGTTATAGTAGTTGGAAATTCTTCCTATCTAACCTTTCAACTAAGACGAAACACCTAAAATCCCTCTTGTATTACCTACAAACGAGTTAATCTGCTTCAGTACTCTGTCGAAACCCCATATCGAATCAGTTGACGAGACCTTAAGGTTGGCTTTAATGAGTTTACGATGTGGGTTGGGTGGATTGGTTCCGACTTCTTCGGAAGCTAACCTTTCGACAACTTGAGTGTGGGTGCTAAGGCACTAAGAATGTTGGTTAAGCCAAGGGTTTCGACTCACTGTAGTGGTGACCCTTTGATCAAGTTGATACAAGAAAATTATAACTGAATCTAATAGAGATATCAAATCAACCAAATATTTGAAAATTACATAATATTGCTTTCATTAAACTCAAATGGTACAAACTGATCAAATTCCTAATATAATTTGAAAACTAGTGATTACAACGTTAAGAAGATACAAGATTGGAGTCGAAGAATTCAGATCTCCAAAACCAGAC
This sequence comes from Allium cepa, assembly GCA_030765085.1. NCBI lineage: Eukaryota > Viridiplantae > Streptophyta > Magnoliopsida > Asparagales > Amaryllidaceae > Allium > Allium cepa. The sequence goes on from CM060934.1 coordinate 210,898,972, forward strand.
ACCTAGGGTCTTATTTATAGGTACGGGTTGGAACCTTTTCAACTCAGTGCTTTCAACTTAGTCAAAAGGTGGCCATGTAGACCTTTCATCACCTTTAACACTTACGCATCCTTTTGCATTACATTTGAATGGATTTGAATGCTTCCTTCTTCAACAAAAGGGGAAGGTGCGCCTTTTCACCTTGTGTTGCTTTGTTGTTGCAAGTGAGAAGGGGAATGAGCTTTTGATTCTGTTAACAAGTACATCTTTGGGGTTCCAAAGGTATTGAAATACTATAGGTTTCAATGCAAATGGTAACTTCCCAAAACAGTTACAGCTTGACGCAAAACCCCTCTTAGTTGTGAAAGGCTTTGACTGGTTTGAAAGGCTTAGTTATGCTTTCGAAGGGGTTCTTCCAACAAAGCATCTTTCCGAGTGATTTAAATGAAGGTGAAACCTTTGGTTTTGAAAGGTTTGGCGCGCATGTGGGTGGCTGTTATTTGATGCTTTCAAAAGGTATTCCTTAAATTATTTCGAAACGTCTTCATGTAGGCGAAAACATCTGTTTCGTAAGGAAGCAATTAAAGCGCAAGGGTGCTTTCCACCATTTCAATCCTTTTGAAAGCTTGTAACACATCTGACCCTTGGCCATAACATCCCTTCGACTCCATTGAAAGGCATTGTTGATGCTATTATCTCTTGCACATCCTTCTCTTCTATTCATCTTGGTTTCGACAATGTTGAAGTGAGAATTGGTAGTAACAGTTACATGGTCGCTTGTTTGGTTGTTTGGTTGTTTTTGGTTGAAAACCTCGATTTAACGGCAAAAAGTGTTAGGTAATATCTTGTGTCTTAGGGTTTCATACATGCAAAAGTCCAATAAATGAGATAAGTTATAGAGGAGGGTACGGATGCATTCTAATGGATTTGAAGGTGGAAGATAAGGCTTTGGACTTCAAGATGGATACCAAATGTTCTCATTTGGTTTGTACTTATTCGTTTTTGTTAAGTACAAGACCAAGGTGGTTGGTTTTGACCTCTATAGAGTGGTCAATGTCCATCATTATTTTTGACGGGCAATTTAGCATATTTTTAGCTTGGATGTTGAGGAGATTTCATGGCATGTAATTTGATGATTTATTCATGTGACTAACTTAGAATCTTAATGTTATTGCTCTAGGAAGAGCGATTTCGAGGGTGAGGCAATGATTCATAACTTCAACATGAGAGTTGGTACTTCGGATTATGACTTGATGGTGTGTAGAGTAGGTTTCAAGATTGATAGTTTTAGGACTCTTTTGATTGTGCTGGATTTGTTAGCTCGTTCATCATGGGAGGATGGCGATGTAATAACATGATGAAAAGTCTTGTATCTTCGGTCTGTAACTTATTGTGGGAGTAGGTAATAAAGATTAGACACTTTGTATCTTCGTTTTTGTGACTTGAGTAGGGAGTAGGTATTGAAGAGTCTCATGGTGGGAGTCATTGAGTAGAGGGACGTAATGGGAAATAGTGGAAATTGTATTAGGCTAGTAGGGCTCGGATGAATGTGCATGTGCTAAGAATCATTGATGACTCGGAGTGTTTTCTGTTGTACTTTAAGCATGGATATTGTATAGTGGGGACGCACATGGATTAATAGAAAGGATCCATATGCCCTGGACCTATGGCTTTGGGTCTAATGTCCAGCTTTTGGCTGTGAGACACGTAAAGTGTACATTAGAATGGGGGCCATATGAGTTATCATATATTTAGAGCACACTAGATGGCGTTTAGCATTGTTTTGTGGAAGCTATGTTTGTTATGATTGCTTTACTAGCCGCATGTCACCCTGGGATGTCACACGAGGTAGGTATTATGCATATGAATATCTAGACAACCTGACTTTACTTAGTTATAGAGTAGCTATTATAGATGGAGATACCTAGGCACGCCGAAAATTTACTGAGTATAGAGTGCCCCTTTTATGATGTTATAGAGTAGCATATTATCAATGTTATGTGTCAACTCTTTGGTTGCAGGAACAAATCAGGTATGATTCGTTTTCCCTATCTTACACACATATACTATATCAACTTTTACACTATTTTGGGACTGTTTTATCGCTCACACCAGACTGTTGTCTGACCCAAGGTTTTATGCTTTGCTTCTTATTATCCCAGGTATGTCAAAATGAGTAGAGTAGAGAGCATATGTGTATGGCATATGAAGTTCTATGGATGGACTAGCAAGAGGTGACGTTTACCCATACTTATATTTGTGTTGTTATTGTATATTCTGCTATATGACACTGTAGAACCTTGGCAGTGTTTGACTTACTATTATTAGAGATACTATATCGTTTGATTTTATTATCTATTGTATAAATTGTATTGCTATGTTATATAACTCTATGGATCTTATACTCTGATGATTAGTTTACATTGTTATTAAAATCTCGATAGTTTTATATCTGTATTAACTATTATATTTACTCTGATGTGATATGAAATATATGACAGCTTATGTGACTATTTAATGTATTCATTTTCTTCTTATCCATTCTCTTCCGTGTATTTCCTCTTGTTTACTTCTTTTCTTTCCTTTAACAATCGTTATGCATCATAGTTGTAAGGTGGTCATTACAATTGGTATCATAGTGTAAGTTACATGATTAACTTGAGTTGATAACACGATTTAAGAGAGATATTGCCTTAGAGTGGATCTATAGTGTATGTATTATATGAGAGAGTTTATATCTATTATATATTTTGTTTCAAAACTATATAGTAGTATATATATAGTGTATAACTTATATTGCACACATAAGGACTATCGATGCGGCTTTTTTATAAGAGACGAATCGTCCTTATTATAGAGTAGGAATAATCTGGCATATAAGAAATATTGCTATTGGTTTCATCTTCAGAGTTAGGGAGTGGGCAGGAACGGGGTCTCTAACCCTTGTTCGTAGAGATGGTGCGAATCATTTCTTGGAATGCCTAAGTTTTTCTGGATGATTATAGTGCTAAGTGCAAATGGTTAGAGTCAACTTTGCCAACCTGTATAAAGACTACGGGTGTCTAGAAGGTAGACTGTTTCTTGGAATGAAGTCGGCTATTAAAATGCAAGATTGGATGGTTACTTGAAAGAGGATCTTCGATAACTTGGAGTTAGATGAAACGATGAGGTAGAAGTTGACCTTTAGATAACTCTGAGAATGAACAATGAACTAGTTGAGTGCTTATATAACTTCAATTCCCAAGGGTTGATTTATTTGGGATTAGTTTATAGTTTACTTTGAAGAAGATTTGACTTTTCCAAAGCCGGTGTTTGTTAGAGAATTCGCCGATTTGAATTACGACGATATGTCTATGTTAGAGTATGTGGCCGAATTCAATATACTATCGAAGTATGGTTTATTTTTCATTGATACCCCATACGGAAAGAATGAAAATTTAACATTGGGTTGAGTGATCGTCTTGGGAAGCGATTGATTGGTCATATTGATGAGGGCTTTGTGAAGATAATCAAGAAGGCTTTATGATATGAGTGCATGTGCTCAGTGAAGAATGGTTGTACTGAACTAGCTGAGTATAGATAGATAGTGAAAGCATAGTTATTCATTGTCGTTTTGATTTCATCGAGTGCTGTGTCGCCGAAAGAGAAGGGAAATGGCATTACCACTTGAGCTATGCTTTCCACTTATGGTGTTCCCTTATGTGTTTTATTTAACGTCTAGGTTTCATATTCCTTTGTATCTTGATTTGATTTAGATACTGGGATTGAGGCTACAAATGGTTTACCAACCTTTAATTTTGACGGACCTAGTTAAGGGCTCACCCAACCAATACATGGTTTTTTGAGGCTTTGTCTTACTGAGTCATGCATGTTTGTTTGTTTTCAATTATTAGTTTTGTGGTTAAGTTGGGTTCGGTATTATGGTTTGGAAATGGACTAGCTGAATAGGGTACAGAATAGTGATGGACTGGGAGTGGCCGTTGGTAATGATTGAGGGTTGTGGAGGAGCAAACAGTAATGATTGGCTGCCTATAAAGGATGGAGTTATAGTTATCTTTCTATATTCGCTCGATATTCTGCATGATAAGTTATCATTTGCGCCTGTAGCTTGAGTATCCGGACATATCCAGTGAGGTGATAGGATTACCACCATATGAAGAATGAGTTCTATATCGATTTGGTCAGAGGAGCTAGAGCAGTAGTTGTGGCTTTAAGGCATATGGTGCCCAAAGAGCATAGGAAATTAAAGGTGCAGGTGGATGACCTATTGAGATAATGATTCATTTATAGAAGCATATTTGGATAGGATGCACCTATAGCGTTCACCACTATGATGGATGGCTCTTTGGGGTTTTTTTGTTGTTGTCATGAACTGAATGAGATGATAAATAGGTATCTGCTCCTATTTGTTAATGTCTTGTTCGATCAGCTCTATATCATGAGGATGTTCACTTAGTTGGACCTTGCACTTGGGTTTTCACCAACTTAGAGTGTTTAGTGAGAGAGCATTGAATATAGTGTTTTGTACACTACTTTGATTTTTGATTGGTTGGTTATGCCGTTCGGGCTAATCGACATTTCGGCATGCCAAGTTGATCTCATGGACTGTGTTTCGAGAGGTCACTTAAGTGAGTTGCGCTTGTGCTCATGGACGATATTTTCGTCTATTCATGGATGAAAGAAGAGCATATGGCATGATTGATGGTTGTATGATAGGTGTTGAGAAGGCACTGATTGATTATGATATTTTAGAGTATCACTTTTGAAGGATGGAAGTGAAATGCTTAGGTCACGTTGTTTTAGATTTGAACACCACTGTAGATCCTATAGTTACGGCAGTCTAGGATTTGAATAGACCTAAGGTAGTGTTGGTTCCTGAGATGATGGTTTTGATCATAACAATCTTAGGACTTGCTATAAAATATGAACACTAATATCTTTGTCTAGATATATATGTATATGCAGGATATATATATATATATATATATATTAAGGTAATGAGAATAAAGACTGTATAGTATAAAGATTCAAGACTGATGAATTCAAGATTGTAGAAATCAACACTGAAGGCTCATGAGTATCAAGATTAGTCAAGATATCAAGATAAGTAATAGAGTCTAGATTTATGTTAAAACTTCATAATAGCACTAAAATCTTTATTCGGATTTTAATTATGGAATGGAATCCACCTTCTCGCTTTAATAGTGGGATGGGACCCACGACCTCTTTAGTGGGATGGGACCCACGACCTCTTTAGTGGGATGGAACCCACGACCTTCTCTAGTGGAATGGAATCCATGAAAATTTCAAAATGACTTATTTTTAGATTTTTTCAAAACTATCTTTTTAAAAAGACGTCTCTCACGGTTTAAATATTTTAGCCTTAATTCAAAACTATTTTTAATCATATTACTTACAAAATCTTTTCCTGTTTTTTAAACTATCCTTGATTTTAATATTTTAGCTTTAAATCTCAAAAATATATTTTAAAGAAATCTATGCTTGGTTTTTAATATTACTTTTATATTATAGATTATATATTTTAAGATTACTTTCTAAAACTCTTTTGTAAGCTTAAACTATATTCAAAATGGTTTACAAAGTTTAGATTTTGTTTTTTATAATAGAAATCATTTTAAAGCAAAATCAGTTTTCAAAAATAACATAGGCATGTCGATATACCTATACCCTTCATGTTGACATGGTAGCTGTTTTAAAATTCAAATTTTCAAAAGAAGTGTCTATTCATCATAACCATTCACGAATGGATATGACCGTTATTCTCCTAGTAGTTTTCAATGAATTTTCACTCAAGATTTCTTTGTTTTCTCTCCTCTTTCTATTCCATTCTTATTTTCAAACATTCTTGACAAAACTCTATCGAAATCCTAAGTGAAACAAACTCAATCGTCTCTAATTTGATTCTCTACCACTCTCTCTCAAAGATCTTGGTGCTATTCAGAGTTATAGAATTGTTTTTAATCAAAGATTGGAATATCGAAGTGTATCGAGTCTTTCTCTATCAAAATGTGATTGGAAATGGTGTGATTGTGGCCCGTAAATCAATTGGGTGTGATTGTAGCCATAAATCAATTAGTTGATCTTGTAGCTTGGTTAAATTAAGAGAGTTTGCCATAGACTCGAAGATAGGAGGGTGTATCTCGTGGCCTTGAAATCAAGGTTGTAATATCGACACTATATTTGAAAAGAAATGTGCATAAGAAATTGTGTGGGACTGGGTTAGGGTGACTCCAAACCAGTATAAAATTCTAGTGTGTTCTTTTCTTTACTGCTTATATTTACTATTTGCATCTGTGTCTGGATCTATGATTGTCTCTGTGTTTGTGAATTGCATCTGTTTGGGTTTAATTTGAAAAGATTTCAAAAGGATTCATAAAATTAATTAAACATTATTCATCCTCTAGTGTTAATTCTGCCTTAAGATCTGTAATCCACATTTCCAACAGGCAGCAACACCGTTAGCCGATCTAATGGGAGAGGATCAAACTTTATTTTTAGATGTGATGTATGGGCACGCGTTAGTGAGCCTAAATAAGAGGTTTACGAGTGCACCTATGTTACTCATTCTGAGTTGGAATAAGGAGGCGATATTATACATATGCCTGTGTCACTTGCAGTACTGATACCAAAAAGTAAGGTTTTCACATGTTAGTTGAAACTTGAAACCTCATGAGAGGAAGTATCCAACTCTTGGTTTGGAGTTACTGGCGATAGATTTTGCTTTAGGGTTGGAGGCACTATCTTTTAGGATAGGGGATCAAGTGGTTCAGTGATTCCACATCATTGGAGTATCTCTTCTTCCAGAAGGATCTCAATCTTCGTCGATAGTGATGGTTGGAATTCTTAGCCTCTTATAACTCTGACATTTCCTATACATCCATAAAGGAAATGTATTTGTTGGTGCTTTGAGTGGAAGACATGCCAGTTGAGGAGTAATATTCCTAGAGTGGGTATTGCTCGAGTTTATCAATGGTTATAATTTCATAACATGATGAGCTATGGCCAAAGGTGATGGCTAGTTTAACCATAGGGCCTACTTTGATTTAGCGGATTGGTACTAGTTGGAGGCATTAGGCTAGACTAGTGGAGAGTGTGGTTAAACTAGAAGAACAAGTAGTGCAGTAGAAGTGATAGAGTGCAGACCCAACTGAGACTGTTGGTTCCATAGAAATGAGAGATTGGTTGTTCTAGAGTAATAGGAACATATATCTATTGGCTGCATCTACGTATCAAGGATGACTGAGGATGGTATTATAGCATTCGAGTCACTGTCGAGTGATTGACAAATAATGCTAGATTTATATTCTTCAAGTCTAGTAGACCGAATTTATCGGGTTATATAGAGGATGGATAGTGTGATTCCATTGTGTGCCGAGAGCATTGTAAGTGGTCGAAACCTATTGTTCTGTAGCGGGTTTTGGGAGAACTTACAAGAGGCATTTGGGAATCTAACACTGAATCGATTATATGATATTGAAACTAAACCAGAGACTTCAAGAACTCATAGGCCTATTCATACCGATGGATATGTTACAAAATAGATTAGGAGGAGGGCAGTGGAGTAGTAGAAGTTAGTGGAATGAAAGTTAAGACGATAGGATATGGAAGACCGAGAAGAGCATGAGGACCACTTATCAGGAGCACTTCATTTGTATCATTGGCTTTCGTATTGGAAATAATATTCGATGTTTTATACTAGATAGTTTAGTATTTCTCATATTTGGATAGGCATAGATGTTACTTCCCGATGTTGATCTTACGTATGCAAGGTTGATGTTGATTGTTTGCATTTAATATGATATCTATGCTTGTATGGTTATTAAGCATGCGGTATAGCTATAGCTTGATATCGCATACTTATTTGAGACGATTATTGTATATAATCTAGTATGTTTAAATACATTATGTATACACATCTTTGTTGTAATAGGATTTTTCCTAAACCTAACCCTGCAAAGGAGGTGCTGTTGAATTTTTCTGGAATCTGGGGTGCTTTGAAGGCCTATGGGTGAGAAGATGTTCTCCTTACTTTGTGATTTTGGGGACGAAATTCTATAAGGAGGGGAGAATGAAATGACTCATATTTTTAATGATCGGATATTTAAATAATTAATTTAAATATCGAATTGTTAATTAAATGAAGGCCCAAAAATTTGATTTTTGCATATGGAAAAATCACGACTCGAGACTACTTCCGTTGAGTTTGGATTGACGTTGTGAATTAAAATGAGTAAAATAATCGCTATATTTGAAGATCGGATAATTCTATGGTCGAAAAAATCTCGAAATGCGTGAAATTTAGCAACAAGATTTATACCATTGGATTTGAAAAAATGAGTTGATGTATGCAGGCAAGTTTCGCTGTAATCGAATGCACCATGTGATCATACAGACTTGAAATGTACGATTTTTTATTCGAGAAATCAAATAAACAATTAATTAAATATTATTATAAATTTCTTCAAATCAGATCGCTCCCTCTCATTTATTCAGTTACTATTCCATAAAGAAAACATGGCCACCTTCCCCAAAATTTTTCAAAATCTAGATCGGGTGATTTACTCAACTTAAAATCATGATATTGGATTCACTAACACTGTAGAAAGGAGAACCTCGCGCTAATATAGGCGATTCAGTGTGTGACATCGTTTAGCGTTGGTCGTGTATGGTTTAACATTGGAGCCAATCCATGGCGAGTTAGGCAAAATGGAAGATCACCATCGACTTTCTCTTGCCGGCATCCACCACCACCATAATTAATAGGTGGTTTGATCATCTATAGGTGAGTGCAACATTTGAAGGTCGATTGCCTGGGGGTAATGTCGCGATCTGATGGGAGGAAGCGGAGGTGTGGTACTTTGGTGCGTTGCTAAGAGATCATGAAATGGAGTTCATTGGAGGAGACGATGGTTAATTTTATGGATTAGAGAGGGAGTATTGGAGAAAGAGTGCATGGCAATACACTAATACTTGTACAGATATGGGCTTGGTTGGAGAAGAAAGATTAGTGTTGATTAAGGTTATTAATTAATTGATTTAGTTAATTAACTATTTATTAAATCTGATTCTTATATGATCCATATCTTTTTCATACGAGGTCCATTTTGGATGTGGTTTCTTGCATTGCACTTGTGATGGAGAGGTCTGTACAATGGCACCGGTTTGGACGGATTTTATGGAAGTGAGTGACATTGTCTCTCACTATACTGTAATTGGTTGTATAGTATCAGATCGACGTTCTGAAATGATTTTTGGTTTTAAAATATAATTTTCCTATACTTATATATCTATAGATTTTGATAAAAGAAAATAAAAATATTTTAAAATGATTTATATCAAATATCACATAGTTTCCATCAATGTGCCATTTTTCGGGAATTATTAGATTTAGGCTATTTTTGGTATGATTTCTCCATATGTTGGTATGTATGTATTATACATGTTGTATGTATGTTGTTCTAGATGTATGTATGGTAGTTGGTTGCATGACTAGTTATTTGATTGTTTGGTTTTTTGGCTGAAAACGCCGATTTAGCGGCGATCCAGTGTCAGGTTATATCTTGTGTATTGGGATTTCATATGCATGAAAGTCCAACGAACAGGAAAAGTTGTAGAGGAGGGTTAGGATATGTGCCAATGGATCTAAAGGTAGAAGATGAGGCTTAGGACATCAAGATGGATGTCGGACGCAACCGTTTGGTTTGTATGTATCCGTTTTGGTTAAGAACAAGACCAAGGTGGTTGGTATTAGCCACTGTAGAGTGGTCAATGTCCATCACTATTGTTGATTGGCGATTTAGCCTGCTGGTGGCTTGGACATTGAGGAGATTTGGAGGTGCGCAATTTGATGATTTATTCATGAGACCATCTTAAATTCTTGAGGTTGTTTTTCTAGGGTGAGCAATTTTGATGGTGAGGCGATGATGTGGCACTTCGACATGGGAATTAGTACTTTGAATTATGACTTGATGGTGTATGGAATAAGTTCTGAGGTTGATAGTTTCATGAATTTGTAGATCATGCTGGAGATGTTGGCTCGTACGCATCATGGGAGGAAGACAATGTTATAGCATGATGAAAAGCTTTGTATCTTCAGTTTGTGACTCATGGTGGGAGGTACCGAATATTAGACACTTTGTATCTTTGTTTTGTGACTCAAGGTAGGGAGTAGGTACTGAAGAGGCTCATGTTGGGAGTCGTGGAGTGGAAGAACGTAGTGGGTTCTGAATAATGGAAATTGTATTGAGCTTGTAGGGCTCGGATGGTTATGCATTAGCTAAATGATTGTCGATAATTTGGAATGTTTTCTATTGTGCTCGACACACGAGTATTGTATAGTGGGGATGCCCTTGGATTGGTAGCGAGGATTTGTATACCTTGGGCATATGGCTTTTGGTCTATTGTCTAGCTTTAGGCTGTGAGACACGTATCCAACTTTCGGCTATGAGATACAAGAGTACGATGGAGAAATGGAATTTCCCCTAGCCTCTGACATAGGGGCCATATGAGTTATCATATATCTAGAGCATACTATGTGACAGTTAGTATTGTTTGATGGGTGTTATATTTGTTATGGTTGCTTAACAGGTCACTTAATACCTTAGGGATGTCACACGAGGTAGGTATTGTGCATAGGGATACCTAGACACCCCTACTTTATGTAGTATGGAGGAGGTATTATAGATGGAGATACCTAGGCACCCTAATAGTTTATTGAGTATTGAGCACCCCTTTTATGATGTTGTAGAGTAGCATATTATCGATGTTATGTGGTGACTCTTTGGCTCCATGGACAAGCCAGGTATGATTCGTATACCCTCTATCCCATATACTATATCGATTTTTATAGTATTTGTAGATTGTTTATCACTCACATTGGACTGTGTCTAACAAGGTATTATACTTTGCTTCTTATTATCTCAAGTACTCTTAAATGAGTAGATTAGAGTGGGTGTGGATGGCATATAAAGATCTGTAGATGGACTAGCAGAAGGTGACGTTTACTCATACTTATATTTGAGTTTTTATTGTATATTTCACTGTATGACACTATGGAGCCTTGACAGTGTTTGACTTACTATTATTAGAGATAGTGTATAAGTTGAGTTTATTTATCTATCATATAAACTCTGTTATTGTGTCGTATATGGATCTTATACTCTGATGATTAGTTCAAATTATTATTACTATCTCGACTATTTTATATCTATATTGACTATTATAATTACTCTGATGCGATTTGCGATATACGATAGGTTATGTCACTATTTGATGTTTCCTTTTTCTTCTTTTCCATTCTCTTCTCTTATACTTCCTTGTTTTTACTTTTTCCATTTTGACCACCATTCTACATCTTAGGTGTAGGGTGGTCGTTACAGATAACTTATTTAGTCAACTTTTGTTAGCTACCCACCTCTAGTATTATAAATAATACTATCAAGTAATACAGAGAATGAGGCTACATGGGATACACGTGTGAATATTCCCTTGAACTAACACATCAAATAAATATCTCACCTATACGTACACAATATCGATACAAAGCAATAAACACATGTGCTTCCAGGATAGAGCAATACATGATACAGTAAATATCAAAAGAGTACAAAGCCAGAATCACAGTAATAAGATACATTTTTTTGAGAAAAAATGTGTGATCCTCTAATAAAAGAGGAGAGCACACATGGAGCGCTATATATATAACAAATAAAATGGAGCTTCCAACATGCCTGGCAGGTGGCAAGTCTATAAAACTAGAAAAAATAAAGAAAAAGATACCCCTCAAATGAGCTCCGGCAAACCACCGCCCATTATACCCTAATACTGAGCTCTGGCAACGCCACCGCCCAATAATAGGGTGTTAGAGGTATCTAAAATCAGAAATACTAAAATACAAATCTCAATGAAAACTAGTCTCTAATGAAAGAAGATCTATAAAGAAGAACTCCAATAGGTGGACCAAAATGAAGAACTCCACACTGAAGACTTGGAGAAACCAAAAAGAAAAGCCAGATGCAATCCGAATCCCTGAGAAAAGCTATCCCGCCAACCTGTATAAAGCTGCAAGCTATCCTGCAAACCAGTCAAGAGAAAAACCAGTAACCTACCTAAACCAAATCTGTAACAAAACTAGGAAATCAAGTTAAAATGAATCACATATATGTATATAAATAGAATTTATATACATATATATGTAAATAAAAACCAAAGAGAAAATTAAAGCAAGGATAAACTAGAACCAAAAATAAACAATTCTAAAAAAGTAAAGGAAAAATGTGTTAATATAAGAAATAAAGGAAAAAACAATACAACAAACTATTTTATGGGCCTATTATAGTAAGAGAATTATGATGCATCATGTGAACATTATTTAAATTAGAATAGGTGTAACGACCCAGAATTTTTATTTATTAAAATTTTAATATTTAATTAATTTTAAATATTAATAAGTGAAATTTATAAGTCGAATAAATTTTATTTCGAATAATTGGATTTAATTGGATAATTAAATCAATAATTTAATATGTTAAATTATGGAAATAATTGAAAATTGAGTTAAATATGATTGAAAATGATTTGTAAAATTTTATTATATCATATTTGAGTTAGAATGATATTTTAGAACTTTTAAAATCGAATTAAGTGTTAATTTGTGAAAATTGAATATTTTAATATTAAAATCGACTAGTGAAAATAGTCAATTTTTGAACAGTCTCAGAATTGAACGAAACCAGTTCCATTGGATCTGTAATAGTTATTTATTACCGGATTTCAATTTTCGTAGCAATCGGAGTTATTGTTTGATCGTAGCAGCTCGAAACGCATCGAATTATTTTTAATTTTAATTTGGCGAGTTAAAATAGTCATTTTTCAAAAAGTCTCGGATTTCGATGAAACCAGTTTCATCGGATCCGTAATGTGATATTATTGTATGGTTTCAAATTTCGTGTCAATTGGATTTACCGTTTGTCCGGTACAAATTAAAACGCCTAGAAAATCGTTTAAATCGGTTTAATTTAAATCGAACGTTTATAGCCATAACTCGCACAGATTTCCGAATTAGCTTCCGAAACCTGTTCCGTTGTGTCCGGAACGCGGGGTAAACCCTAGAAACGCTGGTTACGGCGCGTAAATCGGAGTTCGGAATTTCCGGAATGAATAGTGTCGTTCGTTCTTCTATAAATAGCCCCCTCTCTCTCATAAATTAGAAAAAAAAAAATCTAAAACCCTAATTCCTAAACCTAGCCGCCACCTCCTTTATCTAAGGCCAGAAATTCGTTTCAATCTTCCCTTATAATCTTCCAATCCATAAACAATTAGAAGAAACTTTCAACACGAAAGTTGTAGAGGGCGACGTGATCTTTAAATCTATACGGAGTTGATCGTGTTTGGAGCAACGTGGAGGAAGATATTGGGGGCCGACAGTCGCAAGTTGCGCACGTTTTTCCTTGATGATGGTAGGGCCGAGCTCAAGGGGGTGGTAGGCGTGGGTAGCTCTCGACATGGCGAGTTGAACGGCATCACCTGATCGTTGCATAGCTCGTCGTGGAGGAAGAATAATTTAACCCTAATTCTAAACTATGGGTTCGGCCCTGCGTTTGTTTCCTGGAGGCAAAGTCGCGTGGGTGGAAGAAATAGGACGTACGGCCTGATGTTGAGGGAGATGGATCTAACGGTGGAGATTAGATTAGGTTTGAAAATAGTTAATTTAAGTGTAAATTGTTTATATAAAATTGTGTTAACTTCATAAATGCATATCTTTTTCATACGAGGTCGAAAACGCGCGAAACCAATAGCGTTGGAATCGTATGGACGAGCACTACGCGATGGAATTGGATTAGAGTCGTTTGGAGTTAGTGAGAATTTCGGGTAAAATTAAACGCGCGTTTAATTTTATTCGAAATAAATCGCTAAAACGAAATTGAAATCAAGGTGAGAACTTCTCACTCAATCGAATCAGTTTCGATTTTATTTTAAATAGTTAGATTTAAAACTGTTAATTGTATGTTTGAATGCTGATTTATATCTATTGATTGTTAAAATAGACATTATGCGCCGTTAGTAAGCGGATGTTATTTATTAAAAACATATACCGCGAATATTTCATAAACAGTGAAATTGGTATTATATATAATAGCAATATATATATATATTGGCATATGTATATATTGGAGTTATTGATTTCCCGCATTTGTATAGCGGATGAGACCCTATTGCGCCGTCTATTAAGCGGATAATATTTTAAATCCCATATACCGCGATAATTCCGTACTGGAGCGGAATTGGTATTGTGCTAATGTTTGTGGATGTAGGAAAACAGGTTGGAGGGATCCAACTGGATTCCTCCACAGTATTTATTTGATTTCAGATATTTTGATATTTGATGGATTATCATATCGATATATGATATCGTTGTAGTCGTGATTGACTATTTGGTGTGTAGCATCATTGAACCGAATTTTGGGATTTTTAAAATGATTTTAAAGTGATTTTTGAAAGTATACGTTTATAAAATATTTTTGGAATTGATCCATTTTAAATAAATAAACGTTATAATTTTTAAAGTTATAAAAATTATGATTTTGAGAAATACGGTTAAAGATTGATTTTTGAGAAATATGGGTTAATGTTTTTATAAAATAATTAAATCGGATTTTTGAATTTATTATAAAAGTTTAAATATAGGATTTATAAAATTTAATTATTTTATAAATCAAAAGGATGAAATTATAAAGGAGATTAAAGACGTTTTAAAAGAATAATATAAATTGATTTATATAAAAGATTTATAAAATGAATATTTGTAAATTAAAATATTGGAATTATAAAATGAGCTTTTATAAGTGTTAGAATGAAGTGAGAATGAATTTCATAAATAAATGAAATTTATAGAATTATAAACGGTGAAGTTAGAAATAGGATTTTATAAGCAGTAGGTTTATAAATTTTGTAAAGTAATTTGAAGAATAGGTTTGGATAAATAATTGAATCTTATAATTTATAAGATTTATAATTATGAAGTTCAAAGGAATGATTTTTCAAACAAATAAATTATAAGTAAATTTATAATAGGAACCTTTGGTTTATAATTGAGTTATAAATCGAATAGGTTAATAAAGGAATTTATAAAAGGAGTTGTTATAAAATAAATAGAAAAGGAATTTATAAACGTTGTTTTATAAATTCGAAAACGACTTATTTTAAGAAGTAAATTGTTGAAACCTATTAATGGAGTTATATTCACGTTTTTGACTGTGAATAATCCTTTAAAATGAAATGTATAAAAGGATGAAAATTGTTAACGTAGTATATTCACGTTTTTGAATAGTGAATAATATGTTAAAGAAAATGTTTAGAATGTGATATTTTAAATTGAATTGAAATGATCTAACGATGTTTTAAAATGTGTTGAGATTCGAAACCATAGATTTCAACATCTATTGTTGAAATAGACGTTTTCGAGAAATAAAAGGAAATGGTGGACTATAACACTGTTGTTATAGTAAATGATTTCCGAAAGGAAATGTTTTGTATAGTATTGGGATTTATATATCTATTTTAATTTTCGAATCCTTACACTAGTGATTTTGGGTTGTCGTAACGATGTTTTACGTAACATTCGTTTTGGCCCAAATAAATACGTTTAAGTGAATGATTTCCTTAAAGAATGAAATATATACTTAATTTGGATTTAAGTATATTGAATATTTTCCAAGTGTTGAAAATAAATAAAATTTGTGAATTACTTATGAATAAATAAGTATGGAAATGTTTTCTAATATTTCATTGAATATTATGAGAATTTATCTTTTTGAAGATAAATTGAAATGGATAATTGAAATCGTATATGCATGGATATTGTGAAATATAAGTTCACTATGGAATTTATGAATGAAAGGGAGAATTTGTTTAAAAATAAATATTGATTTATTTTTGAAGTGTAAAATTATATATCTAGTAAAGATATTTTTGGAAAATAAATAATTTGGAAAATTATTTGGAATCTGGTGATGTTGTGCATATCCATTGATAGTTCAATAACCGACTATCAATATTTCCCTTTGAATGGGTAATTGATGTGATTTGTTTGAATTTGAATGCCACATTTATTTTTGAATAAGCGCTCACTATTCGGGTTAACGGGGAAAGGACCATGGGGTCGTATAACCCATTCCGAATATGTGATACGTCGTTATGAATTGCATTTGATGACCGGTGTTGAAGACCGGGTATTTGCGAAAGCGATAGGATGACCTATCGATTGTCTCTGCACTGGGTAGCTCCTGGTATAGAGATTCCCTAAGTGATGGCAAATTCGATCGGGATTGTGAATACCCGGATTGCAAGGGCTTCGTGAGAAGTGCCTTCGGTTCTGTTCGATCCCGGAACAGACTTGTATGGATTGTATGTCTGACATTACAAATTGAGATATAAAGCCGATTTCTTTCAAATATATTTCTGTTGGTGGCGGAGAATTTATTCTTTTAGCTTAACACCCTTCTCTGAGACGTACGAGCTCAGAGGTTATGTAGTTGAATGTTATCAGCAATATATTCCCAATTTGGTAATGTGACATGCTGAGTGTTGCTGTGAAATGATCATTGTGTTGATTATTTGTGATAGGATCATTTATTTGATCGTCTATCCTGGTGATCATTTCCATGATCATTTGTTGACCCAAAGCATGGCTTTTGTATAAAGTATGTTTTTGTGGACATGACTTCGTCGAACCTCACACCTCGGGAATGGTCAAAACAGGAAAGATGCGGCAAGGTTATGAGGGGTAGCGCCCTTTAGGATATGTGCATTTCCTTCTGGAAAAGGGTGGTATCATGGTATGGAGCCCAGATGCTTACTCATGTTGAAAACACTTTATGATTGTGTGAATTGATTACGAGCGCTCGGTGAAAGGTCCCAAAGGACCGGGGGATGGCATATTCGGTCAGTTGTTACTCAGTTAGGGGTAACCCGGCCTTGTGTTGGTAGAGATCCGGTTTGGTTCTCGAGGATGTCCATCCAGAGGCATTCTCATGTGGCAATGGGAAGTTCCTTGGCCTGATCATTCGTTGGAAATCCAATTCCCAATACGAAACCTTGTACGGTATTAGTTGTAGAACCTGCCATTTACTTATGGTGGTCACCACTGTTTAGATGGTAGCTATAGTAGGCATAGTTCGAAATGTCTATGCTGGCTAAGATTTATATTCTACTTTCAAAATGAATTTTTCTCTACACTATGCACTAGTAATAATATAAAATGTTCTTTTTAATGCGTATCAAGCATCTTTGACTATCATAAGGAGAAATCTCCTCCGATTCTGCGTTTGCATTGTGTGTGTGTGCGGGAGGCCTTATGGTAGTCTCATTTTTAAAAGCATTGCGAATTGACCTTAAAAATATTCCTCTAATTTGTTTTCAAAGATAAATAAACTGTTTTGAGTTCTCACACCAGTCACATGACTGACTCGGAGTTTATTGTTTTCCTTCCTAAACTCTGGGTGCCCACCAATTTCCACACGGGCAGTCAAGAGTAAGGTTTATCCGGATTTTCTGGATATTCTGGAGTTGCTGGAGGCAAGCTGGATGGCATGGCGTATTACTAGTATATAGTATTTCTTTTCCGCTGTTTGATGTTGTTTGTTGTTGTTGTACACTCTGATGTAATGATGATATGATGTGATGTAATGTAATAACTGATATAGTTCTTTATTTAAAGATTATTCATTTATTATTATATGTTGTTCCGCTGCGAATTGTGAGATTCTGATATTGTTGTGTTGTGTTCTGTTCCGTTCTATTTTCTATTTTCTTCCCGCTCTATTTTCTATCCTTCCTCTCTTCTTCTGTCTCTTTCCTTTTCTTAAACATTGAGAATTCGTATTTCTGTTCATCTTGAATTAATCAATGGAGATTAGTGTATATTCAAGGAGTACGGATTTGCGGGTCTTCACAATAGGGATTAATATAAGTATAATTAGAAACAAAATTATTGATGTTAAGTTTGAATATGTTAATATTATTTCTAACCTTGTTAAGGTAAATCCTTAAAGCAACTATTTTTGGCTAATTTATATTTGGGATTTGATATCCAATTTAGGTAGAAAGTTGAAATTAAAATTATCAAAATATTATGGTGCTGATTTTTATTATTAAAAATCCTTTGATTTCTTTCAAACCAAATGTACCAACAAGAAATAGTGAATAAAGTATCAAGCAAGTATCTAAAATCCTTATTGAACTTAAATCTAAAGGAGTTCCAATAGAAAAAACAATCAGAAACTCTAGAACTAATATTAAACTCAAAAATATTAAGGGTCTTTATAAGAATAAAATGAGTATCCATGCATTCGTAATAAACATGATTAATATCTTCATAGTATGTGTTGCAAAAATAACATTTATTATCAATGTTAATATTTTTCTTTTTTAAAAATACAATAGTGTTTAATTTACCATGAATGATGAGCCACATATGGATCTTAGATTTTGGAGGAGCATTTAACTTCCAAATAAAATTAAAACAATTGACAGAAACACCCGAAAAGTTAATAAATTTGTAAAAGGAATTAGAAGAATATTTCTTACTCTTATCTCACTCCCAACTAATATAATCATTATCGTTATCAATATTGTAAAGATTTAGCTTAGCGTAAAGCAAATAAAGCTGTCTAAGGGTAGAGCCTACTAAAATACTATTAAAATTGAAAATCCAAGGAGGGTCACTTTTAGAGTTAAAAACATCAGAAATAAACGCAAATTTAAAGTTACAAATATCATATAAATCTTTGGACTCATTCTTTATAGGAGTAGAGGAAATCCAACTATCGTGCCAAAAAGATGTATTATTACCCGAATGAACAATAATATTAACACCTAAGTTGAAAATATCACTACATTTTAAGATGTTTTTCCAAAAATAAGATAGTTTACTATAAATCGAAGGACTAATTTGATAGAGATTATAACTACCATTGTAGCAATATTTAGATATAGTCCCTTTCCAAATGGCCTAATCACTAATATCTCTGAATTTCCATAACCATTTACCAAGAAGAGACAGGTTCATATTATGTAAATTTATGACACCTAAACCACCCTCTTTTTTGGATTTACAGACAGTATCCCAGTTAACTAAACATTTAATGCTACTGTTTGGATTTTCACCACTCTAAAGGAAATCCCTTCCAAATTTATCTATTTTATCTATGACCCAATCAGGAAAAAGGTGCATAGACATCCAATAGATAGGGAGAGCTGATAAAACAGAATTAATTAAAACCAGTCTACCAGCTCTAGATAAAAATCTCACATTCCATTTAGTAATCCTATTTTTAATTTTATCAATGATTATTAGCCAATCCCCGTGCTTAAGTTTTGAAGGTCTGATTACAAAACCAAGATAGTCGAATGGGAAACTCATAGTTTTACAGTTTAAAGTATTAGCAATTAAATTTTCTACTTTATCAAAATCATTTAAAACTAAAACCTAACTTTTATCAAAGTTTAATTTTAAACCCGATAAAAGTTCAAAACTATATAGAATAAACTTGAGAGCAATAATGTGCCTAGGAAGATGAGAGGAAAAAAGCAAAGTATCATCAGCAAATTGAAGGACAGACAAACCAAAACTAGAAATATCATTACTAATAGAACCCAAAAGATTATTGTTAACAGCATTTTTGATAATCTTAGAAAAGACATCAGCCACTAAATTAAACATTAGGGGCGATAAAGGATCCCTTGCCTTAAACCTCTCTTGGATTTAATTTTATTACCTAATATACCATTAACCATAATACTAGAGTTTCCCATTTTAAGCAAGTTAATGATCCAGTTAATCCATCTATTACTAAAGCCTTTGGCAAGGAAAATATGTATAAGGAAATCCCAATCAACAGAGTCGAAAGCTTTAGCAAAATATAAATTTAAAATAGTAAAAGTTATATTATTTTTACAACAAAAATTAATATATTCTTGAACAACTGCTACACCATCAGTAATATTTCTTCCTTTAATGAAAGTTGATTGAGTACAGTCAATTAGATCATTCATTTTTAAACTAAGTCTATTAGCTAAAACTTTAGAAAATATTTTAACCGAGCAATTAATCAAAGAGATGGGTCTAAAATTTTTTAAAGTATTAGCACCAACTTTTTTATGTAATAAAATTACATTAGCAAAATTAAAACAACCTAATTGGAGATTACCATTATAAAATTCATTAAACATACAAATTAAGTCTAATTTTAAAACCTCCCAAAAAGTTTTATAAAAGAAAATAGGAAATCCATCCGGGCCCGACGATTTATCTCCTGGTAAATCAAAAATGGCTTTTCGAATTTCCGCTTCAGTAAAAGGAACATCTAAATCAAAAAGATTAATATTAGAGTCGGATGGATAAAGATCATTCCATCTAACACTAACTCTATGCTTATTTTTATTACCAAAGATTTCTTTATAATAATCAGTGAACGCATTGTTGAGATCACGTTGTTCGACTAATTCCACATTATTAACTAAAATGGAACTAAATGTATTACTACGTTTTCTACTATTAGAAATATTATGAAAAAAATTGGTATTATTATCACCTTCATTGATCCAGTTAATATTTGATCTTTGTTTTCATATAACTTTCTCTTTTTCAAGAATAGAATTAAGTTCATCTTTTAAGTTATTAAGGACATTTCTCTCACCTAAACTTAAATGTCTAGATTCTTCAATCTTATTTAGATCGAGCAACTCATTAAGAATATTTTCTTTTTTAATTTTTATATTACCAAAAACGTTTATATTCCAGTTTTTAAGAAAAATCCTGAGTTTTCTAAGTTTGAGCACAAAAGCTTTAGCTGAATTATCACAATACTTAAAACTATAATAACTCATAGAAGACCATTTATTAATGATTAAATTTGAAAAACCTGGTTCTAGAAGCCACATTTTTTCAAATTTAAAGGCTCTACTAATAATTCTATGACTATCACAAGAAAGAATAATGGGACAATGATCTGAAAGGGTGTAAGGTAAACCAGACACTCTACAGATAGGAAATTTATGCTCAATTTCATGACTAACAAAAAATCTATCTAATAGAGCAAAAGAGGGAGACTCCCTATTATTACTCCAAGTAAAATCTCTATTGTATAGAGGAATTTCAATCAAATTAGAATGAATAATAAATTGATCGAATTCCTCCATTGTCGAATAATCTCCTTCTCGGGGAGAACGCTCCCCAATAAAACGAGTAACATTAAAATCACCCCCCAATATCCAAGATCCGAGGGCAAAAGATCTAAACTCGAGGCATTCATTCTAGAGAATCCGTCTATCTATTTTAGAGTTAGGCCTATAAACATTAGAAATATTTAAAAAGAATTGCCGTCTAAATTAATTAAAATAATATGTAAAGAGTGCTGCTTTTGAATACACTGCATTAATTTAAAGAGGTTATCTCTCCAACCAATCATTAAACCCCCTGAAAAGCCCACCGAAGGAAGAAAAACCCATTTACTAAAACGAAAGCCTCCTAATCTTCTAAAAAACGAAAATCAGGACATTCTATTTTAGTCTCTTGTAAAAGAGCAATGTCAATAGAAAAGTCTTTAAAAAAAGATTTTAACTTTATCACATTTATTAAGGTCATTCAAACCTCTAATGTTCCAACTAATGACTCTCATAGGCCCATAGATCTAGCCCTATCAAGTTCCTTATTTCTAATAAACTCACTATCTAACTCAATGTCAGAGAAAATAAAAGCAGAGCTACTAGCTAACTGACTGAAATCAAAAGCTGATAAGTCACCCAGAGCATAAGACGAATAAATGCTACCAAAATCAAAATGCGTACCTGAGCCTGATTCCGAAACACCGCTCACGGTGTTCGAACTATGAAACTTACCTAACGACTGAGAGCAACTGCCACGAATCGTGACATTACGACGAACCAACCTACTAGAAGCTGAAAACTTTCTACGTCTACCTCTCCTCGAAGAAGAAGAAGAAGAAGAAGGTGCTGAATCACCACTAGCCTCACCTGACTGACCAGACAAAAGACGCCCAAAAACACTATCCAAAACACCTGAATCAAGAGAATCAACGGAACCCTTATATGCCACTACCAGATTCGCATTCTCATCCAAATGAACTACAGAGGAAAGCCTCTATGTCTTCATGAAAATCACAAGTGATAGGAACCATTTTATCACTGAGGCAAGAAACAACTGAAGAAATATCATCTAGCATAACCTTGCTATCCTGTTCACCAAAATGATCAACCTGATCCAATAAATCGTGTGCACCGTGCACAACAAACACATCAATCCTACCTGCCATAAGCTCATCAAGGTCCATATGATTTTCAACAACCGAAACCATCTCAACATCTAGAAGAGTGTCTGCATTTAAGCACCAATCACAAAATACCTCAGATTATCGCAGCATAGAAACTTCATCGATATCAGAAACCCCAGAAGAAAGAGGAACCACAACCCCATTCAAAGTCTCTTCTGCCCAAAAACAGAAATCGAAGAATTCCAAGTTTATCAGTGAATCGGTACCTAAAGGCAAATCAAATTCCATGACAAGTTGTCTACAGTTAGAATCATCAAACTTAAAGCAACTATCAACAACATTGAGAGAATTAATGCCACACTCAGGATGGTGGATTGAAATTCATAAGAAAAAGGTTAGGCAGAAGCAAAGCAACCCATGGAATTTTTATCCTTATTATCAGCAGAGGGACAAACTGATACAAGATTAGAATGACCACCTTCATCTTGATTCGAGGAACGAATAGGAGACAACAGTGATTCAAGGCATAAGAAATTGTAGGAGGAGGATCACTGACATTAGAAACAAAAGAGCACTCTGAAGCTAATTCTGAATCGAGGCAATCAAATTTGTTGGAGATAGGAATCTTAAAAGGATTCAATTTACGAGAACAGAGAAAACCTTTTTTAAACTTTGGAATGATAAAATCACTTATCGAATTAGAATGAATATCCTCAGTCACTAACTTGGGCATACAATGAGCAACATCTGGATCAAACAAAATAGGATCCAAAAATAAATGTTCTTCACTTCTAAAAATTTCAAGAAAAGAACTGTCATCAACATTCAAACTGACAGAAGAAACTGTATTATCATCAGTCTGCACTGAGACTCCAGAAATTTCTTGAAAGCCCTTACCAATGTTTGGCGAATTCACATTGTTAAAATGATTTAAAAGATCATCTAAAAAATTTAAACCTTCTGATCGCTTGAGCCTGAGATTATTTATTAAGATTCCTCTCAATTGGATAAACTTTAAAACAAAAAAGAAACCATGTTCCATTAAAAGATCAAAGAAACGGAAGAGACCGAAGAAGATTCAATTTTTCCAAAATATAGTTCAGGGTCACCAAATCTTGACTTGTAACCTTTACCAATATTCGGGGCATTAACAAAATTAAAATGAAGAAGCAGATCCTCCAGATAGTTAAAACCTTCAACTCGATAATGCTAATATCATATTTAATAATATAAGGGAACAAAACATCTTAAATGAAGTGTAACTCGCTACAGTGTAATAAACAACCAATATACAACCAGTATTAAATATATATAGTAAATCAAAGACATACAAATATGATACAACAATCCTAATGTGAGTCAACTCTAAGCCTACTAAAATACATGATGATCATATTGTTCTTGTACCAAAAATGTCTCGGACTACCCCGAGTATTACATAAATAACACACTGGTCAGACTATATCTAATCAGGAATTCATAGTTTGGGTAACTCAGTATAAATAAGTAATTGTTATACAATAACCTTACCAGTAATACTCAAATCACCGAATGACATATCAACATATATATCTGTGTGTATCCATGGAAACCTATGCACATATTATAGTTATAATATCACAAATAGCCATCAAAACATCATATCACACAATTAACCCAAACATGAGCACGAAGCAACCAGCTCTAAAATCAAAAGATGTCATAGCCAGTATAGAAACATATCAAATCGAAAATCATAGAATAAACACAAATGGGTTAATTATATGTATCCATAAATCATCATCTAATCTAGGAAACATCGATAAAGTAATATCACCATGTATAATCAGGAAAGCGTAGAGCTTTGCCTAAATATACTACTCAATCTTAATAAACAAAACATCATCATAAATATGCATCTCAATGTAAACAACCAAATGAGAATCCACTAGACTCTAGATATCTATCACAAAGTATAGTCTCATCTCCTTATAAATAAACTATAAGAAAGAATCATGATGAGATATGACTATATGATAGACACGAAGCCCCAGTAGAGCCAATAATAGTATATGGGATATCTGACCAATATCCATATATAAGTGAGGTGTATCAATAGTATATACCAATCTACTACTTCGTCAGTACCAAAAGGGAGTGGTAGCACAAAGCTAGCTCTAGTGTCATGAAACCCCAACGATCTTAGTTACCATCATGGTATTGTGACACGTCTCCACCCATGTGCTCGTTAACATGAGAACTCAATAGTCATGATCCAATTCTAGCCCCTATAGGTAACAGACTGCTAGCCTAGGTTGCATAAGGGTAAACACGCTCATAGTATAAGCATGAAGCTATATAAATATAGTGTGTCATAGAAATTAGGTGCGAACTTACGATCATGCCGTTGCTGGATTATATCCATCCGGTTTACTCTAACATCAACAAAAGGAGTACGTTATAATAGTGACATGTGGAACTAATAATAATTAACATGAAGTCATGCCCATCATAAGGCATACTGCCCTACTCACTAAATATAAGCACGAAGTTATACACATCTTAATGTGTATCACCTTACTCTCATATCACTAATCCCGTCACACGAGTGTTACCTGCTCACAATGAATAATCAAATAAATATCAAAATAGCATCCCATATCACTATCTGATACTCAAACATTTACTTACTGCTTATAAACCACAATCAATCATTTATATTCTATATAACGATTCCAAAGAATAACCAGAGAAATATTACTAAATGTCCCTATCTAGAAAGGTATTATATCTCCATTCATTCAGTTTTCTCGTCATATAGAATTAAATACTATGAAATCATATAGAAGGATGGCATTACCATATCATATCAAAATCTCAATCAAATCTATATCAATGGTGAATCACTTATACACTAACCAAATCGATATCTAATAAAAATCATTCACGTCATTTTATCTTATATATGAAAATAAATACATAGAAATGAACAATAAATATATATATATTCATGGATTAAGAAGGATTCAAAACATAATTTTCAATTTAAAATAAATATCTAATTTCTCAATCTATCATATGTGCTAATAACATTAGAAAACTCATTTTAAATCCCCAAAATAGTTTATAAAGTTAAATAATAAATACAGGAATTATTTCCTAATTTATTATAATTAAAAACTATTTTCTAATTAATACGTACAGGAATTATTAAGTTAAACAACTCAATTGGAGATTAGAAAAGTCATGCAAGTGATGTGGTGCAAGTTGCACTAAGGACCATAACTCGGGTCCGACAGATAGGCTTAGGTCAACGCTGAATTATTCATATGACTCGGTCGGCTTGGCACTCCTGGTGTGACTTCGACCTAACTCCTGGACCTTAATGCTAATGGGATTCTAACTCCATACCTCTCTAATTCCTCTATAAATACCAATCTATCTGCAAACAGAAAAGGATATTCTTTCTGTTGGATCTCCTTCAACACTCTTGGACTTGGAGCTTCCATTACACTTTCTTCACTTCTATTCTCCTAAAATAACATTCTTAACTTCATTATATATCTAAGATCCAATAGATTGTGGCCAAATCAAATCTAGCTAGTTATAATCCAGAGAGAAAGCAACTAAGAAACAGATGGAGTGGACGTAGGCGAAGTTTATGCCGAACTACTATAAAAATTGTCTCTTGTTTTACTTTTTTCTATTTATTCAATCTGAACTGGTGCTTTCATCGGATTTCTTGGTGTTGATCCATTTTTTGGGTTAATGTTTTGGTGTTTTCACTGTGAACAAATCATGATCGGAAAAATTAAAGCTTGAATATGAAATTTAGAGAAGATGAAAAGGCCTAATACTAGATCTAAAACCGAAGCAAGTCCACATGAGCCTGGGGGCAGCCAGGATTTGCCCTTAGATTTTGATCAATCTATCTATGTGATTGGAGAAAAAATGAAAAGAATGATAAAGGAGATGTAGGATGGAGTGATAACTTAGAAATAGGACATGCTTAAAGGATTCTTCTAAAGGATGGACTACAAGGAATAGCTAGAGTTGCTGGAATTCAAAACCAAGGATAAAGAGCGAATGCAGAAGCATCTGGAGTTGGAGCAGAACATATTGGAACGATGCCCCCACTAATTGAACAACACAGTACTAATCAACTCGATACCAAGAGAATTATACTTGGGGGTAATGCTGGTGTAAGCTTGGGACGTGTTGGAATACTTGGAACAAATGATGCTAGAGTTAGAACTGCAAATCGGAATGCAAATTCACACCAATCGGAGGAATAGTGCCAAAGCTACCTTATAAGAATGAATGACGGAATGAAACCGGAAGAGCAAGACAGAATACTAATGTGCAGCCGACAAAATATATGCCAGACCACGTGCCAGAAATCCCTTATTAGAGCGGGGGACAAAATATCGCTTTTGAATGAAGACCTTCATTGGTAAGAAAAATAGTTAGAGAAGGATCCCCATATTAGGGTCTAGAGGACATGGATAGAAATCCATTCACTTTCAATATTCGAAATACAAGGAATCCACCCGATTTCAGGCTTATGACGCTGGAAATGTATAGGGAAAGACAGACCCAACACTTCATTTGATGAGATACATCTGACATATGGAGGGGATGGGTGCTTTTAAGAAAATTATGGAGCGGTGTTTTCCATTGTACTTAACGGACTTAGCAGCGATGTGGTTCAGACAGCCGGAGAATGGGTCCATAAACACATGGACTGACCAAGTGAGCAGATTCTTAAGGCAGTTCAAAGTTCACATCTCATGACCAAAGAAAGTACTGATGATTTCAAGCTTGAAAGAAAGCCCAGAGAGACATTAAGAAGCTATGTGACAAGATTCAATGCAGCAGCAGCTGTAGTTGACAAGTCGGATCCAACATTAATCCTAATGGTGGCAATATTTAGAGTCGCGAGTAAGATCGACTTCAAGGGTGCACTGGAAAGGTATCCTCCTAATTATCTTGTGGAAATCTACTATAAAGATGAAAGATATTTGCATCAGGAAGATGTTGAAGCCGAGGATGATGCTGAAGATGTTGAAGTTAATACTATGGATGACAAGAGACTGTCCGAAGTTGGAATAGGAAAGGAGAAAGAGGAAGGAAGAATTTATAATGACTTTGGAGAACAATAACGACAAGGAGGAAGTCGAAATTCTCTTCCTATACTGATTTGCCTGAGACCCAAAAGAGGATATATCTAGACACTAGGGGAAAAATCCCCTATGCGATGCCTGCAAAAAGAGAACATACTGATCGGGAGATAAGATATAGAAAGTTTTGCATTTTCCATGAGTTGGATAGACATGAAACAAACAAGCACTGACACCTTCATGACCTGGTAGAAAAACTAGTTCTAAGCAATTAGATGTCACGATACATAAGGAACAGAATTACAATGGTGTAGTCGAAGCAACCACCATCTGTAGCAAATGCATCAAGGAACGCCCAAGGATCTAGGCTAAGATCGATAATCACATGATCGGGATGGAAGGAAGTCAAATCCCACTCCGATGATCAGCTTTTCGTTTCTTTTTTCGCACTTTCCTTTTCGTATTCGGTGATAAAGATGATAAAAACATCAGGCGCTCACACATGTATGTGATCCTAAATTGTCCTTAGGCACACTTTGAGTTGGTGCCTGAGATGACTGTTTAAGACAATAATAACCCCAGACCACTCAAACATGCACAAAACCAAGATCGGTCACTAGTCATGCTCTAAGTTGAATGTCTAGGATGAACACTTAGGACATGTTTTGTGTTTTCTTTGATTTTATTTAAGTATTTGAGTTTTTTAAAATGCACATTGAATGTGATGACTAATATTGATCGCTTTATTTCTCGGCCGGAGAGATAGGCCAAAGTGCAAGGTGCAAGCTCCCTTGCTAGAGAGTAAATGGATGGGCTTGTATGAAATGTAAGTCCCCTCACCAAAGAGTGAACGGATGGACTTGCTTGGCTGTTGATTTCCTTTGCCGGAGAGCAAGCGGACTCAGCAAGGATCTAGAGAAATCAAAAACCTAGATTTGATGATAAAAAATCGGAAGAGACCATCCTCCTTATATTAAACATTGAATGACCCAAAGAGATTGACTTCTTAACTTAAATGATTTATGATCTAGAGAAATCGCACATTTAAATGAAAAATGATCCAAAGAGATCAAACCTTATAATGAAAGCATACTTGATAAAAGGATTTGAGCGTCTTGTAATTAGAATAAAACTGATAAATCCTAGATGAACAAGAGTCGATTTTGGATATGTGATGTGGAAACTTCGAAGGAAATCAGATATTGATGTAATAAGAGATATGTGATGTCATAACTCTGAACGAAATCGGAATTATTATGATGTGTAAGCTACACTTAAGTAGAGTCTAAAGTCTTAGGCTGTAATAGGTTTGGAACAACCCGTGATTGATAAGAGAATCCGAAGGAACTACATGATTCACCAAGATTGAACAGAAAAAAATCTTAACTATCTAAGATTAATGTTTGGAACTTAATCTTAAGCAAAGCAAACCTTTCATTCGAAAGACATACTTTGGGGGGCAAAGTGTTAACCTGCTTTTTAGCAAAGCAGATTTTAACAAAGTAGATTTTAATTAGGTTCAGAAGATTCAAAGGAGGATGAAA
This sequence comes from Allium cepa, assembly GCA_030765085.1. Lineage (NCBI taxonomy): Eukaryota > Viridiplantae > Streptophyta > Magnoliopsida > Asparagales > Amaryllidaceae > Allium > Allium cepa. The sequence goes on from CM060934.1 coordinate 210,927,904, forward strand.
CGACTTGAAATCTAGAGGGTGCACTTAAATGAACTTTAGAAATAGCTCAAAAAAATTTCTACCAATATGCGCTAAGTCTAGAACCCAGTACCGAGTTATCACCATAGGTTGGTACTGGGTTATCTCCAATGCAGCTTTAACTAGACGTAGAAATTTGAAATGGAATCAGAATGACTTGAAACTTGACATATGCACTAAGAAAAACACAGGGAAGGACTTAGAAAAAGTTTGAAGTGGTTTGGCCCAACCATTTAAACTCAACCCTGATATCCTATAGATCGGGTCCGACCTAAGGCGCTCCCCGAATGACCTCCCAGACTTTATGCTCTAATCACTCTACTCTAATAGTACATGCTAAGTGATGGTGCGAGGAATTGATGATTCGTCCTAAGGATTTGCTAAGCACAGAGAGTTAATATGACGGATACTTAAGAGATTGTAGTGAACAACTAGAAGATAATGGAGAAGTGGTTCGAACAACTCAATTGGAAGTTAGAAAAGGCATGAAAGTGGAGTGCTACAAGTTTCACTAATGACCATAAGTCATGTCCAACCTATAGGCCTAGGTTCGCACGGAATTATACTTATGACTCGGGTCGGCTTGGCACTCTCGATATGACTTTGGACTACCTCCTGGACCTCATTGCTAATGATCTACTGACTCTATATCTCTCTAATTTCTCTATAAATACCAATCCACCTACAACCAGAAAAGGATTTTCTTTCTGCTAAATCTTCTTCAACACTTTTGGACTTTGAGCTTCCACTACACTTTCCTCATTTCTATTCTCCTCAAATAACATTCTTAACTTCATTGTAAATTTGAGATCCACCAGATTATGGCTAGATCAGATTTAATTAGTTGTAATCTAGAGAGAAAGCAACTGATAAAAAGATTAAAGTAGACATAGGTCAGAGATTACGTTGAACCACTATAAAAATTATCTCATGTTTTACTGCTTTTCTATTTATTAAATCTGAACTAGTGTTTTCATCAGATTTCTAGGCATTGATCCATTTTTTGGGTTAATATGATTGTTTTAATGATTTAGGTTGAGATATAGCAACTTTTATATATGGATTCCCTTTAAATAGCAAGCAATAACATAGGGAAATGGACTTTTTCGCAATTTACTTGTTTTGAACACATTTTCCTATGGAAAATCCTTCCAATCCTAAATCTAACGATTATACTATAACAACCTCTTGTAAAATTGTTTGTTCAAGTGAAGAGAAATTAGCAAAAAGGACAAAGTGGATGTAGGCTAGAAATTTGGCAAAGCACTATAAGATTTTCATGTCCCTTTCCTATCTTTTATATTTTATTTTCAATTTTCATTCATTTCCTTTGCTTTCATCGGTTTGGGTTATTACCCTAGAAAAAGAACTAAAGTTTTGTGCTTTTACCAACAAGAATCTGGATCTGATCCATTGAAGATGAAGAAATCAACAATTAGGAAGACTACAACTGGAGGAAACTAATAAGAACATAAGGCAACCAGGAAGTGTCCGATAGTTCCACCTTCAAATTTTGTAATCAAAGATGAGGTTGAAGGAAAGATGAAGAATACGCAAATGATGTTGTTATCCCGATAGGAGGAGATGTTGAATAGCCTTTTCCAATGAATGAAAAACCAAAGAGCGACGGAAGTGGATGGAAATCAATACCAGAGGAGGCCAGTGAATAGGGATGATATACCAGAGAGACGGGGACTTATAATGCTTGAACCCCAGTATCGATGTCAATCAACCTCTACCAATTGGTATCGAATTATCCGACTAAACCAAGCACGGTTGATCTGGATCTCGAATAAGGAAGAGAATATTAGAGAACCAAGATCTAAATGCAAACTTACAACCGCACGAAGAAGAAACAAAAGACCCTTATAGAAATGGGGGGTGGGAGGAAGCCTTAGATCAGAGGAATGTTGAACCTAAAAGATTTCAACTGAATAAGGAAGGCCGTACAGCAGAGATGACATGACAAAAGCTTTAAGGTCGGGCCTCATTTCCAATTTTTGAGGATATGAAACAAAACCCATTCACCTTATTCGATATGCTAGGAATCCACCTAATTTCTTGTTATCTACATTGGAGAAGTATGATGGAACGACTGATCCTATGATGCATCTTACAGATACATCCAATGCATGGAGTGTTGGGTGTTTCAAAAGAAGTGATGTGTGTTACTTTCCATTGTGTTTATCTAATTTGGAAACCATGTGGTTTACCAACTTGATAGTGGATCCATTAGCACATAGGTCGAATTAGTTGATAAGTTCATAAGCCTGTATATGGTTCATGTTGTTCGAACAAGGAGTATGATGTCATTTCTGGACATGAAATAGAGGGAGAAGGAATCAATACAAAGTTATTTAACCATATTTAAGGCAGTAGGCAATTCAAAAATCATATTCATCAATAGTTCTTATAGCGATGGTTGTAGGAGTTAATAATCATATTGAGTTTGAAAAGAATTGGCAATGGATCCATCAGCGGATCAAGCAGACTTCTATTATCAACCTAAAAGGTGTTTATGTCAAAAAGACATGAAATCTAAAAATGCAAAAGTAATATTTGTTGAGAATAGATGACCGTCCAAGATAGGACTCGAAAAGGATAAAGGAAAGGGAATGGCAGATGATAGTTTTGAACCTCTAAAGATCTGAAGAAGGAGTCGAAGTTTTGCTTCTTGTACTGACCTGATTGAGACCCCTAAAGATAATTTATCTAGAAATAAGGCAGATTTAATATAAAAAAACCACTTAAGAGAGAGCCTATGGAATGGTAAAGGAAGTCTAGAAAACTCTATTTATTCCATTAGTTGGATAGCCGTAAGGTGAGTAAGTGTAGGCACTTGCAAGATTTGATAGAAGAGAAAGTAATAAGTAATAGATTATGATAAAACTTGAGGATCAAAAACCATAGCTCAAACCATAGCAATGCCACAAATGCAACCACCCTTTGTGGTAGTCAACGTTGATGCACCGTAAAGGACATGGACATGGAATGTTTATCCTATGTTTGAGATGGATTAAAACTAGGCTTATTTTTTTCATTTTGCTCTCTATTTTCTTAGATAAAAAATAAAGGTTTACAATCGAGCCACATATATGTACACACTATCTCGATCAATCTTATAGGCATGCTCTAAGTTTACGGTTGAGAGTAACCATGAATGGGCTATTGACTTAGTTCTATATTTGATGCACTTTGATTTAGATGCATTAAGGTTGTTTGAATAATAAATTAGTTAATTTATTGGCCTAGAATTCATTTGAATGGGATATATGATTCTGATTTTGTCATAGGTACCAATCGTACTGTATTTTCCTTATATTTAGCACATAAACTAATATATTATGCTTCCCCGATCAGAGAGACGGGGCGATGATCCATGAAATACAAGTTCCCTCCCAAGAGATTGAATGGATGGGCTTATATAGGACAGTAGGTTCCCTCATAGAAGAGCGAGTGGATGGTCCTGCCTTAAACATTGAGTGCCCTTACTGGAGAACAGGTGAATAAGTTGGATGTAGATTAAAGATAATCTTATTTAGAGGGATTAAAGTCTCGCATCAAGGTATGAACACCTTTTGATTTGGAACTATTTGATTATGATTGTTAAAAGACAAATAGACGATATTTCCTTGATCTGATTGAACTTACTTTTACTTGGATGCTAAGAAAAAGATGATTTGCAAGTAATGTTTAAATTAGGGGAAATATGCTATGACACCTTTATACATGTCATTTGATTGCTCATTGGCAATTCTTTGATCTGATTGGACTTTCATGTAACGGGAAGTTGGGAGACACCAACCAATTTGTAGGCAATGCTCCGATTAGTGGTAAAACGATAACCCTAAACACTAGCAAATTATTTTTACTATACGATAGTAAGATATATGATTTATTTATGAAAAATGAATCCCCAAGAGAGCAAGCAATGATGATGACTTATGATAAACTTTTAGGTAATAATTCAAGTCCTTGTCCTTGATAGGTCCAAAGCAACCTTCAGTATGCAAGTAAATCCAAGGAAACTGGATAATTCACCACAGTCGATTTCATAACCTAAAATCACAAATGAAATTTTTCCAGCATCGATACATGTTCTTGATTAAAGCACATTTTGTATCCATAAAATCGTGATTTGGTGGAAAGTGTTACCGGTAAATTTTCCATAATCTAGGAATTAACTCAAATTTTAGGAATTGGATTGCAAAATGATGAAGGAATGAATCGAGAAGCTTGGAAGAGAGTAAAGATGAGTAGCCAAAGGAAAAGATAAATATCGATCGATCCATTGATAAGTAACGATCTCAAAAAATGGATATTGGATCCACTTTACTTTTGCGATTATCTTTAGTTCCATTCTGAAGAAAAAGGCAAATTTTGAGAATGAGGGATCAATAGGTTCCGATCAATCCAAACCATTTTTCCTTGAAGACCCAAAGATTAAAGACATAAGCATGCTTGTAGAAATTTTTTGTTTCGAAATATTAATCGATGTCGATCGATTTGTTGTCAAAAAAATCATTGGAAGCATGCTGATATGATGCATTCTTCATCATAAAAAATCAAATCTAATTATTTTAACCATTTAGACTGAGATCTGGTGACTTAGGTTTATGGAGTCACCTATAATAGTAAGCTAAAACATTTGGAAAGGGACTTCTGCAAATCCACTCAACTTTGGACACCACGATTAAATTTTCTTAAGGAAAATCCTTCCAATTAGAGAATAAACGATTGTACTATGAAATTGTATTGTGAAATTAGTTGTTCTAGTAAAGACTAATTAATAAAAAGGATGCTGTGAACATAGGCCATAGATTTTGCTGAGCCGATATAAAAATAATGTGTCACTTTTCTCTTTTTCCCTTTTGATTTCTTACGTTTTTCATTTATGGACTAATCTTTCATCGATTTGGGGTGAGCCTAGAAAAGGCTAACATTTTTTGTAATTTCATTGAGATTAATTCAGATCTGCCCACTGAAGACGAATAAACTGACAACTAGATAGAGGGAACCAATCAAAACATGGGGTCATCCAGGATGTGTCCTATAGTTCAAATCCACCTTCAAATTTTTTTTGAATAGAATTGAAATTTAGGATTAATAAGAATATGCAAATGATGTTGTTAGCCCAAAGAGGAAATGTTAAATAGCCTTTTACAATGAATGGAACAATAAAGAGTGACCAGAGTAGTTGCAAAATGGGATCAAAAGAGGTCAGGGACTAGTGATGATGGACTAGAGGCATGTAGACCTACATACTTGACCCTCTGCCTCCATGATCGATCGGTATCTAGTTAACCCCCGTTGATCGAGACCAATCCAACTCCCTAAACAAGAAGGGTTTATCCAATTCCAGAGTAAGAAAGAGAACATTAGAGAAACTAATATTTAAATGCAAATTTATAACCACGTAGAAAAGAACTAGAAGGGCCCCCGTAGAAACGGCGGGAATGAGGAAGCCTTGGATAAAGGCATATTGAACCTTAAAGATTTCACCTAAATCAAAAGGAACATATGGCTAAGATTATATGACAAGTGCTTCATGGTAAAGCCCAAATCAAAGATTGAAGGAATCGAAACCAATCCACCCTAGAAATTCGGTATGCTAGGAATCCACTCGGTTTCAAGCTACTTCCATTGGAGCTGCATGATTGAAGGACTAATCCTACGATGCATCTAATTAGATACATCCAATACATGAGAACTTTGGATGCTTTCGAGCAACTGATGGGATGCTGCTTTTAGTTGTATTTAAATAATTTGGCAGTTGGTTTTGCCAACTTGATAATCGATCCATTACACATGGGACAAATTAGTTGAGAATTTCATGATCCAGTTTAGTGTTTACGCTCGACCAAGGAGTGTGATGTAACTTTTGAAGATGAAATATAGGGGGAAGGAATCATTGCGAAGTCATTTAACTAGATTTAATGCAGCACCCTTTGTAGTTCAAAAACCAAATTTGTCAATAGCTCTTATAGTGGTTGTTGCAGAAGTCGATAATCATACTGAGTTTAAAAGCCACCGAAAAGGGATCAACCCTAAATGTATCGGACTTCTATTATCAATTTGAAAAGTATTTATGTCTAGAAGAGGCAAAAATTGAAAAAGTCGAAGTCAATGCTATTGAGGGTAGAGGACCATTCAAGGTAGGATCTGGAAATGATAATGAAAAGAGAAATTTCGATGATAGTTTTGGAGCTCTACGACACCCAAAGAGGGAGCCGAAGTTTGCATCATACACTGACCTGACAAAAACCCTAGAGAGGATTGAAACTAAGGGGCGAATTCAATATAGAAGACCTCTAAAAGTAATACCACAGAATTTAGCAAAAGTCCTAAAAATTCTTTTTATTCCATGTGCTGAATGGACAGGAGACGATTGAGTGCAGACATTTGTAAGGTCTGATAGAGGAGCAAGTTTGAAACATCGATTGCAGTGATATGTGAGGAATCCAATAGTCGTAGAACAAACTACAAGAGTTTAATAGACGTAACAATCTAATGTGGAAAATGACCTTGGTCGCAGTAGAGGACATGGACATAATTTGGTTATCACATGATCGGGATGGATTCGTGCTGCAGTTGAACTACAAAGGTTAATATCAGGGCACTTACACATGTGCATAATCTAGATCAATCTTATAGGTATGCTATGGGTTAAGGGTCAGGAGTAACCCTTAAATGGAACACTAGCTTATGCTTTTATCTGATACTTTGATTTGAACATGTTATCTGATTTTGAATTGGTTATGGTTACTAATCAAATTAGATTATCCCTTATATCTGACACAAAAACAAATAGATCATGGCACGTACGATTGATGTGATGAACAACGGAGTACAATTCCCCTCGCTAGATAGTGGGTGGGTAGGCTAATCGGGTTTTTAACGTGTATTGTAATGAGGAAGGAGCCAAAACAAATGTCTGGTGAATAAAAACTTAGAGTCTTGCCATTTCCGCACTCAGGCGGTATATTTTAAAATAAGATATATCTTCTTTACATATAACCATTAAATATTTCTTATAAGGAAAGGAGGCAGGTCCACAATCAACCACTTAATCCCTTCCATTACTGAAGGAGGTTTCTAAATCCTATAACCCAAATCCCACGTTAAAAATATCTAATAATGCAAGAGATAATACCCAAGCCACTTAATACCTTTTATTGGAAAATAGGCAGACTCTAGCCATTTAAGACCTGAATGAGGCAACCCCCATCATTCAATAACTATTCCTAAGAGGACTTGTAACAAACAGCCTTTCATTCCATTGAAAGACGAGTCATTAATAAAGAAAGAGATGGAAAAGAAGAAACTAAACAAAACATAGAATCTCACAGTGGAATAGAATAATATATATTACATAACATAAGTTTTACATAGTCACCGATAATACAATACATCATAGTAATAGTAATGTAGACAATATACTTAGACTGTCATAACTACCTGTCCATACATTACAATCCAAAATACATATACAGACAGAGCGGAAATATATAGTAATTAGCTAACGGTGAAGCCACCTGCTCTAGCTCCTCTAAAATGCAATGCTGAGAACCTGGATAACTTGGCTACTCATAAAAATTGGAGCACCCAAAAGTTTAAGAAAAACAGAAAAATAAACTCTGAGTCAGACATGGGTCTGTGTTAGTATCTCGTAAGACCACATCGCACATAAACACAGACGGATTTTTACCTTACGATAACCAAAACACTTTAATAGAAAATCTAGTGATATTATCATAGTATCTAAGGTTTCTAAATAAATAGAACATAGCTGGAATGCTTCCATCTCACGTTCCAATATATTTGGGCATAATCAAAAATGTATGGCACTTATAAAGGATTAGTTACTTTACAAACCAAGAGTACAATTCTTATTCACCAACACAAATAAACAATTTATGAAGGTTTCCAACCAAAGGTTCAACAAGCAATAACTAATAACCCTTGATCAATTCCTAATATATGATCATGATTATTAACTTCCTAACCAACAATGATTTAACATTATAAATGATGTTTAACGACCCTGACTCGACCTTCGAAAATCGACACTCAAATACTTCACTTGTATTCGAATGTCGTAGATTCAAATGTCAAATCTGGTTCGCCGGAGCTTATAACACATTATGTAAACAGCACAGCGGAAACAGAAATGAATGATTTTATTGATACGCAATATTTGATACAACAATTTGATACAAATGTCTATCAACTTTATCAGAGATACACAACAGCGGAATGATAATAACACCAGCAGCGGAACAATATCACCAATATGGTCTTTCAAAGGATGGAAAGAAAGATGGAATCCAAAACTGCATTCCAATCCAAAAACCTCGAACCACCATCAATGATGAACTTGTAGCAAACTCGGTGCATAATGGGATTGCCAAAATCCAAAGACTTCGGAGATTGCCAAAAGCTACATCTACTGGCTAACAATCTGAAAATCTGACTCTAGGCTGCCCATATGGAAAATTGTGGTCACCTAGAGTTTGGAAAGGGAACAATAAACTCCACGTCCGTCATGGGACTGGTATGAGCAAACGAAAACAGTTTTATTTGAATAAAAACAAACAAAAGAATTTTAAAAGAAATCCGCAATGCTTTTTGGAAAATAAAACTACCATAAGGCATCCCGCCGCACACATAATACAAACGCACAATTGGAGGAGATTTCTCCTTATGATAGTCAAACGTGCTTGATATGCAAAAATCTTTAGATATTTATTACTAGTGCACAGTGCAAAAAACATTTCGAAAGTATAATAATAATCTTAGCCAGCATACACATTTTGTAGTATGCCTACTATAGCTACCGCTTAAATGACAGGTCACTACCACAAGTAAATGGCAGGTTATACAACTAAAATCGTACTGGGCGTGTATTGTTTCTTTGGATTTCCAACAAATGGTCAGGCTAAGGAACTTCCTGGGTCACATGGGTACGCCTCTGGAGGGATGCCCTGAGAACCTAACCGGATGTCTACCAACATAAGGTCGGGTTACCTCTGTAACTAGGTAACTACTATTCGAGTATGCCATCCGCCAGTTGTCACCGACCTTCATCCGGGAGCTCTCAACACCAAAACCACAAAGTAATAAATTTGCAGCAACCACATAAGTTAAGTATCTGGGCTCCATACCATGATACCACTTTTATCCAGAAGGAAATGGACATACCCTATAGGGCACGACCCTCATAACCTTGCCGCATTCTTCCTGTTTCGACCATTTCTGGTTTGTGAGGTCCTGATGAGGTCTCGTCCACAAAGCTACACTTTTCACAAAATTCATGCTTTGATCAACAAATGATCAGCAGCACTTCGTATGCACATTACCAAATTGGAAATGTATCACTATTAACCATTAACTACATAACCTCTGAGCTTGTACATCTCGGAGAAGGGTGTTAAGCTAAGAGAATGATTTCTCCGTCACCAAACAGAAATGTATTTGATAGAAATCTGCTTTACATCTCAAAGTCTAACGTCAGACATGCATCCATACAAGTCTGTTCCGGGTTCGAACAGAACCGAAGGCACTTCAAAGAAGCCTTTGCAATCTGGGTATTCGCAATCCCAATTGGACCCTCCATCACATATGGAGATCGTTATACCGTAGCTATTCAGTGCAGAATCATTCGACGGGTAATCCTTTCTTTCTTGAAGATACCCGGTCTTCACCACTGATCTTCAAATGATATCCATTACATCGTATCACTATTCGAAATAGGTTATATGTCACAAGGTCCTCTCCCGACTAAACCGAATAATGAGAGCTTAATTTTAAAACCATATGGATATATGGGACGTAGTTAAGTCACACTTTTAGCGCAAAACCCTTTTCTTCAAATGGTTTAAACAGATTTCCACTTTAATCTTTTAAAATAAAAGATACACCTTTAAGATCCTCTTAAAACAAGGTTCACCATATCTTTCACAAAGATTCATAATATTTAAACAAAAGATCTATCTTTGAGATCCTCTTTCGTTTGGAAACAAAGTTCACCAAATCTTTAACAAAGATTCATTCATAATATTTACACAAAAGATCCATCTTTAGGATTTAATTTAATTCAAAACAAGATTTACTAAATCTTTAGGGAAGATTTATTCGTAGCTTTCAAAACAAATTCCATTTCAAATTTTATTAATCCCTAACTTGGAAATCCTTTCAACAAAAAATGGAAGTTCTTTCTTTATATGAAAGCAATTATTATTTGGAAACAAATGCTTTCCGTTTCGAAAAAATCCGATCAAATATGTACAAGTTATAGCCTTTAAAGTATAAATTTGGGTTAAATTTAAATTCTCAAATAATACATTTAAAATACTTTAAAGATGATTTAAAAATCCATATATATATTATATAACTTGTATCACCACTTTTCAAACCATGGTTTCTAAAATAATTTTAAAACTTAAATAGATATATTTTATTTTGTGTTTCAATTTCAAAACTTCTTTTCCAAAAGCCTTTTATATTCAACTCGGTTTCATTTCCAAACCAATTGGATTCAAAATTCAACTTTTAAAACCATTAAATTCAAAATATCAACGACTTAACTGATTTCCTCGTACAATCCATATTTGTGTGTGTGGTGTAGTCCAGGGGTTTTACACATAACAATACAATATCATCAATCATCACAATTCAAGCACAATAATATTGATAAGCGGTATAATCCTATAACGCTTATCTTTATTCATATATTCGTAGATAAATGTGTAAATTCGTGACAGATAAATAAATAAATCACAGTTCACAGCTTGATCATAACACAGAACATCACACATCAGGGATATCAAACAATTCAAAGCATTCAATACAATCCAGACATCCATAAGTAAGATCTATTAGTCATCTGATTAATTTAAACCAGATTAATTGAATAAACTACTAATCCTGGTTAATTAACATTAATTAAAAACCATTCTAATTAATTATTTATTAATTAACCTTTAATAATAATAAATTAATTAACCTTTAATTATTAATTAATTATCCTTACTTAATAATTTAATCAACCTTTAATCATTAAATAATTAACCTTTAATTATTTAATTATCCTTTAATTAATTTTCCTTTATTAATTAACCCTTAATTAACTACCATTTAATTAATTAACCTTAATTAATTACAGTAAGTGATTATCCCTAATCACTTAATCAACTTTAACCGTTAATTAACTACTTTTAATTAAGTAATTATCTTCAAGTAATTAATTACCTTTAATTGCTTACATTAATCTTAATTAATTAATTATCCTTAATTAGTTTCAAATAAGTAGTTACACCTTAATTACACTAAATAATTAACCTCAATTTATCAAAGCCAAATCATTATCTTAATTTGTTTCTTAATTTTCATTTAAATCCTTATTTAATAAACCTTGAAAAATTAAATATCATTAACATAAGAATTTATCTTAAAACCCTTTAAGTTACTAAATAATCAAAATCATTTCATTTGCTTGATCAATTACATAATGATCATTTATTTTATTTTATATAAATTTAACGATTAACTTAATTTATTCAAGTTAAAATAAACTATATATATATATATATATATTATCTATACACACTTTTAAATAAACATTTATTGTTTAAAGAAAATTGATTAAAGAAAATCATTTAAATTTTCGATTTGTTATTAACTTTAAAACCTATTTTAATTAAAACTTGGTTCACAAATCAACCTACCCGAGTCTAACCCGAAGGAATCTCGAAACAAAACCGAGTGACCTCCCTTGCTTCAATACTTCGAGCCAACCCGAGATTATCCCCGAAACCAACCCGACAAAAACCTTTCTTCCCCAAATGTTCAACAACACTAGATATACATAGTTCCGCGTGCACATGCATCGATGTTCCGATCATCACTGGCCCCCGTCGATCCCCTCAACAAGTCATTAACGACTTTGCCACCCAACCTAACCACCCTGCTTCAACAATTTCGTCGTCAATCGAAACTTAGCTATTCGATAGATCTTCTGGAATCAAACCCACTAACCAAATCGCCTCGCCCAGCCAAATGTTGATGCCAGAATCCATGCGACTCCGACCACAGCTGCTCCAATGACCCATAAACATTTTCCCTTTGGTCCAGTGCAACTCGATGCAACGACGATGACGCGGTTACCTCAGCAACCACCTTGACCTATACACGACTTTAAACCCTAAATCTACTTTGCACAGCCACCATGGCAACTTAGAATTTTTCTAATCATTTTTCCGATGTTCGCTAACCAACAATCCTCCTCTAGCCACAACCTCGAGGCCCCTGACCTCCGCGATCACTAGTATTTTCCCAAAATAAAATTTCATTTCAACTCATGATTTCCCACAATTTAACAAACTAAAAATCTTGATTTTATTACCTAAATTCGTCATTCTACCATACGATCCTGTTTAGATAATCAAAACATGGAATTGTGAATATTGATTTTCGACTTAAATTTGGGTTTTACTGTAATTTTCTATGCTCATAATATTTTCCAACAGTTTTTGCTTGAACTATTTTTAAAAATAAATTTAGGTTGTTATAACTATTTTCTTTTTTATGATCAATGTTTAACAATGATCCTATGGAATGATATGAATATTTAAATCAGGTTTAAAAACCTATAACTAATAACATAGCTCAACATATTCATATAGATATGCATATCAATATATATATATATATATATATATATATACACATATATATTCAAACATGCAGGCATAATAAACAATATTTCCATAGCACATTCAAATGTCAAACACAACATCAGGACATGCAAGCAGATTTTAAGGAATCTCGAAACAAAACCCGAGTGACCTCCCCTGCTTCATTACTTCGAGCCAACCCGAGATTATCCCCGAAACCAACCTGACAAAAACCTTTCTTCCCCAAATGTTCAACAACGCCAGATATATATATATAGTTCCGTGTGCACATGCATCGATGTTTCGATCGTCACTGGCCCTCCTCGATCCAATCAACAAGTCATCGACGACTTGCCACCCAACCTAGCAACCCAGCTTCAACAATTTCATCGACAATCGAAACTTAGCTATTCGATAGATCTTCTGGAATCAAAGCCACTGACCAAATCGCCTCGCTCCGCCGCGTGCCGACACCAGAACCCACGCGGCTCCGACCACAGCTACTCCAATGACCCGTGAACTTTTTCCCTTTGGTCCGATGCAACTCGATGCAACAATGACGATGCGATTACCTCAGCAACCACCTTGACCTAAACACGACTTTAACCCCTAAATCTACTTTGCACAGCCACCACGGCAATTTAGAATTTTTCTAATCATTTTTCCGATGTTCCCTAACCTACAATCCTCCTCTAGCCACAACATCGAGGCCCCTGACCTCCGCGATCACCAGTATTTGCCCAAAATGCAATTTCCTTTCAACTCATGATTTCCCACAATTTAACAAGCTAAAAAACTTGATTTTATTATCTAAATTCATCATTCTACCGTACGATCCTGTTTAGATAATCAAACATGGTATTGTGAATATCGATTCTCGACTTAAACTTGGGTTCTCTGTAACTTTCTATTTTCAGAATATTTTCCAACAATTTTTGCTTGAAACTATTTTTAAAAATAAATTTAGGTTGTTATAACCATTTTCTTTTTTATGATCAATGTTTAACAATGATCCTATGGAACGATATGAATATTTGAATCAGGTTTAAAAAAATGTAACTTATATCAGAGCTCAACATATTCGTATAGACATGCATATCAATATATATATATATATTCAAACATGCAGGCATAATAAACAATATTTCCATAGCACATTCAAATGTCAAACACCACATCAGGACATGCAAGTAGAGTTTAAGGGAATTTTGCTCATTTGGTTTCAGAAGACAGAGAACAAGCCTGGAAAATGAAATCAGGAAGTGTTTTGAAATTTTGAATTTGATCTGCCACATGATCCTGATCTTGCTTTGTTTAAGTTGAATCTTTGCTTTGAGATCAGGTTTTGATTCCAAGTTGAAAGCTTTCAGAGTTGAACTTTGATCAAGTTTGAATTGAATTGTTTGCTTCAGGTTGAAAATTGCTTAATTGTATTTGTTTTCTAGGTTTTGATTTTTGAACTTTGCTGTTTGATTTTCATTTCTGGTTTCAATCATTTTATTTTCCTCTTTTGTTTTGAACTGGGTCTTAATTTCCAGATTTTAGTTTTTGAATTCCTGAAACAAAATGAGAAGACAAAAGTAGATGTATTTATATAACTTGTTTTCCTCTTCTTCTTTTTTAATCTTAAATATAATCAATTGCCACTTGTTCATTTAAACTAACACTTGTCAAATTCATGTTTTTAAAACCTTACACTTGTTTATTTGCTTATATCTTATTTACACTTGTAATTCTATGTTCAAATGTCAAAATGTAAATAATTTTTGTTTTAAATTCTTATGTTTCGTTTTCATTAATTAGTTAAATCTATGTAACATAGTTTCTTATTTTAATGTGTTTTTATTAACTTATCTTTTGTGTCTTTATGTTTTAAACTTAAATATATTTACAACTTAGTTCATAAGTATTTTAAAAGAAAGGACATTAAATCGCCCGCCTCACCCAATTTGTTCTCCGTGCCCATTCCGCATGCGCTTCGCGCGCCATTGGCGCTTTGCTCTCCTCTTATTTCTTCATTGGACGGTTCGGATGGACTTCGCCGTTCTTTCCCAACGAAAATGGAAAGGGCTGTATCACATCGAGATATCGATTCGTTTTATTAAACTTAAATATTGTGTATATATATATATATATGTGTGTGTGTGTGTGTGTGTATTATACTTACATAACTTTTAAAAGAAAATGATTTGAAATATAATTATACACTAATAAATAATCTTATTTTTATTAAAAATATTTATCTATATGCATTTGCTTTTATAACAATTTATATAACCTTAAGAAAAATGATTTTAAAACAAATTATACATTAACAAATACTCATATACATTTGTTCCTTGGAAGTATAAAGTTAATAAATCCAATTTGTTTCTAAAATACTTATTCTTGAATTTTCAAATTTATATTCTATTAAAAATCAATTTTTATATATATAAACAAACAAATATTATTTATTTTGGAAAATTCAAATTCAAATTCAAATTCAAATTCAAATTATAATCTATTTATATAAATAAACAAGCACATATCTCTTTTAAATTTGAAAGATTTAAATTAATTCAAATTTAATCCAAAATTTTATATTAATTATCAAATTAAATTTGACTCAAAACCGTGATCGATACATGACGAATCTCATATATCTCACACTTATACTAAGTGAACATCACAATGCTTGGGCATGCGCCAAGTATACTACTTCGACATTTTATGGCCTACCAAAGCATTCGTGTCACCTTCTCAATAGTGAACATGTCTTATGCTTTTTATTATTCAACTTGAAGCTACAGTAATCATTATAGTGATTTCCCTATAGATACGCCATCTCCCGGTTGTATAGCCCTACTATTGTGGGCATCTCGATCTCCCTTCCCTGATTCCAATATGTTTAACATGTGACCAGGCATGTCCTAGTAATAGTAAGAACTTTTAGTTGCACCGCTATCGCACACTTATCGAGTTCCACAATATGCCTAGCATGAAGTATGAAACTAGGTACGTCATCCAATGTAGAACTGGTACTCCCTATTTCACATGCTCTATAAAGCTATGTGAACTCCTAAAAGTTGAGAAATTGGGAACAAGTCCCATTATTTATCCTAATTGGATTGCACCAAGTTTAGGTTAACCAAGGGTTTCTTGAAACAATTCAGACGTCTAGAAATTTACAACTAACATCCGACCCGCTTTATTTTAAAAAATATATTTTTCCAAGTATTCAGACATATAACTTTCTATCTTTCTCAAACATCTGATTCGATTCCAGAAGTCTGAAAAAGGATTCAGACTTCTGAATCGAGTCAAATTTGGACTAATTTCTCTTGCATTAAAATTATTTGAAAACCTAATGTCTAAACCTTAATTCAAACTCTGATTTTTCCCTTTAGACGTCTATTTTGGTGTTTTTTCCAGATTTTATAATTTTTGATTTATTTTTGTTTACTTTGTTATTTTCTTCACAAATTCAAACATAAACTTAAGGTTCCATGTAACAGGGTTTTTGTAACAACCCTAGTTTTGGGTGATTACCTGTAATTATTAAATTAGAACGGTAGTTACAATTTAATATTGTGAACTAAAAATAAATTGGAGATTTAGATTGTTTATTTGGAACAAACAATGGATTTTGGAAATAAAATGTGAATATAAAGTTTTTAAAACTTTATCTTGGTTATTTGTGATAAAAATGAATGAAATATGATTTTTATTTAGTAAAAATGCAATAATTCTTGTAATTATTGTCAAATGCTTCTTTTAATCATTTTTAAAGGAAGTATTTGATTTTAATACGTTCTTATTATAAATAAAAAGGTGAAAATTGATTTAAAAATAATTTTTGATCATAAAATTGATGGAAAATAGTTTGTTGTATTTTATTACACAAGAAAATTATTTTTATGTAACTTTTGAAGTTAAAAATGGTGATTTATGTGAATATTTGTGTAAATTGGTTATTTATTTAAAATTGAAAGTTTTCGATAATAAAAATAATTTTATGTTCCTTTTTATATGTGGTAAAATATTTTATTAAACATGAAAATATGTTTACTTAATTTTATTATGTTTGAAACATTGTGAAAATATGTTGTTTTGTTTATCACCATAAGTGTAATGGTGTTTTTTAGTGATAAAATTAATTATTTAGGCTAATTTCTTTAGTTTGGGTCCAAAGCCCACTTAGCGTAATAAGTCTGAACAAAGAAAAGTGAGAAACGTCTCTGCTCCTCCAAACTAATACATTTATTTCTTCTTATAGTAATTAAAAACAGAAGGAAAAAAGAAAACTTTACCCTTTTGCAAATCTAAAGTTCCAATCTCAATTCTTTCAACAAATTTGCTATTTTAGTTAACTTAAACCTAATTCACTACAGGTAATCCACTCCAAAATGAGAATATTTCATCAAATTTCGATCTTGTGAATGGGTTTGTCTGTAACAGTGTTTCCTTCTCTTGCATGCTTCTGTTTTGCTCTTCCACGGGTCTTTGAAGCAAATTCAAGGAACAAGCTCCTACCTTTCAGCAGTAAATCCGAGAATCTGCTCTACAATTGCAAGATGAGTAATAATCGCACAAATGCTAGCTCAAACAAAGCTGAATGGCAACCTGAAAATGCCAAAAATCGTTTATTATAATGGAAATTTTTGTGTTGTTGGATATTACAGTAAAAAATATTCTAAGTAGGTACTTTGCATGACCATATCTTTTTAGTCTTATGTTGGAATTCGCTGATTCTTTTTTTATTTGAAAGTTGAAGTTTTCTACTATGTGCATAACAATATTTAGTTCAATCTGAAGTCATTTGGTCCTCTGTTTCATGCCTGTATGTTGAACTCCAGATGGTTTTCAGGCATGTACATATTTCCATTTTGAGTTCCTGCAAACATGGCCCAAGTCCATGTTTGAGATAGCATATCTCTTTCATTTCCGGTCGGAATTTATTGATTCTTTATTTATTTGAAAGTTAAAGTTTTCTACTATGTGCATACCAATTTCCAATTATCTTAGGTCATTTGGTCGTCCGTTTCATGACTGTAAGTTGAACTCAAGATGGTTCTCAGGCCTGGGCATATTTCCATTTTCTAAGCTGCTGCAAACATGCCTGAATCCATGTTTGACACAGTGCATCGCTTTCATTTCATGTCGTAATTCATAGATTCTTTTTTTATTTAAAAGATAAAGTTTTCTACTACGTGCATACCAATTTTCAGTTCAATCAGAGATCATTTGGTCACCTGTTTCTAGTATGTAATTTGTACACGAGAGGGTTTTCAGACCTGGGCAGAATTCAACATGGCCTGAGTCCATGTTTGAAATTTCATATCTTAACCATTTCATGTCGGAATTCAGTGATTCTTTTTCCAGTTCATAGATAAATTGTCCTACTTTGTGTATAACAAATTTCAGGCCATTCTGAGGTCAATAAGCCATTCAAATTATGTTTGAAAGTTGAACCCGGAGAAGATTTTGTTCTACCTTTTTACGTCTGATTTTCGACTTCTGCATCTTGTATTTGTGATATTTCTAAACTGTTTTGATGGCTATGATGCCTATCAATAGGCTAGTCAAAGTTTTGGAGAATTATTGATTCAAAATGAACCATTTTTTAGTTGAATTCGAATATCGGCTTTTGGGAATTTTCAATGTTTTTCCTTGATTTCGAGCATGGGTTTTTCTAAATAATTTTGAATAACTTTAAAATAAATTAGCTTTTGAAATGATTATTATACAATATTTATAAATTATTTTCAAGCTATAAAATCTATATATTTTCTATATTAAGGGAATTTTAAAGTTTGTTTCAAAAACGGTTTCGAAAAATTGTTTTAAAGGCATGTTTTCATAAACAAACTATTTTCTCTATAAAATACAAGTTTTTGCACTATTCGAGCGAATGAGAAGGAGAATTAAATTGTAATGACCCGTAGTTCCATACCCCTTGATTCAACACTATTCTACATCAATTACCTCAAGATGAACAGAAATACGAACCATTAGGGTTAAAGAAGAAGAGGTAGAAGAAGAAGATAGAAAACAACATCAGAATCTAACCACCGCAGTGGAATAAAATATAATAGATAATCATAGATCTTTACAACAAAAACAAATACTATGTCTGTTTGTACATATATCATCAGAGTACATTACACACAACTGGACAGTAATCATAATCTATCCTCACAATCTGAATACACAGCGGAATATGTAACAAAAATACGGAAGTACATATCGCCATCCAACTCGTCTCCTGAGCTCCACAGCATCCTTTCATGTATTCTATAATACTCGGTCTGACCCGAGCATTATAGTTAAATAACACCAGAGTCGGTCTGGAATACCAGCGTGAGAAAACCACACTCAAATTGATTATTAAAGTTTCAAAAATTCTTTGAAAATCAAAAGCATCTCATAAGACCACGCCACAAATAAACATGTCAGGTTTTTACCTTACGATAGCTAAAACACTTTTAATTAAAATTCTCTGATATTATAATAGTGTCTATAGAAAGTAAAATAAAATCTAGCTGAAATGCTTACATCTCACGTTTCAGCAATAGTTGGGCACAATCAAAACCGTACGGGCGCGTAGGGAAAATGGATTTCCAACTAATGACTAGGCACTGGGGTACCACCTGTCACGGTACCTGGTCTAGATCAGCATACCGAGGATCACTTCTGACCCCCTGCAACACAAGACCGGGACTACCCCTTACTGGATAATCCCGAGTAAGATCACCCCATGGTCGGGATCAGCAACCGCACCACTAAGCCGAATAAAAAGCGACATCTAGACAGTGATGACCTCACCCTAATGGGCGCTACCCACCTAGCCTTGCTGCATAACCCCTGATTTTCAGTCATTCCCAGTTGATGAGGCTTTAGGCTAAGCGTTACCTTTAGAGAGCTTATCTCTTAGAATGCTCATCGCCCACCTAGCGATATTCTGAAAGCATTCATCCATATAAGTTCGTCCCGGTTCGAACGGAACCGAAGATACTATTTCTACTACATCCATTTTGGATACATCCTCGGGATTAGTAGCGACTAGCCCTTGCACTTCACTTCTCCATCTTCGACTCCGAACTCGTTTTCCTCACAAAAACGTATAAACCGGATCGAAGTGGTTTTCAGGAAATAAATCCAGATCCCGGTCTCTTCGAAACGATTAGCGCATTGGCCAATATTGATAGTCGGTTATTTAACTATCAATTATCATTCACAAACAACCATCAAATAATAAATAATCTCCCAAATTATTTATTATCCTCAAAATATCTTCGCAAAATATATTTCCATTTTCAAACCTTTTTTAAAACAGTTTCCAAACCACATTCTTCTCATGAAATAAATTCCCAAATATTTATTTCCACTGAAGACACCAAGTACAAAAACTTTAGATCTGAAAATAATTTAAAAACACTTTATTATAAAATATCCTTTAAAACATTTAAATTAAAAATTAATTTAATACATATTAAAATATATACTTTAAGAATATTTAAAATAAAACTACTTTGTACAGCATAAAACTGAATTTCTAACCTTTAAAACAAAATACTAAGCTGCCTTTAAATAATACTGCTATAAATAGATTAAAAGAAAATACTTACTTAGAATTTAAACATTTAGAAATAATAAATATTCCAAACATACTTTTTAAAACAACATTAAAGCCTTTAACTTATATTTAAAAATATACTTTGAAAATGTACTTGGCTATCCAGAGAAATATACTTCTCTTCACATCCTTTAAATAAATCACTATTGATTTTTAATTAAATTCCATCGTGAATTTATTCTACCAAATATCCATTAATATATTACTTCACTTTTATAAACACCAGTTTATAAATTCCAAAGTCTCACTTCTCTTTTAAAAATCCGACTTTACACACTTAAATCAATCTCCAAACTGATTTCCAATTTACTTCACTTTTAAATAAATTTCTTACTTACTCCATTTATTTCAAAATCCATTAACATGGAATTGTGAATATTGATTTTCGACTTAAATTTGGGTTTTACTGTAATTTTCTATGCTCATAATATTTTCCAACAGTTTTTGCTTGAACTATTTTTAAAAATAAATTTAGGTTGTTATAACTATTTTCTTTTTTATGATCATTGTTTAACAATGATCCTATGGAATGATATGAATATTTAAATCAGGTTTAAAAACCTATAACTAATAACATAGCTCAACATATTCATATAGATATGCATATCAATATACATATACATATATATTCAAACATGCAGGCATAATAAACAATATTTCCATAGCATATTCAAATGTCAAACACAACATCAGGACATGCAAGCAGATTTTAAGGAATCTCGAAACAAAACCCGAGTGACCTCCCCTGCTTCATTACTTCGAGCCAACCCGAGATTATCCCCAAAACCAACCTGACAAAAACCTTTCTTCCCCAAATGTTCAACAACACCAGATATATATATAGTTTCGTGTGCACATGCATCGATGTTTCGATCGTCACTGGCCCTCCTCGATCCAATCAACAAGTCATCGACGACTTTGCCACCCAACCTAGCAACCCAGCTTCGACAATTTCATCGACAATCGAAACTTAGCTATTCGATAGATCTTCTGGAATCAAAGCCACTGACCAAATCGCCTCGCTCCGCCGCGTGCCGACACCAGAACCCACGCGGCTCCGACCACAGCTACTCCGATGACCCGTGAACTTTTTCCCTTTGGTCCGATGCAACTCGATGCAATAATGACGATGCGATTACCTCAGCAACCACCTTGACCTAAAAATGACTTTAACCCCTAAATCTACTTTGCACAGCCACCACGGCAATTTAGAATTTTTCTAATCATTTTCCGATGTTCCCTAACCTACAATCCTCCTCTAGCCACAACATCGAGGCCCCTGACCTCCGCGATCACCAGTATTTGCCCAAAATGCAATTTCCTTTCAACTCATGATTTCCCACAATTTAACAAACTAAAAATCTTGATTTTATTATCTAAATTCATCATTCTATCGTACGATCCTGTTTAGATAATCAAACATGGTATTGTGAATATTGATTCTCGACTTAAACTTGGGTTCTCTGTAACTTTCTATTTTCAGAATATTTTCCAACAATTTTTGCTTGAAACTATTTTTAAAAATAAATTTAGGTTGTTATAACCATTTTCTTTTTTATGATCAATGTTTAACAATGATCCTATGGAACGATATGAATATTTGAATCAGGTTTAAAAAAATGTAACTTATAACAAAGCTCAACATATTCGTATAGACATGCATATCAATATATATATATATATATATATATATATATATATATATATTCAAACATGCAGGCATAATAAACAATATTTCCATAGCACATTCAAATGTCAAACACCACATCAGGACATGCAAGTAGAGTTTAAGGGAATTTGGTTTCAGAAGACAGAGAACAAGCCTGGAAAATGAAATCAGGAAGTGTTTTGAAATTTTGAATTTGATCTGCCACATGATCCTGATCTTGCTTTGTTTAAGTTGAATCTTTTCTTTGAGATCAGGTTTTGATTCCAAGTTGAAAGCTTTCAGAGTTGAACTTTGATCAAGTTTGAATTGAATTGTTTGCTTCAGGTTGAAAATTGCTTAATTGTATTTGTTTTCCAGGTTTTGATTTTTGAACTTTGCTGTTTGATTTTCATTTCTGGTTTCAATCATTTTATTTTCCTCTTTTGTTTTGAACTGGGTCTTAATTTCCAGATTTTAGTTTTTGAATTCCTGAAACAAAATGAGAAGACAAAAGTAGATGTATTTATATAACTTGTTTTCCTCTTCTTCTTTTTTAATCTTAAATATAATCAATTGCCACTTGTTCATTTAAACTAACACTTGTCAAATTCATGTTTTTAAAATCTTACACTTGTTTATTTGCTTATATCTTATTTACACTTGTAATTCTATGTTCAAATGTCAAAATGTAAATAATTTTTGTTTTAAATTCTTATGTTTCATTTTCATTAATTAGTTAAATCTATGTAACATAGTTTCTTATTTTAATGTGTTTTTATTAACTTATCTTTTGTTTTTTTATGTTTTAAACTTAAATATATTTACAACTTAGTTCATAAGTATTTTTAAAAGAAAGGACATTAAATCTTTTTATTAAACTTAAATATTGTGTATATATGTGTGTGTGTGTGTGTGTATTATACTTACATAACTTTTAAAAGAAAATGATTTGAAATATAATTATACACTAATAAATAATCTTATTTTTATTAAAAATATTTATCCATATGCATTTGCTTTTATAACTATTTATATAACCTTAAGAAAAATGATTTTAAAACAAATTATACATTAACAAATACTCATATACATTTGTTCCTTGGAAGTATAAAGTTAATAAATCCAATTTGTTTCTAAAATACGTATTCTTGAATTTTAAAATTTATATTCTATTAAAAATCAATTTTTATATATATAAACAAACAAATATTATTTATTTTGGAAAATTCAAATTCAAATTCAAATTCAAATTATAATCTATTTATATAAATAAACAAGCACATATCTCTTTTAAATTTGAAAGATTTAAATTAATTCAAATTTAATCCAAAATTTTATATTAATTATCAAATTAAATTTGACTCAAAACCGTGATCGTTACATGACGAATCTCATATATCTCACACTTATACTAAGTGAACATCACAATGCTTGGGCATGCGCCAAGTATACTACTTCGACATTTTATGGCCTACCAAAGCATTCGTGTCACCTTCTCAATAGTGAACATGTCTTATGCTTTTTATTATTCAACTTGAAGCTACAGGAATCATTATAGTGATTTCCCTATAGATACGCCACCTCCCGGTTGTATAGCCCTACTATTGTGGGCATCTCGATCTCCCTTCCCCGATTCCAATATGTTTAACATGTGACCAGGCATGTCCTAGTAATAGTAAGAACTTTTAGTTGCACCGCTATCGCACACTTATCGAGTTCCACAATATGCCTAGCATGAAGTATGAAACTAGGTACGTCATCCAATGTAGAACTGGTACTCCTTATTTCACATGCTCTATAAAGCTATGTGAACTCCTAAAAGTTGAGAAATTGGGAACAAGTCCCATTATTTATCCTAATTGGATTGCACCAAGTTTAGGTTAACCAAGGGTTTCCTGAAATAATTCAGACGTCTAGAAATTTACAACTAACATCCGACCCGCTTTATTTTAAAAAATATACTTTTCCAAGTATTCAGACATATAACTTCCTTTCTTTCTCAAACATCTGATTCGATTCCAGAAGTCTGAAAAAGGATTCAGACTTCTGAATCGAGTCAAATTTGGACTAGTTTCTCTTGCATTAAAATTATTTGGGAACCTAATGTCTAAACCTTAATTCAAACTCTGATTTTTCCCTTTAGACGTCTAGTTTGGTGTTTTTTCCAGATTTTATAATTTTTGATTTATTTTTGTTTACTTTGTTATTTTCTTCACAAATTCAAACATAAACTTAAGGTTCCATGTAACAGTGTTTTTGTAACAACCCTAGTTTTGGGTGATTACCTGTAATTATTAAATTAGAACGGTAGTTACAATTTAATATTGTGAACTAAAAATAAATTGGAGATTTAGATTGTTTATTTGGAACAAACAATGGATTTTGGAAATAAAATGTGAATATAAAGTTTTTAAAACTTTATCTTGGTTATTTGTGATAAAATGAATGAAATATGATTTTTATTTAGTAAAAATGCAATAGTTCTTGTAATTATTGTCAAATGCTTCTTTTAATCATTTTTAAAGGAAGTATTTGATTTTAATACGTTCTTATTATAAATAAAAAGGTGAAAATTGATTTAAAAATAATTTTTGATCATGAAATTGATGGAAAATAGTTTGTTGTATTTTATTACACAAGAAAATTATTTTTATGTAACTTTTGAAGTTAAAAATGGTGATTTATGTGAATATTTGTGTAAATTGGTTATTTATTTAAAAATAAAAGTTTTCAATAATAAAAATAATTTTATATTCCTTTTTATATGTGGTAAAATATTTTATTAAACATGAAAATATGTTTACTTAATTTTATTATGTTTGAAACATTGTGAAAATATGTTGTTTTGTTTATCACCATAAGTGTAATGGTGTTTTTTAGTGATAAAATTAATTACTTAGGCTAATTTCTTTAGTTTGGGTCCAAAGCCCACTTAGCATAATAAGTCTGAACAAAGAAAAGTGAGAAACGTCTCTGCTCCTCCAAACTAATACATTTATTTCTTCTTATAGTAATTAAAAACTGAAGGAAAAAAGAAAACTTTACTCTTTTGCAAATCTAAAGTTCCAATCTCAATTCTTTCAACAAATTTGCTATTTTAGTTAACTTAAACCTAATTCACTACAGGTAATCCATTCCAAAATGAGAATATTTCATCAAAGTTCGATCTTGTGAATGGGTTTGTCTGTAACAGTGTTTCCTTCTCTTGCATGCTTCTGTTTTGCTCTTCCACGGGTCTTTGAAGCAAATTCAAGGAACAAGCTCCTACCTTTCAGCAGTAAATCCGAGAATCTGCTCTACAATTGCAAGATGAGTAATAATCGCACAAATGCTAGCTCAAATAAAGCTGAATGGCAACCTGAAAATGCCAAAAATCGTTTATTATAATGGAAATTTTTGTGTTGTTGGATATTACAGTAAAAAATATTCTAAGTAGGTACTTTGCATGACCATATCTTTTTAGTCTTATGTTGGAATTCGCTGATTCTTTTTTTATTTGAAAGTTGAAGTTTTCTACTATGTGCATAACAATATTTAGTTCAATCTGAAGTCATTTGGTCCTCTGTTTCATGCATGTATGTTGAACTCCAGATGGTTTTCATGCATGTACATATTTCCATTTTGAGTTGCTGCAAACATGGCCCAAGTCCATGTTTGAGATAGCATATCTCTTTCATTTCCGGTCGGAATTTATTGATTCTTTATTTATTTGAAAGTTAAAGTTTTCTACTATGTGCATACCAATTTCCAATTATCTTAGGTCATTTGGTCGTCCGTTTCATGACTGTAAGTTGAACTCAAGATGGTTCTCAGGCCTGGGCATATTTCCATTTTCTAAGTTGCTGCAAACATGCCTGAATCCATGTTTGACACAGTGCATCGCTTTCATTTCATGTCATAATTCATAGATTCTTTTTTTATTTAAAAGCTAAAGTTTTCTACTACGTGCATACCAATTTTCAATTCAATCAGAGATCGTTTGGTCACCTGTTTCTAGTATGTAATTTGTACACGAGAGGGTTTTCAGACCTGGGCAGAATTCAACATGGCCTGAGTCCATGTTTGAAATTTCATATCTTAACCATTTCATGTCGGAATTCAGTGATTCTTTTTCCATTTCATAGATAAATTGTCCTACTTTGTGTATAACAAATTTCAGCCCATTCTGAGGTCAATAAGCCATTCAAATTATGTTTGAAAGTTGAACCCGGAGAAGATTTTGTTCTACCTTTTTACGTCTGATTTTCGACTTCTGCATCTTGTATTTGTGATATTTCTAAACTGTTTTGATGGCTATGATGCCTATCAATAGGCTAGTCAAAGTTTTGGAGAATTATTGATTCAAAATGAACCATTTTTTAGTTGAATTCGAATATCGGTTTTTGGGAATTTTCAATGTTTTTCCTTGATTTCGAGCATGGGTTTTTCTAAATAATTTTGAATGACTTTTAAAATAAATTAGCTTTTGAAATGATTATTATATAATATTTATAAATTATTTTCAAGCTATAAAATCTATATATTTTCTATATTAAGGGAATTTTAAAGTTTGTTTCAAAAACGGTTTCGAAAAATTGTTTTAAAGGCATGTTTTCATAAACAAACTATTTTCTCTATAAAATACACGTTTTTGCACTATTCGAGCGAATGAGAAGGAGAATTAAATTGTAACGACCCGTAGTTCCATACCCCTTGATTCAACACTATTCTACATCAATTAACTCAAGATGAACAGAAATACGAACCATTTGGGTTAAAGAAGAAGAGGTAGAAGAAGAAGATAGAAAACAACATCAGAATCTAACCACCGCAGTGGAATAAAATATAATAGATAATCACAGATCTTTACAACAAAAACAAATACTATGTCTGTTTGTACATACATCATCAGAGTACATTACACACAACTGGACAGTAATCATAATCTATCCTCACAATCTGAATACACAGCGGAATATGTAACACAAATACGGAAGTACATATCGCCATCCAACTCGTCTCCTGAGCTCCACAGCATCCTTTCCTGTATTCTATAATACTCGGTCTGACCCGAGCATTATAGTTAAATAGCACCAGAGTCGGTCTGGAATACCAGCGTGAGAAAATCACACTCAAATTGATTATTAAAGTTTCAAAAATTCTTTGAAAATCAAAAGCATCTCATAAGACCACGCCACAAATAAACATGTCAGGTTTTTACCTTACGATAGCTAAAACACTTTTAATTAAAATTCTCTGATATTATAATAGTGTCTATAGAAAGTAAAATAAAATCTAGCTGAAATGCTTACATCTCACGTTTCAGCAATAGTTGGGCACAATCAAAACCGTACGGGCGCGTAGGGAAAATGGATTTCCAACTAATGACTAGGCACTGGGGTACCACCTGTCACGGTACCTGGTCTAGATCAGCATACCGAGGATCACTTCCGACCCCCTGCAACACAAGACCGGGACTACCCCTTACTGGATAATCCGGAGTAAGATCACCCCATGGTCGGGATCAGCAACCGTACCACTAAGACGAATAAAAAGGGACATCTAGACAGTGATGACCTCACCCTAATGGGCGCTACTCACCTAGCCTTGCTGCATAACCCCTGATTTTCAGTCATTCCCAGTTGATGAGGCTTGAGGCTAAGCGTTACCTTTAGAGAGCTATCTCTTAGAGTGCTCATCGCCCACCTGGCGATATTCTGAAAGCATTCACCCATATAAGTTCGTCCCGGTTCGAACGGAGCCGAAGATACTATTTCTACTACATCCATTTTGGATACATCCTCGGGATTAGTAGCGACTAGCCCTTGTACTTCACTTCTCCATCTTCGACTCCGAACTCGTTTTCCTCACGAAAACGTATAAACCGGATCGAAGTGGTTTTCAGGAAATAAATCCAGATCCCGGTCTCTTCGAAACGATTAGCGCATTGGCCAATATTGATAGTCGGCTATTTAACTATCAATTATCATTCACAAACAACCATCAAATAATAAATAATCTCCCAAATTATTTATTATCCTCAAAATATCTTCGCAAGATATATTTCCATTTTCAAACCTTTTTTAAAACAGTTTCCAAACCACATTCTTCTCATGAAATAAATTCCCAAATATTTATTTCCACTGAAGACACCAAGTACAAAAACTTTAGATCTGAAAATAATTTAAAAACACTTTATTATAAAATATCCTTTAAAACATTTAAATTAAAAATTAATTTAATACATA
The DNA here is from genome assembly GCA_030765085.1 of Allium cepa. NCBI lineage: Eukaryota > Viridiplantae > Streptophyta > Magnoliopsida > Asparagales > Amaryllidaceae > Allium > Allium cepa. The sequence goes on from CM060934.1 coordinate 210,956,089, forward strand.
TTAAAATATATACTTTAAGAATATTTAAAATAAAACTACTTTGTACAACATAAAAATGAATTTCTAACCTTTAAAACAAAATACTAAGCTGCCTTTAAATAATACTGCTATAAATAGATTAAAAGAAAATACTTACTTAGAATTTAAACATTTAGAGATAATAAATATTCCAAACATACTTTTTAAAACAACATTAAAGCCTTTAACTTATATTTAAAAATATACTTTGAAAACGTACTTGGCTATCCATAGAAATATACTTCTCTTCACATCCTTTAAATAAATCACTATTGAGTTTTAAATAAATTCCATCGTGAATTTATTCTACCAAATATCCATTAATATATTACTTCACTTTTATAAACACCAGTTTATAAATTCCAAAGTCTCACTTCTCTTTTAAAAATCCCGACTTTACACACTTAAATCAATCTCCAAGCTGATTTCCAATTTACTTCACTTTTAAATAAATTTCTTACTTACTCCATTTATTTCAAAATCCATTAACTTTAGATTTTATCCCCTAATTATGATTTAAAATCTTTTTAACTGAAAACACCAATTTCAGATTCCCCAAATTCCTTCTTTACCCTTTTAAATAAATTCAAACTTTACAGTAAATTCTTTATTCCTTTAAATAATATCACTTAAGTTTTATAATTCATTATTTTCTGTTTATTCAAAATCCCCTTTTTCCATGCTCAAAATTATTTGTTAGGAATTTTAAAATTACTTTTATTCTTATCCAGTTCATTCTTAAATTTATTCAAATTCTCAACGATTATTTTACTTAAAAATTCACTCTTTTATTCTCTTTCAAAAATCCAATTCTATATATTTTGATAACTCAGTGTACCGAAATATATTCAAGCAACCTATATCATTCAATATTCCAATTATCAATATAATTCATCATAGAGTATCAAATATTCATAACACAGAATTTTAAATAATCTAGATAATTTTGAGGAATCCAGTTGGATCCCTCCAACCTGCTTCCCTGCATCCACAGATGTTAGCACAATACCAATTCCACTTCGAGGTGGAATATCACGGTGTATGGGATTAATATAATATCCCCGCTATTATGCGGCGCATAGGGTCTCATCCGCTATATAATGCAGGAAATCAATCATTCCAAGATATATTATATGGTACTATATATAATATTGCACATCCAAACAATTCAATCATTCAATCAATTATTTAAATTTAACTATTTAAATCTAAACAACCCAGATGAGTGAGATTAACTCACCTTTGATTTTTGATTTGCAATCCCAATCCAAACTAGACTTGGTTCTACGATTCTTGACCTTGCATAACATTTTAAAGTTTATTAACATTTGAATGAAAAAAAATCGAATAATCAATTACCATTAAATAATTTAATTAATAAATAGTTTAATTTTAAACCAATAAATTTGATTTCAAACTGATTTTTCTATAATAATAATCAAATAGATTAACTTACAGATAAATCACCTTCATAAATCATTTTTAAAATAAACTAGTAAATAAAAATATCTATAGGTTTATTTTTTTTATTTCATGTTCTTTTGAAACTACCTACACATATATCCTTATAAAAAACGAAATCTACATTATCATTTAAAATTTCTACTTTCTAAATCTTTTCTATATAAACTGGTAAATTAAAATATCTATAGGTATATTTGTTTATTTCATTTTCTTTTGAAACTACCTACACATATATCGTTATAAAAAACAAAATCTACATTATCATTTAAAATTTCTACTTTCTAAATCTTTTCTATATGTAAACTATTTTCTATATTGATGTACATACATATATCTAAACCTTTAGATGAATAAATTGTTTTGCATCCTACTGTTAAACTCTTTATCTTTTTCTTTTTCTCTTTTTTAAAACAGATCTCTACTTCAACCCTCACAGTAAATAAATTTCCATGCAGGTAGATATATGCATATATACAAATAAAAATACAATTCTTCTTTTCTAAAAAGAGAAAGAAAATTTTGAAATTTACTTTTACTTAACATTTTTTTATTATAAATTTTTAAATCGAAAAGAATAAATCGAAAATACCTCAGCTCGAATCAGTTTCGTCTTCGGCCACCCTTTCTCTCGGTCAAAACCCTAGTCGAACGCGAGGTTTCCTCCACGTCGCCATCATTAGTGCCATGCCGCCTTCGTGTTTTCCCAAGCTTCGCCATCATCACCCTCAAATTGAACCAATCGAGCTCCAAACCCCCTTCGCCTTAATCTGGTAAGCTGCTGCTCGAGATGACGATACGCGATCTATCGCGTAACGAAGATGAAGGCGCGATTCCAAGTACACGTCGCCATCGTCCCCTCCAAGTAGCGCGCGTGCTTCCTTGAGCGCCACTGCCTTTCGTAAGTAATCGCTCCCTCCAAGTCGCGCTCGTCTCAATTTTATTTCATTTTTTTATTCGAATACCTCGGCCATAGCCAAACTTTTACTGGGAGAAGGAAAAAAATGAGGCCAATGATGTATTGCACGCATATCTCATCTATATATTACAAAATTATTATTATTATTATTTTATTAAAAAAGAGGAAGTGTGTTAAAGAAAGAATGAGGAGGCTTTGTCAGCTACAATGATATTTGAATTGAGGTGTAAAAGGTCTGATGTGAGCATTTTGACCCATCCAACCAATATACATTATATTTAAATTCAAATTCAAATCCTCTCGAAATCGAAGCTAAAAATCTCAATCTACTATCGAGGCGTGTCGCTAGGCGTCTATAATGTTATCCCCATATTTCGAATGCAATGGAAAAAGTTTTGATCCCTAATTCGATCGTATGGAGAAGATAGCTTTTTGGACTCAGTTATTATATTGAATTTTCAATATAAATTTCAGCGCGTTTACTTATCGTACGGCCAAATGGTTACTCCAAATGTTATGAAAATTGAAATCTGATAGTAAATATAATATTACGGATCCAATGGAACTGGTTTCAGCGAATTTCAAGACTGTGCCTCGGAAGGTTATTTTTAAACGTCAATTTTAAACGATATATTTTTAAAACCGAACGAATCACTTCCAATTTCAATTTAAAAGCTTTTATTATCTACAGAACTATCAATATAAATTTTACAAGCCTTCAAATTATTTTTAACAGGCTTAAAACTTCGGATTCAACATTTTACCCAACTTCAAATTATTTAGTTCAATAATTTAATTATCAAATAAATAGTGATATTTGAATTCAAGTTAAAAATTAACTTTTAAATATTTAAAATCAATTAAATATTCCAATGTCAAATGCTCAAAAATTCCCCGTCGTCACATAAATGATTGGGTAAAACACGTGGTATGGGACACGTGCGTTTATCTTTTCGGTTAATTCCTGACTTGTCTGTTTGATCTTTTGACCTTCGGGTCATATTTGCCGATGAGACGAGGCAAATATTTTTACTCCTTTCTGGTGTGGCATTGGCTAGCGATTAGTAAACCAATTAGTGACAATGTGTGGTATGGGACACGCTGTTAACACTTTTCGGACTCCTATCTGAGAGTTTGTGACACATTTGTCTAAGAGACGTATTTGCCGGTACTGGACCTTCGGGTCATTTGTTCTTCGGGATGTTTGCCTAAGAGATGTATTTGTCCTTCAGGATGTTGTCATTTGGGATGTTTGTCTAAGAGATGTGTGCCTTATTTTGAGAGAACAGTAGTTAACGAGCTTTGGCCATAAGCACGTGCTATATCTTTGAGATGATCTCATTGATTATTTATGATTTTCCAAGTGTATTGCCTTTTTACAGATTTGGCCATTTGATCCTTCGAGACATTACATATGGCGACTACACTTTTGGAAACTTAAACTCCTTATCGAGTTCTATATTTGATATTTGGGTTTGCTAACACTTGGCATTTATTTTGAGATTTGAGATTTGCCATTCCATGGCGTTTATTTGAGATTTTCTCTCTCCTTTAAGGAGATACATGTGATTGCCATTATGGTGTATTTTTTAGCTTTAAGATTTCTCTATTTTGAGAATAAATTTGAGATTGCCGTTTATGGCGAGTTTGATTTTTGAGACTTCTCCTATTTGGGAGTATGGTTCATCGAGTCCATTATTGTTATTTTGGGTTTATGCCGATGATATGAGGCATCTTATGCTTAGTTGCTTTTGTATTTGAGTTTATCTCTTTTAAGGCTATATAGATGCTTAGTGATACTACTTCACTTGAAGTAATGACATGTACTAACTTATGCTATTATTTATTCTCATTTGAGAATAATCATAGCCTTTTACCTTATGCTTCACATTATCACTTATCTTACTAAACTGATTGTTTTAGCTAGACTGACCCATATATTTTATACTCGTGTCAGACCGAGTTGTTTCAGGTGAGATACCTGCTTTTGGACTTAGCTTCGCTTTAATGCTTCCGTTTGGATATCATTTTATCACAATTTTGTGTAGTCTTGTAGCCTTTTGTTTTACTTTGATTTGTGTATATATTGTTTTGACTGGTTGTATATAGGTGGTCTTCGTACTACTTATGATGTATCATTTTGTATTATACTAGCGATGTATCAATGTACATGTATATGTGTGTGTGTGTTTATCTGCTGTTCTATGATGTGATGTACATTTAGTAGTTGTATTTTATGCTGCTAGATCCGTTAGCCACCTGTAGTTTTGTATTAAGAATTTATTGAATATGTTGATCCACTTGAGATAGAAAAAATTTTAGAGCATTAATCGACGTATTTAATACATGTTTAAGACAAAGCTACAATTGGTCGCTCCTAACCACACCTATTCTCCACATTAGCAGATAGTATTACCTAGTAATACTCTTTGTTAATGTGGGTCTCAGGGTGGGCATCACAGTTTTAATGATAATTTCCATTTCTTTTTACATGCAACTTCATAAAATAATTTTTAATAAACCAGCTATATCTTTACATCAAAATCTATTTGTATTTCAAATTACCTAACCAATCCTAGATGAAATCAAAAGGTATTTGATCTATTTCGTTTATTTGATCATGCCAAACTTTATCACATAAAGGTTTAGATATATATGATTTAAAATGAATTACTCTAGTCTATCTTCTCATCCTTTCTATAATTATTTCTATTCAATTAACACCTAGGTTTTTCCATCATTACTATTCTTTTTAATTTGTAGATGAAATTATAATTCAGATAAAATGTAGGTTGAAACTAATATTCCAAATTCAACAATTATATTTTTAAATCTTGTACAATTATAATGTAATTTAATTACTTTTGAATCATTATAGCATCATAAGTAACTCACTCATCTTTACAAAGTTTTCTTCTTCAAACATAGGTATAATCTCCTTCCTTAGGCCTTCAAATTTAATTGATTCACCATTCTTTCTATCTTACTCTTTTTCTCCTCTAATCTTGATTTTCTCTCTTTTTTGTATTAGATAAGTTTTATTTTAATTTTGATGTAAAAAATTTAAAGAAAATAAAAGTGTTGTTTAGATTGGGAAGTTCCTATAAAAGAAGAAGAAGAAGAAGAATTGCACGTACAAGTTAAAGAGGTGACAACTAGGATTTAGAGTGAAAAGAAGTGAGGGCTAAGGTTTTATTAGATGAAAATTATGGTTTTCTGGTTTTAAAACGAATTTAATAATTACAATGTCAGTGCTTATAGTTATTGCTAATTTTGACCGATTCTATCGATTTAACAAGTTATATTTGTTTCTTGAGTATAAATGACATTTCAAGTACAATGAAATAGGTCCAAGGCCTAATTCCAATGTTTGTGAAAATATACTATTTTGTCCTTTTATGTAAAATTACATTTTGTTTTACCCTTATTGATATTTTAATTACTATTAAAATTTCCAAGGTGTTACATTCTTCCTCATCTTAAAAGAATTTCATCCCTGAAATCTTTATGGACAAAATAAGTATCATTCGCTCATACAACCAATCTCTATAAATATCTACTCAAGCATTAACCACTTGCAAATATTGTTCTTAAATTTAATATTTCAAATGTAGCATTACATATTGATATAAAATGCATATGAATGTATAGGAATGTAAAATTAGATGGTCTTCTAAACTAGCAGAACTCCTAACATGCAAGTTTTTATGCCATGTATCCAAAACGTATGCAATGTCCTATCCCTAAAACTCTATATGGATGGACAGCCATTCTGTGACGCCCCACTCCGAGAGCCTCGTTAACAAAGAGTATTACATAGATAATACTGTCGGCTAACGCGGACAATAGAGTATAATGGAAGCAACCATGTGTAATCTTACCTTAACTATTCACTAAATATGTCGAAAAGTAGAAACACATTAAAATTCGACCTATTCAATAAATATTTAAAGCAAAACTACAATGGCTATAGGATCTATCAGAAGAAAATATAACAACTCAAATGTAATATACATCACAGAACAGTCGATCGTAATATACACATACACAGATACACCACAGAGTATACAAAATAATACATGTCAAGTGGTACAGGAGACCACCATATACAGACAAGACGAAAGAGTATAAATCAGAGTTATAACAGATAAGGACTACAAAAGACTCTATAACAAAATGAAACTAGCGAATAGTCCATGCGGAAGCAAAATAGGCTAAGTCCCCAAAAGCACCTAACCTGAAACATCTCGGTCTGACCCGAGTATAAAATAGACGGGTCAGTCTAGATAACAAATCAGTTAGATAAACTGAACACTAATAAACCTGCAAGGTCATACAGTATAATAAATATCTCTAGGGGAGATAACACAATCATCAACAAGAGATGAATCATATAGGACAAGCCTCATATCATCGGCAACATATAGAAACAAAGGATACAAATATCCCAAAACAAGCCAATAGGCAAACAACCAATACCAATAAGGTATACAAGTTCCACAAGGTAAACTCTATACTCCATGCGGCTCAAAAAAACCAATACCGAAGGGCTATACCAAGGGAATATACATATCAATGAAACATCATAAAATTTGCTCGAGCTCAGTACTGTACAAACAAGGATCCATGAGCCCGAAGACTCCAAACCCAAGTATCACCCATGCGGCACATAAGGCCAACATCAGAGCGAAACTATATAGGGCAACAAACCCGAAGGCACACACCCGAAGGCAACATACCCGAAGGCAACAAACCTAGGGAGACAGTCCGAAGACACTATCCCAGAGGCAACAAACCGTAGTGGTGAAGGTCGAAGACCCAGTACTGGACACCACTAACTGGCGGAATGTGTCACAACTCTCGAAAAGGAATCCGAAAAGTTTTAACGTATGTCCCATAACCACTCGTTCGCACTAAACGGTTTACTATCCGTCAGTCCCTTTCACACTCAAAGCAGTACAAAGTTTACCTCATATCATCGATAAACCAAACCCGAAGGTCAAAACAATCAATTGAATAGGTCGAGGATTAATCGGAAAGATAAACGCATAGATTCATGGTCCGTGTTTTGCCCAACCATTTAATCACCCTTCCACTTCGTTCGAAGTGCGAAAGTGTGTGTGTTTTAAATAGAATTTATAAATTAGAGAAACGAACTTTTAAATGCGATTCGAGAGATTATTTTATAAAAACCCGTGGATTAAAATTAAAAGGAACCATCAAAGTCAAAACAATTGATAATCATACATAGGATCATCATGAATCGATTCAAATTGAAAATTAAATCCCAAAAGGCAAAGTGGGCTGAAACAGCAGGTTCAGTCGACTGAACAGAGTTTTCAGTCGACTGACCCTATACCTGGAAAATTTTCCAGGTTCAGGAAACTTTCTGTTTCCGGGTTCAGTCGACTGTGCAGAGTTTTTCAGTCGACTGAGTCATGCCTGGAAACTCTCGGGTTTCAGGTTCAGTCGAATGTGCAGAGTTTTCAGTCGACCGAATCATGCCTGGGCTGTTTTTCAGCCTTATTCAAATGAAGAGCAAACTCTCCCAAAATGCAATCGGACGAACATTGGCTCTAAGGGCTTATGCCAATCGACAACCCGGCCTTATATGTTCCTCGATGCATCACCAAAACATGATTAAAACATCAAAGTTAGGATTTCAAAGATTTGAACCCAAAACACTAAAAATTGGAATATTCCCCAATTCAACCCAAACCAATTGCAAGTGCATATGAACAAGGTGTTAGGAATTCATACCTAACATCAATGAAATCAAGAGAAGTAGATGTGAGTTCAAAACTCACCTTTTTACACAAAACAAAGAAGATGAAGAAGCACAATTGCAAGGGATCAACCAACTACACTCCACTTCAACACTACAAGCTTCAATCTAGAATCAAAAGCAAGTATTTCCTAAGTTAGGGTTAGGAAATTACTGAAATTGAAGAGGAGAAAAGATGGAGAAGGTGGAGATGAACTTACCAATGGATTCTCTTTGATTTTGGAGCAAGAATCAAGTTACAAAGGAGAAACTAGGGCTTGCTAATTTCTATTTCTCTTTCCTTTCCCCCATTTCAGTTTTTAGTTTAAGAAATAAAATGAAATGAAGATGAAATGAAGAGAAGGGTTGAGCTAGGGGTTAAGTGAGCTAGTGGGCTGAACCCAACCCCAAACCCAATAGGAAAAGTACCCAAAATTTCACAAACTCCAAATATATCAAAGATTATACTCAAAAAGATCGCAAACGCCATTTTGGACTCAATGGAAATGGTTTTGAGCTCCAATTCGGCCATTTGTAGAAAGTAACATTTCGGACCCCAAAATCCGAATAACGACGCTATATTTAAATCAAACATTTAAATATAAAATCGTTAAATATGCGGGTCGTTACAGATCTCCCCTCCTTACAAAATTGCGTCCCCGCAATTCCTAGAGACGATATTTGTAACAACTACATACATACAACATACAAAAGAAAGAATAAACTTTAGACACAGAAATAGACTTACCATTACGAAGCAAGGATAGAAAACCTGGATACGATCGCTTGATATACTCTCTGGTTTCCCAAGTACAGTCATTGGGATTAGCGGACCATTGAACTTTAACGAGCGGCACGTCCTTGTTCCGAAGGTGTCGCACCTCCGTGTCAAGCACGCGAATAGGTTGCTGTACAATAGATAAGTCCGGTGAGATCTCAAGCTCTTGCAAATCAGGAGAATCAATTACAGAATCCGATTCTCGAAGACACTTCCGAAGTTGCGAGACGTGAAACACGTCATGAATGCCAGATAAATGAGCTAGAAGTGAAACTCTATAAGCCACAGGGCCAATACGTTCAGTAATAGAAAACGGTCCTATATAACGAGGAGCCAATTTTCCAGTCGCACTGAAACGCATAACCCCTTTCAAAGGAGAAACACGAATAAAAACAAGATCGCCGATCAAGAACTCGAGAGGCTTCCTACGGTTGTCCGCGTAGGATTTCTGGAGACTCTGTGCCTCTTTCATCCTCAATCGAATAAGATCAATCTTCTCAGAAGAATGACGAACAAAGTCCGGGCCAAGAATAAGCTTCTCCCCAGATTCCAACCAACAAGAAGGTGATCGACATGGCCTTCCGTATAAGGCTTCGAAAGGAGCCATACCGATACTAGACTGAAAACTATTGTTGTAGGAGAACTCTACAAGAGGTAGGTGATCCTCCCAACAACCACCGAAATCAAAAATACAAATACGGAGAAGATCTTCCAAAATACGATTCACCCGTTCAGTCTGTCCGTCAGACTGCGGATGATAAGCTGTAGAAAAATTAAGCCTTGTTCCCAAAGCTTGCTGAAGACTCTTCCAAAAATGACTCGTGAATAAAGGATCACGATCACTCACAATAGAACTAGGAACACCTTGAAGTCTCACGATTTCCTTGACATACAACTTGGCCAAATGCGAAGCTGTCCTATTAGACTTAATAGGGACAAAATGAGCAGACTTGGTGAGGCGATCAACAATAACCCAAATACTAGAATGACCTGATCTCGAACGAGGTAGGCCGTCAATAAAATCCATAGAAATTTGATCCCACTTCCACAATGGAATCTCAAGAGGTTGAAGAAGTCCAGAAGGACGCTGATGTTCGGCCTTCACACGTTGACATGTCATGCAGTTGCTCACATAACTCGCCACATCGCGCTTCATGCCTTCCCAATAATAAAGACGACGCATATTGGCATACATCTTACCACTACCGGGATGAATGGTATACTTAGAACGATGGCAATCATCAAGAATGTCATGCCTAAGTGCAAAATCAGAAGGCACAAAAAGACGGTTCTTCTTACGAAGACACCTATGAGAATCAATGCTAAAATCTTGCAACACCTCATCACAAGATCCAGACTCACAAAGCTGAATAAAATGCAACAAATCAGGATCACGCCGCTGAGCATCGGCAATACTATCCAATAAAATAGGTCGAGCTCCCAAACTAAATAATAGAATAGGAGAATCAGAAGATGAACCTTGATCACGAATTTCACAAAAAGATAGAGTCTCAAGAATATTCCATTCGGCAAGCATCATAGAAATAACAGCCGAATGTTTACGACTAAGCGCATCTGCAACACGATTACCCTTACCAGGGGTAAACTGGATATCAAAGTCATAGGAAGCAAGAAACTCGAGCCAACGCTGTTGTCTCATATTGAGTTCCTTCTGAGTAAACAAATACTTCAAAGATTTATGATCGGTATAGAGAATGAAGCGCTCGCCCAATAAATAATGTCGCCAAATCTTCAAGGCAAAGACAATGGCGGCTAACTCAAGATCATGAGTGGCATAGCGAACTTCATTCGGACGCAGTTGCCTAGAAGCATAAGCAACTACCCGATCTCCCTGCATAAGCACAGCACCGAACCACTACCACAAGCATCGGTGTAGACAACAAGATCATGATTCCCTTCGGGAACCACAAGAATAGGAGCATTAGTGAGAAGTTCTTTCAATGTCTGAAAGGAAGCTTCACACTTGTCGGACCAAATAAAACGAACGCCTTTCCGAGTAAGGCTTGTGAGAGGAAGCACAACACGGGAAAAGTTCTTAATGAACCGCCGGTAATAACCCGCCAATCCAAGGAAACTACGAATCTCATGCACATTCTCAGGCCTCTTCCAATACTGGATGGCTTCGATCTTTGAGGGATCGACAGAAATGCCATCGGAAGATACAACATGGCCTAAGAACTTAACCTTATTCTCCCAAAAGTAGCACTTGGAGAATTTGGCTTTAAGCAGATGAGGACGAAGAGCACTCAAGACAATTCTCAAGTGATTAGCATGCTCAGCTTCAGACTTAGAATAAATAAGGATATCATCAATGAAGACAAGAACAAACTTATCGAGATATTCCCGGAATACCTGATTCATGAGGTCAACAAAGAAAGCAGGAGCGTTCGTCAAACCGAACGGCATAACGAGCCACTCAAAAGAACCATAACGAGTGCGGAAAGCGGTAAGAGGTATGCTATCCTCCGCGACTCGTAACTGATGAAAACCTGTGGCAAGGTCAAGCTGAGAAAAGACCTTGGCACCACTCAATAGATCGAACATATCATCGATCCTAGGCAATGGATACCTATTTCTAATGGTCAACTCGTTAAGCTTGCGATAGTCAATGCAAAGCCTAAGAGTTCCATCAGACTTCTTCACAAAAACGACCGTGGATGCCCATGGAGAAAAACTGGACTGAATCAACTGCTTGGACTCGAGCTCTAAAAGCTGCTTCTTGAGTTCCTCATTTTCCTTTGTAGACATCCTCGTGGGAGGACGACTAACTGGCTGCGCGCCTGGAATGAGATCAATGCGGAACTCAATTGCCCGTTTGGGTGGCAAACCCGAAACAGGTTCAAAAACATCAGAAAAGTCACAAGCAATAGGAATACGAGATACATCATCACCATCTCGCGAATCAAGAGAATACAAAGCCATCTCGGAATTATCCACATCCCGAAGAACAAGAGATAACTGAGAAGGTGAATCAGGATGACAAAGATATAAAATTCTCTCGGAACAAATAATCCTGGCATCGTACCTCACTAGCCTGTCCATACCAAAAATCATATCAAAAACCAAATGAGAAACAACGTGCAGATTCGCACGGAAAGAAAAGCCACATAAAACAATCTCAATATCATCACAAATCAAACTAAGGGTCGCGGATCCCCCAATAGGATTCGCAATCCTTAAAGAAGTAACCATACAAGAAACATCCAAAGATAAATCATCTACAAGCTTCTTCGATACAAAAGAATGTGAAGCACCCGTATCGAAAAGAACTCGTATACTATGATCATGAAATAGAATTGAACCCTCCAAAATAGATGGAGTCATACCTTTGGATTGAGAAGGACCTCCAGAAGCATTAGCCACATTGAGCTTGCCAGATTTTGCATTAGCAGGAGCAGTAGGACAAGCAGAAACATGATGACCTTCCTTCTTGCAATTACGGCAGAAGAGAGGCTTTGGACAAGCTCGAATAATATGATCCGGAGAACCACAATTAAAACACTTTCGAACGAAAGGTGTTCCCGAAGATTGAGGCTGAGAGCTAGGACTACCGGTCTTCTTCTTCTTATAAGGAAAAGGCTTCTTCTGAATTGGAAACTGCTTCTTGTTGGGGTTTCTGGAAACCTCAACATCAACATCACTATCACACTCCTTCTCGACGGTCTCGAGATGAAGCGCCGAATCAACCAATTCCTCAAAAGAAAGTTTAAGCTAGAGCAACAAGGACTTCTTAAGATATTTCTTAAGGCCAGAAACAAACTTCAAATTCTTCTTATAAGAAGTGCTGATGAATTCAAGACCATACTGAGATAAAGCCTCGAACGATGCGACATATTCAGAAACAGAAGATTTCCCTTGCTTCAACTCAAGGAAGCGACGGGTCAATAAAACTTTTTCAGATTCAGGAACGAACTTGAGTTCAAATCGTCCCCGAAACTGAGTCCAAGAAAGAGTAGACTCATCAATTTCACCTACAAGAAGCTCATACCAGTCAAGAGCACGCTCTTGTAATAAGCTAGAAGTTACAAGAACTCTATCATGGTCAGAAAGATCCATGCGAGAGAAAATACGCTCGCACGTACGAAGCCAAGCTTGGACTTCAAGAACAGACTCGGAGCCCTTAAACGGCTTTCCTCCAAGATGAGCAAAAATCACTGCACTGACGTGCAAAAGCAGACTTGCGAGGTGGAGACACTCGAGGAGGAACGGGAGGCTGAGTGCTCCTAAACAATTCCAAAAATTGATCAGCAGACTATATACGCCATCCGGATGCGAGCCACTAGATTGCCCAGCATCCGAACGTCGACCCTTGCCTCTTCCAGACATAAGCTGAAAGTAAGATAAGAACAAGATTATTCACAAGGTAGATATTACAATATGGGATACTACGGAATAAAATGCATTCCTAGACGTATTTCCAATATCTATCTAACCTTGATGGAATAAAGAGACACGATGATTCAAGGATCTGTATCACTTGTACACTTTGATGTACCATAATATGTGCATCTATTCTGTGTTTATCATATTTTGTTCTGAACCTCGCTCTGAAACCACGCTATGACGCCCCACTCCGAGAGCCTCGTTAACAAAGAGTATTACATAGATAATACTGTCGGCTAACGCGGACAATAGAGTATAATGGAAGCGACCATGTGCAATCTTACCTTAACTATTCACTAAATATGTCGAAAAGTAGAAACACATTAAAATTCGACCTATTCAATAAATATTTAAAGCAAAACTACATTGGCTATAGGATCCATCAGAAGAAAATATAACAACTCAAATGTAATATACATCACAGAACAGTCGATCATAATATACACATACACAGATACACCACAGAGTATACAAAATAATACATGTCAAGTGGTACAGGAGACCACCATATACAGACGAGACGAAAGAGTATAAATCAGAGTTATAACAGATAAGGACTACAAAAGACGCTATAACAAAATGAAACTAGCGAATAGTCCATGCGGAAGCAAAATAGGCTAAGTCCCCAAAAGCACCTAACCTGAAACATCTCGGTCTGACCCGAGTATAAAATACACGGGTCAGTCTAGATAACAAATCAGTTAGATAAACTGAACACTAATAAACCTGCAAGGTCATACAGTATAATAAATATCTCTAGGGGAGATAACACAATCATCAACAAGAGATGAATCATATAGGACAAGCCTCATATCATCGGCAACATAAAGAAACAAAGCATACAAATATCCCAAAACAAGCCAATAGGCAAACAACCAATACCAATAAGGTATACAAGTTCCACAAGGTAAACGCTATACTCCATGCTGCTCAAAAAGACCAATACCGAAGGGCGATACCAAGGGAATATACATATCAATGAAACATCATAAAATTTGCTCGAGCTCAGTACTGTACAAACAAGGATCCATGAGCCCGAAGACTCCAAACCCAAGTATCACCCATGCGGCACATAAGGCCAACATCAGAGCGAAACTATATAGGGCAACAAACCCGAAGGCACACACCCGAAGGCAACATACCCGAAGGCAACAAACCTAGGGAGACAGTCCAAAGACACTATCCCAGAGGCAACAAACCGTAGTGGTGAAGGTCGAAGACCCAGTACTGGACACCACTAACTGGCGGAATGTGTCACAACTCTCGAAAAGGAATCCGAAAAGTGTTAACGTATGTCCCATAACCACTCGTTCACACTAAACGGTTTACTATCCGTCAGTCCCTTTCACACTCAAAGCAGTACAAAGTTTACCTCATATCATCGATAAACCAAACCCGAAGGTCAAAACAATCAATCGAATAGGTCAAGGATTAATCGGAAAGATAAACGCACAGATTCATGGTCCGTGTTTTGCCCAACCATTTAATCACCCTTCCACTTCGTTCGAAGTGCGAAAGTGTGTGTGTTTTAAATAGAATTTATAAATTAGAGAAACGAACTTTTAAATGCGATTCGAGATATTATTTTATAAAAACCCGTGGATTAAAATTAAAAGGAACCATCAAAGTCAAAACAATTGATAATCATACATAGGATCATCATGAATCGATTCAAATTGAAAATTAAATCCCAAAAGGCAAAGTGGGCTGAAACAGCAGTTTCAGTCGACTGAACAGAGTTTTCAGTCGACTGACCCTATATCTGGAAAATTTTCCAGGTTCAGGAAACTTTCTGTTTCCGGGTTCAGTCGACTGTGCAGAGTTTTTCAGTCGACTGAATCATGCCTAGAAACTCTCGGGTTTCAGGTTCAGTCGACTGTGCAGAGTTTTCAGTCGACTGAATCATGCCTGGGCTGTTTTTCAGCCTTATTCAAATGAAGAGCAAACTCTCCCAAAATGCAATCGGACGAACATTGGCTCTAAGGGCTTATGCCAATCGACAACCCGGCCATATATGTTCCTCGATGCATCACCAAAACATGATTAAAACATCAAAGTTAGGATTTCAAAGATTTGAACCCAAAACACTAAAAATTGGAATATTCCCCAATTCAACCCAAACCAATTGCAAGTGCATATGAACAAGGTGTTAGGAATTCATACCTAACATCAATGAAATCAAGAGAAGTAGATGTGAGTTCAAAACTCACTTTTTTACACAAAACAAAGAAGATGAAGAAGCACAATTGCAAGGGATCAACCAACTACACTCCACTTCAACACTACAAGCTTCAATCTAGAATCAAAAGCAAGTATTTCCTAAGTTAGGGTTAGGAAATTACTGAAATTGAAGAGGAGAAAAGATGGAGAAGGTGGAGATGAACTTACCAATGGATTCTCTTTGATTTTGGAGCAAGAATCAAGTTACAAAGGAGAAACTAGGGCTTGCTAATTTCTATTTCTCTTTCCTTTCCCCCATTTCAGTTTTTAGTTTAAGAAATAAAATGAAATGAAGATGAAATGAAGAGAAGGGTTGAGCTAGGGGTTAAGTGAGCTAGTGGGCTGAACCCAACCCCAAACCCAATAGGAAAAGTAGCCAAAATTTCACAAACTCCAAACATATCAAAGATTATACTAAAAAAGATCGCAAACTCCATTTTGGACTCAATGGAAATGGTTTCGAGCTCCAATTCGGCCATTTGCAGAAAGTAACATTTCGGACCCCAAAATCTGAATAACGACGCTATATTTAAATCAAACATTTAAATATAAAATCGTTAAATATGCGGGTTGTTACACATTCAATACATATGAAAAAAATGCAACGATCATTATGCATATTATTATGAAAATAAAATGTAATGTGATTTAAATCATAGGCCAACATGAGCATATCATCCCATACGTGCAATACTGACTAATTAAATTCAAGCATCAGAAACCATCATCCAAAACTTGTCCTAGCGATGTGTTCACAACTGTGTCTAGCATCCAAATGCCTATAAAATATAATAAGATAAATATTATGCATACTAGTAATTATCTGTATTGTAAAAATCCTTCTAGGCACCCTCCTAGGCCTTGCTTAGGCGTTAAGCTAGTCTTACGTGCCAAGATATTTGCCTAGCCCGCCTAAGTAAGACCTACTACATTATCTAAGCATGTAAACAATTTATAGCTACTAAATGCATACTGATTTAGACATGACGCCGCATATAAGTGTCAAAATGTTTGTTTCAAGCAATTTTATCTCCATAATTGCTTCCAAACTTATCCAAATCCATGATATCCCATTATGGACCAGTTAATACTATACAAAATGCTAAAATTTTGTCCAAAATGCACGAGTTTTCCAAAAATTCCTAGTGTCGATTATACCTTGATTAATCCATAGTCCATGCTTACTACCTAGCATCTGCTTAGGGTTATTATAACCTTGGTATTATACTAACATATACGGAAATGTAGCCGAAAAGAGTTCTAGATGGGTAGTTCAGATTTTTCTCCTCTGGCTTCTAAGTACTCTAGACTAGATCATCTCCTTATTGGACTCTACCAATTTAAATTATTTTATTGTGAAGTCATCTTGTTCAATGCTCAATAATACGGTTAGTGCATAGCAAACAAATGATTCTCACTCCACTTCAACTTCTTTCGACTGACATGACTCAACCACAGTAGTAAAATCATGTAGACACTTTTGCAAGTGTGACACAAGGAAGATATTATGAACTCCCATTAATTTTTTAGGAAGCTCCGCTCCATAAGCTAACTTCCCTACTCTCTCCATGATTGGAAAAGTTTCTAAAAACCTTGTTGCTAACTTCCCTAAATTAACAAACCTCATAGCATATCTAAGTAGCTAGACCTTCGTAAAGACCATATCACCAACTGCAATCTCTAACTTCATATGTCTCCTATTAACATAAGATTTTTATCTATCATGGGCAGTCTTCATCCTACAATGGATTGAGTCTACTTTCTCCAAAGTCTCCCTTATCATATTCGATCCAAGATTGATTCTATCTATAGTGTCCCACCGATGTGATGATGATCTATGAGGGCGCTTGTGCAACACCATGAATGGTATCATCCTACTAATTGCCTGATAACTATTATTATATGCAAACTATACTAATGGTAATTAATTCTCCTAAGAACTAACCAAATCTAAAATACACTTCTGAAGTATGTCCTCCAATACTCGATGCACCTCTCAGTCTGCCCATCCGTTTATGGGCGATACACGTTACTTAAATTTAATTCAGTGCCTAAGGCCTCCTAAAGACTCCTCCAAAGATCATTAGTGAATAGAGGATCTTGGTTGCTGACAGTGTTAGAAGGAACTCCAAGCAACAAAACTATCTCTCTCATGGATAAGGTCGCTAAAAATACGGCTCTCTTCATACTCCTAATGGGAACAAAATTTGACCCCAATAGCCTCATTCCCCTTCTACTCCTTGGTAGCTCATCAACAAAGTCCATATAGATATTTTTCCCATTTCCATCGTGGATTATTCAACAGTCGTAACTATCCATCAAGCTTCTTCTGCTATGTATTTACCCCCTAACAAGTCACACATTTGGATTCATACTTGGCCATTAAGATACGCCTTTCTAACGCAATGCATTTTGTCACCACTGGTATGAATAGTCGTCCTAGAATGATGGGAATCTGCTGGTACCATGCCTACTAACTCCTTAATAAGGGATACACACAATCTTCCATCTTTTTGCAACCATCCTTTTAAAATAATGGAATAACAATTTGAATGACTCAAATGCTCACCTTCGTTCATCTTCTTAAAAATATCTGACAGCTCCATGCCTCTGACTTGAATTGATATGGTCCATAAATGAAGGCAAACCATTTAAGGCTGCCAATAATCCTGGTGTAATGTATGATGAAGGATGAAAACCAAATGTATAAATGAAATACAAGTGCTTCCATTCCAAAAATATAGGACTCAATATTGCATGTTTTCTACTAAAGGCAGCGCCTACAACAATGCCCTTTCCTAGAATATATGGGATACTGAAATCATATGACCAAGAACTTCATCCACCTCTGCTACCTCAAGTTTACATCCTTTTGGGTGAATAAATACTTTAGATATTTATGATACATGAATAGCTCAAATCACTCCCATTAAAGATAATGTCCCCATGATTTGCGGGAAAATATAGTGGCTACCACCTCAAGATCATGGGTTGGATATGTTTTCTCATGTACTTTAATAGTCAACTAGCATAACTAAAAATTTCAACCCTCTTAAATCAAAAAAACGCACAATCATGTACTACAAGCATCATTATACACTACAAATGTGTTTGTACTATTAGAGAGCTCCAAAGTAGATGCACGAGTCAAAAACTCCTTCAGCTTAATAAAAGCATCTTTGCATGCAAAGTTCCATGAGAAAACTATATTTTTCTTCGTAAGACGTGTCAATGGTGCAGGAATTTTAGCAAGGTCTTTATTAATTTCCTATTATAACCAGTCAATCAAGAAAACTTCATACCTCTGTAGCATTCTTTTTATGTGATTTTTGAAACTGGGCTGGCCTATAGTGGAAGTTATGGTTCAATTTCAAAAAAGAACCTTATTAGATCTAAATTGAGGCTATGAAGCCTAATCCATTTAGAATTTTTCTAAAATTTCTTTTACATAAATTAAGTATTTTAAACCACTTTATAAATCAATGTTAATATTATATGATTTGTGTGTGTGTGTGTGAATGTGCATGTGTGACAAAATAATATACACATGATTTAACATACTTATATATAGACGTTGGGATTTACACCGCAATGTACATGTTACTCCCTTTAGTATTTGTTCATGCTGTCTAAATGAAATATATGTATGCATCAAAATGATTTTTATATATATAAATACATGGATACATATATGTGTGTATGTGTGGGTATATACGTATGTTCTTACATACATAATCAAATCATATAATCATTTAATCATTAATATAAAATAATTTTGAACATAAATATTTTTATGTATACTATTCTAGCAAACCAGAGAATAAAATAATTATTTTTATTTTTAATACTTTTAAATAAGTCAAAATAATATTTATTTATAAATACACAAACATATTAGAATATGTGTGTGTATGATAAATTATATAGGTATGTATAATTTAATATATTTTACAAAGAACTCTCGACTCATGTATTTAATGTGAATATAAATTTTTTGTATTATATTTTACATAAATATATATAAATTATATATGTATATATTTATTGTAAATACATATATATATATATTTAATTATAAGTATTTATGAATTTATAAACATATAAATATACATATATATATAACAATATTTTTTTTACAAATTGATGTAAATTTACAGCAAAACTCTTTGCTCGTATAAAAAATGTATTATAATTTTTATTTTTATTTTTTATAATATGATTTTTAAATAAACGAATTATGATTAAATCTACAACCCACTCGAAAAAATACAGAAAAGTATTTAAAAAATTAATTTCAAAATCCAAAAATCATATTTTATTATCATATATAACTTTACACTGTTTAATAATTTATACGAATATATAAATTTATTTTTTATACAATTAATTTTTATTTTGGTAATTGGTCAAATTAATACTTAAATATAAATTAAATATAATATATATTAATATATATAAAATATTTTGATGAATTATACTTTTACAAAAATAAAATTTATAAATTTTAAAACATTTATTATATAATTTTATTCTTTAGATATAGATTAATTATTTAACAAAATCATACTTAAATAATATTTATTTAATTTTTTCAAATTAGGCTGAGAATTCAATGCTCATATACATTCAAAATGATAAAAAATTACTTCTATATACATGCATTAATATATTTTCACATATCAGATATGTGACATCGTACTCATAAACTAGATTCGTAGTATTTCTAACTAAGCATCATATGATATAACAATTAAGAAAACATTAATAAATGAATGTAAATCAAAGAAGTACCTTTCCCAAAGCCTACTATAGATACATTAAAATGAAGTTGAGTACTCCTTGAATTAAAGTCACAACTAGAAAGATGCTAGCTACAAATTGTCTACAGCCGTCAATCACATGAAGTGATTTCATATAATTGGACTTGAATATTTTTAGCATTTGAAATAGGGTGGTAAATAATTCAAAATTTTAGCGAATAAAAGATGAAAAAGTATATCAAAAGTGAGGGTCGCATGGCATTACATAAGGAAGAGATAATTGAGTAAAAAAGGGATCACCATCCTTCTTTCTGTCCTCACCATTTCTTTCCCTGTTAACCATTCTAACCCCACCTACCTATCAACCATTGGCCGGGCAGATTTTTGCCACTTCCTGGTTGAATCTATCATTTCCCATATGGGCCCTCAAACCTAGTCTAAGCTCGAACAAAATTGTTGCAATTTAAATCCAATTTAAATGTGTACTGATATTGAATATCGACCAATATATTTTAACTATTATAAACACATTGTTATATTATTCAACATATCAAATATAATTTTATAGTTAACATTTCATAAACATTAATTAATTTAATTTATAAAATTATAAATTAATTAAATCTCAAATCGGGTGGTCAGAGAAGTATACAATGTTTTGGGTGTGTCACTCTTTAGGTGTATATTTGGTCAACGACTAATATTGAACAATTCGAATATTAACGTTCATATGTCACTTAGCAGGTGGAGTGACATTTTAGCCAAATTTATCACTTACTTGGTTTTGGTAAAATCTATTTCACCTTTGTAAGAGTTACCCAGTTATGATTTTTATTTATACCAGTTCTCTTCATCAAAACTATATCACTTTGAACTTATGGAATTTGGTAATGGTCAAAATTCTAATATCGTCCATATTCAACTCTATATCCCAAACATGAAGTTCTTGATTTAGGAAAAATAATTATTATTAACGAACTACTCTTGGTCAGAGATTTTGACTTTGAGTTGACCGTGATACTAACCCTATATAATTAAGGATACGAATCCTCTCTTCAATTGTGCTTCACTTCTAATACTTCCGTTCGACCCATCTATAGTCACTCGATGACACCATGCCATTATTTGACTATAATCAAAGCGGACTTACATGTTGAATATTTACATTATTCTCAAATGAGAGAACTGTGTAAACAATCATATTGATATTTTCTTAAGTTGAGAGGACTGTGTAAATCAGTTGCATCGATATTTTATGTTTGACCTTAGTTATATTAACCAACAGAAAGCTATCGAGTGAGTCATTCAATAACTATCCAATAACTATCTATATGTAACCCCTAGATGCCTCAGCAGTCATGAATAATACACTATCCAATATTGGGATAGCATTACGTACTCCAATCTCAATGAATACAACGTTATCTAGTTTTGATGCATCTTGATTAGGAACATTAAAAATGTTACATTTATTTTCATGTGATATATTACTAACGGTTACAACTCTATGGAACTACTATCACAAAACATACCGTTTATGGATTTACTATTGAATATACTTTTAATTAAATTAATTAATTAATATAACACATTATATCAAGCATATGATAGAAAGAAAACACATTTTACTTCAAACAAGATTGGTTATCGATTTAGATATATATAAAAATTACATAATTTCCCTTAGGGAATACGCTTAATCCTATCAATCTCCCACTTGCACTTGGTGTCCATTATGGATTCTTATTCCAAATTCTCTAATCTATTTTGTTAGAACCAAATGGGTATATCTATAACAGCCCACCTCAAAACAGGCCTAAATTTCGACCCAGAAAAGGCCCATCGAAACTTAGATCCATTTTAAGGCTGGTTGTTGTTTGGAAAAAGAAGTAACAATATAGAGCAATAACTAAACTATTATTTTAGAACTCATAGCAAAAGGAATAAAATATAATAGAAAATTGAGACCATTCATTTCAAAACCATTTGAAATGTCATATATAAACCATCATCAAACTGTCAAGTAAAATCTGTTACATCATTTATCTAAAATATATGAGTACAACATAAAACATCATAAAAGATAATACTAACTACTACAAGCTTAAGCCACTCCACCATCAAGCATCATCACCGTCATCACTCCATCTTTAACCTGCATTGTAATGAGGAGGGAGTCAAAACAAATGTCCTGTGAATAAAAACGAGTCTTACCAATTCAGCACTCGGGCAGTATATTTTAAAATAAGATATATCTTGTGTACATAAAACCATTTAATACTTCTTATAAGGAAAGGAGGCAGATCCACAATAAACCTCTCAATACCTTCAATTCCTGAAGCAGGTTTCTAAATCCCATAACCTAAATTTCATGTTATAACTATCTAATGCGAGAGATAATACCCAAGCCACTTAATGCCATTTATTGGAAAATAGGCAGTGTCTGGCCGTTTAAAACCTCAATTGAGGTAAACCCCATCATTCAATATCTATTCCCAAGCAGACTTGTAACAAATCACCTTTCATTCCATTAAAAGATGAGTCATTATGATAGAAAGAAAGATGTAGAAAAGAAGAAACTAAACAAAATATCTCACAATGGAACGGAATAATATATATTCAATAACATAAATTTTACATAGTCACTGACAATACAATATATCAGAGTAATAGTAATGCAAACAATATACTTAGACAGTTTTAAATACATGTATATACATTACAATCCAAAATACATATACAAACATAGCGAAAATATATAGAAATTAGCTAATAGTGAATCCACCTGCTCCAGCTCCTCCAAAATGCAATCGTGAGAACCTGGATCACTTGGCTACTCATAAAAATTTGAGTACCCAAGAGTTTAGAGAAAACAGAAAAATAAACTCCGGGTCAGACATGGGTCTGGTGAGAGTAAAACGATTAAATTACTTTAAATTGAAAATCATTGAAATCAAACTATCTCGTAAGACCACGCCGCATATAAACACGAACGAGTTTTTACCTTACGATAACCAAAAAAGTTTAATAGAAAATCCAGTGATATTTTCATAGTATCTAGGGTTTCCAAATAAGTAGAACATAGCCGGAATACTTGCATCTCATGTTCCAACATATTTGGGCACAATCAAAAATATACGGCTCTTATTGGAGAACGGATTCCAACAATGACTGGGATACTGGGGTAGCTCCCGTCAGGGTGCATCTCTAAATAAAATAACACCGAGAACCTCGCTTGGATCCCTTTCCAACACAAGACCGGCCTACCCCTGACCTATATAATAACAAATAAGAACACCCTTCGGTTGGAATCAGCAACCGTACCGAAGCATACAAGAATTAACAGTAGGGACTCTAGAACGGGTTAACCATACCCTATTGGGTGCAACCCACTTAGCCTTGTTGCATCTCCCATATCTTAGTCATTTTCGATTGATGAGGATTGAGGCTACATTTACATTTAAAGAACAATTTCACTTAGAATGCTCATCGCCCTCCAATGACTATGTTCTGATAGCATTTGTCCATTATAAGTTCATTTTGGATCTGAACGAAACCGAAGGCACCATTTCCACCACACCCATTGCTGAAATCACCCTCAGGGTTAGTGACAAATAGCATTGCACTCCAAAACTCTGCATCCTAGATATTTCCTTTAGAATCTTCCAAATCGCTCGCTTAAATTGGTTTGAAGTGGTTTTCAGATAATACTGTTATCCAATCCCGGTCTCCTCGACCCAAAATGGAAAAAAAAAAAGGCCAAGTTTGTTTAAATAAACAATTCTACAACCAGAGTGTAAATATTCACATAGGGAAATTCATTCTATATATTTATTTTATCATGATATGTCCATCAAAATTAATTTTCCTGTGATCATCACATTTTCCAAAACTCGGAATAGTGATCAGTATAAGTCAATTTACTTCCAATAAAACGTGTCAACATTTTATTTTAACTACTTTAATTTGTTTGGCTACTTAATGGAAGAGAATAAAAGATAATTGAAATCAATAATAAGAGTAAAAGCATAGATCATCGACATCAATCAATGATTAATAATTAATAATAATTCAATTCACAAATCAGAAATGAATTGGTTTTAATTAACTAAGTCAAGTTATGTTTTTAACCTGGATTACTTGTCAATCAATAAAATGATTTATTCATTATTAATTTAAATTAAACAACCCATTTAATAATTAATTGATTAATTAACATATAATTAATAATTAAGGAATTACTTATGTATTCACTTCAATTTGTTATAAAACATTAAATTTTACATTGCAGAAAACTTGACAATATTAGTTTAGATGAAAATATTCTTTGATAGGATCCCGATGCAAGACTAGATTTAAAATGAAGGAGAAATTGTTCATTCATTTCTATAGATTGTCAAAGATAAAAATAAACTTAATTTACTTCTTTTTTAAAAAAATACCCAGCCCAAAACAAATCCAACCCGGCCCAAACCCTTAACCTTCTCCTTCTTCCCAGTCCCCTTCTCTCTCTTTCATATGAACATACCCAAGCATGCACGAACTGTGCACATGCACAAGGCCTCCGGCCAACATCACTTGCCATCGATCATCAACGTACGTCACACATGTCCACTACAAAGCGGTTTACCACCTGGAAATGCTGCTAATACATGGGTTCGAGATTAAAACTTCCAACCCAAAATCTGTACGAAGCTAAGCCACCTAAATTGTCATGCCACATCAGCTACGAACGCCATCCATCACCAAAATACACCCAAAGATTCGCCATCGTCTTCTCTACAATTCCCCCCCGGTGCGCAATTTCCTCTCTCCACTTCGCCATTAACCACGAACCGAGACCCAAAAACAAACTACCCTAAACCCTCTACTCGCCTATTCACGCAACTAAAAAATCACACACCATTTTTCCTAGATGCCACATCAACCCCTCCTCGTCCACGCCCAACATATTGCCACGAAATCGCTTAAATCACCAGAATTTGGCATTTCGTCCAATTCCGTTCATCTCCATAATTCCACCTCCACACAACACTAAAAATCCTCAAATCATCTTCAAAATCGTATTTTTCAACTACGAGTACAACCATATAATTTATTCATTAAATTATGATATTTGATTTTCATCCATAACTAACCTACTAATGGTTATATAAGTTTTCCTCAGCCTCCACTCGATGAAATTAAACGAAATAAATTTTAAAATGTATCAAACTCAAAAATAAACAATTTTCGTTTCGAAATCATGTATTAAAACTTAATAGACGTGGAAATATTGATTTATAAAGTTGAAAGTTGAAACTGTTTAAACAAGAAAACACGAACAGAGAGGCTTCCTGGAAGAAGTACAGTATTTTTGTGTTGTATGTGGAATTGAACATGTCAAACACATTCATATATAAACATATACACTCCATAGATACATATACACTTAGCATATAACAAAGATTCATCTAAAATCAACGGTTATATAAATATATACAATAACCAATAAATAAAACAAGATGTCTTACTCACAGTTTATAACTAGATGAACTGCCTAATCTTCTACAAGCCTTCGAACTCTCAATCCTTTTTATCTTAATAGTAGAGATTTTTTTATATAAACAACATGGCCATACATATAAGAGAAAGAAAAGGGAAATAAAATAAGAAAGAGGCTGAGTACACACTAGGGTCACTAAGGTTAGGCTTCATCATATTTTTTTCTTATTTTTTTCTTATTATTTTTTTCAACTATTGTGGGCTTGATTGGATATTTTTTGGGCTGACTTGATTTATTGTATGCTTGATATGATATTTTGTGTGCTTTGATTTAAAGTTTGCAATGATGAAACTTATATATATATATATATATATATATAGACACAAAAATACATATTTTTATCATAAGTTTGAAATGGTGAAGTGTGTGTATGTGTGTGTTTATCATATTCAGCAGCTAACTTTTGGAAATGGTGAAGTGTGTGTGTGTATTTATCACATTCAGCAGCTAATGTTTGAAAATTTTGTATAGCTTTCAAAATTCATAGGTTCAGATATTTTCAATATCAAATAATTTAGTTATTTGACTTATAAAAATTAATATTTCAATAATTAAAATTAGGTAATTATTCTAATAACTGATAGCTTAAAATATGGGTCATTACATTCCTCCCCCCTAAAAAAATTTCGCCCCCAAAATTAGAAAGTAAGGGGATAGTTCAAGCTAAAATAAAAGGTCATATATTTATATCATAAAGCACATAAATAAGTCATACACTAACAACCACGGCAAATAAGGCATACACTATATATATCAACAACTATCTATCCTAACATCATCTCTGGATTGGCTCTCTTATAAGATCCACAGTTTCCCATGTACAATCTCTGAGATCCGCGCTCCATTGAATCTTGACTAATTTCACCACTTTATTCTGAAGTTTGTTCTCATCCTAATCTACAGTATGAACTGGATGTCTGACTACTGTCAAGTTTGGTTCTATCTCTAAATTCTCCTAAACTGATGGCTCCACAACCAACGATGGATCATGAACATATTTCCTTAGATGAGATATGTGGAATACATTATGAACTCATTCCATCTTTTCCGGCAACTCAACCTTATAAGCAAGAGACCCAATCCTTTCAAGAATATGGAAAGGTCTGATATATCTTGGGGCTAACTTCCCAGCGTTTCCAAATCTAATCGCTCCTCTAATTGGCGAAGTCTTCACGAACACAAGGTCTTCAACAAAAATTCCAAATCCCTTCGTCTTTTATCAGCATAGCTTTTCTGGCGATCTTGAGCTTCCTTCATTCTACTCTTGATCAACTCAACCTTCTCAGACGCCTCTTGAATCATACCTGGACCAAGGACTAAACGATCTCCAAACTCTACCTAACAAGCCTATGCTAGCTTGATAACTATTATTGTAGGAAAATTCCACTAAGTGTATATGATCCTCCCACGATCCTCCAAAATCCAAGATGTAGGTTCTCAATATCCTCCAAGATGCAATTAATCCTCTCGGTTTGACCATCGGTTTGAGGGTGGTAAGCAGTACTCAAACTTAACTTTGTTCTCAAGGTTACTTGCAACACTTCCTAAAATTTACTAGTAAACATAGGATTAAAATCACTTACTTATTGGGACTCTGTGCAATCTAAAATCTCCCTCATAAAATCTTTGATAAAGAAGTTGTGGTTCAAGTTGGTTTCACTGGTATAAAATGGGCACTTTAAGTTAATCGGTCCATAATAACCCGTATCCTTTATTTCCCCTTTTGGTTTTGGGTAAACCATCGATAAAATCAATGGATATCATTTCCAATTTCCATTTTGGAATCCCCAAAGGTTGTAAAAATCCAGCTGTCTTTTAATGATCACCTTTGAGCTCTTGACAGCTCGCACACCTAGTAACAAAACAGAGATATCTGTTTTAATTCTTGGCTACCGGAATACTTTTTTCATATCCTTATATATCTTATGCACTCCTGGATGAATACTTAATTTAGATTTGTGGCATTCCAATTAAATTTCATACTCAATCCATCTACATTTGGAATGCACGGTCATTTGTTTAACATCAAAACATCACGATCGTCCACCTAAAAGTCTGAATATCGTCCCTCCCCAACTCCTTGAATTAATTCCTCTAGAATTTTATCCTTTCTCTGAATACACATAATTCTTTCCTGCAGAGTTGGTGTAAACTCTAAAAGAGATAAAACTACATTCCTGCTTAGAGCATCTGCTACAACATTCGTCTTCCCTGGCATGTAAAGAATACCCAAGTCGTAGGATGCCAGAAACTCTAACCATCTTTGTTGCCTCAGATCAGATCCTTCTGGGTAAATACATATTTCATGGGTTTGTGATCCGTGAAGAGTTCAAATTTTTCTTCTAGTTAGAGAAAGAAGAGTGACTTACTAGAATTTTAGAGATAAGAAAGAAACAAGAAGAATAGATAGATCCTTACCTAAAAAATACTGTCTCCACATTTTCAATGCAAAGGCAAATGCTAACAGCTCCAAATCATGCATCGCATAATTCCTTTCATGTGGCTTCAATTATCTACTTGCATATGCAACCACCCTACCATTTTGCATCAAAAAAGCACCCAACCCTACTCAACGCGCATCAGTATAAACCATGAATCCACTCCTTCCATCTGGAACAGCTAGAACATGTGCACTAGTCAATCGCTTCTTCAATTCCAAAAAATGCTTCCACATACTTAGGATTCCATACGAACTTCTCACCCTTCTTAGTCAACTTTATCAAATGAGGGAAGATCTTAAAATAATCTTGTATGAACCTTCTATAGTATCCAGCCAATCCTAAGAAGCTATAAAATTCCATAGGAGTCTGTGGTTGCTTCCATTGTTGCACAGCTTCAACTTTTATCGGGTCTACTGAAATACCCTCTCCTGACACAATATGGCCTAAGAATCTTACCTCTGACTACCAAAAATGACATTTGGAGAACTTTTCCTTCAGACCATGCCTTCGCAAAGGTTCTAATGCTACTTCCAAATGGTGTTTATGCTCTTCTACAGACTTAAAATAGATGAGAATATCATCGATGAAAACCAACACAAATTTATTCAGGACTTGTTCTGAAAACATGATTCATCAAGTCTATGAAATAAGCAGGTGCATTGGTTAGCCCGAAAGGCATAACCATCTACTCAAAAAAAGTCCCCTAAATGCAGTTAAGGGTATACTATCTTCGGCGGTTCTTAATTGGTGAAATCCTATTGCTAGATCCATTTGGGAAAATACTATTACCCTATAGAGTTGGTCAAAAAGGTCATCAATGCGGGGTAAAGGATATTTATTCCTAGTGGTCACCTTTTTCAATTCTCGATAGTCCACACACAATCTTAGGGAACCATCGGACTTAGGCACAAAAACTATTGTTGAGCCTAACTCAAATAACATGGTCTAATCAACCCTTTATTCAATAAATCCTGGGTCTGATTTACTAACTCCTCTCTCTCCCTCATAGCCATCCTTCTCTTGGGTTGAATCACAAGCCTTGCACCAGGAAATAAATCAATTCGGAATTCTATTTCTTGATGAGGGGGTAAGCTTTTAACTTCTTCAAAAACATCGGGAAAATTTTAGCAATTTCTATAGATCCTAACTCTTCTTGAGATGTTTCAAGAGCCTATAAGAAACTACACGTATGAATTCTAGGGCTATCACGTTCTATATTCGCAATCCTTCCCAACTTGGCTTCTAAACATATAGTCCTCTTGTCACAGTCGAGGATAGCTCTATGCCTAGCTAACCAATCCGTACCAAGTATAATATCAAATCCCTTGCAATCTAATAGATAAGGGTCGCAAGAAAAGTTATGAGAAGATTAGAAATTGGCATGCCTTCACAAATCATATTCAAATGGGTCACTCCCCCAATGATATTAGATACATAAATAGGGTTTTCTATGATACTAGGAATGAGATGGAATTTCCCTACTTATTCCAAAGAAATAAAGCTATGGGAGGCACTATAATCAAATAACATTCTAACATAAATACCATTAATAAGTAAGGTACCTACAAGGATGCCTTTCCCTTTGACATCTTCCAAAGTTGATGGCTCATTCTTGAGTGCATAAACCTTGGGTTGTGAAGCCTTTTTCATGAGTGGGGAGTCCTTCACCATATGGCCTGGATGGTGACAATTGAAACAATGGGTTTTCTGGACTATCGAAGTGATAGGTCCTGCTTGTTGTTGAGGTTGCTGCTGTTGCTGCTTCTGAACTTCATGATTCGGACAATATCTGGCAATATGTCCTTTATTCTTGCAAATATAACAACCACTATCCTTAGGTTTGCCTCCTTAACTTCTCCCTATTTCCTTTTTCCTCGCTTCTTCCAATTTTGATTGAACTTTCTTTTCTTAGGGTTCTTTCCACTCGTATTCCCACTGGGTGCTGCTGGAACTGGCTTCTTATTATCCAATGCTTCGTATTGGAGAGCCATATCCACTAAGTCAACAAAAGATACCTTGAGATGGCTCTCATCTTTTCATGAAAAGTTTCCCTCAATCCAATCACAAACATCACATTCTTCTTTACTGAGTTATTGATCAATTCAGGTCCAAAGCATGAAAGTTCATTAAATTTTGCTTCAATTCCGCTACGGACAAATCCCCTTTATTTAAATCCATAAAATTTCGGTACATCCTTATCTTACCCATAGTAGGTAGGAACTAAGCTTCAAATTCTTCCTTAAATTTGTTCCAAGGGTAATCTTCTTTGGGAACATTTGCGGTTAGGAAATCCCACCATGCAGCTACTCCTTCTTGTAACTGCCAAGAAGCTAAAAAGCGTTTTTGCTCATTGGCCAGACTAATTCCTTTGAAAATCTTTTCACAGGTTTTCAACTATGCTTGGACTTCTATGATAGATTCTGTCTCCTTAAAAGGTCACCATCCTAGAGTTGTATAGTCTATGCACAATGTTGCGAGGTTTACCCTTAGCTTAACCGGCTCTGCTTCCTCAACAATTCCTACTCTTTCGAATTCAAGGTCCAACCATTTGTGATTGTGGTATTGCTAGCTCCCCTTCCATGTCTACCTCTAGTGCCCATTGCTTACTACTTGGACATAGTACCATGATATTTAGAAAGCTAGGACAGAATACACTCCAGAAATGGCACTAATCAAATCTATTAAAGCTGATCTAACCATCAGGGATTTATATATATATAATTAAAATCCTCTCTCTTAAGATTGTACTAATCCAAAAGGCAAGGTGTTCACTCAACCTAAGCTCTGATACCAAATATAACAAAACGCCTTTCATTCCATTGAAAGGCGGGTCATTAAGAAAGAAAGGAAGGAAGGAAGAGATAGAAAAGAAGAAACTAAACAAAATAAAAAATCTCATAGCAGAACGGAATAATATATATTACATAACACAAGTTTTACATAGTCACTAATAATACAATACATCAAAGTAATAGTAATACAGATAATATTCTTAGACAACATAACTACCTATCCTGACATCACAATCCAAGATACATATACAAATACAGTAGAAATATATAGTAATTAGCTAACATTGAAGCCACATGCTCCAGCTCCTCCAATACGCAATCGTGAGAACCTAGATCACTTGGCTACTCATAAAAATTTGAGTATCTCAGAGTTTAGGGAAAATAGAAAAACGAACTCCAGGTCAGACATGGGTCTGGTGTGAGTAAAAAGGTTGAATTACTTTAAATTGAAAATCATTTGAAATCAAAGGTATCTCGTAAGACCACGTCGCACATAAACACGGATGAGATTTTACCTTATGATAACCAAAACAGTTTAATAGAAAATCTAGTGATATTATCATAGTGTCTAGGGTTTTCAAATAAATAGAACATGGTGGAATACTTTCAGCTCACGTTCCAACATATTTGGGCACAGTAAAAAACATACAGCATTTATTGGAGAATAGATTCAAACAATGATTGGACTACTGGGGTACCACCCGTCAAGGTGCATCTCTAAATAAAATAACATCGAGGACCTCGCCTGAATCTCTTGCCAACATAAGACTGGCCTACCCCTGACTTGGATGGTACCAAATAAGATCACCCCTCGGTTGGGATCAGCAACCGTACCGAAGCATACAAGAATTAATAGTAGGGACTCTGGATAGGGTTAACCATATCCTAATGGGAGCGACCCACTTAACCTTGTTGCGTCTCCCATATTTTAGTCATTTCCGGTTGATGAGACTTGAGGCTACGTTTACATTTCAAGAACAATTTCACTTAGAATGCTCATCGCTCTCCAATGATGATGTTTTGATAGCATTCGTCCACACAAGTCCGTTTTGGGTCTGAACGAAATCGAAGACACTATTTCCACTACACCCATTATTGGAATCATGCTCAGGGTTAGTGATAAATAGCCCTTGCACTCCAAAAATTTGCATCTTGGATCTTGCCTTTAGAATCTTCCAAATCACTCGCTTAAATTGGTTCGAAGCGGTTTTCAGATAATATTGTTATCCGATCCCGGTCTCCTCGAACCAAAACAATAATTTTTTTAAAGGCCAAGTTTGTTTAGATAAACAATTCTACAACTAGAATGTAAATATTCCCATGTGGAAATTCATTTCATACGTTTAATTTATCATGACATGTCCATTGAAATTAATTTTCCTGTAGTCATCACATTTTCTGAAACTCAAAATAGTGATCAGTACAAGTCGATTTACTTCTAATAAAACGTGTCAACATTTTATTTTAACTATTTTAATTTATTTGGCTACTTAATAGCACAAAACAAAAGATAATTCAAACCAATAATAAAATTAATAGCATAAATCATCAACTTCAATCAACGATTAATAATTAATAATAAATCAATTCAAAAATCTGAACTGAATTTGTTTCAATTAACTGAGTCAAGTTATGTTTTTAACCTGGATTACTTGTCAATCAATAAAATGATTTATTCTTAATTAATTAAAATAAACAACCCATTTAATAATTAATCGATTAATTAACATATAATTAATAATTAAGAAATTACTTATTTATTCACTTCAATTTGTTATACAACATTAAATTTTACATTGCAAAAAACTTGACAATATTAGTTCAGATGAAAATATTCTTCGATAGGATCCCAACACAAAAATCTGCGCGTCGATTGGGTTCAAAATGAAGGGGAAATAGTCATTTCATTTTTACAGATTATTAAATATAAAAATAAATTTAATTTACTTTACCCGGCCCAATACAAATCCAATCTGGCCCAACCCCTTACCCTTCTCCTTCTTCCTAGTTCCCTTCTCCTCTCTTTCATATGAACATACCCAAGCATCCACGAACTGTGCACGTAAGTGTCCATACGCATAAGGCCTTCGGCAAATGTCACTTGCCGCCGATGATCTACATACGTCACGCATGTCCAATACAGTACCATTTACCACCTAGAAACGCTGCAAACACTTAGGTTCGAGATTCGAACTTCCAACCCAAAATATGTAGGAAGCCGAGACACGCAAATCGCCACGCCACATCACCTACAGCCACCATCCATCCCCAGAATACACCCAAAGATTCACCATCGTCTTCTCCAAACCCCCCCCCCCCCTCGGTACACACCTCCCTCTTTCCCTCTCCACTTCGCCATTGACCACGAACCGAGACCCAAAAACAAACTACCCTATACCCTACTTTGATCTGGGATCGCTTATTCGTGCACCTAAAAAGTCGTGCACCGTTTTTCCTAGATGCTGCATTAACCCCTCCTCCTCCACTCCCAATGCCTTGTCACAAAATTGCTCAGATCACCAGAATTTGGCATTTTTCCCAATTCCTTTCATCCCCATAATTCCCCCTTCAAACAACACTAATAATCCTCAAACCATCTTCAAAAATCATGTTTTTCAATACGAGTACAACCATATAAGTTATTCATTAAATTATGATATTTTATTTTCATCCATAACTGACCTACTCATAATTATATAAGTTTTCCTCGACCTCTACTTGATGAAATTAAACGAAATAAATTTTAAAATGTTTCAAACTCAAAAACGAACAATTTTCGTTTCGGATTCATGTTGTAAAACCTAATAAATGTCGACATATTGATTTATAAAGTCGAAAGTACAGATGTTTTAACATGAAAACATGAACAGAGAGGCTTCTTGAAAGAAGTATAGTATTTTGTGTTGTAGGTGGAATTGAGCATGTCAAACACATTCATTTATACACATACACACTCCATAGATACATATACACTTAGCATAGAACAAAGATTCATCCAAAATCAACAGTTATATAAATATATACAATAATGGTAAATAAAACAAGATGTTATACTCACAGTTAATAACTAGATGAACTGCCTAATCTTCTCCAAGCCTTTGAACTCTCAATTTTTATCTTAAGAGCGGTGATTTTTTTTATAAACAATATGACCGTATATATAAGAGAAAGAAAAGGGCAATAAAACATGAAAGAGGCTGAGTACACACTAGGGTGGCTGCTAGGGTTAGGCTATATCATATATATTTTTTCTTATTATTTTTTAACTATTGTAGACTCGATTGGATATTTTATGGGCTGATTTGATTTATTGTATGCTTGATTTGATATTTTGTATGCTTTGATTTAAAGTTTGCAATGATGAAATTTTTGTATATATAGATTTATATATTTACATATACATATTTTTATCATAATTTTGAAATGGTGAAGTGTGTGTGTGTATAATCATATTCAGTGGTTAGCGTTCCAAAATTTTGTATAGCTTTCAAAATTCATAGATTTGGATATTTTCAATATCAGAAAATTTAGTTATTCGACTTATAAAATTAATATTTCAATAATTAAAATTAATTAATTACTCTAATAACCGATATCTAAAAATCCAGGTTGTTACATGACTCCTCATCTATATAGCTGACATCGCATAGAACCTTTTGAGCAATTAATACATCTTTATGGGAAGGTGGACTCTCAATCCGTCACTAAATACCTTATCCTAAAGTGGACCCCTATCGAGGTACCACCTATCGTGCCTAATAACGAGACCCTTGGCCGTTTAATACTTTATTTGGAGAAAAGAGATGGGGCCCCACACAACAACTTATTATCTTATGACCCTGAATTAGGCCTTTCGTTTTATGACCCATACTCATAATGACGCCTCACATTTGTCCAACCATTTATAGGAATTAGTAGCCAAATTAGTTGGGTAGATTTACCCTACAGAATTTGGAACTAATCTCGTGTCATCACAAATATTTATCATAGGAGAAGTCTCACATCAGCCTAAAGTCACATTGCTTGTAGCTATATTAGTTGGGCAGACTTCCGTGTGTCTTTTGACTGACCTCGCATCCCTATCACTGAGCCATAATTTAAATGCTCTCCATATATAGAGTACTCATCTCACCATTTCATAATTTAGGCCTTACAAGGAACCTTCTTTATTATGCCTTAAATAATTACTTACCTTCCTAAGGGGGAATTAATGACAATTATTTTGTAATTAACTATGCAATTATATGCTATGATTATATGTTTATTACGCTAATATAAATAAATATATACTCGCACCTAATAACTTCTATGCATGTGGTTCATGCACCCTAAATAGTGTTAAATGTTAGTTCCTTTGACCATAATACTAATACAAGTCCTTTCCTTTCATATTTCGAAGATTTCAATATCCATACAAGGATTAAATATTCATATCCAAAACTGCAATAAATAGACTTACAAATAGAAATAGAACCCCAGTTATTACATCAATTCAACGAAATATCCCAAACAATAGGAATTGCAATTCTAACTTCAACCTTACTCAACTCCTCTTTTATTGTAACGACCCAGAACTTCTGTCATTTGAAATTCATATATTTAATTTATTTTAAATATTAACAAGTAAAATTGATAAGTCGAATAAATTTTATTTCGAATATTTAGATTTAATTGGATAATTAAATCGACAATTTTATATATGAAATTATAGAAATAATTGGAAATTGGGTTTAATGTGATTAAAATTGATTTGTAAAGTTGTATTAAATCATGTTGGAGTTAGAATGATGTTACAGAACTTATAAAATTGAATATAAAGTTAATTTGTAGAAGTTGAATATTTTAATATTTAATTAACGAGTACAAATAGTCATTTTTCAAAAAGTCTTGGATTTCAACGAAACCAGTTTCATCGGATCTGTAATGTTATATTATTATATGATTTCAAATTTCGTGTCAATTGGATTTACGGTTTGTCCGGGGCAAGCTAAAACGCAGTGAAATCGATTTGAGTGAATTTTGAATTTAAATAGTCGATTCAAAAACTTATCTTCCAAATTTGATCGAATTGGCTCCCGATATACATTCCATTGCGTTCAGAATAGGGGTAAAACATTATAAACGCCAGGCGGCACGCTTCGTTTGGAGTTCGGAAAATTTCGGGATGAATAGTGTTTGGAAAATTTTCTATAAAAGGACTTAGATTTTCACATTTGCAAGCAAACCCGAGCTAGGGTTCTTCAACCACCACTTAAACGTTTAATGGCCGAGAATACACGATTCTTCTCCCTCAATTTTCTTCAAATCTTTGAAGAATTAACAGAAACTTCCAACTACAATAACGTAGAGCATGACAAGATCGTTCAATCCAACGGCGGTGATCATCTAATTCGCGACGAGGAGGGAGCTAGGAGCTCGCATTCATGGCATGTTCGCACGCGTTTCTATGCGCAATAGGGGAGCCGAGCTTCGAGCCGTTCAAGGTGAAGATGGAGTTTGTGATGGTCGTTCGAATGGCGGTGTTCGATCGTCGTCAGGTGGCTCGAGGTGATCACGAAAATTGGATGAAAGGGGCGGCTTGATGGGTTCACGCGCGTGATAATTACCTGGACGCGAACGTGAAGAAGAAACAAAAGGGGCGGCCGAGATTTGCATCTAAGAATGGATGGTCCAGATGTGATAAGGTTTAAAAAATAAAATAAAAGTTGTAAATTATTATATAATTTAAATCGTATAAACTTTAAAATGCTGTATCTTTGTCATACGAGGTCCGTTTTGGACGAGACTTGCTTGTCTTAGTGAAATGTGATGGAAGGGTTCTCGCTTCGCGTTAGGTGGCGAACGGGAGACTCTTACCCCCACATGTCCTCTTTATGGGGTTGGTTAGGCGTAACCCGTGACAGTCGAAAGGCTGGCCGTAAAAGCAAGTTTCGGGTACCAGTGTGAGCCACGGTGGGTCTGGGATGGTTGCGAGGCCTACCAGTCGCCGCTGTTTCGTATCGTCACATTTACAAAGAAATAGATGAAGGAATTTTGTATGGAATAAGTGGTGTAAAATACTAATAGGATTCCTTCTCTACACTCTTATTTTATTATTGAAAATTCACTATTTGAATTAAAGGAGGAGAAGTGGAATAGACTATGAAATTACCAAAAATTATAGAAACGATGTAAATTCCATCAAATTAACATAAATAATTGAGAATCTCCATGTAGAATTTCCATTTCGAAATAAAAAGGAATTTTGAAGGATTTTATTTATTTTGTTTTCACAATCCCAAAATCCCTAAGGCATATTCAAATCCGTAGATATATACTAATCAATTACTAAAATAAAAATACTAAGGTTTCCATTCACAGATTATCCTTAGCTTTTCTTGTATGGATTTGTAAAGCCCAAAGCAACTCTTTTTCAGATCTCTTTCTTTTGATATATATGCACACACAGTGAAGGATAGGGGTGGGTGGGGGTGTGTGTGTGTGTGTGTGTATTTATTATGATCAAAAGGGTTGGAAGAGAAGTGAATATATTAAAAGAAAAATCAAAATAGGGTTAAAATCCTTACCTGAATTCTTAATTGAATTTCTAAATCTAACCAAAGAGGGAAAATGATAGAGATTCAAGGATTTTCCCAAATATTTATGAATAAAAACTAGAAAGGATAGGGTCCTATTAATAGTAGTTGAAACACACGAGAACCGTAGGATGAAGTTAGGTGAAAAAATAATAATCTAGAGCATTTGAACATGGAAAAACCCCAACTGCCACCTTAAATAGTGATCGACTGCCCCCCTTGACCGGTCGACTGCTAGGGTCGAAGGTGCTAACCTCTCCACTCATTTGGGGTGCGTTGATTTGTTTCTATTGCTCGTTTATTCTATTCCCTAATTAATTTTTAATATTAGTTGTTTAACTTAACATTTTACTTAACCCCTAAGTAAACCGATATTCGGTTTTTTAAATTCAAACCCTAAGTTTAAATACTTTTTTGAATTTGAATTCAAATTAAATTAATTTAAATCTGAAAACTTCAAATATTCATAACTTCTTCTTCTGAGCTTCATTTTCAGCATCTTATATATGAAAACATATCCGAATTTCACCACGAACCCAATGGAATAACCTTTTTGGTTATATTCCAACTTTCATAAAATTTCCATTTTCAACCCTACCTTACTTAATTTAATTCGCCCAATTTATAGTTGATTTTACAAGGTGCTTCATTCGTCTCTCCTTAAATAGGATTTCGTTCTGAAATCTTTCAAGGGCGAACAACGTAACGCGTAATAGCATCCATGTTACACAACCAAGTTACCTATGCAACCATCTACTCAACCAAAGTTCAATGTGATTATGTTCTATAGACATACTAAAATGAGCTCAATCCTAGCATGATTGTGTAATCGTGTCAAGCAAGTATATATCCAAATAACCTAAACATACATAAAAATTTCTATACGGATGTAAAGTGATTATGAAAAAGTGTGGAAACTATCTCCTACCATAAAATATAGAAACTATGATGCAACCGAAATCCATAATTTTGATGAGAAAATTTACCAATGAAAAGCTCTAGATGAGTGATCTTCATCTTCTCCTCGGTTTCCCATGTGCTTTCCTCTGGGTTGTCTCTCCATTATACTCGGACTAGCCTAATTATTTTGTTATGGAGTCTCCTAGGCCCATGTTCCACAATGCATGTGGTGGAATGGGGCACTGTTGGCTTCATCTATAATTCCCCCAACTGATCGGGATCAACTCTAATAATGGGGCCATGAAGGAATTTTCTAAGCTGAGAAACGTGGAAAACATTGTGGACTCTTGCTAATCGTTCAGGAAGCTCCATGCGATAAGAAAGTTTTCATATCCTTTCCAAAACTATGAATGGCCCAATAAATCTAGGCGCCAATTTTCCAAACTTGCCAAACCTACTTTTCTAAGAAGATGAACTTTGACAAATACCATATCTCCAACCTCAAGCTCAAGCTCTTTCCTTCTTCTATCCGAATAAGATCTTTTACGGTCTTGCGCTTCCTTCATTCATTTCTTGATCAATTCTACTTTTTTCATGGTATCACCAATCAAATCAATCCAAGTAATATTTTGTCGATGGTTTCCCACCAACAACTTGGCGATTTGCATGGCCTCGCATAAAGTGCTTCAAAAGGGGTTATACCAATCATCTCTTAATAACTATTATTATACTCGAACTCGACCAATGGTAGGTGTTGCTCCCAATGTCTTTTAAAGTCCAAAACACAAGACCTCAACAAGTCTTCCAAAATCCTATTCACCGTCTTCGTTTTACTATAAGTCTGTGTGTTATATGTAGTGCTAAGATTCAAAGAACTTCCTAAAGTTGCTTGTAGGCTCCTCCAAAATTTACTAGTTAACAAGGGGTACTTATCACTAACTGTGCTAACACGAATTCCATGTAATCGAACTACCTCCATACTGTAGATCTGTGTGAGAGAAGTGGTGGTTCTATTTTCCCTAACTGGAATAAAATGGGCACTCTTAGTGAGACTATCTGCAACAACCGAAATAGCTTCATTACCCCTCTGACTTCTAGGCAAGCAATCCTTTAACGAAATCCATCGAAATATGCACCCACTGCTACTTCGGAATTTCTAATAGTAATAGTAACCCTTCGGGCTTCCCTTGCTCAGCTTTTACTCTCTAACATGTCAAGCACTTAGCAGCAAACTCAGCTACACTCTTCTTCATTCCAGGCAAAAATAAAATCCTCTTCATATCCTTGTAAATCTTATCTCCTCTAAGGTAAAATGGTCACCTTTGAGTGGTGACATTCCATAAGCACCTCTCTCAACAAACTATCAAGCATTGAGACACAAAGTCATCCATCCCTTCTTAAGCATCCTGTTTAATCGGCCTATTTTCTATCGGTTTAGAAAATAGCTGAAAATTTTCAAATTAAAATAACCGCAAGCGCACAGCGTACACTTGTAGTACGTGGCGAATATGGGTCGATCTGCAGAGAATTGTTGATTTTAAAATTCTATTCAATTAAATTAAACCAAAGTTGAGAATTTTTTAAGCTAGAAAAGGAGTATAAACAAACAAAAGAAAATTGATAAAAATATGAGAGTGTTAAGACAATTTAGAGGCAATTTCCAC
Source organism: Allium cepa (assembly GCA_030765085.1). Classification (NCBI taxonomy): domain Eukaryota; kingdom Viridiplantae; phylum Streptophyta; class Magnoliopsida; order Asparagales; family Amaryllidaceae; genus Allium; species Allium cepa. Next base: position 210,996,330 of record CM060934.1, read on the forward strand.
TCTCTAGATCACATAAATCAACAATTTGAAGTTATGATCTCTCTTTTCTTGTCATTGGTGCAATTAGTTAATGTGCTTATCGTAAGTATGGTATATTTGTGCTATTAATTAACCCAATATAAAACATCAAACTATAATACAACCACTAATACACATTTAACTATCATGAAATATGACAACAAAGTTGAAAGCAAAATCTACTTTAAGCATGGCCTATTAACTATTGTTTAGAAATATAGGTCATCAAATTTTAATTTCAACAATCACTTTATTACCATCATCATATGTTGATGTATAGGTAATTATTATTTGTGATTGTTTAAACATGGCATATTTGATGTCAACAATATAAGCTATCAAATTCAAATCAAAAACAACAAGTTAAACAACTTCAAAACATTTCATTTGAGCACAAAAGAGAGCACCAACAACAAAATGTTGGATCTATATACTAGAGAGCTTCATTACCCCTAAATTTAAGGGATTAAGCTCTTATTTTTGTTATCATATGAACAAATGTAAAAAGCAACATTAAACAAGAAGAGAAAAAGAGAGCAAAATGAAAGGAAAAATTATTCTACTTGCATAAAGTAAAATAGATCTACACTACAACATGAAAGAAAAATAAACAAGAGAAGAAAAGAGAAATATATTAAAGTTCCATAAAAAATTACATGAAACAAAATGGCTATATAGCTATGGAAAAAGAAAACAGAAGCTTTCCTTTATTTTCTAAACTAAAAACTAACTAAGAGAAACTAAGGGAGAGGATGGTTACATGAAACATAAGGGGTATATATACATGTGTTAAACCCTAATTCATATATTTGGGGAATGCCCAGAATACCCTTGAGAAAGTGTGGAGGCCAAATAACCATTAGCTTCTACTAATCATCATTTAAGTGTACATGAAGCCATAAACTTCATAAGCATGTGCATTAGCCTCTAATTGAACATCAAGGTAAGTGGGTGGGTCCTTCATGTTCTTCACTTTGAATTATTTCCATCTTCATTCTTTTGTATCTTCTTTGTGCATGCATATTTCATCATATAACCACTTGTAAAATTCACCAACTTTCCTACAAAACAACATAGAAAATTCCAAGTAAATTTTCACAATTTAATAAATGCACAAAAATGACCATTTTACCCCTATATGTAGATGAGTATGTGACAATTTGAAAATAATTTGAATCTTGGTTTAAACAAGTTAAAATACCCAATATGATCATTTATTTAATTTAAATAAATTAAATATGGTGGTAAAAATATACACATTTACATGCACATCAAATACCCCCATACTTACCTTTTTATTCGTCCTCGAATAAACTAAAACTAAGATAAATCTATTTTCATAGAGAGCACGATGGCATTGAGCGTATGCAACATGCCGTTAAACCTCTAGATGTCCCCCGTAGGACGAGTGCTGTCTCGTGAGGGTTTTCAACGTATACTGCCCACAAAATCCAAATGCAAGACAAAAATATTTACAAAATGCAAGATTTATTTATAAAGAGATGGATTCGAGTTTTTGAAAAGATTTACAATGAAGGATTCACTTTTAAATCTACACAAATAAGTTAAATATAGGTTTCGGTCATTATCTTGACAATTTAAGTCATTTACTCGTCAAAATTTCCAACAAAAATTAAGTTATCATAACACATAGATTATAGTTTAACTTGTTGTTTCGGTTGATAATAAAGTGTAATTATAAAATGGATCATTAGTTGATTATCAAAGTTTATCAAAGTGGTATATTCATTTCTTTTCAATAACAAGCCAAATCAAATAAGTTGAAAATAGTGCTAGGATTTCAATTGCTTACACTCTAATTATTATTATTATTTGAGAATTTTATTGATATTTATAATATTTACATATGCTTAACTCAGATAAACTGAGGCAAGATATTTTACCCATGTACTGCCTTGCAGACAGATGTGAGAGGAATATAGAGTGTGGCAAGTGAACACACGAGTGTGAACACCTATTGATTATAGGCGTTATTAAAAATAATTTTTATAATACATCTAGCTTAGATAAACTGAGGCCAGATATACCGACCGCACACTGCTTTTCGGGCTTACGTGAGAAAGGTACATAGCATGATGAGTGTACGCACAAGTGTGTACACCTGTCGACCGCTGGTGTTAATAGAAAATATTTACATATATACAAATGTTTTGTTTTTTTTATGTTTTTTTTCAATTTTTTTTGGAAAGAGAGATTTTTGCAAAATCATCTTAGCACCACTTAACTTAGAAGACAAAAAGATGTTATATCCTTTACTTTAAATCAACCACTTCTAAAACAAAGATTTTCAATTAGGATATATTCATAATTATCACGTATGAACCTTCCTATATACTAATTACACTATCGTTATTTATAATCAAACTTCATTTTTATTTTTGTTAAGACGAATAAATTTTCAAAAATTTCAATTTAATAAACTAAAACCATATAATTATCATATAGTGTTTCTTTAAAAAAATCAAAATGCTTAAAAAAAATCTTCTTTTGTTCTTTTTTTTTTGAGTTTTTTGGAAGAAAAATGAAAAATTAACCTTGAAAAATCAAAAGAAGATGAGTCTCCCCCCACACTTGATTTTGACTGTGTTCCCACAATCAAACCAAGTGGAAGGAGAAAAATAAAAATAAAAACATGACCTTTATTTAAATAAAAATGAAAAGATTATTATTTACAAAAGATCAGAAAATATACAATTAAAGAGTAAATGAAACGGTCTTTCAAATACCGATTCATTTGTCTCGTCAAGTATGCGAGGCATAACTTAAGCTCAGAAAACCAAACCATAAAAGATTTCGAAATTGAATGTTGATTTGGAAAAATGAGTGTCGTGTTATTGAAAATCTATGAGTTGTTTTATTTTCAAATATTTTTGGGGTTGACAAAACGACAGGTTGAAATTCAAGTTTATTTTCAGCATTTGGAAATTCAAAATTGTCATTGAAACTTTTTCAAAATTATTGATTTCCTAATCAAAATGGTGATTTAAATATTCCCCTTCAAAACTCGACAACTCGTCTTCGAAAAGTCCAAAAAATTCATGTTCATTAAATTCGTCTTCCATTGTTGGATTATCAACAACTTTATTACATGTCACAAGTACAAAATCCAAAGCTGTTGTACTCAAATGTTCGAAATTGAGAAAAGGAAGATCAAATTTTAAATTGGTTCCATACCCTCAAAAGAATTGAAATCCAACTCAATTACCATGTTTTCAACAAATTCATTAAGATTATTATTTTTAATTTCAGAAAGTTATCATTTGAAAATCGTCGATTTGGGTAAAAGATTAATTATCACTCGACTCATAACATGTTGGGAATATGTTTTGTTTTTCACGTTGTTTCATATATATTTCAAACAAAAAAATTTGATCATCGTAGATTTCGTATATTTGTTCAATAAATCCAATTTGTAGTTAGTAACTTGAGAATTTTCGATTTGGATTTGTTGAGGACAAAAGTTTTCAATTGTAACATGGTTAAGATTATTCTCATTGCCAAATTTTTTTAAAAAGTTGGTTCCATTTTCATTTTGAGTTTGAAATTCATTTTGAGTTCAAAATTGAATTGGCATGGGTTGTACTCGAAATCGTTTAAATTTTGAAGTGAATTCAAATTTTGATTGTTTTGAAAACATTGATTTGAGTTATCACATAAATATGAATTACACAACTCATTTATCTCTTGATTTTGTTGTGGAGAGAGTTATATTAAATATGAAAACATTTCAATGTTTTTTTCAAGATCTGAAGGTTGATCATTGTTTTTAAAATTTTGTTGTTCGAAATTCGAATTGTTTATACAAAAGTTGTCGTTAAAATATCTATATGAATTTGGAGTGAAATCATATGGATTATTATTGATTTTTACAACTATTGTCAAATTCACATAAGTGGGGAAACTCGGACATTTTCAAGAATGTTTTTTTTATATATATAAAGGAAAAATATTTACAATTAAAATTATTTTTTCAAAAGGGAAATTGATTTTTATTTTGATTTTGGATTTTCAAATTTTTTTGGCTTTTCTAAAAAAGATTTTATTGGATTTTTGTTTTTCTAAATTTTTTTTGGATTTCTGAAATTTCAAAGGAAAAGGATTTAAAAATTTCAGTGGAAAAGGAATATTTACAATTTTTTAATTTTGGATTTTGAATTTTTTTTAAATATGCATGAACAAATGCAACTAAATGAATGCAGCGGTTAATTACAAATGATTTATCCTAAGTTAACCCAAAATTGTATAATCATACTTCGTATTAATTCAACTAGACAGTTCTCAACCAGGTAACGGGCAGGGGTTATCGGTGCACCACGAATCACTATAGCAATGCAGCCGAAGGTTTAAGTACCTTCAGAGGAACAACCACTATAATATTTACGAATCACCGTAATATTTATAAATGGTTATTACGCTGCCATAGCCTAGACACCAAGAAAGTAAATAGTTCAAAGAAGATAAACTGTCAATATACAATAAAGTGTCGTCAATGTTTAACCGTTATTATTAACAAATTTTAGGATGAAATGCAAAACCGAAATTAAAATTAAATTAACAATGCAACTACAAATAAAAAAATTCGTTTTTGTTTTTGAAATTTTGTTTAAAAAAATATATGCACGCAAACAATAATGCAAGACAAATAAAAACAATAGATATAGCAAGCAAGCAGTTTTTTAGCAAGCAAAGCCGAGCAAGCTATTCTTCTCTTTCTAAAATTCTGCTTTGGCAACCTGAAAATAAAACATAATATATATACTTTTTTTTGTTTTTTTTAAAGAAATGAATTTGCAAAAAAAAGATGAAAACAGCCATAAACAAAACCCACTACCTAAGGCTAACGAAAATTCTCAAAAAAAACCAAAAAAAACTAAAAACTAAAAATCAACATGGCCCGACCCAAACAAGAAAGGAAAAAAACTGGTTGCAACTCAACGATCAGAGAATCACTATAATTTCATAAATTATTTCAATCAACTTTGTATCAAAAATTCGAAATTCCTCATATACCAGAAATCGCAAATCACGCTTCACCTTCAACTGCAACAGAGGTGATTTTCAAGGAAGAAGTCGAAATTCCAGACAAAGATTCAAGGAGGTACTTTTGAAAAGAAAATTTGTGTTGCGAATTCCAGTAAGTAATTGCCTTCAACCGCGACTGCCTTTGTTGATTCTGTTTTCAGGTTGCATGTGTTATGGTGATGTGATTGAGGATTTGGGTGTTCAAGAGTCGCGCGTGGAGTTTAACTTCAGGCTCACTGGGTGTTGCTCACTGTTGCGATGCTCCACAATTATTAAGGTCGATGTTGTAAATTTTCAATTTTGTTTTTTGGGTTTTGGGTTTTTTTAATTTGAAGAGAAGAAGAAAAGAAGAAAGAAGTTAAGTCCCACATTCTAGAAACTTATACAATATATTTGTATAAATAAAGCTTTCTCATGTGGATGTTGAGGCCTTAGGGCTCCCATATGTTTGCTTTGTTGTGAGGAGAGAAGTCATGCAACACAACACGAGCGCCGCCACCGACCGAACCAAACTGGGCCGGGTCGGGTACGGGTTTCGGGTTCGAATCCAAAAATATTTTTGGATCATATGTAAACAGTGACAGGACAGATTTCAGCCCGTTAAGGACACAGAACCGAAATTTGAATAAGGGCGGAAATTTTGTAACGTTTTTCTGAACGTTGCAAAATGAACAGATGCAACGTTTCAAATTCAAACGGTGTGACCGTTTAGCGACGGTTTTGAACCATTACGAAGGGATGCAACCCTTCACGAATAGACATCTCTTCACGTCTATAAATAGAAACGCCCAGAGACATTGCAGACAGTTTTTTCCAGTGCTCTTTTTCTTCTTCCTCTTGCACAAATCTGAGACGCCATGAAGTGTTGCTAATCGCTACATTTCCAATTATTCTATATTTTGTAACATCTGAAAGTGTTGCAAACGCTGGATCGTTGCAGATTTGTTTCTTCTTCTTCTCTTCATCTCCTTTCTCTACAAATTGCATTATCAGAAACCGTTCTAAAGTGTTCTTGGTCGGATCAAAGTCGTACAAACTTTGAATCTGATTACGCTGTTATAAGGCTTCATTGAATCCTGAAAGTCGATAGTTCGATAACCCGTTTGTACCTGGTGGGTTGAATTATTATCTGAAAGAATATATTCCATAGATCCTTGAAGTCATAAGTACGGCATTATCTTCATCACAAGCGCCATCACATTCGCCTCGAACCGCAAATCCTCAACAAATTTAAGACAATATTCTTCAACCATGGAAGTTTCGAGTGCTTTACAAGTTATGAATCAGCATCTAACTTGATTGGAGCGTTTTGATGGCGACAATTTCACTCGTTGGCAAGAGATGATGAAATTTTTCCTGATCACCTCAAGTTGTTCTACATTTTGGAAGCTAACTTGAAAGAAATCCCAGAGAAAACTTATAAAGATGATGATGCCCTAAAGGCTAGACGTGAAAAGCACAAAGAGGACGATTTCCTATGCAGAGGCCATATTCTGAATGCGCTATCTACCCCAGTCTACAATGCTCATAGGACCTTGGAAACAGCGAAGGCACTTTGGACTGCCCTGGAGAATAAGTACCGCATATCCGAGGCAAGTAATAAAAAGTTTCTTATTTCTAATTTTATGGATTTCAAAATGGTCACCAATAAGTCCATAATTGGACAAGTAAGCGAAATCTTACTTTTGGTAAATCAACTTAAAGATGATGGAATTGATCTCCCTGAATCTTTTGTTGTTGGAATTATAATTTCTAGACTTCCGCATAGTTGGAATGATTATAAGAAAAGGATGAAACATGCGGAAATGGATTATAATTTAGACGGTTTGCAGCGTCATCTTCGTATTGAAGAAGACTCTCGTAAACGCGATCTAGATGATAATCCGCAAACTGAGTCCCATTCTAAGGAAAATAATTTTGAAATTACTGATAAATTAAAGCCAAAGAATGAGACATATCTTAAGAAGAAAAATCATTCCAAAACCAACAACAAAAAGAAAGGTGCTTGTTATTTTTGTAACAAGCCCGGCCACTATGCCCGAGACGGCCGTCTACGGAAGAAACAACAAAAAGTGAATGTGGTCGAAGACTCGCTCGTGGCTGTAGTGCAAGAGGCGAACTCCGTTAGTGGCAATGATAATGATTGGTGGTTCGATACTGGTGCAACCATTCACATTTGCAAAGACTGTAATCTTTTCAAGAGTTACGAAGAAAATATAGGAGAAGCCGATGAAGTTACTGGAGCAAATAAGGTTCCAAGCAAAGTTCTAGGAAAAGGCACTATAGAACTTCCTCCCACCTCTGAAAAAGTTCTTACATTAGTCAATGTATTTTATGTACCTGATATGTATAAGAATATGGTCTTTGGATACCTTCTTAACAAAGGAGGATTCAAGATTGTGTGTGAGTCTGATAAGCTAGTGTTGTCTAAGAATGGTAAATTCATTGGACAGGGATACTCTTGTAACGGCATGATTAAGTTGAATATAATAAAGAAATCTTTTGTTTATATTGTTGATTCTATTAATTTATGGCATGGTAGATTATGACATGTTAATTATAAATCCATTAGAAATATGAATAAATAAGGATTAATTTCTGATTTTGATTTCGATGCCATCTCTAAATGTGAAAAATGTGTTCAAGCAAAAATACACCGGAAATCTTTTAAATCCGTAGAAAGGAAAACTGGTTTGCTTGATTTGGTATATAGTGATGTGGGTGACTTAAAAAGTCATATCACCTATGGTGGTAACCAATACTATATAACATTCATTGATGATTATACCATATATGCATATGTATATCCAATGAAAACTAAAGATAAGGCTTGTGATAAATTCAAAATTTACAAAGCAGAGTCAAAACACAATTAGGAGTTAAAATTAAAATATTACATTCAGATCGTGGTGGTGAATATTTCTCAAATGAATTCACCTTGTTTTGTAAACAACAATGTATAGTTCACCAATGTACTGCCCCATATACACCACAACAAAATGGTGTTGCTGAAAGGAAAAATAGAACTTTAGTAGAAATGGTTAATGCCGTGCTCATAAGTTCTAATTTACCTTATAACCTATGAGGTGATGCTATGTTATCTGCATGTTATATTTTAAATGGAGTACCACTTAAAAAGAATAGTATTTCCCTTTTATGAATTATGGTTTAATAGGAAACCTAACCTAACTGGACTTAATGTTTGGGGTTGCTTAGCATATGTTAGAAAACCAGAACCTAAATGACCAAAGTTAGGAAATAAAGCAATTAAATGTGTTTTCATAGGATATTCACTTAATAGTATAACTTATAGATTCCTTATTCTTGACACCCTAGAAGTTATAGAATCTGTAGATGTAGTTTTTTTTTGAAAATCAAACTGTTGAGATCCCATTGAGATCATCTAGTCCAGAACCTAGTATGACTAATGATATCAATGACAATGATTATGCTCCTGCTCAAAACAGTAAGGAAGTGTCAGTACCAGATAACAGTACTGAACAAACAAAGAAGTAAAAGAGTAAGAATAGAGAAGGACTATGGTCCTGACTTCATTACATATCTCTTAGAAGGCAGTAAGGACGAATTCCTTAATGTGACTAAATATGTAATGAACGTCGATGACGATCCCAAAACTTATTCTAAGGCTATGAGTTTCAGAGATTCCAATTTCTGGAAAGAAGCTATCAATGATGAAATGAATTCCATACTGTTAAACCAAACTTGGGTTTTAACTGATTTACCTCCTGGTGCTAAACCTATAGGGTGTAAATGGATTTTTCAAGAAAAAGTTGAATACAAATGGATACATTGATAAATTTAAAGCCAGATTAGTTGCTAAGGGATATAAGCAAAGACATGGACTAGATTACTTTGATACATATGCTCCAGTTGCTCGCATATCTTCTATACGTTGTTTAATTGCACTTGCATCAATTCATAAATTAGTCATACGTCAAATGGATGTAAAGACTGCTTTTCTAAATGGAGATTTAAAAGAAGAGATATACATGGAACAACTTGAGGGTTTCAAAACCCCATGCCAAGAAAAGAAAGTTTGCAAATTAGTGAAATCTCTTTATGGCTTGAAGCAAGCTCCCATGCAATCGCATGAGAAGTTTGATAAAGTTGCACTGTCATATGACTTCATTGTTAATGATGCTGATGAATGTATTTATAGCAAATCGGATAACAACGGTATTGTTATAATATGTTTATACGTTGATGACATGCTAATATTTGGTTCCAATATATCCTGTGTGAATGAAACTAAAAAGTTTCTGTCTTCTAAATTCGATATGAAAGATCTAGGAGAGGCTAATGTAATTTTGGGAATTAAAATTGTTAGGAAAGAGGGGGAGTTATTACTAACTCAATCTCATTACATAGAGAAATTCCTATAAAAGTATGGTCATTACGATGACAAACCAGCACCAACTCCTTTAGATCCTAGTATTAAATTAGAAAAGAACACTGGATGTACTATCTCTCAACTAGAGTATTCCAGTGTTATTGGGAGTCTTATGTATGCTATGCATTACACAAGACCATAGATCGCACATGCTATAAGTGTATTGTGTGATTTACGAGTAATCCAGGTTTCGAATATTAGAAAGCTATTTCCAGAGTTTTAGCTTATTTGAAAGGAACCATTGAATATGGTTTATCTTATAAAGGATATCCTGTTGTAATAGAAGGATATAGTGATGCAACCTGGAACAATGTAGAATCCAAATCCAAGTCTACGACTGGATGGATCTTTACATCAGGAGGCGCTGCTGTGTCTTGGGCTTCCAAGAAGCAGACCTGTATTTCTGACTCAACAATGTTGTCAGAATTGATTGCATTAGCAGATGCATGTAAAGAAGCGGAATGGCTTAGGAATTTATTAATGGAAATCACTTTATGGAAGAAGCCATCTCCAACAGTATTGATTAACTGTGACAATCAAGCAACGATATACGATGTGTCTAATAAGACATATAATGGAAAGTCTAGACATGTGAGTCTAAGACATCAAATGGTGAGACAGTTACTCAAAAGAGGAGTTATAACTGTTGGCCACGTAGAAACGAAGAAAAACTTGGCCGACCCACTTACGAAGAGTCTTCCAAAGGCAATGATTTCTTTAAAGACAAGAAATGGGACTAAGGTCTGTGAATGAAGGTTGATCTTCCTTAACAGAAACCCAACTTATGTCTTGAAAAGGATAGACAAAGTTCAATGGGTACCAACAAGTTAAGAGAATAATTATGGAACACTAAATCGATAATCCTATAATATTTAATGTTCGATTCTGCAAGAACAAAGGATGGATATATATCCTTAATAAGTCTATAAACCTTAAAAGTTGTATCACAGAAACACCTTAAGAGACTTACCTATATGAGTATGGAAATCAGGCTGTTTCCTAGGAAAGTAAGACCGTTTCTAAGTTGACTCATGAACCAAGATTTAAGCACATGGTCATTAACGTGTTGAGCAATACAGAACACTTTACCTAAGGAAATCAACATGTGTGATTGTTTCGGTTTTATCATTAGGGATACTTGGTTCAAGATTCGTTCACCATAGAATCTCGATAAGGCTTTGAATGGTTTACACTAAGTAAAGGTTCAAATCCAAAAGATACCTTTTATTTATGTGTTGGTTTTCACGATGATGCAAAACTTGATCTTAGAACTATATATGCTTGATCCCACTTGGATATGCAGGAAGTCACTTTAGTGATTCAGCCGTCCTATTTATTTATTTTGAAAATTGGGGGAGATTGTTGTAAATTTTCAATTATGTTTTTGGGTTTTGAGTTTTTCTAATTTGAAGAGAAGAAGAAAGGAAGAAAGAAGTTAAGTCCCACATGCTAGAAACTTATACAATACATTTGTATAAATAAAGCTTTCTTATGTGGATGTTGGAGCCTTGAGGCTCCCATATGTTTGCTTTGTTGTGAGAAGAGAAGTCATGTAACACCACACGAGCGCCACCGCCGTCCGTCCGTCCGACCGAACCGGGTCGGGTACGAGTTTCGGGTTCGAATACGAAAATATTTTTGGATCATATGTAAATAGTGACGGGCCAGATTTCAGCCCGTTAAGGACCCAGAACCAAAATATGAATAAGGGTGGGAATTTTGTAACGTTTTTCTGAACATTGCAAAATGAACAGATGCAACGTTTCAAATTCAAATGGTGTGACCGTTTAGCGACGGTTTTGAACCGTTACAAAGGGATGCAACCCTTCACAAATAGACATCTCTTCACGTCTATAAATCGCAACACCCAGAAATGTTGCAGACAGTTTTTTCCAGCGCTCTTCTTCTTCTTCCTTTGCACAAATCTGCGACACCAAGGAAGTGTTGGTAATCGTTGCACTTCCAATTATTCTATATTTTGTAACATCTGAAGGTGTTGCAAACGCTGGATCATTGCAGATTTGTTTCTTCTTCTTCTCTTCATCTCTTTCTCTACAAATTGCATCATCAGAAACCGTTCTAAAGTGTTCTTGATCGGATCAAAGTCGTACAAACTTTGAATCCGATTACGCTGTTATAGAGCTTCATTGAATCCTGAAAGTCGATAGTTCGATAACCCGCTTGTACCTGGTGGGTTGAACTATTGTCCGAAAGAATCTATTCCATAGATCCTTGAAGTCGGAAGTATAGCATTATCTTCATCACAATCGCCATCAAATTCGCCTTGAACCACAAAATCCTCAACGGTCGAGGCGAATTCGAGTTGAAGTGGTGCTAGTTGTCAATTAGGCTTCAAGAAATTTGGTGTGTCAAGGTCAGGTATGTTGATATTTCTTTGATTTGATAGCGATGGTTTCTTGGTTGAGGGTAGGTAGTGGTTTGTATGCTCAGATGGAGTGCGGGATGTTATGATGGATGGTTTGATGGAATGGTCTTAGTGCTGATGTTGATGATGAGGAGAAGGTTGTTTGTAGAAGAAAACAGGGAGGAAATGCAGTGTATAGTAGCAAGAAGATGGTGGATGGACAGCAGCTGTTTGAACTGTGGTTTGTAGTGATTTCTTGTAGGGCAGTTGAAGTTGTTTGATGATGTTGCAGCAGTGTTCGGGGTGATGACTGTTTGGTTGTGGAAGAGGATGTTCAAGATAGCAGTTTTATGATGATATTTAATGGAAGTATGTAATAGAAGTGTAGTGAATAGAATGTGGTTGATAGGATAAATGGCAGAGTGCAATTGATGAAATGGAAAGGAAATGCACAGGAATTTTGTGTGCACAGCAGTTTGGGAATATTGTGATATATGGGGAGGCAAGAAGTAAGGAATTGCAATGATGTAGTAGGAATGGGTGACTATGAAGCAATGAAAATGAAGATGTTAGAGTTGAAGGTTTGACGGTTTTGAATAGAAATGGAGCACTGGTTTTCAGGGTTGTTCGTTGCTGCAGGTTGCACTGATATGGGGTGTTTGAGGTTGTTTGGAATTGTGTGTTAGAGAATTGAGTTGACAATGGAGGATTGGCAAGGTGTGGATGGTTGCAAGTATGCATTGTTGAGTTTAGTTCACAGTTTGAAGGGGATGGCACAGTTTGATGTGCACAGAGTGATATATATGCCTGCAATTTTGAATGGCTAACAGAGGGGTTTCAGATTTATGATGGATGAAAACAAGGGGAATAAGGCAGTTGTAGATGATGTATTGCGTAAAGCAATGAAATGTGTATAATAAAATAATGAAAATTGCAACAGAGGGTGATAGGTAGAACAATGAAATGCAAAACAATGTAATTGTACAGTGAACAGTGAATGCAATTTTTCTTTTATAGGAAATGCAAATGCTAATGAAAAAGAAACTAGCAAACTATAAACAACAAAATCAAAATGCACACAAACACGCAAAAAAAATTCCCTTTTTTTATACAAACATAAGCAAAGAAAACACACGAAAATTAAACAAAAATAATTCAAAGAATAGAAAATCAAAATCAAAGAAATTCCACGGCAGCGACACCAAAAACTTGTTTAATCGGCTAATTTTCTATCGGTTTAGAAAATAACCGAAAATTTTCAAATTAAAATAACCACAAACCCATGGCGTACACTTGTAGTATGTGGCGAATACGGGTCGATCCGCAGGGAATTATTGATTTTAAAATTCTTTTTGATCAAATTAAACCAAAGTTGAGAGTTGTTTAAGCTAGAAAAGGAGAATAAACAAACAAAGGAAAATTGATAAAAGTTTTATGACAATTTAGAGGTAATTTGCACTCTCTAGATCACATAAATCAACAATTTGAAGTTATGATCTCTCGTTTCTTGTCATTAGTGTAATTAGTTGATGTGCTTATCATAAGTATGGTATATTTATGCTATTAATTATCCCAATATAAACCATCAAAGTATAACACAGCCATTAATACACATTTAACTCTCATGAAATATGACAACAAACTTGAAAGCAAAATCTATTTTAAGCATGGCCTGTTAACTATTGTTTAGAAATATAGGCCATCAAATTTTAATTTCAACAACCACTTCATTACCATCATCATATGTATATGAATAGGTAATTATTATTTGTGATTGTTTAAGCATCGCCTATTTGATGTGAACAATATAAGCTATCAAATTCAAATCAAAACAACAACTTAAACCACTTCAAAACATTATGAACAATGTAGAAAGCAACATTAAACAAGAAGAGAAAAAGAGAGCAAAATGAAAGGAAAAATTATTCTACTTGCATGAAGTAAAATAGATCTACACTACAACATGAAAGGAAAATAAAAAAGAGAAGAAAAGAGAAATATATTAAAGTTGCATCAAAAAAATTACATGAAACAAAATGGCTAAGTAGCCATGGAAAAAGAAAAGAGAAGCTTTCTTTTACTTTCTAAACTAAAAACTAACTAAGAGAAACTAAGGGAGAGGAGGGTTACATGAAACATAAGAGGTATATATACATATGCCAAACCCTAATTCATATTTTTGGGGAATGCCCAAAATACCCATGAGAAAGTGTGGAGGCCAAGTAATCATTAGCTTCTACTAATCATCGTTTAAGTATACATGAAGCCATAAACTCCATAAGCATATGCATTAGCCTCTAATTGAACATCAAGGTAAGTGGGTGGGGTCCTCCATGTTCTTCACTTTGAATTATTTCCATCTTCATTCTTTTGTATCTTCTGTGTGCGTGCATATTTCATCATAAAACCATTTATAAAATTCACCAAATTTCCTACTAAACAACATAGAAAATTCTAAATAAATTTTCACAATTTAATAAATGCATAAATATGACCATTTTACCCTGTTTGAAGATAAATATGTGACAATTTGAAAATAATTTGAATTTTAGTTTAAACAAGTTAAAATACCCAATATGATCATTTATTTAATTTAAATATATTAAATATGGTGGTAAAAATATGCACATTTACGTGCACATTACATCCCTTATCATCGGTTGAATACCTACTAACATGGGGAAAATGCTCACCCTTCCTCAACTTCTCAAAAATCTCTACTGACTACTCATCCTTCACTTGCTCGAGCCTTATGCAGTCCATCAGGGCTAGCCAAATCTTCATAACTGCTAAAAACCCTTGGATGGGTTATGTTGGCGGTTGGAAGTTAAAATATGAGAGGAACTTCAACTGCCTCCATTCATATATAGCAATCAGGGTAGCATGCCTTTGATTAAGGGTGTTGGCAACTACGTCCCCTTCTCCAGGGGCATATTTAATACTAAAGTCGAATGATGCTATATATTCCTCCATATCTACTGTCAACGATTAAAATCTTTTTAGGAAAATAGGCATTTGAGTGATTAATGGTTAGTTAATAACTCAAACATTTCCCTTAAGAGATAATGCCTCCACATCTTCAAGGCAAAGATGAAAGCTACCATATCCAAGTCATGAACTGGATATCTTTTCACATGATCCTTTAGTTGCCTACTAGCATAAGCAACTACTTTTACCTATTGCACTAGAATTGCTCCTAACCCTGTGCCACAAGCATCTGCGAAAACCATAAATGGTTTGGACCCATCGGGAATAGTGAGGTACACTTAAACTTCTCAAGGCCTTAGTGCATCTATCATCTCAAGAAAAGACTAGGTTCTTCTTAGTCAAATGGGTTAAGGGGCTACTATTCTTTCAAAGTTCTTGATGAACTTTCTACAGTAGCCTACCAATTTGAGAAAACTTCTAACGTTTAATGCATTTCTAGGAGTCTTTCATCCTTGAACAGCTTCTACCTTAAGGGGGACAACGGCCAATCCTTACTCAGAAACAATGTGCCCAAGGAATCTAATTTCTCTTCTCTAAAAGTGGCATTTAGAAAATTTGGCTTTAAGCCGATGCCTTTTTAAGGTTCCTAATACCACTCTTAGTGGTCCTCAAGCTCCTCTTTGTCCTTGGAGAAAACCAAAATATCATCTATGAACACAATGATAAATTTATTGAGTTACCTCCTAAATACCCTACTCATAAAATCCACAACATATGCAGGGGCATTTATCAATCCAAAAGGCATCACTTCCTACTCATATAGTCCATCTAGTGTGTGAAATGCAGTTTTGGACTTGCTTTCTTCTATAATCCTCAACTGATGGAATCCATTTGCTAAGTCTAATTGAGAAAATCCTCCTCCAAGCTAATCGAACAAGTCGTCTATTCTAAGTAAATGGTATATTTTCTTTCTTGTTACCCTTTTCAATTCCCTATAGTCGGTCCAAAGTCTTAATGAACCGTCCGCCTTACTGGCAAAAACAACAAGGGCTCCCCACTCTGATGTACTTCGATGAATGAATCATTTCTTTAGTAGTTCAAAGATTTGCTTATCCAATTTTATTCTTTTTTAGGGGCAATGTGTCTTGATGGCAGGGCGAATGATCTTGCATCTTTCTCCAAATCTATTCGGGATCTTCCTTTGGGGTGGGAGAATTGAGACTTCCTTAAAGATAGTAAGGAATTCACAAACTATGGGTATAGATAATAGGTCTCTAAGAGATATACTTAGTGAGTATATGTGGTTTAACTCAACCAAATCTTGGGTGTAAAAATAATTTTTAGGTCACAACCGCCATAACTTCTTAATCTTACAATCCTCTTATCACATTTAAGAGTTTCTTTATAATATACTAACTAGTCCATACCCCTTAAATTTTTGAACGTAAGCATTACATATGAAATCAACGTCGCATATGCCCAACACTAGGTCTTTGCGTATCAAAGAGAGATGTTTCGAACTCCCAATAGGATTAGAAACCACTACTGGGTTGGTGACAATCTAGGTTTGAAGGTTTATGAACTTTACTATATTCCTAGCTATAAAGAAATGCGATGCCCTTGAATCAAATAGGGTAGGAACTGTAACTCCTGAAATAAGAGTTATACCTTCCAATGGTGTCTTCCCTTGGTCTCTCGTTGGTCTACTTGCAAGAGGTATGACTTCAATGGCATAGGCTTGCCCGCTTGATCCTTCCTTTTATAACTTAGGGCATTGCTTCTTGAGGTGCCCTTCCATGTGGCAATTAAAGCACTCCTTTTAAAAGCTTCCTTCATCAGACTCACCCTACAATATTTAGCCTCCCGACCTATCTTCTGGCATCGCTTGCACACCTTACTATTGTTCTTAAACTTTCCCTTCGACTTCTTATTAGCCCAAAAGCTTCCCTTCTTGGACCCTCCTTGCTTTTGGGTAGGTGCAGGCTTCTCCTTTTCTGCCTCCTTATCATCCACATTAGCTATGTGTAGCATTGCTATTTCCACCCATTGCTATCTCCACCAACATCTCATACGTGGCACCAATAACTTGGGTCAATAACATGTATCTTGGTGGGGAATTTAGGCCCTTTACGAACTTCATGTTTTTTTAGGTGTTTGATTAGTGGCAGTTTATTCTTGAAACAAAATATGAATTTGTGAAAAAGTTTTGCAATCTGTAATATAAGAAAACCCAAATTTCTTTCTGAGTTATTAAGTGGGGATCATAGATCCTTATAAAAAAAATATATCAAATCAGAGATAGGGATTTTATTTTAGGGAAGTTACAGTTTGGTTTCAGAGTATGAACCCTAGTTAAGTGGGTCTGTGCATTTGGTCAGGGAGAAGTGTAGGATGGTTCGAGTGTTCTGATGTTTAGGGATTGGGAAGTTGGTGTGTAGATAGGCTCGTGGCCGGAGGGAAGGATGCTCAGGTGACCGGAATGGCGATCTGTGGCCGTTGACAGGTTTTGACAAAACCTGTTTTTCTAATTTTCAGGTTTTGTGTATTGGGGTTAAATCCTGACTTCGTGGATGTAGTTTGATTTGGATGATCGTATTGGGTTGTAGGATGGGATTTTGGTGAGTAGCGATCATGCTTGGCGATCAACGTTGGCTGGAGTCGCCGTGCATGTGCATGACGATGGAAATTCTGGTGGTTTTGGGTTTACTGGTGTTGCAGGGAAGATGTGGAATTTTACTCGAAGTGGAAGGAAGTATGACTCGAAGCAAGGCTGTAGAAAACCCGAAGCAGAAATGAACTTGTCTCGGGTTGAATTATGTGCAGGCTTCAGGAAAACACAGTAAACTGTGTTTTGTTTTAAAATCTGGGTTTTAAAATTTTTTTTTAAAATCTGGATTTTTGAACTTTAAAATCTGTAGTTATAGATTTTAAATAAGGCTTAAGTTTAAATTTAATTTAAGTTTGAACTACTAATTTAAATTTAAAATCCAGGTTTGAATTTGAAACCTGTGTATTTTCTGTTTTCTGCAAATCAGGATTTAAATCTTTTTAAATCTGCAGTTATCTTTTAAGTAAAATTTAAATTCAAATTTAAATGTAAGTTTAAAATTCTCATCTGATTTTAAATTCCAGTTTTTAAAAACAGAAACTTAAGTTTAAAAATTTAACTTTATTAACTATATCATGTTGAAAGGATAGTTTAAACATTTTGATAATAAGGTTTTAAAAGTGTGAGTAGATTTAAAGTTATTTAAATCTGGAAATTTAAAATTAAAAATTTGAAAAGCAGTTTTAAATTTTAAAGAAGATTTAAAATTTGAAGTTTCAAATTAAAATGGAAATTTAAATTACTGAGAGTTTTGAAAGACTTTAACCTTTAAAATTTTCCATGGCATTAGTTTGATTTGCAATTTAAATAAGTTTTAAATTTATTTAAAACTTTGATAAATTTAGAATTATTCTATTTTTAACTTGAATTTAAATTGGAATTTAAAGGTAAATTCAAAAGTACTTTGTTTTGAATCAAATTGTTTTAAACATAATTAAGTCATGTTTATTTTGAAAATTTGATTAAGATTTTGTTTTAGAATTAATTAACAAGGTAATTAAGATTTGTTAATTAATTTAATAAATTAATTAAATTTGGAATTAATAATTGATTAAGGATTAATCAATTTGGAATTAAGATCATTAATTAAGTTATTAATTAATGATAAATGAATGATAATTATGTAATTAAGTTTTTAATTAAGGTTAATTAATCTTATAATTAACTTTAATTTATAAATGAATAAAGATAATTTAAATAGTAATTAATTTAAGTTAATTACCTTATAAAATAATTTGAGGATGGTTAATGAAGGTCATTAACCATGATTATTTAACAATTAATTAATGTAGTTAATTTTTATAATTAATTAGATTAATTAATTTAATAATAATCAATTGTAAATGGTTTGGGTAATTACTTGATAAAGTAATTAAGAAATTAATTACTTAACGTAATTAATTTAATTGAATGAGATTGTTTAAAGTAATTAATTAAGTTTAATTAATTTTAAACACTTGGGTTAAGGATAATTACTTTATGTAATTAATGTTTTGGAAATTACTTAGTTAAGTAATTATATAATAATTACAGGTTGTAATTAAGGAGATGTTTAAGTATGAAGGAATTTGGATTAATTATTTAAATAATTAATCAAGGTATTAATTAAGAAATTAATTTAAGGATAATTAAATTGGTTTAATATAGTAATTAAATTAGTTAATTACTTTGAGTAATTAATTTAAGAAATAATTAAGATCATTAATTATTTATTTAATGATGTAATTAAGTTGATTAATTATGATTAATTAATCAATAATAGGTAATTAAAGGGTAATTAATTTATGTAATTAATTAAGGATTAAGGTAATTAATTATGATTAATTAATTTAATTGAAGTAATTAAAGGTTAATTACTGTTAGTTGAGAATAATTAATTTGTGGAATTAATTAAGGATAATTACACGAATGTAATTAAGTAATTAATCAAGAGTGATCAATTAAAGTAATTTATGATTGATTAATTAATTGAAATCAATTAAGTGATTGAGTAAGCAAGTTATAATTTGGTGAAGTAATTAATTTAATTTATTTTAAATTAATTAAAGATGAAGGAATTAATTTAATTCATTTTAAATTGAGATAGAGATGATTAATTTAATTCATTTTAAATTAATTATATGATGATGAGTAAATCATTGCTTATGGATGAATGGTTGAACTTGATTGTCTTGGATGCTTTGTGATCTCAGAAATGAGATAAATGATATTGTGTGGTATGGATGTTTGATTGTATTATGATGATAACATGGGTTATCTATTGTGATGTTGATATGTGGTATATCTATTTGATATTGATGATGTGAATTACCTGTTATGTGATAATGTTGATTATCAGTTATGATTTAAGTTATCTATCTGTATGTATATAGATACTGTGATTGTTTTGTTTTAAAACTTTAAAACAACTTGGACCTTAAAAGACACGCTTTGGTTTTCGATGAGACCGGGATCGGGTTTCCATATTTGGATATCCGAAAACCACATCGATTCCAAATAACGTTAGGTCGTGAATCAAAGTGGAGCTTTGTGAAGACTCGAGGTGTAAGGACTATGAGTCAGTATAACTCTGTGGGTGATTCCGTAATGAGTTGACGGAATTAGTCCTTATAGATTCGAGATGGAGATTTAGAGTGCAAGGGTTATTGTCGTTAACTCTGAGGGTGATTCCAAAATGAGTGTAACGAGATAATGCCTTCGGTTTCGTTCGAACCCGGAACGAACTTGTATGGATTGAATGCTTTCAGTACATCGTCAGGTGGACGATGAGCATTCTAAGTGATATGTCCTATAAAGGTAATCGTAGCCTCAAGCCTCATCAACCGGGAATGGCTAAAACAGGGGAGGTGCAGCAAAGCTTCGTGGGTCGCGCCCACTGGAGAGCAAGATTGATCCCTGTCTAGAAGTCCCTTTATATTCGGCTGTGTGGGTGGTTGCTAGCTACAACCACGGGGTTGTCTTGTTTGGAACTGTTCAGTAAGGAACGGGTCCGGCTTTGTGTTGCAGGGGATGAAGGGAGTAATCCTCGGTACGGTGATCTAGGCCACGTACTGTGACGGGCGGTACCCCAGTAGCCCTGCCATTGTATGGAATCCAAAATCCAATAAGTGCCAACGGTTTTGATTGTATTACCCACTTTTGTGGCTAGTAGCTGGAATTTAATCATGTAACAATTTCGGCTATTTCTTATTTATTTGAAAACCCTAGACACTATTATAATATCATCGGATTTCCTATCAAATGTTTTGGTTAGCGTAAGGTAAAAACTTTTCCATGTTTATGTGTGGGAAGTCTTACGTGATACCTTTCTTTTCAAAAGGTTTTAAAAGTTAAGCAACTTTAACCTGTTACTCACACCAGACCCATGTCTGACCCGGAGTTTATTTTTGTTTTTCATAAACTCTTGGGTACTCAAATTTTTATGAGTAGTCAAGAGAATTCAGGTTAGGACTCTGGTTAGCTTTGACGACTTGTGGAGGAGCAATGGAGCAGGAGGCTTCTACGTATAGCTATTGAGAATTCCGCTGTGCATTTTGTATTGTCTCTGGATTGTATTGAGTTGTATAACTAGACAGGTATCTATAACTGTCTAGTATGAGTTGATTGTGCTGTGTATCTCTGATGTAAATGATACTATGTAATATTTATGTTATTAATATAATTTATTCGTTCCGCTGTGTTAGATTCTGATGTTGTTTCTTCTTCTCTTCTTTCTTTTCTTCTTCTATCCCTTTCTTTCTTAATTCATGACGCGATTTTCTGGGAGTGGAAAGTCGGGTCCTGACATTGTGGTATCAGAGCATTAGGTTGAGTGAATACCTAGGCTCTGAAGTATATCTTTCTTTAGGGAGCATTAGGTTGAGTGAATACCTAGGCTCTGAAGTGTATCTTTCTTTAGGGAGCATTAGGTTGAGTGAATACCTAGGCTCTGTAGTAGTGTCTTTTTTGAGAGAGCGTATTTGTAATTTTTATATATCATATATATATTTATTTCTACCTATCTGTTGGGTTACCTGTTCAGGTTTTCCAATTTGAGTTATAAAGGTAGATGGGGTAGTAGTGTGTGTAACACGACTACCATTGGTTGGAGTTTGAATGTTTTGAGGTTGGAGGTGTATCTGTTGAGACTGTAGACCTAATACCGTCTCGAGTGAATTCTGTAGTGATGTAGAACTTCATTGATCTCTGAAGGAAACCTGTTAAGGTTCGGAGTTCATTTCTGAAGTTGGATGAGTAGTGCTTGGATCTGTTGGCTTGGCAGAAGTGAGTGATGGTATTTTAAATACCTCAGGGGGTAGTAGCTGCGTGATGAGATGCAGTGACTATGAATGTTCCCGAAGATGTTTTCTTTGGAACAAGTTAAGGAAGCAAGTCTGCTTCAGTGTTGTGGCTGTGGTCAGCTTGAGTTTTTGTTTGTTTTGAAGTCCGAATTTCTCGGAGAGCTTTGTTTTGGAATTCTTTGGCATCTGTGGCAGCAGTGTAGTTTGGGGTGTTCTCGGCATTGGCAAGAGATCTTCTGATTTAGCAGTTTTTCTGAAGTAGAGTTCAGGAGCAGTTTAGTAGACCCGTTACTTCGATGGGTTGACTAATTAAGTTTAAGTTGTTATATTTGGTTAAGAGAGAACGGTTTTCCTTGGATTTGGTTTGGGTTGATCGCAAAAGTGACTTGCGATTGATGGAGTGTTCTCTTGGGTTATCTGAGTTTTCCTGAATGTCTTCAGGAAGTCAGAGTTTGGTTTGCATCTGGAGATTGAGCTTCCTTATCGGCTGGGATTCCAGAAGTGGTTCGGGTGGTTCAGCCTAATAGTAGAATGGTTCTAGGAGATTGAGTTGGTGTAGCAGCTTGGAGTTTTTGGAGGAACTCCTGAATGATTCTTATGGATTTGTTGAACCATATCTTTGGGGTATGTTGTTGAGTTGTGCTTGTGTTCTTCTTCAACAATTCTCTTCTTCGGATCAGAGTTGAGCAGCGGAAGCAGTTGGGGAGTGTATCTGTTTTTCTTTCTGGACAGGAGAAGTAAGTTGTTGTTTTCTGATGTTAAGGAGTAGAGGTTGAGTCTTGATTTTGGTTGATCTTGAGTAGATCATTTTGTTGAGTTGATTGGTATGGTTTGTTTCTAGAAGCTTCAACAAGGGTTGAGCTGAGAAGTAAGGTTGTGGACAGCCCAGGATCGTCTGGAGAGTTTTGTAGATAAGAGTCAAAGAGATTTGGACTCTGAAGACGGAGATTTATTTTGGATAAGTTTTCTCCGATCAAAGGTGAGCTATAAGATTGGGTAAGTCTGAGAAGCTAGCTCTGAAGTATTTTGGATCTTTTTTGTGATCTTGGAGATTAAGTGATTGATCTACAGGATTGGATTGCCAGTTTGGATAACTGGGATCGATGAGTTTCACGTATCTCTGCACGAGTACGTGTATGATCTGTCTCTGGTTATGGAACCAGCAGTTCTAGAATTTTTGGTTGTTGAGTCAGACTCGTTTGTAGTCTGATATCTTGTCTAGTGTTATAGATATAGTTGTATAGGAGCTTTGTAGCTTCGTAGTATTGTTTGTTTGGATTTTCTAGAGCGAGTGTCCCAGTGGATATATACACACACTGGGGAAACTCGATGAGATTTTATCCAGATTTTGTCTGGATAATTAGATTTGTTTGATTGGTTGAATTGGTTGTTTGGTTATTAGCATATGTTTGATATATGCTTGTGTTTAAGATTAAAATTTAATAAGATTATTAAATTACCTTTGTTTTAAATTTCGAGGACGAAATTCTTTTAAGGGGGAAGGATTGTAACGTCCCGGAATTTTTGACAATATCAATTTAATAATCTGTAGTTAAAAATTAAATTGATATTGATAATCTGTTAATAATTATTCAAATAAATTTAATAATCTCTTCAATAATTATTTAAATTGGTTATTTTATTTTATTTTTAAAAATAATAAATTGATTTCTATTTTCAATATAAATATTTGGTTTATATTTTAAATAGATTAGTATTGTTTTAAATTTTGAATATATTCAATAAAATGTTTTATGGTTTAATAAAATGGATATCTTATTGTTAAAAATATAATTTCTTGTAAAATGGTTCTAATTTGATAAGAAGATATTTATAAAAACAATATGGATATGGTATTGTCTTTATAAATAAATTTTGAATAGGTTTGTAATTTTAATTTCAAATTGAATTTTTATTTATAACTTAATTTGAGAATATTTGATTTTTAAGTTTAGTTTGAATTTAAATTCTAAATTATAAAATCTAAATTGTTTTAATCTATAATATGTATAAGTTTCATTTATTAACATAGATTGTTTTTATTTTCATTTGCAAATTTATACACATGTTTAAATATAAATCAACAACTTAATTTAAGCAAAATACATACATTAATTTGTAATTAGTGTTAACTACATATAAGGTTAACATGTGTTGCATTTTTAAAAAGAGTAAATTGACAAGTGTCTCATTTTAGACAAGTGTTAGTTTTAGTTTTTAATTTTCTTTTATTTCCTAAAATCTGAAAATACCTTTTGTATAGCTTGCATTCTTCATTTCATATAACATTTTCATTCTTCTTTAATCAAATAAAGATCAGATCTGCATATACAATTCACCCAAACCACATTCAAATCCATCAATTTACATTCCCTCAAATTCAATTCAGACCTCTGCATAATCAAAACAAATCTGCAAATTCCCCTGCATACTAAAAGACCAAATTTCTCATCAAATTCAATTTACATTTCCACAAAATTCAAATGAACTTGTATGTTCCTCTTCATAAAATTCAACAACAAATCTGCATACCCCGAACCATATTCAAATTCCAAGGCATGCACAATCAAATACTGCATTTCATATTCTAATTCAAAGAAGAGCCTACACATGCTTGTTTCTGCATAAATGAACATTTGCATGCATATGGAAAGTTGCTCAGCATCATCTATTTCCTACATGCAAGCAATCAGGCTATGAGCATGAGCAACAGAGAGGAAGCACCTGCATTTTTATAAGCCTGCATTTATGTTTGTGTTCTGCAAAATTCAAGTGGTCAACAGGGGGGTCTGCATTCATCAAGTGGTGAGTAACTTAAATTTATAAATTTATAATAGGATTGCATGCTAGAATTTGTTGACATATATATAAGTACTGCTGTGTTTAAGTGTGAAGTAATGTTTGTTTGCTGTTGTTTTTTTACCTGATCTGTTTCTTGATGTTCTAGGCAGTTTTATTTAAACTTTATTCTTTAACTTTAACTTCTGGAATGATTTAATTTATATGTAAGGTTATAAATTATCTTAAGTTAACTTTTACAGTTCTAAGCAAGTGCAAAAAGAAATGTAGATATAAAACAGTTTTGTCTCTGTTAACTCAGGTAAAATTTTGCATGATTTATTTTATCAAAACTCAAACAAATGGATGTAGTAATTTCATAGTATAAAGCAAATATTTAAACAGCAACTTGTTTTTTTTTTTTTTAATCAAGTAATAGTTTTTTTTAGGTGTTTGATTAGTGGCAGTTTATTCTTGAAACAAAATATGAATTTGTGAAAAAGTTTTGCAATCTGTAATATAAGAAAACCCAAATTTCTTTCTGAGTTATTAAGTGGGGATCATAGATCCTTATAAAAAAAATATATCAAATCAGAGATAGGGATTTTATTTTAGGGAAGTTACAGTTTGGTTTCAGAGTATGAACCCTAGTTAAGTGGGTCTGTGCATTTGGTCAGGGAGAAGTGTAGGATGGTTCGAGTGTTCTGATGTTTAGGGATTGGGAAGTTGGTGTGTAGATAGGCTCGTGGCCGGAGGGAAGGATGCTCAGGTGACCGGAATGGCGATCTGTGGCCGTTGACAGGTTTTGACAAAACCTGTTTTTCTAATTTTCAGGTTTTGTGTATTGGGGTTAAATCCTGACTTCGTGGATGTAGTTTGATTTGGATGATCGTATTGGGTTGTAGGATGGGATTTTGGTGAGTAGCGATCATGCTTGGCGATCAACGTTGGCTGGAGTCGCCGTGCATGTGCACGACGATGGAAATTCTGGTGGTTTTGGGTTTACTGGTGTTGCAGGGAAGATGTGGAATTTTACTCGAAGTGGAAGGAAGTATGACTCGAAGCAAGGCTGTAGAAAACCCGAAGCAGAAATGAACTTGTCTCGGGTTGAATTATGTGCAGGCTTCAGGAAAACACAGTAAACTGTGTTTTGTTTTAAAATCTGGGTTTTAAAATTTTTTTTTAAAATCTGGATTTTTGAACTTTAAAATCTGTAGTTATAGATTTTAAATAAGGCTTAAGTTTAAATTTAATTTAAGTTTGAACTACTAATTTAAATTTAAAATCCAGGTTTGAATTTGAAACCTGTGTATTTTCTGTTTTCTGCAAATCAGGATTTAAATCTTTTTAAATCTGCAGTTATCTTTTAAGTAAAATTTAAATTCAAATTTAAATGTAAGTTTAAAATTCTCATCTGATTTTAAATTCCAGTTTTTAAAAACAGAAACTTAAGTTTAAAAATTTAACTTTATTAACTATATCATGTTGAAAGGATAGTTTAAACATTTTGATAATAAGGTTTTAAAAGTGTGAGTAGATTTAAAGTTATTTAAATCTGGAAATTTAAAATTAAAAATTTGAAAAGCAGTTTTAAATTTTAAAGAAGATTTAAAATTTGAAGTTTCAAATTAAAATGGAAATTTAAATTACTGAGAGTTTTGAAAGACTTTAACCTTTAAAATTTTCCATGGCATTAGTTTGATTTGCAATTTAAATAAGTTTTAAATTTATTTAAAACTTTGATAAATTTAGAATTATTCTATTTTTAACTTGAATTTAAATTGGAATTTAAAGGTAAATTCAAAAGTACTTTGTTTTGAATCAAATTGTTTTAAACATAATTAAGTCATGTTTATTTTGAAAATTTGATTAAGATTTTGTTTTAGAATTAATTAACAAGGTAATTAAGATTTGTTAATTAATTTAATAAATTAATTAAATTTGGAATTAATAATTGATTAAGGATTAATCAATTTGGAATTAAGATCATTAATTAAGTTATTAATTAATGATAAATGAATGATAATTATGTAATTAAGTTTTTAATTAAGGTTAATTAATCTTATAATTAACTTTAATTTATAAATGAATAAAGATAATTTAAATAGTAATTAATTTAAGTTAATTACCTTATAAAATAATTTGAGGATGGTTAATGAAGGTCATTAACCATGATTATTTAACAATTAATTAATGTAGTTAATTTTTATAATTAATTAGATTAATTAATTTAATAATAATCAATTGTAAATGGTTTGGGTAATTACTTGATAAAGTAATTAAGAAATTAATTACTTAACGTAATTAATTTAATTGAATGAGATTGTTTAAAGTAATTAATTAAGTTTAATTAATTTTAAACACTTGGGTTAAGGATAATTACTTTATGTAATTAATGTTTTGGAAATTACTTAGTTAAGTAATTATATAATAATTACAGGTTGTAATTAAGGAGATGTTTAAGTATGAAGGAATTTGGATTAATTATTTAAATAATTAATCAAGGTATTAATTAAGAAATTAATTTAAGGATAATTAAATTGGTTTAATATAGTAATTAAATTAGTTAATTACTTTGAGTAATTAATTTAAGAAATAATTAAGATCATTAATTATTTATTTAATGATGTAATTAAGTTGATTAATTATGATTAATTAATCAATAATAGGTAATTAAAGGGTAATTAATTTATGTAATTAATTAAGGATTAAGGTAATTAATTATGATTAATTAATTTAATTGAAGTAATTAAAGGTTAATTACTGTTAGTTGAGAATAATTAATTTGTGGAATTAATTAAGGATAATTACACGAATGTAATTAAGTAATTAATTAAGAGTGATCAATTAAAGTAATTCATGATTGATTAATTAATTGAAATCAATTAAGTGATTGAGTAAGCAAGTTATAATTTGGTGAAGTAATTAATTTAATTTATTTTAAATTAATTAAAGATGAAGGAATTAATTTAATTCATTTTAAATTGAGATAGAGATGATTAATTTAATTCATTTTAAATTAATTATATGATGATGAGTAAATCATTGCTTATGGATGAATGGTTGAACTTGATTGTCTTGGATGCTTTGTGATCTCAGAAATGAGATAAATGATATTGTGTGGTATGGATGTTTGATTGTATTATGATGATAACATGGGTTATCTATTGTGATGTTGATATGTGGTATATCTATTTGATATTGATGATGTGAATTACCTGTTATGTGATAATGTTGATTATCAGTTATGATTTAAGTTATCTATCTGTATGTATATAGATACTGTGATTGTTTTGTTTTAAAACTTTAAAACAACTTGGACCTTAAAAGACACGCTTTAGTTTTCGATGAGACCGGGATCGGGTTTCCATATTTGGATATCCGAAAACCACATCGATTCCAAATAACGTTAGGTCGTGAATCAAAGTGGAGCTTTGTGAAGACTCGAGGTGTAAGGACTATGAGTCAGTATAACTCTGTGGGTGATTCCGTAATGAGTTGACGGAATTAGTCCTTATAGATTCGAGATGGAGATTTAGAGTGCAAGGGTTATTGTCGTTAACTCTGAGGGTGATTCCAAAATGAGTGTAACGAGATAATGCCTTCGGTTTCGTTCGAACCCGGAACGAACTTGTATGGATTGAATGCTTTCAGTACATCGTCAGGTGGACGATGAGCATTCTAAGTGATATGTCCTATAAAGGTAATCGTAGCCTCAAGCCTCATCAACCGGGAATGGCTAAAACAGGGGAGGTGCAGCAAAGCTTCGTGGGTCGCGCCCACTGGAGAGCAAGATTGATCCCTGTCTAGAAGTCCCTTTATATTCGGCTGTGTGGGTGGTTGCTAGCTACAACCACGGGGTTGTCTTGTTTGGAACTGTTCAGTAAGGAACGGGTCCGGCTTTGTGTTGCAGGGGATGAAGGGAGTAATCCTCGGTACGGTGATCTAGGCCACGTACTGTGACGGGCGGTACCCCAGTAGCCCTGCCATTGTATGGAATCCAAAATCCAATAAGTGCCAACGGTTTTGATTGTATTACCCACTTTTGTGGCTAGTAGCTGGAATTTAATCATGTAACAATTTCGGCTATTTCTTATTTATTTGAAAACCCTAGACACTATTATAATATCATCGGATTTCCTATCAAATGTTTTGGTTAGCGTAAGGTAAAAACTTTTCCATGTTTATGTGTGGGAAGTCTTACGTGATACCTTTCTTTTCAAAAGGTTTTAAAAGTTAAGCAACTTTAACCTGTTACTCACACCAGACCCATGTCTGACCCGGAGTTTATTTTTGTTTTTCATAAACTCTTGGGTACTCAAATTTTTATGAGTAGTCAAGAGAATTCAGGTTAGGACTCTGGTTAGCTTTGACGACTTGTGGAGGAGCAATGGAGCAGGAGGCTTCTACGTATAGCTATTGAGAATTCCGCTGTGCATTTTGTATTGTCTCTGGATTGTATTGAGTTGTATAACTAGACAGGTATCTATAACTGTCTAGTATGAGTTGATTGTGCTGTGTATCTCTGATGTAAATGATACTATGTAATATTTATGTTATTAATATAATTTATTCGTTCCGCTGTGTTAGATTCTGATGTTGTTTCTTCTTCTCTTCTTTCTTTTCTTCTTCTATCCCTTTCTTTCTTAATTCATGACGCGATTTTCTGGGAGTGGAAAGTCGGGTCCTGACATAATGATTGGTAATTCATCAAATTATTAAGTTAATTTATTGGAGTAAATATAGCTAAGCTTTTAGAAATGGAGTAGTTAAAACAAATTATTTAAATTAGTTAGTAAGAATTAATTTGGATTAAAGGATGGTTAATTCAAGTTCCATTACTTAAAGTGGAGTAAAAGGATTGTTAATAATTAATGAAGAATCATTAGCTTAGGATTATCAAAGGGTTAATTAAGATGATTAATTTGACAAATTTATTAAAGATAATCCACATATGAAATTGATTAAGAATAATTACTAAATGAAGTAATTAAGAGGTTAAATTACTCCCTGTATTTACTAAAAAGTGACCTTGTTAAGTCGAGTTAATTAATTGGGCTAATTCATCTAAGATAATCACGTGATGGTTTGTTAAAGTATGATTATTGAATGAAATTGGAGAGAGTAATTACTGGGTAAAGTAATAAATGGATAATTACTGAATGTAAATTGAATTGGAATGAAATTATAATGGAAATTAGCTGGATTAACTACCTGGGTTAGTGGAAGTCAGGAATGAGTAAATACCCGAAATCATTTCGATTCTTTATAAGCTGATATGTGGAATCAATAGGTGAAGTGGAATGAATTGAATACATTTGACTATTTAAGTGATGTCTATAATAAATTGAGAAATTGTAGATTTATATGAGTTTCTCGGGTTTATACAAGTTATATGTTTTGTATTCCATGTTGATGGGTTTACTCACGCGGGTTTCCAGCCTGACCCGGGTGTTACTTGGATGTAATGCTCAGGTCAGATCCGAGTATTACAGATTTTCAGGTAGGTACGTTCTGAAGCTCAGGAGGCGAGCTGGATGGTAGGAGCGTATAATATATTTCCGCTGTATTTATATTGTTGTTAAACCGAGACATGATAATTGTATATATTTTGTTACTGTATATATACATATATATATGTATGTATATGTATATATATGTATATATATATGAAACTCTGATGTATATTAAAGGTAATCAATAGATATAGAATTCTTCTGTAAACTGTAATTATTTATTATTATATTTTATTCGCTGCGAATGTGAGATGTTTGGTGTTTCTGTTCTTCTTCTTCTATCTCTTTCTCCTTTTTCATAACTATCTGGAATTTTCGGGTTCGGAAATTTTGGGTCGTTACAGTTGGTATCAGAGCTGAAGGTTAAGCGAGAACCTTGGCTCTGTTGGGATTACTCATTAAGGATAGAGTCAATAGTACCCTAGAATGAGTTGAGTGTATATATATATATGAGAGAGCGTACTTGTTATTTTCCCATATAAAGATTTTAAATGATTTCATATAAGATTATATTTTGATATATAAAGCAATATTTCATTCTAATAAAAACTAAGAAAATTGGATGTTAAATTATTAAGAATTAAATTAAGAAGTAATATAATACAACCAAACTAAAATTAAATAAAGATAAGTTTGTAATGGATTCGAACTGAAATTGAAATCTTGAATTGGAAAGTATTTCGGAATAAGATGATAATGGATGGTTAGATATGATAATTTTGGTTATTATCATAAATGATAAATAAAATGTGTATTAATGAGTGAGCAAATGGAATGTTTAAAGGAGTAAACATTTAGGTAAAGTATGACTTATAAATTGAAATTCAAAATACTTAAATTATGAAATTTAAAATTTAAATTTGAAATTTGTTTCAAAGTGCTAAAAAGGATAAATAAGTATTATTTGAATAAAAGAGACTTGTTGCAAACAATGGGTTATTTGAAGATTGGACTTGAATTTAAAACCAAAGGTGGTTTAAAATTTGAAAACATGGCTGGGAGGGCCAAGAAATAAATATGTATATATGTATGGATATACGTGATATCAAAGATAATTTGAAATAAACTCTAAGGTGTTGAGTTTTGATTTTCCCTAAAGAGTGATGTAAAAACCCAAAGTGATATAAGTTTTGAACTTATAAGAGAGAAAGAATTTTGAAATTTGAAGTGGGAATTCAAATTGAGTAAGGTTGATTGGAATAAGTAAATTGAAAATTTAACTTTGGGAAAGTTAAATAAATGTAGAACAAGCAACCTTAATTGGAAATTTCAAGATGAAATTGGAATTTAACTTGGAAAGTTATATGGTTGATTTGAAAGTGGTTTAAAAGGTTTTGGAGAAATAATAGTATTATTTCAAAAATATTTTTGTGTTGAATTTGAAATCTGGGAGATTTGAAATTAAAAATATTTGGAAATGTTTTTAAAGAGATAAAAGCATTGAACTCTTTCGGTCACTGGAAAATAACGTCGGTGATGACTGCAGCATCATCGATGTTCATTTTCGAGTTTCTAGAAGAGAAATTGCTACCAAATTGTTTTAAATTGGAATTATTTGTGAACATGGTTTGGTTTTGAAATTCAAAGGGATAATTGAATTTGCCAAAGAATTTTGGATATAGTTGCATTCTAAGGTGATATCGAAATTTTGGAAATTTGTTTAAACTCTGGAATCTTGATTAAAATGTTTATGGAATAATACAAATATATTGGCTAAATAAAATGTATAATTCCGAGTTAAAAGAAAAATGTGAATGTAATTGATTATAAATAGAAGTTGTAAAATTGAAATTATAATTAAAGTCGTACAAGTTTAAAGATCAAATGGAATTTGATTTGAAGTTGGAAGGAAATTGAGAATCAATTCAACTTGAATTGGGGTTAAATCAATTTCAATGGAAATTGAAAATTATTTAAATTGGAATTGAGTCAATTTAAATGAAAGTGGAAATTTAATTTGGATTGTTGGGAAAGTGAACAGTTTCGACTCTGGACCATTTTCAATATAAATTATTTTAAATATAAATAGTTTTAAATCTATTTTCTTATCTATTTACTATACAACTTTCTTTTTAAAACCTAAACAATCTTATAATTGTTTTGCAACTACTTTTGAAACTATTTAACTATTTTACAACTATTTATAAACTAATTACTATCTTTCAACTAGTTTACAAATAAATTACTATTTTACAACTATTTTGCAATTATCTAAAATTTCTAAAACTATTTAACTATTTTACAGTTATTTTGTAAACTAATAATTATTTCTCACCTACTTATCTATTTTTAAAATTTTCAAGCTATTTTCTACAAATAAACCGGTCAGAGTTCAACCTGTTATTGATTAAATACCTAAATGAGGTAAGAATTGAATGCGATTAAGCGAATAAAGTTCAAAGTGAGGATGAATAGAAAAGAAATTGATTTGGGTAATAATCAATGAAGTTAAATACGTAGGATGTACGTATATTGTTCTATTCACATAGTGATTTGATCCAGATTCGAGCATAGAATTTCGAAATAGTTATAGAGATCCGAGTTGGAATTTGTCACTCGATTTTCAACGGCGAACCTGGATATGGATTGTTGATTGGTTCTGGATATTCTCTATCATAGTTATGGCTATGTAAGGAGAATGACGGTTTCTAATCAAGAAACCAGATCTGTGTCCGCACTAGAAAGTCGTGTGGACGATACTAGTTCTGAAGTGAAGTTGTGTGATCGAGCGAGCGATCAGATTGGTATAGCATACGGATGATATGTGTACATCGTACGGATTTAAATGAAATTGAAATTGGAAAGAGTAATCAAATTTGAATATTTGATTTTTAATAAGCAAAGTTATATATCTTTGTTATATAAGATAAATCTTTCCTTGTGGAATTTATTTCTGGAAGAAAAAGGGGTTTTTGAAAATGTTTGAAGTATAAAAGGAATTTTATACAAGTTTGAAGAGATCCAAAGTTCTAAAAATTTATATATAAAGGATCTTATGAGGATTTTGGAAAAGGTTTTGGGAACCTTTGGATTTGGAAAGGCTTTTGATTTTTGGATAAAATCAATATTAGAATTTGGAAAGCCTATTTTGAGAATTATCGATTTCGGGATAATCGATTTTGTGTAAAGGAGCTTTGTATGAGATCATACTAGGTGTATGATTTGAAAGATACTATATGTGTATAGTATAAAGTGTTTTGATGATGGCTCTGGGGAAAAAGGCGCTTCCTTGAAATGAACTTCTCAGGAGTGCCACCGGGTGGTGCTGCCTTGAGCCCCAAGGGGGGTTCTAAAGTTGATCCTGTGAGGAGTCTGGACAAAACTAGTTCCTGGGGATTTTGAGTAGAGTATACCATAGCGAAAGTCGTGTGTGCCGCTGAGAGCCAACAGTCTGCGTTTGATTTTATATCGGTATACTACGACCTATGTAGGAGTGGAGAAGTTTCATTTCGTCAGCGAAAATCAGAGGTCGCTAAGAGCCTGCAGTTACATGGACTTTTGCTGTGACGGTAACGTAACCCTGTATGTAACTGTGATCTGTTGTGTGGGATCCATGGCGTAATCGAGAGGCCGCGGAGAGCCTGCAGTTACATGGACTTTTATTGTGACTGCAACGTAACCCTGGTATGTAACTGTGACCATGGATGGGGGTGATGATTTTTAGAGCATTGTCACCAAAGATATTTCCTCTATTTTCAAAAAAAACTGCTTTCTATATTTTTAACAACGTTATTTTTCAAGTATTTTCACTGGATGTTGGAAACTGGTTTACCAAGTACTTACAGATTTTCAGTTCTATGCCTGATCAACGTATGATTGAATTTCTGTAAGAACAAGGATGGACTGGTTGAGACATCGAGTTATAAGAAATATTTTTATAAAAATCTATTTTAATTGTAATATCTGAATTTAAAGTCATTTCTAAATTTTAAAATAAAAAGAAATCCAAACTGGAATCATAAAATAAAATTTGACTCAGAAAAATTTAATGAGGTGGTTTTGTAATAAAATCAAATATCGATTTAAAAATTGGAAGTAAGCTAATTAGCTAAATAATTATTTGATAGAGTATGTTAATGAAATTTAACCCTGTTAAATAAATGGATTTGTAAGTTAATAATGGAGTTTGGAATTGAACTCGAATTTATAAATTGAATTCGACTCGGATTTGCTAATGAATTAAATAAGAGGAGGTGTTGAAAAAAAATAGAGTTGGATTTAAAAATGTGATGGTTTAAATTACAAATAAACTTCAAGTGTGATTTGAATAATATTTAATGAAATTTGCAAGTAAATTGGATATAATGGAAATGTTGTCGAATGAAATGAAAGTGAATAATAATAAAAATGGATTGAATTGCAAACAAAACCCAAGTGAACAGAAATAAATTGTGAATGGCTTTATATTACAGAAGTAAATTCGAAATGAATTAAGTGAATTAAAAATTTAAAAATGGGGTGAATAAATGGGGTGAATAA
This sequence comes from Allium cepa, assembly GCA_030765085.1. NCBI lineage: Eukaryota > Viridiplantae > Streptophyta > Magnoliopsida > Asparagales > Amaryllidaceae > Allium > Allium cepa. The sequence continues at coordinate 211,030,756 of CM060934.1, forward strand.
ATGGGCTAACTGAATTTAATGGGATTTGATTAAATGCAAATCAAATAGATGTAAACTTAAGTTTGATGTTGGAATAAATTAAAGTAAATTAACTTAAGTTTAAAATTTATGAAAGCTTGGCTTCGAATAAGGATAAAAGCCCATTAAATAAAAGCTTGGATTGAATTAAATTGGGAATGGCTAGTAGTATACAAAAATGGAATGTGTCGAGCTAAATAAAATGGTTGAGAATAAATTAAAATGGAATGGAATTAAATAAAATTGAGTCGGAATCTATTTGGATTGGTTATAAAACTTAAGTAATTATTTATTCACTTGGATATCATCAATTTGTGTAAAAATGGGTGTCGTTTGTCGTAAACGAGATTTAATTAAATTTTATAAATTAGTGGATGCAAATATAATTGATTTTTGAATCAATTGCAGTGAATATGAGCTTGATTGGATTGAAAATAAATTGAATGTAAGCACTTGAGTTGTAAACTATTAAAATTAAATAAAATGGCTTATGAATTGGTTGGAAGCAATTGAATAAGCTTTAAAATCATATAAATCGCTTATGGGAAGCGTTTACTGCTTGTTGTTTATCTAATGCTTGTGTTTAGCTATTAAAAGTAAGTGAAATGCTAATAGATTTTCTATATGTGGTGCTTATATATTTAAATTGAGTAAGTACAGGTACCTGAAGGACGTTTGGCTGGATTTGGATGCGTTATATGCTAAAATAAATAAGCCGCTTGGTTAAAATGCTAAATAAGTACGCCTACGCAATAAAAATAGGAAATATGAACTGTTTTTGTTTTTTTCCGACCGTGTGGGTCGATGTATATATACTTATATCTCTTGTCAAATTGCAAAAGCTCCTCCGTGCAAAGGAGACTCTGCCAAAAAATTTCGAAAATTTTGGGAGTTAGAAAATTTTTGAAAAAAAATTTGTTAACGACAAAACGATTTCAAATTGGAAACTTAGAGTAAATTAGTAGATGAAACTAATATGAATTAGTTATAAATGAAAGATAAAACTCAATGTTAGAAATCGAAAATAAATTGAATTCATATGAAACGGTGAAAACTAATTTGAATAGAAGTGGGTATGAAACTTATGAAGGAGAATGTATAACAGTGATTTGTAAAATTTCGATAGGATATTGTTGTTCAGTAAGTTATGCAGGTATTATAGAAGGAAAGGAAATTGGATTTGGTTCCAAAAGATAAATTTGAATTGCTCGACAAAAAGGTATGTATTTAAAATTCGGTATGAAATTGGATTGGGTTTTTTATGTAGCCACTTGGCTTTTGTGTTTTTTTGGAATTTGGGAGCCTGTAGAGGACTTTTGTAGTAGTACCGAGCTAGCCGCGCAAAGGAGACGCTGACAAATATTTTCGGAAATTAGAGAGTTAGAAAATTTTGATAATTCAAAATTTGGGTTTAAATTGAAATTTAAAAGATTTAGCAAAAGGGTATTGCGTGAAAACTATAGAAGGTTTTGGAAAGTTGGTTAAGGATAGTAGGTCTTTAATAAAAGATAGTTGGTAGGATGTTGAATTGGGAGTTTTGGGAAAAGGTAAACGGATTCGGAACCATTCTTCCAAATTAGTAATTTCGAGGACGAAATTCTTTTAAGGGGGGAGGAATGTGACGACCCGAAATTTTTAACAATTTAAATTGGAATAATTAATTGATTTTAAATATTTAAAGGGTAATTTTAACTTGAATTTCAAATATAAATATTTACTTGATAATTAAATTATTGAATTTTATAATTTAAAATTGGGTAAAATATTGAATATGAAATCTCTAAACCTATTTAAAATAATTTGAAGGCTTATAAAATTTATAATGATGTTACTGAAGATAATAGAATGGATGAAATTTAAATTTAAAGGTGATTTGTTCGGTTCTAATAATTTATCGTTTAAATTGAATTTAAAAATAACCCTGCGAGGCACAGTCTCGGAATTCGACGAAACCAGTTCCATTAGATCTGAAATAGCTAGTTATTATCGGATTTCATTTTTGTAGCAATCGGAGTTGTCGTTTGACCCTGGCAGCTCAAAACACATAGAAACTATTTTAATCAATTAGAATTTAAATTTAAAAATAAACGTTGGCCGGTCAAAAACAATTTCACATCAAAAAACTTAGCCTCTGTTTCAAGTGTCACTGTAGCTAGGAAATATCAGAAAATAAAACGATTAAAATACGTTTCCATTGCTTTCTCGTTCAAGAATATATAACAAAAAAAAATGTTTAAATAAGAATACATACAAATACAATTTCATATGGAAATAGTGGCAAACAAAAAGAAAAGGGAACACAATAAATGCCATTAAACTAAAGCACATAAATATCACATCCTAGCTTACAAACATAACATCAAAGCTTTTTATAAAATATCAAATCAACCTTTTATACAAGTTAAATCAAGCCGACTATGTACAAATCAAAATAAACAAGGCCTTAGCCGGTAACTTACTCAATACACTTCCACTCTTGATAAGCATACCTACTACCTTGTCTTCTGACTACATCATTCCATTCGAACGAAATAAAACAGCAGCCATGCCGCCGTTTCGCATAAAAAGAATGTCGAATAAACGGAAATGGCGGGATGAAATCCAAGGCTTTCGCGACTCGCGATTTGCCTGTAAGTGAATCGGAGATTGGAAGCAGACTCGCGACTGAAATCGAGATCTCGACTATCGGTTTAGGGTCGCCTCGTCACTCGAGCCTGGGGGAAATCGATGCGAAGGGAATCGAAAGATTGGGTATGGTTTCGATTTCTGCGGCAATGATTTAGGTGAGTAAATTCCTGCTCTTTTCCCTAACTATTGCACTAGGGATTGTTTCTGTTGCGAAATCTTCAATTTGGTTAGGTTTCGTATTTGATCCGTTTGGGTTTTTTTATGCACGTCGGGTCACGTTGATGGGTTTCAGTGGAGGTTCAGGTATGTACTCGTGTAAGTGAGGATAAACCCGAAGTGATGAGTGAAGATGGAAGACTCGGGACACGCCTGGGAAACTTCGTGTTTGACTCGGGTTACAATTTTAATTACAGGATTTAAATAGTAAACCTGTTCGGCTTTTAAACTTGTAAAAAAAAAATTAAACCGAAGTAAAATTGATTGTGAAGTTTAGATTGGTTTTATAACCTAATTTTGGAATCGGGAATTCAAGTTAAATAACATAAAAAAAATATTCGAAATTTTAAATTTAAGTTGTTTACAACAACTTTGTGAGTTTGAAGTATATTTTAAATATGGTTTGAATTTAAAATAAATTTGGCTGCTCTATAAGATAAATATAATTTGTGAAATAAAAAGGGTTTTATATAGTTTTAAAATTTGATTAAGGAAATTTGTATTTCATTTTAAATCTTAAATTTAAAATGAAATTTGGAAGAACATTTAAAGCAAATTGTTTTAAGGCTGTGTTAATGATAATTTGATCATTAATAAGTAGAATGTTTTTATCTTTAAATAAATTAAAATGTAATGATTGGTAATTCATCAAATTATTAAGTTAATTTATTGGAGTAAATATAGCTAAGCTTTTAGAAATGGAGTAATTAAAACAAATTATTTAAATTAGTTAGTAAGAATTAATTTGGATTAAAGGATGGTTAATTCAAGTTCCATTACTTAAAGTGGAATAAAAGGATTGTTAATAATTAATGAAGAATCATTAGCTAAGGATTATCAAAGGGTTAATTAAGATGATTAATTTGACAAATTTATTAAAGATAATCCATATATGAAATTGATTAAGAATAATTACTAAATGAAGTAATTAAGAGGTTAAATTACTCCCTGTATTCAATAAAAAGTGACCTTGTTAAGTCGAGTTAATTAATTGGGTTAATTCATCTAAGATAATCACGTGATGGTTTGTTAAAGTATGATTACTGAATGAAATTGGAGAGAGTAATTACTGGGTAAAGTAATAAATGGATAATTACTGAATGTAAATTGAATTGGAATGAAATTATAATGGAAATTAGCTGGATTAACTACCTGGGTTAGTGGAAGTCAGGAATGAGTAAATACCCGAAATCATTTCGATTCTTTATAAGCTGATATGTGGAATCAATAGGTGAAGTGGAATGAATTGAATACATTTGACTATTTAAGCGATGTCTATAATAAATTGAGAAATTGTAGATTTATATGAGTTTCCCGGGTTTATACAAGTTATATGTTTTGTATTCCATATTGATGGGTTTACTCACGCTGGTTTCCAGCCTGACCCGAGTGTTACTTGGATGTAATGCTCGGGTCAGATCCGAGTATTACAGATTTTCAGGTAGGTACGTTCTGGAGCTCAGGAGACGAGCTGGATGGCAGGAGCGTATAATATATTTCCGCTGTATTTATATTGTTGTTAAATATATTTTGTGACTGTATGTATGTATATATATATATATATACATATATATATATATGAAACTCTGATGTATATTAAAGGTAATCAACAGATATAGAATTCTTCTGTAAACTGTAATTATTTATTATTATATTTTATCCGCTGCGAATGTGAGATGTTTGGTGTTTCTGTTCTTCTTCTATCTCTTTCTCCTTTTTCATAACTATTTGAAATTTTCGGCTTCGAAAATTTTGGGTCGTTACATAATTATTATATAGAAGGTCTCAGATACCAATAAATTTCGCATACGAAAACACGTTAAAAAATTACAATGAAATAACTGTAAAATCAAATTCCTTTCAAGTCCTCTTTCATGTCAATCAACTCCAGATTGAATTTTCAAAACTAAAGCCCATTTTCTCTTACAGCAGCTGCAACTGCCTCGAAGCGCCCATGACATGGATATCCACCATGGTCAAAAGCAACCATTGTTTTTTCCTTTTTGAAATGGTACTTAGATACAACATGTCGCTGGGACAATATAATACAAAACACATGTCAATATATGTTCGAATCACGCTACGCAAGTTTCAAATTTGTGAAATCTCGCATCAAAGTCTAATCACTTAACCATTAGAACAATGGTGCTTGTCGAAAAGCAACCATTGTTATTCCGTATTCCATACATATTTTAGCAATTGCTTCACCAACTTGTTTTGCAACCTCCTGCAATTCGCATGTCAAAATTATTTTTAGGTGACTTTAAATTATTTTTAAAAAAAAAATTGTGTAAACTCTCAAACGGTAGTCCATCTATCCAAACCAATAGTATGTTGAATTGAATTTCGGTATCTCGTACCAACACGATAATATTTAGTCCCAACAACTCTCAAGTACATATGCACAAAAGCTATTAAACACTATTGTAATGTAAAAAACTTCGTATTACATGTCTACATGTCTACTTCATAATTATACAATTATCCTTCAAAATGTAGCTGATTGTGGCCATTTTCCTTTTTTAACTAATTCTGTGTAATACATGCAAGATAGGTCCTACAGATATTCCCCTTGACTCATATTGCTAAGAGTTCTATTTGTGTCAATGTGTTTGCATTGCAACGTCATCACCATCCACTCTAATACCACGTTGAATTTTAGTGTTTTGTACCAACCTGGTCGGATTCAGTTAAATTCCATTGACACTTATGCATATAAGTCATAACCGCTGATAAGCTAATAAAATAAAAAATCAGTTGACTTTCAACTTAGATTTGTATCTTTTATTTTTCCTAAACCACCATTCTTTTCCATAACGACTATATACACTTTGTTTCTAATTGATATTCTTAAATCCACCGAAAATAAGAGAGAAATATAACATAAATTTATAGGAAAATATAAGTATCCAAAATATTTATCTTATTGACAAACAAAGTCTTTCATAAAAACAGAAGAAATAAAAATGTTATGAAAAGAAAAATAATGGCAAATACTTATTAAAATGAACATTTGTTTGTCTAACTACAAAAACCATGAACATTTATTTGAACGAAATCGAGTGTAATAACGCGTGCATTGTGTGGAGAATTTCTAAAAAATAGAACGATGGGCTCCATAATATGACTGATTTTGTACTACGACTAATATGACACAAAGATTAGCAAGGCTGGGATATAATACGATAATGTCAAATTTAAGTTTAAGTGAACACAGAGGCAATTGCATAATCTAACATATTACAATTAACTACACATGATCATATACTAAAAATAAACCTAAATTCAAATGAATTCTGAAATACCCAAACAACAGCACACAAATAATAACAGAGCTAAACTTCCACGCATCAACTATATTGTGACATAATAATGAAATAACGTTAAAAATATATTAACTGTGCTATTTCTAAGTTATGTATATTCTAACAAAGTGGAGGTGACAACTTAAGGTTTAACACGGTCTAGAACATGCCATTCATCTAAAAAAATTTCAAGCCAGAATACGATTGGGAGGATAAAAAACAAACATACTTTAGATACAAAAATAGAGAAAAAAATCAATTAGCAGAACACAGACTGGGCTGTAATATGTACGTTTAGAAATTCTATATTGCATAAAGGTTACAAATTATACATCACAACAATAGTAGCTTTGGACCACGAAGAATATAAGCATAATTTGAACAACAGACAGTCAAAAGTAGAAGATTACCTCAACAGTAGTCAGTGGCAATCGTTGATCAGAGGGTTACAAAGGTAGAGGGAGAGACAAAGAAGGGAAGCACATAACTGTCTAAAGCAACATAGCCACAAAATAAACAATGGTGAAGTTGTTTAAGAATGATGTTAGGTAATAACCAAAATAAGATATATTCTGACAAACAAATTAACCTTATCCATCTCAAAGAGTTGTAGCTTTTTCCGCAATCACTTTCTTGTAGTGCTGGATGCTAAATCATTGGTGAAGTTGTTGTTGCATCTTGTGCAGAGAAAACTCATGAGAATGGAAAGTTAAGCATTTTTTATATTAATGCACGATCAATTGTATTAGCAATAGTTTAATATTCTGAGTTCTTTACCAAAAATTATTAGCTAGATCTTTTCACATATGCAATATTGATGTTGAATTTTTGCTCTATAAAATTTGAATTATCGATTGTCCCAATTTTACTAAATTTCATAATTTGATTACATGGGAGGAAATAAAATTCAATGTAGAAAAAAATTATTTGCTAAAGTTGGGTGTTAAATGCCTCAAGTTGTTATCTCTTACCTCATTTCACCAAATTCGTTTGTATTAGATATTTTTAATCACGTTTCTAATTGTTTTTCTACGGCAAAATGAATGAATGTTAAATAGAAAGTTTAATTATCTATAAAGAAAAAATTCAAGTTGAACAAAAATGTAGTCATTCAACGGAGAATTATTGGTTTGTGTAGGTGTGAGTTGTTTTGGTGCTTTTGTTGCAGGCATAGCAAGTTTAGTTGAGATGGACTTCAGTGCAAAACTTATTTCTTCTATTTCTATGTCATCTGAGGTAAGATATGTTTTACTATAGGTAGAAGATGCTAGTATCAAATGAATAATCTGATAAACATATCAACTTATCTAGGTATTCCTGAAGGCTTTCAGGTTTGAGGTATGTCATTAATGTATCTTTCACCTGTGAGAGAGAGCAGTTGCAAGTCAAAGGCACAAAAAAGACAGAAACTGACCTCATGTGGTAGCCCAATTGGTTAAAGATATGAAGATAATAATGGAGATATACCACAGTCAAACCTTAACACAGCAGCCGGAAATTCATTCGCTGATAGCCTAAAGCATGGAAAAAACATGATTTGTGTATTATATTGTATTTATGTTATAAGTGTTATTCGGACATATTATGTTGTAATTGTAGTTATCCTTTGACTTAAATTATATTTGTTTAGACTTAAAGAGTATTAGTTTATCGTAATTTGGTGGTTAAATATACAAGCTTTACACACACACATATATGATTGTTTGTGATCGTAAGCGTTGATTATGTGACATGTTTGGCACAGACGTTTGGTTTTATATAATAATTCTATTTGGTTTATGATTGTAGATAGGTGACACAATGACGAATTTTCTACCTTAGAGCGTTGGCGTCGCAATGGCGTCACTAAAATTTAGCGACGTCATTGCGACAATATTTTTCTGATATAAACATGCGTCGTAAAGGCGTCTTTAATATTTAAAGACGCTAAAGAAGCCAATTTTGTGATGACTTAACGATGCCAAACAATTTAATAACGTCCATTTTTCTCACATGTATTTGATATCACTATGACGTCGCTAAAGAATTTAGCAACGCCATTGCAACATTATTTTTTTGATATAAACACGAATCGCTAAGGCGTCGCTAATGTTTAGCGACGTCATAGCGACGTCAGTTTTGTGACACTTTAGCAACGCCAAACAATTTAGTGACATCTATTTTCCGATCCGCATTTGGCGTCACTGCGACGTCGCTAAAAAATTCAATGACGTCAAATGCGCATCAGAAAACCGCATATTTGTAGCAGTGATTGTGAATTTCGGATGTTAATTTTGTTTAATTTTACATAATGAAAAAATATTGTGAAATTTACACTTTATTCATTTTTATAGGAATATTCATGATCTTTGTGTAGGAGAATGAACAAAAATTGTCAGACTTATTTCCTCAAATCCTCCTTCATGTCAACCACCTTTTCCAATTTAAATAAATGCAGGCTTCTGTGTTTTAAGTCGATCATCCCCAATACACACACACACACATATGCAGACTTTTATATTTTTAGTTTGTAACGTGAGTTGTCCATAGCCTCCGTGGGATTATAAAGGTGCAGGCTTTCGCATCAACTTTTATTTTATTTTTTCTTATAGACTTTCTTCGTTTCTCTTCTTCGAAGGATGGCACTTTCTTTCTTCTTGCTTGGTTTGCAAATCCTAACTATTGACTTCAACTTATAGCAAATGAAGTTTTAGGTTTGAACTTAAGGTTGTAAATCTAAAATGAAACAGACAAGTGATATACGGCCACAAGATATTCAAAATATCTCCATGTATTTCTCATATATATCTTTGTTCCACATCTTATCTAGTCAAATGATATATCCAAACTCCATCTTCCTCTAATATAAACACAACCACCCATCCCCCTTCCCTCTCCATGCCTCTTGATACATTTTTAAAATCTTGATCAATTTAATACCAAATATTAATTGATTTATATACAACACATATATTATTTAATTAGTTCTAACGCCTTAAAGAAATGAATAAATTTGTCCAATGTTTGTATTAATTTTCTCCATTAATTTATAACATTTATAAATTAATTTAATTAAGATGAAATTGGAAATATGCTACCAAATACTGTTGTGTTGATTCAACGGTATGAGCTTGATATCGGTAATAATTAGAAAAATTAAATATTAGAGCATGTACGGACTTCGTTTGAGTATGGTATAACATATGTGTTCAATTATGTACGGATCATTCAGGTGAAACCTGATTTTTATTAAGTTCCTCGATAATATTTTGTGCATGTTTTCTTGGCCAACGGAGCGATTCATTTGGTTTCATATGTTTTATATAGCTTTTACTTCCACGGATTATTTAACTATGAATAGAAGTAACTCATCAATTCATTAGTTTTCTATTTATAAATGAAGCAAATAAGCCTAAAGAATCACTAGTCGGCAAAGTGTTAATTATCTATTTCATATTTTTTAATTTTAGGAATGAATAATATTCAAGAAAAACATATATCAATTCCTACTGTAAAACCATTGTCAATAGTAGATCAAGCTTCAAATCCTTCTGATCATCAAGTAAATTCTACCACTTACTAATCACGGATGTGTATTGGTACCTTATTATTTATTTAGTGTAATTCCACATTTCAAATAAACTTTTGACCGAGCTTTTAAGAAAACTGGTTTTTTTTTCTATTTTCATATACACACAACTAATAGTTTATTCTCTATTTCACTATTATTCAATTACAATGTTTGAACAACACATGTTAATCATCGTGTGTTCTGCACAGGATAATCTTCCTTTGTTTCTTACACTGTTTAAGCAATCAACTTGATTACAATGCATGGAATCTTCTTTTGTTTATTATATAGGTTAATCTTCTTCTTTGTATGATGCGTGGAATCAACTATTTCACAAATTAAATTACATTTGATATATCAGGTTGTCCACATCAATATGCCAACTAAAGTGGAGAGAAAACAATACAAATAAATGAAAATGAACCATATTAAATGAAAATAATACGAATAAATGAAAATAAACTTATATTAAATGAAAATGAACCTTGTTCCTATTATCATGTAATACTAATGTGTAAACTTGCACAAGATATGCTGTAGAAAAATAATATTATAACAATCTTTGAAGAATGTAATTTATTATGCAATATCTGGTGAATTTTGTTGGGATAAATGAGTTAAAAATTGAAATTACTATAATTATAACTGTGTATTATTGTTATGAGATTCATATATTTTTATATTTGAATAAAAATTATTTATCATTTTTGTTGATAAAAATGAGTTATGTATCGATTTACTATTTTTAGGATTCATTATTTGACAATTAAATAGATGAAAATAAACATTCTTAATAAATTTTGAAATTAATATTTTTACAAAATATCATGAATAAATATTCATGTACATATATTCTGAAATTGACATTTAGGTTTTGATACATTTGACTAAAAGGTAGATGATGTATACAGTAAATTTCAAATATTACTTGAGAGAATGGCGACAAATACCTAAAAATAGAAGTGTAATACCAAAGATTCAATATATTCGTATGCATTTATAGTTCTTGCAGCACATATTTATCAAAATAATTATATGATATTATCAAAGTGATAAAAATATTTATTTAACTATTAAAAGAAATATTAATGGAAAAAAAGACCTGAAATGTTACAAATCATAGTCATTTTAATTATGTACAAAAATGATTTTTAATTCATTATTTCATACCTTACTATTTTTAATTTATAGTAAAAAATTTCAAAAAATATTTAACATTTATGTAAAAATGATAATAAAATATGAAAGAAAAATATTTTTAATCGAAATGTGGTATAATTTTTGTCCATTGATTAACTCAAATTAAGAATATGACTAGTTAAAAATGTAACTTTTGTACAAAAAAGTGCTAATTGAAAATATTTATCCTTTCTTCAATATCACAAAATAGAAACATTCATCACTTATCATTAATTATAATATTTTTCTTTACAAAATATAATTTAATAATGATAAAGAGTATGTTTGACGTAGTAATTTTATGAAGGAAAAACATTATATATGTTTGTAATAATGTACCAATTTTGAAAAAAAAAATTATATATATTTGCTTGTAATGAAATACAATTTAGAAAAAAAATTATGTATATATTTCTTTGTATTAAATTAATTTTAGAAAGAAAGAAATTTTATGAACTTAAATGTAGAAAAATGTAAAGGTATCAAAGAAAGTTTCATATATAATTGTGAAAATATTAAATGTATGGACTTGAATGGAAACGTAGTTTACCATTTATGTCGGTACAAATGCGATATACACATTGAATTCTCATTTTCTATGATTTATTAGATCAATTAATAAATATTTGTTAATTTGATTTAGTCAAAAATAATAATTGAAGATCGATTAATATATTCAAATATACTACTTGAATGTAAAATAATATAAGAAAACTTATGTGAAATCCATAAATAATTGTAAAAATTATTAAATATTGGCATTTAAATACAAAATGATGGGATGGAATACCAATAGAACATTATAATAGTTTGTATGTAGCTGTGAAAAGTTAAAACTATATGGACTTGACTGAAAAATTAGTTTTACCATTTTTGTTAATATGAACGTGGTACATGTATTGAATTGTCATTTTTAAAAACTTTATTATATTAATTGTATTTATCTAAAAATCTTAAGTTTAAGATCACCTAATTAAATTTAATATATATATGGACTTAAATGTAAAATAACAGAAAAAACTTGAAAGAAATATGTAAACAACTATTCAAATTAGTGTTAAATTTTAACGATAGATGAGAGAACGGTAGAACCATGGTAATACTCATAATAATAATAAATTGTGAAGATGTGAAAATAAAATTTCTTTAGAGAATTAAGGGAAGTGGAGGAAAATGCTAAAATTAATAAGAGAGATTTAAATTATTTTGCTTTACTATTATTTAATAGATAAAGTCCAAACTCTTGTATACTTTTGGTTGCATTGTTGAATGTAGTAATTACAGAATCTGACAATTTATGTAGTATACACTCCATTGCTTCATGACACCCTCACTTCATAATTCAGTTACCACAACTACAACTGGACATTTAATTACAGTTTTATTTTTGCAGTTTATTGGGATTTTGGTTGCAGCCAGTATCTGGATTCTGGATTGATGATGTCAGGTTATTATAATTCCTTCTCTACTATGTTTTATTCAGTCGAGCCCATTACTAGACAATCAATTCAAGCTCTGTTCATAGTGAAGTCTACGGGTTGCACGATAGGTTTGGCTGACTATAACCGTCGAGCAGTGATGTTATGCCACAGCTTTGAGGTGAAATAAAAAATACGATGTACAATGAAGTTATGAGTTGAATGCTAGTTGTAACCACTGATATCTCACATCAAAGTCGGAATTCCTAATAACTGAGACAATGGTGTTTCTCAGTGAAACGTTAACGGTGATCATTTCACTAACAATTGACATCAACTAATGCAATTATCGTTGCATTATTTATGATTATTCCACATTTTTCGCCTTCTTAAACATCATGACAGAAAATACTAAGCAGTTCAACAAGATCATGCTCTTCTTCTGGTCTTGCAAGGGAGGATTAAGAATAATACAGTTCTTTAAAAAAATTCAATTGTATAAGGCAACCGCATAGAAAATTCTAAGACATTAAGGATTCTTTAGTTGCGCAACCATTATGAAATACTCATATCATCCTTCTTTCACCATTTTGAACACTTAAAAGGAAAAGGAAATGTTTAAGTTTTGTAAAATAAAATGAAATATTATCTCTACTCTAGGCTTCCAAAATTAAAGTAATAAAACCAAAAAAAATAAAGATGCGATATTTAACATGTCTGGTTAAATCTCTATAATGCTTTCTATTTTATTCTCTCCATAAATAGCTCAAATAATTTTCTCATACTAGTATGATATTTAGATAATAACGGATTTTCTTTACAAAAAGTTTTGACATTGTTCATTAATTTTCAAATTCTCATACTTACATATTTCAAGTTCAAAATTTAAAATCTAGAACTCAAAATTTTAGTTGTAAATTTTGGAATTAAATTTTCAGATTTTCAAACGACAAATTTGAATTTAAATGTGTTATTTCCTGATATGATGGTTTTAATGACAACAACCTTAAGACTTGTTATAAAATATAAATACTAATATCTTTGTCTAGATATATATGTATATGCAGGATATATATATATATATATATATATATGTATGTATGTATGTACTGAGAATGAAGACTGTGCAGTATAGAGATTCAAGACTGACGAATTCAAGGTTGTAGAAATCAAGACTGAAGACTTATGAGTATCAAGAGTTCAAGATATCAAGATAAGTAATAGAGTCTAGATTTATGTTAAAACTTCGTAATAGCACTAAAATCTTTATTCTGATCTTAATTGTGCAATGGCATCCACCTTCTCACTTTAATAGTGGGATGGAACCCATGACCTCTTTAGTAGGATGGAACCCACGACCTTCTCTAGTGGAATGGAATCCACGAAATTTTCAAAATGACGTATTGATTTTGTTTTCAAAACTACCTTTTTATAAAAAGGCATCTCTTTCTCGGTTTAAATATTTTAGCCTTAATTCAAAAACTATTTTTAATCAAATCAATTTCAGAATCATTTCTTGTTTTTAAACTATCTCTTGATTTTAATGTTTTAGCTTTAATCTTGAAATATTTATATATTTAGTTTTTATTACTTTTATATTTCGTAAGGTCACTTTCCAAAGGTTTTTGTAATTATAAAGTATATTCAAAATAGTTTACAAAGTTCTAAGATTGTTTCGACAAACTTTAGAAAGAAAATCTCTTTTAAACAAAATTCAATTTTCAAAATATACTAGGGGATGTTGACATGCCTATACCCCCATGTCGACATGGTAGCCGTAGATTTCAAAATTCAAATTTTCAAAGGAAGTGTCTATTCGTCATAACCTTTCACGAATGGACATGACCGTTATTCTCTTATATATACCAGTAGTTTTCAACGAATTTTTACTTATTTCTTTGTTTTCTATCCTCTTTCTCTTCCATTCTTATTTTCAAACATTCTTAACAAAACTCTGTCGAATTCCTAAGTGAACTAAACTCGATCGTCTCTAGTTTGATTTTCTGCCACTCTCTCTCAAAGATCTCAGTGCTATTCAGAGTTATAGGGTCATTTATAATCAAAGATCAAAACATCGAAGTGTGTCGAGTCTCTCTCTATCAAAGTGTGATTGGAAACAGTATGATTGTGGCCCGTAAATCAATTAGGTGATCTTGTAGTTTGGTTAAATCAAGAGAGTTTGCCCTGAACTCGAAGACAGGAGGGTGTATCTCATGGCCTTGAAATCGAGGTTGTAATATCGACATTATATTTAAAAAGAAATCTACAAAAGAAATTATGTGGGACTGGATGTAGGATAACTTTACCGGTATAAATTTTCGATATGTTCTTTCCTTTACTGCTTTTATTTACTATTTGCATCCGTGTCTAGTTCTTTGATTGTCTCTATGTTTGTAAATTGCGGCGGTTTGGGTTTAATTTGAAAAGATTTCAAAAAGATTTCATAAAATTAATTATTCACCCCCCCTCCACCCTTTAGAGTTAATCCTGCCCTAAAATCCATAATCTGCATTTCCTACATTTGGTATCAGAGCATTTGTTTTCAAAGTTATCATAATCTGAATTTTGAAAAAGTTTAAAATGGCAATTTTCGAAGATTATGTTAACACTGGTTCGAAACTATCAAAATCATCATTGTCTCATAAGTCTGCATATTGTTATTAAAGAAAATCAAGTTATCTACCGAATTGTTGTGTTGTGCAAGAACAGATGTGTTATATGTCTTTTGAAGAATATCGATGAACAAATTATGCAAATCAAGAATAAAAAATCAATACTTATTAGTGATGTTCAAGACACATGACTGGTAATCCGGAGATATTGAATGATATAATTTATGAAGATGGGGGACTGGTCGACGTTGGAGACAATTCAAAAGGATATGTGATGGATAAGTGTCGCATCGAAGATAATAAATCAAATATTATCCTTGAAGGAGCTAGGAAGAAAAATATTTTTATTCTGTATGAAATCTCAAATGATAACCTATGTTTTTGGCTAATACAAGTGACCCTTGGATTTGGCATAAAAGATTTGAGCATTTGAATTTCAAACTCTCATCTAGACTTTAAAAAGATGATCTAGTAAGAGGTTTTCTTAAAATGGATTTTAAAGTAGATAGTTTATGTAATGCTTGTCAATTAGGAAAACTTAGGAAGAATTCATTTAAATTGAAAGATATGATTCCAACTTCAAAACCTCTTGAGTTACTTCATTTAGATTTGTTTAGTCCATTTCAAATTCAGTTAATAAATTACTGTAAATATGTTTTTGTATCTGTAGATGATTATTCTAGATTTACATGGACAATTTTTCTAAAACACAAAAGTGATGCTTTTGATTTATTTAAAACTTTTGTAAAAAGAATTCAAAATCAACTTTCTTTAAAAAATTCATATGGATCACGGTGGAGAATTCGAAAATGAAAATTTTAAGAATTTCTGTAATCAAAAAGGAATAATTCATAATTTTTCTTTTCCTAGAACTCTACAACAAAACAAAGTGGCAGAGCGTAAAAATAGGATGATTCAAGGGTGTGAAAGAACTATGCTTTCATATAGTAAATTACAAAGAAATTTTTAGGCTGAAGCAATCGCTGCAGCTTGTTACATTTTGAATAGCATTTTAATTAGACCTCTAACCAATAAAACACCATATGAACTTCTTTTCAATAAGAAACCAAAGGTATCTTATTTTAAAGTTTTTGGAAGTAAATGCTTTATTCTAAACACAAATGACGATTTGGATAAATTTGATCCTAAATCGACCAAGAAATTTTTATCGGATATTCTTATATAAGTAAAGCATATGGAGTTTCAATTTAAAAACTAAAACCATTGAAGAAACAATTCATGTATCTTTTGATGAAAATTTCAAAGGTTTTGTTCAAATAAATGATGAAGATGATTTTGTTACTTTAAATAATGAATCAAATGAAACAAATTGTGAAACTGTTCATCCTAATTAAAGGATCAGGCTTTTAAAGATCATCCTATAGAAAATATACTAGGAAATATTGAATCTATTGTTAGAACTAGAAATCAACTAAACAAGATGAGTAATGTAGCTTTTATATCAACTGCTGAACTCAAAAATCCAAAGGAAGCATCATCTGATGATTCATGGATTCTTGTTATGCAAGAAGAACTGAATCAATTCACTAGAAATGATGTATGGGAACTAGTTCCTAGACCTGGGGACAAAACTATAATAGGAACTAAACGGGTTTATAAAAATAAAATGAATGGACAAGGTGAGGTTGTTAGAAATAAAGCTCGGTTAGTCGTGCAAGGTTATTGCCAAGAAGAAGGAATAGACTATAATGAAACTTTTGCACCTGTGGTAAGATTAGAAGCCATTAGAATTCAACTTGCTTTCGCAAACCACAATAATTTTAAATTATTTCAAATGGATGTCAAAAGTGCCTTTTCAAATGGTTTGTTAAAGAGGATGTTTATGTTGAACAACCTCCACTTTTTGAAGAAGAAAAGTTTCCAATCATGTTTACAAATTAAAGAAAAATTTATATGGTCTGAAACAAGCTCCTAGAGCCTGGTATGATAGACTAAGATCTTACCTATTACAATCAAATTTTGAAATTGGTAGAGTAGATAATACTCTTTTTATTAAAAGAAACAAAAATTATATCCAATTAGTACATATTCATGTAGATGGTGTCATTTTTGGATCAATAAACAATGAAATGAACAAAGAGTTTTCCGAAATAATGACAAAGGAGTCTGAGATGATTCATATGGGTGAACTTACTTTTTTTTTAGGATTGTAAATAAAACAATTAGATAGTGGTATTTTCATTAGTCAAGAAAAGTATATTGGGGATCTAGTTAGTAAATTTGGTATGACCACTACGAGTGGAAAATCCACTCCTATGGCAACCAATGAAGCCTTGAATAAACAAGACATTTCAAAAGATGTTGATCAAAAGCTATACAAGGAATGATTGGATCGATGCTCTATATTACTGCAAGTAGGCCTGATATCGTGCATATTGTCTATC
The DNA here is from genome assembly GCA_030765085.1 of Allium cepa. Classification (NCBI taxonomy): domain Eukaryota; kingdom Viridiplantae; phylum Streptophyta; class Magnoliopsida; order Asparagales; family Amaryllidaceae; genus Allium; species Allium cepa. Next base: position 211,048,087 of record CM060934.1, read on the forward strand.
TTTGTACAAGATATCAATCTCAACCCAAATAAAAACATTTAAAAGCTGTTAAACGCATCCTAAGATATGTTAAACACACTTTAGACTATGGCCTATTTTACCCTATAAATGATTCATTTGATTTAGTCGCATATTATGATGCTGACTATGCTAGTTGTAAATTAGACCAAAAAAGTACAAGTGGAACTTGTCACTTTTTAGGAAATTCTCTGGTTTTCTGGTTTAGTAAAAAGTAAAATATTGTCTTCTCACTTCATTTTCTCTGTAATAAAGTTCTGAAAATATAAAATAATGGCCTCCGATTCTAAATCAAACCAAAATACAACCATTTCCTTCCCTTCTCCTAATTCTGGTCCATTCCAACGTACTATATTGGCTCGAGTAATGAAGATCGAGGAAATTATGAAGGATTCTCTGCAAATGTTGACTGAATTACAAGTCATGCAAATAAGGATGGCAAAGGAACAAGAAAAACAAGGCAAGATTTCTAGAAATTTGAAAAAATTTCTAATGGATAATCATGCAGACCCTATTATGATTGAAGATGATTCCTCTAACATACGTATTAATAATCCATTAGAGGACGACGACGAAAAAGAAGAGGAAGAAGCGCAAATGGACGAGGATGATAATGTTGTTTACATTGGAGAAGTCTGTTTTGACAAAAATGGTAATTTGGTCGAGCAACATGAAAACTTTTGTCTCCATTGCCCTAGTTTTTCAATTCACAAGTCACCAATTGTCAAGGACTCTCGTTAGATTATTATTATACTAATGTTTTTATATTTTGCGTACTTGTATATATTTGTGTCTGTGTTTTATATATATATATATATATATATATATATATATATATAATGTAACATCATATATAATAAAATTAGATTTATGTTTCGCTTATTATACTTCGTTATTAGCATTTAGTTACATAGTATTAGTTTAATGGGGAGTTATGTAGTTTAGGCTTAGTTTTTGTTGATGACAAATGGGAAGAATTATAAAATAAGATAGTTAGGTTGTTAATTAGGTTTAGATTAAGGGGGTTAGTAGATTAAGGGGGAGTTGTTGGAATAAAGGGGAGTCATAGTAGAATCAGAGTTTGGTGGAGTATATTTTGTAAACATAGGTTGTCATCACCAAAAAGGAGGAGATTATTAGTTCATGAGATGATGGTTTTATGACAACAACCTTAGGACTTGTTATAAAATATATATACTAATATCTTTGTCTATATATATATTTATATACATGATATATATGCAGGTACTGAGAATAAAGACTATATAGTATAGAGATTCAAGACTGACGAATTCAAGATTGTAGAAATCAAGACTGAAGACTCATGAGTATCAAGAATATCAAGAGTTCAAGATATCAAGATAAGAAATAGAGTCTAGATTTATGTTAAAACTTTGTAATAGCACTAAAATCTTTATTCTGATCTTATTTGTGCAATGGCATCCACCTTCTTGCTTTAATAGTGTGATACGACCCATGACCTCTTTAGTAGGATGGAACCCACGACCTTCTCTAGTGGAATGGAATCCATGAAATTTTCAAAATGACTTATTTTTAGATTTTTTTTTCAAAACTATCTTTTTAAAAAGACATCTCTCTCTCGGTTTAAATATTTTAGCCTTAATTCAAAAACTATTTTGATCATATTAATTTCAGAATCATTTCTTATTTTTAAACTACCTCCTGGTTTTAATGTTTTAGCTTTAATCTCAAAATATTTATATATTTAGTTTTTATTACTTTTATATTTCGTAAGTCAAAAGGTTTTTATAATCATAAAGTATATTCAAAATAGTTTACAAAGTTCTAAGATAGTTTCAAACTTTAGAAAGAAAATCTCCTTTAAATCAAAAATCAATTTTCAAAAGTACTAGGGATGTCAATATGCCTATACCCCTAAGTCGACATGGTAGCCACAGATTTTAAAATTCAAATTTTCAAAAGGAGTGTCTATTCATCATAACCTTTCATGAATGGAAATGATCATTATTCTCCTATATATACCAGTAGTTTTCAACGAATTTTTACTTAAAGATTTCTTTGTTTCTCTCCTCTTTCTCTTCTATTCTTATTTTCAAACATTCTTAACAATCTTTGTCGAAATCCTAAGTGAATCAAACTCAATTGTCTCTAGTTTGATTCTCTGCCACTCTCTCTCTCTCTCAAAGATCCCAGTGCTATTCGGAGTTATAGGATCATTTGTAATCAAAGATCGAAAGATCGAAGTGTATCGAGTCTCTCTCGATCAAAATGTAATTGAAAACGGTGTGATTATGGTCCGTAAATCAATTGGGTGTGATTGAAGTCCGTAAATCAATTGGATATGATTGTAACCTGGTCAAATCAAAAGAGTTTGCCCTACACTCGGAGATAGGAGCGTGTATCTCATGGCCTTGAAATCGATGTTGTAATATTGATATTATATTTGAAAATAAATATGCACAAGAAATTGTATGGGACTAGATGTAAGGTAACTCCGAACCAGTATAAAATTCCTGCGTGTTCTTTCCTTTACTGCTTTTATTTACTATTTGCATCTGTGTCTGGTTCTGTGATTGTCTCTGTGTCTGTGACTTGCATCTCTTTGGGTTTAATTTGAAAATATCTCAAAAAGATTCATAAAATTAATTAAACACTACTCACCCCTCCTTATAATTCTGCTTTAGGATCTGTAATCCGCACTTCCTACAAAATGTTCTGGTTCGAAGAAAAAGAATTCAAAATTTTATTTCATATTTAATAGTTTCAAAATAAAGTTCAGTTTTTCAAACTCAAATTCACATTTTGGCAACTCAAATTTCAAATTAATTTTTTTGAAAATATGAGTTTAAAAATATTAAACAACGGTTGGTTTGCTCTTTTTAATTTTGGATTTTTGTCTATATAAAAATGCGCACGACATATCTATATTATGGAAAACGATCAATTTTGAAAAATGAAGTTAACATACAAAAGTATTAAAAAAAATCTGCGTTTTGAAAAGTAGTGGAAGCATGGAAAATAATTCATTATTCCGTCATGCCTCCATTCCCTCCATCATCCACTACATCTTCCTTTCATCTCCTTTGTCGTCTCTTCACTCTTCTCATATTTTGTAATTAATGTCGAAATCCCAAAAACACATAATGCAAAATAAACCAAACGGAACCTAATTTTTCAAAATTTCAAATTCTAATTGGGCAAACTTTGACCACAGATTTCTCTTTGTCAAGATGCAATTTTTTAAAGGAGTAAGCAATCCCTGCTCTTTTGTCGTGCACCTCAACAATGTTGATCATCTTCTCATGGTGGAACAGTGGGAGCATGCTCACCCTACCCTCAGACCAGAAAGAATGTTTTTGGGAGCGAATTATGACATCGACTTTCGGGGTTATGGCGATCCCATCTATTCATCTGACGAGGATGCAGTCAGATTTGATGCTATGTACTTTGACCCTGCATCCTCTTCCTGCGATCGCCCAGAGCATTGTTGCGTCACCGGAGGTTGATGGCCCTCAATGTTGGACCCCCTGGCCGGATGATCATAACGCCACCCCATCAGTGATCTCCAATCCCCCCGCCTCTCCCTTGCGTCACCTCAACACACATCCAGATGATCCAACTATTCCTAATACTGCTCCGATCTCCCCTCATACGCATCAACCGGTCAACCAAAGTTCTCCCCTGGTTCAGCCGGCACCTGCACTGCTCGATCTCAGCTCCCCACAGATCACACCTGCCCTTGTCCATCGTAGCTCCAGAATTAGTCGAGCAGCTTCCCTACCTGGTAGCTTCTTTAAAACTGTTGTTTTTTCCACCAATAATAAAAGTCTTAATAAAAAAATGGCTCGCTGCATGGGTGTGAGTTTGAGTGATGAACACTACATGGCCATGCAATCACTGGAATCGGTGAGATCGTCTCATTCCCAATGAAATTAATTTCGTGGAACGTAAGGGGTTTGGGGGACCCGTCTAAAAGGCATGCAGTTAGCCTTACTTTATCCCCTCATAAAGCAGACATTCTCTTCCTACAAGAATCCAAACTGTCCGATCCTCCCCATTCTTTCATTTCACATTTAGGTGGGCCAACCCTAACGGGTTGGGCCCACACAAATGCCGATGGGTCCAAGGGTGGTATTATTACCGCTTGGAATGAAGCAGTATGGTCCCATTGTCATACTTCTGCCCACGCTTTCGCTCTTCACGTAACTCTCTGTCACATTCAAACTGGCACTATATATTTCTTGTAACGACCCGTAAATTTTCGATAATTAAATTAGCTAATTTAATAAGATTTCGTGATTTAATGTTAGAAAAAAATTTGTAATTCATTTGGAATAATAATAACTGGAATGAATTGCAATAATTATCCGAGTAATGAAAAAAAAAAAAAAGCTACTTAGTGAATGCCTGTGCAATCAATAGTTGAATAGGATATTAAATGTTGAATTCATTGGTATGATAGAGTAATTGATTGATAAGTAAAATCTATTTGAAATCAAATATTGAACACGTAATTGTTTAAATTAAATATTTAAAACTTATTGAATAATTGAATAACTGTAAAATGAAAATAGTGTTCTAAATTGTGAATTGGTTTTAAAGGTTGAATCTTATAAGTTAAATTTCAATATTTCAAAAGATAATGAATTATTGGATAATCGAAATTGTTTAAATTAAATATTTGGAATCAATTGAATAATTTAATAATGGGAATCGAATAACTGTTTAATGAAAATGGTTGTTCTATAATTTGAATTTGTTAAATTTTATAAGTTCGTTTGAATAATTCAAAAGATAGTGATTTAAGAATAATCAGATTTGTTTAGATTTAATATTATAATGTTTGAATAAATTAAATTTCGAATTTGATATGATTAATTGGATATTGAAATTTAATATATGAAAATAGAGTGAATATTTGAAATTTGATTTAATATGATTCAAAATTGGTTTCCAAAATGAATGTAAGTTATATCTGGATTTTAATAGAGTTAATAAGATTTTAAAAATTGGAATTTATTGGATAAATCGAATAACGGGTTTAATATGATTAAAAATGATTTGTAAAGTTTTATTTTATCATATTGGAGTTATAGTGATGCTATAGAACTTTTAAAACTGAATTTAAAATTTATGTGTGAAAATTGAATATTTTAATATTTAATTATCGCCTGGAAATTAGCCAAATTTTGAACAGTCTCAGAATTTGACGAAACTAGTTCCATTGGATCCGTAATAGTTAATTTTTATCGGATTTTAATTTTCGTAACAGTCGGAGTTGTCGTTTGACCGTGGCAGCTCGAAACGCGTTGAAATTGTTTAATATTAATTTGCCGAGTTAAAAATAGTCATTTTTCAAACGGTCTCGGATTTCGACGAAACCAGTTTCATCGGATCCGTAATGTGATATTATTGTAATATTTCAAATTTCAAGTCAAACGGATTTACCGTTCGTCCGGGGCAAACCAAAATGCATAGAAATTCGTTTAAATTGGTTTAATTTAAAATGTATACTTTGACTAGTCAACCCTTCTTTTCAGCTGTAAACTCTGCATTGTCCCAGTAGCTTTCCATTCACATCTCCCTCTACTTTGTTCCACACACAATGGCAGAAAGGAGAGGAGAAAGAAAAAAATGAATGATGAAACTTTGAAAAAATCATAACTCTATTTCTACTCGACTAAAAATCACGAAACCAGTTTTAAAATTCCTATTTCATCGAGTGCTTCAATTTGATATGCTCTTTGCTGGGTGCGGCAAGGTTTGGGGTCGAGGCCGTTCATAGTGGCGATCTAGGGTTTGGGAAATCGAGGGATTCAGCGATCGATTCGCGAAACGGAGCTTGGATTTGAACTCGTCGTCGAAGATAGCATCTCGGAGCAAGTTTTGGTGGCGTGCGGCTAGGGTTTGGGACGCGCGACCTGCTCGCGTTCGTGCTTGGGGTCTCCAGGTCGCGACTTCCAAGTGGTGGCCGAGTCTGATGTTGATGGTACGGGGAGGTGGAGATCGTGAAGGAGAGTTCGTCGGTGATGACGGATTCGAATTTCGTCAACTATAGCTCCGTATCACTAGGATTGATGCACGGCAATGGTGGGTTGTGCATTTTGTTCACGTACAGGCTTCGTTGGGGGAGAAGATGTTAGTGGGCTGGGCTCCTTTTTGGCTTGGGTATGAATTCATTTGAATATAATAAATTGTTTTACAAATTTAAAGGTCGATAACTTATAAAATGTATAACTCTCACATACGAGGTCCGATTGAGACGAGACTTTTTGCGTTGCGATCGTGATGACGAAAGCTTCGAAATGAAATTGGTTTGGATGAATTTGGAGATAGTTGAAATTTGGGCTAAAATTGGAAGTCGTCCGGTTTAGTTCCAAACCGGAACTCCTCGGTAACAACAGGAAAATCAAGGTGAGTGTTTTATAACGCTCACACCGTACTAAATATCTTTATGCTAGTTAAATTTGACATTATGAAGTGTTATGATCTTATTTGTCGTTGTTTGATAAAAATTTAATTGTCATATAGCTTGTCTTTTGCATTAACCGTTGAAAATTAAATTGACAGTTAAATTGAAATTAAAATTGAATTGCGATTAAATTACCTGACGTTGATAACTATGAAACTGCCATGAATTGTATTGTTTATTGGATGATGTATTTTGATGGATGCTATTGGTTGATAATTGAATGTTTGGATGTTTATTTGCTTATATAGATCCGGTTATGCATACATATGATACTGAGATTTAATTTAAGTAATATATACTCATCCCTGACATTTAATTGAAATAAATAATTACTTGGCCATAGGATAGAAAATTATATACGGACACCGAATTGGCTAAATTAATAAATTTTGAAATCGTCGATTTGAAATTTATTTAAATGTTTCGATTTAAAAGTGATAAATAGAAATCAATTTATAGAAATCGAATTTGTCGAAAATTTGAGTTGGAATGTTGAAATAAATTTTGGTTAAAGGGATTTTGTTAAATAATTTAAGTTGTGACTTTGAGGTTTGAAATTGGATATGATTGGATTTCGAAAATTAATTGTTTGAAGGTTTAACCTTAATTCAGGCTTTGAATATTACTAAGTAAAAGTGATATAAAAATGATATTTTGAAATCGAGCTTGGAATTGAACCATATTTGAAATTTGGATTTAAACTTGAATATTGATGGAAAATTTGTTAAGTGTTATAAATGGATATTTTGAAATCAAGCTCCAAATCGATAAAAATTGAAATTGAATAAATTGAAGGTGAATGTAGAATTGAATTGATTTGAAGTTAAAGTTGACGTTGTTTTGAATTGAAATCGAAATTGAATCGGTAGAATGGAAATTGAAAGTGATTTGAATTGGAAAGTAATAAATTGAAATGGATTGGTTTTGAAGCTGTTTTATTTGTTTTCCAAATTACTCGGTTATATAAACCATTTTGGATACTTAAACTGTTTTAATCTATTTTAAATCTACTTAAACCGATTTAAATTATTTTAAACTAATTTATCTATTTTCACATCCATTTTAAGAGTTTAAGCATTTTAAGTATTTTAATTATTTAAACTACTTTTAAACTACTTAAAACTATTTTTCTAAGATTCCAAACTGGTTAATAAGGTGAAATGTTTATGTTTAAATCTTGAATTTAAATACAAATTGAGTTAAATGAAGTTGCAACCTAAATTGAAATTCGAAATGATTTTGAAATCGAAATGAGATATTGATGCAAAAATTGATTTTTGAAACGAAATCTTATATTTGAGTAGATACGATGATATTTGAAAAGGATTTGATTTTTGAAGCGAATATGATATTTTGATATCAATTATAAATCGATTTGAATGTAAAAGAGCCAACGGTGTAATAATACGTAGTTATTAAAGAGACCGGGATCGGATATGGACATACTCTCTGTCGATACCGAAAACCACTTTAATAACTATTATACGCGGAGTGTTGATCCAGAATGAAGTGGATGGTTTGGTGAACGCGTTGACTGAAGAAAGAGAACGATTATTGGATGACCCCTGATATGACTAAAACAGGAGCCGCGCCGGGCCATTGAGGTTCGCCACCTCTAGCGGACACACTTCTTCGATACCATTTCTATTACATTTGTGATTCGATTTGGGTGCACCCCTTGATTTGGGAGTGTTGTTTCGCGGTGTTGGGGTAGCTGCTGGCTATGCCCAACATCAGTCCGGATCACGCAACTACTAGTATCCTAGTTGGTATTGCCTCATGTACCTTGTCATACTGATTATCCTATTCGCGACCACTACGTTTTTGATTTGTACCTTGAGTATATGGATTGCCCTCTGGTGACTTCCGGTTTTGGGGAAACTACGGTCTTGTATATACTTTTGGGAATATAAAAATGTGTTAAGGGGGATTATGGTAACGCCTTAACGCTATTTTGATACTTTATATTACTTATAGGCATTATCTACTTAGCGTATATTACTACATAGTAGATAGTTTCACGGATCCTTGAGAGATGGAAAATCCCGTAACATCTCTTAAGTTATTGCACGCACGTTGACACTGGATATGAGATGTCAAACCCCGTAAACATCTTTGACGCCGTTACACTCATATTTATTTACGATTGATTTAACTTTCATAAGGATATTTTAGTCCTGACTCGAGTGTTTTGTCTTTTCATTACGCTCGGGTCAGTCCTGAGTTTTCAGTTTAGGTTGAAGATCATTTCCTTGGAGGACGGAGACGAAGATTTGGTATATTATCTACTACTATTATATTCATTCCATTCCGCTGCATTGTTGTATGATATTTGTTGTGTATGTAACTCTGATAAATGTTGTATAATAATAATCAAATGTATTCATTTCAAATGTATTCATTTAATTAACAGCTTCATGAACTGTTATTTTATTATTATACTTTAGCCTTCCGCTGTGAGATTCTGTGTTGCTTCATTTCCTTTATTTCCCTTTCTTTTCTTTTCTTATTTACCCCAATAACTATTGCCCTTTTAATGGTTTGGAATCGACATGTGTATTTGATCGTCGGTTTAAACTGTCAAAAAAGGCGGGTCGTTACAGTTGGTATCAGAGCTTTGGTTTAGCGATAAACCTTGGCTCTAGTGGGGAATAACTCATTGAAATAGAGGTAAACTATATGAATGAGTTGAGTGTATATGAGAGAGCGTACTTGTTATTTGATATAAAATGGTTTTATATTGTGTTAATTTGTTCCGTTGAGTATTTATGAATTCTGGTTGATACTTGGGACGCCAAGGCGTCGATAGGAATTTCTAAACACTCGAATAGGACAAACCAACACAATATCGTTTTGGATTATATTTTTATATAAAGAATTATTTGAATATTTATTCATTTTGATTGAATTGATTGTTAGGAGATGATAATATTAGATTATTATCGTTATTGTTTGATCAGGCAATATTTACAACAATTGATTAAATAACAATGGATTTAGGAAAATGAAATCTTGTAAACACAATTGATAATGAATATAAATGAATTTTAACTTGGATTTGGGAATTTAAATTCCGGTGTTTGAAATTGACTTACAAGAATTTGAAAAACAAAATATGAGTATTATATGATAGTATAATTGAGTTGAAATTGTTTTCGAAGGATTTTTTTTTATGATAAGTGTTATATTCCCTACTCTTGACGTTAGAAAATGATTTCGGTGATGAGTGCACGCATCATCGGCGTTTATTTTCGAGAGTCCGAGTGGGGGAGACCACTTAATAGCTTGTCTAAACCTTGTTTTAATTCAACTTTTATTTATTTTGTATTCTCTATAGTATGATTTGATATATAAATTATATAAGTATATATTATTTCAAAACTTGATTTGAAATGAAACCGGGATTGGAATTCTTAAGTACTTTAAAAATTAATGATTTTTTTTTAAATGATTGAAATGAATTTAGACTTGAATCATTAAGGAACTTCTGAATTGTGAAATGAGAAATGAACCTAAGAGCTAAGTAAAAAATATCAATTGTAGTAGAAATCCTTAGAATTAGGAAATCATGAACTTAAAATAAAAGTGAAACTGTAAAACTCGCGTAGTATTAAAATTCATTCTATAGCATAGATATAACTTACCAAAATATTTAAGAAGTTCAAAAATGTTATATGAATTGTTAATTGGATAATATACAAGTATAGGTTTGAATAATGGAATATGCATTTAATTAATGGTTTGCAAATATAAATAAAATTGTTAGTAAATAATTGGAATTTAAATTAACATTTAAAGGTGATTCACAATTATGTTAATATAAAATGGAAATACTATATGTGAATGAAAATGTGAAATTAAATTATAGTGAAATTTAAGTAATGACTTAAGAATTAATTAATTGAAAATTCAACTTTAAATGGAAAGAAGTTGTATGTTGTTTAACTACATTCTATTTGCATAACTATAACTTACCAAATACTTAAAAGGTTTAAAATGCTAATAAGGATAAGAAGAGAAATAATATACCAGTGTGAGAATGAAAATAAAATGTGAAGATCTAATTGATAATTGTAAATATAAAAGAAATTTAAGCGGTAAAATGAATGATATATATAAGTGAATGAATAAAATTTAAAATTAGTGAAATATAAATTTGGTAAATGGAAACTGATTAAATTTGAATATAACTAAAGGTTTATAAGCTTGGAAGTGTATGAAATTAAAGTTGACTTGGAAATGTATAATTGATTTAGTGTAGATTTTGGATGGATGTTAATGTTTGATATGCATTGGTTGTTAGATGGATGATAATTGATTAAGTAGAATTCATTAGTGTTAATGGAATTGAATAAAGGGAATAAAATTTTAAAATAATAAAATTCAAATTCGAAGCAAAGTGAAATTAAATATAATGGAATTCAATTTAAATTGAAGCAAATTGACTTTAATTTAAAATATGAATGAAACAAACTTGAATAAATCGGAAACAAATTGAATGTAAACCTATTGTGTGGATGAATAAGAAAATAAATAGCTTTGTGTTTATGATTGTTCTTTAGAAAATTTGATGTTTTGATGGTTTGTACTTTGAAATAATAAAAGCAAAATTTTGGAAGAAAAAAAAATCCAACATTGTCCAATATATGCTGAAACGAAAACAACCATAACTTTTAAATGGCTGAACGGAATTCGACGATCTTGAACTTTTCGAAAATCTTAGAAACTATAGCACAACTTTTGTTTAGATAACTTGAGAAAATTCCTTCGTCTACTAGGTTAAAAACTTGAATGTTACTCGCTGTCCTGTGTAAAAATAAGTAAAATCTGTAGTATAGACCCTTAGTATTTTTGACATATCTTTTTACTGGTTTATCGGATTTTGATGATCTTGTACTTTCTGGAAAGCTAAGAACATAAGCTAAAACTTTTGTTTTAAGTGTTTTGTGTTTTGACACCGTTTAGAAGGTCGAAACCACGAGTGAACGTCACAGACCTGCGCAATGCATTGCTCAGGCTGAGGCGTATACTCTTAGTAAAACGGCCATAACTTTTGAACGGATGGTCCGAATTCGATGATTTTGGACATTCCGGAAAGCCTGAAATGAATAAAACAAATTTTGTTTAGACTATGTGGTCAAATTTTATCGTTTAGATGACCTAAAACTAAGATTTGTTTGCTGTCCTGAAATTGAAATCTCAGTTTTGAAGCTAAATATGTTATGTATATGTTGTGTAGGCTAAGTATATCTATCTATCTTTATATGCATGGTTCTAACTTAGTTGTTGAGCATTTTAGTAGGTGGCAAAGGGGTTGCGCTTCGTTGTGGAGCTCGCTTCTACGCTAAACGCATAATGTAAGTAAATTGCTAATAAATGCTAAATAAAAGGTACGCTTACGGTTTTATATGATATTGGTGATATTTATATGTTGTTTCCCCACATATGGGATGCCTCATCATTGAGATGAGATGTATATTTGTGATATATATGCTATTATATTTTTTCCGATCGAGCCGCGCAAAGGAGACTCTGCCGAATTTTTCCGTAAATCCGGGTGTTAGAAATTTTTTTCAAGTTTAAATTTTTTTTATAACTTGTTTTGATAATTAACTTTTAAGTTTAGAAAGCCGTTTGGAGTAACTTAGTGGAAGCGTAGTTATGACTTTATAAATGGAATTTCATTGTTTTATAAGTTGGTAACTTTGAATAAAATATATCTAATGTTGAATTCTATACTTAGTTTCTTTTCCTTTCTTTTCCCTTCTTTTCCTTTTCGAGGACGAAAAGTTTTGAGTGGGGGAGAGTGTAACGACCCGTAAATTTTCGATAATTAAATTAGCTAATTTAATAAGATTTCGTGATTTAATGTTAGAAAAAAATTTGTAATTCATTTGGAATAATAATAACTGGAATGAATTGCAATAATTATCCGAGTAATGAAAAAAAAAAAAGCTACTTAGTGAATGCCTGTGCAATCAATAGTTGAATAGGATATTAAATGTTGAATTCATTGGTATGATAGAGTAATTGATTGATAAGTAAAATCTATTTGAAATCAAATATTGAATATTGAACACGTAATTGTTTAAATTAAATATTTAAAACTTATTGAATAATTGAATAACTGTAAAATGAAAATAGTGTTCTAAATTGTGAATTGGTTTTAAAGGTTGAATCTTATAAGTTAAATTTCAATATTTCAAAAGATAATGAATTATTGGATAATCGAAATTGTTTAAATTAAATATTTGGAATCAATTGAATAATTTAATAATGGGAATCGAATAACTGTTTAATGAAAATGGTTGTTCTATAATTTGAATTTGTTAAATTTTATAAGTTCGTTTGAATAATTCAAAAGATAGTGATTTAAGAATAATCAGATTTGTTTAGATTTAATATTATAATGTTTGAATAAATTAAATTTCGAATTTGATATGATTAATTGGATATTGAAATTTAATATATGAAAATAGAGTGAATATTTGAAATTTGATTTAATATGATTCAAAATTGGTTTCCAAAATGAATGTAAGTTATATCTGGATTTTAATAGAGTTAATAAGATTTTAAAAATTGGAATTTATTGGATAAATCGAATAACGGGTTTAATATGATTAAAAATGATTTGTAAAGTTTTATTTTATCATATTGGAGTTATAGTGATGCTATAGAACTTTTAAAACTGAATTTAAAATTTATGTGTGAAAATTGAATATTTTAATATTTAATTATCGCCTGGAAATTAGCCAAATTTTGAACAGTCTCAGAATTTGACGAAACTAGTTCCATTGGATCCGTAATAGTTAATTTTTATCGGATTTTAATTTTCGTAACAGTCGGAGTTGTCGTTTGACCGTGGCAGCTCGAAACGCGTTGAAATTGTTTAATATTAATTTGCCGAGTTAAAAATAGTCATTTTTCAAACGGTCTCGGATTTCGACGAAACCAGTTTCATCGGATCCGTAATGTGATATTATTGTAATATTTCAAATTTCAAGTCAAACGGATTTACCGTTCGTCCGGGGCAAACCAAAATGCATAGAAATTCGTTTAAATTGGTTTAATTTAAAATGTATACTTTGACTAGTCAACCCTTCTTTTCAGCTGTAAACTCTGCATTGTCCCAGTAGCTTTCCATTCACATCTCCCTCTACTTTGTTCCACACGCAATGGCAGAAAGGAGAGGAGAAAGAAAAAAATGAATGATGAAACTTTGAAAAAATCATAACTCTATTTCTACTCGACTAAAAATCACGAAACCAGTTTTAAAATTCCTATTTCATCGAGTGCTTCAATTTGATATGCTCTTTGCTGGGTGCGGCAAGGTTTGGGGTCGAGGCCGTTCATAGTGGCGATCTAGGGTTTGGGAAATCGAGGGATTCAGCGATCGATTCGCGAAACGGAGCTTGGATTTGAACTCGTCGTCGAAGATAGCATCTCGGAGCAAGTTTTGGTGGCGTGCGGCTAGGGTTTGGGACGCGCGACCTGCTCGCGTTCGTGCTTGGGGTCTCCAGGTCGCGACTTCCAAGTGGTGGCCGAGTCTGATGTTGATGGTACGGGGAGGTGGAGATCGTGAAGGAGAGTTCGTCGGTGATGACGGATTCGAATTTCGTCAACTATAGCTCCGTATCACTAGGATTGATGCACGGCAATGGTGGGTTGTGCATTTTGTTCACGTACAGGCTTCGTTGGGGGAGAAGATGTTAGTGGGCTGGGCTCCTTTTTGGCTTGGGTATGAATTCATTTGAATATAATAAATTGTTTTACAAATTTAAAGGTCGATAACTTATAAAATGTATAACTCTCACATACGAGGTCCGATTGAGACGAGACTTTTTGCGTTGCGATCGTGATGACGAAAGCTTCGAAATGAAATTAGTTTGGATGAATTTGGAGATAGTTGAAATTTGGGCTAAAATTGGAAGTCGTCCGGTTTAGTTCCAAACCGGAACTCCTCGGTAACAACAGGAAAATCAAGGTGAGTGTTTTATAACGCTCACACCGTACTAAATATCTTTATGCTAGTTAAATTTGACATTATGAAGTGTTATGATCTTATTTGTCGTTGTTTGATAAAAATTTAATTGTCATATAGCTTGTCTTTTGCATTAACCGTTGAAAATTAAATTGACAGTTAAATTGAAATTAAAATTGAATTGCGATTAAATTACCTGACGTTGATAACTATGAAACTGCCATGAATTGTATTGTTTATTGGATGATGTATTTTGATGGATGCTATTGGTTGATAATTGAATGTTTGGATGTTTATTTGCTTATATAGATCCGGTTATGCATACATATGATACTGAGATTTAATTTAAGTAATATATACTCATCCCTGACATTTAATTGAAATAAATAATTACTTGGCCATAGGATAGAAAATTATATACGGACACCGAATTGGCTAAATTAATAAATTTTGAAATCGTCGATTTGAAATTTATTTAAATGTTTCGATTTAAAAGTGATAAATAGAAATCAATTTATAGAAATCGAATTTGTCGAAAATTTGAGTTGGAATGTTGAAATAAATTTTGGTTAAAGGGATTTTGTTAAATAATTTAAGTTGTGACTTTGAGGTTTGAAATTGGATATGATTGGATTTCGAAAATTAATTGTTTGAAGGTTTAACCTTAATTCGGGCTTTGAATATTACTAAGTAAAAGTGATATAAAAATGATATTTTGAAATCGAGCTTGGAATTGAACCATATTTGAAATTTGGATTTAAACTTGAATATTGATGGAAAATTTGTTAAGTGTTATAAATGGATATTTTGAAATCAAGCTCCAAATCGATAAAAATTGAAATTGAATAAATTGAAGGTGAATGTAGAATTGAATTGATTTGAAGTTAAAGTTGACGTTGTTTTGAATTGAAATCGAAATTGAATCGGTAGAATGGAAATTGAAAGTGATTTGAATTGGAAAGTAATAAATTGAAATGGATTGGTTTTGAAGCTGTTTTATTTGTTTTCCAAATTACTCGGTTATATAAACCATTTTGGATACTTAAACTGTTTTAATCTATTTTAAATCTACTTAAACCGATTTAAATTATTTTAAACTAATTTATCTATTTTCACATCCATTTTAAGAGTTTAAGCATTTTAAGTATTTTAATTATTTAAACTACTTTTAAACTACTTAAAACTATTTTTCTAAGATTCCAAACTGGTTAATAAGGTGAAATGTTTATGTTTAAATCTTGAATTTAAATACAAATTGAGTTAAATGAAGTTGCAACCTAAATTGAAATTCGAAATGATTTTGAAATCGAAATGAGATATTGATGCGAAAATTGATTTTTGAAACGAAATCTTATATTTGAGTAGATACGATGATATTTGAAAAGGATTTGATTTTTGAAGCGAATATGATATTTTGATATCAATTATAAATCGATTTGAATGTAAAAGAGCCAACGGTGTAATAATACGTAGTTATTAAAGAGACCGGGATCGGATATGGACATACTCTCTGTCGATACCGAAAACCACTTTAATAACTATTATACGCGGAGTGTTGATCCAGAATGAAGTGGATGGTTTGGTGAACGCGTTGACTGAAGAAAGAGAACGATTATTGGATGACCCCTGATATGACTAAAACAGGAGCCGCGCCGGGCCATTGAGGTTCGCCACCTCTAGCGGACACACTTCTTCGATACCATTTCTATTACATTTGTGATTCGATTTGGGTGCACCCCTTGATTTGGGAGTGTTGTTTCGCGGTGTTGGGGTAGCTGCTGGCTATGCCCAACATCAGTCCGGATCACGCAACTACTAGTATCCTAGTTGGTATTGCCTCATGTACCTTGTCATACTGATTATCCTATTCGCGACCACTACGTTTTTGATTTGTACCTTGAGTATATGGATTGCCCTCTGGTGACTTCCGGTTTTGGGGAAACTACGGTCTTGTATATACTTTTGGGAATATAAAAATGTGTTAAGGGGGATTATGGTAACGCCTTAACGCTATTTTGATACTTTATATTACTTATAGGCATTATCTACTTAGCGTATATTACTACATAGTAGATAGTTTCACGGATCCTTGAGAGATGGAAAATCCCGTAACATCTCTTAAGTTATTGCACGCACGTTGACACTGGATATGAGATGTCAAACCCCGTAAACATCTTTGACGCCGTTACACTCATATTTATTTACGATTGATTTAACTTTCATAAGGATATTTTAGTCCTGACTCGAGTGTTTTGTCTTTTCATTACGCTCGGGTCAGTCCTGAGTTTTCAGTTTAGGTTGAAGATCATTTCCTTGGAGGACGGAGACGAAGATTTGGTATATTATCTACTACTATTATATTCATTCCATTCCGCTGCATTGTTGTATGATATTTGTTGTGTATGTAACTCTGATAAATGTTGTATAATAATAATCAAATGTATTCATTTCAAATGTATTCATTTAATTAACAGCTTCATGAACTGTTATTTTATTATTATACTTTAGCCTTCCGCTGTGAGATTCTGTGTTGCTTCATTTCCTTTATTTCCCTTTCTTTTCTTTTCTTATTTACCCCAATAACTATTGCCCTTTTAATGGTTTGGAATCGACATGTGTATTTGATCGTCGGTTTAAACTGTCAAAAAAGGCGGGTCGTTACATTTCTTCACTAATATCTATGGCCCACAAAGCACTCAAGAGAGGAATGATCTTTGGGCCGAATGTTTCTCCTTTGTATCCTACCTTAATGGCCCCTGGATTGTTGGGGGAGACTTCAATACTACTAGATCACCGGCAGAGCGAAACTCTGGCTGCAATTCACCGGACTCAGACTCTTTCAACTCCTTCATCAATGCTTGTTCCCTTATCGATCCTCCCATTAACAATCGCCAATTCACCTGGTCTAACCGTCGAGCCGAACCCGCCTTAGCGAAACTTGACAGATTCCTATACAACTCGTCATGGGAAGATCTTTACCCTCTTTCCTCGGTCTCGGGCCTCGCCTCAATAATTTATGATCACTGTCCTCTCATTTTGGATTCCGGATCTCTGCCCCTAGGCAGGCGCCCCTTCAGATTCGAGCGTCTTTGGCTCTTGGAACCCTCCTTTGACAACTTCATCAACCAGATCTGGTCTCAGCCGTCGGATATCCAATCGGCCTCCGCCAGAATAGTGTTCAAGCTTCGCTCCCTCAGAAAGATCATCAGACCGTGGGCCAGATCCATTTGGGGGTCCCTTCGCTCGCGCATCTCATCCACTCAAGATGAAATCCTGGATCTGAACATCATTGAAGAATCTCGGCCTCTTCTTGACTCGGAAAGAGCTCGCCTGCTTGCTCTGGAATTGGATCTGGACAGACTTATCAAGCAAGAAGAAATTGGATGGAAACAGAGATCTAAGGATAAATGGTTAGAGGATGGAGATAGAAACACCCCCTTCTTCCATCGCTTGGCCAGTGGACGTCGTAAATCGCTCCTGATTTCTGAATTATACCATAATAACATCTCTTATTCTGACCCTGCGGATCATCTTCGCCTGTTCACTAACTACTTCAGAGATATCCTTGGTAAGTAATCCGCACTGCTTCCAGACATCAACTGGCCGCTCCTTTATCCTTCCCCCTCCAACATCCCCATCGATCACCCATTCTCTGAGGAGGAGATCTGGGCCGCCCTAAACAAGATGTCTGATGATAAAGCGCCGGGTCCAGATGGCTTTGGCCCTCTTTTCTTTAAGCATTTCTGGAACACAGTTAAATTTGATATATTAGAAATGTGCAAGGAATTCCAATCGGACCCATCGGTTATCTCGACACTTAATTATGCGAGCATCATCCTCATCCCTAAAATCCCAGGTGCTAATTCCCTCCCCTCTTTTCGACCCATCATCCTTCTCAACACTACCTTTAAAATCATTACTAAAGTCCTCGCCAACCGCCTCCAACAAGTTATCGCCCCCCTGGTCAGAGCTGAACAGTCCGCCTTCATACTCGGGAGAAACATTATGGATTGCATTACCACAGCTCAAGAAATCATCTCCATCTGTCACCACTCTTCGACCCCTGGTGTTCTTCTTAAACTCGAATTTTCTAAAGCCTTCGACATGGTGAACTGGAACTTCATTCTCGCCCTTGTGTCTAATAGGGGCTTCCCTCCAAAATGGTGCAATTGGATCAAGCATATTCTCATTTCGAGCCTCTCATCAATTTCGATTAACGGTGTTTCCAGGGGCCACATAAAATCGGCTCGGGGTTTGAGACAAGGTGACCCCCTTTCACCTCTCATCTTCGTCCTTGTTGCAGATGTCTTCAACAGAATGATCAAGCTGGCATCAACCAACTGCCTCTTCTCCGGTATTGCTCTCCCGGATTCGTCTTTGTCGGTTTCCAATTTGCAATTCGCAGATGACACAATCATTTTTGTCTCTCCCCAAGAGAATTATATTCACTGCCTAAAGGTGGCCCTCTATACCTTTGAGCGCATATCTGGACTATCCATCAATTTCAGCAAGAGTTCGATCATCATGTTGGGGAACTCGGATCACCTTGGCCCTCCCATATCATCGATGCTCAACTGTAAGCTTTCGAATTTCCCGCTTTCCTACCTTGGTATCAATCTCAGACCTACCAAACTCCATAGATCCGACTGGTTCCCCCTCATCTCCAAGATTGACTCTAGACTAATGGGATGGAAGGCTCACTCTCTATCTTCCGCAGACCGGCTTGTCCTCGTCAGATCGGTCCTTTCAGCCATTCCAGTTTACTGGATGTCATTCTACAAACTCCCCTCCTAAGTCATCAATCATTTGGATAGGGTCAGAAGATCCTTCCTGTGGAATGGTGGCAGCGCCAAAAGACTGGTCAGCTGGGATACAATCTGTTTGCCTCTGAACAATGGAGGTCTTGGCATCACCAACCTCATAATCTTCAACATTGCTCTTCTTTCTAAATGGATTTGGAAGATTCTCTCACCGGACTACTTCATTTGGAAAGACTGGATCCTCTTCCTTCATTATCATTTCAAAAGTCATCTTATCCGCTATCGTCCTCCGTGTAAGAAGCCCTCTCCTTTTTGGTCTGGTGTGATTCAAGTCATCCCTCGAGTTAAATCCTTATTCCATGTGGCCATTGGCAACGGCAACAACAGTGCTTTTTGGCTCGACACTTGGTTCGGCCAACTCCCCCTTGCCAAATCATTGCCGAGCCTCTTCCCTCACTCGAATACCCCGTTGATTTCAGTAAGTGATTGTGCCACTTGTGGACCGGATTCCCTCTGCCCACCTTCTCTTTTTAGCCCTGACACTTTTTCTGACCTTATCTTCGCAGCCAACATCCTGCATTCCCTTCACCTCTCTAACTTACCAGATCGCTTCGTTTGGGCGCCGACGCCTGCTTCCGGTTTCTCGGTTGCCTCCTGCTATTCCTTTTTGCATAACCCTGGACGCCTCTTTTCCTTCCCCAGACTTTGGAAGTGCCCTATTCCACCTCGAATTGCTTTTTTCCAATGGTTCCTGGTGCATAATCGTATAAATACTAAAGATCGACTCTGCCGCGTTCAAATATGTATTGATCCTGTCTGTGTCTTCTATTCCGAGCAATGTGAGAGTATTCCCCATCTGTTTAAAGATTGTGACTTTACTTACTCGATCTGGGCAGCTTCGAGTGCCCACATTCTTGGTTTTGTCCCTGATCCGCCGACCATTTTCGATCACTGGCAGTACAACAACCAAAATCTATCTCTGGATGTCTTTATTGCTATTTTTTGTTGGGTCATTTGGAAGGAGCGAAATGCACGTGTATTTGATAAACCCAGATCTCAAGTTGAAAGTATCGCCAGACGTATTTCTCATCTTTTCAGCATTTGTACAGGTCGCAGCTTGTCGGCTCCACTCAGACTCCGCATCCCGCAGCGTAGCTCTTCTCCAGTTGAATCCCTTGGCAGTAGCTCAGCTTTCTCACCAGACCACAGATAATCATCAGTTGCTCCAAGATTCACCCAGTTCTCCTACTGCAGTTGGATCGTTTTGTGCAGTGGAGATTACTTGCATCTTCTGTTTTGTTAATATGTGTTGCTTTAAGTAGTATGTGTTGTTGTTGATACTTTCTTTTGGCGCTAGCGATCAAGCGTGTTGATCGCCTTATATACTCCTTTATATATATAAATATATATATATATATATACATATATATGCTACTAACCGGCTGTGTAGTTTCACGCTACACACCCGTCTTGCTCAAAAAAAATTTCATATTCCATATATTTTTAACCTTTTCCAAACAAGGTTTACCAATTAACATTTCTTTTCAAAAATCCATATTCTGAAAAAACTGAAATTTTCAAATACGAATTTTCAAGTTTAGTTTCCAAATTTTGACATTTAACAATTTTGAATGTTGTTTCAAAATTCAAATTTTCAAATTCAAGTTTTTGATTTGAAATTTATTTTCAAATTTGTGATTTGATCTTCAAATTTTATAGATTCAAATTCCCATCTTCAAGTTTAAACATTTTGATTAAAAGTTCACATTTGAATTTCATTATTCAATTTTCAAACTAAATAATTTTCAAATTCAAATCCAAAATGCTAATATTTTTCCAACACATTATTGTTTTGTATTTAGCTGAAAATAATGAAAAATTGCAACAAGTATTTTTCTTTCGAAATATACAGTTAAAATATCAATTTTTCATCTTATACGGTTGTATTTGTTAATGAGAAAGGAAGAATTTTATCAACTATTAAAAATCTTACATTTTAACTTAACGTTAGCACATAAGCTATCTAGGTAGTATTTTATGCTATATTGTAGGAGATTTCAATATTGTGTTTTATACACCTAGTCGCCTTATGAAAAAATTCGCATTATTAATTGTAACAATGAGTGCAGCATGCATCATTGTTCCAGCGCTCTGACTTTGATTCGTGGGATTACAGAATCGAATCTTGCGTAATGTGACTTGAACCATGCAGATTTATAGTATACTATGTAATACCTGGTTAACTATGTATTACAAACCAAACGCACTATTTTTTGCAAAATAATAATTATTATTATGAGAAGTGTTCACTGGCATCTCTATTTTGCAGCACTCCTCTAGCATCTTGATTTCAAACGTACATTCTGATTTAAATAATAATTGTTTCCCTTCTTTCACATCATGCTACAATTTAAATCGAAAGTAATAGTGAAAATCACAGAGTTGGAGAGGCGCTGTAAAATATGGTTTCATTGAACGTCCATCAATTATTGTTGTCATAGCAATAAATTGTAATATTTATCATTTATTACATACATATATTGTAAAACAATAGTTGATTATGAGGCACTAATTGAGTAAATTGATGAAGCAATCATCCCTTTTCTTTTTCCACTTTTACTCTCTTTTATTCACGTATTCGTTCTCTTTTTTTTTTTTTTTGATGATGATTCTTCTTCCGCTTCTTTTGCCTCTTTTTCAAACCGGGTTAGCTATTTAGGTATTTCAAATTGTATTATTCTGCTGTACGTTTCCATTTAGTACGCTACCACTTAATTATATTCTACCCCACAATTTGCACAATAAATCCACCAAAAATTCATGCTGAAACCACCAAATCTCAGCCTACGTTGCATATAGCATCATCCCGTTATCTTTACAAAGTAGAGCAGTAATTTGAATTCAACAACAGTGAAGATGTACATACAATAGGATCCAATGACAACATTAAAAGAAAAGCACATAACCGAGAATTCATATACAAATAAAAAGATCAAATAAAAAGCCGAAAAATTAACTTAAACAAGCAAACAAGTTGTGCAAGGGTTTAAAAAGAAAAAGAAAACAGCACATAAGCTAAGCATACTCTAAATACAATAAATACCGAGCCCATCAAACTAACAACACAATTTCATAAATTTCAACACTACGTCATTAGCAACAACAAATAAAAAGCACGTTTATGAATCCAACCCAAAAGCACTTGAGGGCTTTTAAGCACTTTGGGCATTTTTCAAGTAGGGCG
This sequence comes from Allium cepa, assembly GCA_030765085.1. NCBI lineage: Eukaryota > Viridiplantae > Streptophyta > Magnoliopsida > Asparagales > Amaryllidaceae > Allium > Allium cepa. The sequence continues at coordinate 211,070,544 of CM060934.1, forward strand.
AGCGCGCTTGTTGCTGGTGCTGCAGGAAGGGCATTTGTACTGCTTGATGTGCTCTGCACGGGCTGGGGTTATCTTAACGCACTTGCCGTGGAACCACTTCTCGCAGATGTCGCAGCAGATCCAGAACTCGTCCGATGCGTAGTTGTCCCCGCACACACCGCATAAGGTGTCTCCGTTCTCTTCGTCTTCTCCGTTGTCTGCATCCTCGTTCTCGACTTCGTCGATGGCTTCATCATCCTCTTCTTCTTCCTCGTCTTTAGGGATGTAGGTCGGTTTTGTTTGCTTCGATTGGAACTCCGATGACTTCTGCTTTTTTTTTTTTTAACAAAGATAGATATTAGGAGTTTTGAATGCAACTTATAATTGTTTTTGAGCGAATGGGAAGAAGTGGAAGTGTTTGGACGGTATGTATGGTATCATAAACAAATATTTACTGCCCGTAACTTACCCGGCTTATTTGTTATTTTTAGGTTCAAAATTACAAAAGTAGCTTGTAAAATATTTTTGCTACTTATAAGCTGTTGTCAAACACCGTCTTAGTAAATTATTGTCCATTAACAGAAAATGGAAAGAGCGAAATGAGCGGCTAACAAGAATTTCTACGAGTTTACTAGTAATGCATTAGAGATTGTATGAAGTATGGTGGACATGATTGAAGTATACGACTTGAACTGTTTAAATTTTGGCATGTAGAGGCATATATAGTGTCGGTTATGGTAATATCGAAGTGAGATGTGGAAATAAGCTTATAGATCTACTTGAGAAAATCTTACGTTTGCATAGAAGTTTGTCGTAGAATACTTGTAGTGTACGTATGGAATATATTAAGCCAGAGGGTCAGAATATGCAAGTCACGGATGAAAATATGAAGCTTCAAGGATCCAATTAACTGAATTGCTATAATTGTATACTTATTCTTATCTTTAAGTACAAGGGTAATTTTGTGAGAAATCAGTCACCTATAAGCATAGCTTTGATGACATAGCATTCAGTTATCAAAAATAAATTTGAATCGGTTCTTGAACTAAAAGAAATGGGTATGAATTGAACTGCAGAATTGAACAGAAAACAGGTCAGTTAATAAACCTTTATAGATCTGTAAAATAGGTAGTAAGATTTATGAGGGAAGTCAAAATATGGTTTACATCTTTTTCAAAGTGCATATTATGAATTCAACTTTATTTGAGGAAAAGAAAAGGAATCTTCCTTTACGCACTTTCAGCATAATACTCCAGGTATACATGCAGTTCTTTATAACTAATTGTTTCTTCACTTGTTTAATGCCAATAATTCGCAGTAACTAATTAATGAGTAGATCATACAATTTCTATAACAGGAGAATTCAAACGTAAACTAAAGATGCGAGAGACTAATTTCACGAAACACGCAACTTCAGAAGAAAAAAAATTCATGTTGAGTTCTACGTTGAAACAACAAAATGAGACCTGACACCACTACTTAAATTAACAAGGGTTAGAGATGAATATCAATTTCAACAAGACTGTTGACCTACCTATCAGCAGTCATGAGCATTTATTTCCCAAGATATTTGAAAATGATAGACAATGAACTTCAATGTATAACCAGAATAAACAAAAATGTCAAGCCAATCTTAATAGTAGTAAAACAATTCAAGGATAAAGATTATCTTACCGCTTTTGTGGTAATGGTCGACTTGGGCTTGTTGTTGCTATGGTTGTTGGTGCTAGGGGTTTTGGCTTTGCTCTTTCCATTCACTACTTCAAATATAGTAGGTAAGTCATTCATCATCCCAAAAAGACGCTTTCTGCATAATATAGTGAAGTTTAGTACATGGAGATAAGTGAAATTTGAACAGGAGTAGAAATGATATATGCATGTATTGACCTGCTGAAAGAGTACTAATACCATATATTTACATTAAAATTAGGTGTGGAAAATATTAATTATTTTACATTTATCAGGATTTAGTGAGTATTGATCATACCTTATCATATTAATTAATATAATAACACTCAATTTGATCCCAATCACCAATTTGAGGCGCTTTCCCACCATATTCTCCTTTTTCTGCAATTTTTAACCTTGAGTCGTCTTACAGTGTACTACAAGTTCACTATTCTCATTAGTCATTTACAAATCGTGACAAACAAAATGAATTGAACCTTAAACAACAATCCACTGGTGGTTTATTAGTCGTTGATCCAAGGGCATTATTTTAACTTGGATATGCATTGCAATATAAACCGAAATCCTTTAAATGTCTTGCTTACATAAGTTTTGATACATGTATATCTAACACTTAAGTTGTATTGTATGTGTTATTATATAGACCAAGGTAGTTTGCTCTTATTTCAAATATAATATCATCTACTGTAAGTATTTGAGTGTTGTGTTGATACTTATTTATACCCTCAGTTGAAATAAAAAATTGTCTATTAAAGCAATCTTGTGTTTTGGTTAGATGCAAATCGATGTCTAATAATCATTCAGTGATAGTTCATAGTCAAAACAATGAAAATTAAATATGTGACGTATATAAGTCAAACCAAATTTCATTTGATGAAGTCTAAAGGAGCATGTTATTAGTCTCATTGAATAGTAGCAGTAAACTAATTAAATTACTAAACAATTTCATCATTGAGTATATTTGTTTTTGCTCAAATATCAATCAAGTTGCTTTTTTCTAGAAAAATAATTACAAAACTACATATACTATGAAATTCCTATAACGTGTGCTTTAATATATACAACCAAAATTTCTTAATACGTGTTTATGTTATTAGCCTATGGTTCCATTTTTGTAGTGCCTACCGTCACCACTTCAAAATTTATCGTTCCATTTTCATTTAATATCGCCTCCATAATATTAACAGTGATGAGACCACGTTAAATTAATTAGTGAGTAATTATGGCATATAATTTATTAAGAGAACTTTCGTAAAAACAGCATCCTCAAGTTTCAAAATACAGAGCCGCCCCTTCTCAAAAACAAGTTAAGAAAAAAAACCTACTTTCAACTTTCAGGATATTTTTGGCAAACTCCGTGGATATTTACAGAATTCTCTGCAAAAATTTGACAGAGTTCTCAACAATTGCATTTTTTCAAAATAAATCAAAAAAATAATCTATTTTGATCATAGAAACATGCGATTAAATGTTCAAATTTAATTTCCAAAAAAGAAACGATTACTTTTTACCGAAATTAAAAATAAGGGTGTGATTTAAAATACGTGTTTTGGTTTTTCACATACCAAATCTGAAAATAAGGAGGAACCAAATTTTCACATTTATTAATGCTTACTTTAAACGTTAAGCTAAATTGCCTATTACAATACTTTTTTACGCTTGTCTTGACTCTTTCAACATAAATATATGCTGTGTGTTGGTTATGGTCGTATTCACTCTACATTAACAACATGCACCATGTTAATATATTTGTGTTCTGTGCTTAAATTGTCATGTGCAGAGTTTGCATTACACCACAATGTCCATCGAAACCAAATTTAAGATCTTCTAAATTTTTTTAGACATTTCAACTTCAATCAACATCAGAGCAATTTTTTTACCGTTAATGTACAGTTACTAAGTTACATCCATAATGGAAACTTAAGCTTTCGTCTACCATTTTCAAAATATATTCTCGAACGTTAACAATATGTGTGTGTCTATCATCATTCATACAAGAATAAATTTTTGTATAAGAAATTTGTCGTATCTTGAATAATAATGAATATGCTGCTTTGAGGCCAAAGGATATAAGAAAATTAAGAGAAACCATTGGAGAAAAATATGTTTAGCACATTGTAAATGAAGGAAAACAAAGGACAAAATAAAAAATTTAGTTTCCTTAAAGAAATTGTAATCAAATTAATAGTGCCCTTCATATGTAATTTATTTAACGCTAAACCATAAATATAACCTATGAATCAACTTAATTGTATAGTGAAGCAAGAACATTAAAAGATGGACAGTGAATCAATTCAATGAAATTGAAACAGGGTTATCGAAAATGAAGCAAAATACTACCATCATTGACAAGTGCCTCAAGAAAACTCGGTTTTTTCCTTCTATCATTTGAGATATCTAATCTGCAAATTGTAGTCTGAAAATATTGTGGCTCTAATGCAAAATAGCAGAATGCATTTGGGTATTGTGATATTGAAATAAATAAAACAAATACCATCGATGATAAGAGATATGATACTATCTTAATTACATGTAAGGTAATGTAATGCACTACACGCACCACCCAAATTCACACTCAAATTAATCACTTCGGTCACATATATGAAAACGATGTGTACATACAAAATCAATGTATGGTGTTAAGTTCCTCAAATTGTAACAATTTATTAGTCCTGATCCATCTTCAAGACCAACATTGTGTGCAGTTTTGTCCACATCCATTGGGTAGGAAGTTTTTCTTCAGACCTTAATGTTGCTTGAAGTGAACAGTTAGAATTTCATACCATATTCAATTAGCCATTGTCAGATTATATCAATCACAAAGTGTTAAATTCTACATCAACACATTAAAACTTTTACATTAAAGAAGCTAAACTTATAAATCGTTGGTGAGGCACACTAATTTCTGAGTATACACGACAAAAACAAGTAACGCAAAACCAGTAGGGATATAATTATGTGGAGTAGTGCTAAAGTTTCATAGGAAATATGGCAATTGTGTGCAATAATGTTACATAACCTAATAACCATAATGCAACCAAATGGAACAAAACAAATATCCATAATATCTGTGAGATGTTAAATAGGGTCGAACCTGTCCGACTTGTCGAATCCAAATCTAGCTCCAAAATAAAATGCAACGGAAAGCAACCAAGCATCACTGTGCACAGCAACTAAGGATAACCAATCTTTCTCTTGCATTCCATCTCTGGCAAAATTGATGCCCAATGCAGGCTCAGGAAGCTCAGGGGGAACCTCCTCTGCAGGCAGAGTAACTTCCCAATTCCCATTCGGAAGTCCATAAAGGCACAAATTTTCCTTATCTATGTACACATACCATTGTGAGAGTTGACAATAATGATAATGCCCAACAAAATATATTCAAATTAAATGTGGTTTAATATTGGAAAGAGTGCACCAATTTGTACATAGATAACAAGTGGAAGAGTTCAAGTACATAAGTAATGGGTTCAAGTATAAATAAATGAACACGGCCTTACTTATGAATAACCAACAACCAAAATCTTTAATCATTTGATTTGAGAAGTCATAGAGTTGGAAATGGTTCTACAGTGGCGAGAAATGAAGGATGAATAACCTCTATAGGTATGAAAAACGTCATCCTGCCTTTTATTTCTATATATTATTCTTAAAATATAGTCTCGTTATGGTAAGTGGCAGCTATATCATATCTCCGGCTCAAAATAATTATACACTAGAAACAAAAATCAGTTAAGACGGTTGTATCAAACTGTAGGAACGTTCAGATTCTATATACAGTTACACAAACAGGCATATATCAGCGGACCAAGCTTAGATGAATACATAGATAAACAGACGAAAATACTAGTTAAAAGAAAATTATTACACAAAATGTATAACAAATGAAACCAAACCCAGCATGAAAGTGAAGTAAAAAAATCGTAAAACAAGCTCGTCAATAATTGTTTATGAATAGTTCGTGGTTAGCACCCTACAACAAAGAATGCAAAAATTAGCTTAAAGACTCAAATTAAACCACCAAAAAAATTTACGTTAAATCCAACAGACTACACGGTTCTGCTGAAATCTGCTTTAAATTCACTAAAAATTAATAATTTAAATGCTAACCTGGGTCGCACTGCTGGTAAAAGTCCTCCACATCTGCAAAGCCACAAATAAATCAGAACCAAATCCATTTAACCCCAACCAAAAATATGTTAAAGAAAATAAAAAAAGTAAATTAACCGGCGGTGAGCGCTTTAATCATGCCGGCTCTCCTGGCTTTGAAATCCCCAAAAACTTCCTCGACTGTTCTAGGGTTATAAGGCACTGAATTTCCGTCCATTTTACGGTATGGAAAGTAGGAGAGGGAGAATTGAAATTTTTACAGGAAGGGTTTGGGTTTAGGTGAAGAAAGATGAGGAAGGAGAAATGAGAAGAGAATTAAAGTAAACAATTTTTAATAATTTGGCCTGAAATGAGTTGAAAATAAAGGAATTGCTCCAAGGAAGGGATCGGATAAAAACTGTATATTTTGGTGTTTTGCATAAATAAGTATTTTATGCGGGTGTTAGTTGAGTTTGAGTATCTCAACGGTGGATGCTAGTTTGCGCATTGTGTGATATTATTATGTGTGTATTGTATTGTAGGTTCGGTCCGATGCTTCATGTCAGCGTAATCAGGATAGTAAAGGTAAAATAATCATTTTCATGGCTAAAATACCCGTAATATTTTTCAAAAAACAACCGTAACTATAACTTACAAATCCATTTATACTACATAGATGTAATATATTATATTACATGCAAACGATTAAATTTAATTTAGGAATTTCGTTCAAATGATACTAAACATGGTTGTTTTCTTTTTTATTATATATGTTTTTTATTAACCGACGAGATGAAATGTACGACGAAACATTATTACAGTATAAAAGTATCAGGTTTTCAAATCTTTTAGGCAAACAATAATTTACCATTATCAATGTAACGGACACTGATTTATTGGTATATCAGCCTTCGGTGTATCATAAATGGGTAACGGTAGCGGTAAGCAATTTTAGCTTACTAGTAAAAAAACGATATGATGACGGTAATTGCCAAATGTTAGTGGTAACCATTACCATAACGGTTCTACTGGTGTGGGTACACATAGATACATTTGGCGCAAAATTAGCCAAACTGTCAGAATCACTATTTGACATGAATTTGGAAATATAAATAGAAAAGCAAGTGTAGAGATGTGTTTGTAAGAATGAGCAAATGAGATCAAACCATATTAGCGTATAATTTGGTTGTATAGAAATTCATTAAATAAAAAATATGAAAACACATCGTAATATTATGAATACAATGACATACGAACATTTGATTAAAATTTTGGATTTTTCATGTCAATTAATCGTAGTCCTTGTTAGCGTCTAACTCTTTTCCAATTCATTCGTCTTCACTGGCTTGGATGATGTTGCTTGAAGGTTCACCTACGTAACACCCATATTTTTATAACATTATTTAGATAATTAACTAAGTAGATTAAATAAATAATGTGGAGATTAACAAGTTAATAATTGATTAGCTAAAGGGTAGCCATGTCATATTAATGTGCAAACTAAAATGAAATAACCTAAGCTAATGTGTTAGGATATGAGAAAGGCAATGTGGAAAATAGGTGGAGCTTATACTCTAAACCCTTAGGAGATAAAAACTCATGTTCATTTTATTTTACTCAAACTAAAAACACTAAGGCTGGCCACCGTTATCATTCTCAAGAAGGAGATTAAAGGTGGGGTTCAAGAGAAGGGAACAATCAACTAAATCAACATCAAATCTCGCATCTATAATCTCAAAGCTAAGGTGAATAATTACTACATCCCAAATTCATTTAGTTTTCGGTTTTAAGATTAGACCCAAAATGATTTTGCAAGTATATGTCATATTTTGATGATTAAAGTCATACACACACACACACACACACATGTGTGTGTGTGTGTATGTGTTGTTGTAGATGGATTATATATGTTCATGTTAGTTTATGATATGTTTGACATGAAAACCCTATTTAATGACATTCAAATACCTTGAAAATTTAAAAGATCGAAAATGATATTTTAGAGGGTTTAGATTTTCGTAATTTTTTGAGTTAATATGGATTTTATATTAAACTTTTGGTGAAGGAATTTTTTTATTGAGTTATAAATTATTTTTGGCTAAAATAATAATTGTTCGGGGTCGAAATTTTTATATGTTACGCAGTACATTAAAATAGATTTTCTAGAATTTTTTCAGATTTTTCCTAAGTGTTTTAATGAATATATAAAATTATTTAAGTATGGAACTTAAATATTTTATATATTTAATTAAGAAGAATGACCACTTTGTAAAATAAAATGATTATTTAATTTTGAAAATAGCGGTAGCACATTTCTGAAAAGTAATTGTTAGCCAATGAGAATTTGGCAAGCAAAGGAATGTTAGTTGAAAAGTTTTCTTTTTAGGTTAAAAACAAAGATATCACACTTTTTACATGTTCCAGCCTTTATGGTAATAAACCTTCTGACCTGGACTTTCCGACAAGGTTGAAAGGTTCTAAGCTTTTGACAAGATCAAACTAATGCATATGGTATTTAGCTGGTACGTAATGAGTTGGATAGAGTCGAAGGGTTCTAAGTCGAAAGGTTGATGGCTAAAGAAGTTGGGATATGTTTGTTTTTTGAGGTTGGGATAAGTTTGTTTTATAGATCAAAAGATTTCACCTATTTTTCTTTTGAATAAGAGCTTTCGACTTGATTGCTTTCGATTAGGTCAAACGTTTTAAAAAGGTTTTTAAACCTTCTGACACGGTCGATAGGTTACTGTTGCTTTATTACTACTTTGTTTTGAAAACTTTCAGCATAGTCGAAAGGTTACTGCCACTTTATATAAATCTTTTATCTTGAACCTTCCAACAAATTCGAAAGATTTACTTTGACTGGTGAGGGTTCAAGGAAGATAAACAAAGGAACTATACACCGAAGGCTTCGGAGTCCATCTGTAAACCATTTGTGGGGTCGGGGTCGCCTTCTTTTGCATTGAGAATGCAATTCATCACCCCCGTCGGGTTGGCAACCCAGACTAACTAAACACTCGCGTCCTTCAGGAATTTTTCGAAAGGTTTACTTGTTTTAAAACTAGGCGCTTCTCCATGCTTTCATAAGGAAGCTTTCGACTTAGGTGATTTACCCTTGTTTTATAAACTAAAGTATAACCCAAAGCTTTGAAAGAGTTGTTTTAAAGGATATGTTTAAAGCTTTCGAAGTAGAGCTTTCGACTTAGTCGAAAGGTTGCTTCCATTAGAGTCGAAAGGTTTTAAAAGAAGGTTTCCACTTGTTTTAAATTGAACCCAATAAGTTTTCAAAAGGTTTATCAAATGGTCTTGAAAGATTTTAGCTGAATGATTTCGAAAGGTTTAGTTTAAAGGTTTCGAATGGTTATTCGATGATTTTGAAAGGTTTATGAAGGAAGGTTTTCCAAAGGTTTTTCTAAGGCTGTTTTAAAGTGGTTTTAAAGAAGGATGTCCAAATTTTTATAGCTTTCGAAAGGTTTGAACAAAGATTTTGAAAGGTTTGAGGAATGATTTCGAAAGGTTTAATGTTTGATTTTGAAAGAGACGATTTCAAAAGTTTAGGAAGAGGTTCTTTCAAATGGTTAAATGTTTTCATCAACTATATTTTGAGTAAATGATATATATATATATGACATGGTGATATGATTTTGAGTAAAGTATAAAGATTATATACTTTTCCTTATTTAAGTTTGGTTTAAAGGTTTTAAACCATTTTGAAAATATTTTCAAGGAAAATTATGGGAGGGGTTCCTTAAGTGAAAATGACTCAGATATTAGAAAACCAAATGAGACTAGTATGGAGTCGCACCCTATACATTAGCTAATAGTCACAGCTAATTGTTGTCCAAAATTTCAATGTGTAGGGCTTTATCATGGGCAGACTAAAATTATGATTACACACCGAAGGAATATATATATTTGTATATAGATAGGTTATTGGTGAGCTTGAAAAACCATTAGGATCGGAAGACCTGGGAGATGATTAAGTTAGGAACAGACTGCCCAGAAGTGAAGTATTTAACAAATAGTTAAGGACAGACGGTCCAGATGGGAAATGTTTAACATATGGTTATAGATAATCCAGAAGAAGAATATCTAACGGGTGTTAGGTTAATTTTGATTATATTATCTGGTAGGCCCGCGTCAACCAAAATTTAAAAGTTTCCAAATAAAAATTGTGTGTTTGAGCAGATAGTTCATTATTACCTGATATTTATGTATGTTTACATACTGATTGCTTTACACTATTTAACCATCGTGGATGTAGGAGCATAGTATATGGTTTTATGAAAGGTTTTGCAAAGATATGTTTTAAAAGGATGTTCATGAGGAGAAACATGTTCCCCTAAGCAGCGTAGTCTCACATAACATAATTATTTCGGGATGTATAATATTATTCACACCAGGCTTTATGTCTGACTTGAAGTTTATGTTTTCCCCTTAAACTCTCGGGTGCTCAAAAATGATTTGAGAAGGCTAAGGGGTTAAGGTTCTTTTCAGGTTTTAGAATGTTGACGAATAAGCTACAGGAGGCATGTAGGAGGCAATAGATAGCTACTTACGATTTACAGTTTTTGTTGTGTTTTGACGGATTTTCCACAGTGTTGTTTGTATTAGGTCTATTATGATCATATGACTTCGATCAACCAAGGGATATCTTTATATACCACTCTTGGTGTAATTTGTAATAATTATATTTGATCTGTGCCTGGGAACAATTTGGGATTATGTGTTGTGAATGTGAAACATTTGATTTTTAAATGTAATAAAGTAAATGTGGTTTTTGAAATCTATGTTTTATTTCATATTCAAGTGCTTCTGATATTATTGGTACCAATGGCATAGCTGTATTTAGTCACCGAAAACTAATACTATAGATGACTAAAGTATATGTAGTGCTTATTTTTGGGCCTCTAGATAGGGGATGTTACAGCCTGGTATCAGAGCATAGTTTATGAAATACTTTAACTAAAAAAATGATTTTGAAAACATAATCCTTAGAAATTAGAGTTAAAATCAGGATATGGGATAACGTTACAGTAACGTACTTGTATTTGCTACATATATAAGTATACGCTATATCTATAGGCTCCTATCTTAGTTAGGTTATTCATCTGTATCTCACGAGGTTTGAATACAGATATGGAAAGAAGAAGAAGCACAGTAAATCTCGGAGGAGATAGCACCACGCCAATGGAAATGCGTGACCAAGCACTAGGAGAGGTCCCGGTCAGGCACAAGCCGAAACTGTTGGTGTAGGAGTTCCCCGGATGGACATAAGAGCGATGTATCAGTTCTTTGTAAACGTGAAGCAAGCTGGAATAGCAGTTGGAGTTGTCGGAGGTAATGCTGCTATAGGTGGAGCTCAAGAAGTTCCTATGGTTAATCGGTATGCTAACTTGAGTAGGGATTACATCAGGCTTGGCGGGAAGTCGTTTATTGATACTGAAGACGCGATTGAGGTGGAAAATTGGATACTGCATTGCGAGAGAACTTTTGCTGACTTAGGATTGAATGATGCACATAAGAGGAGACTGGCTTCGAGGCAGCTGTAGGGAGCTGCTCTATTCTGGTGAAATACTGTTACTACTGAAGTTGATGAGGAAACAATAACTTGGGAGGAATTTAGGAGAAGGTTTTAAGAAAGATTCATGTTTGTAATGGCGTAGTCGATGTTGGTGGTGAAGTTTGTAGAGTTGGAACACGAAGATATGTATGTCTTGGAGTATGCAAGGAAGTGTAAGGAGTTGGCCCGATATGGGTATGCTTTGGTAGACACCGAGATCAGGAGGAATGAAAAATTTATCAGTTGCTTGAGGCCAATGTTGATAAGTGCTACTTTGCCGCACTTGAGAGACCTAGTGGTGTAGTTGTTGAAATGGCATTAAGATAAGAAGAGGCATTGGCTTGCTTGAGAAAGAAGGTGAAGGAGGCCCAAATGGGACAGGGTCAGAAAAGGAAGTTTTTCTATAAAAAAAGAAACAGAAATTGGGAGCACAAAAGAAAGGAAAGGCTGAAGTGGTTTGCTACAAATGCGACAGGAAGGGACACTATGCTAACGAGTGTCGAAGCGGCAAAGGAAAAGGAAAAGAGGCTGGTGGAAAGAAGAATGTCAGATGTTTTAATTATGATCAGATTGGTCATTACAAGAACCAGTGCCCAAAGCCTGCAAGAGAAGGAAAGGGGCGAGTTTATGCTTTGGAGCCCACAATCTCAAGGCCAGTTGTGTAGGACAAAGGAAAGGCTTATATGGAGGCTCGCTATAGATTCACGGTATGTCTGTTAGCATTCTATTTGATATTGGAGCATCTTATTCTTTTATTTCTTGATGTTTGGTAGATAGGCTTAACCTAGAACCCGCATACTTAGTTACTTCCTTAAGGGTTGCAAATCTGATAGGAGATTATGCAATACATAGGATGAGGTGTGACCGTTTAGGGTTTTATTTGTTAAGCCATACTTTTGATTGTTGTTTGCATGTGTTTGACTTTGTGGGATTTGGGACTATCCTTCGGGTGGATTGGTTAAGTAAATATGATGCTAGGATATTTTGCCATGATAGGAAAATGTCACTTAGTCACCCGGACTGTAGTGATCGGATAGTTTATACCATAGAGAACCCTAGTTGTGAAGTGAATGATTTATTGAATATTATGGAGTTGGAGGATGAGTTGCATCAAGGCTTTGTAGTTAGAGAATTGCTGATATATTCGAGCCAGTAGTTGGACTGCCACCAAAATGAGCCATAGAGTTTTAGATTGATTTGGTGCCTGGAGCAGAGCCGGTGAGTAGGCCACCAAGCAGGATGACACCCACTGAGATGAGAAAATTGAAAGTGCAGTTGGTAGATTTGGAAGGCAAGAGTTTTATCTGACGAAGTAGTTCACCATGGGGAGCTTCCATTGTGTTTGCTTAGAAGCTGGACGTATCATTGAGGCTATGTATCAATTATTGTAAGTTGAATGAGAAGATGATAAAGAATCGATATCCATTATCGAGAATTGACGATTTGTTCGATCGATTGGTTAAGTGAAGCCAAGGTATTCTCTCAACTAGATTTGGCAACGGGATTTCATCAGCTTAGAGTGCAAAGGATGTCATCTCTTTGATGGTGTTTCGGATGAGATATGGATGCCGTTCGGACTAACTAATGCGCCGGCATTCTTTATGGATTTGATGAATATAATTTTCCGAGGGTACTTGGATAGATTTGTGTTGGTCTTCATAGATGACATTTTGATATATTCTAAGGATGAGAAGGAGCATGAAGTTCATCTTAGAGTTATGCTTGAAATGTTGAGGGAGCATCAGTTGAAGGCTAAGTTTTCGAAGTGTCATTTTTGGAAGGAGGAAGTGAAGTTCCTTGGTCATGTCGTCTCAGAGAAACGGTTGTCGGTAGATCCAACTAAGATTGAGGCAGTGAATAATTGGAAGAGACCCGAGATCGTGACCGAGATTAAGAGCTTTCTTGGATTGGTTGTATATTATCGAAGGTTTATAAAGGATTTTTCGTGGATAGTTGCAACGATGACTTACGCGAAAGGAAGTGAAGTTCGTATGGACTGATAAGTATGAGGAAGCATTCCATAACTTGAAATGCTTATTGACCCATGCATCGGTGTTGGTGGTTCCAAAGGGGAATCAAGGTTTAGCTATTTATACTGATGCTGTGGAATTGGATTGGGAACTTTTGTTGATGCAAAGAGGTAAAGTGATTACTTATGGTTCTAGACAGCTCAGACCACATAAAGTTAGGTATCCAACGCATGACTTGGAGTTAGCTGCTGTTATATTTGCTTTGAAGGTGTGGAGGCATTATCTTTTGGGAGAGCGATTTGATCTTTACACTGATCATAAGTCGTTGAAGTACTTGTTCTCTAAGAAGGAGCTGAACATGAGACTGCAGAGATGGTTGTAGTTTATTGCTGTCTATGATTTTGGAATTGAGTATACACCCGAAGAAGGAAACAAGGTGGCGAATGCACTCAGCCGGATACATTAGAATGCAGTATTGGCTATGATTGCAAAGTGGAAAGATTTGGAAGCATTATCAGCTTGTAGTGTGCAGTTTAGATCCGAGGTAGGTTCAAGTGCAGGAAGTGTTGTGTTGTCTTGTTTATAAGTCCGACCAGTAATGATTGAGAAGATGGCTTCTAAGCAATAGGACGATCCAGTTTTGGCTGAATGAATCAAAAGGTTGAGGAAAGGAACGTAAAGCGATGACCTAAAGGATTTCAGTCTTGACCAAAATGGGTGGTTGAGGAAGAAAGGAAGGTTGTGTATTCTGAATATAGAGACATGAGGAAGGAAGTTTTGGAAGAGTGCCATCGTTCGAAGTTCACTATCCATCCAAGAGGAATGAAGATGTGTCGGGATATGAAGAGAAGTTTCTTCTGGAAAGGTATGAAATGAGACATTGGGGTATGTGTTAAGCGGTGCTTGAATTGCCAACAGGCAAAGGCTAAACACTAGAAGCCTAGTGGATTGCTTCGACCGTTAGAAGTCCCGATGTGGAAATGAGATTCCTAATGGTAAGTCAACTAGGACGACACCTAATTTGGCGAATTTATTTATGAAGAATGAAGTTATACTGCACAGGATTCCTAGTGGTATTGTCACTGATAGATATTCTTTATTTACTAATGAGTTCTGGAAGAGTCTACAGGAAGCATTAGGAGTCAAGCTCAACATGAGTACCGCTTACCAACCATGGACTAATGGAAAAGTAGAAAGAGTTAAAAAAATCTTGGGGAATTTATTAAGAGCTTGTGTATTGGATTTTGAAGGATCATGGGAGGACCATTTTCATCTAGTCGACTTCTCGTATAACAATAATTATCAGACTAGCATTGGGATGGCACCATTTGAAGCTTTGTATGGAAGACCATGTAAGTCTCTCGTATGTTGGTTGGAGACCGGGGATAGATTGGTTCTTGGTCCGGATTTGGTGAAGGAAGCTGCGGAGAAGATTAAGTTGATCCGATTTAGGATGAAGGAAGCTCAATCCAGACAGAAAAGTTATGCTGATAGTAGAAGGAAAGATTTGGAATTTTTAGTCGGAGAATAGGTGTTCATTAAGGTTTCACCGATGAAGGGTGTAATTAGATTTGAAAAGTCAGGAAAGTCAGCACCTATATTCGTTGAACATTTTTGCATTGAGAGGATTGGGAAACTCGCTTATAGAGTTGAGTTACAAAGTAATTTGGCTGGAGTCCATGATGTTTTCTATGTTTCTCATCTTAGGAAACGTGTTAGAGACCCGAAGACTACCATAGCACCTACAGTGTTAGAAGATTTAGTAGTAGAACCGGATTTGACTATAGTTAGAAGCCGATTCAGATTATGGCTAGAGATGAGAAAAAGTTGAGAAACAAGACAGTCAAGTGAGTAAAGGTTTAGTGGAGTGATGATGCTAGAGACTGTAATTGGGAAATAGAGAGCAGGATTAGAGACTCTTTCCCTGATTTTTTTAATGGTATGTTCTACCTTTGATTGTTTTGTTGTGTACCTTATCGTAATTTCTAGGGCGAATTTTTTTTGATGGGGAGTCTGTAACACCCCATATTTTTATAACATTATTTAGAATAAGTAATTAGGTAAATTAAATAAATAATGTGGAGATTAACAAGTTGATAATTGATTAGCTAAAAGGTAGCCGTGCCATGTTAGTGTGCAAACTAAAATGAAATAACCTAAGCTAATGTGTTACGATATGAGAAAGGCAGTATGGAAAAATAGGTGGAGCTTATACCCGAAACCCTTAGGAGATGGAAACTCACGTTTATTTCATTTTACTCAAACTAAAACAGTAAGACCGACCACCATCATCATTCTCAAGAAGAAGATTAAAGCCAGAATTCAAGGGAAGGGAAACAGTAAATTAAATCATTATCAAATCTCGCATCTATAATCTCAAAGCTAAGGTGAATAATTACTAAGTCCCAAATTCATTTAGTTTTCGGTTTTAAGATTAGACCCGATATGAGTTTGCAAGTATATGCCATGTTTTGATGATTAAAGTTGTGTGTGTTTTTTATGGATTATATATGCTCATGTTAGTTTATAATATGTTTGACATGAAAACCCTGTTTAATGACATCCAAATGCCTTGAAAATTTAAATATAGATCGAAAATGTTATTTTAGAGATGGATCTCGATTTTCGTAAATTTTTGATTTAATATGGATTTTATATTAATGTTCTAGTGAAGGAAATTATTTATCGGGTTATAAATTATTTTTGGCTAAAATAATAATTATTTAGGGTTGAAATTTCTATATGTTAGACAATATATTAAAATATATTTTTTGGGATTTTTTTTAGATTTTTCCTAAGTGTTTTGATGAATATATAAAATTATTTAAGGTATAGGACTTAAATGTTTTATATATTTAATTAAGGAGAAGGGGCATTTTGTGAAATAAAATGATTATTTAATTTTAAAAATAGTGGCAGCACATTTACGAAAAGTAATTGTTAACCAATGAGAATTTTACAAACAAATGCCGGTTAGTTGAAAAGTTTTCTTTTTAAGTTAAAAACAAAGAAATCACACTTTTTACATGTTCCAGTCTTTACGGCAATAAACCTTCCGACCCGGACCTTCCTACAAGGTCGAAAGGTTGGAAGTTTCGACAAGGTCAAACCAATGCATATGGTATTGAGCTACTTGGTACATAATGAATTGGACAGAGTCGAAGGGTTCTA
Organism: Allium cepa; assembly: GCA_030765085.1. Lineage (NCBI taxonomy): Eukaryota > Viridiplantae > Streptophyta > Magnoliopsida > Asparagales > Amaryllidaceae > Allium > Allium cepa. The sequence goes on from CM060934.1 coordinate 211,087,002, forward strand.
AGTCGAAAGGTTGATGGCCAAAGAGATTGGGGTATGTTTGTTTTATAAATCAAAGCTTTCACCTACTTTTCTTTCGAATAAGAGCTTTCGACTTGGTTGCTTTCAACCGGGTCAAATGTTTTAAATAAAGGTTTTTAAACCTTCTGATACAGTTGAAAGGTTGCTGCTTCTTTATTACTACTTTGTTTTGAAACCTTCCGACATAGTTGAAAGGTTATTTCCATTTTATATAAATGTTTTGTTTTGAACCTTCCGACAAAGTCCAAAGGTTTACTTTGATTTATTTCGAAAGGTTTACTTGTTTTAAAAACTAGCCGCTTCTCCATGCCTTCGAAAAAGCTTTTGACTTAGGTGATTTACCCTTGTTTTATACATTAAAGTATAACCCAAAGCTTTCGAAAGAGTTGTTTAAAGGTTATGTTTAAAGCTTTCGAAGCAGAGCTTTCAACTTAGTCGAAAGGTTGCTTCAATAGAGTCGAAAGGTTTTAAAAGAAGGTTTCCACTTGCTTTAAATTGAATCTAGTAAGTTTTTGAAAGGTTTATTCGAATGGTTTCAAAAGGTTTTAGCTGAATGATTTCGAAAGGTTTAGTTCAAAGGTTTCGAAAGGTTTATTGGATGATTTCGAAAGGTTTATAAGGAAGGTTTTCCAAAGGTTTTTCCAAGCAATGTTTTAAAGTTTTTTTTAAAGAAGGATGTCCAAAGTTTTATAGCTTTCGAAAGGTTTTCTTTTCAATAGTCGAAAGGTTTGAGGAATGAATCCGAAAGGTTTGATGTTTGATTTTGAAGGAGATGATTTCAAAAGTTTAGAAAGAGGTTCTTTCAAATGGTTAAATGTTTTCGTCAACTAATTTTTGAATAAAAAATATATACAGGTAAATAGGCACAAGGAAGAAATTGCAAAAAAAAATTAGTCTCAGGGACGACAAGTTTGTTTTTTAGTCTAGAGGACACTTTTTAGTGTAAATTGAAAATGATAGTTACAACTATCATTCTGTGATTTACACTAAAAAGTGTCCTTCAGTCTAAAAAACAAACTTCTTGTCCTTGAGACTAAATTTTTCTTTAACTTTTTTCTTGAGCCTAAAAACCCCAAATATATGTATGACATGGTGATATGATTTTGTGTAAAGTATAAAGATTGTATACTTTTCTTTATTTAAGTTTGATTTAAAGGTTTTAAATCATTATGAAAATGTTTTCAAGGAAAATTATGGGAGGGGATCCTTGAGTGAAAATGGATCAGATATTAGAAAACCAGATGGCACAAGTATGGGATCATACCCTATACATTAGTTAATAGCCACAGCTAATTGTTGTCCAAAATCCAGGTTGTAGGCTTTGTCACAGATAGACTAAAATTATGATTACACACCAGAATGAATATATGTTTGTATACATATAGGTTGTTGGTTAGCCCAAAAACCCAATAGGATCGGGAAGATTTGGGAGATGATTAAGGACAGACCGTCCAGAAGTGAAGTATTTAACAGACAGTTAAGGACAGACGGTCCAGATGGGAAATGTTTAACAGATAGTTAAGGATGGATAATCCAGAAGAAGAATATCTAACGGATGTTAGGTTAATTTTGATTTTATTCTCTGGTAGGCCCGAGTCAGCTAAAGGTTAAAAGTTATACAAATAAAACTTGTGTGTTTGAGCAGATAGTTCATTATTACCTAATATTTATGTATGTTTACGTGATGATTGCTTTAAAGTATTTAACTATTGTGGACGCAGGAGCATAACATATGCTTTTATGAAAGGTTTTGCAAAGATATGTGTTAAAAGGATGTTGGTGTGGGTAAACTCATTCCGTTAAGCAGCATGTTCTCACTTAGCATAATTATTCTGTGATGTATTCTGGGGTGTATAATATTATTCACAACAGGCTTTATGTCTGACTCAAAGTTTATGTTTTTCCCTTAAACTCTTGGATGCTCAAAAATGATTTGAGTAGGCTAAGGGTTAAGGTTCTTTTCAGGTTTTAGAATGTTGACGAATAAGCTACGGGAGGCATGCAGGAGGCAACGGATAGCTACTTAGGATTTGCAGTGTTTGTTATGTTTTGATGGATTTTCTGCCTCGTCCTTTGTATTAGGTCTATTATGATCATATGACACTGATCAACCAAGGGGGTATATTCATATACCGCACTTTGTGTAGTTTGTAATAATTATATTTGATATGTGCCCTGGAACAATTTAGGGTTATGTGTTATGAATGTGAAACATTTGATTTCGAAATGTAATGAAGTAAATATGGTTCTTGAAATCTGTGTTTTGTTTCATATGCAAGTGCTTCTGGTATTATTGATACCATTAACATAGCTGTATTTAGTCACCGGAAGATAATACTATAGATGACTGCAGTATCTGTAGTGCTTAGTTTTGGCCCTGTAGATAGGGGATGTTATAACCTATGTTGAATCCATCAGTTCATTGAAGACAAGCACAAGGCTTTTTAAGGTGAGGAAATTTAAATGGAATCTATATATTTATTGTCCTATTTTTTTTCCAGGAAAAGGTCTTGATTTCCTTTATCTCTTAATCATGTTAATAACATTGATCTATGAGAACGTAATCAAGCACAACCAATGTGAGCACTAGATCTAGAACTAGCATGACGCATTAGAAGGGTTTTCTCGACCAATGATCCAAGAACCATTAACATCAGAGGAACAAATTGGCGAGCTTCTTATGGTTTTTCGGGAGGATGGATAAACTTATCGAAAGTCTGTGTATTATCAAATAGGGATTGCATATTGATAAATGATCAAAGAACCATCGTATATCTCAAAGGAAAGCTGATGGTTCAAGTTGTTAACAACCGATATGATTCTCGAGAGATTTTAATCTCAAATTTATTATAATTAAAAATAAAAACTAATAAAAACCGACATGATTCTCGAGAGATTTTAATCTCAAATTTATTATAATTAAAAATAATAATTAATAATAAGACGAAGATATGCGACACTATGCATAAAATGTGCATTGTAAGTCTGAAGATGATTATCAGTGACCATCACCGAAGTTGATTGAAGAGATGGAGGTTGATTCATCAATGGGAGAGAAATACGCGAGTGGTGGTGAGAAAGATTAGATCGGAGAACTTCATCGATGTTTATGAGTTCTAGGGTATGGAAGAGGTCATGCGGTTTGAATCATCAGATCGGCAACTGTAATGATGGTAGATCTCCTTAGTGACCAGCATCTCAATGACGAAGTCGGTGAAGGTGAAAATGGCACATGGTAGCGGCGATAATAATGCAAATGTGGTGAATAAATGTGGATAGCATTTAGGTGTTGTAACGACATGGCATTTCACCGCTTTGATTAGTGAATATTTATTCAATTTAAAAATTCAATATCTTGGTTTTATAATGAAAATAAACTCATTTTAATAAATTAATAATGATGATAAGATCATTTTCAAAATTGGTTTACCAAATTAAATAGTTCGTAGAAAAATATAAGATGCGACCGAAAAATGTTTTTCAAAATTTCGACCTTTCGACATGGAAAATTGTTGGAAACGTTGTTCGTCTTTGTGCACCGTATACACATATATATAAAAGTTCATTAACCAAATAATAATACACTTAGAAATAAATTATCTTATGTTAATTTGGATTAGTAAGTGATGTGACAAGACATATTTTTATAAATAATGACCTTATATATATATAAGTATTGTCACATTGACCGTATATAAATCCAGTGGCTCCAAATCATGATTTTTTTTAACCGTATATAAATCCAGTGGATACAACATTCATATTGACCACTTCCTCAAGTTTTTAGTCTAGATATGTCAAAAACGCTTGTCTTTAATACCCATTTTTGAATCTATGTTTTGAAGGCGAAAATATCACCTATTCTTTTGACCGTAAATTTTTCAAAAATGATCCAAATTGAATGATTCTTTTTTTGTAATGATAGAGAAAGAAATTTCCTAAAACTTTATGTTGATTAGTTTCCGAAATTCTGAGAGTAAAATTGGTGAAAAGCCGAAAGCAAGATGACCTATTTTTGGGTTACTTTTTGGAGTTGTAAAGCTTTTCAAGTTCTAAAACATTTCAAGATTAGGAAAGCTTTATGGTGAGTAAATTCTAACCTTTTTGGGAAAGATTTTATCTATATATGATTGTCATTATGGCTAAATGGATGATGTTTGTTGTATGGATTATGACTTGGTTTTAACAGATATATGTGCAAATATGTGGTTAGCATTATATATGAAAACAATGGTTTAAGTGTTATGTTTGGATATAAATTTGTGAACTTGATATGTTATGAAAATGATATCCTTGTGTATGTGAGATCTTGGATTTTGGTCAAATAGTTATGGAAAGGTTAGTTGTTTGGAATGTTCAAAGGACTTGAGATCTATTTGGAAATCTAATCATTTACTTGTTTTAAGTTAGTAAATGTTTTTGTTTAAATTCTAACTCAAGTTAAGGTTTTGAAAACCCTTTCTTTCATGTATTAAAAGACAATCCAAAGTGAAAGGTTAAAGTTTCAGATGGTAACTTAGAGATGCAAATTCTAAGTTATTGCGTCCATAGCGATAGTTGTTATGGATGCAGTTCGAAAAAGTTTCATTTCTAACTTTAAAGTTATCTTTTAAAAATGATTTGAAAACCTATTTTCAAACGTAATTAGCAACACATAAGTTAATTATAACTTGGTTAAGTATGTTTAATAATTAATTAATTTATTAATTAAGGATAACTATTTATTAATTAATCAGTAATTAGGTTTGTAATTAGTGACTAATTAGTTTAAGTAAATTATTAAGAAGTTTTAATTAATGATTAATTAAGTTAAAAGGGTTATTATTTTTATATAATCAATTTTAATTATTTTAGTTATGATTTAATTAAAGTTGAGTTATTCAATTAAGTATTATTTAATTAAAGATTAATTGCTTACTTAATTATTACTTAACAAGGGATTAATTTTAAGTAAATGCTTATTTGTTTAAATTTTGATTATTAATTTACTTTTAATTAATTAAGACTTAATTATGATTTGATTTTGTTTATTTAAGATTTGATTAAGCTTTAATTTATATTAAATTATGATTTAATTATTGAAAGTTATTGTAAACTTTATCGGCTATGTTTTAAGTTGGGTTCTTTTCTAAGTGGCTTAATTTTAACCAAAGGATCTCTTGTCCATGATTTTAAATAGACAAACAACTGTGAATAAGTTAGAATGTGATTGTTTGTGTTGTATGGACATTCATTAGCAGAATAAAAACACGATTCCGCTATAGGGTAATTGTTTGGATTGTTTGGACATGTGTTTAGTAAAATAAATCACCGTTCTGCTATTAATTGATTGAATTGTTTTAGACATCTATTTAGTAGGACAAATCACCATCCTGCTATTATGGTGTTTAGACATGTACATGCTAGTTGAGTTGTATCGATATGTTATTACCTAATTTGATAATTGGTTGGATTTACATATATACTGGCTTATGTAGATAATTGATAAGTGCCTTGGAATTAAATTAAAATTAAATGATAACTTGAATCAGTACTGTTAGGACTGCTAAGTCTCGTTTGGAATTTGTAAAGTATGGTTTTGAATTTACTTATTCTTTGATTATTTGAGACTAAGGGTTTATAAATGGTTTTTCAAGTTATATAATTCTTATAGAGATATTTATAAATGATAACTTGTGTATAGAAAGGGTTTTACTATCGAAAAGGGTTATTAAGGTGTTTTACAAATGATGTTTTGTAAATGATATTTACAAAGGAATATAGAAAGGTTTATATAAAGAGTTTTAAAAATAGGGAAAAAGGTTTATAAATCATTTTAGAGATTTGAAAAGAGATCTATAAACTAGCTTAAGGATTTATAAAAGTGGGTTATAACTTTATTTTGAAAGTTATAAGTTAATTGAAATATGCGAAGCATGATGTTTTATTTGGGAGAAATATTTGGTTATTTAATATGGGATTTGAAAAGAAGAAAACTTTGAAAAGTTTATAAATATACTTATACTGATAAGATATGTATATAATTTAGTTTTCAAGGCATGAAAAGTAAAATGTTTTGGTAATATACTTATAACATTGATATAAGTATATAAATGTTTCCCAAGTATAAAAGGAAATGTAAGGGTTTGGGAATAGTGTTTTAAAAAGATCTCATGATCAGGTTTTATAAAGCGGTTTTATTAGTTAACGAGAATTAACAAAGGCTTAGTGGATATCATATGGAAATTAAACCATGATTAGATGCTTGTTTATTTGATAGTTAAATAATCAACTATCAAATCTAAAGGAAACGTAACTTTGAAATATCTAGGAGAAACATGAGAATTATATGGTACAGTTACCTTCGAAGGTGCTATATTGTACGTGTAAACTCATTTCGTTCTTCTAGGATGAATAATAAGGAAATTCGTCCACAAACGGTTAGGAGGTGAACTCCGCTCTTGTCATCTGTCTGTTTATTTTCTAAAGAACCAGATTGAGTTTACCGAAAATATCGAAAGTTATTTCGAAGAGATCGGAATCGGATATGCTATCTGAAAACCACTTCGATCCAACTCAAGCATTTGAAATGGAGATACCTTGAAGCATGGGATCAAAGACGGAGCCATTGAAGTGCAATGGCTGCTTGTTACTAATCCTAAGGGTGGTTCCAAAATGGATGTAGTAGAAGTAGTGCCTTCGGTTTGTCCTTATCCTGGACAACTTGTATGGGTAAATGTTGGCACTGCATTAACGCATGGAGGGCAGCGTCAGCATTCCAAGAAGGATTGCTATTCAGAAAGGTAAAAAGTAGCCTCAAGCCTTATCAATCGAGAATAAATATGGAAGATGCAGCAAAGCTATGTGGGTTGCACCCATTAGGGTATGTTGTCATCCTTCTAGATACGATACATGTACATATTTATGGATTGGTTGTGCATGAGAGATTGATATGAAAAGGGTTGCAAAGCAACCAGGATGATGACATATTCAGTAATATCTAGTAAGGAATAGGCCGATCTTGTGTTGGCAGGGGTCGCTAGGTACGATCTCGTTACATTTATAGACGTGCACTGTGATGGGCAGTATTCTAGTAGCCTAGTCTTTAATTGGAATCCATTCTCCAATACGAGCTTTACAGTTTTAGTTATATATTAAGTATGTTGGAACGTGAGATGCAAGCATTCCAGCTATTTTAATAATTTACTTTGAACCATTAGACATTATTATAATATCACTAAATTTTTATAAAAGCGTTTTTGTTATCATAAGGTAAAAACACGTTCGTGTTTATGTGTGGCATGTTCTTACGAGGTACATTTGATTTTAAAAGAGTTTTAACGCAATAATTCAGTTGATTTAAGTTTATTCACACCAGAATCATGTCTCACCCGATGTTTTATTTTGTTTCCCTAATACTCTTGGGTGCTCAAATTTTTATGAGCAGCCAAGTAGTTTAGGTTTCTACGGATGCATTTTTTGAAGGAGCTTAGAGAAAAAGGCTTCATCGTTAGATAGTTTATCATCTTGTTCCGCTGTATATTATGTACTCTATATCTATGTGTAAGGATAGGCTGTTATAAATGTCCTTAGTAAGAAATTGTATTAGTATGACTCTGATGTATCATTTTGTAAGTGACTTTGTAAAGTATTATGTGACTAATATATGTTATCCCATTGCGTTGTGAGATTCTGTGTTTGTTCTTGGTTCTTCTATCTTCTATCTTCTTCTTTCTTTCCCCTAACGACTGGTGTTTTTCTACACTTGATTACTCGACAAGAAATACAGTGGACGTATTAGTGTCGATTTTTTAGAATTGAAAAGCCAGGTTCGTTACAGGTGGCATGGAAGGAGAGGCAAATTTATTGAATAAGCTATAATTTTATTTATTATATTTTAATCCTTATAAGTTTTGATAATCCTAACACTCACATACAAGTTATGTTTAATGCGCAACTTGTGTTATTGAGCTCGTATTCGCCTTCTAAACATTTAGGTACATGTTAAGTTATTTTAGGATGCTTGATAAATTATACATTCTAAATGAAAAAATAAATGTATGTATGTATATATATATATATATATATATATATATATTGAAAATTGGTTCTTTATTGATGACTTGGAAAGAACCGTTAATCAATTTGTAACGGCTCGCACCTCTAGACACACCGATCCAAAGCTCAAAAATGACACTGAACCCGTGTCATGCTAAGAAGTACGGATCGTTAGATTTTTTTTGATTTGCACAATACAAAAACAAATAATTTTAAAACATTTAACACCTTCATATTTCACAATAGAATGAAATAAAATACAATTGCTAAAAATAATCTCAAATTAGCATTGTTTTTAAATAGTCACGGTCCATACAAGAATTGATAAAATAGAGTCTTCAAACAACAATACAAAATAAGTCTACATGATAGGTAGGATAAGGTACAATGGAGAATAATTATATATATATATATGTGTGTATGTATGTATGTATGTATGTATGTATGTATGTATGTATTTATATACGTATGTTTGTATGTATCTGAAGTGCTAAGTCGCCTCCTCCATGCATCATATCCTGCTCACTTCACCTACTGCCTGTCCTCCTTAAATTGATATAAAGAGGGAGAAATGGGGGAGATCAAATAGTGTATGCTGAGCCAATTATATCACAAGTGGTGTGGTGTTGACAAGTAATTAAAGTTTGGTTGTAACCTACACATTCTAGTGGTGTTCCATTGTGTGCGTGAACTATATATAAGGAATTGGTTACTTTTAGTTTATGGGTTGGCTATCCTTAGTGCGCGTAAATCCAACTATGATTTATGAAATTTTCCACTCACAAGTGTTACATACTGAAACTAAATAATTGTAGAAATATCTCTAGTTCATGGTCTCAATGATAGACCACCTAATTATACATTGAGTTAACATTCTCGATGGTAATGTTTTACTATGCATTGAGTTAACATTCTCAATGGCAGTTGCGTGGATTGCATCTAACAGAGTATATTCAAAATGCTAAGCTTACACACCGTGTTAATGATTCTGGTATAATCATGTGGATTAACAATCCCAATGATAACTTGTTACTTAAGCATTAAGTAACCTTCTTATTAGCGCACGTATATATAGTGGTTTGTATTAAAACATACTTTACTTACGTAACATGTAATAATTAATGAAGTTAGTTCTAATTAAAATAGTTCTAAAATCAACTACTATATTTTCATAAAACCCCTTTGAAGCTTTGAATCAAATACACATACACACATACATAAATACTATTACATACACACATACGCACACTCGCATCCACACAAACAAAAACAAAATTTGTAGTGAAAAAAATAAAAATTATATCCAAATATTTTGTGAACTAGAATATATGCCTTTTAAACAAAGATCTTGTACTAGCCTAGATTCAACTGTTAAAATAAGAAACAAATGACTAGATTAATGTATCCCGCTAGCTTTTAAAAATAATAGCAAAATTTGTTTTAAAATAATCAAAACATAAGACAATCAAGTCTTCATATTTTGTCGTCAGCTATAATTAATTAAAGAAATTATTCAAAGTTTTATTTATATAACACTTGCATGGAAACATTCAAATCTAAATCTTGTATTATGAAAACTGGCTTACTAACAAGATTGTTCCATAAAAAGAATTTAACAACAATAAAAATAGACGACATGGGAATACAAAATTTATAATAATAAGGTCTAGATCTAGGTTAAACATATAAAATGAATAAACATACATAATAGCGATGAATAAAATCATTATTATTCATAACATACAAATAACAGAGAGCATAACATATGGTTTTATCAATTAAATCCACATGATAAGAATATACGGTTGATTCAAAAAGGAAGAATTGAGATATTTAAGTCATAATCCACATTCACACATATGACCAAAAGGAGAAAAAAATAATTAAAGTGATGTAAATGATATATAAGAAAAATATAGAATTACCCCAAGATGAAGGCAAAAGAAACACCTTGAATGATAGAATAAATTCTAAATCCAGTAAATCAATCTCTTGATCTGTAGCAACAAAGAGATAACCACCTATTTCTTTTTAATTTTGTTTTGACAATTTTTTTGAATTTTGGAGCTTTTTCCACCATTAGAATTCGACCCATGACGTACTGTATTGAGAGGAAAATGACAGCGCAATATTCAATTAAAGGAGAAAATAAACGAGTAGTTAAGGTATGGTCTTTTTCTCCCTTTTGATTAAGATGCCCTTTCATTTCGAATTCAAAAAAACCATCCCCTTCTCTACATTATGGTTGGCCGTCATTTATGGGCTTTGCGTCCAATTTTTTTTTCAAAATCCAGTTAGTATTAACTCTATTTATATTCAATTTAAATTTCCTATCGATATCGTATACCGATACATACGTTTATAACTTTTATACACACACATTATTAAATACTAATGGAAATCAAACAAATCAGGTAATAATTATTTTTAACAAATAGTATTTCACAAATTTTAATTTATTTAATTTATTTAGATCCCTTTTTAGTATTTATTATGTTTAGATTGAATTTAAACATTCTACCGATAACGTATATCGATATGCGCGTTTATAGCTTTCGAATAAAAACATTTTATTAAATGCTAATAGCATTAAAATAAATTAAATAAAATTTTATAATTAAAAATTCATAAATATTAATTAATTTAATTAATTTTCAACTATTGAAAATCAATTAAATCGCGTGGTTTATTAGGAATATTCATCATTTCAGTTGTGCGACTCAAATGTAAATTTAATCAGCGATTAATATTGAATGATTCCAATCTTAACGTTCACACATCATTTTAGCTAGTAGTGTGACATTTTGGCTGAGTTTATTGCTTACACATCTTTTGATAAAATCCAATTATGCTTACTATAAGTGTTAACCATTAGTGACAATTATGTACACCAATTCTCTTCTTTAAAACTATATTACTTTGGACTTTATGGAACTTTGTAATGGTTAAAATTCCAATATAAACTATATTCAACTCTATAGTACAAACACAAAGTCCTTGGTTCAACAATAACAATGATCATTAATAGAACTACTTTGGCCAGAGATTTTGAGTTTGAATTGATTTTAGTTGACCGTAATCTAACCCCATATAACCGAGGAGATGAATCCTCTCTTGAATAGTGTTTCACTTCCAATATTCCACTCAACCCAACTATAATGTCTCCAGTCGTGATTTAACTATAATCAAAGATGAGCTTTCATATTGAAAGTGGACAGTATTTTCAAGTCAAGAGAACTATGTAAATTCGTTACATCAATATTTTATGTTTGACCTTAGTTATATTAACCAACAGAAAACTATCGAGCGAGTCATTCCATAATTATCCAATAACTATCAGTATGTAACCCCTTAATACTCCCAGCAGTCGTGAATAATAAACCGCCAAATATTTGGACAGTGTTATGTATTATAGTCTCAATGGATGCATTGATATCCCATCTCGATGCATCTTAACTGGGAATATTTAAAATGATGTGTTTGTTATGTTGTGATACTGTATTTATGATTGCAATTATTTATAATTACTAACACAAGCACAAGGTTTAGGTATTTTCCATTAAATATATTTTAATCAAACATTTAATTATACATTTCATATTATAACAAATATATAACAGAAAGAAAAAACCTTTATTACGAAGGAGAACTGATTATACAGTTAATAATTCATAATAAATTACAGAATTGCCCCTATGACATACCCCTAACTCTATCAATCTCTCACTTGCACTTGAGACAAATTATGGAATCTCAGTCTCATTCTATTTATCAGCCGCTCGAGTGCGACCGAGCTTGGCTCTTAGTGAATGGATCTGCTATGTTGTCCTTGGTATCTACCCTTTGTCTCACGACCTCTAATAAGGTGGAACTTCTGAAAAATATGTTGTGACTTCTTCTGTGCTCTAGCTCATTTGCGATATGTTTTTCCACGCTGTTATCGAAGAAAAATGCCATTAGATTTTTTATGTTGGGAATCACTCCGAACTCACTTAAAAACTTATGCATTCGGACCACCTCTTTAGCCGCTTCATTGAGGGCAATGTACTCAGCCTCCATCGTCGAATCAACCACCGTTTCTTGTTTAGAACTTTTCCAACTATTGGATCTACTATTAAGCATAAAGACATAACCTAACACCAATTTACTAGCATCAATATCACTTTGAAGGCTTGAATCCATATACCCTTTCGTAAGAAGGTCTTTATTTTCATATATGAGGAATAAGTCTCGAGTATTTCTGAAATACTTTAGTATATATTTTACGGTCGTTCAATGCTTTTCTCCTTGATTGAGTTGGTATCGGCTTATGCATCCTAATGTGTATGCCACATACGATCTAGTGCATGGCATATCATACATTATGGATCCCATGGCTAATGCATAATGTGTACGCCACATACGATCTAGTACATGGCATATCATACAATATAGATCCTATTGCTAATGCATAGGGGATCCTCTTTGTATGATCTTTCTCTTCATCGGTATGAGGAGCTTTCTTCTTAGAAAGTATGACTCCGGACTACATTGGAATGTTTCCACCCTTAGAATTCTCCATATTGAACCTCTTTAGTATGGCATCTATGTACAGGGATTGAGACAATCCCAATAGCCTTTTAGATCTATCTCTATACATCGCTATACCTATTATATAGGTTAGTTCCCCCAAATCCTTCGTACAGAAGTTCTTGGAAAGCCAAGCTTTCACTGATTGCAATAACGAAATGCCATTGCAAATCAATAGAAGATCGTTGACATATAGCCCTAAGAATACGATAGCGTTGCCCTATTCCTTTCTATATACATATGATTTCTCCACTATGAAAACCAAACTGTTTGATTACCTTATCAAAATATTTGTTCCAACTTTTTGAAGCTTGTTTAAGTCCATAAATTGACTTTATCTTGCAAGCCTTGCCCTCACTATCATTGTCCATAAAATCCTCAAGCCGTGACATACAAAAGGTTTCTTATAAATCACCATTTAAAAATGCCATCTTTACATCCATTTTCCATATTTCATAGTCACAGAATTTAGCAATGGCCAGCATGATCTGGATAGACTTAAGCATGGCTATAAGCAAAAAGACATTGTTATAATCAACACTTTGAATTTGATGATATCCTTTTGCAACCAGCCTAGCCTTGTAAATCTCTACTTGTCCATCTGCATTTAGCTTTTTCTTAAAAAATCCATTTGCAGTCGATGAATTTCATCCCTTTGGGTACATCCGACAAAGTTCATACTTTATTTCTGTACATGGAATCCATCTTGGATTTCATTGCTCTAATCTAAAGTGCAGATTCTTTACTTTGCAACGCTTGTTAGAAAGACAGAGGAGTGTTGTCATCTAAGACATAATCCTCCTCGCCATCCATGAGAAAACCATAGTATCTTTCTGGTATGCGAGATTCTCCACTAAACCTTCTAATAGATATGTGTTTTTGTATATAGATGAACTCGATTCTACTAGTTCGGCCTCGGTGTTAATTTCTTAGATCTCATCTAAGTTTACAACACACTGTTAGATTCATTCGGTAGAAATTCCTTTTAAAAAAATAGTATATCGAGAAACAATACCTTTTATTTCTCGTACTGGAGAATATATATATATATATATATATATATATATCCCATTGAGTTTTCGGAATATCCTATAAATTTACACAGTACAATCTTTCCTTTAGTTTATTCGAACCAATGTTCTTAGTGTAGGTCAGACAACCCCACACCTTTAAATAACCGAGTTAGAGTTTTTACCATACCACATCTTATATAATGTTTTTAGTCATAGATTTAGTGGACAACAAGTTTGACATATGAGTTGCGATTTCCAGTGCATTGCCCCCAATAGGACAGAGGTAACTCAGCCTTGCTCATCATGGAATGAACCATATCTAATAGGATTCGGTTCCTTCGCTCCAACACACTATTGTGTTATGGAGTATAGGATGAAGTAACCTAAGAGATAATCCCATTATCTTTTAAGTATTGTTCGAATTCCTATCCAACGTATTCACATACTCGATTAGATCGAAAAATCTTAATCTTGCAGTTCGTTTGATTTTCTACCACATTCTTGCACTCAACAAATTTCTCACAGAAATTGGATTTGTTCTCCATAAGGTAAACATATCCTAGTCTAGAAAAATCATCAATGAAGGTAACAAATTAAGAGCTATTATCTTTGGTGATTATAGGTATCGAGCCTCATACATTGCCATGTACTAACCCTAAGAGTTCATCAACTCTTTAATTGCTCCCATTAAAGGGGTTCTAAGTCATTTTACCTTTAAGATACGAATCACACGTATCAAATGATTCAGCTTGTATAGCCACTTTTTAGTTATATGACCAAGCCTATAATGCCAGAGATAACTATCATTTATATTGTTGGAAGAACTATTAACAGAACACACCCAATTACTATTGATCACATAAATGCCAATTTTAAGAACACCATCACAGACTTTATTTCCATTTAAGCTAATGTTCATAACATTATTTACATAATGAAATATATATCCAGTCTCAAACAATTTAGAAATAGACAAACTTTCATAACTAAAGTCTTTTACAAAATAGAAATTATTTAATATCAATAGTACTCCACTAGGCAAACAGTAATGATAATCTCCTACTATCGTTGCATCTATGATAGATCGTCGACAACTTGGAGCCTCATGTCTCGTATTTCCATTCAGCTCCAATTCCTAAGCCTGTATAATGAATTACATATATGAGTTTTAGATCTAGTATCTAAAACCAAGGTATTTTATTCAATTACAAAACAATTTTGAATCATAAATGTATCTGATGGAACTATAGAACCATTCTGCTTTCTTTCGCTAACAATCTTTAGGTAATTAGAGAAGTTCTTTTTCCAGTGGCCTTTCTTATGGCAGTGGTGGCATTCACTTTTGTCATTGGTCTTCTTACTTTTCTTATTCTTTCTACCCTCTATTTTATGCTTTTTCAAACCTTTTGAAGATAATGCAACGCCCTTTACAACAAGCATAACCCCATGATCTTTGGATGTAGACTCAACCAACCTCAATTTGAGGAGCCCCATGAGATTCACATTCAAATGCTTCATATTATAATTAAATATGAACGGTTCATGCTGTGGTGTAAGAGAACCAAGGACCAAATCAACTTGTTGTTCATTGCTTATCTATACATCCAATTATGAAATCCTATCAATATAGCTCGTAACCATTAGTATCTAATCATCCGTTCTCCGTCCTTTACTTATTTTGGTATTGAATGTCTTCTTCGTAAGCTCGTACCTTGTGAAATGTGGCTATTCACCAAATAGGGCCTTTAGACTATCAAATATCATGGACAGACATGTTTTCGTGTTGCCTCCACAACATCTTGTCTAACGCAGTTAGCACAAAAACCTAAGTGGTCTCTAGGTCCAAAACCAATTTCTCATAAAAAGTCTAAATTCGAGGTCCACATCATTAATGTGGGTTGTTCTTTTGGTTTGTATGTAGTAGATGACCAAAGACGCTCGTAAGTGAATGCTATCATAATCGCTCTTAGCGAATTGATATAGTTTGGTCTAGTAAGCTTCTCGTTTTCAGAAAAAGTTTTGAAGTTGACATTTTCTATAAGTTTCGATTGGTAGATTATTAGGATAATATCATAATGGATGTTCTTATAATATTAGTAAAGTTAACCTTTATGTTTCATTTTACTAATAAGCTTCCATTAGTCTTTTATATTTTGTCAAACCCAAAGTTGAAACATACAAGTCTTTCAACTTCATAAGTAGGTGTTAGGACTCATATGTCTTGGAACCTTGACTGAACAAGTCTTAGTTCCATGAACGATGGATAACTCATTATCCGTTGTATCATATACAACTTGTAACTCATGGTACCTTGCCCTAATTTCAATTTGACATAGAGTCTGCTTAATAATTCAAAATGAATCTATTCACTTGTGCATACCATATCGGGACCACCTATGCATAGTATATGTACGTTGAATTTTCTCAATAAATATATATATATATTTATCTTACCTCATTTATTCAATATTAATGACATTACACATAACATGCCCAGTTTGAGTCTGTTTAACAATCAGGGAGTATGCAAGTAATTTATTAATACACATACACGGCATATGAAAAACATTATATTAAAGATTCACAACCTTTGGTATATTATTTGGAAGATATCGACTAATGGAATAATGTATTTCTAATGAAATTCCCTTGTGGTTCAAGTGTCAGACACATCAAGAATCACAATATACATACACTTATGTATGTATTTACTCCTTAAGTCTGTTTAAGGCTTCTTTAATTTTCCACCTTTAGTTCATACATTCATATTATGTAACTTTATATTTTGGTTGACTTATATAAGAATCTTATGTATAACATTATATTAAATATATACTATAACCTTTATAGTAATACAAATATATCATATATATACATATATATTTTAGTTTATTAATTAATTTATTTATTTTAAAAAATTGAATTCAAATTTTATTAATTTTGAAAATTATATTATATACATACATGTAAACTTATATTGTCTTAAACATTTTAAGATAACATAACATATATCACTATATATCACACATGCATAAATGTACGTTATTTAATTAACTTAGTAATTAATTTGTTTCTTTTATTTATCTTATTAAAAAAATATTTCAAAAATTATTTATATGTGTGTGTATACTCAAACAAATTGAAAATTTTCATTATATTACAACCATTACAATATTTATTTATTTATTTTAAAATTACCTGTTAAATTTAATATATATGTATATATATTCGAAACAATTTTAAAAATTAGCCCAAGGCCCAACTTAAGTTGGGCCTTTTCTATTATGCACAAACTTTAGGCTTACTTCAATTTTTGGGCCAAACAGAAGGCCAGGGAGGGCAGGGTATAAGTTACCCAATCCCATCCCTAGACACTTGTAACACTCTTATCAGGGTATTTATTTACCCAAACTCATGCCTAGATACTTGTAACACCTTGTAAAATCAACCATAAATGAATTAGATAAATTAATCTAAATACGATAGGGATAAAAATGAAAATTTTGCAAAAATTGAAATTTGACCATGAAAGATATGTCATTGCGTTCGTAGAGAAATTTGGATCGATGTCCATATATAACATGCTGAAAATGGACCTCCTGCAAAGAAGTTATAGGTGTTTGAAGTTTTCGGGTATAAAATAATTTTATTAGAATTCAAATTCAAACAAATATTTAGTTCCCAATCTTGAAATTCAAAAGTTAAATGTAATTATAGTTAGGGGTTAAGTAAATGTTAATATTAACGTTAACGTTAAACAATAATTAAGGAATTAAATAAAAATAAATCAACGATAATCAAAATATTCTCGAAATTGTGGGAGCGGTCGACCCATTAACCACAACCGATTGACCGTTAGAGATTATCCGGTGAGAAGACGACGATTGACCGCTGCATGTAGTGGCAGTTAGGATTTTGGTTATCTTAACCGTAGCTGATTTTATTATTGTTAACTGACTGTCATCCAATGGTTCTGGTGCATTCTGACCACTATAAAAAAGAGCCTAGCCCCCCTCACTTTGTTCACATAATATTTTAGGAACATTAGTAAAGCTCTGTCAATTCATCTCTTCGTAGATTCATAAAACTCTATTAACGTTTTAGATAAGAAATCATATATATATATATATATACACACACATATCATTATTTATTGTTTATATTCTAAATCTCTTCTCCTCCAAACCTCTAATTTTCTGAATCTAAGGTATATACAAATCTCTTGCTGTTTATGTAAAAAAGAGATCTGAAAGTGCTCTTTGAAGGCATATCAAATCCAAAGAAGGAAAATATAAGGACCTCTATAAGTGGAAATCTTAGTTTTTCTACTTTAGTTATTGTATGGTGTAGTTTGGATTTGATATATGCCTTGGGGAGTTTTGGATTATGAAACATCGTATTAAAAATCCCCTAAATTCTCACAAAGTGGGATGTCAATTCTTAGATTGGAATCTTAATTATTTTGTACTAAAATAAAGCGATTGCATGGATTTTGCAATATATGTGTTTTACCTTCTATTCCACTTCTTATCATTTTCCTTTGGATTTGATTAAGGGATTTGATCTAGAAATGGTGTGTAAGATAAAAGGAGTTTAATAGAGTGTAAAACTTATTTAATTGTAAATTTCCATTATTATCGTTTTATTCCACTATTTTAATATAAAATAAGTTGGAATTGGATTCTAAGTACAAGTCTATTGATTTGATCTTGAAATATTGGATGGTACAAATGCTATTAATGCTATTGTGGAAATGAGACTAGTATAACATTGGAAGATTTTACGTTTAAAATGTTATTTTAGAGCATATTCTCTGCATGCCTAGAAATTAATGAATGCTTATATATATAAACTATCATAAATAATCCAAAAATGTAATGTATTAATTACATAGTTAATTAGGTTAATAATTATTATTTAAATCCTCCTTAGGAAAATGATTAATTAGGCAAAATAAGAAGAATCTCTTATAACGTCTGAATAATAAATATGGCGAGATGTGTGATTATATATTTAGAGAGTGTTATGAAATATGACTAAGTTATAGGAATGCAATGCAAGTCAAAAACACACAGAAGTCTACCTAGCTAATCTGGCTACCAACTGTGTGACTTTAGGGCTGATGCGAGACATCGCCTATACTAACTAACTATGAATGACGCGAGATTTGTCCTAATTCTATATGGTAAATCTGCCCAGCTCATCTGGACACCAGTTCTTATGGATAATCGGACTAATGTGAGACATCTCTATGGGTACGGATCATAATAGGAAGGACCTACTTTGGGGAATTGAAGGTATTAAGTGGTTGTTTAAGGACCCGCCTTTTCCCCATATATGGATTATTAAATGGTCGGGATTGTGTTTAGGCACGATAAAGGATATTTAGGAAATGTCTGCTTCAATTGAAGTATTAAGTATCCGAAGAGATTTCCATGCAATGTTAGCTAGATAGAGACCTGTGAGGAGTCCGACTTATGATTAGTTATTAAATGATGGAAGGCTATCACAATGCTGGTCTTATATGGATAGAGTCTGTCTATTTTCCATTAAAAGATATTAAATGGCATAGGTTCTATCTCCGGCATTGGTAGACATTAATAACGAAGGTTATGGGTTATGGGTTATTGATCATAGGAAAACCAGCTTTAAGGAATAAAGATAGTAAGTGGTTGTTTGAGCGCCTACTTCTTTCCCATATATGAAGTATTAGGTGATTTTGAATATAGTTTAAAATGCGAAAGACATATCCTTATTTAAATTTTACTTCCCAAGTATTTATGTACAAAGGATCAATATTTTCTATTCATAGGACATTGTTGTTCTGACTCCCCCCTCATTACAACTCAGCTTAGAGGAGGAGATGATGATCAATATAGGGATGAAAATGAGAGGACCTTGTGGTGGTAGCTTGTTTCTATTTATGCTATTTTCTGATGTATCCATTTGAAGTTAAAAATGTATTTTTGAACATGATGTAATAATTATTCTTTACATTATGTTATGGTTTTGTTTTATGACATTTGAAATAAAATGGGTACTGTTTATGCTATTATATTTTATCCTTCCCCTGTGAGTTATGAATGAATAAATAAATAACACCGTGTTTTTGTTTTTGTCAACCAACAACCTACTTTGGAATGGGTATAAGTTTCGATTGGCCTTTTCTAGGTCGAGATTTAGATCTGTTTCGATCAATGAGGAAAAGTATATGTACGAGTGGCGTATTTTTTTTGAAAATGTTTTCCCAAAATCCTTATACACGCACTACGAAAATATTTCTTTTAGCATATAATGTTATCTTAGGAAGATATAACACAAAGGACAACGTACAGATAGTTGATATGGTTAATAATCATTCTTCTTCTAAGGTTGGAAACCCTGTTCAAGGTAGACCCACCATTTGAGGGATGCCCAAATGGTTTAAACAATGCCTCGGGTAAGTGCATGAAGTCCATATTCCTTAAGCTTCACCAGCAGCAGCCACAACCCCGCCCGCCAATGCAACACCCCATCTTGTTGACTTTCCAAAGATGTGTAAGGACTTCCTCAATATGGGAGGAAGAATATATTGTAAAACAGAGGGTTTTATGGAGTCAAAGACATGGATAAATGACCTAAAAAGATGCTTCAGGAGCTCAGTTGGGAGGATCAGCTAAAGAGGAGAATAGTAGCTTTGCACCTAAAGAAAGAAGCTCGAGATTGGTGGAGTATTGTGGCCAAGGAGAATGTTGGTACTTAGTAGGATATTCACTTGGGATGAATTCAATGACACATTCGAGTCAAGGTTTATGCCAAGGGCAGGAGTAATTTTACAACTGGAGAAATTTACATAGCTTAAGCAGGGAGACTTCACTTTAAAGCAGTATATTAGTAAGTTTAAAGAATTGGCTAATTTCAAAATGAGCTTGGTCGATACACCTATGAAAAAGGCCATGAAGTTTGTGAAGGGCTTGAACTCCCCGCTTAAAGAATTATTGTTAACCTAAGTTCCCATTAGCGCCACATATGAGACGTTAATTGAGATAGTTTTGCTGCAAACAGATTGTGAGGAAGAAAATAAAGTGGAGAAGGAGAAGGTAGGACATACCCAAAATCAGACCAAGAAGGGGAGCTTTTGGGAAAATAGAAGTCGAAAGGAAAGTTCAAGAAAAGAGTAAGGTATGTAAGAGATGCCAAAAGAAGGGTCATACAGCCAAAGATTGTAGGTAAGTCTAATGGAGGAAGTTTTTAAAGGAAAGTGTTATTGCAACCACAAAGAAGGGCATCTCAAGAACCAATGCTTGAAGCTGGCAAAAGAAGGCCGAGTGGAAAAGACTACACCATTGAGGCTACCCCTATTTCGAGTAGACAACCCTCTAGAGACCATAGAAAGTCAATATTGATAGGCATAACTCCTTTTTTTTGGAGCTATAGTTTATACCCTATTTGATTCCAGAGCACCACATTCATTTATAGCTAGAAATATATAGTTAGCTCCTTAAATATTCAAACACACTTTGTCGCTAGCCCAATAGTAGTCTCTAACCCTATTAAGGGGTCAACACATCTCTCTTTGACTCGCAAAGACCTAGTTGTGGACATATGTGATATTGATTTCATACGTAACACATACATTCTAAATTTTGAAGGGTATGGACTTATCTTGGAAATGGATTGGTTGTCGTACTATAGGGAAATTTTAGATTGTGCTAGGAGGATTATATGATTAAAGAGTTTTAGAGGGCGAGACTTAGAAGTCCACTATACACCCCAACACTCAGTCGAGTCTAGTCATTTGTACCACTGATCCTATCTCATATTGAGCTTTCATCCATACCCGTAGTTCGAGAATTTCCCAATGCCTTTGAGGAAGTTTCAGGTCTTCCACCCTCAAAGGGTGATTGAGTTTAAAATTAATTTGGATAAGGACATTAGATCGATCGCTCTGCCATTAAGACACATGTCCCCAAAAGAAAGGAATGAGTGGGACAACCAAATCTCAAAGCTGTTGTAGAAAGGATTCATCTGACGGAGTACATCATAATGGGAAGCCCCTGCTAATTTCGCAACTAAGGCAGATGGCTCGTTGAGACTATACATCGCTTATAGGGAACTTAACAAGTTGGCAAGGAAGAATAGGTAACCTTTTCCTAGGGTAGATAACTTATTCAATCAACTTGTGGGAGCCAAAGTTTTCTCCTGATTGGACTTGACAATAGGAATTCATCGGTTGAGGATCACCCAAGACAAGTCTAAGACCACATTTCCCACAGCATATGGACTCAATAAGTGGGAGGTAATGCCTTTCGGATTGACAAATGTCCTCGCATACTTTGTAGATTTGATGAGCAGAGTATTTAAAGGACAACTTAATAAATTCGCCATAGTGTTTGTTGATGATATTTTAGTATTCTCCAAGAGTGAAGGAGAGCATCATAATCACTTAAAGGATCTACTAGGGAACTTGAGGAGACACTAACCTAGAGCTAAATTTGCGCCACTTTTGGAAGGAGGAAAGGTTTCTTGGACATATTGTTTATGAGCATGGATTAGCCATGGACCCCGCAAAAAGGGAAGCTATTCAAGAATGGAGAATTCCAAAGAATACAATGGAAGTTAGAAGTTTTCTCGACTTAGCAGGCTATTATAAGAAGTTCATAAAGGACTTTGCAAAAACAGAAGTCCTATTAACCGACTTGATTAAGAAGAATCCAGTCTTTTCTTAGGATGATAAATGCACTGAAGTATTCGAGAATCTTAAGGAACTATTGACAAGTGCATCTGTGCTTACCATTCCTGATGGAACAAAGCCTTTACAGTTTTTACGGATGATGCAACATAGGATTGGGAGTAGTTCTTGTGCAAGAAGGAAAGGTAGCAGCTTATGCTAGCAGGCAACTAAAGGACCATGAGGAAAGATACCCAGTTCAAAACTTGAAGTTGATAGCTATTGTTTTTGCTTGAAGATGAGGAGGCACTATCATTTGGGAGAAAGGTTTGAGTTGTTCATTGACTATAAATCACTTAATAATTATTTTCCCAAAAATATTCAAACCTTAGGCAACAAGGGTGGATGGAGTATATGGCATCATTTGACTTTGGTATATAGTATACACCGAGAAAAGGGAATGCCATCGCCGACGTCCTTAGTCGGAGGCATGCTACCTCTAGATGCTATATATAAATGGAGGCAATTGGAGTTCCTCTCAAATTTCAACTTTCAACCACCAATAGAACACATCTAAGGCTTTTTGTAGTGATGGAGGTTAGGCCGAATTTGATGGGCCACATTGGACTAGAACAAAAGAAGGCTTAGAGGATAGTGGAGATTTTTGATAAATTGAAAAGTGGATAACTTTTTCCTTACCTCGGTAGATATACAGTCGACGGGAAGGGATGTTTAAGAAGGGATGGATGGCTTTGTATCCCTATGGTTGAAAATATATTAGAGTAAGTACTTGCAGAGTGCCACCATTCAAAGATGACCATTCACCCTGAAGGAGATAAGATGTATAAGGATATGAAAAGAATTTTCTTTTGGCTGGGAATGAAGAAGACAGTGGCAAAATTTATTGCTAAATGTTGACATGTCAAAGGATAAAGGCCAAGTAAGGGAAAGTCGTTGGGTTGTTATTACCATTAAAGATTCTGACTTAGAGATGGAAGCATATTTCGATGGACTTCGTAGAAGGATTTCCTAGGAGTCATAGGGACAATGAAGCTATTTGGGTCATAGTAGATAGACTCACTAAAAGTGACCTATTGATTCCTGTTATGAACAGTTGGACCACAACTTCTCTAGCACATATTTATATTAAGTAGGTGGTTCGACCTCATGGAATTCCAATGAGCATTGTTAGTGATAGGGACCCCTTATTCACTAGCGAGTTTTAGAGGAGTTCACATGCAACTTTCGAAACATCACTGAATTTTAGCACTGCTTATCACTCACAGATCGATGGTCAAATCGAAAGGGTAAATAGAATCTTAGAGGACTTGTTGAGAGCTTGCATCATGGACTTTGGAGGGGAGTAGCATCTACCACTATGGGTTCGTGTATAATAGTAGTTACCAAGCGACGACTGGTATAGCCCTCTTAGAGGCACGTTATGGGAGGCAATGAAAATCGCCAAAATGTTCACATCTAGGTAAATGCCTTCATGACATAGCGGCTGTGATAGAGCCTGATTAGTTGGAGGATATCGAGATGGAACCAATAACATCAAGTGCCATCGCACGCGTTGTGGAGCAAGGAACTAGGAAGCTCCACAGTAAAGAAATTAGGCTGGTCCGATACAATGCGAAGACAACTCGACGAAAAGCATATGGAAAACTGAAGAAAAGACGAGGATCTCTTATCCTAAGCTTTTCACTGGTAGACTTCTCTCTCCAAAATTAGGCTTTTTAGTTGCATCGTACTTGCTAGATTGGATGGTAGGAGATAGTTGCTACACTTTTCATTATCACTTTGCATTCATGTAGAAATCCTTATGATTGTTTAGGGTATTTACATGCATACTTATATGTCATAATCACACACTCATGCTTGGGTTGAGCTCATTCATAGTATATATACAGTACATGATCATATTGCACTTTTGGTTGAGTAAATGGTTGCATGTACAACCTGGTTGCATAACATGGATGTTTATTGTGCGCGACGTTGTTCGCCCTTTGGGAAGATTTCTACGAAGAAATACCTTTAAGGGCTAACACTCCGTAAAATCAAAAATAACGAGTTAAATTGGTTAAATTGATTTAAATAAGATATGGGTAAAAATGGAAACTTTATAAAGTTGGAATTTGACCATGAAAGTCGTGTTATTGCGTTCGTGCCAAAATTCTATTCATCATATATAATATGCTGAAAATGGAGCTCAAACTAAGAAGTTATGGGTGTTTGAAGTTTTCAGGTTTAAAATAACTTAAATAGAATTCAAATTTAAATAAATATTTTATTACCAAATTTGAAGTTCAAAGTTAACAGTGATTATACTTAGGGGTAAAGTAAATGTTAAGATTAACATTAACATTAAACTATAATTAAGGAATTAAATATACAAATCAGCGACAATCAAAATATTCCCGAAAGAAAGGAAGCAGTCGAACCCTTACTCACGACCAGTCGACTGCCAGAGGTCGACAATTGGGAAGGCGATGGTCGATCGCTGCCTGAAGTGAGGCAAGGGTTTTGGTTATCTTAAACGTACCTAATTTTATTATTTTTAACCGACCTTCATCCAACGGTTCTAGTGCATTCCAACCGCTATAACTAAGGGTGTAGTCCCCTCACTTTTATTCATATAATATTTGGGAAACATTTGCGAAGCTCTTCCAGTTAATCTCTTCATAGATTCAATAAAACTATATTAGGGTTTCAGGTAAGAAATTCTATATGTATATATATATATATATATATATATATATATTTGTTTGTTTTTTATTTTCTCAATCTCTTCTCCTCCAAACCTACAATTTTCTGAATCTGACGTAGATACAAATTCATTGCTGTATATATTTAAAAAAGAGATCTAAAAGGATTCATCGAAGGCATGCCAAATCCAAGAGAAGGCAAAGTTAAGGACCTATGTGAGTGGAAATCTTAGTCTTTCTAATTTAATAATTGAATAGTGCAATTTGGATTTGATATATGCCTTGAGGAGTTTTGGGTTACGAAAACATCACATTAAAAATCTCCAAAACTCTCCCAAAGTGAAATGTCAATTCTTAGGTTGGAATCTTAATTGTTTTGTATTAAAATAATGGAGTTTTTAGATTTTGCAACATATGTGTTTTACCTTCTATTCAACTTCTTATCGTTTTTCTTTGGATTTGATTAAAGGATTTGATTTAGAAATGATGTATAAGACATGTGTTTACACAAAAAATTGGAAAACACCTCCAAGTCATAGTGGTAGAGGTGCGAATACTGTTTTCAATATAGAGCTATTGTTTGATGAATTTTAGTTGTGGATGATTGAGATCGAAAATCAAGAATGTGCCATATAGAATAAGTAAGGGACTTAAATGTAAAAAGACAAAGATTTTATAGTGGTTCGGTCTGAATATGCCTATGTCCACTGTACCTCTTTTATTATCTCTTTCATTTCTGATTACATGCACATGCTTTGAATATGAGTAAACATGCTATTGGAACTAAGAGTTTTCCCTCTCAAAGTTGTCTGTCATTGTTGATGAGAGCTTCACTCTTTTCCCTCCCCCTTTTTTATAATGCCATATGCTTGGTATTTATAGAGTGAGGTTATAATGGGAGTGACAGCTGAGTACATAGCCTCTGAGATTTGGTTTAACCTCGCTTTAGTTCAACCTTGCTTCCTTCAGGATTTGGTTCAACCTTCCCTCATGTGGGATTTGGTTCAACCTTCCTTCCTCTGGGATTTAGTTCAACCTTCCTTCATATGGGATCTGGTTCAGTCTTCCTTCCTTTTGGATTTGTTCAACCTTCTTTCCTTTAAGATTTAATCTAGGATTTGGTTCAACCTTCCTTCATATGAGATTTGGTTCAACCTTCCATCCCTTGGGATTTGGTTCAACCTTCCTTCTTCCGGGATTTGGTTCAACCTTCGTTTATATGAGATTTGGTTCAACCTTCCATTCTCCAGGATTTGGTTCAACCTTCCTTCCATTGGAAATGGTTAGATGTTTATTAGTTTGATTCCCTATTGGACCATTACTCATGCTTCACAAAAAAAAGTGCTTGCCAGGACTTAAACCCGGGTAGGTTGGCTGAAAGGCACAAGTCTTTACCATTGTGCTACACATGTTATTATGCCATAACTCCTTTAATCATGGTCAAAATTGAATGAGACTTGAACTAGTAGTTGTGTATCGCTAAGTAGAGTATTCCATTGCCCCTGAATGTTCCATGTGAGAGAGAAAATTAGTAGTTCTCCAAAGCGGGACACATATAACTTAGACAACGGGCTAATGTTAAGATGTTCATATCTTTCAAACCGTTACTCGGATTGGGACGCGGTTTCGACCTAGGTCCATATCTAGATCTCAAGAATACTTATAAACTAGTTTAGTCCATTCCAAGACAATGACAATTTTACCCCTAACTCTTCATATTCACCATGCAGTGGGTGGAAATGCCTACCACATTTGCCCCCCAAAGCATACTTTCGTGAATGAAAAGCGTGCTTTGTTTGATCAAGGGTTTCCTCGCTTGTCTTGTAGCCGTCCTCTTGATGTCTAACTATCCGTATATTATTTCTATTTCCTTAAAGAGTCTTCCTTTTCTAGGTCGAGGCTTGGCTCTACTTGAGGATGGTGTGGTGGCAGTCTCTAACCGTCTTTGATTTGTCTTCACCTGGTGGGATTCTGTTTTCCCACGTTTGGTCTTCTTGCTCCCTATTTTGAGGTTCTACAGTGTGTGAACTAGCCGATGTATATTTTATGGTGTTGTTCTTGTATCTATTGGCGTAGCATTCTAGTTATGCTCATTGTATGGGTAAATCTAGTGATCACGACATATCCATCCTATGAGATTGCCGAATTTGCATATTTTTTAGTGAACTTTCTTTACTTCTGCGTATGCACGTATACGATTAATTATTGATGGATTTGGTAGAGTAAGAATCTTCATTGAAGGGTACTCATATATAAGATATGTATTGTGCTTCCTTTGAGTGAAGGCTGATAATTTCTTCCCTGGCCTATGCTTTGTATCTTATGTATGGACATTTTTACAAAGACATGTACATTTTGTAGGAGCTTTAATTGGGTTTAGTATATATGATTAGGTTTAACAAATTGCAATAGGTTTGTGTTGCATCTAGTCCGGTAAGGTGATGATGTTGAAGGAGCGGTTCTTTATTATCCTGTTAGCTCTTTCGGGACATGCCCCTAGGCATATTTTTATTGGATAAGTTTCACCAACTTTCTTGATAATTTGTCTACTTATATCTTATGTACTTGCATGAAGTCAATTATTAACAAGTGTTGATGGAGTAGGTATTGGATTTGAGCGAGTGGTTCTTGTCCCTTTGAGTAGAGTTCAAGGGAATTTGTTTGCATTATGAGTAAGAAGTACTTCATCATTCCAACATGAAGTCATGGTTTGGATTAGGTGCAAAAAGTAGAGGATACGGCTGAAGAGCATATTATGAGTGTAGGCGAGATGGTTTATTATTGGAGGTTTGAGTTATGTAGAATGTCGATGTTTGATGTACCCAACATGAGGTATTTGACTGTAATAGTCTTTAAGCATAAGAATCCTTCGTTATTATCAGCTTTCTATCTTCACATTGATCGGGTAAAAACAAATTTTCAATCTAGATTTCCAGTTGGCACCGGCAGGAAGAATCATCCAGTTCCATCGGATATATCTAAAAGTCAAGGGTCTCTTCGGACCATGTGAGGTAAAGGAATTTCATCCATACCTTAGAATTAGTCATAGATTATTGTTTCGTTTTTACTCAAGATTGTTAGAGTCATCCCGTATGCCCTCGGGATTGACTTTATTAGATAAAGATATCAAGTTATTTGAAAAATAGGTTTTGAAACAAACGTTTAAAGCTTAGGGGTGAAGATTGAATCACTTATGTTTAGAGGAGATCATATCATTCAGAGTAATTTCCTATTGCTAGGGTTTAGTGAGTAATTTGGGGAACATGGTAATCCACAAATACTCATCACATCCTCCAGAGAACCCTCTAGCGATGTTGTCAAAAGTCGGTCGGGAGCGATCATTATTTGTTTGGGTTTTCCCCAGTACAGTGCACTTGGTTAATTCTCACAACATGCCGCCATGTATCATGAATAGGTTTTAAACTTGCAAACTTAAGGTCATGGTTCCAATGTGTTATTGCCAAGTTGAGTGGTAGTGTATGTGTATAATCAAGGGGTGAGGTGGTGCTATGCCCCCAAGTATTTTTTATCG
Source organism: Allium cepa (assembly GCA_030765085.1). Taxonomy (NCBI): domain Eukaryota; kingdom Viridiplantae; phylum Streptophyta; class Magnoliopsida; order Asparagales; family Amaryllidaceae; genus Allium; species Allium cepa. The sequence continues at coordinate 211,115,526 of CM060934.1, forward strand.
GATTTGACTTATCGTACAAAAGTTAGTCATACCTTTGCACTGAGTTTTTCTCAGGTTCCATAAGTGTTCTCAACATTGGAAGAATCCTTATAGTTTCTTGAGCAAAGATGGCTGGAGGGGATATTCTAATTTTTATGGCAATGTTGGATTGATGTTCTGCTATATTGACGGAGTTGATTCGATGCTCCATTTCCTCCGGTGGAGTGGAAGCGAATGAATATCCTACTTTAGTTGGAAGAGTGGAATTCATATTTCTACTATCTTATGTAATGCCATAAGACTAAAGAAATTGTTAGAAGCTTCTAGTTTAAGTACAACGAAGTATACTATCCATCAAGAGAGTCCTTCTATACTTGAGATTCATGTATGTAAGTTACTTGCCCTGGTTGTGGATTTTGGTGACATATGGTTTGTCAGCCCAACTTATGTTCCAAGGGAGTGAACTTTTGCGACTGCCATACTTAAGATTTAGAGTCGGGATTCGCACACAGTAACTACCTAGGCCATTATGGCCAGTATCGTGAGTATTATTCGATTTACTATGGCCCGACAAGTGTCATGACCCGCCCTTTCAACCTTTGAAAATCAACATAAATACGCTCAGTATATAACATGCTGAATGATCAAGTGTCGAAAAGACAGATTGTTGAGGAGAAAGAAAATAGATAGAAGAAGAAGAAGCTAAGAAAAACAGAATCTCATAGCGGACCGAAACATATAATATCAATAGCTCTTTACACAAATAAAAAATGTGATATACATATCCCACATTAGAAATACAAATCAATAATTACTAGCCTGGACAGTTATAAGAACCTGTCATCATAATTTATGGTAATTTCAAACAAACACTGCAGTGGAATAAAACAAGTATGAGTAATATGTCTTCGCCAACCAGCTCGTCTCTTGAGCTCCATAGCATCCTAACCTGAACCCGTAATACTCGGTTGACCCGAGCATTATAATAAAATAACACCCGAGTCAGTCTGAAAAACTGGCGTGAGAAAACACACTGAATTTGAATTATTACATTTGCAAAATCCTTTGAAAATCAAGGGTATGTCGTAAAACCATGCCACAACTAAACACGATGCATTTTACCTTACAATAACCAAAACATTTCATATCAAAATCCTCTGATATAATAATAGTGTCTAAGTACAAATACTTATTCAAATAGCTGAAATTGTTACATTAATTAAATTCCAACATACTAGACTCTATAATCAAAACAGTAAAGGCACATATTGACTAGGAACACATCTAGAACAACGTACCGAGGACCACGTCAGGATCCCTTGTAACACAAGACCGACCTACCTCTAACCTAGATAGACCCAATATGCTATCACCTCAGGTGTTCCAACCCTTTCTAAGCTCCTTCCACACATAGTAATAATATCCAAGATTATTAAGAAAGGTGATAGAAATACCCTACTTGGGTGCGACCCACTTAGCCTTGCTGCATCCTTCCTGATTTTCGGTCATTCCCGGTTGATGAGGCTAGAGGCTATGATTACCTTCTCAAGGAAATTTTCACTTAGAATGCTCATTGTCCTCCAATGACAATGTTCTGATAGCATTCATCCATACAAGTCCGTTCCCGGTCCAAACAGAACTGAAGACACTACTACTACTATATCCATTTTGGAATCACCATTAGGATTAGTAGTGATTAACCCTTGCACTTCACTGCTACATCTTCGACTCCATGCCCTTGTCTTCATTTCATAAACATACTCTTTGGATCGAAATGGTTTTCGAATAATTTTTCTGATCTCGGTCTCTTCGTAACAACATTCGATATTTTCGATAAACTCAACCCCGGTTCTTTAGGAAATAAATAGATAAAAATAAGATCGTAGATCACCTCGTAACCATTAGTGGACGGATTTTCTTATAAACATCCTAGAAGAACGAAACGAGTTTATACATATAGTATAGCACCTCGAACGGCAACTGTACCATATAATCCCGTGCTCCTTCTAGATATTTTCAAAGTTAATTTAGGTCCAGATTTGATAGTCCATTATTTAACTATCAAATAAAACAATCATTCAACCAAAACTTCATTTCCACTGAAAAACAACAAGTTTTATTTAATTCAAATTTAAATAAATTAAATCTCTTTATTCAAAAGTATGTACTTATCTTATCGGATTCAGTATATTCACAAAGTATCTTTTCAAATATATTTGAAAACCCTTTTAAAATAATGTGGAAAGTAACACCGCGGTATCAAACCATGGATCACAGCTCAATGGTTACATCTCTATCCCAGAGAAATCCAAAACTTAACTACAGGCACTCACTGCCCCCGATTTACGCCACACGAGTATATCATTACTTTCCAAAAAATTTATTTAATAATTATCTAAAATAATGCTTGTAAGTTCTAAACAAAATTTAAAGTTAATTCTAATCAAATATACTTAAATAAAAGTTATTATACAAAGCCATGCTAATGTTTAATAATTATCTTTTAACACAAAATGCTGACAAATGCTTAAATAATAATAAAACTTAACAATCATTATAAAGCAATTGATTATAATTAAATATGCTTTAAATAATTTAAAATAATTAAATAACTAATTTCTAGAATATTTTAACACCTTTAAATTTACCAAATTACAGGGAAAAAATCCTCTTTTTAAACAAGCCCAATTTCCTCGATTTCCAATTTCATCCCGTAATTGGAAATCCTACTTGAGTTCCAGCATAAATCAATTTTATGCTTATTTCCAAATTCACTTCTATCCTTCAAAACTATTTTAAATCTTGATTTTAAAACCTTTTATATTTAAAAAGGTACTATTTAAGGATTTATCATTTAAAAATCCTTTTATACATTTTTATTCCCAAAATCTCTGTTCACCATAACCCGAAATAATTACATTACAATTTCGAAACCATTTACTTTAGGCAATAGATTTACCCAAAACTCTATATAAACATTTTACTTTAAAATCCCATTTACAATTCTTTACCAAATTAAACCATATTTTTATTGGTATTTAAAAGCACCAAAACCCAGGTTTACTGTCACAACATCCAATCAATTTAAATCACACAATAACCTGCCAAAGATTATCCAACAAAAACATATATCACTATATATGCAATTAAATTCAACATTTTTAAGGAATCCAGTTGGATCCCTCCAACTTGTTTCCCTACATCCACAGATGTTAGCACAACATAAGAATACTAATTCCGCTTTGAGGTGGAATATTGCGGTATATAAGGTCATCCGCTATTATGCGGGGCACATTGGAACTCATCCGCTATATATATGCGGGAATATCAGTCACTCTAATTATGTATATACTACTATATAAAATACACATCCAATTGATCAAAATGCATCAATATAACCAATCTTTCATTTATTAATTTTAACCATTTAAAATTAAATCACTAGCAGTCCAAAATTGAGTGAGATTAACTCACCTTGATTTTTACGTTGACAAACATTCCAATTTTAAATTAAATCGAACGCGTTCGATTTAACCTAAAATATTCACTCGCTCCAAACCTCTCCAGATCTGCTCCAGCACGTAATATTCGTCGCTGCGATCTCGGCGTTGCTTGTTTCGTCCGTTTTCGACCTCGTATGACAAGGATACAAAGTTTTAAAGTTTGGATATAAATTTATAATAATAATTTCTTTTATTTAATTTTATACCATAATAAAAATCAGGGCCGTTGATCATGCTTCAAAAAACAAGTCCGTCCCTTGTGTTTCTTCTTCACGCCACATAGGCACGAACAAACCCATCACCCGTTCACAAGTCGACGCCGCTTCACCCTACAGGCCAACGGAAATTGATCGGCGATCACCATTGCACGCGTCTACGCTAGCTCCACCCACGACCAGAAAACGAATGAGCTCGACGATCCCAATCTATCGAATTTCGTGCTTGAACACGTCCCCTTCATGGCCCGACTATCAATGATCCACTCACGGATATTCGATCACAGCTGGTCGAATTGTACAGCTCAACGAGCTCTTCGATTATCATGTTGAACGTTTCCTCTAATTGTCGATGGATAGAGAGGATTTTGAAGGAGAAAACAAGAGCTTTTCGGCCATTAAAATTTACTGTGCCGACCGTGTTCAAGCTTGCTAGGGTTTCACTGTTCAACCATATATATATATATACACGATTTTATATATTATTTTCAATTTTAACGTGCTTTTTCAAACGAACTCCAAACGAAATGTGCCGCCTGGAGTTTATAATATTTTACCTCTATTCCAAACACAATGGAACATATTTCGGGGCCTAATTCGATCGTATGTGGAAGATAGCGTTTTGAATCGAATTAAAATATTAAATTTTCGATATTTATTTCAACAAGTTTCTATCCCGTACAACCGAACGGTAACACCAAACGCTATGAAATTTTAAATCTGATAATAATACACTATTATAAATCAAGTGGAACTAGTTTTGTTGAATTCCGAGACAGTGTCCCTGAATGCTATTTTAACACGTCGATTAAATCGAGCGATTTTCAAAATCGACAGAATTGCTTGAAATTCAAATTTAAAATCTTACCGACTCATTTATAATTCAAATATAATTTATATTAATATTAGAAATCATTCCTATTCATATTAAATTAAAATTCGATTATTGCACTATTATTATATATATATATATATAAATTAACTTTACTATTAGTTTAATATGTAAATTCCAAATTCTAACTTATCGACTTTTAATTCCATCCAAAAGTCCAATATTTAAATTCTAATCCATATAGAATTTAAACAACTTTAAAAATCATTTCCATGTCTATTTATTTCCAGATTCACATATTATCCAAATTTTCAATATTAAATTTATATTTACCAAATCCAATTTATCGCGATATTTAGAATTTTAAACCATCTTAGAAATTCCTCCATATTCAAAACAATCAATAATTCAAGTTCAACATTTAAAATAAATTAAATTTTCAAAACTAACGACCAAAATTCCGAGTCGTTACATTCCTCTTCCCTTACAAAAATTTCGTCCTCGAAATTGCTAAGGTAGAAAAAATGCCTCCAAACCCATTTATTTTTCCAAAACCCACATAATTAAAATCCTACGTTCAGTTCTTAAACCTTTTTGTTTTTATCCGAAACAATATTCTTCATTTCTAACTCAAAAACCTTGGTTTCCAATACAATTCAAATTCAACCTTTTCTAGTTAACAAAATATTTCCAAAATTTTCAGAATTTTTTCTAACACCCTAAATTTTCGACAGAGTCTCCTTTGTACAAAGAGCCTCTTACAATATCGCAAGAGAGATAAATATATATACATCAACCTACCCTGTCGAAAAACAATATATATAACAATATATTATCATTTCTTTATTCTATTGCACAGGCGTACCTCATATTAGCGTTTTTAAGCGAGCGGCTTATTTAATATGCAATTACGCCACCCAAATCCTATTCAACCACTCCCTGTACATGTGCTTACTCAAAATAAGCACATAAGTTTTCATAGAGATGGAATTTTAATAACATTTCATTTATTTAACTAGCTAAACACATCAACTTCGTAATCCAAACATGCCAGTCATAATTCACAAGCAATTATAAGGTTCCAACACTAATTTAATTTCTTTCCATGGATCCATATATCATTTCATTCAATTAAAAATGATTTACAACCAAATTTATTATACTCAATTCATATTTACAACACCCAACTCATATTCAATCCAAATAGGTTTATATGTGACTTACTTGTATAAATTCACTTTTATTCAATTTTAAATTGATTCACAATCAATTTTTATTCCATTCATTATTGACTTCCGTTATATACAAATCCATTTTCTTAACTTCAATTTATTCCTTTTAAACTTACCTTAAATCAATTTATCTAATTTTTATTTGATGCCCGTTCAAGTTATTCACCACTTTGCTTGCTTTATGTTGTATTAAACAACATTCCAATTCATGTTAATTTTATTTATTTAATCATTCCATAAATAGTCACTTAAGTTAAATTTTCCATTACAATCAAATTCTAATTCATTTAAACTGATCTCATTAAATTTACTCACTTCCATTTACTTAGTATATCCAATTTATACTGTATCATTAGGCAATCATTTCATATAAATCAATTCTCGAACAACTTAATTCAGGTTCATGTACTTGCATTCCTATTTACTTTACTTCAACGTATTTTTACCTTTTTTCCATTCACTTTCATTTTACTCACATAGTGTTATCCATGTTATTCCATAGTGAATGACATTTCATTATGAACTAATTTATTTATAAACCATTTAGCAAAATATTTATAAGGTTTATTATAGACATTCCATATCATTACTTAAGTTATATTTAGCTTTAAAACTTAAGGTCACACCCCACTATACTCCAAAGTCATATTTCAATTCATATTCAATTCATTTACTCTTAAATTGAATTCATTTCTTGGTTATCAATTACTTAACCTTTTAACTTGGTAATACTTTTTCACTTCCCCAGTTTAATAAGTTACACAACTTATTTATTCACGATTTTCCTGAATTTCCACTTAAGTTTACTCACATTCTATATTTATAACATATAGTTATATAATCAACTCACAATTCACATTTACATTCAATTTACTCCATTTCAATTCACCCTTCATTTAGGTTTACCGTTTTATTTCTCAATTCATAAGTTCAAAAATTTATTTACTTAAGTCCATTTATCCCTTATAATCATAACTCTAGATTATATACATCACCTGATAGCTCAAGTATATCCAAATTATTCAATATAATTATAACTTGCAGTCATACAATCATCTTACATTTCACTTTCTATTCCATTCAATTCAAATCCAATTTCAATTTTATTTAAATTATCTTAATTTAAATTCCAACCTATATTATTCTTTTTAACCTACTCAAGTTAAATTTTAATTCCAGAATTAAAATTCACATTTTCCTTACTTATCTATATCAACTTCAAATTATAAATTCAATAACTGGTTTTATCCTGACTTCACAAAACAGTTAAATGGAAACCCAAGGACTCAATCACTTGGTTTTATTTCAAATCGTTTTGAATCATAATATACATATATCACTTCAGTACATATCAAATCATACTTTCGGATTTTCCAAATAACTTGATTTTGCCCAAAACAATTTCCCTTTGGAATTTCTAAAAAAACTTGGCTATCAAACAAGTCCAAACCAAGCAATCATACCCAACCATCCCGGTAGCAATCCATCACTTAGAAATTTGAAAATGAACACTGATGATGTGGACATCATCACCAGGGTTATTTTCCAACGACTGAAGTGAGTTCAGTGCCTCCTTACTTCCAGAATTCATGTTTAAACAATTTTCTTTTCAGAAATGTCTCCAAATATAATATCACCATTCTTCCTTTCAAACGCTTTGGAAACATTTCCAAAGCTTCAAGATTTAGAAATTTCCAAACATCTAGTTCAAACCCAATTTAAAAAAATTTCCAAAATTTTCGAGATTTAAATTGTGATTTAAATCGAATTTTTAGTTATATCCCTTTGTATAAATCATACTTATAATTTCTATTTGGTTATATAAAAAACATTTCAATTTTTATAATCTTATTTGATTATAATATTAACACCCAAATATTCCAAGCATATACAGTATAATATTTTCAGAAAATTATTCTTTTACATCAAAATATAATTTTGAGTAAAATTATTTCATTTACCTACTTTAAAACGATACTATGTCGGTTTACCTTATTTAAGAGTTTAGAAACCCCTATCGATACGGTTGTACTTCCCGTACCGATCAGAATTCATAAACACTCAACCGATAAGTTAACATAATATAAAAACATTTTATCACTAACAATTACACACTCATATCTAATAATACACTCAAACCTATTCTAGAGTACTTCTGACCCTATCTCTAATGAGTAATCCCCACCTAAGCCTAGGTATATTGCCAACCCAAGCTCTAATACCACAGTGTGATGACCCGCCCTTTCGACTCTCAAAAATTGACAACATGCCGAATGATCGAGTGCCGAAAAGACAGATTGTTGAGGGGAAAGAAAATAGATAGAAGAAGAAGAAACTAAGCAAAACTGAATCTTACAGCGGATCGAATAACATATAATATAAATAGCTCTTTACACAAATCAAAACTGTAATATACATATCCCATATCAGAGTACACAAATCAATAATTACCAGCCTGGACAGTTATAACAACATGCCCTGACAATTTCTGGTATTTCAAACAAACACTACAGCAGAATAAAACAAGTATGAGTAATACGTCTTCGCTAACCAGCTCGTCTCCTGAACTCCATAACATCCTAACCTGAACCTATAATACTCGGTCTAACCCGAGCATTATAATAAAATAACACTCGAGTCAGTCTGGAATACCAGCGTGATAAAACACGCTCAATTTGAATTATTTCATTTGCAAAATTCTTTGAAAATCAAGGGTATCTCATAAGACCGCACCACAAATTAACACGACGGGTTTTTATCTTACGATAACCAAAACATTTCACATCAAAATCCTTTGATATTATAATTGGGTCTAAATACAAATACTTATTCAAATAGCTGAAATTGTTACATTAATTAAATTCCAACATACTAGGCTCTACAATCAAAACTGTAAAGGCAAGCATTAGAAAATGAATTTTATACGAATGACTAGGCACTGGGGTGCCACCTGTCACACAACACGTCTAGAACAGCATACCGAGGACCACGTCGAGTTCCCTTGCAACACAAGACCGGCTTACCTCTAACCTGGGTAGACCGAATATGCTATCACCTCGGGTGTTTCAAGCCTTTCCGAGCTCCTTCCACACGTAGTAATAATATCCGAGGTTATCTAGAAAGGTGATAGACATACCCTACTTGGGTACGACCCGCTTAGCCTTGCTACATCCCCCCTAATTTTCAGTCATTTTCGGTTGATGAGGATAGAGGCTACGATTACCTATTCAAGGAAATTTTTACTTAGAATGCTCATTTTCCTCCAAATGACAATGTTCTGATAGCATTCATCCACACAAGTCCATTCCCAGTCCGGATAGAACCGAAGGCACTGCTCTTACTACATCCATTTTGGAATCACGCTCAGGATTAGTAGCAATTAGCCCTTGCACTTCGCTGCTACATCTTTGACTCCATGCCCTTGTCTTCATTTCGAAGACGTACTCGTTGGATCGAAATGGGTTATCCGATCCCGGTCTCTTCGGAACAACATTCGATATTTCTAATAAATTCAACCCTATTTCTTTATGAAATAAACAGACGTTCGGAGATCACCTCCTAACCATTAATGGACGGATTTCCTTATAAACATCCTAGAAGAATGAAACGAGTTTATACGTACAGTATAACACCTCGAACGGTAACTGTACCATATAATCCCTATGATTTTTTAGATATTTCTAAAGTTATATTTTGGTCCATATTTGATAGTCGGTTATTTAACTATCAAATAAAACAATCATTCAACCAAAACTTCATTTCCACTGAAAACACAGAAGTCTTATTTAATTTTAATTTAAATAAATTAAATCTCTTTATTCAAAGGTATATACTTATCTTATCGGATTTAGTATAATCAAAAAGTATCTTTTCAAAATTATTTGAAAACCCTTTTAAAATAATTTGGAAAGTACTAATGCGTCGAATAAATCGAGTGATTTTCAAAATCGATGGAATTGCTTGAAATTCGAATTTTAAAATCTTACCGACTCATTTATAATACAAATAGAATTTATATTCATATTAGAAATCATTCCTATTCATATTAAATTATAATTTGATTATTTACACTATTATTATATATATATATATATATTAACTTCACTATTAATTTAATATACAAATTCCAAATTCTAACTTATCGACTTTAGTTTCATCCAAAAGTCCAATAATTAAATTCTAATCCAAATAGAATTTAAACCAACTTTAGAAATCATTTCCATGTCCTTCTATTTACAGATTCACATATTATCCAAATTTCAATATTAAATTTATATTTACCAAATCCAATTTATTGCTATATTTAGAATTTTAAATCATTTCAGAAATTCCTCCATATTCAAAATCAATTAATAATTCAAGTTCAACATTTAAAATAAATTAAATGTTCAAAACTAACGACCAAAATTCTGAATCGTTACAGCAAGCGTGGGTGCCAATCGTCTACTATAAACTATCCTTGGCTATAGCCATGCCTTAATCATGAGATTTATTATTAGTTCGTAGTTGCCGGCGAGCCGAACGCCAATGATAAATTGCTTAGGCTATAATCATTCCAAATCCATGGCTTATAGTCGATTTATCATTGCTGGCTGGGGGGCCGATCGTCAACAGTGAACTACCTAGGCTATTTTCATGCCCTTAGTCATGGTTATCTTGCTTTCACTTTTGCAGGAGAGAGCTTGCGATTGATTGCAATAGAGCAAAACATCAATTTTTACAGTGGTTTAGCTAGAACATGCATACATCCACTGTCTTTCTTTTATTGTTTCAGGTGATATATGCTTTTTACAAGCTGAGAGAAGTAATGGTAGAGATGCTAGAGATTCCTTCTGTTCCCAAACACCTTTTCCGTCAACTGTCGACGGAATGTAAGCTCCATTGTGGAGATCCTTATGAACAACAAATGGTCCTTCCCAAATTAGGTCTAGTGCGCCTGCACCGAGGAAGACTTGCTTGAGAACGATATCTCCCACTTGTAACTTTTGGAGCTTCAACTTAGATTTGTATTGTTTTGCCACTGTCCGTCGGTGTGCGGCGGCCTTGAGAGTGATGTTATTCCTTCTTTCTTCAATCAGGTCTAAGGACATCTTGAGGATCTCCTTGTTTTCTTCCAAATTATAGTGTGTTCTACGATGTAAAGGGACAACTGTTTCGATCGAAAGCGTGACCTCAACCCCATATGATTAGAGCAAATAAAATATGTCCTATTGCTGTTTTGTAGGAGGCTTGGTAGGCCCGTAGTACCTGGATACTACGTCAACCCACGCTCTATTGGATTTATCTAGTTTTTCCTTAATTAGTGTTTGCAAGACTTTGTTGACAGCTTCAACCTGCCCGTTGGCATGGGGAAACTCCTGTTATGAGTCAATCCATGCTAGGCTTCGAATGCATTTATTCTTTGAGTTACTCAAGCTAATTTGTGCCTCGAATCCCGATTGGTATGTCATTTCCCGGGAAAGGGACGGTCGTCAATAGTGAACTGTCCAGGCTAGTGCCCTTAGTCATGACTATCTTATTTTCACTGCTGCCAACACATGCTTGTGATCTGAGTTGATAATCCTAAAAGAAGTAGTGGTTATAACAGCATAGTTGTTAAGTGAATATAACTGCATATGTGTTAAGTGAATATAACTGCATATGTATTAAGTGAATGCATTAGTCTCTTATCTCCGTCAAAGGGAAAGAGTAGTTTAGACCAAACCTACCGCTTCAAAAGAAGCGCAAAGTACTAGGTTGTGTAATATGGTTGATTTAAGATGTTCTCTTGAATTGGAATTCTCGCTTGGTATTTTTATAAGACTCTGTGGAACCTAGAAGCCGATGGCATTGTCCGGGCCAAGATTCTTGTTTAGCGTTTTAGTACTACCTCTTAGCAGTCATTAGTGTAGTCATTTTGTCAAGTTGACTCCGGCTAGTTTGGTGGACTTATAGTGGATGTCCCCAGTGTGCATCCTGCTATCCTTAGTTCTTAACCAATTTGAATTGTGCTTTTTTTATTATTGGATCATGATGGAGTGGTGAAGCTAGTATCTTTATTATGACTGCAATGTCCTAGCGGTTTATTATATATTGCTAATTCGTGTTGAATTGTGATATGAGGAGTGGTGGTGGTGATTCTGGATATCTCTTGCCTTTCTGGTGCGAGCCAAATATGTTGGAATTACTGGAGCTCGGTCTTTTAAAGCCTTTTTGTATAAACTATTATGTTATCCAAGTTCTTGGCAGATGTCATTTCCATCGCGTCCTCTTCCTTACCTTTGAGGTAACACACCATACTCAAATGGATGGCTTCTCTCTGATCATTGATCATTCAAGCTCCGGAGGTTGAGAGTTGTATCTCTTCCATTTTGCTATAGCATTTGTACTGCAAGTTGTGCTAGCTTCCCTGGCTGACCTTCTATTTGAACTCATGACAGTGATGTTTTCTCATCTTTATGTGCTATCTGACATAATGGAGAGGTCATGCATAGTTGGAGGGGCTAGTTTGACTTTTGCTTTACTTTGTGCAGTGTGTAAGCATACTTGGGTTGTCAGTACGTGCACTGGATTTACGAATACTTCCTTCACCTTTTTCCAAGGATGGAGATCCAAGAGTAGATGGTCGAGCCATGCAATAGCTTAAGATTGATTAGAATGAAAGAAAAGTAATTATATAGTACCTCCTTTGTGCCCCCCGTTTATCAACAAGTGTGATCTTGGAAAGTGTCTATGGGGCCCGGTTAGCCCCTTATAAAGGTTCGTAGTAGGAACTTAGAATTTTCTGTTTTTCTGAAGGAAGGACTAGTAACCCTTGCTTTTATTTCCTTCTCTGTTTGCATTTGTTGAACACATCCCTTGGCAAGGAGTGCTGTAGAAATTATTTGAACCTTATTGGTATGCTTTGGATTGCCCATGTCTTTGTGCAAGATAGGAGTGATGAAGTGATGTGTTTGTATATCCATACTTTGGGTATCAATCATTATGTCTTCAGTTTTCAAGTTGCAATGTTTCGGTCCATGCATGAAAGCATGTGTGTGGTACTTTGACTTGATGCTAAATGGAAGAGGGTTATGCTTATTTGTCATTCAGTTAGGTGAAATGCCCCCTTTGATCCCTTAGTTTGGGGCTTCCCTTGTATTATAGTGTTGAGGCTGAGTCCTTTCGTCTGCCATAAGCGTATCAAGAGTTTATCCACCAAAGCTTCATGATAGGCAGCAAAGTGTTTTGACGATTTCAACCGCAACTTAGTTGAAGTCATGTGTGGTAGCTATATTTTCTAACATAGGGATGTTGTTAGATTAACCTTCTTGATTTTTCATATCTGGATTGGGTGTACCGACATCACTGCATTCTTTGTAGCAGAGTTCCTTCGCTTAGGAGGCATGTTGGAAATTTTTTCTCCTACGCTTTCCTGAAGTGCTTGTAATTTTAAAGAGGCAATAATTCAAGGTTCAGAAAGGAAAGGGAGGTTTTGTAGTTTCGAAGTATCGATGGCCTAACTCTTAAAAGAAAGAGAGGATCTCTAGAAAGAGAAATAGAGTTTCTCAAAACAATGATCTCGGATGTGGAAAGTGGGTAAAGTTTCCTTGGGCGATGGAAACAATGATTTGATCAGTAATAGGAAAGTGAGTTTGAATAACTTCAGACTTGAAAATTGAATACAAGTTTCTTTTGGCGAAGAAAGAATGTTTTTTTTAGATTTAAAGGGGGGAAGAGAGATATGATTTCTTATTTCCAAGATATAGTGATTGCGGGTCCGGACAACAGAAAAGGATTTTCTCAAAATGAATTTTCTTAGATAAGAAAAGGGAAATAGAGCTCCTTATTTCAAGGAATATTGGTTGTAGTTTAGAAAAGAGAAAAGGGTTTTCTTATGTTAGAGAAATAAGGATCTGGATCTAAAGAGAAACCAGAGTTTCTTATGTCAAGGGAACAATACTTTTGGATGAAAAGAGAATAAGATATACAATGATTTTGAAAAATGAACAAAAGTTTCTTTTGGTAAATAAAACTATTTGAAATGAAAAAAAGGAGATGTGATGATTTCATATATAAGAAATGAAAATGTTTACTTTTTTGGTTAAGAAACCGTGTTTACACATGTAAAATAAGAGAAAAGAGAGAATGATTTCAGATTTGAAAAAATAAGTAAATGTTTCTTTTTTCTAAAGAAACAGTGTTTGTAGATTTGAAATAAAAGAAAAAAGTTGAAAGGATTTTAGATCTTAAGAAATAAATAAATGTTACTTTTTTTCTTAAGAAACAGTGTTTGTATATCTAAAATAAGAGAAAAAAGACAATGATTTCGGATCTATGAAATAAATAAATATTTCTTTTTTGTTAAGAAATAGTGTTTGTAGATTTGAAATAAGAGAAAAAAGATGAATGATTTTAGATCTTAAGAAATGAATAAGCATTTCTTTTTTTTTTAAGAAACAGTGTTGGTAGATCTGAAATAAGAAAAGGTGATTTGAAATGTGAAAAGGAGAATTTCTCTTGTTAATGAAATAGATGTTTAGATCTAAAAAGAAAGAGTGGATTCCTCTTTTGAATGAAATTGTTGGTGTAGATCTGAACTACTAGAAAAAATGACACAACATTGGGTTGTTTAGTCTCACATTGTGAAATAATTTCAACCCCTTGCTCCAAGGCATGTTATAAAGTAGGCTATATAATATGAATTGTGTGCTTCCTTTCATTGTGATTAACTGGTGTAGTTGGATTTATCAGCGTGGAAGGATAAATTCCAATAATCTAATTATTCTTTTGATTGGTTGCACCATTTATATTACCGATCTTGATGTTTTTGTCCATCAGTGTTGTTGGATTTATCAGCTTGGAAGGATAAATTTCAACAATTTGATATAAGATTTTTTCTACGCATCAATGTCGCAAGATTTATCAACTTGGAAGGATAGATCCTAGCAATCAGATGTCAGAGCATCAAGGATGGCATATAGAAAGGTGTTGGAATGCACGAAATATTTCACCATTTCTATTTCCGATCTTGATGTTTCTATCCATCAGTGTCGTTGGTTTTATCAGCTTGAAAGGATAAATTTCAACAATATGATGTTAGAGTTTTCTATGCATCAGTATTGCTAGATTTATAAACTTGGAAGAAAGATTCTAGTAATTTGATGTCAGAGCATCAGGGTTGGGGTATATAATGGTATAAGGTAGGCATGAAAGGAGAAGGACAATTTCTCTCTTTGTAGGAAACGGCAATTTAGATCGAAAAAGAGTGATTATTTCCTTTTCTTATAGAAATAATTATTTCAGATCTTGGACAATAAAAGGATAGTTTTTTTAAAACAATGAATTTGATCTGGAAAAAAAGAGATTGTTTCCTTCTCTCATTGAAACAATTATTTCAGATCTTGAATAAAAAACGATAGTTTCTTTTACAATGATTTAGATCTGGAAAAAAAGATTATTTGATTTTCTCATAGAAACAATTATTTCATATCTTTAAAAGAAAAAGAATACTATTTTATTTTGATTAAAACAATGATTTAGATCTAAAGAGAGAGAGATTGGTTCTTTTTCTCGTTGAAACAATTATTTCACATCTTGAACAATAAAGGGATAATTTTTTCCTTTTAGAACAATGATTGTAGATTTGAAATTTTGAAAGATTGATACTATATTCTCTTTTTTAAGTAAAAGATTATTCAGAGCTGAAGAAGGAAAAGAATGTTTTTTCAAGAAAACAATGATGGTAAATTTGAAAAGAGAAACATATTTCAGATCTACAAAGATTGGTAAGAGAGTTTTGCATGACAAGAAATGATACTCTAGTATAAAGATTAGAAACAATAGCTTTTCTAATTTAAACGAAACAGTAGTTTAAGGCTAAAAAAATGAACTTCAAACTCCAAAAGAGAGTGGTTTAAAGTTCCAAAGCAAAAAAGAGAAGTAAGAAAGAGAGAATTTTTCTTTTAAAAAAGGATGTTCAGATCTCAATGAAAACACCAAAAATGTTTACACAAAAAATGAGCAAACGCCTCCAAGTCATAATAGTAGAGCTGCGAATATTATTTTCAATATAGAGCTATTGTTTGATGAACTTTAGTTGCAGATGGTTGAGATATAAAATCAAGAATGCGCAACAAAGAATAAATCGGGGACTAAAATGTAAGAAGACACAGATTTATTGGAACTAAGAGTTTTCCCTCTCAAAGTTGTCCGCCTTGATGAGAGCTTCACTCTTTTCCCTCCCTTTTTTTTATAATGCCATATGCCTTGTATTTATAGAGTGAGGATATGATGTGAGTGGCAGCTGAGTACAGAGCCTCTGAGATGTGGTTGAACCTTGCTTTAGTTCAACCTTGCTTCCTCTGGGATTTGGTTCAACCTTTCTTCATGTGTTATTTGGTTCAACCTTCCTTCCTTTGGGATTTAGTTCAACCTTTCTTCATGTGGGATTTGATTCAGTCTTCCTTCCTTTGGATTTGGTTCAACCCTCCTTCAACCTTTCTTCCTTTGGAAATGATTAGATGTTAGTAGCTTCATTTCCTATTGGACCATTACTCATGCTTCACAAAAATAAGTGCTTGCCAGGACTTGAACCTAAGTGGGTTGGCTGAAAGGCACAAGTCTTTACCATTATGCTACACATGTTTTTATGCCATAACTCCTTCAATCCAGGTCAGAATTGAATGAGACTTGAATTAGTAGATGTGTATCGCTAAGTAGAGTATTCCAATTCCTCTGAATTTCCATATGAGAGAGAAAAATAGCAGTTCTCCAAAGTGGGACCATATAACTTAGACAACGGGCTAATGTTAAGATGTTCATATTTTTCAAACTGTTACTCGGATTGAGACATGGTTTCGACCTAGGTCTATATCTAGATCTCGAGAACACTTCTAAACTAGTTTAGGTCCATTCCAAGACAACGACAATTTTACCTCTGACTCTTCATATTCACTATGCAGTGGGCAGAAATACCTACAACAACAAGAATTCTTACTAGTAGTTTACACTGCATATTTCTACAAATTAAATAAAAGACCCCCTTGTATAATTTCATGTAAAAAGGAGTTGAATAAAGCATAAAAATTATTTAGTTGCAAGTTTTTGTTATTTTTATTTTATTCCATTATTTTAATATAAAATAAATTGGAGTTGGATTCTAAGTACAAGTCTATTAATTTGACTTTGGATTATTGGATTTATGATAAAAATGCTATTAATGAGATTATCAAAATGAGACTTGTATAACATTGGAAGATTTGACATTTAAAACATTTGTCTAGGGCATAATCTCTGCATGCCAGAAATTAATAAATGGTACTTTTACATATAAAATAACATAAATAACATATAATTGTAACGTATTAATGGTGTATTTAGTTAGGTTAATAATTATCATTTAAATCCCCCTTAGGAAAGTAATTAATTAAGCGAAATAAGAAGGATTTCTTGTAAGGCCTAAATAACAAATACGGTGAGATGTGTGATTATACAACTTGATAGCATTATGAAATATGACCGTTATAGGGATGCGAAGTTAGTTAAAAGCACACAGAAGTCTTCCAAGCTAATTTGGTTACCAATAGCGTGACGTTGGGGCTGATGTGAGATGTCACCTATAATTTGTAACCACGGATGACGCGATGTTAGTCCCAATTCTGTAGGGTAGATCTACCTAGCAAATCTAGCCACCTATTCTTAAAAATAATCGATGTAATGTGGGATGTCTCAATGGTTACGGGTCATAATATGAAGGATCTACTTCGGAGAATTAAAGGTATTAAGTGGTTGTTTGAGGGACCGCTTATTTCCCTTATATAAAGTATTAAATGGTTGGGATTGGGGTTAGTCATGATTAAGGATATATCAAAAATGTCCGTTTTAACCGAAGTATCAAGTTCTGAAGAAATTTCTGTGCAATGTCAACTAGATAGTGACCTGTGAGGAGCCCGCCTTGGGAATAGATATTAAACGATAGGGGCCTACTTCAATTGATGTCTTAAATGGTGAGAGTGTGCCTACTTTCCATTATAAAGTATTAAGAGGCTTGGGTTCTTTCTCTTGCATTGGCTACAATAATAATAATGGTTATGGGTTATTAATTATGGGAAAACCTGCTTTAGGGATTGAATGTATTAAGTGGTTGTTCTAGAGTTTGCCTCTTTCCCATATATGAAATATTAGAAGGTTTTGAATATAATTTAAAATGCGAAAGTCATATCCTTATTTAAATTATACTGCCCAAGTACTAATATAAAAAGACTTGAGATTGTCTATTCTCCACACATTGTCATTCTGACTCCCTCCTCATTACAATACAGGTTAGTGTAGGAGACGATGATCAAAATGGAGATGATGATGAGAAGAGCTTGTGGCAGTAGCCAATTTATTTATTTATGCTATTTTATGATTTACCCATTTGAAGTTATAAATGTATTTTTGAACAAGATGATGTAACGATTATTTTTGACATTATGTTATGGTTTTGTTTTATGACATTTGAAATAAAATATGTACTATTTATGCTACTATACGTTATCCTTCCGTTGCGAGTTCTGAATGAATAGATAAATTTCTCTATATTATTCGTTTTACCAACCAACATCTAGCTTTAAAATGGATTTAAATATCGTTGGGCCTTTTCTGGGTTGGGATTTTGGCTTTTTTGGGGTAGGTTGTTACCGCAATACTTTTCTAGACACCCTACTAAATTGGTAAGCTTAATTGGTTAGCCCAAATATGGTTAATTTAGAATGCATAGACTATTATCCTATAATATTATTGTCGAAACTGGGCCAGTCGGAAGCGAAGTGGTTGGGTAAAATTTCAAAAAAAAATCCCTTTGGATCTTTACTTGGCCTTTATAGTATAAATTCATTTAAAACTTTTCTAAAAAAAAATTGAATAAAATGTTCGTTTTATTATAGTTGTTTAAAATTAGTCTAAATTAGTTTTAAATTGTTTGAATATCATGATGAGCGCATCAAATTCACCAATGTGTAAAAGTGTAAGCGCAATATATGAGAAGTGTACATAGTTAATGTGAATGCTGTTTAGGTTTGGAATTCACACCACAACTGACACATTTCCCTTTTAGATATGCGTTTGTCGTCAAAAATAAGAAAGTATTTTGTTGATCGATTTAGTATGTATATATGTATGTATTATATAATGGTTCGTATTAAAATAGACTTTATTTATGTACCATCCAATGAATCGGTGAAGTTAATTCTACACTATATTTTATATAAAACCATTCGAAGCTTTGAGTTAGATAAACATACACACACACATAAATATTATAATATATATTTACACAAAAAATAAAAAAAATTGAAGTAAAGAAAAACAAAAATTATATCCAAATAGTTTGTGAATTAGAATATATTCGTTTTAAACAAAGATCTTGTACTAGCCTAGATTGAATTGTTAAAATAAGAAGCAAATCACTAGATTAATGTCTCCCATTTCCTTTTTTCAAAAAAATTACTAATTTTGTTTTAAAATAATTTATACATATTATTAAGTCATATATTATGTTCTCAACTATAATTAATGAAGTGTTATTCGCATAAAACTTGATATGGAACGTTCATATCTAAATCTTGTATTATGAAAATTGACTTATTAACAAGATTGTTCCAAAATAAATGAACAATAATTAAAACAGATGATATAGGCATATACAAATTCGTGATAATAAGGTCTAGACCTAGGTTAACATATAAGATGAACAAAAATATAGAATGGAGATGAATAAGATCATTTTTGTTCATAACAAACAAATAACAAAGAGCATAACATAGGTTTTTTTTTTCAATTAACTCAGCTGCTAAGAATATACAATTGAATCAAGAAGAATTGAGATATTCAATTCGTCATCCAAATTCACACATATGAGTAGAAGGGAGAGTTAAAGACAAAGGGATGTAAATAAAATTGAATGACATATAAAACAAAGCAAAATATAGAATAACCTTAAGACGAGGCCGAGTGAAAATCTTGAATGACAGAATAAATCCTAGATCCAATAAATCAATCTCTGGATCTGCAGTAACAAGATATAACCACCTATTTCTTTTTAATTTTGTTTCAACAAGTTTTGGAATTTTGGAGCTTTTCCCACTATTAAAAGTCGACATCTGATGTTCCATATTGAGAGGAAAATGACAACGTAATATCTAATTAAAGGAGAAAATAAACAAGTAGTTAAGATTTGGTCTTTTTCTCCCCTTTGATTGAGATTGCCCTTTCATTTAGAATTCAAAAAACCCCTTCCTTTCTCTACACTATGGTCGATCATCATTTGCGGGCTTTGTTTCCAAAAAATTTCCAAAATCCACTTAGTATTAACTCTATTTAAATCTAAATTAAATTTTCAACTGATATCCTAACCGATACAGACGTTTATAACTTTTATATACTCACATTATTAGATACTTGTGGTAATAAAAAAATTGGATAATAATTTTATTTAACAATTAATATTTCAAAAATATTAATTTTTTTAATTTATTTAAAGCCTTTTTTAGTATTTAGTCTGTTTAAATAGAATTTGAACATTCTACCGATATCATATATCGATATGTACGTTTACAGCTTTCATATACGCATTTTGCTAAGTGCTAATGGCATTCAAATAAATTAAATTGAATATTTTAATTAATATTTCATGATTATTAATTAAGTTAATTAATTTTTAACTATTAAAAATCAATTAAATTGTGTGGATTATTCAAATAATTCATTATTTCGGTTGTGCGACTCAAAGGTGTAAATTTAGTTAGTAGTTATTATTGAACAATTCACGTTTATACACCACTCTAACTATTGGTATGACATTTTGGCTAAATTATCGCTTATATGTCTACTGATGAAATCCTATTTTACTTATTATAAGCTTTAACCATTAGTGATAATTATTTACGTCAATTCTCTTCGTCGAAATAGTAACATTTTGGACTTTTTGGAATTTGATAATGGTCAAAATTTAGTTATCGTCCATATTAAATTCTATAGTCCAAACATAAAGTCCTTAGTTCAATAATAATAATTTACCAGGCTATTCTGGCCAGAGATTTTAACTTTGAATTGACTTTAGTTGACCGTGATACTAATTAATCTCGTATAATTGAGGAGACAAATCCTCTTTTGAATAATGTTTCACTTCTAATACTTCTACCTCATCCGACAATAATCAGTTGATGAAATTTGTGCTATGGTTTGAGTACAATCCAAGCATGTTGGAACATGGCCGACCCGTAGTGGAAGAAATGGGAAAATTTTGAAAAAAAAAATTCCATTTTGGACTCTTATTGAATCCATGAAGTATAAATTTATTTATAACTTTTTTTAAATTTTCTTTTAAATAAAACTGTTGTTTCATTTAAACTTATATACGGGTCATATTTTATTTGTTTTAAATTATGTTTTAACCATACATTTCATATACATATATATGTAAACGGGCACGTGCAACATATTAATGTGTACATGGTTTAACATGTCCGCATTTAGGTATTGGGAATTACAGTGTTATGGACATGTTATCCCCTCCTATATTCGATTATACCGTCTAAATGTAAGTACAAGTGCATCAATTTTTTACAAACATAATATATACATACTTACAAAATATAAGTGTTTATATAACATTTAAGATAATATGAAGAAGTTATTTGATATGAAGGGGTAATGTATTATTAACGGAAGAAAATTAATATGTGATTAATATGGTCATTAATATCATTTAATATTGCCTTTTCTTTTCGAAACTTAAAAAGAAAATTTACCTGTGATTAATTTGTAAAATGTTTACATAAAAGTAAAAACCTAAGTTCATATAAAACAAATTAAGGTGATATGAAGAAGTTATTTGAAATGAAGGGGAAATGTATTATTAAAGGAAAAAATTAATGTGCAGTTAGTTATCAATCTCATTTAATACTGCATTTTCTTTTCAAAATTAAAAGAAAATAAACGTGTGATAAATGTATAGTACATTTATATAAAGGTATGAACATGTAAATAATTATACACATGCACAGCGCAAATATAAAATTAACAATAAATTTTATAAAAATTATGCAACATCAAGTAATGCTCTGTTATTATGCATAGTTGAAATTCTTTCCAAATTCGAATCATAGTTTATAAAATAAACACATATCATACAAAAATTTATATAGTTAAAATCAATTAAATAATATTATATTTAATTTTTTTAAAATTATTATTATTAATCAAGTTGTGAGCAACATTATTGTTGTGCATACAAAAAATAAAACTCCTTTTTTATTATATATGCACTTGATTATACAACCGTCGATTAGGTGATGATAAACTGATTTACAAAACTGTTGATAAATGAATTGTCTAACCAATATGTGATATAATAATAAAATTGAATATTCTTAAACCAGAAATATACCTTTCATCAAAGCCTTGAATTCACACTTTCAAATGTTGAATTTGGCCCTCGAGCCGAATTTCTAGTTTTAGAGTTGCTAGCTCTCAACTGCCTTATCACCGATGATCAAATCATGTTGTTTTGATGTAAATTAAACTTGGGATTTTTATTTTTGTATTTTTAGCATGCCACGGCTAGCCTTCTTTTACTGGTTTGGAGTTTTTTTTAGAGAGAAGAACAAATCAAAATGAAAAAGGTAATATCTTATTAAAAGGAGAGAAATAAACGTGTTATTAATATAGCATTTTCATCTCCTTTGTAATTAAGACTAATTTTTCATTTCAAACTCAGAAGGTGACTCCTCATTTTTATCCTAATCATGACTGAAATAATATGATGTAGGAATGTGGTTTTGGAAATAATTTTTTATTATAAATGAAAGGGTTATGTCATACTAAAGAAAGAGAATTAATGTTATGATTAATATTGTCCGTAATTCCCTTTAATACAATTGTTTCATTTCAAAATTCAAAAGGAATAACGCCTTCATTTGCTTCTTTAAAGACCTACCATATCTGTAGTAATCAAGGCTGGTTATGTGTGCTTGCTCTTTAGCTTTAAACAAGTTCAAGTCTGTGTAAAAATTCTCACATTTAAATCCACTTTAAACACGAACCGATATCGCATATTGTTCAGTACATTTATAATGGTTATAAATTTACTATTTTATCATGCTCAATACATCAGATAAAATTTCATGATTAATATTTCTTAAATATCAATTAGTTTTGATTAATTTATAGTAATTATGAATTAAGTAAGGTGGTCAAAAAAGTATTCAATGTTTCAGTTGTGTGACTCTAAAGTGTAAATTTGGGCAGCGATTAATATGAACAATTTAAATATTAACGTTCACACGTCATTTAGTAGCTGATGTAACATTTTGGCCTAAATTATCGCTTACTTAGTTTCGATAAAATCCAATTTTACTTTGTTAAGCATTACCCGGTAGTAATGGTTATTTACGCTAGTTCTCTTCATTAAAACTATATCACTTTGGACTTATGAAATTTGGTTATGGTCAAAATTCCAATATCATATGTATTCAACCCTTTAGACCAAACATAAAGCCCTTTTCAATAATAATAATTATTATTAACCGAACTACTCTACCAAAGATATTGACTTTTAGTTGACTTTAGTTGACTTTAGTTGGCCATGAAACTAACCTCATATAACTAAGGAGATGGATCCTCTCTTGAATAGTGTTTCATTTCCAATACTTCCACTCGAGCCAATTATAATCATTCGATGGATGTCGTGCCACGATTTAACTATAACCAAAGCAGAGCTTTTATATTGAAGAACAATAGTATTCGCAAATCAAGTGAACTATCTAAATTAGTCACTTCAATATTTTCTATATGACCTTTTTTATATTAACTAATAAAAAACAATCGAGTGAGCCATTTCATAGTTATCCAATAATTATCGATACATTACCTCTTGGCTTCTGTAGTAGTCATGTGTAATACACTGCCCAACATACATAGAGCATTATGTAATCTTGTCTCAAGGGATGCATCGATATCCTATCTCGATATATCTTGACTAGGAATATTTAAAACAATATATTTATTTTCATTGTGATAAATTATTGATGGAACAAAATTTTGTAACTACTATAACCAAACATACCATTTATGGGTTTTATATTTATTACCCTTTTAATTAAATTAATTAATATAACACATTGTATTAAGTATATAATCGAAAGAAAACACCATTTATTTCGTACAGGATTGATTATCGATTTAGATATATGTAACATACTATATAATTGCCCCTAGGGCATACGCTGACTCCATCAAAGCAGGGCTTTCATATTGAAGATCCACAGTATTCTCACGTTAAGAGAACCGTGTAAATTAGCACACCGATATTTTCTGTTGAACTTCACGTCATCAACAGAAGACTACCGAGTAAGTCATTCCATAGTTATCCAATAACTATCAATATGTAACCCCTTAGTATTCCTAGCATTTATGAGTAATACACTACCTAACATTTAGAGAGTCCTATGTACTCCAGCCTCAATGGATGCATCGATATCCGGTCTTGATGCATCTTGAGCATGAATATTTGAAATGATGTGTTTATTATGTTGTGATACAATATCATGATTACAACTATTTGTAATTACTACCACAAACACACCACTTATGGTTTTCTGTTAAATAGATTTTAACTTAACATTTAATTATTATAACATATTATAAAAAATATATAACGGAAGGAAAACGCCTTTATTACGAACGAGAATTGATTACAGAGTTAATAATTTACAATAAATTGTATAATTTCCCTAGGGCATACACCTAACTTTATCACTTACCACCCCCTTCAGTGAAGGAAATTTAACAAAAACCAAATCTTCCACTTTGAATTCCAAATATTTCACCCTTCAATCAGTGTATGATTTTGCCAATTTTGTGCAGCTTTCATCCCCTTCCCTATGAACTCCACATTCTCTACAGTATCTCTAACCATACCTAGACCCAAAATAATCTCATATGTAGACTCCCGCCAACAAGAAAGTGACATACATGACTTTCTGTATAATTGTTTAACGATGAATTTTCTATCGGTTTAGAAAATCGACGATAAATTTCAAATTAAAATTTAACCGCAAGTGCATGGCATACTATCGTAGTACGTAGTGAGTACGGGTCGATCCATAGGGAATTGTTGATTTTAAATTCTATTCAATCAAATTAAACCAAGAATTTGAAGAGCGCGAAGCTAAAAATGTAGAAAAATGAGAAAAATAAAGCGATAAAAATATGAGAGTTGGATGACAATTTAGAGATAATTCCACTCTCTAGATCATATAGTTCAAAAAATTATGAAATTATGATCTCTGTTTTTTCGGTCATAGGTGAATTTAAATGATGTGTTTATCATATGTATGGTTCGTTTATGCTATTAATTAGTTCAACATAAGCCATCAAACTATAACATAACCTTTAAACCATTTTTAATTCTCATGAAAAATAACAAGAAGTTGAAAATGAAATCTATTTTAAGCATGGCCAATTAACTATTAAATAGAAATATAGACCATCAAATTTTGATTTAATTTCACTTCATTGCATAATCGTATATGGATGAAGATGTAGTTTGTGATTCATATGACTAAGCATAGCCTATTTGCATAGGCTACCAAACTCAATATCAAACACAGAATTACATAAACATAAGTTTTCCATGAAGCACAAAAAGAGAGCAAAGATTATCAAATTATGTTAAAGCTACATGATTAGAAAGCTTCATTACCCATAAATTAAAGGGGTTTAGCCTCTTATATTTGTTATTAAATCAACAAATGTAGCTTGTAACATGAAACAAAAAGAAGAGGAAAATGAAAGCTAATGGAAAAAATAACTAATCTAATTGCATAAAATAAAATCTACACTACTAGGATGAAAGAAAATTAATATTGCATAAAAAAAGGAAAATTACATGAAATAAAAATGGCTAAGTAGCCATGAAAAGAGAAAGAGAGCTTGTCTTTTATTTTTGATCCTAAACTAAAACTAAGCAGGAGAGCCTAAAGAAGAGAGGTTACATGAAGCATAAGGGGTATTTATGCAAGTTAGAAACCCTAATCCATATTTTTGGGGAATGCCCAAACTACCCCTTAGAAAATGTGGTAGTCAAGCTATCATTAGCTTTAAATAATCATCCATTAAGTGTGCATGAAGATTTAATGGTCTTTTAGCATGTGCATTAGCCCCAAAGTGTACATTAAGGTAGGTGGGTAATGTGGTCCTCCATGATGATCACTTTGAATTATTTTCATCTTCATTCCTTTGTATCTTCTTTGTGCATGCATATTCCTTCATGAAACCACTTGTAATTGAGTTTAAATTCCTACAAAATAATATAGAAAATTTTAAATTAAATTTTCTCAAATTATTTATGCACAAAAATGACCATTTTCCCCTTATATGAAGATGAATATGTGACAATTTGAAAATAATTTGAATTTTGGTTTAAAAAATTTAAAATATCCAATATGATCATTTATATAATTTAAATATATTAATGGTAAAAACATGCACATTTACGTGCACATCAAATACCCACACACTTATCTTTTTATTCATCCTCGAATAAACTAAAACTATGATAAATCCGTTTTCGTAGGGAGCACAATTGCTTTGAGCGTATGCAACAAGCCGTTAAACCTCTGGGTGTCCCCAATAGGATGAGTGTTGTCTCGTGAGGGTTTTCGACGGATACTACTTAAAAAATCCAAATGCGATATGAAAATATTTACAAAATGCAAGATTTATTTATAAAGAAATGAATGTAAGTTTTTGAAAATATTTACAAATGAAGGATTTACTTTTAAATCGACACAAACAAGTTAAATATAGGTTTTGGTCATTGTAATGAAAATTTAAATCATTTACTCGTCTAAACATCCGACAAAAAATCAAGTTATTATAACAAATAAACTATAGTTTAACTCGTTGTTTCGGTTGATAACGCAGTGTAACTATGAAATGGATCCTTAGATGATTATCAAAGTTTATCAAGTGGTATTTTTATTTCTTTCCAATAACAAGTCAAATTAAACAAGTTAAAATAGTGCTTGGATTTCATTTCCTTACTCTCTCTGTTTTTTTGAAATTTTTATTGATATTTACAATATTTACATATGCCTAACTCGGATAAACCGAGGTCAGATATATTACATATGCACTGCCTTGCGGACTATGTGAGGGGAATACAAAGCGTGGCGAGTGAACAGACAAGTGTGAACGCTTATCGACTGTAGGCGTTATTTATAAAAGAACTTTTTTTGTATACACACACCTAACTCGGATAAACTGAGGCCAGATATACCGATCGTGCACTGTCTTACGGGCTTACGTGAGAAGGATACAGAGCATGGCGAGTGAACACACAAGTGTGTACACATGACTCTAGGTGTTTATTAAAAAATATACATTGTACAAGATTTTTTTTTGTTTCTTGTTGTTTTTTTTTTTTAAAAAAAGAGTTTTTCAAAATCATCTTAGCACCATTTAACTTAGAAGACAAAAAAAATGTTATATCCTTTACTTTAAATTCACCACTTTTTTAAATAAAGATTTTTAATTAGGATATACTTCATAATTATCAGGTATGAATCTTCCTATATACTAGTTAAACTATTGTTATTTGTAATCAAACTTCAATTTTATTCTGTTAAGACAAATAAATTTTCAAAAATTTCAATTTAATAAATCAAAACCATATATTTATCATATAGCATTTCTTTAAAAATAAATCAAAATGCTTAAAAAATTCTTTTTTTTCTTTTTTCTTTTTTCTTTTGGAAGAAAAATGATAAATTAATCATGCAAATCAAAAAGAAGATGAGACTCCCCTTTGACTGTGTCTCTACAGTCAGCCCAACCGAAAGAGAGATTTTTTTATATAAAAAGATGACCTATATTTACATGAAAACGAAAAGATTATCATTTACAAGTGTTTAGAAATTATATCGTCAAAAAGTAAATGAAACGGTCTTCCAAAGATCGATTCATTTGTCTCATGAAGTATACGAGACACAGCTTAAGCTCAAAAAACCAAACCATAGAAGATTTCAAAGTTGAATATTGATCTGGAAAAACGAATGTCGTTTTATTAAAAATCGAATGAGTTGTTTAATTTCGATAATTTTGGGGGTTGATAAAACAATTGATTGAAATTCATGTTTATTTTTACCAAATTGAAATTCAAACGTATCATTGAAAACTTCTTCAGAATTATCGAATTCAATATTAAAATGGTGATTTAACTCCTCCCCTTGAGAATTTAATAACTCATTTTCGATAAGTCTAAAGAAATCATATTTGTTGAATTCGTCTTCCTTTGATGGATTATCAACAACTTTATTGCATATATCATTTTCAAAATCCAAAGTTGTTGTATTTGAAATTTCAAAATCGGGAAAAGGAAGATCGGATTTCAAATCAAGTTTAACACCGTCAAAAGAATTGAGATCCAACTCAATTATCGAGTTTTCAACAACTTCGTTAAGATTGTCATTTTTCATTTCAAAAGTTGTTATTTGAAAATCGTCAATTGTGGTAAAATATGGATTATTACTCGATTCATCACATGTTGGGATTTTGGTTTTGTTTTCACGTTGTTTCATAAATGTTTCAAACAACGAATTCGTGTGATCATCGTAAATTTCGTCCACTTGTTCAACAAAATCAAATTTATAGCTATTAACTTGAGAATTATTCGAAAAGTGGATCACATTTTCGTTTTCATTTTGAGAACAAAAATTTTCACTCGATCGTAGTGTGATTATTTCCATTACCAAAATTATTTGAAAAGTGGATCACATTTTCGTTATGATTTTGAAATTCATTTTGGAGTTCGAAATTGAATTGGCATGGTTTATACTCGAAATCATTTGAATTTTGAAGTGAATTCAAATTTTGATTGTTTTGAATCCTTGAATTGAGTTATCGCACAAATATGAATTACACTTATTTATCATTTGATTTTATTGTGTAGAGATTTGAAGTAAAGACGAAATCATTTAGATGTGTTTTTTCAAGAGTTGAAGGTTGGTCATCATTTTTAAAATTTTGTAGTTCAAATTATGAATCATTTGTACAAAAGTTGTCGTTAACGTATCCATACGAGTTTGATGTGAAACTATATGGATTATATCGATTTTCATAACTATTGTAAAATTCATGTGCATATGGAAATTCGGATATTTTCAAGAATGTTTTGGTTTTTTTTTTCATTGTTTTTTGGATTTTCATAAGGGAAAAGTATTCACAAAGAATTTGTTTTAAAAAGGAAAATTTGATTTTTTTTTTTTTTTTTAGTTTTTTAAAAGGTTTTTTTTTGGATTTTTGCTTTTCTAAAAAAATACAAAATAAAATTTCCTTTTGGATTTTTTTTTGAATAAAAAAATTCAAAGAAAGGATTTTAACAAAAAACAAAAGTTTCAGGAATATTTACAATTATTTTTAGTTTTTTTATATTTTATTTTTAAATATGCATGAACTAATGCAACTAAATGAATGCAAGGGTTTAATTACAAAATTTCTAACTTAAGTTAGCTCCTAACCCAAAATTGTATAATACACTTTGTCTTAAATCAACACGATAATTCTTGGTCAGGTAACAGGTAGGATTTATCGGTGCATCATGAATCACTGTATCAATGCAGTCGAAGGTTTAGGTACCTTCAGAGAAATAATTTAGTATAATATTTACGAATCACCGTAATCTTTATAACTGATTATTGCTCTGCCATAGCCTAGACACCAAGAAATTAAATTGTCGAGAGAGGACAACTTGTCAATTACAATTAAGTGTTATCGATTTCTCACCGTTATTATTAATCAAAACTCTAAGATGAAATGCAAAGCAGAAATTAAACGTGTATTAACAATGCAACTATGAATGAAATTTGTTTTTATTTGTTTTTGATTTTTTTTAAATGCAAACAACCAACAATGCAAAACAAATAAAAGCAAGGGCAAAGGACACGATATCAGAGCGTGCAGAATTATTAGCAATTTATTATAAAGCAGCAATTTTTTTATATAAGCAAGCAAGTAATTTATTTTTGGCAGCGGTTCTTCTTTTAAATTTCTGCTTCTACAACCTGAAACTAAAAACATGATATATATAAAGGTTTATTTTTTGTATGTTTATCAAAAAAGTGAAAAACAAAACAATGAAATTAATTTTTTTTCACCTTCTTTTTTTTGTTTACAACTTGCTTTTTTTAAGGCAAAAAGAAACTTAAGGCATCTAACCCAACCCAAAAGTTTTTTTTAAAAAAAAATTTTGAAGAAAAAGAAAGAATAGCTTTAACACTCAAAATCTTTTTTTTTTTTATTTTTTAGAAAAGAAGACAACACAAAACTAAAAACAAATTAAGCAAAACAAATTGAGCAAACTTTTTTTTAACAAGGATGGATTTAAAAGAACAAAATAAAAACAAGATAAAAAAACAATATAAAAAAAACTTTGTGCTCAGCCTACCAGCCAAGCCCGGCCCAATTCACCAAAAGTTTCACAAAGTTCGCTAATTTCACAAATTCACCGTATAAACACAAGCTTCTTCGTATAAACATGCAAATTACCCAAATCTAATTCTCTCATGAATATTCAAATCCCCAAATCAACATTTTTACAAGAACATTTGCATCTAATAATCGAAATTCTGAAACGCTCTTAGTTGCGGGATCGAGGATGTTCGAATTTGTGTCGCGATGGTTGGGGATGCTCGATTTGGGTTGCGGCGTTGCTTCTTGGAACTGGCAGAGGCGAACTTCAGTTGGGGTAAGAGGAGGAGGTGAAGTTGTAGAGGCGATTGGGGTTTGCGAATTCGTCATGTTCGACTGTAACGTAGTTGAAGTTAGAGGAGGTCGGTGGTGTTTGTTGTATGGAGAATTGAAGTTGCGGTTGCAGGAGTAAAGGTCGCGAGTTGTTGCAAGTGATGTTGATGGCTGTCGATTTGGTTTATCGCGTTATCAATCGGAGTAGCTTGCTGGTCGCGATGTTGATTGGGTTGGTGACAGTTTTCTGGATTGTGGAATGTTGTGGTATGTGAAGCAGTGAATGGTAGAAGTCGGTTGTTAGTGAACTGGTTGAGACTGATGATGGAGCCGATGTACGGGGGTCAGACAGATGCTGTTGAGCCTATGGTTGCGGAGGCTTTGCTGTTGAGGATGGTTTTAAGAGGAGGTGATGAGGCAGGAAGTGGTACAGGCTTGTGGTATTTGTGAATATGCTACATTTTGTGTCACTGTGATGGCAGAGTGATGAATATATGGTTGCTGGAGTTGAAAAGGATGGCTGATGTTTGGAGTTTTTTTTTGGTTTGGGGGGGGGGGGGGGGGGAGGTGGTTGTGGCACTAGAGAAATAGTTACTGTGAGTTGAACCGCAGAGGAAAAGGGATATGTGAGTTTGATATGTCAGTGAAGTCTGAAAGTTGTGGATATGCAAGGAGTTTGATATGTGAGTTGGAGACAGAGCGTGGAAGTTGTTTGATGAAGTGGTGGTGGCTGTATGTTGAACTGCAGAGGAAAAGGGATGTATGTTAGGGGTGAAGGCAGTGACTGTGAGGCAAACAGGAGCAGTTGAACGTTGTAGTGGTTTCGGGCTTGGGGTTGAAGAGGTAATGGGATGCACAATTGGTAGAAGTATGAAGTAGGATGTGGTAGATTCGTTATGGCAGAGAGAGAGTATGTCTTTAGAAGGCAAAGCTGCAGTTGTATATCAGAGAAGTGGCTTTAGTTGTGAATCAGAGAAGTGGCTGTAGTTGTGAACGTAAGGTTGGTATGGCTGGCAATGAGGGGTTGTGAATGGTAGAGATGGTTTGTGGTCTGTTGCAGTATTGTGGTTTAAGTGTGGTATTGGTTGATAGAAATTAAGTGTGTGAGTGAGATTGTTGATGGTGTAGGCAATTGTGATGCAGGCAGTTGAATGTTGACAGTTATTGGTTGTGAAGAGGAATGAACAGTGGTATGGTAGTGGTTGCTATGATGCATATGACAGAGTAGGTGGTTTGGGTAGGTGGTGGCAGTGGTAGTATTGAACATTGCGACAGTTCTGTGAGGTGGGACTTGGTGATTCAATGATTGTGGGGAAGTGTTTGATATGGGGAGGTGGTCAGGGACTGTTGCGACACAGTGAACTGGAAGGGATGAGGCAGGGGAGGTGACTGGAAATGTAGGTGCTCAGTGACAAAATAGCAAGTAGAAGTTGTGGATATAGGCAGTGAATTACATGGCAAGTGGCAGAGTATACACTGTGTGCACCGAACAGTGTATTGTGGGCACTGAACAGTATACAAAATGATGAAATTGTAATGTAAAAAAAAAAAAAAAAAAAAAAAAAATTGAAATGGGAAAACTGTTTTTTTAAATGACTTTTGTGTGTGTGTATTTTAAATAGCAATGCAAATGGAAAAAGAGCTAGAAAACATCAACAAGCAAACAAACAAAATCACACAACAAACATACACAATTTTTTTTAAATGCAAACAAACACACAATAAAATCAAACGAAAATAATTCGAAGAATAGAAAATTAAATGAAGACAATTTTCCGGCAACGGCGGCAAAAACTTGTTTAATGACGAATTTTCTATCGGTTTAGAAAATCACCGATAAATTTCAAATTAAAATTTAGCCGCAAGCGCACGGCATACTATCTTGTACGTAGTGAGTACGGATCGATTCGTAGAAAATTGTAGATTTTAAATTTCTATTCAATCAAATCAAACCAAGAATTTGAAGAGTGTGAAGCTAAAAATGTAGAAAAATGATAAAAAGAAAGTGATAAAAATATGAGAGTTAAATGATAATTTAGAGATAATTCCACTCTTCAGATCATATAGTTCAACAAATTATGAAATTATGATCTTTTTTTTTGGTCATAAGTGAATTTAAATGATGCGTTTATCATGAGTATGGCTCATCTGTGTTATTAATTAGCTCAACATAAGTCATCAAACTATAACACAACCTTTAAATCACTTTTAGTTCTCGTGAAAAGTAACAAAAAGTTGAAAATGAAATCTATTTTAAGCATGACTTATTAACTATTGATTAGAAATATAGACCATCAAATTTTGATAATTTCACTTTATTGACATAATCATATATAGGTGAAGAGGCGATTTGTGATTCATATGACTAAGCATGGCCTATTTGTTTTGAACAATATAGGCTATCAAACTCAATACTAAACACAAAATTACATAAACATCAATTTTCATGAAGCACAAAAAAGAGCAAAGATTATCAAATTATGTTGAACCTACATGATTAGGGAGCTTCATTACCCCTAAATTGAAGGGGTTTAGCCTCTCATATTTGTTATCAAATCAACAAATGTAGCTTGCAACATGAAACAAAAAGAAGAGGAAAATGAAAGCTAATGGAAAAGAAAACTAATCTAATTGCATAAAATAAAATGTACACTACTAGCATGAAAGAAAGAGAGCATGCAAGTAAAATAAAACACTAATTGATATTGCATAAATAAAAGGAAAAAATACATGAAATAAAAATGGCTAAGTAGCCATGAAAAGAGAAAGAGAGCTTGTCTTTTATTTTTGATCCTAAACTAAACTAACTAAGAAAGCCTAAAGAAGAGAGGTTACATAAAGCATAAGGGGTATTTATACAAGCTAGAAACCCTAATCCATATTTTTGGAGAATGCCCAAACTACCCCTTAGGAAGTGTGGTGGCTAAGCTATCATTAACTTCAAATAATCATCCATTAAGTGTGCATGAAGATTTAATGGTCTTTTAGCATGTGCATTAGCTCTTAAGTGTACATTAAGGTAGGTGGATAAATGGGTTCCTCCATGATCATCACTTTGAATTATTTTCATCTTCATTCTTTTGTATCTTCTTTGTGTGTGCATATTCCTTCATGAAACCACTTGTAATTGAGTTTAAATTCCTACAAACTAATATAGAAATTTCCAATTAAATTGTATCAAATTAATTTATGCACAAAAATGACTATTTTGCCCCTATATGAAGATGAATATTTGACAATTTGAAAACAATTTGAATTTTGGTTTAAACAAGTTAAAATATCCAATATGATCATTTATTTAATTTAAATATATTAAATATGATGGTAAAAATATGCACATTTATGTGCACATCAATAATGGTTCACATGGTGTCATACCTATACTCATCTGGTAGCTATTATTATGTGTGAACTCCGTAAGAGGTAGGTAATCCTTCCAAGTCCTCCAAAATCCAATATACAATTCCTTAATAAATTCTCCAACACCATATTTACTCTCTCAGTCTATCCATCGATCTTCCAAAGATATGTTGTGCTCAAATGCAACTCGGTCCCAATTGCCTATTGAATTCACTCGTGAAAAGTGGATTCCAACCACTCGATCTACCAGCTGGAACTTTATGTAGTTGGATCACTTCTTTAATATACTTTGTCACCAATGACGTCGCCGTTCTCTTACTCTTTACTAGAATAAAGCATACGCTCTTCATGATATGATCTACTGTAAACCATATGCTCTCATTCCTCTTCCACTCAAAGGTAATCTATCCATAAAATCTATAGACATGCATTCTCATTTCCACTATGGCACGTCCAACAGATGTAACAGCCCACTCGGCTTTTTTGTTCTTCCTTTGTCTTCTGGAACATCATACATTTCGTAACATACTCAGCTACCTGCCTCTTCATCCTTGGCCAATAAAATATCCACTTCACATCCTGATACATCTTATCTTCTCCTGGATAAATAGTCATCCTAGAACGATGACACTTATCCAAGATTTCATTTACCAACTCCTTGACATGTGGTACACATAGCCTTCCATCTCTCCTCAATAATCCTCCTGGTCTTTTGAGCAACGATCCAAGTGGCTCAATCGTTCAATCCATCCTAACTGCTCCATAGTACCAACTAACGATGTGTCTTACCCTTGAATTAACCCAATACAATCCATCAGTGCAAGCGCCGCTAACAATCCCTGTGCATACTCCAATCAAGGTCGGAACTTAAATTCTGATATAAACTTCAAATTTCTCTACCATAACAACATAACATTCACCTTAGCATGCTTCCTATTAAGGCATTAACAACTACATTTCCCTTTCATGGAATATAAGAAATCCCAAAATCATATAATGATAAGAACTTCATCCACCGATGTAACAACCCTAGATTTTTATGTATATTTTAATTTCGACTTTATTTCATTTTGAAATTATTTTAAACTTGTTTCATTTCAAACATTTCATTTTAAATATAAACTTTGATTATTATGTGAATTATAATTTCAAACTGGTATAAACTGAATATTTTCCTGAAATGTTGATTTTGGTCGATTTGGGTCAAACTATGATTTTTAAATTTCAAATTTAAATTCTTAAATTTTATCTTTTATTATGAAAATAGATTTAATAACTTGAATACTGCTTTTCGTTTCGTTGGAAACGGAGATAAACTGTGAAAGTTATGTATATTTCAATATTGAGTGTAATTTGATTTATTTAGCAATTTTGTTTATTTTAAATTATATAAATTATAATTTTATTGTCATATTTTATTTTAATATGTGTTAATATGTTATTTTGTGTGTATTTTTGTCTTTTATTATTTTTAAAGTGATATTATAATTTTTCTAAAGTTTATTTGAATTTATTTCAATTTATAAAGCCTAGTTATATATATTGCTATTTTCTTTATTTAATCGATTTTATTTAAAATTTATTTATTTATTTTGTTTATTTATTTTCTTTATTTCTGAGATTATTTATCTATATTATCAGCATTTTTATGTATTTAAAAATTAAAAGAAAATGGTTGGAAATTTGAAAGGTTTTAAACTCTTTATCTTCCTAAGCCTCTTTACCTTCCACCTTTTCATTTCTTAACCTACATCATTTATTTTTTGGCCGTATGTTTCTTTTTCTTTTCAGCCACTTTCTCATTTTCACGTGAATCTCAAATATATTTCTCATCTAAAAAAAAAATATACGGCCATTTCTTGAAAGAGTTGAGGTAAAATTCTCCTTCTTTTTCTTGTTTTTTCTATTTTCTACATGATTTTGCACTTTGTTTCTCAACTTTGTAGATCGGCTCCTCCCTCCTCCAGTCCTTGGCTGACCTCCACCACTCTATGACCTGATCAGCAACCTCCTTAGATCACCACCATGACCAGGCCGAGCCCACCAAAGCAAGAGACACCACCAAAATCCACATAAACCATCACTACATATATAAATCGAGCCAAACTTGGTACCACCACCTTCAACCACCTTTTTCCGCCACTTCCTCCACCACCACCACCTCAGACCTGACCATCACTCTCTGCCACATCATCCACCACCACGTGGACATCTGGACCTGAACATATAGCCTCTGGCCGAACCAATTTATAGCATAGAAATGTTGATATTTGCCTTGTTATGTAAATTGTTGCATACATATGCTTCATCGCCATTCAAACCAAGTAGGCCGACCCTGTTTGAACCAAACCCAACCCTTAGTGCATGCCATGGCCGTGCTAAATCCATCCCTTGCTGATCCATGTGAAGTTGAGAACAAGTGCAATGCATTTGATTTGGTTTTGGGCATTGATTTCTAGCATTGTTTAGTGTTTATTTGGTTTTGAAACTTATATATATTGTATTGTTTTGTTTAAATGTTATCAAGGCAATTAGCTTTGGCTCTCCACTCTCAATTCGTTTCCGTGTTATCGTGCCTTCGTAGTTTCAACGTTGGTGCTTTAGTGGCTATCTCCAGCTTTTGACAAGTGAGTAAATCTCACCAGACTAATATGTACTTATATAACTGATAAACCGACATCATTTTAATCTGTAAATGTATATCATCATGCTATATCTGCTTATATTATACTCATATGATGTTCACACCTATTATTACACTTGTTATATCACATGTTACTTTTATATCATGCTATTCTGTTATTTATATTAGTTATCACCATTGCCAGTTCCCTGTAGATTAGAATCACTATGGGTTGAAATGATACATACCCGAACGGACATTAGAATAAGGAAAAATCGTTATGGGCCGAAATGATAGGCCTGAACGATTTTTATTTATTTCATTCTTACTTTGGATTGCGGGTTTGAAATGATCAAACCCGAATTTTCATTATAAATTATGGATTGAAATGATATATTATCTGTATCACTTTACCTAGGCTAGAAAATGATATACAGACCCATGGTTAATATATATCTTTCTAAAAAATTTAGAGTAATTTAGAAATGTAAATATTATAATATTTTGATTTAAACTTAATAAAAATGACTTTTTACGGTATTATTGATTTTTTATAAATTTATAAGTGGAATAAATTAATAGTAAGGTTAGAAATTTGAAATATAAGTTATTTTGGAAATTATGATTTGGTTATAAATGGAATTTAAATTAAGTAGGAAATATGATAAAAATTGAATTAAAATGAATTTAAAAATGATTTTATAAAGTGTTAATGATTTTTGAATAAGTTAAAAGGTTAAATAAATGAATATTTAAGTTGAATATTTGAAATATAACTTTGATTGGAAGTTTGTGAATTTTGTTTAAAAATGAATTTTAAGTTAAGTAAATAAAATGAAATATAAGTTATATTTGGAAATTTAAACTTAAGTATGAAGTAAAAATTTAATTATAAAGAATTAAAATTGAATGTTGAATTATATAAGTAAATTATTATTAAATTGATTTTTGAATGAAAATTTAACTTTATAAAATCATGAATATAAGGGTATTTTAAATGATTGTTTTAAAGGTGAAAATATATGATTTTATAAGTTTAAAATGACTTAAATAAAAATTTAAAT
Source organism: Allium cepa (assembly GCA_030765085.1). Taxonomy (NCBI): domain Eukaryota; kingdom Viridiplantae; phylum Streptophyta; class Magnoliopsida; order Asparagales; family Amaryllidaceae; genus Allium; species Allium cepa. The sequence goes on from CM060934.1 coordinate 211,153,078, forward strand.
TGTTTGTGAAATTATATTGAATATTTGGAATTTAACTAACAACATTTTTGAAATGTTATTATTTCTAATGTAAAGGATATTACAGCATTTGTAAATGTTGTAGTTGATAGAAATGAACTAAATGGCTAAATTGAATTAAGAGCTATTATAGCACTTTGTAAGTGCTATAGTTGCTGAAATTAATTAAGGTTTTATTTGAACTAAAGTAACCCTATTACAACATTTTTAAATGTTGTCTTTTGTTAAAATGAATTATTTTAAAAGTAACTTTCCTTAGCATTTTCTAAATGCTGCGAAAGTTGAATTTTCATTGTTTTAATAAATTTAAGTGAATAAATGAACTTTGAAAGATTTAAATTTTGGAAATTTAATTATTTAACTATTAAGTATAATAACTTCAATTTAATGGTATAAATGAAGTATTTGTTTTGGAAATATAAACTATTGTGAAATGTGTGTTGAAAGGGTATTTAAAATAAAATGAATGTGGTTTTGAAAGGATGTGATATTTGGATATTTTGAATGGATTTTTGAATGATATTGAATTTTGAAATGTTATTTGATTTCGAAGTATAAATTACGATTTTGAAATTTTAACCACGGGATGTATTTAATTTATAGTTTAAGCGAACCTTAAAGGATTGTCGATCCCAAGCATCCTTTAAGTTATGGTGCATGTCTACTACAGTTCACTTGAGTTGGTTTACATTATATAAGTATATATTGTCCTGACTCGAGTGCTTTACGCTCGAGTCAGCCTGAGTATTTACAACTTAGCTTTGGATTTCTTTTTTGGAGCTAGGAATCGCTGGAGATTCTGCTTGTCTAGTTATCCATTCCTTTCAGTTCAGTTGTTCTATTTCAGTTCTGGTATTCATAAACTTCTATTTATTTGAGATTTCTATTGTATATGTTTTTCAGACTGATATTATGTATTATGTTTGAGAGTTTGTTATAGTAACTTCATGAACTACTATGGTATTTTAAATTCCGCTGCGAGTTATTCTGATATTTTTATGTCTGTGATTCTGTGATTGTATTTCATTTGCTCCAAATTTATTTACAACGCGGTATTTTGAGAAATTCTAGTCTAGCATGTGTGGATGCGAATGGCAGAAAATATCGGGTTGTTATAACCGATGTTGTCTTAAATTCAGATCCTTCGAAGAAAACAAATACTTGAGAGATTTATGGTAAGTAAACAACTTGAATCTCTCGCTCAACGGATAGTGCCCCCATGATTTCAATACAAATACAATAGTAGCCAACTTCAAATCATGCATCAGATAATTATTCTTGTGATTCTTTAACTATTGACTCACATACGTCATTAATTTACTTCTTGTGTAAGGACAACACCAAGGCTAGCACCGCATGCATTGGTACATATGGTGAAATGATGGGTAACATTAGGAATTATTAAAACTAGAGCACTCGTTAACAATTCCTTCAACTTAACAATTGACTTTTCGTACTTTGAATTGCAAGTATAAATTTGGTTCTTCTTCGTCAAACAGGTTAAAGATGCCGATAGATTTGCAAAATATTTAATAAACTTCTAACAAAATCCAGTTAAACCTAAAAGGCTATGGACCTCCAAAAAGTTCTTCGGTGTCTTCCATTCTCTAACTACAACTACTTTCCTGGGTCAACAGCCAATCCATCTACTGATACTACATGCCCACGGGAATGAACTACATTCCTCTAGAAGTACATTTATAGAACTTAGCTTTCAATCGATTTCTTGTTAAAACATCCATCACTTCTCTCAAATGAATCTCATGGTCCTCCTCACTTTTGGAACAGATAAGAATATCCCCCACAAAGACAATAATAAACCTGTCCAACTGCTCCCGGAATACTCTACATCAAATAATTAAATAAGCCAAAGCATTATTCAATCCAAATGGCATGAATAACCACTCAAATCCATTAGGTGTATGGAAAGCCATCTTTTAAATACTATCTTTACCAACTTTCAACCGACGAAACCTAGTTTCCAAATCAAGCTAAGAGAAAACCCCTGACTAGTTAATCGAAGAGGTCATCAATGCAAGGCAATGGATAACGGTTTTTTCTTTATCGGCTTATTCAATTCTTGATAGCTGACACATAACCTTAGAAAACAGTCTACTTCAGCATGAAAACAATATATGCTTTCTATTCTGAAATACTCTATAACATTCCCCACTTGGAGGCCCAAAACTAATGGTTACGGATGGTGCAGTCATCCATAGTTATTATTCCTTGACGACCAAATGCGGCAATGTTAGATACACTGATATAACATAAACACATGGATATGGAAATTTTTTGAAATCATTAAACAACTTTCACATTCCATTTCAAATCATTTCAAATTCATTACATAATCCCAAATTTGAAAACCATGTTCAGAGAAATTATAATTATTACAACATACACCAAGAAAGACATGTGAAGATCCTCCATTGGATGATCAGAGTGTGTGTGTGTGTGTGTGTATAGACAATTAAACAACTTTATCTTTACATCAAAACATAGTGGAATCAAAATTGAAAAAGATCTTCTATTAGCTAGCATGCCTCCTGCATGTCTCCGGAAGCTTATTCATCTAAGGAGAACCTGAAAACCTAACCTCTCAAACTACTCATAATTAATTGAGCACCCGAGAATTTAAGAAAAAAACATAAACTTCAAGTCAGACATAAAGCTTGGTATGATTAATAACCTACCATCTCAAACCATTTAGATATCTAATGAGACCATGCCGTTTAGTGGAATGGGTTTTCTCCTCGCTAATATCTTATCCAAAGATTTATAATAATCATATATTGTGCTCCTACATCCACAATGGTTAAATCATAGCAATTTAAAAAATATTATGATGATATGCAAACAAGTAAATTATTCTAGATTTCCTAACCCCATTCATTTGACTATCTGTCTCGGTCATAATTTCTAGGGTCGCTATTAACATATTAGTTTTCATGGGCTAACTAATAACCTATTTAAAGTCTACGGACCATCCTTCCGGTCTCGTAGTTTTTATGGGATCACTAAGAACCTATTAGCCCCTGCCAATAACTTCATACAATTATTTGATGGGTTCTCTTGAAACTATTTGTATCTAATAACTCCCCTAATATCATAGTTTTCATAGGTTGACTATGAACCTATTGACTTCTGTTAATAACTTAATCCGAATATTGTTTTCATGGGTTCACTACAAACCTGTTGACCCCTGCCAATAACTCTTAATAAACATATTTTCATGGATTGACTATGAACCTGTCTAAACTGACAACTTCTTAATTAGCCTTTGGGCATCCTATATCCTGGTCTACCCAACCTTCTAGATGCAATTCTACTCATTTAGGAGTTAACTTAATTTATATTCAACAAAGCTGGTTATTCAGCCTTTTTTTCCCAAAATATAGTTATGAGTCCATTATGCAGTGAATATGTACAATAGAAGAAGCAAACATAATAACATAACAATACCAACATTTATGATTTAATACCCTTGAAAGCAATTAAACATGGTTAATCTCTTTAACCTATGGTTTTATCAAGGAAAGCTTCTTTAAAAACTCCATACTTAAAAGCTGTTTCAAAACTCCTTTATTTTGCAACGACGTTTCCTTTAAAAATGAGATTGGGTTCTTTGATTTAAAAACTAAGGCTTTCGAACCCTTAGACCTTCACTTTCGAAACCATTAGAAATACCTCTTTCGAAAGCATTCAGATCTTCTTTTCAAAACACTAAGCATAAGCCTTTCGAAACCATTAAAACATACTTTTCGAAAGTATTAAAGTAATTCATAGAAGCATATCTTTGAAACCATATGAAAGTACCCCTTTCGAAAACATTGGGTTTTATCTTTTAAAAATAAATTTTAGATCAAAGTGAATATAAACGAAAGTATCCCTTTTGAATCCGCAAACCTTTAAATGAAAATGATTAAAGAAAATTGGTGGCTTCAGAACCATCCTTTCAAAAGCAATAATCATTTAAGTAAAATATTTGGAATGATAGCTTCGAAACCCCTTTCGAAGTCATTGCCTTCGAAACATCTAGTACAAATGGCAACTGGAGCCCTTTCAAAAACATTGGAAAGTGACTTATTACATTTACAAAACAAATGCTACATTTTGAACTCGTTGATAACTTCAATCCATTCAATAGGCATAAAGGTGGCAGCGTGGTTTCATCTGGGTTCAAACTACCATTTCAAAAGCTTTTATTTAAAGATAAGGCAAATCATTCGAAAGCTACTCTTTAAACAAAAAGGCGACAACATCTTTGAAAGCTACACTTTCGAAAGCATTTTAAAAAAACAAGGTAAGTGGCATTTCTTTGGATAATAAATATAAGGCCTCGACCCCTTTGAAAGCTTGGTTTTGACTCCTTACCTACTGCCATTCTCCAATCCACCACATACCAATGCATTGATACCTTATGTATTGGTTTCAACTTGGTTGGGGTAGAGGAATAAAGTCGAAAGGTAGCTACTGGAAGTGGCGAAACATGAACTTATGCAAAACTTTTTTCTTTGCCTTTTAAGTAATACTTTTTCAATTAACTTGCCTATTTGTAAAAATCTAATTAGTTTCCGTAAACTTTACTAAAATCTTCTCTTAAAATACTGCCGAATTCATCTCAGATTTAATTAAAAATAATTAGCAAAGAAGCCATTCCCTTAAGCAAAACAATTTAGACTTTTAAGTCCTCCAGCTAAATTAATTTAATTTCCATAGTAAATTACATAAGAATAATCCCTAAAAATTCTCAAAATTCACTTTTAATATGTTATCTACCATATAAAAATTTCGGACCCAAATTCCTTTATATAATTATCGAAATTAATTTCTACACCCAATTATTCATATTTTCCTTTGAAAATTCATAACAAGTTACTCATACCTTGGATAAATAACAACAACATCGAGCCATTATTCTCAAACAAGTTGGGGTCGGCTAGAGATGGAACCTATAAATAAATGAAAAAATCAATTTTAAGTCGTAATAATAACAATAACAATGACAATAATAAAATAAAGTCAAATAAGTAAATTAATAATAATAATAACTAAGTAAAATAAATGCAAACATAAAAATATATATGCATATATATATATAAGAAATGGTAGTAATAATAATACTAATGGCGATAATGGTACCAAAAGTAATATTAGTCAAAGACCAAACCTACATCTTAGGCTCCTGTTCCTATAATCTAAAACTTGTAAAAATCATAGCTCATGGTTTTGGTACGTGAATCACTAACTTCCAGGCGTTTCGGTCCATCACCAGCTCTTTGGATATACTTCAATCCTTTAAGTTCATTTTTACTACTTCCTCCCATGTTAACCTTGGTCGACCTCTACCTCTCTATAAACATTCAACGCGACATATAATTCCAACATGCACATGTGCCTCGGGTGGCCTCCATTGAAGATGTCCAAACCATCATAAACAATGTTGAATTAGCTTCTTTTCAATTAGTGTCGCTCCAAGTTTATCATGTATATCTTCATTTATAATTCGGTCTCTTCTTATATGACCACAGCTCTATCGCAACACACATATCTCTGTTACGCTTATCTTCCGGACGTGTTGGCTTTTAGCAGGCCAACATTTTGCACAATACAACATCGTAGGCATGATTGCCGTTCTGTAGAACTTTCTTTTAAACTTTTATGGGGACTTTTTTGTCACAAAGAATGCCAAACGCTTCTCGCCATTTCACCCATCCTGATCGAATTCTAAAACTAACATCTTCATCAATCTCACCATCACAGACTTTACTTCCATCCAAGCTAATGTTCTTTACATTTGCACAATGAAATATATATCCAATCTCAAACAATCCAGAAATAGAAATTGTTCCACAAATAAAGTGTTTTACAAAATAGCAATTATTTAATACTAATACTAATCCACTAGGAAAATTCAAATAATAATCTCATATTGTCATTGCACCATGGATCCATCAACAATTTCCACTTGCCACGTAGTGCCAATTCTTATGCTCCTTTAATGAATTACATATATGAGTACTAGATCATGTATCTAAGACTCAAGCGATTTTATTGATTATAAAATAATTTTGAATTATAAATGTACCTAATAGAGATGCAGAACCATTTTGCTTTCGTTCTCTAACAATCTTCAAGTAGTTAGAACAATTGCTTTTCCACTAACCATTCTTGTGGCAGTAGTGACATTCACCCTTGTCATCTATCTTCTTACGTTTCTTTTTATTACCCTCTCTTTTTCTCTTTTTGAAGATGATGCACTCCCATTTACCGCAAGTACAGTCCCTTGATCCTTAGATTAAGACTTGCCCGACCTCAACATATTGGGGAGCTCCACAAGATTCGCATTCAGTTAGTTCATGTTATAATTCAGTATGAACATTTCATATTGAGGAGTAAGAGAACCAAGAATCAAATCTACTTGCAATTTGTTGCTTTTTTGTACCTATAGCTGCGAAATCCTATCAATATAGTCCTTTATCATTAGCATGTAATCATCCACCTTTTGTCTTTCGATCATTTTGTTATTGAACAGCTTCTTTGTAATCTCACGGCTTATAGAACGTGATTGTTCACTAAAAAAGTGCCTTGAGACCATCAAATATCTCATAGAAAGATATATTTTCATGCTGTCTCTACCACGACTTGTCAAATGTCGACAATAAGAAAGCTTGGATAATCTCTAGGTCTGACACTCATTTTACATAAGCAAGTCGTAGTTCAAAGTTCGCATCATCGGTAGGTTGTTCTTTAGGTTCACATATAATAGCAGTCCAAAGGCTCTCGTAATTAATGCTATTTTAATTGCTTTTAGCTAGTTAGTATAATTAGGTCTGGTAAGCTTGTCGATTTCATAAAATAGTTTTGAAGTTGTCATTTCCTACAAGTTTAAGTGGTAGATTTTTAGGAAAAATCATAGCAGATAGTCATATAATATTAGTAATGCTAAACTTTATGTTTCGTTTTACTAATAAACTCCCACTGGTCTTTTATGTTTCAGCAAACCCTAAGTCGCTCGAAACATAAAAGTCTTTTGACTTCACTTGTAGGTGTCAAAACTCGTCTGTCTTGGAATTCTGACCTTGAGTTTGCGCAATAAGTCATAGCTCCATGGACAATGGATAACTCCTTTTGGTTGTATCGTATACAACTCCTAACCCTTGGCGTCTTATCTTAATTTTACTTTGACCTTGAGTTTGTTCAACAAATCAAAACGAAATTATTCACTCGTACCTACCATATCGTAAAATAGCCTGAGTATATAATATATACTTTGGGTTTACTCAAGAAACATATAGTTACCTTACCTCGTCTATTCAATATTAATAATAAGCACATAATATCACTAGCTTGAGTTTGCTCAACAACTAAAGAGTATTGAAGTAATATACATACATACATACATATATATATATATATATATATATATATATATATGTGATAGAGGAAAATATTATATTAAAGATTTATAGTCATCAATAAATTACATTGAACAACATTGACTTATGGAATAATATAATTCTTATGAATTACTCTCGTGGTTCAAGTGTCAAACACATCGTAGATCATGATATACGTATATTTACGTATGTATTTATTCTTTAAGTCTATTTTGGTTTCATTAATGTTCCACCTTCAATTTATACGTTTGTATTATATAAGTTTTATTATTATATAACTTTTATATTTTATATTATTTATATAATAGTCTTATGTATAAGTATAATGAAATACTATTTAATTAATTTTAATTAACCGATATTTTAATTAATCTATGTTATCTTAAAATAAAATTATATTTATTATATACTGCAACTTTTATAGTATAACACTTATATCATATACATGCGTATATTATTTAATTAATTAACCTTTTAATTAATTTATTTAATTAAACTATCTTAATTATATTTAATTATTTCAAAATTTACTTGATATCCATACATGTATACTTATGCCATTTCGAACATTTTAAAATGACATAACATTTACCATAATATATAATACATGTGTAGATTAATTAGTTCATTAATTAATTTTATTAATATTATTAACAAATTTTAAATTTTCAAAATTTATTTGTATTATTTTTCAAACATTATTATAAAAAAATTATGTTATAAATTTTATAATATATGTATATCTTATTTTAAACTTAAATTTAAATTTAAAAATATTATATTTTTAATTTTCAAATAATTAAGAAAATTAACCCGAGACCCAATTTAAATTTGGGCATTTTCTATTAGGAGCAACCTTTGGGTTCACATATCTATTCAAACCAAGCTGGTAGCCAGGTGGGGCAGAGTACTTGATTGCCTAAATCTGATCCTAGACATCTCCTTGTTAGACACCCTACATACATAAATATATTTTTAAATATATATATGTATATACGTATATATATATGTATTAATTGATTACTTGTTTGTAAATGTATAACAAAATGTTAATTATAAACTAATACCTATAAATGCACATAATATTTTTAATAAAATTATATATATTTTACTGATCTTGCACATGGCTCAGACATAATAATTTTAAGTTTTAAATATTATTCTTAATTAATTTTGTACGGTTTTAATATAAAATATTAATATAAAATAATTTCAAAACATAATACTGTAATTTAAATTTTCAATGAATTTCAAAATGACATTTTGTACTTAGAAAATTTATTCATAATTTTATGATTTAAAATAATTTTATGACCGATTTTTTATTTTCACCCTGTATTTAAAATATTATTACATAATCAAAATAATGTTTTTTATTTTTCTACCAAGCATATATTTTGTACTAATATTACTTTATAAAGTTTGAAACAAAATTTATACATTATATATATACATATACTTAATTTGTTAATTAGATAAAATAAATAATATTTATATAATAATAAATATATAAAATAAATCATTTTATTACAACCGAATATAATATACGTATAGTACACTATGTATAAAATTCATATAACATATTTATATAAAGTATGGCGAAGTAATTAAATTATAGACTATATATATAAATGCATATATTTATAATATATGTTCATATTATAAAATAATCAAAAATTGTTTTTAATTTCTGATCCATGCCATTATACATATGAATTTACTAAAAATATTTATAAGTACATACATACATCAATCAAAACAATTTTGTGACACTAATGTCACTTGCACAAAGTAACTCTAATGTTATGAATATATTTTTTTGTTCATTAGATAAGAATGAATTTAATAGAGTGTCTATTTGTAAGTCTTTCTGCAAGTTACACATGATGGCACTAGTAAAGTCAAACAGACCAAAATTTCTATGTCCACTAATCAGCTTTAATTATTTAAAATGAGTCCCAATGAGTCCATTTCCGATATGTATAGTAGATTTCAAGATATAGTATATTCACTAATTGTATTGGATAAAAGTTTTTTGAAGAGGATCAAGTTAGAAAAATCCTCAGTTCACTTACTTCAGAATGGGACCAAAAGACTCTTCAATTAAAGAGGGTAATAATATTAGCACTCTTAAAATTGAAGAGTTAATTGGCAATTTAATGTCATATGAAGCACATATGCAGGGTAGTAGAGAAAGCAAGGAGTATAAAAGAAATCCAACACTTCCACTGCAACAACAGATGATCTAAATTCAAACAACGATGATGATGAAACTTCTTTCATGACTAGAAATTTCAAAAAAATTCTGAAACAAAGAAGAATGAATAATCTCAGAAGAAATGATAACAAAAGTCCAGAAAGGGGAAATGTTGTTAGATGTTTTAACTGCGATGAATTTGGCCATATGTAGAGAGACTGTCCATAACCTGAGAAACAAAAAATCTCACCGAAAACTGATTCGTCTAGAAAACATAGAAGGGCTTCTACTGCAACATTAGATGATTTAGATACTTCCTTAAGTGATAACGAACCATATGCGAAAATAGCCAATATGTGCTTCATAGCAATAATCAGTTAGTTCAAAAAAGTTTGAAGAAATTGAGCAAAAAGAGGTATGCGTTTAAAATTCATTTTTTTTATTGAATTTTTGGTTGCTTTTGATAGGATTGGATTAGTAACAATATTGGATGAATATAACATATATATATATATATATATATATATAAAGAAAATTTTATAAAATTATTTTAACAAGAATATAATATTGAATAATAGTAAAATAATATATATATATGTTTAAATTCATTTTTAAAAATTATTTGCTAAGCATATTAGTTAGTAATAATTATATATATATATATATATAATAAGAATAATCCATTCATTTCAAAATTTTGGAAACTGATGACTACATGTTGACATACCCACTTCTCATATGTCAACATATACCCAAAAATCAAAATTTTGAATTTTCAATGAAAATACAAAATTTGAAATTCCCTCTACCTTTTCACCGGTCCAACGTACTGAAAAGGTATCTCTTGAATAGAGAACATGTCTATTGATTCTCTATTTGATTGTTCTATCTCCATCTATTCATTTCACTCCCATCTTCAAAAATTCAAAAACCATTATGTCTCTTATCTCTTCAAACAGTACATGAGTAACTTCTGTAAGCAGCACCCAACAACAATAAGGCTTTCTAAAAAAACCAAAGGCTATCTTTTCGATGAAAAAAGGTCATTGAAGCCTATATGGAACATGTTTCTTTCAGAAAAGTATACTTCGGAAGATTTGCCAAATTCGATGATTTTTCTTCTTATGATCTTTCTGATCAAAATGGAATTCTTAGTTTAATTAATGCTTCCCTGAATAATTTTTTATGTTTTCCAAACTTAGTGAATATGTTTTATGTTAATTTAAAATGAAAGTTCATGAAGGCAATGAAAGTAAAGTATGGAGTAGTCTCAAAGGCACTTAAATTGTTTTGAATTGTGAACTTTTAGGTCACATTCTCGGATGCAAATATAATGGAATAGACCTTTCATATTTTAAAATTAAAAATCAAAATTGTGAAGTTATTCATGATATTTTTGAAAGTGATGGTGATTTTGAGTTTTAAAATTAAGACTTTACATCCTAAAGCAAGAATTATGAGTCTCATTTTGCAACAAAGCATAACTTCGAGGATGGAAAATTATAATAACTCGAATCTAAAGGTTTTTAAAGCACATTTCGCGATTTATGGTCATTACAACATAAATTGGACACAAGTCATTTTGGATGAATTCTTTCCTAAGAATATCTCTAGGCACAAGAACACTATTTCATGGTGTGTATCTCACTAGAATATTCACGTATTTTGGTATTAACCTAAGAGGGGAGGAAACCATTCCTAGATAAATCTTTGACAAGGCCAATACTCTTTATTACACATTTAATCCATCTTTGAGCCTTATGAGACTCTTAACGAGAAGGAAGCATGATTGGCTTGGGAGGAGGAGTGTGAAATTAAAGAAGAGGAGGAAGAGAAAGGAGGAGAATGTTATACCTTAGGTATTGGCTTTGATGATAACAACTATATGACATTGTATATAATATAGATACTAATGTTTTATCAAGATATATATATAGTATATAGTGTAGGATATTAGACGGGTATTGATTAATAATATTGTACAGTATCAAACTGCTGATATCAAGAGTAGCTTTAAGACGCTGATATAAAGTTTCAAGAGTTCAAGAATGAAGACTCATGCATATTGAAGAGTTCAAGGTTTTAAGATATTCCAAATAAATTATAGAGCCATATATTTTTTGTTAAAACCTTGATGACACTTTTTTGATCTCACTTACCTTTTCTAATTTTGTTTTAAAATTATTTTTCAAGTATTTTATACTTAAAATAATCTTCTCAAAATATTTCTCAAAATGACTTTCAATCTCTTATACCTATAAAGATATTATTTTAACACTTATAAGTTTATATATTAAGTTTATGTTTATGCTTTAATAACTTATAACTATGTTGATCTTATATATATATTATTTACATTACATTGAATATTCTTATTGAACATTTCAAAATTATTTTATAAAGTTCTATTAAGATTTAATATGATTAAAATATGTATAAACTATGCTTAAATGTTTGTACAAAGTTTCAAAATATTTACAAAACTTAATATTTTCAAAATAATTTTTGTTAATTAATTTTTCAAAAATACAAAGGGATATGTCGACACATCCTCTGCAAGTATGATGACATACTAGGCATGAATTTCAAAATTCAAATTCAAATGAAAGTGTCTTTTCATCATATCTCTTCACGAATGGACATGACCATTGTTTCCCTACATATACTAGACTTCCAAACGAATTTTCATTAATTACTTGCTTATTTTTCTCTCCTCTTTTCATTCTCTTAAATTATAAAAATATTTCTATCGAAACTCTACCGAAATTCAACTAGAATCAAATTCAACCATTTTCTCCTTCATATGCTCTTTGATTTCTCTCATCTCTTTCAAGATCAAGTGCTATTCAGGAGTTATAGAATCAATTGTAATCAAGATCAAAGATCTGAATTTGTAAACTCTATCGAATAACACTCTTGCACTCTGCCATATGCTTGATATCCATGAAATCCAAGTAGATGTGGTTGTAACCTACTTAACCAATTGGGTATACTTAGTAACCCGTAAATCTAATGGGTGTGCTTGTGGCCCAGAAATCAAGTGGCTCTACCCTGAGGCCGAGATTCTTGAGGGTGCACCTTGTAGCCTTGAAATCGAGATTGTACTTGCGTATACTAGTTGAAAAGAGATCCATATAAGGAATTGTTTGAGACTAGATGTAGGGTAACCCCGAACAAGTATAAAGTCCCGGTGTATTCTTTTCTTTTTACTTTTACTGCATTTACTATACCTGTACTTTGATTGTGTGATTGTTTCTATGATTTTAAATTCCTTCATTACAATTAAAATCTTAAAGATTTTGAATAATATTCATATAATCAATTAAACACTATTCATCCCCTCTAATGTTAATTTGGCCTTAGATTCATATTCCATCGACTCACATTTTGTATCCAAGCATTGGTTTTCAAAATATTCATCATCTAATTTTTGTAAAAGTTTAAATGGCTATAAACACTGGTAATGGTGCTTTTAGTAACATTGTTAATACACTTGTTAGTAACTCATTTGTTGAAGGATAATCCACTTCTAGACCTTCACTTTTAATGGCAATAATTATACATGCTGGTCATGTAGAATGGAAATTTATTTACAGTCAGTTGGTTTAGACACTTGTAATATCACATAAACTGAGTGCACTAAACCCTAGAAAATTTTGCATAGTGGATTGCTGACCAAAAAACAATTGCATAAAGTAAATCTAAGGTCATGAATATATTAGTTTGTTTGCTAGACAGAAATGAATTTAATAGAGCATCTCTATGTAAATCTACATTTGAAATTTGAAGAACTTTGCAAGTTACACATGAAGGGACATGTAAGGTCAAACATACCAAAATTTCCATGTTAACAAATTGGTTTCAATTAGTCAAAATGAGTCAAAATGAGTTCATATCTTATACATGTAGTAGATTCCAAGATATAGTACACTTACTTATTACACTAGGTAAAAAAATTTATGATGAGGATCAAGTTAGAAAAATCCTCAATTCACTTACTCTTGAATGGGGTCAGAAGACTCTTGCAATCGGAGAGGCTAATGGCATTAGCACTCTAAAAATTGAAGAGTTAATTGGCAATTTAATGTCTTTCGAAGCACAAATGCAGGGTAGGAGAGAAAGATAAGCAATAGAGAAAAAATATATAGTTTTTAATGCAATGATGGATAATCTGGATTCAAATAGCGATGAAGATAAAGAAATTGCTTTCCTTACAAGGAATTTCATAAAATTTCAAAATCATGGAAAGATGAGTAATTTCAAAAGAAATGACAACAAAAATCCAGAAAGCGGAAGTGAAAACGGAAAAGGTAAATGTTACAACTGTGATGGCCCTGGTCATTTAAATGAGACCATTCACATCTTGATAAACCGAAAACTACATCAAACATCGATTCATCCAGAGAACAAAGAAGAGCCTATACTACAGCACTGGACAATTCAGATACATCCTCAAGTGATAATGAATCAGATACAGAAATTGTTAACGCGTGCTTCACATCAATACATAATTCAAAAAAATGGTGAAATGGATGGAAAAAGGTATGCGCATTTAATATATCAGAAGAAAAAAAATTCTTGAATGAAGGTTTTCTTTTCTTTTGGTTTCTTTATTGGGTGTTAAGAATATCCTATAGATTAATAATAATATCAGTTGAATACTGTGTGATTATATTTTAAATATTAATATTTATACATAAAATAATAATATAAAATATATTTAAAATTATTTTTTTTGAAAATAGAATAACCATGAATAATCTATATAATATAATAGGATGTAGTTAAATAAAAATCATTTCTAAATATTTCGACCTATATGTTGACATACCATACCTGCATATGTCGACATATGCAGACATAATTCCAATTTCAAATACAAATTCAAAATTTGAATTTTCCTCCACCTTTACACCAACCCCTATTTTCTGAAAAGTTGCCTTTTGACCAAAGAACATGTCCTTTGATTCTCTGTTTACTAACTATATCTCCATCCATTCGCTTCTCATTTTCTTTTTCAAATTCAAAAATCATAAACTCTCTTATTTCTTCAAACCGTTCTTCAATGGCACCCTCAAGCAATACAAGGAAACTATTAGGCTTTCTAAAAAAGAAATAAAAGAATATCTTTTCAATGATCAAGAAACCATTCAAGCCTATATAGTGCATTAATCTTTTGGAAAAGTCTTTCGCGGAAGATTTGCTATCTTTGAAGATTTTCCTACTTATGACCTTTTCAATCTTTGTTTGCAAAATGAAATTCTTAGTTTAGTTAATGCTTCTCAAAATGATTTGTCTGTTATCCAAAATTAGTAAAAATGTTTTATGCAAATTTAAAAGAAAAGTTTTATGATAGTATAGAAGGAAAAGTTTGGAGTAGTGTCAACGGAACACAAATTGTTTTAAATTGTAAGATTTTGGGCCACATTCTTAGATGCATATCTAGCGGAATGGATCTTTCATCTTTTCAAATTGATTTTCAAAATCATGAAGTAATTCATGATATTTTCGAAAGTGATGATGATTTTTAATTCAAAAACAACAATTGCGTCTAAAAGCCATAATTTTAAGCCTTCTTTTGCAATAAAGTATCACTTCTACAACATGTAATTATAATAACCCGGCTTAAAAAATTTTGAAAACTCTTTTTGCAATTTATGGTCAATATGACATAAATTATTCTCAAGTCATTTTGGATGAACTTTTTCTTAAGAATCATTCTAAACATGAAAGCACACAATTTCATGTATGTATCTTACTCGTATTTTCAATTATTTTGTTGTTGACCTTAAAGGAGAGAAAACAATTCCTCGAAAAATATTTGACAAGGTTAAAATTTCACTTATGCATATTTCATCCTTTCTCAAGCCTTATGAAATGCTTGTAGAAAAGGAACAAAGGTTACAAGCACCATTGTCCTAGTGGTTAAGTGCTTCGACTTTGATGCGAGAGATCACAAGTTCGAAACTTGCGTAGCGTGATTCGAACATTTATTGACATGCGTGATTTGTGATATGTTGTATCTAAGTACCATTTCAAAAAAGAAAAAGAAAAAAGAAATAAAGGTTGGTTTGGGAAGAAAAGTATGAAATAAGAGAAGATGAGGATGAGGATGAAATGGAAGTTGAGGAGAAAGAACAAGAAGAGGAGGAGATACTTATTTGAAAAGTATTAATATGCCACAAAATCCATTCAACAAAGATCTTATCAAAAATCAAGAGAAGGTCATCCATAACCAAAGGAAGCTTTAGAAATCATTTTCAAAGAAATTTACTTCAATTTCCAACAAAATGGATAAGTTCTTTGAAAAGATCATCCATAAACTTGGCGATTCTTCTTCGTCTTCATCCCTATCTGTCTAGTAGTTTAAACTATCTTGTATTTGGATTTTCTATTTTTAGTTTATGTTAAATCTTATGTATCTTTTCACTTCTTTATGTTTTATACAATCTCTATCTAAGTATTAACAAAAATTTGTTTCCTCGCTATTATACATTGTTTACCATCTCTGAAAAACATAACAGTATAATAATATAA
Source organism: Allium cepa (assembly GCA_030765085.1). Taxonomy (NCBI): domain Eukaryota; kingdom Viridiplantae; phylum Streptophyta; class Magnoliopsida; order Asparagales; family Amaryllidaceae; genus Allium; species Allium cepa. Next base: position 211,169,233 of record CM060934.1, read on the forward strand.
GTCAAATACATAAGAATATAAAAACAAAATTGTTTTGAAAATTTCTGCATATATGTTAACATATCTAAGTATATATGTCGACGTAAAACGGTAAATTTTCAAAATTTTCAAAATTTGAAAATTGAATAAGCAAATGGTTATTCATTTCCAACGAATTTCCACCCGTTTAAATATCTATTGAACCCAGAGAATTATTATTTTTACCCCCTTTCATCTTCCTTTGCATTTCTAAACTCTAAAACCAAAACAATGGCTTTTCCTATCCAAAAACTGATAGAAAACCTTGAACAAACTCTTGGGTCATTCATGAACTTTCTTACTTTGTAACGACCCGTAAAATTTTATTAATTTAATTAACTGAATTTTTGTGAAATTTTAAAAACTAGAATTTGGAAATAAAATTTTTGATATTTGTAATACGTCCATTTTAACATAGCAAATGGTACATTTTATCAGATAATATGGAAGTTTATTTTCTTGTGTAATTTTTATTTGAATTTAAATCGGTTAAAACTTGATGACAATAAAATGTTTTCCAAACTTACACAATAAATTTGTAAATCACCTTCTGAGTGAGACGTCATATTTTGTTCCTTCAAATTTGGAATGTTGTTGCTCTGTTTATCTTATTTCCAGCAAATTAGCAGCATTTTCGGTAAAGATTATCGTTTTGATAGGATGACCATACCACTGATATCTATGTACCATCTTGATCGTCTTGTCGTACAGATCCCTGCAGTATATTCATTTTTGTATTTCGGTGTCCGTTACATGATGAAAATCGCGAAATGGATATACGTATTGGATATGAAATTTCAACTCTTTGTTTCCTTTGTCTTTTTACTTGTCCACACTAAACGGCTATTTGCTTTTATTATTCCATAAACGCAGTCATGGCTATCACTATTTCCATATTGTACTTTCTATATTCCTGGTTTCAAAATATAACTGCTATATTGTGCATTACTTTTTCTCTGCCTTCTCTTCTTTTAAATAAATATATACTATATTATAAGCTATGAAAGTATATATATCTAAGTTGTATCGGTAGCTATTAATCTTCTTCTCCCTAACCTGCTATTTCTTTCGTTCTGACATTTTTTTTCGTTTGCAAATCATCAACTTTTATTTGTGCTCGCCTCGCTCTTTGCTTGGCAGCACTCCCTGGCATCCTACCCCAAACACTTTCCCTCCACGACATCCACTTCCATGCGACCAGATTCGCTACAAATCTCGCTGCCACCTCAGCGTATCTCCCCTCTCCATCGCATGGCCCTGCACACTTCCTCCTCCGCCTTGAACCATCGCCTATCGCACCGTCGCACACATCATCTAGGTCGTGTCCTCTTCAGCCAGCACCTCCACTGCACGGCACCACCATCCCACTTCACCGGCCCTAGCTTCACCGTTTGCAACGCCCCAGCACCAACATCTGTCCACGACATGGCTGCCGTCCACCTCCTCATGTATGTTACTGTGTATATCTTACTATATTGTTCTATATAAATGTTTATATATATGATATGTATATACGTATAAAAGTTTATAATTATATTGATTTGTTAAATATATTTATATTATGGAGGTTGGTATATGTTTATATACTTGTTTGGAGATTGTATAAGTTTAGTCATATATTCGTACAGTATTTGATATGTCTAGTTTTGAAATCAGTCTGTTGCTATATATATATATTCATATGTATACATATGTCAGTAGTGATGTATATATATAACTATATAAATTATATAATATATACATATTATTTTAAGTATGATAATTATGTCATTTTTTTTCTAATATATAAATGTTACATTTCAATTTTATATACATTATATATATTCTAAGGTATGTAAGTATATATATTCATGGGGGTTTATATATATATATATATATATATATATATATAGTTACGTATGTATTGTATACACATCTATTTAGACTGTTTTACCATAAAATAGTATGTTTTGAGTGTATGCAAATTTATATTAATATTTTAATTTGACTTAGCAACTGATATATATATTATATAAATTTTATATAAAGTTATACATTCTATATACTTTCCAATGCATGCTTTTATTTGAATGAGTACATTTTTGTTCATCAATTTTGTTTTGTTATATTATTAGGCTGCATAGCATATTTATTTATTAATTATTGATTTTAAACTGCTCACATATATGGTTATTTTAATGATTAATATATATATATATATATATATGTGTGTGTATATATCTTGTGTACAAAAGTATATATACTTCTGTTTACATGTTTTACTGAAATATATATTTTTCATTTAATCTGTGTTTAAATTTATTTGATTTGAAAATAAATATAATATATATATACCTTATTTTGAATGTATGTTTGAAAATTGATTCAGAGAGAAGTTATAACATATATCTGTTTTAGTTATATCAAGATTGTTCTCATTCGTTTTATAAATTTCTTGTTATCAGCCATGTTCGTCGAATTAATGCCAATTCAACTTTGCTTTAAAATTCATGCTTGGATCCGTAACTCATCTCGTTCTCGTTCATCTCTAGCCTCGAAAGGTGAGCAATCACTCACGATTAACGTTCTTATATTTATTAAATTTGATTTCAATTGATACGACGATTGAAATATGCTGCAAAATTCAACTGTTAATTTATAATTTCTATATATCATATGCTACTATCTGTAACTGTTCACCTGTGGGGTATGAAACCATATTGACGCAGCGGATAAATCGAAACAAACTTCAATTGATGGAATGTAGCAATCGGTGAGTTGAGAATACTGTAAGGCCCTAATCCGTTGATCCAAAGATACCGGATTCTAGCTATCTTCGTCTCGTTGATCGCGCACGATGCCGAGAAAGAAGATCTACGATTCTTCGCACGTTGATCTAGCGCACTAGATACCGTGAATCGGCTTCTATGATCGTTGAATCGAGCACACTCGATTAACCGAAAGAGGAGATAGGAGATCACACTCAACTACCAATTTGTATGAAAGCACAAAGCTAACAAAAGAGAATTTTATTCAAAATATCAACCACCTTACAAATGACTCAACCCTGCTATTTATAGAGTTTACAACACACACACAACTCAACATTGGACAACACTTAGGTCGCGCACGACTTATTACAACACACACTTACAAACAACCCATCACACGACCTATATTAGGTCGTTGCCGACTTAACAGACACACAACACCCTTCCAGCGACCTAAAACAACGGTAACTCAACCCTCCTACGACCTACGACTTTACTAGGTCGTTGCCGACCTAACTGATTACAAAACAGTAGGCACTTCACTCATAACGACCTAAAGACCAACGACTCACACTTGTCTGCGACCTAGCACATCAACGGCTTATGATTTAGGTCGTTCGCGACCTAAAGGAGCGGCTTCAGAAATCATTCCGTGACCTAAAGGAGTTAGGTCGTACGCGACCTAAAAACGTGGCTTCCTCCATACGACCTAAGGGTCTGTTAGCTCGTAGCTTCTTTCCACATGTTTCTTTAGGTCGTAGACCACCTAACATTCCTTCCATAGGTCGTGAGCGTTCTTCAACATTATCATTAGGTCGTGGCCGACCTAAGTCTTCTTCCTTAGGTCGTTGCCGACCTAAAACATCAGAACGACCAAAAACCGAAACTTCGTTAACTCGTGTTGCCTCTTCGTTAGGTCGGAAACGACTTAACTCCTCTACATTAACTCGCATCTTTTCCCTACATGGTTCCTTAGATCGGAGCCGACCTAGGCCTTCACATCCTGGATTCCAGTTAGGTCGGAAACGAATCAATCTTTCTTTACTAACTCGTGTGTCTTCCTCCTGTAACCCCTTAGGTCGGAGCCCATTAGATCGAGGCTCGTTAGGTCGGAACTCTTCACCTTGTGATTTCTTAGGTCGTGCTTGTCTTAAAAACAAGTTAGGTCGGAGCCGACCTATGACTTCGTCTCTCTGGTTTGCATCATCCTTCCCGGGTTGAGAAAAATTCGTCCTCGAATTTGTAAAATTTCCTACATCTGATTGTTCATCTTTATAATATGGCACAAGATGTTTAACATTGAACACGTCAAAAGTGTACACATCCTCCGGCAGCTTCAACTTATAAGCGTTTTCATTAATCCGTTTCACAACTTCCACATGACCAATTTTTCTAGCTTTCAACTTGTTATAAGCACCCACCGAAAAACGATCCTTCGTCAATACAGCATAAACCAAATCACCTTCCTTAAATTCAACACTCCGTCGTTTCAAATCAGCAGCCCGCTTATACTTCTCATTTGACTTTTCCAATCGTTCTTGAACGATTCTATGACATTCCGTCAATCCTTCAACAAAATCAGCAGCTCGTTTAACTGTCCCCTTCGGTTGTGGTACCATCGCTAAGTCCAACGGTCCCCTGGGTAAATTTGAATATACAATCTGAAATGGACTGAATCCCGTGTTACGATTCACTGTATGATTATGTGCAAACTCAGCTTGGCATAACTTCATGTCCCAACTCTTCAGATTGTCCTTCACAAGACATCGCAACAAATTTCCCAACGATCTGTTAACAACTTCGGTCTGTCCGTCTGTTTGTGGATGATAAGCACTGCTAAAATTCAACTTCGTTCCCACCATCTTCCACAAACTTAACCAAAAGTGACTCAGAAAACGAGTATCTCTATCCGACACAATAGACTCTGGCAATCCATGAAGTCGATAGATCTCCTTGAAAAATAACTGAGCAACACGAACAGCATCCGCCGTCTTCTTGCAAGCAATAAAATGTGCCATTTTAGAAAATCTGTCAACCACTACATATATAGAATCATTACCACGCTGCGTTCTCGGCAATCCCAATACAAAGTCCATACTCACATCAACCCATGGTTTAGCCGGTACAGGCAACGACATATACAACCCAGCATTGGTCGCGGTTCCTTTCGAAACTTGGCAAATATGACATCGCTCCGCAAACCTTCCCACTTCTTTCCTCATCGACGGTCAAAAGTAAGACTGTGAAATCAATTGCAAAGTACGATCACGGCCCACATGCCCTTCCTCGTGTAACTCCTTGATAATTTTCAATCTCAAACTACAATCTGGAATACATAATTGATTCCCCTTGAACAAGAATCCATCAACCATCACAAATTCATCGGTATTTCCTTCCTTGACTTTCTCTACACATTTCACAAAGTAAGGATCTTCTTCAATCAGCTCTGGCAACATTTCAAACCCTGTCACCTCAACCTTCAATGTCGTTAATAAATGACTCCTCCTGCTTAATGCATCTGCTACACGATTCGTCACCCCTGACTTATGTTTCACGACAAAAGTAAACTGTTGTAAATAAGCAATCCATGATGCATGTCTCGCTGAAATCTTGTCTTGCCCCTGTAAATGCTTCAATGCCTCATGATCAGTGTACAGAACAAATTCTTTCTGAAATTGATAGTGCCTCCAGTGCTTAACAGCTTGTACCACAGCATAGAATTCAACGTCATATGTACTGTATCTCATCTTTGCTCCTGATAACTTTTCACTGAAATAAGCAACTGGCTTCCCATTCTGACTCAGAACTCCTCCAATACCGACCTTCGATGCATCAGTATGCAATTCAAACAATAACTGAAAATTCGGTAAAACAAGAATTGGTGCAGACGTCAACAATTCCTTGATCTTCTCAAAAGCAACCCTCGCTTTCTCTGACCATACAAACTGTTTCCCTTTCATGCAATCAGTAACTGGAGCCATCACGCTACTGAAGTGCGGAATGAATCTTCGGTAGAATGATGCTAGCCCATGAAAACTTCTCACCTCTGTAATCGTCCTCGGCTGTGGCCAATTCCTGACTGCTTCCACTTTATTCCGGTCAACTTGAATTCCTGCTTCCGACACAATATACCCCAGAAATAAAACACTTCTTGCCATGAACACACATTTCTTCGTAGCAGCATAAAATTGTTCCTCCATACTCCTGCTATATATCAGAATATCATCGAAATAAACTACCACGAACTTCCCAATGAATGGTCTAAAGATTTGATTCATCACCCGCATGAATGTACTAGGTGCATTTGATAAACCAAATGGCATAACCAACCATTCGTATAACCCCTCTCTCGTCTTGAACGCTGTCTTCCATTCGTCTCCAGGTCTAATTCGAATTTGATGATAACCACTCTTCAAGTCAATCTTTGAAAAGATATTCGCCCCACTCAACTGATCTAGCAAGTCATCCAACCTCGGCATGGGAAATCTATATCTCACAGTAATCATATTCAATGCTCGACTGTCAGTGCACATCCTCCACGTACCATCCTTCTTTGGCACTAATAAAGCTGGCACAGCACATGGACTCAAACTTTCCTGCACACGTCCCTGCTCAAGCAACTCTTCCACCTGCCTCCTCAACTCCTCATGTTCCTTCGGACTCATCCGATAATGTGGTCTATGCGGTAATGCTGCTCCCGGAACAAGATCGATTTGATGTTGAATGTCTCTCAATGGCGGTAACTCCCTTGGCAACTCCTCTGGAAATACATCTTCAAATTCTTTCAAAACTGACTTTGCTTCTTCTGGAATTTCAACCTCTTCACTACAATCTCGCCCAATCAACAAGAATACTTCAGGCTCCTCTTCAACTTCCTTAACAAACTCCTTCAATGATAGCAAAGTTTTCAGCTCTTCAATCTCCTCCAGCTTGCTCTCCTTCTGTTGTTGCTTCTTGGGAACCAAAGTGATTTTAGTACCTTCGAACATGAAACTATAGCTATTGGCCCGACCATCGTGTTGTACTGCTCGATCAAACTGCCATGGCCTGCCCAACAACAGATGACACACATCCATGTCCACTACATCGCACCAGATTTCATCTTTGTATTTCTTCCCAATAGAAAATTTCACGCAAGCTCTTCTCCCAACTTTCACTTCACCACCCTTCCTTAACCAAGCTAACTTGTATGGTTTAGGATGCTTCTCGGTTTTCAACTCCAATTTCCTCACTGCCTCTGTAGAGATAATATTATCACAACTCCCAGCATCAATGACAAATTTACAAACTTTCCCAAGAATAGTGCAAGTAGATTGAAATGTGTTATTCCTCAACCAACTATCTTCCTCCTCTTGTTTTGGCGTCAAACAAGACCTCCTCATCATCAGATTACAACCTTCGTCTCCCGACACTTCTTCTTCCTCCTCAACAAAAGGTGAATTAGAACATTCAGCTTCTTCCTCCTCATCCTCAGCTTCAACTATCATAGTTCTCTTCTTCGGCTTCGGACACTCGTTGCTTTTATGACCCATCTCCTGGCAATTGTAACATTTGAACCCACTGCTAACCTTCGCCTTCTCAGCCTCCTTCACAACTGGCTTTATAACAGATTTAGGAACATTAGAACTTCCACCAACACCCCTTGCTTGATTATTGGAATTAGTAAACACACCACCTCCACGTCTTCCTTGCTTTTCCCAAGCTAACGCCTTTTGATGTGCCTCCGCTACAGATCTGGGATCGAACATATTAACCATATCCTGGATCTGCATTCTCAATCCTCCAACAAACCTAGCAGTCAGCTGTTCTTCTGTCTCCATTATATCGTTCCTGGCAATGAGTTGGTAAAATTCATCTGCATAGTCATTTACTGATTTCGTCCCCTGCCTTAGATTCTGCAATCTCTGGTACATAAGTGATTGATAGTTGTAAGGTAAGAAAGTAGCTCTCATCATCTTCTTCATCTTATCCCACTCAACAACCTTTGACTTCCCCATCCGTTCTCTCGTAAGTTTAGTCTGCTGCCACCATGCCAAAGCTCTTCCCCTCAGCCTTGTAGCAACTAACTTCACTCTTCGATTCTCCGGAACCTCCTTAAAGTCAAAAATTTCTTCTACATTAGATAACCAGTCCAAAAACTCCTCTGCAACCATTCCACCTTTAAACTCCGGAATTTCTGTCTTCATTCCTGACTCCCATCGTCGATCATCATCAATAACCCGATACTGACGTTGTCCCTGATCTCGATCTTTGAAATGAACACTTCCTCTTTCACCGTCAAACTCCTCATCAAAGTCTGATGTATATCGTTGTCGTTCACGTCCTCCAACATCTCTACCACCACGATCATCAACATTCCTCCTACTACGACTGTCAACACTTCTATGGTCTCGACTTTCTCTCCTCTCCCGATCCGACTGTGGTGAAACTCTACTCCCTCCATGATTTGATTCTGGTGAATTTCTCCTTCTATTCTGGCTCATATCGATCATCAACTTTTCCAACCTACCAATGCCTTCATCAATCTTCTCATGCATACGTTGCTCCATTTGATCGGCCTCTTCCCTTCGATATAATGCTTCAATATTTTGATGGCGATTAGCTCTTCTAGGTGGCATGATTAAATCAACACAAACACTTCAACAAATACTTCAAAGCTCTTCAAACTTCTACATAACTTGATTAACAAGTCACGGCTTGACTCAACATAGATCGACCTAAGGCTTAGGTCGGCTTGCTTCACAAATTCAAACTCTACTATGGCACGCAAACCCTCACAACCAAATTCAAGCAATTTTCGACTTTCGATCCAAGAGAATATGGATCGCAACCCCAAACTTGTTGCAACAAATGATGAACACAATGATCACAACTTCAAACTTCGGTTCCAAGATCGACTCAGCTATGATTGGCTAAGTCTTGCTCTGATACCAAAAACTGACGCAGCGGATAAATCGAAACAAACTTCAATTGATGGAATGTAGCAATCGGTGAGTTGAGAATACTGCAAGGCCCAAATCCGTTGATACAAAGATACCGGATTCTAGATATCTTCGTCTCGTTGATCGCGCAAGATGCCGAGAAAGAAGATCTACGATTCTTCGCACGTTGATCTAGCGCACTAGATACCGTGAATCGGCTTCTACGATCGTTGAATCGAGCGCACTCGATTAACCGAAAGAGGAGATAGGAGATCACACTCAACTACCAATTTGTATGAAAGCACAAAGCTAACAAAAGAGAATTTTATTCAAAATATCAACCACCTTACAAATGACTCAACCCTGCTATTTATAGAGTTTACAACACACACACAACTCAACATTAGACAACACTTAGGTCGCGCACGACTTATTACAACACACACTTACAAACAACCCATCACACGACCTATATTAGGTCGTTGCCGACTTAACAGACACACAACACCCTTCCAGCGACCTAAAACAACGGTAACTCAACCCTCCTACGACCTACGACTTTACTAGGTCGTTGCCGACCTAACTGATTACAAAACAGTAGGCACTTCACTCATAACGACCTAAAGACCAACGGCTCACACTTGTCTGCGACCTAGCACATCAACGGCTTATGATTTAGGTCGTTCGCGACCTAAAGGAGCGGCTTCAGAAATCATTCCGTGACCTAAAGGAGTTAGGTCGTACGCGACCTAAAAACGCGGCTTCCTCCATACGACCTAAGGGTATGTTAGCTCGTAGCTTCTTTCCACATGTTTCTTTAGGTCGTAGACCACCTAACATTCCTTCCATAGGTCGTGAGCGTTCTTCAACATTATCATTAGGTCGTGGCTGACCTAAGTCTTCTTCCTTAGGTCGTTGCCGACCTAAAACATCAGAACGACCAAAAACCAAAACTTCGTTAACTCGTGTTGCCTCTTCGTTAGGTCGGAAACGACTTAACTCCTCTACATTAACTTTCATCTTTTCCCCACATGGTTCCTTAGATCGGAGCCGACCTAGGCCTTCACATCCTGGATTCCAGTTAGGTCGGAAACGACTCAATCTTTCTTTACTAACTCGTGTGTCTTCCTCCTGTAACCCCTTAGGTCGGAGCCCATTAGATCGAGGCTCGTTAGGTCGGAACTCTTCACCTTGTGATTTCTTAGGTCGTGCTCGTCTTAAAAACAAGTTAGGTCGGAGCCGACCTATGACTTCGTCTCTCTGGTTTGCATCACATATCCTGTTGTTATATTTATTTAATCACTGATGATATATGCCTATTGTTATATATTATATTTTATCATATATGTCCTCACTCTGCAAGTTCCCTGCTAGTATAGAATTCCCTATGGGTTGAAATGATACATACCTGAACGATCTTGTAGAATAGGAGAAAATCTTTATGGGTTGAAATGATAAGCCCAAGCGTTTTTCAATGATTTGAATTGGGATTGCGGGTTGAAATGATATATACCTGTATATATTTTAAACTATGGATTGAAATGATAAATATCTGTATCACTTGACTATAGGATAGAAAATTATATACAAACACCGTTGGTGTATATATATATATATATGTATATATAAATGATTTACAAGGTTTTGAAATGAATATTTTGGTTTTAATGAATATTGATTTTTGGATATTATGTATATATGTTATTTAATAAGGGTTTAAAATTTAGATTTTTAAATTTATATGTTTGAAATTTTAAGGTTATAAGTTAGTTTTGAAATTATATTTTAAGATAGATTTATAATGATTTTTAAAAGGAAGGTTGGGAAGATAAATTTGAATTTATTTGAAATTTTATTTAATTAAGAATTTTATTTAATTAAATCGATTTGAAACTTATTGAAACTGAGATTTAAAGGATATGATTTTATAACTTGATTTTTGATTTAAGGTAATTAAATGAATATTTCAAGTTTAGATAAATTGAAGGAAATATTTAGTTTATTTGTAATTTGGAGTTTTATTTAAATAATATTGTATTTATTAAGTAAATATTTCAAAACTAAATAATAACCAAGTTAAATTTTGATATATATGAAATTATCAAATCTAGTTTTGAAAATGTTTGAATATTAAAGCTTTGAAATATATTGAAATTGACATGGTTTATTTTGTGGTTCAAATCTGTATTTGAAATCAATATAATTTGAAATGGTTTATTGAGGGACTGAGTTGAGTTGAAATTTATGAATTGAAATAATTGAATTAAATTTAAACGTTGGAATTTGAGCGATTTAAATCAATTTGAGGAATTTGAAGAAGCTATTTTATTTTGTTTTTATAAAGTATTTTAAATTATATTTAAATATTTTACTTTATAAACTATATTTTTTTAAATTATTTTAATATACTAATTATTTTAATATAAATAATTTTAACTTATAACTATCTAATATAAACTATTTTATTATATATATTATTATTAATATCTGGACTGTTTGAAGGAAAGTGTTATGATTTTCCAAAGTATTATAATTTCAAGTATTATGATTACAAGTGTTTTGATTTAGAAAGTGTTATAACTTTTAAAGCGTTACGATTTTGGAAATGAATATTTTTTGAAGTGAGTAATGATATCGAATTGATATGGTTTTGAAAGGATATAATATTTAGTTTCGAAGCATGAACTATTTGAAATGAAATGACCACGGTGTTTTAATAACGTTTTGTTGTTAAAAGATCGGGATCAGATATTGTCATACTCTCTGCCAGTACCAAAAACCACTTTAACAACTGTGTACGTGGTGCAGGTTCCAGAATGAAGTAGGATGGTTTGATGACGGTTCTATACGGTATTTACGTGACCTTAACTCCCGTGAGTCAGCTTGATGTGGCTAAAACAGGAGCTATACCTGGCCAAGTGGGGTCGTTCCCCCTATCAGACACATTTCTTCAACACCATTCTATTGCTTTTGTGATGTGATTGGGTGCACCCTTTGATTTGGGAGTGTGTCACGAGGTGGACGGTAGTAGCTGCTATGCGTTACCACCAGACCGGGAGTGCAAATGGTATAACTACCCTGGCATTGCCTCGAGTGCCATGTCACATGCCCTAACGCGCCTTCTACGAGTTTGTTTTGTACCATACCTATGGGGTGACCTCTGCTTAAACTCCTCGAAGGAGCGTACGGTACTGTATAGACTATGAGAATATATAAAATGTGTTAAGGGGGATATGGGTAACGCCTTAACGCTATTTTAATACCTTTACTTTACTATAGACATATTATAATAGCGCATATTACTACATAGCAGATAGTTCCACGGATCCTTAGAGATGGGCATCCCAAACATCCTTTAAGTTACTTGTATTTCAGTTGATATTTCACTTGAGTTGGATTTATTGATATAAGAATGTTAATCCTGCTCGAGTGTTTTATGTTTTTCTTTACTCTCGGGCCAGACTGAGTGATACAGCTTTTGAGACTCACCTTTGGAATTGGAGCATTGCTTGGAGATCCATCCACATCTATTCAGCTTTCAGTTATCCAGTTTACTCTAGTAATATATTCAGATTTGTATTTGATTATGATATTGAGACTTCTATGTATTCGAGACTTCTATTGTATCTAATTTAACTCTGTCATTATATATAGTAGCTTTATTAACTACTATTCATTTGTTTCCGCTGCTTATTGTTATATTACTCTTTATCTATGATTCTGCGATTGATTTATTTACTATATATGCTGAGTTTTGCCAAATATAAATTAACAATCTGATATTTTGAGCAATTCAAGTCTGATATGCGTGAATGCGAATGGTATGAAATACCAGGTCGTTACAGTTGGTATCAAAGCTCTGATTTTAGGCAAAACTCGGCATATACAGTAAATTTAATTACGGAATCACTTCCGTTCGAGCTTGAATCTCTTCTTCTTTGACTTGGATCTCCTTTGAATTTTGGAACGTTTCCTCGGTTCCAAAATCCATTCTTTCCTCTCCCTATTCGTATTCTTCTTGATTCTGGAGCATTCCATCGCTCTACTGAATGATTGTAAAGGGGTGAAACTCCTTTTGCAATAAGCATTGATTCACCGTAGATTTCTATATCGTCGGTTTAGATGCTGCTATCTCATGCAATGCTCGAATTCTATCTCTTGTGATCAAATGCCGATTCGCCTCAGAATTTTGCATCGATCCTATTCTTGAAGTCACGGTTGACCCGATTAAGGTCGCCCTCAATTTATATAAGTTTATCCATCTTCCCGTTGGAAATTAAATCATCTCATCTCCCTATCAAGTCTATCTTCTAGTTAGAATTCTATTGATTTGGGTATCTCTAATTTGAATCTCTATCCTTATTTTGAAATCCATTCTGAGATCATCGAGTGAAGGAGTGTATTTGTAACAAATATAAAATGTTTATATAGTGTGTCGTTTGAGTTGTTAATATTGATTTGGGATTTTGATCGATTCGTCAGATCAGCGATATCAATAGGATTTCCAAAACACTCGACCATAGCAAACTGGCATAATTGTTTTCAAAATTTAATAAATTTATACGATTATATTATATAAGTATAATTTTCTAAAATTCAATAGTTAAATGGATTTATTGTTTTGTAAACCATTGAATGAATGAAATATAAAGCATGATTTATAAAATAGATTTGAAAATGTGATCTATTTAAAAAAAAGGATTTGAGGATTAAATTCTCGAGGCATTTCAAATTTTGGTTTTAATGTTTTGAAAAGTATTATTATTTAAATGTATTTATGAATAGAAATTGTTTCAAAAGAATAATTTTAAAGGAATTAATCTGTACGCTCCTCTTTTTTCGTTGGAAAATAATTTCGGTAATGACTGCAGCATCGTCGACATTCATTTTCGAGTTTCAAAGTGGAGAAATGAGTTAGTAGCTCTGCTACACTTTTTTTGGAAAATGGACTTGATTTGAAATTTTTGAATATGGTTCGATTTATATAGTATATATGTATATAATTATTTCAAAATAATTTGAAGTGAAACCTAAAAAATTGAATCTTAAGTTTTATATTAAGAAATGGTTTTAATTATTGAAATAAAGTGAAATGTTTGAATAATTGGAATTTCTGAAATGTTAAATAGAATTAAACCAACCTGAAATGATGAATTTGAATAAACTTATTCGTATAACACCAAATTACATTCTAATATATATAACTTACCAAAAATATTCAAAAAGTTAAAAAGTTAGGATATAATATAGGGTTGTACAAGAAGAAAACTTAAGTAATAAATGGTTCAAACTAAAATCTGGCTTAATATAAATGTTGTAGATAAAAGGAAAATTTGTATAGCATTTAATTGCACTCATAAGCATTTATATAACTTACCTAGAAAGTTAAATGCAATTAGAATGTGATTGGATAGTATACACTATGATAAGTAATAGGATATCAAAAATGATATTTTATTAAGGGAATTTACTGATAATAAATTGAGTAAAATGGGATAATAAAAAGGGAAATTTATTTGTTGAATAGTATATGGTTATAAACTGTATACACCTAATATAGGTTGAAAAATATGTTAAGTGAAATAAATTAAATCAGTAAAAGAGAAGATTATTTAAGCAACTAAATATGAACTTAAGAATAGTGAGCTTGAATTTTAGTAGAATCCACTTAGCTGAAGATAAATGGATAAAATAAATGAGCAATTTAAAAATGAATTTGTTTGAAAGAAATGTTGATAAAATGAAAGAAAAATCAATTTTAAATTGAATGATTATCTATTAATTGAATAAATTGGATTAAACCAAATTGTTGAAGTTAATTGAAATTTATATGGTTTTGAATAGTTGAAGTTGAATATTAAGGTGAATTAACTTTGGTTGATCAAATAGATTTAATCTATTAAATAATAGTAAAGCAGAAGATTTTCTGGCTCTCTCCTTGGTTCTATGAATTTTCTCTCTTCTCCTTAATTCTCTCTTTAGATATTTTATTTTCAAATTCTTTGATTTATTACTTTACACTTATTTTACTAATTCTCTTTTATTATTTTACATTTTGGTACATGTATCCTAAAGTTTATATAATTATTTACATATAATTTATCAGCTAGCTTCTAATATTTTATATTTAAGTCCGCACATTTAGGTTAATTAAATAATCCAAAATTTAAGCTATGTAGATAAATTCATTTAATATTTCTTATAAATAAAAAAGAATGACAATTTAAATATGTATAACACTTAAACAACTAAACCATAATATTAGTCTTTCATTCAACTATAAAGATATATAAATCACATAAACCAATAATAAAAAATTATAGTTAATTTATTTTAATGAATTTATCATACATGTCATTGTAAATTCTACTTTAACTTCAAATACTTACTTTTAAAATTACCATAATTATTCACAAAATTTACCTCACTTTTCTTCTAATATTTTACTTTTCACCTATGTATCCATTAATTATGTCATCTAAATTTAAACTAATTAGATAAATCCAACTAACTAATATTCGTTAATTCGTTTACTAATTTATGAAAATATCAATATATACACCATATTCATATTAACAAAATTTAAAAAAACGATTACTGTAAAGATACCTAAGTTATATAACTTAAAGAACTAAAAGTGAATACATAAATAATAATAATAAATCCTTTTTTTCACGTTTCTCTCAATAAATTTATCATGAAATGCATTATAAAATTATATTTTTTGTACTCTGAATACCTACATTATAAATTTTCTATAATCATTTATAGCCTCCCCTCAATTCCTTTACAATATTTTACATTTAAGGTCATATATTGTAATCAATTACATAACTTCAAAACTATTTAAATAATTTCACTATGCAATTTTTCACCGATTTGTCAAATAAGCATGGTCAATATGAACCATATTCATATTAACAAAAATGACGAAAAAATTCATTCAAATATATAAATACATCAATCACATAACATAAATTATATTCATAAATAATAATTACAAGTTTAAAGTTTTATTTATTTATATCAATATGTGTATCATGCATTACATTGTAAAACCTTTTTAACGTCAAAAACCTACATTTTGAATTTATCCAATTAGTTACAAAAAACATTTCACAATATCACCTACCATTGTATACTAAACTCGATATTTTCAAATTAATTATATGATATTGAATTTAAATTATTTAAATAAATTCAATTAATAAATTTTTGTTAATTCATCTAATAAATGCTAAGATATAACGGTTTCAATATGTATACCATATTCATATCAGGCGCAAAGGTGATAAAATTAGTTTTTCATTTAAATACAAAGATATATAAGTCACCTAATATAAATAATATGCATAAGCAATATTTCCATATTTAATATATTATTCATATATCTATATTTTTTGTATTGTATTACATTGAAAAATTCTGTTTTTAGCTTCAAATACGTACATTTTAACATTTTTATAATTATTTCCTAAACCTCCCTAAATTATTATCTATTATTTTATATTTAAATCCATGTATCCAAACTACTTACGAAATCTCAAATTTAAATAATTTCAATGAATAGTTAATCTATTCTTCTAATGAATCATAAAAATATATGTCAATTTTAATACACACACGCTCACATTATGGAAAATTGTAAGTTTTATTTTATTCAACTATAAAGATATATAAATCACATAACATAAGTTATGTACATAAACATCATAACAAATTAATTTGTAAATAAGTTATAATTCCTTTATATTAAGAATTTATCATACATTATATTACAAAATAATGTTTTAGCTTCAATATATCAACATCGAAATTATACAATTTTTTACAAAATTCCTCTCGATTCTTCCTATCGTTTATTTTCAAGTCCATGTATGTAAACTAATTACATAATTTTATATTTGATTTATTTAAACAAATTTCATTAAATAATATTTTTCAGTTCATTCAAAAAATTACTAACATATGTCAGTTTCAACATGTGTGTTATATTCATATTAACAAAACTGAATAAATTACTTTATTATTATATATATGTGTGTGTGCAAGTGCGCTATACAACATAAATTATACACAAACATAATACAAGTTTTAATTTATATTTCATTTATTTCACTAAATTTATCATACATTATATAACAAAGTTCTCATTTTAACATTAAAGATATAATATTATATTTTACAATATTACCGTGTGCAACGCACGGGTTACACACTAGTAGATGAGTAAAATAAAACAAAATTTTATTGTGAAATTTTTGTAATAAATGCTAATAAATTTAAGACAAATCAATTGAATGAAAATATATGGAATTGAAACTCAATTAAATGTGAACACCATAAATTTGATTGATTAGATAGAATGAATTGAAATCAATTAATTAAATATAGACCAATTTGAAAGTAAATGAAATTTATATGATTTGTAATTAATGGTTGTATTTAGTATTTTATATTTTAAATCTATTTTATTTCTGGAGTTTCTATTCTCCACCACTTTTCTTTTCAGGGACGAAAAGTTTTGAGCGAGGGAGAGTGTAACGACCGGTAAAATTTTATTAATTTAATTGACTAAATTTTTGCGAAATTTTAAAAATAAAAATTTGGAAATAAATTTTTTGATATTTGTAATACGTCCACTTTAACATAGCAAATGGTAAATTTTTATCTGATAATATGGAAGTTTATTTTCTTGTGTAATTTTTATTTAAATTTAAATTAGTTAAAACTTGATGATAATAAAATGTTTTCCAAACTTGAATATTTTTAGACAACAAATTTGTAAATCATCTTCTGAGTGAGACGTCATATTTCGTTTCTTCAAATTTGGAATGTTGTTGTTCCGTTTATCTTATTTCTACAAATTAGTAGCATTTTCGGTATCGATCATCGACTTTTGATAGGATGACCGTACCGCTGATATCTGTGTACCGTCTTGATCGTCTTGTCGTACTGATCCCCGCAGTATATTCATTTCAATATTTTGGTGTCCGTTACACGACGAAAATCGCAAAATGGATATCCGTATTGGATATGAAATTTCAACTCTTTATTTCCTTTGTCTTTTGAATTGTCCACACTAAACGGCTATTTACTTTTATTATTCCATAAATGCAGCCATGACTATTACTATTTCCATATTGTACTTTCTATATTCCTGGTTTCAAAATATAACTGCTATATTGTGCGTTACTTTTTCTCTGCCTTCTCTTCTTTTGAATAAATATATATTATATTGTAAGCTGTGAAAGTATATATATCTAAGTTGTGTCGGTAGCTATTCATCTTCTTCTCCCTAACCTGCTATTTCTTTCGTTCTAACATATATATATGTATATATATATATTTCGTTTGCTAGTCATCAATTGCTATTTGTGCTCTCCTCCCTCTTTGTCGGCAGCACCTCCCTGGCATCCTACCCCAAACACTCTCACTCCACGACATCCACTTCCATGCAACCAGATCCGCCACAAACCGCGCTGCCACCTCAGCGTATCTCCTCTCTCCATCCCATGGCCCCATACACTTCCTCCTCCGCCTTGAACCATCGCATATCCCACCACCGCACATGTCACCTAGGCCGCGTCATGTTCAGCCAACACCTCCACTGCACGGCACCACCATCCCACTTCACCGGCCCTAGCTTCACCATTTGCAGCACCCTAGCACCAACAACCGTCCACGGCATGGCTGCCTTCCACCTCCTCCTGTATGTTACTATGTATATCTTACTGTATCGTTCTATATAAATGTTTATATATACGATATGTATATACGTATAAAAGTTTATAATTATATTGATTTGTATATATATTTATATTATGGAAGTTGGTATATGTTTATATACTTGTTTGAAGATTGTATAAGTTTAGTCATATATTCATACAGTATTTGGTATGTCTAGTTTTGAAATCAGTCTGTTGCCATATATATATATATATATATATATATGTATATATGTATATATTCGTATGTATACATATGTCAGTAGTTATGTATATATATAAGTATATAAATTATACAATATATACATATTGTTTTATGTATGATATTTATGTCGTTTTTTTCTAATATATAAATGTTACATTTCAGTTTCATATACAATACATATACTCTAAGGTATGTAAGTATATATATTCATGGGGCTTTATATATATATATGTATGTATGTATGTATGTATGTATGTATGTATGTATGTATGTATGTATGTATTTATATGTATATAATCATGTATGTATTGTATACACATCTGTTTAGACTATTTTACCATAAAATAGTATGTTTTGAGTGTATGAAAATTTATATTAACATTTTAATTTGACTTAGCAAATGATATGTATATTATGTAAATTTTATATAAAGTTATACATTCTGTATACTTTCCAGTGCATGCTTTTATTTGAATGAGTACATTTTTGTTCGTCTATTTTGTTTTTGTTATATTATTAGGCTGCATAGCATAATTATTTATTAACTATTGATTTTAAACTACTCACATATATGGTTATTCTAATGATTGAAGTATATATATATCATGTGTACAAAAGTATATATACTCTTGTTTACATGTTTTACTGAAATATATATTTTTAATTTAATTTGTGTTTAAATTTATTTGATTTGAAAATAAATATAATATATATACCTTATTTTGAATGTATGTTTGAAAACTAATTTAGGGAGAAGTTATAACATATATCTGTTTCAGTTATATCAAGATTGTTCTGATTCGTTTTATAAATTTCCTGTTATCCGCCCGGTTCGTCGAATTCGCGCCAATTCAACTTTGCTTTAAAATTCATGCTGGGATCCGTAATTAATCTCGTTCTCGTTCATCTCAAGCCTCGAAAGGTGAGCAATCACTCACGATTAATGTTCTTATATTTATTAAATTTGATTTCACTTGATACGACGATTGAAATATGCTGTGAAATTGAACTGTTAATTTATAATTGCTATATATGATATGCTATTATCTATAACTGTTCACCTGTGGGATATGACACCATATCCAATTATTATATTTTATTTAATAACTGATGACATATGCCTATTTTTATATGTTATATTTTATCATATATGTCCTCACTCTGCAAGTTCCCTGCTAGTATAGAATTCCCTATGGATTGAAATGATACGTACCCGAATGATCTTGTAGAATAGGAGAAAATCTTTATGGGTTAAAATGATAAACCTAAGTGATTTTCATTGATTTGAACTGGGATTGCGGGTTGAAATGATATATACCCGTACTATTTTAAACTACGAATTGAAATGATAAATATCCGTATCACTTGACCATAGGATAGAAAATTATATACAGACACCGTTGGTGTGTGTATATATATATATTTAAAAATGATTTCCAAGGTTTTGAAATGAATATTTTGATTTTAATGAATATTGATTTTTAGATATTATGTATATATGTTATTTTATAAGGGTTTAAAATTTAGATTTTTAAATTTATATGTTTGAAATTTTAAGATTGTAAGTTAGTTTTGAAATTATATTTTAAGATAGATTTATAATGATTTTTATAAGTAAGGTTGGGAAGATAAATTTTAATTTATTAGAAATTTTATTTAATTAAGAATTTTATTTAATTAAATCAATTTGATACTTATTGAAATTGAGATTTTAAAGGATATGATTTTATAACTTGATTTTTGGTTTAAGGTAATTAAATGAATATTTCAAGTTTAGATAAATTGAAGGAAATATTTAGTTTATTTGTAATTTAGGGTTTTATTTAAATGATATTGGATTTATTAAGTAAAAATTTCAAAAATAAATAATAACCCAATTAAATTTTGATATATACGAAATTATCAAATCTAGTTTGAAAATGTTTGAATATTAAAGCTTTGAAATATATTGAAATTGAAATGGTTTATTTTGTGGTTCAAATCTGTATTTGAAATCCATATAATTTGAAAGGGTTTATTGAGAGACCGAGTTGAGTTGAAATTTATGAATTGAAATTGAACTAAATTTAAACGTTGGGATTTGAGTGATTTGAATCAATTTGAGAAATTTGAGGAAGCTAATTTATTTTATTTTTATATAGTATTTTAAACTATATTTAATATTTTACTTTATAAACTACATATTTTTAAATTATATTTAAATATTTTACTTTATAAACTATATATTTTTTAAATTATTTTAATATACTAATTATTTTAATATAAATAATTTTAATTTATAACTATTTTATATGGACTATTTTATTATACAAACTATTTTATTATATATATTATTATTAATATCTAAACTGTTTAAAGGAAAGTGTTATGGTTTTTCAAAGTATTATGATTTCAAAGTATTATGATTTCAAGTGTTTTGATTTAGAAAGTGTTATAATTTTAAAGTGTTACGACTTGGGAAATGAATATTATTTAAAGTGAGTAATGATATCGAATTGATATGGTTTTGAAAGGATATGATATTTGGTTTTGAAGCATGAACTATTTGAAATGAAATGACCACGGTGTTATAATAACGTTTGGTTGTTAAAGTGACCGAGATCGGATATTATCATACTCTCTTTCAATACTGAAAACCACTTTAACAACTATGTACGCGGTGGAGATTCCAAAATGAAGTAGGATGGTTTGGTGACGGTTCTATATGGTATTTACGTGACCCTGACTCCCGTGAGTCGGCTTGATGTGGCTAAAACAGGAGCTATACCGGGCCAAGTGAGGTCATTCCCCTTATCGGACACATTTCTTCGATACCATTCTATTGCTTTTGTGATGTGATTGGATGCACCCTTTGATTTGGGAGTGTGTCACGAGGTGGACGATAGTAGCTGCTATGCGTTACCACTAGTCCGGGAGTGCAAATGGTATATCTACCCTGGCATTGCCTCGAGTGCCGTATCACATGCCCTAGTGCACCTTCTACGAGTTTGTTTTGTAGCATACCTATGGGGCGCCTTTTGCGTAAACCTCTCGGAGGAGCGTACGGTACTGTATAGACTATGGGAATATTAAAATGTGTTAAGGTAGATATGGGTAACGCCTTAACGCTATTTTAATATCTTTACTTTACTATAGACATAATATATTAGCGCATATTACTACATAGTAGATAGTTCCACGGATTCTTAGACGATGGGCGTCCCAAACATCCTTTAAGTTACTTGTATTTCAGTTGATATTTCACTTGAGTTGGATTTATTGATATAAGAATGTTAATCCTGACTCGAGTGTTTTTTGTTTTGCTTTACGCTCGGGTCAGACTGAGCGATATAGCTTTTGAGACTCACCTTTGGAATTCGAGCTTCGCTTGGAGATCCATCCACATCTATTCAGCTTTCAGTTATCCAGTTGACTCCAGTTATATATTCAGATTTGTATTCGATTATTATATTGAGACTTCTATGTATTCGAGACTTCTGTTGTATCTTATTTAACTCTGTCATTATATATAGTAGCTTCATGAACTACTATTCATTTGCTTCCGCTGCTTATTGTTATATTACTTTGTGTCTGTGATTCTGTGATTGATTTTTTTACTGTATATGCTGAGTTTTGCCAAATATAAATTAACAATCCGATATTTTGATCAATTCAAGTCCGACATGTGTGGATGCGAATGGCATGAAATACCAGGTCGTAACATACTTTCATCCTAAGAAACCAGAGCTATTTAGAATTGAGTCAAATGCAGATGATTAAGGAGAAAGAAAGGCATTTCGACGCAATTAGGTGAGTGATTTTTGCTTTGAACAAAGAAGAACAAACTGTTGAATATGCACTTATATGTTTTTGTTTGATGATAATAAACATATATATTCATTTAAATGTATTTGGTAATGTACTATTTTGTTTTTTTCATAGATTAAATAAATATTTGTTGAATAAAATAAATTACACAGAATTTGAATTTGAATTCAAACAGAACAAGTTACACAGATTTTGAATCCAAACAAAAATTTTATTCAAACAAATATTTATTACAATCTTGAATAGTACAAATTCATGCTCTCACTATACATATACACTTTTGATTACATCACGATTACATCACAAATATTTTTACATTGATAACCTCACTACATATCACTCACACTCGTATTTTGTCTTCAACTGCATTCCAGTTTGAATCCAGCATCTGAGCAATCTGCAAAAATATTCACTAACGCAGTAAAATTGAAAAAGAAATATTTTTGCAATATAAAATGAAATACGATTTTTGAAAATATGATTTGCCTCTGTTATTTGGGTTGTTCGTCATCATTCACACTTGATTTCATCACAAAGTCGTGCACATAGATATTACAGGTACAGGTAATCATAAGTGGCTGCAATACACACGTGTACATTCATACATGTGTGCACTGCCTCGCCAACTCGTGTACGCAGCCAACAAGAGCAAGTGTGCAAGTGCAAATCCCAAAGACCACAAAGAAATCTCAAAAATCAACTCATATGCAATATATTGAAAATCACGACACGAGCTCAAGGTCAAACCCGAGTTTTAAAACTGGGTTCAACACAAGGCAACATGAAAAATTCAGAGCTTTGACAAATCAAAAGTGCATCAAAGGCAGTTCAATGCGGATAGCAACAGCAAAAAGGGACTGCAACAAACATGTATGCAACATCAAGTCAGGCATGAAGAGAACAGAGTGAAGATGACATGTTCAACAAAGACCAAGTCAAAATGGAAGCAGTGATACAAGGTAAAGTGGCAACAAACATGAAATGAATCGAGTCAGTAAGGCAATGCACAAAGTAAGTAACAGTAAGAACAGAGACCATAGCAACTGCATAGCAACAGCAACAAGATCAAGTGACAACATAGAGCAGACAACTCAAGTTCAGCTATGCAAACAAACACAATGGCAACACTGGAAGCACACGAGCTAATGATGACTGCATGAATCAAGTTCAGTGGCAAATGCATATATATATATATATATATATATATATATATATATATATATCAGAGTGAAACATTTGAGGTAAATGCATTGACCAAACAAAACCAGTTCAACAAAGATCAAGTCATGGAGTCGCAGTCATAATGAAACTGCAGTGCAACTACAATGAACATCACTGACCAGAATACAAATGAACAGCCATCAAAGTGCAGTTGCAACATGAATGAAAAGACCAGACACTACAGCATGTACAAGTCAAATAATTCAGATCAACTAATCAACAGTGCACAACCAACTCGAGAATATACACGATCAAGACCAAATGCAAACTGCAGTAGTACACTTGAACAAAATAAACAAGTGGAGCATCTGTGTAAACTGGGCAAGCATGGACAGAAGACAATGCAAACAACAAAGACCACTACAGTAATGCATCAGTGATCAAACACAGGAACTAAACAAAACAAGCTACAATGAATGCATCAATAAATCAGTTACAACAATGCATCGGTGAGCAACACAGCAATGGAGTTTTGCAGTGATGCAAATGCAATACAGTGGCAACGTCAAGAAGACTACAAGATGAACAACGACCATGCTACCGGAATGCATGTATACAGCAGTGATATCAAGAGTTAAAATGTGAAACACATGAGTCAGTAATACATGGAATCATATGAACAAATAATCAGACAACATCATGCAATGCTAAAGTAAAATTCAGGTAGCCAAAAATGCTAATTCGAAGATCATGTTAAACCAACCAGAAAAAGATGGCCAGAGACAAAGACATGATGACCACGAGATTCAACAGTGCAGAGATGGGGCCGAAGTCAGAATTCAATGAATATAAAATTCGTATCATTATTTTTTGAAATGGTCAGAGATATCAAAAAGAGGAAAGATTTAAAGCCGTGTGACTCAAGGCAATCGAACGCTACAGAATAGAAGCCGTGCGTATCAAGTTGCAACAAATTAGGAAAGTGATGAAGTCGCAAGTGAATACGAACGAATCAATTGATTCGAATTCATATAAATATCAAACCCAAGAGTACATCATCGGCATCGAGTTATCAAGAGAAAAAGGCAAATAATCAAACCAGCAAACGAAAGTAATACATACCAATTTAACAAACTCGGTCATCAAAAGAAGCAGCTGCGAACAATTCACAATCTCAAAGTTGCGAATCATCAGAGAACAAGTCGCGTAACATCAGAGAACGAGCACGAGCAAAGAGTATCAATTATCCAGAGCCGAAGCCCTAATTCGAAAGAAGCCGAAGCCCTAATTCGAAAGAAGCCGAAGCCCTAATTCGACAAAGAAATCGGCCATCATTGTTTACAGTAGAAAGAGGAAAAGAGAACGGGTTGAAAGATAAAGGGGCCGGCCTTCTTTATTATTAAAGGGGAATTAATCTCTAATTTAGGGTTTAATTTTTTGGAGGGTTTTTTTTCTTATTTTTTAATTGAGCAAAAATTACGCATTCAAGTCCATATTTTAATTTTTGCTCCTGTTTTATTTTTGAAGTTGTTTTTCTTTTTTCGAGTCGAAGAATTTGTAAATCACCACCTAGGGATTAGGTAGTGTCAGATTGTCTATTTAGAATTAGTTCAGTGAGCAGGGTGTGCGAGTTTGCAAAGCTCTATAGGCGGGAGCAGTGTTTGCGAGTGAGCAAAACTCTATAGGCGGGAGCAGGGTGTGCGAGTCTAGTAGAGTGTTTGTGAGCGGAAGCAAAAGGGTCTGCGAGTCTGGTAGAGTGTTTGTAAGCGTGATACTGTTTAATTCTAATTGAAATCTGGGAATGCAGCAGTAGGAAGGGGTTGCCGAAGCTGGGTAAATTTTGTGTGTGATTTACTTTTCAGCATATTTATTTCTGCAATTATATTTCTGTGTTTAATTTGAGAAAATTTGCTATAACCCTATTCACTCCCCTCTAGGGTTAATCTAGATCCTACAAGTGGTATCAGAGCCCGGTATTTTGTTTTTAACTCTAGAGTCATGAATTCATCGAATAATGCTTTTTCTGAGGGGCAATCTATCGTTAGGCCACCCATGTTTAACGGGAACGATTATGCTTATTGGAAAGTTAGGATGAGTATTTATCTTAGTTCCGTTGATTATGATGTTTGGGATATTATTGAAACTGGCTATAAACCTCCCACTATAATTGTTGGTGATACTGAGATTCCTAAACCTAAGGATAGGTGTGATGCCAACGATAAGAGATTGAAAACGACAAATGCTAAAGCCATGAATGCTTTGATATGTGCTCTTGATAAAAATGAATTTAATAGAATTTCTCATTGTACAACAGCACAGGAAATTTGGCACATTTTGGAGGTGACACACGAAGGAACTTCTCAAGTCAAGGAGTCTCGTCTAGCCCTATTCAGCAATGAATACGAGAACTTTGTGATGGACAAAGGCGAGAGCATAAAGGACATGTTTGGACGCTTTTCAACCTTGGTATACAACGCTAGAGCGCTTGGGAAGGTCTTCACTGAGGTAGAGCTTGTGCGGAAGATACTACGAGTCTTACCGATGAACTTTGAGGCAAAAGTCACGTCAATCCAAGAATCGAAAGATCTGAGTAAGCTAAGCATGGAGGAGTTGATTGGCAACTTGATGACATATGAGCTTGAGCTAAAAGCAAAGGAAGAACGCAACAACTCCGAACCAAAGAAGAAGAAGATTGCCTTAAAGAGCAAAGAAGAAAGCGATGAAGAAGATCCAATTGAAGAGCTTGCAATGGCTGTCAATAAACTTAGAAACTCATCAAGATTTAAGCCACACAAGAAGAAAACAAAGGGCAATAGGACAAAATACTCTGAAAATTCCGATAATGAACTGACATGTTATAACTGCAACAAGCCTGGCCACATCAAACCAAAATGCCCACTTCTCAAAAACAACAAAGGAAAGAAAAAGGCGAAGAAGGTATTTGCAGCGACTTGGGATGATGAAGAAGGAGAGGAAGCTTCGGATAGCAGCTCAGAGGAGGCTAACTTGTGTTGCATGGCAAAATCAGAATCAGAAGCAACCTCCGAGGAATCTAGTGAGGCAGGTGAGTATTCCTATAGAGATCTAGTTTTTATGTGTCTTGATCTTACTAAGGTAGTGGATACTCTTGAATCTAAAATTGAAAAACTGAAATCTGATAGGAGAGAATTTGCTCGTAAAAATTTTAGGTTAGAAACTGAACTTGAAAATATTCAAAACCTAGAATGTAAAAGATGTAAAGTTTTAGATTCAAAATTGACAAGACTTAAGAATAACTCTGAGAATCTTGAAAAAGAAAACTTGAGTCTTAAGGAAATCATTGACACTAGGAAAAAGGATTTTATAAATCAATGCACCTCACTTGTCACTGAAAACACAACACTAAAAACCAAAGTCCAAAATCTTGAGAAATCTTTGATTAACTTTTCAAGAGGCGAAAAATCTTTCAACATGCTATTGGGAAATCAAATTTTTGCTAACAACAGAAAAGGACTTGGTTTTGGAAAAACACAAGCTAAGGATAATGCAAAAGAGAAAAGTGCCTTTGATAGATGTGAAATAATTGGACATCATGTTGAAAATTGTAGTTATAGGAACAAGAACACAAAAATTATACAAGTTTGGGTTCCTAAGAATTCTACAAACAAATTTCATGTCTATTGGAACAAAAATAAAAGGACTAAACAAGTTTGGGTTCCAAAGGGTTTGTTTATTCATAATGTTTCTTCCACTAACAATCATGGACCTAGAAATAGGTCACAAAAATCTTTCATCGTGTAGGTGTGGTGGCAGGCTAAGGAACAACAACGGTGTTCTCTGGATTTTGGCTGTTCCAGACACACAACGGGCAACAAAGCAAAGTTCCTTAGCCTAGTATAAAGGTGACAGAATCACAATGGGCAATCACGAGAAATTATCGTAAAGGTAAAACAGGTGAAGGTATAATCTGCACCATATTCTGAATTAATCAGCCAAAATTGTGATAATGATGTGATGATGACTTTAATTCTGACTTATTCTCAATTGATATGATTTCTTTTGACTTGTTCTTACTTTGATTTGTGCTTAAAAGTAGACCAACCATCCTTTCATCATTGAACTTAATCTGTTTGGTCAAATTATGATGTTGATTGATTACTGTCTACTCATGCTACACGTAGATATATTTTGACATTTTGATCACTGCTTGTAAATTTGCACGATTTCAAATTTCATGTGAAAGCTGTTAAAAAGGACTTTAAGAAATTGTTGAAACTTCAAGAAATTGCTCTGAAATAATAATGAAGTTTTAATGACTGTTGATAGTTGTTCATCCTATGGTTTCTAAGTTTAAAACTATGATATTTGTTTGAGTGTGAACATGGCTTCATTTCAAATTTCATTCTGAAATAGTTTGTTGAAATTTCACAATCTGGTCTTTAACATCCAACGAGTGAATATTGAGTGAAATTTAAATTCAGATGCAGATTACACTGGTAATATAGTTGATAGAGAAATTACTAGTGTAACGTGATTAATTTTTGAAACATTCATTTGCTGCATCGTTTTTTTCAAAGAAAATATCTGCATATTTTTCACTTGAAATAATTTTTCATTTAGCAGAATTTTTTTCCTCATATAACCCCTTCGAGAAAATAATTGTTTGACCATATTTTTAGATTAGTCATTTTTATTTGATTTTAAATGACAAATTTTGACTAATCTGACTCCCTACTAATTATCAAAAAGATAAATAGTGATTGAAAAAGTGATAAGTGTTGATATTTAACATACATTACTCAAGAGAGTATATTTGAAAAACTTCTTTAGGAATTAAAACAAGAATTATAAAACTTTTTGTTGGGTAAAGATTCCATGACCATTTCTATATCTATCATTATTTCTATCGACCATGGTTTATCAAATATTCAATATAGTTTGTCGATATGTGGTACTATAATCAGGAATCATTTGTTTTTCATGTCATATTTTTTTTAAAATAAATAAATATCCAAAGTATTCACTCTCATTTAAAAGTCCTCACGGTTATGCATGGGTGAATTACTTTGATTTTTGATTATGTGCTTCCATGCTCATTTAAAAGTCCTTACGGTTATGCATGTATGGAACGCATATCAAAATTAATTGCTTAAATAGACAAGTTGATTCTAATCCCATTTAAAAGTCCTCACGGTCATGCGTGGTTAGAAGATACTTGATTTCATTTTTTAAAATTAAATTCGAATACTACTAATCTCATTTAAAAGTCCTAACGGTTATGCATGATTAGTAGATATTCAAATTCCTGATAGAAATGTACCACAAGAAGATTCAACTGTATGATTTTATATGAACATCATATCCATCATTTCTAAAAGTGGAATATGCGCCTAACAAGGGTAGTTATGGTTTTTGTTTGATTCTTATTGAAGTTTACTATTTATATTCAATTTGAGTTTAATATTGGATTAATATTGATCACTTAATCTCTATTTTTCTCTAACACTATTATTCTTTTGCTGATAACAAAAGGGGGAGAGAAAAGTTAAGATTTTGTCAAATAGAATCAAGCAAAGGTCAAATAATTTTTCCATATGCATCTAGGCTCATTTGAATATATTTCTATTTGTATGCATATATGTAGGGGGAGCATCATGTAGAGAGGAAGCATTTAAATAGGGGGAGCAATTGAAGTATATCATTGATCAAATACATTTAACACATGTACAAAATCTTAAATATATGTTTGTTATCATCAAAAGGGGGAGATTGTTGAATATGCGCTTATATGTTTTTGTTTGATGATAATAAACATATATATTCATTTAAATGTATTTGGTAATGTACTATTTTGTTTTTTTCATAGATTAAATAAATATTTGTTGAATAAAATAAATTACACAGAATTTGAATTTGAATTCAAACAGAACAAGTTACACAGATGTTGAATCCAAACAAAAATTTTATTCAAACAAATATTTATTACAATCTTGAATAGTACAAATTCATGCTCTCACTATACATATACACTTTTGATTACATCACGATTACATCACAAATATTTTTACATTGATAACCTCACTACATATCACTCACACTCGTATTTTGTCTTCAACTGCATTCCAGTTTGAATCCAGCATCTGAGCAATCTGCAAAAATATTCACTAACGCAGTAAAATTGAAAAAGAAATATTTTTGCAATATAAAATGAAATACGATTTTTGAAAATATGATTTGCCTCTGTTATTTGGGTTGTTCATCATCATTCACACTTGATTTCATCACAAAGTCGTGCACATAGATATTACAGGGACATGTAATCATAAGTGGCTGCAATACACACGTGTACATTCATACACGTGTGCACTGCCTCGCCAACTCGTGTACGCAGCCAACAAGAGCAAGTGTGCAAGTGCAAATCCCAAAGACCACAAAGAAATCTCAAAAATCAACTCATATGCAATATATTGAAAATCACGACACGAGCTCAAGGTCAAACCCGAGTTTTAAAACTGGGTTCAACACAAGGCAACATGAAAAATGCAGAGCTTTGACAAATCAAAAGTGCATCAAAGGCAGTTCAATGCGGATAGCAACAGCAAAAAGGGACTGCAACAAACATGTATGCAACATCAAGTCAGGCATGAAGAGAACAGAGTGAAGATGACATGTTCAACAAAGACCAAGTCAAAATGGAAGCAGTGATACAAGGTAAAGTGGCAACAAACATGAAATGAATCGAGTCAGTAAGGCAATGCACAAAGTAAGTAACAGTAAGAACAGAGACCATAGCAACTGCATAGCAACAGCAACAAGATCAAGTGACAACATAGAGCAGACAACTCAAGTTCAGCTATGCAAACAAACACAATGGCAACACTGGAAGCACACGAGCTAATGATGACTGCATGAATCAAGTTCAGTGGCAAATGCATATATATATATATATATATATATATATATATCAGAGTGAAACATTTGAGGTAAATGCATTGACCAAACAAAACCAGTTCAACAAAGATCAAGTCATGGAGTCGCAGTCATAATGAAACTGCAGTGCAACTACAATGAACATCACTGACCAGAATACAAATGAACAGCCATCAAAGTGCAGTTGCAACATGAATGAAAAGACCAGACACTACAGCATGTACAAGTCAAATAATTCAGATCAACTAATCAACAGTGCACAACCAACTCGAGAATATACACGATCAAGACCAAATGCAAACTGCAGTAGTACACTTGAACAAAATAAACAAGTGGAGCATCTGTGTAAACTGGGCAAGCATGGACAGAAGACAATGCAAACAACAAAGACCACTACAGTAATGCATCAGTGACCAAACACAGGAACTAAACAAAACAAGCTACAATGAATGCATCAATAAACCAGTTACAACAATGCATCGGTGAGCAACACAGCAATGGAGTTTTGCAGTGATGCAAATGCAATACAGTGGCAACGTCAAGAAGACTACAAGATGAACAACGACCATGCTACCGGAATGCATGTATACAGCAGTGATATCAAGAGTTAAAATGTGAAACACATGAGTCAGTAATACATGGAATCATATGAACAAATAATCAGACAACATCATGCAATGCTAAAGTAAAATTCAGGTAGCCAAAAATGCTAATTCGAAGATCATGTTAAACCAACCAGAAAAAGATGGCCAGAGACAAAGACATGATGACCACGAGATTCAACAGTGCAGAGATGGGGCCGAAGTCAGAATTCAATGAATATAAAATTCGTATCATTATTTTTTGAAATGGTCAGAGATATCAAAAAGAGGAAAGATTTAAAGCCGTGTGACTCAAGGCAATCGAACGCTACAGAATAGAAGCCGTGCGTATCAAGTTGCAACAAATTAGGAAAGTGATGAAGTCGCAAGTGAATACGAAGAGAATCAATTGATTCGAATTCATATAAATATCAAACCCAAGAGTACATCATCGGCATCGAGTTATCAAGAGAAAAAGGCAAACAATCAAACCAGCAAACGAAAGTATTACATACCAATTTAACAAACTCGGTCATCAAAAGAAGCAGCTGCGAACAATTCACAATCTCAAAGTTACGAATCATCAGAGAACAAGTCGCGAAACATCAGAGAACGAGCACGAGCAAAGAGTATCAATTATCCAGAGCCGAAGCCCTAATTCGAAAGAAGCCGAAGCCCTAATTCGAAAGAAGCCGAAGCCCTAATTCGACAAAGAAATCAGCCATCATTGTTTACAGTAGAAAGAGGAAAAGAGAACGGGTTGAAAGATAAAGGGGTCGGCCTTCTTTATTATTAAAGGGGAATTAATCTCTTATTTAGGGTTTAATTTTTTGGAGGGTTTTTTTTCTTATTTTTTAATTGAGCAAAAATTACGCATTCAAGTCCGTATTTTAATTTTTGCTCCTGTTTTATTTTTGAAGTTGTTTTTCTTTTTTCGAGTCGAAGAATTTGTAAATCACCACCTAGGGATTAGGTAGTGTCAGATTGTCTATTTAGAATTAGTTCAGTGAGCAGGGTGTGCGAGTTTGCAAAGCTCTATAGGCGGGAGCAGTGTTTGCGAGTGAGCGAAACTCTATAGGCGGGAGCAGGGTGTGCGAGTCTAGTAGAGTGTTTGTGAGCGGGAGCAAAAGGGTTTGCGAGTCTGGTAGAGTGTTTGTAAGCGTGATACTGTTTAATTCAAATAGAAATTTGGGAATGCAGCAGTTGGCAGGGGTTGCCGAAGCTGGGTAAATTTTGTGTGTGATTTACTTTTCTGCATATTTATTTCTGCAATTATATTTCTGTGTTTAATTTGAGAAAATTTGCTATAACCCTATTCACCCCCCCTCTAGGGTTAATCTAGATCCTACACAAACCACCAATCCAGAGTGTACCATCAACAAAGATGATGCAGATTGGGATACTATCAAAATGGATCCAATCTTTGACGCCGATGGATGGGTTGAAGTTTCTTGAAATGTCTAGTTTAAATAGGTTTGATTGTATATAAATAATAATATTCGATTTTGATTTGATTGGTTTTGAATGCTATGTGACAAAAACTTCAATTGATTGGATGAATATTTGGATGGATTATATTATGATTAACTAATTTACATATCACTTACTGTTTTTTATATAATCTTTTCCATCATTATAATTTTTGTTAATGACAAAGGGTGAGAAATATATAAAATCTAGGTGTAAATTAAGAGGCAGTTTTGTAAGTCAGGGGAAATATATTATAATATACAGAGATGTCATCATCAAAAAGGGGGAGGGTATTAGTATTTTTAGTATTAGTTTTGACGATACCAACTATAGGACACTATATAAATTATAGATACTAATGTTTTATCAATATATATATATATATATATATATATATATAGCGCAAGATATTTGACATGTATTGATGAAGAAGACTGTACAGTACGAAAATGCTGACATCAACAGTAGATTTAAGATGCTGATATAAAGTTTCAAGAATGAAGACTCATGATTATTGAAGAGTTCAGGATTTCAAGATATTTTATATAATTTATAGGGTCATAAAATTTATGTCAAAACCTTGATTGCAATTTCCCGATCTCTCTTACCTTATCTAATTTTATTTTAAAATTGTTTTTCAATATTCTATATTTAAAATAATATTTTCAAAATATTTCTCAAAATGATTTTCAATCTCTTGTACTAATAAAGGTATTATTTTTATATTAAGTTTTTGTCTATACTTTAATAATTTACAACTATATTGACTTTGTATATATTATTTACATTATATTGAATATTCTTATTAAATATTTCAAAATTATTTTATAAAGTTTTATTAAGTTTTAATATGACTAAAATATGTATAAACTATGTTTGAATGTTTGTACAAAGCTTCAAAATATTTTACAAAATTTAACATTTTTAAAATATTTTTTTAGCAATTTTTCAAAATACAAAGGGATATGTCGACATATCCTCTGCAAGTATGTCGACAGACTAGCCATAAATTTCAAAATTCAAATTTGAATGGAAGTGTATTTTCATCATATCTCTTCGCAAATGAATATGACCATTGTTTCCCTATATATACCAAACTTCCAAACGAATTTTCATTAATTACTTTCATATTTTTTCTCCCTTCTTTTCATTCTCTTGAATTCTAAAACAATTTCTATTGAAACTCTGCCGAAATTGAACCAGCATCAAATTCAGTCATTATTAGTCTAATTCTCTTTCATACACTCTTTGATTTCTCTCTTCTCTCTTGTGATTAAGTGCTACTCAAGAGTTATAGGATCGATTGTAATCAAAATCAAAGATCCAAGCCTGTAAACTCTATCAAATCATACTCTTATGCTTCGTGGTGTGCTTGGTATCTCTGAAATCCAGGCATGTGTGATTATAACCTATTCAAATCAATTGGGCATGCTTAGTAGCTCGTAAATCTAGCATGGGTGCTTGTGGCCCGAAAATCAAGTGGCTCTTCCTAGAGATCTGGATTACCACTATAATTCCTCTTGATTTATGAGCTACTAAGGTTTATAATAGCCTTATTTTCAATGGATTAACTAAGTTTATAAAAATTAACTAAGCTTATAATAATAAGAATAATAATATAATTACGTTAACTGAGTTTTAATAATAATAATAATAATAATAATAATAATAATAATAATAATAATAATAATAAATTAACTAAGTTAACCAAGTTAATAATAATTTAACTAACTTTTGTTAAAATTAATCAAGTATAAAATTAACTAAGTTTAAGTTAACTAAATTTTATAAGTAATAATATGTAACTAATTTAACAAAGATTTATAAATAATGATGCTGATGAAGAATTAACTAAGTCTGTAAAAATTAACTAAGTTTATAATAATAATAATAATAATATAATTAAGTTAACCGAGTTTAGTGAGGGTCCTAAGTATACAAAAATATTAAGATGATAAAATGTTTGACTAATCTTTTCGTAGATTAACGAAGCTATCAAACAAATTTGATGTTGCAAATGAAAGCATCCCGTTTGATTTTCATTGTATAAATTTCTTGCATGCATTAGACCAAGAATTGATATCGGTGACTTTGGTCCTCCAAAATTATCATAGGAAAGCTTGAATATAATTTCTATTAATGAGTAAATATCAGCCTAACTATATTAGGAGTAACGCTATATTTTTTTGAATATACTTAATACATTATTTATTCAAACAATTGTACAACAATTCAAAAAAGAATCCTACCGTCATGTTTTAAAGGATTTCTTAAAAAACTTTAATTCAAGCAATTAGTGTACTTAATCGTCATTGAGTAGACAAAATCAATAATGAAGGAGGAAGAAATGATGTCTAATTACTTTTTGAATATAAGGATTCACAACATGATCAACATATGTCTTCGTTTGTTAATTTGACAGTAGTAAATTAAAAACAAGCCAAAAGCTTTGCAATAGAATATGATTGACATATGCAGCCATCTAATCTCTATTATTCATGACGCCATACTAACAAATAAAATTACTATTTTTCAGGATATACCATGTAAAAAGGCGAGGAAACACTCTGCTAGGTATTATATCCATTGAATGGTTTTACATTACCTACAACTGCATTTCTTGGTCTAGTCTATTTCACTCCTGCTTTATTCTGCATGGATACAAGAAAGTTCGATGCTTCACCCAAAGCATTAGACTTCATGCTTCATGGTTTATTAATTCTCCATATTTTTATACAACTGTTGAACTTACACCTAAACAAACCATTACTCATTTTTATAATAATTTCTCTGCAACTTCCACTAGCTATAGCCGTCTTCAAAATATAGTGCTACGTTGTGTCGGTAAATTAAATCTTAATTTTGTTTTAACTAGAATGTGGAAGAAGCTGCAAATAAGCTATGAGTTAAACAACAGCAGGCCTCATGACAAATGTCACGAGAAGGATGTTTGAACCACTCAAAGTATCGCTGCCGCATTAACTGTGGCCGTCCAAGCATCTTCATTGTGAAAATTATCTTAGCCTTGTGACATGTATTCATTTTAGACTAGTGTATATGCTACAAATGTTTTGTTTCTTTAGTGTTTACGTATTCAAGTTTGAATGTTCTAAAAAAAATCTTTAGTGTTTTTGTATTTCAAACTGGGAATTTATTCATTTGTATAAAAAATTCTTGGGGTATAATTCTTCGCAAAATCTGTTATTATAGTTTAGGAAGGAAAATAATTCACATAAAAGGTAAGTACACTTTGTCAAAGATTTTGATTGCTTCATTGGTTGATCGTACAATAATTTTCTTTATCTTTTGTTCGGTAGCTTTTGGTTTGTTAATCATATACATACATACATATATATATATGTACGTACGTATGTACGTATGTATGTATGTATGCATGCATGCATGTAATTGCCTTTTGTGAATGTATAAAGATTGGCATCATTTCTTAGACAAAAGAGAGATTTGTAAACTATGTTGCAAGCAGTTAGCATCAGATCCAACAAATCTAAATTCAGACATAAAATTAGCATGCAGTTTAGAGCATGAGATATGTGAAGAATGGGTTATAAAATTTCAATCACCTTCTGGTGAACCAATGATGTAGAATTTTGTGCATATGTTTCCAATCTTGGTTTCTGGATACTTTTGTCTGCTCTAGAAATCCTTGCTCCTATTTTACATACAATCTTTTTCACCTATTACAATGTTATTACATTATTTTTAATCTCATCCTAGAATCCAGATCTGAAGTGTCTCCTCTTCCATCTTTATAATTTTTTTCCTGCTTACCATTCTCATTGCATACAACAGTCAATGCAGGCTTTATACTTCTAGTTTTTGGGTTTATTTCTAGTGGGCTATCGTGGTTTGGAAGATCTTCTAAGAGCATGTATTCTAGACTTTGGATGCTCATGGGAAAATCATTTACATTTAGTAGAGTTCTCCTATAACAACAGTTATCAAGCTAGTATCGGCATGGCACCGTATGAAGTTCTATATGGTGTCCATGCAAGTCACCAACATGTTGGATCGAGACCAGAGATCGGTTAATACTTGGTCTTGATATGAGACGAGAAGCTTCAGAGAAGGCTGATATGATTAGAAAAAAAGGTAAAGGAAGCCCAGAGCAGGAAGAAAAGCTATGTAGACCAAAAGCATAGAAATTTGGAATTCTCAGTTAGAGATTCTGTCTTTTGAAAGTCTCTCCGATGAGAGGAGTAGTGAGGTTTGGAAGGGCTGCGAAGTTAGCATCTCGATTTATTGGATCTTTTCCCATTCTTAAACGAATCGGCCCACTAGCTTATCAAGTGCAATTTCCAAAAAGATAGTCAAGAGTGCACAACGTTTTTCATGTATCACATTTACGAAAACATGTGAATGACCCAGAGCAAATCATAGAAACGGTTGCTTAGGAAGACTTAGAGGTGGAACCAAATTTGGCAGCTATTATATGGCATGTTCGAATCGTTGATCATGATGAGAAATGATTAAGGTGGAAGGTGATAAGGTTAGTTAAAGTTCAATGGAGTAGAGATGCCGAGAATTACACTTGGGAAATAGAGGATAGAATAAGGAATGCATATCCTAAGTTTCAGATTGATGTATAGATTGTATAAATTGTGTCGTCATAGTGTACTCAACGCTGTGGTGTAATCACTTATTCATATTCTTGTATATATTCCATCTTATCGAATATATTTCCTTTTGGACTATCTTCTTCTTATCTTAAATTTCGAGGACGAAATTCTTTTTAGGAGGGAAGAACGCAACAACCCAGAAATTAACCACTCTAAAATATAACATTTAAATTGATTTTAAATATACAATATATTAGATTTTATCATTCAAATAATATCAAATAGGATTTGGACACAAAAATTTATACAAAAATAAGAACCGTTGCTTATATCGGCAAAAGCGAAAAGTCTAATTTCAAAAAATTAAGTTTTAATGATTAAATAAATTATTTTAATTTATTTAAGAAGGGATTTTATTTTTAATAAAAATATACAAATTTATTTTCAAGTTTTGTTTAAATGAATAGATAGTTTAACAAAAAAGTCAAAATGTGAACGTAAAACATTTTCTTGAAAATCAACGTTTTGTCAAATAAAAGTCATCACAAGGTTTTTGCACCTTTATTTTCATATTTATGTACACATATTTAAGTAAGGTAAGTATTAAATAATTCATTAAACAAGTTTACTTCTCCTAAACAAGTTTAGAAATTTCTAGAAACCATTAACAAAAAGTAAGCACTAAGCACTAAAAGAAAAAAGTGTCAAAATCAGAACTAAACAAATATCTTACTTTATTTTATTTAACACCTAAGTGATTAAGATTTAAAGTAGAGACGTGAAAGATGGTGATAAGTGTTGAAAAATGTAGTTTACTTAAAGATGAAGTAAAGTGAATTTTGATCATTTTACATAATAATATTTTATTCCAAACCTTTTCTTATAAATACTCACTCACTTCTTTACTTATTTTCACACTTCTTCTTTTTTATTTCCAAGCTTTCTCTCTTCATTTTCATGGCTTCCCATCTTAATTAAATAATGCCAAAATTCAATCCAAAAATTTACAAAAAAAAATCTGTCCGAACACCGTGAAACTATACCCAAACCCCCTCTTCCCCTTCCCTTACCCACGGCCTCACCCTCCCTACCCACAGTCGAGCCCATCTCTCCCCCAAGCCAAGGCCATGACCATACTCCCCCTCTCCAAGTCCAAGACAAGCCAGTTAGAGAAGAGCGTGCAAGGATTCATGAGCTAAAAATCTTAAGTAGTGGAGCTACAGTCGATTCTCCGATTGAAAACCAAAAAAAAGTGAGAAATCCTAATTATTATATATATATATATATATTAATGTGATGATGTGATATGATATTATGGATGTTTGTTTATGATTTTGATCATCATATATTGTTTATCTCATGTGAAGATTTAAACAAATCACGATATACACATCGTTATTTCACATGGAAAACACTTTTTGAATGAAATTGAAAAGTAGCATGGAACCATTTAATACCTTTTAAAATGATTGAAAATGTTATAAAAATGTTGCATAAACATATAAACTATAAGTGAGCCACCACAATTAGGCGCGTCGCATTATGGTAGTTCACGATTTCACGCCGAAGAATTCAAACGAGAATATGTAATGGAATTTAGCTTAGAATTCTTTAAGATAAAAAATTTCCGGACTATTATATCAACAATTTTAGAATGAATAAAGAAAATCAAGATTTCATATTGTGGATTTTTAAATATGTCCAAATCAAATTTTTAGAAAAATCGCGCTTTTGCAGGAAAGTAGCCAAAATATAAAACTACTTGAAATAAATATTTTTAAATGTTTAAAAATATGAAATAAGTTTTATAAATCAAATAAAGTATTTAAAAGAGATTGAATTGAAAAATATGTGTTTCAAATATCAGTAAAGTTGTTTTAGATCGAATTAGCTTTATAACTCTTTCCGCAACAATTTTCTTGCTGCCGTTTCAACAACTTTAGAAATGAAGTTTTAAATTAAAGTATTGTTTCCCAAAATCTTTTATAAGTTTTTTCGAATAAATAAGTTTTAAATAATGATTTGGAGGTTTTATTAGTCATTTCTAAAAAATTGAAGGAGTATATGGAAACGACTAGTACATTTGTCTCGTCTGTGAGATTTAGGAAGGTAAAACGAGGAATTTAACTAAGGTCAGGCCTGACCCCAGGGCAAGGCTGCCAAGGCAGTCGCCTAGGGCAACACGTTGGAGGGGGCAACAAAATGCTTAACCTCATGCAAAGTTTATTTACAAATTGAATTAACGCGGCCAATATTTTATGAAAATTGTTTGGCAGAGCGGTTAATTGGTTGTCCTTGTTATCAAGCAACCAAATTTCAAGCCTTGCATGCATTAAATTTTGGACTTCGTTTATTTTTTTCAGTTTATTCCCTAAATTGGGCTGGGGCAACCAAATTGGTGGGCCGGCCCTGACAAAGGTTGAGGATGGAGCAACTAGTGCCTTGAACTTACTTGGCATATGTTTTCTCTTTTTAGACGAGGGGTGGAACAGATCGAAAGGAAACCCCGGATGCTCTAAAATAACGTTTTTCCAATATAAGATTAAATAAATGATTTTGAAATATTTTTCTAAGTAAAAGGTGAATTGATTTGAAATTATTCCAAGATTTAAAAAGGTTTAAATTTACCAAATGATTTCAAAAAAGAAGGCTGAAATGTTTATGGCGGAGAAGGCAGCTTCTCTTAGCTTAACACCCTTTCCTGAGGCATACGAGCTCAGAAGTTATATGTTTATAGAAATCAGTTGTGTGATTAAGGAACGACAATGTGACATTCAAAGAAAAAGATGATGTGCTATGTGAAAGGTAATCATTACCTCAAGCCTCGTACCCGAAAATGACCGAAACAAGATAGATGCGGCAAGGCTATGTGGTTCGTAACCATTAGGGTATGATCATCCCGTTCTAGATATATTTATTCCCGCTATGACATCAGGTATTAGATAAATGTAGTGTATGAAAAATTATGTGGTTTGCAACCATCAGGCGCACTAGCAATCTCAGGTGAGTCAAGAGAAGTAACTAACAAGTTAAAGCATTCGACATTACTACTAAAGAAGCGACAACAGGAATGGAGACCACCTTTGGAGATGATTGAACTGTTGCTGAAAGCCGAATCCGAGAGATGATGTCAGCGGCGATGAATTCCATAGGAACCTGATGTTGGTTGGTCTGGTTATTTGCAGAGATATTGAAGGGAGCTAGACCAAGCCAACAAAAGAAGTTCTTCTTACTTATGGGGAAGAGATAAAGCTTTATGCTTCCTAGACCTAGGAATGTAGAGAAGGAGAAGAAATCGATGGGGATGAACGAAATTAAAAAAGAGGAAAAGAGCGGCTAGGGATTCAACGCAGCCATTTTTGACAAAAAAGAAAATGATTTGTAAAAGTATACCCACCCCCCCGGCACACATACATATATAGCAGATAGCAGGGGCGAGAAATGGGGATAAATAAAGGAGGCTATTAATCCTACCTTTATATATAATATATGTGTGTGTGTGTATGCAAAAGTATATTTTAAAATTCAAAATATTCAAATTAGATAGTAGCTATTATTCAAAATACATTAATTAATAAAATTCTGCATTTATATATTTTGATCAAAAATAAATATAATTATATGACAATTA
The DNA here is from genome assembly GCA_030765085.1 of Allium cepa. Taxonomy (NCBI): domain Eukaryota; kingdom Viridiplantae; phylum Streptophyta; class Magnoliopsida; order Asparagales; family Amaryllidaceae; genus Allium; species Allium cepa. Next base: position 211,209,991 of record CM060934.1, read on the forward strand.
CACATATATATATATATTCTCGATGAAAAGATATATATAAGGCCGAGAGATTTTAAAATTTTATTTTTATTTTTTGAATATATACTCATAAAATTATAAAACTAATTTAGATATACATATATTCATAATTTAATAAATTTTGAAAATATAAGTAATAAGTTTATTATGTATACTTAATCCAATAATTTTTATATAAAGTAATTATTATATACAACCGAAATATATGTAATGTGATTCTTTTTATTATTATTTCAAATTCTACTTTATAATGGAAAACAATATAAATAATTTCTGAATATGTGTGTGTGTGTATCTGCGTGTGTGTGTATGTATGTATATATAAGTATGTTTGTGTATTGTAACGAGATACATTATACATGCATAAATGTCAGGGGTTGTACATGTATATATCTATGAAATGAAATAAAATATGTACCTCAACGGATCCTATCATTCGTAACACCTTAATCCATGGATTAACTCTAAAAACCTCTGATTTACCACTCGTAAAAGCATCCAAATGTGTGCTACCAACTAGAATATTTGTATTTTGATTTATGGAAGTAATAGGGATTCGGCTTTGGTCTTGATGGGGTCGGCTAGGAATAGATGGCGGCCAGGGTAGGAAAAATCAAGCAAAAAATAGTTGGATGTATTGGTATTTATAGAGAAAGAAAAGGAAAAGATATCTTCTACCTTTTACTCGGTCTACCGTACCAATTCAAACCAAATTTAACCCTAATTTCATACCCTATTACCGACTATACCATGCCCAAACATGGGTCAAAATATCTTTTAACCCATTGAGTAATTGTTTATATTTAAAGTCCGTTTAAATATACATAGATATTCTTTATCGATAGGTGCACATACAGCATTTAGATATACATATAAACAAGTACTAATGACATCCATAAAATTACTAGGAGCCACCGAAACATCAAATACAACAGTAATTAATATTTATTAAATTTTACTTGATTTAATTAATCTACAACACTTTATATGCTATTTAAATCGTTTGATATTTTAGAGAATTCAAAGATGCAGGTGTGTGTCTCATAGATTCGAATTCAGTTACCGTTAATATTAAATAGTTTAAATATTAACATTCACAAATCATCTTAGCCGATGGTGTGATAGTTTGGCTAAGCTCATCGTTTACATATCTTTTCAATAAAATCAAATTTTAGATCACATTAAGCGATATTATTAGGGAATGATACATTACACACATTCTCTACGTCAATACTATATCACTTTAGGATAAATGGATTTTGATATCGGTCGAAACTACAGTGATATCCATATTTAATTGTTCAGTTATTTACAAAGTCCTTAGTCCAATGATAACATGTATTTTTAAATGTTCTACAGTTAACCATGATACCAACCTCATACAACAAAAGAGGCGAATTCTCCATTGAATAGTATTTCACGTCCTATGCTTCAGCTCAGATCTAACTGCAGTCACTCGATGGTCGTCATGCAATGATAACAACTACAATATTCTCAAGTCAACAGAACTATGTAACATCGTTACATTGAGATTTCCTTTTTAACATAGTTTTTATCAACCAAATGAAACTCTTGGTCGATTCATTTAATAGTTATACAATAAATATAAGTACGTAACCCATTGGTACCTCCAACAGCCATAAATAATACACGTCCAACATTTGGAGAGTATTATATACTCCGATCTTAATGGATATATCGATATCTTTTCTGAAACAATCCTGACAAGGAATATTTAAAATAATATGTTATTTTACAGTGTGATAATTTTCTCATAATCACAACTCCTTGTAACCATTATCACATAACATGTCATTTAAGAATTTTCTATTTAATATACTTAAATTAAGTACCTAATTAATATATTACAATATAACAAGTATATAAAAGAAAATGAACACCGAATAACTTTATTGCGAATAAGATTGATTATATAGTTATATTTACACACACACGCACATATAATTACATAATTTCTCTTAGTGCACACTACTAAATTTCTCACTTCACCCACATACTATGCTCTATAAGACAACGATTCAATAAACATTCATTTAATTTCTGAAGTTTGCTAATCCAGACACATCACTGATTCATCTTTCACTACACCAATCAGCCCATTTTGTCACACTTTTCCGCTTTCAAATTGTAACAGTAATAACCGTTACAAATTTCTCACAATTATTTCCGTTGTAAAAGTTTGTCACGGTTATTACCGTGACTATATCTAGTAAATTCGTGAATAATTGAAAGTACTATGGATATAATGGTAATTTTACCTTCTACGGTTGCTTATCCTATTTCTCACGCATAAATTTCATCATTTCCATATATTCGCTCCTTTCTAGGGTTAGGGTTATTGCCCCTTTGATTTGTTCTACCATGCACCTTAACTGTAAATTGACCATGATTTTCTACAGCTTGCCGTCGCCTTTTGTTTTATTGCTATTATTCCTCAGCCTATCCTTTGCAGCAACCATTCTTCGCCGATCGTCCATCCAATTGTCCTTAAAGCATCGAATGGTAATGAAATGTAGGTACTCTCTGTCTTTTTTCCTCTGCTACTTTTGCTTCTTTGCTGCCACATATTTCCGAATCATGGATTTGCGAATGGGTCACGATTGTTTGAAAGGTCCACGGCTGTCTTACTATTTAGAATGAAATCTGATGTTATGGTTAACCTTCGGTTTTCTTCCAGGTTTTAGATAATACAATTATCATGTCAACTCAAGGTAATGGAGTTTTATCTTAGTCCATTTGGGCACTGATAATATTATCTAGCTCCGATTCACCAAAACTGAAATCTGATGTTATGTTAACCTTCGGTTTCTTCCAGGTTTTAGATAATACAATTATCATGTCAACTCAAGGTAATGGAGTTTTATCTTAGTCCATTTGGGCACGGATAATATTATCTAGCTTTGATTCACCAAAACTGGCAATATTATAATTTTGATAATATGTCCATTTTGGTAAAATTGTTTTGCTCTACTTCAGAATGAAATAATGGTCTCTTTAAGGCGTAGTGGACATATTAGCAAAATTAAATATACTTAAGATCGATTAATTTTGAAGACGCATAATTTTGTTATTAATTTTATAATATATAAATGACCATTATAATTTCAGTAAATGCATATATGACCAAAATAAAAGATCCCTTGAAGGCTGGTTTGGATATTTTAATGAGAGCGTTAATGGTTATTATATGTTTATTCCATTGAAATAACACTTGAGCAAATCTACAATGTGAGGTTTTTTATTTTTTATGCAATATCTGATTGTTATATTATTATTATTCAATCAACTAAAATTTGTTCCTTCTTACCATAATATACAGTACCAATTAAGTTTGTATCTCTCTTTTTTGTTGATGAAACAATGATCCTTAAATTGAGGAGAGCACTCGAATTATTTATTTGAGAATCAAATAAAAGACTACCAACAAGGCTGGGGGCTAATGTATAAGCTTATTATTAATGTCATATGATCATAAAATGAATTATGCCACAGGGATCGTCAGTCGGTGATCAAGCAAGGCCTACCGAGTCAAATAACTTTACAAAAGTTAATCTATTTATACAACAAACAATCAAATAAATAAAATATTTGCTGAACAACGGTGTATTTTATAGGTAGTATTGTACTGTGCTGTTGACTGGCAGGGCAAAACATGCTACAGAAGCATCTGGCCGAGTCAAATAAGACCGCAACATATCAGGTAGGATGCAACAAAATACACTAGTAGTTTGTAAATAAAAACTAAAGTAGTTCAGAATCAGAAAAACAGGCACATTCCTTACAATTTTTTAAATGACAAACATTTTCATACCTAAAACAATTTACAAAGCATGTGCACCTGAACTAAGTTATTATTTGGTATGGATATAACCGAGTTGCACTTTGTCTTTAGATGAAAAAAGTGCATCATGATTGCACTATTTTTTTCAATGTAACAAGTGCAACACGGATGCACTTCTAAATTTAAAAGAAAATGCGATAAGATTGCACTTATCAATGTGATGCAATTTGGAATCCATCTTAATTAATTCAATGTACATAATGCAGCTCAATTAGTTTAAATTCATCAAAAGGAATGCATCTTAATTTGTTCAAATTGATATGCATTTCCGCATACTAACCTACTATAGGCAACTAAATTAAGTTATTATTTGGTATGGATACGACCAAATTGTTATCTTCTATCACTTTTGCGTTAGTTAAATAAAAGATACCTTACATATTGCTATTTTACAACATTTTTTCGAACTTTGTAATTTTTTTATAAAAGATATACTCTTTTACGAATGATCTGTATTTTTTTACTCTTTATTTAAGTATTAATTTTTCTAATTTGGTTTCAAATTTTGTATTTTTACTTTCCCATACTTAACTTTTAAGAACTAATTTTTTTTCCTTATCTAAACAATGAAAGTTTGCATATATTCATAGTAAGTAAACTTCTAAACTATAAATATGCAAACATCCCTTATTCTCAAATGGAATGCTGCAATTTTTTTTTTCTTTTATGATAAGACAGGCTATCACTAGGATCTACAATTTTATTGTTTTATCCATCAAACTTTTGGATTTGTTTTGGGACTGGCCTAATATACTGCTTAAGGTTTCTTATTTCTTTCTTTTAGACGTCGGCTATACTGGATCAAACTGTATTTATTTCGATGTTTGTTATATTGATTGAAATTGCTTCGATGGGAGTTACTATATGCTTGAAATATGGTTTGAACTTGATCTGTTTGGGTGTAAAGTGGATTGACCATGACGAGAGATTCATGATACACTAAGCATGAGCATGAATAAACTAATATTGCTAAAACAATCTAATATGGCATTTTTGTCAAATTGAATGGTTCAAACATTTATTATATTATTTTAAATATTGTTTATTTTAACAACATAAAAAGCTTATTAACTGTGCATATTGGGACTTAAATGCACAAAACTTAGATGAAATAATATAAATATTATGTTTGATTTCTTACTCAATATATAGTGCTACCATATGCTAATAATTTTCTAAGCATTTCTCAAACATTTTTTTTAATCTTTTTTCTTTTCTGTAAATATGAATTAACCTGTTCATTGTCCTTTTACACTATTTTGTGTCATGCTCTATCTGCGTGCTTCAAATGCCACTATGTTTGCTTTGTTTATGATACCCTTGATTTGTAGCGTCGATGTACACCTTTGAAACCATTAACAACAACCTGCTTTTGGTGATGGTTAGGTAAAAGCGAATTACATTTTTTTAAAATACTTGGCACTACATGTAGGTTGCATTCTTATTGTGCTCATGAATTATTTTATCCTAAGGGAAACTGTAACATACCTATGAACTGGCACAATATATTGTATAATAGTAATAAGTTTATTTTCAATGAGATCCAAAAGGCAACTATAATTGCTATCGTACTGAATGCATGCTTTTCAGGAGGCTTCTCAAATTTCAAGACACTTCACGATGCCGAGGTGTTGAAAAACAAGCATAAGCTACTGGTCAAGCACTTTTAGGGAAGGTTGTGGAAGTAGAAGTTGTTTGTTAATTCCACACTCGGGTCTTACTTGCAATGCTTCATACCGAACCTAATGAACCTGAATATGGTTAGTGTTTTATTCTGCCCTTCACTCATACGTGATCTTAATTGGATTTATTTGTTTTCACCTTTGAAACTATCAGGGTCGTAATACCTTTTGTATTTTACTATTCAAAATTATTTTTACCAAGATTGACTGATGGACTTGCAACGTTGTCCGAAGCTACAACACTTGAAGTAGCAACTCGAAAAATAATAGGTTGCTTTTATTTTCATTACACTTTATTTTTACTAATAGAAATTTAATTATTACCAATGGAATTATGAATGCTGGCCTTTAAGGTTTAAACCGAATTTGTTTTCCTACTTCCTTCTTTTGCTGTTTAAGTTATGCGTACGTTTGTTATTTGAAAACTAAAATAACGACCATAGCATTTTGTTGAAAGGATGTTGCTTGGACATCATTTAAGCCCATGTATATATCCACTGTTTCCACTTGATCATTCCATTTCAAAGCATATATAACATTTAGTACTAGAAATAGTGAAAAATCAATTAAATGATTATTTTAGTGCGTAACTTTAACTCTTGCTTTTTTGCCAATAGTTTACGCTGTATATGGTTCTTTCTGATGATTAAGTTTGAACTTATATTTCCTTTTTCCCATACTGTCTGGTAAACTTATCATTTTACTATAAGTTAAGGATACAATTTTTGGCCTTTTGGACATGTTTTCCACTAAGCAAAAATGCAAGTGACAATTTCTTAATGTTTTATACCTTCAGGGTCCCTACTTTTGTTGATGAACATATGCATGAATTTATTATTACTGTACTCATTATAGGTTATAATTTCATGTGTTGATTCATCTTTGACCAAAATTAATACTAATTTTGATACTGATATTACGGATACGATTTCCTTTGGGAATTATTTTCCACCAAACAAAAAGCCAAGTGACATTTTCATCGTTTTTGATGCTTTCAGCTTCATTTTTTTAAACAACATATGCATAATTATACTATGACAGTGGTCATCATACATCATAGTTTCATGTGGTGATTCAGTTGTAACCAAAATTAGTCCTAATTAAAATACTAGCTTAGTATGTTTTTCTTATTCCCATATTGTTCTGGTAAACTTATCATAAGGTATGGATTTAGTATTTGGCTTTTGGGAAATTTTCCACTGAATAAAAAGGCATATGAAAATTTCTTACCGTTTTATACCTTCATTTCCCAGAGTTTATTATATCATCATGGTCTAAAGCCCGAGTTTATTAGCTTTATAAAATTTGTTTGTACTATATACTTTTGAGATGGAAATTTTTGTCCCTCTACGCGCGCAATAAAACCTTAGATGGAACCCATATGAATGATAAAATGTTTACATATAAATGGGTGCCTCCCTTTTAGACAAAAGAAAGGTGAGGCGTAGGATGAGGAATTTAACATTTGACAACGAAAGACGTACAGTTATAATGATATAGTAACACATTAGTTGTAGATGTGCAGTCCCTCCTTATGGTACAAGTAAAAAGGAGACACGTAGCAGTTTACTAACCCAAGCTACTGCTAAATGTTGGCATGTGCATCTTTATTTCTCTCCCTTCTTCGCCAATTGCTTTTCCCAGGTCCCCTTTATTTATTCTGATTATATGTTTTTGTCATGCACAGAAAACTCATGGGCTACACTCGACGGGCTCAAGGCCCCTCCCTATTTTTCAAAGAATATAACACTGAAAAATATAACACTTAAATGTAATGGTTTCTTTTTATTTTATTGTTTCAGTAAGAAAATTTTGAACCAACTTTGTTAGTTGTGGAATACTAAAGAGTTGAACCAACTTTGAACCAACATGGTACCGTAGTTATTAACAATACAAACTTATTCCTTTGTCCACTCTACAAGTAAAGTCATTATTTAAATATTTCACTATCCCATAAATGTTACTTTTCCTTAGCAAATAAAAAATATTTTCATTGTCCTATATATGTTCTTATAGTTATACTGATTCTTCACTCAGTTATTCTTCAAGATTGAAATTATTCTGTTTGTCCCGTAATGTGATCTTTATTAGAATATTTCTGTTGATTTTACAGGGTATGTGGCCTTTGATTTATTTTCTCTTTATTAGCATCTAATTATGAAGGCATACAAAATATGTTCTTCCCAAATAAAATGAGCACCACGACTGTAAAAAATGTTCACGCTTGGAACAAAAACAAATAGTGCCACAGGGCTTCCATTTCATATGGGACATCGCTAAGCGCGTAGCTCAATTTTCAAGTTAGGCTCTGTATAAACTGAGCATGCTTAGTTTTTATCAACTGAGCTTGCTCGGTTTATAAAAACCGAGTAATCGGTTTATAAAAACTTAGCTAGCTTAGTTTCTATAAACTGAGCAACCTTAGTTCTTTTACTGAGCTTACTACTCAGTTACAAACTAAGTGGTGAAGCCCAGTTACAATCAGAGATTAGCCCAGTTTATAAACTATGCTGTAAAGCGCAATTTTTAACTGAGAAAACAATCAGTTTTTATTATCATATTTGATGCAGTTCTATTTTCAAGTACAATGAAGCTTTCCTTCTATTTGTTTTGTAAACTAAGCATTGTTTATGCATATGCAGGTTTTAATAGAAGCTACAACAGAAAAGCAAAAATCAGAAGCAAATAAAAATTGGTCGAGTTAGTTATGGAGGTTTTGTAATTTGGACGGAAAGTCGCATTCGTTGTTTGTAAGCTTTTAGACGTTTTGTGCTAGGAAAATTCGAAGTTATCATGGGCTTTGTAAAATTGATATGAAGTATTTAGTATATATGATGTTTGTTTTGAAATTTGGTGCTACAGTATTGAAATTTGGTTACATGTTTGTTATTACTATAAATTTGAATTTGTATCATTGAATGAAATCTGTTTGATGTTTGTTGTTACATGATATATAGTTTGTTTGATATTGTTTTAGTTATCACGGTTATAAGTGTTAGAAAATAACCTTTCATAATGGTTATAGCTGTGATATAATTTGCATTTATCACGGTTATAAGTGTTAGAGTTTCCTTTTTGGTAATGGTTATAAATGTTAGGAACTATTGTTCTGTCACGGTTATAAGTGTGATACTATCTAAATTTCCCACGGTTATAAGCGTTAGTAATAACCATTTTATCACGATTATAACCTTGAGTAAATATTGTTCTGTCACAGTTATAAGTGTGATAATTTCTACATTTATAACAGTTATAAGCGTGAGAAATCACTATTTTTATCACGGTTATAACCATGAGCAAAAGTGTGACTGAATTTTCCCACGGTACATATTTTAACGGTTATAACCGTAACAAATTAGTTTTGTCACGCTTATAACCGTGAGGAAATTGCCTTTCTGGTGTTGTGTTAGTTACATGTTGTATCGTAACGTTTATCGAAACCCTGTAAAAGTTTTGGTAATGTTTTTTCAACACTACAAAAAGTCTTTTCTGGTGCAGTGCAATTTATTTATGCATAATTGACTCTTCCTCTTATCATTACATGGTTAGCAATATATTGCCCGTATGTCATACCCCTAACTCTATCAATCCTCATCTTTACTAGATCGTCGATAGCCTTTCTTCTAAGGATTACGATAGCCTCATCTTTACTAAATCTTTGACATCATTTCTTCTTAGATTTATGATATCTCTTCTTTATTTGATTTATGATAGTATCGTCTTCACTATATCTTTGATAGTCTTTCTCGTTACGATTTACAACAATTCTATACTAGCTTTACAATAGCCTTATCTTCATTAGATCTTCAATCACACCTGTTCTTGTCCAATATTTTGGAAGCTGGGTATAAGAAATTTATTTATGCACAATTGACTCTTCCTCTTATCTCTACATGGTGAGCCACATATTTCAAACATATATAGAATTTACTTATTTTCAATTTGGCCATTTCTATATACTATATATACTTGGTTTTTGCAAGAGCAGTGTACAAGCACATGAAAGGATAAACACAAAAAATATTTATGACTACAACAAAAATACGAATATATTTGCTATAATTTTAACAATTATACAATTTTTGTAAATAAACTTTTTATAGAAAATCATCAAACGGGATTACTAAAGTTATTGCATAAACACAATGATATGCGTGAATGTTTAACGAAACATGCATTTTTCAAATTTGAAAAAAAAAGCATAATTATAAATTATTCTAAATATTTTTTGTAGTTATTTTTTATAATTGGATGGCACCTATCTTGTCAAAAACATAGTTGAAAGCAGAGTACTTCGGACTAGGAAAAAAGAGTACGACATTCGAATAATATGAACGTTATGGTACAAAAAAAATAGAAAAATAGATAACAAATGATAACTTACACAACCAAAATAGAAAATACAGCTGGCTATAGAGACTCCACGTCAATACCCATTTTCATGCAACCATCCACCTTCCCAAATTGAAATCACCCCATGCTTGCCATTTCTTCTCTCAAACATGTCAGATTTTTCAAAATATGTTGGGTTTTATATGATTGGTAATCATTATTTTCCACAATGTTGTATTTTTGGAAAGTTGGATGTGTTTTTATCTCGCTCTTGCATCATACACTATTTTCTCTTTCTAGTTTTTAGTATTCTTGATTTGCATATTTTTCATTCAAAATTTATTATTCTTAGTTAACTTGTTCAATTTTTTGTAAGTTTTAAAATACGTCATTGAAGTGAGGATATTATTGAAAGTTTGCATTCGCACAAATAAAAAATACTAAAGGTAACACGATAAAATTATAAAATAAAGATTAATAAATCTTAATGGAATAACCATATAAGAAATAATTTTCTTAAATTAACATGGATTGTATTCAAGTTTAATTGAAAATTAATACTTTGGTTGAAAGACGCAAAATTCCAAGATTAGAAAATGTACATAAACCGTTCTCATATAGTTTCAACTTATAATTTTGAAAACTAGGTACATAATATTAAAATTTTAAAATTCTATTTTAGAAAGTTAAATGTTAAAACTACCAATTAAGCATGAATGATTTTTGATAGGAGGAGTATTATTCACTAAGATAGAATGTTAAATAAATAAAATATTAAATTTATCTATGTAAAATAAATCCATGAAAAATTTACATTTAAAATATTCCTATGGCATTAGGATGAAGATGGAAAAATAAATAACTAAAATGTATAATTTACATTTGTAGTGTTTATAAGAGCTAAGGTTCTAAATTGTGCATTGTAAAATGAATGCATTTTTGTTAAAATTCAGATTTCTGATTTCATAAAAATGTAAATAGGCAATTTTGTCAAGTGTGAATTTAAACTGAAGCTATCATAATAACTGAGGAGCATAGTACACTCGATGAGTAACACAATAATGAACTTAAAATTATAATTAGGGCTATAAATTACTCCAAATGCTAAGCTCTAGGGTGAAACTTATCTTAAACGAATTTAGCATCGCTTCAGACCCTTCGGCTAGCTTTCATCCTCCTTGAGCTGTGATTGGATTGCAACACCAAGATGGTATTAGCTGATTTCTCCCACCTATTAAAGCTCCAGAATCCGCCATTATTGCTTCTTTTCGTCCGAGGACTGTCGATTTTCTTCAATTTGGGAAAGTTGGTTTTCTCTTTCTTCCAACTGGTGATAATGCATGAAGTATTGTCCGTTGTGGTTTTTTCTTTTTTTAGTTTGTATATTCACGTACATTTGTACCTTTTGTTTTGTAGCTTCTTTTCTGTTTTTTTCTGACCTAAGTTGCTCGTATAGATGGTTTTGAATGTGTTTCCTTTTTAGTTTACTCCTCCATCTGTTTGACAACTTAACTTAGGTTCAGACTAGTTGTATTGTTAATATATGTAAATGATATGTACTCTTTTTTCTTACAAGACACCCTTCTAGGTTAAGGAGGTTGTAAGGTTTTAACTAGGCATATCATAAAAGTATATGCTTTTCCTATCAGTAAATAAAGTATCCTTTTCCAAAAAATTAAATCCAAAGATGTACTAATAATATGTATTTACTTTTATTATGCATGCATATACGAATAATTTACTTTTTTTCTAGTTACCAAAACCAATGGAGTTAAATGTGTACAATTGTGGCATGTATCAACTTAATTTAAATGGATATTATAACTAATTACAAGGAGTAACATCAAATCTACAATATATATATATTCCATGCATTGCTTAGTATATATACATTGGTTGATTTAAACATGTATAAGGAACGGTCAAACGTGACATTGACTTAATTTTACCGATTTTCACTACGATAACAGAGTTTAAATAACCTTACTAGCCATCTCAGGATTTTCATTTGGATTGAGTCTTGAAAAAAGTTAAAGTGATACACCAGAAATCTTTCTCATATTTTATCAATTTAATTGGAAAATCGTAGAAAGACATGCCATAAAAATTATCCTTGAGCTAATATGAATGATAAGAAGGGATCAAAGATGAGAACACGTTTATTTGACTCAATAAAAAGAATAACTTGTATGGATGAAGATGAAAGTCAAAATAAATAAAGGATCAAAACTTAGATCGAAAATAAAAATTAATGAACAACACAGATTTAACTTTAAGTTTCTCCTTAACGTTTCTGCTGTACTAATTTAAACCAATTTTAAAATCAATTAATCAAGGTCAAGACGCAGTTAGTAAATACATTTGAATTTCACAATCAATTTTATTTAAGTCAGTTATTTTTTTTCCTTTAGGAAGAATTTTCAAAATGGACCAACGTGACGACCCGCCCTTCTCGACCCTCGAAAATCGACACAAAATATGCCACAGTATAATATGCCGACGATCGAGTGCCGGAAAAGACAGATAGTTGAGGGAAAAGAAAGAAGATAAAAGGAACTAAACAATAACAGAATCTCACAATCGCAGCGGAAACAAAATATAATAGTTAATACAGATCTTTACACAAAATGCAAATCATATCTGTTTTATACAATATATCATCAGAGTATCACAAACAAACAACAATTACCAGCCTGACAATTTCAAACCATCACAGCAGCGGATATAAACAAATACGGATAATATGCGACGACCCGGTATTTTAGCAGTATTATTTTAATACTTATTTAATCTAATTTAAATAAAAAGTAAACTTATCATTTTAAAATGAATATGACTTTAGGAAATAATAGCCATTTATTTGTATTTTGAAAAGGAATTTGATTTTTAACTTAAATTAAAATCTCTTAATAATATTTATAATAAAATTTATCTTATATAATTGAATTAAAATACTTTGTCTTGTTAACATTTGGTATAAAAATATATATAGGTAATAATGTTTAAAATAAATCAAATTCTATCAATATAACATTTACGTATAAAATGTAAGTAAACCATATGAATATTGATAGTCAAAATATAAAATACAAATGTAAATACAAACAAGAGTTAAGTGAAACACTAAGTGTAAAATGAAATAAAAACAAGTATAACAAAATAACAAAACATATATTTAAATAAATATCTTCATATATGACAGTGTTTGCCGCAAGTTCAAACTAGAAGTAACAAAGACAAACTATATATATACATGTGTTCATCAAAACCGAAACCAGGCTACACCTTTTTGTTAAAAACAATATATAAATGAACAAGCTTCTTAAATAAGACAAGGTAATATATGAAATATGCTTTCAAAAATCAAGTGTACAAACCTGGAAAATATAAATATAAGTACAAGTATGATGATATAACCAGGACAAAGATAATTAATGCAGCACACATTTTTCATCTCAGCCAACAATTGAAAAAAAAAATCTCTGGCTAAGTTTATAAAAAAACCTTGCATCATATCAGTATCATGTTCAACCCTGTACACATCTGTTCTATATGTCATCCTATATTGCTTCATTCGAGCATCAATTGAAAACTGAGATTTATATATATAAAAAAAAAGACAACCCTGCACATGAATGTATTCAATAAAATGAAAACAAGTTGTCATAGTGTAAATATCTTTAAGGATGAATGGCTTTGTAAACATAAAACAAGACAAGCTATATATGAAATAAGTTCACAACAGAAAAAGAAAGGAAATCAATCAAGTGTACATCTACATACAAATATACCGCAAAACATAATAATAGTGTGTAAACATATTAGGACACCTTAGCATTTAATGACTATCTTCTCAAGCCAAAATTTAGTCATTTCAAAATATTTTGAAATCTGTTTAGAACAAAGCCGGTTAAAACTTCCCTTGTACATACTGTCATCTTCTATATATGTATGCATCTAGGCTATTTGAGTTTGTTCAGTAAAACTTAGCTAACCTGGGAAGAAGAAATAAGTATCTTCATTTTTTCAAAGCTTGGAATCAAGTGTACATAATATAAAAAAGAAGAAGAAGAAGAACAAACTACAACCTGAAACACAGCAGCTTCATCAGTTAGCATCAACAAAGATATCAAAAACAAGATCAAGCTGTTATTTTCTTAAACCAGGAAGTGAGCTCTGTTCAAAACAAAATCAGGTGAGTAACATGTTATTTTAAAAGCCTAGAAACTTCATACCGATCAGCTGTTTTCTGGAATGCTTGTTCTTTGTGTATGCCTATATTTAAGTATGGATCCTCTAGGTTGGTTGTGATTGAACTGTATACAATTGTGTTCCTCTGTTGCAAGTTGCAGACCCTAGAATATATTGAAATTCAAGCTTTGCCTTTAACAGGGTAAGATTGTAAAAATATAATTTAGTCTTTAAAAATATGTTCAGAAACTTTGGGTTTGGAATCTGAGGAATCAAGGAAAATACAGTAGAAATTTTAAATAACATGTTAAAATCAAATGAAGAAATCTGCTAATGCAATCATGTAGTTTAAATAAACTCGGAAAAACACGATTTTTAAAAACAAAATCATGACTTTTAATATGGTAACAAGTGAATAATCCTAGTTTAACCTGTAAGTGGTCTCTGGGGGTTTTCTGGCGAACGGTAGTCTCGAGGTGGATGGGAACTTCGTTGAAGGTTGCTGGAAGCTTGGTGGACCTGGCAAAAATGCGAGGTGATTTGATTATTCACGGTGGCGGTGGGAGTTCGTCGTTGTAGGGTTTGGCCGAGTTTTTAGAACGAGTTGGTTTATGGGTTGCAGTATCATCGGAGTAGTTTCGAATGAGGTCGGACGTGGGGGATAAGAGAGAGATGACTTGGGTTAAGCTTCGGGTGGGATGCCATAGACGCTTGTAATGACCCCAAAATAAAAATAAAAATAAAAATAAATAAAATATACATAGGAGTTTCTGTTGATAAAAATATAAGGAGTTAAGGTGATTAAAAATGATAAAAAAATGATGAATATAGTTCCATGTCTAAGGAATTATATAAATACACATATTTAATATAAGGGGTGTCTCCTGTCTTATTTAAAAATAAAATAAAATGGAGTTTTATAAGGATCAAATAACTTATGTATTTATGTTAGAAATAATTAGCCTGATATATGTGATTTTTATCACATAAATGTGTATGAGGAGTTGCTGTTTTTAATTAAGGCTAGAATGAAAACAAATATAGGATTAAATATGAATTTTTCTTCTTATAATTATTTCTTACAAACAACATGGTGAGATAGATTTTTACATCACATAATTATGTATGATAGTGTACATGATTGAATGGAGATAGTAGCTAGGTATAAAATGCAAGGAGTTTACAGATTCTTTAAACTTAAAAAAATTAACAAAGGGTCACATGCATATGGCATGAACAAATGGAGTCATGAAAATGGCATGCAGTGTTTAAAATGTTTGATTCCCGAAATAACTGATTGAGGAAATCAAATGTGTGCAATTCCAATTAAGGACCACACAAAAATATGATCTGTGCATGAATAACAAAGGGGTATCAAAAGGATTACCCATTTTCTTAAACACTAGAATGGTTTTATAAAGCCTGTACATAACCATATTCATCACTCTCTCGGGATCAAAACAAACAAAAATAAAATAAAATAGGAGAAGCATTAACTTGAGACTCTGAAAGGATCTGCTGTCCAGAGGAACAAGACAATAAAAGAAAACACTAGGTGAGCATTAATCTTTTTATGCAATGGCATTAAGTCCTCTGGTAGGCAGCCTATAATGTTATGATTCATTTAAAAATCTCTGAAATGATTTTTTATGGGTGAGATGGATGTTTGTTTGTGCATTCTTGTTTGAGGGTTTTTAATCTATATGTGGGTTTTTCAAAGTTAAAATGGTTTGAGTACTTTTGTTCTGATTCATAATTATGTAGCATGGATCTAAATTATTTAGGAAATAAGCAGCAAGACTGAGATCTAGCTCATGTCTATTTCTTAGATAATGAAGCATGGTACTAAATATTCATACCACAAGTTAGAGGAGAATTTCTGGGCTTTTGGGGGATTTCCTTAATAAAACTCTTATCCATATATTCATAATGATATAGTAGGATCATGGTGCTTAAGCTATTTTTAGAAGAAAAATAACCTTAGGTATGTTGTATTTTCTGTAGTAAGCAAAATTAAATGGAAAATATGGGAGTGAGTCAGAAAGTATATAAGTAAACATGCCTTTCTGAAACATGAATGAATGAAAGAGAAACTAAATTGGTCACTTGGGAGTTAGTTAATGATCTGCTTGATTCAGGTGGGAGCAAGTATATGCATGGTGCAATTGCATCCTGAGGTCTTTGTGTGTTGGAATGAATTAAATAACCTGGGAGTTTCCTTCACAATGCATACATGGTGTTCATTTGACAGGGAGTTATAGACGACAAAATAAATAGGAAATGGAATTTTAAATCTGGGTTATGAATATCTAGACCGGGAGTTAAATTAATCAGGTTTTAATATGATGCTCTGATTAATAGCTGGGTGAAATTAAGAGAACAATATCTGAGTTCACTTATTTAAAAATGAAATTATGAATGATGTATTGTTTGCTGAGTATTGGTTGAATGTATGGATGTGTCTTTGAAATTGTTTGGTATTAACTACTAATATGCAAAGTTTGAAACCTGTTAGATTAGATAAATATTGCAAGTTCACCAAAATTATGAATATATGTATGAAATTTGATTAGTGTTCATATCAGTGTAAACTGACCCTTTTGGTTGCCCTTGCAATCATCTGGGTGTCTCATTAAAATTGGGGCAGCTCAGTGATTTGCCTGCAGGAAAGTGAAGTTGGCTTGATGGATGAAGAAGGCATTAGCTACTAGTATAAATAAAAGGAACTTGTTTTATATTTGTAGATGCTTTGTAATGATTTTTGTTAGTCAGATTACAAGTAGTAGTTGAAGTTAATTGTAGGGAGTTTTCTGTGTAATTGGTTTAAAAGCATGTACTTAAGAAAACCTATTTTGAATGACTATTGATAGTGAATGATTAACTACTGTTTTTATGAGAGGTCTTATTTGGAGAAACCAGGGAATGAACATACCATATAAATATGATATGTGTATGTGTTAATTTCTGATTTTTATTGCCTGAGTTTATTTTGTAATTTTATGAAAAACCAAAGAATTAAGGTAATTGATCTTTAAGAGGAATGAGCCTGCAAGATTTTGCATGAGAAATAATCTAGAGTAATGAATGCAGGCATGGCAGATAACTGATACTATTTTGTGCATGAATTCTGGAGAGATTATAACATTGCAATCATGTATCTGATTTCAAAATACAAATATTATAAAAGAAGCAAACCTGTAAGTATTTTGTATTTTTGGTTGTTGGCTTAAATGGATGAATTCCCAGGAGTTTGCATAAGGCAGAATCATGCTTGTGTTAGGAATAGTATTTGTAGAAGAGTGTTAACATGAGCATTATGGGTTTGAAAGTGGCAATATGGCCGGATGAGATGGCCATGGGGGTCAAGCCATTATAGTCTGAAAGCATTTCACCTCAATTCATGAAGTGTAAGTGTTTCCAGGAAGAAAAAAAAACTCCAAGCAACCCTTAAAAAGACTCCAAGCACATTCAACATAAACTCCAAGTATTTAAGTAAGTGTTAGGATAAATTTGAAAATGCAATATAACTTTGTTTGTTCAAACTTGAAATGGTTAGTAGGAGTCAGTCCCAATGTTCATGCCTGCAAGTGTAAAATTTTGAAGTTATTTCATACAAGAACTTGATAACTATCATAAGCACAATCAAATGCCATTTTAGTGTTAATAGACTTGTTTAGGCAGAAAGTCTAGAAAAGAAAAGGTGTTGTGCATTGCAGTATTATATATATAAGTATTATAAATGCCCAAATATAAATTTTGCAGTAGAGCAAAATTTAAGGAAAACAAATATATATCATCAAATATATAATTGTCTTTATGTGTTTTGTGTACTGATATGATTATATTAGTAATCCAGGGTCTTGGGAAAAATATTTGGAAATTTATCTAAATATTCAAGTGTAGCAGAAATGAGGTTTAGTGATAAATTTCAAAAAAAAAATCTATGTTTTAAGAATAGGGTCCCCACAGTTTGGTATCAGAGCTATGTTTTAAATAACATAGTAAATATTATTGTATGCATATGGATGTTTGAATGCATTGTTTGAATTATTGGGATTGGATGCTTTTGTTTATGTCTAAATAAAATGTATGTTTGTGATACATGCACAGAGTGCACTTAAATAAAATAAACAAAGTAAAGACACCAAAAATGATGGGGGTAAACAAACTAACATAAAAATCATATTTATAACATTATGGTAGGACCAAGACATCACACAGGTGTAGGACCATCACGTGAGCCACCTGTGATAAGCATGGAGGATTTTGTAAGAGCTTTGAGAGATGGAATAGCACCAAGGCTTGACAACCATCATGAGGAGCTCTCCAAACTGCTTAAGACATGCACCAATTTGGGAAAAAAGGATTTTGAAGGTACTGAAGGAGCTATGGGTGTTCAAACTTGGATAAGAACTATGGAGAGAGTCTTTACAGATATGCAAATCAATGACCAAAGGAAAAGACAGATAGCTTCAAGAAGGTTGAAGGGGGTTGCACTGGATTGGTGGGAGGTTGTGATAGCAGGTAGGCCAGAGAATGACATCACTTGGGATGAATTCAAAGTCATGCTTGAGGGTAGATTTGTCCCAGCATCTACCAAGGCCACACTGCTAGAAGACTTTATCAGATTAAGGCAAGGAAGCATGAGTGTAAATGAGTACACTCAGAAATTTGAAGCATTATCAAAGTATGGAATGGTGTTGATAGGGAATGCAGAAGCAAAGAATGTAAGGTACATTCAAGGCTTGAACCCTAGTCTATCAAGAGCAATGTTGCCATACAAGGATAAAACCTTTGATCAAGTAATTGATCTAACTCTCTCATTTGAGCAACATGACACCACAAGAGAGAAGTTCAGGAACATGAAGCTCAATAATAAGAAGGGAGGTAAGAACAAAGTGCAACCTTATGACAAGAAAAATGCAAGCAAGGGAGTTAAGAACTGGGAAGGAGTAGTAGCACCTGAAAGCAAGAAACTCACTCATTGTTTTAATTGTGGAAAAGCTGGACATTATAGTAACCAATGCCCTGACCCTAAAATACCTAGAGGAGGCTGCTATAATTGTGGAAAGATGGGTCATCTAAAGAAAGATTGCCCAGAGACTAATAGGAGAACAGCAAAGGTAGGAGCTTTGGCAGCAAACAACACTGGGAAAGTTGGGCAACCTGAAGGTATAATTTTAATCTATACCCAACCAATATCAGTAATATATGACACTGGTGCCTCACATTCACTAATATCTCTGGAAATTGTAAAGAAGTTAGCACTTGCTTGTGTTTCTATTGATCAACCCTTAACTATATACAGTCCTATAGGAAGTTATTGTATGTTAGGAATGAAGTGTGTGGGTCTGAAACTAATTATAGGAGGTTATGAATTTAATTCAGATCTATATACTTTAAATTGTCCTGGTATTGGGATTATTTTGGGGGTGGATTGGTTAATGAAAAACAAAGCAATTTTAAATTTAGAAAATCTAACTATTTCTTTGGAGACAAATGAAGGCAAAAGAATTACAATCCTAAGTGAAATAGTAAAGAATACATGTTTTAATAAAATTTGGAGTATTAATGAAATTCAAAAGGAATTAAAAATAGAGGAAATCCCAGTAGTCAATGAATACATAGATGTGTTTGGAGAAGTAAGGGGAATTCCTCAAAATAGGCCAGTTGAATTCAAAATAAAATTAATGCCAGGAATTAACCCAATCATTAAGAACCCTTATAGGATGGGTCAAAAGAGTTAGTGGAATTAAAACACCAACTAGAAGAATTAGAAGAGAAGGGGTTCATAAGATCAAGCAGTTCTAGTTGGGGTTCCCCAGTGCTCTTTGTCAAGAAGCATGATGGAACAATGAGGATGTGTGTGGATTATAGGGATTTAAACAAGGTGACCATTAAGAGTAAGTACTCACTGCCTAGGATAGATGATCTATTTGATCAATTGCATGGAGCTAAAATATTTTCAAGGCTAGATTTAGCCTCTGGATTTCACCAAATGAAGGTTGCAGAGGAAAGCATCGAGTACACAGCTTTTAACACAAGATATGGCCTTTATGAATTTCTAGTAATGCCATTTGGTTTAACCAACGCTCCCTCCTATTTTGTAGATTTGATGAATATAATTTTTAGAGACTTTTTGGATAAATTTGTTTTGGTATTTATTGATGACATATTAATTTATTCAAAATCAGAAAATGAACATGCTATGCACCTACACTTAGTATTATCCAGGCTTAGAGAACATGAATTAAAAGCCAAGTATTCAAAGTGTACATTCTGGCAACATGAAGTGAAATTTTTGGGACACATAGTGTCACAGCAAGGGGTGAGTGTGGATCCAAGCAAGGTCATTGCAGTTCAATCATAGAGTAGACCCAAAACAGTGACTGAGGTGAGATCATTCTTAGGATTGGCAGGGTACTATAGAAGGTTCATCAAGGATTTTTCAAGAATAGCCACACCAATGACCAAGCTAACAAAGAAAAACCAACCATATGTGTGGACTGAGCAGTGTGACCAAGCCTTTGAGAAATTGAAGCAAGCATTGGTGGAGGCTCCTGTCTTACAAATCCCAGAGGAAAATGAAGGAATGGTTGTATACACTGATGCTAATGGGTCTGGGTTAGGTGCAGTGCTCATGCAACATGGCAAGGTTGATGCAGCTCAGGCCAAAGTGATAAGTCGTCCACAACTTAAGAAGGAAGATATAGATCGTTTCCGACCTAAGGAGTCACATGGAGGAGGGATACGAGTTAATGAAGAGGGTTTGAGTCGTCTCCGAGCTAACTGGAAGCCAGAGGGAAAGCGGTGCCGAGTTAACAATCTAACTCTAATGGGTCACGACCTAAGGAAGGATCTTGAGTCGTTCACGAGTCAACGACCTAAGAAGGCGGTCTTGAGTCGTCTACGGCTTAACAGAACACAGAGGAGGAAACTACGACCCAACAAAGACGTTGAAAAGGGGGTTACGACTTAAGGAAGGGCTTAAGTCGTTCGGTTACTATGAGTCGTGTGAGGAGATATCGCAGGGAGCTTGGAAGCTTAAGTCGCGACTTGCTTAAGTCGCGTGTGTTTTGAGTCGTTCCATAGTTGAGTCGTAAGTCGTGTCCATAGCTGTATGTGATGTGTTAGGTCGGCAACGACCTAGTGTATGCTCTTAAGTCGGTATGTAGTTGAGTCGGGTGAGTCGCTGTTGTGATGTAGTTGCTGTGAGTCGTGAATATTGTGGTATGTTAGGTCGGTAACAACCTTGCCTAAGTCGTTTGCATTGTGTTCTGTTGTAAAGGGGTTGAGTCGCTTTGTGTTAAGTCGGTGCCGACTTAAGGTGGGTCGTAAGTCGTATACGGCTTAAGGGTCAGGGTGTAAAACACTATAAATAGCGAGTGTGTTGTAACATTTAGGTTGTTGTTTTTGAATAAAATTTCTTGTTGATTGCTGTGTGCTTTCATCCTAAATTGGTAGTTGAGTGTAATCTCCTATCTCCACTTTCGGTTATTCGAGTGCGCTCGAATCAACGATTGTTGAAGCCGATTCGCGGAATCAAGTGCGCTTGATCAACGTTTGAAGAATTGAAGATCTTCTCTCACGGTATCGTGCGCGATCAACGTGTTGAAGATAGCTAGAATTCGGTATCTTTGTGATCAACGAATTTGGGCATTTCAGTATCTTCAATCCACCGATTGCTACTTTCATCGATCCATATCGTTTTGTTAATAATCCGCTGCGTCATTTTGGTATCAGAGCTTGACTTAGCCAATCATAGCTAAGACGAGTCTTGGAGCCAAGGAATTTGAAGTTGAAGTTCATCGTGTTCATCTTGAAGTTGCAACAAGTTTGGAGTTTTCGATCCATTCCATTTTGGATCAAAATCCGGAAGTTGTTTGAGTTGATTTGTGTTGAAGTGTGAAGGCCGAACATAACTTTGTGCTAAGTATAGGCCGTGCATCAGTTTTGGTATCATTGTTTGAAGTGTTAAGCCGTGAGTGCTTTGTTGAGTCGAAACCGACCTAACTTTGGGTCGTTGCAAAGTTGAGGCCGAGCCAAGTTGAATTGAGGCGAGATTTGTTTGACTTTTGTTGAAAGTCTTGGAGTATTTGTTGAAGTTTTTGAGAAGTTTTCAGTCATGCCACCAAGAAGAGCTAATCGTCATCAAAATGTTGAAGCATTGTATCGAAGAGAAGAAGCCGAGCAAATGGAACAACGTATTAATGAGAAATTTGATGAAGGCATTGGAAAGTTAGAGAAATTGATGAATGATTTGAATCAAAGTCAAAGGAGGAGATCACCAATCTCGAACCATGGAGGAAACAGAGTTTCGCCATCGGTCACGGAAGCGAGGAGGGTATCACCGCAATCTTTTAGAGAGAGAAGAATCAATTTCATCGAGGAGAGATCACCATGACTATGGACATGAAGAGAGGAGAACTCCACGAGAGTTTGAAAATGAACCATATAGAGATGAAGAGAGACATAGTAGAAGAGACATGCGTGATCGAAGGGATGATAATGGTCGAGATCGATATAGACGTACATTTGATTTTGATGAAGAGGGTGACAGAGCAAGTATTCATTATCGAGATCGAGACCAAGTTCGAAATTCTTATCGGGATGTTGAAGAAGATCGTCGATGGAAGTCGAGAATGAAGACGGAGATTCCGGAGTTTAAAGGCGGGATGGTAGCTGAAGAATTTCTTGATTGGGTGTCAAATGTTGAAGATATCTTTGATTTCAAGGAGGTTCCTGAGCATAGAAGAGTGAAGTTGGTTGCTACTAGGTTGAGGGGGAATGATTCTATATTTGTTGTGGTAGACAGGTTTTCAAAGATGGTACATTTTCTTGCTTGTAAGAAGACGGCGGATGCTGTTCGTGTTGCTCAGATGTTCTTTAAAGAAATCTAGCGTTTACATGGGTTGCCGGAGTCTATTGTTTCAGATAGGGATACCAGATTTTTGAGTCATTTTTGGCTTAGTTTGTGGAAGATGGTGGGAACGAAGTTGAATTTTAGCAGCGCTTATCATCTGCAAACAGACGGACAGACCGAAGTTGTTAACAGATCATTGGGAAATTTGTTACGATGTCTTGTGAAAGACAATCTGAAGAGTTGGGACATGAAGTTATGCCAAGCAGAGTTTGCACATAATCATGCGGTTAATAGAAGCACAGGTTACAGTCCATTTCAGATTGTATATTCAAGTTTGCCAAGGGGACCATTGGATTTAGCATTAGTGCCTCAACCGAAGGGGATGGTTAAACGAGCTGTAGACTTTGTTGATGGGTTGACTGAATGTCATAAAATCGTTCGGGAACGGTTGGAGAAAGCAAATGAGAAGTATAAGCAGACGGCAGATTTGAAGCGACGAAGTGTTGAATTTAACGAAGGTGAGTTGGTTTATGCTGTGTTAACCAAGGATCGTTTTCCAGTAGGCGCTTATAACAAGTTGAAAGCCAGAAAAATTGATCCTGTAGAAATTGTGAAACGGATCAATGAAAATGCTTATAAGTTGAAGCTGCCAGAGGATGTGTACACTTCTGACGTGTTCAATGTTAAGCATCTTGTGTCATATTATGGAGATGAACAAGCTGAGGTAGAAGAATTTACAAATTCGAGGACGAATTTTTCTCAACCAGGGGAGGATGATGCAGCTCAGGCCAAAGTGATAAGTCATCCACAACTTAAGAAGGAAGATATAGATCGTTTCCGACCTAAGGAGTCACGTGGAGGAGGGATACGAGTTAATGAAGAGGGTTTGAGTCGTCTCCGAGCTAACTGGAGGCCAGAGGGAAAGCGGTGCCGAGTTAACAATCTAACTCTAATGGGTCACGACCTAAGGAAGGATCTTGAGTCGTTCACGAGTCAACGACCTAAGAAGGCGGTCTTGAGTCGTCTACGGCTTAACAGAACACAGAGGAGGAAACTACGACCCAACAAAGACGTTGAAAAGGGGGTTACGACTTAAGGAAGGGCTTAAGTCGTTCGGTTACTATGAGTCGTGTGAGGAGATATCGCAGGGAGCTTGGAAGCTTAAGTCGCGACTTGCTTAAGTCGCGTGTGTTTTGAGTCGTTCCATAGTTGAGTCGTAAGTCGTGTCCATAGCTGTATGTGATGTGTTAGGTCGGCAACGACCTAGTGTATGCTCTTAAGTCGGTATGTAGTTGAGTCGGGTGAGTCGCTGTTGTGATGTAGTTGCTGTGAGTCATGAATATTGTGGTATGTTAGGTCGGTAACAACCTTGCCTAAGTCGTTTGCATTGTGTTCTGTTGTAAAGGGGTTGAGTCGCTTTGTGTTAAGTCGGTGCCGACTTAGGTGGGTCGTAAGTCGTATACGGCTTAAGGGTCAGGGTGTAAAACACTATAAATAGCGAGTGTGTTGTAACATTTAGGTTGTTGTTTTTGAATAAAATTTCTTGTTGATTGCTGTGTGCTTTCATCCTAAATTGGTAGTTGAGTGTAATCTCCTATCTCCACTTTCGGTTATTCGAGTGCGCTCGAATCAACGATTGTTGAAGCCGATTCGCGGAATCAAGTGCGCTTGATCAACGCTTGAAGAATTGAAGATCTTCTCTCATGGTATCGTGCGCGATCAACGTGTCGAAGATAGCTAGAATTCGGTATCTTTGTGATCAACGAATTTGGGCATTTCAGTATCTTCAATCCACCGATTGCTACTTTCATCGATCCATATCGTTTTGTTAATAATCCGTTGCGTCAAAGGTGGTGGCATATGCATCAAGACAGCTTAAAACCAATGAGACCAAATATGCAACTCATGATTTAGAATTAGCTGCAATAGTGTTTGCATTAAAACTTTGGAGGCATTATTTACTTGGGGAAAAATTTGAATTATTCACTGATCATCATGCATTGAAGTATTTATTTTCTCAAAAAGACTTGAATATGAGACAAGCAAGGTGGATGGAATTTCTAGCTGCATATGATTTAGATATTTTGTACACCCCTGGAAAAGCTAATAGGGTGGCAGATGCTTTGAGTAGAAATCATATTAGATTGGCAAGTTTGATGATTGATGAATTTAAAGACCTTGTAGTGCTTGGGGAGGCAGATATATATATAGCAAGGATGGAGTGAATTATAAAGAGCATGGTGACATGGTAGAGTATGGTACACTGGGATTGATCACAGTGAGATCTAACCTGGTGGAGAAAATTGGCGGCATGCAAGACCAAGATCAAAATTTAAAGGAGAAGAAAGAAATGTTATTAAATAACATTGAGTTGGAAAATTTTAAAATAGACCCCAAGGGATATTTGAGGAAAAATGAAAAGCTATGTGTACCAGACATTGCAGAATTAAAAGAAGAAATCATGAATGAGCATCACAAAACCAAGTACACCATACACCCTGGAGGCACTAAAATGTATCATGATTTAAAAAGGAGCTACTGGTGGCCAGGAATGAAACAAGCAGTGGCAAAATATGTGGCAAAGTGTTTGACTTGTCAGCAAATTAAGGCAGACTATCAAAAACCCTCTGGCCTGTTGCAACCTTTGGAGGTACCTCAGTGGAAATGGGAAAGTATTTCCATGGATTTTGTAGATGGTTTGCCTAGAACTAGGAAAGGTAATGATAGTATATGGGTAATTGTTGATAGATTAACCAAGTCTTCTCACTTTGTCCCTGTCAGGTCAGACAGAAATGCACATAGGCTTGCACAATTATTTATCAAGGAAGTGGTGAGGTTACATGGTATACCAAAGACCATTGTAAGTGATAGAGACACTTTGTTCACCTCAAGATTTTGGGAGAGCTTCCAAGAAGCAATGGGAACTCAACTCTGTTTAAGCACTGCCTACCATCCTCAAAGTGATGGGCAAACAGAGATAGTGAATAAAATATTGGAGGATCTATTGAGAGCACGTGTGCTTGATTTTGGGGGCAATTGGGAGGATCATATCCATTTGGCAGAATTCACTTACAACAATAGCTATCAGTCAACAATAGGAATGACTCCCTTTGAAGCCTTGTATGGGAGACCCTGCATGTCTCTTGCCTGTTGGTTGGATGTAGGGGAGGGTATAATATTGGGGCCAGATCATGTTAAAGAAACTTCCAACATGATTGAGTTAGTTAGGCATAGGATGAAGACAGCACAATCAAGACAAATGTCTTATGCAGATAGAAGGAGGAAGCCAATGGAGTTTGAAATAGGAGAGTATGTTTTTCTGAAAGTATCACCAATGAGGAAGGTGTTCAGGTTTGGGAAATCTGGCAAGCTTTCACCAAGATTTGTAGGACCATATGAAATCGTATAGAGAGTTGGTACTATGGCCTATAAGCTTAAGTTACTAGAAGAGTTGAGTGGTGTACATCCAGTATTTCATGTTTCTCAATTGAGAAAGTGGGTACATGATGAAGGAGCAATTTTGGAGTCACCTACTCAAATTCCAGTTCATAAGAACTTGGTCTATGCAAATGAGCCAGTAGGGATTGTTGCCAAGAAGGAAAAGAGGTTGAGAAACAAGGTGATCAAACTGGTGAAAATACAATGGAGCTTGGACACAAATGATTGTACATGGGAAGTTGAAGACAAAATGAGGGCTAAATACCCCAATCTGTTTTCTGATGGAGAGGTACGTTTAAGTAGCTTTATGATGGCTTTCTGAATGTTTTTTTTTCTCTGTTTGCTTTTAAAAAAAAATGTGAGTATGAGGTTATGGAGTTAAACCGATTTTGGACTAGAGCTTTCATTTGGAGAAATTAGAAGAAATTATGGGGACATAATTCCTTTAAGGGGGAGGGTATGTAATGACCCCAAAATAAAAATAAAAATAAAAATAAAAATACATAGGAGTTTCTGTTGATAAAAATATAAGGAGTTAAGGTGATTAAAAATGAAGAAAAAAATTTATGAATATAGTTCCATGTCTAAGGAATTATATAAATACACATATTTAATATAAGGGGTGTCTCCTGTCTTATTTAAAAATAAAATAAAATGGAGTTTTATAAGGATCAAATAACTTATGTATTTATGTTAGAAATAATTAGCCTGATATATGTGATTTTTATCACATAAATGTGTATGAGGAGTTGTTGTTTTTAATTAAGGCTAGAATGAAAACAAATATAGGATTAAATATGAATTTTTCTTCTTATAATTATTTCTTACAAACAACATGGTGAGACAGATTTTTACATCACATAATTATGTATGATAGTGTACATGATTGAATGGAGATAGTGGCTAGGTAGAAAATGCAAGGAGTTTACAGATTCTTTAAACTTAAAAAAAATGAACAAAGGGTCACATGCATATGGCATGAACAAATGGAGTCATGAAAATGGCATGCAGTGTTTAAAATGTTTGTTTCCCGAAATAACTGATTGAGGAAATCAAATGTGTGCAATTCCAATTAAGGACCACACAAAAATATGATCTGTGCATGAATAACAAAGGGGTATCAAAGGGATTACCCATTTTCTTAAACCCTAGAATGGTTATATAAAACCTGTACATAACCATATTCATCACTCTCTCGGGATCAAAACAAACAAAACAAAACAAAAAAAAATAGGAGAAGCATTAACTTGAGACTCTGAAAGGATCTGCTGTCCAGAGGAACAAGACAATAAAAGAAAACACTAGGTGAGCATTAATCTTTTTATGCAATGGCATTAAGTCCTCTGGTAGGTAGCCTATAATGTTATGATTCATTTAAAAATCTCTGAAATGATTTGTTATGGGTGAGATGGATGTTTGTTTGTGCATTCTTGTTTGAGGGTTTTTAATCTATATGTGGGTTTTTCAAAGTTAAAATGGTTTGAGTACTTTTGTTCTGATTCATAATTATGTAGCATGGATCTAAATTATTTAGGAAATAAGCAGCAAGACTGAGATCTAGCTCATGTCCATTTCTTAGATAATGAAGCATGGTACTAAATATTCATACCACAAGTCAGAGGAGAATTTCTGGGCTTTTGGGGGATTTCCTTAATAAAACCCTTATCCATATATTCATAATGATATAGTAGGATCATGGTGCTAAGCTATTTTTAGAAAAAAGAAACCTTAGGTATGTTGTATTTTCTGTAGTAAGCAAAATTAAATGGAAAATATGGGAGTGAGTCAGAAAGTATATAAGTAAACATGCCTTTCTGAAACATGAATGAATGAAAGAGAAACTAAATTGGCACTTGGGAGTTAGTCAATGATCTGCTTGCTTCAGGTGGGAGCAAGTATATGCATGGTGCAATTGCATCCTGAGGCCTTTGTGTGTTGGAATGAATTAAATAACCTGGGAGTTTCCTTCACAATGCATACATGGTGTTCATTTGACAGGGAGTTATAGACCACAAAATAAATAGGAAATGGAATTTTAAATCTGGGTTATGAATATCTAGACAGGGAGTTAAATTAATCAGGTTTTAATATGATGCTCTGATTAATAGCTGGGTGAAATTGGAAGAACAATATCTGAGTTCACTTATTTAAAAATGGAATTATGAATGATGTATTGTTTGCTGAGTATTGGTTGAATGTATGGATGTGTCTTTGAAATTGTTTGGTATTAACTACTAATATGCAAAGTTTGAAACCTGCTAGATTAGGTAAATATTTCAAGTTCACCAAAATTATGAATTTATGTATGAAATTTGATTAGTGTTCATACCAGTGTAAACTGACCCTTTTGGTTGCCCTTGCAATCATCTGGGTGTCTCATTAAAATTGGGGCAGCTCAGTGATTTGCCTGCAGGAAAGTGAAGTTGGCTTGATGGATGAAGAAGGCATTAGCTACTAGTATAAATAAAAGAAACTTGTTTTATATTTGCAGATGCTTTGTAATGATTTTTGTTAGTCAGATTACAAGTAGTAGTTGAAGTTAATTGTAGGGAGTTTTCTATGTAATTGGTTTAAAAGCATGTACTTAAGAAAACCTATTTTGAATGACTATTGATGGTGAATGATTAACTACTGTTTTTATGAGAGGTCTTATTTGGAGAAACCAGGGAATGAACATACCATATAAATATGATATGTGTATGTGTTAATTTCTGATTTTTTTTGCCTGATTTTATTTTGTAATTTAATGTAAACCAAAGAATTAAGGTAATTGATCTTTAAGAGGAATGAGCCTGCAAGATTTTGCATGAGAAATAATCTAGAGTAATGAATGCAGGCATGGCAGATAACTGATACTATTTTGTGCATGAATTCTGGAGAGATTATAACATTGCAATCATGTATCTGATTTCAAAATACAAATATTATAAAAGAAGCAAACCTGTAAGTATTTTGTATTTTTGGTTGTTGGCTTAAATGGATGAATTCCCAGGAGTTTGCATAAGGCAGAATCATGCTTGTGTTAGGAATAGTATTTGTAGAAGAGTGTTAACATGAGCATTATGGGTTTGAAAGTGGCAATATGGCCGGATGAGATGGCCATGGGGGTCAAGCCATTATAGTCTGAAAGCATTTCACCTCAATTCATGAAGTGTAAGTGTTTCCAGGAAGAAAAAAAACTCCAAGCAACCCTTAAAAAGACTCCAAGCACATTCAACATAAACTCCAAGTATTCAAGTCAGTGTTAGGATAAATTTGAAAATGCAATATAACTTTATTTGTTCAAACTTGAAATGGTGAGTAGGAGTCAGTCCCAATGTTCATGCCTGCAAGTGTAAATTTTTGAAGTTATTTCATACAAGAACTTGATAACTATCATAAGCACAATCAAATGCCATTTTAGTGTTAATAGACTTGTTTAGGCAGAAAGTCTAGAAAAGAAAAGGTGTTGTGCATTGCAGTATTATATATATAAGTATTATAAATTGCCAAATATAAATTTTGCAGTAGAGCAAAATTTAAGGAAAACAAATATATATCATCAAATATATGATTGTCTTTATGTGTTTTGTGTACTGATATGATTATATTAGTAATCCAGGGTCTTGGGAAAAATATTTGGAAATTTATCTAAATATTCAAATGTAGCAGAAATGAGGTTTAGTGATAAATTTCAAAAAAAAATCTATGTTTTAAGAATAGGGTCCCCACAACGCTGGCGATCGGGATTGAGTAATGTCAGGTAGGACAGGCGATGGGAATTTCCTCTCTTTTGGGTGGAATACGTTCGATTTCGATCTTGTGATCGATCGAAGGATTTGGATGATCGGGAGTTAAGTGGGTGGCGATTTCGACTTGTTGTAGCACCCGTCGATGATCGAAGCATCATAAGCTGGCCGTGCACGTGCACGGATCGATTAGCATGCCTGGAAATTTAGGATTTGTATCAGGAAGGGTGATAAGAAGAGAGGAGGAAGTCTCGAAGTTATCTTCGGAAGAAAGGGTTGGAGGCACGAGTTTAACTTGAGGCATATTTAAGTTGTTACGGGTTTAAACACTTAGAAATTTTGTGTTCAAGTGTAAAGCATGGGTCAGTTTTTGGGAAACTCGAAGTGGACAGGGGTTTTGCTCGGGTTTAGCGGGGAAATTTCTCGGGAATCTCGGCTTTGACATTTTCCAGTTTAGTGTTTAAGTCAAAAAGGGGACGTTTTAAACAAACTAAAGTGTTTTTAATAATAATAATAATAATAATAATAATAATAATAGCTTTGGGATGTATAGAATAATTTGTAATTAGTCCACGAATGTTTCAACTTAAAGCATAATTGTTGGGATAAATTACTCAGTGCAATTAATTAAGTGAATGGGTTTAATTTAGTTAATTAATTTGTTTCATTAATTTTAAGAGAGTTACGTGATTTATGGTTTATGTATAATTACGTAATGTAAGTAATAAAGTGAAATTATTTAATTAAGTAATGGATAATTACTGGATGTAATTAATTTAGTTAAATTACTTGATGAATAGTAATACAGTAAATTTCTGAGGGGGAATATGTTTTATTAATTTATAACCAGGTTTTATTAATACTTAAAGGATGATCAATCTATCATGAAAATTTTACCAAGGGTGATTAAGGATTAATGAAATGGAAACTAAGGATTAATTGGTAATTAGGAATAATTAAAAGAATGATTCATTAATTAGATATAATTAATTAAGGTTGTGAAAAGGGTATCTAAGTAACAAAAGTTGGTGATTAAGTTAATTAATTGGGGTTGGATTTAATTTTTTTGGGAAATGATAAATCTTGTTTAAGAATGATTTAAAAATGTTAAATGCCCTAAATTGTTGATCTCTCTGATATGAAATGATTTTGTTATGATTTGTTAATGGACAAAATAATGTGGTTATCTATCAATGATGAATTGCTGTGTAAAAGAGACATCCTGTATGTAAAATTTGAATAATATTTCACTTGAATAGCTTGGAATAAGATAACAGGAGATTCGAAGAGACGGGAGTCGGGCATTTGAAATACCCGAAACCACTTCGATTCTTTATAGATTGATATATAAAATAAATAGGCTGGAATGGAATATTTTAAGTAGATTGGATCATTTAATCTAAGTTTTGTACTTAGAAATTGATGTGTGACATAAGAGATGTTATAACAAATTGTGAATTGTAAATTTGATACGAATTACCCGGGTTTATGTAAGTTTTATGATGTTGTATTCCATAATAGATGAATGTACTCACGCTATTTTCCAGCCTGACCCGAGTGTTACTTTGATGTAATGCTCGGGTCAGACCGAGTATTACAGATTTTTCAGGTAGGAACGTTTTGGAGCTCAGAAGGCGAGCTGGATGGCAATATCGTATAGAGTATTCCGCTGTATTTATATTATTGTTAATCTGAGACTTGATAATTGCGTATATATTCAGTGACTGTATACATATGTGTATATTAAATGTAATCGACAGATATAGTATTCATTTGTAAACTGTTATTATTTATTATTATATTTTTATCCGCTGCGAATGTGAGATGTTTGGTGTTTTCTGTTCTTCTTCTTCTATCTCTTTCTTCTTTTCCATAACGATCTGGAATTTTCGGCTTCGAAAATTTCGGGTCGTTACATCTGGTATCAGAGCTGAAAGGTTAAGCGAGAACCTTGGCTCTGGTAGGAATTACTCATTAAATAGAGTCCGTAGAACTCTAGAATGAGTTGAGTATATATGTATATATATATATATATATATATATATATATATATATATATATATATGAGAGCGTACTTGTTATTTTCTTATGTAAAGACTTTAAATGATTTTATATAAAAGTATATTTTGGTATATAAAGAAATATTTTATTTTAATAAATATTAAAGCGATCGGTTGTTAAATTATTGAAATTAAAACTAAGAAGTAATATAATACAACCAAACTGAAGTCTTAAATTGAAAGTAAATTAAGTAGAAATGGAAATACAACCAAATTAAAATTTAATTAATTGAAAATGATATTTTAAATCCGGTCCCAGAATTTGAAAATTTTGTTTCAAAGTAATGAGAAATAATAAATAAGTATTATTTAAATAAATGGGACTTGTTGCAAACAATGGGTTGTTTGAAAATTTGATTTGAATTAAAAACCAAAAGTGGTTTAAAAATTTAAGGATGACCTCGTGTGTAAAGGAAATAATTTGTATGAATAAGGAATATACATAAATCAAAAAAAAAAAATAGTGTGAATAAGCTCTAAATGTTGAGTTTGGAATTTGGAACCCGGGAGTTTTGAAATTAAAATATTTGGAAATGTTTGTAAAGAGATAAAAGCATTGAACTCTTTCGGTTACTGGAAAATAACGTCGGTGATGACTGCAGCATCATCGATGTTCATTTTCGAGTTTCTAGAAGATAAATTGCTACCAAATTATTTTAAATTGGAATTGTTTGTGAACTGAGTTTGGTTTTGAAATTCAAAGGGATAATTGAGTTTGCCAAAGAATTGTGGATATAGTTGAATTCTACGGTAATATTGAGAGTTTGGAAAATTGTTTAAACTCTGGGATCTTGATTTAAAATGTTTATGGAATAATAAAAATATATTGGATAAATAAAATGTATAACTCCAAGTTAAAAGCAAAATGTGAATGTAATTGATTATAAATAGAAGTTGAAAATTTTAAATTATAATTAAAGTTGTACAAGTTTAAAATTCAAATGGGAAATTTGTATTGGATTAACTTGAAAAGGGTATTGAACTTGAAGAGAGTTCAATTGATATTTGTCTAGATTTATTTAAATAATTTGGAATTAAAATTTAAGTGGAATTGGTTTAAGATCAAATGGAATTTGATTTGAAGTTGGAAAGAAATTGGAAATTAATTCAATTGAATTGTTGGGGGAAGTGAACGGTTTTGACTCTGGACTATTTTTAATATAATTTGTTTTGATATAAACTTATTTTTCCAAGCTATATAACCTTTCTTTCTTAAAGCCAAATTATTTTATACTTGGTTTACAATTATTTTGGAGCTATTTAATCATTTTTCAACTGTTTTCTAAACTAATCGCTATTTTTTTCAACTATTTTACAAATAAATTTCTATTTACAACTATTTTGAGATTATCTAAAATTTCTGAAACTATTTAACTATTTTTCAACTATTTTACAATTAGTTAACTATTTTATAGCTATTTTGCAAACTAATAATTATATTTCAACTACTTATTTATTTTTGAAAAAAAAAATTAAGCTATTTTTCTAAACTGGTCGGAGTTCAAACTGTTATGGATGTAATACCCAACTGAGATAGGAATTGAAGTGATAATTCAATAGAATTGAGGGAATTGTGTCCGCACTAGGAAATCGGGTGGACGATACTAGTTCGGAAATGAAATTGTGTGATCGGATGAGCGATCAGATTTGTATAGCGTACGGATGATAAGTGTACATCGTACGGATTTGGATGAAAGTGATATTGAAAAGAGTAATCAAATTGAGATATTTGTTTTTGAATAAACAAAGTTGTATATCTTTGTAATATAAGATAAATCTTCCCTTGTTAAATCTATTGCCGGAAGAAAAGGATTTTTGAAGGTGACTGAAGTATAAAAGGAGTTTTATACAAGATTGAAATGATCCAAAGTTTTAAAAATTATATATTTTTGAATACATATAAAGGATCTTATGAGGATTTTGGAAAAGGTTTTGAGAACCTTTGGATTTGGAAAGGCTTTTGATTTTGGGTAAAATCAATATATGGAATTTGGAAAGCCTATTTTGAGAATTATCGATTTTGGGATAATCAATTTTGTATAAAGGAGCTTTGATGAAATTCATACTAGGTGTATGCTTTGAAAGATATTATATATGTATATAGTATAAAATGTTTTGATGATGGCTCTGGGGAAAAAGGCGCTCCCTTGAAATGAACTTCTCAGGAGTGCCACCGGGTGGTACTGCCTTGAGCCTCAAGGGGGGGTTCTAAAGTTGATCCTATGAGGAGTCCGGACAAAACTAGTTCCTGGGGATTATGAGTAGTGTATACCATAGTGGAAGTCGTGTGTGCCGCTGAGAGCCAACAGTCTGCGTTTGGTTTTATATCGGTAGACTGCAACCTGTGGTATAACATAGCGAAAGTCGTGTGTGCCGCTGAGAGCCAACAGTCTGCGGTTGATTTTATATCGGCAGACTGCGATCTATGTAGGAGTGGAGAAGTTTCATTTCGACAGCGAAAATCAGAGGCCGCGGAGAGCCTGCAGTTACATGGACTTTTGCTGTGACGGCAACATAACCCTGAATGTAACTGTGATCTGTTGTGTGGGATCCATGTCATAATTGAGAGGCCGCGGAGAGCCTGCAGTTACATGGACTTTTGCTGTGACGGCAACGTAACCCTGGATGTAACTGTGACCATGGATGGGGGTGATGATTTCCAGAGCATTCTCGCCAAAGATATTTCCTCTATTTCCAAAAAAATGTTTTCTATATTTTCAATAAAATTATTTCCCAAGTATTTTCACTGGTGTTGAAAACGGGTTTACCAAGTACTTATAGATTTTCAGTCCTACGCCTGATCAACGTATGACTGAATTTCTATGAGAACAAGGATGGACTGGTTGAGGCATCGAGTATAAAAGTATTTTTATTAAAAGCTATTTTAAATAGTATTAGCTGAATTTAAAAGCATTTCTAGAATTTTAAAATAAATATGTTGGAATTTTGGAAAGATGAAAGAAAATCCAAACCGGAATTATAAAATAAATTTGAAATCGGGAAAGTTTAATGAAGTTTGGAAATGAATTCGAATTGTAAATAGAATTCGACTTGGATTCGATAATAAATTAAATAAGTAGAGATGCTATATAAATAAAAATAAAATAGAGTGGGATCGAAGTAGCGATGGGATGAATTGCAAATAAGATTCGGGTGTAATATGAATAATATCTAATGGTAGTGAATTATAATAGTCATGGTTTGGATTGCAAACAAAACCCAAGTGAAGAGAAATAAATTGAGAATGGGTTGGTATAATAATAAAAAATTCGCAAATGAAGTAAGTGAAATTAAAAATATAAAATGGGGAAACAAATGGGTTAATGGAATTAAATAATAAGTGGATGAAGCCTGATTGAATCAAAACTAAATCAAAGTTTTAGTTGATATTAAGTTATTAGGATGGAAGGTATTAAATAAAAGGTTTGAGTTAAATTTATTTTTGGAAAATGGATATTTTTATAAGCATTTTAATAAATCTGGCTTCGTTCCTTTTCGAGAACGAAAAGATTCAAAGAGGGGAGGAATGTGACGACCCAGTATTTTAGCAATATTATTTTAATACATATTTAATCTAATTTAAATAAAAAGTAAACTTATCATTTTAAAATGAATATGACTTTTGGAAATAATAGCCATTTATTTGTATTTTGAAAAGGAATTTGATTTTTAACTTAAATTAAAATCTCTTAATAATATTTATAATAAAATTTATCTTATATAATTGAATTAAAATACTTTGTCTTGTTAACATTTGGTATAAAAATATATATAGGTAATCATGTTTAAAATAGAATCAAATTCTATCAATATAACATTTACGTATAAAATGTAAGTAAACCATATGAATATTGATAGTCAAAATATAAAATACAAATGTAAATACAAACAAGAGTTAAGTGAAACACTAAGTGTAAAATGAAATAAAAACAAGTATAACAAAATAACAAAACATATATTTAAATAAATATCTTCATATATGACAGTGTTTGCCGCAAGTTCAAACTAGAAGTAACAAAGACAAACTATATATATACATGTGTTCATCAAAACCGAAACCAGGCTACACCTTTTTGTTAAAAACAATATATAAATGAACAAGCTTCTTAAATAAGACAAGGTAATATATGAAATATGCTTTCAAAAATCAAGTGTACAAACCTGGAAAATATATATATATATATATATATATATATATATGAGTACAAGTATGATGATATAACCAGGACAAAGATAATTAATGTAGCACACATTTTTCATCTCAGCCAACAATTGAAAAAAAAATCTCTGGCTAAGTTTATAAAAAAATCTTGCATCATATCAGTATCATGTTCAACCCTGTACACATCTGTTCTATATATCATCCTATATTGCTTCATTCGAGCATTAAATATCTTTAAGGATGAATGGCTTTGTAAACATAAAACAAGACAAGCTATATATGAAATAAGTTCACAACAGAAAAAGAAAAGAAATCAATCAAGTGTACATCTACATACAAATATACCGCAAAACATAATAATAGTGTGTAAACATATTAGGACACCTTAGCATTTAATGACTATCTTCTCAAGCCAAAATTTAGTCATTTCAAAATATTTTGAAATCTGTTTAGAACAAAGCCGGTTAAAACTTCCCTTGTACATACTGTCATCTTCTATATATGTATGCATCTAGGCTATTTGAGTTTGTTCAGTAAAACTTAGCTAACCTGGGAAGAAGAAATAAGTATCTTCATTTTTTCAAAGCTTGGAATCAAGTGTACATAATATAAAAAAAAACAACAAGAAGAAGAAGAACAAACTACAACCTGAAACACAGCAGCTTCTTCAGTTAGCATCAACAAAGATATCAAAAACAAGATCAAGCTGTTATTTTCTTAAACCAAGAAGTGAGCTCTGTTCAAAACAAAATCAGGTGAGTAACATGTTATTTTAAAAGCCTAGAAACTTCATACTGATCAGCTGTTTTCTGGAATGCTTGTTCTTTGTGTATGCCTATATTTAAGTATGGATCCTCTAGGTTGGTTGTGATTGAACTGTATACAATTGTGTTCCTCTGTTGCAAGTTGCAGACCCTAGAATATATTGAAATTCAAGCTTTGTCTTTAACAGGGTAAGATTGTAAAAATATAATTTAGTCTTTAAAAATATGTTCAGAAACTTTGGGTTTGGAATCTGAGGAATCAAGGAAAATACAGTAGAAATTTTAAATAACATGTTAAAATCAAATGATGAAATCTGCTAATGCAATCATGTAGTTTAAATAAAATCGGAAAAACATGATTTTTAAAAATGAAATCATGACTTTTAATATAGTAACAAGTGAATAATCCTAGTTTAACCTGTAAGTGGTCTCTGGGGTTTTCTGGCGAACGGTAGTCTCGAGGTGGATGGGAACTTCGCTGAAGGTTGCTGGAAGCTTGGTGGACATGGCAACAATGCGAGGTGATTTTATTATTCACGGTGGCGGCGGGAGTTCGTCGTTGTAGGGTTTGGCCGAGTTTTTAGAACGAGTTGGTTTATGGGTTGCAGTATCATCAGAGTAGTTTCGAATGAGGTCGGACGTGGGGGATAAGAGAGAGATGACTTGGGTTAAGCTTCGGGTGGGATGCCATGGACGCTGGCGATCGGGATTGAGTAATGTCAGGTAGGACAGGCGATGGGAATTTCCTCTCTGTTGGGTGGAATACGTTCGATTTCGATCTTGTGATCGATCGAAGGATTTGGATGATCGGGAGGTAAGTGGGTGGCGATTTCGACTTGTTGGCGCACCCGTCGATGATCGGAGCATCATAAGCTGGCCGTGCACGTGCACAGATCGATTAGCATGCCTGGAAATTTAGGATTTGTATCAGGAAGGGTGATAAGAAGAGAGGAGGAAGTCTCGAAGTTATCTTCGGAAGAAAGGGTTGGAGGCATGAGTTTAACTCGAGGCATATTTAAGTTGTTACGGGTTTAAACACTTAGAAATTTTGTGTTCAAGTGTAAAGCATGGGTCAGTTTTTGGGAAATTCGAAGTGGACAGGGGTTTTGCTCGGGTTTAGCTGGGAAATTTCTTGGGAATCTCGGCTTTGACATTTTCCAGTTTAGTGTTTAAGTCAAAAAGGGGACGTTTTAAAAAAACTAAAGTATTTTTATTAATAATAATAATAATAATAATAATAATAATAATAATAATAATAATAATAATAATAATAATAATAGCTTTGGGATATATAGAATAGTTTGTAATTAGTCCACGAATGTTTCAACTTAAAGCATAATTGTTGGGATAAATCACTCAGTGCAATTAATTAAGTGAATGGGTTTAATTTAGTTAATTAATTTGTTTCATTAATTTTAAGAGAGTTACATGATTTATGGTTTATGTATAATTACGTAATGTAAGTAATAAAGTGAAATTATTTAATTAAGTAATGTATAATTGCTGGATGTAATTAATTTAGTTAAATTACTTCATGAATAGTAATACAGTAAATTTCTGAGGGGGAATATGTTTTATTAATTTATAACCAGGTTTTATTAATACTTAAAGGATGATCAGTCTATCATGAAAATTTTACCAAGGGTGATTAAGGATTAATGAAATGGAAATTAAGGATTAGTTGGTAATTAGGAATAATTAAAAGAATGATTCATCAATTAGATATAATTAATTAAGGTTGTGAAAAGGGTATCTAAGTAACAAAAGTTGGTGATTAAGTTAATTAATTGGGGTTGGATTTAATTTATTTGGGAAATACAAATCTTGTTTAGGAATGATTTAAAAATGTTAAATGCCCTAAATTGTTGATCTCTCTGATATGAAATGATTTTGTTATGATTTGTTAATGGACAAAATAATGTGGTTATCTATCAATGATGAATTGCTGTGTAAAAGAGACATCCTGTATGTAAAATTTGAATAATATTTCACTTGAATAGCTTGGAATAAGATAACAGCAGATTCGAAGAGACGGGAGTCAGGCATTTGAAATACCCGAAACCACTTCGATTCTTTATAGATTGATATATAAAATAAATAGGCTGGAATGGAATATTTTAATTAGATTGGATCATTTAATCTAAGTTTTGTACTTAGAAATTGATGTGTGACATAAGAGATGTTATAACAAATTGTGAATTGTAAATTTAATACGAGTTACCCGGGTTTATGTAAGTTTTGTGATGTTGTATTCCATAATAGATGGATTTACTCACGCTGTTTTCCAGCCTGACCCGGGTGTTACTTTGATGTAATGCTCGGGTCAGACCGAGTATTACAGATTTTTCAGGTAGGAACGTTTTGGTGCTCAGAAGGCGAGCTGGATCTCAATATCGTATAGAGTATTCCGTTGTATTTATATTATTGTTAATCTGAGACTTGATAATTGCGTATATATTCAATGACTGTATACATATGTGTATATTAAATGTAATCGACAGATATAGTATTCATATGTAAACTGTTATTATTTATTATTATATTTTTATCCGCTGCGAATGTGAGATGTTTGGTGTTTTCTGTTCTTCTTCTTCTTCTATCTCTTTCTTCTTTTTCATAACGATCTGGAATTTTCGGCTTCGAAAATTTCGGGTCGTTACATAATACGTCTCGGTCTCCAGCTCCTCTCCTGAGCTCCACAGCATCCTATCATGTACGTAATACTCGGTCTAACCCGAGCATTATAATAAAATAACACCCAAGTCAGTCTGGAAAACCAGCGTGAGAAAAACACACTCAAATTGATTATTAAAGTTTCAAAATTCTTTTGAAAACAAAAGCATCTCATAAGATCACGCCACAAATAAACATGTCGGGTTTTTACCTTACGATAGCTAAAACACTTTTTATTAAAATTCTCTGATCTTATAATAGTGTCTATAGAAAGTAAAATAGAATCTAGCTGAAATGCTTGCATCTCACGTTTCAGCAATAGTTGGGCACAATCAAAACCGTACGGGCGCGTAGGGAGAATGGATTTCCAACTAATGACTAGGCACTGGGGTACCACCAGCCACGGTACCTGGTCTAGATCAGCATACCGAGGATCACTCCCGACCCCCTGCAACACAAGACCAGGACTACCCCTTACTGGATAATCCCGAGTAAGATCATCCCACAGTTGGGATCAGCAACCGCACCACTAAACCGAATAAAAAGGGACATCTAGACAGGGTTAACCTCACCCTAATGGGCGCTACCCACCTAGCCTTGCTGCATAACCTCTGATTTTCAGTCATTCCCGGTTGATGAGGCTTGAGACTAAGCATTACCTTTTAGAACGTTTCACTTAGAATGCCCATCGTCCACCTGACGATGTTCCGAAAGCATTCATCCATACAAGTCCATCCCGGGTTCGAAAGGATCCGAAGGCACTACTCCTACTACATCCATTTTGGAAACATCCTCAGGATTAGCCGCGACCAGCCCTTGCACTTCACTGCTCCACCTTCGACTCCCAACTCGTCTTCCTCACGAAAACATACAAACCGGATCGAAGTGGTTTTCGAGAAATTAATCCCGATCCCGGTCTCTTCGAAATGATCAGCGCATTGGCCAATATTGATAGTCGGTTATTTAACTATCAATTAACATTCACAAATATCCATCGAACATAAATAATTTCCCCAAATTATTTATTAATCTCAAAATATCATCACAAGATTTATTTCTGTTTTTAACCCTTTGAAAACAGTTTTCAAACCATTTCCTCTTACAGAATACATTCCCCAAATATTTTCTACTTCCACTGAAATCACCAAGTACAAATCTTTAGACTTTTTAAAATAATTTTAAACACATATTATTCTAAAATTTCCTTTAAAACATTTAAATTAAAAACTACTTCAATAGTTTATTAAAAATATATACTATAGGAATATTTGAAAATGAGGTTACTTTATAAAATATAAAACTGGATTTTCTCTTTTAAAACAAAATATCAAGTCACCTTTAAATAATTACTACTATAATAGATTTGAAAAATACTTACTTTGGAATTTGAACAATTAGAAATAATAAGTTTTATATAACATACTTTCAAACAACTTAAAACTTTCAACTTATACCTTCAAATTTGTTTTGAAAACATACTTGGCTATCCAGGGAAATACGCTTTTCTTTCACATCTTTTAAAAATAAATCACTATTTATTTTCAAACAAATTTTCACATTCCTTTAATAAATTCGCATCCTGAATTTATTCTTCCAAATATCCACTGATATATTACTTCACTTTATAAACCCAGTTTATAAATTTCTTAGTCTCAACTCCCCTGTTAAAATTCCGATTCCAAACACTTAGATCAATTTCCGAATTGATTCCCAATTTACTCCATTTGAAATAAATTTCTTTACTTACTCAATTCATTCCAAAATCCATTAATTTCATATTTATTCCTTAATTATGATTTAAAATCTTTAAACTAAAAACACCAATTATAGATTTTTCCCAAATTCCTTCTTTATTTTTTTTAATAATTTAAATCTTAAGTTTAAAATAAATGCTTTATTCTTTAAAATAATAACACTTAAGTTTAAAATTCATTATCTTCCTGTTTATTCAAAATCCCCTTTTCATACAGGGAATTTATTTATTAAAATTTTAAAATCACTTTTATTCTTTCCCAATTCGTTCTTAAATTCATTTAAATTCTCTATAATTATTTCACTTACAAATTCTCTTCTTTTATTTTCTTTTCAAAAATCAAATTCTATATATTTTGATAACTCAATGTACCGAAATATATTCAAGTAAACCATAGCATTAAATATTCCAATTATCAATAATATTCATCACAGAATATCAAATATTCATAACACAGAATATTAAACAATCTAAATAATTTTGAGGAATCCAGTTGGATAGCTCCAACCTATTTCCCTGCATTCATAGATGTTAGCACAACATAAAATACTAATTCCACTTCGAGGTAGAATATCGCTGTATATGGGATTAAATAATATCATCCGTTATTATGCGGCGCATAGGGTCTCATTCACTATATAATAGGGGAAATCAATCACTCCAATATATACTATATACTACTATATATAATATAGCACATCAATCAATTCAATCATTCGACCAATTATTTAAATTTAACCATTTAAATTTAAATAACCCAGAAGAGTGGGATTAACTCACCTTTGACTTTTAATTTGCAATCCACTTCAACCTTGCCTTGGTTTTTCGATTTTTGACCTTAAATAAACATTATATAATTTATGAATATTTGAAATAAATTGAACTATTAATTCCCCTTTTAATAAATTTAATTAACCAGTGATTTAACTTTAGATTAATAATTTAATTTAAAACTAATCTTCCTAAAATAAATAATTTTTAGTAACTAAAATAAATTAAATAAGTTATTTGGACAAATTTATTACCAAATCCATTATTTAAAATAAGTTAGTAAATTAAGATATGTAAATATATACTTATTTTCTTTAGGATAAAAAATATCTATATGGATTTCA
Organism: Allium cepa; assembly: GCA_030765085.1. Lineage (NCBI taxonomy): Eukaryota > Viridiplantae > Streptophyta > Magnoliopsida > Asparagales > Amaryllidaceae > Allium > Allium cepa. Next base: position 211,252,632 of record CM060934.1, read on the forward strand.
AAATTAAATTTTAAAAAACCTTCTCAGCATTTAAAATTTCTATTTTCACAATCTTATATATACATACATACATACATATATATATATATATATTTACTAATTTCTAATAAAAAATAATATTTACTTCTAACCAGAATTATCCTATACTTTACTGTAAATAACGAAAGTAATTTCATTATTGTAAATGTCTTATTTTTCTTCCTTTTATTATCGATCTGGAGACATGTTTAATTGAATTAAATAAAGATGGAAACGCTAACTTACTGCCTTCGATTCGAGCTTCTGCCGTCGCACAACCTCCATCGCCCTCACCGAAGTCGCCTGTGCCTCCACCTTGCCTCGGCCATGTCCCACTCGCGAGCGCCACAGGCGGCGAACTACCTTTATTGCCACCATCCAAATTACCGAGCTCGGCTATCCTCAAAGTCCTAGCCTCCCTTTACGCATCTTCCCTCGCCTCGCAATCGACCTTCAGCACGTGCGCGCACGTGGACAGTCGTGACATCGCCTCCGAATGCGACTCCCTCCATTGTCGATTGGAATCGCCAAAGCTCGAAGCGATTGATTTCTTTTTTTTATCGTCCACCATTCCTTTAAATTGGAATCCAATTTCATTTTTAATCTGAGGGGATGGAACGAGATTTAGGGATTTGTTTTCAATTTGAAAGAGAAGGACTGGAAAGGGACGACAATAATTCTCATTCTAGTTCTTTCGTTCTTCCATCCTTTATTTTCTTTTACAGGAAGATTGCGCGAGGTAATAAAAAAAGGAAACACGATTTGAAATAAAGGCGACTGATTTGAACAGGTGACAGTATTCCTGAAATGAGGTGAAAAAGCTTTGATGTGAATAGTTTTTGACTAGTTTAACAATATGTTTTAAATTTAAATTTTAAATTTAAACCGTACCGAATTCGCAGCTAAAAACCTTGACTTCCTATCGAAGCATGCCGCTAGGGTTTTATAATGTTAAACCCCTATTCCGAACGCAATGGAAAATGTTTTGAGTCCTAATTCGATCGTATGGAGAAGATAGCTTTTCGGACTCAGTTATAACATTAAATTATCGATATAAATTTCAACGCGTTTATATGTCATACGACCTAACGATCACTCCAAACACTACGAAAATTAAAATCCGATAATAATACAATATTACGGATCCAATGACACTAGTTTCGTTGAATTCTGAGACTGTGCCTCGGAAGGATATTTTTAATATCGATTTATATCCATTTAAACGATAAATTTCAAAACCGAACAAATCAATGTTAAATTCAATTTTAAAACTTTTATTATCCTCAACACCATCAATATAAATTTAACAAGCCTTCAAATTATTTTTAACAGGCTTAAAACTCCAGATTCAACATTTTACCCAATTTCAAATTATTAAATTCAATAATTTAATTATCAAATAAATAGTGATATTTGGAATTCATGTTAAAATTAACCTTTCAAATATTTAAAATCAACTAAACATTCCAATTTCAAATGTCCAAAATTCCGGGTTGTCGCATTCCCCCCTCAAAAGAATTTCGTCCCCGAAATTGCTAGTTAAGAGGAATGGTCCATAACCCATTACTATTTTTTTTCTAAAACCAAACAGTTTTTAACAACAACCCAACAATCTTTATTAAAGACACACTATCCATCTTACTAACTTTCCAAACTTTTCCATAGTTCCCAAACAACTTTACTTATTCAATCATTCAAATTATAATTCAAAACCAAGTTTTAAATTTTCAAAATTTCTCAAAAATCTTCTACCTCTCTAAATTTTCGAAATTTATTTGTCAGCGTCTCCTTTGCACGGCTAGCTCGGTACAACTACATAATGCCTTTACGGGCTCTCAAATTCCAAAAGAAAATATAAAATCCAAGTGGCTAGATCAAAACCCAATCAAATTTCATACAGAAATTTAAACACATACCTTTTTGTCGAGCAATTCAAATTTATCTTCTGGAATCAAAATCAATTTTCCCTTTCCTTTATAATACCTGTATATCCTACTTAGCAATAATATCCAATCACAACATTCAAAATCATTTTATTGACTCCTTTACCAAATTTCAATATTTATTCATTCAAGCCCGTACGATGTATTTTATCATTCGTACGCAATACCGAATCAGATCGCTTACTCGATCACACAATTTCATTTCAGAACTAGCATCGTCCACATGATTTCCTAGTGCGGACTTAGATCTGGTTTCTTGATCAGAAACCGTCATTCTCCTTGCATAGTCATAACTATGATAGAGAATTTCCAAAATCAATAAAAATCCATATCCAGGGTTCGCCGTCGAAAATCGAGTGAAAAATCCTAACTCGGATCGATATAACTACCTCGAAATTCTGTGCTCGAATCTGGATCAAATTGCTATGCGAGTATAATAGTATACATACATCCTACGTATTTATCTCAATTGATTATCAACTATATCAATTTTCTTTTTATTCGCATTCATTTTGATTTCTATTCACTTATCAACGCATATCGTTTTTATTAAATCTTCACTCAAATTCTTATTCAATATATTTTCACGACAGCCATATTACTTAAGAATTTTACCATTTCTTTTTAGGTTCAGTATAAGTATTTTATACGCTTCTTATATTTATTTTCACTTCACCACTTTAGTTTATATCTACTTCTATTCAAATTGGTTCTCCCATTTCCATATGAATTCAATTTATCTTCAATGCTGAATATTGAATTTTATCTTCCATTTATAACTGATTCATATCATTATTTTAAATTAGTTTCATCCGCTAATTTATTTCAATTTTCAATTTGAAATCGTTTTGTCACTAACAGAAATTTTTTCAAAAATTTTCAAAAAAGTTTCTAACTCCCAAAATTTTCAAATTTTTTTGGCAGAGTCTCCTTTGTACGGAGGAGATTTTGCAATTTGACAAAAGATATAAATATATATACATCGACCCACACGGTCAGAAAAGCAAAAACAGATCATATTTCCTATTTTTATTGCGTAGGCGTACCTTTATTTAGCACTTTTAAGTAAGCAGCTTATTATTTAGTAATTAGCGCAACCAAAATCCTGCCAAACGGCCTTCGGGTACCTGTACTTACTCAATTTAAACATATAAGCACTGTATATAAGAAGTTTATAGCATTTCACTTATATTTAAATAGCTAAAACATGGATTCTATAACAATGCATGTTATATACTTTCATAAGCACATATGTAAGGTTTCGACACTTATTTCAATTGCTTTCAAACAACTCTCAACCCATACTATTCAATTTAAGTGATTTACAACTCACTTGCTTGCATACGGTTGATTTTTAAACCAAACGAACTTATATCCATTTCAATTGATTCAAAAATCAATTTTATTTACTTCTATTAATTCATAGAATTTTATTTAATCTCATTTTTGTCAAACGATAATTATTTCTATGCAACTTCGACGACATTTACGTGAATAAACAATTACTTAAGCTTATCATCATTTTAAATTGGTTCCAATACAATTTATATTAAATTTTATTCCATTCTAACTTATTTACAAACCATTCACTTGCATTTCATTCATTTCCGCATTGGTTTTATTTAAACCCATTCCTTTAAGCTTGACAACATTCCGTGCTAATATTAATAACCATTTCCCAAATTAATTTAACCCAAACTTTTATTTAATGGGCTTTCACCCTTACTCGAAGCCAAGCTTCTATTTTTTTTTAAACTTAAGTTAATTTACTTTCTTCAAACTTTTTCAACTTTATAACTTAAGTTCACTTCTATTTAATTTGATTCTCATCAAATTCAATTACCACATTCTCTTTATCCATTTTAATTTTAATCCCATTCTCAGTTTGTTAAAATAATATCCAAGCACATATTCAACTCATTTATACTCGAATTGGATTTTATTTGCAACTCAAATCATTTTAAACCAATTCCAGAGCATTCAATAATCACTTAAGTATTTCAAAAATCTTTTGAAATCAATTATATCCAAAAAAATTTGGTAAATTCAATTATCTCTTTGAATTTCAAAATCAAACCCAGTTTTGCAAACAATTCCAGTTTAAAACAATTTAGTAGCAATTTCTCTCTTGGAAACTCGAAAATGAACATCGACGATGCTGTAGTCATCACCGAAGTTATTTTCTAGCGATCGAAAGAGTTCAATGCTTTTATTCTTTTCAAACATTTCCAAATATTTTTAATTCCAAATCTCACCAGATTTCCTATCCAATTTAAAAATATTTTCGAATAATATCACTATTATTCCTCCATAGCCTTTTAAAATCATTTTCAAACCCAAAGGAAATTAATTTTTTAGATTTTCAAATCCTTTCAATCTATATTCGAATATTATTCTGAAATGTTATTTCAATCTATAAATCACATTTACAGTTTACATTTACAAATTTCCTTTGTATATGAATTTATTCCTTAGCTTTAGTTGTAATTTCAATATCTTATTAAATTTTACACATTAATGATAATAATTTAATATCATCATCCCTAACAACCAAGCATCCATATATAACTATAATAATTTACGAAAAATTATTTCCTTTATATACAAAAATAATTTGGGTAAAATTATTTCATTTACCATATTTAAAACAATACTGTGTTGGTTTATCTTGTTTAAGAGTTTAGAAACTCCTATCGATAAAATGGCATTCCACATATCGGCCAGAATTCATAAACACTTAACCGATAAATCACCACAATATAAAAACAATTTTATATGCACTAACAAATACGCGCTCATATTATTAATACACTCAAACTCATTTTAGAGTACCACAAACTCTATTTAATGAGTAATCCCCATCAGAGCCAAGGTTATCACTAACCTAAGCTCTGATACCACTTGTGACGACTCACCCTTCTCGACCCTCGAAAATCGACACAAAATACGCCACAGTATAATATGCCGACGATCGAGTGCCGGAAAAGACAGATAGTTGAGGGAAAAGAAAGAAGATAGAAGGAACTAAATAATAACAGAATCTCACAATCGCAGCGGAAACAAAATATAATAGTTAATAACAGATCTTTACACAAAATGCAATATCTGTTTTATACAATATATCATCTGAGTATCACAAACAAACAACAATTACCAGCCTGACAATTTCAAACCATCACAGCAGTGGATATAAACAAATACGGATAATACGTCTCGGTCTCCAGCTCCTTTCCTAAGCTCCACAGCATCCTATCCTGTATATAATACTCGGTCTGACCCGAGCATTATAATAAAATAACACCCGAGTCAGTCTGGAAAACCAGCGTGAGAAAACCACACTCAAATTGTTTGTTAAAGTTTCAAAATTCTTTTGAAAACAAAAGCATCTCGTAAGACCACGCCACAAATAAACATGTCGGGTTTTTACCTTACGATAGCTAAAACACTTTTTATTAAAATTCTCTGATGTTATAATAGTGTCTATAGAAAGTAAAATAGAATCTAGCTGAAATGCTTGCATCTCATGTTTCAGCAATAGTTGGGCACAATCAAAACCGTATGGGCGCGTAGGGAGAATGGATTTCTACTAATGACTAGGCACTGGGGTACAACCTGTCATGGTACTTGGTCTAGATCAGCATACCGAGGATCACTCCCGACCCTCTGCAACACAAGACCAGGACTACTCCTTACTGGATAATCCCGGGTAAGATCACCCCACGGTTGAGATCAACAACCGCACCACTAAGCCGAATAAAAAGAGACATCTAGACAGGGATGACCTCACCCTAATGGGCGCTACCCACCTAGCCTTGCTGCATAACCCCTGATTCTCAATCATTCCCGGTTGATGAGACTTGAGGCTAAGCATTACCTTTTAGAACGTTTCACTTAGAATGCCCATCGTCCACCTGACGATGTTTCGAAAGCATGCATCCATACAAATCCGTCCCGGGTTCGAACGGAACCGAAGGCACTACTCCTACGACATCCATTTTGGAAACATCCTTAGGATTAGGAGCGACTATCCCTTGCACCTCACTGCTCCACCTTTGACTCTGAACTCATCTTCCTCACGAAAACGTACAAACCAGATCGAAAAGGTTTTCGAGAAATTAATCCCGATCCCGGTCTCTTCGAAACGATCAGCGCATTGGCCAATATTGATAGTCGGTTATTTAACTATCAATTAACATTCACAAACATCCATCGAACATAAATAATTTCCTCAAATTATTTATTAATCTCAAAATATCATCATAAGATTTATTTCAGTTTTCAACCCTTTGAAAACCGTTTTCAAACCATTTTCCTCTCACGGAATACATTTCCCAAATATTTTCTACTTCCACTGAAATCAACAAGTACAAATCTTTAGATTTTTTAAAATAATTTTTAAACACACTTTATTCTAAAATATCCTTTAAAACATTTAAATTAAAAACTACTTCAATACTTTATAAAAAATATATACTATAGGAATATTTGAAAATGAGGTTACTTTATAAAATGTAAAACTGGATTTTCTCTTTTAAAACAAAATGCCAAGTCACCTTTAAATAATTACTACTATAATAGATTTGAAAAATACTTACTTTGGAATTTGAACAATTAGAAATAATAAGTTTTATATAACATACTTTCAAACAACTTAAAACTTTCAACTTATACCTTCAAATTTGTTTTGAAAACATACCTGGCTATCCAGGGAAATACGCTTTTCTTTCACATCTTTTAAAAATAAATCACTATTTATTTTAAACAAATTTTCCCATTCCTTTAATAAATTCCCATCATGAATTTATTCTTTCAAATATCCATTGATATATTACTTCACTTTATAAACCCAGTTTATAAATTTCTTAGTCTCAACCCCCTTTTAAATTCCGATTCCAAACACTTAGATCAATTTCCACATTGATTCCCAATTTACTCCGTTTGAAATAAATTTCTTTACTTACTCAATTCATTTCAAAATCCATTAATTTCAGACTTTATTCCTTAATTATGATTTAAAATCTTTTAACTGAAAACACCAATTTCAGATTTTTCCCAAATTCCTTCTTTTTTTTCAATAATTTAAATATTAAATTTAAAATAAATGCTTTATTCTTTAAAATAATAACACTTAAGTTTAAAATTCATTATCTTCTTGTTTATTCAAAATCCCCTTTTTATACACAGAATTTATTTATTAAAATTTTAAAATCATTTTTATTCTTTCCCAATTCATTCTTAAATTCATTTAAATTCTCTATAATTATTTCACTTACAAATTCTCTTCTTTTATTTTCTTTTCAAAAATCCAATTCTATATATTTTGATAACTCAGTGTACCGAAATATATTCAAGTATACCATAACATTAAATATTCCAATTATCAATAATATTCATCACAGAATATCAAATATTCATAACATAGAATATTAAACAATCTAAATAATTTTGAGGAATCCAGTTGGATCCCTCCAACCTGTTTCCCTGCATCCACAGATGTTAGCACAACATAAAATACTAATTCCACTTCGAAGTGGAATATCGCAGTATATGAGATTAAATAATATCATCCGCTATTATGCGGCGCATAGGGTCTCATCCGCTATATAACGCGAAAAATTAATCACTCCAATATATACTATATATAATATAGCACATCAATCAATTCAATCATTCAACCAATTATTTAAATTTAACCATTTAAATTTAAATAACCCAGATGAGTGAGATTAACTCACCTCTGACTTTTAATTTGCAATCCACTTCAACCTTGCCTTCGTTTTCCTATTTTTGACCTTAAATAAACATTATATAATTTATTAATATTTGAAATAAATTGAACTATTAATTCCCCTTTTAATAAATTTAGTTAACCAATGATTTATCTTTAGACTAATAATTTAATTTAAAACTAATCTTCCTAAAATAAATAATTTTTAGTAACTAAAATAAATTAAATAAGTTAATTGGACAAATTTATTACCAAATCCATTATTTAAAATAAGTTAGTAAATTAAGATATGTAAATGTGTACTTATTTTCTTTAGGACAAAAAATATCTATGTGGATTTAAAAATTAAATTTTAAAAAACCTTCTCAGCATTTAAAATTTCTATTTTCACAATCTTATATATACATTTATATACATGCATACATACATACATATATATGTATTTACTAATTTCTAATGAAAAATAATATTTACTTCTAACCAGAATTATCCTATACTTTACTGTAAACAACAAATAGAAATTTCATTACTGTAAAAATCTTATTTTTCCTCCTTTTATTATCGATCTGGAGACATGTTTAAATGAATTAAATAAAGATGGGATCGCTACCTTACTGCCTTCGATTCGAGCTTCTGCCATCGCACAACCTCCATCGCCCTAACCGAAGTCGCCTGTGCCTCCACCTTGCCTCAGCCATGTCCCACTCGCGAGCGCCACAGGCGGCGAACTACCTCTATTGCCACCATCCAAATTAGCGAGCTTGGCTACCCTCGAAGTCCTAGCCTCCCTCGTGCGCATCAATCCTCGCCTTGCAATCGACCTTCAGCACGCGCGCGAGCATGGACAGTCGCGACATCGCCTCCGAATGCGACTCCCTCCATTGCCGATTGGAATCGCCAAAGCTCGAAGCGATTGATTTCTTTTTTTTACCGTCCGCCATTCCTTTAAATTTGAATTTAATTTCATTTTTAATCTGAGGGGATGGAACGAGATTTAGGGATTTGTTTTCAATTTGAAAGAGAAGGACTGGAAAGGGACGACAAAATTTCTCATTCTAGTTCGTTCGTTCTTCCATCCTTTATTTTCTTTTACAGGAAGATTGCGCGAGGTAATAAAAAAAAAGGAAACACGATTTGAAATAAAGGCGACTGATTTGAACAGGTGACAATATTCCTGAAATGAGGTGAAAAAGCTTTGATGTGAATAGTTTTTGACTGGTTTAATAATATGTTTTAAATTTAAATTTTAAATTTAAACCGTACCGAATTCACAGCTAAAAATCTTGACTTCCTATCAAAGCATATCGTTAGACGTTTATAATGTTAAATTCCTATTCCGAACGCAATGGAAAAGGTTTTGAGTCCTAATTCGATCGTATGGAGAAGATAGCTTTTTGGACTCAGTTATGATATTAAATTATCGATATAAATTTCAGCGCGTTTATATATCATACGGCCAAACGATCACTCCAAACACTACGAAAATGAAAATCCGATAATAATACAATATTACGGATCTAATGACACTGGTTTCGTCGAATTCCGAGACTGTGCCTCGGAAGGCTATTTTTAGTATCGATTTAAACGATAAATTTCAAAACTGAACAAATCAGTGTTAAATTCAATTTTAAAACTTTTATTATCCTCAACGCTATCAATATAAATTTTACAAGCCTTCAAATTATTTTTAACAGGCTTAAAACTCCAGATCCAACATTTTACCCAATTTCAAATTATTAAATTCAATAATTTAATTATCAAATAAATAGTGATATTTGGAATTCAAGTTAAAATTAACCTTTCAAATATTTAAAATCAATTAAATATTCTAATTTCAAACGTCCAAAATTCCGAGTCGTCACAGCCAATTTTTGAAACTATTTCGCGTAAGAGCTAGTTTAAAAACCTAACACCAAATATGGCTAGTTTTAGCCTAATCAGCATCCACATCAGCAGTTTTGCAACTGCCGACATATATGGACAATTATGAGTTGCACATAAAGTAAATTAATATAAGCGCAACTCTTAGTTGCGCAAATGCAAAATATTCATCAAACATAAAAGAGCAACCATGAGTGGTGCTTTTATAATTTGTTTGCCAATTGATATGACGCAACTTTTACACTTAACAATTAATAACATTTGCACAACTCATAGTTGCGCATATGTAATACATTATTTAGCACAATTCAAAGTTGTGCACATATATTCTACTGGATATAAAAACAACAGCATCCATACTTTCCACCACATACTCACATTATCATTCATTCCTCCTTTCAACTTTCCCAATTCCGAACCCAAAATCCCTCAATCACGAAATTCTAATTTATTCATTGAATCCACTCAAAATCATCATATTTCTGCATCATTAGTCGATTAGAACAAAGCTATAACAATCTTTGCAAAGTAACCGACCAAACCCTTTTTTCGAATCTAGTGTCATTTTGAAATGTTTAATGTTTTTGTGTTGATTTTTAGTTCTACACCTTCCATATTAAGCTAGCCAAACAATATGGATAGTTGGGAGATCTTAAATGATGTATGATGATATATTGCGAATAATTTGAATCTGAATCTCAATTTTTTCTCGAAAATTAGTTTGAAATAGTTTTGAAACTCAATTTGAGATGGTTCCTCAAAATATTGGTGCTATTGTTAAATCTAGTTTGGAGAATCAGGTTTACTTAGATGAACCGAATCAAAGTCCGGAGAAAAAAATTAGTCGCGAAGGTCGAATAAGGCAATCAACACATCTAATTTGTCACCGCAGAGATATTTGTGAGGTAGTTCTCAGAAAAATGCTAGGCGTCGGTTTTATGGATGTGCTGGTTACGTGAACTAACCTAAATGGAGCCTAGTGCTGTAAATACTTCAATGGTTAGACGTTTGCTGATCCTGGGAGAGTTGAATATACACTAGAGATGCAAGTCGAAGTGAGGCGATTAGAAAAGGAAAATAGCATGCTACGACATTAGGTAAATTATTTGCGGTTTTCAAATTCAATTTGGAAAAGGGTCTAGTAAAATGGTTAGTGCAATTTTTATGTAATGATCATGTATCGAACTTGTTTAATGGAGTTATGTATGCATTAGTTTTAATGATTGTTGTACTACTTGGCTGTTGTGATGGTTATGTAATATTTGATGTAACGTATGCATTAGTTTTAATGGTTGTTGTATTACTAGATCGTTGTATTACTTGGTTATTATAATGGTTATGTAATATTTGATGTATTACTTTGTTTTTGCAATGGTTATGTAATGTTTGAGGTATAACATTCTTGTTGTAATCTATTCTATTATATATAAAAGAGAATAAATGACTATTCGTATTCTTATTTCTCATTTCATCTGAAGTCGTATACTCATTTCTCCTTGATTTGAGTAAATAATTTGCAATAATCTCCTCAACTTATTCTAATTCACTTTCAGTCTAACCATTTTATTTGGTGCATATTTGTATTCTTATTATGCATCCATTTCCTTTTTTCCTCCATGCACTTCAATTCATGTGCGTGCGTACGTGCGTGCGTGTGCGTGTACTTGTGTGTGTGTGTATATATATATATATATATTCTCACGTTTATTTCTCCTATTTTTCTTCTACTCAAACTTAAAATCACTTATTTCATATCTCTTATTAAATCAAGCCATTTCAAGAATCAAATTCATTACTCTCTTAATATTCAATGTCTCAACGATGAGTAATAATGTAGAAGAGAACACCTAAAGATAAGGTCCAATTATTAAATTTATTTATTTTGTATTTCGGTTAACTTTTTGATTGTCGTTCTTAAATTCTTATTTAATAACGATGATGGTATCAATCCAAGATTTTCTGTTATTTCAAATTTGTGTATTTTATTTTGATCATTTTCTCTTTAAGAGTAACTAGATGAATATCTTCATAAAAATAGATAACTAAAATGATAAGTCTGTAGCCCAACCATTTATTCTTGGATTATGGAATAAATTTTATAAATTAATAATTTTATATGAAACATATTACAGTTTAGCAATTGTATATCATCCTTTATTATAATCACAATCAGATTATTGACCTCCTTTCGTTATGCCTAGTTTTATCTATTATTCATTTAGGTTTATCTATTTTAGTTGTAATAGATGTCTAAAATAGTTCATACGATTTTGAAATTAATTGTTCTTATATTAAATAATGAAAAGTTAGTTTATAAATTTAAGGTTACCTTTTCAAAGTTGCAAATTTTGTTATGATCACTTTTTAATTTTTATGAAACCAAGTGGATAATTTTTTTATTAATTTATGACATGGTTTTTTTATCTTATGATATTGTGTTGAAATTTATTATTAGATTTGTTCATGATTTTGTTTCCTTTCGTACCATCTATTCATATAAAGAGTTTACTTTGTGATTTCTTTCATATTAATCTCCTTTAACTATTATGCATTTATATTTGAACTTTTGTCGTAGTAAAAAATATATCTTGTGGTAATAGATGCTTATAAATACTAATTGATCATGAGTTGCGTGTTATTTCAATTTTTATATTCGTAATTTGTATTTTCATGTTAATCATATAAATTTTGATGATTGCTGATTGTTTTGGTCTATTATGAGATATATGTGCTTTATCGATTTTATGTTCAAACCTTTGTCATGACTTCTTATTTTCTGTAGCAGGGTTGGTTTTTCGTTAATTCCATGCCGATTGGTTTGAAGGGAGAGATAAAAAGTAACAGCAGAGTATTCTCATTAACAGTAAGACCATTGCTATTCGTTGTAACTTGTTATAATTTAAATATTATTTCATAATACATATATTTGCTTATTTTTATCATAATAAATATATTTATTTCAAATAAATGCATCTTTCTATTCATCCTAATTTAATTCAACTAAGATCTTTTCCATTTCTTAGCATATTTATTACTAGCAAAATTCTTATTTCCTTAATTTCTCCATCTTAAATTTTCTATCCCTCTTTCCACGGTCGTGTTTAATCTCTGTCTCCATCTTCACATAAAAAAATTCGGTTTTAAATTAGAAACAAATATAAGGTTCTTTCTAAATAGTTTATTTCATTATCTCATGATTTTTTTAACATGATTATAATTTAATTGAATACATCAATAGTTCTTCATCTTTTGTATTCGCCTTAATTGTTTTTTATTTTATTCGCATTATTAGTGGTTGTATTTCTACCATTTGCTTTAGGGATAAGATTTTGGTAATCATGTTTATGCGTATTTACGATTTACGAATTGTTTTGGTATATTATGAGATACATATGTTAATTATTCTTATTGTAGATACCATCTGATGTAATATGCGACTGAATATTTTTTGTAGTTTTTTTCTTCTTTATTTACCCGTTTAGGTTATATTTGTTAATTTTTAATTTACTCTCGACTTTTTATTCAAATTTTTATCTGGACTTCTTTTTTATAATAAAGTTTATTTTTCGTCACTTCTAGATTGGTTGGTTGAAAGGGAGAGATAAAAAGTAATAACATGTATATTTTGTGGTTTGAATTGCAAAACCGTTGGAGTTGCTCTTAACCTAGATATAAATGCACCTTGTGACCCGATTTCCCCTTCCTAGCACAAACCGACTGCCGCCTCTCCCCCTAAAACGCAGACGCTCTATTTTTTTTTTGCCATATTAAATGGAGGAACGTGCAAGCATATTTTGCGCTCGTTGTAAGGGTTACGGGGACTTTGTGTTCGAACGGTCAACGTTAGAGACCATTTGCGACGAATGCGGCCTTTTCCTCGAAAGCCATGTACCTATCGAGATCTCGGAAGGGAGAACGTTAAACAATATCGAGCTACGTGTCGGCAGTCCCTACAACCCTTATGATGAAAGTTTATCTACTGCGATCTCCAAGAATCCAGGTGGGAAAAAAGGCGAATTTGGGTGGGTTGGAAATCAGGGCTCCATTACAGAATGTAATTTGGTAGAGGCTTTTAAGACAATTACTACTATGGCTGACAGGTTGTATTTTTTGTGAATATTTTTGTTTTTGAGTGTGTTTTTGTTTACTTATTATGGATTTAGTGCAGGAAGGCTTTTCAGTTTCATTGACTTTCAGCTTTGATATAGATGCGCTCCTTCGGCAACTTAAACGACCCAAGTTTAGTATAATTTCACCCAAAAAAAATATTGAGCAAACAAACATACAACGAACTTTTACTTTATCTATACAAGACATTGATAGTAATATCTTCAACCTCAATGAAAATCAGAGTGCAACACCTACCTATTTTGTCTGTCTCCTGTAGTAAAATTCCCAACGAATAGAGTCCTGCACAAAAGTTTGATAATAATAGTATTATCTCTCAACGGTGGGTAGGGCTGACCCTAGGGTAAGGCGACCGAGCCAGTTGTCTAGGGCAACCTCACGAAGGCAACCACAAGGTCCAATAATTGGTATATATAGAAAGTTATCGATAGTTTAATGAAGATAGTAGTTATAATTTTTCATTTTATTAGAACTGGGAAACTAGCTAGATTCATTTTATTTACCACTATCTATATTGATTCTAGTATAATTATTATTTTCTTCAATTAGAGGCAACATAATTGCACTTCCTCTTGGGCAACCCAAGTGATTGGGCTGGCACTGACTGTGGAAGTAGACAAAAATTAATTATATATTTATTATATTGCATAAAAATGTTATAAATATAATTGTTAATATTGTAATTTCCAAACTAGATTTTTCTTTTAATGTGTTCCCATTTTTATTTAAATTTTGAATGCTTATATGGTAGTAAATTTATGTAAATTTCTTATTCTTAAAATATCATTGATTACTTTTGGTTGGTTTGAAATTTTATGAAGTATTTTATATGAAATGCTACTGTTTTATTGGATTGTAAGGAAAACCTTATATTAATTGGATTAAAATAAATTCTTCATTTGTTATGTTAATTCACCTCGATCCTGTTTGGGAAAGAATTATGGACATCTACTTTGAACATCACTAGGTTATCTACTTGTTTTCCAAAAACAACATCGAAAGCAGTTTGCAGGCGTGACGTAATGGAAAAATGAGTGCCTAGGTTTGGTAACAGACGCAGGTTCAAGCTCTGCCTTGCACACAATTTTCGAAAAAAAAGAATACGGGGGTTCTCATGAGCATGTTTAAAAAAAACAACATCAAAAGTAAATAAATAAACAAGCATAATAATAGCGACATCTCTTTTAGTGTTGATTTAATTTCATGCTCACCATGGAAACTCGATAGTCCATATATAGGAAAGGATTATTTTAGCTTTTATTCTATTATTTAATATGGATTTTGATTGAATGAATAGGAGAACAATGAGATGCACACATGGAAAGAATAAGTGAACAGTCAAGATTGCAACCTTTCTGTAGAATTAATTTTAATAATGTTGGTCTAGGTATATTAAGTTTTGACATACAACTAGAATATCTGTCGACCTTTTTAGTTTTAGTTTGAACTAAAATACAACCGTAGAGGAATTTCAGTGATCATAGCTACATATGTAGTTTGGCACGGTTATGAATTAGAAAATGTATGGACATTCCAAACACATAAATAATCAATATTTGACTTTTTCAAACAAAAGCAAGCTTAGCAACCATATTAGGATTTTTTTTAAATATTTCTATTGATCTAAGCTAAAAATATTTATTTTAGGCATTCATGTTTAAATCGATATAAATTCATATAGATTTAAGCATCAATTTTAATGCAAGGGATATGCAAGCAATATTAAACACAATTAGACATTTGATAGTGTGAGCAAATATGGATTAAATCATGAATCAATCATGATTGTTGCAGTTAATTTCCTCCAGCGACGGTTTTACTAATGAAACTACACCTTGCATCCAGCTTAAGTTGTTGTTTTAACAGCTTAAGTTGTTAAAACAACTTAAATATCTATGATAAATGAAAGTTCAATAACTATGATAAATTACTTAAGGTGTTAAAAGAGAAATTATTTCATGTGAACATAACTACATTCAATTTTGATTCACCTCAGCATTTCATGACAATGCCAGTCGGTGATATCAATTTAGCAGCATGTATACTTGTTAGAGTTATTCTAATGATTCACGCACAATTATATTCAAGTGAGAAAAATACAAATAATTTCCTCCAAACCAAAATTCCACTTAACCCTTCAAAATCAAATTCAAAATCTTAAATGAGTATCAAACTCAAAGCCAAAAAACTAGAACAATAATTCCTCGGTAGATTAAAAAACGGGCCTTTGTCTATATTAATAAATTACTTATGGTTTAGTTACCATGTATATGGCAACAAATATATTGTTGCATCCATGTGGGAGAGGAAAACCTTATTTTTTATAATATGCATATCCAAGTGTGCACCGTGTATTTAGACAAGTCCTTATATATATTTATGTTTTCTGATTGTGATTTTGTACCAAAAATCATAACGTTTTATCTTGATGCAAAATCACAATCACTCAAATACATGTGGAGTCTTTAACTTAAAAACACCTAATTATTTATGTCAATTAATCGAACATTCATCCATAACTCATTCAAAATTGCTTGTAGTACCACAAATGTCTACATGCAAGCTTTGTCTTCTTCGGTCCAATGCTCCACCTTTACTCAGACAAATTTACGTGTCTAACTCTAATTTGAGAAGACCATACACATTCTATGGTGTTTTCAAGCAATTTCTATATGTTATTAATTTCTCATTTTGCACGTAGAACCTCCCAACTTGTTTTCGCACCATCGTAGCTCCATCTCGAATTGAAAAGTTGCATCCTTTTGCGTTTACTTGCCTCATTAAAATAAGACTCATTTTAATTTTTGGAATATGCCCAACTATTGTAAGTCTCCCCACCTTTCCATTTTCTCTGGTTCCACTATGTCCATTTGCTCCTTGTAATCAATGATACTTCCATATGTTTGCATAAATGGAAACAAACACTTGAATCAAGCATCCAATCTCTTTCTTTATCTCAAAATTGTCAAAGTGCATGCTATATAGCATGTTATAGCGCAAAGTAACTCATAGCAAAAAATTGCCCATTTAACGTACAATACTGCACCGGTCGACAATAACGCAAAAAAAGGCGTCATTTTCATAAAGTTTACATATATTCTCATAGCGTAAACTAGCGTGCTTTTTTCCTTTGCAGGCCCAAGTCCAATATAATTACTTACAACTAATTAAAACTGGAATGTATTACATCCTATTTTTTGCCTGTCATTTATTTTCTCTCGTTTCTTCCCCGTAATTATCGTTCTTTCGCATTCTATGAGAAAAAATTCCTCAATTTCTTCTCTAATCTGAAGTCGACTTTCTGTTTAACTTAAATTGAAGCTTAAT
Organism: Allium cepa; assembly: GCA_030765085.1. Lineage (NCBI taxonomy): Eukaryota > Viridiplantae > Streptophyta > Magnoliopsida > Asparagales > Amaryllidaceae > Allium > Allium cepa. The sequence continues at coordinate 211,269,657 of CM060934.1, forward strand.
GTAATATGTTTTTGGGTTGTTTTTTCTCTTCGTTTGAATCGGTCTTTTATCTGAATAAATTTTCAATTCTAAAGGTATTTTTTGTTTTCTTCAATTAAAACATTTTGGTTTTTTTCCTTTTATTTTCTAATCTGCTTATGAGCATCAATATTTAGGTCTAGTTAAATTAGTAGCTAGGCATAATTTTTACTCTTTTATTTTTTAAAATTAATTTTTTATGGTCATACTTAGTTGTTGTTGAAAAAAAGTTCTTACTTAATTTGGTTTTGTTGAGCGGCGAGTACATAAAAATATTAACATAGATAGTTTACAAATATTGAGAACAGATACAATCACAGATGTCACTTCTCTTTTATATGTTTTGATTTAGTTACCTGTGAAGCTGATGTGAAAAAATAATATCAAACTCTATGCATGTATAATATTAAACTCTAAATAGTGAAAATAGAATATCAAACTCTGTGCAAATATATAATATCAAACTTTGTGAACATAGAGTACAATTACAAAGTAGTGAAATATAACGTCGAACTCTAAATTATTTACCTGTGAAGTTGTCCAGAAGTTTAAAAAGATTTTAGCTGAGTACTTAATATTGATTCTTATGCTCATATTAGTAATTGATAATAGAATTAGGACTTAATTTTGTTGTGCAGTGAGCAACTAAATTTCTTTTTTATATGTTTGTAGTATACGGAAAAAAAATTAAAACCAAAATTTTGAACAAGATAGTGCGTGCTATAGCTCATAGCGTCCAACATTTTGAACAAGATAGTGCGCGCTATAGCTCATAGCGCAAGCCTTGCAATATTTTGCGCTATTTGTAATTGACTATTTTGCTTTATCATCACCTAAACCATAGTTATGAAAGGCACGCTACGGTGTGCGCCATGACACAAAGTGCGGTGCGACATTTGCACCTTTCTTTCGTATGATGTGGTGTATATAAAAACACACGACGAATGACACAAATGGCGTGTGGCGCAAAAATGGCGTCTTTTTGTAATTTTATTATTTCCAGTTTTTATCATTTATTTTTTATTTTTCACAATCCAAATTAATCTTCAATAATGATTGAATGTATTGTATATTTTTTATACAATGAAACAATTACACTTCGAACCAATCTCCAACAAACTTTGAACTGCTTATTTAAATTATTGCCACAACAATCTACGATGGACGATTAGAATCAAGATTAGCAATTCCAAACTGATCTGAATCCGTCTTGAACCCGATGGTTCTCATGTCAGATCTAGTTGATGAAAAATAACATGAAGAACCGTTCCGACGCGAAAGATTAGGCAAAATAGTGAGGAAGTACACACTTTTTTCGTGTTATTACCTATTTGGACCTAAACTGTTCTGATTCGAATCGAATCTTAGGTCATGTCAAAGTTTTAGAATGTATAAGCTAGAGTCGGCAAAACCTAACCCGTCTAGAATTGCAACAAACTGAGTCGGGTTCAGATCTAATCTGACGGGCCTAATTTCCACCCTTGTATCGAACAAATAATCTTATCGCATTCACCAAATTAATCTTGAATGAACTTCAAACTATTTGTTCTAATTACTGCTGTATCGAATAAACAGTCCCGAATAAATGTTTTTTAGTCTGCAACGTTCCTATTACGGTCGCATCGAGTAAATTGTCAGTCGATATAAGACTGACAAGGATGATGCTGATCTTGTGAATTTAATTACATAGATATTGACTTAGGAAATGTAGTAGTTGAATCAAATTCAAATTTCTAGTTTATCGTTAATATGCACTATTATCTTGGGTTTTAGTTTTAAAGATTATCATGTTTGAAATTATATGCTTATGATATTATATTTGATGATGTTTTTTAAAAAACAAAAAAATCTTTATTACATAAGTTAAATATAAATTATATTGAACTTTTTAAATTAACTGTTATATCTATTAAGTTTATAAAAAAATTTCTGAATATGTACAGTAAATTAAAAAGCCGTGTGTCATGTGCCGTGCCGTGCGCCAAGGCTCCAAAGAGGCTTTGCGCCCTTTTACGTCGAGCGCCATTCATAACCGTGGCCTAAATAAAAGAAGTTGTCATCATATTTCTCACTAAAGTCAATCTCATCATAACTTAAAGTTTTATTTATCTTGGTCTTCTTCCAATATCATATTTCTTTCTTTATCTCTTTTTAGCTTGTAGCATAATTTCAATAATTGGTCTTGTATAACGTGATCACAAGTGTCCCCAACACTCCGATAACGAGCTCATTAATATCAAAGATCAAAGCTTTAATTCACGGTCAGTTGATTCACAATTGTTTTATAGTTATTAAGACGCTTTTCTATTTACCTACATTTTTTAAGTTTCAGATTTACCAATCTTCTTATAAACAAAAGCTTGTTTGTTAATTGTTAAAGAGTTCTTTACATGAAATATATCTAATTTCTTCCAAATTGCATTAGCAAATGTTTATCATTAACAATATAAAACATTGTATTCTCAAAAAAACTCAAATAGCCGCTGTAGCTTTCTTATCCAAAGTTCCTCATTTTATTTCCATTATACTAATAGTCCTCCCCCATTTTGTTCTACAACGGTTGATGAAGATCAATAACATAAATAATCCTTCATCTCCGTCGTCTTCCATACGATCCAATTTATCATTAAATTTTTTTCAACGCCCATCTTAACCGGACACATAAACTCTTTAGAGATAATAGTGTAGTAAGCTATAATATCAAGTATTATGGTTATTCCTAGGATTCTAACATATAATAAATTTCAAAAGAGAGAAGAGGAAATATCATACACAAATAATTTTCTCCAAATCTGATTTTGTCGAACCATTTGAAAGAATATATAAAGCCCTAATTTGAGTATCGTACTCAAAACCTAAAACCTAAAACAATAATTTCTCTTGAGATACAACAAAAGTACACCTTCAATAATTTGCTTGATGATCAAGTTCTCATGTAAATGACAACGAATAACTCGTTGTATCCTCTTTTGAAGAGGAACATCTTTTCTCTTATTATAATATGTATATATATATATGTGTGTGTATTCAAATATGAACTATTTATTAGACAAGCAAAATATTATGTTTCTCTTTATATTTATTTTCTCTATGTGATTTTGTATCAAAAAATGCAACGATATTAACCATGTGTTTTCTTTTATTTCTTTACTCCTAAGATCCATTTTTATGCAATGAAGTTCTTTCAATGTTGTTGATGTAGTTGCATATTAATAACCGTATACAGATCAATTCCAAAATGTCATTTTCTTTGGGTTGTTAAGTGTTTGCTTGTATATGCGCGCGCTCGGGCATGGATTGATTACATAAAAATGGGCATATAACATGCATAGATTTTGTAAATGTAGATGTATAATAATGAATATTATCTCATTTTAGAAGCATGCATAATAAGATCTTCTCATTTTCAAATATTTATAATTACTATTAACCTAGTTTTTTCTTTTATTTTGATACTCTTATAAACCATTTCAAGTAACGAAGGTTTATCGATACAGTAACGAATTGATAACCAAATATAGATCCATTTGCAAATGACAAATTATTTGTGGATTATTACGTTGTTGCTTCTACGTGTACATACTCAATCATGGATTGTGTACGTAAATATCAACATACAACATGCATAAATTTTATTTATGTGGATGCCCACGATTGTGCAGGAAGTCACCGATGTCTCTAATTTATTTTAGCTCTTATTTCTGAGTTCCTTTAAAGCAACAAACAAATCATTGAACAAAAAATTTGTAAATCATAGATATGACCAAAATATGATTCAGAGGGTTAGGATTGTCTCATATGGATTTTGTTACAAAATTTAGTCTTATTCTACAATGTTTGCACTAACCCATTATGACTAGAAGTTAATTTGTATCTAGCTAAAAATAATTTTCCATGAAAATGCAACTACAATGGAGGAAGCATGTGGATTTCAATCCTATTTTTTCAAAAGTGAGTAGATAATAAATAAAGTAATGAATTTGAAAGTGATTGAAGAATGCTTAATTTAGTCGGTGAAAGGTAACTACTTGTTTCCATAATACATGAAAAAATGAAGAAGAAAAAAACGCGCATAGGGAAAAATAATTGAGGGTTTACTATTATGGAATAATCTTTCTTCCAAAGATAAAGACAATTGTTGAAGAACCACAAGTTGTTATCAACATGAACGACAATTTATTTGATAATTATTTGCAATGAAAGATAAACAATTGATCTCACTAATGATATTTAAATATTTATTTTATCTCAATTATCTTTTTGTAAAAATCAAAAATAAAGGAAGAGTAAAATAAGATAAAAATAAGAGTTGAGTGAAATTATGAAAAAAAAGACCAAAAAAATTATTTGTTCAAAGAATACAAGTTGATGATCATTAAGTTACTTATATATTATTCTCTTTGTTTGGAAAACATGATATATTTAAGGTAAAGAATACTTTGGTTTGAAAAATTAAAATATTAATTGAATATTTTGGTACAAGTTATTAACGATGACTATAAATATTTGTTTTGACACTTAGTTATTTGAGTAATAATAGAGGATATATATAAAACTCTATCTTAAGAGAAAATAAAGAAAACATTTTTTGGTTGGATATCTATTTGGAAAGAAGAGAAGTTATGATTTTTTTCCTAAAAATTATACAGAAAAATAAGTAAACTAGGTTGGATTGAAGTTTATATAATATATAGTTTTATCTTATTTTATGGAATTTACTATTTTCCATATATACGGTAGTTATAATGAAAATTAAAGGTCACACGATAAACTGAGTGAGTGCACATTATATCTTGTATGTTTGAAAATTGACATTAATTCCTGTATTTTTACGACTTTTACAGTGAATGTAGAAAAGAGCGTAAAATGAAAATTATTGGTCCAGACCGAACATACAATTATTTTGGCTGTTATGTTTGGTTTTTATATTTATTGGATATTTATACTTCAGTTTACCTAGAATAAATGAAATTTAAACACAAATCAAGCTTAACTATTCTATAGCCTCATAATATATTATTATATTAGTGAATTGCTGTTGAATCTGGATAACATAGGATCATTGGTTGAATTAACAAAAAAACATTAGATAGGATATATCTCCCAAACTATATACACACGCACATCTTTTATTATACTTTTGTGTGAATTTACTATCATTAATATTATAATTTGTTTATTTTTTGTATTTTCTAATATCATTATGTTTACGTATTGATATTTATTATCTTTATATCATAATCTACTTTGAAGCGAAATTCAAACCTATACCATGCCTAATAATTGGTAACATAACTATATAACACAAGTTCTTAATATTTTTGTTAATTAAAATCTTATAATCTTGTGATTTTGGTCTCGTTTAAGATCAAATCGCTTCCTTTGCGATTCAATCCATATTCATGTTCAAACTTTATTAAAACCGCAATTCAATAACACCATCCAAATCATACTTACACACGTAATATGCTTATTTGAATTAACAATTCTAATGTTTTCAGAACAAAATAGTGGAATAAAAGAGAAATTGAGTTCTAGGCTAAAATGTAGAAGTTTAAGCTACAAAATCAATGTCAGAGCGTGTATAGTTATTAAAATATGAACCTTTTGAATCTACAGTTTACAATTTAAATCTCATTTCGATTCAAAGTTTGAATTTTACGATTTACAATCCTATTTTGAAAACCTTGTATGTCGATATATACATGAGATCAATGGTTGTGTTGAAAAGGTTCGAATAGGACTATGACTCATAATCCGCATACATGGATATGTGTATATATATTGGTTATTATACATCTGTTTTATTTATTATATATCATTTTATAACCATTTATTATATTTATCCAGGGAAAGTCTATTGGGACATAAAATATAGGCACAATTGGTGACACAATGAATCTCCACCATTGCATTGCCACATGAATTCCATCTTCCATATAAGGACAGAAAGTTCCAACGATTCAGATTGCTTGTGTTACTAATTGTGTCTAATTTTGTGTTCAAATAGCCGCCCTTGTTTATCCATTCTAACTAATATTATTATAGAGTTCAAAAATATGTTATTGTTTTGAAAAAAAAATATTGCAAAGAATTGAACAATGAAATCGAAAAAGGATCACGCTTACTAATTTGAAGTAGTTTAAAAATATGAGATCATAGGATTCAAATTTGTTTTTTGATTGAAATGCATAAGTATGATGGGACAAATTCAGGGGAAAATATAGTTTTAAATGAGCTATTTGATTATAAAATATATTAGATAAATAGAGGATAATTAGATTAGTACTTGGGTGCTAAGAATAAAGTGAATCAATGTAGAGTTATTCAACAAAAATTAGATGTAATTGTTGTCTATGAGATTCAAACTTGTCCCAGTCTTAATAATATAGCGAAAAAGAAGGATCGAGGATTTGAATTACAAAATTATGAGAGAAAAATTAAGCGAGATGCAACTATATTTTATATAATATAAAATTAGCCATTAAATTAATATTCGACATTTTTATTCAGACATTAATTTTCTGTTCAAGCATAATTCTACTTATGACATTTAATCAAGCACTTAATTCAAACATTCAATCCAAAAAGTAAAATTTCAAACCTCATTCAAAGATCATTCAAGCATTTAATTATAGACATTAAATTTATTAATTTAGTCCCTTGAAACCTTGTACTTAAACACCAATATTTTAGGTTAACATTTTGAATAACAATACCTAGGAGGTCGACCACATATGCGATTTTCTTAATAAGACAACTTATAGAGAGATGTAAGGAGCAAAAGAAGGATATATACATGGTATTTATCGATTTGGAGAAAGCCTATGACAGAGTATCGAGAAATGTTACATGGTGGGCTCTGAAAAACAAGAGAGTCCCAACAAAGTACATTACGCTTACGATGATGCTGTCAGAGCATGTGATGGTGAAACCGGTGACTTTTCCATTAACATAGGTTTACATCAAGGGTCAGCTTTGTGCCCCTACATTTTTGCTCTAGTGATGGATGTGGTTACGAAGGGTATACAATGTGAGATTCCTTAGTGTATGCTCTTTGCTAATGATATTGTGATAATTGACGAAAGTATGATAGTGGTTGATAGACAACTGGAGCTGTGAAGTCGGACTTTAGAATCAATGGGTTAGACAGCTGGAGCTATGAAGGCAAGCTTTATCTATTTGTCTTAGCAGAACTAAAACGAAGTATATGAAGTGTGAGTTCAGCAGTGTCAGGTCATAAGATGGAGATGTCACTTTATCCGAAAAGTAGTGCCAAAGAAGAAATTCTTTCGATATATAAGATCAATGTCGCTGTATGATGGTGAGATTGATGAAGATGTTAATTTTAGAATTCGAGCGGGATGGGTGAAATGGCGACCAACGTCTGACATTTTCTATGACAGAAAAGTTTCATAAAAGGTTAAAGGAAAGTTCTACATAACGGCAATCACGCCTGCAATGTTGTATGGTGCAGAATGTTAGCCTACTAAAAGACAACACATACAAAAAATAAGTGTAGCAGAGATGCGTATCTGCGATGGCGCTACGGTCATACAATACGAGACCAAATTAGAAATGATGATATACGTGACAAATTTAGAGTAGCATCAATTGAAGAGAAGCTAGACAAACATCACTTGAGATGTTTGGACATCTCCATCAGAGTTCTTTCGAAGCACCTGGGCGCGTTGAAATTATGGATCGCATCGAATACTCAAAGAGAGTTAGAGGTCGATCAAGGTTGACATGCGAGAATGTAGTAAAAATGGACTTGACGGATTGGAATATATCGAAAGAGCTGGTGTCAGACATGAGCATGTGGAAGTTAGTGATCCATGTATCAGAATCATGAGCTATGAATCTTTTTGCTTGGGATTGATTTAGTTGCAGTATTATAAGTTTTAATTTATATGACTAGTAAATAGGAGCTTAAGACGTAGTGTTGTCTTTTTAATTTTTATTGGTACCATTATTATTATTGTTGTTGTCGTTGTTATTATCATGGTGTTTTTTCTTTATATATTTACTTTTATTTTTAGTTTACTTATTATTATTATTATTTTTTAATTATTTTACTTTATTTTTATTATCATGGCTTATTATTATTGTTGTTGTTGTTGTTGTTATTGTTATTATTACTTTTAGATTGACTCTGTCATTTAGTTTTGGATTCCATCTTTAGCCGACCCAGCTTGTTTATGAATAATGACTTAGTTGTTGTTATTCATATTGTTTAACATCAGTTTATCTTAAAAGTCTTTTTCAATTAGTTATTCCAGAGATATACCTTTTAATCTTTTGACTATAATAATAAAGTAACCTACATACATTTATGAGATATATATTTATACTTGCACACTTTTCTCTTGGTTTACAACTTTTGATCATTTTGTAAATTTGTTTGATTTAGATTGCTATAAATTATAAATTATAATTTTCTAATTAAGCCTTACTCTAACTTATTTTGTTTTGTACCTTATAATTTTCCATTCTTGCTGTCGTTCTACGTACCAAATTGAATCTTGTACACATCAACCATGTATTTCAGAAAAGATCATAGAATAAAACACAAAAAGAAAAGAGAACTTGGAGCAGATAAAAGCATAATTTTTTATAATTCTTAATAAGTCATGCATGTATCACAAAACATCTAAAATGAGCATGATAGTCAACCATAATAAAGCAAAATTTCTACAGGTACTATTTGTATTGTTACGTGAAGTATACTAGCCGAAAAATGTTTTTATTAGTCTATTTTAGAAAGATATTCTTCATCGGACCTGGAAACAAATTACAATGTTAATGGTGTATCTTCATGTTACATCATGTATAACTCATCTCTTTCTTTTGCTCCTAGTTTCCCCTTTCTAGATGATGGGATTTTGCATGAGATGCTTCTTCTTCCCTTGTTTATTTAGATCTTCGATACACCACATTGCTTATTGCTTCAACAACTTCTGTCCGTGATTATCCTTTTATTACAGAATACCTTCTAGCAAATAGTTAGCATTATGCATATCTCTCGTTTTGAAAGCGTGATTAACATAAATGCCTACTTGTCTGTGTGAGCCTCTTTTGGAAGAGATCATTTGTTATTAATTTAGTAATTTAGAATAAATGGAAATAACATGTGTCTGTTTGTATACTTTTTTATTACAAATATATAAGCTTCACATAAACATGAGAAATGCTATCATTTATAGTTGTTGCTTTATTTACTTGTACATGTAAAGCTACTCTGTAGACCTGTTTAATTAGTGCAATGTATCCTAATAAATTTTGTATTCTAATAGGTTGCATCTTGATGCTGTGGTCAAGGTACATATCCTATCTACCTCTGCATATTCTTTGTAGCACATATAACTATTATGCAAACCCTATATGAGTTGTTTTCATACTTCCCATGCTAAAAAATGCTCATCAATTAAATTTAATTCTGATAACCCTATATTGGTTAACTTAATGTTGATAGCTACAATAAAGTTGCTACATAACGATATTCAGTGTCAAGTTCTAATGCCGATGGATATGCATTACAAGCCTTTCCTTTTTGGCATGTTTTGTGGTTTGTGTTTTACTTATACTAATGCACTTGCAAGCTTGCTTGTTTTAGTGTGTCAATTCATATGATGTTGTACTAATGCTAATGAGCTTACTAGTCTACTAGTTTGCAGTTTATCATTTCATTTTCTTCCTTTTCTTATGAATATTATTTTTTTCCTCAAGAATGGTGCTTGTGAATTATACAAGAAGTTGGATGATCATAAGTCTGTTAAAGGTAGAAGACGAGATGCAGTTATTGCTAGCTGTCTTTACATTGCATGTCAACAAGGGTCTTCCCCTCGGACTGTACAAGGTAATACTTTTGTCTTCACTTGCATTGAAGATATCACAATAACATATATGCATGTATGTGTGTGCTCACTTTTGCTCTACGCAAAAATAGAAATTTGCACAGTTGGAGAACGAGCTACAGAGGAGGAAATTGATTGGGAGAAAGAATCTGTTACAAAGCGCCTCATTACAGTTCAAGCAATTAATCTTTTGGTTAGCCGACATTCACCTCAAATTTTCTTTCTCTTTATTTTGCATATTTGGGTTATGCTTTCTACAGCTTTCATACCTACTGAAATTCTAGCATAAGATAAAAAGATAACTGGTCAACATTGCCTTTTAATTTTAGACATATGATATGGGATTAGAGTTAAAATTATTAGGAAATGCTGTAAAAATATTAAATGGAAAGAATTAAAATATAAACGATACAACAAATTTTGTTATAAAAGAAAAAATAAAATAATACAACAAATTTGATTGTCGTACGGTGAAAGAATCAAAGTGAGAATGGAGTGGTGATATCTGTAAATTATGAAAAAATAGCAAATGACATGACAGGGGAAGCTAAGGAAATTTCAAGGGATTTTAAAGCAAAAATTTTGCCGTGAAAGAAACATGGTGGTGTGAGAGAAGATGTACAACATGCTATATAATCAAAGGGAATTTTTTTTATTTTTTTTAAAAATGGTGAAATACTGTACACAACAAGAGGATTTTAAAAAGAAATAAAAATGGAAGTAAATCAAACCAAGTCATTAACACTATCAAACAAAATGTTTAGAAGTACATATGACAAGTTAGATTCAAACAAGGGAAAAAACATATTTATAAAATGGTAAAAATAGGTATAAATCAACTCAAGATTTGGAAGACCAAAGATTTATTAAAGATTTAGAACAAACAAAACGCGTCCCATTCATAATCCCTTCACCATCGATTGCAGTTAACTAAATCAAACATAATCTAACACACACACACACACACACACACACACACACACACACATATATATATTAATTGCATACTCTTATTTCCTTTTCTTCCTTCATCATCTTATTACATAATTAATTAAGTGATTGAGTGTATCGTCTTAATCCACGGACCCAACAGTACTTTATCATTATTATCGCAAATAATAAAAAAGAGAAAGGGGGTAAGGGGGAAAAAAAGCGAAGATATAGCACTCTGGACCAAAATGGACATAAGCATTGTTGTTTAGAAATTTTGGTAAATGCAATTCATTTGCGTCTAATTTGTAATCCTTTTTAATCTTACCAATCAATTGGGTTAACTAAATAATACGAAATCTGACATATATTTTAAATGCATACTCTTATTTCCTCTTGCCACATCACCTATAGGTTGGCTGAATGATTCAATTAACTTCCATTATATATATATATATATATATATATATATTCTTTCCTTTTATTGCATATGAGTAAATGAGATAACATTTAGATAGTTGACATAATAGTGTGCATATGTGAGTAAATGAGATAATATTTAGAAAGGAGGAAAAACGAAAGGAGGTAGGCCTAATTGAAGTGGGTAGGAAGTACTAAAAACGGTCAAAAAATCTTTGTGTAACCAAAGATACAACTCAAGATAAAATATCTATAAAAAGGATTATCCATTTGGCTTAACCCCGATCAGTTTGAAAAGACAAGAGGGTTATGATGCTAAAAGTTGAACATAACATTTGTTGAATGCTAAGGATGTTTAGGTTTCTATGATTATCTGAATTGAATCTTATGCAGAGACGTTTTTGTTGCTCTCTTGGCATGAGTGATCAAGCAATCAAAGCCGCTGAGGAAGCTGCTAAGAAGTGTGAAAAACTTGATATTAGGTAAAATTTATGTTAGAATCCATAATGCAATTTAATTCTAGAACTTGCAACAATTTTAAAATGCATCCATCTCATTAACTTGTTTAGCCTAAAATAGAAGTACTTATGATCATAAATTTTGCTATTTTAATAAATAACTTGCACTTAGCCCTCATTCCTTTACTTATGTCTTTCTTGTTCAGAATTTTATGTTTTCAAATTAATCGAGCAACACTACTTATTTTGATAGCATAGATTTATTTGCTATGAATGCTACGGTGAATGCTAAAAAGATTCGATGAATGCATAGATATTTATTTTGATAGCAACCATTTGATTTGTAATAATGTTGTGGTATCAATAAATATGTTGACATGCATTAGTTAAAACTTGCAGTTGTTCGTTAATACAAACCATAAGATTTATCTATCAAGTGTATACAAATTTCCTGATGGAAAACATAGTATTGGTGCTTTGCTAGCTCAAAAAACTAGGTGGATGCAAATGTATGCTCGGTTTTTATATTCCCTTTTCTGAAATTTGATAAGCCCTATAAGATATAAATAAAATGGCTTGCCTATACATGTGTTAATTTTAGCCAGTTTACTCTGGTAACATAAAATAGCGCGTTTACTATAATCGTAATTCAATCCTGTGGGTATTTCAAATCCATAACACTTGCCCATGCGGTTTTTTAAACCTTATTAAGTAAAATACATGTATCCAGCTTGAAATGCAGAGCCCGTTTGGTTTGAGCCTGTTTGGTTTGGCTCAAATGTTTTATTTATTTATTTTTGCTTTTTGAAAGCCTAAATGAATAGGTTTTGGCTTTCAAAAAGCAAAAAGGTGATTTATTTGAGTTCATCCAAACGAAGGGGTAGACATGTATGATTGTTCCTAACATTCCATATATTTTAATTTTAAAGTGTGTATTCCATGCCGCCAATATGGTTTGAACTATGCACCAAATTATCAATAATTTGGTATTTAACCAACCATTGGCCACCCATTAAGGCTACCAAATTTGTGCATTATTGTCTGAGATATTCTACAGTCATTTTTATAACCTAATCTATTGAAAATATATAATCGAGTGTTATTGTAGAAGGGGGAGTCCTGTAACTATTGCTGCAGGCATCATTTATAAGATTGCACAACTATCAAAGGAAGAAATACTTCTCAAAGGTAATTATATGTATGTATGTATACACTCACATACATATATACGAGGAGCGTTCAATGACACCCCTATTTTGCGACACCCCTTTTGGCCCTGATTTCCACCCCACAATCAATCCAATTTAAATAATGTTACGATATGGAAGAGAGAGAAGGGGAAGTTATTTAAATCGGAATGTGTGTTGGAAATCAGGGGCCACATGAGTGCTGCAAAATAGGGGTGTCTTTGAACGTTCCTCTTTATATACGTATGTATGTATGTCTATGCATAACATATCCCGATACATTATTGTATGATAAGCATCCTCACGTAAAATGTGTAACGAAGTCATATTTATGCTTACAGATATCTCAATTGCGACTGGAATAGCGGATGATACAATACAACACTCCTTTGAAGTTTTGAATCCTCATGCATCAAAAATTATTCCTCCATCATATTCTGATAAGGACGGTCTTATCTGCCTTTGCAAGCCGTAGTCTTCTTTGTCCAACTTTCTATTTTATTGCGGTGAAACTTTGTTGTTTATATGATTAAGTTATTTAAAAAAAACATGCTATTCTCAGTAAGTTTAAAGTACAATAATATTATTTTACTTCAACATTATCTTTTAAAAACTAGAATCACACTATTAAAAATATTTAGAATCATAGTTCAACTTTAACACCTGCCTAAGGATATTTTGATTCACATTGCCATGCCTGTGCTATAAGTGATTAATAGAAGATTTTGATTTTGATCGTTAAAATAATTATTGTACATGTTAAAAAATTTATACAGCCAGATCATGAATAAATAACCCAATGTAATTGCTTGTTATATCTTTCCTTTTATTCATTAAGCATTGTGGTATATTTTCCATATTAATAGGAATCTACTTTCTGCAAGCACAAAGAATACAACACTCAACATCATTCTCATATTGAGTTGTTCCGTTTTATTGACGCAAACGTCAAGTAGTGTATGGGTAGAGGAAATGAAATCGTCTAGGGTAGCATATCCTACAAAGCTAGTTCATTTATCCAGTTTGAAAAATATAAAGTACATTTAGCGCAAAACTAGTGCGCTTTTGTCACTCTTAGATGGTCAGAACAATATGTCGATTCACTTTTACAAGCATTACGACACGCGCATCGCGCGTGTTAAAAGTATCTAACTTATTTTTCTAATTTGTTTAATACGTTCAAAAGTAAAAACGATTTACATAAATATTTAGCCATAATTCTGTGTTGAATCGTACATAGTTAATTTGAATTTTTATTCCTAAGTTGAAATATCTAATTTTTTGTTGGTTTAAACTTTTATTTATATTATTAATTAATAAAAAAACGAATTTGTAAAGTAGTTTATTTACTAGATTTTATTTTTAAGTGATATCAAGATGTGCTAAATATTTATAGAGAAAATTTTGAATTTGTAAATCAATCTTAAATGTCATATCCTATTTTTAAGTGATATTAAGTTTTTATAATATTTGCAGAGAAACATTTTTGGTACTTCACGGTGACATCAAAAGATTGTGACATCAAAACAATTATTAATAAAAAAAAATACATATAAGAGCATTTTTGGAACTTTGCGGTCGGACCAAAAGTTTACGCTTCCAAGTCAACAATTAATAAAGATATAAAGATGGATATAGGCGGTACTGGTAAGACTTAATGATTACAACTTTGCCTCTATAATCAAAACCAAAAGAACCAATAACAAAAAGAATTCCTGAATCTCCAAAGGCGTAAAATATATTTTTGTTTTAAAAGAGAGGAAAAAAAGGAAAGAAATAAAGAAGAACTACCTACGCTCTACGTCTACACTTGAGTGTACTCCGTAGTTATAATAAATCCAAATAATGTACAGGTCAAAACCAGTAGTTGTGAGAAATCCAAGATATAATTGTAGTCTGGTGCCAAGGGCACCGCGAAAAATGCTTACAAATACAGCGTGTATTTGCTGATTTTGAACATAATTATCTTCCAACACAACTGGAAATCCAAAGTGTTGGTGTAAACCAAAATTAAGAGTCGTGTCTGCTGATGTGAAAAGTCATGTCTATTCGAATGAAGAGTCATGTCTATTCGAATGAAAAGTCATATCTATTCAGTGAAGAGTCGTGTCCGTTCACTGAAAAGTCGTGTCTATTGAAATGAAGAATCGTGTCTATTAAGTAAAAGTCATGTCTATTGAAGTGAAAGGGTGTCTGTTCAAAAAGGTTATGTCCGTTTGTAAGGGTTGTAAACCACTATATATATATATGGTCATTTTGTTGTGTTGAAAGCAAGTTGTAGACAAGACAAAAAGCAAGTTATAAAAAAAAAATTTCTATTCTCCTCTAAAATTATAATTCTCTCTCTTTTTCTACTTTAACAAATTGGTATCGGAGCTTGGTTGAAAAATGTCAAACAACCTTGTCTCTCTTGTTCCTCGATTCAATGGTGAAAAGTTTGATTATTGGAGCAATCTAATGAGGCTCTGTCTTGAATCTCAAGACTTGTGGACAGTTGTTGAAGAAGGTGTTGGTGCGCCGGAAGATGAAACGCAACTCACAGTTGCCCAAAGAGATCTTCTGAAAAGCAAAAAACAGAAAGATCGGAAGGCTCTCTTCCAAATCTACCAAACACTTGAAATTCAAGTTTATGAGAGAATTTCAAAAGTTGCAAATGCTCAGGAGGCTTGGAAAATATTGAATACAACGTATTCTGGCCAAGATCAAGTAAAAAAGGTTCGCCTGCAGTCACTACGAGCTGAATTCGAAAAGCTCGAAATGAAGGATAGTGAGAAAATCTCAGAGTATTTTACTCGTCTCACTTCCATCATAAATCAGATGGCTTCAAACGGAGAAGTCGTGGAGACTCAAAGAGCCGTTGAAAAAATTCTACGGAGCCTACCAATCAAGTTCGATCATATTGTGGTTGCAATTGAGGAATCAAATGATATTGCTTCACTTTCTCTTGAAGGCTTGCAAGGAAGGCTGGAAGCTCATGAGGCTAGGATCTTGATGAGAAGTAAACAAACAAATTCTTCTCAAGATCAAGCCTTAAAATCTCAATTCACATCCATAAAAGTTCAAGGCCCATCCCATGGCAAAAGTAACAGCAGGAATAGTGGAAAATTTGAAGAATCAAAGGAGGAGAAACGATCATTCCAAAATAACAAGGCGCGAGGCAAATACAAAGGCAAAAAACCATATTTTGAATGCAATTTCTGTCACAAGCCGGGTCATAAAGCAAATGATTGTTGGGAGAAACATCCTGAAAAGAAGCCAGTTGCTGGTTTTATGCATAATGAAGCAGAAAAATCTGAATCTTTGTTGATCGCTTCGGATGGAAATGTTGAAAACGTATGGTACTTGGATAGTGGTGCAAGTAGGCATATGACTGGAAATAAAAATCTATTTTCAAGTCTTGTGGAAGTTGATGATGGTCAGGTTACTATTGGAGATGCAAAATCATACAAAATTCAAGGTGTTGGCGAAATTTCTTTCAAAACCAAGGCTGGAAAAGTTGAAAAATGTCGGAGGTTCTTTATATACCAGGCATACGTAGCATTCTTCTTAGCGTCGGTCACTTGCTGAAGAAAGGATTTGATTTTCGATTCGTTGGAGATCAATGTAGCATGAAGAAGAACGACCAACAAGTGGCAAATATTGTGATGGGATCCAACAAATTATTTCCGATCAAACTTGACATCGTAAGCAGTACGTGCATGATTGCTACTTCTAATGATGAAGTTTCCAAGTTATGGCATGAGAGGTTTGGCCATTTAAACTTCCGGAGTTTGAAAGAAATGTCTACCAAAGAAATAGTCCGAGGGCTGCCTAAACTTGAAGTGATAAACGAAGCATGTGAGGAATGCCAATTGGGAAAACAACATCGTGAATCTTTCCCATCCAAATCGAAGTGGATTTCTCAATCACCTCTGGAGCTTGTTCACACCGACCTCTGTGGACTAATGCAAGTGCCATCGCTTGGAGGCAGCAGATATTTGTTATTTGTTGACGATTACACAAGAAAAGTTTGGGTTTATTGTGTCAAAGAAAAATCAGATGCCTTCTCTTGCTTCAAAGAGTTCAAATTTCAAGTTGAAAAACATTCCGGTCATCAAATAAAAAATCTAAGGAGTGACCGTGGAGGAGAATACATGTCCTCTCAGTTTGAAGAATTCTGCCAAAATCATGGAATCCGCCATGAGTTAACTGCTAGGTACTCACCTCAACAAAACAGAGTCGCAGAGCGCAAAAATCGAACAATAATGAATATGGTCAGATGCATGTTGAAGAATAAGAACTTGCCTGCATGTTTTTGGGCTGAAGCGGTCTCTTGTGCCGTTTACTTAATCAACCGATCACCAACGAAGAGCTTAAAGGATTCCACTCCAAATGAAGTCTGGTATGGCAAGAAACCAAATGTTGCTCATTTAAAAACTTTTGGTTGTCTTGCATACTCTCATATTCCTGATGCTTTAAGATCGAAGCTCGACGACAAATCTGAAAAAGGCATTTTCATTGGTTATAGTCAAAGGACTAAAGCTTACAAGCTTTACAATCCGAAGACGAAGAAGATGATTATCAGCAGAGATGTTCGCTTTGATGAAAATGGTTGTTATAATTTTTCAGATTTTGTAGAATTACCTGGATGGCAAACTCTAAATCTTGAAGAGGAAACTTCTTTGGAACAAGATGTTGGTATTGAAGAACAACAGCTTAAAAATAATGGGGTTGAGCAGGAGCAAAATTCACCACCAACGGCGGAAAGAAGGACGCGATCCTTGAGAGAAATCTATGATGCAACCGAAGAAGTTGACACTACGGATCATGTATATTTTGCATTTTTTGCGGGAGAAGATCCAATCACTTATGAAGAAGCATCAAAGGAAGAAAAATGGATGAATGCAATGAAGGATGAAATCAAGTCTATTGAGAAAAATGGTACGTGGGAGCTTACCACTTTGCCTTCGCACAAATCAGCCATTGGTGTAAAATGGGTGTTCAAAACCAAAACAAATCTTGATGGCTCCATCAACAAGTACAAAGCACGTTTGGTTGCGAAGGGGTATAAGCAAAAGGAAGGGGAAGATTTCAATGAGGTATTCGCTCCTGTCTCTCGACTTGATACAATTCGATTATTGATTTCTCTTGCTGCCCAAAATGGCTGGAAGCTGCTGCATATGGATGTGAAATCAGCTTTCTTGAATGGTTTTCTTCAAGATGAAATTTATCTTCAACAACCTCCTGGTTTTGTGAAGAGGGGCGAAGAGGAAAAGGTGTATAAGCTGCGGAAAGCTTTATACGGGCTGAAGCAATCCCCCCGTGCATGGTATGATCGTATCAACAATTTCTTCTTAAAGAATGGTTTTGAAAGGTGTCCTTTTGAACACACTCTTTACATGAAGAAGCATTCAAAAGGAGGTTTCATGATCGTGAGTTTATACGTGGATGATCTGATTTTTACTGGAGATAATATGAAGATGTTATCTGAATTCAAAAATTCAATGATGAAGGAGTTCGAGATGACGGATTTGGGAGAATTACATCATTTTCTAGGGATAGGTGTTCAGCAATCAAAATGTGGGATTTTTATCTCGCAAGAAAAATATGCTGCTCAAGTATTGGAGAAGTTCAATATGATGAATGCAAATCCAGTTTCAACTCCTTGTGTTGCAGGTTCGAAATTGTGCAAAAATGGTGAAGGAAAGTTTGTGGATCCAACTATTTTTCGAAGCCTAGTTGGAAATTTGATGTATCTCACTGCTACAAGACCCGACATCATGTACGCAGTAAGCTTGATTAGCAGATTCATGGAGAAGCCTTTCTCAAACCATTGGGAAGCTGCAAAAAGAATTTTACGATACGTTAAAGGAACTATTGACTATGGCATTTTCTATGAAGCTCATGTGCCTGTGAAGCTTGTTGGATATACGGACAGCGATCTAGGTGGAAGTATCGATGATTCAAGGAGTACTTCAGGTTATGCATTTAACCTTGGAAGTGGAATTATTTCTTGGTGTTCAAAAAAACAACCAGTTGTGGCACTTTCTACCACTGAGGCGGAGTACATCGCAGCATCTCTAGCAGGATGTCAAACTTTATGGCTAAGAGGAATTCTTGAAAATCTAAGCTTCAAGCAAAAAGATCCTACGATCATTTATTGTGACAATAGTTCTACTATCTCTGTCTCAAAGGATCCTATTTTGCATGGAAGAACAAAACATATTCGTCTACGTTTCCATTTCCTACGAGAACTCGTTCGTGAAGAAGAAGTGAGTCTTGAGTATTGTCGAAGTGAAGAACAAATTGCTGATATCTTCACAAAGCCGCTTGGAGGGACTGCTTTCTCAAGAATTGTTGCTGCATTAGGTATTCGAAGGAATTTTGGTTTAGGGGAGGCATTGTTGGTGTAAACCAAAATTAAGAGTCGTGTCTGCTGATGTGAAAAGTCATGTCTATTCGAATGAAGAGTCATGTCTATTCGAATGAAAAGTCATATCTATTCAGTGAAGAGTCGTGTCCGTTCACTGAAAAGTCGTGTCTATTGAAATGAAGAATCGTGTCTATTAAGTAAAAGTCATGTCTATTGAAGTGAAAGGGCGTCTGTTCAAAAAGGTTATGTCCGTTTGTAAGGGTTGTAAACCACTATATATATATATGGTCATTTTGTTGTGTTGAAAGCAAGTTGTAGACAAGACAAAAAGCAAGTTATAAAAAAAAAATTGTCTATTCTCCTCTAAAATTATAATTCTCTCTTTTTTTCTACTTTAACACAAAGAAGGTAAATGAAAAAATTGGGATACCGAAGAGGAAGAAATCGGATCAGAAGTAGAAATTTACTGTAACACATCTTCACTCGCTTCTGACTCAAATGCTCAAAATTGAATCATGCCTTTTAGATTAGATGATATTATCTTACTTTCAAATTGGATAAGATGTAGAACAGGAAGTGTATGAGAGGAAAACTTTGGTTTATTATCGTATGTCGGTTTGATTTTTTTGTTTCCTTAGGAGTTGCAGTTGTATTCGTGTATGACTGCAGGTATGCTTGATTGCAAATTTCAAGCATGTAATGAGGAGGAGCCAAAATTTATTTCTAAAAAAATGGAGAAAAATGATAGAATTTGGTGATGGGATTCAGCATATAATAATATATATTAGATAGATTCATTATGATGCAGTTTATCCATTATGACATGATACTTAAAGAGTGACTATCACATACCATATCTTCTTAGCCTTTAAATGTTGTACAAGTGGATTTAATTTGACGATACGCTGACACACTGTCATGTTTGTTTTTTTAGGTTGAAGCTTCAAGAAATGAGCACAAATAATAAGCAAGGAATCCTGATTTCACCTCAACTTCCTAATGATATAATAAATGAGATCATTATACGCTTGCCTGCAATATCGAACTTCTGGTTCAAATGTGTTTCGAAACAATGGTTCTCTCTAAACTTTGAAGCTTTGAAACTTAAAAGTCAAACCCATACCACGTTTGGAATATTTTATGGTACTTATAAAGGTGTAAGAGATGCTAAAGCCAAATATGTTAAAATAGAAAAGGATCAAAACGATGATTCTTGTATTGATGGCACTCTATGTTTTCTTCCAGAACACCTTTATATGGAAATTCATGACTCATGCAATGGTTTGCTTCTCTGTGAATGCAAGGATAAACCAATTTTACTTACTGGAGTATTAAATCAAACTTCACACTTATATGTATGCAATCCTGCAACGAGGAAGTGGGTCTAAATTCCAAATATTTCAATGGATACAGTTGGACTTGCTTTTTTGGATTTCAACCCTCTAGTCTTGGTGTTTACGTTTTTATTGTTACGGCGGTAATAATGAATACTGTGAAGTGTATGTTTGGAAACTGGAAAGTGGTTCCTGGTTATTAAAGAGATGTTTTCCTGTCCCATTCCCGACGAGATATATAGAAAGTATCAAATTTCATCCCATTAAGGATGATGTTATTTTTCTGCAGGTCAATGACAGGTTGTATTCTTACAACTAAAAACTACTCGGGCGATTAAATTATGCTCGTATACTTTGGCATTTAACTATTGTCTGTACTCTCCTTTTTATTTGGACTTTTCGGGCGATTGGTGGAAGAAGATGAATGGATAACAGGAAAATCCGGTATGTTGAATACTTTGTTTCATTTTCATCTTCTATGTTTGTATTATTTTATTGAATGATGCAAATAATTTATTTGAGTTTTATAAATACTAGTGTGTAACCCGTGCGTTGCATACGATAATGTTGTTAAAATATAGTCTTTAAAATGTAATTATTTTAAAAATTGAATTTTTTTAAAGTAATATGTGCTAAATTTAGTGAAATAAATGAATTTTTAATTTAAAACGACATACAACGCTCATATGTAAGATAGAGCCGCTAACCACATATTCTTATCGGAATTATTGTCCTAACTCGCTAATAGCAAACACTATATATATATATATATATATATATATATATATATATATATAAAATTTGTCATTACTATATATGTGAATATTTAATGCTATGTGATATGTGTATTTATTATGTATACAGATAAAAAAAAGTTCCATTTATATTAATAAGAATATTGTATACATATTTTTAAGGATTTATGATGAAATAACAAATATTACATAATTGAATATATTTAAATATTGTAAATCAATGATCAACTTAACTAATTAAATATACGGAGCTGAATGTTAAAAAGTAGGAAAGAAATGAGAAAAGCTTTGTATGTAATAGTAGTTGAGAAGAACGTCTTACAATCAACTTATCTGCATATGAAGTTTTATTCATTATATGAGATTTCAATTAGTAAACTTTTTTTAGCTTTGTAGTTAATCATAAATTTCACGTTATTGTAGGAGTGCCATGTGTACAACTTCAATATTTGCAAAAATAAAATATAAATGTAGCATTAGTTTGAGTTATGCGTTGGTAAGTTTTAATGTCGTGTTGAAAATAAGAATGTCTACGTAACCTAATTTTTATTAGAGTAATTCGTGATTCCACACCCATGCTGTAAAATATAAATTTATCCTTTAAAAGTTGTAAAAAACAAAATTTTATAATGCAATGTATGATATTTTTTTGTGATAAATGAATTGTAAATTAAAAATGTATTATTGTTTGTGTTTACATTTTTATGTTACGTGATTCATATATATATGAATAAATATAATAATTTAATCGTCTTCGCGTATATATATGAATGTTGTATACATACTTAATAGGTATATTTTAAAATTTATTAGATGAATTAATAAATATTAGTTAATTGAATTTATTTGAATAACTTAAAATAGATATGACATGATTAGTTAAATATAGTGAGTAAAAAAATTGAGAATTGGTTTGTAAGTACCTATGAAAAAAATATACGTATATAAAGCTAAAAATATAAATTTTCAGTGTAATGCATGTTAACTTCATTGATATAACCAATTATAAAATAAATTTGTTATTATTGTTGGTGTATATAATTTATGCTATGTGATTTGCATATCTTTGTATGCAAATAAATTTTTTAATTTTACAGTTTGTTGATGCTATTATGGTATACTATTGAAATTATTCATATTTCAGAATTTACATGATGTGTCGAATATTCGTTGGTTGAGTTTGTCAAATTGTTTAAATATTGAATTACGTAATTAATTTAAGTGTATATACTTAAATGTAAAATATTAGAAGAGAAATAAGAAGGCATTTGTGAATAATTATAGAAAATAGTAAAAGTATGTATTGGTTATAATTTGGCATTAGAAGTTTAGTAGAATAAAAGTAATAATTATAAAAATTTAAAATTAAAATATCTAGAGAGAAAATTAAGGAGAGTACAGAAAGCCCCCACAATTAATAAGAGAGCCTGAATTTCTTCTGCTTTACTATTATTTAATAGATTCGAAGTACATGACTTATTGCTTTCTTTTTAAACACTTATGGGAACTGATAATACGCTAGTTTTAATTTGGTTGATTTATTACATCTCTTGGTGAACTTCAATACCATTTAATAAAAGTTGAAAATCCTTCAACATAATTTGTTGAATTATTACTGTTTGCTAATCGCACAACAACGATGAACAGGACTCAGTCAAAATCTGGGTAAAATCAAGTGATTACATGCTAGTAAAACGAGGATGGCTTTTACTCCACTTTGTTGATCAATCGTGTAACCTGTGCGTTGCACCTGATAATTTGATTGAAAAAAGAAAACGTGTACATTTGTATTGGTCTTAGTCTATCGATCTTTTATATTGGGTGAATGTGGGTTTCCATATCAATATCTGACATCAACCTTTCCTTTCTTAGTAGCTGCCAGAATATATACCACGAAATCCAACTGATTTCTTCATTACTACCTTAACATATATTTCAAATGGAAACGCATTATGATGAAAGGACTGTAGTTCATTTTATTTAGTTGGGAATGTGTTTTAAAATGAAAATGGTGCTTGTATCATATATTTTTCTGGCACAAAGAACATGAGTACAAAGAAAAATTCAGCAGTCTAACAACATCCCTGAGCTTTTTTCAGTTTGTATATTTAGCGCATGTGATATTTTGACCTAACCGTAGATCCAGATTTATTATCTTGCTGTGCTGTGTATATTGCATGAAGAATACTTCATGCTGTGTTGCGTAGTATCTTTTTGGTCCTGAATTCATTACATGTGTTGGACAGGTACCTTGGAGCAGATTAGAGTTATGGATGGAGCTTATCTTGAGTTGGCCATGTTGGTAATAATACACTTAATTATGTTGATAGGATGAAGAAAACGTTTGCTAGGAAGCAGGTAGGTGAAAACATGATTTATCACCCTTCCTGCACATAATGAAAACTAGTGTCGGTTTCTGAACATTGCTTTTTTTATATTATACTTTACAACATAGTATAATGCTTGTTATGTAATGTACCGTGCAATCTAGTACACTTTGCTTTGGCAATTTGTTGACAGAAATATTGATTTGTGTATTGCTGCTACTCCATTTCTTCTCTTCTTTTGATTCTTAATGCTAAATGCTTCCTTTTTTAAGTTGTAGCCGCTCATTTTTGTTGAACTTAAAAAACCGTTACTACTTCATCCTTCTTGGTGCTACTACAATACTACTTAAAAGATGGATATTAATTCTTTTTAACGATGCGATTCATACTCCCGGCCTTTTGTTTGCATGCAAGAGCAATTTTGGAACTTTGCATTTGAACCAAAAGATTGTGTTTCTATTTTAATTATTAATATATATTTTTTCTTGATATTGTAATTGGCGTTATTTACGGTTTTATATGCTTGTCAAAAACCCTTGTTCTATTTTTGTGGTTTCACTTTTGTTTTATACTTGTGAACAATTATTACGCTGATTGTTGCAAATGTGCGAAGAAAGGATATTACTTGTATCTATGTGATATGTTTATAACTACATGTAATGTAAGAGAAGTGCTGTCAGTTTGGGTACACAATCATGCTGGCACATAAGATAATCGTCATGGCTGTCTTAGAAAGTAATCAATCCTCTGTAATGAAACTGAAAAGCCAGCATTGTAGTAAAAGAATTAATTTTGGAAGTTATAATTTAGCTACATACAACCAAATAAAACTAACATTTTAAATGCATGTCTATTTTTATTTTCATTTTTAAGTTGTGTACTTTAGATGACATAGCGGTATTTAGATGACATAGCAGTGTAGTTTGTATACTATAAGTCAAGATATGTTCAGTGTTTGAATCATGCTATGCAACACCTGAACCATTGACCTTACATATCAAAGTCGGAGCATCAAATCACTTGTGCAATGGTGGGTATTCATCATCTTTCAACCTACATGAATGTATTTTGAGTAATTATACAAATGATGCAACTCTAGTTGCATTTGATTAGTTTAAATATATATATATATAACATGTTAATGGCCTCTTTTTTCGATATTTGTTATAAAAAAATCGCCATTGCAATGAATATGCAATAAATATTTAAATCGGTTCTCTATATTTTAGTATAAAAAATGCAAGCCGACTTGCACTAATCCAATAGAAAAAATTACGCTTTTTGGAAGAAAATTCGAAAATTCTATAAAATTGGATAATAATTCAAAAAATGATGATTATAGTGCATTTGAATAATTTAATTGCATTTAAAGAGTGCATTTATCATTTTAATCACATACCTACTTGAATGGATTTTGATTAATTATTTTAATCATATGATTATAGTGCATTTGAATAGTTTAGCTGCATTTATATGACACTTATAATTTTACCTGCATATTACTTGTGAAATTGATTTTTAAGTGTATGTTTATCTTTTGACTTTGTCGATTGGATTATGACTAATTATTTGAAATATTATTGTTTTAAAAAATTATGTTTGATATTATTTTAATTTAAAAACCGTATTTTGAATTAAATGGTACATGATATGTATGATAGTTTATAATTTATCCAGTCATCGTCCTTATTTCTTCGAGCAGATTTACATAAGTCAACTAATTGAAATTGAAGATGCTTAAAGTTTCAGCTGAGTTGATCCTACTAATTAAAGTTTTAACTTGATTTGACAATGGCATTTATATTTTGGTTGAAGTCAAAAATGATATATTCATTCGATCCATTTATAACTAGTTTGATTGAAACAACTATAGTTGCATTTGAATGATGTAGTTTTAACTACATCAATGAAATGCAATCATAACTACATGTTAGTGATGCAAATAGAGAGATGTTTTTTAAACCACCATTATGATGTGGTTCTAAGTGCATCAGAGTGACGTGGAAAGGGCTGAATTTGCCTATGTGAGATGCAGTATAGATGCATCCTAATGATTTATTTTTAGAGTTTTTAAAGTATGTAAAAGCAAATTAAAGATATTTTAAGCCAATATTGGGAAATGTGATCAAGATATATATATATATATATATATATATATGTATGTATGTATGTATATGTATGTATATGTATATGTATATGTATGTATGCATGTATGTATGTATGCATGTATAATGAAGACAGATCGTTGATATGTTATTTATATTAGAAAATATAACTTTCAAAAATTAATTTTGGAAATTTGATTTCTACATATGTCTAATGTCCATCATTAGAAAATAATAAAATTTGCCATTTAATGGTGAGAATGTTTGTGAATTCGATTTTCTCAGAAAAGGTTATTGCATATTGAATATTAAAATTAAATTGACAAGAATGTTAAAACTGGTATGAGAATCGCATTGGTAACGAAGAAAACGAATGATTCAAGACCAAGTTTATAAGTAATTGCAATAGGGAAATTTTTATACATTGAAATCATAAATATGGATGTTACATCCTAATTTTAAAAATATATAGAAATAATGGCATAGAACTGTTGAAAAACAAAGGAGAAAAACCTTTAAGGGACAAACTATCACATGGCAAGGGTTATTACATGTCAAGAAAGAAGCTATTGCATGTTGAAGAATAGAACCTGTCGCATGTTGAGGAATAGAAGTTGTCGCATGTTGTAGAATAGAAGTTGTTGCATGTTGAGGAATAAAAGCTATTGCTTGTTGAGGAAAAAAAGCTATCACAGGTTAAAAATAGAAGCTATCTATGTTGAAGAATAGAAGCTATCGCATATTAAGGAATAAAAGCTATTGCAAGTTGACGAATAAGAGTTATTGCAGGTTGAAGAATATGAGCAATCACATGTTGAGAAATAGAAGCTATCGCGTGTTAAAAAATCAAAGCTATCACATGTAGAGGAATAAAAGCTATCACACGTTGAGGAATAAAAGTTGTCGCAAATTGAAGAATAGAAGTTGCCGCATGTTGAAGAATAAAGGCTATCATACGTTGAGGACTAGAAGCTATTGGATGTTGAAGAATAAAAGCTATCGCAAGTTAAAGAATAAGAGTTATCATTGGTTGGAGAATAGAAATTATCGCGTGGAATGGAAGCTATCGAATGCTAAGAAATATAAGCTACCGTGTATCAAGGATTGGAAGCTAACAAATTTTGAGAAATACAACCTATCAAATGTCAAGAAATGGAAGCTATCCAATGTTGATAAAGAGAGGCTATCATGTGTTATGAAGCTATCACATGACAAAGTATAGAGCTATTAACTTCTAAATGTTGAATATGCGATTATATGATTTTTGTTTGATGATAATAAACATATATATATTCATTTAAATGTATTTGGTAATGCACTATTTATTTTTTCACAGATTAAATAAATATTTGCTGAATAAAATTAAATAACACATAATTTGAATTCAAACAGAAATTTTATTCAAACAAATATTAATTACAATTTTGAATAGTACAAAGTTCAAGCTCTCACTATATATTCAATTTCAATTACAGTACAACTTTGATTACATCACAATCTTCCATTTACAGTTGACCTCACTACATATCACTCACACTCGTATTTTATCTTCAACTTCACTTCAAATTGAATCCAGCATCTGAGCAATCTGCAAAAATAAATATTGACGCAGTAAAATTGAAAAGCAAATATTTTTGCAGTATGAAATAAAATATGATTTTGAAAATAATATTTTCTTCATTTATTTGGGTTGTTCGTCATCATTTAATTTCAATCCATCATACACGAACAACTTGTGACATACACAGTGTATCACTGTATATGCCACAAGGCCGTGCACACCGATATATACACTTGATAAATTTACAGGGACAGGTGAGCACAGGTCAAACCCAAATTATCGGATTCAACTCAAGTGCAATAAAACAATGTCACAATTTTCAACACAAGGTCAAATCCGAGCTACAAGCTGGATTCAACTCAAGTGATACAAGTTCGAACAATGCTCAATGCACAGCAATGCAATGCCACCAACATAACAGCAAACAAAAGCCACCAAAAACCAAACAAGGGTCAAGCTAATGAATGCACCTCGAATGCAACTCGAGCTTCAGTCAGTACACTATCAAATAAACAGTGGCAAATGCATGTACATCGATGCACACATTCGTGAACACACATATATGGTCTGAAACTCCAAGACAGCTAGTCAACTACAAATACATGAAACAGTTCAATATCCTAGACTCAAGTGGTCTGCAAAAATATCAAAGTGAAGACTTAAATGGAACCAGACTCAATACAACAAAGATGAACCTCAAAATTGCACCAGTACAGTTTCTATGCCCCAAGCCCAAGTGCACAACCAATAAACACAGCAGTATGTTGGAAACAAACTCAGCAATAGCACAGTACACAGCAGTGCACAGTGAAACAACTCAAGTATTCAATAATATAACTCTAAGCAATGCTTAGTGTACAGCATACATATTAACCAAGTTCATATGTACAACAAACAACATGATGCAGCAACATTATATACAGTAAACAGTGCAGCATCAGGTCGAGCGCCATGCAAATACAACAATGTCTGGATCAGATGCCATCAAGAAAGCAAGACCAAACACCAGTGTATGGCATATATGCAAAGTGACTTGAACAAGACTCGAGAAGCTACAGATATCAGTGCACATGATATGGCAATCAAAATACAGAAATAGAGGCAACCGGACTGTGATGCAAGCAATGCTACAGAGCTCGAGAATATACATGCGTGAAGACCAACACAAGTGGAGAATGCATCACGAGTTCAACATAATGTAATCAAACTTTGAGTCTAGACAGACCAACACTAAGGTTCAAGTGATATCAAGACTCAGTGCAAACTAACTCTAAGTGGATAAAGTCAATAATCTCAAATTGAACAGCCAGAGTAAAGACTACAAGATAATCCAAACAAGGCTACAACTTCAAATAAATTAGGTGAAGCAACCCAAGCACAATCCAGTCCAATGTGTTATGCTTAAAGTCCAAATGCAACAATCACAAACAATATCAAGATGATACCAAACCGAGAAAATAACAGGGTATAACCAGCATATATGCATCAGTGAACATCAGTGGACATATATAAGCACTAAAACAAAGGAGCAGCCAATTTTCCAAAAGAAGCAACAGAGTTACCACGGTCAAAATCAAGTGACCGAAGTCAAAAGCCAACCGGTGCCGTGATAGCCAAGTAAACAAAACAAGTCAAATTCGAAACCGTGGTGGCAAAGGTAATTGACCAAGTTAAACATCAAAGCCGTGGGTAGCAAGTATACGAAAATATACGAATTTGAATAAGTCAGTGAAATCTCAAGCATCCAAACGAAATCGGATGGCCGAAGAAAATTGTTGAACAAATCAGAAGAACGCAAACAAACGCATATAAAACCCACAATCATCATCGGCAATTAACCATCGAGTTCGAGCATTGAATCAGAAAGTAAAAGAGCAAAAAATTACTTATCGAAGCCATACCACAAACTCGATCAATTTCAAAGAGCCATGGGCAAATCAGAGAAGCGTGCGATCGACAAAGCAAACAACGTGATAAATCTTCCATTCGATCAAGCAACCAAAGTCGGCATCTTTGAGATTTCTCCAAAGCCCTATTTTTTAATCAGGACGAACAAGGAAAAGAAATAAAGCCGACATTATCTCGAACAAAAGGAACGGCCCAAATATTATAAAAAGAGAAAAAGAGGGCCGGCCTTTTATTTTAAATTTATAAGGGTTATAATTTTTAAAATTAGGGTTATTTTAATTTTAAATTGTTTTTAATTTGTAATTTCTTTTTAAACTGTTTAAATTTCTAGTCGTGTGACTAGGGGACAAACTACGTGGCGTAGTTTGAGAATTCGCAACTCAGTGGCTGAGTTGCGGCAGGGTTTTGAGCGTAGAGTTAGCTTTAGTCGATAGCGGGTGTCACAAGTTTACGTGTGTAAGCGTCTGACTATCTAATTTCTAGTAGAAATCTTGGAGGCAGCACGTAGGCAGGGTTTTGCCGAAGCTGGGTAAATTCTGTGTCGTTCTATTTCTGCATTTTATTATTCTGCTATTTTTCTGTTCTGCTATTATTCTGTGATCTGTGTTGAACTCATTTTATAAGCTTCCGCAATTAATTTTTATAATTAATACCATCACCCTATTCACCCCCACCTCTAGGGTGAAATCGATCCTACAAGTGGTGTTGGAGCTAGGAACAAAAGCCTTTTTTGTTTTAAAAATTTGATTTTACAAAAACCAATTTTTTGTTTTAAAAAGTTGAATTTTTAAATGGCTTCTTTTAATACTGCTTAGGTCAATCCATAATTAGACCACCAATGTTCAATGGTGAATATGCTTACTGGAAAAATAGGATGGAAATTTTTCTGAAAACCATTGACGCTTGGAATATTGTTGAGACGGGTTATAGAGCACCGACTATAACTGTAGATAATCAGGAAATAGATAAACCAAAGGAACAGTGGACAGAACTAGAAAATAAATTACAAAATACTAATGCTAAAGCTATGAATTCTATTATCTGTTCATTGGATCAATTTGAATTTAATCGTGTCTCACATTGTCTAACTGCACAGGAAATATGGCACACACTAGAAGTGACTCACGAAGGAACATCTCAAGTGAAAGAATCTCGCCTTGCCATGCTAAGCAGCGAATACGAGAACTTCACAATGGCGAAGGAAGAAAATGTCAAAGAGATGCATGGATGACTTTCCAATATCATTTACAAATCGAAAGCTCTTGGAAAATCATACACAAAGTTGGAGATAGTCCGAAAAATCCTCATAGTCCTTCCACGAAAATTTGAAGCAAAGGTGACTGCCATTCAAGAATCAAAAGATTTAAAACAAATGAAAGTTGAAGAACTCATGAGAAATCTCACCACTTATGAGCTAGAAATGAAATTCAAGGAAGAGCGTGAAGGAAGTGACACTCGAAAGAAATCAATAGCTCTTAAAGGAACAACAGAAAGTGATGGTGATGATGATGATGATGCAACAGCAGAATTGGAGCTATTAATAAAGAAATTCAAAAGATGGAATTACAAATATGGAAATTCAGCTCGAATTCAAAAAGCGAAAAGCAGAATAGCCAAAGCACTAGACTACCCCGAAGAACAGAAGATCATCTGTCACAAGTGCAACCAACCCGAACACATCAAGCCCAATTGTCCTCAAAATCAATGCGACTTTAAAAAGAAATCAAAAAGGAAAAGTTGTGCAGCCACGTGGAATACTAGTGATGAAGATAATCAAAGTTCTAGCAGTGAGAGTGAGAAAGCAGATATGTGCCTTCAAGGGAATATAACTGATAGCGACGATGACGAGCCAAGCGAGGTATCAAAACTTACTCACTCTGAATTACTTATTTATTTCCATGAAGTAAATGGCTGTTTTGAACGACTTAGGGAGAAGTATGCCAAACTTGAATCACAAAAAGATACTTTGATAGAATTAAATGAACAACTTGACCAATTAGTTAAAACCTATCAAAGTAGGATCCCTAAGTGTGATAAGTGTCCAACATTCGAAGAAGAAATCAAAAAATCAGAAATTAATATAAAATCACTTGAAAATGAAATTCTGATTTTGAAAGAAAGTGAAAATACTAGGAGAGAAAATTCTATTAAAAAGTGCACACAATTATTGAACGAAAATGAATCTCTCAAAACACAAGTCCAACAATTGTCAACGACTTTAAATAAATTTTCCAAAAGTGAAAAATCGTTGAGTATGCTCTTAGGGAAACAAACTGTTAATACAGTTAGACAAGGACTTGGATATAATCAATCTAAAAATGTTAGAAATGAGACTAATCGAGAAAATTCAATGTGCACAATTTGTAGAAAATTTGGACACAATCAAAATAGTTGTTGGTATAGACCCAAACACGTGAAAACTATATCAATTTGGGTTCCAAAAGGAACAGATATAAAATCTCTCAAAGTTAAACAAATTTGGGTGCCGAAGGGAACAATTATAAATAGTTTTGGGTCTCCACAAAATTATTTTTCTAAATATTCTGCCACTAACAACCATGGACCTATAAAAACAAATAGGTCACAAAAATCTTTCATCATGTAGGTGTGGTGGCAGGCTAAGGAACAACAACAGTGTTCTCTGGATTTTGGATGTTCCAAGGACACAACGAGCAACAAAGCAAAGTTCCTTAGCCTAGTATAAATGTGACAGAATCACAATGGGCAACAACGAAAATATCATAAAGGTAAACAGGTAATGGTATATTTATTTGAACGATATATGAAATGTGAAAATCTGCACCATATTCTGAATTAAATCAGCCAATAATGAGATGATGAAAAGATGATGATTTTGATTCTGACTTATACAAAATTGTTGGCCAATTATAATCTTATGCCAAAAACACTATAAAAATCTCTAGATTCTTTGAATTACTTCATATATATTAGTTTGGATTAATAATAGTGTTTTGTTGGATGATAATACATTTGGTTATAATACGGCTAACTCTATATTCACGGTTTCTGATTATTTACACCGCTTCATTTAAAATTTAAGAGAATGTCATTTAAATTGCTGTTAAAATTGAGTTTGAAATTTTTGGTGCACACTTCATGGTTTGGTCGATCAAATTCAATTAATGATAATTTTGAGTGAAAGAGAAATTCAGATGCAGATTACACTGGTAATTTAGTTGATAGAAAAATTACTAGTGAAACGTGATTTTTGTTGAGACATTTAGTAACTAAATTGTTTTTCAAAGAAAATATCTGCATATTTTTCATTTCAAATAGCAGAAAATTTTCCTATAAAACCCCCTCGAGAAAATCATTTTTGACCATAATTTCATATTAGTCATTTTGAAAAATTGATTTCATAATTATTTTTGAATTTGATTTTAAATGACTATTTTGACTAATCTGACTCCCTAATAATTATCGAAAAGATAAACAGTGATTGAAAAAGTGACGAGTGTTGATATTTATCATATATTATGACTCAAGATGGTATAATTAGTAAATTTCTTTAGAAATTTAAACAAGAGTTATAAAACTTTTGTTGGTAAAAATTCCATGACCATCTCTATTTCTATCATATTTCTAACGACCATCACTCATCAAAATTCAATATAGTTTGTCGATATGTGGTACTTTAAACAGGAATCGTTCGTTTTTCATTTTATATTCTTTTTTTAAAAAATAAATAAACAAATAACTAAATAAATACCAAAGTATTCACTCTCATTTAAAAGTCCTCACGGTTATGCATGGGTGAATTATTTGGAATTTGTTATGTGCTTCCATGCTCATTTAAAAGTCCTCACGGTTATGCATGTATGGAACGCATATCAAAAGTTGATTTTTAAAATAAACAAGTTGATTCTAATCCCATTTAAAAGTCATCATGGTTATGTGTGGTTAGAAGATACTTGAATTAATTTTTTTAATATAAAATTGGAATACTACTAATCTCATTTAGAAGTCGTAACGGTTATGCATGGTTAGTAGATATTCAAATTCCTGATATAAATATACCATAAATAGACACAACTGTATGGTTTTATATGATGACATCATTCCCATCATTCTAAAAAGCGGAATATGCGCCTAACAAAATATTTATGATTTTTGTTTGATTTTTTATTGAAGTTTAATATTTATATTCAATTGAGTTTTAATGTTGGATTAATATCGATCACTTTATGTCTATTTTCTCTAATACTATTACTCTTTTGCTAATAACAAAAGGGGAAGAGAAAAGTTAAGATTTTGGTCAAATAAAATCAAGCAAATGTCAAATAATTTTCTATTTGCATCTAGGTACATTTGCATATTTTTATTTGTATGCATATATGTAGGGGAGCTATGTGTAGAGAGGAAGCATTTAAATATGAGGAGAAATTAGAGCATATCCATGATCAAATACATTTAACATATTCAAAATCTTTAATATATGTTTGTTATCATCAAAAGGGGGAGATTGTTGAATATGCGATTATATGATTTTTGTTTGATGATAATAAACATATATATATATATATTCATTTAAATGTATTTGGTAATGTACTATTTATTTTTTCACAGATTAAATAAATATTTGCAGAATAAAATTAAATAACACAGAATTTGAATTCAAACAGAAATTTTATTCAAACAAATATTTATTACAATTTTGAATAGTACAAAGTTCAAGCTCTCACTATATATTCAATTTCAATTACAGTACAACTTTGATTACATCACAATCTTTCATTTACAGTTGACCTCACTACATATCACTCACACTCGTATTTTATCTTCAACTTCACTTCAAATTGAATCCAGCGTCTGAGCAATCTGCAAAAATAAATATTGACGCAGTAAAATTGAAAAGCAAATATTTTTGCAGTATAAAATAAAATGTGATTTTGAAAATAATATTTGCCTCAGTTATTTGGGTTGTTCGTCATCATTTAATTTCAATCCATCATACACGAACAACTTGTGACATACACGGTGTATCACTGTATATGCCACAAGGTCGTGCACATCGATATATACACTTGATAAATTTACAGGGACAGGTGAGCACAGGTCAAACCCAAATTATCGGATTCAACTCAAGTGCAATAAAACAATGTCACAATTTTCAACACAAGGTCAAATCCGAGCTACAAGCTGGATTCAACTCAAGTGATACAAGTTCGAACAATGCTCAATGCACAGCAATGCAATGCCACCAACATAACAGCAAACAAAAGCCACCAAAAACCAAACAAGGGTCAAGCTAATGAATGCAACTCGAATGCAACTCGAGCTTCAGTCAATACACTATTAAATAAACAGTGGCAAATGCATGTACATCGATGCACACATTCATGAACACACATATATGGTCTGAAACTCCAAGACAGCTAGTCAACTACAAATACATGAAACAGTTCAATATCCTAGACTCAAGTGGTCTGCAAAAATATCAAAGTGAAGACTTAAATGGAACCAGACTCAATACAACAAAGATGAACATCAAAATTGCACCAGTACAGTTTCTATGCCACAAGCCCAAGTGCACAACCAATAAACACAGCAGTATGTTGGAAACAAACTCAGCAATAGCGCAGTACACAGCAGTGCACAGTGAAACAACTCAAGTATTCAACAATATAACTCTAAGCAATGCTTAGTGTACAGCATACATATTAACCAAGTTCATATGTACAACAAACAACATGATGCAGCAACATTATATACAGCGAACAGTGCAGCATCAGGTCGAGCACAATGCAAATACAACAATGTTTGGATCAGTTGCCATCAAGAAAGCAAGACCAAACACCAGTGTATGGCATATATGTAAAGTGACTTGAACAAGACTCGAGAAGCTACAGATATCAGTGTACATGATATGGCAATCAAAATACACAAATAGAGGCAACCAGACTGTGATGCAAGCAGTGCTACAGAGCTCGAGAATATACATGCGTGAAGACCAACAGCAAGTGGGGAATGCATCACGAGTTCAACATAATGTAATCGGACTTTGAGTCTAGACAGACCAACACTAAGGTTCAAGTGATGTCAAGACTCAGTGCAAACTAACTCTAAGTGGATAAAGTCAATAATCTCAAATTGAACAGCCATAGTAAAGACTACAAGATAATCCAAACAAGGCTACAACTTCAAATAAATCAGGTGAAGCAACCCGAGCACAATCCAGTCCAATGTGTTATGCTTAAAGTCCAAATGCAACAATCACGAACAATATCAAGATGATACCAAACAGAGAAAATAACAGGGTATAACCGAGATATATGCATCAGTGAACATCAGTGGACATATAAGCACTAAAACAAAGGAGCAGCCAATTTTCCAAAAGAAGCAATAGAGTAACCACGGTCAAAATCAAGTGACCGAAGTCAAAAGCCAACCAGTGCCGTGATAGCCAAGTAAACAAAACAAGTCAAATTCGAAACCGTGGTGGCAAAGGTAATTGACCGAGTTAAACATCAAAGCTGTGGGAAGCAAGTATACGAAAATATACGAATTTGAATAAGTCGATGAAATCTCAAGCATCCAAACGAAATTGAATGGCCGAAGCAAATTGTTGAACAAATCAGATGAACGCAAACGAACGCATATAAAACCCACAATCATCATCGGCAATTAACCATCGAGTTCGAGCATTGAATCAAAAAGTAAAAGAGCAAAAAATTACTTACCGAAGCCATACCACAAACTCGATCAATTTCAAAGAGCCGTGGGCAAATCAGAGAAGCGTACGATCGACAAAGCAAACAACGTGATAAATCTTCCATTCGATCAAGCAACCAAAGTCGGCATCTTTGAGATTTCTCCAAAGCCCTAATTTTTAATCAGGACAAACAAGGAAAAGGAATAAAGCAGACATTATCTCGAACAAAAGGAACGGCCCAAATATTATTAAAAGGGAAAAAGTGGGCCAGCCTTTTATTTTAAATTTATAAGGGTTATAGTTTTTAAAATTAGGGTTATTTTGATTTTAAATTGTTTTTAATTTGTAATTTCTTTTTAAACCGTTTAAATTTCTAGTCGTGTGACTATGGGACAAACTACGTGGTGTAGTTTGAGAATTTGCAACTCAGTGGCTGAGTTGTGGCAGGGTTTTGAGCGTAGAGTTAGGTTTAGTCGATAGCGGGTATCGCGAGTTTACGTGTGTAAGCGTCTGACTATCTAATTTCTAGTAGAAACCTTGGGGGCAGCACGTAGGAAGGGTTTTGCCGAAGCTGGATAAATTCTGTGTCGTTCTATTTCTGCATTTTATTATTCCGCTATTTTTCTGTGATGCTATTATTCTGTGATCTGTGTTGAAATCATTTTATAAGCTTCCGCAATTAATTTTTATAACTAATACCATCACCCTATTCACCCCCTCCCCTCTAGGGTGAAATCGATCCTACACTAAAGTATGAAGCTATCATACATCTAAGTATTGAGTTATTGAGTCAAGGATTAACACTGAAAAGCTATAGCAAGTATCAATATAAAGCTATCAAAGAATTCAAATAAAAGCCATGAAAGGTCACCAAAAAAAACTATGGAATGACTATAGAATATAGTAGCTTATTATTTTTGTTTGATGATAATAAACATACATACATAAATACATACACACACACATATTTAAAATGTGTTAGTTGTAGTACTATAACAACGTAACAAAAAGAATAAACAAATAATTTTTTTATTTCATCAAATACTTTATTTCAATAAAAATTTAAATAGCACACACAATTATAACAAGCGCTTCCACAATTTTCATAAAATATTCATATGAAAAAATTCTACTCTCTCACATACAACACATTTTTCATGTACAATATTTTCTTATTACGCTTTTTCTCACTCAGAGATGATTTTTATCTTCTTGTTTCGGATTGTGTCCAGACGAAAATCTACTTTGTATGTCAATAATAATTCAGTGAAAAGAAAAAAGGAACAGATTAAAACTACAAAAATATAAATATATTTAAACTCGATAGTGCCTTAGTTTATTGGCACTCCTCGTATTTTAAGTAGGCACCAAAAATAAAAAACAAGGACAGGGGCAACATATTCGTATGGGACAAAAATTTAAAATCAAGTCAACAATCTGTGCAAGCAACTTAAGACATGCAAAGTATATCGATGTACATGCCTTAAGGCTGAGAAACTTGAAATAAACAAGCATATTAATTTCAAACTTGTACACATACACAAGCATATGCACATGCACATGTGCACATATCAAACTTGTACATATTCAGAAAGCACATAATATCAGGTTCACGCATATTAAATTAGCAAGGTCAAGCCTAAAGTTTTTCAGGCTCAACATAATGCACAAGCCATACTTAAATGAACAAGATATGTTACAGTGCAAGTGCACATGCCTGAA
The DNA here is from genome assembly GCA_030765085.1 of Allium cepa. Taxonomy (NCBI): domain Eukaryota; kingdom Viridiplantae; phylum Streptophyta; class Magnoliopsida; order Asparagales; family Amaryllidaceae; genus Allium; species Allium cepa. Next base: position 211,307,264 of record CM060934.1, read on the forward strand.
AAACCAAAAGCACAATCAAAATGCAAACATGCCCAAGTGGAGTGCAATAGTGCACAACAACAACAACAAAAAGTAGCCAAAATGCAAACATTCCCGATTAGTTCAAACCAATGCACAAGATAATTAAGTAAAAATCAAACAAAAGCAAAGCACACAAAGTTAAGCCCAAATCATTCAGACTCGACATAAGGAACAAGGCTAACCATAGTTAGGTGCAACACTACATACAAAAGGTAAGGCAAGCTAAAAACAATCTAGATGAATTCAGACTAGATGTAACAACAAACGATAATAAGCAATGTACAAATTCAAGCCAAGTTTGATGATTTTCAAAAATAACCAAGGTACACCACAGAATCCACAAACCAACAAGTTCATGCACAAGCACACAGGGTACAAATAACATTCATAAAATCTGCACAAGCCAGGCTTAAGTGCACAACAAAACAAGAAGACATGGTCAGAACACACAGAAGGTCAACAACTGGCGCAAGTAAAATCGGTACAGGTTCACAAAAGTGCATAAGAAAGTTGAAGCCAAAAAGTGTGCACAAGCTCGGGAATGCAACAAAATCAATTCGAAAACATACATATCAGGCAGTGCAGCATTAAATTCAAGTGTATTTCAAAAGTGGATGGCCAAAGAAACTTTTCAACAATGCTTTTACACACACACACACATATATACATATGTATGTATACATACCTACATATATGTACACAGATGTTATCTGACTTTGTGACTAAACCATATTTGGATGATTTAGAACGATCCAATAGGAGATTGACCACAATAACTGCCAAAATCAGATGTCAAGGAGATCAAGAGATGAAGTCATAAGAATCGAACAGAGACTTGGTTCGCTATCGATCCATGGCCATGGATCGACATCGATCCCTAATGCTTGCTCAAATTTTCTACATGGCTCATGTCGCATAAGGTTAGAGTGATCATCGGTTAGTACGCGCCCTGCAAGAAGGTTCATTAGCCAATCATGACCCAAACGATTAATGGATAAATCCAAGTTGCAAAATAGCTAAACCACGTACTTTCATTTACCGTCGAATCATAATTTCCACTTAAGTTCGAGCCATACCAATACATCTACTTTGCATATGAAGACACTAGCCATCCAAAGAACCATCGAGGGATCATAACCCATCTTATGGATCGATACCGATCCATATGGTATGGTTCGGTACCAATTGCTGAGCTTTGCCGGTTTGGTAATGATTTTTTTAGAGTGGTTCCTTCTATATGTGGAGAACGCACGGGAGAATGTGGTAGAGAGAAATTCCTCAACCTTCATAAATAGAGGGTGATAGACATTATTTCGAGATCATTTTGGGCTTACATTCTAAGTTTCTACATTGTTGTTGTGATCTCTTGAGTGAATACCGATTCATATACTACCGATCCAAAAGATCAATTTTGTTAAATCTTTGTAGGATCATAAATAAATTTCAAGTGGACGTAGGTCAGTGATTAACCAAACCACTATAATTGTTATGTGTTGTTTTCGTCCCATTTTTAATGTAATGTCTTCCTTTTATTCTCTTTTATAACCTCTAAGATGTTTGTGCCAGCTTTCGGCATAAACATTTTAGTGATTTCACTAAGAGACGTATCGGTCCCTCACTACTTGGATCTATTTTCTACTTTTGGATTACTTTATCCCACAAGATAGATCTCTACTAGTTTTATTCCTATGATATGTAACTATTCTGATTTTTGCATATCTATCGTAGGATTAACTAAAGTAATGGATCCACAAATTAGACAAGGCTTAGAACGCAAGAGAATGGATTGGTACCAATCCATATCCTTAGATTGGTACCAATCCATGTAATCATCATTTAGACATTAGGGGTTTTATTAGCTTGGATGATGATGCTGGTGGTGGAGATTGCCATGCTGCTAATTGCCAAGATGTTGAGATTTAGAAGGCTACTGTTGATCCGTCCTGTAGAAATCATAGAAATGGGTCAACTAGACGAACAGTTCTCCCATAAATAGAAGAACCAAGTTATTAAGGAATTAACTGAGACCATTTGCGGAGCAAAACATTAGAGGTAGGCCGTGATTATCGCCGTCTGATAAATCAGATAGAACTAGAATCCTTGGCGAATATGGTAAAAAAGTTAGTGAATGAAAACCAGCATAGAAACAACGATGAATGAGGCTCTTCTTCTATAGAAACTCATTCATTGAAGAAATATTGCACGAGGAGTACCCTAGAAGGTTCATTATGCCGTGATGTTGTCTTATAATAGGATGATGGATCCCAGGCAGCAATTATTGAAATACGAATGGCACATGGACTCGATAAGGGCAACAGATGCCATGAGATATCGATGTTTTCCAATATTCTTATAGGGTGTAGCTACAATGTGGTTCACTCAACTCGTGTCAAGAACCATATCCTTATTAGATTTGTTGGCTAGAATATTTGTTGAGCAATTTCGACTGCATGCAGCCTTTTCGAAAGATGTGTTGTCATTATCAAATATTTTGTAGAATTTTGGAGAATTGTTAAACATTTTTGAGTAGATCTAACACAGCCTTGACAAAGGTAAGAAACGCTAAGGAGGACATTATTTTGATGGCTTTGATCAGGGGGTACATCCCGTGTAGATTTCGATAAATAGCCAGAGATGAAAGCACTATGAACCACGAAAGAGTTTTATAGAAAGATCCCTCAATTCTTGCACTTGGAAGAGGCATGTACGACCGTCGGGAAAGATGATGGTGGACAATCAACTAAAATGATTCAAAATAATGTGGCATGAAGCAATCCAGTGAAGGTTCTTGGAATATCGATGTTAACTTAGGAAACAAAGGAAATAATCAAATGAGGAATAACCAGGGTGATGGAGATAGAAAGTCAGGTTTTTGGAAGCATCCAAGGCTTCTAAAATACGAGGATCACACGCCATTGAATAATACAATGGAAAACATATACCTTGCGGTGAGGACATGGAGCATTACAAGAAACCGGCTCCAACAGAATCCACTAAAAAGGAAAAAAGGTTTGGAAAGTATTGCCGCCTTCACGAGACACATGGCTCTAACATGAATGAATGTAAACATCCATGAGGCATGATTGTGGTTTTGATCAGGAAAAAGAAACTTCAACAGTATATGAAACCTCTACAGGAATGGTGGAAAAGGAAATGTTCAACGTCAAGGGTAGTTGCCTCAACAGGGCCAGACCAACCCTAGTGGTGATGAGCTTAGGTAGCTTGGGAAAAGAATTATTATTAACATAATAATCGATGGACTTCATCCAGCTGAGAAGAGTTGAAATAAGATGGAAAGGTACATGAATTCTTTAAAGCACATTGTGTAGGAAAGTTGCTTTACGGTCGAAGATGGAGCCTTGATAAGGCAATTTAGGACTATGAAGAATGACATTGTGTTTAGAAGTCGCTACGCAAATGACATTGAGGTACCTATGGTTGATCCCTTGGTGATAATGTCTATAATTGGACTGATAACTATGAAGAAAGTTCTTGTCGATTATGGAAGTTCTATGAATATACATTTAATAAAGCTTATGACCATGTGATGATGACCATATGATGATGGATGGTCAGGGCCTGAAGCCTTGTAAATTCGGAATTCAGGGATTTACTGGAGAGGCTGTAGAGCCAGTGGGATGTGTGCATTTACCGATGATTTTAGGTGAAGGTGAGCACAAGAGAGTGCAGGTTGTGACCTATTAGTAATTGACATGTTTTCTGCAAATAACTCCTTTTTGGCATGACCGACCCTCTCTAGTTCTTAGATGGCCCTAGCTCTATGGTGCCTAAGAATGAAGTTTCCTATAGAAAATGGAACGGGGTCATTCAAGATGACCAGAATGTGAAACGAGAGTGTTACATAGCTGAGCTGAGGGAAGCAAAGTGGCGTGAAAAGAGAAAGGGTGTGGAAAAGACTTTCAACGTTGGATCGATGGATGAATAGCAACCATCGCCAAAGCCCTATCTTGGTCAGCATATCAAATTCCACAAAGCTATGGATCCAAGGAAGGAGCCAGAGGATGTGAGTGCGGTCCTAGACGAGTTGACGATCTACACCCCAGTCTATAAGGATGATCCCATACCGGTCCTGAAAATTGGATCTCAATCTAAACATAATGATGTTGAAGGAATTGACCTGATTTCTATGAGTGAACCAGGACGTGTTTGCCTAGATTCATTTGGACATGTGCATAATATTGCCGAAGATAGCGTGTCATGCATTGAATGTGAACCCCAGATGTATTATCACGAAATAGAAGCGACGTAGCTTGGGTTCGGAGCGATCCATTGCGTTGAAATAAGAAGTGGACAATTGTAGCAACCCTGATTTTAGAATTACTCGATAAAATAAACAATGGCTTGATTGGAGATTTAAATGAGAAATAATTTTTTTTTCAATTATTTAATTATGAGGAAATTTGAATTTGTATTCTTTTATAAATGATAACGAATTCTTTTGGAATTTGAATTCTAATATATATAATATTGGACAATTAAAATATATAATGAATATTTTGGAATATATAAAAATATCCATTTCCATAAGAAGAACACAGATTTTATTTTGGTAAATCCTTTTTAATTTTTATAAAGAGGAGTTAAGAAGTGATAAAATTAGCGAGTAATCGATTTTAAAAGATATTGGGTTTTTATTTGTTAAACAGTCGATGACAAAAACAATTTAGATAACGATTATTTTGTTAACAATCAATATAAACTGTACTTATAAATTTAACTTAAAGAGTTGTATTAAAATTTATGATTTAATAACATAATAATAGATAAAAGGGGAATTTCTTAGCTATAATTATTAAATAATACACTTTAAAACATTAGTTAAAAGCTTTGATTGAAAACGGATTAGAAAAGAATTAATCCCGGTAAAGAGAAAAAGGATTAAAAAGAAAGAAATAGAAAGAAATAAAACATTTCTTTTCTTACTGGGTTTGGTACTAATCCAATCCCATTTAAGACATAACAAAAGAGAAGTCTTCTTCTCTTTCTCTCATTACAGTATGTACAAATTAAGAAACAAAAAGCTTTTCCCTTTTCTCTGAATCCCTAGGTGCAAAGCAAGCAAAACCCCTCTTTTAATGCAAAATTAAATTGCTAGAAAATCACTTAAAAATTAGGTTATCTTATCAAGCTATATTCTAGCTTTTAGACTCTTTAATTTTAGTTTATAGTGATTGATAAAGCGAAAATAAAAGCTCAAAAGATATGTTACTGGTGGTGGCTTAGAAAAACTGAAATAAAGAGAGGATAAAGCAAATACAAGCTAAGGAAAAGAAATAAGAAAGATTTTTTAAAGATCTAAGTAAGCAGCAATTAACCTTTTATTTAGTTCATTTTGGTTGATTCATATCATGTTATTATGTTAATATTCATATGGATTTATATCGAAAAGGAAAACCTAACAGGATGTTCTAACCGTTGTTTTAGGAATGGGTTATTGATTTGTAAAGCTTATGATGACTTAAGAATAGAAAATATACAAGGAAATTAACTCGTAACTAGAACAAAAGACATGGTAGGAATAGAGGAATTCATCAAAAAAATTCCAGAATTTATAAGGCTATCTATAGGTAAAATAAGCTAGAACGTGGGGGGATCTACACCGAGAGTTGTTGGAAATGATATATGTATTAAAATAATAATGCAAGGGGATAAGATCCATAAAAATAGCTGAAAAGATAAACAAAAGGACTCTACAAATGTTAAAAATAGTAATGTAACGTATCTAATGGCGATGTGTGTAAAGGCGTTAACATGATTTCTCAGAGGTGTCAGATATTATAAGTTACCGAGCTAAGGTGGTGGCGGCCAAACTTCTCAGTGAAGAACTGCGCCAAATAAAACTACTTGGGTAGTAGGATAGTGATTTTCTACAGACTCCTGGGACTTTCTGAAGAAAATAGTTTTGTGCCATAAATTTTTATAAAAGATAAAGAGTGCCATAACTATGAAGGGGGTAAGAGAAATTGCACCTCCATATCGTGCCATAATTTGGAAAGAACACACTCAATAAGTAATGAGCGTACTGTGCACAAGGGATGAGGTAGGGTGTACCATGCCAAAGTGTTGTGAGAGAAAGTGAAAGGGCTATTGATGCAGAGTAAGGATGCTTGGTCGAATGCACATCTGAAGCAACTTTAGGTGAGGAGAGACATTCAACTTCCAGAGGTTTGCATAGGGACGATTCTATGCAACCTCGAACTAAAATAAAAAATACCATTGAAGGCTAATTTTATGCAGTAAGAGACTATATGTGGCTGATTATTTGTAGTTCGAATTAAGTAATACATAAATGAGACCTACAGGTGGCTGATTAATAGCAGGTCAAAAATGAATGAATGGATATTGGATAGGGGGCTACGGGTGGTTGGTTCATGGTGGTCACGGGTCTAATTAAATAATATAAAAGATGGAATAAGAAAGAATATGTGGATGGCTGTTTCATAGAAGATTTGAACTTAATAAATGTATAAGAATGGGTCTACGAGTGGGGCAGTATAGCCGCCCAGAGCTAAATAAAACAATTCCTTGGAGGAGTAGTTTCGTGCAGTCTAATATTCAATCGATACACAAAATAATACTATGAGGACTGAGGTCATCACAGTATGAGTAAAACAAACAAATAATTAAATGAATGTTGCTAAGGGTGGGTCCTGTGCAACATTATATTTTCACTTTGGTCAGTTTGGGACTTGGTAGAAACTGCGTAGGGGCGTAGTAGCAAATCGTTACATGAAGCTTGAGTAGTTTTCAGGGTAAGTAATTATGACCTTTACTTTCGAGCAATATTATGTATGCTGTGAGAGGAAAATCCGTTCTGCATTTGCGGCATAGTCTCACCATGAATTTATGTTGTACTTTTAGGTAAGAACCATTCACACCAAACTTTGCGTCTAACCTGTGTTTTTACCATTGTTTTCCCCATAAACTCACGGGTACTAATTTGAACAGGCTAGGCTTATGGGATAGGTAGGCTATTTTTGGACGCATGCCGAAGGTCGAAGACGGCGCATAAGGCCTAGTTATTTGTTAATGTATACTAATTCCGCTACTTTAAGTGTTTGGGTGCATCATCATATGTTGACCCAACACTCTTCTATGTATTTCTATGTTTACATTTTGACCCCTACGTGGGTACGACTTGGGATTAACATTGAAGATGTATGTAACAAATATTTAAGAAAACTTGATGAAATGAAAATAGTAGTTGTTTTATTTTCTTAAACTATTTTGAATAATACAGAACTCGCTCTTGGTCGCTTGAAAATAATACCAATGATAACTACAAGATCATTGGCGTTAATTTTTGGGTCTCCTAGCGAAGGATGTTACAACAACTATTTCTTGCTTGGAACTTTTTCAACTAACGGCTCTGCCGTTAAGTGTAAAGACATAAGCAAACATTGATTACTATCATCTATATCACTTTGAAAGCTTGAATTTGTAAACCCCTTCATGATGAGCTATCATTTCCATATATGTGAAATAAGTCATCGGTATTCCTTAAATATTTCAGTATGTATTTTACGGATGTCCAATGCTTATCTCCGAGATTAGACTGTATCGGCTTACGCATCCTTATGCATATGCCACATCGGTTTAGTACATAGCATATCGTACATTATGGATCCTATAGCTGAAGCATAAGGGATCCTCTTCATACGCTCTTTCTCCTTGTTGGTATGAGAAGCTTCCTTATTAGAAAGGATGATTCTAGAATGCCATGGAGCATTTTCATGCTTGGAATTCTCCATTCTAATCCTTTTTGTATGGTATCCATGTACAAGGATTGGAAAAATCCTAACAGGCTCTTAGATATATCTCTATAGATCTTTATAACAAGTATATATGATGCTTATCCCAAATCCTTCATGGAGATATTTTTGGAAAGCCAAGCTTTCACCAATTCTAACAATGAACTGTCATTGCCAACCAACAATAGATCATCGACATAAAGTACTAAGAATATGATTGTGTTAACTGGTTCCTTTCTCTATATGCACACTTCCTCTGTGTTCTAATAAAAACCAAACTATTTGATCACTTTATTAAAATAGTAGTTCCAACTCCATAAAGCTTTTTAAGTCCGTAAATGGACTTTAACACCTTACAAGCTTTTCACTTACTCCCATTGATCACAAAACCCTCAAGCCTTGACATATAAATGATTTCTTCTAAATAATCATTTAGAAAAACCATTTTTACATCCATTATCCATACTTCATAGTCATAAAATGTAGTGATGGCTAGCATAATCTGAATGGACTTAAGCATGGCTACAGGTGAAAAGATCCCGTCATAATCATCCCCTTGAATTTGAGAAATCCTTTCGCAACCAGCCTTGCCTTATAAGTCTCCACTTCCCCATCTGCATTTATCTTTTTCTCCAAAATGATGATGGGTTTTATCCCTTCGGGTATGTCCCACAAAGTCCATACTTCATTTTCGAACATGAAATCCATCTCGAATTTCATAGCTCCAAGCCAAAGTGTAGAGTCTTTACTCTGTAGCGCTTGTTGGAAGGATATAGGAGTGTCATCATCTAAGAAATGGTCCTCTTTCTTGCCATCTACAAGAAAATCATATTATCTTTCTGATGCACAAAATTCCCTACTAGACCTTCAAATAGATTGTGTGTTTTCGTATACGAATGAACTTGGTTCTCCCATTGGTTCGACCTTTGTGTTAATTTTGTAGATCTCATCCGAATCTACAATCTTGCTATTAATTTTTTTTGACAGACATTCCTATTCTAAAAGGATAACGTGCCGAGAAATAATGACCTTTTGTTCCTCGACATTGTAGAATATATATCCCATCGAGTTTTTGGGATATTCTATAACTTTACACTAGACCAATCCTGCATCTAGTTTATTCATACCAACATTGTCAATGTATGTCGGACAGCCTCACAACTTCAAATATTTAAGTTGGGGTATCCTACCATACCACGTCTTATATGATTGTTTAGGAACAGATTTAATAGGTAAAAAGTTCAACATACGTGCTGCTGTTTCTAGCGCATATCCCTAATAGGACAGAAGTAACTCAGCCTTACTCATCATGGAACAAACCATATCTAACAGGGTTCGGTTTCTTCGCTCTGACAAGGCATTGTTCCGCAGAGCATAAAGTGGAGTAACCTAAGAGATAATCCCATTATCTTTTAAGTATTGTTGGAGATCATGTCCAACATACATCTTTGATCTCATCGAAGCATCTTAATCTTATGGCTTGCTTGGTTTTCTGCTACATTGTTATATATGATAAATTTCTGATAGATATTTGATTTGTTCATCATAAGATACACATATCCCAGTCTCAAGAAATCATTAATGAAGGTAATAAGGTAAGTACTATTATATTTGGTTATTTTAGGCATTGGGCCACACAAATCATTATGTACTAATCCTAAGAGTTCATCAACTCTTTTATTGCTCCCACTAAAGGGTGCTTGTCATTTTAACTCCGAGACATGACTCACATATGTCAAATGATTCAGAATTAATTAATGATAGAAAACCTTCAGTTTTTGATTTGTGTAGTCATTACTTATTAATATGACATGGCCTATAATGCCAATGGTAACTATCATTTATATTTTTACAAGAATATTCACATAACACAAAAAATTAGTATTAATCACATAAATGTCATTGTAACATCCACCACTTGGAGGCCGTAAACCACTAGAGATTGCATCCATCTATAGTTATTATTTTTCGATCACCAAATGGGTAATGTCAGATACATTGATACACAAGGGGCACATGGATATGGAAAAATTTTAAACTCAATTTTTTGAACAAATTTCTCATTCCATTTCAAATCACATTTCATATTTATTACCAAATCCCAATTCGTAAACCACGTTCAGAGAAATATAATTATTACAAATTACACCAAGAGCGACATACGAAGATACCCCTTCGTCGACCAGAGTCCAAATATAGGCAATACACACTTTTCCATTACATCCAATTACACAGCAGAATCAAACAGAAAGAACTCCTAATAACTAGCTTGCCTCTACATGTCTCCGGAAGCTTATTCGTCTAAAGAAGAACCTAAAAACCTTAACTCTCAAACTACTCAAAATAAACCGAGCACATGATAGTTTAAGGGGTAAAATATAAACTTTAAGTCAGAGAAAAAGTCTGGTGTGAATAATAACCAATAACCAACCAACTCGAACCATATAGATATCTAGTGAGACCGCGCTGCTTAGCGTGAGTGGGTTTTCCTCTTACTAGTATCTTAATCCAATTTATAATAACCATATACTGTGCACTTACATCCACAATGGTTAAGACATAACATAATAAAATGTATCATGATGACAAACAAACATGTAATATGCTCTGGATTTACCATCCCATTTACCTGACTATCTATCTCAAGTTATAGTTTCTAGGGTCACTATTAACCTATTAGTTTTCATGGGCTGACTAATAACCCATTCCAAGCTTACGGACTATTTGTTCGATTTTCGTAGTTTTTATGAGATCATTAAGAACCTATTGATGTCTACCAATACCATCATCCAATCATAGTTTTCATAGGGTCATTATGAACCTATTGGATTCTCCAATAACATCATCCAATCATAGTTTTCATGGGGCCACTAGGAACCCATTGGATTCTCCAATAACATCTCTCATTCCATAGTTTTCATGGACTGACTATAAACCTATTGATCTCTATTGAGAACCTGTTCCGGATATAGTTTTCATGGGATCACTTAGAACCTATTGGTCCCTGCCAATAACAATTTTCATAACATAGGTTTTATGGGCTTACTAAGAACCTATCTAAACCAATAATCTTTTGATCAGTCTTAGGCATCCCATATTCTGGTCAGTCTGACCTTTTGGATATAATTTTACTCAGATAGGAGTTAACTCAATGTATATTAATTACTAGGTCAGCCTAGCATGTTATTATGCCCTTAACACCCCAAAATGCAGTTATGGGTTATAAATGAAGGGTATATGATTGCACAAGAGTACACGATAACTGTTCAAATAACACAACAGCATAAACGTCCATGGTTTAATTCCTTGTAATCATTTTCTAATGAAAAATGGTTAATATCCTTAACCCACTGTATTTTGCAAGGAAATCTTCCTCTAAAATTTCAAAGTCGAATGCCATTTCAAAACTCTTTTACATTGCCATATGTTTACTTCAAAATTGAAATTTGGTTCTCTAATTTAAAAACTAAGGCTTTCGACTATATCCTTTAGATCATAATGACATCATGAGTTACCCTCCGTCACTCTCGCTTTCGACAACAAAGAGAAAACAAGCCCTCCATCCCCATCCATTTAACTAATGAGTTTGAAACAAGCGGCCATGCCTTTTTCACCACTCTAATATAGTGGTAGGATCTTTTCGAAATCATTGCATAAGCAATGCGGAGGGCCCTTCCACTACTTCTTTGAAACCAGCGGAAGGACCCTGTTAATGCCATTTATTGGGTGCGACATAACCCTTCCATCTCTATAATTAAACATGATTGCAGAAGGACCCAGTGCGGAAGGTAACTTCCGTAATGATTGGACTTGCTCAAGTATAAAAGTGTAGAAGGTATGTTGTTGACACAATCGATTAATGCGGCACACCCCTTCTGTCCTTGTTGACTACACACTTACGAAGCATATAAGAGTGGAAGGAATCCATTCGACACTATCTACTAGTGCAGAAAGTCTTTTCCATCATAATTGGAACAATTAATGCGGCGGTGCACACTTGTTAAAGTGTATGTATGGGAGGGACCCTTTCGACACTATTAATTAGTGCAGAAGGAATCCTCTTCCTTTATCCTAGACAAGGCAATATGTTAATTACAACGACATTCCTATCACTTTAGTGTTCAAAAAAAAGCATCATCGTATGCTTCCGAAGGTATCAATGCTTTTGAAGGCATCAATGCTATCGAAGGCAAGTGACGTTGCTGTAATTATCATAAAAACTGATTTTTTACTAAGTAAAGCAATTTCTTTTTACATAACCCCTTATGTTGTTAATTTTCTATCGGATAAAAAAACCATTATAAAATTCTTTTCAGAATTTGCTGCTGCATATAATACCCAATGCTCCAATATTTAATTAAAAATTATTAACTAACCTCTTGTATTTAATTAATCATTAAATACCGATCTTTCTAATTAAATACAAAACTCATCCGAATCTCTTGAGAAATCTCAGAAATTCATATAAATTCCAAAATAATAATATCTTTATCATACCAAATTTTCAGCCTAAAAATAATTAACTAATTCCTTAAATTAATTAAAATCTGAAATATCTATTGCTTTCACTCGAAATTCATAATAAATTATCCATGGCTTGAAATATTATGAAAATTTAAACCCATCACCAAAATAATGTTTTACATAACATATTCAAAAATAATGGCAATTGGAAACCATTTTGCATGATTTTAGCCTTACCGAACTACATTATTCCATAAAATCCTTGTTTGAATTTTAACATGGCATTTAAATCAAAACAAATTATCATTCATCCAATTATACGGTTTTAAACCTTAAACCCGAATTAAAACCTTCAAAATGACTTTTATGAGATGGTTTAGATCATCATTCACCATTTTTGGATAAGGAATTTAAGACTTATTCTACACTTTAATCTTCCTAGCTTGAACCTCAACCTCTAATTGATTTTTAAGCTCATCTTCTCCCAGGGTTTATGACCAGCCTTATTTTTCATTTGTTTATGTTTTTGTTTTGTAAGAATTTAAATGAGAACGAGAATGTGGTAAGGAGTTTTAGGGGTTATGGGGTTCGGCAATTCCGTATTGCCCATGCTTTATTCTATTAAGTGTTTAACTTATAAACCATTCTTATAGATTCATTTAGTTAAGGCCAATCCTAATTAGCTTTCAGACCTCAATTTCCTTATCACTGTGGACTCCAAGTAATTCTATTTAATTTATCTAACTAAATCTCTTGAATAATGTTGATCAAAATTATGGGTGTTATAGTCATTTTCAAGAGTACCATCATACTGCAACATTGATCATAAATACCGAAAGGATTCCTTCTTGGGAACTATTTGTCCGACCAGAGTGACATCTTCATCCTCTGACCTGACACCGCTGAACTTGCACTTCATATACTCTGTTTTAGTTCTGCTAAGCCTAAATCCCTTTTATTCGAAAGTTTGTCTCTATAATTCTAGTTGTCTATCAATCCCAATCCTACTTTCATCAATTAGCACAACATCATCAACAAATAACATACACCAAGGAATCTCACCTTGTATGCCCTTCGTAACATCATCCATCGCCAGGGTAAAAATGTAGGGGCTCAAAGCCGACCCTTGATGTAATCCCATATTAATGTGAAACATGGATAATTACAAAAAATTAAACCCATCTCCAATATAATGTTTTACATAACTTATTAAATCCTCATGACATTTGAAACCCAATATAAATGATTTTAGCCTTAAAATTGAATATAAATTTTATCAAACAAACTTGTTGATTATAACATATCATGTAATCCAAGCATATCATCATCAAAATCATCATATTAGATTTAAACTTAATCCTGAAATCTAATGCTCTTTGAAAACAAAAATAGAGATGGTTTTGATTATTATTCACCTTGCTTAGGATAAGGAACTTTAGATTTGATCTTTGATTAATCCCCTTGTTGATTGCTTAGTTGATTTTTCTCCTCTTTTTTCCCTAGGTTATGGCCGCTTGAGCATTAGTTTATGTTTTAGAATTTTGAATTATGAACGTGCAGGGAATGGGAACAAGGATTTAGGGGTCATGGGTGAGGCTATTCCCCATAATTCCCTTGGCTTATTTTTGTATTAATTAATTTATAAAGACATTTCCATAACCCATTCTTTTTATTTAATTAAGCACGACCCTAATTAGATTTTCAAATCTCAATCCTTTTATCACTCATTTATTTATATTATTCTATTTAGTTTATCTAATTAAATCTCTTGAATAATGTTATTAAAAATAAAGGGTGTTATAGGCTCCTTTCCTTAAAATATTTTGTCCATGAAATTCAATAAGGACTAAATACTAGACATAGCAAACATTTGTAATAGCTCCTAACTATCGCACTAGCCTAGTTGACCGACAACGGTCTATATAAAGCAAATATAGAACATACTCTCATAGAAGATCTGGATAAGTATCTCTAATCATATCTTCTGTCTCCCAAGTAAAGTCCTTTTCGTCATCGCTCCACTGAACTTTTACCAACTCGACTGTCTTGTTCCTTAACCTTATCTCATCTTTTGCCACAACCTAAACTAGTTGTTTAACAAAAGTCAAATTTGGTTTTACCATCAAATCTTCAACCCCGTCGGAGGAATAGTAGTCTCTGGATCATGCACATACTTACGAAGATGAGATACATGAAACACATTATGGACACTTGCCTTACTGCTCGACAACTCTGCTATGCATGCGAGCTTTCCGATCCTCTCTATAATTAAGAATGGTCCAACATATCTCGGTGCCAGATCCTTACACCTTTTATCTGCATAACTCTTCTTTCTAGATCGAGCTTCCTTTATTCTTTTTCGGACCGACTACATCTTCACTGTTTCCTCCTTAACTGGATCTGGACCCAAGGCTAATCTGTCTTAAGTTTCCAACCAACATGTTGATGATTTGCATGACCTTCCATACAAAGCTTTAAAATGCTCCATTCCTATATTAGTCTGATGACTATCATGATAGGAAAAATTCAAGAAGTAGGTGATGTTCCCAAGATCCACCAAAGTCAAGCACATAAGCTCTTAACATATTCTCGAGTACCTTATTGACTCTCCCTGTCCGCCTTTCCGTTCGAGGGTGATATGCAGTACTCATCTTAAGCTTGGTACCTAATACATCCCGTAGATTCTTTCGAAATTTATTAGTGAACAAAGCATCTTTGTCACTAACTATACTACTAGGAATCCCATGAAGTCTAACTATGTCCTTTATGAACAATTTAGCTAAAACAAATGCCATCCTCGTTGACTTAACCAGAATGAAATGGGCACACTTCGTCAACCTGTCCACTATGACCCATATACTTTCATTTCCTCTATTCAACATTAGAAACCCATCTATAAAATACATGGATATCGAATTCAATTTCCAAACTAGTATATCTAAAGATTGAAGCAACCCACTCGATTTCTGATGTTCGGCCTTCACTTGTTGACAGTTTGCATACTGTCTAACCCATAAGCCAACATCCTTCTTCATACCTTCCCAGTAGAAGCTCCTCTTCATATCTTAGTACATCTTGGTTCCTCCATGATAAATAATAAATTTGGATTGATGACATTCCCTAGGAACTTCTTTCCTTAAGTCCTTAACATTCGGAACATACAACCATCCCTTCCTTCACAACCATTCCCTTTGGTCAAGACTAAAGTACTTTAAATCATCGATCTCCGGTCCAATCTCAAGCCTTCTAATCTTCTCGGCTAATAATGGATCCTCTTTCTGCTTAAAAGAAATTATTTCAATCAACACTGGTTGAACTTCTAAATATGACAAAATAGAGGTGCTCTGACTAGAACTGGCAGTCGATCTTAACAGCACACTACAAGTGGTCAAAGATTTTATATCTTTCCATTTTGCCAACATAGCCAACACCATATTCTGATGTTTTCTGCTAAGAGCATCCCGTACTTTATTTCCTTTCCCAAATGTATACCCTATATTAAAATCATAAGCTGCTAAGAACTCCAGTCACCTCTTCTATCTCATATTCAACTCATTCTGAGAGAATAAGCGCCTTAAGAACTTATGATCTATGTATAGCTCAAATCTCTCTCCTAAGAGATAATGTCTTCATATTTTCAATTAAAATATCACTGCTTCCAACTCCAGATCATTAGTAGGATATCTTAATTCATGCGGTCTAAGCCGTCGTGAAGCGTATGCAATGATTTTTACCCTTGTGCATCAACACAGCGCCTAATTCGGTCCCACGTGAGGTATACACCACCAACCCTTGGTTTCCATTTGGAACTACTAACACAAATGTGTTGATCAAAATATGCTTTAACCTAAGGAATGCTTCTTCACAATGTCGAACAAAATAAACTTCACGCCCTTCTTGGTCAACTTAGTCAAAGGCACTGCTATCCGTCAAAAATCCTTAATGAATCTCTAGTGATAGCCAGCAAGTCCAAGAAAACTTCTAGTCTCAGCCACCATCTTTGGTCTCTCCCAGTTAGTAACAGCTTTGATCTTATCTGGATCAACTAACAAACCCATCTCTGAAACCACGTGACCAAGAAACTTAAAATCTTTCTCCCAGGAATGACAGTTGGAAAACTTCGCTTTTAGTTGATGCTGCCTCTACGTCTCGAGCACTACTCTAAGATGAATTTCATGCTTTCTTTCATCCTTATAATGTACTAAAATGTCATCTATAAACACCAATACGAACCTATCCAAGTACTCTTGGAAAAATCCATTCATCGGATCCACAAAGAAAGCTTGTGCGTTCATTAACCCAAATGGCATCACTAACCATTCGTACGAACCATACCTAGTTTGGAACGTTGTCAACAGAATCTGTCCTTTGCTACTCTTAACTGATGGAAGCCTGTCGCCAGATCCATTTAGGAAAATACTCTGGCTCCATACAACTAATCAAACAAATCATCTATTCTCAACAAAGGATACTTATTCTTAATCGTCTTCTCATTCAACCTACGATACTCGATACACATCCTTAATGACCGATCTGGTTTCTTCATAAACACCGTGGCCGCTCCCTAAGGCGAACTGCTTAGTCTAATAAAATTTCTCCCTTTCAGATCCACTAGCTGCACCTTCAATTCCTTCATCTCGATCGGTGTCATTCTCCTAGGTGGTCTACTAACAGATTCAACTCCAGGCACAAGACCTATCCGAAATCCAACAGCTCGTTTCGATGGTAGTCTTGGAACTTGTTCAAAAACAACTACAAATTCTCTTGCTACTCGAACCTGACTTAGCTCTTCTTCCACTTTCATAGCTCTTAAAAAAGCACAAGCACTTTGGTCAGAATCCTCCACTGAGAATATTATTCGGTTATGATTATCAGTGTGTCTCAACAATATTTTTCTATCTTGGCAAAATATCCTAGCATCATGTTTACCCAACCAATCCATACCTAAAATGATCCCGTAGTCTACGAATTTGGAAAGATACATACTGCATGTAAACATATAACCTAACAAATCAAGTTATGCCTGGTCACATCTCATTCCCAGAGTTTCATACCTTCTATCAAATTCGCAACCTTTAGGAAGTTAAAAGATAGGTGGGTTCTAAACATAACCTATCAACTAAACACCGAGATATAAATGAATGTGATGCACCGATATCAAATAGTGTACCCTAACCTGTATACTTTGAATCAAAAGCATACCTTCCATCATAATCTTCCATTTCCAACAGCAGTTGGCCTAGCGGATGATGGCCCAATAACAAAGACTTTTCCCTTGTCTACCCTGATTGGTTCTGGACATTGATTCTTATAATGCCCAACCTGGTCGCAATTAAAGCATTTCACACTCTTTTTGTTTGCGACCTTCTTCCCCGTGCTAGTTTTGCATTCATGAGCATAATAACCTTTCTTTTCGCACTTAAAGCAAACCAAATTAGCCTTTGCCTTCTTGGAAGCTTCCCCCTTCTGAGTTTCTTTCTTTTTAAAGAACTTCCTCTCCTTACCCTGAGAACCCTGGCTTTAAACCGGCTTCTCCTTCCCATAAATAACAAGCATTTCTCATTTCGGGTTGCCATCTCCACATCAACACTACAAGGATCACGAAGATGTGACAGGATCGCCCTAGCAATCTCGGGTCTCAATCCCCGATAAACTTCTCATTCCTCTTGATGACGGTGCCAACGGTAACATATCCATATCTGGATAGCTCATCAAACTTTAGGAGCATACTCAACTACCGATATATCTCCCTGCATCAAATCCGTGAACTTTCTCAACATGCCAACTTAGCAACTTCAGACAAAAATCTCTGCTCGAATCTCCTCTGAAATTCTGCCTAAGTCAACTCTTCCTCGGGGACTCCAGCAGTATCACTATTCTACCAATGAAGCGCTGCTCCCTACAACTACCTAGACGCTATTCTCCTATTCTTCTCAATATTCAATCCCATTGATTGCGAAGATTATCTCACAATGCAACATATAATTCTCAACTTCTATGGCATCCCCCGTTCCCATAAATGGCTTCCCTCAGGAGTGGTGTAATCTCTGCTCAACTTAGCATAGTTGTTTCCAATTGGAGCCGTGGGATTAGCCTCTCCAACATTCCCGACTACTTCAGCAGCTGCTTCTACTTGCATCGGATTGATGAGAACTGGTACATCATCCACATATCTACTGGTGGATTTCCAGCACCTACAATGGCATCTGCATTTTGATTAGCATTTGCCTATTGATTCAGGTTCCTCCTGGTGGGTTGAACGTTTTTGTTTGTTGTGGTTCTTCCTCCGCCGAGATTTCCTCTTCCATTTCTTGCCTCCATATCTTCCTTTCTCATAAATCAGCATATGAGCCTCAGTAAGATATAGAAGAATGGTCTAAGAGAGTTGAGAATACGTACTTATATATATATATATCAAATACATGTACGTTACTACATCATTAACCCAAACCCCGATCTTATTTTCTGATTCATTGGATTATGTTCAAAAAATATATTTTAGGCTTAATTTTCTTTTATTTTTTCATAAACCTATGCATCGATACCAACTTGTAGCATTCCCCACTTGGAGGCCCAAAACTAAAGGCGACGGATGCTGCAGTCATCCCTAATTTTTAATCCTCAGCGACCAAATATGGTAATGTTAGATACATTGATATAACAGAAACATATGGATAAGAGAAAATTTTAAAATCATTAAACAACTTTCACATCCCATTTCAAATCATTTCAAATTCAGTACATAATCCCACGTTTGAGAACCATGTTTAGAGAAATTATAGTTATTACAATGTACATCAAGAGTGACATGTGAAGATGCCTCCTTGGATGATCAAGGTATATATATTTAGGCAATTAAACAAATTTATCTTTACATCAAAACACAACGGAATCAAAATAGTAAAATATCTCCTATTAGCTAGCATGCCTCATGCACATCTCCGGAAGCTAATTTGTCTAAGGAGAACCAGAAAACCTCAACTCTCAAGCTACTCAAAATTAATAGAGCACCCATGAGTTTAAAGGGAAAACATAAACTTTGAGTCAGATATAAAGCCTGGTATGAATAATAACCTTCCATTTTAAATCATTTAGATATCTAGTGAAACCATGTCGCTTAGCATAATGGGTTTTTCCCTCACTAGTATCTTATCCAAATATTTATAATGACCATATACCGTGCTTCTGCATCCACAATGGTTAAAAAATAGCAATTTAAAATATTATGATGATATGAAAACAAGTAAATTATTTTAGATTTCCTATCCCCATTCATTTGACTATCTGTCTCAGTTATAGTTTCTAGGGTTGCTATTAACATATTAGTTTTCATGGGCTAACTAATAACCTATTTAAAGTCTACGGACTATCTGTCCGGTCTCGTAGTTTTCATGGGATCACTAAGAACCTATTGGCCACCGCCAATAACTTTAAACATTTATTTCATGGGTTCTCCTGAACCTATTAGTATCTCCAATAAATCCCCTTATATCATAGTTTCAAAGGTTGACTATGAACCTATTGATTTCTGTCAATAACTTAATCTGTATATAGTTTTCATAGGTTCACTAAAAACCTATTGACCCCTACTAATAACTCTTAATAAACATAGTTTTCATGGATTTACTATGAACCTGTCTAAACTGACAACTTCTTAATTAGCCTTTGGGCATCCTATATCTTGGTCTACCCCACATTCTAGATGCAATTCTACTCATTTAGGAGTTAATTCAATTTATATTCACTACCGGATCAACATAGCTGGTTATTCTGCCCTTTTTCTCCCCAAAATACAGTTATGGGTCCAATATATAGTGAATATGTATATTAGAAGAAGAAAACATAATAACATAACAATATTAACATTAATGATTTAATATCCTTGAACGCTATTAAACATTGTTAATCTCTTTGACCTATAGTTTTATCAAAGAAAGCTTCTTTAAAAACTCTATACTTAAAAGCCATTTCAAAACTCCTTTATTTTGCAATGGGTGGTTTTCCTTTAAAAATGAGATTGGGTTTTTTGATTTGAAAACTAAGGCTTTCGAACCCTTAGACTTTCACTTTAGAAACCATTAGAATAACTCTTTCAAAGCATTCAAATCTTCTTTTCAAAACACTAAGCATAGGCCTTCCGAAACCATCAAAACATACTTTTCAAAGGTATTAAAGTAATTCATAGAAGCATAGCTTCGAAACTATTTGAAAGTACCTCTTTCGAAACTATTGATTTTTATCCTTTAAAAATAACTTTTGGGTCAAAGTGAATATAAACGAAAGTACCCCTTTCGAAACATTTAACCTTTAAATAAAAATGATTGGGGAAAATTGATGGCTCAGAACCACCCTTTCAAAAGCATTAAGCATTTAAGTAAAACATTTGGAAGGGTAGCTTCGCAATTCCTTTTGAAGCCATTGCCTTCAAAACCTTTAGTATAAATGCTTTTGGAGCCCTTCTAAAAATATTGGGAAGTGTCTTATTGAATTTATAAAATAAAAGCTACCTTTTTAACATGTTGATTACTTCAATCCATTCGAAAGCATAAAGGCGGCAACATGGTTTCGCTTGGGTTCAAACTACCCTTTCGAAAGCATTGATTTAAAAACAAGGCAACTCATTCGAAGGCTACTCTTTAAACAAAAGGGCAAGTGGCATTTCTTTGCATAGTAAAACAAAGGCCTCGACCACTTCAAAAGTTTGGTCTCGACTCCATACATACCGCCATTCTAAAATCCACTATGTAACAACGCACTGATACCTTATGTATTGGTTTCGACTTGGTAGAGGCGAACGAATAAGGTCGAAAGGTAGCTATTGGAAGTAGAGAAACAATAAACTAATGTAAAACTGTATTGTTTTCCTTTTTAAGTAATACCTTTTCAAATAAATTGCTTATTTGTAAAAATCTAATTGGTTGCCATAAACTTAACTAAAATCTTTTCCTAAAAGACTGCCAAATTCATCTCGGATTTAATTAAAAATAATTAGCAAAGAAGTCCTTCCCTTAAGCAAAAAAATTTAGACATTAAGTCCTCCAACTAAATTAATTTAATTTCCATAGTAAATTACTTAAGAATAATCCCCCAAAATTCTCAAAATTCATTTTTATTATATTATCTAACATATAAAAGTTTCTGACCAAATTCCTTTATATAAATATTGAAATTAATTTCTAATACCAATTGTTCATATTTTCCTTTGAAAATCATAATAAATTACCGATGGCTTGGATAATTACAAGAATGAAATCCATCTCCAAATAACGTTTTACATAACATATAAAATCCTCATGGCATTCGAAACCCAATATAGATGATTTTAACCTTAAAATCAAATAAAACATTTATCAAACAAACTTGTTTGATTATAACATATCATGTAATACAAGCATATCATCATCAAAATCATCATAATGGATTTAAACTTAAAATCAAAATCTAATGCTCTTTGAAAACAAATATGGAGATGGTTTTGATTATTATTCACCTTGCCTAGGATAAGGAACTTGAGATTTGATCTTTGATTAATCCTCCTTGCTTGATCGTTTTGCTCTAATTGATTTTTCTCTTCTTTTCCTCCTAGGTTATGGCCGGCTTGAGCTCTATTTTATGTTTTAGAATTTTGAATTATGAACGTGTAGAGAATGAGAACAAGGGTTAAGGGGTTATGGGTGCAGCTATTCCCCATAATACCCTTGCCTTATTTCCTTATTAGTTAATGTATGAAGACACTTCCATAACCCATTCTTTTTATTTAATTAAGCACGATCCTAATTTTATTTTCAAATCTCATTCTCCTTATCACTCTAATATTTGCATTATTCTATTTATTTTATCTAATTAAATATCCTGAATAATGTTATTAAAAATTAGGGGTGTTACATACTCCTTCGAATAAAGGTTTATAAAACAATTTTGAAACCCGCTTATCAAATTGTCCACTTTCTTTGGAGCCATATGCCGAAAAGGCACCACTACTAGTCTTAAATCTCAATTGAGATCAATTCAAAACTAAATTTATCATTGAGGAGGGAGATCAGAAACTTCTTTGAATGCATCTAGATAATCCTTCAATACGAGTGTACATGATAGCTTTTCCTACGATAGGCTGAGAAAATACAAATATGTCTCCATTACATAAATATTGGGCTTGCAAAATATAATCAAATCAAGTCCTTCGCCATTTCTTAATCGAATTATCCTCCTATCACAACCCAACACTATCCCATAACGAGACATCTAATCGATCCTAAAATCAACCCATACCCCAAAAAGTTTATTACATGTGCATCATAAGGAAACTCCACATCATGGATGACCAACTTTAATTATGACATAACATCGATAAATGGGTCAATCTTCTAATAGAATTCAACATCGAAATACATACATGCACAATGTCAGGTTTAAGGGCTAAATTATCGACCAATGCACTTGCTATGAATGAATGAGATGCACTTGTGTCAAATAAAGTACAAACAAGAGAATCAGATAAAATAAAGACCTTCGATCACAATCATTTCCTCTTCTCCTAAGCAGATGGTGGTGCTTTACTGGAGGTTGGAACAACATCCAAAGCTTATGTTTTCTCTATCCGACCTTCACTTTTCAAAGTTGGGCGACCCATTTTCATATGTCTGAATTGATCATGATTAAAACACGTTATTTTCTTATGAGTCGAGGTTGCCATACAATCCTTCGCTATATGTCCCACTTAGTTGCAGTTATAACACTTACCATTCGAAAGGTTTGATGTACAGTTCTTGGCCATGTATTCCACCTTATGACATCTATGACAATCAACCACCTGCTTTTTGCCTTGCCCTCCTTGTGTTCCATTTCCTTTATGTTTGCTTTGCCATTAACTCTCTCCTTCCGTAGCCTGATCCTTAACCAAAGTTCCATTTAAAGAATTCAATAGTGATGCCTCCACTAGTTCGTCAAACGTTGCTTCATTCGATACTTGATTCTATGCAAGCTCTATAGAGGTGAATTCAAACCCTTTGCAAACTTCATCGCCTTCGTCTATTGGGTATTAACTAACTCAAATCCAAATCTGACCAACTCATTGAATTGAATTAATTACTCTTTTACCATCATATCTCATTATTGAAGATGAATAAATTTCTTTAATAACAAATCTCTCTCAGCACCAGAAATTAACTTCGTCTCAAACCTTATCTTGAACATCCTCCAAGTAATAGTATTCTCATCTAGATTGTTGTCATCATCTCCACCAACATGCCTCTCCTTACAATTTCCAAGCATTTAGCTATCTCATAGTAACATTACCAAGTCCCAATACATTGAAAATCATCTTACAATTATTCAGACATGCCCGAGTCAACGAGTATGCTTCCATCTCGAAAAAGGCTTTCCACTAAGGCTAGAGAAAACCCTACAAAGCTTAGGAAAGTCAACAGTTAGAGGTGCTAGGGCTGCAATTGCACCTTGATTGGTAGTGATGGTAGTGGCTATGGATTCATTCGGGTTGGCACTTGCTTTTTTCGTTGTCTAAATATAGCATCTGAACCTATTCGAATATTAGCTATGGGAATATCAAGTACATCTGCTTAGGTGCTAAACCCACCCTAGTCTCTACACCAATAGCATTACCTATGTTGGTCGCTATTCTAATTTTGACTGAATTACTCATTTCAACTATATGTAAAAATGGAATTCATTAGCAACTCCCTAATAGATAGTAAACAAAACTAGAACAGCAAGTGGTGTGTGCATATCTAGCTGATTCATATATATATATATATATATATATATATATATATATATATTACATGTATATCTAATAGAGAATACAATTACGCTCCATCAATACGTTCCTAGTTCCTATCGTTGTTTCTGACATATCTAATACCAAATGTAATAACCCACCCTCTTGGCCCCTTGTCCAACGCCCAAACCGATGTCAATACTCGTGAAACGAAAGGACTAGTCATTGGTTGAGATATAATAAATAGCTGATATCGACAGATACAGTAATAACTATTTACTTTTAGATTCTAACAACGAAAAAACAATAAATAATACATCAATAATAACCGTAGTCATATCACCATAACATGTCTATGATGTCAAATAAATAATTTTGAAAAATACGAATACAACCCAATCCATACACCAAGTCAAATCCAAGTCACACCATTTACGTCGTATACAATATATGCAAATGAGTCTCTATCTGTGATACCATCTCATCCCCAAACCCCATCAACCTGGATATATGTACAAGAGGGGAAAATAGGAGTTAGTCAAACATAAGTTCGGTAAGTGAGCCATACTTTACTCTATATATACTATAAAAATTATATTACAAAATAATACGAGTCTACCGCTCAATCACGTCATATCCCATCATCATGTCACACCTGATTATTATACACGTCTAGTCATACTGCATCATCTCTACGTGCACTTCCATAGATTGGCCTCGTGCCTTACTGGATTGCCTATTGCTCATTGTCATGTAAATCATGTATGAGACTCACTTTCGTGGACCTCCCTAAGCCTACACGGTGGCCTGTTATCCTCGAGCTAGTTGGAATCATGCCTTGGATTTCCCATAGCCTATTGGGTCACTTAGCATTTACCTTCACCACCTAGTCTTCCAAAGCAATAAAGGGGAGCAATGTAATACCTAGATCACCTACTCGCGTCATAGGTCAGTATCAGCATCCATATTTGTATCAAGATCTATATCTGTATCCATATCCGTGTCTACATTCGCATCCACATCTATATCCACATCCACCATATCTATGTAACGGGATACCTGCTTAAACCATCGGCACATTCACATTCACATTCATCTTTGTATCACATTTTCATATAAGAATAACATACATATCTACTTCAAAGAGAAACCATTCATCATACACATTTATTCAATTTGTAACACCATTATCTGCCTTATCAATAGGCTTAAATCACTTTCATAAAATAATAGGAACTTAATCCGTATAGATAATCGTTAATTTATATAGACCCTTACAGGTCCTCGTTCAACCTACCTTGAACTATAGTGCACCAATGGACCGGTTGGGGTGACTGGTGCATCGGTGTATACGTTTTTCTTGGTAGTTATCAATTTGTGAATTTGATTGTTTTTTCTTGTCATTTCCATCTCTAGTCGCCTCTACTACACCTCTGATCATTTGAGAACGTCCCCGGTACCTAGAATTATGGTTTTAAGTCCAATTTACCTTGTTATCACACCAGTTTACGCATATATTCATCATATTTCTATAAAATAGTGTAAATATAACTCTAATTTATTATTTATAATCAAATCCAGACCAAATCCCCATTAATCTAATTTTAAGTGTATATATGTTTATCTACACTATTATAGCCAACATATTACAATTATAACATCGTGATTGCATCATATAAAGAGAAAAGGATGAATCACTTATAGAAATCATCATTCACTATCTGAATCTTCGTTGTCTTGCATACAGAGTTTCCTCACTTAAAAATTCAGCCTCCAACTTATTGTAGATGTGTAGCCTTCCTTGCTAGTTTCACAATGCCACTAGTGTCTGAGTTTAGAGAAAGATATAGTGATTTTTGTATTTGTGTGTAAATATGAAGAAGGAGCGATCAGTTTTGAAAATTAAAATGTGAGTATTTGAGTTTATTTTAAACTAAAAGAGGGAAAGAAGTCTGCTCAAATTCAAATTTCAAACTCTATGTTTTGGCACCCAATCGACTAAGCACTATGCCAATCATAATTCCTCCATATGAACTCCAAATAACGCTAGCCAAAATATTACGCAGCTCAAAAAAAATGAGGCAGTCGAGTCGGCATAGATTTCGTCATCAAATTTCAAAGTTGTAAAAATACCCATTTCTCTCCATATTTAATTTTTTTGACAAAGCCAGCGGGATTGACTAGCCCCCTAGTAGTTTATTGATGAACCTTAGAAAAGAAAACCGACCAAGACATGCTTTGGAAGGGGTCATGGTACAAAAACAAGAAAATGTGATAACAAGGTACACCAATAACAAAGAGATCAAAGTCAAACAAGAAAAAAGATTAACAAAGAATGCTATCACAAAAAGGCACTCACGATGTCATCATGAAAATCATATTTTGAACTAACCATTCCAACCATTATTTCGTGAAGTATTTTATCAAGGGACCGGTCTCTAGATTGTCTTTTAGAAAAAAACACAATTGAGTTCCTCTCTTCCCAAACCAACTATAACAAAGACTTTTTGAGTGAATAGCATGACAAATGATATTATATTCTTCCATCTAGTGGCCTTGTATATCAATGACCATTCAATTGCACTTATGACTTCAACATTACTCCTTCCTAATCTTTGCATTATATTATTCCACAAATAGTAGATTTGAGAGCAGTTTGAAAAATATGTGCAAAGTATCCTCCCCTTCCATGTTACAAAAAGGACACAACATATCAGTTATCTCCCCCTATAGAGTAGGTTTGCTTTAGTACGAATTACATTCCTGAAAATCTTCTAAAGAAGAAGATTCTCCCTTTCACTGTTGTGTTTTATCCTAAATCATCTTGCTCTAAGTGAAATCACCTACGTCGGTATCCACGGCAATGATTTTATGAACTTTTGAGATTTCAAATCCATAGTGCTTCACAGTCCATTTTATATTATCCAAAACATAAAAATGGTAAGGTACTTCATGAAAGTTGGTCCATAGTGGCCTTATCACCTGATTAGTTGAGTATAGGAGCAGAATGTGGCCATCTTGAATAAACTCAAAAGCTTTAGCCTGAGAATGAATACCAGATTGCTGAATTTGTTGAGCATTAAGGTCATCACTCAAGATGAGACTAGTCTTCAGCTAAGAATCGTGCTAGAAACTGACCTTGCCAGTAAAGGTAACTTCATATTTGACTAAAGGAAGGATAGTTTGCCTTATTTTGAATAAATATATTTCTCCATATCCAACTGCAGTTTTGGGGTGGCCTCATCTTCTAGAAATTGCTATTACCAACGATGTGCTTATGTGGCCATTGGAGCTAGATTTTTTCTTTGTTGCAAAGTATATCCTCATTGAATTTAGCAATGGATGCCCTATTCCATAGTGCTATTTTTTTGATACCCGGACCATCCTTACTTTTTGGATACTCTAGTTTTTAGAAAGAGCATAGAATAAGCTTAGTAGAGTGAATGGATCCATGCTAGAAGAATCTAAGCATGGCACTTCTGATCTTTTGAATTAGCTTAGATGGAAGAATAAAAGTTCTTAAACAATAAACTATCATAGGAAATAAATGACTGAATTGATCAAGGTTTGCCTACCTACTAGGCTTAGAAATCTATTCGACCAGTTATCCATTCTTTTCAGTATTCTCTCATAAAGTGGCATACATTGAGCTTTAGTGATTCTAGAAGTGGCCAATGGAACACCAAGGTAATTCAGAGTTTCATTTCTTGGTTGTAAGGAGGTGGCACTGTAGATCAGGTTCTTGTGAGAATCACTAACTCCAGCTACCATAATATCTGATTCGGACAAGTTAATTTTAAGACCATAAATGCTAAAAAAGAGATCAAGACCATCAAAGATAGCTACAACTGAAGTCATGTCAGGTTATGTGAATACTACCAAATCATCAACAAACATAAGGGACGTTATTTGAAGGTCCTTGCACCTTGGGTGGAGTTTAAATCGACCATTTTGAACTAGTCGATTAAATATCTGGGTTAAGACTTCCATCACAATTATAAAAAGATTTGCAGATAAAGGATCACCTTGTCTTATGCCTTGCTTGCTATTGAAATAGCCAACACTGTTACCATTTACAATACGAGCATAAATCCATGCCACAATGTGCTTAGGAAAATTCATCATAGACATTATCCTCACAATCGAATCCCAGTAAAGAGAGTCAAATGCCTTAGAGATATCTAGCTTTAGCATTGCCCTGGGTGAAATACGAGCATTACAGTAACCTTTAAGTAATTCATGTGTCATTAATACATTGTCAAGCATGCTTCTTAAAGGAAGGAAGGCTTCCTTATTAGGAGAGATGATTTGACGTAGGACAACTTTGAGTCTAGAGGCAATAATCATTGATAGACACTTGTAAATAGTATTGCAACAGGAGATTGGTCTATATTGGTGAACACAATCAGCATTCTTGACATTGGGATGAGAGCAATATCGGTGGTATTGATCGAGTTGAGCATTTTACATTTGTTGAAAAAGTTGTGGACTGCCATATAAGCATCATGCTCAATTATACTCCAGCAAGTTGTATAGAAGAAAGCAGTAAAACCATTAACCCCCCACAGGAATTAGGGTTCAAATAGAAGATAGAATTCTTTATTTCAGTGTTTGTAACAGCTTCACTTAGGATGTTGAAGTCCTGCTGATTAATCTTAGGAAACTGTAAGCTTTCAAGCTTTTGGAGGTTTGGAGTAAAACTAGCAGAGTTGCCTAATAGTTTCCTGAAATAAGTATGAAACATATCATTTATCATTGCAGGGTCAATTGGGGCTTACCATCTTGATTAAAGAGTTCATTGATGTTTTCTCTAGTGTGTTTAGACTTCAGAGAAGAAAGGCAGAAGGCTGTATTTCTATCCCCCTCAGAAAACCGGCACATTCTCAGTTTTTGCTTGACCATCTGTGACTCCATTTGCAGAGCTTCATTGTATTGATTTAACAAATTTGTTTCTATGGTAGCTAGTGAAGAGTCATCCATATTCCTTTACATTGCAGTCTGAATTTTGAACAACTCATCTCTCAAAGCAGTAGATGATAAATCACCCCTCCTAAAAAATTTCTTGACCATTCCTTCAATAATTGCTTTATTGCCTTAAGTCTAGACTGCAAAATAAACATAGGGTTGCTAGAAATTTGTTAGGCCAAGCCATCTTCATAATGTTCTGAAAATCAGGTTCTTAATCCCATATATTATAAAATTTAAAATTTGAATTTTCTTTCATGGCCACATCACCAAAAGAAAGACTTTGAAGGGAATGACCAGAAAGACTTGGCAAGGGAAGGAAGTTGAAAATATTAGGCCATTTTTGTATTGAGAAGCTTCTTGGGGAAGGTCTGCTAGGGTAGTTCCAAGAAAAGGATGTTCCAGAGGATTTTGATTTGAATTAAATTAGAGTTTTCAATTGCATTATTAAGAGGTTTGATTTTAGCAAGTGACGATGCATTGCTATCATACCCACCGGATAGTTTCAGTACACAATAGAAATCTTCTAGGGCTAACCATGGGTGAGCTTCTTGTCTAAAAGAAGGGAAAAGATTGAAAAGCCCTTGCCTAGAAGAAGAGGAGTTGTCAGCATAGACAACGGAGATGTAAAATGAAGTAGAGGAAGGGAGGTAGGTGGAGTGCAAATGAATGATTTGTCTAGTTGAAAGAATAGGAGAGAGTTTGAAGATGAGGGGATTATGGATGATTAAAATTCTGCCATATGGTGCATCACTTAGGTTATGGTCCATCACCCAAGAAGGATTGATATATTTTGCAGCTCTAACTGAAAGAGCGGTATTAGGTTTTATTTCTAAAATAGTAAGAAGCTTCAGATTGTGTTCCTTATCAATTATTTACATTGGTCAACCTTTATATCACCATGGACTCCTCTAATATTCCATGATCCTATCTTGTGTATCATTGGGTAAACTATTGATTACCTAGAAGTTTCTTTTTGTTACCCCTAGTCATAGGGGTGTGTTGCTACCTAATTTTAAGAATTATTGAGTTGGTTTCACCTTTTGCATTTAAACCACCATCCAGTGACTTGCCTCTCTTGTGATTTTTTGGTTTGTTTGTTGATGAGGGAAGGTTAGATGCTTTGGGAGAAGGAAAAAAGAGAGGTAGATGAATAAAGGAGTAGGGCTAGGTCTTTCTAAGCTGGAGGAGGAATGATGTGGCCATAGGGATGGGAGATTGGTGGTAGATGAGGTAATTGAAGAGGGACTGAAGAATTAGGGCTAGAAGATGAAGCTTGCATGGAAATTGTGGCAGATAGAGTGTTATAATTGGTTGGAACATGCAGAGGAAAAGATGAGACAAGTTTATCATTGACATTTATGTTGTGCACATGCATAACATTTATATTTGATTCAACTATGAGATCCAACTGGAGGTCACGAGAATTTGGATTATATGATAAATTAATTTGATTAGAAGGGGAAACTATTGAAAGTGAGGATAAGTGGGTAACCCTTTCAGGTAAGGTGTTATTATGATTAGACAATTTTTGAGCTAGATCATTTGTTACACATGCACTTTCAAATTGCAACGTGTTATCTGCTTGTTTAGCTCTCACTTCTAATATTTTGCTATTAGCATCAACTATTTAACCAGCACCTTGTTCTGCTAGAGGATCATCTAGAGAAGCATTTGGTTCAGCAAGTTCACTCATTACACAAACATTTGGCTCAACCACAGGGTCAAGCACAATGACCGTGGTTTATTCAGAGCATAACTTCTCCTTTATAGATTCATTGACCATGTTGAAAATAGATTCATTATTCAAGTTCTAATCCGATTCATTCATGTCATTTAGAATCTCAAACCAATTGCTAGTGTATATAAGAATTTTATCATCACTGACGACACCTGGAGCTTGTTTTTTCCTTTATCTTTTGTCCCACTTACTATTTCACCTTCTTCCAATTTCTTTCTTGAATAATCATGGTTTTCTCATCAAATTTTTCATCAGAATTATGAACTCCATCTTCAATTGGCTTTGTTCTTTTTCTTTTTGCCTTGCTTATCATCTGTACCTTTAAATTTGTTCTAAAATATGATTTTTTTTAAACTTTAGCTCTAACTATCTGAACATCTCGCTTATCCCCTTTACTTATGCTTTCTTTCACCTCCTTTTGCTTACTTGGATTATCCATTTTATCAAAAGTCTTTATATCAAGCCTAAACACTCTACATTTAGTACAGATATCCGGCTTCCATAAATATCTTACTTCAATGGTTTGAAAATCACAATCAACTAATTGAACTGGGAATGAATCAACAAGCTCCTTGTCTAGCTTTACCTTAATCATACAGTTGGTGAAGTCAAGTCTCTCCATTTTCTCTGTTGACCCACTCATGCAATGCAGCTTCCCCAATCTACAAGCTAACCAATTAACACTAATAGGCGACCATGAAAGTACGGGAATGTTAAAAAGCTTAACCCATTCTAGAACTGATGAGATGCCACCATGTACTTTCCAATGATGGGGTCCCATAGTTTGATGATCAACAATTTGTTTCGCATGATAACAGGATCACTATGTAGAATCTTACTTCTTCCTGCTCATAAGAGAAGAGGAAAAGAAATACAAATCATCCGATTTTACTTTGATGGAACCCTTAAGCTTTCAAACTTTCTTTAAGGTGTAAATAAATGTTGAGTATGACAATGGCATGTTAAGGAAGAAGCCTAATAGATAACTATTCCATACCTTGGTTCTAGCTTCAACAACCGCAAGTGGTAGAACAAGGCATTCATTAGAGAAGGAGGGGTTCATGTCAACAGGGATGTACTTCACCACATTCCTTCGTTTGTTGCGAAACAAAGAAGTTCATTTCTGTTGACCTAGGTGGGTTGGCATTGGAAGTAGATGGTGCAGAGGAAGCAAAAGGAAAGAAGGAAGGGATATGAGGAGAAAAAAGAGTAAGAGAGGAGGAAGGATAAGGAGAAGGATCGGGAGGAGGCGGTGAGTCAGGTTTAGGAGGTGACTGCGAAGTGATAGGGTGATGGATAGTAGCATGGTTATAAGAAGAAAAGTACAAAGGGGAAGGGATATGAGGCATGGGACATGCCATGAAAAGGTGTTGTATCATTTATTTTATTAACATATTAAGTTCAATTATTTTTTCATTATCATTTTATTAATATCTAATTAAAATATTTACTAATTTTTTGAAGTATTACAGAAAATCGGCAGCGTGACTTTATTCTTGAGGTGCTTCCGATCCATCTTGACTCGAGCCACCCTTTATTTGGTGGACCATCCTTAACATGATTATTGACATCATCATGCATATCACTATAATCGTCACTATTGTCATCATTAGGTTTATTTTCCATTTCACTCCCCGATTCATCATTATTCGATGAAAGATCATAAAAGTTGAGAATTTGCAGGATCAATTGGATCATCATTCCCAAAATTAGAGAAATCTCTTGGAATGCGATCAAGAAGGATGTCGAAATTTCCTTTTTAATCAACTCTAGTGAAATGAAGAGAAGGAAAGTCCACATTCGGGCATCGACTAATGTTATCTTTATAAAGGATATTTTTTACATTATGAGGATACTTCATTCTTTACATTATGAAGAGTTGTTTTAATTTCTTAAGAGAGAGGTCCTTTTTTGCCAACTACTTTTCCAAAATTAAAAATTTATTTGAAGCCTCTTTGAGGTTGAAAATTTCAAGCTAGGCTTGTTTACATATCCTCATGACTCAAGGAAAGCTCTTTCTTCAAAGCATTTAACTTTTTTCTCGTGTTGTGGGTTTTATTCTTCTCCAAGTTAAATTAGGTTGTGATTCAGATAGTTTGGATGGATGAAGAGCCATTATTTGGAGATCTAAACTTCATTCTTAAGGGTCTTTATTTTCTCGGACAATGAGGATTTTTTTTCTTGTAGTGACGACATATCTTAGGAGGAGGATAAAGACATTTTCTCAAGGAGAAGTAGATGTTTTCCAATCTTAAAGGAATATTAACAATAAATTGATAAGCTAAATTAATGCATTAAAAAAAGAAAAGGGGGACATGGCAGGACGAATTTCTATAAAAGAGGGACAAGAGCCCCTTTTGAAAAAGGAAGAGAGTCCTTAGTTGAACCCAAAGAAGCAATGACAAAGGATTAGGAGATATGCATTAATAACTCCTCAAAACTTAAAGAATGAGAAGTTCATTTGCTAGGGCCTAGATGAAGAGCATTTTGTATAAGGTGTGAATCAAGCCCTAAGTCACAATGAAGTAAATCTAAAGAATCCCTTAGTGGTTTTCTTATGAGATCAACAACAAGGATTTGAATGGGCAGTGGGGTAGATGCAGTGGCAACGTCAGAAGTAGGAAACAAGGGCAACATTGGAGCATAATCGGCTTCTTTGACAAAGGTTCAAAAGAAGTATGCACAATACTAGACTCCTTTTGTTTTTTAATTTCATCTAATGTAAAGGTATCTCCCACCACAGAAGTTAAAGATGACGAGACAACTTTATAAGTAGGAGGTAAAGGTTGTCTTCTGAAAGCTTTAGAGAGATAGGTAAATTCAAAGGGCTCATATCCAACGACAAGGAAGCTGGATCGACCAAGGGACATCCAAAACATAAAAGACGTAAGTAGATAAGAAATAGCAATAACCATTTCAACATAGAAATTAAAAGGGTGAAACTTGGAGAGTATCTGTGAATATCGATGGTTGAACGCTGGACCTGGGTGTTAGCAGAGAACACGTCAAATTTGATGGTGACAAGGGTTGAAGATCCACATCTCTTCCTTTTTATTACAGGAGGCTCTCCCAAAATTCAATGAATGGTTGAACTAGGGAATACCTCCTTAAAATTTTCTTCCATAAGAAGCCTTAATCGACTCCGTGAGTACTTAGTGGAACCTCCAAGCTGATCAGTTTTTTCAATATCTTTGGATCGATATCTGTTGAGGCAAAATCTAGAAATAAAATAGAAAATGTTGTGTAAAATGATGATAGCAAAGGCCTATTTGACAAAGGTTTAGAAGCTTATATGCATAATACTAGACTCCTTTCGTTTTTTTAATTTCATCTAATGTAAAGGTATCTCCCACCACAGATGTTAAAGACGACGGGACAACTTTAGAAGTAGGAGGTAAAGGTGGTCTTCCGAAAGCTTTGGAGAGATAGGTAAATTCAAAGGGCCCTTATCCAATGACAAGGAAGCTGGATCGACCAAGGCACATCCAAAACATATAAGACGTAAGTAGATAAGAAATAGCAATACTCATTTCCTTAACATAAAAATGAAAAGGGTGAAACTTGGAGAGTATCCACAAATATCGATGGTTGAATGCTGAACCGGGGAGTTAGCAAAGAACACGTCAAATTTGATGGTGACAACGGTTGAAGATCCACATCTATTCCTTTTTATTACAGGAGGCTCTCCAAAAATTTGATGAATGTATGAAATAGGGAATACCTCCTTAAAATTTGCTTCCGTAAGAAGCCTTAGTCGACTCCTTGAGTATTTAGTGGCACCTCAAAGCTTATCAATTTTGTCAATACCTTCGGATCGATATCTTTTGAGGCAAAACCTAGAAATAAAATAGCAAAGGTTAGTGTAAAATGATGATAGAACAATAAAGAAGATTGTAAGACCGGGTGATATACTAGAGATAGAGAATTTCCAAGAAATCTCTATAGAGAAACATCTTATATAGAAGAATTATTGGCTCCAGTCCCTTTTTTGTTAATCAAGTCAGAAATCAACCCGCTATTAGCTGAACATAGATAATATACGATGCCTTTAGGCCGTACTTAGCTTTCTAAAGAGTGTAAATAGAACATAGAGCAGGAATCAAATCTTATATCGTGAAGTCTTTGAATAAAAAAATGGAATGAATGTAACTGTAGGAATTCAAGGTAACCTGAATGGGAGCAATCCCAAGGAAAGGCAAGATTCAAATGATAATTAAGTTGAAAGGAAGGTAGTGGGAATGCCAAATATGAATGGGAGTGAAAGAAATGTATCCCTTGGAAGGAGCGTCAATCCTATCAGAAGGACTATAACTCTGGTCTCAATGACTCCAAAGATCCTAAAATGTTGTGATAGAGAGTCGATATCTTCTTTCTTGAAAAATAGGATTGGCAATTGGTATAGAGTTTCTCCTCATGAGGCTTCTTCTGCTTAGGAGTACTTGGTGATCATTAGAAGTTTCTTCTTTATTTCCAGCCATGGTACTTATATCATTTTAACCAAACATATAGGTTAATAATAATTTAACTAAAAAAAGGCAAAACTCAAATATAAATTTCCCCAATAATAATTAAGCTAATGAATTTCTAAGTTAAGCTAGTAAATTTCTAAGCTGCAAGAAAATAAAGCAATGAATAAAACTATTCCATGTTAAACAAATAAGAAGGTTATCGCATATTAAAAAAGTCATCACAAGTTAAGTAGTCGAATGTTGAATAACATGATTATCGCATGATAAGTTTTTGAATAGGAGAATAAGTGAATAAGATGGATTGCCCCAAGTTTAGCTATCGTGTGTTGAGTGAGGTAAGAAAAAGGGTTCTCACATGTTAAGCAATCACATGTTGAAAAGAGTAAAAAAAATAGGGTTTTCGCAAGTTGGGCATCACATGATTGAATAAAGTAAATAAAAAGAGATTGTTGTAAGTTGAGGAATGGCATGTTGAAAAGAGTAACTAATAGGGTTTTTGCAAGTTGGTTATCACATGATTGAATAATGTAAATAAAAAGGGGTTATCTTAAGTTGAGTTATCACATGTTGGAAAAAATAAACAAAAGGGTTGTCACAAGTTGAGTTATCACATGTTTGAAATGATGGATGACAAGGAAAATGGCCGATAGTTATGGAACATCAAAGCCAAAGCGGGTATTGGTAATAAAACCAAAACCCACTAGCAAAATAAACAGTTTAAACGAGAATAATATTGGATCAAAACAAATATTAAGAAGAAATTTTATGAAACTCAACTAAAATCATAAAACTAAAAGATCAAAAGGTCCCAAACTAGCAAAAAGTGAATAAATAAATAAATTTCGTTCTTGAAATCAATAGATGATAATCATATTAATTGTAAGAGAAGCAAGCTTTTTGGGAAGAATCCAACGGTAAATTGAGATTGAAATTTTTAGGAAAGTTGGTAAAAGAGAGGAGGAGGAAAAGAAGAACTATTTATAGGAAGAAGGGAATGAGTAATCTAACTATTAAATCAAAAAAAGAGGGAAAACGAACTGTCGGGATATGATGTTTAAGAACACGAAGAGTCTAAGTAAAAAAGAGGATAAAATGAATGAAGTTTTCCATACTAAATTAAAAAATGTTTTTATAAAAAGAGAGGGGGATAAATGTTGTACATAAAGATTTAAAGTTATCACAAGTTGAGAAAGCAAGCTGTCGCAATGAGTTGATTATAAAGGAATCTATCGTAAGTTAAGGAAAAAGCAAGCTATCAAAAGTTGATAATAAAGGAATCTATCATAAGTTAAAGCTAAAGTAACCTATCACAAGTTGATGATAAAGGAAGTTATCACAATTTGAGTCCAAAAGTAAGATGTGGTAAGTTGGTGGTAAGGAAGTTATCGCAAGTCCAACCCAAAAAAAGAGATCACATGTTGATGAAATAGTTAACCCTCTTATGTAAATACAAATGGTTGTTGTAACAACCAGCACCCTATGCCTGAATTTTTGTTAAATAAAAAATCCAAGTCCACCAAAGTACGTATTGTTGGTTCGGTATCCTACAATAAAACAAATAAATGTATATCAAATCACTGACGAAATAACTCATAACAGAATAATAAAATGTAATATATCACATAACTATTGATCAAGATTGACACTTCCAAAGTCTAATGTCCCCGTTAGCATCGAATACGCCTAGTGCCAGTACCTGTCATTCAGGATATCCTATGGATTGCAATGAGGAGGGGGTCAGAACAACATTCTGGTGACCAGTAAATTGTACACTTTGTACATAATACTAGTTTATGCTGGTTGCCTTATATTTCTTGTTATGTCGTTTTATTTTAACTAATCGTCTTAACTTTACGTACACGTACAATACGTCCCATTTACCCATAGTAGACTATAGCTAATACACACAGATATACAGACACACACACATTATGGTCCTCCATTGGACCTAAATACTATCCCTACTAGTATCTCTACATCAGCACCCTGTTAAGAACCGTTACCCTCGCCGTAACACGATCTCATCACTGCACATATCGAGGAACTCTCATAGTGCCTACTGACGACATAACAATAATTTTTCCATTATCAAACTTGCATTTTTGAGGATTTTCTTATCTACTTCCTGGTTGTAGACTCTGCTCTACGAGCTATAGATATGGTGGATTCAGCCCCACTGACAGTGGACTCGGCATCACGTACTATCCTATGCACGATTTGAAAGATCCCCTTAATACGGTTGATTAACCTTGCCTCATAACAAACAAGTAGCAAAAAACATGGCGATGTATGACCCAACATGATCCATACACTAGTAGGCAGTGTAGCCATTATGTGAACCATCATCTTTCCCATTAACCACTAAGGATTGATGACGTTCTTGACTTACATACGTCCCTAATCCTTTATTTGGTACCAACGTATGTTGATATAGTGTTGTTTTTCGCTCATTATTCGAATTAGACTGCCTATTGCAATTAAGGCAATACCCCACTTTCCTATTATTGAAATAGGTCCTTCTGTCTATTGGAGTATTCCTTCCTCTATAGCAAGCATACACTTTCCATGGGTCCTATGGTTGGATATGTCTCACATCAGTATAATGTGCACATAACTACTGGAAGCCCCTTGCGATGGGCGGACTTTGATTGTATAACACAAATTCACCTCACATTCCAACCCACGCTGATGACTAATATCAGTCTATTCATACAATCATATTAACTTCAATAGTTCACACTTGTCCTTTATCTTTTCTTAATCATTTTGCCTCTATAATTTGCTAACGACCACAAGTGCTTACTTCATTATGTGTTTATATGTTGCTTACTTTAAGGTTATTAAATGCTTTCTTTTTAAAATATTTATAATTTATTTTACATCCTTTTACCTTTTTTCACCATTTTCTACTTCTATTCTCTTTTTACCCATTTATTTGTTCTTTCCCACGCTTACATTTCTTTTTTTACCCCCACCTTTATTATTATCACATATTTTCTTTTAGAATTTTCTTATCATTTATATCTCTTTATTTAAAACTTTAGGATTTTTTTGTTTTTAATGCATTTGAATTACGTCTCTGCCATGAAAATGTGAACTGTAAATTTCTATATCCTGTCAAAAAGAAAAGTCTACGTGGTGCTAGAAATTATAAGGAATTATCATTTCGTAGTTATTGAAATAGAAAGTATAAAATTTGGTAAATATCCATATTTTATACATCTCTTTCTTTTTAGGTGCATTCTTTATCATTTCAAATAATGCACTTTTATTTATTTTAGATTTGGTAATGTATGCAAATTCATGCTGCAACATCCTAAATTCCATAACAATAAATTTGGGGACTGCTAATATCCGAAACCTTTTCTAGGTTTGCATTCATATAACATATGTAGATATTAAGTTAACAATTGCAGAATATATAGGTAGTGTTTTCAATTTCATTTCATATGTATAGATCTAGCCTATAACTCTAATTTACATTTCATGCATATATGAGTAGATCTACAATTATATAAATCTAATATTATACAAAAGTATATAATATTCCTACTCACCTTTTTAGCATTCCAAATCACTGGATCTATCCCTATTATTCCACTTTGACTCTCTTTTCCTCTCTATTTGGATGTATATATTACAAGCATATACAAATCTATTAGAAACTTTGATTAGAAAAGAGATTTGGATTTGATTTGTATTTAAGATCTAGATTTACAGTTTACCTCAACTTTGATGATTTGATTTGACCATATTCCCCTTCTCTACCATCTTCTACAGTTCTCTAATTCTACGTATACATACAACTAATACTAAATTAAAATTTTAGAAATGTGTGCAGAAGAGAAAGTGACAGAGCTTTCGCAACCATGAGAAAATATGAGTTTAAAAGTGTGTAACGACCAAGAACTTTAAATATTTGAAATTGAAATATTTAATAAATCTTAAATATTTAAATAATAGTTTTATAAGCCAAATAGCTTAAATTTCAAATGTAGTGATTTATTTGATAATGAATTTAATATTAGAATTTGTTTATATAATTGAATCTTGAATTTAATATGAATAAAAGATGATTTTGAAATATTAATTAAATTCAGTCCAATAAGAATGAGATAATAAATTTTTAAATTTAGATTTAAAAGTGATTAATTTGGTTTTTATAATAATTCATTTTAATTAACGTGTAAACATATCATTTTGTGGTACTATCTCGGATCTTCACATAATCAGTGTCACTGGATCCGTAATAATGAATTATTATACGCCGACGAATTTATTGACGATTGGACTTATCGTGTGGACGTACGAGTTCGAAGCGCATATAAATTAATTACATAAATAATATAATATGATTGAGTTTGAAAAGCTATCTTTCATATATGATCGAATCAGATCTCGAGAGTAGTTCTGTTTTGTTCGGAATAGGGGTATTTAGTATAGAATGCCAAGCGGCACGACTTGTTTAGAGTTCGATGTTTTTGAGCACTTAGAACAGAATATTATAATATAAAATAATATATACCCATACCACTAACTCATACCATGTCAACCCTCACTATGCTTGCTATGCAGCCCATCCCTTCCCTCCATTATAATTGCGTCCCAAACCAGAGAATTCGTTTGCCCTTTTTTCAAATTTCTCCTACTCTCTATCCAAAGTCCCACATCCATCAATGCGCATCCATGCATCGTTGGGAGTAGCCATCAACTAAGGAAATGTTTCCGGCATCAAGATGAGTGCAATCGACGGTTGGATCGTCGTAATTCGAGGCGAGGTAGCAATGAAGCTCAGTTGAACGACGATTGTATTTTCACCAATTGCGGCAATGTGGAGGGGTATTGGCCTATGGAACATGAAGGGAAAATGTAGAGGAAAGTGGGGCCGAGGCACAGCCGAGGCATGATCAAAGTTTGGTGGCCAAGGATCGACTGTGGTGGTCGAAATAGTGAGTCAAATGAAAATCATTTGTGGGTTTTTTCTCGACATTGGATGCTCGATCGTCGAAGAGATTGGTGGTGTAGCGGTAGAGCTTGGGCTTGCCATTGATGGCGGCGCGTCGGCATCGTGGTAGCTGGTGGCGACAGGGCGATGGGT
This sequence comes from Allium cepa, assembly GCA_030765085.1. Classification (NCBI taxonomy): domain Eukaryota; kingdom Viridiplantae; phylum Streptophyta; class Magnoliopsida; order Asparagales; family Amaryllidaceae; genus Allium; species Allium cepa. The sequence goes on from CM060934.1 coordinate 211,347,528, forward strand.
TGAAGGGGGCAGCTGCATGCACGTGAATAAGAGAGAAGGAGAAGATTCGTGGGGGGGGGGGGGGGTTAAGTTAAATTAATTATGAAGTTTGTAAATTAAAAATATTATTCAAATAGAATTTTGTATATTAAATGTCTAATTCGTTTTAGGTCCAAACTGAACTTGATGAGTTGTGTTACGATCGTATCAGCAAACACTACGATATAAAGTTGGATTGGATGGATTTGGAGCTAGTAGGAATTTGGATTAAAATTGAATGCCTGCTCGATTTTAATCCAAATCGGAATGCCTCGGCAACAACAGGATTTTCGGTGAGTTAAACTCACCTTTTTGGTTAACCGATATGTTATATAGTTGGTAAAAATTGTTGATTTGATATTTGGATGATTTACTACTTTTAGAAGTTGGTTTGGATTTATTCCCATCCCTGGAGCGGATGGCCCTTTTTATATACACCCGCTTAGTGGTGGATGATCCATATTGCATGTTTATGATGCTGTAGGATGGGTTGGAGGGATCCAACATGATTCTTCGCAACTATTGATTTTAATTTTAATAATATTCCTATAATATGAATTATTGGATATTAAACCTGATTGTTGGCTCTATTGATTATGACATTATTATATGTCTAAAACTTAAACCCTGTAGTGATAGAAAATCAATATCAATATTAGTTGAACGTTGGGTGGCTATTGGCCTCAAAATTAGTATTTTAAATATACCATAAATTGCCATTTGAGTTGGAGTTTGTTTTTGATATGGAAAGTGATTTTAAATCTGAAATTGGATTTCGTAAATATTTTGTTTTAAAGGATTTAACTTTTATTTTACTCCAACATTTTTATCTGTCTTTTCTATATTACTTATTTATATTGAGCACCGTTTAAAAGATTACATATTTATTCTTAATGTTGTTTTAAGGTTATTTATCAATATTTTAATATTCTGAAAAATAAATTATTTAAATATCTAATATGTTTTGAAATTAATAATAATGTTTATTATACTATTTTGGAAACTTATATTATTATTAAAATTATGGTAAAGATTAATTATTATTGTTTATTTGATAATATTTTAAAATTATTAATTATTATTCTTAAGATTTTAAAAGTCAATGATAATTATTTATTTATAATGTTTATTGTTAATAAATTATTATTATATAATAATTTTTTAAGTAAATGATTTTTATTTGTTTATAATGTTTTTGAGACTTATAAATAGAGTTTTATAAACAGACTTGGGTTTTATAAGAGGAAATCTATAAAATGATTTGAGGACTTAAAGGAAGATTATTTACAAGGCAAAGGAGTTCTATAAATGGTTAGATACTTATAAATGAATTTTAGACATGGATTTATAGATTTATAAGAGGAGTTTTATAAATAGTTTTACGGATTTAAAAAGAGTTTTTTTAATAATTTTAGAAATGATTTAGAGACATGTGTAAATGATTTTAGAGATTTATAAAATAGTTTATAAATGGATTTTAGAATTGTGTAAAAAGGAAATCTTCCTCCCCTCTGTGAATATACTTATATCATTGAGATAAGTTTATGGATATTTTCTAAGTATTGAAAATTTAAGGTTTTGTGAATATATCTTTGTAAAAGTATCTTTGATACAAGTAATTTACAAAGTGATTTAATTTAATGAAAAGATTAATTAAAGAGGTTAGTGATGCTTATGTGCTTAACCTTTGTTGCTTTTCCCTTTGGAAATAAATTGGTGATTCTAATGTGTGTCTATTGATATTGAAATAACCAACTATCAAATATGGACCCAAAACGTAATTTTGGAAATATTTAGGAGAAACACATCAGTTATATTGTACAGACATCTTCAATGATGTTATACTGTGTGTATAAATCTCATTTCGTTCTCTAGGACAAACGATAAGAAAATCTATCCATTAACTGTTAGGAGGTGATCCCCGCTCTTATCTTTGATTGCTTATTTCCTAAAAAAACCGAGGTTGAGTTTAACGGAAACTATTGAATGTTGTTTTGAACAGACCGAGATCATATATGTTATCTGAAAACCACTTCGATCCAACTCAAGCATTTCGAAGTGAAAACATCTTGAAGATGATGGAATTGAAGACAACGCACTTTGAAGTGCAAGGGCGTCTTGCTATAATCTTGAGGGTGATTGCAAAATGGATGTAGTAGAAGTAGTGCATTCGGTTCGTTCATCTCCCTTGTATGGATGAATGCTGAATTGTGTCATCGACTAGAAGACAATGTTAGCATTCTAAATGGGAAGTGTTATATAAAAGGTAAAGCATAACTTCAAGCCTCATTAACTGGGAATGACTAAAATATGGGTGATGCATTAGGGCTAAGTGGGTTGCTCCCAATTAGGGTATGATCACCCTATCTAAAGTACATATTATCTTTCATTTATATGCTTCGGGGCCCGTTAACAAGGGCATGATCATATTCAGTACTACTAATCAAGTGGTAGGCTGGTTCTGTGTTGGCAGGGGAACTTGGCGAGGTCCTTTATGTTATTTTATCTAAAGATGCACCACAAAGGACGGTACCCTAGTAGCCTAATTATTGTATGGAATCTATTTTCCAATATGTGCATTTACTATCGATTCAACACTGGCAATGGTCGATCGTCCAAGCCTTCGGTCGACTACTATCAGTCGACCTAGGAACATTATGGGTCGAGTGTTCATATTGTTTTATAGTGAACTATATTTCTATGTTGATATCTTTAGTTTTACACTTTATTTATGCGATTGTCATAATTTTTTTCATGCTTACACTTTATTATCATATAAGCAATAATTAAGTTTAAATGTTCGCAATCAAATTTTGTTAATCATTGTTTCCTTCATTACATGTATAATTATTTCTGATTTCAATACTTCAATCGTCAATAACTTTTTTGTTTGAACTACGATCGAAAAACTTTATATATGAAAATTGATCAGAAAACCGCTATGAATCCAATGGTGCAAGTTTTGTGGCCAAATTATGACGTTTGTAAAAAAAATCAGCATTATTATTTATTTGTTATATTTCTTTCTAATTCATTATAGTACAATCATGGGGTGTTACATCTCCCTCCTTAAAAGAATTTCATCTCCGGAATTCCTCAAGGACCGAACAATGCAACATAACATATAACCATTCTAAACTAAAAACCAATTAGTGTACAAACAATTTTGCAACTAATTATTGCAGGATGTGTCACGATACATATGATATGTATGCAGAATAATTATAATTGGTACCTCCTATATGAATGCATTTTTTTAAATTAGTTTTGAAAATATGGTGCAAACATCCCAAATATACAGGTAGTTCTATATGCATGCAACTTTTGAAAACCCAAATTTTATTTTTACATCCAAAAATTTCACGCTTCTACGATAGAAGCATAGTTCAACCAACCTTCCTCTAATACCTACTATCCAAAATCCTATCACATCATTGCTAAAATCCAAATTTGAAAATATCAAATTTCTAAACCTATTTCTTTAAGTCGAGATAAGGGGTTGAAATGGAAAATTCCATATTCACATTCTTTTTCTCTCGTATACCCAACTTCCCACTTACTTTAGAACCTTCACTTATGTTTAGATATCTTCTTCCAACTTTTCCAAGTATAATTTGCATAATTAAATTTTTGTTCTTAAAATTTTAAAACAAAGTTATTTCAAAATAAACTTTTTATTCACTTATCGATAAGATATACTGGAATACATTCATAGCTAAAACAGTTTCCTTGTTAATGACCGTATTTTATTTTATTGCTACTTCTCCAGCACGATAAAATCTATATTAATCAAACCGTCGACATGTGGCATTTTCAAAATTTGGAAATTTCTTCTTTTTCCTGCCTAAAAATTTTTTTACATTATTTCTTAAAATACCAGTACAAAATTTAGGCTTTAAAAATTTTCATCACAAAGTTTTCAAAAGCATTTCACAAAGGTACTTTATTTTCCAAAACAAAGAATTTTGAATAAATATTCTATAAAGTATACATATATTTATTTTATTTTTTCAAAACAATTTTTCTCCATAGTGTGTAACATGGGTTCAGTTAACAGTCTAACGTCCATAGTGGACCTAATTTCATGGTAAAGTTTATGTTCCAAAGCTCTTATTTTATTTATAATAGCAACCAACACACAAGTTCAATTATAAATTTCAGCTTTTAAGGTACATGGACATCGATTAGTTCCGTAACATTCTTTCCCTGTCCTCCGCTCACTAAAATTTATTTCTCGAATTTTTCGAGACTTATAAATTTATTTCAATTTTATCTTAGTAGTAAGTTAAATAAATTTTATTAATTTATTTCTTAACTTTCAGTGTCTTCTATTTTCTTTTCCTTCTGCATTAGTTAAGTGTCTTTTCTAAAATTTTCTTGTCCTATTTATTTCCTATAATATTATGGTCCACACCGAAAACACGTAAAAAGGAACATTTTCTATAATATCATATGTGCTTTTATATCAATAAAGACAACTAATGCTTACAACCCAAACCATAAAGAAACTATTGTTGGAAGCTGCCATACAACATCAACCGACTACCGATGTTGTGGTCATATCACTTCTATTGGCAATCAAATGGATCTTCCTAACATTTCATCACTCTTCAACCTACATATCTTAACTTCTGTTTATGGCTCTTGTTGAATAGGGTCCATCCATTACTTCCATTGCCACACCCAATTATGAAACAAATTGTGCATCCTTATATATAGTGGGTAAAAAATACACACTATGCACCCTTTGATTAACTCATTAGCAACTTGTTTGGCAGAGTAACTTTTCCTACCCACTATCCTATTTTCCTTAACTTTGGATCTACCACTGTCCACTAGGTGAGTTTGCTATCTTATTACCCTCTATTAGTATCTTCTCTTAATCCCTATCTTTTGATAATATTCTAAAATCTTGGTACTTATTTCCTTTATTCCTCATCTTTCCTGCCAGTGTACCCTAGAACTTGTAGAAGTGTACTTTAATATCATTTATCATTCTTTTGTGGGTTCTTCTTATGCCTTGCATGCATGTCTAACAAAACATACCTAGTTTCTCATAAATATTCCTTACACTCTACAGAGATTCCTTATTGCTACTATATAAGCAGTCTTCTCTATTTTCTTCATAATCTTACCTTTTATCCCATCCTAATTAGGCAGTCATTTCTGTCTACTCCATATTTAAAGTTTTGGTTTGCCCTTCATCAATTCTTCAAAACTTTGAACTTAAAATTTTTAAAGTATTTTAATCCAAAAAAATTTATCTTTAAAAGTACAACTTAATTTTTTTTATAGTAAGTTCAAAAATAACTTAGTATCTTTAACTTTTAAAACTACAAAAACATTTTTAAAAGTTCTATTCCTTTTATGTAACTTTTCAATTTGTACTTCTTTAAAATTTGGGGTTTTAACTCAAAGCATTTATTAAGTTTTATGATTTAAAATGAAATGTTATACCAAAACACTCTTTTTTCAAAAACGTACTTTACAATATTTCTAAACATTCTTTATAATTTTTAAACAATAAAAACTGGAGTAAGTAAGAACAACTTTCACTCTATCATTTTCTTATCATTCATATTGTCTCCACTTCCAATCCTTGGCGAAGTCTTTAATATCATGTGAAGGGGACTTTTGAAAGATACTTATACTAAACGCATGCAATAATGGAAAATGTCCATTTTATTTTGTTTTACCTTCAATTTTCTATGTTGCTTATAATTAAATTACCAACATTATTTTATATATATATATATATATATATATGATCTCCTAATGCTATTTATAGTTACTAACATTATTTTACACAAATTTCTAAATTTGTTTCTATTTGTATTTCATAATGCTACAATTGTTTAAATTTCTCATACCTAAATTACTTTATTTAATGGGTCATGTTTATTAACTTTTTTTCTCAACATATAGTCTTCTCTATTGAACCATGGTAGTGTGTTCACCTACTACTTTTATTTTTTGGATCTAGTTTTCTTTTCCGTACTATTTACCCCATTTTAGGCTTATACCACTCCTTGTTGTCTAGCCTTAAAAAAAGAGTTTTGCAACATTCATAAATTTCATCTTAGAAAAATTAACGAGCTACGTATGTTTTACTATTTTTTTCAGAAGAATTAACCTTTCTATTAAAACCTATTTACTGCTATTTTAGTTTCATAAATTTTAAATTTTCTCAAAATCTTTTTATTTATTATTACATAGTTATTTATATAATTTTTTTGAAAATTTAATATTTAATTACTTTTCAAAAATAGGGTTTTCTACCTTCAAATAATTCCATTGAAAATCATTTCAAATATATTATACATATATTTTCTCAAACTTTTATATTGAAATTATTTCAAATTTTATGTTAAATCCTTTTACATGGGGTTGGACTCAGACTGGATTTTTATTCATCCTTTATTTTGGAATTTTCTTCTTTTTCCAAACATTAAAATCTGGCTATCATCTTAGAGTGATTACTTCATGCCTTCTTTCAGGAACTCGATTACTTCTGAACACCTACAACGTATGGATTCTTACTTTTTCCTTATGTGGACCTTTTGTACATCATCAGTCGACATCATACAAAGATCTATAATCACTGGGTTATCGGGGTCCCAACTAGGGAGTCACATACCACCCACCTTCAGGGACCTTCCATATGCTGCACTCATGCTCTTTTAAGTCAACGCCTTTCTATACGACCTATTTCTTATAGGGTAATCAATTAGGTGTATATCTTCAGCTTCTTTCATTATTTCGATTCATAATAAACTTATCCATATTTCGGTGTATGATTGCAACTACTCTATAGTTAGAATTTATAGGATTTAGTGTATCATATATTAATACTATAGGCAAAATACAAATACGTTCACTTCTCGTTTCCTTTTCTTTCAAGGTCAACTAGTGTAACGTCCCGAAAATTTTCGACTTTCGAAAATTCAACATCGATACTCACTTTATCGACTGCCGAGTAATCGAAGGCCGGAAACTCGAAATGTTATGGTTTAAGAAAAAGAAAGAGACAGAACAAGAGAGAAAAAGATAGAAAAATAGAGAGAGGAGAGAAAAGAACATAGAAAATAGAACGGAATAGAAAACAACAGAACATATCAGAATCTCACAATTCCCAGCGGAACAACATATAATAGATAAATGAATAATCTTTAAACAAAAGAACTATACATTTTATATATTACATCATTATCAGAGTTTACAACAACAATAGACAACAGAGACAATACAACAATGGACAGTTATATAAACTTGTCCTCCTACAGAATACACAGCGGAATAATACATAGTATAATATCATATACAAGTGGTACGTCTCGATATGCAGCTCGCCTCCTGAGCTCCATAGCAACTCCTAAATCCAGAATGACCTGATAACCAAACTCTAGACTGCCCGTGTGGAAATTGGTGGGCACCCAGAGTTTAGGAAGGAAAACAATAAACTCCGAGTCAGTCATGTGACTGGTGTGAGAACTCAAAATAGTTTATTTATCTTTGAAAACAAAATAGAGGAATATTTTAAAGTCAATTCGCAATGCTTTTAAAAATGAGACTACCACAAGGCCTCCCGCACACACACACAATGAAAACGCAGAATCGGAGGAGATTTCTCCTTATGATAGTCAAAGATGCTTGATACGCATTAAAAAGAACATTTTATATTATTACTAGTGCATAGTGTAGGAAAAATTTATTTCGAAAGTAGAATATAAATCTTAGCCAGCATAGACATTCCGCACTTATGCCTACTATAGCTATTATGTTCAATAGCAGGTTACCGCCACATTCCATAGCAGGTTATACAACTAAAACCGTACAAGTCTCGTATTGTTTCTATGGATTTCCAACGAATGATCAGGCCAAGGAACTTCCCATTGCCACATGAGAATGCCTCTGGATGGACATCCCCGAGAACCAAACCGGATCTCTACCAACACAAGGCCGGGTTACCCCTAACTGAGTAACAACTGACCGAATATGCCATCCCCCGGTCCTTTGGGACCTTTCAACCGAGCGCTCGTAATCAATTCACACAATCATAAAGTGTTTTCAACATGAGTAAGTATCTGGGCTCCATACCATGATACCACCCTTTTCCAGAAGGAAATGCACATATCCTAAAGGGCGCTACCCCTCATAACCTTGCTGCATCTTTCCTGTTTTGACCATTCACGGGGTGTGAGGCTCGACGAAGTCACGTCCACAAAAACATACTTTATACAAAAGCCATGCTTTGGGTCAACAAACGATCATAGAAATGATCACCAGGATAGACGATCAAACAAATGATCCTATCACAAATAATCAACACAATGATCATTTCACAGCAACACTCAGCATGTCACATTACCAAATTGGGAATATATCGCTGATAACATTCAACTACATAACCTCTAAGCTCGTACGTCTCAAAGAAGGGTGTTAAGCTAAAAGAATAAATTCTCCGCCACCAACAGAAATATATTTGAAAGAAATCTGCTTTATATCTCAATTTGTAATGTCAGACATACAATCCATACAAGTCTGTTCCGGGCTCGAACAAAACCGAAGGCACTTCTCACGAAGCCCTTGCAATCCGGGTATTCACAATCCCGATCGAATTTCCCATCACTTAGGGAATCTCTATACCAGGAGCTACCCAGTGCAGAGACAATCGATAGGTCATCCTATCGCTTTCGCAAATACCGGGTCTTCAACACCGGTCATCAAATGCAATTCATAACGACGTATCACATATTCGGAATGGGTTATACGACCCCATGGTCCTTTCCCCGTTAACCCGAATAGTGAGCGCTTATTCAAAAATAAGTGTGGCATTCAAATTCAAACAAATCACATCAAATACCCATTCAAAGGTAAATATTGATAGTCGGTTATTGAACTATCAATGGATATACACAACATCACCAGTTTTCAAATAATTTTCCAAATTATTTATTTTCCAAAATATCCTTACAAGATATATTATTTTCAATACTTCAAAAATAAATCAATATTTATTTTTAAACAAGTTTCCCTTTTTATTCATAAATTCCATAGTGAATTTTCATTCCAAAATATCCATGCATATACGATTTCAATTATTCATTTCAATTTATCTTCAAAAAGATAAATTCCCAAAATATTCACTTTATATTGGAAAACATTTCCATACTTATTTATTCATAAGTAATTCACAAATTTTTATTTATTTTCAACACTTAGAAAATATTCAATATACTTCAATCGAGATTAAGTATATATTTCATTCTTTAAGGAAATCATTCTCTTAAACATATTTATTTGGGCCAAAACGAATGTTGCGTAAAACATCGTTACGACAACCCAAAATCACTAGTATAGGGATTCGAAATTAAAATAGATATATAAATCCCAATACTATACAAAACATTTCCTTTCGGAAATCATTTACTATAACAACAGTGTTATAGTCCACCATTTCCTTCTATTTCTCGAAAACGTCTATTTCAACAATAAATGTTGAAATCTATGGTTTTGAATCTCAACACATTTAAAACATTGTTAGATCGTTTTAATTCTATTCAAAACATCACATTCAAAACAATTTCTTTAACATATTATTCACTATTCAAAAACGTGAATATACTATGTTACAACTTTCATCACTTCTATTCATTTTATTTCAAAGGATTATTCACAGTCAAAACGTGAATATAACTCCATTAATAGGTTTCAACAATTTACTTATCAAAATAAGTCGTTTACGAATTTATAAAACAACGTTTATAAATTCCATTTCTATTTATTTTATAACATCTTTCTTTATAAATTTTCTTTATTAACCTATTCACTTTATATCTCAATTATGAACCAAAAGTCCATATTATAAGTTAAATACTTATAAAACGATTATTTTACAAAATCGTTCCTTTTAAGACTTTCTAAATTATAAATCTTATAATTTATAAGATTCATTTATTTATCAAAAATCCATTCTTCAATTAACTTTTCAAATTTTATAAACCTACTACTTATAAAATTCCATTTATAACTTCACCGTTTATAATTCTATAAATTTTATTCATTTATGAAATTCATTCACAATCCATTCTAACACTTATAAAAACTCGTTTTATAATTTCAACATTTTAATTTATAAATATCAATTTATAAATCTTTTAACATAAATCAATTTATATTACTATTTTAAAAATGCCTTTAAACTCCTTTATAATTTCCTCATTTTGATTTATAAAATAATCAAATTTTATAAATCCTATATTTAAACTTTTTATAATAAATTCAACAATCCCGATTAAACTCTTTTATAAAATCATTAATCCCATATTTTCAAAAATCAACCTTTAACTATATTTCTCAAAAATATCATAATTTTTATAACATTAAAAATTATAATGTTATTCATTTATAATGGATCAATTCCAAAATATTTTATAAACGTTTTCTTTCAAAAATCTCTTTAAAAACATTTTAAAATTCCAAAATTTTGTCCAATGATGCTACATACCAAATAGCCAATCACGACAACAACGATATCATATATCGATATGCTAATCCATCAAATATCAAAATATCTGAAATCAAATAAATACTGTTGAGGAATCCAGTTGGATCCCCCCAACCTGTTTCCCTGCATCCACAAACATTAGCACAATACCAATTTCGCTCCAGTACGAAATTATCGCGGTATATGATATTTAAAATATTATCCGCTTAATAGACGGCGCAATAGGGTCTCATCCGCTAAAAAATGTGGGAAATCAATAACTCCAATATATACATATGCCAATATATATATATTGCTATTATATATAATACCAATTTCACTGTTTATGAAATATTCGCGGTATATGTTTTTAATAAATAACATCCGCTTACTAACGGCGCATAATGTCTATTTTAACAATCAATAGATAACAATCATCATTCAAACATGCATTCAAATATTTTAAATCTAACTATTTAAAATAAAATCGAAACTGATTCGATTGAGTGAGAAGTTCTCACCTTGATTTTAATTTCGTTTTAGCGATTTATTTCGAATAAAATTAAACGGATGTTTAATTTTACCCGAAATTCTCACTAACTCCAAACGACTCCAATCCAATTCCATCGCGTAGTGCTCGTCCATACGATTCCAACACAACTTTTTTCGCGCGGTTTCGACCTCGTATGAAAAAGTTATGATTTTATGAAGTTTAACGAATTTTAAACTTAATAATTTACAAATTTTATTATAAAATTTTAACCTACTCAATTATCACCCTTGGATCTCCTGCAACTTGATCAAGACCGCACGTCCCCTACCCCTTTCTTCTTCCAGTTTCACGTTCACGCAAATATCCACATAGCTGAACCCATCTTGATATCTAGGGTTAATAAATTCGGCCACCACACTCGACGATAATTCGATCAGGGACCATCATGACGTGCGCCTCCATCTCCTCCATGCTCGGCTCCAAGGCCTTGAAACTCGGCCACCTCCATCACCTAGAAATGTGTGCGCAGCTGGCCACGAACGCGGCCCCCCTGCCATCGACTCGCTCCACTTCACGCTATCATCTCCGTATAGATCTGTAGTGCTCGAGACCATCTACAATTCTCGTGTTGAAGCTTCGTTGAATCGATGAATGGATTGGGAGTAATTGAGGGAGGAAGGAGGGAAAATTCTGGCCTTTGGTTTGTTGGTGGCGGCCGGCCATTTAGAATTAGGGTTTATTTTTTTTATTTTTTTGGTGAGAATTTAGGTGTATTTATAGAGAATTTTTCATTCACTATTCATCCGGAAATTCCGAACTCCGATTCACGCGCCGTAACCAGCGTTTCTAGGGTTTACCTTGCGTTCCGGACACAATGGAACAGGTTTCGAAAGCTAATTCAGACATCTGTGCGAGTTATGGCAATAAACGTTCAATTTAAATTAAACCGATTTAAACGATTTTCTAGGCGTTTTAGTTTGTACCGGACAAACGGTAAATCCAATTGACACGAAATTTGAAACCTTACAATAATATCACATTACGGATCCGTTGAAACTGGTTTCGTCGAAATCCGAGACTGTTTGAAAAATGGCTATTTTAACTCGCCAAATTAATATTAAAAATAATTCGATGCGTTTCGAGCTGCCACGATCAAACGATAACTCCGATTGATACGAAAATTGAAATCCGGTAATAACTAACTATTACGGATCCAATGGAACTGGTTTCGTCCAATTCTGAGACTGTTCAAAAATTGACTATTTTCACTAGTCGATTAAATATTAAAATATTCAATTTTCACAAATTAACTTTTAGTTTGATTTTAAAAGTTCTAAAATATCATTCTAACTTCAATATGATAAAATAAAATTTTACGAATCATTTTCAATCATATTTAACTCAATTTTCAATTATTTCCATAATTTAACATATTAAATTATCGATTTAATTATCCAATTAAATCCAATTATTCAATATAAAAATTTATTCGACTTATAAATTTACTTATAAATATTTAAAATTAATTAAATATTCAAATTTAAATTAATAAAAATCCTTGGTCGTTACAACTAGTCTATGCTCTGATACCGAATATAACAACCAGTAATGTAGTAGGTCAAAATTTTGGCTAAATCGAAAACCCAAGTCCACCAAAGTATGGATCATTGATTTATTATCTTGCAAATAAGACAAATGAATGCATATCAAAGCACTAATGATGTAACTCATAGTGGAATAAAAAATATAGTAAGTCACATAGCTACTGCCAAGATTTGACACTTCCAAAGTGTAGTGTCCCTATCAGCACCGAACATGCCTAGTACCAGTACCCGTCCTTTAAGACATTATGTGGGTTGTAATAAGGAGAGGGTCAAAACAACATTCTAGTGACTGGTAAATTATACACTTTGTACATAACACTAATTTATGCCAATTGCCTTCTACCTCTTGTTGTCATTTCATTTCAATAAGTCGTCTCGACTTTACATACCCATATGATTCGTCCTATTTAACTATAGAGGACTATAGCTACGTGTGTGTGTGCGTAAGTACCTTGGTCCCCAAATGGACTTAAATACTATCTCCACTAGTATCTCAACATTAACATCCTGCCAAGATCCATCACCCTCGTCGCACCATGGTCTCATCGCCCTGCATATCAAGAAACTCCCGTAGTGCCAACTAATGCCTTTACAATAATTTAACTATACTCTAACTTGAATTTTTAGGGATTTTCTGCACTACTTCTTTGTTGTTGATTCAGCTCTATGAATCATAAATATGACAGATTCAGCCTCATCGGTTATGGACTCGGCTCAACGGATTACCCCATCCACGATTTGAAAGATCTCCTTAATAAGGTTGGCTAGCCTCGCCTCATAACAAACAAACTAGCAAACAATGTCACAATGCATGACCCAACATGGTCCGTACACTAGTAGGTGATGTAGCCCGTTAGGTGTAACCCCTGTCTTTCCCCTTTTTGACTTTCTCAACCTTTGTATAGCCCTACTTCATTATTTGATACCAACACATGCTGATATAGTGTTGTTCTTCGCTTATTATTCGATTTAGATTGCCTATTGCAATCGAAGAAATACCTCCCCTTTTTCCTATTATTGAAGCATACCCCTCCATCTATTGGGGTATTCCTTTCTCTATACGCAAGCGTATACTCAACATGGGGCCCTATGGTTGGATATGTCTCACGTCATTATAATGTACACATAATTGCTGGTAGTCTCTAGTGATTGGTAGATTTCTATTATGTAACACGATTGACCTCGCATTCCAACCCACACTAATGACAAATGTCATTCTATTCATGCTATCGTTCATTAACTTTAATAGTTCGCATCCATCATAAACGCATAATTGAGACTACGTGTGTATATATAAATATATGTTCATATTTTCTTAATCATTTTCTTTGTAATTTACTATTGACCATAAGTCCTTACTTCATTATGTGTTCATATCTTGCTTACTTTAGGGTTATTGACGGCTTTCTTTTTAAAAGATTTATTATATCTTTTCTATCCCTTTACCCTTTCTTAGCAGTTTCTACTCTCTTTTTACTCTTTTATTTGTTTTTGCCTATGCGCACATTTCTTTTTATTTAATTTACACTTTTATTAGTATCGCACACCTTTTCTTTTAGAATGTTTACATCAAGTTTATATCTCTTTATTTAACACTTTTCTGCATTTTAATGCATTAGAATTATGTCTCTTCCATCGAAAGGTTAACACTGTAAATCTCTCTAATCTATCCCAAAGGAAAGTTTGTGTGGTGTTTAGAATTATAACGAATTATCTTTTCGTAGTTATTAAATGGACGGTATAAAATACGATAAATATACATAGTTTATACATCTTTTTGTTTTATGTGCATTCCTTATCATTTCAAACAATGCACTTTTATTTACTTTAAACTTGATAATGTATAGAAATTCAAGTTGTAACATCCTAAATTCTGATGAATTAAAATACCACTTAAACCCCTAAAATCTTATTGTGATTTCTTTATTTTACATTCTTAATATCCATTTAAATATCAATCTGGATTATTACATCAATTACAAATTCATGGTTTACTATTTTTCAATAATAAATTTAAGCACTGATAATATCCCAAACATTTTCTAGGTTTGCATTCATATAACATATGTATATATATATATATATATATATATATATATATCAATTTAATAATTGTTGAATATGTAGGCAAGTTTTTCAAATTCATTTAATGTGTATATATTTAGACTACAACTCCAATTTACATTTTAGGCATATAAGAATAGATCTATAATAATATAAATCTAATACTATACAAAAGTATTTAATATTCCCACTCACCTTTTTCGCATTCCAAATATTCTGTTCAATCCACGTTATTCTACTTTGACTCCCTTTTTTTCCCTTGTTTGAATTTATATATCATAAGCATATACAGATCAATTGTAAATCAAGATTAGAAAAGAGAAGATAAGTCGGTAACCCTTTAAAGTAAGGTGTTATTATGATTTGACAATGTTTGAGCTAGACCATTTATTACACATGTACTTTCAAATTGCAATGTGTTATCTGCTTGTTTAGCTCCCACTTCAAATATTTTGCTATTAGCATCAACCATTTGAGCAGCACCTTGTTCTACTAAAGCATCATCTAGAGAAGCATTTAGTTCATCAAGTTCACTTGTTACACAAACATTTGGCTCAATCAGAGGGTCAAGCACAGTGACTGTGGTTTTTAGAAAAATTTAAAATAACTAAGTGTCTTTAACTTTTTAAACTACACTTAGATTTTTAAAAGTTCTATTCCTTTTAAATACCTTTTTCAACTTTTACTTCTTAAAAATTTGGAGTTTTTACCCAAATGATTTATTAAGTTTTTCTATCTAAAATAAAATGTTATGTCAAACCAATTTTTTTCAAAAACGTACTTTATAATATTTCTAAATATCCTTTATCCATTTTAAATAATAAAATCTATTGTAAGTAAGAACAACTTTCACATTATCATTTTCTTATCAGTCATACGGTCTCCACTTCCAATCCTTGACGGATTCTCTAATATCATGTTAGTGGGACTTTTGAAAGATACTTATACTAAATGCGTAATGTCCATTTTATTTTGTTTTGCCTTTAATTTTCTATGTTGCTTCTAATTAAATTACTAGCATTATTTTTTTAAATATATGATCTCCTAATGCTATTTATAGTCACTAACATTATTTTATACAAATTCCTAACTTTGTTTCTATTTGTATTTCATAATGCTATCATTGTTTATGTTTCTCATACCTAAACTACTCTTATTCAATAGGTCATGTTTATTTACTTTTCTCTCACCATATAGTCTTCTCTATTAAACCATAACAGTGTGTTAGCCTACTGTTTTTGTTTTTTGGATCTAGTTTTCTTTTCCGTACTATTTACCCTATTTTAAACTTGTACCACTTCTTACTGTCCATCCTTAAAAATAAAGATTTGCAACTTTAAAAAAATTTCATCTTAGAAAAATTAACGAGCTACATACGCTCTATTATTTTTATCAAAAGAATTTACCTTTATATCAAAATCCATTTACTGTTATTTTAGGTTCACAAATTTTAAATTTTCTGAAGAACTTTTTATTTGACATTACATAGTTATATCTATATTTTTTTGAAAATTTAATATTTAATTACTTTTCAAAAATAGGGTTTTTCTACCTTCAAATAATTCCTTTTAAAATCATATTGAATATATTATACACATATTTTCTCAAACGTTTATATTGAAATTATTTCAAATTTTATATTAAATCCTTTACAAGGGATCGGACTCATAATGCTTTTTTATTCATCCTTTTTATGGATTTTTCTTCTTTTTCTAAATATTAAAATTTGGTTATCATCATGTAGTGATTATTTCATACCTTCCTTCGGGAACTCGATTACTTCGGGACACCTACAGCATATAGATTCTTACTTTTACCTTATGTGGACCTTCTATACATCATCAATTGACATCATACAGAGATATATAATCACTAGGTTATTAGGGTCTCAACTAGGGAGTCAATCACGTACTATCCACCTTCAGGGACCTTTCATATGCTGCACTCATGCTCATTTAAGTCAATACCTTTCCATACGACCTATTTCTCGTGGGTAATCGATTGGGTGTATATCTTTAACTTCTTTCATTATTTCAACTCGTAATCAACTTATCCATATTTCAGTGTATGGTTGTAACTACACTATAATCGGAACATATAAGATTGAGTGTATCATATATTTATAAGCGGATTACAAATACGTTCATTTTCATTTCCTAATTTTTTTTCAAGATCAACTAGCCTATGCTCTAGTGCCAAATATAACAACCAGTAATGCAGTAGGCTAAAATTTTGGCTAAAGTGAAAACCCAAGTCCATCAAAGTACGGATCTTTGATTTAGTATCTTACAGATAAAACAAATGAATGCATATTAGAGCACTAACGATATAACTCATAGTGGAATAAAAAATATAATAAGTCACATAGCTATTGACCAAGATTTGACACTTCCAGAATCTAGTGTCCCTATCAGCACCAAACATGCCTAGTGTCAGTACTCGTTCTTTAAGATATTCTATGCGTTTTAATATGGAGATGGTCAACACATCAATCTACTGACTAGTAAATTATAAACTTTGTACATAACACTAATTTATGCCAGTTGCCTTCTATCTCTTGTTATGTCTTTTCATTTCAGTTAGTCGTCTCGACTTTGCATACACATATTTTACGTCCTATTTAACTATAGTGGACTGTAGCTACACACACACACACACACACACACACACACATATATATATAACTAACTTGGTCCCCATACGAACTTAGATACCATCCCCACTAGTATCTCAACATTAGCACCCTGTCAGGATCCATCACCCTCGTTGCACCATGGCCTCATTGCCGTTCATATCGAGAAACTTCCGCAATGCCTACTAATGCTTTACAATAATTTAACTATACTATAACTTGCATTTTTGAGGATTTTCTCGTATATTTCCTTATTGTAGTTTCAGCTCTATGAATTATAAATATGGAGGATTCGGCCCCATCGGTTGTGAACTCAGCTCCATGGATTATCCCGTACATGATTTGAAAGATCTCCTTAATAGGGTTGACTAGCCTTGCCTCATAACAAACAAACTAGTAGACAACGTAATGATGCATGACCCGACGTGGTCTGTACACTAGTTGGCAGTGTAGCCCGTTAGGTGTATCCCCTGTCTTTCCCGATTATGACGTTCTCAACCTATGTACATCCCTACTTCATTATTTAATATCAACACAGCTAATATAGTGTTGTTCTTCGCTCATCGTCCGATTTAGATTGCCTATTGCAATCGAGGAAGTACCTTTTCCATTTTCCTATCATTGAAGCATACCCTTCCATCTATTGGGGTATTCCTTCCTCTATACGCAAGCATATACTCCCCACGGAGTGCTATGGTTGGATATGTCTCACGTTATTATAATGTACACATAATTGCTGGTGGTCTCTTATGATTGGTAGATTTCTATTATGTAACACGATTGACCTCGCATTCCAACCCACACTAATGACAAATGTCATTCTATTCATGCTATCATTCATTAACTTCAATAGTTCGCATCTGTCATAAACACATAATTGAGGCTATGTGTGTATATATAAATATATGTTCATCTTTTCTTAATCATTGTCTTTATAATTTACTATTGACCATAAGTCCATACTTCATTATGCGTTCATATCTTGCCTACTTTGGGGTTATTGACAGCTTTCTTTTTAAAAGATTTATAATGTCTTTTCTATCCCTTTACCCTTTTTCACCAATTTCTATTTCTAATTTCTTTTTACCCTTTTATTTATTCTTGCCTATGCGTACATTTCTTTTTATTTAATTCCCACTTTTATTAGTATCGCATATCTTGTCTTTTAGAATGTTCTTATGTGATAACCCGGAATTTCAGAATATCTGTAATTGATAAAGTAACTGAATTTAATTATTAAGAATACTGATTTATAGATTGAACAGATAAGAATTCTGATAATAAAGGAAATCTGAATATAAGTAATATAAACTGAATTTTTACATCTGGATAAATAACTATTTGAATTAAATTGATTTGATAATTTTCTTTTATAATTTTTATATAAATTGCCAATTTGTTATTTTTTTAATATTAATAATGTGTTGTTTTTATATATAGATGTAAATAATTTTAATAAAAATAAAATTGTTATTTCAAATTGAATGTGTAGTTATTTGACTTTAATTTGGATTTTATTTTAAAATCTAATTTGAATTTAAAGTTTGAAATTCAAAAAAAAATATTTTAAAGTATTTTGGGTTTTAAAATATATGTTTAAGCTTGTATTTAGATATAATTGGTTTTATTTCTCTAAAATTATCTATATATATAAATATAAGTATTTCTAAATTAATAAATTAAGTTAAAAAGTTTTTATTAACATTTAAAAATAAGTCGGATTACTTAATTTTTTTTATTACAAATGTAAATTTCTAAGGGCATAATATATGACATGTGTTGAGTAATAGATAAAACAAGATGACAAATGGTGAAAATTAATACAAGTGGCAATTTATTTTCCTTTTATTTAAAATAAATCACAAACAAACTTATATAAACTTAATGCTTCTTCTTTTCAAAGTTTTCCCTGTTCTCTAATAAAAAAAGAAATAAACTAGCCTGCATTTTTTCTATCAGTGATAAAATAGCCTGCAAGCAAACCTGAATTTTAAACCAAAGTAATCTCCAAGAAAATTCATTTAGGACTCAACAACCCAGATCAGTAAGCTAATCAAGTGACAAGATCAAAGAAGAAGAAGAAGAAAAAATGATGAAAATTTTCTAGTTTTTTTCCCATCTCAGGCCTTCTCTGTTTTCATTAGAGGTGAGTAAACTTAACCCCTAAAATTAGTTTAAAGCTTATGTTTTGTAAAACTTGTAATGTATGTTATCATCTATGGGTGCATGCTTTAAAATCATGTTGATTTGAAGGTATATAAACATGCATGTCTGTAAAACCTGTATATGACTCTGTACCTACCTTTGTTATATACTCACAGGAAGGATTTTGAAGAAAAATCATATTCTCTTCATACATCCTCCTTTAGGCTTCAGTTTTCAAACAATTTGTGTTTATTTGTGTATAATCTAGACTTTTAAAATAGGTTCAAGCATTATAAAATTTGAAATTGTCTGGATTCAAGAAAACACGGTGAAAATGAAAAAAAATATTTAAATCAAGTTTTGTAATTTGTGGATCAGATTATATAATTTGAATCTACTCTGGAAAATGGGATTTTTAAGATGAAAATCTAGATTTTTAGATTTGAGTCAAGCGTGCATTTTGGAGATGACCAGAAAGGGGTTTTCGAGCAAGTTCTGATGGTAGGGAATTCTTTGGGGTCAAGGATTCGACTGGAGTTAAAGGAAGGATTGGCAAAGTCGGGAAAAATGATGGTCGTGGTGATCGATTGTCGGAGTGTCGGATTTTAGGTAGACTAGGGTTTAAGGGACGTTGTCGAATTGTGTTCGCCGCATCGACTCTGGTGATGCGAGTTTCTCGAGGCTTTGGGAAATGGCAGCAGGGGGGTCGGCAAGGCGTGGCCGGAGTTGTAGCATTTTTGGTGGTCGGCGTGAGTGGTGCGAGGTGATTTGCTGGCGATGTTGAGTTCCAGGTTTGAACTGGATTGCTCGATTGTGATTTAGATTTGGTTTTGATGAACTGATGATTGCAATCGCGTTCCGTGACGATTTGTGGCTTGTCGGAGTCGATGAGGTAAGCCAGATCAATGGTGAACGGCCGTGCATGTGCACAGCGATGATCTCGTGTGTCAGGGAGATGGGTTCGTAGGCGACTCGAAGGGATGCTCGGGTTAGTGAAGGTGTGACTCGGGTTTTTTTCATATTAGCTGGGAAGTTTAACAACTGCTTTAACTATAAAAAAGAAGAAGAGGATGGTGGGAAAACTTGAGGCCGTCTCGAGAAAGAAGCGGGTTTAACCCGAGGCTAGGAATGGGAAGTTCTTATCATGTTTAAATTGTTTAAAAATGCAAAGCTTGAAATTTTAAATGAAAATTGATTTAAATTTTTTCTTAAATAATTTCTTTCCATTTGAAATATTCTCTTAAACTTAATGAAGGAATTATATGTGGGTTAAATTAAGATGTTAAGTTAAACATTAAGATATTTTAAACTTAATTGTTTTTATAAGTATAATTAAGTGATAAAGAAAGGTTAAACGATTTAGTAATTAAATAAAGATGGTGATTATCTTAAAAAGTAATTAAGATTTTTGATAATTAATGAAGTAATTAAAGTGTAATTAATTTTATAAATTCTTGATTAAGAAAGTAATAAATTAATAATCAAGAATTATAAATTAATTAATTAAGAGGTCTAATTACTTAATATTAAAAGGATTATTAAGGGAAATTACTTGTGAAGTAATCTGAAGGAATGAATTACTTAATCAAATTAAGTAATTTAATGTGGTTAACTTAAGTTAATCATTTGATGATTGGTTAAGTATAATTACATAAGGTAATTAATAAGGTATAATTACTTAGTATAAGAGATAGATGGATAAATTACGGGATGTAATTAATATAAGGAAAGTTACTAAATGGGGAGTAATTAATGGTAAATTACTTAAGAGAAGTAATTAAGGATTAATTACTTGATGTAATTAATTAATGGGTTAATATAATTTATTGAGGAGTTAAATAAATTAAGATAAATAATTACAGTATGGTTAATTACTGTTTATGATTGATTAAGGCTGATTAATGAAAATAATTAAAGATTAATTACTGTAAATGGCTTAGGATAATTACATGAGGGAAGTAATTAAGTAGTGATTACTCAGTGTGAATAAAAGGATTTATTAATGAGATTAATTAAGGGGTTGATTTAATTGATATAAGTAATTAAAGGAAGTTAATTACTAATGTGATAAATCAAGGTTGATTAATTATTAAGTGTAATTAGAAGAATAATTAATTGGTGAAGGTAATTAAAGGTTAATTACAGCGAATGGTTATGAATAATTAATTTGTGAAATTAATTAAGGGTTAATTACTTAAATGTAACTAAAGGATAAATAGAATGATATTGGAAGCCTTTGATTAATTGTTATTCGTAATATGTGGTTTGTGATGTTATGTGATAAGATATGTTTGATTTAAATTGTGATGATGTGATTATCTATTAATGATGAATTATGTGACATCCTGTATTTAAAATTGAATTATATTTCACTTGAATAATTTAAGTTAAGATAATATTGGTTTCGAAGAGATCGGAGTCGTGTATTAGTAAATGCCCAAAACCACTTCGATTCTTTATAGATTGATATGTAAAATCAATAGGTTGGAATGGAATTATTTAAGTTAATTGGACCTTCTAATCTAAGTTTTTGGTACTTAGAAATTGATATGTGATAAGTGATGTCTATATCAAATTGTGAATTTGTAAATTTATACGAGTTACCCGGGTTTTCTGTAAATTTTATGCTGTTGTATTCCATGATTAGATGGGTTTACTCATGCTGGTTTCTAGCCTGACTCGGGTGTTACTTTGATGTAATACTCGGGTCATACCGAGTATTACATATTTTCTGGTAAGGACGTTCTGGAGCTCAGGAGGCGAGCTAGATGGCAGGAACGTATGGAGCATATACCGCTGTTTATTTTGTAGTTGTCTTAGACATGTTGTTTTAAACTGTCCAGTGTTATGAAATGGATTGTAACTATGATGTATAAAATAAATGTACTGATATAGTTCTTCTTTGTATAACTATTATTTATGTGATATTATATTTTATCCACTGCGAATGTGAGATTCTGAGTTTGAGTTTTCTGTTCTTCTTCTTTCTCTTTCTTCTTTTCACTAACTATTTGGAAATTTCGGGATCGAAATTTTTGGGTCGTTACATTTGGTATCAGAGCTGAAGGTTAAGCGAGAACCTTGGCTCTGTTGGGATTACTCATTAAGGAAAGGGTCAATGGTACCCTAGGATGAGTTGAGTGTATATATGAGAGAGCGTACTTGTTATTTTCTTATATAAAAAATTTAAATGACTTTATATAAGATTATATTTAATATATAAAGCAATATTTATTTCTAATAAATATTAAGGGAATTGGTTGTTAAATTTTTGGAATTAAATTAAGAAGTAATATAATACAACCAAATTGAAATTGGGATTAAATTAAGTGGTATTAGAAATACAACTAAACTGAAATTAAATAAAGTTAAGTTCGAAATGGATTCAAACTAAAATTGAAATCTTAAATTGGAGAAGTGTAGCGACCCGACTTTCTATCACCAGAAAATCGCATCACTAATTAAGAAAGAAGAGATAGAAGAAGAAAAGAAAGAGAAGAAAGAACAACAACACATCAGAATTTCACAGCGGAATGATTTAAATATAATATATAACATATACATAGTATCATATACATCAGAGTACACAACTATACATCTCAATTTAGACAGTTATAACATTTCTGTCTAATACAATACAAGACATCATACAGAATAACAACACAGCGGAAACTCTAACTATATATCTACACGCTGAAGCCTCCTGCTCCATAGCTCCTCCAGAATTCGTCAAAGATAACCTGAATCACTTGACTACCGATATAATATGAGTACCCAAGAGTTTAATAAAACAGAAAATAAACACTCGGGTCAGAGACGGGTTTGGTGTGAGTAAACGGTTTAAGATTGCTTAACTTTAGAAAATCCTTTGAAAAGAAAGGTGTCACGTAAGACTCCCACACATAAACACGGAAAAGTTTTTACCTTACGCTAATCAAAACATTTGATAGGAAATCCAGTGATATTATAATAGTGTCTAGGGTTTTCAAATAAATATGAAATAGCTGAAATTGTTACATTTAATAAATTCCATCTACTAGCCACAAAAGTGGGTAATACAAACAAAACCGTATGGTCTCGTAGGGAAAATGGGTTTCCATCAATGGCATGGCTACTAGGGTACCGCCCGTCACAGTACATGGCCTAGATCACCGTACCGAGGAGTACGCCCGCTCCCCTGCAACACAAGGCTGGGACCATTCCTTACTGAACAGTCCCGAACAAGACCACCCCGCAGTTGGCTGCAGATCCAACTGCCCACAAAGCCGAAATAAAAAGGGATATCTAGACAGGGATGTATCTCGCTCTCCAGTGGGAGCTACCCACGAAGCCTTGCTGCACCTCCCCTGTTTTAGCCATTCCCGGTTGATGAGGCTTGAGGCTGCGATAACCTTTATAGGACACATCTATCTTAGAATGCTCATCGTCCACCTGACGATGTTCTGAAAGCATTCAATCCATACAAGTCCGTTCCGGGTTCGAACGGAACTGAAGGCACTATCTCGTTGCACTCATTTTGGAATCACCCTCAGAGTCAACGACCATAGCCCTTGCACTCTGAATCACCATCTCGAACATATAAGCACTATTCCGTCAAACTCATTACGGAATCACCCACAGAGTTATACTGACGTATAGTTCTTACATCTCGAGTCGTCACTTGCTCCACTTGGATTCACGACCTAACGTTTAATTGGAATCGGTGTGGTTTTCGGATATCCAAATATGGAAACCTGATCTCGGTCTCACCGAATCCAAACGCCATTTTAATGTCCAAGTTATACTTAAGGGATTTAAACAATAGATATTTCAGGAATATTACTTAACATAAATGGATGATTCACATTACACATATAGGTAATCCACTATTATCACATTCATCCATACACATCACAAAGCAGCATATATCACATCTCAGATATAACATACTCACATCATCGCAGATCAACCAATGACATATAATATCAACCAATATCATTAACTCATCCAATGATGCTTATCAACCAATCAATAAACACCCATACACAAGGTTGATCCAACTTAAATAATTTAATTAATTCTTAATTAAATTAATTCCTTGCTTAAACACTTGGATTATCAACTATCCATTTTATTATTCATTAATTAATTACAAATTAATTAATAAACATCACTTAATTATTCACCTTAATTAATCTCTCTTGATTAGTTATCTCTTAATTACTTTAAGTGATTATTCATTAATTACAATATTTATTAATCATCTTGATTAATTACTTCCTTAATTATACCAAGTAATTACCTCTTAATTACCCCTTTAAATTAATCATATTTGATTAATTATTCCTTAATTATTCTGATAATTATTCCTTAATTATCCTTTAATTAATCACACCTGAATAATTACTTTTTTAATTAATCATACTCGATTAATTACTTTTAATTAAACTTACTTGATCAATTACTTTTAATTAATCACATTTAATTAATTACTTTTCAATTAATCATCTTTAAGTAATTACTTTTAATTAATCACCTTTAACTAATTACTTTAATTACATTTAGTAATTAAAACTTAATTATAAATTAATTATTCTTTAAATTATTAATTAACAATTAATTAATTATTTCCATTAATTAATGATTACTTCATTAATTAAATTTCTTTCTTAATTAATTACTTTTAATCCTTTTATTAATTAACCATTAATTAAATAATTTAAGCCTTTTAATTAATTATTAATTAATTCTTTAATTAATATCCAAAGTGATTAACCCTTAATCACATCTACTTAATTACTTTCATAAAGTAATTATTTCTTATTTAGTTACCTCTTAATTAATCATTTAATTACCTAATTACTTCACCAAGAAATAATATTAGATTAACCCATCAGTGATTATCTTGATTAACTACAAATTAATTATTTAATTAATTATTAAACTTAAGCATTTAAAATTAATTAAATGATTCTTTAACTTCTTATTTTAAAAAGATTCTTAATTAAGAAACCATTATCTTAATTAAATCGTTTATATTAACCAATAACTTAATCTTAATTATTTCATATATTTATTAACCAAACTCTTAATTACTCAATATAATTCTTAATTATAATTGACTATCAAATTCTTAATCATTAAACTTTATTAAAAATAAAATATACTTGAAATCGATTAAAAGTAAAATAAGTTAAATATTCAAGTAAACTTTTACATCTTTAAACTTCCAAAGTTATTTAATAAAAATTTAATACAACCTTTTTTTTCTTCAAAAATTCACTAATTTTATTTTAAAAACTTTCATATTTTAATATATAAAAACTTGTTTGAAACTTAACTTGAAACAAATTAGTTTTATAAATAAACCCTTTAACTTTTGTTTTAAAACCTTAATCGTTTACAAAATCAAATTCCCTTTGTTTCAAACTTTTTAAAGAACATATGCTGTTGATTTTAAAACCTGAACAAACAAAATCCTACTCAGTATAAAACCCGAGCAACCCACTAAATTCCCCACGTTAAACCCCGAGTATAACCCACATTTACTCCGAGTTAACCCACCCTATAACCTGCTTCGAGCTCTACCCACACAAACCCGAGACCTTCTTCGAGTTCTAACCCTTCTTCTCTTCTCCTACCTTAAACCACTTCCCAGATGCACACGGTCGTGCACATCAACGTGCACGACCACACCGGTCGACAACGAACCCCACCCTACCTTCCACCAAGTCACGAATGACCTCGACAACAACTCGCAAGACCCAGAACCACCATTCTTCCGAAAATCGAAAATTTCGACATTCGAACCCATCCACTCGAAACCCTGTGACCAGAAATTTCTCACCACCGACCATCCCCTACACGATACACCTCTCCACCTTAGCCGAAGCTTCATCACGATCACCTAATTCCACGGCAACGCAAGCGTTTTCCTCCGGTAGTCTAACGACGCCGTGAACCCCGTTGAACAGCGATGACAAAAATCAGGGTGTTAAACCCTAATCCTTCCATTATCGGTCGACTCAGCCATAAAAAAAATTCTCACTGCATTTTTCCCACGACCACCGAGACCCTCTCGAACTCCCTGGACAACCACGACGCATCGTTCACCGTCGTTCACCATCAATTTGCCGAAATGCCCAAAACAATTTACACGAAAATTCTCTTTGATCACCAATCTAAAAATTATGATTTATACCTCAAAAATCATGATTTCCCATTAGTAATCCAATTATAAAAATCAAAACCTAAATTTGAATCTAATTTTTTTGACCCAAATCAAGATTTTACTGTAAGTTTAAAATTTCTGAGCCAATATTTCATTTCAAATCCTGTAAATATTTTTAGATGATAGATTACCTATTTACAAACAACTTCTACTTACACATCAAAGGCCCATATAAATCCAGAATTAAGTTATTGAATTTTATGATGAAACTGTCAATTTTAAATTTACACAGAGTATAAATTTTCATCTACCCAGGCATTCAACTATCTTAATTCAAACATGCACTAAATTCTAATCCAAGTATTCAATAATATTAAGATACTCATCCATATTAACATGATGAAATTCAGGATTTTAAACTGATAAAAGAAATTATTTACTCACCTTAGTAAAAAACAGAAGACATAGACTTATATGCTTTCCAGGCTTTTAAATTCATTTGCATGTTGAATTTCCAGATTTGCAGGTTAATAAATTTCCTTGAATGATTGAACTTAAAGATGAACTTGCATTGATTACTGATTTTCCAGCTTACCCTCTGATTTGGACTTGCATTTGCCTTTGCTTTACATTTTCCAAATTTCTGCATTTTACTGATTTCATTTTGTTTTGATCTTTATTTGATTTGTTTTGTATTAAGTTTGAGTTGAAGAAAATGTTTTCAGCTGAAGAATAAAAACCATCTTTTATTTACAATTTAAATTTAAATTTTATTATTAAAGAAAAAGACATTTGTCACTTTAATGCTATAAGGATCTTACACTTGTCTTTAACCCACTCTAAAATGTTTACAAGTGTGGTTATGTGTTATTTAATATTTACAAATGTTTATTCTCCAATGTTTATAAATGTTTAAAATGTGATTTTCTTTTTAATAATCTATTTAAGCTATATACATATATTTATGTAATATTCATATGATTATAAAATGTGTATACTTATCCTTTAATAAATATTCATATGAATTCAAGTAACTTATATTTTGATTCAATTTAATTTTTATATGATTGAAACATCTATTTTAATTTAACTCTTAAAATTTTAAAACAAATTTATCTTGTGTTAAAATTAAAATGAAAGGATATTAAGCAAATGAACTTTTAAATTTAAATCTTATCTAAAACTCAAGTTGAACTATATGTTTATAATAATAAGAAATTAACTTTGTTATAAAAATTTAAATTTCAAATATCATTTCAAAAGCATTAAATCAAATTAACCTTTTAAATTACAAAACTATATATATATCTATAATAAAGTTTGGAAATACTTATTAAACTCAAATTAATAAAATTCCTATTTAAAATATATATATTCAAATATATATATATACACATTTCAAATAGAAAACATTTCAACATTATATTTGATAGTTACTGTATTAAAATTTGAAAACAAACCAAATCATATATATTACAATTTGAATATATATTAGCTTTTAAAACTTCCTATTTACAAGATATATCAATACATATATATTATAAATAGAAAATATTTTTGATTAGCTTCTGGAAAATAAATCTTACCAATTTTAAATTGCCAAAATAAATGTTCCAAATTAAAATATTATAATTTTTCAAAATAATTAAACTTACCAATTTATACTGTTAAGAAAATTGTTGATAGATATTAATAAATTATTATTATCAGCCTTTAAAATAACTTTAACTTGTCAATTTATAATGTAAAATGATCAAATCAATTTAATTATTATCAAAGATTATTAAATTGATATTGCTCAAAATTTCGGGTCGTCACATTCCTTCCCCCTTAAAAGAATTTCGTCCCCGAAATTTAAAAGCAAAGATAATTTAATAACCCAGCTAAAGATTTTAAATTTCAAACAGCAATCACACAATCAATCATACACTATCAACTATGGTAACCAAAACAACCAATTCAAACAAATAACTTTATCTATCCAGAAAATTCTGAATAGAACTTCCTAATATTATCAAGAGTTTTCCATGTACCTATACTGGAATACTCGCTTCTATAGAATCTTAATTACTATACTACTATAACCAAGGACTTCCTCATCTGATCCTACAAATCTGAACAAGATATCAGACTAAACTCAAAACCTGCCCAACTACCAGATCATTCTGAACTGCTGATTCTATCTCTCGAAGAATCATACACATATTCCTCAGAGATATGTGAAATACAATGAATTCCAGCTATCCGAACTGGCAATTCAATACTGTAGATCAAAATCTATTCTCCAGAGAACACAGAAAAACTCAAAATACCTCCAGAGCGAACTCTCCAGTTTTACCAAATCTTATATCTCCTTTGATCGGATAAAACTAAGTCAATATCCAAATTCTAACTGCACATTCCAAATCTCCTCGATTCTTAACTGCATAACTCTCCTGATGCTCCGAGTCACCTTCAATGTTCCTGATCAGCCTAACCCTTACTGATTGCTTCATGAAACAAACAGGACCAAAATCAAACCAATTACCTGATTCTATTCAACAAAATGGCTTCCTAAATTTTTGCTGAAATCCAATACACAACTCTATTCCACAAACATCAGTGGACTTCAAACCTTCATCTCTTATCTGGAATAGCCAAACAGTTGCACCTGATAACCTTGCCTACCAAATCCAGAAAATTTCTTCATACCTGAATTTCCAGTAGAAATTTTCTAATCCAAGAAAACTGCAACTCCCGGTTGCTCCCATTAATTGACAACTCGCTTCCGCTGCACAACTCTGATCTAGAGCAGATAAGAATGCTGTCGAAGAACTCAAGCACAATCTTTCTCCATACACTGTTCATCTGACTCATAAAAATCTTAGTGACCATTCCACTTGGTCAAAACATCTTAGCAGATTCTCAACTTAGAATAAGATGATCAATCCCTCTCCAAAGAATCTTGAGCTGCCTCATCAAACTCTTCTTACTCTAAGAGTCAACCCTTTACAAGATTGAACCATCAATACTGCTCCTGGAAATCCAAGTCGATAAGAAATTTCAATCTCCGATTCGAGCAAACTTCTGATTCTTTCTAAAACATTCGGAGAACCTCCGACTACTTTCATAGCTTTCACCTCTACTTGAGATGCCTCAGTCTCAAACCAAAGAATACTCAAAGATTCCCGAAATAATCGCAAGTCACTTTTGCGATCTCACTCAGTTCAGAATCCAAAGAACTATCTTCCCAACTAGAACAGCTTTTCCTATTCAAGATAAATCTTTCCAGAATGGCTTATCTACCAGAAAAACTGATAGATCACTTCCAACAGATATCCTACTCTGGCGAGCCTCCCGAAGAAAAGGATAAGTCTTCACTATCTGCCTGGTCTGCCGATAGTAGAATCCCAAAGATTACTGAATCATTTAAGAAACAGACCCATGCTACTGCTTCCAAACTTCACTTTAATGATACAGCTATGCCAACAGATCTTCCTTGACCACAAGCTTCTTGAAACTCAAAACTATCATTCAATTCCACCAAAAATCCTTGAGACGAGTCGACATCTTCTCAAGAAACTCGGCTCCAAACCAAACACCAACCACTTATCTTCTTAACGAAAACAATGAGACCATGTCCGAAATGAGGTAACTCATCGACCTTAGTCTCAAACTTCAATATAGACAATACACCCTTACTTGAGATCCAGAAAATCCCTAAACATCCGAATCTTCCCTGCAGTAAGCATCAATTCTCTTCCAATACCATCTTAATCTGGTTTCAAAAGAACATCTTCAGAACCATCTATGAATACTGCCTCTCATCACACAGCTATTCCCTCCTGAAGTCATCAAGATACCATCACCAGCTTCTCCCCGGCTGATAGATTCAACTCTTGGAAATCCCGCTTACTCGAGAGCAAGTCAACCTCACACACCAAGAATATACTCCAATTCTTGAAAATACTTCCTCTAGACTCAAAGAAATCTTTTCTACAATCCACAAAACTTATTCGAGACAATATTAGGTCTACAATCTCGATAAACACCTCCAACCACAACATATAAGCCTCTTCCACTAGTGGTAGTCGTGTTTCACACACTCCTACCTTATCTACCTCTATAGCCTATGTTGGAAAATCCGAATAGATAACCCAACAAATTAGGTAGTTATATATAAGTGTGTGTGTGTGTGTGTATATATATATATATATATATATATATATATATAAATTACAAGTACACTCTCTCAAGACAGACACCACTCCAGAGCCTAGGTATTCACTCAACCTAAAGCTCTGATACCAACTGTAGCGACCCGACTTTCTATCACCAGAAAATCGCATCACTAATTAAGAAAGAAGAGATAGAAGAAGAAAAGAAAGAGAAGAAAGAACAACAACACATCAGAATCTCACAGCGGAATGATTTAAATATAATATAGAACATATACATAGTATCATATACATCAGAGTACAAAACTATACATCTCAATTTAGACAGTTATAACATTTCTGTCTAATACAATACAAGACATCATACAGAATAACAACACAGCGGAAACTCTAACTATATATCTACACGCTGAAGCCTCCTGCTCCATAGCTCCTCCAGAATTCGTCAAAGATAACCTGAATCACTTGACTACCGATATAATATGAGTACCCAAGAGTTTAATAAAACAGAAAATAAACACTCGGGTCAGAGAAGGGTTTGGTGTGAGTAAACGGTTTAAGATTGCTTAACTTTAGAAAATCCTTTGAAAAGAAAAGTATCACGTAAGACTTCCCACACATAAACACGGAAAAGTTTTTACCTTACGCTAACCAAAACATTTGATAGGAAATCCAGTGATATTATAATAGTGTCTAGGGTTTTCAAATAAATATGAAATAGCCGAAATTGTTACATTTATTAAATTCTAGCTACTAGCCACAAAAGTGGGTAATACAAACAAAACCGTAGGGTCTCGTAGGGAAAATGGGTTTCCATCAATGGCAGGGCTACTAGGGTACCGCCCGTCACAGTACGTGGCCTAGATCACCGTACCGAGGAGTACGCCCGCTCCCCTGCAACACAAAGCCGGGACCATTCCTTACTGAACAGTCTCGAACAAGACCACCCCGCAGTTGGCTGCAGATCCAACTGCCTACAAAGCCGAAATAAAAAGGGACATCTAGACAGGGATGTATCTCGCTCTCCAGTGGGAGCTACCCACGAAGCCTTGCTGCACCTCCCCTGTTTTAGCCATTCCCGGTTGATGAGGCTTGAGGCTGCGATTACCTTTATAGGACACATCTATCTTAGAATGCTCATCGTCCACCTGACGATGTTCTGAAAGCATTCAATCCATACAAGTCCGTTCCGGGTTCGAATGGAACCGAAGGCACAATCTCGTTGCACTCATTTTGGAATCACCCTCAGAGTCAACGACCATAGTCCTTGCACTCTGAATCACCATCTCGAACCTATAAGCACTATTCCGTCAAACTCATTACGGAATCACAAACAGAGTTATACTGACGTATAGTTCTTGCATCTCGAGTCTCCACTTGCTCCACTTGGATTCACGACCTAACGTTTATTTGGAAACTGTGTAGTTTTCGGATATCCAAATATGGAAACCCGATCCCGGTCTCACCGAATCCAAACACTATTTTAATGTCCAAGTTATACTTAAGGGATTTAAACAATAGGTATTTCAGGAATATTACTTAACATAAATGGATGATTCACATTACACATATAGGTAATCCACTATTATCACATTCATCCATACACATCACAAAGCAGCATATATCACATCTCAGATATAACATACTCACATCATCGCAGATCAACCAATGACATATAATATCAACCAATATCATTAACTCATCCAATGATGCTTATCAACCAATCAATAAACACCCATACACAAGGTTGATCCAACTTAAATAATTTAATTAATTCTTAATTAAATTAATTCCTTGCTTAAACACTTGGATTATCAACTATCCATTTTATTATTCATTAATTAATTACAAATTAATTAATAAACATCACTTAATTATTCACCTTAATTAATCTCTCTTGATTAGTTATCTCTTAATTACTTTAAGTGATTATTCATTAATTACAATATTTATTAATCATCTTGATTAATTACTTCCTTAATTATACCAAGTAATTACCTCTTAATTACCCCTTTAAATTAATCATATTTGATTAATTATTCCTTAATTATTCTGATAATTATTCCTTAATTATCCTTTAATTAATCACACCTGAATAATTACTTTTTTAATTAATCATACTTTATTAATTACTTTTAATTAAACCTGCTTGATTAATTACTTTTAATTAATCACATTTAATTAATTACTTTTTAATTAATCATCTTTAAGTAATTACTTTTAATTAATCACCTTT
This sequence comes from Allium cepa, assembly GCA_030765085.1. Classification (NCBI taxonomy): domain Eukaryota; kingdom Viridiplantae; phylum Streptophyta; class Magnoliopsida; order Asparagales; family Amaryllidaceae; genus Allium; species Allium cepa. The sequence continues at coordinate 211,380,513 of CM060934.1, forward strand.
AATTAATTACTTTAATTACATTTAGTAATTAAAACTTAATTATAAATTAATTATCCTTTAAATTATTAATTAACAATTAATTAATTATTTCCATTAATTAATGATTACTTCATTAATTAAATTTCTTTCTTAATTAATTACGTTTAATCCTTTTATTAATTAACCATTAATTAAATAATTTAAACCTTTTAATTAATTATTAATTAATAACCAAAGTGGTTAACCTAAATCACATCTACTTAATTACTTTCATAAAGTAATTATTTCTTATTTAATTACCTCTTAATTAATCATTTAATTACCTAATTACTTCACCAAGAAACAATATTAGATTAACCCATCAGTGATTATCTTGATTAACCACAAATTAATTATTTAATTAATTATTAAACTTAAGCATTTAAAATTAATTAAATGATTCTTTAACTTCTTATTTTAAAAAGATTCTTAATTAAGAAACCATTATCTTAATTAAATTATTTATATTAACCAATAACTTAATCTTAATTATCTTCATATATTTATTAACCAAACTCTTAATTACTCAATATAATTCTTAATTATAATTGACTATCAAATTCTTAATCATCAAACTTTATTAAAAATAAAATATACTTGAAATCAATTAAAATTAAAATAAGTTAAATATTCAAGTAAATTTTTACATCTTTAAACTTCCAAAGTTATTTAATAAAAATTTAATACAACCTTTATTTTTCAAAAATTCACTAATTTTATTTTTAAAACTTTCATATTTTAATATATAAAAACTTGTTTGAAACTTAACTTGAAACAAATTAGTTTTATAAATAAATCTGTTAACTTTTGTTTTAAAACCTTAATCGTTTACAAAATCAAATTCCCTTTGTTTCAAACTTTTCAAAGAACATATGCTATTGATTTTAAAACCTGAACAAACAAAATCCTACTCAGTATAAAACCCGAGCAACCCACTAGATTCCCCGCGTTAAACACCGAGTATGACCCACGTTTACTCCGAGTTAACCCACCCTATAACCTGCTTCGAGCTCTACCCACACAAACCCGAGACCTTCTTCGAGTTCTACCCCTTCTTCTCTTCTCCTACCCTAAACCACTTCCCAGATGCACACGTTCGTGCACATCAACGTGCATGACCACGCCGGTCGACGGCGAACCTCACCCTATCTTCCACCAAGTCACGAATGACCTCGACAACAACTCGCAAGACCCAGAACCACCATTCTTCCGAAAATCGAAAATTTTGACATTCGTACCCATCCACTCAAAACACTGTGACCAAAAATTTCTCACCGCCGACCATCCCCTACACGATACACCTCGCCACCATAGCCGAAGCTTCATCACGATCCCCTAATTCCACGGCAACGCAAGCGTTTTCCTCCGGTTGTCTAACGACACCATGAACCCCATTGAACTGCGATGACAAAAATCAGGGTGTTAAACCCTAATCCTTCCATTATCGGTCGACTCAACCATAAAAAAATTCTCACTGCATTTTTCCCACGACCACCGAGACCCTCTCGAACTCCGTGGACAACCACGACGCATCGTTCACCGTCGTTCACCATCAATTTGCCGAAATGCCCAAAACAATTTACACGAAAATTCTCTTTGATCACCAATCTAAAAATTATGATTTATACCTCAAAAATCATGATTTCCCATTAGTAATCCAATTATAAAAATCAAAACCTAAATTTGAATCTAAATTTTTTTGACCCAAATCAAGATTTTACTGTAAGTTTAAAATTTCTGAGCCAATATTTCAACTTTAATCCTGTAAATATTTTTAGATGATAGATTACCTATTTACAAACAACTTTTACTTACACATCAAAGGCCCATATGAATCCAGAATTAAGTTATTGAATTTTATGATGAAACCGTCAATTTTAAATTTACACAAAGTATAAATTTTCAACTACCCAGGCATTCAATTATCTTAATTCAAACATGCACTAAATTCTAATCCAAGTATTCAATAATATTAAGATACTCACCATATTAACATGATGAAATTCAAGATTTTAAACTGTTTTTAAAAGAAATTATTTACTCACCTTAGTAAAAAACAGAAGACAACGACTTATATGCTTTCCAGGCTTTTAAATTCATTTGCATGTTGAATTTCCAGATTTGCAGGTTAATAAATTTCCTTGAATGATTGAACTTAAAGATGAACTTGCATTGATTACTGATTTTCCACCTTACCCTCTGATTTGGACTTGCATTTTCCTCTGGTTTACATTTTCCAGATTTCTGCATTTTACCGATTTCATTTTGTTTTGATCTTTATTTGATTTGTTTTGTATTAAGTTTGAGTTGAAGAAAATGTTTTCAGCTGAAGAATAAAAACCATCTTTTATTTACAATTAAATTTTAAATTTTATTATTAAAGAAAAAGACATTTGTCACTTTAATGTTATAAGGATCTTACACTTGTCTTTAACCCACTCTAAAATGTTTACAAGTGTGGTTATGTGTTATTTAATATTTACAAATGTTTATTCTCCAATGTTTATAAATGTTTAAAATGTGATTTTCTTTTCAATAATCTATTTAAGCTATATACATATATTTATGTAATATTCATATGATTATAAAATGTGTATACTTATCCTTTAATAAATATTCATATGAATTCAAGTAACTTATATTTTGATTCAATTTAATGTTTATATGATTGAAACATCTATTTTAATTTAACTCTTAAAATTTTAAAACAAATTTATCTTGTGTTAAGATTAAAATGAAAGGATATTAAGCAAATGAACTTTTAAATTTAAATCTTATCTAAAACTCAAGTTGAACTATATGTTTATAATAATAAGAAATTAACTTTGTTATAAAAATTTAAATTTCTAATATCATTTCAAAAGCATTAAATCAAATTAACCTTTTAAATTACAAAACTATATATATATCTATAATAAAGTTTGGCAATACTTATTAAACTCAAATTAATAAAATTCCTATTTAAAATATATATATATTCAAATATATATACACATTTCAAATAGAAAACATTTCAACATTATATTTGATAGTTACTGTATTAAAATTTGAAACACAAACCAAATCATAATATATATATTCATATATATTACAATTTGAATATATATTAGCTTTTAAAACTTCCTATTTACAAGATATATCAATACATATATATTATAAATAGAAAATATTTTTGATTAGCTCCTGGAAAATAAATCTTACCAATTTTAAATTACCAAAATAAATCTTCCAAATTAAAATATTATAATTTTTCAAATGAATTAAACTTACCAATTTATACTGTTAAGAAAATTGTTGATAGATATTAATAAATTATCATTATCAGCCTTTAAAATAATTTTAACTTGTCAATTTATAATGTAAAATGATCAAATCAATTTAATTATTATCAAAGATTATTAAATTGATATTGCTCAAAATTCCGGGTCGTCACAAGAAGTGTTTCAGAATAAGATGATAATGAACGACTTTAGATTTGATAATCTTGGTTATTATCCTAATTGGTAGTTGTGTAATAAGATGTGTATAGTGTAAAATGTTTTAAGGAAGAATAACATTTGGGCAAGTATGATTTATAAATTGGAACCGAGGATGATCTAAATTGAGAAGTTTTAAATCTAGTTCCTGAAATTTGAAAATTTGTTTCAAGGTAATAATAAATAATATTATTTAATGAAAGGGTCCTATTTCAAACAAGGGTTGTTTGGAATTTTAAAGGAATTTGTTTGAATTTGAAACTAGAGGTGGTTTAAAATTTAAAAGTAACCTGGTGTGTAAAGGAAATAAACTCTAAGGTTGAGTTTTAAATTTGGAATGAGATATGAAACCCAAAGTGATAGTTTTTGAACTTATATATGGGAAAGTATTTTGAAATTTGAACGGGAATTCAAATTTGTGTAAATTTGACTGAATTAAGTAAATTGAATTTAACTTGGAAGAAGTTAAATAAGTTTGAATGATCAACCTGATTTGAAAATTTCAAGATGAAATTAAGATTTAACTTGGGAAGTTAAATGGTTATTTTGATTTAGGAGTTTGTGTGATCTCAAAATAGGTTTGAGATTTGGAAATTGGGAATGGATGGATGTTTTAAAGTAATTTGAATGATACCATCCTATTGTTATTAATAATCTTTAAGCTGGTAAAATGAATGAAGAAATGGGGCATGGTAATATATCCATTATTAAGATAAAATGGAATCATTTTGGACTTCAATTTTGAATGTTTAAGATAAAACTTCAAAGGTTTGGTTTCAAAATTGAAATTTGATGATAAATTGAATTTCAAAGATTTAGTTGTTTAAAAAGATTTGAATTATTATTTGAACTTTGAAATAATTTTGAAATGAAATTTGGATTCAGAATTAAATGGTTTAAAGATATAAGTTGATTTGATTTGATTTAAAGGATTAAATCAACATTTAAAAATTTAACTCAAATTTATATAATTCGGATGGTTTAAATTTGGAATTTGAATTGAATTAGTTCATGATTTGAATTAATTGGAATTGTGATTGAAAATGGACAAGTTTAAAATTCAAATGAAAAAATTTGAATTGGATTAATTTGAAATGAAATTGAAATTGAATGAGTATAAATTCAAATAGGAATTGGAATTAATTCAAACTGGAATTAATATGAATTGAAATTGGTTCAATATGAAATTTATTTGAATTAATTGAAATGGTGATTAAAGTTGAATGAGTAAATTCAAATGGAATTTGATTTGAATTTAGAAAGGAATTGAGTATTAATTCAACTTGAAATTGGGGTTAAATCAATTTCAATGGAAATTGAAGTTATTTAAAATTGGAATTGAGTCAATTTAAATGGAAGTGGAAATTTAAATTGAATTGATTGGGAATGGAGATTCGAAAGTTGAACCGTTTGACTCTAGACTATTTTTAATATAAATTGTTTTGATATAAAATCTATTTTTCCAAACTATTTACAATACAACTTTTCTCTTTAATCCTAAACTATCTTAAAATTGTTTTATGATTATTTTTGAAACTGTTTAACGATTTTCCAACTGTCTTATAAACTAATTATTATATTCCAACTATTTTACAAAACTAATTATCAAGTTACTGTTATTTTGCAATTATCTAAAATTTCTATAATTATTTTAACTATTTTCTAACTATTTTACACCTATTTTACAAACTAGTAATTATTTTCTAACTACTTATCTATTTTTAAAATTTTCAAACTATTTTCTAAATAAACTGGTCGGAGTTCAAACTGTTATTGGTTAAATACCCAATCGAGATAAGAATAGAGGTGATAATCCAAATGGATTGAAGCAATTGTGAGTAAGTGAATGAAAATCAAAGTGAATGTGAACATAAATGGAATTGATTTGGCTAATAACCAATAAAGATAAATACGTAGGGTGTACGTATGTTATTCTATTCGCATAATGATTTGATCCAGATTCGAGCACAGAATTTCGAGATAGTTATATCGATCCGAGTTAGGATTTTTCACTCGATTTTCAACGGCGAACCTAGATATGGATTGTTGATTGGTTCTGGATATTCTCTATCATAGTTATGGATATGCAAGGAGAATGACGGTTTCTAATTAAGAAACCAGATCTGTGTCCGCACTAGGAAGTCGGGTGGACGATACTAGTTCGGAAGTGAAATTGTGTGGTCGAGTGAGCGATCAGATTGGTATATCGTACGGATGATATGTGTACATCGTACGGATTTGAATGAAAATGATATTGAAAGGAGTAATCAAATTTGAATATTTGATTGGAATAAACAAAGTTATATATCTTTGTTATATAAGATAAATCTTCCCTTGTTGAATCTATTGCCGAAAGGAAAGGATATTTTTAAAAGTGTTTGAAGTACAAAAGGAGTTTTATACAAGTTTGAAAAGATCTAAAGATTTTTAAAGTTATATATATCTATATATAGATATAAAGGATCTTATGAGGATTTTAGAAAAAAAAGGGTTTTGGGTACCTTTGGATTTGGAAAGGCTTTTGATTTTTAGGTAAAATCAATATTGAAATTTGGAAAGCCTAGTTTGAGAATTATCGATTTTTGGATAATCGATTTTGTGTAAAGAAGCTTTGTATGAGATCATACTAGGTGTATGATTTGAAAGATACTATATGTGTATAGTATAAAGTGATTTGATGATGATGGCTCTGGGGAAAAAGGCGCTTCCTTGAAATGAACTTCTCAGGAGTGCCACCGGGTGGTGCTACCTTGAGCCCTAAGGGGGGGGGGGTTCTAAAGTTGATCCTGTGAGGAGTCCGGACAAAACTAGTTCCTGGGGATTATGAGTAGAGTATACCATAGCGAAAGTCATGTGTGCCGCTGAGAGTCAACAGTCTGCGTTTGATTTTATATCGGTAGACTGCGACCTATGGTAACATAGTGAAAGTCGTGTGTGCCGCTGAGAGCCAACAGTCTGCGTTTGATTGTATATCGGTAGACTGCGACCTATGTAGGAGTGGAGAAGTTTCATTTCGACGGCGAAAATCAGAGGCCGCAGAGAGCCTGCAGTTACATAGACTTTTGCTGTGATGACAACGTAACCCTGGAATGTAACTGCGATCTGTCGTGGATTCCATGGCGTAATCGAGAGGCCGCGGAGAGCCTGCAATTACATGGACTTTTGCTGCGATGGCAACGTAACCCTGGAGTGTAACTGTGACCATGGATGGGGTGATGATTTCCAAAGCATTCTCACCAAAGATATTTCCTCTATTTTCAAAAACTGTTTTCTATATTTTCAATAAAATTATTTTCCGAGTATTTTCACTGAATGTTGAAAATGAGTCTGCTAAGTATTTATAGATTTTCAGTCTTACGCCTGATCAACGTATGACCGAATTTCTATGAAAACGAGGATGGACTTATTGAAACATCGAGTTGTAAAATGATATTTTTATAAAAACTATTTTGGAAATATTATATAGATTTTAAAATATTTTAAAATGATCAAAAAGTATTTCAAAGAATAATTTTTCTAATAATAAGCATTTTCATAAATTCTGGCTTCGTTCCTTTTCGAGGACGAAAAGATTCTAAGGGGGAAGGAATGTGATAACCCGGAATTTCAGAATATCTGTAATTGATAAAGTAACTGAATTTAATTATTATTTTTTGGCATGGCAACTGAATTTAATTATTGAGAATACTGATTTATAGATTGAACAGATAAGAATTCTGATAATAAAGGAAATCTGAATATAAATAATATAAACTGAATTTTTACATCTGGATAAATAACTATTTGAATTAAATTGATTTGATAATTTTCTTTTATAATTTTTATATAAATTTCCAATTTGTTGTTTTTTAATATTAATAATGTGTTGTTTTTATATATAGATGTAAATAGTTTTAATAAAAATAAAATAGTTATTTCAAATTGAATGTGTAGTTATTTGACTTTAATTTGGATTTTCTTTTAAAATCTAATTTGAATTTAAAGTTTTAAATTCAAAAAAATAAAATAAATATTTTAAAGTATTTTGGGTTTTAAAATATATGTTTAAGCTTGTATTTATATATAATTGGTTTATTTCTATAAAGTTATATATATATATAAATATAAGTATTTCTAAATTAATAAATTAAGTTAAATAACATTTTTATTAACATTTAAAAATAAGTAGGATTACTTAAATTTTTTTTATTACAAATGTAAATTTCTAAGGGCATAATATATGACATGTGTTGAGTAATAGATAAAACAAGATAACAAATGGTGAAAATTAATACAAGTGGCAATTTATTTTCTTTTATTTAAAATAAATCACAAACAAACTTATATAAACTTAATGCTTCTTCTTTTCAAAGTTTTTCCTGTTCTCTAATAAAAAAAGAAAGAAACTAGCCTGCATTTCTTCTATCAGTGATAAAATAGCCTGCAAGCAAACCTGAATTTTAAACAAAAGCAATCTCCAAGCAAATTCATTTAGGACTCAACAACCCAGATCAGTAAGCTAATCAAGTGACAAGATCAAAGAAGAAGAAGAAAAAAAATGATGAAAATTTTCCAGTTTTTTTCGCATCTCAGGCCTTCTCTGTTTTCATTAGAGGTGAGTAAACTTAACCCCTAAAATTAGTTTAAATCTTATGTTGTGTAAAACTTGTAATGTATGCTATCATCTATGGGTGCATGCTCTAAAATCATGTTGATTTGATGGTATATAAACATGCATGTCTGTAAAACCTGTATATGACTCTGTACCTACCTTTGTTATATACTCACAGGTAGGATTTTGAAGAAAAATCATATTCTCTTCATACATCCTCCTTTAGGCTTCAGTTTTCAAACAATTTGTGTTTGTTTGTGTATAATCTAGACTTTTAAAATAGGTTCAAGCATTATAAAATTTGAAATTGTCTGGATTCAAGAAAACACGGTAAAAATGAAAAAAAATGTTTAATCAAGTGTTGTAATTTGTGGATCAGATTATGTATTGAATCTACTTTGGAAAATAGGATTTTTAAGATGAAAATCTCGATTTTAAGATTTGAGTCGAGCGTGCATTTTGGAGATGACTAGAAAGGGGTTTTCAAGCAAGTTCTGATGGTCGGGAATTCTTTGGGGGTCAAGGATTCGACTGGAGTTAGAGGAAGGATTGGCAAAGTCCGGAAAAATGGTAGTCTTGGTGATCGATTGTCGGAGTGTCAGATTTTAGGTAGACTAGGGTTTAAGGGACGTTGTCGAATTGTGTTCGCTGCATCGACTCTGGTGATGCGAGTTTCTCGAGGCTTTGGGAAATGGCAGCAGGGGGTCGGCAAGGCGAGGCCGGAGTTGTAGCATTTCCGGTGGTCGGCGTGAGTGGTGCGAGGTGATTTGCTGGGGATGTTGAGTTCCAGGTTTGAACTGGATTGCTCGATTGCGATTTAAATTTGGTTTTGACGAATTGATGATTGCAATCGCGTTCCGTGACGATTTGTGGCTTGTCGGAGTCGATGAGGTAAGCCAGATCAATGGTGAACGGCCGTGCATGTGCACGGTCATGATCTCGTGTGTCAGGGAGATGGGTCCGTGGGCGACTCGAAGGGATGCTCGGGCTAGTGAAGGCGTGACTCGGTTTTTTTTCATGTTAGCTGGGAAGTTTAACAACTGTTTTAACTAAAAAAAAGAGAAGAAGATGGTGGGGAAACTCGAGGCAGTCTCGAGAAAGAAGTGGGTTTAACCCGAGGGTAGGAATGGGAAGTTTTTATCATGTTTAAATTGTTTAAAAATGCAAAGCTTGAAATTTTAAATGAAAATTGATTTAAAACTTTTCTTAAATAATTTCTTTCCATTTGAAATGTTCTCTTAAGACTTAATTTTAAAGAATTATATATGGGTTAAATTAAGATGTTAAGTTAAACATTAAGATATTTTAAACTTAATTGTTTTTATAAGTATAATTAAGTGATAAAGAAAGGTTAAACGATTTAGTAATTAAATAAAGATGGTGATTATCTTAAAAAATAATTAAGATTTTTGATAATTAATGAAGTAATTAAAGTGTAATTAATTTTATAAATTCTTGATTAAGAAAGTAATAAATTAATAATTAATAATTATAAATTAATTAATTAAGAGGTCTAATTACTTAATATTAAAAGGATTATTAAGGGAAATTACTTGTGAAGTAATTTGAAGGAATGAATTACTCAATGAAATTAAGTAATTTAATGTGGTTAACTTAAGTTAATCATTTGATGATTGGTTAAGTATAATTACATAAGGTAATTAATAAGGTATAATTACTTAGTATAAGCGATAGATAGATAAATTACGGGATGTAATTAATATAAGGAAAGTTACTTAAGGGAAGTAATTAAAGGTAAATTACTTAGGAGAAGTAATTAAGGATTAATTACTTGATGTAATTAATTAATGGATTAATATATATATTGAGGAGTTAAATAAATTAAGATAAGTAATTACAGTATTGTTAATTACTGTTTATGATTGATTAAGGATGATTAATGAAAGTAATTAAAGATTAATTACTGTAAATGGCTTTGGATAATTACTTAAGGGAAGTAATTAAGTAGTGATTACTCAGTGTGAATAAAAGGATTTATTAATGAGATTAATTAAGGGGTTGATTTAATTGATATAAGTAATTAAAGGAAGTTAATTACTAATGTGATAAATCAAGGTTGATTAATTATTAAGTGTAATTAGAAGAATAATTAATTGATGAAGGTAATTAAAGGTTAATTACAGTGAATGGTTAGGAATAATTAATTTGTGAAATTAATTAAGGGTTAATTACTTAAATGTAACTAAAGGATAAATAGAATGATATTGGAAGCCTTTGATTAATTGTTATTCGTAATATGTGGCTTGTGATGTTATGTGATAAGATATGTTTGATTTAAATTATTATGATGTGATTATCTATTAATAATGAATTATGTGACATCCTGTATTTAAAATTGAATTATATTTCACTTGAATAATTTAAGTTAAGATAATATTGGTTTCAAAGAGGCCGGAGTCGGGTATTAGTAAATACCCGAAACCACTTCGATTCTTTATTGATTGATATGTAAAATCAATAGGTTGGAATGGAATGATTTAAGTTAATTGGACCTTTTAATCTAAGTTTTTGGTACTTAGAAGTTGATATGTGATAAGTGATGTCTATATCAAATTGTGAATTTGTAAATTGATACGAGTTACCCGGGTTTTCTGTAAATTTTATGTTGTTGTATTCCATGATTAGATGGGTTTACTCACGCTGGTTTCCAGCCTGACCCGGGTGTTACTTTGATGTAATGCTCGGGTCAGACCGAGTATTACAGATTTTCAGGTAAGGACGTTCTGGAGCTCAGCAGGCGAGTAGATGGCAGGAATGTATGGAGCATATACCGTTGTTTATTTTGTAGCTGTCTTGGACATGTTGTTTTAAAACTGTCCAGTGTTGTGAAATGGATTGTAACTCTGATGTATAAAATAAATGTACTGATACAGTTCTTCTTTGTATAAATATTATTTATGTGATATTATATTTTATCCGCTGCGAATGTGAGATTCTGAGTTTGAGTTTTCTGTTCTTCTTCTATCTCTTTCTTCTTCTTTCTCTTTCTTCTTTCACTAATTATTTGGAAATTTCGGGTTCGAAATTTCTGGGTCGTTACATCTTATCACGTTTATATCTCTTTATTTAACACTTTAGGATTTTCGCATTTTAATGCATTAGAACTCTACCATAGAAATGTTAACACTTTAAATTTCTATATTCTATCCAAAAGGAAAGTTTATGTGGTATTTGGAGTTACAAGGCATTATCTTTTCGTAGTTATTAGTACGAAATACGATAAGTACCTACAGTTTATGCATATCTTTCTTTTTATGTGCATTTCTTGTCATTTTAAATAATGCATTTTTATTTATTTTAAATTTGATAATGTATAGAAATTCACGTTGCAACATCCTAACTTCCAATGAACTAAAATACCGTTTAAACCCTAAAATCTTATTGTGATTTCTTTATTTTATATTCTTATTATCCATTTAAAAATCAATCTGGATTATTACATCAGTTACAAATTCATGGTTTACTATTTTTCAGTATTTAAGCACTGCTAATATCTCAAACATTTTCTAGGTTTGCATTCGTATAACATACACACACACACATACATATATGTGTATCAATTTGATTATTATTGAATATGTAGGCAAGGTTTTCTTTCATTTCATGTGTATAGATTTAGCCTACAACTCCAATTTACACTTCAGGCATATAGGAGTAGATCTACAATAATATTAATCTACTACTATACAAAAGTATTTAATATTCCCACTCACCTTTTTCGCATTCCAAATATCAGGTTCAAATCCATGTTATTCCACTTTGGCTCCCCTTTTCTCCCTGTTTGAATTTTCATATCATAAGCATACACAAATCAATAAGAAATCAAGATTAGAAAAGTGATTTGGATTTGACTCATTCTGAAGATCCGGATTTACAGTTTGCCTTGATATGGAGGAGTTGATTTGGCCATATTACCCTTCTTTATCATCTTCTACAATTATCTAATTCTATGTATGATATAACAAGAACAAATTTAAGAATTTAGAAATTTGTAGAGTAGAGAAAGTAACAGAGCTTCCACTGTTAGTCCATGAGATGGTGGTTTTGATGACAACTACCTTAGAATAGATTATAAAATATAAATACTAATATTATATGTTTAGATATATATGTATATGCAGGATTTAACCATGTTGGTACTAAGAATGAAGACTGTACAGTATAGAGATTCAAGATATCAAGATAGAAGACTCATGAGTATCAAGATTATCAAGAGTTCAAGATTTCAAGGTTAATTATTTTTTATTATTAGGAATTTTGTTAAAACTCATAGAAAAGCACTGGCATCTTAAAATCCAATTTATTCGTGGAATGGAATCCACTTCGAGCCTGTTAAAGGGATGGAACCCTAAGTAGGATGGAACCTACGAAAAATCTAGTGGAACATTGTTTTGTATCCGCTAACTTTTTATTCAAAATGATTTTTCAAAATTATATCCTGTTTTCAAATGTTTTCAAAACTTTCCTTTTAAAAGATTCAAAACCCTCTATCGTAATTTTAAATAATTTTAGCCTCAAAATTATCTTTAATTTCAAAGTCAAATTACTCTTGATTTTAAACTATCTTTTAATATAATATATTTAACTTTTAAATATTTATGCTTAGATTTAAATATAAAATTAGAGTTAAATTCTATATATATTATTCTCTATATGTACTTATGAATTCTAACTATATTCAAGTATATTTATAAAGTTTAATTTAGTTTTAGTATAAGATAAATGTTATTTTCAAAGAAAATCAAATCATCAAAATATGCTTTGGGATGTCGACATGCCGATGTACCCCATGTCGACATGGTGTCAGTTGAATTCAAAATTTAAATTTCAAAAGAAGTGTCTATTCGCCATAACTCTTCATGAATGGACATGGCTGTTGTTCTTCTACAAAATAGGGTTTAGTTTCAACGAATTTTACATCAGATTTTCTGGTTTTTCACTCCTCTTCTTTTTCCACTTTTCTTAATACATATTCTTATCATTACTCTACCGAAATCAACATTGAATCGAACTCGATTAGTTCTAGTTTGATTCTCCATCACTATCTCTACAAGGTTCTCAATGCTATTTAGAGTTATAGACATCTTTGTAATCTATTAAGCGAGAAAAGGTATGATTGTAGCCTTGGAAATCAATCAAGAAAGAAAAGGTGTGATTGTAGCCTTGGTAAATCAATTGGGTAAACTTGTGGCCCGAAAATCAAGCATCTCTTCCCAGAGGATAGAAATTCTGGAGATTGTACCTCGTAGCCTTGAAACCGAGGGTGTAATTGTACAATTGCTTTTGAAAGAAAATCCGTACTTGTGTTGCGGGACTGGATGTAGGGTAACTCCGAACCAGTATAAAATTCGGTGTGTTCTTTCCTTTACTGCTTTTATTTTATTTCTGTATCTGTGTTTGTTTCTGTGATCATATCTGTGTCTGTATATTGCATTCATTGGTGTCTAAATTAACATAAATCAAAAAAGATTTAGTAATTCTTTATTAACACTATTCACCCCCCTCTAGTGTTAATCCTAGCCTTAAGATTCGTAATCCGCATTTCTCACAATTGGTATCAGAGAAAGGTTTTCAAAGTTTCATAATCTGATTTTTGAAAAGTTTTCAAAATGGCTACCAACACTGGTACTGTTACTAACGCTAGTATCCCTATCACTAGTCCATTTGTAGAGGGTCAGTCTACTGTTAGACCACCACTTTTTAATGGCAATAACTATGCATATTGGGCATGTAGGATGAAAACATATTTACAATCTATAGGATTAGACACTTGGAATATCACACAAACTGAATATTCTTAACCCACCACTAATTTTGCACGGTGGACTGCTGAGAAAAAGACTGTTGCACAAAATAATTCTAAGGCTATGAATATTCTGTTTTGTTCACTAGATAGAAATGAATTCAATAGAGTGTCAGTTTGTAAGTCTGCATATGAAATTTGAAAAACTTTGCAAGTTACTCATGAAGGAACAAGCAAAGTTAAACAGACTAAAATTTTCATGCTCACAAATCAATTTCAATTATTTAAAATGAATCCTAATGAGTCTATTTTAGACATGTATAGTAGATTTCCGGATATTGTGCATTCTCTGATATCTTTGGGAAAGGAATTTTCTGAAGAAGATCAAGTCAGAAAGATTTTAAATTCTCTAACTCCAGAATGGGATCAAAAGACACTTGCGATCGAAGAGGCAAATGACATCAGTACTTTAAAGATAGAAGAATTAATTGAAAATCTAATGTCGTATGAAGTTAAAATGATCGAGAGAAGAGAAAGTAAAGCATATGAAAAGAAATCAATGGCATTCAATGCATTGACCGATGGATCAGACTCAAACAACGATAATAATGAAGAGATAGCCTTTATGACCAGAAATTTTAGGAAATTCCTGAAATACAGAAAGATGAATAATCTCAAGAGAAACAACTATAAGAATTCTGGAAATCAGAATGTAGTGCCAAATAATGACAAATGTTACAACTGTGATAAACCAAGTCATTTCAAAAGAGACCGTCCATATCCAGATAGGCAAAATTCTCCTATGAACAATGATCCAGCAAAGAAACGGAAGCGTGCATTTACTGCTACTCTAGATGACTCAGACTCATCCTCAAGTGATGATGATTAGAAAATAGATAATTTGAATTTGTATTTCACAGCTGTTCATGACTCAGACGAATTCAGAGAAATAGACTCAGAAAAAGGTACACGTTTACAATACAATTGGTTGAATTTGCTTGCTTAGAATTAGTTGCTTGATTGTTTGATTGATTGGTTTTGAATTGGTGTGTTGTTTGAATTTTAAAATTTATTTTCTATTTTTTATTATTATTTCATTATTTTATTATTATTTTTTAAAATTATAATAATATTTTCTAAAATATACTTGAAGTTTAATAATATTTCAGATATATATATAGGCATTAATATTAATAATAATATTTATATATATTAGAGAACTTAGGAAAAATCAATTCATGAAAATTCAAAGGCACATGTCGACATGGTCCCTACCATGATGTCGACATGGGTACATGAATTTGAATTTCGAAATTTGAATTCAAATGTTTGAAATTTCCCTCTATCTTTTCATTTCATTCAATTCTCTGAAAAGCTACTTTTTGACCAGAGAATATGTCCTTTGAGAATCTATTTATTCACTATCTTTTATCATATCTTTTCACTCTCATTTTCAAATTCAAACTCTCTCTTCATAACTTCAAACTCTCTACTCTCAACTTTAATGGCTTCTTCAAGCAACCCCTCCACCATGAGAATTTTCAGAAAAATCAAAGAGCAATTATTCAATGATCCGGAGGAAATAAAAGCATACATCAATTATTCTAACTATGCCAAAGTCCATCCCCGAAAATTTGCTATTTTTCCAGATTTTTCTTCTTATGAACTTGATTCTCTTTTTGCAAACAATGGAGTTCTTAGTGTTATTGATGCTTCTCAAAATGATTTTGTTTGCTATCCAAATCTTGTCAAAATTTTCTATGCTAATTTAAACCGTGGATTTTATCATGGAAATGAGGATGAAATTTGGAGTATTGTCAAAGACACTAAAATTGTTTTGAATTGTGATCTTTTGGGTACCATTCTCAATTGCAAGTGTACGAGAATGGTCTTTCTAATTTTAAAATCGATGAAAATAATCGTGAGACATTTCATCACATTTTCGAAGGGATTGATAATTTTGAATTCAAAAATTGAAATTTTCGACCAAAGGCAAGAATTGTCAATCTTCTTTTGCAACATACTTTGACCCCAAAATCGGGGAATTTTAAAAATCCTACTTCAAATGTTTGCAAAGCTCTTTTTGCTATTTTCGAAAATTATGACATAAATTGGGCGCAAGTTATTTTGGATGAACTTCGTCCTAAAAATCTTGAAATGGGTGAGAACACTTTATACCATGGAATTTATCTTACTCGGATTTTTAACTATTTTGGAGTGGATTTCAAAGGCAAAGAATCTGTTTCTAGAAAAGTTTTCAACCATTCCAACATTTCGCTTATGAATTTTTTTTTTCAACATTATGAGACCCTTGCCGAAAAGTAAGAGCATTTGGCTCATGAGGAAATGGAAGAAGAAGAAGAAGGGGATGAAATGGAAATTGAAGAAGAAGAAGGTGAAACCTTTTGGGAAAGCATTGACTATCCTCCTAATCCATCCACCAAAACCCTTCTCAAAAACCAAAAGACGATTGATGAGAATCAACGGATTCTTAAAAGATCCGTTAGTAAGAAGTTGGACAAAATTTAATCCAAAATGAACAAGTTCATTTCCAAAGTCAGCAAGAAACTTGGACTATCTTCATCATCATCATCCTCTAACTAGTCTTATCTTTTCATATCTTGTTGTATTTGTTTTAGTTTGCTTTATTTCGAATGTTCATGTAGTTTGTTGTGTGCTTAATCGTTGTTTTATTGTAGTATGCAATGAAATGAAATTTTCTTTCTGTTATCTACCTTATCTTATCTCCAGAATAAATGTTAGTATAGTATATATATATATACACACACAATTATTCACAAAATCAAATTAGTCATAATTTTCACTGACCCATGTCGACATCCCCTATTTGACCATGTCGACATGTACTGGTTAGAAATGACAATTGATTTTGAATTTGAAATTTGAATAACTATCAAATGTCTATTCATTTCAAACGAATTTCTACACCTAAAAATACCAGTTTCTTCCAGAATTCTTCATTGAAATTCATTTCTTATCATCTATATCATATATTTCTTTCACAAATTCAACTATGGCTAATCCTATTCACAATCTATCCGAAAATCTTGAAGAAACTCTTAATTCGTTCAAGAATATTCTCTCGTTTATTCTACGAAACCAGCATCACTTAGAATTGAGTCAAATGCAGATGATCAAGGAACAAGAAAGGCACTTCGATGCGATACGATGGATGATCTCCTCTCTGCACAAGGATGATAACGAAGCACATCCTCCTGTCTCTCTCACCAATGACAATGATAATTGGGATGCTATTAAGGAAGACCCAATCTTTGGAGAAGAAGGATGGGTGGAAGTTCCACGTAACGTTTAATTTTTATTTGTTTGCTTTGTTTGAATTGATTTGGTTTGGATTGATACTTTGTGTGCATTGATTTCTTGATATTGGTTTGAAATTTGTTGTATAAAACATATATATATATATACATTGAAATGCATATAGACTTTGATTAGTTATCATGTTCATAAGTATAATTATTTCTTAATCTATATATTCCGTTGTATAGTTTGTCAATGCAGGTACTGAAGCCGAAGAATGAGGGGGAGTGAGTTTTTTTTTGTTGCTGACAAAGGGGGAGAAATATAAAATAGGGTAGTTAGGCGTAGATTATGGGGGAGTTATTAGTTTTAGGGGGAGTTATTAGGATAGAAGTAATATTTTATAAACAAAGGTTGTCATCATCAAAAAGAGGGAGATTGTTTGTCCGTGAGATGATGGTTTTGATGACAACAACCTTAGAATAGATTATAAAATATAAATACTAATATTATAAGTTTAGATATATATGTATATGTAGGATTTAACCATGCAGGTACTAAGAATGAAGACTGTACAGTATAAAGATTCAAGATATCAAGATAGAAGACTCATAAGTATCAAGATTATCAAGAGTTCAAGATTTCAAGGTTAAGTATTTTTTATTATTAGGAATTTTGTTAAAAATCATAGAAAAGCACTGGCATCTTAAAATCCAATTTATTCGTGGAATGGAATCCACTTCGAGCCTGTTAAAGAGATGGAACCCTAAGTAGAATGGAACCTACGAAAAATCTAGTGGAACATTGTTTTGTATCCGCTAACTTTTTATTCAAAATGATTTTTCAAAATTATATCCTGTTTTCAAAATGTTTTCAAAACTTTCCTTTTAAAAGATTCAAAACCCTCTATCCTAATTTTAAATAATTTTAGCCTCAAAATTATCTTTAATTTCAAAGTCAAATTACTCCTGATTTTAAACTATCTTTTAATATAATATATTTAACTTTTAAATATTTATACTTAGATTTAAATATAAAATTAGAGTTAAATTCTATATATATTATTCTCTATATTTACTTATGAATTCTAAATATAGTCAAGTATATTTATAAAGTTTAATTTAGTTTTAATATAAGATAAAGGTTATTTTCAAAGAAAATCAAATCATCAAAAAATGCTTTGGGATGTCGACATGCCTATGTACCCCATGTCGACATCGTGTCAGTTGAGTTCAAAATTTAAATTTCAAAAGAAGTGTCTATTCGTCATAACTCTTCATGAATGGACATGGCTGTTGTTCTTCGATAAATAGGGGTTAGTTTCAACGAATTTTACATCAGATTTTCTGGTTTTTTACTCCTCTTCTTCTTCCACTCTTCTTAATACATATTCTTATCATTACTCTGCCGAAATCAACATTGAATCAAACTCAATTACTTATAGTTTGATTCTCTATCACTATCTCTACAAGGTTCTCAGTGCTATTTAGAGTTATAGACTTCTTTGTAATCTATTAAGCGAGAAAAGGTGTAATTGTAGCCTTGAAAATCAATCAAGAAAGAAAAGGTGTGATTGCAGCCTTGGTAAATCAATTGGGTAAACTTGTGGCCCGGAAATCAAGCATCTCTACCCAGAGGATAGAAATTCTGGAGGGTGTACCTTGTAGCCTTGAAACTGAGGGTGTAATTGTACAATTGCTTTTGAAAGGAAATCCGTACTTGTGTTGCGGGACTGGACGTAGGGTAACTCTGAACCAGTATAAAACCCGGTGTGTTCATTCCTTTTACTGCTTTTATTTTATTTCTGCATCTATGTTTGTTTCTGTGATCATGTCTGTGTCTGTATATTGCATACATTGGTTTCTAAATTAACATAAATCGAAAAAGATATAGTAATTCTTTATTAACACTATTCACCCCCCTCTAGTGTTAATCCTAGCCTTAAGATCCGTAATCCGCATTTCTCACATCCACGTACATTAGAAAATATAAGTTTGCAAGTGGGGGCCAAGATCTATATTTATTGGAGTTCAAATTAATGCAAGCTATTTGATCAAACTATTTTAAATCCAGACCATTTAGGCCTATATTTACCTTTGATTCAACACCGGCAATGGTCGATGTAGGAACATCTAGGGTTGACCGTTCCGGTTGTTATATAATGAACTTTATTTCTGTGTTGGTTTGTTTAGTTTTATACTTTGTTTAATTGATCGTTATAATTTACTTTATGTTAACACTTTCTTAACATCTAAACTACCGTAAACTTTATCTGTTTGCAATTAACATTAGTTAATTATTATTTGTTTTCTTATTTAAATATATAATTATTTCTTATATCAAAACTTCAAACGTCAGTAACTTTTTTGTTTGAACTCCGATCGGAAAACTTTATACATGAAAATTGACCAGAAAATCGCTACAAACCCCACGGTGCAAGTTTCATAGCTAAATTATGATGTAACAGCCCGAAAATTCATACCCCTTGAATCAACACTATTCTACCTCTATTAACTCAAGTGGCACAGAATTTCGAACCATTAGGGTTAAAGAAGAAGAGATAGAAGAAGAAACTAAACAATATCAGAATCTCACAGTCGCAGCGGAATAAAATATAATAGTAAATATAGAACTTTACACAAAATGAAATCTATCACTGTTTTATACATCATATCATCAGAGTATCTCATACATCAATCAATCACAAATCAGACATACCATGTAATCATAGCAGCGGATATATATATAGGTACATATAATACGTCTCGGACTCCAGCTCCTCTCCTGCCCTAAAGCATCCTGACCTGAACAAATAATACTCGGTCTGACCCGAGCATTATAATAAAATAACACCCGAGTCAGTCTGGAATACCAGCTGATAATAATACATCCAATTGATTATTAAAGTTTCAAAAATCCTTTGAAAACAAAAGCATCTCGTAAGACCACGCCACAAATAAACATGTCGGGTTTTTACCTTACGATAGCTAAAACACTTTTTATAGAAATCCTCTGATATTATAATAGGGTCTATTTACAAATACTTATAAAATAGCCGAAATTGTTACATTCATTAAATTCCAGCTACTAGCCACAAAAGTGGGTAATACAAACAAAACTCGTACAAGGCTCGTAGGGAAAATGGATATCCAACAATGACTAGGCACTAGGGTACCACCTGTCACAGTACGGGGCCTAGATCACCGTACCGAGGACTACTCCCTTCATCCCCTGCAACACAAGGCCGGAATCATTCCTTACTGAACAGTCCCGAACAAGATAAACCCCGTGGTTGGCGCGACCAACCACCCACTAAGCCGAAATATATATAAGGGACATCTAGACAGAGGAAATATCTTGTCCTGCTTGGGCATGACCCACCTAACCTTGCTGCATATCCCCTAATTTTCAGTCATTCTCGGTTGATGAGGCTTGAGGCTAAGCGTTACCTTTAGAACGTTTTCACTTAGAATGCCCATCGCCCACCTGACGATGTTTCGCAAGCATTCATCCATACAAGTCCGTCCCGGGTTCGAACGGAACCGAAGGCACTACTCCTACTACATCCATTTTGGAAATATCCTCAGGATTAGTAGCGACTAGTCCTTGCACTTCACTGCTCCATCTTCGACTCCAAACACGTTTTTCGCACGAAACGTACAAATCGGATCGAAGTGGTTTTCGAGAAATAAATCTCGATCCCGGTCTCTTCGAAACGATCAACGCCTTTGTCAAATATTGATAGTCGGTGATTTAACTATCAATTTATATTCATAAACATCCATAAGCATCCATCACACAATAAATAATATTCCATATTATTTATTTGCCTCAAATAGCTTTAAAAGATATAATTTCAAATTTCCAAAATCCACTTGAAAACAATTCCCAAAGTTCTTCCTTTACAAGGTAAACCCTTTACCCTATATTCCCATTGGAAATAACCAAGTTCAAAACAACTTAGTTTGAAAACGGTTAAAAACATTTTATATTGAAATATACTTTAAAATACATAAATTTACTACTAGTTACTTACTCAAAATATAATTCTGAAATATTTAAAGTAAAACTATTTGATAAGATATAACTTGATTTAAAATTAGGTTTTAGTTAAACTAAATTTTAAAAATAGAGTTGTAAAAGGTTTATAGTAATCCCCAATAACTTAGGTCAAAATTAGTCCTTTAAAACAAATCCATTTGTAAAAGAATAATTACTTTACTATTGCCAATTTATAAATAGTTACTTTAAAAAAATAATAATTTCCAACACTCTTTAAACAAGTTTAAATCTTAAAACTTTCTTTCAATAAAAATCTATTTAAAACTCGAACTTGGTTTTCCCCAGGGAACGCTCATTCCCACTTAAACATCCCAATAATCCTTCTTTAGTCACTTTATTTCAATTCAGGTTTATATTTTAATAACATAATTTTATTTCAGTTTTCCATCTAAACAGATTCTACTTTTTATATTCCTTTAAATTCCTGGTTTATTAAATTCTTAATTTCCTTTGAAAACCCAATTTAATTCCTTTATAATTAAAACTCCAAATTTCTTTGCAATTAACATTCTGGGTTTATAGTTTATACCACAATATCACAATCCAATTTAATTCCAAATTTATCAATCACAATAAATAAACAGGCATCATCATCAATTATAAAAATAGTTACTACATTGTGAGGAATCCAGTTGGATCCCTCCAACCTGTTTTCCCTGCATCCACAAATATTAGCACATCACATATATAAATATAAATCCAGGCTGATATAAATAGAATTTCAACCAATCACACAGTTATTTAAATATAAACTACTAAAATCAGCTAACATTCCAGATGTGAGTGAGAATAACTCACCTTGAGTTTCGGCGAGCGTTCGAAATTCAAATTAAACCGAACGATGTCCGATTTAACCCAAATTTCTACTTACCCGGAATGACTCCCGAATTGCACCATCACGTGGTGCTCTTTCCTGCGATTCCAACGCCACCAATTTCGTTAAATTCTGATAACGTACGGAGAAGTTATTAAAAGTTAAAGTTTTGTATAACAATTTGAAACAAAAATCCTTTTTTTTTTATTTACCAAAACAACAGCCGTCCCCTTCTCCCACTCACGCACGCGGTCTTGCTCCAGGATCCAAAACGCAAACATGAACCCAATACGCGAACTAGGGTTCGCCACCGCTCCCTCTAAACTCGACCGGAGATCGATCGGCCACTGCCAAACGGAAGCCCACTGCCTGCTCCACCGCCGTCCCAAGCCCCAGCAAACTCGGTTCCCTATTCGACGCGAAAAACACGTACGAACGAATCACGTTCGAGCTCCTCTGACCGCCGATCCACCTCGTCAAACATTATCTCACCCGTTCACTTCATAGATCTCGAAGTTCCCTTCGATTCTCTAGTTGAAGATATTCGACGAAAATCGATGGATTGAGAGGATTGGGGGGTGAAAGGTAATGAAATTTCGGCCATAGATAAAAACATAGCGGCGGCCTGAGATATAAACTAGGGTTTAGAGAGATATTTGTGTATATAATATAATTTAATATTATTTTAATTAATAAAATTCTCAAGTTAACAACAAACGCAAACAAACTGCAAACTACGCGTTCCAACAGGCGTTCCTAAGGTTTTTCCGCGTTCTGGACACAATGGAAAAGGTTTCGTAAGCTAATTCGGTCATACGTGCGAGTTACGGAATTAAACGATCAATTTTAAAATTAAATCGGTTAAATCAATTTCTATGCGTTTTGAGCTGCCACGGTCAAACGACAAATCCGATTGCTACGAAAATTGAAATCCGGTAATAACTAACTATTACGGATCCAATGAAACTGGTTTCGTCGAATTCTGAGACTGTGCCCCGGAAGGCTATTCTAACTCGTCTATTAAATCGGGCGAATTTCCAAATTGTCGAAAACGCTTAAAATTTTACTTTAAATTTTTTTTATTAACTTTACAATAAATCATATAACATTTATAAATACATTAACAATCATTTTGACTCATTTCGAATCAAAATCCGATTAATTGCATTTTATAGTATTAAATCCTATTATTAAATTAATATAAAATCTCAAATTCAATCTATTAACTTTTAATTTCTTCCAATGGTCCAATATTAAAAATCAAACCCAATTAGACCTAAATTAAATTTTAGAATCTAATTTTATCTCCATTTACACTCGAAATTACCAATTAGCCCAATTCAAATATTGAATTAGTATTATTTAGTTACCAATTAAATTCCCGATTCAATATTTAATTATTGTTCTCAATTATTTGAAATTGAATAGAATTACTATAACTAAAACTTATAGCTTATTTTATTTCAAGATTCAATTTATAATCCATATCCAACATTTAAAATGAATTAAATGTTCAAATTTAATGGCTTAAAAATACGGGATGTTACATTCCTCCCTTATAAAAATTTCGTCCCCGAAATTTGCTAGGGTAGAAAATACTCTCCAACCCATTTACTTACCCAATTTGCTTAGTTAAAGCATATATTTACTTTCCCAAAATCCTTTAGCTTAATCGCTATCTCATTTGCTTAATTTATATTCTAAAGTTTTGGTTTCAACATTTTCTTAAAACAACTTTCCAAGTTAACAAAATTTTCCCAAAATCCCAAAAAAATTCTAACTCCCAATATTTTCAGAAAATTTTGGCAGAGTCTCCCCTGCACGGAGGAGCTTTCGTGATATCGCGATACAAACAAATATATATACATCGACCCACACGGTCGGAAACCAAAATATATCACAATATATATACCATTTCCCAATTTTATTAGCGTAGGCGTACCTTTTTAGCAAATTTTAAAAGCAAGTAGCTAATATATAATGCATATACGTGCTCCAACTCTCTCGAATGTCTCCCGCACCTGTACTTACTCAAACAAACTCATTAGCTTTCAATAATATGAACATTTCATTAGCATTACCAATATAAATGTAAGCCATACACAACCATTTCATAAATCTTAACCAACATACCATTTTCATAGCCTAACCAAGCAAACTTCATCACCATTTAATAACGTTACCCATGTTTTATCAACAATTTAAAATTTTCAATCACCTTTTAAATTTCTCGACCAATCCAAACTTCACTTTTATTTCACTTGAATGATTTAAATTCAAGTTTACTATATACCATGCGTATTTATTACAACCCATTCATTTCTATCTCAAAATAATTAACATATGCTTTACTTACATTTCTTTATTTTCACTTACATTCCCAATTTGATTTAAAATCAAATTTTATTTTGAACTTGAAACATTTGCAATTCTTTTATGATTCATTTCCATTCATATGCAAACATCAGTTATCAAAATGTCAATTCATTCCAATTGATAAAAATCAATTCCAATTGCTATTTTAAATCAATTCACTTGCATTCGTTTACAAACTCTTTAAATTAAATTCCAATCCATATCAATTTATTCAAAAATCAATTTCAATTGCTTGTTAAACAACTCAATCCCAAATAACAAAACAACCAATTCTCATGAAATTTTCATATCATTCAGACAAATATCCATCACTTAAGCCTATAATAGTTTTAAAATTAATTTCCACTTGGATTCATATTAATTTATCAAATTCTGCATGGTTCACAATCCAAGCATTCTTATTCCATGTCAATTATTAAATCAATCCTTATTCTCACCTTTCAAATTTATTAATCATCTTAAGTTTATTTTTATTATATTATTATTATTACTATTTTTTATAGTTATATATATCATTCCATTCTTATTTACAACTAATATATTCTTTCTTTCTCACAATTACAAATCTTAAAAGTCATTTGCTTGCATCCAAATTTTATTTTGCAAACAAATTTCATTTAAAGCTATTTCATAAGCTTAAAAATATCCATCTCATCGTCTTTCTTAAATGATTTCAATTCCATAATATCTCAATTTGTTTCCATTTTAATTGATTATTACCAAATCAAACCATTTACAAATTTTAATCCAACTAGCTTAAACATTCGGCTTAAGTTTAAATTAACATCTCATTCTATATTATTTACAACTCTCACCCATTTTTA
Organism: Allium cepa; assembly: GCA_030765085.1. Classification (NCBI taxonomy): domain Eukaryota; kingdom Viridiplantae; phylum Streptophyta; class Magnoliopsida; order Asparagales; family Amaryllidaceae; genus Allium; species Allium cepa. Next base: position 211,405,717 of record CM060934.1, read on the forward strand.
ATTCATACTTGCTTATTCCATCATAATAATTAATTAAACTCTCTTCACTTGCATTTCAATTTCTGCATCAAACAAATTTATCCAAGACCACATTATTCAGCTTAATCATAATTACTTAATTTGCTCAAGCTTTCTTTACAATATCTCCATTATCTTCTTATAAATAAATTTTTATTTTCATTTGATTCTCATCCAAATCAAATTCCAATCCATTTTAGATTTATTTTATTAGCAAAGAAACCACTTTAAATTATTTCACTCATTTGAATCTATTTACAATTCAAACCATCATCATTATAATCTAATTCCATTTTTCATTCACACTTCAATATTTGTTACCACAAATTTAAATCTCATGCCACAATTGGATTTCTATTTACTTTCCAAATTTTGATCAATTATCAAAATTATATTCACTACAATACAATTCCCATTTAATTGTAATTCAATTTAGCCACTAACCTAATCCATATTAGGTTTTAATTCACTTTCCCAATTCATACTGAACTTATTTACAATACGACCATTTTCAAATGTTCAAAACAGAACGGGGTTTCATTTTACCTTTCAATTTAATAACAAGCTTCCAAAATTGTATCCATTTCAGTATTATTTTTTTAATTTAGCTTATACTAAATTCATCTTCAAGCTTCTCTTTATTTAATTCAGCTTATGCTAAATTCATTCTCAAATAATCCCTTTGAATTTCGTTGAGTCAAATTTTTGTTTGTTTTTTTTTTGTTTTTTTTTCATACAATATCCTTTCAGCACAATTAGATTTCCTCCTATTCAATTCTTTCCAAAGTTAGATTCAAGTTTTAACTAAATTCATTTAGCCATCTTGAATTCATTTCATTTTCCCTTACCATCTTAAATAAGAATTTAATTCCATTCACAACACAATTGAATCTTGTTTATAATTACTCTAACTCCAACTCAATTTCATTAAATCAAAGTTAAATCCAATTCAATCTAATTTTAATTCATTTAGATTTAATTCAATTTTAAATTCTCAAATTTAATTCTCCACATACAAGTTCAAAACTTGTTTACTAATTTAAGTTCATTCATTTCTTTAATATCTCACTTTATCTTATCCCATTTCACGTTTCATTTGAGTTTAGTTTGGGCTCACCATACCATTCAATTATTTCTCATTTGTGATTATAACTCCATTTCTCTATTTATAAGTTCACCAACTTATTTATTTGAAAGCTTATATAGCTCATTTCAATCCATCTATATCATGTACTCACAATTCTAATCTTCTATATATATATGTATATCACTGAATCCCTACGGATACAAATTTTCTTTTACCTTAATCATTTGCACAATTTTAAATCCTCAATTCCAGATTATAAGTATAACACTTAATAGCTTGTGGGTTTAATCCATTTCACAATGACCCACAATCTCAAAGACAACTCACTTTTTAATTTAATCCAAATCAATTTAATTTCAAGTCCAATTTATTTAACTTAACCAAGTTAAATTCAAATTTTCTATTTACTTTAATATATTTCATTCACTTTCATTTACTCAAGTTAAATTTTAATTTCAAGTTTAAAATTTTTATTTCCTTTTAATTAATATCACTTCACATAATAAGTTCAATGGTTAGTTCATTTAATCTTACACATTAGCTAATAGAATTTTTTTCCCAGAATTCAATTTACCCGGTTTTATTTCAAAACCATTTTGAAATATATCAATATATATACCTATTTGGTATATCAATCAAACCTCCCGATTTTCCAAAACAATCGTGTTTATGCCAAAACAAATTTCCCATTTTTGAAATGTCCAAAACAACTGTTATACCCAACTAGTCCAAACAATACCATAACCAAATATTAGGGAAGCAATCCGTCACTTTAGAAACTCGAAAATGAATTCTAATGATGTGGCCAGCATCATCAGGACTATTTTCCAACGACTGAAGTGAGTTCAATGCTTTCTTATTTCCCAAATTCATTTCAAACAGTTTCCATTCAAATATACTACCCCAAAATAATATTCCAACATTGCCCTCAAACACTTTAGTAGCATTTCAAACTTCCCAAGATTTTAAATTTCCAAACTTGGTTTTCAATACATTTAAAATCTTTTCAAAACTTCCGGGATTTAAATTCTGGTTTAATTAAATTTTAGTTATTCTTTCTTTATATAATTTATACTCATAAAATTTATTTAGTTATAACCATTTCAAATTTTAGATTCTTATATTTGATTATAGTATTAACAACCAATCATCCAAATATATATATATAATTCCAGAAAATTATTTCTTTTATATCAAAATAATTTTGGGTAAAATTATTTCATTTACCCACTTTAAAAACAATACTATGTCGATTTATCTTGTTCAAGAGTTTAGAAACCCCTATCGATACGGTTGTACTTCCCGTACCGACCAGAATTCATAAACACTCAACCGATAGGTCAACACAATATAAAAACAATTTTATATTCACTAACAAGTACGCTCTCATACTATTAATACGCTCAACTCATTATAGAGTACTATTGACTCTGTTTAATGAGTAATTTTCCCACCAAAGCCTAGGTTGTCGCCAACCTAAGCTCTGATACCAAGTGTAACAGCCCGAAAATCCGTACCTCTTGAATCAACACTATTCTACCTCTATTAACTCAAGTGGCACAGAATTTCGAACCATTAGGGTTAAAGAAGAAGAGATAGAAGAAGAAACTAAACAATATCAGAATCTCACAGTCGCAGCGGAATAAAATATAATAGTAAATATAGAACTTTACACAAAATGAAATCTATCACTGTTTTATACATCATATCATCAGAGTATCTCATACATCAATCAGTCACAAATCAGACATACCATGTAATCATAGCAGCGGATATATATATATATATAGGTACATATAATACGTCTCGGACTCCAGCTCCTCTCCTGCTCCAAAGCATCCTGACCTGAACAAATAATACTCGGTCTGACCCGAGCATTATAATAAAATAACACCCGAGTCAGTCTGGAATACCAGCTGATAATAATACATCCAATTGATTATTAAAGTTTCAAAAATCCTTTGAAAACAAAAGCATCTCGTAAGACCACGCCACAAATAAACATGTCGGGTTTTTACCTTACGATAGCTAAAACACTTTTTATAGAAATCCTCTGATATTATAATAGGGTCTATTTACAAATACTTATAAAATAGCCGAAATTGTTACATTCATTAAATTCCAGCTACTAGCCACAAAAGTGGGTAATACAAACAAAACTCGTACAAGGCTCGTAGGGAAAATGGATATCCAACAATGACTAGGCACTAGGGTACCACCTGTCACAGTACGGGGCCTAGATCACCGTACCGAGGACTACTCCCTTCATCCCCTGCAACACAAGGCCGAAATCATTCCTTACTGAACAGTCCCGAACAAGATAAACCCCGTGGTTGGCGCGACCAACCACCCACTAAGCCGAAATATATATAAGGGACATCTAGACAGGGGAAATATCTTGTCCTGCTTGGGCATGACCCACCTAACCTTGCTGCATATCCCCTGATTTTCAGTCATTCCCGGTTGATGAGGCTTGAGGCTAAGCGTTACCTTTAGAACGTTTTCACTTAGAATGCCCATCGCCCACCTGACGATGTTTCGCAAGCATTCATCCATACAAGTCCGTCCCGGGTTCGAACGGAACCGAAGGCACTACTCCTACTTCATCCATTTTGAAAATATCCTCAGGATTAGTAGCGACTAGTCCTTGCACTTCACTGCTCCATCTTCGACTCCAAACACGTTTTTCGCACGAAACGTACAAATCGGATCGAAGTGGTTTTCGAGAAATAAATCTCGATCCCGGTCTCTTCGAAACGATCAACGCCTTTGTCCAATATTGATAGTCGGTGATTTAACTATCAATTTATATTCATAAACATCCATAAGCATCCATCACACAATAAATAATATTCCATATTATTTATTTGCCTCAAATAGCTTTAAAAGATATAATTTCAAATTTCCAAAACCCACTTGAAAACAATTCCCAAAGTTCTTCCTTTACAAGGTAAACCCTTTACCCTATATTCCCATTGGAAATAACCAAGTTCAAAACAACTTAGTTTGAAAACGGTTAAAAACATTTTATATTGAAATATACTTTAAAATACATAAATTTACTACTAGTTACTTACTCAAAATATAATTCTGAAATATTTAAAGTAAAACTATTTCATAAGATATAACTTGATTTAAAATTAGGTTTTAGTTAAACTAAATTTTAAAAATAGAGTTGTAAAAGGTTTATAGTAATCCCCAATAACTTAGGTCAAAATTAGTCCTTTAAAACAAATCCATTTGTAAAAGAATAATTACTTTACTATTGCCAATTTATAAATAGTTACTTTAAAAAAATAATAATTTCCAACACTCTTTACACAAGTTTAAATCTTAAAACTTTCTTTCAATAAAAATCTATTTAAAACTCGAACTTGGTTTTCCCCCGGGAACGCTCATTCCCACTTAAACATCCCAATAATCCTTCTTTAGTCACTTTATTTCAATTCAGGTTTATATTTTAATAACATAATTTTATTTCAGTTTTCCATCCAAACAGATTCTACTTTTTATATTCCTTTAAATTCCTTGTTTATTAAATTCTTAATTTCCTTTCAAAACCCAATTTAATTCCTTTATAATTAAAACTCCAAATTTCTTTGCAATTAACATTCTGGGTTTATAGTTTATACCACAATATCACAATCCAATTTAATTCCAAATTTATCAATCACAATAAATAAAAAGGCATCATCATCAATTATAAAAATAATTACTACATTGTGAGGAATCCAGTTGGATCCTTCCAACCTGTTTTCCCTGCATCCACAAATATTAGCACATCACATATATAAATATAAATCCAGGCTGATATAAATAGCATTTCAACCAATCACACAATTATTTAAATATAAACTACTAAAATCAGCTAACATTCCAGATGTGAGTGAGAATAACCCACCTTGAGTTTCGGCGAGCGTTCGAAATTCAAATTAAACCGAACGATGTCCGATTTAACCCAAATTTCTACTTGCCCGGAATGATTCCCGAATTGCACCATCACGTGGTGCTCTTTCCTGCGATTCCAACGCCACCAATTTCGTTAAATTCTGATAACGTACGGAGAAGTTATTAAAAGTTAAAGTTTTGTATGACAATTTGAAACAAAAATCCTTTTTTTTTATTTACCAAAACAACAGCCGTCCCCTTCTCCCACTCACGCACGCGGTCTTGCTCCAGGATCCAAAACGCAAACATGAACCCAATACGCGAACTAGGGTTCGCCACCGCTCCCTCTAAACTCGACCGGAGATCGATCGGCCACTGCCAAACGGAAGCCCACTGCCTGCTCCACCGCCGTCCCAAGCCCCAGCGAACTCGGTTCCCTATTCGACGCGAAAAACACGTACGAACGAATCACGTTCGAGCTCCTCTGACCGCCGATCCACCTCGTCAAACATTATCTCACCCGTTCACTTCATAAATCTCGAAGTTCCCTTCGATTCTCTAGTTGAAGATATTCGACGAAAATCGATGGATTGAGAGGATTGGGGGTGAAAGGGAATGAAATTTCGGCCATAGATAAAAACATAGCGGCGGACTGAGATATAAACTAGGGTTTAGAGAGATATTTGTGTATATAATATAATTTAATATTATTTTAATTAATAAAATTCTCAAGTTAACAACAAACGCAAACAAACTGCAAACTACGCGTTCCGACAGGCGTTCCTAAGGTTTTTCCGCGTTCTGGACACAATGGAAAAGGTTTCGTAAGCTAATTCGGTCATACATGCGAGTTACGAAATTAAACGATCAATTTTAAAATTAAATCGGTTAAATCGATTTCTATGCGTTTCGAGCTGCCACGGTCAAACGACAAATCCGATTGCTACGAAAATTGAAATCCGGTAATAACTAACTATTACGGATCCAATGAAACTGGTTTCGTCGAATTCCGAGACTGTGCCCCGGAAGGCTATTCTAACTCGTCTATTAAATCGGGCGATTTTCCAAATTGTCGAAAACGCTTAAAATTTTACTTTAAATTTTTTTTATTAACTTTACAATAAATCATATAACATTTATAAACACATTAACGATCATTTTGACTCATTTCGAATCAAAATCCGATTAATTGCATTTTATAGTATTAAATCCTATTACTAAATTAATATAAAATCCCAAATTCAATCTATTAACTTTTAATTTCTTCCAATGGTCCAATATTAAAACTCAAACCCAATTAGACCTAAATTAAATTTTAGAATCTAATTTTATCTCCATTTACACTCGACATTACCAATTAGTCCAATTCAAATATTGAATTAGTATTATTTAGTTACCAATTAAATTCTCGATTCAATATTTAATTATTGTTCTCAATTATTTGAAATTGAATAGAATTACTATAACTAAAAATTATAGCTTATTTTATTTCAAGATTCAATTTATAATCCATATCCAACATTTAAAATGAATTAAATGTTCAAATTTAATGGCTTAAAAATACGGGATGTTACATATGAAGTTTATAAAAAATCATTTTCTAGCATTATTTTTTTATTAAATTACATTTTAATTCATTGTCATAAAATCATTAGCTGTTACACTTATCGCAAGTTGAAGATAGAAAGCTTTCAGAAGTAAATAATAAAGGAAACATCATAAGGTGAAGATAGAACATATATCATAAGTTGATGATGAAGTTGTCCTAAGTTAAAGGTAACGTAGCTGTCATATGTTGATTCATGATAAGCTATCACAGGATGATGCCAAAGAAGAGCCATCGCATAGTGAAAATTGGAAAAGTTGTCGCATATTAAAAATTGAAAGAAGATATTGCACATTGATAGAAGGAAGCTATCACATGTTTATTGTTAAAGGAGCAATCGAGACTTGAAGCCATCACATATTGACAATCAAAGCTACAACATATTGAATAACTCACATAAAATTAACATCCAGCTAGCCATGTGGCAATCACTAATTGGGTCGGTAGTGCCATGCCATCATGAAGCAAGAGAAAAGCTGATCCCAAGCATGTAGCACGTAAAAAAATGATGACCATCCACTTCCTATAATTGACACATGTCATGAATCCACATATCCAAAATTTCTATAAATAGGCATATACGCCTACTAGAAATAGGACGAATCCCTTGATGTACTTATTTCTTACATTTTCTTGTGTGTATAATAATAAGCTTGAGATCGGGATTTTAAGGGCCATTAGATCAAATTGAAATCATGGCTTTATAATCAAGGACTCGAACAAGTTTCAATTTGCAAATATGCTCTCATATGAACCCATGACTTGCATACTTGACTTATAGTTTGCATATTGAACAAAAATGACTTGCCTCTTCTTACTTGCATATTAAGCAAAAGGACTTTTCCCTTTGACTAGCATATTAAAGAAAAAGAACTTACCTCTTTTGACTTGTAGATTTAACCGAAGTACCCGTAATGGAACCAAATTTTGACCTAACAATACATAATATTCGTTCTAAAAAACCGAATCTCCTTTCTATCAAAATAGAAAATAGTTATTATTTAATAAATAATATTTAACATACATGAAATTAATCTTTCAAAACTTGGTGGTTCCATTTGCAGGTGTCATATCATATGCTCCCACTAATTCCACGGTTATAATAACAACATTTGACCATTCAATCACTTATTGTGAGCTATTTGTTCCTTTTACTCTACCTAATTTACAGTTGAAAGTTTTTGATCAAATATCCCAAACTTAAGAGATGGCTTTTATAGAGAATAATTTTCTATTGGAAAAATACATTTTGAATAGAAATCATATTTCTTGTTCCTTATTTAGCATCTACAAATAATTTAAATAATTCTTTTTTTGATATCTCTTCATGATGCAGAAATGACCATTCACTCTCTTTATCCTAAAAGTACCAACTATATTACATTCTTAAACTTTTGCTTTTCTTTTTGAACCGTCGAATCATTCAAAAGAAAAACCCTTCACTTTATGACTACATCATTTTTGTTTACAAAAATGTATTTGATTACCCTTAATATTTTAAAGATGTTGAATAAGTTGCACTTGAGTAATATAAAACTATAATTCAGTGTTCGAATTGCTAGGTGTCTATATAGTTCTTGATCTATTCTTTTCTCTAACAGAACAATGATCTTTATTGTATTCAATCATATTGAATGCATGATCTCGCAATATGGTTTACTTGCACATTTCGAGTAAAACATTTTCATTAAGATCATATAATACGAACGTGAATGCTCACTGTACACCTTTTGTATGTGATTTAATGGTTGTATAATTTGGCTCTTACATAGGTCTTAAAGTGGGAACATGATAAAAGATTTATTGGTAAATAAATCTTACATTTGTTCATCAATATTTAATTTAATTTATTTAGTATATTTTAACAAATAAACAATTTTATCAATTATCTTGACCGTGCAAATTTATTTTAGCAGATTATTATGATTTCACATATGTACTTATACTTGTAAGGCTAGTTTATCATATTCATCTAATAAAGCTTCCACTGAATTTAGCACCTCTCAAAACTCCTAAAAGAGACGCATAAATTTCATAAATTTCTTTAGCGAGTGTTACGATCCATTTATCATATTATGAAAACCTTAAGGATGCTCAAGAAATTATAGCCCCCATAAATAGTAAGTAATCCTTACTAATTATTTCTCATATATAACTCCTAACCATACTTTTCCTTGATCCTAATCGTCTTTATGACCTCGAGTATACTCGGTAAATCATATTGTACATTAGGTAATCTAGACCCATCATTCCATGATAGCCTATGTGTGATACTCCTCCTCTACAGCCATACTACCAAAGAATGTTATATAGTAATATTATCAAATAATACAGAGAATAAGATCTATTAGGAGTAACCACGCAAGAATATCCACTTGGGCTAACATCGATGCTCTAATCTCATAGAATACATCAAATATATGTACTTTGTTCTGGTATAAAATAATAAACACGCGGGTTTTCATAACAGAACAATATATAATATAAACAAATAAGACAAAGTCTTAAAATGCAGCAAAACTTATAATATAATAACATATATAACATAAAATAATACAAATTTTGTCTTCCCATAATGATATATATATATATATATATATATATATATATATATAACATCATCCATATAAATATATCACACGATATACATGACATCATCCTATATCAACATAACTAGATACAAAATAACTAGCATCGCTATCGTCCTCCGCACCATCACCAACTTGAGTCTCAAGAGAAATATAAAATCACGATAACACATCCTATCAAAAAACTTGATCCGACCCGAAATTGTTAAACATGTAACATCCCCAGGGTCAGGCTAGAACTAACTGTGAGTGTATTAGTGTTTAATACAATAACATGATGAAAACATATGTAAATAAATATGGGTAAATATTGGACACTCGATATGTAACTACCCAGAATTTTAGTCATTTGAAATTCATATATTTAATTGGTCTTAAATATTCATAAGTAAATTTTATAAGCAGAGTAACTTATATATCGAATATAGTGATTTAATTGGATAATCAAATTATTAATTTAATATTTGAAATTTTGAAAATAATTGATATTTGAATTTAATGTGAATGAAGATGATTTATGAAGTTGAATTAAATTCTATTTGAATTATAAAGATGTTAGAGAACTTTTATAATTGATTTAAAAGTTGATTTCTAGAAGTTGAATATTTTAATATTTATTTAACATGTAAAATTAGTCATTTTTCACACAGTCTCGAATTTCGATGAAACTAGTTTCATTGGATTCGTAATATTGTATTATTGTAGGATTTCATATTTCATGTCAATCAGATTTATGGTTTATCCGGGGCAAGCTAAAACGCGTAGAAATCTGTTTAAGTGAATTTTAAATTTAAATTACTCGATTTGAAAACCTATCTTCCAAATACGATCGAATTGGCTTTCGATATATATTCCATTGTGTTCGTAATAGGGTTAAAATATTATAAACGCTAGGCGGCACGCTTTGTTTGGAGTTCGTAAAATTTTGGGTGAATAGTGTCGTGAAATTTTCTATAAAAGGACGTTATAATTTCACTTTTTCACAAAATAAATCCTAGCTAGGGTTAGCCGCCGTTTATTCTTCAATGGCCGAAAATCACTCTTCTTCTTCCCTTTATTTCTCTCAATCCACTCATTTTCATCAAATACTTTCAGCTACAAAGTTGAAGAGCTAGACGAGATCTTCGTATCCATACGGTTATAATCATCGATGGAGCACCATAGAGGCCAAATTTCTGCCGTGAAGTCGCGTGTTTCGTGCACATTTTCTAAGGTAAAGATGTAATTGAGCTTTTCCATATTGCAGGCGGTGATGCAGTCGGTGATGCAGTCGGCGATGTGCTTCGACGTGGTGGCGATGGATCATCGCCTAGGTGATCATGGAGGGCTCGATAATTCGTATAAAAGTGGCGGCATGGGTTTCTTTGCTCATGGTTTTGGAATCTGGTGTGGAAGAAGATATGCGCACGGCTAGGATTTGATTGAAGAAATCGAACCGTTGAGATAAGTAGGGTTGGATATTAAAACAATATTCGTGATTAATTTGTTATATATAAATTCGTATAATCTCTGTAATATCATAACTTCTTTATACGAGGTCCATTTTTGACGAAACAAGTTGCGTTGGGTCCGTATTGATGAGCACTACATTTTAGAGCTGGTTTGGAGCTGATTGGAGCTAGTGTAAATGTTGGATAAAATTAAACAGCTGTTTAATTTTATTCGGAATAAAACACTGCAACTGCTATTGGAATCAAAGTGAGTACAACTCACTCTTTCTGAATCACTGATATTTTTATATAAGCGAGAAATAAATTTATTTATGATGATTGATGATTGTTTGGATGATATATTATCTATATACTGATTGGTATTTGGATATATTCCTGCCTATTGGAGCAGGTGAGACCATATACATTCCCGTGTATGAGCAGATGACCCTTTGTACGCGCATCTGCCTTGAAGCGGACATTGTACACATATTGTAATATGTATATTTATTGCAGGTGACAGGTTGTAGGGATCCAATTGGATTCCTCACCGATATTGATTTATTTACGGATATTGTGATATATGCTATTATCATGTGATATATGATGTTGTAGATGTCAGGATTGATGTGGTTGATGTATTTGGTGCTGTTGCAACATTGGGCCTGTTTTTGGTAATTTAGAAATGTTGAAGTGATGATTTTCAAATTTAAAAGGGAATTTCAAGTGATTTTGAAAATAGATGTTATATATATTTTTGTATTGTTAAGAAATTAATTTATTTTGAATAAATAAAAGTTATAATTTTTATGTTATAAAGATTATGATTTTTGTGAAATACAAAATGTGATTTTTGAAATATGGAGTTGATTAATTTGCAACTTAAGTTGAAATGAGAATTTTGAATTTATTATAAACAGTATATATATAAGATTTATAAATCGATATTTTATAAATCAAACTGACGGAATTATAAAGGAGTTTTGTAAATGTATAATGAAGTTAAAGATGAATTTTAGAGGTAAATAAGATTTATAGATTTATGAAGTTGTGAAGTTATAAAAAAATGATTTTGGAAATAAAGAGATTTATATGTAATTAACTTATAAATTGGATTTTGGCATGTAAATGGGATATAAATGGAATTGGTTAATAAAAGGATTTTATAATTAGAAGTTTTTATTAAATTATAACTGGAATTTATAAACATTGTTTTATAATTCCGAAATTAATTGATTTGGATAAGTTAAATATAGAAGTTTATTAACGGAGATATATCCATGATTTTGGACAGTGGATAATCCTTTAATTAAATTTGCAGTAGTAATGAATTTGGTAAAGGAGATATATTCACGATTTTGGACAGTGGACTATCCTTTAATAAAATGTGTAGAAATGTTGGATTTGGTAAATGGACTATATTCACAATTTTGGACAGTGAATAATCTTTGAATTAAATAAATTTTTTGAAAAGTGGTATTCTAAATGAAATAAAATGTTTTGAAGATGTTTTAAAATGTGTTAAGTATCGAACCATATATTTCAACATTCATTGTTGAAATAGACGTTTTCGAGAGATAAGGAAATGATGGACTATAACACTATTGTTATAGTAAATGATTTTCAAAAGGTAATGTTTTGTATAATATATGAGATTTATATATCTATCTAATTTTTGAATCCCTATACTAGTGATTTTGGGTTGTCGTAACGATGTTTTACGCACCATTCGTTTTGACCCAAATAAATGTGTTTAAGAGAATGTTTTCCTTAAAATAATAAAATATATACTTAATTATGATTTAAGTATATGTAATATTTTCTAAGTATTGAAAATAAATTGATTGTGAATTACTTATTATTAAATAAGTATATGGAAATGTTTTCCAATATTGAATTGGTTTTGAGATTATATCTTTTTAAAGATAATTTGAAGTGAATATTTGGCAAGTGATTTAATTAATAAAAGATTAATTAAAAGGGCCTAGTGATTTTTCATGGTGCTAAATATTTGTCTGTTTGCTTTGATAGTTAAAAATTGACTATCAAATTTGGACATTTTAGTTCCTCGACTTGATGTGGGAACTATTTAGTCGTACACTCAATATGTAGCCTTCTGTGCAGGCTTAATTATCGTTTATGTCAAGGACGTTGATTCGCATAGTGCGGAGTATTACTCCAATCTATCGTGCTTTCTTCTTGGCCCGAAGGATAGCAAGTTGAAAGTTGGAGACGTGATATGTCTATGAGACTTAGTTTCTGTGTGAGGTTGAGAAACACTTTTGCGTTGTTGGTGCGAATAGACTGGGATCGATTTATCCAAAAACCACTTCGGACCAATGTATGTGCATTCGATTGTGAAGGTTGTGATGATATTGATATTTCGGGTTTTCATAGTGGGGAACTGCTTGTTGATCGTTTAGATTTAAATCCCAATATACGTATACTAGCAGTGGTCTCTTCATTATGAAATATCCAATGCAAGGACTATTTGCTACTAATCCTAGGGATTTCCCGACAGGATGTGGCAGGAAAGTACCTTCGATTTGTCCTGTTCCTGGACAGTTTGTAAGGATGTTTAGCTGACATTGCATTTCTACAGATTACGTACATTGGTTTTTACAAACGTACATCAGTGGTGGCGGAGAAGGCAACTTCTCTTAGATTAACACCCTCCTTGAGACATATGAGCTTAAGGGTTGTATTTTTGTAGAAGGCAATTAGTAGTCAACGGAAATGGCCATGTGGCATTCAAAGTGATGTGAATATGATTTGTGAAAGGTAATCGTTACCTCAGGCCTCATCAACCGGAAATGACTGAAACATGGTTAGATGCAGTAGGGCTAAATGGGTCACTCCAAAGTAGGGTATGATCATCCTCTTCTAGATATATCTTTACACGCTATGACGTTGTGTATCTGGTAATTTTGGTTTGTATGCTAACGGGCCCTTGGTGAAGGTCGGTAACGGCCCGAGGATGACATATTCGGTACCATCTAGTTATAGAGGTGGGCCGGTCTTGTGTTGGTAGATGGCAGATGTTCTATGCCTCGGGACATCCATCTAGAGGTGTACCCATCGAAAGTAAGTCCCTTTACCTGGTCATTTGTATGGAAATTCAAACTCCAATACATACCTGCCAATTTATTTGTAGAGCCTAGTATGCTGGAATTTAATAATAGTAACAATATCGACTATTTTGAATATTATTTGTGCAGTATACACAATTATAATATAAGAGGATTCGATATGAAATGATTTAGTTAACGCAAGGTAAAAACATGTCCCTGTTTATGTGTGGGCTGCCTTACGAGATAATTTTGTTTTGATAAAGGAAAAGTTTGGCAATTTAAATTCAATTGAGTGTGTTTCTCACGCTGGTTTACCAGACTAATCCGAGCGCTCTTCCCTTTCAATGCTCGGGTTAGACCGAGTATCAGATTTGGTGCTTTTGGAGCTTCAGCAGGAGAGCTGGAGATCTTCATATTTGTAACGACCCAATATTTTCAACCGTTCGCATCCACACATGTCTGACTTGAATTGTTCAAAATATTGGATAGTTAATTTAAATTTGGCAAAACTCAGCATATACAGTAAATAAATCAACCACTGAACCATAGACACAGAGTAATATAAAATAATGCAGTGGAATAGATAAATAGTAGCTCATGAAGCTACTATATAAGCATCAGAGTTAGAAATAAAATACAACAGAATATCATAAATACAATGAAGTCTTCAGTACGAATAGATGACCTCGCTGAACAAATCAATTGGAAGAGCTGAAAGTTGAATCAATAGTTGGATCCTCAAACGAAGCTCCAAACTCCAAAGGTGTGTCTCAAAAGCTGTATCACTCAGTCTGACCCGAGCGTAAATCAAAACACAAAACACTCGAGTCAGGATTAACATTCTTATATCAATAAATCCAACTCAAGTAAAATAACCACCGAAATACAGGTAACTTAAAGGATGTTTGGGATAACCATCCTTTAAGGATCCGTGGAACTATCTACAATGTAGAAATATACACTATAACACCATGGTCATTTCAAATTAATTTTTACTTCAAAACTAAAATATCATTTCATTTCGAATATATCTATTTCCCAAAATATATATAATAAATAATTTATAGAGTAAAGTATTTACAATTTCCTCAAATTTCACAACTCGCTTCAAAATGAACCCGACTATCCCATTCAAATCAAATTCAATCTCAATTTATTAATTTCCATTCAATTCGGTTTTCTAAATAACAAATTCAAATTTTATTAGTTTCAAATACAGATCTGAATCACAAATAAACCATTTAAATTCTAGTACATTTCAAAGCTTTAATATTCAACATTTCAAAGTTCAATTTAGTAGTTTCATATGGTCTCGATTTAACCTTATTATTATTTAGTCTTGAAATATTGACTTAATAATTTCAGTATTATTTAAAAAGCCTAAATTTACCTTTAAACTAAATATTCCTTTCGAATTGTTTAATCTTGAAACATCCATTTAATCACTTTAAATCAAAAATCAAGTTATAAGATCATCTCTAAACTTTCCAAATTCAATAGTTTCAAATCGACTTAATTAAGAAAAATTCTTAACTAAATGCAATTTTAATCAATTCAACTTTGTCTTCCCTACTTATACAAATCATTGAAAAGTCGATTCAAGAATATAATACTTAACATCTTATATTAATTAAATCAAACTTTATTGATTTAGGTTTATTATTAAATCTACTTTATATTCAAAACATATTATATAAAATATTTCAATATTGAATAAACCATATGTATTCCCTTTCAAAACCGTAGAAATCATTTTTAAAATATTTATATATAGACCACGGTGTCGGTATATAAATTTCTTTCCTATAGTCAAGTGATACAGATATTTATCATTTCAATCCGCAATTTAAATGTATACAGGTATATATCATTTCGACCCGCAATCCCAAATTCAATTCAAATGAAAATCACTTGGGTCTATGATTTCAACCGATAACGATTTTCCCCTGTTCTAAAGTCCATTCGAGTGTGTATCATTTCAACACATAGTGAATTCTATACTAACAGGGAACTTGCAGAGTGATATCAGATATGACCATAATAAAAGCAAGCATATATTATCAACAGGTAAATAGGCACAAGGAAGAAGTTGCAAAAAATTTTAGTCTCAGGGACAACAAGTTTGTTTTTTAGTTTGAAGGACACTTTTTAGTGTAAACTGAAAATGATAGTTACAACTATCATTCTGCGATTTACACTAAAAAATGTCCTTCAGGCTAAAAAACAAACTTCTTGTCCCTAAAACTAAATTTTTCTCTAACTTTTTCCTTTAGCCTAAAAACCCCTATTATCAATAACAATATAATATAAATAACAGGATACAGTGTCATATCCCACAAGTGAAAAATTACTGATAATAGCATATATATAACAATTTAAATAACTACAGCAGCGTATTCCAATTGTCATTTCAATTGAAGTCAAATTTAATAAATATAAGAACATTAATCGTGAGTGATTGCTCACCTTTCGAAGCTAGAAAGAGAGAACACAATAGGCTACGATTTGAATCGCGAAATTGATCGACCCAAACGATGATTTCCAAAGCAAAGTAAGGTGTACGCAAATTTGACGAGCAAAGCTGATAACTAGGAATTGATGATAACAAATCAGGATTGGTTTGATATAATTGAAATGAAACGTATTTTATATTATTTTCCTTAAAACAAATACTCAAATTAAATACAATTTTGAAAATGACATACCTACGTGTATGTGTGTGTGTATATATATATATATATATATATATATATATATTCAAAAAGGCTGATAACAAATTTTGTACCAACTGACAAAAACCGATTTTTAAATCTATATATGTAAAATTCTCATATCATCATTCAAATACATTAAAATATACGAATGCACTTTATTTTACATGCTTTTAGAAATATTTTTAAAGTAATATATACTGTTTCTTTGATCAGCAGAATATATGTGTCTGAATACGCACACCCACACACACACACACACACACACACACATATATATATAATATACATACATACTTACTTTATATAATACAGTAAGCTTATCTACAGCACACACATATAATATATGCCCTCGATATATATTTTTATATGAAACCGCACTTTTTTATATACACATAAAAGCGAGACAGCCCAAAACAACATTTCGAAACATACTCTATAGAACAGATGTTAGCAGATAAACACAAACGCATATAATATAAGCTTTCAATTTATATATAACTATATTCATATAATATATATATATATATATATATATATATATATATATATATATATATATATATATATATATATTGCCGTATATACAACAGTCTGATCCAGGTATATCTCCTATAAACTCATACTATACTTCTTCAAACTAGTATACTTTAACACATATTTTTTTGAAGATAAAATCTGGATATATTTTAGTATCAATATCCTTAAAAATCATCATTTTCTCTCCTCAAAACAATATTATGAGATCACTGTATATTATCAATTCCCCAAACACATCAGTATAAAATTTCTAACCGTATATATATGTCACATATCATATATAAAGTTATTACAAAGCCAATCTAAAAGTATAACCATAAGTTTGAAAATAGTTGAACATATTGAATGAATCTTTGGGCATGCTGGGTTAATACCATAACCATTCACCTTTCAAACATTATTACATAACATATATATATATATCGTATTATAAAAATACTACATAAATAATTTGAACAAGGTCATATATATATATATATATATATATATATATATATATATATATATATATACACAGTGACTATATAACTTAATATATATATAAACAACTTACAGCTGTAAAGTAAAACATGAAACATTGAATGTTAAGTCATATAAACTCTATATATATATGTATGTATATAAACAAATAAATAAAATAATATCAACTTACATCAATACAACAGAGGGAAAGGGGAGGAACTCGTTCGACATGGAGGCTGAAGGCAGGGGTAGTGATGGTGAACTGCTCGGCGTGATGTGTGCGTGGAGATGAGCGGAAGAGGGGAGGAAGCTGCTGTGCGGGTAGGGGCGAAGGTCTGTAGGCGAGTCTCAGAGAGGTGGATGCACAGGTTGCCGAGTTGAAGGCTTCGGCAATAGGGTGACGAGAGGCACGGTCTGGTCGAGGACGTGAGGAGTTCATGGCGTTAGGGGCGGTTCTGGTGGCAGGTTGTGTTGTGGAGGAGTTTGTTTGCTATTGGAGGAGGGCAGCAAGGTCGAGCAAGGTGAAGTTTCAAGCGAAGAAGAAATAAATAAAATGAAAAGCAACAAGAACAGGTAGACATACTTTGGTATATATTCAAGGTTAAAGGATGGTGAGATGTTCTATATAATTTTTTTTGACAGAGACTAGTTTACAGAATAAAGGCATGGTCAAATAAAACGTACCATCATAAATACAAAGTAGTGGGTATGGGAAAAGTCAGGCACATGATTCCAAGAAAAATATAAAGGAATTCGACCGTTGGTCAATTGAATGGGTGGAGGAATTCAAAAGGATCAAAACGTACCGATACGGTGAACTGTTGTACGGTCTTGTCGCGTACCGGACATTAAAACATAAAATTAAATATATTGTGATGATCAGCATGATGAGACGATCAAAACGATATATAGATATCGGTGGTACGATTGAACTATAAAATTCGAGTTTTTTGCAAGCGGAAAATGCAGCAAAAACGTAGAAAAATAAGATCGACGGAGCTATAGAATTCTGAATTTTGAAAACCGAAAGATGACGCCTCACTCAGAAGAGGATTTAGAATTTTTCTATGTAAAATATTCAGATTTTAAAAATATTTTATTATCACAAATTATTCACTGACTTGAATTTAATAGAATTACAAAATAAAATAAACTTTCATAAAATCAGATGAAAATTTACCATCTGCCATATTTAAATATACGTATTCCAAATATAAATTTTTATTTTAAAATTTCATTATTTAAAATTTCTTGAAAATTCAATCAAATACGTTAATAAAATAGATAAAAATTAATAAAATTATACAGGTCGTTACACTCTCCCCCACTCAAAACTTTTCGTCCCCGAAAAGGAAGGAGGTAGGAGAATAGAAACAACCATGAGAAAATTAGATTTGGAAAACAAAATAAAAAATTACTTTAAAACTATATAAATTTCAATTTAAATTAATTAATATTCAATAAATTTGGTTAAACCCCTTTTTTTGAATCCATTTACTTATTTATAAAGATCTATTACTCCAGAAAACACTAAAATTTTATTATTAAACCATGTAGTATATAAATAAACAATATTTTAAAAGGATATATTCAAAAAGAAAAAGAAGGTAGATTTGGAAAAACAGAATATAGGTGAATAAATGAAGCTGAGCAGATAAGGTAGATGCAAAGAATAGTATCGGGCACGAATAGTTAATTCAAACCATAAGAATTTCAATTTCAAATATTAATACAAAATTTCTTTATTCGTAATACTTTTATAATAAAATACCTTTATAATAAAATACTTTTATAGCTCAATATTTTAACAAGTTTATCTTCGTTCTTGCAGACTCTGGTCATGCGTTGATCAAACGCAAAGCTAGAATTCTTCAAGTACTTAGTAGACCTGTTACAACACCCAGTGAAAATACTTGAAAAACCTTCAAAACCGATATGGAAAGTACAATCCAAACAAAACAACCAAAACATTGTCTAATCGTGTATCGCAGATACATAATGGTTACGCCTGGATCCCCCAGGAAACATCCGTATCCGTAAGCTATCTCAGCCTTGCGAATTACGCCATGATGACTAGTAGACCGCAGATACACAATGGTTATGTCTGGATCCCCCAGGAAACATCTGTATCCGTAAGCTATCTCAGCCCAATGGATTTCGCTACTAAAAACGACCTACATAGATCGCAGATATACAATGGTTACGCCTAGATCCTCCAGGAAACATCCGTACTCGTAGGCCATCTCAGCCAGACGAATTACGCTATGCAGTCACACTTGTAAGACCATGGAGATCGCCATGGAATTCGATGGACACTCGGGTATCACATCAGAAAAACCAAAATCAGAGAGAATAATATCAATAGAATGAATCCACGACGTGGCCACAAAGCGGATATCGAGCAGAAGGCACTTTCCATATCTTTATGTGACGACCGCCCATGACTCCCGCACCAAAACAAGAGAATAGTGCGCTGAAAGGTGTGCCAGGCAGCCATGGACGATAGTCAGGGTAAAATAAAAATCGAAGAATCTCTATCGTAACTCACAGCGCATGGATAAAATACAATAGAGAAATATATAGTGAAGTCTCATAACAGGAAATCATCATATAAGCATCACAGAAGTTTTATACAATCATCTCAACAAATCCATACATCAAGACCTCACTACAAGCACTCATCAAATACAGCAGCGGATACCCAGTACATATAAGAAAATAATATGCATAGCCTCCTGCTCGTCTTCGTCATCTTCAACGTAGAAACTCCAAGCACAGCACCTGTCACCTGCTTACCTAGTCTGCCCATCCCAACATGGATGAACAGCCCAAGGTAATAAGAGGAGACATAAAACCTTGAGTCAGACAAAGTCTTAGTGAGCAGTAAATTAACAATCAAGCATACCAAAAGAGCATAAAGGATAAAAGGAATAGGAACCAAACCATCCCACTCCACCTCTTTCTACAGTGATAGCCCCCAGACACACACTAAGAAGAATCAAGCATAACATATAGACAAATAAGGTAAAGCAATAACCACTCGAGTCAAGGGCAATGTTTTCCAAATACAAACCCCCAAGGCCTAAACCAAGATCAGATAAGCACCCAGAAAACACCGCTCTTGAAGCCGAATGATAATACAACCAAACATCCATGACTCTGGCTATCACTGCATCGTTGCCTTGATTTCACCGTTAGTTGAATGACCATCCGTCAAGGGCTAATGGTAACCCCGGTTCTAGCCATAACTCCGCACGTCGTCGCAGCCCGTGCCTAGGAATTTTCGCAACTACCCAGAGTACTAGCACGCCGTCGTAGCCCGTGCCTGGAACGCCGTCGCAGCCCGTTCCAACGTACCCTTGCTTTGAGCATGCTAGAACCTTCAACAACGATGAGATCTAAGCCTCCAAGTCATCCTCCTTGACGATCATTCATACTAGCTCAAGCGCCTCTCAAGCTAACCATTATCACCAACCCGGATCGCATCACCGAGTAATCAACATAACTTTGCACGTCGTCGCAGCCCGTGCTTGGAACGTCATCATGACCCGTTCCATCTCAACATCACACTTTGCTTCATCGCATCATAGCAAAGTCTCATCTCAACATCATG
This sequence comes from Allium cepa, assembly GCA_030765085.1. NCBI lineage: Eukaryota > Viridiplantae > Streptophyta > Magnoliopsida > Asparagales > Amaryllidaceae > Allium > Allium cepa. The sequence goes on from CM060934.1 coordinate 211,426,731, forward strand.
GCTTGCCTTCTCGCATCATGGCAAAGTCCCATCTCAATCTCATACTTCGCCTCTTCGCATCATGGCAAAGTCCCTCATCATCGAATCCATCCACATGAGCTTCCATATCCGCTTCATATGCCATCGGCAGCTTTCAACATTCAAGAGCCTTTCCACTTAGCTTTTGAATCATCTTCAAACATCTTGTTCCAAATCAACCACAAGCTAACTTGGAGCAATCACATCTAACATACATTCAAACATTCAAGCATTCAAACAAGATCTATCAAACAATATCATTCATAATGGCAATTTCGTAATTAAGTGAGCAAAAGTCCAACATATGTGAAATCATGATTTTTAACATAGATCTATCAAATCTAAAACATGGGTTTTGTCTCTAATACTTTATAAATAGCTTCTATAGATAAACATCTTCAAATATGATGGATCTACATGCAGACTTAAGGAAAATGCGAGAAAACGCTAACTTTAACACCCAAACATATCACCAATCCCGTATACTCCTTTGGATCCGCGTGAGAGATAACTACCACTCACCAAATCACCCAAACACCTCAAAATCACAACACTTCAGATCTGGACAGCGAAGATCACGACTTGATCCGGCGAAATCTCACTTGAAACGATGAATTCTAGCTCAAACGGATGAAAATCTTCAACTTTGGCACTTGATCTTTGATCTTGATCTTCAATCTTCAATGGATGTTAGCACTTGATAGAAGTAGAGAAAGAAGATGAAGAAATGTTGTAGTCGAGTCTTCAAAATGGCAGCACTTCGTTGCTTCAAAAACCGGTGCCAAAAAGTGAGCCGAACCCCTCTATTTATAGGCTGGAAACTCCTTAGGTCGTCGCCCCTTAGGTCGTCCCCGACCTAACTATGAGTCGTTGCCGACTCATCAGCCCCTACGACCTACGACCTAACCAACACAACATACAACCAAGGCCGACTTACGACTTAACCCAGACGCGACCTAAAACACAGGCCGACCTAACGACTCAACGCACTGCCGACTCAACTGTCACACGACTCAACACACTGCCGCATTTCCTAAGTCCTAGGTCGCCTGACGACTTAACTAGCATGCCGACCTACGACCTAAGACCCTGCCGACCTAAGTCCTAAACACATAGACCAAGGCCATACGGGACACGACTTAACAGCTTAGCCTTATGGCCGACCTAATATCTCCGACCTAACTTAGGTCGTTTACGACCTAAGTCTAAACAGTACTCACGCGACCTAACTACTCCCACGACCCAAAACTTACACGACCTAACAGCTTACACCTTCTAAGTTAAGTCGTTTACTACTATAGGTCGGACACCTCTAGGTCGATCTACACTAGATCGGTCGCCACTAGCATCATCCTATCTGCTAGGTCGTCCACGACCTAACTTCCTTAGGTCGCTCCAAAAACCTTCCGACCTAACAACCATACGACTCATCGCCTTAACTCGTATACGACTTATCCCCTTAAGTCGTTAACTCGGCAACCTCCCTAACTAGGAAGCCCTCTATTTCATGAGTCGGTCAACTTTCTTAGGTCGGTCACTCTCTTAGGTCGCTCCAGCGACCAAAACTACCTCACGACCTAAGCTAACACGGCAACATGCTAACCCGAGCACCCTCCTAAGTCGTAACTCGTACACGACCTAACTATGAGTCGGTCCCGACTCATCACTTAACACACGAGTTATCTCCCAATACGACTCAGGCTAGGAACACCACAAACAACACTAACGACCTGTAAATTCTACGATCCATCGACACGTAAAATACGGGTCGTTACATTCTCTCCCCCTTAGGAATTTCGCCCCCGAAATTCCAAGCAAACAATCAGAAATCAAAGATATTCCGCATGCCTACCATCCAAAGCAATCAACAAACCATGCAACCAATTCTAGCCTAGCATGCAGAATTCTAAGACTCAGAACAAGCTACAAATTCATGAGATGTCACGACACTTTAGGGCCATACCTCGAAGAGTCCGGGATGAGCTGCCTTCATCCTCTCTTCCTCCTCCCATGTACAGTCGTTAACATCATCACTCCATTGTACCTTGAGCAACGTAATCGTCTTCCTCCTAAGCTGTTTCGTATCGGTTTCAACAATACGAAGCGGCTTACGAGGTCTCGAAACAACTGGATAAACCTCTAAGTCTTCACAGCTATCAGCAGAAACCACCGTAGTAGGGTCGTGCTCATACTTCCGTAGACAAGATACATGAAAAACATTGTGCACACCCGCCATCTTTTCCGGTAACTCCAATCTATAAGCGAGCTTTCCAATTCGCTCGACAATCGGGAATGGTCCAACAAATCTTGGAGTTAACTTTCCTTTGTTCCCGAATCTAATAACATTCTTCAATGGAGAAATCTTCACAAAAACCATATCACCTACGTCGAATTCCAAATCCTTTCGACGATTATCGGCGTAACTTTTCTGACGATCTTGGGCTGCCCTCATTCGTTGTCGAATGATCTCTATACAATCCGAAGTCTGTCGAATCATCTCTGGCCCAAGTATCAGCTTTTCTCCAGCTTCCAACCAACATGTCGGAGAGTTACACGGTCTTCCATATAATGCCTCATATGGTGCCATACCAATGCTCGACTGATAACTGTTATTATAAGCAAACTCTACCAAATGAAGGTGATCTTCCCATGATCCTCCAAAGTCCAAAACACATGCTCTAAGGAGATCTTCCAAAACTCGGTTGACTCTCTCAGTCTGACCATCTGTTTGAGGGTGATAAGCTGTACTCAAACACAACTCGGTTCCCAAAACTTCCTGGAAGCTCTTCCAAAATCCACTAGTGAACAATGGATCTCGATCGCTCACTATACTCTTCGGAACACCATGGAATCGAACTATCCACTTCACATATAACTCAGCCAACTTCGATGCAGTCCTAGTCGATCGAACAGGAATGAACCTTGCACTCTTAGTCAAACGATCTACAATGACCCAAATCCCTTCATTTCCTGTCCTGGTCCTAGGTAGACCATCGATAAAATCCATCGATACTTGCTCCCACTTCCATGTAGGAACCTCTAATGGCTGAAGTAATCCACTGGGCTTCTTCTGCTCAGCTTTCACCAACTGGCAGTTCATACATTTGGAAATAAAATTTCCAACATCCTTCTTCATACCTTCCCAGTAGTAGGTTCTCTTCATATCCCGATACATCTTATTTCCACCTGGATGAATTGTCAACTTCGAGTGATGACTCTCCCTCAGAACTTCATCTCTCAATCCATCTACATCGGGAACAACTAGTCGCCCTTGCTTTCGAAGCCAACCCTCTCGATCGACCTCGAATCCCTTATCCTTCTCTGGTTCCAATCCGGATTCCAAATCACGGATAATCTTGACAAGCTTATCATCTTCCTTTTGGCTCTCGCCAATTCTTTCCACTAGAGTAGGCCTTATTGATAAGTTTGCCAACATCTCAGGTTCCAACTCGCATCTAGGCCTGAAATCAAACTCAGCCAAATACTCGAGACTCTTCCACTCCGAAAACATGGCTCCCAAACCTGCATGTCTTCGACTTAACGCATCTGCCACTGCGTTACCTTTTCCTGGAGTATAGGCTATACCAAAATCATAAGATGCTAGGAACTCTAGCCACCGTTGCTGTCGAAGATTCAAATCCTTTTGGGAGAACAGATACTTCAACGACTTATGATCTGTAAACAACTCGAATCTAACTCCCAATAGATAGTGTCTCCACATCTTCAAAGCAAACACAATCGCCGCTAACTCCAAATCATGAGTCGGATAGTTCCTTTCATGCGGCTTCAGTTGTCGACTAGCATACGCAACAACTTTATCCTTCTGCATTAGCACCGCTCCTAGTCCAGTGCCACATGCATCGGTGTAAACCACCATCTCATCATTCCCACTTGGAATAGTCAATACAGGAGCACTCGTCAGTCGCTCTTTCAGGATTACGAAAGCTTGCTCACACTTGTCATCCCATCTGAACACTTGGTTCTTCTTCGTCAATCCTGTCAATGGTGCAGCTATCTTGGAAAAGTCCTTGATAAACCGACGATAATATCCTGCTAATCCAAGAAAACTTCTCACATCAGATGCATTCTTAGGTCTAATCCAATCCTGGATCGCTGCCACCTTAGCGGGATCAACCGCTATTCCATTTCCAGAGATAACATGGCCTAAGAACCTCACTTCACTCTTCCAGAAGTGACACTTCGAAAACTTAGCCTTCAGCTGATGTTTCCGCAAGATTTCCAAAACAATCCTCAAGTGCGTCTTGTGCTCTTCCTCAGTTCTGGAATAAACCAAAATATCATCCACGAACACAAGCACGAACTTATTCAACTGATCTCTGAATACTCTATTCATAAGATCCACAAAATATGCTGGCGCGTTAGTCAACCCAAACGGCATCACCAGCCACTCATAAAATCCGGATGGTGTCCTGAAAGCAGTCTTCGGCACACTATCCCTCGCCACTCTTAACTGGTGAAATCCCGTTGCCAAATCCATCTGAGAAAACACCTTAGCCTCGTGAAGCTGATCAAACAAGTCATCTATTCTCGGCAATGGATACTTGTTCTTCTTAGTCACCTTATTCAGCTCACGATAATCAACACACAACCTCAACGATCCATCCGCTTTGGTTGCGAACACAACGGGCGCACCCCATTCGGACACACTTCTCCGAATGAATCCTTTCCGTAAAAGGTCATCAACTTGCACCTTCAGCTCTTGCTGCTCCCTCGGTGCCATCCGCCTAAGAGGCATCACAACAGGTCTGGCTCCCTCAACTAGATCGATACGAAACTCGATCTCCCTATGCGGCGGCAACCCTTTGACTTCCTCAAAGACATTCTCAAACTCATTCACAATAGGCACCGATGACAGTCCATCCCGTGGAACAACTAGCGAATACATGAAGCTCATGAAGACGCCTTCTTCATGCTTACATCGTATCACAACCCTTCGCCCTTCCACATTCCCGACTGTCACCTCCAGCCTCTCACAATCAATCCTAGCCGCATACTTCCTAAGCCAGTCCATACCCAAAATAATTCCGAACCCCGCAAAGTTCAGAACGAAGCAATCACAAACAAACGAGCAATCATGACTCGACACAACTAGACCACGACATATCATACACAAACATGACGAACCCCCAACTGGATTAGTCACAACCAATGGCCTATCAACAATATCCGGTTTCAAACCTAACCGGCCTACCAAATCATCACAAACAAAAGAATGCGACGCTCCAGTATCAAACAACACTCTAACTGGAACACCACAAATAGAAAGAGTACCTTGAACCACCACACTCTTCCCCTTCTCCTCAGCAGTAGGAGCTCTTGAAGACGACGGAACAGCTCCCAGAGCATAAGCTTGCACAACCTGCCTATCCTTCCTCGGCTCTGGACAGTCCTTCCTGAAATGCCCTGGCTTGTCACAGTTATGGCACTTCGCCGGCGCCTTTGGATTCCTACAATCCTTGGAAAGATGGCCCTTCTTCTGGCAATTATAGCAAGTCACCTCGCCCTTTGGCTTCTTCTGACCATCCTTTCCCTTCTGCTGCTGCTGCTTCCTCTTCTTGTTGCCACTCTGCTGTGGTTTAGATCCTTCCCTGGTTACAGCAACAACAGAACTTTCCCTAGGAAACAAACTCTCATGCCTCAAAGCTTTCTCCACCAGCTTCTCAAATGGATCGTCCAAGTGATCCACCAACTGCCTTCCAAGATAAGCATCCAGACCAGTCACAAACTTCTCGTTCTTCTGGTAGGGAGAGTCAATATATGATCTGGCATACTTAGACAAAGCTTCGAACTCAGAAATGTACTCCAGAACAGGCCTCCCGCCTTGCTTGAGCTCTACAAACCTCTTAAACAAAACAGACCTCTGAGCAGTAGAGATGAACTTAGCTTCAAATCTAACTTGGAACTGCTCCCAAGTAATCTCTTCTTCTGGTGTATCTATAGTGATAGAATTCCACCAATCCGCAGCTCTTCCCTGAAGCTGTCTCGATGCAAGCTTCCTCTTAGTTGCATCCTCAATCCCTAAGTCACCAAAGATTCTTTTGCAAGCATCAATCCATCTCTGCACCTCAATAGTCGACTCCGTCCCCAAGAAAACTTTCCCTCCAAGAGCAGTATAATCCTTGCAAAGCTTGGCAAAATCCACCGGTCTCGGAGCTTGGACTTGAACTCCCACATCCACAGATGATCCTGAAGCTGGTATTCTCCTCATGATTGAAGTCATCATGGCCTCAAACATAGGAGCATAATCAACAGCTTCCCTAGCATCACGGCTACCCCTCGCAGCTTGTCTCTCACTTCGACTCATCCTTAATATCTGTAAAAAGAATGATTAGAACACCTTAAGAAACAACTGCATAAGGAGTTCAAACCCTTCTAAACTACTATATTATATATAGTAATCATCCATCAAATTACAATTACGTCTCTCTTACGTAGTTACATCAGCGAGCGTTGGCTAAAATCGATTAACCAAAGCTCCGATACCAAATGTGACGACCGCCCATGACTCCCGCACCAAAACAAGAGAATAGTGCGCTGAAAGGTGTGCCAGGCAGCCATGGACGATAGTCAGGGTAAAATAAAAATCGAAGAATCTCTATCGTAACTCACAGCGCATGGATAAAATACAATAGAGAAATATATAGTGAAGTCTCATAACAGGAAATCATCATATAAGCATCACAGAAGTTTTATACAATCATCTCAACAAATCCATACATCAAGACCTCACTACAAGCACTCATCAAATACAGCAGCGGATACCCAGTACATATAAGAAAATAATATGCATAGCCTCCTGCTCGTCTTCGTCATCTTCAACGTAGAAACTCCAAGCACAGCACCTGTCACCTGCTTACCTAGTCTGCCCATCCCAACATGGATGAACAGCCCAAGGTAATAAGAGGAGACATAAAACCTTGAGTCAGACAAAGTCTTAGTGAGCAGTAAATTAACAATCAAGCATACCAAAAGAGCATAAAGGATAAAAGGAATAGGAACCAAACCATCCCACTCCACCTCTTTCTACAGTGATAGCCCCCAGACACACACTAAGAAGAATCAAGCATAACATATAGACAAATAAGGTAAAGCAATAACCACTCGAGTCAAGGGCAATGTTTTCCAAATACAAACCCCCAAGGCCTAAACCAAGATCAGATAAGCACCCAGAAAACACCGCTCTTGAAGCCGAATGATAATACAACCAAACATCCATGACTCTGGCTATCACTGCATCGTTGCCTTGATTTCACCGTTAGTTGAATGACCATCCGTCAAGGGCTAATGGTAACCCCGGTTCTAGCCATAACTCCGCACGTCGTCGCAGCCCGTGCCTAGGAATTTTCGCAACTACCCAGAGTACTAGCACGCCGTCGTAGCCCGTGCCTGGAACGCCGTCGCAGCCCGTTCCAACGTACCCTTGCTTTGAGCATGCTAGAACCTTCAACAACGATGAGATCTAAGCCTCCAAGTCATCCTCCTTGACGATCATTCATACTAGCTCAAGCGCCTCTCAAGCTAACCATTATCACCAACCCGGATCGCATCACCGAGTAATCAACATAACTTTGCACGTCGTCGCAGCCCGTGCTTGGAACGTCATCATGACCCGTTCCATCTCAACATCACACTTTGCTTCATCGCATCATAGCAAAGTCTCATCTCAACATCATGGCTTGCCTTCTCGCATCATGGCAAAGTCCCATCTCAATCTCATACTTCGCCTCTTCGCATCATGGCAAAGTCCCTCATCATCGAATCCATCCACATGAGCTTCCATATCCGCTTCATATGCCATCGGCAGCTTTCAACATTCAAGAGCCTTTCCACTTAGCTTTTGAATCATCTTCAAACATCTTGTTCCAAATCAACCACAAGCTAACTTGGAGCAATCACATCTAACATACATTCAAACATTCAAGCATTCAAACAAGATCTATCAAACAATATCATTCATAATGGCAATTTCGTAATTAAGTGAGCAAAAGTCCAACATATGTGAAATCATGATTTTTAACATAGATCTATCAAATCTAAAACATGGGTTTTGTCTCTAATACTTTATAAATAGCTTCTATAGATAAACATCTTCAAATATGATGGATCTACATGCAGACTTAAGGAAAATGCGAGAAAACGCTAACTTTAACACCCAAACATATCACCAATCCCGTATACTCCTTTGGATCCGCGTGAGAGATAACTACCACTCACCAAATCACCCAAACACCTCAAAATCACAACACTTCAGATCTGGACAGCGAAGATCACGACTTGATCCGGCGAAATCTCACTTGAAACGATGAATTCTAGCTCAAACGGATGAAAATCTTCAACTTTGGCACTTGATCTTTGATCTTGATCTTCAATCTTCAATGGATGTTAGCACTTGATAGAAGTAGAGAAAGAAGATGAAGAAATGTTGTAGTCGAGTCTTCAAAATGGCAGCACTTCGTTGCTTCAAAAACCGGTGCCAAAAAGTGAGCCGAACCCCTCTATTTATAGGCTGGAAACTCCTTAGGTCGTCGCCCCTTAGGTCGTCCCCGACCTAACTATGAGTCGTTGCCGACTCATCAGCCCCTACGACCTACGACCTAACCAACACAACATACAACCAAGGCCGACTTACGACTTAACCCAGACGCGACCTAAAACACAGGCCGACCTAACGACTCAACGCACTGCCGACTCAACTGTCACACGACTCAACACACTGCCGCATTTCCTAAGTCCTAGGTCGCCTGACGACTTAACTAGCATGCCGACCTACGACCTAAGACCCTGCCGACCTAAGTCCTAAACACATAGACCAAGGCCATACGGGACACGACTTAACAGCTTAGCCTTATGGCCGACCTAATATCTCCGACCTAACTTAGGTCGTTTACGACCTAAGTCTAAACAGTACTCACGCGACCTAACTACTCCCACGACCCAAAACTTACACGACCTAACAGCTTACACCTTCTAAGTTAAGTCGTTTACTACTATAGGTCGGACACCTCTAGGTCGATCTACACTAGATCGGTCGCCACTAGCATCATCCTATCTGCTAGGTCGTCCACGACCTAACTTCCTTAGGTCGCTCCAAAACCCTTCCGACCTAACAACCATACGACTCATCGCCTTAACTCGTATACGACTTATCCCCTTAAGTCGTTAACTCGGCAACCTCCCTAACTAGGAAGCCCTCTATTTCATGAGTCGGTCAACTTTCTTAGGTCGGTCACTCTCTTAGGTCGCTCCAGCGACCAAAACTACCTCACGACCTAAGCTAACACGGCAACATGCTAACCCGAGCACCCTCCTAAGTCGTAACTCGTACACGACCTAACTATGAGTCGGTCCCGACTCATCACTTAACACACGAGTTATCTCCCAATACGACTCAGGCTAGGAACACCACAAACAACACTAACGACCTGTAAATTCTACGATCCATCGACACGTAAAATACGGGTCGTTACACTTTACTTCGAAAATATGTGTCATATAGTACCTTTTTCAAATCACTTTCAGATATCATACTTATATAAAATCCATTTTATATAAGATTCCATTTTCAAATCGAATACTTTCCAAAACCACTAGTATATCAAATCATACTTATATAGACTTCGATTATACAAGATTTCTCTTTTCAAATTGAATACCTTTCAAATTGATAGTTTTAAAATCAACTTCATACATAAAAATCAATTTTATATAAGTTCGTCAACTCCCAAACCAAGTATCGAGTAAAACAATGTTCTCAATTTCAGTTAATTTGAATATCGTTTCAGTTTCAAAATCATATACGATTTCACCAAATCATTTCTTCCAAATTAAATATCTTTAGTTTCAAAGTTCCCAAAACAATAGATTTAGAAAATGCTCTTAGTTTCCAAATCAACTTAATTCAAATTCGTTTCCAAAATCATCATATAAATACTGGGTTTTAAATTCCAATCTAATTTCAAAACCAAATATTTTCTCAAAATCAATTATACCCAAAAACATTTCAAGTTTATAGCCATCCCTTTAAACCTTTAAACTATTTATTTCTATTTGAAAGATCCAATTTACCCTTTGAAAATTATCATTCTACATATACATACTTTTACAAAAGATGTTCCAAAGTCAAACCTTTAGAACTAAATTTTATTCGTTTTCGAAATTTCTTGGCTTTGAAAATTAAACCTTGATTTGGAAGGGCTCGAACATTCAAAATAGTCGAAAAATCAATTTCAATAGATAGGGTTATATCAAAACTGAAACTCGAGGACTGAACACCGGGCTCACTTCAAATCGTTTCAAATATATATACATATATCTTTCGAATATCAAATTATTCTTCGTAATCGAAATCAAATTTGGTTTCATTTGAACTCCTTTGTAACATTTCTCATTTAGAGAATACTTTTAAATCGTATTATTTCCTAAAAACTTAAACCAATTTCAAAATACCGGGGTCCAATTCTCTCGAATTTCAAATTCAATACCCTTTCAGTTATAGATCATTTTTATACGAATCAAATTTCTTATATAATTTTCAAAATTCCAAATCCTTTCGAACTTCAAATTCTAGTTTTTACAAGGTATATAATCCTTTCGAAAACATTTTCACTTTTATATATAGAATATAATCATACTTATCAAAATAATAATTTTGGTATATAAAATAATTTATAAAATACAAACAAACCCGATTTTCAAAGAATGATCCTAGAATGGGTTTTAAAACAAAGATAGAGATTCAAATTAGAGGACTCTACTCAAATGGAATTCTGATTCGAAGATAGATTCGATCGAAGATGGGATAATTAAATTTCAAAATAGAAAATGGATATACCTACATAAATCGCGGGCGACCTTAACCGGGTCAACTGTGGCTTCAAGAATATGATCGATGCGGAATTCTAAGGTAAATCGACATTCGATCGCCAGAGAAAGAATTCGGCATAACAAGAGATAGTAGCATCTAAACCGAGGGATATCTAAATCTCCGGTGAATCAATGCCAATTGTAAAGGAGTTTCACCCCTTTACAAATCATTCAAAGATTGGCGGGATCATCTATTCTTATAGAGATAATTTGAAGTGGAGTTATGAGGTACTCCAGAATCAAAAACCATGAATAGGGAGAGAAGATAATGGATTTTGGAACCACTGGGAACGTTCCAAAGTCCAAAGGGAAACCAAATCAAAGAGGAAGAAATTCAGGCTTGAACGAAAGTGATTCTGCAAATTAATTTACTATATATATGCTAGGTTTTCCTACAGCCAAAGCTTTGATACCAACTGTAATAACCCGATATTTTCAATCGTTCGCATCCACACAATCTGACTTGAATTGTTCAAAATATCAGATAATTAATTTAAATTTGGAAAAACACGACATATATAGTAAATAAATCAACCACAGAATCACAGACACAGAGTAATATAAAATAGTGCAACGGAATAGATAAATAGTAGTTCATGAAGATACTATATAAACATCAGAGTTAGAAATAAAATACAACAGAATATCACAAATACAGTGAAGTCTCTAGTACGAACAGATGGCCTCTCTGAACAAATCAATTGGAAGTGCTGAAAGTTGAATCAATAGTTGGATCCTCAAATGAAGCAACAAACTCCAAAGGTGAGTCTCAAAAGCTGTATCACTCAGTCTGAACCAAGCATAAAGCAAAACACAAAACACTCGAGTCAGGATTAACATTCTTGTATCAATAAATCCAACTCAAGTAAAATAACAACTGAAATACAAGTAACTTAAAGGATGTTTAGGACAACCATCCTATAAAGATCAGTGGAACTATCTACAATATAGAAATATACACTATAACACCGTGGTCATTTCAAATTAATTTATACTTCAAAACTAAAATATCATTTCATTTCGAATATATTTATTTCCCAAAATATATATATTAAATAATTTATAGAGCAAAATGTTTGCAATTTCCTCAAATTTCACAACTCGCTTCAAAATCAACTCGACTTTCCCATTCGAATCAAATTCAATCTCAATTTCCATTCAATTCGGTTTTCTAAATAACAAATTCAAATTTTATTGATTTCAAATATAGATCTGAATCACAAATAAATCATTTAAATTCCTGTATATTTCAAACCTTTAATATTGAACATTTCAAAGTTCAATTTAGCAGTTTCATATAGGTCTCGATTTAACCTCATTATTTTTTGGTCTTGTAATATTCACTTAATAATTTCAGTATTATTTAAAAAGCCTAAATTTACCTTTAAACTAAATATTCCTTTCGATTTGTTTAAGCTTGAAACATCCATTTAATCAATTTAAATCAAAAATAAAGTTATAAGATCATCTCTAAAATTTCCAAATTCAATAGTTTCAAATCGATTTAATTAATAAAAATTCTTAACTAAATGCAATTTTAATCAATTCAACTTCGTCTTCCCTACTTATACAAATCATTGAAAAATCGATTTAAGAATATAATATTAACATCTTATATTAATTAAATCAAACTTTATTGATTTAGGTTTATTATTAAATCTACTCTATATTCAAAACATATTTATATAAAATATTTCCATATTAAATAAACCATATATATTCCTTTTCAAAACCGTAGAAATCATTTTTAAAATATTTATATATAGACCACGGTGTCGGTATATAAATTTCTATCCTATAGTCAAGTGATACAGGTATTTGTCATTTCAATCCGCAATTTAAATATATACGAGTAGATGTCATTTCGACCCGCAATCCCAAATTCAATTAATATGAAAATCGCTTGGGTCTATAATTTCAACCCATAATGATTTTCCCCTATTCTAAAGTCCGTTCGGGTATGTATCATTTTAACCCATAGTGAATTCTATACTAACAGTGAACTTGCAGAGTGATATCAGATATGACCATAATAAAAGCAGGAATATATTATCAATAACAATATAATATAAATAATAGGATACATTGTCATATCCCACAAGCGAACAATTACTGATAATAGCATATACATAATAATTTAAGTAACTACAACAGCATATTTCAATTGTCGTTTCAATTGAAGTCAAATTTAATAAATATAAGAATATTAATCGTGAGTGATTGCTCACCTTTCGAGGCTAGAAAGAGCGAACACAATAGGCTACAATTTGAATCGCGAAATTGACCGACCCAAACGATGATTTCCAAAGCAAAGTAAGATGTAAGCGAATTTGAAGAGAAAAGCTGATAACTAGGAATTGATGATAACAAATCAGGATCGGTTTGATATAATTGAAATGAAACGTATGTTATATTAATATTTTCCTTAAAACAAATACTCAAATTAAATACAATTTTGAAAACGACATATTTACGTGTATGTATGTATGTGTATATATATATATATATATATATATATTCATAAAGGCTGATAACAAATTTTGTACAAGCTGCAAAAACCGAATTTTAAATATATATATATATATATATATATATATATATATAAAGTGCTCACATCATCATTCAAATACATTAAAATATAATACGAATGCACTTTATTTTATATGCTTTTAGAAATATATTTATAGTAATATATATACTGTTTCTTTGATTGGCAGAATATATGTGTTCGAATATATATACATATAATATACATACATACTTACTTTATATAATACAGTAAGCTTATCTACAGCGCACACATATAATATATGCCCTCAATATATATTTTTTATATTAAACCACACTTTTTTTTATATACACATAAAGGCGAGATAACCCAAAACAACATTTTGAAACATACCCTATAGAGCAGCTGTTAGCAGATTAACACAAACGCATATAATATAAGCTTTCAATTTATATATAAGTATATTCATATATATGTTGCTGTGTATACAATAGTCTGATCCAGATATATCTCCTATAAACTAATACTATACTTCTTCAAACTAGTATACTTTAACCCATATTTTTTTGAAGATAAAATCTAAATATATTTTAGTATCAATATCCTTAAAAATCATCATTTTCTCTCGTCAAAACAATATTATGAAATCACTTTATATTATTAATTCCCCAAACACATCAGTATAAAATTTCTAACCGTATATATATACGTTGCATATCATATATAAAGTTATTACAAAACCAATCTAAAAGTATAACTATAAATTTGAAAATAGTTGAAAATATTGAATGAATCTTGGGGCATGCTGGGTTAATACCGTAACCATTCGCCTTTCTAACATTATTACGTAACATATATATATCGTATTATAACAATACTATATAAATAATTTGAACAAGGTCAGATATATATACAGTGGCTATATAACTTTATATATATATATATATATAAGCAACTTACAACTGTAAAGTAAAACATGAAACATTGAATGTTAAGTCATATATTATATATATATATATAAACAAATAGATAAACAGATATCAAATTACATCAATACAACAGAGGGGAAGGGGAGGAACTCGACCGAGATGGAGGCTGAAGGCAGGGGCGGTGATGGTGAGCTTCTCGGCGTGATGCGTGTGTGGAGATGAGCGAAAGAGGGGACGAAGCTGCTATGCGGGTGGGGGCGAAGGTCGATAGGCGAGTCACGACGAGGTGGATGCACGGGTTGACGAGTTGAAGGCTTCGGCAACAGGGTGGACGAGAGGCACAGTCTGGTCGAGGACGTGAGGAGTTCATGGCGGTAGGGGCTGTTTTGGTCCCAGGTTGTGTTATGGAGGAGTTTGGTTGCTATTGGAGGAGGGCAGCAAGGTCGAGCAAGGTTAAGTTTCAAGCGAAGAAGAAAGAAAAAAATTGAAAAGCAACAAGAGGAGGTAGACATACTTTGGTATATATTCAAGATTAAAGGATGGTGAGATGTTCTATATAATTTTTTTTGACAGAGACTAGTTTACAGAATAAAGGCATGATCAAATAAAACGTACCATCATAAATACAAAGTAGTGGGTATGGGAAAATTCAGGCATAAGATTCCAGGAAAAATATAAAGGAATTCGACAGTTGGTCGGTTGAATGGGCAAAGGAATTCAAAAGAATCAAAATGTACCGATACGGTGAACTGTCGCACGGTTTTGTCACGTACTGGACATCAAAACACAGAATTAAATATACTATGGTGATCAGCATGACGAGACAATCAAAAAGGTATATAGATATCGGTGGTACGATTGAATTATAAAAATCCGAGTTTTTCGCAAGCGGAAAATGCGGCAAAAACGTAGAAAAATAAGATTGACAGAGCTATAGAATTTCTGTGATATCCCGAAAATTTAGGGCAATATCTATTTAATAATCTGCATTAAAAATTAGATTAATTTGATAATAATTGAATTGATTTAATAATCTTCCTTTAAACAAATATTTAACTGATAATTTATCTTTTAAAAGCTAATTTAAATTGTTTCTATTTATAATGTATATATGTATATAATTGTATATATTATAAATAGATAAGCTCTGTTTTAAATTAATAAATAAAGTTATGTTTTCTAATTCTACTATTTTTGATAATTTGGAAATCTAATATTGAATAAATAATAATATGATCTTAAAAATACTCAAGATAAAGTTTAATTTGTTTAAAATGGTTTAGCCTAGAGTTTAAATTAAATAAAAAGTTTTGTTTTGTTTTAAATATAGCTTGATAAATAAGTATTTATATTTTAAAGAGATAGTTTCTTTTGAAAATTTATTTTCAATTTAATAATGAGTTTTATTTAAACAATAATAATAATGTAATATCTTTACAATGGATTTTAAATAAATAGGAATTGTTATTTTAAACCTATGTTTTGGAAAACTAAGATTTGTAAGTTTAAAATAAAATAAGTCTCATAACCAAGATTTACATAAGTTTAAAATAATAAGTGTAATAATAACAAGCACTTGTATTAGAAATAAAACTTAATACATAAGTAAAGTTTATAATTAATAACTAGAATAAGATAAGAACAAAAATAAGATATAACATGCACGCAAGTAGTAAAAGTAAAGCAAAGTTATGAGACAAAACAAAGTAAAAGTACATAAAATATCTAAACATATGCAGGCAAGGGAATATAATACAAATATCAAGTTACAAGACAAAGTAAATATATGAGCTGGTAAAAGAAATAAAACAAACATATGCAAGTAGCTTGTAAACAAAGTATGCAGGCAAGTAATCATGACTGTAAATTAGATATGCAAGCTAAAGAGTAAACAAAACTAACATATAAGATAGTTTGTAGAGTAAGCTAATACAAACCAAAGTAAATAAAATTACATTTGGAGGTTAGAGAAGAGAAATGCAAAGCTAAAAAAAAAAATATATCTATGGATAAAATGAGTAATAGGAGACATTAAGTACATTAACATTTATTGTTTCAAATTCTCAGCACAACATTTAGTCAATTCGTGATATTGGAAAAGGAATTCAGCCTCCATAAGAAAGATTTTTCCTAATAAAAACAAAATCAATCTGATCAAAGAAAATGCTATACCCAGTTATCACCTTCCCCTGAAACTCTATTATACACATGCCATTTTCTTAGTTCGTTCAAACCAAAGGAAAATTATATAGCAAGCTTTTCTTTTTATAACTGAAGCTTTGTTCAACCAACAATACATCAATACAAACTAGAGGGTTATGAATCAAATACACATACCATAACATGATTTTTAAAATTTATATTATGATTTTCAGTTGAGTGTTTTAAGTGCAGTTCGCTTTTGAACAGATGTTGATTTTTAGGCGATTTTTGGTGATCCTTATGACTGGAGGTGGTCGGGCTGTGCGAGGAAGTGGAGGAGCCTGCCGAGGTGATGGTAAAAATAGTTGTGGGTGGTCATGGCCACGGTGGCGACAGCGGCGAGTGATTGAAGATTCTAAACATAATTTTACCGATGCACACTTTTTTGATCGCCACGACTTCGTTGTTGCGTCGAGTGTGGCCGGGTTTAGAGAGGAGGTGCCTAGGTCGTAGATGAGCATGTGGGCAAAGGGGCGGTGATGCTGGGGGTCGGAGTCGCCATGCCGAGGCGTATTTGTGTGTGGGTGTTGGGTTCGAAAGTTGTCGAGCTATACTCGAATTTGAACGACAGTGCTTTAGGGTTGTTCGTTGATTTAGGTTCAATGTTGGAGCGATTTGCGATTTGAAGGGGGTGGTCTCGATCGCCAGAGTCCGGCGCCGCCTCCGTGCATGTGCACGGTGTCCATGGGTGGATGCTGTTGAGTTGTTCTGGAACCTGAGGAATTGGTAGCTTGGGATTGGAGCAAGGGACACTCGAGATTTGCTCGAGTTATTTCAGAATTTACTCGAAGTAGATCGAGTTTTGGCCCGAAGCAATGAAGAGATGGGTTCGAGTATGGTTAGTTACAGGTTTTGATAAAAACCTGTCACTTTTTTCTTTGAGGGATTTTGTTTTTCTCAGGTTTCAGATTTTTAATTTATTGAAAGTTTGGAAACAGAATTTAAACTGAGGTTTAAATTCAAGAACTTACAGTATAAATTCAAATGAACTTTGAATCCAAGATTTCAAATGAATTTGGTTTTAAATCAAAATCACGTTTTTTTTAAAAAAAAAAGCAAGTTAGAACCAAAGTTTTTAAATCAAAGTAAATTTTTGGATTCAAGTTCTTCTTTGAATTCAAATCTGAAATTGTAAATCATTTTTAAAATCTGAATGTTTTAAAACAAGTTTGGATTAAATGATTAATGTATTTAAAAAGCTTAATTTTTTTTAATCTGGTTTAAAACCTTTCTTACATAAGTTTCATATATAAGTAATGAATGTACTTCACATTATTTAAAATTGAATTTAGATTTGGTAATGATTAAAATGGGTTAATCTTTTGGATTCGTAAATTCAAATGGAATTTGAATTTAAATTTACACTTTAATATAAATGAAATTATTAATAGAAATGAATTACCTTAGAGATAATTAAGGTAATAAAATAATTTAATTAATAAGATAATTAAAGGATGATTTATTTAGAATTAGAAATAATTGATAATGTTTAAATCTAAGGTAATTTCTTAAAGAAGTAATTAAGGAAATGTCATTAGTTAATGACTAACTAAGAATTTTTATGTAACTAATTAATGTGGTTAAATTTAATAATTAATTAGATTAATCAATTTAGATAATTCTTTGTAAATTGTGAAGTAATTACTTAATAAAAGTAATTTAAAAGATTAATTACTTTTTGTAATTAATTTTGATTAAATGATTAAATTAAGTTAATTAATTTAGTTTAATTAATTTAAGAAAATCATTTGATAATTGATAAGTATAATGACTTAGTGTATTCAATGGAGCATAATTACTTAAGGAAGTAATTAATGTTAATTACTGAATGTAATTAATGAAAGGTGATGTGTTAATAAAGTAATTTGGATAATTACTTTTGTAATTAATCAGAGGATTAATTAATGGAGATAATTAATTATGGGATAATTAATTTATTAATATGAGTAATTAAGGGTAGTTAATTACTGGTTGATATTGATCAAAGGTGATTAATAATTGTGTTTAATTAAAGATTAATCACTTAATGTAATTAATTTAAATAAAGTAATTTATTTTAAATATAAATTAGAGATCATTAATTAATATAATTAATGATGTAAATTAAGAATTGGTTAATTAAGAAATACTTAATAATGTGGTGGTTAATTGATGTAATTAATTAAGAATAAATGTAATCAATTATAAATAAAGTAATTAAATGTTAATTACTATAAATGATTTAGGATAATTAATTTGTAAAATTAATTAAAGACTAATTACTTATTGTAATTAGAAGATGATTTATCATAGGTGTTTAATCGAGATGAATATTTAGAGGATGGTTAATTAATTTGATTTATAATTAATTAATGATTGTATAAGCAGGATTTATAGATGAAGTAATTAATTTAATTTACTTTAAATTATTTAGTGATAGAAGTAGTTAACTTAATTCATTTTAAATTAATTACAAATGGTATGATTATAAATCAATGCTTATGGATGAATGATATTGATATTTCATTTGATTAATTGTGATCTCAGATATGACATGAATAGTATCTATGTGATATGGATGCCTAGTTTAAATATGATTATCTGTTTGGATAATGATATTAATTATCTGTATGTGAGATGATGTGATTATTTATTGTGATATTGTGAATTATCTATCTGTGTGTATATTGATTATATTGAATTGAACTGTTAAGACTAAATAGACAACTTGGCCTTAAAAGACACGTTTTGGATTTCGATGAGACCGGGATCGGGTTTCCACATTTGGAACATCCGAAAACCACATCGATTCCAAATTTACGATAGGTCGTGAATCTGAAGTGAAGATGAAGATTCAGAATGCAAGGGTTATCGTCGTTAACTCTGAGGGTGATTCCAAAATGAGTGTAACGAGATAATGCCTTCGGTTTCGTTCGAACCCGGAACGAACTTGTATGGATTGAATGCTTTCAGAACATCGTCAGGTGGGCGATGAGCATTCTAAGAAATATGTTCTCTAAAGGTAATCATAGCGTCGAGCCTCATCAATCGGGAATGGCTAAAACAGAGGAGGTGCAACAAGGTTAGGTGGGTCATGCCCAAGCAGGACAAGGATATTCCCCTGTCTAGATGTCCCTTTTTTTCCGGCTGTGTGGGCGGTTGATTGCAACAACTACCGGGGTTTATCTTGTTTGAGACTGTTCAGTAAGGAATGGTTCCGGCCTTGTGTTGCAGAGGGTCGGGAGTGATCCTTGGTACGTTGATCTAGGCCACGTACTGTGACGGGCGGTACCCCAGTAGCCCTACCATTGTATGGAATCCACAATTCAATAAGTGCCAACGGTTTTGATTGTATTACCCACTTTTGTGGATAGTAGCTGGAATTTAATCATGTAACAATTTCGGTTATTTTCTATTTACTTGAAAACTCTAGACCTATTATAATATCACAGAATTTCCTATCAAATGTTTTGGTTAGCGTAAGGTAAAAACTTACCCATGTTTATTTGTGGGGAGTCTTACGTGATACCTTTTGTTTTCAAAAAGGATTTTCAAAATTAAGCAACTTTAACCTGTTACTCATACCGGACCCATGTCCGACCCGGAGTTTATTTCTGTTTTTCCTAAACTCTCGGGTACCCAAATTTTTACGGGTAGCCAAGGGATTCAGGTTAGCTTTGACTAATTCTAGAGGAGCAATGGAGCAGGTGGCTTCAGCGTTGTAGATATATATATAGTTCCGCTGTGATGATATCTCTGTGTTGTTTCGTGTATTGAGTTGTATTAACTAGACAGGTGTTTATAACTGTCTAGTATGTGATGTATTCTCTGAATAACTCTGATTGATGTTGTATATTATGTAAATACTTATGTGATTATTATATTTTATTCGTTCCGCTGTGAGATTCTGATGTTGTTCTTTCTTCTTTATCTTTTCTATTTTCTCATCCCTTTCTTTCTTGAAGACGATACGTCTTTCTGGTAGTAGAAGGGCGGGTCGTCACAGTTGGTATCAGAGCGCTAGGTTGAGTGAATACCTAGGCTCTTAAGTGTTTTCTTTCTTGAGAGAGCGTATTTGTAATTTTGATATATAATATATATTTATTTATTTCTACCTATCGTTGGGTTACCTGTTCGGGTTTTCCAATGAGCTATAAAGGTAGATAGGGTAGTGGTGTGTGCAACACAACTACCAATGGTTGGAGTTTAAATGTTTGAGGTTGGAAGAGTATCTGTCGAGACCGTAGACCTAATACCGTCTTGAGTGGGCTTTGGGTGTTGTAAGGATTTCATTAATCTCTGAAGGAAACCTGTTAAGGTTCGGAGTTCATTTTTGAAGTGTAATTTGGTTGAGCTAGAATTTGGATCTATCGGTTGGGTAGAAGCAAGTCATGATATCTTGATACATCAAGATGTAGTAGCTGTGTGATAAGGCACAGTGACCATGGATGTCTCCGAAGATGCTTCTTTGGAACAAGTAAGGAAGAGTGTCTGCTTCGGTGTTGTGACTGTGTTCAGCTGGGAGTTTCTGTTTGCTTTGAGGTCAGAGTTTCTCGAAGAGCTTGGGATTAGGAAGTCTTCTGGCTTAGCAGTTTTTCTTGGGGTAACTTCAGAAGCAGTAGAGTGATTACATTTCTTAGATGGATTGGCTACATAGGTGTAAGCTATTCTATTTGGTAAAGAGAAAGCAGTATCTTTGAAATTAGGCTTGGATTGATCGCAAAAGTGACTTGCGATAGTTTGAGTGTTCTCTTGTGTTTCAGAGATAATTTTCTAGATGTCTTCAGGAAGTCAGATTTTTTGTCAGCATCTGAAGATTGAGTTTGGTATCGACTGGATTTCCAGGAGTGGTACTGATGGATCAGATTAGTAATTGGATGATTTTTGAGTTTGGTGAAGTAACTCAGATTTTGGAGAAACTTATGAGTTTTCTTTTGATCTGTGGAACCCTAATGTTGAGATGTGTTGTCCAGTCTGTGTTCATCTTCAGCATTTTCATATGTTCAGTCAGAGATGCGCAGTGGAAGCATGGTGGTAGCTGTTTTAGTTTGGAAGCAATTGGATATTGCAGTGTTGGATTGGAGAGTTCTACAAGAATTTTTTTAGAACCAGAGGCCAGGTTTAAGTGCACCTGTTTTATTTTCTCCGGATGAGAGAGGTGAGTTCTGTTTCCTGATTTGGAATAGAGTTTGTGTTCTGAGTTTTGGTCGATCTTGGAAAGATCATTTTGTTGGGTTGTTTTTGGTTCAGTTTGTTTCTAAGGAACATCAGCAGGAGTTGAGCTGATCAGTAAGGATGTAGACGATCCAGGATCGTCCGAAGAGTTTTGGGAATAGGAGACAGAGGAATTTGGATTTTTGAAATCGGGGATTTGATTTTGGATAAGTGTTTGGTCTTCAGGATTGAATTGTCAGTTTGGATAACTGGAATTCGTTGTGTTTCATGTATCTCTGAGGGAGTACGTGAAAGATCTATCTCTGGTTATAGAACCAACAGTTCAGGGAGTTTTGGTTGTTGATTCAGACTTATCTGTAGTCTGATATCCTGTCTTGTTTTGTAGATCTAGATGAGTGGAAGCTCTATAGCTTAGTAGTATTGATTGTTTGGATTCTGTAAAGCGAGTATCCCGATATTTATATTGGGGAAACTCTAGAAAATTCTATCCGGAATCCTGTCTGGATAGTTAGATTTGTTTGTTTGGATGAATTGGTTGCTATGATTGTTAGCTTATGATTGATATATGCTTGTGTTTTAAAATTCAAATCTTTAACTAGATTATTAAATTACCTTTGTTTTAAATTTCGGGGACGAAATTCTTTTAAGGGGGGAAGAATGTGATATCCCGAAAATTTGGGGCAATATCTATTTAATAATCTGCATTAAAAATTAGATTAATTTGATAATAATTGAATTGATTTAATAATCTTCGTTTAAACAAATATTTAACTGATAATTTATCTTTTAAAAGCTAATTTAAATTGTTTCTATTTATAATGTATATATGTATATAATTGTATATATTATAAATAGATAAGATCTGTTTTAAATTAATAAATAAAGTTATGTTTTCTAATTCTACTATTTTTGATAATTTGGAAATCTAATATTGAATAAATAATAATATGATCTTAAAAATACTCAAGATAAAGTTTAATTTGTTTAAAATGGTTTAGACTAGAGTTTAAATTAAATAAAAAGTTTTGTTTTGTTTTAAATATAGCTTGATAAATAAGTATTTATATTTTAAAGAGATAAATTCTTTTGAAAATTTATTTTCAATTTAATAATGAGTTTTATTTAAACGATAATAATAATGTAATATCTTTACAATGGATTTTAAATAAAAAGGAATTGTTATTTTAAACCTATGTTTTGGAAAACTAAGATTTGTAAGTTTAAAATAAAATAAGTCTTATAACCAAGATTTACATAAGTTTAAAATAATAAGTGTAATAATAACAAGCACTTGTATTAGAAATAAAACTTAATACATAAGCAAAGTTTATAATTAATAACTAGAATAAGCTAAGAACAAAAATAAGATATAACATGCAGGCAAGTAGTAAAAGTAAAGCAAAGTTATGAGACAAAACAAAGTAAAAGTACATAAAATATCTAAACATATGCAGGCAAGGGAATATAATACAAATATCAAGTTACAAGACAAAGTAAATATATGAGCTGGTAAAAGAAATAAAACAAACATATGCAAGTAGCTTGTAAATAAAGTATGCAGGCAAGTAATCATGATTGTAAATTAGATATGCAAGCTAAAGAGTAAACAAAATTAACATATAAGATAGTTTGTAAAGCAAGCTAATACAAAGCAAAGTAAATAAAATTACATTTGGAGGTTAGAGCAGAGAAGTGCAAAGCTAAAAAAATATATATATCTATGGATAAAATGAGTAATAGGAGACATTAAGTACATTAACATTTAATGTTTCAAATTCTCA
Organism: Allium cepa; assembly: GCA_030765085.1. Classification (NCBI taxonomy): domain Eukaryota; kingdom Viridiplantae; phylum Streptophyta; class Magnoliopsida; order Asparagales; family Amaryllidaceae; genus Allium; species Allium cepa. The sequence continues at coordinate 211,450,208 of CM060934.1, forward strand.
GCACAACATTTAGTCAATTCGTGATATTGGAAAAGGAATTCAGCCTCCATAAGAAAGATTTTGCCTAATAAAAATAAAATCAATCTGATCAAAGAAAATGCTATACCCAGTTATCACCTTCCCCTGAAACTCTATTATATACATGCCATTTTCTTAGTTCGTTCAAACCAAAGGAAAATTATATAGCAAGCTTTTCTTTTTATAACTGAAGCTTTGTTCAACCAACAATACATCAATACAAACTAGAGGATTTAACAGAGGAGATTTCAGCTGTGCTCTGTCTTCATTTTCAAACGGTGAGTAACATCATAATTTAACTATTAAGTATATAGTGGTTCTGTTGCAAGTTTTTCTTCTGAAATTCAGTTGGTGTTGGATATATTTCTTTGTATAACTCTGTGTTAAGTATGAGTATTTTGATGAGCATTAGTTCCAGGTTTCAAATCCTTAACAAAATTTCATTTTGTTCTTAATTCAAGCCTTAACAAGATATAAGTTGACAAAAAAAATGCAGGTATTAACGGATACTTAAGTTTAAATTTTGTTTAAAGGAAAACAGTGATGTTAGCCTGGGAAAATGTAAAACTACAAGTAGAAAACTAAAATAAGTTAAACCTCAATGATTTTAATTCGTGAATTCAGGGTTATGAATCAAATACACATACCATAACATGATTTTTAAAATTTATATTGTGATTTTCAGTTGAGTGTTTTAAGTGCAGTTCGCTTTTGAACAAATGTTGATTTTTGGGCGATTTTTGGTGATCCTTGTGACTGGAGGTGGTCGGGCTGTGCGAGGAAGTGGAGGAGCCTGCCGAGGTGATGGGAAAAATAGTTGTGGGTGGTCACGGCCACGGTGGCGACAGCGGCGAGTGATTGAAGTTTCTAAACCTAATTTTACTGACGCACACTTTTTTGATCGCCACGACTTCGTTGTTGCGTCGAGTGTGGCCGGGTTTAGAGAGGAGGTGCCTAGGTCGTAGATGAGCATGTGGGCAAAGGGGCGGTGATGCTGGGGGTCGGAGTTGCCATGTCGAGGCGTATTTGTGTGTGGGTGTTGGGTTCGAAAGTTGTTGAGCTATACTTGAATTTGAATGACAGTGCTTTAGGGTTGTTCGTTGATTTGGTGTCAACGTTGGAGCGATTTGCGACTTGAAGGCGGAGGTCTTGATCGCCAGAGTCCGACGCCGCCTCCGTGCATGTGCACGGTGTCCATGGGTGGATGCTGTTGAGTTGTTCTGGAACCTGAGGAATTGGTATCTTGGGATTGGAGAAAGGGACACTCGAGATTTGCTCGAGTTATTTCAGAATTTACTCGAAGTAGATCGAGTTTTGGCCCGAAGCAATGAAGAGATGGGTTCGAGTATGGTTAGTTACAGGTTTTGATAAAAACCTGTCACTTTTTTCTTTGAGGGATTTTGTTTTTCTCAGGTTTCAGATTTTTAATTTATTGAAAGTTTGGAAACAGAATTTAAACTGAGGTTTAAATTCAAGAACTTACAGTATAAATTCAAATGAACTTTGAATCCAAGATTTCAAATGAATTTGGTTTTAAATCAAAATCAAGTTTTTTTTAAAAAAAAGCAAGGTAGAACCAAAGTTTTTAAATCAAAGTAAATTTTTGGATTCAAGTTCTTCTTTGAATTCAAATCTGAAATTGTAAATCATTTTTAAAATCTGAATGTTTTAAAACAAGTTTGGATTAAATGGTTAATGTATTTGAAAAGCTTAATTTTTTTTAATCTGGTTTAAAACCTTTCTTACATAAGTTTCATATATAAGTAATGAATGTACTTCACATTATTTAAAATTGAGTTTAGATTTGGTAATGATTAAAATGGGTTAATCTTTTGGATTCGTAAATTTAAATGGAATTTGAATTTAAATTTACACTTTAATATAAATGAAATTATTAATAGTAATGAATTACCTTAGAGATAATTAAGGTAGTAAAATAATTTAATTAATAAGATAATTAAAGGATGATTTATTTAGAATTAGAAATAATTGATAATGTTTAAATCTAAGGTAATTTCTTAAAGAAGTAATTAAGGAAATGTCATTAGTTAATGATTAACTAAGAATTTTTAAGTAACTAATTAATGTGGTTAAATTTAATAATTAATTAGATTAATCAATTTAGATAATTCTTTGTAAATTGTGAAGTAATTACTTAATAAAAGTAATTTAAAAGATTAATTACTTTTTGTAATTAATTTAGTCTAATTAATTTAGTTTAATTAATTTAAGAAAATCATTTGATAATTGATAAGTATAATGACTTAGTGTATTCAATGGAGCATAATTACTTAAGGAAGTAATTAATGTTAATTATTGAATGTAATTAATGAAAGATGATGTGTTAATAAAGTAATTTGGATAACTACTTTTGTAATTAATCAGAGGATTAATTAATGGAGATAATTAATTATGGGATAATTAATTTATTAATATGAGTAATTAAGGGTAGTTAATTACTGGTTGATATTGATCAAAGGTGATTAATAATTGTGTTTAATTAAAGATTAATCACTTAATGTAATTAATTTAAATAAAGTAATTTATTTTAAATCTAAATTAGAGATCATTAATTAATATAATTAATGATGTAAATTAAGAATTGGTTAATTAAGAAATACTTAATAATGTGGTGGTTAATTGATGTAATTAATTATGAATAAATGTAATCAATTATAAATAAAGTAATTAAATGTTAATTACTATAAATGATTTAGGATAATTAATTTGTAAAATTAATTAAAGACTAATTACTTATTGTAATTAGAAGATGATTTATCATAGGTGTTTAATCGAGATGAATATTTAGAGGATGGTCAATTAATTTGATTTATAATTAATTAATGATTGTATAAGCAGGATTTATAGATGAAGTAATTAATTTAATTTACTTTAAATTATTTAGTGATAGAAGTAGTTAATTTAATTCATTTTAAATTAATTACAAATGGTATGATTATAAATCATTGCTTATGGATGAATGATATTGATATTACATTTGATTGATTATGATCTCAGATATGACATAAATAGTATCTATGTGATATGGATGCCTAGTTTAAATATGATTATCTGTTTGGATAATGATATTAATTATCTGTATGTGAGATGATGTGATTATTTATTGTGATATTGTGAATTATCTATCTGTGTGTATATTGATTATATTGAATTGAACTGTTAAGACTAAATAGACAACTTGGCCTTAAAAGACACGTTTTGGATTTCGATGAGACCGGGATCGGGTTTCCACATTTGGAACATCCGAAAACCACATCGATTTCAAATTTATGATAGGTCGTGAATCTGAAGTGAATATGAAGATTCAGAATGCAAGGGTTATCGTCGTTAACTCTGTGGGTGATTCCAAAATGAGTGTAACGAGATAATGCCTTCGGTTTCGTTCGAACCCGGAACGAACTTGTATGGATTGAATGCTTTCAGAACATCGTCAGGTGGGCGATGAGCATTCTAAGAAATATGTTCTCTAAAGGTAATCGTAGCCTCGAGCCTCATCAACCGGGAATGGCTAAAACATGGGAGGTGCAGCAAGGTTAGGTGGGTCATGCCCAAGCAGGACAAGGATATTCCCCTATCTAGATGTCCCTTTTTTTCCGGCTGTGTGGGCGGTTGATTGCAACAACTGCCGGGGTTTATCTTGTTCGGGACTGTTCAGTAAGGAATGGTTCCGGCCTTGTGTTGCAGGGGGTCGGGAGTGATCCTCGGTACGTTGATCTTGGCCACGTACTGTGACGGGCGGTACCCCAGTAGCCCTGCCATTGTATGGAATCCACAATTCAATAAGTGCCCACGGTTTTGATTGTATTACCCACTTTTGTAGCTAGTAGCTGGAATTTAATCATGTAACAATTTCGGCTATTTTCTATTTACTTGAAAACCCTAGACCTATTATAGTATCACAGAATTTCCTACCAAATGTTTTGGTTAGCGTAAGGTAAAAACTTACCCATGTTTATTTGTGGGGAGTCTTACGTGATACCTTTTGTTTTCAAAAAGGATTTTCAAAATTAAGCAACTTTAACCTGTTACTCATACTAGACCCATGTCTGACCCGGAGTTTATTTCTGTTTTTCCTAAACTCTCGGGTACCCAAATTTTTACGGGTAGCCAAATGATTCAGGTTAGCTTTGACGAATTCTGGAGGAGCAATGGAGCAAGTGGCTTCAGCGTCGTAGATATATATATAGTTCCGCTGTGATGATATCTCTGTGTTGTTTCGTGTATTGAGTTGTATTAACTAGACAGGTGTTTATAACGGTCTAGTATGTGATGTATTCTCTGAATAACTCTGATTGATGTTGTATATTATGTGAATACTTATGTGATTATTATATTTTATTCGTTCTGCTGTGAGACTCTGATGTTGTTTATGACGCCCCACCTCTATACCCACGCTAGCCAAGAACACTACGGAGTAATGTTGTCGACTAGCATGGAGAATAAGGCTGTTGAGGAGCGACCATCCATGTAATTGCTTTGTGCGAGCACCGATATGTCAGATAATAAAACATGCAATTTATTTCAAGAGGAAATCCGACATACCGATACAGACTCAAAGCTACTACACAGTGGCTATATAAATTCTTCGGAAACGAATATAGAAATATGCATAACATAAATCAGTCACAGATAATTCATATCACAAAGGCGGAAATAGATATGAATATATAACTAACACATGAAAGTGTATATCAGAGAAGCGGTCTAAAAAGATCCGCAATATCACAAAAGAATAGTTACAAGAACTACACAAAAGAATAAGTATACATCATGGAGTCTATATCTCAAATGTATACACCAAAATAAACTACTAATCTAAGTAGTTAGTCAAAAGTTAGAGAAATCAATCCCAAGAGAGAAGTCAAGCAGAAGCACCTGTAACATCTCGGTCTTACCCGAGTATTATTTAATAAGAAAATAATAAACGGATCAGTCTAACTATAAATATCAGATGAAACGATATAGAATAAGAGATATGACTAAACACATAATAATCACAATGCCAAGCTGTGATATATATAAGTAATTGAAAATCAACGAGAGATTAATCAATGTCACATAATCTACACAAGAATAAAAGAAATGTCATACTCCTTATTTCGTTCACCAAACCATAAATATTGATGATTATATCAATGCAAATCACAAAAATTAATGACACAAATTCACCAATGCACAAATATTGATAAAACTTATCAATGGAAATCACGAAAAAAGGTGAAGCACAAATTCTAGAAATCATCTCAAGAAATTCAGTCAATGACACACGAATTCACCTATGCACAAAAATTGATAAATCATATCAATAGAAATCACAAAAATAGGTGAAGAAGAAAATTCCAAAATTCGACACACGAAATCCAGAAATCACACAAAATAGGGGGAGGCCTATCACACGAATGGGAGCATGAAAACTCACCAACATATGTATCACACGAACGAGACACTATCTCATGGTAGCTAGCCATTAATTTTTGACACACGAACGGCCCGAAGACCATGGGGCGCTACCCCATCAATTTGAGTCGAAACTCCACAAAACGGGGTTTAGTCTCCCTCGCAGACAAAAAGACATCGCACATTGCTAGTCTAAATCACAAAAATGATCATCATTGATCATCAAGAAGTGTCAATTACACTAAGTTAGTAAATATAAAAGTTTAGCTTCATGTCCCATAACCACTTGCTTAACTCAAATATTTACGAACAAACTGTAGATCTCCACTATAAAATTGTCACAAGAGATTCAATCGAACAAGTCCAATAATTAACCGGCGAAGTAAACGCAAGCGTTTCGTACCACTTGTTTTACTAAGTCGTTTAATTAGATTTCTCATACGAGTGAGGTAAAGGTTTGTATATACTAGTAGATTGGAAAACGGTTTTAAGCAACGAGCTTTGTTATTGAAAATAGAGTTGAAATCATTTTGGAGAAAGAGTTTTGATATTTACTACTAGTATAGAAAACCTTTTTATTTTTAAAGTGACAAATCACAAAGAAGATTGTAGGAACAATCAATCACTAAAATTCACATTCGAAGACATGAATAAAATCAAAAGAAATCGATACCGAATCCATCGAAATGGATATTCCCAAAAATCACGAAGAAATGTCATCAAAGTCGATAATAAGTGATAATAACAAAAGGGAATCAACACGAATCGATTACAGTTGGAATTCTCAAGAAAATAGGCAAATAGGCAAAAAGAGTGCAGATTCAGACGTCTGAAATCAAGAATTCAGACGTCTGAATTTGGAAAATAAATTATTTTCCAAAACAGAATTCAGACGTCTGAATCCTTGGATTCAGACGTCTGAAATAGGCACTTTTTAGCCTATTTCCTTTCTGGTTCAATATGAACCAATTCAGACGTCTGAAATCATATATTCAGACGTCTGAATCCGGGAATAGAAACCTTCCCAGAACAATATTCAGACGTCTGAATATTACGTTTCAGACGTCTGAATGAAGGGTTCAGGGCATTCCCTGAACCTAGGCCAAAAATGGCCAAACGGATACCGGAAGCGATCGATCGAGCGACGACGACTAAGGAATTACGTCGAGCGACAACCCAGCCTTTACGGCTCTTCGATACGCCTCAAATATCAATGTCCAAATATCCATAATAGGATTTTCATAGATTTTGATTTCAAAACACCAAAAATTGGAATATACACCAAATCAATCCAAACCAAAATCGATTGCACAAGAATAAGTGTTAGGAATTCATACCTAACAATCGAAGATAATTATAGACAAAGATGTGAGATAAAAATCTCACCTTTGAAATCACACAAATGAAGAAGAAGCTTGCAAGCAAAAGGAGAATCAACCACTCTTCAAATTCAACTCAAGAAGCTTGATTCTAAGCTTTAAAAGAAGAACATTCCCAAAGTTAGGTTTAGGAATTTCTGAAATTGATAAGAGAATGAGTTGGAGAAGAAGAAGAGAAGCTTACCAATGGGTTCTTCTATTAGTTTGGAGCTAGAACTTGATTTGCAAAAGAAAACTAGGGCTTGAGTTTTAATTTCCCATCTCTCCCACCATTGTTGCTAAAGCTTGAGTATTAGGAATTAGAAATGAAGTAAATGAGGAATTGAAGTGGAGTTGGGACTGAATACATAAGTGGGGTTATTGGGCTCAGCCCAAACCAAAGCCCTAAGTAAAATGTAGCAAAATTCAACTTTCTCCAAACATATCGAAGCTTATACTCAAAAAGGTCGCAAACGGTATTTTAAACTCAATGGGAGTGGTCCCGAGTCCTAGTTCAACCGTATGCAAAAAGTAGCTTTGCGGACTAAATCCGAGTATCAAAAAAATATTTAAATATAAAAATCGATAAATATACGGGTTGTTACAGACTCCCCTCCTTAAAGAAATTGCTTCCTCACAATATTTAAGAAGAGAATATATAGTAACAACCACAAAAGCATATTTAACGCTAAAGAAGTTTGAAATAAGAAGTTCACCTCAAAGAGCACGGGAAAGTAAGTCCGGATGTGATCGCTCGATGAACTCTCTAGACTCCCAAGAACAATCCTTAGGATTTGAAGACCATTGAGCTTTCACAAGCGGAACATCCTTATTTCGAAGTCGTTTGACTTCCGAAGCAATGATACGAATAGGATGTTGCTCATAAGTTAAATTAGGCGAAACTTCAATCTCTTCCACAACACCGGGCTCAAGAATAGAATCGGAATCTTGAAGGCACTTCCGTAATTGAGAAACATGAAACACGTCATGCATAGCAGAAAACTGAGCCGGTAATGATAAGCGATAAGCCATGGAACCAATACATTCAGTGATAGGAAATGGCCCAATATATCGAGGCGCTAACCTTCCCGATCGACTGAATCGTACAACACCTTTCATAGGTGAAACACGAATGAACGCAAGATCTCCCACAGAAAATTCTAACTTCCTTCTCCGGTTATCAGCATAGGATTTTTGACTACTCTGGGCTTCTTTCATCCTATGTCGAATAAGTTCAATCTTCTCTGTGGAATCACGAATAAAGTCTGGACCTAAAACCAGCTTCTCACCAGCCTCAAGCCAACAAGAAGGAGATCGGCATGGCCTTCCATAGAGTGCCTCGAAAGGTGCCATACCAATACTAGATTGGAAGCTATTATTATAGGAAAATTCAACAAGTGAAATATGATCTTCCCAACTTCCACCAAAATCAAGAACACATGCACGAAGAAGATCTTCAAGAGTTTGATTCACACGCTCGGTTTGTCCATCGGACTGAGGATGATAAGCGGTGCTAAAATTAAGCTTTGTTCCTAAAGCTTTTTGAAGACTCTTTCAAAATCCACTAGTAAACAATGGATCACGATCACTAACAATAGAAGTAGGAACCCCATGTAATTTAACAATCTCTTTAACAAAGAGCTTGGCCAAAAGAGGAACGGTTCGGTTAGACCGAACGGGAATAAAAGGGGTGGATTTAGTAAGTCTATCAACAATTACCCATAAGCTATCATGACCCGAACGAGAACGGGGAAGGCCATCTATAAAATCAATGGAAATTTGGTCCCACTTCCAAATTGGAATTTCTAAAGGTTGCAATAACCCACCGGGCTTTTGATGTTCGGCCTTAACTAGTTGGCAAGTCATGCAACGCCTAACAAAGTTAGCAATATCAAATTTCATTCCCTCCTAATAATAAAGCCGCTTCATATCCGCGTACATTTTACTACTACCGGGATGAATGGTAAATTTAGAACGATGGGAATCCTCTAAAATAACTTTTCGAAGATCACTAATATTTGGCACGATAAGTCTACCAAATTTCCGAATGCCGCCACGAGAATCGATATTAAAGTCTTTCAAACCTTCAATATCAATTTTATCCTTAACATTTTGGCAAGAAGAGCCAATTCGGGATCTAGCCTTTGAGCTTCAAGAATGCGGTCGAAAAGAGAAGGATGAGCCTCAAGGCTACATAAAACAAATGATGAGCATATATCGGATACGCGGTCTCGAATCTCGCAAATGGATAAGATCTCGAGATCGTTCCATTCGGATATCATCATAGAAACAACCGCTTGTTGCTTTCGACTAAGTGCATCCGCAACGCGATTCCCCTTTTCGGGAGTATAAAGGATATCAAGATCATATGGTGCAAGAAATTCAAGCCAACACTGTTGACGCAAATTAAGTTCCTTTTGAGAGAATAAATACTCTAAGGACTTATGATCGGTATAAAGAACAAATTTCTCTCCTAAAAGATAATGACGCCAAATCCGAAGAGCAAAAACAATAGCCGCGAGTTCTAAATCATGAGTGGCATATCTAGTCTCGGCCGGCTTCAATTGCCTAGAAGCATAAGCAATAACACGTTCTTTTTGCATAAGAACGACACCCAAACCAACGCGACTAGCATCGGTATAAACAACGAAATCTTGATTCCCCTCGGGAATAACAAGAATAGGAGCATCAGAAAGAAGTTCTTTTAATTTTTGGAAAGAAGCTTCACATTTGTCTGACCAAATGTATTTAACGCCTTTCTTTGTTAAGCTAGTGAGAGGCATGACAATTTTAGAAAAGTCTATGATGAAACGACGGTAATAGCCCGCTAATCCCAGAAAACTACGAATCTCCATCACACTCTCTGGTCTCTTCCAATCTTGAATCGCTTCAATCTTTGAAGGATCCACGGAAATTTCGGATTCGGAAATAATATGACCGAGAAACTTCACACGAGATTGCCAAAAATGGCATTTAGAAAATTTTGCTTTTAATTGATTACTCCTAAGAGTTTCCAACACAATCTGAAGATGCTTTTCATGCTCCTCCTCAGTTTTTGAATACACAATAATATCATCGATAAAGATGAGGACAAACCGGTCGAGGAAGTCTTTGAAAACTCTATTCATAAGGTCAACGAAATAAGCCGAAGCATTCGTTAGACCAAATGGCATAACAAGCCATTCATAAGATCCATAACGAGTACAGAACGATGTCAAAGGAATGCTATCCTCTGCAATACGAAGCTGATGAAATCCAGTAGCTAAGTCTAATTGTGAAAAGACTCTAGCACCACTAAGTTGATCGAATAGATCATCAATCCGAGGTAAAGGATATTTATTTTTGATAGTAAGATCATTAAGCTTGCGGTAGTCAACGCAAAGTCTAAGTGTACCATCGGATTTCTTCACAAAAATAGCCGAAGCTCCCCAAGGCGAGGAACTTGAGCGAATAAACTGCTTCGTTTCCAAATCGGATAATTGTATGTGCATCTCCTCATTTTCTTTATTGGACAAACGATAAGGAGGATGAGTGATAGGTTGAGCTCCAGGAATGAGATTAATTCTGAACTCAATTGCTCGCTTAGGTGGGAATCCTAAAACGGGCTCAAATATGTCGGAAAATCCACGAACGACGTGAATAAGAGAAATAATATCACCCTCATCATCATCATCGTCATCACGAGGGTTTAAAGAATATAAAGATGCAACCAAGCTGGAATCCGAATCTTTAAGGTCAATAGAAATCTGCTTAACAGATTGAGGATGTCGAAGATGAATAGTCCGCTCAGGACATAGGATATGAGCTTCATAACGGTTAAGCCAATCCATTCCCAAAATTATTCCAAAGCCTAAATAACGCATGACATGCAAATCGGCTAGAAAAGGAAAATCACACAAAATAATCTTGACATCTTTACACAATAAACTGATTGTTGCGGATCCACCAACCGGATTCGCAATTCTCAAAGAAGTCATTAAACACAAAACATCCAAAGAAAAAGCATCAACAAGTTCTTTTGATATAAAAGAATGGGACGAACCCGTATCAAAAAGAACTCGAATAGGATGATTACGAAATAAAATAATTCTATCCAGAATGGAATGAGAAATACCTTGGCCACGAGATGTATTGCCAGGGGCTTGAGCAACATTAAGCTTTCCCTCCTTCCTACCCTGAAGCTTGGGGCAAGAAGATAAATAATGATCTGCGCTTTTGCAATAGCGACAAGTACAAGGCTTTGAACACTTGTTCGCGAAATGGTCTCTGGAACCACAGTTAAAGCATTTCCCTTCAGTAGAGGAAAAGGTCTTTGCAGCAGGAGTTGCATGCCTCCCTTTCTTATTGGGATAAGGACCTTTGAATTTGTTTGGCCTCTTCTTGTTGTTGAAGTTTGGTTTGGAACCCACTATTTCAACATCATTTTCCCTATCCGCCTCTTCAAGACGAAGAGCGATATCAATAAGTTGGTCGAAAGAAACTTCTAATTTTAGAAGTAATGGCTTCTTGAGGTTTTTGTTTAAGCCATAGACGAACCTCTGGTTCTTCTTTAAAGGGGTGTTGATGTATTCAACCCCATATTTGGAGAGAGATTCAAAAGACACGACATAATCTGCCACGGAAGATTCACCTTGAACAAGGTCTATAAAACGGCGAGCCAAAGTCACCTTCTCAGCTTCTGGTACGAATTTTAACTCGAAGCGCTCTCGGAATTTCTCCCAGTTGAGATCCGCTTCATTAATCTCAGAAATAAGAAGTTCGTACCAGTCCAATGCTCTTTCTTGTAACATACTAGAGGCCACCTGAACTCGGTGAAGGTCAATAAGATTCATGCAAGAAAAGATTCGATCGCATGACCTTAGCCAAGCCTGTACTTCAATAACAGTTTCGGAACCTTTGAATGGCTTCCCACCCAAATTAGTGTAATCGCTGCACAAGCGTGCAAATCCCGACTTTGGGTGAGTAGGTTCCGGGTAAGATCCAGTTGCTTGAGCATTTTTCACTAAATCAAGAAGCTGTTGAGCAGTCATAAAAACTCCATCTTGGGGTGGAGTGCTAGAAGGTACGGCTCTGGGGCGGCCTGGTCTAGACATTTCTCTTCCTTTAGAAAGAAAGAAAGAAGAAGAAAAAGGTTATTCACCAAATGAATATCAAGCAATCTTGATAGATAAAACAAGGAATCATAAAGAAAATAGGATGAATCGGTACGAAGACTCGAAGTAAATCCTAAAGCACGACTCCTAAGATGGACTTAGGACGAGGATCCTTGTTATAATATTCCATATTGTTCCGAAGTTTGGCTCTGATACCAAGCTGTGACGCCCCACCTCTATACCCACGCTAGCCAAGAACACTATGAAGTAATGCTGTCGACTAGCACGGAGAATAAGGCTGTTGAGGAGCGACCATCCATGTAATTGCTTTGTGCGAGCACCGATATGTCAGATAATAAAACATGCATTTTATTTCAAGAGGAAATCTGACATACCGATACAGACTCAAAGCTACTACACAGTGGCTATATAAATTCTTCGGAAACGAATATAGAAATATGCATAACATAAATCAGTCACAGATAATTCATATCACAAAGACGGAAATAGATATGAATATATAACTAACACATGAAAGTGTATATCAGAGAAGCGGTCTAAAAAGATCCGCAATATCACAAAAGAATAGTTACAAGAACTACACAAAAGAATAAGTATACATCATGGAGTCTATATCTCAAATGTATACACCAAAATAAACTACTAATCTAATAGTTAGCCAAAAGTCAAAAAAATCAATCCCAAGAGAGAAGTCAAGCAGAAGCACCTGTAACATCTCGGTCTGACCCGAGTATTATTTAATAAGAAAATAATAAACGGATCAGTCTAACTATAAATATCAGATGAAACGATATAGAATAAGAGATATGACTAAACACATAATAATCACAATGCCAAGCTGTGATATATATAAGTAATTGAAAATCAACGAGAGATTAATCAATGTCACAGAATCTACACAACAATAAAAGAAATGTCATACTCCTTATTTCGTTCACCAAACCATAAATATTGACGATTATATCAATGCCAATCACAAAAATTAATGACACACAAATTCACCAATGCACAAATATTGATAAAACTTATCAATGAAAATCACGAAAATTGGTGAAGCACAAATTCTAGAAATCATCTCAAGAAATCCAGTCAATGACACTCGAATTCACCTATGCACAAAAATTGATAAATCATATCAATAGAAATCAAAAAAATAGGTGAAGAAGAAAATTCCAAAATTCGACACACGAAATCCAGAAATCACACAAAATAGGGAGGGAGGCCTATCACACGAATGGGAGCATGAAAACTCACCAACATATGTATCACACGAACGAGACGCTATCTCATGGTAGCTAGGCATTAATTTTTGACACACGAATGGCCCGAAGACCATGGGGCGCTACCCCATCAATTTGAGTCGAAACTCCACAAAACGGGATTTAGTCTCCCTCGCAGACAAAGAGACATCGCACATTGCTAGTCTAAATCACAAAAATGATCATCATTGATCATCAAGAAGTGTCAATTACACTAAGTTAGTAAATATAAAAGTTTAGCTTCATGTCCCATAACCACTTGCTTAACTCAAATATTTATGAACAAACTGTAGATCTCCACTATAAAATTGTCACAAGAGATTCAATCGAACAAGTCCAATAATTAACCGACGAAGTAAACGCAACGTTTCATACCACTTGTTTTACTAAGTCGTTTAATTAGATTTCTCATACGAGTGAGGTAAAGGTTTGTATATACTAGTAGATTGGAAAACGGTTTTAAGCAACGAGCTTTGTTATTGAAAATAGAGTTGAAATCGTTTTGGAGAAAGAGTTTTGATATTTACTACTAGTATAGAAAACCTTTTTATTTTTAAAGTGACAAATCACAAAGAAGATTGTAGGAACAATCAATCACTAAAATTCACATTCGAAGACATGAATAAAATCAAAAGAAATCGATACCGAATCCATCGAAATGGATATTCCCAAAAATCACGAAGAAAATGTCATCAAAGTCGATAATAAGTGATAATAACAAAAGGGAATCAACACGAATCGATTACAGTTGGAATTCTCAAGCAAATAGGCAAATAGGCAAAAAGAGTGCAGATTCAGACGTCTGAAATCAAGGATTCAGACGTCTGAATCCTTGTATTCAGACGTCTGAAATAGATACTTTTTTAGCCTATTTCCTTTCTGGTTCAATATGAACCAATTCAGACGTCTGAAATCATATATTCAGACGTCTGAATCTGGGAATAGAAATCTTCCCAGAACAACATTCAGACGTCTGAATATTACGTTTCAGACGTCTGAATGAAGGGTTCAGGGCATTCCCTGAACCTAGGCCAAAAATGGCCAAACGGATACCGGAAGCGATCGATCGAGCGACGACAACTAAGGAATTACGTCGAGCGACAATCCAGCCTTAACGGCTCTTTGATACGCCTCAAATATCAATGTCCAAATATCCCTAATAGGATTTTCATAGATTTTGATTTCAAAACACCAAAAATTGGAATATACACCAAATCAATCCAAACCAAAATCGATTGCACAAGAATAAGTGTTAGGAATTCATACCTAACAATCGAAGATAATTATAGACAAAGATGTGAGATAAAAATCTCACCTTTGAAATCACACAAATGAAGAAGAAGCTTGCAAGCAAAAGGAGAATCAACCACTCTTCAAATTCAACTCAAGAAGCTTGATTCTAAGCTTTAAAAGAAGAACATTCCCAAAGTTAGGTTTAGGAATTTCTGAAATTGATAAGAGAATGAGTTGGAGAAGAAGAAGAGAAGCTTACCAATGGGTTCTTCTATTAGTTTGGAGCTAGAACTTGATTTGCAAAAGAAAACTAGGGCTTGAGTTTTAATTTCCCATCTCTCCCACCATTGTTGCTAAAGCTTGAGTATTAGGAATTAGAAATGAAGTAAATGAGGAATTGAAGTGCAGTTGGGACTAAATACATAAGTGGGGTTATTGGGCTCAGCCCAAACCAAAGCCCACAGTAAAATATAGCAAAATTCAACTTTCTCCAAACATATCGAAGCTTATACACAAAAAGGTCGCAAACGGTATTTTAAACTCAATGGGAGTGGTCCCGAGTCCTATTTCAACCGTATGCAAAAAGTAGCTTTTCGGACTAAATTCCGAGTATCAAAAAAATATTTAAATATAAAAATCGATAAATATGCGGGTTGTTACAGACTCCCCTCCTTAAAGAAATTGCGTCCTCGCAATACTTAAGAAGAGAATATATAGTAACAACCACAAAAGCATATTTAACGCTAAAGAAGTTTGATATAAGAAGTTCACCTCAAAGAGCATGGGAAAGTAAGTCCGGATGTGATCGCTCGATGAACTCTCTAGACTCCCAAGAACAATCCTTAGGATTTGAAGACCATTGAACTTTCACAAGCGGAACATCCTTATTTCGAAGTCGTTTGACTTCCAAAGCAATGATACGAATAGGATGTTGCTCATAAGTTAAATTAGGCGAAACTTCAATCTCTTCCACAACACCGGGCTCAAGAAAAGAATCGGAATCTCGAAGGCACTTCCGTAATTGAGAAACATGAAACACGTCATGCATAGCAGAAAACTGAGCCGGTAATGATAGGCGATAAGCCATGGAACCAATACGTTCAGTGATAGGAAATGGCCCAATATATCGAGGCGCTAACTTTCCCGATCGACTGAATCGTACAACACCTTTCATAGGTGAAACACGAATGAACACAAGATCTCCCACAGAAAATTCTAACTTCCTTCTCCGGTTATCGGCATAGGATTTTTTTCTACTCTGGGCTTCTTTCATCCTATGTCGAATAAGTTCAATCTTCTCTGTGGAATCACAAATAAAGTCTAGAGCTAAAACCAGCTTCTCACCGGCCTCAAGCCAACAAGAAGGAGATCGGCATGGCCTTCCATAGAGTGCCTCGAAAGGTGCCATACCAATACTAGATTGGAAGCTATTATTATAGGAAAATTCAACAAGTGAAATATAATCTTCCCAACTTCCACCAAAATCAAGAACATGTGCACGAAGAAGATCTTCAAGAGTTTGATTCACACGCTCGGTTTGTCCATCGGACTGAGGATGATAAGTGGTGCTAAAATTAAGCTTTGTTCCTAAAGCTTTTTGAAGACTCTTCCAAAATCCACTAGTAAACAATGGATAGCGATCACTAACAATAGAAGTAGGAACCCCATGTAATTTAACAATCTCTTTAACAAAGAGCTTGGCCAAAAGAGGAACGGTTCGGTTAGACCGAACGGGAATAAAATGGGTGGATTTAGTAAGTCTATCAACAATTACCCATAAGCTATCATGACCCGAACGAGAACGGGGAAGGCCATCTATAAAATCAATGGAAATTTGGTCCCACTTCCAAATTGGAATTTCTAAAGGTTGCAATAACCCACCGGGCTTTTGATGTTCGGCCTTAACGAGTTGGCAAGTCATGCAACGCCTAACAAAGTTAGCAATATCAAATTTCATTCCCTCCCAATAATAAAGCCGCTTCATATCCGCGTACATTTTACTACTACCGGGATGAATGGTAAATTTAGAACGATGGGAATCCTCTAAAATAACTTTTCGAAGATCACTAATATTTGGCACGATAAGTCTACCAAATTTCCGAATGCCGCCACAAGAATCGATATTAAAGTCTTTCAAACCTTCATTATCAATTTTATCCTTAACATTTTGGCCAAGAAGACCAATTCGGGATCTAGCCTTTGAGCTTCAAGAATGCGGTCGAAAAGAGAAGGATGAGCCTCAAGGCCACATAAAACAAATGATGAGCATAAATCGGATACGCGGTCTCGAATCTCACAAATGGATAAGATCTCGAGATCGTTCCATTCGGATATCATCATAGAAACAACCGCTTGTTGCTTTCGACTAAGTGCATCTGCAACACGATTCCCCTTTCCGGGAGTATAAAGGATATCAAGATCATATGGTGCAAGAAATTCAATCCAACGCTTTTGACGCAAATTAAGTTCCTTTTGAGAGAATAAATACTTTAAGGACTTACGATCGGTATAAAGAACAAATTTCTCTCCTAAAAGATAATGACGCCAAATCCGAAGAGCAAAAACAATAGCCGCGAGTTCTAAATCATGAGTGGCATATCTAGTCTCGGCCGGCTTCAATTTCCTAGAAGCATAAGCAATAACACGTTCTTTTTGCATAAGAACGACACCCAAACCAACGTGACTAGCATCGGTATAAACAATGAAATCTTGGTTCCCCTCGGGAATAACAAGAATAGGAGCATCAGAAAGAAGTTCTTTTAATTTTTGGAAAGAAGCTTTACATTTGTCTGACCAAATGTATTTAACGCCTTTCTTTGTTAAGCTAGTGAGAGGCACGACAATTTTAGAAAAGTCTTTGATGAAACGACGGTAATAGCCCGCTAATCCCGGAAAACTACGAATCTCCGTCACACTCTCTGGTCTCTTCCAATCTTGAATCACTTCAATCTTTGAAGGATCCACGGAAATTCCGGATTCGGAAATAATATGATCGAGAAACTTCACACGAGATTGCCAAAAATGGCATTTAGAAAATTTTGCTTTTAATTGATTACTCCTAAGAGTTTCCAACACAATCCAAAGATGCTTTTCATGCTCCACCTCAGTTTTTGAATACACAATAATATCATCGATAAAGATGAGGACAAACCGGTCGAGGAAGTCTTTGAAAACTCTATTCATAAGGTCAATGAAATAAGCCGAAGCATTCGTTAGACCAAATGGCATAACAAGCCATTCATAAGATCCATAACGAGTACGAAACGATGTCAAAGGAATGCTATCCTCTGCAATACGAAGCTGATGAAATCCAGTAGCTAAGTCTAATTGTGAAAAGACTCTAGCACCACTAAGTTGATCGAATAGATCATCAATCCGAGGTAAAGGATATTTATTTTTGATAGTAAGATCATTAAGCTTGCGGTAGTCAACGCAAAGTCTAAGTGTACCATCAGATTTCTTCACAAAAATAGCCGAAGCTCCCCAAGGCGAGGAACTTGAGCGAATAAACTGCTTCGTTTCCAAATCGGATAATTGTATGCGCACCTCCTCATTTTCTTTATTGGACAAACGATAAGGAGGACGAGTGATAGGTTGAGCTCCAGGAATGAGATTAATTCTGAACTCAATTGCTCGCTTAGGTGGTAATCCTAAAACGGGCTCAAATATGTCGGAAAATTCACGAACGACGTGAATAAGAGAAATAATATCACCCTCATCATCATCATCGTCATCTCGAGGGTTTAAAGAATATAAAGATGCAACCAAGCTGGAATCCGAATCTTTAAGGTCAATAGAAATCTGCTTAACAGATTGAGGATGTCGAAGATGAAAAGTCCGCTCAGGACATAGGATATGAGCTTCATAACGGTTAAGCCAATCGATTCCCAAAAATATTCCAAAGCCTAAATAACTCATGACATGCAAATCGGCTAGAAAAGGAAAATCACATAAAATAATCTTGACATCTTTACACAATAAACTGATTGTTGCGGATCCACCAACCGGATTCGCAATTCTCAAAGAAGTCATTAAACACAAAACATCCAAAGAAAAAGCATCAACAAGTTCTTTTGATATAAAAGAATGGGACGCACCCGTATCAAAAAGAACTCGAATAGGATGATTACGAAATAAAATAATTCCATCCAGAATAGAACGAGAAATACCTTGGCCACGAGATGTGTTGCCAGGGGCTTGAGCAACATTAAGCTTTCCCGCCTTCCTACCCTGAAGCTTGGGGCAAGAAGATAAATAATGATCTGGGCTTTTGCAATAGCGACAAGTACAAGGCTTTGAACACTTGTTCGCGAAATGGTCTCTGGAACCATAGTTAAAGCATTTCCCTTCAGTAGAGGAAAAGGTCTTTGCAGCAGGAGTTGCATGCCTCCCTTTCTTATTGGGATAAGGACCTTTGAATTTGTTTGGCCTCTTCTTGTTGTTGAAGTTTGGTTTGGAACCCACTACTTCAACATCATTTTCCCTATCCGCCTCTTCAAGACGAAGAGCGATATCAATGAGTTGGTCGAAAGAAACTTCTAATTTTAGAAGTAATGGCTTCTTGAGGTTTTTGTTTAAGCCATAGACGAACCTCTGGTTCTTCTTTAAAGGGGTGTTGATGTATTCAACCCCATATTTGGAGAGAGATTCAAAAGATGCGATATAATCTGCCACGGAAGATTCACCTTGAACAAGGTCTATAAAACGGTGAGCCAAAGTCACCTTCTCAGCTTCTGGTATGAATTTTAACTCGAAGCGCTCTCGGAATTTCTCCCAGGTGAGATCCGCTTCATTAATCTCAGAAATAAGAAGTTCGTACCATTCCAATGCTCTTTCTTGGAGCATACTAGAGGCCACCTGAACTCGGTGAAGGTCAATAAGATTCATGCAAGAAAAGATTCGATCGCATGACCTTAGCCAAGCCTGTACTTCAATAACAGTTTCGGAACCTTTGAATGGCTTCCCACCCAAATTAGTGTAATCGCTGCACAAGCGTGCAAATCCCGACTTTGGGTGAGTAGGTTCCGGGTTAGCTCCAGCTGCTTGAGAATTTGTCACTAAATCAAGAAGCTGTTGAGCAGTCATAAAAACTCCATCTTGGGGTGGAGTGCTAGAAGGTACGGCTCTGGGGCGGCCTGGTCTAGACATTTCTCTTCCTTTAGAAAGAAAGAAAGAAGAAGAAAAAGGTTATTCACCAAATGAATAACAAGCAATCTTGATAGATAAAACAAGGAATCATAAAGAAAATAGGATGAATCGGTACGAAGACTCGAAGTAAATCCTAAAGCACGACTCCTAAGATGGACTTAGGACGAGGATCCTTGTTATAATATTCCATATTGTTTCGAAGTTTGGCTCTGATACCAAGCTGTGACGCCCCAACTCTATACCCACGCTAGCCAAGAACACTACGGAGCAATGCTGTCGACTAGCATGGAGAATAAGGCTGTTGAGGAGCGACCAACCATGTAATTGCTTTGTGCGAGCACCGATATGTCAGATTATAAAACAAGCATTTTATTTCAAGAGGAAATCCGACATACCGATACAGACTCAAAGCTACTACACAGTGGCTATATAAATTCTTCGGAAACGAATATAGAAATATGCATAACATAAATCAGTCACAGATAATTCATATCACAAAGGCGGAAATAGATATGAATATATAACTAACACATGAAAGTGTATATCAGAGAAGCGGTCTAAAAAGATCCGCAATACCACAAAAGAATAGTTACAAGAACTACACAAAAGAATAAGTATACGTCATGGAGTCTATATCTCAAATGTATACACCAAAATAAACTACTAATTTAAGTAGTTAGCCAAAAGTCAGAGAAATCAATCCCAAGAGAGAAGTCAAGCAGAAGCACCTGTAACATCTCGGTCTGACCCGAGTATTATTTAATAAGAAAATAATAAACGGATCAGTCTAACTATAAATATCAGATGAAACGATATAGAATAAGAGATATGACTAAACACATAATAATCACAATGCCAAGCTGTGATATATATAAGTAATTGAAAATCAACGAGAGATTAATCAATGTCACAGAATCTACACAAGAATAAAAGAAATGTCAAACTCCTTATTTCGCTCACCAAACCATAAATATTGACGATTATATCAATGCCAATTACAAAAATTAATGACACACAAATTCACCAATGCACAAATATTGATAAAACTTATCAATGGAAATCACGAAAATTGGTGAAGCAAAAATTCTAGAAATCATCTCAAGAAATCCAGTCAATGACACACGAATTCACCTATGCACAAAAATTGATAAATCATATCAATAGAAATCACAAAAATAGGTGAAGAAGAAAATTCCAAAATTCGACACACGAAATCCAGAAATCACACAAAATAGGGGGGAGGCCTATCACACGAACGGGAGCATGAAAACTCACCAATATATGTATCACACAAACGAGACGCTATCTCATGGTAGCTAGCCATTAATTTTTGACACACGAATGGCCCAAAGACCATGGGGAGCTACCCCATCAATTTGAGTCGAAACTCCACAAAACGGGGTTTAGTCTCCCTCGCAGACAAAGAGACATCGCACATTGCTAGTCTAAATCACAAAAATGATCATCATTGATCATCAAGAAGTGTCAATTACACTAAGTTAGTAAATATAAAAGTTTAGCTTCATGTCCCATAACCACTTGCTTAACTCGAATATTTACGAACAAACTGTAGATCTCCACCACAAAATTGTCACAAGAGATTCAATCGAACAAGTCCAATAATTAACCGGTGAAGTAAACACAAGCGTTTCATACCACTTGTTTTACTAAGTCGTTTAGTTAGATTTCTCATACGAGTGAGGTAAAGGTTTGTGTATACTAGTAGATTGGAAAACAGTTTTAAGCAACGAGCTTTGTTATTGAAAATAGAGTTGAAATCGTTTTGGAGAAAGAGTTTTGATATTTACTACTAGTATAGAAAACCTTTTTATTTTTAAAGTGACAAATCACAAAGAAGATTGTAGGAACAATCAATCACTAAAATTCACATTCGAAGACATGAATAAAATCAAAAGAAATCGATACCGAATCCATCGAAATGGATATCCCCAAAAATCACGAAGAAAATGTCATCAAAGTCGATAGTAAGTGATAATAACAAAAGGGAATCAACACGAATCGATTACAGTTGGAATTCTCAAGCAAATAGGCAAATAGGCAAAAAGAGTGCAGATTCAGACGTCTGAAATCAAGAATTCAGACGTCTGAATTTGGAAAATAAATTATTTTCCAAAACAGAATTCAGACGTCTGAATCCTTGGATTCAGACGTCTGAAATAGGCACTTTTTAGCCTATTTCCTTTCTGGTTCAATATGAACCAATTCAGACGTCTGAAATCATATATTCAGACGTCTGAATCGAGGAATAGAAATCTTCCCAGAACAATATTCAGACGTCTGAATATTACTTTTCAGACGTCTGAATGAAGGGTTCAGGGCATTCCCTGAACCTAGGCCAAAAATGGCCAAACGGATAACGGAAGCGATCGATCGAGCGACGACGACTAAGGAATTACGTCGAGCGACAACCCAGCCTTAACGTTTCTTCGATACGCCTCAAATATCAATGTCCAAATATCCATAATAGGATTTTCATAGAATTTGATTTCAAAACACCAAAAATTGGAATATACACCAAATCAATCCAAACCAAAATCGATTGCACAAGAATAAGTGTTAGGAATTCATACCTAACAATCGAAGATAATTATAGACAAAGATGTGAGATAAAAATCTCACCTTTGAAATCACACAAATGAAGAAGAAGCTTGCAAGCAAAAGGAGAATCAACCACTCTTCAAATTCAACTCAAGAAGCTTGATTCTAAGCTTTAAAAGAAGAACATTCCCAAAGTTAGGTTTAGGAATTTCTGAAATTGATAAGAGAATGAGTTGGAGAAGAAGAAGAGAAGCTCACCAATGGGTTCTTCTATTAGTTTGGAGCTAGAACTTGATTTGCAAAAGAAAACTAGGGCTTGAGTTTTAATTTCCCATCTCTCCCACCATTGTTGCTAAATCTTGAGTATTAGGAATTAGAAATGAAGTAAATGAGGAATTGAAGTGGAGTTGGGACTGAATACATAAGTGGGGTTATTGGGCTCAGCCCAAACCAAAGCCCTAAGTAAAAAGTAGCAAAATTCAACTTTCTCCAAACATATTGAAGCTTATACTCAAAAAGGTCGCAAACGGTATTTTAAACTCAATGGGAGTGGTCCCGAGTCCTAGTTCAACCGTATGCAAAAAGTAGCTTTTCGGACTAAATTCCGAGTATCGAAAAAATATTTAAATATAAAAATTGATAAATATGCGGGTTGTTACATTGTTGTTCTTTCTTCTTTATCTTTTCTATTTTCTTATCCCTTTCTTTCTTGAAGACGATACGTCTTTCTGGTAGTAGAAGGGCGGGTCGTCACAATTTCGAATTTTGAAAAACGAAAGATGATGCCTCACTCAGAAGAGGATTTTGATTTTTTTATGTAAAAATATTCAGGTTTGGAAAATATTTTATTATCAAAAATTATTCACTGGCTTGAATTTAATAGAATTACACAAAAAAATAAACTTTCATAAAATCATATGAAAATTTACCATCTGCTATATTTAAATATACGTATCCAAATATAAATTTTTATTTTCAAATTTCATTGCTTAAAATTTCTCGAAAATTGAATTAAATATGTTAATAAAATAAATAAAAATTTGCCAGTCGTTACAATATTCGTATACACGTATTGGTTTTGTTTGATCGATTGATTATTGAACTCTGATTGATTATGTATATATATATATAGTTTCTGTTTTGTAAAGATCATTGATATAATATTATATGTTTTCCACTACGATGTGAGATTCTGTATTGTTCTGTTTGTCTTTTCTTCTCTCTTTCTTCTCTTCCCTTCTTCTCTCTTCTTTTCTTTCTCTTGAATTTCCTTCAGTCTGTGCTTTTTGGGTTGGACATGTGGGTCGTCACATGATAACTACCCATCCTATATCTCATGCACACAATGTCATAACCCTTGTTATGTCTTATAATAACACGACTCACTATTGCAAATCTACTTAACCGTGATTCCTTATAATCGTAATTATTTATTGTCATATTTATTATCAAGCACACATCATTTTAAGCGTGACTGATATATATCTATGTATAAATAACCAATACACCCTACATTTTCTCTCTACTAAAAGCAGAGCCGACAATAAGTGATGCCGCCTGGGTACGACATTCGCCTCAACTTAGGAATTATAGATGACTCCACACGATCCATTGGCTGCATTGTATACCTCTCCAATCCTCATTGGCATTCCTCATTATCCATCAACCACATTAATTTTCTTATCCTCACTTGTTGCGCCCGTGCAGAAGATCGTTTTTCCTGTAATAGTGGGGCCAAGTTATCACAACTTGGGCGCTACCCCATAATCGGTCCAGCTAGGATAGATATCTAGCTCATCTGATTCCTCACATCGCTTCGATCAAATTTTATCTATTCAATTTACATGTTCATATTTACGAAGTTAACCCACCTAACTATCGTGTAACCCGGTGTCACTAAGAGGTTTCTTAATATTTTTGCATTTAAATGAATAGGAAACACATAAAACATCAAGAAAATAATCCGCATATCCTTACTACATAATATAATATAATTCACATAGCTTAAAACATCATATTCATAAGCAACATAATGGTGATTCGACAATAATCCAGGTACAATGGAATGTTCAACTATATTTATGAACATAACAACCACCCATCAACGCATGCCTCAATCATATTATAAATAAATATATTGTATTTTTATTCTTTATAAAAAGTACAAACATATTAAGGATATGGTTATATATTCGCGGAATATATTTATTTTTCCAAATTCCTTTTTTAACTCCTTGTTTAATTTCAAGGAACTTTGCATTTCAAATCTTCTTTTGATTTCAAACCCGCTTAACTTATTTAAAAATAATTTATACACTTTGGAATTTCTCTTCAATATTTTTAAAGTACTAACAAAGAAGGAAATATCTAAATAACTTTTCAACTTCAAATTTAAATTATATTATTTCAATACCATAATACTTCTAAAGATTATATAATCAATTTCAAAATCCATATTCAAAATGCTTATTAATTTCTGAATCCTTTTAAACCATCTTTGACAAATAATTCATTAAGCCAAAATTCTCTTTTTATAAAAGTCTTCCAAACACTTATAATAAAACGTCGGTTTATAAAATTACACCTTTATAACCAAAATTTCTAAAACTTCTCATTCAAAATATTTAAGTGAAACGTTCTTAGAGTTATTTTTCAACGCATTATAATAAATTTTCTCTTATTTGAAATAATCGATTCAAAATAAATTTCTAAAATTTGTTCTTAAAGAAACATAACCATACATTTTCATTAATATTATTTTTATACATTAAATAAATCATATTCAAACTTTTATTATTCCAAAATTATTATTTATAAACTTCATATCTTTTTATTTCTATAAAAATAAACTTATCGCTTTGGAACAAAGATTTAAATCCTTTTTTATAAAAACCCTCTCTAATATTTCATATAATCATAGGTGAATAAAATATATTCATAAACGACTTATAAATCAAATTCCATAACCTCAATTTCTAAAATTAATTCCCTTTCAAAATTCAAAAAGAACTTACATTATATACACACACATATATATACACACACATATACACACACACATGTATACATATAAATATATGTATGTGTGTGTATACATGACTTCTCTCTTATATACATACATACACATATATATATATATATATATATATATATATATATATATATATATATTTGTGCATGTGCGTGTATGCACGCGCGTGCGTGCGTACACATATCTTCTCTTATATAAATCCTTTTATGTAATCAAATTTTAAAATCATATATTCTAAAGCAATATAGTTCACGTGAAGTCTAATTTTATAAATATTTCCAAAGTATTTAATTCAAAATTCCTCTTTTTGATTTATTTCCAATCAAACCTCAAGTCATATAACAACATGCACACAATATCTAACACTGATGCATCCATCGGTGAACAACCAATCAATATCAACTCAATTTTGTTACTAGATGGTTTATACAATAAATTCAATTACCCAACTAAGGTTCATCGAAAGCATAATAAAAAATAAAGCATGTAAATGAAAATAATCTAAGTGTAGATTTGTGAGTTGAAATTACTCACCTCAATTGATAGCCTAAGCTTCTTCATTAGTTTCAACTTGGCCCGAAACCCTAACTGCCATTACCTTGCAATACCTTAGTCATCACTCCACTACAACACAGAGACATCGCCTTCCAGCCCAGGTCATCACCAAGCCCATGCCAAGTCCACCTTTGCCAACCATAATGAATGCTCCCTCTACTTACAACATCTACTATGCTGCTAACCCCACGTGCCACTACCCTTCCCGTCACTACATGACTATCCATCAACCCATGCTACATCACGGCTGTTCGAACCATCAATCGCAACCCTCCTTTTATTGTTCTTCTAAGTCGCAGTGAAAAGGCCAACCCTCAAAGTGCTCGCTTTTCCAAGCGTACCTCTTCCCCACCTCACGAGCTCCTCTATGCCATCACACGTGTACATATTTATTTTCATTTCGTCATTTTGTTTTTTTCCTATTTTTTCCTTATGCGATTTAGAAACATGATAATCAGGGTAGGACAATAGGGGAAGCGAATGCGGGTTTGGTAATGGGCTTAGGCTTTTCTAAAATTATTTTTATCTTTTTCTTTCAAACATATGTTGTAATCAAATTTAACTATAATTTATATTCCAAGGTATTTTTATATGCTTAAGTTGATTTGTTATAAATCAAAAAAATATTGCAATAAATTATACAAAATACCTATATTCTATCATTATTTATCTTTGTTGTTATCGACTAATACTTCTTTTCATCTATTTTAATCATAGGAAAATTACCACATCATGTAAACATTTTATGTGAACTCGACATATTTCCTCAAATGAATTTATAAATAAATTCAATTTATTAAAACAGAATCTTCATAAACCAAGCTATGATTTAATAGGGATATATTTTTAAAAATTATCCAAAATTAAACTTGAATATTTTATTTCAATCCAAATTTATTTTATTCCGACAACACAGAAAGTAGGGTTGTTACACTAAGAATAATTATGTAACCATTGAGAATGCTCAACAAAGTTACATTATACTCTTACTTATCTAGGGACAATACAAATGTTGACATATATTATATGGCTTGAGAGTGCCAACTCTGTTGATATTATAAATGTTGGATAACTTGGAATAATATTAATTGACTATCATCGACATTACGAGGAAGATGTGTATTCTCGCAAAAATCTTTCTAGGCCTTCGCCTAGGCCCACCTAGGTACTAGGAAGACTCACGCCTGGCTACCCACCTAGCCCTGCCTAAGTAAGACTTACCACTTCTTTTAAGAATCTAAATGATATTTAGGCACTCATGGCATTATTTGAGGCTTAGCGCCACATATTAACATCTATGTGCTAGTTTTAGGCGATCTTGCCTTCTTGGCTGCTCCAAAACCCATCTAAGGCCCCAAATTTGCAATTTGAATCAAGTAATATTAAGCAAAATATTAAAATACTATACAAAATAAATGAGACATCGAAAACGCATAGTCTCGATTAATCTTCGCTTGAACGATTAATCACTACATACTTGCCACCAAACGAACTTTACAACCTTGCTACTTCATGATATCATATGTCGACATCCAATATATACTCTCTTAGGCCTATATTGATTATGCATTTAAACCTACTATTTTCTTTATACAAGTTTGAAAAAAAAAATCATAACCGTTAAAAACATAGAAATTTTTTCTATAACCTTTATAAACATGAATTTAAACCAAAATTTAAATTCATATTTCATTAACTCTTTATAAAATTTATTTAATCAACCAAAGACATATGATCCTTCCATAAGAGTATACCCATAGAATTAACCACTTTGACGAACCAGGAAAGGGCTAGAAGATCAAGAGGTTTCTTTTTCAAAAGAATGTTCTTTAATTAGAGTAAAATTCTCCTTAATTAAACACCCTTTCCATAAACATACATCTAATTGATTTCTCATAGTGATTGCCCAGCTTGTTGGCTGGTTATTCATGAAAACTCAATGCAGGCTATAACACCATTGTTGTATTAGGTGATTAGTAGTAAAGTAAAGAAAAAATATCAATTTTTTTTATTAATTTACACAAGATTATATTTTGGTGTTTACTTGAATAAATTTTTTGTACTCAATCATATTTAGTAGTGATTAATAAACGAGTTTGGGATTTTAATTTAATTTTTCTAACTAAAAATAAAAAATAAAAATAAAACTAACAGTATTTTTTATTAAATCGTAAATATAATTTTAAATATATATATAATAATGTGAATATATATTATATGAATTTTTTTAAGAAACTGAGAAATTAGGAAGCTGAATTGTTTCTAATTTGAAAAGATGAATTTATTTTAAATTAGAACTTCATATATATATATATATTTGTGTGTATGTGTACGTAAATATATTTATATAATATATTATTTTTGAGTCATAAGCATTACTTGATTTTTTTGATTATATATGAATGAAAAACAGTGTACGTATATTTGTATATTATATAATTGTTTAAAATAGTGATATAAATAGGTTAAAATTTTATCTATTTGTGGCCATATATATAAATGGGATGTCAAGCATATAACTGAATGCATATTAATGAAATGATTTTAAAAAGAAAATGTTCTTTTTATGATCTTGCTAATTGTCGGCATATTGGTTGCTAGTTGTGCCATCTTTGAAATTTAAGTCATTTCTCCTTAACCATAGGATGCAACTCCATCTAAAAGGCCTCACTAAATTTAGATGGTGAAGGTTAGTTTTTTCCTTTCAGTGTTTGAACAAAAAGAATGGGATGGCTATTTATAGCCACTTAGATCACAAATATCAAGCATCCTTCTTCTTAGATCTGAAGACTATGTATGTAGCCCCTACTCTCCTCTATTCCAGTCCCCCTCATCTGTACTTTCGGACTTCAAGCTTAATTATCTTAACCATTAAATCAATATCAATATATTAAGCCTATAAAAATTATACATCATTTTGACTAATTTAGAGGCTTCAAATAAACTAATTTATACATTTATAAATTAATTTTAAATTGGTCGAACTCAAAAATTAACGAACAACACAGTTGTGTTGACTCTCTAGTGTGAACTCGGTCCTAAGTCGGTGTTTAAATTATTTAAATACTGAAGCATATGCGGATTTTGCTGAAGTACAATATCATGCACAAGTTCAGTCGCTTATAGATCATTTAGGAGAAATCTTATTTCTAATCCTTGTTGAGCAGATTCTTATATTGATATTTTGTGCTTTATCTCTTTTCGTCGTCACCATATCACTAAAATATCTCAAGTTAGTTCTAAGATCGAAAATTTTATTGATATATGTAGTTAATTGCGTAAAATACATTAAAGTCCTTTGTAATCTGATAAAATTTCTCGATTAGCCATTTATTTTATCTAGAGATTTTGACTTAGATTGACTATCAATTGCTGTAATACTTAACTTTTACAGTAAAGTTGATGAATTTTTCTTGAATAGTGTTTCACATCAAGTTGTTTAATAAGTACCGTAACAACCCTAACTCTAGATGTATGGATTTTTAACAAAAAATGCTAAAACCCAAGCCCACTAAAGTTCGAATTGGGTATTTGGTATCCTGCAAATAAGCAAAGATAAATATATCAGAGCTCAATTAATTATCTCACAGTGGAACTGACTAAAATATAAAAGTAATTATTCATCCAAATAATAACACTTCCTAAGCAAGTGTCACATAGCTAAGAAGTATCTGCCATCTGCCTAACATGTAAGATGTTACGAGGTGGGGGTCAGAACAAGAGTTCTGGCGAATGGATAAATTATATACTTGTAGGCTTAATTCTACATATATCGTTTTATTTCCATTTACTCTTATATTAGGTTCATTAGGTTACAATATTCTCACCTCTATTTGTGAATCGTGCCCATCTGCTCCATAGTAGATTAAAACCTAATAACTAATATATACATATATGTAGCTATATGCCCAGTGACCATATTGGTCCTAGGCACCACCCATGGTACCTTTCGTATCCTCTTGGAAAAGGGCTCCATCATCTTGCTTCGATAGCGTTCCGTAACTACATCTGCAGAGGACTGCTTTGTAAGGCCTACAATACAGATGCTCCATTGTCTTGCTCCGTAGTTATATATGCAAAGGACTGCTTCGAAAGGCCTATAATACAGATACTCCATCGTTTTGCTCCATGGGCGTTTTGTAGCTACATCTGTAAAGGACTTCTTCGTAAGGCCTACAACACAGACGCTCCACTACTTACTATGAAAACGTAAATCGCGTCCACACTAGTCTATACCAGTGCTTAGACATCCACGATGTACCACCAAGTGCGTACATTAAGGATTACGTAATCGTTCTGTCTACTATCTGAATTCCGCGACCAAGGTCTACCTTGTACGGAACTCAGTCGGCGATTTTCTATATCTGTAAAGGACTGCTTCGTTAGGCCTACAATACAAATATTTTAATTGGTCCGTCTCTTTCTCATCGTGGCTATGGCCCTATGCAGCCACCCCTCAACTAATAGAAAGACCTCTAAAGTGTTAAGTGGTCGTGCCCTACTGCAAACAATCTGACATCCAATTGGCGGTGCCCCCCATCCAATGTCTCGAGAGTGAAAGAATCATTGGCCTGTTGGTTTGACTCTTGTCTTTCCCAAAATCGCTCTTGGTCTTGATGCTGGCCGATATCCGCATGTGACTATCCTTAAACTTACTTGCAAGTATTGGACGTACGAATACCCTACTTCGAACACCAAGCCCTTCTGACTGCCTACAAAGGACTGCTTCGTTAGGTCTACAATGCAAATGCAGTCAAGGCATACTCTCTTGATGGAACATATACAGTCCTTCCTCCAAGGATACAACTTCGTTAAGCCTATCCAGATAGTCATCCTAGAGTATCCCCACGTCTCGTTGAAGTCTCGTACTTCCTTGAAGTCCAAAAATACAAAGTTGGACATGCTTCTCCATTGCTGAAATCCACGATGAACTACTTTATTAGGCGCATCCTTTGGGCTGCTCCAAACGCATTTTGATTTTTCTATTAGACTCAAAGTCAAATATTTTAATTTGCGTTTAGTTTGCTTTCTTATTCTATTGGCTACTTTTTTTAATTCAGCCTATTCTTTCCCTCGTCTCACTTCTACCTATTGTGAGATAACCATAGGCCTAATAGAGAATGCCGTTCTATGAGCCACATTCATTATCTTGCTTATTTAACTTAATATATAAATCCTTAAGTTCAATAAAATAAGCTCTTTTATTATTTCTGTTTTATTTGCTTGTGGACTTAATATAAGTTGTTTAAATAAGCTTCTATCGTTATTCCTACTATCATTGCTTACCAATTTATCATAAGTCCCACGATAGGCTTTTCCATTCTTATTCATAATTATAACCTATGTTATAATTCTACTTGTAATTGTTACTTTTTCTTCTTTTATAGTCCGTTATATAATTGCAAGCGTTTCTTGTCTGCTCTATTATGCCTTCTTTTATTATTATATAGAATTTTCTTTAATTATCTAATATTACATAATTCACTTATCATAATAATTGCCTATTAAATAGCCTGCGCAGTAAATGCATATTTAGGATCATTAATTTTTTTATAACCTCAAATTCTTAAATTAATAATTTTCTTGTTTCAAATCATATTTACTTTATTGTCTTCTATTTTGGGAATTCTATTTTATTTGGTTGGTCATGAAAACTATATAATCCATTTTTATATCTTAATATTGGATAATACTATAAACTATAGTCCATAACTACAAGATATCTCTTTTACTATTTTGGAGTAGTGTAAAATATGGTGGTTTCTCTATTTTACACCGATTCCCCCTTTTATTTCTTTTATTCTAGCAATTATGTTTATCTTTATCTTTTAGATATTAAGTTATGGAAATGTATGATATTTTCTAAACCAACCAATTAATCTAATAATTCCTCCCAAATTAAGTTTTTTCGTTTTAATGCAATTTATTACAGTAATTCTATTCCTCAAATTTTATTATTTTACATCTAATTCCCTTCATTACAATATTCTTAATTATTTAATCCATATTTGTGTTTAATCTATTCTAATCCATACGCGAAGAAAAAGGAGAGCATAGAAGAAAACTGAAGCTTGCATAAAAATCCAAAACGTAGAAAAAGATGTAAATAACGCATAGAAAAATTGTATAAATACTAATACTATAAATAAACTGCAAGTTTTCTTATAGTTCAACATAATTTAATTAATATGACTAATTACAGGATAAAATTTTCTAAACGGGAATTTAACGACAATATATCTTAAACTTAAAAGATACATAAATAAATCCACTCACCTGTCGTCCTTAGCTTTGCTTGTGCTCCGCTTGACTTCATAGTCCTTCTGGATCCCCTTCTTCCGAAGTGTATAACATTTTAATTTAGAAGATCTTCTCTCTAGAAATTAATTTTTTTTTAGGGTTCAGCCTTAGGCCAAGAAACCAAAGAAATATTTTCTACTTAGGGTTCAACCTTAGGCAATGAACCCATGAGAGAAAATTTAATTGTGAGAAGATAGCTAGGCCTAGGGTCCCATTATTTGGAGCTTGGGGGCTGCAGACCACTGGATTCTTGGATTGAACCTGCGGCCACCGCGTCATAGGGTTGTTCGAAGCTAAAGGATTGAAGAACGTAGGGCTTAGATCGCGCAAAAACGAGAAAAATCGTCAATGCACGTACCTGGAAAAAAATTCGTCCAGGTCATACGTGGGTCGACTAGGCGATCGATTGCCCTTAGCCAACGGTCAACCATTGTGCCAATTGGGTTGACATTCTGGTAAGCCCATATTCGTATTATATTTTTTTCGTTCGGTTACTTGATTCTGTTTCTTTCCTAACTAGTTCATAATGACTCGGTTTTAGACAAGTTATATATGAAAATTGATCAGAAAATCGCCTCGGATGTGATGGTACAAGTTCCGAAGCCATATTTTGATAATTCCAGAAATATTTATTTTCACTACTTTCGTTATTCGTTAAATTTTAGTTATATAAAAACGCGGGGTGTTACATTCTCCCACCCTAAGGAAATTTTATCCCCAAAATTTGACAAGGGTAAAATTTATGTAATCCTCACTTTTATTACAACCAATTTGTATACATCCAATTTTGCAACCATCCGTGCTTTTGTGCAAAAGTGTTTCAAAACAAAATGTATGTATTCACATAAATTTTGATGCGGTACCTCCTATATGAATGCGTTTTATTTTAAAATTTTATTTTTAAAACATGATGCACACAACCTAAATATACTTGCAAATTTTATATGAATGTAATTTTTCGAAAACTTAAAACATTTTTCACCAATTCTTTCCCACACTCCTATTAAATAGGGGTGGACTTCAGCCAAATTTTCATCCAAATCCCAACACACAACTTTTTAATAGTCGAATTTCAGAAATATCTAATTTCCTGCATTCAAGTTCTTATGTTAGAAAGAAGACAGAAAACAGAGAAACTTCATATTTCTTCGATTTTCTTTTCTGCATATTTTTCCCCGTACTTGGGATTTTGGGTTGCTATCCTTAAAAAAAACCCTTTCTATTTTTCCCAAGCACAGTTTACATAAGAAAATAGCTTTTTAACTCTTTTGTTGATGTTTCCATTGCTTTTCTTTAATTTGTTATTTTTCCTTTTTGTTATTCTAAGTTATGCTCTTACTTTTTATAATTACAATCTTATGTCCTCCTTTTCCATTTGTGAACATCACAAAAATAAAGAGAAAAATCATCGATACTGATATATTACCATAGAATTTTAAATGCATAAATAATAATTCAATTTTATAACAAAAAAGAGAAAACAGCCTTACTGTAATACGATACTAGATAGATGACATACTAGGCTAACATAGCCATTATCTTGGGATAGGAGGTCCATTCCTTTGTCCACCCTAACATAGGAAGGCTCCAATAAAGGAATCCAAATAGCTAAGGTGCTGCTCCTACCGCCTAGTGCTCGCCTCAACCTCACGTTGAGACCTAGCTAACTCATCATATCTCCTAATCACCTCCTGCTGACCCTGTAGAATCTCTGCGTGCTACCTAGCGAGCCACTCTTGCCTCTCGGTAAGGGCCCTATACTGATCCTCGTAGTTCGTTGGTGGAGGGGACTGAAAGGGTCCTGCTCGCTCTCCCCAAGATACATATCCATGTCCATATCCCCACGTACTCCGCATCGCAGGCTCAGATGGTCAAGCGGGCCATGGCGACATGGTATGTCCTACGCCACCTCCAAACGATAGCGAGGAAAAGCGCTGATGCTTATGAAAGTACTGGGGTGCCTGCCAATATTGTGGGGCTGTGTTGATGGTTGCTGCTCGTGCTTCTACTCCTTCTATAAAGCCTGAATCTGGGCCAATTCTATATGCATCCTCCTTAGAGTGGATGAATCTATCATGGGGTGGCCCAGCTCACTATAAGTCTCTCTCTCCATCTCAACCCCGACCCACCTGAAGACCCGTGTCCAAAGGTGAAAGAAAATCATAGTAGATCTGTGAAGTCCGGTCACTGTCATATACTGGGCCATAATCATCCTAGCCCAGTTCACCTTCAATCCTTCGAATATGGCATAGGTGCCCGACTCACAATAGGGAATATCTGATCAAAACTCCCCGTTTTTGGGAAAAGGTTATGCTGCAGAATGCAGATAACTAATCTAACTAACATGGTCAATTTCCCAGCGCTCTAGTTGGGGTGCTGGGGTCTAAAAGAATCTGCTACAAAACAGCCATGTCCATCATCTCAATCTTCCCTATCTTTAAGCCATACCCTCTTATAT
Organism: Allium cepa; assembly: GCA_030765085.1. Classification (NCBI taxonomy): domain Eukaryota; kingdom Viridiplantae; phylum Streptophyta; class Magnoliopsida; order Asparagales; family Amaryllidaceae; genus Allium; species Allium cepa. The sequence continues at coordinate 211,484,659 of CM060934.1, forward strand.
CTAAAACACTAGCTAACTAAGGTTCAGTGAAAACTATCCTAATCCCCTTGACCTTCGACTAGAAGGCCAACTCCTCTTCCTCGTCACTAGTACGTAGTTAGGATCAGAAATACGTACTAACTTGGGATACGCTCGCTGCTCGAACGTATCATGGCTAAGAATCTGCCACAGCCCTATGTCCAAGAAGAGCTGATCTAAACGTGTGCCCATAAAATCAGTAAACTTTACTGCCCTTCCTTGCATAAACTGGTAGGCGGCTGTATTGAAGTTAGACTTCACTATCCGCCTATCACTCTCACACCAAGCTATCTCCTGTGGTGTGAGGTGGGGAAAAAGGTGAACTAGAGAGGGTCTTGGAGGCATGGTGAAAAACTCTCAGGACTGTGGAAACGGAGTATAGATCCGTGTAGATATCACGACATGCTTTGATGTGATACTAACTGCAAGCGGAACGGTGGAGTTTTGGAGGAGTTTTGGTGGGGTTTGGGTTGATAGAAGTGGGGGAAATGGGTTTCGGTTGCTGTCTGGAGAGGGGAAAGTGAAAATGATGAAGGGGGAGGGGAAAGCACACGTCTATATGCGTGCAAACGAACCAGGGCACCGGTCGACCGGCCTGTTGACCACCAGGTCAACCTAGCCCCTCATTTTTCCCCCTTCTATGGCATGCTTGCCTTGTTCGTCTCCTCCCTAACTAATTCAAGTCTAAGTAAATGCTAGCTATCATCGGCTGTCTGAGTCACGGTTACGACTTTAGCTAAATATACTTACCCGCTCTCCACTCTCCGAGTGGAGTCTTGACGACTTCCATACTTTGGCTGAATCTATATTAATAACCATAAACTTGCTCCAACCACTTAATTTGCCCAACCCATAAAAATTCTTTTTCAAAACAGCTTTAATTTCTTTAAAGCTAGAAAAATATTTTTACGTACTTATAAACCTTTTCTTACTTAAATAAGGATTTCAAAAATAGGTTTCTACTTGGCTAAGATAGATGTTGCGTAAAACATCATCACTACAGCCCAAAATACTAGTTTACAATTAAAGTTAATAATACCTATATCTTTCTAAATTGTATATTTCTCTATTTTCAAATTCAAAAATGCTTTAAAGTTGTTTCTCTCCAACTTTCCATATTTAAACTAATACAATTGTAAAGTTGTAAACTTCTAAACTTAAAACTTGAAAATCTTCCAAAACTTTTCAAATTCTTAAGAGTATAATTGCTAGGCTAGACTAAAAAGTGACTTTTTAATTTTGCTTTCACCTTTCCAAATATTCTCTACTGAATCCAAAATCCTTTGCTATTCTAAGTCTTATAGCCAAATATTGCACCTTGAATGAAGAATGGAACTCCCATATCTAATAGAATCATCTCTAGATTTGCAACAAACAAAAGGATCACCTTTTCTTTATTTTGTTTCAGAAATTTTATGGATAAGGAGCCAATAATTTTCAACCATAGGGAAGAGGAGAAAGGGAAGAAAAATGAATTGTTAGGAGAAGAAATGAATAAATGAAACGAATTTTTATTTTAAAGAAAAAATTAAAATCTTTTCAAATCCTTCCTTAAAATATTCTATCTTTAATACTTGGAAAATCTCAATTAAATCAATTAAAATCCCCTATAAAACTCATGGCTTCAAGTAATTAATTGATTAAAATCAAATTCAAATGTTTATCAATATCACATATCAATATGCATATATATGACTTTTATATACACACTTCATTAAATATTAATGCCATTCAAAAAAATCAAATAAAATTAAATAATTTAGATTTATAAAAAATAATTAATTTAGAATAATTATAAATTAGTCAGTCGTGAGGTTTTTTGAAGAATTCATCGTTATAGTTATACGGCTCAAAGATGTAAATTAAATTTTCGATTAATACCGAACAATTCGAATATTTGTTCACACGTCGCCTTAGTTAGTAGTGTTAAATTTTGGCTGAATTTACCGCTTATATGGTTTTTGGTAAAATCCATTTTTATTGGTACTTGGTAGCAACGATTATTTACATCAATTTTTTTCATCAACACAATATCAAATTGGACTTAAGGAATTTGGTTTTGGTCAAAATTCCAACATCATCACAATTAACTTGATTAGTCTAAATGAAAAATCCTTAGTACAATAATAATTATTATTATTTCCTATTGCCCACGCCAGAGATCGAGACTTTGAGTTGAATATAGTTTACCGTGATACTAGCCTCATATAATCGAAGAAAAATTATTCTCTATTGAATAGTATTTTACTTCTATTGCTTTAATTCAGACCCAACTATACTCGCTCGATGGATGTCATGCCATGATTTAACTATAATCAAAGTGAAGTGTTCAAATTGAAGTTCAATAGTATCCTCAAGTCAATAAAACTTAGTCATATCATCAGTTCGAGATTCTCTGTTAGACCTAAGTTATATTAACCAACAGAAGACTCTTGAGTAAGCCATTCTATAGTTATCAAATGACCATCAGTATGTAACCCTTTCGTGCCTCCAGCAACACCGAGCAATACACTAAGCAACTTTTGGAGAGCATTATGTAATCTAGTATTAATGAATGAACCAATATCCTTTCTGGAAACATTTTAATTATGAATATTTAAAAGAATATGTTATTTTCAATGTAATAAAATTCTCTTGATCTCAACACATCAAAAATTACTATCGCATAACATATCATTTAATAATTTTATATTTAATATACTTTATATTAATTACTTAATTATCAAAATATAACAAAGTATATAATAGAAATCAAACATCTTTATTATGAACAAGACTGGTTATCGGGTTATATATATATTATTAACAATTATATAATTGTCCCTAGAGCATACGCATATTTCAATCACATGGTACCCTTAAGTCTGGAGAATACTTCACGTCATTATAATGAGATCTTCTATTTTGACTTATCTGTATTAACCTGTAGAAGAATCATATTGAGTCATTATGTGATTGTTCCAAAGAACCACAAGTATGTAACTCCTTGGTGCCCAACGGTCGTAACTAATTCTTTGTCCATCATATGGAGAGCATTATGTATATCAATCTCATTAGATGTGTCAGTATTATTTTCTTGATACATCTTAACTAGGGACATTTAAGAAATAAGTATTTAAATATCGATTCAATACTCATAGTAACAAATATACTTGCAACCGCAGTCAAAAAATACTTATTTTAAGGATTTTCTACTTATATATGTTTAATGTATTAATAACATTACTTATATCTCAATATAACAATATATACAAAAGAATAAAAACAAAAACATACTTTAATTCTATTAGTGCAGAATTCCATCCACACTAACACTCCAAAGTTTGAAGATGTAGCTCCAAAAGCTGGTTAATTATAAGTCTCTATTATGAGATTATTGAGATGAGATATAGTTTGACTGGAGTTGTAGGACGTTGAAATATAGAATAGTGATGATAAACTAGAAGAAGGTAAAGTGTTGAAAGGAAAAATAACACCAAGAGTTTTATAGTGGTTTGGCCTGAAAGTTCCTACATCCACTATCCTTTCCTTATTTAATTACTGTTATATAGCTGAGAGGCTTATTACATTGAATCTTGGCATTTTCTCCATTAATGAGTTTTTGAATAAAGCTATATTAGGAAAGTACAATATAGTTTTATTCTTTTGATATGCTAGTCGATCCTTGTGCCTTGGGATTACCGCCTACTTATGGCTAGCAATTTGTAACGCCATTGGTGGATAATCTTCTCCTTGGATTGTTGAGTTTTCTTGGTGTGCGGCTATGATTGGAGCTTGTTCTGAGCATCTAGCACTGCTATGTAAGAAGTGCAGATTGATGAGTTATCTTCCCGCCTACACGACTTTTTGCATTTGAGCCTTATATTTTCTCCTTGGTTGTTTTGGCCATTGATTCTTATTGCTATAGATTGGTTCTTTAGGCTTTTGACCCGCTAATGGGCTATTTCCTTTGGCCTACAGTACTATTCTTTCAAGACGAGCTCGGTTCATTTGCTCTTTATATATCAAAGCATCATAACTCTTGCAATACATATGGATGTTGAGTATTGGACTTTCCTTAGGAAGATAATTGTCTTTCTTACTATGGAAAAAAAAATTATAACATATGTCCACCAAAGTTTACTTCATATGTGAAATATGGAGTGAAATTTAAAGTGAGTGAGTTTTGTTTAATTTCATAATTATTATCCGAGTTTGTCTGCACTATATACATGGAAGAGGTCATGGCACTTAGTTTTGAATGGAGTACAGGGCAAAATGATGAGCAATTAAAGGTTCTAAAAACCAAAAGGTAGAGATTTATCTTGGACTGAGAGGTCATAATTTCCAAAATCAAATTTGTTATGGGAAGCCACCTCGGCTAAATGATGAGTGAAAAATGTTTGACCATCGAGAGGCGAAATTTAAACTAGGACTGAGAGGTCAAAACTTGTGGAAACTATGCTTACCTTTTAAAACTTTTTAGGTTGAGTGGTAAACAGAGTTGTTTTGGTGCCAAAAGGAAAAATCGAACTTGAGACCGTAAGTTCGAAACTATTGAAAATTGTGCTTGTTACTTGAAGTCATCTAGATTAAGTAGTAGGCAAAATTGTTTTGGTGCCGACAATCAAAATCTAGCTTGGGACCGTGAGCTCAAAAATTCTAAAAACTATGCTTGTCACTTGAAGTCATCCATGCTAAGTAGTAAGCGAAATGATTTTGGTACCTAGAGGCAAAATCTAACTTTAAGACCGTGAGGTCAAAACTTTTGAAAACTATGCTCGTCACTTGAAGCCATCTAGGCTAAGTGGTAAGCACAATGGCTTTGATGCCAAGAAGAAAAATTGAACTTGGGACCGTGAGTTCGAAACTTTTGAGAACTATACTTATCACTTGAAGTTATCCAGGCTAAGTGGAAAGCGAAATTGTTTTGATACCAAGAGGCAAAATCTAACTTGAGACTATAAGGTAGAAACTTATGAAAACTATGCTTGTCACTTAAAGCCATCTAAGCTAAGTGGTAAGCGTAAGGGTTTTGGTGTTGAGAGACAAAATCCAACTTAAGACCTTAAGGTCAAATTTTTTGAAAACTATGCTTGTCACTTGAAGTCGTCTAGCTAAATGGTAAGCGAAATGGTTTAGGTGTCAGGAGGCAAATTCTTACTTGAGACCGTGGGGTCAAAATTGTACTTGTGGTATGGAATTTGTAAGTGATCATTCAGGATAGAAGTTTGAAGAGACAGGTTTTGGTTTTGCATTAAATGTCAGTCTAAGTGTCAGTAGTCGATCGTCTATCTTTAAAATCACCTTTTTTCTCTTGTGCAAGGATGATCTAGCATCTAAAGAAATCCTTTTACATTCCACTTATGGGTAGTAGTTGAATGAGATCTACGGTGAGAAAGACTTCTCTCTCTTCAACTTGTACCATTCTTTTTAATATAAACAACCTCTATTCTTTCTCTCCTATTTTCATCTTTTAATTGTGATACCGCCACTAACATTATCAAGTTTTCTTCGATTCCTCTTTCAACATCAGCCTTATTTTCTTAGATTAGAAATGGATGCTCTTATTAAAAGTCAACAAGAACTCAATGAGGTTTTGATTTCATAAGGGACCATAAGAGTCGACATGCTTGCTCCTTAGCCTAGGATGCATTATAGCAATCCTCTAGAAGGGCATTTTGTGTGGTCTTTAGAACATGGGAATTTCCTCCCCTTAGCACCCTTATTTGGTGATGTTCTAGAATTTTATTGCATTAATCCCTTGAAACTCTTAACTACTTCCTATGCAGCTTTATTTTCCATGGCAATCCTATTTTCTGAAAGCGGCTATCGAGATATACCTATTATCGAGATCAGTTACATATTCAACTTGTTATAGTCCAATCCATTGGGGAATTTTCCACATATTTCTCAAATTCCTAAGGCCATCTACCCTATAGGATCCACTCAACAAGATAAAGCCACATCAATGGTTCCTTGTTAAGACCTCTTCTGGTTGAATTGTCACCTCTTTTAATAATGCTGGTATGTCTTTTTATATTTTTTATGGTCTTACCCGTGTTATAAGTTGTATCACCTTATTTCATTAAATCTCAAATAGTGAGATCCAAGAGGAGTAGTGATCCGACGATCTTCAATCACTTTAAAGATAGGTATAAAAAGCTATGGAAATTCCATATTTACAACGATATCAACACTTGGTTCTTACCAAAGGAAAATTAAAAGCTACAAGTTTTATATCTCCTTATGCTAAATTCACTGGACTTAAGCCTTCTAAGACGAGAAAGCTTCTACTGTAGTTATTGATAGCGGAGAACAAGGCAAACTAAAAGTCACAGGTTTTGTACCTCCTTATGCTAAATTCACTAGACATAAGCCTTCTAGAAAGTACGAGAAAGCTTCTACTATAGCTGTTGATAGTGGAGAAGAAGCCGAATCTAGTCTAAAGGAAAGCAAAGCTGAAGGTTTCACCCTAAATTCTTTGAACTAATATATTTCTTTTTCCCAGTACAACTTAGTCTAGATTTTAGTTTTAGCCTTACCCTTTTCTCCTTATTGCAGTGGTTCCTTCTCACAAGGAGACCGACCTTTCAAGTAAGGGAAAAGAGACTAAGAAAAGGTCTACCTTGATGATTTCTATAAGAGTACTCTTAGCTTGAAGAGGCAAAAGGTAACTAGATACTCTAAAGCCAAGAACACCAAGGGGAAAGCTTCAGATTTGCTTGTTGAGAAGAACAAGCAAGCAATGAAATAGCTAGAGCTACTTTTGAAGGTGACCTTTTCAATGCCATTACCAAAGTGCATGTTAGACCTCCGACTTCTGCCCCAGGAATCTGAAAAGCAATCAAGTATAGCCTGGTGAGAAATCATCAATGTAAAAATTCTCGTGTTAGCTTATGATTTCAATATGTGTCCTTACTCTGTTTATTTCTACTTAGAATGTGATGGAACCTCTTCCCTTTAGCATGGGCAACAGAAAATGGATGAGATGGCGGCTGTTGTTCAAAGCGACCAATAAAAGGAATTTGCAGAACTGAAAGCCAAAATTCGAGAGGTAAATGCTCAAGTAGATGAATTAGGAAAAACTGCTGGAGAGAGAGATCGTAAGATTGAGACTCTCAAGAAAGCCTTGAAGGAAAGGGACGAGAGGTTGAAGAAAGTCAAGGCCATGGTTGCTGATAAAAAAACATTATATTTCTAAGGACAGGTACGAAAGGGAGGCTAGCAGATGGACTTTTCAACTTTTATTTGATGTTTATGCTCGCCACCAGGATCAAAACATGGTTTTTACTCTAGCTTATCCTGGGTACCATGCTGCCACAATAGAGGACAACTTTGCTAAAACATATGAAGAGCAATAGAAAGAGAAAGATACTGAGGCTAATGCGGAATATGAAGCCGAAACCTTAGTAAAGGAGGCGGAAGGAGCCTCTTCTACTGACGAGGATGTGTAATAAGATACTCCCAATAATACTCTTACTAAGGAAACATGCCTTTACTTTTCTTTGTAATAATACGACTTTTTGTAACTTATGATTTGTATAAATTCTTAAACAAAACTTGCTTAATAAATTAATTGAATTTGAATTTTCATTCGACTTGATGCGATTGTCACATAATGCTTCAAATTAGAGTAGTAGATATGAAGCCTTCCTTTATTTGCTGTCTTTTATCTCTACTAATATTAAGCTGATGTTCCTTAGGAAGTATCATGCTTGAACTATTCAAAGACTTGGCAAGACTATACTTCTCTTTACTAATCTTATGAGGACAAGAGAGCGGAGCTCCAAAAGTTTAAAGTAACCCTAAAGGCTTTTGAGAATAAGACCAATTTCCTTGAGTCGAAGCTAGGTATTAAAATAAGAGCTAAATTATCTTGGATAAAAGCAAGCCTTGAATCAGTATCTAGTCTCGGGAAATGGTGTTGGAATTCCTTTTAAACGAAGAGAGGAAAGGAAGCTAAGGATGATATTGCTAATAGGTTCATTTCGAGATCACGAATACTAAGATTATTATGGATAGTTCTGAATTATCATCTTGGTTTGCCTAGCTAGGAAGGGTTCCTTCCTTCTGTTTTTATGTTATCATCCTTGGATGCTCTTGGTTTTGCAGTCCAGTTTTGTAATATCATTCCTTTATAAAATTAGATGTTCATTTTGGCCTAATCATTGTAACATCTTCTTAAATGAGCTATATATAAAGGAATTTTACTTCTTTTGATTTTATTTCTTGGGTTTTCACTTTGCTCATGTATGTCTTGGAATGTTCTCTCTATAGGGTATCTCTTGCCCCTAGTGTATCTTTGTTAGAACTATATCTTAGGCCCAATCAAGTTTTATTGTTGGATTTCTAATCCAAAGCCATTCTAGTGGCATAATCAAGAGTTTTACCTTGTTTTGATTCTATGATCACCTTTTCTTCTTTTCGGTTTATCGAGAATCTACTCGATATCTTAACATAGGAATTTTTTAGCATTCTATCCATGCTAGGAATGTTCCCATTTCTAATCTTATGCATGATACTTCCTTTCCATGGCTCACTACCATTGGGAATCTGCCCAAACATTCTACTCTAGCTAGCAAATCTACTCAATACATGGCACTTCTCGTCCATAGTTCACTATTATGTGAATCTACCCAACATTCTAATCTAACTAGGAATCTACTCAAGGCACTTATCGTCCAGGGTTCACTATCATTGGGAATCTATCCAACATTGTAATTTAACTAGGAATCTACCCAGTGTAGGGGACTACTTGACCATGGCTCACTATTATTAAGAATCTATGATGGCCCGAAAATCCGTACCCTTTGAATCGATAATAATCCACACATGTCCGAACCAAAAAGCACAGGCTGATGGAAAGTCAACAGAAAGAAAAGAAGAGAGAAGAAGAGAAGAGAAGAGAGAAGATAGAACCAAACAGAACAATACACAATCTCACATCGCAGCGGAAAATATGTAATATCATATCAATGATCTTTACAAAACAGAAACTGTATACATATATACACACATCAAGCAGAGTTCAACAATCAATCAATAGTTATCAGCATGGACTGTTATAATAACCTGTCCTTACAAATGCCGACAATTTAAAACAACTATGCAATGCAGCGGATAATCAAGAAAATATGGATGTAAGAAAATGAAGATCTCCAGCTCTCCTGCTGAAGCTCCAAAAGCATTAAATCTAGACATGTAAATATACTCGGTCTGACCCGAGCATTGAAAGGGAAGAATGCCCGGATTAGTCTGGTAAACCAGCGTGAGAAACACACTCAAGTATAAAAGTAAGATCACAACATATATATATATATATATCACAAATATACATCTCATCTACGAGGACGAGGCATCCCGAAGGCAAAAAAGTATAAAAGTACGATATGTAACCCGAGATATGTATATATTATTAGCGAGCATATACGACTAATAAAGCGTGAAATCGAGCTCCAAATGGGAAGCATACGCCATCCGCAACTACTAAACATTCAATACACAAATGAGAAACATGTATATATGAAAGTAATATCAATATACAACATATACCAACAACTATATATGCCAATATAGCAAATGCAACAAAAGCAATAAATTCTACCATCAAACAACTATCATCCAACAACTTCATAACCAAATCAATATAAATTTACTTCTCATTAATATTCATTGAATTGGTTTTCAATTAAATCACATTTGATTCATTAACATTGAATTTCACTAATCATTCATTTATTCAATTACTTTACATTCACTAATTTATATTCAAGTGTGTTTACTTCCAAATCAAATCAAATTCAATTCCATTTAGATTTACTTCATTTACATTCAAATTTGGTTTAATATCTAATTGACTTCCATTTAATTATTCAATTGCTAATTCATTTTACATTTCAAGTTGAATTTCATTATATAACTCAAATTCATATTCATTTAATTCACTTTATTAGTTTACCTCGATACCAAAATCAACTTCATTCAACATCACTTAAGTTATATTTTTTCACAACATTTCATTCTATTTGACTTAACTTATATTTCAACTTATAAATCCAATTCAGATTCCAAATCTAAAGTCATTTTATTTAATTTTTACTTAAGTCAAATTTCATCACTTCTTCAAATTCAGATTTTGTTTTGCTTAACAAAATTGTTTAACCATTTTAACAATTGGTTTACTTACTTTTTCTCAATTTCTAAGTTATACAGCTTATTTATTTAAACTTCCAATATTATACAATCACTTAACCTCTCAAGTTTAATTTCCATTTCAATAATTTATCTAATCCAATTCACTTTTTTTAACTTTCCTTTAGTTAAATTTCAAATCATATATTTATTATGCTAACTCGAATTTAATTCAACTTGACCAATGTTAAAATTTTATTATTTCATATTATAAGACCAAAACTTAGTTCACTTATATTTATCGATTTCCAACTTTGATTTTAAATTCAAATCTGTTTATCACAACAAAACTTGAATTTCAATTTACTATGGGTAGCAAATCAATCACACAAAAACTCGAAAATGATACTGATGATGCTGCAGTCATCACCCTTATTATTTTCCAGTAACAATAGTGAATTCGGTGCTTTCTATTATTTTAAAAATTCTTTCTATTTATAATAATATAACCTCTTTAACTTTGAAAAACAACTTTCAAAATCAACGGGATTCAAATTTTCAAATAATTAGTCTAAATCCATTTTTATTTATAACTCATTTTTATAAATATATTCATATAGTTTTACTTCTTATATATAAGATTATTTCACAATTGTAAATCATATTAATTATAATTCCATATTTATAATTCATTTGCTTATATAATTTATTCTCTTACAATTGTTGTTTCTTTTTAGATTATTCAAACAGCTTTTATTGACTTATATATATATATATATTTACATTTTCTAACAACCAAATAATTTATTTATTTACACTTTAATAATTTCCTTTATATATAAAGTATAATAGAGGTAAAATTATATCATTTGCCCAATTTAAAACAATACTATGTCGACTTGCCTCGTTAAAGTGTTTGGAAATCCTTATCGATAATACGGCATCCCACATACCGACCTGGATTCACAAACCGCTCAACGGATAATTAAACACAATATAAAACATTTTATAATCACTAACAAATACGCACTCATATAGATATATATAGATATACATACACTCAACTCAATCTAGGGTGCTACTATCCCCATCTATACTGAGTACACATCAAAGCTTAGGAATATACAAAATCTAAGCTTTGATACCAAATGTGACGACTTGAAAATCAGTACCCTTTGAATCGACAATAATCTGCACATGTCCGACCCAAAAAGCACAGACTGACGGAAAGTCAAGAGAAAGAAAAGAAGAGAGAAGAAGAGAAGAGAGGAAAGAGAGAAGATAGAACCAAACAGAACAATACAGAATCTCACATCGCAGCGGAAAATATATAATGTCATATCAATGATCTTTACAGAACTAAAACTGTATATATACACACACATCAATCAGAGTTCAACAATCAATCAATAGTTATCAGCCTGAACAGTTATAATAACATGTCCTTGCAAATGCCAATAATTTAAAACAACTAAGCAATACAGTAGATAATCAAGCAAATATGGATGTACGAAAATGAAGATCTCCAGCTCTCCGGTTGAATTTCCAAAAGCATCAAATCTAGACCTGTAAATATACTCAGTTTGACCTGAGCATTGAATGGGAAGAACGCCAGGATCGGTCTGGTAAACCAGCGTGTGAAACACACTCAACTGAATTTATTAAATTACTAAATATTTCCTTAGTTTTCAAAAAAAAAAGTATCCCGTAAGACAAGTCCACACATAAACATGGACATGTTTTTACCTTACGATAACTAAAACATCTCATATCAAACTCGTGTGATATTATACTAGTGTCTAGTGTACAAATAATATTCAAAATAGCCGAAATTGTTACCATTATTAAATTCCAGCATATAGCCCAAAATGGGTAATACAATCAAAATGGCAAACACGTAGCGGAGTTTGGATTTCTATACAAATGACCAGGTGAAGGGACTACCTTCCGGCAGTACATCTATAGAAGAATGTACCGAGAAACCATCACAAAGATTCTCTACCAACACAAGACCGACCCACCTCTATAACTAGATGGCACCGAATATATCATCCTCTGGTCATTATCGACCTTTACCGAGGGCCCTCGAAGCATACAAACCACAATAATCAGATACGCGACGTCATAGCGTGTAAAGATATATCTAGAAGAGGATGATCATACCCTAATAGGAGCGACCCACTTAGCCTTGCCGCATCTAACCCTGTTTTGTTCATTTTCAGTTGATGAGGCCTGATGAGGTAATGTTTACCTTTCATAATCACATATCACATCACTTTGAATGCCACATGGCCATTTCCTTTTGACTACTAATTGTCATCCACAAAAATACAACCCTTAAGCTCATACATCTCAAGGAGGGTGTTAAGCTAAGAGAAGTTGCCTTCTCCGCCACCACTGATGTACGTCTGTAAAAACCAATGTACGTTATCTGTAGAAATGCAATGTCAGACAAACATCCATACAAGTTGTTTAGGAACAGAACAAACCAAAGGTACTTTCCTACCACATCCTGTCGGGATCTTGGATTAGTAGCGAATAGTCCTTGCGTTGGATACTTCATAATGAAGAGACCACTGCTACTGGATGTATATTGGGATTTTAACCCCAAACGATCAACAACAGTCCCCCACTATGAAAAATCGAAATATCAATATCATCACAAGCAACCTGCACAATCGTCGCATATACGTTGGTCTAAAGTGGTTTCCAGATAAATCTGATCCTGGTCTCTTCGCACCAACAACGCAAAAGCGTTTCTCAACCTCACGCAGAAACTAAGTCTCATAGACTTATCATGTCTCCAACTTTCAACTTGCCATCCTTCGGGCCAAGAAGGAAGCTCGATAGATTGGAGTAACACTCCGCACTACGCGAATTATCATCCTCAACATAAATGATAATCAACCCTACGCAGAAGGCAACGTAGTAAGTGTACGACTAAATAGTTCCCACATCAAATCAAGGAACTGAAATTTTGGCCAAGTTTGATAGTCAGTTATTTAACTATCAAAATAAACAAACAAATATTTGGCACCATATACAATCACTAGGCCCTTTAATTAATATTTTATTAATTAAATCAATTTCCAAATACTCAATTCATTTATCTTTTCAGAAGATATATTCTTAAAACCATTTCAACTTTGGAAAACATTTCCACATACTTATTTAATAATAAGTAATTCACAAATCAATTTATTTTTAACACTTAGAAAATATTATATATACTTAAATCAAGATTAAGTATATATTTTATTTTATAAGGAAAACGTTCTTATTAAACACATTTATTTGGGTCAAAACGAATGTTGCGTAAAACATCGTTACGACAACCCAAAATCACTAGTATAGTGATTCGAAAATTAGATAGGTATATAAATCCCCATACTATACAAAAACATTTCCATTCGAAAATCATTTGCTATAACAACAGTGTTATAGTCCATCATTTCCTTACTTCTCCAAAACGTCTATTTCAACAATGAACGTTGAAATCTATGTACTCGATACTTAACACATTTTAAAACATCTTCCAACCAATTGACTCCATTTAAAATATCATTTCCCAAAACATCTATTTAATTTAATTTAAAATATTATTCACTGTATAAAATCATGAATATAAATCGTTTACCAAATTAAAGCTTCTACACTTTTATTTTAAGGATTATCCACTATCCAAAATCGTGGATATATCTCCTTTAATAAACTTTTATATTTAATTTATACAATTCAATTGATTTTGGATTTATAAAACAATGTTTATAAATCACATTTATATTTAATAAAAACTTCCGTTTCTAAAATCCTTTTTATTAACCAATTCTATATATAGATCATTTACATGCTAAAATCCAATTATAAGTTAATTACTTATAAACTATTTATTTCCAAAATCATTCTTTTTATAACTGCTTCAGTTATAAATCTATAAATCATATTTACTTATACCATCCATTTATAACCTCATTTTAACTCTTACAAAATTCCTTTATAATCCCATTATTTTGATTTATAAAATATCCATTTTATAAATCTTGTATACATACCAATTATAATAATTCAAAAATCTCGATTTAAATAAACTTATTCTATTAATAATTTACAAATCATTATTAAAACTTATATAACTCCAAAAATCATACTTAAAGTATATTTCACAAAAATCATAATTTTTATAATATAAAAAATATAACTTTTATTTATTTAAAATAAATTCACGTACTTAACAATTCAAAATATATATTTCCAAATCACTTGAAAATCCATTTTAAATTTTGAAATCGTCACTTTAACATTTTTAAAATTCCAAAATATGCTGCTACAGCACTAAATGCATTAATCACAGCATCCAAAACATCATATATCATATGATAACAAAATATATAACAATATCTGTAAACAAATCAATACTGGTAAGGAATCTAGCTGGATCCCTCCAAGCTGTCACCTGCAACAAATATACATATTAGAAATATGTGTATAATGTCTGCTTCAAGGCAGATGCGCTTACAAAGGGTCATCCGCTCATACACGGGAATGTATTGGGCCATCTGCTCCACTAGGCAGGTATATATCCAAATATCAATCAATATATAGATAATATATCATATATCATCCAAACAATCATTAATCATCATATAATAAGTTATTTCTCACTTATATAAAAATATCAATGAGTCAGAAAGAATGAGTTGAACTCACATTGCTTGTAGTCGTCCTGATAGAGATAAATTCTGATTAAAATTAAGCAAGCGTTTAATTTCAACCAAAATTTTCACTAGATCAATTAAATCTCATTTAGCTCCATAATGTAGTGCTCGTCAATACGATCCCTACGCAACTTTTTTCGTCAAAAACGGGCCTTGTATGAAGAAGTTATGATGTTTTAAATTTTATACGAATTTAAAAGATAATTAATAACGTCATTGACTTAATTAATCTCCACCTAATTATCTTCCTCCTCATCACGTTACTTCCCAGGTTCACGTATGCAAATGAATCCATCATGCGTCTACTCCATTTGATGGTCGCGCCCTCCACATCGCACAAGAATTCGATCGGAGACCACCATATGAAAGCTCGTCATGAACTCTGCCTATGCATATAAGCACGAGGCGCTCGTCCCCTTCCACTATCAAGAAAATCCCTCTTGAATGCGCCCTCCATCGCTAGATTTTGGTGAATCCAAGCCACTTCAACAAAAATCCTCTTTTGGATGTGAAGATCTTGTTACGCTCTACAATATTGTAGTTGAAAGTTTTTGATAATTGTTAATGGATTGGAAATAATTGAGGAAGAAGATTCGAGCTCTCTAGGCCATTGAAATTAAAGGTGGCGGCTAGGGTTATGGGAAGCTAGGGTTTGCAAATGAACATCCTTTTATAGAAAATGTTGCGCCACATTCATCCGAATTTTTTCCAAACTCGAAACGAAGCATGACGCCAGGCATTTATAATATTCTAACCTTATTCTGAACACAGTAGAATATATATCGGGAGCCTATTCAATCGTATTTGGAAGATAGGTTTTCAAATCGACTATTTAAATTAAAAATTCACTTAAACGAATTTCTATGCGTTTTAGCTCGTCCCGGACAAACCGTAAATCTGATTGACACGAAATTTAAAATCTTACAATAATATAACATTATGGATCCGATGAAACTAGTTTTGTCGAAATCCGAGACTGTTTGAAAAATGACCATTTTCACTCGTCAATTAAATATTAAAATATTCAATTTTCTACAAATTAACTTTTAATTCGATTTTAAAATTTCTCTAACATCATTCTAATTCAAATAGAATTTAAAACAACTTTATAAATCATTTTTGTTAATTCTAAATCCAAATCTCAATTATTTCTACAATTTCAAATATTCAATTAACAATTTAGTTATCTAATTAAATCTAGTTATTCGAATATAAGTTATTCGACTGATAAATTTTACTTTTGAATATTTAAAATCAATTAAATATACGAATTCAAATGACTGACATTATGGGTCGTTACATACTTCCTACTTAAAATAATTTCGTCCTCGAAATTACCAAGTAAGAAAAAGTCACAAAATCAATTAACTTTTCAAAACTAGTCGTTCAAATTAGATTTACCAAATCTATTTAACCTTTTAACCTTTTCCAAAATCCAATAGTTAAACTTACAAAAACTTTTCTAAGTTTTAAAATCTATTTAGTTATCTTTTAAAACCAACTAATATCATTTAACTTTATAACTCAATATCAAAATTTTAGTTATCACAAATTTTCCAAAAATTTTCTAACGCCTTAAATATTCAAAAAAATTCGCCATCGTCTCCTTTGCGTGGTTCGATCATAGTAAGATCACAACATATATATATATATATATATATATCACAAATATACATCTCATCTACGAGGACGAGGCATCCCGAAGGCAAAAAAGTATAAAAGTACGATATGTAACCCGAGATATGTATATATTATTAGCGAGCATATACGACTAATAAAGCGTGAAAGCGAGCTCCAAATGGGAAGCATACGCCATCCGCAACTACTAAACATTCAATACACAAATGAGAAACATGTATATATGAAAGTAATATCAATATACAACATATACCAACAACTATATATGCCAATATAGCAAATGCAACAAAAGCAATAAATTCAACCATCAAACAACTATCATCCAACAACTTCATAACCAAATCAATATAAATTTACTTCTCATTAATATTCATTGAATTGGTTTTCAATTAAATCACATTTGATTCATTAACATTGAATTTCACTAATCATTCATTTATTCAATTACTTTACATTCACTAATTTATATTCAAATGTGTTTACTTCCAAATCAAATCAAATTCAATTCCATTTAGATTTACTTCATTTACATTCAAATTTGGTTTAATATCTAATTGACTTCCATTTAATTATTCAATTGCTAATTCATTTTACATTTCAAGTTGAATTTCATTATATAACTCAAATTCATATTCATTTAATTCACTTTATTAGTTTACCTCGATACCAAAATCAACTTCATTCAACATCACTTAAGTTATATTTTTTCACAACATTTCATTTTATTTGACTTAACTTATATTTCACTTATAAATCCAATTCAGATTCCAAATCTAAAGTCATTTTATTTAACTTTTACTTAAGTCAAATTTCATCACTTCTTCAAATTCAGATTTTGTTTTGCTTAACAATTTTTTTTAACCATTTTAACAATTGGTTTACTTACTTTTTCTCAATTTCTAAGTTATACAGCTTATTTATTTAAACTTCCAATATCATACAATCGCTTAACCTCTCAAGTTTAATTTCCATTTCAATAATTTATCTAATCCAATTCACTTTGTTTAACTTTCCTTTAGTTAAATTTCAAATCATATATTTATTATGCTAACTCGAATTTAATTCAACTTGACCAATGTTAAAATTTTATTATTTCATATTATAAGCCCAAAACTTAGTTCACTTATATTTATCGATTTCCAACTTCGATTTTAAATTCAAATCTGTTTATCACAACAAAACTTGAATTTCAATTTACTATTGGTAGCAAATCAATCACACAGAAACTCGAAAATAATACTGATGATGCTGCAGTCATCACCCTTATTATTTTCCAGTAACAATAGTTAATTCAGTGCTTTCTATTATTTTAAAAATTCTTTCTATTTATAATAATATAACCTCTTTAACTTTGAAAAACAACTTTAAAAATCAACGGGATTCAAATTTTCAAATAATTAGTCTAAATCCATTTTTATTTATAACTCATTTTTATAAATATATTCATATAGTTTTACTTCTTATATATAAGATTATTTCACAATTGTAAATCATATTAATTATAATTCCATATTTATAATTCATTTGTTTATATAATTTATTCTCTTACAATTGTTGTTTCTTTTTAGATTATTCAAACAGCTTTTATTAACTTATATATATATATATATATATTTACATTTTCTAACAACCAAATAATTTATTTATTTACACTTTAATAATTTCCTTTATATAAAAAGTATAATAGAGGTAAAATTATATCATTTACCCAATTTAAAACAATACTATGTCGACTTGCCTCGTTTAAGTGTTTGAAAATCCTTATCGATAATATGGCATCCCACATACCGACCTGGATTCACAAACCGCTCAACGGATAAGTGAACACAATATAAAACATTTTATAATCACTAACAAATACGCACTCATATAGATATATATAAATATACACACACTCAACTCAATCTAGGGTGCTACTATCCCCATCTATACTGAGTACACATCAAAGCTTAGGAATATACAAAATCTAAGCTTTGATACCAAATGTGACGACCTGAAAATCCGTACCCTTTGAATCGACAATAATATGCACATGTCCGACCCAAAAAGCACAGACTGACGGAAAGTCAAGAGAAAGAAAAGAAGAGAGAAGAAGAGAAGAGAAGAAAGAGAGAAGATAGAACCAAACAGAACAATATAGAATCTCACATCGCAGCGGAAAATATATAATGTCATATCAATGATCTTTACAGAACTAAAACTGTATATATACACACACATCAATCAGAGTTCAACAATCAATTAATAGTTATCAGCCTGAACAGTTATAATAACATGTCCTTGCAAATGCCAATAATTTAAAACAACTAAGCAATACAGTAGATAATCAAGCAAATATGGATGTACGAAAATGAAGATCTCCAGCTCTCCTGCTGAATTTCCAAAAGCATCAAATCTAGACCTGTAAATATACTCAGTTTGACCCGAGCATTGAATAGGAAGAACGCCAGGATCGGTCTGGTAAACCAGCGTGTGAAACACACTCAACTGAATTTATTAAATTACTAAATATTTCCTTAGTTTTCAAGAAAAAAGTATCCCGTAAGACAAGTCCACACATAAACACAGACATGTTTTTACCTTATGATAACTAAAACATCTCATATCAAACTCGTGTGATATTATACTAGTGTCTAGTATACAAATAATATTCAAAATAGACGAAATTGTTACCGTTATTAAATTCCAGCATATATCCCGAAATGGGTAATACAATCAAAATGGGTAATACCTTCCCGTAGTACATCTCTAGAAGAATGCGCCGAGAAACCATCACAAAGTTTCTCTACTAACATAAGACGGGCCTACCTCTATAACTAGATGGTACCGAATATATCATCCTCCGGTCATTACCGACCTTTACCGAGGGCCCTCGAAGCATACAAACCACAATAATTAGATACACGACGTCAAAGTGTATAAAGATATATAGAAGAGGATAATCATACCCTAATGGGAGCGACCCACTTATCCTTACCGCATCTAACCCTGTTTTGGTCATTTCCGGTTGATGAGGCCTGACGAGGTAATGACTCCCTTTCACAATCACATATCACATCACTTTGAATGCCACATAGCCATTTCCTTTTGACTACTAACTGCCTTCCAAAAAATACAACCCTTAAGCTCATACATCTCAAGGAGGGTGTTAAGCTAAGAGAAGTTGCCTTCTCCGCCACCACTGATGTACATTTGTAAAAACCAATGTATGTAATCTGTAGAAATGCAATGTTAGACAAATATCCACACAAGTTGTCCAGGAACAGGACAAACCGAAGGTACTTTCCTTCCACATCCTGTCAGGAAATCCCTAGGATTAGTAGCGAACAGTCCTTGAATTGGATACTTCGTAATGAAGAGACCACTGCTACTAAATTTATATTGGGATTTAATCCCAAACGATCAACAAGCAGTCCCCCACTATGAAAATCCAAAATATCAATATCATCACAAGCAACCTACACAATCATTGCATATACTTGGTCCGAAGTGGTTTTCAGATAAATCTGATCCCGGTCTCTTCGCACCAACAACGCAAAAGCGTTTCTCAACCTCACATAGAAACTAAGTCTTATAGACTTATCATGTCTCCAACTTTCAACTTGCTATCCTTCAGGCTAAGAAGGAAGCTCGATAGATTGGAGTAATACTCCGCACTAAGCGAATTATCATCCTCAACATAAATGATAACCAAGCCTACACAGAAGGCAACGTACTAAGTGTACGACTAAATAGTTCTCACATCAAATCAAGGAACTGAAATTTTGGCCAAGTTTGATTGTCGGTTATTTAACTATCAAAACAAAACAAACAAATATTTGGTACTATATACAATCACTAGGCCCTTTAATTAATCTTTTATTAATTAAATCACTTGCCAAATATTTAATCCAATTTATCTTTTAAAAAGATATATTCTTAAAACCATTTCAACTTTGGAAAACATTTCCATATACTTATTTAATAATAAGTAATTCACAAATCAATTTATTTTCAACACATAGAAAATATTATATATTTTTTATTTTATAAGGAAAACGTTCTCATTAAACACATTTATTTGGATCAAAACGAATGTTGCGTAAAACATCATTACGACAACCCAAAATCACTAGTATATGGATTCAAAAATTAGATAGGTATATAAATCTCCATACTATACAAAAACATTTCCATTCGAAAACCATTTACTATAACAACAGTGTTATAGTCCATCATTTCCTTGCTTCTCGAAAACATTTATTTCAACAATGAATGTTGAAATCTATGTATTCGATACTTAACACACATTAAAACATCTTCAGACCAATTAACTCCGTTTAAAATATCACTCTCCAAAACATCAATTTAATTAAATTTAAAATATTATCCACTGTCCAAAATCATAAATATAAATCGTTTACCAAATTAAAGCTTCTATACATTTATTTTAAGGATTATCCACTGTCCAAAATCGTGGATATATCTCCTTTAATAAACTTCTATATTTAACTTATCCAATTCAATTGATTTCGGATTTATAAAATAATGTTTATAAATCATACTTATATTTAATAAAAACTTCAATTTCTAAAATCCTTTTTATTAACCAATTCTATATATAGCTCATTTACACGCTAAATCCAATTATAAGTTAATTAATTATAAACTATTTATTTCCAAAATCACTCTTTTTATAACTACTTCAGTTATAAATCTATAAATCATATTTACTTATACCATCCATTTATAATCTCATTTTAACTCTTACAAAATTCCTTTATTATCCCATCATTTTGATTAATAAAATATCCATTTTATAAATCTTATATATATATACCAATTATAATAATTCAAAAATCTCGATTTAAATAAACTTATTCTTTTAATAATTTACAAATCATTATTAAAACTTATATAACTCCAAAAATCATACTTAAAGTATATTTCACAAAAATCGTAATTTTTGTAACATAAAAATTATAACTTTTATTTTTTTTGAAATAAATTCACTTACTTAACAATTCAAAATATATATTTCCAAATCCCTTGAAAATCCATTTTAAAGTTTGAAATCGTCACTTTAACATTTTTAAAATTCCAAAATATAGGCCAAATGCTGCAATAACACTAAATACATTAATCAGAGCATCAAAAACATCATATATCATATGATAACAGAATATACAACAATATCTGTAAACAAATCAATACTGGTGAGGAATCCAGTTGGATCTCTCCAACCTATCACCTACAACAAATATACATATTAGAAATATGTGTACAATGTCCGCTTCAAGGCAAACGCCCATATAAAGGGTCATCCGCTCATACACGGGAACGTATAGGATCATCTGCTCCACTGGGCAGGTATATATCCAAATATCAATCAATATATAGATAATGTATCATATATCATCCAAACAATCATCAATCATCATATAATAAATTATTTCTCACTTATATAAAAATATCAGTGAGTTAGAAGAGTGAGTTGTACTCACATTGCTTGTAGTCGTCACGATAGTGATAAATTCCGATTAAAATTAAATAAGTGTTAATTTGAACCAAAATTTTCACTAGCTCAAATAAATCTCAATCCAGCTCCATAATTTAGTGCTCGTCAATACGGTTTCAACGCAACTTGTTTCGTCAAAATCGAACCTCATATGAAGAAGTTTGATGTTTTAAAGTTTATACGAATTTAAAAGATAATTAATAACGTCATTAACTTAATTAATCTCCGCGTTACTTCCCAGGTTCACATACACAATTGAACCAATCACGCGCCTACTCTATTTGATGGTTGCGCCCTCCACGTCGCACTAGAATTCGATCGGAGACCACCATATGAAAGCTTGTCACGAACTCCACCTATGCCTGCAAGCATGAGGCGCTCGACCCCTCCACCATCACAAAAACCCCCCTTAAACGCGTGCCCTTCATTTCCATATTTTGGTGAATCCAAGCCACTTCAACAAAAATCCTCCGTTGGATGTGAAGATCTTGTTACGCTCTACAATATTGTAGTTGGAAGTTTTAGATAATTGTTAATGGATTGGAAGATATTTGAGGAAGAAGATTCGAGCTCTCTAGGTCATTGAAATTAAAGGTGGCGGCTAGGGTTATGGGAAGCTAGGGTTTGCAAATAAACGTCCTTTTATAGAAAATGTTGCGCCACTATTCATCTGAATTTTCTCCGAACTTGAAACGAAGTCTGCTGCCTGGCGTTTATAATTTTTTACCCCTATTCCGAATACAATGGAATATATATATCGAGAGCTAATTCGATCATATTTGAAAGATAGGTTTTCGAATCGACTATTTAAATATAAAATTCACATAAACGAATTTCTACGCTTTTTAGCTTGCCCCGGAAAAACGTAAATCTGATTGACACGAAATTTGAAATCTTACAATAATATAACATTACGGATCCGATCAAACTGCTTTTGTCGAAATCCAAGATTATTTGAAAAATGGCCATTTTCTCTCGCCAATTAAATATTAAGATATTCAATTTTTTACAAATTAACTTTTAATTCGATTTTAAAAGTTCTCTAACATCATTCTAATTCAAATAGAATTTAAAACAACTTTATAAATCATTTTTTATTTTAAATCCAAATCTCAATTATTTATGCAATTTCAAATATTCAATTAACAAATTAATTATCGAATTAAATCTAGATATTCGAAATATAAGTTATTTGACTTATAAAATTTACTTTTGAATATTTAAAATCAAATAAATATAGGAATTTCAAATGACTGAAATTCTGGGTCGTTACAAAATCTACCCAACATTTTGATCTAATTGGGAGCCTACCCAGAGCATGGTACTACTTGACCGTGGCTCACTATTATTAGGAATTTACCCCATATTCTAATCTAATTAGGAATCTACCCAATGCATGATACTACTTAACCATGGCTTGCTGTTATGGGGATCTACCCAATGCATGGTATAATTTGATCATGGCTCACTATTAGCATGCATTCTATTTTTCGGCGTCTTTTTGAACCTAGGTAATATTGGCCTTACATTTCGTTGTGCATCACCATAAAGCTGCTCTTATGGCAAGGTCTACCAACTAATCGTTGGGTCCCAATCTATAACCATTTATAGATGGTGTCGGTCATCTAATACTACTTTAACATACTTAATGCTAGTAAAATACTTCCAAAGATCCAAGACTATGAGGTGTCCCCTTTGAAGATGAAACTTTTGAGGTGATAACTGAGATAAGCACTTCAATGGAACTGGGGCCCTTTATTTGTCCATAAGAATTTGACTTATGAAAGGAATTATTCTTGCAACATCATCCTTGTAAAAAGAAACACCTTATGTATTCATTTGACAAGGGTTACATGCAGTTCACTTGGAATTATAAAAACAAAAAATGGATAATTCTAAAATATGATATTTAATCTAATGTTTAATAAATTTATTTGACTTTCCTTTTTTTATGAATTTTTCGATCATGTAAGAGAGCTTTCAGCGTTTTTCTGTTTCATACCCATTCATCAAGTGGTAAGCGCAATACTTCTCACCCTCCCGTCTTCTTTCTTTAATGAGGCAGTCTAGGTAAGAGAAGTCATCACGAGTTTCCACGAATATCCGAGACATGCTTTGGCTGAGTAAAGTAAGATTTGATCAAGCTTCAACTTCTTCCAAAACCCATCATCTAGGGTTACCGGGAGGGCTCTCTTATAGGAAGGAACCGGATCTTCATATTTAAACAATGTGATAAAAAGATCTTAACTTCACTATTTAGGGCCTTAACAACCTTTCAGAGCTGGGCTGACTTATGGAGTGATTCTTGGAAATATCTCGAAAGATGCTTGATTTGAGAAGCTTGAAGTTCAAAAATAGGATCATACTCTTTACCATTCTATTTTTCCGAATTGAGGATGACCAATCTTTTATTATTGTCTTCTTCGATCAGCTAAATGTGAAGGTTGAGGGGTAACTCCGGGCATAGCTTTCCATTCTCGAAGTTAGTTATGGTTGGGTATTCAGTTTTCTAGGAGAGAAGAAAGGCGGGAGGTTTGGTCCTTCCTTCTATCATCAAAAATATTAGTGCATAATTTCATCTACACTGACAACCCGAGGTTCAAAAGTATAGCTCCAAAAGGTGGTTGA
This sequence comes from Allium cepa, assembly GCA_030765085.1. Taxonomy (NCBI): domain Eukaryota; kingdom Viridiplantae; phylum Streptophyta; class Magnoliopsida; order Asparagales; family Amaryllidaceae; genus Allium; species Allium cepa. The sequence goes on from CM060934.1 coordinate 211,509,268, forward strand.
GTTATATGCCTCGATTATGAGATTACCAAGACGTGATATTATTGGACTAGAATCGCGTGAAGTTGAACTATAGAATAGTGGTGATAAACGAGAAGAAGATAAACTGTTAAAAGGAAAAATAACATCAAGAGTTTTATAGTGAATCGGGCTGAAAGTCCCTACATCTACTATCCTTTTCTTATTTAGTTACTCTTATATAGCCGAGATGCTTATTACATTGAATCAGGGCATTTATGCCATTAATGAGTTTCTGAATAGAGCTCTAATATAGAAAAGTATAATATAGCTTTATTCTTTTGATATGCCATCTGATCCTTGTGCATTGAGATTACTGCCTATTTATAGCCTGCAAGCTGTAACGCCATTGCTGGAGAATCTTCTCCTTGGATTGTTGAGATTGCTTGCTGTGTGGCAACGATTGGGGATAGTTCTGAGCATTTAGCATTGCTTCTTAAGAAGTGCCGAATGATAAGTTGTCTTCCCTTTGGCCTGTGGTATTATTCTTTCGAGATGAGCCTAGTTCACTTGATCTTTATATGTCAAAGCACCGTAGCTTTTGCAATACATATGGATATAGAGTATTGGACTTCCCTTAGGAAGATAATCATCATTTTTAATACTGAAATTTTTTAGTATAAAAATTTCAAACAAGATTTTTTATAAGAGTTCGGTAACATGATAAATTACATAATTGCTCATAGGTCACACCCTTAACTTTGTCGGGTTTGCAAGTGATGGAGAGACCATAATCGAAATATTAATTACCAAAGGTAACATTACATATCCATTCACTAATGCGATTTCTCAGTCTAATTCAAGTAGGTTGATCAAAGGAATGGACATGATGCACTATAATTGGCCCTAAGAGCAAGTTGGGGATTGATAGAAATAAGGATGTTTTATAGGGGCAATTATGTGGATTGTTATATAACTTAACTCTTGTAGAGTAACCATGTTCAAAATAAAGTATGTTTTTTTTTATACATGTTATCATATAAAGATATAAGTAGTGTGAATAATATATTAAACATATGTAGGTAGAAAATCCTTAGGAAAGGAATTTTATCGATTGTAGTTAAGAATATGTTCGCATCCATGGGTATTGAATCAATATTTTAGTACTTCTTAAATACTTCTAGTCAAGATGTATAAAGGAAAGGATATTAATATGTTTGTTGAGACTATTTGTGACGATCCGTAAATCCGTGTCCTTTGAGTCGACAATAAAGCACACATGTCCGACCCAAAAAGCACAGACTGACGGAAAGTCATGAGAAAGAAAAGAAGAGAGAAGAAGAGAAGAGAAGAAAGATAGAAGATAGAACAAAATAGAACAATACAGAATCTCACAACGCAGCGGAAAAGATATAACATCATATCAATGAACTTTACAAAACAGAAACTAGATATACATACACCAATCAGAGTACCACAATCAATCAATGATCATCAGCCTGGACAGTTATAATAACCCGTCCTCACAATTGCTGATAATATAAACAACTAAGCAACAATGCAGTGGATAATCAAAATAGATACGTGTATACGAAAATGAAGATCTCCAGCTCCCCTGTTGAAACTCCAAAAGCACCAAATCTAAACCTGTAAATATACTCGGTCTGACCTGAGCATTTAAAGGGAAGAATGCCCAGATCAGTCTAGTAAACCAGCGTAGGAAACACACTTAACTAAATTTACTAAATTACCAAACTTTTCCTTTATCAAAACAAAAGTATCTCGTAAGAAACGCCTACACATAAACACGGACATGTTTTTACCTTACGATAAATAAAACATTTCATATCAAATCATCTGATATTATACTAGTGTCTAGTATATACAAATAATATTAATCATAGTCAAAATGGTTACCCATATAGCATTTCGAGGCTATTCATTACGCCTTTAAAAACAAAACCGCAAGCTCATAGTGGGGTTTGGATTTTCGTATAAATTACCAAGTGAAGGGACTACTTTTCGGTAGTACATCTCTAGAGGAATGTATCGAGGACCATCACAAAGAATCCTCTACCAACACAAGACCGGTCCACCTCTATAATTAGATAGTACCAAATATATCATCCTTCGGTCGTTACCGACCTTTACCAAGGGCCCTCTAGCATACAAACCACAATAATCAGATATACGATGTCATAGCGTGTAAAGATATATCTAGAAGAGGATGATCATATCCTACATGGGAATGACCCACTTAGCCTTGCTGCATCCAACACTGTTTTGGTCATTTCTGGTTGATGTGGTCCAAGGTAACGATTAACTTTAAAAAATAACAATCACATTACTTAGAATGCCACATAGCCATTTCCATTGACTACTAATTTCCTTCCACAAAAATACAACCCTTAAGCTCATACGTCCCAAGGATGGTGTTAAGCTAAGAGAAGTTACCTTCTCCACCACCACTGATGTACGTTTTTAAAAACCAATGTAGTAATCGTTTGAAATGCAATGTCAAACAAACATCCATACAAGTTGTCCAGGAACAGGTATAACCGGAGGTATCTTCCTACCACATCATGTCGGGAAATCCCGAGGATTAGTAGCGAATAGTCCTTTCATTGGATATTTCATAATGAAGAGACCACTTCTACTGGATGTATATTGGAATTTTAACCCCAAATGATCAACAAGCAGTCGCCCATTATGAAAATCCAGAATATCAATATCATCACAATCTGCACAAATCGATCGCATATACATTGGTCTGAAATGGTTTTCAGATAAATCTGATCCCGGTCTCTTCACACCAACAACGCAAAAGCATTTCTCAACTTCACACAGAAACTATGTCCCATAGACTTATCATGTCTCCAACTTTCAACTTGCTATCATTCGGGCCAAGAAGGAAACTCGATAGGTTGGAGTAATACTCCACACTATATGAATCAACATCCACAACAAAAACGATCATCAAGCCTACACAGATGACTACGTACTAAGTGTACGACTAAATAGTTCCCACATCAAGTCGAGGAACTAAAATGGCCAAATTTGATGGTCGGTTATTTAACTATCAAAGCAAACAAACAAATATTTAGCACCATATAAAATCACTAGGCCCTTTAATTAATCTTTTATTAATTAAATCACTTGCAAAATATTCACTTCACATTATCTTTAAAAGGATATAATCTCGTCCGCAAGCAGTGGCGTAGTGGTAAGATACTTGCTTCCTGGTAAGCAGGTCACAGGTTCGATTCCCGTCTGCCCTGCTTCCAATTTCAAGGCATGGAGGTGGGTCCCCATTAATCCTATAAACTGGTTGGAGGCATCAAATCTCTGTGCCGGGCTAGCTAAATGGAGGGTTAGTGTGGCGGACAGCTGTATTCCCTAATAAAAAAAAGATATAATCTCAAAACCATTTCAACATTGGAAAACATTTCCATATACTTATTTAATAATAATTAATTTAAAAATCTATTTATTTTCAACACTTAGAAAATATTCCATATACTTAAATCGGGATTAAGTATATATTTATTCTATAAGTAAAACATTCGCTTAAAACACTTTTATTTGGGTCAAAATAAATGTTGCGTAAAACATTGTTATGACAACCCTAAAGCAATAGTATAGGGATTCGAAAATTAGATAGATATATGAATCCCATATACTATACAAAACATTTCCTTTCGAAAATCATTTACTATAATAATAGTGTTATAGTCCATCATTTCCTTACTTCTCGAAAACGTCTATTTCAACAATGAACGTTGAAATCTATGTATTCGATACTTAACTCATTTTTGAACATCTTTAAACCATTTTACTCCATTTAAAATATCATTTCCCAAAAATATCCATTTTATTTAATATATTATTCGCCGACCAAAATCGTGAATATAGTTCATTTACCAAATCCAACATTTCTACACATTTGTTAAAGATAATCCACTGTCCAAAATCATGAATATATCTCCTTTACCAAATTCATTGCTTCTATATATTCATTAAAGAATTGCCCACTGTCCAAAATCGTGGATATATCTCCTTTAATAAACTTCTATATTTAACTTATCCCATCCAATTGATTTCGGAATTATAAAACAATGTTTATAATTTCCATTTATATTTTACAAAAATTTCCATTTATAAATTCCCTTTATTAACAAATTCCATTTTTATCATTTATATGCCCAAATCCAAATTATAAGTTAATTGCTTATAAATCATTCATTTGCAAATTTTATTCTTTTATAACTTCACAATTCGTAAATCTTATTCACTTATAAGATTCATTTATAACTTCACTTTAACACTTACAAAAATCCTTTACAATTCCATCATTTTGATTTATAAAAATTCAATTTTATAAATCTAATATATAAACCGTTTATAATAAAATAAAAAACTCTCAATTTAAATTATTTTATAAAATAATCAACTTCATAGTTCAAAAATCACGTTTCAATTATAATTCGCAAACATCATAATTCTGTTATAACATAAAAATTATATCTTTTATTTGTTCAAAAATAAATTCATCCCTTTAACCATTCAAAATTAACAAAACGTACAAATTCAAAATCACTTTTAAAATCCTTCTAAATTTGAAAATCATCACTTTAACATTTTTAAAATTCCAAAATAGGCCCAATGCTGCTACAACACTAAATACATCAATCACAACATCCAAAACATCATATATCATATGATAACAACATATATCACAATATCTATAAATAAATCAGTACCGGTGAGGAATCCAGTTAGATCCCTCCAACTGTCACCTGTAACAAATATACATACTAGAATATGTGTACAATGTCCGCTTCGAGCCAGATGCGTGTACAAACGGTCGTCCGCTCATACATGAGAACGTATAGGGTCTCATCTGCTCTATTAGGCAGGAATATATCCCAATAGAAATCAATATATAGATAATATATCATATATCATCCAAACAATCATCAGTCATCATAAATAAATTTATTTCTCACTTATGTAAAAATATCAGCGAGTCAGAAAGAGTGAGTTGTAATCACTTTGGTTCTAATAGCAGTTGTAGTGTTTTATTCTGAATAAAATTAAACAGCCGTTTAATTTTACAAAAAATTCACACTAGCTCCAATTAACTCTAAACTAGCTCTAAAATGTAGTGCTCGACAATACGGACCCAATGCAACTTGTTTCGTGTGAAACGGACCTTGTATGAAGAAGTTATGCATTTTTAAATATTTTACGAATTAAAAAATATATATATTTCAATTTCTTTTCATTTTTAACTCTAGTAAATCACGGCCGTTATGACTTGCTGTGCAGAGATCTAGCCATAGGAATCATCTTCTACCCCTCTAGGTTAGCACGTTCGAATCAAATACAACGGCCGCCCTCTTTGATTAATTTTCGCGCCACCATCTCTCGCTTATAACACGATCAACCTCCACCGTTCGACGCGCCTTAGCGAGCTCCACCAACACCCCGAATGTGGTTGAACACAATTGTCTATCCTCCTTGAAAAACATGTTCGAATGCACGATGTTCAATCTCAGTTTGTCGCCAATTCGCTTCGTTTCAAACGATCATAGCTGTTGATATCTTAGATCTCCTTGCCCTCTACAATTTTCGTTTGGAAATCGAAGTTTGAAAGAGAAGGGATCGAGAGAAAAACAAGGAGAAAGGTGGGTGTTTTCTGGCCGTTCGAAGCTAACGGCAGCTAGGGATTAAATTTCTAGGGTTTTGGTAAAATGAATAAATACAAGTCCTTTTATAGAAAATTTTACGTGCACTGTTCGTCTGAAATTTTTTTGAACTAGAAACGAAGCGTGCTGCCTGGCATTTATAATGTTTTACCCCTATTCCAAATGCAATGGAATATATATCGAGAGCCAAGTAGATCGTATTTGGAAGATAGGTTTTCGAATCGACTTATTTAAATTTAAAATTTCACTTAAAAGAATTTCTATGCGTTTTAGCTTGCCTCAGACAAGCCGTAAGTCCGATTGACACGAAATTTAAAATGCTATAATAAAACAACATTGCGGATCTAATGAAACTGGTTTTGTGGAAATCCGAGACTGTTCGAAAAATGGCTATTTCCACTCATTAGTTAAATATTAAAATATTCAATTTTAACAAATTAACTTTTAATTCAATTTTAAAAGTTCTCTAACATCATTCTAATTCAAATATAATTCAAAAAAAATTTATAAATCATTTTTATTCATATATAATTCAAATTCCAATTATTTCAGCAATTTCAAATATTAAATTAATGATTTAATTATCCAATTAAATCACTATATTCGAAATATAATTTATTTAGCTTATAAAATTTACTTGTGAATATTTAAAATCAATTAAATATATGAATTTCAAATGACAGAATTTCTAGGTTGTTACACTATTTTATGTAATGCTCTCTATAAGATGAACGTTGAATTATTCAAGATCGTTGGAGGCACCAAATGATTACGTACTTGTGGTTGTTAGGGACAATCAAAGAATGACTGAACAAGATTATTCTAAATGTTAATACAACTAAGTCAAAATAGAATACCTCACTGTAACGATGTGTAGTACTCTTCGGACTTGAGGCCACAATCAATCTTAGGTAACTATGCTATATGTTGATTACAACCAATTATAGTACATAGCGGCATGCTACAACCATAATTGGGAATATGTTGAACCACCTGAAATGAAGCACTATTCGAGAGAGGATTCATCTCCTTCGTTGTAAAAGGTTAGTATCACTGTAATTAGTAGTCGACTTAAAGTCAAAATATACGGGCAGAGTAAATCGATTGATTGAGAAATGTTATCAGATTGAACTGGAGACTTTAATGTAGTCTATGAAATTAATTGTGAATATATTAGAGTTTTTCACCATTGATAAACTCATATATATTACAATGACCCGGAATTTCGGACACTTCTTATTTAAATATTTGAAGTATTTAAATATTTGAATCTTAGATTAAATCTCAATAAAATGATTTAATAAGCTATTGAACTCACACTTAAATCATAAGTAATGATGGTAAATTTGTTTTGGAAAAGTTTTTATAAAAATAAATATTTTGAAAAAATATCGATAATGTGACCAAAAATCATTTTATCGATAAACAACATTTTAACCATCAAAAGTTGTTCAAATATTTTAACATGCACTTATTTGTTTAAGAAATTAATAAAATGAAATAATTTTTTACCATTTATGCAAATAAACTTTTTGGATGATGTCATGGATGAAAAGTCATCAAAGATAATATGAAAATGAGCTTAAATGGGAAGTCTTAACTTTTAAGAAATGACATAGGAAATGTGATGGAAGATAAGCTTTACATGACATGAAAAGGGGTGAGAATAAGATTATTCTACACCATTTAAAGATTATATAAGGAGGGGTGCACCCTTATTAAATAATCACTAATTCACGAAGCCTGAAATGTAGTATGAGAATTTAAAATGGTGGAAGTGCTTAAACACTAATCTATTAGTTGTTCTCTAACCTTTTCCTATCTTTACCAAAACTTCTTCAATCTCTTTTAAACTTTGGCTATAGGACTAAAACATCATGGGAAGCATGATTAGCAAGTAAAAGTGGTAGAAGGTGAGAGGAGGAGAGGGATCTTGGAGAGGGGACATGAGCATAGGAGGAGGAGGTGTGGCTTTGGTTTAAAAGTGCTAAATGATGTATCTTTAGGCTTGTGATAATGGAAGGAGGTGGTTCTTTATTCTTGTGGCTTTATTCTTGGGTTTGGCATGGATCTAAGTGAGTTATATCACTATCTTATAAGTACATATTGTGTGTGTGTGTGTGCGCTGTGTGCAAAGCATAAGTCAAAGTAACATTAACTAAGTAAAGTTATAAACATTAGACACCTCTCACTTTTGAAAACAAATGATAAGTTTATATTGTATAACATCACTTCTATTACCCTCTTAAACATGTGGCATGGCTTTGACTTGATGTTTAAATGGTTATTCAACTTGTATGTTAAATTGAAGTAAGTTTGAAAGTGTTTGAAGCAAGAATAGTTGTTATAAGCGCATTCCCTAATCTCTATTTTTTTAAGAATTTTTATAAATAAATGGATAGATATTCTTAGGGGTTTCTTTCCATGGTTTTTAACTACCCTAACGTTAGTACTTACTGTAAAAGTTTCAAGTGCTAAATCATTAGTTTAAGTGGTCAAACGAGTGATTTTTTTTTGCTTTTCAATATTGTTTTAACAAGTACTTTTAGCAGAATTTATAAATGTTGTAGCAAGTTGGTTATGGTTTTAAATGTTTAAAATGATATGTAAATTTGGTAATTTTCTCTAATCATTTAAGAGATGTTTTCAAACATGTTTTGAAGTATTTTAAATTTGGTTTGAAGTTTAAATATATTGTTAATAATTATATATATGTATTTTCAAAGTAAGGATGTTTATATTATAAACATGATTTCGATCAAATATAAATTAGTTATTTTCATGTAATATTTTACATAAATATTTTAAACCTATTTACAAATATTTTTAAACCATATATAATTTTTGAAAAAGGTAATTGATTAGGCTTAACATTAAAGCCGATGAGGTTGACTTCTCTTTTTCTAAAAGTTAAGATTGATGTCGAGCAGGGATGGAGTAGTAGAGCTCTAACCAAACAGGCTTCCCTCTTGAATGTGGAATAGTTGGGTTGGAATGTTGAAAATGTGTCAATCTTGTTGTTTACTTACTTGTTTAAAAGGAAACTAGCTTTGCGTAATGATAAAAGCTGACGAAGTAGGCTTGCCTATTTGTAAGAGTTAAGATTAGTGTCAACTACGGATAGAGCAATATAGCTCTAACCTACCAGGTTTCCCTTTTGACCGAGGAATGGTTAATTCGAGAATGTCGAAAATGGGTTAATCGTGCCGTTTTTTTACTTGTTTATGGAAACCATTCATACTATTCTTAACATTAAAAGCGATGAGTAAACTTGTCTTTTTGTGAGATTCAAGAATGAAGTGTATAGGCAAGGCTTTGAGGCAACCAGTGCTCTAACTTACCTGGCTTCACTCTTGAACATGAATGGTTAGGTTGAAATGCCAAAAACAAGTTAAGTATGCGCAAATTGATTTTTATAAGAAAGTAATTTAACTAGATGATTGATTAGTAGACTATTGAACTTAATCAAATAATATCTTAGATCTTTAAAAATGTGTCTTAAGGATGCAATGGTTTTGGGTTTGTTGTGATAATGCTTTAGTTACATTCGTCTTTAACCCTTATGATTATACTTATGAATGTAAATAGATCTTTAAAAGAAAGTTTTAAAGATAAGCATAAGTGAAATATTTTTGGGTTTGTGGTGACAATGTTGAAGTAACATTAGTCTTAAACCTATTGAATAGATTTGTGAAAGAACTTCGATCTTTAAAATGAATATTTTAAAAGAAATTATAAGTATATGAATACTCTTTGAAGTATTGAAAAGAGTACAAATGAATAGTTGAAGTCGATAATGAAGTTTTATTATATGAAGGAAGTTTTACTAATAATGTAGGGTTTTAATCAATAAAGGACTAATTAAACAAAAAGGTGATTAGAAATCGCTTATCTGACTTGATTGTGCTTTGTATGTTTACTCATTTATGAAAAACATTTAGCTGTATGTTTAGCACTAAAAGTAGATAAAGTAGGATTGTCTATCTGTGGGAATTAAGGCTGATGTTCGTATAGCGATATAAGCAATAAAGCTCTAACTTACCGGCTTCACTCTTGATCAAGGAATAGTGTGAGATGAAAATATCGAAAATGTGATAAGTATACGAGACTTGGTTTCCATTTACTTCGCTCTCATTATTATTGAATGACTAAGTTTGTAACGACCCGTAAATTTTGATTATAAAATTTGTTAATTTAATAAGATTTTGGTAATTAAATCTAGAATAAAAAGAAATTTATGATTCATTAATGAAATAATAACTTAAGTGAGATGTAATAATGCTAATCTAAGTTAATTATTAACTATTTGAATGAAGTTACAATTAATGGAATTAATGTAAACGTTATATTATGTTATAAATCGAATATAAGAAAACAAACGTAAAAATTGAGTTAATATATATTGAATGGTAATTGAATAAAATCAATGTTTAGTAAGGAATTATAACATTGGTTTGGAAATGATAAACTTATAAAAAAAATGTGATTGAGAGTTAATGATAACGATTATTATAAGTTAATCATTTATTGAGTCCATTAAATCAAAATTTGTAATCAATTGCAATGAATCTCAATTCAATGTTATGTTAGTGTAAATCTAGGAAATAATTGGAAATAATGTTAATTCTATTCATAATATGACAATGGGTTGAATAAAAATAATGGATATCAAGATTTATTGATTTATTGGAATTTAAAACTTAATAAATGGATAAATTACAATTAAATGAAATTTAATATTTAATTATTACGTTAATAAGAATCTAGATGAAATCTGAGAATATTAATGTAATGGATCATGAACCATTTGTAAATTTCATCCATTTGATAATTTATTGAATACAGAATTTAAAATCAAATAAATGATTTATTTGAATTTCGATTGATAATTAATGAATTTATAAAAATTGAAATTTAAGTACGGTAATGGGTAAATCAATTAACTTTGAATCGATATCTAAGTTGTTTAAATTTTAGTAATTGTTTAAGAAATTAAAAATGATGAAATTTGTGAATTTTTGAATTTGAAATGAAAAAGTGATTTAATTAATTAAATATTAATTAAATAATGTGAAATATAGCCATTTTGGCCACTAACTCGGATTTCGAAGAAACTAGTTTCATCGGATCTATAATGGTGAATTATTATAGGATTTCAAGTTTCGTAGTGATCGGGCTTGTTGTTTGATCGTACGGACTCGAAACGCCTAGAAATCAAATTTAATTCAAATCAATATGAAATAACTTGATTTTAGCAAAACTTCTTCATACAATGGAATTTGACTTGAAACTTGTTCCATTGCGTTTAAAATATTTAAAAACATTTATTTTGATATATGGGTTGACCCAATTTCGTTTCGGAGTCAGAACGAGCTTTTCGGGCCATTTATCGTTCAACGGTCCAAACCCATCGTATCCATTCCTCTATTTCTCAGCTCTACCTATATGTCCTCTCATAAACCCTAACAGCTTGTGACTACCCGTCTTTTAAACCACAGAAAGGCGTATCATCAATAAGAAAAGAAAGAGATAGAAATAGAAAAGATAGAAAGAAAGAATAACAACATCAGAATCTCACAGCGGAAACGGAACAAAATATAATATTATACATATCCATTACATAGTTTTTACATACCAGAGTACATAAAATAATACGACTACATTACAATAGACAGTTTTAAAGTTCTGCCAAACAATTACATGCAAAATACATCATTCCAAAAGTCACCACACAATGGACATATATAGATAAATACGTTTGGACTCCAGCTCCAGCTTCAAGCCATTTGATAATCCTAACCTAATCACTTGGCTACTCATAAAAATTCGAGTACCCAAGAGTTTAAGAAAAACAAAATAAACTCCGAGTCGGGCATGGGTCTGGTGTGAGTAAACAGGTTAAAGTTGTTTAACTTTAAAAATCTTTTGAAAACAAAGGTATCACGTAAGGCTTCCCACAAATAAACACGGGTAAGTTTTTACCTTACGCTAACCAAATCATTTGATAGGAAATCCAGCGATATTATAATTTGGGTCTAGGGTTTTCAAGTAAGTAAGAAATAGCTGAAATTGTTACATGATTAAATTCCAGCATACTAGCCACAAAGTGGGTTATAGAATCAAAACCGTAAGGGCACGTAGGAAGAATGAGTTTCCATCAATGGCAAGGCTACTAGGGTACTGCCCATTATAGTACGGGGTCTAGATCACTGTACCGAGGATCCACCTTAAATCTCCTGCAACACAAGGCCGGAACCATCCCTTACTGGATAGTCCCGAACAAGACAACCCTGCAGTTATGGCCAACAACTGCCCACATAGCCAAAATAATAAGAGACTTCTAGACATGTGTAAATCTCGTCCTACTTGGGTGCTACCCACTTAACCTTGCTGCACCTCTTCTGTTTTAGCCATTCCCGGTTGATGAGGCTTGAGGGTACGATTACCTTTATAGAACACATCTATCTTAGAATGCTCATCGTCCACCTGACGATGTGTTGAAAGCATTCAATCCATACAAGTTTGTTCCGGGTTCGAACGAAACCGAAGGCATTATCTCATTACACTCATTTTGGAATCACCCTCAGAGTTAAAGACAATAACCCTTGCACTCTAAAACTCCATCTCGATCTTCACTTTGATATGTCACGGCCTAACGTTTAACTTGGATCGATGTGGTTTTCAGATAATCAAACTTGATTCCCGATCCCGGTCTCATCAAAATCCAAAAGTGTCTTAAAGGTCAAGTTGTTTCAAGATTGAAACAATTTAATTCAATATAAAACGTTGAATTTACACATCATTATCCATAGATAATAACAAACATCTATCACAGATATATACAATATCTCATCACAGAGTATCTCAGATTATCATTCAATACAACCAAATCCAGACATTCAACTCAAAACAATCATCCATAAGCAAGCATATCTCTAATTCATATTATAATTAATTTAATTATAATTATTTAAGAATTAATCACTTTATCTTGCTTAACCAATCATCAATTAATTAATTACGATCATTTAATTAATTAATCACTTCTTAATTAACCCATAATTAATTAATTAATCTTTAATTAATTATCCTTTAACTATTAATTAATAACCCTAATTATTAATTAATAAAACTTGATTAAAAATTAATTAATCCTTAATTAACAATTAATTAATCTTAATTACTTACTTAATTAATTTCAAATTATAAATTAATTTATCTTAATTACTTAATTAATTATAATAAATTAACCTTAATCATTTGATTAATTAATTCTTAATTATTAATTAACTATTAATTATAAATTTAATTAATATTTAATTACTTAATTAATTAACCCTAATTACTTAATTAATTAACCCTAATTACTTAATTAATTAATTCTAAATCATTAATTAATTAATCACTAATCACTTAATTAGTCAATTACTAATCATTGATTAACTAATCTTTAATTATTTAATTAATTATCTATTAAATATAGTTAAATTAATCCTTAACTGCTTAATTAAATTAATTCTTAATTATCAATTAATTAATCCCTAATTAATTAATTAATTAAACCTTTATAAATTAATTAATCCAAAATTATTAATTAATTTAACTTTAATTACCATTTTAATTAAAGTAATCTTTAATCATAAAAAATTAATTAACTTTCCAAATAAAACAATTTCACTCATTACTTAAAATTATTACTTGTTTAAAACATTTCATCTTTATTTAAACTTAATTACTTTTCAAAAAATTAAATTTAAAAGAACATATAAACATCTCAAATTTTAGTTAACAAAGTATAAACTTCTATAAAGTCAATCGTTTAAACATTATCATATAGTAGTTTAAAACAATTTAAATTTAAAACTAGTTTTCAAAAAGTTTTTAAAAAACATTCAACTTAACTTCGGGTTTAGCCCGTAACTGTCTCGAGTACTGACTCGAGATACTCATCTTCCTCTCTTATCTTTTTTTAAAGTTAAGTTTAACTTAAAACAAACTGGAAAAGCCAAATTCAATAATACTTCTCGAGTACAAACTCGGGTTAAAACCAATTCCACTCGAACACCCCTTCATGTTGCACACGATCTCGTTCCCCCCGACCAAAACCATGGCTTTGCACGTGCACGTGCCATCAATGGCGTCGCCGCCTCCGGCGACGCACTCCACACATCGGCAATCGACCATACAAATGTCTTCGACCCTCAAACCCAAATCGCGAAGCCAAAAGAAAATTCGAGACTTCGAGTCGAAACTGGAAGCTCACAACCCCATCAAAGAACACTTCGCCAGAACAATTCCGACCACCAGTAACACTGCGCCTCCATCTATACCTTCGACCATGTCTCCAGTATACTCTCTCAAAATCTGGCCAAGCTCGATGCAATGTCGAACACGAGCGAACCCAAATTCCAGTCACTAGTCACGCAATCCCTAAAACCTTAGTTTCCCTTACGGCCGACGCCACAGTGATCGAACATCGCCATCTCCATTTTTCCTGACACCCCCAGACTACAGCATGTCTTCGACAAAAATCCCAAGATCGATTGGTCATCACATCGCCGATAATCGACCCATCTTCTATTTCTGATCATCTCAGAAATGCAATTCAAAAACTGAACTATAAATTGAGTTTTTTATCTTAAAAAACAAATTTTCCAATGGCAATTCAAATTGCATGCTTAAATCTTTAAAATAAAATGTTTTATTTTTATCAAATTTGAAGACTTTTCTGTCTTTCTTAATTTCAGTAAAAAAATTTTCAAATTTAAAATCCTTCAACATGATTATATAACTTGGATTATGGTTACACAATATTGATTTGCTTGAAACTTAAAACCAAATATTAATTGGATAGGAAATTTGAAATTTTGTTTGTTTTTAAACTCTGTATTTTCAAAGCAGAGGAGAATGACACAATCCAACATGCACAGCTTCATTTATACATACAGAAGCTCACATATATACACATGCAGGCTCAAATTTTATCATTTAAAGCACACGCAGCATACTAACTCTCCAAAACTCTTGTTTAATATATATGTTTACTCACCTGATATTTGTTTTAAAGAAAAGACTCCAAAATCTTGCAAATTTGGAGAAGTTTGAACTACAGACCTATTAAAATGGGAAATGCCTGACTGAAATTGCTTTATTTGCTTTTAAATCTAAGAAAGTTCCCTGACTTTTGCCTAATTCTGTGAAGACTTGTTGCAGATTTGCTTCCTTGCTTTGAATTTTTTTTATTTAGGCTTTTACTAGAATTTGATTTGCAGCCTTTGGTATTTTAGCTTGTAGATTTGGAAATTTTTAGAGAGAGCTTTGAATTGCTTTTTACAGGAATTTGCTTAAGGGTTTTGCTTTTGAGTTGATGATATGTTTACCGGTTTTATCCTTTTAAGTTTATTTGTTATTAGAAAATGAGATAGGGAAAAGATATAAAGATGAAGTATATATGTTTATATAGGTTGAAATTAAATTTTATTAAAAATAAAAGAAAATTTTCCAATAAAGATGACACTTGTCATCTTTCTTAATTAACTTGTTAACACATGTGCTTAGATTGTATTACTAACTTACATTTGTAACTTTACATGCAAAATAAATTTATAAATGTGAATAAAGCTTTTATTAATTAATTTCCTAATAACTAAATACTTATTTTAATTTATATAAATAAAAATCCTTTTAAAGAAATAGAATAAAACAAACTATATTTACACAAAATCATTTATGTCATACTTTTAAATCCAAAATACATATTAAGATATATATATATATATATATATATATATATATCATCTCTTTTAAAATCCAAATATAAATTCAATTCTATTTTTAAATATAATTTAAAATCAATTTAAAAGTCAATTTGATATATATATATATTTAAACAACCACCATTTCAATTTGAAAATAATATTATACTACATATATATATATATATATATAACAAAATTATTATTGTTGAAATAACAAATTTGCCAATTTTAATTAAATTTATAAAGGAGATTATCACTTTGAATTGCATCAAATTTCAAGGATATCACACAGCCTTTCTATTTCTTATTTCTGTACGTACGGAAATTTCCGTTCCTCCTCTTTCAAATGGCTGAAAACCCTAAAACGCATCAGTTCAATTCCAATCCAAATTTCAACTTCAAAATTCAAACTCCACAGACTATATCGAATTACATATGGATTTGAAGCTCTCGACGAGCACAAGTCAAATATATGATTCGTTTTTCAATCTGGGTTTCGATGTGGCCAGAAATTGATGATCAAGTTACAGCCATTCATCGTGCATCGATCAAACTCGTCCGATCGTCAAATCAATTTATGGGTTTTGTAGAGAGGCTTATGCGCTGTCCATCGGTATGGTTTGGGTGACAGTTTGACGGTTAGATTACCGTGAATTTTTGGATTTCGGTCCGTGTTTTTGCAGCGGCTGTCACGTTTTTCACGACCAGTGGTGGTCGATCGTCAGGGGGAAGTCGTCGATCTGGGCGGAGCACGCGACGCTCGGGTGGTGCGGCGCTGGGCTTTGGCCGCACGCACACAATCGAAGGGGGGTTGGTAGGGTTCCTGTGCGTATCTGAAATGATGGAGGCAGGTTGCTGTAGAGGATGGTGACGTGTCTGCTTCTGTATGGTTCGTCTAGTTTGTTTTATTTTTATTTAATTTTGATTCCAATCGTTCTAACGTGCATAACTTTCACGTACGAGGTCTGTTTCATGCCCGATTTTCTCCGCTGTGTTCATATTGAAATTTCAGACATTATGATGCTAGTTTAGACGAATTTTGAGACTGTTCAAATTTTGGTAGATTGGATCTAAATTCAATTTTTAAATTCAAAAGATGAGTGTTTTAAACCACTCATAACTTCTAAAATTTCTTATATATGTTAAATTAATTTCTGATGTGATTAGAAATTTAATTATGATGGTTTAACATATTTTTAATCATCATCTTAGTTAAATTGAATTTATTGAATTAAATTGTTATTTAATTTATTATTGCATATAAACTGCCAGTTAAATTGTTATTTAATTTATTCTTGTATATAAACTGCCAGTTAAATTGTTATTTAAATAATTATTGAATATAAACTGCTAGTAAATACCTGTCATTTATTATCTGTTCTATTGATGTTATTGATTAAATTAGGTGATGATTGTGATAAATGTTTGATGATTGATATTGGATGAATGGATGTTGTATTTTATATTGTTATAAACAGCAAGTTGTTATTGATTTTATTTCATTCTAGATTGTGGTTTGAAATGATATATAAACGTATTTATATTTTAAATTACAGATTGAAATAAAAAATATCTGTATCACTTGACCATAGGATAGAAAGTTATATACAGATACCGTGGTTTATATATTCAAATATTTTGAAATGATTTCTATGGTTTTGTAAAGAAAAATATGGTTTTATAGAAATATCGATTTCAGATATTATACAAATGTTACTTTCTATATATAGTTAAATTCTTGATTTTTAGCTATGTACAAATTTGTTTGGTATAAAACAAGTTTAAAAATAAAGATTGATTTTATTAAAAATGTAATATGGTTAAGTATTTTCATAAATTATATTTTACATAGAGTTTATAATGATTTTAAATAAAATTAAGGCTGAGAAGATATATTTGAAATTGATTTGAAATTGTATTAAATGAAGAAGTTTATTAAATGAAACTGTTTTGGAACTTATGGAATTTGAGATTTTTGAAGGATATGATTTATAACTTGATCTTGTTTAAGGTGAATTAAAGGAATAGTTCAAGTATAAATAAATTGAAGGAAATATTTAGTTATTTGAAATTTGAGTTTTGTTTAAATGATAATGGATTTATTAAGTAAAATATATCAAAACTAAATAATAAAACAAAAAATTTAATTGTTGAATCATAATTACCAAACTTAGTTTTGAAATTATTGAATACTTAAAGTTTGAAATATATTGAATGTGAAATGGTTTATTCTGGGGATCAAATCTGTTTGAAATCATTAAATTGGAATAGTTTACTTGGAAACAGAATTGAATTGAAATTTATGATTTGGGATTTGGGTAAATAAAAATATAGAAATTCGAGTTGTGTTGGATTTGATTTGTGAAATCGAAGGAGCTATTTTATTATATAAAGTATTTTGAATATTTAAACCATTCAAGGGATGGAAACTATGTTTCAAAGTTATGTGTTTCAAGGTATTATAATTCGAAAGTGCTATATTCAAGTGTTTTGATTTAGAAATGTTATAAGTTTGAAAGTGTTACGATTTTAGAAAAGGATATATTTGAAATGAAAATGATATCGTATTGATTTGGGTTTTAAAAGGGGCAATGATATTTGGTTTTAAAGCATAAATTATTTTGAAAATGACTACGGTGTTATAATAACGGTTGGTTGTTAAAGAGACCGAGTTCAGATATGGGCATACTCTCTGTCGATACCGAAAACCACTTTAACAACCGTGTACGCAATGGAGATTCCAGAATGAAGTAGGATGGTGGCGATGTTCTGTTCAGGTATATACGTGGACCCGACTTCTTCGAGTTGGCATAAGGTGGCTAAAGCAGGAGCGATTCTCGGGTCAAGGAAATAGCCCCTCTTATCAGACACACTCCTTCGATATTATATTCTGACTTTGGATTGATTTGGTGGCCACTTTTGATTTTTAAGGGCGTGGCTCGAGATGGACGATAGTAGCTGCTACGCGTTACCACCATTCTGGATGCGTAATTGGTATATCTACCCTGGCATTGCCTTGTGTGCCATGTCACCTACCCTAGCACGCCTTGTACGAGTTTGGTTTTCTCCTGTAGCCCGTGTGGTATCCTTTAGTGGCTTCCCGATCAGGAGGGACCATGATACTGGATGGACTAATGGGACTATTACCTGTTAAGATGGAAAATGTAAAGCTTTAACGCTATTTAAAAGTAAGTTTATTTTACTATAGACATTATTATAATAGCGAAATATTACTACATAGTAAATAGTTTAATGGACCCTTAAAAGATGTGAATCCAAGCATCTCTTAAGTTACTGCACTCACATTTGACACTGGATAGGAGATGTTGAATCCCGTAAATATCTCTGACGTCATTCCACTCATATTTATTTCTATCGATTTAGCTTTCATAAGATCTTTTAGTTCTGACTAGAGTGTTTTTTATTTTCAATTTGCTCGGGTCGGTCTGAGCATTTCAGGATTTGAAGACCTTATTTTTGAAAGACGAAGACGGAGAATATGTTAATATTATCTATTATATTATTCCGTTGCATTCACACTGTTCCGCTGCATTATTTATTTATTCTCTGGTATTTGTAACTCTGATATGTGTTGTATAAGTATAATCAAATTTTTGTAAAACAACTTCATGAACTGTTTATTTGATTATTATATTTTGTCGTTCCGCTGCAAGATTCTATTTTTTTTTTTTTGCTCTTTCTATGCTTTTTCTTATTCACCCCAATAATAATCCACCCTTTTATATGGTTTGAGTCTAACATGTGTGGTTTATCGTCGATTTAAAGTATACAAAAAGGCAGGATGTTACAAAGTTCGTCGATTCAGTCTTGAAGAGATCAGGATCGGTGAGTGTTTTACTTATCGTAAACCACTTCAAGACTGAGAAAAGTGTTCTACCTCTTGGAAGCAGATCTGTTGAAGATGCTGAAATCCATGCGTGGTTTCGAGATCTTTTCGAGGTGTAGGAATCCATTTGGGGATTCAGGTTTTGTTTGAGTGATGAAGACTCATGTGAAAGATACCGAACGTAACCTCGACATTGGAAATGGCTAAAAATAGAGTGGGCCTCATAGCCTGGGTTTTTACTAATGCACGAAAGGATTCACAACTCCATATTTAGATATTCTTACCGATTGTTGGCCGATGGGAGTTGGTGATATGTGGGATCACATGTTCGGACGTGGACTAGATATGTTTACCAAAAGGTATATTTTATCTAGAGATATACGTCACCCAAAGGTACTTTTTGACCTTGTGCAGGAGAGTGGACCCGGCTCCACTGGAATGATTTTCATGGAAAATCCAATATGCAAACATTTCTTATCGGATTTGATTTTACTCCTAATATGCTATTAAATGTAATGAATGTAACCATTCCGACTGTGTTATATATTTTTATTCTACGCTCTAAACATTATCTAATATATCACCTTATATACTTATTAAATGGTGGTTCTTTGAGAGGATAACCATTATGGTGTTCCATGCAGTCTCAAAAGTACTGTTATATGGTAGCTACATATTTCTTGAGTTTTTCATATCAGACTTATTTCTCACATGTGGCTTTTGTTTTTCCTAAATCCCTCATGTGCTCTTTTCAGTAGTATGAGAAAGACAGATTTTCATCGATGGAGCTCGAGAAGACGAGCTGGATCTTTCACCTACTGTAGTATTCTTATTTTCATTGCATTAATATATTGTACATAACAACATTTGTGAGGATACACATTTATAACCAGTCCAGGTCGATGGTAACTCTTAGGTTTTGTAGCACGAGATTTCTATACCGAAGTAATCCTTTGTACTATCCATTTCATATTATATGTTATTGTTCCACTAGTGAGATTCTGTAGTTGTGCTCTCTTCTTCTTTGTTCTATTTCCTTTTCTTTTTATTTTTACCCTATCTTTTCGTCTTTTCGGCATTTGGGTGCTTGACACATGGACACCTTAGATGTATTAGTGTCAACATTTAGGGGTCAAAAAGGCAAATCGTTACACTTGTATCTTGGTTGAAGGTTATGCGAGAACCTTGGCTTTGGTAAAGCATGACTCATTAAGAGATAGGATAATAGAATGCCCTAGCATGAGTTGAGTGTATTATACATATGAGAGCGTATTTGTATTGTTGTAAACGTATACCTTATGGGTAGTTATAACTGCGAAAATTATAGATCTTATATAAGGTAACTTATATAAGTATGGATCTTTAAAGTATAGTTTAATTAAGGTAGGAGTTAATGATGTTTATCTATTATCCCTCGTTGATTAGTTTACTTATGCTCAGCCAGTTCATAGGCATCAACTATCAATTATTGTTTGTTAATGTGTACTCGACCAGTTCATTAGCAGTTTTTTCTTTTTTACTACATGGGCTGGTAGACAATATTTATAGGTGATTGAAATAAGCATCTTGGAATTTTTTTTACGTTTTGACTATAAGGTGTTCGATAAAATTATCAGGTTAAAAAATTAAATTGGTAAAAGATGTTTATTTAGTATGAGAAAGATACGATATTCAATAAATAAAAATTTATGAAAGGATTTTATATAAGAAGGTGATTTTATATAAGTAAGGTTTATAAAACATGATTTATAAACAAGAAGGATTTAACTGATATTTTTGAGAAGTTGAATTCTGATTCGTTTGAATTTTTTTTTCTAAGATTTTAGAAAAAAAAAATAATAGTATTATTTGAAAGTAATTTAGGAAATTGGTTTGAGATGTTGGGATCATGGTACTTAGTAAAATATACGAAGTATTTGATCCCGTTTTGAAATGATTTTGGTTAAGTCTGAAGGGCATGAATTGAATGTACTGAACTCGCTCCTGTTGCTTGAAAATAATTTTGGTGATGACATCCACATCATTAGAGTTCATTGGGTTTCTACGTGGGGATGCTACAAGGTTGCTTTAGTAAAACAGAGTCTAATTTGGTTCTGAAAGCATGATTTATTATACAAAAGATATATATGTATGTATTTTTATTTCAAAAGCGATTTGAAATAAAACCCGGTGTTTAGTTCTGAATTTTTTCTTTGGAAAGAAGTACGATATGAAATTTTTATGAATATTTTTTTTATATGTATACCATGTAAGGTGCCCGAGTGGTAGAGGCATAGCCTAAAATAAATGTTGGAACTTTTCATGTTTTTATTTTTTGGGTAACGTGTGTTTAATGAATTATTGAAATTTATTAAGCTATTCTATGGACACAAGTAGCATATGAATTAAGATTGTATGGTACATATATCATGTATGATATGTTATTTGGTAGATTTCATTTCTTAAAATGAAATGGGAATTTCGGTGGTTTTGGACAGGTGGAAATTTTTGAACTGCTAAAGAATTTGAAAATAAGTGTTCTGTGAAAATATAAAGGTTGAATTTATATAACAATTAAACTTAGAGGATAGTAGAATTTAAACTAGTTTTAAATTTGATGTTTTGTATATACTCTTAAGATATGGTAGAGTATTATACGAATATGAATTTAAGTTATAACTGCTTATAAACTTGAAGTTTGGTTTTAATTGATTTTAGCATTAAAAAGATATATTATTTGCATAAAAGGGAGTGATAAAAGATATTAGTATATTTGAGAAACTAACACGATAAAAATATGTAAGTTGTATGTAAATCATTTTATTCGCATGACGGTTCTCCATCCAATATTCGAGTACATAATTTCAAGTTGGTTTACACCGGCCCGAACAAAGATTTTTCATTAGATTCTTGATGGCGAACACTTGATATGAATTTTTAATATGATCATGAAGTTTTCTATCATAGCATATGGTTATATAAGGAGAAATGAGGTTTCTAATCAAGAAACCTGAATGGAGTTCGATTTACAGAGGTCAAGTTATCTATACTAGTTGGGAAGTGAAATTTATGTGATCAAGCAAGTGATCGGATTTGATCTTGCATACGGGTGGTACATGTACATCGTATGGGCAATATAGTATGTTTTCATACTATATTTGTTGGCTTATGTTAGGTGATAGTTCTTCAATTTGTTAAGAGGTATTATGAATCATCGACCAAGAAAAAACGCAAGTTGTTCTAAGGTACGCTTAGTAGATTATTTATCATCCTTATGCAATGAGAGGGTTTTAAACTTGAGAAAACCATCAGTTTCATTTGCTTATGATTGAATACTGTAAAGTATTTCTATGTGACTGTTTCTTTAGTGGCTCGTGTTGGAATTGCGAGGATGGAATATTCTAAGTGGGGAGAATGTAACGACCCAGAATTTCAGACACTTCTTATTTAAATTTATTAATTATTTAAATATTTGAATCTCAGATTAAATGTAAATAAAATGATTTAATAAGCTTTTTACCCCATTTTACATCATAAGTAAACTTGTTATGGAAAAATGTTTACAAAATAAATAATTTGAGAAAATATCGATAGTGTGACCGAAAATCATTTTATCGATAAACAGCTTTTTAATCGTCAGAAGTTGTTTAGATTTTTTACATATACTTATTTTCTTAGGAAATTAATGAAATGAAATAATTTTTTTCATTTATGGAAATAAACTTATTGGACGATGTCATCAAAGGTATTATGAAAATGAGCTTAAATGGATAGTCTTAACTCTTAAGAAAGAATAAAGGACATGTGATGAGAAGTAAGCCTTACATGACATAAAGCAAAGAGTGAGAACAAGCTTATTCTACGCCATTTGAAGCCTATATAAGGAGGGGCACACCCTTTTTAAATAGTCACTAATTCATAAAGCTTGAAATAAAGTATGAGAATTAAAAATGGTGGAAATGCTTAAGCACTAATCCGTTAATTATTCTCTAAACTTTTCATGTCTTAACTAAATCATCTCCAATCTCTTTTAAACTTTGGCTATATGCCTAAAAAATCATGGGAATCTTGATTAGTAAGTAAAAAGTAGGAGAAGGTGAGAGGAAGAGGGGAATCTTGGAGCGGGCTATAAGCATAAGAGAAGGAGGAGGTGTAGCTTGGGTTTCTAAGTGCTAAAAGTTGGATCTTTAGGCTTATGGTGATGGAAGAGTGTGGTTATTTATTCTTGTGGTTCTGTGCTTGTGCTGGCATGGGTCTAAGTGAGTTATCTCACTATCTTATAAGTATATATTGTGTATATATATGTTGTGTGCTAAGTATAGATTTAAAGTGACATTAACTAAGTAAAATTATAAACTTTGGACCCCTCTTGCTTTTGAAAGCAAATGATAAATTTATATTGTACAACATCACTCCTATTACCTTCTTAAACATGTGTCATGACCTTGACTTGTGTGTAAATGGTTGTTTAAGCTGTGTGTTAAATTGGAGTAAGTTTAAAAGTGTTTGAACTAAGAATAGTCATTATAAACGCACTTTCGGATCCCTATTTTTTTTAGGAATTTTCATAAATAAATGAAAATATATTTTTAGTGATTTATTTCTGTGGTTTTTAACTACCCAAATGGTAGGACTTACTATAAAATTTTCAAGTCATATATCATCTGTTTAAATGGTTAAACGAGTCACCAAGATTGCGCTTTTTGATGTTGATTTAACAAGGAATTTTAACAGCATTTATAAATGTTGTAGTAAGTTGCTTATGGTTTCAAGTGTTTAAAAATGATATCTAAATTTGGTAATTTTCTCTAATGGAGATGTTTTCAAACATGTTTTTATGTATTATAAAGTTGCTTTTAAGTTTAAATATATTTTTAGTAATTATATATATGTATTTTCAAAGTAAAGAGGTTTTATATATAATAAACATGTTTATGATTAAATTATAAATTAGTTATTTTCAAGTAATATTTTTTACATATATTTCAAAATTTATTTAAAATTATTTTTAAAGTATATATAAGTTTTGAAAAAGGTAATTGATTAGGCTTAACACTAAAATCAGACTAGGTAAACTTCTCTATTTCTAAGAGTTTAGATTGATATATGTTAGGGATGGAGCAATAGAGCTCTAACCTACTAGGTTATCCTCTTGAATGAGGAATAGTTAAGTTAGAATGTCTTAAATTTATCGATCCTATTTTTTTACTTACTTGTTTAAAAGGAAATTAGCTTTGATTAATGCTAAAAGTCGACGAAGTAGGCTTATCTATTTATGAGAGTTAAGATTGATGTCGAGTAGCGACAGAGCAATAAAGCTCTAACCTACTTGGTTTATCTATTGGCCAAGGAATAGTTAAGTCGGGAATGTTAGAAATGGGTTTATCATGTTATTTGTTGCTTCTTTATGGAAATAATTAATATTATACTTAACACTAAAAGCCAACGAGTAAACTTGTCAATTTGTGAGATTCAAGAATGAAGTGTCCAGATAAGGCTTCGATGCAACTAGTGCTCTAACTTACCTGGCATCACTCTCGAACGAGGAATGGTTAAGTATACGAATATTGATTTGTACAGGGAACTTTTTTAGCTAGATAATCGATTAGTCAACTATCGAACTTAATCAAATAATATCTTAGATCATTAAAAATGTTTTAAAGATGAAATGGTTTGGAGTTTGTTGTGACAATGTGTTAATTACATTCGTCTTTAACCCATTTTGGTTACACAAATGAATGTAAATAGATCTTTAAAAGAATGTTTCGAAGATAAGCATAAGAAAATTTGTTTTGGGTTTGTAGTGATAATGTTCAAGTAACATTAGCCTTAAACCTTTTAAATAGATTTGTAAAAGCACTTTGATATTTAAAATGGATAAAGGAAATTATAAGTATACAAATACTCTTTGAAGTATTCAAAGGAGTACAAATGAATAATAGAAAGTGATAATGAAGTTTTATTAGATAAAAGAAATTTTGCTGGTAAAAAGAGGTTTTAATTAATAAAAGATTAATTAAACAAAAAGGGGATTAAAAGTCTCTTATGTAACTTGATCTTGCTTTATATGACTTGATCGTGTTTTGTATGTTTACTCGTTTATGGAAAAAAATTAGTCGTATACTTAGCACTAAAGGCTGATGAAGTAGGCTTGTCTATCTTTGGGAATTAAAACCAATGTTCGGGCAGGGAGAATGAACAATAGAGCTCTAACCTAGCAGCTTCACTCTTGATCGAGGGATAGTCTGAGATGAAAATATCCAAAATGTAATAATTATACGAGACTTGGTTTCCATATGTGACCTTTCTCATCGTTATTAAATGCCAAATTTGTCGATTCGATCTTGAAGAGATCAGGATTGGTAATTGCTTTACTTATCGAAAACCACTTCAAGACTAAGATATGTATTATACCTCTTTGAAGTGGATTTAGTCAAGACGTTAGAATCCATGTATGGTTTCGAGATCTGTTCGAGATGTGGGAATCCTTTTGGAGATTCGAGTTCTGATTGAGTGACGAAGACTCATGTGAAAGATGCCCAATGTTACGTTGACATCAGAAATGGCTAAAAACAAAGTAGGCCACATAGCCTAAGGTTTAGCTAACTGATGGCAGGATATATCAACTCAATATCTAGAGACACTTATCAATTGTTGGCAGGCAGAAGTTGATGATATGTGGTGTTCAGGCGTGGACCGGCGGTGTTTACCTAAAGGTATATTTTATCTAGAGAAATTGGTCACTCAGAGTTACTTTTCGACCATTGTGCAGGAGAATTGGTATGGCTCCACCAAAGAGATCTCAACGAAAGATCTGATATGCAAACGTTCCTTATCGGATTTGATTGCACTGATAATATGCTATTGAAAGTAACCATTCCAGCTATGTTATATTTTATATTCTACACCTTAGAAACTATCTAATATATCACCTCATGTACTTATTAGATAGTGCTTCTTTGAGGGGATAACAGTTATGATATTCCATGCGGTCTCAAAAGTACAATTATATGTTAGCTACATATTTATTGAGTTTCTTATACCAGACTTATGTCCGACACGCGACTTTCATTTTTCCTAAATTCCTCATGTGCTCTTTCGAGTAGTTTGAGAAAGGCAGGTTTTCGTTGATGTTCTTTGGAGCTCGAGAAGACAAGCTGGATGTTTTACTTACTGTAGTATTCTTATTTTTTCTGTAATACTTTATTGTACATAATAATATTTTTGAGGATAGATAGTTACAACCGGTTCAGGCCGATGATAGTACTTAGATTTTGTAACTCTGTGATTTTTTGCATCGGAGTAAACCATTGTACTATTTATTTGATATTGTATATTACCATTCTGCTAGTGAGATTCTATGTTGTGTTCTCGTCTTACTTGTTCTGTTTCCATTTCTTTTTATTTCACCCTAATAATTCGTTAGCATTTCGATGCTTGACACGTGAATAACATGGATGCATTAGTGTCGACATTCGATGGTCGAGAAGACTAATCATTACATATATACATATATCTATGTGTGTGTGTGTGTGTGACATAGTGATGATGAAAAGAAATGCATATAATATCATTACAAGATGTAGTTTAATAAAGATTAGAAATTGGATTTAGCCTAAATGATCTATAATAGACCAATATTGTACTTTAGCAAAATTCATACGTGCTTCAGTATTTAAATTGTTTAAATATTGGTCGAGGACCAAGTTCACATCAATGAGTTAAGACAACCATGTTTTTAGCTAATTTCATAGTTCAACCAATTAAAAATTAATTTATAAATGTTATAAATTAATAATAAAATCAACATATACGTTGTATTATGTTTTTATGCAAATTTATTTGTTTATTTGAAGCATCAAAATTAATTAAATGATGTTTAATTGTTATTATTGATTTAATTAAAGTACGAGCTTTAAATAATTAAATGATTAATTAATTTAATTACTACACTAATTAGGTTTGGAATCTGAAAGCCTAAATTAAAGGGAGAGGGCTAGCCATATCAATGGGAAAGATGGTTGGATATGTTCTCTTCAGATCTGGAAAAAAAGAGTGCAAAATTTTTATGATCTAGTTGGCTGTGAATAACCAAACTCTTCCTGTTCTCTATATAAAGATAACCCAAGTTTCCATTGATGATAATTAGTGATGCATTATAGACAGAATTACAATAGGTAGTTAAGGACATAGAATCTAGAGTTCAGATAAGGAAAATACTAACAACAAAGGTATCGACAGTCATCATAATCTTAAAGAAGGTAAAATCCGAATTTGAATTAATTTAATATATGTACATGCACATACACAAACATACATGTTATCCTTAATTTTATTTAGTCAAAATTTAAAATTTTCAAAAAATATAATTATTTTTACGCGGATCTAACATATATATGTATACATATACATATGTGTGTGTTTTCGGATTTTAAAAATGTATTTTCATTCACATCTTAAAACAATTTTTTTCCATTCCAATTTACAAAAAATAATTTATTATTTGTTAGTGTGTGTGTGTATTTACAGTTTGAAAATTTTAATAGATTATTTTATGTTATGTTTTTGCTCATGGATTTTGTTAAAAACAATTTTTTAAATCGTGAAAATGAGAAACCTATTCAAAATTCAAATTTAAAAAATATATTTCATAATGTTATATGTGTATGTATATGTATGTATATACACGGGTTTGATATTTAATTCCTTCTTATAATTTAATGTTTATATATATACATCTTGAGGATTATATATGTGTGTGTGTGTGTGTTTTTAATAGTTGAATAAAGTTATATTGATTATATATATATATATATATATATATATATATATATATATATATATATGAATTTAATACATGTATGTGCCATTATTATCAACCTTTGACATTAAACTTTGTTTATTAACCAAAGACCCCAATGGTTAATTATTCACATATGGCATTACTCTATTTGTGTATAACATACGCTAGTATATTATATTAACAAATATAATGTTTGCATTATGAATGCGAATTAATTATAAAAATTAAATGTTAAATTAAATCAAATAATAACACTTGTTTCAAATCAGCACATATATACAAATGTCTATTGCAAATTAATCGAACAAAATTTAAAATGCCAAAACTCTTTTATTAGCTACTACTAAATATGATTCAGTATAATTATATTATTCATTTAAATACAAAATAAGATCTAGTGCAAATCAGTAAAAGGATTTTTTTTATTTTTCCATTTACCCCACTTCCAATGCATCCGATCCAATAGCCAGAACATGTTTCAAACACCATCTTTGAGATTAAGTTATCACAAAATTGAGTAGAGAAAACCGAGAATACAACTTTGACCCACCAAAATACATACTATGTTTTTGCATGCAAATGTGTAGATTAGATGATGCAGTTTTAGAATGTAAACCATTATTATGTTCAAAATAAGGGAATTTATTACATCCTTATTAAACATAAAATAGTTGCGAGACATTGTTTTCACATGATAGAATAGAAATACTATAACAAAATATAAATAACCCCACAGTTTTATAGTGCTTCGATTATAAATCATGCATACATCCACTTTGCTTCTCTTGTTTTTTGTTCGATTATATGGAATAGAAGAACAAACGATGTAATTTATCAATAAAACAATGTATCTCGAGAATTAGATCAGATTCACATCTCAACTTTACAGTCGAAACTTGGTTTAATGATCGAGTACATCAAATTTGTAATAGAAAGTAATATCTGATATAGTATGATTGTTAAAAAAAATTATTCAATCTTTTGCACAACTAGTTGTCCGTATATACGGTTAAAAGTTTGTTAGCCTCCAAATTTGGTTTAAAAACACGACGAATGATTGTGTTTGCAATTGTTTGATCGTGGAGATTGTGGTAGAAAATGCTTTTGTTTTGACTTAGTTAATAACCGATAGAGTAGTTGAAATTAGAGTTTCAGTTAATTTATTGGTGACCGAAATTTGGCTCGACAATTTTCTATTTGATTATCTTTGCTTCTTGTTGTATATCATCTATCTTCTGAATTTCGATGCTTTTTGCTCATGTTAATGTCGTGTTATTCCACTTTAAAATAAATCCAAGTTGTATGATCTTGTTCTAAGCTAATCAATACTCGATCAATTGAACTTTAACAACAATGTCATCATCTACATGATTGTGTTATGTCATTGGATTATTCAAGTCCATAATCCAATACATCAAAATTAATTAATTATTTTGACAGATAACTGCAAATATAAATATTTATATTATTGAAAATAACTCTACATAATGATCTAAATAGTATGATGTAGGATTGAATGACAAGAAGTTAGAAATTAGAGCTTTGATAACAGTGACGAGTATAATACCTTGTGAATAACCTAGAATATGTTGTTGATTTAGATGTATACACCCTCCAAGCTTACAATGGCCAGTCGTGGTCTTCATTTTATGCACTAATATTTCGAGGCGGAGAAAAAAAAAATATTGCTAATTCGCACTCTTGAATTAATTCCACATGTTGCACTATAGATATGTCAAACTATGGTCCAAACATGGAAAAAATTATGGTACAAACTTCTTTAACAAAATTTTGATACGAAGCCTCAAATTTTAACATGTGTACTACATGATAAACTTCGTATACTTACTAGTGTGCAACTAATGCATTGTACAATAATATTGTAAAATATAATATTAATACTTTTCGTGTTAAAATTGAAACTTTGTCATGCAATGTTCTATAAAATCTGTGAAATGAAATATAAATTAAAGTTGTTATTATTGTTCATGTGTAATTTATTTTGTGTAGCTTATATATCTCTATAATGGAGTAAAATAAATATTATCATTTTTTGTAACTATGTCTATGGATATACATGTCGGAATTGATATATTTCAATAATTTTAGATGAATTAACAAATATTATTTAACTGAATTTTTAAAATAGGTTAACTTTAAAATTTTGTAATTATTGAATTATATGGACTTAAAAATAAATAGTATGAATGAATCGAGAATAATTTTGTAAAAGATTGTAGAAATCATAATGCTGAGTTATTTTAAGTTAGCAACAAAGCTTTTTAATGTATGGTAACATAAATTTGAGGTAGATGATTATAACTGATATACAAATTAACCTTGTGATTACTGTTTATGTAT
This sequence comes from Allium cepa, assembly GCA_030765085.1. Taxonomy (NCBI): domain Eukaryota; kingdom Viridiplantae; phylum Streptophyta; class Magnoliopsida; order Asparagales; family Amaryllidaceae; genus Allium; species Allium cepa. The sequence continues at coordinate 211,539,679 of CM060934.1, forward strand.
GAAACTTAATGTAACAACCCGTATATTTTACGATTGAGTGTTTAAATATTTTATTTAAATACTTTATTGTTAGTCGGATTATAGTCTAAAAAGTTATTTTTTTCATACGGTCGAATTAGGACTCGAGACCACTTCCATTGAGTTCAAAACGCCGTTTGCGACCTTTTTGAGTATAAATTTTGATATGTTTGGAGTTAGTGGAATTTTGCTACTTTTTCACTTAGGGCTTTGGTTTTGTTCCAGCCCATTAGACCCAAGCTTCACCCCTCTTGTAACGGCCCGCAAATCCGTATCCCTTGAGTCAACACTATTCTACAACAATCAACTCAAGTTGCACAGAAATACGAACCATTTGGGTTAAAGAAGAAGAGGTAGAAGAAGAAAACAGAAAACAACAATAGAATCTAACCATCGCAGCGGAATAAAATATAATAGACAATAAATAATCTTTACTCAAAATCAAATATGTCTGTTTACATATATTACATCATCAGAGTACATCAATCACAGCTCACATCAATAACATACAACTGGATACACAGCTACACAACACAGCGGAATATATATATAAACAAGTACGAGAGTACGTATCGTCATCCAGCTCGTCTCCTGAGCTCCACAGCGTCATGTCCTGTATCCTATAATACTCGGTCTGACCCGAGCATTACAGTTAAATAATACCCGAGTCAGTCTGGAATACCAGCGTGAGAAAATCACACCCAATTGATTATTAAAGTTTCAAAAATCCTTTGAAAACAAAAGCATCTCGTAAGACCACGCCACAAATAAACATGTCGGGTTTTTACCTTACGATAGCTAAAACAATTTTTATAGAAATCCTCTTATATTATAATAGGCTCTATTTACAAATACTTATAAAATAGCCGAAATTGTTACATTATTAAATTCTAGCTACTAGCCACAAAGTGGGTAATACAAACAAAACTCGTACAAGGCTCGTAGGGAGAATGGATTTCCAACCAATGACTAGGCACTGGGGTACCACCTGTCACAGTACGGGGCCTAGATCATCGTACCGAGGAGTACGCCCGCTCCCCTGCAACACAAGGCCGGGACTACCCCTTACTGGATAATCTCGAGTGAGATCACCCCGTGGTTGGGATCAGCAACCGCCCACTAAGCCGAAATAAAAAGGGACATCTAGACTGGAATGACCTCACCCTGCTTGGGTGCTACCCACCTAGCCTTGCTGCATAACCCCTGATTTTCAGTCATTCCCATTTGATGAGGCTTGAGGCTAAGCGTTACCTTTATAGAACATATCTCTTAGAATGCCCATCGTCCACCTGACGATGTTTCGCAAGCATTCATCCATACAAGTCTGTCCCGGGTTCGAACGGAACCGAAGGCACTATTCCTACTACATCCATTTTGGAAATATCCTCAGGATTAGTAGCGACTAGCCCTTGCACTTCACTGCTCCATCCTCGAATCCAAACTCGTTTCACGAAACGTATAAACCGGATCGAAGTGGTTTTCGAGAAATTAATCTCGATCCCGGTCTCTTCGAAACGATCAACGCATTTGTCCAATATTGATAGTCAGTTATTTAACTATCAATTATACTCACAAAACAACCATCAACCAATAAATAATTTTCCAAATTATTTATTAAACTCCAAAAATATCTTCACAAGATATATTTCTATTTTCCATCCTTTGAAAACAGTTTCAAAACCATCTTTCTTTTTAGAATCAACTTTCCCAAATATTTTCTATCTCCTCTGAAATCACCAAGCACAAAACTAGATCTAAAATAATTTAAACACTTTATTTTGAAATATACTTTTAAACATTTAAGTTAAATTACTTCAATATTTTGTAAAAATACATACTATATGAGTATTTGAAAATAAGTTACTTAATAGAATATAAAACTAGATTTTCACTTTTGAAAATAAAATACTAAGTCACTTTTTAAGTAATTACTACTATAATAGATTTGGAAAAATACTTACTATTGAATTTAAATATTAGAAATAATAAATTTTCTAAAACTTGCTTTTTACAAAAACTTTAAAACCTTTAAATTTATTTAAGAATTTACTTTAAAAATGTACTTGGTTATCGAGAGAAAACTCCCAACTTCAATCACTTAAATCAATTTCCCAAATTGATTTCCAAGTTATTCCCTTTTAATTCAGAATCTATTAATTTCATATCTCATTTCTTGATTATGATTTTAAAAACACATTAACTAAAAATTTCAAATTTTTAGATTTCTCAATTACTTCTTTATTCTTTTAAATAAATTTAAACTTTGAATTTTAAAATAATTCTTCATTTCTTTGATTGATAGAACTTAAGTTTAAAATTCATCAATTTCATTTTATTCAAAATTCCATTTCTCTTCATACTCGAAGTTATTTATTATTATTTTCATATTACTTCTATTTCTTTCAATTCATTCTTAATTTATTCAAACTTTCTATAATTATTTCGCTTACAAATTTACTTCCTCTTAATTTCTTTTCCACAATCCAATTCATATATTTTGGTAATACATTATACCCAAATATCAAATCAAACCATAACATTCAATATTCCAATATAACTCATCATAAGATATCAAATAATCACAACAGAGAATATTGAATAATTTAAATAAGTGTGAGGGGTCCAGTTGGATCCCTCCAACCTGTTTTCCCTGCATCCACAGGCGTTAGCATTACATAATATGCCAAATTCAAATTATACTATACTATATCACATCAATCAATTCAACCATACAAACAATTATTTAAATTTAATTATTTAAATTTAAATTTAAACTGAGTGAGATTAACTCACCTTGAATCTGTTTGCAGCTCATTTCAACTTCAACCTGGTTTCCTGGGTTATAACCTTGTATAAACAATTTACGATTAATATTTGAAATAAATCCCAAAAAAACAATTTTTCATTTGATAATTTATCCTATCTAACATTTTAAATTTGTCAACAAGTTTTAATTTTCTTAGTAACTAAAATAATTTAGATAAGTTAACTAAATAATTTATTACCTTCAATAAATTATTATTTTGAACATAACTCAATGAATCAAAATACTTATCTTTATAAAATAGTATATTTTCCAAATTCTCTATATAAAAATTGATATTTCTATTTAAAATCCAATCTTCAACCCTATATATTTTTTATTCTTAATCTATTTATAAATTTCCTATTAGATAAATTATTATTATTATATTTGTTTTTTTATATATATAACCAAAGTAAATTTTAAAAAAAAATTAGCTAACCAAGTTAACTTCTAAAGCCCATAATTTAAAATAATCTAATGAATTTAAAATGCGCATATATATATATATATATATATATATATATATATATATCGATAGACTTTATAACAAATTCAAAAATCCTTATATATATAATTTTGTCCAGAACCCTAATTATATTTTATTTTTATTTTTATTTTTTCCATTTAAAATTTCCTTTAAGTTGAATTATCTTCAACTGTTCGAACAAACATAAATTAAATATGCATATACGAATTTCAAGTAAAAGAAATAGCATACCCTTACTGCCTGAAAATTCCATAGGCGAACCCAAACTCGGCCTCGAGGTCGATCAACATGCCCGGCGCCTCATCGCGAAGCCCTAAATCGATCGCAAGCCACTCGTCACACCCGATGCGACATCGACATCGCGCGACCCATCTGCGGCATCAAGCCCAAATCCTAGCCTAGCGCCGCCTCCTGCCATAACCTCTGACGCCTCATGCTCCGCCGTTGATGAACGAAATCCCAAACCCTACACGGTGTCTGCTCCTCCTTCGTGCCATCGTCCTCCGTATCTCCACTCGCTCGACCCACTCCCACCGAAGCATGCGAACTCGGCTTCGATTAGTAATTGAATCTCGAACGATTCGATTTTTTTTTAGTTTTGAAAAGAGGGAGCTCGGTTCTATATTCTTCTGAGGGAAGCTCGGTTAATTTAATTCCTTATTATTTTTAGAGGAGACGTGATTATATTGAAGACAGGATCGATTCTTCTCTAATACGCTCGCCCCCCTTTTTTTTCTCGAAAAAAAAACGAAAAAGGTAGCGTGATGCTATCTACAGTAACATGAAAAGAATAAAATGCGGCTGATGGGATTTGTTTGTCTGGTTCACAATTGTATACCTAACAATTTTATTTAACTACACATTGCTTCGAATTCAAAGCTCAAAAGCTTGACATCCTACCGAGGCATACCGCTAGACGTTTAATTTATTTGACCAGTCAAGGTATATAATATTTTTAAATTTAAATCGTCTCAAAATTTTCGATATAGATTCAAACGCGTTTATATGTCGTACACTCACACACTAGCTCCGATCAAAACGAAATTTGAAATCCGATAATAATTCAATACTACGGATCCAATGGAACTTGTTTCGTCGAATTCCGAGACTGCGCCTCGGAAGGCTATTTTTAAATTCAATTTAAACGATATAAAATTTCAAAACTGAACAACCACTGCTAATTTCAATTTTACAACTTCTATTATCCTCTGTACTATCAATATAAGTTTTACAAGTCCTCAAATTATTTTTAACAGGCTTAAAATTCTAGATTCAACAATTTACCCAACTTTACTTATTTAAATTTAATAATTTCAATTATCAAATAAATTATGATATTCGAAATTTAAGTTAAAATTTAACTTTTAAATACTAACATCAATTAAATATTTCAATTTAAATCGCTTAAAAATTCCGGGTCGTCACACCTCTTCTCTTCATTACTTCATTTCTATTTCCTAATACTCAAGCTTTAGCAACAATGGAGAGAGGAATGGGAAATTAAACTCCAAGCCCTAGTTTTCATTTGCAAATCAAGTTCTAATTCCAAATCCAAAGAGAAGCTATTGGTAAGCATCATCTTCTTCTTCTCCAACTCATTCCCCTTTCAATTTCAGAAATTCCTAAACCTAACTTTGGGAATGTTCTTCTTTTGAGCTTAGATTCAAGCTCATTTGGGTTGTGTTGAAGTGTGGTTGATTCTTCCTTTGCTTTCAAGCTTCTCCTTCATTGATTTTGTGAAAAGGTGAGATTTGTATCTCACATCTTTGTCTATAACTATCTTTGATTGTTGGGTATGAATTCCTAACACTTATTCATGTGTATTTGATTTTGATTTGGATTGGTTTTTTGAATATTCCAATTTTTAGTGTTTTGGGTTCAAATCTTTAAAGATCCTAACTTTGATGTTTGAACATGTTTTTGGTGATGCATCGAGGAGCCAATAGGACCGGGTAGCCGATGGGCGTAATCCCCTAGCGTCCGTGCTCGACCGGTTACAAATTGAGTGAGAGTTTGCACTTCTATTAAATAGGGTAGGAATTGCAGACATTGCAGTTCGGCCGACCGAACCCCCTGGGTCGGTCGACCGAAGCTGTAGCCGAAACATTCTGGGCTATTTCAATCGGCCGACTCAGGAAGTCCGGTTAATTGACCTGCTCCTATTTCCTTGTTTGCCTATTTATGCTCGTTTTGCTTTGTTTTTCCAAATTGTTAATCGATTCTTCTTCTCCGATTAGTTGTTATCACCTTTGTCAACTTTGTTAACTTCTACTTTTGGAATTTTTGGGTATTTCCACTTTGATGGATTCGGTATCGATTTCTTTGGAGTTAATTCACGTCTTCATATGTGAATTTTATTGATTGATTGTTTCTACAATCATTTTTGTGATTTGTCACTTTAAAAAATATAAAGGTTTTCTATACTAGTAGTAAATATCAAACTCTTCCATCAAAATGATTTCAACACTATTTCAATACAAAGCTCATTTATTAAAACCATTTTCCAATCTATTAGTATATACAAACCGTTACCTCACTCGTATGAGAAATCTAATTAAATGGCTTAGTAAAACAAGTGGTATGAAACGCTTGCGTTTACTTCGCCGGTGAATTCTTGGACTTGTTCGATTGAATCTCTTGTGACAATTTTCGAGGGGAGATCTACAATTTGTTCGTAAATATTTAAGTTAAGCTAGTGGTTATGGGACATGAGGCTAAGCTTATATATTTACTAACTTACTGTAATTGACACTTCTTGTGATCGATGATGATCATATTTGTGATTTAGACTAGCAATGTGCGATGTCTCTTTGTCTGCGAGGGAGACTAAACCCCGTTTCTGTGGAGTTTCGACTCAAAATTGGTCGGGTAGCGACCCATGGTCTTTGGGCCGTTTTGTGGAGCTCTGGCTCAAAACTTATGATTAGCAACCATGGAATAGCGTTCCATTTTGTGATACACGTGTTGGTGAGTTCACATACTCCCATTTTGTGATAGGCCTCCCTCTTTTTTGTGATTTCTGGATTACTATTGATTGATTTCTAGAATTTGTGTTTCACCAATTTTGGTGATTTACATTGATAAGTCTTATCAATATTTGTGCATTGGTGAATTTGTGTGTCATTGACTTTTGTGATTGGCATTGATATAATGATCAATACTTATGGTTTTAGTGAATAAAAATAAAGAGTATGACATTCTTTTTGATCTTTGAGAAGATTCTTGTGATATTGATTAATCTCTAGTTGATTTTCAATTACATACTTATCAAAGTATGACATTATGGTTATTATATGTTTTTGTCATATCTCTTATTCTATATCATTTCATCTGATATTTATAGTTAGACTGATCCGTTTATTATTTTCTTATTAAATAATACTCGGGTCAGACCGAGATGTTATAAGTGCTTCTACTTGACTCCTCTTCTGGTGTTTACTATTCTGACTTCTGCCTAACTACTTAGATTTGTAGTTCATTTTGTTGTATGCAATTGAGATATAGACTCTATGATGTATACTTATTCTCTTGTGTAGCACTTGTAACTATTCTTTTGTGATATTGTGGATCTTGTTTGACTACTACTCTGATGTACACTTCTATGTGTAATATTCATATCTTTTTCCGCCTTTGTGATATGAATTATCTGTGACTGATTTGTGTTATGTTTATTTCTATATTTGTTTCCGAAGATATTATAGCCACTGTGTAGTAGCTTTGAGTTTGTGTCAGCATGTCGGATTTCCTCTTGAAAAGAAATGCAAGTTATATTTTATCTGGCATATCGATGCTCGCACAAAGCCATTACACGGATGGACGCTCCTCAACTGCCTTATTCTCTGTGCTAGTTGACGGTATTACACCGTAGTGTCCTTGGCTAGCGTGTGTATAGAGGTGGGGCGTCACAGCTTGGTATCAGAGCCAAACTTTGGAACAATGTAGAATAACTTAACAAGGATCATCGTCTTAAGTCTATCTTAGGAGTCATGCCTTAGGATTTTATTCGGGTCTTCGAACCGTCCTATCCTATTTTCTTTTGTGATTCCTTGTTTTATCAATCATTATTGTTTGATATTCATTTTGTGAATAACCTTTTTCTTCTTCTTCTTTCTTTCTTAATGAAGAGAAATGGTTAGACCAGGTCGTCCCAGCGCCGGTCAATCTAGTGCTACTCCCCAAGATGGAGTATTTATGTCTGCCCAATAGCTTCTTGATCTAGTAAAGAATGCTCAAGCAGCCGGTTCTAATCCGGAGTCTACTCACCCTAAGTCTGGATTTGCACGTTTGTGCAACGATTATACCAATTTGGGTGGGAAGCCATTCAAAGGTTCTGAAACCATTATTGAAGTCCAGGCTTGGCTAAGAACATGCGATCGAATCTTTTCTCGCATGAATCTTATTGATCTTCACCGAGTTCAGGTGGCCTCTAGAATGCTCCAAGAAAGAGCATTAGATTGGTATGAGCTTCTTATTTCTGAAATTATTGAAGCGGATCTTACTTGGGAGAAATTCCGGAAACGATTCAAATTAAAGTTTGTACCAGAAGCTGAGAAGGTGACATTGGCTCGTCGTTTTATTGACCTTGTCAAGGTGAATCCTCCGTGGCAGACTATGTCGCATCATTCAAGTCACTTTCTAAATACGGGGTCGAACACATAAACACCCCATTGAAGAAAAACCAAAGATTTGTCTATGGCTTGAACAAAAATCTCAAGAAGCCATTGCTTCTAAAATTAGAAGTTTCTTTTGATCAACTCATTGATATTGCTCTTCGACTTGAAGAGGATGATAAAGTAAGTGATGTTGAGGTCGGGAGTGCTAGACCAAACTTCAACAACAAGAAAAGGCCTAATAAGTTCAAGGGTCCTTATCCCAATAAGAAAGGGAAGCAAACAACTTCGGTGGCAAAGACTTCTACCTCTAGTAGTGGGCAATGCTACAATTGTGGTTCTAAGGACCATTATGCGAACAAGTGTTCAAAACCCCGTGCTTGTCGCTATTGCAAAATCCCGGACCATTATATATCTTTGTGTCCCAAACTTCAAAACAGGAAGGAGGGAAAGCTTAATGTGGTACAAACTCCTAGTAACACATCTCGTGGTCAAGGTATTTCTCATTCTATCCTTGATGGCATTATTTTATTTTGTGATCAACCTATTCGAGTTCTTTTTGATACGGGTGTGTCCCATTCTTTAATATCAAAAGAACTTGTTGATACTTTTTCTTTGGATGTTATGTGTTTAATGACTTCTTTGAGAATTGCGAATCCGGTTGGTGGATCCACAACAATCAGTTTATTGTGTAGAGATGTCGAGATTATTTTGTGTGATTTTTCTTTCCGAGCCGATTTGCATGTTATGCGCTACTTAGGCTTTGGAATGATTTTGGGAATGAATTGGCTTAACCGCTATGAATCTCAAATCCTATGTCCTAAGTGGACTATTCATCTTCGACATCCTCAATCTATTAAGAAGACTTCTATTGATCTTAAAAATTCGAATTCCAGCTTGGCAGCATCTTTATATTATTTAAATCCTCATGATGATGATGATGATGAGGAAGATGTCATTTCTCTTATTCACGTTGTTCGTGAATTTTTCAACATATTTGAGCCCGTTTTAGGATTACCACCTAAACGAGCAATTGAGTTCAAAATTAATCTCATCTCTGGAGCTCAACCTATCACTCGTCCTCCTTATCGTATGTCCAGTAAGGAAAATGAGGAGATGCGCAAACAATTATTCGAATTGGAGACGAAGCAATTTATTCGCTCTAGTTCCTCTCCTTGGGGAGCTTCGGCTATTTTCGTGAAGAAATCCGATGGTACACTCAGGCTTTGCATTGACTACCACAAGCTTAATGATCTTACTATCAAGAACAAATATCCTTTACCTCGGATTGATGATCTATTCGATCAACTTAGTGGTGCTAGAGTCTTTTCACAATTGGACTTGGCTACCGGTATTCATCAGCTTCGTATTGCAGAGGATAGTATTCCTTTGACATTGTTCCGCACTCGATATGGATCTTATGAATGGCTTGTTGTTCCGTTTGGTTTAACGAATGCTCCGGCTTATTTCGTTGACCTTATGAATTGAGTTTTCAAAGACTTCCTCGATCGGTTTGTTCTCATCTTTATTGATGATATTCTTGTGTATTCTAAAACCGAGGAGGAACATGAAAAGCATCTTCAGATTGTGTTGGAAACTCTTAGAAGCAATCAATTGAAAGCAAAATTTTCTAAATTCCATTTTTGGCAACCTCTTGTGAAATTTCTTGGTTATATTATTTCCGAATCCGGAATTTCCGTGGATCCTTCAAAGATTGAAGTGATTCAAAATTGGAAGAGACCGGAGAGTGTGACGGAGATCCGTAGTTTTCTCGGATTGGCGGGTTATTACCGTCGTTTTATTAAAGACTTTTCTAAAATTGTCATGCCTCTTACAAGCTTAACAAAGAAAGGTGTTAAATACATTTGGTCGGACAAATGTGAAGCTTCTTTTCAAAAAATTAAACGAACTCCTTTCCGGTGCTACTATTCTTGTGATTCCCGAAGGAAACCAAGATTTTATTGTTTATACCGATGCTAGTCGCGTTGGTTTGGGTGCCGTTCTTATGCAAAGAGAACGTGTTATTGCTTATGCTTCTAGGTAATTGAAGCCAGCCGAGACTAGATATGCCACTCATGATTTAGAGCTCGCGGCTATTGTTTTCGCTCTTAAAATTTGGCGTCATTATCTTTTGGGAGAGAAATTTGTTCTCCGATCATAAATCTTTGAAGTATTTATTTTCTTAAAAGGAACTTAATTTGCATCAACAATGTTGGCTCGAGTTCCTTGCATCTTATGATCTTGATATTCTTTATACTCCCGGAAAGGAAATCGGGTTGCCGATGTACTTAGTCGCAAGCAACAAGCGGTTGTTTCCATGATAATATCCGAATGGAATGGTCTTGGGGTTTTATCCACTTGTGAGATTTGAGATCGTGTTTTCGATTTATGTTCATCTCTTGTTTTGTGTAGCCTTGAGGCTCATCCCTCTCTTTTAAGCCGCATTCTTGAAGCTTAAAAGCTAGATCCTGAATTGGCTCTTCTTCACCAAAATTTTAGGGATAAAATTAATATTGAAGGTTTGAAAGACTTTGATATTGATTCTCATGGCGGCATTCGAAAATTTGGTGGACTTATCGTGCCAAATATTAGTGATCTTCGTAAAGATATTTTAGAAGATTCTCATCGTTCTAAATTTACCATTCATCCCGGTAGTAGTAAAATGTACGTGGACATGAAGCGACTTTATTATTGGGAGGGAATGAAATCGGATATTGCTAACTTTGTTAAGTGTTGCATGACTTGCCAACTCATTAAGGCCAAGCATCAAAGGCCCGGTGGGTTATTGCAACCTTTAGAGGTTCTAATTTGGAAGTGGGACCAAATTTCCATGGATTTTATAGACGGCCTTCCCCGTTCTCGTTCGGGTCATGATAGCTTATGGGTGATAGTCGATGGACTTACTGAATCCGCCCATTTTATTCCCGTTCGGTCTAACCGGACCGTTCCTCTTTTGGCCAAACTCTTTATTAAAGAGATTGTTAAATTACATGGATTTCCTACTTCTATTGTTAGTGATCGTGATCCATTGTTTACTAGTGGATTTTTGAAGAGTCTTCAAAAAGCTTTGGGAACAAAGCTTAATTTTAGGACCGCTTATCATCCCCAGTCCGATGGACAGACTTAGCGTGTGAATCAAACTCTTGAAGATCTTCTTCATGCATGTGTCCTTGATTTTGGTGGAAGTTGGGAAGATCATATTGCTCTCGTTGAGTTTTCCTATAATAATAGCTTCCAATATAGTATTGGTATGGCTCCTTTCGAGGCACTCTATGGAAGGCCATGCCGATCTCCCTCTTGTTGGCTTGAGGCCGGTGAGAAGCTGGTTTTAGGTCCAGATTTTATTCGTGATTGCACAGAAAAGATTGATCTTATTCATCATAGGATGAGAGAGGCCTAAAGTAGGCAAAAATCCTATGCCGATAACCGGAGAAGGAAATTATTTCAATACAATTTCATCATAATGGTTTCAACACTATTTCAATACAAAGCTCATTTATTAAAACCGTTTTCCAATCTACTAGTATATACAAACCTTTACCTCACTCGTATGAGAAATCTAATTAAATGGCTTAGTAAAACAAGTGGTATGAAACGCTTGCGTTTACTTCGCCGGTTAATTCTTGGACTTGTTCGATTGAATCTCTTGTGACAATTTTCGAGTGGAGATCTACAATTTGTTCGTAAATATTTAAGTTAAGCTAGTGGTTATGGGACATGAGGCTAAGCTTATATATTTACTAACTTACTGTAATTGACACTTCTTGTGATCGATGATGATCATTTTTTTGATTTAGACTAGCAATGTGAGATGTCTCTTTGTCTGCGAGGGAGACTGATGCAGTCCAGGACAAAGTTGGAGCAGTGCAAGGCCCAAACCTTCAAGACTTGAATCGACCACGACCTAAGAAGGCGATCTTAAGTCGTCCACGACTTAAGAAAGTCAGTGAGAAAGAACCACGACCTAACAAAGAAGATGAAAAGGAGGTACGACTTAACAGGGGCTTAAGTCGTTCGGGATGGATAAGTCGTACACAACTTAAGGAGGAAGACTTGGGTCATTCTCGAGTTAAGGAAGTTTTGTTTCTAAGTCTTAAGTCATGCACGAGTCAACCAGGGGAGGAAGGTCTTAAGTCGCAGGAAGCTTCGGTTTTAGGTCGGCAACGACCTAAGGACTTAGGCCAGCAACGACCTAAGGAAATGTGGCTGAAGGAAGGGGCAACACTTGACGCTGCTGATTTGAGTCGCTCCATATGTCGTAAGTCGGCATGTAGTTGAGTCGGCCGAAGGCTGCTGAGATGTAATTGCTTTGAGTCGCCTATGTGGTAAAGCACGCACTGTGTTGTGAGACAAGTCGCTACCGACTTAGGTAAGTCGTAAATCGTGGGTCAACTAATATTGAGTTGCGTTTATTTTTAGGTCGTGTGAAGGTATTGTGATGTAATTAGGTCGGTAACGACCTTGTCTAAGTCGTATGTGTTGTATATATATGTTGTGTTGCAATTAAGGCGAGTAGTATCTGTTAGGTCGGCAACGACCTAGTTGAGTCGTGAGTCATGAGTCGGCAACGACTTAAGGGAGTTAAGTCGGCAACGACTTAAGGGTCAGAGGTTGGAAACTTCTATAAATAGCGAGTGTTGTAATTTCAAGGGGTTGTTGATTGTTGAATAAAATTTTGTTTGATTGTTGTGTGCTTTCATCTAAATTGGTAGTTGAGTGTGATCTCCTATCTCCACTTTCGGTTAATCGAGTGCGCTCGATTTAACGATTGTTGAAGCCAATTCACGGTATCAAGTGCGCTTGATCAACGTTTGAAGAATTGTAGATCTTCTTTCACGGTATCCTGCGCGATCAACGTGTCGAAGATAGCTAGAATTCGGTATCTTTGTGATCAACAAATTTGGGAATTTCAGTATCTTCAATCCACCGATTGCTACTTTCATCGATCTATATCGTTTTGTTAATTATCCGCTGCGTCAGTTTTGGTATCGGAGCTTGACTTAGCTAATCATAGCTAAGACGAGTCTTGGAGCCAAGGAGTTTGAAGTTGGTGTTCATCGTGTTCATCTTGAAGTTGCAACAAGTTAGAAGCTTTCGATCCATTTCATTTCGGATCAAAGTTGGAAAAGGTGTTTGAGGCGAGAGTTGAAGCAACACTTTGGTATCATTTGTTGAAGGTAGGCCGTGTATACTTGTGAAAGTAGCCGAGCCTTGGTGAAGTTTGTTTTGAACTTTGAAGCCATGCTTTGTTTGTTTGAGGGGTAGCGTGCAATTGAAGTTTGAAGTGTTTGTGTTAATTCAATCATGCCGCCGAGAAGAGCTAATCGTCATCGAAATGTTGAAGCGTTGTATAGAAGAGAAGAAGCCGAGCAAATGGAACAACGCATTAATGAGAAATTTGATGAAGGAATTGGAAAGTTAGAGAAATTGATGAATGATTTGAATTAAAATCAAAGGAGGAGATCACCAATCTCGAACCATGGAGGAAACCGAGTTTCGCCATCGGTTACGGAAGCGAGAAGGGTATCGCCGCAATCTTTTAGAGAGAGAAGAGAAACATCAATTTCATCAAGGAGAGATCACTATGACTATAGACATGAAGGGAGAAGAACTCCGCGTGAGTTTGGAGAAGAGCCATATAGAGATGAAGAGAGACATAGTAGAAGAGACATGCGTGATCAAAGGGATGTTGATGGTCGAGATCGATATAGACATGCATTTGAATGTAATGAAGAGGGTGATAGAGCTAGCATTCATTATCGAGATCGAGACCAGGTTCGAAATTCATATCGAGATGTTGAAGAGGATCGTCGATGGGAATCGGGGTTGAAGATGGAAATTCCGGAATTCAAGGGTGGAATGGTAGCAGAAGAATTTCTTGATTGGTTGTCTAATGTCGAAGAGATCTTTGATTTCAAAGAGGTTCCGGAGAATCGTCGAGTGAAGTTGGTTGCTACTAGATTGAGGGGGAGAGCTTTGGCGTGGTGGCAGCATACTAAACTTACGAGAGAGAGAATGGGGAAGTCAAAGGTTGAGTCTTGGGATAAGATGAAGAAGTTGATGAGAGCTACATTTTTACCTTACAACTATCAATCACTTATGTACCAGAGATTGCAGAATCTAAGGCAGGGGACGAAGTCAGTCAATGATTATGCTTATGAATTTTATCAACTTATTGCTCGAAATGATATTATGGAGACGGAAGAACAGTTAACTGCTAGAATTGTTGGAGGACTGAGACTGCAGATCCAGGATATGGTTAATATGTTTGATCCGAGATCTGTTGCAGAAGCACATCAGAAAGCATTAGCTTGGGAGAAGCAGGGAAGGTGTGGAGGTGGTGTGTTTATTGATTCCAAGAATTCAGTAAAGGGTGCCAGTGGAAGTTCTAATGTTTCTAAACCTACCAGTAAACCAGTTGTGAAGGAGGCTGAGAAGACGAAGGTCAACAACAGTTTCAAGTGTTACAATTGCCAGGAAGTGGGTCACAAGAGTAATGAATGTCCGAAGCCGAGGAAACGAACTATGATTGCTGAAGTTGAAGGTGATGATGTTGATGAAGGTTATCCTAGTCCAGTTGAGGAGGATGAACAGGATATTGCGTCAGGAGATGAAGGATGTAATCCAATGATGAGGAGGTCTTGTTTAATACCGAAGCAGGAAGAAGAGGCTAGTTGGTTGAGGAGTAACTTCTTTCAGTCCACGTGCACTATTCTGGGAAAGGTTTGTAAGTTTGTGATTGATGCAGGAAGTTTTGACAATATTCTTTCTACTGAAGCCGTGAGGAAGTTGAAGCTGAAAACGGAGAAGCATCCAAATCCTTACAAATTAGCATGGTTGAGAAAAGGAGGAGAAGTGAAGGTGGACAGTTCCATTTTCTATTGGGAAGAAATATAAAGATGAAATTTGGTGTGATGTAGTTGAGATGGATGTTTGTCATTTACTTTTGGGAAGACCATGGCAGTATGATCGAGCAGTACAGCATGACGGTCGAACCAATAGCTACAGTTTTATGTTTGAAGGTGTTAAAATCATTCTGGTTCCGAAGAAGAGACAACAGGAAGAGAGTAAATCTGAAGAGATTGAGGAGCTGAAGACTTTATTGACTTTTAAGGAATTTATTGAAGAAGTAGAAGAGAGTCCAGAGGTATTTTTGTTGATTGGACATGAAGCCACTGAATCTGTAAGAATTCCAGAGGAAGTGAAGCCAGTATTAGAAAAGATTAACGATGTTTTTCCTGAGGAGTTGCCAACGGAGTTACCGCCATTGAGGGATATTCAACATCAAATAGATCTTGTGCCAGAGGCAGTATTACCACACAGGCCACATTATAGGATGAGTCCTAAGGAGCATGAGGAACTGAGACGGCAGGTGGAGGAGTTATTAGAACAGGGGCGTGTTCAGGAGAGTTTGAGTCCTTGTGCAGTGCCAGCTTTATTGGTGCCAAAGAAGGATGGTTCGTGGAGGATGTGTACGGATAGTCGGGCTTTGAATAAGATCACTGTGAGATATAGATTTCCAATGTCGAGGTTTGATGATTTGATTGACCAGTTGAGTGGAGTTGTTGTGTTTTCAAAGATTGACTTGAAGAGTGGTTATCATTAAATTCGAATTAGACCGGGTGATGAATGGAAGACTGCTTTCAAAACCAGGGAAGGATTATACGAATGGTTGGTTATGCCGTTTGGTTTATCGAATGCACCGAGTACTTTTATGAGAGTGATGAACCAGATTTTCAGACCATACATTGGGAAGTTTGTGGTTGTTTACTTTGATGATATTTTGATCTACAGTGGGAGTATGGAAAAACATGTCCAGCATTTGCGTGAAGTACTGTTGATTCTACGACAGGAGAAATTTTATGCTGCAACAAAGAAGTGCGTGTTTATGACGGACATTGTTTTGTTTCTGGATATGTTCTATCAAAGGAAGGAATTCAAGTGGATGAAAGTAAAGTAGAAGCTGTCAGGAGTTGGCCACAGCCAAAGACAATTACTGAAGTGAGGAGTTTTCATGGATTGGTATCTTTCTATCGAAGATTCATTCCACATTTTAGTAGTGTGATGGCACCTGTAACCGATTGCATGAAAGGAAAGAAGTTTGAGTGGTCAGAGGAAGTAGGGGTTGCTTTTGAGAAAATCAAGACACTATTGACGACAGCACCAATTCTAGTTTTATCGGATTTTCAGTTGTTGTTTGAGTTACATACTGATGCGTCGAAGGTTGGAGTTGGTGGAGTATTGAGTCAGAAGGGAAGACCAGTTGCTTATTTCAGTGAGAAGTTATCTGGAGCTAAGTTGAGATATAACACTTATGATGTTGAATTTTATGCAATTGTTCAAGCTGTGAAGCACTGGAGACATTATCTATTTCAGAAAGAGTTTGTTCTTTACACTGATCATGAGGCTTTGAAGCATTTGCAAGGACAGGATAAGATTTCATCGAGACATGCATCGTGGATTGCCTATTTGCAGCAGTTTACTTTTGTTGTGAAGCACAAATCTGGGGTAACAAATCGTGTAGCCGATGCTTTAAGTAGGAGGAGTCATTTATTAACGACAATGAAAATCGAGGTGACAGGATTTGAATTATTGCCAGAATTGTTTGAGGAGGATCCTTACTTTGCAAAGTTCGTTGAGAAAGTTAAGGATGGAGATACTGATGAATTTGCGTTAGTTGATGGTTTCTTATTCAAAGGAAATCGATTATGTATACCAGAGAGCAGTTTGAGAATGAAGATTATCAAGGAGCTTCATGAGGAAGGACATGTGGGTAGAGACCGAACATTGCAGTTAATTTCTCAATCCTACTATTGGCCATCGATGAGGAAGGAAGTTGAAAGGTATGTTCAGAGATGTCATGTTTGTCAAGTTTCAAAAGGGACAGCTACAAATGCGGGTTTGTATATGCCTTTACCCGTACCTACAAAACCATGGGTAGACATTAGCATGGATTTCGTGTTGGGTTTGCCGAGAACGCAAAGGGGAAATGACTCGATATATGTTGTGGTGGATCGTTTCTCGAAGATGGTACATTTTATTGCTTGTAAGAAGACGGCGGATGCTGTTCATGTTGCTCAATTATTTTTCAAGGAGATCTATCGACTTCATGGATTGCCAGAATCTATTGTGTCGGATAGGGATACTCATTTTCTGAGTCACTTTTGGTTAAGTTTGTGGAAGATGGTTGGAACGAAGTTAAACTTTAGCAACGCCTATCATCCGCAAACAGATGGACAAACAGAAGTTGTTAACATATCGCTGGGGAATTTATTGCGATGTCTCGTGAAGGACAATCTGAAGAGTTGGGACATGAAGTTATGCTAAGCAGAGTTTGCCCATAATCATGCAGTGAATCGTAGTACGGGATTCAGTCCATTCCAGATTGTACATTCAAATTTACCAAGGGGACCGTTGGACTTAACGATAGTACCACAAACGAAGGGGACGGTTAAACGAGCTGTAGATTTGTTGATGAGTTGACTGAATGTCATAAGATCGTTCAGGAGCGATTGGAGAAAGCAAATGAGAAGTATAAGCGAACTGCAGATTTGAAGCGACGAAGTGTTGAATTTAACGAAGGTGATTTGGTTTATGCTGTGTTAACCAAGGATCGTTTTCCAGTGGGCGCTTATAACAAGTTGAAAGCCAGAAAAATTGGTCCGGTAGAAGTTATGAAACGGATTAATGAAAATGCTTATAAGTTGAAGCTGTCGGAGGATGTATACACTTTTGACGTGTTCAATGTTAAGCATCTTATACCATATTATGGGGATGAACAATCCGATGTGGGAGAATTTACAAATTCGAGGACGAATTTTTCTCAACCTAGGGAGGATGATGCAGTCCAGGACAAAGTTGGAGCAGTGCAAGGCCCAAACCTTCAAGACTTGAATCGACCACGACCTAAGAAGGCGATCTTAAGTCGTCCACGACTTAAGAAAGTCAGTGAGAAAGAACCACGACCTAACAAAGAAGATGAAAAGGAGGTACGACTTAACAGGGGCTTAAGTCGTTCGGGATGGATAAGTCGTACACAACTTAAAGAGGAAGACTTGGGACGTTCTCGAGTTAAGAAAGTTTTGTTTCTAAGTCTTAAGTCGTGCACGAGTCAACCAGGGGAGGAAGGTCTTAAGTCGTAGGAAGCTTCGGTTTTAGGTCGGCAACGACCTAAGGACTTAGGCCAGCAACGACCTAAGGAAATGTGGCTGAAGGAAGGGGCAACACTTGACGTTGCTGATTTGAGTCGCTCCATATGTCGTAAGTCAGCATGTAGTTGAGTCGGCCGAAGGCTGTTGAGATGTAATTGCTTTGAGTCGCCTATGTGGTAAGGCACGCATTGTGTTGTGAGACAAGTCGCTACCGACTTAGGTAAGTCGTAAGTCGTGGATCAACTAATATTGAGTTGCGTTTATTTTTAGGTCGTGTGAAGGTATTGTGATGTAATTAGGTCGGTAATGACCTTGTCTAAGTCGTATGTGTTGTATATATGTGCTGTGTTGCAATTAAGGCGAGTAGTATCTGTTAGGTCGGCAACGACCTAGTTGAGTCATGAGTCATGAGTTGGCAATGACTTAAGGGAGTTAAGTCGGCAACGACTTAAGGGTCAGAGGTTGGAAACTTCTATAAATAGCGAGTGTGTTGTAATTTCAAGAGGTTGTTGATTGTTGAATAAAATTTCGTTTGATTGCTGTGTGCTTTCATCTAAATTGGTAGTTGAGTGTGATCTCCTATCTCCACTTTCGATTAATCGAGTGCGCTCGATTCAACGATTGTTGAAGCCAATTCACGGTATCAAGTGCGCTTGATCAACGTTTGAAGAATTGTAGATCTTCTTTCACGGTATCGTGCGCGATCAACGTGTCGAAGATAGCTAGAATTCGGTATCTTTGTGATCAACGAATTTGGGCATTTCAGTATCTTCAATCCACCGATTGCTACTTTCATCGATCTATATCGTTTTGTTAATTATCCGCTGCGTCAGAGACTAAACCCCGTTTCTGTGGAGTTTCGACTCAAAATTGGTGGGGTAGCGACCCATGGTCTTCAGGCCATTTTATGGAGCTTCGGCTCAAAAATTATGGTTAGCAACCATGGAATAGCGTTCCATTTTGTGATACACGTATTGGTGAGTTTTCATACTCCTGTTTTGTGATAGGCCTCACCCTTTTTTGTGATTTCTGGATTTCTATTGATTGATTTCTAGAATTTGTGTTTCACCAATTTTCGTGATTTACATTGATAAGTCTTATCAATATTTGTGCATTGGTGAATTTGTGTGTCATTAACTTTTGTGATTGGCAT
This sequence comes from Allium cepa, assembly GCA_030765085.1. Classification (NCBI taxonomy): domain Eukaryota; kingdom Viridiplantae; phylum Streptophyta; class Magnoliopsida; order Asparagales; family Amaryllidaceae; genus Allium; species Allium cepa. The sequence goes on from CM060934.1 coordinate 211,558,904, forward strand.
TGATATAATGATCAATACTTATGATTTTAGTGAATTAAAATAAAGAGTATGACGTTCTTTTTGATCTTTGAGAAGATTCTTGTGATATTGATTACTCTTTAGTTGATTTTCAATTACATACTTATCACAGTATGGCATTATGGTTATTATACGTTTTTGTCATATCTCTTATTCTATATCATTTCATCTGATATTTATAGTTAGACTGATCCGTTTATTATTTTCTTATTAAATAATACTCGGGTCAGACCGAGATGTTACAGGTGCTTCTACTTGACTCCTCTTCTGGTGTTTACTATTCCGACTTTTGCCTAACTACTTAGATTTGTAGTTCATTTTGTTGTATGCATTTGAGATATAGACTCTATGATGTATACTTATTCTCTTGTGTAGCACTTGTAACTATTCTTTTGTGATATTGTGATCTTGTTTGACCACTACTCTGATGTACACTTTTATGTGTAATAATCATATCTTTTTCCGCCTTTGTGATATGAATTATCTGTGACTGATTTGTGTTGTGTTTATTTCTATATTTGTTTTCGAAGATATTATAGCCACCATGTAGTAGCTTTGAGTTTGTGGCGGTATTTCGGATTTCCTCTTGAAAAGAAATGCAAGTTATATTTTATCTGGCATATTGATGCTCGCACAATGCCGTTACACGGATGGTCGCTCCTCAACTGCCTTATTCTCCGTGCTAGTTGATGGCATTACACCGTAGTGTCCTTGACTAGCATGGGTATAGAGGTGGGGCGTCACACTTAATGTATGTAGTATAATGGAAAAAATAATTTTACCATTTTTATTTATATACACATATATGTGTATACACGTATACATATTTACATTAACATATATTTTTAGGATTTATTAAAAGAAGACTAACTACATACTGAGATTATTTAAATAGTTTAAGTTTGAGGTTATATATGTAACTAAAAGATATGGATTGAAATAAAAAATATTAGGAAAGTAACGGTGGTGTTGTAACGACCCGTAATTTTTTATAATTAAAAATATTAAACTAAATAAGATTATTAAATTTAATATTGTGAGAAATTAAAATTTATGATTAATTTATGACAAAAGTATCTAGAATATGATTTAATAATGTTGTTTGAATGTTTTGACAATTATTTTAATGTAATTTAAATCAATTGAAATAATTGTAAAGTTAATTTGGTTATAACTGTTAATAAGGAATTCAAATAATTGTTGGAATTAATATACTTAAGCATTACAGTTAATTAGAGTTAAGATAACAACTGTATAATATGAACGTAATAAAATGTAAACTAATGTTAATTATATTTATATGGTATTAGATGATTGAATAAAAAGACTGTAAATCAAAATAAAATAATTTAGTGGAATTTAAAATAATTAACTGGAATTTTATAATGATTGAAATTGAACTTTGAAATTTATGTAATATTTAAATATTAAATTTAACATGGAAAATTTATTCTAAAGGATTATTGATTTCTATGTAATCAAGACTGATAAAATTGTTAACTTCTAATTTTGAATTTAAAAGTAATTAAATCAATTTACTAATAATTTATTTAATTAACGTGAGAATTAGCCGTTTTAGCTACTGTCTCAGATTTCGATGAAACCAGATTCATCGGATCCATAGCAGTGAATTATTATAGATTTTCAAGTTTCGTAGCGATTTGACTTATCGTTTGATCGTGCGAGCTCGAAACGTATAGAAATCAATGAATATAAGTTAAATGAATTTAATTCGATTTTGTAAGCTAACTTCTATGTACAATGGATTTGGAGTTTGAAACTAGTTCCACTGAGTTTAAAAATATCGAAAATCTATAGTTCGATGTATTGAATGACCCATTTTCGTTTCGAAAACGAAACAGGCTTTTTAGCTCGTCGTTATCGTTTCAACCCAATTCGATATGTCCGTTCATTCTTATCTATCTTTGTGCATATAAATAGATTTCTTTTTTGCAACTCTAGCAGCCTTTTTGTTGTTCATATACGTACTATTATTTCCATCTGCTTATTCCTATATCTTCTCTCCAATAGCAGAAACCTAATTTTCCAAATTCCAAACCCTATTTTCAATCTAAAATTAAATATCGAAATTCAAACTCCTCAAACCATAGAAAATTATATATCATTGGAAAGTTTTCGACGAGCGCAATTTATCGCTATAATTCGTTTTTGCAACCGAATCACGGCTTGGCCAGAAATTAGCGATCTTTCTTAGCCGTCCATTCCTAGGGTTTTTGATCCAATGGTGGTTCGTCGATTTTACGACGATCAGAGGGTGCTAAGTGGTAGAGGACGAATAGAGGAGTGCATCCATGGTGTTAGTTCATCTCAATGGCACTCGGATTACTTCGATTTTCAAAACTATTTTTACTATATAAACCATTCCAATACTCAAACCATTTTATATCAAACTATTTTAAACTATTAAAACTATATCAAACTATTTTAAGACTGTTAAAACTATTTTTAAAAAATTTAAAATATTTTAAACTATTTTTGACTATCTAAACTATTTTTCTAAAATTCAAACTATGCCTGGCTGAATTGTTTATATTTAAATCCTTGATTTAAAGGTGAATATGGGTATTTATGTTATAACCTACGTTGGAATTTGAAATGATATTCTCTAGTAAAATGACAAATTTTGAGTAAATATGATGGTTTTGAAATGAGAGATATTTTGAATTGAATATGGTATTTTGATATCAAATATGAATCGATTTTGGAAATGTAAAGAACCAACCGATGTGAAATAAGCATTTGGTTGTTAAGGAGACCAAGATCAGATATTGTCATACTCTCTGCCAATACCAAAAACCACTTTAATAACTATGCATGTGGTGGAGAATCCAGAACGAAGTATGATGGTTTGGTGAACACTACTGGAATAAAGTAAGGGAACGATGATGGATAGCCTTGACTTTCAGATCATAATTGAAATGACTAAAACATGAGCAATACCTGGGCTAAGTGGGGCCGCTCCCCCTGTCGAGCATGCTTCTTCGAAACCATATTCATTACTTTGTATCTGAGTGGTGCCCACCTTTGATCATGGGAGTGTATCTCCAGGTGAGCGGTAGTATCTGCTATGCGTTATCACCATCCCGGTTCTGCAAAATGGTAGTATCCTACTTTGGACATTGCCTCGTGTGCCTTGTCATATTTATCTCGATTGGACCCACTACGAGTTTGGTTTGTGTCATACACTATGGAGTGCCCTCTGATAGCCCTCCAGTTTACAGAGGAATTACGGTACCGCATAACATACGATGCTTATATAAAAATGTGTTTAGGGGGATATGGGCAATGCCTTAACACTATTTTATTACTTTACTTAATGCTGACATAGTAAAATAGCGTATGGTATTACATATGTAGATAGTTTAAAGGATCTTTAGGAGATGAAACCTCAAACATCTCTTAAGTAAGTGCACGTACGTTATACACTGAATAGGAGATGTAAAATCCCATAAACATCTCTAAAGTCGTTACACTCATATTTATTTATATTGATTTAACTTACATAATATCTTTTAGTTCTGCCTTGAGCGTTTTGTCTTTTAATTATGCTCGGGTTGTCCTGGGCTTTTTAGTGTTGAAGACATTATTTCTTATAGGATGAAGACGGAGTTTGGTATTGTATTGCTAGTATTATTTTGTTGCAACATGTTGTTCAGCTGCATTTTCCTATTATACCTATTGTATGTATAACTCTGATTTGTATTGTGAGGTGTACTCAAATGTATTTGTAAAACAGCTTCATGAACTGTTCATTTGATTATTATATTTTTTAATTCCCCTGTGAAATTCTGTGCTTTGTTTTTCCTTCTTTTCTTTTATTTTCTTATTTACCATTAACAATCTCCCTTTTGAATGGTTTGAGTTGACTTGTGTGGTTTATTGTCGATTTGAACCATCCAAAAAGGTGGGTCATTATAGTCGGTATCAGAGCTTTGATTTAGTGATAACTTTAGCTTTGTGGGGTTTGACTCATTAGAGACTGGGTAGTTATACCTTAGAACGAGTTGTTTGAGTTTGTGTGTATGTATGTATGTATGTATGTATGTATATGAGAGCATATTTGTTAGTGTTATAAAAATGTTTTTGTATCGTCTTAGTTTGTTCTGTTTAGTATTTATAAATTTTGATCGGTATATAGGACGCTATAGCATAGATAGGTTCTAAACACTGAATAGGACAGCCTGACATAATATTGTTTTTGAATAGGTAATGAAATAATTTCACCTAGTATTATATTTTGTATATAAAAGAATATTTTTTATAAATGGATATAGTTGTATGTGATATGGTTATTAGGAAATGAAATTTTATAAATATTGGTTACAGAATTGGACATACAAATAAAAATGTACATGAATTAGAATTTGAAAACTTAAGCTCCTGGTTTTGAAATTATTTTTCAAAAGATTTTGGAATATGATATTAGTATTATTTGGAAGTACTATTAGATATAAAAGTTTTCAATGTGATTTAAAAGAAATGTTTTTAAAGGAAATAAGTTCTGTACTCCCCTCTTTTATCGTTGAAAAATAATTTCGATGATGACGGCCACATCATCGACATTCATTTTTGAGTTCAAAGTGGGAATGCCATTGCAGTAGCTTTACTACACTTTTGTTTTCATAAACAAATCTTAATTTTAAATTTTTAAATATGATTGGATATATAAAAGATATGAGTGAGTGTGTGTGTGTGTATTATTTTAAAATGATTTAAAATGGAACGGGTGGTTAGTTCTTAAATTTCTACAAATTAGGGATTTCATTTATTATAATGAAATGAAATCTTAATTATTTTAATAATTGGAACTTCTAAAATGAAAAATAAGGAATTTGAAACTAAGTGATTAATGAAAATAAAAAGAAAATTAGAGATTGTAACTTGTAAATTTAAAAGATAGTGAAAATTCAGAAGATATGAACTATCAAACATTTTGTTAACTAAATTGAATAAGATAAACTTATGTAATATTCAGTTATATTCTATAAACATATATAAAACTTAACTGAAATATTTAATAAGTTGAAATGTTAAATTTAGATATGTAATAGAATCTTATACAAGTAAAATCTTAATAATAAAAGTGCTTTAAAATGAATATATATTTAAGAATGAAAAACCAAGATGTACAAGTAATGTTGTAAACATGAGTTAAGTCTTAAATTGCTTAATAACTAAATTGAATAGTAACAATGAATATCACTTAAGTAAATGATTATGAACTTAAGAAAATGGTGAAATGATCTATAAATAGTTTAATTTTAATTGATACTATATATAAAGAAATAAATGGGAATCTAAGTTAAGAAACTTATATAACATTTTAGGAATTGATTATTGATGTTCTAAATAATTGAATGGAAAATAACATATGTAAGTAAATAAATGTAAATTAATGGAAATGACATTGTATGATTGAGTGAAAATAAATAAAAGGTAAATAATGTGAAAAGAGACCAATAGAACAAACTCAAATAATATTTAAATTCCTTATTGTTTGACTTATGGGATGTTGGGAAAGGATCCTTCTAATTGTTTGAGGTAGAATGAATAATCTATTAAGTAATTATCTAAGGCTGTTGAGCGTAGAGTACACTTGATAGGTTATTTATCACCCATGTATGATTAGAAGTTTCTGAAACTGAACAAACCATTAGTTTTGGTTTCTACGAATGTATGATGGATTTCTTTGCTGCATATGATGGTCGAGCGGTTTTGTTTGCATATGTTTTGTGTTGATTTGCTTTTGTTACTAATTGAAACAAATAAATATTTCTCTTTACATAATTCTCATTATTTTGGATTATATAAGTGAAATACAGGTTTATGGAAGTAATAACTACTGCATTTGGTTTCATAAATAAAGTTTGTTTGCTCGACAAATAGGTACATTTTCGGATTATGGTTTTTGTAACGATATTTTAATTTTTTTCCATGGTTTGGGATGTTTATTACTAAAATGTGATATATAAATTGTAATTGTTGATATTATTGTATTCCGGACCAATCCGTACAAAGGAGACTCTACCGAAATTTTTCGTAAATTTAAGACAGAATATTTTTTGTTTGAGTTATTTTCAAATTTTTATTAAAATATTATGTAGACTAATTGTTTATAAATTGATTATTATAAAATTACATCAAGTTTCTTAATTCCTCCTTTTCCATTTCGAGGACAAAAAATTTTGAGTGGGGGGAGAGTGTAACGACCCGTAATTTTTGATAATTAAAAATATTAAATTAAATAAGATTTTGAAATTTAACATTGCAAGAAATTAAAATTTATGATTTATTTATGAGAAAAATAACTAGAATATGATTTAATAATGTTAATTGAATTTATGAACAACTATTTTCATGTAATTTAAATCAATTGAAATAACTATAAAGTTAATTTGGTTATAATTATTAATAAGGAATAAAAATAGCTGTTGGAATTAATGTATTTAAGTATTACAGTTAATTTTTGTCAAGATGACACTGTAGAATATGAACGTAATACAATGTAAATTAAAGTTAATTATATTCATATGGTATTGGATGATTAAATAAAAAGAGTGTAAATCAAATAAAAGAATTTATTGGAATTTAAATTATAATTAACTGGAAAATTAAGATTGATATTAAATTATAATTTATTGGAATTCAAATATTAGATTTAACATGGTAAATTTATTTTAAGGATTATTAATTTCTATGTAATCAAGATTGATAAAATTGTTAACTTCTAATTTTGAATTTAAAAGTAAATAAATCAATTTAATAGTAATTTAATTATTTAACGTGAAAATTAGCCGTTTTGGCCACTATCTTTGATTTCGACGAAACTAGTTTCATCGGATCCGTAACAGTGAACAATTGTAGAATTTCAATTTTTGTGGCGATCGGACTTATCGTTTGATCATGCAAGCTCGAAGCGCATAGAAATCAATGAATATAATTTAAATGAATTTTATTCGATTTTGAAAGCTAACTTCTGTACACAATGGAATTGGGTTTGAAACTGGCTCCATTGAGTTTAAAAATATCGAAACCTATATTTCGAAATATTGGATGACCCATTTTCATTTCAGAAATGAAATGAGCTTTTCAGGTCGTCGTTATCATTTCAACCCAATTCTATTTGTCATTCATTCTTATCTTTCTTTGTCCATATAAATATATTTCTTTTCTGAAACCCCAACAGCCTTTTTCTTATTTCTATACGTACTATTATTTCCATCTGCTTATTTCTATCTCCTCTCTCCTATGGCAGAAACCTAATTTCCAAATTCCAAACCCTAATTTCAATTTGAAAATTAATTTTCGAACCTCAAATCATAGCCAATTATATATCATTGGAAAGTTTTCAACGAGTGCAATCTACTGCTGCATTTCATTTTGTAATCGATCATGGTTTGGCTAGAAACTGGCGATCTTTCTCAGCCATCCATTCCTAGGTTTTCGATCCAACAGTGGATCTTTGATTTTACGCGAATCGGAGGATACTGCGTAGTAGAGGGAAAATAGAGGAGTGCATACATGGTGTTAGTTCATATCAATAATGCTCGAAGTCGCCAGAAATTGGCCATATGAGTCGCGGCAGTGGAGATTTGATGTGGCGAGGTGGAGGCATCGCGTATGGCGGCGGCTAAGGTGAGAGATCGCCTGGAGATGTGCGTCACGCTCGTGGTCTCTAATCACGATGGCATCGCTCTTGGAGGCGTGCGACAGAAGGGGGATGTAGGCGGCTATTGATGTTGAGTTTGATCTGTAGGTGGACAAGGGTTTCAGAGAGGTAGAAATTACGATCATACCCTTTCTTTTTATTTTATTATAATTTTAATTTTTCAAACCTTCTAATATCGATAACTTCTTCATACGAGCTCGGATTTGGATGTGGTTTTCTCCATTGAAGTCATATCGAAATTTCAGACAATATAGAATCGGTTTGATTGGATTCTAAGAGTTTGAATTTCGGGCATTATTTGGATTTTAAATCAATTTGAAATCAAAGGTGAGTGTTTTAGCCCACTCATAACTACTAAACCATCTTATGGTTAAAATAAATTTAAATGCGATTAGAAATTTATTGATTGTTGTTTGGTATATTTAAATTGTCATTCGAATTTAATTTAAAGTTATATTGAATTTAATTGCCATTTGAATTAATATTGGAATTGAACTGCTAGTTAAATACCTGATAATGATTACCAGTTAATTGTTGTGATTTACTGGCTGATTGGGATGTAGATTGTGATGGATGCTTAATTGTTGACATTTTGGATATTTTGACATTATGTTTATTTTATATGTTGTTATCACACTCCAAGTTCCCTTAGTTATTATTAGGAAAATCACTATGCCTTGAAATAATACATATCCGAATGATCTTATAGATTAGGGAAAAATCATCATGGGTTGAAAGGACAAACCTAAGCGATTTTATGGATATGGAAAATTGTGATTCGAGATACAGGTTGAAATGATATATATCCATAAGTATAAATTTATTGTGGGTTGAAATGATATATATCCGTATCACTTGACCATAGAGTGGAAATACGGACACTGGATTGGTTAAATTAAATGGTTTGAAAAAAATCTTAAATTCAGACTTTTGATTAAATGTTATTGTTTTAAAGGAAATAAATTATAGATTTATAGGAATTTAATTATTTTCTAATTCAAGTTGGAAAGTTGAAATTGAAATGGTTAAAATGAAATTGTTTAAGAATTTAATTGGGAATGTAAACTTAAAATCGATATTACTTTAATTCAGAAATTTGAATTATTTTGAAAATTTGGGTCTTAAATTTTAACAATGAAGTTAAATTTGACATAAGTGGTTTAAATAAGTAAATTGAAATTGGGCTTGTAACTGAAATGAATTAAAATGGATTAAAATAAGAATGGAATTGAATTTAAATCATTGATTTGAACTGTTGAATCAAAATTCAAGTTAAAAAAGAAAGTTTCGAAAACTAAAGTTATTTCGAATTGAAACTGAAATCACATTGATTTGGAATTAATTCAAAATCGAGTCGTTTGAATTGAAAGATTAAAAATTAAGTTTGTTAATTTGAAATCTGGAAATGATCCAGATTTGTTGAAATGGAAGAAACAGTTTGATTTGATACTATTTTCAAAATAAATTATTTTAATATGTACTGTTTGAAATCTATTATTTTAAAATTAGAATTATTTAGATTTTCATATCTATTTATAAACCATTCCAATACTCAAACCATTTTATATTAAACTATTTTAAACTATTTTAAGCTATTTTAAACTATTTTAAACTATTTAAACCATTTTAAACTGTTTTAAGCTATTTTAAAACCATTAAAACTATTTTATACTATTTTAAACTATTTAAACCTTTTATGACTATCCAAACTATTTTTCTAAAATTCAAACCATGCAACATTGAATTGTTTATATTTAAATCCTTGATTTAAAGGCGAATATGGTTAAACGATGTTATAACCTACGTTGGAATTTGAAATGATATTTTCTTGTGGAATGACATATTTAGAGTAAATATGATGGTTTTGAAACGAGGCATATTTTGAATTGAATATGATATTTTGATATCAAATATGAATCGGTTTTGGAAATGTAAAGGAACCAACCGGTGTGAAATTAGTGTTTACTTGTTAAAGAGACTGGGATCAGATATTGTCATACTCATTGCCAATACTGAAAACCACTTTAACAACTATGCACATGGTGGAGAATCCAGAACGAAGTAGGATGATTTGGCGAATGCTACTGGAATAAAGTAAGAGAACGATGATGGATAGCCTTGACTTTCGGGTCATAATTAAAATGACCAAAACATGAGCTATACCCGAGCCAAGTGGGGTCGCTCCCCCTATCGAGCATGCTTCTTTGAAACCATATCTATTACTTCGTGATTTGATTGGTGTGCACCTTTGATTATGAAAGTGTGTCTCGAGGTGGGCGGTAATAGCTGTTATGTGTTACCACCAGACTGGTTCTGCAAAATGGTAGTATCCTACTCTAGGCATTGCCTCATGTGCCTTGTCATGTTTATCGTGATTGAGCCCACTACGAATTTGGTTTGTGTCGTACACTATGGAGTGCCCTCTGATAGCCCTCCAGTTTACGGAGGAATTACGGTATTGCATATACTATGTTGCTCATATAAAAATGTGTTAAGAGAGATATGGGTAACTCCTTAATGCTATTTTAATACTTTACTATAGACATATTATAATAGCGTATTGTATTACATATGTAGATAGTTTAACGGATCCGTCGAAGATGGAATCTCAAACATCTCTTAAGTTATTACACGCACATTATACACTGGATAGGAGATGTAAAATCTCGTAAACATCTCTGAAGTCGTTACACTCATATTTATTTTTATTAATTTAACTTACATATAAGATCTTTTAGTTCCGACTCGATTGTTTTGTCTTATCACTATGCTCGGGTTAGCTTGAGCTTTTCAATGCTGAAGACATTATTTCTGGAGGACGAAGATGGAGTTTGGTATTATATTACTAGTATTATTCCATTGCATCATGTTATTATGATGTATTTTCCAATTATACCTATTGTATGTATAACTCTGATTCATATTGTAAAGTGTAATCAAATATATTTGTAAAACAGTATCATGAAATGTTTATTTGATTATTATATTTTATCATTCTGATGTGAGATTCTGTGTTCTGTTTTTCCTTCTTTTCTCTTATTTTCTTATTTTCCACATTAACAATCCTCCCTTTTGAATGGTTTGATTGACATGTGTGGTTTATTGTCGATTTAGACAGTCCAAAAAGGTGGGTTGTCACAGATAGGGTGGGCCTGTAAATAATTATAGAAATGTCAAAATGTTTGTATTTGAAACCAATTTTTTACAATTTAATGTATGATGAATTTACTAAGATAAATGAATAATGAATTAAAATTTCATTATCGTTTATGCATATAAATGGTAATTTAGTTTAGAAAACAAACTTGCATAGTTTTTTTCTTCTAGGACAACACGCATAGAAATTGTCCACAAGAACACTTTATTTATGCGCATGCCAAAATTATCGTTTCCCATGCCATCATACCTTATGCTTCCACACTCCTCATGTTGTGCTACACATGCACTGCCCCACAGCTAATAGTAGGTGTTTCCCATAGCCGCCACCCCCTACCGATGCCTAAAAAACAAAACCACACCTCTGCTAATCGTTTGCTATGCGACCTATATCTTCTAGCTATTAACAATATTATTGCTCACTCATCTTGCTCACCAATCAATAATTAATGAAAAAATAGCAACATGTAAAAAATGATATTATACGGTATCGCTATATGAGAAAATAATGTAAAAATAAATATACAACTACAAAATTCTACCGAGTCGTATCTTTTAACCAAAAAATGATAATACAAGGCACGGAAAACTATTACACGACTAAATTGAATTATAATTGATGTTTGTAAGTTCGGTTAAAATAAAACCGATACTATATTGTAGCATTATAAAATAATTTATGAAATATAGCATGATAAATATTAAAAAAAAAATGATACAGTATTTACGAAGCTATGTACTAGTAATATAAATTAATTTCTGAAAATGGTGTAATAAATTTTCAAAAAATAAAATCAAAATGATACTAGAAAGTGGAGTTTAAAAATATTAATTTAAAAATGATATATAATTCATTAATCAAACTACAAATTAAGAAAACGATAATGCACTTCATTAAATGATATTATAATCCATAATGCTATTATAAAATAATATTGTGAGATAAAGTATATACATCATCTAAAAAGAAACTATAATTATTTATATACATCATCTAAAAAGAAACTATAATTATTTATAAACTACTACTATAATTCAGAAACTGCTATTATAGTTCATAAAATGCTAATATAAAATAGCATTATAAATAAAAATATACATAACTATTATTGTATACAAAAACAATAAATGATACTATAAGTATCATTGCTACACACATCTAAAAAGAAGCTACAATTGTTTACAAGTTGCTATTACAATTTAAAAAAGCTATTATATTTCAAAAACTGCTACTACAATTCACAAAATGCTACATACGATGAAATGTCATTATGAACAAAAACATACATAACTATATTTATTCAAAGAAACAAAAAATGATATTACACAGTAACATTACTACACGTACAACGAACTTACAAAATAAAGTGCTGCTGCAATTTTGAAAAGCTAATATAATATAGAAAGTCCTACTATAATTTATAAAATGCTACTATTAAATATCATTACGAACCGAACTATATATAGTTTAATCTATTTAAAAAACAAATAATGATATCAAACAATAGATTACTATACATATATAAAAAGATGTTACAAAATGATGAAATGATATTACAAAATATATTTTTAATCTGCAAATGCTACCGAAAAATAGTGTTAGAAGTAGAAATATCAATAATTATTCTATTTTCAAAAAAAAAAATTGATACTACTCAGTATCATCATCTATTGTTATCTCTTTCTTTCCCAATTCCATGTTGCTTAGCTCTAATCACATCAGACACTACTCCTCTGTCGTTGTTACAACACATAATTCTTAACAATCTTCGTGTTAATCTACAGCACAATCTTGTCCTTCCATCATCTTCAAACTCGTCGCACTACTCTCCATCATCGTTATCCCCGAGCTCAAGTCCACCACCAGAAAGATGTTGCACCTTCGCCGAGATCTACCGCACCACTTTGCCTCTATCCAGACTCCAGCATGTGAAATACGCAACCCTAAACTAGCTTGTTCTTGTGCCTAAAACTTTTTCCTTCGACTCAAAATGAAACAAACTTTATCCTTCACATGTAAAAATAAAATGCATGTCCTGGGTTTAAATTTTTTTGAAATTTTGTCGTTCTTGTTAGTTTGATTGTTGTTTATATTATGTGAATTATATATCTAGATATTTGAATGAAAAAAAAAACTCTACCACTTATGTTGACATAAATTTGATATACAAATTGAATTATATTTTTAGGATTTATTACATGAATTAACATATTTGTTAATTGACTATGTTCGAATAGTTTAAATTCAAGATTACATAGTTGATTTAAATATATAATATTTTGTGATATGGAGGAGGGTTTTGTAAATAACTGTAGAAATTTCAAAATGCAGGCATTTGATGTTAAAAAAATTGCAACGCATTAATTTATTAATGTAAATGAATTATAAATTAAATTCATAATTACTACTTATGTATATAACTATGTTGTGTGATTGATGTATTTGTATATCCAAATGAATTTTATTCTGTTCCTGTTAATATGAATATGATAAAAATATGAAATTTCCGTATTTCTATGATTTATGAGACAAATCACTGAAAAGTACCTACTGAATTAATTAAAGTAGTTTTAAGATTAAACGATCGGTTCTAATATATGATGTTAAATGAAAAATGTTACAAGTAGACTTAAGGGTTCTGTACAAAGTTATTGAAATTTTAAAATAAAGGTATTTAAAGTTTAAAAAACATAATTTTGTAATGTGTTGTATGATGAATTCATTGAGATAATTGAATTTGCTATTATTGTTTGGTAGAAATTTGGATACACCCCTTATTTTCACAATTGATGCGCGAAAGCCCTTTATGAAAAATATGTTTTAAATTACACCCCAGATATTATTTTGAACAATTTTTTGGTTTTAATGAAAATCGAATCTGAACCCAATCACATTTTCTATGATTAAAAAATTTAAAAAATTCATTTTTTTGCAAAGAGCAAATATTTGATTTTTTTAATTTTTTTCACGAAAGCGAAATATTTTTAGTTTTTACTACAAATAACTATAGTTTAGATAAAACTAAAAATAAAGCTATTTTTATTTGTTTTTTTAGAATGGACAACTGTCTATTCTGAAATTTAATGAGCATTTTTTATAAAGGTGCCTTATTTATTATGTATATGTCGTATGTCATATATTTTACTTTGATAAAAAAGACGGTGTACCACTTTTGCTAATATGAGTGTTGTGTACATATTAAGATTTCATAATTTAGGTAACGGACTAACTAATACCATTTAATTGTACTTTCCTAATTAGTTTTAATTGAAAATGCATAATTAAATTTAATATATGGACAGAAATGTAAATATTGGAGGAAAAATGAGGTGGATTTTGTAAATAATCATGTTAATTTTCAATGTAAGTTTTTGAAGTCAAAAGGAGAACTTTACAACACAATGCATGATAAATTTATCAAAATAAATGAATTTCAAATGAATTTTTTTATTCTTAGCCTGTTTGACTCATACATCATAACCAAACAAAAAATTAATCTACCATTTCGGTTGGTACAATAGTGGTATACATGTTGCAATTATTACTAAGAAGTATTTATTAGAAGTATTAATAAATATATTAGGTAACAGAATTTATTGAAACAATTAATATTTTGAATTATGTAATAAATATAGGTATATGGATTTGAATATAATATGATAGGTGGTGACATACGAATTATTTGTAATTAATTGTATAAAGTTTTTGGTGTATGTCTCTGAATATAAAATAATGAAAGAGATTTAGTAAAACAAATAAAAATTGATAAATTAACAAATTTGAAAATAAAAGTAATTTGAGGGAAAACTTTTAAAATCAATTAATTAATCTAGAAATTCTTCTGCTTGCTGTTAACAGATTATGCACCATTAGTAAATGCAATGGCTACAAAAGTCAACAAAGGAACATCCCTTAGAGTATTCCCAACTGATGTTAAGGTTGGGAATTATCCGACCCCCAACCGGGGATTGGTCACTCTATTTTGGGTTGCCTTGGCAACCCGTAAGGTTGCCAAAGCAACCCAATGGGTCATAGGGTTAGCCGACTTTCATATAGCCGACTAAACCCCTTATGCAGCAACGACCAAAAAATGACCATTGCCACATAACTGGATTTAATAAAGCCGGCTAAAGGCAACAGTCATTTTTTTGACGTTGTCTTCTTCCCTACTATAAGATTCCACAATTTAACAATTTTTTACACAAATTCATTCAACATTTATAACTCTCTTTAAACAATTATCTATATGCAATTTCAATTATGTCAAATATTCAAAAAGGAAAATCACAAAAAAAAAAAAATCATATCCTAATTTCCTATAACGGCATAGACCGGATAATAAAAATTCATCTCAATCAATCAGAATAAGTACAATCCTCAGCATAGTCGAATTCAACATCATTCTCAAAACCCTCAACAACAAAACCAAAATTCAAATTTTGGTTTTCCCCAATGAATTCCAAATTTGTATCATTCTCCATAAAATCAAAACTCGTATCATTGCCAAAAATTTCGTATCATTACCAGAACTCCAAAAATTCAAATTATACCTAAAATACGTCATTTCAAAAAAACTATAACTGATCCAAATTACGTGTCTTTCAATGGCCAGCAATGGTCAATAGTATCTTACCACTGTCAAAATTTGACAAGAAATCTAAATAATAAATCTGAAGATAATGCCTAGGAAAACCAAGAAGTGCAATTCACAGGCAATGAAACCATCGAAGATGTTTATAGGAATCCTAGTTTGTCTACTGCTTAAGCAAGGGAAAGCAGACAACGAGAATCAATATTAATTAATCTCCTAATGCAAAAAGTCAAAATACGCCGGCAAATGGTCCAAAAGAATGGAAATGGTCATCGGACAAGCTAGCTAAATTAGCATTCCATTAGGTTGAATGTTCTAAAGACAATAAGATAAGTAGGAGCCAAACTGAAAGTACTATTTGGAACAGTGTCTGCAATTTGTTCAACTATCAATCTCCAAACAATCTTCCAAGAACCGTTGATTCTTTGAAGTCATCATGGAAAAAAAATTCCTCTTGTCAATGATGGAAAGAAATAATGGTCGGGTTGCATACACGAGAACAAAGTGGGTCAAACAACATGGATTTGGTGATGATTTTAAATTTGTAATTCAAATTCTCGTGTTTGTGTTTTAATAGTATTGCATCATCTATAACTTAATCAAGCAAATGCATTGTATATGTCCGAACATAATAATCAAATGTTCAACCTACAACATTGCTACGACCTACTCTCACGTGAGGAAAAATGGAGTCCAGTGCGACAAGAACACAATGTTATGTTTCTTCCTAGAAAGATAAGTGATGAATCAAGTCCTGAAAGTTTTGACCCACATGAAGACACACCCTTCACCACTAGTACAGGGGGTAGGCCTTCGAAAAAGTACAAGGGGAAGAAAAAATCCACCACTGTTTACACTGCACACGATGAACATATTGGTGAGCGCATGGTGGTCATTGAAAATGCAAATAAGTTATATATAGAAGCAAAAGAAGTGAAGAAGCATGAGAGGGTTAAGGATATACAACGGCTTCATGATGAAATACAACAATTAAGAGTTGACAAGCTAGAGTTAAGAAATAAGAATTAGCTAGACAATAAAGAGATGATGATTTGGTTCTTTTATGTTGCAACATAAATGAACTTAATCCAAACAAAGATTGTTTATAAGGCAAATTGAGGACTAACATAGACGTCAAGGAGGCTTATAAGAAGTTATGTTCATACTATGTATCTTACTATTAAGGTATCTTGCATTTGCACTGTTGTTGTTACCGTTACTGTTCTTGTTTCTCTTTTTGTTATATTTTTTTAATGCTATTGTTAATGCTATTATCATTCTATTGTTTTCTCATTGATGTAACCAAATAACATTGGATTCACAGTACAATACATACTAAAAATTCGAATATAAATGCTGTTACAATGCGTCAACTTAAGGAACTGAGCTAGCCCATAGGGGAAGAAATGGATGAATTTCAAAAAAATTAACCATTTTGGATCTTTAACGGGCCTATGAAGTCGATATATACTTATAAATTTTTTAACTTTATTTTAAATAAAATCAATATTTTATTCAATTTTATAAATGAAGTTTAACTTTAATTTAATGTGTATATAAATTAGAGTACATCAAATATACTCTTATTTACTTAATTGGGTGTAATGGTAACTTATTAAATTCATATAGAGAAGGAAACTTTTCATTTCCTATCTCTTAAATTATTCAATTAATGACGGAGCATAAATTTATATAGAGAAGGAAAATTTTTATTTCTTCCCCTTAACTCACTAAATTAATGATGGGCATAAATTTTTATAGAGAGAGAAACCTTTCATTTCTCTCTTTAATTAAGTTGATTGATCATATGAATGTCATTAAATAGCAACATATATATGGCATGAATATAAGTATAAATAAATCTATGTTATAGTGTAAATTCTGTAAGTGCAACATGATAGCTGTTATCAATTGATGGCAAGGTGTAGAATATAAGCAAAATTAAATGGATAGCTAATCACATAAGGAAAAAATGGGAAATAAATAAAGGGTAACAATGATGATTGAAACAATTTCCCATTTTGTAAACTTAATTAACGCAATATATAAAATACAAATTATAGGCATCATAATACAAGGATATAAACAGAAGAATATGTATATTATTGCCTCATTTAAATTGTTTCCTCCTTTTGGAAAGAGATCTAATCACACTCTGAAATATGAAACACATGTAATAAATTTTATATATGCAAACATACATATAAAATTAATTGTGTGTATATAAGATTAAATCTAATCTTTCTACTTGGTAAAAATTAGAATTTATAGCAATCAATTCAAAAGTAGGTTTACTGTCAAAGCATTAATTGTATGTATGTAATATTCAATAAAATATCTCCAACTAATACAAACTAGAGACTATAAATCAAATTAAAATGTAGATTTATTCTGAAAACATCTTCCTTTTTTTAATTTCCAAAATAATACGAACTTAAAATACATACATGTGAACTTTCAAATCCAAAATAACATTTTTATATGATTTATAACACGAACCTTCGATAAAATGCTGTAATATTCATAAACAAATTTTAGCGTAATTTTTTAAAATAAAATCCAATCAAAACAATATGAATGTACAAATTTTAGATCTAAAGGATTAAACTTTGAATTGAATGTTTACAATACAGATCTATAATAAAACATTGTATTCAAACACATATAGATTTTAATTCTAACTTGACATAATAAGAACCTAATTGATAAATTGAACATACAAAATTTATAATCTAAAAATTGGACTTTAAATTGAATGTTTACAACATAGCTCTAAGCAAAACATTATTTTTAAACATATACAACTATTAGTTGTGATTTTTAAACAAAACGCCAATAGATTCATTCAACAAACAATTCAAGCTATACAAACAATTCTCAATTTAAATGAGGTAGCGATATGTACATACAAATTATGATGACTAAAATTTTCTTTTAATAAGTATTACATAAAATATCATTATCTATTAATGAAAAAATACCTCATTATCCAAAGCCTTAAGAAAAACTTGAAAATGGACTCCCCTCGGGATGTTGTCTAGAGGTCACACCATGAATGACTAATCAAATCTCCTAGATTCAGAAATCAGCCCTCGGATGTTGCAAAGATCAGGAGGAATAAACCACCTTTCATAATTGATTTTATTTGTATTTAATTTTAGGAATAATTGAAGCCATGGAAGATTTTATATTTTCAGCCATTAGAGAATGAGAGAACCATAAAAGTTATAGAAAAAAGAATGAAAAATTAGAAACTCAATTGTACATACAAATGAATTAGAGAATATGTTTTATGTGAAAGAAGGAAACTTTTCCCATTCTTTAATCAAAACTTCTCTAATTAATTCTCTTGATTAACTTTCTCTTTTCAATCCTATTTCTTTACAGTTGAAAATTACGTGTCATTGAATGACATAAGATTCTATAAATTAATGCATGTAATTATCTTTTGTTTAATTACAATGATGTCATATATTAATGTGCGTAAATAGAAATTTTATAAATGCATTCAATAATTACAAATAGCTCCCAAACATCAAATAAAGTAAACAATACTTAATATTTCTCAAATATTAATTAATTTAATTAATTTACAACTTTTTATAAATTAATTAAATCATGTGGTTTTTCGGAGAATTCATCATTACGGTTGTGCGACTCAAAGGTGTAAATTCAGTCAGCGATCAATACTGAACGGTTCAAATATTAACGTTCACATGTCACTTAGTAGGTTATGTGACATTTTAGCTTAATTCATTGCTTACACATCTTTTGGTAAAATCCAATTTTGCTTATTATGGGTGGTACCTAATAGTGACAGTTATTTACGCCAATTCTCTTCGTCAAAACTATATCACTTTGGATTTATGGAATTTGGTAATGGTCAAAATTCTAATATCATCCACATTCAATTTTATAGTCCAAACGCAAATTTCTTGGTTCAATAATAACAATGATTATTATCCAAAATGCTCTGGTTAGAGACTTTGACTTTTAGTTGACTTGAGTTGACCATGATACTAACCCTATATAACTGAGGAGACGAATCCTCTCTTAGATAGTGCTTCACTTCCAACACTTCCACTCAACCCAGCTATAGTCATTCAATGGAACATCATGCCATGATTTGACTATAATCAAAGCAAAGCTTTCATATTAAAGATCCACGGTATTCTCAAGTCGAGAGAACCGTGTAAATCAGTCATATCAATATTTTCTGTTTGACCTTAATTATATATTAACCAACAGAAAACTATCGAATGAGTCGTTCTATGGTTATCCAATAGCTATCAGTACGTAACCTCTAGGTGCCCCTAGTAGTCATGGATAATACACTGCCCAACATTTGGATACGTTACATACTCTAGTCTCAACGGATATACCGATATTCACTCTCGATGCGCCTTGACTAGGAACATCTAAAATGGTATATTTGTTTTTTGTGATAAGTTACTCACGGTTACAACACTTTGTAACTACTATCATAAAATATACTATTTATGGATTTTCTATTAAATATACTTTTAGTTAAATTAATTAATTAGCATAACCATATTATATCAACAATATAATAGAAAGAAACACCTTTTTGTGAACAAGATTGTTCAAAAAGTTAGATATATGTAACAAATTATATAATTGACCCTAGGGCATCCCCTAACTCTATCAATCTCCCACTAGCTGTAACAACCCGTGGTTTTGTAACAATTAAATATCGTCAAATTAACGATTAAATTGGTTATTGATTGCTGTTGGAATTTTTAAATCAGGTTGAAAATTCTTTTATAAATTTGTTAAAGGATTTGCGGGCTTAAAATTTAATAATCTCGGCCCACAATTCCTTTAAAATTCTTCATGCCTTTTATATTGAAGCAAACCCGTTCCCCTTATTCGTTGGTAACCCTAGAACCAAAACAATCGGAAAAAAAAGAACAATGGCGGTTCATTCTTTCATTCACTCCTCTCTGATCAAGAATTAGGGTTACGGTAAATTTGATGGTGGCGACTTCGAAGGCTCGATCGAACTAGATTTTCTTGCTCTACCAGTTGATCGTCTCTTGAGATACTTCGGCCGCTTGAATTCGTTCGTTATCGCGTTGCTGTCCTCGGCCGAGTGGATTCACACTCTTCGAAATTAAGGTGAGTAATTTTATTTACTCAATTCTAGTTCGAACTTAGTTCTACATTCGGCAACTCGATTTTGTTAGGTGATTGGTGACTTTTCTGAATTAGTTCGATTTTGTTGATGTTGATGATTTATGTGACTTCTGTTTTACTGGAATTTCTCTGTGCCTTGTCTGGTTCTTTGAGCATGCACCTGACATCGGCTTTGTTATTGTTGGGTGTATTGGCCTCGGCCATTTTGCATTTGTTTTACTTGAAGTTTTGACTTGAGTCTTCTGCATACTGAACTTTTGTTGTTGACTAATTAATCAAATTGTGATAATTTAAATAAAGTGGCAGTTTTTGGGTGTACTTGAAGTATTTAAACTTTTGACAGATTCATTATTTAGTACGTTAGCTGAAGGGGTAATTGCAATACACGTTTTAAGTTTCAGAGTTTGGTGAGGTGAAGTTTAGGAGTTAACGGTCGATGGATTTATCTTTTTGTGCATCGGTATTGGAATTTATCATTAATTTGATTTGGTTATCTACTGTTGTGTCAAGTATGTTTCAACTGACAGTAGCTAACCAAATGATTGCTCTACTAGGATGGAAACGTACATAGGTTTGGCAGTTAACTGTTACAGTGAATTCCTTGACATTTTGATTTGCGATTCACTGTCGCGGCTTGTTCCTATTTCCAGTCAACTTGTGTTTGCATAGCTGGTTCATCACTTGTGTCTACTGCATACATGTTCATTCATTGTGTCTCTAGTTGATGTACTCGAGTCTGGCACATTTTGAAGTTTGCATTTGTAGTTGCGCCTGTTTGTATGTGCAGTCCCACCTAAGCCCATGTTGTCGGGTCTTCATGTAGCATGCATTGTTCATATTATTTCTCTGATGTAGTTTATTTTGCGTCTCCATTTGTACTCGAGTTAGGTCATGTCATTCCTCTGATGCAGTTTGTTTCGCATCTCCAATTGTATACTCGAGTTACTTGATTCACATGCATTTTTACCACTTGCGTCTGCACCTGCTTGATCCAATTTCACAGTTACATACTTGATCAGCATTGTTTTGTCACTTCTTTGGTATGTTGGAGACCACTTGATCACTGCATATCATTACATTGTCACTTGTAATGTTCATTTGCAGCTGTAGCTTCTGTACTCGAGTCATGGTTCATATATTCATTGAGTTGTCCACTGCTCGACTTTGTGGTCGGGTTCCTTCATGTGGCTAGTGCTCGTGCATCATTATTGTTGCATACGCATGTTTGTCTATTCATGCTGTCTAGACCTGACCTTGTTTGTTTCTTTGGAATACTGTCTTGATGTTTCTAGCTTCAAGTATAGTTGTTGTGTATTGCCATTGTTGTGCTTGCTGTCTTCATTTGGTTGTATATGCAGTTTTAGTGCTGTGCCACTATTCGGTACTGTGCCTTGGTTTTTGGGTATTGCTGAGTCTTATTCTGTTTAATGTTGCATTTATTTTGGGTATGACTGCCCTTGTGGTTTCAGATCTGTAGCATACATGTTGTCATTCTTTGGAGCAGTTTCATTTTATTCGCAGTTGTGTTGAGTCATGACAGCCGTGACTAGACCTTTGCAGTTTCGACTTGCTGTTAATAATTGGAGTCGTGATGGCATCATATACCGTAGTGGCGAGGCAATGCACGCGAGCATGTACTGCAGCCACACGGTATTGCTTTTATTGATATTCTATTGCTTTTGAATTATTGATCTTTTGTGTATTTAATTACTGTAGTGGCGAGGCAGTACACGCATGCATGCACTGCAGCCCTACTCGAATTGACGTTCATCACCGTAGTGGCGAGGCAGTGCACGTGCACTGCAGCCCTGTCGGATTTGAAGTTTTAATTGATAGTTTAATTGTTTGAATTATTTCGTATGTCCAATTCAATATATTTTTAATCTTATTTTGATTTGGTTTAATTGGATGATTTTGCTGTTGTCTAATTATCTATTTGATAATTAGATTATGAGTTTCTAATTATTTATTTAATCATTAGATTTTGTCGTTAATTCCCGTTTCGGCAATTCTGTCGTCTAATTGTTATTTAATTATTATTGCTTCTCTGCATTAATAACTGAGTTTGAATTAGACTGGCCCGTGTATTATTTTCTTTTGAATGTAATACTCGGGTCAGACCGAGTATTTACAGGTTGTTGATATCTTACTTTGGGTTGCTGCTAGAGCTATGAAGTCTTTTCACACTTTTTGGAGTAGTCGTTGTCTTAGTATAGGATGTTGTATATTCATGTATATTATTTTCGATAATGTACTTGTATATGTAACTTCCAGAGCCGACAGTTGTAGTTGTATCATATGTGTTGTATCACATGTATTGTAACAGACATCAGTTATTATATATATGAGACTTTCTGTTTTTATCTGTGTTCCGCATTTATATTTTCTGTGTTATTATTATATTTATTGTCCTAAACTATTATGAACCATCGTAGTGCGTTTTATATTGGAATTGGGTATGTCGATGGGAGTAAATAAATAAGAGATGAAAATTTAAAATATATACCACTCCTATCGAAATAACCAATACTAATGTAAGGCCTAACTACGGATGGCCGCTCCTATCCAGCCTTATTCTTCATAATAACGGACAGTATTTCTTTTAATACCCTTTGTTATTGTGAGCATAGAGGTGGGGCGTCACATTTGGTATCAGAGCTTGGGGTTTATGGACATAATATAAACATAACATATATGGAACATGTGTTACAACTATTAGTCGATGCTTTAGTTGTGTTTTGAGTCAAAACTAAAGTTTTGAAATTAGGATGAAATTTTTAAATTTCCTTATTTAAAAATAAAAATGAAACAGTGTTTTGATGATTAGTTGATTCGTGTTTTGTTTATTAGAGTGCGCAGCGAAAACAGTGAGACTGTCTTCGCTGAGTACGGTTGATAACCTTTTTGATTTGAAAATCAAATTATGAAATTGAAATAAATTTCATTTGTTGTTTACATATCTGTGTTTATTTGTTTTCTTTGAAAATTTCGAATCCGATTTGAAAATTCGAAGCAGTTGCAGTTATGCGATTTTGTTTAGATTTCTGTTGTTTTGAATTATTTTCATTGAAGATATATTCGAATGATTTCTCTGTTCATTTTGTAGTATACGTGCAAATTTAAGTTGCACGTTACTGCATTAATTTTACGTTGAACCGATGTTTGGTTTTAACGTATTTAGTTATCGTTATTTTTATAACGGGATTTTTACACCAATCTAAATTTTTGAAACATGGTGTTTTGTTGACATTTTTGATGAATGAAAATTCACTGGTATTATATTTTGATGCGAATTATTTTGACGAGACTTTGACGTTTAAAAATTACTGTCGCTTTGACTTCAGTAACCGTCAAATTTTAATGTGGAATTTTAAGCGGTTGTCCCGCAATGCTAATTTTGAGATCCGTTCTACGGTATTTTGAGAAGTGCAATTTCCTTGTCGAAATTGTCACTGATGTTACTGTTTTAAGCATGTGGATTGAAAATCGTTTTAAAAAAAAATTGTTTTCAAAAATTTTTTAGTTTACGTTTTCAAAAGAATGAGGAAGCGATTTGGACGTTTCAGCAAAATCGAGGATTATGACCCCTTTCTTTTACTGATTCGCTTAATTCCGGACTTGTCCGTTTGAGAATGTAAATTATTAATTTTATAAAATAAATGAAATTGTTTTCAGAAGTTTTGCAGTTTGCGCTTTCAAAAGAATGTGGAAGCGATTTAAACGTTTCAGCAAAATCGAGGATTGTGACCCCTTTCTTTTACCGATTCGCTTAATTCCAGACTTGTTCGTTTGAGAATGTGAAATGTTATTTTTGAAATACACAATTTTGCACTTTCAAGAAAACGATGAAGAGAATTAAATGATTTAGTAAAACTCGTGGTTATGGGACATGTGTGTTTGCTATTTTGGTTAATTCTGGACTCGTTAATTGAAATATTTGCTATTTTGATGATTTTGATTATTTTCGTGTGCTTTCGAGCCACTATAATGGACCTTCGGGTCATATGAGGACCTTCGGGTCAAATACCAGTACCAGACCTTCGAGTCATATGTTGGACCTTCGGGTCATATGATGGGCGCCAAAATTATGATGACGGTACTTGGTAGGCTTCGGCCATATGAGATGCACGTGCGGCGTAGCTACAACTCGCCATATGATGGGATCGATCCACCTTTTATGTTGATTTTCTAGAGTATCTTAATTGATTTATAGATATTTGTTGAATCTAATTATCTGCAGGTAATTAGATATTTGATGTTATGAGTTCTGATTATCGTTTTTGATAATCGGATATTTGTTGTTTCTGATTATCGCTTGTGGTAATTAGATATTTGATGTTATGAGTTCTGATTATCGTTTTTGATAATCGGATATTTGTTGTTTCTGATTATCGCTTGTGGTAATTAGATATTTGATGTTATGAGTTCTGATTATCGTTTTTGATAATCGGATATTTGTTGTTTCTGATTATCGCTTGTGGTAATTAGATATTTGATGTTATGAGTTCTGATTATCGTTTTTGATAATCGGATATTTGTTGTTTCTGATTATCGCTTGTGGTAATTAGATATTTGATGTTATGAGTTCTGATTATCGTTTTTGATAATCGGATATTTGTTGTTTCTGATTATCTCTTGTGGTAATTAGATATTTGATGTTATGAGTTCTGATTATCATTTTTGATAATCGGATATTTGTTGTTTCTGATTATCGCTTGTGGTAATTAGATATTTGATGTTATGAGTTCTGATTATCATTTTTGATAATCGGATATTTGTTGTTTCTGATATCGCTTGTGGTAATTAGATATTTGATGTTATGAGTTCTGATTATCGTTTTTGATAATCGGATATTTGTTGTTTCTGATTGTCGCTTGTGGTAATTAGATATTTGATGTTATGAGTTCTAATTATCGTTTTTGATAATCGGATATTTGTTGTTTCTGATTATCGCTTGTGGTAATCGAATAATAGTTGATTTGAGATTTGATTATCCTTTTTGATAATCGAATATTTGTTGATTTGAGATTTGATTATCGTTTTTGATAATCGAATAATAGTTGATTTGAGATTTGATTATCGTTTTTGATAATTGAATACTTGTTGATTTGAGATTTGATTATCGTTGTTTGATAATTAAATACTTGTTGGTTTGAGATTTGATTATCGTTTTTGATAATCGAATATTTGTTGATTTGATTATCGTTTTTGATAATCGAATATTTGTTGATTTGACTATCGTTTTTGATAATCGAATAATTGTTGATTTGAGATTTGATTATCGTTTTTGATAATCGAATAACAGTTGATTTGAGATTTGATTATCGTTTTTGGTAACCGAATATTTGTTGATTTGAGATTTGATTATCGTTTGTGATAATTAAATAGTTGATTTGTTGAATTGTTGATTTCTGATTATCATTTTGATAAGTAGACCTTTGTTGTTTTCTGATTACCATTTTGGTAACTAGATATTTGCGGTTTTGCGATTTGTGATTTGGGTTTTCTAATCATCTTTGTTGATAATTAGATATTGTTGTTTTGTGATTTCTGTATTCTAATTATCTAATGGATGATTGAATATTGCTGATAATTGCATTTATTCAGTTTTGTTGTTTTCTGATTATCTACTTGATAATTAGATTTTGTTGAGAAATTGTGAATTCCTTTTATGAAATTAAAAGATTTCTTTGGCGTTTGTATTCCCGACTTTTATTTTTCTAGCTTAACCAGTTTACGTTAGAAAAATAATTGTTATTGGCGAGCTTAATTATGAAAATTGCAGGGACACAATTTTTATAAGGAGGGGAGTCTGTAACAACCCGGGGTTTTGTAACAATTAATTATCGTCAAATTGACGATTAAATTGGTTGTTGATTGCTGTTGGAATTTTTAAATCAAGTTGAAAATTCTTTTATAAATTTGTTAAAGGATTTACGGGCTTAAAATTTAATAATCTCGGCCCACAATTCCTTTAAAATTCTTTATGCCTTTTATATTGAAGCAAACACGTTCCCCTTATTCGTTGGAAACCCTAGAACCAAAAAAATCGGAAAAAAACAATGGAGGCTCATTCTTTCGTTCACTCCTCTCTGATCAAGAATTAGGGTTACGGTAAATTTGATGGTGGCGACTTCGAAGGCTCGATCGAACTCGATTTTCTTGCTCTACGAGTTGATCGTCTCTTGAGATACTTCGGCCGCTTGAATTCGTTCGTTATCGCGTTGCTGTCCTCGGCCGAGTGGATTCGCACTCTTCGAAACTAAGGTGAGTAATTTTATTTACTCACTTCTAGTTCGAACTTAGTTCTACGTTCGGCAACTCGATTTTCTTAAGTGATTGGTGACTTTTCTGAATTAGTTCGACTTTGTTGATGTTGATGATTTATGTGACTTCTGTTTTACTGGAATTTCTCTGTGCCTTGTCTGGTTCTTTGAGCATGCACCTGACATCGGCTTTGTTATTGTTGGGTATTGGCCTCGGCCATTTTGCATTTGTTTTACTTGAAGTTTTGACTTGAGTCTTCTGCATACTGAACTTTTGTTGTTGACTAATTAATCAAATTGTGATAATTTAAATAAAGTGGCAGTTTTTGGGTGTACTTGAAGTATTTAAACTTTTGACAGATTCATTATTTAGTACGTTAGCTGAAGGGGTAATTGCAATACACGTTTTAAGTTTCAGAGTTTGGTGAGGTGAAGTTTAGGAGTTAACGGTCGATGGATTTATCTTTTTGTGCATCGGTATTGGCATTTATCATTAATTTGATTTGGTTATCTACTGTTGTGTCAAGTATGTTTCAACTGACAGTAGCTAACCAAATGATTGCTCTACTAGGATGGAAACGTACATGGGTTTGGCAGTTAACTGTTACAGTGAATTCCTTGACATTTTGATTTGCGATTCACTGTCGCGGCTTGTTCCTATTTCCAGTCATCTTGTGTTTGCATAGCTGGTTCATCACTTGTGTCTACTGCATACATGTTCATTCATTGTGTCTCTAGTTGATGTACTCGAGTCTGGCACATTTTGAAGTTTGCATTTGTAGTTGCACCTGTATGTATGTGCAGTCCCACCTAAGCCCATGTTGTCGGGTCTTCATGTAGCATGCATTGTTCATATTATTTCTCTGATGTAGTTTATTTTGCGTCTCCATTTGCACTCGATTTAGCCAGTAGCACGCAGTGGTCATGTCATTCCTCTGATGCAGTTTGTTTTGCATCTCCAATTGTATACTCGAGTTACTTGATTCACATGCATTTTTACCACTTGCGTCTGCACCTGCTCGATCCAATTTCACAGTTACATACTTGATCAGCATTGTTTTGTCACTTCTTTGGTGTGTTGGAGACCACTTGATCACTGCATATCATTACATTGTCACTTGTAATGTTCATTTGTAGCTGTAGCTTCTGTACTCGAGTCATGTTTCATATATTCATTGAGTTGTCCACTGCTCGACTTTGTGGTCGGGTTCCTTCATGTGGCTAGTGCTCGTGCATCATTATTGTTGCATACGCATGTTTGTCTATTCATGTTGTCCAGACCTGACCTTGTTTGTTTCTTTGGAATACTGTCTTGATGTTTCTAGCTTCAAGTATAGTTGTTGTGTATTGCCATTGTTGTACTTGTTGTCTTCATTTGGTTGTATATGCAGTTTTAGTGCTGTGCCACTATTCAGTGTTGTGCCGCTATTCGGTACTGTGCCTGTGTTTTTGGGTATTGCTGAGTCTGATTCTGTTTAATGTTGCATTTATTTTGGGTATGACCGCCCTTGTGGTTTCAGATCTGTAGCATACATGTTGTCATTCTTTGGAGCAGTTTCATTTATTCGCAGTTGTGTTGAGTCATGACAGCCGTGACTTGACCTTTGCAGTTTCGACTTGCCGTTAATAATTGGAGTCGTGATGGCATCATATACCGTAGTGGCGAGGCAGTGCACGCGAGCGTGTACTGCAGCCACACGGTATTGCTTTTATTGATATTCTATTGCTTTTGAATTATTGATCTTTTGTGTATTTAATTACTGTAGTGGCAAGGCAGTACACGCGTGCGTGCACTGCAGCCCTACTCGAATTGACGTTGTACACCGTAGTGGCGAGGCAGTGCATGCAAGCGTGCACTGCAGCCCTATCAGATTTGAAGTTTTAATTGATAGTTTAATTGTTTGAATTGTTTCGTATGTCCAATTCAATATATTTTTAATCTTATTTTGATTTGGTTTAATTGGATGATTTTGCTGTTGTCTAATTATCTATTTGATAATTAGATTATGAGTTTCTAATTATTTATTTAATCATTAGATTTTGTCGTTAATTGCCGTTTCGACAATTCTGTCGTCTAATTGTTATTTAATTATTATTGCTTCTGTTCATTAATAACTGAGTTTGAATTAGACTGACCCGTGTATTATTTTCTTTTGAATATAATACTCGGGTCAGACCGAGTATTTACTGGTTGTTGATATCTTACTTTGGGTTGCTGCTAGAGCTATGAAGTCTTTTCATACTTTTTGGAGAAGTCGTTGTCTTAGTATAGGATGTTGTATATTCATGTATATTATTTTCGATAATGTACTTGTATATGTAACTTCCAGAGCCGACAGTTGTAGTTGTATCATATGTATTGTATCACATGTATTATAACTGACATCAGTTATTATATATATGAGACTTTCTGTTTTTATCTATGTTCCGCATTTATATTATCTGTGTTATTATTATATTTATTATCCTAAAGTATTATGAACCATCGTAGTGCGTTTTATATTGGAATTGGGTATGTCGATGGGAGTAAATAAATAAGAGATGAAAAATTAAAATATATATCACTCCTATCGAAATAACCAATACTAATGTAAGGCCTAACTACGGATGGCCGCTCCTATCCAGCCTTATTCTTCATAATAACGGACAGTATTTCTTTTAATACCCTTTGTTATTGTGAGCATAGAGGTGGGGCGTCACACTAGCACTTGGGGTCGATTATGGAATCTTATTCCAATCTCTCCAATTGGTTTCTCAAAACCAGTTGGGTTAGTCCCTTTGTGAACGGGTATGGTATTATGTTTCAATTATGTAGTATGTCAATCAACTCTCTCCGACGGTGATAAACTACTTTATCACGTGGACCAATTCAGAGCATTTCCCTTGACCTCTAATGAGCTTTAAGTTCTATTATGAATCATATTGTGACATTGTTATCATATAACAATTTTATGAGATTCTCAATGTTTGGAATCGGTTCAGTTATAAGTTTGTGATCTTATAATCTTACATACATTACTTTTATTGTGGCAATATTCAAGGCGATGTACGTAGCCTTTTTTCATTGAATGAGTCACGGTCTTTTATTTGGAATATTTCCAACTTAAACATTCTTAACTTGAATCTATTATTGACATACTACACTCAATATGACTTATGAAGTTTGAGTTCGAACACTCCTTTATAAGGAGTTTTTGTTTCTGTAAACAATTCTCTAGTATTTCATAAATACACAAGAACACTTCAAACAATCATTAAGTGATATCAATTCGGATTTTATATTTGCTTCATATATCAAATACATAAACAAATCAAGATATAGTAGAAAACATAACATGTATGATAATTTGTATTGCCAATGCAAATGAATCGATCTTACATGTTCCGTATTAAACATTTTAATAAGGTGTCTTTACATATAATTTAGGACAATCCTGACATATTTTATACTTACTATAAAAGACATCATTTATTAATCCAACATTGAGTATTAAAACAACTAAGTCTGCTTTTAACACAAGGACATCGTTAAAACCAAGAACGTGCTATTTATTTATAGTTTAGAAATATCAATGTACCTTCTACTGTTCTTTCTTATAAACACACGCTTCCTCTGCACTTTGAAAAAAATCAAACTATTTGATACTTTATTAAATTACATTTCCAATCTTGATGCTTATAAAATGATACATTCATAACATTTCTTGGATTATATCCAAAGACTCACAAACTCAATATCGCTCCTACCAACTTTGATACATTTTTGGTTAATATTTGTAAACAGCTTGCTCGAAATCGTTATTTTTAATTTTCTATTTCAATACATATGCACCAAAACACTAGGACTTATCAAGCGATAATTTATGAGTAAATACGAATTGACTTGAACATGTTGAATATCGAATCTATTACGCTAATTTCAATAATTGAAATTTGTGATATTATTTTTAACACATTGCTCATTTAATTCAAATTAGTCTTACTCATGAAGACACGGTCGAGGTCGACCGATCATATCCCTTTAGTTACAACCACTACAACCTATATTTTGATAGCGTACTTGGAATTCTTTTAGGTTTGCGCATCATACCATATAGAGTCAACACTCTCAATAGTTTAATTAAACAATATAGGATTATATATTTTGCAATTAATAATAAAATCATAGTTTCTCTTTGATGTGCGAGAATACTTATTGACATTCAAATGCTATGTGTTCGTTTAGGTTAGTTAATTTCATTTCATCTAATATAATCAGTTCTATCCATGATCATATCTAATTCTATTTTACTACTAATAATTCCTAAAAGAAACTTCTTCACAATGAAGTTGGTACATCTTGAAACAACAATTGTTTCTCAGTGCAATAGAATAGGTATTCATAAACATTTTATGAATTTCTTTATTTATAAAACTGATTTGATTTTAGTTTACAAAACTCATGTTCGAAACATAAATATGTCATCCAATGACTGTATTTCCCACATTCCTTTTGGGAATATTCATGCAAGATCCTTCATGGACAATTATTACGTGCAATCTTTCAACTCGTAGAAGCTGCCAGCTCTTTGGCCTAGGATATTTTGGAGCTTTTTATAAACCCTTATCTTGTGTGATTTTGTAAACCGTTATTTAGATGAAATATTATTAACCATGTGTACTACTCTTAAGTACATGACCTTATAGAAAGAAACTAACTCAACTTCATCTACAATTAGTCGCACATTGTCCAACAAAGTTCGATTACCCTTCATCGGTGGATCACTATGCATCACATGGAGGAATGACTTTTGAGATTGAATCTTTATTCATTTTAGGTACATTCGGAACATTTTCCAATATACTCACTCAATTAATCAAATCGTTTCTATCGTATGTTATTTTATTTACTTCATTTTTATATCCTATAAGTTAACCATAGACATACTACATGTGTATCAAATAAACATGTCCATGTCGACGATAACTCATCGGTGAATATGACAAAGTACATGGAACCATTTTGTTATTTATAGAATTATGATTGCATATAATTCGAAGTGTTCATCAACTCTTATGATACTCCCACTAAGTGGGTGCATAGCCCTTTACTATTTGAGATATAATTAACAAGTATCATATGATTCAAAATCATATAATAAAATTATTTCTTAAAACAACGACTTAGTCGATAATTCCAAAACAACCATAAATAAAATTAGAAACTTTTTTATTTTCTAGTGCATCACTTTTGTTTAAAAAATTACTACATTATAGTTTTGTTTCACAAAGAATATTCATATTGAAATGTAGCTATGTCTATTTTTTCAGTTGATACCAAAAATAATCATTATTTTATAAATAAAGTACAATAAGTTTTATGGAAACAATTTTCATACTATGATGCAATTAGTAAGTGTTATATAGCTTGCTCCCACTGTTTCCACCATTACTATAATAACATACTAAGTTCAAAGGTTCATTATTCACTTAATACAATATGTTTATTTCATACACTGCAACTATTTACAGTGGAACATTTCTTGATCAAATATATCGAGCTTAAAGAAATAATTCTCATAGAAAACAATTTTCTATATGAAAACACGTTCGAAATAGAAATCATATTTCTTATTCCAACATTTAGTATCAATTATTATTACAATTCTCATTTCCAATGTTTCTCTATGAAGCAGAAGCAACTATTCATTCTCTTCATCCCAACCGTACCTTAAATTACATCTATTCTTATATATTCATTTTCCTTTCAAATGGTCAAACTATTCAAAAAAAACCATACTACAACCATAACAATCTCTTTACAAAAGGGCATTCGATTATCGTTAACATTTAAAAATATAAAATATGTTGCACTTCATGTAAAACGATCAAAATGACATTTTAGCGATCGAGTTCTTATACATATCTTGTATTTTTTGGCCTTGTGTTACATTAACAGAATTTGATCACTTTTGTAATCAATTAAATTGAATACTCAATCTCGCATTACGGTTTATTAGGTTTTTCGGATGAACTAGTTTCATCGAAATATTGTACATTATAAACTCTAACCATTAACCATATAACATTTATATGCAGTTGTATATGGATCAAATATCCATAGTCTTGTGTTGTTTTTAGAGTTCGAGACTCATAGAATGCAATGTATGATCTTGACCAAGTAAATGCATGATTGACCAAACCATGAATGTATGCGGTAGTTGTAAAATCAGGGACTTGCATGGGTGTTGAAACGTCGACATGCGGTAGGAATTTAATAGCGGCATTATATTTCAATTTGTCGACTTTCAATTCAGTTCGTTTATATATGTTAATTGATAAACATTTTATCAATCAAATTAAATGCACAAATTTATCACTGTAAATAATCATAACATTATTTAGCATGTGTTTTTTACAATATTAGAAAGGTTAAATGTTACCATTTCATTTTTCTAATAAGGCTCCCACTAGCCTTTTATGTTTCTCCAAATCTCAAGATGAAACAGTGAAGTCTTTTGACCTCACTAGCGGGTGTTAGGACTTGTCTGTCTTGGTATTCTGACATTAAGTTTGCTCAACAAATCATAGCCCCATAAAGGATGGATAACTCCTTATCACTTGTATCACATACAACTTCTAACCTATTTTTCCTTATCCTAATCTCATTTTGACCTTGAGTTTGCTTAACAAATCGAAAGAAGTTATTCACTCATACCTACCACATCACGACGGCCTAGCATAGTATATATACCTTGAGTTTGCTCAACAAACACATATAGTAATCTTACCTCGTCTATTCAATATATTAATAATGTTATATATAACATATGTAGCTTGAATTTGCTCAACAACTAAGGAGTACGTAAGTAATTTATTGATATATATATATATATGGTAGAGGACAACATTATATTGAAGATTCATAATCTTAAGTATACAATATTGAGTGACATCAACTTATGAAATAATGTATTTCTTATGAAATATCCTCGTGATTCAAGTGTCAGACACATCAGAAATCAAAGTATACATACAATGACGCATGTATTTATTCCTTAAGTCTATTTGGGTTTCTTTAATTTTCCACCTTTAGTTTATACAATCATATTATGTAAGTTTCATTATTATATAACTTTTATGTTTTAATTAACTTATAAATAATCTTATGCATAACATTTTATTAATTAAATCTCATTTAATTAATTAACTCTTTAATTAATTTTAAATTAGTACTCCAATATAACTTTTATATTGGACATATCTATTGTAATCTTTATAATGTATAATATAACCTTTATAACAAAACACATATATCTTATACATGCATATTTTTAATTTAACTAATTAACATTTAATTAAAAAATTATTTAAATTATATTAATTTCAAAATCTATCTTATATACATACATGTATACATATGTCATCTCAAACATTTTAAAATAACATAACATATATCAACGTATATAATACATGCATATAAGTATTAATTAATAAACTCATTTAATTATTTATTTTATTAATCATATTAATAAATTTTTAATTTTCAAAATTAATATTTAAATAGTTTCAAACATTTTGAAGCTTTCAATACCTTTTCGAACTTTTTGAAAATTTAAGTTCTATTATAACCTTTTATAATAAATATGTTTTTATTTATATTTAACATTTAAATTTAAACTTTAAATTTAAAATCATGTCTTAATTTTCAAAACTATTTTGAAAATTATCTCAAGGTCCAATTCAAATTGGGCCTTTTCTATTAGGGGCAACTTTCGTGCTCACGTCACCTTTCAGGCCAGACAGGTAACCAGGTAGGACATGGTACTTGTCTACCCAATTTCAATCCTAGACATCACCTTTCTAGACACCGTACTAAGTGCACAAGCTTAATTAGTTAGCCCTAACATGACTAATTTAGAAAGTTAAGGCTATTAGGATCTGATACCATTGAAGGAAATGTGTGAATTTCAAAAAATTTAACTATTTTGGATCC
This sequence comes from Allium cepa, assembly GCA_030765085.1. Taxonomy (NCBI): domain Eukaryota; kingdom Viridiplantae; phylum Streptophyta; class Magnoliopsida; order Asparagales; family Amaryllidaceae; genus Allium; species Allium cepa. The sequence goes on from CM060934.1 coordinate 211,593,758, forward strand.
TTAATAGGCATGTGAAGTCTAAATATACTTAGAACCTTTCTAAATTTCTTTTAAACAAAATCAATATTTTATTTAATTTTGTAAATAAAGTTTTACTTTAGTTTAATGTGTAAGTAAATTAGAGTACATCAAAAATACTCTTATGTACATATTTGTGTGTAATAGTGACTTATTAAATTTATATAGAGAAGGAAGCTTTTCATTTTCTATCACTTAAATTATTCAGAGAAGGAAACTTTTTATTTCCTTCCCCTTATCTTATTCAATTAATGATGGGTATGAATTTTTATGGAGAGAGAAGCCTTTCATTTCTGTCCCTTTAATTAAGTTGATTGATCATATCTATGTCATTAATTAGCAACATATATATGACATGAATATAAGTATAAATAGTATGTTTTAGCATAAATTCTGCAAGTGCAACATGACAATTGATGGCAAGATATAGAATATGAACAAAATTAAATGGATAGCTAATCACATTAAGGAAAAATGGGAAATAACTAAAAGGTAACAATGATGATTGAAATAATTTCCTATTTTGTAAACTTAATTATGCAACATATAAATGACAAATTATAGGCATCATAGTATAAAGATATAAACAAAAGAAAATAAATATATGTACATATTATTGCCTAGTTTAAATTGTTTCCTCCATTTGGAAAGAAATCTAACCGTACTTTGACAATATTAAATGCATGTAATAAATTTTGTATATGAAAACATACATACAAAATTAATCGTATGCATATAAGATTAAATCAAATCTTTCTACTTAATAAAAATTAGAGAATTATAACAACCAATTTAGAAGTAGGTTTATTGTCAAAACATTGACTATATTTATGTAATATTCAATAAAATATCTCCAGTTAATACAAATTAGGGACTATAGTAACCAAATTAAAATTTAGATTTGATGCCAAAACATCTTCCTTTTTTAATTTCCAAAACAATACAAACATAAAATACATACATATGAACTTTCAAATCTAAAATTACATTTTTTTATATGATTAATAAAATGAATCTTCAATAAAACGGTGTAATATTCATAAAAAATTTAGCTTAATTTGTTAAATTAAAATCCAATCAAAACAATATGAATACAAAAAAAATTAGATCTAAAGGATTAGGGTTTGAATTGAATGTTTACAATACAGACCTATAATAAAACATTGTATTCAAACACATATAAATGTTAATTCTAATTTAACAAAATAAGAACCCATTTGATAAATTGAACATACAAAAAATTTGATCTAAATTTTTTACTTTAAATTGAATGTTTACAACATAGTTAAAAAAATATATTATATTTAAACATATACAAATATTATTTTTGATTTATTAAATAAAACACCGGTTGATTCATTCAACAAACAATTCAGGCTAAATAAACAATTGTCAACTTAAATGAGGTGGTGATATGTACATACAAGTTATGATGATTAAATTTCTCTTTCAACAAACATTACATCAAATATCATTATCTATTAATGAAAAAAATTGTAACGACCGGGAGATTTTCGACCCCCGAAAATCGACGCTAATACGTTCATTGTATAGAGTGCCAAGCAATCGACTGCCGGAAGTACCCGATTGCTAGGGTTTAAAAGAAAGAGATAAAAGAAGGATCATAAATAACAACAACACAGAATCTCACAATCGTAACGGAATAAAATATAATATATAATGACAGTAATCGAGTGCCGAAAATACCCGACTATCTCAACATGTCATGTTCGACCTCCACCCCTCATCCATCCACCTAGAAACACGTCAGCGCCTCTGATCGACAATTCGAACTAAAATTCGAAACCTGGAACTAACCCAAACCCCTACAATCGCCTCGCCGCACCGCCACCGTACACCATTCATCACCAAACTTCACAGATAAACTCGCCACCTCCTCCTCCACTATTTCCCCCACGACCGCACGCTCCTCTCTCCCTCTCCACTTCGCTCATTTCCTTGAAACTACGACCACCAAAACATCTCCCTTAACCATAGTCTGACCTTGTCTGGTCGCCATAATTGTCTTAAAACTGCCACACCATTTTTCTCAAGTACGCCATCTCCTATACCTCCTCCACATTGAACACCATGGCCCAAAATTGACAACGTCGCCATAATTCGACGAAATCCCCATCTCTGATTAACTACACAATGCTGCCTCCACGCAACATTAAAAATTCACAAAACCCTCTTAAAAATCTTGTTTTTACCCAACGATCACAACTATATCATTCATTGATCTAATTATGATGCTTGGAATTTCGGCCATAATTGAATACTTAGTATGAATGAAAGTTTCCTCCCTCCACGCATCGTAAAATTTAATGAAATAAATTTTAAATTGTTCTTTATTTAAAATCAAACAACTTCGGTTTTGATATCAAGTTTTAAAACTGAAAGGATTATGAGATATAGATTTTTAAAGTTGGAAGCTTACTGTTTTATTAATTAGAAACATGAATAGAGGAGAGAAAAAGGAAGCACAGTGTTTTCCTTTGAGCAGCAGTACATATACAAAGCCATGTACACGTAGATACATATACACATATCACAAAATGCAGGTTCATCCATATCTACGGTTATACATGCATATGAATAACCTGTAACAAAGTATAAAATGGTTTGCTCACTGTTAACAATAGATGAACTGCTGCTTGTATTTTATTCCATGCTTCCAGCTTAACATTTAGCCTATTTATATTGATGGTAGATTCTTGTTTTTTTAATGGCAAATAGTTACAATCTTTTTTCTCTTTTATATGTAAAGTGAGTAAGAGGCTAAGTGTATATATAGAAAAGAATGGGAGGGATAATGAGGAAATGTGAAGGCCAAAAAGGCATGTACATGCTTCTTTATCTCATTCATTCATTCATTTAATTTTTTTGGCTGATTTGATTATTTTTTTTTCTTGACCTGATTTGAAAACTTGTGTTGATTTGAAAACTTGAGTGAAAATTTTGATTTATTATATGCTTGAGTTGATATGCATTTATCATAATGTCCCCTTGTGTGCAAATATACATCATGTATATATATATATATATATGTATGTATGTATGTATGTATGTATGTATGTATGTATGTATGTATAAATTTCCTATAACTTAAACCAAAGCACATGTTTTTGTTTACTAACATGTATATATATAACATGCTTAAGTATAAAGCGACACACAAGCACCAAATTCCTTAATAATATATATATATATATATATATATATTATTTTATTTAATATCACAAGTTTTGTATGTATGTATCTATATATAATTCCATACACATTATTCTTTAAGCATATATACATACGCATATACTTACATATATTTTGTCATTATATATACTTTTACATTTGCACAAGTTTTCATATTCCTTGCTTCATATGGCATATTACATATATATATACATAGATACTTACATATATATTTTTAAACATCATAGAGCCAGTTTATATTTATATATACAAATGTATGTATAGATATATTATATCTTATAATTGTAATGAGAAGCTTATTTAAATAGTCTTAGAAAATTAGTTTTTTAAACTTTTAAATCAAAGCCTCTAATATATATATACACACACAGCACGCACACATAGATATTCCATATATCAGAAATTATTATTTAACTGATAAAATTCAATATTTCAATATTTCAATATTCAAATAATAGGTTGCTAAAAATCAGGGTCGTTATATTCCTTCCCCCTTAGAACTTTTTGTCCTTGATAAGGAACGAAGCGAGAACTAGAATTTTGATGTATTTTACTAAATAAACCATCTTTTAAACATTTTAACCCTCTTACTCCTTTATTATACATTTTTAAGATATAAACACTTTAATTCACATAGTATTACCAAGCTAATTTTATATTAAAATTGTTTGCACAAAAATTGGGCAAACACCTCCAAGTCGTATAATTTAGTCGATTTTATGTTGTTCTTAGCGATTTGGGTGATTTACGCAAATATGTAAAAAAACAGGGACTAAACTGTAAAAGACACACAGATTTATAGTGGTTCGGCCAGAATGTGCCTACGTCCACTTTATATGTTATTCTCCTTTACTGATCAGATTACAAGTACAAAGCTTTGATTACAAGTATATGAAAGTTGTTTGAAAGTTTTATCTGTGCTTGAGCTCTCAAACTTGTATGCCATTGTTGTACCCCTACCCCTCTATTTATAGAGTGAGGCTGGGGGTAGGGGTCTTGGATGTATATAGCTGCTGGTGGGCCTGGGCCAATGTCATCTGGCCCGGCAATGCTGGTTCAGTAGCACCTTGGTTCGGCGGTGAGTGGAGTGTTGATTGGACCGGTAGTGGGTGGAGCGTGGGTTGGTTCGGCAGCTCCGGTCCGGTAGTGGTTGGTTCGGTGGAGGGTTGTCCGGTAGTACCTTCTTTACTCTGGTTCGGTAGTATGTTGGCTCCGTGGTATGCTGGTCCGGTAGTACCTGGGAGATGGGTTGGTTCGGCAGGCATGGGGAAGGAGATGGTTCGGGAGGCATGGGGAAGGAGATGGTTCGGTAGTGCTTAGGAAACGGGTTGGTCCGGTAGTCTTTCCTAGCCTTCATTCGGCATCATTGGTCTGATGGCCTTGGACTAGTAGAAACTCGCCCAACATTTGCCCTCCAAAGTGGGGCATATGCCTGCATATGTCGCGCTTTGTTTTAGGTCGTCCAACTTGAACACTCTCATTCGGTACCGAGCGCCAAACCAGTTGATCCAGTTATCTAGGCTTGCCTATAAGTATGGGCTTGATGCTTTCGTAATTCCTTATTAGCCGAACCAAACTCTTGTCTTTGCCGAATCAAACATATTAGCCGAATCAAACCTCAACTGCCGGACCAGGTGAAGCCCCCTTCTGCCGAATGAACCTTATGCTTTGTCTTACCAAATGAAACTATTATGTTTTTTTTAACTATGAATGAGATTCCAGACTGTAGGAATTTGCTTGTTTACATTTCTACACTCCTTGTTCTAACGACGTACTTTTTTGTGTTTGCAGATAAATGTCTCATAAAGTGGAAACTCGATCAGATAAGAAGAAATCCAAGGACAGAGAAGAGTCCTCCACAGTGCCCCAGCTCAGCCAGGACCGGAACGTCATGGGCCCACCCCGAGATCACTGGTAGATGGGTACGGCCCTCAGGAGCTCCTGAACTCGCCACCTGACTGCTTTCCTAGCTTCCTTAAAGAGGAGCAGCTTGATGTTATATCTCGTTCTTTCAGGATTGACAGAGCAGATATGGTGCTGCCAGGGAATGGAGTTATACCGTATGACCCTACTGAAGGATATTTTTCTTATAGCAGGTACCATTGTATGTGTGGGGCCATTCCCCCGATCAATGCTTGGATAATCAGCTTCATCACCTACTTGAAGGTGGTCCCTTTCCAGCTTCAGCCCAACTCTTACGCTATCTTGGTGAGTCTATTCATCATTTTCCAGAGAAAATACGGGCGTCCCCCTTCCAACCGGGAGATCTGATATTTGTACAATTTGAGAGGTTACAAGAAGGGGTCTCCATATATTAGCTTGGAATCGGCCGTGTCCTTCAACTCTGTTTCTATCCATCGCTTCACCTCCGGCTGTAAGTTGAAGCTTATTTATAATTTCCGTTCTGACTGCAATGCTTCTCCTTATGTGTTTTTATTTCTTGCTAGCGACAGGTGGCTTTACGGTCGTGGAGAACGATCGCCTAGTTCAGATGGCTGCGGAGATAGAAGCCATTTCAGGAAGGGAGAGGTCAGCTTCTTACCTGATCAGGAATGCTACTCTTCTACAGCACAACTTGATTCTACCACATCAGTCTGTGGTCAAGCAGAGAGACACAACCGAGGAGAGGGCTGCCAAAGCTAAAGGAGGGGACACGACAAAGAGCAGCAAGAGGAAACCCTTCTCGATACCTCCAGTCACCGGGGGAAAGAATCTCAAGAAATCCGATGGACCCTCCCCTAGCACATGTCCAGATGTTCCGGAGGAGGAAAATGTAGAGGAGGAAAGAGGCGAGGAGGAGAGCGGAGGTGATGGAGAAGGTGATGGTGGTGATGGTGGCGAAGGACAGAGCGGTGATGGCGCCGGGGCTTTGTCTTCTGGGAAAGCATGGGAGATCCAAGAGTGGACAGATGATGCTTTCCGCCAGGCTTTTGAGGGGTTGGAGGAAGGATCGGCCTTAGTGGAGAAGCCAAAGAAAACTGATAAGGCCGGGACTGGTGCCGGTCCACCTTCCGAGAGCATTCCAGCTAGGGCAACTCCGGCGATTCAAGGTGAATTTTTGACTCCTCTTTTAACTTCACATGTTTCTTGGATTATAGTCCCATGCATTCTTGTAATACTTGGTTTTTATTCCAGGAACGGGTAAGGCGGCCAAAACATCAGACATTCGGCACCGCCTCGAACAATTCAAACTCCTCAAAGCTTTTGCTAAACCAAAGCCTCCAACCAACTGTTCCGGGGACGTAGTCGGCTACCGTCCTCTTCTCGGAGTTATTGAAGAGGATATTCAAAGGAAAAAGAGGAGGCGCTCCTTATTCGAACCTTCACCTGGTCCTCAGCCCCCAACCCAGCCTATCCATGATATCACGGGGGAGGATACTGAGTTCATACCCTCTCCGCATCCATCTGAGAATCCTACCGTTACTCAGATTGATCGTCCCAGCTTGGCTCGTAATCCCTTTGCGGGTCATCCCGATCTGGATCCGGGTTCTCATGATATTTCCTTTGACGAGGTTACCGATGAGCACCTTCTCCCTCGCAATCCTATGGTAAGGGTGCTTGATGAGGCCAAGTCTCTGGACGTTGATTTGCTTACTACTCGGATTGTAACTATGGGGGATGAAGCTAAAGCAAATATCGACCGGGTTGCTGAGGAGACTAGGAAGTTGATGGGGCATCATGCCTGATTGGTCAAGGCCGGGGAGGAAATTGGAAGCACCGACATAAGATTGTGGTTAGTGGTTGCCGACCAGGCCAAGCAACTCGCCGATCAGGCCATCCAGATCTCTGTGCACGAGGCTGCCTCCAGACGGCTAAAGAAAACCATGGAAGAGGCTAGCAGCGCCGAGCTGCGGAAAATGGAGGCCATTTGCAAGGAACGGACCGATATGGCCATTACAACGGTGGATGAGGTTCGGAAAGCGGATCTCGAGCGGGTAGAGGAGTTATCTAGGAAGCTTGAGGCCGCGGAGCTTGCTCAAGCCAAGCTGAAGGAGGAGATGGAGTCGATGAGGAAATCCCTTCAGGGTGACAGCTCGCGATACCGATCGGAGAGGGATGCTACCGTTGCAAAGCTGTTGGCTTCTGAGGTCCGAATGAGGGAGTTTGAGGAGAACGAGGGGATGATGGATGAGATGCTCCAGGACGTGTATTTCCGCACTTGGAAGCAGGGCAACTTATCCTAGATGGATGATTATCCCCGGATCATGGCCAGGATTTATCTTCGGGCTCTGGAGGAGGCCAAGGCTGATGTGGATAAGGAGGGTGGCATGGCCTTCAGAATGGATGTGGTTACGGCCCAATTCACTAAGGAGGAGAAAGTGGCGGTGAAGGAGGGCATGCGGCTGCTCGCTGCTGCGGAGGTAGGTGTGCAGTTGGGGGATGATGATCAAGGAACAGATGCTGGTAAGTCTTCCCATTAGCCTTTTCATAGCTCGGTTGATTATTGTTTATTCAATGAATTCTTCTCCTGAATTGGACAGGCGGGACCTCTGAAGCGCCAACTACCTCTGGTCAGCATGCTGGGAGTTCTGATTCGGTGGTTAAGTAGACCTCGGAGGGCCAGCGGGATAGAGGCGAAGCCCCGATGCAGTCGGCTCCTTGGCTTGATCTGGACATTTTTCAGTTTACTTGACATTGCTGTCTATGTTAGTCTTAAAACATTAATGTAATTTTCAGGCTGTAATTATGTAACGAACAACTTGATTTTTGGCATATAACTTTATAACATAAGCTGATTTTGTCATGTTTGAATGCTGTCGTTATTTTGATGTGTTGCATAAAATATAGTTGTACACGTGTTAGTGATTCAATTGTGTTTGACGCTAAGTTCTTGCTTAAAATATAATTTCATGTCTTGCAATGTTAGTGTGATGTGCGAATAAATTATAGTTACATATTTATGTACAAGAGAAGAAAGTATTGCCCTTCAAGTTTTAGCTGTAGACAGTAGCTTTGAATGCCTTATGTAATCGAATATGGAATGCATCTGAATGACCTGTCATCCAGCTGTGAGTTCTTATTCCCATTAGAGAGTGTCTCCTATTTTGTGTCCTGTACTTTAGTGATCGTTATAGAGGATAGGAGGAAAGTTTTTATAAATAAAATGGAAATATAATAAATAGTAAAACTTCCAATCACGGAAGGCCTTCGACGCGCTTAAGTTCGTGGCAAACGGGCTTTGTAGTCACTTTCCCTAGCTGTGGGTCTTGGAGACATTTGCCACCCATCTTACGCCTCCGCGGGGAGTTTTCTTTTTTACCACAGCCGTACTTAAGACAAATCGGAGCCGAGATCGCGCACAGTAACTACCCGGGCCATTATGGCCCGTAATCGTGGGTATTATTCGATTTACCGTGGCCGGCTAGCGCGGGTGTCGATCGTCAACTGTGAACTGCCCCTGGCTGGCCACACCTTATATTGAGGATTATAATCGGTTCACGGTTGTCGGCGAGCCGAACGCCGTAATGAGCTGCCTCGGCTATAGTCGGCCTTCTCGGTGGCTTATAATCGGCTCATTACAGTTGGCTTTGAGGGCCGTCGCGAGCATTGAGTTAACCCGCAGCAGAGGGATGCTGGAGCAAAAGTGTCTCATTGGCGAGGGCATAGATTCGTATAGTACCTGTTAGGTCTTGTCCAGATGAGGTTGTGCCGTGAAGTGTCCAGAATGGAAATGCCATTACACAGGATTTTGTTCAACAGAAAAGGATAAAGCTTAACAAGCAGCCAAGATATAAAGGAACAAGTAAAAAAGAGACAAGATTTTTAAAGTGGTTCGGCACGAAAATGCCTACGTCCACTGATTCTCTCTGTTAATTCACTTCATATGGGCAGTACAAGTTAAGAAAAGTATCGACGAAGGTGTTGGATGTTCCATGCCCTCTGGAACACCTCTCCGTCCACTGTTGACAAAATATAAGCTCCGTTGTGGAGATCTTTATGAATTACATAGGTTCCATCCCTGATTGGATCTAGCGCTCCATGGCGCGGGAAGATCCGCTTGAGGACAAGATCTCCCTCTTGTAAGCTGCGGTGCTTGACTTTGGAGTTGTATCGTGCTGCCACTTTTTGCTTGTGAGCTGCCGCTTTAAGTGCTGCATCATTTCTTCTCTCTTCAATTAGATCCAAAGACATGTGGAGGAGTTCTTCATTCTCTTTTGGGTTGTAGTGGATCCTACGGTGGGAAGGCACTACAGTTTCAACTGGGAGCATGGCCTCCGATCCGTATGCCAAAGAGAAGGGAGTATGCCCTATTGATGTTCTAAAAGACGTGCGGTAGGCCCGAAGTGCCGTAGGAAGTTCATCCACCCAAGCGCCTTTTGACTTTTCAAGCTTCTTCTTGATCAGAGTTTTGAGAATTTTGTTGACAGCTTCGACTTGTCCATTTTCCTGGGGATAAGCCACGGACGAGAAGCTTTTGTAAATTCCATGCTCTTGGCACCAGTCGGCGAATTCCTTGCTGTCAAACTGAAGTCCATTGTCCGATATGATTTTGAGTGGAACCCCGTACCTGCATAGAATATTTTTGATCAGGAAGTTAATAACTTTTTCTGAAGATACTTTATTTAGAGGTTCCGCTTCCACCCATTTGGTGAAATAGTCGACTGCCACTATGGCATATTTGGCTCCGCCTCGGCCCATTGGCAGTTCGCCAATCAAGTCAATTCCCCATACTGCAAAGGGCCAAGGCTGGTCATCTGAGTAATCTCATTTGTTGGTTGTCGAGGGATCTTAGCAAATTTCTGACATCTGTCGCATTTTTTGACGAAGTCCAAGGCGTCTTTGTTAAGGTGGGCCAGAAATATCCATATCGGAGTATCTTCATTGCCAGAGTCTGCCCTCCGGTGTGATCCCCGCAACTTCCTTGATGGATGTTGGATAAGATTTCCTTGGCTTCCCTTCCAGCGACACACCTTAATAAGGGGTTAGAGAAGCCGTGCCGATAGAGGATGCCTTCTTGTATTGTGTAGCGGGAAGCTTTCCTTAAGATTTTCTTAACTTCATTACGCTTGTCGAGCAGTGTGCCATCTTGTAAGTATTTTCGGATGGGAGTCACCCAAGTTTCCTCTTCGATTGCAGCTATCAGATTCAATTGCTCGAAGCTCGGGGCTAGTTGCTTTGAGATGGCAATTGTCCCGAAAACGGTGCCGTTTTTCATGCTAGCTTGCTTTTCTAGCTCGTCGGCCTCTTGGTTCTCTTCTCGAGGAATGTGTTTGATTAAATAGTGATCAAATTGATTGAATAGCAGTTTGGTCTTCTTCAGATATGTTGTGAGTCGTTCTCCTCGGGTCTAAAATTCTCCTAGTATTTGATTTACAATAAGTTGAGAATCACTGTGTAGACATAAAGAGATGACTCCAATTTCTAAGGCAAGTTCTAATCCAGTTATCACTGCTTCATATTCTGCATCGTTGTTGGTGGCAGTGAATTCCAACCTTAGGGCATAGTGTAGCTTCCTTCCCCTGGGAGTGATTATAACAATACCTGCCCCCGAGCCTTGTTCGTTTGATGCTCCATCCACGAAGAGATTCCACTTGATGTCTTTTGCTATTTCGGATTGCTCCTTACCTTCGTTGGTAGCGAATTCGACAATGAAATCGGCCATGGCTTGTCCCTTGATGGCGGTGCGAGGATGGTAGGTGATATCATGTTGACTCGGTTCAATGCACCATTTTAGTAGTCGCCCAGAAGTGTCGGGACGATGGAGTACCTGCCTTAGCGGTTGATCGGTTAGAACTCTGATAGAATGAGATTGGAAATAGTGTCGCAGTTTTCGTGATGCGATTAGTAAACAGTATGCTAGCTTCTCAAGTTTAGGATATCTGGCTTCTGCCCCCGTAAACCTCTTGCTTACAAAGTATACGGGCCGCTGCGTGCGGTTGTCTTCTCTCATAAAGGCGGCGCTTAGGGCATGGGATGACACAGCGAGGTAGAGGTATAGCTCTTCGCCTTCATTTGGAGTTGAGAGCACTGGCGGTCTCTGGAGGTGTTCGATTAGGTTGTGGAAGGCTGTTACGCATTCGTCAGTCCATTCGAACTTTCCCTTGTCTTTCCTTATAGCTTCGAAGAAGGGGACACACTTGTCAGTTGCTTTAGAGATGAATCTGCTTAGGGCGGCCACTTTCCCATTTAGGATTTGCATTTCTTTTCGAGTGGAAGGTATCCTGATTTCTTTCAGAGCCCGGACATGTTCGGGGTTTGCTTCAATCCCCCTGACATGGACGATGAATCCCAAGAACTTTCCTGATGACACTCCGAACGAGCACTTTAGAGGATTCAGCTTCATTCCATATCAACAAAGTACTTGAAACATCTCGTCCAGGTGGCTTACGTGATCGTTGGCTTTTCTTGACTTTACTAGCATATCGTCCACATAAACTTCCATGGTTCGTCCTATTAGTTCCGCAAACATCTTGTTGATGAGGCGCTGATAAGTAGCTCCGGCGTTTTTAAGTCCAAAAGGCATTACTCTATAGCAGTACAACCCCCGGTCAATGATGAAACTAGTGTGGTCTTGATCGAGGGCGTGCATAGGAATTTGGTTATATCCTGAGTATGCGTCCATAAAAGATAAGAGTTCGTGCCCGGCTGTGCTGTCTACAAGCTGATCGATTCGGGGGAGTGGGAAGCAATCCTTCGGGCAAGCGTCATTTAAGTTGGAGAAGTCAATACACGTTCGCCACTTCCCATTAGCCTTCTTTACTAGTACCGGGTTGGCGATCCACTCTGGGTAGATGGCTTCTCGAATGAAGTTATTGGCAAGTAGGTTCTTTACTTCTTCATCGAGGGCTGCTGATCGTTCTGCCCCCATGCTTCTCTTTTTCTGTTTTACCGACACTTGGTAGGATCGATGTTCAGTACGTGGCATGCTACATCTGGGGAGATTCCAGTCATGTCAGCGTGCGTCCATGCAAATACATCCAAGTTTTGGCGGAGAAAATCAATGAGTTGATTCTTCAATTTTGCCTTTAACTGAGATCCGATTTTCAATAGTCTACTCGAGTCGTGTTTGTCTACAGATACAAACTCCATAGTCTCTGCAGGCTTGGCGGTAGCCTCCTCCTCCCCGTTCCTAGGGTCCAATTCATTGAAAGGATCACTGCTATACCGAAGAGGAGGGGCTTTCTTTAGTTGCTATGCTTCCAGGTTTTTTGTGAAGAGAGTAGTCTCTGCATTCTTCCCTTTATCCTTTCTGCGATTATTGCGAAGTTCAGTTACATAGCAGTCTCGAGCAGCGTCTTGATCTCCCTCGACCTCCTCTATTCCATTGTCTGTTGGAAATTTCATCTTCAGGCACCATGGGGCCAAGACAATTTGGAAGTCAGACAAGGCCGGTCTTCTTAAAAGGCATTGTAGGCCGAGTGGTTTTCTATCAGCACAAATGTTTGTTTTCGCACAACGGAGCGGGGATGACTTCCTATTTCGACAAAGAGGTCCAGTTGCCCGAGGGGCATCTTCGCATCCCCCATGAAACCGTGTAGTGGTTTGTTGCAGGGAGACACATCTTTCATTGACAGCTTCATTTTGTCGAAAGCATGCTTAAATAGGATATTTACTGAGCTGCCAGTGTCTACTAGAATTCGGAAAACTTTGGCTAGATCGAACCAGGCAGAGATGACCATAGGATCCATGTGAGGGTACTGCCTTCCCTCTAGATCACGCCTACTGAATGTGATGTCATCATTCTCTTTTCGTTTCGGGTGGCGTTCTTCCATAACAGAATTAACGTAGCCTTCATCGTTTCTAAGTGACTTACCGTATCTTTCCATCTCTGCCCAGCTTCCGTCGGCGATGTGTGGTCCTCCTGATATGGTATGGACCACTATCTTCTCTTGATTAGAGCCGCTGGTGTTGCGATTTCCTCCGCGTACTTCTGGGAGGGGTAGCCCTGGGTTCTCATTGGCAGGAGTTGAAGTCCTGTTCTGACCTTTCACATAGCGCTCCGGTCTCTTCCTTCTGATGTGTTCTTCAATCAAGTCCTGGAGATGATGGCATTCATTGGGGTCATGCCCATGAGATTCGTGGAAGCGGCAGAACTTTCCAGACTTAATTGCATTATCTGATTCCTTCTTGTGCGGGGGGCGCTTGTATCTAACTTCGTCTAGGGTGGCCAAGAAGATGTTTTCGATTGTTTCGTTCAAAGGAGTGTAAGAGTCAAATCTCGGTCCTGGCCTATATAAACGCTTTTCTCCCTTCTTGCCCCCAGCACTATCTCTGGAGTCATTTCTTCGAACGTCCTTTGCTACTGTGGGTGTGTTGTCATGAGCTGCCTTGGTTTGTTGCCCCGTCTGCCTTTCAATGGCAGCGTCTTCAAGTCTCATATATTTTCCGGCTTCATGGAAGAAATCGGGTAAGGTAGCTGGCTTTTCTTTCGTTAATCTCCTAGAGAATTTAGTATCCGGATGCACACCACTACAGAGGGCCATTAGGATAAGTTTCTCATCGGCATCCTGAACTGCGGCCGCTACGGCATTGAATTGGGTTAGATATTGTTGCACTGTTTCTCCGGGCTTTTGTTTGATATTGGATAAGGAATAAGCGTCCTTGGGTTGTTCCACATGAATGCGGAATTGGCTGATGAACTTTTCTTTCAACATTTCCCACGAGCTGATGGACCCTTGGGGTAGATGGCAGAACCAGGAGGTAGCTAGATCTGCCAAGAAGAGTGGAAAGCATTTACACAATACTCCTTCTGTTGCTTCGCTCATGAGAATATGCTGTGTGTATCTCTGTAAGTGTACGACGGAGTCAGAGGTTCCCTTGTAAGGCTCCATTGTTGGCATTTTCCATTCTCGGGGGGTGATGGCAATTCCGATATTGCGGGTGAAGGGGTTGGTTACCCTAGCGCCTATCCCTCGATCTCTTTGATCCCGTCGGACGCACTCTCTGAACAATCGCGCCATCCTTTCATCAGAATTTGGAGCAGATAGAAATGAGTTTGGTTCTTCTCTGCGGGATTGACTCCGTCCAAATGACCTGTAGGGATGGTACCGTTTATTACTCCAAACATTTTCCGGTGGCTGTCTTCGGTCTTCTGGGAGCATGCTGGGGTTAGCCACAGTTGGACCTTGCCTCGACCTTCCCCTGCTGTGCTCTGTTCTAAGCATTCCCTCGGGTCCAACTTCGGGCTGGACTCCATCTCGGCCCCGTCCATTGGTGTTCCCATGGTTAGGTAGCATGACAGGCTCAGCCATATCCGACCCCTGCCTGGTACCTCCCCCTTTGGGTTCGGTTCCAAGCGTTTCCTTGGGTCGAAATTCGGGCTAAGTCTGGGCTCGGGTCCTACCATTGTTGTTTCTGTTGTTAGCCTCTTCGAAGAAGAAAGATCTTTGTCGCCTCCCAGACCCTCCAGACTGGGGCTCGCCCCATGATTCGATATTGCGGTTGGGTTCTTCAGCATCCCTTAAGCATGACATGAGTTGGTCCACCAAGGCTTCTTGTTGAGATGCGAAGCGGTTAGTTACTTCAGCCACAACCATGTCCAGATCTGCCCTAGTAATTGGTTGTTCCGCAGCAGGGGCTGTCGGATTTCCCTGACTTCTATTTGCAGTTGGGACAGGACAATTCTCTTGATCTCTGATCACTGGATCTGGGATACTACTAGTTGCGATGTTCTTTCCTTTGCTAGCATCTTTCCTCTGCCTGGAAGGCATGTTTTCCAAGCAATGAGCGATGCTGTTGGGAAGAAGGTTGAGCGGGAGAAGCTGATGCTTCTAACTCGAGCTCTCAATGAAAGCACCAAAAATGTTTGCACAAAAATTGGGCAAACACCTCCAAGTCGTATAATTTAGTCGATTTTATGTTGTTCTTAGCGATTTGGGTGATTTACGCAAATATGTAAAAAGCAGAGATTAAACTGTAAAAGACACACAGATTTATAGTGGTTCGGCCAGAATGTGCCTACGTCCACTTTATATGTTATTCTCTTTTTATTGATCAGATTACAAGTACAAAGCTTTGATTACAAGTATATGAAAGTTGTTTGAAAGTTCTATCCGTGCTTGAGCTCTCAAACTTGTCTGCCATTGTTGTACCCCTACCCCTCCATTTATAGAGTGAGGCTGGGTGTAGGGCTCTTGGATGTATATAGCTATTGGTGGGCCTGGGCTAATGTAATCTGGCCCGGCAAAGATGGTTCAGTAGCACCTTGGTTCGGCGGTGAGTGGAGTGTTGATTGGACTGGTAGTGGGTGGAGCGTGGGTTGGTTCGGTAGCTCCGTTCTGGTAGTGGTTGGTTCGGTGGAGGGTAGTGATTGGTTCGGTGGAGGGTTGTCCGGTAGTACCTTCTTTACTCTGGTTCGGTAGTATGTTGGCTCGGTGGTATGCTGGTCCGGTAGTACCTGGGAGATGGGTTGGTTCGGCAGGCATGGGGAAGGAGATGGTTCAGGAGGCATGGGGAAGGAGATGGTTCGATAGTGCTTAGGAAACGGGTTGGTCCGGTAGTCTTTCCTAGCCTTCATTCGGCATCATTGGTCTGATGGCCTTGGACTAGTAGAAACTCGCCCAACAAAAACATTTTTCATAACTCGATGTCTTAATAAATCCACCTTTGTTCTTACAGAAATTTAGTCATATGTTGATCAGGCGTAGGACTGAAAATCTCTAAGTACTTAGTAGACCCGTTTCAACACCCAATGAAATACTTTAAAACTTTTCAATAATGATATGGAAAGTATCACCTCCCTTTACCACCATAGATCACCGTTAACCCGATGATTACGTCGCCATCCCGACGAAATCTTAAGTAAACTGTAGGCATCAGCACCTCTCGACTTTCGCCATGGGAACACAATAGTCCGAGCTACAAAGGTTGAGTTGCTATCATAGAAAAATAGTCTGTAGGCAATCTTTGTCCTTAGAATTACACTATTAAATGAAACTAAACAACATAGATGGTAGACTGCACAAAGGTTGCGTCACTATCCCAGTGAAGCCAAACGTAGACTGTAGGCAATCGTTGCCTCCTAAATTACGCTCTGGAACCACACCGCATAGATCGCAGACTATCGATGTTATGTTGATGTCACAGCGAAATCAAACGTAGACGATAGGCAATCACTGCGTTCTGAATTATGCAATGGAATAAAACCACATAGATAGCAATTACACAAAGGTTACGTTGCTATCACAGCAAAACCAACATAACTGTAGGTATAATAACCCTCGATTTACGCTATCCAACTAATGATCACCAGGAACTCATGATTTTTTTCCGAACGTCCTCTAGGATCCCAATTCCCAATTAACCCACCAAGTGGATTCCTACGCAGAACCACCCAGTGCATCTCCTACTCTAAGTTTCAACTTTCGTGGGGGTGCCTTTCCATACTTTTAGTCCCAAAACATATCATATATATAGTACGTTTCAAATCATGCTCTTCATATGTATTCCATATAAATTTGATCTATATAAAATCGAGGGATTTAAATTCGTTTTACCCAATTTTCAAAATTGACTGTTTGCACAAATCAAATTCCATTAAAAAAAAATAGGTTCCATCAGTTTCATATGCATATGAGATCATTCCTTTCAACTCAAATCATTTTTGGATCAATAATTTCCGAGTCCACCTCATACTCATATAAACTCTATTTAGTATTTCAAATATCTTTCTAGATCATTTCTTTCTGGTTATAAATTCAACAAGGGAAGTTTGAATATATATCGTTTGAATATATATCTAACATACATAATCCCATTAATGCCAATCAAAAATTTCCAAGTTCGATTACTCTTCAAAGCTATTGGTAACATTTCTTACTTCTTATAAAGTAAATTTCAGTTATAGTAACTACTAAATCTTCATTTGAAAAAATCATCGTACTTACTCAAAATATACTATTTCGCTTCAAAATCTTTTTTGCCTTAATATCTTGATTTCAGTTCCAATTCAAAATTGCTTCAAATTTCCATTTAGGTTATAAATTCCATTAAACTCAATTTGTATTTAAATCCATGATTTAAATATAAATAATTCCCACTCTGACCAGTTTGAATTTAGAGAATTACTTGAATGGTTGTAAAATAGTTAAATAGTTAATATAAGATAGTTTGAGTTTTTAAAATGGTTTGTGTACTAAAATAGCTTGGAAAATCAAAATAATTTGAATATTTAAGAAGGTAGAATTCAAACAATTTATATTAATTTTTTTTTTTGAAAATAGTTTCGAAGTCAGACTGATTCAATTCCCGATCTTCCAATTCAAATCAATTTCCATTTCCACATTAGTAATTAAGCAATAAATTTACGTTCAATTCAATATAAAAAGTGATTTTAAATATGATCATATTTCTACAAAATATTTCACAACATCGATAGATTACAACACTAGTAAGTTCAAACATTACATCCATTTATCCATATAAAAGTCTTACAAAAGGTCATAAATCTTGATGCATTAACAACTACCTAGGGTTTAGAAAAGAACAGAGCGCTACTTATATTGCAACAAACCCTACCCTCCATCTCTCACCACTCCGCATCCTTCATAAAAGCTTTCTTAAGGTCTTCCTATCAACTTGCCAAAACCGTCCATGCAATTCGTAACAGGGTGTCCCCACTTTTTGCTTTTGCCACAAAAGAACTCTATACTCCCATCTTCGTGGATGATTTTCACGCGTCCCATGGGGTGTTCCACAATTTTCTCTTTATTCTGTCTCTTGGGACAATCCGTAGCGATGTGTCCCGTCATTTTACAATGGTAGCAATTGGTTGATCCGTTGATTGGTACTATGGGTTTATGTTTCATTTTCCTCACCTTAGGGCAATGGTTTAGAAAATGTCCTTTCTTATGACACTTAAAGCATGAAATCTTAGAGCAAAACCGTTTGACTTCTTCGTTCTTTTCCTTCATTGGTTTACTGCACTTGTAACGATCCGGAAATATTAACGGTTTTAATAACAAAATTAACTGAAAATTTTGTTCGAAATTAAATAATTGAATTTGGAAATAAAAATTTGATAGTTGGTATGCGTCTATTTAAACATAGCAAATGGTAAATTTTTCTTTGAAAATATGAAAGTTAGTTTTGTTGTGAAGATTTTCAATTTCAATCAGCTAAATTTATGAAATTAAAATGTTTTCAAAATCTGATTATTTTTATATAATAAAGATGTAAACTATTTTCGAGTGAGATGTCATGTTCCATTTCGTCAAATTCGAACTGCCCTAGCTCTGTTTATCTTATTTTCGGCTTATTAGCAGTAATTTGGCAGCAAATATCGATTTTTGATAGGATGATCGTATCATTAACTTCTATATACCATTCTACTCATCTCATCATGCTGATCTCCGCAATATATTCATTTGTGTGTTTTGGAGTCTGGTATGCTGCGGAATCCGCGAAACGGTTAATCGGTACCTGTTTGAGCCTTTTGGGTTTTTTGTGCCTTTTCGTATATCCATAGGTTGAAAACAAACAGACAATAGGCTTTTATAATTCCTAGATTTAATAGCTGGCTGTCACTATTCCCTAGTTACAGTTCATATAGCTGGTTCATACCCCCTCTCTCTTTCTCTTTCTTTTTGTTCGTTTTCTTCCTTTTTGTGCCGTCATTTTTTATATATAAAAAAATAAAAATAAAAAGGTTAAAGCTGTTTTATATATTTTTGTCGTATTTACTTTAAAAAGAAAAGGAAATATATAATATACTAAGTATATATATTTGCATTTGGATTTTCCTGCTCTATTCCTCTTCTTTCTGAAACTCGACCACCGCTTTCATTTTTCTCGAAGGAAGCCCTGTTCATTCGCTTTTATTTCCCGAAGCAGATCCACCATTCATCCCTTCCCTTCACCTTTGCCATGTCCAACCACCATACAAAAAAAACAACCCAGCATGCATTCGTTCCCAGATCTCCTCCGCACCTGACCTTTGATTTGCCTTCCCTCCTCCCAATGCTCCACCTTTACTTCTCCCAATTGCCGACCACTTCAACAACTGAAAGCAACTCCAACCTTCCTACCTCCTTGATTACCGAACTCCTACCATGCAGTGACACCACCACCCATTACGCCTGTGCCAAACTTCCCACCAGTCTCAGCCATCTCCTCAAACCACTGCCTCTGTTTTCCATGCTAAAACCTTGACAACACCCATAACGCAACCTCAGACCCTCTTAGCTCTGCCTTTCCAAAACACGTGTAGCCTTATTTCCCTGGCCGAAACCCAATGGCCACCAACCGATACCTCTATAGCCTCCGGCCACCCACCGACAACGCCCTTCACAGATCTGATCCCCCCCATAGCACAGTCGAGGTCCACGTCGACCTCACCTGTCCTTCTTCTGCAACTTCATATGGTATTTGTATATTTATCATGTTGCTAATATTTGAAGCATATATCTATTTATATAAATAGGCTCATGCCTAGTTTTCTATTTTCTAATGTATTTTAAAAGTATATATGAGTTTATTTTTTTTGTTAGTTTATATATATGTTTAAGTTTGCATCTGTAGCTTATATATATAATATGTGTTATATACGAAAGTTTACAAACTATATGAACCGTGTTACACATATAAAATAAATTTTAAGTGTTTATACATATTACCAATATTGATCTATGTTTCTAAAGTAATTATTGTAAAGTATGTATGTGTTATATGTTTTGAAGTATGTATATATATGTTTATAATAACAGATTTGAAGTATAAATTTTAATTTTAAAGACTATATATATGCAGGCCTATGCATATAAGTTTAAGTATATGTGTTTAAATAACTATACTCAAATCTCACTTTTGAGGTAGATATATAAGTATTGGGTTTTTTATATAATATATATATATATATATATATATATATATATATATATATCTTTGATTTTTTTTAAATATTTTTATTCTAGGAAAAATGATTTTTGAATTATATATATATATATATATATATATATATATATTTAATATTTGTCTTAAACTAAAATATTGATCTTTAAAATAACATAAATATTTCCCGTTATATCAAGCTAATCTGAATTGTTCTCATCGATTCCTATTTATCAGCTTTGTTCGTCAAATCCATGTTCAACCACTTCGTTTGACATTTATTGTTTGGATTGGTCGATTTTCGAATTCGTGATTCATTCCATGTGCTTGTTCTATTCTCTCTGTAGCCTCGAAAGGTGAGCAATCACTCACGATTAACATTCTTATAGTTAGTAAATTTGATTTCACTTGAAACGACAATTGAAATATGCTGTTAAACTTGAATTGCTGGTTATTTAATTGTTAAATATGATATGCCATTATCTGCAATTGTTCACCTGTGATATATGATACCATATCCTGTTGTTTATATTTTATTTTATTTATCACTAATGATATATGCCTGTTATTGATATGTTATATTTTATCATATTTTCTCTCACTCTACAAATTCCCTGTTAGTTTAGAATTCCCTATGGGTTGAAATGGTACATACCGAACAATATTGTAGATTAAGGAAAAATCGTTATGGGTTGAAATGATAAACCCAAGCGATTTTCGTTGATTTTAAATTTTTGGGATTGCGGGTTGAAATGATATATAGTTGTAGATATTTAATTTGCGGATTGAAATGATAAATATAAGTATCACTTGACCATAGGATAAAAAATTATATACGGACACCATTGGTCCATATTTTGAAAATGATTTCCAAAGTTGAAAGGAAATATATAGTTTCTAATAAATATTGATTTTTTAAAATATGATATATAAATTATTTTTATATATGTTTAAATTTTATATTTTAAATTTATATGTTTTGAAAATTTTAAATTCATAGGTTTGAAATCATAATATTTAAGCTTTTTTATAATTTTTATAATTTTATTTTTTAAAAAACATATAAAACAAGATTTAATCCAAAATACATTTAATAATCAGATTTAATTTAATAAAATTTAATGTGTAATACGTTTAAGTATTTATTTATATTAATATTAATATTTTAAAAATAGATTTTTTATAACTCTAATAATAGAGGTTGGGAAGATAAATAAATATTGACTTGGAATTTAAATTGGTTAATAATATAATTTAAATAAGAATTGAATTGAACTTATTAGTTTTGAGATTTTGAAAGATATGATTGTAACTTGATTTATAACTTAAGTTGATAAAAGTGATAAAATGAATATTCTCGATTTTAAATAAAATTGAGATTTAATATTTAATATTGATTTAAAAATATATAAATTGGGGTTTAAATAAATTGTTATAAAATTGATGAAGTGAATATTTTCCAATTTGAATAAAATTAAAGTCAAATGTTGAAATATAAATGAAATTTATATGGTAAATGTGCGAATATTTAAACTTGAATCTTTGAACTTTAAATTTGAAATGGTTAAACTGGAATTGATTCAAATTGAATTTGAATTTAAGATGATTTGAATCGACTTGCGAAATTGGAGGGAACTAATTTTATTATATAAGTATTTTAATATATATATATATATATATAAACTATTTTAATTTGTAACTATTTTAATATATATACTATTTTCAATATATAAACAGTTTAAGTTGGAACTGTTATGAATTTCAAAAATGTTATGATTTCAAAACTGTTGTGATTATGGAAGTGTTATGATTTCAAAAGTGCTATGATTTCAAAAGTGCTATGATTTCAAAAGTGTTATGATTTCGAAAGTGTTATAATTTTTTAAGTATTACGATTCTGAAAGTGAATATTATTTAAAGTGAATGATGAGATCGAATTGATATGGTTTTGAAATGAATAGAATATTTTGATATGAAGCATAAACTATTTGAAATGAATTGACCACGATGTGAAATAAGCATTTGGTTGTTAAAGAGATCGGGATCGGATATTGTCATACTCTCTGCCAACACCGAAAACCACTTTAACAACTGTGTACATGGTGGAGATTCCAGAATGAAGTACGATGGTTAGGTGACGATTCTATATGGTATTTACGTAGCCCTAACTCCCGTGAGTCAGCTTGATGTGGCTAAAATAGGAGCCACGCTGGGCCAAGTGAGTTCATTCCTCCGATCGGACACATTTTTTCGATACCATTCTATTGCTTTTGTGATTTTATTGGGTGGACCTTTAATTTAGGAGTGTATCATGAGGTGGGCGGTAGTAGCTGCTATGCGTTACCACCAGTCCGCATACGCAAACTGTATATCTACCCTGGCATTGCCTCGCGCGCCTTATTACATGCCCTATCATGCCTTCTACAAAAATTTTTTGTATCGTACCTATGGGGTGCTTCATGATAGCCCACTTGCGAGTGGAGTTTACAATATCTATATAAACTACGACATTATATAAAATGTGTTAAAAGGGGATATGGGTAATACCTTACGCTGTTTTAATAGTTTACTTTATTATAGACATATTATAGTATCATATACTACTACAAAGTAGATAGTTCCACGGATCTTTAGAGGATGAAAATCCCAAATATCCTTTAAGTTACTTGTGTTTCAGTTGACATTTCACTTGAGTTGAAATTATTGATATAAGAATGTTAATCCTGACCCCGAGTGTTTGTGTTAGCACCAGAATTGGTCACTAACACCCTTAAGAGAGATTGTGTAGAGAGATTAATGAAGAAAGTAAGTTAAACATACGATAATATGCAGATTTAAATGCAGAAAATACGAACACCAGATTTATAGTGGTTCGGCGTAATTGCCTACGTCCACTTTGAGGTTATTCTTTATTGCTTTCTCAATTACTTGAATACATATACAATCCGTAAATCAATCACTTGAATACAAGTTCGAATTAAAAAGAGGAGAGTATAAAAAATGGCAGGATTTTACCAGTGTTCCCCAAAAAAGGTCCATTTCACTGTGCCCCTGCCCTTCTATTTATAGACGAAGATGGGTTGGACTCCTTCACGGGCCTAGGAACAAGGTATCTCGGCCCGTGGTAAGTAGCTTCTGTGCACCGAGCCAGGTATGTCAAAACATGTCAAAAGCATCGAACCCTTATACCTTCAGGCTCTTCTTGGTCAGAATCTTGTCTAGTGCTAATAATAATATCTTCAACTGTCATTTTGTAGCCAGCCCAAGGTGTCAGGTAACACTTGCCCCCCAAAGTGTGTCGTGTGAAGCAACTTGACATGCTTTGAATCAGCGAGTATTCCTTGTTTACAGAAAGAAATCCATCATGTTTCCTGAATAGTCATTATTCTTCAATTTTATCCTCCCAAGGTGTCGCTTCCTTCTTTGGTCGTCATGATGCTTGGTCGATTCCTAATATTATAAATCCAGGGTTGTAGTTCATTAGTGGCCATCCGTGTCTGGTTCTACAGGGCCAGTAAGCTTCATCTATTTGATCTAGTCTCTTCTGAATAACCTTAAGTGAGAATTCAATTCCCTGTTGACTTCAAGAAGTCGGACTTTTTTTGGATGTACACATGCATGTTCGGGTACATGTTCTTGCCATTGGCTGTCGGATGCGTTTTATATGCTCGTAAGTCATCGCCAATTCCATCTAGTTTAATTGCAATTCAATTGTGATTCCTGATTTGTATTTTTTTTTTGTGAAATAAGGGTTGTAATCAGCCTCTTGATGAGAGGGGGCTTCAACTTTTACATGGATGACAACCTCAGAGCAGTAAGCAAGGGCGAATGGAGTACGACCAATCATGGACTTATGGGTAGTTCTTTAAGCCCATAATGTTGTTGGAAGTTCATCCACCCACTTGCCTCTAGCCTTTTCCAAACTCTTTTTCAACATGGATTTGATTATTTTGTTCATGGCTTTCACTTGTCCATTGGCGTTCGGATGAGCAACTGCTGCAAACTTTTTCTCAATACCACATTTTTGGCAAAATTCTTTGAACTCCTTGCTTTCGAATTGAGTTCCATTGTCTGTAATGATAGTTCGTGGAAGGCCAAAACGTCATATAATATTTCGTACAGCGAAATTAATGACCTTTTTGGTGGTGATGGTAAAGGCTCTGCTTCTGCCCACATAGTAAAGTAAGCGACCAAAATTATCATGTATTTTGCACCACCTTTGGATATGGGTAAGGAACCGACTATGTCGATCCACCATATTGCAAACGGCTAGGGACTAACCATTTGTGTGAGTTCCGTCGGCGGAGCTCTAGGGACTTTTGCATATTTCTGTCATTTTTCACATCTCCTCACATAGTCTGTGGCATCTCGATTTACAGTCGGCCAGTAGTATCCATAGCGGAGGATTTTCTTCACTAACATCTGCCCTCTAGTATGATCACCCACTCTCCTTCATGGATTTCCTTCAGGGTTCGTTTTATCTCATCATGGGCTATGCCCCAGAGTAAGGGGGTCGAGAATCCCCTTCGATACATTATTCCGCCCTCCATTACATATCGTGAAGCCTTACGAATGACTTGTCATCTTTCGCTCCTTCTTTCGGGTAAGACCCCATGTAGTAAGTATTGCTTAAATGGGGTCATCCATGATACCTTATCGATTTCGGTTTCTAACACGAAATCTACCTCCATCATATTTATACTCGAAGTATGTAAGGTTTCAATGGGAACCAATCCCATTTGCTGGGCTTCGCCGGTGCTCGCAAATTTGGCCAATGAATCAGCTTCTTTGTTTTGTTCACGCGGGACATGCAAGATATCATAATATTCCAGATTTGCTAGCAGCTCCTGAACCCGTTCAAGATACGGGGCAAGTCTCTATCCCTTTGCTTGATGGTCTCCCCGCACTTGGTACACCAGCAGTTGCGAGTCATAAAAGATTTAAACCGATTTTACTCCCAGTTCTATGATAAGTCTCAAGCCAGCAATCAATGCTTCATACTCGGCTTTGTTATTTGTTGCTGCGAATTCAAGCTTCAAAGCATAACAAAGTGATCGGTTTTCAAGAGTCACAAGAACTACACTAGCCCCTAAACAACGGTCCTTAGATGCCCAATCGGTGTACATCTTCCATCGAATGGGAGGTATGACATTGTGGCCATTTGAGTCGTCTGACACTGTGAATTCCGCAATGAAGTCTACTAGTGTTTGCCCCTGTATGGCCCTTCGTGGCAGGTAGGAAATATCGAACCGACTCAATGCGATATTCCATTTTAACATCCTTCCAGAAGTTTCCGCTCGTTGGAGTACCTGTCGCAAGGGTTGATCAGTGTAAACACTAATTGAGTGTGCCTGAAAATATGGGAGAAGCTTTCGTGATGCAATCACCAAGCAATATGCTAATTTCTCGATCTTGGGATAGTTTCTTTCTGCCCCTGTCAGACATTTACTAACATAGTAAACTGGCCTTTGAACTCGGTCCTCTTCACGAAGCAAAGCCGTACTGATAGCATGCTGAGATACTGCCAAGTACGCATACAACATTTCGTGGTCTATTGGTTTTGCTAGCACTGGAGGACTTTCCAAATGCCTTACCAGAGCTCGGAATGCTTCCTCGCAGTCGGATATCCACTAGAAATTCCTTTTTCCCTCCTTTATCACATCAAAGAAAGGAATGCACTTATCTGTGGCTCTGTATATGAATCGGCTCAGCGCTGCCACTTTTTCGTTCAAGCTTTGTACTTGATTTACAGTTCTGGGCACTTGTATGTCCCGAATAGTCTGAATCTTTTCTGGGTTAGCTTCAATTCCACGTGCATTCACAATGAAACCCAGGAACTTTCCTGATTCCATGCCAAAAGAGAACTTCAAGGGGTTGATCTTCATAGCGTATTATTTGAGTATATCAAACACTTCTGCTAAGTCTCGGATGTGGTCGTTTGGCTGCCGTGACTTCACGAGCATGTCATCCACATAGACTTCCGTCGTCTTACCGATCTGGTCCTTAAACATTCGATTCACCAGACGCTGATAAGTTGCTCCCGTGTTTTTCAATCCAAAGGGCATTACTACATAGAAATATATCCCCATATTTGTGACAAAACTGGTGTGCTCTTGATTTGGAATGTGCATCAGGATCTAATTAGATCCTGAGTACTCATCCATAAATGACAATAATTCGTGTCCGACGGTAGAGTCAACGAGCTGGCCGGTTCTAGGTAAAGGGAAACTATCCTTCGGGTATGTTTTATTCAGATCGGAGTAGTCAACACAAGTTCTCCACTTTCCATTTGCTTTCTTTACTAGCACTGGTTAGACACCCATTCAGGGTAGAGGGCGTCGCGGATGAACCCATTGGCTTTGAGTTTGTCCACCTCCTCTTTGAGAGTCGCGGACCTCTCCGGGTCATACCTCTCCTTTTCTGTTTTACGGGAACATGTTTCGGGTCTATGTTCAACATATGACTCGCAATTGTTGGAGAAATCCCACACATATCAGAGTGTGTCCAAGCAAAAACGTCCAGATTCTCCCAGAGGAAATCAGTAAGAACCTCGGCCACTGAAGGTTCGAGTTGCGATCCAATCTTAAGAACTCGTGATGGGTCGTCCCGGCTGACTGGGATGTCGATCTTCGGCTCAGCCGGTGCTGCATTCGTTTCCCTGGGTTCCCCATCATCGTCTCTCGGATCTATGTCTCTAAGGATCCGAGAATGCTGCCCGAGCCAGGGCTCGGGCACTACTAGTCAATCATCAGTCTTTAGGATGCGGATGGAGCTATCCACAACCTTTCCCTTCTCTCTCCGCTAAGCCTCTCTCAGTTCCGCCACATAACATGCGTGACCGGTCGCCTGATCGCCATGTACAACACTGACTCCTTTGTCTGTCGGAAATTTTAACGTCAAATATCATGGGGCCAAAGCAGCCCTAAATTCTGCCAAGGCTGGACGACCCAAAAAGACATTGTATAGAGATTCAACATCCATTACTATGAACGGTAAGACTCGCACTCTCTAATGCTCACCTTCACCCAGTTCAACTGGTAGCTCTATATACCCCATCGCGTCGGTTGCAGCACCGTTAAAGCCATGGATATGGGCTTTGCATGGTTTCAAATCTTTCATTTCCATCTTCATTTGGTCATAAGCCTTCTTGAAGATGATGTTGACAGAGCTTCCACAATCAATCAAGATTCTTTTCACGTAAGCTGGCCCGATTATTGCAGATATAACCATCGGGTCGATAGTAGAAGCATCCACCTTGTCCGCGTCTCGACTCCTAAACACTATATCGTCAGTCATTATGCGTTGTTGTTTTGTGTGGGTTCCATCTTCCACATTCGAGCAACATTCATGATCCGCATGCCTCGGATTGGAGTGACAGTTAGTTGCCCACTAGCTTAGGTATCAATTTAATAATTCTATCCCTAGGCATTCTTTCGGTCGTAGCCTTGAGTAGTTGTAAACATTACATATAAGTTTCAATATTGAGCTATTGCAACCAGTCTTTGGATGACCACGCGTCTGATTCCAGTCTCGAGTTGATAAATGTACTGCATGGATGGTTGAGTCTCGTCCTAGCTATGTTTATATTCCCACCTAAACTTCGAAAACATAGAGTTGATCGATGAATAGTCGGTTCACATTCATGTTGCTTCTAGCTCATGCCCCCAGGTCTGGGGCATATATACCGATAAGTAGGAAGGTCAGCTATGCCCACTTTAGCATTACTCTCTTTCCCGTTGAATCGGGGATCAGGTCAGTCGATGGGAGACGAGATCTCACCTATATTGGATTTTATCATGGTTTTTCATTCCAAGAGGAATACTTTGATGCCTCGTCAGTTTTATGGCATAATTTGGACACTGGACGGTCATCCACGTCCACTTTGGTTCATGTTCTGTAATCGGATCTCGAGGTAAAGTTGGCTACAAATGCAGTCGGGTCATGCCCATCCAGTTTCATACTCCTCCTAATGGATCGAAGGAGGGTGTTGGAGAATTTTTGACCAAGTCTTCATGGTTTACTCTCCTTTCCACACTCTGGAGGTCATAGTTTTTCAAGGAACATCCCAGTCACATTCGTATGTGCTTAGTGCGGATCGGTATTGACCCTCGATCTGAGGTATGATATAGTCGGTTGCTCGTAGCTTTAGATGTTGTTTCGATTAGTTCTGTACTAAGGCCTCCATGTAGTCATTGCCATAAGTTATAAAGAACGCCAGAGCTAGAGCTACAGTAACTGTCGTATTCAGCTTTTAGTGATTTCTACCCCTGCTCCCAGCATTGATTTAGCCAGGCCACTAGTTGGATTGTCGAGCTCCATCCTTAGCAAGTTAATAATCCTCCTGTCGATTTTAGGCCGAAGTTTGCGGAATAGAGAATGGTTGGAATCCACTCGTCTATTTGTCGATGTTTATACACCACTTTGCATTTTGATGACTTAGTGTTATTCTCCCCTTGTTCGACTCGCGCCCAATTTGTGTTCATGCTTCGGTCCACGCTCTGGGGACTTAGAGATTTTTCGAACAGTTTATGTTTTAGTCCACAGTTCGGGACGTAGAGATTTTCGTCAATTCGTTTATACTCTAGTCTACATTCCGGGGACTGAGAGTACTCTTGTTCGCTTCAGGGACTTAGAGGTATTTAAGTCGTTTATACTCTAGTCCATGCTCAGGGGACAGAGTACTCTAGTCCGCTTCAGGGACTTAGAGGTTTTTAAGTCATTTATACTCTAGTCCGCACTCAGGGGACATAGAGTACTCTAGTCCACACTCTGGGGACATAGAGGTTTTTAAGTTGTTTATACTCTAGTCCGCACTCTGGGGACTTAGAGTACTCTAGTCCACACTCTGGGGACGTAGAGGTTTTTAAGTCGTTTATACTCTAGTCCGCACTCTGGGGACTCAGAGTACTCCAGTCCGCACTCCGGGGACTTGGAGATTTTGAGTCGTTTATACTCTGGTCCGCACTCTGGGGACTCAGAGTACTCCAGTCCGTACTCCGGAGACTTAGAGATTTTGAGTCGTTTATACTCTGATCCGCACTCTGGGGACCCAGAGTACTCCAGTCCGCACTTCGGAGACTTGGAGATTTTGAGTCGTTTATACTCTGGTCCGCACTCTGAGGACTCAGAGTACTCCAGTCCACACTCCGGGGACTTGGAGATTTTGAGTCATTTATACTCTGGTCCGCACTCTGGGGACTCAGAGTACTTCAGTCCGCACTCCGGGGACTTGGAGATTTTGAGTCGTTTATACTCTGGTCCGCACTCTGGGGACTCAGAGTACTCCAGTCCGCACTCTAGGAACTTGGAGATTTTAAGTCGTTTATACTCCAGTCCGCACTCTAGGGACTCAGAGTACTCCAGTCCGCACTTTGGGGACTTGGAGATTTTGAGTCGTTTATACTCCAATCCGCACTCTGGGGACTCAGAGTACTCCAGTCTGCACTCTGGAGACTTGGAGATTTTGAGTCGTTTATACTCTGGCCCGCACTCTGGGGACATAGAGTATTCTAGTCCGCACTCTAGGGACGTAGAGGTTTTTAAGTCGTTTATACTCTAATCCACACTCTGGGGACTTAGAGTACTCTAGTTCGCACTCTGGGGGCGTAGAGTTTTTTAAGTCGTTTATACTCCAGTCCACACTCTGGGGACTCAGAGTACTCTAGTCCGCACTCCGGGAACTTGGAGATTTTGAGTCGTTTATACTCTGTTCCGCACTATGGGGACTCAGAGTACTCCAATCCGCACTCCGAGGACTTGGATATTTTGAGTCGTTTATACTCTGGTCCACACTCTGGGGACTTAGAGATTTTGAGTCGTTTATACTCTGGTCCGCACTCTGGGGACTCAGAGTACTCCAGTCCACACTCCGAGGACTTGGAGATTTTGAGTCGTTTATACTCTGGTCCGCACTCTGGGGACTCATAGTACTCCAATCTACACTCCGGGGACTTAGAGATTTTGAGTCATTTATACTCTGGCCCGCACTTTGGGGACTCAGAGTACTCCAGTCCGCACTCTGGGGACTTGGAGATTTTGAGTCGTTTATACTCCAATCCACAATCTGGGGACTCAGAGTACTCCAGTCCGCACTCTGGGGACTTGGAGATTTTGAGTCGTTTATACTCCAGTCTGCACTCTGGGGACTCAGAGTACTCCAGTCCGCACTCTGGAGACTTGGAGATCTCGAGTCGTTTATACTCTGGCCCGCACTCTGGGGACTCATAGTACTCCAGTCCGCACTCTGGGGACTTGGAGATTTTGATGAGAGCAGTCATATTTCCACTCTTTAATTTGTATTTCATCTACCATATAGAGGCTAATGTTGTCGAATAAACGATCGAACCATGTTTGCTTATGGAATAGGATTCTGCCCCTGGCGTGAGGGACGAAACTTGAAAAATGGACGGTCGATTCTCGTCCGCTTAGTGATTATATCTCTTCCAATCAAGTCAAGGAAAGAGGTATATGACAGATGGTTGGATCACATCCATGCTGGGTTAGATAGTCAAATCTCACACAATTTGCTTCGTATCACTTTGTAGAAAATAAGGAGAATGGATTATTGAGTAGACACAGTAAGTTGCATATGTTTCAAGGTGTAGTCGTGTCCATGTATTGAGAGCAATGGCTGACGAGTAGGTAGTCCATCACAACTACTCCAAGTCGGGCTTTTGAATAACCTTTTGTGTTCAAGGTAGGATTTGATGTGTAGACGATCAACTCACATCCACTCTAAACAGATTCCGGCATCACTGAGCTTCAAGAGGGGCATCTGTATTTTGTCGAACTTTGTTCCGTGACTCGATTTGAGTGGATGATCGGGCCATGCTCATTCCAAGCCTTGCTTAGGTCATCAAGTCAAATGTGGAGGTCGATGAATGTGAGGTCAGTCGTGTTCACTTTGTATTGGGCTTTGATCATGATGAGCTTTTCAATATCTAGTCCGTAGCCCCAAATCAAAGGCATGTGGTTGATGATGAGTGATTAAATTATGCTCGTCTAGATGTAACTCCACACGTCCGATCATGGTCTGCGTGGATTGGTTGGCGACCAAATCTAAGTACCTGGTCACCTGTTTCGTTTTGAAAGTAGTTTAGTTCAAGCTAGTCGTAGTTCATAGAACAATTGAAATAGAAATAGATTTGGAAATAATTCAAAGAAGATTAGGATAAATCTCATTGATAAGTGAATCAGCATCGTGTGCTCGCTATTCGACTTTGCCCCTAGCTCCTTTCAAAGGGACGTCGGCCGTCAGCAGTCCAATTGATAGTCATAGCCCTTTATTAATAGGCATTGGAAATTCGATGCCCGCCATTCTACAGGACTTGTACATACTACTAAAGCTTTCTTTCCAGATCGGCTTTTCGATCACACCTCGGAGGTGTTTGTAATCGTCTGTGTTAGGATCAGTGAGCATCTGGGAATATACAACATTCCCCTGATTTTCTTTAGACTTTGGTATACTCTCTTGAGCTTGGTTTTCAGTACCACTCCGTGTCGCGAGTCTTCAAGTAGAGATTGTCAATTGAATCTTTCAAAGAGCATATGAATCGAATTTTGAGGTCGTGTTTTGTCTACTGGAATCAGCGTCCTTAGCCAACGGGCCTTCATTTTTATTTTTCCTAGTGTGTTCCGGTTCTCCTCACTTTGGTTCTGAATCATTTTATAACAGAAACAATCCATGGTCGCAGGAGGCTTTCCAGCTAACTAACTGCCAAAATACATATGGGAGTCAACTTTCCTCAAATGCGATCAGTGTGATATCCTTGTTAGCATTTTGAATAAATTGCTTAGAGCCAAACATTGGTCTGCTATGAGTCACTTTGGGAGTATCGTTTGAGTAGCGGTTGCTTGTCCATTCCTTTGTTGTCGTTCAGAAGCTATCGCTAGATCGTCTATTCCCCGGTCGATCATGAGATGTAAGGGAAGTGGATGGAATGTTCTTTTATTAAGTTAAGTTTTGAATTCACTATCCGGTGTCCCGAAAATATTTTTTTTGAAAATAGGGACCGTATAAGAGACCGGTGTAACTTAAGTTTGGAATGGCCTGGATGCTGCTCGGCATAGGAATGCAGCTCAGTATGGATGTCGTTCGAAACAACTGGTCCGATCGACATCCAAGCTCGTTCGGCTTCCAGGGACGTTCGGTACAACTGGGTCGTTGGCATTCAAGAGCGCTCGGCATTCAAGGGTGCTCGGCATTCAAGAGCATTCGGCCTTCAAGAGCGCTCGGCATTCTAGAGCGCTCGGCATTCAAGGGCGCTCGGCATTCAAGAGCATTCGACATTCAAGAGCGCTCGGCATTCAAGAGCGCTTGGCATTCAAGGGTCGTTTGGCATACAAGGGTCGTTCGGCATTCAAGAGCGTTTGGTATTCAAGAGCATTCGGCATTCAAGAGCACTCGACATTCAAGAGCATTCGGCATTCAAGAGCACTCGGCATTCAAGAGCGTTCGGCATTCAAGAGCGCTCGGCATTCAAGAGCGTTCAGCATTCAAGGGCGCTCGGCATTCAAAAGCGCTCGGCATGGATGTCGTTCGGCATACGAATACGGATCGGCCTGGATGTCGTTCGGCATACGAATGCGGATCGGCCTGGATATCGTTCGGCAAACGAATGTGGATCAGCCTGGATGTTGTTCGGCATACGAATGCGGCTCGGCCTGGATGTCGTTCGGCATACGAATGCGGCTCGGCCTGGATACGCCTCGGCATCGATGTCGCTCGACATTTCTGGGGCGATCGGCATATGCCTTTTCTGGAATGACCGGCCAGGGCCTTCAAAGGAGGGTCGGACTTTATTCAACTCGAGTGCAAACTTCAATGTCTAATCCCCAGATCTTGCGTACATCGGTGAATCCAATCTACGGCTATCAGCTTCCTTTAGATTTCTTTCAAATCTGAGTAGAGTAGGAAGTTTTCTAGTAGACAACTGGATCTATCTCGCGAATATGGAAATCCACTAGTAGACGATGAGATCCAATCAAGCTGAGAATTCAACTCTCAGTGAAAGCACCAAAATGTTAGCACCAGAATTGGTCACTAACACCCTTAAGAGAGATTGTATAGAGAGATTAATGAAGAAAGTAAGTTAAACAGAGGATAATATGCAGATTTAAAAGCAGAAAATACGAATACTAGATTTATAGTGGTTCGGCGTAATTTCCTACGTCCACTTTGAGCTTAATCTTTATTGCTTTCTCAATTACTTGAATACAGATACAATCCGTAAATCAATCACTTGAATACAAGTTTGAATTAAAAAGAGGAGAGTATAAAAAATGGCAGGGCCTCAGCAATGTTCCCGGAAAAAGGTCTGTTTCACTGTGCCCCTGCCCTTCTATTTATAGACGAAGATGGGTTGGACTTCCCTCACGGGCCTAGGAACAAGGTATCTCGGCCCGTGGTGAGTAGTTTCTATGCACTGAGCCAGGTATGCCGAAACATGTCGATAGCATCGAACCCTTATGCCTTCAGGCTCTTCTTGGTCAGAATCTTGTCTAGTGCTAATAATAATATCTTCAACTGTCGTTTTGTAGCCAGCCTAAGGTGCCGGGTAACAGTTTGTGTTTTTGCTTTATGCTCGGGTCAGACTGGGTGTCACAGCATTTGAGACTCACCTTTGGAGTTTGGAGCTTTGCTCGAAGATCTATCTTATCTATTTAGCTTTTCCAGTTGTTTTGTTCAGACTTGTCATCTGTGTATTCGAGACTACATTGTATTTGAGATATTCTATTGTATTTTATTTGTTGTTTATATAGTAGATTCATGAACTACTATTTATCTATTCCACTACTTATTGTTGTAATACTTTGTGTCTATGATTCTATGATTGATTTATAAATTAACAACCTAATATTTTGGCAATTCAAGTCTGACATGTGCGTATGCGAATGTTTCGAAATACCGGGCTGTAATAGTTGGTATCAGAGCTCTGGTTTAGGAAAAACTTAGCATATAGAGAAAAAATTAATTACAGAATCATCTTCGTTCGACCTTAAATTCCTTCCTTTTTGATTCGGATTTCTTCCAAACTTTGAAACCCTAACTTGTTCTAATATCCATTCTTGTCTTCACCCGTTTGTGTTCTTTTTGATACTGAAGCATCCCATAGCTCCAACCTTGATTGTCAACTTCATTCTTTGTGTAACTAATCCCTTCCACGGTCCCGCCAACCTTAATATGAGTTGTAAAGGGGTGAAACTCCTTTACAACAAGCATCGATTCACCAGAGATTTCTACGTCCTCGGTTATGATGCTGTTATTTCTTCAAAATCCCAAACCGTCTCTAGTAGACGATCAGGGTAATTCCCTTATAATCTTGACTCCACTTCGATAATCAAAGATTAACCTGATATTGGGTGAAGTCTCTTCTCCACCTCCTCAGCAAGAAATTGAATTCTGCACCGATCCTATCCCTGGAGCTTGACTTGTGTCCTGATTCTCGTTAATGATATTCCCACCTTCTCTAAATCCCGGATGACCGGTTAAGGTCACCCGTGATCTATATGAGCTTGTTCATCTTTTCTTCTTTTGTAATTTAATTATCTTATCTTCTTTTGAGCATACCTATCTTAAATAGAATTCTTTTTGATCAGGTCCCTTTGAATTTGAATCTCTATTCTTGTTTTGAAATTCATCCTCGAATCATCGTGTGAGGGAGTGTACTTGTTATTAGTATAAACTGTTTAATATTGTGTCGTTTAAGTGTTAAGGTTGATTTGGGGTTTCGATCGATCCGTCTAGCCAACGCTATCGATAGGAATTTCAAAACACTTGAACATAGCAAACTGACACAGTATTGTTTTCAATATTTGTAAATGAAATAATTTTGTATGGTTATGTTATATATATATATATATATATATATATATACACACACATATATATATATATATACACACATATATATATATGTATAAGTATACTTTTCTGAAATTGGATAGTTAAATGAATTGGTTGGTAGAAATGATATTACTAGATTATCATTTACTATTTTGTTAACATAAATAAACCATTACTATTGTTTTATAAGGAGATGAAGTTTTATTTATAAATCTGGTTTGTATACGAAATGAATTTGAATTCAGAATTTGAGAATTAAATTTTCGGTGCTTTCCAAGTTTAGTTTTTCAAAGTTTGATATATATTATTTGAAAGTATCTTCAGATGAAAATTATTTCAAAGAATTTTTATAATGAATTAAATCAGTACTCTCCTCTTTTGTCGTTGGAAAATAATTTCGGTGATGACTGTAACATCAGCGACATTCATTTTCGAGTCTGAAAGGGAAGAGATCACTCAGTAGCTTTGCTACAATTTTGTTTTGAAATTGGATTTATTGGAATTTTTTTGAGTATGATTTGATTTATAAAATATACAGATATATGTATATATTTATTTCAAATGGATGGAAGGGAAATCGAAAATTAGATTCTTAAATTCAATGTTAATTTAGGATTTTCAGTTATCGAAATAAATAAAAAATTGTGAAATATTTGAGGTGTTTAAAAATTTGAATTGGAATTCAAAATAACTTGAAATAGTTAAAGTAGGAAAATTTAATTGTATAATACTCAATTTAAAATTCTAAAACATATACAGATTACCCAAAAGATTCAAAAGTTAAAATAAATATGAATTTGAAATTAAATGTTATGCAAGAGGAATTTAAATATCAAAATATCCAAATTAATATATTTTTTGTTAATGGTACATATTGTAAATAAAAGATAAATTTGCATAGTATTCAATTACATTAGAATCATTAAAAAAACTTACCGGGATAGGGTTTGAATGTAATTGAATAATATACAATATGATGTAAGTAATAATATGTCCAAAAATGATATTTTGTTAAGGGAATTTATAAATAATGAATTGAATAACGAATTGAACAGTAAAAAGAGAATTAATTAGTTGAATAATAAATGGATATAATAAATGTCTATACACTTAATATATGTTGTAAAGTATGTCAAGTAGAATGAATTAAATGAAAAAAGAATGCTATTTAAGAAAATAAATATGGCCTTAAAAATAGTAAATTTGAATTTTTATGGAATCTACTTAATTGGAGAAAATAGTTTTAATAAAAGAGTTAGATAAAACAAATTTTGTCGTGGAACATTTTGTAATAAATATTTATAATTGAAAACAAACCAATTGAATGAATGGAATTGAAATTAATCAAGTGTGAACACAATAAAATTTTATGGATTAAATAAAATGAATTGAAATCGATTAGTTAAGTATAAAACAATTTAAAAATAAGTAAAATCTATTGGGTTTTGGAATTAATTGTGGTATCTGTTATTTTATATTTCAAATCCATCTTCCCTTCTGGTTGCTTTCGGGGATGACAAGTTTTTAGTGGGGGAGAGCGTAACAACAAATTGTGTTCGGAATTAAATAATTGAATTGGAAATAAAAATTTGATATTTGGTATGCGTCTATTTAAACATAGCAAATGGTAAATTTTTATTTGAAAATATGAAAGTTAGTTTTGTTGTGAAGATTTTCAATTTCAATCAGTTAATTAATGAAATTAAAATGTTTTCAAAATTTGAATATTTTTATATAATAAATATGTAAACTATTTTTTGAGTGAGACGTCATATTCCGTTTCGTCAAATTCGAACTGCTCTATCCCCGTTTATCTTATTTTCGACGTATAGCAGTAATTCGGCAGCAAATATCGACTTTTGATAGAATGATTGTGACGACCGCCCATGACTCCCGCACCAAATCAAGGAAATAATGCGCTAAAAGGTGTGCCAGGCAGCCATGGACGATAGTCAGGGTAAAACAAAACAGAAGAATCTCTATCGCATAACTCACAGCGCATGGATAAAATACAATAGAGAAATATAATATAGTGAAGCTCCATAGAACAGAACATCATCATATAAGCATCACAGTAGTTTCATACAATCATCTACTCAAATCCATACATGAAAGCCTCACTACAAATCACTCAACCAAATACAGCAGCGGATACCCAGTACATATAGTAAGAAAACTAATATGCAAAGCCTCCTGCTCGTCTTCGTCATCTTTAGCGTAGAACTCCTAGCACAGCACCTGTCACCTGCTACCTAGTCTGCCCATCCCGACATGGATGAACAGCCCAAGGTAATAAGAGGAGACATAAAACCTTGAGTCAGACAAAGTCTTAGTGAGCAGTAAATCAACTATCAAGCATACCAAAAGAGCATAAAGGATAAAAGGAATAGGAACCAAACCATCCCACTCCACCTCTTTCTACAGTGATAGCCCCAGACATACACTAAGGAGAAGCAAGCATAACAACATAGACAATTAAGGTAAAGCGAATACCACTCGAGTCAAGGACGATGTTTTCCAAATACAAACCCCCAAGGCCTAAACCAAGATCAGATAAGCACCCAGAAAACACCGCTCTTGAAGCCGAATGATAATACAACCAAACATCCATGACTCTGGCTATCACTGTTATCCTTGCCTCGATTTCACCGTTAGTTGAATGACCATCTGTCAAGGGCTAATGGTAACCCCGGTTCTAACCATAACTCCGCACACTGCCTTGTGCCTAGGACTTATCTACTTTGCCCAGAGTACTCAACTACCTACCTGTAGTCTTTTGGGTGTCCCGACTACCTACCTGTAGTCGTTATGGGCGCCCCATGTACTCTTGCTTTTGAGCATGCTAGAACCTTCAACAACGACGAGATCCAAGCCTCCTAGCCATCCTTCTTGACGACTATCCTCATACAAGCTCAAGCTACCTCTTGAACAATCCATTATCAACCAACTTGAACTACCCTTCAAGTTATCAACATGCTTGGAATGATCCCTGCTTGGATTAAGCCAAAACTCACATCATACTTCGCTTCATCGCATCAAAGCAAAGTCTCATCTCAACAACATGGTTTGCCTCATCAAATCATGGCAAAGTCCCATCTCAACATCATCCAATCTATACATATGAGCTTCAACATCCGCTACATATGCCTTAAGCAGCTTTCACCATTCAAGAGCCTTCTTCCATAGCTTTTGAATCCTCTTCCATCCTCTTGTTCCAAATCAACTACTAGCTAACTTGGAAACAATCAAATCAATCATACATTCAAATATCAATCATTCAAACAAGATCTAACAAGCAATATAAGCAATATCAACTATAATGGCAATTTCGTAAATAAGTGAGCAAAAGTCCAACATATGTGAAACCATAGTTTTTAGCATAGATCTATCAAATATAAAACATGGGTTTTGTCTCTAATACTTGTTAAACTAACTTGCATAAGTAAACATCTTCAAAAACCATGGATCTAGACTTCGATCTAAGAAAAATGCATGAAATCTCTAACTTTAACACCCAAACATGCCACCAATCCAATATACTCCTTTGGATCCGCGTGAGAGATAACTACCACTCACCAAATCACCAAAACAACCTAAAATCAATCAACTTCAGATCTGGACAGCAAGGACTTGAGCTTGATCCGGAGAAATTTCACTTGAAACGGTGAAATCTAGCTTCTTCGGATGAAAATCTTCAACTTTGGCTCTTGATCTTTGATCTTGATCTTCAATCTTCAATGGATGTTAGCACTTGATAGAAGTAGAGAAAGAAGTGAAGAAAATACCGAAGTCGAGTTCCAAAATGGCAGCACTTCGTCGCTTCGAAATCCGGTGCCAAAAAGTGAGCCAAACCCCTCTATTTATAGGCTGGAATCCCCCTTAACTCGGCCAACTTCTTAACTCGGAGCTCGCTATTAGGTCGTCCCCGACTCATCCTTGCCGACTCATCCTTGCCGACTCACGACCTAAGCGACCCCATACGACCCAACACTCTGCCGACCTATACGACACAAGGGATAACGTACTCTACCGACCCAATCCCTGAGTCGCCCCACGACTCATCTCCAAGCCTAACCGAGACAACAACCTAGCTACACAACGGCTCTACGACTCAACGCTTCAATCAAACACGGCCGACTCAACCCTTTGCCGACTCAAGCCAACGACTCAACAACACGCTAACTCGGCCATACGAGTTAACTTTTAAGCCGGCCTCCTATGAGTCGTAACCCGTACACGACTCATCCCTTGACCCCTATCTCGCCTCTCATCTTAAGTCGGTAACCCCTATGCCGTTCTAACTCTTAACTCGGTCCAAATCCCTATCCAGTTAACTCCTATAGCTCGGCCCCTACCTTAGGTCGGCCATACGACCTAAACTTCCTTAGGTCGGTTATGCGACCTAGACTCAACTCGGCAACTCTAGACTCAGTCACGAGTTAACTCCATAACTCGTTCCAACTTATGAGTCGGTCACGACTCAATACTCCAACACACGAGTTACTCTCCATATGACTCAGGCTAGAGACAACACAAACAACACTAACAA
Organism: Allium cepa; assembly: GCA_030765085.1. Lineage (NCBI taxonomy): Eukaryota > Viridiplantae > Streptophyta > Magnoliopsida > Asparagales > Amaryllidaceae > Allium > Allium cepa. The sequence continues at coordinate 211,633,150 of CM060934.1, forward strand.
CCTGTAAATTCTACGATTTATCGACACGTAAAAATACGGGTCGTTACATTCTCTCCCCCTTAGGAATTTCGCCCCCGAAATTCCAAGCAAACAACAGCAATCAAAATTATTCCGCATGCCTATCATCCATGGCAATCAACAATCCATGCAACCAATTCTAACCTAGCATGCAGAATTCTAAGACTTAGAACAAGCTACAAATTCATGAGATGTCACGACACTTTAGGGCCATACCTCGAAGAGTTCGGGATGAGCTGCCTTCATCCTCTCTTCCTCCTCCCACGTACAGTCGTTAACATCATCACTCCATTGTACCTTGAGCAACGTAATCGTCTTCCTCCTAAGCTGTTTCGTATCGGTTTCAACAATACGAAGCGGCTTACGAGGTCTCGAAACAACTGGATCAACCTCCAAGTCTTCACAGCTATCAGCAGAAACCACCGTAGTTGGGTCGTGCACATACTTCCGTAGATAAGATACATGAAAAACATTGTGCACACCCGCCATCTTTTCCGGTAACTCCAATCTATAAGCGAGCTTTCCAATTCGCTCGATAATCGGAAATGGTCCAACAAATCTCGGAGTCAATTTCCCTTTCTTCCCGAATCTAATGACACTCTTCAGAGGAGAAATCTTCACAAAAACCATATCACCTACGTCGAATTCCAAATCCTTACGACGATTATCGGCATAACTTTTCTGACGATCTTGGGCTGCCTTCATTCGTTGCCGAATGATCTCTATACAATCTGAAGTCTGTCGAATCATCTCTGGCCCAAGTATCAGCTTTTCTCCAGTTTCCAACCAACATGTCGGAGAGTTACACGGTCTTCCATATAATGCCTCATATGGTGCCATACCGATACTCGACTGATAACTGTTATTATAAGCAAACTCCACCAAATGAAGGTGATCTTCCCATGATCCTCCGAAGTCCAAAACACATGCTCTAAGAAGATCTTCCAAAACTCGGTTGACTCTCTCAGTCTGACCATCTGTTTGAGGGTGATAAGCTGTACTCAAACACAACTCAGTTCCCAAAACTTCCTGGAAGCTCTTCCAAAATCTACTAGTGAACAATGGATCTCGATCGCTCACTATACTCTTCGGAACACCATGGAAACGAACTATCCACTTCACATATAATTCAGCCAACTTCGATGCAGTCCTAGTCGATCGAACAGGAATGAACCTTGCACTCTTGGTCAAACGATCTACTATGACCCAAATCCCTTCATTCCCTGCTCTTGTCCTAGGTAGACCATCGATAAAGTCCATCGACACTTGCTCCCACTTCCATGTAGGAACCTCTAATGGCTGAAGCAATCCACTGGGCTTCTTCTGCTCAGCTTTCACCAACTGGCAATTCATACACTTGGAAATAAAATTTCCAACATCCTTCTTCATACCTTCCCAGTAGTAGGTTCTCTTCATATCCCGATACATCTTATTTCCACCTGGATGAATTGTCAACTTCGAGTGATGACTCTCCCTCAGAACTTCATCTCTCAATCCATCTACATCGGGAACAACTAGTCGCCCTTGCTTTCGAAGCCAACCCTCTCGATCGACTTCAAATCCTTTATCCTTTTCTGGATCCAATCCGGATTCCAAATCACGGATAATCTTGATAAGCTTATCATCTCTCCTTTGCCTCTCGCCAATTCTTTCCACAAGAGTAGGCCTTATCGATAAGTTTGCCAACATCTCAGGTTCCAATTCACATCTAGGCCTGAAATCAAATCCAGCCAAATACTCAAGACTCTTCCATTCCGAAAACATGGCTCCCAATCCTGCATGTCTTCGACTTAACGCATCAGCCACTGCGTTACCTTTCCCTGGAGTATAGGCTATACCAAAATCATACGATGCTAAGAACTCTAGCCACCTTTGCTGTCGAAGATTCAAATCCTTTTGGGAAAACAGATACTTCAACGACTTATGATCTGTAAACAGCTCGAATCTAACTCCCAATAGATAGTGTCTCCACATCTTCAAAGCAAACACAATCGCCGCTAACTCCAAATCATGAGTCGGATAATTCCTTTCATGCGGCTTTAGTTGTCGACTAGCATACGCAACAACTTTATGCTTCTGCATTAGCACCGCTCCTAGTCCAGTGCCACATGCATCGGTGTAAACCACCATCTCATCATTCCCACTTGGAATAGTCAAAACAGGAGCGCTCGTCAGTCGCTCTTTCAGGATTACGAAAGCTTGCTCACACTTATCATCCCATCTGAACACTTGGTTCTTCTTCGTCAATCCTGTCAACGGTGCAGCTATCTTGGAAAAGTCTTTGATAAACCGACGATAATATCCTGCTAATCCAAGAAAACTTCTCACATCAGATGCATTCTTAGGCCTAACCCAATCCTGGATCGCTGCCACCTTAGCGGGATCAACCGCTATTCCATTTCCAGAAATAACATGACCTAAGAACCTCACTTCATTCTTCCAGAAGTGACACTTCGAAAACTTAGCCTTCAGCTGATGTTTCCGTAAGATTCCTAAAACAATCCTCAAGTGCGTCTTGTGCTCTTCCTCAGTTCTGGAATAAACCAAAATATCATCCACGAACACAAGCACGAACTTATTCAACTGATCTCTGAACACTCTATTCATAAGATCCACAAAATATGCTGGCGCGTTAGTCAACCCAAACGGCATTACCAGCCACTCATAAAACCCGGATGGTGTCCTGAAAGCAGTCTTCGGCACACTATCCTTCGCCACTCTCAACTGGTGAAATCCCGTTGCCAAATCCATCTGAGAAAACACCTTAGCCTCGTGAAGCTGATCAAACAAGTCATCTATTCTCGGCAATGGATACTTGTTCTTCCTAGTCACCTTATTCAGCTCACGATAATCAACACACAACCTCAACGATCCATCCGTTTTGGTTGCGAACACAACGGGCGCACCCCATTCGGACACACTTCTCCGAATGAATCCTTTCCGCAAAAGGTCATCAACTTGCACCTTCAGCTCTTGCTGCTCCCTCGGTGCCATCCGCCTAAGAGGCATCACAACAGGTCTGGCTCCCTCAACTAGATCGATACGAAACTCGATCTCCCTATGCGGCGGCAACCCTTTGACTTCCTCAAAGACATTCTCAAACTCATTCACAATAGGCACCGATGACAGTCCATCCCGTGGAACAACTAGCGAATACATGAAGCTCATGAAGACGCCTTCTTCATGCTTACATCGTATCACAACCTTTCGCCCTTCCACATTCCCGACTGTCACCTCAAGCCTCTCACAATCAATCCTAGCCGCATACTTCCTAAGCCAGTCCATACCCAAAATAATTCCGAACCCCGCAAAGTTCAGAACAAAGCAATCACAAACAAACGAGCAATCATGACTCGACACAACTAGACCACGACATAACATACACAAACATGACGAACCCCCTACCGGATTAGTCACAACCAATGGCCTATCAACAATATCCGGTTTCATACCTAACCGGCTTACCAAATCATCACAAACAAAAGAATGCGACGCTCCAGTATCAAACAACACTCTAACTGGAACACCACAAATAGAAAGAGTACCTTGAACAACCACACTCTTCCCCTTCTCTTCAGCAGTAGGAGCTTTCGAAGACGATGGAACAGCCCCCAAAGCATAGGCTTGCACAACCTGCCTATCTTTCCTCGGTTCTGGACAATCCTTCTTGATATGTCCCAGCTTATCACAGTTGTAACACTTTCCCGGCACTTTGGGATTCTTACAATCTTTGTAAAGATGGCCCTTCTGCTGGCAGTTATAGCAAGTCACTTCACTCTTCGGCTTCTTCTGGCCATCCCTACCCCTCTGTTGCTGTTGTTTCCTCTTCTTATTGCCACTCTGCTGTGGTTTAGATCCTTCCCTGGTTACAGCAACAACAGATACTTCCTTAGGGAACAAACTCTCGTGCCTAAGAGCTTTTTCCACAAGCTTCTCAAACGGATCGTCCAGATGATCCACCAACTGCCTCCCAAGATAAGCATCCAGACCAGTCACAAACTTTTCATTCTTCTGGTAGGGAGAATCAATATACGATCTGGCATACTTAGATAAGGCTTCAAACTCAGAAATATACTCAAGAACAGGTCTCCCCCCTTGCTTGAGCTCCACAAACTTCTTAAACAAGACAGATTTCTGAGAAGTAGAGATGAACTTAGCTTCAAATCTAACTTGGAATTGCTCCCAAGTAATCTCTTCTTCTGGAGTATCGATGGTGATAGAATTCCACCAATCAGCAGCTCTTCCCTGAAGCTGTCTCGATGCAAGCTTCCTCTTAGTTGCATCCTCAATCCCTAAGTCACCAAAGATTCTTTTGCAAGCATCAATCCATCTCTGCACCTCAATAGTCGACTCCGTCCCCAAGAAAACTTTCCCTCCAAGAGCAGTATAATCCTTGCAAAGCTTGGCAAAATCCACCGGTCTCGGAGCTTGGACTTGAACTCCCACATCCACAGATGATCCTGAAGCTGGTATTCTCCTCATGATTGAAGTCATCATGGCCTCAAACATAGGAGCATAATCAACAGCTTCCCTAGCATCACGGCTACCCCTCGCAGCTTGTCTCTCACTTCGACTCATCCTTAATATCTGTAAATAAGAATGATTAGAACACCTTAAGAAACAACTGCATAAGGAGTTCAAACCCTTCTAAACTACTATATTATATATAGTAATCATCCATCAAATTACAATTACGTCTCTCTTACGTAGTTACATCAGCGAGCGTTGGCTAAAATCGATTAACCAAGGCTCTGATACCAAATGTGACGACCGCCCATGACTCCCGCACCAAATCAAGGAAATAATGCGCTAAAAGGTGTGCCAGGCAGCCATGGACGATAGTCAGGGTAAAACAAAACAGAAGAATCTCTATCGCATAACTCACAGCGCATGGATAAAATACAATAGAGAAATATAATATAGTGAAGCTCCATAGAACAGAACATCATCATATAAGCATCACAGTAGTTTCATACAATCATCTACTCAAATCCATACATGAAAGCCTCACTACAAATCACTCAACCAAATACAGCAGCGGATACCCAGTACATATAGTAAGAAAACTAATATGCAAAGCCTCCTGCTCGTCTTCGTCATCTTTAGCGTAGAACTCCTAGCACAGCACCTGTCACCTGCTACCTAGTCTGCCCATCCCGACATGGATGAACAGCCCAAGGTAATAAGAGGAGACATAAAACCTTGAGTCAGACAAAGTCTTAGTGAGCAGTAAATCAACTATCAAGCATACCAAAAGAGCATAAAGGATAAAAGGAATAGGAACCAAACCATCCCACTCCACCTCTTTCTACAGTGATAGCCCCAGACATACACTAAGGAGAAGCAAGCATAACAACATAGACAATTAAGGTAAAGCGAATACCACTCGAGTCAAGGACGATGTTTTCCAAATACAAACCCCCAAGGCCTAAACCAAGATCAGATAAGCACCCAGAAAACACCGCTCTTGAAGCCGAATGATAATACAACCAAACATCCATGACTCTGGCTATCACTGTTATCCTTGCCTCGATTTCACCGTTAGTTGAATGACCATCTGTCAAGGGCTAATGGTAACCCCGGTTCTAACCATAACTCCGCACACTGCCTTGTGCCTAGGACTTATCTACTTTGCCCAGAGTACTCAACTACCTACCTGTAGTCTTTTGGGTGTCCCGACTACCTACCTGTAGTCGTTATGGGCGCCCCATGTACTCTTGCTTTTGAGCATGCTAGAACCTTCAACAACGACGAGATCCAAGCCTCCTAGCCATCCTTCTTGACGACTATCCTCATACAAGCTCAAGCTACCTCTTGAACAATCCATTATCAACCAACTTGAACTACCCTTCAAGTTATCAACATGCTTGGAATGATCCCTGCTTGGATTAAGCCAAAACTCACATCATACTTCGCTTCATCGCATCAAAGCAAAGTCTCATCTCAACAACATGGTTTGCCTCATCAAATCATGGCAAAGTCCCATCTCAACATCATCCAATCTATACATATGAGCTTCAACATCCGCTACATATGCCTTAAGCAGCTTTCACCATTCAAGAGCCTTCTTCCATAGCTTTTGAATCCTCTTCCATCCTCTTGTTCCAAATCAACTACTAGCTAACTTGGAAACAATCAAATCAATCATACATTCAAATATCAATCATTCAAACAAGATCTAACAAGCAATATAAGCAATATCAACTATAATGGCAATTTCGTAAATAAGTGAGCAAAAGTCCAACATATGTGAAACCATAGTTTTTAGCATAGATCTATCAAATATAAAACATGGGTTTTGTCTCTAATACTTGTTAAACTAACTTGCATAAGTAAACATCTTCAAAAACCATGGATCTAGACTTCGATCTAAGAAAAATGCATGAAATCTCTAACTTTAACACCCAAACATGCCACCAATCCAATATACTCCTTTGGATCCGCGTGAGAGATAACTACCACTCACCAAATCACCAAAACAACCTAAAATCAATCAACTTCAGATCTGGACAGCAAGGACTTGAGCTTGATCCGGAGAAATTTCACTTGAAACGGTGAAATCTAGCTTCTTCGGATGAAAATCTTCAACTTTGGCTCTTGATCTTTGATCTTGATCTTCAATCTTCAATGGATGTTAGCACTTGATAGAAGTAGAGAAAGAAGTGAAGAAAATACCGAAGTCGAGTTCCAAAATGGCAGCACTTCGTCGCTTCGAAATCCGGTGCCAAAAAGTGAGCCAAACCCCTCTATTTATAGGCTGGAATCCCCCTTAACTCGGCCAACTTCTTAACTCGGAGCTCGCTATTAGGTCGTCCCCGACTCATCCTTGCCGACTCATCCTTGCCGACTCACGACCTAAGCGACCCCATACGACCCAACACTCTGCCGACCTATACGACACAAGGGATAACGTACTCTACCGACCCAATCCCTGAGTCGCCCCACGACTCATCTCCAAGCCTAACCGAGACAACAACCTAGCTACACAACGGCTCTACGACTCAACGCTTCAATCAAACACGGCCGACTCAACCCTTTGCCGACTCAAGCCAACGACTCAACAACACGCTAACTCGGCCATACGAGTTAACTTTTAAGCCGGCCTCCTATGAGTCGTAACCCGTACACGACTCATCCCTTGACCCCTATCTCGCCTCTCATCTTAAGTCGGTAACCCCTATGCCGTTCTAACTCTTAACTCGGTCCAAATCCCTATCCAGTTAACTCCTATAGCTCGGCCCCTACCTTAGGTCGGCCATACGACCTAAACTTCCTTAGGTCGGTTATGCGACCTAGACTCAACTCGGCAACTCTAGACTCAGTCACGAGTTAACTCCATAACTCGTTCCAACTTATGAGTCGGTCACGACTCAATACTCCAACACACGAGTTACTCTCCATATGACTCAGGCTAGAGACAACACAAACAACACTAACAACCTGTAAATTCTACGATTTATCGACACGTAAAAATACGGGTCGTTACAATGATTGTATCGTTGATATCTGTATACCATTCTGTTCATCTCGTCGTGTTGATCTCCATATATTCATTTGTGTGTTTCGTAGTCCGGTACGCCGCGGAATCCGCGAAATGGTTAATCGGTACCTGTTTGGGACTTTTGGTTTTTTTGTGCCTTTTCGTATATCCATCGGTTGAAAACAAACAAACGATAGGCTTTTAAAATTCCTAGATTTAGTAGCTGGCTATCACTATTCCCTGGTTACAATTCATATAGCTGGTTCGTACCTCCTCTCTCTCTCTCTTTCTCTTTCTCTCTATTCGTTCACTTCCTTTTTGTGCTATCATTTTTTATATTTATAAAAAAGGTGAAAGCTGTTGTATATATTTTTGTCGTACTTTCTTTAAAAATAAAATAAAATATATAATATACTAAGTACATATACTTGCTTTTGGATTTTCCTGATCTATTCCTATTCTTTATGAAACATGACCACCCCTTTCATTTTTCTCGAAGGAAGCCCTGTTCATTCCCTTTTATTCCCCGAAGTAGATCCACCATTCATTCCTTCCCTTCACCTCTGCCATGTCCAACCACCATACAAAAAAATACACCAGCATGCATCTGTTCTCAGATCTCCTCCGCCCCTGACCTTTGACTTTCCTTCCCTCCTCCCACTGATCCGGCTTTGCTTCTCTCATTTGTCGATCACTTTAACAGCCGAAAGCAACTCCAACCTTCCCTCCTCCTTCATTGCCAAACTCCATCCACGCAGTTACCCCACTACCCGTTACGCCTGTGCCAAACTTCCCACTAGTCTCGGCCATCCCCTCTAACCATCGCCTTCATTTTCCATGCAAAAACCCTGATAGCACCCATAACGCAGCATCGGGCCCTCTGAGCTCCGCCTTGCCAGAACCCGTGTAGCCTTATTTCCCTGACTGAAACCCAATGACCACCAACTGATACCTCCGTAGCCTTCGACCAGCCACCGGCAACGCCCTCCACAAATCCGTCCCCCTTCGTAGCACAGCCAAGATCCAAGTCGACCTCACCTGTCCTTCTTCCACAACTTCATCTGGTATTTATATATCTATCATGCTGTTAATATTTGAAGCATATATCTATTTATATAAATAGGTTCGTGCCTAGTTTTCTATTTACTAAAGTATTTTAAAAGTATATGTGAGTTTATTTTATTCTGTTAGTTTATATATATGTTTTAAGTTTGCATCTATAGCTTATATATATATAATATGTGTTATATACGAAAGTTTACAAACTATATAAACTGTGTTATGTATATAAAATAAATTTTAAGTGTTTATATATATTCCCAGCATCAATCTATGTTTCTAAATTAATTGTTGTAAAGTATGTATATGCATATATGTTTTGAAGTATGTATGTATATATATATATGTTTTATAATAACAGATTTGAAGTATAAATTTTAATTTTAAAGACTATATAAATGCCGGCCTGTGCATATAGGCTTAAGTGTATGTGTTTTAAATAAAGTATACTTAGATCTCACTTTTGAGGTAGATATATAAGTATTGGTTTTTTTACATAATATATATATCTTTGATTTTTTTAAATATTTATGTTCTAGGAATAATGAATTTTGAATTATATATATATACATATATATATTATTTTAATATTTGTTTTAAACTACAATATTGATTTTTATAATAACATAAATATTTTCCATTATATCGAGCTAATCTAAATTGTTCTCATCGGTTCCTATTTATCAAATTTGTCCGTCAAATCCGTGTTCAGCCACTTCGCTTTAACATTTATGGTTTGGATTGGTCGATTTTCGAATTTGTGATTCATTCCGTGTGCTTGTCCTGTCACTCTCTAGCCTCGAAAGGTGAGCAATCACTCACGATTAACATTCTTATAGTTAGTAAATTTGATTTCACTTGAAATAACAATTGAAATATGCTGTTAAATTTGAATTACTAGTTATTTAATTGTTAAATATGATATGTCATTATCTGTAATTGTTCACCTGTGATATATGACACCATATCATGTTATTTATATTATTTAATTTATCACTGATGATATATGCATGTTATTGAAATGTTATATTTTATCATATTTGCACTCGCTCTGCAAATTCTCTGTTAGTTTAGAATTCCCTATGGGTTGAAATGATAAAAACCCGAACGATATTGTAGATTAAGAGAAAATCGTTATAGGTTGAAATGGTAAACCCAAGCGATTTTCATTGATTTTAAATTTTTGGGATTGCGGTTGAAATGATGTATACCTGTAGATATTTAAATTGTGGATTGAAATGATAAATATCCATATCACTTGACCATAGGATAGAAAATTATATACGGACGCCGTTGGTCTATATTTTGAAAATGATTTCCAAAGTTGAAAGGTAATATATAGTTTCTGAAAAAAATTGATTTTTTAAAATATGATTTATAAATTATTTTTATGTATGTCTAAATTTTATATTTTAAATTTATATGTTTTGGAAATTTTAAATTTATAAGTTAGTTTTGAAAATCATAATATCTAAGATTATTTTATAATTTTATATTTTTAAAAATATATAAAATAATATTTAATCCAAAATACATTTAATAATAAGATTTAATTTAATAAAATTTATTGTGTAATACGTTGAAGTATTTATTTAAATTTATATTAATATTTATAACTCTAATAATAGAGGTTGGGAAGATAAATAAATATTGACTTGGATTGGTTAATAATTTAATTTAAATAAGAATTGAATTTGAGATTTTGAAAGATACGAAGGTAACTTGATTTATAACGTGAGTTGATAAAAGTGATAAAATGAATATTCTCGATTTTAAATAAAATTGAGATTTAATATTTAATATTGATTTAAAATATGTAAAATGGGGTTTAAATAAATTGTTATAAAATTGACTAAGTGAATATTTTTCAATTTGAATAAAATTGAAGTTAAATGTTGAAATATAAATGAGATTTACATGGTAAATGTGTGAATATTTAAACTTGAATCTTAGACTTTAAATTTGAAATGGTTAAACTAGAATTGATTCAAATTGAATTTTGAATTTAAGATGATTTGAATCGACTTGCAAAATTGGAGGGAACTAATTTTATTCTATAAGTATTTTAATTTGTAATTATTTTAATATATATACTGTTTTCAATATATAAACAGTTTAAGTTGGAACTGTTATGAATTTCAAAAAATTTATGATTTCAAAACTATTAGATTACGGAATTGTTATGATTTTAAAAGTGCTATGATTTCAAAAGTGTTATGATTTCGGAAGTGTTATAATTTTTACAGTGTTACGATTCTGAAAATGAATATTATTTAAAGTGAAATGAGATTGAATTGATATGGTTTTGAAATGAATAGGATATTTTGATATGAAGCATAAACTATTTGAAATGAAACGACCACTATGTGAAATAAGGATTTGGTTGTTAAAGAGACCGGGATCGGACATTGTCATACTCTCTGCCAATACCTCAAACCACTTTAACAACTGTGTATGTGGTGGAGATTCTAGAATGAAGTAGGATGGTTTGGTGACGATCCTATATGGTATTTACGTTGCCTTGACTCCCGTGAGTCAGCTTGATGTGGCTAAAACAGGAGCCATGCTGGGCCAAGTGAGGTCATTCCTTCGATCGGACATATTTCTTCGATACCATTCTATTGCTTTTGTGATTTGATTGGGTGCACCTTAGATTTGGGAGTGTGTCATGAGGTGGGTGGTAGTAGCTGCTATGCGTTACCACCAGTCTGCATACGCAAACGGTATATCTACCCTTACATTGCCTCTCGTGCCTTGTCACATGCCCTATGTGCCTTCTACGAGTTTGTTTTGTGTCGTACCTACGGAGTGCTCCCTGATAGCCCACTTGTGAGTGGAGTTTACAGTATATGTATACACTATGGCATTATATAAAATGTGTTAAGGGGGACATGGGTAATGCCTTAACGCAATTTTAATAGTTTACTTTATAGACATATTATAGTAGCATATATTACTACATAGTAGATAGTTCCACGGATCCTTAGAGGATGAAGATCCCAACATCCTTTAAGTTACTTGTGTTTCAATTGACATTTCACTTGAGTTGAAATTATTGATATAAGAATGTTAATCCTAACTTGAGTGTTTGTGTTTTTGCTTTATGCTCAGGTCAGACTGGGTGTCATAGCACTTGAGACTCACCTTTGGAGTTTGGAACTTTGCTCGAAGATCTGTCTTATCTATTCAACTTTTCCAGTTGTTTTGTTCAGACTTGTCATCTGCGTGTATTTGAGACTACATTGTATTTAAGATATTCTGTTATATTTTATTTGTTGTTTATACAGTAGCTTCATGAACTACTATTTATCTATTCCGCTGCTTATTGTTGTAATACTCTGTGTCTGTGATTGATTTATTTACTGTATATGCTGAGTTTTGCCAGATATAAATTAACAATCTGATATTTTGAGCAATTCAAGTCTGACATGTGCAGATGTGAATGGCTCGAAATACCAGGCTGTTACACTAGTCCAGCCATTTCCCTAGTCCGTTTCTTATATTCCATTATTGCTTCTTCTTGTGCCTTATGTGCAGCTGCTCTTCGCTCCTTACGCCTTGCTTTCCATTCTTCTCCTTTTGCCAGCTCTTACAACTTATACTAGATTCTAGTAGGACTTTCTAACCTATAATTAAAACCTTGATTAGTCGAATTTTCAGCTTTTATTCCTATTTCCAAATATTCTTTTATTTGTTTTCGGTCATTTTTATAATTTAATCCACTAATTTGATAATCTGGTTCATTTTAATTCTAGAATTCGAAACCAATTTATTTGAAAATTCGTTTGGAATCATTTATGCATACATAACTCCTTTTTTAACTTTTTTTCAAATCTACACCTTTTCTTTTACAATTTAATTCATTTAACTTCCATAAATTAAATTCTAAATTTATCTTGAAATTTCAAATTTCACGTAATAAATTCAAACATTTTTAACTTGGCCTGATTAAATTTAATTTTTTTAAACTTGCTTAATTTAATTTTTCACATTCTGAAATTTAATTCTCACACTTCTTTTCTTATCAACATCAATTCCCACTTATAAGTTCAAAAACTCATTTTCTTTTGGGTTATACTCCTCATTTCAATGGGAATCCCAGAATTCCGACATCCTGCATTTATTTCAATTCACCTTGAAATCATATATATATACACACATATATATATACATACATACATCAAATCACACTTTTTAAATTTAAACCAACCTTGGTTTTTATCCAAAACAAATTCTTCGGAATTTTAAAACAACCCTTGTTTTCAAAACAAAATTTTCTATGTCAAAAATACTCTAATAATATTACTTATTATTCCTTCAATACACTTTGAAACACATTTCAAAAATTTCGGGACTTAGATTCACAACTTCTTATTTTAAATCTATTTTAATGTATAAGTCGCATCTATAAATTATGCTTGTACAATTTCACTATCTTAAAACATTTCACACTGTTTTATCATTGTTTACTATGTAATAAACACCCTCATTAATACTCAACAGCTAATTTTTGATAATAATTAATATTATCATACCCAGAAACCAAACACACCATATATACCATAATAATTTCTTGAAAAATTATTCCTGTAAAAATATAACCAAGGTAAACTTATTTCATTTCAAAACACTTTCGAAATTTGCAGGATTTTAATTCTGGTTTGAATCTATTTTTAGCTTAACCCATTTGCATAATTCATTTTTACCCAAATTTATATTTGGTTATATATATATATTACCACTTAAATTTTATAGTTTTATTTGATTATAATGATTACAACCAATCACCTCAACATACAATAAAAATTTAGAAAAATTATTTCTTTTTAAATCAAAATATAATCATATATAAAAATTATTTCAAAATTATTTTTAAAATCATTGTATAAGAAAACAACAAGTATGCCCTCATATATAATATACTCAACTCATTCTAGGGTACTACTGACCCTATCTCTAATGAGTAATCCTCAACAGAGCCAGGTTCTCACTTAACCTTCAGCTATAATACCATGTGTAACGACAGGGTGATTTTCGACCCCCAAAATCAATACTAATACGTTCACTATATATAGTGTCGAGCAATCGAGTGTCAGAAATACCCGATTGTTAGGGTTAAGAAGAAAGAGATAGAAGAAGAAATATAAACAACAACAACAACAACAACACAAAATCTCACAATTGCAGCGAAACAAAATATAACATATAATGACAACATTTTGTACAAAGGAAAACTGTATCGGTTATTATCCATACAAATTATTAGAGTACAATCATTAACATACAAATCTCGACAGTTACAATAACTTGTCCTCAAATGTTGAATATACAGCCTACACTACACAGCGGAATATAATCTAATATGCGCAATACGTCTCTGCCATCCAGCTCGTCTCCTGAGCTCCGAAAGCGTCCTATCCTGCAACTGTAATACTCGGTCTGACCCGAGCATTACAACAAAGTAACACCCGAGGTAGGCTAGAAACCTACGTGAGTAAAACACACTTAATTTGAATTACTAAAGTAATCAAATCTTTTTAAAAACTAAGGTAACTCATAAGATCACGCCATATAACATGACGGGATTTTATCTTACGATAACTGAAACACTATTTTAGAAAATCCGGTGATATTATAATAGTGTCTAAGTACAATTACTTCTTTAAAATCGTCAAATTTGTTAAATTTATCCAATTTCAACATACAGGGCTCTATAATCAAAATCGTAGTGGTTTGAAATGATTATTAAATCGAAATGGTTACAAATAATGCAGATATCTGATCTCGGTCTCTTTGAATCCAAGCAATAAATTTAAAATGCCAAATTTTTAAATAAACAATTTATATTCAGAGTGTCAATATACACATATCGGAATTTACTACATATGTTTATTTCAAATAAAAAGTGTCAACATTTTATTCCATTCTTGGCTACTAAATGGCACAGATAAGAACAATTAAAATAAATATCTAATAACAATAAACCAAAGCGTAGATTGTTAACTAATTTAACGATCAATATTTTATATTAAACAAGTTACAAACCAGAATTTAATTAACTTCAATCAATTGAATCCATTTATATTTTAATCCAAAATTACTTAAAAATTAAGGGGATTTCAAAAAGATTTACAATTAGTTAAAACAACCCATTTAATAACTATTTTACGAATTTAAATAAGGTTAAATCAATTAAGATTTTAATTATTTATTCTCTTTAATTATTATAATTGCCTAATTTTATGTTACGCAAATTAACAAAATAATTGTAGATTATAAAACTAGGTGCCAATGCAAAGAAAAACTTCCACGTTTGATTGGCTTTAATATGAATGATAAATAATGTTTTTAGTTTTAAATATTTTAACAAAAATTTTATTAAATTTCCTTATACTTTTTATAAGCAAAGCCCAGCCGCCCACTTTGGTCCAAGAAAAAAAAACAGTTCCAAACCCAAACCTCAATCTTTCTTCCTCTCTTGTTCCTTTCTTTTCTTCCCTCTTTACTTTCGAACACCCAGGCATTTGCACGCAGACGTGCACGTAGCCTTTGATCACCATAGCTCGACGCCACAATCTCCAAATGTCACATTCGACCTCCACCCCACGTCCATCCACCTAGAGACACGTCAACGCCTCTAATCGTCAATTCGAATTAAAATTTGAAACCTGGAACTAACCCAAACCCCTACATTCGCCTCGCCGTGCTGCCGCCGTACACCTTTCATCACCAAACTTCACCGACAAACTTGCCACCTCCACCTCCACTGTTTCCCCCACGACCGCACGCTCTTCTCTCCCTTTCCAATTCGCTCATTTCCTCGAAACTGTGACCACCAAAACATCTGACTTAACCAGACCTCATCTGGGCATCACAATCGTCTAAAAAATGTCGCACCATCTTTCTTGAGTACGCCATCTCCTATACCTCCTCCACACTGAAACCAAGGACCAAAATCGACCACTTCGCCGTAATTCGACGAAACCCCTATCTCTGATCAGCTCCACAATGCCACCTCCACATAACACTAAAAATTCCCAAAACCCTCTTAAAAATCATGTTTTTACCCAACGATCACAACTATATCATTCATTAATCTAATTATGATGCTTGGATTTTCGACCATAATTGAAAACTTACTGTAAATGGAAGTTTCCTCCCTCCAGGACCATGAAATAAATTTCAAACTGTTCTTTATTTATAATCAAACAACTTTGGTTTTGATATCAAGCTTTAAACTGAAAGGATTTTGAGATATAGATTTTTAAAGTTGGAAGCTTACTGTTTTATTAGTTAGAAACATGAACAGCGGAGAGAAAGAAGAAGCACAGTGTTTTCCTTTGAGCAGTAGTACATATACAAAGCCATGTACATGCAGATACATATACACTTATCCCAAAACGCAGATTCATCCATATCTATGGTTACACATGCATATGAATAACCTGTAACAAAGAATAAAATGGTTTACTCACTGTTAACAATAGATGAACTGCTGCTTGTATTTTATTCCCTACTTCTAGCTTAACACTTAGCCTATTTATAATGATGGCAGATTCTTTTTTTGTTTAATGGCAGATAGACACAATTTTTTTCTCTTTTGTATGTAAAGTGAGTAAGACGCTAAGTGTATATATAGAAAAGAGTAGGAGGGACAGTGAGAAAATGTGAAGGCCGAAAAGGCACGTATAGGCTTCTTCATCTCATTTTTTTTATTTTGGCTGGTTTGATTTTTTTCTTGACTTGATTTGAAACTTTTGTTGATTTGAGAACTTGAGTGAAATATTTGATTTATTATATGCTTGAGTTGATATGCATTTATCATAATGTCCCCATGTGTGCAAACATACATCATAAAGATATATATATATATATATGTATATATATGTATGTATATATCTATGTATGTATGTATGTATAAATTTCCTATAACTTGGACCATAAGCACAATTTTTTGTTTGCTAACATGTACATATATGTAACATGGCTAAGTATAAAGCAACACACAAGTATCTAATTCCTTATATATATATATATATATTATTTTATTTAATGTCATAAGTTTTGTATGTATATATCTATATATGATTCCATACACACTATTCTTTAAGCATATATACATACACATATACTTACATATATTTTGTCATCATATATACTTTTACATTTGTACAAGTTTTCATATTCCTTACTTCATATGGCATATATACATATATATACTTACATATATACTTACATATATACTTACATATATATTTTTAAACATCATAAAGCCCGTTTATATTTATATATACATTTATATATATATATCGTATAATTGTAATAAGAAGCTTATTTAAATATTTTCAAAAAATTAGATTTTTAAACTTTTAATCAAAGTCTCTAATATATATAGATATAAATATTCCATATATCAGAAATTATTATTTAACTAATAAAATTCAATATTTCAATATTTAAAATCAGTTAAATATTCAAATAATAGGTGGCTAAAAATCCGGGTCGTTACAAAAATACCTTATTATCCAAAGCCTTGAAGAAAATCTTGAAAACAGACTCCCCTCAGGATGTCGCCTACAAGTCACACTTTGAATGATGAATCAAATCTCCTAGATTCAGAAATCAACCTACGGATATTGCAAGGACAAGTCGAACAAACCACCTTTCATAATTGATTTTAGGAATAAATGAAGCCATGGAAGATCTCATATTTTAACCTATTAAAGAAGGAGAGAACTAGAAAAGTTATAGAAAAAAGAATGAAAAATGAGAAACTCAACTGTACGTATAAAATAAATTAGAGAATGTGTTTTATTTTAAAGAAGGAAACTTTTCCCATTCTTTAATTAATACACTTTAATTAATTTTCCTGATTAACTTTCTCTTTTCACTCTATTTCTTTACATGGTATGGATGAAAATTACAGCCATCCAATGACCAAGTGCTCTAGCCAAAGACTTTGACTTTGAGTTGACTTGAGTTGACCATGATATTAACCCCATATAACTAAGGAAACGAATCCTCTCTTGAATAGTGCTTCACTTTCAATACTTCCACTCAACCCAACTATAGTCACTCAATTGAACGCCATGCCTTAATTTGACTATAATCAAAGTGGAGCTTTTATATTTAAGATCTACAGTATTCTCAAGTCGAGAGAACTGTGTAAATCAGTCACATCGATATTTTTTGTTTTGACCTTAGTTATTATTAACCAGCAGAAAATCATCGAGTGAGTCATTCATAGTTATCCAATAACTATCAATACATAACCTCTAGGTTCCCCCATTAGTAATGAGCAATACACCGTCCAACATTTGTAGAGCATTACATACTCTAGTCTCAAAGGACACACTGATTTCCACTCTCGATGCATCTTGACTAGGAATATTTAAAATGGCATATTTGTTTTATTGTGATAAATTACTCACGGTTACAACACTTTGTAACTACTATCACAAAATATGTCATTTATGGATTTTCTATTAAATATTATTTTAATTAAACTAATTAATTAATATAACCACATTATCTCAAGTATATAATAGAGAGAAACACCTTTATTGTGAACAAAATTGTTCAACGAGTTAGATATATGTAACAAATTACATAATTCCCCTAGGGCATCCCTAACTCTATCACCAACAAAAAAGATAAGTGAAATATATAATAAGAGAAGAAGAAAACACAGTAAAATCAAACATCACATTTACCAATGGTTTTCTATATGTTCACAGTTGTGTTCCACCAGTTCTTCTCTTAAATCAAGATGAGCTTGTGGATCTCAAATGTCTTCAATTCTTTTCATGTATTCAGCAAAGATATTTGGGTCTTTGAAAGTTTTTTTTTGAAATGCCATAGTAATGTTGGGATAGTTTCTCGTTGAAGTTCATATCCACCATATGCTTCTTCCATAATCATATTATGTAAAATAATACAATAGTACATAATATCAGATAATACCGTGGAATCACAGTAGTATACCTCTTTTTGTAAGATGTGAGACCTACTTTGAAGCACTCCAAAAGCTCATTCAACATCTTTTCTCAAACTCTTTTGTTGTTAGGTGAATTTTTCTTCTTTGTGATATTTTTTTTAGGCTTGTATAAGTGTTTTCCATTTTGGACAAATTCCATCTACTAGGTAATAACCTATGAAATGATTTGTGTCACCTTTTTATAATTTTATTGGGGTACTATATCATCGCATAGATCATTAAATAAATACGATGATCGTAGGATGTTAATATCATTAAGTAAAGCGGGTGCTCCAAAAAAAGCATGAAATGTATATAAATCAAACGAAGCGATTGCTTCCAATACTAGAGTAGCCTTTTTCAAGTGCCTTATGTATTGGCCTTGTAGAGAAACCAGATAGTTTTTCAACCTCCAATACATACAATCTAAGCTACCTAACATATGTGTAAATCCATGTTGAGCTTCGATCGCCAACAATCTGTTAGTGTCATGAGGGGTTGGGGACCAAATTTATTCTTTACCAAACTGTAAAATAACAGTTTTGCAATATTCTTTCATACATAAGATTGCCATTGAGTCTTCGATTTTGACTTTGTCATCTTGCGAATCACCAAAGTTCCATACAATATCATGCGAAGTGCAGTTGTAACCTTTTGTGGGGAAACTCCTTGTTCATTGATTTCGTTTCTACCGTGGGTGAAAAAGGTTTTTATTTCGGTTAATTTGCTAAGAATTCGATTAAAGGCAATCTTTGACATACATGGTCTTCATCGAAAATCTACATCCCATACATGGGGTTTCTTGGTCGGTCGCATAATCTCTTCTATATCGTAAGTCATTCCTTCCAGGAACACTACCCCCTTGGGTTGAAGTACAGCTTTCAATATTTTCAAGAGCCATTAAGTTCTTTGCTTCAGAAGCTAACATTCTTTATTGAGTAACACAATGTTCAATGAACTCTTCGGAAGATGAAGACGATGATGAGAAGCACCACATACTTTTTAGGTTACTCATTGATATATTAGTTATGGTGAATTTAGGAGATTGAAAGAGTATGTTGTTAGTAGCCTTTAGCTTTACTTATAAGTTCTTCTTACGAAGGATGATCAGATTGATGCCACGTGCCATGAATCAGTGGTACGAGTAGCTTTGACGTAGACTGTGGTTTTATTGAGGAGATTTTGTGCTTGTTGAGGATGATCGGATTGATGCCACATGTCATGGATCTAAACGAACATTATAGCCACATTGTACTCCCTTTAACGTTTGCTAGCTTAACTAGTAAAGACAGGATGCTTTAGTGTCCCTTCATATCGAGCATTGTAGCCATGTTGCACTTCTTCTAACATTTTCCAGCTTGACTAGTAGAGATAGAATACTTCAATGTCCTGTCATATCGAACATTGTAGCCACATTGCACTTTCTTTAACATTTGCCAGCTTAACTAGTGAAGACAGAATGATTCAGTGTCTTGTCATACCATACACTGTAGCCACATTGCACTTCTTTTAATACTTGCCAACTTGACTTGTGAAGATAGAATCCTTCAATGTCCCATCATATCGAACATTGTAGCAACGTTGCACTTCTTTTAACGCTTTCCAGTTTGACTAGTGGAGATAGAATGACTTAGTGTCCCGTCATATCGAACATTGTAGCCACGTTGCACTTATTTTAATGCTTGCTAGCTTGAATAATGGAGATAGAATGCCTTAGTACTATATATCTCGTACTGCTTGCCATAATGCTCTTCACTGGTATCATGCCAGTAACATATAAAAATGATGGATTACAACCGTACTTCTTGCCTTCATTATACTCATATGAATGTCCTATAGATACGATACCATGCCAGATATGTCTTCCCCCCAACCACTAACTGAGTGGTGTGTTGAAATGGAGGAAAGACACTATGAGGATGTAAGGGAGTATGAGATTTTTGCAAGAGCATAGGTTATCAGGGGATGGAAAAGGACAAAGAGCAAAGCGACGCAGACATAATGAAAGAATGCAAAGAAGGCATGAAACATGCCACCAAGTACCTCAAAGCAGATCATAAGGTTGACTTTGGACTCATATACTGTAACTGTGGAATTTCTGTTATGTATTCTGTTATATGAAATGAAACAGACATTGGTCATCATCACTATAGATGCTACAATTTTCCAGATGGTTGTAAAATTTGGTAATGGCTTAACAATCCTTTACCTCATCGAGCAGTTATGTATGCTACTAAACTTAGAGAACAAATTAAAATAACAGAGGACACTGGGTTTGATTCAATTGTCAGGTGGTCGAAGGCAAATTTTTTAATCAGTTAGTGTGTTTATTTCCGATATATGATGTTCTCCTGTTTTAATATTTCTAATGGTTTAAATAAGTTTGTTGTTTGTAATGTTGATTCTTATCTTGTAAGTAAATTGATTAAGTTTGTAGTGGTTTAATTAAGTAAGTTTGTAATGTTTTTCTTATCTTAAGTGTGTACTTAAATTTAAAAACATAGAACTAACTTACTTAATTTGCTTATTGGAAGTACATAGAACTTATTTAAGGTAATTAACTAAATTAACTTGCTTAGCTTGAACTTGAAAATACATCAAACTTATTGAAAGTAAATAACTTACCTAACTAACTCAAACATCATTCAAATTTCCTGACATAGCAAATCCAAAGATCATATGCAATATGTCCAACAAAATCAATATGATACTCCCATAGAGATCGTGAATCAAACATAGCTCGTGTTAACTGAAATAGGTCTTCTTCCTCCACTATATTTATATAGCTCGTGTTAACTGAAATAGGTCTTCTTCCTCCACTATATTTATAATGCTTCTACATCTTTGACAAGCTCTAGTAAACTTACTCCGAGTTTCCAGAACCTTTAATCTACAATCAAGATGATTATTAAATGTTTCGTTGAAAGCAACATAGAAATCTTGATTTAACTCGTCTTCCATATGTCTACGGTCGGCTTCTATGTAAGCTTTTATTAGTACCAAATAATCTTATGGAGTCCAACTTTCAGTTTCCATTGATGATGATGTAAACTTTCAATAAAGAATTTTCATTTAAATAGAAAGTTCATGGTTCACGTCTCATGAATCAAGTGCCATCTAATAGACCATGGGGCAAACGTCCATGAATTTGAATAGAAATAAACACAAGTGTGTTTTTTTCTTTACAAAATGAAATAAAAACACTAAAATGAGATGTGAAATACAAATACTTCCACAACTATCAAATTTGATCCAAATACTGAAATTGATACTAGTTATGAAATACAAATACTTGAACAACTTTCAAATGAGATCCAAATTCAAACACTGACATGAGATACGTAATACAAACAGCAACATGGAATATGAAATATGAACATTGATATGATATATACGTAATCCAAATTCAAACACTGATATGAGATACAGAATACAAACAGTAACATGAGATATGAAATATGGACATTGGTATGATATACATAATACATACGCTGACATGAGATATGAGATGCACAAACATACATGAAATGGAAAATGGATACATAAAACACTGATAGTAGATACATAAAAATATACATACATACATACATACATGAAATCGAAAATGAAGGCACTGATAATATAAACACCAATAGTAAGTACATAAAACTATCAATCATATGATAACCAAATATAAACATTGACATGTAAAGAAGGCATGAGCTAAAACTCATCAAAATGATCGTCGTCGTCATCAAGACCATATGCATCATCATCGTCGTCATCAACTCTAGGTCGAGGATGGTATCGTTGCTCGTCTGCAACAGTAAGCACACTAACTTGAGCATTAGCCACTACTAACTATCTCTCGTACTCATCTATTTTCTATCGATGCTCGACATACGTGACTTGGTATAGTCCCATATATATTTTAATCAAATCCTCGTATGAAAATGTAGCTGGATTTGGGTACTAGGAAATCTCAGGCCGAGGAATATCCACATATATATCACCTTCCAACGATGTAGGTATATCGACTGTCCAACCATAGTCTCTTATCTGGCATGGCTGTAGAGCAAGATATACCTGAGTGCTCTGTGTAAGATCATGTAATATCTCAAGGGGACAAGACCGCTACTAATAGCCAAAGGTCCTACCAAATCTGTAGCTCCAACACGAACAAAACTGACAATATGATGCATAATCTAAACCGATGTTGATGATGTAATTAGCCGGCTACCAAATGTTTTCAAGCTCCTGTAAAGCGGCACACCTTCAGAAAAGGTGTATTAGGTGAGGATCGTTAGGGACAAAATCACCATCCAAATTCTCCCTCCAACTACACATGCCAAGGAACCAATAACAATCGCACATTGTGGTGATGACACCAATTGAAAATGTCTAACAGAAAGGAAGCCATCGCGTTATACGTTCTCATTAGTTATATAAGGAAAATCATCACATGGATGCCACATAATACTCTCTCGTGTAGCCAGTGTGGAGTCTAACATTGGGTAAGTCAAATTTCGAAAGTACTCATAGTACCAATGCCAGATAATCTCCCAAAAACCTGCAATCGATGTGGATCTAGACCTAACAACACACCAATGATCCAAAGACCGATATAAAATAGCTAAATGGGAGTCCCCTAATCATATCTAGAAAGAGAATCAAATGAAGACTATGCAACAGTTGCAAAATGTCCGGCCGTCAACGTATTCGATGGATTTGAAAAGAAAAAAATTTCCATCATAAAAAGAATAAACAGCCGAGCAATCTCCAAACTGTTTTCTTTCTTATGATCTACTGTGATGACCCGCCTTTCATTCCACAGAAAGACGCATCATCAATAATAAACAGGGGGGTAGAAATAGAATAGATAGAAGAAAGAACTCAACAATATCAGAATCTCATAGCGGAAACGAAACAAAATATAATATATCACATAGATATTACATATTCATTACATCAGAGTTACATAGATTACATAACAATCTCACATTAGACAGTTATAAAGACCTGTCTATCCATTACATTTAAAATACAATAGACAAAGACTTCAACATAGTGAAAATAGATAGATATAGCTACGTATGAACTCCTGCTCCAAGCTATCCAAAATTCGTCAAGCCAAACCTGATCACTTGGCTACTCATAAAAATTTGAGTACCCAAGAGTTTAAGAAAACAGAAATAAACTCCGGGTCAGACATGGGTCTGGTATGAGTAAACGGTTAAACTGTTTAGCTTGGAAAACCTTTGAAAGAAAATGTATCTGTTAAGACTCTCCGCCAATAAATACGGACAAGTTTTTCCCTTACGATAACTAAAACATTTGATAGGAAATCTGGTTATATTATAACAGGGTCTAGGGTTTTCAACTAAATATTCACATAGCCGAAATTGTTACGTTATTTGAATTCCAGCATACTAGCCACAAAGTGGGTTATACAGTCAAGTTCGAGATCAGTTATTGGAAGTTGGATTTTCATACAATGGCAGGGCAACTGGGGTACCACCCATCACAGTACGTGGCCTAGACCAACGTACCGAGGATCCCTCCCGACCCGCTGCAACACAAAGCCGGAACCATCCCTTACTGGACAGTCCCGAATAAGACAACCCCACGGTTGGAGCCAGCAACCGCCACACAACCGAATAAAAAGGGACTCTACACAGGGGAAAATCTTATCCTACTTGGGTGCTACCCACTTAGCCTTGTTGCATCTCCCCTGTTTTATCCATTCTCGGCTGATGAGGCTTGAGGCTACGATTACCTTTAAAAAACACATCTTAGAATGCTCATCGTCCTCCATTGACGATGGTCTGATAGCATTCAATCCATACAAGTTCTTTCCGGGTTCGAACGAAACCAAAGGCATTATCTCGTTACACTCATTTTGGAATCACCCTCAAAGTTAACGACAATAACCCTTACACTCTGAAACTCCATCTCGATCTTCACTTTGAGATATCACGACCTATCGTTTAACTTGAATCAATGTGGTTTTCGGATAATCAAATCTGATACCCGATCCCGGTCTCATCGAAATCCAAACGTATCTCAAAGGTCAAGTTGTTTTAAAGTTAAACAATTTAATTCAATTCAATACTTGAATTCACACGGCATTAACACGGATAAATATCACACATTTATCATAGATATATCCAATATCACATTGTAGAATATCACAGAATATCATCCAATAGATATCAAACAATCCAGACTTTCAATTCAAATAATCATCCACAAACAAGAATTATTAATCCATATCATAATTAATTTAACTAACTACAATTAAATTAGTTGCCTAAGAATTAATCACCTAATCCCGCTCAATCAATCATTAATTAATTACAATCCATTTAATTAATTAATCACTCCTTAATTACCTTATCCATCAATTAATTAATCTCTATCACAGATTAATTATCTTTTAACTATTAATTAATAAACCTTAATTGTTAATTAATATTCCTTAATACAAATTAATTAACCCATAATTACTCTTATAATCAATTAATTAATCTTTAATTAACTAATTAATTATCCCTTAATTATTAATTAATAAACCTTAATTATTAATTAATAAAAATTAATTACAAATTAATTAATCCTTTATTACTAGTTAATCAATCCTTAATTACCATTTGATTAATCCTTAATTAACAGTTAACCAATCCTTAATTAATCTTTAACTACAGATTAATTATCCCTTTATTATTAAATAATAAAACCTAATTATTAATTAATAAAACTTAATTACAAATCAAGTACTTCTTAATTACTAGTTAATTTATCTCTAATTACTTAATTAATCAACCTCTAATTAAGCAATCTCTAATTATAAATTAATCAATCTCTATTACCTCATTAATTAATTCTAATCATTAATTAATAATCTCTAATTATCTAATAAATGATTTTTAATTACAAAATTAACTAACTTATAACCCTTGATTATTAATTTATAATCATTAATTAGTTAAATAAATTAATTACTCTTAATTAATTTCTTAACTAATCCTTTATCATTAATTAATTTAATTAATTAATTATACTTAATTTTCTTAATTAACTTAATTAATCTCAAGAATTTAAAACCTTAATTATCTTAAGATAAAACACTATCTTATTAATGCCTTAATTACCATTAACATATTTACACCATTTTATCTTTATGATTTACTTACTTAACTAAATCATTAATTAAGTTTTTAAAATAAAGTAATCATTTAACTTGATAAATTAAAGTTAACAAAACATAACTTCCTTTAAATGCTTTAAACATTATTAAGTAATAGTTGTAAAACTAATTTCAATTTAAATTTAAAAATTTACTTTTGTAAAAACCTTTAAAATTTCATTTCTAACTCAAATATTAAAATAACTTTAAACTTTACTTAACAAAATTTAAATTAAACAAATTTCAAAACTTCTTAAATGATTGCTAAAGAAAACAATTATTATTTTTAAAGGAAATTTATATAAGAAGGTTTAAACTAAATTTATTTTTGAATTTCAAAAAAACTAGTTTTAAAACCCTTTTAAAAACTGCTCAACACTTACTTCAGGTTCCACCCGAAGACCACTCGAGTCTAGCCCCGAGTTTCTTCTGCTTCTCTTCCATTTTCAAAAAAAAACTTAGTTTATTATTTTTTTAGTTAAAACCTGCTAGCAAATTCACTCACGAACTACTCGAGTATAAACTCGAGTCACTACCCGAAACACCCGAGTACATCTTCGAGCAATCTACCCAAACCACAACATAACCCACTGACAAAAACTTCGCCGTGCACGTGCACCGACGTCAGAGTCGCCTCCGACCTCAGATGAACCCTCCGACACATCACCCATCATCGCTGCAACCCATCCCGACCGCCAAACCACTCGCACAAGCCATCAATCAAAATCGAGCATCCCAGATGAAACTGGAACCAAAACAAACGCCAGATAAGCCCCTCGACCAAACGATTCCAACTACCAGAGGTCGAGCGACTCTGGCCATACCCTGCCAACCCTCCATGCTGCCACCTCCTAAAGTTTCGAGCAACTCGAATCACCAGAGGCTCTGCGTTAACCAAAATTCCAACCACCACATAATCTAGGGTTTAAAACCCATTCCAGTCCACTGCCGATGCCACGACGAATAGTCGACGCTTCCACCATTTTTGCCAACCACCCTGGTCATCATCCTTGCTTCGGCCAAAGCCCCGACATTCCTAGGTTCACCCATCACCAGAAAAAGCCTAAACCTTACTTTCTGGTCATCTCCTATTTGGCCACTCAAAACAAATCTAAAAATTGAGATTTTCATCTTAAAAATCATATTTTACATAATCGATTCAAGTTACGTTCCTGGAAACGCAAATTAGAACATTTGATTTTATCATGTTGTTTAGATTGCTACCATATTTTCCAGATTCTAGTATATTTTCAAACTTAAAATACTTGTCCATATTTTAAATTCCTAGATTTTGATTAAACTAAACTATCTTGTTTGAAATCCAATGATTAACATTGAACATATACAAAGATTTGCAATTTCGATCAAAACCTTTAAGCTTTGAACAAAGAACAGAGACGTTCAATACAACAGACATGCACACTTACATATATTCATAAACACAGAGATATCACTTATATATGCACAAGCAAAACATCATTCATCTCAGACTTCACAAGCAAAAAGACATTTATTTACTTAGCTTTTAATTTAAAATGTTTACTCACCTGAACAAAAAGATGAGTAGAGCTGTGATAAAAATGCTTGATTTACTAGAAACTTTGATTTTTGAAAACTATAATGCTAGAATTTGCGGCAGAAAATACTTTGGGCCTTGAAAGTTTGAAATTTTAACCTTGAGGCTAGTTGTTGAGATGATTGCTTTGATATTCCAGGTTTGAGAAAAGGGTTATAGGGTTTTGGTCTAAGTTTGAGAATTGGTTACAGGCTTTTGGGTTGGATTTGTTATTGAGAAATGTTTACAGGCTTTAGTTTTGAACTTGAGTTTGAAAAATGTTTTCAGGTTTTGATTCTTTGTGGAAATCAATTACATGTGAAGTTTCTTGCTTCTTGACAAGAGAAGATGGGAAAAAGAAACGAAGGAGAAGATTTGTGTTTATATAGTGTTTATTATGATTTATTAATTAAAATTAAAGAAAAGAAAATAAAAAGAATGACACATGTTCAAATGATTAACATTTGTCAAATACCATTATTCAACTCTTTACACATGTTAACAACAAGCTTCATAATTGAACACTTGTAATAATGTATTTTTATATTATTTTTAAATGATTTTAAAAGCTTTTGTATTTATTTTCCTAACTAATAAGTATATTTCTTAATTTATATAAATAAAAATTCTTTAATGAAAATAAAATAAAAACCAATTATATTATAAATAAAATCATATATAATACATTTAATTCATTTTAAATGTTAATGTAAAACTTTTGTATTTGTTTACTATTTAATCAATACTTTCCAAATTTATATAAATAAAATTCTTTAAGGAAATAATATAAAACAAATCTTATTTTAAATAAAAACTTTATTCATATATTTTTATATCCAAAATAATTTCAAGGTATTTATCTTTTAAAATTCAAATTTAAATCCAAATTCAAATTCAAATTTAAAAATCCAATTTAAAATCAACTCAAATATATATATATATATATTAATTTAAACAAACGCATTATTAAATTTGAAAATAATAAGTCTACTTTAAATCTATTTACAAAACAACCAAATTAAATTTGTAAATAATCATCTATTTAAAAATCTATTTATAATTATATTTTAAAACATCACATTATATTGTTTGATATAACAATTTTACCAATTTTAAATAAATAAAGACATTATTGCATTTTAAATTCCTTGAAATTCCGAGATATCACATTCCTCCCCCTTAAAAGAATTTTGTCCCCGAAATTTAAAACAAAGATAATACAAAAAATTTATTTCAATTTAACCATTTCAAACATACATACCAACCATACACTATCAACCAAACAAACAATTTCATCCAACAAACAAACAAACATCACTAGCTGTCCGGACACAAATCCGGATAAGCCTTCCTAAACTACTTAGAGTTTCTCAAGACAAACTCTGAAATCCTAGCTCCACAACAAGACATATATCGTTCACGTATTTCCTCAGGTGAGATACGTGAAAAACATTGTGAATTCCAGCCATTCGGACTGGCAATTCAAACCTGTAGACCACAACACCAAATCTCTCGAGCACTACGAGCAGACCAATATACCTTGGGGCAAGTTTTCCTGTCTTTCAAATCTTATCGCTCCTTTAAACCGAAAAACTTTGACAAAGACAAAATCTCCAATCTCAAATTCCAGTTGTCTTTGTCTCTTGTCCACATATCTCTTCTGGCGATCCTACGCTGCTCTCAATCTCTTCTTGATAAGCCCCACCTTCGCAGATGCCTCATGAATCAAATCTGGACCAAGAATAAGACGATCTCCCGACTCTATCCAACAGGATGGGAATCTACAAGGCCTTCCAAACAAAGCTTTATAGAGTGCCATCTTGATACTCGCCTGATAACCATAATAGTTCGGAAATTCCATTAAATACAGATGGTCTTCCCAAAATCCATCAAAAGCCAAAATACAAGCCCTTAGCATCTTTGAGAATCCTATACAGCCTTCCAGTCTGTTCGTCGGTCTGGGGATGATAGGCTGTACTCAAACTCAATCTTGAACCCAAAGCTAGCAGCAAAGCCTCCCAAAATCTACTCGAGAAGATAGGATCACGGTTGCTAACAATGCTGACCGGAACACCATGCAGTCAGACAAACTCCTTCAAGAAAAACTCTGCCAAAGATGCTGCAGTACGGGTTGCCTTAACTGGAAATGGGCGCTCTTAGTTAACCGGTCTACAATCACCCATATTCCTTTATTTTCCTATTTGCTCCTTGGCAAACTGTCGATGAAATTCAAAGAAATCATTTCCCACTTCCACTTTGAAACTTCCAAAGGTTGCAACAAAGTCGCGATCTTCTGCTGATCACCTTTAACCTGCTGACAGATCGCACATCCATTGATGAAAACAACAACATCCTTCTTCATGCTTGGCCACTAGAAGACTCTCCTCACATCCTTGTACATCTTTGAAATTCCTGGGTGGACACTCAGCCTGGAGCGATGATTCTCTGACAGAACTACTTGCTTCAAAACCTTGAAGTTCGGAACACAAATCCTTCCGTTGATGCTCAATGTTCCTTGGCCATCAATCTTAAAACTGGATCACTGTCCATTCTTGACTCAATCCATCCACCTCTGGCGCACACACAACATCCGTGTAGACCTCAAACTTACTCTTGCCATCAGGAATAGTTAGAATAGGCACACTGGTCAGCCTTGCCTTCAAATCCAAGAAAACCTCTTCACACTCGGGGTCCACTTAAACTTTGCTCCTTTCCGAGTCAACTTGGTTAAGTGCGAAGAAATCTTATAAATATCCTTAATAAACTTCCTATAGAGTTCTGCCAAACCCAAAAAACTACGGACTTCTATCGGAGTCCGCGGCTTCTTCCATTCCTGAATAGTAGCTACCTTGGCTGGATCTACAGAAATACCCTCACCAGAAACAATATGCTTCAAAAACCTGATTAGGTCATGAAGACAACGGCAGAACCCCAACTGGAAAAACTAGGCCGGATTAAACCTCCTCAAAGAAGTCTTGGATCTGCTACACCGGCTCTTCTCTCTTTGGCGCCATCCTTCTACTAGGCTGAACAATAGGCGCTACTCCCGGAACTAAGACGATCTGAAACCCTATCTCTCAATGAGGACAAACCTTTCATTTCCTCGAAAACATTCGAAAAATCTCTGAACACTTCGATGGTCTCTACACCTTCTGGAGATGTCTCGACTCCATCCAATAGATTACTCAAATGAACTCCGGAATCATCGCAAGTCACTTTTGCGATTCTTCCCAACTCAGTCTCCTAAGATACAATCCTTGCTTCACACACCAAAACAGCCTTATACTAATCCAACAAATCCATATCCAAAATAAGATCAAACCCTTTGAAATCCAATACAATTGGGTCACAAGAAAAACTGTGGGGAGATAAGAAAATCTCAAGCCTCTATAGAACTTATCTAACTTGGTTACCCTGCCTATAGGATTAGATACAAGGATAGAAGGGTCAACCAAACAAAGAGAAAGATGAAACTTCTCTAGAACTCATGTTGGAAACCCAAACAGATGCCCAACAAATTTAAATAGGTATATAGTTATATAAAAATTACAAATACGCGCTCTCAAGATAGACACCACTCCAGAGCCTAGGCATCATCTCAACCTACGCTTTGATACCAGCTGTGACGACCCGCCTTTCATTTCATAGAAAGATGCATCATCAATAAGAAAGAAGGGGTAGAAATAGAATAGATAGAAGAAAGAGCTCGACAATATCAGATTCTCACAGCGGAAATGGAACAAAGTATAATATATCACATAGATATTACATAGTCATTACATCAGAGTTACACATATTACACAACAATCTCATTAGACAGTTATAAAGACATGTCTATCCATTACATTCAAAATACAACAGATAATGACTTCAACACCGCGGAAATAGATAGATATAGCTACGTCTAGACTCGTTCTCCAAGCTATCATAAATTCATCGAGCCAAACCTGATCACTTGGCTACTCATAAAAATTTGACTACCCAAGAGTTTAAGAAAACAGAAATAAACTCTGGATCAGACATGTGTCTGTGTGAGTAAACAGTTAAACTGTTTAACTTGGAAAACCTTTGAAAGAAAAGGTATCTCGTAAGACTCTCCGCCAATAAATACGGACAAGTTTTCCCCTTATGATAACCAAAACATTTGATTGGAAATCTGGTTATATTATAATAGGGTCTAGGGTTTCAAATAAATATTCACATAGCCGAAATTGTTAAATTAATTGAATTCCAGCATACTGCCACAAAGTGGGTTATACAATCAACTCTGAGATCACTTATTGGAAGTTGGATTTCTATACAATGGCATGGATACAGGGGTACCGCCGGTCACAGTACATAGCCAAGATCAACGTACCGAGGATCCCTCCCGACCCTCTGCAACACAAAGCCGGAACCATCCCTTACTGGACAGTCCTGAATAAGATAACCCCTCGGTTGTAGCCAGCAACTGCCACACAGCCGAATAAAAAGGGACTCTAGACAGGGGAAAATTTTATCCTACTAGGGTGCTACCCACTTAGCCTTGCTGCACCTCCCCTGTTTTAGCCATTCCCGCTTTATGAGGCTTGAGGCTACGTTTACATTTAAAGAACACATCTTGGAATGCTCATCGTCCTCCATTGGCGATGGTCTGATAGCATTCAATCCATACGAGTTCGTTCTGGGTTCGAACGAAACCGAAGGCATTATCTCGTTACACTCATTTTGGAATCACCCTCAGAGTTATCGACAATAACCCTTGCACTCTGAAACTCCATCTCGATCTTCACTTTGAGATGTCATGACCTATCGTTTAACTTGGATCGATGTGGTTTTCGGATAATCAAATCTGATACCCGATCCCGGTCTCATCGAAATCCAAATGTATCTTAAAGATCAAGTTGTTTTAAAGTTAAACAATTTAATTCAATTCAATACTTGAATTAACACAGCAGTAACACAGATAAATATGGCACATTTATCACAAATATATCCAATATCACATCATAGAATATCACATAATATCATCCAATAGATATCAAACAATCCAGACATTCAACTCAAACAATCATCCACAAACAAGAATTATTAATCCATATCAAACTTAATTGAATTAACTGCAATTAAATTAATAACTTAAAAATTAATCACCTAATCCTGCTCAATCAATCATTAATTAATTACAATCCATTTAATTAATTAATCACTCCTTAATTACCTCATCAATCAATTAATTAATCTTTAATCACCAAGTAATTATCTTTTAACTATTAGTTAATAAACCTTAATTATTAATTAATATTCCTTAATACAAATTAATTAATCCATAATTACTCTTATAATCAATTAATTAATCTTTAATTAACTAATTAATTATCCCTTAATTATTAATTAATAAACCTTAATTATTAATTAATAAAACTTGATTACAAATTAATTAATCCTTAATTACCAGTTAATCAATCCTTAGTTACCATTTGATTAATCCATAATTAACAATTAACCAATCCTTAATTAATCTTTAATTACATATTAGTTATCCCTTAATTATTAATTAATAAAACCTAATTATTAATTAATAAAACTTAATTACAAATTAAGTACTTCTTAATTACTAGTTAATTTATCTCTAATTACTTAATTAATCAATCTCTAATTATAAATTAATCAATCTCTATTACCTCATTAATTAATTCTAATCATTAATTAAGAATCTCTAATTATCTAATAAATGATTCTTAATTACAATATTAATTAACCTCTAATTGATTAACTTATAACCCTTGATTATTAATTTATAATCATTAATTAGTTAAATCAATTAATTACTCTTAATTAATTTCTTAATTAATCCTTTATAATTAATTAATTAAATTAATTAATTATACTTAATTTTGTTAATTAACTTAATTAACCTCAAGACATTAAAACCTTAATTATCTTAAGATAAAACATTATCTTATTAATGCCTTAATTACCATTAACATATTTACACTATTTTATCTTTATGATTAACTTACTTAATTAAATCATTAATTAAATTTTTAAAATAAAATAATCATTTAACTTGATAAATTAAAGTTAACAAAACATAACTTCCTTTAAATGCTTTAAACATTATTAAGTAATAGTTTTAAAACTAATTTCAATTTAAATTTAAAAATTTACTTTTATAAAAACCTATAAAATTTCATTTCTAACTCAAATTTTAAAATAACTTTAAACTTTACTTGACAAAATTTAAATTAAATAAATTTCAAAACTTCTTAACCAATTGTTAAAGAAAACAATTATTATTTTTAAAGGAAATTTATATAAGAAGGTTTAAACTAAATTTATTTTTCAAATGTCAAAAAAACTAGTTTTAAAACCCTTTTGAAAACTGCTCAACACTTGCTTCGGGTTCCACCCGAAGACCACTCGGGTCTAGCCCCGAGTTTCTTCTGCTTCTCTTCCATTTTCAAAAAAAAAATTAGTTTATTTTTTTAGTCAAAACCTGCTAGCAAATTCACACACGAACTACTCGAGTATAAACTCGACTCACTACCCCAAACACCCAAGTACCTCTTCGAGCAAAAGCCTCTACCCAAACCACAACATAACCCACTGACACAAACTTCACCGTGCATGTGCACCAGCGTCAGAGTCGCCTCCAACCTCCGATGAACCCTCCGGCACATCACCCATCGTCACTGCAACCCATCCCGACCACCAAACCACTCGCACAAGCCATCGATCAAAATCGAGCATCCCAGATGAAACTGGAACCAAAACAAACACCCAAAAAACCCTTCGACCAAATGATTCCGACCACCAGAGGTCGTGCGACTCTAGCCATACCCTGCCGACCCTCCATGCTGCCACCTCCTAAAGTTTTGAGCAACTCGAATCACCAGCGGTGCCGCGATAACCAAAATTCCGACCACCACATAATCTAGGGTTTAAAACCCATTCCAGTCCACTGCCGATGCCACGACGAATAGTCGACGCTTCCACCATTTTTGCCAACCACCCTGGTCATCATCCTTGCTTCGGCCAAAGCCCCGACATTCCTAGGTTCACCCATCGCCAGAAAAACCCCAAACCTTACTTTCTGGTCATCTCCTATTTGGCCACTTAAAACAAATCTAAAAATTGAGATTTTCATCTTAAAAATCATATTTTACATAATCGATTCAAGTTATGTTCCTGGAAACGCAAATTAGAATATTTGATTTTATCATGTTGTTTAGATTGCTACCGTATTTTCCAGATTCTAGCATATTTTCAAACTTAAAATACTTGTCCATATTTTAAAATCCTAGATTTTGATTAAACTAAACTATCCTGTTTGAAATCCAATGATTAACATTGAACATATACAAAGATTTGCAATTTTGATCAAAACCTTTAAGCTTTGAACAAAGAACAGAGACGTTCAATACAACAGACATGCACACTTACATATATTCATAAACACAGAGATATCACTTATATATGCACAAGCAAAACATCATTCATCTCAGACTTCACAAGCAAAAAGACATTTATTTACTTAGCTTTTAATTTAAAATGTTTACTCATCTGAACAAAAAGATGAGTAGAGCTTTGATAAAAATGCTTGATTTACTAGAAACTTTGATTTTTGAAAACTATAATGCTAGAATTTGCGGCAGAAAATACTTTGGGCCTTGAAAGTTTGAAATTTTAACCTTGAGGCTAGTTGTTGAGATGATTGCTTTGATATTCCAGGTTTGAGAAAAGGGTTATAGGGTTTTGGTCTGAGTTTGAGAATTGGTTACAGGCTTTTGGGTTGGATTTGTTATTGAGAAATGTTTACAGGCTTTAGTTTTGAACTTGAGTTTGAAAAATG
Source organism: Allium cepa (assembly GCA_030765085.1). Classification (NCBI taxonomy): domain Eukaryota; kingdom Viridiplantae; phylum Streptophyta; class Magnoliopsida; order Asparagales; family Amaryllidaceae; genus Allium; species Allium cepa. The sequence goes on from CM060934.1 coordinate 211,668,237, forward strand.
TTTTCAGGTTTTAATTCTTTGTGGAAATGAATTACATGTGAAGTTTCTTGCTTTTTGACATGAGAAGATGGGAAAAAGAAACGAAGGAGAAGATTTGTGTTTATATAGTGTTTATTATGATTTATTAATTAAAATTAAAGAAAAAGAAAATAAAAAGAATGACACATGTTCAAATGATTAACATTTGTCAAATACCATTATTTAACTCTTTACACATGTTAACAACAAGCTTCATAGTTAAACACTAGTAATAATGTATTTTTATATTATTTTTAAATGATTTTAAAAGCTTTTATATTTATTTTCCTAATTAATAAGTATATTTCTTAATTTATATAAATAAAAATTCTTTAAAGAAAATAAAATAAAAACCAATTATATTATAAACAAAATCATATATAATACATTTAATTCATTTTAAATGTTAATGTAAAACTTTTGTATTTATTTACTATTTATTCAATACTTTCCAAATTTATATAAATAAAATTCTTTAAGGAAATAATACAAAACAAATCTTATTTTAAATAAAAACTTTATTCTTATATTTTTATATCCAAAATCATTTCAAGATATTTATCTTTTGAAATTCAAATTCAAATTTCAATCCAAATTCAAATTTAAAAATCCAATTTAAAATCAACTCAAATATTTATACACACACACACACACACACACACATATATATATATTTATTTAAACAAACACATTATTAAATTTGAAAATAATAAGTCTACTTAAATCTATTTATAAAACAACCAAATTAAATTTGTAAATAATTATTCTATTTAAAATTCTATTTATGATTATATTTTAAAACATCACATTATATTGTTTGAAATAACAATTTTACCAATTTTAAATAAATAAATTAAAGAGATTATTGCATTTTAAATTTCTTGAAATTCCGGGATATCACATCTGCTGTCAATTCAGCGATTGCTTGTCTAATGTAACTGGTTTTAATATGTAGTCCAAACAACAGTCCATCTTGTAAGTCAAGATGTGACAGTACACTAACTAAACTGTTAAAGTGATGGTAGTGCTCATCATATGGTAAGGTTTCTCCGTGCCCGATGTCCATATCCGTAAGCATATTACAGTTAAATGGGGTCAAATCTAGCTCTCCAAAAATAAAGTGAAATGTATCGGTGGTCCTCCACCAACATGTGGCTAAAGCGCCATATAATAGAACATCCGAATTTAAAAGATTTTCAATACCTATTAAAGCAATTTACGGTTATTGAACCTATTGAAAACTTTATATATAAATGCGGAGTAATTAAGTAAATATGTACGCAAGAAATCGTCAAATCGGATCTCCAGATGAAAAGTATGGATACTGTCGTCGGCATCAACTGTTCGAGTTGATCTATGAAGGTGGATTACACTTGGCCAAGTGCCATGGATGCGATCACGATGAGCTTAATTTTGAATAGGTCATATATTAAATTTATATTATACACTTTATAGAACGAAAAGTAAAATTATAAAGTAGATGTCTTACATAATCTTTGACGCGTGTGTTAACGTGTACTCTGTTGTTAGGAAATATCCGAAAATTGATCAAATCCTTATCGGCTTCAAAGTTTTGATCGATATGGGCATCCAGAACCGCACATCGTGTATATCTCCCCAAGCGTCTTCGACCAACTACGGTGCTTCCATCCGATTGATGAGATTCCCGACCTCATGTACTGGTTACTAGGCGTCAATGTCTTCTTCGAAATGGGGATTTTCTTCGTCCCTCGAAGCTTATCCACCGCAATGATGTCATTGTCTCAGATATTATTCCACGCTCATCTCGTTTTTTCCCCTTATTTTTTTTTTTTCCTTGAAGCATGAAGTAGTGAAGGCAGAAATAGGAAGGAGCAAGAAGAAAATGGAATGGAGGAGAATGGAGAATGGTCAGCCTATTTATAGTCGGCTATTGTCTGTTAACATAGTCGACTTTTATAAAGTCAGGTACCATAGGTTTACGTTGATTGCAATCCAACGGCTGTGGATTACAATTGAGCTGCCCTATCTAGCTACATAAAAGCTGGCTAAGGCAACAATTTTTTTTCTTCAGTCGTGCCTTGTTGTTTTTCTCGGTTGGAAGTGGATGGAGGGTGGTGGAAGATGAATTGATGTTTGGACATGCTGGCGGTTGGGATGCCCTTGTAAGTCAAAGTACTGCTCTCAAGACAACACTTCTTGTTGTCAGCGCTGTCTCTAACACCCAGTCAGACCTGCCCCTTTGTCTTACAAATTCACTTCCGCCTCAAATTATGAAACCCTAATTTTGCAGAACAACGGAACAAATTAAAAAACCGTGCATGGATGGCTTTACCTAACGATAAACTACGACTGGTCTCAACGAAATTTTGCTTCGAACCTAGGGATGACAATGTGGTTGGTTGGGCCGGGTTTTGTATGCCCTAGACACGCCTCGGATTTTTTAAAGTCTGTCCCATACCCGCCACATAGACCTGGTGCGGATATGAACTTTCGTATCGTACTCGGAACCTATACGGGTAAGGGTAGACCCGCCCCACCCGAAGACCCAGTAAAGCATTACATATTCATTTAAAATTATTCATTAATGTACATATATGTATTTGTTTTATTTGTTAGAGAGATTGCCACTAAATGATAAAATAAATATAAATATCAATGTACTTACAGTGATAAGTAAGGTAATAAAAATGAGATGTATGATAACGGTTCTAGAAAAACATGCATACAATATTATATAATTATTAGTGATGTAACTTAATATCATAAAAGTTATATAACTTATTAAATGGAACATTTGAAAATCCATGTTATAACCGCTTATGTATAAAAGGATTAACAAATTATTATTATCGTAATAAAATGATTTTATAAAATCTTAGTAGTGCGGGTCGGGTTTGGGTGGGTTGGCCGAGCCCTAACCCGACCCTGCACCTGGAGCTCTTAATAATTGGTCATGGGTGTATCTACCTCAATGATCCAGTGGGACGGATCTTGACGGGTAAAAATAAGAATGGACTCATTGACATCCCTGTTCGAACCCAAATACATAAGGCTCCGATCCATTTGTAAATTATGGGGGTCCACAGCGCCAAAGCGTCCCCGAAGCCCTCGCTTGATTGCAACAAATCCCAGGGGATTTACCTACTAAATCTATTTCTACCTGTTCTCTTTAGAGATCAACAAACTTACGCGAATCCTTGGATTACTGGAATCTCCGTTGTTATCATCATCTTTAGCGGAATATTCGGCTGTTTACATTGGATCTTATCATTCTTTGTTTGCTTTGCTTGACCGAGAACCACATCCGAGTCACTATGTAACACCCTCACTAATTCCATTATCCATCTTCTGAACCTTCAAATAAAAATTTGTATTTCTTAACTCAGGGCATGCAGTTTCAGCTTAACTTCAGATCTTGGTGAGTCGTCATCTGACTGTTTTGCATTAATGTACCGTTCCTATAGAATTTTGTATTGCAAAATAGGATGTAGTGGCTAGATTGAGATGATAAATGTTTGTTTGTAATCTTGGTAGGAGACCATGTGTTTGTAAGATTGCTTCTCTCATTTCAAATAATGTTGAAACAAGCAACTTTGAATCGAGCAACTCTTGCTTGGTTGATACAAATGGAGATCTTTGGCTTCTTCCTGTTTACTCCTATTATGGCTATTACGGTTGAACCATCAACCGCTCAACCGTACCAACCGTTCATGTGGTTACCATCTATAATAGTATTGGTTACGGTAACGGTTGAAGAAGTAGATAACTGCAGTTAAGCATACCAATCATACATGATTGTCATAATATTTAAAATTAAAGTATATAAATTAGTAAATTTAGTTAAAAGAATAGCTTGTGCATTAATAATATATGGCTTCATGAACTAATAATAAGCACATGCATATTAGTCAGTTTATAAACAAGTAAATAAATTGGCAAAAAACAGTTAGGGCTATATGAATTTATGATCAATAATGCATATAATTAAAAATATGTCAGTTAACCATCATAGACGCTGATCTCATGATTAGTTGAGTGAACAGAGGTTGATAAGTATAACGGCAAAGACTATTCCATTATAAATTAAAAAATGCAAAGTCTTTGCCGTTATAAATTTATAAAGACGAAGACTTCGCTGTTATAAATTTATATAAAGGAAAACTTTATATTTAATTTATAACGGCGAAGTCTTCGCCGTTTTAAATTTATAACAGCAAAAACTTTGCCGTTATAAATAAAGTTTATTTTTTTACAGGTCTATGGCTAGTTTGTACCTTACCTAGTTGTGTAGCTCGTTTTGTCAGTCCAAAAGCATGAGAGAGACTGAAGTGAACAATCCACATTGTTGGTTATGATATTGACGATTACCACAACCGTAACACCCCTAACTCTTATTACGGTGATGATGATTACTATGACGTAGATGCCTTCATTTGCTCTGATGATTAATGCTTTCGGCTGTTTAAACTTGAATTTGATTGCCATCTGGTTAAGCTGGTGGAAAAAATTTAGGTAATGAAGTAATTGTTTTTAAGCAAGGGAAATATATCTTCTCTCACTTCTAATGAGTATCATGTTTGTAAAGAAAATTCAATTGACACATCTTCGATGATTTGTGATTTTGAGGGAGGGAGCAGCGTGCTTATCAAGTTATCATTGACCAAGATGTTGTGTGGGATTTTCATTTGGCTATGGTTTGCACCAGTCTTCTAACTTGAAATGTTGGAATTCAAAATTTTCAACAGTTGCATGAAATTTGGATATTTTCAAGTAAATATAACTTCCTAACTTATTTATTTATGTTAATATGGTTAATGTTTTGTTAGTATTCAGTAAGACTATGTATGATAGACCTATATTTGTATTGTTTGGTTGAGCATCAAATGAAGGGAAAAAAACTTTGTCTAGTACATTGCATTGTTGTTTTTGTGCATGTCAAATCTTATGTCTCCACTTAACCTATTTCCATATCCCACATACATCGCAATCATTGAATTTTCATCAACAACCATTCATATGATATTATGGATCCCACTAATTCATTATCTTATTGTGACGACTGATGTGATTTTTTGTGGCACGTGAGGACGTATAAGAAGGAGACATATAAATTGAACTCGTTTTTATTGTACAATATTAGAAGATTCATAACCTCATTTCAAACTAGACTAGTAATCTGATTTTGGTTTTAGTTATCAGAATCTTGCTAGTTGTACACGCGGACTCATCATACAACATGTACTGGTACCATTACATATGATAACGTGCTCCAATATATATCTAATTCTTAGAATTTACATATAATGAAACTAATAAAATGGAGGAATAAGGAAAAACACTATCCTCACAAACAAGTTAACACTTCTATTTTCAAATAGTCACAGAACACGCCACTCTATTTCATTTAAAAAATTTCTCATATACGAGTTATATGAATACACCTTTTTATCACGGCCGGCCCTGGCTCAAGGCCATCAAGATGGTGGCCTAGGGACTCTGATTTTCAAGGGTCTCAAATTTTGCATTTTTTATTTATACGAGTATATAGGCATGTCCAGGTGGACTTTCATTTAATCACAATGTCACGCATTTATAGTTGTGCCTATGGAAATAGATTTGACAGTACCATCGTAAGCATAAACAAAACCTGAAGCAACGTCCGAGAAGATCTAGATATTTGAAGAATATTCACGCCCAGATGGACCTGCATCTAAACACAATGTCTTGTTGCTAGATCTACTGCTCTATCCTTTTTCGTGCTTCATGGTCAGTAGTCTCTCATATATCATTTACGTTGTATTTTTTTCTTTTTTAAATTCACATTTTGTTGAATATACTTGTTAATATTTTTGTTAAATTTGTGATTGTGAAAACATTACACGTTAGATGATTAAAACAATTCAAAGTTTGAATCAAAGAGGTTAGGAAGTTAAATTTTATTTTCCAGGCTAATTCTTCCTCAAGCAAATGGAATTGCAACGCTGTTCAAAATGAATGCAAGCACTCATATTTTGTGTTTCGGCATTGCCTTTATCTAGATAGTATGAAGCCCGTGCGTTGCATGGGTGTGATGTTTTATAGTGTATAACTTGTCACATAAAAAATATGATAAAATATATATCAGCTTGCGCACATGTATCTTTTTGTTTGCGTACGGAAGCATACACACATATATATATATATAAGATATTTGTATGCTTACTGATGATGAATAGTTATTGATCCGATGATTACTAACAATTAAATATTTTGTAATCATGGCAGGTACTTGGATGTTTTATGTAGCATGTTAATGACAAATAAAGGATATAATATGTAGTTAAATATGTCGATTGTTTATTAAGGCATTCGAATAACGAATAGTTGACAAATAGTACAAAGCTGATGTTTTATTTGTTTGTAAACATTTTTAGGTGTTTATTCTATATAAATGCGATGAATGATGAGAACACACATGTATGTGTGTGTATATGTGCTATCCAAAAAATAATGTCTACATAAGCCGAGTAATAATTACCTAGTTAGATATGTTTATTTGTCCAAGTTGTTGAACTGTTATGCGTATACAAAAACAATCATGTATGGATCACTTAGTTAAAATTTTCCTTTAAGATGAAACTAAATTGTTTAATATTATATAACGAATTATGCAATATACGCGCTACATCGAAATTATCAATCAAAACAATTTACTAATTTGATATTGAACATTATACATATTCTCATGGCAACCAAAAACTCATAAGCTCACTCCATATAGAGTTAATACGACGGCTCAAAAATCATCAAACATTTTCCAGTCCATAAAAATGTTGATTCTTCTGGTACATATACACATAACATAGTACTAATATTAGCACCCTCGTAAAGACAATTGAGTTCAACCATTACAACCTTCACATACCACAAATTTACACATTATACGTTTCATTTTCACATATCCAACTATTTATACATAACAAAAGTGATCACAATTACTCAGTTCGGTAATCATCTAACCAACCACCGGGGTCAAACCAAATCACCCGAAATGTCCAACCATAGCCTCATCATCACTTTCTCCATCTCCTTAGACTGCTTTGCCTAACATATAAATTAGATATGTTTTACATTTAAACAATAAAAAAGCAACACTGCCTAAAAATTGGATAAATATTGTAATTAGTAGCATCAAATAATTTGTTCGCTAAATTTCTACAGATGAAAATTGTTTAAATCTTCTGTCATCTTTCTCATTCCCTCCTATACTATACGTTATTCCAACAATTGAATTAAAAGCTTGTGTCAAAAAGAGATGTAAATATTACCTAAGATTATATTGACTTTCTTAAAAAACATTGGTAGTAAAGCATTTAGTCCGCGGGTGCGGCGCAGTGGAAATGAGGCTTGGGTTCTGGTAAAAAGACCCAGGTTCGATTCCTACCATGCGCTTCCATATCCTATATAAATTCACCCGGGGGTATGGGGGCTTGGATCAGCGGACGGCTTTACTATACCCTCCTCAGAAGTTTACCGGCCTGCCGGGTTGTTCTGGGTCTTAAAAAAAAGGCATTTTATCCGTTTGGACAAAATAACACACTGCACATTATTAATATGGGCATGCTTTAATATACTTCATCATAGTTATCATGAGTAAAGACCTCTGCCAGAAAAGCACATAATGACAAACAGGTTAGCAAAATGGCATTAAATCCAAACAGTCAATCTTCCTGTCACATTGAAATACCAAAAGCAAAATAGAGATTTGAAAGTATAGGCATAAACCTATCTTAAGACAACGAAGTACTCAAATTTGTGAACAGTATGTAGACATGAAGCTGAAGTAGGATATACACAAATATTTTTAGCTCACCCAAATCAAAACAATGTACAATAAATATCTGTGAAAACTACTAAATCAAAACGATAATCAACCATGTTATCTTCATATTGATATTACATAAAATTAGTAGTACAAAGCATTGGGAGTAAGAGTAGTCAAACAGTGCAAAACTGTAGTTTCAATTTATTAACAAATTGCTTAGAATGTGTATCATGGTAAATAATAAAGTTGTAAATTATAGTGTCAAACTTACGGACCTGTTTGGAAAATCATAGTAAATATTTGCGAAAAAATGAGGTAACATAGTGTCAAAAGAGAAATATTAGTCAATATTATTCTACTAACCAAGTTCTCATGACCAAGCATTCAGTCTCTTTGTAAAATGCTATCACAGTTGTTGAGGCGGCATGATCAAAAACTTTTATTGTAAGACGATATTTTAATATGGTTAGTACATGTCAAGCAGTTTGAATACTGTAGTATGTATATGTTGTGCAAAAATTGCACAAATGCGGAAAGACAATAAACAGGATCTAGATTTGCCAATTTGAACATCACATAATCTAGCAGCAATTATTCCATTACTCCAAATAAATAGCAAATAACTATAAAAAAGAAAGAAAAGAGACACACAATATTTATACTGGTTCCACTATCATATAGATAGTGTACGTCCAGTCCAAAAGAGAGAGATTTTATTACACTTGAGAGAATTACAAGAGATTACAAAATAAGAGTTTACATACCAAAGCCCCAAATTAGGGATAACAAGAAGGGATACTCTATCTGGAGATCGCTGGCTGAATACCAGGATGGGTTTACAATGAAGTCTACCCTCAATATATATTCAACATAAATTCATGTGAATCATCAATCAAATTACCAAAATATGGTAAGAAGATAATGGAGGCAAATTACAATGGTAACAAATCGCGCAAACATAGCAAGTAATTCACTCGTTCCAAAGATGGAAGAAAATAATCCCAAAGCAACGTGATTACGAAGAAAGAAATAATATGCATATCATTTTGCATATATATTATTCCACAACGTGCGCATGCAGATATTCCTTACCATCTCATTCAAATGCAATCCAATTATTTATGCATTTCCATAATGAACAAACGTGATTACTTTCCCTTTTGCATATTTGTTTCCTTCTATTTGTGATTTTGTATCACCAAAATTTAACACTCCACCTTGATGCAAAATCACATATTTCCAACACTCCACCTCGAGTCAAATTCTCTTTTCAACGTAAAACTCTTCAAATCAAACTCCACCTTCAACCAAAATCTCTTAACGAGATACAGACCAAAAATGAATATTTACCCAATGGGTTCCGGCAAGGCCACCCCCCATTACACCTTGCTAACGAGCTCAGACTATGTCCCCGCCCGCCAACAAAATATTGCAAATATCCAAAATCAAAAGAAGGTAGATACCAAAATAATCTCAAAACCACCAAGGCCAAAAATTCTCTCAATCACCAATCCAAATACAGAGCCAACAAACAAAAGCCAATGAACATAACAAGGCTAATCCAAATCTCTGTATACACGACAAATCTCTCTCCTTCCACATACCTTATCTGCCAAATAACAAATTTTCCATGGAAATCAACATAAGACTCTCACATCAACATCGAGCCATAAAGCAGATATAAGTTTCCAAATCCACTTACCTGCCAAACAACAAATTTCCCATGGAAATCAACATAAGACTCTCACATCAACATCGAGCCATAAGGCAGATACAAGTTCCAAAATCCAGATGTCTCTTCAACACAGTAAACTCCTTATCACCAAATTTCCAAGACTACAACGCTCTTCTCTCTCAACATAATCTCCTCTGTCTTAATCTTCTATATTGCACAAAATCTCCTTTTCCATCCAAATGAGTAATAGTATAATCACCATCAGATCTGCCGCTCTTTCTAGAAGCCATTGATGCACAAATTTGAACAAATCGCCTAGCTCTGATACCAATCTGTTGTGCAAAAATTGCACAAATGCGAAAAGACAATAAACAGGATCTAGATTTGCCAATTTGAACATCACATAATCTAGCAGCAATTATTCCATTACTCCAAATAAATAGCAAATAACTATAAAAAAGAAAGAAAAGAGACACACAATATTTATACTGGTTCCACTATCATCTAGATAGTGTACGTCCAGTCCAAAAGAGAGAGATTTTATTACACTTGAGAGAATTACAAGAGATTACAAACTAAGAGTTTACATACCAAAGCCCCAAATTAGGGATAACAAGAAGAGATACTCTATCTGGAGATCGCTGGCTGAATACCAAGATGGGTTTACAATGAAGTCTACCCTCAATATATATTCAACATAAATTCATGTGAATCATCAATCAAATTACCAAAATATGGTAAGAAGATAATGGAGGCAAATTACAATGGTAACAAATCGCGCAAACATAGCAAGTAATTCACTCGTTCCAAAGATGGAAGAAAATAATCCCAAAGCAATGTGATTACGAAGAAAGAAATAATATGCATATCATTTTGCATATATATTATTCCACAACGTGCGCATGCAGATATTCCTTACCATCTCATTCAAATGCAATCCAATTATTTATGCATTTCCATAATGAACAAACGTGATTACTTTCCCTTTTGCATATTTGTTTCCTTCTATTTGTGATTTTGTATCACCAAAATTTAACAGTATACTTGTTTACATGTTTGGATACGTCGATGTTGCACTTAGGACATGTAAAATAATTGTTATCATTTCACGTAATCAAAGCAATCTTTTAAATTTGTCTTAGTTAACGTTTTATTTTGGAAGACATTTTGTTTTAAGACAGGGTATGTATTAGAAAATAATAAGAAAGTAATTATTTTGATAAAAAATGCAGCAATTACCATTGTACAGTAATTAATTCAAATAGTAGATCTTGAATGGGTCGAATTTTTATAAAAGCATAAGGGTGGGTAAAATTTGATTTCAGAAAGAAATGCATCAGCATCATTTGTCTGCACATAATGAATCAGTATATCTGCACATAATGAATCAGCTTGCCCAATTGAATTATTCAACCAAAGTAAAGTTGTTGGTTACTACATACTTGCAAGGTAGTAAATATTCCTTAGGAAACAACCTAACCGAGTATGATAGTATTGTCAGTTCCGTGTGGTATAAAAACGAAAGAATATGTAGTACGGTCATAGTAGCATTTAGTGAAAATGCATTAGCACAAATGGACCATGATATAGATGTAGGTTGACCAAACTGAAAGGAAAAAGAAATTAGGAAAGTACACTGCAGCAGCTAATTTTTTACAACCATGACAACCAAACTAAAATAAGTATACAAACCATTAAAAAGGTACAAACAGGACATATAGTAAAAATAATAAAGAACCATACTTACTGAAATAAAATTACATGCTATAATAAAATACGAAACAGACAGCAAGGGCTAGTAAGTGGTTCGAAATAAGCAGTACGTCATTATAGTACTTTGTCTTCATAACTCCGTCTTCCTTTACTTATCATTTGTTCCATGTGGCATGTATGGATGAGCTTCTCATATTTCTGTACAATGCTTCGCTCGCTCTTGCTTTGCTAAGTCTATTACTGTATCTTCTATTTGTTTGTCTTTGTCAAGTTGCATACTCATAATGATGTGAGCACTCCTCTTTCAAAACCAATTAGGAACTAAAGCATTATTTTAGCCTGACATTTACAACTTTATCATCAGATAATTAAAATAATATATGTATTTTAAATATGAAAACACAGTGTGTCTGTTAGTAACACTAAACATAAGATCATATCATGAACATTGTTTGACAGAATCCAATATATTGCAAGTATCGTTTGTATTTTCATTATAGGCTTTCAAATATATTTATTCAGAAGAAGATTGGTGACAACTAACAAAAAATATATTGGTACTTAAAATAATTAATTATCCAATTTACCCATAATATACACATACAGAGAACTCAACATCTTGGCGAAATATTTGAAGTGGGACTTCTGGAAAACTTCGGATAGAAAGAATTGATAAAAAAAATATTAACATTTGCAACGTTTAGAAACTTTGATCTATTTTCAAACTGTAGTCAAATCTAGTTTCGTACATAGATTGCTCATTATTTTAAGCCAATGATAGTCTAAAGATACCACCAACCTTGTTTCCTCCAAGAAACTCCATCTACAATAATCCATGGCCAATACTCACTCAGTAGAATAAAAAACTGATAGAAATCATAGAATATAGTTTGGTAAATATATGTAACAAAGAAAATCAGAGCATGAATACAACCTCACTTTCAATATTCAACGGACATAGCAAAGTGGAAATTAACAACAAAGCATCCACACTCGTTGTCGAAAACTACGAAAAGAAAAAAAATAAAGGCAGTGGGAATATAAGATCTGCAAAAGAATGGCACTCAAAAACCATACAGTGATCTCTGGAAAAATTTTAGGCACTACAGAATGCAAATATTTAGTTATATGCTTTGTTGGTTATTTTTTTATTCAATCATTTTCAAATAGTTGGAATATAGTTTATCGCAAAAAACTCCGTCTTTCATTTCCCCAAAAAAAGTTCCATAGAAAGGACTGATTGCGACTAATTAATGTATGCAGAATGTAAAACCGATCATCGTATCAAAATCAATTCTTAATATATATATAGACTGTGTAGAAAACAAAATTTCAATCATATGATTGTTACTTAGAAAGATATATCATAAATATTACATACAAATTCAATTTTTGAACTTATTCTTAAGAGTAAATTCATCAAACTCATAATCTGCATCAGTAATACTCATGCCACAGTAAAAAAATTGAATTTAGTTTTTAAGTTTTTTTGTTTATAATCAGTCTGCATAGTGATTACACTAAACATAAATAAGCCTAGAAACAAATATATCACGTTTGAAAACCCAAAATATGAAATCATGGTAGAGTAAACTTCTAAAACATAATCGAAACAGACATAAGGTATAATCTAACATTAGATCAAAATTTGCTTGCACAACTATTTAAGCAAATTTAAATCTATCACTACACATATTGTATCAAGAACAAAATATAGCAATTTTGATATTCAAAAGCTATTACAGTCCAAAACCGATTCATAACTTGGAATGAAAAGTGAAAAAACACAGAGCTAAATACCTAGGTTTCTAATTGGATGGCTGATAGAGCCGCGTTAAAGGGGAGAATTGCAAGCTGAGAAATTGATAAGGATTTGAAAGAAAAAAATGAGTGGAATCTTAGTAATGAGGAATCGAGAAAAGAGTAGCCATTTCATGTCAGCGCGAGAGAGATGAGAGACCTGCGCATGATGAAAGTGGGACAATTTGGTCAGAATAATTAGATAATTTTGTCCTTCAAACATACCGTTTTAGTTTTATAGGCTCGAAGGAGGAGGAGGTCGCTGTGTGTTGAACTTTTTGCAATGACAGGTTTCGAAATGAATTAGATAAGAAAGAAGACGCGAATAAAGGGAAAAGGGCATTTTTGGAACTCCATAAAGACACGGTTGAATCATTAGATGGAACTTTTATTATTAGTAGTAAAGATTAGTAGTAAAGATAAGTTAATTTATCAATTTGTAAATGAAATTATTATAGCTCGGTGGCGGCGATTGCTGTTTCTAGTCAAGCAATTCAAGTTAGAGTCTTATAATGCCTTGTTTAGGGGCTTCAAATTTTTACTAAGTTTAAACAGTTTTTACTCAATATTTTTGCTTTGGGCCTTTGATCCTTCAGGGCCGGCCTTGCTTTTTATATGGCCATATGCACTGAATTTTGTACGGTACGAACGAACAGATATAAAGTATTTTTATCTAATTTCAAGCATTTTTAGACCAAATGAAATTGAAATTTTGATTTATCTCATTTAATTTATTTATTTTAGAAGCTTTCAACGCTACATCAAAGGTCATTCAATTGGAAAATTCTATTTAAATCCAAGTATTTACTTAGTAGCTCCCAATAAATTATAAAAGTCTGTAAAACCAAAAAATAACTTAGGCCCTTACCATTTAAAGATTTACCATTTCCATCACGCAAAACGTGAAAAATTGACTTTTTTCTTCACTAGTTAAGAAATCAGGGTTAGAATTTTTTCTTCACCGATTTAAAAACTTAGTAGTGAAAAATTGATTTTTTTTAATAAAGTCTGTAAATCCAAAAAATAGCTTACTAGTGAAAAATTGAATTTTTTCTTCACTGATTTAGAAGCTCAATTCATATTTTCTTCAAAACTACAATTAAATAAGTCTATGAACCCAAAAAATAAGTTAGTAGTGAAAAATTAAATTTTTTCTTCACTGATTTAGAAACTAAAGTTTTGAAGAGGCGGTGGGTTAGACAGTAAGAAACTAATGTAAGAAATAATGAAATTGAGAAGAAAGAAAGTACACAGATTTTAGGTATTTTAGTCTTTAAAATTTTATTTATTTTAGGAAAGGCTATTGAGTAATTATCTATATTGAAGTAGAATTTGCCACTTCAATGTTTTTATAATAATATGTGTTCATAGCGAAACAACGGTTATCATATTCTAAAATGGTTGAACAAACTAGATCATGACCACTAGTAGGCAACCAATGTAAATATTACTGACCCACAGTGAAATCAATGAAGGTCGACAGCGTCCATCAAGGTGTATAAAAAAAATTAACTATCGCTGCTCTTGCCTCTTCGTTCATTTATGATGAATTGATTTTAGGGGGTCTTATTTGTAAGTTTATATTGATTTTGTTTTTAATATCATTTCGCATGTTTTTATTTCAATTCTTCTAACCATCTTTGTTGCATACCTTGATTACTTTATAAATTTGTATTGATTTTGAATCAATAATAGCTATTAGTTTCATCTGTCTTTTACTCTTTTCTAGATAAACTGTTACGTTCAAGAGTTGTCATTATTAGATTCATTTGCATGGTTGGATCTAAGTAGGCTGTGATATCATATACATTAATCTATGCCTATGTGCATTGATTTTATATGCATATTTATTTCTTACCTCGCATCTTCTATCATGGAGCATCATCAAATTTCAATAAACAGGAACAAAAAATGGCATATGTTTTACGCTATTATTGCAGAAATGCAAAATATCATTGATCGTATGATTGATATAAACTGATACGAATGACAGATGCAAATGCATGTCACATATACTGCTACCATGGAAAGTTCACTGCTTCGAGCAATTATTATTATTATTATTATTTTTACTAAGTTCACTGCTTCGTGCAATTATTATTATTACTACTACTACTATTACTACTGCTGCTATTATTATTATTATTGGAGATCTTGGTAGAATCTGATGGTGATGTATTAAGGCTAAAAACTACAGCTGCTTTTTTTTTTTCTCCGTTGCAAGCAAGTTTCCTGTTATAAAGCTGATAAAATTTACCAGCATCTTTTTGATTCTTAGAATTGGAACTGACACGAGGAGGAAACCATTGAGCCGTTCTCACAAAATAATAGGCGCTTACATTTATTCATACGTTCAAAGGTTCTCGATCGGTGCTTTCACCTATTTTATGTTCAAAAGTCATGAAAGTTCGATATTTAAATTAGAATCGAAAGATTGGTAAATGTTGTTCGAATTTCCCGCATCCTATCCCCACCTGGTTCCATCTGTCTGCATCTCTTGACCCGTGTGGTCCCACCGATTAGCATTTTGGTATGCATAGCTTCGGTGGCTCACATCTCGGCTCACCTATCTCACTGGGTCCGTATTGTAACACTTTGTGATTTGATGTTGGTTATTTAATTAGTTAGTTAGTTAATTAGACTAAAAAAATGAAATTTATGCAAACAATAAATTTGATCATAAGACTTGCACCATTACGTCTCTGGCGAAATTCTGAGCTTATATTAGAAGTTTTGCAACTGGAATTCAAACTAAGAAATTACGGACAAAAAAGAAAATCGAAAGGAAAATAATTCATTTAAAAAATTAACGTTTTTAATTAACTTAATGGGATCCAAAGACCGTAGTGTAGTGGTCAACCTTTATGAGTAGGGCGGTCGACTGCTCTTAAGGTAGCGGCTAAGGTTTCTCCTAGTCCAATGGCTCGGATCTATTATATTTTTGATCTAACGATTCTGCTTGATTCTAACGTCTATGAATACATGCTTAATTAAATTGGAAAAGAATAGAAATCTAATAAAAAAAAAGAGAGACAAAAACAATACGCATATTTGAGATAATTTATATACTTTTATATTTGTATCTATTTTCTCTCTCAATCCCAAATCTCTTCTCAGATCTAATGTATGTATATACCCTTTTCATACATATTTATTGGAGTAAAAAGATTTTATGATGAATTTAAGGTACTACTTCAGATCTAGAGATTTGGATCGTTTTTAAAAGGCGAGTGAAATTTTTTGTATATTGTTTATGACTTTAAATCTATTCCGTTGGCATACATTTAAATTTTATGCCTAAATCGATTTTATTTGTGAATTGTAGGTTTAAATTAATGTAGAAAACTATCGTCTACGTATTCTTGTTCTAGATCTAATTTGAAAAATGCTTACATCTAGATCTGAAAATAAGTCTCAAAGATTTTAGAATTTGAATGTTATATATTTTTATTTCAGATCTGTACTTAGGTGTAAAGTAGAAATTTTGGATTATTGCCCAATTTGTGCTATGTTGTAGATTTTCCTTAGTTTAATTCGTGAGAAAAACATCTGTTTGATTTTTATAAATTTCAATATTTTTTGTTTCCACTTTTCATTCAAAAGGGCGAAGTTTGAATTAACAGAGAATAAGAAAATGTCCATTCCTTGTAATTTCAAACGGAATCAATATTTTCTTTTTATGTTAAACCAATTTACGGAAATCATAGTGGAAGATCTTTCTAAGAAATTTAATTCCAGTAAATTAAATATGAAATGTACATTCTAGTTGCATATTTATGACTAGAATATATTTGATTATGAATAGATAGTTTTATTAGGTAGTTTATACATATTTTTTGCATTAATAAAAGAAATATCGTTTATTCATGCGTTATTTATGCGTAATATTCGTTGATTATTATTATATTTAGGGACACGAATAGTTAGGATTAGAAAATGCATAATTAATACTAACGGGAAATAAATTAGGAATTCCTATTATTTAGTTAATAGGAAATGAAATATTGTAACATAAATTTATGGGCAATTAATAAGAGTTAATGGATAGTACTAAATTAATGGTTATATTATTAAAGACAAATGAATTAATGAGACTGATAAAAATGAAATAGATGTAAAAATGTTGCTAATTTGAAATTAGTAATCATACATAAATGTCTTAGGAAATGTTCATTAGGATTTTATGGACAAATTGACATTTATGGGCATTAAGAGGGAATTTATTAGTAGATAAGTATTTAAGGAAAATCTTATTGTCTTAAATAAAAAAGGGAATTAATAAGCTAATTCCAATGTCAACCTAAGATAGTATAAGTAAAGACTTATGAAGGTTAGTTGGATTTAGTATATTAGTGATGGGAGGTCAGTAGAGTCACTCGATGGAAGACTACCTTTCATTTTGACACTACCAACCGTCAGATGCACTTACTACTGATGTGAAATATCACTAATTCTAGGACCCTTGTCGACGAGAGAGATTGAATTTGCTTTCTTAATTTGAAAGTATTAAATAGTCCAAATTTGGAATTAGGAGCAGTTAGAGATATCTTTAAAAAGGTTTACTTCGGTGTTGATGTAATAAGTGACTATCTTAGGGCCTGCCTCCTTATCGAAAGAAGTAATCTAATGAAATTTCATATATATAAAAGTGATACTGGATGTCTCCGGAGTGGTTCGCTTCAGCTTTGAGGTATTAAGCGGCTTTAAGGTCCGTTTCTTTCCTATAAATGAAGTATTAAGTAGTACAATGAGATTTCCAAGCAATGTCAGTTAGATAGTATCAGTGAGGAGTCCGCTTTGGAGTTAGGCATCAAATGGAAAAGGCCTACCTATAATGTGAGGACCTGTTTCTTCGACTCCTAGAAATTGACACTAATACATCCTTGGTATTCACGTGTCGTAAATCTAAGTGCCGAGGAAGCGGATTCTCAAGGGTAAGAAAGAGAAATAAAGACATCACAGAATCACACATATTTTATTTCGACAAATAATCTTTACAGCGAAAATTTGGTACATTTATCAGAGTTAAAATATGGACAGTTGTAAATCATATCCTTACAAATGCGGAATACTATAGCACAATAATGTGGTGGACATAGACAAAATACTTCAGTAAAATCTTCTAACTTCATGCTTCGAGCTCCATCCAGATTTCTTCTACACTAAACCTGACTACTAAGATGCCCGGGAAAATTAAAACACCTAGAGTTTAAGGAAAGGAAAAAATAAACTCCAGGTCAGTCATGGGACTGGCGTGAGAACTCAAAATACACGTTTTGAAAACAAAAAGGTATCTCATAAGACCATGCCCACATAAATACGGAGCAGTTATTACCTTATGATAACCAAAAAATTCTACGTTAAAATACTTGATATTATTTTTAATGACGTATATTTGAAAACATTTGTGTGTAAACTTATTAATCTTAGCCGAAATTGTTACCATTATTAAATTCTAGCATACTAGGCACTATAAACAAAATGGCAGACACTTATGGAGAATGGATTCCACAAAAATGACCAGGTGAAAGGACTACCTTCCGGAAGTACATCTCTAAAGGAATGTACCAAGGTGAAAAGAACATCTACACCTCTAAAACCCTAGACTTGCCTACCTTTCTCACTAGATAGTACCGAATATGTCATCATCCCGGTCGTTACTGGCCAATCCAAGACGTTTCTTAGCATACACTATAATAATTTAAACCCGAACATCATAGCGGGTAGAAATTTATCTAGAAGGTGATAGGGTAATAATACCCTAGAATGAGTTTATTTTAAATTTAGAATTTACAATCATATCTCTAATGAGTCAAACCCCACAAAGGCAAGGTTATTGTTAAACCAAAGTTCTGATACCAACTGTGATGACCCACATTTCGGAAGGTTTAAATTGACAATAAATCACACATGTCTAACTTAAACAATCCAGAAAGTAGATAATCAATGGGGTTAAATAAGAAAAATAAGAAAAGAAGAAGAAAAAAACATAGAATCTCACTACGCAACGATAAAATATATTAATCAAATTAACAGTTCATGAAGCTATTTACTATACATTTGATTATAATCTATACACATTTATCAGAGTTATATATATACACATCAGGGATAAATAATCAATACAATATAATAGCATGAATAAGGAGATAATAATAATAGTAATATACCAAATCTTCGTCTTCGTCCTTAGAGAATAATCCCAATACGCTGAAAAAACTCCGGACTGACCCGAGTATAATGAAAAGACAAAACACTCAAGTCAGGCTTAATGTACTCTTATGCAAGTCAAACTAATATCACGAAATATGAGTTCAATAACTTAAAAGATGTTACGGGATTTTCCATCACCTAAGGATCCGTTAAACTATTTATATATAATAGTATATGCCATAGTAGGTAATGTCTATCAGTAAAATAAATATCAAAATAGCGTTAAGGCTTTACATTGATCGACCTTAACACATTTTTATAGTACTAAACCAAAGTCGTAATGGGCTCGCATAAGGATAAATATGACAAGGCATGTGAGGCAATGCCCAAGGTAGCATTCTACTAGTTTACTCTTTTGGCTGGTCGCAACCCATCCGTGGCCGACGCACAATCAATCCAAAAGAAAAAGGTGCACCCATCATATCGAAAATCACAATAGTAATACGTGGGATCAACTTAGATAGAGGTAGCTAACCTCATTGGCCAGACATAGGCTCATGTTTTAGTCATTTTAACTACGACACAAGTGTCAAGGCTATCCATAATCGTTCTCTTACTTCATTCCAGTAAACGTTCGTCGATTCAACCACTACTTTCTGTATATCATCCACCACGTACACAATTGTTAAAGTGGTTCTAATATTGACAGAGAGTATGCCAATAAGGCTCCGGTCTCTTTAACAACCAAACGTCATTTTGCACACCGGTTGGTACTTTTATATTTCAAAACCAATTCGTACTTGATATCAAAGTATCATATTCGTTTCAAAAATCAAATCTAATCATCATATTTGTTTCAAAAATCGTATTTTACTTCAAAATATCAATTCAGTTCGAAATATCGTTCAAAAATTTGATTCAAATTTCAATTTTGGTTATAACTTCACTCCAACTCAATTCGCATTTAAATCCAAGATTTAAACATAAACATTCCACCCTTTTGACCGGTTTGAATTTAAAAAAATAATTTAAATAGTTTTAAAAATTGTTAAATAATTAAAATAGTTTATAGAAAATAGTTTATAGAAAATAGTTTGAGTAATAAAAATGGTTTATATAGTAAAATAGTTTGGAAAATCAAAATAATTTGAATATTAAAAAATAGATTTTAAACCATTATACTAAAATAATTCATTTGAAAATAGTTTCAAAGTCAAATCGATTCAATTCCAAATTTCCTAATTCAAAACAATTCCAATTTCCACATCGATTTAATTGATTCAATTCCGATTTCAAGTCGAATTTTTACTTCGATTCGAAATCAATACCGATTTCTATTCCAAATTAATTTCAACTCCAATTCCAAATTAATTTCAATTCCAACCCAAATTAATTTCAATTCCAATTCCACATTAATTTCAAATTCCAATTCTTGTTTCAATTCCAATTCCAAATTTAAACCATTTCGATTTATATCCATTTCGAATTCGATCTTCAAAATATTGATTCAAAACACTTAAATCAAATTTTTCTTCAATATCCAATTAAAAATCCAAACCTTCAAACATTATTAAATTTCGAGCTCAGTTTCTTAATATCATTTTATATCACTTTTACTTAGCTATATCTGAAGTTCAAATAAAATTCCAATCTTTAAAACCAATCAATTTCTGAAATTCATGTCATATTTCGATTATAATTTCAAAATCTCATCTTCGATTATTTAAACAATTTCGTTTACAAATTTAAATCTCAACATTTCGAGCTCCAGTGCGAAATAATACTATTCCTATAAATTCGATTTTTATTCCTTTAAAACAAATCATTTTAAATAATTTAAGATCGAAATTTTCAAAATCATTTAATTTAATCAATCCGTTGTCAGTATATAATTCTCTATCCTATGGCCAAGTGAATCAATTATTTTAATTTAATTCCACGGACGGATATATATCATTTAAATCCAAAATAAATGTCATAGGTACGTATCATTTCAACCTATTTCTTAATTTATTTTAAATAATTCAATTTACAGTTTTATATACTGTAAATAATATACGGATGCTAACAGGATATATTAAAGTTAAATAAACATCCAGACATCCAAAATATCAACCAATACCATACATCACAATAAATCATCCAAAAAGTCTATAAAATTCACAACAATTTCATAATTATCAATATCGTGTATTTTACTGGCAATTAAATTCCAATTCAATTTAACTGTCAATTCAAATTCTATCAATTAATTCAGATGTCAATTAAATTTATTAAACAACAATCAATAAATTCAATTCACTTCACGATATAAATTTAACCACATAAAAAAATTTGGTACTTGTGAGCGTATAAACACTCACCTTTATTTGAAACTGAAAATATTTCAGTTTCAAATAAATTCCAGACCCACTCCATGCTATAGACAACGTCAATACGATTCCACTACACTTTATTTCGTCCAAAATAGGCATCGTAAACAAAAGTTACGAATTAATTAGTATTCGATATAATTTAAAACTAAACTATAATTAACAAATAAAATTAACTAAACCCTAACCTTACTACGTTCGATCCTAATCTATCCTTCTCACGCATTCTATCTTCTTTCCCAGTTGCATATTTTTTTAAGACGAACGATCAACGCGCTTAGTTCCACACTGCGCCGCCGTACCACGCGACTCAAGCCCAAAGCCCTAACCTCCCTCCTTCATGCGCGCGTAGGAGCCGCTTCCTCGATGAACCCCAATGCCGCCGCCAAAAACTCCCCTCGCGCCACCAGCGGTCGCCATTCCGAACAAAATTGAACTAGTTCTGGAAGCCAATTCGATTGTATGCAAAAGATAGCTTTACAAATCCAATTACTAAATTCTGAAATTAAATTTCTACGCGTTTCAAGCTCGCAGGCCAAACAACAAGTCTGATCGCTACAAAACTTAAAATCCTGTAATAACTCGCTATTACGGATCCGATGAAACTAGTTTCATCGAAATCCAAAACAGTGGCCAAAATGGCTATTTTTTGCTCATTGATTATAATACAAATTTTCAAATTTCTAATTATTCACTTTTAAATTCAATTTTAAAAGTAAACGATCTTCATCCTTGTTTAAATAAAATTTAAATCAATTTCCGTTGTCATTTCCATTCAAATAATTTCCACTATTAAATTTAAACAATTTAATTATCCGATAAATTACAATAATAAGTCATTAAATTTGATCTCTAACCATTTTTATACACTAATCGCTTTAAATTTAATAATTTAAAAGAGATAAAAATATGGGTCATTATAACTATTGCCATATAATATGATATGGGAAATTTTCCCCGAGGGTCAGTGACTAGTAGCCCCACATTCCATCTTCCATAATTATCTTCATATCTTCACTTCGACTATGTAAATTGGTTCGAAGTGGTCTTCGGACATGAATTATCCAAATCCGACCCAGGTTTCTCCGAACCAATCATCAGTAAAAGAATTCAAGTGAATAGGGAATTATTCTTTAATTCATTAAGTTCTTTTTATCGAAATATCTTTTGGAGATGTACATTTATAAAACATTCTTTCTGGTATATATGGAAGTATTAAACCTCTCTTATAAAATCTTTTGATAACTTCTAAACTTCTTTTTACTAGGAATAAATTTGAAATCGTTTCATTTTTCATATAGGAAGATATTGATCTAAATATACCAATTCACCATCCCCTTCGTTTGGCCAGTTTGGATAGCTAGGCAGAGCAGGAAACTGGGTTCCCAAACTCAAGCCCTTGATCAAAACATCTCTTATAGAATCCCTTGATAACTTTTAAACTTCTTTTTACTAGGAATAAATTCAAAATCGTTTCATTTTCATTTAGGAAGATATTGATCCGAGTAAACAAAATTCACCACTCCCTCCATCTGGCCAGTCCGAGATAGCCAGGGTATAATGACCCGAAATTTTCGATCTCGAAAATCCCAAATAGTTAGGAAAAAGAAGAAAGAGATAGAAGAAGAAGAAACAAAAAGCACAACACAAATTCTCATATTCGCATCGGGTCAAAATATAATATCAATAATAACAGTTTACAAAAGAATACTATACTGTCGGTTACATTTTAATACATCAGAGTTACACACATACTCAAACACTCGACATATACAAATCAACATGTCTAAGATATACAACAATATAATATAGCGGAAACACTCTATACGTTCCTGCCATCCAGCTCGCTTCCTGAGCTCCAAAACGTCCTTACCTGAAAATCTGTAATACTCGGTCTGACCCGAGCATTACAACAAAGTAACACCCGGGTCAGGCTGGACACCAGCGTGAGTAAACTCATCCAATATGAAATTCCAATGCATAGCACTTATTTGAAACCCGGGGTAACTCGTATCAATTTACAAATTCACAATTTGTTATAGACATTACTTATTTCACACATCAACTTTCCAAGTACCAAAATTTAGATCAAATAGTCCGATTCACTTAAATCATTTCATTCCAGCCTATTGATTTCACATATCAATCTATAAAAATTCGAAGGGGTTTCGGGTATTCCTAATACCCGACCCCGGTCTCTTCGAGTCTCACATCATCCTAACCCAAGTTATCCAAATGAAAAACACTTCAAACATTAAATACAGGATGTCCCTTTATACAACAATTCCTCATTGATAGATAAACCACAATATTCTGTCCGCCCAAATAGATGATACTACAAAATATTTCATATCAGAGATATCAACTCATTCAAGGCATCCAATACCATTCAATCATCCATAAGCAAAGCTTGATCACTTCCCAATTTATTTAATTAATTCTAGTTGAATTACTAACCTCAATCACTTAGATTCTGTTAGTCCGTGAGATGATGGTTTTGATGACAACAACCTTAGAATAGATTATAAAATATAAATATTAACATTATAAGTTTAGATATATATGTATATGCAGGATTTAACCATGCAGGGACTAAGAATGAAGACTGTACAGTATAGAGATTCAAGTTATCAAGATAAAATATCAAGATAGAAGACTCATGAATATCGAGACTATCAAGAGTTCAAGATTTCAAGGATAAGTATTTTTTTATTATTATTAGGAATTTTTGTTAAAACTCATAGAAAAGAACTGGCATCTTAAAATCCAATTTATTCGTGGAATGGAATCCACTTCGAGCCCGTTAAAGGGATGGAACCTACGAAAATTCTAGTGGAACATTGTTTTGTATCCGCTAACTTTTATTCAAAATGATTTTTTAAAAATTACATCATTTTTTCAAAATGTTTTCAAAACTTTCCTTTTAAAAGATTCAAAACCCTCGATCCTGATTTTAAATAATTTTAGCCTAAAAAACATCTTTTATTTCAAAGTCAAATTACTCCTGATTTTAAACTATCTTTTTAAATAATATATTTAACTTTTAAAAAAAATTATTTAGATTTAAATACAAAATTATAGTTAAAATCTATATATATTATTCTTCATATTTAATTATGAATTTTAACTGTAGTAAAGTACATTTATAAAGTTTAAAATAGTTTTAATATAAGATAAAGGTTATTGTCAAAGAAATTCAAAACACCATAAAATGCTTTGGGATGTCGACATGCCTATGGGTACCATGTCGACATGGTGATAGTTTGATTCAAAAATTCAAATTTCAAAAGAAGTGTCTATTTTCCATAACTCTTCATGAATGGACATGGCTGTTGTTCTTCTATAAATAGGGGTCAGTTTCAATGAATTTTTAATCACTTTTTTCTGGTTTTCACTCCTCTTCTTCTTCCTCATTTTCTAAATCATATTCTTATCATTACTCTGCCGAAATCAACATTGAATCATACTCGATTACTTCTAGTTTGATTCTCTACCACTATCTCTACAAGATTCTCAGTGCTATTCAGAGTTATAGACTTCTTTGTAATCTATTAGGCGAGAAAATGTGTGATTGTAGCCTTGGAAATCAATCAAAAGGGAAAAGGTGTGGTTGTAAACTTGGTAAATCAATTGGGTAAACTTGTGGCCCGAAAATCAAGTATCTCTACCCAGAGGATCGAAATTCTGGAGGGTGTACCTCGTAGCCTTGAAACCGAGGGTGTAATTGTACAATTGCTTTTGAAAGGAAATCCATACTTGCGTTGCGGGACGGGATGTAGGGTAACTCCGAACCAGTATAAAATCCGGTGTGTTCTTTCCTTTACTGCTTTTATTTTATTTCTGCATCTATGATTGTTTCTGTGATCATATCTGTGTCTGTATATTGCATGCTTTTGTGTCTAAATTAACATAAATTAAAAAGATTTAGTAATTCTTTAACACTAGTCACCCCCCTCTAGTGTTAATCTTAGCCTTAAGATCCGTAATCCGCATTTCTCACAGATTCATTCACTTAACATTAATTAATTTCAAATCAATTAATTAATCATCCCTTAATTATCCATCTTAATTTATCACCCTAGATTAATTATCCTTCAATTACATTCAAGTAATTATCTTTAATTAATTACACAAATTAATTATTCTTAACCAAAAACAATAATTAATCTTTAATTACTTCACAAATTAATTATCTATAATTAATTATATTTATCCTTAATTACTTATATTAATTAATTTCTCATAAATCACTTATTATTGATTAAATAACTCTTAATTAATCAGCCTTTAGTTACATCATTAATTATATAAATTAATGATTTCTATTTACAGTTTAAGTTATCCTAATCTAAATTAATTACACTAAGTAATTAATCATTAATTAAACCACAAATAATAATCACTCTTGGTTAATCTCAACCAGTAATTACCTACTCATTTATTTACTGCATTAAATAAATTAATTACTTCTTAATTAATTATCTTAATTAATCTCTTGATTTATTACAAGTAATTATATTTTATTAATTGCATTAAGTAATTACCTATCAAACCATCCAATGATTATTCTAAATTAATTAAACTAAATTAATTAACTTAAACCTTAATTAATTAATTCGAACCCTTAATTACTAAATTAACTAACCCAAATCATTAATTAATTGAATTAGTTAATTATCCATTTAAATTACCCCACTAATTTAATGAATCAAAAATCATTAAGCCCTTATTAACTTTAAAATGGAAACATTTTCTTATTTATGATTTAAGTTTAAAACAAGTTAAAATCCCGAATACTTTGAGTCAAGCAACAATTAACTCGAGAACCAACCAAAACCAAAGTCACTAGATCATCAGTTCATAGTGCACATCAAATCAATTCAATCATTCAACCAATTATTTAAATCTAACCTTTTAAATTTAAATAAAAATTCAAAAGAGTGAAATTTACTCCCCTTTGATTTTGTTTGCAATCCAATCCAAACTGGCTTGTTTCCATGATTTAAACCTTGAATAAACATTTACGGTTTTATTAATATTCTAAATGAATAAAACAATTAATTATCCATTTTAATAAATTTAATTAACTAAGAACTCAATTAGCACATCTTCCCTTTAAAAATCCTTTAGTGACTGTTATGAGAATGTTGTTGCTTGCTTGCGTGGTTCGAGATCATCAGAGTATGGTTATTTGCATGCATCATCTTTCCTGGTCTTGGTTGTTATATTGGGCCGTATATGTTGGGCTTTCTATTCTCATTTTTTTGTATAAGTATAACTCGAGCCTTCTTGTATTTTGTTAAGTTCAGTGACTAATAAGATTTTGAACTTCTTTTCCCTCTTTAATTTCGTATCAGGGTATCAGAGCAATCTCGATCCAAACAATCTATCTAGATTAATTTCATCTTTATCGATTCTAGTATTGCCATGATGGAAAGCAAATCGATTATGGATGTGATGCCGGTGATGTGAAAGATCACTGATTATAAATTGAGGGATTCAAATTATTTTGACTGGAGCAAAACCATTCGCTTGTATCTTAGGAGTATTGACAAGGATGACCATCTTCGAAAGGATCCACCAAAGGAAGACTCAGAGGACAAGGATGAGCAGATATGGCTCAGATTGATGCACGGTTATTTCTTCAAATTCGAAATACTATTGATGGCAGTGTTATTAGTTTGATCAATCATTGTGGATTTGTGAAAGAGTTGATGGATTATCTGGAATTCTTATATTCGGGAAAAGGGAATTTAAGTAGAATGTATGATATTTGCAAATCGTTTTATCGAGCTGAAAAACAAGATCTGACACTAATGAACTACTTTATGAATTTTAAGAAAACCTATGAAGAATTCAACTTATTGCTTCCGATTAGTTCAGATGTGAAGATGCAACATCAACAACGAGAGCAAATGGAAATTATGAGCTTTCTTGAGGGTCTTCCATCAGAGTATGAATCAGCTAAAGCATAAGTGTTACCTGGATCAGATGTTACATCGTTGCAGGAGGTGTTTAGTCGAATCTTGAGATCAGAAAGTTTGAATGTACAAAATACTCAAATCGGTGCATCTAACAGTAGTGTTTTAATGAGTCAAAGGAACCAGGGTGAAGCAAGTAGATTTGTACCAAATGCACATACACAGTCTGAAAACCGAGTGATGAATCCAAATTCTCGTACATATTGTAAGAAGCCTGGTCACAAATATCAGAATTGTTGGAAGTTACAGGCAGCTAGGCAAAGACAGAATAATGGATCAAATAAAAAATGGCAAAACTCATCAAATCAAACAGTGAATGTTGTAAAGAAGAATGATGATGGATCTGTTCTTATTTCAGCTGATGAGTATGCAAAATTCTCTGAATACAAGGAGGAGTCAAAGAAGAGTTCTAATCCAGTTTCAACTGTTGTCAAATCAAACAAGTGGATTATTGATTCAGGAGCAACTGATCATATCTCAGGCAATCCACATCTTTTCTCAGTTTTTTAGAATGATAATTCTACTCAGAATATTACACTTGCTGATGGGTCATTATCTAACACCAAAGGAACTAGATCTGTTTGTATTACATCACAACTATCACCGAATTCAGTTTTGTATACACCAAATCTAGCCTTTAATCTGTTATCAGTTAGTCAATTAACTAAAAGGTTGAGTTGTTGCATATCCTTCTACCCGACACATTGTGTATTCCAGGAATTGACAACCAAGCAGATTATTGGTAAGGGACATGAATCAGAAGGTTTACACATTTTGGATACTTTGTTATCAACTCCCGTTGCATGTACGAGCATTAATCAAGCACTCAAAGAACATTGTCAGTTAGGCCATCCTTCTTTACCTGTCTTCAGGAAATTGTGTCCCCAATATAATTCTATACAGTTTTTAGAATGTGAATCATGTCAATATGCAAAGCATCATCGTCTCAGTTCAAGTCTAAGAATAAATAGAAGGGCTAATTCTATGTTTGAACTTATACATTCAGATATTTGGGGGCCTTCTTCTATTGTATCAAAACCTGGTTTTAAATACTTTGTTACTTTCGTAGATGATTATACTCATGTTAGTTGGTTGTTTCTTATGAAGAATAGATCTGAGTTGTATTCTATATTTTGCAAGTTTTGTGCAGAAATCAAAACACAGTTTAATTCTATAATTAAAACTTTGAGAAGTGACAATGCTAAAGAGTATACATCAGAGTTATTTCATACATTTATGAGCAACAATGGTATGATTCATGAGACCTCATACGTAGATACAGCATCACAAAATGGTGTAGCTGAGAGAAAGAATAGGCATCTTTTAGAAACAACTAGAGCTATATTGTTTCAGATGAATATGCCTAAGTGTTTTTGGGCAGATGCAGTGTCAACGGCATGTTTTCTTATAAATAGGATGCCTTCATCTGTGTTGAATGGTGGTATCCCATATAAGCTTCTACTTCCTAATAGACCCTTATATCCAGTAAAACCCAAAATGTTTGGGAGTACATGTTTCGTTAGAGATGTAAGGCACAATTGTCTAAACTTGATCCTAAATCAAGCAAATGTGTCTTTGTTGGATATTCTCGAGTGCAAAAGGGTTATAGATGCTACTGTCCTAGTCTCGATAAGTATTTAGTGTCTATTGATGTAATGTTTCATGAAGAGATTCCATATTTTCAACCATCACGAGAACCAACTGAATCAGTTCAACCAGAAAATGAAGACTTTTTCATTTATTCACTCAATGATGCTACTCATGAGATCACTCCACCAGAAGATCCTATTGATAATTCTGCACCAGTTCATGATCCAATTCCTTATGTTAACCCAGAACCTAATCTACCCATTGCACTTAGAAAAGGGAAACGACAATGCACATATCCTATATCATCATATGTATCATATGATCACTTACCATCTACCACTTGCTTATTTCTTAAATCATTGGATGTTGTTTCTACACCTAAGACAATTAATGAAGCATTATCAAGTCCCAAATGGTATGCTGCAATGGCTGAAGAAATGGATGCTTTAAAACTTAATAAAACATGGGACTTGGCTCCTTTACCTAGTGATAAGAAAGCAATTGGTTGCAGATGGGTATTTTCATTTAAAATAAATCCAGATGGGACTATTGCTCGTTATAAAGCTAGACTCATTGCGAAAGGATATGCTCAAGTTTATGGGATTGATTATCTAGAGACCTTCTCTCCAGTTGCTAAGTTGACTTCAATCAGGATATTCATTTCACTTGCTGCTGTTCAGAATTGGAAGTTACACCAGTTGGATATCAAGAATGCATTCTTACATGGTGATCTTCAAGAAGAGGTGTATATGCTGCAGCCTCCTGGATTCACCACTCAGGGGGAGAATGAAATGGTATGTAATCTTAATAAAACTTTGTATGGTTTAAAGCAAAGTCCTAGAGCTTGGTTTGGAAAGTTTAGTGCATCCATTGAATCATTTGGAGTGACCAAGAGTAAATTCGATCACTCAGTCTTTTATAAGAATTCTACAGTAGGACTTATCCTATTAGTTGTGTATGCGGATGATATTGTTATAACAGGGAATGATGAAGTTGGAATCTCTTCACTTAAAGCTTTTATTCATACACAATTCCACACAAAGGATTTAGGGTAGTTGAAGTATTTTTTGGGTGTTGAAGTTACAAGAAATGAGAGTGGAATTTTTCTATCTCAAAGAAATTATACTCTTGACTTGTTGAGTGAAGCAGGGAAATTAGGTGTTCGACCAAATAACTCACCAATGATGCCAAATAGCAATCTAGCAATGGATGAAGAACCATTTGAAGATCCAGAAAGGTATAGAAAGCTTGTTAGGAAACTGAATTATCTAGTAGTGACAAGACCAGACATATCATATTCTGTTAGTAAGGTTAGTCAGTATATGGCATCACCAAGTAAACATCATTGGAAGGCATTCGAGTATATTTTGGGATATTTGAAGAGGACTGTAAGGCAAGGTATCATGTACTTGAATCATCACCATATCAGAGTAGAATGCTTCTCTGATGTTGACTGGGCATGCTCAAGACTGGATAGAAAATCTACTTCTGGCTATTGTGTGTTTGTAGGAGGTAATCTAATATCATGGAAAAGTAAGATGCAAAGTATAGTGACCCGATCAAGTGCCGAATCATAATATAGAGCTATGTCCAAAGTAGTGTGTGAAGTCATGTGGGTTGATCATCTCATGACTGAAATTGGTTTGCAGGTTGAAAAACCAATAGTGACGCAGTGCACCAGGATAAGTCGCTCACCACAATCAGCTTAGGTCGCTCACAAGCCATCTTAGGTCGCTTAGAAGCTATAAACGACCCAACGAGACATAAAGACCGACCTAACGAGTTAACGGTTCAAAAAAAGTTGTATAACGACCTAACACGGACGAGCTCACTTAGGTCGCAAGCCTCCTTAAGTCGCTAGGTCGCGAACGACCTTCTTAAAGCGCTCCAGAAGATAGGTCACTCCAGATGTTCAAATGCTATTTCGTTATGATGCTAAAGCCTTAGGTCGTTCCTACCTTATACCGCTCCTTTTCCTTAAGTCGCTAAGTCGCAAGCTCCTGAAGCTGGGCATTGATGTTAGGTCGCTGAAGCTCATGTCTTATGTCGCTGATGGTAAGTCGTATATTGTTGTAATTGTCTTACCTCGTATGTCGTTAGGTCGTGATGTTGTTGTGTTGAAACTTGTACTGGTCATGTTGTTAAGTCGTAGGTCGTTGGATTATTAGGTCGCACGAGTGGTAACTTGTGATTGTTAGGTCGTGAACGACCTGTATTGTGTTGTGTATGTTTGTTAGGTCATTATTGACCTGTGTTAAGTCGTGTACTGCTGTGTGTAAATCCTATAAATAGCGGGTGAGTTGTATCATTTGAGGTTGATTGATTTTGAATAAACTTTTGTTTGAGTGCTTTGTGCCTCTTTAAAATTGGAAGTTGAGTGTAATCTCCTTTCTCCATTTTCGGTTATTCGAGTGCGCTCGAATCAACGGATTTGAAGCCGATTCATGGAATCTCGTGCGCGAGATCAACGTAGAAGAATCGTAGATCTTTTAACACGGTATCGTGCGTGATCAACATGTTGGAGATAGCTAGAATCCGGTATCTCTTGAGATCAACGGATTTGGGAACTTGGGAATTTTTAATCCATCGATTCTACTTTTCATCGTTACATCCATTTTTGATTAATCCGCTGCGTCAGTTTGGTATCAGAGCTAGACTTAGCCAATCATAGCTAAGCCGAGCCTTTTGGGAGAAGAATTGAAGTGTTGAAGTTTGCGCCGAGTGAAGTTAAGTTCAGATTTGATTAAGGCCGAGAGCTATAAGTTGAAGGAGTGCATCACTTTGAAGATCAAGGCCGAGAGTTAAAAGTGTTTGGAGTTGTTGAAGATTCGACAATGCCTCCGAGACGTGCTAATCGATTTCAAAATGTTGAAGATGTATATCGTGGACAAGAAGCTGAGCAAATGGAACAACGTATCAATGAAAAGTTTGATGAAGGTATTGGGAAGTTAGAGAAATTGATGAATGACATGAATCAAAGCCAAAGGAGAAGGTCACCAATCTCGAACCATGGAGGTAGCAGAGTTTCGCCATCGGTTGCAGAAGCGAGGAGGGTGTCACCACAATCTTGTAGAGAAAGAAGAGAATCATCAGTTTCAATGAGACGAGATTACCATGAGTACAGAAATGAAGAGAGAAGAACTCCAAGTGAGTTTGGAGATGAACCATATCATGATGCTGAAAGACATAATAGAAGAGATATGCATGATCGTGGAAATGTTGATGGTCGAGATCGATATCGAAGTACATTTGATTATGATGAAGATGGTGATAGATGTAGTGTTCATTATCGAGATCGAGACCAAGTACGAAATCAATATCGGGAGGTAGAAGATGATCGTAAATGGGAGTCGGGGATGAAAACAGAAATTCCAGAATTCAAAGGAGGAATGGTTGTGGAAGAGTTTTTGGACTGGTTATCAAATGTTGAAGAAATTTTTGACTTCAAGGAAGTACCCGAGCATCGTAGAGTTAAGTTGGTTGCTACACGATTGAGGGGAAGAGCTATGGTATGGTGGCAACAAACTAAACTTACACGGGAAAGGATGGGAAAGTCGAAAATTGTTTCATGGGAGAAGATGAAGAAGTTGATGAAAGCTACTTTTTTTCCTTATAATTGTCAGTCTCTTATGTATCAACGCTTGCAGAACTTGAGACAAGGGACGAGGACGGTAATGATTATGCAGATGAATTTTATCAACTGATTGCTAGAAATAATATCATGGAGACAGAGGAACAGTTAACAGCTAGATTTGTTGGAGGATTGAGAATGCAAATTCAGGATATGGTGAATATGTTTGATCCAAGATCCGTTGCTGAAGCACACCAAAAGGCTCTAGCTTAGGAGAGGCAAGGTAGAAGAGGAGTTGGTGTGTTTACGAATTCTAACAATCAAGTGAAAGGGGCCAGTAGCAATACGAATATTTCCAAGGCTGTTTGAAAACCGGTTGTCAATGAAGTTGCTAAGACCAAGGTCAACAATAATTTCAAGTGTTATAACTGTCAGGAGTTTGGTCATAAGAGCAATGAATGCCCGAAGCCTAAGAAGCGAGTGATGGTTGCTGAGGTTGAGGATGAGGATGCAGAATTAGAATGTTCCAATTCACCACAAGTTGAGGAGGAAACAAAATTATTGTCAGGAGATGAGGGTTGTAATTTGATGATGAGGAGGTCGTGTTTGACACCAAAGCAAGAGGATGAGACTAGTTGGTCGAGGAGTAACATCTTTCAGTCAATGTGCACTATTTTGGGAAAGGTTTGTGAGTTCGTCATCGATGCAGGAAGTTGTGATAATATAATCTCCACAGAAGCTGTAAAGAAGTTGGCATTAAAGATAGAGAAGCATCCCAAACCTTACAAATTAGCTTGGTTGAGGAAAGGTGGGGAAGTGAAGGTTGGTCGAAGAGCTTGTGCAACATTTTCCATCGGAAAGAAGTATAAAGATGAGTTTGGTGTGATGTTGTGGATATGGATGTATGTCATTTGTTGTTGGGCAGACCGAGGCAATACGATAGAGCTGTGCAACATGATGGGAGGACTAACTGCTATAGTTTCATGTTCGACAGCACCAAAATGACTCTGGTTCCTAAACAACGACAACAAAGTGAAAGCAAGTTGGAGGAGATTGAAGAACTAAAAAATCTGTTATCTTTGAAGGAATTTGTCAAGGAAGTGGAGGATGGGCCTGAAGTATTTTTGTTGATTGGACATGAAAGTAGTGAAGCGGTTGAAATTCCTGAAGAAGTTAAGCCAGTGTTGAAGGAGTTTGAAGATGTATTTCTTGAAGAATCGCCAACAGAGTTACCACCGTTGAGAGACATACAACACCAGATTGATCTTGTTTCAGGAGCCGTGTTACCACATAGGCCACATTATAGAATGAGTCCAAAGGAGAACGAGGAGTTGAGAAGGCAGGTGGAAGACTTACTTGAGCAAGGGCGCGTACAAGAAAGCTTAAGTCCTTGTGCAGTACCAGCTTTGTTAGTGTCGAAGAAGGATGGAACTTGGAGAATGTGTACAGATAGTCGAGCATTAAACATGATTACAGTGAGGTACATATTTTCAATACCTAGATTGGATGAGTTGTTAGATCAGTTAAGCGGAGCTGCTATCTTTTCAAAGATTGATCTGAAGAGTGGATATCATCAGATTTGAATTCGACTAGGGGATGAATGGAAGACCGCATTCAAGATACGGGAAGGGTTGTATGAGTGGCTGGTCATGCCGTTTGGTCTTTGGAATGCACCTAGTACTTTTATGCGAGTGATGAATCAGATCTTTCGGCCGTTCATTGGAAAGTACGTGGTGGTATACTTTGATGATATATTGATATACAGTGGGAGCACCGAAGAACATCTACTACATTTGCGGGAAGTGTTGATGATACTTCGTCAGGAGCAATTTTATGTGACAACAAAGAAATGCGTATTCATGGCGCATAGTGTTTTTTTTGGGGTATGTATTGTCCAAGGAAGGTATCCAGGTGGATCAAAGTAAAGTTGAAGCAAACAGAAATTGACCACAGCCCAGGACTATAACTGAAGTGAGAAGCTTTCATGGTTTAGCATCATTCTACCGAAGGTTTATTCAACATTTCAGTAGCGTGATGGCGCCTGTTACTGATTGTATGAAGGGCAAGCAGTTTTCATGGTCAAAGGAAGCAGGATTTGCTTTTGAGCGAATCAAGGAACTTTTGCCGGCATCACCAATTCTAGTTTTGCTAGATTTTCAGTTGCTATTCGAATTGCATACTGATGCATCTAAAGTTGGAATTGGAGGGATATTAAGTCAGAGGGGTCGTCCAATTGCTTATTTCAGTGAGAAGCTTTCGGGAGCAAAGATGAGATATAATACTTATGACGCGGAATTCTATGCTATTGTTCAAGCTATAAAGCATTGGAGACACTATTTGTTCCATAAAGAATTTGTTCTGTATATTGATCATGAAGCGTTGAAGCATTTGCAGGGGCGGGATAAAATTGCAGCCAGGCATGCTTCATGGATTGCATACTTGCAACAGTTTACATTTGTCGTAAAGCATAAGTCGGGAGTTACAAACCGTGTGCCAGATGTATTGAGTAGAAGGAATCATTTGTTGACCACGATGAAAGTTGAAGTGCGGGGTTTGATGTTTGCCAGAATTGTTTGTTGAAGATCCTTACTTTGCTAAGATTATTGATGAAGTCGAGAAAGGGAAGACAGATGAGTATGTGTTGGTGGATGGTTTTCTTTTCAAAGGAAATCGGTTGTGTATACCAGAGGGCAGTTTGCGAATGAAGCTTGTGAAAAAATTGCATGAAGAAGGACATGTGGGAAGAGATCGTACTTTGCAGTTGATTTCTCAATCATATTTTTGGCCTTCCATGAGGAAAGAAGTTGAAAGATTTGTGGAGAGATGTCGCATATGCCAAGTTTCCAAAGGGAAAGCTACGAATGCAGGATTGTATATGCCATTGCCCGTGCCTACTAGACCATGGGTTGATATTAGCATGAATTTTGTTTTGGGTTTGCCAAGAACTCAACGAGGAAACGATTCTATATATGTTGTTATGGATAGATTTTCAAAGATGGCACATTTCATAGCTTGTAAGAAGGCAGCTGATGCAGTCCGTGTTGCTCAATTATTCTTTAAAGAGGTTTATCGACTACATGGACTACCTGAGACCATTGTTTCTGACTGGGATACTCGATTTCTAAGTCATTTTTGGTTGAGTTTGTGGAATATGGTTGGAACTAAGCTGAATTTTAGTAGCGTCTATCATCCGCAAACAGATGGGCAAACGGAAGTGGTGAACAGATCTTTGGGAAATTTGTTGAGATGTCTTATGAAGGATAATTTGAAGAGCTGGGATGTGAAATTATGTCAGGTGGAATTCGCACATAATCATGCAGTGAATCGAAGTACTGGATTCAGTCCATTTCAAGTAGTATATTCAGCAATTCGAAGGGACCGTTGGACTTGGCGACAGTGCCACTTCAGAAAGGAGTTGTTAAACGAGCTTGTGATTTCGTGAATGAGTTGCAGGAGTGCAACAGAATTGTTCATGAACGATTGCTTAAGTCAAATGAGAAGTATAAGCAACTGGCAGATAAGAAGCGAAGGAGTGTGGACTTCAAAGAAGGTGATTTTGTTTACGCAGTATTGACGAAAGATCGCTTTCCAGTTGGAACTTACAAAAAATTGAAAGCCCGAAAGATTGGTCCAGTAGAAATCTTGAAGAAGATCAATGATAATGCTTATCGGTTAAGATTATCGGATCATATTCATACTGCTGACGTTTTCAACGTCAAACATTTGATTCCGTATCATGAAGACAAGCTTGTCGAGGAAGAGGAAAATGTGAATTCGGGGTCGAATTCTTTCCAACCTGGGGAGGATGATGCAGTGCACCAGGATAAGTCGCTCACCACAATCAACTTAGGTCGCTCATAAGCCATCTTAGGTCGCTCAGAAGCTATAAACGACCTAACGAGACATAAAGACGACCTAACTTAGTTAACAGTTCAAAAGAAGTTATATAACGACCTAACACGGACGAGCTCACTTAGGTCGCGAGCCTCCTTAAGTCGCTAGGTCGCGAACGACCTTCTTAAGGTGCTCCAGAAGATAGGTCGCTCCAGATGTTCAAAGTCTATTTCGTTATGATGCTAAAGCCTTAGGTCGTTCCTACCTTATACCGCTCCTTTTCCTTAAGTCGCTAAGTCGCAAGCTCCTGAAGCTGGGCATTGATGTTAGGTCGTTGAAGCTCATGTCTTATGTCGCTGATGGTAAGTCGTATATTGTTGTAATTGTCTTACCTCGTATGTCGTTAGGTCGTGATGTTGTTGTGTTGAAACTTGTACTGGTCATGTTGTTAAGTCGTAGGTCGTTGGATTGTTAGGTCGCACGGGTGGTAACTTGTGATTGTTAGGTCGTGAACGACCTGTTTTGTGTTGTGTATGTTTGTTAGGGCGTTAACGACCTGTGTTAAGTCGTGTACTGCTGTGTGTAAATCCTATAAATAGCGGGTGATTTGTATTATTTGAGGTTGATTGATTTTGAATAAACTTTTGTTTGAGTTCTTTGTGCCTCTTTAAAATTGAAAGTTGAGTGTAATCTCCTTTCTCCATTTTCGGTTATTCGAGTGCGCTCGAATCAACGGATTTGAAGCCGATTCACGGAATCTCGTGCGCGAGATCAACGTAGAAAAGTCGTAGATCTTTTAACATGATATTGTGCGTGATCAACGTGTTGGAGATAGCTAGAATCCGGTATCTCTTGAGATCAACGGATTTGGGCAATTGGGTATTTTTAATCCATCGATTCTACTTTTCATCGTTACATCCATTCTCGATTTATCCGCTGCGTCAAATAGTATTGAATTGTGACAATCAAGCTGCTTTATACATTGCATCTAATCCAGTGTTTCATGAGAGAACCAAACATATCGAAGTTGATTGTCATTTTATTCGAGAAAAAATTCAGCAAGGAATTATAAGCACCAAGTATGTTCGAAGTGAAGAGCAAGTTGCTGATATTTTGACTAAGGCATTAGATGGAAGACGAGTAGGTTACTTATGTAGCAAGTTGGGCATGATGAATCTATATGCTCCACCTTGAGGGAGAGTGTTATGAGAATGTTGTTTCTTGCTTGCGTGGTTCAAGATCATCAGAGCATGGTTATTTGCGTGCATCATCTTTCCTGGTCTTGGTTGTTATATTGGGCCGTGTATGTTGGGCTTTCTATTCTCATTTTTGTGTATAAGTATAACTCGAGACTTCTTGTATTTTGTTAAGTTCAGTGATTAATAAGATTTTGAACTTCTTTTCCCTCTTTAATTTTGTATCATATCATAAATTAAATAGGTAAATCATAAAAAAATATCTTTAAAATAACAGGTAAGTTTAAAAATGCATATTTATTTTTATATTTCTTCTATTTCAGAATTACACAAATATATATATTTTAAAATAACCTATATAAACCAAAGTTCCAACTTTTTTTCATATATATATTACCAAATTATAAA
Source organism: Allium cepa (assembly GCA_030765085.1). Taxonomy (NCBI): domain Eukaryota; kingdom Viridiplantae; phylum Streptophyta; class Magnoliopsida; order Asparagales; family Amaryllidaceae; genus Allium; species Allium cepa. Next base: position 211,706,334 of record CM060934.1, read on the forward strand.
TTTTATTTAAAAATGAATTAGCTTATACCTTACAGAAAGAATGCAAACCCAGACTTCGACCAACCCTACTACCTCTTCACTTGCGTAACCCACTAACTCCAAGCGACAATCCCACAGACTCATCGTGCTCTGTCCAAACTTCACCAAAAGCTGCATCGACAAACCAAGCATGAGCCCACAAGCAGCGTCACAATCGCCAAGACGCCTCGCTCCCCAACCTCTTGCTTAACGCCACGGCAACGCACCGCCATCGCGCTTTCCCGCTCGCGACTTCAGCTCGATCGCACCCCTACCTTCGCATCGTCCCTATTGGCTTGCTTAAATGACAGCCTCGACTTCGAAGTCATTCCTTGAAACGCGATAGCATCAGCCACCATTGACACACACTCGAGGTCACACCGCCTCATCCCAAAGCCATAATCGGTCGAAGCCTAAGCCGCTCCCCCACACGCACGCGTGCGGCGCGAAACACCTGCCCTTCGATCCCCTTTCCCCCACTCTATTTCGAATGATACTGAGATTGAAGAGTATTTTTTTTATTCTTCATCTGGAGGGAGGATTGAAAATGAAGGAATAAGCGGCCATTGATTTTATTTAAAGAGGTGAATTCTCTTCGAAAAATTGTTATCTGTGATTTTTGATTTTTTTTCTTTTTCTTTTTACAGGAGGGTTGAACGTGATTTAAACGAGAAAGGGGAAAGTAGATCTACGCGTTTCAGATGGCAGGGTGGCTTGAGTATGATTATAGGGTGGCTGATTTGACTTTTCAATTTTTAATATTATTAAATTTCCAAAATATCTTGTTTAGCATAACTCGAAATCTCGAACTCTGAATCAGACGTGCCGCCAGGCGTTTATAAGGTTTTACCCATATTCCGAACACAATGGAACGTATTTCGAAGTCTAATTCAGTCGTATGGAGAAGATAGCCTTTTGGATTAGTTATTATATTGAATTTCGATATAAATTTCAACGCGTTTACATATCGTATGCTCACAAAACAACTCCAAGCACTACGAAAATTGAAATCCGATAATAATACAATATTACGGATCCAATGAAACTGATTTCGTCAAATTCCGAGATAGTGCATCGGAAGGCTATTTTAAATATCGATTTAAACGATATATTTTCAAAACCGAACAAATCACCTTTAAATTCAATTTTAACACTTCTACTATCTTCAGTACTATCGATATAAATTTTGCAAGCACTTAAAATATTTTAAATAGGCTTAGAATTTAGATTCAACAATTTACCCAATTCCAATTATTAAATTCAATATTTAAATTATCCAACAAACAACGATATTTGAAATTCAAGTTAGAAACTAACTTTTAAATATTTAAAATTAATTAAATATTCCAATTTCAAATGCCTAAAATTCTGGGTCGTCACACAGGGAGAGCAGGAAACTGGTTTTCCAAACTCAAGGCTAGACACTGTCTCTCTGACACCCATAAGGCAGTCAAGTTATTTGGTCGACTCTAAATTTTTAAATCATTCTAAAATTTCTTCAAATCATTTTTAAAACATTTTATAATCATTTGAAAACATTTACAAAATAATTGGAAAAGAATTGTTAAGTTTAAAACTATTTTTCAAGTGCTGCGAAAAAGTGCCGCGGAAAGTGCTTTTTTAAGTTATATTGATCAAAACAACTTTTTATTATTTGAAAATTATTTTTTATTACTCAAATCACTTTTAAAACATTTTAAAACATTTACAAGATTTATTCCACATTTCTAAAAAATTTAAACATCCTTTCTAAAAGAAATCAAGTTTTGGATTTCGAACTACAGAATCGGGATTTTTCCAAAATTTGCTTTACTCATATTTCAAATTCTACTTATCAGAATATCAACTTTATTCCATCCTTGAAACACTATGGATATAATAGTTTATAAAATTCTTATTTTGAAGAATTCCGAGTCATATTCCAACTTTTACACTAGTTTGACTTTTATAGCTCGAATCGCAAACTGTCCTTATGCGACATGCTTATTTTTAACTAAATTTTATATTTCTTTTCAAACTTCACCAGAACACTTATAATGTTTATAAAACATTTCAAATTCATTTTAAACCATTTTTAAGAAGGTTTAACATTCCATACACACCATTTCATTGATTCAAGGAAAGTGATTTCCTTTGTGCTTATTGATGTGTATATTCGTGACTTGCATATATATTCTACATTCATATGAAAACAATCAAATTTGATGATTAAAGCATATTAAACATCCATTTGCAACATCATATCATTATCCGACATATGTTATAATAGTTTAGGAGTTCTCACCATCATTGCTTCCTAACTTCGCTAAACGGACAATAACTCTACTATCTCGAATTAAACCTTATGGAATCGAGCTCCGAAGCCTTGAAGTGGCTAGGCACAGCCTTGAGAGTGCTCACGGCCTAGCTAGGGAAGGAGAAAGGGCTCGGCCTTGCTTTGGGAAGTGGTGATCGTAAGTTTGAGGGGTGGAAACGAGGTGTTTTGACTTGTTTTTTGAAGTGGATTGACATTGCAAATTAATTATATATTTTAGCCATTATTTTGCCATAGCTATGCAAATATTTTCCTAAATAATGAAAGCCATTAAAGAAGCTCTTAGGAAGCTTAAGAAGAAGGAAGAAGAAGATGGAAAGTTATGTGAAAATGTGAATGAAGGCATGCATGTATTTATAGCCTTGAAAGCTATAAGGGTAAAGAAACTTCAAATAAATATCTTTATTTCATCATCCATCACATCTCCACTTTTCCATCACCATTCCATACGTTAATTACTCCCCCTCCATGTTCTCCATCACTTCATTCACTTTATGTTTGCATACGTTGACTTATGTAAGCTTAAGGAGGAAGCTTGCTTAAAATATCTTTGATTTTTGTAATATAAATTTATTTGTAAGTATATAAGTATATTTGTATGTATACATATGTCCACGTGCATGTTAGTGGATGCATTTATATATTATATACATGTACATGGCATATAAACAATGTTGCATTGATTCCGAACAACCGCCGTTCAATAAACCGTTGCCAATCAGAGAACTGATTCCCGACCACATTTTTACTTATACTTTACCGTACATATATTTGTAAAAAAATTAAAAAACATTTTCTTATCATTTAAATGAATTAAAATGATCATATTTCGTTTATAAAACCATGTAAATTTATATTAACAATTATTTACAAAAATCACTATTATATCGATAAAGCGATATCGATTCTTCCTATATTTTCAAATCAAATATACATCTTTACAAAACTATTATAAATGATTTATTATCACTTTATAACTATTCAAAATAGATTATCATTATTTAAAATAATTTATTTGAATAACAAAAATGATTATTAAATCATTAAATCTTGATTTAATTTAATAAATTAACCATCATATTTAAGGGCATTATTAAAAATATCAAAACACATTTTATTTCCAAAAAAAAATCAATTGATTTTATTTCAATTCCTATTTATTTATAATTAAAATTTTTTATAGCCAGCTTCATGTGCGATGTTTTATGATTATAGAGTTGGTTATTGATAAAGCCGTTTTAAGCCATTTTATCGATTTAGATTTCGAGGAAAATATTTTTGTAAATTTCTATTCAAAATAAGATTACTATTACTTACTATCACTCAAAACAATATTATTTATATTATCAACCTTTTATTTTAATATATTTAAAAAATAAATATAATTTATCAAAGCGATAAATTTGTGGATCGTTACACATACATAGGTGTTAAATGGTCAGAGGCAGCCTAGTCCTTATTAATGAGGCATTAAGTGGCTTGGGTACAGTCTCTCACATTGCTAAGACTTTTATAACGATAGATGTGCTAGTGCTATAACTATTATAAATTACAAGACCGTATATGGTGGTCAAAGGTCTTTGTAGTTAGGACTAATAGACCAATAATGATGACGTTAGAGGTCCACCCTAGGAATAGGTCTTAATTAACAAAGTCTACATCGACTGAGGTCTTAAATGGAAAACGCTACCTATTTCTCTTTTAAAAGTATTATGTGGCGATAGTAGAAGCCCGCTTCATATCTAAAAGTATCTTATGGAAATGGATATGGAAGTAATTGGTGGTTGATGAGGTTTCGTCAGTATTTCTTACCTTAGGAATGTATAGGTAAGTAATCTGTGTGCAATGCAAGGTTGGAATATAAACGCTAACCTTAATAGGCATAATAATTAATGGAAACCAATTGGTATAAATTTATGTTATATACATTTTATAGATTTTCCAACCACCATACCTTGTTGGCATATTTAGCTTATATGATAGGGGATTCTTGCACTGTGAAGGTTGACGAAGCTTTCTCTCTTTCCCCTACATCTCCCAAGTGGGTTGGTAGGCTAGTAGCAAGGCAGTCGAGAGGCTGGACGCAAAATAAGGATATCTGGGGTTACCATTTGTAGCCATGCCCTTTAATAGGTGTTCGTTTTGGTTTTCATATTTAATATCAGAGCCAAGGTAATTTAGGCATAAATTCTTCATACTTTACACTGTCTACTCCTATTAAAAAGAAATTATCCATTCCTTGTAATTTCAAACGGAGTCAATCTTTCCTTTTTGTGTTAAACTAATTTATGGAAATCATAGCGGAAAATCTTCCTAAGGAATTTAATTTCAGCAAATTAAATATGTAAAGCATATTGTAGTTACATATTTATGGTTAGAATATATTTGGTTACGGATAGGTAGTTTATATGTATTTTTTGCATTAATAAAGAAGAACAATATTTATTCGTCCATTAGTTATGCGTAATACTCGTTAGTTATTATTATTATATTTAGGAAAATAAGTTAGGAATTCCTATTAATTAATAGGAAATGGGAGATTGTAACCTAAATTAATAGGCAATTAATGAGAAATAATGGATAGTATTAAATTAAGAGTTACAATTTATAGAGACAAATGGATTAATGTGATGATAAAGATGGAATAGATAAAAAAGGTTACTAATTTGAAATTATTAAACATACGTAAATGTTTTAGAAAATGTCCATTAGGATTTTATGGAAAAATTGACATTTATGAGCATTAAAAGGAGATTTACGGGTAGATAAGTACTTAAGATAAATCTTATTGCCTTAAATAAAAGGGAATTAGTAAGATAATTCCAATGTCAACTAAGATAGTACAAGTAAAGACTTAAGTTGGTTAATTGGACTTAGTAGGTTAGTGATGGGAGGTCAGTAGAGTCATTCGATGGAAAACTGCCCTTTACTTTGAGGCTGCCAACAGTCGAGTGCACTTACTACATATCATTAATTCAAGGACTTGTAACGGCATGAGAGATTGTACCTACTTTCTTAATTGAAAAGTACTAAATCATCCAAATTTTGATATAGGAGCGGTGTGGGATATCTCTAAAATGGTTTACTTCTGTGTTGAAGTATTAAGTGGCTATCATGGGGCAGGGCTCCTATCGAAAGAAATAACAAAATAGGATTCCATATTTATAATTAAGAGTGATGATGAATATCTCGGTTAGGGCTCGCTTCAGTTTTGAGGTACTAAGTGACTAATCTAGGGTTCGCCTCTCTTCTATAAAAATAACATATACTATTAGAATTTATGGAAAAATAGTTTGGGTAAAATCATTTTCTACACAAAGAAATTATGGAAAAATAGTTTGGGTAAAATCATTTTCTATCACTTTCTAACATCCAAGCAGCAATATACTATAAGAATTTATGGAAAATCGTTTCTTTTCTATACAAAAATAGTTTGGGTAAAATTACTTCATTTACCATACTCTTAAAATAATATCGTGTCGAATTGTTCTGTACAAGTGTTTAGAGATTCCTATCAATAACGTTAATTACTCGTATTGATCAGAATCCATATACCACTCAACAAACCAATCAACACAATATAAAACAATTTTATATTCATTAACAAATACGCGCTCATGTCTATTATTTCATTCAACTCATTCTAGAGTACTACTGACTCTATCTCCAATGAGTAATCCTCACCAGACCCAAGGTTGTCGCTTAACGAAATGCTTTGATACCACATGTAACAACCTAATTTTTCGATGCCCGAAAGTCGACATCGATACGTCCACTGTATCCAATGTCGCACAGTCGAATGCCGGAAAATCGAACCGTTATGGCTTAAGAAAAAGAAGATAAAAGAAGAAACATAAATAATAACAGAATCTCACATTTCACAGCAGAAAAAACATATAATAGATAAATGAATATCTTTAAAATAAAGAACTATATCAGTTTTACATTACATTATCAGAGTTTACAACGCCACAATACAACGCTGGCAGTTATTATAACTTTCTTACATGAAAATTTTGACTTCCACCGACCCAAACGCAATGGGCACTGTATAATCTAAGTAATACGCCTTGCATCCAGCTTGCCTCCAGATCTCCACAGCATATCTTTCCGACTTCGCTCTAGAATAACTGATAACTTGAATCTAGGCTGCACATATGGAAAATTATGGACACCCAGAGTTTAGAAAGGGAATAATAAACTCCAGGTCAGTCTTAGGACTGGTGTGAGATCTTAAAAGAAGTTATTTTCACAAAGAAAATAAAAAGAAATCTGCTATGCTTTTGGAAAATGAAACTACCAAAAGGCCTCCCGCCACACACACAATGTAAACGCAGAATTGGAGGAGATTTCTCCTTATGATAGTCAAACATGCTTGATACGCAAAATCGTTTTGATATTATAATTAGTGCATAGTGCAGAAAATCTTTCGAAAGTATAATATTAATCTTAGCCATCATACAACCATTATTGTATGCCTACTATAGCTACCATGTTCAATAGCAGGTTACCGCCACATTCCATGGCAGGTTATACAACTAAAACCGTACATGGCGCGTATTGTTTCTTTGGATTTCCAACAAAGGTCAGGCTAAGGAACTTCCTACACCGAAATGGAACGCCTCTGGATGGACGTCCCCGAGAACCTAACCGGATCTCTGCCAACACAAGGCCGAGTTATCCCACGCTGTAATACAGCTATAACATGACTAACTACCACAAGTATGCCATCCCCGGTCGTTACCGACCTTTATCCGAGGATCCTCAACCACAAAGCAATAAATTTGCAGTAACCACATAAGTTAAGTATCTGGGCTCCATACCATGATATCACCCTTTTCCAAAAGGAAATGGACATACCCTGAGGGCGCTACCCCCAAATTGTCTTGCTGCAACATTCCTGTTTCGACCATTTTCGGGTTGTGAGGTACGACGAAGTCTCGTCCACAAAGCTATGCTTTTCACAAAAGTCATGTTTCAATCAACAAATGATCAGCAACACTTCGTATGCCATATTACCAAATTGGAATGTATCACTTGTTAGTCCGTGAGATGATAGTTTTGATGATAACAATCTTAGAATAGATTCTATAATATAAATACTAACATTATAAGTTTAGATATATATGTATATGTAGGATTTAACCATGCAGGTACCAAGAATGAGGACTGTACAGTATGGAGATTCAAGATATCAAGACTGAAGACTCATGAGTACCAAGATTATCAAGAGTTCAAGAATTCAAGTAATTTATTCTTTAATTAAAAATTTTGTTAAAACTCATAGAAAAGAACTGGCATATTAAACTCTAATTTATTCGTGGAATGGAATCCACTTCGAGCCTGTTAAAGGGATGGAACCATAAGTAGGATGGAACCTACGAAAAATCTAGTGGAACATTGTTTTGTATCCGCTAAATTTTTATTCAAAATGGTTTTTCAAAATTATATCTTGTTTTCAAAATGATTTCAAAACCTTCCTTTTAAAAGCATCAAAAACATCTATCCTGGTTTCAAATACTTTTAGCCTCAAAATCATCTCTAATTTCAAAGTCAAATTACTCCTAATTTTAAACTATCTTTTAAATATATTTAACTTAGATTTAAATATAAAATTATAAGTAAAATTTTGTATATATTATTCTTTATATTTACTTATGAATTTTAACTATTAAGTTTAAAATAGTTTTAATATAAATAAAAGTTATTTTCAAAGAAAATCAAAACACCAAAAAATCCTTTGGGATGTCGACATGCCCAAGTACCCAATGTCGACATGGTGTCAGTTGGTTTCAAAATTCAAATTTCAAAAGAAGTGTATGTTCGCCATATCTCTTCACGAATGAACATGGCTGTTGTTCTTCCATAAATAGGGGTTAGTTTCAACAAATTTTATATCAGATTTTCTGGTTTTTCACTCCTCTTCTTCTTCCACATTTCTTAATACATATTCTAACCATTACGCTGCCGAAATCAACATTGAATCGAACTCGATCATTCGTAGTTTGATTCTTTATCACTATCTCAACAAGATCCTCAGTGCTATTCACAGTTATAGGCTTTCTGTAATTAACTAAGCGAGAAAAGGTGTGATTGTAGCCTTGAAAATCAATCAAGCGAGATAAGCTGTGATTGTAGCCTTGGGAAATCAATTGGGTGAACTTGTTGCCCGTAAAATCAAGTGGGTGAACTTATTGCCCGAAAAATCAAGTATCTCTACCCAGAGGATTGTGATTCTGGAGGGTGTACCTCGTAGCCTTGAAATCGAGGGTGTAATTGTACAATTGCTTTTGAAAGGAAATCCGTACTTGTGTGCGGGACTAGATGTAGGGTAACTCCGTACTAGTATCAAATCCGGTGTGTTCTTTCCTTTACTGCTTTTACTTTATATTTGTATTTGTGTTTGATTCTGTGATCATATCTGTGTCTGAATATGGTATACATTTGTGTTTAAATTAACAAAAACTCAAAAAGATTTAACAATTCTCTAAAACACTATTCACCCCCCTATAGTGTTTATCCTTAGCCTTAAGATCCTTAATCTGCATTTCTCTCAATTGGTATTAGAGCAAGGTTTTCAAAGTTTCGTAATCTGATTTTTGAAAAGTTTTCAAAATGGATACCAACACTGGTGCTATTACTAACACTAGTATCCCTGTCACTAGTTCATTTGTAGAAGGTCAGTCTACTGTCAGACCACCATTTTTTAATGGCAGTAACTATGCATATTGGGCACGTTGGATGAAAATATATTTACAATCTATAGGATTAAACACTTGGAATATCACGCAAACTGAATATTCTGAACCCACAACTGATTTTGCACAGTGGACTGCTGAGCAAAAGACTGTTGCACAAAATAATTCTAAGGCTATGAATATTCTGTTTTGTTCACTAGATAAAAATGAATTCAATAGAGTGTCAGTTTGTAAGTCTGTGTATGAAATCTGGAAAACTTTGCAAGTTAGTCACGAAGGAATAAGCAAAGTTAAACAAACCAAAATTTTCATGCTCACAAATTAGTTTCAGTTATTTAAAATGAATCCTAATGAGTCTATTTAAGATATGTATAGTAGATTTTCAGGATATTGTGCATTCTCTAATATCTTTGGGAAAGGAATTTTCTGAAGAAGATCAAGTCAAAAAGATTTTAAATTCTCTAACTCCAGAATGGGATCAAAAGACACTTGCGATCGAAGAGACAAATGACATCAATACTTTAAAGATAGAAGAATTAATTGGAAATCTAATATCGTATGAAGTTCAAATGATAGGGAGAAGAGAAAGCAAAGCATCTGAAAAGAAATCAATGGCATTCAATGCATTGACCGATGGATCAGACTCAAACAGTGATAATGATGAAGAGATAGCCCTTATGACCAGAAACTTTAGGAAATTCCATAAATACAGAAAGATGAATAATCTCAAGAGAAACAACTATAAGAACTCTGGAAATCAGAATGTATTGCCAAATAATGTCAAATGTATCAACTGCGATGAACCAGGCCACATCAAAAGAGACTGTCCGTATCCAGAAAGGCAGAATCCTCCTATGAACAATGATCCATCAAAGAAACGAAAGCGTGCATTTACTGCTACTCTAGATGATTCAGACTCGTCCTCAAGTGATAATGATCAGAAAATAGATAATTCAAATTTGTGTTTCACGGTAGTTCATTACTCCGACGAATTCAGAGAAACGGATTCAGAAAAAAGTACACATTTACAATATAATTGATTGAAATTGTTTGCTTAGAATTAGATGCTTGATTGCTTGATTGATTGATTTTGAATTGGTGTGTTATTTGAATTTCAAATCTATTTCATTATTACTGTTACTATTACTATTACTATTATTATTATTATTATTGTTTTGATATATTATGGAATATACTATAATTCTAATAATATTCCATATACATATGGACATTAAAAAATAATAAAGTGTATATATATATATTTATTAGAGAACTTAGGAAAAATAATTCATGAAAATTCACTGGCACATGTCGACATGGTCCCTACCATGATGTCGACATGGGTACTAGAATTTGAATTTCAAAATTTGAATTCAAATGTTTGAATTTCCCTCCACCTTTTCACTTCATTTAATTCTCTGAAAAGCTACTTTTTGACCAGAGAATATGTCCTTTGAGAATCTATTTATTAACTATCTTTTATCATATCTTTTCACTCTCATTTTCAAATTCAAACTCTCTATTCATAACTTCAAGCTTTCTAATCTCTACTTTAATGGCTTCTTTAAGCAACCTGTAACGTTTGCGATTTTTCGTTGCCGAAAAACCGAAATGTTATGGGTTTAAGAAAAGAAAGAGAGAGAACAAGAGAGAAAAAGATAGAAAATAGAGGGAAAAGAAAATAGAAAATATAGAAAGAAAATAGAAAATAGAACGGAACTGAAGACAACAGAACAACATCAGAATCTCACAATTCGCAGCGGAACAACATATAATAATAAATGGATAATCTTTAAACAAAGAACTATATCAGTTATTACATTTTATGCATTTCATTACATCATATCATCATCAGAGTGTACAACATCAAACAACAACAAACAGTGCAGCGGAAAAAGAAATACTATATACTAGTAATACGCCATGCCATCCAGCTTGCCTCTAGCAACTCCAGAATATCCAGAATATCCTGATAAACCTTAACTCTTGACTGCCCGTGTAGAAATTGGTGGGCACCCAGAGTTTAGGAAGGAAAACAATAAACTCCGAGTCAGTCATGTGACTGGTGTGAGAACTGAAAATAGTTTATTTATCTTTAAAATCAAAGTAGAGGAATATTTTTAAAGTCAATTCGCAATGCTTTTTAAAATGAGACTACCATAAGACCTCCCGCCACACACACAATGCAAACGCAGACTTGGAGGAGATTTCTCCTTATGATAGTCAAAGATGCTTGATACGCATTAAAAAAAAACATTTGATATTATTATTAGTGCATAGTGTAGGAAAAATTCATTTCGAAAGTAGAATATAAATCTTAGCCAGCATAGGTACCATTATATTATGCCTACTATAGCTACATCCTGAGGAAGCAGGTTCTACAACTAAAACCGTACAAGATCGTATTGTTTCTTTGGATTTCCAACGAATGATCAGGCCAAGGAACTTCCCATTGCCACATGAGAATGCCTCTGGATGGACATCCCCGAGAACCAAACCGGATCTCTACCAACACAAGGTCGGGTTACCCCTAACTGAGTAACAACTGACCGAATATGCCATCCCCCGGTCCTTTGGGACCTTTCAACCGAGCGCTCGCAATCAATTCACACAATCATTAAGTGTTTTCAACATGAGTAAGTATCTGGGCTCCATACCATGATACCACCCTTTTCCAGAAGGAAATGCACATATCCTAAAGGGCGCTACCCCTCATAACCTTGCCGCATCTTTCCTGTTTTGACCATTTCCGGGGTGTGAGGCTCGACGAAGTCTCGTCCACAAAAACATACTTTATACAAAAGCCATGCTTTGGGTCAACAAATGATCATAGAAATGATCACCAAGATAGACGATCAAACAAATGATCCTATCATAAATAATCAACACAATGATCATTTCAGCAACACTCAGCATGTCACATTACCAAATTGGGAATATATCGCTGATAACCTTCAACTACATAACCTCTGAGCTCGTACGTCTCAGAGAAGGGTGTTAAGCTAAAAGAATAAATTCTCCGCCACCAACAGAAATATATTTGAAAGAAATCTGCTTTATATCTCAATTTGTAATGTCAGACATACAATCCATACAAGTCTGCTCCGGGCTCGAACAAAACCGAAGGCACTTACAAAGAAGTCCTTGCAATCCGGATATCCACAATCCTGATCGAATTTCCCATCACATATGGAGAACTCTATACCGGAGCAACTCGGTGCAGAGTCAATCGATAGGTCATCCTATCGCTCTCGCAAATATCCGGTCTTCAACACCGATCTTCAAATGCAATTCACAACGACGTATCACATATTCGGAATGGGTTATACGACCCCATGGTCCTTTCCCGGTTAACCCGAATAGTGAGCGCTTATTCAAAAATAAGTGTGGCATTCAAATTCAAACAAATCACATCAAATACCCATTCAAAGGGAAATATTGATAGTCGGTTATTGAACTATCAATTGATATGCACACATCACCAGATTCCAAATAATTTTCCAAATTATTTATTTTCCAAAATATCTTTACAAGATATATAATTTTCAACACTTCTAAAATAAATCAATATTTATTTTTAAACAAATTCCACTTTTCATTTATAAATTCCATATTGAATTTTATATTCCAAAATATTCATGAATATACGATTTCAATTATTCATTTTCAATTTATCTTCCAAAAAGATAAATTCTAAATATTCACTTCATATTGGAAAACATTTCCATACTTATTTATTCATAAGTAATTCACAAATCTTTTTATTTTCAACCTTGGAAAATATTCAATATATTTAAATCGAATTAAGTATATATTTCATTCTTTAAGGAAATCATTCTCTTAAACATATTTATTTGGGCCAAAACGAATGTTGCGTAAAACATCGTTACGACAACCCAAAATCACTAGTATAGGGATTCGAAATTAAATAGATATATAAATCCCAATACTATTCAAACCATTTCCTTTCGGAAATCATTTACTATAACAACAGTGTTATAGTCCACCATTTCCTTCTATTTCTCGAAAACGTCTATTTCAACAATGAATGTTGAAATCTATGGTTTTGAATCTCAACATATTTAAAACATCGTTAGGTCGTTTTAATTCTGTTTAAAATATCACATTCTAAACATTTTCTTTAACATATTATTCACTATTCAAAAACGTGAATATACTTTGTTAACAAATTTCATCCTTTTATTCATTTTATTTCAAAAGATTATTCACAGTCAAAAACATGAATATAACTCCATTAATAAGTTATAACAATTTACTTATCAAAATAAGTCGTTTGCGAATTTATAAAACAACGTTTATAAATTCTATTTCAATTTACTTTATATCAATTCCTTTTATAAATTCCTTTATTAACCTATTCCAGTTTATAACTCAATTATAAACTAAAAGTTCATATTATAAGTTAAATACTTATAAAACGATTATTTTACAAAATCGTTCTTTTAAAGACTTTCCAATTTATAAATCTTATAACTTATAAGATTCATTTATTTAACCAAATCTATTCTTTTAATAACTTCACAAAATTTATAAATCTTACTATTTATAAATTTCATTTATAACTTCACCATTTATAATTTATAAATTCCATTCACTTATACAATCTATCTTCACTTCATTCAAACACTTATAAAAACTCGTTTTATAATGTCAATATTCCAATTTATAAATATCCATTTATAAATCTCTTAATATAAATCAATTTATATTATTCTTTAAAACGTCTTCAAATTCCTTTATAATTTCACCATTTTGATTTATAAAATAATCAAATTTTATAAATCCTATATTTTAACTTTTTATAATAATTTCAAAAATCCCGATTAAACTCTTTTATAAAATCATTAATCCCCTATTTCTCAAAAATCAGCTTCTAACTATATTTTCTCAAAAACCATAATTTTATAACTTTTAAAAGTATAACGTTTATTTATTTAAAATGAATCAGTACCAAAAATCTTTTATAACGTATACTTTCAAAAATCACTTTAAAATCATTTTAAAATCCCAAAATCTGGGTCCAATGATGCTACACACCAAATAGTCAATCACGACTACAACGATATCATATATCGATATGATAATCCATCAAATATCAAAATATCTAAAATCAAATAAATACTGTTGAGGAATCCAGTTGGATCCCTCCAACCTGTTTTCCTGCATCCACAAACATTAGCACAATACCAATTCCGCTCCAGTACGAAATTATCGCGGTATATGGGATTTAAAATATTATCCGCTTAATAGACGGCGCAATAGGGTCTCATCCGCTAAACAAATGCGGAAAATCAACAACTGCAATATATACATATGCCAATATATATATATTGATATTATATATAATACCAATTTCACTGTTTATGAAATATTCGCGGTATATGTTTTTAATAATAACATCCGCTTACTAACGGCGCATAATGTCTATTTTAACAATCAATAGATAACAATCATCATTCAAACATGCATTCAAATATTTTAAATCTAACTATTTAAAATAAAATCGAAACTGATTCGATTGAGTGAGAAGTTCTCACCTTGATTTTATTTTCGTTTTCAGCTTTTATTTCGAATAAAATTAAACGCGCGTTTAATTTTACCCAAAATTCTCACTAACTCCAAACGACTCCAATCCAACTCCATCGCGTAGTGCTCGTCCATACGATTCCAACGTTTCCTGTTTCGCGCGTTTTCGACCTCGTATGAAAAAGATATGATTTTTCAAAGTTTTACACGATTTTAAACTAAAATTTACAACATATTTAACCTAACTTTTAATCACAGCCGTAGGATCCAGCACCCCACCATCGTGACCGTGCACAAGCTCCTTCCTCATCACCTACATCACGCGCGACATCTCCCTGTAGCCGAACCCATCTTAATAGATTAGGGTTTCAATTTTTCAACCCCAATACTTGATGATACCTCGATCAAGCGACGCCAAACGAAGCGCCTTGCTCCACTCCATGCTCGGCCCCAGAGGCTCTGAGCTCGGTCATCTCGTCTTCACGCGGTTCAAGGCCGAACGGCCACTCTTCCCACATGACTTGCCACCAATCCACAACTCCAAACACGATCTCCACCGTTGGATCTCGAGATCTCTTCATGCTCTACCTCTTTGTAGTTGGAAGTTTCGTCTAATTGTTGATGGATTTGGAGTAATCGAGGGAGGAAGGAGAGAAGTTTCTGGCCGTTGTTTATATCAGTGGCGGCTAGGGTTAGGTTTAGTTATTATTATTATTTTTTTATTTATGAAGGGTAGGGGGCTATTTATAAGGAAATGAACGAACACTATTCATCCGGAAATTCCAAACTCCGATTTACGCACCGAAACTGACGTTCCTAGGGTTTATCCCGCATTCCGGACACAATGGAATAGGTTTCGAATGCTAATTCGGACATCTGTGCGAGATATAGCAACAAACGATCGATTTAAATTAAACCGATTTAAACGATTTTCTAGGCGTTTTAATTTGTACCGGACAAACGGTAAATCCAATTGACACGAAATTTGAAACCTTACAATAATATCACATTACGGATCCGATGAAACTGGTTTCGTCGAAATCCGGGACTTTTTGAAAAATGGCTATTTTAACTCGCCAAATTAATATTAAAAATAATTCGATGCGTTTCGAGCTGCCACGATCAAACGATATCTCCGATTGACACGAAAATTGAAATCCGATAATAACTAACTATTACGGATCCAATGGAACTAGTTTCGTTAAATTCTGAGACTGTTCAAAAATTGGCTATTTTCACTAGTCGATTTAAATATTAAAATATTCAATTTTCACAAATTAACTTTTAATTCGATTTTAAAAGTTCTAAAATATCGTTCGAACTCCAATATGATAAAATAAAATTTTACAAATCATTTTCAATCATATTTAACCCAATTTTCAATTATTTCCATAATTTAACATATTAAATTATCGATTTAATTATTCAATTAAATCCAATTATTCAAAATAAAATTTATTTGACTTATAAATTCACTTATTAATATTTAAAATTAATTAAATATTCACATTTTAATTATTAAAAATCCTGGGTCGTTACAATCTTCCCCCCTTAAAAGAATTTCGTCCTCGAAATTATTTAGTAAGAAAAGTTATAGAATCTAGTAATTTTCCCAAAACAAATTTAAACTTCTTACAATAACTTTACTAAGTTTTCAAATCATACTTAGTTATCTTTTCAAAAACAACTACTATTGTTTAACTTTCAACTTCAAATCAAAGTTAAAGTCTTCAAAATTTTCCAATTTTCTCAATTTTTTTCTAACGCCTTAAAATTTTCGGAAAAATTCGCCATAGTCTCCTTTGCGCGGTTCGATCCGAAAAAAAAATGACAGTATATATATCACAAATATACATCTCATCAAGTAATGAGGCATCCCACAGGGAAAAAAGTATAAAAGTACGGTATGTAATCCGAGATATGTACCTTATATTTTATTAGCAAGCATATACGGCTAATATAGCGCGAAAGCGAGCTCCAAATGCGAAGCAAACGCAATCCGCACCTACTAATCACTCAACAAACAACATTAGAATCATGCATATAGATAATAGTATCGATATACAACATATAGCAACATAATAACTATACATGCCAACATAGCAAATGCAACTAAACAACAAATGCATACATCAACCAACTATCATCCATAACCAATAAATATTCATTCATATTCTCATTAATATTAAATGAAATGGTTTTCAATTTAATCACATTTGATTCATTAACAGTGGATGTTCTTACTAACATTCATTTTCACTTAGTTTATATTCACTAATTCATATTCAAGTTGGTTCACTTCCAAATCAAATTCAATTCTATTTAAGATTCACTTAACTTCCAATTGAATTTCAATTACTTTAACTTCCAATTACAATTTCATTAACTCAATTTCATTAACACTTAATGAATTATATACAATCAACTAACAATCAAATAACAACCAATGTATATTAATTACAACCAAATTCCTTTGGTTATCAATTGGTTTAATTAATTGATTTTTTATATTCAACTATTCAACTTTCAATAACATTAGATTTTAATGAATTAACGCTTATATTCATTATTTCATATCAATTTTATTCACATTCAATTGATTAACATTCAATCCATTAATTCAATTCTATTACAACAGTTGAATTTCATTTATATACTCAAGTTCATATCCATCATTTAACTTTATTATTTTACTTTGATACTAATATCAACTTCATTCAACATCTCTTAAGTTATATTCCATTTATATTTATTTTTATTTCAACTCATATTCATAAATATATCCATATAGTTTCACTTCTTATATATATAAGTTTATTTCACAACTATAAATCACTTTAATTATAATTCAATTCTTATAATTCATTTTACTTATACAATTCCTTTATTTAGATTATTCAAACAACTAAACGATCTACTTATATACTTTAATAATTCTAAAAAAATATTCCTTTATATATAAAAATATAATCAAGGTAAAATTATTTCACTTACCCAATTTAAAACAATATTGTGTCGAATTGTTCTATTCAAGTGTTTAGAGATCCCTATCAACAACGTTAATTACTCGTATTAACCAGAATCTATATACCACTCAACAAACCAATCATCACAATATAAAACAATTTTATATATTCACTAACAAATACGCTCTCATAGCTATTATTACACTCAACTCATTCTAGAGTACTGCTGACTCTATCTCTAATGAGTAATACCCAACAGAACCATAGTTGTCGCTTAACCATATGCTCCGATACCACATGTAACGTTTGCGAATTTTCGTTGCCGAAAAACCGAAATGTTATGGGTTTAAGAAAAGAAAGAGAGAGAACAAGAGAGAAAAAGATAGAAAATAGAGGGAAAAGAAAATAGAAAATATAGAAAGAAAATAGAAAATAGAACGGAACTGAAGACAATAGAACAACATCAGAATCTCACAATTCGCAGCGGAACAACATATAATAATAAATGGATAATCTTTAAACAAAGAACTATATCAGTTATTACATTTTATGCATTTCATTACATCATATCATCATCAGAGTGTACAACATCAAACAACAACAAACAGTGCAGCGGAAAAAGAAATACTATATACTAGTAATACGCCATGCCATCCAGCTTGCCTCCAGCAACTCCAGAATATCCAGAATATCCTGATAAACCTTAACTCTTGACTGCCCGTGTAGAAATTGGTGGGCACCCAGAGTTTAGGAAGGAAAACAATAAACTCCGAGTCAGTCATGTGACTGGTGTGAGAACTGAAAATAGTTTATTTATCTTTAAAATCAAAGTAGAGGAATATTTTTAAAGTCAATTCGCAATGCTTTTTAAAATGAGACTACCATAAGACCTCCCGCCACACACACAATGCAAACGCAGACTTGGAGGAGATTTCTCCTTATGATAGTCAAAGATGCTTGATACGCATTAAAAAAAAACATTTGATATTATTATTAGTGCATAGTGTAGGAAAAATTCATTTCGAAAGTAGAATATAAATCTTAGCCAGCATAGGTACCATTATATTATGCCTACTATAGCTACCTCCTGAGGAAGCAGGTTCTACAACTAAAACCGTACAAGATCGTATTGTTTCTTTGGATTTCCAACGAATGATCAGGCCAAGGAACTTACCATTGCCACATGAGAATGCCTCTGGATGGACATCCCCGACAACCAAACCGGATCTCTACCAACACAAGGTCGGGTTACCCCTAACTGAGTAACAACTGACCGAATATGCCATCCCCCGGTCCTTTGGGACCTTTCAACCGAGCGCTCGCAATCAATTCACACAATCATAAAGTGTTTTCAACATGAGTAAGTATCTGGGCTCCATACCATGATACCACCCTTTTCCAGAAGGAAATTCACATATCCTAAAGGGCGCTACCCCTTATAACCTTGTCGCATCTTTCCTGTTTTGACCATTTCCGGGGTGTGAGGCTCGACGAAGTCTCGTCCACAAAAACATACTTTATACAAAAGCCATGCTTTGGGTCAACAAATGATCATAGAAATGATCACCAAGATAGACGATCAAACAAATGATCCTATCATAAATAATCAACACAATGATCATTTCAGCAACACTCAGCATGTCACATTACCAAATTGGGAATACATCGCTGATAACCTTCAACTACATAACCTCTGAGCTCGTACGTCTCAGAGAAGGGTGTTAAGCTAAAAGAATAAATTCTCCGCTACCAACAGAAATATATTTGAAAGAAATCTGCTTTATATCTCAATTTGTAATGTCAGACATACAATCCATACAAGTCTGTTCCAGGCTCGAACAAAACCGAAGGCACTTACAAAGAAGTCCTTGCAATCCAGATATCCACAATCCTGATCGGATTTCCCATCACATATGGAGAACTCTATACCGGAGCAACTCGGTGCAGAGTCAATCGATAGGTCATCCTATCGCTCTCGCAAATATCCGGTCTTCAACACCAATCTTCAAATGCAATTCACAACGACGTATCACATATTCGGAATGGGTTATACGACCCCATGGTCCTTTCCCGGTTAACCCGAATAGTGAGCGCTTATTCAAAAATAAGTGTGGCATTCAAATTCAAACAAATCACATCAAATACCCATTCAAAGGGAAATATTGATAGTCGGTTATTGAACTATCAATTGATATGCACACATCACCAGATTCCAAATAGTTTTCCAAATTATTTATTTTCCAAAATATCTTTACAAGATATATAATTTTCAACACTTCTAAAATAAATCAATATTTATTTTTAAACAAATTCCACTTTTCATTTATAAATTCCATATTGAATTTTATATTCCAAAATATTCATGAATATACGATTTCAATTATTCATTTTCAATTTATCTTCCAAAAAGATAAATTCTAAATATTCACTTCATATTGGAAAACATTTCCATACTTATTTATTCATAAGTAATTCACAAATCTTTTTATTTTCAACCTTGGAAAATATTCAATATACTTAAATCGAATTAAGTATATATTTCATTCTTTAAGGAAATCATTCTCTTAAACATATTTATTTGGGCCAAAACGAATGTTGCGTAAAACATCGTTACGACAACCCAAAATCACTAGTATAGGGATTCGAAATTAAATAGATATATAAATCCCAATACTATTCAAACCATTTCCTTTCGGAAATCATTTACTATAACAACAGTGTTATAGTCCACCATTTCCTTCTATTTCTCGAAAACGTCTATTTCAACAATGAATGTTGAAATCTATGGTTTCGAATCTCAACATATTTAAAACATCATTAGGTCGTTTTAATTCTGTTTAAAATATCACATTCTAAACATTTTCTTTAACATATTATTCACTATTCAAAAACGTGAATATACTTTGTTAACAAATTTCATCCTTTTATTCATTTTATTTCAAAAGATTATTCACAGTCAAAAACGTGAATATAACTCCATTAATAAGTTATAACAATTTACTTATCAAAATAAGTCGTTTGCGAATTTATAAAACAACGTTTATAAATTCTATTTCTATTTACTTTATATCAATTCCTTTTATAAATTCCTTTATTAACCTATTCCAGTTTATAACTCAATTATAAACTAAAAGTTCATATTATAAGTTAAATACTTATAAAACGATTATTTTACAAAATCGTTCTTTTAAAGACTTTCCAATTTATAAATCTTATAACTTATAAGATTCATTTATTTAACCAAATCTATTCTTTTAATAACTTCACAAAATTTATAAATCTTACTATTTATAAATTTCATTTATAACTTCACCATTTATAATTTATAAATTCCATTCACTTATACAATCTATCTTCACTTCATTCAAACACTTATAAAAACTCGTTTTATAATGTCAATATTCCAATTTATAAATATCCATTTATAAATCTCTTAATATAAATCAATTTATATTATTCTTTAAAACGTCTTCAAATTCCTTTATAATTTCACCATTTTGATTTATAAAATAATCAAATTTTATAAATCCTATATTTTAACTTTTTATAATAATTTCAAAATTCCCGATTAAACTCTTTTATAAAATCATTAATCCCTTATTTCTCAAAAATCAGCTTCTAACTATATTTTCTCAAAAACCATAATTTTATAACTTTTAAAAGTATAACGTTTATTTATTTAAAATGAATCGATTCCAAAAATCTTTTATAACGTATACTTTCAAAAGTCACTTTAAAATCATTTTAAAATCCCAAAATCTGGGTCCAATGATGCTACACACCAAATAGTCAATCACGACTACAACGATATCATATATCGATATGATAATCCATCAAATATCAAAATATCTGAAATCAAATAAATACTGTTGAGGAATCCAGTTGGATCCCTTCAACCTGTTTTCCTGCATCCACAAACATTAGCACAATACCAATTCCGCTCCAGTCCGAAATTATCGCGGTATATGGGATTTAAAATATTATCCGCTTAATAGACGGCGCAATAGGGTCTCATCCGCTAAACAAATGCGGGAAATCAACAACTGCAATATATACATATGCCAATATATATATATTGATATTATATATAATACCAATTTCACTGTTTATGAAATATTCGCGGTATATGTTTTAATAATAACATCCGCTTACTAACGGCGCATAATGTCTATTTTAACAATCAATAGATAACAATCATCATTCAAACATGCATTCAAATATTTTAAATCTAACTATTTAAAATAAAATCGAAACTGATTCGATTGAGTGAGAAGTTCTCACCTTGATTTTATTTTCGTTTTCAGCTTTTATTTCGAATAAAATTAAACGCGCGTTTAATTTTACCCAAAATTCTCACTAACTCCAAACGACTCCAATCCAACTCCATCGCGTAGTGCTCGTCCATATGATTCCAACGTTTCCTGTTTCGCGCGTTTTCGACCTCGTATGAAAAAGATATGATTTTTCAAAGTTTTACACGATTTTAAACTAAAATTTACAACATATTTAACCTAACTTTTAATCACAGCCGTAGGATCCAGCACCCCACCATCGTGACCGTGCACAAGCTCCTTCCTCATCACCTACATCACGCGCGACATCTCCCTGTAGCCGAACCCATCTTAATAGATTAGGGTTTCAATTTTTCAACCCCAATACTTGATGATACCTCGATCAAGCGACGCCAAACGAAGCGCCTTGCTTCACTCCATGCTCGGCCCCAGAGGCTCTGAGCTCGGTCATCTCGTCTTCACGTGGTTCAAGGCCGAACGGCCACTCTTCCCACACGACTTGCCACCAATCCACAACTCCAAACACGATCTCCACCGTTGGATCTCGAGATCTCTTCATGCTCTACCTCTTTGTAGTTGAAAGTTTCGTCTAATTGTTGATGGATTTGGAGTAATCGAGGGAGGAAGGAGAGAAGTTTCTGGCCGTTGTTTATATCAGTGGCGGCTAGGGTTAGGTTTAGTTATTATTATTATTTTTTATTTATGAAGGGTAGGGGGCTATTTATAAGGAAATGAACGAACACTATTCATCCGGAAATTCCAAACTCCGATTTACGCGTCGAAACTGACGTTCCTACGGTTTATCCCGCGTTCCGGACACAATGGAACAGGTTTCGAAAGCTAATTCGGACATCTGTGCGAGATATAGCAACAAACGATCGATTTAAATTAAACCGATTTAAACGATTTTCTAGGCGTTTTAATTTGTACCGGACAAACGGTAAATCCAATTGACACGAAATTTGAAACCTTACAATAATATCACATTACAGATCCGATGAAACTGGTTTCGTCGAAATCCGAGACTTTTTGAAAAATGGCTATTTTAACTCGCCAAATTAATATTAAAAATAATTCGATGCGTTTCGAGCTGCCACGATCAAACGATATCTCCGATTGACACGAAAATTGAAATCCGGTAATAACTAACTATTACGGATCCAATGGAACTGGTTTCGTTCAATTCTGAGACTGTTCAAAAATTGGCTATTTTCACTAGTCGATTTAAATATTAAAATATTCAATTTTCACAAATTAACTTTTAATTCGATTTTAAAAGTTCTAAAATATCGTTCTAACTCCAATATGATAAAATAAAATTTTAAAAATCATTTTCAATCATATTTAACCCAATTTTCAATTATTTCCATAATTTAACATATTAAATTATCGATTTAATTATTCAATTAAATCCAATTATTCAAAATAAAATTTATTTGACTTATAAATTCACTTATTAATATTTAAAATTAATTAAATATTCACATTTTAATTATTAAAAATCCAGGGTCGTTACATAACCCCTCCACCATGAGAATTTCCAGAAAATAAAAAGAGCAACTATTCAATGATCCGGAGGCAATAAAAGCATACATTAATTATCCTAACTATGCCAAACTCCATCTCGGAAAGTTTGCTATTTTTCAAAATTTCTCTTCTTATGAACTTGATTCTCTTTTTGCAAACAATGGAGTTCTTAGTCTTATTGATGCTTCTCAAAATGATTTTGTTTGCTATCCAAATCTTATCAAAATTTTCTATGCTAATTTAAACCGAGGATTTTATAATGGAAATGAGGATGAAATTTGGAGTAGTGTCAAAGGCACTAGAATTGTTTTGAATTGTGATCTTTTGGGTACCATTCTCAATTGCAAGAGTCTGGGAATGGATCTTTCTAATTTCAAAATCGATGAAAATGATCGTGATACATTTCATCATATTTTCGAAGGGAATGATAATTTTGAATTCGAAAATCAAAATTTTCGACCAAAATCAAGAATTGTCAATCTTCTTTTGCAACATACTTTGACCCCAAGATTGCGGAATTTTAACAATCCCGCTTCAAAAGTTTGCAAAACACTTTTTGGTATTTTTGGAAATTATGACATAAATTGGACGTAAGTTATTTTGTATGAACTTCGTCCTAAAAATCTTAAAATGGGTGAGAATACTTTGTATCATGGAATTTATCTCACATGGATTTTTAACTATTTTGGAGTGAATTTCAAAGGCGAAGAATTTGTTTCTAGAAAAGTTTTCAATCATTCCAACATTTCGCTTATGAAAATTCCATTTGTTTTTCAACCTTACGAGACCCTTGCCGAAAAGGAAGAGTGTTTGGCTCATGAGGAAATGGAAGAAGAGGAAGAAGAAGAAGAAGGGGATGAAATGGAAATTGAAGAAGAAGAAGAAGGTGAAACCTCTTTGGAAAACATCGACTATCCTCCTAATCCGTCCAACAAAACTCTTCTCAAAAACCAAAAGATTATTGTTGAGAATCAACGGATTATTAAACGATCCGTTAGTAAGAAGTTGGAAAATTTTCATCCAAGATGAACAAGCTCATTTCCAAAGTCAGCAAGAAACTTGTACTTTCTTCATCATCATCATCCTCTAACTAGTTTTATCTTTTCGTGTCTTGTTGTATGTGTTTTAGCTTGTTTTAATTCAAAAGTTCATGTAGTTTCATATGTTTAATCATTGTATCATCTTCGTATGCAATGAAATGCAATTTCTTTTCTGTTATCTAGCTTATCTTATTTCTTGAATAAATGTTAGTATATTATATAAATATATATATATATATATATATATACACACAATTATTCACAAAATCTAACTAGTCTTAATTTTTCACTAACCTATGTCGATATACCCCCTATGACCATGTCGACATGTACTGGTCAGAAATGACAATTCATTTTGAATTTGAAATTTGAATAATTACCATATGTGTATTCATTTCAAATGAATTTCTACACCTATAAATACATATTTCTTCTAGAATTCTTCACTGAAAATTGTTTCTTCTCTTCTATATCCTTCATTTCTTTCACAAATTCAAGTATGGCTAATCCAATTCACAATTTATCCGAAAATCTAGAAGAAACTCTTAATTCGTTCAAGAGTATTCTCTCATTCATTCTTCGTAACCAGCGACACTTAGAATTGAGTTAAATGCAGATGATCAAGGAGCAAGAAAGGCATTTCGATGCAATACGATGGATGATTTCCTCCCTACACAAGGATGATAACGAAGCACATCCTCCAGTCTCTTTCATCAACGACAATGAAAATTGGGATGGTATTAAGGAAGACTCTATCTTTGGAGAAGAAGGATGGGTGGAAGTTCCAAGTAACGTTTAATTTTATTTGGTTGCTTTGTTTGAATTGTTTGCCTTGATTGATTTGATTTCATTTGCTTTGGCTTGGTTTGAATGATATTTAGTATGGATTGATATTTGTTGTACAAAACATGTATAATTATACATTGACATGTATATCATCTTTGATTCATTATTGTGACTATCAATTCTATTTTCCATTGTATAAGTTTATTAATGCAGGTATTTTTGTCTAAGAATGAGGAGAGTTATATAGATTGGTGTTATATAGTTTAGAGTTAGTTTTTGTTGATGACAAAGGGGGAGAAAGTATAAAATAGGGTATTTAGGCATAGTTAGGCATAGATTAATGGGGAGTTATTAGTTTTAGGGGGAGTTATTAGGATAGAAGTAATATTTTATAAACAAAGGTTGTCATCATCAAAAAGGGGTGATTGTTAGTCCGTGAGTTGATGGTTTTGATGACAACAACCTTAGAATAGATTATAAAATATAAATACTAACATTATAAGTTTAGATATATATGTATATGCAGGATTTAACCATGTAGGTACCAAGAATGAAGACTGTACAGTATAGAGATTCAAGATATCAAGATTGAAGACTCATGAGTATCAAGATTATCAAGAGTTAAAGAATTCAAGTAATTTATTTAATTAGAAATTTTGTTAAAACTCATAGAAAACACTGGCATCTTAAAATCCAATTTATTCGTGAAATGGAATCCACTTCAAGCCTGTTAAAGGGATGGAACCCTAAGTAGGATGGAACCTACGAAAAATCTAGTGGAACATTGTTTTGCATCCGCTAACTTTTTATTCAAAATGATTTTTCAAAATTATATCTTGTTTTCAAAATGATTTCTCCTTCCTTTTAAAAGCATCAAAAACATCTATCCTGATTTCAAATACTTTTAGACTCAAAATCATCTTTAATTTCAAAGTCAAATTACTACTAATTTTAAACTATCTTTTAAATATATTTAACTTAGATTTAAATATAAAATTATAAGTAAAATTTTGTATATATTATTCTTTATATTTACTTATGAATTTTAACTATAGTTAAGTTTAAAATAGTTTTAATATAAAATAAAAGTTATTTTCAAAGAAAATCAAAACACCAAAAAATCCTTTGGGATGTCGACATGCCCAAGTACCCCATGTCGACATGGTGTCAGTTGGTTTCAAAATTAAAATTTCAAAACAAGTGTCTATTCGCCATATCTCTTCATGAATGGATATGGTTGTTGTTCTTCTATAAATAGGGGTTAGTTTCAACGAATTTTATATCAGATTTTTTGATTTTTCACTCCTCTTCTTCTTCCACATTTCTTAATACATATTCTCACCATTACTCTGCCGAAATCAACATTGAATCGAACTCGATCATTCGTAGTTTGATTCTCTATCACTATCTCAACAAGATCCTCAGTGCTATTCAAAGTTATAGGCTTTTTGTAATCAACTAAGCGAGAAAAGTGTGATTGTAGCCTTGAAAATCAATCACGCGAGATAAGGTGTGATTGTAGCATTGGGAAATCAATTTGGTGAACTTGTTGCCTGTAAAATCAAGTGGGTGAACTTGTTGCCCGGAAAATCAAGTATCTCTACCCAGAGGATTGTAATTCTGGAGGGTGTACCTCGTAGCCTTGAAATCGAGGGTGTAATTGTACAATTGCTTTTGAAAGGAAATCTGTACTTGTGTGTAGGACTGGATGTAGGGTAACTCCGAACCAGTATAAAATCCGGTGTGTTCTTTCCTTTACTGCTTTTACTTTATATTTGCATTTGTGTTTGATTCTATGATCATATCTTTGTCTGAATTTTGTACACATTTGTTTTTAAATTAACAAAAACTCAAAAAGATTTAACAATTCTCTAAAACACTATTCACCCCCCTCTAGTGTTTATCCTTAGCCTTAAGATACTTAATCCGCATTTCACTCATCACTAGTACCCATCAACTACATAACCTCTGAGCTCGTACGTCTCAGAGAAGGGTGTTAAGCTAAGAGAATAAATTCTTCGCCACCAACAGAAATGTATTTGATAGAAACCCGCTTTACATCTCAAAGTGTAATGTCAGACACACATCCATACAAGTCCGTCCCAGGATCGAACGAAACCGAAGACACTTCAAAGAACCCTTGCAAATCCGGATATTCACTAATCACGTCCAGAATTCCCATCACAAAGGGTGATAAAATCTCTACACCGGAGCAACTCGGTGCAGAGACATTCGACAGGTAATCCTTTCGCTTTCGAAAATACCCGGTCTTCAACACCATCTTCAAATGCAATCCCATTTTGTCGTATCATTATTCGGAATGGGTTATATGACACAAAGCCCTCACGTAGCTAATCCGAATAATGAGCGCTTATTTTTAAAATAAGTGTTCATTTAGATTTCAAACAAATCACGACACTTTCCACTTTGATCTTGTAAATAAAAGATCCATCACAAAGATTCGATGTGGTTTTCGAATATCCATTTGGAATTCGACCCCCACCGCGTCGAAATTCTAATGCCATTCAAAGGCCAATATTGATAGTCGGTTATTTAACTATCAATCAACATTCACAACAATTACTGGATTTCAAATAATTTTCCCCAATTATTATTTTCAAAATATCTTCGCAAGCTATAATTTTAACACTTCAACATTTTGAAAACAAATTCCAAATCACTTTTCACCTTTCAATCTTTTGAAAACAAATTTCAAATCACTTTTCACCTTTCAATCTTTTGAAAACAAATTCCAAATCACTTTCCTCACGTGGAATAAATTTCCAAATACTTATTCCACTAAAAAATTTCCGAGTTCAAATGCTTTAAAATAATTTAAATCACTTATTCAAAAATATATATACTTGGAAACATTTAGAATAAAACTATTTCTAAATACTTATTTAAAATATTAGATATGAAAATATTATATCAATACCTCATATAATACTTCAAGTCCAAACTAATTTTTTAAAATAAAATTAGCAGATAGAGTATAAATATTTAAATAACTATTTTATGAATCAAATATCAATTTAATCTTTAAAATAATCCCTTCTATAATAAATTAAAATAAATCTTTACTTTAAAGATTTTCAAAATAACCTAAGTAAATAATTTCTCCAAAATATTCTTTCAAATCAATTTCTAGAACTTTTAATTTATACTTTAAAAGCTACTTTAAAAATATACTCGGCTTTCCAACGAAGAATTCTCTCTCCATTTCAAAATGGTTCATTTAAATCGATTAATAAATCTTTCTCGATTTATTTAATTTACATTCCAAGTCTGTAAATTTCTTTCCACGCCTTTAAAATTAAACAGATAATTATTTTTAAAACAAATTCCCCTTTACTTATAAATTCCCATTTTGAATTTAATTTTCAAATATCCATTGATATACGATACTCAAATCGATTTCTAAATATTCAATTTCGAACACCAAATCAAATTCCAAATTGATTTTCAAAAATCATTTTTAAACACCAAATCAATTTCTCAAAGATTTATTTTTAAAACACCAAATCGATTTCCAATTTATTTATTTTCAAACACCAAACCAATTTTCAAATTTATTATCTTTTAAAATAAACTCTTTTATATCTCCCAAACTAATTAAAATATGGATTTTAAATAAACTCTTCAACTTTTAAACAATACTATTTAAAATCCATTTATTAAAATCTTTTCCCATATTTTGGAATTAATTCGATAAGTTTTCAAAAATAAAGCTTTATCTATTTAAATTCCTACCTTTAAATTCACCCATGCTTAAAAATGAATTTACTTAGAATTTTCTACTGTAATTTCCAAAAATCAAACTTTATTAATTTCTGGTATCCTACGATACCAAAAATATATTCGGCTAAACTATAGCTTCCAACGATTTCAACCACAAATATATTCATACAGAGATTATAAATAATCGACACACAACATATGAAACAAATTCAATATTTGAGGAATCCAGTTGGATCCCTCCAACCTGTTCCCCGCATCCACAGACGTTAGCACAACAATTAAATACCAATTCCACTTCGAGGTGGAATATCGCGGTATATGAGTTTAATATAATATCATCCGCTATTATGCGGCGCATAGGGTCTCATCCGCTATATAATGCGGGAAATCAATCATTCCAATTACATATATAATACCAATTCCACTTTGAGGTGGAATATCACGGTATATGGGTTTAATATAATATCATCCGCTATTATGCGGTGCATAGGGACTAATTCAATACAACTGATAACAATCATCATCCAAGCAAACAACTAGTAATTTAAATTAACTATTTAAATTAAATCGGTATTCGATCGAGTGAGAAGATCTCACCTTTGCTTTTTATTTGCAATCCATTTCCATTCCAAATTATTTTCTCCACAGTTTTAAACCTTGTATAAATATTTATACAATTTATTAATATTCGAAATAATCGAACAATCAACTACCGTTTAATAAATTTTATTTTAATAATTTAATTTCAAACAAATTTCCTTTTTTTAAAAAAAATATATACACTTATAAAGATAGATTTAAAAATTTTAACTTATATAAATTCCTTCAATATTTAAAATTCCTATCTATTTTCCCAAAATCTTATCTATGTTCATATTTCTTGTTTTTAAAATCTTTTCCCAAAATCTTATATGTATAATTTTACCGACTGCCCAAAAATCTATATGTAAAAATAAATTGAAATATGAATGTATGTTTATTACTTATTTACTTATTCATATTTTAGAAACAAAGCCCATACCCGTAAATTCGAAATGGCCCAGCACGCAGCCTCTTCCCGTACTTCCTCAATTCCTCAAACAACTCCAATGCATCATCTAAGAATCCATTTTTGCTCAAACCATGCATCAAACTTATAAAACTGACAACGTCCACCATAAGATTCTCTTCTCCCATTTCCTCAAACAGTTTGTGTGCATCATCGATTCGTGCATACTTACAA
The DNA here is from genome assembly GCA_030765085.1 of Allium cepa. Taxonomy (NCBI): domain Eukaryota; kingdom Viridiplantae; phylum Streptophyta; class Magnoliopsida; order Asparagales; family Amaryllidaceae; genus Allium; species Allium cepa. The sequence goes on from CM060934.1 coordinate 211,736,485, forward strand.
AACCTATCGCCCAATGTATTGTAACTAGACGCATCTCTCCTCTCCGTCTTACATAGACAACACCCTCCAGTAAACACGATGCTTCCACTATCTTTCCAAGCAGAGCATAAAACCGGCTGGTCATGTGATATTGATGCTTTAGGTTGATTGTTTCTTCTGGTTATTCCCAACACCTAACCCGATTATCCCCAGAAGTGGCAACCAAGTGATTTACCTTAGGGCTGGAACTTATGCTAGACACGGAGTCGTTAGACGGAAGTTGCACCTCACAGAACTTTTTATGATTTGATTCGCGATTCCCGTGTCGAACCCAGAGAAACTAACCATCACTTAAATATTTCACTCCTTCAGTTTCTCCAATGTTTTGGAGAGCCCAAGTTTTGGAGTTACAAACGTAGCCATTCGAGTAAGAGATCGAGATCGCGATATTACTAAGTATCAAGATTTTGAATAGAAAGGAAAATTTGTAGATGTCGTTGAAGAAAGAAACGAAGAAGAAAGATTTGTCTTTAGAGCGAAGGTCATTTATTGGAGGGAGAAAGAGCACGAGCTCGATCAGATCTAGGAAGAGAAAGGGGATTACATCGTGAATTTTAATTTTAATTTCCTACGAAACCAGGTGCTCGTCTACTACGGTTAAATTTTAAAAATAAACGCGTGTAAATATAAGTGGACAAGTGTTAAAATTGGGAAGGCACGTGTTGAAAGAAAAAGACTGCTGAGAAAACAAATATTTCTTTTAAACTTAAATTCAAATTCAAATCGTCTCGATTTCCACACTCACCATCTCGACCTCCTAATGAGGCGTGCCGTCAGGCGTTTATAATGTTAAACCCCTATTCCGAATGCAATGGAAAAGATTTCGAGTCCAAATTCGATCATATGGAGAAGATGGCTTTTTGAACCCAGTTATTAAATTAAAATTTGATAAAATTTTCAGCGCGTTTGCTTATGTACGATCACTCTGAATGCTATGAAAATTGAAATTCGATAATAATACACTATGACGGATCCAATGGAAATGGTTTCGTCGAAATCTGAGACTGTGCCTCAGAAGGCTATTTTTAAATACCGATGTAAACGATATAATTTCAAAACTGAACAAATCGCTTTCAAATTCAATTTTATAAATTCTACCATCTCCAGTTTCATCAAAATAAATTTTCTAAGCCTTTAAAATATTTTTAACAAGCTTAAAACCGAAGGTACAATATTTTACTCAATCTCAATGATTAAATTCAAAAATTTAATTGCCAAATATAAGGTGATATTTGAAATTCAAGTAAAACTATTCTCCACATATTTAAAATAAATTGAATAATTCAATTTTAAATATTCAGAAGTTCAGGGTCATCACATTCTTTTCCCTTAAAAGAATTTCGTTCCGAAATTACTAGTTAAGAAGAATGATCCTTAACCCATTCATTATTTTCCCAATCCAACCAATTTCAACTTTCCAAAACAAATCTTTTTATTTAAAGACCCATCATCACTTCCTATCTTTCCAAAATCTTCCATGGATCCCAAACAACTTTATTTTCTCAACAATTCAAATTTAAATCCCAATTTTTAAATTTTCTTAAAATTTTTCTAGCTCCCTAAATTTTCGAATTTTTTTGCCAGCGTTTCCTTTGCGCGGCTAGCTCGGTACGACTACAAAATGCCACAATGGGCCCCCAGATTCAAAAAGAAAACGAAAAGGCAAATGGCTAGACAAGAAAGTCATCAAATTTCATACTAAAATTTAAAATACATACCTTTTCAAGCAATTCAAATTTATCTTCGAAATCAAATCCCAATTCCATTTCCTTTTAAATCACCTGTATATTCTACTAGCCATAATATCCAATTACAACATTCAAATATCATTTTGCACATTTCTTTACAAAAGTTTGAATATTTATTTCATTCAAAATCGTACAATGTACATATATCATTCGTACGCAATATTAAATTCGATCACTCACTCGATCACACAATTTCACTTCCGAACTAGCATCGTCCAGCGGACTTCCTAGTACGGACTCAGATCTGGTTTCTTGATCAGAAATTATCATTCTCCTTGCATAGCCGTAAACTGTGATAGAGAACTTCCAGAATCAACCAAAAATCCATATCCAGGTTCGTCGCCGAAAATCGAGTGAAAAATTCCAGTTCGGATCGATATAACTATCTCGAAATTCTATGCTCGAATTCTGGATCAAATTGCTATGCGAAAATGATATACGTATATCCTACGTATTAAATCCAATTGATTATTTGATATATCAATTTCCTTTTATTCATATTGATTATTTTCATTCTCTTATTCACAATTACCATTTCACAATTTCCAGCTTAACCTTTATTTGCTTATCAATTTAGAATTTTTCTTAATTCCAAATTTATTTAAGAATTTTGCCATTCATTTCTTAAGTCCAATATAAATATTCCATATACACCTTATACTTAAACTGGATTTCAAATTCCATATTTATTTTGTCATTCCTTCAATTAGTTCCACGTACTAATTTTATTTCAATACTTGGTTTTCATTTAGTCCAACTTGGCAAATTTTCCATTTACTTACATATTTGGAATGAACTTCAACAATTAGTTTTTCAATTTCATTTTGAATCCATATCATCATGTTACTTGACTCAAATTTTCAATCTCAATTCTTTTATTCAGTTTTCATTTTTAATTCCACTTGAATTAAATTTTTCCTTACAACTTATTTTGTTTCCACATTTACCTTTTTCTAACTTCTCTTTAGGTTAGATTTCACTTTAACAGCTTTAAACTTTACAAGCTATCAACTTAATTCCATATATATCTTATATAGTATTCCATAGTCTTTTCATCTTTTCAAAACAATTTTTTTTGAAATCAATTCAAATTATCTTTTGAATTCCCAAAACCAAACCCAGTTTGTAAACACCCTCCATTTAAAATAATTCGGCAGTAATTCCTCTCCTGGAAACACGAAAATGAACACCGATGATATGGCGATCATCACCGAAATTATTTTTCAGCGACCGAAAAGAGTTTAGAGCTTTTATTCTTTCCAAAACATTTTTCCAAAACCTTTGAAAACCATTTCCAAATTTCAAAAATTTTCAAATCCTTTCAAATTCTTTCAAATATTTCTCTGGAATTCTATTTCAAATTATATTTCACATTTACAATTTACATTTACAAATCCCATTTGCATAGGAATTTATATTCTTAGCTTTTAGTTATGATATCAATTTCTTATTCAATAATCAATGATAATAATTTAATATTATCACTTTCTAACATCCAACCAACCATATACTATAAGAATATATGGAAAATCATTTCTTTTCTATACAAAAATAATTTGGATAAAATTACTTCATTTACCCTATTTTTAAAATAATATCGTGTCGAATTGTTCTGTACAAGTGTGTATAGATCCCTATCAATAACGTTAATTACTCGCATTGACCGGAATCCATATACCACTCAACAAACCAATCAACACAATATAAAACAATTTTATGTTCATTAACAAATACGCGCTCATATCTATTACACATTCAACTCATTCTAGAGTACTACTGACTCTATCTCTAATGAGTAATCCCCACCAGAGCCAATGTTGTCGCTTAACCAAATGCTTTGATACCACATGTAACAACCCGATTTTTCGACACCCGAAAGTCGACAACGATACGTTCACTGTATCCAATGTCACACAGTCGAATGTTGGAAAATCTAACCATTAGGGTTTAAGAAAAAGAAGATAGAAGAAGAAACATAAATAATAACAGAATCTCACATTTCGCGGCGGAACAACATATAATAGATAAATGAATATCTTTAAAACAAAGAACTATATCAGTTTTACATTACATTATCAGAGTTTACAACGACACAATACAACACTGGCAGTTATTATAACTTGCTTACATGAAAATTTTGACTTCCACCAACCCAAACGCAATAGACACTGTATAATATAAGTAATACTCCTCACCATCCAGCTTGCCTCTAGATCTTCACAGCATATCTTTCCGACTTCGCTCAAGATTAACTGATAACCTGACTCTAGGCTGCCCGTGTGGAAAATTATGGGCACCCAGAGTTTAGAAAGGGTACAATAAACTCCAGGTCAGTCTTAGGACTGGTGTGAGATCTTAAAAGAAGTTATTTTCACAAAGAAAATAAAAAGGAATCCGCTATGCTTTTGGAAAATGAAACTACCATAAGCCTGCCGCCTCACACACAATGCAAACGCAGAATTGGAGGAGATTTCACTTTATGATTGTCAAACATGCTTGATACGAAAAATCTTTTTGATATTATAATTAGTGCATAGTGCAGAAAACCTTTCGAAAGTATAATATTAATCTTAGCCAGCATACAACTATTATTGTATGCCTACTATAGCTACCATGTTCAATAGCAGGTTACCGCCACATTCCATGGCAGGTTATACAAATAAACCGTACATGGCGCGTATTGTTTCTTTGGATTTCCAACAATGGTCAGGCAAAGGAACTTCGTACACCGAAATGGAACGCCTCTGGAGGGACGTCCTTGAGAACCTAACCGGATCTCTGCCAACACAAGGCCGAGTTACCCCCACGCGGTAATACAACTATAACATGAGTAACTACCACAAGTATGCCATCCCCGATCGTTATCGACCTTTATCCGAGGATCCTCAACCACAAAGCAACAACCACATAAGTTAAGTATCTAGGCTCCATACCATGATATCACCCTTTTCTAGAAGGAAATGGACATACCCAGAGGGCGCTACCCCCAACTGCAACATTCCTATTTTGACCATTTCCGGGTTGTAAGGTTCGACGAAGTCTCTTCCACAAAGCTACGGTTTTCACAATAGCGATGCTTCGATCAACAAATGATCAGCAGCACTTCGTATGCCACATTACCAAATTGGGAATGTATCACTAGTAACCATCAACTACATAACCTCTGAGCTCGTACATCTCAGAGAATGGTGTTAAGCTAAGAGAACAAATTCTCCGCCACCAAAAGAAACGTATTTAATAGAAACCAGCTTTACATCTCAAAGTGTAATGTCAGACACACATCCGTAAAATTCCGTCCCGGGATAGAACGGAACCGAAGGAATTTCAAATAAGCCCTTGCAAATCCGGATAATCACTAATCACGTCCGGAATCCCCATCACAAAGGGTGATAAAATCTCTATACTAGAGCAACTCGGTGCAGAGTCATTCGACAGGTAATCCTTTCGCTTTTGAAAATACCCGGTCTTCAACACCATCTTCAAAATCAATCCCATTTCTTCGTATCATTATTCGAAATGGGTTTTATGACACAAAGTCCCCTCCCGGCTAATCCGAATAATGATCGTTTATTTTTAAAATAAGTGTTCATTCAGATTTCAAACAAATCACAACAATTTCCACTTGATCTTTTAAATAAAAGATCCATCACAAAGATTCGATGTGGTTTTCGAATATCCATTTGGAATCCGACCCTTGGTCGCATCGAAATTCTAATGCCATTAAAAGGCCAATATTGATAGTCGGTTATGTAACTATCAATCAACATTCACAACAATTACTGGATGTCAAATAATTTTCCCCCAATTATTATTTTCAAAATATCTTCGCAAGATATAATTTTAACACTTCAACATTTTGAAAACAAATTTCAAATCATTATCCACCTTTAAATCTTTTGAAAACAAATTTTAAATCACTTTTCACCTTTCAATCTTTTGAAAACAAATTTCAAATCACTTTCCTCACGTGGAATAAATTTCCAAATACTTATTCCACTGAAAAATTTTCGAGTTCAATTGCTTTAAAATAATTTAAATCACTTATTCAAAAATATATGTACTTGGAAACATTTAGAATAAAACTATTTATAAATACTTATTTAAAATATTAGATATGAAAATATTATACCAATACCTCATATAATACTTCAAGTCCAAACTAATTATTTAAAATAAAATTAGTAGATAAAGTATAAATATTTAAATAACTATTTTCTAAACCAAATATCAATTTAATCTTTAAAATAATCCCTTTTATAATAAATTAAAAAACTTTAAAGATTTTTAAAATAACCTAAGTAAATAATATCTCCAAAATATTCTTTCAAATCAATTTCTAGAACTTTTAATTTATACTTTAAAAGCTACTTTAAAAATATACTCGGCTTTTCAGGGAAGAATTCTCTTTCCATTTCAAAATAGTTCATTTAAATCAATTAATAAATCTTTCTCGATTTATTTTAATTTACATTTTAAATCTGTAAATTTCTTTCCATACCTTTAAAAAAACTGATATTTATTTTTAAAACAAATTTCCCTTTACTTATAAATTCCCATTTTGAATTTAATTTCCAAATATCCATTGATATACGATACTCAAATCGTTTTCCAAATGTTCAATTTCGAACACCAAATCAAATTCCAAATTGATTTTCAAAAATCTTTTTTAAGCACCAAATCAATTTCTCAAAGATTTATTTTTAAAACACCAAATCAATTTCAAATCGATTTCCAATTTATTTATTTTCAAACACCAAACCAATTTTCAAATTTATTATCTTTTAAAATAAACTCTTTTATATCTCCCAAACTAATTAAAATACGGATTTTAAATAAACTCTTCAACTTTTAAACAATACTATTTAAAATCCATTTATTAAAATCTTTTCCCATATTTTGGAATTAATTCGATAAGTTTTCAAAAATAAAGCTTTATCTATTTAAATTACTACCTTTAAATTCACCCATGCTTAAAAATGAATTTACTTAGAATTTTCTATTTTAATTTCCAAAAATCAAACTTTATTTATTTCTGGTATCCTACGATACCAAAACTATATTCGGCTAAACTATAGCTTCCAACGATTTCAACCACAAATATATTCATACAGAGATTATAAATAATCGACACACAACATATGAAACAAATTCAATATTTGAGGAATCCAGTTGGATCCCTCCAACCTGTTCCCCGCATCCACAGACGTTAGCACAACAATTAAATACCAATTCCTCTTCGAGGTGGAATATCGCGGTATACGGGTTTAATATAATATCATCCGCTATTATGCGGCGCATAGGGTCTCATCCGCTATATAATGCGAGAAATCAATCATTCCAATTACATATATAATACCAATTCCACTTTGAGGTGGAATATCACGGTATATGGGTTTAATATAATATCATCCGCTATTATGCGGTGCATAGGGTGTAATTCAATACAACTGATAACAATCATCATCCAAGCAAACAACTAGTAATTTAAATTAACTATTTAAATTAAATTGGTATTCGATCGAGTGAGAAGATCTCACCTTTGCTTTTTATTTGCAATCCATTTCCATTCCAGATTATTTTCTCCACAGTTTTAAACCTTGTATAAATATTTATACAATTTATTAATATTCAAAATAATCGAACAATCAACTACCGTTTAATAAATTTTATTTTAATAATTTAATTTCAAACAAATTTCCTTTTTAAAAAAAAGGTATATACACTTATAAAGATAGATTTAAAAATTTTAACTTATATAAATTCCTTCAATATTTAAAATTCCTATCTATTTTCCCAAAATCTTATCTATGTTCATATTTCTTGTTTTTAAAATCTTTTCCCAAAATCTTATATGTATAATTTTACCGACTGCCCAAAAATCTATATGTAAAAATAAATTGAAATATGAATGTATGTTTATTACTTATTTACTTATTCATATTTTAGAAACAAAGCCCATACCCGTAAATTCGAAATGGCCCAGCACGCAGCCTCTTCCCGTACTTCTTCAATTCCTCAAACAACTCCAATGCATCATCTAAGAATCCATTTTTGCTCAAACCATGCATCAAACTTATAAAACTGACAACGTCCACCACAAGATTCTCTTCTCCCATTTCCTCAAATAGTTTGTGTGCATCATCGATTCGTGCATACTTACAAAACCCATCGACCAATGTATTGTAACTAGACGCATCTCTCCTCTCCGTCTTACATAGACAACACCCTCCAGTAAACACGATGCTTCCACTATCTTTCCAAGCAGAGCATAAAACCGGCTGGTCATGTGATATTGATGCTTTAGGTTGATTGTTTCCTCTAGTTATTCCCAACACCTAACCCGATTATCCCCAGAAGTGGCAACCAAGTGATTTACCTTAGGGCTGGAACTTATGCTAGACACGGAGTCGTTAGACAGAAGTTGCACCTCACAGAACTTTTTATGATTTGATTCGCGATTCCCGTGTCGAACCTAGAGAAACTAACCATCACTTAAATATTTCACTCCTTCAGTTTCTCCAATGTTTTGGAGAGCCCAAGTTTTGGAGTTACAAACGTAGCCATTCGAGTAAGAGATCGAGATCGTGATATTACTAAGTATCAAGATTTTGAATAGAAAGGAAAATTTGTAGATGTCGTTGAAGAAAGAAACGAAGAAGAAAGATTTGTCTTTAGAGCGAAGGCCATTTATTGGAGGGAGAAAGAGCACGAGCTCGATCAGATCTAGGAAGAGAAAGGGGATTACATCGTGAATTTTAATTTTAATTTCCTACGAAACCAGGTGCTCGTCTACTACGGTTAAATTTTAAAAATAAACGCGTGTAAATATAAATGGACAAGTGTTAAAATAGGGAAGGCACGTGTTGAAAGAAAAAGACTGCTGAGAAAACAAATATTTCTTTTAAACTTAAATTCAAATTCAAATCGTCTCGATTTCCACACTCACCATCTCGACCTCCTAACGAGGCGTGCCGTCAGGCGTTTATAATGTTAAACCCCTATTCCGAACACAATGGAAAAGATTTCGAGTCCAAATTCGATCATATGGAGAAGATGGCTTTTTGTACCTAGTTATTAAATTAAAATTTGATAAAATTTTCAGCGCGTTTGCTTATGTACGATCACTCTGAATGCTATGAAAATTGAAATCTGATAATAATACACTATTACGGATCCAATGGAAATGGTTTCGTCGAAATCTAAGACTGTGCCTCGGAAGGCTATTTTTAAATACCGATGTAAACGATATAATTTCAAAACTGAACAAATCGCTTTCAAATTCAATTTTAAAAATTCTACTATCTCCAGTTTCATCAAAATAAATTTTCTAAGCCTTTAAAATATTTTTAACAAGCTTAAAACCGAAGATACAATATTTTACTCAATCTCAATGATTAAATTCAAAAATTTAATTGCCAAATATATGGTGATATTTGAAATTCAAGTAAAACTATTCTCCACATATTTAAAATAAATTGAATAATTCAATTTCAAATACTCAGAAGTTCAGGGTCATCACATTCTTTTCCCTTAAAAGAATTTCGTTCCGAAATTACTAGTTAAGAAGAATGATCCTTAACCCATTCATTATTTTCCCAATCCAAGCAATTTCAACTTTCCAAAACAAATCTTTTTATTTAAAGACCCATTATCACTTCCTAACTTTCCAAAATCTTCCATGGATCCCAAACTACTTTATTTTCTCAACAATTCAAATTTAAATCCCAATTTTTAAATTTTCTTAAAATTTTTCTAGCTCCCTAAATTTTCGAAATTTTTTGCCAGCGTTTCCTTTGCGCGGCTAGCTCGGTACGACTACAAAATGCCACAATGGGCACCCAGATTCAAAAAGAAAATGAAAAGGCAAATGGCTAGACAAGAAAGTCATCAAATTTCATACTAAATTTTAAAATACATACCTTTTCAAGCAATTCAAATTTATCTTCGAAATCAAATCCCAATTCCATTTCCTTTTAAATCACCTGTATATTCTACTAGCCATAATATCCAATTACAACATTCAAATATCATTTTGCACATTTCTTTACAAAAGTTTGAATATTTATTTCATTCAAAATCGTACAATGTACATATATCATTCGTACGCAATATTAAATTCGATCACTCACTCGATCACACAATTTCACTTTCGAACTAGCATCGTCCAGCGGACTTCCTAGTACGGACTCAGATCTGGTTTCTTGATCAGAAACTATCATTCTCTTTGCATAGCCGTAAACTGTGATAGAGAACTTCCAGAATGAACCAAAAATCCATATCCAGGTTCGTCGCCGAAAATCGAGTGAAAAATTCCAGTTCGGATCGATATAACTATCTCGAAATTCTATGCTCGAATTCTGGATCAAATTGCTATGCGAAAATGATATACGTATATCCTACGTATTAAATCCAATTGATTATTTGATATATCAATTTCCTTTTATTCATATTGATTACTTTCATTCTCTTATTCACAATTACCATTTCATAATTTCCAGCTTAACCTTTATTTGCTTATCAATTTAGAATTTTTCTTAATTCCAAATTTATTTAAGAATTTTGCCATTCATTTCTTAAGTCCAATATAAATATTCCATATACACCTTATACTTAAACTGGATTTCAAATTCCATATTTATTTTGTCATTCCTTCAATTAGTTCCACGTACTAATTTTATTTCAATACTTGGTTTTCATTTAGTCCAACTTGACAAATTTTCCATTTACTTACATATTTGGAATGAACTTCAACAATTAGTTTTTCAATTTCATTTTGAAACCATATCATCATGTTACTTGACTCAAATTTTCAATCTCAATTCTTTTATTCAGTTTTCATTTTTAATTCCACTTGAATTAAATTTTTCCTTACAACTTATTTTGTTTCCACATTTACCTTTTTCTAACTTCTCTTTAGGTTAGATTTCACTTTAACAGCTTTAAACTTTACAAGCTATCAACTTAATTCCATATATATTTTATATAGTATTCCATAGTCTTTTCATCTTTTCAAAACAATTTTTTTTGAAATCAATTCAAATTATCTTTTGAATTCCCAAAACCAAACCCAGTTTGTAAACACCCTCCATTTAAAATAATTCGGCAGTAATTCCTCTCCTGGAAACACGAAAATGAACACCGATGATATGGCGATCATCACCGAAATTATTTTCCAGCGACCGAAAAGAGTTTAGAGCTTTTATTCTTTCCAAAACATTTTTCCAAAACCTTTGAAAACCATTTCCAAATTTCAAAAATTTTCAAATCCTTTAAAATTCTTTCAAATATTTCTCTGGAATTCTATTTCAAATTATAATTCATATTTACAATTTACATTTACAAATCCCATTTGCATAGGAATTTATATTCTTAGCTTTTAGTTATGATATCAATTTCTTATTCAATAATCAATGATAATAATTTAATATTATCACTTTCTAACATCCAACCAACCATATACTATAAGAATTTATGGAAAATCATTTCTTTTCTATACAAAAATAATTTGGATAAAATTACTTCATTTACCCTATTTTTAAAATAATATCGTGTCGAATTGTTCTGTACAAGTGTGTATAGATCCCTATCAATAACGTTAATTACTCGCATTGACCGGAATCCATATACCACTCAACAAACCAATCAACACAATATAAAACAATTTTATGTTCATTAACAAATACGCGCTCATATCTATTACACATTCAACTCATTCTAGAGTACTACTGACTCTATCTCTAATGAGTAATCCCCACCAGAGCCAATGTTGTCGCTTAACCAAATGCTTTGATACCACATGTAACAACCCGATTTTTCGACACCCGAAAGTCGACAACGATACGTTCACTGTATCCAATGTCACACAGTCGAATGTTGGAAAATCTAACCATTAGGGTTTAAGAAAAAGAAGATAGAAGAAGAAACATAAATAATAACAGAATCTCACATTTCGCGGCGGAACAACATATAATAGATAAATGAATATCTTTAAAACAAAGAACTATATCAGTTTTACATTACATTATCAGAGTTTACAACGACACAATACAACACTGGCAGTTATTATAACTTGCTTACATGAAAATTTTGACTTCCACCAACCCAAACGCAATAGACACTGTATAATATAAGTAATACGCCTCACCATCCAGCTTACCTCCAGATCTCCACAGCATATCTTTCAGACTTCGCTCCAGATTAACTAATAACCTGACTCTAGGCTGCCCGTGTGGAAAATTATGGGCACCCAGAGTTTAGAAAGGGTACAATAAACTCCAGGTCAGTCTTAGGACTGGTGTGAGATCTTAAAAGAAGTTATTTTCACAAAGAAAATAAAAAGGAATCCGCTATGCTTTTGGAAAATGAAACTACCATAAGCCTGCCGCCACACACACAATGCAAACGCAGAATTGGAGGAGATTTCACTTTATGATAGTCAAACATGCTTGATACGAAAAATCTTTTTGATATTATAATTAGTGCAGAAAACCTTTCGAAAGTATAATATTAATCTTAGCCAGCATACAACTATTATTGTATGCCTACTATAGCTACCATGTTCAATAGCAAGTTACCGCCACATTCCATGGCAGGTTATACAAATAAACCGTACATGGCGCGTATTGTTTCTTTGGATTTCCAACAATGGTCAGGCAAAGGAAGTTCCTACACCGAAATGGAACGCCTCTAGAGGGACGTCCCTGAGAACCTAACCGGATCTCTGCCAACACAAGGCCGAGTTACCCCCATGCGGTAATACAGCTATAACATGAGTAACTACCACAAGTATGCCATCCCCGATCGTTATCGACCTTTATCCGAGGATCCTCAATCACAAAGCAACAACCACATAAGTTAAGTATCTAGGCTCCATACCATGATATCACCCTTTTCTAGAAGGAAATGGACATACCCAGAGGGCGCTACCCCCAACTGCAACATTCCTATTTTGACCATTTCCGGGTTATAAGGTTCGACGAAGTCTCTTCCACAAAGCTACGGTTTTCACAATAGCGATGCTTCGATCAACAAATGATCAGCAGCACTTCGTATGCCACATTACCAAATTGGGAATGTATCACTAGTAACCATCAACTACATAACCTATGAGCTTGTACATCTCAGAGAATGGTGTTAAGCTAAGAGAACAAATTCTCCGCCACCAAAAGAAACGTATTTAATAGAAACCAGCTTTACATCTCAAAGTGTAATGTCAGACACACATCCGTAAAATTCCATCCCGGGATAGAACGGAACCGAAGGAATTTCAAATAAGCCCTTGCAAATCCGGATAATCACTAATCACGTCCGGAATCCCCATCACAAAGAGGTGATAAAATCTCTATACCAGAGCAACTCGGTGCAGAGTCATTCGACAGGTAATCCTTTCGCTTTTGAAAATACCCGGTCTTCAACACCATCTTCAAAATCAATCCCATTTCTTCGTATCATTATTCGGAATGGGTTTTATGACACAAAGTCCCCTCCCGGCTAATCCGAATAACGAGCGTTTATTTTTAAAATAAGTGTTCATTCAGATTTCAAACAAATCACAACAATTTCCACTTGATCTTTTAAATAAAAGATCCATCACAAAGATTTGATGTGGTTTTCGAATATCCATTTGAAATCTGACCCTTGGTCGCATCGAAATTCTAATGCCATTAAAAGGCCAATATTGATAGTCGGTTATGTAACTATCAATCAACATTCACAACAATTACTGGATGTCAAATAATTTTCCCCTAATTATTATTTTCAAAATATCTTCGCAAGATATAATTTTAACACTTCAACATTTTGAAAACAAATTTCAAATCATTATCCACCTTTAAATCTTTTGAAAACAAATTTTAAATCACTTTTCACCTTTCAATCTTTTGAAAACAAATTTTAAATCACTTTCCTCACGTGGAATAAATTTCCAAATACTTATTCCACTGAAAGACTTTCGAGTTCAATTGCTTTAGAATAATTTAAATCACTTATTCAAAAATATATGTACTTGGAAACATTTAGAATAAAACTATTTATAAATACTTATTTAAAATATTAGATATGAAAATATTATACCAATACCTCATATAATACTTCAAGTCCAAACTAATTATTTAAAATAAAATTAGTAGATAAAGTATAAATATTTAAATAACTATTTTCTAAACCAAATATCAATTTAATCTTTAAAATAATCCCTTTTATTATAAATTAAAAAACTTTAAAGATTTTTAAAATAACCTAAGTAAATAATATCTCCAAAATATTCTTTCAAATCAATTTCTAGAACTTTTAATTTATACTTTAATAGCTACTTTAAAAATATACTCGGCTTTTCAGGGAAGAATTCTCTTTCCATTTCAAAATAGTTCATTTAAATCAATTAATAAATCTTTCTCGATTTATTTTAATTTGCATTTTAAATCTGTAAATTTCTTTCCATACCATTAAAAAAACTGATATTTATTTTTAAAACAAATTTCCCTTTACTTATAAATTCCCATTTTGAATTTAATTTCCAAATATCCATTGATATACGATACTCAAATCGTTTTCCAAATGTTCAATTTCGAACACCAAATCAAATTCCAAATTGATTTTCAAAAATCTTTTTTAAGCACCAAATCAATTTCTCAAAGATTTATTTTTAAAACACCAAATCTATTTCAAATCGATTTCCAATTTATTTATTTTCAAACACCATATCAATTTTCAAATTGATTTTCAAATTTATTATCTTTTAAAATAAATTCTTTTATATCTCCCAAACTAATTGAAATCTGGATTTTAAAATAAACTCTTCAACTTCTAAACAATACTATTTAAATCCATTTATTGAAATCTTTTCCCATATTTTGGAATTAATTCGATAAGTTTTCAAAAATAAAACTTTATCTATTTTAGTTCCTACCTTTAAATTCACCCAATGCTTAAAAATGAATTTACTTAGAATTTTCTACTTTAATTTCCAAAATTCAAACTTTATTAATTTCTGGTATCCTACTATACCAAAAATATATTCGGCTAAACTATAGCCTTCAACGATTTCAATCATAAATATATTCATACAGAGATTATAAATAATCGACACACAACATATGAAACAAATTCTATATTTGAGGAATCCAGTTCGATCCCTCCAACCTGTTTCCCTGCATCCAAAGACGTTAGCACAACAATTAAATACCAATTCCACTTTGAGGTGGAATATCGCGGCATATGGGTTTAGTATAATATCATCCGCTATTATGCGCCGCATAGGGTCTCATCCGCTATATAATGTAGGAAATCAATCACTCTAAATACATATATAATATCAATTCCACTTCGAGGTGGGATATCATGGCATATGGGTTTAATATAATATCATCCGCCATTATGCGACGCATAGGGTCTAATTCAATACAGCTGATAACAATCATCATCCAAGCAAACAACTAATAATTTGAATTAACTATTTAAATTAAATCGGGTATCTGATTGAGTGAGAAGATCTTACCTTTGCTTTTTATTTGCAATCTATTTCCATTCCAGATTGTTTTCTCCACAGTTTTAGACCTTGTACAAATATTTATACAATTTATTAATATTCAAAATAATCGAACAATCAACTACCGTTTAATAAATTCTATTTTATCTAATAATTTAATTTCAAACAAAATTCCTTTTTAGAAAATATATATACACTTATAAAGTTAGATTTCAAAATTTTAGCTTATATAAATTCCTTCGATATTTAAAATTCCTATCTATTTTTCCAAAATCTTATCTATGTTTATATTTCCTGTTTTTAAAATCTTTTCCCAAAATCTTATGTGTATAATTTTGCTGACTGCCCAAAAATCTATATGTAAAAATAAATCGAAATATGAATGTATGTTTATTACTTATTTACTTATTCATCTTTTAGAAACAAAGCCCATACCTGTAAATTCGAACAGGCCCAGCCTGCAGCCTCTTCATGTACTTCCTCAATTCCTCAAACAACTCCAATGCATCATTCAAGAATCTATTTTTGCTCAAACCATGCATCAGACTTGTAAAACTGACAACGTCCACCACAATATTTTCTTATCCCTTTTCCTCAAGCAGTTTACGTGCATCATCGATTCGTGCATACTTACAAAACCCATCGATCAATGTGTTGTAACTACACGCATCTCTCCTCCCTATCTTACACAGACAACACCCTCCAGTAAACACGATGCTTCCATTATCTTTCCAAGCAGAGCACAAAACCGGTTGGTCATGTGATATTGATGCTTTCGGTTGACCGTTTCCTCTAGTTATTCTCAACACCTAACCTGATTATCTCCAGAAGTGGCAACCAAGTGATTTACCTTAGGGCTGGAACTTATGCTAGACATGGAGTCGTTCGACGGAGGTTGCACCTCACTGAATTGGTTATGATTTGATTTGCGATTCCCATGTTGAACCCAGAGAAACTAGCCACCACTTAAAGATTTCACTCCTTCATTTTCTCTAATGTTTTGGAGAGCCCAAGTTTTGGAGTTACGAACGTAGCCATTCGAGTAAGAGATCGACATCGTGATATTACTAAGTATCGAGATTTTGAATAGAAAGGCAAATTTGTAGATTTTGTTGAAGAAAGAAACGAAGAAGAAAGATTTGTCTTTAGATCGATGGCCATTTATTCGAGGGAGAACGAGCACGAGCTCGATTAGATCTAGGAAGAGGAAGTGGATTACATCGTGAATTTTAATTTTAATTTTTATTTCCCATGAAAACCAGGTGCTCGGCTACTACAGTTAAATTTTAAAAACAAACGCGTGTAAATATAAGTGGACAGTGTTAAAATAGGGGAGGCACGTGTTGAAAGAAAAAGACTGCTGAGAAAACAAACATTTTTTTAACTTAAATTCAAATTCAAATCGTCTCGATTTCCGCACTCACCATCTCGACCTTCTAACAAGGTGTGCCGCCAGACGTTTATAATGTTAAACCCCTATTTTGAACGCAATGCAAAAGGTTTCGAGTCCAAATTCGATCGTATGGAGAAGACAGCTTTTTGAACCCAGTTATTAAATTAAAATTGTCAACACGTTTTCTTATCGTACTATAACTCCGAATGCTATGAAAATTGAATCCAATAATTATACACTATTACGGATCCAATGGAATCGGTTTCATCGAAATCCGAGACTGTGCCTCGAAAGGCTAATTTTAAATGCCGATGTAAACGATATGATTTCAAAACTGAACAAATCGCTTTCAAATTCAATTTTAAAAATTCTACTACCTCCAGTATCATCAATATAAATTTTCTAAGCCTTTAAAATATTTTTAACAAGCTTAAAATTGAAGATACAATATTTTACTCAATCTCAATAATTAAATTCAAATATTTAATTGCCAAATAGAAGGTGATATTTGAAATTCAAGTTAAACTATTCTCCAAATATTTAAAATAAATTGAATAATTCAATTTCAAATATTCAGAAATTCAGGGTCATCACAACAGAAATCTAATAAGAACGAAAAGGGAAAAGAACCAACTATAACATATTTGAGGTAATTTACACCTTTGCATCTATTTTTTCTCCTAATCCCAAATCTTTTCTCAGATCTATAATTCTCATATATGTATGTACCCGTTTTTATATATATTCCTTGGATTAAAAAAGTTTTTGAGATGAATTAAAGGTTCTATTTTAGATCTGGAGATTTGGTTCACTTTTAAAAGGTGAGTGAGAAATTTTATACGTAGTTTATGATTTTAGATCTATTCCATTAGCATACATTTGATTTTTATGCCTGAATCATTTTTATTTCTGAATTGTATGCTTAAATTAGTGTAGAAAACTATTGCCTGTATATTCTTGTTTTAGATCCAATTTGAAATATGTTTACATCTAGATCTTGAAATCGGTCCCAAATATTTTAGAATTTGAATGTTGTAATTTTTATTCCAGATCTGTACTTAGTTGTAAAATAGGATTTTGGATTATTGCCCAATTTATGCTAGCTTGTAATTTTCCATAGTTTAATTTATGGAAAGAACAACCGTCTGATTTTTATAAATTTGTTTACTTTTTCCACTTTTCACTCAAAATGCAACATTTGATTTAATGAGGAATATCCAAATTATCCATTCCTCGTAGTTTCAAATGGAGTGAATCTTTCCATTTTTTGTTAAACTAATTTATGGAAATTATCGCGGAAATTCTTCTTAAGGAATCTAATTCCAGCAACTTAAATACGAAAAGCATATTCTAGTTACATATTTCTAACTAGAATATATTTGGTTACGAGTAGGTAGTTTATTAGGCAGTTTATACGTATTTATTGTGTAAATAAATAAGAAGAACGTTTATCCATGCATTATTTATGCATGACATTCGTTAGTTATTATTATATTTAGGGAAGCGAACAGGTAGAAATTAGGAAAGGTAATAATTCTTAACAGTAGGCAATTAATGGGAATTAATGGATAGGATTGGATTCCCAACTATTTACATAAATTCAATGGGATTGATTTATCATAGTCTATTCCGCTTCTCTTGTAAAAGAGGAGTTAAATAGAATATGAGGTTGTGGTTGCAGTTCCTATTGTTTAACATATTCCATTGAAGTGAAGTAATAAATTAGATTTCTATTTTATTTACAAATATGTTATTGTAAGTTTTGATATGAATATTTATTCCCTTGTTGTATATGGGAATTATGGGAATTAAATATTGAAACTTCAATTAATGAGAAATTAGTGGAAATGAATTAGGAGTTATAATTAATAGGGTCAAGGGAATCAATGGGACTGATAAAAATGAAATAGATATATAAGGTTACTAAGTAATCAGAGGAATTATGATAAATTGAGAGAACGCATTCGTACTTTCCTATATAGTATTATTATATTTTAACTATAGACGTAGTTGTATTTCCACTTCAAAGGAATGGGCAAAGAAACTATGGGTTGGAAATATCTTAGAGTTAAGATTTTAACGCCGTCTTCGAAGTACCCCATGGAGAGCTGGCAATGCATAAGGTGTTGTTGATAAAAAGCATGAGTACGACATATGATAAAATCCTAAAGACCGAAGGTGTTCGACTTAATGACTGAGATTCTGACTATCTTGTGATTTTGGATTTTGATGATGAGTTCCAATCAGAGATACACATTTTTTCCAAATGGACAAAAAATTAGAGTCTGTATGTAGTAATTGTCCAGAGCCAAGTTTTTGCTAGGGTGCATTCATTGATTACCCTTTGGTAGCAAACTGAATTTTTATTTGAATAATTAATTTTAATTTCTTAGTCAAAACCCATGAGAGAATTTTTATAAAGTATGTTTTGAAAATGCCTTAGATTTTGAAAAAAAAAGTTTTCAAAGGATTTCTTTTCACAATGATTTGTTTGGAAATTTTGTTTTGGGAAAGTTTTGAAATCTTGATTTTCAATGAAACATGCATATTACTACGTTGGTCATGTTAAGAAATTTTAGTTCATAAAAGATTAATTTTTGAAATCCATAAATATTTATATGTATATATCAGTTAAGGCTTGATTTTGATTTTAGGCAAAGAAATTGTTTTCCAATTGAAAATTTTGTGTTTAAAAAAAGGGTTTTGGGAAGCCTAATATATATATATATATATGATTTATAAGGGAAGATTGTATATGAAATGATTTTTATTATTTAGAAACAAGTACAAAGGAGCATGTATTTAGCTCAATGATTTTTCGAGTTATAAAATTGAGGTTTTTAAAATATTCTCTCTTTAAGGTACAAAAAAATAGGAATAATATTCAATTTTATTGGGGTATGTAGTTTGAGATATTGTTGAACCACTAGCTATTGGAAGAAATATTTCCATGCGAAGTGGGCAAGAAATAGCAGCTGGAATATTTTTGGATTTTTTGGAAATGTTGTTCGCAATAGTTTTGTTGGGACTACTGTAAATTGCTTGAGCATGATTTGAGACTAGGCAGTAGGCTTTGACACAAGCGGTATAAGGATAGAAATTTTTCGGATCATGTCGAATTGAAGGAGGGGGCGCCAAACGATAATTATTATTTAGTCTGACTATAATTGGTTCTAGGTTCAATTAGCGATCAAAGCTTGTCTAGCAGTTGACCACCTAGCGGTAAACCTAGAGTAGTCTACCAGTTAACGAGTTTTGGTCCAATTTGAACCTGGAACGAGACTATAAAAGTCGCATTTGAATTTCCCATGTTGCCTTATTTCGTTTCTTCTTTCTCAATAAGTCGAACCCACTCTCCATCATCCTCCTCGAAGTATCAACCTCTCTTTTTCGTTCCTCCACTAGGTGATGTCATTTTTCCTTAGGAGTAGCAACCTTGCCTCTCCCTCGTGCGGGTTTTGTACATTAAATATCGCCCCACCACCACTCTAGATCTAAACCCTATTTCTCGCTCCGACCACTTCTTAGCCCAAGACACATTTCCACACTACCGGTTTTCCTCACACCACTATGGTCTCAACCATCAAGAGGCCACTTGGGTGGACCGAAATGAGTAGAAGGTTTTGTCGCTTTTGGGTTGGAAGAGCTATTCGTTGCGGATGTATTTGCACCGATCCTCGGCTTCGAGACCTTTGGCGGGAATGTTACTCATGATGCACCTGTCTTTTCGATGTCCTGTTGGCGCATAATGTCTGAAGGCAACAATTTGATTCGTTCGGAGGTGAAGAGTGCCTTGATTGAGCTGATTAATGATGATCTCGTTGAGATTTTGGGAGCCTTCGCAAAAGATGCGGACTTGGATTGAAGTGGCCAACTCAATGATTTTGCAGCAGATCTTTTCCTAGGATATTGGTGTTTGGAAGATGGATAATGTACGTCTGACTGTCCGTCAGGCCGTGCGCATCATTTAGTACAATGTCATCCCTAAGAAGGGAAGTTACGACCAGATTTATCCCACGTGTAGAAGACCGCATGTGCTAGTGTTGGCAGCATCGCCGTCAATTGAAACCGTGCCCTTATGATCAATTTGTTGAACAAGGATTAGTACTCCACATAATCACTTTCCGTACTTTCACCTATCCGCTCCTGTCTTTACATAATGCGAGTGAACCTATGTGGAGAGACAGTTTAGTAGAAGGTTCCTTCTTCCATCATTAAATCCTTCTTTAGAAAGATGACAATTCCAAAGCCGTCAGCAACACCAGCAGCGCCAGCGGAACAAGATTAGGTGTATATAGCCGTCATGCTACGACCATTCAAGGGTCACAGCAATGGATCGAGCTTCAGCCACAGAGCAAGACATCTCGTAGTCTGTAGGTAATATTTTAGGATTTATGGTGTCCTTATTTTTTCCTTCCAACATTTTTTCTTTTCTTTTAGGTTGTTTGGGTTATAACTGTTAGTTGTCTCTTGTAAAAGGCATGCACAATATTAAGATTTTATGTTTATTTACTATGCTATTGTTTTTTGGCATGCAAACTGTTCTTATATATGCATAGTGAAGAAGCAGTATAAACATGGAAATCTCATAAAAGACACTTAACTAATATTAAATGCAATATAAGA
The DNA here is from genome assembly GCA_030765085.1 of Allium cepa. Classification (NCBI taxonomy): domain Eukaryota; kingdom Viridiplantae; phylum Streptophyta; class Magnoliopsida; order Asparagales; family Amaryllidaceae; genus Allium; species Allium cepa. Next base: position 211,757,777 of record CM060934.1, read on the forward strand.
CTGAAAGTTTATAATGGTTGGAAAATTTTAGCGAAGGACATGATAAAGTTGTTTTGATGTCACGGTTTATTGCTCATGTTCCTTAAAAGCTAATTTTTTTTATAAATAGGCATGATGACATTTTTAAATAAAATGTCAAGTTTTATGGGTATACATTAGTTGTAGAATTTTAGAATTTGGTTTATGCGTTTAGCGCATAACTTACTTCCGAATACGTTGAAATTGTGGCTTAATTTATTAGAAATTTTAAAAAGAAAATATTTTGAAAAGCTTCTCTTTTGAAAAAAACATTTTCAGGTATTAGTTACTTTTTGCTCTTAAATTATTTTTAAAGATTTTCTCTAAAAATTGATTTCAAGGCAAAATATGCTTCTAAATATTTTGGGATTTTATTTTTCAAATGCGTACAAATTTGAAAAGTGAGAAAGATTTTTGTGAAATATTTGGTTTTGAATGCCAAATGTTAAGTGTAGGGAAGACAAATAGAGTTAGAAATTGTGGATTTAGCGATGCATTAGCATCGATGATGCGGTAAATGCAAGTGGTAACGAGGGAAAAGCTGTTTCAGCCTTGGAATTTCTATTTCCATTTCCTCGTTGACGTGCACGAGTCTATTTTTAGACTCAATTTCGTTTTGGAGTCTGAAAATGAGCCTTCTTTTGCGTCTGTGCATGGAAAATTTAGAGTAAGTTCGAAATAGCGAGGAAATTTCTACTGTACTATGAGAATAGAAAGATTATAGAGTAATAAGGATGTTAAATTCTCTATTTAAATTGTTTTTTGGCATAGGAATAAAGTATAGTAAGCGATTTTTTGATGCGTTAGATTTTTGGATAGTAGGAATTGGATGCAAAATAGTTTGCTTCATACTTATATTCATTGGAGTATAAGGGTTTTGGTTGAATTTTTTTTCTTCAAAAGCTATATACATATAGAACTGCCAATATACATATAGGTTATTTGCATCATATTTCTCAAAAATGTTTTCAATAAAATGCATTTATATAGGAGGATCCGATTTAGAATTATACTGCAAATATATTTTCTGTATCGTGATATACTAATACAGTATGCACTTGTGTATGTTTGGTTGCAAAATTGTTGTACACTCATTGGTTCTGTAGTTTAGGATAATTATTAGCCAAAACCACGACTTAGTCAGTGGTGAAATTTCGAGGAAGAAATTCTTTTTAAGTGAGCAAGAATGTAACACCAATAATTAGGCATTAAATATTTAATTAGTTAGTTAAATAATTAGGTTCCAAAAATAAAATTTAACGATGGAATTTGATCATGAAACTTGCACTATTGCTTTTAAGACGAAATTCTGAGCAACTTTCATATTGGGAGTTTTGCGATCGGAGTCCAAATAAAGAAGTTACGGACAAAAAAAACTTGAAACAGAAATAATTCATTTAAGAAATTAACGTTTTTTATTAACTTAGTGGGGTCCACAGGTCGACCCGCTTAGTGTACCGGTCGATCTGAGGCAGTCGACACCATGAGGAGGGCGGCCAACCACTCTTGAGGTGGTGGTTAGGGTTTCTCCTCATCCAATGGCTCGAATCTATTATACTTTGATATAATGGTTTTGATTGATTCTAACGCCTATAAATACAGGCCTAGCCCTTCCTTCTCTTCTTACATTTTTCTGAATAGAACAATGAAGCTCTGTCATTTCTTTTCCTCCACTTTCTTTCTAAATTATAAAAATAAGATATTTATATCTATATTCATGCAAATTAGAGACGAATTGAAATCTAATAAAAAAGGAGAAGAGAAGAGAATCAACTGTACACGTATTGGATTAATTTATGTATTGCATCTATTTTCTCTCCTAATCCTAAATCTTTTCTCAGATCTAATTTATGTATATACCATTTTAAACAAATTTCTTGGATTTAAAAAGATTTAGAAATGAGTTTAAGGTTCTACTTTGGATCTGAAGATTTAGATCGCTTTTAAAAGGTGAGTGGAAAATTTTATATATTGTTTATGATTTTAAATCTATTCCATTAACACACATTTGATTTTTATGCCTAAATCAATTTTATTTGTGAATTATAGGATTAAATTAGTGTAGAAAACTATTGCCTACATATTTTTATTTTAGAAATAATTTGAAATATGTTACACCCTAGATTTAGAAATCAATCCCAAAGATTTTAGAATTTGAATGTTTTATATTTTTATTCTAGATCTATACTATGGTGTAAAGTAGAATTTTTTGATTATTTCCCAATTTGTGTTATATTATAGATTTTCCATAGTTTAATTTATGAAATGAACATCCGTTGGCTTTTATAAATTTGTTTTTTTACACTTCTCATTCAAATGGATGATGTTTAATTTAACAAGGAACGAGATATTGTCTCTTCCATGTAATTTCAAATGGTGTCAATCTTTCCTCTTTTTGTTAAACCAATTTATAAAAATCATAGCAGAAAATCTTTCTAAGAAATTTAATTCCAGCAAATTAAATATGAAAAGCATATTCTAGTTACATATTTATTACTATAATATATTTGGTTACAAATAAGTAGTTTTATTACGTAGTTTATACGTATTTATTGCCTTAATAAAGAAGAACAACGTTTATTTGTGAGTTATTTATGCGTAATGTTCGTTAGTTATTATTATATTGAGGAAAGCAGATAGTTAGGATTAGAAAAAGCAGTAACTCATATTAATGGGAAATATTAGAAATCCATATTAATTAATTAATAGGAAATGAAAGATTATAATCTAAATTAATGGACAATCAACGAGAAATAATGGATAGTATGAAATCAAGGGTTACAGTTAATAAAGACACATGGATTAGTAGGGCTGATGAAGATGTAATAGATGTAAAAAGGTTGCTAATTTGAAATTAGTAATCATATATAAATGTCTTAAGAAATGTCCGTTAGGATTTTATGGACAAACTGACATTTTTGAGCATTAAAAGGGAATTTATAGGTAGGTAAGTATTTAAGACAAATCTTATTGCTTAAATAAAAAGGGAATTAATAACTATGTCCAATGTCAAACTAAGATAGTATAAGTAAAGAGTTTAATTGGACTTGGTAGGTTAGTGATGCAAGATCGGCAGAATCTCTCGACAGAAGACTACCTTTCACTTTGAGGCTTCCAATGGTTGGGTGCACTTACTATTGATGTGAGATATCACCAATCCTTGGACCCGTACGACATGAGAGATCAAACTTGCTTTCCTAATTGAAAGTATTAAATGATCCAAAATTGAATTTAGGAGCGGCGAGGGATATCTCTGAAAAGGTTTACTTCAGTGTTGAGGTATTAAGTGGCTATCATAGGGCCCCCTCCCTAACGAAAGAAGCAATCTAATGAGATTCCATATTTATAAGAGTGATACTAGATATCTCGGGAGAGATTCACTTTAGGTTTGAGTCATTAAGCGGCTATTTGGTCTGCCTCTTTCCTATAAAAGAAGTATTAAGTAGCCCAATGAGATTCCTAAGCAATGTCAGCTACATGGTACCAGTAAGGAGTTCGCCTTGGGGTTATTAAATGGCAAAGGCCTACCTATAAATATGTGTTAAATGTTCAAAGGTTCCCCTAGTCCTTACTAATGAGGTATTAAGTGGTTTGGGTACAGTCTCTCACGTTGATAAAACTTTAATAACGATAGATGGGCTAGTGGTATGGTTATTATAAATTATAAGGTCATATGTAGTTGTCAAAGGTTTCTGTAGTAAGGACCAATAGTGACGACGCTAGAAGTCCACCTTGGGAATAAGTCTTAATTGATGGAGTCTACCTCGATTGAAGTCTTAAATGGCAAAGTCTTCCTATTTATCTTTGAAAAGTATTATGGGGTGATAGTAGTAGCCCACTTCATATATAGAAGTATTAAATAGCAAATGGGTATGGAAGTATTAGGTGGTTGATAAGGCTTCGTTAGTATTTTATACCCTGAGAATGTGTAGGTATAATTGTGTGTACAATGCAAAGCTACATTAGAATTGCTGACCTTAATAGACATAACAATTAAATGAAACCAATTGGTATAAATATATGCTATGGACAGCTTATAGTTTTTTCAGTCACCAGAACGTTATTCTGACCCCCTCCTCATTACAACTCACTGGATAGATTTAGAGCAACGGGTCACTAGAGCTAGATGTGTTTAGTTGTTGAAGAAGTCTCCTTTTCTCTCATGCTCGATGCTCATGCGACAATCCGCTATCCAAGGAATACCATTAATTCCAAGATAGTAGTTATAATCAGCATTTTTATCCTATTATTGTTCCTCTGTGATTTTAGATTTTAACAATCTCTAATAACGCTCATGCTTATTTACAGGTATCAAATCCAATGATCTATGCTTTGATGGACATGGGTTTCGATTTTTTTTGAAATTTTGGCCCATTAAGGTACGGGTTATTACACGCGTCTTGCTCAACGAACGAGGACTCTCAAAAAACAAATTGTTAGACACCAATACACGTGTGAGCCATATAAAGCCTACAACCTTGTTTGTGCTTTGACCTATGCAACATGCCTCTTATACAAAACAAAAGCATACACACTGCACATGAGTAAGGATACAAGCGACACGACCAAGCACCTGAATCGGTTATGCATCGAGAGGTACAAACAAACCGTCGCTCTCCATCCGCTGAATATTTTTTTCGCATTTGATCGCCTTAGCGGATGAGGTGTACAACTTCTGTTTTGACCATTTAAGTGACGGTGGGCGAGCTAGAAATCCCAAGCAAATGGCATTATCGCTCCACACCCAGTCCTATAGGGAGATTCCCTAGCCTAGATCCCCAAGGGAGATGGGTATGTAGTCCATTTTACCTATCAGAATACACAGATCTCCGACTCCGGTCTGTCACCATTGTACTCGTCTTATCATCACAGTATATTCCCTTCGACAAGCAAGCACTCAGGGAGTCCCTACCCAATTAGGGGCCAACGTCATTCGCGACATGCTGAAAGTGGTCCCAGAGAAGAAATAACAGCCCAGTGGCAGAAAATAAACATGATCCAAACCAGGAACACGAATGATGAGGGGCTTTCAGATAAAGGCAATGAAGAACCTTTCTCTAAAGAGACCTCCAGCACTCACATCCACTGGAGGTATTCTTTGCCTTCCATAGAAAAATATGACGAGAGCTCCATCCATTTGACCAGATCATAATTCTCAACTCCATATCCCGTACCGTTAGCTTTGTGGCAATGACTAATGCCTCTTCCCTTCTACATTAACCGGACCGCCTTCCCGTTATTCCTCCACCTCCAAGCTGACAATGCACATTCATGGACCTAGCTATGTCTAGACTTCAAGACTCGCTTCTTCGCGTTAAAAACAAGAATCATGACGATGAGCGAATCAAGAAATATCTGACAAGGTCAGAATGAGCCCATCCACTCATATGTGAATCGCTTCAATAAAGAATATATCTTGGCTAAGAGAGAAGATAAGAACAACCTGGTAGTTTCCTTATGTTTAGGGGTGAGCTATCGGTCCTGAATGTGGAAAGAATTACAGAAGCAACCCGCCTCTTTCTTAACTGACTTCCTCCAAAGAGCAAATGAGGTCATGAGGGTTAAAGACGCCGATATCTCCTACTGTGATCAGGAGAGAAGGCTAGATAATAAATCTGGCCCAAGGGAAGATAACAATAACTGAAAGGACGGTCGATAGGAAAACGTAAGAAGCGTTCTAAAGACGACTTTGCTTCGATCCTCGATACCTAAACCGTGATTTATAAACCACATATCTTTCCATGCGAAATCATGTATCGTTTCAACGGCCCTTTCCCTCCCAGACTGGGTGGAAGGAGGATCTTAGATAAAATGGAAAGTACCGTGAGCTTCATGAATTCAACAGTCACTCTGTTAATGAATGTCAGCATCTCAGGGATGAGATAGAGGGGCTGATCGGCGGAGGCGTACTAATGAAATATGTGAGGCAACAAGTTGAATAAAAGGGGACCTGAGCAAATCCATCTGCCCTGCCACAACGAGCAAACGACAACAATATAGCCACCGCTATCAATGGCGAGATTTTGTAAAACGAGAATATAAGACGAGGTAGACTATGTATGCCTTTTTTGTAAATATATCATTTTATATGCATGAATAAATCACTTCATCTTTGCAAATGCGTTGTATTTCTTAATGGTGACTAACGTTGTACTTAGGAAATATTAGACCACGTCTCCACCATCAATAAAGAAAATTCAATCCATTAATTTTCATTGTATCCTTTTGAAATCCTCAAAATATCATCTGAAACTTTCCATCATGCGTCCATATGTACCTCCTGTATCTATACTCCAACTTGGCAAAGTTAATATTTTTTGTTTCAAACTGCGGTAACTTCGTCATACTAACCGGAATCAAACGAAGCTTTGTTTATTGAAGCCGCATCTACATTACATTATATTTTGAACTTATGTTGTATTTCTCCATGGCGACTAATTGTTACACTTAAGAAACAACACGCTACGTTGTGATATCACTAGGTAGAAATCACTATTTTTTATTTAAACTGTATTATCTTCTTAATACTAACTCATAATCAGGCTGAACTTTGACCAATGAATTCACATATACATTACGGACGATTTGAAACACTTGGATATTTTATATTCTAATGTATGGTGCAGTTCTTCATGATGACTGATACTTGTACTTAGCAAATAACATGCTACATTCTCATATCTAAACTCCAACTAGGCACAAGCCGGTATATTTCCGTTCAAACTGCAATAATTTTTTCATAATAACTCGATGCAAAACTTTGGCTAATTAACTTGCATCTACATCATGGACTATACTGAACACTCAGATACTTCTTATTTTGAAATTATGCGGTAGTTCTTCATATTCTAAATTTTTTTTTTTCAATTGAGCATTATGTAATTAACACATGTGTTATGCGTGTTGCTATAGTAGTTGTTAAAATAATAATGCAAATAATAATATTAGGATTATTAATTATGTTGTTTTAAAAAAATTTGGGTTTAAAATTGGTTTAACCGGTTGATTGTTTTTAAAATACTGAAAATCAATTTTGGTTAGTAAATTAAATAAAGTTGGAATAAAGATCTATCCCTTATTTCCGAACTTAATTAAATCTCTTCTCAAAAATATGTCTTAAATTACTCCCTAAAATTATTTTTGATATTCTTCTTCTTCAGGAATATAAGGTCAATGAAAACATATTTACTTTTTGGAGCTTAAGGACATGGGTTTTAAAATGTAGTATGAAGAACGACATACGCTAAATTAAATTACCATTAAATAAAATTGAATGCTAAATTAAACTAGCATTAAATGAATGTACTGCTAAATTAAATCAATTATAATTATAATGAAAACGAGAATGCTATTTTAGTTCATTTAATGCTTGTTTATCCGATATAGTTTAATTTAGCATTATTTTCACGTGACGCTAGATTAATTTAACATTCTGTTTTATCCAATGCTAGTTTAATTTAGCATTCATTGTCCTTTGAACTAAAATTTAAACATGCGTCCTTAAGACAAAAATCGTTTTTAGTTTTCTTTTCAAGTAACTCTCTCCTCTTTTTCGGTTTTTTTTGGGTTCAAAAATCAAGTATGCATAAACAAAATTAATCTTTTTTGAGTTTTAAATAAATGCAATTATTCATAGATTTCACCGTAAATACATTTACAGTTTGACCGCAACAAAAATTTTAGAGTCTAATTAGTTTCATTTTATGTTTTATGTTTTTCGTTTTCCGTTTTCAATATTCATAACAAAAATGAGGATAACGGAATTTAAAATTTTAGATCATTACGACTACGGTAGATGGATGACAGAGGAAGTAGAAGGACGACGGGGGATGGAGCGGGAGGGGGGGGGGGTCGATTGTTATCTTTTCTTTTGTTATTTCTTAAAATACGGAAAACAAAATAAATTTGTTTTCTATTTTATATGTTAACGTCATTTTTTAAATTGACTGTTTTTCAAAAATACATGCAGCGTGTGTGCACGGTCTTTTGACCAAAATACAGAACAAAAAACGATAAACCAAACGGAACCTTAGATGTTATTCGAAACATATTTTGAATAAGGGACGACTATGCATTTTAAACTATATACTTTATAAAAGTTCCTTAAATAAAAAAATAAGAAAAAAGATATCAAACTCAATCCATTAACCAGACAAGCCGAAGAAATTCAAACTCGTTTACTTTTGTGATTTATTCAGTGCAAACCAATAATTTCTAATCTTGGTACTAGTAGATTCATGATTTAATTCCTTGGAAATTTTCCCTATCGTCTTAATTCGCGTCAACGAATGGAGTTTGTATAACAGCGTAAGTTCCTTCCATTCAAACAAATGTAACCATTTAAAAGATTTCCCGTTAAACTGGATATTACAGGCCGGATTTTGTTATATCGTTCATTACTCTTCAGCCCAGACTGTTGGGAACGACAATATTAAATTATACCATGTGTAAAGCTACGCTGTTCAACAACAGTAACCATTAATAATACCATTAATAATTAATAAATCTATATGCGTTGTCACTGAAAGTAATGCCCAAAAACTATTTGATTTGAACATTCATCGTTTCAACCGTTCTTCACTGAAACGACCGAACAATAAAATAAAAGGATGATAAACAAATAAAGAAGCAATGAGTCATCGTCTTGAAAACGGCATTTAGTACTTGACTCGTCCTATATTTTAATGGCGCTGATTAAAGTGCTGCTGCAAAGCTAAGCGACCCATTTCAAACATAATTTTGATGGAAAGGACGTTGCTGCCCTCGACGAGTGAGGGAATAATAAATAGGACGTGGCGAGGGTAATTATGTCGTGTAGTAAGTCGTGTATAATAAGGTTACGTCCAATCGATTGATCCGGGTGTGCCGTACGTGGACAGCTATGTGGTGTAGGCTCTATGTACAGCGATTGCTACGGTCCTTTCCTGCCACCTCATCCAAGATGCTGAATTTTTTTTTTTGCCCAAGCAGTTTGTTAAATGGAAATGCATTAAAAATAACACTGGTTTTACGATTCATTGGTTATTTGGTTATGAGTCGGGCTACCAATGGGTTCACTAAAGTTGGATCTGAAACCCGTTACTATTATCATAACGTTGATCCAGTCTGAGCTTGATGGGTATTTCACGTTCGAACCTATTTTGTTGGGCTTTTCAAGCCGCATGCTGGACCAAAAATATTGATGTCGTAACCAACACACAAAAATTTACAAATAAATCGAATATGAATGAAATTTACTCTCCGGAAAGAAATATAAAAAATTTATATAAGAAACCAAACAAACTGATATACGAATAATATATAGACTCGTGTCTTTGTTGGGATTGTTGGTACGATATTTCTAATGAAAGAAAAAGGACTTGAGTGGAGAAGTAGTCGGCTGGATCGGCTAATTCCGAAGAATTGGATCTTTCGAGATTTCGTGCGCATTTTCGTCGTTTTAGGATGTTTTGGAGTTTTCGTCGAATATTACCGCATATCTTTGATTCAACAACTAAAATTACATTGGACTGATATAAATAGACATGTAAAACGAACAATAATGTAAGAGTGGAAACGCTTTATTATTGTAGATTTTGGGAATAGAGATTTCATTCCAACCTTTAAGGGTTTTCTTTGTGTTCATTGGATGAAATTAATAAAGTTCTATTTGAAGAGAATTGATTGTTTTTTTTTTTTATACTTCTTATCTCTTCTCAAAATAAATTGTATAGGGATCCTTGGGATAACCCTAACATTTTTATTATTTTACAATGGACAAATGCTAACTAGATTAACACTAATCGGGTCGGACAATTTTAATGCTGTTTTAATTGAAATTATTTGTAGATTTATTCGTACCTTAGCAAGCTATTCAATCAAAATTCAAAATGTTTAAATCCAACTGCAGCCGTATTCTAAACTTTTGTTAAGAAATAATCTACTGCTGAAAATATGAAAGCATGTAAACAAAATCAGCATTTCAAAGTACATTATTTCGTCTGCTATTACTGTGAAAAACCAGGTCCGCTAGTTAATATTTTGCCGCAATCTAAAAAGAGATAAAGAAATGATGAAAGCATAGAGGAAGACAAGGACACGCTTAAGGAATGCAGCGATAATAAGATCAATTTTGGTATTAGTAATGATATGCTCTGTGTTTACGGAAAAAAAAGGATGAGTGGGTGTTTGACTCGGGTGCATGTTTTTACATATGCAATCAAAAGGAAGCATTCAATGTTTATAAAGAGCAAGAAAGCAAGGTGGAGTTAGCTGATGTTGTAGATGTTAAGGTAAACGATAGAGATTTGGTTAGGCTGAAGATGTATGGTGGAAGGATGATGAAATCACGGGAGTTAAGCATTTCCCAGAAATAAAGAAGCATTGTGTTTCAACGGTACAGTTGTAAGAAAAAGGCTGGAATATTTCAACTCAAGATGGAGTCAAAAGGGTCTGGAAGGGTAATAGGAAGATGCTACGCGTAAAATAGAAAATGTAACAACCCATCTTGAAATGGGCCTAATTTTTGACCTAGAAAACGACTATCAAACCTTAGACTCATTTCAAATCTGGCTGTAGGTTGGTCAAATTGATTTAAGGAATAATACATAGAGCTATCTATCTACACATCACAATCTCACAACAGAAGGATAAAATATAATATTAAAAAAGTACCTATTTATTTAAAAATTCAGATGTAAAAAACAAACAACATAAAGGATAAAATAGATTATTTCGTCTGTTATTACTGTGAAAAAGCAGGTCGCTGGATGATATTTTGCCGCAAGCTAAAATGAGATATAGAAATCATGAAGGCATTAGAGGAAGACAAAGACAAGCTTAAGGAATGCAGCGATAACAAGATCAATTTTGGTATTAGTAATGACGTGCTCTGTGTTGATGGAATAAAAAGGAGTGAATGTTTGACTTGGGTGCATGTTTTACATATGCAATCAAAAGGAAGCATTCGTTGATTATAAAGAGAAAAAAAGCAAGGCGGAGTTAGCTGGAGATGTTAAAGTAAACGGTAGAGGTTCGGTTAGGCTGAAGATGTATGGTGGAAGGATGGTGAAATCATGAGAGTTAAAGCATTTCCCAGAAATAAAGAAGAATCGTGTTTCAACAATACAGTTGGAAGAAAAAGGCTGGAATATTTCAACTCAAGGTGGAGTCATAGGGGTTTGGAAAGGTAATAGGGAGATGCTACGCGTAAAATAGGAAATGTAACAACCTGTCTTGAAATGGGCCTAATTTTCGACCCAGAACTCAAACCTTAGACTCATTCCAAAGCTGGTTGTTGGTTGATCAAACTGATTTAAAGAATAATACATAGAGCTATCTATCTACACATCAGAATCTCACGGCGGAAGGATAAAGTATAATATCAAAACAGTACCCATTCATTTAAAAATTCAGACGTAAAAAACAAATAACATAATCTCACATAACAACATCAAATATTCACGGTACAATATCTCAAAATACCATCTTAATGAGTGCATCAGAAATATAAAAATAACATAGATAGCTAAATAATTACCGCAAGTCCACGTCTGTGCCACCGTCTCCAATAATTTGCATCATCATCTCTAACCTATGTTGTAAAGAAAAAGGAGTCAGAACAACAATGTCCGATGAATAAAAATCTCGTGCTTTCCTATAATAGTACTTGGGTAGTATAATTTTAATAATAATATGTCTTCCGTATCCTAACTATATTGTATTCTTTCAACTATAAGCCCTAAGGCTTTCCCAGTCCAACTCCATAACCATTACTCTTTTAACCCAATAGCCCGATGTATTGTCAATAATGCCCTAACAATGCAAGAGATAGCACCCAAGCCACTTAATACCTTTTAATGGCAACTGTAACACCCCTTAAAATTTAATAACAAATTAGATAATCAAAACAAATTAAAAATGAAATTTTTATAAATGTCATAATTTGACCATGGAAGTTATACCATTGCATTCATGATGATTTTTTGATCAATTTTCATATATAATATGTTGAACTCGAAGTTCAAATGGAGAAGTTATGGACATTTGAAGTTTCCGAATTTAAAATAATTCAAATGAGTTTAAATTTGAAATTTGAAATATTTGAGTTTTGAAAAGTTTAAAATTTTAATTTAAATAATTAATGTTAGAGTTACTTAACGTTTAATTAAGCAATAGAGTTGATAATAACGTATGAATTAAGCAATAAATATAATAAAACGGAAAGAAATATTCACGGTCGAAAGGTAAGGACCAGTCGACCATCTAGGAACGCGGTCGACCGCTTGTAGATGAGCGGTAGACCGATATTGGAGTGCTGGCGGCAAGGGTTTTGTTATTTTAACAATCCGGATTTCATTATTTTTAATCCGACGATTCTGGTTTCTTCTTATCTCTATAAATAGACCTCTCCGGCCTCCACTTTTTAACATAAAATTATGTAGCAACATCAAAGTTCTATAATATTCTTTCCCCTTAGGATTTCGGAAACAGTAAATTTTTTGGTAAGTATTATGATTACTGATCTCTAATTTAAATTAAATTCCCAATGTCCTATGTATCTATTGATTTCTGAAATCTAATCTATATGTACAATCTATTTGTTGTATATTCAAAAGGGGGAAGATCTAACAGAGAATTATGAACGGTATAGATCAGATCCCATCTTCTTCTTCTTCTTCTTCTTTAGATTCTAGAATCGGTTAGGATTTTCAGTAAGAGGTTTAAATGTTTAATTCTTTTGATTTTTGATTCCATTCCTCTCTAGTTTCTGATTCTAGATCTAATTTCTATATACAATTCACTTTGTTGATGTTTGAACCAAAAATGGTACAAATACCCAGAAGTTTATGTAGAGAATAAAATATGAAGAAATGTAAATGAAAATGAGAAATAAACAAGACACGATTGTTTATGGTGGTTCGGCAAAGCAAGGCTTATGTAACGACTCGGTTTTTCAGTCGTTCGAATTTAGAATATTTACTTGAATTTAAATATTGAAAAGTGAATTTTACTAGTTAAATTAGTTAAATAATCGAATCTTGAATTTAATTTGAATGAAAATGATTTATAAAGCTGATTTAAATTCTAGTTGAATAAGAATGAAGTTAGCAAACTTTAGAATTGAATTAAAAGTGAATAAGCAGAAATTGAAAATTTTATAATTTAAATTAACGTGTGAAAATAGTCATTTTCGACATTGTCTTGGATTTTGATGAAACCGGTTTCATTGGATCCGTAAGAGTGAGTTATTATAGAATTTTAAATTTCGTGTCGATCATACTTACGTTTGGTCGTGCAAAGCTGAAACGCATAGAAATTTGTTTAAGTAATTTTAATTAAAATAATTCAATTAAAAACCTATCTTCCAAATACGATGGATTTGGATTCTGATATATATTCCATTGTGTTCGAAATATGGGAAAATATTATGAACGTTATGCGGCATGCTTCGTTCGGAGTTCGAAAAAAATTGAAGATGAATAGTGTTTTGTAGTTGCCTATATAAGGACCCTAAACTTCAAAACTCTAGCCTATGAAACCATAGCCGCCACTTATATTTCAATGGCCAGAAAATTCCGATTCTCTTCCTTGATTATCTCTTAATCCAAGCGATATCAAGCTTCGATTCCTAAATGAAAAATGTAGAGAGCGTCAAGATTCTCTATCCAACGGTTGTGATGTGCTAATTCGTCGCGTACAGGCCAGAAACGACCGCGTTTTGGCAGCGTTCAAACGTATTTTCCTAGGCCTAGGGGGCACCAAGCTCGAGAGGGTCGGAGGCGTGGGTGCGCTAGAGCATGCTCTTCGGTGTGGTGGTCTCTGATCGTCGTCTGGTAGCTTGTGGGTGGCGCGACATGAGAAAAATCAAATGTGATTATGGGTTTCGTGAGTTACGGGGGGGGGGGGGGGGGGGAGGTTAATGCGTGGAAGAAAACGGTCTAAAAAGTTAATTAAGGTTAATTTATTTGCTAATGACGTTGTTCATTATTTTATAATTCGTGTAACTTATAAATGTCATAACTTCTTCATAGGAGGTCGAAATCAGACGAAACGATTTGCGTTGGATTCATATCTGAAAATACTACGCTATGGAGATGGTTTGGATGGATTTGGAGCAGTTGGATTTTAGGTTAAAATTAAATGTCTGATTAATTTTAATCCAAACAAAACGCTGCAACGATGACTGCAAGCAAAGTGAGTAAAACTCACTCTCTTTGGCCCGTTTATATTTTTATATAAGTGGAAATATTTTTATTATGTTGTTTTTGATGACTATTGGATGTTATATATATATGTATATATGTATATATGTATATATTGGATGTTTGGATATTATGCTATAGTAGTCAGTAGTTGGATATATTCCTGCATATTGGAGCAAATGAGACCCTATATGTTCCCATGTATAAGCGGATGACCGTTTGTACGCGCATCTATGTCGAAGCAGACGTTATACATATTCTCATATGCATATTTGTTGCAGGTTACAGGTTGGAGGGATCCAACAAGATTCCTCACTATGGTTGATGTTTATTTACACATGTTGCTATATATGTTGTATTATGTGATATTTGATGTGATGGATGTCATGATTACTATTACTGATGTGAATCCCCTTATTTAGTACTTTTGCAGCATTAGGCCACATTTTTGGAATTTTAAAATATAAAAATGATGATTTCAATTTAAGAAGGATTTCAGAGTGATTTTGAAAATATATATGTTTTAAGAATTTTTGAATTGTTAAAGAAATGAATTTATTTTAAATAAATAAAAAGTTATAATTTTTATGTTATAAAAATTATGTTTTTGTGAAATATACCTAAATATAATTTTTGAAATACGAAGTTAGCTATTTTGTAAATAAGTTAAATTGACAATTTTGAACTTATTATAAATGGTTTATATATAAGATTTATATAATTGATATTTTATAAATAAAAGTAATGGGATTATAAACAAGTTTTATAAGTGTTAAAATGAAGTTATAAATGAAAATTTATAAGTAAATGAGATTTATAAAGTAAGGAAGTTATAAAAGGAATATTATTAATAAAGAGATTTAATGAAATAAATTTTATAAACGGTGTTTTATAAATATTAGAAATGGAATTGTAATCAAATTTGTATATGGATTTGTAATTAAAATTTAGAAATGAATTTATAATGGACTTTATAAATAATGTGATTACAAAAGAATAAATCTGTAAATAAAGAGATTTTTAAGTAGATAAACTTATAATGGGATTTTGCCACATAAATGAGATAAATGAGAAATTGGTTAATAAAGAAATTTTATAAATGGTAATTTTTATAAAATAGAAATGCGAATTATAAACACTGTTTTATAAACGTGAAATCAATTTAATTTGATAAGCTAAGTATGGATTTTTATAAAAGGAAATATATTCACGTTTTCAAAGAGAATAATTCTTTCAGCGAATGTTTTGGAAAGTGATATTATAAAATGGAGTTTAAATGGTTTGAAAATGAAATATAGAAATGTATTTCAAATATTGAAATGGTTTTGAATATTATCTTTTTAAATATAATTTGAAGTGAATAATTGGAAAGTGATTTGATTTATAAATGATTAATAAAATCAGGCGCAGTGACTACTTATGTGCTAGATTTTGTTTGTTGCTTTGATAGTCAAATAACCGACTATCAAATTTGGCCATTTTAGTTTCTCGACTTGATGTAGAAACTAATTAGTCATATACTTAGTACGTAACCGAATGTGTAGGCTTGATTATCGTTTGTGTTGAGAATGTTGATCCATGTAGTCCAGAGTGATTACTCCAATCTATCGAGCTTCCTTCTTGGCCGAAGGATAGCAAGTTGAAAGTTGGAGACGTGATAAGTCTATGAGACTTGGTTTCTGTTTGAGGTTGAGAAACGCTTTTGCGTTGTTGGTACGAAGAGACTGAGATCTGATTTATATAAAAACCATTTCGGACCAACATATAGGCGACAATTGTGCAGGTTCGTCGATGATATTGATATTTAGGATTTTCATAGTGAAGGAATGCTTGTTGATCATTTGGGGTTAAAATCCCAATATACATATAGTAGCAGTAGTTTCTTCGTTATGAAATATTCATTACAAGGGTCGTCGCTACTAATCCTATAGGTTGTGGTAGGAGAGTACCTTCGATTTGTCCTGTTGCTGGACAACTTGTACGGATGAGTATCTGACATTGCATATCTAAGATTACGTACATTGGTTTTTACAAACATACATCTGTTGTGGCGGAGAAGGCAACTTCTCTTAACTTAACACACTCCTTAACACATACGAGCTCAAGGGTTGTACTTTTTTGGAAGGCAATTAGTAGTCAACGGGAATGGAAATGTGGCATTCAAAGATGATGATGATGTGATATGTGAAAGGTAATTGATACCTCTTTAGGCCTTACTCCCCAAAAATGATTGAAACAGAGATAGAAGCAGCAAGGCTTAGTGGGTCGCTCCTATTAGGATATGTCATTACCCTTTTAGATATACTTTTACACGCTATGACATCGTGTATCTGATTATTGTTGATATGTATGATTGTGGCCACGGATTTAGGTCGGTAACGACTGGAGTGATGACATATTCGGTAATATCCATAAAAGGGTAGGCCGGTCTTGTGTTGGTGTAGGCGCCCAATATCTGACCCTAGGTACATCCCTCTAGAGGTGTACCGAGTTTGGCTCGGAAAGGAAGTACCTTCACCTAGTCATTTGTATGGAATCCAATATCCACTACGTGCCTGCCATTTTGTTTGTAGAGCCTAGTTTTGTTGGGATTTAATAATGTTAACAATTTCAGCTATGTTGATTGTTATTCATATAATAGACACTATTATAATATAACGTGATTTGATATGAAAAGGTTTTGGTTATTGTAAGGGAAAAACCTGTTTGTTTTTATGTGTAGATGTGGTCTTACGAGATACCTTTTATTTTGATAATGCAAAAGTTTTGATAAATTTATAAATTCAGTTGAGATGTGTTTTTCTCACGCTAGTTTACCAGACTAATCCGGGCATTCTTCTCTTTCAATGCTCGGGTCAGACCGAGTATATTTACAGGCTCAAATTTGGTGCTTTTGGAGCTTCAGCAGGCGAGTTAGAGATCTTCATGTCGTATACATGTATCTGTTTATTTGTCCGCTGCTTTGTATTGTTGTTGTTGTAAATTATCAGCATTTGTGAGGACGGGTAATTATAACTATCTAAGCCGATGATTACTTATTATGTACTCTGATATTGATTTATGTATATTAAAGTTTCTCTTTGTAAAGATTATTGATCTACATTATATGTTATTCCACTACGATGTGAGATTCTGTATTGTTTTGGTTTTGGTTTTGGTTTTGCTTCTCACTCTTCTTTTTCTCTTCTCTTCTTCTTTCTTCTCTCTTTCTTCTCACCCTCTTTTTTCATTCTCATGATCATCTGCAATTCTGTTCGCTTTGAGTCAACATGTATGGTTTATTGTCGGTTCAGATGGTACATATTTGCAGGTCGTCACAGCTTACGTCCACTTTAAGATTTTATTCCTTATATTTGACTTGGAGGCAAAAGTTTTTATGGGTCGGTACAAATCCGACGTTAAGATTTTCAGAATTACAAGAATACAAAGTAGAGAAAAAGTAGAGCCAAAAGATCCTAAAAAATGAGCCATACCTTTCTATTTATAGAGGTATGGAGCCTAATATCTCGCACAAAATATCTCTAAACCTTTGTTCATGATTTAGACCAATTCCTCTAAGAAAGTAGATGCCAACTCATCGTTTATATGAGAGGGTACAACTCTTAGGTTAGGGGTCGGTACCAACCCATGGGATGGCCAACATGGAAGTTTTCAATTCTTCATCTTGGCCCGTCTAGCGGTTAGCTTCATAGTTCCATAGTTATTTGCACTAATATTAGCTTGCTTCTGGGTCCAAATATGGAGTTATGGAAGTACAAATTGCAGTTTCATGTGTTCGTGGAGATCGATGGAGAATTGCATTGAATCAATAGAAGGATATTGGAAGTAGGCACTTGGCATCAAGCAAAGGTCACATGCAGATGATGGGATATACCTGAGGTGGAGATAGGACACGGTACCAACCCATAAGGTGGGGTCGGTACCGACCCCTAACTTGGGTGCATTAGTTGTCTTCTTGGTTTGGGTTGTTTTGGCTTTGACCTTATGATTGTGTTCATGTTTGATTTCTGGACTCTTGGGTTATCACTCTAGGCTTCTCGCCTTGATAACTTGAAGCTTGATCTGCCAAATCCGTCCAAATATTGCATGGTTAAAAGGCTGGATAACATTTTCCTTCCAAAGTACATCTCATTTCAAACATGATGTCCTTTGAATCGAGACAAGTTAGAATTGCCATGATGGTCTTCACTCTATGTTTTGAATGATTGTTATCCTTCTGGTGAATTATTGTAGTGAAAATTTATGTCCATTGACATCCATTATGGTGCTCTATTGGCATTTAAGATTATAAATTCGGAACGTATTCTCGTGATCCGTCATTCCAAGTTTGATGATTTTAAACCAATTCCATCCATGGATCTCCCAGTTTTGGATTTTATTTCCCTTTGATTCTAATCGTCAGGTATTGGGTGTGTATGTGTGTGTGTATTCATACTTTCACAAGCATGTTATCTAATAGGAATGAATGCTTGTACATTGTCAATCATGTGCGTCTGCATAAGAAACTATCCACATGCATACACACACACACATATATATGCACTTAGGACTCAACATTGACCCATAGCGTAGGGGTCGGTACCGACTTGAGAATTTTCTAAGTCTTATTGCCAAGACTTCGAGTCCAGTATGTTATCAAGCTCATGCTCTTCGCTTTGACTTCTTACCTGTTCATTTCCTTTGCCAATCTAAGAACTATCAAGCTCATGCCATCCATCTTTCAAAATAAAACTTCCCTCACCTTGGATCGCTAGTGTCCATCACCCACGGACCCATCTACCCAAGCCTCACTATTGTTGGACTTAAGTCGTCTTCATAGATCCGAACCATCTCCTACTAACCCAAGCCCTAATCTCGATTTCGTGAACATACCTGATTCTAAGCCTTGCCTTAATTTGCATAGGTTGGTGTTAGACTCGAAGGTGGATGAATGGACGCCGATGGCCGTGAACGTGGATAGAGCTTCCATGGTTGGTCATGAATTTGAAGTCGGTGAGTATGTGGGAAGAGCGATGGATTTCCTTTAGGTTTTGGAGATGTACAAATCTAACACTTAATCGAATTTTTGAATTTTTTATTCTCATTATTCCTTATGAGCTAGCGACCTCTTCTCGGCCTTGAACTTTCTCCAAAGCACAGTCAATGATGTGAGACTTATCGAGATGGTCGGCGATAATGGTCACATCGAGTGATAACCGGAGTTTAAAAATAAACTGTTAAATAATATCGAAAACTTGAACTACACAACATTGCATGGCGTTGCACCAGAATCCACTTTTGCACGGGGCTACAACTTGCACTTAATCTTCCAATGTTGATTATCTGACAAGTTTTTTTTATTGAAATGGTCAAAGACGTTCTAAACATCTTATTGCACAAGCCATATGTACATCCATTTCAAGGTATGTTGAATTCGATGTCGTGTCAAGTTCAACTACGACTCCACATGCACAACAAACTATGGTAAAGCATTTACAACAACAAGGAAATCCATAAGTAAAATAGAAATTTCTATAAAATCTTGTTGAGTCGACAGATGGGCCAAAGGTAGACCCCACACTCGACACCCTCGAGGATGTCGTGATTTTAGATGATCCCATCGATTCTATTACCTCCAAAATCAATAAAGGATCTCTTTGAAGAATATGAAACAAGCATGAATTCCATTCGATGACAACTTGGTCCCATCTCACGATCAAAGAGCTCATAATCCCCTAGAGGGTTATATAGCCTATAATTGATACATGGGCTTAGCGGGCTGCGTCCCACCATTCAATTAATTCAACCACTGATTTTTTGAATTTCACGAGGCTTGCTCCAACCCAACTGCAATCGAATAGCCATGCCTTTCTCCTTGGTGCATATATGGTTTTAACTGAACACTTACATCGAGCACCAAGAAATGAGGAGATTCAGTATATATGCAATTTCAAGAGTCAAAAAGAATGTCCATCCCTAATCTATCTAGAACCGATCAAAGGATGCAGAGTAGTCTACGACACATGGAACAAGTTGAGCTGTTTCAAAACTGAGTGGTTCTATGTCCGCTATCCGCCCTTGTATCAAAATTTTCCTTTCAGATGAAAATCTTCTCGCCTACAGCTTGTTAGAAGAGGGACGCAGTACTAGCATCGTCCAAATAGCTTCCAGTGATGGAAACGATGACGATGCTAGCAACCTGCTAGAAGGAGGCTAGGTCGATCTAGATTTGGCCCAAGCCCCAAGTCCTGGGGTGGAGTTGAAGAAAATATTGAACAAGTACCAGAAGACACTGAGGAAGGCGAAATTATTAGTGAAAGTGGCAAGGCTAGCCAGAATAACATCGATGCGGTTCATGAGTCTTGACCTGAACAATCTAGGGCAATCAACCGCCTATTTCGAAGAAGAGGTTAATCATGAAAATTTCCAAGGCATAGACTTCTATCCATCCACCACTAGCCATAAATGTAGAGAAACTCCATCTTTTCCTTCGACAAGCACATTCGCTGGCTTAGGACCAACTCCTACCGAGTTTTGTTCTTTCGATGTGCGTAATATTAGTGCTAAGGGCATCGACTCCCCTATTCATGTCAATAAGCACTTCATACCTATCAGCATAGGAGAGGTTACTCCCTTGAGTAAAGCTCCAACTCACAGTCCGTTGGGGTGGACACTTGGACAGTCACACACTTGCGCACTTCATAACACTTGTAGTTGACTTGTGTCCTTGCTTATTGGATCTAACTTGTTCTTTTTTTCCTTGCAGGATCCATAGAGAAAAGGAAATACATTTATCGATCTTTAGAAGAAAAGCATCCCAAGCACAAAGACCTCGACCGAGTTCGTACCATTAGGGAAGTGGTCGCAATTATGAGTCAGGATATCGCCCTAGCCGAGATAGAGATGACCGAGATAGAAGCGGTTATGACAGAGATCACTCATCACATAACTTTACTTCCAAGCGTCGCCCTAAGTCTAGATCACCTCCTTCTAGAGGTCCATATAGGCAACCTGATCGTCGCAGTGTCATCCTGCCTAGTGATGCTTCATGTTCCATTTCTACCTTCCATCAATGTGCAACCCCCAGTGCCATCTCACTCCAATCGATCTTTCGACCACATACATCACAAGAGTGGCTGTGAAACTTCCCAGCACAAGCCTAGCAAAGTAACTACTATGGTACCACCTATCTCTATGGAAGAACAGCTTGCAACCAACACCTAAATGGTCAAACTAAAGAAAGAATTTCCAATCATTTGCTTCGATGGTCTTATTTTTGTGCTTAATTTGAAAAGAATCCCTGTTGACATCCAAAAGATGACCATCAATTGCGTGGTCGATGTTCATAACCAGTATAATGAATGAACGAAGGTATCTGAGAAAATTTCCAAAGTCTTCATGGATAGGCAACCAGAGATCAACAATTAGAAACCCATCGAAGCTAATAATAAGAGAATCATTGCTAATCTCGATCCTAAGATCAAGAAACCAGGAATATACCGAGCAGAAGATGAGAAGGCCAAGGAGGCCACTAAA
Source organism: Allium cepa (assembly GCA_030765085.1). Taxonomy (NCBI): domain Eukaryota; kingdom Viridiplantae; phylum Streptophyta; class Magnoliopsida; order Asparagales; family Amaryllidaceae; genus Allium; species Allium cepa. The sequence goes on from CM060934.1 coordinate 211,779,493, forward strand.
GTAATCAAGAAGAGTGGATTAAGCATCAAGATGAATAGAGAAGGCTTTCCACTGAAACCGTGCTTTGGTAATGGAGAGGGATATCACAAACAAAAATGCGGCTGAGCTGAAAACTAAGCTAGAGCTTGAAACAAAATAAAAAGATGATGCTCTCCAGCATTCTCAAACTTATGTTGATGAGTTGCTCGATGCCAAGGAAAAAAAGACAAAGCGCTTGAGCATGCTAAAGATGTTGATACAATTTTCAAAAGAGAAGTTGAGGCTATAGAACAATGTGCATAAGAACGTGTGATGGAGAAGTTTCAACCGTTGCTGAACCAGTACAATGCCAATGTGCTCAGATTTCGAAATCTTGAGTGGTTCAAAGATGATTACCCAGAATCCTCACCCTAATTTGGGAGTGGATTTTTAAAGAATAATAAGCTTTCTTCGAAGGTGGCGAGGTGGCTTGGAGCAGCCGGATAAAGAAGTCTTGGTAGGAGATGGGCTGAAAATTCTAAAAGATGGCCGGCTTATTATTCATCTAGTGCTTGCCTCGACAACACATAAAGACTTGGGCAAAGGCTCCGAATCAATGACAAATGATGCTACTGCCAGCCAAACATTTGGTTTCCAAGCTTCTCTAACACCTTGGTATGATCTCAAGAGGCCTGAGATCCACAGGCCTAACATTCTCTCTTTGATTTTTGAAGGGATTCCGACAACACTTTATCCCTCATAGAAGTCCAAAATGAAGAAGGTATCCCATTGACTTCTCTTGTATTCTAGAAAGTTTACGCGTCATTAATTAACATTGCTAATCTCTCTCTTTTTGTTCCTCAAGCCTTAGGTCAACCCCACATTGCTCCACTTCCCGACAAAGACTGTCATTCGGGACTACAAGTGCCTGTAATAGAATCAGTTACTATTACCACTTCGATATTCCAACCATCTCATTTGAAGAATCTCCTAGCCTTAATGAGTAGATGATTGACACTTTGTTGGATGAAGAAGCTATCGGGACTTAGGAGACTCAGAAATGAAGATGTTGCATTATTGGGGTCTCCATGCCCATGTTAGGTCCTACCATGCACTAGCTTGAGCTGGAACTTAGGAAAGACATCCTCCTTGCCATAAAGATCAAGTAGGAGAAGATGGAAGCCAACCCTCCTCCCTTATCCATCACCTTGCCTGGGCAGACTACCTTTGCTCCAGTCCATGTTCCTTTGCCTAGGAGCGATCAAAAGCACACCTATAGGATCCTCGCAAAACATTTAGACCTCCATTTCTCTGCCTGGGAATGCTCAAAGTGTCCTTGCTGGATCATCGCAATGTACTCCACCCAAAGGTAAAGGAAGCAGGGGAAAATGAGGAAAGAGAAAAGATGAGGGCTCCAGTGATGTATCTCCAAGTGCTAAGAAGAAGAAAGGAGAACAACGCCGAAAAAATGAGTGCTGGTTTGTTTTATGGACATGGACTCTTTTTGGTTTTTTCTGGTTTTGTGCAGGTTTGACCCCAGTGCCTTTTGTTTTTAGTGTTAATAACACTTGTACATAGTTCTCTCCATTTTCATGTGAATAGCAAAGGTTTTTTTCGTTAACTCCTGTATGGATTTGTTCAAGTACTTATGAAATACACTTTCCACTTAATGTAATTGCGATCTATTCCTTTTAGTTATTATTGTCGGACCAAATCCTTAGTCCGCTTTATAATTTTATGGCCTTTCGTCGCTCTTGCAAACGTAAAGTAATTATTGAAGTGCCAAACTCTTGGCATTAGTTGGAGTAAACCACTTAGTACGGCGGCTTGGGTATCCTTTTCTAGGATCATAATTTCCGATTGTGCCAATCTCTGGGCACTAGTCTAAATTAACTTATTATGGTTCGCACATCTACGTCCAGGATGTACACTTTCAATCGCGCTTAACTCTGGGTATCGATTCAAAGTTCATAGGTAAGATCCTACTTTAAGCTTGGCATGGATCTTCAGCTTTGCCTACTTTGGGCAAAGTGTTAAGAGTTGGACATTCTTGTCATGTCCGCTTTAGTTTGTACTCCCTCCCCCAATCCTAGGACAAGAGTTGAGTGAATGAACGGTCTTATCATGTACGTTTTGAGTTTATACTCATGCCCCCACACTAAGGGTGAGAGTTAGTGTACATACGGTTGTGTTACATACAGTTTGAGTTTATACTCCTTCCCTCAATCCAAGGACAAGAGTTGGCTGACGGACGGTCGAGTCATGTCCATTTAGTTTATACTCCTGCCCCCTATCCGTGGACAAGAGTTAGTTGGTATCTATCTTTGGATACCAAGAAGAACTTCAATGGTTCGATCATGAACAAGAGCAGTTTTGGTTGGCACCTAACTCCAAGTACTTGCAAATCTGCATTATATACATATAGATTCATTTGAGTCGGTCAAGTCACAAATCTTAAGTATTGGATAGATAGAGTCTTTATCTCGAAAAGCCATTTTATTACATAAAAGACGGGAAAATGACAGAATTTGTCTTATTATACAGCTACAGCCAATTATTTACGAATTTATTTCTAACTGAAATAGCATCATAAGTGCTTGCTATTCCACGCCCTCAGGTGCGAAATCTCGTCTGTCATCGCAAGCCTAAAAGTTCCATCTCTAAGCTTCTGCTCCATTGCATACGAACCTTCCTAGGTCGGGTCCAAGTTTCCAGGGCTAGGGAAGATTCGTTTGAGAACCAGGTCGCCAAATTCGAAGGTCCGATTCCTGACCTTAGTGTTGTAATACTGTATGAGTTGGTGTAGGTGTGCAGCTGCCCTCAACTCATCTGTGTCGCGCTTCTAATCGATCATATCAAGAGACTCTAAACTGAGTTGCTCATTAGTTCATAGATCGTAGTGAATCACTCGACGAGAAGGTACTTTTGATTCAAATGGGATCAAAGCCGCTGATCCATAAGCTATGGTGAATGGAGAGTGGCCAATTGTTGATTTTTGAGTTATTCGATAAGCCCATAGTACTAATGGAAGTTCATCGACCCACTTGCACTTGGCTTTTTCCAACCACTTTTTAAGAATGGACTTGATGATCTTATTTACAGCCTCAACCTATCCATTCGCCCGAGGATGTGCTGTCGTAGCAAATCTCTGCTCTATGCGATGCCAATGGAAGAAATCTTTAAACTTAGTAATGTTGAATTGGGTCCCGTTATTGGTAATGATTGCCATGGAACACCAAAATGACAGATGATATTCCGAATAACAAAGTTGATTCCTTTCTTTATGGAGATCAGGGCCAATGGCTCCGCCTCAGCCCATTTGGTGAAGTAGTCAACTGCAACGATGACATACTTCGCGCCACCTTTAGATATCGAAAACACACCGATGATATCAATTCCCCGGACTGCAAATGGCCAAGGACCGACCATTTGAGTAATCTAACAGGGCCTTTGGTATTTTAGCAAATTTCTAGCGCTTGTGTAACGACCCTAATTTCGTTTAACATTATTTAGGACATTAATTTGTTAAATTAAATGAAATAATGAAATGGTTAAGGGATTAAGATTTCTGTAAATAAGGGGTAGCCATGCTAACTTAAACAAATAAACTAAAGGAAAATGAAATAAAATAAGTTAAGGTAGCAGATGAGGAGTAAAGTAGGAATAAGTCATATCCTTATACCCTAAACCCTCATACACGTTCATTTTCACATTCAAAACAAAATCAAATACTAGAGAGGCCGGCCACCATTAAGGGAAAAGCAAGAATCTAAGAGAAGGAAGCTTAAGCAACTTAATCCAAGATCAAATCTCAACTCCTTAATCACAAGCTAAAGGTGAATAATATGTTACATCTCACGTTTTCTTATTTTCGACTTTAGATTGAGATCCGAATTATTTTGCAAATGTTTGCCATGTCTTGATTGTTAGAATGGATATGTATGCTTGGTGATGATTTATGTTATTTCATATGGATTTTATTGTATGTTTTAATGTGAAAAACCCATTAAATAACATCCAAATGCCTTATGATTTTTATATAAGGTTAGATATAAATTTTTGGAGATAGGTTTTAAACTTTATAATTTTCTGAATTAATGTGGATTTATTATGAATTTTCTAGTAAAAAAGGGTTAATTGGGTTTAAAATTAATTACAGATTTTTATATTAGCTTTGCATCAGAAATTTATATATGTTAGAAAACATATTAAAAGTGATTTATGGGAATTTTTATGGAATTTTCCTAAGTGTTTAATAGGTATATAAAATTATTTAAGGTATGAGACTTAAATGTTTTATATATTTACTAAAGGAGAAGGGGCATTTTGTAAACATTTTTAATTTTTTACTTCTGAAATTTCGGCAGCACTGTTAGAACAAATAAAGAAGGTTAGTTGAAAATAATTACTTTTCAAAGTTAAAATTCAGTTTCACCATACTTTTGCTGTTTTTCCACTTTCGGCACTTACCTTTCGACTTTATCCTTCCGCCTCCATCTCCATCGAAACCAATGCGCATGGTATCAAAGGCTTGGTATGTAGTGATTTGGACATAGGTGAAAGGTATATAGTCGAAATAGGGGGATCCGAAAGGGTCGATACCTTGCTTTGCTTTTAAAAGGAAGTGCGCCTACTTTTCCTTCGAAAAGAATGCTTTCAAACAAGATAGCTTTATACTTAGTCAATTGTTTTAAAGGATGATTTCAAAAGAGGTTGCGCCTTTTGTTTTATAAAGAAGCTTTCGATGAGGTCGAAACCCCTTGCTGCCGCATTCTACCTTTCGAAGCAATGCTTTCGAAAGGGTTTCTTTGTTTAAAAACCTAAGCCGCTTCCCCTTTGAAGGGAGTGGTTTCGACACCATCCACTTCTTTACTAAGGAAATAGCTTTCGAAAGAGTGCTTTTAACTTAGTTATTTTAAGTCCCTTTGTTCAATTGAAAGTTAAACCCAAAGGTTTCAAAAGGAATGGTTTTAAGTGGTTTCAAAAGGTTGTTCCACATGTTTTTACTTGAACCCAAATGCTTTCGAAAGGTATAAGATAAATGTTTTGAAGGGGCGGTTCCCTAATGTTTCGAAAGGTTTTAAATAGAGGATTTCAAATGTTTTCTAAAGGCATGTTTAAAGTGTTTTGAAAAGAGGATGTCTAAGGTTTTATAAAACTTTCGAAAGGGATGTTTTCAATGTTTTAGAAAAAACTATTGTAGATGGTTTCGAAAGGTATATTTTGGACTTTTGGCTTAAGGTTATAAAGTAAAGTAGATTACTTGTATTGAAATGGGTACTATCAATGGCTTTGAAAGAGGCTATTTAAAGGTTTTAACAAAGGTTTCGAATGTGTTCATCAATAGTGTTTTGTGTAAAGTATATATAACATGGAAAAGTAATTTGATTAAAGCGTAGAGTATATTTTCATCGTTTATGTATGATTTAAAGGGTTAAATCAATTTTAAAAGAAATGTTTTCATGAAAAATTTTGATGGGGTAGTTGACCCTAAGTAATTGACTCGGATATTAGAATACCAGATGAGACTAGTATGAGGTCGTGCCCTATACTTTAGCTAGTAGCCCCTAGCTAAAATAAGTCCAAAATTCCAGTGTGTAGGGCTTTGTCTTAAGTAAGACTAAAATGATGTTACACACGGAAAGGAATAAATAGAGTAGAGATAGGTTATTGGTGAGCCCACAAAACCATTAGGATTATTTGACCTTGGAAGAAGTAAGTTAGGAACAGACTGTCCAAAAGAGTTTCTAATAGAAGTTTGGTTATTTGTTTTAGTAGTTAGCCAAAGAAAACTATAGTATTCGGATAGACAGTTCGTTGATTACCTGATTTGCATGCTTACATGATATTGATATTATTGTTTTAACCAGTCTGGTTGCAGGATTTTGATTTTCACAAGACATGTTTTAAAAAGGGATATTAGTGAGGGGAAACCCGTTCCGCTAAGCAGCATGATCTCACTTAATATCAGTAAACCGATATGCATAGTATTATTCACACTAGGCTTTATGTCTGACTCGAAGTTTATGTTTTTCCCTTTAAACTCTCGGATTCTCAAAATTGATTTGAGTAGGTTGAAAGTTGAGGATTTACATGTTTTAGTAGGTGGATGAATAAAGCTATTAAAGACAGGCATGAGGCTTATGTTAGCTATTTAGGAGTTATTATGTTTTTATTTCCACTGTGATGTATTAAGATAGTTTTTTCTCATTAGTACTCTGATCATCCAAGGGGGCATCTTCATATGTCGCTGTTGGCGTATTTTGTAATAATTATATTTATTCAATGCCTGGGAAATGTTTGGGATTATGTAATTGGATATTAAACATGATTTTGTGAAATGTAATTGGAAAAGTTGTTTTTTAAAAAAATTTGTGATTTTGTTTCACATTCATGTGCTTCTGATATTATGGATACCCTTAACATTACCGAATTATGTCACCGGAAGTTAATACTATAGATGAATGCAACATCTGTAGTGCTTAGCTTTAGGCCTCAAGATAGGGGATGTTTCAACTTGGTATCGGAGTATAGGTTTATGAAAAACTTTAAACTTAAAATAATTTTTGAAAACATAATCCTAAGGAATAGAAAAAAGATTGGGGGCATGGGATAACGCTATAGTAACATACTTGTATTTTCTATATATAAGTATACGCTATATCTCTATTCTCCCATTTCTCTTACACTATCCTTCCGTATCTTAAGAAGACTCGAATGTAGATATGGATACTAGAAGTGAAAGAGTTAATCTTGGTGGGGGAAGCACCACAATTAATGGAAATGCCAGACCAAATATGAGGAGAAACTAGGTCAGGCATATGCTGTAAATGTGGGTGCTGGAGTCCCACAAGTCGACATGGGAGCAATGTATTAGTTCTTTGTAAACATTATGCGGGTGGGAGTTGCTGCAGGAGTAGTTGGGGGAGGAAATCAAGAAGCTCCGATGGTGAATAACTATGTTGTTTTGAGTAGAGATCATGCCCGGCTAGGAGGAAAGTCGTTTATTGATACCGAGGACGCAATTGAAGTGGAAAATTGGCTACTTCATTCCAAGAGGATTTTCACTGATTTAGGACTCAATAATGAGAAAAAGAGGAGACTCACTTCGAGACAGTTGCAAGGAGCTTCACTGTATTGGTGGAACAGTGTTACTACTGGAGTTAATGAGGAGACCATGACTTGGGCTGAGTTCAAAAGGATACTTGAGAAGAGGTTTATGTCGAACGTTGCGAAGTCTAATTTGCTCAGGAAGTTTGCTGAGTTGGAGCAGGGAGATATGAATGTAATTGAGTATGCAACGAGGTTTGAGGAGATAACAAAATATGGCTATGCTATTGTTGATACTGTGATTAAGAGAAATGAGAAGTTCATTTGGGGGTTGAAGCCTAAGGTTGCTAAGGCCACATTACTGCATATTAAGGATCCATGTGATGTTGTTGTTGAGATGGCCTTAATGAATGAAAGGATGCTTGCTTTTCTTTAAAGATATAAGGTAAAGGAAGATCAGGGAGTGTAAAGTTAAAAGATAAAGTTTTTCCATAAGAAATGAGCTCAGAAGGGTGAAGCAGCTAAGAAAGGAAAGATGGAAGTTGTATGCTACAAATGTGATAAGAAAGGGCATTTCACAAATGAATGTTGCTCAGGAGATGGAAAGAAGGTGACCGAGAAGAAGAAAATTAGATGCTTCAACCGCGATCAAATTGGAAATTACAAGAACCAATGCAAGGAGCCAGCTAAGGGTGGAAATGGCAAAGTGTTTGCATTGTAGCCAACTACCTCAAGGCCAACAGCAAAGGAAAAAGGAAAGGCTATGTTAAGAGGTAAGTTTATGATTCATAGTATGTCAATTAGCATTCTATTTGATACTGGTGCATCACATTCTTTTATGTCTCATTGTTTAGTAGATAAGCTTAACCTAGAACCCTCATACCTAGTTACTTCCTTAAGGGTTGCAAATCCGATAGGAGGGTATGCGATTATTGGGATGAGATGTGACCACCTAGAATTTGATTTCTTAGATCATACATTCGTTTGCAGTTTGCATGTATTTGATTCCGTAGGATTCGGAATTATTTTGGGTATGGATTCATTAAGTAAATACGATACTAGGATATTTTGCCATGATGGAAAAATATCACTCAAAACCCTGACTGTAGTGATCAAATTATATATCCTATAGAAAACCCAAGTTTTGAGGTTAATTCTTTGATGGGTGTTGTGGAGATAGAAGACGAGTTGAATCAAGTTTTCATGATTAGGGAATTCACAGATGTCTTTCAAATTGAAGTTGGATTGCCGCCGAAACGAGCTATTGAGTTTCAGATAGATTTGGTACCAGAAGTAGAACCGGTGAGTAGATCGCCAAGCAAGATGAAACCTACTGAGATGAAAGAGTTGAAGGAGAAGTTGGTGGATTTGGATGGAAAGAGTATTATCAGACCAAACAGTTCGCCTTAGAGAGCAGCAATAGTGTTTACTAAGAAGCCGGACGAATCATTATAGTTATGTATCGATTATCGTAAGTTGAATGAGAAAACGATAAAGAATCGATATCCATTACCTAGAATTGATGATTTCTTTAACTAGTTGAGTGGAGCCAGAGTATTTTCCTATTGGATTTGGCGATAGGTTCCATCAGATTTAGAGTGGCAGAGGATAGTATTCCTTTGACGGCGTTTAGAACCAAATATGGACTGTACGAATGGTTACTAATGCAGTTTGTACTAACTAATGCACCAACATTCTTTGTAGATTTGATGAACCAAGTTTCCAAGAGCATTTGGATAGGTTTGTGTTGGTTTTCATAGATGATATTTTGATAGACTCTAAGGATGAAAGAGAGCATGAAGTTCATCTTAGAGTGGTGCTTGAGACGTTGAGGCAACATCAGCTAAAGGCGAAATTTTCAAAGTGCCATTTCTGGAAGAAGGAAGTGAAGTTTTTTGGTTATGTAGTCTCAGAAAAAGGGTTGTCTGTAGGTCCAACTAAGATCAAAGCGGTGAATAATTGGAAGAGACCCAGGACAGTGGCTAAGATAAAGATTTTTCTTGGATTAGCTAGGTATTATTGGATATTCATTAAGGACTTCTCGCGGATAGCGGCACCGATGACCAAGCTAACGCGAAAGGATGTGAAGTTCGTGTGGACCGATAAGTGTGAGGGGGCATTCCAGTAGCTAAAACACTTATTGACTAATGCACCTATGTTAGTTGTTCCACAAGGGAATCATGACTTAGTAGTGTACACGGATGCATGTGGAACATGATTAAGAGCCGTGTTAATGCAAAAAGGTAAAGTGATTGCCTATGCATCTCGACAGCTTAGACCGCATGAGGCTAGGTACCCGATACCCACGATTTGAAATTAGATGGGGTACTTTTTGCATTAAAGGTGTGGAGATAGTACCTTATGGGAGAGAGATTTGAGCTGTATACGGATCATAAGCCGCTGAAGTACTTATTCTCTTAAAAGGAGTTGAATATGAGACAGTAGAGGTGGTTAGAGTTTTTAGCTTCTTATGATTTTGGTATTGAGTACACAAAAAGAAAAGGTAACAAGGTTGCAGATGCACTTAGCAGAAAACATCAGAATGCAGCGTTGGCGATGATAGCTGAGTGGAAATATTTGGAAACATGGACAACATGCAGAGTACATGTAACATCCCGCCTTCTAAAGCCCAAAACTAACCACTACAATGCTGCAGTCATCCGTAATTATTATTTCTTGGCGACCAAATGCGACATAGTTAATATTGATACACTAGAACACACGAATATGTAATCCGCTAAAGCCTGACCAATGATTACCCTTCGATGGTGATAAGTTGTCATATTGGCTTAATTCAACGTTCTATTTCAACAGCCTTCCAGAAGTCTCAGGTCACTGCAAGACTTGTCGCAAAGGCTGGTCGGTAAGAACTTTGACGGATGAGCCCATAAATAAGGAGGGAGCTTTCTCAAAGGGATCAAAAGGCAATATGCGAGCTTTTCCAGCTTTGGGTAGTTTAGTTTTACGACTGTTAACTGCTTACTTACATTATAGATCGGTAGTTGAATGCAAGATTCCTTACATACAAGTACGACGCTCAGGGCATGCACCAAAATTGCCAAGTATATAAACAAGTCCTCATCATCCCGTGGCTTCGAAAGGATGGGAGGTCTCTCCAAGTTATTACTAGAGCTTGGAATGCGTCATTACACTCGCAATTCTATGTCTTTTTTAATCACCTCGAAGAAAGGGATGCATTTATCTGTAGCTCTAGAAATGGACCGAATTAGGGGCGACCTTCCCATTCAAGCTTTAGACCTCCTTAATGTTAAAAATGCGGATTACAGATCTTAAGGCTAGAATAAACACTAGAGGGGGGGTGAATAGTGTTTTAAGGAATTACTAAATCTTTTTGAGTTTATATTAATTTGAACACAAATGTATGCAATATTCAGACAAAGATATGATCACAGAATCAAACATAGATGCAAATATAAAGTAAAAGCAATAAAGAAAAGAAAACACCGGATTTGATACTGATTTGGAGTTACCCTACATTCAGTCCCATAACACAAGTATGGATTTCCTTTCAAAATCATTTTTTTACAATTACACCCTCGATTTCAAGGCCACGAGGTGCACCACTCTAGATTCACAATCCTCTGGGTAGAGATACTTGATTTTACGGGTAACAAGTTCACCCAATTGATTTCCTAGGCTACAATCACACCTTTTCTCGCTTGATTGATTTCACCGGCTACAATCACACCTTTTCTCACTCAATTTATTACAAAGAAGTCTATAACTCCGAATAGCACTGGAATCTTGTTGAGATAGTGATAGAGAATCAAACCAGAAATGAACTAGTTAGATTCAATGGTGATTTCGACAGAGTATTGGTAAAAATGTGTATAAAGAAATGTGGAAGAAGAAGAGGAGTGAAATCAGAAAATTATGAATACAAATTCGTTTAAAACAGCCCATATTTATTGTAGAACAATAGCCATGTCCATTCGTAAAAGGATATGATGAATAGACACTTCTTTTGAAATTCAATTTTTTTGAAACAAACTGCCACCTTGTCTACAAGGGTATGTTGGGGTTGTTGACAGGCCTATAGTATTTTTGGTAATTTATTTTTCTTTGAAAATAACTTCCATCTTGTATTAAAACTATTTTAAAGTTTATAAATATACTTAACTATAGTTAAAATACATAAATAAGTATAGAGAATAATATATATATATAATTATACTATAATTTTATATTTAAATCTAAGTATAAATATTAAAAGTTAAATATATTATAATTAAAAGATAGTTAAAAACCAAGGATACTTTGATTTTGAAGATAAAGATTATTTTTAGGCTAAAAGTATTTTAAAATCAAGATAGATGTTTTTTGATTCTTTCAAAAGGAAGGTTTTGAAATCATTTTGAAAACAAGATATAATTTTGTAAAACATTTGAATAAAAGTTAGTGAATACAAAAAAATGTTCCACTAGATTTTTCGTAGGTTCCATCCTACTTAGGGTTCCATCCCTTTAACAGGCTCGAAGTGGATTCCATTCCACGAATAAAATGGATTGTAAGATGTCAGTGCTTTTCTAGGAGTTTTAACAAAATTCCTAACAATTACTTATTATTGAAATCTTGAACTCTTGATAATCTTGATACTCATGAGTCTTCAATCTTGATATCTTGAATCTCTATACTGTACAGTCTTCATTCTTGGTACCTGCATGGTTATATCCTGCATATACATATATATCTAAACTATAATGTTAGTATTTATATTTTATAATCTTATTCTAAGGTTGTTGTCATCAAAACCAACTTGTTAAGGACTAACAATCTCCCTCTTTTTGATGATGACAACCATTGTTTATAAAATATTACTTCTATCCTAATAACTCCCCCTAAAACTAATAACTCCCCTTTAATTTATGCCTAATTATCCTATTTTATACTTCTCCCCCTTTGCCATCAAAAAAAACTTACTCCAAACTATATAACTCCCCCTTATTCTTGTACTAAAATACCTGCATTAATATAACATACAGTGGATTACATAATAGATAGATCAAGAGATAATTATATTGATAGATATGATAACTAATCAAAGATCATATAAATATCAATGTGTATTTATACATATTATGTTTTGCACACCAATTATCAATCCACATTAAACCAAATCAAATCAAATCAATCTAAGCAATTATTTCAAAGTAATCAAATAAAATCAAACATTACGAGAAACTTCCACCCATCCTTCTTCTCCAAATATAAGGTCTACTTTAATGTCATCCCAATTTTCATTTTCACTAGTGAGAGAGACTGGAGGTTGTGCTTCATTATCATCTTTGTGCGGGGAGGAAATCATCCATCGTATCGTATCGAAATGCTTTTCTTGCTCCTTGATCATCTGCATTTGACTCAACTCTAAGTGTCGCTGGTTACGAAGAATGAAAGAGAGAATATTCTTGAAAGAATTAAGGGTTTCTTCAAGATTCTCGGTTAAACTATGAATTGGATTGGCCATATTTGAGTTTGTGAGAAGAAATATAGATAAAGTAGATAAGAAATGATTTTGAGTGATGAATTCTGGAATAAATATATATTTATAGGTGCATAAATTCGTTTGAAATGAATAGACACAAGGTAGTTATTCAAATTTCAAATTTAAAATGAAAAGTCATTTCTGACCAGTACTTGTCGACATGGGCTAGGGGTTTGTCGACAGGGGTCAGTTAATTTTGATGACTTATTTTGATTTTGTGAATAATTGTGTGTATATATATTTATATAATATACTTGTGAGAAATGCGGATTACAGATCTTAAGGTTAGGATTAACACTAGAGGGGAGGTGAATAGTGTTATAAAGAATTACTAAATCCTTTTGTGTTTATGTTAATTTGAACACAGATGTATGCAATATTCAAACACAGATATGATCACAGAAATAAACATAGATGCAGAAATAAAGTAAAAGCAGTAAAGGAAAGAACACACCGGATTTTATACTGGTTCGAAGTTACCCTACATCCAGTCCCGCACACAAGTACAGATTTCCTTTCAAAAGCAATTGTACAATTACACCCTCGATTTCAAGTCTACGAGGTACACCCTCCAGAATCACAATCCTCTGGGTAGAGATACTTGATTTACGGGCAACAAGTTCACCCAATTGATTTTCCAAGACTACAATCACACCTTATCTCGCTTGATTCAATTCCAAGGCCACAATTACACCTTTTATCACTTAATAGATTACAAAGAAAACTATAACTCTCAATAGCACTGAGAATCGTGTTGAGATAGTGTTAGAGAATCAAACTAGAAATGATCGAGTTCGATTCAATGTTGATTTCGGCAGAGTAATGGTAAGAATATGTATATAGAAATATGGAAGAAGAAGAGGAGTTAAAAACCAGAAAAACTGAATAAAAATTCGTTGAAACTAACCCCTATTTATAGAAGAACAACAAACATGTCCATTCATGAAGAGTTATGACGAATAGACACTTCTTTTGAAATTTAAATTTTGAACTCAACCGACACTATGTCGACATAGTCACCATGGGTATGTCGACATGCCAAAGGATTTTTTGTGTTTTGATTTTCTTTGAAAATAACCTCTATCTTATATTAAAACTATTTTAAACTTTATAAATATACTTAAATACAGTTGAAATACATAAATAAATATAAAGAATAATATTTTGGTATATATAAGATTTTACTATAATTTTATTTAAATCTAAGAATATAAATATTAAAAAGTTAAATATATTATATTTAAAAGATAGTTTAAAAACAAGGATAATTTGACTTTGAAATTAGAGAATATTTGAGGCTCAAAATATTTAAAATCAGAATAGATGTTTTTGATTCTTTTAAAAGGAAGGTTTTGAAATCATTTTGAAAACAAGATAATTTTGAAAATCATTTGAATAAAAATTAGTGGATACAAAACAATGTTCCACTAGATTTTTCGTAGGTTCCATCATACTTAGGGTTCCATCCCTTTAACAGGCTCGAAGTGGATTCCATTCCATGAATAAATTGGATTTTAAGATGCCAGTGTTTTTCTAGGAGTTTTAACAAAATTCCTAATTTTAAAAAGTAAATTACTTGAAATATTGAACTCTTGATAATCTTGTTATTCTTGTTACTCATGAGTCTTCAATCTTGATATCTTGAGTCTCTATACTGTACAGTCTTCATTCTTGGTACCTGCATGGTTAAATCCTGCATATACATATATATCTAAACTTATACTATTAGTATTTATATTTTATAATACATTCTAAGGTTGTTGTCATCAAAACCATCATCTCACGGACTAACAATACTAACATTTATTATGGGTATAGAATAAGCTAGATAACATAAAAGTAATTCAATTTCATTTCATAATAAAATGATACAATGATTAAACATTAAGAACTACATGAACATTCAAATCAAAACAAACTAAAACCAACACAACATGACATGAAAAGATAGAACGAGTTAGAGGATGATGAAGATGAAGATAATCCAAGCTTCTTGCTGACTTTGGAGATAAACTTGTTCATCTTGGATGATATTTTATCCAATTTCTTACTAATGTACTGTTTAAGAATCTGTTGATTCTTAATAATGGTCTTTTGATTTTTGAGTAAGGTTTTGTTGGTTGGATTAGGAGGATAGTCAATACTTTCCAAGGATGTTTCACTTTCTTCTTCTTCTTCTTCTATTTCCATTTCATCCCCTTCTTCTTCTTCTTTCTCCTCTTCCATCTCGTCATGAGCCAAACGCTCTTCCTTTTCGGCAAGAGTCTCATATGGTTGAAAAACATATGGAATTTTCATAAGAGAAATGTTTTTCAACACTTTTCTTGAAACAAATTATTCTCCTTTTAAATCTACTCCAAAATGGTTAAAAATCCGAGTGAGATAGATTACATGATACAAAGTGTTTTCACCCGTTTCAAGATTTTAAGGACAAAATTCATCCAAAATAACTTATACCCAATTAATATCATAATTTCCAAAAATAGTAAAAAGTGCTTTGCAAACCTTTGAGGCCGGATTGTTAAAACTCCCCGATCTTGGGGTCAAAGTATGTTGTAAAAGAAGATTAACAATTCTAGCTTTTGGTCGAAAGTTTCGATTTTTGAATTCAAAGTCATCATTTCCTTCGAAAATGTGATGAAATGTCTCACGATCATTGTCGTCGATAGTAAAACTAGAAAGACCCATTCCCGTGCTCTTGCAATTGAGAATGGTACCCAAAAGATCACAATTTAAGATGATTCTAGTGACTTTGACACTACTCCAAATTTCATCATCATTTCCATTATAAAACCCACGTTTGAGATTTGCATAGAAAATTTTAACAAGATTTGGATAACAAACAAAATCAATTTGTGAATCATCAAAAAGACTAAGAACTTGGTTGTTTGCAAAAAGAGAATCAATTTCATAAGTAGAGAAATCTTGAAATAAAGCAAACTTTCTAGGATGGACTTTTCCATAGTTAGCATAGTTGATATATGCTTTTATAGCCTCCGGATCATTGAAAAGTTGCTCTTTTATCTTTCTAGAAATTCTCATTGTGGAAGAGTTGCTTGAAGAAGCCATTAGAGTAGAGAGTAGAGAGCTTGATATTTTGAAATAAGAGTTTGAATTTGAGAATGAAAGTGAAAAGTTATGATAAGAGATAGTAAATAAATAGATTTTCAAGGGATTGGTTCTCTGGTCAAAATGTGACTTTTTAGAGAACTGAATGAAGTGAAAAGTGGAGGAAAATTCAACATTTGAATTCAAATTTTGAATTTCAAATTTATGTACCCTTGTCGACAACGTGGGGAGACCCTTGTCGATAGGTGTGTTTGAATTTTCATGATTTAATTTCTCTTAAGTATTCTAATATATATATATATATATATATTACTTTTAATGTCTATATATATCTAGAATATTACTAGAATTATAGTATTCCATAAAATATTATGATACTATTTAAATAAAAATAATAGTAAAAAATAAAAAAATAAAAAAAATTTAAAATTCAAACGACACACCAATTCAAAATCAACCAATCAAACATCTAATCTTAAACATGCAATTTCAGCCAATGTATTGTAAACGTGTTACTTTTTCTGACTCCGTTTCTCTGAATTCATCGGAGTCGTGAACTGCCGTGAAACACATATTTGAATTATCTGTCTTCTGATCATCATCGCTTGAGGACAAATCTGAGTCATCTAGAGAAGCAGTAAATGCACGTTTTCGTTTCTTTGCGGAATCATTGATTATAGGAAGATTATGCCTATCTGGATGCGGACTGTCTCTTTTGATATGGCCTGGTTCGTCACATTTGAAACATTTGATATAGTTTGTGCTACATTCTAATTACTAGAGTTCTTATAGTTGTTTCTCTTGAGATTATTCATTTTTCTGTATTTTAGGAATTTTCGAAAGTTCTTGGTCATAAAGGCTATCTCTTCATCATTATCGCTATTTGAGTCTGATCCATCGGTCAATGCATTGAATGCAACTGATTTCTTTTCAAATGTTTTGCTTTCTCTTCTCCCAATCATTTGGACTTCAAACGACATTAGATTTCCAATTAATTCTTCTATCCTTAAGGTACTGATGTCATTTGCCTCTTCGATCGCAAGTGTCTTTTGATCCTATTCTGGAGTAAGAGAATTTAAGATTTTTCTAACTTGATCTTCTTCCGAAAATTCCTTTCCCAAGGATATTAGAGAATGCACAATATCCTGAAATCTACTATACATATCAGAAATAGACTCATTAGAATTCAATTTATATAATTGAAACTGATTTGTGAGCATGGAAATTTTGGTCTGTTTAACTTTGCTTGTTCCTTCGTGAGTAATTTGCAAAGTTTTCCAGATTTCATATGCAAACTAACAAACAGACACTCTATTAAATTCATTCCTATCAAGTGACCAAAGCAGAATATTCATTGCTTTAGAGTTATTTGTGCAACGGTCTTTTGCTCAGCAGTCCACTACGCAAAATCAGTTGTGGGTTCAGAATATTCAGTCTGTGTGATATTCCAAGTGTCTAGTCGTATAGATTGTAAATATATTTCCATCCTACATGCCCAATATGCAAAGTTACTGCCACTAAAAAGTGGTGGTCTGACAGTAGACTGATCTTCTATAAATGAACTAGTGACAGGGTAATAGAACCAGTGTTGGTAATAGTACCAGTGTTGGTAGCCATTTTAAAATTCTCAAAATTCAGATTATGGAACTTTGAAAACCTTGTGCTCTGATACCAAATGTGAAAAATGCAGATTACGGATCTTAAGACTAGAATAAACACTTGAAGGGGGAGAATAGTGTTTTAAGTAATTACTAAATTTTTTGAGTTTATATCAATTTGAACACAAATGTATGCAATATTCAGACACAGATATGATCAGAATCACACACAGATGCAAATATAAAGTAAAAGCAACAAAGGAAAGAACACATCGGATTTTATACTGGTTCGGAGTTACCCTACATCCGGTCCTGTAACACAAGTACAGATTTCCTTTCAGAATCAATTTTTACAATTACACTCTCGATTTCAAGGCCACGAGTTACAACACTCCAGATTCACAATCCTCTGGGTAGAGATACTTGATTTTACGGGCAAAAAGTTCACCCAATTGATTTCCTAGGCTACAATCACACCTTTTCTCGCTTGATTGATTTCACAGGCTACAACCACACCTTTTCTCACTCAATTTATTACAAAGAAGTCTATAACTCCGAATAGCACTGGGATCTTATTGAGATAGTGATAGAGAATCAAACCAGAAATGATCTAGTTAGATTCAATGATGATTTCGGCAGAGTATTGGTAAAAATGTGTATAAAGAAATGTGGAAGAAGAAGATGAGTGAAATCAGAAAAATATGAATACAAATTCGTTTAAAACAGCCCCCATTTATAGTAGAACAATAGCCATGTCCATTAGTAAAAGGAAATGACGAATAGACACTTCTTTTGAAATTCAAATTTTTTGAAACAAACTGCCACCTTGTCGACAAGGGTATGTTGGGGTTGTTGACAAGCCTATGGTGTTTTTGGTAATTTATTTTTCTTTGAAAAAAACTTATATCTTGTATTAAAAATATTTTAAACTTTATAAATATACTTACCTATAGTTAAAATACATAAATAAGTATAGAGAATAATATATATATATATAATTGTACTATAATTTTATATTTAAATCTAAGTATAAATATTAAAAGCTAAATATATTATAATTAAAAGATAGTTAAACACCAAGGATACTTTGATTTCGAAGATAAAGATTATTTTGAGGCTAAAAGTATTTTAAAATCAGGATAAATGTTTTTTGATTCTTTCAAAAGGAAGGTTTTGAAATCATTTTGAAAACAAGATATAATTTTGTAAAACATTTGAATAAAAGTTAGTGGATACAAAACAATGTTCCACTAGATTTTTTGTAGGTTCCATCCTACTTAGGGTTCCATCCTATAACAGGCTCGAAGTGGATTCCATTACACGAATAAAATGGATTGTAAGATTCAGTGCTTTTCTAGGAGTTTTAACAAATTTCCTAACAAAATTACTTATTATTGAAATCTTGAACTCTTGATATCTTGAATCTCTATACTGTACAATCTTCATTCTTGGTACTTGCATAGTTATATCCTGCATATACATATATATCCAAACTATAATGTTAGTATTTATATTTTATAATCTTATTCTAAGGTTGTCATCAAAACCAACTTCTCAAGGACTAACACTTAATCTTCTTCGGGGCTTCAATCTTTCTTAATGCCTCAATTTTCTTTGGATTAGCTTCAATCCTATGAGATTTCACAATAAAGCCCTAAAATTTCCTTGATGCAAAGTCGAAAGAGAATTTCAAGTGATTGAGCTTCATCCTGTATTTTCGAAGGACGCAAAAAATCTATGTCGGATCATCAATGTAGTTTGCCAAATACCGCAACTTCACGAGCATTTCATCCATGTAGACTTCCGTCGAACGTCCGATCTGATCTTTGAACATACGGTTTACAAGCCTCTGGTAAGTTGCCCTGCATTCTTTAATCCAAAGGGCATGACTAGATAGCAATGCAATCGGAGGTCGATTATGAAGTTGGTGTGTTCCTGATCTGGGACAAGTCTTAGGATTTGGTTGTATCCAAAGTACGCATCTATGAATGAAAGTTGGTCATCTCCAGCTGTTGAATCCACCAACTGATCGATCCTCAGTAGCAAGAAGCTGTCTTTTGGGCATGCCTTATTCAAATCAGAATAGGCGATGCATATCCTCCACTTCCCATTCGCTTTCCTCACCAAGACAGGGTTAGATACCCACTCTAGGTATAAGGCGTCGTAGACGAAGTCATTTTGCTTCAGCTTATCCACATCTTCTTTGAGTGCAGCAGATCTCTTCGGACCCAGGCTGCGGCGTTTCTGCTTCACAGGAATGCATTTAGGATTAATATTCAATGCATGGCTCGCTATCTCCAGGGAGATCATACACATATCCGAGTGTGTCCAGGAAAACACATCCAGGTTTGCCTGGAGAAAACCAACCAATTCCTTCATCACTCTTGCACTGAGCTACGATCCGACCATTAGGATCCGATTTGGATCATCCTGGCTGATTAGAACATCAACTCGATAGGAATTGCTCTTCCACTTTCTGGCTCTTACGTCGATCCATGTAATCGTGGAACCGATTGGGCTAACCGAATTGGGGCTCAAGCTGTAGTTGCTTTGAATCCAATGCCATAATGCAGAGGGTCCCCTCTAGATTTTTTCTTTCTTCCTTTGCCTTACTTCCTTTAGCTTAGCGACGTAGCATTTGCAGTCAATTATCTGATCTCTGTGGATAATCCCTACACCATTCTCTGTTGGAAACTTTCTAGTCAAACAATAAGGTGCTATAGCCGCTCTGAACTCATCCAAGGCCGATCAACTTAGAAATGCTTTATAGGCTAAGTTAATATCAAACACCAAAAAGGGCACGACTCACACTCAATTGCAGTCGCCTTTGCCAAATACCGCCAGTAATTCTATATATCCAATCGGCTCAGTAGCCGTTTCGTTAAACCCCTAAATTTGAGATTTATAAGGTTTCGAATCCTTCTCGTCCAACATTATCTGATCATAAGCCTTCTTAAATAATATATTGACCGAACCGGCATAGTCAACAAGTACCTTTCGAATAATAGCAAGACCAATCATGGCTGTGATCACGAATGGGTCAATCATTGGAGCTTCCACTCCATTAGCATCTCTATTTCAGAAAACAATATCGATAGTCATCGTTCTGTATTATTTTGTCGAAGTCCCATCTTTAAAGCGAAGCAACTTTCACTTTCCACATGTTTGATTATACCAACATTATTTTGTCGGCTAGGTATGGCCCACCGATAGTTGTATTATCTACGAACCATTTTTTTGGCCGTCTTAATGCATCAGCACCGGGCTCAAGTTGCCCTTACTGGGAATAAACCCAAGGGCTTTAGAGTTTCCGTACTCGTAATGCCGTGGGGCTTTTACATATTGTTATAACTTTTCTTGCAAATCAACTCCCTAATCGTATCCCTAGGTGCATGCATTCATTGGTATTATGACCACGAGTTTCATGGAATCTGCAGAACTTGCCTAACTTTCTCTCCTTCTCAGTCGACTCTCTTGGAGTCGGCTTTCTGTACTGCTCAGTGTTTTGAGTTGCCAGGTAAATATTCTCTATCGATTTGTTCAGTTCGGTATGGCTATCTTACTTAGGAGTCCTAATTCGATTCCTGTTATCTGGATTTTGCTTCTTAGCCCCATCATCATTTCGCTTTTGATTATTGTTTTGGTTACCAACATTCACGTCCACATTTCTAGAACTTCCTCCAGATTACTTTACAGCAACATTGCTTTGTATCACTTCATCTGAATTCCTAGCACCAGTCCTCCATAGGAGTTTGCGTGCTTCCTCCAAACATAAATGTTTATTAGATTTTTATAGAAGGCATCCATTATCGATAGAAGCTTCCTTTCCAACCATTGCCTAAACTTTGTATCGGGATGAATCCCCCTTATCAACGCCATCAACACTATATCATCCTTGGGATCTGTAACCTCTATCACGGCTGTATGGAATTGATTCAAGATATTCTTCAATGACTCTCCCTTAGCTTGGAAGAAGTTTTACAAAGACATCACATGCTTCAGACATGCAGTATGTAAACAGAATTGTTCCACAAACTTCTTCAATGGCTCAGCAAAAGACACTATAGACCTCGATGAAAGTCAAGTGAACCACATCACAGGTAATCCTTCCAAGAAAATCGAGAAATAAAGGACTTTCATGGCATTGGAAGCTCTGGCTGAATTCATATGCCATTCATATCTCATCAAGTGCTGCCTAGGATCCATCGTTCCTCCGTACAACTATATAGTTGGCATTGCGAATCTTCGAGAGTATCTTCCGCGTAGAATGTTCTCTATAAACGGATTCCGATAGGGAGAGGTACCTCATTTCTGGTTACTCCTGAAATGATTTTCACTAATAGGTCTCCTGACAATATCCTTCAGGTAGTCCGGGCCAACAAGTTCAACCAAATGGCAGTAATTGAGCTCCACTCCGAGTGTTCAGCCCAGGGAACGCTCTTGGTTTGCCTCTCGATACCTAGTGTAACACTCTAAATTTTTGATAACATTATTTAGGATATTCAATTAGCTAAATTAAATAAAATAACGTGTTGATTAGGGGATTGAGATTTGATTTAATTAAAGGGTAGCCGTGATGTTTCACCTATGAATTAAAATAAGAGCTAAATTGAAATAGAGGAAGGATAAAATAGGAAAGAGACCATTCCTATATCCCTTATACTTAGCCGTGTATCTTCCATTCATGTTCATTTCATTCTACCACAAAAATTTAAACTAAGGCCGGCCACCGTTAACAAAAGAAAGAGGAAGAAGATAGAGAAAAGCAAATCAAATCCATCACATCTCAATCTCTTTAATCTCTACAGCCAAGGTGAATAATGTTTACATCTCAAATTTTTATTATTTTCGATTTTAAGATGAATTTCGAGTATTTTTCAATGATTTGCCTTACTTTTGAATGAAGGAATGATTATATATACTTGTTGATGAATTATGGTTGTTGATATTGAATTTATGATATGTTTTAAGGTGAAAACCCTATAAAATGACATCCAAATGCTTTGTGAATTTTTATGAAGTTCATAAATGATATTTTAGAAATGGGTTTCAATTTTTAGAAATTGAATATTTGTGGAATTTATATGAATTTTCTACCTAAGAAAAGGTTAATTTGGGTTAATAATTATTTACGATTAAATTATAAAAGATTTGGGTCTAAATTTTTTATATGTTGGAAAACATATTAAAAAAGATTTGTGGAATTTTTGCAGATTTTTTCTAAGTAATTTAATGAGTATATAAAATTATTTAAGGTATGAGACTTAAATGTTTTATATATTTATAAAAGGAGAAGGGGCTTTTTTGCAAATAATTCAAATAGTTACTTCTGAAAATTGCAGCACTTTTTAGTGGTAAAGAAAAGAGACAACTAATCAAAATTTGACACATAAAGTAGGTTAGGAGAAAAGAACTATTTGCAACATGTTCTTTTTACTATTTTGTGCTTTCAGCACCTACTTCTGCCTTGGTTGGCTTTCGACTAAGTCCCTTCCCCTTCAACACCATCGAAACTAATGCCCATGTTATCAATATGTTGGTACGTAGCAAATTGGATAGAAGGCAAAAGGTATGTAGTCGAAACCAAGGGTTTCAGGCATTACTTCGCTTTTAAATTAAAAACGCACCTAATTACTTTCGACTAAATGGCGTTCGACTGAGTAGCTTCCGACTTAGTTAGCTATCGACTAGGTCATATGGATTTAAAAGAAATGGTTTCTATTGGGTTGAGACTTTGTTTTTAAATAACCGCTTTTGACTAAGTCGAAACCTTTTGTTGCCGCCTTTCGCCTTTCGACTCAGAGGGTTTCGATAGGGTATTTTGTTTTCTGAAAAAATGGACACTTCTCCAATGCTTTCAGAAGGATGGCTTCGACACCATCGCTTCTTTACTTAGGAAGTGGTTTCGAAACAAATGCTTTCGTTTAATGTTTTAAAGACCTTTTTCTGTGATTGAAGTAAAACCCAAATGGCTCCGAAAGAGACAGTTTTAAGTGGTTTCGGAATAGATGCTTTCGACTTTAATTGATCATTTTGCTCTACTTGAAGGCATAATCCAAATGGTTTCTACCGAGATGATTTTCAAAGGTTTTGAAGAAGTAAATTTTCAAATGGTTTCGAAAGGTTTTCACATGTTTTAAATTGAACCCAAAGTGCTTTTTAAAAAATTGAGTTTTGACTTTTTTAAAATGTTTTAAAGAATGGTTTCGAAATGGGTGGTTCCCCAGGGTTTCGAAAGGGTTGAAGGGGAGGGATTTTCCTATGTTTTTGAAAGGCAATATTTAAAGGTTTTAAAGGAGGATGTCTAATTTTTTAAAGCTTTCGGAGAAAAGAAAGGAAAATTTTTCCAATGTTTTTCAAAAGGCTTTTGATGGTTTCGAATGGGTCACTTTCAATGGTTTCGAAGGGGATACCTTCAATGGTTTTGAAACGGTTGTTTAAAGGTTTTAAACAAAGGTTTCGAATGTATTAAATAGGCAATATAACCTAAGTATTTTTGGTTAAAAAGATTTTTAACTTGTTTTTAAAGGATGGCTAATCCTCATTAAAATTCATCGAAATTATTTTCAGTAAAGTATGTATAACATGGCAAAATAGCTTAGAATAAAGCTAAAATATATTTTCCTTATTTAAGTATGATTTAAAAGGTTAAATCATTCTGAAAAGGTTTTCAAGGAAAAAGACGAAGGGTAGTTAACCCTAAGAATATGATTTGGACAGATAGTTCATTTTGATTCGAACAGTTAGTACATTTTTTTACGGATAGTTAGTCCAGTTTGCGAACAGTCAACCCAATTATCGGACAGGTAGTCCATTTATGACTTGTGGACAAATAGTTTATTACTTACCTGATTATAGCTTAACAGACTTAGCTATTATTATCATTATTATCATCATTATTATATCAGTTTGATTAACCAGTTCGATTGTAGGAAAGGATTTACAAAATTTGTCTTGAGGAGGATATTAGTGAGGGGAAACCCATTCCACTAAGCGGTGTGGTCTCACTTAATATCAGTAAATCGAGATGTAACTGCATTATTCACACCAGGCTTTATGTCTGACTCGAATATTTTTTTTCCTTAAACTCTTGGGTGCTCAACATTGATTTTAGTACGATAAGGATTAATGTTTTCTGGTTTAGAAATTTTGGCGCATAAAGCTTCCGGAGACGAGCGGGTGGCTGACGGATAACTAATTAGGAATTACAGATTTTTGTTTATTTCCATTTTGTATTGAGTCAGATATGACTATATTGCTTTGATCAACCAAGGGGGCATCGTCATATGTTGCTCTTGGCGTATTTTGTAATGATTATAATTATTCTTTACCTTAGAAACGATATGGGATTATGTAACTTGGATATGAATTTGTTTTGAAATGTTATAAGTAAAATGTTGTTTTGGAAATCTGTGATTTTGTTCATGTTCATGTGCTTGTGATATTATGGATACCATTAGCATTACTCTATTTTGTCACCAGAAGTTAATACTATGGATAACTACAGCATCTGTGGCGCTTAGCTTTTGGCCTCTAGATACGGGATGTTACAACATTGTATCAGAGCGAGGTTTATGAAAAACTTTAAACTAAAAAATGGTATTTAAAACATAATCCTAAGGAGTTAGAGTAAGACTGGGGTACGGGATAATGCTATAGTATCGTACTTGTATTTGCTATATATAAGTATACTCTTTGTCTCTAGTCTTCTATCCTTGTAAGGTTAATTTTTGTATCTCATGAGGTTTGAATAAAGATACGGATGGTAGAAGAGGAAGAGTTAACCCAAGACGGGAGGGCACCGATGGGAATGCCAGACTTTGTATAGGAGAACCTAAGGTCGTGCACAAGCAGAGAATGTAGGTGTTGGAGTTCTGTAAGTTGGAATGGAAGCTATGTATCAGTTTTTCATGAATATGATGCTAGGAAGATGGAGTGTTAGGAGGAGGTGATGCAGGGGCAGGAGTTTCGGAAGTTCCGGTAGTTAACTATTATGCTAAACTGAGAGGAGATTAAGCTAAGCTTCGCGGGAAGCCTTTTCTAAGGACAGAGGATGCTATAGAGGTGGAGAATTGGTTGCTGCACCGTGAGAGAATCTATGCAGACTTGGCTTAATGATGACCAGAAGAGGAGACTCGCTTCGAGACAGCTTCAGGGAGCGGCTTTGTTTTGGTGGAACAGCGTGACAGGTGGTGTGGATGAGGAAACTTTGACATGGGTAGATTTCAAAGAAGTGTTCCAGGAGAGGTTCATGTCCGCAATGGCACAGCCTGATTTGATCAAAAAAATTGCAAAGTTAGAGCAGAAAGAGATGTCCGTTTTGGAGTATGCTAGAAAGTTTGAGAAGTTGATGAGACATGGGTATGCTTTAGTGGATACAGTAATGAAGAGGAATGAGAAGTTTATCAGGGGGTTGAAGCAACAGTTAGCAAGGGCTACATTACCTCATATTAGAGATCCTTCTGATTTTGTAGTGGAGATGGCCTTAAGGAATGAGGAGATTCTAGATTCTCTAGAGAAGAGTAAGGCTAAGGAGGTCCAAGTTGGGCAGAATTAGAAAAGAAAGTTCTTTCCTAGGAAAGATGCTCAAAAGGTTGGAGCAGCTAAGAAGGGGAAGTCTGAGATTGTTTGCTTCAAGTGCGACAAGAAGGGGCACTTCGCTAATGAGTGTCGGACTGGAAAGGAAAAGGAGGTACCTAGGAAGAATAATGTCAGGTGCTTCAATTGTGACCAGATTGGCCATTTTAGGAACCAGTGCAAGGAGCTCGCTAAGGATGGAAATGGCAAGGTATGCGCATTGGAGCGTGCTGCTCCGAAGTGAACAGCTGAGTAAAAGGGAAAGGCAGTTTTGGGAGGTACGCTTTAGATTCATGGTATGTCTATTAGCATTCTATTTGATACTAGTGCATCACATTCTTTTATATCTAGATGTTTGATATATAAACTTAACGTAGAACCCACATATTTAGTTACTTCCTTACGGGTCGCAAATCCAATAGGAGAGTATGCAACTCTAGGGTTTAGATGCGACTAGTTAGAGTTTAAACTGTTAGGTCATACTTTTGTTTGCAGTTTGCAGTTTGCATGTGTTTGATTTTGTGGGGTTCGGGATTATTCTTGGGATGGGTTGGCTAAGTGAGTATGATGCTAGGATATTTGGCCAGGATAGGAAATATCACATAGACACCCTGATTTTTGTGATAAGATAGTTTATGCCATAGAAGGTTCTAATGGTGAGGTGAATGGTTTATTGGGTGTATGGAATTGGATGATGCGTTGAGTCGAGTTTACATGGTTAGAGAATACAAAGATATTTTTGACCCTGTAGTTGGATTGCCGCCGAAGCGAGCTATTGAATTTTGGATAGATTTTGTTGCGGGAGTAGAACCAGTGAGTAAGCCGTCGAGCAGGATGACTCCTATAGAGATGAGGGAGTTAAAGGTGCAGTTGGTGGATTTAGAAGGAAAGAATTTTATGAGGCTAAGTAGTTTGCCTTGGGAGGCAACCGTGGTGTTGGTTAAGAAGCCGGATAGATCGTTAAGGCTATGTATCGATTATCATAAGTTGAATGAGAGGTCGATAAAGAATCGATATCCATTGTCGAGGATTAATGATTTGTTCGACCAGTTGAGTGGAGCCAAGGTATTCTCGCAGTTGGATTTAGCGACACGTTTCCATCAGCTTAGAGTAGCAGAGGATAGTATACCTTTGACGGCATTTAGGACAAGATATGGGTCATACGAATGGTTAGTTATGCCATTTGGACTGACTAATGCATCGAGTTTCTTTGTGATTTGATGAACCAAGTTTTCTAAGAGCACTTGGATAGGTTCGTATTGATTTTCATAGATGATATCTTAATATACTCTAAGGATGAAAGAAGCATGAAGTTCATTTTAGAGTGGTGCTTAAGATGCTGAGGTAGCATCAGTTGAAGGCGAAATTTTCAAAATTTCGTTTCTAGAAGAAGGAGGTGAAGTTTCTTGGTCATGTACTCTTAGAGGAAGGGTTGTGAGTAGATCCGACTTAGTTAGCTTTCGACTAGGTTGTATGGATTTAAAAGAAATGGTTTCAATTGAGTTGTGCCTTTGTTTTGAAATAATTGCTTTCGACTAAGTCGAAACCTTCTGTTGCCCTCTTTTTGCCTTTCGACTCAGTTGGTTTCGAAGGGGTACTTTGTTTTCTTAAAAAAATGGCCACTTCTCAAATGCTTTCGAAGGGATAGTTTCGACATTATCACTTCTTTAATTAGGGAATAGTTTCGAAACAGATGGAGTGAACTGCATGGGGTAACTGTTTGGGATGCTGCTAGACTATTGGTGGGAGGCTGCTTGGAGGGATGGAGTGAGCTGCTGGTTGCGGCAAAAAGGAAGGTGACAAGCTGCTGCTTCGGTGGAGGGAATGGAGGCGGATGATGATGATCAAGTGGGGTGAAGACTCAGAGTGGATGGCTGCGGCTACGCGGCGGGTGCTGGTGGAAGGTCTCAGCTGTGGGTGTTGCTGGGAAGGGGCGGAGAACCGGAGTTTGGGTCGGCATGCTATGTGGCGACTGTGTTTTATCAGGGAAGGAAAACATGGGTGAGGCGATTTGTTGAGTCGCTGGTGTTTAGTGTGGTAGAGGGCTAGAGGTGGCGAGTGGAGAGGGAGGCCAGTTGGTGCTTGAAGGACTGTTGCGGTCTTCACGACAGTGGAAAGGGTGGTGGGTCCAAGGAGCAGTTTTTGATGGAGGCAGAAGGGAGGATCTGAGGCATGGGATGGGCGCGGAATGAAAGGCGATGGTCGATGGTAGGCGGAGCATTGTGTGGGTGGGCTGCGTCACGTGTGAAAGGTTGGAGCAAGGTTGGGTTTTGGAAAATAAGGGCATGAGCATTTCAAAGGAAAGAAGTTGGTGTCGTGGGATGGCTGGAGTAGGGGCAGTAGAGGAGGAAAGACTGGCGGCCAAGGTTGGGGGGTTGTAAGGGGATGCATGGAACGGGGATGGAGGCCGATGGGGAAAAGCGGTCAAGAAAATGAATGGGCGAGCAAGAGATAGATGAAGGGTGAAGGGCTTGCCTGCGTTTGGTGAACTGAAAAGAATGAGCAAGTTTCAGTGCAGAAGAGAACGACAACATATATGCTTACCTTATTATATTTCTCCTTTATATATATATATTTTTCAAACGAACAGAATAGAAAGGAAAAACATAAATGGAAGGGAATTGAACAGTGAAGGAGATGCAAATAAATTTTGAATGGTAGGAATAATAAAATTTAGAAATAAATTCTGGGAATATAAAAAGGCTAGTGGCTATTGGTTATCTTGGGGAACAAACAAAAGGATAGAGAACCCAAAAGGCAAATGCAGAACCGATACGGCTAATCTTTTTGCAAATTTGCCGTGCACCGAATGTCTAAATGCAGGAACGAATATACTGTAGAGATCATCACGACGAGACGAACAGAAGGGTACATAGATGCGAGTGACAGGACCCACTTATCAAAACTCGATATTCGTTGCTAAAAATGTTGCTAAAATGCCAAAAATAATATAAACGGAGCTAGAGCAGTCCAAATTTAGAGAAACAAAATAGGACGTCTCGCTCAGAAATTGGTTTAGATTTTCTTATGTAAAAATATTCAGATTTCAATAATATTTTATCTCTAACAAATTTGACTGATTTTAAATTTTAAATTGAAAATTTCACAATTGGATAAACTTTCATATTTTCTAATTAAAATCTGACACTTTCTACTTTTAATAGACGCATACCAAATATCAAATTTTCATTGTTAAAATTTAATTGTTTATTTTCATGAAAATTTAGTTAATTACATTATTTAAATCGTTAAAATTCTCAGGTCGTTAAACTCTACCCCACTCAAAACTTTTCATTCTTGAAAAAGAACGAGATAGGAGAATAGAAGCAACAGAAAGGAAATATAGAATCGACCACATAGTACCATATACAACAATTAATTCAAAACCATATGAATTTCATTTTTGGGCATCTTATTACCTACTATTCAATTGCATGTTCTCATTACATTTAAACCTTTTCCAGGTAAGTTTTATTAATGTTTCTGAGCATGATTGAGCACTATAAAAATTTACCTTTTATTAACAGCATTTCTATTAAGCAAAATTTTGTTTAAACATTTTTATTATTGAAGTTTCTCTTGTATAACTTTCAACTGCATATTCACAATAACATTTTAAATTTTTGAATATTTCGAGTAAGTTATATATGTTTTAGAATGCAATTTAATATTATACAAATAAATTTTATCCTAGTTCAATTGTTCAAGTTGTTTCAATTTCGTTTCACAGTTTAAACACTCCAATTATTGAAAGTTTTCCTTCATTTCAATAATTGAAAACCATCACTTAACATAAAAATTTAAATTTAAATTTCCAGTTTCACTTCAAATCATTTTGAAATAAATAAATCTATACACGCATATATACATAAATACATATATATATATACATACGTACATATATATATATATATGTGTGTGTGTGTGCATTAAATTATACTCAAGAAATTGGAATCAAATCTATTTTTCCAAAACAAAAATATAGCAAAGCTAATAAGTGGTCTTCCCACTTTGAGACTCGAAAATGAATGTCGATGATGCTGCAGTCATCATCGAAATTATTTTCCAGCAACAAAAGAGGAGAGTACTCACTTACCTCTCTTAAAAAAATTTGGAAACGATTTCCGTTCGAAAATACTTCCAAATAATACATTTTTCAAAACTTCAAAAAACAAATTTTGAAAAGCACCGAAATTAAATTCTAAAATCCTTAATTTAAATTCATTTCATTGGCAAATCAGATTTGTAAACCATGTTTCAAAAAAAATTCATCTCCTTATAACATACAACAATAGTTAAAGGTTTAGGAATGTTGACAAAACAATAGATGATAATCTAGACTATCATTTCTAACAACAAATTCATTTTACTATCTGATTTCAGAAATTATACCTTATGCATAAAATATAATCATACATAAAATTATTTCATTTAGCAATTTCGAAAACAATATTGTGTCAGTTTGCTTTGTTCAAGTGTTTTGGAATTCCTATCGATAGTGTTGGCCAGACGAATCGATCGAAACCCAAAATTCAAACTTAACAACTCAAATAACACAATATAAAACATTTTATATCAATTACAAATACGCTTCCTCGTAGGATGATTCAAGAATGGATTTTAAAACAAGGATAGAGATTTAAATTTGAAGGAATCCTAAAGAAAAAGAATTCTAACTAAGAAGATAGGCTTAAAAGGAAGATAAGATAATTAAATTACAAAAGAGGAAAAATGAATAAGCTTACATTAATCGTGGCGACATTAACCGGATTAACCGAGACTACACTTCCAGAGACAATGTACCCAAAGAATCAAACTTCGTCCCTCCAGAAATGACATTTAGAAAATTTGGATTTCAACTGATGAATCCTAAGAGTTTGGAGAACATAGCTCAAATGAGACTCATGGTCCTTCTCTGACTAAGAAAAGACGAGAATATCATCAACGAAAACCTGAACAAACTTGTTAAGAACATCGCGGAAAAATGCGATTCATGAGATCAACGAAGAAGGCAGGAGCATGGGTTACTCCAAAGGGCACGACTAAGCATTCATAGAAACCATTCCCTCCATTCACAAAGTTGTCTTGGGAATGCTCTCCGTGGCTACATGAAGCTGGCAAAAACCGATGGCAAGTTCGAGCTCATGGAATAAGATCGACGCGGAATTCAATTTCCTGCTTAGGAGGTAGAGAAGTGACTTCACCAAAGACATCCAGAAATAGTTGGACAACAGGGGTGGAGTCAAGATCACTAGGTTGAGAATCAAGTGAAAAGATAAAACTTCCTGCATAATCCTAAGGCAATCGAAATTCAATCACAAGAGAATTAACTTGGTCGTCTATTAAAGAAATCGTTCGGGCTTTGGAAGAGATAAAAACATCATAACCGATAAAGTAGAAATCTCCAGTCAATCAACACGTGTTGTAAAGCTGTTTCACCCCTTTACAAATAATACTAAGGTTGGCGGGACCGTCGATGGGATAGTCACACATAAGGATGAAGTTGCCAATTGAGGTTATAGGATGTGCTCAAATTTTTTATAGAGATCAACAGAAATAAAGCTATGGGATGCTCTAGTATCAAGAAGAACACGAATAGAAAAAGACAAGAATGGATTTCAGAACAAAGGAAATGTTCCAAAATTCAAAAAGAAATCCAAATCAGAGAGGATCCTAACGAAGAATTTCAAGCTTGAACGAAGATGATTCTGTAATTATTTTACTCATTATAAGTTTTTACTACCCTATCTGTAATGAGTTTCTACTCCATATGCTAAGTTTTTCCTAAACCAGAGCTCTGGTGCCACTTGTAATGACCCGCCATTTTGAACCATTCAGATCGACAATAATCCACAAATGTCAAACTTGTATTGCTCAAAACAACAGATTGTTAATTTATATTTGGCAAAACTTAACATACACAGTAAATAACTCAATCACAGAATCACAGACACGGAGTTTACAACAATAAGCAGTGTAATAAATAAATAGTAGTTCACGAAGCTACTACAAAAACATCAAAGTCTAAAACAAAATACAACAGAAATCCAATACATAGAAGTCTCAATGCATAAGCAAATGACAAGTCTGAACATAACAACTGAAAACGACTAAAATAACTGAAAAGCTCAATAGATAAGAGAAAGATCTTCAAGCTACGCTTCAAACTCCAAAGGTGAGTCTAAAATGCTGTGACACTTAGTCTGTCCCGAGTATAAAGAAAAACACAAAACACTCGAGTCGGGATTAACATTCTTATGCTAGTAAGTCAACTCAAGTGAAATGTCCAAGCGAAATGCAAATAACTTAAAGGATGTTTGGGATTCCCATCCTTAAAGGATCCGTCAAACTATCTATGTACATAGTACAATACGCTATGTAGTTAATGTCTATCAGTAAAGTAAAATATAAAAATAGCATTAAGGCGTTACCCATATCCCCCTTAACACATTTTTATATAATTCCCGTAGTCTATACAGATAATGTAAGCTCTACCAAAATAGTGGGATACTCCGGGAGCACTCCATAGGTATGGCACAAACCAAACTCGTAGTGGGTGCGATAACACATATGAAAAGGAACGCTAGGAAAATCCTAGAGTAGGATTCTATCGTTTTGCGGAACCGAGCTAGTGGTAACGCATAGCAGCTAGTACCGCCCACATCGAGACACACTCCCATAATAAAAGGTGCACCCAATAAAATCACAAAGTAATAGAATAGTATCGAAAAAGCATGCTCGATCAGAGGTGCGACCTCACTTAGCCCAGGTATAGCTCCTGTTTATCACATTAAGCTGACTCGCGGGAGTCAGGGCTACGTTTATCGCTCATATAGACGTCACCAAACCATCCTACTTTGTTCTGGATTCTCAATCACGTGCATAGTTGTTAGAGTGGTTTTCGGTATTGGTAGAGAGTATGACAATATCCAATCCCGGTCTCTTTAACAACCAAACACTTATTTCACATACGGTCATTTTATAAAATCATTTTTATAATCTTTTCAAACAGTTCATACTTCGTACCAAAATATCATATTCATTTCAAAATCATATCACTTTTGAAATCGTACTTACTTTCAAAATCATATCACTTTAAATCATATTCATTTCCAAAATCATAACCACAAAATAGATTAAACCATCATATCAAAGTATTCTCATTTAAATCCATTAAATCTAAATTATAACAGTTCCAACTTAAACGGTATGAATACTGAAAGTAGGTTATATATTGGAATAGTGATACATTAAAATAGTTTATATTTAAAAATAGGCTGTAGATTAAAATAATTTTATATTAAAATAGTTTATATATTAATATATATATATTTATTTATTTAAAATTGTTTATAAATTTAAAATAATATATATTAAAATTGTTTATATATTTAAAAGAGTTTATATCGAAAATAATTCAAATTAGAATTATTTCGTCCAATTTCACAAATCAATTCAAATCAACTTTTGTTCCAAACTTCAATTTAAATCAATCTCGGTTCGAAAATTTCAATTAAAAAGGTTAAAGGTTCAATTCAAATTCTCATTAAAACCATTCTTAATTTAAATTGATTTCAAATCCAAGTTTGAACTGCAATTTAAACCACTTCCAATTCAATAGGTTTCAAAGTTTAAATATTCAAACATTTACAATAACTTAAATTGATAAATTTCATTTATTTTAAAACTTCAAATTTTATTTTATTTAAATTTGAAAATATTCACTTAATCATTTTTAATAACGTTTAAATAAGATCTCAAATCACAAGTTTAAATCAATATTAAATATTCAGTTTTGATTTTATTTAAATTTGAAAATATTCATTCAGTCACCTTTAATCAAAAACCCAGTTATCAAGTTATAAAAATCATATCTTTAAAATCTCTAAACTAATGAGTTTCAAAACAATTTTTATTTAAATTCAATTCTTAAATAAATCTAGTTACTAGTCCACTTTAACTTTTTTTTCCAACCTTTATTTATTTAAGTTATTACAAGAGAAATCTATTTTAAAATAATAACATAAATTCGAATAAGTACTAAACATATTATATATATAAGTTATTACAAAAATCTAATTAAAATATTAATATAAATTGTAAATAAATATTTAAACAATATTATATATATTTGTTAAATTATATTCTTATTAAATTTAAATATATTAATTATTATTAAATTAAATCTTATTATGATTAAATATATTTTAAATCTTATTTTATATTTTAAAAATAATAAAGTTATAAGTAAATGTTTATAATTTACATTTTAAAACTTAACTTATAATTTTTAAATTTTCAAAACATATAGTTTTAAAAATCTAAATTTTCATACATATATTAAAATTAAAATATCTTTATTATTATTTTTTTCAAAACAAATACATTATTTCTCCCTTTTCAAAAATTTGGAAATCAATTAAAAATAGACTGACAGTGTCCGTATGTAATTTTCTACCATATGATCAAGTGATACGGATATTCATTATTTCAATCCGCAATAATTTAATATTTTATAGGTATATATCATTTCAACCCGCGGTCCTAAAATTTAAATCAATAAAATTGCTTGGATTTATCATTTCAACCCATAACGATTTTCTCTAATCTATAAAATCGTTCGGGTATGTATCATTTCAACCCATAAGGATTTTCCTAACTATTAGGGAACTTGCAGCTTGAGAATAACAGAATAATAACATACATATCAGTAATAGGCATATATCATAATTAATAATTTAAATATAATATATTCAACGGTTATGGTGTCATATGTCAATTATCATAGGTAAACAATTTCAAATATTAACATATCATGTTCAACAATTAAATAACTAATCATTAAATTTAATAACATATTTCAATCGTCATTTCACATGAATATAAATTTACTAAATATAAGAATGTTAATCGTGAGTGATCGCTTACTTTTCGTGACTATGGAAACAATGATGTCGAAGAAGAGACATGGACATGCACATGAATATGAACACGAGCTAACAAGATAGCGACAAGTTAGAAGTTGCCGTGACAAATTCGACAGCAAGCACATAAGCAAAAATAGCTTAGATAACATGAGTTGATAGAAACAATATATATATATATATATATATATATATATATATATATATGATATATATATACCTTTCTACACTCTTATATTCTTATTTGACAAAACCAACCGAAGCAAACAAGAGTTTATGGCATTTTGGGATATCTGCTTGGGGTGCTGCTCGACTATTGGTGGGCAGCTGCTCGAAGGGATTGAGTGAACTGCTGGTGGCGGAAAAAAGGAGGGTGACAAGCTGCGCTTCGGTGTAGGGAACGTGGGCGGATGATGATGATCAAGTGGGGTGGCAGACTCGGAGTGGATGGCTGCGGCTACGCGACGTGTGCTGGTGGAAGGTCCCGGCTGTGGGTGCTACGCCGTTGTCAGGAAGGGGCGGAGGACCGGAGTTTGGGTTGGCGTGCTATGTGGCGACTTTGTTCTATCAGGGGAGGAAAATATGGGTGAGGCTATTTGTCGAGTCGCTGGTGTTTAGTGTGGTAGAGGGCTAGGGGTGGGAGTGGAGAGGGAGGCCGGCTACTACTCGAAGGGCTGTTGCGGTCTTCACTGTAGTGGGAAAGTGTGGCGGGTCCGAGGAGCAGTTTATGGTGGAGGCGAAAGGGAGGATCTGAGGTGTGGGATAGGCACGGAATGAAAGGAGACGATCAATAGTAGGCGGAGCACTGTATAGGTGGGCTGCGTCGCATGTGAGAAGTTGGAGAATGGTTGGGTTTTGGAAAAGATGGGGACGAGAAGTTGAAAGAAAAGAGGTTGGTGCTATGGGATGGCCAGAGTAGGAGCAGGGGAGGAGGAAAGACAGGCGCCCAAGGTTGGAAGATCGTGAGGGGATGCATGGAAAGGGGACGTAGGCCGGTGGGGAAAAGCGGTCGAGAAAATGAAGGAGCGAGCAAGAGACAAATAGAGGGTGAACGGCCTGTCTGCATTTGGTGAAATGAAATGAATGAGTAGCTTTAAATGGAGAAGAGAACAACAGCATATATGCTTATTGTTATTATATTTCTCCTTTATGATTTTTATTTTCAAACGAACAAAATAGAAATGAAAAAAATAAATGGAAGGGTATTGAACAGTAAAGGAGAAAAAAATAAATTTTGAATGGCAGGGATAATAAATGTTAGAAATCAATTCTTGGAATATAAAAAGGCTAGTGGATATTGGTTATCCCGGGAAACAAACGAAAGGACACAGAACCCAAAAGGCTCAAATACGGAACGATACGGCTAATCGTTCACAGATTTTGCCATGCACCGGACGTTGAAATGTAGGAATGAATATACTGCAGAGATCAGCACGACGAGGCGAATAGAATGATACATAGATACGAATGACATGACACAACTATCAAAACTCGATATTCCCTGCCAAAAATGCTGCTAAAACGCCAAAAATAATATAAACAGAGCTAGTGCAGTCCAAATTTGGTGAAACGAAATATGACGTCTCACTCAGAAAATGATTTAGATTTTTCTTACATAAGAACATTCAAATTTCAACAACATTTTATCTCTAACAAATTTTACTGATTTTTAATTTTAAACTGAAAATTTCACAACTGAATAAACTTTCATATTTTATGATGAAAAATCTGGCACTTGCTACATTTAACTATATGCATACAAATATTAAATTTTCATTGTTAAAATTTAATTATTTATTTTCATGAAAATTTAGTTAATTCCGTTATTTAAATCGTTAAAATTCTCGGGTCATTACAATCTCTGGTCGGATGATGAGGAACTTTTAGATGAAGAACTAAAGTCCCCTTTACTTGTTCTACGACTATTTTGAGTTTGCGCTATTTTGAGTTAGCGCATTCAACAATCTTAAGCTCTACTGAATCGTTTGATTCATCTTATTTGGACTAAGCTAGAATCTATCTTCCATCTGCTTCATCATCCTATCCATCTCCATTCTGGTCACGACGTAAGTTGGAGTCTGGATCTCCGTTTGAGTAGGTTGGATAACTTCATCTCCTTACCGAGAATTCCGATTCTCAGCTTCAATGGTACCTCTGGAACTGGTATATCGGTCTCTTCTTGATGGGGCCATGGTAGAAAGCTTCTAGTAAACCTTTGCAAATATGAGTTATAGAATTAAAAGATAGAGAAATTTTATATATCTCTTGGATATAGGAAATCGAATAGTAATTGATGGATCCAAGTAGTCATGAGAATCTGAGTTTCTCAGAGAAAGTGAAAATGTTTGAACTAAAAATGGCACAAACACCCAGAAGTTTATGTACATAATAAAATATGAAGAAATGTGAATGTAAATGACAAATAAAAAAGACACAATCATTTATAATTGTTCAGCAAAGAAAGGCCTACGTCTACTTGAAGATTTATCACTTATATCTGACTTAGAGGCAGAGGTTCTTAGGGGTCGGCACAACTCCAACAGTTAGATTTTCCAAATTACAAGAATGTAGAGTAGGGAAGAGCTAGGGCCAAAAGTATCTGAAAAATGAGTTCTACCCTCCTATTTATAGGGGTAGGTAGCCTAATATCTTACGTAAAATATCTTCAAACAGTTATCCATGATTTAGATCAGTTCTCCCAAGAAAGTAGGTGCCAACTCATCAGTTTGTATGAGTCGGTACAACTCCAAGGTTAGGGGTTATACCGACCAATAGAATGGAACATGTGGCAGTCTTCAACTCTTCTTCATATCTCATCTAGTGCCTAGCTTAATGATTCCGTAACTTTTTGCACTAACATTAGCTTTCTTCTGGGTCCAAATGATGGAGTTGTGGAAGTACAAATTTGCATTTTTAAGCGTTCATGAAGATCGATGGAGAATTGCATTGAATCAACAGAACGACATTGTAAGTAAGCTCTTGGCATGAAGCAGAGGTCCCGCGTAGAAGATGGGGTCCAATTGAGGTGGAGATAGGACTCGGTACCGACCCATAAGGTGGGATTAGTAACGACCCCTTACCTAGGTGAAGTAGTGGTCGTCTTGGTTTGGATTGTTTTGGCTTTGGCCTTGCGATTCTGTCTTTGCTTATTTTTTGGACTCCTGGGTTTTCTCTTTAGGCTTCTCACCTTGATAACTCGAAGTTTGATCTATCCAACATGTCCGAATATTTCCTGGCTAAAAGGTTGGATAACAGTTGTATATTCCAAAAAGGGAGATCCGAAAGAAAATTAGACGTGGTGGAATCAAATCCAATTGGAAGCAAACAATTCTCTATGAGTGGAAAATATCAAGTTTTTCATATTTTTGTAATTGAACAGTATTTATTTGGATTTTATGAATGCTTTAAGAAATTTGGTAAACGAAAATGTAACATTTAAAACCCCTAGAATTTCCCTTAATAACTGTAGTAGAATCAGATTTGTGTTGAAATTTCAGCAATTTATTATCTATTCCATTTCATCTCCTTTAATTTCTCTTGTGGTGAAGGATTCTAAAAATAAATAAAGTTAGAAAGGGAGCCAAGTATGATTTTTTGATTATTTGAAGTTTGCACCACCAATTTATGTAAATTAAAATAACTATGAATCCCTTTTTCACTCCAACGTGATAATTGCAAAAGTGGGATATAATATGAAAGGTTTAAACTGTAAAGTTGTTCCTTGAATAGAGGAATTAATTCTGTTATATTAATAGAAGATAAGTTTGGTATTATTCCTTTTTGTTTACAAGTCAAGTTCTTGGCTAAGAATATTAGCTATTCTTTTGTTTAGAGTTTGGGACTTGTATGAGTTTGGACATATAATTTAATAAGCGTTTTCGTTGTGTGTGAGTGGGATTATTTTATTCGAATCACATGCGTCTATACACACACACACACAATATTAACACATTGATTATTAAAGTTAATAATAACGTAATGATTATAGCATATTGAACATATTGATTAGAATTAATAGGGTAGTAAACAACACTAATTTTGTAGGAAGATGGTTAATATTAATTATGGGAATAAATCCATAATTAAAAGCGTAATAAGGGGTTACCTTATATAGACTAATTATTAATTGTGTAGGATAGTGTATATATACAATTGGTATACATAGGAAGGTTAATAATGTTATAGGGATGCGAGGTCAGTCTAAATTAAATAGAATTTTGCCTAGTTAAATCTATCCATCATCAGTGTAACTGTAATATCCTAAATTTTGATTAATATTTTCATGAGATTTAACTAGATAAATCAAATAGAATAATGGGATGTGCAGCAATAAAGGGAATGAGATTTGATAATTAACTTAGGTTGTGCTTTAAGAAATCAATTAAAAATATGGATTTAAAACAAAGAATATGAAAGAACTAATGAGTAGGGCATAATGGGAAATATCCTTTATTTATTCCCTAAAACCGTCCTTCCTCTCATTCATTCTCACTTTTGAAATTATCAAGTAAAACATAAATCAAGGCGGCCATTCTTTAGAAGAAAATGAAGAGGAAAGACAAATCTGAATCTCTTTATCCAGTCTATGGTGAATAATAGTATTATCTCAAGTTTTTATATTTATTTTCGGATCCATGATCTATTTCGAATTGATTTTTGATAATATGTCATGCATGGATTGATTATATCATTATTGGACTAAATGATAATTTATTCGAATTTTATGGTATTAGGTTGTTTTAAGGCTAAAATCTAAGTTTCCGATCTTCTATTGATTTGAAATTTTGATATGTTTGGTGAAACATAATTTTGGAGATGGCTTTTCAATTTCATAACTTTCCAAGTGAATATGAATATTTTATGAATTTCCTAAGATTAGAAAGATGTTAATTTCAAGTTTTAATTATTAAAGATATAATTATTTCGACCCCGAAATCTTTATATTAGAAAGAATATGAAAACTCTAAATTTTACTGACTTTTGGGGATTTTCCCCAAGTAATTATGATTTTTCATGAATTTATTAAGGAAGAAAGGATAATAAAATATATTAGAATAATAATATAATTTGAATGGTTTGGAAATTATTTTGGGGAAGTAAATTAATGTTGCGGTAGTTATTCTGAAAAGAATATGGTAAAGTATTTTATTAATCAGTAGAAAATTGACAAGGAGAAAGAGTTGATAAGAAGAAATAGCTATATATGGAAATAAAACAATTTATAGTTTAATTACGAAATTGCCATGTCATTAGATTTGAGTGTTGAAACCTAAGTAACACCCATATCCATATCACAGCTATGATCTCCGACATCAATATGATGGGATGCATATGATATCTACTTAGGTAGGAATGCAATGAATTTGTTCATATAGATGTATAGGATTTCAGTGTTACTTCCGACATCAATGGTTTCGTTACTCAACAAAATATGAAAGTGATATCCTTATGTTTTAAGACTGGCATTCAAAATTTTAATATTCTAGGGTTCGACATCAAACAATTGACATCCTTTAATGGTTATAAGCTTGATGTCCCTTATCACCCTTTGTTTCCGACATCCTTTATATTAGCGGCATAAGTAGCCGCAGTTTTAAAGAAGATGACGCTTATTGCTCTATGGAAATGATGCCGCAACTCTCAATTTTAACATGAAGTGTTTTATGGCAAGGAATGCCACAACTCTTTCGAGCCGACATCATTTACTTTCTAAGCCGAAAGTCATATATTATGTAAACCAAAAGTTAAGTTTATATATGTGCGACAACCTATATGTTTTATACCGCGATAATCATGATTTTGGCCTTGTGGCCTTATGCTGTATAAAATTATAATTTTTGTTTTTAAAACTTAGTTTAGAGGTTCAACATCATATTTTAAAGGCATGTATGTCATAAGGTTGAAAATTGAATAGTTTTTTTGGATGCCATGATATGCCCTATGTTTTAGAGGTGTGACAACCTCAATTTGATATCGAATGTATAAAAGGCTATTTTAAAAATGATTATACATTGGCATGAGATTTTGGGTAAGTAGTGTGCAATGTTTTCTTTGTTTTAAAGAGTGATTTTAAAGGATTAATCATTTACAGAAATAAATATTTCCAAGGAAATAAATTAATGTCTAGCCCAAGTTTAATATGAATTTTCCAAAGGAAATTATTACTTAAGGTTAAGTAATTTTGGGATGCCAGCGATTGTTGATTGTACACATTTTGATATATGATGTTATATGCATACTACTATTTGATCAGTTAATTCACATATTTACCGTTGTCATGCTCACATTATGACCTAACATTGCATTTTGGGATTGGGGGCAGGGATAACAGTTAGGTAGTCCCAGTAGCAAGTATGGTCAGACTTAACTCCCGAGTAAGTAAAATTACATCCAAGATATTGTATAGATCTAATATGTTAGGATGCCCTGAAATGATCAAAAAGATATGACTTAGAGATTTAAAACAAGATAAGACTTTAAGTGGGACTGGTGCAAGGTCATGCCCCATGCTTTAGCTGTTAGCCCCTGATTGGTAAAGGTCAGCAATTCCGTGGGTAGGGCTTCATCAGTAGCGAGACTAGAAGGATTTGTATGCACAGAATGGGACTCATAGCTTTATATACTTACAGTATTGCTTAAGTTGTTTTCCCTAAATGTATTTGGGGATTCTCCTAATTGTATTAGGAGATTATCATTGATTCTCCTAACTATATCTAGAGATTATTATTGATTTTCCAAACTGTATATGGAGATTGTTTTGCTTACTCTTAACCGTATTTGGAGATTTATGTTCCTCCTAACCGTAATTGGAGATTTTGGAATATCTGGTTAAGTCATGGCACGAGTCAGCCCGATAGGTTTTTGGTTGACCCGCAAAACCATTAGGTTCATAGTGATCCTATAAAACTATGATTTGAGATAGATAGTCCATTTGGTTTGAGACAGATGGTCTATTTTGGGTGAAGGGTAAACCTTGGGTTTGTATAGACCTAGGAGGAAGGATTAGTCAGACTTACCCATATTGCATATATGCATATGATCATGTATTCTAACCATTATGGTTGCAGGTGTATGATTTGTGACTGACATGTTTGGATAAGTTACTCATGAGGGGAAAACCCAATCCGCTAAGTGGTGTGGGTTTACTAGATATCCATTTCGGTTTGAAATGCTATATTATTATTCATGGGGATGGGGACAGCCCCTAGGCATACTCTGAGATCATGATAAACCATGTCGCTCTGGTTTGTGAAACCTGTTTTTTTGGTTTGGACAGTTGCTTTTTTCGCTTTGTTTTTGGAGTTTGGTTTGAACTCCTGGTTTTGTTAGTTTTTGGGTTTGGAACTTGATTTGGATTTTGATTAGGATTTTTGATATGGATTTCTAGTTTTCTAGTTGGATTTGGATTTCGGATTGGATTTTGATTGGATTTTCCTTTGGATTTTGGCTAAAAGGTCGCCGAGCATGGACTATGCATGGCAAGGGTCCGAAGAGACCAGGATTCGGCCTAGGACTTGGGCCCCATATTATCTATAGGTTACTATCGCAGGTAACGCAGCACGTTTGGAAGGTGGTTTGGCTATGTTAGTGCGGCCCGGCCAAATGTGGTTCGGCGGCTCGACCAAATGTGGCTCGGCCTGAGCAGGTCGGCAGATGTGGCTCGGTGGTGATCTGGTTCGGCACTTCTGGATCGGTCAGGTTAGGGTCGATCAACATGGAAGGGAATAAGTCGATCAGCATGTATGAATCGGCCAAACTCGGTCAGCTAAGGTGGTTCGGCCATGATGGCGTGGGTCGGTCAGGATCAAGTGGTCGGTGTTGGAGTTTGGACGTGGTTCGATCGAGGAGGATCCGCACAAGTCAGTCGACATATGTGGCTCGGCTATACTCGATCAGGATGTGGTGGATCGGTGTTGGAGTTTAGACGTGGTTCGATCGAGGAGGATCGGCACAAGTCGTTCGGCATAGTTGAAGTAACTCGGGTTTGGCATAGAGTTATACTCAGGTCGACATCAGAGTGGATCAACTTCAAAATGGATCGGCTTCAAAGGGGGTTGGCATATATATATGCTTCGAGTTCTGGCGCGAACTACTTCGAGTCAAGGGTAGGGTTGCTTCGGGTCATCACCTAGGAAAGCTCGGGTTGGCATATCTACAGCTTGGGGTCGGCATCGACTAGATATATGGGCACGACTATGTCTGTGGCGAGCCCATATCACTCAGGAAGCCCAGTAAATCAGGTTTTGCCTATAAATATAGTATGTGGGGCTTCAGAAAAGGGATCCACATTCAGCTTTCCTTCTTCCCTACTAAGGCTGCTCCGCCAGTGTTGTCTCAGAAACTCTGGATTGTAACTGTAATTGATTCTAACATCAATAAAAAGGAAATTTATGGAGTGGACGTTGGTCGGAGTCAGCCGAACCACTATAAATCTTGTATTATTACTGCTTTATTTTTAATTTTTACTGTTCTTCATATTTACACTCTCTATATACATTCTACCTGTGACCTGTGACTGTGATTTGGTGCTTTCATCTGTATTTGTGTGTTAGTGACCAATTTTGGTGCTAACATTTTGGTGCTTTCACTGAGAAAGTTAGAACTCAGGGAACCTACAGCTTTGGCTTTGTATTTGAAGACTTAAATACTTGGATCTGGAAAGCTATGGCAAAGTAATCAACCAGGAGACGGAGGACAGAAAGGAGTCAGCAAGAGGGAAGTCAGGAGGCTTCCTTTGGAGCTAATCAAGCATCCATCTACATCACTAGGGACGAGATGCAGATTATGATGGATTTTATGCAAGAGCAGTTGATGAAAAGGCAAGAGGAAATGATGTAGACACTTTACGGAAATTTGGATAAGCCAGAACAGTAGGAGCTACAACAACTCAGATCCATGGAGTTGGATCATAAGGACTCAATGGGCAAGCAGATGGAGTGGTTCAACAAGGGGCAGACCCCAATCAACAAACGACTATCAATCTGGATGGACCTAGACTCGGGAGCACACCACCAGAAAATGCTAGACCAATCCATGAAGGGATACCAGATGACGCTGTGTAGCCCGATGCCAACAGGTATACAAGAGTACGTGACGAAGAGTATTTACCGGAATTCCCTCAAGGACTTGGAGGACAACTAGGAAATGTAAAAGGGGGGCAACCTTTGGTAGGTAACGATAGATTGGCTGACATCATCAGGAGAACCATTCGCGGAGGTCTGACAAACAGGGATTTGGAGGGAGTAAACAAAAGTCCGTTCATCCATAACATCGGGATAGTTAGGAATCCACCCGATTTCAAGTTACCCACTGTGGAAGTGTACAACGGTAAGACGGATCCC
The DNA here is from genome assembly GCA_030765085.1 of Allium cepa. Classification (NCBI taxonomy): domain Eukaryota; kingdom Viridiplantae; phylum Streptophyta; class Magnoliopsida; order Asparagales; family Amaryllidaceae; genus Allium; species Allium cepa. The sequence goes on from CM060934.1 coordinate 211,823,513, forward strand.
ATTGACCACTTGATAAGGTACACAAGGCATTTGGAAGTGCTGAGGGCATCAGAGGAGGTCATGGCCCAATGTTTCCCCCTGTACTTGACCGAGATAGCTACTATGTGGTTCAGAAGCTGGAGGATGGACCCATTGGAAAATGGATAGAACTGGTAGATAAGTTCTTACGTCAGTTTTGAGTTCACATAAAGAGGCCAAAGAATGTGATGATGCTGATGTCAGTTAAGCAGAGGGCGGATGAATCGCTCAGGACTCTTTGAACTCGGCTTAATGCAGCAGTTACTTCGCTGGATCGGCTGAATCTGTCAATGGTTCTGACGACGGCAGTGTCAGGAGTCAGGGATGATTCGGATTTCAAAGTATCATTGACACGGGATCCACCACTGGATCTTGGGGAATTCTTTCACGAAGCTGGGAGATTTCTTCGACAAGAGGATGAATATTTTGATATGAACTCAAAGGAAGTAAACATGGTTAAGGATGGAGGACTGCCCGGTGAAAGCTTGTGTAAAGACAAGGATAAAGGGAAGAGGAAGCGTTGGGGAGAACCAAAATTCTGCACTTACACATGACTGAATATAACATTGGAGCGGATATTCTTGGATACTAGGCATCGGTTCCCTTTTCGAAGGTCAGTGAGGAGGGAAGCCTTAGAACACGAAAGGGCATCAGGAAGGCACTGTCTCTTTCATGACCTGGATGGGCATGATACTAATAGCTGCCAGCATTTGAAGGATATAATCGAGGAGCATGTAAGGAATGGTCAGTTGCGATAATATGTCGACACTCGGAATGCGGCGGTTGAACAGGAGCGGCTACCGCCTACCCTGAACGACGATGGCGCAAGGCCCAGGAATTGTGGTCGGTTGGTCATCAACTAATCATGATGGTTTGGAATAAGTAGCAAACTCTGGGCAGACGGCTAAGTCACTTACTCATGCATGGGGACGGAGACAGCCCCTGGGCAAGCTCTGAGATGATGATAAACTGTGACGCTCTAGTTTGTGAAACCTATTTTTTCTTTTTGGTTTGAACACTTTCTTTTTTCGCTTTTTTTTTGAACTTTGGTTTGTATTCCCGGTTTTTTCGGTTTTCTGGTTTGGATTTTTATTTGGATTTTGATTAGGATTTTTGATATGGATTTCTGGTTTTCTAGTTGGATTTGGATTTCGGATTGGATTTTCTCCTCGATTTTTGGCTAAAAGGTCGTCGAGCATGGACTATGCTCGGCAAGGGATTGGAGAGACCTGGATTTGGTCTAGGAATTAGGCCCCATATTATCTATAGGTCACTATCGTAGGTCGTCAAGTATGGACTATGCTTGTCAAGGGTCTTGAGTGACCAAGATTCAACTTAGGACTTAAGCCACGAAATTGCTTAGCGTTTAGGGACACTGAACTAAGAACATAATGGCATTACTTAGCACAGGTCGTCGAGTGTGGAGTACACTTGACATGAACTCAGAGAGGTTACGGATTTGGATGTTGGCTATGAACAGTTATGTATCTAGGTATGGACCCGGAGCAGTCTCGGATTTGGATATCGACCCGGAGAGGTCGTGAATTTGGTTATTGGATATGGATGAATTTTAACTCGGTTATCAGGTTCGGATGGGTATGGAATTGAATACGGATTTGGTTACTAGATAAGGATTGGATAAAGACTCGGAGTAGTCGCGGGTTTGAGTAAGTATATGGCAATGGCACTTGGATAAAATGGATTGGATTATGGATCGGACGGAATGTCTATGAATGATATACGGACTTTAGACGATGGATTAAAGCTATTCAAAACATGCCTTCGTACCGTAAGGCATGTTTTAGGGGGCAAAATGTTAACCTGCCTTTTGGACAGGCTGTAAGATGGCGGATTTAACTAAGTCGATTTCTCAGTTATCGAGGATGGAATGCAATAGGTTTGATTCAACTAGATGGATAGGTAATGCAGCACATTTGGAAGGTGGTTCGGCTATGTTAGTGCGGCTCGGCCAAATGTGGTTTGGCCTACGCGGGTCGACGGATGTGGCTCGGTGGTGATCTGGTTCGGCACTTCTGGATCGATCTGGCTAGGGTCGATCGGCATGGAAGGGAATAAGTTGGTCGGCATGTATGGATCGGTTAAACTCGATCAGCTAAGGTGGTTCGGCCTTGATGGTGTGGCTCGGTCGCGATGAAGTGGTCGGTGTTGGAGTTTGGACGTGGTTCGGTCGAGGAGGATCTACGCAAGTCGGTCGGCATGTGTCGCTCGGCTGTACACGATCAGGATGAAGTGGATCGGTGTTAGGGTTTGGACGTGGTTCGGTCGAGGAGGGTCGGCAGAAGTAGTTCTGCTTAGTTGAAGTGGCTTGGGTTTGGCATAGAGTTATACTCGGGTCGACATCAGAGTGGATCGACTTCAAAATGGATCGGCTTCAAAGGGGGTCGGCATATATATGCTTCGAGTTCTGGCACGAACCACTTCGAGTCAAGCATAGGGTTGCTTCGGGTCATCACCTAGGAAAGCTTGGGTTGGCATATCTACAGCTTGGGGTCGACATCGACTAGCTATGTGGGCATGGCTATGTCTGTGGTGGGCCCATATCACTCTAGAAGCCCATCAACTCAGGTTTTGCCTATAAATACAGTATGCGGGGCTTAAGAAAAGGGATCTTCCTTCAGCTTCCCTTCTTCTTCCCTACTAAGGCTGCTCTGCCATTGTTGTTCTAGAAACTCTGGATTATAACTGTAATTGATTCTAACATCAATAAAAAGGAAATTTCTGCAGTGGACGTAAGCCGGAGTCAGCCGAACCACTATAAATCCTATGTTATTACTGCTTTCATTTTAATTTTTACTATTTTTCATATTTATACTCTCTACATACATTCTGTCTGTGATCTGTGACTGTGGTTTGGTGCTTTCATCTGTATTTGGGTGTTAGTGACCAATTTTGGCGCTAACAATTGGCTCCAAAGAAAAGGCAAGAGTTAGAAAGCCAGATCTTCAACTTGTTGCATAAGGGATTGATAAGACATAGTACTTCTAGTTGGGGATCACCAGTCATTTTTTCTTCCAAGGTAGATGGTTCTTTAAGATTATATATAGACTATCGGGAGTTGAATAACAGGACTACTAAGAATAAATATCCTCTACCAAGGACCGACGACACGTTTGATAAGCTCTACGGCGCTTGGATAATTTCCTAATTGGATCTTGCCATTGGTTTTAACTAAGGATAGCAGTGGAGAGTGTGCCCTTAACAGCTTTTAGGACTCTAAATAGTTTCAACGAGTGGTTAGTTATGCCATTTTGGCTGACTAATGCACCTGCTTTCTTTGTGGACTCAATGAATCGAGTGTTCCGAGAGGTTCTTAACAAATTTGTTCTCGTCTTTATTGATGACGTTCTTGTTTATTCAAAGACGGGGGAGAAGGATGAGTACTATCTTCGAGCTGTACTATATACTATGAGGAGTCATGTGTTGAAGACTAAGTTTGCTAAGTACCTTTTTTGAAAATATGAAATTAGGTTTTAAGGGTAGGTTTTTTCGGCGGATGACAAATCTATTGATCCAGCCGAAGTTGTTACAATTCAAGACTAGAAGAAGCCTGAAATTGGATGGAAGTTAGAAGTTTCTTAGGATTGGCTGGTTTTTACCGTAGGTTCATCAAAGATTTTTCGAAGATGGCTTCTCATCTGACAAAGTTAGTGAAAAAAGATGTTAAGTTCATGTGGATGCCAAAGTGTGACCAAGCATTTAAGGAATTGAAGGATAAATTGACTAGCACTCCTATTTTTACTATTCCAAATAGGAGTGGGGGTTTAACAGTTTATACAGATGCTTTTAGTTCCATTTTGGGAGTAGTTCTGATACAGCATGGGAAGGTTATTGCCTATGTGAGTCGACAGCTGAATCCACATGAGAAAAATTATGCTACGCATGATTTGGAGCTTTTGGTCGTTGTATTTGCACTCAAGATATGGAGGAATTATTTTCTTGGTGAAATGATCGAGTTATATATGGACCATAATTCCTTAAAATTTCTTTCTACCCAGAAAGATTTGAAATTGAGGTAGCAGAGATGGCTGGAGTATCTCGCTTTAGAAATTCTATACACCCTTAGAAAAGAAGAAGTTGTTGTAGATGAGTTAAGTAGGAATGTTGCAATGGTTGCTAACTTGAAAGTCCAGCCAGTATTGATATAGAGGATTGCAGCTAGTCAAGAAGAAGATCCTATTTTGGCTCAACTCTAGAAGGATGTCCAATATTGTTTCTAGTTTTGAATTTATCCCCGACGCGTATTGAGAATGAATGAGAGTATCTGTGTTTGAAATTTTAATGGTCTTAGAAGAGAAGTGTTAGCTGAGTGTCACTATTCAAAGCTATCTTTCCATCCAGGAGTGACCAAGATGTTCAAAGACATGAAGAGAGTCATCTAGTGGAAGGTTTGAAGCGAGATGTTTCGATCTTTATGTGTCAATGTACAAACTGCTAGTTGATTAAGAGTGATCAACAGAAGTCGGTTGGACTGCTTCAGCTGCTTGAGATCCCAAAGTCGAAGTGGGAGCAGATCTCTATGGATTTTATTGATGGGGTTCCTATATCAAGAAGGGGGAACGTAGGTAATTGGGTTATAGTCGACCGGTTGACCAAGAGTGCTCATTTCATTTAGGTTAAGCTGATTAGGTCTGCAGAGAACCTGGCGAGCTTGTATATGAAGGATACCGCGAGGTTTCATGGTATTCTTGTAGTATTGTAAGTGACCGAGAACCGATATTCACTAGCGGGTTCGACTGCAACCTTCCTTAAGAATTGAGTTGAATCTTAGTGCGCTTACCATCCCAGACAGATGGACAGATGGAGAGAGTGAATCGGATCTTGGAAGATTTATTGTTTGCATGCATTCTCGACTTCGGAGGTTATTGGGAAGATCATTTACCCTTGGTCAAATTCACTTACAACAATGGCTATCAGGCAAGTATCAACATAGCTTCGAAGCTCTTTTTGTTCATCCATGTCATTGTCCTTTATGTTGGTTGGAGTCTTGTGATAGGATGGTTCTTGGACCAGACATGATCTCAGAAGCAAGTAAGAAGCTAGCTGGAATTAGAAGGAAAATGAATGAAGTGCAGGATCGATAGAAGTGTTGTGCGGATCGAAGGCGCATGATCTTAAGTTCTCGATAGGAGATTCGATGTTTATGAGGGTTTCCCCACTGAAGAGTGTTGTGAGGTTTAGGAAGTCTGGAAAGCTTGCCCCTTGATTTACTAAACTTTTTCCCATTCAAGACCAGATTAGTAGGCTTGCTATTAGAATGAAGTTACCAGATAGACTATCGGATGTCCATAATGTATTTCGCGTATCTCATTTACGTAAATATGCACACGACCCTTCAGCCGACGCAACAAAAGGATTTGTAAGTTCAGCCTAACCTTACTGTTCGTAGGAGGCCTATTTATATCATCGCTCAAGATATAAAGCAATTGAGGATGAAAGAAGTGAATGTTGTTAAGGTCTAGTGGAGTGAGGATATTAGGGATTGTACTTGGGAAACCGTGGGTTATATTAGAGATTCGTATCCCGAGTTGTTGACATAATTGTGTGTTTTTTGTAATGTCTTTTAGTGTACTCACCTCTTATGGTGGAGTCACTTTCTTTGTACATTTTTGATTGAATGATATCATTTGGGTTTCTTTTGATATCTATTGTTGTGTGTGATAAATTTTAGGGACGAAATTTCCTTTAAAGGGGAGGACATAAGACCCGTAATTAATCACTTTAAAATCACAATATTTAATATATTTTTAAATAATTGATTAATAAATATTATATAACAAACAAAACTCTTTTAAATAATAACTAGTGATAGGGAAATGATTTTCGAAATTTGTTTACAAAAATAATTAGTTCAAAGAAAAATAGAATGTGACGGGGAATCGTTTTTCGAATTTTCGACTTTTCAGTGTCTAAAATTTGTCAGAAATGTTATTTACACTATAGTTAACATATACACCTACATTTATGAAATAACTTAAGTATGGTTAGTGGAAATAAGTGTTAGATATTTATTTACTTAAGTGAAAAGGAAGGAGTTGCGACATTTTATTAAAAATTTAAATAAAAATGAAATAGGAAAAAGCAATGTCACATCCTATGACTCACAAGTACAAGGGAATGTAATACATGTTGGATAATAGGAGGAGGAGGTAGAAAATGTGTATTTGAAGGGACGTGAGGTGGAGATGACGATGTGGCTTAATTAGAGTGGAGGGTAATGTGGTGAGGGTTAGTTTGGTAATTTTATAGTTTCCATTTATATAAAACTAACTCTACATTTTCTCTTTCCTATAATTTTTAATTTTCCTTTTTTTCCAAAGTTTTTACACCTTCTTCCTAAGCTTTTCAAAGCTTATAAATGGTTTCTTAAATTCAAATTCAAAACTCTGTCCCTTTTCCACTTTTTACTTAAGTAAAAATCACAAAAGTTAGCCCCTTTCTTCCCTAAATCCCTTCACTAACCAAAACAAGGCCCATATCCATCCAAAACTATCATATCCGAGCCCATTTACTTCATGGCCAAACCATCTAGGCCTTTATAAGGCTTCAAAATTCCATCTTTATCAAGTAGAAACTTTGGCCTAGTGTCGATCGAGAGTTCGGTGATAGTTAGACTTAGTTTGGTTGCTTTTTAGTGAGAAAATTATCACCTTTTTTTCGTGATGTTTAATTATTTATATCCATTGTTGTGATTGGATGTTGTTATTGTGAGGGGAAACTCGTTCCACAGTTGGCGGCATGGTCTCGCATATTGTGTTTATTTCCACCCCTTTGTGTAAAGTATTTGCTCATACCAAACTTATTGTCTGACCAGAGTTGTTTATTTTCACTAAACACTCGGGTGCTCAATTATATTTGAGTAGTCCGAAAGTAGCAGGATTTCTTTGGCTCTTTAAAGACGATGGACGAGCAGGAGGCTCTGTAGTTACGAATTTATTTATTTCCGATGTTATATTTTTTTTGCATGTATATTTTATATCAGCATGGGTAAAGGCAACTCCATGTTCGGAGTAACCTAATGTATTATATTATTATTGTATTATATGTGGCCCTTCCGATGTAGGATTTTTCTATTTTGATCTATTCTTTTATTTTACCCCACGCTCGGTATTCATCTTTTGGACCTTTGGGCAATGGCACATGAACATCGAGGTTGTGTTAAGTGTCATTCTCAAGATTCAGAAAGGTGGGTCGTCATAAAAAATTTAAAAATTAGAAATGAAACTTGGTTATAATGATGTAGAAGCAATTTAAGTAGGAAAAATATAAACAGAGGCAATATGATGAGATTTAGATAGGATTAGCATTAGGGACTTATAAAATAGGATTAATAATTTAGTTAGAGATAATGTTGGAGAGGAGTGATGAAAATAGGATAGAAAAATAATAGGATGGAATTTATCTTTGTCTACTACACTTTTCATCACAAAAAGCTATAAAAGATGTATTTGAGTGTTTCAATTTAAAAGACCAACTATTAAAATAATAATTTTTAATGTAGAAAATTTTTGAAAGAGCGAAATTATTTTGCTCCTTTTAGGATTAAGCAATTCTTTTGAAATTTTGATAGTTTGGTTTAATAATTGAGTTTTGGAATGTTTTGGGTTAAAGACCCTACTTTTAAAGTAGCAAGTCTTTAAAGTAAAAGTATAAGAGAAGGGAAATTATTTTACTAAGAAATTTTAGAATCTTTTGAATTTGAGGTTATGAATAAAGCGGTAAATGTTTTGAAAAATTTGAGAAGTTGCATTCTAATATTTTTGAAAGGTTTTGCTCAAATGCTTACTAGAAATGAAATAGATATATGGAATTAAATAAAATATGATGTTTAGATATTTTTAAGAATTCAATTCCCTAAACTGTTTTTCGAAAGTTGGAAATTGATTTGAAAAGTATGCTTAAAATTTTTCTTTTGAGATGTGGAAATTCTTTTACAAGTTTGAATTTGATATGCCGCATACTAGTGTAATGTGGGTTTCTAAGTCTATATTTTATGGAGTATATAGGGATCACTATCTAGATAAGAAAGGTTAAAGGTTTTAGAATATGAATAAAATAAGAATGGTATGTACAACCTGATCTGCAAATTTGAAATTAGTCCTAAACATTATCTCTAGAATTTTGGTAATGTTGTAAAGGTATTCCAAATTTATAATAAGGTTGTAAGTTAGGCTGTACTTGGAATGTGAATTTCCATATGTTGATTTACTTGGAGCAGGCTCCGTATTATTTCCATAAATTACCTAATTTCTTAAATTCATAAAAGTGCGGCGTTTGAATTGACAAGGAATGCACTAATTAGTAAAAGAGATGTGTAGGTATGGATACTCTTTTTCATAGTTTACACTGTCTATTTCAATAAAATAAAAGGAAGTATTCCCTTGTAATTTCAAATAAAGCAAAATATCATTTGTGGTTAATTTTTGAAATTTTTTAACAGCTATCCTATTTGAAAGGATGGCTTTGATAAAATAAAATACAAAAAGGAATGTTCTTGTTTAGTGATTAATGATTAAGAATAAGAAATATATAAATAGTGTAATTTATAATGGTATTCGTATTAATTATAACTACAGGACTAGGATTTATGGAGATCAATTACAGATTTAATGGGCAATAAATTTGTAAGTAATAGAGAAAAAGGAATTAAATCAGGGACTGATTACGAAAGCTAATATGATGTTTATAGAGGAATTGAATACTCATAATAAATAAAATTTGAAACTGTTAATATATTGAAATGGATTGAATAATTGCTGATTAGAGACTGTCAATTTTAATATCATTGACCAGTTATTATGGGTAATGCATATTTTTTGGAACTAAGAAAATAAATTAAGAAGGTCGGTATTAGTGGAACGACATTCTTGGAAAGTACATCTTAAATTGTTAAGGAGGACCCCAATGTCAGTTAATGATTAAGGGCAGCTTCCCAAAAAAAAATTCTTTTAGAGTTTTTGGGTCAAAATCGCTACTTGTCTCCTTTAGGAAAAGCATTTGATATGGTATAAGGCATGTTCCTATTTTATCACTGTTTGGTTTAGGGAGGAGATTAGACAGCTGTGTGTGTATGTGTTGAGAAACATCGTAAATAAGGAAATTTCATAAGGAAACTTTAACTAGCGATAAACCGAGGGTAAGACTGGAAGTTAGTAAGGAAATTATGTTAGAATGCTTCAAACCCAAAACTTACGGAGTGTCCCATTCACCTGAAATTCACTCGAAATGTGATAATGTGTATAGGGATATGAAGACAAATTTTTAATTGGTCAAGAATGAAGAGAGAGTCACTGAATTTGTTTTAAGATGTTTGATGTGCTAAAGGATTAAGGCTAAGCAAGGAAAGCACGGAGGATTGTCATTACCATTGGAGGTTCAGACTTTGATATGGGAGCTTGTATCGATGGACTTTATAGATGGGTTGTCTAAAGGCAATGATGCTATTTAGGTTATAGTAAATTGGCTCATTTTACCCTGTTAGGGGTAGTAGGACTGCATTATCTCTAATGCGGGTTATGTCAAGGTAGTGGTGCGACTACATAGAGTTCCAGTTATAATTGTTAGTGATAGAGACCCTTGGTTCACTGGGGAATTTTGGAGGAGTTTGCAATTTGCTTCTAAAATGACTTTGAATTTTGAAGATTTGTTGAGAATTTGCACCATGGATTTTGGAGGACCTTGGAAAAGATTGAAATGTTTAGGCTGCGAATGAAGACCGCACATGACCATTAGGTGTCTAATACTGACAAGCAAAGAAAGAGAGTGGAGTTTTTGGTTGGGGACATGGTATTCGTTCAGATTTCCCCTCTTAGAAAGGTAATGAGGTTTGGTACATAAGAAAAGTTGGCACAAGATTCATTGGGCCTCTCCCAATTTTAAAAGAGTGAGGGAAACTTGCTTACTGGGTGGAGCTTCCAGATTAGTTAGCAAGAGTCCATGATGTCTTCCTTATTCCATACTTAAGCAAATGTCTGCAGGACATTGCCTTTGTTACAGAGCCTGAACGGTTAATTGATTTTGAAACGGAGCCGTTCTGTGGATGGTAGGGCTATAGATATTAAGGCTAACTGAACACTAAATGGGGGAATAGTGTTTTCTAATTTATATGGATCTTTTGAAAATTCTTCCAAGACTAGTATTAACCAATATAGAATCAACAATCACAGATGCAAATAAAGATAAATATATATGTAGTAATTAAAAAGTAATGAATTATAGACATTATACGAGGATTTTTATGCTAGTTTGGAGTTACCTTACATCCAGTCCCGTATACTTGTTTGTGTAGATTTCTTTTCAAATGCCAATCTTTAAATGGGTAGAAGGCAAACCCAATTACAATCTTGATTTCGAGGCTAAGAGACACACCCGCTTGATTTTCTAGGCTTAGGGTACCATTTTATTTGGACATGTTACAAGCACACCCGATTGATTTGAATGGGCTACAATTACACCCAAGCAAATATAATTAAAGTTTGATGGTTTTCCAAAGAAAATTTCTAGATCTTTGGTTACAATGGATCTTATAGCCTCTTGGACGACACTTTAATCTTTGATTGAGAGAGAGATGATTGAAATAAGAGAGTAAATAGTGGAGAATCAATACAATGAAGATTGAATTGATTCGATTGAATTTGGAAGATTTGAAAATACTTTTCACTAGAAATTTTGGAAGAGTAAGAGGAGAGAAGATAATAAAAAAGTAGTTGTTGAAAATCCATTTGAAAACCCCCATATATAGAGAATGAACAGATATGTCCATTCGTGAAGAGTTACAATGAATATACACTTCATTTCAAAATTTGAATTTCAAAATTGCGGCATGTATGTCGACATATCATCTGTCTATATGTCGACATAGGATAGGGTAGATTGAAACATGTTTATTTTAAAATGTTTTGAAAATCCTATACCATGTAAAATAATTTAATACTTTGTAAAATAGTTTAAACATAGCTTATAAACATTTTAACCTTTGAAAAAATTTTATAAAATATTTTTAAATGTATTCTAAAAATATATTTTGTTTTAAAGATAAAGGGTTAGAATATGAAAACTAGAGATCAAAGATTTCTACCAAGGACTTCTACGACTCTATAAACTTTATTGTAATCTTGAGATCTTCATACTTTGATCTTTATACTCATGAGTCTTCATGTTAATCTTTGAGTGTTTATACTATATGGTCTTCGATTAAACTCCTATATAATATCTTGCACTATATGTTATAAAACTTGGCAAAACCTTAGTATCCATATTTTACATGAATGTAGTAGTATTATCAAGGTTGTTTTCATCAAAATCAATAACCGAGGTATTTATAATCTCCCCTTTTTTATGATGACAACCATTAATATCCTATATATATATAATATGGTATAACTGCCTTTGAGTTAGACAACTCCCTATGAATATATGCATACGTAAATTTTATATTTTTCTCCCCCTTTATCATCAACAAAAATGAGTGAAAAACTAAAAACTTCCACAAACACAAATGCTTAGAAAATATATGTTCAAAATCAGTAATATGAGTTAATCTGATATGATTATATTTGATGATAAATATATAAAAATATATGATGAATATTGATAAATAATGCATTATTTTGTTTAGACAAGATTATGTATAATTTTATTTATGCAGTTTCAAACTATACATAAACCAATCCAATTCAAACATACGCACCAACCCAAATCTATATCAAGCCAGATTAAAACACACAAATCCAAATAGAAAACTAAAATGCACATAAAACCAAAGCTAATCCTAACAAACCAAACTATTACATACTTAAACCTATGGTTTTCTATTGATTATAGGGGACTTGTGGATAGGACAGAAAGGGTAGTAAAGACAAGAGTTCCCTTTTTTGTTTGACGAGATTTCCATCTCGATCGAAGCATACTTCGCCAAGGCATTTACCTTATCATCATCTTCTTTCTTTTCTTCCTCTTCTATTTCCTCTTCATCATTCTTTGAATTATGAATGACTAGATTGGGATTATCCCCTTCGATTACAATTAGACTCGTCGGATTATCCAATAGGTATTTCAGGAGAATACGAAGAATCCACCCTTGCTTCTTTTGTTCTTTCTCTATTTTTGAAAACATAATAAGTGTATGCTTATGATCTTCTTCAATCTTGGTAACTTTGGCTATGGTGGTGGTTTGGAAGGGGTTTAGAGTGGAAGTTTGGAAGGAAAAGGGTGCATTGTCTTCTTTTGGGTATTTGGAACTCGTGGAAGCCATTAATTTGTTTTTATTCAGAATTTATAAAAGTGAGAAGACAGAAAAATAGGTTTAATTTCAAAAGGATCTTCTTGAACTTTTTCGGTCTGATTTGCAACCAACATAATCGGCATCACTATATGAGAATAAATCGGAAAGGTCGTTTTTTGGATAAAAAAGTCCATAGTCTAGGGTATTGTTTACATATCATAGTATCCTTTTTACTAATTTTAGGTGAATTTCTTTAAGCTGAGATTGTATATCTTGCACATATACAAACACTATGCATCGTATATGGGCTATTGGTAGTTACATAGAGTAATGATCCTATCGTACCTCTATATAATTTTTGATCTACATCTTTTGAGTTTTCTTCCTTATTTAATTTCTTATTAGTTGCCATGAGAGTTGGCTTACCCCTAGTATTTGACATACCAAATTTTTTAACTAAGTCTTTGGCATATTTTTCTTGACTTGTAAAAATTCAGTTTTTTTAATTGCCTTATTTGTAGTCCTAAAAAGAATATTAGTTCTCTCACATGACTCATTTCAAATTCCTTCGTCATTATATCTAAAAATTCTTTATTTAATGGCTCATTTGTTGATCCAAAAATAATATTGTCTACATATGTTTATATAAGCTGAATATCATTATTATTTCTTTTAATAAATAGTGCACTATCTAGCTTTCCTACTTTTAAATTTGATTGTAATAAATAGGATTTTAATCATACCATTTCTAGGAGCTCGCTTTAGACCATGTAAAGTTTTCTTTAATTTGTAAACGTGATTAAGCAGTTTTTCATCTTCAAAAAGCGGAGGTTATTCTGCAAATATGTCTTCTTTAGTAAATCCATTTAAAAATGCACTTTTGACATCCATTTGAAATAATTTAAAATTATTATGATTTGTAAAATCCAGTAAAATTCTAATAGCCTCCAACCTGACTACAAGAACAAAAGTTTCATCAAAATCTCCACCTTCTTCTTGACTATAACCTTAAGCAACTAAACGTGCTTTATTTCTAATAACTTCTCTTTGTTTATTTCTAATAACTAAACGTGTTTTGTCTTTTCAATTCGCTCGGGTCAGCCTGAGCATTTCTGGATTTGAAGACCCTATAGCTAGAGAACGAAGACGAAGATTGTATTATTATTATTTATTCTATCTCAGTGCATCATGTATTCCGCTGCATTATTTATTATTCTCTGATATGTGTAACTCTAATGTGTATTATATAAGTATAATCGAATATCTTGTAAAACAGCTTCATGAACTGGATATTTGATTATTATATTTTATCGTTCCGCTGCAAGATTCTGTTTTGTTTTATTTCTTTCTTCCTTTTTCTTATTCATCCCAATAACAATCCGCCCTTCTGTATGGTTTGAGTCTGACGTGTGTGGTTTATCGTCGATTTAAAACGTTCAAAAAGGCGGGATGTTACAAGAAGTAGAAACCATATCTTTAGATTTAAAAGAGCTTTTACAAAGTTTTCCTAATTGACAGGCATCACATAAATTATTGACATTAAAACTTATTTTAGAAAGATCCCTAACAAGTTCATATCTAGCTAGAAAGGTGTTTAAAATTCAACTGGTCGAATCATTTTTGCCAAATCCAAGGTCTTAGATTCAGCTAAAAGACATAAATTATCATTGCACACTTTCATACTTAAAATATAGATGTTATGTTTCCTAATACCTTCAAAGGTAATATTTGACTCATTATTTTCGATATGGTAGTTATATTTTTCAAATTTAATTTTAAAACCCTTAGCATACAATTGATTAATACTAAGCAAGTTATGTTTTAGGTTCCTAACTAGCAAAACATTAGAAAAAGTAGGATTTTTAGGGTTGCCGACAATGTAGATGCCAATTACATATCCTTTTGAGTTGTCTTCAAAGTTTACCAATCCACCATCTTTACAGACTATATCTTTTAAGATCTCTATATTTTTGGTCATGTGTCTCGAACATCCACCATCTAGCAATCTACGTATCCCTCTTGATTTATGGTATTTGATTTTCAACTGTCTGTTCACCATTAGCCCTATAACAAACTTGTTCCTGCAAATCAAAATCATACCTTTCCAGGAAATCAAGTGACTTTTCAAAAGAAAATATTTCTAAAAACATATTGGTTTCACAAAATTGTTTTCCTACAAAATTGTTAAAAGTATTACTAGCCATTTAAGCTTTTCAAAAATCTAATTACGAGTTTTCGAAAACCTATTGCTTTCATACAAAAATTGGATGGTGATGGAATCATGGATCTCAAGGCTAGTTAAATACTAGAAAGGAGGTGAATAAAGTTTTTTAAATTTTATGAATCTTTTCAAAATTCTTTTAAGATTATTATTAACCAATGCAGAATCAACAATCACAGATGCAAAAATAGATAATTATAAATGTAGTAAAGTAAAAAATAAAGAATTAGAGAGACCACACTAGGATTTTCGTACTAGTTCAAGGTTACCCTACGTCCAGTCCTTACACTTTCTTGTATAGATTTCTTGTCAAATGCCAATCTTTAAATGGATAGAAGGCTAACCCAATTATAATACTGATTCCAAGGATACAAGACACACCCTATTGATTTTCTAGGTTCAGAGTACACCCACTCGATTTGGACAGGCTACAAGCATACCCACTCGGACTTTGGGCTAACAAGCACACTTAGTTGATTTGAACGAGCCACAATCACACCTAAGAAAATACAAATAGAGTTTGACGGTTTTTCCAAAGATAATTTCTTGATCTTTGGTTACAATGAATCCTATAGCCTCTTGGACGACACTTTGATCTTTAATTGAGAGAGATGATTGAAATCAAAGAGTAAGTAATAGAGAATCAATACAATGAAGATTGAATTGATTTAGTCTGAATTTAAGAAGATTTGAATATATTTTTCACTAGAAATTTTGGCAGAGTAAGAGGAGAGAAGATAATAAGAAAGTAGTTGTTGAAAATTCATTTGAAAACCCCCTATATATAGAGAATAAATAGACATGTCCATTCGTGAAGAGTTACGATGAATAGACATTTCATTTCAAAATTTGAATTTAAAAATTATGGCATGTATGGCGATATATCATCTGCTTATATGTCGATATAGCCTGGTATAATTTGAGAACTTGTTTATTTTAAAATGTTTTGAAAATCCTATACAATGTAAAATAATTTATTACTTTGTAAAATAGTTTAGACATAGTTTACAAACATTTTAATCTTTGAAAAACTTTTATAAACTATTTTCAAATATATTTTAAAATATATTTTCTTTTAAAGATAAATGATTAGAAAATGAGAAATAGAGATCAAAGATTGCTACCAGGGACTTTAGCAATATTCTATGACTCCATAAACTTTACTGTAGTCTTGAGATCTTTATATCTTGATCTTCATTCTCATGAGTCTTTATGTTCATTCTTTGAGTCTTTATACTATACTTTTTTGATTGAACACCTATACAATATCCTACACTATATAGTATATAAATTGGCAAAACATTAGTATCCATAAATTATATGAATGTATTATTATTATCAAGGTTGTTATCATCAAAATCAATAACTGAGGTATTAACACCATCACCCTTCGAGGCCACTGCACGCATTATGGAGCACAATATTAAGATGCTTCGTAACAAAGTTATCAGGTTGGCTTTAGTAGATGGGGAGATAACCCAGGGAAAGCACATGGAAAACCAAAGAAAAGATGAATCTTTATCGTTTGGAGCTTTTCTCTAGTAAACTTTTCTCTCTAAAATTATAGGTTTTCGGTTGCCTCATGGTTACTAGATTGGATGGTTGGAGATGGTTGCAATACTTTTCACTGTTCCTTTTGCAATCATATTATATTTTATGTATATTTAGAATGCTTGAATATATGCCTATATGTCACACCTTGCATTTATGCTAGGCTTGAGCTCGGCTATATTATGTTTGCAAAAATTAATTACATAGCATTTTTGATAAAGGACATAGTTGAGTAGATTATTATAAATAAATTGGTTGCACAACACGGTTGTTGAGTGTGAATTACACAATCTTCCCTTGGTGATTTCTAGGGGGAAATCCTTTTTAAGGGGGATGTAACATTCTATAAAATTTAATAAGAAACTAGATAATTAAAATAAGAATAAAAAAGGGTATTTTGTAAATGTTGGAATTAACTACGGAAGTTGCACCATTACACCCATGGCGATTTTCTGATTAATTTCCATACATAATATGTTGAAATCGAAGTTCAAACAGAGAAGTTATGCACATTTGAGTTTTTAAATATAAAATAGTGCAAACGAGTTTAAATTTGAAAATTTAAACATTTTTATTTTTATAACTTTTAAATTTGAATTTAGATAATTAACGTTAAGGGTTTCTGTATGTTTAATTAAGCATCAAATTTAACAATAGTGTATAAATTAATTATGTCAAATATAATAAAATGAAAAGAAATAATCACGGTCAAAAGATATGACTGGTTGGCCGCCTAGGAATAGCGGTCGACGCTTGTAGGTGAGCGGTGGACTGGAAGAGTGCTAGCGGCTAGGTTTTTGTTATTCTAACAATTCAGATTTTATTATTTTGAATCCAACGGTTCTGGTTCCTTCTTACCTCTATAAATAGGCCTCTAGATCCTCCCACTTATTCTCATAAAATTCTATAGCAATGGTAAAGCTCTGTCAAATTCTTTCCCCTTAGGGGTTCAGAAACTGTAATCTTTCTGGTAAGTACTCAGAATCCTACTCTCTAATTTAAATTAAATTCCCAATCTTTCTCCTCTCTATCTTCCAATTTCCTAAATCTAATCTATATATACAATCTATTTGTTGTATTTTCAAACAGAGGAATATCTAAAAGAGAATTTGGAGCATTATAAATCAGATCTCATTTTCTACTTCTTTTTTAGATTCCAAAATCAGTTAGATTTTTCAGGTAAGAGGTTTAGATGTTTAATTCTTTTTATTTCTTATTCTATTCCACTCTAGTTTCCGATTCTAGATCTAATTTATATATACAATTCATTTTGTTGTGTATTCCAAATGAGGGAGATCTGAAAGAAAATTAGGCATGGCGGAATCAAATCCAGATAGGAAGCAAACAATTCTCCGAGGGAAATATAAAGTATTTCACATATTTGTACTTGAATAACATTTATTTGATTTGATGTATGCCTTAGTAAATTTTGGTAAACAAGGACATAACATCTAAAACCCCTAAAGTTTCCCTAAATAAATGTCAATCTTTGAATATGTTGGAATTTCAATTGCTCTGTATAAATATAGCAGAACCAGATCTATGTTGAGATTTAAGTAATTTTAATCTATTCCACTTCATCTCTTTTGACTTCTCTTGTAGTGTTAAAGTATTCTAAAAGTAAATAAAGTTGGAAATGGTATGCAAAGTATGATTTTTGATTATTTGTAGTTTGCACCACCTATTTCTATAAATTAAAATAAGTATGAATTCCTTTTTCACTCCAATGTGGTAATTTCAAAAGTGGGATATGATATAAACGGTTTAAATTGTAAAGTTTGTTCCTTGAATAGAGGAGTTAATTCTATTATATTGATATGAGATAAGTTTTGGTATTATTCATTTTTGTTTCAAGTCAAGTTGTTGGCTAAGGATATTATATATTCTTTTGTTTAGAGTTTGGAACTTGTATGAGTTTTGACATTTAAATTAATAAGCATTTTCCTTATGTGCTACTAGAATTATTTTACCCGAATCTCTTGATATATGTATGTATGTATGTATGTATATATGTATATGTATATATAAATATGTATATGTATATGTATATAATATTAATGTATTGATTATTAGAGTTAATAATAAGGTAAATTATTGCTCATTGAACGTATTGATTATAAATAATAGGGTAGTAAATAATATTACTTTTGTAGGAAGGTAAATGTTAATTATGGGAATTAATCCATAATTAAAGCCATAACAAGGGGTTACCTTATATGGCCTTAATTATTAATTGTGTACGATCGTGTATACATACAATTGGTATATATATATATGTGTGTGTGTGTGTGTGTGTGTGTGTGTGTCTATATATATATGAAGGATTACTAAGTTATAGAGATGCGATGTCAATCTAAAGTTACATAGAAGTCGGCCCATTTAAATCTGGCCACCAGTAGTATAACATTGGGGATTGATGTGGGACATTACCTATAACTAATAACCTCAGTGGATGCGAGGTTATTTCCAATTTTGTAAGGTAAGTCTGCATTGTCAAACTGGCTACCATTACCTACGAATAGTTGTGCTAATATGAGACGTTATGGTTTGGGTTATTGTTCATAATTACGCTATTGACATGGTAGGTGAAATCTTTAGAAGGGATCCGCTTTAAGTGACTATGGTAGAATCCGCCTCCTTCTTAGGAGAAGCATTAAGTGACCTAATATGATTTCTTACAATGTTAATTAATAAGAACTTTGTAGGGACTCATCTATTGTATTAATGACGGGGACCTGCCTATTTTATCGGTCTTAAATGGTTAGAGTCTGCCTAAATTCCCAGGAAAGAGGTATTAAGTGGTTTGTAGGTTCTCGCTCTTGCATCGTTAACATTAATTGCAATAGAATCTGAAAATGGGTTAGCTATTAAGTGACAGGGATCTACCTATTTTATAGGTATTAAATGATTAGAGTATGCATAATCTCAAATAAAGGGTATTTATTGGTTTATATGCTTTCTCTTCAATATTGATGTTAGTTGCATTGAAGTTTTTGAATTGGACTAGAAAGACCTTTGGGATTACAATTAAAGTTATTAGTATGGTTTAGTTTTAAATACGTAAGATATATCTAAATAGTACTGCCCTAGTACAATTATGGCAAAGCTTGAGATTTTCATTTCACCAGACATTTATTGTTCTGACCCACTCCTCACTACAACACACAGGCTAGAGGAAACAATGCAGATTTAGGAGACGAAGGTAGAGGTGAAGACTTATGGCAATTACTTATCTATTAATGCTTTTTAATTTTTTCTAATATACCTAGTCTAGAAAATTATGATATTTTAGAAATATTGTACTGTAGAGATTTTATGCAGACATGTTGTGAGATTAGGTATAACATGTATATTTCTGGAATGTTTTCTTTTATGAAATGGTTACTTGTTTCTAATATTATATTCTATCCATTCTGCTGTGAGATTTTGAAAGTATAGATAGATAACTTTATGCACTGTGTATTGTGTATTATTATCAACTTAACAACTCGCCTTGAGATGGGCCTAAGATTCGATTAGCTTTTGTTTGGTCGAAATTAGGTCCACTATGAGTCGGTTGTTATAGGAACTTGGCAGACTTTGACCATTTAATACCTAATTCAAGGTTGGTCCACGTTGTTCAATACCTATCTAAGACAAACTTCTCTTCAATACTTTCTAGCTGATGCTTAATACTTCTTTTTATGAGAGAGGCGGACCACACATAGCCACTTAATACCTCAAACGCGAAGTGAATCCTCCTAGAGATATCCTCTACCATAACTAACCGCTACCCTGACCATTTAATACATCCTACATGAGGCAGGCCCTCAATTAGCCACTTAATACCTCAACTCTAAAGCAGATCCTTTGTATTATGACTTGTAGCCCAACTATAACATCTCACATTAGTCAACCTATTCGTAGGTATTAGTAGCCAGATGAGATGGGCAAGTTTACCTTACAGAATTTGGGACTAACCCCGCATCCTTCGTGCGTACTTATTATAGGCAATGTCTCACATCTTCCATAATGTCACACTGTTGGTGGTCAGGTTAGCTGGGCAGATTTCCATTTTCATTTGAGTGATCTCATATCCCTATAAATTAGTCATAATTTACAACACTCTTTTAACATATTATCGCACATTTCACCGCATTCCATATCAAGGCCTTATGAGGAAACTCTTATTTTGCCCTTACAATTAACATCCTTCCTAAGTGGGATTTAAAGATAATTAACAGCCTGTTAACTACATAATTAATGTTTTATAATTATACGCTATTTACGCTAATATATATATATATATATATATATATATATATATATATATATATATATACATACAGGCACATACACACGTACGTGCCTAAATATATCTAAGCATGCGAAGTTGCGCCCTATACTAACGTTTAAATGCCAAAACTTCAAATTTATACAAGTCCAATTCCACATCAAAAAAATATACCATATATCCAGTATCTATAATTCAATCAACAAATGACTATAAAATAGAATCCATATCAAATTTATTTTATACTAAAATAGTGGAAGTAACATTGATAGAAACTTACAATTCTAATACTTTTATGGCATATTCGACTTCTTTATATAAAATTGAGAAAGGGAGTTTCGATTTAAATCATGGAAATAGGTAGTGCAAACTCTGAATAAAAGAATCCATACCCTACACGTTAGTTCTTACTTTAATATTTTCAAAACTCTTAGTTAGATCTAAAGAAAAAAGTATGAAGTGGAATAGAATGTAAAACATTAAAATTGCAATATCTACATAATTCCATTATTTTAGTATAGAGTAATTGAAATTCTAACTGACATTTCACTTTAGGAAATTTTGGCGTTTAGTGTGATTTTTTCGTAAACAAAATTCCCCAAAAGCGTACATCAAATCTAGGTTATATTATACAATTACTAAAATAAGCAAGACTAAAATTACGACTCACAAAAAGTCCTAGGCTATTCCCTTTTGGATTTGTTTACGCCAGCACCAATCTCTCACAGATATCTCCTTTTTAGAAATATACAATAAGGTCGTTGTACATGAATTAGATTCAGAAATTTAAGGATTGGAGGAGAAAAGGGTTAGAAATTTGAATAATAAACACCTAAATTACTTACTTAAAACACTAGGGTATTTTCTGAATCTTTGAAGAGAGTCGATATAACTTCGCTTAGTTTCTAAAATTATCTGTGAGTAAAAGTGAGGGGCTAGTCATTTATTTATAGTGATTTGAAAGTGCCAAAACCAGCAGATTTATGTCGGTTAAAAATAATAAAATCCGAACCGTTCAAATGCACCAAACCCTAGTCGCCACCAACATCGATCAATCGAACAGTCCATCTTTGGGTGTCGATCGTTAGCGGTCGACTGACCCTAGGTAGCGTTCGGCTGGTTGGTTTATTTTGGTAACATTATTTCTTGCCGTCAAATTATTTATTTAATACCTTAACTAATTTTTTAACGTTAATGTTTATTTTAATGTTTACTTAACCTCTAAGTCTAATTATTGTTACTTTCTAGATTTCAATTTAAGAGTTAATTATTTATTTGAATTTAAATTTCATTTAAATTATTTTGAATTCGAAAACTTCATACATCGTTAACATTTTCGTTTGAGCTCCGTTTTCATAATATTTTATATGAAAATTAATCAAGAAATAGCCATAAACGCATCGACACAACTTTTGCAGTCAAATTTTGACATTTAAAAATTCCCATTTTAGCTTTATTATTAATTTATTAGTTAAATATTTACTTAGTAGTTAATTTCTTATTTATTTTTACAGTGGTGTTACATCCTCTTTCTTTAGATGCATTTCATCCCCCAAAATTCCTAAGGGATAGACAACGTAGCGCCCACTAAACATCGATGATATCTACACAACTATCTGCTAAACAAAAAATGCAGTGTGATTAAGTATGTAGATAAACTATAGGTAAGGTCAATCCTAACGTGAATGCAAGTGTCATGACATATAAGCATGTATGCGAACATCTTAAACAAGCAAAAAGTTTCCTATATGAGTGCAAACGTGATAGTAAAAAGTGTGGCAACCATCCCAACCATCCAATCTAGCAACCACGATGCAGCCAAAACCTAATTTTGGGGAGAAAAGTCTAACGAAGAAAAGCTTAGGATGAGAATTCCTCATGCTTTCCCCTGGATTTCCATCTATTTTAATCAAACCAGCCTAATTTCTTTGTTGCAAAACTTCCTAAGTCCATGCTCCATAATGCATAAGGTGGCATGGGATGCTATTGGCTCTATCTCGATGTCCCCTAATTTTTTAGGCTCTACCGTAGTGGCTACGATATTAAGGTAATTCCTTAAGTGTGAAACGTGAAAAACGTCATGGATTCTTGCCAACTTATTCGGTAGCTCCTCATGATAAGCAAGTCTTCTTGCTCAATCTGTAACGACCCGTGTTTTACAAATTGGTGGATCATAAGATATTTTTATTTTTTTCATATGAGGTCGTATGACTCTAAAATTTTGAAGAATGACTCTTAGGGACATTTTCCATATCTGTGATTTTTACCGAGTTTCTATATGACTATTTTTACCCTAAAAATATTATTTGGACTATTACTTTTGGTAAGAGCTGAATTAGGGTCTTAAATCACTTCCATTGCTTCAGGATGATAGTTTCCCATTCCGTAGACTAGTCATAATAGAAAAAAGGACATACCATTTGAAAGTTAAAGCTGTTTTAAGTTTTGGCTGGCCTGTATTAGTGGGTAAATAACTAAGCCCGTGCTTAGGCCCACTAACCCACCTCGGAAATTATGCTAAGGGAGGACTATAGGAACTGATCTATGCCATTTCCGTCTTCTCCAAAATAGCTCTAATTATCCATTAACCTTAATTTCATCAAAAAGCCTGCCTTTTCCTTGCTAATCTTAGTTAAATCATCAATTAGAGGGGTAATTAGCATATAGGAGCTCGAGATTATCATTTTGGCTGATTTGTATTCCAATTTCTTGTCGTCCACTTTAGATCTTAGGAGAGGAAGTGGTATTTTCGATATTTGGTGAGTGGTTCTTAACCTCTCACTCTACTGTGCTTGTTTATATAGTTAAAAATAATTTTTTAACATTATTTTAATCATGAAGTGGTTTCCAACCTTAGTCATATTTTCCTTAATGTTTATGATCGAAATATAAAGGATTTTATAGTGTTTTTAAATGGTTTCATAATTTCTTTTGTTCGTATTCATATGCTAGTATAAAGTTAGATTTTGATTAGGATTTGCTTGATTATCTTTTTCTTATGTATTGCATTTACGAATGGATGTATATAAATGATAATCCATGTTGATATGTTATGCTTTGATGTGGTTTTCTAATGCTTTCACGTAGCTCAGAAAATGGTGATCAAACTGGCAAATCAAAAGCAAAGATGGTCAATAATAAAATAAAATTGGAGAGGAGGCTCTGGAGGTTGAGAGGAGCCCAGGTTCAATTCGCATCAAATTTGGAGCTAAATATAAGAGTTGGTGCGGAGAGGTCATCTTAGTACTGAGCATATGTAGTGCGAATCATTTCGATGAGTAGTGATTTTTCAAGTTGGAGACTAGGAGAGATGAGGGAAGGCCAGATGCACGAATTTGACTAAGTATTGGACTTAGTATCGAGAGCTTTAGAAGGCATGGAAATAAGAGATTTTGGACTTAGCACCATGAGCTTTGGAGTTGATGCCGAGACCTTTTAAGTGGAATGGTTTGGGTCTAAACACTTAGAAGATGGAAATTTGGACGAGAGGGAAGAAAACCAAATTGGTTAAGTACACCTCTCAATACCAAAAGGTCCTACCAGTACTGAGAGGTCTAGTTTGATGCTATCGCAATAGGGGGAGTGAAGGCTCTACAGTTCGTGCTGATGGTGTTTGTTTGTTCTCTTGGGGTATAATGGTGATATTGTAGCACGATGATAGCTTCGAGACTTTGGTGGTGGCAACTCGACGATGACTAGAGTTAGGTTTCGATGATGGCAGCTCAATGTTAAAGGGGGTCACGAGAATGTTTGTCCACAAAGGGCGGGTTTTAGGAAGGATGACTTGTGGATTGAATGTGAGAATGGGTCTATCATGGAATGGAAGAATGTGGAATGGTTCCTCGAGTATAATGGAAACGAGATGGAGTATGTAAAGGGCTTTGATACGCATGCAAAGGGATCATTAATACTTAGAGTGTTGTTTGATGTACTCGAAAGCAGGGTTATTATGAGTGCACTCATAGGTACTTGGAAATGCTACCCTGGATCATTGGAAAGGATCCATATACCCTGGACTGTGGTAAAGGGTCTAGTATCAGCTTCAGGTCAAATAAGAGTACACTGAAAATCGGGATTTCCATTAGTCCCTGGCATGGGAAAGGTCGTACGAGTCGTTATATGGTTAGAGCACATTGAGTAATAAGGAGGATTGTTTGATGGATGCTATGGTTTCTTTGGTTGTTTTCTTCCATGGTCTATCACTCTAGGGATGTCATTGGAGATACGTATAGAGGATAAGGATACCTGGACACTCGTTATTGTAATAAGTCGTAATTCAATCACTTTGAATTTGAATATTTAAAATATTTTAATAAAATATTTTATAAATCAAATAAACCTCTTTTTTATAATTAATAATGACGGTGAAGTTGTTTTAAAATTTAGTTTGTAAGAGTAAATAGTTCGGAGAAAAATAAAAAATGTGGCCAAAAATCGTTTTTTTACTTTTCATCATTTATAAGTTGTCCGAAAATATTGTGTACTCTAGAGAGTACATATACTTACACAGATATATAATATCATATGAAATGGTTAAAGTTAAAATAAGTTTAAAATATTTACTTAAGTAAATAAAATGATGTTGACTTTTCTTTTCAAAATTTAAATAAAAGAAAATGCAAAAAGGTAATATCACATCACAAAAATAATGAAATGGTGGGATGAAGGGGTGAAATGATGGGGATGAGTTGGACATGGGGTGACGTCTATAACAAAGGAGAAGGGGTGATGTGGCCTAAAGATATGGAAGGAAAAGGTGTAATGACCCGCAAATTCATCACTTAAGAATTTTTTTTAAAATATTCAAATATATGGTTTTTTGGCATAAATGATAATTTTTTGAACAATAAATAATTTTGATATTCTTTTTTGAATAAGTATTTTGAAAAATATGTAATTTGGAAGATATATCGATTAAATGGCCGAAAACCGTTTTATCAATAAACAGCCTTAGACCATCTGACATCATGCGCAGAGCTGGATACATACACTCATTTATGATTATGAGTATGAAATAAAATTATTTATTTTATTTATGAAAATAAAATCTCTTCATGACATCATCAATGATATCACTATTTTTGAATAAATGGTTTTTGAATTTAAACTGTGTTTAAATGATTTAGTAATTATTTTAATTATTGAATAAGTTCTTTTAATTGTTATATAATGATAGAAATATTATTACCAAACTTTGTTTACAAATATATATATTGAATAAGAAGTGAAAACATGACTGGAAATCAAAATTGAAATTCGTGACGATCCAACGTAGAAAAGTTATGCAACGTTGTGAATCATTTGAGATATACATATGCACATATACATGTACATATACATGAACACATGCATATGAACACATATATACATACAAATATACTTACACGCACACACATATTACAAAATATCTAAGATATTTCCCTAACATTTCATCCTTAAGTAAGCCCTAAGTCAAGCTCTTACACCCTAAGTACAAGTAGATGGCTATACACATGGGGGGATGTTTGGCTGTGGATGATAAGATGAGAAAGGGGAGTGGTGGTAAGGCAATGGTGATGAAATGGCAATTAAATATCATGATATTTTTATTCACATTTTTGCTTATAAATACCACCATCAATCTTCATTTCATTCACTTATAAATTCCTAAGCCTTCTTCAGTCTCTCCACTTTAATGGCCTCTTGCCTAAGGAAAACTTATGGCTAAAAAATAATTAAAATTATATAGTAAGTATATATTATCAAAAATCTTCAAAACCAAAGAAAAACCACTTCTTTCCCCCTCTACAACCCACGACCTCCACTTTCTACCACCAAAGGCCAAGCCTTTCTCCACTTCCAAGCAAGGCTATGAGCACACTACCACCAAAGTCCAAGGCTGAACCCATTTAGGAGCTTTAATGCAAGCTTGTCAAGCTAAATTTTTCGAATAGCGGAGCTATAGTTAGTTCAGTTAAATCCATGTGAGCAGCTCTATTTATATTATGATATATTGGATGATATATATGTTTTTCTATGTTCAGTTTTGATGATTATGAACCATGTTTGGATATGAAAATATGTTTGTTTGGATGTGTAAACAATTCACGTTTAAAACACGTCGAACATCACAAAGGAAATCACTTCCTTTAATAAATGAAATGATGTATATGAGATTGTTAAACCTTTTTAAAATGGTTTATTAACATTTTATATACACTAAAACCCAACTTGGTGAAGTTTGGACAAGTTATAAAAGTTGATTCAAAAATAGCCGCGTTGCGTAATAGTAGTTTGTGATTTCGCACCGAAGAAATTTAAATCCATTTGAACGATGTATTCGAAGTTGGAAATCTTTATAAGAATAATTTTCCAAACTCTTATAACCATAATTTTTGAAGAAAAAAAAGGTCAAATTTTGGTTTTGTAATATGAGCAAATCAAGTTTTCAAAATAGTTGTGCTTTGGCAGTTCGAAAACCAAAGCAATAAATTCTTTAAAAATGATATTTTTTGTTTTTTAAGAATATAAATAAACTCTATAAATATTTTAAAATGTTTTTAAAAGAGTGTATAGTTTAAAAAATGGATTTCTAAATGGTTGAAAAGTTGTTTTGATCAAATAAGCCTTAAAAGCACTATTCGCGGCACTTTTTGCAGCGGTTTTTAAAAACTTTTGAAATGTGGCTTTAAACTTAAGTATTCTTTTCCAAATATTTTATAAATGTTTTGAAATAAATAATTAATTATTTTTGAGGATAACGTCAAGGTTTTATATTGTAACGAGAAGGATTTTGCCCGCTCGAAAATCGACATCCATACTTCAAATCGTATTCGAATGCCATAGATTCGACCGTTCAAATCCGATTCGCCGGAGCTTATAACAATCATTAAGTAAACAACACAGCGGAATAAAAGAATAATACATTGATATACAGCTTTGATACAATATCTGATACAACAGATAATCCAATAGATATCAATATACATCAGAGATATGATACAATAAAATAGCAGCAGAAAAGAAAATAGATGACATCTAACATACAGAACAATATAACTCTAAAATAGTCTTCAAGGAAGAACTCCAAATCTGAACTCCATCTCCAAGAATCAATCCAGCAATAGCTCGAACCCCCAATAACATATCACCAAGCTCAGAAAGACTGGTGCGATCCAAAGACTGAACTAACTCCAGATAATCCACTATATCTAACTATCTGTAAAACCCAACTCTAGACTGCTCGTGTAGAAAATAATGAGCACCCAGAGTTTAGGAAATAAAACAATAAACTCCGGATCAGTCATGGGACTGGTGTGAGCAACAAAAACAGTTTATCTTATAAAAATAATATAAGAAAGAATTTTAAAGTCAATTCGCAATGCTTTTTAGAAATGAGACTACCATAAGGCCTCCCGCACACACACACAATGCAAACGCAGAATCGGAGGAGATTTCTCCTTATGATAGTCAAAGATGCTTGATACGCATTAAAAGAACATTTGATATTATTACTAGTGCATAGTGTAGTAAAAATCATTTCGAAAGTAAAGATATAAATCTTAGCCAACATAGACATTTCGAACTATGCCTACTATAGCTACCATCCAAACAGTGTTGCGACACTATAAGTGAATGATAGGTTCTACAACTAATACCGTACAAGTTTCGTATTGGGAATTGGATTTCCAACAAATGGTCAGGCCAAGGAACTTCCCATTGCCACATGAGAATGCCTCTGGAAAGACATCCCCGAGAACCAAACCGGAACTCTGCCAACACAAGGCCGGGTTACCCCTAACTGGGTAACTACTGACACGAGCACGCCATTCCCCGATCGTAAACGACCTTTCTCACGGGATCCCGAAAGCCAACAACCACAAAGTAATAAATTCGTAGTAACCACATAGGTTAAATATCTGGGCTCCATACCATGATACCACCTCTATCCAGAAGGAAACGTACATACCCTAAAGGGTGCTACCCCTCATAACCTTGCCGCATCTTTCCTGTTTTGACCATTTCCGGGGTGTGAGGCTCGACGAAGTCACGTCCACAAAAACATACTTTATACAAAAGCCATGCTTTGGGTCAACAAATGATCAACACAATGGTCACTAAGATAGACGATCAAATAAACGATCCTATCACAATAATCAACACAATGATCATTTACAGCAACACTCAGCATGTCACATTACCAAATTGGGAATATATCGCTGATAACTTCAACTATATAACCTCTAAGCTCGTACGTCTCAGAGAAGGGTGTTAAGCTAAAGAATAAATTCTTCGCCACCAACAGAAATATATTTGAAAGAAATCTGCTTTATATCTCAATTTGTAATGTCAGACATACAATCCACACAAGTCTGTTCCGGGTTCGAACAGAACCGAAGGCACTTACAAAGAAGTCCTTGCAACCCGGATATTCACAATCCCGATCGGATTTTCCCATCACTTAGGGAGTTTCTATACCGGCGCGACTCGGTGCAGAAACAATCGATAGGTCATCCTATCGCTTTCGCAAATACCCGGTCTTCATCACCGGTCTTCAAATGCTATCCATAACGACGTATCACATATTCGGAATGGGTTATACGACACAACGGTCCTTTCCCGGCTAAACCGAATAGTGAGCACGATATTTCAAAAACAAATGGATAATGGGATTTCAATTAAGTCACAACTTAATAATTCAAACTTTCTTTCAAATGGTTTAACAAATTACCATTTTCAATCTTTAAACAAAAAGATTTATTTTCACAACCTTTAACGGTTTAAACAATTTTCACATTTAAATCTTTTAAACAAAAGATTCATTCACATATTTTCCAAATCAATTTTCATTTCAATTTGATTAACTCGTTAAATCTTTAAATCAAAGATTTAACCTATAGCCTTCAAAACAATTTCATTTCAATTTGATTTAAACAAATCATCAATTTAAATCTGTTAAAAATAAACAGATTTAATTCATAGCTTTCAAAAAGAATTCATTCATAACTTAGGAAAATCATTTCTCTATTCAACCTTGAAATTCCCCTAATTAACTGGAATCTTAGTTCTTATCCAAAAGTGTTTATCATTTGAAAACAACAGTTTTCATTTTGGAAATCTGATTCATTTATACGAGTTGAAATCCTTGAGTTAAATTCAAATTCCCAAAAATAATACTTTAAAAATGGTTTAACTCATAATGACTAGTATAATATCATTAATCCCTAATTTCAAATTACAGAATTCAATTTCAAGTATTGAATTTAAATTTAAATCAACTTATTTAAATTCCAAAACTTAATCAAGTAATTTAAAAATAATAAATTCTATTTTGAAATTCCATTTTGAAATTCCATTCCAAAAGCTTTTCACATTTATTCCGATTCCATTTCCAAAACATTTGAATTTAAAAATTCAAATTTAACTATTTCAAAAATCTGCGACTTAATCGATTTCCTCGTGAAATCCATATTTGTGTGTGTATGGTGTGGTCCAGGGGTTTAACACAATAGTGTACATCATCATCATCACAGATTAAAACACAGAAATATAGTTGATAAGCGATATAAACTATAACGCTCATCTTCCATTCACAAATTCACAGATAATATACAAATGCAAACAAATATACAACTCAATCTACATAACAAAATATCACAAATCAGATAGGATAATCAATTCAAATCATTTCATACAATATAATTATTCATAAGCATTCAATAAACATTTGTAAGCAGGATTTAATTAATTCAATTCATTTCCAATTTAATTAATTACTTATGAATTTATTATCCAATTCTGATTAGATTATTTTCATTAAGTAATTACATTTAAATCATTTATAATTGATTATCTAAATTATTTAATCCAATAAATCATTAACATTAATCACTTTAAATCAATTACTTAATAATCCTTAGTTAATTATCCTTA
This sequence comes from Allium cepa, assembly GCA_030765085.1. Taxonomy (NCBI): domain Eukaryota; kingdom Viridiplantae; phylum Streptophyta; class Magnoliopsida; order Asparagales; family Amaryllidaceae; genus Allium; species Allium cepa. Next base: position 211,853,729 of record CM060934.1, read on the forward strand.
TTAACTAATAATATTTCTTAATCACTTCTTAAGAAATTATCTTAGATTAATTCATTATTAACCATTTCAAATTATAAATTAATCTAATTATTTATTTATAATTAAATAAATCATTCTTTAATTACTTATTAATTTAAATTAACTTTTAAACCAACTTCATAATAAATCATTTAAATTAACTTAATTAATTTATTCACTTACTTAAAGTAATTAATTAAATTTCTTACCTTAAACTGATTAACTATCTTTACAACTTTCTTTACTAAACTTTTAAGTTACATATTAACTTAATACTAACTAACATTACTTAATTATCTAAGTTAAACACCTGTATAAAAATCATTATCCACGGCTATTTTGGGAAAACACCGAGACCGCATCATTCTTACTCGAGAAAACTCGAGTTTCCCCTCGTGTCTCTCCCGTGTCACTCTCTCTCACCCCCTCCCTGTTCTTCTTTTTCTCAGTTCTTCTCCCCCTTTTCATTTTTTTTTTATATTGGTTGAAGTTATAAAAGAACAGCTGAAACCCATTCACGAAAACGACCTAGAGGCAAACCGAAGCGACTCCTTCTTTTACTCGAGTATACACTCGAGGACTTAATCACCAAGAACACCAAGCTGTGCACGAGATCACCGTGCACCTGCACCGGACCACGACCAAATTCTGGCGATCCTCACTAGCTCCGGCAAGTCACAATCGATCACATCCTCGACCCAGATCGACCCAAAACCCCAAACATTCCCTCCATCGAATTCGAGCATAGCTGGAACCATACGACCAAAACAGCGACCAGAAAAAAATGCCTCATCGCCGCGCCTCCGACCACCAGCATCGCCGCACCTCCGCCCCAACCTTCGTCAACGTCCCAAGCGCATTCTCTCCAAGTCTGGCCCCACTCGATGCAATGAGGTGTGAGAACGAACCCCAAAACTTCGACATTAGCTTCACATGCCTTAAACCCTACATCTAATCGAATCTCAATCTATGATGCATAAAAAAAATACTTTGCATTTTTCCCGCGATCATCGATCATGTTAGCTCCTCCCCACCAATTTTCGACTTCTCTGATCAACTGTGTTACCCGAGGCAACCCCATCTTCCCAAAATGATCAACACGGCCATGCCACTTCTACTCTTTACAAAAAAATATGAATTGAGCTTCAAAAATCCTATTTATGATTAAGCAATCAGTTCCTAAACTTGAATCGAAAATTCAAGATGTTCAAAATTTTGATTTATGTTAAGTATTACTGCCCTATGCTTATTCCCAGAGCAGCTCAACCTTTTTATTATGAATTTAAATTTTTAAAATTCACTTTATACTTTCCTAAACATAATCTGTTTATATACTTTACTCTAACAATCAATAGATTTGAGCATACATGATTTTTGAAGCAACTTAGGCTGTTGGAATGTATAAACAGAGGCAATATTTGTATATGTATATGCATTCCTGTATAAATGCAGAGAGAAGCGCCAATATATACATGCATTCAACATAGAAATCCCAAAGATTTTATGCAACCAGTTTACTACTTAATTTTTTTTTCAAAATGAAGTTACTCACATTGTTTTGTGGAAGACAGAGAACAGGTTTCTTCAATTTGGAACTGGTTTGTATCTTGCTTCTTGATGTTTGAGTTGAATGATATATATAGGGGAGAGTGTTTACAGTATGTTATATATGTATATTATATATATTACAATGGGTATGGTATACAATATCTTGTACAGGGTAATATTATATTTTCCTTGTACTAAAGGTATCTTTACATTATTTATGTCGGCTGAAAATTCTTCTTTGATATGCTAAAGATGCAAACATTAATTGTCTATGTACTAGCCTAAGATATTAATTGTTTACTTGTTTCATTCCATGCTTATATTTGTACTTGCTTTATAATTTAACATATATTGCTTTTTAACTTGTTGATTATGCAGTTTGGTGGCTGCAAATCATTTTCTTTGTTTTGTTCATATTTGATTTTCTTTACAGCCTACATATTTATACAACTTTGCTTTGTGCTTTGCTTTATTACTTATGTAAAAACATATACTTTGTTTTGTTTAGCTATATTTTTTTTCTTTTGTTTGCTTTACTATGGTGGCTGCAGCTTTATCTGTTTATACTTATTGATTCTGCTCTCTCTTTTCTTATATGTTGTTATATCTTTAGCTGATATGTTACTTTGTATCCATTTTATAGTTTACACACTTATATTACTTTGTCTTGTTTTATCAGTTTGTAAGTATACATGCTTTTGTTTATTACTTTACTTATTTATTTGGATGTAGTTCTATATTTAATTTGTTGTTAAGTTATTAGTTAATGTATTTACTTACTTCTTATTTTCAGCTGAGTATATTTATGTATTTTATTTTCTTTAAATCTTCTTGTTTTGTAATACAAATAAATTTCTATTTTATTATGTTGTTTTGCAAGTTAATTCATATATATGTTTTGTTCCACTGCTTTGTCCTACTACTTTATAGTATGAATAACTTCTATGTTAACATGTTGTTAAAATTTATTTATGAGTTACTATAGATATATTTTTTTTTCTTAATTTATTTTATAACTCAAATATTTATTAAACCATTCATCTAAGATTTAAATCAAAATATATATATATACACACACAAGATTTTATAATTTCAAATTGACTCATATATACCCAAATATACATATATATACACACATTCACATATATACATATATATATACAAAAATTAAAAATTTAAATGATTTATATAGAATATATTTGAACTCGGGGAAACTCACATCACTAAATCGATTAATTTCACCGTTTTCTTCAAAAATAGATTTTAATTATCATTTTAAATTTATATAAAAATCCGGGGTCGTTACAGACTTCCCCCCATAAAAGAACTTCGTCCTCGAAAATCGCAGGCACGAAAACAACACAGAGATAGACAGATTCGATCTCCTATAATTCTTCAAACTTAAGATATGGATTCCAAATTCAAGTCGGAATATCTCAGAATACATACCAATTTGTCCCTCTTCGGACCTTGGTATTCACAAGAAAATACAATAGAATTTCAAAATTTGGTTTCAAACGAAATCGATTTATCGATACAATTCGATTATCCTTCATATTCTATTAATCAATTTAAAATCAATTTAAAATTTCTAATTTATTTAAAATTCTCAATTTCAATTTGCAAATTCATATTCATTAAGGTTTTAAATCAAAAAGCTGATAAGAAACTGATGAAGATACGAAATAAAAATTTCCTACAACGATTCGTAGGCCTTCATTACACCGAAACTTCTTTCTGTAACCGTCATGAATCAATCAAAAGAATTTGGAAACGAATCAAAGAAAATTGATAGAGAAAGTTATTTCCACCGTTGTTACAGAGTTTTGACTAATTATAGTCGTATTTACTTGTCCCCTATCTCGTTCTCTTCTTGCACTCATACTCACTATTAGTAGATAGTAAGAGAATTTACTGAGGCATTCAAACGGATATCTTAAGGATTACTCATTCTAGGATTTACTTCACCCTATCTCTAATGAGTTACTTGATGTGTTATACTCCTGAGCTAAAGTTCAACCCTTAGCTCTGATACCAAATGTAACGAGAAGGATTTTGCCCGCTCGTAAATCGACATCCATACTTCAAATCGTATTCGAATGCCATAGATTCGACCGTTCAAATCCGATTCGCCGGAGCTTATAACAATCATTAAGTAAATAACACAGCGGAATAAAAGAATAATACATTGATATACAGCTTTGATACAATATCTGATACAATAGATAATCCAATAGATATCAATATACATCAGAGATATGATACAATAAAATAGCAGCAGAAAAGAAAATAGATGACATCTAACATACGGAACAATATAACTCTAAAATAGTCTTCAAGGAAGAACTCCAAATCTGAACTCCATCTCCAAGAATCAATCCAGCAATAGCTCGAACCCCCAATAACATATCACCAAGCTCAGCAAGACTGGTGCGATCCAAAGACTGAACTAACTCCAGATAATCCACTATATCTAACTATCTGTAAAACCCAACTCTAAACTGCTCGTGTAGAAAATAATGAGCACCCAGAGTTTAGGAAATAAAACAATAAACTCCGGATCAGTCATGGGACTGGTGTGAGCAACAAAAACAGTTTATCTTATAAAAATAATATAAGAAAGAATTTTAAAGTCAATTCGCAATGCTTTTTAGAAATGAGACTACCATAAGGCCTCCCGCACACACACACACAATGCAAACGCAGAATCGGAGGAGATTTCTCCTTATGATAGTCAAAGATGCTTGATACGCATTAAAAGAACATTTGATATTATTACTAGTGCATAGTGTAGTAAAAATCATTTCGAAAGTAAAGATATAAATCTTAGCCAACATAGACATTTCGAACTATGCCTACTATAGCTACCATCCAAAACAGTGTTGCGACACCATAAGTGAATGATAGGTTCTACAACTAATACCGTACAAGTTTCGTATTGGGAATTGGATTTCCAACAAATGGTCAGGCCAAGGAACTTCCCATTGCCACATGAGAATGCCTCTGGAAAGACATCCCCGAGAACCAAACCGGAACTCTGCCAACACAAGGCCGGGTTACCCCTAACTGGGTAACTACTGACACGAGCACGCCATTCCCCGATCGTAAACGACCTTTCTCACGGGATCCCGAAAGCCAACAACCACAAAGTAATAAATTCGTAGTAACCACATAGGTTAAATATCTGGGCTCCATACCATGATACCACCTCTATCCAGAAGGAAACGTACATACCCTAAAGGGTGCTACCCCTCATAACCTTGCCGCATCTTTCCTGTTTTGACCATTTCCGGGGTGTGAGGCTCGACGAAGTCACGTCCACAAAAACATACTTTATACAAAAGCCATGCTTTGGGTCAACAAATGATCAACACAATGATCACTAAGATAGACGATCAAATAAACGATCCTATCACAATAATCAACACAATGATCATTTACAGCAACACTCAGCATGTCACATTACCAAATTGGGAATATATCGCCGATAACTTCAACTATATAACCTCTAAGCTCGTACGTCTCAGAGAAGGGTGTTAAGCTAAAGAATAAATTCTTCGCCACCAACAGAAATATATTTGAAAGAAATCTGCTTTATATCTCAATTTGTAATGTCAGACATACAATCCATACAAGTCTGTTCCGGGTTCGAACAGAACCGAAGGCACTTACAAAGAAGTCCTTGCAACCTGGATATTCACAATCCCGATCGGATTTTCCCATCACTTAGGGAGTTTCTATACCGGCGCGACTCGGTGCAGAAACAATCGATAGGTCATCCTATCGCTTTCGCAAATACCCGGTCTTCATCACTGGCCTTCAAATGCTATCCATAACGACGTATCACATATTCGGAATGGGTTATACGACACAACGGTCCTTTCCCGGCTAAACCGAATAGTGAGCACGATATTTCAAAAACAAATGGATAATGGGATTTCAATTAAGTCACAACTTAATAATTCAAACTTTCTTTCAAATGGTTTAACAAATTACCATTTTCAATCTTTAAACAAAAAGATTTATTTTCACAACCTTTAACGGTTTAAACAATTTTCACATTTAAATCTTTTAAACAAAAGATTCATTCACATATTTTCCAAATCAATTTTCATTTCAATTTGATTAACTCGTTAAATCTTTAAATCAAAGATTTAACCTATAGCCTTCAAAACAATTTCATTTCAATTTGATTTAAACAAATCATCAATTTAAATCTGTTAAAAATAAACAGATTTAATTCATAGCTTTCAAAAAGAATTCATTCATAACTTAGGAAAATCATTTCTCTATTCAATCTTGAAATTCCCCTAATTAACTGGAATCTCAGTTCTTATCCAAAAGTGTTTATCATTTGAAAACAACAGTTTTCATTTTGGAAATCTGATTCATTTATACGAGTTGAAATCCTTGAGTTAAATTCAAATTCCCAAAAATAATACTTTAAAAATGGTTTAACTCATAATGACTAGTATAATATCATTAATCCCTAATTTCAAATTACAGAATTCAATTTCAAGTATTGAATTTAAATTTAAATCAACTTATTTAAATTCCAAAACTTAATCAAGTAATTTAAAAATAATAAATTCTATTTTGAAATTCCATTTTGAAATTCCATTCCAAAAGCTTTTCACATTTATTCCGATTCCATTTCCAAAACATTTGAATTTAAAAATTCAAATTTAACTATTTCAAAAATCTGTGACTTAATCGATTTCCTCGTGAAATCCATATTTGTGTGTGTATGGTGTGGTCCAGGGGTTTAACACAATAGTGTACATCATCATCATCACAGATTAAAACACAGAAATATAGTTGATAAGCGATATAAACTATAACGCTCATCTTCCATTCACAAATTCACAGATAATATACAAATGCAAACAAATATACAACTCAATCTACATAACAAAATATCACAAATCAGATAGGATAATCAATTCAAATCATTTCATACAATATAATTATTCATAAGCATTCAATAAACATTTGTAAGCAGGATTTAATTAATTCAATTCATTTCCAATTTAATTAATTACTTATGAATTTATTATCCAATTCTGATTAGATTATTTTCATTAAGTAATTACATTTAAATCATTTATAATTGATTATCTAAATTATTTAATCCAATAAATCATTAACATTAATCACTTTAAATCAATTACTTAATAATCCTTAGTTAATTATCCTTATTAACTAATAATATTTCTTAATCACTTCTTAAGAAATTATCTTAGATTAATTCATTATTAACCATTTCAAATTATAAATTAATCTAATTATTTATTTATAATTAAATAAATCATTCTTTAATTACTTATTAATTTAAATTAACTTTTAAACCAACTTCATAATAAATCATTTAAATTAACTTAATTAATTTATTCACTTACTTAAAGTAATTAATTAAATTTCTTACCTTAAACTGATTAACTACCTTTACAACTTTCTTTACTAAACTTTTAAGTTACATATTAACTTAATATTAACTAACATTACTTAATTATCTAAGTTAAACGCCTGTATAAAAATCATTATTCACGGCTATTTTGGGAAAACACCGAGACCGCATCATTCTTACTCGAGAAAACTCGAGTTTCCCCTCGTGTCTCTCCCGTGTCATTCTCTCTCACCCCCTCCCTGTTCTTCTTTTTCTCAGTTCTTCTCCCCCTTTTCATTTTTTTTTATATTGGTTGAAGTTATAAAAGAACAGCTGAAACCCATTCACGAAAACGACCTAGAGGCAAACCGAAGCGACTCCTTCTTTTACTCGAGTATACACTCGAGGACTTAATCACCAAGAACACCAAGCTGTGCACGAGATCACCGTGCACCTGCACCGGACCACGACCAAATTCTGGCGATCCTCACTAGCTCCGGCAAGTCACAATCGATCACATCCTCGACCCAGATCGACCCAAAACCCCAAACATTCCCTCCATCGAATTCGAGCATAGCTGGAACCATACGACCAAAAAAGCGACCAGAAAAAAATGTCTCATCGTCGCGCCTCCGACCACCAGCATCGCCGCACCTCCGCCCCAACCTTCGTCTACGTCCCAAGCGCATTCTCTCCAAGTCCGGCCCCACTCGATGCAATGAGGTGTGAGAACGAACCCCAAAACTTCGACATCAGTTTCACATGCCTTAAACCCTACATCTAATCGAATCTCAATCTATGATGCATAAAAAAAATACTTTGCATTTTTCCCGCGATCATCGATCATGTTAGCTCCTCCCCACCAATTTTCGACTTCTCTGATCAACTGTGTTACCCGAGGCAACCCCATCTTCCCAAAATGATCAACACGGCCATGCCACTTCTACTCTTTACAAAAAAATATGAATTGAGCTTTAAAAATCCTATTTATGATTAAGCAATCAGTTCCTAAACTTGAATCGAAAATTCAAGATGTTCAAAATTTTTATTTATGTTAAGTATTACTGTCCTATGCTTATTCCCAGAGCAGCTCAACCTTTTTATTATGAATTTAAATTTTTAAAATTCACTTTATACTTTCCTAAACATAATCTGTTTATACACTTTACTCTAACAATCAATAGATTTGAGCATACATGATTTTTGAAGCAACTTAGGCTGTTGGAATGTATAAACAGAGGCAATATTTGTATATGTATATGCATTCCTGTATAAATGCAGAGAGAAGCACCAATATATACATGCATTCAACATAGAAATCCCAAAGATTTTATGCAACCAGTTTACTACTTAAATTTTTTTTTAAAATGAAGTTACTCACATTGTTTTGTGGAAGACAGAGAACAGGTTTCTTCAATTTGGAACTGGTTTGTATCTTGCTTCTTGATGTTTGAGTTGAATGATATACATAGGGTAGAGTGTTTACAGTATGTTATATATGTATATTATATATATTACAATGGGTATGGTATACAATATCTTGTACAGGGTAATATTATATTTTCCTTGTACTAAAGGTATCTTTACATTATTTATGTCGGCTGAAAATTCTTCTTTGATATGCTAAAGATGCAAACATTAATTGTCTATGTACTAGCCTAAGATATTAATTGTTTACTTGTTTCATTCCATGCTTATATTTGTACTTGCTTTATAATTTAACATATATTGCTTTTTAACTTGTTGATTATGCAGTTTGGTGGCTGCAAATCATTTTCTTTGTTTTGTTCATATTTGATTTTCTTTACAGCCTACATATTTATACAACTTTGCTTTGTGCTTTGCTTTATTACTTATGTAGAAACATATACTTTGTTTTGTTTAGCAATATTTTTTTTCTTTTGTTTGCTTTACTATGGTGGCTGCAGCTTTATCTGTTTATACTTATTGATTCTGCTCTCTCTTTTCTTATATGTTGTTATATCTTTAGCTGATATGTTACTTTGTATCCATTTTATAGTTTACACACTTATATTACTTTGTCTTGTTTTATCAGTTTGTAAGTATACATGCTTTTGTTTATTACTTTACTTATTTATTTGGATGTAGTTCTATATTTAATTTGTTGTTAAGTTATTAGTTAATGTATTTACTTACTTCTTATTTTCAGCTGAGTATATTTATGTATTTTATTTTCTTTAAATCTTCTTGTTTTGTAATACAAATAAATTTCTATTTTATTATGTTGTTTTGCAAGTTAATTCATATATATGTTTTGTTCCACTGCTTTGTCCTATTACTTTATAGTATGAATAACTTCTATGTTAACATGTTGTTAAAATTTATTTATGAGTTACTATAGATATATATTTTTTTCTTAATTTATTTTATAACTCAAATATTTATTAAACCATTCATCTAAGATTTAAATCAAAATATATATACACACACACACACAAGATTTTATAATTTCAAATTGACTCATATATACCCAAATATACATATATATACACACACATTCACATATATACATATATATATACAAAAATTAAAAATTTAAATGATTTATATAGAATATATTTGAACTCGGGGAAACTCACATCACTAAATCGATTAATTTCACCGTTTTCTTCAAAAATAGATTTTAATTATCATTTTAAATTTATATAAAAATCCGGGGTCGTTACATATATTTACTTTAAAAAGTTTAGACAAATGATTTAAAGAAAAGTTGTTATAATCAAGTGATTTAATCTTAGCTTCAAAAGCCGATGAATAAACTAGAGTTTTCTATTTGTTAGATCTGGATGTAAGGTTCTTAAACTAAGGAGATGTTCAGGAGCAATCAGTGCGCTGGCTTACTTGGTCTCTTCCCATGGCGAGGGATAGATAAGGTCGAAATGTCGGAAACGAGGCAAGTATAAAAGATTTAATTTTTTCAAATTTAATACAACTTGGATTTTATAGAAATAATCTTCTTACACTTGGTATTAAATTCCAAGGAGGGAACCCGTATTATCCATGTGAATTTATAAGTTGTTTTCACCGTTATTCGATGGATAGTACTGGTTGAATACAGAAATTGATGTTGAGTAGAATTAATATAATTTTTATCGACCCTTTTTACTCAATAAAGTTTTGTGATGTGATTTATGTGAAATGATTATGATTTGGAATTTCCAAATTTAAAGGGATGTTTAATGATTTCATATATACTGAAAAGAAATGTTTAAAAGATATATATCTCTAGAAGATATTTTTTGATAAAGAGAAAGCAAATAAATCAAATGATAAGCACCTATTTACTTAACAACTTTTCATCGATGATTGGTTCGAAAGAACCGTGATCATATTTGGGTGATTCCTATCTGAAAACCACTTCGAATCAATTTATGCATTCGAAGGTGAAGACATGGAATGATGATAAATGGAATGAAGAATTACTTGTCACTGACCCTCGGGGGAATTTCCCATATCATATATATGTGGCAGCAGTATCTTCATTTGATCTTCGATGCATTGCTGCTCGCAACTAGTCCTAACGATGATTCCCGATAGGATGTAGCAGGAGAGTTCCTTCGATTTGTCCTGTTTCTGGACAACTAGTATGGACGAATGTCCGACATTGCATTCCAACATATACGTTCATTAATTTTTACAAATATACATCTGTTTGGTGGTGTAGGAGGCAACTCTCCTATACTCAACACCATTCTCTGAGACATATGAGCGCAGAGGTTGTACATTTATGGAAATCAATAGTGTGTGATGGAAATGGCAATGTGGCATTCAAGGTAGAATGTGCTATGCGAAAGGTAATCATTAGTTCGGGCCTCATCGTCGGAAAATAGCTTAAACAGGGTATGCCGTAAGGCTATGTGGTTCGCAACCATTAGTGTATGGTCATAACCTTCCTAGATTACTCTATATATGTCGAGTATGTTGTGTACGCTATAGGATCCCAGATAGGTCGACTACTACATGGGTGATGTCATACTCGGTTCTATCCACCACTAGATGGGTCTGCAGGTAGGCCGATCTTGCTAGGTGCGGCAGTATCAAAGGTGTTGATCCTCAGTACATCTCTTTAGAGATGTACAGTATGGAAGGTAGTTCCTTACCTGCCATTGTATGGAAATCCATTCTCAAATAAATGCCTTCAGACTTGGTTATAGAACCAATTATGCCGAAATTTAATTAATGTGACAATTTTGGCTAAGATTATATAAGTTTATGCTAAAAGTGTTTTCAAAAGAATGTCATTAAAAATGATTTTACTAGATTTTGCGTAGTACAGATTTTGGTATCATAAGATAAAACCTATTTCATATTTACATGTGGCATGATCTTATGAGATACCTTTTTTTTCTCTTTCAAATATCCGTTTTTGAGTTTCCCATGTCAGTCTCATGACTGACCCGGTGTTATTTTTCTTTTCCCTTAAACTCTGAGTTCCCTATTTTCCGGGCAGCCAAGTAGTTAGGTAGCACGGAGCATTTCGAGAAGGAGCATGGAGCATTTTGGATCCTATGTGGATAGTAATCTATTTCTATTTCCACTGTATTATGTGTTATGTATCTACCAACAACTGTGAAGATAGGCAGTTATAACTATCCTGGCTAGTTTAGTACTTACTAGAACTCTGATGGAGAAATTTGGAGTAATTGCACGTACTACTTATATGTATAATTAAGTCTTGAATACGATGTGAGAATCTATTTTATTTCTTTTCAATTTTTGTTTTCTTTACCCCATGATGATCCGCCTCTCTGGCACTTGGATTTGCGGCTAATACTGGGGATGTATTAGTGACAATTTCTAAGGGTCGAGAAGGTGGGTCGTCATAAAAGGACAAAGGGAAAAAAGGTAATTTACATATGCCATTTTATAAAAACAATTTTGTTCTTCCAAATTCTCATTTTCACTTCATTTCATTTATTTTCAAACTTTTGTTTTTCTTTTCCAAGCTTTATTTCCATGTCCATGGCCTCCTTAAATTTCCAAGTTTAAAAATCTTCTCTTTTCCACTTTCAAGCAATTAAAACTTAGTAAAAAAACCTTCTTTTCCCCTCTACATTTCCTATACTCCACATCAAGACCCAATATCACTCAAATAAAGCTAGGCTGAGCCCTATACACCTAACGATGAACCCTCCTAGCCTTCCCAAGGCTTCAAAAATCAAACTTTTAAGAAAAAAATGAAGTTCTGGTGTTAGTACGAGACGTGGTGTTAGTTTGACTTGATTTGATTGCTTTTTGGTGAGTAAAATCTCACCTTTATAAAACAAAGATTAAGCTTTTTTATTGTTAATAATAATGGTTGCTATAATTGTTTTATATGTATTGTAAAACGATGATTGTTGGCTTGGTTTCAGCTTTAAAAAGAAGACATCTTTGGTAGTGAGTAAGTGACTTGAGATTAGCCGAAAAGTTTAAGTAAATGATATATGTGATGCTCTCTCCATGTTTTATGAATGTTATTTGCTTTATTGTATATGCCCATACTTATGTTATGTGGTGCTTGGATAAAAAAATGATATATGAAAGTGTTTATGGAAGTGTCTGTATAGCGACTATCGATATATCAACACTTTGAAAATTGTCATCGCTTTTGAAATCTTTTGGTTTAATCTTGTGCTTAGGTTTTTATGAAGTTGAGAATTTATTCAAATAATGATGTGATTAAAATTGATTAATCATTTGAGTAATGATATTTAAAATTAATTAATCATTTCAAATATTGATTAAGATTAATTAATTACTTAAATAATGATGGGTTTAAAGTTAATTAATCATTTTATTAATGATGTTTAAAATTAATTAATTATTTTAACAAATGATGTATCATTTAAATAATGATGAATTAAATTTAATTAATCATTTATTAATGATGTTTTAAGATTAATTAATCTCTTTAATAGTGATGTTTTGAGGTTAATTAATCATTTTAATAATGATGTTTTCAAATTAATTAATCATTTTAATAATGGTATGTTAAGTTAATTAATCATTCTAATAATGATGTTTTAAGTTAATTAATCACTTCAATAATGATGATTAAAGTTAATTAATCATTTTAAATAATGATGGTTGGAGTAATTAATCATGGTTAAAGCTAATTAATTGTTCTTAGTAAAGATGTTGAGTAATTAATCATTGATTATTGTTGAGTAATCATTTTCGACAGTGTTGTTTAAAGTTAATATTTAAAATGTGAAACCCAACACAAGTTTGATTTTAAAAGTTAAAAAGTTTGATTCGGTTATGGAAAAGATAAGGAATTTAATTTTCCGTAATTCGATATCGCTTATATAGAAGAGATTTAGTCATACTCTTAGCACTAACCATTGAGGTATGGAAACTTGTCTCTGTCTCAAAAGTTAAAAATGTCGCACTGCCTAGAGGTAATACTACCTTCTCTTGCCCGGCTTTATTTTCAACCAACAAATCGTACAAGTTTGAAATTGATGAGTAGTGGTAAGAATATGAGATTCACTTTCCATATATGGTCATTTAACTATTCCAAATAGTTGGTTTATTCACTATCAATTCAGCTTTCTGCTTTGTGTATCGTGAATTTAAGATGATTTGTTGCTCATTTGAGTATTGATATCCTTTTTCGAAAATGACAAAAACCAAAGAGCGAGTGGGGGCCAAGCTATGTGAGGTTTCTCCCATTAGGGTATTATCATATATACTCTACTTCGATTTCGAATATATGCACATTAAGATGCAGAATACTCGAATACTCGGTAAGGTTGGTGGGGTCCAACTTGGAGGTCTCATAAGATTCACGAAATATATGACCTTCTTGAGTATATGTTCTAGAGGTATTCTTTCGATAAGGGGAATGCACCCTCCTAGTCATTTGTTGGAAAATTTCCCATTCCTTGTCTTTGATTCAACATTTCAATTTGTTTTCTTAATTACATCGAGAAATGACTGGAGCTCTTTATGATGTTTAATTATTTGTGTCTGTTTCCTAAGTTTGGATTTTGATCTTGTTTAGACCCATTCTTTCATGTTTGGATTTTTTTAAATTGTGCTTATAACTTGTGGTTGGATGTTGTCATTGTGAGAGGGAAAGCCCATTCCACACTAGGCGGTGTGGTCTCGCATATTGTTATTTATTTCCACCGTTTGTTTAGAGTTTACTCATACTAGACTTCTTGTCGGACCGAGTTGTATGTTTTCCCTAAACACTCGGGTACTCAATTATATTTGAGTAGTCCAAGAGTAGCAAGTTTCTTTGGGCTATTTGGAGATAATGATGGATGAGTAGAAGGCTCCTTATCTATCTTGTTATATATTTCTGCTGTTGTGTCTATTATGTATGTGTATTTTATATCAGCAAGTGTAAAGGCATGGTGTAAAACTGCCTAGGCTGATAGTAGTATTACTTTTATGTAATCGTGATAACTCCATGTTAAGGAGTAACATTATGTACTATATCATTGTTGTATTATATTTAACAATTCCGTTGTGAGATAATCTATTATGTTCTTTTATTTTCCCCCATGACAACTCGTCTTTTGGATGTTTGGGTAGTGGCACATGAATCTTGTGTATGTATTCAGTATCATTCATTGGGGTTAGAAAGGTAGATTGTCATAGTTGCTATCAGAATGAATTAATCTTCAGAGAGTGTATTCGTAATTTTTATAATAATAATGTCTATCCTCCAATGACTCGTTTTAGATCCTTTGGTGTTTTATCCTTAAAACATATTAATCCCATTCTTGTATTCTAAAGGTACTTGTTATTTGTTGAGGTAATAGAAGATGGATACGATAAGAGGAGGAAGGAGGGGATTTGGAACAAGTATAGATAACAACGGCAAGGTACCTAAAAATGCTACTATGCCAACTGTAGATCCGATGGAGGAAGTGGTAGCGTAAGTTTAGCCCCCTATGAACTTCGCGGCATTGTGTAAAAAATTTACCACTTTGCGAAAGAAACCATTCTGTGTAACTAAAGATAATTTTGGAGCGCAGACATGGCTTCGATCTTTTTGAGATGATATTCGAAGATATTTGGTTGGAACATGCGCAGAAACAACTATTGGCATCGCGACAACTTCAAAAGTCGATGATGGATTATTGGGATTCAGTAACAATTAATACTCCAGAGGAGGAGTTTTCTTGGGCTCAGTTTAAGGAAGCTTTTGAAGCATAGTTTATCCCAGAAGTTGGAAGGACTTAGTTGTTTAGGAGTTTCTTGGATTTAAAGCAAGGAGACTGGATGGTGGCGTGGTATGAGCATAAGTTTAATGCATTGTCCCATTTCGAACTTGGATTAATTGACTCGGTGCTTACGAAAAGTTTATAAATGGGATGCGACTAGAGTTTTGGTGATAAATGACTAATCATCTTGCAGGTGGTACATTTACCAGTCTTATCAGTATGCCCTTGAACTTTGAAGCTCTCGGTATTAATGAAGGAGTCCAGAAGGGAGCAGCGTTATCAACTTGTGCCAAGCCATTATTAATTGTACATGTTGGAGGCAAGCCGAATTTCAAGTGCAAGCAAACGAAGAAATGGTCAGTAAAGAGGCTTAGAGGTGGGGCTCTAGCACAGAACAAGTAGCGTGACTTGAAAAACATTCTTTATTATAAGTGCAACAAAATGGGTCACTTTGCAAATCAGTGCCTGAATACAACTAATGGACCAATTTATTTCAATTGTCATAAGCACGGACACATGAAGAATGAGTATCTTTTCCGAAGAAGGAGTCCCAAGGACAAGCTTTTGCCATATAGAAGAAACACCATCCACTTCTTCCGGATAGAAGGGGAAGCAGGTATTGCAAGGTACATTATCCGTTCATGATATCCCTATTTGGTTATTATTTAGAATGGATGCTTCATATAATTTTATCTCGTATAACCTGATGAACAAGCTAAACCTTAAAGATGTTATTCTAAATAATCCTTTTTGTGGTTCGAACCCAATTGGGGGTCCAACAAATCTTGACATTATGTGTCTACATGTGTCTATTTCTTATCAAAATTATCTCTTTCCTTTTGATTTGTTTGTTCTTGGATTCATGAGATTTTATTTATTATTGGGAATGGATTGGTTATCTAAGTTCAGAGCGTTCTTGGATTGTGATCAAAGGATTGTCAGAGTTAGTGATGCTGAGGGTGTTGGTGTAGATATATGTTGTGAAATGTCGAACGAGTTAATGAGCAGTTTTCTTATTTACTAGAAGTAGCCAAAGAGGAGCTTAGGAATATATCCATTTTTAGGGATATCACTGATATTTTTAATGAAGTGCAAGGTTTACCCCCTTATTGTGAAGTAGAGTTCTATATTGATTTGATTCCAAGAACCAGACCTATTTTACAACCCCTACGATGGCTGGCTCAAAATGAGAAGAGGGAGTTACATAGCTAGACATTCGACTTGTTGCAAAAGGGTCTGATGAGACATAGCATTTCTAGTTGGGGATCGCTAGTCACCTTTGTTACAAAGGTGGACGGTTTCTCTAAGGTTATGTGTAGACTATTAGGAGTTGGATAAAAGGATTATCAAGAATAAATACCCTTTAATAAGGATCGACAAGATGTTCGATCAGCTCCACGGTGCTCGGATATATTCTCAATGGGATCTTGCCATCCGTTTTCACAAGTTAAGGTAGCGATGAGAGTGCGACCTTCATAGCTTTTAGGAGTCCAGATAGTTTCTATGAGTAGTTAGTTATGCCGTTTGGGCTAAATAGTGCATCCACTTACTTCGTGAACTTAATGAATCAAGTATTTTGAGATAATCTTAATAAATTTGTTCTTGTCTTTATTGATGATGTTTTGATTTATTCGAATATGGTGGAGGATCATCGTTATCATCTCCGTGTTGTACTTAATACCTTAAGAAGCCATGTGTTGAAGTCAAAGTTCTCTAAGTGCCATTTTTGAAAATCTGAAGTTAGGTTTCTAGGGCATATTGTTTCGGCAGAAGGCATATATGTTGATTTAGCTAAATTTATTGTAGATTAAGACTATAACAAGCCCGAAAATGCGGTGGAAGTTAGAAGTTTCTTGGGATTTTACCATAAGTCAAGATATCTTATCATCCAACCAAGTTAACAAAAAAGTTGGTAAGTTCATGCGGACGCCTATGTGTGATTAAACATTCAATGAAATAAATGAGAAGTTGACTAGCGCTCTTATTTTGACAATTCCAGATAGGACTGAAGGTTTAACTGTATATATAGATGCTTGCAGTATCGGTTTGGGAGAATTTCTGATGTAGCATGGGAAGGTTATTGCCTATGTGAGTCGACAGCTAAAGCTACATAAGAAAAATTATGCTGCATACTATTAGGAGCTTTTGGTTGTTGTCTTCGCATTTAAGATGTGGAGGCATTATCTTTTGGGTGAAAAGTTTCAGTTATACACGGAACACGAATCCTTAAAATATCTCTTTACCTAGAAAGATTGGAATTTAAGGCAGTAAAGATGGATGAAGTTTCGTGCTTCTTACGATCTGGAGATTCTTTATACCTTCTGAAAGGCAAATATTATCGCAGATGCGTTGAGTTGGAATCTAGTGATGGTTGCAAACTCAAAAGTTAAGCTAGTATTGATGGAGAGGATTGCATCTAGCCATGAAGAAGATCCTATTTTAGCTCGACTTAAGATGGATGTTCAAGAAGATATTGTTTCTAGCGTTGATATTGATCCCTAGGCCGTATTGAAAATGAAGGGGCATACATGTGTTTCAAACATTAATGGGCTTAGGAGACAAGTGTTAGCCAAATATCACCATCCATCCAGGAGTGACCAAGATGTTCAAAGATACGAAGAGGGTATTCTGGTGGAAGGGGATGAAGTGAGATGTTTCGATCTTCATGACTTAGTATGCAAACTGTCAACAGATTAAGAATGATCAACAGAAGTCGGCTGAACTAGTCCATTGATTTGAGATCTCGAAGTAGAAGTGGGAGTAGATATTTATGGACTTTATTGATGGGCTTCCTAGGTCAAGAAAGGGAATGAAGGCATTTGGGTTATAGTCGATCGGTTGACCAAGAGTGCCTATTTCATTCCTGTTAAGCCGACTATGACTGCTGAAACTTTGGCAAGTTTGTATTTGAAGAAGATTATGAGGCTCCATGGTATTCCTTGTTGTATTGTAAGTAACCGAGACCTAATATTAACTTGCAAGTTCTTAGAGGGACAACAAATTGTCTTAGGGGGCGAGCTGAGTCTGAGTACAGCTTAGTATCCCAGGTAGATGGGTAAATGGAGAGAGTGAACCAGATCTTGGAAGATTTGTTGCGAGCATGCATTCTCTACTTCGGAGGTTCTTGGGAAGATCATTTACCCTTAATCGAATTCACTTACAACAACAACAATCTGGAAAGCATTGGCATAGCTCCTTTCGAAGCTCTATATGGCCGTCTATGCCATTCTCCTTCATGTTAGGTTGATTCTGGGGATAGAACTATTCCTGGAGCTGACATAATCTTAGACGCTAGTGCGAAGTTAGCCGATATCTGAAGGAAAATGAAGGAAACGCAAGATCATCATAAGTGTTATGAAGATCAAAGATGCAGGGATCATATGTACTCAATTAGAGATTCGGTGTTTATGAAGGTCCCTCCGTTGAGAAGTGCTATGAAGTTTGGGAAATCGGGGAAGCTAGCCCCTCGATATATTGCCCTTTTTCTATGTTGTACTGGATTGGTAGGCTTGCATGTTGAGTGAAGTTGCCAGATAGACTATCAGACGTGTGCAATGTATTTCAAGTTTCTAATTTAAGTAAATAGATAAAAGATCCTTTGCAACAATGCTATGAGGATTGGGTGTTCTTTTAAATTGTTCCTATTACTTATGGTTGGATGTTGTTATTGTGAGAGGGAAAACCATTTCGTATTTGGCGGCATCGTCTTACATATTATTGTTTATTTCCACTCTTTGTTTAGAGTTTGCTCATGCCAAACTTATTGCCTTACCCGAGTTATTTGGTTTTCCTAAACTCTCGGTGCTCAATTATATTTCAGTAGTCCAAGAGTAGCAAGTTTGTTAGGCCTTTTGGAGATGATGATGGATGAGCAGGAGGCTCCTTACCTATCTACTTATCTATTTTCGCTGTTATGTCTATTATGTATGTGTATTTTGTATCAGCAAGTGCAAAGGTGCAATGTATAACTAACTAAGCTGATAGTAGTAATGCTTTTGTGTAACTTTGATAAGTCCATGTTAAGGAGTAAACTTATGTACTATATTATTGTTGTATTGTATTTAAACGTTCCATTGTGAGATTGTTTGTTCTGCTCTTTTATTTTACCCCATGACAACTTGTCTTTTGGATGCTTGGGTAACGGTGCATGAATACCATGGATGTATTAAGTGTCATTCCCAATGGTCAGAAAGGTGAGTCGTCACAATCATCGTACTTGGTTTGCAGTATAACTTTACTGCAATCGTAAAGTAGCTTATGTGCTTACCCTTTGCTTGCAGAGACAAGTTAGGTATGGTTCGTATACCCTTATTTCTTACTATATCGACTTTGTACAGTATTTTAAGGTTCATTTACTGCTCACACCAGACTATTGCCTGACTCAAAATTTTATGCTTTGCTTCTTATTTTCTCGAGTACTCTTAAATGAGTTGACTAGATAGCGATCTAGGTACAACATAGTAGTCGTGTGGAGGACGAGCTGGATGGAGCTACCTCATATTATATATGGATTTATATGCTTATTCCACTGTGCAAAACCGTGGAGCCTTGATAGTGCTTTCTTGTCACTATTATTATGAGATAGTTATTCGAGTTTATTTCCTTTTGTATAAACTCTATTACTTGTTGTATAACTTATGGACATGTACTATGAAATTTGAATCACTTAGTTATTACTTTCTCTCATTTTTTATGTATGTGGTGTATATTACATTTAATTCCACGTGCTGTGAGATATACGATAGGTTTTATGATGTTTTATTTCATTTCAACCCTTAATTATTGTCCTACTTAGGTCGGGCATGTCAACAGCACACTATTAGTTATATTGCGTGTCGGTGGTGTAGGGCGGTCATCAAAATTTCCAAAACTCGAAAAGACCCAACAAATCTTGGTATCAACTTTCCCAACTTTCCGAACCTCACAACCTTCCTAAGAGGAGAAACTATAACAAACACTATGTCTCCTACCTCAAACACCAACTCCTACTTCCGCATAGGATTTTTAGCAGTCTTGCATTCCCTTCATATGCTGCCTAATAAATTCTAACTTTCTCGAAGTCTCGCGATTAAATCTTG
Organism: Allium cepa; assembly: GCA_030765085.1. NCBI lineage: Eukaryota > Viridiplantae > Streptophyta > Magnoliopsida > Asparagales > Amaryllidaceae > Allium > Allium cepa. The sequence goes on from CM060934.1 coordinate 211,873,942, forward strand.
TCCGAGTAAAAAAAATTCGATGGTTCCCATAGACAATTTGGTGATTCGCATGGCCTCCCATACAATGCTCCAAAAAGTGCAATGCCATTTGTTGCTTGGTGACTATTATCATACACGAATTCGATTACAGGCAAGTGCTGCTCCCAATGTCCTCCAAAGTCTAATTAAGTCCATGATGCAAGCCATTAACAAGTCTTCCAAGACCCTATTTGCCCTTCTAGTTTAACCATCGGTCTGTGGGTGGTAAGAAGTGCTAAGATTTAATAAAGTTCCGAAAGTTGTTACAGATTCCTCCAAAATTCGCTAGTAAATAAGAGGTCCCTTTCACTAATAATGCTAATCGAAATTTCGTGAAGTCGAACCACCTCCTTGATGTAAATTTATGCTAAACTTTCAATAGTCCTATTGCTTCCAATGGGAATAAAATGAGCGCATTATAGTTATCCTGTCGACTATAACCTAAATTGCTTCATTGCCTCTTTGGCTCTTGGCAACCCATCTATGAAGTCCATAAATATATGCGCCCGTTTTCAAGTCAGAATCTCCAGTGATAATAACAATCCTCTGGGATTTCCTTGCTCGGCCTTTTTCCTTTGGCACGTCAAACATTTAGAAACAAATTCATCAACTTTCTTCTTCTTTCCTAGCCAATAGAAAATTCTCTACTTATCCTTATGCATTTTATCTCCTCTGAGGTGAATGGTCATCCTTGAATGGTGGCACTCCATCGGTAAATTTTTTTCCCAAAATCCATAAGTTTTTAGGGTTGAAGCATTCTTTATTTCAAAATTACCAAAGCTAATTTCTGAATTAACTACGAATTTTACCTATAATTTATCACTAATTAAGTGTCCGTATGAAATTTTCTTATTTACGTTGTTTCTTATTATGTATATTTCAATGCAGTGTTCCAATCCCATTTCCATAAAATCAACTCAATGATAAAATAGGAATTAAAACTCAAAACTCTAATTGAAAATTTTGCTAGAAGCTTTCATTATCATCAAACGATGTTCTCATCCAACACTCCTTACTAAATTAAGATGAATATTCTTAGTATGCAATTCCACTATCACCCACCTTCCTTAATTCTCCTTCTTACTTTCAAATAAATGTCTATCACCCTTAATAATTGGTCATTAATGTCAAAACTGGCCAATCTCTAATCACTCCTCATTTAGGCCCTTTAATCTATTTACCAGTTTCAAAATCCACATAGTATGCCTATTTAATTCCTTCACAAACACCATATTAAATTCCTTAATTCGGTCCCTATTTAATTCCTTTTAGCTCTCGATTAATTATAATTTATTTCCCATTAAATATGTAATTAATGTCTATAAATACTAGTCCTATACTTACTAAACCGTTAATAATTAATACGAATATCATTTAGAATTGCGCTATTTGTATATTTTTATCTTTAATCAGTAAGCGCAGTTATATGTATTCATATATTCCTATTTCTAACTATTACTTTCTAAACTAGAACATTCCTTTTCATATTTTAATTTATCAGATTTATCCTTTCAAAAAGGATTACCTTTGTAATTTTCCATAAACTAACCAAAAGTGAGATCTTTGCTTCGTTTGAAATTACAAGGAATCATTTATTTTCTTTTATTGGAATAACAGTGTAAACTACGAAAAAGAATATCAATATCTTATACATCTCTTTCCTTTCTGGTATACCCCTGGTTAACTCAAACGACACGGTTTCATACATATTTTAGAGTTGGATAATTTATGGAAATTATACGAAAACCACTCCAAATAAATTTTAGCGAAGAAACTCACATTCTAAGTCAGCTAGAGCAACCTAATTTAGAACCCAATCATATATTTAGATTGGTTCTACAAATTTTCCAACATTTTATGACTAAATATTTGGGAATGATTTCAAATTTCCAGATCAGGTTGTACATACTATTACTATTTTATTCATATACCAAAACCTTTACCTTGTCTTACCTAGTAGTGATCCTTGTCTACACCATAATTTTTTTTGTTTAGTCCTCACCATTCTTAAAACTGAAATTTCACAATTATAAAGAACCTAATCCGAAACCTTTATCTTTGAAAATATAAACTTAGAAACCCTTTTTGTCAATTTGAAAATTTTCTTAGTTCCCAAAATGGAGCCATGAAATTTTTTCATTTTTCTAACCAACTTTACCTTTTTAAGGACTTTCTACAATGAATATTTATTTCTTTTAAAAGTAGGGTTTTTAACTCAAAACATTTAAAACTCAATTACTAAATCAAACTATTATTAAATTAGAAATTAAAAAATTTCCTGATTCCAAAAAGGAGCAAAATAATGTCCCTTCTTAAAAACTCAACTATCGTACCAATTAATATATTTTTCTCAAAAACATTTTCAATAATTTAAGCAATGAAAAGTGGAGTACATAAGGTAAATCACAGAATCACAGACACAGAGTAATATACAATATGCAGCGGAAACAAAATTAATAATAGCTCATGAAGCTACTATATATATAAGAGTTAAATAAGTTACAATAGAAGTTTCAAATATACAGTCAAATGCAAGATAAGAATACATCTCTGGAACCAACTGAATAACTGCAAGCTGAAAGATGTAGATGGATCTCCAAATGAAGCTCCAACTCCAAAGGTGAGTCTCAAAAGCTATATCACTCAGTCTGACCTGAGCGTAAAGCAAAACACAAAACACTCGTGTCAGGATTGACATTCGTATATCAATAAATCCAACTCAAGTAAAATAACAACTGAAATACAAGTAACTCAAAGGATGTCTGGGATAACCATCCTCTAAGGATTCGTTAAACTATCTACAATGTAGTTATATATGCTATTATAATAGTGTCTAAAGCAAAGTATAATATATTTAAAAATAGCTTCAAGGCGTTACCTATATCTCCCTTAACACATTTTATAGTGTCAATAGTCTATGCAGTACCGTAATACCTTCAGATTGGGAGGCTACCAGATGATACTCCATAGGTACGACATAAATCAAACTCGTAGAAGGTGCGCTAGGGTAGGTGACATGGCACAACTAGGCAGTACGAGGGTAGATATACCAATTACGCATCCGGACTGGTGGTAACGCATAGCAGCCACTATTGCCCACCTCGAGCCACACTCCCAAAATCAAAGGTGACCCAATCAATCACAAAGTAATAGAATGGTATCGAAGGAATGTGTCCGATAAGAGGAGCTACCTCATTGGCTCAGAATCGCTACGGTTTTAACCACCTTATGCCAACTCACGGGAGTATGGTCCACGTATATACCTCAATAGAATGTCGCCACCATCCTACTTCATTCTGGAATCCCCACCACGTACACCGTTCTTATAGTGGTTTTCAGAGTTGGTAGAGAGTATGACAACTTCCGATTCCGGTCTCTTTAACAACCAAACGTTATTATAACACCCTGGTCATTTCATAATAGTTTATACTTCAAAACCAAAATATCATCGCCATTTTAATACCATATCAGTACGATATCATTTCCATTTCAAAACCCAATAAGATTTCATCAACACTTGAAAATATAACATTTTCAAAACATAATACTTTGAAATTCATAGCTTCGAAACCATAACTTCCATCCCTTAAACAGTTTAGATATTCAAATATTATATATAATAAAATAGTTTTAAATTTAAAAATACTTTATAAAATAAAATAATTTCCTCAACTTCACTGTTATATAAGTATTAAAATTACTAATATATACTTAAAAACAATCAATGTAACATGTATGTTTCGAAACCCAATTACTAAAACTATTATATAAGTATTTAGAACCTTATACTTTAACAATATATATATATATATAAAAGTTATTACAAAATTAAACATCTAAACTGTAACTAATTATTTAAATATATACATATATACCCCTTACATACATATTAAAACAATATATATATATATATATATATTTACAAGCTAATGTATATATAGACAACAGCCTAACAGACATACGTAAGGATGAACTAATAGATTTTATATATAAACATATATATGTGTGAACTTACAAAACATATATATGTGTATATATACACTTACAAAACATATAGCTATTTATGTTTTAAAACCAAAAGTAAAACAATACTACGAACACTTTATTTATCACATGAAACTAATATATATAACATATGTAATTTATCAATATATATATATAAGTAATATATATATATATATATTACAGAAATAGAGCTAGATAATATACGAAACAACAAGTATAGGATACAAACTTTACATATATCGGTTGTTACCAAATCATATAAAATATAAATATAAATTTGTAAGTGTTAAAACATACTACATTATATAAAGTAGCACGCAGATTACAGGCAAACAACATGTATGAACGTATTTATATAACCATTTTTTTATAGCCAATACAAATAAAATATGCAGATCAATATATAACTGTCAAATCTGTATTTATAAAATATAAACAATATAAAGAATAAATATTTACCTACATATATATATATATATATATATATATATATATATATATATATATATAGATTAATTTGTAAACGAAAGTTTAGAACTTCACATGTATAAAATCCTCATTAGAACTGTCACATGTAAATACCTTCAACATATAATATAATATTTTTAACATATTACATACGTAAAATTTTCAAACTATTCGACACTCATAAAATATTTACTATATCATGTATAGAAATAACCTTGTAATATAAAATATGTGTTAGGCCTAAAGAAGACAACTCGAAAATGCAACTACATAGCTTATATCAAATGTTATATATATATTTATATATTCACAGCAAAATCAATAAATAACAATATTTAAAAGTTATAAACGTACAATATTTTGTTGAAAATGGGTAAGCTGTAGGTTCACATACACATGTTGATGTGAGGATGAGCGGAGGATCTTGGTGTGGCGCTTGCTAGCCTCTGGTTGGAAGGGCTTGGTTGCGCTCGAGAGTGAGGAGGAGATGGGAGGAAGACAGGCAGATATTTTTAGTCTACAAAAATGGAGATGGGAAAGCAAAATATGAACAGACTGATCTAAACAAAAATATAACTTGTATATGAGCTGAGTATTATATGTTATAATTTTCTTTTGAAACGAACCATCAGATGAACCAAAGGATGCAAAAAGACAAGGCGCACAAATGGAAACCGATGGAATAACAACGGAAAAAAGGTAATTTTTAGGAAAGTCATTAAGGCAATCTATTGATTCCTTGGGTTGCAGTTTGAAATTTTGAAAGGCACGGAAAGTTATAAGTCGAAAAAAATTTTGGTACCGATATGACACACCGATTAAAGTTTCTGTCGCGTATCGGACCTCAAAACACAGAAATAAATATACTAAGGCGATCGTTACGACGAGACCATCAAAACGGTATACGGATATCAGTGGTACCATCATCCGATCAAAAGTCGATAATCGGCACCGAAAATGCTGCTATTTTGCCGAAAATAAGAAAAACGGAGCAATAGCAGTCAAAATTTAGTTAAACAAAATATGACGTCTCACTCAGAAGAGGATTTACAAATTTTCTGCATAAAAATATTCAGCTTCGAAAAACATTTTATTATCATCAAATTTAACTGATTTAAATTGTAATAGAAATTACAATAGAAAATAAACTTCCAAATTATCCGATGAAAATTTACCAGTTGCTATGTTAAAATAGACGTATTCCTAATATCAAATTTATATTTCAAAATTTGAGTATTTAAAATTTCACAAATTTTTAATTAAATATATTAATAAAACAAATAAAATTATTAAAATTTTACGGGGCGTTACACTCTACCGCACTCAAAACTTTTCGTCCCCGAAAAGGAACGAGGTAGAAGAATAAAAACAACCAAAGAAAAGAAATAGGTTGAAATACAGAATAACACAATTAATTTAAACCGTATAAATTTCAATTTAAATTAATTAATATTCAATAATTGATTTTAAATTCAAGATATTTCATTAAGTTGATTCACTTCCAATTTATTAAATTTCAAAACATAATTTATTTTCTTAATCGCATCTATTATTCAATTAACTTATTATTCTTTTTAACTCTATTACATTTTTATAATTAAAATTCAAGTTGTATAACATTTATTATAAGCACTCAAATTTTATTTATAAACACATTTTATATTGTGAATTATCCAATTTCATATTCAACCTTTGAATAATTAAGGTAAGTTATATTAAAATGTAATTGGGTATTATACAAGTAAACTTTTTTTTTTCAAATTTAATTATTTTGAGTTTATTTATTCCAAGATTTTGGCTTCATATAAATCATCCTTTAATAAAATTTAAGAGTTAAATTTCCAGTTTACTTCAAACCATTAAGAGATAATGTATACACACGCATACACATATATGTACAAATCAAATCTATAATCATATGCCTATATATATTTAAATCAAGTCATATAAGTAATATATACTTAAAAATAAACAATGTAACATGTATATTCCGAAACCCAATTACTAAAACTGTTATATAAGTATTTAGAACCTTATACTTTAACTATATATATATATATATATATATATATATATATATATATGTATATGTATATATTAAAGTTATTACAAAATTGAACATCTAAACTATAACTAATTATTTGAACATATATATATACCCCTTACATACATATTAAAACAATATATATATATATATATATATATATATATATATATATATATATCTACAAGCTAATGTATACATAGACAACAACCTAACAGACATACGTAAGGATGAACGAATAGATTTTATATACAAACATATATACATATGAACTTGCAAAACATATATACATATATATATAGACTTACAAAACATATAGCTATTTATGTTTTAAAACCAAAAGTAAAACAATACTACGAACACTTTATTTATCACACGAAACTAATATATTTATAACATACGTAATTTATCAAAATATATATAAGTAATATATATATATATATTATATAAATATAGCTAAATACATATACGAAACAGCAAGTATAGGATACAAAATTTTGCATATATCGATTGTTACCAATCAAATAAAATATAAATATAAATTTGTAAGTGTTAAAACATACTACATTATATAAAATAGCACGCACATTCCAGGCAAACAACATGTACGAAAGTATCTATACAGCCACTTTTTTATAGCCAGGACAAATAAAATATGCAGATCAATATATAACTGTCAAATCTGTATTTATATAATATAAACAATATAAAGAATAAATATTTACCTATATATATAGATTAATTTCTGAACGAAAGTTTAAAACTTCACATATATAATCGGACAAATAAATAAATCACAGAATCACAGACATAGAGTAATATACAATATGCAACGGAAACAAAATGAATAGTAGTTCATGAAGCTAGTATATATATTAGAGTTAAATAAGTTACAATAGAAGTTTCAAATACAATAGTCAAATGCAAGATAGGAATACATCTCCGAAACCAACTGAATAACTACAAGCTGAAAGATGTAGATGGATCTCCAAACGAAGCTCCAACTCCAAAGGTGAGTCTCAAAAGCTGTATCACTCAGTCTGACCCGAGTGTAAAGAAAAACACAAAATAGTCAAGTCAGGATTAACATTCTTATATCAATAAATCCAACTCAAGTGAAATAACAACTGAAATACAAGTAACTCAAAGGATGTTTGGGATAACCATCCTCTAAGGATCCGTTAAACTATCTGATATGTAGTAATATACACTATTATAATAATGTCTAAAGTAAAGTATAATATATTTAAAAATAACGTTAAGGCGTTATCCATATACCCCTCAACACATTTTATAGTGCCAATAGTCTATACAGTACCGTGATACCTCCAGATCGGGAGGCTACCAGAGGATACTCCATAGGCACGACACAAATCAAACTCGCAGAAGGCGTGCTAGGGTAGGTGCCACGACACAACTAGACAATGCCAGGGTATACTAATTACGCATCCGTACTGATGGTAATGCATATCAGCCACTATCGCCCACCTTGAGCCACACTCCCAAAATCAAAGGTGCACCCAATCAATCACAGAGTAATAGAATGGTATCGAAGGAATGTGTCCGATAAGAGGAGCTACCTCATTGTCCCGAAATTGCTACTATTTAAGCCACCTTATGCCAACTCACGGGAGTAGGGTCCACGTATATACCTCAATAGAACGTCGTCGCCATCATACTTCATTCTGGAATCTCCACCGCGTACATGATTGTTAAAGTGGTTTTCGGAGTTGGCAGAGAGTACGACAACTTCCGATCCCGGTCTCTTTAACAACCAAACGTTATTATAACACCGTGGTCATTTCAAAATATTTTATACTTCAAAACCAAAATATCATTGCCATTTTAAAATCATATCAATACGATATCATTTCCATTTTGAAACCCAATAAGATTTCATCAACACTTGAAAATATAACATTTTCAAAACATAATACATTGAAATTCATAGGTTCGAAACCATAATTTCCACCCCTTAAACAGTTTAGATATTCAAATAGTATATATAATAAAATAGTTTTAAATTTAAAATTACTTTATAAAATAAAATAATTTCCTCAACTTCACAAATTGATTCAAACCAACATGAATCCAAAATTCAATTTAAATCAAATCTCTATTCATAAATTTCAACTCAATTCAGTTTTCAATAATCCATTTCAATTTATATCAATTCCAAATACAGATTGGAACCTCAAATAAACCATTTCAAATTCCATATATTTTAAAGCTTTAAATATTCCATAATTTCAAAACCAAATTTTGATAATTCCACATATATTAAATTGAATTTCTATTATTTGGATTTGAAATGTTTACTTAATAAATCCGACATCATTTAAGTAAAACTTTTTAACTTCAAATAACTGAATATTCTTTCAATTTATTTAAACTTGATATATTCAGTTAAATCACCTTAAACCAAAATCAAGTTTTAAAAATAATATCCTTTAAAATCTCAATTTTATTAAATTTCAAATCAAATTTATTTGAGTATAATTCTTAAATAAATTTAATTTTAAATCAATTTCAAATTTATCTTCCAACCTTAATTTATTTAAATCATTATAAACTCTATATAAAAATATAATTTTTTAAATAAATATATAACCATATCATATTTAATAAAATCAAACTTTATTATTAAACTTATTCAATACCAAACAAATTTATACATAGCTTAAAATCAAGAATTTAACTATATATGAAATAAAATTGTATAATATCTAAAGTCAATATTCTATTTCCCCCAGAGCCATGTTCAAGCTTGATATTTCTAAAGCGTTCGACTCATTACAATGGAACTCTGTGGTTAGAATTATGGGGCTGATGAATTTTCCCAAACATTTTGTGGCATGGATTGAAGCATGCATCTCAACTGCCAGGTTTTCCATAGTGATTAATAACAATAATGTGGGGTATTTTCAGAGTAAACAGTGAATTAGGCAGGGTGACCCTATGTCAGCTTATTTATTCATTCTTGTGATGGAAGTTTTAACTCAAATTCTTATTCAACATGTTAATAATGGTAGTTTCACTGTCCATCCTAAATGTAAAAATCCCCTCATTACATCTCTTATGTTTGCTGATGACTTAGTGATTTTCTTCAAGCCCACTATGGCCACTGTTAACTCAATTATGAATGGCCTTGATAAATTCTTCAGAATTACTGGCCTATCCATCAATTTAGCTAAGTCTGATTTGATGATTGCTGGAGTAGGCAATGACTTGATCAATCGAATATCTAACCTTACCTCCATCACTCAAAGAGCTGACACTTCCATGTACTTAGGAATCCCCTTGGCTACTTCTAGAATTTTTTATTCCCAATGCATTCCATTGTATGAGAGGATCACTGCAAGGCTTGCTGTGTGGACTAATAGAATGCTTAGTCAAGCAGGTAGGCTAACACTCATATAAGATATCTCCTTGTGCTTTCTCCAAACTTGAACTGCCAAAATCCAGTGATGGCCTAGGTATTAAAAATTTGCTTCTTTGGAATCATGCTGCCATAGTTCATCATATTGATAATCTTCTGAATTATAAAGACAATATATGGGTGAGGTGGTCTTACATGCATATTATTGGCAGCAAGAACTTCTGGACCATGAATATTCCTCATTCTTGCAGTTGGACATGGAGATGTATTCTAAAACTTAGGTCTGATATTCTTCCTTGTGCTAAGAGTAAGATTGGCTTTAATGGTCGAATCTCTTTTTGGAATGATCCATGGGTGAAGGAAGGCATTATCCTCTTTAACTTACTTACTTTCAATCAGCAAGTGCAGATTGGAATAAGTAGGAATGCCTTGGCGAAAAACTTTATTCATCATGGTCGTGTTGCTCTCCCTTACTCCAGCAATCAGCTTGTCAGTCAACACTGGAATCAGCTGCGTTTTTATAATATTTCCCAATCTCAGTATGATGGTATTTCATGGTCCTTCAGTCAGGACAAGTACAAGATCAGTGGCATGTACAACCATCTTGTTAGCCGGAGGAATAGCGTGATTTTCAGCTGGCATAAGCGAATATGGCTTAATCATAACTCGGAGAGACAAAGCCTATTCCTTTGGAAGATATTTAGTAATGCATTAAAAACTAAAGCTATGCTGAGACAGAGAGGAGTTAATATCGATACTGCTTACAGTTTTTGCCAATTAGCTGAGGAGAATACTCTTCACTTATTTTTTAATTGTCCTTATGTTTTCATGTTATGGTGCTTTACGAATAACCTTACATCTGGCAGGAGAGTTGAATTGGTTAGTGAAATTGAATGGGACTTAATACACAAGGCAACAAGATGGAAATGTGAGGCTACTTATATTCTTCTTTTCACCATTAAAGTTTTTACCATGATAATCTGGGATGAAAGAAATGCTATCGTATTTGGTGCTAAAAGGAAATCTGCTATTCAAATGAAGGAATATTGTTGAGGGATTGAGGTTTGGCATTGTTGCCTCCAAGCATGTTTTCGACCCTGGATTACTATCTGCTCTCTCCTGAATTGCGTGTCTTTTTTCTTTGTGTTCTTGTATTGTTGTTCTTTTTATTTTGTCTATTGGTATGCCTTGTTTCCTTTGTTTCTTGTTGCTTTGTATTTCTCCTTGCCTAATTTGTTAGGTGGCTAGCATCTTCTATCTTTGTATTTCTTTCTCGGTATATCAATAAATGGTAGGGGTCCATTTTTTAACCCCGCTGGCCTTGCCAAAAAATATATTTATATAGAACTATCTATTTTTTCAAAAACCATAGAAATCATTTTTAAAATATTTATATATAGACCAACGGTGTCTGTATATAATTTTCTATCCTAGGGTCAAGTGATACAGATATTTATCATTTCAGTCCATAATATAAATACGGGTATATCAATTCAACCCGCATCCCAAATTCAATTAAATGAAAATCGCTTGGGTCTATCATTTCAACCCATAAAGATTTTCTCCTATTCTACAGATCGTTCTGGTATGTATCCTTTCAACCCATAGTGAATTCTATACTAACAGGGAACTTGCAGAGTGATAACAGATATGATAATAACATAACAGGCATATATCATCAATATAAATAACAGATAACGGTGTCAGATGTCACAGGTGAACAGATAGCATATAATGGCACATATATAACAATGTAAATAACTAGCAGTAGAATATTTCAATTGTCGTTTCAATTGAAATCAAATTTAATAAATATAAGAACGTTAATCGTGAGTGATTGTTCACCTTTTGGGGCTAGAGAGAACATGAAATGACATGGATACGCACACTGATATGGACACTGAAATTAAATTACGAATCCAAGCACGATTTCCATAGCAAAGCTGGATTGGCATGAATTCGACGATCAAGGCTGATAAATAGGAATAGATAGATTCAAATAAGAACTGGTTCGATGAAGATAATTGATATAAGTGAACTTGTATTTCAAAAATCATTGTTTTAAGTTAGACACATATATTAAATCAAACATATATGCATAAGATATTTTGAAATAAATACTTATATATACTTGTTTTTAAAAAAAAAATGCAAAATGCTTATATGTATTATGTATATGTAACGATCCTGAATTTTGAACAATTTAATTTGTGAATATTTAATTTATTTTAAATATTTAAATGATGATTTGACGTGAATTTCAAATTATCAGAATAAATTGGCGATTAAATATTAAAATTTAATCTGTTTAAAGTTGAATAAAATTTAAATTTAACTTTGAAGTTTAAATTGAATATTGAAATTTGTATTTTAAATTCGAACTAATGACTTAGGAAAATAATTTGAATTTACGAATTATTATTTATGTAAATTTATAAATCGATGTTTAGTTATAAATAACATTTTTCTTTAACTAAAATAAAATAGAATAAAATTTTTGTCAATAACGAAATAAATAAATATACATAGTAAAAATTCAAAGAACATATTTATAAACTTTGAAAAAAATATAATGTAATTACACTTAGTTAAAGTTTTAACAACAAAAATTAAACAAAACAAAAACAAAGTAAAGAAAACAATTAACAAAACTAATTGAATTTAAATTGAAAAAAAAGAGGAGAAAATAAATAAATAAAAAGGTAAAAATAATATAACATAAAATAAAGGAGAAAATAAAAATAAAATAAAGATAAATAAGTATACTGCCTTATACTTGGTTCAGCTACAAACACGCCTCAATCTACGCCTTTGTTTACGCCCTAAATTGTGCCCAAATTCACGTTCTCCTCTGCATAATACACGAACCCCTTTCCTCCATCACTCAGAAATCAAACGAAAAAAAAAGAAACGAAAGAAATAAAAAATGGCGGCCTCCTCTTCGTCGTTTATCAATTAGGGCTTCACCTCTTCAATTCCAATTGGGGCTTTGATTCAATCCGATTGATGTTGCTCTTTGCTCGCGCTTGTTTCTGATAATTGATTTGCGTTGTTCCAATTCGCTTCGGTGAAAGGTGAGTTCTTTGCTCACGATTGATTTTAATTCAAGTGTTTAAATTAGTTTGAATTGGATGTTTGGTGGCATACTATGTTTTGGGGGGTTATTCGTTATCAATTGCTCGGATTTTTTTTTGATTTAAACTGATATGAGCAGATTTGTCACTGCATGTTGGTTGTTGGTTGTTATTCGCTATCATTTGCTCTGATATTTTGATTCTAAATTAATAAGAACAGATGTTATTTAAATTTTAATTTAAACTGATGAGGAAAGATGCTATAAAATTTGTTCTTTTTAAAAACTGTTAAGAACAGATGTTAGTTTTTAACTGATGAGAGCAGATGCTATTTAAATTTTAATTTAAACTGATGAGAGCAGATGCCATTGATTTTAATTTTAAACTGGTAAGAACAGACACTATCTGAATTTGTTTTTTAACTGTTGAAAAGGATGCTTGTTAGTGATTTCTTACTTGGAACTTTGTCCATGCTTTGCTGTGTGCTCGTATGTCCTACTTGATGCTGCACACTTGTGCTTTGCTTTGATCACTTCTGCTGTTGTCATTTTGTGTTGGCTCTGATTAGCTTTGGGTTTCACTAAATTTGTTGTGCACTTGGTCATTTCTGTTGACTGTGTACTTGAGTAGCTGGACTTAGCATGCATTTTGTGGCCTGCACTGAGCACTTGAACTTGTATTTGGTTTCCATTGTCTCAGCCTTAAACCATTGTAGTTGTTCCAGTCTTCATGTCCACATATGCCTGTCCTTTGTAGTTGATTCATGCCTGAGTATTCTCAAACAAATTAAGTTTGTTTAAGTTGAACTAGAATCTAAAATTTAGTTAAACATGTTTTAGGTATGTAGTAACTGGGAAGATATAGTAGTTACAGTACAAACTTTATAAAATATGTTAGAAATCAATTAACACAATTCTCTGATTCATCTATATAGACTGAATTGATGTTGGATGTTATGATTTTTAAAATATCAGTTCTTTTAAATGAAGTAAAATATGTGAATTTGGGGTTTCTCTGCAAATTTGATTTCTGCCCATTTCTGTTGGCATGTTGTTGCATCCTCTTGAGTCTGTTGGACTTGGGTCTAGTTGTGCACTTGCATTTGAGTACTGTTTGCTCCTCTCTGTTTTAAATTGCAGACTCAAACCAAATAGGAAAATTTGTATCTTCCCATTTAAATGAATTTAAGTTATAAATTCTAAAAAGAATATGCCTGTAACAATATAAACAAAAAAAAAATTGAAGGGAAAGATTAAGTAATCAAGCAAGATTTGTAGTCTGCACCACCATATGCTCCTGTTGCCTGATTTTTTTTTTGTTGCCTCTAATTCACTGAGTTGCACATGTTGCACTGACCCATATGTTTTCATTTGAAGTTACATCGTCTTCTTGATTTCTGGTATGTATGTATGTATATATATATATATATGCATTCTTGTATGTATATATATGGTTATCATCTTGCCTGGTGGAGCTCTGCATTGTTGTCACTTGGTCTGTTTCACTATGGATTCATGTCTTGAAGTTGCATTTCTCTGGTTCATTTCATTTTGGAACCATTTCTTTGTGACCCTTTTTACTGGTGTTGTTCACTGTTGCATTGTTGGATGTTGGTTGTACATATGAAATTGATTCATATGTATGATGGACAATGTTCACATTTCATTGCATAATTTTTGTGCTTTCACCTCCTTTTTGCTGGCATTATGTAGTAACAGTGCCTGTGTGCATTTGTGTGTTTGGTCAGTAGCTTGACCTTTGCCATTTTGTTAAAACTTTGACTTTGCAACCTCATTTATTGCTGTCTCATCTTGTTCCTATGGTGTTGGGTTCAGTTTGGTGCCAAATTGATTCTGCACTTGCATTTGTGATCTTCATTTGCATATACTCTGCCTTGGCTGCCTGTGTTGACAGTGCTGTTTGCACTGTGTCACTTGAGACTGCTGCCTGTACTTGTGTTTCTTGTTCATTTCACTGTGCTGCTGTGTATTATTTGTAGCTTGTGTTACCTGTTTCACGGAAATTTTACAGGGTTCACTGCCCTTGTACATGATCTGTTTTGCATGTTTGATGTGGCATGTTTGCTGCTGCATGTTTGTTGCTGCATGTTTTTGTTCAAGTGGGCACTAGTTTTGCCTTGAGCATTTCTTTGTGGTCTTTGTGATTTGCACTTGCACACTTGCTCTTGTTGGCATGTGCACACGTGTTGGCGAGGCAGTGCACATGTGTACAAATATATGTGTGCACTGCAGCCACACAGGATTGATAGATTTCGAAAAAATAAAATAATTGAAGTTGTTAATGTGAAAATCCATAATAGATCTAAATTGATTCATGTGATTCGTCATCTCTGTTACCATTTATTTCAGTTCATTGCAAATTTAATTACTTGAATTAAGATTAATCCTGACTCGAGTGTTTTTTTATGTTTTGCAATAAACGCTCGGGTCAGACCGAGTATTTTTACAGCTTGAAGATTTTCAGGCCGTGAAGTCAGAGAGAGAGGGGAAAGCACTCCACTAAAGTTTTTCTAGAAAATTTTCTTGTACTTAATGAAAATAAATTGTTCCGCTGTATAAAAATTTAATGCATTGTACAAACTCTGATATATGTATGTAAGAAAAATTCATTTATGAATAATATTATGATTATTCTGTAATTCTGTGGCTGATTCTGTTTAAACTTTATAAACTGAACAACAATCCGTCATTTTGAACGTTTCGAGTTGGTTTAATTACCGACTAGAGGCGGTCAGAGCGGCGGGTTGTTACAGTATATTCATTTGAAAATATCAATACATAACAAAGTATATACATATACCCTACTATATATATATACAGTAACTTCCTTAAACTAAAATATAATTAAAAACAAACAATGTAACATGTATATTTCGAAACCCAATTACTAAAACTGTTATATAAGTATTTAGAACCTTATACTTTAACAATATATATAAGCTTTTACAAAATTAAACATCTAAACTGTAACTAATTATTTAAACATATATATATGCCTCTTACATACATATTAAAATAATATATATATATATATATATATATATATATATATATTTACAAGCTAATGTATATATAGACAACAGGCTAACAGTCATACGTAAGGATGAACTAATAGAATCTATATATGAACATATATATATATATATATATATATATATATATATATATACGTGAACTTACAAAACACACACACAGATATATATATATATATATAGACTTACAAAACATAGAGCTATTTATGTTTTAAAACCAAAAGTAAAACAATACTACGAACACTTTATTTATCGCACGTAACTAATATATATAACATACGTAATTTATCAAAATATACATATATATAAGTAATATATATATATATATATATAGATATATATTACAGAAATATAGCTAGATACATATACGAAACAACAAGTATATGATACAAACTTTACATATATCGGTTGTTACCAAATCAAATAAAATATAAAAATAAATTTGTAAGTGTTAAAACATACTACATTATATAAGTAACATGCAGGTTCCAGGCAAACAACATGTATGAATGTATCTATATAACCATTTTTTTATAGTCAGGCCAAATTAAATATGCAGATCAATATATAACTGTCAAATCTGTATTTATATAATATAAACAATATAAAGAATAAATATTTACCTACATATATATATATATAGATTAATTTGTGAACGAAAGTTTAGAACTTCACATGTATAATATCCTCATTAGAACTGTCACATGTAAATACCTTCAACATATAATATAATATTTTTAACATATTACATACGTAAAATTTTCAAACTATTCGAAACTCCTAAAATATTTACTATATCATATATAGGAATAACCTTGTAATATAAAATATGTGTCAGGCCTAAAGAAGACAACTCGGAAATGCAACTACACAGCTTATATCAAATGTTATATATATATTTTTATATATTCACAGCAAAATAAATAAATAACAATATTTAAAAGTTTACAAACATACAGTATTTTGTAGAAAATGGGTTAGCTGTAGGTTCGCATACACATGTAGATGTGAGGATGAGCGAAGGATCATGGTGTGGCGCTTGCTAGCCTCTGGTGGGAAGGGCTTGGTTGCGCTCGGGAGTGAGGAAGAGATAGGAGGAAGACAGGCGAGATATTTTTAGTCTGGAACAATGGAGATGGGAAAGAAAAATATGAATAGATAGATCTAAACAAAAATATAACTTGTATATAAGCTGAGTATTATATATTATAATTTTCTTTTGAAACAAACCATCAGATGAACCGAAGGACGCAAGAAGACAACGGGCATAAATGGAAACCGACAGAAAAACAACGGACAAAAGCTAATTTTCAGGAAAGACATTAAGGTAATCTATTGGTTCCTTGGGTTGCATTTTTGAAATTTTGAAAGGCACAATAAGTTATAAGTCAAAAAAAATTTTTGGTACAGATACGATGCACCGATTAAAGTTTCTGTCGCGTATCGGACCTCAAAATACAGAAATAAATATACTGAGGCAATCATTACGAAGAGACGATCAAAACGGTATACAGATATCAGTGGTACCATCATCCGATCAAAAGTCGATAATCGGTACCGAACATGCTGCTATTTTGCCGAAAATAAGAAAAACGGAGCAATAGCAGTCAAAATTTAGAGAAACGAAATATGACGTCTCACTCAGAAGAGGATTTACAAATTTTCTGTATAAATATATTCAGGTTCGAAAAATATTTTATTATCATCAAATTTAACTGAATTAAATTGAAATAGAAATTACACTAGAAAATAAACTTCCATATTATCCGATCAAAATTTACCAATTGCTATGTTAAAAGAGACGTATTCCAAATATCAAATTTATATTTCAAAATTTTATTTTTCAAAAATTCATAAAATTTCAATTAAATATATTAATAAAAACAAATAAAATTACTAAAATTTTATGGGTCGTTACATGTGTATAAATGTTTATACACAAGGGAGCATTGTAATAAATGCATATCAATTCAAGCACATAAAATGGCTAATCAACATAATAAATCAAATCATCATTTTCAAATCAAATTTACATATTTCAAATCAAAATAAACAAACAAAAGAATGAAAATAAAAATAAATTGTGAAAAGTGGTTGTACAGTTATACATCTCCGTTCCTTGGCTTGCACTTAAACTCCCCTACACGTGTGTGTGTATACGACATCCTGTATTCACTTGTTCACTTGCTCAGATCTAAAAAAAGGGAAGAGAAAAATCTACTACTAGAAAACAGATGGGAGCTAGTGCTCAAGATCCACTTGAAACATCAGAGTGCCTTCTTTCCCATTTATTAAAAAAACGGTGAGTAAAACTTAGTCCTTCATATTAGATATTTATATACGACCATATATTGTAAATTTGAGTAAACACTTTAATTTTTTCATGGGTTCATCTGCAAACAAGTTTTATATGCTGTTTATATGAGGGTTAACGATGTTGATAGTATATATAGAACTTCTCTACTCCTTATTTTGCTTTAAAACTGTTAACCTTCCTACTTGAAAACAAACTATAACTCATTGCCTATCGGGTTTTAAATCTGGATTCCAATATGAAACTTGTTTGTTTTCAAGTGTAAAATATTTTAAAGTTTATTTCATTCAATTTCATTATTCATAGGAAAGGAAAAGGCCTGTTACGGTAAGTGTCTCAATTTTGGTCAAAATTTGAAAATTGAATTTTAATGACTGGATTATACAAATGGATTCGTTATTGAAAGTTATGATTTTTGGTAGTAGTTTGGAATTTTTTTGAGTTATATGGTGGATGGATAATGGAGATGAACAGAATTGGGAAAGAGAGCAAATTCTGGTGATGGGAGCGATATCGTGGCTCGCCGTTTGGTACGGAGGCGCGCCTAGGAAAAATGCTGTGGAAATTTTAGCGGGCTATGGCTTGGGGTTGGAATCATTTTAGGGTTAGGCATTGATTTAGGGTCATGCTCGGTTTTTGAGAAATGGCGACATGATGAGGTGGCTATAGGTGTGCGGTCGTGGGGGACATGGAAGAGTGGGTGACGACGATCGTGTTGCTGTAGTATGGTGTTGGCCTGTGGCACGAGATGGCGGAACGAAGGGTTTTTGGTAGAGGTGGTGTTGTCTAGTTTTGGGGAAACGTTCGAAAATTCAAACGATGTGGTTGAGTCGCGTTTTCAGGGGATGGGCGTGGACGTGGGGTCGAGGGCGACTGGGAGGGGTGGTCGTCGGTGGGTAGTCAGGGCCGAAGGCGTTGTGCACGTGCACGTGTGTGTGCACAGTTGTTATGGGTAGAGGGAATAAGGATAGTAGAGAATAAAGGAAGAAAAGAGAAAGGAAAAGGAAATTCGGGAAGACTAGTGGGCCAGATAGGAAAAGTAAGGAAAAAGAAAAGGATAAAAGCAAGGAAAATAAAGAAAGAAAAAGATAAAGGAAAATTAAAAATAAGAAGAGAAGAAAGAAAAAAGGAAAAGGAAAGAAGTGAACCTTATATATTTATATTATAGCTTAAAATTTTAAACTCTAAAATCTATTTTTTTTATTTTATTTTAAATCCAAACCAATATTGAATATTTTTGCATCTTAATCTTATTACTGATGGTATAAATTAGTATGGAGGATTTCTCCATAATTTAGAGACTAGTGATATTTTAAAATTAAAAATAGGTAATTAATTAATTGTATTATTACTATTTGACTTAGAACTTATGTAAATTAACAAACAAAATGTTAGATAGAGTTTTAATTTCGATTGACTAAAAATAATCTGTCTTATAATTTCTTTAATTTGCAACTAATTTGGATAAAAATAAAAATGGGTTTTGTTAATTAAATTAATAAAATCCTAATTTACAAATTGTTAATTTTGACTATTGATCGTTAAAATTAGTTAACGAACTATGTCTTGGTATAATTTTATTGGATATTTATTTTTACTTTTCTTGTCGGTGCCATCAGGTGGTTAGACGAGTTAAACAGTAGATTAAAATGATGATACAGTTTATTTGAGTAAAAATCTATAATAAGTTCCCATATCTGAATATTGTCACCTTAAATATAAATTGTTCATTTTAAACAATTTACCCTTTTATATTGCTTAGATTTGAAGAGACCGGGATCAAATATCAGTGTTATCTGGAACCGCTTCAATTCAATAATCACTACGAACCTTTACGGTTTGATTTTAGAATTTAGTATGCTAGAATAGGATTAATTCCATAAATTTTTTTAGTAACTGTACATAGATATTATTATAATATCGATGGATCTCTGTAAAATGTTTGGGTTAAAATATGATGACAACTCGTCAGGTTTATACGAGTTACCTCAATTTTCAAAGATGTTTTATAACTTTAGTATTTCAAATTTAGTGTGTTTTACTTACGCTGGTTTCCACCCTACCTCGGGTCTTGCTTATTATAATGCTCTTGTTAGATCGAGTATTATAGTTTTCGATTTAGGACGTTTTGGAGCTCCGAAGGCGAGCTAGATGGCAGAGACGTATTGCACGTATTGACTATATCCCACTGTGCATTATAGGCTGTATGTACATAAAAAGAATTAATTTTTTTCTAATTTTTTTTAGTATATTTATTTAATTGGTTGTTGCTATTGAAATTAAATAAGATTATAAGACTTAAGTTGTAAAACATATATACCCAAATCGAAATTGATAAGAATGAACTATACAAATAAGTTAAGCGAAAAGTAGACTTAAAATAGATTTTAAATCCCGGCAATTTCGGGAATGTTTTTCAAAGTGTTTTGAAAAAGAATAAGTTTACCCTTACTTTATTTTAGATAATCCTTCCAGAAAATTATTAGGAAATATATTGCATGTTTGGTTTTTGAATATGATAATATTGATTATTATCATAAATTGGTTGTTATGTCTTAATAAAGGATGTTATTTCAGAATAAACAACGATGAAACCCAGTGAAATGTTTTAAGGAAGTAAAAATTATATAAGCATGACATAAAAATTAAAAATGGATCTTAATTGTGAAGTTTTGAATCTAGTCCCAGAAATTTTAAAAATCGTTTCAAAGTATTGAAGGAAATAATAAGTAATACTATTAGAATGTTTTGATGTAGAAAGTTTGTTTGGAAATTTCGAAAGGATTTGCTTTGGATAGAATCCAGTGTTAGTTAAAATTCAAAGTATGATTTGATACATAAATGGGATATATATATATATATATATATATATATATAAATATAAATGACTTCAAGGTGAATTGATATAAATACTGGGTGTTTGAATTCTGGAATCCCACTTGAAATGAGAAGTATAACCCAAAGAAGGATAAGTTTTTAGCCTATAAGTGGAATGTGATATTGATAAGAAATTTAAATTTGGAGTGTGAAAATTTAAATTGAGTAAGTTAAAAAAGAATAAAACGGGTTTTGAATTCTGGAAATTAAAATGAACCAGATTATCAAATTAATGGATTAAATGATAAAAATAACCTGTAGGTGGAAAAATATATTTAGAAATAAGAATAAAGCTGAAAAATTCGAAAAATCGAGGTTTTAATTGTAGGTTAGGAAATCCCACTAGAATATAGTACAAGTTGTAAGAGATGGCAAAGGGACAAGAATGGAAGGCAAGGCGTAAGGAGCGAAGAGCAGCTGCACATAAGGCATAGGAAGAAGTAATACTGGAACATGAGAAATGGGTTAGGGAAAGGGCTGGATCAGGTCCTTATGATGATGTCACATGCTATAGTTGTCACAGTAAGGTACATTACGCAGTTAAGTGCAATAAACCAAGGAAGGAAAGGAATAAGGAAGTCAAACTATTTCGCTCTGAGATTTTATGGTTTAAGTGTCAAAAGAAAGGACATTTCCTAAACCATTTCTCTAAACTGAGGAAGGTGAAGCGTAAATCCATAGTACCTGTCGACGGATCAACCATTTGCTATCATTATAAAATGACGGTACACATCACTAGGGATTGCCCTAAGAGACGGAAGAAAGAGAAAGTTGTGGAACGCCTCGGGGGAGATGTGAAAGTCATCCATGAAGATGGAAGTGTAGAGATCTTTTGTGGCAAATCCTATAAGTGGGGACACTCTTTAAGGATTTCTTGCACGGGATTTGGAAAGTTGGTGGGAAGTACTTAAGGAAGTTTTTATGAAGGATGCTTGGACTCAGTTCTTTTCTTAACCCTAGATAGTTATTAAGGCGTCTAGATTTATGACCTTTTGTAAGACTTTTATATGAATGAATGGGGGTAATGTTTAGATTCACTAGTATTGTCGTCTATTGATGAGTGAAATATTTTGTAGGAATACGACCTAATATAAAATCACTTTTTATATTGATTTGAATGAAAAAATTTAATTACCAAAGTACTAATGTGGAAATTGAAATTGATCTGAATTAGAAATTGGATCAGTTTGACTTTTAAACTATTTTCAAGTAAAATATTTATATAAACTATTGAAATCCATCTCCTTAAATATTCAAATTATTTTGATTTTCCAACCTATTTACTATATTAACCATTCTTTTTAAAACTCAAAACATCTTATATTAGCTATTTAACTATTCTAAAACTATTCAAGCTATTTTTTAAATACAAACTGGTCAGAGTGGAAAATATTTATATTTGAACCATGGATTTAAATACCAATTGGGTTGAATTAAATTAATAATCCAAATGGAAATTGGAAGAAATTCTGAAGTGGAAAGGCAAAAATGATTTTTAAGTAACATAGTACATTTTGAGTGGATATGACGATTTTAAAATGAAGATTTAATGGTTACTATAACTGAACTTACTTTATAAGAAGGGAGAAGTGTGACAACTAAGTTTGAAAAGGAAATCGAACTTGATTTTTTTTTGATTTGGCATTAATGAGGTTATATACATTTGTTATATATACAAACTCCCCTTATAGAAATTATAACCGAAAGGAAATGGTCTTTGAAGGATATTTGAAATACTAAATGGAGTTTATATAAGTATGAAGTGGATGCATAAATTATTAATTTGAAAATTATTCGAGTTGAAAGGAATGATTATATATGTATTTGAAAATGAACTGGAAATAGTTTTGGAACGCATTGTTTTTCAAAGGCTTTTGATTGTGGCAAAAAGTCAGTTTTGGAAATTTGGTTAACTCAATTTGAAAAACTATCGATTTTGTAGAAATCGATTTTGTATAAATGAAGTTTATATGTTATGCATATAAACAGTATGATTAAAAAGGTACTATATGTATATAGTATGATATGTTTTGAGAAAAAGTATGGAAAGGCACCCCCATTAAAGTCGAAACTTATAGTAGGAGATCCATTAGGTGGTTCTGCCTGGGAACCCTATGGGCGGGTTCAATGAAATTGGGATCCCAGAGGACGTCTGGACAAAACTCATGAGTTTTTGATGATCATTTGTTGGGTAGCGTAAGTCGAGTGGTATTAATGCCTACAGTTACATTGGGTTTTGCCGCGATAGCAACGTAATCTTTATTGTAACTGCAATCTATCGCGGTTCCATAGCGTAAGTCGAGTGGCAGTGTTTGCCCACATCTACGTTTGATTTCGTTGGGATAGTGATGTAACATCGGTAGATTGCGATCTATGTGGTTTGGTTCCATAGCGTAATTCGTGTGGCAGTGAGTGCCTACAGTCTACATTGGATTTCATTAGGATAGTGACAAAACCTTCGTGTAGTCTGCGATCTATGTGGTAAAGTTTCGTTTGGCAGCGTAATTCAAGGGGCAGTAATTGCCTACAGACTACTTACGGTTTCGATGTGATAGCAACGTAACCTTTAGGTAGCTGCAATCTGTGGTGCTTCCATGGTGAAAGTCGAGAGGTGCGGATGCCTACAGTTTTCTTATGGATTTCGCCGGGATGGCGACACAATCATCGTGCTAACTGCGACCCATGGTTTAGAGGTAGGGGTGATACTTTCCATAGCATTTTTGAAAGAGGTCTTCAAGTATTTTCACTTAGTGTTGATAACGGGTTTACTAAGTACTAGTCCTACGCCTGATCATCGTATGACTAAATTTCTGTAAGAATAAGGACGGACTTATTTAGACATTGAGTTATGAAAAATATTTTTATAAAAATAATTTGGTAATACTATGGGATTTAAAGTGTTTTATATTGTAGAATTAAAAGAGTAAGGAGTTAAAATGTTTGGATAATGATTTAACTAATAATAAACATCAAATTAAAATTCTCGTTTTGTTCCTTTTCGAGGACGAAAAGTTCAAAGGAGGGAGGAATGTGACGACCCGGATATTCTGACGTCTGTTATTAGGACAATTAACTGATTTTAATTATTGGAATATTAATTTTTATAAGTCGAACAGATGAGTTTTTTGATATTTAAAATATTTGAATCTACATTGATTGAAAACTATGTTAATTTTTAATTATAATTCCGAACATGATAAATTTATACATAGATGTATATAAACTTCACCATTTAAATTCAAGGTAAAATATCCATAAATGTGTATATATATATATACACGAGCTTTATGATGTTTAATATATATATATATATAATTCTAGATATACATGGTTATAAAATATAGCATATGGAAAATAAAAATGTATGTATATATAAGTGTTTATGGTAAACAAATGTGTATGTAAATAAATGTAAATATATATATATATATATATATATATATGATGACAAATATATGTAAGTATGTGGATATAAATAGTAAATGGTGTAAATGCATATATCTGCATATATGTGTATAAATGTTTGTACGCAAGGGAGCATTGCAATAAATGCATATCAATTCAAGCACATAAAATGGCTAATCAACATAATAAATCAAATCAACTTTTTCAAATCTACATATTTCAAATCAAAATGAAGAAAAGAAAAGAATTAAAGTAAAAATAAATTGAGAAAAGTGGCTGTACAATTATACATCTCCTTTCCTTGCCTTGCACTGTACACTCCCCTACACGTATATATATAGCGTAGCCTGTATTCACCTGTTCACTTGCTCACATATAAAAAACGGGAAGAGAAAAATCTGCCGTTAGAAAATAGAGGGGAGCTAGTGCTCAAGCTCCACCAGAAACATCAGAGTGCCTTCTTTCCCTCTTGTAAAAAAACTGTGAGTAAAACTTAGTCCTTCATATTGGATATTTATATACGGCCATATATTATAAATTTGAGTAAATGCTTTCATATTGTAATGGGTTCACATGCAAACAAGTTTTATATGCTATTTATATGAGGGTTAACCATGCTGACAGTACATATAGAACTTCTCTGCTCCCTGTTTTGCTTTAAAACAATTAACCTTCCTACTTGAAAACAAACTATAACTCATCATCTATCGGGTATTATATCTTGATTCCAATACGAAACTTGTTTGTTTTCACATGTAGAATATTTTAAAGTTTATCTCATTCAATTTCATTATGCATAGGAAAGTAAAAGGCCTGTTATAGTAAGTGTCTCGATTTTGGTCAAATTTAAATATTGAATTTTACCGACCGGATTGTACAGATGGATTCGATATTGAAAGCTACGATTTTTGGTGTATTTTGGAATTTTTTTGAGTTGTATGGTGGACGTATAATGGAGATGAACAGAATTGGGAAAGAGAGCGAATTCCTGTGATGGGAGCGATTTAATAGTTCATCGTTCGGTACGGAGGAGGGTGAAGGGAAGGCGAGTCTAGGAAAAATGCTATGGAAATTTTTAGTGGGCTGTGGCGTGGAGTTGGAATCATTTTAGGGTTTGGCATAGATATAGGGTCATGCTCGGTTTTTGAAAAATGGCGATGTGTGCGGTCGTGGGGGACATGGAAGAGTGGGCGACGGCGATCGTGTTAGTGTAATCTGGTGGTGGCCGGTGGTACAAGATGGCGGAACGAGGGGTTTTTGGTGGAGGTGGTGTTGTCCAGTTTTGGGAGAACGTTCAAAAATTCGAACGATGTGGTTGGGTCGCGTTTCCAGGGGATGGGCGTTGATGTAGGGTCGAGAACAACTGGGAGGGCTGGTCGTCGGTGGGTAGTCGGGGCCAGAGGCGTCGTGCACGTGCACATGTGCATGCACGGTTGTTATGGGTAGAGAAAATAAGGATAGTAGAGAATGAAAGAAGAAAAGAGAATGGAAAAGGAAATGGGCCGGGAAGAATAGTGGGCCAAATAGGAAAAGTAAGGAAAAAGAAAACGATAAAAGAAAGGAAAACAAAGAAAGAAAAAGATAAAGGAAAGGAAAAATAGAAATAAGAAGAAAGAAAGAAAAAAGGAAATGGAAAGAAGTGGACCTTATATATTTATATAATATCTTAAAATTTTTAACTCTAAAATCTATTTTTTATTTTATTTTAAATCCAAACCAAAATTAAAGATTTTTGCATCTTAATCTTATACCTGATGGTATAAATTAGTATGCTGGATATCTCCGTAATTTCGAGATTAGTGATATTTTAAAATTAAAAATGGGTAATTGATTAATTGTATTATTATTATCTGACTTAGAAACTTATGTAAATTAACTAATAAAATGTTAGATAGAGTTTTAATTTCGATTAACTAAAAATAAACTGTCTTATAATTTCTTTAATTTGCAACTAATTTGGATAAAAATATAATTGGGGTTGGTTAATTAAATTAATAAGATCCTAATTTGCAAATTGTTAATTTTGACTATTGATCGTTAAAATTAGATAACGATCTATGTCTTGGTTTTATTTTATTAGATATTTATTTTTACTTTTCTTGTCGGTGCCATAAGGTGATCAGACGAGTTACATAGTAGATTAAAATGACGATATGGTTTATTTGAGTAAAAATCTGTAATAAGTTCCCATGTTTGAATATTGTCACCTTAAATATAAATTGTTTATTTTAAACAATTTACCCTTTAAAAATTTATTGCTTAGATTCTAAAAGATCGGGATTGAATATCACTGTTATCCAAAACCGCATAAATTCAATAATCACTACGAAGCTTTGCGGGTTGATTTTAGAATTTAGTATGCCAGAATTGGATTAATTCCACAAATTTAATTTTTTTAGTAACTGTACTTGGACATTATTATAATATCGATGGATCTCTGTAAAATGTTTGGATTAAAATAAGATGACAACTCGTCGGTTTATACGAGTTACCTCGGTTTTCAAAAAAGTTTATAACTTTAGTATTTCAAATTTAGTGTGTTTTACTCACGCTGGTTTCCAGCCTGACTTGGGTGTTACTTTATTGTAATGCTTGGGTCAGATCAAGTATTACAGTTTTCAATTTAGGACGTTTTGAAGCTTCAGAGACGAGCTGGATGGTAGAGACATATTGCACGTATTGACAATATCCCACTGTGTATTATAGGCTGTATTTTCAGCATTTAAGGACAAGTTATTATAACTGTCCAGATTTATTTGTTGATAGTTGCACTCTGATAACTTGTGTATATATATTAGCAGTTACAGCTTTTCTTTGTTTAAAATAATATTACTGTATATTATATTCTGTTCCGCTGCGATTTTGAGATTCTATGCTGTTATTTCTTTTTCTTCTATCTCTTTTCCTATAAACCCTAACAACCTGGTATTTTCGGCACTCGATTGCTCGGCACTCTATACAGTAAACGTATTAGTATCGATTTTCGGGGATCGAAAATAGCCCAGTGGTTACACAGACCCCGCTTTGCTAACTAAATTATATTTGATGTCTGTTTAGTAGAATAAATCACTGTTCTGCTATAATTAACCAAGTAGATTATGTTTGACGTCTATTGAGCAGAAATTAAACCCAGATCTGCAATTGTGGTAACTTAGACATTTACTTATATGTTGATTGATTGCTATTGGATGATTCCCTTTACATATCCGCTTGTTATGAAAACACCCATGTTATAACTGGAAAATTAAACTTAATTTAATGTGAACCATTGTGGTTGGCTAAGTCTCTTTCCGAGCTTATGAAGTCAAACATTTAAATTTTATCCATTTTGGAAATAATGCAAAGTTTATTACCATTATTTTTAAATAAGATATTCAGGGGATAGTTAAGAAATTATTTTTATTAAAATGGTTAAAGTTATTTTATTACTTTTTAAATGATTGGTTAAAATCATTATTTTGTTGATGAGATTTAAGGATATTTAAATGAAGGATGTTTAAATAATAACTTATTTATTTATAGGTGTATAAAATAATTGATTGTTTATCAAAGGAACTTTATTGATTAGAGCTTATTAAAGAAGTTTTGTTTAAAGTAAAAGAACTTTGTAAAAGGAATTTTATAAATTAAAAAGGAGACCTTGGAATTTAGGGAGAGTTTTATAAATGATTGTGGACATTCATAAAAGAGTTTTATAAATTATTTTGGATATTTATAAAAAAGTTTTATAAATAAACTTGGAGATTTATAAAGTGTTTTATAATGTATTTGGAATTTAAGTAGAGGATATTTTCATAAATGAAAGAGATTTATTAAAAGGATTTGTTGTTGAAATTTATAAAAAAAGATTTTCCCAAATTGACCTTCTTACTTTAGTGGTATGGATGTTTTTCCATGCTTAACACCGATGGAATGGT
Organism: Allium cepa; assembly: GCA_030765085.1. NCBI lineage: Eukaryota > Viridiplantae > Streptophyta > Magnoliopsida > Asparagales > Amaryllidaceae > Allium > Allium cepa. The sequence continues at coordinate 211,902,495 of CM060934.1, forward strand.
GTTTGGGTTTATACTTATCTCCGTTTCTATTTAAATAACTTTTATTTTGATCCTTTTAATATGATTTTGAAGTAAGAAATCTTTTACAATGTTTGTGAATATACTTATGCTAGTAAGATAAGTACATGAATATTACGATAAATATTTTGGTGAGAGATTTAATAAATGAAAGATTTATTTAAATGAGGCTTAGTGGTTGCTATGGGTAATTAAATCTTCGAATTGTTGTTGTCTGTTTATTTGATAGTTAAATAACCGAGTATCAGATATTGGCCAGTTTTGACTTATGAAGTAAATAAAAGCTACGCGTGTTCATACGGCTTTCGTTCCCTCGGGAGAACTCATTTGGGTGGAACATCTCAAGCTTTAAAGGATACATTAGAGATCCCCATAGGAATCTAATGTAGTCTGCTTACTACTGAAAGAACTGGGAACGAGTCTAGCAGAAATTCTTGGTTGTGGGTTTGGGGAAAATGGGATCGGATATGCTACCCGAAAAGCAATTCGAACCAATATGAGTATTTGAATGGTAGATATCTTGATGATGTTTCAAAAATGGAGTTCTTTAAAGTGTAAGGGCTACTTGTTACTAATCCTGAGGATGCTTCTGAAATGGGTGTAATAGAGGTAGTGCCTTCGGTTTCGTTCAGACCCAGAACGAACTTGATTGGATGAATGCTGGCATTGCATTTCTGCCTGGAGGGCTGTGTTATAATTCTAAGTGAAAACTGCTAAAGGATGGTAAATCGTTATCTTATGAGCCTCACACCCCAAAAATGGCTAAAACAGGGTAGATGTATCAGGGCTATGTGGGTCGCTCACATAATGGTGTGTCATCAGCTTTCTAGATTATTATATTATGCATTTGGTTATGCGTGAGAGCTCTCTATAAGGGTAGGAACAACCAAGTTAATGATATAGTTTGTACTATCTAGTCAGGGGTAGGCCAGTCCTGTGTTGGTAGGTTTGTAGAGGTAACTATGGCCTCTAATACATTCTATCTAGAGGTAATCTATTTTTTGGATAGTAGTCCCTTACCTTACCATTTGTTAGAATCAATTCTCAAATAAGCGCCTTTGGTTTTTGATTATATACCTATTAGTATTGTGAAGTATACACATCACAACTACTTGATTATTGTTTTTTAATCCCACAGACATTATTATAATATCACTAAATTTTATTATAAAAATGGTTTTGTTATTATAAGGTAAAAACCAGTCCGTGTTTATGCACGGCGTGGTCTTACGAGATACTTTTTATTTTAAAAATATTTTTAAATATAGATATCAATATGATTTGATTGAGCTCTCTCACGCTGGTTCACCAGACTGACCCCGGCGTTATTTTCTTATTATGCTCCGGTCAGCCTGAGTATATTTTCCAGATTTAGCAGAATTCTTTGGAGCCTTCAAGAGACGAGTCGGATGCCTCCGGGACATAGTCACGTATCTTTTACTTTTCCGTTGCTTTCTTTTCTGTTTGTGTTAATCAGTATTTGTAAGGACAAGCTGTTATAACTGTCCATAATGATAATAGGATAGTGTACTCTGATCTTGTGTATAAACAAAGATGATTTCTTTTTGTAAAGATTTTGTGTATAATATATATTGCTCATCACGATGCGGGATTCTGTTCTATCTTCTTCTTTCTTCACCCCAAATGATTGTCTTTCGAACACTTAAATGATCGGCACATGAATATCAAGGATGTATTAAGTGTCGTCTTTAGGTGTAAGAAAGGTAGATTATTACAACATGGTATCAAAGTTTAGGTTGAGCGAATACGTAGGCCTTGTTGGGGTAAACTCATTATAGGAAGGGTTAGTATACCATAAAATGAGCGCGTATTTGTTAATGTATAAAAATGTTTTACATTGTTTTGTTTGATCTATTAAGATTGAATTTTGGATTCTGGTCAATACGGTTAGCTAAAGTTATTAATAGGGATCTCAAAAGACTTAAACAAGGCCAAGCAACACAAATATTGTTTTAGAAGTGGTAAAAGAAATAATTTTACCTAGGAATATATTTAATATATAAGGATTAATTTTCAAATATTTATATAGTTATCTATGATGTGTTGTTGTTTGGAATGATATTATTTAATTATTATCATATAGGGTTTGCTAAGTCATGCTCATCTAATTTTGAGTGTTGACTATTGTTTGTTGATTTTCCTTTTTCAATCGTAGGTTGGGTAGATAGTATTTGTGGGAACATTGAAACGAATACCTTATGAATTAGTTTCACAATTAGACGTTAAGCCATTATATGATATGTTTGGTTAAATTTAGATATTAATAAAAGATGTTTATAAAAAAAATATTTTGAATGGTTTATAAAAAGTTACTTTTATAAATAAGGATTATAAAATATATTTTTACAATAAGATAGATTTTTGGAGAATTTAAATCCCGATGGTTTTGATAATTTTTTCAAATGATTCTTAGAAAAGTAATAGTAATTTTACTTAAAAATATTTGAAGATATAAATATTTTAAAAGGAAATTTGAGAGTAAGATTTCTTTTTTGGACAGTTCGGGAAATGAATCTCGATCTGTTTTGTGATGATCAAAATAATCTTCTAAGTGGAAATCGGATCTTTGCTAGGCAGATGTGGTAGTGCACTTAGTAAATTATTCTCTTTCTCACTGTACGATCGAAACGAGTTTGAATCCTAGTGAACCAAAGCAAGTGGATGATGAATATTTTATTAAAAAAATTAGCGGGAAATATATAAACAAAGAACTGTTTTATAAAAGGATTTGAAAAGGAGAAGTTTTTTTATAATTAACTTGTTTCTATGACTCGAAGGTGACAAAAAATGGGCAGGAGATGAGTTTGAATAGTAAACACTTCTCTTAAGTACTACCTTTCTTGGTAAAGGGATATATAACACTATTTGGTAGTACCTAGTTACTTAATATCATTTTTGGAGTTAGTTTTGCTATATGTATATGTTCTAAGGGTTAAAAATAAAGTATCATTTCAAAAAGTGTTTGAAATAAAACTCGGGTATTTGGCTTCTATGGTTTCAAGATGATAAGGTATCTTGATTAATAATGGGTTAATAAATGGAGTTTTAAAATCTAATTAAAATAATAAGAATATTCAATAAACTTGGTTTTATTAAATAGTGTCATTTGAATTCTGACATCTAGGAAGTGAATTTTTTTTGATGTTATTGGGCCGGCTAATAAACGTCTTTACCTTAAAGGTTATCTAAGAAAAAGTAGACTCTAAGATGGAGTTTGGATACCAGCATCCTACTCTTCTTAGCTACTTAGCAAACAAAGAGGGTAAAGATGTTGAATTGGTCGACTCGGTTTTAAGACCATGATTATTTTGGGCCTATATCTAAATAGACTGAGTTGAATGGTAAAATCAGATGTTTTGATATACTCTTATGATGTCGGAGAGTACCATAAAAGTTAAAAAATTTATAATGATTTTATGAATAGGTTTCATGAATTTGTTGTACCACATGAACCTAAGCTGAAATTTTATGAAAATGTTTATATTTTAGGGAGGGTAGAAAGTAGTTGGGTAGTAAGAGCCTATAAGATAAGTACGTAAGTTGTACATAGATCCTTCTTCGTTTACAAATAGTTCTTGATCCAAGATTTGAGTACTTGACTTAAGGTGTTTCGCACTATTCTGAATATGGATTTATCACTCGATTTTTGACGGCGAACATTGGTGAAGGTTCTTAATGTTGATCCAAAGGTTTTCTATCATAACATATGGCTATGTAAAGAGAAAGGAGATTTCTAATTAAGAAGCCTTATCAGAGTCCGCGTTAGGAAGTCGGGTGAGAAATACTAGTTTGGAAGTAATGTTATGTATTTGAGTGAGTAATTAAACCACATTTTGCATTTAAATGATCTAGGTACATAAAATAGATTTATGAGTATTGTTAAGTGTTTCTGGGATAGGGTTGTAAAATTTTTGTGTCGAAATTCTTTTAAGAAGAGTGTAATGACCAAGAATTTCACTGCTTTAATTTGTGAATGTTTGATTAATTTTAAATATTAAAATAATAGATTTTATGACTAAAATAAGACTCTTTTAAATGATAATTATAGATGGTGAAACAATTTTTAAAATTAATTTACAAAAATATCAAGTTCGAAGAAAAATTGCAAATGTGGTCGGAATTCGTTTTTCGAATTTTCTACTTTACGTCAAATAAAAGTTGTCGGAAATATTGTAACGCTATAGTTTATATATACACATTTATAAAGAATTTAGAATTATATATGTATGTGTATACATATATGTATGTGTTTTCTTAAGTTAATATAAAGGTTGATGTGACATTTTTGTTAGTAATAAAAAATGGTTAAAGTGGAAAATACATATTGAATCATAAGTACACATGAGCATTTAACGCATGTTGGTTCAAGTGGTAAAGGGGGACAAGGGTTCATGCGCATGGTACATGAGGTGGAGGAAGAATGATGAGGTGGCATCCAAAGAATTGAGGGTAGTGTACTTAAAGGTGCTTTGGTAATTTACTAATTACATTTTATATAAAATTAATTTCTTATTTTCCTTCTCATTTTATTCATTCCTTTCTCATTTGTCCCCACTTCCTCCATGATCTCATGCTCTTTCATGGCATGCAACCTAGAAATTTCATTCTTTTTCCACTTTAAAATTCAAGAAAACTTCGTTTATATGCCTCCCTTTCTTTTCTACAACCCTCCTCCTCCTTAACCAAGCCTTCACCTCCCCATCCAAGCATGGCCGAACACCTTGCTCCTTATGGCCAAATTAATTTGCTATCTTAGAGTCCTTAAAATTCCATTTTTCCTAAAGCAAAACTTAGATCTCAGCCATGCTCAAAAGTTAGTGAAAGTTCAGAGTGTTTTGGTTAGCTTTTGATGAGAAAAGCTTTTTTTTTCTTAAAGTTTTAAACTTTAATGTTGGTAAAATTATTGCTGTCTTGGTTGTGAAAATCTGTTGGTTGTTGGATAAATTGATGTTGATTTGTATGTACATATGTATGCTTGGATGTGACATTGTTTAGACTTGGAAATAAAAAGTTAAAAGTCAATAAAGTGCAAGTTAAGGCCTTGCTTATATCACGATGTTATAGTCTATATATACGCGGGGTGGGGGGGGGGGAGGGAGAGGGGGGGTGTGTGTGTGTTCGTAAACACATATATAACGTTGTAGGCTGAGGAAAAGCTAGCACTTGATTTGTGCTTTAATACGACATTGGAATCGCTTACTTTTTAACTTGTTTACTCATGGATTTTTCATGAAAAGTATATAATGTTATTAACTTTACTTTGTTTGGTGTCCAAACCTAATTCAAAGTTTATAAGATGGGTAAGGCATGAAAGAAAAAGGTTTAAAGTTAATTTGATATAAGAAAACAAGTTTTTAAATTACGGGTCGTGTAACGGTAGTCGCTATGGATGCAGTTTGTAAAATCGAACTCTTTTTGCAATTAAAAACTGTTTCACTCAAGTATCTTTTTGAAAACTGTTTACAAACTTTTTTGAAGTATGGAAAAGTAATTATTATTATTATTATTATTTATTTAATTATTAATTAATTAAATATGGTACTTAGTGCTTAATCATTAGTCAACAAGGGTAATTAGTACTTTAGTGTTAATCAAGTAAGTTAATTATAATTAGTTAATTAATAAAAGTCAATTATTATTTAATTAATTATTTAAGGAATAATCAGTATTTACTTAAGACATATTTTTGATTATTTATTTATTCAAAAATCATTAAATTATTATTAATCTTTAATTAAGTTAAATTAAATTAAGATTCAATTAAGACTCAAATTATATTTAAATTATTAAATGAAGGTTTAAAATATTATTTAACCATTAATTAAATATTATCAATGGTTTAATTATTTATTTTAAAGATTAACTATTATTTGTTTATTTACTTAAAGGATAATTATTATATAAATCATTTATTTAAAAGCTAATTATTTTTAACTATTAATTATAAAAATCTTAACTACTTCATTTCTAAAGATCGATTTGTGTTTTTAAAGCAAACTATCTTTTAAAAGATGTTTTAAATCTAAGAGATTTCTTTGCCAGTTACCTTTAAGTAACCCCAAAATGAATATAAAACCCAATGACGTATATTTTATTAGAATAAAACATCATTCTACTAACTAAATTATATTGGATGTCTGTTTAGAAGAATAAATCACCGATCTACTATAATTCACCAAGTAGATTATGTTTGGCATCTATGAGCAGAAATTAAACCAAGTTTTGCTATTATGGTTACTTGGGCATTAACCATATGATGATTGATTATTATTGGCTGATTCCCTTTACATATCTCCTTGTTATGTAAGTACCCATGTTATAACTGATAATATAAACTTAATTAAATGTGAACCATTGTGGTTGTTAGGCCTCTTTTCAAACTGATGAAGTCAAATATTTAAATTTTATCATTTTTGAAAATAGTTTAAAGTTAATTATTATTTTTAAATAAGATATTTAAAAGATAATTAAGCAATTATTTTATTAAAATGGTTGATGTTAATTTAATACTTTTTAAATGATTGTTTAAAATCATTATTTTGGTAGTGATATTTAAGGATAATTAATGAAGAATGTTTAAATAATAACTTATTTGTTTAAAGGCATTTTACATAATTGATTATTTATCAAAGGAACTTTATTGATTAGAGTTTATTAAAGAAGTTTTGTTTAAAGCGAAAGAAGTTTCTAAAAGGAGTTTCACAAATTAAGAAGGAGATCTTGAAATTTGAGGAGAGTTCTATAAATGATTGTGGATATTTATAATAGTGTTTTATAAATGATTTTGAATATTTGTAAAAGAGGTTAATAAATAAAATTGGAGATTTATAAAGTGTTCTATAATGGATTTAGAATTTAAGTAAAGGAGATTTTCATACATGAAAGAGATTTATTATATGGATTTATTGAAGAAATTTATAATAGAAATCGAGATCAGATTTCTCTAAATTGACCTTCTTAATTTTGGTGGTGTGGATGTTATTCCATGCTTAACACGGAAGGAATGGTGTCTGAGCTTATCTCCGTTCTTTTTAAATAACTTTTGTTTTGATCCTTTTAGTATGATTTTGAAGTAAGAATCTTTCATAATGTCTGTGAATATACTTATGCCAGTAAGATAAGTATATGAAAATTATGATAAATATTTTGAAAAGATATTTTATAAATGAAAGATTCATTTAAATGAGGCTTAGTGGTTGCTCTTGTTAATTAAATCTCTGAATTGTTGTTGTTTGTTTATTTGATAGTCAAATAACCAACTATCAAATGTTTTCTAGTTTTGACATAGGAAATAAATAAAAGCTTCGCGTGTTCATACAGCTTAAGTTCTCTCGGAAGAACTCATTCGGGTGAAACGTTTCTAGCTTTAAGGGATATACTAGAGTTACCCCTAGGGCTCTGATGTAGTCAGCTTACTTCTGAAAGAACCGGGACTGAGCCAATCAGAAATTGTCGGTTGTTGGTTCAGAGAGATATGGACCAGATATGCTATTCGAAATCCTCTTCTAACCAACATGAGAGTTCAAATGGTAGACATCTTGATGATGTTTCAAAAATGAAGTTCTTTGAAGTGCAAGGGATACTTGTTACTAATCCTAAGGATGATTCCAAAATGGATGTAGCAGAGGTACTGCCTTTGGTTTCGTTCAGACCTAGAGCGAACTTGTATGTATGAATGTTGGCATTGCATTTCTACCTAGAGGGTAGTGTTAGGATTCCAAGTGGGAACTACTAAACGAAGATAAATTGTTACCTCATGAGCCTCACACCCCGACAATGGATAAAATAAGGTAGTTGCAGCAGGACTATGTGGATCACTCCCATAAGGGTGTGTCATCACCTTTCTAGATTATCATATTATAGATTTGGTTATGCATGAGAGCTCTCTATAAAGGTAGGGAACAACCAGGTGACGACATATTTGATACTATCCTGTAAGGGGTAGGCTTGTCCTATGTTGGTAGGGTTACAAAGATAATTGTGGCCTATAGTACAATTTATCTAGAGGCATACAATTTTGCGGAGAGTAATCTGTTATCTTGCCATTTGTTGGAATCCGTTCTCCAATAAGCACTTCGGTTTTTGATTATATACCAATTATTGTTGTGATATACGCACATCACAACTACTTGATTATTAGTATTTTAAACCCATAATGATTATTATAATATCACTGGATTTCATAGTAAAAATGGGCATGTGTCTGATCTGATCTAGGCATTTTCTTCTTATAATGCTCGGGTTAGCCCAAGCATATTTTCCAAATTTAGTTGGATTCCTTGGAGCTTTCAAAAGACGAGCTGGATACCTCTAAGACATAGTCATGTATCTTTTCCTTTTCTACTGCTTTCTTTTTTGTCTGTGGTAATTAGCATTTGTAAGGACGGGCTATTATAGCTGTCCAGGCTGATAATAGGATAGTGTACTCTGATGTTGTATATAAATAAAGATGATTTTGATTTGTAAAGATTTTATGTATATAATATATTGCTCATCATAGTGTAAGGTTTTTTCTGTCTTCTTCTATCTTTACCCCAAATGACCTATCTTTTGGACACTTAAATGATTGGCACACAAATACCAAGGATGTATCAAGTGTCACCTTTAGGCGTAACAAAGGCGGCTCATTATAACATGGTATCAGAGCTTAAGTTGAGCGAACACCAGGCCTTCGTGAGGGTAAAATCATTATAGATAGGGTTAGTAATATCTTAGAATGAGTTTGAGTGTATATATGAGCACTTATTTGTTAATGGATAAGAATGTATTATATTGTGTTGTTTGATCTGTTAAGCTTGAATTTTGGATTTTGGTCAATATGAGTAGCTAACGTCATTGATAGGGATCTCAAAACACTTGAACAAGACCAACGATGTAATATTATTTTAAAAGTGGTATATGATATAAATTTACCTAAGAATATATTTTATATATAAAGGAATAATTTTCAAAAATTTATATAGATATCTATGATGTATTGTTGTTTGGAGTTGATAATATTTAATTATTATCATATAGGGTTTGTCTAGTCGTGCTTGTCTAGTTTGAGCATACTAATGTTTGTTGATTTTACTTTTTCCATCATAGGTTGGGTAGATAGAATTTATGGGAACATTGAAACGAATACCTTATGAATTAATTTCATATTTTGACTATAAGGCATTAGACCATATGTTGGGTTAAAATTAGATTTTAATAAAAGGTGTTTATAAAAAGTAAAATTTTAGATGATTTTATAAAAGGTTAATTTTGTAAATTTGGATTATGAAATATATTTCAAAAGTAAGATGGATTTTCGTAGAATTTAAATCTTGGTGGCTTTGATAAAGTTTTCAAATGTTTCCTGGAAAAGAAATAGTAATTTTACTTAAAAATATTTCAAGGTATAAATATTTTGAAAGGAAATTTGAGAGTATGATTTTTCTTTGGACAGTTCGGAAAATAAATCTCTATCTATTTTGTAATGATCGGAATAATCTTCTAAGTGGCAATCGAATGTATACTTAGGCAGAAATAGTAGTGAATTTAGAAAATTATTTGTCATTGTATGATCGAAACGAGTTTGAATCTAAGTGAATCCAAAGCAAGTAGATGATAAATATTTTGTTTAAAAAAACTATTTAGTAGGAAATATATACATAGAATTGTTTCAAAAAGGGATTTGAAATGGGGAAGTATTTTATAATTAGCTAGTTTGATTGACTCGAAGGTGACTAAACATGGGCAGGAGATGTGTTCAGATGGTAAACACTTCTCTTGAGTATTTCCCTTCTTGGTAAAGGGGTATATGATGTTATTTGGTAGTACCCAGTTCCTTGATATCATTTTGGAGTTACACGAGCTATATGTATATTTTCTAAGGGTTAAAAATACAGTATCATTTCAAAAATATTTTGAAATAAAACCCGGGTATTTGGCTTCTAAGTTTTCAAAATAATAAGATATCTTGATTAAGGGCGGGTTAATAAATGGAGTTTTAAATATTTAAATTAATAAGAAGGTTCAATGAACTTGGTTTTATTAAATAGTGTCTTTAGGGTTTTAACATCTAGAAAGTGAAAATTTATCTGATGTTATTGAGCCAACTAGTAAACGTCCTTACTTTAGAGGTGTCTAAGAAAAGTAGACTCTAGGTGGGGTTTGGATATCGGCATCCTACTCTAATTAGCTACTCACCAAACCAATTGGGTAAAGAGATTAAATTGGTCGACTCGGTTTTGAGACCCCAATTATTTTGGGCCTACATCTGAATAGACTGAGTTGAATGGAATTAAAATTAGATGTTTCTTATATACTCTTAGGATGTAGGAGAGTACTATAAAATTTAATAAACTAAAATGATTTTATGAAAAGGTTTCATAAATTAGCTGTACCATTTAAATTGTTTGACCCTAAGCTAAAACTTTGTGAAATGTATTTCGTAGATATTTTAGGAAGGTAGAAAGTAAGTCGGTAATAAAGACCAATAAGATAAGTAGGTAAGTTGTACATAGATCCTTTCTCTTTTTCACATAGTTCTCGTTCTAAGATTTGAGTACATGACTTGAGGTTTTTGACACCATTCCAAATAAGGATTTATCACTTGATGTTTGATGGCGAACACTTGGTAGGGGTTCTTAATACGATCACATATATGTTATATAGTGAACGGTCACAATTCATAATATACAAAACCGCGATCAAATTAGTTCATTCCAAATTAGCGAGATAACCTAAGTGTGAGCTCATGCATTTAATGTGTTTTATTACTATAATGATCTTGTTGTGTTAAATGTAACACTGGACCAAAGGCTACATGATAGATCTAAGAACTCGATCGTTGAAATGTTAGTTTGATCAGTTTATGTATGGTGCAACATATTTGATGTCCTTAAATGTTAAGGGTGACCAAGTGCGCTTTTGTAAAAAGATCATTATGATATTATAGTAAGTATTTTGTTTGAATGGTTTGATCATTTAGAAAGAAATTCAAATGTATAAGTGTGGATGTAACCTCAGGCACGGTTGGGATGAAGAGAGTGAATGGTCACTTCTGCTTCATAAAGAGACATTGGAAATGAGAACTGTGAAAAAATAATTAATATCTAAAATTAGAATTAGAAATATGATTTTTTCTATATCTAAAATGTATTTTCACATAGAAAATTGTTTTATATGAGATTTATTTATTTGAATTTAAGATATTCGATCTTAATATTCTCGATTGTAAATTGGTTGCAGTTGATGGGATAAATAGCATATATTAAGTGATTGATTAAAGCTTTGTATTTCATACGCTAGTAAATTAATGGTGGAAATTGCGGGGCTTGCCATATAGCACTTATTGGTTGCATCACGTTACAAATTTTTTTTCCGTAAAACGTACCAAACTTTATTTATGTAATAATAATTATTTTTCAGTATTGACTGAAAAATAGACATAGTTTTATTTCAATATGAATATTATGAATATTCATTACAAAATAAAACTATATTGGCATTTATGGTCCATTGGAAAATACACGAGTATCTAATTTTATTTGCTATTATTTTGGAATTATAAATCAAGCTGTAGTTTTGAGAAATAATTCAATTACAAATAAATGTATGCAGTCACAAGTCCATTAATACTAAAACAGTTTCACGTACTTTTTTTTATCCACCGACGAGTTATCACCGACATGGACATGTGTGTTTTATGCACATGCAACATGTATATGATAACTTCATAGAATATAAATTGGAAGTAATTGAAATTACATGCAATAATAGAAAATAAAATGATTTGATTTGATTGAATAGGTAAGTGTGTTGGAAGGATTTCTGAACGTACCAAAAACGAATGAAGATTCAATCTCAAAAGTCACTCCTCCTTATGATACAAAATAATATATCGATAAGGAGTAATCGAACCTTGTTAAAAAAAGTATGGTTAATAGTGAGTGAAGTTGAATTCACTTCTTTCTATAAGGTTGTATGCTCAATAATAGTACATGAGGTTAAAATTAAATCATTGAAAGAAAAGGTTACTAAATCATATAAGATACAGGTTTATTAGAACCCAACATATCTTAAGTCAAGGAGTTGGCTGGTGGTGCAAGTCAAAAGACTACATGTAGTAATTGTTCGTGAGGGATCTTGTATGAATCACCCCATTTAGGAACAACTGTTATTGGATGGACAATTTATATTATGAATATAAGTATTGTAAACTAAAATCGAATAAGTTATATATGCAAGGAAATTCATTACATGTTTGTGTATACATATTCCATTGAAATGAGAAACAATTGTTATTTAAAAAAATATTAACTTCATAGTAAAGAAATTTCATTTAGAAATTATTGGTAGTAAAATAGTTTTGGGTTCAATCCAAGGATGAAACTGACTACGAGGAATCAAAAGAAATTAACCAAAAAAAATGAACACAATGCATTAGAATGTTTAATAAGTATCCTCACATGTTGAAGTGAAATTACGAGTTTCTTATGAATATCGACCATAGATAATCCTCGGTTGTCTATTAATCCATTAAGAGTATTGACACTACGATATGGCATGATGCACAGATCCAAAATGGATTCCAAGTACATTATGAAAATATGGTATGATTGTACCCGAAGGAATATGATCCATCAGCTATGAACGTGTCTTCAATAGCCAGGCTAATGCAGTTGAAATATAGTGAGCAATGTTAATAAGAATAACATCGTAGATTTCAATTATTGAAATTTGCATAATAGACTCATAATTGAACATGCTTAAGTTAATTTTGATTTTCTTTCAAAAATATCGCTTGGTATGACTTTGTGTTTGGTACATATGTGTCGATGGAAAATACTAAATAATGATTTAGTATAGATTGTTTATACATAACAACAAAGTATCTCGTAGTCAACGGAAGCAATATTGAGTTTATGAGTTTTTGGATATGATACAAGAAATAAGATTTTTGATAGAAATATTGATTGAAAATGCAAAGGTAGCTTGTGTCTATAAGAAAGAACTACTAAAAGGTACATAGATTTTTCTAGACTATAAGTAGACAACATACTACTGATTATTAGCGATGTTGTGTTAAAATTAGTAATACTTTGGTTGTGTAATACTTGATGTTGAAATTTTAAATTATATTTCTTTTAGTATGTATAATGGATATTTAGAATGTCCCAAATGAAATGCAAAGACATTTTATTAAAATGTTTAATAAGGAATATGTAAGATGGAATCCTTATGCTTTAGCAATTGGAATTTATCATATTGTCCACATTATCTTAATTTGCTTATGTATTAGATACATGAAGCAAATATCAAATCGAAATTAACATCACTAAATGGTAGTTTATAGTATTCTCGAGTATCTACGAAATACTAGAGAATTTTTATAGAAATAACGAACTCCTTATAAAGCAGTGTAGGAACTCAAACTTCATAAGCGATATTGAGTTTAATTTGTTAATATTATATTCTTGTTCGAACTTTAATTAAGAAGCTTTAAGTTAGAAATGTTACAAATAAAACATTGTGGCTAATTCAACAAAAAGGCTTAATGCATCGCCTTGAATAATGGCATGATAAAAGCAACATATAAATATAAATGCACAATTTTTTTATTGAGCTAGGGTGATTTCAAGTATTTAGAGTAATAGTCATTGTTACATGATAACAATGTAACAATAAGAGCTCACTGGAGGTCGAGAAACATACTCTGAATAGTTCCACATGAAGAGTGTTGATTGACAGAGTAGATGATTAAACACCATAGCAGTTCCATTCCCATTGGGTCTAACTCAATTAGTTCTCATCAAACTTATTGAATGGATGAGATTGAGATTCCATAATTGGCACTACTTGTAAGTGGGAGATTGATAGAGTTAGTGGTAAGCCCCTGGGGCAATTATGTAATTGTCACATATATCTAACTTGAAAATTAATATTGGTCGAAATAAAGTTGTTTTCTTTCTATTGTATACTAGATATAACATGTTATATATTAATTAATGAATTTAATTAAAAGTATATTTAATAGAAAATCGGTAAATGGTATGTTTTGTGCTAGTAGTTACAATTCGTTGTGACCATGAGTGATTTATCACTATAAAATAAACATACCGTTTTAAATATTCCTACTTAAGATGTTCGAGACTAGAGTATGTAATGTTTACCAGATGTTGGACAGTGTATTATTCATGGCTGCTGCGGGACAAGTGGTTACGTACTAATAGTTATTGCATAACTATGGATTAACTCACTCAATAGTTTGATATTGGTTAATATAACTAAGGTCATACAAAAAATATCGATGTGAAAAATTTACACAATTCTCTTGACTTGGGAATACTGCTAACCTTCAATGTGGAAGCTCCACTTTGATTATAGTTAAATCATGGCAGATGTCCATCGAAAGACTATAGTGGGATCGCATGGAAGCATTGGAAATGAAACACTATTCAAGAGAGGGTTCGTCTCCTTAGTTATATGTGGTTAGTATCACGGTTAACTAAAGTGAACTCGAAGTTAAAGTCTCTGGCTAGAGCCGTTCCATTAATAATAATAGTTATTATTAAACCAAGGACTTAATTTTTGGGCTATAGAGTTGAATATGGATGATATTGGAATTTTGACCATTACCTCATTCCACAAGTCTAAAGTAATATAGTTTTGACGAAGAGAATTGGGGTAAATAATTGTCACAATCAGGTAATGCTTTATATATAGTAAAATTTGATTTTACTGAAACTAAATAAGAGATACATTTGATCAAAATATAGCACCACCTGCTAAGTGACATGTGAAAGTTAATATTCAAATAGTTCAATATTAATTGCTGACTGAATTTGCACTTAAAGAGCCGCACAACTGAAACGTTGAATGCACCTTTGACCAAATAATTTAATTAATTTGTAACTATAATAAATTAATTAATATTTGTGAAATATTAATTATAATTTTTTTATTTGATATGTTGAACAACATTAATAAATATATTTTTAATTATTATAAATATATTAATCGATATACGATATCGACACGTGTTTAAATTGGATTTATATGCAATAAATATGGTTCGGGCTTGAAGTGGGTTTGAAACCTCTATATAGCACTGTATTTTCTGCCACGATTTGATGATGGTGAAGCCGTCCAAATAGTAGAATAGTAAGCAGTTTTGATGTGTTAGAAAGGTGAAGAAATAGTAGTAGACAATTAAGGATCTGGATCCTAGATTGGCTCTCTTGTTTCTCCACTATATACACTATAACCCTCATTTTAAATTATTTTTAGAGCCATCAATAGTCCTCTGTACTGGATGGAATTATCAGAACCCTTTCTTCTCCATTTTCAAGTTAAAAGTAAAATTAAACAAAAGCTATTCGATAGACAATGGTCATCGGTTCAAGAGCTCGTATCTTTGTTTTGATGTGTGTTCAGTCAGCTTGGTAATGGTATGTCACTAATTTAAAAATGCAAAATTGATGTTACGTATTATATTAATGATGTTTAGATCAATACATGACGGATCTAACATATCGATATATCTTTACATTTTGATAGTTATATATGTATGTGCTTATGTGATTATAAAACAAATAATAAAAAATTGACTTGTATATAAACACCATGCTCACGTCATATTAACAAAAAAAATAATTTAAAATAATATGATTTAATACATGTAATTTTAAAAAGTACAAATATTACATATCGTATCATATAATTATGTTTGAAAATTTTATATAATTAGTTTTATACCTGCAATGATTTTAATAAAGAAAATATATATTATTTAAATATTATTTAGATTAAATAAACTCTATAAATCTATAACATCAACAAATATATCAAATAAAATATTTTCAAATTTTATAAAATAAATTCTTTATCTAATAACCTTTCTACAACAAGAAAATCATTTTTTAATTTAGTGTGTATACAAACTAAAAATTAAATTTAAGATTTGTTTTAAAATTGTAATGTATATGTAATTTTAAAATATAAAAATATTGAAAAGAATGTAATAAATATTAATATATACAATTTTATGTTCGAAAATATTTTATTTTTAATTTTATGGAATTTAGAACAAAATTTAGTATTAATAAATATTAAAAAAACACATTTTGTTTTGTCGTGAGTACTAGTGGATATGCATTTATACATACATACATACATACATACATATAACTTTTCATATATTTGTATTCTTTATTTGTGTATTAACTTATATGTTTATTATGAAATTGTTTATAAATTTGAATATATATATATATATATATATATATATATATATATATATATATATATATTGTTTATATGCATATTTAAAAAATATTATGATGTTTTCATATTCTATACTAAATAAAATAAATATATTTCAAACTTTTATTTAAAATGATTATGTATTTATTATATGTGTGTATGTATATATATTCATATATAATTATATGTATGTATATATTTTATAAATCCTTATACACACATATATTTATATATATAATAATTTTCATGTGTAAATTAAAGCACATAAATATGTATTTGGATGATATATTCATATGCTAGAGGGGTTAACATGTCTGTTGCGGTGCAAATCCTAACACTTATACACGAGCATGTCAAACCTTGCACGGATTGCTATGTTATACATGCATACACACATACACATATATATGTATATGATACACGTATATATATATAATATAATATTAATTACATAATATAAAAATAAGACAAAAAATGTAAAACAAAATTTGAAATTCACTTATTTCTTCCACCGCGGGTTGGCCTAGTTCCAATAGAAGTAACAATAAAAAGGACTGTATCCTAACTAGGTTTTCCAGTAGATTAGGAGAATATGACAAATTATCTTCATAAGTTGAGTTAGTTATAACATTACTTAAGGCTATTGTGCCTACCACTACCAAATTTAGTTTTATCTTTAAGGTGTCAGTATGACTTTTTTCCCATTTGAGAAATTCTTTGAGGAATGCATTTTTGGCTAATTTGTAGCTAGGATAGAAATCCAGTTGTAACTAGGCACCGTAATAGCGTAGGTTATGCTATCAGAAGGTGGGTTGGTGCTATAAAACATTCTTTGATTCCTTTCAAACCATAAATGCTAATAAGTGATTATGAAGATGGTATTAAATAATATTCTATAACATTTGGTGTGTTGAATTTAAAGGATATAGCAGTAATAATCACAATTAAAGTTGAAGATGTTCATATTGATCTCGATAGTACGAAAATATTTACGAATATTGAGTTGGTCAGAGGAAAACATATCTTAAGTGTGCTAAATCTTCTAGTTTTGAGTTACAAAAAAACAATTTTTATCAATGAGCAAATGTTTTTTGTTTAAGAATTTAATTGTGTTTATTCTTATGCAGAATCAACTATATATGTAACTTTTCTTTTAGAGTCATTGGCTTTCCGAACTAATTTAAACATCCTTTTCTTAGTTCTTGAGAAATTAAAAAAAAATTAAACCGAGGTTGATGGGTACATTTTTTTTGTTTTCTCAACACCAACTCTTAGTATCACTTTTATTGTCTAGGATATATAACTCAAGTTTAGTACAAAGATTATAAAATGAGCTAAGGTATGACCTTTAAGGGTCGATTCAAACTAAAGTTCCAGGGGAAATCATTTTCAAGATTAGGGATCTCAGTAATTAATGCATTTTTTGAAGTTACATATATCAAAAATTTCTTTGAATTCCACTTTTGAGGGAGTAATCGAGATCCAACTATCATGCCAAAATGCAATGTTATTATCATAGTGACGTACATTAGTACTACCTAGGTTGAATATATTGAAAATTTTCAAAATAGGTTTCCGAAAAGGTGACGTATTATTGAAGTTAGGGGAAATATGATGAAGATTGTTGGTTCTATCATAAAATTGAATTGAGTTCATTTCCTTTCAAATAAGATTTTTGTTCCTATTACTGAACTTTTAAAGCCATTTTCCTGCTAAAGAGACATTATGGTTATGAAGATTTACGATTCATAGGCCCCTTTACTTTTTGGATTTGTGACAATATGGTCATGAAGATTTATTATTCACAGGCCCCTTTTCTCTTTGGATTTGCAGACCGTTTCCCGATCAACCAAAAAATCTTACAATTATCATAAACCTTATCATAAAGCCCTAGAAAGAAGTCTACTATTCCAATTCAAAAGTTTCCTCTTAATCTTATCAATTATCATTTGTCAATCCTTCTTTTTTTAATTTGGTAGACCTAATAAAAATCCTAGATATTCTATGTGGAATTTTATGTTTTACACTTGAGAACGTTAGCTTCCAAATTTTTGACCTTATCTATATAATTTTGTATTAAAATTGAACTTTGCCAAAATTAATTCTAATACTTGAAAGCACTTTAAAGCTATATAAGATAAATTTAAGAGTTGTGATGTGTTCAGGTAAATTAAATGTAAACAGCATGTTAGCATCCGCGAATTGAAGAACTAATAGCCCATTGTTAGTTATATCTTTTCTATGCTTTCCAAAACCCCATTTATAATTAAAAGCTTAATAATCTTAGTAAAACCATCTACAAATAAACTGAATAATAGCGTTGGTAAACGATCGCCTTGTCTAAGAACGAATTTCGATTGAATTTTATTTCCAAGGATACCACTCACCATTATAATTGAGTTTCCATTTTGAATAAAGTCATAATCCAGCTTACCTATCTAGAATTAAACTTCTGGCCAGGCAGTAAATCCCTCATAAAAACCTAGTTAATTGAATCAAAAGCTTTAGTGAAATCAAGTTTGAAGTGGGCACATGAGATATTATTCTTGCAACAATAGTCAATAAATTCTCAGACTACGATGACCCCATCTATGGTATTTCTACCCTTGAGAGAAGAGGATTGAGTAGTGTCGATTAGGTTATTCATTCTAATACCAACCCTATTCACTAGAACCATGGACAAAATCTTAAGTGCATGGTTTATTAACGAAGTAAGTCTAAAATCTTTGAGCTCCATCGCTCCTACATTTTTTATGTAGTAGAATTAGCAAAGTAAAATCTTGCTACTTGTAGGTTACTATTATAAAACTCATCAAATACTTTAGTTAAGTCATATTTTAAGATGTGCCATACAAAATTATAGAACATGATGGGAAATCCATCGGTCCTGGCAATTTGTCACTAGGCATATCACTAATGCCTCTAAAGATCTCCTCTTCCAAGAAAAGAGGATGCAAATCATCCAAATCAATTCTGTTGTTTTGTGGGGTATACTAATTAATTTAAAGTATACAAAAAAGAAAGGGTGCATTTGGCATACATCCCTGATAAAGTTTGCAAGTACACAATACATCCCTCCGTTTTTTAATAAATTTTCGGTCCCTGTTTTCAAATTCATGCGCACAAAAAGACCCAAATACCCTTTAAATTTTTAACATTTAAAACGCGTATAACTTTATGTAGAAACTCGGATCAGCATACCGTTTTCATCAAGAAATCAAAAAATTTATGATCTTAAAAATGACATCCATTATTGATACCAAAAAATTATATTTGCAGTAAGGGTGCAATTATTCCATATATTTGCAAAGAATTCTGCAAATTTTGAACATCATCGATTTTTCTTCAAATATGCAGTTATACCATACAATTGCAGATTTGTCTGCAACTATTGCATATAATCGCAGATATTCAACAACTATTGCATATAGTTGCTGAATTGTCTGCAACTATAGCATATAATCGCAGACATTTCTGCAATTATTGTATATAATTGCATATAGTTGCTGAATTGTCTGCAACTATTGCATATAA
This sequence comes from Allium cepa, assembly GCA_030765085.1. Lineage (NCBI taxonomy): Eukaryota > Viridiplantae > Streptophyta > Magnoliopsida > Asparagales > Amaryllidaceae > Allium > Allium cepa. Next base: position 211,922,304 of record CM060934.1, read on the forward strand.
TTGCAGACATTTCTGCAATTGTTGCATATAATTGCAGACAATTGCATATAAATGCTGAATTGTCTGCAACTATTGCATATAATTACAGACATTTCTATAACTATTGCGTATGCTTGTAGACATTTCTATAATTATCGCATACAGTTGCTGAATTATCTGCAACTATGCATATAATTGCAGACATTTCTGCAATTATATTGTATAATTGCAGACATTTCTGCAAATATTGCATATAATTGCTGAATTATCTGCAATTATACCATATAATTGTGAATAGCTTGTCCTTCCATTGTTTTTACAAATGCACAATGCCATTCATTAGAAAGATAATAAAATTTCGATTTAACGGTGAAAAAAGTTTGTTAACCCGTCGTTTCTAAAAAAAGTTATTGCGTTTTAAAGATTGATAATTAATGGGGTGAAATTTTAATTATGGATGTGAGAATAACATCCACAGATGAAGAATCAACATTGCTGCAATGGAAAAGAGTGGTATTGTTAGGAAGAAAATTGTAGTATTTGAAAATAGGGATGTAATTTATATGTTTTTTGACGAGGATATTTTGTGTATTAAGTTTGATTTTAGGGATGTGTCCCTTATTTTCACAAAAAAATCATTTAATGAAGCGTTATGTGATTGGAGTTGCAAATACTTGCAATCATGAGTAATTAATGACGATATAAAATAACATTTTATTTAAAATATTCTTTGTCAAAAAGTTTCGAGAAAGATTATTGATACATCCATTGAGCCCAAAGTACGTAATGCTCTACAAATGTCGGGTAGTGTATTACTCATGGCTTCTAGGGCACCAAAGGGTTACATACTGATAGTTATTTTATAACTATAAAATGATTCACTCAAGAGTTTTATGTTGGTTAATAATAACTATAGTCAAATGGGAAATCTCGAAGTGATGATATTATGCACTTCTCTTGACTTAAGTATATTATTGAACTTTAATATGGATACTCCAATTTGATTATAGCAAAATCGTGGCATTGACTCCGTCGAACTACTATAGTTGAGTCCGTGTTTAAGCATTGGAGATGAAACACCATTCAATAGAGAATCTGTCTTCTCAGTTACATGAGTTTAGTATCATGGTAAACTGTAGTTAACTCAAATTCAAAGTCTTTGGTCAGTGCAGTATGGTTGATGATAAATGTTATTATTAAACCATGAACTTTGTTTATGGACTAAACAAGTTGAGTGTGGACGGTATTGAAATTTTAACCAAACTAAATTTCAAACGTCTTAATGTGATAGTGTTAACGAGGATTGGTGTAAATAATCATTGCTAAAAGGAATAGCTTCAGAAAACATAAAATTTAATTTTATTGAAAAGGTCTATAAGCGATGAATTTAGTCAAACTATCACACCACTAGCAAAGTGAAGTATGAAATTATTATATGAATAGTTCAATACTAATCAACAACTGAATTTACACCTACAAGTAGCCTAACTACATTGTTAAATTCTCTGAAATATCACACGATTTAATTGATTTATAAATTGTTGTAATTTAATTAAATTAATTAATATTTTTTGAAACATTACTTATTTATTTATTTAATACATTGGATGCCATTAGTATTTTCTAGATGCCATTAGTATTTAATTTGGTGCGTATATAAATGTTGTATATGTACAAATCGGTATGCTATATTGATGGGCATTTTTGTTTTAAAGGTAATTATTTTCTAAGTGTTATTGAAAAAACTGAAGGCTCACCTTGCCTCATTCATGGCAGGCCATAAGAAGAAAAAAGAGGTTTGGAATCCAATGGTAGGAACTAGGATACAAAGGAAGGAGGTTAAGGATGGTTCCCTCTATAAATACCATTTTTTCATTCACTTGCCTCTCTTAACCACTCTCTTTCATAACCCTTGCCTCCATCTTCATTTTCCTCCTTCATGGAAAATTTCAAGGACAAATAATGAAGATAATAATAATTTAGTGAAATCCAATTAAATCGATCAAAAAATATGCTTTTCCTTCTCTTGCATAGCTAGAAGACTGATTCAGATTTAGGTCTAGAAGCGTGTATCAATAAAGGCGCATTCAATGACTACACTTATTAGGTATGATATATTCTATTTTGTATGTATGTTCATTATGATGTTATAGATCTAGTTATTTGATTATTTGAAGAATTTGTATATGCATCCATTGTCCACCTATAATTTGTATATGTCTGGATCTGAAATTTCTGAGTTTGTTGATTTGGATTGGATATAAAATTAATAACAATGATTTTAATTTTTAATTTTATCATCCATTTATGTTGAAGTTGGTTTTGTTTTAGATCTAACTCTGTTAGCTAATTAATTAATTATACATATATGGTTGATGTCAGTGGTAATTTCATTATTTGACAATTGGTTTTCTATTTCAGAATGTGTTTTTGTGTATGTATGTATGTATGTACATACAAATACACACACACACTCCTAAATTTGAAAATTTTGAAAACTATTTTACAATGAATATTGAGAAAACATACACACGCACATCTTAATAATAAAGGATTTCCGTTTTTACATAAAAATCCACATGAATCAACATTCTAATTTAGTTTAATAAAGCTTTCTTTTGATTTAAATTAAAAAATTATACTCATATTTAATTTTTAATTTTGTTGCAAAAAGAAAATTATCAGTTAAAAAGGAAAAATGAAAGATCATGTGATTGGCAAAATAGAATACATATACAAATTATTAATTTTGAAACACAAATGTACATATATGTGTGTGTGTATACACATACATAAATATTTGTAAACAATATTTTGGATAATTAATGCGTGTATAAGGGATGAATACGTCCATTATGGTATAAATCCCAGCACCTATACACATAGACATTAATTATGTACACATTATGAAAAGTTTTACTTGCACTACACACACATGATTATATTTTGATACAATCGACGACCACCGCCCTACCGCTCTAGCTGCTGATATACTTGTATAGTGTGTTGTAATGTAACACCTCCACTTTTTTTAACATAATTCAGGACATTTAGTTGGATAGATTAAATAGAACAATATAAATAATTAAGCATAACGAATTTTGGGTAATTGATAAGGTCGTGAGTAAAATTATTTTAAAGACTAAACATATAGGGGAATGAATGAGAGGGGCAATTTAGGAATATACCAAAACTTTTGCCTTAAACCTTTTCTCCTCATTTTCAATCTCATTTTTGTCTTTCATCAAAAATAATCAAAGAAAAGAAAAGAGAGCCGGCCATTGAACAAGCAATAAGAAGTCGAAATCTAAGGATTCAAAGGGAAGAAGCTTATGGATTAAAAGCTATATCAAATCTCAACTCCAACATTTGATTAAAAAGGTGAATATTAAAGATTCTGTATCTTTTAATTGCTTTTGAATTCGGTTATGGGAAATACCCAAATCTTTCTTTTTGATATGTCAAGATTTGGCTTGATAATCATTGTTTGGATAGAATAATGGTTAATGGGAAATTATGCAATTTATATGAAATGTTTTAATTAGGTTTTAGGGTAAATTCTAAGTTTGTAATCTCCAATGACTTGATTTTTGAATATGTGATGTAACATGATATTTTGAAGATGAGTTTTTAATTTCATAATTTTTTAAGCTAGAATAAATATTTTATGAATTTCATAAGGGGAATTTCTTAATTTCGAGTTTTAATTGTTTAAGATAATTAAATATGGTTTTGGGTTCGAATTTTTATATGATAAAGAGAAGGACATTCTTTAATTTCGATGAACTTTTGGGATTTTTCCAAAATGATTTTAATTTATTATAAATTTATTATTCTAGATAAGTATATAAAAGGATTAATTAATTAAGGGTATTAATTAATTATTTTAAACATTTTTTGGAACTTGAACATATGTCAAAGTGTAAGATTTGGTGAAAACTATTTACTTTTAATATAAATAAACTAGTTTCATATTAGTTACGATTGATGCCTTGCCATATGTACCTCTACGAGCCTCATGGGATGTCGCTTCAATGAAGGTCGACGTTGATGAAGGATGAAGTGCATGATCGATACTTAATTGTCTATGGAGAGTCTTCTTCATTGTCTAAGATGGACAATACCGACAATAGACAAGTAGCGGCATGACATCTTCGTGATCCATTTAAGCCTTTAAAAAGCTTTAATAGTCGACGTCGACGACATCGCATATCTTCACCAATGCTTTTAATGATGCTGCACCTAATCACTATGTTGTTTTCAAGGCTAAGGCAGTGATGCCACTTTTATTGATTCGACCTTAGATAAAATGATTTAAATATATAAAGGTTTTATAACACCGACGAGGGTCTTGGGGTTGATGGTGTCATGACCTTGGACACGACATCACACTTCATCTTTTGTATGTCGAAGAAGCTGGCTTTTATGTTGACCAAAATTGTTTTCACAACGGGCTAAGAGGCCTATGTTTTAAGAGGGTCGAAGACCCTACTTCTTTGGAAGATAGCCATATTACTTATAAAAGTGAAAGCTTTATTTTAAATAGGATGATAGCCTATAAATTATGAAAGTTGACAACGTCATCTTCGATATGATTTTATACTTAAAAGGATTTAAGTTTGGTTTTACCTTGGGTAGAAGGTCGATGAGTAATAGCACAACATGAATATCACCTATCTTTATTTAAGGTAGAGAGCCTATGATTTCTATAGCGACGACATCCTTAGGTATACCAATGTCATTTTAAAATATGATCTTGGATGTTGTTCTATACTAAAGTAATGAATGATGAAGAGCCATATGCTATATGTTTGACTATAAATTCTTAGGGATACCAATGTTAACTTAAATTATGATTCCGACACTATCAATGTGGATACCAATGAGTATAGACTTCGAAATGGAATATTATGTAATACCAATATATGTCACTTTAAAATGTTAAATTATAAGAGGAGAGAACCCAATTAGGGACACCAATATATTTGGGTTAATCATTTAGGTAGCATGGATTAAAGAGAAACATGTAGTTAACATGGGTTAAATAGAGGCATGTGGTAACATGAGTTAAAAGGCCAAGTGATGGGTTCATAGTCATCCTAGGAATACAATGGGATGTGAGATGATAGTCATCCTAGGAATACAATGGGATGCGAGAGATGGATAGACTCTATGAGATTGATGAAGAGTTCATATTCATCCTTGGAAAACTGTAGGATGTGTGATGGATAGTTCACATCATTTTAAGTTAAATGGAAAATGTATGATGGATAGTCCATAAAGTTTTAAATGGTTAAACAATATGTGATGCATAGTCAATATGGAAGGGGATGGGTAATCTAAGTAATAAATACATGTGAGATGTATAGTCCACATAATTTTGAAATATGTTTAAATGTGAAATGGATAGCCCACATAATTATAAGACTGGTAGTCGGTTTAAATTGGCACGGGTAATCATTTGAAATTAAGATGGATAATCTAATGCATTAGGATAGGTAATCCAATATGTATTGCATGATTATAAATGTTATTTTCTATGTTCTATCCATTTTGGCAGCAGGAGCATAGTATATGGTTTTTATATTTGATAAGATAACAGTGAGGTGTAAACCCATTACGCTAAGTGGTGTGGTCTCACTGGATATCTATTCGCTTCGATATGGCAGGTTATTATTCATACCAGACTGTTGTCTGATCCAACGTTTTTCCCCCTTAAACTCTTGGGTATCTTTTGAGTAGGTCAGGAGTAAGGGTTTTCAGGTTCTAGTTAGACGAATAAGCTTTCAGAGACCTGTAGGAGCAATCTAGCTATTAGGTGCTTTATCTAATTCCACTGTGTAGTTTAGTTTTTTTTGATTGGATGTAATGGCAAAGTTTTATAATTTCCAAGTATAACTTTGATCGACCAAGGAGGCATCTACATATGCTGCTCTTATATTTTCTCTAAACATGGGATTACGAATCGGGATTTGTAATGAATATGAAATGTCATTTGTGAAATGAGATAGGAAAATTTCCTATTATGCAATGTTTGAAATTTTTTTATATTCATGTGCTTTTGATTATTGATATGAGTAACATAACCACATTTTGTCGCCAAGAATTAATAACTATGGATGACTGTAGCATCCGTAGTACTTATGTTTGGGCCTCATAATAAGGGAGTTAATGTAATGGTGCCTGACCAATATAGAATGATTGTCAAGGTTGTTATGTAAATAAAACAACCACTATCATATATCTCAGAGAAGATCGAATAAAAAATAATATTAACATAGACATAAAACAACCGAGATGGAAATATAACTAATCGAACCACCATAGATAAGAGCATAGTTTCAATAAAGTTATACAAACCAATAATATAGTTTATAAAACTGATAAATAAACCCAAAATATCTGCCTTTAATTAGATAAGTCAAACACAGTCAAAGCTTCATAGTGTTGCATAGTGGAAATAGTAAAATCTCTAAAGATATAGTATACAAGAAAATGTAGCATCTTGCTAGTCCATCTGCATCACATGGCGTGCTAAGCAACACCTACTATTTATTTTACTCATTTAAGAGTATCTAACACAAAAAGGATCAAAGCATAAAACCCCAAGTCAGACAACAGTCTGGTGTGAGAGATAAACAATCTCAAAATACGATGAAAATCGATGTCGCATAGGATATAGAGTATGGAGAATCGCAGCCGACCTGTCCATGCATCCAAGCAGCCAGCACATAACAATATATGCTAATCTAATTCATATAAGTGTGTACTACATGCTAAGTACAATATTGGGGTCTAGGTATCCAAATCCACAATACCTACGTTCTATGACATCCCTATAGTGATCGTAACACATAGCAAATATAGCTTCCATAGCACCCATAAAACTATCCTCATAATCACTCACGTGCATTGGATATATGATAACTCGCATGGCCATCTGCTGCCAGAGACTATTGGAATTTTTTTGATTTCTCAATCCTCTAATCCATACCACTCCAATAGCAAGGAATCTAGATCCCTTCCCTGATCCAGGGTATACGGATCCCATCTTTGATCTGGGGGTACCACATCTTCATACCTAAGTGAGCATCCTCACAGACGCTTGCTTTACGAGCACATTTGAAACATTCCAAGTATCAACAACCTCTTTGCATGTGTCATTCTAGTTGAACACATCCTTGTTCTATTTCTATTCATTTCCATATTAGAACACATCCTCTTGTTCCTCTCATTAGTTCCATCATCATCGAACCTGCCCTTATGGATCAGCTCTATAAGCATCGAGTTATCATCATCAAAATACAGCTCCATCCTTATCAAGCTGACATTGTCTAAATACAACTCCACCCTCATCGAGCTATCATCATCTAAATACAAATCCATCTTCATTTAGTCATCATCACCGGGACATCTTTATACGTCCATCCAATATCTTAGGGTCATCTCATCAAAGTTCCAAAATCATCTTGTTGAAGCGCAATGTCCTTTGCTTCACTGTCAGTCATCATCTTTTTTCGTGCCATAACATCAAAGTGGAACATCAAATGATCGAACAAACACACTTAGCATGCTTCTCGAGGTATCAACTATGTCCCCGTGAAGGTTGGCCAAAATTAGCCAATCTTCAATCATGTCGGTACTTACATGATTGGATATATTTGTATTAACATGATTTACTTGGACAATTTGGCTTAGTACTTCATGGCCATGCAAAGCCCGTAGTACTTGTTACCCTACCTCGAAGCCACTGCTGCACCACCTCGATGTTAGTCAACTAGGCATCGACCTCTTCCTTAGTCGCATATTTTGTAAGTCCAAAACTCCTTTTCTTCGTTTCCTTATACTAGCCTGAGGATTTGCACTTCCATCCCCAGTGCACTGCAAGCTCCAGCCCGAAGTCATCTAACCCTGATATGATTTGGGCCTACCATCGACATGATTCCACTACCAATGCTGACATGATTTTAACCCTTTAAATCAACACCAAATTTGATGTGATTTATTTTAGGGCCCTTCTAGACTTCAAACAGCGATATGCTTCAACCCCATCACGTTTTGAATTTTTTTATATTAATTTTCTTAAAACAATGGCCAGTTTTCTAACTACCATAAACGACTAACAAACATAATAAAAAATTCACGTAACCATCGCATAACATTCAATATCACAGATAAGCAATCCAAACATGACTTGAACACATATATTTCGCTAGATCTAATTATTGGCAAAAAAACACGACATGGTTAGTATGTGGTATAAAATGAATCAAAGTACAAATTTAACTTTTTAAACTCGGTTCTAGGGTGTCAATAAAGTCAGATCTAGGTATTGAAACATTTGAACATTGAAATCCATCTTAAAATCACATTTTTACTATAACAATGAGCATATAAGGAACAGAAGTAAAATCACTCACCTTAAACCGATTTATCCAAAATTTAAGGCAATCTAGAGGTTAAGCAGTAGATACACAAATCCCAAGGTAATCCTAACAGAAAATCTTCAATTACCTTTCTAATTATTCCTTAATGAAATGTTTAAGCTAATTAAAGTAGGAAAAATTGGCGATTTTGGTTAAAAATGAGTTAATGGAAGTTTGGTTTAGTTTTAGGAATTGGGGAAGTGATTAGAAACTGTCACATCATTTCTAATTAGGCACATATCCTGAAATGGGTTAGTGGCCCTAATATAAGAATAATCAATTACCTACTAATCTGGCTAGAAACTGTCCAAACTTCAGACAGTTGTTTCTCCTAAATAGTAAGTACAAAAACTAGTATAATCACTCTAAGGAACGAGAAACCATCGTATCTTTCCAATTGAAGTGGTCTTAGCTCCTAATTTAGCTCCCATCAAAAGTCATTGGCCTTAAAAGTTTTCAAGGAAAAGTTGAACAAGTGAAAAGTAACATAGGTTAAATTTTCTAAAGTTATAAGCAAATACGACCCAATATAGATTTCAAAATAATATTTTACGACCCTTCAAATAAGTAAAATATGGAATGTTACACTCTTTCGCTTTAGGAATTTTGCCTCCAACAAGTAAAGTCAGACATGGTTATCTTGCATGCTTAACAACCATAAACAATCATCTCAAGCATCAAATATGCAACCATGCAGTCATAAACAATCAAACAATATCTATGGTATCCTAACATGCAAGATACTAAGCTATTCTACATGATATCAAAAGTGAAGTAAATGAAATATATAGAAGGCTTATCAAGTGACGAGCTCCGAATAAGCGATCCTCATGCTCTCCTTGGTCTACCCTATGCAATCGTCTTCACTTTCACCCCATTGAACCTTCACTAACTACACGGTCTTCCTCCAAAGCTGCTTATATCATGTTTGACGATACCAATAGGCCTATGAGTTCTTGAAGCTTTGGTTTCAACCTTGATATCATCAAACTAATCGGGTGAAACCATCATGCTTGAGCTGTGCATGAACTTCCGCAAATGAGAAATGTGGAACACATTATGCACACTCGCCATCTTCTGGGGTAAGTCGACTTTATAAGCTTGGTTCTCAATTCTCTCCAGTACTGGAAAAGAACCAATGAACCTTAGTTCCAACTTCCCTCTAGTACTGAACCAAAGTGCATTCTTTAGTGGAGAGATCTTTACAAATCCCATATCATCGATAAAGAACTCCAAATCTCTAGTCCTTTTATCGGCGTAGCCCCTCTGTCTATCTAGAGTGGTTTTCATTTATTTTCGAGTGACCTCGGTCTTCTCCAGTGTCTCCCTTATCATATCTGGCCCCAATATCAGTTTCTTTCCAGCTTCCTGCCAACATGAAGGAGCGTTGCACAGTCGGCCATACAATGCCTTGAATGGTGTCATATCGATGCTAGACTGATAACTATGGTTATATGCAAACTCTACAGAATATAAGTGATCGTCCCACGAGCCCTTAAAGTTAGAATGCGGGTTCGTAAGAGATTATCTAAAATATTATTCAACCACTTGGTTTGCCCATCAATTGGTGGGTGATAAGCTGTACTTAGACATAGCTGCATTCCGAATGCCTCTTCTAAGCTCTGTTAAAACCCACTAGTGAATAAAGGGTCTCGGTCACTCACAACATTTTATGGAACACCATGGAATCTTACTATCCACTTTACATACAACTTTGCCAACTTAAATGTTGTTCTGTTTGACTTAATGGGTATGAATCAAGCATTCTTTGTCAATTAATTAACTATGGCCCAAATGCTGTCTTATCCTCCTCTAGTCCTCGACAATTCATCAATGAAATCCATCGATATCTATTCCCAGCTCCGTCCAGGAATCTGAAGTGGTTGCATCAACCCACCTAGCTTCTTCTGCTCTTCCTTTAGCAGCTAACAATTTATATATTTTGAGATGAGTGCCCCGAAATCCTTCTTCATCTCTTCCTAATAATATGCCTGCTTCATATCATAGTATATCTTATTTGATACATACCGTGATTTCTCGAATGATGTCACTCTCACGCACTTCATCCCTCAATCCATCAATGTTAGGCACAAACAATCTCCTATCCTTATAGAGCCAACCATCTCAGTCGAATCTGTACTGCTTCATCTTATCAGACTCCACTCTATCCTTTGCCATAGTCATGATCTCTGCTAGTCTAGCATGATGTCCATGACTAGTGTCGATCTGCTCTATCAAAGTAGGTCTTGTGGTTCTAATTCACAACTAAGTTTGAAGTCATCGCCACGAATAAACTCAACCTGCGTTAAATCTAGGAACATTTCTCCTAAACTAGCATGTCTTCTACTCAAAGCATAGTCGAACACATTTCTCTTACCAGGCATATAGGAAATTCCAAAATCGTTGGAGGCCAAGAAATCCTACCACCACTATTGAAGAAGGTTGAGATCCCTTTGGGAGAAGAGGTATTTCAACGATTAGTGATTTTTAAATAACTCGAACCTCTCTCCAATAAAATAATGCCTCTAAATCCTCAAAGAAAAATCTATCACCGCCAATTTCAAATCATGGGTTGGATACTTCCTTTGGTATAGCTTCAACTATCCACTAGCAAATAGGACAACATTACCTCCTTGAGCATTGGTACTGCACCCAATCTGGTATTACATGCATTTGTGTATATCATCATCATTCCCGCCTAGAATCGTCAACATTGGTGCACTCATTAACCTTACTTTAAGATTCATGAACCCATGCTCGCACCTCGCATCCTAAATAAAAGTATGGTTCTTCTTCGTCAAATTGGTCGATGATGTCGGTACCATTGAGAAGTCTTTGATAAAATGTCTATAATCTCCCACCAACCAAAGGAAACTCATCACATCTATAACACTCTTAGGTTGGTTCAAATTTCAAACCGCTATTACATTAGCAGGATCTACAACAATGCCTTATTCCAAAAAACATGACCTAAGAATTCACTTCCCTCATCCAGAAGTGAGACTTTGAAAACTTTGCCTTTAACATGAGCTTTCTCAACACCTCAAGCATAATCCTTAAATGTGTCTCGTTCTCCTCTTACGTCCACGAGTGTACTGGAATATCCTCCATGAACATAAGCATAAACTTATTTAGCTGATCCCTAAAGACATGGTTCATAAGATCAACAAAGTATGTCGATGCATTGGTCGACCCGAACGGCATAACCAACCGTTCATAAAATCCAAACGGCATACAGAACGTTGTAAGTAGCACACTCTTCTTCAGTACTCTCAAATGATGAAATCCTATCCCAAGGTCCAACTGAGAGAACACCCTCGCACCATGGAGATGATCATCAATATGCTGAGTGGATACTTGTTCTTCCTCGTCATTTTTTAGCTCACGGCAATCCACACGTTATCTCAAGAATCCATCTGCACAAGTGGCAAATACTATAGGAGCTTCTCACTCAGCTATACTACTGTGAATGAATGCCTTCCTCATAAGGTTATTCACTTGCACCTCTAGTTCCTTCCACTCTAGGCATAACAATTGGTCTAGCATTCTTTACTAAATATATGTGGAAGACTATTTCCTAAGGTGGTGGCAATCTAGTCACCTCTTTAAATACATCCAGATATTCACCGACTATAGGCACAGACAACAAATCATCCTACGATACCTTTCATGAGTAAGGAAAGCTAACCATATCCTAATCCTCTGGTAGGTATTTCAACTCTACCTTCTACCCATCCTCAATCCCAATCACGACCAACTGCTCTCACAATTCACCACTACCACATACTTCCTCAACTAGTCTATTCCCAAGATAGCATCGAACCCCTCTAAATCTAAAAACAAAACAACTACAAACAAAAAAGCATCCATGACTCTATATGACCAAAATACGACAAACCATACACAGGCTAATAAAGCCTCCAACAAAACCCGATCAGTAATTTCAGGTTTTAATCATAATCCATCTACCAAATCACTAGATATAAAGGAATGTAAAGCCTTGGTATTGAGCATAACGTGTACGGAACATCCTGAATAGAATGCGTACCTTAAATAGTAATGACCTTCCACTTCTCTTTCATATAGGGGGGCATTAATTGTAGTCGAAACAATATCTAATGCATATGACTTCACCACCGCCTCTGCTTTACTTGTTCAGGATAGGCCTTTTACATATGCCCCCATCTTGTTGTAGTTATAATGCCTCTTTAGCTTCAGCTTTGAAATTCTTACTCGAATGGTCCTTATCACCAGAGTTATAGGAAATAGGGTTCCACTTGCCCTTTTCCTTACCATTATTATTCTAGAAATGCTTCCTATTATTATTCTAGTTCTTCTAGCCTCCCCTACTCGATTGTGCCTTTGGCTCTTCTTTAGAAACATCGGTCGACTTAGACTTAGTATACAGACTCTCGTGCCAGAGAGCTTTCTCAACAACTTCTCAAAAAGTCCGTCAATATGTCCCAGAAGCTTCTCTCCAAGATAATCGTCCAAGCCCGTGATGAACTTCTCATTCTTCTTTAGCAACATGTCAATAAAAGGCATCCCATACATCGATAAAGAGTGAAACTACATGCTTTAGGACAGACAAGTATCACTGCTTCATGTCTTCAAACTTTCTAAACAATACTGAATTCTGCATGGCAAGTATGAATTTCTTTTTAAACCTGGTCTTGAACTAATCTTAAGTGAATTGATCCCCGGGAGCAGCAACCTTTATTGCATCCCATAAATTGATAGCCCTTCCTTGGAGTTGCATAGAGGATAACCTCCTCCTCATATCACTATTGAAGTTCAAATCATCAAACATCCTCTTGTAGGTGTCCATGCAATCCTGCACTTTCATAACCGACTCCGTTCCTTGAAATGGTTTGCCACCAAGACTGGCAAAATCCTTGTTCCACTTTGTGAAGTCAACCTTGGGGACTTCTACTTGAGCACCACTACCAATAACAACATTCGGAGTTGCTACCGGATCATTTTGTTGCGTTCCTCATCATGGTATTAAACATTGTTTGAAAATCGAGATTAGCAGCTCCTAGGCCATCACTTCCTCTTCAACCCCTGTGACGAAGTTTCTTGCACATTTTTTATATGCTAGCTCATTCTTAATCTGTGATAAGAATGTTCAATCACTCATAAAGAAAAGCTACATCCATGGTACTCATGTATGCAATGTGTATTATACTATATACATGCACACACACACTATGATATAGTTTTGAAAACCAAAACATATAATAAGTACGCTCTCTTGTATACTATTGATCCATTCTAGAGAGTTCCACTTACTCTATCTCTAATAGAGCCTGGTATCAACTTAGGTCGACTACACAACCTAAGCTTTGATACCAAATACAACGACCACCCTACACATTTGATACTTAATATAGCTGTATAGTGCACTATATGATAGAGTTAGGATATGCTGTAGGGTTTCTCTGTAATTTATTATAAATTATGAACTCCGTAGTAAAATCTCATTCAAAATAAAAGGTGTTTTTCTTACAGTTATATGCTTGTTATAATTTGTTATGACTAGTTAATTATTTAATTTAAGTAATTTAATAGTAAATCCATAAATGGTGTGTTTGGTAATAGTAATTGTTGTAATCATGACTATTTTATCACAATATAATAAACACATCATTTCAAATTCTAGTCAAGTTGTATCAAGATTGGATATCGATGCATCCGTCGAGACTAGAAAACGTAACGCTCTCCGAAGATCGGATAATGTATTACTCATATTGTTGAGGACACCAATGTGTTACATACTAATAGTTATTGGATAATTATGGAATGACTCACTCGATAGTTTTTTGTTGGTTAATATAACCAAGGTCAAAAAGAAAATATCTATATGACAACTTCAAATAATTCTCTTGACTTGAGAATGCTGTTGATTTCCAATGTGGAAACTCTACTTTGATTATAGTTAAGTCATGGCATAATGTCCATCGAATGATTGTAATTGAGTTGAGTGGAAGCATTTGAAGTGAAATGCTATTCAATAGAGAATTTGTCTCCTCAGTTATATGAGGTTGGTATTATGGTCAACTGAAGTCAACTCAAAGTCAAAATCTTTGTGCATAGTAGTTCGGTTAATAATAATTGTTTTTATTGAACCAAAGAATTTTTATTTAGACTATAATGTTGAATATGGACGATATTGGAATTTTAACTAGTACAGAACTCTATAAGCCTTTATATGGTGTAGCTTTGATAAAGAGAATTAGTCTAAATAATTGTCACTATTAGATAACGCTTAAATAGGTAAAATTGGATTTTATCAAAGCCATGAAAGCAATCAATTTGGTCATAATCACGCCTCTGGCTAAGGTGATGTGTGAATATTAATGTTCTTTCTGTTTGATATTAATTGCTGACCGAATTTACACTTATGAGTCACACAACCGAAACCTTGAATACTCCTGCCACCATCTAATTTAAATAATTATAATTGCTATATATTAGTTATATTTATTAATATTTCTGAAATAATAATAATAAAATTTTATTTTATTTATGTTGTTCAGTATTAAAATAGTGCATATATAAAAGTTATACACACACATACCGATATAGGATATCGACATGTGTTTGAATTATAATTAAAAACATATTTATTTGATTGGGCTTGAATCAATTTAGAGGCCTATGGCCAGACATAGGGAGGAGGGTTAATTGGGGTTGAATATTGATTCAGAAGGTGTGAAATAGTAACAGGAGAATGTGGATCCATATCCCTTTTTCCCCTGTATATCCATGCTATTTAAACACCTCAAACCCCATTTTCTACACTCTAATTTTAGCGTTCTCTATCATATTTCTAGTCAGCATCCCCTTTCACTATCCTCCATAGTTTCAAGAAAAATAAAACATAAACTAAATACAAATAGTAGATCAGTGGTTGCTACTTTCAGTCTAATATCTCATTTTAGAAGTTTAGATACCAATTCAAGAATTTCATTGATTCAACGCTTCAACATGTTATAAGTAGGCTTTGGTCTCGACAAATCATTTACATTTACATTTGTATATAATTATTCATCATATTGTATTTGTGCTTAGATAGTATATGAATTATCATGAATTCACATATGTGTATGATATCTATATTGGAAGATAATATATACACACACACACACTCACACACACATGTGTATATATACGTATATGTATGTATGTTTTTAAATATATCTATGTATATATACATAAACATATAGCTCTCGGCTATAAAAATCTTTCGAATTTACTAATATTTAAAAATGATTTAAAAAAATGATTTTAAAATACAAACATAATTTTATAAAATATGAAATATTTTGTTATTTTATATATATTATTGTTTTTAGAAATTAAAAATAGTTTTTATATGTATATGTGTTTACATATATATATATATATATATATATATATATTCAAATGTGTATAAATATTTTATTTTTATTTTTAATTTTATATATAATTTTATATAAAGTAAATATATATCTACATTATAAAATATAATATAAATATTTAATATAAATTATACATATGTTTTAGAATATTTTTCGTAAATAAAAATGTAATTTTTATTAAGTTTACCATATGGTAATCATTAATTAAAAAATAATTATTTTAAAACCATAAGCTATTAATAATGAAAAAGTATTTTCATTAATACTATTGCAACCGAATATATGTTAATATATATATATATATATATATATATATTTATATGATCGTTTATTCACATTAGACAAATTTTATATTTAGTATTATATATATTTGAAATATTTTATATAAATATATAAGAATATACGTATATGCAACTTAAAAAAAATATTATTTTCAAAATATACATGTAACATCCCCTACTTGAAGGCCCAAAACTAACGGCTACAGATGCTGCAGTCATCCATAGATATTAATCCTTGGCGACCAAATATGGAGACATTAGATATATTGATACACAGAAATACAAGAATATGAAAAAAATTAAACAGCAAACAAATTTCACATTCCATTTCAAAATATTCTAAGTTGATTAAATAATCCTAATTCGCAGACAACGTTCAGATAATATATAATTATTACAAAATACGCTAAGAGCGACATATGAAGATGCTCCCTTGGTAGATCAGAGTATATAGATAGGAAAGAAAACAAATTGCCTTTATAAGCAAAACACAGCAGAAGTAAAAGAACTCTAATAACAAGTTTACCTCCTGCACGTCCTCGGAAGCTTTATTCATCTAAAAGAACACCTGGAAACCTTAACTCTCAACCTACTTAAAATCAATTGAGTACCCGAGAGTTTAAGGGGAAAACAAAAACTTCGAGTCATACATAAAGCCTGGTATGAATAATAATTTACCATCTCAAGCCATTTGGATATCTAGTGAAACCACGCTGCTTAGTGGAACGGGTTTTCACCTCACTAATATCCAAAAACATTTACAAAACGATATACTGTACTCCTGCATCCACAATGGTTGAAACATAGTACTTTAAAACATTATGATGATATGCAAAACAAATCAATTTTGGATTGCCCATCCCCGTTTATTCCGACTATCTATCTCAATTATAGTTTCTAGGGTAACTATTAACCTATTAAAATGTTAAGGACTATCTGTCCCATTACTCAGTTTTCATGAGATCACTAAGAACCTATTGGTAACTCCAATATCTTATTTCTTATCCTAGTTTTCATAGGCTAACTAGGAACCTATTGGCTGACTATCATTATCTTAATCCGGATATTGTTTTCATGGGCTAATAACAAACCTGTTGTCCCCTGCCAGTATCAAGTCATAGTTTTAATGGGCTGGCTATGAACCTATTGGCTCCTGCCAATATCATACGGTTTTCATGGGCATACTATAAACCTATTGCCTCTGCCTATATCTTTAATTGAGAGTTTAACATTTGTTAAGTTATATTCACTACTGGGTCAACCTAGCTGGTTATTCTGCCATTTCCCCAAAATACAGTTATGGTTTAATAACAATATGAATATCATTTCAAACATCTTTATTTATGCCACGGTTATTACTTTAAATTGAGATTGGGTTTATGTTTTCAAACCATAAAAACATCTCTTTCAAAACATCTAGATAGCCTCCTTTAAAAGAAAAGATCTCTTTTCAAAACACGGTAGACATACCTTTCGAAGCCCTTAGTAAACATTCTCTTTCGAAACCTATTATACCTTTCGATGGTATCAAATCATCTTTTTTAAAATATAGAGCTTCGAAACAAATGAAAGTGCCACTTTCAAAAGCATTGAGTTTACTCTTTAAAAATCATTTGGATCAAAATGGTTATATACGAAAGTATCTCTTTTGAAACCAACAAAAATTAATTTGGTGAAAAATTGATGGTGTCGGAACCATCTAAGTCGAATGCAAGACTTTGAAAATCAAAACTTCGGAGGGCAGAGTCAAAACCTCCTTTCAACTCCATCACCTTCAAAACCCACAACCCCTTCGAAATCATTTAGAAAAAAGGCTTAGGTTAAAGCATAAGTAACCCCTTTGGCAACATAGATGACTTCAATGCAGTCGAAAGGGGAATTAGCGGCTTGGGCTTTGTTTCGACTCGGTCGAAACCAGTCTTTTCGAAAGATTCTTATTTAAGGAAAAAAGTACCCCATCAAACGTTAATACTTTAACATAATATGATAGCCTTCTTCGAAAGCTAATTATAAAACCCTTTCGAAAACATATGTTTCGTCTATGTCGAAAGCATTAAGTAAAACAAGGCAAGACTTTAATGTTTGATAACAAAGTAAGGTTTCGACTCCCACGGAAGCTAACCTTTCGACACCAAGGCATCCGCCCTCCTTCCAATCCACTACATACCATCTAATTGATATCATGTGTATTGGTTTCGACTATAGTGGTTTTGACTGTGTGGGTTTGGACTAGGCCTAGGCGGAGTCAATGGAATCGAAAGGTACTTAATAACAGAGGCGGAACACCCTTTTCAAATTAAAAGGCTGAATTATAGCAACGTTTAGTAATTTCTTTTGAACAACTTGCCTATTTGCAAAACAATGATTGGCTGCCATAAAACTTTTCAAATACTTTACATCTAAAACTGTTGCATTTATCTAGATCTAGAATTAAAGGATTTTAACGTTAAAACCTTTCTATATAACCAAAAACCGACATTTGCTATAAAGCCCTTCTTTTAAAATAATTTATTTCCCCTATTAAATCAATTGGGAAGATTCCCCAAAAATCGCAGAAATTCAGTTTTATCACGTAATCAAACAAATTAAAATTTTAGACCCAATTTCTTCATGGAATTCTCGAAATAAATTTAAAACCCAATTATATCATATCTTTCATCTAAAATTCATAATAAAATTTCCATAGCTTGAAAATTCTGAAAATCAAAACCCATCTCCAAAATCATATTTAATCAACATAAAAAATTTCTATGGCAATCTAAAATCATATACTCTCGGTTTCATGTCAAAACCGTGCAAATTCATGTGCTTATGAATTAAAACAAATCATCATAATATAAATCAAGCATATTATCATCCATTTTTTCACAAAAACGAATTTAAATTGTAAATTTGAAACCATATAATCGTAGAATAAAAATAGAGATGGTATGAGATTATTATTCACCATAAACTTGATAGGGAATTTAAGATTTGTTGTTGATTAATCCAACCTAGCTTTTGATCTTTAGCTTTTGATAAATTTCTTCCTTTCTTCCTTGTAATGACCGACGTTGGTTTAGATTTTTTGAATTTTCATTTATGAAAGGTGAAACGAAACGAGAATGAACAATTCGAAAAAGATTTAGTCATGTATAATAAGTTGGCTATTTTACTAATATGCCCATGTGTGGTTTAATTAACCAATAAACAAATTTTAAAGCCTAATTATTTTGTTAATAAGCACAGCCCTATATGTGTATATAATTTATTCAAATCTCAATCTATTTATCATCATATTTTATTTTATTTATCTAATTAAATTTCTTGAATAATGTTATCAAAAATTAGAGATGTTACAGGCACCCCCCTTAAAGAATTTCGTCCTCGAAATTCAGTAAGGACTAAATACTAAACATAGCAATCATCTGTAACAATACTTAAAACTATACTAGTCTAAAAGACTAGCAACTATCTATATAAATCAAATTTAGACATACCCTCAAAGCACATCAGGATAAGTATCTCTAATTCTATCCTCTATCTCCCAAGTACAGTCCTTGTTGTCGCTCCATTCAACTTTCACCAACCTGACTGTCTTGTTCCTTAATCTTTTCTCATCTCTAGCCACCACCAAAACCGGTTGTCTAACAAAAGTTAAATTAGGCTCTACCACTAAATCATCCAACCTTGTCGGAGGAATAGTAGTCTTTGGATCATGCATATACTTGCGAAGATGCGACACATGAAATACATTATGGGCACCCGCCGAACTGCTAGGCAACTCTACTCATTACGCGAGCTTTCCAATCCTCTTTATAATCTAGAATGGACCTATCTATCTTGTGGCTAACGTCCTCGACTTTCCAAATCATACCACACCCTTCATAGGTGATACCTTAATGAAAACTTTATCTCCAACTGAGAATTCAAGGTCCTAACACCTCTTGTCTACATAACTCTTCCGTCTGGACCTTGCTTCCTTCATCCTTCCTTGGATTAACTCAATCTTCTCTGACACCTCTCGAACCAAATCTGAACCTAAGACTAATCTGTCTCCAGTCTCCAACCAACATGTTGGTGATTTGCATGGTCTTTCATATAAACTTCAAATGGCGCCACTCCCATACTAGTCTGATAACTATTATTATAGGAAAACTCAACCTAATGTTGGTGATCTTCCAAAGATCTACCAAAGTCTAATACATAAGTTCTCAATAAATCTTTGAGTACCTTATTAACTCTCTCTGTCAGCCCATCTGTCTGAGGGTGATATGCAGTACTTATATTAAGCTTGTTACCCATTACTTCCTGTAGACTCTTCCAAAATTCACTAGTGAACAATGCATCTCTGTCGTTGACTATACTACTAGGAACTCCATGAAGTCTAACTATGTTCTTCAGGAACAACTTAGCTAAAACAGGTGTCGTTCTGGTTGACTTAACTAGAATGAAATGGGAACTCTTGGTCAATCTGTCCACTATAACCCATGTACTTTCGTTACCTCTATCTGACCTTGACAACTCGTCTATAGAATCCATGGATATCGAATCCCATTTCCAAACTGGAATCTCTAAAGCTGTAGTAACCCACTTGGTTTCTGATGTTCAACTTTAACTTATTGACAGTTTGCACACTGTCTAACCCACAAGCCAACTTCCCTTTTCATGCCTTTCCAATAGACGCTCCTCTTCATATCCTGGTACATCTTGGTTCCTCCAGGATAAATCATGAACTTGGATCGATGACATTCTCCAAGAACTTTCCTTAAGTCCTCCATATTCAGAACACACAACCGTCCCTTCTTTCTTAATCATCCTCTCCGATCAAGGCTAAAATCCTTTAAATCATCGATTTCTGTTCCAACCTCAAGTTTACTGATCCTTTCTGCTAATATTGGATCCTCCTTCTGCTTAAAAGCAATTCTCTCAATCAATGCTGGTCGAACTTCTAAACAAGACAGTCTAGCAGAATTCTGGCTAGAACCAGCAGTTGATCTTAACTGCACACCGCAACTGGCTAACGCTTCCAAATCTTTCCACTCCACCATCATATCTAACACCACATTCTGATGTTTCCTGCTAAGATCATTTTCCACCTTATTACCTTTCGCTGGTGTAAACTCTATACCAAAATCATAAGCAGCCAAATAATCAAGCCACCTCCACTGTGTCATATTCAACTCCTTCTAAGAGAATAAATATCGTAAAGACTTATGATCGGTGTATAACTTAAATCTACCCCCAAGAGATAATGTCTCCAAATCTTCAATGCAAAGATCACAGTTGCCAACTCCAAATCATGAGTAAGATATCTAACTTCATGCGGTTTAAGCTGCCTAGATGCGCAGGCAAATTTACCATTTTGCATCAACGCCGCTTCTAATACAGTTCCACATGAATCAACATACATCACCAACCCTTGGTTTCTATCTGGAACTACTAATACTGGTGCATTGGTCAACAAATGCTTTAACTTAAGGAATGCCTCCTCACATTTGTCGGACCAAACAAATCTCACCTCCTTCTTGGTTAGCTTAGTTAAGAGTGCCGCCATCTGCGAGAAATCCTTAGTGAATCTCCGATAGTAGCGAGTAAGTCCAAGAAAACTCCTGATCTCAGTCACAGTCTCTGGTCTCTTCCAATTATTCATAGCTTCGATTTTATCCGGATCGACTGACAATCCTTTCTTCAAAACCATGTGACCAAGAAACTTTACCAATTTCTTTCAGAAATGACATTTGGTAAACTTTGCCTTTAGCTGATTATGCCTCAGTGTCTCAAGCACCACTCTAAGTTGAACTTCATGCTCTCTCTCTCATCCTTAGAGTATACTAGAGTGTCATCTATAAACACTAGTAAAAGCCTATTCAAGTACTCTCGGAAAACTCGGTTCATCAAATCTATGAAGAAAGTTGGTGCATTCGTCAATGCAAATGGCATCAACAACCAATCATATGAGCCATATCTAGTCCAAAATGATGTCAAAGGAATAATGTCCTTCGCCACTCTTAACTGATGGAAACCCGTCGCCAAATCCAACTGGCAAAACACTCTAGCTCCACTCAAATGATAAAACAGATCATCTATTCTTGGAAAATGATACTTATTCTTAATTGTCCTTTCATTTCCGTTACGATAGTCAATACACATTCTTAACGACCCATCTGGTTTCTTCATGAACACCACGGTCGCTCCCCAATGCGAATTGCTTGGTCTAATAAAACTCCAT
This sequence comes from Allium cepa, assembly GCA_030765085.1. Classification (NCBI taxonomy): domain Eukaryota; kingdom Viridiplantae; phylum Streptophyta; class Magnoliopsida; order Asparagales; family Amaryllidaceae; genus Allium; species Allium cepa. The sequence continues at coordinate 211,944,604 of CM060934.1, forward strand.
CCTTCTAGATCCACTGGCTGCACCTTCAATTCCTTCATCTCAATTGGTGTCATCACGCAAGGCGGTCTACTTATAGGTTCAGCTCCTAGCATAAGATCTATCCTAAACTCAACAGCTCTTTTCTGGGGTAGTCCAGTGATTGGCTCAAAGAAATCTGCAAATTCTCTTGCTACCAAAACCTAACTTAACTCATTTCCTATCTCTATAGCATTAAGCATAGCACTAACACTATGGTCAGTTGTCTCTACTGAGAATATCACTCGGTTATGACTATCTGGGTGTCTCGGTGATATTTTTCTATCCTGGCAAAATATTCTAGCCTCATACCTAGTCAACCAATCCACACCCAAAATGATCCGGAAATCTACGAAATCAATAATGTAAAAAATGCTGGGAAACATATGCCCTAAAAGGACAAGTTTTAACTGGTCACATCTTAACCCTAGAGTTGCATACCCTCATATTGGATTCGCAACCCATAAGGAAGTAACTAGGTAGGTGGGTTCTAGACATAATCTATCAACAAAACACTGAGATATAAATGAATGTGATGTACCGATATCAAAAAGTATTCTAATTGAAATACTCTGAATCAAAAGCGTATCTTCCATTACAGTCTTTCCCTTATCTGCTGCAGTAGGCCTAGCTGGTCCTATAGTAACAACTTTTCCTTTGTCTTCCCTAACAGGCTCTGGACACTGATTCTTGTAATTCCCAACTTGATCACAGTTGAAGCATTTCACATTCTTCTTAACTGCAGCTTTCTTCCCATTTCCTGACCGGAATTCATTAGCAAAGTAACCCTTCTTGTCACACTTATAACGAACTACCTCAGATTTGGACTTCTTAGCTGTGTCCCCCTTCTTTTTAAAAAACTTCCTCTTCTTCCCTTGAGAACCCTGGGTTTCCACTAACTTCTCTTTAGCTAGATCAGCAAGCAACTCCTCATGGAAAGTAGCCATCTCAACCACTATATTATAAGGATCACGGATATGGGTCATGCTCATTCTAGCAAGCTTGGGCCTCAGTCCCCGAATGAACTTCTCGTTCCTTTGAATGCTAGTATCTACAATAGCATATCCAGATCTAGACAGCTCTTCAAACTAAGTAGCATACTCGACTACTGACATCTCTCCCTGAACTAAATCCATAATTTTCCTCATCAGCCCAGACTTAGCAAACTACGTTACAAACTTCTGCTCGAATCTCATCTTAAAGTTAGCCCAAGTTAACTTCTCTTTCGAAACTCCGGTAGTGACACTATTCCACCAATGCAGTGCTGACCCCTGCAACTGCCTAGAGGCCAACCTCCTCTTTTGCCTATCATTCAGACCCAAATTAGTAAATATACGCTCACAATGCAACACCCAATTCGGAACTTCTACGGCACTCTCCATTCCTAAGAATGGATTTCCACCAAAACTAGTGTAATCTCTACTCTGCAAAGCCATATTCCTAACTGGAGCCATAGGATTACCTCCTCCTACATTTCCAACAACACCAGCAGCAGCTCCAGTTTGCATCAAGCCGACAAAGAATTGATACATCGCCCCTATATCTACTGGTGGATTTTCAGCACCTACGTTGGCTTCAGCATTTTGGTTACTAGCATTAGTTGGTCGACCCGAGTTTCTCCTGGTAGTGGGTCGAGCATTTCCATCAGTTTTGGTGGTTCCTCCACCGAGATTTCCTCTTCCATTTCCTGCTTTCGTATCTCCTTTCTCATAAATTTACATACGAGCCTTAGTGTGGTAAAGAAAAATTGTCTAAGAGAGCAGGGGATACGTACTAATATATATAACTATATATAGCAAATACAAGTACGTAACTGTAGCGTTAACCCAAACCCCAATCTTATTATCTGATTCATTAGATTATGTTTGGAAAATCTTTTAGGTTTAAGTTTCTTTTAAAGTTTTATAAGCCTATACTCCGATATCAACTTGTAACATCCCCTTACTTGGAGGCTTCAAACTAACTTCTACGGATGTTGCAGTTATCCATAGTTATTAATCTTTGGCGACCAAATATGGTGACATTAGATATATCGATACACAGAAGAACAAGAATATTTTAGTAGTGAATAGTCCTTGCATTGGATATTTCACAACGAAGAGACTACCACTACTATATGTATGTTGAGATTTTAACCCCAAACAATCAACAAGTAGTCCTTCACTATGAAAATCCTAAATATCAATATCATTAACAAACCTGCACATTCGTCGCATATATTGATTGGTCCGAAGTTGTTTTCGGATAAACCGATCCTGGTCTCTTCGCACCAACAACACAAAAGCATTACTCAACCTCATAAAAAAACCAAGTCTCGTAGACTTATCATGTTTCAACTTTCAACTTGTTATCCTTCGACCAAGAAGGAAGCTCGGTAGAAAGGAGTAATCACTTTGCACTACCCGAATCAACATTTTCAGCACAAACGATAATCAAGCTTATATAGTCCATCACGTACTAAGTGTACAACTAATTATTTTCTACATCAAGTTGAGAAACTAAAATGGCCAAATTTGATGGTCGGCTATTTTACTATCAAAGCAATAAACAAAATCTAGCACGTAAGTAGTCGTTGGGCCTGATTTATTAATCATTCATTAATTAATTTTCCAAATATTCACTTCAATATATCTTTTAAAAAAATAATACTCAAAACCATTTCACTTATTGGATTTTCAGAAAACATTTTCATACACTTATTTTAATAATAAGTGAATTCGCAATTTTTTTATTTTCAACACTTTAGAAAATATTTTATATACTTAATTCAATGATTAAGTATATATGCAAATCTTTAAGGAAATTATTCTTCAAAACATATGCTATTTGGGCCAAAATGAATGTTGCGTAAAACATAGAGACGACAACCCAAAAATAATAGTATAGGGATTCAACTAACTATATTTAATATTTTCTTTCGAAAATCATTTACTATAACAAAAATGTTATAATCCATGCCTTCCTTACTTTTCACGAAAACGTCTATTTCAACAATAAATGTTGAAATCTATGTTTTCGATACTCAACCCATTTCATAACACTTTTCAAAACCATTTAAACTCTAATTATAAATATCACTTCCAAAACATTTGCTTAATAGATTATTCACTTTGAAAACATTAATATAATTCCTTTATAAACTTCCATATACAAAACTCCCTTATTAACAATTTCCGTTTATCTCATTTATATATTAAAATCCAATTATAAGTTAATTTACTTATAAATCTCATTATTGGAAAATTTATTCCTTTTATAACTTCATTCTTTATAAATCTTATTTACTTATAAGATTTTGTTTATAACTACATTTTAACACTTATAAAACTGATTTATAATTCTATTACTTTTATTTATCAAATACCAATTTTGCAAATCTCATAAATAAATCATTTATAATAAGTTAAAACTTCTCGATTTAACTTATTTTACAAAATAGTTAACTCCATATTTCAAAAGTCATATTTTGGTTCATTTAAATAAACTTCTTTTATTAATAATTTACAAACCATTATTAAAACTTATATAACTTCAAAAAAATCACTTAAACATCCTTTTTAAATTGAAATAATCATTTTAGTACTTTAAATTCCACAATAGGCCCAGTGCTACAAAAGTACTAAATAAGGAGATTCACATCAATCATATTAATCATGGCATCCAAACATCATATATCGTATGATAATAACATATATAACAATATATGTAAATAAACATCAACAACAGTGAGGAATCATGTTGCATCCCTCCAACCTGTCATCTGCAATAAATATACATATGAGAAAATATGTACAATGTCTGCTTCAAGGCAGATAAACGTACAAATGGTCATCTGCTCATACACGGGAATGTATAGGGTCTCATGTGCTCTAATAGGCAGGAATATATCCAACTACTAACTACTATAGCATAACATCCAAACATCATATATATATATATATATATATATAGCATCCTATAGTCAACAAAATAGCATAATAAAAATATTCCCACTTATATAAAAATATAAGCGGGTCAATAAGAGTGAGTTTTACTCACTTTGATTATAGTCGTCATTGCAGCGTTTTATTTGGAATAACGTTTAATTTTAACCAAAATTTTCACTAACTCCAAATTCATCCAAACCAACTCGTCCAACGTAATTCCGATAACCAACAACCACAAAGTAATAAATTCGCAGTAACCACATAGGTTAAATATCTGGGCTCTATACCATGATACCACCTCTATCCAGAAGGAAATGTACATACCCTAAAGGGAGCTACCCCTCATAACCTTGCCGCATCTTTCCTGTTTTGACCATTTCCGGGGTGTGAGGCTCGACGAAGTCACGTCCACAAAACATACTTTATACAAAAGCCATGCTTTGGGTCAACAAATGATCAACACAATGATCACCAAGATAGACGATCAAATAAACGATCCTATCACAATAATCAACACAATGATCATTTCAGCAACACTCAGCATGTCACATTACCAAATTGGGAATATATCGCTGATAACATTCAACTACATAACCTCTAAGCTCGTACGTCTCAGAGAAGGGTGTTAAGCTAAAAGAATAAATTCTTCGCCACCAACAGAAATATATTTGAAAGAAATCGGCTTTATATCTCAATCTGTAATGTCAGACATACAATCCATACAAGTCTGTTCCGGGGTCGAACAAAACCGAAGGCACTTACAAAGAAGTCCTTGCAATCCGGATATTCACAATCCTGATCGGATTCACCATCACATATGGAGAACTCTATACCGAAGCAACTCGGTGCAGAGTAAATCGACAGGTCATCCTATCGCTCTCGCAAATACCGGGTCTTCAACACCGATCTTCAATGCAATTATAACGACGTATCACATATTCGGAATGGGTTATACGACCCCATGGTCCTTTCCCGGTTAACCCGAATAGTGAGCGCTTATTCAAAAATAAGTGTGGCATTCAATTTCAAACAAATCACAACAAATACCTATTTAAAGGTAAATATTGATAGTCGGTTATTGAACTATCACTGGATATGCCCACATCACCAGTTTCCAAATAATTTTCCAAATTATTTATTTCACAAAACATCTTTACAAGATATATAATTTCACACTTCAAAAATAAATCAATATTTACTTTTAAACAAATTCTCCTTTCCTTTATAAATTCAATAGTGAATTTATATTTCACAATATCTATTGATATACGTTTTCAATTATCCGTTTTCAATTTATCTTCAAAAAGATAAATTCTAAATATCACTTCATATTGGAAAACAATTCCATACTTATTTAATAAGTAATTCACAAATTTTATTTATTTTCAACACTTGGAAAATATTCAATATACTTAAATCGAGATTAAGTATATATTTCATTCTTTAAGGAAATCATTCTCTTAAACATTTCTATTTGGGCCAAAACGAATGTTACATAAAACATCGTTACGACAACCCAAATTCACTAGTATAGGGATTCGAAATTAAATAGATATATAAATCCCAATACTATACAAAACATTTCCTTTCGGAAATCATTTACTATAACAACAGTGTTATAGTCCATCATCTCCTTTTATTTCTCGAAAACGTCTATTTCAACAATTAATGTTGAAATCTATGGTTTCGAATCTCAACACAATTAAAACTTCGTTAGATCGTTTTAATTCTATTTCAATATCACATTCAAAACAATTTCTTTAACATCTTATTCACTATTCAAAAACGTGAATATACTACGTTAACAATTTCATCCTTTTATTCATTTTAATTCAAAGGATTATTCACTATTCAAAAACGTGAATATACTACGTTAACAATTTCATCCTTTTATTCATTTTAATTCAAAGGATTATTCACTATTCAAAAATGTGAATATAACTCCACTTATAGGTTTCAACAAATTTTCTTGTCAAAATAAGTCATTTGCGAATTTATAAAACAACGTTTATAAATTCCATTTCTATTTATTTATAAAAACTTCCTTTTTATAAATTCTTTTATTAACCTATTCCAGTTTATAACTCAATTATAAACTAAAAGTTCATATTATAAGTTAAATACTTATAAAACGATTATTTTACAAAATCGTTCCTCTAAAGACTTTCCAAACCATAAATCTTATAACTTATAAGATTCATTTATTTAACCAAATCTATTCTTTCAATAACTTCACAAATTTATAAATCTTACTATTTATAAATTTTATTTATAACTTCACAGTTTATAATTTTATAAATTTCATTCTTTAATGAAATTCATTTTCACTTCATTCAAACACTTATAAAAACTCGTTTTATAATTCAAATGTTTTAATTTATAAATATCAATTTATAAATCCTTTAATATAAATCAATTTATATTATTCTTTAAAACGTCTTTAATTTCCTTTATAATTTCATCCTTTCTCTTGATTTATAAAATAATCAAATTTTATAAATCCTATATTTAAACTTTTCACAATAATTCTAAAATATCTCAATTAAACTATTTTATAAAATCAATAGCATCATATTCTCAAAAATCAGTTTTTAACTGTATTTCACAAAAATCATAATTTTTATAACATTAAAAATTATAACGTTTATTTATTTAAAATGGATCAATTCCAAAATTATTTTATAAAACGTATACTTTCTAAAATCACTTTAAAATCATTTTAAAATTCCAAATTTGGTCCAATGATGCTACACATCAAATAGTCAATCACGACAACAACGATATCATATATCAATATGAAAATCCATCAAATATCAAAATATCCGAAAATCTAATAAATACTGTTAAGGAATCCAGTTGGATCCCTCCAACCTGTTTTCCTGCATCCAAAAACATTAGCACAATACCAATTTCGCTCCAGTACGAAATTATCGCGGTATATGTTTTTAATAAATATTATCCGCTTAATAACGGCGCAATAGGGTCTCATCCGCTAAACAAATAAATGCGGGAAATCAATAACTCCAATATACACATATGCCAATATATATATATTGCTACTATATACAATACCAATTTCACTGTTTATGAAATATTCGCGGTATATGTTTTTAATAAATAACATCCGCTTACTGACGGCGTATAATGTCTATTTTAACAATCAATAGATATTCATCAACATTCAAACATGCATTCAAATATTTTAAATCTAACTATTTAAAATAAAATCGAAACTGATTCGATTGAGTGAGAAGTTCTCACCTTGATTTTAAATTTCGTTTTAGCGATTTATTTCGAATAAAATTAAACGGACGTTTAATTTTACCCAAAATTCTCACTAACTCCAAACGACTCCAAACCAACTCCATCGCGTAGTGCTCATCCATACGATTCCAACGCAACTGGTTTTGCGCGTTTTCGACCTCGTATGAAAAAGTTATGAATTTTTGAAGTTTGTACACGATTTTAATAACAATTACAACATAACTTTAAAAATTTAAACCCTCAACCATTCTTAGCCACAAGATCCATGCTGCTTGCCATCTCCACCGTCCCTCCTTTTCTTCCCCACCATCACGTTTCTATAGATCAACACACGCATAAGAACCCATAGAGCTAGAAACTAGGGTTTCAATTAGCAACTCCATCTCTCAACGATACTCGATCAAACCACTTGCAATAGGAAGCCCCTTCCACCACCTTGCACGGCCCAAGCACTGACCAACTCGGCCACCTCCTGATGCCTCGTTTTGCGTGCGCAGCCCCTTGAGAACGCGGCTCCCTAACTCCCAAAATACAGCTCCAAACCACATCTCCACCGTTGAATACGTAGAACATGTTGTGCTCTACAAGTTTGATGTTAAACATTCTTGCTAATTCTTGATGGATTTGGAGTAATCGAGGGAGGAAGGAGAAGAAATACTGGCCATTCATTAGTTAGGGCCGGCTGCAGTTTTGTAACCTAATTTTTTTTTTTTATTTTATGAAGGGGTAGGGTGTATATTTATAGAGAAAAATCGAACACTATTCATCCGTAAATTCCGAACTCCGATTTACGCGCCGAAACTGACGTTCCTAGGGTTTACCCCGCATTCCGGACACAATGGAACAGGTTTCGGAAGCTAATTCGGACATCTGTGCGAGTTATGGCTATAAACGCTCAATTTGAATTAAACCGATTTAAGTCGATTTCTAGGCGTTTTAATTTGTACCGGACAAACCGTAAATCCAATTGACACGAAATTTGAAACCTTACAATAATATCACATTACGGATCCGATGAAACTGGTTTTGTCGAAATCCGAGACTTTTTGAAAAATGGCTATTTTCACTCGTCAAATTTAAATTAAAAACAAATCGATGCGTTTCGAGCTGCCACGATCAAACGATAGCTCCAATTGACACGAAAATTGAAATCCGGTAATAACTAACTATTACGGATCCAATGGAACTAGTTTCGTTCAATTCTGAGACTGTTCAAAAATTGGCTATTTTCACTAGTCGATTAAATATTAAAATATTCAATTTTCACAAATTAACTTTTAATTCGATTTTAAAAGTTCTAAAATATCATTCTAACTTCAATATGATAAAATAAAATTTTACAAATCATTTTCAATCATATTTAACTCGATTTCAATTATTTCCATAATTTAACATATTAAATTATCGTTTTAATTATTCAATTAAATCCAATAATTCAAATAAAAATTTATTTGACTTATAAATTCACTTTTTAATATTTAAAATTAATTAAATATTCAAATTTTAATTTCTAAAAATTCTGGGTCGTTACAATCTTCCCCCCTTAAAAGAATTTCGTCCTCGAAATTAACTAGTAAGAAAAGTTATAGAATTTATTAACTTTCCCAAAATTCCATCGTTAAATTTCTTATAATAACTTACTAAGTTTTCAAATCATACTTAGTTATCTTTTTCAAAAACAACTACCATTGTTTAACTTTTAATTCCAAAATCAAAGTTTAAGTTTTCAAAATTTTCCAATTTTCTCAAAATTTTTCGAACGCCTTAAATTTCCGGAAAAATTCGCCATTGTCTCCTTTGCGCGGCTCGATCCGAAAAAAAATGACAGTATATATATCACAAATATACATCTCATCAAGTAATGAGGCATCCCGAAGGGAAAAAATGTAAAAGTACGGTATGTAATCCGAGATATGTACCTTATATTTTATTAGCGAGCATATACGGCTAATATAGCGCGAAAGCGAGCTCCAAATGCGAAGCAAACGCGATCCTTACCTACTAATCACTCAACAAACAACATGAGAAACATGTATATGGACAATAATATCGATATACAACATATAGCAACATGATAACTATATATGCCAACATAGCAATGCATTCAATAGCAATATATATTCAACCATCAACCAACTAACATCCATAACCAATGTATATTCATTTATATTCTCATTAATATTCAATGAATTGGTTTTTCAATTTAATCACATTTGATTCATATACAGTGGATTTACTAACATTTATTTTCAATTAGTTTATATTCACTAATTCATATTCAAGTTGGTTCACTTCCAAATCAAATTCAATTCTATTCAAATTTACTTACTTCTAATTTGAATTCAATTTACCAAAAGTTGAATTTCATTTTAAATAACTTAAGTTCACATTCACCACCTCACTTTATTATTTTACTTTGATACTAATATCAACTTCATTCAATATCACTTAAGTTATATTCCATTTAACTTTAAATTCACTTGTTTTTACATAACTTAAATTCCTAAATATATCCATATAGTTTCACTTCTTATATATAAGTTTATTTCACAATTGTAAATCACTTTAATTATAATTCAATTCTTATAATTCTTTTTTGCTTATACAATTCCTTTATTTAGATTATTCAAACAACTAAACGATCAACTTATTTTCACTTTAATAATTTTGAAAAATTATTCCTTTATATATAAAATATACTCAAGGTAAAATTATTTCATTTACCCAATTTAAAGATCAATACTGTGTCGAATTGTTTTATTCAAGTGTTTAGAAACTCCTTCGGCATAGTTGTACAGACCGTGCTGACGAAAGTTCATATACCACTCAACAAACCAATCATCACAATATAAAACAATTTTTATATTCACTAACAAATACGCTCTCATAGCTATTATTACACTCAAACTCATTCTAGAGTACTACTGACTCTATCTCTAATGAGTAATACCCAACAGAACCATGGTTGTCGCTTAACCATAAGCTCTGATACCAAATATAACGTTTGCGATTTTTCGTTGCCGAAAAACCGAAATGTTATGGGTTTAAGAAAGAAGAAAAGAAAAGAAAAGAGAAAAAGATAGAAGAAGATAGAAGAAGGTAGAAAATAGAGAGAATAGAAAATAGAAAATAGAACATTTTAAAATAGAAAGAAAAGAGAATAGAGCGGAACAGAAAACAACAGAACAACATCAGAATCTCACAATTCGCAGCGGAACAACATATAATAATAAATGAATAATCTTTAAACAAAGAACTATATCAGTTATTACATTTTATACATTTCATTACATCATATCATCAGAGTGTACAACAACAACAACAAACAGTGCAGCGGAAAAAGAAATACTATATAAACTAGTAATACGCCATGCCATCCAGCTTGCCTCCAGCAACTTCAGAATATCCAGAATATCCTGATAAACCTTACTCTTGACTGCCCGTGTGGAAATTGGTGGGCACCCAGAGTTTAGGAAGGAAAACAATAAACTCCGAGTCAGTCATGTGACTGGTGTGAGAACTCAAAACAGTTTATTTATCTTTAAAATCAAAATAGAGGAATATTTTTAAATTCAATTCGCAATGCTTTTAAAAATGAGACAACCATAAGGCCTCCCGCACACACACACATGCAAACGCAGAATCGGAGGAGATTTCTCCTTATGATAGTCAAAGATGCTTGATACGCATATAAAATAACATTTGATATTATTACTAGTGCATAGTGTAGGGAAAATTCATTTCGAAAGTAGAATATAAATCTTAGCCAACATAGACATTTCGAACTATGCCTACTATAGCTACCATCCAAACAGTGTTGCGACACCATAAGTGAATGATAGGTTCTACAACTAATACCGTACAAGTTTCGTATTGTTTCTTTGGATTTCCAACAAATGGTCAGGCCAAGGAACTTCCCATTGCCACATGAGAATGCCTCTGGAAAGACATCCCCGAGAACCAAACCGGAACTCTGCCAACACAAGGTCGGGTTACCCCTAACTGGGTAACTACTGACACGAGCACGCCATTCCCCGATCGTAAACGACCTTTCTCACGGGATCCCGATAACCAACAACCACAAAGTAATAAATTCGCAGTAACCACATAGGTTAAATATCTGGGCTCCATACCATGATACCACCTCTATCCAGAAGGAAATGTACATACCCTAAAGGGAGCTACCCCTCATAACCTTGCCGCATCTTTCCTGTTTTGACCATTTCCGGGGTGTGAGGCTCGACGAAGTCACGTCCACAAAACATACTTTATACAAAAGCCATGCTTTGGGTCAACAAATGATCAACACAATGATCACCAAGATAGACGATCAAATAAACGATCCTATCACAATAATCAACACAATGATCATTTCAGCAACACTCAGCATGTCACATTACCAAATTGGGAATATATTGCTGATAACATTCAACTACATAACCTCTAAGCTCGTACGTCTCAGAGAAGGGTGTTAAGCTAAAAGAATAAATTCTTCGCCACCAACAGAAATATATTTGAAAGAAATCGGCTTTATATCTCAATCTGTAATGTCAGACATACAATCCATACAAGTCTGTTCCGGGGTCGAACAAAACCGAAGGCACTTACAAAGAAGTCCTTGCAATCCGGATATTCACAATCCTGATCGGATTCACCATCACATATGGATAACTCTATACCGAAGCAACTCGGTGCAGAGTAAATCGATAGGTCATCCTATCGCTCTCGCAAATACCGGGTCTTCAACACCGATCTTCAATGCAATTATAACGACATATCACATATTCGGAATGGGTTATACGACCCCATGGTCCTTTCCCGGTTAACCCGAATAGTGAGCGCTTATTCAAAAATAAGTGTGGCATTCAATTTCAAACAAATCACAACAAATACCTATTTAAAGGTAAATATTGATAGTCGGTTATTGAACTATCACTGGATATGCCCACATCACCAGTTTCCAAATAATTTTCCAAATTATTTATTTCACAAAACATCTTTACAAGATATATAATTTCACACTTCAAAAATAAATCAATATTTACTTTTAAACAAATTCTCCTTTCCTTTATAAATTCAATAGTGAATTTATATTTCACAATATCTATTGATATACGTTTTCAATTATCCGTTTTTAATTTATCTTCAAAAAGTTAAATTCTAAATATCACTTCATATTGGAAAACAATTCCATACTTATTTAATAAGTAATTCACAAATTTTATTTATTTTCAACACTTGGAAAATATTCAATATACTTAAATCGAGATTAAGTATATATTTCATTCTTTAAGGAAATCATTCTCTTAAACATTTTTATTTGGGCCAAAACGAATGTTACGTAAAACATCGTTACGACAACCCAAATTCACTAGTATAGGGATTCGAAATTAAATAGATATATAAATCCCAATACTACACAAAACATTTCCTTTCGGAAATCATTTACTATAACAACAGTGTTATAGTCCATCATCTCTTTTATTTCTCGAAAATGTCTATTTCAACAATTAATGTTGAAATCTATGGTTTCGAATCTCAACACAATTAAAACTTCGTTAGATCGTTTTAATTCTATTTCAATATCACATTCAAAACAATTTCTTTAACATCTTATTCACTATTCAAAAACGTGAATATACTACGTTAACAATTTCATCCTTTTATTCATTTTAATTCAAAGGATTATTCACTATTCAAAAACGTGAATATACTACGTTAACAATTTCATCCTTTTATTCATTTTAATTCAAAGGATTATTCACTATTCAAAAATGTGAATATAACTCCACTTATAGGTTTCAACAAATTTTCTTGTCAAAATAAGTCATTTGCGAATTTATAAAACAACGTTTATAAATTCCATTTCTATTTATTTATAAAAACTTCCTTTTTATAAATTCTTTTATTAACCTATTCCAGTTTATAACTCAATTATAAACTAAAAGTTCATATTATAAGTTAAATACTTATAAAACGATTATTTTACAAAATCGTTCCTCTAAAGACTTTCCAAACCATAAATCTTATAACTTATAAGATTCATTTATTTAACCAAATCTATTCTTTCAATAACTTCACAAATTTATAAATCTTACTATTTATAAATTTTATTTATAACTTCACAGTTTATAATTTTATAAATTTCATTCTTTAATGAAATTCATTTTCACTTCATTCAAACACTTATAAAAACTCGTTTTATAATTCAAATGTTTTAATTTATAAATATCAATTTATAAATCCTTTAATATAAATCAATTTATATTATTCTTTAAAACGTCTTTAATTTCCTTTATAATTTCATCCTTTCTCTTGATTTATAAAATAATCAAATTTTATAAATCCTATATTTAAACTTTCCACAATAATTCTAAAATATCTCGATTAAACTATTTTATAAAATCAATAGCATCATATTCTCAAAAATCAGTTTTTAACTGTATTTCACAAAAATCATAAACTTTATAACATTAAAAATTATAACGTTTATTTATTTAAAATGGATCAATTCCAAAATTATTTTATAAAACGTATACTTTCTCAAATCACTTTAAAATCATTTTAAAATTCCAAATTTGGTCCAATGATGCTACACACCAAATAGTCAATCACGACAACAACGATATCATATATCAATATGAAAATCCATCAAATATCAAAATATCTGAAAATCTAATAAATACTGTTGAGGAATCCAGTTGGATCCCTCCAACCTGTTTTCCTGCATCCAAAAACATTAGCACAATACCAATTTCGCTCCAGTACGAAATTATCGCGGTATATGTTTTTAATAAATATTATCCGCTTAATAACGGCGCAATAGGGTCTCATCCGCTAAACAAATAAATGCGGGAAATCAATAACTCCAATATATACATATGCCAATATATATATATTGCTACTATATATAATACCAATTTCACTGTTTATGAAATATTCGCGGTATATGTTTTTAATAAATAACATCCGCTTACTAACGGCGTATAATGTCTATTTTAACAATCAATAGATATTCATCAACATTCAAACATGCATTCAAATATTTTAAATTTAACTATTTAAAATAAAATCGAAACTGATTCGATTGAGTGAGAAGTTCTCGCCTTGATTTTAAATTCCGTTTTAGCGATTTATTTCGAATAAAATTAAACGGACGTTTAATTTTACCCAAAATTCTCAGTAACTCCAAACGACTCCAAACCAACTCCATCGCGTAGTGCTCGTCCATACGATTCCAACGCAACTAGTTTCGCGTGTTTTCGACCTCGTATGAAAAAGTTATGAATTTTTGAAGTTTGTACACGACTTTAATAACAATTACAACATAACTTTTAAAAATTTAAACCCTCAACCATTCTTAGCCACAAGATCCATGCTGCTTGCCATCTCCACCGTCCCTCCTTTTCTTCCCCACCATCACGTTTCTATAGATCAACACACGCATAAGAACCCATAGAGCTGGAAACTAGGGTTTCAATTAGCAACTCCATCTCTCAACGATACTCGATCAAACCACTTGCAATAGGAAGCCCCTTCCACCACCTTGCACGGCCCAAGCACTGACCAACTCGGCCACCTCCTGATGCCTCGTTTTGCGTGCGCAGCCCTTTGAGAACGCGGCTCCCTAACTCCCAAAATACAGCTCCAAACCACATCTCCACCGTTGAATACGTAGAACATGTTGTGCTCTACAAGTTTGATGTTGAACATTCTTGCTAATTCTTGATGGATTTGGAGTAATCGAGGGAGGAAGGAGAAGAAATACTGGCCATTCATTAGTTAGGGCCGGCTGCAGTTTTGTAACCTAATTTTTTTTTTTTATTTTATGAAGGGGTAGGGTGTATATTTATAGAGAAAAATCGAACACTATTCATCCGTAAATTCCGAACTCCGATTTACGCGCCGAAACTGACGTTCCTAGGGTTTACCCCGCATTCCGGACACAATGGAATAGGTTTCGGAAGCTAATTCGGACATCTGTGCGAGTTATGGCTATAAACGCTCAATTTGAATTAAACCGATTTAAGTCGATTTCTAGGCGTTTTAATTTGTACCGGACAAACCGTAAATCCAATTGACACGAAATTTGAAACCTTACAATAATATCACATTACGGATCCGATGAAACTGGTTTCGTCGAAATCCGAGACTTTTTGAAAAATGGCTATTTTCACTCGTCAAATTTAAATTAAAAACAAATCGATGCGTTTCGAGCTGCCACGATCAAACGATAGCTCCGATTGACACGAAAATTGAAATCCGGTAATAACTAACTATTACGGATCCAATGGAACTAGTTTCGTTCAGTTCTGAGACTGTTCAAAAATTGGCTATTTTCACTAGTCGATTAAATATTAAAATATTCAATTTTCACAAATTAACTTTTAATTCGATTTTAAAAGTTCTAAAATATCATTCTAACTTCAATATGATAAAATAAAATTTTACAAATCATTTTCAATCATATTTAACTCGATTTCAATTATTTCCATAATTTAACATATTAAATTATCGTTTTAATTATTCAATTAAATCCAATAATTCAAATAAAAATTTATTTGACTTATAAATTCACTTTTTAATATTTAAAATTAATTAAATATTTAAATTTTAATTTCTAAAAATTCTGGGTCGTTACAGCTAATATCGCCTCTAGTGGTCCCGTGCAATGGTGTCCCCTAGATGGTGGAAGAGGGTAGAGGAGAATGGTGGCTATTGTTTTTTATTAGGGTCGGGATTTAGTGAATCTGGTCATCTATTTATAGTCAATTTAAATCACTATTCATCCGAATATTTTTCGAACTCCAAACGAAGCATGCCGCCTGGCGTTCATAATGTTTTACTCCCTATTCTAAATACATTGGAATATGTGTCGGAGGCGAATTCCATCATATACTGAAGATAGGTTTTCAAAATCGAATTATTTTAATTAAAATTACATAAATATATTTCTAGACGTTGCAACTTCTAACGACCAAACCGTAAGTCTGATTGACACGAAATTTGGAATCCTATAATAATATTATTACGGATCTAATGAAACTAGTTTCGTCAAAATACAAGACAGTGTCAAAAATGACTATTTTTGCACGTTAATTAAATTAATAAATTTCCAATTTCTGCCAAATCGCTTTTAGTTCAATTTTAAAACTTCAATAACTTCATTCAAATTCAAATAGCATTTAAATAACATTAGAAATAATTTTTATTCAAATTAGATTCCAAATTCTATTAATTAACTGACTTAACTTATAAAATTCAATTTTCAACATTTAAATCCAATTAAATATTATAAATTCAGGCGATTGAAAAACATGGTCGTTACATTTCGACTATGTCGAAAGCACTATGTAAAACAAGGCAAGACTTTAATGTTTAAAAACAAAGCAGGGTTTCAACTCCCTTGGAAGCTAACCTTTCAATACCAAGGCTTCAGCCCTCCTTTCAATCCACCGCATACCATCTAAGTGATATCATGTGTATTGGTTTCGACTATAGTGGTTTCGACATTGTTGATTTCGATTAGTACGAGGTGGAGTTAATGGAGTCGAAAGGTACTTATTAACAAAGGCGGAACACCCTTTTCTAATTTAAAGGCTGAATTATAGCAACTTTTAGTAATTTTTTTTAACAACTTGTCTATTTGCAGAATACTGATTTGCTGCCATAAAACTTTTCAAATACTTTACATCTAAAACTGCTGCATTTATCTAGATGATTTTAACGTTAAAACCTTTCCATATAACCAAAAACCGACATTTGCTAAAAAAAACCTTCTTTTTAAAATAATTTATTTCCCTTAGTAATTCAATTGGGAAAATTCCCAAAAATCACAAAAATTCAGTTTTATCATATAATCAAACATATTAAAATTCAAACCCAATTTCTTCCTGGAATTCTCGAAATAAATTTTAAACTCAATTATATCATATCTTTCATCTAAAATTCATAATAAAATTTCCATAGCTTGGAAAATTCTGAAAATTAAAACCCATCTCTAAAATCATGTTTTAATTAACAAATTTTTTTTTCCATGGCAATCTGAATCATATATTCTCGGTTTCATGTCAAAACCATGCAAATTCATGTGCTTATGAATTAAAAAAAAACCATCATAATATAACTCAAGCATATTATCATCCATTTTATCACAAAAATGAATTTAAATCATAAATCTGAAACTATATAATCATAGAATAAAAATAGAGATGGTATGAGATTATTATTCACCTTAAACTTGATAAGGAATTTGAGATTTGTTGTTGATTATTCCTCCCTAGCTTTTGATATTTAGCTTTTGATAAATTTCTTCATTTCTTCCTTGGTAATGGCCGGCTTTGGTTTAGTTTTAGAATTTTCATTTGTGAAAGTGGAAATGAAACGTGAATGGGCAACTCCCAAAAGATATAGCCATGCATAATAAGTTGGCTATTTTAGTAATATGCCCATGTGTAGTTTAATTAACCAATAAGCCAATTTTAAAGCCCAATTATCTTGTTAGCAAGCACGACCCTATATATGTATATAATTTATTCAAATCGCAATCCCCTTATCATTATATTCTATTCAATTTATCTAATTAAATTTCCTGAATAATGTTATCAAAAATTAGGGATGTTACAATACATTATAGATACACACACACACATACAGATATATATATATATATATATATATTAATACGTTGATTTGAATTTGAAATTTCTAGATATTTTGTTATACAGATCTAGATTTGGAAATTAAAATTTTAATTTCAATTATGAATTTGAAGTTAAAGTTATTTATATTAATATTCATTATTACTCTACATTATAATGTCAATTATATATATATTTTTATGTTAAAATATTATTTTATATTTCTTAAAACTATATATACACATATATATTTGACAACACATATGTATATGGTGGAACTAATATGTCTATCACGGTGTACATTCCAATGCTTATACATGGTTATCTTAAACCATGTACACTATTTGTGCTCCATGTGCACATACACATGTGTATATGATACGCATGTTATATTTTATAATAAACATAAATATAAAGTAAAATTTTACTAATCAAATAATTATTGATTTATTTGAAATAAATTTAGACTTTATAGGTCCAGTAAGATCCAAAATGGAATAAATTTTTAAATTCCTAATTACCCTGCTATGTGCTGGCCTTGATCCGATAATGGCATAAGAGCTTTTATCATATGCGGTCTAAGTAGTCATGTTAGGGTTAATTAAGCTTACCCATTTAGCAGGATGTATAGAAAAGCAGTGTCTAGGCTGGGTTTAGGTAATCAAGTATCCTACCTTACCAGGCTACCGGCCTAGCCCAAAAGGTGAAGTGAGCTTGAAATTTACCTTAACATAAAAGGCCCAATTTGAATTAGGCCTTGAGCTAATTTTCAAAATTGTTTTGAAATTAAAATTTAGATTTAATTTAAAAGTTAAATTTGAATTAAGAAATATGTTATAAATGTTATGGTATAATTTTCAAAAGTGTATTGAAAATATAATATATATTTTTTCAAAAATTATAATATTTATAAGATTAATGAAATAAATAAATTAAATAAATAGTTAATTAATTAAACATACATATACATACAATATGTTATGATATATGTTATGTTGACTTGAATTGTTTAAGATAATGTAAGTGTATATATAATAAGAATATTCGAAATTAAAAGTATTAACTAAAATTATTGAATTAAATAAATAAATTAAAAATTAATTGATAAATAATAAAATAATATATATATATATAAAGTAATATGTATTTAACTATAAGTGTAATAGTATACATATCCAATATAAAATGTTATATA
The DNA here is from genome assembly GCA_030765085.1 of Allium cepa. Classification (NCBI taxonomy): domain Eukaryota; kingdom Viridiplantae; phylum Streptophyta; class Magnoliopsida; order Asparagales; family Amaryllidaceae; genus Allium; species Allium cepa. The sequence continues at coordinate 211,963,644 of CM060934.1, forward strand.
GGAATAATATAGTATTAATTAAAAGGTTAATTATATTAATTAATTAGACAAGATTTAATTAATATAATGTTATACATAAGACTATTATATAATCCAACTACATTATAAAAGTTATATAATATTAAAGCTTATATAATCTGAATGCATATATTAAAGGTGGAACATTAAGAAACCCCAAATAGGCTTAAGGGAAAATACATATGTATAGTACGTATGCCGTGATTTTTAATGCATCCGACACTTGAATCCCATATCACCCTACTTAATGTATTGCGATTATGAATCTTTAATATAAAGTTATCATATAACATTTATATTAATAAATTACTTGCATACTCCCTAGTTGTTGAGCAAACTCAAGCTAATGATTTTATGTGTTGTATTATTAATATACTAAACAGGCGCAGTAAGATAACTTTACGTATTCGTTGACAAAACTCAAGTTACATATACTAACTTAGGTCGTTGTGAAAATTAGGTAAGAGTAGTAATGTGTTTTGATTTATTGAGCAAACTCAAAGGTTTAAATGAGATTAGGACAAGGAACCACGGGTTACGGGTTATATATGACACAACTAGTAAGGAGTTATCCGACGTTTGTGTGGCCATGGTTTATCGAACAAAGTTATGGTCTGAATCCTAAGAAAAACAAGTCCTACCACCCACGAGTGAAGTCGAAAGACTTCTATGTTTCTTCTTAGAATTGGAGCAACATAAAAGACTAGTGAGCGCTTATTAGCAAATTGAAATGTAATGTTTAATCTTACTAATATTCTAAGAACATCTACTATAAAAATGTCCTAATTTACGAAGCTAAAATTTGCAGAAAATGTCTACACCAAATTGTTTTCCAAAAATGACAAACTCACTAGAACTAACTCATTGACTAGTTAAGGACAATAAAGATAGCATTAATTTATGAATGTCTTTGGTCATCGATAATTGCACCTACAAAAGAAAAAACCATTGATGATGCAGACCGTAAACTAAGAATTGCTTTTGATAAGTGGGTTTCAAACCTAGAAATCGCCCAGAATTTCTTGCTGTCTACGGTAGACAAGCTGTTGCATAGAATCCTGAAATCATGTCTATCCATGAGATTTTTGACAGTCAAAAAGCTTTATTTGGTGAACATTTCCATTCCGTCGGGTACTTACCTAGAAACTGTTCAATATCAAAATAACCAAGGGACAAAAATGGGTAGCCACTTTTAATTATGTAAGGCTATATTGATAGACTTGCATAATTAGACATAGCAATAAGCAACGAGGTATAGGCAGACCTTAGGTCTATTACCCGCCAGGATGAACTATCCATATTAAACTATAATATGAACCAGTTAAACATAAGCTTCGTGGATCACCATAATATGTTGAGGTCAACTGAATCTTCATCCAAGGATCAAGGGGCTATGCTTGCTGTCAAATGGAATGCTTTGTCTTTGAAAGGTTCAAAGAATGGGAAAAGGGAAAAAAAAGAAATAAGAAGATTGATGCTGCTGATAATGATGAATGTCATTATTGTCACAAGAAGGGTTATTGGAAATGGAATTGTCTGGATTACTTGAAGATTGTTAAAGAGAAGGAACATGATGGTTCTGCCGGTTCATCAGGTATATTTATGATTCAAAATTATTTTGCAATCAATAAATTATCATGGGCTTTACATACTAGATCAGGAATTCACATATGTAATTCATTATAAGGGTTTAGGAACAAGCATCATGTAGCAAAGGAAGAGGTGAGGCTTTAAGTTGTTCATGGATCTATAGGTGATGAAACGACAGTTAGAGATTTTCATTTAAGTTTTCCTAGTGGAGAAGTTTTGATATTAAATAATTGCTATGATGTAAAAGACTTCACTTATGGGATTGTTCCTTTGTCCAAATTGTTTAAGACTAGTTATATGTTTCACTATGCTGATAATGTTATGAACATTATTTTAGATGGTAATAAAGTTTGTAATGGTATTTTTGATGATGACATTTTTATGATCAATACAATTTGTACGTTATGTGAGTAGTTCTTCGGATAATGATATGTATAAAAATTATTTTTGGCATTGCAGGATAGGTCATATAAGTGATAAATAACTACACAACTGGAAAACCAAAGGTTTTCTACCATCATTTGATTTTGAATCATTTGATACATGTGAGTCGTGTCTCAAAGGGAAGATGGACAAGTACCCTTTTAGTGCAAGCAATGAAAGAATTAATAAACTCTTGGGTCTCTTACATAGTGATGTGTATGGCCAAATGCCTATAGTCACAAAAGATAATTGTTCTTATTTTACAACCTTTAAGGACGATTTTTCAAGACTATGATATGTGTATCTTATAAAGAACAAATCCGATATCAATTAGAAATTTATTTAATTTAAAACCAAGGTTGTAAATCAGATGAACCATAAGATTAAAAGATTTTGATCTGGTTGAGGAGGTGAGTGCGTTGGATAAGAATTCCATAGTACTTAAAAGATAATGGGATTATATCTAGATTGCTCCACTATATACTCTACTACACAATGGTAATTCAGAGTGGAGGAACCGAACCTTATTAGATATGGTTCATTCCATGATGAGTAAGGCCATATTACCTCTGTTCTATTAGTGGTATGCCCCATAAACTGCAGCGTATATACTGAATTTGATGCCCATTAAATCTATGCCTAAGACACCATATGAGATGTGGTGTGGGAAGAAACTGCAACTCAAGTATTTAAAGGCATGGGATTATCCAGCCTATGCTAAAAATGTTGGTCCAATTAAACTTGAGGCAAGATTAGCATCATGTAAATTTATAAGATATCCCAAAATACGATGAGATATATTTTATGTAATACAGAAGAGCCAAAGGTTATTGGTTGTCATTTTGAAAAAGGATTTCTATCAAAAGAAATTAATAGTGAGGTTGTATACTAGGATGATATCTAAGAAATTAACACTTAGGTCGAACCAGTGGGGATCTAAATTCACCCGTATATGAAAATATGCAACTTATTAAAAGGTCTAGTAGGGAATCTCATGCACTAGAGAGGTACTATGGTTTCATCGTGGATGGCGAGAAGGAGGGTCATGTCTTAGAAGATGACACTCCTTTATTATTCTAGCAAGCACTGTAGAGTAAAGACTCTGCACATTGACTTGAAGCAATGAAATTCGAAATGGATTCCATGTATAAGAACAAAAGGTGGACTTATTCTGACATACCTAAATGGATAAAACCCATCAACAACAAATGGATATTAGAAAAAAGCTCAATGCACACGGACAAGTGGCGACTTATAAAGCAATGCTAGTTGCAAAATAATTTCATCAAATTCTAGGTGTTAACTAAGAGACCTTTTTGCCCATAGCAATGTTTAAGTCCATTTAGATAATGCTAGTTATTGCTGCATTCTATGACTACAAAATATGTTAAATGGATTTGAAGAATACACTTCTAATTGGTGATTTAGAAGACACCATCTATATGTTACAGCCCAAGCATTTTAAGGTCAGTGGGAGTGAGGGGAAGGCTTGCAAGTTGTTAAATTCCATTTGTGGACTTAAAAAAGCTTCAGGGAGTTGGAATAAGTGCTTTGATAAGGTAATCAAACGACTAGTTTTCATCAGAACACAGAGGAAGTGTGCGTATACCAAAAAGGAACTTGTAAATGTTCTCATATTCTTAGTGCAATATGTCGATGATTTTCTGTTGATTGGAAATGATGTTTCATTATTGCAATTAGTGAAAAGTTGCCTTTCCAAGAACTTCTCCATGAAGGATTTGGGATAAGCAATCTATATACTGGGTATAAATATCTATAGAGATTGATCTACAAGGCTTATGATTGTCCTAATCCTTGTACAAGGATACTATACTAAAAAGGTTCGGTATGGAGAAGTTAAAGCGTGGTAATTTTCCATGCAATTTGAAATCATTCTTTCTAAGAAGGACGCTCTTCAAACTGATGTGAAAAAAGAGAGCATAAAGGATGAGAAAAAAGAGACGCTCTTCAAACTGATGTGAAAAAAGAGAGCATAAAGGATGAGAAAAAAGAGCGCATAAAGAGGATACCATATGCTTCAGTAATCAGTTTCATAATGTACGCTATGCTATGTACTAGAATGAATGTGGTATATTCGCTAGGATGCATAAGCCAATGCTAGTCTAATCCTGGAGAAAAGCATTAAACAGCTGTAAAGTGTATAAAAAGTATATAAAAAATACTAAGGACTTATTCGCGATATATGTGAATAGAGACCTTTTTATGAAGAGGTATACTAAACTAGCTTTCAGAGTGACATTGACGGTAGTAAGTCGTTGTCGGGTTACATCTTTATTACTAATGATGGGGCTAGTCAATTAAAAAGGTTCCATATAAGAAACAATAGCTGATTCCATGATAGAGGCCAAGTACTTCATCCTTAATGAAGAAACCAAAGAAGTGGTTTGGATGCGCAAATTATTAAGTGAGCTCAGAGTGATTCCCGATGCGGAGAATCCAACGGCATTGTTTTGTGACAACCATGCATATCACCAAGGATCCTATAGGACATAAGAAGTCAAGACATATTATTTGAAAATTCCCTTTAATTAGAGAATTCATTAATAAAAAAGAGATCGTGATATAAAGGGTAGATACCATGGTCGACATAGCATATGTATTCACGAATGGAATAGCTCGGTCAGTTGTCGTCAAGCTAATCGAAGTGATGGGATTTAGATTTCATAATTGGCCCTAAGTGCAAGTGGGAGATTGATAGAGTTAGGGGTATACTCTAGCGGCAATTCTGCAATTTATTGAAAATTATTAACTCTATAATAAAATCTCGTTCGAAATAAAAGGTATTTTTCTTTCTATTATATGCTTATTATAACGTGCTGTAATTAATTAATTAATTTAAGTTTACTCAACATAAAATACATAAATGGTGAGTTTTATGATAGTAATTACAAATTTGTAATCATTGATATTTTATCACAATATAATAAATACATCATTTTAAATATTACTAGTTAAGATATATCGAAACTAGATATCGATTCATCTATCGAGACTAGAGTACGTAACACTTTCTAAAGGTTCGGTAGTGAATTACTCATGACTGTTGAAGGCACCATCGGATTACGTTCTGATAGTAATTGGATAACTATCGAATGACTTAGTCGATAATTTTTTATTGGTTAATATAACTAAGGTCAAACTAAAAATATCGATGTGATAACTTTACATAATTCTCTTGACTTGGGAATACTGTTGTTTTTCAACGTGGAAACCCAGCAGCGATTATAGTTAAATCATGGTATGGCGTCTATTAAACGACTATGGTTGGTTTGACTGGAAGCATTGGAAGTGAAACATTATTCAATAGAGAACTTGTTTTTCAGTTATAAGAGTTTAGTATCGCGATAAACTAAAGTCAACTCAAAGTTAAAATCACTGGCTAGAGTAATTTGGTTAATGATAATTGTTATTATTGAACCAACGGCTTTATGTTTAGACTATAAAGTTGAATATTAATGATATTGGAAGTTTGACCAGTACCAAATTCCATAAGCCCTAATGTGATATAGTTTTGACAAAGAGAATTGGTGTGAACAATTGCCGGTATCAGCTAACCCATAAATAATTAAATTTGATTTTACCAAAGCTATATATGCAATAAATTTGATCATAATGCCATACGACTAGCTAAGTGAAGTGTGAACATTAATATTTGAACTATTCGATATTAATCGCTTACCGAATTTACATTAAGAGTCGCATAATCAAAAGTTGAATACTCCTACCACCATATCATTTAATTAATTATAATTGTTATAAATTAATTATATTAATTAATATTAATTTTAAAATTTTAATTAAATTGTGTTAATCAATATTAAAATAATGCATATATATAGATAGTGCGCATATAAAAGTTATATATATATTTATAAAGTTTTTCGATCAGAGTTCAAACAAAAAGGTTTTTAATGTTTGAAGTTTTCGAATCGGAAATAATTCAAAACCAATTATGGAAGTAAGTTACTTATAACTTAACAAAAAAATAGACATTAAATACATATGTAACATTAAAGGATCGACATTGAAAAGGAATTAAATAAGAATTTATAGGGTTGAAGGTAATGGATATTAACGTTTAAAAATAAAGGAGGCAATAAATACTATAAACTTAGCATGTCAACAATTATTAAACATAAATGTAAATTAATAATGTTCAATTAGATTTAAAATCTAGTTAAGCAAGCATGGAAGAAAACTGATAAATTGAATGCCAAATGAAATAAATATTGTAATTAATGGTAAATTAATATCATCCTTAAGTGACGTTAAAATTAATGTTAACACTAATAATAAAATTGGTCACAAAAGCAAATAAAGGATGAAAGTAAACCTTGACATATATATACAATGATCGGTCGATCGCCTTTTTGGGACCATCGACTGCTAGCGGTTGACCGGTGGGGGTTTAGCGGTCGACCGATTGCCGTTATGGCGGCAAGATTAATCCTAAGCCCAATGAACGAGATTGATAAGTTTAAATCTAACGGATGGAATTGATTTGTGTGCCTATAAATACAAGCCTAACCTCTCATTTTCTTCTTATATTTTTCGAATCAAAGTGCGATGCTCTTTAATTTTCTTTCCTCCACAAAATATAGGAAATATAGAAGTTATAAAATAGTTAATATATATATATATATATCTGTGTCTGTGTGTGTGTGGAGGGGGGGGGGATAGCAGAAAACAAAGGAGTAGAAGAATAAGGGTTGAATCAATTCTACGGAGAAAAGGTAAACTATAAGTCCCAATCTAAATTTATTTCAAATTTGTTCTCGAATCTAAATTTCTAATACGTATGTATATGCTTGCGATACATATTCCATAGGGAGAAAAATGGAGTCAAACAAAAATAACAGGTTTTAGATCAGGATATTTGGAAAGCTTGAAGGTGAGTGAAAAATAATATATTTTTACATGTTATTGGATTTACTCCATTGTAAATTTGTTCCTTGTATACCTAAATATAATTATTTTGGAGTTGTATGCTTAATTATATGCAGATGAAATTGATAACCATGCTTACATATTCTATGAACTATTAACTTGAATTCAATGTTGAATATACTTGAATCTAGAAAGATAGGGTGTAAATAGTAGTCCCTTAATCAACAAGATTGTATGGAAATTCCAAATTTGTGGGTTTGTAACGACCCGTAAATTTTCGATAATTAAAACAGTTAATTTAATAAGATTTCGTGATTTAGTGTTAGAAAAAAATTGTAAGTCGTTTGGAATAATAATAAATGTTGAATCCATTGGGTATAATAGAGTAATTGATTGATAAGTAAAATCTATTTAAAATCAAATATTGAATATTGAACAGGTAAATTGTTTAAATTAAATATTTAAAACTTATTGAATAATTGAATAACTGTAAAATGAAAATAGCGTTCTAAATTGTGAATTGGTTTTAAAAGTTGAATCTTATAAGTTCAATTTCAACATTTCAAAAGATAATGAATTATTGGATAAGCGAAATTGTTTAAATTTAATATTTGGAATTCATTGAATAATTTAATAACGGGAATTGAATAACTGTTTTAATGAAAATGGTTGTTCTATAAATTGAATTTGTTAAATTTTATAAATTCGTTTTGAATATTTCAAAAGATAGTGATTTAAGAATAATCAAATTTAACTAAATTTAATATTACAAATGTTTGAATAATTAAATTCCGAATTTGATACGATTAATTTGATATGGAAATTTAATATATGAAAATAGAGTGAATAATTGAAATTTGATTTAATATGATTCAAATTGGTTTCCAAAGTGAATGTAAGTTATATCGGGATTATAATGGAGTTAATAAGATTTTAAAATTGGAATTTATTGGATAATTGAATAACGGGTTTAATATGATTAAAAATGATTTGTAAAATTTTATTTTATCATATTAAAGTTAGGATGATGTTGTAGAACTTTTAAAATCGAATTAAAAGTAAATTTGTGAAAATTGAATATTTTAATATTTAATTATCGACTGAAAATAGCCAATTTTCGAACAGTCTCAAAATAGGACGAAACTAGTTCCATTGGATCCGTAATAATTTGTTATTATCGGATTTCAATTTTCGTAGCAATCAGAGTTGTCGTTTGACCGTGGCAGCTCGAAACGCGTTCAAATTATTTTAATATTAATTTGGCGAGTTAAAATAGTCATTTTTCAAACGGCCTCGGATTTCGACGAAACTAGTTTCATCGAATTCGTAATGTGATATTATTGTAAGGTTTCAAATTTCAAGTCAATCGGATTTACCGTTTGTCCGGAGCAAGCCAAAACGCCTAGAAATTCGTTTAATCGGTTTAATTTAAAATTGATCGTTTATAGCCATATCTCGCACAGATGATCGAATTAGCTTCCGAAACCTGTTCCATTGTGTCCGGAACGCGGGGTAAACACTAGAAACGCCGGACACCGTGCATAAATCGAAGTTCGAACATTCGGAATGATTAGAGTTCGTTGTTTCCTATAAATAGCACATTGTCTTCATAAATTTGGAAAAAATTATAAACTAGGGTTTCAATTAGCTGCAAGCCGCCGGCCCTAAGCAATTCAATGGCCAGAAATTCTTATGCTTCCCCTTCAATTTTCTCCAAATCCGTTAAGAATTATCAAAAACGTTTAACTATAATTTCGTAGAGGGCAACGAGTACTATCAGTTCAACGGTCACGATCGAAAACAAAGAGGTGGATCGACGGGAAATGGAGCTGGAAGGTGCCGCGGTCGCGCACGCATTTCGAGGCCATAAGGGGACCGAGCTCCACCTGGTTTCGGCCGAGTATAGGCGTGGTGATGGGCGGCGAAGTGGAGGTTGTTGATCGTCTCCATAGTCAACGATGTGGGTGCGGCCGTGAACCCTAGTTGCGTGAATTGGGTTTGTGCGTGCGTATATATTTTGCCCGAAGACGAACGAAGATGGAAGAAGGGGGGTTGCGGCCAGGATCTGATGAGGGGGAATGGAAGGCATATGTTGGATAAGGGTAAAAAATTAAATTAAAGTTGTAAATTTTATTTATATTATAATCCGAATAAACTTTAAACTATCATAACTTTGTCATACGAGGTCGGAATCGGACGAAACAAGTTGCGTTGCGTTCGTATTGTCGAATACTGCGCTATGGAATTAGATTGGAATCGTTTGGAGCTAGAGAAAATTTTGAGTTAAATCGAACGTCGTTCGATTTGATTTAAAATCGGAAAAGCAAGGTGAGTGTTTTATAACGCTCACACCATACTAAATATCTTTATGCTAGTTAAATTTTGACATTATGAAGTGTTATGTTTTATTTGTCGTTGTTTGATAAAATTTAATTGTCATATAGCTTGTCATTTGAATTAACCGTTGAAATTAAATCGACCGTTAAAATTGAAATTGAAATTGAATTGCGATTATATTACCCGACATTGATAACTATGAAATTGTCATGAATTGTATTGTCTATTGGATGATTTATTTCGATGGATGCTATTGGTTGATATTTAAATGTTTGGATGTTTATTTGCTTATATATATAACCTGTTATGCATACATATGACACTATGATTTGATTTAAGTGATATATATTCATCCCTGACATTTAATTGAAATAAATAATTACTTGGCCATAGGATAGAAAATTATATACGGACACCGGATTGGCTAAATTAATAATTTTTAAAAATCGTTGATTTGAAATTTTTTTAAATGTTTGGATTTAAAAGTTATAAATAGAAATTAATTTATAGAAATCGAATTTATCGAAAAATTGAGTTTGGAATGTTGAAATAAATTTTGATTAAAAGAAATTGTTAAATAATTTAAGTTGAGACTTTGAAATTTAAATTTGGATCTGATTGAATTTCGAAAATTAATTTGTTTAAAGATTGAACCTAATTTCAAGCTTTGAATATTACTAAGCGAAAGTGATATAAAAATCGATATTTTGAAATTGAGCTTGAAATTGAATCATATTTGAAATTTGGATTTAAAACTTGAATATTGATGGATAATTTTGTTAAGTGTTATAAATGGATATTTTGAAAAATCAAGCTCCAAATCGATATAAATTAAAATTCAATAAATTAAAGGTGAATATAAAATTGAATAAATCTGAAGTCAAAGTTGACATTGATTTGAATTGAAATCGAAATTAAATCGGTAGAATGGAAATTGAAATTGATTTGAATTGGGAAGTTATAAATTGAAATGGTTTGATTTTGAAGCTGTTTTATTTTGTTTTCCAAATTACTCGGTTATATAAACCATTTTGAATACCTAAACTATTTTAATCTATTTTAAATCTACTTAACCCAATTTAAATTATTTTAAACTAATTTTCTATTTCAAATCCATTTTAATATTTTAGGTATTTAACTATTTAAATTATTTAAAACCACTTTTAAAACTACTTAAAACTATTTTATAAAACTCTAAACTGGTTAATAAGGTGGAATGTTTATGTTTAAATCTTGAATTTGTATACGAATTGGATTAAATGAAGTTGCAACCTAAATTGAAATTCGAAATGATTTTGAAATCGCAATGAGATACTGATGCGAAAATTGATTTTTGAAACGAAATCTTACATTCGAATAGATACGATGATATTTGAAATGGATTTGATTTTTGAAGCGAATATGATATTTTGATATCAATTATGAATCGATTTGAAATGTAAAAGAGCCAACGATGTAATAATACGTAGTTATTAAAGAGACCGGGATCGGATATGGACATACTCTCTGTCGATACCGAACACCACTTTAATAACTATTATACGCGGAGTGTTGATCCAGAATGAAGTGGATGGTCTGGTGGACGCGTTGACTGAAGAAAGAGAACGATATTGGATGACCCCTGACATGACTAAAACAGGAGCCGCGCCGGGCCATTGAGGTTCGCCACCTCTAGCGGACACACTTCTTCGATACCATATTTATTACATTTGTGATTCGATTTGGGTGCACCCCTTGATTTGGGAGTGTTGTTTCGCGGTGTTGTTGTAGCTGCTGGCTATGCTCAACATCAGTCCGGATCACGCAACTACTAGTATCTTAGTTGGTATCGCCTCATGTACCTTGTCATACTGATTATCCTATTCGCGACCACTACATTATGTTTTGTGTTTTACCTATGGGGTACCCTCTGATAACCACCAGTTTACGGTGGAGCGGGGCTTACGGTGCTGTATAGACTATGGCATTATAAAATGTGTTAAGGGGGATTATGGTAACGCCTTAACGCTATTTTAATACTTTATATTACCGATAGGCGTTATCTACTTAGCGTACATTACTACATAGTAGATAGTTTAACGGATCCTTAAGAGATGGAAAATCCTGTAACATCTCTTGGGTTATTTCACGCACGTTGACACTGGATATGAGATGTCAAACCCCGTAAACATCTCTGACGCCGTTACACTCATATTTATTTACGATTGATTTAACTTTCATAAGGATATTTTAGTCCTGACTCGAGTGTTTTGTCTTTTCATTACGCTCGGGTCAGTCCTGAGTTTTACAGATTTTTGAAGATCCATTCTGGAGGATGAAGACGAAGATTTGGTATACTATTACTATTATTACCCTTGCATCGTGCTATCTGCTGCATTATTTTATTTGTTCTGTTGTATATGTATAACTCTGATAAATGTTGTATAAATAATTGTCAAAGTATAGTAAAAAACTTCATGAACTGTTTATTTGACTATTATATTTTATCTTTCCGCTGCGAGATTCTGTGTTGTTTCATTTCCTTTATTTCTCTTTCTCTTTTTCTTATTTACCCCAATAACTATCTGCCCTTTTGAATGGTTTGGAATCGACATGTATATTTGATTGTCGGTTTAAACTGTCCAAAAAGGCAGGTCGTTACAGTTGGTATCAAAGCTTTGGTTTAGCGATAACCTTAGCTTTGTGGGGTATGACTCTTTATAAGTAGGGTAGTAATACCCTATGAGGAGTCGCTGAGTGAATATATATATATATATGTGTGTGTGTGAGAGCGTATTTAGTGATATAAAATGTTTTATATTGTGTCGGTTGATTTGTTGAGTGGCTTATGGATTCTGGTCAATACGAGTAATTAACGTCATTGATAGGGATCTCTAAACACTTAAACAGAACAATTCGACATAGTATTGTTTTGAAATTGGGTAAATGAAATAATTTTACTCTAATTATATTTTATATGTAAAGAAAATTTTTCATAAATTATTGTGACTTATCTTGCTCACCTGGTTGTTAGGAATGAAAATATTGGTTATTATCATTAATTGGATATTGTAATCTAATAAGTAAGGTGAATTACAAAATGAACAATGATAAAACAACTTGTGGAATGTTTTAAGAAAGAAAATCCTATAAGAATATTTATAAAGGTGACTTATAAAATTAAAATTAGATTTAAATTGGAAAATATTGAATTTAAGACCCGGAGATTTTGGAAAATGGTTCTCAAAGTTTCGAAGAAATATATAGTAATATTAGTTGGAAATTGTTTATGGAAATATTTTGAAAGGATTTTAAGAAGGAATGAATTCAGTACTCCTCTCTTCTGTCGCTGGAAAATAATTTCAGTGATGACTGCGCAGCATCATCGACGTTCATTTTCGAGTCTCAAAGTGGGGGAGACTTCTAAGAAGCTTTGCTTTTCTTCGAAATTATTTTGGGTAAATGGATTTTGGTTTAAACCCCAAAGGTATGATTTGATATATTTAAAAGGATTTAAGTATATGTTTATTTCAAACTTTTTGGAAAGAACCGGGCATTAAAATTCTAAGTTATGTTAATTAGGAATTTTCAAATTATTTGAATGAAATGTGAATAACCAGAATTTATAAAATAAGAGGATTAAGATATCTAAGCTATAGTTTGGGAAAACTTTAAAGTTGAAAGGTAAAGAGGATTTAAATAAAGTAAATTTGCGAACATTCTAATTAAGTAAAATGAAGTTCTATAAATTTGTATAATACCAAATTTGCATTCTAATAACATATAATATGACTTACCAAATATTAAGAAGTTGAAATGATGTTTTGGATATGTAATGAGATATTGTATAAATAAACAGAACCTGAAAGTAATTGAAATATACAAGTAAGGAAAACTCAAAAGGAATTAAAATGTATATAAATGAATTTTTTTTTTGGTTGTAATGAAAATGTTATATACTTAAATATAACCTGAATGATGAATGGATAAATGGAACAAGTAAGTGAACTTAAGAAAGAAGACAAATGAATTGTATAATATCTCTATGTAAATCGGTTATAGAAAATAAATATAAATTGCATAGAGAAAAATTTTGAATTTGTAACTTTGAGATAACCGTAAAATAAGAAAATTCATATATGAGAAGTTAGACTTTTATAGGATGATCAATAAACTAAAGTGCTGGTTAATAAAATGTTCCATAAATAAATTTGTTATTAACTAAAATTATGAAATTGAAGTAAATGAAAACAAAAGAATTTGGTATAGTTAAGAATCAATTGGAAAATGAAATTGAATTTAATTAACTTATATAGAATGTTTAAAATGAACTTGAGTAAGCAAATTCTTTGATATGATGTTTAAGAAAAGATAATGTTAAAGAATATTCTATATAAAGAAATGAATATACTAACTGAATAATGGATTGTGAGTAATTAAGTGGAAAAAAAAGAAATCGATAAAATAATTTAGTATAGATAAATTGGATAGAAATCCATTGGAAGATAATACGTGAGATTGACGCATATTATTTTATTCGCATAACGATTTGATCCAAATTCGAGCACAAAATTTCGAGATGATTTATATCGATCCAAGTTAGGATTTTTCGCTCGATTTTCGACGGCGAACCCTGGATATGGATTTTTGGTTTGATTCTAGAATTCTCTATCATACTATACGCTATGCAAGGAGAGTAACAGTTTCCAATCAAGGAACCAAATCCGAGTCCGCACTAGAGAGTCGGGTGAACGATACTAGTTTGGAAGTGAAATTGTGTGATCGAATAAGCGATTAGATTGATATTGCTCACGAATGATATATGTACGGCTTACGGACTTAATTAAAGTTAATATTGGAAATATATGATGCCAGATATAAAATGATTCTTTTAAATTTATATAACAGGATATATATATAAAAGAGATAAACCAAATTGAATGTAAAATTAAAAATTTGGTTATGTTGGGTACGATTTGGTTGTTATATGATTGTTAGTTGATTGTATATATAATTCATTAAGTGTTAATGAAATTGAAAGCTATAAGTTATTGAAATCAAATCGGAAGTTAAATGAATTTAAATAGAATTTAATTTGATTCAAATTGGAAGTGAACTAATGTAAATATAAATTAGTGAATGTTAACTAATTGAATTGAGAATGAATGTTAGTAAAATCCAACGTTAATGAATCAAATGTGATTAAATTTGAAACCAAGTGAATAAATATTAATTAGAAGTGAATTTATATTGATTGATTATGGATTTGTTGGATGATAGTTGGATGATAATTGATTTGGTGGATGCATTTGTTGTTTTGTTGCATTTGCTATGTTGGCACATGTAGTTGTTATGTTGCTATATGGTGTATATTGATACTATTCTCATATATGCATGATTCTCATTGTTTGTTGAGTGTTAGTGGGTGCGGATTGCGCTTGATTCGCATTTGGAGCTCGCTTTCGCGCTATATTAGTCGTATATGCTCGCTAATAAAATATAAGGTACATGTTTATTTTGTCATTGGATTTGGTGATTTTTGATGAGCCACTTGGCTTTTGATTTTCTTTTGTTGGTTTGGGGCCCGTAGTGGCGTTTTGTAGCTGTACCGATCGAGCCACGCAAAGGAGACTCTGCCGAAATTTTTCGTAAATTCGGGTGTTGGAAAATTTTTCAAGTTTTAATTTTTTTTTTATAACTTGTTTTGATAACTAACTTTTAAAGTTAGAAAGCCGTTCGGAGTAACTTAGTGGAAGCGTATTTATGACTTTATAAATGGAATTTCATTGTTTTATAAGTTGGTAACTTTGAATAAAAATATATCTAATGTTGAATTCTATACTTAGTTCCTTTTCCCTTCTTTTTCCTTTTTGGGGACGAAAAGTTTTGAGTGGGGGAGAGTGTAAAGACCCGTAAATTTTCGATAATTAAAATAGCAAATTTAATAAGATTTCGTGATTTAGTGTTAGAAAAAAATTGTAAGTCGTTTGGAATAATAATAAATGTTGAATCCATTGAGTATAATAGAGTAATTGATTGATAAGTAAAATCTATTTAAAATCAAATATTGAATATTGAACGGGTAAATTGTTTAAATTAAATATTTAAAACTTATTGAATAATTGAATAACTGTAAAATGAAAATAGCGTTCTAAATTGTGAATTGGTTTTAAAAGTTGAATCTTATAAGTTCAATTTCAACATTTCAAAAGATAATGAATTATTGGATAAGCGAAATTGTTTAAATTTAATATTTGGAATTCATTGAATAATTTAATAACGGGAATTGAATAACTGTTTTAATGAAAATGGTTGTTCTATAAATTGAATTTGTTAAATTTTATAAATTCATTTTGAATATTTCAAAAGATAGTGATTTAAGAATAATCAAATTTAACTAAATTTAATATTACAAATGTTTGAATAATTAAATTCCGAATTTGATACGATTAATTTGATATGTAAATTTAATATATGAAAATAGAGTGAATAATTGAAATTTGATTTAATATGATTCAAATTGGTTTCCAAAGTGAATGTAAGTTATATCGGGATTATAATGGAGTTAATAAGATTTTAAAATTGGAATTTATTGGATAATTGAATAACGGGTTTAATATGATTAAAAATGATTTGTAAAATTTTATTTTATCATATTAAAGTTAGGATGATGTTGTAGAACTTTTAAAATCGAATTAAAAGTAAATTTGTGAAAATTGAATATTTTAATATTTAATTATCGACTGAAAATAGCCAATTTTCGAACAGTCTCAGAATGGGACGAAACTAGTTCCATTGGATCCGTAATAATTTGTTATTATCGGATTTCAATTTTCGTAGCAATCAGAGTTGTCGTTTGACCGTGGCAGCTCGAAACGCGTTGAAATTGTTTTAATATTAATTTGGCGAGTTAAAATAGTCATTTTTCAAACGGTCTCGGATTTCGACGAAACCAGTTTCATCGAATTCGTAATGTGATATTATTGTAAGGTTTCAAATTTCAAGCCAATCGGATTTACCGTTTGTCCGGGGCAAGCCAAAACGCCTAGAAATTCGTTTAATCGGTTTAATTTAAAATTGACCGTTTATAGCCATATCTCACACAGATGATCGAATTAGCTTCCGAAACCTATTCCATTGTGTCCGGAACGCGGGTTGAACACTAGAAATGTCGGACACCTCGCGTAAATCGAAGTTCGAACATCCGGAATGATTAGAGTTCGTTGTTTCCTATAAATAGCCCATTGTCTTCATAAATTTGGAAAAAATTATAAACTAGGGTTTCAATTAGCTGCAAGCCGTCGGCCTTAAGCAATTCAATGGCCAGAAATTCGTATGCTTCCCCTTCAATTTTCTCCAAATCCGTTAAGAATTATCAAAAATGTTTAACTACAATTTCGTAGAGGGCAACGAGTACTATCAGTTCAACGGTCACGATCGAAAACAAAGAGGTGGATCGACGGGAAATGGAGCTGGAAGGCGCCGCGGTCGCGCACGCATTTCGAGGCCATAAGGGGACCGAGCTCCACCTGGTTTCGGCCGAGTATAGGCGTGGTGATGGGCGGCGAAGTGGAGGTTGTTGATCGTCTTCATAGTCAACGATGTGGGTGCGGCCGTGAACCCTAGTTGCGTGAATTGGGTTTGTGCGTGCATATATATTTTGCCCGGAGACGAACGAAGATGGAAGAAGGGGGGTTGCGGCCAGGATCTGATGAGGCGGAATGGACGGCAGATGTTGGATAAGGGTAAAAAATTAAATTAAAGTCGTAAATTTTATTTATATTATAATTCGAATAAACTTTAAACTATCATAATTTTGTCATACGAGGTCGGAATCGGACGTAACAAGTTGCGTTGCGTTCGTATTGTCGAATACTAAGCTATGGAATTGGATTGGAATCATTTGGAGCTAGAGAAAATTTTGGTTAAATCGAACGTCGTTCGATTTGATTTAAAATCGGAAAAGCAAGGTGAGTGTTTTATAACGCTCACACCGTACTAAATATCTTTATGCTAGTTAAGTTTTGACATTATGAAGTGTTATGTTTTGTTTGTCGTTGTTTGATAAAATTTAATTGTCATATAGCTTGTCATTTGAATTAACCGTTGAAATTAAATCGACCGTTAAAATTGAAATTGAAATTGAATTGCGATTATATTACCCGACATTGATAACTATGAAATTGCCATGAATTGTATTGTCTATTGGATGATTTATTTCGATGGATGCTATTGGTTGATATTTAAATGTTTGGATGTTTATTTGCTTATATATATAACTTGTTATGCATACATATGACACTACGATTTGATTTAAGTGATATATATTCATCCCTGACATTTAATTGAAATAAATAATTACTTGGCCATAGGATAGAAAATTATATACGGACACCGGATTGGCTAAATTAATAATTTTTAAAAATCGTTGATTTGAAATTTATTTAAATGTTTGGATTTAAAAGTTATAAATAGAAATTAATTTATAGAAATCGAATTTATCGAAAAATTGAGTTTGGAATGTTGAAATAAATTTTGATTAAAAGAAATTGTTAAATAATTTAAGTTGTGACTTTGAAATTTAAATTCGGATCTGATTGAATTTCGAAAATTAATTTGTTTAAAGATTGAACCTAAATTCGAGATTTGAATATTACTAAGCGAAAGTGATATAAAAATCGATATTTTGAAATTGAGCTTGAAATTGAATCATATTTGAAATTTGGATTTAAAACTTGAATATTGATGGATAATTTTGTTAAGTGTTATAAATGGATATTTTGAAAAATCAAGCTCCAAATCGATATAAATTGAAATTGAATAAATTAAAGTTGAATATAAAATTGAATAAATCTGAAGTCAAAGTTGACATTGATTTGAATTGAAATCGAAATTGAATCGGTAGAATGGAAATTGAAATTGATTTGAATTGGGAAGTTATAAATTGAAATGGTTTGATTTTGAAGCTGTTTTATTTTGTTTTCCAAATTACTCGGTTATATAAACCATTTTGAATACCTAAACTATTTTAATCTATTTTAAATCTACTTAACCCAATTTAAATTATTTTAAACTAATTTTCTATTTCAAATCCATTTTAAGATTTTAGGTATTTAACTATTTTAATTATTTAAAACCACTTTTAAAACTACTTAAAACTATTTTCTAAAACTCGAAACTGGTTAATAAGGTGGAATGTTTATGTTTAAATCTTGAATTTGTATACGAATTGGATTAAATGAAGTTGCAACCTAAATTGAAATTCGAAATGATTTTGAAATCGCAATGAGATATTGATGCGAAAATTGATTTTTGAAATGAAATCTTACATTCGAATAGATACGATGATATTTGAACTGGATTTGATTTTTGAAGCGAATATGATATTTTGATATCAATTATGAATCGATTTGAAATGTAAAAGAGCCAACGGTGTAATAATACGTAGTTATTAAAGAGACCGGGATCGGATATGGACATACTCTCTGTCGATAACGAACACCACTTTAATAACTATTATACGCGGAGTGTTGATCCAGAATGAAGTGGATGGTCTGGTGGATGCGTTGACTGAAGAAAGAGAACGATATTGGATGACCCCTGACATGACTAAAGCAGGAGCCGCGCCGGGCCATTGAGGTTCGCCACCTCTAGTGGACACACTTCTTCGATACCATATCTATTACATTTGTGATTCGATTTGGGTGCACCCCTTGATTTGGGAGTGTTGTTTCGCGGTGTTGGGGTAGCTGCTGGCTATGCTCAACATCAGTCCGGATCACGCAACTACTAGTATCCTAGTTGGTATCGCCTCATGAACCTTGTCATACTGATTATCCTATTCGCGACCACTACGTTATGTTTTTTGTTATACCTATGGGATACCCTCTGATAACCACCAGTTTACGGTGGGGCTTACGGTGCTGTATAGACTATGGCATTATAAAATGTGTTAAGGGGGATTATGGTAACGCCTTAACGCTATTTTAATACTTTATATTACTGATAGGCATTATCTACTTAGCATACATTACTACATAGTAGATAGTTTAACAGATCCTTAAGAGATGGAAAATCCCGTAACATCTCTTGAGTTATTTCACGCACGTTGACACTGGATATGAGATGTCAAACCCCGTAAACATCTCTGACGCCGTTACACTCATATTTATTTACGATTAATTTAACTTTCATAAGGATATTTTAGTCCTGACTCGAGTGTTTTGTCTTTTCATTACGCTCGGGTCAGTCCTGAGTTTTACAGATTTTTGAAGATCCATTCTGGATGAGGACGAAGATTTGGTATACTATTACTATTATTACCCTTGCATCATGCTATCTGCTACATTATTTTATTTGTTCTCTTGTATATGTATAACTCTGATAAATGTTGTATAAATAATTGTCAAAGTATAGTAAACAACTTCATGAACGTATTATTTGACTATTATATTTTATCTTTCCGCTGCGAGATTCTGTGTTGTTTCATTTCCTTTATTTCTCTTTCTCTTTTTCTTATTTACCCCAATAACTATCTGCCCTTTTGAATGGTTTGGAATCGACATGTATATTTCTGATTGTCGGTTTAAACTGTCCAAAAAGGCAGGTCGTTACAGGGTTAAATGACATATGTTGGTAAATATGAATTAAAAGTTCTAAAATTTTTATTGGGGTTTAAGTAGTAGTTTAATTCATTGTAATGAAGTGTGTGACAATGTAAATTTCTATAAACTACCTAGTTTTATAATTTTGAATAAAAATGTATTGTTTGAAGTAACAAGGAATATTCTTAAAAGAAATAGATGTTTAAAATAAAGATGTTTACCGTATTTTGTACTATTTATTTAAATAAAAACAAAAATATAATTCCTTGTAATTCCAAACACAACACGGATCTCCTTTCAGATAAGTTACAGAAATTTACAGTGTTAACATTTCCTTTTGGGGAAAGGTGTAATTGTAATGCATTAAAATGTAAATATCCTAAGTATAAACCTAGGAATTGCAAGTGGTAGTAATAATAGCAGTCTAATTATGAAGCAAATATATGCAATAATGACAAATTGGAAATTAAATAATAAACGACGAGATGTAGGTAAAGTAATAAATAAGTAAGTAAGAAAATTTAGTAATCAAAGGGAAGATAGTTAGAATTGAAAAGGAACAGTAAAATAGATCTAAAGAAATAAACGGGAGGTAAGAAGTAAAAGATATTCAAATATTTTGATTTAAAAGTATGCGGTAAATAACATTAACTTAATATTAATGAATCAAGGAGCCGGTTGTGTAAAAATAACTAAATATTAACAATTGATCAATGGAGGCGTAGTAAATAAACAAGCATGAACACATATATAGCCTCAAGTGTGCGTTTATGATGAGTGTGAATTATTGAATGTAGCCAATAGGTTAGACTAAATAAGAATAACTAGTCGTTAAAATGGGTTGGAATGTGAGGTCAGTAGTACTACACAGCAGAAGTCTGCCCATTGCAAGATTCTACCAGTAGTTGTGTATACATTATACTAGTGTGGGGTATATCCAACTATAGGACCCGTGGAGATATACGTTCGTGTATAGGTGAAGGGAATATCCAAGTTAGGACGGTTCTCCCTGGTCGAAGTGACAAAGGACAAGTGAAGTCTACTTCAACCTTTTAATGGGTATGTTTTTTAAGTAATCGAACGAGCATTTCCTAGATTGTATTAGGCAATCTAATGAGATGGTGGGCTAGGTTTGGTGCTATGATAGTGAGCTTGATACCAAATATGAGGAGTAGGAGTTGTTTACATAGTTCGAGATCATCATCGGTCTTGAGCGGTCAGCAGAAAGATGGGGGTTATGCTCGAATGGACTACACCTCGTACTAGTATAGATCCCATTTAGGACATGCATTGTCTCACGGTTATTTGCTAGTTTGTTTGTTGTTCGATGGCAAGGATAGATAACCCTCTGGTAGAGGTATTTTGAAAATGAATAGAATACGGCTAAACTAATGTGACACCATTATTAGGCACTACAGGGGTTCCCTGGTATGCACGATGTAACGACCCGCCTTTTTGACCATCGAAAGTCAAAACCGAATACTGCTACAGTGTTCAAATATCAAAGATCCAATCGACAAAAGGGCAAATTGTTAGGGTAAACAAAAAGAAAGGAATAGAGAATAGAGAAAATCAGAATCTCATAGTGGAATTGACAACATATAATATAACAAGGACAGTAAAAACTATCACTCCAAAAATACAAAGTATATCAGAGTTAAAAACAAACCTTATCAACTAGATAGTTATAAAAACCTGGTCTTACAAATGTTGATATGGATATTGTATAATAAGTGGAAAATAAACACTACAATAGTTGAACTTTCAGCTTGGCCTCTTTACGTGCTTTGGATCTAGTCATTTCCGGCAAAGGATAACAAAACTCAAAGATTAACAAAGCATTTTTAAGGCGACGATACACCATGAAGATAGATGAATCCGATAATTAATAAATCAACTATTACGAATAATTAAATGGTCATATATGGAAATTAAATATCATATATTTAACACTACTCATCGATTCCAAACAAGTGCTAACTCTTGGTTGAAAATAAAGCCAAACAAGTTGAGATGGTTTTGCCTCCAGGCATCACCTTAACGATATTATTGACCTTCGAGATAGAACGAGTCCAATCCTCAACGTTTAGCGTTGAAAGTATGACTAGATCCTTAACATATAAGCGATATCGCTTACGAAAATTTTTCCACAACCAAATCGATCTTTACTTTTAAAAAGTGAACTCGTTCTTGATTTCCATATTTCAATACTGGCAAAAACACTTTGGAAATACTCTTCAAAAACATTCTTTTGAAAGATAAACTTATAATACTATGTGTATTAAAAAAAGGTCAAAAACAAATGTCATTAAAACATTGTTTACTATAAACCCAAAACAATTTACACTTAGCTTTATTTATAAATAATTCTTTTTAAAGAATTTTCTCATTTATAAACCATTATTTATAAATTTAAAACAATTTTAATTATTCCAAAAGGTAATTAATCACATTCATAACCTCTTTTAAGTAAGCAAATCAATTGTTTTTAATAAAATAGTTAATTATTTCCAAACAAATTATATCATCGGTAAATTAACTTTAAAACCTTTATTAAATCAATTAATGAACTTTAAAACACTTTCATTATATTAGTTAATTTACATTAATCACTTTATTACATCATTTAATTAACTTCAAATGTCATTGATTAAAAGGATTTATTACATCCAAATAATCATTAATTAAAATGAATAATTAATCTCAAAAATCATTAATTAAATTGATTAATAAATTTTTTAAATATAATTAATTATAATTATTAATTAAGTTCAAATAATCATAAATTAATTGGATTAATTAAATTCAAACCTCATTAGTTAAAACGATAAATTAAAACATCATTTGTCAAAATAATTATTAACTTTAAACCATCATTAATTGAAATGATTAACCAAATTTCAAAAATCATTAGTTAAAAAAATTAACTAAATTTGAAACAATCATTAATTAGAGTTCAAAACCATTAATTAAAATAACTTAATTAATATTCAAATCTCATTAATCATATAGATTAATAAATTTCGAACATAATTATTAAAATTATTAATTACATTCACATATCAGAAATTAGGATGATTAATTAAAATAAAATATCATTAATTACAATGATTAATTACTTTTAAATATCATTAATTAATTTGATTATTAATTTTATAATATCATTAACTAAAATAATTAATTAAATTCAAATATCATTACTTAAAATGATTAATTAAATCCAAATCTCATTAATAAAAAATATTAATTAATTTTAAACATCATTAGTTAAAATGATTAATTAATTTAAATTACCATTAATCAAAATAATCAATGAATTTCAAACATCTATTATGTGAATATACAAGCTTAAGTTCAAAACACACACGACAGGGTTTTGGGAATGAAAATTAATAAATGAAAATATAGCAAAAATCGCTATAATGATACTTAAATAATTTAAATGGAATATCAAGATTTATTTCAATTAAATATCAATATAGCAGCATAAGAATGCAAATAAATAATTGTTGACGAGAAACACCTTAGGGTCTCTCTGCAATTTCTCCCTGCAAAACAATGGTTAAAGACATTATAAATAATCATATGGGTTCATAACAATCAACTTAATATGCCATCCATTTTTTAAACAGAAATTTAATTAGACAATCAATCAAATAATTTAACTAATATCCAAGCAATCAGTAAATTTGTATAGCATCATAGATATGATACATAAAATTTAGATGTGAGTTAAAGTCACATTGATTCCAGTTTTCGCCGAAGCGTTCCGGTTTAGACTAAAACCGAACGGACGTTTGATTTTAGCCAAAATTTCCACTAGCTCCAAATCCAACCAAACTAACTCCATTGCATATCCATTGGTGCTATGAGTCCAACATAAGAGATGGCATTCGGTTCTGACCTCATATATGTGAGATACACATTTTACAAATTATCGATTAAATTAAATTAATTAATAACTGATTAAAAATCATTACTTAACTAAATCGCTCAATAATCATTCGCTTATCCTCCATCTTCCCTCTTGTGCACATAAGATATCCAACCCACCATGGCCATGCACACATATGCAATGATATGGAGCTCTGGATCTCCGTTTGATGAACCGTTTCCACCGTTGAACTTCCCTATGCACGAGCTTCCTGACCATCCCAACAAACTCAAGCCTGCACCTACCCTCTAATATCCAACCAGGCGGCTCCACCCGCTACCTTAGAACAACGCGATTAAAAAAAGACTATCGCGCCACATCGAAATTCGGCCAACGCTGCTCTCCGACCCACGAACTCAATGCCACACTCGTAACGAGCTAAAATCGCCTGAATCAAACATGAATTCATACCCAAGGTCATAGCTGCTCACGCGAAACCCTTCTCCACATTGCTGCACTGTCCTAGCTTACCTCTAAATCGAAGGCCATCAAAATACAAACATAACGGATCAAGTTTCAAGATTTTTAATTTACTAAGATATTTGATTTTGATTTTTAATGATGTAGCCTTTTTTATTATAGTTTACTGGAACCTGATCTATAGGGGATAGAGGGAAAAGTGGAAGTGATGGGGGTAAGGGAGGTTATGGGATAGAAAACGTAGGGTATGGGCTATAAACTAGAGCATATATTTATATGATTTTAATATATTCAACATCATACCCAAAAATCTCGAACTCCAATCGAGGCGTGCCGATAGGCGTTTTATACTAAATTCCCCTACTCCAAACTCAATGGGACTAGTTTCGAGACATAATTCCAAAGTATATGGAAGTTAGCCTTTTAAATCAAATTATATCTGAAATTAATTGCTAAGCGTTTCGAGCTCGTATGACCACACAGTATGTTCGATCATTACAAAAATCGATGGTGTTCAATAATTTATTATTCCGAATCTAATGGCTCTTCGTTAAAATTCGAGACTGTGCCCCTGAATTTTAATTTCATATTTTTGAATATCGTTTTATATTTTCGATCTAATTATCGATATTTACCCGATCTTTTTATATTTTATAAATAAATCTACAAATTGAATCCATCAATATTATTTATTGATTAAAAGGAGATAAATAATACTATTATTTAATTTAAAATTCAAATATTTAAATGATTAATCATATTTGAATTAAAATTATTAATTCCCAAAAATCCTGTAATTTAATTATTTAAAATTAATTAAACATTTAAAATTAAATGATTAAAGTTATGGGTTGTTACAAACGACGATGAGGCTGTGATACTAAATTAACGATGGATCTTGATGAGGTGCTGGGTTATAGATACTAGTAGGGAAGTATCTTGGCCCAAAGGGGGATTGTGGTACTTACACACACACACACGTATACATGTATGTAGTTTTTGTCAGTGGATGGGGCGTATCATACGCATATGCATACGTGGAGTCAAGATGACTAAGTAAAAAAATAGACATAACATGTATGGAAGGAAATTGGCACAGACTAGTATTATGTATAATATGTATAATTTAGCAGTCACTAGAATGTTGTTCTGGCCTACTCCTATTACAATCCACATCATTGCTTTAACGGACAGGTACCGATAAAAAGTAGGAAAGGTGGAAGGACATATTTCCTTATGCATGCTCAACACTAACAAGGAAACTAAAGGTTAAAGGTGTCAGCTTTAGTCAGTAATCACATATTGAATTATACTTTACCATTCCATCGTAAGTTCATATCGATAGTGCTCTGATTGCTTTTGTTATTTGCAGGATACCAAAAACTGATGATCACATAAATATTTACATAATATACAACAACAATTAGAGTTATATAGACAATACATCACATATTAGACAGTTATAAACACCTGTCTAGTTAATACAACTCAATACAACACAAGCAAATAACTCAGAGATACCAACACAGCGGAACTATATATATATATATCTACAACGCTGAAGCCTCCTACTCCATTGCTCCTCCAGAATTCGTCAATGCAAACCTGAATCCCTTGGCTACCCGTAAAAATTTGGGTACCCGAGAGTTTATGAAAAACAAAAATAAACTCCGGGTCATACATGGGTCTGGTATGAGTAACAGGTTAAAGTTGCTTAATTTTGAAAATCCTTTGAAAACAAAAGGTATCACGTAAGACTCCCCACAAATAAACATGGGAAAGTTTTTACCTTACGCTAACCAAAACATTTGATAGGAAATTCTATGATATTATAATAGGTCTAGGGTTTTCAAGTAAATAGAAAATAACCGAAATTGTTACATTCATTAAATTCTAGCTACTAGCCACAAAAGTGGGTAATACAATCAAAACCGTGGGCACTTATTGGATTTTGGATTCTATACAATGGCAGGGCTACTAGGGTACCGCCTGTCGCAGTACGTGGCCTAGATCAACGTACCGAGAATCACTCCCGACCCCCTGCAACACAAGGCCGGAACCATTCCTTACTGAACAGTCCCGAACAAGATAAACCCCGGCAGTTGTTGCAATCAACCACCCACACAGCCGAAAATAAAGGGACATCTAGATAGGGGAATATCCTTGTCCTGCTTGGGCATGACCCACCTAACCTTGCTGCACCTTCCCTGTTTTAGCCATTCCCGGTTGATGAGGCTTGAGGTTACGATTACCTTTAGAGAACATATTTCTTAGAATGCTCATCGCCCACCTGACGATGTTCTGAAAGCATTCAATCCATACAAGTTCGTTCCGGGTTTGAACGAAACCGAAGGCATTATCTCGTTATACTCATTTTGGAATCACCCTCAGAGTTAACGACGATAACCCTTGCACTCTGAATCTTCATCTTCACTTCATATTCATGACCTATCGTTAATTTGGAATCGATGTGGTTTTCGGATGTTCCAAATGTGGAAAACCGATCCCGGTCTCATCGAAATCCAAAACGTGTCTTTTAAGGCCAAGTTGTCTATTTAGTCTTAACAGTTTAATTCAATATAATCAATATACACACAGATGGATAATTCATAATATCGCAATAGATAATCATAGATAATCTCATAAACAGATAATCAATATTATCATCCAAACAGATAATTAAATATTATCATATTTAAACCAAACATCCATATCACATAGATATTATTCATCTCATATCTGAGATCACAATCATCTAATGAAATATCAATATCATTCATCCATAAGCAATGATTTATAATCTTACCATTTGTAATTAATTTAAAATGAATTAAATTAACTACTTCAATCTCTAATTAATTTAAAGTAAATTAAATTAATTCTTTATCTATAAATCCTGCTTATATAATCGTTAATTAACTATAAATCAAATTAGTTAATTAATCTCTAGATATTCATCTTGATTTACACCTTTGATTAATCATTTTCTAATTACAGTAAGTAATTAGTCTTTAATTAATTTTATAAATTAATTATTCTAAATCATTTATACTAATTAACATTTAATTACTTCATTTATAATTGATTACGATGTAAGCATAAAGAAGGCGTCTTCATGAGCTTCATGTATTCGTTGGTTGTTCCACGGGATGGACTATCATCGGTGCCGATTGTGAATGGATTTGAGGATGTCTTTGACGAGGTCAAAGGGTTACCGCCGCATAGAGAGATCGAGTTTTGTATCGATCTAGTTGAAGGAGCCAGACCTGTTGTGATGCCTCTTAGGCGGATGGCGCCTAGGGAACAGCAAGAGTTGAAGGTGCAAGTTGATGACCTTTTGCAGAAAGGACTCATTCGGCGTAGTGTGTCCGAATGGGGTGCACCAGTTGTGTTTGCAACCAAAGCGGATGGATCGTTGAGGTTGTGTGTGGATTATCGTGAGCTGAATAAAGTGACTAAGAAGAACAAGTATCCATTGCCGAGAATAGATGACTTGTTTGATCAGCTTCACGAAGCTAAGGTGTTTTCTCAGATGGATTTGGCAACGGGATTTCACCAGTTGAGAGTGGAAAAGGATAGTGTGCCGAAGACTGCTTTCAGGACACCATCCGGTTTCTTTGAGTGGCTGGTGATGCCGTTTGGATTGACCAATGCACCAGCATATTTTTTTGAATCTTATGAATAGAGTGTTCAGAGATCAGTTGAATAAGTTCGTACTCGTGTTCGGGGATGATATTTTGATTTATTCCAGAACTGAAGAAGAGCACAAGACGCACTTGCGGATTGTTTTGGAAATCTTGCGGAAACATCAGCTGAGGGCTAAGTTTTCGAAGTTTCACTTCTGGAAGGGTGAAGTGAGGTTCTTAGGTCATATTATCTCTGGAAATGGAATAACGGTTGATCCCGCTAAGGTGGCAGCAATCCAGGATTGGGTTTGTTAACGCTAAAATTTGAACGCTAACACCCCGGTGTATGAAGTGAGATCGTGAAAGCACCACCCGATAACTCGGGAACAGATTATAAGTAGATAATAGTGAAAAAACAGTAAACAGCAGCAATTTTATAGTGGTTCGGCTTAAGAGATAGCCTACGTCCACTTTGAATATCTTTATTGACAATTTGATTACAAGTCAATGCAGTTGCACTTTGATTTCAACACACTCTGAGTTTCAAGTGACTTAGAACAAGTAGCCTAAACTTCAATGTCGATCCAAATCTTTGAACACATGTTTGATATGTTTGATTTCTTCGTGAAGTTCCTTGAAGATGTTGAAGTAGTTCAGAATGCAGCAGAGTAACGGCGCTTGAAATAAATGAGCCAAAAGTCCTTTGCTAGTTGGAGCTAGGGTCGTATTTATAGGCATTTTTCGGAGTTAGGTCGTAGGTCGTGACCGACCTAAGTTAGGTCGTAGGTCGCGACTGACCTAAGATACACTGTCTTCTCTTTCACAAGAACACGCATGCTGATTTACTCAAGTTCTAGGTCGTGAGCGACCTTACTAGTAGCGGCATAGAAAAGGCGGCCTTCTAATGCAATGTCCTTAGGTCGTGAGCGACCTATCTTAGGTCGTGAGAGTACCATAGGTCGCAGCTTCCCTTAGGTCGCAGAGTTCTGTAGGTCGCAGCTTCCCTTAGGCCGCAGCTACTTTTAGGTCACTTGATAAGTTAAGTCGCTAGGCCGCTCCATCTCTTAGGTCGCTACTAGTAAGGTCGCTCACGACCTAGAACTTGTGTAAATCAGCATGCGTGTTCTTGTGAAAGAGAAGACAGTGTATCTTAGGTCAGTCGCGACCTACGACCTAACTTAGGTCGGTCACGACCTACGACCTAACTCCGAAAAATGCCTATAAATACGACCCTAGCTCCAACTAGCAAAGGACTTTTGGCTCATTCATTAGGTCGCTAGGTCGCATTATCCTTTAGGTCGCTAGGTCGCATTATCCTTTAGGTCGCTAGGTCTCTTAGGTCATTGGTCTAGTTAGGTCGTTGGTCTAGTTAGGTCGTTGGTCTAGTTAGGTCGCTCCACATTTTCCAGTTTCCAACGAAGAGGAGTTAACATTTGCCCCTCGATGTACGTGCCTAGGTCATAGGTCGTGTGCTTCGATTCTCTTAACTCGAGCTCTGATGAGTTGTTAGGTCGCGAGCGACCTATCGAGAAAATTAGGTCGTGTGTGTCGATTCACATCTCACTTCCCTGGGGTATAAATGACATAGGTCGTTCCTCTTCCACTTCATCTGCTCTGAACTTCCTATTCGGCCATTATCAAGTTCTCAAGTTCTCGAAGGCAAATTCAACCCATTTAGCTGTCAATTTATCTTCACCAACATAATACGTAAGTGAATTCAATCTCTAACCCACAATAATCGCCATCCAATTGTGAATCCACGTTTTCCGCCTCGAGTCCAATTCATGTGTGGTGCCCTATTTTGAATGATTATTATGATCGATCTTTGATCGCCGTTCGATATGTCATCGTTGTGATTCAAGAAGGCACGGTAACATTAATGGATCGGAGGTATTTGGATTTGATTCCTGGATGATTCGGTGGCATGTAGGAATGATGAATTTTACGAAGGGGATGGTGGACTTGCTCATGAGTGATAACGGGTTAATGGGTTAGTGGAGAAGAAGGTGATTGGTGGAGGAAAGCGAGGTTTTTCGCTTGAGCGGGAGCTTGCTTAAGATCCTATTAGAACCGACCCATGAACCTGCGCGACCTATAGAACCTCGCGACCTAGGACTTTCGCGACCTAGGACTTAGGCGAAAGCGCATTTCTTTGAACTGCTGGGTTATTGGGTCTGGTGCAGAGAGGAAGTTAGGCGACCTAACAGATTTGAGTGACAAAAAATGCTTCACGACCTTAGGGCCCTTGAGACATAAAGAACATTTTCGACCTACGTTAGGTCGCTGAACGACCTAAAACTTGTACGACCTAATTTCTGCAGCATAGGTTTTTAGGTCGCAGCCGAGTTAGAACTTGATAAATTTGCATTGCTCTAGACCCCTTTCATTTGCACAGTGCGACCTAAAAGAGCTCTGACCTATACTAGGTCGTTGGTCGACCTAGGACTTGTGAAATTTTTGAGAGAATTTGATTGAACTGCTTGGACTTGAATCATTTGAAATTCATTACATTCCTTTGCAGATTGCCCTAACTTTTAATCTAACAACCTGTTTAAACATAACATTTGCAGAAAAATGGGACGAATATACTGTCACTGACCGCCCACATCGAATGACAGATTAGTCGATAAAGAATAATCAACTTAAATGAACTGTGTGAGTGAAATGCTGTGAATCAACCGACTCAAATGAAGTGTTAAAGCAAAGCTAAAATTTTGTTTGAATTAACACTGCGCTTGAGTTTTAAATTAACAAGTCCTGAAATCTCACAATCGATCAGTTGTCAATTAGTTCAATTTCAGTTATTTCGCTTGTTATTTTTATTAGTTTTGCACAACACTTCACACTTTTAGGAAACATGCACCTTCACACCTGAACATCCAGTTACTCATGTAGAATGACGTCTCAACAAGAAGAGAGGATAGAACACGTCGAAGGGGCTTTCCCGGTTGCTATTCCACTAGAGAACCCTCCGGAAAGAACTCCTACCCTTCTGAAACAGCGGGTGCTTAATCAATTATGCGTTCAATTTGGCATTGCCGAGGCAGAAGTTTTACTCCCTGGACCAAATGATTTTGCTGATAGACCACCTTCCGGTTTTGTTGCCATTAATCGCCAAATGTGCTTAAGTGGAGCAATTCCTCCCTTTAATGAATTTCTTCAACAAATCCTTCTTCGACTGACGATCTCTCCTTTCCAACTTCATCCCAATGGCTATGCCATTTTGATGGGATTGTGCGTTCTGTTCAGGAGAACTCTTGACCGTCTTTCGAGTTTTGAGGAAATCTGTTACCTGTGCACTTTTGCGAAGAACAAGGACCACCCTTCGATTGTACTTGTAAGAGGTGCGAGGAACCGTAAACTAATTTTGGATTTTCCGGAGAGTGCACATGGTTTTTTGAATCAATTCTTCTATATTCGTTGCCCCGCAGGATTTTACGCAGACTGGAGAATAGAAAGTGAGATCTTTTTTTCCTTCTCTCTTCAATTTCATCTTAAGTTTTTCATGGTTCGTATTGCTAGATGCTGATTCCATTCCTTGTTTTTACAGCACTTCCTCCTCCCTCTAGAGATTCCAGTCATAAACCAGTCTTTGAAAGGCTAAGCATTGTGGCTGCTGAAGAAAGGAGCGCAAAATTTCTATTGACAGATGAACTTCTTCATCGGTTTGAGCTTTTACATTCTTCCCGTTCTACTCAACTTCATGAAGTTCCGACTGAAGTTCCCGATTCTCCGATGAAAACTCCTGATGCCCCAGTCTCTATTAAAGAGCACATGCGGGGAGGAACCTCTATAGAAACTTCACTAGTAAAATGTTCCACTCCAAGGGATGATGCGGAGCCATCTGAAAAGCCTGCACTTGCCCCCATAACTGAAGAAGAGGAGTCCCTTCCTCGTACTGATAAGAACGTTGATCCTGGAGTTGATATTTTTGGGAGTTTAAGTGACATAATGGTCACTTCTCAAGAACTTTTTAGGGATGATGTTTCCAAAACTGTTTCTTCTGTAATTGAGGCGACATCTTCTCTACAACAAATGTCAACCCCTTCTACTCAAGTTATCACTACCTCTACTCCACAGAGTGGTCTGTAACTTGATGCATGTAGCTTACACGTTACACAACACTTAGGATTTTTCAGCACTTCTACGCATTCATCTTCTTATACTTTAAAGATTTCTAAAGCTTATTATTTTTATTTCAGATTCTCCAATGGGGCGCAGCAGTTCATATTATGATGATTTTCAGCGCTACGGGAGGCGTAGCCAATATGATTATAGGCGTCACCTCCCCTCTTACAGAGAATCGGATGAAGAGAGGGCCATCAGGAAAGCAGACGAGAGACGAGCATATGAAGAACGTCACCGAAGAGAACAAGAAAGACATGACCCTTCCCACAGAGATGATGATACCCAAAAAAGAAAGACTCACGATGAGAGAGGTAAAGGTCGCATGGAAGATTCTTCTAGCAAGCGGGCTAAACTTACTGAAGAAACAATGCCGGTAGTTTCTCAAAATGTTCCTGCTCAATCTCCTGCCCCCGTTCGTTCCGACATTCAAACAATCATCAACCGGCCCGCATACCAAGTTGGGCAAGGTCCTCCCACTCTTCAAAGTCGATTCCCTCAGTGGTGCCTGAGAGGGGTTCGATTTGATCTCGACTTGGTTCCTCTCGACAAATTGGCTATGCTGCAAAATCTTGATACTGTCAGGACCGATATTGAAAGAATGTCGAACTGGCAAAAACTTGTCGACGAGCTTCAGAGGGTTAACCGAGCCAATCTCGAGGCCATGCTCACAATGGAGAACGATAAGGCTGAGTGGCAGAAGACTCTCGAACAGCATGACGCCGAAATGAGAAGTATTGCTTCCTATAATGAAAAGCTGGAAGCGGAAGTAGAAAAGCTTAAGGAAGAATTAGCTACTTCGTCTACTCTCTATTCTCAAAAGGAGAGCATGCTTCAGCAACAAGTACGAGATGCGCATGCCAGTCAAAGGGCAGTCGAAGATAAGCTCACACACAAGGAGAAGGTCATAGAAGAATATCGCGCTGAAACTTTACAGCTGCGAGAACAGACCGGCTCTCAAAGCTTGGAGATAGAGATGTTAAAAGCTCGACTTGCTATGGCCGAAAAGGAGCGTGACGAGGCTGTTGCTGGTAAACTCGCGGCCGAAGAGGCCCATCAAGCAACCAAAGCTGACATTAGCTCCACATTATTTGATTTTTATCTGCACAGCATTTTGGGGCGTGGCAGCCTTGCCTTTCTAGGCCCTAAGTATGAAATTACATTAGCTGAAGTTTGGGAGGCAGCACTCGATATGCTAGGTGGTAAAGGTGCTGGCTACGCTGAGACAGCTCTTGAAGAGCATTATCTCGATGATGATGCCCGCGCCGCTCTTGCCAAGGGAAAAGAGCAACTCGCCAGGGTACGGGCCGGAATGGCGGAAGGGGAACGTTCTGAGAAAGAAATACTACCTACCACTTCTGAACGTCCTTTAGTTTCTTCCGAAGTGGACATTACAGGTTCCCGTGCTCATTCGCTGCCTCCTACAAGAACCGGGGTAATTACCCCTACCGACGATGAGGCTTTGGAGGATATCGGGGCTCAGAATTATGAGATTGAACTAACGAAGCAAACATCTTCAGGTAATTTTGACATTGGTCCGATTCAGGTGGATCGCTTGCTTACTCCTCAAAAGTTTGATGAGCTTCTCGATTACTTCTTGAATCTCGACGAACCCATATCTCCCTTCTTTCGGGGAGATACTAATATTTTTAATTTCTCTTCTTCTGCAGTTGAAACACCAAGTGCTGTGCAGACTTCACTTCCTCCGGTTATCCCTCCTCCGTCTCTTCAGGTGACTCCTCCTTCTGCTTCACAGCCCGGGTCACAAGAGGAGCAGATTGAGGCTCTTCATGGCTTGGATGACCCTATCGCTTCGCAAGAGCAGAAGGACGAGGGACTTGAAGGAGGCGAGATCTCTCCGGAGCGGACTCCTTCTGATGACGTAGTTTTGTCCGCTCTTGTTACTCCAGGGAGTGAGTCTTCTTCGAAGAGAAGAAAGAAGCACGGAACATCGAAGAGGAGGGGGAAGAAAATCATCACTACTGAAGAGGAACCGGAAGTTGTACCGGTTGCACCTCCCTCTCCTTCTTCCCTTATGCCTATAGATAGACCTGAAAAACTAATCATTCGGCCAGGCAAAGGGTCCAAAGGTGGTAAGAAGAAGTGAAGAGTCGGACTTCGGGCTTTTTGACTCCTTTTTTGTGTAATGGTCGGATGTTGTGCAGGCACCGGCCTCTGCTTTTTTTATTTTGAAACCTGTATCTGCAATTGAATAAAATGATCCTTTATTTGTACAGACACTTGTTTGAATTTGAGAATGCATTTATTATTCATTTTTGCACAAGTTTATTTATATGATATTGCGGTGAACTTGTGGTATGTTGCTTGAGCGTATTTTACCGATATAGCTATACCATTTTGTATGTAACTATACCATGTTGCCCCCATACCATAAGCTTGCTGCAATATTTTATACATTGAGGGGACTTGCACTCTTATTTTCTGAAGAGTAATTACTTCATTCTTGAAGAAATTTTTCGTAGAGTACGACTTCCTTCACATAAATTTTTACGCTTTGTCCTTCGAAGAAATCACTTTTTTTTTTACTTATGTATGCATTTTGCCAAGTGAATTCTTCTATGTGGTAAAGCGGGCCTCTGAAGGGTACTTCAACTTTCTTCCTCTTTTTTTTTTTTTTTTTTGAGGAAGGTTATTTTCTAGAATAGGTAAATCACTCTTCCTTTGAAAGTTAAAGTATGCCCTTGATGAGGATATATTTTTTTTGAAATAGAAATTTGTACTTCTGAGGAGGGATTTTTCACGTTTCAACACTTGGAAGTTTTATTTCAATCTTGGTGAAACGTGTACCTCCAAAGAATTGCGCCTTCGAAGAAAGCCTTTTCACGTTTCAACACTTGGAAGTTTTATTTCAATCTCGGTGAAACGTGGGCTTCCGAAGAAGTCTTTTCTTTTTTATTGTGTCCCCGGGAGGGGGTTGTACCTCTGAGGAGGGATTTTTCACGTTTCAACACTTGGGAGTTTTATTTCAATCTTGGCGAAACGTGTACCTCCAAAGAGTTGTGCCTTTGAAGAAAGCCTTTTCACGTTTCAACACTTGGAAGTTTTATTTCAATCTCGGTGAAACGTGGGCTTCCAGAAAGGTCTTTATTTTGTTTTGCATTTCAACTTTCGTGAAGTGAAATTCCGAAGAGCGGCTGTTACACTTCAACTCCTGGTGAAATGTGCCTCCGAAGAGGTCTTTATTTTGTTTGCATTTCAACTCTGGTGAAGTGAAATTCCGAAGAGCGGTCGTAACACTTCAACTCCTGGTGAAATGGGCCTCCGAAGAGGGCTTTTATTTTGTTTACATTTCAACTCTGGTGAAGTGAAATTCCGAAAGCGGTTGTTACACTTCAACTCCTGGTGAAATGTGCCTCAGAGAGGGTTTTCATCGCCTGGAAGTTACTCTCTCATGGTTGGGGGGTCATGACTCCTCCAATCTTTTTTGTTGAGTAGAGAACTTTCTTTTTTGTGGCGTATGACCCATTAGAGGTCTTTATCCTCCGAAGAGTTGTGCCTCCGAAGAGGATTTGTGCTGCCGATGATGGCTTTGGTTGTTCCCTTGTCCACTTGCTTATGCTTTTTCAGTGATCCTCTTTTTTTTTACAAGTGACTTGTTTAATCCAAGGAAATGTACTTCATTGTCAGGCAAGTTTGTGAGAACGAGCATCAGCTTCTTAATTGGATGTTTGTTTGTTCAAACGATCTCAATTTATTAGCAAAGGCCCGTTTCTGTCGAAATCATAGGCCGTTCAATTGAAGTACTTCCTATCTAGGATTTGAATTTGGAGCTTTTGTGACTTGAAATTTGGCGAGAATCACTGGGTCTTATTATGTGCAAGTTTCACTTCCATTGTCTGTAAAAATTTAAATCGACATTTCAGCAATACATTCTATGTACTTTTTATATCGAAAATAAAGCAAACATGTAATAATAACAAGGAACACAAGATTTATAGTGGATCGGCCAGGAAATTGGGCCTACATCCACTTTATATTTTTTCATTATTTACTTGCATCAGTTTTACAGTTGCCTTCAATTACAAGAATCATACATTCATAATTCTTTTTACAATATTTCGACAAAATTTTCAAGTAAAGTATGGACGCAAATGATTGCTGTTCCATGCCCTTGGAATTTGATCTCCTTCGACAGTAGTGAGTTTGAATGTGCCGTCAAGAAGCTTCTGACCTATGACATGCGGTCCTTCCCAATTTGGCCCAAACACGCCTATCGCTGTCATAATTCTCTTCAGGACTAGGTCTCCAATCTCAAAGTTGCGTTGGCGAACTTTGGAATTGAAATGTCTGGCTATCCTTTGCTGATGAGCTGCAATTCTGAGATTAGCCTCAGCTCTTTTTTCATCAAGGAGATCTAGCGCTTCAAGCTGTAGCTTTTCGTTTTCTGCTTGATTGAAATGGATTCTTCTATGTGAAGGGACCTCTATTTCTACCGGAATCATTGCCTCTGACCCATATGCCAATGAAAACGGGGTGTGCCCAGTTGCAGTTTTGTGAGTGGTTCTGTATGCCCATAGTGCCAGTGGTAGCTTATCGACCCAACCACCTTTCGCTCTTTCAAGTTGCTTTTTGATGGTTGACTTAATAATTTTGTTCACGGCTTCCACTTGCCCGTTTGCCTGCGGATGAGCCACTGCTGAGAAGCTTTTCTGGATTTTGAATTGCTTGCAAAAACCTTGGAATTCTTCACTTTCAAACTGAGTACCATTGTCTGTAATTATTTTTTGAGGCATTCCGTATCTGCAAATGATGTTTTTAGTCACAAAACTTATCATCTTCTTTGAGGTGATAGTAGCCAGTGGTTCAGCTTCTGCCCACTTAGTAAAATAATCTACATCAACAATGGCATATTTAATTCCAGATTTGGCAGTTGGTAACGGTCCTACAAGGTCTATCCCCCATATTGCAAATGGCCATGGACTGACCATCTGTGTGAGTTCAGTGGAAGGAGCTCTAGGAATTTTGGCGAATCTTTGGCATCTGTCACATTTTCGGGAATACTCTGCTGCATCTCGATTAATTTCTGGCCAAAAATATCCGTATCGGAGAATTTTCTTTGCTAATGTTTGGCCACCTGAATGATCACCACACTCTCCTCCGTGTACCTCTGCTAGGATTGCTTTGGACTCTTCCCTGGATACACATCGAAGTAATGGCATTGAGAATCCCCGTCTGTATAATCGGCCATCCTGGACTATGTATCGAGAGGCTTTTCTTAGTAGCTTTTGTCGTTCTTTTGAGTTCCCTGGTAAGGATCCATTGAGCAGATATTCTGTTATCGGAGTCATCCATGATTCTTGCTCTTGAGACATGCTCATGATCCAATCAATGTCCATCTCATCAATGCTAGGAGTCGACAGGACCTCCACTGGAGTTAACCCCAGAAATTGAGCTTCGCCTGTGCTAGAATACTTTGCGAGAGAATCTGCTTTCACGTTTTCTTCTCGAGGAATGTGACTTATCATGTAATGATCGAAATCACCCAGGAGTTCCCAAGCCTTTGACAAGTAGGCGGGCAGATTCCCCACTTTTGCTTGGAATTCCTTTTTGACTTGGCATACAATAAGTTGTGAATCACTGAATATCTGCAACGCTCGGATGTTTAATTCTTTAGCAATCTTTAAGCCAGCGATAAGGGCTTCGTATTCTGCTTCATTGTTTGTTGAAGGAAATTCCAATCTTAGTGCATAGCATAATGATCGGCCTTCAGGGGTCTCAAGTACAACTCCGGCTCCAGAACAGTAGTCGTTTCTCGCACCATCAACATATAACTTCCATTAGATTGGGGAATCGTCGACCGTTTTCTCCTCACTGTTACCCTTATCTGTGAATTCTGCGATGAAATCCGCTAAAGCTTGTCCATTGATTGCTTTTCGGGGATGATAAGTGATGTCATACTGACTGAGTTCAATATTCCACTTTAGAAGACGACCCGAAGTCTCAGGGCGAAACAGGACTTGCTTTAAAGGTTGATCAGTGAGGACTCTGATAGGATGAGCTTGAAAATATTGCCTCAACTTTCTAGATGCAATTAGTAGGCAATAGGCGAGTTTTTCCAACTTAGAGTAATTCATCTCTGCCCCAGTGAGTCTTTTGCTGATATAGTAAACTAGATGTTGAATCCTTTTGTCTTCTCGTATCAGCGCTGCACTTAAAGCATGAGATGATACTTCCAAGTATATAAGAAGATCCTAGCCATCGCCAGGCCTAGAAAGTATTGGAGGCGTTTCCATATGGCGAATCAATTCATCAAAGGCTTTTTGGCATTCGGGAGTCCAATCGAAGTTTTTCTTTCCTTTCTTTAGGGCGTCAAAGAATGGGATGCATTTATCTGTGGCTTTGGAAATGAACCGACTCAAGGCGGCGACTTTTCCATTGAGACTTTGCAATTCCTTCTTTGTTCTAGGGGCTTTGACTTCTTTCAATGCAGTAATTTGAGCTGGACTGGCCTCAATGCCCCTAGCGCTCACGATGAAACCTAAAAACTTGCCGGATTCCACTCTAAATGAACATTTCAAAGGATTGAGCTTCATTCCGTATTTTCGGAGGACTGCGAACATGTCCGCTAAGTGTTCTATGTGATCCACTGCTTTCTTAGACTTTACTAACATGTCATCGACGTAGACTTCCATAGTCTTGCCTAATTGCTGTTTGAACATAGCATTAACAAGTCTTTGGTATGTTGCCCCTGCATTCTTTAGCCCGAAGTGCATAACTCTGTAGCAGTAAAGACCAATGTCGGTGATAAAGCTCGTGTCCTCCTGATCTGGCTCATGCATCATAATCTGGTTATATCCGGAGTAAGCATCCATAAAAGATAACAATTCGTGTCCCGCTGTTCCGTCTATCAGTTGATCGATTCTGGGTAATGGGAAGCAGTCTTTGGGGCAGGCCTTATTTAGATCTGAAAAATCGATGCATACTCTCCATTTTCCGTTGGCTTTCTTAACCAGCACTGGATTTGAAACCCAATTCGGATAGGTAGATTCTTTGATAAAATTATTCTCCATGAGCCGATCAACTTCTTCTTTTAATGCCGCCGACCTTTCTGGACCTTGAGTTCTCCTCTTCTGTTTCACAGGTGTAAATTTTGGATCAATATTTAGAGCATGCACTGCAACTTCTGGGGATATTCCGCACATATCGGCATGAGTCCAAGCAAAAACATCCAGATTTGCCTTTAAAAAAGATATTAAGATATTCTGAATTGACACATTAAGTTGTGAACCCACATTTAACACCTTGTTTGGGTCCTTTGGGTCAACAGGTATTGGTATTGTCGTTCCCACTGGTACCACTCCATTTTCCCCTGCACTGACTTTACTAGGGTCCATCTCTTTCCTTGCTCCGCTGTGCTCGCAAGTGCAGGGTCCGCCCTGTAATTGCTACAAGGCTGGTTCTTTGATGCGGACTGGGGCTGCCGCATTCTTTCCCATTTCTCTTTTTCTGGTTTCTCGTAGCTCTGTCAGATAACACTCTCGCCCAGCATTTTGATCCCCTTTTATAACTCCTACTCCACTGTCTGTAGGGAATTTAATAGTGAGGCACCACGGGGCAAGAACAGCTTTAAACGCTGCCAGAGTTGGACGACCAAGGAAAGCATTGTAAGCAGAAAATTCGTCGACGATCACAAAAGTTTGCTTGCGGACCACTTTTCTCTCTCCTTCTCCAAGTTCCACAAACAAATCAATGGTCCCTACCGGCTGCTTTGGCTCCCCAGTGAAACCAGCAATTTTCTGCGATGAGGCTTGCACATCATCCATAGGGATCTTCATTTGGTCGAATGTTTTCTTGAAGAGGATATTGCAGGATGCGCCACAATCAATGAGAACTCTTCTGACAATAGCTGGCCCGATACCAGCCGAGATGACTAGAGGATCCAAGGTAGGAGCTTCAATACCTGCGGAATCCCTAGCTTTGAACACAATATCATCATCAAAAGCTATTTGTTGCTTCAAGGGCGTAGCACCTTCCAAAACAAATACATCTTCCTCGGTCGGTACATATTTTAAAGCTCGGGTATACCTTTCCATCTCACCCCAGCTTCTGCCTGCTGGGTGAGGTCCTCCTGTAATGACATTGATAATGGGCCTTCCAGATTCATGCCCTGCAGCCTTCTCACTCGTCTTAGGCTGATGAGTAGGAGCCTGTTGCCCCTGACTAGATGAAGCAGGATTGTTGCTATTCTTTTTCACAAATTGCTGCAGTTTGTTTTCCCTTAGCAACTCTTCAATCAGATTTTTCAGCTGGCGGCATTCGTCAGTCTCGTGACCGGGTTGATTATGGAAGCGGCAGAACCTCCCACTCTGTATAGCCTTTTTCCCGGTCCTTAGAGGAGGAGGTTTAGGAAAGTCAATAGAATCTTTAGTGGCAAGGTAGATACGCTCCGGCGTATCTGATAAAGGAGTATATTCTGATGGCTTGAAGGATCGGGGTTTCTTCAGATTACTCTGTTTCTTCCCATTGTTATTTTCCCTTTTTTGCCCTATAGATTCATTCTTGCGTGGAACAACAGTGTTATCTTCGGCTTTTTCCAACACTGCCTTTACCGGTACGGGACGGCTTTCTAAGCGTATGAATTCATCTGCTTTTTTATAGAACTTTTCAAGGGAATTTGGTTCCTTCATGTTTAGCCATTTCCCAAATTCGCTCGACTTGTCAATACCCTTCATCAGATAAGTCAATATCATTCGCGGTTCTGCATTGTCCACCTCAGCTAGCGCTATATTAAAGCGGTTTAAGAAAGATCTGATAGTCTCTCCTGGATTCTGCTCCAAACTTGACAGTGACATGATATCCTTGGCTTTTGAGACGTATAGTCTGAACTGCTCCTTGAACTTCCGGGTTAAGTCAGAAAACTGATCGATAGATCGGACTGGAAGTTTGGTGAACCAAAGCAGAGCTACACCTTCGAGATACACAGGAAAATATCGGCACTTTATTTCATTAGAGGCTCTGGCACCTGTCATGTGCCAATCATACTTGTATAAGAATTCGTTCGGATCACTTGTCCCCCTGTAAGCTGGAATGGTTGGAGGGACAAACTTCCTTGGGAATTCAGCCTTTAAGATTTTCTCAGTAAACGGAGTTTTACTTGGGGCGAAACCCCATTCTTTCTCGTCTTCAACCCTCTGCATACTCTCTTTCATAATTTGTCGGACCATTCCAGAAAGATACTCCTCATCATGTCGAGTTCTAGATCCACCAACCTTTGGAAGTGTTTGTTCAAAGGGGCTAGCAGCCCTTTCAGGAGCATTTCTTTCTTCAACATCACGAATGTTGCCAGCAAAATTCCTTTCATTATCTGCCGGTTGACGGTTTGCCCCTAGCAAATCGTTCAACCTATTCAGAATTAGGGCATTCTGGGCATTCTGAGCCTCGAATTGTGCATTTTGGGCATTTATCTGTTGGTTCAGCCCTAAGATTGCAGCATCCAGCTCTGTCTTTGTAACTCCGACAGCTGGAGTGGCTTGATTCGATATAGGGGAAGCGGAGGTTCCCTCTTGAATATTCCCAGATCTGAGAGATCTACTTTTCCTTCCAGGAGCCATAATCTCGGATAGACTTCTAGTTTTCAAGGAAATTCTCTCTACAAACCTCTGTGAAGCAATGATGATAACTCGCCTGAGTTCGAGTTCTCAGTGAAAGCACCAAAAATGTTAACGCTAAAATTTGAACGCTAACACCCCGGTGTATGAAGTGAGATCGTGAAAGCACCACCCGATAACTCGGGAACAGATTATAAGCAGATAATAGTGAAAAAACAGTAAACAGCAGCAATTTTATAGTGGTTCGGCTTAAGAGATAGCCTACGTCCACTTTGAATATCTTTATTGACGATTTGATTACAAGTCAATGTAGTTGCACTTTGATTACAACACACTCTGAGTTTCAAGTGACTTAGAACAAGTAGCCTAAACTTCAATGTCGATCCAAATCTTTGAACACATGTTTGATATGTTTGATTTCTTCGTGAAGTTCCTTGAAGATGTTGAAGTAGTTCAGAATGCAGCAGAGTAACGGCGCTTGAAATGAATGAGCCAAAAGTCCTTTGCTAGTTGGAGCTAGGGTCGTATTTATAGGCATTTTTCGGAGTTCGGTCGTAGGTCGTGACCGACCTAAGTTAGGTCGTAGGTCGCGACTGACCTAAGATACACTGTCTTCTCTTTCACAAGAACACGCATGCTGATTTACACAAGTTCTAGGTCGTGAGCGACCTTACTAGTAGCGGCATAGAAAAGGCGGCCTTCTAATGCAATGTCCTTAGGTCGTGAGCGACCTATCTTAGGTCGTGAGAGTTCCATAGGTCGCAGCTTCCCTTAGGTCGCAGAGTTCTGTAGGTCGCAGCTTCCCTTAGGTCGCAGCTACTTTTAGGTCACTTGATAAGTTAAGTCGCTAGGCCGCTCCATCTCTTAGGTCGCTAAGGACTAAAGGTACTAGGTCGCATAAAGACTTTAGGTCGCTAGGTCGCATTATCCTTTAGGTCGCTAGGTCGCATTATCCTTTAGGTCGCTAGGTCGCATTATCCTTTAGGTCGCTAGGTCTCTTAGGTCATTGGTCTAGTTAGGTCGTTGGTCTAGTTAGGTCGTTGGTCTAGTTAGGTCGCTCCACAATTTCCAGTTTCCAACGAAGAGGAGTTAACAGGGTTAGACCTAAGAATGCATCTGACGTGAGAAGTTTTCTTGGATTAGCAGGATATTATCCAAAGACTTTTCCAAGATAGCTGCACCATTAACAGGATTGACGAAAAAGAATCAAGTATTCAGATGGGATGCTAAGTGTGAGCAAGCTTTCGAAATCCTGAAAGAGCGACTAACAAGTGCTCCTGTTTTGACTATTCCAAGTGGGAATGATAAGATGGTGGTTTACACCGATGCATGTGGTACTGGACTTGGAGCAGTGTTGATGCAAGGGAATAAAGTTTTTGCGTATGCCAGTCGACAACTGAAGCCGCATGAAAGGAGTTATCCGACTCTTGATTCGGAGTTAGCAGCGATTGTTTTTGCTCTGAAGATGTGGAGACATTATCTATTGGGAGTTCGATTTGAGTTGTTTACAGATCATAAGTCGTTGAAGTATCTTTTCTCCCAAAAGGATTTGA
Source organism: Allium cepa (assembly GCA_030765085.1). Classification (NCBI taxonomy): domain Eukaryota; kingdom Viridiplantae; phylum Streptophyta; class Magnoliopsida; order Asparagales; family Amaryllidaceae; genus Allium; species Allium cepa. Next base: position 212,006,730 of record CM060934.1, read on the forward strand.
ATCTTCGGCAGCAACGATGGCTAGAGTTTTTAGCATCATATGATTTTGGTATAGCCTATACTCCGGGAAAAGGTAACGCAGTGGCAGATGCGTTAAGTCGAAGACATGCAGGATTGGGAGCCATGTTTTCAGAATTGAAGAGTCTCGAGTATTTAGCTGGATTTGACTTCAGGCCTAGATGTGAATTGGAACCTGAGATGTTGGCAAACTTATCGATAAGACCTACTCTAGTGGAAAGAATTGGCGAGAGCCAAAAGCGAGACGATAAGCTTGTCAAGATTATCCGAGGTTTGGAATCTGGATTGGATCCAGAGAAGGATAAAGGATTCGAGGTCGATCGAGAGGGTTGGCTTCGGAACAAAGGACGACTAGTTGTTCCCGATATAGATGAATTGAGAGATGAAGTTCTGAAGGAAAGTCATCACTCGAAGATGACGATTCATCCAGGAGGGAATAAGATGTACCGGGATATGAAGAGAACCTATTACTGGGAAGGTATGAAGAGGGATGTTGGAAATTTCATTTCCAAATGTATGAACTGCCAGTTGGTAAAAGCCGAGCAGAAGAAGCCAAGTGGATTGCTTCAGCCATTAGAAGTTCCTACATGGAAGTGGGAGCAAATATCGATGGATTTTATTGATGGGTTACCTAGGACCAGAGCAGGAAATGAAGGGATTTGGGTAATTGTAGATCGTTTGACTAAGAGTGCAAGATTCATTCCTATTCGATCAACTAGGACTGCATCAAAATTGGCTGAGTTGTATGTTAAGTGGATAGTTCGATTCCATGGTATTCCGAAGAGTATAGTTAGCGATCGAGACCCATTGTTCACTAGTGGATTTTGGAAGAGCTTCCAAGAAGTTTTGGGAACCGAGTTGTGTTTGAGTACAGCTTATCACCCCCAAACAGATGGTCAGACCGAGAGAGTCAACGGAGTTTTGGAAGATCTCCTTAGAGCATATGTTTTAGATTTCGGAGGATCATGGGAAGATCATCTTCATTTGGTGGAATTTTCGTATAATAACAGTTACCAGTCAAGTATTGGTATGGCACCATATGAAGCATTGTATGGAAGATCGTGTAACTCTCCGACATGTTGGTTGGAAACTGGAGAAAAGCTGATACTGGGGCCCGAAATGATTCGACAGACTTCGGATTGCATAGAGATCATTCGGCGATGAATGAAGGCAGCCCAAGACCGTCAGAAAAGTTATGCCGATAAGCGTCGGAAGGATTTGGAATTCAACGTAGGCGATATGGTTTTTGTGAATATTTCTCCACTAAAGAATGTTATTCGATTCGGGAAGAAAGGAAAATTGGCTCCGAGATTTGTTGGACCATTCCCGATCATCGAGCGAATTGGAAAGCTCGCTTATAAGTTGGAATTACCAGAAAAGATGTCGGGTGTGCACAATGTTTTTCATGTATTGTATCTACGAAGGTATGTGCACGACTCGAATACAGTGGTTTCTGTTGATAGCTGTGAAGACTTTGAGATTGATCCAGTTACTAGAAGACCTCGTAAACCGCTTCGTGTTGTGGAAACTGACACGAAACAGCTTAGGAGGAAGACAATTACGTTGCTCAAGGTACAATGGAGTGATGATGTTAACGACTGTACATGGGAGGAGGAAGAGAGGATGAAGGCAGCTCATCCTGAACTCTTCGAGGTATGGCCCTAAGGTGTCGTGACATCTCATGAATTGTAACTTGTTATAGTCTTAGAATTCTACATGCTAGGCTAGTAATTGGATGCATGGTTTGTTGATTGCTATGGATGGTAGGCATGCAGAATAGTCTTTGATTGTTCTTGTTTGTTTGGAATTTCGAGGGCGAAATTCCTAAAGGGGAGAGGATGTAGCGACCCGTATTTTACGTGTCGATAAATCGTAAAATTATTGTCTTTAGGTCGTTTGCATTGTTTGAGTCAACCAGAGCTCACCTTGTCCAGGAGTTTAAGTCGTGTGGAAGTTAGCTCATGTGAGCGACTTAGTGGAATGGAGCGACTTAAGTTATTGACCGACCTATATGAATGAGCCATCCAGAGTTAGCTCGTGTGAAAGTTAGGTCGGTGGAACGACTTAAAGATAGTAGGCGACTTAAGGAAAGTGAACGAGTTAGAGGTTCACGGCATAAGGATTGGACCGACCTATAGAGTGACCAACCTATAGGAGTGACCGACTTAAGGAAGTTAGCGAGTTTGTGGCTAGCGGCTTAGGGATAGGTCGGTTGAAGCGAGTTAGCGACCTAGTGGTTAGTGCCGGGTTATAGTTAGGTCGTAAGACGACCTAAGGTTGCAAGCGACTTAGGGTTAGGTCGTAAGTCATTGGGTCATATGCGACCTATGGTGGTTTGCCTTGTGTGGTTAGATCGCTGTAGTGGTTAGGTCGGCATCTCATTTAGGTCGTAAGTCGCGCACGTGTGTTATGGCTTAGGTCGATGAGTCGTTAGGTCGTAAGCCGTGGGGAGGCTTAGGTCGTAAGACTTTCTGCGAAGGCTGAGTCGTAAGTCATTAAGTCGCTAAGCCGCATAAGGTGTTAGGTCGTGGGTGCTTTTAGGTCGTAGGTCGTGGGAAACGATAGGTCGTAGGTCGTGACATGTTAGGTCGTGGACAACTTATGGGGGCGGCGACTTAAGGATTTCAGCTATAAATTCACGGTTCTATCTTCATTTTTGGGATCCGGATTTTGAAGCGACGAAGTGCTGCCATTTTTAGAGCTCGACTACAACACTTCTTCACTTCTTTTCTCCACTCTAATCTAGTGCTTCCTTCCATCCAAGATTGAAGATCAAATCGAAGATCAAAGAGCCAAAGTTGAAGATCTCCATCCATTGAAGAGAGATTTCATCCTTTGAAGCGGAATCTTGTCGGATCAAGCTAGATCCTTTGCTGTCCAGATCTGAAGTTAGTTGCTTTTGAGGTGTTTAGGTGATTCGGTGAGTGGTAGTTATCTCTCATACGGACCCAAAGGAGTATATTGGATCAGTGGCTTGTTGTGTGTTAGAGATAGTGATTTCATGCATTTTTCCTTAAGTCTGCATGTAGATCCATCATTTATAAAGTTTTGAAATCCATTTTTCTACATGTTGACCTATGCTAGTTCATTCATCAAGATATTACTTAGAATTCATGTTTGTTAGATTTGGACTCTTTATTTGCGAAATTGCCATTATTGTTATAACTGTTTATTTAGATCTTGTTTGAATGATTGATTGTTTGGATTAATGATTGATCTGATTGATTTATAGAAGTTAGTTAATTGATGATTTGATTTGGACAAGTTGGTCTACGATGATTCAAAAGCTAGGTGGAAAGGCTCTTGAATAAGGAAAGCTGCCTGTGGCATATGAAGCGGATGAGAAAGCTCATATGGATAGATTTGATGTGATGAAGAAAAGCATGATATTGAGATGGGACTTTGCCATGATGCGAAGAAGCAAAGCATGATGTGAGATAGCCTTGGTTTAATCCAGACGGGATCATCCCAAGCATGTTGATAACTCGGTGATATGGTTCGAGTTTGTGGATAATGGTGGGCTCGAGAAGTAGCTTGGGTCAGTTTGAGAATAGTCGTCAAGGAGGATGACTAGAAGGCTTGGATTTCATCGTTATTGAAGGTTCTAGCAAACTCAAAGCAAGAGTACATGGGGCGCCCAAACGACTACAGGTAGGTGGTCGGGACACCCAAAAGACTACAGGTAGGTGGTCGAGTACTCTGGGCAGATTCGATAGTCCTTGGCACGGGTCACGATGACGTGTGGAGTTATGTCTAGAACCGGGGTTACCATTAGCCCTTGACGGCCGGATGAAAGAATGAGCCGGTCATTCAATTAACGGTGAAATCGAAGCAATGATAACAGTGATAGCCAGGGTCATGGATGTTTGGATACTATGGTTGTATCGTCACTCGGTCTCAAGAGCGATGTTTTGTGGGTGCTTATCTGATCTTGGTTTAGGCCTTGGGGGTTTGTACTTGGAAAACATCGACCTCGACCCGAGTGATAATTGCTTTAATTGTTTGCTTTGCTATGCTTGTTTCTGCTTAGTGTGTCTGGGGGCTATCACTGAAGAAAGAGGTGGAGTGGGATGGTTGGATTCCTATTCCTTTTTACCCTTTATGCTCTTTTGGTATGTTTGATAGTTGATTTACTGCTCACTACGACTTTTGTCTGACTCAAGGTTTTATGTTTAACTCTTATTACCTTGAGCTGTTCATCCGTGTTGGGATGGGCAGACTAGGTAGCAGGTGACAGGTGCTGTTCTTAAAAACCAACGTTGTTGATGACGAAGACGAGCTGGAGGCTTTTGCATATTGTTCTTCTTACTATATGTACTGGATGTTCCGCTGTTTGTTTGATACTCTGAGTGTTATGTAGTGAGGCTTGATGTATTGACTATTCAGATGTTTGTATAAAATTACTATGAGTTTATACGATAAGATTTTGTTCTATGGAGCTTCACTATGTATACTTTTCTATTGTATTTTATCCATGCGCTGTGAGCAATACGATAGATTATTCTGTGTTTGCCTTACCTTGATGATCGTCCATGGCGGCCTGGCACACTTTACAGCGCACTATTTTCCTTGTTTAGTGCAGGAGTCATGGGCGGTCGTCACAATATATCGCTGAATTCGTAAATTGAAAAGTTTGGATTTTAATTTGTCTAAAGTTTTGCTCAAGCATTTTGGTTTCCAGTGACATTAATAAGTTGTTTTAGCCTAAACAGATTTTTAAAGTTAAATTCATGTTCAAACAAACCATCTTGGTTTGTAATTTCAATCCTGGTTGTGATTAGAACAAAAATAAACAGTTGTTTGCACATTCTGTCCTGGGAAAAACAATCAGAGGCATCTCAAAATTGTACAGGATGTATACATTCACACTTTCACATAAAAACATATCAACAATTTACCACATAAACATTTTTTTTTCTCAGTTAAACATAAGCAACTAGTTTAGTTCAAACAAAAGACTGTTACTCACAGCAAATGAAAAACAGAGCAAGTTCAATGAAGGAAGTTTTGAATATGCAGGTTTGAAATATACAGAATTTCATCACAACAAGCATCCAGAGAAAAATGAATAAATAAATATTCACACCATATATTTAAGCATCCAAATATGCAACAGATTTAAAACTTAAGTAATTTTTTAAAAGGTTACTCACCTTGCTTTTGGAATGAGACAGAGCTTTCCCCTTTTTTTTCTTCTCTGAAACAATTGAACTTTAAAAACTGGGAAAATGGTTTCCTCTGATTTTCCTTAATCTTCTTGTTTTCTTCAGTTATAATATTACTTTAGTTTGTATAGATGGAAGTGTTTGTTATTACTTCTTTGCTTCAGGTTTAATATGTTATGAACGAACTAAAAATAATATGTATATAAAGAAGTTCAGGGGAAGGTGCTAACTGGGTTAAGCATATGCTGGGACAATCATGCTTTTGTTTGTATCAGGCAAATGCTTTATTTTGGAGGCTGAAAGATTTTTCCAATATTTCGAATTGACTCTAATTTTATGTTGAGATGAAAGTTTTTAATGTGAATGTACTTTATGTTTCAACTTATTTATTTTTATGCTTAGATATTTTTGTTTATACTTTGCTTTGTATTAGCTTGCTCCACAAACAACCTTATATGTTAATTTTGTTTACTCTTTAGCTTGCATATCTATTTTACAGTCATGATTACTTGCCTGCATACTTTATTTACAAGCTACTTGCATATGTTTATTTTATTTCTTTTACCAGCTTATATATTTACTTTGTCATGTAACTTGATATTTGTATTATATTTCCTTGCATGCATATGTTATATTGTACTTAATGTCTACTACTACTCATTTTAATGTATAGATATTTTTATTTAGCTTTGGACTTCTCTTACAAGCAACCTGCATGTGAGATTTTCTTTACTTTGCTTTGTTTCATAACTTTGCATTTCTATTTCAAGCATATTTATTTACAGGCCTATACATTTATTTTTACTTGTCTGGGTATGCCTTCTATCCTATGTACATAGCTATTTCATTTTATTTTGCTTTGTTTATGCTTATGTTTAATATTTTATAAGATTTATTTTATCATAATATACTTGGAAGATTGTATATTCCAAATCATAGCTTTCCAAAACATATATATATATATATATATATATATAAATTTAAAATAACAATTTCTTTTTATATAAAAATCTATTTATAAAGATATTGCATTATTAATATTGTTTAAATATAACTCATTATTAAATTAAAATAATTTATAAAAGAAATAATCTCTTCAAAATATAAATTACTTATTTTATAAAGCTAAATTAAAAAAAGAACAAAACAATCCTTTTATTTAAATTTAAACCTAGGCTAGAATACTTTTAAACAAATTAAATTTATCTTGAGTATTTTTAAGATCATATTATTATTTATTCAATATTAAATTTCCAAATTATCAAAAATAGTAGAATTAGAAAACATAACTTTATTTATTAATTTAAAAGAGAGCTTATCTATTTATAATATATACAATTATATACATATATACATTATAAATAGAAACAATTTAAATTAGCTTTTAAAAGATAAATTATCAGTTAAATATTTATTTAAAAGAAGATTATTAAATCAATTCAAATTATTATCAAATCAATTTAATTTTTAATATAGATTATTAAATTGATATTGCTCCAAATTTCCGAGATGTCACATTCCTTCCCCCTTAAAAGAATTTCGTCCCCGAAATTTAAAACAAAGGTAATTTAATAATCTAGTTAAAGATTTAAATTTTAAAACACAAGCATGTATCAATCATAAGCTACCAATCATAGCAACTAATTCATCCAAACAAACAAATCTAACTATCCAAACAAAATTTCGGATAGAATTTTCTCGAGTTTCCCCAAGTATAAATACCGGGTTACTCGCTCTATAGAATCCAAACAAACAATACTATTAAGCTACAGAACTTCTACTCATCTAGATCTACAAAACAAGACAGGATATCAGACTACAGACAAGTCTGAATCAACAACTAAAACTTCCCGAACTGTTGGTTCTACAAGCAGAAATAGATCTTACACGTACTCTCTCAGAGATACGTGAAACACAACGAATTCCAGTTATCCAAACTGACAATTCAATCCTGAAGTCTAAACACTTATCCAAAATAAAATCCCCGATTTCCAAATCAAAATTCCTTCGCCTCTTATCCTCAAAACTCTTCGAACGATCCTGGGCAGCCTACATCCTTCCTGATCAGCTCAACTCTTGTTGATGCTCCTAGAAATAAACTGGACCAAAAACAATCCACAAAATGATCTTTCCAATCTCAACCAAACTCAGAACACAACTCTATTCCAAATCAGAAAACAGAACTCACTTCTCTTATCCGGAAGAAATAAAACAGGTGCACTCCAAACTGACCTCAGATTCTGAAAAATTTCCTGTAGAACTCTATAATCCAAACATTGCAACATCCAATTGCTTCCAAACTAAACAGCTGCCACTTCGCTTCCACTGCGCCACTCTGATTGAACAGATGAAAATGCTGAAGTCGAACACAGACTGGACAACACACCTCAACATTAGGGTTCCACAGATCAAAATAAAACTCATAAGTTCCTCCAAAATCTAAGCTACTTCACCAAACTCAAAAATCATCCAATTACTAATCTGATCCATCAGTACCACTCCTGGAAATCCAGTCGATACCAAACTCAATCTCCAAATGCAGACAAAAATCTGACTTCCAGAAAACATCCAGAAAAATCTCTGAAATACAAAAGAACACTCAAACTATCGCAAGTCACTTTTGCGATCAATCCAGCCTAATTCCAAGATACTACTCTCTCATTACAAATCAGAATAGCATACGCTTATGTGGCCAATCCATCGAAGAAATGGATCTACTTTGCTGCTTCTGAAATTACCATAAGAAAAAATTGCTAAGCCAGAAGACTTCCTAATCTAAAGCTCTTCGAGAAACTCTGACCTCAAAGCAAACAGAAACACCCAGCTTAACACAGCCACAACCGAAACAGACACTCTTCCTTACTTGTTCCAAAGAAACATGTCCATAGTCACCGTGTCTCATCACAAAGTTACTACACCTTGATATATCAAGATATCATGACTTACTTCTGTCCACCCGACAGATCCAAACTCTAGCTCATCCAAACTCTTACTCTTCAAAAGTGAACTCCGAATCTTAACAGATTTCCTTCAGAGATCGATGAAATCCTTACAACATCCAAAACTCACTCGAGACGTTATTAGGTCTACAGTCTCAACAAATACACTTCCAACCTCAATCATACAAACTCCAACCATCGGTAGTCGTATTACACACACCACTACCTATCTACCTTTATAGCTCATTGGAAAACCTGAACAGGTAACCCAACAATAGGTAGAAATATATATATATATATATATATATATATATATATATATATATATATATATATATATATATCAAAATTACAAATACGCTCTCTCAGGAAAGAAAACACTCAAGAGCCTAGGTATTCACTCAACTTAGCGCTCTGATACCAACTGTGACGACCCGACTTCCTACGCCCAGGAAACCGTTTCGTCATGAAGAAAGAAAGGGATGAGAAAATAGAAAAGATAGAGAAGAAAGAACAACAACATCAGAATCTTACAGCGGAACGGATAAATTATAATAATCACATAAGTATTTACATAATATACAACATCAATCAGAGTTATACAGACAATACATCACATACTAGACAGTTATAAACACCTGTCTAGTTAATACAACTCAATACAACACAAGCAAATAACTCAGAGATACCAACACAGCGGAATTATAAATATCTACAACGCTGAAGCCTCCTGCTCCATTGCTCCTCCAGAATTCGTCTAAGCAAACCTGAATCCCTTGGCTACCCGTAAAAATTTGGGTACCCGAGAGTTTATGAAAAACAAAAATAAACTCTGGATCAGACATGGGTCTGGTATGCGTAACAGGTTAAAGTTGCTTAATTTTGAAAATCCTTTGAAAACAAAAGGTATCACGTAAGACTCCCCATAAATAAACATGGGTAAGTTTTTACCTTACGCTAACCAAAACATTTGATAGGAAATTCTATGATATTATAATAGGTCTAGGGTTTTAAGTAAATAGAAAATAGCCGAAATTGTTACATTCATTAAATTACAGCTACTAGCCACAAAAGTGGGTTACACAATCAAAACCGTGGGCACTTATTGGATTTTGGATTCCATACAATGGAAGGGCTACTGGGGTACCGCCCGTCACAGTACGTGGCCTAGATCAATGTACCGAGGATCACTCCCGACCCCCTGCAACACAAGGCCTGAACCATTCCTTACTGAACAGTCCTGAATAAGATAAACCCCGACAGTTGTTGCAATCAACCGCCCACACAGCCGAAAATAAAGGGACATCTAGACAGGAGAATATCCTTGTCCTGCTTGGGCATGACCCACCTAACCTTGCTGCACCTCCCCTGTTTTAGCCATTCACGGTTGATGAGGCTTAAGGTTACGATTACCTTTAGAGAACATATTTCTTAGAATGCTCATCGCGTACCTGACGATGTGTTGAAAGCATTCAATCCATACAAGTTCGTTCCGGGTTCGAACGAAACCGAAGGCATTATCTCGTTACACTAATTTTGGAATCACCCTCAGAGTTAACGACGATAACCCTTGCACTCTGAATCTTCATCTTCACTTCAGATTCATGACCTATCGTTAATTTGGAATCGATGTGGTTTTCGGATGTTCCAAATGTGGAAAACCGATCCCAGTCTCATCGAAATCCAAAACGTGTCTTTTAAGGCCAAATTGTCTATTTAGTCTTAACAGTTTAATTCAATATAATCAATATACACACAGATGGATAATTCATAATATCACAATAGATAATCACAGATAATTCATAAACAGATAATCAATATTATCATCCAAACAGATAATTAAATATTATCATATTTAAACCAAACATCCATATCACATAGATATTATTCATCTCATATCTGAGATCACAATCATCTAATGAAATATCAATATCATTCATCCATAAGCAATGATTTATAATCTTACCATTTGTAATTAATTTAAAATGAATTAAATTAACTACTTCAATCTCTAATTAATTTAAAGTAAATTAAATTAATTCTTTATCTATAAATCCTGCTTATATAATCATTAATTAACTATAAATCAAATTAGTTAATTAATCTCTAGATATTCATCTTGATTTACACCTTTGATTAATCATTTTCTAATTACAGTAAGTAATTAGTCTTTAATTAATTTTACAAATTAATTATTCTAAATCATTTATAGTAATTAACATTTAATTACTTCATTTATAATTGATTACATTTATTCTTAATTAATTACATCAATTAACCACCACATTATTAATTATTTCTTAATTAACCAATTCTTAATTTACATCATTAATTATATTAATTAAATGATCTTTAATTTATATTTAATTTAAATTACTTTATTTAAATTAATTACATCAAATGATTCATCTTTAATTTAACTCAATTATTAATCACCCTTGATTAATAACATTCCAGTAATTAACTATCATTAATTACTTATATTAATACATTAATTATCCCATAATTAATTATCTTCATTAATTAATCCTCTGATTAATTACAAAAGTAATTATCCAAATTACTCCATTAACATATCATCTTTTACTAATTACATTCAGTAATTAACATTAATTACTTCCTTAATTAATCATGCTCCATTGAATACACAAAGTAATTACACTTATCAGTTTATCAAATGATCTCCTTAAATTAATTAAACTAAATTAATTAACTTAAATTAATCATTTTATCCAAATTAATTGCAATAAGTAATTAATCTCTTAATTACTTTTATCAATTAATTACATTTACAATTTACAATAGATTATCTAATTAAGCTAATTAATTATCCAAAATTAAACGCATATATTAATTAATTTATAATCCTTAGTTAATTATCTTCATTAATTAATAACATTACTTAATTTACTTCTTACTTGATCTCTAATTATAAATTAATTTAAATTATTAATTTATAACTTAAATGCATAAGTCATTTCTTAATTAACCTATCATTTAATCATTTTAAATATCTTAATTATCCCTAAGATAATTTATTTCTTTGTTAATGACTTTATTAATATTAAAGTGTATTAGAACATTACATTTTAAATTTAAATTCAAATTCCATTTTGAATTCAAGATTCAAAAAGATTATTGTTTAAACATTTACCAAATTTAGATTCTATTTGAAACAAAGTTACCTTTCAAAACTATTTTATTTAAACTGGTTTTATATATTTAAATTTAAAAACTGATTTAAATTTCAGATTTGAATTCAAGAAAACTTGAATTCATTAGTTTAACCTTGAATTTAAAACTTTGGTTTTAACTTGCTTTTGAAAACTTGGTTTTTAATTCTTGATTTAAAATTCAAATTCATTCCTTTTAAAAAAAACTTAGATTCAAAAGTTCACTTCAATGAATACTTTTGAACTTTTAATTTTAAAACACAGTTTAAATTTTTGTTTCAGATTTAAATTAAATTAAAAATTTGAAACTGTCAGGTTGTAAACCTGACAGGAATCCCATTATTTAATTGTTTTAAAACTTTATTTTTATTTAAATTTGAATTCAATAGTAAACTTGAATTTAAACTTCAAACTGGTTTTTAACATGTTTAAATTTATTATTTATTTTAGGTTCCATTAATTTCCAGAACCAACTCTACTTCCAGGCTTTTGCAAAACCTGAAACACCACTACTCGAACCCACCATTCATTGACTTCGGGTCATCCCCCTACCTTACTTCGAGTCATGTACTCGAGTTACTCGAGTATTCCCCTAGTAAAAAAGACTGCACATGGAAAAACAAATACCCAGTCTTCAATGGCACGGTGCACGTGCACCGTGGCCCCAACCAACTCCGGCCACCCTCTGGCACTCCAACACGTCACCGACTACTTCCAGAAAACGTCACGGCCACCCACATTTATCACAACATCTCAAATCGAAAACGAGTCGAAACTCCACCTGCAACAAAAATTCAGGTTCCCCTCGAAACCTGGAAACTCCACCGCACTTCAAACTCCGCCCACCGGAGCACCAGCACCACCGGCCACCACTCCGTCCATGACCGAGCTACTACCTTCCAGAGCTCCAGCGAACTCGATCGCTCCTAGGCTTCACGACAATCAAACATCCCAGCACTGTCCAAACTAGGTTTAGAAACCAAAACATGCCCCCTCCATCACCTCCGGTCATAGGCCATCCACATACCATTTTCTCTAAGCTCCAACCACTCCTCCTCCTCCAGAAGTAACCCTGGCCCCTCCGACCTCTGGGAATACCAGAGATTCACAAAAACCCTAAAACGAAGCAACCCAAAAATGCTCTTAAATGCCCATTCTAAAAATTATAAAATTTCTTTTAAAAATCATATTAAAGCATAAGAATTTAGTATATATCGCTGAATTCGTAAATTGAAAAGTTTGGATTTTAATTTGTCTAAAGTTTTGCTCGAGCATTTTGGTTTCCAGTGACATTAATAAGTTGTTTTAGCCTAAACAGATTTTTAAAGTTAAATTCATGTTCAAAAAAACCATGTTGGTTTGTAATTTCAATCCTGGTTGTGATTAGAACAAAAATAAATAGTTGTTTGCACATTCTGGCCTGGGAAAAACAATCAGAGGCATCTCAAAATTGTACAGGATGTATACATTCACACTTTCACATAAAAACATATCAACAATTTACCACATAAACATTTTTTTTTCTCAATTAAACATAAGCAACTAGTTTAGTTCAAACAAAAGACTGTTACTCACAGCAAATGAAAAACAGAGCAAGTTCAATGAAGGAAGTTTTGAATATGCAGGTTTGAAATATACAGAATTTCATCACAACAAGCATCCAGAGAAAAGTGAATAAATAAATATTCACACCATATATTTAAGCATCCAAATATGCAACAGATTTAAAACTTAAGTAATTTTTTAAAAGGTTACTCACCTTGCTTTTGGAAAGAGACAGAGCTTTCCCCTTCTTTTTTTTCTTCTCTGAAACAATTGAACTTTAAAAACTGGGAAAATGGTTTCCTCTGATTTTCCTTAATCTTCTTGATTTCTTCAGTTGTAATATTACTTTAGTTTGTATAGATGGAAGTGTTTGTTATTACTTCTTTGCTTCAGGTTTAATATGTTATGAACGAACTAAAAATAATATGTGTATAAAGAAGTTCAGGGGAAGGTGCTAACTGGGTTAAGCATATGCTGGGACAATCATGCTTTTGTTTGTATCAGGCAAATGCTTTATTTTGGAGGCTGAAAGATTTTTCCAATATTTCGAATTGACTCTAATTTTATGCTGAGATGAAAGTTTTTAATGTGAATGTACTTTATGTTTCAACTTATTTATTTTTATGCTTAGATATTTTTGTTTATACTTTGCTTTGTATTAGCTTGCTCTACAAACTACCTTATATGTTAATTTTGTTTACTCTTTAGCTTGCATATCTATTTTACAGTCATGATTACTTGCCTACATACTTTATTTACAAGCTACTTGCATATGTTTATTTTATTTCTTTTACCAGCTCATATATTTACTTTGTCTTGTAACTTGATATTTGTATTATATTTCCTTGTCTGCATATGTTATATTGTACTTAATGTCTACTACTACTCATTTTAATGTATAGATATTTTTATTTAGCTTTGGACTTATCTTACAAGCAACCTGCATGTGAGATTTTTTTTACTTTTCTTTGTTTCATAACTTTGCATTTCTATTTCAAGCATATTTATTTACAGGCCTATACATATATTTTTACTTGTCTCGGTATGCCTTCTATCCTATGTACATAGCTATTTCATTTTATTTTGCTTTGTTTATGCTTATGTTTAATATTTTATAAGATTTATTTTATCATAATATACTTGAAAGATTGTATATTCCAAATCATAGCTTTCCAAAACATATATATATATATATATATATATAAATTTAAAATAACAATTTCTTTTTATATAAAAATCTATTTGTAAAGATATTGCATTATTAATATTGTTTAAATATAACTCATTATTAAATTAAAATAATTTATAAAAGAAACAATCTCTTCAAAATATAAATTACTTATTTTATAAAGATAAATTAAAAAAAGAACAAAACAATCCTTTTATTTAAATTTAAACCTAGGCTAGAATACTTTTAAACAAATTAAATTTATCTTGAGTATTTTTAAGATCATATTATTATTTATTCAATATTAAATTTACAAATTATCAAAAATAGTAGAATTAGAAAACATAACTTTATTTATTTATTTAAAACAGAGCTTATCTATTTATAATATATACAATTATATACATATATACGCTATAAATAGAAACAATTTAAATTAGCTTTTAAAAGATAAATTATCAGTTAAATATTTATTTAAAAGAAGATTATTAAATCAATTCAAATTATTATCAAATCAATTTAATTTTTAATATAAATTATTAAATTGATATTGCTCCAAATTTCCGGGATGTCACATGATCCGTACATTGGTGGACATGGGCTTTCAATTTAGAGAAAATTCAGGCTCACTAAGTTGTGGGTTGTTACATTTGGTATCAGAGCATAAGCTAGTCGATCTTAAAAATTAGGATATCTTAAGCGAATGTATTTTTATTTTTACTATAATTATATATATTATATTCCATATATATTATATTCCAAATCTTATAAATTTCAACTTTAGAATTAGTTACAACCATATGCCAAAAAGATGAATAATGTGATTATGGTTTGGAGCAAAAGACGAAGTTGAAGATATGCACACACCTACCATGATTACCCTACGGGGAATAGGTTGCAGTGAAAGGCATTGATATAAGAAGAACATGAATACGACATTTAGAAATGTCTCTGAAGCTGGATAGTACTCGACTCTCTTGTAGAGCACAGATTACTCTTTGTTTATAGATCCCCGTAGGATTGCTGATCGGTGACATACATTAGGTCCAGATAAATGAGAAGAAAAGAATTCACATGTTGTGGATATTTGAAAGAAAGAATTGAGCTAGTTCCCAAAGGAAGGTGTGTAGTAATCACTCCAAGATAATAGTTGGATTTTTAATACATTTTGAAAGAAGATAAGTCAGAAAGTAAATGGAAAAATGAGAAGTTCAAAAGTAGGGGCAAGTAAAACCCACTCTGAGTCCGACCTCATATGAAAGAATTTAATATAGAAAGGTTGGGAATATACATACATACATACATATAATATTTAAAATGATTTTCAAAGGATCTATTACTTAAATAGGAAAGGAGAATCCACATCTCTATTTGATTTACACGTGTCCTTTTATTCAATTTTCCACTCCGTTTTATTTTTGTTCACTATCATTCGATGACGACACTTACTATGACTTCTTCCCAAATTCTCGCTCTCTTCCCTACCCAAAAACAACGTTTTTCTTCAACAGATCTCAAATCGACTCTGCAATTTGTTAATCGCAGTCAATTCTTATGAAACCTCACCGATGAATAATGACAGTTACTATTGCTTCTTCCCAAATTCTCGCTCTCTTCCCTAGCCAAAAACAGCGTTTTTCTTCTACAGATCTCAAATCGACTTTGCAATTTGTTAATCGCAGTCTATTCTTACGAAACCTCATCGATGAATAATCAAAACCAGCCGTTAAACTCATCAATGGTAATGTACATTTTCATTTCTTTCGATTCCTACATTTTACCCTTTTCAATCAAATTTTTTAACTACTACAAATCCATTTGATTTTCGAGAAGAAGCATGTTCTAACTGGTGGATTCGTCCATAGCTTTAGGATCAGATGAATTTTTGGGTGTAAATGACCATATGCATTATGGATGAATAACATGGATTTATGGTCCTAAAGACGTATTTTTGTAGACAGGCCAGGAGGGTGGATGTCTTTATGACCATGCAATGAAGATGGTTCTGTTTTAAAGCAAGTAGAAATACTGGTAAGTTATGACCATAGTTTCACAGTACGCTGCTTTGACAGAACGCTGTTTTAATGTGTTTACTGATTTGTGATTACTATTGATCATTTTGGTCTGTGGGGAATCCTGCTCATTACTTATGAGCATACTATGTAACATGATAAATAAAACAAGGGCTTAATTTAATTTTTTAATGAAAGATTCATATGTTCAACCTTTACTCAAACAGTATAAATCTGTAGAACAGACCCCAAAAAAAAGTTGTTGCCTTCTAAAATTTTGGGGTGCTTTCATATATCATTCTCAATATAAGAAAATATACCCTTTATCATTTAGTACCAAGCCTATTTAACAAAGCTTGCTTCATAGTTAGAGTAAGATATACACTTGGACTTGACTACTAATTAGAATGTCGGAAGGATCTAATTCACTTCAATTTCTAGAGTTACAAATTTGTTTCATCAAATATTTGAATTTGAACAGAATCATTAGTACATGTTCCTATATGAGGCATGATTATAACTTAGGTTTATATGCAGCAAATTGATATGGAAGTTAGTGTTAAGAAATTTCATTATTATAGAACCTGAAGTGAAAGCTTTCGGTTTATTATTCCTCTATTGCGATGTTTTCCATGACCACAGTAATGCTGAGGTCTATAATTTGTTGAATGAATGATACAATTCAATTGTTGGTTGTTGCACTTACTACCATATTCATGTAGTTGAGGAAATCGTACTTCACCATACTCTGAGGTTCTTACTGGTTATATATTTTCCTCCAATATCTTTAGGTTTCTGGCTTTTTGTGAAAGTATCTAATCTATAATATACTGGGTAAACCAATGTTACCTATGAAATGCAGGTTAATGTTCATAATATGTGTTTTTTACTTTACAAAAAAATAAGTTAGCAAGTTTGGTATGAAGGACATGGAATTGCTCAAAGAGTACGTGGTGTCTATCAACATGGCATTAGTATGTTTTATTTAGCAAAGTACATCTTGAACTTATTCCATGAAGCTGTTAAGTTAGAGAATCTTATATTCACGCATTTAAAATGGTCATCAATAATTTTCCTTCTCAATTTCATACGACAAAGTGAAGTACTTTTTCTCACTAAGTGATTCTAATTTTGGTCAATTCGTACATTCGTTGTTGATTACTTTTACCTTATTTCATATAACTAACGCTGATTTGATTTAACTCATCGTTTTCTCTTCATTGTTTTCCATCGATAACAATTGGATGCTACCTCCACCGTTCAGATCTACAGCTGTTTAGGTATGATTTTTATGTTCTCCCTATTTTAAGGCTGATTTCGTTAATTTTGTTTCTGTCTCTATTGCTTATGTATTTGTAACAGCCCAATTTTTTTAACAAGTATTTTTCACTTGTATTTTTAAAAAAACTTTGAGGTTTATTTAAAGTGATTAAAAATATAAAAAAAAACAATTAACCAAATTTTTAATTAAATAATAAGACCTCTGAAATTTTGACATGGTTAAGAATTAACTTTAATTTGGAAATTTGGGGTTTTGTCGAAGATGGTAAATAACTTAATGTCTAGCAAAATCAAGTTTTAATTAAGAAAACATTAATAGCTTAGGTGGTTAAGACATCTGGGCTATTCACGATAGGTCACGAGTTCGAGTCTCAGCATGGTCAGAATTTCTAATTTTTTTTAGTATATAAATGAACTGGGTAATTACGCCTTAAAAAAGGCGTCTACATTTAGGGAATAAATACCGTATATATATATAAGATTATATATAAGAAAACGTATAGAACTTTAATCCGTTATTTTTCTCTTTCCAGTAAAATTTACTTCCCAATTTATATACATATATAATTTGATTTAAATCATTTCCTTAAAATACTAAATATGGAAATTTAAAGTGTGAAACGGTTAAATTTGTTAAAAGACAACTCCATTTGAATTTTAATAAAAGAAATTTTGTATATATATAATATGTGAAAACCAATTAAGTTTGTTAAGTAATAATTTTGAAGAATTTAGTGTATTAATGAACTGTTGGATTTCGCGTTTAAAGGACGCGTAAAAATCTATGGTAGGTAACGGAATAAAACGTATAAACTTAAAAATGTTATTTTTATAGAAATTTTTGATGTTCTGTATTACGTCAGTTTGATGTATTGTAAAAAAAAAAATCATATTTTTAACATGTTTGAAGAAAATATCAGTCAGTGATTTTATAGCAAACGTTATTTTGTTTTAACGGACAGTTTGGTTTTTTTTTAAAATAAATTTATATACGTTTCATTCCTAAAGCCTTACATAATTTTTGCCATTTCATTTATTGCAATCAAACTAAAAATCAAGATTGATAAACTAGAAATGAATCACACATATAAGTAACGTCCAAATCTGTTTATCCTCTGTTTCAAGCAGTACTACACAAAATCAAGTTCCTCAATCACGCATAAATATTGAAATCAAAGCTTCTCATAAAATTTGCAGTAATCGCATGCATTAATTTCAATTGGCAGTTTTAAATCTCGCAAGCCATATTCCCACAATCAACGCATGTTTTAATAAATATGGGTAACGTTCAAACATTTATAACTGAGAATCGATATCACACATATAAAGATCAAATCAAATTGCTAACCGTGGTCCCTAAAAATCACCTCTTCTATTGCCTAGTCAGTTCGAAATTTTAGTGCTTATTATCTTCCTAAAGTAACGCATGCTTTTAACACAAATTTCTCATAACGTTCAGATTTATTTCTCCTGCTAATTATATCACGTATAAATTACCTACAATCAATGCATGCACTTTAAAGACTGAAACATGCATATCCTATATTCTCCCATTCTCTGCTTCCAACAGCTCTACCAAAATCAAGTACATGAATCTCACAATTCATTGAATAAATCAAACCATTTATCACGCTTGCCATTTTTTTTCCTCTGCTTTAATCACGTATCTATATTCACAATTTATGTCAATATAACTGATGCTTGCTTGCCCTTTCTTTGATCAATATTCCCTTAAGTAACGTTCACGCATTCATGTTCACAACTTTATATCTGTGTAACTGACATGCTATATCAGTGGTTCTTTCATCACGCAAGAAGATCTCAATCAAACCTTTTCGAACATATTCTTTTGTTCAAAACTGGAAATGTGTTTTGCCTTTTCTTTTCTCAGCAATAAAATCATGTATTCATATCTTTCGTCTCTAATAGCTTCAAGTCTTCAAATGATTGCTCTCCCTCCCCATTGATCTTGCAGCAGTTCAAATCTTTTTAATTTTTGCAACGTTCGAACTTTATCTATTTCCTTTGAACTGATGAGGAAATTTCGCAGTCATATCAACCAAATTTATATCAATAAAACTGATGCTTTTACCTCTCCTTTAATTCGCACTGCCTATATATATACCCACCTCACCCGTTTCTTTCTCCGCATCTAAATATCTCTGCCTTCCCCTTCCTCGTACGTTCAAGATCCATCAGGTAATAAGTCTTATTGTTTTTTTCCTTCCAGTTTTCCTTCCTCTTTCTCTTGATGTTGTTCTATCTGTGCCTTGCTCGGCCACACTACTATTTATTCACTTTGTCTTTCTATGAGACTCTTATCATCTGCCTTGATCTAAACATATGGGATCTGGATATGTTGAACTGTTTTTGTTTTGGAAAGTTAGGTCTAGAAACAGAGAGGAAGTGAGATCATGTGTGTGTGTTATAGGCTTAACTCTCGACACATAGGTAGTGGAATGTTGTGCAAATTTGTATATGGGAACTGTGTTGATGTCATGCCAGGTAAGTTGTAGGGCCTGGGAGTTATTTTGGGAACAGATCTGTCGAAGAAAAAAAATATATATACTTGAGGTATAAATTGCGTGAACATAAGATGGTCTGGAGTTGTTTGAGAGGAGTAGGAAGGGCAGTGTTGTCAAAATATTTAAGAAAGAGGGATGGGTTCATTTAGTAAGGATCTGATGATGCTTAGTTTTTTTTTGTTGCGTGAATATGTGTTGGCAGGGATGTTAGACTGGGTTGTGCATTGGTGTCACCGTGTACGTGTATCACAGTCACAAATATTTAGAAGCATGCATTTGTTTTGTATCTGGTTAGGAGTTGTTTTGGTTCGTGTAGAGGTCTGATAGGAATAGTGAGAAACCCTTTTTGCATGTTTGAGTTGGATGTTAACAAGGCCTAGAGAGTTTTCTTTCATTTGCAAAAAAAAAAAGAAAAAAAAAAGAAAAAAAAACAAGGGGTGAGGATGGGAAAGAGGTAGGCTAGGACTGTGAGTTCAGTTAGTCTGCATATATGTAACCTTCATATGATAGAGGAAGCAGAGAATAAGGAGGAGAGGAGATGTACACATTCAGTAGATGCTTTGATTTAGTCGCATGATTTTACTCGAAGTCGTTGCATAAAATTCTCGAAGTCTTTATATTTTGTCCCGAAGATTTGTTGCATTTTTCTCGAAGAAATTCCATGGTTAGCTCGAAGAAGTGGGGTTGTGGCGCGTGTAGCTGATGATGAATTCCTGTCTGATTGTAAGTTTGTAAAGCCTGCAAGTTTAAATTTAGACTGTAAAGAAATATTGTAAGAACTTAGGTTGATTTGCAGTAGTAGATGATATTTTTAGTAGTTGGATCCAGGTAAAAGGAAAAGAAAATAATGAATGAAAGTGGCAGAAGAGATGTAAGTATGTGGAAATGTTGGCGTGAGTGCGTGTACGCGAGTAAGTGTAATGGAAGTGTGCACGTGTACATGTACCCCGGCATAATAAGAAAACTCCACCATTTTGCCTTAGTTTGTCTTTAGGAAATTTTATCACGGTTATAGTGTTAGCACAGTTCGTGTGTTTGGAAATGTTTTGGTTGTTGTACACGGTAGAGTGGTCGAGCAAGTCAAACAAAAAATTCTCTCCCTACTTTTAAATTTTTCTTTGACCGTAAATTCTAAAGTCGCGTATTCAATATTTTGAATCTTGTTCTAGATTTGAATCTAAGCTTGACATCCGAGGGATTTTGATCGTTACTCTCTGTAGTTCTTTTCCGGTGAATCATCGTTTTGAAATTTAAAATTTTCTGCAGCATTCAGGTGAGTTTTTCTCACCAGACAAACATGCCTATATTTCTGTGAATTATCGCAAGTGTATGTGTAAATTATTATTTACCTGTTATCTGTCTGTAATATAACGTAGGATGTTAAACTCCATTTAAATTGACACCTCATCAGTTATTTATCTGTCGTAATATTTCTGCAGTTATATTGTTAAATGTTTATTTACTGATTTAAATCATCACTGCAAGTTCCCTATAAATTTAAATCGTTAAGGCTGAAATGATAGGCCTAAAACGATGATTATTATGCATTTATTCAGTTAACTGTTTAATTTTAACTTGGGATTGCGGGTTTGAAATGATAGAACCCGGGGTTTGTAAAATTGCGGATTGAAATGATATAAATCCGTATCACTTGACCTAGGCTAGAAAATTTTATACAGACCCGTGGTTCCTATAATATTTTTCTGAAATATTTTAAAATTATTTTTAAATGGAAGTTTATATATTATTTTCTAAAATTATTTTAAATTATTTAAATTTAGAAATTTGATGATATTCTAATTTAAATTATATAAAGGATTTTTATGAGATTTACAATGATTTAAAAGGGGTTAAATAAATAAATGTTGAGTTAAAATTTTGGAATATAACTTGTTTAGAAATTCTATATTTTTGGAAAGGAAAAGATTTCAATACAGAAATAATAAATAATAAGTTATATTTGAAATTTGATGTTTAGCTAAAAGTCTACTACAACATTTAATTGCTGTCTTTTGAAACTTGACTATTTTAAACCCATAACTTTAGATAGCATTTCCTAGATGCTGTAGAAGTGAAATTGATTTAAAATTGATTTATTTAAAATTTCATCTCTATTTTGGGAATACGTTAAGATTTGGAATTTAAATATGAAATTGCTAATAAAGTAAGAAGTTGAGTTTGGAAAGTTTTAAAAGAAGAAAATTGATTTCTATTCTTTTGATAAAAGCAATAAATTCCAAATTTAATTGAATAAATTGAAATGGTATATTTTCAAAGGAAATGTTTTAAATCAAGGATTTGAAATTAAAGGTATTTGAAATATATATATTGATTTGAAAAATATAAATACCATTTTTCAAACTATAACCACGGGTTATAATAACGTTTGGTTGGCAAAGAGACCGGGATCGGATATCTGGCATACTCTCTGTCGATACCGAAAACCACTTTGACTAACCGTGTACGCGGTGGAGATTTCAGAATGAAGTAGGATGGTGGTGACGATTTCTTTAAGGTAAATACGTGGACCCGACTCCCGTGAGTTGGCATAAGGTGGCTAAAACAGGAGCGATTCTCGGATTAATGAGGTAGCACCTCTGATCGAACGCACTTCTTCGTATGCCATTCTATTACTCTTGTGATTGTTTTGGTGCGCACCTTTGATTTGGGAGTGTTGTTCGAGGTGGGCGGTAACTGCGGCTACGCGTTTCCACCGGTCCGGATAGCAATTGGTATATCTACCCTGGCATTGCCTAGTTGTGCCGTGTCACCTACCCTAGCGAGCCTACTACGAGTTTCTATTTGTGTCGTACCTATGGAGTATCCTCTGGTAGCTTCCCGATCAGGAGGTATTACGGTACTGTATAGACTATTGGCATTATTTGTGTTAAGGGGAATATTGGGTCACTCCTTAACGCTATTTAAAAGTAAGTTTATTTTATATATAGACACTATTATAATAGCGCAATATACTACATAGTAAATAGTTTAACGGATCCTTAGAGGATGGGCGATCCCAAACATCCTTTAAGTTACTTGCTTTATATTACAGTACACTTGATTTAGCTTACATTATATATGTATGTATGTCCTGACTCGAGTGTTTTGTTTATTTGTACGCTCGGGTCAGCCTGAGTTGCAGCTACAGCTTTCTTTCCGGAGCTAGGACCACTCATAGATCACTCTTGCTAGTTGGAAGCTTTTTCATCTTTATCTACTTTGTAATTCAAAGCATTAAAGACTTTATATTTGCTTATGGCTTAAAATTGTATCGAAGTTTATAAACAATGTATTTCTGTTTGGTAAAGTTTCAGTGGCTTCATGAACCACTGTGATATTTTATATTCCGCTGTGAGATTCTGATATCTGTGTCTGTGATTCTGTGATTAATTATTTACTGCATATTCTGAGTTCTGCCAAATTTATTTTTTACAACGCGGTATTTTGAACAATTCAAGTCCGACGTGTGCGGATGCGAATGGTTGAAAACACCGGGTCGTTACATCTGGTATCAGAGCTTTGGCTCTAGGCAAAACTTAGAATGTATGGTAAATTTGACTTACAGAATCACTTTCATTCGAGCTTGAATCTCTTCCTTTTCGAATTTTGGAACGCTCCCTGCGGTTCCGAAGTTCATTCGTGTCCCTCACTATTTATTTTTCTTTCGATTCGGGAGTATCCCATAACTCCACTTAGGATGATCTTTATAGTGAATTGGCGGTTTCGCCAATATTCTAATATAGCGGTGAAACTCCTTTACAACTAGCATTGATTCACTGGAGATTTATATTTATCCTCGGTTTAGATACTAGTATCTTTGGTTATTCTGAACTCTATCTCTTCAGATCGAATGTAGATTTACCCCAGAAAATCCACATCGATCTGACTCTTTAAGTCACGGTTGACCAGGTTAAGGTTGCCCGCGATTTATATAAACTTATCTGGTTTCTTATTCTGTTATTTAACCATCGGATCTTCTGATTCCAACTTATCTTTAAATCAAAATTCTCTTTAATTTGAGTCCTTCAAAATTTGAATCTCTATCCTTGTTTGAAAAAAAAAAATTATTCCTATTTGGGAAAAATCTAATATTATATATAAGTATAATTTTCAAAATTTAACTAGTTGTTTAGAGATAATAGTGTTTGGTTTTATTTATTATTTTGTAAACCATTGGTTTTGTCTTATATAAATAATTGAATATAAACATGGTTATAAATTTATTTGGAAACAGAAATGAATTTAA
Source organism: Allium cepa (assembly GCA_030765085.1). Taxonomy (NCBI): domain Eukaryota; kingdom Viridiplantae; phylum Streptophyta; class Magnoliopsida; order Asparagales; family Amaryllidaceae; genus Allium; species Allium cepa. The sequence continues at coordinate 212,030,801 of CM060934.1, forward strand.
AACAAGAATTTAAGAATTCAATTTTCGATAGTTTCAAACCTTGTGTTTAAAAGTCTTAAAAGGATATATTATTATTTAAATAATTTTCGAATATAAATTTGTTTCCAAAGAATTTTAAAGTTTTAAAAATTAGTGCTCTTCTCTTTGTTGCTGGAAAATAATTTCGGTGATGACTACAACATCATCGACATTCATTTTCGAGTATCGAAGTAAAGAGACCACGATGTAGTTTTGCTTCAAAAATTTAATTAATTTGAATTTATAAAATATGAATTAATTTATAATATATATAGATATATGATTTAAATTTGGTTTGACATATACTATATGTATGTATTTATTTATCTCTAAAGGGTTTGAAGTTAATTGGAAATTTAATTCATAAATTTATGTTAAAAGGTGATTCTAATGATAAAATAAAGTCAAATTTGAAATGAATATTTAAACTTGAATAATATAGTTGGAAAATTTTACTTGTATAAATTGCATGCCATTATAACTTACCTAAATCATTCAGAAATTAACTATGTAATTGGATAATGTATAATATAAAAGGATTTTATAAATAAAAATTTGAGTGGTTATAATAAATGTTATACACTTAAAGTTTCAGTTACAACAAGACAAATAGAGGTAAATAGAAATAAAAGAGTAATTGAATAATATACAATATCAAATGGTGTTAAAGGAAATTTAGAAATATATTGGAATAGTTATATTAAATATAATCTACTTAATATGTGCGATAAGATATATTAAGCAGAATATATTTAATAATAAACTGGAATAAAGAAGAATTAAATTTGTTGAATAAAAGATGATTATTATAAATGACTATATAAATTTCTGATTTTAGAAAATAATTGGATAATAAGATAATTAATTTGGAAATAGTTAAGATTGATTTAACTTCTGTAAAAATCAAATGAATTAAATCAATTATTGAATATTAATTAATTGAATTTATATAGTTTAGACATTGAGAAAAATATTTGACATAGATGAGAAAAATATTGAGAAAAATAAATTTAATTATAGTTTGGAATAAAGAAGAAACTAAATGGGGATTTAGTTTATTTTGGGAAATGGTAAATTTACTTTAACAATTAAGTTAAATTACCATTTCAAATTTGGATTAAAATTAAACATTTTAAATTAGAATGTTATAATACCTTGGGTAAAATTTGGATAAAAAAAAAATTGAATGATTTTTTTTTAAGTTTAGGGATATTATACAAGTAAATATGTAAATAAATAAATGTTAAAATTTTAAGTATAAATAGATGAAATCAAAGATTAATTTAAAATTGAATTTTATTGTTTAGATTAATGATTCTAATTTAAGTTTCAATTTAGTTTTCTTTCAGGTTGTTTCTATTCCCCTACCTTCTTCCTTTTCGAGGACGAAAAGTTCTGAGTGGGGGAGAGTGTAACAGCCCAATTTTTTTAACAAGTATTTTTCACTTGTATTTTTAAAAAAACTTTGAGGTTTATTTAAAGTGATTAAAAATATAAAAAAAAACAATTGACCAAATTTTTAATTAAATAATAAGATCTCTGAAATTTTGACATGGTTAAGAATTAACTTTAATTTGGAAATTTGGGGTTTTGTCGAAGATGGTAAATAACTTAATGTCTAGCAAAATCAAGTTTTAATTAAGAAAACATTAATAGCTTAGGTGGTTAAGACATCTGGGCTATTCACGATAGGTCACGAGTTCGAGTCTCAGCATGGTCAGAATTTCTAATTTTTTTTAGTATATAAATGAACTGGGTAATTACGCCTTAAAAAAGGCGCCTACATTTAGGGAATAAATACCGTATATATATATATAAGATTATATATAAGAAAACGTATAGAACTTTAATCCGTTATTTTTCTCTTTCCAGTAAAATTTACTTCCCAATTTATATACATATATAATTTGATTTAAATCATTTCCTTAAAATACTAAATATGGAAATTTAAAGTGTGAAACGGTTAAATTTGTTAAAAGACAACTCCATTTGAATTTTAATAAAAGAAATTTTGTATATATATATATAATATGTGAAAACCAATTAAGTTTGTTAAGTAATAATTTTGAAGAATTTAGTGTATTAATGAACTGTTGGATTTCGCGTTTAAAGGACGCGTAAAAATCTATGGTAGGTAACGGAATAAAACGTATAAACTTAAAAATGTTATTTTTATAGAAATTTTTGATGTTCTGTATTACGTCAGTTTGATGTATTGTAAAAAAAAAAATCATATTTTTAACATGTTTGAAGAAAATATCAGTCAGTGATTTTATAGCAAACGTTATTTTGTTTTAACGGACAGTTTGGTTTTTTTTTTTTTAAATAAATTTATATACGTTTCATTCCTAAAGCCTTACATAATTTTTGCCATTTCATTTATTGCAATCAAACTAAAAATCAAGATTGATAAACTAGAAATGAATCACACATATAAGTAACGTCCAAATCTGTTTATCCTCTGTTTCAAGCAGTACTACACAAAATCAAGTTCCTCAATCACGCATAAATATTGAAATCAAAGCTTCTCATAAAATTTGCAGTAATCGCATGCATTAATTTCAATTGGCAGTTTTAAATCTCGCAAGCCATATTCCCACAATCAACGCATGTTTTAATAAATATGGGTAACGTTCAAACATTTATAACTGAGAATCGATATCACACATATAGAGATCAAATCAAATTGCTAACCGTGGTCCCTAAAAATCACCTCTTCTATTGCCTAGTCAGTTCGAAATTTTAGTGCTTATTATCTTCCTAAAGTAACGCATGCTTTTAACACAAATTTCTCATAACGTTCAGATTTATTTCTCCTGCTAATTATATCACGTATAAATTACCTACAATCAATGCATGCACTTTAAAGACTGAAACGTGCATATCCTATATTCTCCCATTCTCTGCTTCCAACAGCTCTACCAAAATCAAGTACATGAATCTCACAATTCATTTAATAAATCAAACCATTTATCACGCTTGCCATTTTTTTTTTCCTCTGCTTTAATCACGTATCTATATTCACAATTTATGTCAATATAACTGATGCTTGCTTGCCCTTCCTTTGATCAATATTCCCTTAAGTAACGTTCACGCATTCATGTTAACAACTTAATATCTGTGTAACTGACATGCTATATCAGTGGTTCTTTCATCACGCAAGAAGATCTCAATCAAACCTTTTCGAACATATTCTTTTGTTCAAAACTGGAAATGTGTTTTTCCTTTTCTTTTCTCAGCAATAAAATCATGTATTCATATCTTTCGTCTCTAATAGCTTCAAGTCTTCAAATGATTGCTCTCCCTCCCCATTGATCTTGCAGCAGTTCAAATCTTTTTAATTTTTGCAACGTTCGAACTTTATCTATTTCCTTTGAACTGATGAGGAAATTTCGCAGTCATATCAACCAAATTTATATCAATAAAACTGATGCTTTTACCTCTCCTTTAATTCGCACTGCCTATATATATACCCACCTCACCAGTTTCTTTCTCCGCATCTAAATATCTCTGCCTTCCCCTTCCTCGTACGTTCAAGATCCATCAGGTAATAAGTCTTATTGTTTTTTTCCTTCCAGTTTTCCTTCCTCTTTCTCTTGATGTTGTTCTATCTGTGCCTTGCTCGGCCACACTACTATTTATTCACTTTGTCTTTCTATGAGACTCTTATCATCTGCCTTGAACTAAACATATGGGATCTGGATATGTTGAACTGTTTTTGTTTTGGAAAGTTAGGTCTAGAAACAGAGAGGAAGTGAGATCTTGTGTGTGTGTTATAGGCTTAACTCTCGACACATAGGTAGTGGAATGTTGTGCAAATTTGTATATGGGAACTGTGTTGATGTCATGCCAGGTAAGTTGTATGGCCTGGGAGTTATTTTGGGAACAGATCTGTCGAAGAAAAAAAAAATATATATACTTGAGGTATAAATTGCGTGAACATAAGATGGTCTGGAGTTGTTTGAGAGGAGTAGGAAGGGCAGTGTTGTCAAAATATTTAAGAAAGAGGGATGGGTTCATTTAGTAAGGATCTGATGATGCTTAGTTTTTTTTTGTTGCGTGAATATGTGTTGGCAGGGATGTTAGACTGGGTTGTGCATTGGTGTCACCGTGTACGTGTATCACAGTCACAAATATTTAGAAGCATGCATTTGTTTTGTATCTGGTTAGGAGTTGTTTTGGTTCGTGTAGAGGTCTGATAGGAACAGTGAGAAACCCTTTTTGCATGTTTGAGTTGGATGTTAACAAGGCCTAGAGAGTTTTCTTTCATTTGCAAAAAAAAAAGAAAAAAAAAACAAGGGGTGAGGATGGGAAAGAGGTAGGCTAGGACTGTGAGTTCAGTTAGTCTGCATATATGTAACCTTCATATGATAGAGGAAGCAGAGAATAAGGAGGAGAGGAGATGTACACATTCAGTAGATGCTTTGATTTAGTCGCATGATTTTACTCGAAGTCGTTGCATAAAATTCTCGAAGTCTTTATATTTTGTCCCGAAGATTTGTTGCATTTTTCTCGAAGAAATTCCATGGTTAGCTCGAAGAAGTGGGGTTGTGGCGCGTGTAGCTGATGATGAATTCCTGTCTGATTGTAAGTTTGTAAAGCCTGCAAGTTTAAATTTAGACTGTAAAGAAATATTGTAAGAACTTAGGTTGATTTGCAGTAGTAGATGATATTTTTAGTAGTTGGATCCAGGTAAAAGGAAAAGAAAATAATGAATGAAAGTGGCAGAAGAGATGTAAGTATGTGGAAATGTTGGCGTGAGTGCGTGTACGCGAGTAAGTGTAATGGAAGTGTGCACGTGTACATGTACCCCGGCATAATAAGAAAACTCCACCATTTTGCCTTAGTTTGTCTTTAGGAAATTTTATCATGGTTATAGTGTTAGCACAGTTCGTGTGTTTGGAAATGTTTTGGTTGTTGTACACGGTAGAGTGGTCGAGCAAGTCAAACAAAAAATTCTCTCCCTACTTTTAAATTTTTCTTTGACCGTAAATTCTAAAGTCGCGTATTCAATATTTTGAATCTTGTTCTAGATTTGAATCTAAGCTTGACATCCGAGGGATTTTGATCGTTACTCTCTGTAGTTCTTTTCCGGTGAATCATCGTTTTGAAATTTAAAATTTTCTGCAGCATTCAGGTGAGTTTTTCGCACCAGACAAACATGCCTATATTTCTGTGAATTATCGCAAGTGTATGTGTAAATTATTATTTACCTGTTATCTGTCTGTAATATAACGTAGGATGTTAAACTCCATTTAAATTAACACCTCATCAGTTATTTATCTGTTGTAATATTTCTGCAGTTATATTGTTAAATGTTTATTTACTGATTTAAATCATCACTGCAAGTTCCCTATAAATTTAAATCGTTAAGGCTGAAATGATAGGCCTAAAACGATGATTATTATGCATTTATTCAGTTAACTGTTTAATTTTAACTTGGGATTGCGGGTTTGAAATGATAGAACCCGGGGTTTGTAAAATTGCGGATTGAAATGATATAAATCCGTATCACTTGACCTAGGCTAGAAAATTTTATACAGACCCGTGGTTCCTATAATATTTTTCTGAAATATTTTAAAATTATTTTTAAATGGAAGTTTATATATTATTTTCTAAAATTATTTTAAATTATTTAAATTTAGAAATTTGATGATATTCTAATTTAAATTATATAAAGGATTTTTATGAGATTTACAATGATTTAAAAGGGGTTAAATAAATAAATGTTGAGTTAAAATTTTGGAATATAACTTGTTTAGAAATTCTATATTTTTGGAAAGGAAAAGATTTCAATACAGAAATAATAAATAATAAGTTATATTTGAAATTTGATGTTTAGCTAAAAGTCTACTACAGCATTTAATTGCTGTCTTTTGAAACTTGACTATTTTAAACCCATAACTTTAGATAGCATTTCCTAGATGCTGTAGAAGTGAAATTGATTTAAAATTGATTTATTTAAAATTTCATCTCTATTTTGGGAATACGTTAAGATTTGGAATTTAAATATGAAATTGCTAATAAAGTAAGAAGTTGAGTTTGGAAAGTTTTAAAAGAAGAAAATTGATTTCTATTCTTTTGATAAAAGCAATAAATTCCAAATTTAATTGAATAAATTGAAATGGTATATTTTCAAAGGAAATGTTTTAAATCAAGGATTTGAAATTAAAGGTATTTGAAATATATATATTGATTTGAAAAATATAAATACCATTTTTCAAACTATAACCACGGGTTATAATAACGTTTGGTTGGCAAAGAGACCGGGATCGGATATCTGGCATACTCTCTGTCGATACCGAAAACCACTTTGACTAACCGTGTACGCGGTGGAGATTTCAGAATGAAGTAGGATGGTGGTGACGATTTCTTTAAGGTAAATACATGGACCCGACTCCCGTGAGTTGGCATAAGGTGGCTAAAACAGGAGCGATTCTCGGATTAATGAGGTAGCACCTCTGATCGAACGCACTTCTTCGTATGCCATTCTATTACTCTTGTGATTGTTTTGGTGCGCACCTTTGATTTGGGAGTGTTGTTCGAGGTGGGCGGTAACTGCGGCTACGCGTTTCCACCGGTCCGGATAGCAATTGGTATATCTACCCTGGCATTGCCTAGTTGTGCCGTGTCACCTACCCTAGCGAGCCTACTACGAGTTTCTATTTGTGTCGTACCTATGGAGTATCCTCTGGTAGCTTCCCGATCAGGAGGTATTACGGTACTGTATAGACTATTGGCATTATTTGTGTTAAGGGGAATATTGGGTCACTCCTTAACGCTATTTAAAAGCAAGTTTATTTTATATATAGACACTATTATAATAGCGCAATATACTACATAGTAAATAGTTTAACGGATCCTTAGAGGATGGGCGATCCCAAGCATCCTTTAAGTTACTTGCTTTATATTACAGTACACTTGATTTATCTTACATTATATAAGTATGTATGTCCTGACTCGAGTGTTTTGTTTATTTGTACGCTCGGGTCAGCCTGAGTTGCAGCTACAGCTTTCTTTCCGAAGCTAGGACCACTCATAGATCACTCTTGCTAGTTGGAAGCTTTTTCATCTTTATCTATTTTGTAATTCAAAGCATTAAAGACTTTATATTTGCTTATGGCTTAAAATTGTATCGAAGTTTATAAACAATGTATTTCTGTTTGGTAAAAGTTTCAGTGGCTTCATGAACCACTGTGATATTTTATATTCCGCTGTGAGATTCTGATATCTGTGTCTGTGATTCTGTGATTAATTATTTACTGCATATTCTGAGTTCTGCCAAATTTATTTTTTACAACGCGGTATTTTGAACAATTCAAGTCCGACATGTGCGGATGCGAATGGTTGAAAACACCGGGTCGTTACAGTATTACTGTTTGTTCAAAAGCTATTTTTTACTCCGCATGTTTGTTCTTCTGATTTATGGATGATTACCTTGATCCCGTTGTTTTTCTTAGTGGGTTATGCATGAATGTTTTTGAAGAACAGTCCTTACATCGTTTATAAGCTTTGTTTTTGCATTGTCCAGATTTGATATCTCCTTACGTCATTTATAAGCGTTGTTTAATCATTTTGCAAATAGTTAACAACCGTAAAATGAATAAAATAGTATTCATTAGCTACCCCATCCAAATTTGATAGACTTCGTACACAAATAATATTTTTGATACATTTGTTATGTGAGTTGGTAATGGTGGTGCGTTTGATGCAAAAATAGCCTTCATTTTTCAGATTTACAACCTTCTTCATTTTGCATATTCTTTACAAGCTTGCTGTATTATATCTGAATGGACGAATATATAACATTGATGACATATTTGGATGACATATTTAAACTTGGTTCATTTTTTAAAGTGGGCAATGTCAAGTTTGACTGCAATGGTTCACCTATGACTTCCACCATTTCGTAATACAGTACTTTGTCTATACCAATTTTTTTGATTTCATTGGCTAATCGATTTATACTCATCAAAACTTAAATCTTGCATGCTATGGTTTAAACTCATCTTCTTTGTTTTCAGCTGCCTTTGGTGTATGCAGCTAACCCAATCGATTAAATTTTTCTCCTAATTTATATCTGTAAGATGATTATATAAAATAAGATCCTTATGACTTGACATCTAATAGGTGTCTTAAACAATCATGTGAAAGAAATAAAAGCTACAATAGTGTGATTTTATAATTTTGTTATAGTTATTTTTTGTTTGAATTCAAATAAAAAAAATGATAACCATCAGTACTTGATAGAGTACACATGGAGACGAATTAGTATTGGTGTTTCAGTTTTTTTAGAAAATTAGTTCTTTTAGTTTCAATCCAAGGGTTCATATTTCATGAATTTTAGCTCAGCATCCAACTATTTTGTACAAAAAATTACTAACTATATTTTTTTTCAAGAAATATACTTAGCTTAATATTCACGGAACACATAAGGCCCACTGGTAAACCATTGAGACCTATACCTGTATGTATGCATGCATATGTATGTTTGATGATTAGTTAATATAAATGACTCGGTGTTAAATTTCTATTGTTTATTTTAGTATTTGGTAGATAATAATGGAAGTTGTAGTGCCATGAATGAGACAACCTTTTGAAATGCTGCTTATGATTGAATTAGTGTCGTGCGTGCGCACATACATAGTTTGAAAGTTGATTGGTTCGTTGTCACGAAGATAATCTATTAACTGGCTAAAACTAAGAACAATGCACAATGTAGTAATCATTAAGTACATGCATACGTTCTATCTAAATTAACAATAACAAAGACACAATTTTAACATTTTATCTGGCTTAACAATATCAAAGACGCAATTAAGGAATAATATGGAATAGAAATTTTATTTGATTGAAATTCTAAATAATTATCATGCCTTCAAATTGTTTTGAAATCGAAATTTTATGTGGATATACTGTATATTTGCTTAGTACAAGACTTGGTTTAATGAGTGGTACAATGATACGGTCATATTGTTATCGTTGGATATGCGATTTTCAAAGTCGTAAAAAATAGCAAGTGGTATATTGATAAAAAGTACAAAAATATTTCACTTTTTCCTTTAAACGGCTAATCCTTTTCATGACAACAACAATAATTTGTATTATAAATTTGTATGTGACATTTTTATGTTTGGTGAAAGGTCATGTCGGTCAATGAGCACAAATATACCACAAAATACATAATGGCTAATTTATAGCAATAATCATTGATGTTTAAATCACTGATGTTTAAGATTACATAGGTTATAATTGGTTGATGAAGAAGAGTAGTCAAATTACTACTGTTTCAGAATTCGTGACACGCCATGTTAAGATCAGATTATATTTATAATATGAATAAGACATCATACAATATTCGATATGCTAGCTAACGTCTATGTTTTGCCCTATAAATTAATTAGTATTATTTCTGGAAGCTAATCCTATATAGTTTCATGCTAGATGGGAACTAAGAGAAAAGGTTAAAGTGAGAACTCTATTGCAAGTTGATTTTATTAAAAGATATCATAAGTTATGAATTAGAGAAATTTTACAATCCATAGAAAATTCTATGACCCATTTCTTCCGTATGGCCAGGTCTGATTATATTTTCTATGATATCATTGGAAGACACTATCACCTCAGTTGAACGAAATGGAGAAGCCACAAAATACAAGCCTGTGTGCATAATATAGGAAAATGATTTGAGTCGAATTTCAAAGAAATAGGAAATATTTGGCTCGATGTGAAAGTAATCCAATATCTGGGTGGTATCTATGCTCTGTTACACTACCACATGGTGCATTTATGGTACGTGCATGTTCTATTACTGCCTGATTATAAAGCAGGTTGACAACGTAATAACTATTGTAGATAGTATTATCATGAATGACAATGTTGCTAACAAACGCTTTCTTGCTTGATAATATTGCTATTTGCAGTCTTTTCCCCTCATTTTGATTAAAACTGGAAAACATGACAATTTAGTACTGACTATCAATTAACTAGGTATTTTTTTGGATGATTGTTAATCATTCATGAACATTTGATGCATTTTCAATGTTTCCAAAGCTATATAATATTCGGTAAGTGTACTGCACTTAATCAATATGACAACTATTTTAACCAAAGTGTACTTGGTATTTGTGTTTAGCATTGTATTATTTAATTGATCAACATAAAATTCATTATACCAGCTAAAACTGTTGCAGGTTCGAAACTTGCTTTTGAACGTTTATTGACATGGGATATGTTGTCCCAATGATTTGTTGTATATAAAGTACCATTTCAAAAAAAAACTGTTGCAGGTTGAACAGAATGGACTAAATCCAAAGCTTTCCTTATATGAAATATATATACCAAGAATAATTAATGATACTATCTGCCAACGGTGCATTCCTGTAGACATTTACAGCCACGAAGGCTGAGTGAACTTTGGGCATCTGCTGTTTTGCCCTTTCATTTTGGATTTCAATATTTGCATCGTATGAAGCTGATGGAGACTACTTTTTTACATTTCAGTGTATGCAATAAAAGTTAACTTAATTTTGTAATATTACCTTTAATCTGTTGCTGTTTCAGGTTTCTTCACTCCTGCAACCAAAAACAACTAAGATTGATAAAGGCTACTCATATAAATTTTATTGAATGACTAAAATGTAGGAGTATTTGCATGATATTCAGGTAGAAAATTTGTGTACCTGACAAAATATTACAATTACTTTTTTACTTCATCCCTGCACACTGATTATCATTACAACCATCGTAAATATGTATTTTCTACCAATGAATATTGGGTTAACTGAGGTACATAATGTACTTTGAACCTTTTGTTCTTCATTTGTTTATTGCTAATGCAAGCTTTACGCATCAAAATTTCCCAAAAATTTAAACCGTGGATTATGCTAGATTCTACCACAAAAAATATTCTCCATATCCAAAAATCCAATTACTGAATTGATTAGTCATATATCGCAAATCTACTATTACAATTCATAGGTGGATCTGCGTATGTTTAGGAGTTAGCTTTATGCATATGAGTTGAGTTTAGGTTTATCAATAGATACTTTTAGATGTGGATAATGTTATATTCACATTTGAAATCTCTTTCAGATATGTGCACATACCTATCTGCTACAAGAAACATAATTGGAAGATCTTGGTTGAGCATATTTTTTTTTTCAATCACATTAATTATAGAAATGTGAAAACTAACTAAATTTGATAATAATAAATAGTCTTGAGTAGTTAATATGCATATTATATAAAAACCGACTTAAAGGTAATAATAATACATATCTTGTTTTATACTAAAATACACATATACAAACTATAATCTTGACAACAAGCAGCGATAATTTTCGAATGTGGATGTCTTCGTATTCGCATTTGTATTTGATTTTCTCAGATATCGAATGTTTATCTGTTTTTTGAATACAAATAAGGGTAGATTTAGATTTTCGGAGGATTTTTTCACTGGCTCGGTTGAACCACTAACATGCTTTCAAACCATATATTCAACCTCCAGATGTCATACAGAATAAAATTATCTTTGGCAAGGTCTCCAAATTTGATTTTATTTGTAATAAAATTTTTAGTTTTGAATGTGATTTACAAAACCTAGGTATTTCTTAGATGATTTAAAATTCTAATATACATACCAACTTTTATGCTAAATTGTAGAAGGTTTGTCCAACATACTCCACTCTACCTGAATTCAACTTGCACGCTACATATGTAAAACTCAACCAATCACATGAGTATATGGCACAATGCACATAAGTAAAACTCAGCCAATCGCATGAGTGATGACGACTGCGCATGTAGGGTGACAGAGTGATGCTAATAACATTGCAACAGAACATTAAAAGAAAGAACCAAAATACGCTCCATGGTCCATAGATAACAAAAGAACATATGCACTTGCAACATGAGATAAAATTTTAATACAAAAAAAAATCTCAGGATAACAAAAGTACCTTTTTTTTTATAGTGACAAATTTGAAAATATAATATATTAACTTGATGACTACAATTAACTCTGTCATTGCAATCTAAAATCATGAACAATGGGCATACTTCGACAAGACTGTTTTATAATAGATAATTTTCCACTAAGACAAAATACTAACTTCATCCTAAAAACAGAAAGAAATCACCATGGGCATCTATAACGCTGAGGTATTATATCATACAAATGATGTGTATAAACTTGATATACCCATTCTTTTAAACCTCCCAATGTCCCGTGTGCGTAGCACGGGCCACGCACTAGTTTAACTGGAAGAAGAGAAACCATATTTTTGAAAAGTAAGTAAATATTAAATTTTAGGCAAAACAAAATATCCTTAATATTTTATTCAAATAAAAAGTTCTAGTAGAAAAATTATTTAGAGCGAAAATTTCAGTTAAAATGGGTTTTTAATAAAGAAATATCTCGTTTGAAAAAATATAGAGCATATGAAAAGCTCATTGATTTTTTTGATATGAAATTTTTTAACTTATGTAATTCTTTTTAAGGATGGACAATAGGAAGAGGTACAAGTTTAAAGTGGGGTAAATAGAATGGGGAAAGAAGATTAGAACCCAAAAATAAAGCAGTAAGCAAACGTGCCGCACTGGTTCAATAAAGAAAGCAATAAATCTAGGGAAAATTTATTCAAAGAGAAGCAATTTAAATAAGAACGGTTTAGTAAAAGAAGCTAAATAGTAGTAACATTATGAAGTATGAATAGAAATAATGTTAGAATAGAAATAATGTTAGAAATTTATATCAAAAAATGTTAATAATTAGAAATATTACAAGAAATTAAATTAAAAAATATGGATAATTTCCACAAATATGCGCAGTAATTGTATATACACCCTTTTAGAAATACCCTTTATATGCTATTAGAAACTCCGCTAAAGTCGCAAGTGGAAGTAGGATGAGTATTAAGAAAATAATAGGATAAAGATTGTCATTGTGTATTCCAGTTTTTAGTAAAAGTTATAGATGATGTTTTGTATACTCTGTAAAGTGCATTTTTTAATAAAATCATTTAGTATAAAGATTAAGTTTTTTGAATACAAAAATTAATAAATAATTTGAGTTAAAAATCCCACTTTTAAGAAGTAAAATCTTCGTGTTTAAAAGGTTTTAAACGAAAATTTGATTTGAATGACCATTCATGTAATAAAATTTGACTCTTATTTGAAAAGAAAGTTTCTTTTAAAAATTTAATTGCTAACATTTCCTTGTAAACTTAATAAATAAAGTTAATTGATAAAATCTTGATAATAGTTTTTAAGGTTAAGACGCCTACAATTAAAATGAGCTAAAATAAGGAGATTTTCATGGTTCCTTTTTCAAACCAAACTATTGAAGAATTTAAACAAAAGGTTTCAAGTTTATATTTTTTAAACATATTGGAATTAAATACTTTATAATTGTGAAGTTTTAATTTTAGAAAATGGGACGAAGATTAAACCAAAATTTAATATGGAGTAGACAGAGGTTGTGACAACCGTCCTACACCACCGCCACCCAGTATAACCTATATAGCACACTGTAGTGGTGTGCGACCAATATGGGATGATTGTCAAGGTTGTGGTAAAGTAAATCAAGCACAAAACCTATCATATATACCATAGTGCATCAAATAAGATATAATAGTAAACATCTCAGATATAAAGCAGGCGAGAAAGTAATAACTGAATGAATCACAAAAATCAGAGTATAAGTGATAGATTTATACATCAAATAATAACTCATAAACAACTGCCTCTAAATAATAAAAGCACTAGCAGTTTTCGTAGTGTTGTGCAATGGAAGAGCAAATAAGTAAATATAGTAATACGAAAGTGTGATCTCATCTTGTCCCATGTCCAGCTCCACGTGCTCACAAGACTTGTAATCTCTAATATACTCATTTAAGAGTACCTGGAATAATAGGGAGAAAACATAAAATCCCGAGTTAGACAGCAGTCTGAAGTAAGTGATAGAAAATCTATGAATACCAATATACCAATATAATTGGACAAACGATATGATGGATCATACCAGACCTATACCTGCATCCACAGAGTTAGTAACATATACAAGATATGTTATGAAATCAAATCTACTGTTTCGATGACAACAACTATACAATGCAAATCGAATATGCATATATATTTATATATACATGTACTTGCTAGAACAACATCACTAGAAAGACAAGAACAAGGCTCTAAGAACACTACAAGTGACTACAAGTCGATAGGTACAAAGAAGCAATAGAAAAGATGCACAAAACAGACATGCACAAGTTTCAGACGTTTGGGTGCACAAGCCAGACGTCTGGATAAGTCCTCTAGAACAACAAACAGACTAAACCAGACTTCTGGTAGTTGCACTTAGACGTCTGAAAATCTACTATGTACAAAAACTATATAGTATCAGACGTCTGATACAAATACAAGACGTCTGTTTCAATCTCGAATTTTAAGTTTAAACTTCAACTGTCACATTCGAATAGACATCTCCGTTTCTCTTCGATGCAACTCTTCATCGTCAACAGAAGCGACTGTAGAGCACTTGTTAATGGATGCAATTACTCAAGGAACCTCTCTACAACTATATATATCATCAAGAATCAAGAGAACAAATTCACCTTACTTACCATCTCTAATTACATACTCTATCATATATTCTTGATCTGTAGCGATCATACTTGTATTTTCACTCTTCCATATATTCAGTTCTTCTCAGACAATACTCTCTAGATATATATTGGAAGCATTTGTACCAATTAGTCAATATCCGTGTTATAGAACACACATTTGACAAGAACAACTTGTTGTAACCGCGTCTATTCCTCCGGGCAAAGCGAGGGTGTTTGATAGTTGAATTCTAAAGGGGAGCTTCGGGACCGAACGTAGGATCGGAGGTCCGAACCAGTATAAAATCCCAGTGTGCTTATTATATATTTACTTAGATTAATATTTTTTTAGTTGCATCATATATTTTGTCACATATACTTGCATATACACTATACGATCCACCCTGTAGACATTAAATTGTTATCAGAGCAAGGTTTGATCAAAGTACAGTAACACGTTTTTGAATCACTTTAATATGGCAAGTATTTTTCAAGAAGGTCAATCCATAGCAAGACCCCCACTTTTTAATGCTTCTAACTATGCATATTGGTCAACACGTATGAGAATTTTTATGGAAGCTAATGGATTAGAAATTTGGTCAGCCACTCAAAATAAATATGAAGCACCTAACACTTCTATGAACACATGGAATGATGCACAAAAAATCGCAGCTTCTAATAATGTCAAAGCTATGAATGTTTTGTTTTGTTCATTAGATAGGAATGAATTTTCACGTGTCATGTTATGTAACACTGCATATGATATTTTGCATGCCTTAGAAGTTACACATAAAGGCACAAACAGAGTTAAACAAACTAAGATTTCAATTTTGCAAAATCAATTTTCATCATTTAAAATGAAAAAAATGAATCTATAGTAGACATGTACTCTAGGTTCCAAATATTCAGCATGATTTAATGGCACTTGGAGTCAAATTCACAAATTTTGACTTAATATCTAGAATACTCAATTCTTTAACTCCAGAGTGGGGAAGAAAAGTATTAGCTATCGAAGAAGCTAATGATCTCTCAACACTCTTAGTTGAAGAATTGATAGGAAATTTAATATCCTGTGAAGCTAATTTGCAGGCACGAAAAGAACAAAATTCGGAAAAGAAGAACATAGCATTCCCTGAAACAAATGAAGACACCGACTTAGACGAAGAAGAAATTGTATTTATTGTCAAAAACTACAACAAATTCAAGAAGTTTAGGAAAATGATTAGATTTCGTAAAGGAGGAAAATCAAGCTCAACAAATCAAACATCAATCAAATGTTATGAATGTGACCAATTAGGACATATGAAGAAAGATTGTCTGAAGCTCAACAATGATAAAAAGAACAAATTAGAAAAATTCAAAAGGAAGAAAGCTTTCAAAGTAACATGGGATGACTCAGATTCTTCATCATCATCAGACAGTGAGTGCGATAGTGACGGAGAACAAGCTAATGTATGCTTTATGGCATAAACTGATGAGATATGTCCCGAACTTAGCTATGACGAATTATTAGAACTTGGCATGGAATTAGATGATAAATTTAGACATAGCCAAAATAAATAGATTAGAACTTGAATTAGGAATGTTAAAAGGTGAAAAAAATTATTTTAGAGGAGGAACAAGGATTATCTCAAGGAAAAAATTAAAAATAGTTTGGTTGAAAACGAGACTATGGCTATTGATTTTGATAATACTAGACTAGAAAAGGATAACTTGTTAAAAGAAAATGTAACGATCCCGTTTTTAAACCAAATTTAAATTTTGTAATTGATATAAATTTTGGAATTTAATTGTAAATTAATTTGAATTTTCAAAAACAAATAAGATAAGAGTTGATTTATATATATATATGAATAGATTTCAATTTGAATTTGAATTTAAAATTCAAATATAAAAATCTTAAAAATAATTTGGATTTGAAAATAATATATGTATGATTTTTATTAATGTATAAATTAGTTTTAAATCATTTTATTTAAATGGTATAAATATAAACAAAGGAAATGTCAATATAAAAATAGAAAAATATAATTTAAAATTATGTAAAAGACATTATTACCATGCAAATTACAAGTGTAAGCTAAGTAACATAAGAATTGACAAGTGTTAACATAATTTGATCATGCAATTAACAAGTGTCATAATTATGATTTTATTTTTATTTTTAAAAAAATAGTGAAAATAAGATTATATACACATCTGTGCTCTCTCTCTCATTTTTCTTCTATCTTCATTTTTCTTTCATATATTTCAAAAATTAAAACGGAAGAGAAAGAAAAACCAGTAAAACAAAAACAAATCAATTTCAACCTGATCTAAAGAAAGCAAATCAAAGAAGAAGATCATCTCAAGCAAATCAAACTTTCACAAATTTTCAAACCTGAAACAAGGTTCTGATCAACACAGTTAATAAAGCAAGCTAATTCAACATCAAGTATAGATTCTACTCAACAAGATCATAGCTTTCAAGATCAAACAACCATCAGTACAAAGTCAAAACAGTTTCAAAACGATCAAATCTAGAAAACAAGTTTCCAGTTTTTCCAAATTCAAACACTTCCAATCTTGCTGTTTTCAAATTACAGATGAGTAAACCCTTTGAATCTGAACTAAAATTTGTTGTTGCGAATGATATTTGAGGTATGGATTGTAAATTATGTTTGCATGTATATATATACATGAAAATGATACGTGCATGTCAGTACATATGAACATTTCCTCTGTTCCAAGTTTACAGAGCTTAAAATAATTTCAAAATTAAATCCCTCCTCCTCTAATTCTTTTAGACTTAAATGTATGAACAAGATATGTTAAGAATAATAGGGTATTAGTTTTGAAATTATTTTTAAGTTAAATCCGAAGATAATTTTGTTTGGGAAGAAGATAAACAGTAAAATTCAAAACCATGTCTAAATTCGAGTATCATAATTTCTGGATTCACCCACATCAACCTGTTCGTCTTCATAAACCATGAATATTAAAAATAGAATCAAGATTTTTAGTGTTGTATTGATTGAGAAATTCAAGGATGAACAGTTTTGGGTTTATTGGCAAATTCTGGTAATCGGAGTAATGATAGATCTCGTGATTGAAGCTGGAGCATGCTTGGTGATCGGGGATCATTAGAAAAATACTTGGTGAATTTTTAATTCACCGAGGCGGCAGTGCGACGTAGGTTTAGGGTTTAAACCTAGTTTTTGGTCAAGGTCGGAATTTGGGTCGCTGTGTCATCGTCGATGCACAGGAGTTGACCGGACATGGGGAATCGAAGCGTGGATCTTTGGTGAGTCATTGGTCGGAGTGGCAGGGGGTCTGATGACCTGAATCGATAGAATAAGGTGATCTTGGATGGTCTGGTTTTGGTCCAGTAGAGCTCCATGTGGCTCGATTTCGGTTTGCATATGAGTTCGTCGATCTGGGTGGTCTGTGAGGGCTTGATTAGATGGTCGTCAACGTGTTGAAGGCGGCGAGGTCGACTGGAGTTGGTCGGAGCTCCTATACACATACACATGTGCACTTTGAATCTGGGTTCGTTGTGATGGTATGGGAAGAAAAGCTTTTATCGGGCTTTGCTCGAAGTGGATCGTGGATTGTCTCGGTGATGAGACGAGAGGGAGTTGCTCGGGGTTGAACTCAAGGGATTTAGCTATTGGCTCGGTTTTTGTGATAATATCAAGTTTTAAAGTAAAATGGAATAACAAGCTTTTTAAATTTAAACTTAGTCAAGTGTAAAACAAATTTTTTTTACCCATTTCTTTTGAAATAATAAATGTTGATTTATGTTCGGGATCAATCAAAGGTTTTAACATAAATTATTTTAAAATAATTAAGTTTAAAGTGTTTTAATTTATATAACCTTTGTTTTAAAAGCTTATTTTAAATAAACTTAATAATGTAATTAAGGAATTAATTAAGAAGATTAAATGTTTTTTTAAAGGTTAATTAACTTAAATATCTTAAGTTAATTTATGTGTTGATGACAATTAATTCCAAGGTTTATTAATTAAATATTTTAATGACAATTAAGTAATTAATTATAATGATGGTTTATCTTTTAATTAATTAAGATCTTAAGTAGTTAATGATTAAAGTTGCTTATGGCAGTAATTAAAAGATAATTACTTAAAGGATAATCACTTAATGATAGTAATTAAAAGATAATTACTTAAAGGATAATCACTTAATGATAAAATTAAAGAAAAGTTAATTAATTATTAATTGATGATTAGAGGTTAAATAAATAATGATTAAAGATTAATTAATAAGTAATTAAGGTTAATTAATCAAAAATTAAGGACTAATAAATTAATAATTAAGAATAATTAATCATTAATTAAAGATTATTAATGAAAATAATTTTGTGATTAATTAATTAAAATGATTTTAATTACTTAATAATAATTAAGCAGGACTTAAAAGTAATTAAAGTAATTAATTTAATTTATTTGGAAAATCAAATTGAATAAATTAAGAATTGAATGACTAATTCATCTTGCTCATAGATGATTGATTATTATTGAATGCCTTGGATTGGTTGATATCTCTGATTGTGATTGTGATACTTTGTGATATGAATTGCTGTGAATTGAGCTGTGATATCTGTGATATATTATTGTGTGAATGTGAAAACAATTTGGCCCGTAAAGCGGCATTTGAATTTTCGATGCGACCGGGGGTCAGATTCCAAATGGTTATCCGATACCCACATCGAATCTTAATGGTGGATCTTTTTTTAAAAGATTATAAATGGAAATTTGTTGTGACTTGTGTATCCACGTGTTTTTAAAATATGTGCTCATTATTCGGTTAACCCAGGAGAGGACATTGAGTCATAAAACCCATTCCGAATAATGATACGACGAAATGGGAGTGCATTTGAAGACGGTGGTTGAAGATCGGGTATTTTCGAGAACGAAAGGATTGCCTATCAATTGTCTCTGCATTGAGTTGCTCCGGTATAGTGATCTCCATAAGAGACGGGGAGTCCGGTAGGGATTGTGGATGCCTAGATTTGCAAGGACTTCTTCCTTTATTAGACGAAGTGCCATTAGTTCCATTCAGACCCAGGATGGACTTGTATGGATGTATGTCTGACATTACACTTCGAGATGTAAAGCTGATTTCTATCAAATACATTTCTGTTTGGTGGCGGAGAATATATTCTCTTAGCTTAACACCCTTCTCTGAGACGTACGAGCTCAGAGGTTATGTAGGATGGTCATTAGTGATATATTCCCACCTTGGTAGTGTGGCATGCTGAGTGCTTGTCATTTGTTGATTGGAGCATGGCTTTTGTGAAAAGCGTAGCTTTGTGGGACGAGACATCATCGAACCTCACACCTTGAAAATGGTCGAAACAGGAAGGATGCGGCAAGGTTACGGGGGTAGCGCCCCTTAGGGTATGTGCATTTCCTTCTGGATAAAAAGTGGTATTCTGGTATGGAGTCCAGGTACTTAACTTATGTGGTTGTTGGCTGTTGTTGTTTTTGTTGGGGCCCTGGATAAAGGTTGGTTACGACCGAGGTATAGCATACTCGTGACAGTTGGTTACTTAGTTAAATAGGTAACCTGGCGTTGTGTTGGCAGAGATCCGGTTAGGTTCTTGGGGGCGTCCCTCCTGAGGCATACCCGTTCGGAAAAGGAAGTTCTTTAGCCTTGGCCATTTGTTGGAAATCCAATCACTCAATACGAGCCCTTTACGATTTCAGTTGTATAACCTGCCATTCTTAAATGGTAGCTATAGTAGGCATAGTAAAATGGTACCTATGCTGGCTAAGATTAATATTATACTTTCGAAATGTTTTCCACACTATGCGCTAATAAGAATATCAAAAGGATTTTTGCGTATCAAGCATGTTTGACTATCATAAGGAGAAATCTCCCCTAAGTGTGCGATTGCATTGTGTGTGTTCCGGGAGGCCTTATGGTAGTTTCATTTGCCAAAAAGCATAACGGATTTATTTTTGTAAATTGTTTTTGCTCAAACAACTGTTTTGTTTATTCATACCAGTCCCACGACTGACCCGGAGTTTATTGTTCCCTTTCTAAACTCTGGGTGCCCATAATTTTCCACACGGACAGCCTAGAGTCAGGTTATCCATGTTCTGGAGCTAGTTCAGATAGTTGATGTAGATTAAGAAATCTTTGAAGTCTTTGGAGGCTTTTGGGTTTTGAAGCCTTTTGGATCTGAAAGTCTTTGGAGTTTTGGAAGACCTTATTGAAGTCGAAGTATGTTGGATTCTCGCTCTCTCTTTTTGGAAGCTCTGTTGAAGTTATTGTAGTCCTGTTATTGTTCCGCTGTGTGTTATTGTTTTGTTGTTGTATCTTATATTCAGTACTCTGATGATGGTGTTCAATTGTTGTAATGATGTTATATCTATCTTGTATCAGTGTTGTTTATCAATGAAAATTCATTTTTTCCCGCTGTGTTGTTATCACTTAATGTTGTTATAAGCTCCAACGAACTGGAGTACGACGTTTGAACCCCCGGCATTCGAATACGAGTGAGGTATTTGATGTTAATTTTCGGATGCTGGATTTCGGGTCGTGACAAGTGGTATCAGAGCTAAAGGTTGAGTAAGAACTTTAGCTTTGGAGTTTAACACATTAGGTGACTCATTAGAGATAGGGATAGAAATACCCTAGAATGAGTATGTTCCCTAGGATATCTCGTTCGTATGCCTAAACCAAGTTTTCTTACTATTTACAGATAGTGAGAATAAGCGCAAGAAGAGGACGAGGTAGGGGATGGGAAAGTACCACTACAACTGGTCGAGACCCTGCGACAACGGAAGCAGCTATTCCTATCCAACCCCAGCCGAATCTGGCTGATTTATATCGAAGTTTTGCAAGACTTGGAGGGAAGTCATTCACACGCAAGGACACTATTATCGAAGCACAAGTCTAGATTCGATCGTACGAAAGGATTTTCAGAGGACTGAAGTTGGAGGATGGCCAGATAAGGTTGATAGCTTCCTGGCAGCTCCAGGAAGAATCCTTAGCATGGTGGGAGACTATTACCTTAGCTGAGCCGAAGGATGAATTTACTTGGGATCGATTCAAGGAAGTATTTGAGCAGCGTTATATGTCGTCTGCTAGTATCTCTAGGATGTATCAGGAGTTCACTGACTTGAAGCAAGGGAGCTTATCTTTTGAAGAATACTTGAACAAGTTTAACGAGTTATCCCGATTTGGTCCGGAGCTGGTGAACACCCCTCTGAAGAAGAATGAAAGATTTATTTGAGGGATGAATAAGTTGCTCCATGAAAGAATGACAGCCCAGGTGAAGAATCTTTTTCTGATTTGATAGATATGGGTTATAGATATGCTACCCTGGATAAACAAGAAGTTTCAGAGGAGAAAGGAAGTGGAAGCAATCCGAATTGGAAGAAAAGGAAGTTCGGAGGAAAGAAACCATGGCAAGGCAAAGAAAAGAAGAATAATCAAGAAAATAAGGCTAAGGATGTTACTTGTTTCAATTGTTTGGAGAAGGACCATTATTCAAACAGTTGCAAGAAGCCTAAGAAACAAGGAAAGTAAGATAAACCTATGAAGACAAGTCAAGGAACCAGGGAATGCTATTACTGCCATAAACCTGGACATGTAGTTGAAGAATACCCGGCAATGAAGCAAGCTCAGGTAGCGAAGGTGTATGCGATTAAGGATGACCCCTCAACCTCAAAGGCAGATAAAGGGAAAGGAGTTCTGGATGGTAACCTTCTTATTAATGACAAAATTATTAGAGTTCTGTTCGACACTGGAGCCACACATAGCTTTATTTCCCAATAAACCGTAAACGAATTAAAACTTGAACCCGAATTTGTAGGCGAACCCATTTGCATGAAGAGTCCAGTTGGTGGCCCTGCGAATCTTTGTCTACGTTGTAGAAAGGTTCCTGTCTTTTATTCTTTTCATCGATTTCCAATCAGCCTTTTTGTTCTCGATTATAATGAATTTGAAATATTACTCAGAATGAATTGGTTAACAAAATATGAAGCTAAATTAGATTGTAACAATCGAACGATTTCGGTCAAAACAAAATTTAGGAATTTTATTGAGATTTCTTGTGAGGACCCAAGTTCGAAGAGAGATAAGCCGATGGATACTTTTGGGTATCTCGAACCTAGTTTGGAATCCATACCTATTGTCCGGGAATTTCCTGATGTATTTGAAGAGGTTAAATATTTACCTCCCGCACAGGGAAATTAAATTCATAATTGACTTGATTCCCAATGCTCGTCTTGTTATGCATGCAAGTCGTAGGATGGCACCAAGGGAAAGAATAGAGCTAGTCAAGCAGACCCAAGATTTACTAGAGAAAGGATTTATGCAACTCAGTCGTTCCAGTTAGGGTTCAGTTTTGGTATTTGTAGCCAAGTCCGATGGATCCTTAAGATTGTGTGTGGACTACCATGATCTCAATAAATTAACACTTAAAAATAAATTTCCTTTGCCTAGAATCGACAACTTGTTCGATCAATTGCATGGCGCTTGATTCTTTTCCAAGATGGATCTAGCCAAAGGATTCCATCAGTTGAGAATTGTCGAAGATTTTATTCACTTAACTGCTTTTAGGGGTACTAATACATTCTACGAATGGTTAGTTATGCCCTTCGGACTAACCAATGCTCCTGCATATTTCGTAGACTTGATGACCCGTGTATTTCGAGAAGTGTTGAATAAATTTGTTCTCGTATTTATTGATGATATTTTGATCTATTCCAAAACCGAAGAAGCGCATGCCGAGCACTTGAGAATTGTTTTGGAAATATTGAGGAGGAACATTCTATTTGCCAAATTTTCTAAGTGTCATTTTTGGGTCAAGAAAGTTAGAATTCTGGGACATATTTTCCCAGAGGAAAGAATTTCTGTAGACCCTGGTAAGGTTTCCGCTATTCTAGACTGGAAGCAACCCACAACTCCGAAGGAGGTTAGAAGTTTTCTGGGATTAGCCGGATATTACCGGAAGTTTGTTTAGGATTTCTCCAAGTTAGCCAGTTCGTTAACTAAGCTGACTATGAAGAATGCCAAATTCGATTGGACTCCAAAGTGCGAGGAAGCGTTCTAGGAATTGAAGAAAAGATTGAACACTGCTCCAATTCTTGCTATTATTAGTGGGAATCAAGGTTTATCGATTTACACTGATGCATGTGGTGAAGGTGTGGGCACTGTTCTAATGCAAGAGGGTAAAGTGATTGCCTACGAGAGTAGACAATTGCGACCACATTAGAAGAACTACCCGACCCACGATCTTGAGCTTTTGGCAGTTATCTTTGCTTTAAAAATCTGGCGTCATTTTCTTCTGGGTGAAAAATTTGAATTGTTCACCGATCATAAATCTTTGAAGTATCTCTTTGCCAAGAAGGAGTTGAATCTGGGACAACAAAGTTGGTTGGAATTCCTAGTGTCATATGACCTGGATATTCTGTATATGCCTGGAAATGCCAACGTGGTAGCTGATACTTTGAGTAAAAGACGTGCTATTCTTTCTTATCTTGTTGTCACTCCTACTCTTCTTGAGAAGGTTGCTAGTAAGCAGAAAGAAGATAAGTTTCTTTGTGAAATTTATGGGAGAATCCTTCGAGGAGAAGATTCCATCTTTGAAACCAATAATAGTGGAATTATAAGATTGAAAGGCAGGATTTGTGTTCCAGATATCCCAGATCTCAAACGGGAAGTATTGGATGAGTGTCACAAGTCCAAGCTCAGTATCCATCCAGGGGTTAGTAAGATGTATCGACATATCAAAAAGACCTTCTGGTGGAAAACAATGAAGAGGGATATATCTATTTATGTTAGTCGGTGTGCAACTTGCCAAAAAATCAAGAGTGATTAAATGAAGATGGCGGGTTTACTTCAACCGTTGGAAGTGCCTAAGTGGAAATGGGATCAAGTGTATATGGATTTCATAGATGGTTTGCCATGAACTAAGAAGGGTAATGAGGCAATTTGGGTTATTGTGGATCGTCTAACCAAGACTGCCCACTTTATCCCAGTAAAATCCACCTGAACCGCAGCTAGTTTAGCAGAGTTGTATGTGAAGGAGATTGTTCGTCTCCATGGGATACAAAGTAGTATAGTGAGTGATCGTGACCCGACCTTCACTAGCAGATTTTGGGAGGCATTTCAAGCCGCACTAGGAACCAAGTTGAACTTCAGTACTGCTTACCACCCGCACTCTGATGGGCGAACTGAAAGGATAAATCGAATCTTGGAAGATCTTTTACATGCTTGTATTCTCGATTTTGGTGGTTCATGGGAGGACCATTTGCATCTGGTTGAATTTTCATATAATAATAGTTATCAGGCCGGTATTAGAATGGCTCCTTTTGAAGAATTGTATGGTCGTCCTTGCAGATCACCGGCATGTTGGATTGAGTCGGGTAATAGACTTGTCCTTGGTCTGGATATGATAAAGGAAGCTACTGAGAAAGTTGATTTTATTCGGAAGAAATTGAAAACTGCTCAAAGTCGACATAAAAGTTATGCCTATCGCAGGAGGAGAACTTTAGAGTTCCAGGTTGGAGATTCTGTTTTCTTAAAGGCTTCTCCAATGCGTGGAGTTTTGAGATTTGGGAAAACGGGTAAGATGGCACCGCGATATATAGGTCCTTTTCCTAAGTGGATTGGTCCTTTGGATTATCGAGTGCAGTTACCTAATTGGCTATCTGGCGTACATAATGTGTTTCATGTTTCACACCTTCGGAAATATATGCACGATCCAAATCATGTTATTGCAGAGGCAGCTCAGCAGGATTTAGAAATCACACCCAACTTGGCGGTAAAAGGAGAACCATTGAAGATAATTGATCGAGATGAAAAGTAGTTGAGAAATAAGGTGGTGAAATTGGTAAAAGTTCAATGGAGTGGAGATCCAAAAGATTGTACTTGGAAAACATAGGAAAGCATACAGAAGTCTTATCCCAAGTGTAGAGTGGATATTTCGGCTTGAGCTGGTAAGCAATTTCTCTATTATTTTATGTGTGTTCATATGTTCTTTGTTTGTCTCTCTCTCTCTCATTCAAATTTAGAGGATGAAATTTTCTTAAGGGGGGAATCTGTAACGATCCCGTTTCTAAACCAAATTTAAATTAATTGATATAAATTTTGGAAGTTAATTGTAAATTAATTTGAATTCTCAAAAACATATAAGATAAGAGTTGATTTATATATATGTATATATATATATATGTATATATATATATATGAATAGATTGAATTTGAATTTAAAGCTCAAATATAAAAAATTTAAAAATAATTTGGATTTAAAAATAATATATGTATGGTTTTTATTAATGTATAAATTAGTTTTAAATCATTTTCTTTTAAATGGTATAAATATAAACAAAGGAAATGTAATTATAAAAATAGAAAAATATAATTTAAAACTATATAAGACATTATTACCATGCAAATTACAAGTGTAAGCTAAGTAACATAAAATTAACAAGTGTTAACATAATTTGATCATGCAATTAACAAGTGTCAAAATTCTGATTTTCTTTTTATTTTTATAAAAAGAGCAAAAATAAGATTATATATACACATCTATGCTCTCTCTCTCATTTTTCTTTTATCTTCATTTTTCTTTCATATATTTGAAAAATTAAAACTGAAGAGAAAGCAAAACCAGTAAAACAAAAACATATTAATTTCAACCTGATCTAAAAATAAGCAAATCAAAGAAGAAGATCATCTCAAGCAAATCAAACTTTCACAAATTTTCAAACCTGAAACAAGGTTCTGATCAACTCAGTTAATAAAGCAAGCTAATTCAACATCAAGTATAGATTCAACTCAACAAGATCAAAGCTTTCAAGATCAAACAACCACCAGTACAAAGTCAAAACAGTTTCAAAAAGATCAAATCAAAAAAACAAGTTTCCAGTTTTTCCAAATTCAAACACTTCCAGGCTTTCTGTTTTCAAATTACAGGTGAGTAAACCCTTTGAATCTGAACTAAAATTTGTTATTGCGAATGATATTTGAGGTATGGATTGTAAATTATGTTTTCATGTATATATATACATGAAAATGATACGTGCATGTCTGTACATATGAACATTTCCTCTGTTCCAGGTTTACAGAGCTTAAAATAATTTCAAAATTAAATCCCTCCTCCTATAATTCTTTTTAGACTTAAATGTATAAACAAGATATGTTAAGAATAACAAGATATTAGTTTTAAAATTATTTTTAAGTTAAATCTGAAGATAATTTTGTTTGGGAAGAAGATAAACAGTAAAATTCAAAGCCATGTCTAAATTCGAGTATCATAATTTCTGGATTCACCCACATCAACCTGTTCATCTTCATAAACCCTGAATTTTAAAAATAGAATCAAGATTTATAGTGTCGTATTGGTTGAGGAAATTCGAGGACGAATGGTTTTGGGTTTATTGGCAAATTCTGGTGATCGGAGTAATGATAAATCTCGTGATTGAAGTTGGAGCATGCATCTGATCGGGGATCATCAAAAAAATACTAGGTGAATTTTTAATTCACCGAGGCGGCGGTGCGAGGTAGGTTTAGGGTTCAAACCTAGTTTTTGGTCAAGGTTGGAATTTGGGTTACCGTGTCATCGTCAGTGCACCGGAGTTGACTGGACATAGGGGAATCGAAGTGTGGATCTTCGGTGAGTCGTTGGTCGGAGTGGCATGGGGTTTGATGACCTAAATCGACAGAACGAGGTGATCTTGGATGGTCGGGTTTTGGTCCAGTAGAGCTCCATGTGGCTCGATTTCGATTTGCATATGAATTCGTCAATCTGGGTGCTCTGAGGGCTTTAACAGATGGTCATCGATGTGTTGAAGGCGGCGAGGTCGATTGGAGTTGGTCGGAGCTCCTGTGCACATACACATGTGCACTTTGAATCTGGGTTCGTTGTGATGGTTTGGGAAGAAAAGTTTTTATTGGGCTTTGCTCGAAGTGGATTGTGGATTGTCTCGGGGATGAGACGAGTGGGAGTTGCTCGGGGTTGAACTCGGGGGATTTAGCTGTTGGCTCGGGTTTTGTGATAATATCAAGTTTTAAAGTAAAATGGAATAACTAGTTTTTGAAATTTAAAATTAGTCAAGTTTAAAACAATTTTTTTTACCCATTTCTTTTGAATTAAACATTGATTTAAGTTTGGGATCAATCAAAGGTTTTAAGATAAATTATTTTAAAATAATTAAGTTTAAAGTGTTTTAATCTATATAACCTTTGTTTTAAAAGTTTATTTTAAATAAACTTAATAATGTAATTAAGGAAATAATTAAGAAGATTAAATGTTTTTTAAAGGTTAATTAACTTAAATATCTTAAGTTAATTTATGTGTTAATGATAATTAATTCCAAGGTTTATTAATTGAATATTTTAATGATAATTAAGCAATTAATTATAATTATGGTTTATCTTCTAATTAATTAAGATCTTAAGTAATTAATGATTAAAGTTACTTAATGATAGTAATTAAAAGATAATTACTTAAAGGATAATCACTTAATGATAGTAATTAAAAGATAATTACTTAAGGGATAATTACTTAATGATAGTAATTAAAGAAAAATTAATTAATTATTAATTGATGGTTAGAGGTTAAATATATAATGATTAAAGATTAATTAACAAGTAATTAAGGTTAATTAATTAAAAATTAAGGATTAATTAATTAATAATTAAGAATAATTAATCGATAATTAAAGATGACTAATGAAAATAATTATGTGATTAATTAATTAAAAATTTAACTAAAATGATTTTAGTTACTTAATAATAATTAAGTAGGACTTAAAAGTAATTAAAGTAATTAATTTAATTTATTTGGAAAATCGAACTGAATAAACTGAGAATTGAATGATCAATTCATCTTGCTTATAGATGATTGATTATTATTGAATGCCTTGGATTGATTGATATCTCTGATATGTATTCCTATCAAAACTTCAAAACCATCAGGTAATAGAAATGGAATAGGATTTAAAAATATTCCTAAACAAAATGGGAATAATATTAAGAAATATAGTTGTATATATCAAAAGACTAAAAGATCATCTAAGTCTAATATGAATACCAAAAATATAAAAATTTGGATTTTTAAGACAACTAATAATTTGATTAGACAAAAAAATATTAATAATTTTTTAGATAATGTAGTCTATAATAAAAATTATGTTCATAAAGGTATCAAACCTTCATGGGTATAGCTACCTGCTCCTCCTAACATCTAGGACCCTAACAAAGTATATGGGTAACAATTAAATCATCTTTTATTTTGCAGGTACCTAAAATAAAAATAAGGAGAAATGGATACTTGATATTGGATGCTCTAAGCATATGACCGAAAACTCAAAAATGTTATCAAATATAACATACATCGATGGTGGAACGGTAATTTTTGGAGATAACTCAAAAGGATACGTCGTTGGCATCGGAGAAGTCATCAACTCTGGTATTTCTAACTCTCCTATTATTACAAACGTTTTGTTAGTAGAAAATTTAAAACACAACCTACTTAACATTAGTCAATTATGCGATAAAGGTTTTCAAATCAATTTTGAAAAAGATAGTTGTAATATTTTCGACAATAACAAACAACTTATCTTTGGGGGTTTTAGAAACAAAAATATTTATGTCTTAAATATGAATATAAATCGAAATTCAAATTTATGTTTAACTGCCAAACGTGACGATCCATGGTTGTGGCATAAACGATTTTGTCATATTAATTTTAAATATATCAATAAATTAGAAAAATATGAGCTAGTTAGAGGTTTACCTAAAATAAATTATAAAGCAGAAAATTTATGTGACAATTATCAAATTGAAAACTAAAGAAAAGCTCTTTTAAATCTAAAAATAATATTTCTACAAAACAACCATTAGAATTATTACATTTAGGTTTATTTGGTCCAACTCAAGTACGATATATAAATCACAACAAAATCGATCAATTCCAGACGTCTACCACAAACAACCTGACGTCTGATTCTATTTACTATCTTCAAACTGGTTAAATCAGACGTCTGATTCACATTCCAAATGTCTGAAATTCAATCGACACTCTTAAGTGCCCAGAGAACGTTTATTTTTTTTAACTTCTCTCACTTCATTTCATTTTATTTCTACTACAAAATCAATTTCTGATTTCTCAAAAATACTTCCTCTTCCAAAATCGCTCAATGGCTCCTAAAACAAAAAACCCTATGATCTCTAATCGAAAGCAAGACCAGGCAACTTCATCCAATCTTCAAGTTTGTTCTGATGATCAAATAGAACAATGGATGAATAATGTACCGCATTCGCTCAAGAGCTACGAGGATATTCAAAAGAAGAAACACCACACATGACCATTTTATAATTTGCTAAAGTTCTCAATATACAATTTAGACGAAATGTGTGAAAGTGCTGGTTTAGAAACTTTGATATCCTTTAATCCCAATAATATCCAAATTGATCGGTTAGCCATATATCTTTTCTGTGCTAATTTGGATAGCTCGGCAGTTTGGAACACTGAGAATGATGATAATTGGCTATGATCTAGTGTTTACGGCAACACAATTAGGCTAACTCCAAGGATCATGGCCGAACCCTTGGATGTTCCGACACCGGAGAAGATTTATATAATATTCCGCATATGCGTTTGAAACCGAGATATAATATAACACATCAAATATGGGAAGATGAAATGCCTACATTTGCATCCAAATACCTACGACTAAGGCGAGACTTCTCACTAGAATGATTATCAATACTATCATTCCTCGCCTTGGAAGTCATGAGCAAATCACAGAATTAGAGCACAAGGCCCTATATGCTATATTCAGTGGAACAAGGGTCAATTGGGCAAAATTTATATTTGATGAGCTCAAACATTTTTGGACTCGATCTCGCCCATCCATCATCTATCTTACATATGTCATGACACTTCTACGAGCTCACAATATCACCTCATATTTATCCACATTTGAAGAAATTTCTCCGAAATATGCATCCACAAAAAATTTCTCCCTAATGCACCTACCGGAAAATCCTCCGGATTTTATTTCATTTGAAGAGTGGACGCAACGTCGTCAAGCCAGACAAGCTGGCCTCCACCTCAAACACAACCTGAACGATTATAAGAGGTAGAGCAACATCGCGAGACTACTCCTCCTCCTGCACCATTTGATTATATGTGCCAAGATGATAATTTGGAGACTCGCACAGAGACGAATCCAAATGAGAGTATTCGCGACCTAACTCTCCAAAATCAGCTAATTTTGTCTCGAAATCAAAAATTGTTGGCTAAGCGCATTGATAGTTTTAAAACATCTTTTGCTTCTCGCCTAGCCACAGTTGAAATGTCACGTTCAACTACATTATCTATTCTAAAGGAGGTTCTTCAAAAGGTTCGTGGTCCTACACCACCTTCAGAAGATTGGCCAACTTCAGTGCCTTCTACTCCTCCTTCGAAACATTCCAAACTTTTTGATAAGAGGAGAACGAACCTCTCGAACAAAATCCGACATCGCTTAAAAAACAAGCCAGTTCTTCCAAAAAAGAAGTAAAGGAGATGATCAAGATAAAGTTTCCCCAAAAGATCCTTATATTTCTTAGGATTCCATTTTTTGTATAAAAATGATACAAATCTATGGATGTAATCGATTAATGTGATTAATGAAATTTTCTTTTTTGGTATGTTATTTCTGGTATATTTATGAATCTTACAACGATTGGTATAAACTTAATGGAATGAACATGATGTCTACAATTAAAAAGTTATAAATCCTTTTTGATAGTGCCAAAGGAGAAGAAATAATAAAGATCACAATAAATGATAGAAATCACAAATTCAGGGGGAGATATATAAAATTATATATAAGTACATTGTATAGTTTTCATCATCAAAAAGGGGGAGATTGTTAGGAAATCAAATCTATTGTTTCGATGACAACAACGATACAATGGAAATCGAATATGCATATATATATATATATACACACACACACACACACAGGTACTTCCTAGATCAACATCACTAGAAAGACAAGAACAAGGCTCGAAGAACACTACAAGAGACTACAAGTCGATAGGTGCAAAGAAGAAATAGAAAAGATGCACAAAACAGACATGTACAAGTTTCAGACGTCCGGGTGCACAAGGTAGACGTCTGGAAAAGTCCTTTGGAACAACAAACAGACAAAACTAGACGTTTGGTAGTAGCACTCAGACGTCTGAAAATCTACTATGTACAAAAAATATATAGTATCAGACGTCTGATACAAATACCAGACGTCTGATTTCTACTCGGATTTTAAATTTAAACTTCAACTGTCACATTCGAATAGACATTTCCGCTTCTCTTCTCTATAACTCTTCATCATCAACAGAAGCAACTGTAGAGCACTTGTTAATAGATGCAACTACCTAAGGAACCTCTCTACAACTATATATATCATCAAGAATCAAGAGAACAAATTCACCTTACTTACTTACGCTCTATAATTACATACTCTATCATATATTCTTGATCTCTAGCAATCTATACTTGTATTTCACTCTTTCATATATTCAGTTCTTCACTGACGATACTCTCGAGATATATATTGGAAGCATTTGTACTGATTAGTCAATATCCATGTTATAGAACACACATTTGACAAGAACAACTTATTGTAACCAAGCTTATTCCTCCGGGCGAAGCGAGGGTGTTTAATAGTCGAATTCCAAAGGGGAACTTCGGGACTAGACGTAGGATGGGTGGTCCGAACCAGTATAAAATCCTGGTGTGCTTATTCTATATTTACTTAGATTAATATTGTTTTAGTTGCATCATATATTTTGTCACATATACTTGCATATACACTATACGATCCACTCTGTAGACTTTCAAGATATACACTACTCTACATCATAAACATCATGGGAGCACTATACGTTAGAGTACTAAGGGGTGTCTAGATATCTACATCAATAATATTGGCCTCATCTGACATCCTAGAGTGATAATCAATCGAGTAAACATAACATCCATCCTTGCATCCACTCACTTAGTGCATTGGATACATAATAACTCGAATGACCAATCATGGTCAAAGACTACTGAATGTCACAATTCCTCGGTACTTGAATCCATGCCACCTGGCCAGTCCAGAAGTTAGATCGCCCATCATGCCTGTTCCAGGGTAAAGATCACCTGTCATGGAGATCAGAGATCGAGACCCGTCATGGTCCAAATGACTGCCCCATATTACCCTAGCTTTATGAGTACTCTTCGAATCCTCAAGCTTAAATGATCTGTTTGCTCACGTCACCTATAGAAGAGCTTATTCTGGAACTAATCTTACGAATCCCGTCGTTAAGTCACAGCGGTTGGGACGACTCTCCACAATCATCATCAGTAGATTTTTGTCATTCATCCCGTAACCTTCCTCCAATAGTCCCTTTAATCTGATTCATTGTCGTATACTCTCTGCATCCGAAAGTATAGCTATCCATTATCAAAGCCATTACTTCCCATTATGTAATCACCATCATCAATCTTGCTTCATCATCGTCTAAATCACCACCGAATCCTATGGTTTGGTAATGATCCATCCCTTGGCCATAATTGGCTAACTGTTTGGGTTGGCATGAGCTAGAAGTGCACACATACCTAAGGCTTAAAGTCATCCTTATCGCATCTTGAAGCAAGCGTAGGAAGAACTTGAAGTAGCTTCAACTCTTCATGTCATTGATCTATACCTACCGATCCATCACTGTTGATCCCACACTTTAACTCAAGCTAGGCCATGCTCCTCTATATGAAGTCCACCTTCAACGATCCATCATCTCTATCGATCAATGCCCATGGATCAGTAACATTCTGTGGCCACCGATCCATCCTTTAGTCAAAATTCGACTTCTTTTACTCTATTGGCCTATTCCCACAAGTGAACCTACACATGAATTGAAGTAGCACATTCCAAAGCTCAAAGGAAGCACATAATAAGCTCAAAGCAAGGAAGCTATTGATCCATCACTTGAAATTTCTCTCTATATATCCAAGTGATCCATCCACCATCATTTGCAACTTGAAGTACTTCCTCCAAAACTCAAAGTAAATGATCTCATTACTTAAGCCTGCCTCGAAGCAACCTCCCACTAATTGATAGCCATCAAACCACCATCGATCTATCCATAACTTGAATAAACAAACTCCAAACGACATGAAACTTGGAACATAGGATTATAAGGCCTTCCTTGTTGCCCTATATCGATCGCATGTAATTTGGACTCCTCCCAGTTAATAGTTACTGATCCCTAGCATATCTTATAACCCAATCGTCATTCGATCGATGTTTTCAACCAAATAAACATCACACCTTTAAGCAATCATTACATATAACATATACTAACAAGCATATCCATACACATCAATGTGAATCCCGAATCTAAGGGCAATAACCATAAAAACAATGGAGATCCATGAGAACACTAATTTAAAAAAACTTTTCCAAACCGTTTGAAATTTACAAATGTTATTAAAAAGTGTGTAGAACATGTTTTAGGGATTAAAAATCATTTATAAACATCATTAAACATCATACAGTGGCTAATTAGTGTGTAGAGGCTTAAAACCACCCACCTAAATCCAAAGCAATCGTAGAAGGAATGAAATCTAAGAATGAACAACTCCGAAATGATCTCCAACGACATATCTCCCATCCAAGATGTTAATCTTACTAATCTTTCTCCAGTGACACGTTTTGGTTAATTAAGGCAGGGGTTAGAGTAACTTTTTGGCTAAAAGATAGTCAATAGGGGTTTCTCCCTAGTTTTGGGAAGTGTGAAATGATAGAGAGAAGTCTCATCAGCCATAACCTCACGCTAATCCCAAAATCGGCTTCGGGCCTGACCATTAGCTCATAATTACCCATTAAGCTTTCCAAAATCAAGTGAAACTTCAAACAGCCATAACTAGATAATGGTAAGTCTATTTTCTTATTATGATCACTTTGTAAAAAGAAAAACCATCATTCCAATCTAATAGAAGTTTAAGATTCCAATTCAGCTCCTCTCAAAAGGTATAGACTGTACGATATTTTCAGGGCCAAAATTGTTCGATGAAAATTCCAAAGCTTTAAAATGTCTTTAGTAGTTTTTTCTAAAACCATTGAATTGTACGACCTCATATAAAAATATATTAATATTCTACGATCCTTTGATGTGTAGAATGTGGATCGTTACAAGCGAGACATGTATAGTGCATTGTAGTAGTGCACGACCAATGTAGGATGACCGTCAAGGTTGTGGTAAAGTAAATCAAACAAAGATGTTGTCATATATCTCATAGCGCATCGAACAAAATATAATAGTAAAAATTTCTGATATAAAGCAGGCGAGACATTAATGACTGAATGAATCATAGAAATCAGAGTAAATAGATCCATACAACATATAACATAAGTGATAAAGTTATATATCAAATAATAACTCATGAATAACCGTCTCTAAATAATAAAAGCACTAGAAAGCTCCATAGTGCTACGCAGTGGAATAGCAACTAAGTAAATATAGTAATACGAGAGTGTGATTTTCTTCTCTTCCTCTGTCCAGCTCCACGTGCTCAGCAGATTTGATATCCCTAATCAGCTTATTTAAGAGTACCCGGAATAATAGGAAGCAAAGCATAAAATCCTGAGTCAAGCAATAGTCTGGTGCGAGCAATAGAAAATCTCTAAATACTATTATACCACCATAATAGGACGGAAGGTATGAAGGATCATACTTAACCCATCCCTGCATCCACGGAATTAGCATATATGCAAGATATACATTACTCTACATCATAATCATCATAGGTGTAATATACATTAGGGTACTAAGGGGTGTCCGGAAATCTAAATCAATAATATGAGCCTCGTGTAACATCCCTAGGGTGATAATCAATCAAGTAAACATAACATTCATCATTTATCCTCACATTCATTCACTTAGTGTGTTGGATACATGATAACCTGAACGAACCATCATGGTCAAAGTATACTCAATGTCCTAGTTCCTTAGTACTCGAATCCATGAGACTCACTACGCCAGGGACAAGATCGCCCGTTGTGGAGATGAAGACCCATTATGGTCAGAATGGGTACCCCATATTACACTTGCTTTATGAGTACTCTCTGAACCCTCGAGTTTCAATGATCCATTTGCACACGTCATCTATAGTAGAGCTCATCCTGGAACTTATCTTACACTCTCGTCATGAAGTCAATGTGTTTTGGATAACTCTCCACAATCAACATCAGTAGAGTATCATCATTTTTCTTGTAACCTTCCTCCAATAGTACCCTCAATTCGACTTATAGTCTTCTATTCTGCAT
Organism: Allium cepa; assembly: GCA_030765085.1. Classification (NCBI taxonomy): domain Eukaryota; kingdom Viridiplantae; phylum Streptophyta; class Magnoliopsida; order Asparagales; family Amaryllidaceae; genus Allium; species Allium cepa. The sequence continues at coordinate 212,066,745 of CM060934.1, forward strand.
GCCGAAGTATAGCTATCAATCATCGAAGCCATCACTTCCCATCATGGGATTATCATTATTGCATCGTGTGTCGTTCATCAAAACCGAAATAAAACTCTATGGTTCAGTACCGATCCCTCCCTTAGCCATATTAGCTAAGTATTTGGGTTGGCTCGATCTTGGCGTGCGCACACACCCAAGACTCTAATCCTCATCACGTCTCAAAGCAAGCATATGAAGAACTCATAGTAGCTTCAACTCTCTCCATCACCGATCCACGACCACTGATCCATCACCATCGATCCCACGGTTCAACTCAAGCTAGGCCTTGCTCCTCCACATGAAGTCCTACTTCAACAATTCATCACCTCTACCAATCAATGCCCAAGGATCGGTAATGATCCATGGTCACTGATCCATCTCTTAGCCAAATTTCGACTTCTTTTACTCCACTGGCCTATGCCCTTAAGTGAATTTAATCGTGGCTCAAAGCAACACACTCCAAAGATCGAAGCAATAAAGCTACTGACCCATTACTTGAAATTTCTCTCCATATCTCCAAGCAATCAATCCACCTTTGTTCATGACTCCAAGCGCTTCCTCCAAAACTCAACACGAACCATCCCACTACTCGAACCACACCTCGAAGTAACCCTCCACCGATCGACAACCACCAAATCACTATTGATCCATCCATAACTCGAGCAAACGAACTCCAAATGACTTAAAACTTGGAAGCTATGGACACCCGGAGAGAGATACTGTGATCGACCACTGCCAGCTAAGAAGGTTGAGCCGATCATAAATTATGGAGATCGAATAAGGATCACTCTGGTCCACCACTATCAGCTAACAAGTTTGATTCGATCGTTTTCTATGGAAACTCGAATATGGATTTCTTTGGTCCACTATTGCTAGCTGAGTAGTTTGTGTCGATCATCAATTATGAGCACCCATTTGACTTCATGTCCTGACTATGTGTTGAACTGGCTTGCCATTGCCGGCAAAGTAGTTTGTGCCAATTGTCAATGGCGAGCACCTACTTGGCTGTCATGTCCTGACCATTGGCTGATAGTGCTCATCATTTTCGGCAAAGAATCGATTGTTAATGGCGAGCACCCACTTGGCAGCCATGTCCTAACCATAGGCTGATCGGGCTTATCGTTGCCGGTAAAGAAGTTTGGGCCAATCATTAATGGTGAGAACCCACTTGGCGATCATGTCTTGCCTATGGTTAGATCGGGCTTGTCTTTGCCAGTAAAGAAGTTTTGGTTGATCGTCAATGGTGAGCACCCACTAAGCAGTCATGTCCTGACCATGGGCTGATTGGGCTCGTCATTGTTGGCAAAGAAGTTTGGATCAATCGTAAAGGGCGAGCACCCACTTGGCTCTGATGTCCCGACCGTGGGCTAATCGGGCTCGCTATTGCCGGCTAAAGGAGTTGGGATGATCGTCAACGGTGAGCACCCACTTGGTGGTCATGTTCTAACCATGTGCTGATCGGGCTCATTATTGCCGACTGAAGGCGTTGGGCTGATCATCGACGTTGAGTACCGACTTGGCAGTCATGTCCTGACTACAGGCTGATCGGGCTTGCCTTTGCCGTCCAAAAAGTTTGTCCAAGCTTTCCATGATGCGCGTGAGTTGGGTGCTCCTAGTATGTAGCGGCTTGCTTCTACAATGCTTGAAATCGAGGATTTTATTTAGCATGGGATGGTTATTCTCGTAGTTGTTTGATAGCACTGATCATCTATCATGGTTTCGCACACCCTATATATGCGGCTCGGTAAGACCATGATGATTGACAATACACATATCCATAATCCATGCAGTTGCAATAGTTGACGCACCAAAACAAAAGAAAGGTTTTGAGCACTCTATGTTTTCCCCGAAACTACTCCGTGCAAGGTGATGAGAATGTAGGCTACATTCCTTGGATCCTTACTAATAAAATATAACCTTTCCCTGATTGGGTAGGGTGCCCCACGACCAAGAGGAAATGTTCTCCAGGAGTAGATTTCCTTTTCGGAGCAGGCGATGCTCAATCCTAGAGTTGTATTTTTTCATTGCTTTTTGCTAGAGCATCATGGTTTTCAAAGTAGCCTCATCCCGCTTCTCCTCGATCAGATCTAGGGGCACGTTTAGCAATTCCTTGTTCTCCTTTAAGTCATAATGGATTCCCCTATGAGACTATAGTTTCAACGGGAAGCATAACCAATAAATCATAGATCAAAGCAAAAAGAGTATATCTCATTGTAGTTTCATAGGAAATGCGATACGCATAAAATCTAATGCTATCTCATCCATCCAAGCTCCCTTATCATTTTCCAAATGCTCCTTTTTGAGAGTTTTAAGAGCCATGTTGACTTCTTCAACATATCCATTAGCCTATGGATGAGGCGCTGTCGGAAAGCTTGTCCTAATTCCATGTTGTCGATAGAAGTTAGCGAATTCTTGACTATCAGACTCCCATTCATTGCTACAGATCATCTGGGGATGAACTCCATACTCGATTAAGTAATCAGCAACCACTATTACATACTTAGCTCCACCCATAACTATTAGAAGCTCTTCGTTTAGATCAATGCCAGTGAGAATTTCTTTTCCAGGGTCTACCCCAAATGTGGTCACCTTTACTGCCTTGATGTACATTATGTAGCCTCTCTTGTAGCCATGCATCTTAGCAGTGGGTTAGTGAAAACCCTTCTGTATAGGATGCTATCCTGTATGGTGTATCGAATTGTCATGCACGTTACTTTCCTTGCTTCAATCCAGTTTAAGGATGAAGATTTTACTAGGACCAATCTAAAAGCGATCCATTTCCCGAGCAAGCCAATCTTTCCCAAACCATGAGTGTCTTGATTTTCCTCCCATGGGACGCGCTTAACCACATAGCATTCTTGCACATTAAGCAAAGCCTTTGCCCTTTTCTTTTTAAGTAGGACGCCAACAATTCTCTATTGACTTGGAACTCCCAAAATTCCTGATTCACATCCATTTGCAGTACATAGTGTCCAGATTCCCAATTCTTTTGCTATTTCCAATTCTGCTATTTTTGTATCGTACTCTATCATTCGAACTAGTCTGTAAGTTAAGATGTCTATCTGACCCATAGGGGCGATGAATGTTTGTTCTTGAGTGTCGCATAGTCATGTAGCATGGTGGTACTTATGCCTTAGGTATTATTATTAAAAATCATTTGAAATTTATTTATTATAGTAAGTCATACCTTTGTATTATCATCCCCACGCTCTATGGGGGTATTCAGTCTCTTTGATATCATCCTTCATATTCATATAAAATTAGGGCCTCTTGAAATGATTATGATCCACCATCTCTAGAGTTGTCCGGTCCCATCAACGGAATGGGTCAAAATTACACTCCGCTATCTCTGAAGGGCTGAACCTAGTCTCCCATTGTCTTTGAAGGAGTTGTACCCTGCCTCTGAGACTGGCAAGTTTATGCTCTACTGTTTGATTATTTTGTTCCTCACAATTTTTATGCATACTATCTTCAGATAGGACATGCTCTAATATCCATGGGGGGATCCAACACCATGACCCCAAGCGTGCGTTACACTCCATCCTCGTAGGAGCTCAATTTCGTCTAGGGACCGCGGCCCTGAGTTTGTAGCATTCTTTATGGAGTTGCCCTAGTGTTTTAATCTAGAGCATACTTGCGAGATCTATCTATGTCCATTGATCTCATGACCACAAATCTTGTGGAATGTGTGATATTTGTCGATTCCAATCTTAACTGCTATTGACTCTTTGTTCCTTGATTTATTACAATCCATGCCTTTCCAATAGTGGGATGAATTCTTCCTGGAGTTTCTATAAGTAGTGAAAATAGAAACTTGCCCTATCTTCTAAAGTGTTTCCTTTCCAAGGCTTTTCATCTTCAACTCAGTTGATACTTGTTCATCCTTTTGCTTAATATCCAAATGTTAACATATTAGGGTCCCAAATGACAAAATTAAATAGTTCTAAGTCTAACATAAATGGAGGAAAACAATGAAATCCTCTCCATCCGTAGCTCCAACTGCTTTCGTACGCAAAATGCAGCGCCTCAAATGTGTTCAAAGACTGGTCTTTCCAACATATGATTTCACAACCAGCGTTTTAAAATCCGAGGGTTGACTGCATATCTAATGTTTGGAGTGGACTAACTACGGTTCATCTTGCCAAGCTCTGGTCTTTTGCTCATGCACTTAATAATCGACATATCAGTTTAGTGACTTGCTCCCGCTACTAGAATGCTTCCTAACTTTTCTTGGCGGGCCATGTCATGACCTCGGAAAATGGATCAACCACATATGTACCAATCAATATGAACTTAAGTGATTCCATTTAAACAGCCCATTGTTTGGTTCCAACATCTGTGTTGACTTTTGATGAGACATCCTCTTTTGGCCTGGCATGGGATATAATATTGGTCTGGTACCGATTAGTTCTACATCGGTCTAATTTGGTTTAAGCCCTAGCTGATTTGGTTTGTGGAAGTCCGGATTTCGATGGCCCCTTCCTGCCTTACCTGTTCCCCTGCATCCATTTTTGATGGGTTGCGAATAGAACTCCAGGCTTTCTCTCTCTATACCTGCATTAGCGCTGCTTGCTCCATGAGTCTAAGGAATGCTCCATGAGTCTATGGATGCTCCTTCATCTCTGAATACTAGCTTGGAAAGGAGCTACCATATCTTCCATCATTGTTTGCAATCACTACTAGAGTCTTCTCTAGTAGCTCTAACGGACTGCCTTCCTGATGTAGCACATTCCAACCTCACGTACTTTAGGGCTCATAGATGAACTCCTTTAATGTGGCTGGTTTCTCCATTGTCGATCTCTTAGTGAACTTTGCTCAAAGGTGCACTCCATTATACAAGTCATTAAGGTGAATCGCACAAGAATGAATTAAGCATAAGGGTCAACCACAAAACCACATAGTAGCTAAGTCCAGCAAGAATAAAGGAAAGCATTTGCACAAGGCTTTTTTGTAGCTCTATTTACTAGTATGTGATGGGCATACCACTGTAAATGCACTACATGGTCAGTAAGTCCTTGATATGGTTCAATAGTAAGCACCTTGAAGTCTCTAGGGTCCCTGGTAGTCTTAACTCTAGAGAGAAGGTACTGCTAAGCTAAGATCTAATTCCTCACTCAACTTGTTCACATTTGAACAAATTTTCTAATGATTCGGACCATCCTATCCTGCAGTTTGGGTGATTGTAAGTGATAGCTCGACCTTTCCATTTGGGGGGAACGATTTCTTTCATCTTCCTTATGATGACCTGATCTTCAGTTACGGGCACGGTTATGGCTCTTAAATTGGTCCCACTAATAATATTATCCTCCATTGACCACAATTTCAATGGGAGGACAAGAAGGGTTTGTTGTAGCTGCCCCTGGTTTGGCATCATCCTATTTGGTTCAACACTGAACTGCTTTCTGGGTTTAGCTTCGGGTTGAATTTTTGCTCGTTTCCTCCTTATAGCATTCCTTCTTCCATCTCTCGGTCCATCTTAATCGAATTCATTTTAGATCCCTTAGACTAGGATCGCCCTTGTGTTCATCTATTGCGACCAATAGTTTGTGCCTTCCCCAAACGTGTCATAAGTCGATTCGCCATTGCTTGATATTAGACAATGAAACATTCATTTAGCTTAGCCACAACTCTATCTAGGTTGCCTTTGGTAATTATGTCTACTATCATCGAAGTACTTGCTGAATGACCATCTTGATTGACAGTTGTTTGATTGGTTGTGTGGGTGCTCCCTACATTCATGTTGGTAGCACCAACCTTATTATCTAATCTCAAGGGCATGTTGAGAATCACTTTCAATGAAAGCACCAAAAATGTCTGCATATAAAATGGACAAACACCCCCAATCAATTAGCTATAGAGCTGTGAATACGAGGTGTTAATACAGCTGTTATATTTGTACTATGATTGATTTTGAGGGAGCGAATCAAATATAGGTTATGCAGAAAGTAAGTTGCAGTAAAGAACAAAAAATCTAGAGTAGTTCGACAAAAATGTGCCTACATCCACTATCCATTTTCATTATTCTTCTTATAGATCTTTGATATAATGTCTTAGATATAAGATACAATGATTTGAAGCTCAATAGAAAGTAAGTGATGTGCACGTAAATGTGTATATATTTACATCCATATTTTATCCATTTTTATTTAAATAAATGTCGTATTTGGGTATTTTAACATGTTTACACTAAAATTCAATTATTTGAAAATACCATATTTTCATCTTCACACAGGGACAAAATGGTCATTTTTATGCATGTGCTAATTTGAGAATTTTTACTTGAACATTTTTTTATGATTTTTATAGGAACTTGGATGTAAATGGAAGAGGGTTTCATGGAATATATGCATACACAAGAGAATACAAAGGAATGAAGAAGGAAATAATTCACACTCATGATTACGGAGGACCCACCCACTTACTTAAATCTACAATTAGAAGCTAATGGACAACTAAGTGGAGGTTAGATCTTCATGCATATTTGATGATGGATTAATTAGAGGCTAATGGTTACTTGATGGCCACACGGACATTTCGGGAAGCGCCCTAAAAAGTGAACTTGAATTTTATGCATGTATTAATAGCCCACTTATGTACATGTAGATACCTTCTTACTATTCATTTTACATAGAAAATTAGCAAGCTGTAAACAAAGAATCAAAGTGAAACAAAAATGGCTTCCTAAGCCTTCTCTTTTCTACACGTTTCTCTACTTTTATGCTTATGTTTATTTATATGCTCTTTTATTTTCATTGTTAGTAGATTAGATCTACATTCATGCAAGTAGCGTAGATTTTTTTTTTATGCAAGTAGTTTAGTAGTTAATCTCCTTCTCTTCCTTTGTTTAGTTTTTATTTCTTTTGCTTTTAATGTTGAAAATTACATGAGTTGATACGATAACACATATGAGTAGTTAAAATCCTTCAATTTAGGGGTAATGAAACTCTCAAATATTATGTAAATTCAACATTTTCATGATTTATGGTCTCTTTTATTTGTGCTTCACGAAAGTAGATTTCGATGTAAGTTTATACAAGTGGGTTTGATAGCTTATGTTACATTTGCAAATAAACTATTCCTATTCAGCATAAACCCAATTTACATCATCATTTTCTAATGGATTTTTGAATTTTGAAATGAAAGTAAAAACAAAATTTGATGATCTATATTACTAACTACAATAGTAAATTGATCATGCTTAAAATGGCTTTTCCTTTTACTTCATTTTCATGAGAATTGATAAGTGGTTTATTTGTTGTATTATAGTTTGATGGTTTACGTTATGTTAATTAAGAACATAAATAAACCATACTTATGATAAATGCAACCAAAAATAGAGACCATAGATTATTTGTTTGTTGATTTAGAAAAATATGAGAGTGGATTTGCCTCTAAATTGTTTTCTAACCTCATACCTTTTAATCTCATTTTCATTCTAGTTTTAGCCTCATTTTGATTACAATTTGTAGTTAACATGTACTAATATTTGTATGTTGTGTTATAAATTTTTCGACGATTTTATAACTTGATAGAAAAAATGTCGTTAAATAAGCTTTTGGCGCCGTTGCCGGGGAATTAGTTTGATTTTAGTTTTCTATTCTTCGAAATATTGTTGTTTAATTTTTATTGTGTGTTTGTTTTATGTACTGAATTTTGAAAAGAAAATCGTGCTTGTGTGATTTTTGATTGCATTTTGGGTATTTTTTTTATTCTCTTTTTAATTTGTATTTGCATCTCTTCGTAAAAAAGCAATCGCAATTTCAAAAATAATTTCCTTTATTATTTTCCATTTCATTTATATTTACATTTGAATTCACATTTATACATTTATATTTATTTTTAAAAATAAAATTTTTGCCTTTCTGTTTACTCTTCTCTGCATAGTAATACAGCCTGTCCCTTCACCCCAAACCCCCCACTTCAACAATCCTCACATTCATCAACGCTTCTACACAATACCCACCTCCGACATAACCAACCACTTTCCCACTGTCATTCAACATATTACTGTGCAACTGCCATCAACTCCTAGAACTCCACCACCACGACCATATACAACATCTCCAACACCACTAGCATCACACAGCAGTGCCAATTCAAGCATTCAAACATCCCCTTATCACCATTTGGCCCCTTTCACAACATCGACCAGGCCATACAGCAAACGACATCACTTCTGCCATAATCATTTACTCGAAACCCAAACCATCATTTGTCTCTCCACTGAACAAGAAAGTCACAACCATCATTACAACACACAATCACTCACCTCCACTGTTGCTAATATCGACTGCCTTCACCATCGGAGAACCTCCTCTGCACCATCGATTCCTCCCTTACACCTTCTTCAGCCACTCAATTGTCAGTAAACGTGACATCTTCCCAAACCACGAACTAGAATTCAACCACAAACCCAATTCGTCAATAACCTTTCCAATACCCGTAATACCCAAATCGAGTTACGATTGTTTTGTGAATTCTTAAATTCGAATTGAGAATTTGTTTTGTGAAAGTTGTTTTGGGAAATTCAAATTTGGGGTACGATTTTTTTTATTTTCCTCTGAAATTTTGAGTGAGGAATTGTGGAGTGTGTGTTTTGGATTTTTATCAAGGGGGAATTAATTTAAAGGACAAAGATTTGTATATTTTTTGCCTCAAGGACACGACCTCAATATTTTTACCACAAGGACAAACATTCTTCTAAAAATTATTCATAAGGACAAACATTTTCCAAAATTATTCATAAGGACAACAAAACTGCTACCGAGCTAAAAACTGATACCTAAAAACTGCTACCGATAACTACAAACTAATACCTAAAAACTGCTATCAATAACTAAAAACTGATACCCACAAAAGTTGTCCTTGGGGATAAAATATTGAAGGTCTGTCCTTGAGGCTAAAAAGCTGTGAAATTTTGTCCTTGACAATAATTTCCTGTTTTATCAATTAGGTGAATTTCAAATTATTGGGGCCGGATTTTAATTCTTTTGGGTATGGGTTTGAGTAATTTTTTATTTGTTTTGTTTAATTTGCTTTTAGCTCATCCCTTGAAAATTGTTTTTTCTTAATTTGTTTTGTTTTGTTATTTTTTTTAGTCTAATCCTACAAAAAAGGGTTTGCTTATTTGTTTAGTGTAATTTGTTTTTAGTTTTGTTTTGTTTCATCATTTTTAAAAAAATTGTGTGTGTGTGTGTGTGTGTATTTTTTTTTTAATTTCAGCTTGTCAAAGCAGAAAATCCAGAAAAATCGCTTTGCTTTGCTAAATAGTCGCCGCTAAAACAATATTGCTTATAATCTGCACGCTCTGGTATCGTGTCATTATCTCTTGTTTTTAATTTGTTTTGCATTGTTGGTTGCTTGCATTTGCATTTATATAAAAAATTCAAAAATCCAAAAGCAAAAACAAACTTCATATTAGTTGCATTGTAAATTCACGTTTAATTTTTTTTGCTTTGCGTTCATCTCATCTCATTTTCTTTTCTAAAGGCAATACCTCAATTCACATAAGGCGAGAGATTTCATCACCCTTTTCTTAGCCCACAAATCGCATTTCATCGTAGAATTTGACTAATAACAAAGGTTAGACATTCGACTTAAGGGTGTCGTGAGCTCACCTTGGGCTTAATTGTATCTTCACAATTGTCTTCTTTGAACAATTTTATTTATTGGTGTCTAGGCTACAGCAGAGTCATGGCCATTTATAAATATCATAGTGGTTGTTCCTTTGAAGGTTGTTAAACCTTCGGTTGCATTGCTACGGTGATTCGTGGTGCACCAATAACCCATGCCCTTACCTGGCTAAGAAATATTTTTATTGATTTAAGACAAAGTGTGATTATACAATTTTGGGTTAGGGACTACTAACGACAGAAAACTGTAATTAAGTCCTTTGCATTCATTTAGTTGCATTAGTTCATAAATATTTAAAAAAAGATCTTTTCATAAACAAAAACTTTTGGTAACGTGATCATCAATCTTAACATCTTTAATTTAGAAAATCAATTGAATAAACCATTCGATGGCACGTTGGAAGTTAGTACCATTTAAGGAAGTTTGAAAATGAATCGATAAAACTTAATGATGAACATGAGGCCGAGTACGAGAAATTGTTTCAAGATGTTCCTCATGAGATCGAAAACACGCTTCCATTTGAGCCTCTCACGGTTGAGTTTGAATCTCAATCGATTTCTTTGATTGAGCCACCTCCTAGGCTAGAGCTAAATCCTCTTCCTTCTCACTATAAATACGTACACTTAGGTGAAAATGGACCTTGTCCTATCATAATTTCTAACGATCTTTCTCTCGACTAAGAAGATTCTTTTCTCTCTATTCTTTTGAAAAACCTAAAAGCAATTGTGTGGTCCATTACCGATATTAAGGGAATAATCCCTGTTATTGACCAATGTCGCATTCACTTAATTGACGAAGCCAAACCCACTCGTGATGCACAACGGAGGCTTAACCCAAAAATGAAAGATGCGGTCCGTGATGAAATTCTTATGCCCTATCTCCGATAGCCCATGGGTTAGCCCAATTCATGTCGTGTCTAAAAAGTCCAGACATACCGTTATATCAAACGACGCTAACGAACTCATTCCTACTTGGACTCAAACTGGTTGGCGTGTTTGCATTGATTATCGAAAACTAAATGTTGCAACACGAAAAGATCACTTCCCTTTTCCTTTAATTGACCAAATGCTCGAACGCTTAGCCGACCATGAATTCTACTACTTCCTTGATAGTTATTTCAGCTATAACCAAATTCCAATCTCTCCCGAAGATCAAGAGAAAATGACTTTCACGTGCCCATTTGATGCAGTACGACCTAAGGAGAGCGCTATAGACCAAGCACGACCTAACACGGACTTAAGTCGTTCGGAGCCTTTAGTTTGTGTACGACCTAAGGCTATAAGGGAAACACCATGAGATAACAAGGTCGCGACGCGAGTTGAGATGGCACAAGGGTTAAATCGGCTACGACCTAAGGAAAGTGTTTAGGTCGACTACTACCTTACGAGTATAAGAAGAAGGAGCTACGACTTAAACTAAGTCGTTAACCGACTTACCAATCTATGATAAACTAAGGCGCATGAAGATGGGTTTGAAGATGAATCTTAAGTCGCAGCGTACTTAAGTCGTGACTCGTTAGGTCGTATACGACCTAACTGTTGTAAACATGTGTTGTGTTGAGTCGGCTTTGTGTTGTAAATTGTCAAGTAGTTAGGTCGGCATGAATATAAGTCGGTCGAATGTGTTTTGTATTTCTTAAGTCGGCATGTAGTTGAGTCGGCCGAAGGCTGTTGAGTTGTAAGTTCTTTAAGCCGTTTGTGATGTTGAGTCGGTGGAGCCGCTGTGTTGTATATATGTGCTATGGTGATAAGTCGTTGCCGACTTAGTTAAGTCGCAAGTCGTATACGACTTAAGGTCTGGGTCGAAAACACTATAAATACGTGTGAGTTGTAACTTGTAAGGGAGTTGATTTTTGAGTAAAATTTTTGTTTGATTGCTGTGTGCTTTCATCTTAAATTGATAGTCGAGTGTAATCTCCTATCTCCACTTTCGGTTATTCGAGTGCGCTCGAATCAACGATTGTTGAAGCCGATTCGCAGAATCAAGTGCGCTTGATCAACGCTTGAAGAATTGAAGATCTTCTTTCACGGTATCGTGCGCGATCAACGTGACGAGGATAGCTAGAATACGGTATCTTTGGATCAACGAATTTGGGCATTTCAGTATCTTCAATCCATCGATTGCTACTTTCATCGATCTATATCGTTTGTTAAATATCCGCTGCGTCAGTTTTTTGGTATCAGAGCTAAACTTAGCCAATCATAGCTAAGCCGAGTCTTGGAGCCAAGGAGTTTGGAGTTGGTGTTCATCGTGTTCATCTTGAAGTTGCAACAAGTTAGAAGCTTTCGATCCATTTCATTTCGGATCAAAGTTGGAAAGGTGTTTGAGCCGAGAGTTGAAGCATCACGTTGGTATCATTTGTTGACGGTAGGCCGTGACTTGGTATACAAGATAGAGTTGAAGATTTTGAAGTATTAGTTGAAGTGTTGTGAAGTTCAGTCATGCCGTCGAGAAGAGCTAATCGTCATCAGAATGTTGAAGCGTTGTATAGAAGAGAAGAAGCTGAGCAAATGGAACAACGTATTAATGAGAAGTTTGATGAAGGCATTGGAAAGTTAGAGAAGTTGATGAATGATTTGAATCAAAATCAAAGGAGGAGATCACCAATCTCGAACCATGGAGGAAACCGAGTTTCGCCATCGGTTACGGAAGCGAGAAGGGTATCACCGCAATCTTTTAGAGAGAGAAGAGAAACATCAATTTCGTCTAGAAGAGATCACCATGACTATGGACATGAAGAGGGAAGAACTCCGCGTGAGTTTGAAGATGAGCCATATCGAGATGAAGAGAGACATAGTAGAAGAGACATGCGTGATCGAAGGAATGTTGATGGTCGAGATCGATATAGGCATACATCTGATTTTAATGAAGAGGGTGATAGAGCTAGCATTCATTATCGAGATCGAGACCAAGTTCGAAATTCATATCGAGATGTAGATGATGATCGTCGATGGGAATTAGGTATGAAGACGGAAATTCCAGAATTCAAGGGTGGAATGGTAGCAGAAGAATTTCTTGATTGGTTTCTATTGTTGAAGAGATCTTTGATTTCAAGGAGGTTCCTGAGCATAGAAGGGTGAAGTTGGTTGCTACTAGGTTGAGGGGAAGAGCTTTAGCATGGTGGCAGCAAACTAAACTTACGCGGGAGAGATTGGGAAAGTCAAAGATTGAATCTTGGGATAAGATGAAGAAGTTGATGAGAGCTACATTTTTACCTTACAGCTATCAATCACTCATGTACCAGAGATTGCAGAATCTAAGGTAGGGGACGAAGTCAGTTAATGATTATGCAGATGAATTTTACCAACTCATTGCCAGAAACGATATTATGGAGACAGAATAACAACTGACTGCTAGGTTTGTTGGAGGGTTGCGAATGCAGATTCAAGATATGGTTAATATGTTTGATCCAATATCTGTGGCGGAGGCACATCAGAAAGCGTTGGCTTGGGAGAAGCAGGGAAGGCGTGGAGGTGGTGTGTTTACCAATTCCAACAATCAAGTGAAGGGTGTTAGTGGAAGTTCTAATGTTCCTAAAGCTGTCGCAAAACCAGTTGTGAAGGAGGTTGAGAAGGCAAAGGTTAATAGCAGTATCAAATGTTACAATTGTCAGGAGTTGGGTCACAAAAGGAATGAATGTCCGAAGCCGAAGAGGAGAGCAATGGTTGCAGAGATAGAAGAAGAGGATGTGGTAGCTGAATGTTCTAATTCACCTTATGTTGAGAAGGAAGAAGAGTTGTCAGGAGATGAAGGGTGTAATTTGATGATGAGGAGAAGTTATTTAGCACCGAAACAACAAGAGGAAAACATTTGGTTAAGGAATAACATATTTCAGTCCACATGCACTATTCTGGGAAAGGTTTGCAAGTTCGTCATTGATGCTGGGAGTTGTGACAATATTATCTCTACTGAAGCAGTAAGGAAGTTGAACTTGAAAACTGAGAAGCATCCTAAATCGTACAAGTTAGCATGGTTAAGGAAAGGTGGTGAGGTGAAAGTTGGACGAAGAGCTTGTGTGAAATTTTCAATTGGGAAGACATACAAAGACGAAATTTGGTGTGATGTTGTAGACATGGATGTGTGTCATCTGTTGTTGGGCAGACCATGGCAGTTTGATAGAGCAGTACAACATGATGGACGTGCTAATAGCTACAGTTTCATGTTTGAAGGTACTAAGATCACTTTAATTCCCAAGAAGCAACAACAGAAGGAAAGCAAGTTGGAGGAGATTGAAGAGCTGAAAACTTTGCTATCTTTGAAGGAGTTTGTTAAAGAAGTAGAGGAGAGTCCAGAGGTATTTTTGTTGATTGGACAGGAAGCCACTGAATCTGTAAAAATTCCAGAGGAAGTGAAGCCGGTATTGGAAGAATTCAGTGATGTGTTTCCTGAGGAGTTACCAACGGAGTTACCACCGTTGAGGGATATTCAACATCGAATAGATCTTATCCCAGGAGCTGTGTTGCCACATCGACCACATTATCGAATAAGTCCAAAGTAACATGAGGAGTTGCGAAGGCAAGTAGAAGAACTGTTAGAGCAAGGGCGTGTGCAGGAAAGTCTGAGTCCTTGTGCGGTTCCAGCCTTGTTGGTACCAAAGAAGGATGGAACATAGAGGATGTGCACTGACAGTCGAGCATTGAATAAGATTACTGTGAGATATAGATTCCCAATGCCGAGGTTAGATGACTTACTGGATCAGTTGAGTGGGGAAACTATCTTTTCGAAGATTGATTTGAAGAGCGGATATCATCAAATTCGTATTAGACCAGGTGATGAATGGAAGACTGCTTTTAAAACCAGGGAGGGTCTATACGAATGGTTGGTTATGCCATTTGGTTTATCAAATGCACCTAGTACATTCATGTGAGTGATGAATCAAATCTTTAGACCATTCATTGGGAAATTCGTGGTGGTATATTTTGATGAAATTTTGATATATAGCAGGAGTATGGAGGAGCATGTTCAACATTTGAGGGAAGTGTTGATTATTCTTCGTGAGGAAAAATTTTATGCTGCTACAAAGAAATGCATGTTTATGACGCATAGTGTTTTATTTCTGGGTTATGTTGTTTCGGAGGAAGGTATACAGGTGGACCAGAATAAAGTTGAAGCAGTCAGAAGTTGGCCACAACCGAGGACAATTACAGAAGTGAGAAGTTTTCATAGGCTAGCATCATTCTACCGAAGATTCATTCCACACTTCAGTAGCGTGATGGCTCCAGTTACTGATTGTATGAAAGGGAAACAGTATTCTTGGACGGAGGAAGCTGGAGTTGCTTTTGAGCGAATCAAGAAGCTGTTGACGTCAGCACCCATTCTTGTATTACCAGACTTTCAGTTGTTATTTGAGTTATACACTGATGCTTCTATGGTTGGGATTGGAGGGGTGTTGAGTCAGAAGGGACGTCCTATTTCATACTTTAGTGAGAAGTTATCAGGGGCAAAGATGAGATATAGTACGTATGATGTGGAGTTTTATGCTGTGGTGCAAGCAGTAAAACATTGGAGACACTATCTGTTCCATAAGGAGTTTGTTCTTTACACAGACCATGAAGCTTTGAAGCATTTGTAGGGGCAGGACAAGATTTCAGCAAGGCATGCATCATGGATTGCCTATTTACAGCAGTTTACTTTTGTCGTGAAACATAAGTCAGGGGTGACGATTCGTGTGGCTGATGCTTTGAGTAGGAGGAGTCATTTATTAACGACAATGAAAATTGAGGTGACAGGGTTTGAATTATTGCCATAACTGATTGAAGAAGACCCTTACTTTAATAAATTTGTTGAGAAAGTTAAGGAGGGAAGTTCTGATGAATTTGTGTTGATTGATGGGTTCTTGTTTAAAGGGAATCGTTTATGTGTACCGGATTGTAGTTTGAGAATGAAGATTATAAAGGAGCTACATGAAGAAGGCCATGTGGGTAGAGATCGAACATTGCAGTTGATTTCTCAATCATATTATTGGCCATCGATGAGGAAGGAAGTTGAAAGGTTTGTTCAAAGATGTCATGTTTGTCAAGTTTCGAAAGGGACGGCTACAAATGCGGGGTTGTATATGCCTTTACCTGTGCCTACAAAACCTTGGGTGGATGTTAGTATGGATTTCGTATTAGGATTGCCGAGAACGCAAAGGGGAAATGACTCGATATATGGTGTGGTGGATCGTTTCTCGAAGATGGTACATTTTATTGTGTGTAAGAAGACGGCGGATGTTGTTCATGTCGCTCAGTTGTTTTTCAAGGAGATCCATCGACTTCATGGATTGCCAGAATCTATTGTGTCGGATAGGGATACTCGTTTCTTGAGTAACTTTTGGTTAAGTTTTTGGAAGATGGTTGGAACGAAGTTAAACTTTAGCAGTGCTTATCATCCGCAAACAGATGGACAGACAGAAGTTGTCAACAGATCGTTGGAAAATTTATTACGATGTCTTGTGAAAGATAATCTGAAGAGTTGGGATGTGAAGTTATGCCAAGCAGAGTTTGCTCATAACCATGCAACGAATCGTAGTACAGGTTTCAGTCCATTTCAGATTGTATATTCTAATTTACCAAGGGGACCGTTGGACCTAACGGTAGTACCACAACCGAAGGGGACGGTTAAACGAGCTGTAGACTTTGTTGATGAGTTGACTGAATGTCATAAAACCGTTCAGGAGCGATTGAAGAAAGCAAATGAGAAGTATAAGCGAACTGCAGATTTGAAGCGACGAAATGTTGAATTTAACGAAGGTGATTTGGTCTACGCTGTATTAACCAAGGATCGTTTTCCAGTAGGCGCTTATAATAAGTTGAAAGCCAGAAAATTTGGTCCTGTAGAAGTTGTGAAACGGATTAATGAAAATGCTTATAAATTGAAGCTGCCGGAGGATGTGTACACTTCAGATGTGTTCAATATTAAGCATCTTGTAACATATTATGGAGATGAGCAATCTGATGCGGAAGAATTTACAAATTCAAGGACGAATTTTTCTCAGCCCGGGGAGGATGATGCAGTACGACCTAAGGAGAGCGCTATAGACCAAGCACGACCTAACACAGACTTAAGTCGTTCGGAGCCTTTAGTTTGTGTACGACCTAAGGCTATAAGGGAAACACCACGAGATAACAAGGTCGCGACGCGAGTTGAGATGGCGCAAGGGTTAAATCGGCTACGACCTAAGGAAAGTGTTTAGGTCGACTACTATCTTACGAGTATAAGAAGAAGGAGCTACGACTTAAACTAAGTCGTTAACCGACTTACCAATCTATGATAAACTAAGGCGCATGAAGATGGGTTTGAAGATGAATCTTAAGTCGCAGCGTACTTAAGTCGTGAGTCGTTAGGTCGTATACGACCTAACTGTTGTAAACATGTGTTGTGTTGAGTCAGCTTTGTGTTGTAAATTGTCAAGTAGTTAGGTCAGCATGAATATAAGTCGGTCGAATGTGTTTTGTATTTCTTAAGTCGGCATGTAGTTGAGTCGGCCGAAGGCTGTTGAGTAGTAAGTTCTTTAAGCCGTTTGTGATGTTGAGTCGGTGGAGCCGCTGTGTTGTATATATGTGCTGTGGTGATAAGTCGTTGCCGACTTAGTTAAGTCGCAAGTCGTATACGACTTAAGGTCTGGGTCGAAAACACTATAAATACGTGTGAGTTGTAACTTGTAAGGGAGTTGATTTTTGAATAAAATTCTTGTTTGATTGTTGTGTGCTTTCATCTTAAATTGGTAGTTGAGTGTAATCTCCTATCTCCACTTTCGGTTATTCGAGTGCGCTCGAATCAACGATTGTTGAAGCCGATTCGCGGAATCAAGTGCGCTTGATCAACGCTTGAAGAATTGAAGATCTTCTTTCACGGTATCGTGCGCGATCAACGTGACGAGGATAGCTAGAATTCGGTATCTTCGGATCAACGAATTTGGGCATTTCAGTATCTTCAATCCACCGATTGCTACTTTCATCGATCTATATCGTTTGTTAAATATCCGCTGCGTCACCATTCGGTACCTTTTATTATCGACGTATGCTATTCAGACTATCCAACGCTCCTGCTACTTTCGAACGATGCATGGTTGGCATTTTTTCTAACATGATTGAAAGCTTTCTAGAACTTTTTACGGACAATTTCTCTTTCTTTGGTGATTCTTTTTTCGAATGTTTACATCATCTCGTGTTGTTTCTAAATCGATGTAAAGAAAAATATTTGATTTTTAATTGGTAAAAATGCCACTTTATGGTCAAACAAGGCATAGTCCTTGGACATATCTTCTCAAATAAAGGCATTGAGGTAGATAAAGCGAAAGTTGACGTAATTGCAAACCTACCCATTCCCAAATCTATTAAAGACATTTAGTCATTTTAGGACATGCTGGCTTTTACTGGCGCTTTGTGAAAGACTTTAGCAAAATCGCTCGTCCTTTGACGACTCTTCTCGAAAAGGCGTTCCATTCGATTTCAACTCTGATTGTATCTCTTCTTTTGAACGTCTCAAAAATGAACTAATTTCTGCTCCTGTAATTTGCTCACCGAATTGAGATCTCCCATTTGAAATAATGTGTAATGCCTCGTACTTCGCAGTAGGGGCTGTCTTAGGACAACACATCAAAAAGAACTTTCACGTTATCTACTATGCTAGCATGACTCTGAACGATGCTCAACTTAACTACACTTCCAATGAAAAATAGTTTCTAGCAGTGGTTTTTACTCTCAAAAAATTCTGACAATATTTGATAAAGTCACACATTACTGTGTACACGGAGCATTCTACGCTTCAATATCTCTTCGCTAAAAAGGACGCGATGTCTCGCTTAATTCGTTGGATCCTTTTATTATAAGAATTTGATCTTACAATCAAGGACAAAAAAGAATCCGACAATGCCATAGCCGATCATTCGTTTTGTCTTCCCAACACACCATCACCTTTACCCATCAATGAAAACTTTCCCGATGAACAACTTCTTTCGATTTATATCAATCCATTGTACGCTGATATAGTGAACTACTTGGTCACTAAAGAAACTCCATCATCTTGTTCCAAACATGATAAATGCAAATTCATGTCCCAAGTGAACTATTTCTATTGGGACGATCCATACTTGTTCAAATACTGTCCCGACCAAATCATTCGACGTTGCATCCCGGATAATGAGATTTAGAGCGTTCTTTCATTTTTCCACGATCAAGCGTGCGGTGGACATTTTGGTTCTTGAAAAACTGCAGAAAAGGGGCTTCAGTGTGGTTTCTATTGGCCTTCTCTTTTTGCAAAACTAGTGATCGATGTCAAATGCTTGGATGAATGATGCCTCTAAACCCCATTCTCACAATCAAAAATCTTTGATGTTTGGGGTATCAACATTATGGGACCTTTTCCCAATTCTTTAGGAAATTTGTATATTCTTCGCGCTATTGATTACGTCCCGAAATGGGTTGAAGCCCGTTCCATGCAAAACTAATGGCCATAGAATTGTTGTGAAATTTCTCAAAGAAAACATCTTTTCGAGGTTCGGCACACCTCGCACAATAATCAGCGTTAACGGAACCCATTTTTGTAATCTTTCTTTTGAAACTTTAATGATGAAATACTCGATAACCCACAAGTTATCCCCCTCCGTGTCATCCTCACATTGTGGCCAGGTTGAAGCTTCAAATCGTCAACAAAAACAAATCTCGGTGAAAATTGTTAACATAAATAAAAAAGATTGGTCTTAGAAATTGACCGATACGCTTTGGGCTTACCGTACTGCTTTTAAAACTAACCTTGGGATGTCCCCATTTCGTTTAATTTACGGTAAATCTTGCCATTTACCCATGCAAATCGAACATAAAGCGTTGTGGGCAATAAAGAACTTAAACTTTGATCTTAAAAAAGCTGGCGAAAACCGAAAACTACAGCTCAATGAATTAGATGAACTTAGGAATGATGCATATGAAAACTAAAAATTTACAAAGAAAGAAAAAAAAGTTTTTCATGACAAATCTATCCTAAGAAAGACGTTTTCACCTAACCAAAAAGTTCTTTTATATGACTCAACACTTCATTTATTTGCCGGGAAACTTAAATCGAGATGTACCGGGCCATTTGTGGTACGAACTGTTTTTCCACACGGTGCCATAGAAATACAAAACCTCAGGGATGGTTAAATTTTTAAAGTAAACGATCATCATCTGAAACCTTTCTTGGAATTGCCAAGTGACCAAGAGGAGGAGCTTATGATTCTTCATGAGCCAAGCTACTTCTAGTGAGAATGTTAACCCTCTTTTGTAAATATGTACATATTTTTTCCCGTTACACTCATTATATCATGCATTGACCGTGGGGACATGGTAAAAATTCAGTGTGGGGGGAGTCTCATTTTCATTTTTTAAATTCTCATGCCATTTTTGAATTTTCATTTTCGTTAAACTCAAAATTTTCAAAAAGAAAAGAAGAAAAAGAGAAAAAAATCCCAAAAACATTTCCCTTCAGCATTTTGATTTATTTTTGAAGAAACGCTCTAGGATGAGTATAAATTTTGGTTATTAAATTAAAAAATTTGAAAATTTATTTGTCTTAACAAAAATAAACATGAAGTTTGATTACAAATAACAATGGTTTAACTAGTATATAGGAAGGATTATATGTGTTAATTATGAAGTATATCCTAATTGAAAATCTTCTAAAATAATGGTTGATTTTGAAGTAAAGGCGATGATATTGTAAATCTTTTAAGTTAAGTGGTATTAAGATGATACTGCAAAACTCTCTCTTCTAAAAAACAAACTAAAAAAACATTTGTATATATGTATATATTTTCTATTAGTACCTAGAGTCTGGTGTTCACCCTCGTGTGTTCACTCGCAGTGCTCTGTACCCTTTCCACGTAAGCCCGAAATGCAGTGCACGATCGGTATATCTAGCCTCAGTTTATCTGAATTAGGTGTATGTATATAAAAAATTCTTTTATAATAACGCCTACAATCGATAAGTGTTCACACTTGTTTGTTCACTCGCCGCGTTCTGTATTCCCCTCATAAAAGTCCGCAAGGCAGTGTATGGGTAATATATCTGGCCTCGGTTTTCTGAGTTAGGCATATGTAAATATTGTTAATATCAATGAAATTTCAAATAATGAGAGAGTAAGCAATTAAAATCCAATTACTATTTTACTTTTTCGATTTGACTTGTTATTCAAAGGAACTAAAAATACCACTTTGATAAACTTTGGAAAATCAACTAAGGATCAATTTCATAGTTACATTGTGATATCAACCGAAACAACTAGCCAAACTATAGTCTATCTGCTAGGACAACTTGATTTTTATTGGAAAATTTGACAATTAAAAGGACTTAAATTTCTTGATAATGGCTAGAATTTATATTTAACCGATTCGTGTCGATTTGAAAGTAAATCCTTCATTTGTAAATATTTTTGAAAAACTTGCACTCATCCCATTGTAAATAAATCTTACATTTTGTGAATGTTTTCACTTTGCACTTGGATTTTGTGGGTCCTACTGGGGACACCAAGAGGTTTAACGGCTTGTGCATACACTCAATGCAATCGTGCTCTCTATGAAAATGGATTTATCTTAGTTTTCCTTTATTCAAGGACGAATAAAAAGATAATTGTGATGGCATTTGATGTGCACGTAAATGTGCATATATTTATATCCATATTTTATCCATTTTATTTAAATAAATGTCATATTTGGGTATTTTAACTGTTTAAACCAAAATTCAATTATTTGAAAATACCCTATTTTCATCTTCATACAGGGGCAAATTGGTCATTTTTGTGCACATGCTAATTTGAGATACTTGGACATTTCAATAATTTTTATAGGAACTTAGATGTAAATGGAAGAGGGTTTCATGGAATATATGCATGCACAAAAGAGTACAAAGGAATGAAGAAGCGAATAATTTAAACACATGATCATGGAGGACCCCACCACTTACCTAAATCTACAATTAGAAGTTAATGGAAAACTAAGTGGAGGTTAAAGCTATATGCATACTTGATGATGAATTAATTAGAGGCTAATGGTTACTTGGTGGCTACACTTCCTAAAGGGCATTTTGGGAAGCACCGTAAAAAGTGAATTACGGTTTTATGCTTGTATAAATAGCCCACTTACGTACATGTAGATATCTTCTTACTCTTCATTTTACTTAGGAAATTAGCAAGTTGTAAACACAAAATCAAAGGGAAACAAAAATGGTTTCCTAAGCCTTCTCTTTTCTACATGCTTCTGTTTATTTTTATGCTTATGTTTATTTCTATACTCTTTTCTTTGCATTGTTAGTAGACTAGATTTACACTCATGCAAGTAATATAGTTTTTTTATAAAAGTAGTTTGGTAGTTAACCTCCTTTTCTTCCTTTGTTTAGTTTCTATTTCTTTTGCTTTTAATGTTGAAATTTACATGAGTTGATATGATAACACATATGAGTAGCTAAACCCCTTCAATTTAGAGGTAATGAAGCTCTCAAATATTATGTAAATTCGACATTTTCATGATTTATGGTTTCTTTTATTTATGCTTCATGAAAGTGGATTTTGACGTAAGTTTATACAAGTGAGTTTGATAGCTTATGTTGCATTTGCAAATAAGCTATTCTTATTCAATAAAAACACTATTTACTTCATCATTTGCTAATTGATTTTTTAATTTTGAAATGAAAGTAAAAACAAAATTTGATGATTTATATTACTAAATTCAATAAAAAAAAAAGATCATGCTTAAAATAGCTTTTTCTTTGGCTTCATTTTTATGAGAATTGATACGTGGTTTATTTGTTGTATTATAATTTGATGGTTTAAGTTATGTTAATTTGTAACCTAAATAAACCATACTTATGATAAATGCAATAATTATTTCACTTAATATCAAAAATAGAGATCATAGATTATTTATTTGTAGATTTGCAAAAATATGAGAGTTGATTTGCTTCTAATTGTTTTCTAACCTCATTGTTTTTAATCTCATTTTCATTCTGGTTTTAGCTTTATTTTGTTTAAAATTTGTAGTTAACAATCCTCTCTCCATTTTGGTCTAATTTGATTGATTAGAAAATTTTAAAATCTTAACAATCCCTTACAGATCGACCCGTACTCGACACGTACTAACATTTATATGCCGTGCGCTTGTAGTTAATATTATTATAATTTTTTCAGCGATATTCTAACTCGATAGAAAGGAAACATCGTTAAATAGTAAGATATAACTTGTGGAAGTCAGTTCGGCTGCTTATGGCTACCTGTTTGGTTGTCTCTTCTAGGCAGTTCATTTTTTGCTAGGTTGCTCCTGCTAGCTGTTACTGCTAGGCTACTCTTTCTAGCTAATCCTTCTAATTTGCTTCTGTTCCTTGATCCTGCTAGGCTGCTCCTAGCAGCTGATCCTAGTAGTTTGTTCCTGCTAACTGACCCTGCTAAGCAGATCCTGTTAGCGGGTCCTACTAAATTGTTCCAGCTAGCTCTGGTTGTCTACCATTACTGATATAAGCTTGGCTCTCTAGAGTTGTCCCTCAACATTGTTGCATGCTTTGGTATTTATAGGAGTGAAGAGATGGTGTGTTAATCAGTTAAGTCTAGAAATCTCCATGTATAACTCGCCTAGAGGGAATATTCTTGAATATGCCAACTGTAGTTAATTATTTCCCGATATAAGTAGATTTCATTCCATACAGCTTGTTCGATTCAGCTAGGAGCTCTATCCCGAGTAGGTTGTTATGGTAGAATGTATATGGATATTTTACAGGCCATGTTCGTATGCCCCCTATCTAGCTCAGCCCTCTGTAACACCCCATATTTTGATAACATTATTTAAATAATTGAATAGGTAAATTAAATAAATAATGTGGAGATTAAAATGTTGATAATTGATTAACTAAGGGTAGTCGTGTCATGTTAATGTTCAAACTAAAATGAAATAACCTAAACAAAGGTGTTAGAAAATAACAAGGGCAATATGAGAAATAAGAAAACCTTATACCTTAAATCCGGATTTAGGAGACAGAATCTCATGTTCATTTCATTTTTTCTCAAACTAAAAAAAATACCTTAAGCCTGACCACCATTTTCACTATCAAGAAGGAGACTAGAGCTAGGAGTCAAGAGAAGGAAGATAACCAACTTGATCAACTCTAATCTCACATCTTATATCTCAAAGCTAAGGTGAATAATCACTACATCCCATTTTCTTTTTTTGTTTTCGGTTTTAAGATTAGATCTGAAATGTTTTCGCAAGTATATGCTATGTTCTGATGATTAAAGTTGTATATATGATTGTTGACGGATTATATATGTTCATGTTAAATTTTTATGATATGCTTGACACGAAAACCCTATTTAATGACATCCAAATGCCTTGAAAATTTGAATATAGGTCAAAAATGATATTCTAGAGATGGGTTTCAATTTTCATAATTTTTCGAATTATGGTAGATTTTATATTGATTTTCTAGTGAAGGAAATTATTTGTTAGGTTATAAATTATTATCGGCTAAAATAATTATTATTTGGGGTTGAAATTTTTGTATATTGGGCAGCACACTAAAATAGATTTTCGAGGATTTTTCTAGATTTTTCCTAAGGTTTTGATGAGTATAAAAATTATGTAAGGTACGAAACTTAAATTTTTTATACATTTAATTAAGGAGAAGGGGCATTTTGTAAAATAAAATGATTATTAATTTCGAAAATAGTAAAACCACATTTTTGAAAAGAATTTATTAACCAATGAAAATTTGACAAACAAAGGCAGGTTAGTTAAAAAGTTATCCCTTTTAAGTTAAAAACAAAAATAAATCATACTTTTAGCATGTTTTAGCCTATTATAGCAAAAACCTTCCGGCCCAGACCTTCCGACCAAGTCGGGAAGTTTAAAACTTTCCGCAAGGTCAAACTTATGCGTGTGGTATCAAGTAACTTGGTACGTAATGAATTGGACAAGGTTGAAAGGTTCTAAATCGAGAGGTTAATGGATAAAGAGGTGTATGTTTGTTTTATAAATCATAATCTTTTGCCTTCTTTTCTCAAATGTTTAAACAAAGGTTTTTATTTAAAACTTTTTGACATAGTCGAAAGGTTGCTGCCGCTTTATTTTGCTTTATTTTTTTGAACCATTCGACAAAGACGAAAGGTATACTTATTTTATAACCAGCCGCTTCTCCCAATACATTCGTAAGGAAGCCTTCGACTTAGGTTCTTACCTGTGTTTTATAAATTGAAGTATAACCCAATACTTTCGAAAGAGTTGTTTTAAAGGATATTTTTAAAGCTTTTGAAATAGAGCTTTTGGTATGGTCGAAAGGTTGCTTCCAATGATTTCAAAATATTTTAAAAGAAGGATTTCCATTTGCTTTGAATTGAAACCAGTAAGCCTTCGAAAGGTTTAAGTAAATAATTTTGAATGGTTTTAGCCAAATGATTTTGAAAAGTTGAAGATTGATTTCGAAAGGTTTAACTCAATGGTTTCAAAAGATTTTAATTGAATGATTTCGAAAGGTTTGAAGAATAATTTTGAAAGGTTTGAAGAATGATTTCAAAAGGTTTGGTTCAATGGTTTCGAAATGTTTTGGCTGAATGATTTCGAAAGGTTTGATGATCAACCACGAGAAGTTTTAGTTCAATGATTTTGAAAGATTTAAATGTTTGATTGCAAAATGTTTAAATGAATGATTTTGAAAGGTTCTGGCTGGATGATTTCGAAAGGTTCTGGGTGGATGGTTTCGAAAGTTTAAGATGGAAGGTTTTTCAAGGCAATATTTTAAAGAGATTATAAAGAAGGATGTCCAAAGTTTTATTGTTTTCTAAAGGTTTGATTTCAAATGGTATGATAGTTAAATTTGAAATAGATGATTTCAAGAGGGTAGAAAGAGGTTCTTTCAAATGGCTAAGTGTTTTCATCAACTAAAGTTTAAGTAAGGAAGATATATAACACGGTGATATGATTTTGAGTAAAGTATATATATATATATATGTATATTATATACTATTCCTTGTTTAAATTTGATTTAAAGGTTTAAATCAGTTTGGAAACTTTTCAAGGAAAATTATGGGAGGGGATCCTTAAAAGAAAATGACTCAAATATTAGATACCAGATGGGACTAGTAAGGGGTCATGCCCTATACGTTAGCTATTAGTCCCAACTAATTATTTTCTAATTCCAGTGTATAGGGATTGGCCACAGGTAGGCTAAAATTATGATTACACACCGAAAGGAATATATGTTGTGCACATATAGGTTATTGATGAGCCTGAAAAACCATTAGGATCGGGAAGACCTGAGAGATGATTAAGTTAGGGAAAGACCATCCAGAAGTAAAGTATTTAACAGATGGTTAAGGATAGATAATCCAAAAGAAGAACACAGGACGGGTGTTTGGTTAATTTTGATTATATTGTCCGGTAGGCCCGAGTCAGCCAAAGGTTAAAAGTTATCCAAACAAAACTTATGTGTTTGAACAGATAGTTCACTACTACCTAAGATTTATGTATGTTTACATAATGATTACTTTACAGTATTTAACCATTGTGGATGTAGGAGCACAGTATATGGTTTTGCAAAAGGTTTTGAAAAATACGTTTTAGAAAATGATATTAGTGAGGGGAAACTCATTCCGCTAAGCGGCGTGGTCTCGCTTTACATATTTAACCGGGATGTACAGTGTTATTCAACCAGGCTTTATGTTTTACTTGAACTTTATGTTTTCCCCTTAAACTCTCGGGTGCTCAAAATTAATTTGAATAAGATGAGGGATTAAGATCATTTTCATGTTTAGTAGGATGACGAATAAGGCTACCAGGGGCATGCAGGAGGCAAACAGATAGCTATCTTGGATTTGCAGTTCTTGTTATGTTTTGATGTCTTTCTGCTGTGATTGTATTATGTCTATTATGACCATATGACTCTAATCAACCAAGGATGTATCATCATATACCGCTCTTGACGTAATTTGTGATAATTATATTTTATCTATGCCCGGTAACGATTTGGGATTATGTGATGTGAATGTGAAACAATTGGTTTTGAAATGTAATGAAGAAAAAGCTGTTTTGAAATATGTGTTTTGTTTCATATTCAAGTGCTTCTGATATTATTGATATCATTAACATAGTCGTATTTAGTCATAGGAAACTAATAATATAGATGAGTGCAACATCTGTAGCGCTTAGTTTTGGGACTCTAGACAGGGGATGTTATAGCTTTTTATCAGAGCATAGTTTATGAAATACTTTAACTAAAAATGATTTTTGAAAACATAATCCTTAGAAATTAGAATTAAGATCGAGGTATGGGATAACACTATAGTAACGTACTTGTATTTGCTATATATATACATAAGTATACGCTATATCTCTAAACTCCTATCTTAGTTAGGCTATTCATCTGTACCTCACGAGCATTGAATACAGATATGGAAGGAAGGAGACGCAGAGTTAATCTCGATGGAGATAGCACCACCACCAATGGAAATTCCCGACCCAACACTAGGAGAGGTCCCGGTCAGGCACAAGTAGAAGCTGTTGGTGTAGGAGCTCCCCAAATGGACATGAGGGCAATGTAAAAGTTCTTTGTAAACACGATGCAAGTTGGAATTACAGCCGAAGTTGTCGGAGGTAATGCCGTTGGAGGTATAGCTCAGGAAGTTTCGATGGCCAATCAATATGCAAACCTGAGTAGGGATTACATCGGGCTTAGAGGGAAGCCATTTATTGGTACTGAAGATGTGATGGAGGTATAAAATTGGCTACTGCATTGCGAGAGAATTTTCGCTGACTTAGGATTGAATGATGCACAAAAGAGGAGATTGGCTTCGAGGCAGCTATAGAAATCTGGTATATTCTTGTGGAATACTGTTACTACTGGGGTTGACAAGGAAACCATAATCTGGGAGGAGTTTAAAAGAAGTTTTTCGAAAAGATTTATAATGGTGCGATCGGCGTTGGTGAGGTAGTTTGCAGAATTGGAACAGGGAGATATGTCTGTCCTGGAGTATGCAAGGAAGTTTGAGGAGTTGGCCAAATATGGGTATGTTTGGTAGACACCATGATCAAGAGGACTGAAAAGTTTATAAGGGGCTTGAGGCCAAAGTTGATAAGTGCCACTTTACCGCATTTGAGAAATCCTAGTGATGTAGTGGTTGAAATGGCATTAAGACAGGAAGAGGCATTGACTTGCTTAAGGAAGAAGACGAAGGAGGCCCAGATGGGACGGGGCCAAAAAAGGAAGTTTTTTTAGAAAAAGAATGCTCATAAAGGGGGAGCGTAGAAAAAAGGAAAGGCGGAAGTGGTTTGCTGCAAATGCGAAAAAAAGGGACATTATGCTAATAAGCGTCGAACTAGTAAAGGAAAAGAGGCTGGTGGGAAGAAGAATGTTGGATGTTTTAATTTTGATCAGATCGGTCATTATAAGTGCCCAGAGCCTGCAAGAGAGGGAAAGTGGCAAGTTTATGCTTTGAAGCCTACATCCTCAAAGCCTGTTGTGCAGGACAAAGGGAAGGCTGTTTTGGGAGGCTCGCTGCAGATTCATTGTATATATATTAGCGTTCTATTTGATACTGGAGAAAATAATTCTTTTATTTCTCAATGTTCGGTAGATAAGCTTAACCTAGAACACTCATATTTAGTTACTTCCTTAAGGGTCTCAAATCCAATAGAATGGTCTGCAATGCTTGGGATGAGGTGTGACCATTTAGAGTTTGATTTTCTAGGCTATACTTTTGAGTACTGTTTGCATGTGTTTGATTTTGGGGAATTTGGGATCATCCTTGGGATGGATTTTTTAAGTAAATACGATGCTAGGATATTTTGCCATGATAGAAAAATATCACTTAGCCACTCGGGTTGTAGTGGTCGGATAGTCTATATTTAGAGAACCCTAGTTATGAAATGTATTCTTTATTGGGTACTATGGAGTGGGAGGATGAGTTGCATCAAGTCTTTGTAGTTAGAGAATTCACACTTGTTTTGAGCCGGTAACTGGGTTGCCACCGAAATGAGCCATTGAGTTTCAGATTGATTTAGTACCTGGACCAGAACCGGTGAGAAGACCGCTAAGTAAAATGACTCCTATCGAGATGAGAAAGTTAAAGGTGCAGTTGGTTGATTTGGAAGGCAAGAGTTTTACCCGACCAAATAGTTTGCCATGGGGAGTTTCTGTTATATTTGCTCAGAAGCCGGACGGGTCGTTAAGGCCGTGTATCGATTATCATAAGTTGAATGAGAAGATGATAAAGAACCGATATGCATTGCCAAGAATTGACAATTTGTTCGATCAGTTAAATGGAGGCAAGGTATTCTCTTAGTTGGATTTGGCGACGGGATTTCATCAGCTTAGAGTGGCGGAGATAGTATTCCTTTGACGATCTTTGGGACAAGGTATGGATCGTACGAATGGTTAGTTATGCCGTTCGGACTGACTAGTGCGCCGGCATTTTTTGTAGATCTGATGAATAGGATTTTCCAATAGATTTATGTTGGTCTTCATAGATGACATTTCAGTATACTCTAAGGATGAGAGTGAGGATGAAGTTTATCTTAGAGTTGTGCTCGAAACTTTAAAGGAGCATCAATTGAAGGCTAAATTTTCGAAGTGTTATTTTTGGAAGAAGGAAGTGAAGTTCCTTTGTCATGTTGTCTCGGAGAAAGGGTTGTCTGTAGATCCAAATAAGATTGAGGCGGTGAATAACTGGAAGAGACCAGAGACAGTGACCGAGATAAAAAGCTTTCTTGGATTGGTTGGATATCATCAAAGGTTTATAAAGTATTTTTCATGGATAGCTGCACCAATGGCTAAGCTTATGCTAAAAGATGTGAAGTTCGTATAGACTGATAATTGTGAGGTAGCATTCCAGACCTTGAAACACTTATTGACCCATGCACCATTGTTAGTGGTTTCGAAGGGGAATCAAGATTTAGGAGTTTATACCGATGTGTGTGGAACCGGATTGGGAGCTGTGTTGATGCAAAGAGGTAAAGTGATTGTTTATGCTTCTTGTAAAGGCCCGAAAATCCGTACTCCTTTGAGCTGGCAACATTCCACAACAATCCATCCAAAGAGGAACGAACTTCCGAATCTTTAGGGTTTAAGAAGAAGAAAGAGGTAGAAGAAGAGAGAAAAGAGAGAAGAAACAGAAACAAACAACAGAAACATGAAGACAATATCAGAATCTCACAATCGCAGCGGAACAACATATAATAGATAAATGAATATTCATTAAAACAAAAGAACTATACATTTTATACATTACATCACATCATCAGAGTGTACTACAACGAAACAGCGGAAAAAATAAATACTACAATAGTAATATACAACGCTATCCAAGCTCGCCTCCGAATCTGCACAGCAACATCCGAATCCAGAATAACCTGATAACCTAACTCTAGACTGCCCGTGTGGAAAATAGTGGGCACCCAGAGTTTAGGAAGGAAAACAATAAACTCCAGGTCAGTCATGGGACTGGTGTGAGAACTCAAAACAGTTTATCTTTAAACAAGCAACAAGAAAATTTAAATTTTGAAATCCGCAATGCTTTTTGGAAAATGATAATACCATAAGGCCTCCCCCACACACACAATGCAAACGCAGAATCGGAGGAGATTTCTCCTTATGATAGTCAAAGATGCTTACTACGCAAAAATCAAATCATTTTTGATATTATTATTAGTGCATAGTGTAGAAAACAATTTCGAAAGTAGAATATAAATCCTAGCCAGCATACGACCAGTATCGTATGCCTACTATAGCTACCATCTAAACAGTGGGGCGCCACCATAAGTAAATGGCAGGTAATACAACTAAAACCGTACAAGGCACGTATTGGATGAATGGATTTCCAACAAATGGTCAGGCTAAGGAACTTCCTACTGCCACATGGGATCGCCTCTGGCGGGACGTCCCGAGAAACTAACGTTACGGTTAGATCTCTGCCAACACAAGGCCGGGTTACCTCTGTAACTAGGTAACTACTACACGAATATGTCATCCCCCGGTCCTTTGGGACCTTTATCCGAGCGCTCGATTCCAACAACACCACACAGTAATAGATATAGTGTATCAACATGATTAAATATCTGGGCTCCATACCATGATACCACCCTTTTCCAGAAGGAAATGACATACCCTAAAGGGCGCGACCCTCATAACCTTGCCGCATATTCCTATTTCGACCATTTCCGGGGAGTGAGGTCTGACGAAGTCTCGTCCACAAAGCTACGCTTTGTGCAACAAACCCATGCTTTGGGTCAACAGATGACCAAAGCAATGATCACAAAAATAAATGATCAAACAAATGATCATATCACAAATGACCAACCAATGATCATCACAAAGAAGCACTCAGCATGTCACATTACCAGATTGGGAATATATCGCTGATAACCTTCAACTACATAACCTCTGAGCTCGCACGTCTCAGAGAAGGGTGTTAAGCTAAGAGAATAAATTCTCCGCCACCAACAGAAATGTATTTGAAAAGAAATCTGCTCTATATCTCAAAATGTAATGTCAGACACGTAACCATACAAGTCTGTTCCGGGTTCGAACAGAACCGAAGGCACTTCCAAAGAATCCCTTGCAATCCGGGTATTCACAATCCCGATAAAATTTCCCATCACAAAGGAAATCTCCATACCGTAGCTAACGATGCAGAGACAATCGATAGGTCATCCTATCGTTTTCACAAATACCCGGTCTTCACACCGGTCTTCAAATGCGATCCAAACGACGTATCGCATATTCGGAATGGGTTATATGACACAAAGGTCCTCCCCCGGCTAAACCGAATAGCGAGCGCTTATTTTAAAAATAAGTGTAGCATTCAATCTCAAACAAACACAACAAATACCATCCAAGGGTAAATACTGATAGTCGGTTATTTAGCTATCAATAAGGATGCGCCACATCATCAGATTCCAAATAATTTTCCAAAATTATTTAATCCCAAAAATATCTTCACAAGATATATATATATATATATATATATATACACCTTCCAAATAATTGCCCGAATTATTTGTTTTACCAAAATATCTTTACAAGATATAATTTCCACACTTTAATCATTTGAAAGCCAATTTCAAATTATTTTTCATCTTTTATACCCTTTGAAAACAAATTTCAATCATCAAATAAATCCTTACCGATTTATTTTAAACTTACGTTCCAAACCCGTAAATTCATTTCCATACTTCAAAATAAATCAATATTTATTTTTATAAAATTTCCCTTCCTTTTATAAATTCCATAGTGAATTTAAATTCCAAATATCTACTGATATACGATTTACAAATCGATTTCAAATTATTCGCTTTCAATTTACCTTAAAAAGATGAATCCTCAAAAACGTTCCATTTCTATTGGAAAAGCATTTCCATACTTATTTAATAATAAGTAATTCACAAATTTATTTATTTTCAACAATTCGCAAATATTCAATATACTTGAACCATAGTTAAGTATATATTTCATTCTTTTAAGGAAAACATTCTTTTATTCACTCTTATTTGGGCCAAAATGAATGTTGCATAAAACATCGTTACGACAATCCCAAAAACACTAGTATAGGGATTCGAATAAAAATAGATACATAAATCCCAATACTATACAAAATATTTCCTTTTGGAAACCATTTACTATAACAACAGTGTTATAGTCCACATTTTCCTTACTTTCTCGAAAACGTCTATTTCAACAATGAATGTTGAAATCTATGTATTCGATACTTAATGCATTTTAAAGCATCTTTAAATCGTTTTAAATTCCATTCAAAACATTCCTTTCCCAAAACATGTCCATTTGATATAATAATATATTCACCGTTCAAATTAGTGAAAATAATTCCTTTAACAAATTCTATATTCAATTTATCAAATTCAATTGATTTTCGAATTTATAAACAACGTTTATAAATTCCATTTCCATAAATAACTTCGGTTTAGAAATCTCTTTTATCCGTCCAATTCAATTTATAAACCCAATTTCTATACCAAAGGTTCGTATTATAAGTTAAGAGCTTATAATCCATTTATTTACTTAACCGTTCTTTTAAAACTTCACAAATTTTTAGATCTTATCACTGATAAGATTCCTTTACATTTTATAATAGTTTTCAACTTATAAAAACCTCCTTTATTAACAATTTCTATAAATATCCCCTTTCAATGCCCATAATCCATTTTATATGTTGATTACTTATAAAACTTTTATTTTCGACATCAATTCATTTCATAACTTTCACAATTTATAAAGCTATGGTTCTAAATGAAATCCATTTTATACTTCATTTTAACACTTAATAAACTCGTTTCATAATTCCAATAATTTTAAATTTATAGATATCAATTTAAAAAATCTTTTATGTAAACTGTTTATAATAATTATTCAAAAACCCCAATTTAACTATTTTATAAATCTATTTATTTTAAAATTTTCCTTTTGGTTATATTTCATAAAAATATTAATTCTTATAACATAAAATTTTATACATTTATTTATTTTAAAATGAATCAATACAAAAATTTAATAAAACATATACTTTGGAAAATCACTTTAAAAACCCTTTTAAATTCAAAATCGTTATTTTTAACTTTAAAAATGAATCCGATGATGCAACAGCATCAAATGGTCAATCACGGGAATAAACATCATATATCGATATGATAGTTAACAATCAACACAATACTTATAAACAAATAATTATTTGCGAGGAATCCAGTTGGATCCCTCCGACCCGTTTCCCTGCATCCACAGACGTTAGCACAATACCAATTCCACTTCACGGTGGAATATCGCGGTATATGAGGTTTTATAAAATATTATCCGCTTAATAGGCGGCGCAATAGGGTCTTATCCGCTATACGAGGCGGGAAATCAAATCCAATATATACATATGCCAATATATATATATTGCTATATATAGTATATATCCTACTATATCTACTAACACAATCAAACAACAATCATCAACCAACATTAACTATTTAAATTTTAAACCAAACTGTTCGATCGAGTGAGGAGTTCTCACCTTGATTTTAATTCTGTTTCAGCGTTTGTTTCGAATAAAATTAAATGAACGTTTAATTTTATCCGAAATTTTCGCTTGCTCCAAATGACTCCAAATCAGTTGCAGTGCGAAGTGCTCGACGATACGATTCCAACGCCGCTGGTTTCATGCAATTCCAACCTCGCATGCAAAAGTTACATCTTTTTAAAGATCGAACGTTTGAATAGAATTCAATTTACAAATTTTTTTTTATTATACCTACTGGCCGCGTGCGCACGCAACATGCTTCATCTTCCTTGTATGCGACTAGCTTCCTACAGGTGAAAACACGCAGATAACCCATCAAGCTCGATTCTAGGGTTCCATATCGCGACCTCCTCGGCGAACTTGAACGCAATCAGGGACCACCACCCTCTATCCCATGCTCTCCTCTACACTCGGCTCCAATATTCCCAAGATCGGCAGCCCCCTGACCCAAAAAAACATGCCCGAAGTCGTTGCCCTTGAACGAGATTTGCCGTTGATTCGTGACTCCATTCACGATCTCCACCGTTTAGATCGAAGATCTCGATGCGCTCAACATTTTTCCAGTTGAAAGATTCTCGATTCGACTAGCGGATTTGTAGATTTTGAGTGGAGAAAACGAGACGATTTTGGTCATTAAACATATAGGAGGCGGCTGGCTTGATGATGAACTAGGGTTTAGTGAAAATATTAATATATATATGTTATTAATATTATTTTAATAATAAAATTTCCAATTTAACAACTTATGCAAACGACCACCAAACTACGCGTTCCGGCAGGCAATCTTGGGGTTTTTCCACGTTCCGGACATAATGGAATAGGTTTCGGAAGCTAATTCCATCGTATGTGTGAAATACGGCAATAAACGATCAATTTAAATTAAAACCGATTTAAACGATTTTCTAAGTGTTTTGGTTTGTACCGGACAAACGATAAATCCGATCAACTTGAAATTTGAAATCTTAGAATAATATCACATTACGGATCCGATGAAACTGGTTTCGTCGAAATCCGAGACCGTTTGAAAAATGACCATTTTAACTCGCAAAATTAATATTAAAACAATTTCGATGCGTTTCGAGCTGCCACGGTCAAACGACAACTCCGATTGCTACGAAAATTGAAATCCGATAATAACTAACTATTACGGATCCAATGGAACCCGTTTCGTTCAATTCTGAGACTGTTCAAAAATTGGCTATTTTTCAGTCGATAATTAAATATTAAAATATTCAATTTTTACAAATTAGCTCCAAATTCAATTTTAAAAGTTCTAAAACATTACTATAACTTCAATATGATAAAATAAAATTTCCCAAATCATTTTCAATCATATTAACTTAAATTTAAATATTTTATGGAATTTCACTATTAAATTATCGATTTAATTGTCCAATTAAATCCAAATATTCGATAAATAAACTGTTTGACTTAAAAATCCCACTCATAAATATTTAAAATTAAGTAAATACTCAAATTTAAATTATCAAAAATTTTGGGTCGTTACACTTCTAGACAACTCAAACCACGAGAAGTTAGGTATCATATGCATGACTTGGAGTTAGCCGCCGTTATATTTGCTTTGAAGTTGTGGAGGCATTATCTTTTGGGAGAGCTGTTTGAGCTTTATACTAATCATAAGTCATTGAAATACTTGTTCTCTCAGATGGAGCTAAACATGAGACAGCAGAGGTGGTTGGAGTTTATTGCTGCTTATGATTTTGGAATTGAGTATACACCCGAAAAAAGAAACAAGGTGGCGGATGCACTCAATTAAGAAACATAAGAATGCGGTATTGGCTATGATTGCTGAGTGGAAAGATTTGGAAGCATTGTCATCTTATAGTGTGCTGTTTAAATCCGAGGAAGGTTCTAGTACCGGAAGTGCTGTATTGACTTGTTTAGAAGTTAGGCCGGTAAAGATCGAGAAGATAGCTTCTAAGCAAGAGGAGGACCCAATTTTGGTTGAACGGATCAAAAGATTGAGGGAAGGAATGGAGAGCATTGACCTAAAGGATTTCAGTCTTGAATAAAATGGGTGGTTGAGAAAGACAGTAAGGTTGTGTGTTCCGAATGTAGAAAACACGAGGAGGGAAGTTTTGGATGAATGCTATAACAACCTAGAATTTCTGTCAATTAAAAATTGTATATTTAATTGATTTTAAATATTAATAAGTGAAATTTATAAGTCGAATAATTTATTTTTCGAATATCTAGATTTAATTGAATAATTAAATCGATAATTTAATATTTGAAAATACAGAAATAAATGAAAATGGGGTTTAATATGATTAAAATTGATTTGTAAAATTTTAATAAATCATATTGAAGTTAGAATGATGTTATAGAACTTTTAAAATCGAATTAAAAGTTAATTTGTAGAAATTGAATATTTTAATATTTAATTGACGAGTTAAAATAGCCATTTTTCAAACAGTCTCGGATTTTGACGAAACTAGTTTCTTCGGATCCGTAATATAATATTATTGTAAGATTTCAAATTTCGTTTCAATCGGATTTACGGTTTGTCCGGGGCAAGCCAAAACGCATAGAAATTTGGTTAATCGATTTAATTTAAATTTGATCGTTTATTGTTGTAACTCGCACAGATGACCGAACTAGCTTTCGAAATCTATTCCATCATGTCCGAAACGCGGGGTAAACCCTAGAAATGCCGATCACCGCGCGATATTCGGAGTTCGGAATTTTGGAGTGAATAGTGTTTTTCGTTAAAATTCTATAAAAGGAACCCAACCCCTTCTATTTTGCAAAACCCTAGCTTCAAGTGCCGGCTGCCACTTTCATTCTATCAATGGCCGAAATTCAATTTCGTTCTTCCCTCATTTTCTTCAAATCCGCAAAGCAATTCAAGAAACTTCAAACATGAAAAATGTAGAGCACTCCAAGATCTTAATATCCAACGGCTATGATCGTTTATAGTCGAGCGAATCAACGGCAATTGGAGCTGGAAGGCACCGCGTTCGTCACGATTTTTGAGGCCATAAACATGACCGAGCATGGCCGGCCTCTGGCCGAAGGTCGTGCTCGCAGTGGGCTTCCATATGAGTGTGGTTGATCGATGTATATGTCGACGTGGTGGTGGCAATTTCAAGCCCTAGTTTCGGCGGCTATGGGTTCAAAAGTGTACGTATTTTACCTGGGAACAAACGTAAGTGGAAGAAGGCAAAACATGCGGCCCTACTGTCCAGATGTAGAAACGTGTGGCCTGGATGAGTTTAAGGTTTAAAAAGAAAAAGAATTTGTGAATAAAATTATAATTTAAATTGTGTAAACTTTGTAATGCTATATCTTCTTCATACGAAGTTGGAATTGCGTGAAATGAACTGCGTTGGCTTCGTTTTGTCGACCACTACGCGATGGAACTGGATTTGGAATCGTTTGGAGCTAGTTTGAATTTCGAGTAAAATTAAACGCGTGTTTAATTTTATTCGAAATAAAACGCTGAAACTGAATTGAAATCAAGGTGAGAACTTCTCACTCAATCGAACTGTTCGATTTAAATTTTAAATAGTTAGATTTAAAATTGCTTGATTGTGTGATTGGATGATAAATTGTTATCTATTGTGTTAAATAGACATTATAGGCCATATATTAAGCGGAGGGTATTTATTAAAAACATATACCGCGAATATTTCACTGTAAAGTGAAATTGGTATTATATATGTACTTGGAGTTGATTTTCCCGCATTATATAGCGGATGAGACCCTATTGCGCCGCATAATAGCGGGTAATATTTTATAAATCCTATATACCGCGATATTCCATATTGGAACGGAATTGTTATTATGCTAACATATGTGGATGTAGGGAAACAGGTTTGAGGGATCCAACTGGACTCCTCACCAGTATTTATTTGATTTCAGATATTGTGATATTTGTTGATTATCATATGATGATATATGATGTTTGAATGTCGTGATTGATTATTTGGTGCTGTCGCATCATTGGGCCTATTTTGGAGTTTTAAAACTGTTAAGGGAATGATTTTCAAAAATTTTAAAGGGTTTTAAAGTATTTGAAAGTATACGTTTTATTTAAATTTTGGAATTGATTGAGTTTAAATAAATAAACGTTATAATTTTAATGTTATAAAATTTATGATTTTTGAGAAATATAGTTAAAATGTGATTTTTGGAATATGGAGTTAATGAATTTTATAAAATAGTTTAAATTGAGATTTTTAAATTTTTATAAACGGTTTATATAAAAGATTTATAAAATTGATATTTATAAATTAAAAATAATAGAATTATAAAACGAGTTTTTTTGTGTTAAAATGAAATAGTAAATGGATGGATTAGTAAGTAAGGAAATTTATAGATTTATAAATTGAGAAGTTATAAAATGAATAGATTTTGTAAAATAAAAGATTTATAGTTAAATTTACTTATAATATGGATTTTGGCGTGTAAATGGGATATGGATAAAATTTGTGAATAAGGTGATTCTATGACTTGAAGTTTTTATATTATATAAATGTGAATTTATAAACATTGATTTATAAATTCAAGATTGATTGAATTTGATAAGTAAATTTTTATAGCTTATTAAAGGAGTATTTCACGATTTTGAACAGTGAATAATATATAAAAGGAATGTTTGGGGAGTGATCTTTTAAATGGAATTAAAACGATTTAAAGTTTTTTTAAAATGTATCAAGTGTCGAAACCATAGATTTCAACATTATTGTTGAAATAGACGTTTTCGAGAAATAAGGAAAAGATAGACTATAACACTGTTGTTATAGTAAATTATTTCCGAAAGGAAAGGATTTTGTATATTATTGGGATTTATATATCTATTTTAATTTCGAATCCCTATACTAGTGATTTTGGGTCGTCGTAACGATGTTTTACGCAACATTCGTTTTGACTCAAATAAATGTGTTTAAGCGCATGTTTTCTTTAAAGAATGAAATATATACTTAATTTCGATTTAAGTATATTGAATATTTTCCTAGTGTTGAAAATAAATGGATTTGTGAATTACTTATTATTAAATAAGTATGGAAATGTTTTCCAATATGAAGTGAATGTTTTAAGATTTTATCTTTTAAAGATAAATTGAAAATGAATATTAGAAATCGATTTGGAAATCGTATATTCATAGATATTTTGGAATTGTAAATTCACTATGGAATTTATAAAAGAAAGGGAAATTTGTTTAAAAATAAACATTGATTTATTTTTGAAGTATGGAAATAAATTTACGGATTTGGAACGTAAATATAAAGTAAATCGGTAAGGATTTATTTAATTGGTTTAAAAGAACCATTTTGAAATGAAAATGAATAAAGATTTGTGAATATATCCCGTGTAGGGAAACGATTTGAAATTTGTTTTCAAAAGTTGTAAAGGTGAAAAGTGATTTGAAATTTGTTTTCAAATGTTGAAGTGTGGAAAATATATCTTGTAAAGATATTTTTGGAAAATAAATAATTTGGAAAATTATTTGGAATCTGGTGATGTTGTGCATACCTATTGATAGTTAAATAACCGACTATCAATATTTACCTTTAAATGGGTATTTGTTATGATTTGCTTGAATTTGAATGCTACACTTATTTTAAAAAATAAGCGCTCACTATTCGGGTTAGCCGGGAAAGGACCTTTGGGTCGTATAACCCATTCCGAATATGTGATACGTCGTTATGGATTGCATTTGAAGACCGGTGTTGAAGTCCGGATATTTTTGAGAACGGAAGGATTACCGTCGAATGACTCTGCATCGGCTGATCTCCGATATAGAGGTTTTATCACCCTTACTGACGGGAAGTCGGCACGTGATTAGTGAATATCCAGATTGCAAGGACTTCTTTGTAAGTGCTTTCGGTTCCGTTCGATCCCGGAATGGACTTGTATGGATGTGTGTCTGACGTTACAATTTCAGATGTAAATCTGGTTTCTATCGGAGAATTTATTCTCTTAGCTTAACACCCTTCTCTGAGACATACGAGCTTAGAGGTTATGTAGTTGATGGTTACTAGTGATACATTCTCAAATTGGTAATGTGGCATATGAAGTGCTATTGAGCATTTGTTGAATCAAAGCACAGCTTTTGTA
Source organism: Allium cepa (assembly GCA_030765085.1). NCBI lineage: Eukaryota > Viridiplantae > Streptophyta > Magnoliopsida > Asparagales > Amaryllidaceae > Allium > Allium cepa. The sequence goes on from CM060934.1 coordinate 212,106,481, forward strand.
TAAAGCGTGGCTTTGTGGACGAGACTTCGTCGGACCTCACACTCCGAAAATGATCAAAACAGGACGGATGCAGCAAGGTTATTAGGGGGTAGCGCCCCTTTAGTGTATGTCTTTCCTTCTGGATAGAGGTGGTATCATGGTATGGAGCCCAGATACTTAACCTATTTTGTTGCTGCAAATTTATTACTTTGTGGTTGTTGGAATCGAGGATCCTTGGATGAAGGTCGGTTACAATCGGGGGATGACATATTCGTGTCCTTAGTTTCCCAGTTAGGGGTAACCCGGCCTTGTGTTGGCAGAGATCTAACCGTAATTTTAGGTTATGTTCTCGGGGTCGTCTTTCCAGAGGCGTACCTATGTGGCAATGGGAAGTGCCTTTGCCTGACCATTTGTTGGAAACCCAAAGAAACAATACGAACCCTGTACGGTTTTAGTTATAGAACCTGCCATCTAATATGGTAGCTATAGTAGGCATAATATAATGGTACCTATGCCGGCTAAGATTTATATTCTACTTTCGAAATGTTTTCTACACTATGCACTAATAATAATATCAAAAATGATTTGATTTTGCGTAGTAAGCATATTTGACTAACATAAGAAGAAATCTCCTCCAAGTCTGCGCTTGCATTGTGTGTGTGGTGGGAGGTCTTATGGTAGTTACATTTTCAAAAAGCATTGCGAATTGACTTCAAAAATTATCATGTTGTTTGTTTTTAAAGATAAACTATTTTAAGTTCTCACACCAGTCTCATGACTGACTCGGAGTTTATTGTTTCCTTCCTAAACTCTAGGTGCCCACCAATTTCCACACGGGCAGTCTAGAGTCAGGTTATCAGGTCATTATGGAATTCAGGAGTTGCTGGAGGCAAGCTGGAGAGCATGGCGTATTCACTAGTATATAGTATTTCTTTTCCGCTGTTTGTTGTTGTTGTTGTACACTTTGATAATGTGATGTAATGTAATAAATGATATAGTTCTTTGTTTTTAAAGATTATTCATTTATCTATTATATGTTGTTCCGCTGCGACTGTGAGATTCTGATATTATTTCTGTTTCTTCTTCTTTCTTACTTTTTCTATCTTTTTCTTCTTCTTAAACCCTAAGAATTCCGTTTTTCGGCATTCGATTGCTCGGCAGTCGATACAGTGGACGTATTGATGTTGATTTTCGGAAGTCGAAGAATCGGGTCCTCACATTTGGTATCAGAGCATATGGTTTAGCGACAACCATGGCTCTGTTGGGTGTTACTCATTAGAGATAGAGTCAGTTGTGCTCTAGAATGAGTTTAAGTGTAATAATAGTTATGACAGCGTATTTGTTAGTGAATATAAATTGTTTTATATTGTGATGATTGATTTGTTAAGTGGTATATGGATTCTGGTCAACACGAGTAATTAACGTTGTTGATAGGGATCTCTAAACACTTGTACAGAACAATTTGACACGATATCGTTTTAAAATAGGGTAAATGAAATAATTTTACCTTGACTATATTTTATATATAAAGGAATAATTTTTTAGAATTTTTAAAGTGTATATATATGATTGTTTGGTTGTTGAAAATGTAAGAATATATACAAGTTAATAAAGGATGTTTGAATAATTTAAATAAGAAAACAATTGTAAAAGAATGAAATTATATAAGAAAATGAATTATAAGTGTGGAATTATAATTAATATGATCTACAATTGTGAAATAATCTTGTATATAAAGGTGAAACTATATGAATATATTTATTAATATGAGTTGTAAATATAAAAAAGAATTTCGACTATGAATTTGAAAATTTTGAATCCTGTTTATTTTGGAAGTTATTTTTCAAAATTAAAAGTTAAATAGTGAAATTCTATAAGTAAAAGATTTGTAAATATGATTTATAAACAAAGGAAAATTTTGAAAGAATATTAAGCACTGAATTCACTACTGTTACTGGGAAATAATAAGGGTGATGACTGCAGCATCATCAGTATCATTTTCGAGTCTCTGTGTGATAGATTTGCTACCATAGTAAATGGGGAATTGAAGTTTGATTGTGATAAAAAAAATTGAAATTAAAATCCAAGTTAAAATAAATTTGAGTTGTCATCAAAGACACATGATTTGAAATTTAACTAAAGGAAAGTTAAATAAATTGATTTGGATTAGATAAGCTATTGAAATTGATTAATATAAGTGAAAAAAGTTTTGAACTTATAATATGAGTTAATAAATTTAGCTTGGGTAAAATTAAATAGAATTTACTTTAAAATGAAATCTGAATTGGATTTATAAGTGGAATTTTAAGTTAAGTTAAACAAACGATGTTTGAAATGGAATATAGCTTAAGTAATTTTGAATAAAGTTGATTTTGGTATTGAAATAAAATAATAAAGAGAAGTGATGAATATGAACTTGAGTTATATAAATGAAATTCAACTTGAAATGTTAAATGAATTAACAACTGAATTAATAAATGGATTGAATGTTAATCAATCGAATGTAAATAAGTTGATATGGGATAATGAATGTAAGTGTAAATTCATTAGAAGCTAATGAAGTTGAGAAATTGAATAATTGAATGGAAGTCAATTTAATATGAACCAATTGGAATTAAAAGTGTTAAACCAAATGAATGTAAATTTAAATATTTTGGTTGTGTTGGTTATGATTTGATTAATTAGATGATTGTTAGTTGATAGTATATAATTCATTAAGTGTTAATGAAATTGAATTAGAAAAAAAAAATTGGAAGATAAAGTGATTGAATTCAAATTGATAATATGTAAATTTTAATAGAATTGAATTTGATTGAATGGAAAGTAAACTAACTTGAAGGTAAATTAGTAAATGTGGACTAATTGAATAAAATGAATGAATGAATATTTATAAAATCCAATGTCAACAAATCAAATGTGATTAAATTGAAAACCAATTCAATGAATATTAATGAGAAGTGAATGTATACTGATTTGATATGGATTTGTTGGATGATAGTTGTTTGGTGGTTGCATTTATTGTTTTTGTTGCATTTGCTATATTGGCATATGTAGTTGTTGTAATGATATATGTTGTATATTGATATTACTTTCATATATGCATGTTTCTCATGGTTTGTTGAGTGTTTAGTAGGTGCGGATTGCGCTTACTTCGCATTTGGAGCTCGCTTTCTCGCTATATTAGCCGTATATGCTCGCTAATAATATATAAGGTACATATCTCGGATTACATATCGTACTTTTACACTTTTTTCCCTACGGGATGCCTCGTCACTTGATGAGATGTATATTTGTGATATATATACACTGTCATTTTTTTTTGGATCGAGCCGCGCAAAGGAGACTATGGCGAATTTTTCTGAAAATTTAAGGCGTTGGAATATTTTTGAAAAAAAATTGAATTTTTCTTGAAAAGATAACTAAGTATGATTTGGAAACTTAGTGAAGCTATTGTGAGAAGTTTACCTATGGTTTTGGAAAGTCAATGGATTCTGTAACTTTTTCTTACTTGGTAATTTCGAGGACGAAATTCTTTTAAGGGGGGAAGTTTGTAACAACCCAGAATTTCTGTCAATTAAAAATTGTATATTTAATTGATTTTAATTATTAATAAGTGAAATTTATAAGTCGAATAATTTATTTTTCGAATATCTAGATTTAATTGAATAATTAAATCGATAATTTAATATTTGAAAATACAGAAATAATTGGAAATTGGGTTTAATATGATTAAAATTGATTTGTAAAATTTTAATAAATCATATTGAAGTTAGAATGATGTTATAGAACTTTTAAAATCGAATTAAAAGTTAATTTGTAGAAATTGAATATTTTAATATTTAATTGACAAGTTAAAATAGCCATTTTTCAAACAGTCTCGGATTTCGATGAAACTAATTTCATCGGATCCGTAATGTTATATTATTGTAAGATTTCAAATTTCGTGTCAATCAGACTTACGGTTTGTCCGGGGCAAGCCAAAACGCATAGAAATTTGGTTAATCGATTTAATTTAAATTTGATCGTTTATTGCTATAACTCGCACAGATGATCGAATTAGCTTTCGAAACCTATTCCATTGTCCCCCGAACGTGGGGTAAACCCTAGAAACACCGGTCACCGCGCGAGATTTGGTGTTCGAATTTTGGAGTGAATAGTGTTTTTCGTTAAAATTCTATAAAAGGAACACAACCCCTTCTATTTTGCAAAACCCTAGCTTCAAGAGCCGGCCGCCACTTTCATTCTATCAATGGCCGAAATTCAATTTCGTTCTTCATTCGTTTTCCTCAAATCCGCAAAGCAATTCAAGAAACTTCCAATATGAAAAATGTAGAGCACTCCAAGATCTTAATATCCAGCGGCTATGATCGTTTATAGTCGAGCGAATCAACGACAATTGGAGCTGGAAGGCGCCGCGTTCGGCACGATTTGCGAGGCCATATATGTGACCGAGCATGGCCGGCCTCTGGCCGAAGGTCGTGCTCGCAGTGGGCTTCCATATGAGGGTGGTTGATCGATGTATATGTCGACGTGGTGGTGGCGATTTCAAGCCCTGGTTTCGGCGGCTATGGGTTCAAAAGTGTACGTGTTTTACCTGGGAACGAACGTAAGTGGAAGAAGGAAAAACATGCGGCCCTGATGTCCAGATGTAGAAAAATGTGGCCTGGATGAGTTTAAGGTTTAAAAAGAAAAAGAATTTGTAAATAAAATTATAATTTAAATTGTGTAAACTTTGTAATGCTATATCTTCTTCATACGAGGTCGGAATTGCGCGAAACGAACTGCGTTGGCTTTTTTTGTCGAGCACCACGCGATGGATCTGGATTTGGAATCGTTTGGAGCTAGTTTGAATTTCGGGTAAAATTAAACGCGTGTTTAATTTTATTCGAAATAAAACGCTGAAACTGAATTCAAATCAAGGTGAGAACTTCTCACTCATTCGAACTGTTTCAATTTAAATTTTAAATAGTTAGATTTAAAATTGCTTGATTGTGTGATTGGATGATAAATTGTTATCTATTGTGTTAAATAGACATTATACGCCGTATATTAAGCGGAGGTTATTTATTAAAAACATATACCGCGAATATTTCACTGTAAAGTGAAATTGGTATCATATATGTACTTGGAGTTGATTTTCTCGCATTATATAGCGGATGAGACCCTATTGCGTCGCATAATAGCGGGTAATATTTTATAAATCCTATATACCACGATATTCCGTATTGGAACGGAATTGGTATCGTGCTAACATCTGTGGATGTAGGGAAACAGGTTGGAGGGATCCAACTGGATTCCTCACTAGTATTTATTTGATTTCAGATATTGTGATATTTGTTGATTATCATATGATGATATATGATGTTTAGATGCCGTGATTGATTATTTGGTGTTGTCGCATCATTGGGCCTATTTTGGAGTTTGAAAAATGTTAAGGGAATGATTTTCAAAAATGGATTTTAAAGTAATTTTTGAAAGTATACGTTTTATTTAAATTTTGGAATTGATTGATTTTAAATAAATAAACGTTATAATTTTAATGTTATAAAATTTATGATTTTTAAGAACTATAGTTAAAATGTGATTTTTGAAATATGGAGTTAATGAATTTTATAAAATAGTTTAAATTGAGATTTTTAAATTTTTATAAACGGTCTATATAAAAGATTTATAAAATTGATATTTATAAATTAAAAATAATAGAATTATAAAACGAGTTTTTTTGTGTTAAAATGAAATAGTAAATGGATGGATTAGTAAGTAAGGAAATTTATAGATTTATAAATTGAGAAGTTATAAAATGAATAGATTTTGTAAAATAAAAGATTTATAGTTAAATTTACTTATAATATGCATTTTGGCGTGTAAATGGGATATGGATAAAATTTGTAAATAAAGTGATTCTATAACTTGAAGTTTTTATAATATATAAATGTGAATTTATAAACATCGATTTATAAATTCAAGATTGATTGAATTTGATAAGTAAATTTTTATAGCTTATTAAAGGAGTATATTCACGATTTTGAACAGTGAATAATATATTAAAGGAATGTTTGGGGAGCGATCTTTTAAATGGAATTAAAACGATTTGAAGTTGTTTTAAAATGTATTAAGTGTTGAAACCATAGATTTCAACATTATTGTTGAAATAGACGTTTTCGAGAAATAAGGAAAAGATGGACTATAACACCGTTGTTATAGTAAATGATTTCCGAAAGGAAAGGTTTTTGTATAGTATTGGGATTTATATATCTATTTTAATTTCGAATCCCTATACTAGTGATTTTGGGTCGTCGTAATGATGTTTTACGCAACATTCGTTTTGACTTAAATAAATGTGTTTAAGCACACGTTTTCTTTAAAGAATGAAATATATACTTAATTTCGATTTAAGTATATTGAATATTTTCCAAGTGCTGAAAATAAATGGATTTGTGAATTACTTATTATTAAATAAGTATGGAAATGTTTTCCAATATGAAGTGAATGTTTTGAGATTTTATCATTTAAAGATAAATTGAAAATGAATATTAGAAATCGATTTGGAAATCGTATGTTCATAGATATTTTGGAATTGTAAATTCACTATGGAATTTATAAAAGAAAGGGAAATTTGTTTAAAAATAAACGTTGATTTATTTTTAAAGTGTGAAAATAAATTTACGGATTTGGAACGTAAATATAAAGTAAATCGGTAAAGATTTATTTAATTGGTTTAAAAGAACCATTTTGAAATAAAAATGAATAAAGATTTGTGAATATATCCCATGTAGGGAAACGATTTGAAATTTGTTTTCAAAAGTTGTAAAGGTGAAAAGTGATTTGAAATTTGTTTTCAAATGTTGAAGTGTGGAAAATATATCTTGTAAAGATATTTTTGGAAAATAAATAATTTGGAAATTTATTTGGAATCTGGTGACGTTGTGCATACCTATTGATAGTTAAATAATCGACTGTCAATATTTACCTTTAAATGGGTATTTGTTGTGATTTGCTTGAATTTGAATGCTACACTTATTTTTAAAAATAAGCGCTCACTATTCGGGTTAGCCAGGAAAGGACCTTTGGGTCGTATAACCCATTCCGAATATGTGATACGTCGTTATGGATTGCATTTGAAGACCGGTGTTGAAGACTGGATATTTTTGAAAATGGAAGGATTACCGTCGAATGACTCTGCATCGGCTGATCTCCGATATAGAGGTTTTATCACCCTTGGTCCGGACATGATTAGTGAATATCCGGATTGCAAGGACTTCTTTGTAAGTGCCTTCGGTTCCGTTCGATCCCGGAACGGACTTGTATGGATGTGTGTCTGACGTTACAATTTGAGATGTAAAGCTAGTTTCTATCAAATATATTTCTGTTGGTGGCGGAGAATTTATTCTCTTAGCTTAACACCCTTCTATGAGATATACGAGCTTACAGGTTATGTAGTTGATGGTTACTAGTGATACATTCCCAAATTGGTAATGTGGCATACGAAGTGTTGTTGAGCATTTATTGAATCAAAGCACGGCTTTTGTATAAAGCGTGGCTTTGTGGACGAGACTTCGTCGGACCTCACACCCCGGAAACAGTCAAAATAGGAAGGATGCAGCAAGGTTATTAGGGGGTAGCGCCCCTTTAGTGTATGTCATTCCTTCTGGATAGAGGTGGTATCATGGTATGGAGCCCAGATATTTAACCTATGTTGTTGCTGCAAATTTATTACTTTGTGGTTGTTGGAATCGAGGATCCTCGGATGAAGGTCGGTTACGACCGGGGGGTGACATATTCGTGTCAGTAGTTACCCAGTTAGGGGTAACCCGACCTTGTGTTGGCAGAGATCTAACCGTAATGTTAGGTTATGTTCTCAGGGTCGTCTCTCCAGAGGCGTACCCATGTGGCAATGGGAAGTTCCTTGGCCTGGCCATTTGTTGAAAATCCAAAAAACAATACGAACCCTGTACGGTTTTAGTTGTAGAACCTGCCATCTAATATGGTAGCTATAGTAGGCATAATATAATGGTACCTATGCCGGCTAAGATTTATATTCTACTTTCGAAATGTTTTCTACACTATGCACTAATAATAATATCAAAAATGATTTGATTTTGCGTAGTAAGCATCTTTGACTAACATAAGAAGAAATCTCCTCTAAGTCTGCGTTTGCATTGTGTGTGTGGTGGGAGGTCTTATGGTAGTTACATTTTCAAAAAGCATTGCGAATTGACTTCAAAAATTATCCTGTTGTTTGTTTTTAAAGAAAAACTATTTTAAGTTCACACACCAATCCCATGACTGACTCGGAGTTTATTGTTTCCTTCCTAAACTCTGGTTGCCTACCAATTTCCACACGGGCAGTCTAGAGTCAGGTTATCAGGTCATTCTGGAATTCAGGAGTTGCTAGAGGCAAGCTAGAGAGCATGGCGTATTCACTAGTATATAGTATTTCTTTTCCGCTGTTTGTTGTTGTACACTCTGATAATGTGATGTAATGTAATAAATGATATAGTTCTTTGTTTTTAAAGATTATTCATTTATCTATTATTGTTGTTCCGCTGCGACGGTGAGATTCTGATATTGTTTCCGTTTCTTCTTCTTTCTTTCTTTTTCTATCCTTTTCTTCTTCTTAAACCCTAAGAATTCGGTTTTCCGGCATTCGATTGCTCGGCAGTCGATACAGTGGACGTATTGATGTCGATTTTCGAAAGTCGAAGAATCAGGTCCTCACAAATGCCATCATTCGAAGTTCACTATCCATCCAGGGAGAACGACGATGCATCAAGATATGAAGAGAAATTTCTTCTAGGAAGGTATGAAACAGGAAATTGGTTTATGTGCTAAGCAGTGCTTCAATTGCCAACAGGCAAAGGCTGAACACCAGAAATCAAGCAGATTGCTTCAACCGTTGGAAGTTCCATTATGGAAGTGGGATTCTATTTCTATGGATTTTATTGATGGGCTGCGAAATCAAATAAAGGGAATGAAAGTATATGGGTCATAGCAGATAGGCCGACCAAGATGTTAGTCCTTGAGATGATGGTTTTGATGATAACAACCTTAGAATAGGATTATAAAATGTAAATGCTAACATTATAGTTTAGAAATATATGTATATGCACGATTTAACCATGCAGTACCAAGAATAAAGACTGTACAGTATAGAGATTCAAGATATCAAGTTTGAAGACTCATGGGTATCAAGAATATCAAGATTATCATGAGTTCAAGATTTCAAGAATAAGTAATTTAATTAGGAATTTTGTTAAAACTCCTAGAAAAGCACTAGCGTCTTAAAATCCAATTTATTCGTGGAATGGAATCCACTTCGAGCCCGTTAAAGGGATGGAACCCTAAGTAGGATGGAACCTACGAAAAATCTAGTGGGACATTGTTTTGTATCCACTAATTTTTATTCAAAATATTTTTGCAAAATTATATCTTGTTTTCAAAATGATTTCAAAACCTTCCTTTTAAAAGAATCGAAATCATCTATCCTGGTTTTAAATACTTTTAGCCTCAAAACAATCTTTAATTTCAAAATCAAATTATCCTTAATTTTAAAATATCTTTTAATAATAATATATTTAACTTTTAATATTTATACTTTGATTTAAATATAAAATTATAGTAAAATTTTATATATACCAAAATATTATTCTCTATATTTATTTATGTATCTTAACTATAGTTAAGCATATTTATAAAAGTTTAAAATAGTTTTAATATAAGATAAAAGTTATTTTCAAAGAAAAACAAAATATTAAAATTTCCTTTGGGATGTCAATAATCCAAGTTACCCATGTCGACATAGTATCAGTTGATTTCAAAATTTTGAATTTCAAAAGAAGTGTCTGTTCGTCATATCCTTTTACGAATGGACATGGCTGTTGTTCTTTTATGAATAGGGGTTGTTTTCAACGAATTTCTAATTATATTTTTCTGGTTTTCACTCCTCTTCTTCTTCCATATTTCTTTATACATATTCTTACCATTACTCTGCCGAAATCAACATTGAATCGAACTAGATCATTTTTGGTTTGATTCTCTGTCATCCTTAGTGCTATTCAGAGTTATAGGCTTCTTTGTAATCATTTCTGTGAGAAAAGGTGCGATTGTAGAATTGGAAATCAATCAAGTGAGAAAAGGTGTGATTGTAGCCCTGCAAATCAATTGGGTGAACTTGTTGCCCGTGAAATCAAGTATCTCTACCAAGAGGATTGTGAATCTGGAGGGTGTACCTCGTAGCCTTGAAATCGAGGGAGTAATTGTAAAGATTGCTTTTGAAAGGAAATCCGTACTTGTGTGCGGGACTGGATGTAGGGTAACTCCGAACCAGTATAAAATTCGGTGTGTTCTTTCCTTTACTGCGTTTACTTTATTTATGCATCTGTGTTTGTTTCTGTCGTCATATCTATGTCTGAATATTGCATACATTTGTGTTTAAATTAACAAAAACTCTAAAATATTTAGTAATTTCTTAAAACAGTATCCACCTCCCCTTCTAGTGTTTATCCTAGCCTTAAGATCCGTAATCCGCATTTCTAACATTTGGTATCAGAGTTAGGTTTTTAAAGTTCATAATTTGATTTTTGAAAAAGTTTTAAAAAAATGGCTATGTTCGTTAATACTAGTTTTGAAATATTCAGATCATCATTCTCTCTTAAATCTGCATATAATTAGTATTCAAATTCAAGTTGTCTACCAAAATTGTTTGATGTGCAGGAAACATGCTTTATGGGGATTAAGGAATCAATCCACAATGGACAAATTGTGCAGATAAAAAAGAACAAATGGATACTCGCTAGTGGATGCTCTAGATATATGACTGGAAATCCAGATATGCTGAATGATATAATATACAAAGATGGAGGGCTAGTTAACTTTTGAGACAATTCAAAAGGATATGTGATTGGCATCGGCAAAATCGGTAACTCTGAAACTCCTATTATTACTAATGTTTTGCTAGTTAAGAATCTGAAACATAATCTGCTAAGTATAAGTCAACTTTGCGATAAAGGATATAAAATTAAATTTGAAAAAGATAAGTGTCACTTTGAAGATAATAATTCAACTATAATATTTGAGGGGATTAGGAAAAAGAATATTTACATTCTTAGTATGAAAGTTTCAAATGATAACCTGTGTCTGTTGGCAAATACAAGTGACCCTTGGATTTGGCATAAGAGAGTTGGTCATTTGAATTTCAAACTCTTATCTAGACTATCTAAACATGATCTAGTAAGAGGTCTCTCTAAAATGAACTTTAAAGTAGATAGTCTATGTGATGCATGTCAATTGGGAAAACTTAGAAAAAGTTCCTATAAATTAAAAGATATGATTTCAACCTCAAAACCTCTTGAATTACCTCACCTTGATTTATTTGGTCCATCTCAAATTCTGTCAATAAATCAAAGTAAATATGTTTTTGTAATTGTAGATGATTATTCTAGATTTACATGCACAATATTTTGAAACATAAAAGTGATACTTTTGAATTGTTTAAGAATTATACAAAAAGGATTCAAAATCAACTTTCTTTAAAAATTATAACCATCCGCAGTGATCACGGTGGTGAATTTGAAAATGAAAAGTTAGAGGAATTCTGCAATAGAAAGGGAATAACTCACAATTTTTCATTTCCAAGAACTCCACAATAAAACAGAATAGTAGAACGTAAAAATAGGATGATTCAAGAGTGTGCGAGAACTATGCTTTCAGATAGTAAATTACCAAAGTATTTTTGGACAGAAGCAGTTGCTATCGCCTGTTATATTTTAAATAGAATTTTAATTAGACCTTTAACTGATAAGACATCATATGAACTTCTTCACTCAAAGAAACCTAAAGTATCTTATTTTAGAATTTTTGGAAGTAAATTTTTTATTTTAAATACAAAAGATAACTTAGATAAATTTGATCCTAAATCCGACATAGGTATCTTTATCGGATATTCTAATAGAAGTAAAGCGTATAGAGTGTTTAATTTAAAAACTAATACCATCGAAGAAACAATGCATGTTTCATTTGATGAAAATCTCAAAAAATTTGAAGATTCAAATGATGAAGAGGATTTAATCACTCATAATCAAGAGTTAACTAAAACTAATAATGACATTAATCATCCTAATAAAAGGATTAAACTTTTAAAAGATCATCCTGTAGAAAATATACTAGGAGAAATGCAATCTGTTGTTAAAACTAGAAATCAACTAAGTCAAATGAGTAATGTAGCTTTTATATCAACTATTGAACCCAAAAGTCCAAAAGAAGCATCAACTGATGATTCATGGATTTTGTCTATGCAAGAAGAGTTAAATCAATTCACTAGAAATGATGTTTGAGAACTTGTTCCTAGACCTGAAAATAAAACTATAATTGGAACTAAATGGGTTTATAAAAATAAAATGAATGAACAAGGAGAGGTTGTTAGAAATAAAGCTCGGATAGTCGCTCAAGGTTATTGTCAAGAAGAAGGAATAGATTTTGATGAAACCTTTGCTCACATAGAAAGATTAGAAGCTATTAGGATTCTACTTGCTTTCGCAAATTGTAATAATTTCAAATTATTTCGAATGGATGTTAAAAGTTCCTTTTTAAATGGATTTGTAAAAGAGGAAGTATATGTTGAACAGCCACCACTTTTTGAAAATGAAAAATTACCAAATCATGTTTACAAACTTAAGAAAGCTCTGTATGGTCTAAAACAAGCTCCTAGAGGCTGGTATGATAGACTGAGATCTTACTTATTACAATCAAAATTTGAAATTGGTAAAGTAGATAATACTCTTTTTATTAAAGGAAATAAAAATGGTATTCAACTAGTACAAGTTTACGTAGATGATATCATTTTTAGATCAACTAATTTTGAAATGAATAAAGAATTTTATAACATAATGACAAATGAGTTTGAGATGAGTCATATGGGTGAATTAAAATTCTTTTTAGGATTACAAATAAAACAATTAGATAATGGTATCTTTATTAGTCAAGAAAAATATGCCAAAGACCTAATTAGTAAATTTGGTTTGACTACTGCGAGTGGAAAACTCACTCCCATAGCAACCAATGAGTACCTTAGTAAAGAAGATCTCTCGAAAGATGTAGATTAAAAATTATATAGAGGAATGATTGGATCACTACTCTATATCACTTCTAGTAGACCTGATGTCATGCAGTGTTTGTCTCTGTGCAAGATATCAATCCCAACCTAAATGTACCAACTTAAAAGCCGTAAAACGTATCATAAGATATGTTAAACACACCTCTGATTATGGCTTATTTTACCCTAAAAATGATTCTTTTGACTTAATATCTTATAGTGATGCCGATTATGCTGGTTGTAAATCAGACTGAAAAAGTACATGTGGAACTTGTCACTTTTTGGGGCATTCTCTGATTTCCTGGTTTAGTAAAAAGCAAAACATAGTCTCTTTATCAACAACTGAAGCAGAATATATTTCTGCTGCTTTGGCTTGTTCACAAGTAATATATATGCAACAAATTTTAAAAGATTATGGTTTAAATATTTCAAAATCACCAATTTATTGTGATAATACTAGTGCGATAAATTTATCCAAAAATACTACTCAACATGCTCGAACTAAACATATTGATATAAGACATCGTTTTCCCAGAGATAATATAAATAAGGAAGTAATTTCTCTAGACTATATTAATTCCGAGAATCAAATTGTTGATATATTAACAAAACCCTTAAATGAATCTGTATTTACTAAATTAAGAAGAGGATTAGGTATTTGCTCAATAACTGAAATATAAAATATATATAACAAAGTATAATTAAAAATTAAATCAAAATAAACTAAATAGCAAAAAAAATCAAGCACCATGTCGACATCCCCCCTCTACCCATGTCGACATATAACGATTTTTCACTTTTGAAATTTTTCCCACTAAAATTCAAATAATTGGCAATACATTCTTCTTATTTTCAAAGTTTTGATCATTCTCTCTGTTCTCTCTCTATTCCATCTTCTGAAATAAATTAAACCATGGCCTCCTCTTCCAAATCAAACAAAAATTCAACCTTTTCATTCCCTTCTCCTACTTCTGGACCGTTTCAACGAACTACGCTCGCTCGAGTGACAAAAATGGAGGATTCTCTGAAGGATGCACTGCAATTATTGACTGAAATTCAAGTGGTACAACTTAGAATGGAGAAAGAACAAGAAAGGCAAGGAAAAATCCTTAGTAATTTGCAAAAATTTCTAATGGACAATCATGCTAACCCAATCTTGATTGACGAAGATTCTTCAGGAGATCAAGTGCAAGAAGACTGCGAGGAAGAAGAATAAGAAGTAGCCTTCATGGAAGAAGAGCACGTTGAAGAAGACGACAAATTCGTTTGTGTTGGCAAAGTGTGATTTGACAAAGATGGAAATCTTGTCGAACAACGTGGAAATTTCTGTTTCCACTATCCAAATTGTTTGATTCATAGATCCCCCATTTTCAAAGACGCTTATTAGTTTCTTTTCTCCTTTTCTTATTGTTGTATGTTCTTTCTTACGTTCTTTACGAAAATGTAAATATAACTATATAATTAATAAATAGTTCATGTTCTTATATGTGTTTTATTAAAAGTATTATTATATGGATACTTATATAGGATAGTTGGTAGTTTAAGACTAAGTTTTTGAATTAAGTGTTGATTATTTATGATAACACTATCATTATAATCACATGTCATAGAGTATTAGATTAAGGAGGGGTTATATAGTTTGGAGTTATGTAGTTTGGAGTTAGTTTTTGTTGATGACAAAGGGGGAGAAATATAAAATAAGATAGTTAGGCATAGATTAAGGGGGAGTTATTAGATTAAGGGGGAGTTATTAGGATAGAAGTAATATTTTATAAACAAAGGTTGTCATCATCAAAAAGGGGGAGATTGTTAGTCCTTGAGATGATGGTTTTGATGGCAACAACCTTAGAATAGGATTATAAAACATAAATACTAACATTAGAGTTTAGAAATATGTGTATATGCAGGATTTAACTATGCAGGTACCAAGAATGAAGGTTGTACAATATAGATATTCAAGATATCAAGATTGAAGTCTCATGAGTATTAAGAATATCTGTGTCTGAATATTGTATATATTTGTGTTTAAATTAACAAAAACTCTAAAGGATTTAGTAATTTCTTAAAACATTATTCACCCCCTATAGTGTTTATCCTAACCTTATGATTCGTAATCCGCATTTCTAACACAAGAGTGCCCGTTTCATTCCGGTAAAGTCAACTAGGACAGCACCTAGTTTGGCGAAGTTATTTATGAAGAATATAGTTAGACTGCACGGGATTCCTAGTAGTATTATCGTTGAAAAGACTCTTTATTTACTTGTGAGTTCTTGAAAAGTCTACGGGAAGCATTAGGAACCAAGCTCAACATGAGTACCGCTTACCATCCACAAACTGATAGGCAAACGGAAAGAGTTAACAAAATCTTGGAGGGTTTGTTAAGAGCATGCGTATTGGATTTCAAGGGATCATGGGAAGACCATCTTCATCTAGTTGAGTTTACGTATAATAATAGTTATCAGATCAGTATTGGGATGGTACCGTTTGAAGCTTTGTATGGAAGACCATGCAAGTCTCCTGTATGTTGGTTAGAGACCGGGGATAGATTGGTTCTGGGTCCGGATTTAGTGAACGAAGCTGCAAAGAAGAATGAGTTGATCCGGGCTAGGATGAAGGAAGCTCAATCTAGGCAGAAAAGTTATGCTGATTGAAAAAGAAAAGATTTGGAATTTTCTACCGGAGACTGTGTTTATTAAGGTTCACCGATGAAGGGTGTGATAAGATTTGGAAAATTAGGAAAGTTAGCACCTAGATTCATTGGGCTTTTTGTATTGTAGAGAGGATCGGGAAACTCGCTTATAAACTAGAGTTACCTAATAGTTTGGCTGGAGTCCATATATTTTTCTTGTTTCTCATCTTAGGAAATATGTTGGAGACCCGAAGACTACTATAGCACCTACCGTGTTAGAAGATTTAGTAGTAGAGCCGGATTTGACCATAACAAAAGGCTGATTCTGATTGTGGCGAGAAATGAGAAGAAGTTGAGGAACAAGACAGTCAAGTTAGTAAGGGTTCAGTGGAGTGACGAAGCTAGAGACTGTACATGGTAGATAGAGAGCAAGATTAGGAATACTTATCCTGATTTGTTTGTCGGTAAATTTCACCTTTGATCGTTTTGTAGCATACCTTATCGTAATTTCGAGGACGAAATTCTTTATGGTGACGAGTCTGTAACATCCCATATTTTTATGACATTATTCGAAATAATTAATTAGGTAAATTAAATAAAAAATGTGGAGATTAATAAGTTGATAATTGATTAGCTAAGGATAGCCGTGCCATGTAAATGTGCAAACCAAAATGAAATAACATAAACAATGGTGTTAGGAAATAACAAGGGCAACATGGGAAATAGTAAAAACTTATACCCTAAACCTTTAGGAGATAGGAACTCATGTTCATTTCATTTTTTCTCAAACAAAAAAAACCCTAAGCCCGTCCACCATTTTCACTCTCAAGAAGGAGACTAAGCTAGGAGTCAAGAGAAGGAAGATAATCAACTCTAGTCTCACATCCCATATCTCAAAGCTAAGTTGAATAATCACTACATCCCAGTTTCTATTAGTTTTCGGTTTTAAGATTAGATCTGAGATGTTTTCGCAAGTATATGCCATGTTTTGATGATTAAAGTTGTATATATGATTGTTGACGGATTATATATGTTAACGTTAAATTTTTATGATATGTTTGACACGAAAACCCTATTTAATGACATCCAAATGCCTTGAATATTTGAATATAGGTCAGAAATGATATTCTAGATATGGGTTTCAATTTTCATAATTTTTCAAGTTATAGTAGATTTTATATTAATTTTCTAGTGAAGTAAGTTATTTGTTGGGTTATAAATTATTCTCGGCCAAAATAAGTATTATTTGGGGTTGAAATTTTTATATGTTAGGCAGCATGCTAAAATAGATTTTCGAGGATTTTTCTAGATTTTTCCTAAGTGTTTTGATGAGTATATAAAATTATTTAAGGTACGAGACTTAAATGTTTTATATATTTAATAAAGGAGAAGGGGAATTTTATAAAATAAAATGATTATTATTTTCAAAAATAGTGGCACCACATTTCTGAAAAGAATTTATTAACCAATAAAATTTGACAAACAAAGGTAGGTTAGTTGAAAAGTTATCCTTTTTAAGTTAAAAACAAAGAAATCATACTTTTAGCATGTTTTAGCCTATTATAGCAGAAACCTTCTGGCCCAGACCTTCCGACCATGTTACGAAGTTCATGCTTTCGTTAAGGTCAAACCAATGCATATAGTATCAAGTAAACTGGTACATAATAAACTGGACAAGGTCGAAAGGTTCTTAGTCGAGAGGTTAATGGCCAAAGTGGTAGGGGTACGTTTGTTCTATAAATCAAAAGTTTTCGCCTGCTTTGCTCAAATGTTTAAACAAATTTTTTTATTTAAAACCTGTCGACATTGTCGAAAGGTTGCTGCCATTTTGTTTGTTTTGAACCATTCGACAAAGACGAAAGGTATACTTGTTTTAAAACCAACCGCTTCTCCCAATGATTTCGAAAGGAAACCTTCGACTTAGGTGTCTTATCCTTGTTTTATAAATTGAAGTATAACCCAAAGCTTTCAAAAGAGTTGTTTTAAAGGATATGTTTAAAGATTTTGAAGCAGAGCTTTCGGCTTGGTCGAAAGGTTGCTTCCAATGATTTTGAAAGGTTTTAAACGAAGGATTTCCATTGGCCTTGAATTGAAACCAGTAAGCCTTCGAAAGGTTTAAGTAAATAATTTCGATAGGTTTTAGATAAATGATTTTGAAAGGTTGAAGATTGATTTTGAAAGGTTTAACTCAATGGTTTCAATAGGTTTTAGTTGAATAATTTCGAAAGGTTTGAAGAATGATTTCTAAAGGTTTGGTTCAATGGTTTCGAAAGGTTTTGGCTGAATGATTTCGAAAGGTTTGATGAACAACCTTGAGAAGTTTTAGTTCAACGATTTCGAAAGATTTAAATGTTTGATTGCATAAGGTTTAAATGAATGATTTCGAAAGGTTCTGGTTGGATGATTTCAAAAGGTATAAGTGAATGGTTCCGAAAGGTTTAAGATGGAAGGTTTTCCAAGGTTTTCTATAGCAATGTTTTAAAGAGATTATGAAGAAGGATGTCCAAAGTTTTTTTTGAAAGGTTTGATTTCGAATGGTTTGATAATTGAATTTGAAATAGATGATTTCAAGAGCATAGAAAGAGGTTTTTTCCAAATGGCTAAGTGTTTTCGTCAACTAAAGTTTGAGTAAATAGGATATCAAACATGGTGATATGATTTTGAGCAAAGTATATAGATTATATACTATTCCTTGTTTAAATTTTATTTAAACGTTTACATCGGAATGGAAAAAATTTCAAGAAAAATTATGGGAGGGGATCCTTAAAAGAAAATGACTCGGATATTAGAATACCAGATGGCACTAGTATGGAGTCACGCCCTATACAGGCCCAGCTAATTGTTGTCCAAAATTCCAGTGTTTAGGGTTTGGTCACAGGTAGGCTAAAATTATGATTACACACCGAAAGGAATATATGTTGTATATAGATAGGTTATTGGTGAGCCTGAAAAACCATTAGAATCGGGAAGACCTAGGAGATGATTAAGTTAGGGACAGACCATCCAGAAGTAAAGTATTCAATAGATGGTTGTGGGTAGATAATCCAAAAGAAGAATACCCGATAGGTGTTTGGTTAATTTTGATTATATTGTCCGGTAGGCCTGAATCAGCCAAAGGTTAAAAGTTATCCAAACAAAACTTATGTGTTTGAACAGATAGTTCACCATTACCAGATATTTATGTATATCGATTACTTTACAATATTTAACCATTGTGGATGGAGGTGCATAGTATATGGTTTTGTAAAAAAATTTGCAAAGACATGCTTTAAAAATGATGTTAGCGAGGGGAAACCCGTTCCGCTAAGCGGCATGCTCTCACCTAACATATTTAACTAGGATGTATAGTATTATTCGTACCAGGCTTTATGTCTGACTTGAAGTTTATGTTTTCCCCTTAAACTCTTGGGTGCTCAAAATTAATTTGAGTAGGTTGGGGGATTAAGTTCATTTTCAGGTTTAGTAGGATGACGAATAAGGCAACTGGAGTCATGCAGGAGGCAAACGGATAGCTATTTAGGAATTGCAGTTCTTGTTATGTTTTGATGTATTTCTGCTGTGATTGTATTAGGTCTATTATGACCATATGACTCTAATCAACCAAGGGGATATCATCATATACCGCTCTTGATGTAATTTGTAATAATTATATTTTATATGTGCCAGGGAACGATTTGGGATTGTGTTGTGGATGTGAAATAATTGGTTTTGAAATGTAGTGAAGAAAAAGCTGTTTTGAAATCTGTGTTTTGTTTCATATTCAAGTGCTTATGATATTAATGATATCATTAACATGGCTGCATTTAGTCGCCGTAATCTAATATAATAGATGACTGCAGCATTTATAGTGTTTAGTTTTGGGAGTTCAGATAGGAGATGTTACACCCTCTTACAATTCAACGGACTCCCTCTAGGCTTGATTCGGTATGACACCAAGACACGCTGCTCGGTAGGTCTAGAATTGGCTTCGGTCTGGTGGGCTTCTCTGCCTTTAGTTTGGTGGGCTTCTCTGCCTTCGGTTCAGTGGACTCCTCTGCCTTCGCATCGATTCCCACCTTGGTCATTCTCTTTATGTCGTGCCTTGCTCCGGTCTATAGACAACGACACACCTCTTAATCGAGCAACTGATCTTGTTCAGTACCGTGGGTATCAAATAAGATATCCTATTAGGTACCCAAAGGGGTGCCAAACATGATTTCCTGTTTGGCAATCTGGGGTACCGAACAGAGAAAGAGGGGCTTGCCTTTGCTTCCTCCGAGCTACTCCTCTTTTTCTGCAAGTCTCCTTTCCTTTTCTTCCTTACGTTGGAAAGGGTTGGGCACTCAAAAATTGGATTCCCTACCAAACCATTACTCATGCCCCATAAAAATATTTTACTTGCCAAGACTCGAACCCGAGTTGGTTAGATGAAAGGTACAAATATTTACTAGGGTGCTACACATGCTTTTATGCCATAACTCCTTCATTTCAATTCAAAATTGAATGTGATTTGGATCGGTAACTTCGTACTATTGAGCATAGTATTTCAATGCCTCTGAATGATTCATTTCCTTGAATTATATAGTAGTTCTCCAAGTTGGGGCCTAAATTAGTTAGTGGTCAAATTTTAAGATGATCCTATGTTGTAATCCGTAGCCTGGATTGAGATGTGGTTTTGTCATATGTGCATGCCCCGACCTTAGGAACATTTTTCAAGATCTTTAACCACATTTTCTGACTGTGCCAAATTTTATCCTAGTGCTTTGACTCACCCTTATGATTACATGATGGTGCCTTTATTATGCATCTTTCGGCCATTTCATTGCTCCTTAATGCCTTTTCGAATTCACCATGTTATGGTCGAAAATGTCCATGGCACTAACAGTAATAATCACCTAACCAAAATTGTTCCCCATCACCTCACGTATAAGCACTTCTATTTGCTTTGCTTGAGAATTGCCTCTCCATACTCATGCTCCACTTGCTCCATAGGATCCAATCGATTATGTTCTTCTATTTTTATTTTATTTTTATTTTTGATGGATTTTAAGGTTAGTGGAGAGGTTAGAATTGGCTAGAGTTTTGTTATGGTAAACTATTATATGAATTTCAAGATTAGAGTAGGCTTGCATTTGTAGGGGATGACAAATAATTCAAACCATTGGATTTTGTGTAGTGAATATTTCAAGGTTATCAGGTACGCTCATTAAAAACTTGGCAACAAAGTAACCAATCACCACCGTCGAACACGTCATCCGTTACTCAATTTTTCATAGGTAACCGACCACTCAACTCACATGGGTCGATTGCTGCTGGTCCATCATTCCCCTTCTGTGTTTGATCGGTCAGTGTATTTTTGTTATATTCTTATTTTTAAATGTTTGTTCTATTTTCAATTCTTCCAGCACCCGTAACTCTCCGTAATAACTTCAATTTTGAAGTGTGATATATGAAAATCATTTAGAAATTCACTATAAATGTAATGGTGCAAGTTTCATAGCTAAATTCGAGCGTCTATGAAAATTTTATTTTAGTTATTGCTTTATTTTAAATTTAATTACATTTTACAATTTCTATTAAATTTTCAGGATGTAACATTATCCCCCTTAAAAGGATTTCATCCTCTAAATCGTAAACGGTGGAAAAATGTATGTTATATATATAAAGAAACCAATACAGATTACTCATTCATCATCCATGGGCAATCATTGTTTTTAGAAATTTTCTAATGCAATATGTACTATTAACGAATTTCTTTGTCAACCCCAAAAGTGCAAGGATGAGGACCTTGGCTGATTATGAAATTTGTAGAGCCTAAGTTTAGACTCAACAAGTATTGGCACAAGGCGAAACTTGGTTGAGTTAAGGCTTAAGAGGAGTGACAAGAAAGTTTAAATTTATAGGGAAAACATATGCAAGGCTAAGTAAAATCATATATGCTTGAAGTAAATCCACATTATGCATTCATACGGTCAAAGAGAAAGACCAAGAATATGAGTGCTTTTAGAATTCGAAGCAATTTTTGACTTGCATATCACATATGATTTGGAATTCGAAAGTAAGTCATAATTCAAGATATTTTGTCTTTATTCAATATAATATTGAATGCACAATGTACAATAGCTCAAGTGCTATAAGCAGCACTAAACCCCCAAATCAATTTAGGGTTACAAAGTATAAAGTGTAAAAAGTGAGATAAGAATGATCTACCCCCTCCCATTGTGCCTCTAGGTCCATATTTATTGGGGAGAAAATGAAGCATGGCACATGGCTTCGTCGTGCTTGGTCTCGACAGCTTCAGTGCTAAACGATGTTAACTTCGCTTGACAACATGCTTTGACATCCTTTGGTGTAAGAAGGGGCTTCGGCGTCGTCTCGTAAGTGAAGGCACATGGCATCAATGACTCTTGGCATTGATGACTTCTGTTTTTATGACATGAGCTCTCCATTGACTGATAGCGGCATAGGATTGAAGTTGTGCTTGGCACAGCGTGATAGTGATCTAGGGCGGCATCAATACGAAGCGCCATGGATTAGTATAACATTAGCATTGATAACTTCTATGGATACCGATGGCTTTCGAAGTTAACTTGTGCAGTGTCCTCTAAGTACCGATGAAATGTGCCATTAACAAGATGCGGCACTAGTCATCGACGATATTTCTAATGAATGGCATTGATAAATAAAGGCGTTGATAAGCATTGACATTCTTTAATGGCGATATGGACAACGATCGGCTTCAATAATAACCGGTGTTAATAATGAATGATATTAACGGAAAGCGGCATCACTTTGGAGGGTGGCACAGGTAAAATATTGCATCAATGAGATGCGACGTTGGTTTTGTCAACATTATTAATGGCTTACTATATTGATTGCAGTCGATATCACTTATTCCATTGAGGGATGTGGCGTTAGTTCCATGCTGTATTGATAATACTTGGTATCATTTGAAAGACAACATTAAAGAGCGGCGGTATCAGGATAGAAGCAACATCAAAGAGGTGTGACATCATTCTTTTATGTCTTTAGTTGCAGGTAGTATCAGTGATGAGCGACGTTGATAAGGTGTGGCACTAACGAGTTGCGATGTTCATCTTATTTTCAAAAGTGAAAGGAAACAATGATAAGTTGCAATGTAAATGAGATGTAATACGGATAGGAGGCAGCATCAAGGAGAAGCGGTAACAACAACATACGTTATTGGTTATATTTGATACCGAACGATATTATAAAGCTCGACACCACTCCATCTGAAAGGTGGTGACATATTCATGTCTTATGCCATATATCTTCGAGGTTAATAATGGTGATAAAATTTGCCCCTCTTAGTGTAAAGGAGTTATCGAATTTTCAATTCAATAATGTCGACTTCAAGTTTACCAATTATTGTATTCCATACAAATCTAGCTATCCATTCGAATTGAATCAGCGGTGTTCATTTACCTTCTTTCACTTCTATAAATAGACGAGCTTCTCTTTCGCTTCTCTTTTACCTGCAATTGAGAACTCAATCGAGAAATTAAATTTTCAAAAGAAACCAAAAACTTTCAATTCTCGATTATTCAATTTATCATTCAGGTATGATATGTAATTCTGATTATTTTACTTAATTCAAATTAAGGAATTCCTATTAAATCACTTTAGGACTTTATCGACTCTGAATTGATGATTGGGATTTAAATTGGATGGTTTAATGTTAATGTTAAGATTATCAATCTAGTCGATTTTTATTTATTTAGATTAACATCGAATTTTTACGTTGTCTAATGGCATTTGAGGTTTTCGACGATGAGAACCTGGGTATTGTTTTTTTAACGATGAAAAAGATAGCTTATGAAACTCGATATCCATTAAGGATTCACGCTACGCCGACCCTGATATTTCACCATATCATCATGATATTTAGCATCAACGTATCTTCACTATGTTACATCGTAACCAATGTTTTTACGATACTGATATGATATTTGACGTTAATAAAGAATTTATTGATCTATTTCGCTTTAGCTAATGTTTGCGATATAAAATCTTTATGAATATGAAACGTGACAACCCATTTAGAGTGACATATGTTGTTGTTGTCCAAGCGCCTACGTCGATTGGATGCGACATCAATTAATTTAAAACACGTCGTCATTGATTTATATTTTGATACCGACAGTCTTATTGTTTGTTGCCATCATTCTATAGCCACCTTTAATAATATTAATAAAGCCTTATTCGATATCATTGCTTACGACGTTGCGATTACATATAAAATCATGTCGTCGTTATTCACTAATGTCGACAAATTCATCGCTTCGACATTAGTTATAGTTGCAGTGTTTTCTAGTGCTTTATAATATAAGGTGCGCGACTTTTGACATTGGCATATCTGTCGATATGGACTTATTGACGTCAGATATCCATTCTTATTTAACCTTTATATAGTTTTTCTATGAAATTTCTTTATTAAATTTAGAGTTGATGTCTTTTAATAAACTTGACATGTGCCATTTAAGTGTGGTTAACTTGTGACCATCACATACTTAAGCATCTTGGTACCTTCATTTAGGCAGTAGATAAGTTATTTAGATAATAATTTTTAATTTGGCATATAGTGGTTCTTTTATATAATATGAACATTATCATTTCTTAAATTTTGTAATAATATCACCTGGCGGATAGATGGAAAGCTCAAAGCCAAGCAAGATGTCCATTAAGAAAACTAGTGTAGGCCCTAAGCCTCACTGTCCACTGGTAAGAAGGGAAATAATCTTTCGAATCTACCATACATCCTAACCTAAGACGAGGTGGATTCTATTCTGGAACAATGTTAGATTATGGTAATTACAACCATTTCTACTGGTTCTGCAGATAATATTTTCAATCCTTTGGATGGGTATTTCGCCTTTACTACAATACATATTTGGCACACTGGCTACCTTCCTTTCTCGGCTTTCTTTTGAGGTACCTCAAACATCTGGATATTGCACCAATTAAGTTCTCACCAAATTCCTACACATATATGACTTGCTTGGAAGTCCTGGCTCTGAAGGTAGGACTCCTTTCCCTTAATGCTGAAATTCTTCAATTAGTAGCTTTTCCGGGCAAAATTGGTGAGAAATAAGATCAACAACTATATGAAATCTGTCCCTATCCAAAAAGAAATATTTTCGAGAGTGTTAAAAAAAAAGAGGATGGGAGATGCAATTCTTAGATGCAATTCTTTTTTGTTAAGTGCTTTTCTAGCATCAAAGAAACTTTCTCTACTGTCAGTAAGCTTCTTGTCCCTTACTACCCCTATTAGTCTGTTATTCTTTATTAATAAATGTATTCTTTTAGATTCTATTCCATGAATGCTAAGTTCTTCTGATAAGGAGATTGTACGGTCATTGACCCAAGCATCAGATACTATAGGGAACAGGCTCATGCTATTAACTCCAGCAAAACTCCTTAAGTATTCCATTATTCTGAATCATCATAAAATTTGGGAGAGCCTCCAATGGTTAAATATATTGCATGAGGAAAACGATCGTTATTCGTGGGTAAATCAAAATCCTTTACTTCTAAGTCTCTAATTCAACCTAAGATGCTTGGTAGGATATCACTGTATGTTATACGAAACGTCTTGCGGAGTCCACTTATAAGATTTTCCTTTTGACTCATGTTTATCTATCCTAGTCACCGCTTTTTGAAAGAAGGAGATATCAAGTGATGCTCCCGAAGAAAATTTGAGTACAGATAGTACTTCTGCCTTGAACCAAGCTCCTGAGTCTGAATCTTTTAAGGAGATCATCGTTAGCTCACTTAAATCCATAAAAAGGAAATTAAGTGATGACTCCGCTACTGCCATAACTCCTAGCAAGAAGCCTAATGTCAAGGGTATGCACGCCCCTGTTATTATGGATGAAGAACCATTTGTGGATATCGGCTCAAGCGTTGGGGTCTTAAATCTTAACATGCCTAGGTAAAAAGCCCAACAACTGAATGAAGCCGAGCAGTCTCATAATCCCCTTCTTCGTATTACTTTCCAGGTCCTCTTGGATTTTTGAACCATCTTTGTGAAGAGCTTGTACTATGTATTTCTTCAGAAGATCCACTACCTTCCAAGTCTCAGTCTCAAACCCCTGTTAGTGGTTTCAATGACCTTCCTCGGTTGGTCATCCAATCTCCTTCCTTTGCTACTCTTAAGCCACCATAGTCCTCATCTTATTCTTAAGATCATAGCTTTACTATCCTTAAGCAATTATTGTTGATATGTATATTTCTTGTTTTAACTATTTCAGGTTGTTAACTTTTTATGTAATATTTTGATTCGTACCCGTTATTTATTTCAGGCGGCTAAGCATATGGTTCTTCTACAAGAGGATGCTACATGTACTTCTAGTGAAGTGCCTAATCTTAAGGAGTAAGTTTCTTTGTTCAAAACTCATATAATTGACATTTCATCAGCGAGAGATAAAGCTGTAACGGAAAGAGAAAAACTAGCTGCGGCGCCCAGGGAAGCGAAAACTTCACCTAATAAAGAAAGGAGCAACAAAAAATTTTCAGATGATAACATAAAGGCTCTGGAGATAGGGCATGAGGAGGGTGGCATGAAGGAAGCCAATTTTTTTGAAAGAGAGCGAATTTATTAAGAAAATGTTGCGAAAGAAAGATCTCTTTTGAATAAATTTACTGGCATAATCAATGATGCGAAGCAAAAGATGTCCAATTTTCTTGGCACGACTCTTGATATTATTATTGAGAGTTCCTATGAAAAAGCACTTTTTATAGCATATGCCGACAACATTCACAAATGCCCAGATTTGGACTTCCCTTCTCTTCCTCTAGCTTGGAATGAGAAATCTAGGAAGAAATTTGAATCTATACTAGATAAAACCTAGGCACTAGAGAGGAACCATCCTTAGAGGGGGAAGAAATTGATGCCAAGAAGCTGCTGTCCTTTGATGATCCTCCAGCAGATGAAGAAACAGATATTGCTGATGAGGAAGAGGACGATGATGAAGGAAAAGATGATGATGCTTGTGATAACGACGGTAACAACAATGATGATAACTATGGTGGTAATGGAAGGGTCTTACTGGGCCGCTAAATGAGAAAGATGGGTCAGGAAACTTTGACTTGGATTTGGCAGCTCCTGGTGCAGATGCTACTGAAATTCCAGATTCTTCCACTAAAGATTTCCCTTAAAAGAGAATGCTCCTCAAATCCATAAATCCAAAGGGAAGGAACTGACTTCTCCGTCTTCCATTCCACTGTCTCAAGTATGGATCTGTCTACTTAAATGGCTTAAATTACCAAATAGCACAAAGTTAATACGTTGATTATTTTAATTAAGAAGAAAATCGAAATATTATTATGATGTTATACACAAAAAGAAACAAATGGAAATAGATCGATTGAATAGAGAGTTAGATAGATAATTAAAAGTGTACAACAAGTTGTCTGAGAAATACAAGAATCTCGCAGTCAGTGCATCAAAATTAAGATTTGTCAAAGAGAGTCAAGATGCTCCGCAATTGAAGAAGGCACGCCTTTATCAAGAGAGACTCTTGGCAGAGAATGCAAAGCTAATGACCCTCTTTTGGATGTTGATTGATAAACGAATGCCTTGGAAGAATTTATCTACAAAGTTTACTCTAGAGGCTTTTTGGTCAACTTCTCCTATTTAGGTGACAGCTACGGAAGCTTACTTAGGCGCTTACAATGTAGGCATTTGAACGAACATGGGTTTGATCCTCACCCTAGGACATGTTCGAATCTCTCGAAAGTTACTCTTATCCCTCTTTCTCCACGTTCCCTTCCCCCTAAGAAGTTCAAACACTATAGGAAGAGATTTATTTTTGAGTTTATAAGGAACCGATATTGTACGAACCCAAATGATTATATGATTATAATGTATGACTGATGCAGCTTATAGTTTTTACCATCTTTATTTCTTTGCTCTTAGTTTATTTTTCATGTAATAATAGATTAGGGAATCTCTAAATAGTCATATTCCCATGGAATTTTTGAATAAATTTGTCAAGGTAAAGAGGGATTTTAAGGAGACATCTTTAATCCTCAAAAATTCTTAATCAAAATGTATTGCTTTCTTAGAGATTTACAAGAAGTTTACACGTGATTTCCTCAACTTCATTTTGACTTTTTGGGTGTCAAAAAAGATGAATTTCTTAGCAAGACACGGACTTATCATGCCAACTTGCTACATGGACGTACTAGCCCTCCGGTTGGGAAGTGGGAAAATTATCGATTCCCACCAGCTAATGCTTCGGAAGGAATTTAAAAATTTTCGACTTCACTTTTACC
Organism: Allium cepa; assembly: GCA_030765085.1. Lineage (NCBI taxonomy): Eukaryota > Viridiplantae > Streptophyta > Magnoliopsida > Asparagales > Amaryllidaceae > Allium > Allium cepa. The sequence continues at coordinate 212,134,455 of CM060934.1, forward strand.
CTATCAGTTGGGTACTTTGAAAATGCTAAAACTGCTATTTCAAAACTTTAGGAGTTATCAAGAACAAGACCGTAATGTAATCCGAGTTTCCTTATTGTTTGTAAAGTTTTGTTGTTATGAATGAAAGAACGTATTAATTCATGTTTCATTTATTCTTAATTGGAAATTCAATTAGTGTGCACATTTGATCCTTTAGATTTTTTTTCACGAGTGATTGAAATTAAAGATAGATTACTAGCTGATATTGAAAAGAGGCAGTCTTCACATTATGCTTTAGCTTCATGATTTCCAAATAATCTGAAGGCACAAGAATGTCATAAGAAAATCTTCCAACCGAAAATGACCTTTAAAGTCTAAAGGAACGAATCCCTCGCTTAGAAGAGGTGATTAAGGAGAAAGATAAAGGAATTCTAGAATTGAAGAAACTGATAGACCTAGCCTTAGAATCAAGGCCTTAAGTTTAGATTGACGCCGAAATGGCTCAAATCAATGATCTCGAAGTGGATTTAATGAAGATTTAAATATCTTGCCAATCCCTGGAACTCATTGTTAGTGAAGGCAATTCTAGTGCTCCGTCTCCTACTCCTAGAAGGACAACGAGACATCAATCTTCTGTTCCTTAAGAATTTCCTACTTTATTGAATCCACCTTCAGTCTAAGTGATGATGTAATATCTAATTGGAGCATGTAAGAAAAATTCCAATGCATGCAATTTTTTAGTAAAAATTGGAATGAAAAAGTATCTCAACATCTTAATGATTATGAAAGCAAAGTTCAAAAGCTTGAGTGTAAGAAACATATTCTTAAACAAGAGATTGAAGAGTTAAAGGTCGTGGTACAAACTTTATGAGGAGCCAATAAGATTCTCTAGAATTCTTTGAAAACTCAATTTGGTTTAGTTAATGATGTAGATACTATTTGAAAGAAGGAAAATAAATTCAAAAACTTTTGGACATGGCTCTTTACTACATTGCTGATCCTTTATTTTCCAAGGTTTGATTTTGAACAGATTTTTTCATTTATCTGATTTCTATACCTGCAACTTTGTACATAATGTATTAGATTATAGATAAATTTGTATTTGAATGAATGTTACCTCAGATATATGATACGTAGCCCTGAATCGAATATTGGTTCTTAATTGAAATCGCTTGACGATCAATATCTAAGTTTCCCAAATTTTAAGCTTTTAGTGGATAATCCGCTCATTAAAAAAATTAAGAACCTTGCTAGTTGAGCTTATAGAACATGATAAAAAAATTCTTTTCATAAATATGCAGTGGCGTGTTTAGTCGAAGATTCGCATTAAATGAACTCAAATCTGAATTGAGAGTTGATTTAGCAAAGCTTCCTTGTCAAAAAACCCTTCTGATAATAATTTGAATAAAAACCTAGGGAAACATTCTAGTTATAGAGCAAAGAGTAGACCAGAAAACCATTTGGTAATTAATAAAGAAGACATGAAAACCCATCTGGTATTAATAATATAAGACCAAAAAACCCATCTAATATTAATAATAAAAGACCAAAAAACAATCTGCTATTAATAATAAATGACCAGAAAATCCATCTAGTATTAATGGTGAAAGACTAGAACACCCATCCGATAATAGTAATAGAAGACTATATCATCTATCCAGTAATAGTACTAGAAGACCAGAACTTTTGTCTCGTCGTTCCTAACTATGGACTGCTCATATTTTGATAGATAGTCCTCTAGAAGATTTCATTGATACCTCTATTGGATTAAGTTAAATTTGATTGATCATCCTTTAGAAGACTGCTTTTGATCCATTTCTTGGATTGAGTACGGTTGACTCGATTACTTTTTGCCTCCACTATAGGTGAGGATCTAAACATGGATCGAACCCCTTATCACCGTCTTAGGTGATGATTTAGGTGACGACCCGTAATTTTCGAGCACTTAAAATTGGAATAGTTAATTGAATTTAAGTATTCAATAGAGTAATTTTAGCATGAATTGCAAATATCACAATTTATTGGATAATTAAATTATTAAATTGAATAATTTGAAGTTGTGTAAAATGTTAAATCTGGAATTTAAAGTCTGTTAAAAATAATTGGAAGGCTTATAGAATTTATATTGATAACACTGAAGATAATAGAAGTTGTAAAATTGAAATTAACAGTGATCTGTTCAATCTTGAAATTTATATCGTTTAAATTGAATTTAAAAATAGCCTTCCGAAGCACAGTCTCGGAATTTAACGAAACCAGTTCCATTGGATCCGTAATAGTGTTTTATTATCGGATTTCAAATTTCGTAGTGTTTGGGGTTATGGTGTTAGAGTACGATATATAAACGCGTTGAAAATTTATATAGCGACGAATTGAATTTAAATAAAACAATGTTGGTCGACTCAAATTTTCTTCAGCCGTAATTGCATCCCGTCAATATTTTTTTCGTTTCATCTCAAATTACTGTAGCTATCTTTCTCTTACACGCTAACATCTTGTTTCCTTCCTCTTGAAGACAACCAGTCCGTTCCTAAAAAAAAGTTGTAAAATCTCACAGCCGAAAAAAAAATCTTGAAATCATTTTCTCGTTGGGTCAAAATTCATGGCCGCCTTCTTCGTTTCTTTAATTTAAACCCGAGGGCATAATTGGCTTCTATCAACAAACACTTGTGTAACCCTTTCTTCCTTTCTTCTTTCACGCAATCGAAACGAATTCGACCTTGAGAAAATAAAAACAAAGAAGCCCTAAATTCGAAATCGGCCGAGCCCTATCGTCCTCTGTCAATCGAAACCATGTTCAAGCTCAAGTTGGGGTCGAGCGAAAGGGCACGGCGGCGCGTAGTGGAAGGTGGCTCGGTTGATCTGTAGCGGGTGGGGTCTTGCGAGGCTAGGGTAGAGTGTCGGGGTTGATGTCGCCTCTGAGTCGCGACCCTGTTTCTAGTTGCCGTGAGGGTGGAGGCGCGTGCACAAAGCGAAGCGAGCAGAGGGGCAGTGCTCGAAGTCATGGGTAGGGTTTCGACGTTGGAGGCTGTAGGTATTGATTTGTTTTATTTTATATTGGTGTAAATGCAGATTTTTTTTATATGCAGAAATTATATAGATAAGATTTGAACCATAGAAATTTTAAATATGGAAGTTTATATGAAATTAAAATTTTAAGGTAATAGATTATTCTTATACATATAGTTTCAAAGAAGAACAAGTATACAAATACATTTTTATTTATTAGTCCATTCTAAATTAATGTATTATGGAGGTAAATGTTGTTAATAAATTTATTTAAAGTATTTAGTCACTAAAGAAGATGTTAAGGGAAGAATCGGTTTAAACTAAAGTATTAGTTGATTAATTTATTTAAAAGAAAAATCAATTTAACTTAGTTATTTGTTTAAAACTAAATCATAGTTTAATTAGATAAGTAAGTAGTAATTAACTATTCAAATAATTCAAATATTAATAAATCATATATATTTATTTAAGATCAGAGATCGAGAAATCAAGGGAATATTGGAGCGGATTGCAAATTAAAGGCAAAGGTGAGTTAATCTCACTCAGTTTAAAATTTAAATTTTAAAAGATAAAATTTAAATAATTGTTTGAATGGTAGAGATTGATTGATGTGGTATGGTATGGTATAATTTGAAATTGGCATATTATGTTGTGCTAACATCTGCGGATGCAGGGAAAATAGGTTGGAGGGATCCAACTGAACCCCTCAACTTTATTTAATTATTTAATATTCTCTGTCCTGAATAGTTGATATCCTGTAATGAATTATGTGGAAATATTGAATGCCATGGCTTGATTGTTATAATCAGGCAATAATGAATTACCAAATATATAATTTGAGTTTGGGAATGAAAATAAAAGAAGGAAATTGTAAGTAAAATAATTATAGAAAATTTGAATAAATTTATGAATGAACTGGAAAAGAAATAAATTGACTTTAAAATTTTAATAAATAAATCTTGAGTATGGGAAGGGAAATTTAAATAAACAGAGAGTTAATGAAACTTAAACTTCAATGTTATTGTTTAAGAAAACAAAACATTTATTTTCAATTTTGGATTTAAATTAAGTAAGAAATAAAGAAGAAATTTTGGGAATCTGAAATTGGTATCTTCAGTTTAAAGAGTTTTTACACAAAATGAGAAAACAAAATCTAAATGTTAATGAAAATTGAATTAAGTAAAGCAAGAAAGAAAATTTATTTTAAGGAAAGTAAATTGGGAATAAATTGTAAATTGACTAAAGTGTTTTGGGATTTGAAATCTAAAAGGGGAAGTGAGATTTTTGAAAATTTTAAACTGGATTATTTTTTAGTAAAATAAAATATCGGTGGATATTTATATATATGAATTCAAAGTGGAAATTTATAAAGGAATGGAAACTCGTTTAAAAATAAATGGTAATTTATTTTTAAAAGGATGAGAAGAGAAGTGTTTCTCTAGATAGCCAAGTACGATTTTCAAGCAATTTTAAAAATAAGTTAAAGTTTTATGTTTTTTTTAAAAAAAAATCATATCTTAGAAAGTTTATTGTTTTTAAATGTTTAAAATCTAAAATAAATATTTTTCAAAATATTATCGTAGTAATTATTAAATGACTTGATATTTGTTTTAAAGAAAAATCTAGTTTTATATTTTATAAAAGTAGCCTTATTTATTAAATATTTCTAAAGTATATATTTTAATAAAGTATTAAAGTAGTTTTGAAATTTTTAGGCTATGAAGTATATTTTATAACTAAGTGCTTTTAAATTATTTTAAAGCTAAAAGTATTTTATACTTGACGTTTCAGTGGAATTAAATATTGGGAAATTATTCCGGGAAAGGAATATGTTTGAAACTATTTTCAAACGGGGTTTGAAAGTGAAGTATATCTTATGAAGATATTCTTGGGATTAATAAATAATTTGGGAAATTATTTATTGTTTGATGGATGTTTGTGAATATAATTGATAGTTAAATAACCGACTATCAATATTGGACAAATGCGTTGATCGTTTCGAAGAGACCGGGATCGAGATTTATTTCTCGAAAACCACTTCGATCCGGTTTGTACGTTTCGTGTAAACGATTTTGGATTCGAAGATGGAGCAGTGAAGTGCAAGGGCTAGTCGCTACTAATCCTGAGGATATTTCCAAAATGGATGTAGTAGGAATAGTGCCTTCGGTTCCGTTCGGACCCGGGACGGACTTGTATGGATGAATGCTTGCGAAACATCGTCAGGTGGACGATGGGCATTCTAAGGAATATATTCTAAAAGGGTAACGCTTAGCCTCAAGCCTCATCAAATGGGAATGGCTGAAAATCAGGGGATATGCAGCAAGGCTTCGTGGGTAGCACCCACTGGAGGGTGAGGTCATCCCTGTCTAGATGTCCCTTTTATTTCGGCTTAGTGGGCGGTTGTTGTTCCCAACCGCGGGGTGATCTTGCTCGGGACTGTGCAGTAAGGGATGGTTCCGGTCTTGTGTTGCAGGGGAGATAGGGTGGCTCCTCGGTACGCTGATCTAGACCAGGTACTGTGACAGGTGGTACCCCAGTGCATAGCCATTAGTTGGAATCCATTTTCCCTACGCGCCCGTACGGTTTTGATTGTGCCCAACTATTGCTGAAACGTGAGATGCAAGCATTCCAGCTAGATTCTATTTTACTTTCTATAGACACTATTATAATATCAGAGGACTTTAATAAAAAAATGTTTTAGCTATCGTAAGGTAAAAACCCGACATGTTTTGTAACAACCCGCATATTTATCGATTTTTTTATATTTAAATATTTTATTTAAATATTTTATCGTTAATCGGATTTTGGTCCGAAGCTACTTTTTGCAAACGGTCAAATTAGGACTCGAGACCACTTCCATTGAGTTCGAAGCGTCGTTTGCAATCTTCTAAGTATAAACATTGATACGTTTGGGGTTAGTGGAATTTCACCACTTTTTCACTCGAGCCTTTGGTTTGGACTTTTAGCCCATTAGGCCCAAGTTCCACCCCCCTTCTTCTTCATTGCTTCATTTCATTTCCTAACACTAAAGCTTCAACAAAAATGGTGAATGGAATGAGAAATTAAAACTCCAAAGTCTTTGTTTTATTGCAACTCCAACATTCAACTCCAAATTCAAGAAGAAGACATCGGATTCAAGCTTGTGGTTGCTTCTCCATTTGCCTTCAAGCTTTGTTCTTCATTTTCATTGGGTTTTGGAGCAAAGGTGAGATTTTTAACTCACAATTCTAGTCTATAACTATATTGGACTGTTAGGAATGATTCCCCATCACTTTAGCATGTACATTTGCATTTGATTTGGATTGGATTGGCGAAAAACTCCATTTTTTAGTTGTTTGGTGAATTTCCTGAGCTTAGGTCGCTCTGCCTAGGTTAGGTCGCTCGGAATCATTAGCTCGCGTGCGTGGAAAAGTCACGGCCTGCATATTTTGTTCGCCTCGGATTTAGGTCGTAGGTCGTTGGACTTTAGGTCGTTCGCGTATAGGTCGCTTGCGACCTAACCCTTAGGTCGCTCGCGCGTTATCGCGCTAGGTCGCACTGCCTTGAATCTTCACTTCGGAGTTAGGTCGTTTCACTTTAGGTCGTAGGTCGTTTCTGGCCTTAAATCCCCCCTGCAGCGTTAGGTCGTTAGCCTCGGAATTAGGTCGTTTTCGACCTTATATCACAAGGCGGCTCTAGGTCGCTCGATCCTGCTAGGTCGTAGGTCGCGCATCACTTTAGGTCGCTCGCGTGTTAAAACCTTAAGTCGCTCGTGTGTTAAAACCTTAAGTCGCTCGCGTGTTAAACCCTTAGGTCGCTCGGCCGATGCACGCGCTAGGTCGCGAGTATTTAAGCCCTTAGGTCGCTTGGCATTGTGACCACTTAGGTCGCACGACCTTGTTAGGTCGCTCACCCTTAGCTCGCGTACCTTCTTAGGTCGCGCATCCCACTAGGTCGCTCGACCCTGTTGTATTTTTAGTTCGCAACCATTAAGTCGGTCGACCTTGCCTAGGTCGTTAGGTCGGTCGGTCCTATCCCTTAAGTCGCGTGACCGTGATAGGTCGCTTACCTTTAGGTCGCATGACCTATGGCCACTTGCTCCAGTTAGGTCGCTCGGCCACTTTGTTAAGTCGCCCACCTTTTTAAACTTAGGTCGCATGACCCATTAGGTCGCATGGCCCCTTAGGTCGCTTGGCTTCACTAGGTTGCTTGTCTTCATTAGGTCGTACCGTTTTGGACGGGGCGCTGCCCCCTGGACCCCCGCGACCTGACCGGGCAGGTCGAACCCCGTAAGCGGTGGCGTTGCCCCCGCACCCCCACCTTGGGGGGTTGCCACCCCCTGGACCCCCCCTCCGTAGGGGATCTTATCTGAAAAACATTGAGCTGATTTCCTTGGATTTTATTCACATCTCCGTATGCGATTTTTGTGACTGATTGTTTCTACAAATGCTTCTGTGTTTTGTCACTTTATAATATAAAGGTTTCAATACTAGTAGTAAATATCAAAACTTTTTAACAAACAATTTCAACTCTATTTTTAATAACAAAGCTCTTTTTTTAAACCGTTTTCCAATCTATTAGTATATACAAGCCTTTACCTCACTCGGATGAGAAATCTAATTAAACGACTTAGTAAAACAAGTGGTATGAAACGCTTGCGTTCACTTCGTCGGTTAATTCTTGGACTTGTTCGATTGAACCTCTTGTGACAATTTTATTAGTGAAGATTTACAGTTTGTTCGTAAATATTTAAGTTAAGCAAGTGGTTATGGGACATGAAGCTAAACTTCTATATTTACTAGCTTAGTGTAATTGACACTTCTCGTTGATCTTGAAGATCGCTTTATGAATTAGACTAGCAATTGCGCGATGTCTCTTTCATTGCAAGGTTAGGCTAGACACCACTTGTGTGATTCCACTCACACATACCTTTTTGCTTTTTGGTTAGCCTTGACCTCATTCGGGTGACTCAGACTCATCCATATGGGGTAGCTCCCCATGGTCTTCGGACCGTCATGTGATAGGCCTCTTTCCCTTTTTATGATTTCTGGATTTCTTGTGTTGATTTCTGGAATTTATCTCTTTGACTTGTCATGAGTACAAGTTTAGGGTATGATGCCCTCTTTCGATCTTTGAGAAGATTCTTGTGATATTGATATATCTCTTATCGGTTGATCTCCTGTTGATCATTATTTGCATACTTATAGTAGTATGTCAGTATGGATATTTTATGTTTATGCCATATCTTTTATGTTATATCATGTCATCTGATATTTATAGCTAGACTGATCCATTTATTATTTTCTTATAAATAATACTCGGGTCAGACCGAGATGTTACAGGTGCTACAGCTTGACTCCTCCCCCAGTGATTCACTACTCAGACTTTTGGCTATTTGTTTAGATTAGCAGCTTTTGTTGTTTACACTTGAGTTATAGACTCATAGTTGTATTCTTTTGTATAGCACGCGTTGCTATTCTTTTGTATTATCGTGGATCTTTTTAGACCACTTCTCTGATGTACACTTTTGTGTGATATATATTCATATCTCTTTCCGCCTTTGTGATATGGATATCTGTGATTGATTCGCATGTTATGCTTACTTCTATATTTGTTTCCGAAGATTATTTTATAGCCACCGTGTGATAAGAAATTACATGGATGGTCGCTCCTCAACAGCCTTATTCTCCGCGCTAGTTGACAGCACTACACCGTAGTGTTCTTGGCTAGCGTGGGTATAGAGGTGGGGCGTCACAGCTTGGTATCAGAGCCAAACTTCGGAACAATGTAGAATAATCTAGCAAGGATCATGTCCTAAGTCTTTCTTAGGAGTTGTGCCTTAGGATTTAATTCGAGTCTTCGTACCGATTTATCCTATTTTCTTTATGATTCCTTGTTTTACCTATCAAGATTGCTTGATATTCATTTTGTGAATAACCTTCTTCTTATTCCTTCTTTCTTTCTAAAGGAGGAGAAATGGTTAGTTCTAGCAGTCCTAGCGTTGGTCAATCCAGTAGTCCTTCTCTGGATGGCGCATTCATGTCTGCCCAACAACTTTTGGATCTTGTAAAGAATCAAGAGTTTATCAGTGCTTTGAGTAAGAATACCACAAAGATCTTACCTTTGAAACTAGAAGTTCCTTTCGACCAGCTTGTAGATATCACTCTACAAGAGGAAGAGGCTGATAAAGGAATTGATAGTGTTATTGGGATTTCCAAGAAGAGGCGTATTAAATTCAAAAGCCCTCATCCCGATAAGAAGGTGAAGCAACCTATTTTTGGAGCAAAGGCTCCAATCCTTAATTGTGGAAAATGCTACAACTGTGGTTCTAGGGACGACTATGCGAAGGAGTGTCCGGAACCACTCTTTTGTCGTTACTGCAAAGATTCCAGTCATCATATTTCTGTCTGCCCCATACTTCTAAGTAAGAAGAAGGTGGGACCAGAAACTTCGGTAGCCAAGCCATCTACCTCTAGTCGTAAACGATGCTACAATTGTGGTTCCTCAGACCATTATGTAACCAAGTGCCCGGAACCCCTCTATTGCCGCTATTGCAAGGGCTCGGGCCATTACTTGTCTACATGTCCCACACGACCTAGTAAGAGAGAAGGAAAGCTAAAAGCTTCTAACGAAACTTCTCTGGATCAAGGTATTCCTTATTTAATCCTTGATTTCATTTGTTTGCGATTATCCGATTCGAGTTCTTTTTGATATGGGTTTCCCTCATCATTTTTATTTATCAGAAGAACTTGTTGGTTCTCTTTATTTTTATATTTTGGGCTTGATGACTTCTTTGAGGATTGTGAATCCGAATAAGAGGATTCGCAGCACTCAATTTGCTTATTATTGATGTCGAAATTATTACATGTGATTTTTCTTTCCGAACCGATTTGCTTATTGTGCATTGCTTAGGTTTCGGAATTGATTTGCGTGAAAGGATTGGCTTAATCACTTTGAAGCCCATATCCAATTGTTCCGAATGGACAATTCCTTTTTCGACATTTTCAATCTGTTAAGCAGATTCATATTTTTCCTTTGTGATTTCGATTTCAAATCGATGGCATCATTTTATTCTTTAAGCTCACATGTTGAATAAAGAGATATCTCTCTCATTCATATCGGTTGAGAATTCTCCGATATTTTTGAGTTTGTCTTAGGATCGTTACCTAAGCAACCTTTTAAGTGGTGTTAAGGTCTTTCTAGTTTGACCTTGCCACCGAATTTCAATCACTACGAGTTGCGGAAGTTAGCCTTCCACATACCGCATTCCGCACTCATTATGATTTATATGAATGACATATTGTGTCATTCAGTTTATCCAGTTTATTTCATCCATTTTATAAATCAAGTATTCTATGGATATCTCAATAATTCCAATCTTGTATTTATTAATTTTGGATGAAAATAGAAATTTAAAATTTTACAAATCTTTTAAGAAGATATTTTAAATTCCTATAAAAAGGTAATTTTGTGTTGTATTGCCCATTTAGTGTTTTAAGATTTCTGGTCGATGCACTTGATCAACGCTATCGATAGGGATTTCCTAAACGATTTGATGAGACAATCAAACACAATAAATTGACTTGTAAAATATAAATTTTTCTATAAAGGTAATTGTGATTTTTAAAGTTTTAGCTTTTTGGGAAAGAGGACAAAATTCCTTCTTTTCAATATTCTTATTCTTGTGATTCCCGAAGAGAACGTGCAATCACTTTTGCTTCTAAATCTTTAAGGCCGATCGAGACTAGGAATGCCACTTATGATCTGGTACTCGCGGCTATTGATTTTGCTTTCAATATTTGGCATTATCGTCTTTGGTGGAGAAATTTGTTCTCTACCTCAATTATAAATCATTGGGATATCTATTTCTCATAATTAAGTTGCGTCAACCATATTGGCTCGAATTTCTTGCATCTTATGATCTTGATATTCTATATACTCCATGAGAAGGGAAATCTTGTTGCCAATGCACTAGTCGTAAGCAACAAGTAGTTGTTTTCTATTGTGATATCCGAATGGAACGATCTCGAGACTCTATTCACTTGAGAGATTCGAGATCGCAAAATCCGATTTATATGCATCCCTTGTTTTATGTAGTCTAGAGGTTCTTTATTCTTTTTAGACTGCATCCTTGTAGCTCAAAGGGCTAGATTCTGAATTGGCTTTTCTTAGCCAATGTTGTAGGGATAAAATTATTATTGAAAGTTAGAAAGACTTCGGTATTGATTTTCGTGGCGACCTTTAAAAGTTTGGTAGACTTATCGTACCAAATATTTGTGATCTTCGTCAATATATTTTAGAAGATTCACATCGTTCCAAAATCACCATTCATCCTAGAAGTAGTAAAGTGTACGTAGATATGAAGCGACTTTATTATTTGGAGTGAATGAAATCTGATATCGCTAACTTTGTTAAGTGTTGTATGACTCGCCATCTTGTCAAGGCCCTACACTAAAGGCCTGGTGGGTTAATGCAACCTTTAGAAATTCCAATTTGGAAGTAAGACCAAATCCTCATGGATTTTATGGATGTCTTTCCCCGTTCCCGTTCGGGTCATGATAACTTATGGGTTATAGTAAATAGACTTACTAAATCCGTCCATTTTATTCCCCGTTCGGATTAACCGAACCGTTCCTCTTTTGGCCCAAACTCTTTTTTAAAGGAGATGTTAAATTACATGGAGTTCCTACTTCTATCGATAGCGATAGTGATCCATTGTTTACTAGTGGATTTTTGGAAGTGTCTTCAAAAAGCTTTAGAAACGAAGCTTAATTTAAGCACCGCTTATTACCCCAGTCCGATGGACAAGTAGAGCGTGTGAACCAAACTCTGGAAGACCTTCTTCGTGTTGTGTGCTTGATTTTTGTGGATGTTGGGAAAGTCATATTTCTCTTATTGAATTTTCCTATAATCATAGCTTCCAATCTAGTATTGGTATGGCATTCTTCGAGGCGCTCTAGGGAATGCTATGCCAATCTCCTTCTTGTTGGCTTAAAGTCGGTGAGAAGCTGGTTTTAGGTCCAGAATTTTACTCGTGTTTCACCTATGATAGGTGTTGTACGTTCCCGTTGATAGGGAAAGATTAGCGCCTCAATATATTGGGCCATTCCCTATCACCGTACGTATAGATTCCATGGCTTGTCGCCTTGCATTACCGGCTCAGTTTTCTGCTATGCACGACATGTTTCACGTTTCTCAAATTACGGAAATGCCTTCGGGATTCCGATTCCATTCTTGAGCCTGCTGTTGTGGAAGAAATTGAAGTTTCGCCGAATTTAACTTATGAGCAGCATCCTATTCGAATTATTGCTTCGGAGGGTAAACGGCTTCAAAATAAAGATGTTCCGCTTGTGAGGGTTCAATGGTCCACAAATCCTAAGGATTGCTCTTGGGAATCCAGAGAATTCATCGAGCGAACACATCCGGACTTGCTTACTCCTGCTCTTTGAGGTGAACTTCTAATATCAAATTTCTTTAGTATTAATATGCTTTTATGGTTGTACTTCTTATTTCCACCTTATGTATTGCGAGGACGCAATTTCTTTAAGGAGGGGAGTTTGTAACAACCCGCATATTTATCGATTTTTTATATTTAAATATTTTATTTAAATATTTTATCGTTAATCGGATTTTGGTCCGAAGCTACTTTTTGCAAACGGTCAAATTAGGACTCGAGACCACTTCCATTGAGTTCGAAGCGTCGTTTGCAATCTTCTAAGTATAAACATTGATACGTTTGGGGTTAGTGGAATTTCACCACTTTTTCACTCGAGCCTTTGGTTTGGACTTTTAGCCCATTAGGCCCAAGTTCCACCCCCCTTCTTCTTCATTGCTTCATTTCATTTCCTAACACTAAAGCTTCAACAAAAATGGTGAATGGAATGAGAAATTAAAACTCCAAAGTCTTTGTTTTATTGCAACTCCAACATTCAACTCCAAATTCAAGAAGAAGACATCGGATTCAAGCTTGTGGTTGCTTCTCCATTTGCCTTCAAGCTTTGTTCTTCATTTTCATTGGGTTTTGGAGCAAAGGTGAGATTTTTAACTCACAATTCTAGTCTATAACTATATTGGACTGTTAGGAATGATTCCCCATCACTTTAGCATGTACATTTGCATTTGATTTGGATTGGATTGGCGAAAAACTCCATTTTTTAGTTGTTTGGTGAATTTCCTGAGCTTAGGTCGCTCTGCCTAGGTTAGGTCGCTCGGAATCATTAGCTCGCGTGCGTGGAAAAGTCACGGCCTGCATATTTTGTTCGCCTCGGATTTAGGTCGTAGGTCGTTGGACTTTAGGTCGTTCGCGTATAGGTCGCTTGCGACCTAACCCTTAGGTCGCTCGCGCGTTATCGCGCTAGGTCGCACTGCCTTGAATCTTCACTTCGGAGTTAGGTCGTTTCACTTTAGGTCGTAGGTCGTTTCTGGCCTTAAATCCCCCCTGCAGCGTTAGGTCGTTAGCCTCGGAATTAGGTCGTTTTCGACCTTATATCACAAGGCGGCTCTAGGTCGCTCGATCCTGCTAGGTCGTAGGTCGCGCATCACTTTAGGTCGCTCGCGTGTTAAAACCTTAAGTCGCTCGTGTGTTAAAACCTTAAGTCGCTCGCGTGTTAAACCCTTAGGTCGCTCGGCCGATGCACGCGCTAGGTCGCGAGTATTTAAGCCCTTAGGTCGCTTGGCATTGTGACCACTTAGGTCGCACGACCTTGTTAGGTCGCTCACCCTTAGCTCGCGTACCTTCTTAGGTCGCGCATCCCACTAGGTCGCTCGACCCTGTTGTATTTTTAGTTCGCAACCATTAAGTCGGTCGACCTTGCCTAGGTCGTTAGGTCGGTCGGTCCTATCCCTTAAGTCGCGTGACCGTGATAGGTCGCTTACCTTTAGGTCGCATGACCTATGGCCACTTGCTCCAGTTAGGTCGCTCGGCCACTTTGTTAAGTCGCCCACCTTTTTAAACTTAGGTCGCATGACCCATTAGGTCGCATGGCCCCTTAGGTCGCTTGGCTTCACTAGGTTGCTTGTCTTCATTAGGTCGTACCGTTTTGGACGGGGCGCTGCCCCCTGGACCCCCGCGACCTGACCGGGCAGGTCGAACCCCGTAAGCGGTGGCGTTGCCCCCGCACCCCCACCTTGGGGGGTTGCCACCCCCTGGACCCCCCCTCCGTAGGGGATCTTATCTGAAAAACATTGAGCTGATTTCCTTGGATTTTATTCACATCTCCGTATGCGATTTTTGTGACTGATTGTTTCTACAAATGCTTCTGTGTTTTGTCACTTTATAATATAAAGGTTTCAATACTAGTAGTAAATATCAAAACTTTTTAACAAACAATTTCAACTCTATTTTTAATAACAAAGCTCTTTTTTTAAACCGTTTTCCAATCTATTAGTATATACAAGCCTTTACCTCACTCGGATGAGAAATCTAATTAAACGACTTAGTAAAACAAGTGGTATGAAACGCTTGCGTTCACTTCGTCGGTTAATTCTTGGACTTGTTCGATTGAACCTCTTGTGACAATTTTATTAGTGAAGATTTACAGTTTGTTCGTAAATATTTAAGTTAAGCAAGTGGTTATGGGACATGAAGCTAAACTTCTATATTTACTAGCTTAGTGTAATTGACACTTCTCGTTGATCTTGAAGATCGCTTTATGAATTAGACTAGCAATTGCGCGATGTCTCTTTCATTGCAAGGTTAGGCTAGACACCACTTGTGTGATTCCACTCACACATACCTTTTTGCTTTTTGGTTAGCCTTGACCTCATTCGGGTGACTCAGACTCATCCATATGGGGTAGCTCCCCATGGTCTTCGGACCGTCATGTGATAGGCCTCTTTCCCTTTTTATGATTTCTGGATTTCTTGTGTTGATTTCTGGAATTTATCTCTTTGACTTGTCATGAGTACAAGTTTAGGGTATGATGCCCTCTTTCGATCTTTGAGAAGATTCTTGTGATATTGATATATCTCTTATCGGTTGATCTCCTGTTGATCATTATTTGCATACTTATAGTAGTATGTCAGTATGGATATTTTATGTTTATGCCATATCTTTTATGTTATATCATGTCATCTGATATTTATAGCTAGACTGATCCATTTATTATTTTCTTATAAATAATACTCGGGTCAGACCGAGATGTTACAGGTGCTACAGCTTGACTCCTCCCCCAGTGATTCACTACTCAGACTTTTGGCTATTTGTTTAGATTAGCAGCTTTTGTTGTTTACACTTGAGTTATAGACTCATAGTTGTATTCTTTTGTATAGCACGCGTTGCTATTCTTTTGTATTATCGTGGATCTTTTTAGACCACTTCTCTGATGTACACTTTTGTGTGATATATATTCATATCTCTTTCCGCCTTTGTGATATGGATATCTGTGATTGATTCGCATGTTATGCTTACTTCTATATTTGTTTCCGAAGATTATTTTATAGCCACCGTGTGATAAGAAATTACATGGATGGTCGCTCCTCAACAGCCTTATTCTCCGCGCTAGTTGACAGCACTACACCGTAGTGTTCTTGGCTAGCGTGGGTATAGAGGTGGGGCGTCACATGTTTATTTGTGGCGTGGTCTTACGAGATGCTTTTGTTTTCAAAGGATTTTTGAAACTTTAATAATCAATTGGGTGTGATTTTCTCACGCTGGTAATCCAGACTGACTCGGGTGTTATTTAACTGTAATGCTCGGGTCAGACCGAGTATTATAGGATACAGGATTTGATGCTGTGGAGCTCAAGAGACGAGCTGGATGACAATACGTATTTTCGTACTTGTTTATGTATATATATATTCCGCTGTGTTGAGTTGTTATGTATCCATTGTATGCTATTGATGTTGAATTGTGATTGATGCACTCTGATGATGTAATATATGTAAACAGATATATTTGATTTTGAGTAAAGGCCATTTATTATCTTTTATATTTTATTCCGCTGCGATGGTTAGATTCTGTTGTTGATTTCTATTATCTTCTTCTACCTCTTCTTCTTTAGCCCAAATGGTTCGTATTTCTGTACAACTTGAGTTGATTTAGGTAGAATAGTGTTAACTCAAGGGGTACGGATTTACGGGTCGTTACACTTGGTATCAGAGCGTTGGTTGGTGATAACCTTGGCTCTGGTGGGAATTACTCATTTAAATTAGAGTCTGTAGTACTCTAAAATGAGTTTGAGCATATTAATAAATATGAGTGCGTATTTGTTAGTGAATATAAATTGTTTTAATATTGTGTTGATTGATTTATTGAGTGGCATATGAACCTTCGTCGACACAGTCTGCGCAACTGTATCGAAAGGGTTTCTTAACATTTGAATAGAGCAATCGACACGGTATTGTTTTCAACATGGGTAAATGAAATAATTTTACCCAAAAACATATTTTGATATAAAGAAAGTTTTTGTAAACTATTTAGCTATACATGGTTGTTTGGATGTTAAAAATGATAATATTAAAGTATTATCATTGTTAAGTAAAAATTTAACTAGAAATTGGGATATAACTAAAAAAAAAATTTTAAGGGAATAAATTCATTATAAAATGAAATTTATAAATATGAATTATAAATATAATTTATGAATTGAAATACAATCAAAGGAGAATTTGTATAAGCATAAAGTGTACAAATTAATTATAGTTAACATTTATTTAAGCAGGCTTGGAAATTTAAAATCCCGAAGAATTTGGAAGAATTTGGTGAAATGTTTTGATAATAAATGATAGCATTATTGTTTTGGGGATATTTCTGAATGGAAATCTGTTTTAAATGGAGTTTGAAAGTGATATAGCATTGAAATCACTTGGATTATTGGGAAATAATTCTGATGATGACGGCCATATCATCAGTATTTATTTTCTAATTTCTAAGTGACGGATTGCTGCCAAAATTTATTTGCTCAGAAAAACTAGTTGTTTTTGAAAATTCGAAGGAAATTTGTTGGGAATAAAACCAGGATTGGTTTAACTTTTGAGAAATGTGATTTGAGATGTTGAAGATTTCAAAATGTTTTGAAACCAATAATCGGGTGTTTGAAAATCCTGATGAGATAGTGGTAAGCTTAAAAATTGGGATGATTTTTAAATTAGGAAATATAAGCTTTGGATGTTGGGAATTTAAATTTAAAGTGAAAAATTAAAAATGGAATTAACTTAAATTGGAAAATAAAATTTAACTGGATCGAAAATTAATTTAAATAGGCTGAAATAATATCCAGTTGTATTCGAACTAAGTTGAAATCGAATTGAGTTAAATAAAACTGAGTTAAAATAAAATTGAGTTGGAATAATAATTCAATTGAATTATTAAATGGAATTAGATTCTTACTTGAGTTAATGGAAAATGAGTTGGATAAGGATTGCATTGAAATAAATAAATCAGAAAAATCCATAGGAATAAAAATATGTTTGGGTTATAAATAAGCATAAGGCTTGAGTTAGAAATAAAAGAATAATATATTCAAGCCTATGAGGAATGGAATTGTGTAAATAATAAGTTGTGACTTATTAAATTTGAAAAGTGAGATACAAAACTCCAAAATAAGTATTATTGATGAATTGGAGAATAAAATAAAAATCAAAACTTGAATTATAAACTAAATTGAACTAAGGAAATTAAATGCAGTGACATTTGGAATTAAAATTCAAGAGTTGGATTATAGATAAGGGAAGAACTAATTGATAATAAATTAGTGAATGAAATGTGTAAATGGAGTTCGATGTAGTTAAATAGAAGCTGAATTGTAAGCTAATAATGAAGATTGGAAATAAAACTCAAGTTATAAATCAAATTCGACTTGGATCGATAGTGAAGAAAATGTAATTAAATTGTGATTAATAAATTGGGTGGTAAATTGAAAATGAATAGTGAATTCAAAACTTGAGTTATAAATTTAAAATTTAATTTGAAGTGTTAACAAATTAAATATAATTGGGAATGTATCAAATAAAAATGTAAATGGATTAAAATAGCAATGGTTTGAATGTGCAAATAAAATCCAAATAAGTGAAGATTACTTGGAAAATAGCCAGGTAATAAATTGAATGAGCTGAATCTAGAAAGTTAAAATGTATAATAATTGATCAAATAAATTTGTAGTTTGAAATGAGATTGGATTAAAATAGAATCAAGTTAAATTGAAAAGAGAACTTCGATAGCAAAATGAGAATGAGCTTAAGTGTAAAATTTGAATAAATTGAAGAAAATCGACTTAAGCTAAATGAATGAAGGGGAGTTGAATTGAATTCAACTTAAAAAAAGTTTAATAATATTGGATTGGTTTTAAATCAAGTGAAAATAAATTTTTAATCAAAATAAAAGTTCGGTGAGTTGTCGATAATATTTAATGGAAAGAAAATCCTTAAATAAATAATTGTAAACCATTTAAATTGTTACGGAATTGAAATAATTAGGGACAATAAGGAAATGGAATGTTTTTAAGTTAATAGAATGAATGTACGCGGATAAGGAATGAAACGCTATTGAATAGATCATGAATAAAATTGAAATAGTTATTGGATGAAATAGCTTAGATTGTCTTTGAGCTAAATAAAATAGTTTGGAATAAACAAATATGGAATGAAAGGTAAATAAATGAATTGTAAATGAAATTTAAATGGAATGTGTCGAGCTAAATAAATGATTGTGAATGGATTAAAATGAAAGGGAAATTTAATTGGTAATGAAGATGAACCTAAATTGTTAATGGTTTTGAATGAACTGGTTTGGTTAATAAAATGAAATGCAGGTGAATGGATTCAAATCTGAAATACAATGAAACGAGAATATATGAAGTGTGAATAAATAAATAAATAAATAAATAATGGAATAGAATTAAGTATAAATTGAGTTGAAATCCATTTAAATTGATTATAAAGCAAAAATACTTATTTGTTCACCGTCAAATTGCATAGAATAAATTGTCATTTGATGTAAATGGAAGTAATTAAGATGCTATGAATTGATAAAAGTGAAATAGAATTGATTTTAAAATCGATTGCATTGAATATGAGCTTGTTTGGAGTTAAAATAAATTGAAGGTAAGAAATGGTATTGTAAACCATTAAAATTAAATGAAATGGCGTGTAGATTGCTTGATAGTGTGCGTAAGTGTTAAAAACTATATAAGTTGCTTATAACATTGTCTAGTTACATTGTTTTTAAATATTCATGTGTTGTAGTTGTTTAAGTAGAGTGAAATGTTAATAAACTTTATATATTTGACACTTACATGTTTAAATTGAGTAAGTACAGGTACCTGGAAGCCGTATGGCTGGATTTGGGTTGCATTAATTGCTAAAATAAGCTGCTTGCTTAAAATGCTAAATAAGGTACGCCTACGCAATAAAAATAGGAAATATGAACTGTTTTTGGTTTTTCCGACCGGGTGGGTCGATGTATATATATTTATCTATTTTGTTAAATTGCAAAAGCTCCTCCGTACAAAGGGGACTCTGCCAAAAAAATTCGGATACTTTGGGAGTTAGAAAATTTTTGAAATTTTTTTGGAGGATTTTTATTAACGACAAAACGATTTCAAACTGGAAATTGAAATATAATTAGCAAACGAAACTAACTTAAATGATGACATGAATTGGTTATAAATGAAAAATAGAATTCAATATTTAAAGTTAAAGATAAATTTCGTATGGAAATGAAAGAATCAATGTGAATAGAAATAGATATTAACTAAGGTGGGAAGTGAAAACAAACAAAGAAGCATATAGAATGCTTATACTAAATTTAAGTAAGGAATGGTGAATTCTTAATTGGAGATTGATATTACAAATATATTCCAAGTTGATATTTGAATGAGTAAATAATTGACACTTGTAAGGAAATTGATAAAATGTTTTGGGAATGTTGTGATTGGATATTAGTGCTAAGCAGGATATGCAGGTATTATAAAAGGGAAAAGAGAATTGGTTTTTGATTTCAAGAAGATAAATTTGAAATGCTCGACAAAAAGGTATGTATTAAAATTTGGTGTGAAATTTGATTAGGAGTTTGGATTGAGCCACTTGGCATTTTGTTTTCTTGTTGGATTTGGGAGGCCGTAGAGCCATTTTGTAGTTGTACCAAGTCAGCCGCGCAGAGGAGACGCTGGCGAAATTTTTCGGGAATTTAGGAAGTTAGAAAAATTTTGAGAAAATTTTGATAATTCAAAATTTAGTTTTGAAATTGTAATTGGATAGTTGATCTAGTAAGTTATTTGAAAACTATAGAAGGTTTTGGGAAAAATTTGGAAAGTTAATAAGAATAATAGTGGGTCTTTTGTAAAAAGATAGCTGGTAGGATATTGAATTGTTTGGTTTGGGGGATAAGTAAACGGGCATTAGACCATTCTTCCTAACTGGTAATTTCGGGGACGAAATTCTTTTAAGGGGGAAGTAATGTGACGACCCGTAATTTTCGAGCACTTAAAATCGGAATAGTTAATGATTTTAAGTATTCAATAGAGTAATTTTAGTTTGAATTGCAAATATCACAATTTATTGGATAATTAAATTATTAAATTGAATAATTTGAAGTTGTGTAAAATGTTAAATCTGGAATTTTAGGTCTGTTAAAAATAATTTGAAGGCTTATAGAATTTATATTGATAACATTGAAGATAATAGAAGTTGTAAAATTGAAATTAACAGTGATCTGTTCAATCTTGAAATTTATATCGTTTAAATTGAATTTAAAAATAGCCTTCCGAAGCACAGTCTCGAAATTTAACGAAACCAGTTCCATTGGATCCGTAATAGTGTTTTATTATCGGATTACAAATTTTGTAGTGTTTGGGGTTGTGGTGTGAGAGTACGATATATAAACGCGTTGAAAATTTATATAGCGACGAATTGAATTTAAATAAAACAATGTTGGTCCACTCAAATTTTCTTCAGCCGTAATTGCATCCCGTCAATATTTTTTTTCGTTTCATCTCAAATTATTGTAGCTATCTTTCTCGTACACGCTAACATCTTGTTTCCTTCCTCTTGAAGACAACCAGTTCGTTCCTAAAAAAAATTGTAAAATCTCACAGTCAAAAAAAAAATCTCGAAATCATTTTCTCGTTGGGTCAAAATTCATGGCCGCCTTCTTCGTTTCTTTAATTTAAACCCGAGGGCATAATTGGCTTCTATCAACAAACACTCGTGTAACCCTTTCTTCCTTTCTTCTTTCACGCAATCGAAATGAATTCGACCTTGAGAAAATAAAAACAAAGAAGCCCTAAATTCAAAATCGGCCGAGCCCTATCGTCCTCTGTCAATCGAAACCATGTTCAAGCTCAAGTTGGGGTCGAGCGAAAGGGCGCGGCGGCGCGTAGTGGAAGGTGGCTCAGTTGATCAGTAGCGGGTGGGGTCTTGCGAGGCTAGGGTAGAGTGTCGGGGTTGATGTCGCCTCTGAGTCGCGGCCCTGTTTCTAGTTGCCGTGAGGGTGGAGGCGCGTGCACGAAGCAAAGCGAGCAGAGGGGCAGTGCTCGTAGTCGTGGGTAGGGTTTCGACGTTGGAGGCTGTAGGTATTGATTTGTTTTATTTTATATAGGTATAAATACAGATTTTTTTTTATATGCAGAAATTATATAGATAAGATTTGAACCATAGAAATTTTAAATATGGAAGTTATATGAAATTAAAATTTTAAGGTAATAGATTATTCTTATACATATAGTTTCAAAGAAGAACAAGTATACAAATACATTTTTATTTATTAGTCCATTCTAAATTAATGTATTATGGAGGTAAATGTTGTTAATAAATTTATTTAAAGTATTTAGTCACTAAAGAAGATGTTAAGGGAAGAATCGGTTTAAACTAAAGTATTAGTTGATTAATTTATTTAAAAGAAAAATCAATTTAACTTAGTTATTTGTTTAAAACTAAACCATAGTTTAATTAGATAAGTTAGTAGTAATTAACTATTCAAATAATTCAAATATTAATAAATCATATATATTTATTTAAGGTCAGAGATCGAGAAATCAAGGGAATATTGGAGCGGATTTCAAATTAAAGGCAAAGCTGAGTTAATCTCACTCAGTTTAAAATTTAAATTTTAAAAGATAAAATTTAAATAATTGTTTGAATGGTAGAGATTGATGGATGTGGTATAGTATGGTATAATTTGAAATTGGCATATTATGTTGTGCTAACATCTGTGGATGCAGGGAAAACAGGTTGGAGGGATCCACTTGGACCCCTCAACTTTATTTAATTATTTAATATTCTCTGTCCTGAATATTTGATATCCTGTAATGAATTATGTGGAAATATTGAATGCCATGGCTTGTTATAATCAGGCAATAATGAATTACCAAATATATAATTTGAGTTTGGGAATGAAAATAAAAGAAGGAAATTGTAAGTAAAATAATTATAGAAAAGTTGGATAAATTTATGAATGAACTGGAAAAGAAATAAATTAACTTAAAATTTTAGTAAATAAATCTTGAGTATGGGAAGGGAAATTTAAATAAACAGAGAGTTAATGAAACTTAAACTTCAATGTTATTGTTTAAGAAAACAAAACATTTATTTTCAATTTAGGATTTAAATTAAGTAAGAAATAAAGAAGAAATTTTGGGAATCTGAAATTGGTATCTTCAGTTTAAAGAGTTTTTACACAAAATGAGAAAACAAAATCTAAATGTTAATGAAATTCGAATTAAGTAAAGCAATAAAGAAAATTTATTTTAAGGAAAGTAAATAGGGAATAAATTATAAATTGACTAAAGTGTTTTGGGATTTGAAATCTAAAAGGGGAAGTGAGATTTTTGAAATTTTTAAACTGGATTTTTTTTTAGTAAAATAAAATATCGGTGGATATTTATATATATGAATTCAAAGTGGAAATTTATAAAGGAATGGAAAATCATTTAAAAATAAATGGTAATTTATTTTTAAAAGGATGAGAAGAGAAGTGTTTCTCTGGATTGCCAAGTACGATTTTCAAGCAATTTTAAAAATAAGTTAAAGGTTTTATGATTTTTTTTTTAAAAAAAAGCATATCTTAGAAAGTTTATTGTTTTTAAATGTTTCAAATCTAAAATAAATATTTTTCAAAATATTATCGTAGTAATTATTAAATGACTTGATATTTGTTTTGAAGAAAAATCTAGTTTTATATTTTATAAAAGTAGCCTTATTTATTAAATATTTCTAAAGTATATATTTTAATAAAGTATTAAAGTAGTTTTGAAATTTTTAGGCTATGAAGTATATTTTATAAATAAGTGCTTTTAAATTATTTTAAAGCTAAAAGTATTTTATACTTGGCGTTTCAGTGGAAATAAATATTGGGAAATTATTCCGGGAAAGGAATATGTTTGAAACTATTTTCAAACGGGGTTTGAAATTGAAGTATATCTTGGTGAAGATATTCTTGGGATTAATAAATAATTTGGGAAATTATTTATTGTTTGATGGATGTTTGTGAATATAATTGATAGTTAAATAACCGACTATCAATATTGGACAAATGCGTTGATCGTTTCGAAGAGACCGGGATCAAGATTTATTTCTCGAAAACCACTTCGATCCGGTTTGTACGTTTCATGTAAACGATTTTGGATTCAAAGATGGAGCAATGAAGTGCAAGGGCTAGTCGCTACTAATCCTGAGGATATTTCCAAAATGGATGTAGTAGGAATAGTGCCTTCGGTTCCGTTCGGACCCGGGACGGACTTGTATGGATGAATGCTTGCGAAACATCGTCAGGTGGACGATGGGCATTCTAAGGAATATATTCTAAAAGGGTAACGCTTAGCCTCAAGCCTCATCAAATGGGAATGGCTGAAAATCAGGGTATATGCAGCAAGGCTTCGTGGGTAGCCCCCACTGGAGGGTGAGGTCATCCCTGTCTAGTTGTCCCTTTTATTTTGGCTTAATGGGCAGTTGCTGATCCCAACCGCAGGGTGATCTTGCTCGGGACTGTGCAGTAAGGGATGGTTCCGTTCTTGTGTTTCAGGGGAGTTAGGGTGGCTCGTCAGTACGCTGATCTAGACCAGGTACTGTGACAGGTGGTACCCCGGTGGCTAGCCATTAGTTGGAATCCATTTTCCCTACGCGCCCGTACGGTTTTGATTGTGCCCAACTATTGCTGAAACGTGAGATGCAAGCATTTCAGCTAGATTCTATTTTACTTTCTTTAGACACTATTATAATATCATAGGACTTTAATAAAAAATGTTTTGGCTATCGTAAGGTAAAAACCCGACATGTTTATTTGTGGCGTGGTCTTACGAGATGCTTTTGTTTTCAAATGATTTTTGAAACTTTAATAATCAATTAGGTGTGATTTTCTCACGCTGGTAATCCAGACTGACTCGGGTGTTATTTAACTGTAATGCCCGGGTCAGACCAAGTATTATAGGATACAGGATTTGATGCTGTGGAGCTCAGGAGACGAGCTGGATGACAATACGTATTTCCGTACTTGTTTATGTATATATATATATATATATTCCGCTGTGTTGAGTTGTTATGTATCCATTGTATGCTATTGATGTTGAATTGTGATTGATGTACTCTGATGATGTAATATATGTAAACAGATATATTTGATTTTGAGTAACGGCCATTTATTATCTATTATATTTTATTCCGCTGTGATGGTTAGATTCTGTTGTTGATTTCTATTTTCTTCTTCTACCTCTTCTTCTTTAACCCAAATGGTTCGTATTTCTGTACAACTTGAGTTGATTTAGGTAGAATAGTGTTAACTCAAGGGGTACGGATTTGCGGGTCGTTACAGGTATGTTGTCCAGTGCGTTTGGCTAGCTTTCTTTTAGTTGAACCATGGACTTAACGACCTCCCTCTAGGAGGCACTCTAGTAAGGCAATGGAGGCGGTACTAAAGGTTTATCCGGTACTTTAAACAGCCCAAAGGCTTTTCCCTCCTTCCTCTAGGAGGCGCTTCAGTGAGGCCTTTAAAGATGACACTGAAGGCTGGTTCAGTGCTTTGGACAGGCCAAAGGCTTACCCGTCCCCCTTCCAGAAGGAGCTCCAACTAGGCCGAGTAGGCAGAGGTTGAAGGCTTGTAGATGCTCTAGTTAAGCATTTTCCGACCGAACCAAAATCTTAGTCTGACCTCCCTCTAAGAGGTGTTTTGACCAAGCTAGCTTGATGGGGACAAAGGCTTTAGCTCCTTGCTACCATCCTAGGTAATAGTTTAAGCTTTCCATTGTTATAGGAGAGTTTCACTCCTTAACCATATAGATACGCTTGTTTTGTTAAGAAGCTCTTTCTTTATACTTGACTTATTCAATTTCTTTGTGAAAATTCGTCAAGCTTTCCTTGGCTTAAGAAATTGTTAATTATTCCCTCCAAGATTTGGTAATGATTGGTGTCATGGCCATTAGAGCGATGGTAATGACAATATAACCCTTCGAGATTCCTTTCATTCTTTAGTCGCTTCTTTTGCGAATGCTTATAGTCGAGCTTGTCTTTAGTCAGGAAATATATATTCTCGTAAAAGGCGGTAAGGGAGCAATTTTTTAAAGTCCATGATCTTGACCAATCCTTCTGAATTCCTTTTGGCCCTCTTGTGCGTGATGGGATCTTTAACTTCCATAATAATCTTTCTTTTTAAATATTTTTGAGTTTCAATTGGTTCTTAGGGGTGGTAGTGTGCATTTTCCCGCCTTCTAGTGAATCGATCGAAGTCTTATTATTTATCTTAAGAAAATGGTCTCCTTGGCTTTGAATTGAATCTCTATCCTTATTTTCAAGAAGATGTTATCCCTTTGTGTTGCCTGCCCAAGGCATAGATTGGTGTTGGTCCCACATGAAAGGGATTCAAACACCATTTTTCTGGATTGAATTAAACCACTTGTCTTTTCTTATTTTCCATAACTTGTAGTGCTACAAGTCTTAGCGCTTATTCTTCATCAAGCCGAGAATCATTAGTGATTTGGTAAGTTGGCCTAGTTATTTGAGGCTCGAAGGATCCTTATTTTGAGATTTTAACAGGATCATGAGCAAGAAAAACTTAGTTAATGTGATTAATTGGTATTAGAAAGCAAAGGTTAGTTAGCTTGGAATCATATATGTTGGGTATGAGCAAGTCCTTTAAGCCATAAATGTGCAAATTTGGCCAGTTCCACTTAGGGTTTTAATGGAGATGGAGGTTTGGGCCCTCCTTCTAGCGTCAAAATATCTACAAATTTCTTCGTCGACCCCAAAAGTTCAAGAATGAGGACCTTAGCTAATTATGAAATTTGAAGAGTCTAAGTTTAACCTCAACGAGTGTTGGCACAAGCCAACATTTGGTTGAGTTAAGGCTTAAGAGGAGTTTCAAGCAAGTTTGGATCAATAGGGAAATAGTATGCAAGGCCAAGTGAAATCGTATATGCTTGAAGGAAATTCATATTAGACATTCATATGATCAAAAGGAGAGATTAAGAATATGAGTACTTTTGGACTTCAAAGCGATCATTGATTAGCAAAACATATATGCTTTAGAATTCGAAAGTAAGTCATAATTCGAGATATATTGTCTTTATTCAATATAATGTCAAATGTATAATGTCCAATAGTTAAAGTGCTATAATCTGCTCAAAATCATAAATCAATTTAGGGTTACAAAGTTTAAAGTGTAAGAAGAGAGATAAGAATGGTCTGCCACCTCCATTGAACCTCTAGGTCCATATTTATAGGGAGAAAATGTGGCATGAGGCATGGTGCAAGGCTTTGGTGTACTTGGTCTCTGTAGCTTGCATATTGAATGATGTTTACTTCGCTTGACAACATCCTTAAGTGTAGGCCAGAGCTTCGACATCGCCTCATAAGTGAAGATGTGTGACATCAATGACTCTTGGCATTATAGGCTTCTGTTGTGATGATCAACGCTCTTCGTTAGTTAATGAAGTATCGGACTGAAGTGATACTTGGCAAAGAACGATAATGATCTAGGGCGGCATCAATAGGAAGCGAGAATGAAATGGTATAACATTAGCATTGATATCTTTTGTTAATACTGATGGCTTTCGACATCAACGTGTGTGGTGTACTGTAATACCCCATATTTTTATGACATTATTTAGGATATTTAATTGATTAAATCAAATGAAATAATGTGAAGATTAATAGGTTGAGATTTGATTAAATTAAGGGTAGCCGCACCATAATAGTGTGTTAACTATAACAAATAACCTAAACAAAGGTGTTAGGAAATAACAAGGACAATATGGAAAATAGGTGGAGTTTATATCCTAAACCCTTAGGAGATAGAAACTCACATTCATTTCATTTCACTCAAACTAAAGATACTAAGGCCGACCACAATTTTCATTCCTAAGAAGAAGATTAAAGCTAGGATTCAAGAGAAGGAGGATAATCTACTAAATCAACATCAAATCTCACATATATAATCTCAAAACTAAGTTGAATAATTACTACATCCCTTTTTCTTTTGGTATTCGATTTTAAAGCTAAGATTCGAAATGTTTTTGGCAAGTTTATGTCGTATTTTGATGACTAAAGTTGAATATTTTATTGGTTGGTGAAATATGTATGTTCATACTTGTTTAATGATATGTTTAATATCAAAACCCTTTTTGATGATATCCAAATGCCTTGAAAATTTAAATATAGGTCAGAAATGATATTTCAGAGATGGGTTTCAATTTTCACAATTTTCTGAAATATGGTGGATTTTATATTAATTTTCTAGTTAAGGAAATTATCTATTTGGTTAGAAAATACTTTCGGCTAATATGATAATTATTTGGGGTTGAAATTTTTATATGTTAGGCAACATATTAAAATAGACTTTTTGGGATTTTTTCATATTTTTTCTTAGTGTTTTAATGGATATATAAAATTATTTCAGGTACGGGACTTAAAAATTTTGTATATTTATTTAAGGAGAAGGGGTATTTGTAAAATAAAATTGTTATTTAGATTTGAAATTTGCGGTAGCATTTTTCAGAAAAGTAATTGTTAACCAATGAGAACTTGTTAGAAAGCGCGGGTTAGTTAAAAAGTTAGCTTCTCTAAGTTAAAAACAAGAAAATCATGCTTTTGGCATGTTTCGGCCATTTAAGCATAATATATTCCCACCCAGACCTTTTGTTCTAGTTGAAAGGATTAAATCTTTTGGAAAGGTCAAACCAATCCATATGGTATCAAGTACTTGGTGCATAATGATTGGATAGAGTCGAAGGGTTGTAGTCGAAAGGTTGATGCCTCAAAAGGTTGGAATATGTTTGTTTTATAAACCAAAGTTTTCACCTGCCATGCTTTTGAAATAATGCTTTCGACTTGGTTTGCTTTCAATCATGTCAAAATGTTTAAATGAAAGGTTTTAAACCTGTCGACACGGTCGAAAGTTACTGATTCAACTTTGTTTTGAAACCTTCCGGCATAGCCGAAAGGCTACTGCCATTTTATACAAATGTTTTGTTTTGAACCTTCCGATGGGGTCGATGAGTTTACTTTGATTGATTTCGAAAGGTTTACTTGTTTTAAAAGAAACTAGCTGCTTCTTCATGCTTTTGAAAGGAAGTTTTTGACTTAGGTAATTTATCTTTGTTTTGTAAGTTGAACTATAACACAAAGCTTTAAAAAGAGTTATTTTAATAGATACTTTAAAGCTTTCGAAGCAGAATTTTAGACTAGCCGAAAGGTAGTTTCCAATGAAGTAAAAATGTTTTAAAAGAAGGATTTCCACCTATTTTAAATTGAACCTAGAAATTTTACGAAAGGTTTTAGAAGGCCAATGCTTTCGAAAGGTTTGTTTAATGAATATTTTAAAAAGGGGACGAAGGAAAAGCTTTCAAAGGGACTGAAAGCCAAGCTTTTAATTGATTCGAAAGGTTACCTCTCAAAGGGTTCAAAAGGTTTTTTTTCTAAATGATTTTATAAGGTTTTAAATGAAAGGGTTTCGAAAGGTTTTTGAAGGCAATGTGTCAAGTGTTTTAAATAGAATGTCTAAGGTTTTATTGCTTTCGAAAGGTTTGAAGTTCAATGGGTTCGAAAGATTTGAGGTTCAATGGTTTTGAAGGGTTAAGTTTCAATGGTTTTGAAAGGTTTTAATTTCTTAAGGTTCTGAGGGTACCTATGAAAACAATAAATGAATATGACCTAAGTTAGGGATACTAATGGAAATAGGTTAATTACGGGTTGGCACAATATAAATGAAATTGTGGGGATAAAATGAGACAAATAGATTCAATGGGCTAGCATGAATCGAATGGAAAATTCAAATAGAATCATGGGGCTAACATGATACTAATAGATTCATGGGGCTAGATGAGTCAAATGGAAAATATAATCATGAGGCTAACATGATATAAATAAACTCATGGGATTAACATGAGACCATTAAAGTTCATGGGGCTAACATGAAATAGTTAGATTCATCGGGTTAGCATGAATCAAGTGGCAAAATGATGGGTTCATGGTCATCCTAGAAAAACTATTTTATGTGAGATGGATAGTCTACATCAACTTAAGCAGAATGAATGTGGAATAATTTAACACTTATCAGGGATGGGGAAATCTAATTATTTTCAAGTATGTATATCACCATAATGTTTTATAAATATATGTTTTAACCATTTAGGGTGCAAGAGCCCAGAATATGGTTTTATGAATGGTTTTGTAAAAGATATGCTTTAAAAAGGATGTTAGTGAGGGGAAACCCGTTCCGTTATGCAGCATGGTCTCACTTAACATGTTTAGCCAGAATGTATAGTATTATCCATACCAGGCTTTATGTCTGACTCGAAGTTTATGTTTTCCTCCTTAAACTCTCAGGTGCTCGAAATTAATTTGAGTAGGCTGAGGGATTAATTTCTTTTTTAGGTTTTAGTAGGGTGACGAATAAGCTACCGGAGGCATGCAGGAGGCGAACGGATAACTATTTGGGATTTGTGGATCTTGTTATGCTTTAATGTTTTTCCGCTTTGGCTGTATTAGGTCTGTTATGACCATATGACTCTAATCATCCAAGGGGTATTTTCATATATCGCTCTTGGCGTAATTTGTAATTGTTATATTTTAACATTACTTGGGAACGATTTGGGATTATGTCCCGTGAATGTGAAACAATTGGTTTTGAAATGTAATGAAGTAAAGTTGTTTTAGAATCTATGTTTTGTTTCGTATTCATGTGCTTTTGATATTATTGACGTCATTAACATAGTCGTATTTAGTAACCGCAAGCTAATACTATAGATGACTGCAGCATATGTAGCGCTTAGTTTTGGGCCTCTAGATATGGGATGTTACAGCTTGGTATTAGAGCATGGTTTATGAAATACTTTAACTAAAACTGATTTTGGAAAACATAATCCTTCGAAATAATAGTTAAGATCGGGTATGGTATAACGTTATAGTAACGTACTTGTATTTGCTATATATAAGTATACGCTATATCTCTAGACTCCTACCTTAATTTGGCTATATATTTGTATCTTACGAAGTTTGAATACGGATATGGAAGGAAGAAGAGGCAGAGTTAATGTTGGAGGAGAGAGCACCACTACTAATGAAAATGCCCGACCTAATGCTAGAAGAGGTCCAGGTCAGGCACAAGCTGAAACTGCCAGTGCAGGAGTTACCCAGATGGACATGGGAGCAATGTATCAATTCTTTGTAAACATGGTGCAGGTTGGAATTGTAGCAGGAGTTGTTGGGTAATGCTGTTGGAAATGTTGGTGGAGAAAATCCTGTAGTGCCAGTTCGATATAATTATGCTAAGCTGAGTAGTGACTATGTCAGTTTGGGAGGAAAGCTATTTGCTGGAATGGAAGGTGCTATTGAAGTGGAGGATTGGTTGATGACTGTGAAAGGATTTTTACACACCTAGGCTTGAATGATGGGGAAAGAGAAGGCTAGCCTCGAGACAGTTTTAAGGATTAGCACTTCATTGGTTGAACAATGTAACGGTCGGAGTGTCAGAGAAAGAATAGACTTTAGCTAACTTCAGGAGGAGGTTTGAGCAAAGGTTCTTGGCTGAGGTGGCTAAGTTGGAATTAATGAAGAAGTTTATGGACCTTGTCAAAGGACAAATGTCTGTGCTTGAGTAGGCTACAAGGTTTGATGAGCTATCTCGATATGGTTATGCTTTGGTTAACACGGATGTCAAAAGGAATGAGAGATTCATTTGAGGATTGAGCCCAGAGCTAGGCAGAATTACAATGGCCCATATTCGAGATCCTTCTAATGTGGTAGTGGAAATAGCCATTCTCCATAATGAAATGCTTGTTGTTTCGGCTAGGGGGAAGCCCATTGAATTCCATGCTCCTTAAGGGAAGAAGAGAAAGTTCTTCAAAAACAAGGGTGCTTAGAGAGAAGGAGCCACCAAGAAAGGGAAAGCGGATATAGTTTGATACAAGTGTGATAAGAATGGTTATTACGCTAATGAGTGTCGTTCGGGAGATGGAAAGTCGGTTGCGGGGAAGCAGAATGTGCAATGCTATAATTGGAACCAGATGGGGCATTAAAAGAATAGATGTCCTAAAACCGCCAAAGTAGGAAAAGGAAAGGTCTTTGCTTTGGATCCATCGTCCTCTAAACCTACTGCTGTTGAGAAAGGAAAGTTTGTGATGGAAGGTACGCTTTTGATCCATGGCATACCAGTTAGGTACTGTTTGATACCGGTGCATCTCATTCTTTTATTTCCCAATGTTTTGTGGATAAGCTTAACCTAGAAACCTCATATCTAGTTACTACCATAAGGATTGCAAATCCGAAAGGAGGGTATGGAACGCTTGGGATGAGGTGTGGCCGTTTAAAGTTTGATTTGCTAGGTCATACTTTTGAGTGTTGTTTACATGTGTTTGACTTTGGGGGATATAGGATTATCCTTGGGATGGATTGGTTAAGTAAATATGATGCTAGTATATTTTTCCATGATAGGAAAATGTCACTTAGTCACTCTGATTGTAGTAGTCGGACAGTTTATAACGTAGAGAACCCTAGTGGTGAAATGAATGCTTTATTGAGTACTATAGAGTTGGAGGATGAGTTAATCGAGTCATTGTAGTTAGATAATTCACTGTAACGACCCGCTATTTTGGACTATTCGTATCCGCACATATCGGATTTGAATAATTCAAAATACTGAATTGTTAACTTAAATTTGGAAAAACTAAACATATACAGTAA
The DNA here is from genome assembly GCA_030765085.1 of Allium cepa. Classification (NCBI taxonomy): domain Eukaryota; kingdom Viridiplantae; phylum Streptophyta; class Magnoliopsida; order Asparagales; family Amaryllidaceae; genus Allium; species Allium cepa. Next base: position 212,166,525 of record CM060934.1, read on the forward strand.
ATAAATAATCACAGAATCACAGACATAGAGTAATAATATGCAGCGGAAACAAAAGATAGTAGTTCATGAAGCTACTATATATATAACAGAGTTAAATAAGTTACAACAGAAGTCTCGAATACAATAGTTGTTAGCACCAAAATTGGTCACCAACACCCTTAGAAAGATTTTGTAAAGAGATTAATGAAGAAAGTAAATTAAAACAGAGAATAGAGTGTAAATTTAAATGCAGAGAACAAGAACACCAAATTTATAGTGGTTCGGCGTAACTGCCTACATCCACTTTGAAGTTGATTTCCATTCATTTCCTTGATGGATGATTACAAATACAATCCCTTTTTTGTTACTGGAATACAATTGCAAAGTAAAAGAAATAAGTCTGGAATGAATCTTGAAAATGGCAGAGTCTCCTCGGTGTTCTCTAAAATTTCTCTCTTCTTTTTTCTGTGCCCCTACCCCTCTATTTATAGACAAAGGTGGGTTGGACTTCCCTGGTAGGCCTGTTAGCTGAATAACTCGGTCCAAATAGGACAATTCCTGTACGCCGAACCGAGCATGCCGAGCGGTCGAGTACCGATCCATTTTCTTCATGCCGGACGACACGTCTGTTGTGGGGAAGAGTAGGCGAGTAGTGTTCAGACCGGGCATGCTGGGGAGAATGCCGAACCATCCTTGATTGCCGAACCATTCTTGATTGCCGAACATCTCGGGAGGCCGAATGACAGTGCCGAGCCTTCATGGATATCGGACGCTCCTTGATGTCAAACGGTTTGGTGTCGAACGGCCTGGGTGCCAAACGAGGAGCTTGATGTTTGAACATCATCTTGACCGAACGAGGCCTTTGGCCGAACGATGCTCTTGGCCTAACGAAGTCTCTGGCCGAGCGCCATCTTTAGCCGAGCAATGTCTTAGGCCGAACGTTCTTTAGATGCCGAGCGTAACATGATGCCGAACCGATATGGTGCCGATCCACCTTCAGGCCGAACGCCCTTGGTAGGCCGAGTACTAAGTCGCAATGCTATGGTGCCGATCCACCTACAGGCCGAATGCCCTTGGTAGGCCGAGTACTAAGTTGCCCGGTCAATTCCCTGGGAAACACTAGCCCCCTAAAGTGTATTACGTGACCGAACGTGATACGCTTTGAATTGCTCACCTTCCACGCTTTTCTCCAATCCTTGGTCATCGCCCTTGGGGGTCGCATAATTCTCTTGGCCGAACGCAGTGTCGAAGGCCGAACGATCCACGTTACACCGAGTGACTTCGTATGCCGAACAACCCAGCCGAAGACGAGTGACGAACGATCCATGTTAGCCCAGGCCGAATGAACCGAGATAGCCGAATGATACCGCCTTGACAGGTAAAACCGGTCATAGTCTCTTCAACTTCTCTTCCTCCCTTATAAAACTCAACATCCTCTTCTTCCTCCTTTTTTCCTACTTTCACTTCTGCAACCTTGAACTTTCGAACCACCCCTGTCATCATATTCTAAAGTCCACCCAATCCTTTCTAAAGCTCGATCCACGAACTAGGCAAAATCCCTTTGTCCGACTCCTTTTCCTGATTAAAAAGGTCTCGATTAGTACCCAAGTCCATAGATCAGAATTGTGGTCGGAAGGACTACGTGGGTGGAGGACTCTAAGGCCAAACATTGTGAGGTAGGGAGATGTGGTCAGGGATGATAATTCATAGGGGTTGTTTGGGTGAGATACTGTGGTTCGGCACGGTTCCCTTGTGTCGAACGAGGTTTGGGAAAAAGAACGGTGGAGGAGAGGAAAAATCGAAGGCCGTGCCGAGCGTTGAAGCTTGGCGTAACCATCGTTCGGCACGGCACACCATAGGCCGAATGATGGGTTGGAAGGTTAGGGAGGAAATTGAGGCAGTGGGGAGGCTGAGTGTTGTTTCGGCCGAATGGTGTTTTGGCCAAACGGTACTCTACCGAACCATCGCAAGCCCGAACACTCGTAAACCGAACAACGCATACACGCCGGACCAAACATGCCGAATAATGTCGCGGTCGAACAATACCTGGCCAAACAAAACATGAATGCCGATCGTATCCTATTGGCCGAACATAACTTAAACCGACCAAACAATTGCCTTGCCCAATTTCATAACTGAACAAGGACAGGAACTCCAGCATACTTGTATATCGAACTAATTTGGACTAATAACCTTCCCAGCAGATACAAACATGAACTTAATTCGATGTAACCGGATAACCTCCTCTAACGTTTCCTGAACCTGAAACTGTAATCGCCATTAGGGAGGCTTTTGGAGACGGTCAGCGATGACGGTCTTCGAAGGCGATGATTTTAAGCTTAGTTTTTCATCTGTAACCCTACGACTTCCAAATTTTCAATGCTTATACACGATTGATTGCACTAGTTTACACACCACGTGGGGGGATTATTCGTGTTGTTAATTCTGACATCGATCATTTTTCAAGTATAGTTCACACAGGTGTTTTGTCGGATCCGCTATTTATTGAAGATGTCTAAAAGATCCAGCTTCGCCACTATCTCAGACAGGCCCGGGCCGTCTTCGAAACAAGGGGGCGCAGACACTTCTAATCCATCGACCTCCCCCACTCATGATTTTTCTCCTGATACCCAAGAGTCAACGATTCTCCTGGATAATCCGATCGATTCACATGCTTCTAAGATTAACGAAGCCGCGCTCCGACGAATATGTTCGATTCACGGAATCCCTTTCGCCGACGTGTTGGTTCCGTCGGGACGTGATCGTCCACACCTGCCCCCATTCGGATACACCGCCTGCAATAAGTTTATGTGCTGGGTGGGCAGCGTGCCTCCATTCAATTTGTTTCTTCGGGATGTGTTGCAATACATAGACGTCGCCCCGTCGCAGCTGCATCCAAACGGTCATGCGTTCATTTATGGGACCTACCTCCTTTTTATGGTTGTCTTCTCTAGGCCTCCAACTCCCGGCGACATCAGATATATTTACATGATCAAGAAGCGGAGAGATAGCCCCTCCTACGTGTTCCTCGAGCCGCACCACAAGTGCCAAATTCTAACTGGAGCGTGGAGCAAGTTTTCCCTGTACAAACAGGAATGGTTCTATGTGCGCTGCCCTCCCGGTTTCGCGAGGAGATGGGTTGAAGGAAGTGAGTCTTTTTTTTAGAGCGATGCTCATATTTCGGTTGAGGCGATGCTTTTTCTGATTCTTGTTTTATTTTTTCAGATATCAATCCACGTCCTGAGGGCCACGGCTATTCAAAGGCTGTTGAGGCTATTAGGGCTCTTTCCGCCGAGGAACGAGACATCCGAACCCTCATTTCAAATGAGTCACTGTCAAGGTTCGGGCTGTTAGCAGAAGGCCGTCGGGTGAGCCTTCCTGAGGGCGGCTCCGTCCCCAAGCCCGCATCCGGTAAAGGGAAAAGGTTGGCTGAATCGTCGTCACGCCACACCCCTGGTGCACATGAGGAGGGGGAAATCAGAGAGGGTGAAGCACCCGAAACACAAGGTGAGAATGTGGGTCCTACTCAGGATCCGCTGGTCGAAGTGCACGATATTGAAACGTCATCTTCCCCTTCGAAGGGGAAAAAGATGTTGACATATAAGATTATAAAGGAGAAGGTTGGCAGAACTTCCAAAGTTACGCTCATTCCGGCAGAGAAGGAGGCTTCTTCACGGCACGTTGAAAGTTCACTAAAGGGCCTCTCGAACCTCTCCATTCCGGAAGATCTGCTCAACTATGATTTTGGCGATCCAGAGGCATTCAAGTTCCATTCTCCCCTCAGAGGCGATGTGGGCGTTCCGATCCAAAGTCAGGGAGAGAAAACTCCTATTAGCAAGGCTACTGGTCCGTTGGTGGGAAACACTAGGACACACACGAACCTTTGCACTCTAATTCGCACTTAAATTTTTGTTGTCACATTTGTCCTTGCTAACTCGTTGTTATTTGAATTTCGTGCAGGTGACATGGGACGCTCGCACGGATTCGATCGTCTCCGTGGTTCTTCTATTTTTCATCCGTTCGGACGGGACTCGGGTCCCGAGAGACGTCGACATAGAGATGGTGATTGTGGTGGGGACCGTCATTCTTGGGAATCATCATCTTGGAAGAAACTGTATTACCAGCCCAAGCATCACTGACACCCCCATTCTCATTCGGGGCAAAGCAAGGACCAGCCTGGTTACAAGGGGTCGCAGTCTGATATCCCCCGAGATCAACGCTCCGATTCTTCTTCCACTCGACAGTCCCGAGATTCTCATAGAAGGGGCGAACTTGCAAAGCTGTCTCCTCCTGCTACTGCATTGGATCCAACAGCATCAGAGAGACTGAGCGAGCTCAAGGCTTCATTTCCCAAGATTTGCTTCGATGCGTTGAAGTTTCTTTCGGCGATTCATTCTATACCTGGAGATGTTAAGCAGAACGCCATTGCCTGTACCAACGACGTCTATGTTCAACATGACGCGTTCGTGCACCTAGCCGAGAAACTTTCCGAAGTCTCTTTGGAGCGCCAGCATGAAATAGACCGTTTGAATCTTGAGGCCACCCACGATAAAAACATCATTAAGGCCTAGGACGAAGAAATCGCCACTTATAAATCTAAACTCGAGGCTGCCCATCGGAGTGCCAGGGATACTGCTGAGGCCGTCACTCGCTTGGAATCAACCCATAAGAAAGAGCTCGACGAGGCAGTTCAACGATGTGGGGCTTTGGCCTTGGTAAAGGACTCCATTCAAAAGGAGAGGGATGCACTCAGCGTTCGGGTCAAGGAACTTGAAGAGGTCTCCGCAGAGAGAGAGAGAGGATAAAACGGCTGCCCAAGAAGAGTCACAGCGATACTGTGACGAGATCGTCGCCACCCGACTTTTAAAAGAACAACTCGAGGGCGAGCTCTCCAGGGTTGAGATGTTAAAGAGTGAGGCCCGTGAGGAGGGCAAGAGGACGACGTTGATGGACATCGATTCCCGTCTTGAGGCGGCCAGGGAAGAAGGTAGAGAGGAGATCAAAACTACGTTCGACCCACTCATTGTCGAATTCAACGCCCGCATGCTCATGCACCGTGACCTGATTTTTTTGGACGATGGCTATCTTGAATCGTTGTTCGAGGCGTAGGAAACCTTAATTCAGATTAGGAAGGCCGAGCGCGATGTCGAGGAGGTTGACGAGGTGGATTTGATAAAGGAATTTCTAAAGGGAAATGAGCCTTCGGACCTATCGGCGGCCAAGGCCCTTTACTGCAAAGGCTCCCCCTCGAGGAAAGGGAAAGAAGTTGTCGCCAGTCCATCCGGGGCTGAGTCTCCTGTTCACGTGCCTTCCCAGCCGGCCGGTCGGCCGACACTTGATCCCTTTGAACAGCACGTTGGATATGATCCGGAAGCCCCCGGCCTGGGCGTTCAGGTTTTGTCTCCTATCTCGGAGGGCGAAACTCCTTTGACGGCAGAGAGTTTGCCAGGGCCTGGTAGATAACCTTCCACTTTGAGATTTTGAAAGTCATCATTCTTTGTGAAGTACTATTGCATTCTAATGCTCATCTTTTCTGATTTTGTGTAGGTTGTTCCGACCCCGATCCCACTCCGAGGAGCGATGTCGCCAAGGAGGTGGAAAAGTCCGGTGGGGTGCTCATGCTGGTGATGTTCCTGGGCCAGATGCTCAAGTGATCGGGGCGCTTGACGAAGGCAAGTCTGATTCCTCCTCTGGGAGTTATGAAGTAGAAGTCACAAGCGCCTCTGAGCATACATCTGAATTGAGCATCAAGGAGCGGCTCGAAAAAGAGAAAAAAGATACAGCCAAGGTCAAGGTTGAGCCACGTGAGGTGGACCTAGTCGATCCCTTGAACAAGCCATTGAAGGTCATCCTTCCTGGCAGGTCCAAGCCCTGGGACGTTCCCCCTACTCCTTCAGTTATTACTCCTCCATCAAGGAAAGGTTCTAAGGGCAAACGCTCTGGGGAAGAGTCATACGGGAAGAATTTGAAGAAGCACAAGAAATGACTATTGTCCTTGTTCAACGAGAGTCAATTTAAGTCGTGTAATGATTTTTTTTTTTTGTAATTTTTGTAAATAGGCTGTTGACTCCGAATTTTGGATTACTTGTAGCACAAGACTTTTCCTGAATAGAGTTTAATTTCCTTTTCTGTCTTTTCAAAAGATTCTTATTATTCAGTTTTTCTTGTGATCGTGATTCGAATCCATGTTGTTGCGCGTACCATAGACTTCTTGGTTTGTCTTCACATGGCCCGTTGATTCTCTGAGAGTTATTTGTTTTCCTCCTATGCTTCAAGCACTTAGAATCATTTTTTAATCTGCACAACGGGAACTTGGAATATCCCAGTCCGCATTCTAGGCACTTGGAGAATTTTTACCATTTATAATCGAGCTCACGCTCCGGGGACTTCCAGTACTCCAGTCCGCATTTCGGGGACTCGGAGTATTCCAATCCACACTTCGGGGACTTGGAGATTTTTACTCATATATACTCGAGTCCGTGCTCCGGGGACTTAGAGTACTCCAGTCCGCGCTACGGGGACTTGGAGAATTCTACTCGTTTATACTCGAGTCCGCGCTCCTGGGACTTAGAGTACTCCAGTCCGCACTCCGGGGACTTGGAGAATTTTACTTGTTTATAATCGAGTCCGCGCTCCGGGGACTTAGAGTACTCCAGTCCGCACTCCGGGGACTTGGAGATTTTTATTTGTTTACACTCGAGTCCGCGCTCCGGGGACTTAGAGTACTCCAGTCCGCACTCTAGGGACTTGGAGAATTTTACTCGTTTATACTCGAGTCCGCGCTCCGGGGACTTAGAGTACTCCAGTCCGCGCTCCGGGGACTTAGAGTACTCCAGTCCGCACTCCGGGGACTTGGAGATTTTTATTCGTTTATACTCGAGTCCGCGCTCTGGGGACTTAGAGTACCCCAGTCCGCACTCCGGGGACTTGGAGATTTTTACTCGTTTATACTCCAGTCCGCGCTCTGGGGACTTAGAGTACTCCAGTCCGCACTCCGGGGACTTGGAGAATTTTACTCGTTTATACTCGAGTCCGCGATCTGGGATTCAGAGTACTCTAGTCCGCACTTCGAGGACTTGGTGATTTTTATTCGTTTATACTCGAGTCCACGCTCTGGGGAATTAGAGTACTCCGGTCCGCACTCCAGGGACTTAGAGATTTTTATTCGTTTATACTCGAGTCCGTGCTCTGGGGACCTAGAGTACTCCAGTCCGCACTCCGGGGACTTGGAGATTTTTATTCGTTTATACTCGAGTCCGCACTCTGGGGACTTAGAGTACTCCAGTCCGCACTCCGGGGACTTGGAGATTTTTATTCGTTTATAGCGTTCGTACGCCAGCCAGAATAATATAGTTTTAATCGCTTGCCACAGGGCTATCTTATGCAGAAACATTAATCATTCATAAAAAAATGGCTTCAAGCCTTTATTAATGAGAGCAAGCTAAATTGTCTTATTACATGCCAAGAACAGGAAATGAAAACGTACTAGAAATGAATGCGACTATGGCATGAAGGAAATAGACTAACTGTAATAACGTCGCAAGTGCTCGTTGTTCCATGCTCGGGGGAGTGTCGCTCTATCGACGGTCGTTAACTTGAAAGTTCCTTCTCCAATCCTCCGTTCGATGACGTACGGACCTTCCCATGTGGGGTTCATATGAGATGGGGCTGGAAAAAATCGTTTCAAAATGAGGTCTCCCACATCAAAGGTTCTCGGTTGGACTTTTTCGTTATAATATCTGGCGACCCGATGTCTGTATGAAGCCGTTCTCAAATCGCCTTCTTCGCGTTTTTCACTAATAAAGTCCAATGATTCCAATAAGAGATCCCGGTTCGACGCAGGGTCGTAGTGAGTTACCCGATGAGATGGAACTTCAAGCTCCACGGGTATGACAGCTTCCGTGCCATATGCCAACGCGAATGGAGTGTGGCCAGTCGCGGTATTGTGGGTGGTTCTATAGGCCCAAAGCGCCGTCGGGAGCTCATCTACCCACTTGCCTCTGGCCTTTTCCAAACGCTTTTTCAATATGGACTTGATTATTTTGTTTACGGCTTCCACCTGTCCATTCGCCTTCGGGTGAGCAACTACTGCAAACCTTTTCTCAATGCCATACTTCTGACAAAAATTTTTGAACTCCTTGCTTTCGAATTGAGTTCCATTGTCTGTTATGATGGTTCATGGAAGGCCAAAATGGCATATGATATTTCGTACAATGAAATTAATGACTTTCTTGGTTGTGATCGTGGCCAAGGGTTCCGCCTCTGCCCACTTGGTGAAGTAATCGACCGCTACTGTTGTGTATTTCGCGCCTCCTTTGGCTATGGGTAAAGAGTCGATTTGGCCAATCCCCCACATTGCAAATGGCCAGGGACTAACCATTTGTGTGAGTTCCGTTGGTGGCGCTCTTGGAATTTTTGCATATATCTGGCATTTGTCACACTTTCTCACATAGTCTGCAGCGTCCCGATTCACGGTTGGCCAATAATATCCATAGCGGAGGATCTTCTTTGCTAATATCTGCCCCCCAGTATGGTCGTCGCACTCTCCTTCATGGACTTCTTTTAATACCCGTTTTATCTCATCATGGGCTAAGCACCGGAGTAAGGGGGTCGAGAATCTCCTCCGATACATTATCCCATCCTGTATTACATAACGTGAAGCTTTACGGAGGACTTGGCATCTTTCGCTTCTCTTTTCAGGAAAATCCCCTAGTAGCAGGTACTGCTTGATTGGGGTCAACCACGATTCTTTCTAAAGTCCAGTTTCTAACACGAAATTTATCTCCATCACGCCTATACTCGGAGCATGGAGGGTCTCAACAGGGAACAATCCCATTTGCTGTGCGTCGCTAATGCTTGCAAATTTTGCCAACGAATCGGCTTCTCTGTTTCGTTCGCGTGGGACGTGTGAGATGTCGTAGTATTCTAGACGCGCTAGCAGCTCTTGAACCCGAGCGAGGTAAGAAGCGAGTCTCTGTCCCTTTGCTTGATAGTCTCCCCGCACCTGATATACTACCAGCTGCGAGTCACAGAAGATTTCGAGTGACTTCATTTCCAGTTCGATAACAAGTCTCAAGCCAGCAATCAATGCTTCATATCCGGCCTCATTATTTGTTGCTACAAACTCAAACTTTAAAGCGTAGCATATTGATCGGTCTTCAGGAGTTACGAGGATTATACCTGCCCCCGAGCAACGGTCGTTAGATCCCCCATCGGTTTACATCTTCCATCGAACGGGGGGGTATGGTTCTATGATTACTCGGTTCATCTAGCACAGTGAATTCAGCAATGAAGTCGGCTAGTGCTTGTCATTGTATGGCCCTTCGCGGCAAATAGGTAATATCGAACTGACTTAACTCAATATTCCATTTCAGCATCCTTCCGGAAGTTTCCGGTCGTTGGAGTACCTGTCGCAAGGGTTGGTCAGTGTAGACACCGATTGAGTGTACCTGAAAGTAGGGGCGAAGCTTGAGTGATGCGATCACCAAGCAATAGGCTAGTTTTTAAATCTTTGGATAATTTCTTTCCGCCCCTGTCAAGCGCTTACTGACATAGTAAACCGGCTTCTGAATCTGGTCTTCCTCGCGGACCATGGCTGTACTGATAGCATGCTGGGATACCGCCAAGTACACATACAACGTTTCGTGGTCTATCGGCTTGGACAGTACGGGGGAACTTTCCAAGTGCCTTACCAAAGCCCGGAATGTTTCCTCGCAATCAGATGTCCATTCGAAGTTTCTCTTTCCTTTCTTTATAATGTCGAAGAAGGGGATACACTTGTCTGTAGCCCTGGATATAAATCGACTTAGCGCAGCCACTTTTCCATTCAGGCTTTGCACCTGCTTTATGGTTCTGGGAACTTGTATATCTCGGATATCCTGGATCTTCTCCGAGTTAGCCTCGATTCCCCGGGCATTCATAATGAATCCCAGAAACTTTCCTGATGCTACGCCGAATGAACACTTCAACGGATTGATCTTTATTTCACAATGCCTGAGTATGTCAAACATCTCTGTTAGGTCTCGGACATGGTTGTTCGACTGTCGTGACTTTACTAGCATGTCATCCACATAGACTTCCATTGTTTTACCAATCTGGTCTTTGAACATTCGATTCACCAGGCGTTGATAAGTCGCTCCTGCGTTCTTCAATCCGAATGGCATTACTACATAGCAATACAATCCCACATTGTGACAAAGCTGGTGTGTTCTTAGTCTGGGATATGCATCGGAATTTGATTGTAACCAGAGTATGCGTCCATAAATGATAGAAACTCTTGTCAGGTAGTTGAGTCGACGAGTTGGTCAATCCTTGGCAGCGAGAAACTATCCTTCGGGCATGCCTTGTTTAAGTCGGAGTAATCAACACAAGTCCTCCATTTTCCATTCGCTTTCTTTACTAACACCGGGTTAGATACCCATTCTGGGTAGAGGGCGTCGTAGATGAACCCGTTGGTTTTGAGTTTGTCCACCTCCTCTTTGAGAGCCGCGGACCTCTCCGGGTCTATGCCTCTCCTTTTTTGTTTCACAGGAACATGTCTCGGGTCTATGTTCAACATATGACTTGCGATTGCAAGAGAAATCTCACACATATCAGAATGCGTCCAAGCAAAAACATCAAGGTTCGCTCGGAGGAAGTCAGTAAGATTCTCAGCTGCCACGGGGTCGAGCTGTGATCCTATTTTAAGAACTCGTGATGGGTCGCTGCGGCTAACTGAGATGTCGATGGTTAGTTCAGCCAGTGCCGCCTTTATTTCCTTTGGTTCCCCATCATCGTCTCTCGGATCTATGTCTCTATGGATCCGAGAATGCCGCCCGTGCCAGGGCTCGGGCGCTAGTTGTCAATCGTCAGAACCTTGGATGCGGACAGGGTTGTCCGCAACCTTTCCTTTCTCCCTACGTCGTGCGTCCCTGAGCTCAGCTACATAACATGCATGGCCTGTTGCCTGGTCACCATGTACCACTCCAACCCCCCTGTCTGTAGGAAATTTTAACATCAAACACCAAGGGGCCAAAGCTGCCCTAAATTCCGCCAGGGCTGGACGGCCCAAGAATACATTGTACGGGGAATCAACGTCCAGTACTATGAACGGTAGGATTCGCACCCTTCTGCGTTCACCTTGTCCCAGTTCAACTGGTAACTCCACATATCCCATTGCATCAGTTGCTGCGCCATTAAAGCCATGGATTCTGGCCTTGGATGGTTTCAAATCCTTGGTCTCCAGCTTCATTTGGCCGTATGCTTTCCAGAAGATGATGTTAACGGAACTTCCGCAATCAATTAGAATTCTCTTTACGAATGCCGGCCCGATGATCGCAGATATGACCATTGGGTCAATGGTAGGAGCCTCTACCTTATCCGCATCTTTGTTCCTGAACACGATATCATCATTCATCGTGCGCTGCTGTTTTGCAGGACTCCCATCTTCCACGTTCGAACAACACTCGTACTCCGCATGTCTTAAGGAGTTAGCATATCGCTCCATCTCCTGCCAATTCAAGTCTGTAGGGTGAGGTCCGCCAGCAATTGTATTAATAAGCAATCTACCCACAGTCCGAGTAGGTTGTTCCGGTTAGTGCAGGGCTGGCACGCGTCCAGGGTCTGATGTTTCTTGCCACCCATCCTGTGGGTCTTTGACAAATTACTGTAACTACTTCTGTCTAATTAGTTTTTCTATAGCGTCATGGAGGTGTCTGCACTCCTCTGTGTTGCGCCCATAAGACTCGCAAAAATGGCAATACTTTCCGGTCCACTTCTGTTCCTCTGTTGATTCCTTTGGACGTGGCTTCCTATACTGGAAAGTGTTGCAAGTTGATAGATGGATGTTTTCAAGAGACGCGTTCAACGGGGTGTATTCATTATATGTTGGGATTCTTCATTTCCATTTCCCTGTCTCTCTTTTCTTTCCGGGGTTTCCTCCTCCGGATTCTTTAGAGTGCCCGGGCTTGTTCTGGACGTTAACTTGAGTTTTTCCAGAAGTATCTCCGGTTTGTTTTACGGCGACGTTACTTTTCACAGACTCTTGAACGGGCCATGATGCCTTGTCTCGCCTTTTCCACCGAGCTTCCTTCCTTCTTATGAACTGATGAACTTTCGAATAAAAACATTCCAGCGTAGCTGGGGGCTTCCCCGCCAACCAATCTCCAAATTCAGAATCCGGATCCACTCCACGCATTACTGCCATCAAAATCGCATGGTCGTTAGGATTGCTCACCTCGGTAGCAGAAACATGAAACCTTTGCAGGTATGCTTTCAATGACTCTCCTGGAGTTTGAGTTACACTTGATAAGGACATCACGTCCTTTGGATGAGTGGTGTGTATCCTGAATTGTTCGACGAATTTCATTACTAACTCATCGAAGCAGGATATAGATCATGGTGGGAGTCGAGTGAACCACATGGTGGCAACCCCGGACAAAGTGATTGGGAAACACCTACACTTAGTTGCGTCATTAGCTCTTGCAGAATCCATCATTCATCCGTACCTCATCACATGCTGCCTGGGGTCAGTCTTCCCTTGTAGGCTTGAATGGCGGGCATGCTAAACTTTCTTGGGTATTCGGCCTGTAGAATGGTATACATGAAGGGAGTATGACTCGTAATTGCTCCCCAGTCTTCATTAGTTAGACCTTGGTTTTCTTTCATCCGCTGCCTGACCATAGCCATCAAATTCGGGTTTTGTATGGGAGATGGGAGGTTGGGTTCCGTTCCACGGGACCATGCAGGCCGATGTCCCGTCCGATTTGGGTCTTGGTTTCTAGTAGATCGATCAGTAGCACCTACATATGCATCTTCAACCTTATGGCGTCGACGCCTAGGAGGCTCATCAGCAGAAGTCGAGCTATCATCTTCAGAGTAAGGGACAGGGCTTCCTCCAGCATTCTGATGATGCTGCTGCTGAGTAAGCTGAGTCATGAGGTCAGCGTTGGCTTGCATTTGCTCAGCAAGTTGCTTTCTACTTTCATTAAGTTCTCTTATCAGGTTATTGAATTCTTCTTGGGAAACAACTTCTGCTTGGTTTTGGTGGGAGGGCCCTGCACCCCGAATTGCTTACCGATTGCTAGTTCCCAGTTGTTGCACACTAGCGGTTTCGTGGGCATCTGCATTTTGAGAGGCTGATCTAGTTCGTGGTCTTCCCATGGTAGAGTTGTTGGTTGTAACTCTGAGTAGTACCAACAGATGCCTTATAGATGATTATGGATCTCCTTCGGGGGATTTATGCAATCCAGTAGCTACAAAGTAGATCCTAATAGCCTGAGAATTCAAGTTTCTCAGTGAAAACACCAAAATATTAGCACCAAAATTGGTCACCAACACCCTTACAAAGATTTTATAAAGAGATTAATGAAGAAAGTAAATTAAAACAGAGAATATAGTGTAAATTTAAATGCAGAGAACAAGAACACCAAATATATAGTGGTTCGGCGTAACTGCCTACATCCACTTTGAAGTTGATTTCCATTCATTTCCTTGATGGATGATTATAGATACAATCCTTTTTTTGTTACTGGAATATAATTGCAAAGTAAAAGAAATAAGTCTGGAATGAGTCTTCAAAATGGCAGAGTCTCCCTGGTGTTCTCTAAAATTTATCTCTCCTTTTTCCTATGCCTCTGCCCCTCTATTTATAGACAAAGGTGGGTTGGACTTCCCTGGTGGGCCTCGTAGCTGAATAACTCTGTCAAAATAGGAGAAGTCCTGTACGCCGAACCGAGCATGTCGAACGGTCGAGTACCGATCCATTTTCTTTATGCCAAACGACACGTCTGTTATGGGGAAGAGTAGGCCAAGCAGTGTTCGGACCGGGCGTGCTAGGGAGAATGCCGAACCATCCTTGATTGCCGAACCATTCTTGATTGCCGAACATCTCGGGAGGCCGAATGACAATGCCGACCCTTCATGGATACCGGACGCTCCTTGATGCCGAACGGTTTGGTGCTGAACGACCTGGGTGCCGAACGAGGAGCTTGATGTTTGAACATCATCTTGACCGAACGAGGCCTTTGGTCGAACGATGCTCTTGGCCGAACGAAGTCTCTGGCCGAGCGCCATCATTGGCCGAGCAATGTCTTACGCCGAACGTTCTTTAGATGTCGAGCGTAACATGATGCCGAACCGATATGATGCCGATCCACCTTCAGGCCGAACGCCCTTGGTAGGCCGAGTACTAAGTTGCAATGCTATGGTGCCGATTCACCTACAGGCCGAACGCCCTTGGTAAGCCGAGTACTAAGTTGCCCGGTCAATTCCCTGGGAAACAATAGTCAAATACAAGAATCAGAATACATCATTGGAATCAACTGGATATCTGAAAGCTGGATAGATAGTTGGATCCCCACATGAAGCTCCAACTCCAAAGGTGAATCTCAAAAGCTGAGCCACTCAGTCTGACCCGAGCGTAAAGCAAAACATAAAACACTCGAGTCAGGATTAACATTCTTAGATCAATAAATCCAACTCAAGTGAAATAACAATTGAAATACAATAACTCAAAGGACGTTGGAATAACCATCCTTTAAGGATCCGTTAAACTATCTACTATGTAGTAGTGTACGCTAAGTAGATAATGTCTATCAGTAATATAAAATATCAAAATAGTGTTAAGGCGTTACCATTATCCCCCTTAACACATTTTATATAAGCGTTATAGTTTATACAGCACTGTAAACTCCACCGTAAACTAGTGGGATATCAGGGAGTACTCCATAGGTATGACACAAAGCAAATTCGTAGTGGTCCCGTATATAGGGATACAAGTATGACAAGGCACATGAGGCAATACCCAAGGTAGTGAAACTACCGTTTGCCTGATCCGGACTGGTGAAAACGCATCGCCGCAACGATCGCAACACCGCGAAACAACACTCCCAAAATATGAGGGTGCACCAATCAATAACAAGTAATGAGTAGTTTACGAAGAAGTGTGTTCGCTCGAGGTGGCTAACCCCATTTGGCTCGGCACGACTCCTGTTTTAGTCATTTTCAATTTGACACAAGTGTCAAGGCTATCCATTATCGTTCTCTTTCTTCAGTCATCACGTACATCATTCCAACCACTTCATTCTGGATCACTCTCCGTGTATAGTTATTAAAACGGTTTCGGTTTAGACAGAGAGTATGTCCGTAACCGATTTCGGTTCCTTTAATAACCTTCGTAATTATTACGCCGATTTGTCGTTTAATAAATTTCAACACCAAATCAAATTCAAATTCAAATTCAATTAGAATTTATAAATCAACATTTCATTTGTCTTTGTAAACCCGATTTCCAAAATTTTACGTTCGTATATAAATCTATAATCCAATTTCAATTTTTATTTAAATAATTCAAATATTGATTCAAGTTCGTATATAAGTTTCATTCCGAAATCATTTGAATTAATTTCAATTTATCATTCAAATCAATTTTAAATTCATTTATCGATTTCATTCAATATTCGTTAAGTAAATTTATCATTCACACAATTTCTATTCATTAAATCAATTACTTACTTTCAACTTCATTATATCAAAGCTTATAAATTTAATTAAGTTAAATTCCTCAAATCAAATTCTTTAAATTACAAGCCTTACATTTGTTTCAATAAAACGCATTTATTTCTTGTTAAAGAAATTTAATTTAATTTATTTATTTACTTAGTTACAAATTTCAAAACTCAACAAATAAAGAAACTAAATTTCACATATTCAAGAAGTTCAATTTAACTTATTAACTTACTTAAATAATTTTCCAAAATTTAATAAATAAAGAACCCAATTTCATTTATTAACGAAGTTCAAATTCACTTATTCAAAAGTTCAAATTCTCTTATCAAAGAATTCAAATTTTATTCAATTCTCAAATAATTCAATTTTATTTAATTATTACATAATTTCAAAACTTAATTAATAATTTCAAACTTAATTATTAAATAATTCCAACACTTAATTATTTATTCTTAAATTACAACGTTCTTCCATTAATTACTTTGTTAATATTTCGTTTCAGATTTTAAAATATTAATATTACTTTACATAAAATTTCAAACTCCAACTTCTTTTCAAAACTTAATTATTTATTCAAATAAAATCTTTATTTTATTTTTAAATCAAATTATTGACCAATCGGAATTTATTTAATTCTCTATCCTAGGTCAAAGTTTTTATTTGGGTATTTATCATTTCAACCCGATTCCATTTCAATTCAAAAATCAAAGCATAGCAAAGGGAACTTGCATTGTGATAACTGGGATGGTGTTAAAAATAAATAAACAAGCAATAGCAATCATCAATAACAATCCAATAGTTTATTTAAATAATCCTGAAATAATCGTATTAATTTACATTTGTTATTTATGCAAATTAATATAATTATTTCTAGAATCTAACCTATCATTTCATGTAGATTAAAGATTATTACACTAATTGTCCTATGCAATTCTACACTTGACATCAATTATTCAATTTCATACTTCATCAACTAATACAACATAAATTCAAATGGTTCAAGGGTAATTAACCATTTTCTACGTGTCAAATAATTAAACATTTAAGGGGTCATATTATACAAATTTAACTAATCAAATTTAACACATATGTCGATTCAAATTTTAACTATCCTACGTCAAATTCAATTGCATAATATTTATCACTATATACATTACAATTTACATCCAATATAAACAACAAACAATCAATCAATTATCAACCAAATGGATTATCATCGTATAATCAACAGATAATGGTGTCAGATGTCACAGGTGAACTGATACAGGTAATAACATATAAAACAGTGTAAATCACTAACAGCAGAATATTTCAATTGTCGTTTCAATTGAAATCAAATTTAATAAATAAAAGAACATTAATCGTGAGTGATTTCTCATCTTCCGAGGCTAGAGAGAAAAGACAATAGAAAGAGTTACGGATCCAAACACGAATTTCAAAGTAAAGCGTGATGGAATGGAGTTCGACGAACACAGCTGATAACAGGAATTAATGTAAACAAATCAAATCAGTTTTGATTCAAACTGATAATATATATAATTTATTAAAAAAAATCCATTTTAGAAATACATATACTTAAAATAAAATCTATACATATAATTCAAGTAAATATTTCAAAAAAAATTATATACATAATAATTCATGCAAATGATTATACTTCATATTCCTTCCAAAATTTCCAAATCATAATATATATACTAATATATATATATATATATATATATGCAGACTTTAAAATAGTGCAAAGAAAAATATGTACGTAACATATATACTTGGATGTACAAGTGGACAAATTTCACCAATGTTAAAATAAAATAATTCTAAGCTTATTTTAATATAAAGACATATACATATCAATTTCAATTTTTTTTATACAAAATGTATCTTGTATACAAACTAACTTATGTATAAACTTTAAATGGTACAAATATATAAACTGGGATTGTAACATAGAAACAGCAAACAAAATATTATAAAATTTATACAACTATCACTAACAACCCAAACATATTATACTCATATTATACTTTATATCAGAAACTACATATACGGTGCATGCTATCAACAAAGATACTCCTACAAACATAGCCATACGGTTGTAGACATATAAAATATAATATATACTGTAAACAAAATTTCAAAACTCCTATATACTCTTGTAAACACATTGTATATAAATATTTCAACTTGTATAATTAATATATAAACAGTACACACCAATATATAAATTAGATAGAGAAAGGGATAGATGCTTACGGTAAGGGAGCAAGACAACTGAAGTTCATTACTGGTGGTCGAAGGTTAAAGGCTACATGGCGGAGATGAATGAAGGAGCTCAGGCTGGCTGTGATCTACGCGGCAACTTGCGGTGGCCGAGGGCGGTGTCAGGGAGGGGAACGCACGGTGATTGTGATGGGTTTGTGTGAGGTGAGGCTGGCCGGAGGACGAAGACGTGAAGGAGGTAGCGAGGTGGATCTGCTGGTGGTTGTTCGGTGGTGCATGGATCTGCTGTTTTTGGAGGGAGGGGTACGAGTGGCGGAACGTTGCTTGGCTGTAGGTGACTGCCGTTGAGGGCTCGAGTAGCTGGGTAGCCGAGCTCGGTTTCGGTGAAGGGTTGCTTGAGGATGGTGACGTGAGTTGCCTTGGTGGCGGCCCTCGATGCTCGGCTAGCTTGGTGGAGCGACCATGGCTGCTGCGGGAAAGGAGAGGCGGAGACCAAGGTGAAGGGGTTCGGCTTTGGATTGTCGCATGCCAAGGTGGCAGAGGCGGTGATGTTTTTCAATAAGTAGGAATAAGGGGAAGGCAAAGAAAATATAAAAGAAGAGGAAAGATGAAGAGAAGATGGTTTTATAGGAGGGAGAGTAAATAAAGAAAAGGGAGGAGGGGAGAATGTTTCAAGAAGCCAAAGCAATTATGCATGCAGAGATAAACGTATTGGTTTTCAATAAAATTAATTACACGTTGCATTATTTTTCACAATCGAAGCCAAAGCAATTATGTGAATAAAATATAGGAAAGAGTGAAAGTTAGACACAAGAATCCAGAAAATAATAAAAGCAATTACCGTTGGGAAAATTCGAATGGACGCGGGAATTAAAAGAATAAACGTACCGGTACGGTGAACCGTTACATGGTTTTGTCGCGTATGGGACTTCAAAACGCAGAAATGAATATACCGTAGAGATCAGCACGACGAGACGATCAAAATGATATATAGATATCAGTGATTTGATTGAATTATAAAAATTCGAATTTTCTGCTAGAGGAAAATGCAACAAAAACGCAGAAAAATAAGATCCACGGAGCCAAAGAAGTCTGAATTTTAAAAAACGAAAAATGATGTCTTGCTCAGAAGATGATTTAGAATTTTTCTATGTAAAAATATTCAAGTTTCGAAAACGTTTTATTTTCATCTATTTTTAACTGATTAAATTGAAATAGATTCACGCACAAAAATAAACTTCATATCTTCGGACGAAAATTTACCGGTTGCTATGTTTAACTAGACGCATTCCAAATATCAAATTTATATTTTAAAATTTTATTTTTTTAAAGTTTCACAAAATTTCAGTTAATAACGTTATTAAAACCAGTTAAATCTACGGGTTGTTACACCCTCCTCCACTCAAAACTTTTCGTCCCCGAAAAGGAAGGAAGTAGGAGAATAGAAACAACCAAAAGAAAATAGACTTGAATTACATAATAAACAATTATTTTAAACCATATAAATTTCAATTTAAATAAATTTATATTCAACGATTTATTTTTATAAATTCAAGATTATCATTAAATTGATTTGATTTCACATTTATTAATGTTAGGTACAAAAGGTTTCTTTCAAATGAAATTCAATTTAAATTCAATTAATTCAAGATACGCCCTTAAGTAGATTTAATTCAATTTATTAACTTTCAAAACAAATTTTCTATTTTATTAATCACATCTATTATTCAATTAACTTATTATTATATTTTCTTCATTAACATTTTATGATTAAAATTTAAGTGTATATCCCTTTTTATACGCACTCAAATTTTATTTATAAAAACATTTTATATTGTATATTTTCCAATTTCTTAAATTAACAATTTCAAAGATCATAAATTGAATATTCATTTATTATAATCATATTCTATTCGACAAATTTAATTCTTCCTTATTCCAAATTATTATTAAATTTATTCTACTTAATATATCTTATTACATATATTTCGTATATTTACTCTTATTATAACTACTCAAATTTATTTAAAAATTCCTTTGGTATTATTTTATATTGTATAATATTCAATTACATGGTTAACTTTTGAAAATTTAGGTAAGTTATATATAATGCAATTGAGTATTATACAAGTAAATTTCTAATTCAATTCTCTCAAGTTTAAATATTAATTAAAAATTTGGTTTTATTTATAACTGAAATCATCTTTCACCCAAATTTTAAGAATTATATTTCCGATTAACTTCAAACAATTTTGTAGATGAAATAAATATATATATACATAATATATCAAATCAAATTTAAAAATCTTCAATATATATTATAAATCAAATCATGTTTAAAAATTCAAATCAATAAATTTTTCCAAACAAAAGTGTAGCGGAGCTACCAAATAGTCTCTTCGCTTTGAAACTCGAAAATGAATGTCGATGATGCGGCCGCCATCACCGAAATTATTTCCAACGACAAAGAGAAGAGCACCGATTTAAACTTTTTAAATTCTTTGAAATGATTTCTTTTTGAAAATATTTAAATACTTTACACTTTAAAACTTTCAAATCAAGGTTTGAAATCCCCAAAAATTTAATTCTCAAATACTAATTTAAATCCATTTCAATTCCTAATTAAAATTTTAAACATGTTCTATAATTTCATTAATTTATCATATTGGAATAGTCAATGGTTTACAAAACAATAAATAAAATTAAATATTACCATTTTAACAACCAATTTAGTTAACAATTCCATTTCAAAAAATTATACTTATATATAAAATATAATCATATAAAATTTATTTTATTTACCAAATTTGAAAAACAATATTGTGTCAGTTTGTTCTGTTCAAGTGTTTTGAAAATTCCATCGATAGCGTTGATCAAACGAATTGATCGAAAACCCAAATCAGCATCATCAACTCAAACAACACAATACATGCAACGACCCGCCTTTTTGGACAGTTTAAACCGACGATCAAATACACATGCCGATTCCAAACTATTCAAAAGGGCAGATGGTTATTGGGGTAAATAAGAAAAGAAAAGAAAGAGAAATAAAGGAAAAGAAACAACACAGAATCTCGCAGCGGAACGATAAAATATAATCGTCAAATAAACAGTTCATGAAGCTGTTTACTATACTTTGACAATTATTTATACAACATTTATCAGAGTTATACATATACAACAGAATAATTAAAATAATGCAGCAGATAGCATGATGCAAGGGTAATAATAGTAATAGTATACCAACTCTTCGTCTTCATCCTCCAGAATGGATCTTCAAAAATCTGTAAAACTCAGGACTGACTCAAGCGTAATGAAAAGACAAAACACTCGAGTCAGGACTAAAATATCCTTATGAAAGTTAAATCAATCGTAAATAAATATGAGTGTAACGGCGTCAGAGATGTTTACGGGGTTTGACATCTCATATCCGGTGTCAACGTGCGTGCAATAACTCAAAAGATGTTACGGGATTTTCCATCTCTTAAGGATCCGTTAAACTATCTACTATGTAGTAATGTACGCTAAGTAGATAATGCCTATCAGTAATATAAAGTATCAAAATAGCGTTAAGGCGTTACCATAATCCCCCTTAACACATTTTTATAATGCCATAGTCTATACAGCACCGTAAGCCCCACCGTAAACTGGTGGTTATCAGAGGGTACCCCATAGGTATAACACAAAGCATAACGTAGTGGTCGCGAATAGGATAATCAGTATGACAAGGTACATTAGGCGATACCAACTAGGATACTAGTAGTTGCGTGATCCGGACTGATGTTGAGCGTAGCCAGCAGCTACCCCAACACCGCGAAACAACACTCCCAAATCAAGGGGTGCACCCAACTCGAATCACAAATGTAATAGAAATGGTATCGAAGAAGCGTGTCCGCTAGAGGTGGCGAACCTCAATGGCCCGGCACGGCTCCTGTTTTAGTCATGTCAGGGGTCATCCAATAACGTTCTCTTTCTTCAGTCAACGCGTTCACCAAACCATCCACTTCATTCTGGATCAACACTCCGCGTATAATAGTTATTAAAGTGGTGTTCGGTATCGACAGAGAGTATGTCCATATCTGATCCCGGTCTCTTTAATAACTATGTATTATTACACCGTTGGCTCTTTTATATTTCAAATCGATTCATAATTGATATCAAAATATCATATTCGCTTCAAAAATCAAGTCCATTTCAAATATCATCGTATCTATTCAAATGTAGGATTCCGTTTCAAAAATCATTTTTCGCATCAATATCTCATTTCGATTTCAAAGTCATTTCGAATTTCAATTTAGGTTGCAACTTCATTTAACTCAATTCGAATTTAAATTCAAGATTTAAACATAAACCTTTCACCTTATTAACCAGTTTGGAATCTTAGAAAAATAGTTTTAAGTAGTTTAAAAGTAGTTTAAATAATTAAAATACTTAAAATACTTAAACTCTTAAAATGGATGTGAAATAGATAAATTAGTTTAAAATAATTTAAATCGGGTTAAGTAGATTTAAAATAGATTAAAACAGTTTAAGTATCGAAAATGGTTTATATAACCGAGTAATTTGGAAAACAAATAAAACAGCTTCAAAACCAATCCATTTCAATTTATAACTTCCCAATTCAAAACACTTTCAATTTCCATTCTACCAATTCAATTTCGATTTCAATTCAAAACAACGTCAATTTTAACTTCAAATCAATTCAATTCTACATTCACCTTCAATTTATTCAATTTCAATTTTTATCGATTTGGAGCTTGATTCAAAATATCCATTTATAACACTTAACAAATTTTCCATCAACATTCAAGTTTAAATACAAATTTCAAATATGGTTCAATTCCAAGCTCGATTTCAAAATATCATTTTTATATTACTTTTACTTAGTAATATTCAAAGCTCGAATTAAGGTTCAATCTTTAAACAAATCAAATTTCGAAATTCAATCATATCCCGATTTTTAAAATTCCAAAGTCTCCACTTATATATTATTTAACATTTTCTTTAACCAAAATTTATTTCAACATTCCAAACTCAAATTTTCGATAAATTCGATTTCTATTTATAACTTTTACATCAAACATTTAAATAAATTTCAAATCGACGATTTTAAAAATTATTAATTTAGCCAATTCGGTGTCCGTATATAATTTTCTATCCTATGGCCAAGTAATTATTTATTTCAATTAAATGTCAGGGATGAATATATATCACTTAAATTAAATCACAGTATCATATGTATGCATAACAGGATATATATAAGCAAATAAACATCCAAACATTCAAATATCAACCAATAGCATCCATCGAAATACATCATCCAGTAGGCAATACAATTCATGGCAATTTCATAGTTATCGATGTCAAGTAACTAAATCGCAATTCAATTTCAATTTTAATTTCAAATTTAACTGTCAATTTAATTTTCAACGGTTAATTCAAATGACAATTAAATTATATCAAACAACGACAAATAAAATTCATATCACATCATAATATCAAATTTAACTAGCATAAAGATTTTCAGTACGTTGTGAGTGTTATAAAACACTCACCTTGATTTTACGATTTTAAATCAAATCGAACGACGTTCGATTTAACTCAAAATTTTCTCTAGCTCTAAATGATTCCAATCCAGTTCCATTGCGTAGTGCTCAACAAAATGATTCCAACGCAAAAAGTTTCGTCGAATTCCGACCTCGTACGAACAAGTTATGACATTTATAAGTTTACACAAATTTTTATATAAATTAATATAAACTTTAATTTTTAATTTTACCCTACAACATCATAGCCGTTGATTCATGCCCCCTAGATCTGAGCCGCACTTTCTCCTTTCCCCTTCTTCTTCATGCGTTCCTTTCCAGATAATAAAACACGCAACCCATACACACCCCAAAACCCTAATTGGCCGCCCCCAATCCATCGACTTCGAGGACGATCAACATAAACCACTTCGAAGAGCATCTCCTACTCCATGCTCGGCCAGAACCAAGTGCATCTCGGCCTCCCCTAGACCCTCGAAATGCGTGAAAAACGCAGCTGCTTCCATCGCGTTTTGCCGTCAATCCGTGGCTCCGTTTCCGATCTCCACCGTTTGATAGCTAGATCTTGATGCCCTCTACAACTTTGTAGTTAAGAGTTTTTGCTAATTGTTGATGGATTGAGAGGAAAGGAGGAAGAAGTTTCGAAATTTTCTGGCCATTGAAATGAAAGTGGTGGCTAAGGGCTGAAACCCTAGGGTTTTTGCAAAACAAAGAAAGTGGGGGTCCTTTTATAGAAAATCGCCAAAACACTATTCATCGAAAATTTTCCGAACTCTAAACGAAGCGTGCCGGCTGGCGTTTCGAGGGTTTACCCCGCGTTTCGTACACAATGGAATAGGTTTCGGAAGCTAATTCGATCGTATGTGTGAGTTACGGCAATAAACGATCGATTTGAAATTAAATCGGTTAATCAAATTTTTGTGCGTTTGGGCTCGCTCCGGACAAACGGTAAATCCAATTGACACGAAATTTGAAACCTTACAATAATATGACATTACGGATCCGATGAAACTGGTTTCGTCGAAATCTGAGACCGTTTGAAAAATGACTATTTTAACTCGCCAAATTAATATTAAAACAATTTCGATGCATTTCAAGCTGCCACGGTCAAACGACAACTCCGATTGTTACGAAAATTGAAATTCGATAATAACTAACTATTACGGATCCAATGGAACTAGTTTCATCCAATTCTGAGACTGTTCGAAAATTGGCTATTTTTCAGTCGATAATTAAATATTAAAATATTCAATTTTCACAAATTTACTTTTAATTCGATTTTAAAACTTATACAACATCGTTCTAACTTTAATATGATAAAATAAAATTTTACAATCATTTTTAATCATATTAAACCCGTTATTCAATTTATCCAATAAATTCCAATTTTAAAATTTTATTAACTCTATTATAATCCCAATATAACTTACATTCACTTTGGAAACCAATTTGAATCATATTAAATCAAATTTCAATTATTCACTCTATTTTCATAAATTAAATTTCAATATCAAATTAATCGTATCAAATTCGAAATTTAATTATTCAAACATTTGTAATATCAAATTTAAACAAATCTGATTATTCTTAAATCACTATCTTTTGAGATATTCAAAACGAACTTAAAATTTAGCTTTTGAACGAACTAAAATTATAGAACAACCATTTCCATTAAAAAAGTTATTCAATTCTCGTTATTCAATTAATTCAATAGATTCCAAATATTAATTTAAACAATTTAATTGTTCAATATTTGACGGATTTCAATATTGGATTTTTAAATAAAATTTCATTATCAGTCGATTTACTATATTACATCAAAGGAACTCTACATTATTATAAATCAACAGTTAGAGATAATGCACTCGACTAATATATGAACTTTCATTTCAATTTCAATTGGTTCACAAATTCAATTCGACTAACTAAATGAATAGGTAACTTAAATAATTATCACCGTTAACTGTTAATTTTTATAAGTTTATTATTTACAAACAAGCGTCACAATTACCTATACAATACAAATTAATTCTATTACCTTTGACTACATATCATTTCGATTGATTTGGGATTTTATTCAATTCATAAATAATTAACTTAGATAAAATCTTGTTGCATTTCATTCTAGTTATTATTATTCCAAACGACTTACAAATTTTTTTCTAACACTAAATCACGAAATCTTATTAAATTAGCTATTTTAATTATCGAAAATTTACGGGTCGTTACACTCTCCCCCACTCAAAACTTTTCGTCCCCGAAAAGGAAAAAGAAGGAAAAAGGAACTAAGTAAAGAATTCAACATTCGATATATTTTATTAAAAATTATCCACTTATAAACAATGAAATTCCATTTATAAAGTCATAACTACGCTTCCACTAAGTTACTCCAACCGGCTTCCTAACTTTAAAAGTTAGTAATCAAAACAAGTTATAAAAACTTTTTTTTAAAAAAAAACTTGAAAAATTTTCTAACACCCGAATTTTACGGAAAATTTCGGCAGAGTCTCCTTTGCGCGGCTCGATCGGAAAAAAAAATGACAGTATATATATCACAAATATACATCTCATCAAGTGACGAGGCATCCTACAGGGAAAAAGTTTAAAAATACGATATGTAATCCGAGATATGTACCTTATATATTGTTAGCGAGCATATACGGCTAATATGGCGCGAAAGCAAGCTCCAAATGCGAAGCAAGCGAAATCCGCACCTACTAAACACTCAATAACTAAGTTAGAACCATGCATATAAAGATAGATCGATATACTTAGCCTACACAACATATATATAACATATTTAGCTTCAAACTGAGATTCCAATTTCAGGACAGGAAACAAATCTTAGTTTTACGACACCTAAATGATAAAATTTGGCAACAGAATCTAAATAAAAGTTGTTGCATTCATTTCAGACTTTCTGGAATGTCCAAAATCATCGAATTTGGACCATACGTCCAAAAATTATGGCCGTTTTACTTAGAGGGTACGCCTCAGCCTGGGCAATGAATTGCGTAGGTCAGTGATGTTCACCCGCGTTTTCGACCTTCTAAACGACATCAAAACACAAAACACTTAAAAAAAAAGTTTTAGCTTAAGTTCTTAGCTTTCCATAAAGTGTAAGTTCATCAAAATCCGATAAACCAGTCAAAAGATATGGCGAAAATACTAAGGGTGTATACTACTGATTTTACTTATTTTTACACAGGACAGCGAGTAACATTCAAGTTTTTAACCTAGTAGACGAAGGAATTTTCTCAAGTTATCTAAACAAAAGTTGTGCTATAGTTTCTAATATTTTCTAAAAGTCCAAGATCGTCGAATTCCGTTCAGCCATTTAAAAGTTATGGTTGTTTTCGTTTCAGCATATATTGGACAATTTTGGATTTTTCCCAAAAGTTTCCTTTTATTATTTCAAAGTGCAAACCATCAACTACAAATTTTCTAAAGAACAATCATAAACACAAAGTCATTTATTTTCTTATTGATCCATGCAATACGTTTACATTCAATTTGTTTCCGATTTATTCAAGTTTATTTCATTCACATTTTAAATTCACGTCAATTTGCTTCAATTCAAATTGAATTCAATTATATTTAATTTCACTTTGCTTCAAATTTGAATTTAATTATTTTAAAATTTTATTCCATTTATTCAATTCCATTAACACTAATGAATTCTACTTAATCAATTATCATCCATCTAACAACCAATGCATATCAAACATTAACATCCATCCAAAATCTACACTAAATCAATTATACATTTCCAAGTAAATTTTAATTTCATACACTTCCAAGTTTATTGACATTTAGTTATATTCAAATTTAATTAGTTTCCATTTACCAATTTTATATTTCATTAATTTTAAATTTTATTCATTCACTTATATATATTATTCATTTTACAGCTTAAATTTCTTTTATATTTACAACTATCAAAAGATCTTCACATTTTATTATTCACTCTCACACTGGTATATTATTTCTCTACTTATCCTTATTAGCATTTTAAAGCTTTTAAGTATTTGGTAAGTTATAGTTATGCAAATAGAATGTAGTTAAACAACATACAACTTCCTTTCATTTAAAGTTGATTTTTCAATTAATTAATTCTTAAGTCATTACTTAAATTTCACTATAATTTAATTTCACATTTTCATTCACATATAGTATTTCCATTTTATATTAACATAATTGTGAATCACCTTTAAATGTTAATTTAAATTCCAATTATTTACTAACAATTTTATTTATATTTGCAAACCATTAATTAAATGCATATTTCATTATTCAAACCTATACTCGTATATTATCCAATTAACAATTCATATAACATTTTTGAACTTCTTAAATATTTTGGTAAGTTATATCTATGCTATAGAATGAAATTTAATACTATGCGAGTTTTACAGTTTCAATTTTATTTTAAGTTCATAATTTCCTAATTCTAAGGATTTCTACTTCAATTGATATTTTCACTTAGCTCTTAGGTTCATTTCTCATTTCACAATTCAGAAGTTCCTTAATGATTCAAGTCTAAATTCATTTCAATCATAAAAAAAATCATTAATCATTAAAGGACTTAAGAATTCCAATCCCGGTTTCATTCCAAATCAAGTTTTGAAATAATATATACTTATATAATTTATATCAAATCATACTATAGAGAATACAAAATAAAATAAAATTTGAATCAAAACAAGGTTTAGACAAGCTATTAAGTGGTCTCCCCCACTCGGACTCTCGAAAATAAACGCCGATGTTGCGTGCACTCATCACCGAAATCATTCTCTCGCGTCAAGAGAAGGGAATATAACACTTATTATAAAAAATAATCCTTCGAAAACAATTTCAAGTCAATTATACTATCATATAATACTCATATTATATTTTTCAAATTCTTGTAAGTCAATTTCAAACACCGGAATTTAAATCCCCAAATCTAAGTTAAAATTCATTTATATTCATTATCAATTGTGTTTACAAGATTTCATTTTCCTAAATCCATTGTTATTTAATCAATTTTTTGTAAATATTGACTGATCAAACAATAACGATAATAATCTAATATTATCATCTCCTAATAATCAATTTTATGAAAATGAATAAATATTCAAATAATTCTTTTATATAAAATATATTCCAAAACGATATTGTGTTGGTTTGTCTTATTCGAGTGTTTAGAAATTCCTATCGACGCCTTGGCATCCCAAGTATCGACCAGAATTCATAAATACTCAACGGAACAAAGTTAACACAATATAAAACATTTTATATCAAAGAACAAGTACGCTCTCTCATATACACGCAACTCATTCATATAGTTTACCTCTATTTCAATGAGTTATTCCCAACTCGAGCCAAGGTTTATCGCTAAACCAAAGCTCTGATACCAATTGTAACGACCCGCCTTTTTGGACAGTTTAAACCGACGATCAAATACACATGCCGATTCCAAACTATTCAAAAAGGCAGATGGTTATTGGGGTAAATAAGAAAAGAAAAGAAAGAGAAATAAAGGAAAAGAAACAACACAGAATCTCGCAGCGGAACGATAAAATATAATAGTCAAATAAACAGTTCATGAAGCTGTTTACTATACTTTGACAATTATTTATACAACATTTATCAGAGTTATACATATACAACAGAATAATTAAAATAATGCAGCAGATAGCATGATGCAAGGGTAATAATAGTAATAGTATACCAAATCTTCGTCTTCATCCTCCAGAATGGATCTTCAAAAATCTATAAAACTCAGGACTGACCCGAGCGTAATGAAAAGACAAAACACTCGAGTCAGGACTAAAATATCCTTATGAAAGTTAAATCAATCGTAAATAAATATGAGTGTAACGGCGTTAGAGATGTTTACGGGGTTTGACATCTCATATCCAGTGTCAACGTGCGTGCAATAACTCAAAAGATGTTACGGGATTTTCCATCTCTTAAGGATCCGTTAAACTATCTACTATGTAGTAATGTACGCTAAGTAGATAATGCCTATCAGTAATATAAAGTATCAAAATAGCGTTAAGGCGTTACCATAATCCCCCTTAACATATTTTTATAATGCCATAGTCTATACAGCACCGTAAGCCCCACCGTAAACTGGCGGTTATCAGAGGGTACCCCATAGGTACAACACAAAGCATAACGTAGTGGTCGCGAATAGGATAATCAATATGACAAGGTACATTAGGCGATACCAACTAGGATACTAGTAGTTGCGTGATCCGGACTGATGTTGAGCATAGCCAGCAGCTACCCCAACACCGCGAAACAACACTCCCAAATCAAGGGGTGCACCCAAATCGAATCACGAATGTAATAGAAATGGTATCGAAGAAGCGTGTCCGCTAGAGGTGGCGAACCTCAATGGTCCGGCGCGGCTCCTGTTTTAGTCATGTTAGGGGTCATCCAATAACGTTCTCTTTCTTCAGTCAACGCGTTCACCAAACCATCCACTTCATTCTGGATCAACACTCCGCGTATAATAGTTATTAAAGTGGTGTTCGGTATCGATAGAGAGTATGTCCATATCTGATCCCGGTCTCTTTAATAACTCATATTATTACACCGTTGGCTCTTTTATATTTCAAATCGATTCATAATTGATATCAAAATATCATATTCGCTTCAAAAATCAAGTCCATTTCAAATATCATCGTATCTATTCAAATGTAAGATTCCGTTTCAAAAATCATTTTTCGCATCAATATCTCATTTCGATTTCAAAGTCATTTCGAATTTCAATTTAGGTTGCAACTTCATTTAACTCAATTCGTATTTAAATTCAAGATTTAAACATAAACCTTTCACCTTATTAACCAGTTTTGTAAAGACCCGTTAAGTTCGACCATTTAAAATTGTTTGTTTAATAGGATTTTGTAATTTATTTTAGTTGAAAGAATAAAGGTGGTAGATAAGTATTAAAATGAAGGCTAGAATAAATTATATAGAAGTGACTTAGAAACCTATTTAAAGACATTTGAATAAAATTCAAATGAATTAAGTAGAGAAAGAAAGAAAAATTCTTACCTGTACATAAAATTTAATATGGGAATATTAAACCAATTTAATGCAATAAAAGATTGTGAACGATAAATTGAATAGATTAAGAAACCCTGTTATTGCAAGTCAATAAATTTGTAAACCCTAATGAACATCTCAAAATTTATAAATTTATTGAAATTTAAGACATAGCATAAGCGTAGAACTATAGGTATGATGACAAACTTTTATAAATTGTCTAATTAAGGGTCAGCAAATTTATTTGAAAATCAAACTCAATTAAGGGTAAGTAATTATGATGGATTGATGGCATAAACGTTACTAATTTTTATCATAGTAACGGAAGTGCAGATGGAAGGCAACTGTAGAAATTTAAGTACGTATTAACAATTGAAAGGGACTGTCGATTGAGTGGAGTACTTTAGGTTGTCTTACTAAATTTAGAATTTAACATAAGACAAATAGAAATAAATCAATAAACGTATAGATTTTAAGTTTATTATGATGAATTATTTTAGTGATATGACTTAGAATAAATGAAATAATTTGGGTTAATTGGTATTTAATGGAATTAAAGGTTGCAATATTCATAGGTAAGGATTTAGATGAAATAGATTGATGTATGAAAAATTTAATTTGATAAATGGCAATTAATTCCTTTAATTTGTGCAATTAATGTATGTTTAATTGATAACGATAAAAAGTTGATTTTTTTCAGTGTAACCAACGTAAAATATTATCATAGCATGATACTTGGTTTGAATAGAAGGATTTGATTTAATGTGAAAATTTTTGTTCTAAGTATTGAATAAAATTGGGAATCAAATTTTTTTTTTATGATAATAACGTTAGTATTGGTTAATAAATAGATTTCAATGCAGTAACCAAATAAATGGAATAAGATGAGTATATATTGCATAGAAATGAAATGATAAATTATTGATGTAATGGAAGATATAACCATGTCAATTATGCATATAAGGTAATAAGGTAATGAAACCGAGGTAAATTAATTAATTGAGACTTTAAGTAAAATTAACGTGTGGAATTGACCAAGGTTCAATAAAATGAGAATTTGATTGGTTATATTTATTGGTTGAGAAATGTAAATGTGTATTTGGGGAATAAATTTAGTCAGACTTAAGTATTGAATTTAATTAATTAATATATATGATAAATGATGATTAAATAAAAACCCAATACTCTATATATATGTATAATATTTGAGTGAAAATAATAATACACTTATAAATGTGGAATTAAGAGTTTACAACAACTATTTTAAGTAAAGAAATTGTTCATTCAAGTAAATTTGAAACATCGCAATAGGTGTAGATTAAGTGTTGCGTTAAATAAATTATAAAGGAATAAATTTATAGAAACGTAGGAACGGAAGAATGAACATTATAGTAACGTAAAACGTATTGTAGGATAATAATTAAGTATAGGCTTGTAAATTAGATGTATGACAATAAATTTTGTACGTAAATCTTTCTATTAGTTGATAAGTCTTATTTTGATCAATTTAAAGGAATACACTAAATTTTGTAGTTAGTACGGAATATTGATGAGTGAATGAATAAGATGAAACAAAGGTGGAATGTATTAGTTGAGGTTTTAAGTTATTTATGTGATAAGTTACCAAAATTATAATTTTATCTAAATACAGTAATTTATGCAAACAAAAGATGAACATTTTGAAATATTACCACAGTGATATATAAAAGAAACGTTAACTATGTAGTTGGAGAATAATTGATATATTTTGAGTTGGATAATAGAAATCAAGTTATTTATATAATTAGATTTAAGATGAGAGTATAAGTATATGATTAAATAATTGGGTTTTGCGAATAAAATTTATAATTCCCAAATAATAAGAAAACGCAGAGGTTAACACTGCGAAATTTATATACTTATAAATTTTAATTCACATCCAAGCTTGCTAAATTATTTGGAATTGATTGGATTATATAAGTAATGAAATTTGGCCAATATTTAAAGTTGAAAGAAAATTTGGATTTTATGATTTATTTTAATTTATTTAATAAATATTAAAAATAGCCATTTTTGTCACGGACTCGGATTTCGACGAAACTAGTTTCATCGGATCCGTAACGGTGAATTATAATAATGTTTCAAGTTTCGTTGCGATCGGACTTGTCGTTTGATCGTACGGACTCGAAACGCCTTGAAATTTACGCATTTTGAAATCAATTTGAAATTTTTATTTTTTTAGCATAACTTCTTCATACGATCGAATTTGGTCGCGAAACTTTTTCCATCGCGTTCAGAATATTTTGAAACACCTATTTGGATATATAGTTTTAACAAATTCGACTCCGGAGGCAGAACGGACTTTTTGGGCCAACTATCGTTTAGCACGTTCGTTATCCGTACCCACCTAGCCTTCTTTTATCTGTCTATATATTTGCGATTATAAACCCTACTCACTCCTTATTTTCATTTTTCTATACGTACATCTCCTTCTCAACTCCTCATTCCAATGGCAGAAAACCTAATTCCCAAATTCCAAAATTTTATTTCAAAAAAAAAAAAAAAAAAAAAAAAAAAATTTTGTGGATCTGCAGCAGCTTCTGGTCGCGCTTCGGGTTTCAGAGGAGAAAACCCTAGAGCAACTTCGGGTCAGGAAGAAAATGACTCGGGTCGCTCCGGGTCGTTTTGGCGAAAACTCCAAGCAAGCATCGGGGAAATGAGGCGGCGCCCCGAAGTCGAACCCGAAGTTGACCCAGGACCAGAATTTTTCATTTTTCAAATTTTCATAACTTTTGCATACGAGCTCGGATTCACGCGCGGTTTGTTTTGCTGGGATCGTATCGGAATTTCTGACGTTTTGGCACTGGTTTGGATGAATTTGGAGACTGTCCAATTTTTGGGTTTAAATTGGATTTGAATTCAATTTAAATTCAAAAGGTGAGTGTTTTAACCCACTCACAATTACTAGAAGCTTTTATGTTTGTTAAATAAATTTTAGAAATGAATAGAAATTTATTTATGAGCTTTTGGCATGTTATTTCATTCATATCTGTTGAATTGCATTTTATTGAATGTAACTGTTAATTTAATTGATTTATTGCGTGTTAATTGGCTGTTAGAAATTTTTGGTTGCATATGAACTGCTAGTTAACAGTTATGTCAATTATCACTGAATATAAATTGTTAGATTAATAGTTGAAAAATTTAATTTGAATAAACTGCCAGTTATCACCTGTTATATATGATCATATATATAATTGTTATTGATTGATATTGCTTGATGTTTGTGATTGGATGATGGATGTGTTATTGAAGGGATGTTTTATTTGATATCATTAAACTGCAAGTTAGTATGCATTTTTCATTTCATTCGGGATTGCGGTTTGAAATGATATACAACCGCAGTTTTATTTTTTAAATTGCGGATTGAAATGATAAATATCCGTATCACTTGACCATAGGATAGAAAACTATATACAGACACCGTGGTCTATATATAACTATTTTTAATGTGATTTCTATGGTTTGGATGGAATACGGTTTATAAAAATCTTAAATTTTATACTGAATAAATGTTTTCTTCCATAGTTATATGCATATGAAGTTGAAATTTTGAAATTAAAAGGTGAATAAATTTCTTTATTAAAAATGGAAGAAAATTAAGAAAATGGAGTTTGATGATTATATCCTATGTTTAAATATTAAGTTGGAAATTTTAAAGATATGATATTTATAATTGGATTTTTTTCCCAAAATATTTTGAAATGAATATTCTAGTAAAAATTGAATTTGGAAATATATATATATATATATATATATATATATATTTTACTAGAAATTGAAGTCTTATTAATTATGGATTTTATGTGAATGGTCAAGATTAATTAATAGAATATTGATTTTTGAAAGGATAAAAATCCAACTTTAGTTGAAATATTAATGCTCCAAAATGGATATAAATATATATAAAATTGAAATGGTTTTGCGACTTGAAGTAATATTTTGGATTTTGGTTTAACTTTAAAAGAAGAAATATTTGGAAAGCCATGTAATTTATTTCTTTATAAAGCAACAGTAAAGTTAAACTTTTTTTTAATTCGCATACCGTTGAATATCCAAACCATTTAGTTTTGAAAATAATGGTTTTAAAATGCTATGGATTTTCGAAGAATTATGTTGAAAGTTACAAACAGAATATTGGTTACATGGGATATTAAATAATATAAAGTGACATAATTTTTTGGAAAGGAATAATTTTATTTGGGATAAACGATATCATATTGTTTTGGGTTTTAAAAGAAGAAATGATATCGTAATATTACGGTTTGAAATGGATTATATTCTGGTTTTAAAAGTATAAACTATTTTTAAATGACCGCGGTGTTATAATAACGATTGGTTGGCAAAGAGACCGGGATCGGATATGGACATACTCTCTGTCGATACCGAAAACCACTTTGACTAACCGTGTACGCGGTGGAGATTCCAGAATGAAGTAGGTGGTGGCGACGTTTCCTGTAAGGTAAATACGTGGACCCAACTCCCGTGAGTTGGCATAAGGTGGCTAAAACAGGAGCGATTCTCAGGCCAATGAGGTCATTCCTCTGATCGGACGCTCCTCTTCGATATTATAATTTGACTTGGATTTGATTCAGTGGCCACTTCTATATTTTGATTTTGGGGAGTTAGTCCGAGGTGGGCGGTAACTGCGGCTACGCGTTTCCACCAGCCTGGATAGCAATTGGTATATCTACCCTGGCATTGCCTAGTTGTGCCGTGTCACCTACCATATCGCGCCTTGTACGAGTTTGGTTTTCTCCCGTAGCCCGTGTGGTATCCTCTAGTGGCTTCCCGATCAGGAGGGGCTATGATATTGGACGGACTACTGGGACTATTACGTGTTAAGGTGGAAAATGTAAAGCCTTAACGCTATTTAAAAGTAAGTTTATTTTATAAATAGACACTATTATAATAGCGCAATATACTACATAGTAAATAGTTTAACGGATCCTTAGGAGATGTAAATCCCGAACATCTCTTGAGTTACTGTACTCATATTTATATTCTGTTTATTTAACTCACATAAGATATTCTAGTCTGACTCGGGTGTGTTTTTGTCTATTCAAATTCGCTCGGGTCAGTCCGAGCATTTCAGGATAGCAGATTTTAGCTTTGGAGGACGAAGACGAAGAATAAGTATTATGTTATATATAGTATTACACCACACTCTTTCTATTCCGCTGCATTGCTTGTATTGGTATGTGTAACTCTGATATTTATTGTAAAAGAAGAATCAAGCTTTTGTAAACTGTTTATGAACTGTATATTTGTTATTATATTTTATCCTTCCGCTGTGAGATTCTGTTTTTGTTTTATTTCTTCTCTGTTTTTCTTATTTACCCCATAACAATCCGCCCTTGCGTATGCTTTGAATTGGCACGTGTGTCGGTTTAAAGTGTGCAAAAAGGCGGGATGTTACAGTTGGTATCAGAGCTTTGGTTTAGCGATAAACCTTGGCTTTGTGGGGTTTGACTCTTTGTTAATAGGGTAGAATTATCCTATGGGAGTCGCTGAGTGTATATATAAGAGAGAGCGTACTTGTTAGTATTAATAAAAAGATTTTAATATTGTGTTAATCTGTTCCGCTTTGTATTTATAAATTCTGGTTGATGCATGGGACGCTATGTCATCAATAGGGATTTCTAAACACTTAATAGGACAGACCGACATAATATTTGTTTTTAATATAGGTGAATGAAATAATTTGCCTATTATATTTCTATATATAAAAATAGTTTTATAAAGATATATATATATTTGGTTGCTATAGATTGGATGTTAGGCAATAAAAATATTTATAATAACTGAAGCTAAGTGAAATTATAATAAATCAAATTTGGAGATTTAGAACTTAAGTCCGGGATTTTTGAAAATTTGCTTTCAAAGAATTTGTGAAATTTATTGATTTGGTTTATAAGTATTTTCTTATATAAATATTTCGTATAAATTGGAAGAATTGTTTTAAAGAAGATTTTGGAAAAGAATTAAATTCTGTACTTTCCTCTCTGTCGCTGGAAAATAAATTCGGTGATGACGGCCGCATCATCGACTTTCATTTTCGAGTTTCGAAGGGGAAAGGCCACTGTAGTAAATTCTACTGCAGATTTATTTTTGAAATTTTCTAAAAATTTTCTTTTATTGTTCTAAATATAATTAGAGATATAAAAGTTGTAAGAACTTATTTATCTATTATTTTGAAATAGATTAAAATTTGACCCGGTATTTAATTCTAAATTTTTCCGTTAATTAATTGTTTAAACTTTGTTAGTGAAATATTAAGTAAGAAAGTTAATGCTAGGGATAAGGGAAGTAAAAGTTTTTAACTGATAAATAATGGAAAAGATTTATTGAAGAATGAATGAATTGAAACCTCTAATTGAAATAAGAGAATAACTGCAAAGCTATAAAGAGGAATTTGCATACATATGAGACAAAGGGTAATATGAATAAACATTAAATTTAATTAAAAGAATGGAGATTAAACTTGTATAAGTTCAATTGCAATTTCCTTAACATAAATAACTTACCCAAATATAAAAGTTGAAGTGTTAAATGAGAAACTGGAATTGAATATTTTACAAGTAGGAATTTAGGAAAAATGAAGTATTCAATAAATTACTGTTATAATAAGAATTTATTGGTATAAACTTAAGTGATAATTGAAATTTTACCCAAATTAAAGGTGAGTATTATTAATAGGTGATTTTAACTTAAGTAAATAAAATGAAATTCTTTAATAAATAAAGATTGATGTGTACGGTTATAAACTTAAGTATGTTTTAAAATGCTACTAGTAATATAATAAAAAGTAGGTAATATAAATAAATGTCTGTAAACCCTAGATAATGAATTAATAAGATCCTTTATTTATAAAAATGGAGGTTTTAAGGTTAATAATTTAAGTGTAAGTAGAGGGTTACTGTAATTAAATATAATAAAACGTAAACATTAAATAAAGGAATGAAATTAAGGGTAAGTTGAAATTGTAATTTATAAAACGAATATATATTTATTGAACCATTAATAAATAAAAAGGAATGGAGAAGAAACTTGTAAATTTTCACTTGCATTCTTAAACATACATAACTTACCATATAATAAAAGTTGCAATGTTAGTAAGAAGATGTAAGGGGAAATCTTACAAGTGAAGCTTGAGGTAATTAAGGTATTCAATAAATTTGCTGTTATAAATGAGAATTAATTGTATAAACTTAAGTTAAATTGGAAATTTTACTATATAAGAAAGGGTAAGTAGTATAAATAGATGATATAAACCTTAGTCAATAAATTGGAATACAATATAATGAATTTTGTAACAAATGGAAAATGAAAATTGTAAGAAACAAAGAAATCCCTCCATAAATGAAAGAAAGAAAATAAAACCACTGAAGCATGAAATAAATGTATAATAAGCTATTGTGGTGTTGATTTGAATTGTTTGGTTGATGTATGGTTGTTGGGTAAGGAATTTTGGAGTTGTTGGAGGAACAATAATCTATCTCTATTCCATCTAAGACTGTTGAGTAACGGATGCACTTGATAGTTATTTCTCACTCCGTAAAATTTCATAATTTGAACCCGAACAACTAACGGTTGTTGATTGAATGATTGTGGTTTGTGGTGTGTGCCGTTTGTTAAAATGTATGGTTGTTGCATTTGATTTGGATATGAATGATTGAATCTACCCAAACATTTCACTGTAATATAGATATTTAACTTTTAGATTTTATAAGTGAATACAGGGGTTGGAAGCAACTGCTACTGCTTTTGGTTCCAAAATAATAAGCGTATTGCCCGACAAATAGGTACGTTTCCGGATTACGTATAAAGCGCTATTTTATATATTTTCCCGTGTTGGGATATTTTATTTTGGATAATATATGTAATATATTTGTATATTTGGATATTATATTTTCTCCAGAGTCCCTCCGTACAAAGGAGACTCTGCCAAAAATTTTCGTAAATTTTGGACTTAGAATTTGGTTAAAGATATTTTTCCAACTTTAATAGTTCAAGTATTAAAAGACATAATGATTATAAAACAAGTGTATTTCATTAAAGGAAATTAATTTAGTAAATTATTGTTATAAGTTAATATTTGAAATTAGATATACTGTTTTATTCTTCCTTCTCCCTTCCTTTCCCTTTTCGGGGACGAAAAGTTTTGAGTGGGGGAGAGTGTAAAGACCCGTTAAGTTCGACCATTTAAAATTGTTTGTTTAATAGGATTTTGTAATTTATTTTAGTTGAAAGAATAAAGGTGGTAGATAAGTATTAAAATGAAGGCTAGAATAAATTATATAGAAGTGACTTAGAAACCTATTTAAAGACATTTGAATAAAATTCAAATGAATTAAGTAGAGAAAGAAAGAAAAATTCTTACCTGTACATAAAATTTAATATGGGAATATTAAACCAATTTAATGCAATAAAAGATTGTGAACGATAAATTGAATAGATTAAGAAACCCTGTTATTGCAAGTCAATAAATTTGTAAACCCTAATGAACATCTCAAAATTTATAAATTTATTGAAATTTAAGACATAGCATAAGCGTAGAACTATAGGTATGATGACAAACTTTTATAAATTGTCTAATTAAGGGTCAGCAAATTTATTTGAAAATCAAACTCAATTAAGGGTAAGTAATTATGATGGATTGATGGCATAAACGTTACTAATTTTTATCATAGTAACGGAAGTGCAGATGGAAGGCAACTGTAGAAATTTAAGTACGTATTAACAATTGAAAGGGACTGTCGATTGAGTGGAGTACTTTAGGTTGTCTTACTAAATTTAGAATTTAACATAAGACAAATAGAAATAAATCAATAAACGTATAGATTTTAAGTTTATTATGATGAATTATTTTAGTGATATGACTTAGAATAAATGAAATAATTTGGGTTAATTGGTATTTAATGGAATTAAAGGTTGCAATATTCATAGGTAAGGATTTAGATGAAATAGATTGATGTATGAAAAATTTAATTTGATAAATGGCAATTAATTCCTTTAATTTGTGCAATTAATGTATGTTTAATTGATAACGATAAAAAGTTGATTTTTTTCAGTGTAACCAATGTAAAATATTATCATAGCATGATACTTGGTTTGAATAGAAGGATTTGATTTAATGTGAAAATTTTTGTTCTAAGTATTGAATAAAATTGGGAATCAAATTTTTTTTTTATGATAATAACGTTAGTATTGGTTAATAAATAGATTTCAATGCAGTAACCAAATAAATGGAATAAGATGAGTATATATTGCATAGAAATGAAATGATAAATTATTGATGTAATGGAAGATATAACCATGTCAATTATGCATATAAGGTAATAAGGTAATGAAACCGAGGTAAATTAATTAATTGAGACTTTAAGTAAAATTAACGTGTGGAATTGACCAAGGTTCAATAAAATGAGAATTTGATTGGTTATATTTATTGGTTGAGAAATGTAAATGTGTATTTGGGGAATAAATTTAGTCAGACTTAAGTATTGAATTTAATTAATTAATATATATGATAAATGATGATTAAATAAAAACCCAATACTCTATATATATGTATAATATTTGAGTGAAAATAATAATACACTTATAAATGTGGAATTAAGAGTTTACAACAACTATTTTAAGTAAAGAAATTGTTCATTCAAGTAAATTTGAAACATCGCAATAGGTGTAGATTAAGTGTTGCGTTAAATAAATTATAAAGGAATAAATTTATAGAAACGTAGGAACGGAAGAATGAACATTATAGTAACGTAAAACGTATTGTAGGATAATAATTAAGTATAGGCTTGTAAATTAGATGTATGACAATAAATTTTGTACGTAAATCTTTCTATTAGTTGATAAGTCTTATTTTGATCAATTTAAAGGAATACACTAAATTTTGTAGTTAGTACGGAATATTGATGAGTGAATGAATAAGATGAAACAAAGGTGGAATGTATTAGTTGAGGTTTTAAGTTATTTATGTGATAAGTTACCAAAATTATAATTTTATCTAAATACAGTAATTTATGCAAACAAAAGATGAACATTTTGAAATATTACCACAGTGATATATAAAAGAAACGTTAACTATGTAGTTGGAGAATAATTGATATATTTTGAGTTGGATAATAGAAATCAAGTTATTTATATAATTAGATTTAAGATGAGAGTATAAGTATATGATTAAATAATTGGGTTTTGCGAATAAAATTTATAATTCCCAAATAATAAGAAAACGCAGAGGTTAACACTGCGAAATTTATATACTTATAAATTTTAATTCACATCCAAGCTTGCTAAATTATTTGGAATTGATTGGATTATATAAGTAATGAAATTTGGCCAATATTTAAAGTTGAAAGAAAATTTGGATTTTATGATTTATTTTAATTTATTTAATAAATATTAAAAATAGCCATTTTTGTCACGGACTCGGATTTCGACGAAACTAGTTTCATCGGATCCGTAACGGTGAATTATAATAATGTTTCAAGTTTCGTTGCGATCGGACTTGTCGTTTGATCGTACGGACTCGAAACGCCTTGAAATTTACGCATTTTGAAATCAATTTGAAATTTTTATTTTTTTAGC
Organism: Allium cepa; assembly: GCA_030765085.1. NCBI lineage: Eukaryota > Viridiplantae > Streptophyta > Magnoliopsida > Asparagales > Amaryllidaceae > Allium > Allium cepa. The sequence continues at coordinate 212,207,432 of CM060934.1, forward strand.
ATAACTTCTTCATACGATCGAATTTGGTCGCGAAACTTTTTCCATCGCGTTCAGAATATTTTGAAACACCTATTTGGATATATAGTTTTAACAAATTCGACTCCGGAGGCAGAACGGGCTTTTTGGGCCAACTATCGTTTAGCACGTTCGTTATCCGTACCCACCTAGCCTTCTTTTATCTGTCTATATATTTGCGATTATAAACCCTAGCCACTCCTTATTTTCATTTTTCTATACGTACATCTCCTTCTCAACTCCTCATTCCAATGGCAGAAAACCTAATTCCCAAATTCCAAAATTTTATTTCAAAAAAAAAAAAAAAAAAAAAAAAAAATTTTGTGGATCTGCAGCAGCTTCTGGTCGCGCTTCGGGTTTCAGAGGAGAAAACCCTAGAGCAACTTCGGGTCAGGAAGAAAATGACTCGGGTCGCTCCGGGTCGTTTTGGCGAAAACTCCAAGCAAGCATCGGGGAAATGAGGCGGCGCCCCGAAGTCGAACCCGAAGTTGACCCAGGACCAGAATTTTTCATTTTTCAAATTTTCATAACTTTTGCATACGAGCTCGGATTCACGCGCGGTTTGTTTTGCTGGGATCGTATCGGAATTTCTGACGTTTTGGCACTGGTTTGGATGAATTTGGAGACTGTCCAATTTTTGGGTTTAAATTGGATTTGAATTCAATTTAAATTCAAAAGGTGAGTGTTTTAACCCACTCACAACTACTAGAAGCTTTTATGTTTGTTAAATAAATTTTAGAAATGAATAGAAATTTATTTATGAGCTTTTGGCATGTTATTTCATTCATATCTGTTGAATTGCATTTTATTGAATGTAACTGTTAATTTAATTGATTTATTGCGTGTTAATTGGCTGTTAGAAATTTTTGGTTGCATATGAACTGCTAGTTAACAGTTATGTCAATTATCACTGAATATAAATTGTTAGATTAATAGTTGAAAAATTTAATTTGAATAAACTGCCAGTTATCACCTGTTATATATGATCATATATATAATTGTTATTGATTGATATTGCTTGATGTTTGTGATTGGATGATGGATGTGTTATTGAAGGGATGTTTTATTTGATATCATTAAACTGCAAGTTAGTATGCATTTTTCATTTCATTCGGGATTGCGGTTTGAAATGATATACAACCGCAGTTTTATTTTTTAAATTGCGGATTGAAATGATAAATATCCGTATCACTTGACCATAGGATAGAAAACTATATACAGACACCGTGGTCTATATATAACTATTTTTAATGTGATTTCTATGGTTTGGATGGAATACGGTTTATAAAAATCTTAAATTTTATACTGAATAAATGTTTTCTTCCATAGTTATATGCATATGAAGTTGAAATTTTGAAATTAAAAGGTGAATAAATTTCTTTATGAAAAATGGAAGAAAATTAAGAAAATGGAGTTTGATGATTATATCCTATGTTTAAATATTAAGTTGGAAATTTTAAAGATATGATATTTATAATTGGATTTTTTTCCCAAAATATTTTGAAATGAATATTCTAGTAAAAATTGAATTTGGAAATATATATATATATATATATATATATTTTACTAGAAATTGAAGTCTTATTAATTATGGATTTTATGTGAATGGTCAAGATTAATTAATAGAATATTGATTTTTGAAAGGATAAAAATCCAACTTTAGTTGAAATATTAATGCTCCAAAATGGATATAAATATATATAAAATTGAAATGGTTTTGCGACTTGAAGTAATATTTTGGATTTTGGTTTAACTTTAAAAGAAGAAATATTTGTAAAGCCATGTAATTTATTTCTTTATAAAGCAACAGTAAAGTTAAACTTTTTTTTTAATTCGCATACCGTTGAATATCCAAACCATTTAGTTTTGAAAATAATGGTTTTAAAATGCTATGGATTTTCGAAGAATTATGTTGAAAGTTACAAACAGAATATTGGTTACATGGGATATTAAATAATAAAAAGTGACATAATTTTTTGGAAAGGAATAATTTTATTTGGGATAAACGATATCATATTGTTTTGGGTTTTAAAAGAAGAAATGATATCGTAATATTACGGTTTGAAATGGATTATATTCTGGTTTTAAAAGTATAAACTATTTTTAAATGACCGCGGTGTTATAATAACGATTGGTTGGCAAAGAGACCGGGATCGGATATGGACATACTCTCTGTCGATACCGAAAACCACTTTGACTAACCGTGTACGCGGTGGAGATTCCAGAATGAAGTAGGTGGTGGCGACGTTTCCTGTAAGGTAAATACGTGGACCCAACTCCCGTGAGTTGGCATAAGGTGGCTAAAACAGGAGCGATTCTCAGGCCAATGAGGTCATTCCTCTGATCGGACGCTCCTCTTCGATATTATAATTTGACTTGGATTTGATTCAGTGGCCACTTCTATATTTTGATTTTGGGGAGTTAGTCCGAGGTGGGCGGTAACTGCGGCTACGCGTTTCCACCAGCCTGGATAGCAATTGGTATATCTACCCTGGCATTGCCTAGTTGTGCCGTGTCACCTACCATATCGCGCCTTGTACGAGTTTGGTTTTCTCCCGTAGCCCGTGTGGTATCCTCTAGTGGCTTCCCGATCAGGAGGGGCTATGATATTGGACGGACTACTGGGACTATTACGTGTTAAGGTGGAAAATGTAAAGCCTTAACGCTATTTAAAAGTAAGTTTATTTTATAAATAGACACTATTATAATAGCGCAATATACTACATAGTAAATAGTTTAACGGATCCTTAGGAGATGTAAATCCCGAACATCTCTTGAGTTACTGTACTCATATTTATATTCTGTTTATTTAACTCACATAAGATATTCTAGTCTGACTCGGGTGTTTTTGTCTATTCAAATTCGCTCGGGTCAGTCCGAGCATTTCAGGATAGCAGATTTTAGCTTTGGAGGACGAAGACGAAGAATAAGTATTATGTTATATATAGTATTACACCACACTCTTTCTATTCCGCTGCATTGCTTGTATTGGTATGTGTAACTCTGATATTTATTGTAAAAGAAGAATCAAGCTTTTGTAAACTGTTTATGAACTGTATATTTGTTATTATATTTTATCCTTCCGCTGTGAGATTCTGTTTTTGTTTTATTTCTTCTCTGTTTTTCTTATTTACCCCATAACAATCCGCCCTTGCGTATGCTTTGAATTGGCACGTGTGTCGGTTTAAAGTGTGCAAAAAGGCGGGATGTTACAAGTTTGGAATCTTAGAAAAATAGTTTTAAGTAGTTTAAAAGTAGTTTAAATAATTAAAATACTTAAAATACTTAAACTCTTAAAATGGATGTGAAATAGATAAATTAGTTTAAAATAATTTAAATCGGGTTAAGTAGATTTAAAATAGATTAAAACAGTTTAAGTATCGAAAATGGTTTATATAACCGAGTAATTTGGAAAACAAATAAAACAGCTTCAAAACGAATCCATTTCAATTTATAACTTCCCAATTCAAATCACTTTCAATTTCCATTCTACCGATTCAATTTCGATTTCAATTCAAAACAACGTCAATTTTAACTTCGAATCAATTCAATTCTGCATTCACCTTCAATTTATTCAATTTCAATTTTTATCGATTTGGAGCTTGATTTCAAAATATCCATTTATAACACTTAACAAATTTTCCATCAATATTCAAGTTTAAATACAAATTTCAAATATGGTTCAATTCCAAGCTCGATTTCAAAATATCATTTTTATATTACTTTTACTTAGTAATATTCAAAGCTCGAATTAAGGTTCAATCTTTAAACAAATCAAATTTTGAAATTCAATCATATCCCAATTTTTAAAATTCCAAAGTCTCCACTTAAATTATTTAACAATTTCTTTAACCAAAATTTATTTCAACATTCCAAACTCAAATTTTCGATAAATTCGATTTCTATTTATAACTTTTACATCAAACATTTAAATAAATTTCAAATCGACGATTTTAAAAATTATTAATTTAGCCAATTCGGTGTCCGTATATAATTTTCTATCCTATGGCCAAGTAATTATTTATTTCAATTAAATGTCAGGGATGAATATATATCACTTAAATTAAATCACAGTATCATATGTATGCATAACAGGATATATATAAGCAAATAAACATCCAAACATTCAAATATCAACCAATAGCATCCATCGAAATACATCATCCAATAGGCAATACAATTCATGGCAATTTCATAGTTATCGATGTCAGGTAATTAAATCGCAATTCAATTTCAATTTTAATTTCAAATTTAACTGTCAATTTAATTTTCGACGGTTAATTCAAATGACAATTAAATTATATCAAACAACGACAAATAAAATTCATATCACTTCATAATATCAAATTTAACTAGCATAAAAATTTTCAGTACGTTGTGAGCGTTATAAAACACTCACCTTGATTTTACGATTTTAAATCAAATCGAACGACGTTCGATTTAACTCAAAATTTTCTCTAGCTCCAAATGATTCCAATCCAGTTCCATTGCGTAGTGCTCGACAAAATGATTCCATCGCAAAAGGTTTCGCCGAATTCCGACCTCGTACGAACAAGTTATGACATTTATAAGTTTACACAAATTTTTATATAAATTAATATAAACTTTAATTTTAATTTTACCCTACAACATCATAGCCGTTGATTCATGCCCCCTAGATCTGAGCCGCACTTTCTCCTTTCCCCTTCTTCTTCATGCGTTCCTTTCCAGATAATAAAACACGCAACCCATACACGCCCTAAAACCCTAATTGGCCGCCCCCAATCCATCGACTTCCAGGACGATCGACATATACCACTTCGAAGAGCATCTCCTACTCCATGCTCGGCCAGAACCAAGTGCAGCTCGGCTTCCCCTAGACCCTCGAAATGCGTGAAAAATGCAGTTGCTTCCATTGCGTTTTGCCGTCAACCTGTGGCTCCGTTTCCGATCTCCACCGTTGGATAGCTAGATCTTGATGCCCTCTACAACTTTGTAGTTGAGAGTTTTTGCTAATTGTTGATGGATTGAGAGGAAAGGAGGAAGAAGTTTCGAAATTTTCTGGCCATTGAAATGAAAGTGGCGGCTAAGGGCTGAAACCCTAGGGTTTTTGCAAAACAAAGAAAGTGGGGGTCATTTTATAGAAAATCGCCAAAACACTATTCATCGAAAATTTTCCGAACTCCAAACGAAGCGTGCCGGCTGGCGTTTCTAGGGTTTACCCCACGTTCCGAACACAATGCAACAGGTTTCGGAAGCTAATTCGATCGTATGTGTGAGTTACGGTAATAAACGATCGATTTGAAATTAAATCGGTTAATCAAATTTCTGTGCGTTTGGGCTCGTCCCGGACAAACGGTAAATCCGATTGGCTCGAAATTTGAAACCTTACAATAATATGACATTATGAATCCGATGAAACTGGTTTCGTCGAAATCCGAGACCGTTTGAAAAATGACTATTTTAACTCGCCAAATTAATATTAAAACAATTTCGATGCGTTTCGAGCTGCCACGGTCAAACGACAACTCCGATTGTTACGAAAATTGAAATCCGATAATAACTAACTATTACGGATCCAATGGAACTATTTTCGTCCAATTCTGAGACTGTTCGAAAATTGGCTATTTTTCAGTCGATAATTAAATATTAAAATATTCAATTTTCACAAATTTACTTTTAATTCGATTTTAAAAGTTATACAACATCATTCTAACTTTAATATGATAAAATAAAATTTTACAAATCATTTTTAATCATATTAAACCCGTTATTCAATTTATCCAATAAATTCAAATTTTAAAATTTTATTAACTCTATTATAATCCCAATATAACTTACATTCACTTTGGAAACCAATTTGAATCATATTAAATCAAATTTCAATTATTCACTCTATTTTCATAAATTAAATTTCAATATCAAATTAATCGTATCAAATTCGAAATTTAATTATTCAAACATTTCTAATATTAAATTTAAACAATTCTGATTATTCTTAAATCACTATCTTTTGAAATATTCAAAACGAACTTAAAATTTAGCTTTTGAAAGAACTAAAATTATAGAACAACCATTTCCATTAAAACAGTTATTCAATTCCCGTTATTCAATTAATTCAATAGATTCCAAATATTAATTTAAACAATTTAATTGTCCAATATTTGACGGATTTCAATATTGGATTTTTAAATAAAATTTCATTATCAGCCGATTTACTATATTACATCAAAGGAACTCTACATTATTATAAATCAACAGTTAGAGATAATGCACTCAACTAATATATGAACTTTCATTTCAATTTCAATTGGTTCACAAATTCAATTCGACTAACTAAATGAATAGGTAACTTAAATAATTATCACCGTTAACTGTTAATTTTTATAAGTTTATTATTTACAAACAAGCGTCACAATTACCTATACAATACAAATTCATTTAATTACCTTTGACTACATATCATTTCGATTGATTTGGGATTTTATTCAATTCACAAATAATTAACTTAGATAAAATCTTGTTGCATTTCATTCTAGTTATTATTATTCCAAACGACTTACAAATTTTTTTCTAACACTAAATCACGAAATCTTATTAAATTAGCTATTTTATTATCGAAAATTTACGGGTCGTTACAATATATATATATATATATATATATATATATATATATCTGTGCGTGTGTGTGTGTGTGTGTGAGTGTATAAAACATTTTAGTATAATTACAAATGCACTCCCTCGCCCAACGATACAAGGATGGAGTTCAAAATAAATATAGAGATTCAAATTTGATGGAAATCAAATCAAAGAGAATTTTGATTCGATAACAAGTTCGAAACAGGAGATAAGATAATTCAATTAATAGAATCGGGAGATGGATAAGCTTATTTAGTTCATGGGCAACCTTAACCGCATCGACCGTAACTTCAAGAATAAAATTGATGCTGAATTTCAAGGTAAATCAACATTCGATCTCAAGAGATAGAATTCAGGCATAGCGGAAGATAGATAGCATCGTGAACCGAGGATACGGAAATCTCGGGTAAATCAGTGCCACTGTAAATGAGTTTCACCCCTTTACAAATCAACTTGAGATTGGCGAGACCGCGGATCCACTATAAAGATCATTCGAAGTGGAGTTATAGATACTCCAAAATTAAAAGAAGATGAATAGTGAGGGACAAGAATGAATGTTGGAACCGTAGGGAACGTTCCCAAATTCAAAGGAATCAAGTCAAAAGGAAGAGTTTGAAACTCGAATGAGAGTGATTCTGTAAATACATTTACCCTATATGCTAAGTTTTGCCTAGGGCTATCAAAAGCTCTAATACCAGCTGTAACGACCCGCTATTTTGGACTATTCGTATCCGCACATATCGGACTTGAATAATTCAAAATACCGAATTGTTAATTTAAATTTTGCAAAACTGAACATATACAGTAAATAAATAATCGCGGAATCACAGACACAGAGTACTAATATGCAGCGAAAACAAAAGATAGCAGTTCATGAAGCTACTATATATATAACAGAGTTAAATAAGTAACAACAGAAGTCTCGAATATAATAGTCAAATACAAGAATCGGAATACATCACTGGAATCAACTGGATATCTGAAAGCTGGATTGATAGCTGCATCCCCATGTGAAGCTCCAACTCCAAAGGTGAATCTCAAAAGCTGAACCACTCAGTCTGGCTCGAGCGTAAAGCAAAACACAAAATACTCGAGTCAGGATTAACATTCTTATATCAATAAATCCAACTCAAGTGAAATAACAATTGAAATACAATAACTCAAAGGGCGTTGGAATAACCATCCTTTAAGGATCCGTTAAACTATCTACTATGTAGTAGTGTATGCTAAGTAGATAATGTCTATTAGTAATATAAAATATCAAAATAGTGTTAAGGCGTTACCATTATCCCACTTAACATATTTTATATAAGTGTTATAGTCTATACAGCACTGTAAACTCTACCGTAAACTAGTGGGATATCAGGGAGTACTCCATAGGTATGACACAAAGCAAATTCGTAGTGGTCGCTTATATAGGGATACATGTATGACAAGGCACATGAGGCAATATCCAAGGTAGTGAAACTACCGTTTGCCTGATCCGGACTGGTGAAAACGCATCGCCGCAACGATCGCAATACCGTGAAACAACACTTCCAAAATACGAGAGTGCACCAATCAATAACAAGTAATGAGTAGTTTACGAAGAAGTGTGTTCGCTCGAGGTGGCTAACCCCATTTGGCTCGGCACGGCTCCTGTTTTAGTCATTTCAATTTGACACAAGTGTCAAGGCCATCCATTATCGTTCTCTTTCTTCGGTCATCACGTACATCATTCCAACCACTTCATTCTGGATCATCTCCGCGCATAGTTATTAAAGTAGTCTCGGTTTAGACGGCGAGTATTCCATTTTAGAAATATATATAATTAAAATAAAATCTATACATATCATTCAAGTAAATATTTCAGAAAAGTTTGTACACATAATAATTTATGCAAATAATTATACTTCATATTCCTTCCAAAATTTCCAAATCATAATATATATACTAATATATATATATATATATATATATATATATATATATATATATATGCAGACTTTAAAATAGTGCAAAGAAAAATATGTACGTAACATATATACTTGGATGTACAAGTGGACAAATTTCACCAATGTTAAAATAAAATAATTCTAAGCTTATTTTAATATAAAGACATATACATATCAATTTCAATTTTTTTTATACAAAATGTATCTTGTATACAAACTAACTTATGTATAAATTTTAAATGGTACAAATATATAAACTGGGATTGTAACATAGAAACAGCAAAACAAAATATTATAAAATTTATACAACTATCACTAACAACCCAAACATATTATACTCATATTATACTTTATCTCAGAAACTACATATACAGTGCATGCTATCAACAAAGATACTCCTACAAACATAGCCATACAGTTGTAAATATATATAATATAATATATACTGTAACCAAAATTTCAAAACTCCTATATACTCTTGTAAACACATTGTATATAAATATTTCAACTTGTATAATTAATATATAAATAGTACACACCAATGTATAAATAAGATAGAGAAAGGGATAGATGCTTACGGTAAGGGAGCAAGACAACTGAAGTTCATTACTGGTGGTCGAAGGTGAAAGGCTACTTAACGGAGATGAATGAAGGAGCTCAGGCTGGCTGTGATCTACGCGGCAACTTGCGGTGGCGGAGGGCAGTGTCAGGGAGGGGAACGCACGGTGATGGTGATGGGTTTGTGTGAGGTGAGGCTGGCCGGAGGACGAAGACATGAAGGAGGTGGCGAGGTGGATCTGCTGGTGGTTGTTCGGTGGTGCATGGATTTGCTGTTTGTGGAGGGTGGGGTATGAGTGGCGGAACGTTGCTTGGCTGTAGGTAACTGATGTTGAGGGCTCGAATAGCTGGGTGGCCGAGCTCAGTTTCGGTGAAGGGTTGCTTGAGGATGGTGACGTGAGTTGCCTTGGTGGCGGCCCTCGATGCTCGGCTAGCTTGGTGGAGCGACCATGGCTGCTGCGGGAAAGGAGAGGCGGAGACCAAGGTGAAGGGGTTCGGCTTTGGACTGTTGCATGCCAAGGTGGCAGAGGCGGTGATGTTTTTCAATAAGTAGGAATAAGGGGAAGGCAAAGAAAATATAAAAGAAGAGGAAAGATGAAGAGAAGATGGTTTTAGAGGAGGGAGAGTAAATAAAGAAAAGGGAGGAGGGGAGAATGTTTCAAGAAGCCAAAGCAATTATGCATGCAGAGATAAACGTATTGGTTTTCAATAAAACTAATTACACGTTACATTATTTTTCACAATCGAAGCCAAAGCAATTATGTGAATAGAATATAGGAAAGAGTGAAAGTAAGACACGAGAATCCAGAAAATAATAAAAGCAATTACCGTTGGGAAAATTCGAATGGACGCGGGAATTAAAAGAATAAACGTACCGGTACTGTGAACCGTGACATGGTTTTGTCGCGTATGGGACTTCAAAACACAGAAATGAATATACCACAGAGATCAGCACTAGAAGACGATTAAAACGATATATAGATATCAGTGATTTGATTGAATTATAAAAATTTGAATTTTCTACTAGCGGAAAATGCAACAAAAACGCAGAAAAATAAGATCGACGGAGCCAAAGAATTCCGAATTTTAAAAAACGAAAAATGACGTCTTGCTCAGAACATGATTTACGAATTGATTTAATGCTTAGAGAAGAACCGGTGAGTAGGCTGCCAAGTGGAATGACCCCCACCGAGATCAGAGAATTAAGGTACAGTTGGAGGATTTAGAAGGCAAGAGTTTCATCCGACCAAGCAGTTCGCCATAGGGAGCTGCTACTGTGTTTGCTAAGAAGTCGAACGGATCGTTAAGGCTATGTATCGATTATAATAAGTTGAATGAGAAGACGATAAAGAACCGATTGCCATTGCCGAGAATTAACGATTTTCTCGATCAGTTAACTAGAGCCAAGGTATTTGCTCAACTAGATTTGGTGACAGGATTTCATTGGCTTAGAGTGGCGGAGGATAGCATTCCTCTAACGGCGTTTAGGACAAGATATGGATCATACGAATGGTTGGTTATGCCATTCTGACTGACTAATGCGCTGGCATTCGTTGTGGATCTGATGAATAAGATTTTCCAAGAACACTTGGATAAATTTGTGTTGGTCTTCATGGATGACATTCTGATATACTCTAAGGATGAGAAGGAGCATGAAGTTCGTCTTAGGGTTGTGCTCGGAACGTTTAGGGAGCATCAATTGCAGGCTAAGTTTTCGCAGTGTCATTTTTGGAAGAAGGAAGTGAAGTTCCTTGGTCATGTCGTCTCAGATAAAGGGTTGTCTGTAGATCCAAATAAGATTGAGGCGGTGAATAATTGAAAGAGACCCGAGACGGTGACCGAGATTAAGTGCTTTCTCGGATTGGCTGGATATTATCGAAGGTTTATAAAGGATTTTTCATGAATAGCTGCACCGATTGAGAGAAATGCGGATTAAGGATCTTAAGGCTAAGGATAAACACTAGAGGGAGGTGAATAGTGTTTTAGAGAATTGTTAAATCTTTTTGAGTTTTTGTTAATTTAAACCTAAATGTATGCAATATTCAGACACAGATATGATCACAGAATCAAACACAAATGCTAATATAAAGTAAAAGCAGTAAAGGAAAGAACAGACCAAATTTAATACTTGTTCGGAGTTACCCCACATCTAGTCCCGCACACAAGTATAGATTTCCTTTCAAAAACAATCTTTACAATTGCACCCTCGATTTCAAGGCTACGAGGTATACCCTCCAGAATGACAATCCTCTGGGTAGAGATACTTGATTTCCCGGGCAACAAGTTCACCCAATTGATTTCCAAGGCTACAATCACACCTTTTACACTTGATTGATTTCCAAGGCTACAATCACACCTTTTCTCGCTAAGTTAATTACAAAAAGTCTATAACTCTGAATAGCACTGAGGATCTTGTTGAGATAGTGATAGAGAATCAAACCAGAGATAATCTAGTTAGATTCAATGTTGATTTCGGCAGAGTAATGATAAGAATTTGTATTTAGAAATGTGGAAGAAGAAGAGGAGTGAAAAACTGAAAAAATTGTCTTAAAATTCGTTGAAACTAACACCTATTTATAGAGGAACAACAATCATGTCCATTTGTGAAGAGTTATGACGAATAGACACTTTTTTTTAAATTTAAATTTTGAACTCAACTAACACTATGTCGACATGAGGTACACGAGTATGTCGACATCTCAAAGGGATTTTAGGTGTTTTGATTTTCTTTGAAAATAACCTTTATTTTATATTAAAACTATTTTACACTTTATGAATATACTTGACTATATTTAAAATACATAAGTATAAAGAATAATATATACAAAAAATTTACTATAATTTTATATTTAAAATCTAAGTATAAATATTTTAAAAGTTAAATATATTATATTTAAAAGATAGTTTAAAATTAAGGATAATTTGATTTTGAAATTAAAGATTATTTTAAGGCTAAAAGTATTTGAAATCAGGATAGATGTTTTGATGTTTTAAAAGGAAGGTTTTGAAATCATTTTGAAAACAAGATATAATTTTGAAAAATCATTTTGAATAAAAGGTTAGCGGATACCAAACAATGTTCCATTAGATTTTTCGTAGGTTCCATCCTACTTAGGGTTCCATCCCTTTAACAGGCTCGAAGTGGATTCCGTTCCACGAATAAATTGGATTTTAAGATGCCAGTGCTTTTCTAGGAGTTTTAAAAAAATTTATAATTAAAGAATAAATTACTTGAATTCTTGAACTCTTGATAATCTTGATACTCATGAGTCTTCAAACTTGATATCTTGAATCTCTATACTGTACAGTCTTCATTCTTGATACCTGCATGGTTAAATCCTACATATACATATATATTTGAACTTATACTATTATTATTTATATTTTATAATCTATTCTAAGGTTGTTGTCATCAAAACCATCATCTCACGGACTAACACCGATGACTAAGCTTATGCGAAAAGGTGTGAAGTTTGTATGGACTGATAAGTGTGAGGAAGCATTCTAGACCTTGAAACACTTATTGACACATGCGCCGGTGTTAGTGGTTCCGGAGGGGAATCAAGATTTAGTTGTTTATACTAATGCGTGTGGAACTGGATTAGGATCTGTGTTGATGTGATGAGTTAAAGTGATTACTTATGCTTCTAGACAGCTCAGACCACATGAAGTTAGATATCCAATGCATGACTTGGAGTTAGCCGTCATTATATTTGCTTTAAAGGTGTGGAGGAATCATCTTTTGGGAGAGCAATTTGAGTTTTATACCGATCGTACGTCATTGAAAATACTTGTTCTCTCAGAAGGAGCTGAACATGAGACAACAGAGATGGTTGCAGTTTATTGCTGCTTACGATTTTGGAATTGATTACTCACCCGAAAAAGGAAACAAGGTGGCTGATGCACTCAGTCGGAAAAATCAAAATGCATTATTGGCTATGATTGCCGAGTGGAAAGGTTTGAAAGCATTGTCAGCTTGTAATGTGCAATTTAGATCTGGGATGGTTCTAGCACCGTAAGTGCTATATTGTCATGTTTAGAAGTTAGGCCGGTGATGATTGTGAAGATAGCTTCTAAACCGGAGGAGGATCCAGTTTTGGCTAAGTGAATCAGAAGGTTAAGGGATGGAAGAGAGAGCGATGACATAAAGGATTTCAGTCTTGACCAAAAGGGGTGGTTGAGAAAGAAAGGAATATTGTGTGTTCCTAATGTGGAAAACATGAGGAAAGAAGTTTTGGATGAGTGCCACCGTTCGAAGTTCACTATCCATCCAAGGGGAATGAAGATGTACTAAGATATGAAGAAAAGTTTCTTCTAGAAAGGTATGAAACGGGACATTGGTGTGTGTGTTAAGTAATGCTTGAATTGTCAACAGGCAAAGGCTGAACACCAGAAGCCTAGCGGATTGCTTCAATTGTTGGAAGTTCCGTTGTAAAAGTGGGGCTCTATCTCTGTGGATTTAGTTGATGGGTTGCCAAGGTCTAATAGAGGGAATGAAAGTATACGGGTCATAGTAGATAGACTGACTAAGAATGCCCATTTCATTCCGATAAATTCAACTAGGACATCACCTAATTTGGCCAAGTCATTTATGAAGAATATAAGCAGACTACACAGGATTCCTTATAGTATTGTCAATGATGGAGATTCTTTGTTTACTAGTGAGTTCTGAAGAAGTCTACAAGAAGCTTTTAAAACCAAGCTCAACACGAGTACCGCTTGCCAACCACAAACTGATGGGAAAACAAAAAGAGTTAACAAAATCATGGAGGATTTGTTACGAGCTTGTGTATTGGATTTCGGGGGGATCACGGGAGGACCATCTTCATCTAATCAAGTTCTCGTATAACAATAGTTATCAAACTAGTATTGGGATGACACCATTTGAAGCTTTGTATGGAAGACCATGCAAATCTCACGTATGTTGGTTAGAGACCGAGGGTAGATTGATTCTTAGTTCAGATTTGGTGAAGGAAGCTGTAGAGAAGATTGAGTTGATCCGAGCTAGGATGAAGTAAGCTCAATCTAAGCAAAAAAGTTATGCTGATAGAAGAAGGAAAGACTTGGAATTTTCTGTTGGGGAGTATGTGTTTATTAAGGTTTCATCGATGAAGGCTGTGATTAGATTTGGGAAATCAGGAAAGTTAGCACCTACAGTTTTGGAAGATTTAGTAAAAGAACCAGATTTGACTATAGTTAGAAAGCCGATTCAGATTATGGCTAGAGATGAGAAGAAGTTGAGGGACAAGACAGTCAAGTTGGTAAAGGTTCGGTGGAGTGATGATGCTAGAAATGATACTAGGTAAACGGAGAGCATGATTAGGGATACTTATCCTGACTTGTTTGACGTATGTTTTACCGTTGATTATTTTGTGTATACCTTATCGTAATTTCGAGGACGAAATTCTTTAAGGTGGGGAGCCTGTAACACCCCATATTTTTATAACATTATTTAGGATAATTGATTGATTAAATTAAATAAAATAATGTGAAGATTAATATGTTGAGATTTGATTAAATCAAAGGTAGTCGTGCCATAATAGTGTGTTAAGTAGTATAAAATAACCTAAGCAGAGGTGTTAGGAAATAACAAGGGCAATATGGGGAATAGGTGGAGTTTATACCCTAAACCCATAAGGTGTAGAAACTCACATTCATTTCATTTCACTCAAACTAAAGATACTAAGGCCGGCCATCACACTCTTGAGGACAAGATTAAAGCTAGGATTCAAGAGAAGGGGACAATCTACTAAATCAACATCAAATCTCACATTTATAATCTCAAATCTAAGGTGAATAATTACTACATCCCTTTTTCTTTTAATATTCGGTTTTAATGCTAAGATCCGAAATGTTTTTGGCAAGTTTATGTCGTGTTTTGATGATTAAAGTGGAATATATTTATTGTTTGGTGAAATATGTATGTTCATACTTGTTTTATGATATGTTTGATATCAAAACCCATTTTGATGACATCCAAATGCCTTGAAAATTTAATATAGGTTAGAAATGATATTTCAGAGATGGATTTCAATTTTCATAATTTTTCGTATTATGATGGATTTTATATTAATTTTCTATGAAGGAAATTGTCTATTGGGTTATAAATTATTTTTGGCTAATATAATAATTATTTTGGGTTGAAATTTATATATGTTAGGCAGCATATTAAAATAGATTTTCTAGAATTTTTTCAGATTTTTCCTAAGTGTTTTAATGGATATATAAAGTTATTTAAGGTATGAGACTTAAATGTTTTGTATATATATTTAAGGAGAAGGGGCATTTTGTAAAATAAAATTATTATTTGAATTTGAAATTTGCGGTAGTATTTTTGTAAAAAGCAATTGTTAATCAATGAGAATTTGTTAGAAAGGTTAGTCAATTAAAAAGTTACCTTCTCTAAGTTAAAAATAAGAAAATCATGCTTTTGGCATGTTTCGGCCATTTTAGGCATAATTCCTTCCGATCCACACCTTTCTCTAAATCGAAAGGATTGAATCCTTTGGCAAGGATAAACCAATTTATATGGTATCAAGTACTTGGTGCGTAGTGAATTGCATAGAGTCGAAGGGTTGTAGTCGAAAGGTTGATGACTAAAGAGGTTGGGATATGTTTGTTTTATAAACCAAAATTTTCACCTGCAATGCTTTCGGAATAGAGCTTTCGACTTGATTGCTTTTGATCAGGTCAAAATATTTGAATGAAAGGTTTTAAACCTTTCAACACGGTCGAAAGGTATTGCAGCAACTTTATTTTGAAACCTTCCAGCATAGCCAAAAAGCTACCGCTGTTTTATGCAAATGTTTTTTTTGAACCTGCCGATGGAATCGATGGGTTTACTTTGACTGATTTCAAAAGGTTTACTTGTTTTAAAAGAAACTAGCCGCTTCTCCATGCTTTCGAAAAGAACCTTTCGACTTAGGTGATTTATCTTTGTTCTGTAAGTTGAGCGATAACCTAAAGCTTTCAAAAGAGTTGTTTTAAAAGATGCTTTAAAGCTTTCGAAGCAGAACTTAGACTTAGCCAAAATGTTGTTTCCAATGAAGTAGAAAGGTTCTAAAATAAGGATTTCCTCCTATTTTAAATTGAACGCAGAAAGTTTTCGAAAGGTTTTAGAAATCCAATGCTTTCGGAAGGTTTTGTTTACTGAATGTTTTAAAAGGGGTCGAAGGCGAAGCTATCAAAGAGGCCTAAAGCCAAGCTTTTGATGGAGTCGAAAGGTTACCTCTCAAAGGGGTCGAAACGTTTTTATTTCTAAATGATTTCGAAAGGTTTTAAATGGAAGGGTTTCCAATGGTTTTCTAAGGCAATGTTTCAAGTGTTTTAAATAGGATATCTAAGGTTTTATTGCTTTCGAAAGGTTTTAAGTTCAATGGGTTCGAAAGGTTTGAGGTTCAATGGTTTCGAAGGGTTGAGTTTCAATGGTTTCGAAAGGTTTTGATTCCTTAAGGTTCTAGGGTACCTATGAAAACAATAAATGAATATGACCTAAGTTAGGGATACTAATGGAAATAGGTTAATTATGGGGTTGACATTATACAAATGGAATTATGGGGCTAACATGATACAAATAGATTCATGGGGCTAGCATGAATCAAATGGAAAATTCAAATAGAATCATGGGGCTAACATGATGCTAATAGATTCATAGGGCTAGCATGAGTCAAATGGAAAATATAATCATGGGGCTAACATAATATAAATAAACTCATGGGGCTAACATGAAATAGTTAGATTCATGGGGTTAGCATGAATCAAGTGGCAAAATGATGGGTTCGTAGTCATCCTAGGAAAACTATATGATGTGAGATGGATAGTCTACATTAACTTAAGCAGAATGAATGTGGAATAATTTAACTCTAATTAGGGACGGGGAAATCTAATTGTTTTCAAGTATGCATATCACCATAATGTTATATATATATATATATATATATATATATATGTTTTAACCATTGTGGATGCAAGATCCTAGAATATGGTTTTATGAAGTTTTTGTAAAAGATATGCTTTAAAAAGGATGTTAGTGAGGGGAAACCCGTTCCGCTATGCAGCGTGGTCTCACTTAACATGTTTAACCGGGGTGTATAGTATTATTTATACCAGACTTTATGTCTGGCTCGAAGTTTATATTTTCCTCCTTAAACTCTCGGGTGCTCAAAATTAATTTTAGTAGGCTGAGGGATTAAGTTCTTTTTCAGGTTTTAGTAGCATGACGAATAAGCTAACGGAGGCATGCAGGAGGCGAACAGATAGTTATTTAGGATTTGCAGATCTTGTTATGGTTTGATGTATTTCCGCTTTGGCTGTATTAGGTCTGTTATGACCATATGACTTTGATCATGCAAGGGGTTATCCTCATATACAGCTCTTAGCGTATTTTTAATTTTTATCAGTACCTGGGAATGATTTGGGATTATGTGTTGTGAATGTGAAACAATTGGTTTTGAAATGTAATGAAGTAAAAGTTGTTTTAGAATCTGTGTTTTTTTCATATTCATGTGCTTCTGATATTATTGATATCAATAAGATAGCCGTATTTAGTCAGCAGAAGCTAATACTATAGATGACTGCAGCTTCTATAGTGCTTAGTTTTGGGCATCTAGATAGGGGATGTTATATGTCCTCTAAGTACCGATAAAACGCGCCATCAACAAGATGCGACTCCGACGACGTTACTAATGAATGGCAATGATAAATGAAGGCTTTGATAAGAATTTACATCCTTTAGTGGAGATATGGGCAACGATTGGCCACCAGTACGCAGTACGCAGTAGTAACATTGGAAGACGTTGATAGAAAGCAGCATCACTTTGGAGGGTGGCCTTGGTAAAATATGGCATTAATGAGATGCGATGTTGGTTGTATCGACATTCATTGATGGCTTACTGTATTGATTGTAGTTGATATCACTACTTCCCTGGAGGGACGCGATGTTGGTTCTATGCGGTATTGATAATACTCGGTATCATTTAAAAGACGACATTAAAGAGCGGTGATATTGGGATAGAAGTAGCATCAAAGAGGCGAAACATCGTTACTGTATGGCTTTGGTTGCAGGTAGTATCAATGATGAGCAACGTTGATAGGGTGCGTCACTGACGAGTTGCGACATTCATATTATTTTCACAAGTGGAAGGTCGTGTTGATAAGTTGCGAATTCAATGGGTTGTAATATGGATGGAAGGCGGCATCAAGGAGATGAAGTATCAGAAACGTACGTTATTGGTCATATGCGGTACTGAATGAAATTTATAAAGCATGGCATCACTTCCATCTTGAAAGGAGGCATCATATTCGTGTCTCATGCCGCATATATTTGAGGTTAATAATGGTGATAACATGTATATGTATATGCAACATGAAATGCAATTGAACCTATCCTAAGGAAAAGAGTAGGTGGTCCCCTGATCCAACCGACCTTCGGTTATGCAAGTGCTCATGCTATGCATCCAAATGTATGCAACATCCTAAGTAAGTATACTTGAATTCTAAATGTATGCACAACCATACAACCCATATGCAACATCCATATGGATAAAATTCACTAACTTAGCAATAATCAAGCATCCACATGTATCATATCTAAAAAGCTAGATAATAATTACATATAATGTGAATGTTTATGTACTACCTAGAGGATATACTATCCTAAACGTGTCAAAAAAACAATTTAAACAATACATCCATTGGCATCCATTAACTATGAGATGTCATAATGACATGTTTGCAACCATTCGTACCATCCAATGGTCTCTACCAAAGATACAACCTAAGTACAAAAGTAATATATGCTTTTCTAACTAAAATGGGAAAGTACCAAAAAGGAGTTCGGGATTGGTAGCTCGGGATTTCTCCTTAAGCTCCTATGTACTATCAAACATATTTTCTCCCTACTAGACTTTAACTTGTTTAATTATTTTATTATAAAGTGGATTTGTATCATGCCCAAAAATACTGGTAGGTGCATGGCGGACAAGGGACTCACCTATCCTTTTTAACTATGCATAACTGACACAACTTGACCATGGTAACTGCATAACATAGACACTTCCGTAAGAACTTAATGATGGCTCTCCAATAATTTAGCCGTGTTTCATCTTGCCTTGGGGGATTTCCTACTTTTCCGTTACCTATTTTGGACTCAAATCCATGGATTGCCTCATATGTCTCCTATTAGTACTTGCTTCTCTGCCTACTTTCTACAATCCTTGTCTCTCTACAAAATAAATCCATCCATTTTTTTCAAATGCACTTCTCATCCTTTACCACTGGCATAAATCTTTAATTTTAATGTTTATGCATAGGTAATTCTCTACAATCAATTCGACTAACTCAAATGGTGTCATCATGCACAATGCTAAATAACTTAAGCATAAGTATGCTCCCATGAAATTGTAGCTCTATAAAATCCTCAATGCACAAAATACTGTCTTACCTCATCCAGTGGTATACCTATTCATCTCTACTCCTAGATATCAAGTGAGACAACCCTAATGTGGATAGTGTCTCCTTCCATGGCACTTTCTACTTAGCTCTTTGATATTTCTCCACTTTACCTATGGGTATCCAAACTTGGTGATTTTCAAGTTTTTGAAAATAGCAAAACTTCTTTTCTAATTTGATTTAGCTTAAATCATATCATTTTACTTTTGAATGGTTTCTTTGGTCCTTTAAAAATCAAGGTACCTAGGTATCACGTTAAGAGCCTATAAGGATTCATTCTAAGTTCCACAATTGAAAATTTGGTCTATCTTCCCACTCAACCTTAACAATAAAAGTCCTAAAATTAATTGAAGCCATAACTTAGAATCACTCTAGCCTTGGTAATATTCACCTTAGTGTTATTTTGTTCGCATACGACTGAATGTACAAACTGTGTATTTTATGCTATTCTTCCATGAATTTCCTTAAGTAAATAGTCTTCTTCCAATTCGAAGGATAATGGAGAAGAATCCTTTTTATCCCTTCCTTCAAATTTTATCAAAAATTTCCCGATCTAGTTTTCTATGAAATTTGCCTCTTCATTCCCAATGCATGCAAATAATAATATTTGTTCTTAACTGAGACCCAAATCCTTGAATTAATTATCCCTTGCAAAATCTTGACTATAATCTTATCTAGGATACTTTTGCGGTTTGAACTTCCAAAACCTTACCATCTCTTAATGTTCTCCTATAAATGAAAACCTTTCTGTGAAACATAACCTCTTATCACATTATTCCAATTATTCCATGGTTGTGACAACTCGCTTAGAAATGATGCCTTGCCATTTTAATCTAATAACATGATGACAAATACTTTGGTTTATACCTATGGATTTCTATATTTTAATGCATTGGAATTACTTCTCTTCCAAAGAAAAGGTCGACTGTGTAAATTTTTATCTCTTATCCAAAAGGATAATTTGTGTTACGTTTGGAATTACAAGGAATTATTGTTTCTCAGTAATTGAAATAGGCAGTATAAAATACAATAAATATCCTTATTTTATACACCTCTCTCTTTTTGGTTGTATTCCTTATCATTCCAAATGATACACTTTTATTTATAAATCTAAACTTGATAATCCATAGGAATTTACATTGCAACCTTTTATATTGCAACAAATTAAAATACTACTTAATTCTCATTTCCAATTTATCACCGATTTCAATTATGCCTATTAACCTACATCAATTATCCTACAAAATCTGGGATCATGTAAAGCCCAAAAAAAGTTGTTGTGATAACTTAATCTACATTTTATCTGCACGTCATGCAAATCTAAAAATCTGGAACTATCACATGATCCGTAAGTTTCCAGGACTACAAATACAAAATATTTTCTAGATTCAAATATGTACAAATTTCTAACCCTACAATTCCAAGATTTACATAGGCATACTTGAAACAAGTCTACAATGATAGAGCCCAATAAGGTAACACTGTCCGTAGGCTTCTGTGGAGACCAATTTCCACCAATATCACCACATAAATATACTGTTGGAGCTGCTCTCCCTCTAATAAGTCTTATCATTCATGTCCACCAAGGTCGCCTGTGGCCTATAAGTATCCTATTCTCACATATACGGTACCAACTTTGATGCTATAGCACCAATCTTACCATTCCAATTTAGGTTGCCTAATGAAATTATTATCCCGCCTTTTGGTCAAGGCCGAGATATCAACAAATTGGCTAAAAAGGATGGATATCAAGATTGAAGATCGATTGGGAACAGGGCTATGGTCGATACCGTTAAAATCGAACTAAACTCCAATCAAGGTGGGATCGATAGGGAATGATAAACAAGGATCAGTGAGGCTACATTTCGAATTTCAGGTCAATCAGAGTTCATATGATCAAGTTATGGATGGATCAATATTCAAAAGAAATGGGCTCGCATCAATGTGTTCATATCGATCGTTGCGGTATTGGTTTGGATCGATTCGGTCTTCGAATTGATACATCTCATATCGATGCACTTTGTATCAATCAGTTGACTCCATGATGAATTCAGGGTGATGGATGTGGATTTTGTATCGATACATACCTATCGATTGGATGGATCCGACAAAGAAAACTAATGGATAAGAAGCAATGGTTACGCAGGTTTGGAGAAGCATTTCATATCGATCACTTATTCATCGATATGGAGGGCACACATGGAAGGGGCTATATTGGATGGATATGTAGGAAGGAGCAGAGGACGGATATGAAAAGCAGCAAGCGCTCATAGGCTATTTCGTAACGATCGATACGAAGGAACCGGTCAAGGGATGGAGCGCATAACATGGATCGCTGCGTGAAACTCGGATCGATATGAAGCGGTTAAGATGGAATGCAATACTTGGATCAGTACGAAAGGCATGGATACGGTGTATGGATACAAAATATGATGGATACAAAGCTCTTGATCGATAAGAAGGTTTCGGCCTACATTGGCAAAGGCAATCTTGGATCGATCATAACTCTCAAACCACAAGTCCAAATGCTATGAAATTTTCACAGAAGCTTTCTTATGCACTCAAGAGCGTCCATGATCGATCTCAGATCCATTGGGCCATTTTTGGATAGATACGAAGGCAACATGGATCGATTGGGGATTGATCCCAAACAACCCCAGATCGATCCGTTGATCTATCTACGCATGAGAAATGGTATTTCGAGTTTTGGGGCAGATATTTCCAGATCTACTCCTATAAATAGCACCTCCATGGCAACTTCATGGGGATCTTCTTCTTCTATTTTGGGATAAACTCTGCCATTTTGGTTATTGATATTCAAAAGATTGTAACTGTAATCACAATATAAAGGATAGAAAAGGATTAATTCAAAGTGAACGTAGGCCGAAGATAGCTGAACCACTATAAATCTTGTGTCTTCTCTTACTTTATTTCATTTTAATTTTTTTATTTCTTCATTTTTACTCTCTACATTATTTGGATCTGAGATCTATGTTTGGATATTGAGGATCTGTGTGTATACACTGGTGCTTTCCTTACTTCTAGGGTTTGTGACTAATTTTGGCGCAATCACTTTGGTGCTTTCACTGAGGGGGCTAGCACCCGCTATATTGCATTCGAAGTTCAGATTTGAAAAGCTAAATGATGGGATCTTGGAGGACCCATGGTTAGGCAATCGACAAGGAGACAAGTGGTAGAAAGGAGAAATCAAGAGGGGAGTCAAGAGGCATCCTCTGAAGCCGAAGCAGATCAGGCATCCATCTACATCATTAAGCATGAGATGCAGACTATGATGGATTCTATGCAGGAGTAGTTGATGAAAAGACAAGAGGAGATGATGCAGAACCTTCTCAGGCAATTTGGACAAGCAGGAGCAGCAGGAGCTGTTGGAGCACAGAGGCATGGAGCTGGATCAGAGGGACTAAACATGCAATCAGATAGAGCATTTCAGTAGAGAGAAGCCCCTAATCAGCAAGTAGCTATCAATCTGGATGGATCTATACTCGAGGGCACACCACCGTATCATGATGGACCGGTTTATGGAGGAATACCAGGTGACGCAGCACAACATGGTGCCAGTAGGAATACAGGAGTGTGTGACGAGGAGTATGTGCCAGAATTCCCTAGAGGACTGGGGGGGAACCCTTGGTGGACAACCTTGGATTGGCTGAAATTATCAGGCGAACAATATGCGGAGGTCTAACAAACAAAGATCTAGAAGTAGTAAATAGGAGTCCATTTACCCATGACATCAGAATGGGTAAGAATCCGCTAGAGTTCAAGCTACATATTCTGGAAATATAGAACGGTAGGATGAATCCTACCGATCATTTGATGAGGTATACAAGACACATAGAAGTGTTGGGAGCATCGGAGGAGGTTATGGCCTGGTGTTTCCCCATGTACTTGATGGATATAGCCAATATATGGTTCAGGCACTTGGAAGATGGATCTATTAAGACATGGACAAAATTGGTGGGCAGGATTTTGAAGTAGTTTTGGATTCATATCAAGAGGCCAAAGAATACGATGACACTGACATCGGTAAAGCAGAGGACAAGGAAGTCACTTCGAACTTTCTTAGCCCGGTTTAATGTGTCAGTTGCTTCGGTGGATCGGCCGGGTCCATCAATGGTTCTAATGGAGGCAGTGTCAGGAGTTTGGGACAATTCGGATTTCAAGATATCGCTGATACGTGATCCACCAATGGATCTCGAGGAATTCTTTCCCGAGGCTGAGAGATTTCTTCAGAAAGAGGATGCAAGCTTGGATATGAAACCAAAGGAAATAAACATGGTTAAGGATGGAGGACCATCCGCTGAAAGCTCGGATAAGGATAATGGGAAGAGGAAGTTAGATGATGACTCTAGCAGGGCAGGGAAGCGTTAGGGGGAATCAAAATTCTCCACTCCATTGGGTTTCGGCCTACATTGGCAAAGGCAATCTTGGATTGTTCCAAACTCTCGAACTACAAGTCCAATGCTATGAAATTTTCACAGAAGCTAACTTATTCACTCAAGGACGTCCATGATTGATTTCAGCTCCATTGGACCGTTTTTGGATTGATACGAAGACAGGTTGGATCGATCAAGGATTGATTGTAAACAACCCCAGATCGATCTGGTGGGCCCATCGACGCATGGGAAATGGTATTTTGAGTTTTGGGGCAGATATTTCTAGATCTACTCCTATAAATAGCACCTCTATGGCAACTTTAGAGGGATCTTCTTCTTCTCTTTTAGGCTAAGCTTTGCCGGTTTGGTTTTTGATATTCAAAGGATTGTAACTGTAATCACATTATAAAGGATATAAAAGGATCAATTCAAAGTGGATGTAGGCCGGAGATAGCCAAACCACTATACTTGTGTCTTCTCTTACTTTCTTTCATTTTAATTTTGTTATTTCTTCATTTTTACTCTCTACAATATCTGGATCTGAGATCTATGTTTGGTATTGAGGATCTGTGTGTAAACACTGGTGCTTTCACTACTTCTAGGGTTTGTGACCAATTTTGATGCAAATAGAAATCAAGGAATTGATCCTTTTCACTTAACTCTCCATATAAGGATTGAAGTAGACCCTACTTGGCCCTTTTTACACTTCAAACCGATTAACTTTTTACATTAGTAGCATCGTTAGATAAAATAAAACATCTCAGCTAACTCTTTCCTTATTCGAAAATATGTTTTACCCATATAATACTTTTCACACTTCGTTACATAAAGAATCTTCGATTCAAACCATACTTGGGTAAAAAGATACAAGTTGGTTCTCATCTTCTACTACATGAATTTTGACCTATATTTTGCCCTTTCAATTCAACTGTTAATTGAAAAGGTCACTAAATTCTTATGTTTCCTTTTTATCTCTATCCCAACCATTTCAAGGCTTCCAAATTCCATAGTAAGTTCGGTCCTAGTGTTCTATTTAATCATATTTTCTTTTAAGTTTAAATGATAGTCATAATATTTTCACCTTACCCTTTCAAATTACAACCTTTGATTTTAACTTTATTTCAGCGGAACTAATAAGTTTTAGCACTGTAAACTCTCTTATCATTTTAATCAAAAATTTCCTTTTTACTAAGATCGTATTTTCTTCTTTAATTAAATTATCAAAAAACGGTTGAGCTTATTTTAGCAAATGTACGTAAAACACGCCATTTTAAAGATAAATCATAAATAAGAAATTTTCACAAAACTTTTTTTAAAGAAAATGTGGTACTTTTAACTTATTATATTTTTATTTTAGAATTTAGCAAAAACATCAATAAAAGACACTTTCAAGTACTAACCATTTTTTATTTATAAAATGAGTTCAAAAGTCAGATCTTACATACTTCTCGATTTTTTTCTAAAAGTCCTATAGTTAAAAGCTAAGTGCATATTGAGGGCAAGCATGATAATGCGCATAAAAGACAAAACAAAAGTTTTAAAACCGTTATTGAAATCACTTTTAATAAATTCTCTAATTTTACTTTTTTCCACAAATTCCATAAAGTCTGTTTGATTATTTGATATAAAATCATAGATAATTCTTTCTCCATTTAAAATATCAAACATCCATAGTTTCTAACTTTTTAAAAACATTTTCATTGGTTTATCACTTAAATCGGAGTAGATAGTAGCAACCATATTACCTAAGCCCACTTGTATCTAGCAATGCTTTAGGTGCACGAGGTTTCGTCTTTCTTTTCAAAAATGGTTAACTCAAGTATATTTTCCAGTAAAATGTCAATCATTAATATAGAAATACTCTAGTCATACCTTTAAATAAGTAGGAGTCCTTACGACTACTACTCATATGAGAATAAGGTTTCTACTTAATTGGTAAATCTACCTTTAATTTGTAAAGTCCTCCTTTGTGCTATTAATATCATATTCCTATTATATGGGTCTCGTGGTACTAGTCTCCTATACTCACCCTTAAGTCCACAATTTACTTGCTACTACTAGTGGATATATAGACCCTCAACTAGCCTTTCTCAATAGGGTGAACCTCGATAAACATGCAAGGTTGTTTTTCACCTCAACTGCTATAACCTTAATATTTATTCTAACTCTCAATTGTCTGCTTCTATAAGAGACAAGCCAACAATTACCGTACGAGTCAAAATATATAGGTTGTTGTGTATTAATACACTTATCAGGAAATTATAATTACATTCCCATAGTCGGGTTAAGCTTATCTTATCTCCCCGCTTTAGATACCATGGAACCATATAAGAATGTTCACGCTTGGAATCTGAGCTGCTTTTCCCAGAGCTATTCCTCCAAAACTTAAACTCATTCTCAATGTCTATAATTGAAAATTACTTTCAACTTTCCCAAAGATAGTACTTGGAAAGAATACCTCATATCATTCTTTCTTGTTATACCTTTATATATATGCAAACCTTTGAAAACTTTTATCTATACGTTCATATATATTCCATTCAAAAGTCCATTTTGAAACACCTTTGAAAAACTTTTTCGAAAACTTCTTTTTTCCAAAACTTTTCAAGCACGGTCTCTCAATACAAAGTAAATCCTAGGGAATCTTAAACCTAAGCACCCATACCAACTTTAATAACCTGCACTTTCCGGCACACCGATCCAAAGGCTAGTGCAATTTTCAGACTCGCATCATGCCAAGCAACACAAGCAATTGGTTTTCTAAAACATTATAGAACATAATTATATAGGTAAATGTTTTCAACTAAATTGGTCACAAACATTTTGAAGAGAAGTAAGTGAAGAAAAACAAAATTAAACAGAGTAAAAAAATCAACAAGTAACAGAGAATCAACTATAATCGGAGATACAAAGATTTATAGTGGTTCGGTGTTGTGTGCCTACATCCACTTTGAAGAGTATCCTTTATTAATCACTTATAAATCTGATTAGAGTAGTAGAAAATAGCAAAACACTTGATTACAATAGAGTCTAGAGTAAAAATCATCATAAAGATCCTCAAAATGACCCATCGGGCCAGTACTTATAGGTGAAGACAACAACCAATCTCTTTGGAATTTCGGCTGAAGGACCTTCTAATCCATAAGGGCCTAGTAGAGGGATCGCTAGGTCCAATTCCCAATGAAAAGGGATCGGTACCAATCCCTTAATCGGTCAATTTTAGGCAGCGATCCCTATGGTGGCTTCCCAATGCAAAAATATGTTTAACCTCCAATTCTCATGTCATTTGGACTGATGGAACTCGAATTATTGCTTAATCCTTGATTTAATACACTTGTACACTGCTTCCTACCAAACCCTCAAAAAGGATGTATGTCGATCCCTCCCATTGTGTCCTTTTTGATCTACGATCCCTAGGTTAGATTCATTAGGGTCCATATACCTTTCTCTATAAATTTCATAGGGATTTGACTTGTAAATCTCGTGATATTGATCATTGTATGCAAGAATGTACTTGAACTTTGATGCACGCCAACCCCTTTTCAGTGAAGCCTGCCGATCCCTCTCGACTAAATATGCCGATCCCTCTTTCATGAGCCGGTCTATATCAATCCCTTTTATTTATTGAGCTATATTCCATGCTTTGAGTAATCTACATTGCACATTTATCAAACCATCCAATCCTGATTTTATACAATCATTTGTACTTGGTTTTTAGGTCCCACAATCATCGCTCTGGTATTATCGTCCCTGATGGCAGCCGACTTTAACTCGTTCAATCAGTTCAATACCAGGCTAAAATGCCGGATAACACCTGCCCCCCAAAGTTCGTCTTGTGACTAACATGATATGCATTGAATCAAAACAAGTTTAAATTGTCGAAGAGAGACCCGATTAGCCTCCTGAAAGGTTGCTGTTGTCAAATTATTTTCTCAAGGTGTTAAATGTCTTATTGATCGCCATGATGCTTGGTTGATTTTCCTAAATATTAATTCAGTTCTATATTCCATCAATTGATATATATAAGTCCGGTTCTATGACATTAATAAGCTTTTGTTATTTGGTCCAGTCTCAAACTAGAAGGTTTCAGGTTTTAATTTCAATTATTACCGATTTCAAAAATTGAACTCTTGGGTCATACACATGCATGCTCATATACACGTTTTTTTTGTTGGCTCCCAGACTTGTTCGTACACTCACAGGTCGTCGTTAATTTTCATAGCATTTTGTATGTACATGATTTCAATAATTCTATGCCTATATATATTTACGTACATACCTATTGCCGATCCCCATTATTCATCATTCATTCTCTTTTTTTCTTCTTCTTTTTGAACATTTTCAGTGATCGACATTGGTTTGACTGATCCTTTTTTTCAAATGTTTACAGGGGTCGGCATACTTTTAGTCGATCTCTCTCTCTTATTTTTCTTTCATGTGCTTGCTTATAGGGATCGGTTCCTAGTCAAGCCCTTCTAATTGTGTGTGATCTCTAAGACAGGTTGCGGCCCCTAATTCCCATATATCTCATGCTGATCCCTCCCCTCCTTGTTTTACATGTTGATCCTACTCTCCTTATATAAGATCCTACTCTCGTTATATAAGCTACCACTCTTTCTTTCTATCTTCCACACACCCAACATTTCTAACTATTCTCCATTCATACCTCCTACTCTGAACCCTCCTTTACTCAAAGAAAACCGAACCCTTCCTCCATTATTCAAACATTGCCTTCTTTCAATCATTTATCGATCAACTTAACTTCTTTCATCTTTCTTTTAATTCGAACCATACTTTTCCTCAAATCGTCCATCCTTAACGCATCTAGGTAGGTTATTCATTCCTAAATTTTTTTCTTTATGATTATATGTTGGATTTTAATGTCCACCATCAATCTCTCGAATCCCTCTTTGCACTTTCTACTATTAGATCGATGACCAAGATCACTTGAAAGAGGGGAAAAGTGGGATTTGGTAGGGTTTGGTAGAGCAAAGGATAGGAGGAAGAAGAAGGGAGCGCTCGGCATAGGGTTCAGCTGTGTAGGAAGAGAAGATGACAGGTTGGATGGAGGTATGGATTAGTGGAGAGTTGATGGAAAGCATGGATATATCGATCCCTTACTTGATGAAGTGGGAGAGTGATCGACAAGGAAACTTCGTGGGAGGATCGGCATGCGAAGTTTAGTAGCAGATGGTGTAATAGAGGGGCCGGTTGTGTTTGTTGTGAGAGAGGGATCGGTAGACTTGAAGAAGGGAAGGGATTGGTACTTCTAGGTTGAAGAGAGGGTTCGATTGAGAGGCTCTAGGATAAGGATTAGGAGGACTATAGGGATCGGCATAAAGATAGGGATTGAGATAAAGAGTCCTTTGAACTTGCAATCTACCAACCTTACTTTTTCAAACAATCATCACTAATTCACCTTAATAAACTTGAAGATACGGTGATGATGAACAATAAAACTTGCATATTCATTATTGAACTTGAGATTCAATAATCAAATCCCTAGAACTTTTAACATATACTAAAGACCTATATATGCACTTGAAATACAAATTTTATACTTCGATATGTCGATCGTTGATCCAAAAGCTTTCACAATCAATCAATCTTTTTGCCAGTTGTGACGGTCAGCAATGACGGGCACTCTGGTCGAAATCCAAAATTTTGTTATTTAATTTCATTTTCTGGTTTAAATCTGTTTGTTTCTACTATACACTTCACTACACTGCACTAGCTCACACTTAACACGAGGGGGGAAAAGGTAAACTTTTGCAACCTCGATTATCTACAGAGTATAACTAATATGGACTCCAGATGCTTAGAGCGTTTAGCTGCTTTGTCTTCCGAACCGGCCTAGCAGTATATCCACCCTGAAGAAAAATCGAGCTTTGCCATTATATCTAGCAAACTTTTTCCTAATCATCAAGTGGAACAAACGGAAGTCTCACTTCCATCGATCAACCTTTTTTCAAATGTTTCGGTCCTTCTAGCAAAGGATATAAGCTCTGCTCCTGATGCTATAGAAGGTGTCATTCTTAGAGAGAACCCAATAGATTCTTAAGCTTATTGAATTGGTGAGGCTTCCCTTCGTAGGCTACATTCCATACATGGAATTCCATTCATAGATGTCTTGGTACCTTCAATAAATGGCAGACCTCACTTGCCCCCTAAGGGGTACACGACATGTAACAAATTTATGTGCTGGGCAGGATGTGTAGCGCCTTTAATTCATTTATTCGAGAGATGCTAAGATATCTTGGAATAGCTCCCACTCAACTCCATCTGAACAGCTACACCTTCCAACATGGAACCTTTCTTCTGTTCATGAGCATTCTATTTCGTCCACCAACTCCTGTGGACATAAGATTCATTTATAACCTTAAATGGCAGTCAGGAAGTAATTCCTACGTTTTTCTTGGACCTTCACCTAACTGCCAAGTCTTAATAGGGGCTTAGAATAAACTCTTTTTGTTCAAACACGAGTGGTTCTATTTTCGGTGTTTATCTGGCTTGGCAAGTTGATGGTTGGAAGGACATAAGTGTTATTTTCATTTCACTCTTTAGTCCGTTAACCGAAGTCATTTTTTAATTTACTAACATCCAGGATTCCTACAGGTGTCCACCCACGTCCTAAAGGCATTAGTTTTTCAAGAGCAGTCTCCGCTATCCATGCCACCCCTATCGAAGACAGGGATATCAAACTTCTTGTAACCGATGAGTTACTATCTTTGTTCGGGCTGTTGTAAGAGGGCCGTAGCATTAGGCTTCCTGAAAGTGCTGCATTGTCGAGAAACATCACAGAGCAAGAAAGGATGCCATCAATCCTACCGTGCCCCCAGCCGAGGGAACTCGGGATGACATTGAAGAAGGTGAGATTAGGGATTCCCAGGCCAATAAACCTGATGACGTTAATGCAGGCCCAAGCAAGGCACCAGTGGTTAAACCGCCAGACGGCAAGCAATCTCAAACACCAACCAAGAGAAAGATGAAGCTAGCATATAAACTTCGTAGAAGAAAAACTACCACAGATCCGGAATATTTCATCACTTCTATTGAAGAAGAATCATCTTTCCAACGCTTGGAAAGTTCACTAAAGGGATTTTCAAATCGCCAAATTCTTGATGATATTATGACATACGACTTTCCAAATATCAATATTGAAGGGCTCAATTCTCTTATTAGGAGCGGTGAAGGCATTCTTCCTACTAATAATGGAGAGAGAACACCCATAAGCAAGGCTATAGCCAGTGGTCTATCGAGGGGAACACCCGGACACTCACGACCATGTGCACTTCACTACACGCTCTTTATTAGTTCTTTACACAATAGTCACTCACATGTTCTCATTTTGTCTTTGCAGGTGCAATGACTCAGTCTTGGGCCTTCGATCGCTTAGGGAGCTCTTCGACTCAATATCGATCTTGTCGTGACTCGAAGTCCAGCAGGCACAGGGAAAAAGACGACGGATGGGAAAAAAGCTATCATTAAAGGGAATCCTCCTCTTCCAAGTGCAAGTCCCAGTCTCAAACATCTCACCAAGGACATCGGCCTAATTTTCATGTTTATAGGCGATACCAGCCTCCCTTCCACGACCCTCCAGTCACCATCACATGAGCAGCACTTTGCTTCTTCAAGCTCTAAGCAAAAGCGGTCTCACCCAATCATCGGTCAAGTTCGGCCTAGTCTTGCGACCGTAGATCGAGCAAGCATCCAATTGCCGCTTTTAATCCATCCATGGCTACCGCTGCTCCAAACACTTATACATCGGAGAAATTGGCCGAGCTTAAGACCACTTTCTTAAAAATCTGTTTTGATGGGCTTAAATTCCTTCCTATAGCACATATGATCCCAGGACATGCGAAAGCAAGTTCTCTCACATGTGTTAATGATGTGTTCTTGCAACATGAATCGTTTTAACACATAGCGGAAAAAATCTTTAAAGTGTCAATCGAGTGACAATATGAAATAGATTGTCTCAAGCTAGAGGAGATGACGGAACAAATTGGAACCTGAGTAGAAGATTCAAAGAAGTCTGCTTGGAATGAAATTAAGAACTTGTTCGATTCGTATATCATCAAATACAATGCCAAAGTCCTTATCCACTGTGACTTGAATTTTCTAAGCGAAGGTTATCTTGAGTCACTTGCTGATGCCTGGGAGCACATCATCGAGGTGAAAAAGAGGGAGCTGGGCAGAGCTGAGTTAGATGAAGAGAAATTAGTGCGAAAGATCCTCCGTGGAAATAAACCCCTAGATCTTGCCACCGCGAGACTTTGATATTTTGACGTTTCAATGCCTTCTGAAAAAGGGAAACAAATAGCCAGATCCTCGAAGGCTGATCCTAAAGGGCCCTCTTCTTTCCAAGCAGCTGGAGCATCGATTTCCTTTGGCCTAGAGTAGGACTTGAGCCATGATCTAGATAAGCTCAGTTATCAATCTAAAGTGTTGTCCCTTATTTTGGAAAGGCGCACTCCAACAACCACCGAGAGACATCCGGATACGAGTATTTCACTTTACTCTACAATTTATGAGAGTTTTGCTCTTTGCGCCATGGTTTTAGGCATACCTCCTTGTTTTAACAAATTTGTCGGTCTTCCGGGTCCTGGTCAAACTCCTAAAAGCGATGCTGCTATGGAGCAACAAGTGAAATTAACAGAAATCCCAATGGCCATTGATGTATCGGGGCCCAATGCTTAAGTCATCAGAGCTCTCGATGATGATAAGATTGAAGATCCGCTCCCATTTGATGTGTAACACTCCATATATTTATAACATTATTTAGAATAATTAATTTTGTAAATTAAGAAAAATAATTTGGAGATTAATGGGTTGACGCTTGATTAAATTAAGGGTAGTCGTGTCGCGTTAATTATAAATCAAATAAAATAATTTGAACTAATGTGTTAGGATATGAGAAGGGCAATATGAGGAATAGGAAAGGCTTATACCCTAACACTTAGGAAATAGAACTCACGTTCATTTCATTTTCACTCAAATGAAAATTATACTAAGGACGACCACCATTATTTATTCTCAAGAGAAGATAAGCTAGGATTCAAGAGAAGGAAGATAATCAACTAAATCAACATCAAATCTCACATCTTATAATCTCAAAGTTAAGTTGAATAATTACTACATCCCATTTTCATATGGTTTTCGGTTTTTGATTAGATCCAAAATGTTTTTGCAAGCATATGCCATGTTTTGATGGTTAAAATTATATATATATATATATATATATATATATATGCTTGTTGATGAATTATATATGTTCATGTTAGTTTTTATGATATGTTTGACATGAAAACCCTATTAGATGACATCTGAATGCCTTGAAAATTTAAATATAGGTTAGAAATGATATTTTAGAGACAGTTTCAATTTTCATAATTTCTATATTGATGTGGATTTTATATAAAATTTCTAGTGAAGAAAATGATTTATTGGTTATAAATTATTTACGGCTAAAATAATTATTATTTGGGTTTGAATTTTTATATGTTGGAAAATGTATTAAAATAGATTTTCTAGAATTTTTTAGATTTTTCCTTGGTGTTTTGATGAATATATAAAATTATTTAAGGAATGGGACTTAAATGTTTTACATATTTAATTAAGGAGAATGGGCATTTTATAAAACAAAATTATTAATTATTTCTGAAATTAGTAGCAGCACTTTTTTGAAAAGCATTTGTTAACCAATAAGATTTTGACAAACAAAGGTAGGTTAGTTGAAAAGTTATCCATTTTAAGTTAAAAAAAATCATGCTTTTAGCATGTTTCAGCCATTTTGGTATCAGACCTTCCGACCCAGACATTTCGACAAGGTTGAGACGTTCATAGCTTTTGACAAGGTCAAACCAATGCATATGGTATCAGGTTACATGGTACGTAATGAATTGGACAAATTCGAAGGGTTCTAAGTCGAAAGGTTAGTTGCCAAAGAGGTTAGGGTATGTTTGTTTTGCAAACCAAAAGCTTTCACTACTTTGCTTTCAAATAAGAGCTTTCAACTTGGTTGTTTTCAACTAGGTCAAATGTTTAAAATAAAGGTTTAAAACCTTTTGACAAAGTCAGGTTACTGCTGTTTTATCATTATTTTGTTTTGAAACCTTCCGACACAGTTTAAGGGTTACTGCTGCTTTATAAATGTTTTGTTTTGAACCTTTGAACAAAGGTGAAAGGTTTACTTGTTTTGAAACAACTGCTTCTCCATGCTTTCGAAAGAAAGGTTTTGAGTTAGGTGACTTATCTTTATTTTTCTAATTGAAGAATAACCCCAGCTTCCGAAGAAGTTGTTTTAAAGGCTGAAGCCCATTGCTTAAAAGTTAAGTTTTAAAGCTTTCGAAGCAGAGCCTTCGACAAAGTCGAAAAGTTACTTCCAATGTGGTCGAAAGGTTTTAAAAGTAGATTTTCCACTTTTTATAAGTTAAACCCAGTATGTCTTATAAAGGTTTAATGCCATCGAACGGTATGATTATTGAATGATTTTGAAAGGCTTGTTTTTGGATGACTTCGAAAGGTTTGAGTTCAATAGTTTCGAAAGGTTTAAGTTCAATGGCATCGAAAGGTTTGATTTCAATAGTTTCGAAAGTTTTTAGTTCAATGGTTTCAAAAGGTTTGATTTCAATAGTTTTGAAAGGTTAGAGATGGAAGGTTTTCCAATGTTTTTCGAAGGCAATGTCTTAAAGTGATTTTAAAGTAGATGTTTAAAATTTTATTACTTTTGAAAGGGTCGAAAGTAAGGCATTCAAAGGGGATACTTTCGAAGGGGCTGGAAATTTATTTTTTTAACCTTATAAAATAAATGTTGTTTATCCTTGTGGTTATGGAGGTGGGCTTAATTAGGGTCAACAATAGTTGGGGATCAACACTTATATGTTTTTTCAATAATCCGGGGATACCAATGTAAATTATAATTAGGATATAACCTAAATTAGGGATACTAATGGAAATAGATTACTCATGTGGATAGCATGAGACAAGTATATTCATGGGATGTTTGATGAATAGTCAACATCATGTTGGGGATGGATAGTCTCCATATGATTAAAGAAGGGTTCATAGTCATTCTGGGAAAACTAAGGGATTTTTGATGGATAGTCAACATCATGTGGGGGATGGATATTCTCCATATGTTTAATGAAGGGTTTACGGTTAACCTAGGAAAACCATGAGATGTGGATGGATAGTCCACATCAGCTTAAGTAAATGAATGTAGGATGGATAGTCCCTCTTTGAGGCAATTAAAATCTAATAGAGGATGGGGAAATCCTAATTATTTTCAAGTATGCATATCATCCTAATGTTTTGAAAATGTAGGTATTAACCAGTTTGGTTGCAAGAAAATCTTTTGAAAAAGATATGTTTTAAAAGAATGTTAGTGAGGAGAAACCCATTCCGCCAAGCGGCATGGTCTCACTTAACATATTAAATTGGGATGTATAGTATTATTCATACCAGGCATTATGTCTGACTCGAAGTTTGTATTTTCCCCTTAAACTCTCGGGTGCTCAAAAAAAATTGAGTAGGCTGAGGGTTTAAGGTCTTTTGTAGGTTTAGCACGATGACGAAGAAGACTACCAAAGCATGCAGGAGGATAATGGATAGCTTTTTAGGAGCTGCAGTTTTAAGTTTTGTTGTATTTCCATTGTATTTGTATTAAGTCTATTATGACTCTAATCATCCAAGGGGGTATCTTCATATATTGCTCTTGGCGTATTTTGTGTTAAGTATATTTTGTCTGTGCCAGGGAATGTATTGGGATTATGTAAGTTGAATATGAAACATCTGTTTTAAATGTAATAAAGCAAAAAGCGTATGAAATCTGTGTTTTGTTTCATATTCATGTGCTTTTGATATTATAGATACCATTAACATAGCTGTATTTAGTCGTCGGAAGCTAATACTATAGATGACTACAGCATCTGTAGCGCTTAGTTTTGGGGCTCTAGACAGGGGATGTTACACCTTGGTATCAGAGCACCGTTTATGAAATACTTTAACCAAAAATGGTTTTTGAAAACTTAATCCTTAGTAATTAGAGTTAAGATCGGGGTATGGGATAACGCTATAGTAACATGCTTATATTTGCTATACATAAAAGTATACGCTATATCTCTAGACTCCTATCTTAGTTAGGCTATTCATTTGTATCCTATGAGGCTTAAATACAGATATGGAAGGAAGAAGAGGTAGGTTAACCTTGAAGGAGAGAGCACCACCACTAATGGAAATGCTCGACCAAATGCTAGAAGAGGCCCATGTCAAGCTCAAGCTTGAAAATGTAGGTGCTGGAAATCCGCTAATCGATGTAGGGATGGTGTATCAATTGTTGACAAATCTTTTGCAAGCGGGAGCTGCTAGAAACGTTGGTGGAGCTAATCATGTAGTTCCAGTTTGATATAACTATGCTAAGCTTAGAAGAGACTACATTAGTCTGGGAGGAAAGTCGTTTCTTAGAATAGAGTATGTTGTTGAAGTAGAGAATTGGCTTTTGAACTATGAGAGGATCTTTACATATTTAGGTTTGAATGATGGAGGGAAGAGAAGGCTAGCCTCTAGACTATTGCAAGGGTTAGCGCTTCATTGGTGGAACAATGTGACAACCGGTATACCGAAAGAAGAATTGACATGTGCCGATTAGAAGGAGGTCTAAGCAGAGGTTCTTGAATGAGGTTGCCAAGTCGACATTTATAAGGAATTTATGGATCATGTCAATAGATAGATGTTTGTGATCAAGTATGCTGCTAAGTTTGATGAGCTATCTCGATATGGTTATGCTTTGGTTGACACGGATTTAGAAGGAATGAGAGGTTCATTAGAGGAATGAGGCCAGAGTTAGGCTGAATGACTATGGCCTATATCAGAGATCCTTCTAATGTGGTGGTAGAAATAGCTATTCGTCATGAGGAGATGCTTGCTATTTCAGCTAGAGATATGCCGGTTGAATCCCAAGGTCCTCGGGTGAGAAAGAGGATGTTCTTCAAGAAAAAGGGTACTTAGAAAGGAGGAGTAGCCTAGAAAGGGAAAGTAGATATAGTTTGCTATAAGTGTGATAAGAATGGGCACTATGCTAATGAGTGTCGTTCGGGTGATGGAAGGTTAGTTGTGGGGAAGCAGAAGGTGCAATGCTTCAATTGCAACCAGATTGGGCATTACAAGAATAAGTGTCCTGAAGCTGCCAAGGTACGAAGTGGAAAGATCTTTGCTTTGAAGCCATCATCCTCTAAACCAACTACTACTGCGAAAGGAAAGTCCATGATGGAAGATACGCTTTTGATTCATAGCATACCAGTTAGGGTATTGTTTGATACCGGAGCATCGCATTCATTTATATCACAGTATTTGGTGTATAGGTTATGTCTAGGACCCACATACCTTGTCACTTCCTTAAGAGTTGCGAATCTAATAGGAGGGTATGCAACTCCTGGGATGAGATGTGACCAGTTAGAAATGGAATTATTAGGTCATCGGTTTGCATGCAGTTTTTATGTGTGTGATTTTGTGGGATTTGGGATTATACTTGGGATGGATTGGTTAAGCAAATATGATGCTATGTATTTTGCCATGATAGGAAAGTATCACTTAGTCATCCGAATTGTAGTGGTTAGATAGTTTATACCATAGAGAAACCCAGTTGCGAAATAAATGCTTTATTGGGTATCATGGACTTGGAGGGTGAGTTGCATTGAGTCTTTGTGGTTAGACAGTTTGCTGATGTGTTTGAGACGGTAGTTTTATTACCACCACCGAAACGAGCCATTGAGTTTTAGATTGATTTGGTGCCTCGAGCAGAATCGGTGAGTAGGTCACCAAGCAGGATGACACCTACAGAGATAAGAGAGTTGAAGGTGCATTTGGTGGATTTGGAAGGCAAAAATTTTATTTAACCGAGTAGTTCGCCATGGGGAGCTGCCAATGTTTGCTAATAAGCCGGACGGATCATTAAGGCTACATATGGATTATCGTAAGTTGGACAAGAGGACGATAAAGAACCGATATCCATTGCCAAGAATTGACAGTTTTTTCGATCAGTTAAGTGGAGTTAAAGTATTCTCTCAGCTAGATTTAGCAACTGGATTTCATCAGCTTAGAATGGCAGAGGATAATATTCCTTTGACGGCGTTTAGGACAAGGTATGGATCGTATGAATGGTTAGTTATGCCGTTTGGACTAACTAATGTGTCGGCATTCTTTGTGGATTTGATAAACCTAATTTTCCAAGAGCACTTGGATAGATTTGTGTTGTCTTCATAGATGATGTTTTGATATACTCTAGGGATGAGAAGGAGCATGAAGTTCATCTTAGAGTTGTGCTTGAGATAGTGGGGGAACATCAGTTGAAGGCTAATTTTTCAAAGTGTCATTTTTTGAAGAAGGAAGTGAAGTTCCTTGGTTAAGTATTCTTAGATAACGGGTTGTCTGTAGATCCGAGTAAGATTGAGGCGGTGAATAATTAGAAGAGACCCAAGATGGTGAAAGAGATAAAGAGTTTTCATGGATTAGTTGGATATTATCGAAGGTTTATAAATGATTTTTTGCGAATAGTTACAGCGATGACTAAGCTTACGCGAAAAGGTGTGAAGTTTGTATGGACTGATAAGTGCGAGAAAACATTCCAGAGCTTGAAACACTTATTAACCCATGCACCGGTGTTAGTGGTTCCGAAGGGGAATCAAGATTTGGTTGTTTATACTTATGCATGTGGAATTGGATTGGTGGCTGTGTTGATGCAAAGAGGTAAAGTGTTTGCTTATGCTTTTAGAGAGCTCAGACCACATGAGGTGAGGTATCATACGCGTTGTTTAGAGTTAGCTGTGGTTATATTTGCTTTGAAGGTGTGGAGGATTATCTTTTGGGAGAGCGATTTGTAATTCATACAGATCATAAGTCGTTAAAATACTTGCTCCCTCAGAAGGAGTTGAACATGAGACAACAGAGATGGTTGGAGCTTATTGCTGCTTATGATTTTGAAATTGAATAACCAACCAAGAAAGGAAATAAGGTAGTGGATGTACTTAGCAAGAAACATTAGAATGCAGTATTGGCTACGATTGCTAAGTGGAAAGGTTTAGAAGCATTATCAGCTTATAGAGTGCAATTTTGGCTGAACGAATCTGATGGTTAAGGGAAGGAAAAGAGGGCGATGACTTAAAGGATTTAAGTTTTGACCCAAATTGATGGTTAAGAAAGAAAGAAAGGTTGTGTGTTCTAAATGTAGGAGACATGAGGAAGGAAGTTTTGGATGAATGTCATCTATCGAAGTTCACTATCCATCTAGGAGGAATGGTGATGTATCAGGATATGATGTGAAGTTTCTTCTAGGAAGGTATGAAACGAGACATTGGTTTATGTGTTAAAAAGTGCTTAAATTGCCAGCAAGCGACGGCTGAACACCATAAGCCAAGCGGATTGCTTCAACCGTTAAAAGTTCCGACATGGAAATAGGATTCTGTCTCAATGGATTTTATTGATGGGTTGCCAAGATCTAGTAGAGGAACTGATAGTATATGGGTTAGATAGACTGACTAAGAGTACTGATTTCACTCCAGTAAAGTCAACTAGGATGACACCTATTTTGACGAAGTTTCTTATGAAGAATGTGGTTAGACTGCACGGGATTCCTAGCAGTTTTGTCAGTGATAGATATTCATTGTTTACTAGTGAGCTCTAGAAGAGTCTACAGGAAGCATTAGGAACCAAGCTCAATATGAGTACCGCTTACCATCCACAGACTGATGAGCAAACGGAAAGGGTTAAAAACCCTTGGAGGATTTGTTAAGAGCTTGTGTATTGGATTTCGAGGGATCGTGGAAAGACCATCTCCATTTAGTCAAGTTCTCATATAACAATAGTTATCAGACTAGTATTAGGATGGCACCGTTTGAAGCTTTGTATTAAAGACCATGCAAATCTCTGGTATGTTGGTTGCAGATCGTGGATATACTGGTTCTTGGTCCGGATTTGGTGAAAGAAGCCACAGAGATGATTGAGTTGATCCGTGCTAGGATGAAGAAAGCTCAGTCTAGGAAGAAAAATAATGTGACAGATGAAGGAAAGATTTGGAATTCTCGGTAGGAGGCTATGTGTTTATTAAGGTTTCAACGATGAAGGGTGTGATTAGATTTGGAAAGTCGAGGAAGTTAGGACCTAGATTCGTTGGACCTTTTCATATTGTTGAGAGGATCGGGAAACTCGCTTATAGAGTAGAGTTACCAAGTAGTTTGGTCGTAGTCCATGATGTATTCCATATTTCTCATCTTAGAAAGTGTATTAGAGACCCGGAGACTACTATAGCACCTATAGTATTAGAGGATTTAGTAGTAGAGCCAAACTTGACTATGGTTAGAAAGCCAATTTGGATTGTGGCTAGATATGAGAAGTTGTCGAGGAACAAGATAATCAAATTAGTAAAGGTCCAGTGGAGTGACGATGCTCGAGACTGTACTTGGGAGGCTGAGAGAAGGATTAGAGATGCTTATCCAGAGTTATTTGCTGTTATGTTTTACCTTTGATTGTTTTGATGTATACCTTATCATAATTTCGAGGATGAAATTCTTAAGGTAGGGAGTCTGTAACACCTTATATTTTTATAACATTATTTAAAATAATTAATTGGGTAAATTAAATAAAATACTGTTGAGATTAATGGGTTGAGATTTGATTAAATTAAGGGTAAGCGTGCCATGTTAATTATAAATCAAATAAAACAATTTGAACTAATGTGTTAGGATATGAGAAGGGCAATATAGGAAATAGGAAAAGCTTATACCCTAAACCCTTAGGAAATAGAACTTATGTTCATTCCATTTTCACTGAAACAAAAATTATACTAAGGATGGCCGCTATTATTATTCTCAAGAAAAGATAAGCTAGGATTCAAAAGAAGGAAGATAATCAACTAAATCAACATTAAATCTCACACCTTATAATCTCAAAGCTAAGGTGAATAATTACTACAACCCATTTTCATATGGTTTTATGATATATTTGACATGAAAACCCTATTAAACGACATCCAAATGCTTGAAATTTTAAATATAGGTCAGAAATGATATTTTAGAGATGGGTTCAATTTTCATAATTTTCTGAATTAATGTGTATTTTATATAAAATTTCTAGTGAAGAAAACGATTTATTGGGTTATAAATTATTTATGGCTGAAATAATAATTATTTGGGTCTGAAATTTTTATATGTTGGAGAACATATTAAATTAGATTTTCTGGAATTTTTTTAGATTTTTCTTAAGTGTTTTGATGAATATATAAAATTATTTAAGGTATGGGACTTAAACATTTTATATATTTAATTAAGGAGAAGGGGCATTTTATAAAACAAAATTATTATTTATTTCTGAAATTAGTGGCAGTTTTCTAAAAAACATTTGTTAACCAATAAGGTCTTGACAAACAAAGGCAGGTTAGTTGAAAAGTTATCCATTTTAAGTTAAAAACTAAAAAAAATCATGTTTTTAGCATGTTTCAGCCATTTTAGAATCAGACCTTCCGACCCATACCTTTCGACAAGGTAGAGAGGCTTGTAGATTTGACAAGGTCAAACCAATTCATACGGTATCAAGCTACTTGGTATGTAATGAATTGGACAAGGTCGAAGGGTTCTAAGTCGAAAGGTTAGTTGCCAAAGAGGTTGGGGTATGCTTGTTTAGTAAACAAAAAGATTTCACCTGCTTTGCTTCTGACTAAGAGCTTTCGACTTGGTTGTATTCAACCAGGTCAAATGTTTAAAATAAAGGTTTTAAACTTTCCGACAAATTTGAAAGGTTACTGCCGCTTTACCTCTCTTTTGTTTTGAAACCTTCCGACACAATCGAAGGGTTACTGTCGCTTTATAAATGTTTTGTTTTGAACTTTTCGACAAAAATGAAAGGTTTTCTTGTTTTTAAATAGCCGCTTCTCTATGCTTTCGAAAGAAAGCTTTTGACTTAGGTGACTTATCTTTATTTTTCTAATTGAAGTATAACCCTAGCTTCCGAAGTAGTTGTTTTAAAGGCTGAAGCCTATTGTTTAAAGCATTCGAAGTAGAGCCTTTGACAAAGTCGAAACGTTACTTCCAATGAAGTCGAAAGGTATTAAAAGTAGATTTTCCACTTGTTATAAATTGAACCCAGTAGTATTCGAAAGGTTTGTTTTTGGGAATGTTTAATGCCGTCGAAAGGTATGCTTATTGAATGATTTCAAAAGGTTTGTATATCGAATGGCTTCGAAAGATTTGAGTTCAATAGTTTCGAAAGGTTTTAGTTCAATGATTTTGATTTTAACGACATTCCTAATTTATAGAATCGTTTTGACATTCAATTCCTAGTTAGTCACTTCTATTTTAAGCAATAGACGATATAATAAAATACTAGGTACACGCATATGTTAGTGCATCATTCAATTCTATATGTATGCGTGTGTGTGTATTATTTTGCACATTATTATGAAACAATATATTTATATGTGTAAATATTAACTAATAATAGGCCAAAGATAATTAAATATTTTATTATTATAGTTATATGTATTGTCTTGTAATATGCATTTATAATAAATACCAAATATAAATGCATACAGTGCAAATTATTAATACACACACATAGTTATAAATCCTAATAACCATGTATGTATGTGCATATATTATATCATCCATAAATGTATGCATTTATAGTTATTTATTATTATGTTATCTCTTAAGCATCACACTTTATAAATGTTGGGTATATTGATACTCACATTTAGATAATCAATTTATTAAAAAAGCGATTTTCAAATTAAAAAATATGAAAATTATTATAAATATCATTTGATTTAATAGATTATTTGATCATAATAACACTAAAGATTATTTTGTAAAAGTAATAAAGGATTTTTTTTCAAATTGATGTACTACTTGATCCTATTAATCCAACAACCTCTTGGTCAAAAAATGATAATAATCTTCATAAGGCCAAGTACCTAGCTAGGCAATAGTAATCTTCGTAAGTGTAAAACACCAAGGCAAATGATATTAACCTTCTTAAATGTAAACACCAAAGAGAATGATAGTAACCCACATAAGAGAAAATTACAAAAGGCGAATGATAACAACCTTTATAAGAGTTCAAGTACTAACATGAATTGAAATAACAAGACGAATGATAGAAATCTCTATAAGAGCTAAAATAGAGAGGTAAACCGATCATATAGCCTAAGTGAATAACGAGATAAACAAATATTGTACCTAAGTGAATGTAGTGACCTTCATAAGTATTCAACACTAAGATAGATAATGTAATACTTCAATGGATGGCAATAACCTTTGTAATTCGTTTTATACTGT
Source organism: Allium cepa (assembly GCA_030765085.1). NCBI lineage: Eukaryota > Viridiplantae > Streptophyta > Magnoliopsida > Asparagales > Amaryllidaceae > Allium > Allium cepa. The sequence goes on from CM060934.1 coordinate 212,250,722, forward strand.
GATGAAAGATACGTAACCCCATGATAAGTAAAACTATTTAAATTATATAGGTTGGAATGGATAACACATTTACTTTATATAAAGGTAGAATTAACATTGGTGGATAATGACATAAAGGTCTACACCCAAAGCCAAAATCAAGACTTAGTTATATAAAGAATTAACTTTTATAAAATATATAAGCATACTAGTAAGGAAACTCATATTGCCTTGCGATGTGGTCTCGCTGCGCATCATATATAATATAAATTATTATGGCTAATGTTATTCATATCTGCTTTACATGTAACTCAAAGTTTATGTTTTCTCTTAAACTCTCGGGTACTCATTTGAGCAGCCTAAGGATAGAATGATTCAAGGATAGTAGATTTTAGACAAGTAGTCAAAAGGAGAAATTGCATATTACAAAAGTGTTAGCAATTCATTTAATATGTAAAATTAATGAAATATAAACTTTAGTCATTCATGATGGTAAAGTTAGTACCAATTATGTAATATTATGTTGTGTGTTATTTTTTCTTTTTACGATGTGATAAATGGTACTTTAATATGAAAAGAAATAATGAAATTAATCTTTTAAGCAGTATGGCTCTTTATCATTTTATTTAATTGAAATAAAAATTGAATCTTATATTGAAATATGAAAATAAGATAAAAGTGATGCATCTTTACTTTGGTATTCATTTTGGAGTCTCGAAATAGGGTTCTGATATTTATGTCTAGTATACATGGTCTCCCATCATTTCTCTACAGACTATCTCTGTAGGTCATATATTGTTTAAGTCATGTGTCACTAATTTTGTAACCAAAGAATTCATGCACTTTGTGAGCTACGTATTCCACGCCATTCCATTTCTCATAATTCAACTCTAACTTTTGCCTATTGTTTTCTTTCATTATCACTAGTCGCTTCTTTAACTTAAGTAGTACCCTCTATTTTCCAATGTGATCCATCGCTTGCCAGCTTGAGCAATCTCTAGTTACTACTTTGGTCCTTGCCCATGTACTTGCCATAATTTGATTATAAAATGCTCTATTTGATCAATTTTGTACATCAATGATAAATTTTAAATCTCTTTCATTCCCTCCTTAGTTATAAACAATGCATTTCTCCTTAATCACAACTCTAGTGCCAAATGTGATTCCCTTCATCTTCAGTGACCAAAAGTCACCATTTTTGCTATTAGGTATCTGATCGATGTAGAGTCTATCAAGGGAACCCAAGAAAGAACTATATAACAAGCTTAACATCTCATAATATATAGATAAATAAAATAATTCAAATTTAAACAAATATGATGGTAGCATGATCAAACATCAATGCAGATATCATAATTGCATAAATAACAAGGTGCACGATCTTCGATAAGATCATGTATGGGTAAATGAGTCATAATATCTCAGCTAATGGAAATGAGTACCAAAAATGAACTATAATTCATAACTCATCAAAAATTATCATGTCCATGAGAGTACATAAGAGTCCATCAAAAATAAAGACAAACAAATAAGTCAAATAAAATTTTGATACAAGTAATTCTACTATATATAACTAGTATGTACATAAAAGCTATAAAAATACAAGTGCTCACACCTAACATTCATGTTAGAGTGATCACCAGGCATGCCTATGCATTGTGCTTACATCACCCTCCTACACACACATATATAGTAACACATACGATAAATATGTAATCTATTAACAAATGATAAAAGTAAGTACGCTTCCTAACGTGTAAAAAGATACATGGTTTCCAAGCTTTCACTCGCAAACTAAACCACACAAGCAATGAAACAATGGAATCCATGAAACATAAATAAACATACGTACTTATAGCGATATCAGATTTATGATGATATGAATGGTCCATTAATTACCAAAAGGAGAAAAAAATTCCAATGGAAATCATATTTCATTAACTCGTTGTAAGGGTCTACACCTAGTCCTAATTACACCTTATCTCGTCAGGGTTGCATATAGCAACACCTTGGTCTTCTTGACTCTGTGCAACTAGATTAATGATCATGTACTTGGGAATAATTGGTCACATTGATCGATCTATCTTTGTATACTTCAAGCCTTTTATCGTCAAAGCTCCCTTAGCATGTATAAGTGATTCAGTCTCCGACAACACTCTAAAATGCTAGTAGAACACCCCATGTACTACTATGTAATTTCTCACTTGGTTCCTCCTTGAACTACTAGATTGCATACTTAGTCGATCACATATCCTATGGCCTGGTTATACATTCCACTCAATCAACATTTGATTCGGTCATGCTTAATACTGGATATGATTATCAAACTGCATACATGATCATCAAGCTCAAACACTTGACTCAATTATGTTTTTACACCGACATAATTGCCAAAATATGCTCTGGGGACTTGCTCACATAACACACAGGCACAGATTTCATAGGCTTCGGTATTCAATTGCTCACTCTCACCATAAACTACTTACTACAACAAGCAGCACCTTAATGGGTTCGAATTTTTTCTAAATCAAAATCTAAGTCCATTAGGATACAAATCGTTGGTTTTGATAATCTTAACTATATTAGAGAGATATCTACATAAATTAATAGTGGAATAGAAAAATATACTAGAAAATATATGTCAACCAAGGTGACTATCTTAGTATCAGTATTATTCCTTTAGTATCTGATTGCCTTGGGAGCACTGAGAATGAATGGGAAGACTTCATCATATGTGGTTCCCGTCTTGCACCAGTGGTATGTCACTGTAAATCTATCATATAGGTTGTAATGAAGCGGGGGTCAGAAAAACGTTCTAGTGACAGTAAAATTACTTGCTTTATACATAACACTAATTTATGTCGACTGATTTCTATTTAAGTGTTGTGCTTTTTATTCATGGTTATTCTATGTAATTTCGTCTATGCATACGATAGATCTAACCTTCTTCGAGGGATAACTATATATATATATATATATATGTATATATATATATGCTAATATACATACATAGATATATATATATCTCTAAATGTTGTACTATCCAAGAGAAAACCTGGCTATTTAATACTTCTTAAATAGGAAGGAGGCAGACCCACCGGTCATTTAATACCTCAACCGTAAAGCGGGGACTCCATAACGTAATTGCTAGTCAGTTGGTTCTAGCTAAAGAGACTGATGACCACTACATATAGCTTTAAAATTTAATTCCCATATTACTACCGCATCTTAAAGACTTATCTAAGGGTTAACTAGTCCATATTTGACAAAAAAATAACTAACAATTAAATTTTGAGGTCTTTGCATATCCCAAGCAGATTCTACACTAGTAGGAAGCAAAATCCATTAGGGCATAAAAGTCTTTGCTAACGAACGTTTAGGACAGCAGGTGGTCATAGCCTATATGCCATCCCTACTACTAAATACCAAACCAACAATATTGACATAGCCCACCGACCTCCCATAACCAAAATCTCGTTTAGACTATCCTAATGTAAGTCAAGGAAAAATACCCACCGTAGTTACTTAATAACTCTTGCTAGAAATGAAGCATACCCTATTTCCGTATTAGGTACCATCATATTTTAGACTTCTTATATAGGGATGAGGCAGACCCAATGGCCATTTAATACCTTCCACCTCGAAGTAACCCCTTGACATCCCTTAAGGTACCAACACCGTTTAATACTTCAAATCCTAGACGAAACCTTGGTATATTTTCTCACATCCAGACGCAAATGCATATCCCTTCCCCATGGGTCTTATACTTGGAGATGTCTCATATATAGTAAGTATACACAATTGCTGGTAGCCTCTAAGCGAAGGGAAGACTTTCATTATATAACTCTACCAACCTCATATCTCAAACTATTTTAAACCAAATCAATTATTCTAGGCCTAAATATTGGGTTAAATCCCCTAATTCACGCTCATCCTAAACGTATTATTGAGATTATATAATTTCCTGTTATGAAAATTGTACCACCTCATAGTATTTTATTCCTATCTTATAGCTTATTACATATGTTCTCTATTTCCCTCTTACGTCCCCTAAATGTCATTTTTCCGTAATAAAGAGTCATTATTATTCTAATTGGACAATCACTAACGACGTTTATTTATTCATTCTAACTCAATCTATTATGCCTGTTTTATTTTCCCATAAATACCATATTAAATGCCTTAATAAGTCCTCCTAAACACATTTATGTCTCTTTTTAATTCATATAACTCCTTATTAACTGCATATTTATTATCATACTAATTTGGGAGTTACCATCTCTTTTCCATCTACATGTCCTAGTCCTATACTTTACTACACTATTAATAACTAGTCGTCCTAATTATAACTGATACAAATATCGTTGTATATTACGCTATATATTTATTTATTTAATCGGTACATATAGGTGTGTGTGTATTCCTATTCTAACTCATTAATCAATTAGAAATTCCAGAACATACATATATGTATATTCTGTAAGGAATATTTATGTCCACATTTTAATATATTAGAGTTATCATTCCCAGAAAGGATTACCATTATAAATTTTCATAAATTACCCCAAAATGAGACTATTACTCTGTTTGAAACTACAAAGAATTATCTTTTTTTATTGAAATAGAAAGCGTAAAGTATGGAGAAGAATATCCGTACTTTTTTCCTTATTTTTTCAAACGAGGCACTTTTTATACATAGTTGTGGAATTAGATAATATATAGAAATTACATGAAAACAGATACCACTAAATTATACCTGCAACGCTCTTAATAAATTAAAACATAGAAATTCACATCCCAAGTCAAATTAGGGCAATCTAAATTTATATTAATAACTTACAACCCTATTATCATAAATTTGGAATAAATATTGCAATCTTTTTGAAACACTACTTTTAACAAATTTAGGGACTAATTTCCAAATATCATGATTAGAGTGTAAATACCATTCCTATCCCAACTACCTAAATTATAGAATATATAGACGAGTTTTCAACTCGATACATTCTTTTTAAACCTATAACTCTAGAAATCTTGCACAGGCATAATGATTAAATAAAACCTAACAATATAAATTTCAATATTATATATAAATCACATAATTTATCATTCATCTTTTAAGCTTCCCAAATCTCCCAAATCTGAATCCATCCCTTTAATTGACTCCTTTTCCTTTCCAATACAAAAATATGTATAACAAGATACACACATACATACCTATTAGAATTACATATCTGAGTGGAGATTTGAGTTAAGTGGAATATAGATTTATAATTATAAAATTTAACTTTTTCTACAATATCGATTTGCTCCTTCTCTTCTCTTTTATTTTCTAGCCTTCACTGATTATATATATAATGTAATATTTCATAATTAATAAAAATAGTAGTAACAACCCGATTTTTGACGTTTAAATTTGAATATTTAGATGGTTTTAAATATTGAGTTTGGAATGTAAATTGATCTTTTAATATGAAGATTTTGGTTGAAATTTTCAGAATGGATTTAAATTTCAAATATAACGATATCTAAAATTGGTATAAATTCTATTTGAACTAGAATTGAGTTAATAAGTTTTTAAAAATGAAATTTCAGGTGATATCATAAATTTTTGAAATCGTCGATTTAATCAACACGTTAAAATAGCGATCTAGGGCACGGTCTTAGAATTTGACAAAAACCACTTCTATTAGATCCATAATAGTTTATAACCATTGGATTTCAAATTTTCATAGCAATTGGATTTACTATTTGTTCGTTCGATCTGAAAAAGCCTTGAAATTATTTAATTGAATTTAATTTAAATAGTCGATTCAAAAAGCTATCTTCCGCATACGATCGAATTAAGCTTCGAAACTTATTCCATTGTGTTCAAAATAGGGGTATAACTTTATGAAGGCCAAGCAGCATGCCTTGATAGGGGTTCGAATAAAATATCTAGAAATTTTGGAAATTTTAAAATATATGTTATTCACATATTTCATTTTAACCGTTGTTCCTTCACATTATAGCCACCCTATACTCGTACCCTATAGCCACCCTAAACAGCACCATGAGCCGCCTTCTCTAATATTAAATCGCGTTCTCCTTTATTTATTTCAAACGGAATCGAGAAAAAATAATTTCAAAGCTCAAAAGAATTCATTTAATCAAAAGAAAAAAAGAAAGAGCGAATCGAATCACCTGAGGAAAGTAGCGAGCACGATTGGCAGATGCAAGGGTAAAGGTTTCCAGCTCGATGCGAGTGGGAATGATGTTGTCGATGGATGAGGGCGTGGAGTCAAGTTTGGTTCACGTTCATGGAAATCTCAATCGAAGGGAAGAGGGATTGTGAGCAGTTGTGGAGCATGGCATCAGGCTTCACGACCTAATAGCGATGTCGACTACGAGTCGCATTCTGGCAGCAGGCAGTTGCCAGATGGAGGCAATAAATTTCTGGTGGTCGACGGCGAGCTGAAGAAGGGATAGTTTGACACCAAAAAAAGAGAAAAGGGAATTGGAGCGCTTGCAAACAGGAGAAGGTATGAGACGTCAAGTCTGCATTCAAAGCCCGCTTCAAGTCGCGTGCGTTGAAGATCTGGAAATTTGGGTAGGCAGCATGGAGAGGTATTTACGGTAGTTAATTTTAACTATATGATTAGTTAATTTAATTAAGAATTAATAATGTAGGTAATTAGAAAATTTTAAATTTGTTTTATTTATTCAAATTGGAATAGTTAACTTATAAAATTCATAAAATTATTCGTGCAAGGTCCAAAATTAAAGTAACGAGTTATGTTGGATTCGCAACGGCAAATCTACACAATGGAATAAATTTGGAATTGAAATGATTAGCAATTCAAAAATCAATGTGAGTAAACTCACTAATCTTGGATAATTAGTTTATTTTAAATAGTTAAAAATTTATTTATTGGTTGATTAGATGAAAAGATAAATTATTACCAGTTTGGATGTTATATATATATATATATATATAGTAGTATATATTAGTAGTTGGATATATTCCCGCCGTTGGAGTGGATGAGACCTTGTGCGCCCCGCATAATAGCAGATGATCCTATATTATCGCGATATCCCCATCGAAGTGGGATTGATATTTTTATGTTAGTTAACATCTGTGGATGCATGGAAACATGTTGGAGGGATCCAACTGGATTCCTCAAAAATGTTCATTTTAATTTCATATATAGTGATATATGATTTGTGTGAATAAGCTGATATAGATTATGTGGTGATTTGAATTATTGGATGCAATAGTAGCACTGGCCCAACATTTGGTATTTTAAATACCATAAATATTATTTTTGGAATTTGAAAGGATTTGAAAGGAGATTTTGAATATAAAAATATTTATATCAAAATTTGAATTATTTTTAAAGAAATTGATTTGGATAAAAACAATAATTGATTTCGGGTTGTATTTAACTATTCGCAAAAATATTTTAATAGAGATTTTAAAATAATTTATATATTGGATTTTTAAATGATGGATTTTTAAACGGTATTTCTGGAAAATATGGAAAGGAGTTTGAAATCGATATTTTAAATAGATTTGTGAACTATATGGAATTTATTAAGAAATGGATTTATAAAATGGAATTTTATGAATAGGATTAGTTTTATAACAAGTGAAACTCAAAGGAGTTATAAATAGTTGGTCTCTTTAACAACCAACTGTTATTATAACACCGCGGTCATTTTCAAAATAGTTTATACTTTAAAACCAAAATATCATCGCCTTTTCAAAACCAAATCAATACACTATCATTTTTCACTTCAAATATATTTTTTTCCAAAATCATAGCACATTCAAAGTTATAACACTTCGAAATCACAGCCATTTGAAATATAACACTTTCAAATCATAATACTTTGAAACTCATAACTTTGAAACATAACTTCCACCACTCAAATGGTATAAATATTAAAATACATTACATAATAAAATAGCTTCTTCAATTTCACAAATCAATTCTAAAACAACTCCAATTTCTAAATTTTAAATTTTACCAAATCCCAAATCATAAATTTCAATACGATTCAGTTTCCAAGTAAACTATTCCAAATTATATTGATTTCAAATCAGATTTGATGCATAGAATAAACTATTTACAATTCATTATATTTCAAACTTTAGGTGTTCATAAATTTCAAAACTAAGTTTGGTAATTAAGATTCAACAATTCAATTTCCTATTATTTAGTTTTGAAATATTTTACATAATAAATCCATTATCATTTAAATAAAACTCAAATTACAAACAACTAAATATTTCCTTCAATTTATTTATACTTGAAATATTCATTTAATTCACCTTAAACCAAAATCAAGTTATAAAAATTATGCCTTCTAAAATTTCAAATTTAATAAATTTCACATCAAACTTATTTGACTTTAATTCTTAGATAAATTCAATTTCAAATAAATCCCAAATTCATCTTCCAACCTTAATTTATTTAAATCATTATAAACTCTATATTAAAATATAGTTCAAATACTTAACCATATTATCTTCGAAAAATCAAACTTATTATTAAGCTTATCCTATATTAAAACAAATTATACATAGCTTAAAATCAACAATAAAATAACCTTTAGATAATATCTATAATACATATTTATCTAAAACCATATATTTCTTTACAAAACCATAGAAATCATTTCAAAATATTTTTATATATAGACCACGGTATCTGTATATAATTTTTTATCCTATGGTCAAGTGATACGGATATTTATCATTTCAATCCGTAATTTAAAATATAAATATGGTTATATATCATTTCAAACCGCAATCCCGAATGAAATAAAATCCATAACAACTTGCAGTTTATGACAATATAAAATACAACATCCATTCATCCAATATCAATCATCAACCATTTATCACAATCATCATCCAATTCAATCAATAACATCAACATAGAACAGATAATAAATAACAGATATTTACTAGCAGTTTATATTCAATAATAAATTAAATAACTATTTTATCCAAATAAATTCAAATAAACTGAGATGATGATTCAAAATATGCCAAACAGTCATAAATAAATTTCTAATCACATCATAAATTAATTTAACAAACATAAGAAAATTTAGAAGTTGTGAGTGAGTTAAAACACTCACCTTTGAATTTAAATTGAATTTAAATCCAATTTAAACCCAAAATTCAAACATTCTCCGAATTCATCTAAAGCAGCGTCAAAATGTCCAGAATTTCAATATGATCCCAGCGGAATAAACCACGTCCAAATCCGAGTTCATATGTAAAAGTTACGTAGGTTAGAACATTAAACATTTTAAATTATAAAATATATATAAAACAAATAAAGAACTTTACCCAAAACAACCACGTCGTCGTTCTCTTCCCAAGCACTCTATCGTACGCAAAAACCCTAACTAAACAGTACCATCGTGACTCATATCGAAGCCGCTAGTCACGATGATCGCAGTCGCACGCTGCCCTGAGTTCACCATAACCTCACCAGCGTCATGCGACCCCACGCGCCTCGTCTCGACCAACCTCGGCCACCCAAACGGCAGCCACCGCCACCCATAGCCAAACCCTAAGTTGAATTTTCATGGCCAATCTGATCGTCAAATCGACAAACAAACCATACAGATGAAGTCCCCTCAATCTCCTCTACAAACCCCTCAGACGATTTGACGATCGGTTACAGTTCATCACAATGCGATGAAGGGCCAAAATTTGTTCTTTAATTTGTGGACAATCGGTGGTTCAAATAGGAAAATGAATTATAGATCTGAGATGCGCTCATCAAGATCTTCAAATCGATATATAATTCGAAATAGTTTGAGGACTTTGAATTGAAGTTGAATTGGAAAATTTAGGGTTTGTCTGCCATTGAGAAAGAGAAGCAACAGAAATTTCTGTACGTAAATAAATGATAAATTACATAAATGAGAAACAGAAAGACTGCTAGGGTTTATAACGATAAATATATATATATATATAGGCAAAGCTGAAATTAGAATGGACCAGATTGATTTGGATTGGAAGTTGAACGACAAATGGCCCGAAAAGTCCGTTCCGACTCCGGAACGAAAATAAGTCAACCCATATACCAAAATAGATGTTTTAAATATTTTAAACGCAATGGGACAGGTTTCAAGTCCAAATTCCATCTTATGAAGAATTTATGCTAAATTCAGCTTATTTCAAATTGATTTCAATTGATTCCAATTAATTGATTTCTAGGCATTTCGTTCCCGTACGATCAAACGACAAGTCTGATCGTTACGAAACTTGAAATCCTATAATACTTTACCGTTACGGATCCGATGAAACTGATTTCATCGAAATCCGGGTCAGCGCCAAAATGTCTTTCAGGTTAAAAAATAAATAAATTTAATATTAAATTAATTAATCACTTCTTCCATTCAAATTTAATTATTTACCATTTCTATCATTTCTGATTACAGATAAACTTATAATTCGTTAACCAAAATCTATATGTCAATCAAATAGGGATTTATTGCAAAATTTATAGTGTTTACCTTCAATTTAAGTAAATTCAAATAAATTATATTTATAATTTCAAATAAATTAATTCAATTTGTTTTCAATCCCTTTATTCAATCAATTATCATCTTATGGATAAATTTAACATTAGTATATATCTAATTACCCTAATATTTTTACAGTCATCAACTAAATTCATATTAACGTAGTTTTTATTACGTTTAATTGCAATGGATTTAAATCCCATTCAATAAATTAAATAAATGGGTAAACAAGTAATGATTATCACTATTTGCCAAATTTAATCCCATTCATACTTTATTATCAAGCAACAAATATTATAGTTACTTACCTAGCATTGATTTTATCAAATTATATTTTATTGCGTATTATTTCATCAATTAATATAACTTTGAATTTATTTCCTAATTTACTATTTACAATCAATTATAACCTTACAATTGTTTCAATTAATTGGGATTGTACTAATTTAGTTCTTTATTAACCTGCATTAACATTATTACCTTAATTTGCATTCAATTACTATAAATCAATATATTATTTCATTGGTTGATTCAATACTTACTTGTATTTACCTATTTTCAATTTTATGACCAAATGCAACAATTTACACAATTTCATTATTGGGATTTCACTCCAATTGTCAATAATTAATTTTAATTACCATTGCTACATTTCATTTCTAACATTCGTTTCATTTTAAATTATAAATTTTTTATTTCTTTCTAAATTTAATTACAAAAATCTTATTAAATTAACCAATTTAATTATCGAAATTTATGGGTCGTTACACTCTCCCTCACTCAAAAATTTTCGTGCTTGAAAAGGAAAAGAAGAGAAAAGAAGGATTTTAGAAATCAATATATCTTATTCAAAATATTAAATTTTTAAACAATTAATTTACATCATAAAATAATTTGAATAAAATATGTAAATTTATAGACAATTAAATCTTTTATTTTCAAGTTAGCAAAATTTGGAAAATATTTCAGAAAATTTTCTAAGTCTAAAATTTACGAAAAATTTCGGCAGAGTCTCCTTTGTACGGAGAGGCTCGTAAGAAATTATAATATCAAATATAACAATATATAACATATATCTTTCAAAATAATATATCCCAACACGGGAAGAAAAATATAATAGCACTATAAACCCGAAATCCGAAAACGTACCTATTTGTCGGCCAAACAACGTTTAATTATGAAACCAAAAGCAGTAGAAATTGCTTCCATAACCTATATTTCACTTATATAATCCAAAAAGAGGTTAATAATTATATAAAATGAAATATTTAAAGTTTTTTCAACCACTAACAAACAAATCAATATAAACAACAATCACTTGCAACAAAGCATATAACCATCACAAAAATCAACACAAATCAGTTATCCATTCGTATCAAACAAAACAAATAGTTGTTCGGGTTCAAAACTTTAAATTGTACAGAATGAAAAATAAATTACTAAGTGCACCATTTACTCAACAGCCTTAGATGAAACTAGATAGATTATTCATACATCAAACAATTTTTAAAGTATCCTTTCCCAAACAACCATAAACCAAACAAAAAATGACCCCAAGCATAAATTAAGTTCATTCTTATAAATTTCATTTCATATGTTACTCATGTATAATTATATAAACATATGTAAATAAATTCTTAGAGTACTATATAAGTTCCATTGTAAACAGATTCACATTCATTCATTCTGTATTTATTTTTATCTATTTCTATTCATTACTTACAAATTCATTTTCATTTATCTATATAATGCCAAATTCTATTTATTGCGTTACATTCATTTGTTTATATTATTCATATTCAATCAAATTTCTTAGCATGTCAATTCATTAACTTAAGTTTATAGTCATTTATTTATAGTATTCATCTTTTCTACTTATTTTATTTAGAAATAACTTCAACCTATTTACTTAAGTGTATAATTACTTACTTACAATACTTACTTTCTATTATATTTAATTAGTAGCATTTCAATTATACTTAAGTTTATAACATTACAACATCAAATTCTTATTTATTAAGGTGATTCATTGAACACTTTCATTATATAAGTTTTTCTTGTACAATTTTCCATTACATTTTCTTATTAATCATTTCAACTTATAATATTGGGTAAGTTATTTATATGTGTTAAAGAATGCAAATTGAAAAATTATACAAGTTTACCTCATTAATATAATGTTCAATAATTTTATCTTTTGTTTTATAAGTTAAAATTTTCAACTTGCTGGTAAGTTCATTTATAACCTAGCATCTAATCTCTTATTTTAATTAGAGGTTCCAATTATTAATTAGTTACATTCCATTTCACTACAATAATCGAAATTATTAATTAACGGAAACTTAAGAACTAAATACCGGGTTAAATTTCAAATCATTTAAAATAATAGATAGATGCATACACTTACAATATATATATCCAAGTATATTTAAAACAATTTAAAATTTATATATGTTTAGCAAAATAAATCTGCTGTAAAACTACTACAGTGGCCTTCCCACTTAGAAACTCGAGCGTGCACTCATCATCGAAATTATTTTCCAACGACGGAGGGGGGATACAGAACTTATTTCATTCCAGAATTTCTTTAAAACAATCTTTCACATTATATTAAAATATTTATATCAAAAAATACTTCTAAATGATATTATTATTATATTCCAAAATCATTCGAAAGAAATTTCCAAAAATCCCAGAGCTTAGGTTCTAAATTTCCAATTTCGGTTATTCTTATTTTAAATCTATTTCCAACCAATATTTATAAATTTCACTACCTAACAACCAATATATTACAACCAATTATGATCTTTATAAAATTTATTACTTTATACACAGAAAATATAGTAGGCAAAATTATTTCATTTACCTATATTTCAAAACAAATATTGTGTCGTTCTATTCTGCTAAGTGTTTAGAAATCCCTATTGATGTCATAGCGTCCTACGCACCAACCAGAATCTATAAATACAAAACGGAACAAATTAACACAATATCAAAACCTTTTTATCACACTAAAAAATACGCTCCCTCATATATACACACTCAACGACTCATTATAGGGTATTACTACCCTATTAATAAAGAGTCAGACCCCCACAAAGCTAAGGTTTATCGCTAAACCAAAGCTCTAACACTAAATGTAACATCCGCCTTTTTGTACACTTAAGCAGACACACGAGCCGACTTAAACCATACAGAAGGGCGGATTGTTATGGGGTAAATAAGAAAAGGCAGAGAAAGAAAAAAAATGAATCTTGCAGCGGAACAATAAAATATAATAATCAAATAAACATTTCATGAAGCTGTTTTACAAAATATTCGATTATACTTATACATACATATCAGAGTTACACATACCGGTGAATAATAAATAATGCAACGGAATACATGATGCAGTGAATTATAATAATAAATAGTAGTAATAAAATCTTCGTCTTCATCCTCCAGAAATAAGACCTTCAAATCCTGAAATGCTCAGGCTGACCCGAGCGAATTGAAAAGAAAAAACACTTGAGTCAGAACTAAAATATCTTATTTAAGTTAAATCAATGGTAAAATATGAGTGGAGCGGCATCAGAGATGTTTACGGGATTTGACATCTCCTATCCAGTGTCTAACGTAAGTGCAGTAACTTAAGAGATGCTCGGGATTCACGTCTCCTAAGGATCCGTTAAACTATTTACTATGTAGTAATATTTCGCTATTATAATAGTGTCTAAAGTAAAATAAACTTACTTTTATATAGTGTTAAGGAGTGGCCTAATATTCCCCTTAACACGTAATAGTCCCAGTAGTCCATCCAGTATCATAGTCCCTCCTGATCGGGAAGCCACCAGAGGATACTCCACGGGCTACGGAAGAAAACCAAACTCGTACAAGGCGCGATAGGGTAGGTGACACGGCACAACAAGGCAATGCCAGGATAGATATACTAATTACGCACACGGGCTGGTGGTAACGCGTAGCACGCAGCTACCGCCCACCTCGAGCCACACCCCCAAATCAAAAAAATCAAAAGTGGCCACCAAATAGGCCTCAAAGTCAGAATATAATATCGAAGGAGTGTGTCCAATAAGAGGTCCTTTCTCCTTGGCCCATGATCGCTCCTGTTTTAGCCACCTTATGCCAACTCATGGGAGTCGGGTCCACGTATATACCTCAAAGGAACGCCGCCACCATCCTACTTCATTCTGGGATCTCCACCGCGTACACAGTTGTTAAAGTGGTTTTCGGAGTTGGTAGAGAGTACGACAACTTCCGATCCTGGTCTCTTTAACAACCAACTGTTATTATAACACCGCGGTCATTTTCAAAATAGTTTATACTTTAAAACCAAAATATCATCGCCTTTTCAAAATCAAATCAATACACTATCATTTTTCACTTCAAATATATTTTTTTCCAAAATCATAGCACATTCAAAGTTGTAACACTTCGAAATCACGGCCGTTTGAAATATAACACTTTCAAATCATAATACTTTGAAACTCATAACTTTGAAACATTACTTCCACCACTCAAATGGTTTAAATATTAAAATACTTTACATAATAAAATAGCTTCTTCAATTTCACAAATCAATTCCAAAACAACTCAAATTTCTAAATTTTTAATTTTACCAAATCTAAAATCATAAATTTCAATACGATTCAATTTCCAAATAAAGTATTCCAAATTATATCGATTTCAAATCAGATTTGATCCACAGAATAAACAATTTCAAATTCAATATATTTCAAACTTTAGGTATTCAAAAATTTCAAAACTAAGTTTGGTAATTACGATTCAATAATTCAATTTCCTATTATTTAGTTTTGAAATATTTTACATAATAAATCCATTATCATTTAAATAAAAATCAAATTACAAACAACTAAATATTTCCTTCAATTTATTTATACTTGAAATATTCATTTAATTCACCTTAAACCAAAATCAAGTTATAAAAATTATGCCTTCTAAAATTTCAAATTTAGTAAATTTCACATCAAACTTATTTGAGTTTAATTCTTAGATAAATTCAATTTCAAATAAATCTCAAATTCATCTTCCAACCTTAATTTATTTAAATCATTATAAACTCTATATTAAAATATAGTTCAAATACTTAACCATATTATCTTCAAAAAAATCAAACTTATTATTAAGCTTATCCTATATTAAAACAAATTATACATAGCTTAAAATCAACAATAAAATAACCTTTAGATAATATCTATAATACATATTTATCTAAAACCATATATTTCTTTACAAACCATAGAAATCATTTCAAAATATTTTTATATATTGACCACGGTGTCTGTTTATAATTTTCTATCCTATGGTCAAGTGATACGGATATTTATCATTTCAATCCGTAATTTAAAATATAAATACGGTTATACATCATTTCAAAACGCAATCCCGAATGAAATAAAATCCATAACAACTTGCAGTTTTTTAACAATATAAAATATAACATCCGTTCATCCAATATCAATCGTCAACCATTTATCACAATCATCATCCAATTCAATCAATAACATCAATATAGAACTGATAATAAATAATAGGTATTTACTGGCAGTTTATATTCAATAATAAATTAAATCACTATTTTATCCAAATAAATTCAAATAAACTGAGATGATGATTCAAAATATGCCAAACAGTCATAAATAAATTTCTATTCACATCATAAATCAATTTAACAAACATAAGAAATTTTAGAAGTTGTGAGTGGGTTAAAACACTCACTTTTGAATTTAAATTGAATTTAAATCCACTTTAAACCCAAAATTCAAACAGTCTCTGAATTCATCCAAAACTATGTCAAAATGTCCAGAATTTCAATATGATCCCAGCGGAACAAACCGCGTCCAAATCCGAGTTCACATTTAAAAGTCACGTAGGTTAGAACATTAAACATTTTAAATTATAAAATATATATAAAACTAATAAAGAACGTTACCCAACACTACCACATCATTGTTCTCTACCTAGGCACGTAGGTGCAGAAACCCTAACCAAAAAGTATCATCACAACTCATATCGTAGCTGCCACTCGCGATGATCGCACTCGCGCGCCACCTTGAGTTCGCCGTAACTCGCCAGCGTCAGCTGACCCACGCACCTCGTCTCGACCAACCTCGGCCACCCAAACGACAATCGCCGCCACCCAGAGCCGAACCCTAAGTTGAATTTTTGTGGCCAATCTGATCGTCGAATCGACGAACAAACCATACTGATGAAGTCCCCTCAGTCTCCTCTACAAAACCCATCAGATGATCGATTACACTTCATCACGACGCGATGAACGATCGAAATTTGTTCTTCAATTTATGGACAATCAGTGGTTCAAATGGGAAAATGAATTACAAATCTGAGATGCGCTCGTCGAGAGCTTCAAATCGATACATAATTCGAAACAGTTTGAGGACTTTGAATTTTTTTTGAATTGAAGTTGAATTGGAAAATTTAGGGTTTGTCTGCCATTGAGAAAGAGAAGCAATAGAAATTTCTGTCCGTAAAGAAATGAGAAATAGAAATGCTGCTAGTTTTATAACGATATATATATAGGCAAAGCTGAAATTAGAATGGACCAGATTGATTTGGATTGGAAGTTGAACGACAAATGGCCCGAAAAGCCCGTTTTGACTCCGGAATGAAAATAAGTCAACCCATATATCAAAATAGATGTTTTTACATATTTTAAACGTAATGAGACAGGTTTCAAGTCTAAATTCCATCGTATGAATAAGTTATGCTAAATTCAGTTTATTTCAAATTGATTTCAATTAATTAATTTCTAGGCGTTTCAAGCCCGTACGATCAAACGACCAGTCCGATCGTTACGAAACTTGAAATTCTATAATACTTTACCGTTATAGATCCGATGAAACTAGTTTCGTCGAAATCCGAGTTAGTGGCCAAAATGGCTATTTTTTAGGTTAAAAAATTTAATATTAAATTAATTAATCACTTCTTCCATTCAAATTTAATTATTTACCAATTCTATCATTTCTGATTACAAATAAACTTATAATTCGTTAACCAAAATCTCCATGTCAATCAAATAAGGATTTATTGCAAAATTTATAGTGTTTACCTTCAATTTAAGTAAATTCAAATAAATTATTTTTTAAATTTCAAAAAAATTAATTCAATTTGTTTTCAATCCCTTTATTCAATCAGTCATCATCTTATGGATAAATTTAACATTGGTATATATCCAATTACCCTAATATTTTGTAGTCGTCAACTAAATTCATATTAACGTAGGCTTTAATTACGTTTAATTGCAATGGATTTAAATCTAATTCAATAAATTAATTAAATTGGTAAACATGTAATGATTATCACCATTTGACAAATTTAATCCCACTCATACTTTATTATCAAGCAACAAATATTATAATTACTTATCTAACATTGATTTTATCAAATTACAGTTTATTGCGTACTATTTCATCAATTAATGTAACTTTGAATTTGTTTCCTAATTTAAAATTTACAATCAATTATAACCTCATAATTGTTTCAATTAATTGGGATTGCACTAATTTAGTTCTTTATTAACCTGCATTAACATTACTACCTTAATTTACATTCAATTACTACAAATCAATATATTATTTCATTGGTTAATTCAATACTTACTTTTATTTAATACTTAAGTGGAAACAAATTTACCTCTTCTCTCGTACCTGCCATGCCATCTTCTCTCGTACCTCTTTCCTTTCCCCTGTCCATCTCTCATCCTGTCGTCGTCCTTCCCTCGTGCCACTCTCCTGTCGTTAGTACTAAACCACCTCCTTTCCCTCCAGACCCTCCTCCTCTGAACGCTACCAACCCCGCTTCCATTTCTATGTTAGGCCGTCCGCCTCTGCTATTGCTGCTCCCCAATGACAGCTCTTTCCCTCCCCCTCCTGTAGTATCATCTTCGTCCCTTCCTGGCTGCTGTCAACAACCTTGGACTTCCTTATTCAAAAGCAAGCCTCTTAATGCGGGGAAGTACACGCCTGTTGACTTCGAACCTACTTTCACCGAAGACGTTCTTGACTTGGTCGATGAGGTAGTTCAGGCCGGTTCTTCCATCTGGAAGGATTACTTAGTGGGTTTTTTTCTCGATAAGCCATTTTCACACTCTTCTGTAGTAGCAAAACTGAAAAACATTTGGAAATTGAAAGGATCTATGCAAATAAAATCGAATGGTGTGATTTTTCTTTTCCTATTATCGTCTAAGGAAGATAAAGGCAGAATATTACGTGGTGACCCCATTATTATGAACAACAAAGTGTTTATCATACGGCCATACGACGCATCTGTCAGCAATGTTTGTGGTTCAGTTCCCACAGTGCCTGTGTGGATTCACTTACGCAACATCCCGCTTTTGGCTTGTTCGCACCTAGGGATTAACTGGATTTGTAGTCGAATAGGTAAACTGCTATGTATGGACGAAAGGATTGAGAGGCTCGACAGGTTGGAATCCGCTAAATGCATGATAGAAATCAAACCGAATAGGGAGCTGCCAAATGATTTTTTAATTAGTCTGGCAGATGGTGGAGTACAGCGAATATATGTTGAATACCTATGGCAGCCCCATATTTGTGTTCTTTGCAACTCTTTTGGCCATTTCAAGGAGAAGTGTGACAAGAAGTTCGAATCAGTATCCACTGTGGATAATGCCAAGGAGACGGGCAAAATCATAAGAAATATGAACAAGGGTAAGAATTCCAAAACCAAGGAAAATATTACCAAGCAAGTCCAAAAATGGCAAAAAGTGGGGAAAAATAGAAACAAGATGGCCTCGAATTGGAGAATTAGCTAGGTAAATGGTAAGGCAAGTAATCAGGAGAGTGAAAAAGAAAAAGTTGGAGCAAGTGGGCATGAGGAAGAAATGTCTAGTGAAAATTTGTTTTTTACTAAGGAGAATGAGGTGAAAACTGAAAAGGTAGGATCTTATCAAACAATTCAAATTAAAAATGATAATGTTGTTTATAACATGGGTTTTGATGATCCGGTGAGTGGAACCTTGATCTCAACTGCATCTGCATTCCAGCCGATTGTCAGCAATAGTTATGGTATCCTCCAAATCATGGAAGAAGAGAACGATAATGATATACTGTAAATGGTTCAATCTCAAGTGGTCAATTTGCTACGGCTGGGAAATTTTCTGCAACAGCTAGGAAAGTTTCTTCTGGGTCAATGGAAGCGGTTTCTACACATGAAAAAAGCGGTGCGAATGAAATCACAAATATTGAAGGAAACTCAGACCGTAAATCTTTTACAATGAAAACAACAGTGTGCAGTGTAAACTGCAAAGATGATCTAAATTATGCGTTTCATATGCAGTCATATGCGGGCATCCTATCCAATCATTCCACACTATCCAAAACTCTCCCCTCTAAAGATCCAACAAGTTTACTCGATCAAAATAATCAACCAACATCTCCCATGCTTGCTTCCTACGTACACAACATGCACGTGCACGTGCACGAAGGTCTCGACCAAATTCCCACTCTCAGCATGTCTAACAGCTCCATCCCTCCTCCCTCCTCTTCTCCATCACCAAGGAAATGTGTCCAGAAAATCTCCAATGCTAATTCTGCTTGTATGACCATTCCCCCCAAGTCAGTATACCCCAGCTCGCCTCTTCACCCTATCATCTTCAAAAAACTAGGCTAGCCAAAACTCCATCCAGCTCCCCCCTTATCTCTCATGCTTCGAACATGGTTCTTAGAAGCAAGAAATCAGTTACCCCATGTGAAACAACGTCTACCCAATGATGCAATCCATCGGAACTTGGAATGTAAGAGGGGCACACCACGAAACTAAACTCTCCCAATGCAAAAATCTAATCGTTCAGCACAATCTTTGTGTTCTAGCTATTCTTGAATCAAAATTAAATCTTGATCTCTCGAACAAGGCGGCAAAATATATTAATCCGGAGTGGAAAGTCATACACAACCTTAACGAGGCACCGTACGGTAGAATCCTCATTGTATACGACCCCAAAGTGATCCAACTCACCAATGTTTTCTCTACCTCCCAAATCGTTCACTGTCATGCTAAAAACATCCTCAACCCTTGCTCCTTCTATGTATCTCTCATTTATACAGCTAATAATAAAGCTTCCAGACCCTCTTTTCTCCACATCCTTCCCATGATGCGTCAGGAATCTCATCCATGGATCATCCTTGGTGATTTCAACTGCTGTAATAAACTCGCTGATAGGCTAGGAGGTAATCCTCTTTCCCTAAATGAAATCGAACCGCTGCGAACAGCCATTGACGATTCTAGCTTGGTGGAAATTAAGACTACAGGCATAAGTTTCTCATGGAACAGCAAAAGTAGACATGGTAGTGGAAATTTCTCTAAGATTGACCATGCCTTCGGTAACCTCATTGCCCTATCCAAATTGCCTACTATTTATAACCACCTACCTCCTCCTCTTCTTTCCGACCACTCTCCTCAAATAATTCACCTAAGAGAAGATGGCGTTAAAGGAAACTCAAGTTTCAAATTTTTTAATTCGTGGGTTAATGAACCTGACTTTATTGACATTGTTAAAGAAGTTTGGGTGAGACCAACTTATGGTAATCCAATGTTTGTTTTGCAGGTGAAACTAAAAAACACCAAATTAGCTCTCAAGCAGCGGTCTAGAAGCAGATTTGGAGAAGGAAGCAAACAAAGTACATACTGGAAGAACAAGCTGGAAGAGATTCAAACAAACATGCTGGACGATCCTCTCAACCCATCTCTTAGCGCCATGGAGTCGTACATATCAAGACAATTCTCTACAGCTCTCACTAACGAGATCTCAATGTTGAATCAAAAAGCTAGGCTGCAATGGAGAGAAGATGGAGATAGGAACAATGCTTTCTTTCATGCTAACTTAAAGGCTAAATACTCCAGAGAAAATATTGTTTCCATCCACGATGCCGATGGGATTGTTCAAACAACGAAAGAAGGTGTGGATGGGGCTTTTATTAGTCACTTCACCAATCTTTTCGGCAACATGGCCAACTTTGAACCTGATCTTAACCTAATCGATCCACTCATCCTCCCCAGGCTATCTGTCGTCGACCATGCTTCATTGAGTCAAGAAATAAGTGAAGAAGAGATTAAAACTGCAATGTTTTCCTTGAACAGAAAATCGGCTGGTGGTCCGGATGGCTTTAATGTTGAATTCTACTATTTTTGTTGGGACATTGTTAAATTCGAAGTGCTAAGAGCTGTTAAGAACTTCTTCAAAAACACTAAACTAATTTCTTCTTTCAACAACACTAACATAGCACTGATTCCTAAGGTCAACAATCCTCACAAAGTTTCTTCTTTTAGGCCTATCTCTTGTTGCAACACGATCTACAAATGCATCTCCAAAATTATTGCATCCAGGATGAAATCTGTCATGCCGAATATAATCTCTTCTAACCAGGCTGCATTTTTACCGGGAAGTAACATTTTAGACAATGTATTACTGGCTCATGAATTATTAAATGGTTACAAAAGTAAAAATTCTTCTCCTAGAGCTATGTTGAAATTTGACATCATGAAAGCTTTCGACATGCTCCATTGGAAAACTATTGAAAAAGTTATGCAGTTCATGAACTTTCCTGTTCCCTTAATTGCCTGGATGTCGAATGTATCTCCACGGTTCGTTTCTCTATCAATGTTAATGGCTCCATTGTGGGATTCTTCGGAAGTAAGCAAGGCATTCGCCAAGGGGACCCAATATCGTCGTATATTTTCATTCTCATTGTGGAACTTCTCACGCAGCTCTTAAAAAAAATCTGCTTTCGGGTTAATCAAGCATCATGTTCAAACCCTGACGTAATATCTTTGATGTTCGCTGATGACCTGTTAATATTCTGCTTACCGGACATTAGCTCGATGCATGCTGTTATGGATACTCTACATGAATTTCATGTGATAACTGGTTTGTCTGTCAATCACGACAAATCGAAAATGATAACTTCTGGCCTTAGTACACCCTAAAATGATGAAATTCAGGCTGTCACTGGCTTAACCGTCAGCGATAATATTATCACATATCTTGGTCTTCCTCTCACCCTCTCCAGAATTACTGTTAACAAATGCTTACCGTTGTACGAAAAGATCATTTCTAGACTTGACTGTTGGGTGAGCAAAACATTGAGTCAAGCGGTAAGAATCACATTAACCAAAGCTGTTATCTTCTCCATGCAAGTCTATTAGGCTAGAACTTTCATATTACCTCAGAAGCTCGTCAACATGATTCGTACTGCCTTCATGAGATCCATATGGGCAGGAAAAACAGTGGGTTGTTATTTAGCCCCTGTTAGTTTCAAGAAATTAGAAAAGCCTATTGCTAATGGTGGGCTCGGAATCATCAACATGTACCACTGGAACCGGTCGGCTATGGCTAGGCTAGCCTACGATTGCGTTAATGCCAAGGACAGCCTATGGGTTAGATGGTCCACCATGCACGTGCTACGTGGTTGCAACTTTTGGAAAATGATAACTCCGAATAAGGTTAGTTGGACGTGGAGAGCTCTCTTTAAGCTTAAGGAAGTGGTTTTGCCCCTCGTTCTTTATCCCATTGACCATGACAATGAGGTTAGCTTTTGGGATGGCCCATGGATTAATCACGGCGTGATCTTAAGGCATGTTCTATCTCATGCTGAGTTAGTGCAGTTGGGGGTGAGCCAGGTTGCTAAGGTTCAGAGCTACATTCATGGTACTAACTTACGGCTGCCACGAACTTCCAACACTCGAATCCAGCAATTGTGGAACCTTGCAGCTGAATGCAAAATTCGAACCGATGGTCAGAGCTCTATTCAGTGAGGTAGTAAAGATGACAGTTTCAGTATAAAAGATACCTATACTTTCCTGGCAGGTGATGTTGGAAAGAAATGTAAGTGGAGGAGTAGAATATGGTGCAAAGATAATAATCAGAAGGATAATTTATTTCTCTGGAAAGTGATCAACCGGGCTTTGAATACTAAAATGAAGCTAATAACCAGGGGTTTTCTCGTTCAAGTTAATTGTGTTTTCTGTAATCAACTACCTGAGATTGTGGAGCATTTTTTCTTCGAATGCAATTATTTAAATGCTCTATGGAAGACTTGGATTAGGAAAATTGGTAGGAGATGGAAAGGAATTAACAACAGTGTGCAGTGGAAGTACATATATGACAGTACTGGAGGAAAATTTTGCGTGAATAGGCTATTCAAGTTTATTGTCAAGAGATTCGCGATCATGGTCTGAAATGAAAGGAATCGTCGTATCTTTCAACCAGATAAAAGAATGACTACTGAACAGTTCGAGAAGCATATGAAGTAGGAAATAAGGCATGATTTGTGTCTTGCTAACTTTGCTTTTGACCCAGGCATCCTTAGTTAGTTTGATCCTATATTTTCTTTCTTTGATCTAGTGTTGTGTTTCTTCTTCGTTTTCCCTGTGATTGTTGCACTATGTTTTCCTTGTACTTCTTGCAAGCCTGTTGGCTTGTTCTCTTTTGCCATCTTTGGTGCAGCAATATAATGGTAGGGGTCCATTTAACCCCATCGGCTTTGCCAAAAAAAATACTTACTTTCATTTACCTATTTTCAATTTTATGACCAAGTGCAACAATTTACACTATTTCATTATTGGGATTTCACTCCAATTATCAATAATTAATTTTAATTACCATTGCTACATTTCATTTCTAACATTCATTTCATTTTAAATTATAAAATTTTTATTTCTTTCTAAATTTAGTTAAAATATCTTATTAAATTAACCAATTTAATTATCGAAATTTATGGGTCATTACAATAAAATGGTTTAATATTTTGGTGAAGGAAATAAAACCCAAACTTGAATTATAAAAATGAGTTTGAACTCAAATAACTTAAATTAAGTGATTTTTGAAATGAAAATCAGGTATTGGATTATAAATTGGAAGTGAAATAATTAGATGAATTAATTAGTTAATTAAATATGGGAATGAAACTTAACTTGATTAAGCAAATTGGATTGTGGAGAAGATTGAAGTTGAATGTGAAACTTGGTTTATGAATAAAAATTCGAATTAAATATAAGCAAATTAAATACATTTCGCAATGTGTCAAATAAAATGGAATTGGATTGAAATAGTAATGACTTGAGTTATGAATAAATTCAATTTAAGTGTAAATAAATTGAATATGGCCTTGGATGTTGTTTAAATAAATCTAAGCTTGAAGTGGATTGAGCGAATAAACTAACTAAATTAATTAGTAAATGGAATGGAATTCGATTGAATAAGTATCAATCAAAAATTGAATTGGAATTTGGTTGCAAGGGTAACAAACTCAAGTTACATAGTTGAATTAACTTGAAATGAACAAATTAACTTAAGTTAATATATTTGGATGAAAACTTGGCTCGAGTAAATTTATGAACTGGTTCATAAATAAATTGATGTAAATTGGTTTGTTGATTAAATATAAAATTGAGTGGATAAGATTTTGGTGAATAAATTGAATGTGAATCAATAGAAATTGACTAACTGATTTAAAATCAATTGAAATGGTTTATAAGCTTAAGTGACCATTCAATTAAATGAATATTACTGAATTTGCAGGGGGGAAAATTTACATTTGTCGTAAACAGAGGTAAACAAATTTTGTGAATCAATGGAAAGTGAATAAATTGATTTTGAATCAATTTGAAATGGATATGAAGTTGTTGGATATGAATATGAATTGAATGCAAATAAATTGTTGTGAATTATTGGAATTGCATGAAATGATATATAAATCGATTGGAATAAATAATCAAACGTTGGAACCTTGTGATTATTGATAAATTCATGTTATAACATGTTTGGTTACGAAATATATGCATTTTTACTAGTTAAATAAATGAAATGTTATTAAATTTTCATGTTTTCATATTTACGTGTTTAAATTAAGTGAGTATAGGTATAGAGAGACAACTGGGATAGATTTGGGTTGCGAAATTGCATATGAAGTAAACTGCCAGCTTAATAACGCATAAAAACGCTAAAAAAATGTACATTTTCAGATTAAATACCGCAATGGTTAAATTTTGATATATATTGTGTTTTCTGACCATGAGGGTCGATGTATATATTTTTATCACTTTTTTTCATATTGCAAAAGGCCCTCTGTACGAGGAAAACTCCGCCATTTTTTTTTTGAAAATTTAGGTTGTTAGAAAATTTTTGGAAAATTTTGTTAACTTAAAAAGGGTGATTTTTGAATTGTAATGAAAATAAAGGATTTTGAATTAGAAGATGGAAACTAATTGTTTTGGTTGAAATTAAAAGATTTAGAAAGGTGGAATTTCGAGTTTTAACTAAGTGAGTTTGTTAAGTTAATGGGTTTGGATCGTTCGTCCTATCTTAACAATTTCGAGGACGAAATTCTTTTAATTAGGGATGAATGTAACGATCCATATTTTTCGACATTTAAATTTGAATATTTAGATGGTTTTAAATATTGAGTTTGAAACATAAATTGATTTTTGAATATGAAAATTTTGGTTGAAATTTTTAGAATGGATTTAAATTTCAAATATAACGATTTCTAAAGTTGGTATAAATTCTATTTGAATTAGAGTTGAGTTAATAAGTTTTTAAAACTGAAATTTCAAATAATTTCATAAAATTTTGAAATCGTCGATTTAATCAATGCGTTAAAAAGCGATCCGTAGCATAATTTTGGAATTTGACGAAACCTGTTCCATTGGATTCATAATAGTGTATTACTATTGGATTTCAAATTTTCATAGCATTTGGATTTACCATTTGGTCGTACGATCTGAAAACGCCTGAAAATAATTTAATTGAATTTAATTTAAATCGTTGATCCAAAAAGCTATCTTCTGCATGCGATCAAATTAAGCTTCGAAACTTGTTCCATTATATTCAAAATAGAGATATAACATTATAAACGCAGGCAGCACGCTTCGATAAGGGTTCGAATAAAATACCTAGGTATTTAGGAAAATTTAAAATATATGTTATTCATATATTTCTTTTCAAACGTCGTTCCTTCACATCTTAGCCACCCTATACTCGTAGCCTACATCCACCCTAAACGGTACCACAACCCGCCTTCTCTAATATTGAATCGCATTCTCCTTCATTTATTTCAAACGGAATTGAGAAAAAAAATTCACAGCTCAAAAGAATTCACTTAATCAAAAGAAAAAAAAAGAAAGAGCAAATCGAATCGCCTGAGAAAAATCGCGAGCGCATTTGGCAGATGCAAGGGCAAGGGTTTCGAGCTCAAGCTCGACATGAGTGGGAATGATGGTCGTGGGTGGACGAGGGCATGGAGTTTAGTTTGGTTCGCATTCATAGCAATCTCGATCGAAGGGAAGGGGGATTAGCGCGAGCAGTTGTAGAGAGTGGCTTCAGGCTTCATGACCTGGAAGCAACATCAACTAGGGGTTGTGTTCAAGAAGCAGGCAGTTGTGAGATAGAGGAAATAAATATCTAGTGGTCGACGGTGAGCTGATAAAGGGATCGTTCAACATCTTGCAAAAAGATGGAGAAAAGGGAATTAGAGCGGTTGCGAACAGGAGAAGGGATGCGAGGTTGAGTCTGCATTCAAAGCCTGCTTCAAGTTGCGTGCATTGAAGATCTAGAAATTTGGGAATATAGGATGGAGAGTTGTATACTGTAATTAATTTTAACTATATGATTAGTTAATTTAATTAAGGATTAATTGTGAAGGTGATTAGAAAATTTTAAATTTGTAATTAGTTTTATTCATTTCAAATTGGAATAGTTAACCTATAAAATTCATAAAATTATTTGTGCGAGGACCAAAATTAACGTAAAGAGTCACGTTGGATTCGCAACGGCAAATCTACACAATGGAATAATATGGAATTAGAATGATTAACAATTTAAAAGTCAATGTGAGTAGAACTCACTCATCTTGGATAACTAGTTTATTTGAAATAGTTAAAAAATTATTTATTGGTTGATAGGATGAAACGATAAATTATTATCAATTTGGATGTTATATATATATAGTAATATATATTAGCAGTTGGATATATTCCCACCGTTGGAGCGGATGAGACCCTATATTATCTCAATATCCCTCTCGTAGTGGGATTGGTATTTTTGTGTTATCTAACATCTGTGGATGCAGGCAAGTAGGTTGGAGGGATCCAACTAGATTCCTAAAAAATGTTCATTTTAATTTCATATATAGTGATATATGATTTGTGTGAATAATCTGACAAAGATTATGTGGTGATTTGAATTATTGGATGCTATAGTAGTACTGGCCTAACTTTTGGTATTTTAAATACCATAAATATTATTTTTGGATTTTGAAAGGATCAAAATAAGATTTTGAATATAAAAATATTTATATCGAAATTTGGATTATTTTCAAAGAAACTGATTTGGATAAAAACAATAATTGATTTTGGCTTGTATTTAACAATTCGTAAAAATATTTTAAATGAATATTTTAAAATAATTTATATAGAGGACTTTTAAACAATGGATTTTTAAACGATATTTTTGAAAAATATGAAAAGGAGTTTGAAATTGATATTTTAAATAGATTTGTGAAATATATGAAATATATTAAGAAATGGATTTATAAAATGGAATTTTATGAATAAGATAAGTTTTATAAACAAGTGAAACTCAAAGGAGTTATAAATTTATAAACGATGTTTACAAATAAGGGAAAACGATATCATTTGATAAATTGGAATATAATTTCACAGGGTGAATTTATATCGAGATATGAAAAATAGATTTTTAGGAAAAAATAGTGAATTCTATATTCGAAATGTGAGGATGGTTAGGAATCGGAATGATATCAATGCGTTATGAATCAAGAGGCGCCTATAAATTGAATTGGTTATTAGGATTTTAAAAATATTTTTTTATCGAGAAGTTAAATTGTTTCAAAAGAGAATTTTTATTTACTCAAACTATGTAATTTATAGCTGCTTTAGTAATAAAATACTTTGAAAGTGGAATTTTTCGAATATCTAATATTAATTGAGATTAATTTCTAACTTTTATAATCAGCTTTGTAAATTGATTGGTTTTATTTAAAAATGAGTTGAAAATGATTTATTGATGTTTTATTAAAAATGTTTCAATTGTTTAAATAGTTACTTAAACTGGTTTTAAAAATAAATTATTATTCTTTAAAAATACTTATACATATATATATAGAGAGAGAGGTTAATGATTGGAAATTACTTATAAGTTCTCTCAAGATTTGTAAATGGGGTTTATTTAACAGACGAGATTTTATAAGAGAAAATCTTATAATGAAATTCTAGGGGCTTAAGGAAATTTCCAACTTGTTAGAAAACAAGTACTTCGGGATTGAATCTAAATTCATAAAGAAGTTATAAATGGATAGGTGAGGTTATAGGTGAGTATAATCGATTATGGTAAATGTAAAAGGAATTAATATAAATTTTTAAAATGTAGAAGATAAGATATAAAATAATTCCCAAGTATTGATGTTAGAAATGATTTGGGAAAATGGATTTATAATATTTTCCTAAGTGTGGAAATGGAAGCTTTTTTGAAAATATTTAGCGACGAAGGATTTATATCGAGATATTTTTTCTAAGTAGTGGATTATAAATCGAAATTGAAAATATTTCAATAAGTGTTGAAGTAAGATATGGGTTGAAATATCCCGTTATGGATACAAGTATTCGAAAACGTTTTTCAAATACTGAAATATCGAAAGAGATTGAATATATATTTTGTAAAGATATTTTCGAAATGAATGTTTTGAAATTTTATAATATAGGCCTAGTGACTGCGTATGGATGTTATTTGATAGTTAAATAACCAACTATCAAATCTAGCCAAATTCTTTGATCATTTCGAAGGGACCGGGATCAGATTTAATTGTTCGAAAACCACTTCGTTCCGGTTTGAACATTACGAATGGTGATATCGTGAAGATGGCGAAGACGGAAACTCAATTTGTTCAGACCCAGGAAAACTTGTATGGACGAATGTTATCAGAACATCGTCATTGGAGGACGATGAGCATTCTAAGTGGAATTGTTCTTGAAAGGTAAACATTAGCCTCAAGCCTTATCAATCGGGAATGACTAAAATAGGGGAGATGTAGCCAGGCTAAGTGGGTCGCACCCAATTAGTGTATGTTATCACCTTTCTAGACACCCTCGGAAATATATTATAAATTATGGATATGCTTGTGCATGGAAAAGTGAGCGCTCGATTAAGGGTGGGAACACCCGGGGTGATAACATATTCGGTACAATCCAGGTTAGGGGTATGTCGGTCTTGTGTTGGAAGGGATCCCGGCAAGGTCCTCGGTATATTTTTCTAGAAGTGTACTATGACGGGCGGTACCCAGTAGCCCAGTCATTGTATGAAATCGATTCTCCACTATGAGCCTTTACGATTTTGATTGTAGAGCCTAGTATGCTGGAATTTAATTAATGTAGCAATTTCGGCTAGTTGAATAAGTTTTTGTACTTAGACACTATTATAATATCACTGGATTCTCTATAAAATGTTTTGGTTATTGCAAGGGGAAAACCCGTCATGTTTATGTGTGATGCGGTCTTACGAGATACCTTTGTTTTTCAAAGGATTTTGATAACTTTAAAAATTCAAGTTGAGTGTGCTTTCTCATGCTGGTTTTCCAGATTGACTCGGGTGTTGTTTTTTATATTTCTCGGGTCAGAACGAGTATTACAGATTCAGGTTAGAATGCTATGGAGCTTAGGAGACGGGCTGGAGGAGACTTGGGCGTATTCCATGTACTTGATTTATATTCCGCTGTGTGTGTTAAACTAAATGTTCAGTGTTTGTAAGGAAAAATTATTATAATTGTCCAGATTTATGGTTGGTTGTTGTACTCTGATGATTGTATATATATTAACAGCTGCAGGTTCTTTTGTATAAAAATTTGTTATTATATGTTATATTTTATTCTGCTGCGTTTGTGAGATTCTGTGTTGTTATTCTATTTTCTTCTACCTCTTTCTTCTTTTGCCCCTAGCAATTGGTATTTTTGGCAGTTGAATATTTGGCATGTTATACAGTGAACGTATTGATGTCGATTTTCGAGGGTCAAAACTCCCCGGTCGCTACAATAGTGGAGCCAGGAAATTGGCCGAGCTTTGCTACTTTGTTCAGAAAATAAAAGAAAAAAATAGAGGGTTAGGCCTATGTTTATAGGCACTCGAATCAATCGTATCTGTTAGATTTAAAATAATAAAACGTTAGCCGTTTGGCGAAGGTTCAACCCTAGCTGCATGCTTCAACCGATTGAGTGCTCCTTTATAGGCGATCGATCGCTAGAATTCGACCAACCTAAGGAGGAGGTCGACTGATAGGGTCCGCACGGTTAATATAATTTATTTCTTATAAATTCCAATTTAATTATTTTGTTCTAAAAAATTCAAATGTTGTTTGAACTTCGATCGCAAAACTAAATATACGAAAGTTGCTTAGAAAATTACAACGAACTCAATGGTACAAGTTTTGTAGGAAAATTTTGTTGTTTGCTCAAATTCCATTTTTGAGACTTTGTAATTATTTATTAATTAGCATTAATTTTATAAGGCATTGCATCTTCCCCCTTAAAGAATTTCATCCTCGAAATTTCACAAGGGGTAAATCATGTAACATAGCATGCAACCATTCTAAACTGTCCAATCAATTGATATACAGCCAATTTTGCTGCCAAACGTGTACCGATGCATGGTGTATCACAACTTATATGACATTCATGCTGAATAATTCTAAATCTATACTCTTATGCCGGAAAAGGAATTTAGCCGAAGAATTCTACATTTCCATCTTTCTTTCGATACATATCCCGTTGTACCTTGGAGCCTTCTCTTTTGCACCTAAATATATTCCAAGTTTTCCAAGCAAAATTTACAGAAGAAGGTTTATTTTGGATGTTAAAACGGAATTATTTTAAACGCAATTTTTTTTTTACGATTAACAAGGTATGGAAATAGAAATTTCAAAGCTAAAACAGCTTTTTCCCTTGTAATTCCGTATGTATGTATATTGTCACTCTTGTCGGATAGTAAAATTTATATTCACTAGCACGTCGACCCTCCTTGCATTAAGCATGTGGCATTTGAAAATCAGAAATTTTCATTTTCCGTTAAAAATCTGTTTCCCCTTTCAATCAAACTTGAAAAGCAGTTTGAAAATTAATCTTTATAAGCATTCAAACACAATTTTCAAAAGCAATTGAACACAACTTTCCAATAGCATTTAAACAAAAAAATTAAAACATTTGCCTCTCAATCCTTAAAACAAATCAAGCCATGTGTTGATGTAATTGGGACTCAGTCAATGAGTTAATGTATATGATTGACCCTATCATTATGCAGTTAATCCTAGAATTTGTGAGCCTTTCCTCTTACTTGAAAATATAACAACACACAAGTATACTTATAAATTTTAGCTTTTAAGGTATTGGGATAATGACTTCTGATTTCACAACAACCTTCCTCGTCTGTAACGACCCTAATCTTGACTAACATTATTTAGGACATTTAATTAGATAAATTAAACGAAATAATATAACTGGTTAAGGGATCGAGATTTGTGTAATTAGAAGGTAACCATGCCTAATAAAAAAATGAACAAAAGGGAATTAAAATGAAATAAGTAAGGGTAATAG
Source organism: Allium cepa (assembly GCA_030765085.1). Classification (NCBI taxonomy): domain Eukaryota; kingdom Viridiplantae; phylum Streptophyta; class Magnoliopsida; order Asparagales; family Amaryllidaceae; genus Allium; species Allium cepa. Next base: position 212,282,878 of record CM060934.1, read on the forward strand.
ATAAGAGCAAAATAGAAATAGATTATATTCTTATGCCCTAAACCCTCATGCCACATTCATATTACACGATCATAAACAAAAATTAAGCCAAGTAAGATCGGCCACCATTAGGAGAAAGCAAGAGGAAGATAAGCAAGAATCAAAAGGAAGAAGCTTAATCAAATTCATTCAAGAGCAAGTCTCAAACTCCTTAACAATAAGCTAAGGTGGATAATAGATTACATCTCATATTTTTTATTTTCGGTTTCTAGACAAGATCCGCACTTATTTTGTAGAGTATTTGTCATGTTTTGATTTTTAAATGGATATATGCTTGTTGATGATTTATGTTGCTTCTTATAGATTTTATGATAAGTTATGATTTGAAAAATCTATCAGGTGACATTCAAATGCCTTGCGATTTTATATAAGGTCAAAAATATTAATTTGGAGATGGTTTCCAAGCTTCATAATTTTCTAAATTATTGTGGATTTATTATGAATTTTCTAGTGAAAAAAATGGTTAAATTGGGTTTAAAATTAATTACGGCTATTATATGTTAATTTGGGTCAGAAATTCATATATGTTAGAAAACATATTAAAAGTGAATGATGGGAAATTTTGAAGAATTTCCATAAGTGTTTTAATAAGTATATAAAATTATTTAAGGTATGTTACTTAAATGTTTTATATGTTTATAAAAGGAGAAGAGGCAATTTGTAAATGTTTTAAATTGTTAATCTCTAAGACTCCGCAGCACTTTTAGAAAGATTTTGAAAATGTATTGGAAACCAATCATATGTTGATAAACAAAGCAAGTTAGTTAAAAATAAATTACTTTAGAAAGTCAAAAATAAATTTACAGTGCTTTACTGCTTCGCCACTTATAGCAACACCTTTCGCTCATACTGCCACCTCCATCTAAGTCGAAACCAATACACATGGTATCAGCTTTGATATGTAGTGGATTGGAATTAGGCGAAAGATATGGAGTCGAAACAAGGCCTTCAAAGGGGTTGAAGTAGCTTATGAAAACATAGAACTAATTTAGTTGTAAATGAGGCTTTCGAATGAGATAGCTTTTGACTTGGTCAGTTATTTTAAAGAAAAGAGCTTTCGAAAGAGGTTTTGTTTTAAATAGAGCTTTCGAAGGAGTTGAAACTCCTACTGCTGCATTCTACCTTTTGAAGCAATGCCTTTGAAAGGTTTCTTTTGCTTTAAACTTAGAGTTGCTTCTCCAACGCTTTCGAAGGGGTTGCTTTCGAAACCATCCTCTTTCTTTTATTTAGGAAAATGCTTTTGAAAGAGATGCTTTCATCACGGTTCTTTTAAGACCTTTTTTATATTTTGAAAGTTAATCCCAAATATTTCGAAAGAAATGGTTTTAATAGTTTTGAAACTATATTCCACAAGCTTTCAGTTGAACCCAATGCTTTCGATGGGTTTGTTTAAGCTAAGGAATTTAATGCTATCAAAGGGTATCTAATAAAGGTTTCGAAGGGGTGACTCCCTAATGTTTTCGAAAGGTTTACCTTTAGTGTTTGAATGGAAGATTTCCAATGTTTTTGAAAGGCAAGTTTGAAATATTTTGAAAGAGGACGTTTAAGGTTTTATAAAGCTTTCGAAGGGACACTTTCAATGGTTTTAAAAGGTCAATTATAAATGCTTTCGAAAGGTATGTTTTGGCCCTTCGACCTAGTATTACAAGGTAAAGTAGTTAAATGGTTTCGAAAGGGGTACTTTCAAAGGTTTCGAAAGAGGTTGTTTAAATCTCTTAAACAAAGGTTTAAAAGATGTTCATCAGCAATGTTTTGTGTAATGCATATATCATGGCAAAGAGATTTGAGTAAAGCAAAAGTATGTTTTCCTTGTTTTTTAAGTATGATTTAAAGGGTTAAATCATTTTATAAGAAATGATTTCAAGGAAAATTTTGATGGGTAGTTAACCCTAAGTAAATGACTCGGATATTTGAATACTAGATGGGGCTGTTATAGTATCGCGCACTATACATTAGCTATAGTCCCTAGCTAATTTAGTCCAAAATTCTAATGAGCAGGGCTTAGTCACAGGTAAGACGTAAATGATGTTATACACAGAAATGAATATACATAGAAGAAGGATAAGTTATTGGTTAGCCCGCAAAACCATGAGGATCAGGTGACCCTGTGAGAAGCAAGTTAAGGACAGACCATCAAGAAGTGTGTTTAACAGATGTTTGATTATTTAATTTGTATGGTAGGCTCGAGTCAGCCAATGGTTAGTAGTTAGCCAAATAGAACTGTATTGTTCGGGCAGCTTGTCCATTTATTACCTGATTTTGAACATATATGATATTGCTATTATTGTTTTAATCGGTTTGAGTGCATGATTCTGATTTGCAAAAAAGATATATTTTAAAGGGATATTAGTGAGGGGAAATCCGCTCCGCTAAGCGGCGTGGTCTCACTTAATATCAGAAATCCGAGATGTAATAGTATTATTTACATTAGGCTTTATGTCTGACTCGAAGTTTATATTTTTTCCCCTTAAACTCTCGAATGCTCAAAATTCAATTTGAGTAGATTAAGGGTTAAGGTTTTTCAGGTTTAGTAGATTGGACGAATAAAGCTTCGAAAGCGTGCAGGAGGCAAGCTAGCTATATAGGAGCTACTTAGTTTTATTTCCACTATGTTGTGTTAAGATTGATACGTCTATTAAGTACTCTGGTCATCCAAGGGAGCATCTTCAAATGTCGCTCTTGGCGTAGTTTGTAATAACAATATTTGATCAGAACCTAGGAATTGTTTTTAATTATGTAACGGAATATGAAACATGGTTTTGTAATGTAATCAGTAAAGTTGTTTTTGAATATGTGATGTTTTTACATATTCATGTGCTTCTAATATTATGGATACCATTAACATTACCGTATTTTATCACCAGAAGTTAATACTATAGATAACTGCAACATCTAGCGCTTAGCTTCGGGACTCAGGATAGGGTATGTTACAACTTGGTATTAGAGCATAGGTTTACGAAAAACTTAAAAGAGATTCCAAATTTAGAATGATTATGAAAACATAATCCTAAGGAGTTAGAGAAAAGATAGAGGTATAGATAATGCTATAGTAACGTACTTGTATTTGCAATATATAAGTGCATGCTTATCTCTATTCTCCCATCTCTCTTAGGTTCTTTTGTATCTTACAAAGGCTCTAAGGCAGATTTTATGGACGTAAGATATGGATGTTAGAAGAGGAAGAGTTAACATTGGTGGGGGAAGCACCATAACCAATGGGATGTAGGATCGTTTTCATCCTAGATGGGGGTAACTAGGGTGATACTAAAAATAATTAAAAATTAATGCGGAAATAATAACTGAAAGTAATGTAGAAGAGATCACAAACAAATTTACCCAGATTCGACAAAACTCTGCCTACGTGCTGCCCCCAAGGTTTCTACTAGAAATTAAGTAGTCACATGCTTACACACGTAAAATTGCGACACCAGCTACCGACTAACCTAACTCTACGCTCAAAACCCTGTCACAACTCAGCTACTGAATTGTAAATTCTCGAACTACAACATCGTAGTTCGTACTAGAGAGTTACACAATTTAAAAGGGAAAATTACAAAATAAATAAAACAAATAGACAAAACTTTATTTTAATACTCAAGCCTACAATTAAAGTCGGCCCAATTGTAATTAAAAAGAAGACTTCCTCTTTTTATATTTCTCGTGTAATCTTATAGCTGATTCCTTCTTCGTTCCTCTTTCACAAGCTAGGATTTTGTTGTAAATTGAAGACGCCACCTTTAATCTGATCGATTGTGATATGATTTTGCTACGGTTGCTTCGTCAATCGAATTGTTGACTGTGATAGGCTTTCGGTCGCTCCAATTGTCGAGTGGGATGTTGACAAATTGGTATGTAATTTTCAATCCTTTTGTTCTTGACTTTGTTTGAGTTATAAATATATTTATGATTTTATTTCGATGCTTGCACTTTGGTGTTGCTTGAACTCAAATGCCATGATTTTCGATGATGAATTGGGTTTTATAGGGATTAAAGCCCTGAAATTACGTTCGTATAATATTATTTGAATTCTTTACGTTGTTATCCTCTACTATTGATTTGAAATCGAACGCTTGTATGATTCTTGGCTCGTACATTTTATCATCGGTTTGAATTTCTTTGAGTCGGTTTCCTCCTATTATTTTGGCACTTTGAATTTTTGGGCTAAATTTTCTTGGTATATTTTGATCGCCTAGTTCCTACGCTTCCTGACTCGTTCAGGTATTCAAATATTTTTCTAATATACCGATATACTTTGCTTGGTCACCACGGCTTGCATTCTATTTTTTGATTTTTCGAATTTGTGATGCTTGTTCATCAAGTCCTTTCCATTTTCAAATATTTTTGACTTTTGTTGAATTTGTTCATCTCAGTCTTGACTTCGTTTGAAACTGCTACTCATCAGGTTTTATTTTCTTCGAGTTTATGATCCTGTTGCCTACATACTTGTGCTATTATGTGTATGTATATAATTGCATATATGCACGCATATTAGTTTGTAGCTCTAGCCAGTTAGTCCATTGCTTCATTGAGTTCATGCCTGAATGTAGTTGGATTTGCATTGTTGAACTAAGCCTGTTGCGTTACTGTTACTTGATCACTTGTCTGGATTTTGTTTTCATTCGAAATCTTGTTGCCTTATACTTTTTGTATAGCTCTTAAAGTTGTGTACAATTTTGTTCAATGGTTCTGGTTCATGTTGCGTTGTGACTGGTCTGGGTTAAGTCTTCATGTATATTCGAGTCTCTGTTTCGTATGTATTCACTGTGTATATAAATGTGTGAACATAAATGTATATATATATATATATATATGTATGTTGTAGCTTGATTCTTGTTTGGAGTTTGAATGGTCTCCATGCATCTGGTTCCATCCTTGTTGCAGCCCTTGTGTGGTCTTGTTCTTTTGAAACTGCATGCATATTATTGTGAATTGGTTTATTTGCTGCACTTTATATGTGCACTTGATTTTAGAGTGGTCTTGTCTTTATAAATCTGCATTATGTTAGTGGTGATGTCGGGTGTGTTGGTTGAGGCTTCATCTGCATATATGCTGGTCTACACCATGTATTATATGATCTGGTTATGTTCATGTGGTTTTAAACATGGTCTGGTTTGTGTTGCATCCCATTTGCATTTTGGAGTCTGGTTTTTGTATTGTTTTGATCATTGTATTGTGCAGGTGGTTTGATATTGACTCTGTTTGTATTGGTCTAATTTCTTTGAGTCACCTGAGTTGAATCCACCATTTGGTTAGTTTTGACCTTGTGCTCATCTGTCCCTGCAGTTCTAACACGCAAGTGTATATCAGTATGCACGGCTTTGTGGTATGTACAGTGATACACTGTGCATGTCACAAGTTGTTCGTGTAAGATGAATTCAAAAGAAAATAAACGACGAACAACCCAAATAAATGAGGCATATAACATTTTCAAAACACACATTTCATTTTGAACTGTAGAATATTTCTTTTTCAATTTTACTGCGTTAGTGTTTATTTTGCAAATAGCTTAGATGTTGGATTCAGGCTAGAACAGGGTTGAAGAAAAGTACAAGTGTTGAGTGAATATGTAATGAGGTTTAAATTGTAAAGTGAATATTGCTTTCTAATTGAAATTGAACTGTAATTGAAATTGTGTATATGTATAGTGAGTGCATAAATTTGTACTATTCGAATTTGTATTTGTTTGAATATGAATTCTAAGTTGTTTATTTTATTCAACAAATATTTATTTGATTATGCGAAAAATAAAATAGTACAACAACAAATACATTTAAACGAATATATATATATGTTTATTGTCATCAAACAAAAATAATATACTAGCATATTCTACATGGGAATGCCAGACTAAATACCAGGAGGTACCCAGGTCAAGCACAAGCTGCAAATGTGGGTGCTAGAGTCCGTCAAGTCAATATAGGGGCAAGGTATTAGTTTTTCGTTAACATGATGTTACCAGGAGTTGCTATGGGGTTGTTAGGAGGAAATGTCGAAAGAGTAAACTAAGGAGCTCTAGTGGTTAATAACTAAGTTGTTTTGAGCAGAGATTATGCTTGGTTGGGAGGAAAACCGTTTATTAGTATTGAAGACATAATCGAAGTATAGAATTGGTTACTTCATTACTAGAGGATTTTTGCTGATTTAGGGTTTAATGATGAGCAGAAAGGAAGACTTGCTTCTAGATAGCTATAAGGGACAACACCGTATTGGTGGAATAGTGTTACAGCTAGAGTCAATGAGGAGATTATGACTTGGGCTGAGTTTGGAAGGAGGTTTGAGGAAAGATTTATGTTGGAGATTGCAAAGTCTACTCTGCTCAGGAAGTTTTCTGCTTAGGAAGTTTACTGAATTGGAGCAGGGAGATATGATAGTGCTTGAGTATGCAAACAGATTTGAGGAGTTAGCAAGATATGAATAAGCTATGGTTGGTACTGTCATCAAAAGGAATGAGAAGTTCATTCGCGGGTCGAAGCCTGAGCTTGCTAAGGCCATGTTGTCGCATATTAGAGATCCATGTGACGTTGATGTTGAGATGGCATTAAGGCAGGAAGAGATGCTTTCTTTTCTTGAAGGAAATAAGGCTAAGGAAACTCAAAGAGGGCAGAATCAGATAAGGAAGTTTTTCTATAAGAAGGGACTTAGAAGAGTGGAGCTGCTAAGAATGGGAAGGAAGAAGTTGTCTGTTACAAGTGTGATAAGAAAGGACACTATGCTTATGAATGCCGGGAAGGCAAAGGGAAGAAAGCTGCTGAGAAGAAAGGAGTGAGATGATTAAATTGTAATTAGATTGGATACTATAAGAACTAGGGAAAGGAACCAGCCAAGGATGGAAAAGCTAAGATGTTTGCACTGGAACCAGCTGCCTCAAGACCAACATCAAAGAAGAAGGGAAAAACTATGTTGGGAGGTATGCTTTTGATTCATTGTGTATCAGTTAGAGTTCTATTTGATACTAGTGCATCGCATTCATTTATATCTCATTGTTTGATAGATAAGCTTAACCTAGAACCCTCGCACCTAGTTACTTCCTTAAGGGTTACGAATCCGATAAGAGGATATGCGACTCTTGGGATGATAGGTGACCACCTAGAATTTGAATTGCTAGATCATGTATTTTCTTGCAATTTGCATGTATTTGATTTCATAGGATTCAGAATTATTTTGGATATGGATTGGTTAAGTAAATACAATGCTAGGATATTTTTCTATGAGAGGAGAATATCACTTAGACACCATGACTGTAGTGATCTTATTATATACTCTATAGAAAACCCTAATTTTGAGATTAATGCTTTATTGGGTGTTGTGGAGGTAGAATACGGTTGAATCGAGTTTTTGTTGTTAGGGAATTCGCAGATGTCTTTGAACCCATGGTAGGATTACCGCCAAAATGAGCTATTGAGTTTCGGATAGATTTAGTACTAGGAGCAGAATCGATAAGTAGATCGCCAAGCAGAATGACACCTACCGAGATGAGGGAACTAAAGGTGCATTTGATGCATTTGGAAGGCAAGAATTTTATCAGACCAAGCAGTTCGCCTTAGGGAGCAGCCGTAGTGTTTGCCAAAAAAATCGGACGGATCGTTATGGTTATGTATCGATTATCGTAAGTTGAATGAGAAGAAGATAAAGAATCGATATCCGTTACCTAGAATTGATGATTTGTTCGACCAGTTGAGTGGAGCCAAAGTATTTTTCTGGTTCGATTTGGCAACGAGGTTCCATAAGCTTAGAGTGGAGGAGGATACTATTCCTCTAACGGCGTTTAGAACTAGATATGGATCGTACGAATGGTTAGTAATGCCCTTCGAACTAACTAACACGCCGACATTCTTTGTAGATTTGATGAACCGAGTTTTCCGAGAGCACTTGGATAGGTTCGTATTTGTGTTCATAGATTATATTTTGATATACTCTGAAGATGAAAGAGTGAGATTCATCTTAGAGTGGTGCTTGAGACGTTGAAGCAATATCAACTAAAAGCAAAATTTAGGAAGTGCCATTTTTAGAAGAAGGAAGTGAAGTTTGTGGGCCATGTAGTCTTAGAAAAAAATCCAAATAAGATCAAGGCAGTGAATAGCTGGAAGAGACCCAAGGCAGTGACTGAGATAAAGAGTTTACTTGGATTAGCTGGTTATTATCGAAAATTCATTAAGGATTTTTCGAGGATAGCAGCACCGATGACCAAGCTAACGTGAAAAGATGTGAAGTTTGTTTGGACTGATAAGTGTGAGGAAGCATTCCAGATGCTGAAACGCTTATTAATGAATGCACTTATATTAACTGTTCCAGAGGGGAATCGGGACTTAGTAATGTACACGGATGCATGTGGAATAGGGTTAGGAGCTGTATTAATGCAAAGAGGTAAAGTGATTGCCTACGCTTCTCGAAAACTCAGACCGCATGAGGTTAGATACCCAACTGATGATTTGGAATTAGCTGTAGTTATTTTTGCATTAAAGATGTGGAGACATTACCTGTTAGGAGAAAGATTCGAGTTATATATGGATCATAAGTCTCTGAGGTATTTATTCTCTCAGAAGGTGTTGAATATGAGACGGTAGATAAGTCTAGTAAGGAAACTACTATGTTGTCTTGTTTAGAAGTTCGACTAGTGATGATCAAAAAGATTGCTTCTAAGCAGAAGGATGATACATTAGTAGTTGAACGGATCAGAAAGTTAAGGGATAGAACATAGAGTGATGACTTGAAAGATTTCAGTCTTGACCATGATGGATGGTTAAGAAAGAAAGGATGACTGTGTGTTCCAAATGTGGGAAACATTAAGAATGAAGTTCTTGAATAATGCCATCGTTTGAAGTTCACTATTCATCCGGGAAGAACTAAGATGTATCAGGATATGAAAAGAAGTTTATTCTGGGAAAGTATGAAGAGAGATGTAGGCTTATGGGTGAAATAATGTTTGAACTGTCAACAGGTAAAAGTCGAATAACAAAAACCAAGCAGGTTACTTCAACCTTTAGATGTTCCAGTATGGAAATACGATTCTATCTCAATAATTTTATAGATGTATTTCCAAGGTCGAATAGAGGAAATGAAAGTATATGGGTTATATTGAACAGGTTGACCAAGAGCACCCATTTCATTCTAGTTAAATCAACCAAGATGGCACCTGTTTTGGCTAATTTATTCATGAAGAATATAGTTAGACTGCATGGAATTCTAGTAGTATAGTAAGTGATAGAGATTCCTCATTTACTAGCGAATTCTGAAAGAGTCTACAGGAGAATTTGGATACCAAGCTCAAGATGTGTATTGCTTACCATCCGCGAACAGAAGGACAAACGGAAAGAGTTAACAAGTCTTAAAGGATTTGTCACGAGCTTATGTGCTTGATTTTGGAGGATCATGGGAAGACCACCTATACTTAGTCGAGTTTTTGTATAACAATAGTTATCATGCTAATATACAGATAGCACCATTTGAACCTTTGTATCGAAGGCCATGCAAATCGCCTATTTGTTGGTTAGAGACCGGGGATAGGTTATCTTGGTCCAAATTTGGTTAGAGAAGCTGTAGAAAAGATTGAGTTCATTCGAGCCAGAATGAAGCAAGCTCGGTCTAGGCAGAAGAGATAAGCAGATAGAAGGCGGAAAGACTTAAAGTTCGTGGTTCGAGATCATGTCTTCATCAACGTATCACCGATGAAAGGTGTAATCAGGTTTGGAAAATCGGGAAAATTGGCATCGAGGTTTGTTGGACCATTTCCTATTATAGAAAGAATTGGGAAACTCGCATATAAAGTGGAGTTACCAAGTAGTTTGGCAGGAGTTCATAATGTTTTCCATATTTCTCATCTAAGGAAGTGTATTTGAGATCCAGAGACTACTATAACGCCGACTGTGTTAGATGACTTAGTATTGGAACCGAATTTGACTATAATTAGAAAACTAGTTCGTGTAATCGCGAGATATGAGAAGAGACTAAGGAACAAGACAGTCAAATTGGTAAAAGTCCAAGGGAGTGACGACGAGAGAGACTATACTAGGGAAAATAAGAGCAGGATCCGAGATACCTATCCTAACTTGTTTCATGGTATGTTTTACCTTTATGATTGATTTTGATGAGTACCTTATTGTAATTTCGAGGACGAAATTCTTTACGGAGGGGAGTTTGTAATGGCCCTAATCTTGACTAACATTATTTAGGACATTTAATTAGATAAATTAAATGAAATAATGAAAATGGTTAAGGGATTGATATTTATGTAATTAGAAGGTAGTTGTGCCTAATAAACGAATGAACAAAAGAGAATTAAAATGAACTAAGTAAGGGTAGTAGATAAGGGAAAAGTAGGAATATGTTATATTCTTATACCATAAACCCTCATGCCACATTCGTTTTACACGTTCACAAACAAAAACCGAGTAAGGCCGACCACCATTAGAAGAAATCAAGAGGAAGATAAGCAAGAATCGAAAGGAAGAAGCTTAATCAAATTAGTGCAAGTGCAAATCTCAAACTCCTTAACAACAAGCTAAAGTGAACAATAGATTACATCTTATATTTGTTATTTTCGGTTTCTAGATAAGATCCAAACTTATTTTGCAAAGTATTATGTCATGTTTTGATTATTAAATGGATATATGCTTGTTGATGATTTAAGTTGCTTCATATAGATTTTATGATAAGTTATGGTTTAAAAAAATGACTTGCGATTTTGATATAAGGTCAGAAATATTATTTTGGAGATGAGTTTCAAGCTTTATTATTTTCTAAATTATTGTGGATTTATTTTGAATTTTCTAGTGAAGAAAATGGTCAGATTGGGTTTAAAATTAAATACGGCTATTATATATTAGCTTTGGGTTAGAAATTTATATATGTTAGAAAATATATTAAAAGTGAATTATGGGAATTTTTGGAGAATTTTCATAAGTGTTTTAATAAGTATATAAAATTAGTTAATGTATGGGACTTAAATGTTTTATATGTTTATAAAAGGAGAAGGGGCAATTATAAATGTTTTAAATTGTTAATCTTTGAAATTTGGCTGCACTTTTAGAAAAGATTTTGAAAAAGTATTGGCAATCAATCATATGTTGATAAACAAAGCAAGTTAGTTAGAAAGAAATTACTTTATAAAGTTAAAAATCAGATTTACAAGTTTTTACTTTTTCGCCGCTTATAGCAGCACTTTTCGACCTCGTACTACCGTCTCCATCTAAGTCGAAACTAATACATATGGTATCATCTTCGATACATAGTGGATTGGAGTTAGGTGAAAGGTATGGAGTCAAAACAAAGCCTTCGATGTGGTTGATGTAGTTTATGAAAACTAAGAACAAATTTGGTTGTAAATGAGGCTTTCGAATTGGTCAATTGTTTTAATGAAAAGAGCTTTCGAAAGAGGTTGTCGCCTTTTGTTTTAAATAGAGCTTTCGAAGGGGTCGAAACCCCTACTGCCGCATTTTATCTTTTGAAGCAATGCCTTCGAAAGGTTCCTTTTGCTTTAAATTTAGAGCCGCTTCTCCAATGCTTTCGAAGGGTTGGTTTTGATACCATCCACTTTCAGTTATTTAGGAAAATGCTTTCGAAAGAGATGCTTTCGTCCTTACCTTTTATAGTTTAAAAGTTAAACCCAAAGGTTTCGAAAGGAATGGTTTTAATGGTTTTGGAACTATATTCCACAAGCTTTCACTTGAACCAAATGCTTTCGAAAGGTTTGTTTAAGTAAATGACTTTAATGCTTTCGAAAGGTATCTAATAAAGGTTTTGAAGGGTAATTCTCCAATATTTTCGAAAGGTTTGCCTTTAGTATTTGAATGGAATGTTTCCAATGTTTTTGAAAGGCAAGTCTGAACTATTTTGAAAGAGGATGTCTAAGGTTTTATAAAGCTCTCAAAGGGACACTTTCAATGGTTTCGAAAGGTCAATTATAAATGCTTTCGAATGGTATGATTTGGCCTTTCAGCCTAGTGTTACAAGGTAAAGTAGTTAAATGGTTTCAAAAGGGATACATTCAAAGGTTTCGAAAGAGGTTGTTTAAAGCTTTTAAACAAAGGTTTTGAAAGTTTTCATCAACAATGTTTTGTGTAAAACATATATCATGGCAAAGAGATTTGAGTAAAGCAAAAGTATATTTTCCTTGTTTAAGTATCATTTAAAGGGTTAAATCATTTTACAAGAAATGATTTCAAGGAAAATTATGATGGGTAGTTAATCCTAATAAATGGCTCAGATATTTGAATACTAGATAGGACTAGTATAGGGTCACGCCCTATGCATTAGCTATAGCCCTAACCTAATTTAGTCCAAAATTCCAGTGTGTATGGCATAGTCACAAGTAAGACTTAAATGATGTTACGCACAGATAGGAAAATATAGAGAAGGAGGATAGATTATTGGGGAGGTCGCAAAATCATTAGGATCATGTGAACTTGGGAGAAGTAAGTTATGGACAGACCGTCCAAAACTGTGTTTAACCACTATTAGATTATTTATATTATTTGGGCCCGAGTCAGCCAATGGTTAATAGTTAGCCAAACAAAACTATATTATTCGGACAGACAGTCCATTTATTACCTAATTTTGAGCATATATGATATTTCTATTATTGTTTTAATCAGTTTGAGTGCAGGATTCTGATTTGCAAAAAGATATATTTTAAAGGGATATTAGTGAGGAGAAAACTCATTCCTCTAAGCCGCGTGGTCTCACTTAATATCAGAAATCGAGATGTAATAGTGTTATTCACGCCAGGATTTATGTCCGACTCGAAGTTTACGTTTTTCCCCTTGAACTCTCAGGTGTTCAAAATTCAATTTGAGTAGATTGAGATTTAAGTTTTTCAGGTTTAGTAGGTTGGACGAATAAAGCTTTCGAAGACGTGCAGGAGGCAAAGCTAGCTATATAGGAGCTATTTAGTTTTGTTTTCGTTGTGTTGTATTAAGACTGATATGTATATTTAGTATTTTGGTCATCCAATGGGGCATCTTCATATGTCGCTCTTAGCGTAACTTGTAATAATTATATTTGATCAAAACCTGGGAATCGTTTGGTATTATGTAATGGAATATGAAACAAGGTTTTGCAATGTAATCGGTAAAGTTGTTTTCGAATCTGTGATTTTGTTTCATATTCATGTGCTTCTGATATTATGGACACAATTAATATTACCGTATTTGTCACCAGAAGTCAATACATTAGATGACTGCAGCATCTGTAGCGCTTGGCTTCGGGCATCAAGATAGGGGATGTTACACCATCCTTCACATGCTAAAATTTATATTTCCTAAAATTTTAAAGCTTTTAAGATTAAAGCGTGCTTTATTCCTAGTTGCTAACTTAATTTCCTAATTTATTTTATAAACTTCCAGCCTTAATAACATTCATCGCTACAAAAGTGTCCTAATGAAATTTCCTTATTTATTATATTTCCTTATATATATAGTGGTCAAAGCTCCTCCAGAAAATCAACACGGTAATAAAATAGGAACATATCTCATATCTTATCATACGTTTTCCAATACCAAAGGGATACAACTAGCGATTACAACCCAAATATGCTAAAAGGAAATAATTCCTGGAAGCTGTCCTTTATCATTAACTGGTATTAATGATGTTGTGGCCCTATCACTTCTTACACGATTAAGATGGACATTTCTAGTATGTCATTCTACTATGGCTCATATGTATTAACCCACCTTCTTGGCTTCTAACAAACATCGGCCATCCATTACTTTAGTTATTACACTTGATTATGGGGATAAATCATGCATTCCTACTTTGCAGTATGTAAGAAATATAAACTGTGCACATTTAGAATAATTTATTAGAAAATTGACTTGGTGCAATAACTTTCCTACCTCCATCTTTCTTTTTTACCTTGAGTCTACCCACATCCTTTATGTGTATTTTCCATCTCTTACTCTCTTCTTCAATCATACTACTATCCTCATTTAATCAAACTCTCTTGATAGTATCCTCAAACTTTGGTATTTATCTTTTTTATCCTTAATTTTTCATGCGAGTATATCTTAGGACTCGCAAAAGTGTACTTTGATATCATTCTCCATTCATTTGAGGGTTGTTCATATGGCTTTCACACATGTTTAATCAAATATTCCTACATTCATACCAATATTTCTTATATTCAATGAGGATTCTTTGTTGTTATCCTACGAGTATTCATAGCTAGTTTATTCATAGCTTTGACTTGTATCCCGTCTTACCAAAGCAGTCCTACCTACTCCATATCAAAAATTTGTTTGGTTTTCACCACTTTTTTTAATAAATTAAAACTTTACGGTCATGAAGTATTTAATTTAAAACTTTTATTTTTGAAAATATAAACTTAGAAACATTTTATTAAATTCAAAAACTGCTTGGATTCCAAAAGGAATAATGAAATATTTCTCATTCTAACCAACTTTCCCTTTTAAAGGCTTCCTACAATAGAGATTTACTTCTTCAAAAGTAGGATAAAAACATTTGTTTTGGTTCCAAAAACTCAATTGTCATACTAAATCATTTTTCGGAAACATCTTCTATAACTTTAAACAATGAAAGTGGAGTAGATAAAAATAACTTTCATTTTATTATTTTCCTACTACTCATGTTATTTTTGCTTACAACCTTAGCCGAGATTCCAATAGCATATGAGGGGAACTTCGAAAATATATACGCAATTACTACCCATATTTATGGAAACTACCCATTTTCCCATCTTATTCCTATTGTTTTTCTCCTACATTATTTCTATTCAAATAATCTAATACTGGTACTATTAGAATTTCTTCTACCTAAATGGCCTTCAAGTGGCTTCTTCTTACATAGCTCTTTTCCTCTTTTATTGTTTTTCCCATCGACTCATTGTAGTGCGTTTGCCTACCGCTTTAGTCATTGGGCTCTTCTTCATTATTATGAAAAGAGATATGCATAAAAATGTTTCAGTTATTCTCTCCATATTTTCCTTATATGGGATATTCTTCTATCTTCATTATCGGACATTCTTTCTCTTTATTTTCTTTACCCATTTAAATAAATACCATTTCATTTATCCACCCCTTAGAAAGAATTTTAAAGACTTATGAATTTACGAAAACAGAAAAAATCATCGAGCCAAACATACGCTCTATTTTCCATTCATTTCAAAAACAAAAAAAAATCTCTTTACTAAAAACTCCTAAAAATCGAAATTTTTTGACCCAACCAATTTTAAGACTTCACTAGGCATCTTAAAATAGCTCCGTTAAAATTTCCAAACTTTTTTCTATTTTTAGAATAACAACTTTACAATAAATATTTTGGAAAACCATTCAAAACGTCTTAAGGAATGTTCAAAAATCTTTTTGTCAAATTCTCTTGCATGGGGTCAGAAGCAGACTTTAATTGCCCTTTCCCTTGGACTTTTCCCTTTACTCTTACCCTCTTCCTATTAAGAGTCTATTCTAAAAATTCGGCTATCCTCTAGTGGTGATTAATTAACACCTTCTACGAAAAATTTCTCAATCCTTTTTCATATCTTTCTTTCGGATGCTTGCAATATAGAGGTTCTTACTTCCCTTCTATCTGGATGGAATGTATGTCTTTAATCAGCAATCTATCGATATCCGTAGAAATAAGGCAGCCTAGGCCTAATAAAGGAGTCAAGTAACATCCAACTTATAGGTTCCTTGAATATGTCATGCTCATGCTCTTCTAGGTCCACTCCTTATATGGTGGCTTCAACCCATACGGTAATGGAGGTAGGAGCATAGGTTTAACTTTATTTATTATTCCAACTCATAGTTTCCTTATCCATCTTTTTAGAATATGGTCGCAACTACTTCTACAGTTGGAATTTGTAAAGTCTAGCGTATACTATATATATAATTATAAGTAAAAATATAAATACGTTCTCCTATCCTAATTCCTATGATCGAATAATCTATGCTCCGATGCTAAATGTAACAAGCCACACCTTAATGAGCTCGAATTTTGACTAAATCCAAACCCAATTCTATTAGGATGTAGATCGTTGGTTTTGGTAACCTTTAATAAACATAAGTATATCAGAAAGCTATTTAAATAAACTCACGTCGGAATAGAAAAATATAATAGAACATACATGCTGACCAAGGCTACTACCTCGGAATCAATATTATCCTTTAGTATCTAATTATCTTACCAGTGCCGAGCATGAATAAGTAAACTTCGCCATCTGCGGTTCTCATCTTGTACCAGTAGCATATCCCTCTAAATTGGTCATGTCAATTATGATAAGGAGGAGGTTAGAACAATGTTCTAGTGACTGAAAAATTGCATACTTTATCCATAACACTAATTTATGTCGATTGATTTCTATCTAGTTATTATGTCCATTATTCATGGCTATTCTGTGTAATTCCATCCACTTGTATGATACTTCTAACCTTCTCTGAGGTATAGCTATACATATGCCTATAAAACTAAACGTTGTACTGCCCAAAAGAAAACCCCGACCACTTAATACATCTTAATCGGGAGGAGATGGATCCATCATCCATTTAATACCTCAACCCCGAAGCGGGCCCTCCGTAACGTAATTCCTAGTCAATCGATTCTAGCTACAAAGACCAATGACCCTTAATTATGACTTTATAATTTAACTGTCATATTACTAACGCATCTCATAGACTCGTCTAAAGGTTAGTTAGCCCACTTCCAACAAATAAATAACAAATTAAATTTTGTGGTCTTTGCGTATCCCATACAAATTCTACACTAGTAGGAAGCGAGATCCGTCATGGCATAACCAAGTCTTTGCTAACAACCGCTTAAGATAGATGGTGGTCATAGTATATATCCTAGCCATACTACTAAATGTCGGTCCTATAACAACACTAACAGAGCCCGTCGATCTCCCACGGTTGAAATCCCATTTAGACTATCCTAATGTAAGTCAGGGAAAAATATCATCCTAGTTATTTAATACCTCTTGTTAGAAATGAAGTAGACACCATTTCCCTATTATGTCCTATCGTAAGTTATTTAAGACTTCTTATATAGGGAGAAGGAAGACCCAACGACCATTTAATACCTTCCTTCCTAAAGCAAACCCTTTTGACATCCCTAAATTTATCGAGCCATTTAATACATAGCAAATCCTCAATATATTTTCCCACACATGTACACAAACACGTATTCGTTTTCCACGGTCCCACGTTTGGAGATGTCCTACATCATTAGTAAGTATACAAAACTGCAAGTAGACTCTAGGTGAGGGGCATACTTATGTTGTGTAACTCTACTGACCTCGCATCCCAACTCACTCTAAACCAAACAAATTATCATAGGCCTAAATAGGGGGCTAAGCCGACAAATTCACGCTCATCCTAAACGTATTATTGAGGCTATATAATTTCCTACTATGAAAGTTATACTGCCTCATAGTATTTATTCCTATCTTGTATACATATTACGTATATTCTCTATTTCCCCGTTACATCGCATAAATGTCAGTTTTCGTAATAAAGGGTCTTTATATCCTAACTGGACAATCATTAATGACATTTATTTATTTGTTCTAATTTAACCTATTATTCATATTTCATTTCCCCATAAATACCATATTAAACTCCTTAATCAATCTCATTAAACGTATTTATGTCCCCATTTAATTCATGTAATTCCCTATTAACTGCGCATTTATTGTTAGAATAATTTTGGAGTTGCTATCTCTTTTCCACACACACCTCTTAGTCCTATATTTACTACGCTAATAACTAGTCATCTTAATTACAACTAATATGAACATCGTCATACATTGCGCTACACACACATATACACTTTCAATTGGTAGGCGTGGTTATACATATGTATGCGTGTATTCCTATTTCTAACTCATTAATTCCTACGCTTCGGAATTCTAGAGCATACTTATTTGTACATTCCGTAAGGAACATTTATTTTCACATTTTAATATATTAAAGCTATCCTTTCCAGAAAGGATTACTGTTATAACTTTCCATAAAGTACCCAAAAGTGAGACTTTTGCTCCGTCTGAAGTTACAAGGAATTCACTCTTTTCTTTTATTGAAATAGACAGTGTAAACTATGGAGAAGAACATCCATACTTTACACATCTCTTTTCTTTTTCGTATATTCCTTATTATTTCAAACGGCGCACTTTTTATACATATTTATGGAAATAAATAATTTATGGGCATTACACAGAAATAGATACAACTAAATTGTACCAACAACGTTGTCAATAAATTAAAACATACAACTTCACATTCCAAGTAAAATTAGGACAATTTAAATTTATACTAATAAATTACAACCTAACTATCATAAATCTAGAATAAATCTTACTATCTTATCAACATTCTACTTTAACAAATTTGGGGATTGATTTTCAAATTTATAAAATTTGGATGTGAATACCATTCCTAACCCAATTACCTATAATACAGAATATGTTGGTAAGATTTCAATTGGATACGTTCTTTCCAAGCCTACAATTCCACAGATCTCGCATAGACATAATAATTAAATAAAACTTACCGATAGAAATTTCAATGTTATTTATAAATCATATAATTTTTCACTCACCTTTCAAGCTTTCCAAATCTTTTAAATCTGAGTCCATCCCTTTAATTGGCTCGTTTTCCTTTCCAATCCAAAAATATGTATTACAAGATAAAAACATACCCATTAGGATTACATATCTGAGAGAAGATTTGAGTTAAGTGAAAGGTATATGTATATATATATTTAAAATTATGAAATTTACCCTTTTCCGTAGTATCGATTCACTCCTCTTCTTCTCTTTTATTTTCTGCCCTTCTCCGATATATACATACATATAATATAATATTTTATAATTAATAGAAACAGTGGAAAAGAAAAAATGGTAGAGCTTTGCTGCTTTGATTAGAAAATATGAAAAGAAAAGTGAGGGGCTAAGCATATATTTATAACGTTTGAATCAATCGTATCCGTTAGATTTAAAATAATAAAATCCAAGCCATTTGACAAAGGTTCAACCCTAACTAATACGCTTCACTCGGTCGACTGATCCCTTATAGGTAGTCGGTTGACCCAAGAAGGGATCGATTGGTCGGGTACATGCGGTTATTATAATTTATTTCCCTTTAAATTCTACTTTAACTATTTTTATTTCGAAACCTTCAAACGTTGATAACTTCTTCGATTGAACTTCGATCGCAAAACTCCATATATGAAAGTTGCTCAAAAAATCAACATGAACATAACAGTGCAAGTTTCTTGGCAAGATTCTAATGTTTTATCAAATTCCATATTTGTGCCTTAGTAATTATTTATTAATTACCATTAATTTTATGTGATGTTACATTACACTAGCCAAGTGTGGTGCTCAAGTAGATTGGGGGAAGATATGCTCAAGCTTAACTAAGGGAGCTAGTCACATGAGATTGACATGGGATGCAATCACTTATCTTTTAGAGAGGCGGTCACTTGACCCCCTTAGGTACACATTCTGGTTCACCAACTTGATCCACTCATCTTGTTCATTTATGCAAATTTTCGGATAAGAAATCAACATAAAAACCACACCAAATCACCATAATTCATCTAACTGACAATGAAATCCATCCAAAATCACTCTCGAATTACATCACATTCAAACATACATTCATATGCCTTTAGTTACATATGTATATCAAACAAAACACAACTAAAATTCAAAAATGACAAAAAACGCATATTCTTGTTGTATAATGTTATGCATATAAACCTAGAATCGAATAAATAATTAAGGATTTCAACACTCTCCTCTTGAGAATTAAGTACAACCTAGAATCCCTTAAAATTGTAACAACCACAATTTTATAGTTTTTGTAATGTTTGAAAAACTAGTTTTAGGGTATTTTTACATAAATAAGTAAAGGAAGTTATAGTAGTTAATGCAATAGGAAATATATTATAAATGACTAAGTTTAGATATGCTAAAAGTTGTTAAAGAAAAATGAACATAAATTTATGTTAAGTGTAGAAGCATAAGTTACATTTGAAAGTGGATAAGCATAAAAGTGATTATGTAAATATATATATATATATATATATATATATATAATTTTTCGATGAAGATAAGCGAGAAGACTATTAAGGCATGCAAAGATGGTAATGCATAGTAAGTAGGAAGGTGGAAGGAAAATACGAGAAGAAGACTCTAATTGCTTCACTTTCTTTACGCTTGCCTATTAATACACTTTCATATCCTCCCATCTCTTTTATATTCATTCCTTATCACCTATAGCGAGGACACAAGTTCAAATTTTGCATAGCGTGATTCAAACATATATTGACATGCAGTGTGTTGTACACTACATAAGACTTGTAGTACTTATATTACTACTACCTAAGTACACAATTAAAAAAAACTAAAATAAGCAGCCACTTCTGATCCTTACTAAGTATCGCTTAATCTAACTATTAAAGAGAATTAAAAGCACCTCCAAGTCATCCCAAATTCTCACAAAAAGATTATACCTTATTCCCAAAGCACTAGAGAGTGTTTCTAAAAAATAAACAAGGTGTAAAGTGGAGCCATAAACATGGGTAAATAAGGTAAAAGGAGGCAAGCCTGAAGCCTAGACGAAAGCACTAGAGAGTGTTTCTATGGAAGAAAATAAGGTGTAAAGTGGAAAGTGGAGCCATAAACATGGGTAAATAAGGCAAAAGGAGGCAATCCTTATGCTTAGGTTGTAGTGAAGGCATGTGTGTTAGAGTTGGTTGTAAGTGTGTTAATTCACTATAAAGTATATACACATACATATGGACACAAGCACATATGCATGTGCGGGCGCACACACAGTTGCTTGTTAAATATGTATATTATTTGATATACACATTATATTCTAGTACAGTTAAATAGATATGAACTTGTATTTCGTATGACATTTTACCTATTCATGTGTCATTTTACCGTGTTTTGATAAGATTGCCTTTAAAAGTGATTGATTTAATAATCCCTTTATTTTTACTACATGTTATGTTGCCTTATCTATATGTTAGTGTTTTGAGTAACGTCATTTTGTGTGGACATTTGGTTTAATGTGTGAAAAAAAATGACGTTTAAAATGATATTTTAACAAGATAAACAAGTACAAAAGTCATGTGTACAAGAAGTATTTAACAAAGCTAACAAGTTAAATTAATTTAAAAAAAGTAAACTTACATGAAGCATTTTGTATATACTCATAGATTAAAAGGGAATATATTACTCATAAGGGTAAGGTACATGCATCGTGAGTTGGATAAGCTAAGTTGCAAAGGTTAAAGATATTATATAGCATTTTTACGACGTTTGTCTCTTTAGAAAGTTAAGTATTTAGAAAACGTTAACTTGGCTTGATACATTTGTGTATTCTATAAGATTAAGATGGAGTAGATTACATATGAAACCGAATATTGTATGTTAGTGGTTTGAAAATCATAGCAACATGGAGGTAAAGAGATGTTATAACACTTTATCACTTTTGTCTCTTTAACTAGTTTAAAAGCAAGATAATTTTTTATCTTAAGAACATTATACAAAAGTAGTGTGGATGATTAGGAATTGATTTATGTATAATAAACATCTTATAGTTATATTAATTTTTCTTAAATTTGTATAAGTTAGGGAATGTTATATTAAGTAAAAGATGTGATTTATTGTAACATTTACTTGATTTTTTCACATTCTTGTATTTGTTTTCTATCCCCTAGACTTATGAAACCATGTTGTTGTTATAGGATGTTGACTTTTAAAATGTTGACTTTGACTTTTCAACGGTTTACTTTTTACTAGTTGACTTTAACCTTCATCTTAGGAAGGAAATAAAATGAATAGGATTTATATGGTTTGAAATCTTCCCAGTAAGGCTTTACCATATGTATAAATCGTCTTTCTCTTAAAGAAGACATGTTGGAATCCTTCTAGTGAGACTCTACTATATACGGTGACCTCTTCCAAATATATTGATCCCTTCTTCCAAAAGAACCAAAAATTGAATTGATCAAAAACTTATTAAGCACAGAGTTTTGAAAAGATCGAAATCAGACAAGTATCGAAGAATGACTTGATCCATACCATTTTGAAATGATAACAGGTCGAGTAGAATGACGATGTCCTTGGAGATTCATGATGAAATGCATAGAAGGAATCATATATAAGGTATGAGTGCTCATGGTTGGTTTGAGAGTTTGAGATGAATTTTGGATGCTAACGAATGCATTGGAAGGCAAATTGGAGATGAATAAAGAGGATCCTGAAAGAGAGAAGATCGATTATGTGGATCACTACCATTTGGGTATATTTAGCCCAAAGGTATGTTCGATATATATAGCTGGGAGATGTTCAGGTTGTACGGCTTAGGAGTATATCTTGGTTGGAAATGTACGTTGTCCTAAAATTAAGGGTTAGTCCAAGATAGAGTTAGGGGTATCCCTAGGCGAAATTCTATAATTTATTGTAAGTTAACTAACTCTCTTAACAAATGTGTTTTTCTTTCTATTATATATTTGTTATAACGTGTTATAAATAATTAAAAGCTTAACTAAAATATATCTAACAGAAAATCCATAAATGGTGTCTTTGTGATAGTAATTACAAATAGTTGTAATCATGAGGATTATATCACAATATTATAAAACACATCACTTTAAATATTCCTAGTTAAGATGTATTGAGACTGGATATCGATGTATCCATTGAGATTAGAGTACGTAATGCTCTCCAAATATTGGACGGTGTATTACTCATTATTGCAGGGTGTAACTAGGGGTTACGTACCAATAATTATTGGATAACTATAAAATGACTTAGTCGATAGTTTTCAGTTGGTTAATATAAGTAAGGTCAAACAAAAAAAATATTGATGTGACTGATTTACACAGTTCTCTCGACTTGAGAATGCTATCTATCTTCAATATAAAAGTTCCGCTTTGATTACAGTGAAATCATGGCATGGATTCCATAAGTGACTATAGTTGGGTCGAGCAGAAGTATTGGAAGTCAAGCATTATTCAAACGAGAATTCATCTTCTCGGTTATATGAGGTTAGTATCATGGTCAACTCAAATTCAAAATTCTGCCCAAAGTAGTTGGTTAATAATAATTTTTATTATTGAACTAAGGACTTTGTGTTTGGATTACAGAGTTAAATATGGATGATGTTGGAATTTTGACCATTATCAAATTCCGTAAGTCCAAAGTGATATAGTTTTGATGAGGAGAATTGGTGAATGAAAGTCACAACCAAGTAATGCTTAACAAGTGAAATTAGACTTTACCGAAACTAAGTAAACGATAAATTTGGCTACAATGTCGCACTACCCGCGAAGTGACGTGTGAACGTTAATATTCGAATAGTTCGATATTAGTTGCTGACCAAGTTTACACCAGATGAGTCGCACAACTGAGACGATGAATTATCCTCTGACTAAACGATTTAATTAATTTATAATTGTTATAAATTAATTAGATTAATTAATATTTATAAAATATTAATTATATAATTTGATTATGATTTGATAAACAAATATTATTAAATATATTTATAATGGTTATAAATATAACAATCGATATATGATATCGATAAATGACTACACTGGATTTAATTGTATAACATTTTATTTGGGCTTAAATGGGTTTTTAGGCCCATCATAGGGGCATAATTTCAGTAATAAACATGTGTAGGAGGTGGATCCTTTTAGGTTAGAAAGGCTTGGTTTTGGATCGCTCAGATTAAAAGAGAATGGGTTTGGGATCAGATTATCTCCTTTCCATCCATTATATAAGCATCTCAAACCTAATTAGATTTGTTATTTTTGTTGCCTCCTCCTCCATTGCTGCTCGCCGAAAATAAACCCTAGTCCTCCATCACTTCAAGCTTAGATCAAGCCAGATTCGAGGATATTCGGTAGATGAAGGTCAAGGGTTCAAGGACCAGCTCTTCATTGAATCGAAAGAGTTTCAGAAAATAGAAATCATTCTTTCTAGGTGTACTTCAATATATATATATATATATATATATATATATATATATATATATAGTATTGTTAGTTAAGTGGCGATTCTGATATGCAAATAATGATGTCACAAAGTAGTTTAGTTATATGCATGTGTGTGTGTGTGTTTAAAAATTATATACATATATATGTATATATTAGGTCAGTACAACTGTAAATAAAAAATATATCTTACTATATCAAATTAATATATATATATTGTTTAGAAACACATAAATATATATACATACATATATATGTTATTTAAATACATATATATAGTTTATAATTAATTACAACACCATACTATAGCAAAAAATAGTTAAATAATTATATATATAGTATTAAAGTAGTAATAATTTTTTACGGTGAATTTTTTAAATATTTAATTATCATTTTATATTATTTAAATCAAATTATTACATGTATAAATTATATTAATTTAAATATGTTATGAATTTATTTTTATATTTTACAAAAATTTATTAGAGAAGTTTTCAAAGTAAAAATAATTTTTTTAATGATTTAATTTTAGCCGAAAATAGAGAAAATTATTTTAAAATTAATTTAAACTTAAAAATTAATGAATTTTTTTTCAAAATTCAAAATATCTTTTAAGGCATGCAGAGATTTTAAAATTGAAATAAAGTATTGAAATTAATTTTTAATTGATATTTATTATTTTCGAATGGATATTTAATTAAAATATACTTTAAAATAAAAAAATTAAATTATTTGCTAAGTTGTATGTAGACCTAGTATTTCATATTTATCTAAAAATATATTTTTTGCATTTTATTAATATATATATATATATATATGTATGTATGTATATATATGTATGTATGTATGTTTGTATTTGTGTGTGTTTTTTGTTATGAATATACTTGTGTGTGTTTGTGTATTTAAATTTAAAATATATATATTAAATTTTTTGTATGTATATATATAAGTATTACTCACGGTTTTAAATAAAAAATTAGTTTAATATTTATAAATAATTTATTTGTGTAATTCTATTACATAATATGTATATATAATATTAATATTTTATTTATATTATTATATACATACATACATATATACACACTTATATAAAATTATTAAACAATACTTAATACGTACATATATATTTATATACATATACATATATAGATCAATTAACACTCATCTAATCTGTAAACTACCTCATATTTCTACACTAATGTTTGCTAATGATGTCATTTTGTTCGTCGAACCTAACAATAAATTTATTAGCAACTCTTTGACCCTTCTTGACAGTTTTAAAAAGATGACTGGCCTATCAATTAATAGAGGTAAATCATAAATTTTGATTGTTGGGATTCCTGAAATTGGAAAAGAAAGTTTGATCAACATGTCCTCCTTGTCTTCTTTTTCCCCTGATGATGTGTACCTTAGAGATCCTCTATTACCGTCCAGAATTAGAACGATTCGTTATCTGCCACTGTTCGAGAAAATAACATCCAAATTAGCTTCATGGACTGTATTACAACTGTCTGACTTATTGTGGACAGGTCCATTGCCTCTTCAATGTGTTTATATTATGCTAGAATCTATATACTCCCCAAAAACTTATTTCAATGGTGAATTTTGCATTAAATCATTTTTTATGGCATTACAATCCATTCTCAAAGAAACTAATTCATATATCATTCAAATCCATCTCTATTCCCTGAGACAAAGGGGGATTAGGAGTGACGGATTTAAATTTGTGGAATATAGATGCTGCTTTAACTCATATTAACAAGCTTCTTAGTCATGATAACAACCTATGGGCTACTTGGTCAAGAACTAATTTAATCAAAAATGAAAATTTCTGGAGTATGCCTTCCTTACCAGTTGCAGGTGGACGTGGAGAAATTTATTAAATCTTGGACATGTTTTCCTACCAATATTTCAACTCAGTTTGAAACACCCTCATGCCATTTCTTTCTGGCATGACCTATGATCAGCTCAGAGGGGTAATTCTTGTAGATATAACTAACTCCAATCTTAGGTCAATATCTGGTATCTCGAAAAAGGAAAAGGTTAGCACTTATCTAAATGATGACAAGGTTCAAATGCTTTTTTCAAGCTCAAGTCAGGTAAGAGCTGCTTGGTCTATAATGCAAAATGTTACCTTCAATACAGGTCCTGAAAATCTATATTATTTACAAGTTTGTCTCAAACTATCAGTTATGCCCGTCTTCTCTTGGTTCTATATAATTTGGAATTCTGATTCTATGCCTAAGGAAAGTATGTTGTTATGGAGAAATCTTAAAAATACTTTACACGCTCAGGACAATCTTAGTCAAAAAGGAATGCCATTAACTTCGAAATGTGTTCTTTGTGTAATTAATGGTGAAAATACTATACATCTTTTCTTTTCATGCTTCTACCACTTTTTTATATGGAAGGGAACATTGAGACACCTAAACTTACAAAACCCTAGTGGAAATTCGACGATAGAGTGGTTCAATATCTTTAAGATGGCGAGATGGAGATCGAATATTGGAGGGCTTTTCCAGAGAGTGTTGAAAAAATCTATCTTTATTATTTAGGAAGAATGAAATTCCAGGATAGTTAAAGGAGCGGTTAATACCATGCATGTCTTTCTGATCTCTTTGATTATGAGAATGTAATGCTTGGTATTGTCGTGGTTTGGTAGTGATTCTGTTTGGTAATCTTTGTATTTTCTTCTTTGTTTTGGTTGGCTTTGCCTTCCCTTCTTTGTATTTCTTTGTCTCTTCAATAAAATGGTAAAGGACCATTCAACCCCGCTAACCTTGTCAAAAAATATATATTTATGTACATATAATAGTATATACATACATACATATATTTGGACAACATATATATTATATTGGATGAGCTAACGTGTCTGTTGTGATGTAAATCCTAGCATTTATACACGGACATGTAATATCTTACACGGGTTGATATGTTATACATACACACATAATATGTGTGTACATGATACGTGTGTGTCAAGACATAAATTAAATAAACCATATAATTTATAATTTTAAATAAAATAAAATATTTTATTTAAATAATATTTAGAAATGTTCTAAATAAATTAGACTTTATAGGCCTAATAAAGGTCCAATAAGGAATTTTCTTTTTAAATTCACCCACAACTTCCGCTGTGAACTTGTCCAGTTTCAACAGTCGGTCTTGTCATTTTGGATTATATGCATATATGTTACAAAACATAGACAAGTATCAATTTCAGTTACCTTTATTTACTTAGGATTAAATGGATTTGTACTTACTAAAGGAAAAACTCATTATGTGTTTTATGGTGTGATCTCACAATGTACTATGATGTGTATAGGCATATTACTTGAGTTTTTTCATGCCAAGCTTATTGTTTGACTCTAGGTTTATCTTTATACTTAAAACTCTTGGGTACTCATTTGATTAGGACGAGAGTTTATGATTTGAACATAACGTTTTTGGAGCTGTCTGGTGATAAACAAGAGGCTATGGATCATCTATTATTTATATTTCCACTACATTAGTAGATGTATATGTCTCAGCATTGCGATAAAAAGTTGTTATAACTGTCCAAGATACTACTTGCGCAATTGTTATTGCAACTCTGAGTGCTATATTTAGAAGTGGCCATATGTACTATCTATTTCGAATATAATATATTATCTTTCATCGGTACAATGTGAACATGGTTTTTTTTGTTTCAGTTTCTAGTAGTTTACTTTCTCCTCGATGATCTTTCAATCGGATGGCTACGTTTTAGCACACGAGTACCATTTGATGGTATTAGGCATTGGTATTGGGTATTAGGTGGGTTGTAACATAAATAGGCAATCAAAGTGCTTAAATATAAAATTGTTGGTTGTGTGTAATAACCCGAACTTTAGAGTATCTGTTAATTGATAAATAATTGAGTTAATTAATAGAATTACTGATTTATAGATTGAAAAATAAATCTGATAATAAATATTTATAACTGGATAAATATTTATTTGGTAATCTTCTTTATTTATTATTTTAAAAAAAATTGTAAAATTGTTATTTACAAACAAAATAATAATGTGTTATATATATAGATTTTAAATGAAATTATTTTATACAAGTTGAAATTGTATTTGTTTAAATATATATATATATTAAATTGATTTTTTAAAAAAATTGGATTTGAAATTGAATTTAAATTTGAATATTTAAATTTGAAATTCAAAGGATAAATACATATACCTTAAATTATGCTCTGGTTTAAAAATGTATTTTATTTGATTTTATTTAGAATATAAATTGTTTATATCATTTTATTTTTAAAGAAGTTTATTTATCTAAATTAAGATGTGTATTTATAAATTAGAAAATCAATTATGAAAAGCTTTATAAAACATTTAAAAATCTAATTATGCATGAAAGTTACATGTGTTAACTTATTATTATTCTTAATAACATGTGTTAGCAAACTAAATAAGGTAAATGACAAGTGTCGACTTTTATTTTAATTTTCTTTTATTTTTAGTAAACCTAATTTAAATTTATATAAACAAATACCTTCCTCTTCATTTTTTTCCTAATCTTCTTTTCAAAAATTCTAAGAACAAAGGTCTGTATAACCAAAATCCAGTAAAAAAAACTAAAATAAAAAAAAAGAATTCTAATCGAAGCCTCGGTTTTAGATCGTCATTTTCAGAGCAAAGCATGGGGCTGATCATCTCAAAAATATCAACTACAAAACCAAATCAAAGAAAACAATAATCTTTCAATTATTTCAAACCTGAAGATCAAATCAAGATTAAAATTTAAATGAAGATCAGCAATTAAATCAAAATAGTTTGGTTCTAGGGAAAATTTGTGAGTTGTTCTCTGTTTCTAGGAAACAGGTAAGTAGACTTCCCCTTAAAAACAGTTTGATGGATGATTTTAGGAATGCATGTGATAAATTGTAAGGGAAGGTTGTAATATGGTTTGCATGTTTGTGTTTATCTGGTTGTATGCTTGAATTTCTCTGTTTAAATGTGTATATATGGCTGTATATATGTATACAGACTGTCTCTGTATATTTTACAGGCTCAAACAATTTTCAAAAATCAAAACCTTCTTATGCAATCAGAATTGAGCTTTGATTCCTGAATGAAACAAGGTTATAACAACATAATACAAATTCTAAAAATAGTTCCAAAGATTTTAATGTTGTAATTCATCAAATTTAAGGAAAATACAGTGGTAAGCTGGAATGGGTTAAAAATAAATCTTTATGATTTCAAGTTTGGATTATATAGGTTGATTCGTGGTTGAAAATTAGGAATTTTGATATGTGAATCATGATTTCTAGTATTGTTTTTAGAAAGGAATTCGGGTTGATCATATTTTAGGGTTTTGAGGTCTCTCTAGTGATTGGGGAACTCGGAGTAGTCGAAATCGCTACCGGAGGTAGCCAGGAGGCTGGCGAGTGCGGGAAAAATGGTTAGAGCGTCCAACAATTATTGCGGCGGCGATACAGGATCATTGTAGGGTTTAATGTCCTGAGGGGTTGATCGACATTTTCATGACAATTGCGGTAACGTGATGGCATCGGAGTTGATAGGTCATGTGGGGAATGAAGTAGGGGTCATCGACGTGGCTTCGAATGGATCGGTGGGTGATTCTGAGGACGGAGGCGACGGTGATGGATGGATTCAGATCGATGTTTTGGACTCTAGTTTTCGATCAGATGAAACATTTTGATTTCATGTTGAATTCAATCAATTTGGGTGGTTGGAGCACTAGGGTTGATTATCGTAGACCGGCGAGGATTGTCAGCAAGGAGGCGGTGGCATTCCGATGGGTGTTCATGTGCACATGATTTTTCTCTCGTATCTTGTTTGAGGAAGAAAGCATGGTCTCGGGTAAATCTCGAGTTTTGAGCATGTGTGACTCGGTGTAGTGATGGTATTTGTGTGACACGGGGTTGACTCGGGGTTTTTGGGCTTGCGCTCGGGGTTCAACTCGAGTCATTTGCAGTTTGCCTTTGGTAGTTCTTGAGTATAATATCAGTTTTAAATTTAAATCTGGGTTTAAAAGAAAAATATGGATTGACTCGGAACTGGGTCGAGAATTTTTTCGGAATGTTTTCGAAGAAAATCTATACAGTTTTTTTTAAAATTCAAGTAAAATTAAGTTTTGATTTTTAAATTAAATCACGTCTAAATTGTTCTTAAATAAATTACTTTCATGAGGAATCAATGTTTTATTTGGTCTAAGAAGTTGAACCATTTTGTTATTTAAATTAATTTATTTGATTTTTAAGTTTATTTGAACTTAATATGTAATTAAGTAATTAATTTAAGAATTAATATGTTTTTGTATCATATGTTAATGATAAGGGATTTTGAGATTTATTAAAAGATCTTAATAACGATTTAGAAGTAATAAAGATTTAAAAGGTTTATCTTATGGTGAATTAATGTCTTAATTATAGATTAAATAAATTAATAAGTAATATAGGAGTAATTAACTTATTTAATTAATTAATGATTTAAGAGTAGTTAATTAATTAATTATGAGTTAATTAATTAGAGGTTAATTAATTCATAATTAAGGATAAATTAATTAAGTAATTAGAGATTAATTACTTAAATGATAGTTATTTAATGTAAATAATTAAAGGATTAATCTATTAAGGGTTAATTTATTTAATTAGCAATTAAAGGTTAAATTGGCTAATGATCAAGGTTATTTAATTAAGAATAATTAACCATTGAGATAATTACTTGATGAAAGTAATTAAAGGTAAATTACATAAGGGTAGTAATTAAGGATTAATTAAGTATAATTAATTCAAGGATAAATTAAAGAAATTAATTAAGGGATTATGAGAGTGATTAATTAAAGGATGATTAATCAATGTAAGTGATTATAGAATAATTAATTTGAGTAATTAATTAGGGATTAATGTAATAAATCATTGTTAATTTCTTTATAAGGTAACAAGGGATTATTTAATGTGATGGGTGAAGGTTAATTAATTTGTGTAATTAATTAAGAGTTAATTACTTATTGTAATTAAAGGATAATTAACCAAGGGTGATTAATTAAGATGGATAATTAAGAGATGATCAATTAATCAGTTTGTAATTAATTAATTAATGTTAAGTAAGGGTAATCTGAAGTGATTAAAGGTATCAATCTTATCTATGAATGATTGAATGGTGTTAAATGCCTCGAATTTAATTAATATCTATGGTATAAAACGATTGTGATATGATATGCATCCGGATGGACAATGATAATGTGGTTATTTATCAATGATGAATTGCTGTGGAAAAAGTAACATCTTGTATTTAAAGTTGAATTGTATTTCACTTGGATAATTTGGGTTAAGACGGTATTGAACTCGAAGAGACCGGGGTCGGGTTTTAGTACATATCCGAAACCACTTCGATTTGTAATCTATAAAATTCTATATAAGTTTGATATGTGAAGACAATAGGCTGGAATGTAATGATTTAAGTGAATAGGACCCTTTAATCTAAGTTTGGTACTTAGAGATTGATGTGTGAAATAAGTGTTGTCTATAATAAATTGTGAGTTTGTAAATGGATACGAGTTACCCGGGTTTTAAATGAGTTCTATGCATTAGTATTTCATGCTAGATGGGATTACTCACGCTGGTTTCCAGCCTAACCTGAGTGTTACTTTGATGTAATGCTCGGGTCAGACCAAGTATTACAGCTTTTTCTGGTAAGGATGTTCCGGAGCTTAGGAGGCGAGCTGGATGGCAGGAACATATGGAGTGTATTCCACTATGAGATGTTATAGTTTACCTGGGACATGTTGATTGTATATGTCTAGTGTTTGTGTATATGTTGAAACTCTAATGTATTAAAATGTAACTGATTGATACAGCTTTCTTTGTGTAAAGAATATTATTTGATATTATATTTTATTCGTTGCGAATATGAGATTCTGTGTCTTGTTTTTGTTTATTCTTCTATCTCTTTCTTTTTTTCTTAACTATCTGGAAATTTCGGGATCGAAATTTTTGGGTCGTTACATTTGGTATCAGAGCTGATGGTTAAGCGAGAATCTTGGCTTTGGTGGATGTACTCACTAAGGATAGGTTCAGTGGTACACTAGAATGAGTTGAGTGTGTGTGTGTATGAGAGCGTACTTGTTATTTTCTTATATAAAGATTTTAAATGATTTTATATAAGAATATATTTTGATATATAAAGCAATATTTCTTCTAAATAAATATTAAGGTAATTGGATGTTAAATCATTTGAATTAAACATAAATGGTAATAGTACTACAACCGAATTGAAATTAAATAAAGATAAGTTTGGAATGGATTCAAACTGAAATTAAAATCTTGAATTTGGGCAAGAGTTTCAGAATAAGATAATAATGAATTGATTTTCAGATATGATAATCTTGGTTATTATCATAATTGATTTTTGTGTTTAATAATAAAATATGTATTAATGAGTAAGCAAAATGAAATGTTTAAGGGAAGTAAAACATTTAGGCAAGTATGACTTATAAATTGGAACTGAAGATGATTTAAATTGTGAAGTTTTAAATCTAGGTCCAGAAATTTGGAAATTTGTTTCAAAGTAATAAAGAAATAATAAATAATATTATTTAATGTATTTGAATGAAAGGGTCCTATTTCAAACAAGAGTTGTTTGAAAATTTGAAGGAATTTGTTTTGATTTAAAAACCAAGGTGGTTTAAAATTTAAGGATAACTTGGTGTGTAAAGGAAATAATAAGTATAAATGAAGGATATACATAATATCAAAGATGGTTTGAAATAAACTCTAAATATTGAGTTTTAAATTGGAATAAGATGTGATACCCAAAGTGATAGGTTTTTTAACTTATAAGTGGGAAGATTATTAATGTGAAGTTTAGAATTTGAAATGGGAATTCAAATTGGGTAAGGTTGGCTGGATTGAGTAAATTGAATTTAACTTTGGAAAGTTAAATAATTTAACAAACAACCTGAATTGGAAATTTCAAGATGAAATTGGGATTTAACTTGGGAAGTTAAAATGGTTAATTTGAATTGGGAGTTGTGTGATCTCAAAATGGGTTTGAGATCTAGAAATTGGAAATGGATGGATGTTTTAGAATAATATGAATGATACCATCATGTTGTTATTAATAATCTTTAAGCTGAAATCGGGTTTGTTTAAATGAACGAAGAAAGGGGTATGGTAATATATCCATTATTAAGATAAAATGGAAACATTCTGGACTTAAGATTTGAATGTTTAAGATAAAACTTCAAAGGTTTGGTTTCAAAATTGAAATTTGGTGATAAATTAAATTTCAAAAATTTAGTTGTTTAAAAAGGATTTGGATTATTATTATTTGAACTTTTAAATAGGTTAAAAATGGAATTTGGATTCAGAATTAAATGGTTTAAAGATATAAGTAGATTTGTTGTAAAGGATTAAATCAACATTTGGAAATTTAACTCGAATTTATATAATTCGAGATGGTTTAAAGTTGAAATTTAAATTAAATTAGTTCAAATTGGATTTGATTTGAATTAATTGGAATTGTGATTGAAGATGTATAAGTTTAAAAATTCAAATGGAAAATTTGAAATGAAATTGAAGTTGAATGAGTTCAAATTCAAATGGGAATTGGGATTAATTCAAACTGGAATTGATTCAAAATTGAAATGGGTTCAATTTGAAATTAGTCCAAATTGATTTGAATAATTTAGAATTGTGATTAAAGTTGAATAGGTTTAAAATTCAACTGGAATTTGATTTGAAATTGGAATGAAATTGAGAATTACTTCAACTTGAATTGGGGATAAATCAATTTCAATGGAAATTGAAGTTATTTAAATTGGAATTGAGTCAATTTAAATGGAAGCGAAAATTTAAATTGAATTGATGGGATTGGAGATTGGGAATTGAACAGTTTGACTTTGGACTATTTTCAAAATAAATTGTTTTAATATAAATCTATTTTTTTCCAAACTATTTACTGTACAACTTTTATTTTTAAACCTAAAACTATCTTATACTTGTTTTACAATTATTTTTGGAACTATTTAACAATTTTCAACTATTTTATAAACTAATTACTATTTTTCAACTACTTTATAACTAATTTCTATTTTACAACTATTTTCCAATTATTTTTATAACTATTTGACTATTTTCCAAGTATTTTACAATTACTTAACTATTTTGCAGCTATTTTACAAACTAATAATTATTTTTCAAACACTTATCTATTTTTAAACTCTTCAAGCTATTTTCAAAATTTAAGCTAGTCAGAGTGCAAACTGTTTATGATTAAATACCCAATTGAGATAAGAATAGAGGTGATAATCCAAATGGGATTGAAACAAATGTGAATAAGTAAATAGGAATTTAAGGAAATGTGAATAGAAAGGAGAATTGATTTGGCTAATAATCAATAAAGATAGATACGTAGGATGTACGTATATTATTCTATACGTATAGTGATTTGATCCAGATTCGAGCATAGAATTTCGAGATAGTTATATCGATCCGAGTTGGGTTTTTTCACTCGATTTTCGAAGGCGAACCTGGATATGGGTTGTTGATTGGTTCTGGATATTCTCTATCATAGTTATGGCTATGCAAGGAGAATGACGGTTTCTAATCAAGAAACCAGATCTGAGTCCGCACTAGGAAGTCGGGTGGACGATACTAGTTTGAAAGTGAAATTGTGTGATTGAGTGAGCGATCAGATTGGTATAGCGTACAGATGATATGTGTACATCGTACGGGTTTGAATGAAATTGATACTGGGAATTTGTGGATAAGAAATGTGAAACGGTTTTTGAAATGAAAGGTATATTTTGTGAAATATATGATGAAGTAAAGTGGAAACTGGATATTTCTATGGTAAAAATTTACTTTATGGGAGTAAGTAATTCGGTAAGTGACTTTATAGAGTAATCAAATTTGAATATTTGATTTAGAATAAACAAAGTTATATATCTTTGTTATATAAGATAAATATCCCCTTGTTGAATCTATTGCCAAAAGGAAAAGATTTTTGAAAGTGTTTGAAGTATAAAAGGGAATTTATACAAGTTTGAAGTGATCCAAATTTTTTTAAAGTTATATATATATATATATATATATATATATATATATATATATATATATATATATATATATATATATGTAAAGGATCTTATCAGATTGATTTTGAGAAAAGGTTCTTGGAACCTTTGGATTTGGAAAGGCTTTTTGATTTTTGGGTAAAATCAATATTGGAATTTGGAAAGCCTTGTTTGAGAATTATCAATTTTGGGATAATCGATTTTGAGAAAGGAGATTTATATGAGATTCATACTGGGTGTATGATTTGGAAGATACTATATGTGTTAGTATAAAGTGTTTTGAAAATGGCTCTGGAGAAAAAGGTGCTCCCTTGAAATGAACTTCTCAGGAGTGCCACAGGGTGATACTGCCTTGAACCCTAAGGGGGGGGTCCTAAAGTTGATTCTGTGAGGAGTTCGGACAAACTAGTTCCTGCTGATTATGTATAGTGTGTAGCGAAAGTCGATGGCGTTGATGCCCACAGAGGCATTTGGGTTATGCTACGACGACAGTGTAACTCGATGTCACTGCGATCTACTACAGACCATAGCAAAAGCCGTGTGTGCTGCTGAGAGCCAACAGTCTACGTTTGATTTTATATTGGTAGACTGCGACCTATGGTGACATAGCGAAAGTCGTGTGTGCTGATGAGAGCCAACAGTCTACGTTTGGTTTTACATCGGTAGACTGCGACTATGTGGGAGTGGAGAAGTTTCATTCTTTTGGCAGCGGAATTCGAGGGAGTTGAGGCCTACAGTTATATGAGTTTTTGCTGTGATAGCAGCGTAACCCCGGTTGTAGCTGCGATCTGTAGCGGGTTCCATGGCGTAATCGATGGGCGCGGATACCTACAGTTATCTATGGATTTTGTCGGGATGGCAACGTAACCATCGGGTTAACTACGACCGTGGATGGGGGTGATGATTTCCAGAGCATTCTCACCAAAGATATTCCTCTATTTTCAAAAATGTTTTCTATATTTTCAATAAAATTATTTTCCAAGTATTTTCACTGGGTGTTGAAAATGGGTCTGCTAAGTACTTATAGATTTTCAGTCTCACGCCTGATCAACGTATGGCCGAATTTCTGTGAGAACGAGGATGGACTTGTTGAAACATTGAGTTATAAAAAATATATTTTTAAAACTATTTTGGTAATATTATATAGATTTTAAAGTGTTTTAAAGATCAAAGTGTAATTTTTATGATATTAAGCATTTTAATAAATCTGGTTTTAATCTCAATCAAGGCTTTGGCGAAAACTAGCTTATCACGCGCCACCGTATTAGAGTCAAAACATTTCAATTTTCCAATATTGCATGCAAGCCAATTCAAACCAAGCAACGGCTGTAAAGCAGAAGGAATTTGGGAGAAATAAACCCAAACCGGGATAGAAAAAACTTGCTCACGAACACAAGCAACCGTCGGAGACCAGGGGGTAAGAATAAAAGGCTGTCCGTCAAAGAAGGAGGGTTCAGACTCAAGTACTCGACTACGTTCCTCGGGGGAGGAGAACAAAATGTAATACAGGGAATCAACCAACTTAACTTTAAGACCACCTTGCAGCCTCCAGGCCCTACGACAAACAGCAGCCACATCATAAAGACGATGTTTAGGGTCCAAAAAGAATCCAACAACATATCCTGTCCAAAAATCCAAACCCGCTTGCATAACAC
This sequence comes from Allium cepa, assembly GCA_030765085.1. Classification (NCBI taxonomy): domain Eukaryota; kingdom Viridiplantae; phylum Streptophyta; class Magnoliopsida; order Asparagales; family Amaryllidaceae; genus Allium; species Allium cepa. The sequence goes on from CM060934.1 coordinate 212,319,621, forward strand.
AGGGGGGGAGGGATCATAACACCGTTATCTTCAATGATTACGAAATCAACTGGTTCATAAACTCCCGCATTACGGGGCATGGTTTTAAAAAGGGATGACCATGATTTGCGTACTGATGAACTAGGGGCAGCATTGCAACACTCCACAACACCAGATGTAGCCACAGTATTGGGGCTAAGTGCATGCAAGCTATTACCAGGCGATAATACAGTGAGCACAGATCCGTCATTGATATTGGCATTATGTCGAGCAGTTGGAGTGCCAAACTCAGAACCAACGAAGTTACAAGCAAGTGAAGCCCTAGGATCCACAGGACTAGCCTCACAGTCCAAATTCAACGTCCCCGACACGTGACTGGGTAAACCAACAACACTAACAATGGAGCTAGACAATGGGATCGAAGCTCCAGATTTTTTCATAGACATATTCACAGCCGCACAGTTGGATGCTACCGCAACCGCATCATACGAACGATGGTGGGATGCTGAAGATAGGGGTGGCTGATTGACAGCAGATAGTGGTGGAAATTCATGGGACGAGAGGAGGTCGGGACGAGCTCCAACTGAATCAGACATGGGTCTAAAGCATCGGCCAGAACGCGTCGAAGAGGGGGAGGGGAGACGTTGAGAAAAGGAGGGGGAAACGGACATGAAAACGAAGAAGAAGAATGAGGAGACAGAAACCAAAACGCCTAAATCGCCAGACTATTCCTGTTCAGCTAGCCGTTGGTCATGTGGTGGATGTTCGCGTTCGTTATGGTTGGGTCCCTGACATTTGTACCTCCTGTCATTCCTTTGGACATATTGACGCTGATTGCGTGCGCTCTGTTGTTCCTGATGCTGCTCCTAAGATCCCTCTGCCTCGTCCACCGCTTAGAAAATGGGTTCCCAAGGCCTCTCTGGTTGCTGCTGTCCCTGGTCCCACCCTTTCCTTAGTGACTCCTGTTTCCCCGGATCCTGGTGTTGCTCCTCCTATTCCCCCTGTGGTTCCGGTTCTTTATCCACCGCATGTTGTTTGGGCTGAGTCTGAACATTGTTGGGTTGATTGTCGTTCTGACATGAGATACAACCCCGAGGATAACTCCTATTTTCGATACATATCTGATGAATTATTGGATCTTCGTTGTCTTTATTATAGTATATCTGGTGATTCCTTGGTTCTTGACATGGATGGTTCGTTTGCTGCGATGAATTCTACTCTTCTTGCTGATTCTGCATGGGATCGAGCTTTTGTTTACTCTTTAGGCATTGATTGTTATGATCCTTCCCTTGCTGCTCTATTTCGCCCCTTTATTGGTCTTCTTGAGGGTGGATCTATGAAAACTACCAAGGATGATGAAGGAGTGAGTGTTTCTTCCTCAGAGGAGGAGAAGTAGCCTTTTTATTTCTAGTAGTTGTGACGTATCTGTCATACTCCTGCGCTGTATTTGTTTTTTATTTTCATACTTAGTAGCTAAGGTGCCTCTACCTTACTCCTGTACTTCAACCTTATTACTTTCGTAATAAAAGTGGTCGGTCCACTATAAAACCGTCGGCCTTGCCAAAAAATAAATCTGGTTTCGTTCCTTTTTGAGGACGAAAAGATTCAAAGGGGAAAGGAATGTAATAACCTGAACTTTAGAGTATCTGTTAATTGATAAATAATTGAGTTAATTAATAGAATTACTGATTTATAGATTGAACAAATAAATCTGATAATAAATATTTATAACTGGATAAATATTTATTTGGTAATCTCCTTTATTTATTATTTAATTTTTTTTTGTAAAATTGTTATTTACAAACAAAATAATAATGTGTTATATATATAGATTTTAAATGAAATTATTTTATACAAGTTGAAGTTGTATTTTTTTTAAAATATATGTATATATTAAATTGATTAAAAAAAAATTGGATTTGAAATTGAATTTAAATTTGAATATTTAAATTTGAAATTCAAAGGATAAATATATATATCTTAAATTATGCTCTGGTTTTAAAATGTATTTTATTTGATTTTATTTAGAATATAAATTGATTATATCATTTTATTTATAAAGAAATTTATTTATCTAAATTAAAATATGTATTTATAAATTAGACAATCAATTATAAAAGCTATATAAAACATTTAAAAATCCAATTATGCATGAAAGTTACATGTGTTAACTTATTATTATTCTTAATAACATGTGTTAGCAAACTAAATAAGGTAAATGACAAGTGTCGACTTTTATTTTAATTTTCTTTTATTTTTAGTAAACCTAATTTAAACTTATATAAACAAATACCTTCCTTTTGATATTTTTTTCTAATCTTCTTTTCAAAAATTCTAAGAACAAAGGTCTGTATAACCAAAATCCAGTAAAAAAAAGAATTCTAATCAAAGCCTCAGTTTTAGATCAACATTTTCAGAGCAAAGCATGAGGCCGATCATCTCAAAAATATCAACTACAAAACCAAATCAAAGAAAACAATAATCTTTCAATTGTTCCAAACCTGAAGATCAAATCAAGATTAAAATTCAAATGAAGATCAGCAATCAAATCAAAACAGTTTGGTTCTAGGGGAAAATTGTGAGCTGTTCTCTGTTTCCAGGAAATAGGTGAGTAAACTTCCCCTTAAAAACAGTTTGATGAATGATTTTAGGAATGCATGTGATAAATTGTAAGGGAAGGTTGTAATATGGTTTGCATGTTTGTGTTTATCTGATGTATGCTTGAATTTCTCTGTTTAAATATGTATATATAGCTGTATATATGTATACAGACTGTCTCTGTATATTTTACAGGCTTAAACAATTTTCAAAAATCAAAACCTTCTTATGCAATCAGAATTGAGCTTTGATTCCTGAATGAAACATGGTTATAACAACATAATACAAATTCCAAAAATAGTTCCAAAGATTTTAATGTTGTAATTAATCAAATTTAAGGAAAATACGGTGGTAAGCTGGAATGGGTTAAAAATAAATCTTTATAATTTCAAGTTTGGATTATATAGGTAGATTCGTGGTTGAAAGTTAGGAATTTTGGTATGTGAATCATGATTTCTAGTATTTTTTTGAGAAAGGAATTCGGGTTGATCAGATTTGGGAGTTTTGAGGCCTCTCTAGTGATCGGGGAACTCGGAGTAGTTGAAATCGCTATCGGAGGTAGTTGGGAGGCCGGCGAGTGCGGGAAAAATGGTTAGAGCGTCCAACGATTATCGCGGCGGCGATACAGGATCATTGTAGGGTTTAATGTCCTGATGGGTTGATCGACGTTTTCGTGACAATTGCGGTAACGTGGTAGCCTCGGAGTTGATAGGTCATAGGGGGAATGAAGTAGGGGTCATCGGCGTGGCTTCGGATGGATCGATGGGTGATTCTGAGGATGGAGGCGATGGTGATGGATGGATTCAGATCGATGTTTTGCACTCCATTTTTCGATCAAATGACTCGTTTTGATTTCCTGTCGAATTCGACCAATCTGGGTGGTCGGAGCACTAGGGTTGATTATCGTCGACTGGCGAGGATTGTCGGCAAGGAGTCGGTGGCATTCCGATGGGTGTGCATGTGCACATGATTTTTCTCGCGTATCTTGTTTGAGGAAGAAAGCATGGTCTCAGGTAAATCTTGAGTTTTTAGCGTGTGTGACTCGGTGTAGTGATGGTATTCGTGTGACATGGGGTTGACTCGGGTTTACGGGCTTGGGCTCGGGGTTCAACTCGAGTCATTTGCAGTTTGCCTTTGGTAGTTCTTGAGTATAATATCAGTTTTAAATTTAAATCTGGGTTTAAAAGGAAAAAAATGGATTAACTCGGAACTGGGTCGAGTATTTTTTTTCAGAATGTTTTCGAAGAAAATTTATACAGTTTTTTTTATAATTCAAGTAAAATCAAGTTTTGATTTTTAAATTAAATAACGTCTAAACTGTTCATAAATAAATTACTTTCATAAGGAATCAATGTTTTATTTGGTCTAAGAAGTTGAACAATTTTGTTATTTAAATTAATTTAGTTGATTTTTAAGTTTATTTAAACTTAATATGTAATTAAGTAATTAATTTTAGAATTAATATGTTTTTGTATCATATGTTAATGATAAATGATTTTGAGATTTATTAAAAGATCTTAATAACGATTTAGAAGTAATAAAGATTTAAAAGGTTTATCTTATGGTAAATTAAGGTCTTAATTATAGATTAAATAAATAAATAAGTAATATAGGAGTAGTTTATTTATTTAATTAATGATTTAAGAGTAGTTAATTAATTAATTATGAGTTAATTAATTAGAGGTTAATTAATTCATAATTAAGGATAAATTAATTAAGCAATTAGAGATTAATTACTTAAATGATAATTATTTAATGTAAATAATTAAAGGATTAATTAATTTAATTAGCAATTAAAGGTTAAATTAATTAATGATCAAGGTTAATTGATTAAGGATAATTAACCAATGAGATAATTACTTGATGAAAGTAATTAAAGGTAAATTACATAAGGGTAGTAATTAAGGATTAATTAAGTATAATTAATTCAAGGATAAATTAAAGAAACTAATTAAGGGATTATGAGAGTGATTAATTAAAGGATAATTAATCAATATAAGTTATTATAGAATAATTAATTTGAGTAATTAATTAGGGATTAATGTAATAAATCATTGTTAATTTCTTTATAAGAGTAATAAGGGATTATTTAATGTGATGAGTGAAGGTTAATTAATTTGCGTAATTAATTAAGAGTTAATTACTTATTGTAATTAAGGGATAATTAGTCAAGGGTGATTAATTAAGATAGATAATTAAGAGATGATTAATTAATTGGTTTGTAATTAATTAATTAATGCCAAGTAAGGTTAATCTGAAGTGATTAAAGGTATCAATCTTACCTATGAATGATTGAATGGTGTTAAATGCCTTGAATTTAATTAATATCTATGGTATAAAATGATTGTGATATGATATGTATCCGGATGGACAATGATAATGTGGTTTTTTTTATAAATGATGAATTGATGTGAAAAAAGTAACATCTTGTATTTAAAGTTGAATTGCATTTCACTTGGATAATTTGGGTTAAGATGGTATTGAACTCGAAGAGACCGGGGTCGGGTATTAGTACATATCCGAAACCACTTCGATTTGTAATCTATAAAATTCTATATAGGTTTGATATGTGAAAACAATAGGCTGGAATGGAATGATTTAAGTGAATAGGACCCTTTAATCTAGGTTTTGTACTTAGAGATTGATGTGTGAAATAAGAGTTGTCTATAACAAATTGTGAGTTTGTAAATTGATACGAGTTACCCAGGTTTTAAATGAGTTCTATGCATTAGAATTTCATGCTAGATGGGATTACTTACGCTGGTTTCCAGCCTGACCCGGGTGTTACTTTGATGTAATGCTCGGGTCAGACCGAGTATTACAGCTTTTTTCAGGTAAGGACGTTCTGTAGCTCAGGAGGCGAGCTGTAGGCGGGAACGTATGGAGTGTATTCCACTGTGAGATATTATAGTTTACCTGGGACATGTTGATTGTATCTGTCCAGTGTTTGTGTATATGTTGAAACTCTAATGTATTAAAATGTAATTGATTGATACAGCTTTCTTTGTGTAAAGAATATTATTTGATATTATATTTTATCCGCTGCGAATGTGAGATTTATGTCTTGTTTCTGTTTATTTTTCTATCTCTTTCTTCTTTTCCTAACTATCTGGAAATTTCGGGATCGAAATTTCCGGGTCGTTACATTGTGTCATTTTGTTTACCTCTTGGGATTGGTAGATACATGATTTGTTTTGCTGACTTTTGAATTTTGTCGATGGATTTTGTTTAATAGAGGGAATCATGCGAGTTAGTTAAGAAGACGGAGGGAATGACGACTACTCAAATTCGAGTTAATGACAAATTAAATAGATCGATTATGATTTTAAACCAAGCAGGTTGCGATCATTTCCCATAACGAACACCGATTTCTAATTTAAAGCATAAAATTTTCATCATTCAACTAAATTTTACGTATAATATATCAAATTTCTCTATTCTAATTTATAATATGAGTTGTATAGATCATTTAATAGCATACAAAACTTTTATTTTATGCAACATCATTCAAGAATGTCTTAGTTATACATAAGTGACTAAATATAATAAAATACCGCAAGTGAATATAAACACACACTTGAACTATAAAAGCACCTTCACTTAGGTGGCCATCAACTAACAATTATTATACTAATTAGGAAAATTTTATGTAATTTATATTGTACATCGCTATACTTATAGTATTACAATGTATTGGCACTTTTCAATTAATTATAAATATATGTTCTATTAGGTAATTACTCATTATCATACTTATATGACATTAAACTAGTCCCTAATAGCTAGAACATAATAATTATCATATTCAATACGTTTTGTAGCTTTTTTTCTAAGAAACAGGCACAATTCTCTCTTCTTCTTTTTTTTCTTCGACCACGCATGTATTATCTTTTGGTGAGAACTAATCCTATCCGATCTTCTCTTATTTTATATTTTATCTTTTTGGAATAAAATTGTTAGTAAATCTAAAAGCAATATTAAAATAGAATAAATAATTATTTTCTTTTCGACAACGAAACAAGGGAGCAAAAGTGAAAGTAGAAGGCGGCTACTAGTCCTATAACAGGAAACAATTTTATATCCAATTTCAGTAAAAAAACGTTCGAAATGATAGGTGGCGTACAATTACAACATACCCACACTTTCGCTTTATCACATTTTCCACTTCACCCCTTTACATTTCACTATTTGAAATCACATGTCAAGAAAAAAAAAATTCATAAACCGAGCATAAATAAAAGAGAGTAGAGTAAGAAAGAGAAAGAGAAGCAAAGGGTTTCAACCAAGGAGACATGTTCCCCCATAGAGGTGCTTACTCTTCTCAATCCATCCTTACTTTTCTTTTTATTTACATATTATCCCCTTCGTTTGCGGTTGTATGTTATTCTGTGATCGACCAGCTTTTTGTTTCTTGAGGTGGTTTCGGATTCTTGTTTGAGTGGGTTGGATTAAACTAAATGTTTTTCTTTTACCATTTTTAGTGATATTAAGCTGTGGAGATTTGGTGGCAGATTTGCATATACTATTATCATTAGCTGGGTTATGATTTTTTTCTTCTAAATTATATGTCGATTTTGGTTAGTTTTAGCTTAAGTTTTAGGTTTAAGTTGCATGTTTTGATTTTGCATGTTGGCTTTGGAGCTTGATATTGCTTATTTTTCTGGTTTACTTTGGTAAAATTTTATATTTTCCTGTATACAGTATGCTAGATGCGAATCATGTGCTTGCATGTTATGTATTCTTTTGTCTCTTGCATTTGTGTGGTTCTTTTTTTGAAGGGAAAGAAGGAAAAAATGGTATGAAAGTGCACATAGTACAGAATTAGTGTCCAAATGTTTAGGTAGCTAAGTTTTCAGTTTTTTCATTTTTATTCGGGAAACATTTTTTATAATTCCGTGTTGGTTATATTTGGTATTGTCTGTTTGATATGGTTACATTTTTTAAAATAATGGTACGAGCCATGGCATGCATGTTCTTCAATCTGCTTCCTAAATCTAACTATATTAAGTCACAATATACTTGACTATACTCGAATTAATTTACTCAAAAATTGATAGCCCTTGGATCAAACCAATCGTATGGTCAAATTATCAGATAGAGAAAACTATAGGAGATTTTAGAGGGTTAAAGTCAAAATTTAATCTTAATCTTCAGATGAGTACGATTTGCAGTAAAGAGTTTTAAGTGAACATCTTTTCCATTTACTTGCAACGTTGTGTTTGGTTTAAATAGATTTTATTATTGGGTCATGATGATGTATATTCCACAATCCAGGACGCTGGCAATATGCTTATGCATTACCCGCCAAAGTTTTATCATGTCAGTAAACTTATGGCATGATTGATAGAAGCACTTGGAACAAAACACATCCATCTCTGCAATCAAGTTGTTAGCATGAATAAGCACTAGAATTTTTTGTTGAACTCTGGACTCGTCATAGTGAATCATTGTTGAATTATCCTTATGATGACTTATTATGAACATATCCTCAATAATCTATGAAAATAATACTTTTGCCTTACATTGAAATAGAAGACAGAGCAGTGCTTTCTCTCTTGACAAACCCAACCATTTTCTTTGGATGACCTGTCCTGTTTTTTCTTCCTTTACAACTCTTTTGTTACTTCATAGTTTCTTACTTGAGCTCATGTTCATTAAGCAGTTAACCATGTCAAGTTTGTCACTCTTCTTCTTTTGACAAATAAGCTACTTATTAAGCAGTTGATTGTAAATTTGTCAATTAATGCTTGATTCATCTCTTTGAGAAATTGTTAAATGCATGGGTGTCCATACAAGCGTATATTTAAGTTCAAATTCTATTTGAAGCATACGAGATGTAGCTCATCTCTTGCACTAAATATAATAATTTTATCTCTGTAGAAAAACTGTTGCTTAGTAATGTAATTTATCGATTTAAGATGTCCTTTAATTGCAATATCTTGATAGTTTCAGAACTTGAAAATTAGAGTCACAAGTTTTCCTTTTCCATCTTCGAAAATCTGAAACATCCATCGAACAGAATGATGCCATTAGAGGACATGAAGGATTTCAATATGCAACATATCAGCAACAAGGATTCAAAACTTAGTTTACTTCATTCAATGTCTAATACTGTAAATACTTATCCATCTTGGTGGAATTCAAGCGCTTCTAATCATCCAAAAAGTACATTTAACAACACGGAGTCTCATACCCAACGTGCAAGTCAAGCAAAAAATTGTTTTGGAACTGGAATTGTCGATCAAGATTCATCATCTACTCAATCTACTGACCAGTCTCATCAGTCAGGATCAAGTGAAGGAAATCTTAAGCAACAAAGCATCCCAGCTCAATCTGGTATGCAAATTATTCACGTTACGGTGCATCTAATCATTCATTTTTCTTTATATTCTGCATTATTTCACTTCAGTTCTAAATTAGGCATGCAGCCTTCCTGCAACCTAGTCGAAAACTGTAGAGGAAAATTACTATGTATGAGAAATTAGGCTTATCTCTTGTATGCATTAACGTTGCATCTTCCACCTATAGGTAATATTAACATTGCAATCAGTTTATGTTACAAAAATGTGTATTGCCATTTGATTAAGAGTATATGTACATAAGTAAAATGGCATGTGGTTTGGTCCATCCAATTTTTTGCATTCTTTGGTATATGGTATGCTAAGGATTCAGATTACTCTGGTATAAAATCCTGAATCAAATGTGGTTTGGTCCATCCAATTTTTCGCATTCTTTGGTATATGGTATGCTAAGGATTCAGATTACTCCGGTATAAAATCCTGAATCAAATGTGGTTTGGTCCATCCAATCATGTATCAGAAGTTCTGTATCAACTAAGTTTATTAAGGTTGAAGCTGGACAGTTATAATATGACTCTCTACCACGGCATCTTACCAGAGCAGGAAATGGAGTACTGGGATTGTTTACCACAGCCTTTGTTATGTTATCTTACATATACATCATGGTGTTATTGTTATATGCTAAGTTGACATCATATTTCTCACTTTTCTCACTTAGGAAATGGTAATTCGTACGATAAGCATGTAGAGGGTCAAATGAAGTCAATGCTCTCTCTGGGAACTCCAGAAGTTGCTTTTCCACATCCACAGATGGAATATAACTCATCCACTGTAAGTTCTCAGATGGCCTTTGATTTCTTAATAATGATTTATTTATATGTTTCTTATTATTTATATTAGTGTATCCACTAATATTTCTCAAAAATTGATGTTAGGCCTGCCTCCCATATGCTTTTAATGATCAATACTATGGTAGCTTCCTTGCTGCTTATGGGACTCATGCTGCTGTAAGTTGATGCATTTTTCTTTCACACATCGTACAATTGTATGCATCACATGTGATATGTATTCATTTCAATAATAATTCTCAATCATAACACTTTCAAAGAGAAAGTTATCACTAAGACTGTTTTGATAGGGAAATATCATCTTATCTTATCATTAACAGAAATTGGGACCATGATTCATGGATTGCTTCATTGAACACCTGGCCTAACAGCTGTATTATCATTAACTATTCCATCCGAACTACTATGCAGTCTATGCTATCCTGTGTGCTCTATTTGAATCCGTTGTTCTGTATTAAAACTTCCAACAAACGATGAAACAATGTTTGTCAATACTTGACAAATATTCTGTGCCCTTAATGTCCATTTCAATTTACTGCCAATGCATATCATTCTTACTTAGAAATAAAGGACAACCACACTTGAGTTGGTTTCCATATGCATGAATGTTTATTCCTATTTCTTGAAATTTTAAGTTAGCACCACTAGTTTAGCCATACAGTCTTTTTCTGTTTAGTGCAAACCTAGTATGATATATACCATATATATTAAATAAACTTTAATTCTAGAACAATCATGTGAGATATAACTAGAGGTTTGAATGAGTCTGATTAACCATTACGATGTACTGCAATTTTTATACTCTCTAGTTTTAGTGAGGCATTATAGGACTATTGGGCAAACAAACTACCAAATAGATATGCCCACTAACACTTGTGGGCGCAGCACAGACATCATACATGCTATCACATGAAATCTAACTTTTTGAATTTTTATTTTGAAAGCAAGTCCCTATACTTGTTGCAATCCAGATCACCATCAGATAAAGCATCATACACGTGTTTGATGTTTAGCTTTTGCTATCCTTTTTGGTTTTTATGTACGAATCAATTTTTTTTTCCTTCTTCCTCTTGGTTTAATAAATGTTTATGCAAAAATAAAAACACTTTAGATGCAGTGAATCAGTAACAAATAGTTGTTGCTCCGTTTTTGGCTATTTTTAATAATATCTAGGACCACTTGATTAGCATCTTTGGACATCTGGCTTATCATATGTACCATCCTGTAGCCATTCTCTCTTTTATTATTTATTTCTTTCCATTTGTACCTTTAACAAGAGGACACATATATATCATAGATTTAGCAGTATTCTCTCCTATTATAGACTTTTTTAAAGATGACACATAAGTGTACTAGAAGTTGTTTTTAACATATAACCAAGAGTTTATTTTACTCAGCACTAATTATGTTGATAGAGTTATGAATAAGGAAACAGTCTTCTGGGCTGTAAGCGCAATTAAATGTTTATTCTGTCTCTGTTTGTTAGTACATAAAGGTGCCATAGCTTAGATTGTTCGCTGAAGAATTTCAATTTTATCGCTGGGTGCCCATCTCTCTTAATGATTAACAAAAACAAATTTCAAATTAATTGGATGTTCAAGTATTTTGTGTAATAGATGAAGTGCATATTTCGTTGTTGGAAAACCATGATCAGTTTATATGTTTTTATATCATTTGAAATATGATATGGTCACACGCTATATCATGGGTCAAGTCATGTTTTAATTTTTGTTTATATTTTTACCAGATTCCACAAATAGCGGGTATAATTCCATCCTCTCGTGTTCCTCTGCCTCACGAGCAAGCTGAAGAGGAACCCATCTATGTAAATGCAAAGCAATATCATGCTATACTCCGAAGAAGAGAGCTGCGTGCAAAGCAAGAGGCTCAAAACAAAATCATCAAATCAAGAAAGGTTCTTAAATTTCATCTCTCTGTCTCCTCTTTTTTTTTTCCCTTGTCTCTCATTATGAAAAGGAATTACAGACTCACACTAAAGAGGACTGTGAGATGATACAGTCATCTGAGCTGATTGGAACTTGGCACTCAACACTTATACCTTAATTTTATGTTCTTTTAAAAAATAGGTTTTTAATTCAGGAAAATGGTGGAAAACTCTCATGCATGTGAAAATGATGAAGGCATTAGCTTGGAGATAATTAATTTCTCAATTGATTTAGAAATCGTTTCATATGATTTTATAATTGATTTTACCATTAATTGTGATATTTTTCCATATGCTTGAAATTTGCATGTGGTACTCATTTTCATAACATCTCCATCAGTATTCTTCCTTCCTTATATTCTATCATTAATTAATTGATTGAATAAATCAATTAATTACCTTTCCTTCTCTCCTCGTATTAATTAAGGGTATTGTTATAGATTCTTAAAATTTGGATATGAAAGAGGCAAATTTTATTAGCGCTCCATACAAAATTAAATTGCTATGGGGGATACACATTCTATTAACAAAACATATATTTTTATCTTTTTTGCCCGTAGTTAAATATCGAAACCTTAAACTCGTTTACTCTGTCATTCTCATTCATTGTTGAAAAAGAAAATAATGGCGAGAAAAAAAATTATCTCGATCTTCGCAATCAAATCCAAACTTTAATGAAACTTTGATGAGAATGTAATGGAAAGATAATTTCTTAATCCAATTTATAGCGCGTTTTTAACAATGGTAAAAATTAGGATTTAAAATTACTATATTGGACGCTTCCTTGAATAAGAAACAACCTTGTTACTTTCTCATTTGCAATTCCTCTTTGGAGGTGAGTTTGTGTATCCATTATTTGGTTAATGATTTTGGATTAAATATTAGTGGCGATTAAGGAAAAATTAAAATATAAAAAAAAAAGACAATTAAGTCAATTTGATTGGAAGTTTTATAAGGGGACCAGTTTGATTAGTATCCCTCATAATAATAAAAACTTTTAAAAAGAAAATGATCCCTCGTATCCAAATCTGTATTCAAATCTGGAGTGTCAATAACAATTAAAGGTGAAACCCAGTGCACGAGGCTTCCGTACGATAGCGGGCTCCGAGGAGGTCGATAATGTACGCCGTCTTTTCCTTGCATTTCAAAGAGGTTGTTTTCGAACTCGAACCTGAGCGCTCAGATCATCATGCGGGTGACCCAACTGTTGCGCCAAGGCTCCACCTCAGTGTCAATAACAATTCCCTTAATTAATTGATTAAGTCTATTAATTAATTTTTCTTCTTTACATATTTGATTATATATAAGTTACATAATTTTAACACTTCATCTTGACTCAAATATGACTACCTCTCTATCAACACATCTCAATAAGATGTTAGGTATGTTGTGCTCATGGAGCCAAGCTCAAGACAAAACTAAACAAGTTTGGGCACTGCTACCCAAACATAATTTTCATCTTTTTTTTACCAATCATAAGAAAGTAAGTGCAAATAAATGAACATCAAAATTCTTTTATACATTTGATATATGAGATGAACATGTGGATAACATCTGAAAGATCAATGGAGAAATCACTTTGTGCTTCACATTCTCTGTTCCATATTGAGAAAGGACATTCTCAATGTTCTTTCGGTTAATTCTATTTAGAGACGTAATATTGCTTGGTAGCCTTCTATAAATTTGAAAAAAAAAATATGACAAAATTACCCTTTTGTCATTCATCCATCTTTTTACCTCGCATCATATATTCTTCTTCTACTCCTCTTATCAAATTAACCCTAATAATTGAATTTTAGGTAAAATCTTAAATTTTGTGCTTGAATCAATGGATAATGGTAATGATAATACAAACCTAATGGAATAAGAAGAGTTAAAACATGAATTTTATGTCGTTTGGTTTTTTAATTTTGAAATTGCACAATTCACAGAAGTGATGAAACTTGAATTTCATGTTGTTGCATGATTTTGTTAGAGTGATTTTTTGCTACGATTAAATTTTTATGATAATTCTTATGATAAAGTGATTTTTTCCATGGTGAAATTCTTGTATGGACTAATTTTCACTAGAGAATGGTATAAAGGAAAAGTTTTAATAACAAGATATGTATACTCAGCAAAAACATGGATATGTTGGTTTTTATTATTATTGCGGGGGCTACTCACCAACTTTTGAGGTTTAAATAGAAATAGACTATTCTTTCTATCTACTCTAAGTTTCTTCCGAAGAATAATTTTGCTACAATTCCAAAGTCTACACTATCAAACTCACCAAGCTTTCTAATAGGACCAACTGAGTCAAGCAATATTTTCTATGATTTAGTTCCACCTTGAGCCTAGACCTTTGTAACATTCTCATCAACTGTAACATTATCACAAATAACGCTAACTCTCCGAATATGGAAATACTCTAATGACCCTAAATGTGTTTGATACTTCTATATCTTCTTGATGCGATTATTAGATTGAGGCTCCACATTCAATAAATTGTCTTGTCAAATTCCACATGTCTGCTAATCATAATCTTCTCGACTGCTAAACATAACATATATTGCCTCACTTCTGTATAGCCTAACAAAATACCCCTTAGGGTTCTATTTATTAAGTCTGTCATCATATACATAAGTTGAACAACCAAACACTTTAACATGAAACATTTCCATGTCTTCGTGGTGATTTTCATATCTATGATAATGGAATGTGTGCGGTTGATGAGAAATATCGTCAAAGAGAACGCTTCGGTCCAAAATCCCTCTTTCAAACCAATGGTTAAACTTAAGCTTATAACTCTATCCGGCAAAATCCAATTTATACTCTGAGTCAATCCACAACATAAATTTCGTAAAAATATAAACATTTTTAACTATACCATCAAACCTTAGCTAGCTAATTCTTGTGATGGATCGCTACTGTCGATAACTCTGAAAGAACTCTCAAATGCTTAAAGGATTGCTTCTCCATTAACATCTTCCAGTGAAGAAACTAGCAAATGTTAAGTTTTTTGTTTTCATGAGATAGGCCTAAGCCTTTCGCGAGAAATTATCAACAAACAAGATAAAGTAATACGCTCCACCTAAAGATGCGGTTAGGGTAGATCATCATTCATAAGAATGAACACACTTTAGAAACTATGTAACTTCAGGTATTCCAACAACAAATGTGAATTATTCTTTTTAAGAATACGGTCTCTACACAAGTTAAACTTCAATTAACAAACACTATCGACCAACTTTCTTTCTGTAATACATCAGTACTATGCTTATCAACATGATATGAATAAAGATGTCATAATTAAGTGAAACCTGAAACATTAGAGTTAGTAGTTATTGCAGACCCTTCTAAGATAGTCTTTCCCCAAAGCACATAAGTATCGTTTACTCGAACACATTTCATCGCTACTAAAGAATCCTTCTTCACCCTCAATTTATCATCCATTACTTTCTTCAAACCAAGTCTATACAATATTGGAACATGTCAATCATCTGTGATTGTCCTAACAACACCCAAACATCATGAACCGCACACTTCCAATGTCCATAATATTAAAAGATGTGTCATTCCTCATATGAGTTACTCCGCCATCAAACTTTATATAATCAACAAAATAATTAGTGATCGAACGTCATGTGAAATGAGACTCTGGATTTAGTCACTTTACCGTACTTCCTAATATTCCAGTACTGGTTAAAAGTACCGATGTATCAATATCACTATCTGCATCCTAACTAACCGCCGTTGCAGGTAAAGTTTTTCTCGTCTATCTCTTCTTCCTAAGAACGTGACGCTCCTTTATGAAACACCCTTTCTCTTTGTCAATGATCACTAGCTCAAATGGTATGACGCTTTAGGCCGAGATCATGGAGATTATGAGTTCAAACCCTCGAGACATCAAAATGAGTGCCCTGCTTAGATAAAGTATCACTCTTACCGTAACTAAAAAAACCCTTTCTTCTTAGAATGGCAACAAGCATCCCTAGATTTGGATGGACATACGCATATTTCTATTACCTTCAAGGTGCTTCTAGTTTTTATCTCTACCTTCTGCATCATTATCAACAATCAACACACTCACACTACTAGCCAACCTGCCCCTCAAAACTCCGTTATCTAAGTCTGCCTTCACAGTAGACAGACTAGTGGAACTCCTCCCAATAATCTTTCACAAATGTCATATGCTTTGAAAGCAATGTACATAACAAGATGACTGTCCGGCTCTCATCACTAACATTGACTGTCTTTAAATCTATAACCAAGGTAGTAAGGGTATTCATATGCACTGAAAGTGTACCGGCAAGATTCAACCTGAAGGAATATAGTTGTTGCTGAAGAACAATGCAGTTGGTCAGAGACTTATTCTTACAGGCGTTCCATAATACCAAACATAGCTATTTGATCTTCTTATGAGAGAACTCCCAAAAAACTTCATTTGATAGGCTTCTTGTCGTTTGATTTGTGTAGAGCTGAAACTATTTTGTGTAGAGCTGAAACTATTTTAAAGGTCAACGGCGCCTCCACCTTTAACTTTTATGTACTAGAGTCTTGTTTCTCAACAAATTTAATGGTTCCATAATTATCCATACCATTCCTAGAAGAACCCGTCATTGATAACTATTTTCCTAAAAAAGACAAATAGCTCTTATTCGAATCTATTAAGAAATTTTTATTATTATTGCCGAACCCAAGGGTCTAGCTTGCTGATTAATCACCACCAACTCACATGAAATAATTTGAACAATTAACTAATATTGAATCACCAAAACACGAAAAAATAAGAAACACAAATTTATAGTGATTCTATAGATTGCTCACGTCCACAGCTACTTTTATTTCCTTTCGAATGTAGATTTCAAGAGTGAGTGCAATCAAATTGTCAAAAACTTAGCAACACACAAAACCAACCTCTAATTTTATTTGCTTTTAAAAATTAAAATTTTAATTCAAGTGGATAATGGTGGAGAACTCCTAGACATGTGAAGTTGAAATAGAGCATGTATTTATATGGATAAATTACTAGATGAAGGCATGAAGATAGTTAAATTCCCAGTTAATTTTGAAATCCTTCCATATGTCTATGATTGATTTCCCAATTAGTTGCAAGATCTTTCGATATGGACATAATTTGCAATGGTATTCATTTCCATAACATCTCCATTAATTCTTTCATCCTTATATTCCATCACTAGTTAGTTGCAATCAATTAACATTCTTTCCTTCATTCTTTTGTCATATTAATTTATTGATTAAATCAAGCAATTATTTTCGCTTCTTCATATATTTAATTCGGCATATATTTTTACGTCACATAACTTAAAAATTAAGCAGTCAAGTAATTTCATATTTGCAACCAATCGTGGAGAGCTTGAAATCTCAATACTTTCTTAGGTTTGTGAGATCAAAAAGAATTGCACTTAGTTGTAAATGTCAATTGTTAAATCACCAACTGAACTGTCCCTGCCAATTCACCTTTTATTGACAATTTGACGTTTAGCTCCTTCTATTAGTATAACTCCATCAATTAATTTTTTTTCTTTGGTAGCCAAGTAAACCTTACTAATTGCTCAAGCAATCACACATTAATATATTCTAGTTCTACAAATATATCATCATACCACTTATACAAATGTAAGTAATTATCACATATGGAACATACATATAACTGCAAAGCTCATAAGTTGTAGTTAATCATACCGGTATGATTATGCACTTCTACAACTATCATTTTTGCATTGACAGACAAATATGTCAGTTGTGCATAAAAATATAATCACAACACTTGTATAACCATGACTTGTCATAACACTGGACATCAATAAAAGTCATGATCCATTTGTTATATATGTATTAGGGTTATGATTATATATTTATATTACAAAAACAAGAGTCATATGTTTTGAATCAACTCATTGGTGGAATGACTTTAATAAAACTCTTGTAAGATCAATATTACTATTATTATTTTCGTGATTTTTTTCAGCCATATCTTCATGAGTCCCGGCACATCCACGCTATGAAAAGAGCTCGAGGAGTAGGCGGCCGCTTTCTAAACACAAAAGAGCTTCAAAAACAAGCACAAAACTCTGCAGAAACCGGCACAGTCATCATCAACAACAGCAACACAAACTCAACACATAATGGCAACGGGGGCCTTTCGGTCTTTCGTCACCATCATCAGGAGAACCATTATGGCTTCCAGAACATTCCGGAAGACTTCCAGTGCAGCAGTCGTGTTCCAGCAATGAGATAGATGTGGAGTCCGGCAATTCATCCTTGGCTTTTAACGGCACCATTATTGAATGCGATAATAATGGTAAGTGTGATATTGTGTAGTGTAGGGAAAACTGTAGAGTACTTTCTTTCTACTTTGCTATTTAGTTTTATCGAAGCATTTAAACATTGGAAATGTTGATGTCTATAAATATTTATATGGAGTTCCAACTCTTGGGACATTGTAATGCTATTTAGACAGTTGAGAACTGATGATATGTTCTTCTGACTGTTCTGAATGATCAATTCATGTTCGTTTCTAATTGCATCTTATTTTAGCAATGTCCATATTTGGCTGCAACTTTTAAGTAATTATCTTTTATCTAATGATGTCATTTTCAACTATTTTTACAAAATGAGTTTAGTAACATATGTTTTCCATTGTGTGAATCCACTTATTCAGTATCTTCACTTCCGTTTGTAAATGCATTTTTGACCTATATGGTTCTTTCTGCATCAATATTCTGATTGCTTATTGGAGGTTTTACCTGTGTGCTTGGACAGAGCAAAATTGGTTAATGGTTTAGAAGTAAGGATTGTAGCAAGGTGGTTTAGATTTGATTACTGCTTATTTGGCTTTGATAGTACTTTAAAATTGCATTTAATACTGCCAAGTCAAATAGAAGATCGAGAGCTTTGGAGTGGGGAGAACGATTCTTTCCGTCAAAGCTACGGTGTGAAAGACAGAGAAATTTCAGTTTCCAATAAAATGAAGCATCAAAGAGGGTGCGCATCTGACTCAATGGCCTAACCAGTCGATTGGTTGGGATGCTCAAACATTTTTTCTCCAGTTATGAAGGACCGATCGACCGGTCAAGTCCAACCAATCGATCCGTAGGGAATCGGAAAAGTTGTTGGAAATGCGCATTGTTATTGTTATTTTAAAGATCTGTATGTTGGGATTTAGCTTGGTGAATGATGATGACCAATCTATATTACAATCCAAAACATCAAGGTTAACTACAACTATTATAATTAACCTAGTCTCCATTCTTCTTCCATTGTTGAGAAATTTCATTAGTCGGTCATATTAGTAAAACCCTTAATTTTTTTTGTTAAATCAAACTGAGACTTTTGCTTTTGAGATGATCACTTGTAAAATTGATAAATTGATCGTTCAAATTGAGAATACAGGTTAATAGCTCTA
This sequence comes from Allium cepa, assembly GCA_030765085.1. Taxonomy (NCBI): domain Eukaryota; kingdom Viridiplantae; phylum Streptophyta; class Magnoliopsida; order Asparagales; family Amaryllidaceae; genus Allium; species Allium cepa. The sequence continues at coordinate 212,338,701 of CM060934.1, forward strand.
CAATTGTAACTATAATTTTTTGTATTTGATTCTATTTTCTCTCTTGTACTCTTATCAATTGGAATAAAGAAATTATTGTTCTGTCCTTGAACACGCTTCAATTTAGTCAAACCATGTTACATCTAGTGTTCTTGTCTTTTATTGTTGCTCATTTGTCGTGAGTGGAATTACTAAGAATACTCTTTGTTGAATTACTCTTAATTAGTCTTAAGAGAATTTAGTATTTGAAGGTATTTTCAAAATGGATTGGAATCATAGCTAATTACCATACTTTCAAATTAGTTATCAATGGTACATTCTTCAAAGAGTAGAGATACGAGATATAATTATGGGACTTATAAACCTAAACGATTAAGACAGAGGCAGCACCGAAGAAGAAGACACTTTAAGATTTGAAGAAATACGAAGTCCCAGTTGTAGATGTAAAAAGGAATTGAAAGAGGAAACCCTTACATCCATTTAGTCATGCCTTTCAAATGGGTAACTTCAAGAGTTGTCTCATGTGAAAACGAAGAGGATTTGGAATGCAGGTAGCCTATCAGGATAAGTTACTCACAAATGTATGATCTCATAGTACAGTAGTAGTTATAAACTCTCCGAATGAAACCTGAAACTACACTTTTAGAACATATGATACAATCAATTAGGAATTGTGGGTTTCAAGGAAATAGATGTATATATCGACGATGAAACACGGACAATCAAACTGTTATTTCTGTCACCTTCAGAGTATTAGATGTTTGTAAATTCTAAGATTTATGGGAGGAGTTTTATTAGTTTAATGTGAAGAAAGGGTTGAACAATTATGTGTTAAGGGCTATGTTAGTTGATAATGTGGATGTTAATAATTATGCAATGGGTTTGTTTAGTCAAAGTACAAACAAGAACCAAAAGCACCAAGATGGAGTGGTAGATATGCTTGGATCTCAATCTAAGGATCTATGAGGGATGGCTGTTACTATCATAAGAAGGAGACATTCAAGCTTGGGTGTCCAACTCTTAGGTATAAGAGAGAGAAAAACAAAGTTTTAGCATTGACAATAGTTAAGATAAGTTTGAATAGAAATTGTGATAGTGATATCTTAGTGTTTCAACCAATATTGCTTTGTTAGAGAGTACCTGAAGCGTGATTGATTTGAGAGTATCTTACTACTTTACTTAGGATAGGAGCAAATTTATCATTTATATAGAGATTGATGGGAGAGCTATTCTTATTGGCGTAGGAGTGTGTGGTGTTGACCCGCATTTTAGCCAAGCTGATTTCAATTAGATTTAGAAGGCCAAAGTGAAAACAAGAAGAGTAACGAACTTGAAAACATGCTTAGAAAGGCTAAAAGATTGGACTCAAGAAGTTTGATGAAATCGGGGCTAAGTAGACCACTCGGTTCCGAGAGGGAACCTCTCGGTACCGAAAGGTTTTTATTCCACTTGGCACTTTCCAATCTCCTTATACTCTAAGTACTTCTTCAAGCAACCATGACAAAGTGCTTTATCCAAAAGATAGATGAGGAACACCAAGGATTTTAAAGAAGAAAGCAGGAAAAGACAAGTGATATCGGGTGAATCGTCAGAAGGAACTAGATCTTCAGGGGAAATAGTTTGGAATGCATCCAATTGAAGATAGAAAGGAAAGTCAAATAAGATAAAGGATTTTCACCTAGTAAAAACCACCCAGTACCAAGAGGAACCTCTCGTTATCGAGAGGTTTTTGTTGGAGATTGGACAGGCATGTTCACTCATGTACACTTGGACTTGCATCTAGACTTTATTCAACTTGGACTCCTGAGTCTACTGGCGAGTTTCTCTATAAATACCAACCATATAGCAACTGAATGACACCCCTATCTACTTCCCTAAATACACTCTAGAAAATCCATTGCAAATATAAGATACACTAGATTGTGATTAGATCTAGCAAAATTATTTATATAATCCAAAGAGTAAACGACTAATAACAAAGATTAAAGTAGACTAGGCCAAAGATTTCTGAACCACTATAAAATTTCCTTTATGTTCTTTATTTGATACCATTTTCTGTTATTCTCTACTAGATCTCTATACTTCATATGATATTGGATGTTGGTGTCATTTTTAGCGCTAACATTTTGGTGCTTTCACTGAGAACGAGCTAGATTTCATAACCTAAAGCCTAGATCTGCTGTTTGAAAAAGACGAATAGACCTAACACTAGATCTAAGATTAGAGGAAGTCAACCAAAGCATGAGGGAAGTCATGATGTGTCCTCGAATTTAAACCAATCCATCTAGGTGACCAAAGAGGAGATGTAGAAAATTATGAAGGAGATGCAAGATGAGATAATGACTCGACAACAAAAGAAATGCTAGAAAGATTTTTCCAAAGTATGGGACAACAAGGAATAGTTGGAGCTACTGGAATTTGGAACCAAGGACGACAAACAAATGCAGGAATATTTGGAGTTCGAGTGAAGCAAACTAGGACAATGCTCCCACAACCAAGACAATTTCATGCCGACTCCAATCCTCTCGGCACCAAAAGGAATGTACTCTGAGGTAATGTTGGGTTGAGCTTAGGGCAAGATGTGATGAATAGAACAGACGATGTTGGAGCCAGGAGCATAAGGCATAATGCAAGTGCGCAACCACCAAAGGAATATGTGTCGGTGTTTCCCTATAGTAATAGAGGATGGATGAAGCCAGAGGTACAAATCAAAATGTAGATGTGCAGTCGAAGGAGTATGTGCCAGAATATGTGTCGATGTTCCCCTACGGGAGCAGGGGACAGAATGCCGCTAGTAGTCAAAGGCTTCCGTTAGACGACAACAATCGGATGACTGAGATGATCAGAAAGATAGTTAGAGGTGGACCCTCATACCAGAGTTTGGAGGACGTAAATAGGAATCTGTTTACTCCTAACACTCGAAATGTGAGGAATCTTCCCGATTTTAAGCTTTCGATGTTGGAAATGTACAATGAGCATATAGATCCGACATATAGAGGTATTGTTCTTCCAAGGAGATAATAGGATGGTACTTACTATTATATCTGATAGATTTAGCAGTGATGTGGTTTCGACAGTTAGAGAATTGGTCCATAAGAACGTGGACTGATTTAGTGAATAGGTTCTTGAGACAATTCAGAATTCACATCTCCCGGCCAAAGAATGTAATGACACTATCGAGTGTGAAGCAAAGGCCTAAAGAGACCTTGAGGAGTTACTTGACTAGGTTTAACATGGAAGAAGCTACTGTTTATAAGTTGGATCCATCAGTGATTCGAATGGCGGCAGTTTCAGGAGTTGCAAGTAAGATCGATTTTAAGATTGCTTTAGAAAGGGACTGACTGATGGATCTTACGGAGTTTTATCATGAAGCCGAGAGATATTTGCATCAAGAGGATGCTGAGGTTGATAATGCTGATACTAATACTGTGGATGATGGAAGAATGTCCGGAGTAGGACATGAAAAGGATAAAGGGAAGTGAAAAACTGACAATGACTTTAAAGGATCGAAACGGTAAATGATGGAATCAAAGTTCTTTTCTTACACTGACCTAATAGAAACTCCAAAGAGAATATACCTTGATGCTAAGGGGCAGATCCCTTATTGGAGGCCAGCTAAGAGGGTATCCACGGATCAGGAAAGGAGGTCTAGAAAGTTTTGCATTTTCCATGAGCTGCATGGATACGAAACAAACGAGTGTTACGTTGATAATTTCATGATATGATAGAAGAACTGCTTCGGAGCAACAAGCTGCCATAGTACGTAAGGAACCGAACTATGATGATGCAGCTGGAACAGCCACTATCTACAGCGAATTCATTGTGGAACAACCAGGGATCTGGGTCGAGATTTGAAATCCTATGATTGCAATGGATGGGAGTCAGGCTTGATTCCCATGCTTTGTTTTTCGTTTTGAATAATTAAGACAATAATAATCTCGAACCCCTTACACATGTACGAGATCTCGATTGGTCTCTCTACATGCTCTTATTTGGACGTCTAAGATGAATATATAAGATAATAATAATCTTAGATTGCTTAAACATGTACGAGATCTTGATCGGTCTCTAGACGTGCTCTAAGTTGGATGTTTGAGATGAATAATTAGGACTTTTTTTACTTGTCTACTTTGATTTAAATATTTGATTTTTTGAAAAATCTACTTTAATGTGATGACTTATATTGATCATGGTAGTCCCTTCCAAAGAGATGGGGTAGTGATCTCAAGGTTCAATTTCCTTATCGAAGAGTGGGTGGATGGATTTGTATTTAAAGCAAGTCCCCTCATCGAAGAGTAAGCGGATGAGATTGCTTGGTCATTGAGTCCTCTCATTAAAGAGCGAGTGGAATGGGCTCAACAAGCATCCAAAAAGATCAAAGTAAGTACCCTCACCGGAGAGTGAGATGGGTTTTCTTAGATGTTGAGTCCCCTTGTTGGAGAGCAAGCGGATTGGACTTAGCAAGTATCCGAAGAGATCAAACCCTAGATTGGATGTTGAATGATTTGGAGAGATCAAACCCTAGATTGGATGCTAAAAGATTCGTAGAGATCGAATCCTAAAGTAGATGTTGACTTGATAAAAGGATTGGAATGCTTTGAATCGGAATGAGATGGATAAATCATGGGCGAACACTAGATGATTTTGATATGCAACAAGATACCTCTGGATAAGAGAAAAACTGGTTATGATTTGTAGCTAACACTTAAGCAAAGATCGGAGTCCAAAGCTATAATAGGTCTAAAACGACCTTTGATTTGTAGGAGAATTCGAGGGAACTAGATGGTTCACTAAGATCAAGGTCAACGGATGGCTAGAAGTCGACTATCTAAGATTGACTACCGCTAAAACCTGTTCTTGAACAAAGCAGATCTTACATTCGAAAGGCTTACTTTTGGAGCAAGTGTTAACCCGCTTTTTAGCCAAACTAATTTCAATTAGACTTAGAAGGCCAAAGAATATGAGAAGATTCACGAACTTGTAAACATCCTTAGAAAGGATAAAAGATTTGACTCAAGAAGTTTGATGGAAATTGGGGCTAAGTAGACCACTCGGTATCAAGAGGAACCTCTCGGTACCAGGAGATTTTCTTCCATTTGGCACTTCCCAATCTCCTTATACTCAAGTATTCTTCAAGAAACCGTGATGGTGCTTTTTCTAGAAGATAAATGAATAACACTAAGGATTGTGGAGAAGAGAGCAGGAAAAGACAAGCGATGTCGGATGAACTATCAGAAGGAACTAGATCTTCAGGGAAAATAGTTTGGAATGCATTGAAATAGAGATGGAAAGGCAGGACAAATAAAATAAAGGATTTTTACCTAAAAAACTACTGGTACCAAGAGGTTTTTATTAGAAATTGGGCCAGCATAATCACCATACACTTCGACTTGAATCTAGACTTTGTTAAACATGGGCTCCTGAGTCTACTGGTGAGTTTCTCTATAAACACCAGCCATATAGCAAATGAAGGAAGGATTCACACTCTGCATCTTTTTTACTCTTATCTCATTCCCCAAATACACTATAGGAACTGCACTGTAAATCTATGATCCATTAGATTATGTTCAGATCTGATAAAATTAGTTTGAGAAAATGATTAATAACAAAGATTAAAGTGGACGTAGGCTAGAAATTTACGAACCACTATAATTTATTTAATGTTCTTTACTTTTCCACCCTTTTATGTATTCTCTACTAGATCTTTATGCTTCATCTGATATTTCGGTGTTGGTACCATTTTTGGCACCATCATGTGGTTTGTAATGTTCGATGGTGCTATTAGGACTATCATGAATTCAAACATGTTTCAAAGTTGCATAATATTTTCATCTCAATGAAAGATTTGAGTAAACTTAGCTTGAGGATTATAGTGAAATACGAGAGATTAAGAGTGGAAAAGGGTTCTTTAGTGATGATAAGAGGTGTTCGATTAGAGCGAATTTATGTGCTTCAAGGAAAGAAAGACCTCAAAGAGTCAGCAATTGCTACCGATTCTATTTGGTTGTAAGATCATCGTTTGGGCCTTTGGAGAGTGAATTTTACATACACTACAGAAATGGGATTTAATTGATGGTACTTGTCAATCAATTGAGCAATTTTGATGACTATGCTTTTGTGAAGTAGAGGTATGGACATTTCATGTTATGAAACATATAGCGACCAAGTATCTAGTTGTATCCATTAATATATGTAGGTCCAAAAATTAGTTGCATTATTAGGTGGAGTCGATCATTTCTTCTTATTTACAAATGATTTCTCATGAAAGGACTATTTTATGAAGACTAAAAATGAGACATTTGTCAAGTTTAGTAAGTGGTAGACCTGGATAGAGAAGCAGTCGTGAAAACGTCCAATATTTCTCAGAGTTTACAAAAGTATTAAACTTTGTGTCAAAAGAATTCACTAGTTATTGTGCATCTAGTGATGTTTATTGATATTTATGGGGAGTCAAAATGTCATGGAAATTATAAGAATATATGTTAGACATTTCGCTCTGACAGAGTTAGGCTATGTCATAGAGGCAATTTTGTAATTTGTTACATATATCAAACTAGATACCTAATCTTATTCAAATTAAAAGACATTTTCTTTCTATTATATACTTTATATAATTTTTATATTAATTATTTATTGAAAGTATATTTAATACAAAAAATCCATAAATGGTATGTTTTGTGATAGTAGTTACAATGTGTCATAATCATGAGTGATTTATCATAATAAAATAAATATATCATTTTAATATCCGTAGTCAAGATGTATCGAGACTGGATATCAATACATCTATTGAGACTAGAGCATGTAACATTTTCCAAACATTTAAAGTATATTACTCATGGCTGTTGCAAGGGGTTACATACCAATAGTTATTGGATAACTATGGAATGAATCACTCGATAGTTTTCTATTGGTCAATATAACTAAGGTCAAAAAGAAAATATTGATGCAATAATTTTACACAATTCCCTTGGCTTGAGAATACCGTCGACCTTCGATATGGAAACTTTGATTTGATTATAATTAAATCATGATGAAACGTCCATTAAATAACTATAGTTGGGTCAAGTAGAAGCATTGAAAGTGAAAAACTATTCAAGAGAGAATTCGTCTCCTTAGTTATATAGGGTTAGTATCACGAGGTCAACTCAAGTGAATTGAAAATCAAAGTCTTTAGCTAGAGCGGTACGGTTACTAATTATTATTATTACTGAACCAAGGATTTTGTGTTTGCACTTACAATGTTGTATATGGTCGATGTTGGAATTTTGACTGTTACTAAATTCTCCATAAATCCTAATGTAATATAGTTTTGACAAAGAGAATTGGTGTAAATAATGGTCACCATTGCATAATGCTTAAATAAATAAAATTGGATTTTATCAGTAAAGATGTGTAAGCGATAAATTCGGTCAAAATATCACACCGCTAGCTAAGATGACTTGTGAAAATTAACGATAGAATTGTTCAACGTTAATTGTCGACTGAATTTACGCCTTTGAGTCACACAACCGTATTTGTGCATTTTTTGAAAAAACCACATGATTTAATTAATCTATAAAATATTGTAAGTTAATTGAATTAATTAATATTTGATAAATATTAATTATTATTATTTAATTTATTTGATGTTATGAAGTTATTTAGAATTATTTGAATGCATATATAAAAGTTATAAACATCGATATACAATATTTATGTATTTTTAAACAAGTTTATATAAAAGACAATTGCATGAAAAGGTTTACGGAAATTTTATACCATTTGAAGATAAGTAGTCATACCATATGCATAGAAAAGAACGAAGAGAGAGAGAGAGAGAGAGAAAATTAAGGGAATTGATCGGGGAAGTTTTTATTAAAAGAATGAGAAATATTTTATTTTTTCAATTAAAAACAAATCCACTAATTCATTTGACATTCATTTTTATTCTCTATTCACTGCTCTCCTCCTAAATTTCCATGACTGAAAATCAAATCAATATTCTAAAAAAATTATCAACTCAAATATCAAAAGCAAACATTAAATAAAATACAAATAAGTGTTTCATCATTCTCTTGCAAGGATGGACGGTGATTCACTTGAGATCTAAGGAGAAATCTCAAATCAAGGTGTTTCTCTTGGCTTCATCTAAATGGTGAACTCCTATTTTGTTTTATTATTATTTCATCATGATTATATGTTTCCATTCTTCACATATTCCATTAAAAATAAGAGGTTTTGATGTGGGCTGAGTAAAAGAATATATTGGTTGGTTTTTTTAGGTTTTCATTTAGTGTGTTTTGAGTTTTATTTATTTATTTTTTTAAGTTTCTTTATTTGATTAATTAATTTGTTTATTTGATTTTTAGGTGTTTGTTTTTATTTGCAAATACTTAAAAAAAGGTCTGCTCTTTGATATATAAAAAAAACAAAACATTTTCTTTTTATTTGTTTCTTTGTTTTTGTTTATGTGTTGTTTAATTTGTTTTAGTTTTTTTTTAATTTACTTTATCCTTGAAAAAAAAAGACAAAAAAAATTGTTTTAGTTAGTGTTGTTTTAAATTGTTGTTAGTTCCACCCTTATACTTAAAAAAAATTGTTTTCAATTGTTTATAGTTTAGTTTGTTTTATTTATTTTAATTCCTTTTCTTTCTTTGATTGAAAAAAAGAAAAAAACTTGTGCATATATATATATATATATATATATATTGTTTTTTCGTTTCATGTTGCCAAAGCAGAAAATTGCAAGAAAAAGAATTGCTTTGCTGGCTGAAAAAATCGCCGTTAAAAAAAATTGCTAATAATCTGAACGCTCTGGTATCGTGCCCTTGTCTTCTGTTTTTATTTGAATTGCATTGTTGGTTGCTTGCATTTGCCTTTTTTTAAGAAAAAAATTAAAAATCTGAAAAACAAAATAAAAACTTCATTTTAGTTGCATTGTTAATACACGTTTAATTTTTGTTTTGCATTCATCCTATCTTATTTACTTTTTTAAGGGAAATACCCCAATTCACATAAGGTGAGGGATTTCATCACCATTTTCTTAGCCCACAAACGCATTTCGTCGTAGAATTTGACTAATAATAAAGGTTAGACGTTGGACTTAAGGGTGTCGCAAGCTCATCTAGGGATTAATTGTATCTTCACAATTGTTTTCTCTGAACAAATTTATTTCTTGGTGTCTAGGCTATGGTAGAGTAATAATTAGTTATAAAAATTACGGTGATTCGTAAATATTATACTGGTTGTTCCTCTGAAGGTACTTTTGGGTGCATTGCTACTGTGATTCGTGGTGCACCGATAACCCCTGCCCGTTACCTGATTGAGAAATATTTTTGTTGATTTAAGACAAATTGTGATTATACAATTTTGGGTTAGGAGCTACTAAGGACAGAAAAATGTAATTAAGTCCTTTACATTCATTTAGTTGCATTAGTTTATACATATTTAAAAAAAATCATAAATCCAAAAAAAAATTGTAAATTTTACTTAACTTAGTTTTTAATCCAAAAAAACCTTCATTCCTTTCCTTTGAAAATTTTCAACCACAAAAAAATCCAAAAAAAATATAAAATCTTTTCAAAAAGATTTTTTTTTTTAAAATTCAAAAAAATTGAAAATTCAAAAACAAAAAATCAAATTTCTATTTTCTAAATTTTTTTTTGAAAAATAATTTTTGGTAAATATTTGAAAATTCAAAAACATAAAAAAAATTTGAAAAACCAAAAACAAAACAAACATCAAAATTCTCTTTTGAAAATAAATTTTACTTGGTGAATAGTTTTCTTTTCTCTAAAAAAACCAATTTTTTCACATCGTTTTTCAAATCTTCTTTCATTCTCTAAACTCGATTCTAACTTCTTTCTCTTCTCGGCTTTCACTTGTGCATGAGTATTTGGACTCGTGACACAACAACAAATCGTTGGACTTGCGACTCAACAACTAACCATTTAACTTGAACAGACAATCCTCCCGAAACGACGTACGAGAACACCCCTCAAACTCTTATGGATAGAATCTTTCTCGATAGAGTTTCTATTCCATCGTGCATCACGTTACCCGCCTCTAGGGTAAGTATTTCGAAATTCACCCCAACCATATTGCCACGCTTCCAAAATTTGGCAATTTCGAGCACGATGGCCCATACATTTTCTTGACTAAATTCGAACAAGTTTGCGCAACCATTAAACTCCAACAACTTTCTGATGATGGAATCATACTTCGATTAATCTCATTCGCTCTTACGGATTACGTTGAAAAATGGTTATACAACTTACCATCGAACTCGATTAAAACTTAGGAAGAAATCATAAAAGCTTTCTTAAAAATGTTCTACTCATTGGAAAAAACGAGTAGAATCCAAAACGAAATTATAAATTTTCATCAATTCAAGGGAGAACCATTCAGAAAATATTTTGAAAGACTCAAAGAGCTTTTGATAAAATGTCCACACCATAACTTCGAAAAATGGACGATTTGCCTAATCTTATACGATGGACTCGAAAACAGCTCACGAACCATGCTCGAATCAATGTGCCAAGGCAATTTTCTTGCACCATATCACGACGATGCTTGGAAATTTCATGAAAATCTCGCCGAAAAATCATCTCAATGGGAAGCGTTCGAACGAAAAATCAATTTACTCACGATCGAGTGCACATTCGATAGGATCTTTTTTTGCTTTGGAAGCTAAGATCGATGCAATGATTAAAAAATTCGATAATGTTTTCTCATCGAACCAAATGAACCAAGCTTCCCAGCCGATGTGTTATAAATGCAACGATCCTAATCATATAGCTGATCAGTTTTCCAATTCTGTTGAACAAATCAATGCTTTCAATAAAGCCAAAAACGACCCGTTTTCTCCAACGTACAATCCTGGTTGGAGAAGTCATCCAAATTTTGCTTGGAACCAAAACAATCCTAACACGAATGCAGTTCGTCCCAATTTTCAAGCATTTCCGAATAATGCTTTGAATCCTCCCTTTCAGCCCAATAATTTTCAACCAAACTTTGCGGGGTTCGTCTCATAATCAACCGCAACAATCAAATTTTCAACCAAATTCTGCTCATCCTCTCCAAGACAATAAACATTTAACTTCGCTTGAGAAAACTCTTGAAATGTTGGCTAAAGCAACTACTCAAAGCCTTCAATTGAACAATAATTTGCAAAATTTATTGACCTCGTATATGCAAAACACAAACAAATGAATTGCAAAACTCGAATGCAAATGAGTCAATTAGCCACATCTGTAAGTGAACAGGAATGAGGAACATTCCCAAGCCAGCCCCTTCCAAATTCCATAAATACAAAACGCAAATTCAAATCAAGCCCATATTGTTTAAGATAGCAACGTCACCCAATTGAATGCTACCACAAGTTTATGTTCCGGTAAACAAATCGATATCAAGTCGTTAATCCAAATGATTTATCGAAAACCTCTCTGATGCTTCTAAAACAACAAATGAATCTGGATAGATTGTGGAGCCAAATGTTGAATCAAATGCCAATCAAAATTCTTCTTCTTCTACTCGAGTAGACCCGCCTGCCGAGTATCGTGTTCCATTTCCACATCGTCTTCGACCAAAGAAACACTCGGACCAAATGGAAAAGATGTTAGAAATTTTTAAACAAGTCAAAGTGAACATACCACTTCTTGACATCGTTCAGCAAGTCCCCACTTACGCAAAATTTCTTAAGGACTTGTGCACCTAAAAGCCACACACTCAAGTGCCAAAAAACGTCATCTTAGCCGCCAGTTTGAATGAAGTCTTATCCCAATCCATGCCCGTTAAATACAAAGATACTGGCTGCCCTACGATTTCGTGTACAATTAGAGACAAGACGATTAACAAATGTTTGATAGACTTAGGCGCGAGTGTTAATTTGATTCCATATTCTATGTACGAACAATTAGGCTTAGGTGAGCTCAAACCCACAAAAGTTATGCTTCAATTCGCCGATCGTTCCATTAAGAAGACCGTGGGAGAAATTTAGGACGTGCTTATTCGAGTAGGGCAATTCATATTTCCCGTTAATTTTATTGTTCTCGAAACACAACCTGTGACAAATCCCGCGAGTCAAATTCCATTGATTTTTGGCCGATCATTCTTAGCCACCTTAAATGCTTAATCAATTATCATAATGGTTCGATGAAAATCTCTGTTGGAAACATGACTTTGGATCTTAATATTTTCAATCTTGAAAGCCAATTGAACGAACCTTGTGACCAAACGTTAGAAGTTAATGCCATTCACGAAAACTTTGAAAACGAAACACTTGATCTTAACGAAGAACATGAGGCAGAGCACAAAAAATTGTTTCACGAAATTCCCAACGAGATTGAATACACTCTTCCTTTTGAATCGCTTCTAGTTGAGTCTGAATCTCAACCCAATTCTTCGATCGAAAAACTCCCGAAGTTGGACCTCAAACTACTTCCCGACCACCTTAAGTACGCATACTTAGGTGAAAACGAAACTTGTCCTGTCATGATTTCTAACAATCTTTCTCTTGACCAAGAAACTTCTCTTCTCTCTATGCTTTTGAAAAACAAGGAAGCGATTGGATGGCCGATCGACGATGTAAAGGGAATTAGTCTCGCACTTGTTCAACATCGCATCCATTTAATTGACGATGCCAAGCCTGTTCATGACGCGCAACGAAGGCTTAATCCAAAAATGAAAGATGCGGTGCATGATGAAATTCTTAAACTTATCGACAACGGAATCATTTACCCAATCTCTGATTGTTCATGGGTTAGCCCAATTCACGCTGTACCAAAAAAGTCTGGGCTAATCGTTGTTAAGAACAATTCAAACGAACTTACTCCAACTCGCACTCAAACGGGTTGGCGTGTTTGCATTAACTATCAAAAACTAAATGCCGCAACATGTAAGGATCACCTCCCCTTTCCTGTCATCGACCAAATGATTGAATTTTTAGCCGGCCATGAATTTTGCTGCTTCCTTGATAGTTATTCCGGTTATAACCAAATTTCAATCTTCAATCGCTCTCAAAGATCAAGAAAAAACGACTTTCGTGTGTCCCAATGTTTACATCATCTCTAGTTGGTTCTAAATTGATGTAAAGAAAAACATTTGACTTTGAATTGGGAAAAATGTCACTTTATGGTCAAGCAAGGCATAGTCCTTGGACGTCATCTCAATTAAAGGCATTTAGGTAGATAAAGCGAAAATTGACGTAAATGCAAACCTACCCATTTCTAAATCTGTTAAGGACATTCGATCATTTCTATGACACGTTGGCTTTTACTGACACTTTTTGAAAGTTTTTAGCAAGATCGCTCGTCCTTTGAGGGCTCTTCTTGGAAAAGAAGTTCCATTCGATTTCAACTTTGATTGTATTTCTTCTTTTGAACATCTCAAAAACGAACTCATTCATGCTCCAATCATTTGCGCACCCAATTGGGACCTTCCTTTCGAAATAGTGTGTAACTCTTCTAACTTTGCCGTTGATGCTGTCTTAGGACAACACATCAACAAAATCCTTCATGTCATTTACTACGCTAGTATGACTTTGAGCGACGCTCAACTCAACTACATAATAACCAAAAAGGAGCTTCTAGTTGTCGTTTTTGCTCTTGAAAAATTCCAAAAATACTTGATCGGGTCACACATTACTGTGTACACGGACCATTCCGCGCTTCGATATCTCTTCGCTAAAAAGGATACTAAATACCATTTGATTCGTTGGATCCTTTTACTTCAAGAATTTAACCTCACAATTAAAGACAAAAAAGGATCCGATAACGTCATAGCCGATCACTTGTCTCGTCTTTCGAACGCACCTTCTTCTTTGCCAATCAGTGAAAACTTTCCCGATAAACAACTTCTTTCAATTTCTATCGATCCATGGTACGCTGATATAGTGAACTACTTAGTCACTAAAGAAACTCCCTCGTCTTGGTCCAAACTGGACAAATGCAAATTCATGTCCCAAGTGAAATATTTCTATCGGGATGGTCCATACTTGTCCAAATATTGTCCCGACCAAATCATCGACGTTGCATTCCGGATAATGAGATTAGGAGTGTTCTTTCGTTTTGCCACGATCAAGCATGTGGTGGACATTTCGGTCCTCGAAATACTGTGGAAAAGGTGCTTCAATGTGGTTTCTATTGGCCTTCTCTTTTCAAAGACTCATTTGAATTTTGTAAAACTTATGATCGATGTCAAATGCTTGAATGAATTTCTCAACGAGATATGATGCCTCTAAACCCCATTCTTACGATCGAAATCTTTGACATTTGGGGTATCGACTTTATGGGACCTTTTTCTAATTCTTTTGGAAACTTGTATATCCTTCTCGCTGTCGATTACGTCTCAAAATGGGTCGAAGTCATTCCTTGTAAAATCAATGACCATAGAATCGTTGTGAATTTTCTTACAGAAAACATATTTACGAGGTTTGGCACACCTCGCACAATAATCAGTAATAACGGAACCCATTTTTGCAAACGTTCTTTCGAAACTTTAATGAAAAAATACTCGATAACCCACAAGTTATCCACTCCATATCATCCTCAAACTTATGGGAAAGTTGAAGTTTCAAATCGTCAAATAAAACAAATCTTGGAGAAAACTGTCAACAAAAATCGAAAAGATTGGTCTCAGAAATTGACCAACACGCTTTGGGCTTACCGTACTGCTTTTAAAACTAACCTTGGGATGTCCCCATTTCGTTTAGTTTACGGTAAAGCTTTCCATTTACCCGTTGAAAACGAACACAAAGCATTGTGGGCAATAAAGAACTTAAACTTTGATCTTGAAAAAGCTGGCGAAAACAGAAAACTACAACTCAATAAACTAGAAGAACTTAGAAACGACGCGTATGAAAACGAGAAAATCTACAAAGAAAGAACCAAAGTTTTTCATGACAAGTCAATCCTAAGGAAAACGTGTTGAATATGGGATTATATGATTTTTGTTTGATGGTAATAAACATATATATATTCATTTAAATGCATTTGTTAACGTACTATTTTATTTTTCATAGATTAAATAAATATTTGCTGAATAAAATAAATAACACAGAATTTGAATTCAAACAAAAAATTTATTCAAACAAATATTTATTACAATTTTTGAATAGTAAAAATTTCAAGCTCTCACTATATATATACAATTTCAATTACAATACAAATTTGATTACAACACAATTCACATTTACATTTGCACCTCACTGCATATCACTCACACTCGTATTTATCTTCAACTTCATTCCAATGTGAATCCAACATCTGAGCAATCTGCAAAAATATACGTTGACGTAATAAAATTGAAAATAAAATATTTTTGCAGTATAAAATAAAATGTGGTTTTGAAATTAATATTTGCCTCAGTTATTTGGGTTGTTCGTCATCATTTAAATTTGAATTCATCATACACGAACAGCTTGTGACATGCACAGTGTATTACTGTACATGCCACAAGGCCGTGCACACCAATATATACACTTGATAAGATTACAGGGACAGGTGAGCACATGTCAAACCCAAATGAAAAGCTGGGTTCAACTCAAATGTGATAAAAAATAATGTCACAATATCAGCACAAGGTCAAACCCGAGCTTTAAGCTGGATTCAACACAGGTGCAAATGGCCAAAACTCAAAAATCAAGCCTCGACCAAAGTTCAAGTCGTTCACATGAATTTAACTCGGTACGAAAGTGATGATCTACAACTCAGTGCAGCACAACCAAGCTGCACAGGCTTAAAGACTAGAAAACAGCAAGTGGAACTGACCACGCAAGGAAATGCATCAATACCAAAGTATAACCACCACTGACTCAATTCAAAAAGTCAGGCAATGTCAAAGATCAGAACAATGCAAAACTTCCAGATGAACACATAATGAAGACAAGCTACTGAACTCCAAGAAAAACTCAAAGGCAAGTACAACTCTAATTGGAAGCACACAAATGCACATACCGGACATGTCAACAAGTCAAGGGACGCACCAGTAAACTAGGCTTCACAATGAACACTACAACATGCAACATGTAGATGATGTTAATAAGACTCGGCATGTACATGAAGAGCAGACAACAAAACAATCATATACAAGTTTCACTGACTCGAAGGAACAAACCAATATGGCAACAATGCAAACACAGTTCAAATGAACATCACATGAAACAAGACCACATACAAGTAGCATGATCAGACTAGAATGAAACTGTGATACTAGAGATATGTGCAAGTATAGTCTCAGCAAAAATATGTAGCGCACAAATATCATGAACCAGACTTCGAATCAAGCAATGCAGACAACAGGGGCTTGAACACACATGTACAAAGTCAGTGACAATGTCAAATGTTATCACCATAGCCGAAGTCATCAGAATTTCATGGAACGGCAAAGAAAAATTGAACAGGTCAAGTATGCTACAGGGAGTAACAAAATCAAGGTACAAATCAAGATCATCAGGGAAGGAACTAAATGCCGGAAGCAAATAATCTCACAAATCAAAGTGGCCAAAGTCAACCACAACAACAGTCAAAAATTCAACTGGTCAAAGCAAATATCAGAGCCGTGATGAACAAGGTGTCGAATGAAGGAAAAAATCAAACAAGCCGTGACAGTCAAGAAATCAAGCCGTGACAAGCAAGCAAATTATACAATTGAAGAAGTCAGAAATCAACAACGTGGGAATCAAGTAACAAATATACAAAATTGATAAAGTCAGAATCAATCTCAAGCATCCAAGCAACATCAACCGATCGAGCAAATCAATTGAAAAATTCAAACAAACATATACGAATGAGAAAATAGGGATTCGAACCATATATAAACCCTAAACATCATCGGCAAAGGAGTATTCAAGTTCGAGCAAAACAAACGAACAATAAATCATTACAACTCGAATCAGATCGAGTTAAAGCAAGCAAATCAGAAGAAGCAAAGGCATAAATCACATACCACTCAGTCAACTCGATCAGAAATTGGGGCAGCCGTGTGCTAAGCAGAGAGATCATCGATTGACGAAGCAAGGGACGCTAAACCATTCATTCAATCGAGAGATTGAAGTCGATAGCTCCAATTTTCACAAGCCCTAATTTAGTTGAAGAAGAACGAACGCCATTTTACAGAAGCAAAGAGGAAAAAACGGGCCAACACTATAAAAAAAGAAAAAGGGGACTTTTATTTTTGGCCGGCCTTTTTGCTTTCATTTCAAAAGTCTTATATTATATAGGGTTTTGTTATTTTAAATTTGTTTTTAAATTTAAATTCTTCTAAATCGTTGTAATTTTATAGTCGTGTGACTAGGGACAAACTACGTGGCGTAGTTTGAGAATTCGCAACTCAGTGGCTGAGTTATGGAAGAGTTTTGAGCTTATAGTTAAGGCTAGTCGATAGCGGGTGTCGTGAGTTTACGTGTGTAAGCGTATGACTGCTTAATTTCTACTAGAAACCTTGGGGGCTGCACATAGGCAGGGTTTTGCCGAAGCTGGGTAAATTCTGTGTCGTTCTATTTCTGCATTTATTATTCTGCTATTATCTGTGCTGCTATTTTGATATATCTGTGTTGAAAATATTTTATAAACTTACACAATAATTTTTATAATTAATAGCATCACCCTATTCACCCCCCTCTAGGGTGAAATCGATCCTACAAAACGTTTTCGCCTAACCAGAAAGTTATTTTATATGACTTAAGACTTCATTTATTCCCTGGGAATCTTAAATCAAGATGGACTGGACCATTTGTGGTACGAACTGTTTTTCCACATTGTGCCGTAGAAACAGATAACCCCAGGGATGGATCGATTTTCAAAGTCACGGTCATCGTTTGAAATCTTTCTTGGAATTTCCCAGTAACCAAGAGGAGGAGCTCATGATCCTTCATAAGCCAAGCTACGTCTAATAAGAATGTTAAACCTCTTTTGTAAATATGTACATAGTTTTTCCCATTACACTCATTATATCATGCATTGACTGTGGGGACGCAGTCAAAATTAAATGTGGGGGGAAGTCTCATTTTTATTCTTTTAAGTTTCATGGCATTTTTGAATTTTCATTTTCTTTTAACTTAAAAAAAAATCTCAAAATTTCTAAATCTAAAAAATATTTTCTTTTTAGAATTTTGATATTTTTGAAACACTATGGGATAAGTATAAGTTTTGGTCAATAAATTCAAAATTTTGAAATGTATTTGTCTTAACAAAAAATAAAAATGAAGTTTGACTACAATTGACAATGGTTTAGCTAGTATATAGGAAGGTTCATATGTGTTAATTATGAAGTATGTTCTAATTGAAAATCTTTGTTTAAAAAAGTGGTAAATTTAAAGTAAAGGATATAACATTTTTATCTTCTACGTTTAATGGTGCTAAGATGATTTTGCAAAAATCTCTCTTTCCAAAAAAATAAAATAAAAAAAACATCGAAAAAAAACATTTGTATATATGTATATATTTTTAACACCTAGAGTCATGTGTTCACACTCATGTGTTCACTCGCCATGCTCTGTACCCTTCTCATGTAAGCCCGAAAGGCAGTGCACGATTGGTATATCTGGCCTTAGTTTATCTGAGTTAGGTGTATGTATACAAAAATTCTTTTTAATAACGCCTACAATTGAAAAGTGCTCACACTTGTATGTTCACTCGCCACGCTCTGTATTCCCCTCACATTAGTCCGCAAGGCAGTGCATGGGTAATATATCTGGCCTCAGTTTACCTGAGTTAGGCATATGTAAATATTGTTAATATCAATAAAATTTTCAAATAAGTGAGAGTAAGCAAATGAAATCCAAGCATCATTTTAACTTGTTTGATTTGATTTGTTATTGGAAAGAATGAAAATACTACTTTGATAAATTTTGATAAACAACTAAGAATCTATTTCATAGTTACACTATATTATCGACCGAAATAACAAGTTAAACTATTGTCTATTTGCTATGATAACTTAATTTTTGTTGAAAATTTTGACAGGTAAATGACTTAAATTTTCAATATTATGATCAAAACCTATATTTAACTTATGAGTGTCGATTTGAAAGTGAATCCTTCATTTGTAAATATTTTCAAAAACTTGCATTCATCCCATTGTAAATAAATCTTGCACATTGTAAATATTTTCACTTTGTATTTGGATTTTGTGGGTAGTATCCGTTGAAAACCCTCAAGAGACAACACTCGTCATACTAGTGATACCCATAGGTTTAACAGCTTGTTGCATATGCTCAATGCAATCGTGCTTCCTACGAAAACGGATTTATCTTAGTTTCCCTTATTCGAGGACGAATAAAAAGATAAGTGTGAGGGGTATTTGATGTGCATGTAAATGTGCATATATTTACACCCATATTTTATCTCTTTTTAATAAACATCATATTTGGGCATTTTAACATGTTTAAAACCAAAATTCAAGTATTTTCAAATCATCATATATTCATCTTCATTCAGGGACAAAATGGCCATTTTTGTGCATGTGTCAATTTGAGAATTTTTACTTGGGCAATTTTTATGATTTTTATAGGATATTTTGATGCATATGGAAGAGGGATTCATGATGATATATGCATGCAGAAGGAAATACAAAGGAATCAAGTGGAAATAATTCAAGTTCAAGGTCATGGAGGACCCCACGCACTTACTTAAATGTACAATTAGGAGCTAATGGACAACTAAGTGGAGGTTAAAGCTTCTTGCACATTAAATAATGGATTAATTAGTGACTAATGGTTACTTGGTGGACACACTTTCTAAAGAGCATTTTGGTAAGCTTCGTAAAAATAGAATTAGGGTTTTATATATGTTTAAGTAGCCCTCTTATGTACATGTAAACATTTTCTACTCTTTCACATTAGTTAGAAAAGTAAGAAAGAAAGTTGTAATGTCAATGTTTCATGAAATAAAAATGGCTTTCAAGCCTCTTTCTCCTCTCTTTTCTACATGCTTTTCTTTGCTTTTATGTTAATGTTTATTTCTATACTCTCTTTCTTTTAATGTTTATAGCTTAGATTTACATTCATGCAAGTAGTGTAGCTTTAATTATTATGCACTTAGTTAGTAGCTAATCTCTCTTTCTTCCTTTACTTAGTTTTCAATTCTTTTCTTTCTAATGTTGAAATTTACAAGTGTTGATTTGATACACAAATGACTAGCCAAACCCCTTCAATTTAAGGGTAATGAATCTCTCTAACTCTATGTAATTTCAATATCTTTATGATTTATGATCTCTTTAACTTGTGCTTCATGTGAATTTTGATGTAAGTTTATACAAATGGGTTTGATAGCTTATATTGCTTATGCAAATGAGCTATTCTTATTCAACATAAATACAATTTACATCATCATTTGCTAATCGATTTTTGATTTTGAAAAGAAAGTAAAAGCAAAATTTGATGATCTATATTACTAATTACAATAGTAAATAGATCATATTTATAAATGGCTTTTGCTTTGGCTTCATTTTCATGAGAATTTATAAGTGGTTTATTTGTTGCATTATAGTTTGATGGTTTAAGATATGTTAGTTAATAACATAAATAAACCATACATATGATAATGCCACAATTATTTCATTTAATATCAAAACTAGAGATCATAAATTATTATTTGTTGATTTATAAAAATATGAGAGTGGATTTATCCCTAAATTGTTCTCTAGTCCAATAGTTTTTAAATCACATTTCAATTATAGCTTTAGCTTCTTTTTTGTAGTTAACAATTTCCTCTCACTTTGGTCTAATTTGATTGAATTGAAAATTTTAAAATCTTAAAAATTCCCTATTGATCGACCTGTACTCGCCACGTACAAAAATCGTACGTCGTGCGCTTGTGGTAAAATTAATTCAAAATTTATCGCATTTTTTTAATCAATCGAAAATTTGTCGTTAAACAATCATATCATTCTTTTATAACCATTGTGGATGCAGGAGCACGGTATATGGTCAAGATGTTTAATTGGGTACTAATAAGGGGAAACCCATTCCACGCAGTGTTGTGGTCTTACTAGATATCTCTTGGTTGAAATGGTAGATTATTATTCACACCGGACTTTTCGTCTAACCCAATTTTTTTATTTTCCCCTTAAGGTCTCGGATACTGATTTGATTAGGTTGAGAGTAAAGGTTTTGCAGGTTCTCTTTAGAAGAATAAGCTTCCAGAGCGTGCACGAGGCTATCTTGCTAGTAGAAGCTATATATCAATTTTCCGCTGTGTTTTGGTTTTGTTTTTGTGTTGTAATGACAAGTTGCATTAAATGCCAGATATTTGACTTTACTCATCTAAGGGGTATCTTCATATGTCGCCCTTGCAATATGTTGTAATAATTATATTTTCTCTAAATGTGGTTTGTGAATTAGGATTATGTAATGAATTTGAAATGCTATCATGAAATGAAATGTGAATTTTTTTTTAAACTATGTTTGAAATTTCCATATTCATGTGTTTTAGCTATTATCAAAATGATTAACATAGCCATATTTTGTCATCAGAAATTAATAACTATGAATTACTGTAGCATTCGTGGAATTTAGTTTCGAGCCTCAAAATGGAGGATGTTACAGTTTGGTAAAGAGCATAGGTTTATGTAGACATAAAAGGAATAAACCTAAAAAAATTTTGAAACATAATCCAATGAATCATAGAATAAGCTTGGGGTTGGAATAACGTAATAATAACTTACATATATCTTGCTATATATAGTTATGTATTTTTCTCTCTCTTGGACCATTCTTCTTTATCTTACTAAGGCTCGTATGTAGATTTGAAAAAAAGAAAGGTACGGAGGAAATGAAAGAGGGAATCTAGATGGAGAAAGCATCACAACTAATGGAAATGCTCGACCCAATACCAGGAAAAACCATGGTTGACAGACAAATGCTAACCAAAATGCAAATGCTAATGTGAGTGCTGGAACCCCACTAGTAGTTATAGGGACGATGTATCAGTTCTTTATTAACTTTATGCAAGCTGGAGCGGCTGCAGGAGTAGCTGGAGGAAATGCTGTGAATGTGGGAAGAGAAAATCTCGTGGTGCCAATTGGCAATAACTATGCCAAGTTGAGTCAAGACTGTACCAGTTGGTGGGAAGCCTTTTATGGGGACTAAAGATGTTGTAGAATTGGAAAATTGGCTTTTGCATTGTGAGAGAATTTATGCTAATCTTGGTTTGGACAATGAGTATAAGAGAAGATTGGTTTTGAGGCAATTGTAAGGTGCAACATTGTTCTGGTGGAATGGAGTTACCATGGGTGTGCCGAAGGAAGAGTTAATTTGGGCAGATTTTCGAAGGAGATTCGAGGAGAGATTTTTGTCCGAGGTAGCTAAGTCCACTTTTCTCATGAAATTTATGGATTTGGAGCAGGGGGAAATGTTAGAGTTGGAGTATTCTATGAAGTTTGATGATCTCTTTAGGTATAGATATGCCACTATGGACACTGTCATTAAGAGGAACGAGAAGTTTATCCTTGGGTTAAGGCCAGAAATTGCTAGAGCAATTATGCCACATCTCCTAGGTCTAATAAATGTAGTAGTGGAGATGACAATTAGAAACGAAGGAATGCTTTCTACCTTCAGGAAGTAGAAGTCAACGGGGACTCAGAAGTCCTAGAATAAGAAAAGAAAATTCTTTAAGAAGAGGGGTGCTTAGAAAGGAAGAGCATCTAACAAGGGAAAGATAGATATTGTCTGTTATAAGTGCGATAAGAAGGGCACTATGCTAATGAGTGTCGCTCGGGTGATGGAAAGGTGGTTGCGGGAACGCAGAATGTGAAGTGCTTTAACTATGACCAAGTGGGGAATTACAAGAACAAGTGTCCAGAAGCAGCCAAAGCTAAGAAGGGTAATGTCTGTGCTTTGGGACCATCATCTTTTAGACCAAAAATAGCTAAGAAGGGAAAATCTGTGATGGAAGGTACACTTTTGATCCATAGTATACCAATTGGATACTATTTGATACTGGTGCATCACATTCATTTATTCTCAATGTTTGGTAGATAAATTATGCTTAGAAGCATCATACCTAGTTACTTCCTTAAGGATTGTGAATCCAGTAGGAGGGTATGCAACTTTAGGGTTGAGATGTGATGGGTTGTCAAGGTTGTGTATCGACTATCATAAGTTGAATGAGAAGACGATTAAGAATAGATATCCTTTGCTGAGAATCGACGACTTATTCGATCAGTTGAGTGGAGCGAGACTGTTTTTCCGACTAGATTTGGCTATAGAGTTCCATCAACTAAGGGTGGTGGAGGACAGTATTTCTTTGATGGCGTTTCAAATAAGATATGGTTCGTACTAGTGGTTAGTAATGCCATTCTGGCCCAAGAATGTGCCAAGTTCATTTGTAGATTTGATGAACTAGATTTTCCAAAAGCATTTGGATAGGTTCGTATTAGTGTTCATAGACAACATTTTGATATATTCTAAGGATACAAGAGAGCATGAGGTTCATCTTTGAATAGTGTTACAGACACTGAGACAGCAGCAGCTGAAAGCGAAGTTTTCGAAATATCATTTCTGGAAGAAAGATGTAAAGTTTCTTGGCCATGTAGTCTCGGGAGAAGGGTTATTAATTGATCCAGCTAATATTGAAGCGGTTAATAATTGAAAGAGACCCGAGGCAGACCAAGATAAGAAATTTTCTTGGATTGGTTGGGTATTACCGGAGATTTATCAGGGGTTTCTTGTAGATAGCAGCGACTTTGACTAAGCTAACCAGGAAAGACATGAAGTTTACATGGTCTGATAATTGTGAGGAAGCGTTCTTGGGCCAGCTTTCTTTGTAGATTTGATGAACTAGGTTTTCCAAAAGCACTTGGATAGGTTCGTATTGATGTTCATAGATGACATTTTGATATATTCTAAGGATACAAGAGAGCATGAGGTTCATCTCTGAATAGTGTTATAGGCACTCAGACAGCAGCAGCTGAAAGCGAAGTTTTCGAAATGTCATTTCTAGAAGAAGGATGTAAAGTTTCTTGGCCATGTAGTCTCAGGAGAAGGGTTATTAATTGATCCAGCTAAGATTGAAGTGGTTAATAGTTGAAAGAGACCCGATGCAGTAACCAAGATAAGAAATTTTCTTGGATTGGTTGGGTATTGCCGGAGATTTATTAGGGATTTCTCGTAGCCTTTGACTAAGCTAACCAGGAAGGACATGAAGTTTACATGGTCTGATAATTATGGGGAATCGTTCCTTAATTAACGCATTTGTTGACTAATGCACTAGTGTTAGTAGTTTCAGATGGGAATCAAGAATTAGTGGTGTATATAGATGCATGTGGGACTGGATTAGGAGTTGTGTTGATGCAGAAGGCTAAGGTAATTGTCTACGCTTCTCGACAGCTCAGACCGCATTAAGTGAGATATCTGACCCATGATTAAGAGTTGGTAACGGTGATCTTCGCATTGAAAGCTAAGTGACATTTTCTTTTGGGAGAAAGGTTTAAGTTGTACATGGATCATAAGTCTTTAAGGTATTTATCCTCTCAGAAGGAGTTGAATATGAAACAGCAGAGGTGGTTGGAATTTTTAACAGCTTATGATTTCGGTATAGAGTATACACTGGGGAAAGGTAATAAATTAGCGGATGCTCTTAGCAGAAAATATTAGAATGTGTTGTTCACAATGGAGTTGGATATTAATCCAATTTATCAAAATGATATTGCTTTTTTAATAAATTCACTTCAATCTATAAAACACATTTTATACCTCCCCAGATTGATCACACTTCCAGTTTGCAAAATAGATCCACTATTTTCTCTAAAACAATCATTTAACATATTATTATAAATCCACAAATGTGATTTATTTCTCATATTTGTCGAATGGAAATATCTTCCCTTTTTATAAAATAGCATTTATGTTCGTCGACGGAAATACTATCGGCTTAGAAAATTGTAGAATGAATTTAGAAATAAAAATAACCGCAAGCGCACGACGTACGACAATAGTACGTATGCGAGTACGGTCGATCCACAGTGAATTGTTTAGATTTTGAAATTCTATTAAATTAAATTAAACCAAAGTCGATGGATTATTAACCAACTAAAAAAATTAAAACAAACTAAAACTAAGGAGAAGAAAAATACAAGATTAAAGAGCAATTTAGAAGCAAATCCCATCACATGATCACATAAATCAACATAATGAAATATGATTTCTTTTTGGTCATTTGTGAGTGTTGATGCATTTATCATAAGAATGGCCTAATTGTATTATTAATTAGCACACTTAAACCATCAAACTTTAAATGCATCCTCTAACCCACTTACTAACTATAATGAAAATGACATGAAATTAAAAGTAGAATCTATTTTAAGCATGGCTTATTAACTATTGAATTAGAAACATAAATTCTGAAATCCACTTACATTACCATGATCATATGTAGATGAAGAGGTAATTAGTGATTCATATGACTAAGAATAGCCTATTTGTTTTGAACAACATAAGCTATCAAACTTCATATTAAACTCAAAATCACACAAACATCAAGCTTTCCATTAAGCATGAAAGAGACATAAATGAAAAATTATGTTGCATCTATATGATTCAAGAGAGCTTCATTACCTATAAATTAAAGGGGTTTATCCTCTCATATTTGTTATAGTATCAACAAATGTAGAAAGCAACATGAAACAATAAGAAAAGAAAAATGCAAGCTAATGATAGTAAATTTAGAGCTAATCTACTTGCATAAATATGAAGAGCATGAAATAAAACGACATAAAAGAAAATTGCATAAAAGAAAAGAGGCTAAGAAGCCATTTTTATTTCTATACTAAATATTACAACTTGTATAGAAATAAATTAAAACCTAACTAAGAAGAAGGTGGAGGCTAAGAGGAAGAGAGTAAGAGAGACTAAGAAGAGAGCCTAAAGGAAGAGAGAACTACATGAAACATAAGGGGTATTTAAACATGTATGAAACCTTAATTCACATTTTTGGAGAATGCCCAAATTGTCCTTGAGGTAGTGTGGCCGCCGAGTAATCATTAGCATGTGTTAATTCTTCACTTAAATGTGCATGAAGCTTTAATGACCTTTTAGCATGTGCATTAGCTCCTAATTGAAAATCAAGGTAAATGAGGAGGTGGGGTCCTCCATGTTCATGAGTTTGAATTATTTTCTTCTTCGTTTTCTTTGTTTCCTTTTGTGCATGCATATCTTTTTGAAACCACTTGTAATTCCCATCCTATTTTCCTACGAAATAATATAGAAATTTCCAAATAAATTTTCTCAAATTAATATATGCACAAAAATGACAATTTTGCCCCTATACGAAGATAAATATGTGACGTTTTGAAAATAATTTGAATTTTGGTTTAAAAACATGAAAATACCCAATATGATCCTTTATTTAATTTAAATAGATTAAATATGGTCGTAAAAATATGCATATTCACGTGCACATCAAATACCTCAACACCTATCTTTTTATTCGTCATCGAATAAAGAAAAACTAAGATAAATCCGTTTTCGTAGGGAGCACGAT
The DNA here is from genome assembly GCA_030765085.1 of Allium cepa. Classification (NCBI taxonomy): domain Eukaryota; kingdom Viridiplantae; phylum Streptophyta; class Magnoliopsida; order Asparagales; family Amaryllidaceae; genus Allium; species Allium cepa. Next base: position 212,365,139 of record CM060934.1, read on the forward strand.
TTCATTAAGCATATGCAACAAGCCGTTAAACCCTAGGTATCCCCAGTAGGACGTGTGTTGTCTCGTGAGGATTTTCAGCGGATACTTCCCACAAAATCCAAATGCAGGATGAAAATATCTACAAAATGCAAGATTTATTTACAAAGAGATAAATGCGAGTTTTTGAAAATATTTACAATGAAGGATTCACTTTTAAATCGACAAAAATAAGTTAAATATAGGTTTCGTTCATTATGTTGAAAATTTAAGCCATTTACTCATCAAAATTTTCAATAAAAACGAAGTAATCAAAGCAAATATACTATAGTTTAACTTGTCGTTTCGGTTGATAACACAGTGTAACTATGAAATATATCTTTAGTCGATTATCAAAGTTAATCAAAGTGGTATCTTCATTTCTTTTCAGTAACAAGTCAAATCAAATAAGTTAAAATAGTGCTTGGATTTCATTTGTTTCTCTCTCCATTTTTCTTTTAAAAATTTAATTGATATTAATAATATTTACATATGCCTAACTCAGACATACTGAGGTCCGATATATTACCCATGCACTGCCTTGTGGACTGATGTGAGGGGAATATAGAGCGTGGTGAGTGAAAACACAAGTGTGAACACTTATCGACTGTAGACGTTATTAATAAAAGAAATTTTATATACATACACCTAACTCGGATAAATTAAGGCCAGATATATTGATCGTGTACTACCTTTCGGGCTTACGTGAGAAGGGTACAGAGCATGACGAGTGAACACACGAGTGTAAACACATGACTCTACGTGTTTATTAAGAAAAATACATACATATATACAAGATTTTTTTTGGTTTTTTATGTTTTTTTAAATTTTTTAGAAGAGAGAGTTTTGCACTATCATCTTAGCACCGTTTAACTTAGAAGGTAAAAAAATGTTATATCTTTACTTTAAATCAACCACTTTTTAAAACAAGGATGTGTTTCATAATTAACACGTATGAATCTACCTATATACTAGTTAAACCACTATTATTTGTAATCAAACTTCATTTTTATTTTTGTTAAAACGATTAAATTTTCAAAATTTTCAATTTAATAAACCAAAACCATATATTTGTCCTATAGTGTTTCTTTAAAAATAAATCAAAGTGCTTTAAAAAAAAATGAATTTTTTTTTTTGAGTTTAAAAATGAAAAATTCATCATGAAAAATCAAAAAGAAGATGATTCTCCCACCACACTTGATTTTGATCGTGTCCCCACAGGCAACCAAGTGGAAGGAGAGAAAAAATATGACCTACATTTACAAGAAAATGAAAAGATTATTTACACGATATTAGAAAGTAAACCGTCAAAGAGTAAATGAAACAGTCTTTCAAAAACTGATTTATTTGTCCCATCAAATATGCGAGACACAGCTTAAGCTCAGAAAACCAAACCGTAAAAGATTTCAAAGTTAAATGTTGATTTGGAAAAATGAATGTCGTTTTATTAAAAATCGTATGAGTTGTTTTATTTTCTATGATTTTTTGGGTGGATATAATGATTGATTGAAGTTCACGTTCACTTCCACCAAATTGAGATTCAAACTCATCATTGACAATTTTTTCGAAATTATCTATTTCAAAATCAAAATGGTGTTTTAAATCTTCCCTCATTAGAATTCGACAACTCATTTTCAAAAATTCCAAAGAAATCATGTTCGTTAAATTCATCTTCCTTTGTTGATTATCTACAACTTCATTGTGTATCTCAAGTTCAAAATCTGAAGTTGTTGTATTTAAATTTTTAAAATCGAAAAAAGGAAGGTCGAATTTTGAAATTGGTTCCACACCCTCAAAAATTGAAATCCATCTCAATTACCAAATTTTCAACAACTTCGTTAAGATTTTCGTTTTCAATTTCAAAAGTTGTTAGTTGAAAATCGTCGATTTGGGTAAAAGGTGGATTATCACTTGACTCGTCACAAGTTGGGATTTTATTTTGTTTATCACATTGTTTCATATATGTTTCAATCAATAAATCCATGTGATCGTTATAAATTTCATCCATTTTCTCAAAAAAAATCCAATTTATAGTTATTAACATGAGGATTTTCACTTTGAAATTGTAGAGAACAAAAATTTTCAACCGTAACGTGGCTAAGATTATTTTTATTGCCAAACTCATTTGAAAAGTGGATCACATTTTCGTTTTGATTTCGAAATTCATTTTGAAGTTCAAAATTGAAATGGTATGGGCTATACTCGAAGTCATTTGAATTTTGAATTGAATCCAAATTTTGAAATCCTTGAAAACATGGCCTTGAATCATTGCACAAATATGAAGTACACAAATCATTTATACTTTGATTTTTGTGTGTAGAAAATTCAAGTAAAGATGAAATGATATTTGCAAGAGTCGAGGGTTGGTCATTGTTTTGAAAGTTTTGCTATTCGAAAGTCGAATCGTTTAAACAATAGTGGTTGTTAAAATATCCATAAGAATTTGGTGTGAAATTATATGGATTATATTAATTTTCACAGCAATTGTAAAATTCAGAAAAAATGTGGAAATTCGGACATTTTCAAGAATATTTTTGGTTTTTTAATAAAGGAAAAATATTTACAAAAAGAGTTTATTTTTCATAATGGAAAATTGATTTTGTTTTGTATTTTGGTTTTTCAATTTTTTCTGTTTTTAAAAAGATTTTATATTTATATTTTAAATTTTTGAATTTATGACTTTTTTGAAAAATTTCAAAGGATTTTTTAAAAAGAGAAACTAAGTTAAGAAATATTTACATTTTTTTTATTTTTGAATTTGAATTTTTTTTTAAAATATGTATGAACTAATGCAACTAAATGAATGCAAGAGTTTAATTATAAATGATCTATCCTAAGTAGCTACTAACCCAAATTGTATAATCACACATTGTCTTAAATCAACAAGATAGTTCTGAGCTGGTAACGGGCAGGGGTTATCGGTGCACCACGAATCACCGTAGTAATGCAGCCGAAGGTTTAAGTACCTTCAGAGAAACAACCACTATAATATTTACGAATCACCTAATATTTATAAATGGTTATTGCTCTACCGTAGCCTAGACATCAAGAAATTAAATTATTCAAAGAAGACAAATTGTCAATATACAATTAAGTGTTATCGATGTCTAACCGTTATTCTTAATCAAAACTCTAGGATGAAATACAAAGCAGAAATTAAAATGTGTTAACAATGCAGCTATGAATGAATTGTTGTTTTTGTTTTTGAATTTTTTTTAAATGCAAAACAACTAAAAACAACATATATGTGTTAAAAGCAACAAAATTTTTATAAGCAAGCAGTTAAGCGAAGCAAGCAACTCTTCTTCTCTGCTTTGGCCACCTGAAAATAAAAACAAGATATATACAAGTTTTTTCTAAAATATGGATGAAACTTGAAACAAAATGAAACAAAACAAATAAAAATAAAAACAAAACAGAAAAAAAAAAATTGAGATAAAACAAAACACAAGCAAAACAAATGTTATTGGAAACAACTGAAACTTTTTTTTAACGTTTAAACTTTTTTTTATAAAAGGAAATTTTTTTAACAATTTAAATTCTAACAAAAGAACTCTAAAAGGTAACTTAACAAAAGAAAGAAATAAATTAACACTTTAATTGATTTGGGCCCGGTCTACTGAAATCAATCCAAAAATAAATAAAAGAAAAAAAGGTGCCAGCATCCTTATCTTCTATTCGACTTCTTCCCCTAATCCCCCCTTTTTTTGATAAAAGACTTCGTTCAACTGAATTGTTCCCAAATTCTCAAGTCGTAACGCACCAATTCAATCCCCCAAATTCGTTAATTAAATTCTATCCTCCAAATTCAAATTCGCAAATCACTTCCCAAACCAATCAAGGAAACAAAAATCAGTTGCTTTCCAAATTCGTAAGTACGATGTTGTGGAAGTCTGGAAGGGCCCGGTTGATCAATGGTCTTGGCCATGGCAATTGATTAAGAAGACTGGAAATAATGGAGCTGAGTTGGGGAAGAAGAAGATAGTACTGTTCCGTGCACGTGCACAGTTGGTTGAAAGACTTAGAAATTAAAAGAAGTAGTTTTACAAAATAACAGATTGCAAGAAGTTCAAGAACACTGAGAATTAGATAAACTCGAAGAAGATGCCAGGGAAGCTACAGATTTCCTCGAAGAAGACAATTTCAGTAAACCAAGAATGCTTGCACAGGAACTTGAACAAGAAGCAACAATTTATAAAAGAAACAAATTCAAGAACTTCAGATTCTCGAGAATTTTGATCAAGATAATTTTTGTAAGAAAATTAACAAATGGTAATTAAAGGAGTCTGGACTAGAATTTAAACTGAAAAATTTAATAACAAAAAATGAGAACTTACAAGATACAGATCACTGAATATTGAAATAAAAGAACAAGGATTATAAACTAAAGATTGGGAATAACAAGAATGGTAATTTGCAAAAGAAGAACAAAGATGGACAGAAATTCAATCAATTGAATCAACAGGAATGGTTTGAGTAACAGTACCAAAATTGAAAGAAATTAAGAAAATAAAAGGAAATTGAACTAAAAAAAAAAATGAAAATTGGAGATGATCGGCTAACTAAAAGGCAAGAAAAATGCAACGAGAATTAGATTGCAATTGAATCATAAAGAACAGAGAATTGCAAAATGAACAAATATAAAGAAAACTGGAGTAAACTATAAGAAAGAAACTGTACTAATAGGACATAGTAGTTCATCAAGATCAAAGCATGAAGGAATAAGCAGAAAAAGGAAGAAGACAATTAGCCATAAGATGGTAAGAATCACAGTGATCAGAAATACAATTTTTATTTCAGAATTCTTCACACCATTACAAAACACTCATCATCAGTATTTATAGACATTTTACAACACATAACCCAACTCGGCCCAATTACAATTCAAATACTGAAATACCAAACAACACAGAGACATACAAAACACAGTGACATACACACACTGATATGCTTCCCAGATTCTTCATGCTTCCTCCTGATGCACGATTGCTACTCCTCACTGATTGCTGCCTAACTCCAATGAGCAGAATTCAGTTGCAACCACTTCTCCTCTCTCAATCTTCTCACACCAGTCTTTGTTCATCATAGTTATCAGGCTATGGTTGTTACAAAGTCGCTGGCAGATGGGTTAGTAAATGTAGTGATTATTGCAGGCGATGGGTTCGTATATGGGTGGGGCAGAGGTAATCAAGGAGCAGGGAGATGGTTTTGTTCGAGTTGAATTGTGATCGGCAGGTAGCGGGGGGTTCGTGGAGTATGGTCGAACTACAGCGTTAACAGAGGTAAATATGTAGATTGGCAGTTTGTGGAAGGACTGTTTGATGGATTTTCATTTTGTTTGGTGTTGAGAACTGGGTGGTTGACAGGGGTTGTTTGTGTGCAGGTGGTGATGGGAAGATGTCGGGGGCGAACATGCAGGCAGCTATGAAGTGTCGAAGTGTAACTATGATGGATGGTTGAACTATGGTAGCGATACGAAGTTGGTAGAGGAGTGGTGGCAGTGAGATGATGTACGTGCAATGGCGTGGTGATTGAGCAGATTACAGCAGTTTTTGGCAAGACAGTGGAAGGTTTATGTGATGGTGATGATGAGCAGGCAAGTATGGTATGTTGATTTGTTTGGAGGGACATGTAAGTATGTTTTGGTTAGCAATATGGTTTGATGTTGTGGCAGGAAGAAGTTAAAGAATGTGGCAGGAAGAGGTTGACAGGGATGCACTGATATGTGCACGTAGTTGTTGATGTGCAGAATTGCAATATTGGAGAGGGTTGTTGCTGGAAGATAGTCTATTGTGTTTTGCTGTGGCAGTTGCAGAAATGTAGATGATGTTGGGGAGGGGGTTGGCAAGTACGAAGGGGTATTGTATGTATGTGAATGAGGCTTGTAAATAAAGAAAAAAGAAGTGCACAGTTGCAGTGCACTGTATGTAGGAAGTGTATAGAAGTGGGGGATGTTTGTAGAATTGTGGCGGCATAGATGAATCGGGTTGAAATGGTAATCAGGCTGAATCAGGTTGAAAAGTCAGATGAATCAGGTAGCAATAGTGTTAACTTGGTGGTAATTGGTTGATGTGGAAACAGGTTGAAATGGGTTGTTGAAATGGCTTCAGGGGTGAAGCAGTCAGAAATGTAGCAACCAGTTTTATGTTGAAGTAGTGTATGTGGTCGGCAGGGGATTGGCAGTTGATGAATGATCAAGGCAGATGATGAATGATCAGTTGAAGTTGATGAATGTTGAAAGGATTTGTGGTGATGGGAAGTGGCTTATGGTAGCTCGGGTTTTGGGAGTGGCAGTGCAGTGCACTGGATTTTTGAAAAGCAGGGTTAAGGAGTGGACTTGTAAGTCAGTGAATGTCACAGTGATGTTTTGACTGTTTCAGTGGAGGAAGATGTTGAACTTGTTGGAGATGATGTGTTTGCAGTTTTGTGGCTAGAGATGGTTTGTGTGTGTTATGGAGGGCAGAGAAGCAGGTTGTTATGCAAGCACAGTGGTAATTCGAGGAGGAATGAACTGCAGATGTATGTGGTTGCAATTTGTTGCTGCTGTGATGTTGTAGTGGTTGTGGAAAGCTAGGCAGAAAGTGCACAGTTGCACAGTTTTTGTATGTTTTTTAAGCAATGTGGAATAAGAAAAAAAATATGTAAATGAAGAATGGAAACGAGAAATTAAATAGAATTTTTTTTTTTGTTTTAAAATTGCGTATATTTTTTTTAATATGTAAATGCAATGTACAAATAAAAAGGAAAATATGCACACAATTCAAATCACACCAAAAACATATACACAGAATATATTTTTTTGAATGCAGACACACACAAAACAAAAGTACACAAAAATCAAAATAAAAATAATCCGAAAAATAGAAAAATAAAATCAAGACAATTCTCCGGCAACGGCGTCAAAAATTTGTTTGACGACGAAATTTCTATCGAATTCAAAAACCGTCGATAAATTTAAAATTAAAATAAACCGCAAGCGCACAGTGTATGATTGTAGCACGTATGCGAGTATGGGTCTGTTCGATGTAGATGGCAAAGCAATTTGTTGCTGTAAGAGTTTGGGTGGTCGAAAGTGTATTGTTGAGTATGTAACAGAGTTATGAAGTGAAGTTTGGCAGAGAAGTGTAAGAAGTTTTGCGGTGGGCTGCTATGGTGGTGTTGTTGAATGTAAGTGGTGATAGATGATTATCTGATGGCAGTAATCAGGGTGGTCAGGGGTATGTGCAGGTGAGTTACAGCAGTTTAATGATTGAAAGGCAGTGGGATGTTGTGATAGGAGTTTTGGAGGAGGTTGAAGTGGTTGATGATGGGTATTGCTTCGGCGATTGGCTGAAGGTTGGTGGTTTGCTTTGACTGCTGCGACAGTGAGGTGATTTGAAGTAGCACTATTCGTGCGATGGTTATGTTTGTTGTTTGAGTTGACTGTGATGATGGTGATTGTGGACAGTGGAGAGAAGGCAAGGTAGGTATTTGAGCAGGCAAACAGGGGGAGTTTGTTGTAGGTCAGTGATGGTGCACTGGGTGATTTTGATAGATGAAGTTTGGTGAAGTATTGGTAGATGGTGCACTGGGTAAAGTGTGGTTATCAGGTTGTGAATGTGCACAGATATAATCAGGTAGATGTGCAAATTGAATGTGAAACAATTGTGAATGAAGTGAGTTGGTTGAAGTGTCAGGAAAATTGTTGGTTGTTTGTTCGATGGTCAGTAGTACGAAGATGAATGGTGGTTGGTCGCTGTTGAGTGATGATGTTGGAGCTTGAGTGATCAGTTGTTTGAGGTGGTGGTGAATTGTGAAATGTTGAAGACAGTGGTGATATGGTACGTTGAAGAAGATGGTCAGGAGGTTGGTTTGTTGTTGTGGGTGATGTTTGAAATGTGAGAGTATATTTTGATGGTGGTGGTTGGGGATGGATTAAATGTTAGCCGTGGTTAGTTACTGGGGTGAAATTGTGCACAATTGATGTGTTTACACAGTGCACAATTGATGTGTTTGAAGTATGGTACGATCGGTTTGAAGTGTTATGGAAGGCACAGCAAATTTCTGGTTGTAGAGGAGCAGTGGGATGAAAGGCAGAGGTAGTGGTAGGTTGGTGGTCGAACTTGTTTGAGTGATGTTGAAGGGAGAGTTATGCACTGGAGTTGTTAAGTAAAGGAGCACTGTTGTATTGTTTGTTGTGACAGCAGAGAGAATGAAGTTGCAAAGGGGATGAAGTGTTGTTTCTGGTGGGATCAACTGTGGTGAGAAGATGGTTGTTTGTGTTGAGTTGTGGAGTTTAATGGGGAGGTTACTGGAAAAAGGCAGTGATAGAAGTTTGAAAGGTGAAGGCTTATGGTTGATGTATAGATGGTGGCAGGCAGGTTTGGCCTAGAAGGAATGAAGAGTGTGGATTGTACGTGTGCACCGTTGCACAGTAATAAACTTGGGCTGTGCACAGTGAACAGTGCACCTTTTTTTTTATAAATAGAAAAAGGAAAGTTGTAATGAAAAAGTTATGGAAAAAGAAAATTGTGAATGAAATGGAAAAAACCGAACGGAATAATTTTTTTTCCTTTGAAATTGTGTATGCTCTTTTTTTTTTTTGAAAAAGGTACTTAATATAGAAAGACAGAAAAGCATATATTTCCTTGATATGACTCATTAAAACCTTACAACCCCCCTAACCTAAATGGGTACCTTATAAGGAAAAAGAGTACATATCAATTTCATATATTAACAATACAACAATCCAATTACTGGACCAAACTGTCAAACAGATGGAGGAGAAAAAAACCGACGAAACACTCTCAAAACCATCCGTACGAGCAGCTGGCACCAGAAACAAACACACATTAAATTACAACACAACTATAAGAAAAAACAGAAGACAAGTCAACATGTCGTAATAACTTCAGATGCTATCCATCAAGGAGGAGAAAGGAAATCTAATCCCCAAAATCACAGAACGAAGTCAAAATTCGCCATTAAAATGAAGCAACTGACGAAAACAACTGTAAGGAAAGAGAGCGACTTCTACAAACTATCACCACGCACCAATCTACAGCAGTTCAAGGGGGTCGGAAGTGGTCGTGGAGATCCGACACCATGTTGAGATTCACTAAGATAAGTCTTTCTTCTGAGTTTAATTCACCAAATTGAACCTTTTGTTGAATAAGATGTTTGCTGTCTAGCAGAATATGTTTAATTCTTAGTTCAAAAGGTTGTTCGATTCCATTAAAAACTCGGTTATTCCGTTCACACCAAATGTTCCATACTATATTAGTAAAAATGATGCTAAATATATTAGCATTGGAAGATTTCATTTGTTCCTGGGTTTGAAAGTAATCAGAGTAGAATTGATTCCGAAATTGGAGAGTCCTGAAATATTAATCTTGTGTAGAATATCATTTAGTATACTCTTCGAATATCTGCACTGAAAAAAAAGGTGGTCTCTGTCCTCATTGTGGTTATCACATAAAACACACTTTTGATCTATATTCGGGGACCATTTGCTAATTCTGTCTTTAGTATTCAATTTGTTTTTAATGGCAAGAAGGGAGCATATCGACATTTTAGGTGCACAACCTTTTTCCCAAACAAAATTGGTCCAGTCAAATTCAACATATTTGTTTCTAAAAGTATTCCATGCTGATTTCAAAGAGAATTACCCATGTTTGCTAGGAATCCACCACCAATAATCTTGTTTCATGTGGTGATGAATGGGAGTTTTCCTTACATCATTATGTGTTTGCATGGGAATGAAATTAAGATTTCGTTTCCAGTTATTATTTGAAAGGAGCTGAGCAACTTGTTTATGACAACCATTGAGAATTCTCATATAGTTCCAGCCATAATTGTCAATTAGAGAATTGCCTTGTAACCAAGGGTCAAACCAAATGTCAGTATTAACACCATTCACAATTTTCCTGTCTATGTAACCTTTACACCATTGTCTTGCACGTAGAATGGTTTTCCAAGTATGGGAAGCATCGTTATCTATGCTGATAGTCCAAAAGTTATTCTTTTTGCAATATCTATTATGCATCCATTTTGCCCACAAAGAATTTCCATTAATGTAGTTCCACAATAATTTAGTTGCAGCAGCTACAGTTAAATCCTCAATTTTTCTGATGCCCAATCCACCTTCACTCTTGGTTTTGCATACATCATTCCAATTCATATTATGTGACTTGGATTTCCACAAAAAAATTGAGCATACTGAATTTGTTCTTTGAATAACTGATGCAGGAAACTGGGAGACTTGAAGCCAGAATACCAACAATGGTTGGATAACAGTTTTGATAAGTTCTGCTCTTCCACCTATATTGAAAAATCTGGTTTGCCAATGGTTGAACTTTTTGTTAATTTTGTCTATAAGTCATCCAAAGTCTCTAGATTTCAAAGAATTATTAAAGAGAGGAATCCCTAAGTAAATGATTGGCAGATTGTCAATTTTGAACTTAATTAGATCAGCAATCTCCTGTTTAAATTTGGCACCCTTACTGAAGAAAATTTTGGATTTAGCAGTGTTTAATTCAAGGCCTGAGAACATTTTCATATCTTGTAAAATATGATGAATGGTTTCTGCATTTTTTATGGTAGCTTTTGCCATAATTAAAATGTCATCAGCATAGAGAAGGTGAGTAATCATTGGCTCAACTTGATATATTGGACTGATATTGCCTTTAATAAAGTCTATGTCCAACTTTAGAGTGAGGAATTCCATGACCATAGCAAATAAGTAAGGGGAGAGAGGGTCCCCTTGTCTTATTCCTCTCGTGCTATTAATGAAACCATGTGGGGTTCCATCAATCAAAATAGAAAACGAAGGGGTAGATATACATTCATATATGATATTAGCAAAGGAGATAGGAAAACCCATGGATATCAGCATATGATGGATAAATTCTCTATTGATCTTGTCATATGCCTTATGTAAATCAATTTTCAAACAAAAATTGCTTGAATTTTTCCTATTAAAACTTCTAACCATTTCATAGGCAAGTAGGGAATTTTCAGAAATTGTTCTAATAGGGATGAAAGCATTCTGATTAACTGAGATTAAATCATTCATATATGATTTCATTCTGTTGCATAATAAATTGGCTAGGATTTTGTATGTGACATTACAAAGATATATAGGTCGAAAGTCAACTATATTCTTAGCATCTGGAATTTTTGGTATAAGGCAAATGAAAGTATGATTAATTTCCCTAATGATATTTCCAGTTTGAAGGATACCATTCATAGCTTCCCAAATATCCATTTTGATGTTGTCCCAATGTATTTTGTAAAATTTAGAATTGAATCCATCTGGACCAGGGGAGCTATTATCATTAATCTGAAAAGTCGCCTCTTTGATTTCTTCCATCGAAAAAGGTTTACACAGATTGGTTTTTGCATTTTCTGAAAGAACTTTCTTGCAAGTAATGATTGGAAATTGGTTTGAGGCTTGTGGCAAGTGAAACGGATCAGAGAAATAAGTAACAGCTTCTTGTGCTAAATTTTCTGATGTTGATGTCCATTTTCCTTGACTATTGATAGAAAAATTGTTTCTTCGACATGATTTGAACACTGAGATTTTGCTGTAAAAAAAATTTGTAGGCCTGTCCCCTTTGAGTAACCAATTGATTTTCATTTTTTTGATCATTATCAATGGCAATTCTTCTCATTATATCATGCAACGCCTCATACCCATTAGTATAGATTTGCAGGAGATTGTCATCCAGTGGGTTGCTAACTAATTGATTATATATGTTGTTATTATGATCTTTCAAATTATTAATCATTAGTTGCATATTAGGTTTAGTACTTAACCAATTCTTCAGGTTGCTTTTCACCTTTTTCATCTTGCAGAGCAGCTTATACAAAGGACTACCAGAGAGATTAATATCCATCGCTTCAGCAATGATTGTGTTATAATCAGAGTATGTATGCCAAGAATTCTTGTATTTAAAAGGTATTTTCCTCTTTCTAAAATTCTGAATTTGTAGCATAATTGAGATAGGGGTATGGTCGCTCAGCGAGTGATTGCCAAAATTAATGCCAAAATTGTCAAATTTGTCTAACCATAGGGAATTAACAAAAACTCTGTCTATCTTACTATGTATAGAAAAAGAGTTACCTCCTCGCCAAGTAAAGAAATTGCCTGAAAAGTTAGGTTCAACCAGCTTTGATAAATTAATACAATCCATAAAATAGGGATCACCACTAGAAGTAAAACTACCATTATTCATTCTTTCATTGTAATGAAGAATAGAGTTGAAGTCACCTGCCACAATCCACGGTAGATTAACTATTTTAGATAGCGATATGATATCTTCCCATAAAACATTGCGATTATCTTCTTCATTATGAGCATAGACAATGGTGCACACAACACTAATATCATTAGCATTATGTATGATACTAGTTATGTATTGTTCTGTGGTGTGAAGAATGATATTAGTCTAAACCAAAGAATCCTGAAATATAATAATACGACTTTTTCGATCAAAAATGTTGTGAGACATTTTCCATTTGTTATCAATTTTATCCATGAATCGTTCAATGGAATTTAGAGAAAGCTTATTTTCCAAAATTCCAATAAAAGAAAACTTGTTCGAATTAATGATCTTTAAAATTTCTAATTGTTTGCAGAGGGCATTCGTCCCCTTTATTTCCAAATTAGGAACTCCATTAACAATCATTATTGGGAGTGCTACTTTCTTCCAGAGGAGTAGCTTTCCCCGTGGTCTTTGCTTTTTTAGTCTTTTTTCCTTTATTTTTTAGCTGTATAACGAGATTTGACCATGCAGGATTCTCCACAACATCAGAGTTCGAAGAAGCTTTGAATTTAAAAGGAGCATCCTCTGGTCTCAATTTGCGAATTGGTTTTGATCTGGCTATGGCTGGAGAATCTGAATTATAGCAATCAGTCCGTTGATTGGTAGAAGGGGTATCATCTATGATAGCAGCATTTTCAATGGCGATAGTTTCAACAGGGACAATTTCTGGATTCTTATTGAGGTTACATGTGTACTTATCTTTAGACGAGATATCCAAGTCATCAGACATGTTGTGATCTTCAGTAGAAATGTTGGTCATGTAATCTTTGTTTGATAGAACTGTATAAGTATTGCTCTGTGTGATTTGATTAGTTTTTGGTTTGTCTATATTTAGCTTTGGATTGTTTTGTCTGTTCTGTTCTATTGCAATGTCAACCAATTGATGTTTCTGATGCTTGTTTTCCAAACCAGGGAACTGTTTGTTAATGTCTTCATTAATGTCACAACTATTTGGGATGGTTTCAATTGGATCAATTAGCATTTCTGAATTTCCTAATTCTGTGTTATGATTCTTTTTTGGCACCTATGTTTTAGTGAATTGACATTGAGTATCTGTGTGACCAAAACTCGAACAATTGGGGCACGCGACAGGCTTCCATTCATAAACTACTTCTTGCCAAGTTATTTCATCTTTCTCATTTAAAATAGGAAGTTTACTAGGGTAATTAAAATTATTGTCAATTTCAATAAGAACTCTAGCAAATGCAATCTTTATGATTCCTTCCGTAAACTTGTCAAGTTTAATAGGAGTTTCGAGCACAGAAGCAATACGGCTAATTCCTTCTTCTGTCCAATAGTCAAGTGGCAGATTGGGGAGATGGATCCAAATCGGAATAGAATGAAGTAATTCTTTATTAAGTTTCATTCCAGGATGCCACCTCTTCATCATCAACAATTTCTTATTATAATAGTATGGTCCTCCTTCCAAAACATTTAGACAGTCTTGTTCTTTGTTGAACTTAATCACATAAAATCCATTTTCCATAGAAAAGATCGAAAATTCCTCGACTGGTTTCCAAACTCTAATTATATACTCTTTGAAATATGGATAGTATGGTTTAGGGCCTACCACATAGACCACAATGGCGTTATTCCATTGTTTTCTAGCATCCAAGATAACTTCAGTGGACATTTTAGCGCATTTTATAGAGTTGACTTCTCGAGGCTGATAAAATTTCAGTGGAACAGGAAGTGGAATATTATTACCTTTGACAATTTCATTCCACGCTTTACTCTTTTGGGATGCAAAATTCCATATAGGGGAGTTTTACTTAGTATTAAAATGACCACTACGTTGGAAATCAGAACCATTAGGATTTGGATTATTATTATGATTAGAGGACCGACCAACATTACGTGTCGGAAGGGAATTGCGGTTAGGCAGATTCTCTTCTTTGTCCATACGACTAACAGAACTAGGTTTATTTTGCCTTTTCCATTTTCGCGATAAAACAGGGGTGAAACCATCATCGACGGTGGCCGAATCCGAACCTGTTTCACATGGCGCAAATCCAGGAGGGTGATCTAAAGAAGATGGCGACAAACCTGATGCTGCAGATGGTGGAAGATTAGTCGAAGTGATAGGAGACATAGGAAATCGATGATAGGTAATCGAAGCAGAAAGAAAACACGAGAAAAAAGGGGGAAGGAGCGACGGCGAAATCTAATCTTCACGAAGAAGAGGAGGCGGCTGCTAGGTTTTTTTTTCTTATCCAATTTATTCATGTACGTACACACACATGAACATATAAATGGAAAAGGAAACTAGAACAACAAGCGCATAAACAAATGCACATAAAAATCAAACAAACACACCAATTTTTTTAAATGCAAACACACACAAAAGTTAAAAGACACAAAAATCGAATGAAAAAAATTTGAAGAATAAAAAATATATCAAATCAATTCCCGAGCAACAGCGCCAAAAACTTGTTTGTCGATAGAAATTTTATCGGTTTAGAAAACCGTCGAACGAATTTAAAAATAAAAATAACCGCAAGTTTACGGTGTACGATTGCAGTACGTATACAAGTGCGGGTCGATCCATAGGGAATTGTTTAGATTTTGAAGTTCTGTTCAATCAAATTAAACCAAAGTCGAGGGATTGTAAACTAACAAAAAAAAGTAAAAACAAACTAAAACTAAGGAAAATAAAAATATGATATTAAAGAGCAATTTAGAGGCAAATCCCCTCTCATGATCACATAAATCAACATAATGAAATTATGATCTCTTTTGGGTCATTAGTGAGTTTAGTTGATGCATTTATCATAAGCATGACCTAATTGTGTTATTAAGTAACACACTTAAACCATCAAACTTTAATGCACCATCTAACCCACTTACTAACTTTAATGAAAATGATATGAAATTAAAAGTTAAATTTATTTTAAGCATGGCTTATTAACTATTGAATTAGAAACATAAACCGTCAAATTTTGATTCTAAATTCGCTTCCATTACCATAATCATATGTAGATGAAGAGCTAATTAGCGATTCATTTGACTAAGCGTAGCCTATTTTTTCTGAACAACATAAGCTATCAAACTCAATATTAAACTCAAAATCACACAAACATCTAGCTTTCCATCAAGCACAAAAGAGACATAAATGAAAATTTATGTTGCATCTACATGATTCAAGAGAGCTTCATTACTCCTAAATTGAAGGGGTTTAGCCCCTCATTTTTGTTATAATATCAACAAATGTAGAAAGCAACATAAAACAAGAAGAAAAGAAAAACGCAAGCTAATGACAGTAAATTGAGAGCTAATCCACTTGCATAAATACGAAGAGCATGAAATAAAAAGACACAAAAGAAAATTGCATAAAAGAAAAGAGGCTAAGAAGTCATTTTTATTTCTACACTAAAGTTTACTACTTGCATAGAAATAAATTAAAACCTAGCTAAGAAGAAGGTGGAGGCTAAGAGGAAGAGAGTAAGAGAGTAAGAGAGACTAAAGAAGAGAGCCTAAGGGAAGAGAAAATTACATGAAACATAAGGGGTATTTATACATGTATGAAACCCTAATTCATATTGTTGGGGAATGCCCAAATTGCCCTTAAGGTAGTGTGGCCACCAAGTAACTATTAGCATGTGTTAATTCTCCGCTTAAATGTACATGAAGCTTTAATGGCCTTTTAGCATGTGCATTAGCTCCTAACGGAAAATCAAGGTAAGTGGGTAGATGGGATCCTCCATGTTCATGAGTTTGAATTATTTTCATCTTCGTTTGCTTCGTTTCCTTTTGTGCATGTATATCTTTATGAAACCACTTGTAATTTTCATCCAATTTTCCTACAAAATAATATAGAAATTTCCAATTAAATTTTCTCAAATTAATATATGCACAAAAATGATCATTTTACCCCTATATAAAGATGAATATATGACGTTTTGAAAATAATTTAAATTTTGGTTTAGAAATGTGAAAATACCCTATATGATCGTTTATTTAATTTAAATAGATTAAATATGGTGGTAAAAATATGCATATTCATGTGCGCATCAACTTATAAGACTCTCCTTAAATTCATAAGATACCATTTATAATATATTCATTTATTTACAACATTTTATATAAAATGTCTCGCAAATATTTATTTTCAAAATATTTCCATCTTTTTTAAACCAAAAATCACATTTAAATAAAAGATAACCCTTTAATTTACTTTTGAATACAACTATTATTATAGTAATAATTTCCTATTAAAAAAATACTTCCAAAGATAATTATTAGAACGTTTACTTAAATATATATATTAGAAAATAAGAATGAAAGAAGTTGAAATAAAATAGAAAAGTTTAAAAACTCTTCTAAACTCAAATATCATAGAAATTCCAAAACAGTCAAATTTAAAATCATTTTCCTAAATCAAAAATCATTTCCAAACCAAATCAACAATTATATATTTCAAAAATACTATATCGAGGACAAATAGTTACGATAGCACTTAACCAGCGTTATAACTACCTATTCTACTAAAAAAGTTCAATTTTCACATATTTCGGTGTTATATCCAATTTTGCCAATAATCAAATTCAGCAATTAACAATCTATATCACAGATATTTAACCGAAATAAATCAATAGGTAAATAACTAGAAAATTAAAGTAAAAATACCGAGATATTCGGATTTCTCAATAAAATTCCTGTATTTAAATTTTAAGTACTAATTGCTTTTTAAAGAGGATATTTTAACCAATCGGCTAACAATTTCAACCAAACACAAACAGTATGATTTTATCTATTATATAATATACCGATTTTTCCAAAGAGGTGAGTTATGCTCACCGAACTTCCGGTTATCACCAAAGCATTCTGGTTCCGTCTAAAATCGAACAACATTCGATTTTAGTTTGAAATTCTACAAGCTTCAATCTGAACTAATCCAACTCCATTTTGAAGATATCATCGATATGAGTCCACTACGACTGACAGCATTCAATTTGGACCTTGTATGAACAAGATACAAGTTAATGAAGATTGTAGAATTAAATAACATAATTATTCTCCAACTACATAATTAATTCACTAATCCCTACCCTTAATCACGTTTAGCTTAATCATCCTTGTTATCAACACAAGCCACATACATCGAAACCTCGATTTCGCAATTTGCAACCATCTCCTTTGCCATGAGCCACTAACCACTGCCGCAGTACTCTAAGGAGTATCCTTACCTCCGCCGAACCCATAACCATCGGAGTTGCCACCTCTAATGTTGCCGCCACTTAAATCCGGGCCAAAGAAATTCTGCCATTCATCTTGAGATCCCTACCGCCACACACCTCCAATCACCAATCCATCACGACCATTGAACTCCCTAGGCCATGCCCCTCCACTTTCATGTTGACACCCTCGCCGGAATTAGTCCCGATCACCATGGTTGACGTGGGCCATTAGATCTAGGGTTAGGTTTAGAAAAAAAGGCGACTAGGGTTTACACTTAAGGATTTGAGCAAATGAATGAGGTTAAGGGACCTTACATAAACATATATATGATATTATTCATGCTCGAAATTTTTTGAACTCCAATCGATGCATGATCACTGGCGTTGCTAGCCAAATACCTTTATTCCGAACTCAATCGAACTAGTTTCGGGACCAATTTTATTGTATATAGAAGTTAGCTTTTCGAGTCACTCGATGCTAATATTTATTCTGGCTCGCTCGGACCATCCGGACCCAATGGAAAGAATCCTGAGTCCTAAAAAGTCCATTTACGCAAATCGAGTTTTCATCTCATCGATGAAATAAATAAATTAAATACCCAAAATTTAAATATTAGGCCACCCTATAAATACGGGTTCTTATAGAAATAAAATAATATATATATATATATTATTTAAATATTTTTAAATCGATTGATTATATAAATTAATTATATTAATATATATTATATAATTAAGTTTTATATTTTATAAAATTAAATTATTGCTTAATATGCTCTCAGTAGGAAAAAATTTAAATAAACTTCATTTATATTTTAAAATATTTATTTAATAGCCGATAATCAAAAATTGGTTTAATTTTTTTTATAAATTATAGAATTACATTTTAAATATTTAAAATTACAAAATGCCAATTAGGATTTTACTAAAAAATTAAAATTCAAAATTAAGTTTAGAAATTAATTTTTGATTAATTTTTAATTAATATCCATTTGTATATTTGTTTTTAGTATTTTAAAATTTTAAAAACAAATAAAAATGTCCGAGCTATGCACTTGACCTGGTATATATATTTATTTAGAATATATATTTATTTTTTTAAATATTAATACATACACATATATTTATTATTATTATTAAGTTATTTATACATGCAAATAAATATTTAATATGTGTGTGTGTGTGTGTTTTTAAATTTTTTTATATAATATATATATATATATATATAGTTTTAGGGTTTAAAAAAATTAAATTTAATATAATTGATAAATAATTTAAATATACTCGTATATTTACAAATATATAATGTTAAAATTTCATATATTGTTTATATATATATATATATCTTTGTATATCTATGTATATAATAATTTATATAAAATTATTTGAATAAGTATAGTTTACATACATATATATATATATACACACACATATAAATATTTATAAAATTCATATAAATTAACATATACAAACATATTTTGGACAATATATTTGTATATTGGATGAGCTAGCATTCCCATTACGGTGTAAATTCCAGAACCTATACAAGGACTTGTTATAACTTGCACGACTTGATATGTTACATATGCATACACACATATATGTCAACATGATACACATATATACATATACATAAATATATATATACACACATACATACATATATAATAAAGGCATCACTATCGGTCTGGAACCTTTAACTAAATCAACAGGGAACTCGATCTCTCTATGAGGCGAAGGTTCGGTCACCTCCTCAAATACGTCCGGATACTCCATAGCAATAACCATTGATGATAACTCATCGTGTAGGATATCGAGTAAATATAGAAAGCTAACCGACACCTCATCCTATAGTAGACAGCCTAACGCTACTATCCGCCCATCTTCTACCCTTATCGTCACTAATGACTTTTCACAATCCACCATCATTCCAAATATATGAAGCCAATCCATAACCAGAATAATACCAAACTCCGAAATACTCAAACAAAGCAGTCACAATCAAAAGAACATCCATGGCTCGGTAAAACCAAACTACGACAAACCATATACATGCTAGTGGCGCCTTTAACAAGGTTCATCACAATGAAACAATTTCGAGTCTCAATCCCAATATATCTACCAAGCCACTAAATATGAAGGAATGTGAAGCCCCGATATCAAACAAAACACGTAAGGGAACATCATGAAGAGAAAGCATACCTTAAATAGCGATGCTCTTCTCCTTCTCTTTCGTCGATGGAGCACTCAATGAAGTTGGGACAGTGTCGATAGCATACGCTTTCACCACTTGCTTTTTCTTAGGCATGTTTGATGTTCCTTCTTGAGATGCCCAAACTTATTACATACGAAACACTTCTTTCCTTCGACTTTGTAGTCTCTACTAAAGTGACCTTTTGTCAAACAGTTATAGCAAATGACCCACTTTTGATCTTCTCCTTTAGGTCTTTTTTGTTCTGAAACTGCTTCCTCTTCATCTTCATCTTCTTCTCGTCTTCCCTGCTCGATTGTGGCTTTGGCCCTTCTTTAGGATAATAGCTTTCGGTTTTGGATATAGACTCTTATGCCTTAAAGCCTTCATGACTATCATCTCAAAAGTCTCATCAATGTGGCCTACAAGTCACTCCCGCAAGTAGTTGTCTAAGCCAATAATGAACTTCTTGTTTTTCTTTAATGGAGTGTTAATAAAGGACATCCCGTATTTCAATAGCGCGTCAAACTCAACAAAATATTCGAATACGGTCATATCCCTTTCCTTTAGATCTACGAATGTATGGAACAAGATATACTTTTAAGCTGTTGGTATAAACTTCTCGTCGAAGCTGGCTTTGAATTGGTCCTAAGTGAACTAATCCTTAGAAGTAGCGGCCATCAACGCATTCCACCAGTTCATGGTTCTCCTTTGAATCTTTCAGGAAGCCAATCACCTATTCATAGCATCATTCAGCTCTAAGTCATCAAAAATCCTTTCAAAGGTATCAAGCCAATCCTACACTTCAATCACTGACTTCATTCCTTGGAACAATTTGCTACATAGACTAGCAAAGTCTTTGTTCAGCTTAGCAAAATTGCCTTTGGGCACCTACACCGGTACCGATAGAAACATTCAGAATGGCTACTGGAGCGTTTTATAGCACATTCCGCATTATGGCATTGAACATGTCTGTAGGTCGGGATTAGCAGTTCCCGAGCCAGCTCCTTCTTTGACTCTAGAAATGGAGTTCCTAGCAACATTTCTTATTTGACGACTCATCTTTCAATCTGCAACAAGGATAATCAATCTCTTTATAAGGAATTCTGCTTATGTAGTATCGTGTGTGCAGTGTGACTTCATACCATACATACTACTATATAGTTTTGAAAGCCAAAATATATAACAAGCACACACTTCCATGTGTACATATACACTCATACTCTCGGTCCAATCTAAGGTGAGAACTCCTATCACATCTATTGGACCATTATATCCCTTAGGTTAAACCACGCAACCTAAGATCCGATACTAAATGTAACTATCGCCCTACACTGCCGCCGACAAAATGTATAACCTGTATGGTAGTGTACACTGCACTGGTGGTTGGTCAATGTGGGACGACAACCAAGGGTTGTAGTAAAGTGAATCAATCATGAAACATGTCATGTATGTCATAGTGTAGGCTATCAAAAGATATTCGAAAAAAACAAAATCATCCGCATCTGCATCCAAAAAGCGGATAAATATCCGATATCCGAAAAAATGGATGCGGATATGAAGACATCCACATCTTAAAATTATCCGTCCGGTTTTTGTCAAGATTATAGTTCAAATTATGTGTATTTTGGTGCAGTGAAAGATATTTTTTATTATTTAAAATTAGTAGTTTATATTATATGCACTTGATGCTTTTTAACTGCTCGAAACTATTTAGTATTCATATCTGTTAATTTTTAACACTTTCATAATCAATTGGATTGAAAAATATTTATGTTAAACTAAAATTTTCTTTTTATAATTCTTGATTTACTGGTCATTAGTAGATATGATAATTATTCAATATCCGTCTGTATCCATGGTTGTGGATATCCAATATCCGAAAATGATTTCGGATTCGGATGTGGATATGGCACTATCCGCATTCGAAAGCATCCATTGACATGCCTATCACAGCACATCGAATAAAATATAATAGTAAACATCTCAGATAAAACAGGTAAGAAAGTAATAAGGAATGAATCATAGAAACTAGAGCTTTTGATCCATACACCTATATAAATAAGTGATAGAGTTTATATAACTGCTAATAAACTCAAAATAGATTACTATCTCTAGATATATTATCGCAATAGCAAACTCCATAGTGTTGCACGGTGAAATGATAAGCAATAACCATTAAATATAGTAATACAAAAGTATGGCCTTCTGCTCGTCATCTGTCTAACTCCACATGCTCACCAAACCTGATATCCCTAATTTATTCATTTAAGAGCATACAAAATAATAGAAATAAAAACATAAAATCTTGAGTTAGACAATAGTGTACTCCACATCGAAGTACTAATAGGTGTCTAAATATATACATCGATAATATCTATGTCCTGTGACATCCCTAGGGTGATAAACAATCAAACAAACATAACATCCATCATCACATTCACTCATTCTATGCATTGAATATATGATACTAGTATGACCCCATTGCAGAGTCAAGGACTACTCAACATCCCATCTCCTCGATAATCGAATCCATGCTACTCAGTTGGCCAGGAACAAGACTGCCATCGCACTCATTCAGGGTAAAATAGATCGAAACATCGTGGGATCGCACTCCATAGTGAGCATCCCCACATATCTCAACTACACGATTACACTTTGAAACCTAGGAATATCCACGATTCCTTTGCACACGTCATTCGAAGAAAGTACTTTCTGGAACTGTCCTTACAACTCTCGTCTGAAGTCCTCATTGTTGGTAACTATTCTCAACAACCATCCTTATCATATAATATCATCGTTTATCCCATAACCTACATCTAACAATTCCATCAATCTGACTCATACTCACTTGCTCTGCATCTCAAAGTATATCCATCCATCTTCGAAGTCATCACTTCCCATCATGGAATTACAATCATCAAACTACACGTCGTCGTTGTCGAAAATCATCATCGATCCATATGGTTCGGTACTGACCCGAGCTTTAGCTCGAGAAATGAAGATGCGGCTTGGAGCTAGCTCAAGCATGAAGTCCTGAAGCAATTTCCCCCGTTACTCGAAGCAAGCATATGAATGACTCAAAACCACCTTACAAATCTCTATAACCGAACCATGTGACCCTGATCCAAGCACTACCGACTTGAGCTAGCACGATCCATGCTCACTGACCCATACTCAGTCATCGAACAAAGCTACCAAACTGTACCCCATGGATCGGTACAAGTAAATGCGTCACTAATCCCTCACTTAGCCGTTTTCGTTCCTCCTTAAGTAACTTCATACACGTAAGCAAAGCAACCCCTTTGAGAACTTGAGCCAACCCTCTAAAACATGAGTGAAATTCGAAGCTAATTTCCACTAATCCAATGCATTCATCAAATTTCACTTCCCATATATGAATCTAAGTGAACCGTGTACGACCCAATGTGAACCTTCCTAAAACATGAGTATAACTCGAAGCAACTTTCCACCGATCCAGAACCATCAAATCTCTACCGATCCATCTTCAATCGACCATAACTCAAGCAAACAAACTCTAAATGACTTAAAACTTGAAATGTAGCTTTAGGATGTTTTCCTGACCTATCTTATGGATTGCAAGTCAATTGGATGACTTGACCTTCATGGGTCATCACCGATCGAAGACTTGTTCCTAAAACTAAATCGTCATTCGATCAGCGTTTCCAACCATTCAAACATCATACCATTATATATAACATATCCTAACACTCATACATCCACACACATCAAAGTAAATCTGAATCTAGGGATAAAAACTAGATGAACTATAAGAATAAAGGAGATCCATAAGAACAAAATTTCACAGACCATATTTTAAATCTTTTGAAATTAACATATGTCATCAGTTAAGGTTTAAAATACGTTTTAGGATCCAAAAGTCATTTCAAATTATATAATGACAAATTAGTACATGAGAGGTCCTAACGACTTACCTACATCCAAAGAAAATCCGAAAGGGCACATATCTCAAGATGAACAGTGGCTCTAATTGATCTCCTACAACAAATTTCTAAATTTGAATGCTAATTATACTAATCTCTCCTTAATGACAAAATCTGGCTAATTAAAGTAGGACTTAGAATAGCTTTTTGGCTTAGAAGTAGTTAATGGTGGTCTCTCTATATTTTGGGAAGGGTGTAATAATGGAGAGAAATTCCATCAACCCCATCATGATGCTAATCTCGAAATGGGCTTCGGGCCTAACCATTAACTCACTAATTACCCACTAAGCTATTCTAAATCAATTCAAATTTTAAACGGCCATAACTTCAGACGGTAAGTCTATTTTTCTATGATGACTACACTACAGAAAGAGACATCGCTATCATGATCTAATAGAAGTGGTTTCAGACCCTAATTCGAATCCTATCAATAGTTATAGTCTATACAAGATTTTTGCCATGACAATTGTCCAATAAAAATTCTAAGGATGAAAAATGTCTCTAGTATTCATTTTCTAAAGTTGTAGAATCATACGACCCCAATAAAATAATATTAATATTTTACGATCCTCTGATACGTAAAAAATTGGATCGTTACAATATTTCACAATTCTCTCGACCTGGGAATATTGTTAACCTTCAATGTGGATACCCCACTTTGATCATAGTTAAATCATGGCATGATGATCCATCGAGGAACTATAGTTGGGCCTAAGTTGAGTTTTGGAAGTGAAAAACTATTCTATAGAGAATTCATATCCTCGGTTGTAAGAGGTAAGTATCACGTTCAACTGTAGTCGACTCAAAGTAAAATCTCTGGCCAGAGTAGTAAGGTTAATAATCAGTGTTATTACTGAGCCAAGGATTTTTTGTTTGGATTAATTAAGTTGAATGTCTATGATATTAGGATGTTGACCAAAACCAAATTCATAACTTATATAGTGACACGGTTTTAAAAAAAAGAATTGGTGTAAACAAACATTACTGCCGGGTACCGCTTAAAGTAGTAAAATTGGATTTTACCACAAAGACATATAAGCTATAAATTCAGCCAAAATGTCACACCACTAGTTAATGTGACGTGTGACGTTAATATTTAAATCGTTCAATATTAATTATGAGTGAATTTACACTTTTATCACACAACCGTAATGATGAATATCTGAAAAATTACTTAATTTATAATTATTTTAAATTATTAAATTAATTAATATTCATGAAATTTAATTACCAAATTTATTTGAATTTTGAATGACATCCATATTTAATTAATGCATATATAAAAGTTATATATATATATATATATATATGTATGTATGTATGTATGTATGTATGTATGTATGTATGTATGTTTGTGTGTGTATCGAGATGT
The DNA here is from genome assembly GCA_030765085.1 of Allium cepa. Taxonomy (NCBI): domain Eukaryota; kingdom Viridiplantae; phylum Streptophyta; class Magnoliopsida; order Asparagales; family Amaryllidaceae; genus Allium; species Allium cepa. The sequence goes on from CM060934.1 coordinate 212,390,164, forward strand.
GATATCGATAAAATATTTCAATTTGATTTAAATTGATTAGCTACTAAATAAGTTTGGGAACTTTTTGAAGATCTAGCATGGCTGGCCATAAGGTGCAAAAGATGAAGGGTATGAGTGTTCAAATTTGTTTTGAAATGGTATTAAATAATTGAGTAACGGAAGAAGAAAAGTCCTCCGCCTTTTCCTCTTCTTAATGCCTAACTAAACACAATTAATTGTCATTATTTCTATCCCTCCTCCTCTTCATTTCCAGCTAAAAATTCATGGCCCCATGGGAATTTAAAATCCAAAAAGAAAATCAAAATAAAATTGAAACAATACAAGGTGGTTTTTATCTTTAGATTGAGCAAAATCCAGAGGCTGATTTGATTAAATATAGGAGTTATTCTTCATTCAAGGTGAAAATCATTGGCTACTTCTTCGATAATCTTTTAATTTCATTATCTTTTATGTGTGTACATCATTGATTGTGTAGATTAGATCTTTTATTTATCACAATGAATTTATATATGTATGAGTTGTCTAATTCAATATGCATATTCAAATTGTCTAATTAAAAAAAATCGGGTTCATGAAAACATCGTTGTAATACCACTTGAAATTGTTTTAAAGGCATTCAGTAAAAATAATGGTTATAAATGTTAACGGATAAATTTTAACAAGTTAAGTTATATGGAGTTTGAACAATTCTTTAAACAAGTTTTCTATTCAAATTTTATAATAGATCAATGAAAACATCATTATAACACCAAAGGATTTTTCTTTGATGGTATCAATTTTAAAACAATGGTTAAAATTTAAATTTTAATAAGTTATATAAAGTTTAAACAATTTCTTCAATCAAGCTTTTTAATTTAAATTTTAACATGGATTTTTTTTTAAAAAACATAGATAATTTTGAATTCTCCCTAAGTCAAAGCCATATTTCAAAATGTTAATTCTAAATTTCATACATTCAAAATAAGTCAAAATTAATTTTAAAATGTATAAGGGTTTGAGTGCCCAAATGAGACTTAAAATGTTGAATAAGAGAATTAGTAAAGGAGAAAAGACCTCTACCTTTTCCTCTTCTTAAATGCCCATTTAAACTCATTAATTACCATGTTACACATATAACTATAAAAAAATTAATTAGTCAAAGTAATTTTATAACATATTATATATAAATATAAATAAACTATATGTGTGTACAATTATTATTTATATAATTTTAAAATAGAATTACAGACAACAAAGGCATATATAAAGATTGAATGTACCTACGGCAGTATAATCCCGATACCTATAAACCTACACATTAACCATGTACATTATTTATATGTTGCACTTACGCTATATACATACAACTATATTTGATACGCTCATTATAATATATTTAATTTAAATTAAGTTCAAAACCCTATTTTTAACAAGTTAAATAAGATTTTATTCAAAACAAATTTTAGATTGGATCTAAAATCAATTTGACTTCATAGGCCTAACAGAGATCCAAAATTTGTTTTGCAATCCATCCATTTACCTGCTTCCATCTGATACAGTTTCTTCAATGGTATGGTTTATGCGGTCTAAATTAGCTATATTGTGGCTAATTTATTAAAGCCTACTCATTTAGTAAGGTGTCTAGAAAAGTAATGTCTAAGGTTGTGTTTGGATTATCAAGTACTCTACCCTACTTGGCTACTGCCTAGTAAGAGAGATGATTAAGCCAAAATGTTACCCCTAATATAATGGCCTAAATTATTTTGGGCCTTTGGTTAATTTTCAAATTCAGTTAGAAAATTTAAACTTATATTTTAAATTTAAAAATTAAATCAAAATATTAAAAAATAAATTTATAAAAGTTATAAAATATTTTTTTCAAAAATGTTTTGAAAATGAATTAATATTTTTCAAAAATTATATAATAAGTAAATTTATTGGGTTGAATGAATAGAGGTTTTTAGGCTCAAGGAAAAAGTTGAAGAAAATTTTAGTTTTAAGGACAAGAAGTTTGCTTTTTACACTGAAGGATGATTTCCTATGTAAATCACAGAATGATAGTTGTAACTATCATTTTCTATTTACACTATAAAGTGTCATTCAGACTAAAAAGCAAACTTGTTGTCTTTGAGACTAATTTTTTTACAACTTCTTCTCTACGTCTATTTTCTTCAAATGAATAAATAATAAATAAAAGTAAATTAACTAAAACAGACACACACACACAAATATATATATATATATATATATATATATATATTGATATACATATATGTTAACCCAAAAATGGATCAAAACCCTGATATGATTGTGAAAGCACCAGCTTGTTTATCAGGACAAATAGAGTAGAGCAAAACACTCTCCAAATTGCAGAAAAGACAGATTAAAGTAGAAAAACACAAGATTTTTATAGTGGTTCGAATGTTAACGAAGCATACATCCACTTTATAGACTTTATTGATGGATGGATTATTGATCACAAGTACAAGTTGTTTATAATTCTAGTAATTCAATGAATTGATGAAGATAAAGGAAGGATCTCGATTGTCCTATGGCAGCCATCGTGAGAAGGAAGGAGGTTGAATAATCTTAGTAGCAGAGTTTCCCTAGTGATCAGAGCAGCCCGTTCCCCTTCTGTTGAAGATAGGATGGTATTGGTAGGATTTAGATAGCACTTGGATTGGAACCATAGTACTAGAAGCCTGTAGTTATCTATAGGAGGAGGCACGTAAATATGGGGTAATTTTGAACAAACTTTTTGGATCGATACCGACCGAATTGGATCGGATCGGTACCGATGCAAAATGTTGTGCAATTTTTGCACAACTCCTACTTCGTTGGCTTCTTTTCTTGCATGCAAGGTTCCCCATATGATTTCATAGATTGTTGACTTGTTTTTACGATGGTTTGTCTGTAAATAAGATTGAACTGTAATCTGAATCAGATAAGTCTCGACTTCTTCTACTCGGTGCTCGAAATGTTATCAAACTTGGTGGATAAGTTTAGGAGAGATGTAGGAACATAATGCATGTAGATCGAAGAACCCACAAGTCAATATTTTGGATCGGTATCGATCCAATTGGATCGGATTGGTGCCGATCCAAATACTTGGCATATTTTTTGTTCAAACTCCAATGATTTCTTTGTTATGTACTTTTAGGTTTTCCAATCAAGTGTCGAGTCATTTTGGCTTTGTTTGAATATTCTTAATCCTTTTGAATTCTACTCGGTTAAAAATCTAGTAAACATTTACCCCCAGAGCATGCTTTCATTGGAAACAAAGCATGCTTTGGGGTTATTTGCCTTTCGATTTCTATTTCATGAAGCTTTATTGGTCGTATCTAGCTCCTTCGAGTAGCTGCCTATAATGTTCTGGCTAACTATATAGTCCTTACTGGAAATCTTCATTAGTCGTTATTACAGAGTGATCCTGACTTGATAACTTCCAGAATGAATATGAACATTGAGTTGGGCAAACAAGGAAAGTTTAAGATCATTTGGGGGAAATTAATTGGATCAATACTGATCTAGTTGGATCGGATCGGCATCGATCCAAGTACTTAGGAAACTTTTCTGCCTTTTCTATAAGTGGGATTGGATCTCCATACTCTCATTTTACATTTTCGAGCCGATCTAATAAGAAGGAAATCGAACCTTCACTGATCCACCTTCTGCCATCACTGGAGTGCCGTCGACGTCGATCCTCACTCCTAGGGCCACTTTTTGCCATGATTTTGCCTGGCTTGTGGCGCTGTGATCCAAAGCATCCTAGTTTGAGCCATCTTGAATTGAAGACCTCATCACTTTTCTCAATTTTGAAGGTTGGTGAGGTGAATTTTGACGTGATACTACATCATCGATCGATGGTGAGGTTATGTTGATGATGGATGGAGTGAAAGATTCGAGCTGATTGTGATTTTTTGGAAGAAGATAGTAAATCGAGTCTGAAGTTTTTCATGGAACGAAGCCAGGGTTTTGTCCCCGTGCTCGACATGTTTTGCTATCTTCATCCATAGTATTAGAATTAACTTGTACCAAGTTTCACAGTCGATTACGGCATGACATCTTGCTGATTGACATTGGTTTTCCTGGAAAGTGATGATGACTTAGGATAGCATCTTGCATGCAGCTTAGGTTGTTATCACTTTCTAGAAAACTAAAATCGACTTACGCGGATAATTTTCTTCCAGATTCGGATTCATCGGTCTATAGTTGCTCACATTGGTTTGGTCTTGTCATTGCATAGTCAGTGTACTTGCAATAGAAAGAGCTTTCCGTGTAGCTTCGGACAACGGATCCGTTATCGATCGTTGATCGATAATAAATAAGTGTAGAAGAAAAGACATTACTATTGATACAGATCGCTTTTTTCGGTGTGAGTGAGCCATCTACACGGAATGGTCTATTCACAGCGTTCAGGATGTTGTTCCCATTCCCACATAGATTACACATCACACACTCACGGTTAATATTTGGAATCCGATCGGTGATTGGTACATGTCAATTGCCTTTCGGATTCCAAGTATCAGCCATGTTAGGTGTTTATAATTTAAGGATTTGGCGTACCTGACCATTTTGAACACAAACTTTTTTGTATAGAATGACACGCAAATCCTTCCAGTGCAAGTCAGTTGAAGGAAGCTCACCTATTTCTGAAGTGGAGTCTTCGTCGATCCTGCTACTTCCATAGCTTCGAGGCAATATGGTTGTTTGAACCCAGTTGGCCCCTTCGTCGACCGCACTCCCCCAACTTTAGGGTTTTGCTTGATCCTCTAGAAAAGGCCTCTTCAATCCTTTTACATATGGCATTGCGAAGCATTTGCTTGTAATACGAAATCCTGGAGGATGACATGCTTCTGCCATCAAGAGGGGAATTCACTCATAGGCCACCTTCCGGATACGTGGCTTGACATTGCTACATGTGTATGTATGGTGCGGTGCCTCAGTTTACACTTTCTTATGACGAGTTTTCAGCACATGGGGTTGGCTCCATTCCAAATCCTCCCAAATGGTTACGCCATGCTTACTTGCTTGCATATTCTGTTCATGCGAACACTTAATCGTGCTTCAAGCTTTGCAGAGCTGCAATATCTCCTGTTATTTAAAAAGAGGGAGGCTAACCCATGCTCGTTTATATTAAGCGCAACGTAGCTGAAAGCTTATACTCGATCTTCCTAGCAAGGTTCCCACATTCAAAAATCAGTTCTTTTTTTCCAAGTGTCCAAGGGGATTTACCTATCTGTGGACCATGGGGGTAAGTTTCTTTCACTATGCATGGAATTTCTTTTAGCTGCTCAAAAGCCTTCTGAATAATCATCTATTCTTTTGTAATTCTTCCGAAGATTAACAAAAATCCAATGCTTGACTCTACTCTCAATGCCCTGAAGGCGATCGATGCTCGAGAGCACACGATCAGGTTTCTGCTTACAGACGAAAATCTTCACTGTTGTGGGCCTTATATCCCTGGAGGTCTTTTGGATTCGTTAGTGCCTCTTCTTGCTCCAAAACCTGGACTCGCTCAGTTTCCTCTTCCCATGATTCTGATAAAGGTGACGATGATGATGAGGAGGAGGAAGAAAGTGACTCGTCTAGCGGGTCAGAGAAAACTTCTAAAGAGGTCCATGTTCAAGTTGGGGCGGACAGTGTGCCCAAGATGCCTTCGATCCCGTAGGAGAAAAAAAGAGTTTGTTCATCGGATGGGCAAAGCTCCTTGATTGAGGGAAGGAGAGGAGAGATCAGTGAGCGGCTCCCTTTAATCGAATAAAAATAGATTAGGATACAGATATTGACGAAGGCGAAGTCGATTTAGATGACAAGGCCCCGGAGTTGAGTCCTGAACATACTCCCTTATCTTCTTTGAAAGAATATTCTGAAGAAGGTCCTCCAAGAATGAACCCGTTCCCAACCCTTTGCCGGAGGGCACCGATTTTGTCTTAGGAGACGTGAGCAACATTTTTGTAGATATGGGTGCCCTGATGGTGACTTCACTTCGAAAGGGTTGCCTTTACAGCCTACCCAAATCATTCCTACAGAAATGAATGTCTTGATGTTAGTTAGTGATCGATCTGGTTTGTGTATATTACAGAGGTCGTTAAATGTTGCATACACTTCACTAGGATCACGCATTTCATTGGTATTCTCTTAGGATATTATAATCCATCAAATGCCTTTTTTCTGAAGTCGTTTTGTTATTTCCTGCTGGGATCATGCCTCATGGCTTCTACAGCAATCTTAATTGAGTACTTGAGTCTTAGCATTCGCAAAGGCATTCATTCAGATACTACGCCTCCCGTGGAATCAATGAAGAGAAAATGAGAAGAAAAGATAAGGAGGTAGAAGAGCGCTGTCGAGCTGAGAAGGATCAAGACCATGACAGAGGAAGCGACCATGAGAAAAGGAAAAGCTTGATTGAACAGGAAGATCCATCAAAGAAGCTGAAGAAAGATCAAGGACATGTATCAGCCGTACAGCTTCCTAGTTCTACTAGGATCACTATTCCCACTTTCGGAGTCGTGAAACCTCCTTCATTCACGCTGCTATAGCCGCTTTTCTCCCAATTTCAAGGATATCCCCTTACATTCTCCCTACTGGTCCCTCGCTCCTATAGGCTGCATTTCTTAACTTATTCTTAAGAGGGGTTGTTTTCAATAAAACCAACTTTAAGTCGGTTCATGCAGAATCTTATTCACCCCATTTTCATGTGGTTGAGAGAGGCTTAGAGCAAGCCAATGGGTGGGAGAAATTGTGCATGTAGCTTTCTATCGTTAATCGAAACAATTAAAAGTAGATTCTCTCATTCGAGTCCGAAAAAGTGAATACAGGAATCAATTTGCGAAATGTGACTCGGAGATTGAGAGAATGAAGGAGGGGATGATGCCTTAAAGAGAGAAAGTAAGAGTGCATCTTTATCCAAATAGCTGAAGGAGTCAACCAATCGATCCGCACTTATATTTGAAGATAAAATAAAAAAGTACCACACCGATAAGGCGGCTTTGAAAGAAAAACTAAAGGCAAGCAAGACATAGTCGAGGCAGAGAAGAAAGTTATCGTCGGAAAATACCAAGAAATTGCCTATCTTCATGCGCAAATTTTGACTTTGAATGCTGAGAACAATCAATTGGCAGTAGAGAAGGCTAGCACGGAGGCTAGTATTTTAGAGCTCCAAGATACTTTCGCAAAGAAAATGGAAGGCTTGGATGCTATTTTAGGCTACTATGTTACTTCTATGCTTCATCAAGGTAGCCGCACTTACTTGGGTCTATCGTTCCCTCGCACGCTCCCTATAGTTTGGTAAGAAGTTGTGGCCCAGTTTTGAGACATGGGCAGTGGTTACACCATAGAGGAGCTATTTTAGGCCTACTTGAATGAATAATCCCGCCAAGCTCTAGTGGAAGACCATAAAATCTTAAATCTGGAGATGGAGCGTGAAACCATCGATGTCAAAGGTCACCACCGAGGTTGCTACTGAAAATTTTCCTTCGGACTCGAGCGAGCCATCTTTGCATCTTTATACCGACGAAGGGATCATTGCCACTTCTTCTGTAGTCATGCAACCATTGAAGAAAGGAAACGGCGAAGGATTTGGAGTTGTTTCACATGAACAAACCCGTACACCAGGTAACTTTATTACCCTCTCCCATGCTGGAAGATTTTCAATTCACGCCTGATGAAATTGCTGAGATAGCCGCCCTTTATTTTGATATTGTAGACCAACCTTCTCTTCCTGCTGAATTGCCTTCTCATCACAATGCTTGGTCCATCCCTATTTTAACTGCGTCAAATGTTGTCTCCGCTTCTAACTCGCAGCCCCGTTCACATTCTGATCAAATTATGGCGCCGCAAGGTTTGGACGACCCTTTGTTTCTCAAGATGAGAGCTTGGCAGCTGGTGATACACGAGAGCAAGCAAACCAATGCAACCAACGAGATAAAGAAGAGGCCAAGCAGCTAAAGACCGAGCAATAGATGATCGTGGTGTAAAAGGTGAAGCTTGAAGCACAAAAGAGGTCATCGAAGAGCTCTCACCGATTCTACAAGCACAAAAGGAAAGGAGGGTCTGCCAACAGCCATGCTTCAGAGAGTGAGATTGCCTCGGGAAGGATAAACCCGAGAAATTGCAAAAAGGTGGGAAAGGCGACCGGGGAAGCAGTGAGAAGACATCTTGATTTGTCTTTTCCTCCTTTTGTTGTTTTTGATCACCTTTTGGACAAGTGCAGAGTTCAAACTTAGAATTTTTCTTGTTGTTGCCATAGTGATACTTTGTATTTTTCTAATTTTTTTCCAATATTGTGCAGGAACGAAACCCATTTTTTGTTGTTATACAATGAAAACGTTATAAGTAATAAAATGTTGACATTTTGATTGTAGCTTTATTTGTCTACTTATCTGTGTTTCATGCACTTATGCCAATTTTATTTTTTATTTAGTCTTATAATCACCTGCCAAAATTCTTTGGTTAGAGTAACAAAACTATGAATTATTCGGTTTTTTGGTTGAGTATTGGTGTGTGCGCGCCTCCCAGTTCACGAGGCTATTTAATTCGAGTATTGGACTTTCTGCAGCCTTTCGGATGCCCCTAGTCAGATTGCATTGCAACTCTATCTTTGGGAATTTCTGGTTACACACTCTAGTGATTTTTGTACTTAAGTGATCGGGAATGTTGGGGCAACAATGGTTTCTTAATTATTTATTTAAATTACTTCATCGCTATGCTGAAATTCAAGCTATCGCGCATGCGTATCATTACTTGGAGTGATATTTTCTTAGCTTTTAGGGTGACATGCGATTTTTTAGCGCATGAATTCCTTGTCTTTGTATGTACTTTTTCTGATCCAAGTAGCAGTGTGCGGTTTTCGAAATGTGCACAGTGAGATAGGGGCATGCATGTCCGTTGTTTCGCAAACCATGAAGCGATGCACTGCTTATGAGATGCGCGGCTTAGGTAGTTGTGCTTTCTTAAATGTGGTTCCGCAATCCAAGAAGTGGTGCAAGGCTTACAAAATGTGCAGCTTTGATTCGGGCCTTCCTGGTGTCGCTGAAGCAACACCAGTTCCTAGAAGGCAAGGATCGGGTCCCACCAATCCAAAAGTTTGAGTCGATTTTTTTCCATTGACCCGAAAGATAGGTGAGGCATACTTGAGCGTGTTTCCACTCTCTCAAGCACCACTTGGATGGTTTTGAGTCAATTTGACCTCATCGAATCAACATGTTACTTTTATGAACACTGTTTTATTAGTTTAGAAAGAAAAGCATTTAAAATTATGGTAAGTTCTGCCTATTTACAATGCCCCTGGTACTCCAGGATGGCTAATTTGCATGAAATAGGAAATACATAAGATACTCTTAGATAAAGTAATAACGCAGCGATTCATTATTCCGTGCTCAAGGAATTTGGACTCCATCAACGGTTGTTAGCTTGAATGTGTCATCCCCTAACTTCCGACCGATCACGTAGGGTCCTTCCTAATTTGGTCTGAATGCTCCCGGTACAGGGTAGGCCTTCTTGAGGACAAGGTCTCCCACTTCGAAGGTGTGGTTATGAACTTTGGGGTTGAAATATCATGCAACCCTTTTTTGGTTAGTGGTAGTCCTAAATTCAGCTTCTTCCCTCTTCTCATCAACCTTTTCAAGAAAATCAAGTAGGAGCTACTCGTTTTGCCTTCGATCGAAGTTTTACCTTCGATGAGAAGGGACTTCTAGCTCAACCGGAATCATTGCATCTGAACTATATGCTAGGACGAACGGAGAGTGCCCAGTTATAGATTTTTGCATTGTCCTATAAGCCCATAGTGTGAGCGGAAGTTCATTGACCCAATTTTCTTTCGCTTTAGTTAGACACTTTTTGATGGTGGATTTGATAATCTTGTTTACTGCTTCCACTTGCTCGTTTGTTTGTGGATGTGCGACATCAAAAAAGTTTCTTGATTTGGAAGCATTTGCAAAAGTCTTTGAAGTTGGCGCTTTCCAATTGAGTCCCGTTATCTGTGATGATTTTCCATGGCACACCAAACCTGCAAATAATGGATTTACTAACAAAGTTAATAATTTTCTTTGTGGTAATAATGGCTATTGGTTCTGCATCAACCCATTTGGTGACATAGTCGATAGCAATGAAAGCATATTTGGCTCCTCCTTTAGCCATTGGTAATGCACCAATCAGATCCATTCCTCGGATTGCAAATGGCCATGGACTGACCATCTGTGTTAGCTCCATTGAAGGAGTTCTTTTGATCTTGCTGAACCTTCAGCATTGGTCGCACCGTCTGGAGTAATTTTCCACATCAAGGTTTAATGTTGGCCGAAAATACCCATATCGGAGAACTTTCTTTGCAAGGGTTTGTCCTCCAGTATGATTTCCATCATCACCTTCATGAACTTCTCTTAGGATCCTTCAAGATTCGCCGTTGTGTAGGATCGATTTCACCCTAGAGGGGGGGTGAATAGGGTGATAGTATAAATTATAAAAATTAATCGCGGAAGCTTATAAACTATTTTCAACACAGATCACAGAACAATAGCAGCACAGATAATAGCAGAATAATAAATGCAGAAATAGAACGACACAGAATTTACCCAGCTTCGGCTAAACTCTGCCTACGTGCTACCCCCAAGGTTTCTTCTAGAAATTAGATAGTCCCTCGCTTACACACGTAAACTCGCGACACCCGCTATTGACTAAATCTAGCTCTACGCTCAAAACCCTGCCACAACTCAGCCATTGAGTTGCGAATTCTCAAGCTACGCCACGTAGCTTGTCCCCTAGTCACATGACTAGAAATTTAAACGGTTTAAAAAGAAAATACAAATTAAAAACAATTTAAAATAAAATAACCCTAATTTTAAAATAAAACCCTTATTATAAATTTTAAAGCCCCAAATCTAAATTAAGGCCGACCCACGCTTTCTTTTCTCTTTATCTTCTTATTATCATCGGCTCGTTCCTTTTTGAGATGATGGCGGCTTGTATTCGTCTGTGCAAATTAGGGCTTCTGCTCCTTGCGCTCTTTGTTCCAAATTAGGGCTTTTGCGAAGCTCCGATACTAATTCGATCGTTGTTGGTTGTGTGCGATTTAGCCTGGCTCGATCGATTTCGTGTTGCTTTCTTCAGTTGCTTCGATGAGTTCGATTATTGCTTCGGTAAGAATTTTTGCTCTGATGCTTTTTTTTTATTTTTGTATTCGAACTCTTGTCTCTTGCCGATGATGTTGAATGGTTTATATAGGGTTCAATGCCCTGAATTTTCGTTCGTATTTCATATACGACTTCGTCTGATAATTTATTTGAAACTGTCAATTGCTATATCTCGGTCGTATGATTTTGATTGAATGTTGAGATTTATCTCTGACTAATTCATAATCGTATGCCCTTGATTCCTTGGTTGACACGGTAGAGAACTCTGACATGGTTCGATTTCTTCATTTCCAAGGCTATCACGGCACTGTTTGATTTCGTTCTTGTTGCACACGGCTTTGACTTGATTTAAAAAAAAACTGCTGTTACATTTGGCTTCGGTCATTTTTGAAAATTCTTTCTTGATTTTGCTCGGCCTGTACTTGTGCATTTGCATCATGTGTATATATATATATATGTGTGTGTGTTAGCTTTGGATTTGGTCACTTGATCATCTCTGTTGATTGCCCTGTTGTATTTTTATCCTGATGCCGAACTTGCTTGATATGAAATTCTGGTGGCATTGCATATGTACATGTAGTGGTTTGTCGAAATCACAGTGGCATTCTGGTTTATCACATGCTTCTTGCTTTTTTCCTGGCCTGTACCTTTGCATTTCATACATATGTATATATTCTTGGATTTGTACTTGGATTTGAACTGCTTCATATGTATGTTTGTTGCGGCCTTGTGTTCATCTGAGTCATCTGAAGTTGTAGCCTCGGTCATTTGTTCCTGTCATATGTCACTGTAATGCTTACTGGTATTTCATCTTGGCCATGTTGGTTTCATATGCATATTTGTGCATATTGTCCATTGGTCTCTGTGGCATTCATTGTTTGCTGTAGATTGCATTAACCTGGTTCTTTTGAATGACCATTGATTTTGTTTGAGCTGCATGCTCCAATGTGAACTTGTGTGCACCCCTTGTGTCTGAACCTTTTACCATATCCATGCCAGTCTGAAGCTTTGCATTGTGCCTTTGCTGGTTCATATGTTTTAACATATTGCTGTGTTTTGTTTATTTTGATTTTGGACGAGGCTTTGCATTTGAGTTGAGTCATGGCAACAATGGCTTGACCTTTGCATTTTGTTTATTTTTTGAAATTTTCACCTGAGTTGAATCCGGCTTGGATTTGACCTTGTGCTGAATGACATTGTTTTATTGCACTTGAGTTGAATCCTGTATTTGGGTTTGACCTGTGCTCACTTGTCCCTGTAAATCGATCAAGTGTATATTTCTGTGTGCACGGCCTTGTGGCGTATACAGTGATATGTTGTGTATGTCACAAGCTGTTTGTGTATGATGAATTCAAATTTAAATGATGACGAACAACCCAAATAACTGAGGCAAATAATATTTTCAAAATTCACATTTTATTTTACATTGCAAAAATATTTCTTTTTCAATTTTACTGCGTTAGTGAATATTTTTGCAGATTGCTCAGATGCTGGATTCTAACTGGGATGAAGTTGAAGATCAATACGAGCATGAGTGATATGTAGTGAGGTAATGATATGTAAAAAATGAATTGTGATGTATTTGTAATCAAACTTGCATATGTATAGTGAGAGCTTGAATTTGTACTATTCAAAATTGTAATAAATATTTGTTTGAATAAAATTTCTGTTTGAATTCAAATTCTGTGTATTTAATTTTATTCAGCAAATATTTATTTAATCTATGAAAAATAAAATAGTACATTAACAAATACATTTAAACGAATGTATATATGTTTATTATCATCAAACAAAAATCATATAAGCGCATATTCAACAATCTCCCCCTTTTGATGATAACAAACATATATTTAAGATTTTGAATATATTAAATGTATTTGATCATTGATATGCTCTAATTGCTCCCCCTATTTAAATGCTTCCTCTCTACACAAAGCTCCCCCTACATATATGCATACAAATAAAAATATGCAAATAAGCCTAGATACAAATAGAAAATTATTTGACGTTTGCTTGATTTTATTTGACAAAATCTTAACTTTTCTCTCCCCCTTTTGTTATCAGCTAAAGAATAATAGTATTAGAGAAAATAGAGATAAAGTGATCGATATTAATTCAACATTAAAACTCAATTGAATATAAATATTAAATTTCAATAAAAAATAAAAAAAAAATCATAAATATTTTGTTAGGCGCATATTCCACTTTTAGAATGATGGGAATGATGTCATCATATAAAACCATACGGTTGTGTCTATTTGTGGTATATTTATATCAGGAATTTGAATATCTACTAACCATGCATAACCGTTAGGACTTTTAAATGAGATTAGTAGTATTCCAAAAAATTAAAAAAAAAAACGAATTCAAGTTTCTTCTAACCACGCATAACCATGAGGACTTTTAAATGGGATTAGAATCAACTTGTTTATTATTTAAAAATCAACTTTTGATATGCTTTCCATACATGCATAACCGTGAGGACTTTTAAATGAGCATGGAAGCACATAACAAATTCCAAGTAATTCACCCATGCATAACCGTGAGGACTTTTAAATGAGAGTGAATACTTTGGTATTTATTTATTATTATTAATATTTATTTATTTATTTTAAGAAAAAAAATGTGAAAATGAAAAACGAACGATTCATGTTTAAAGTACTACATATTGACAAACTATATAGAATTTTGATGAGTGATGGTTGTTAGAAATATGACAGAAATAGAGATGGTCATGGAATTTTTTACCAACAAAAGTTTTATAACTCTTGTTTAAATTTCTAAAGAAATTTACTAATTATACCGTCTCGAGTCATAATATATGATAAATATCAACACTCATCACCTTTTCAATCACTATTTATCTTTTCGATAATTATTAGGGAGTCAGATTAGTCAAAATAGTCATTTAAAATCAAATTCAAAAATAATTATGAAACTAATTTTTCAAAATGACTAATCTGAAAATATGATCAAAAATGATTTTCTCGAGGGGGTTTTACAAGAAAATTTTCTGCTATTTGAAAATTATTTGAAATGGAAAATATGCAGATATTTTCTTTGAAAAACGATGTAGTTACTAACTGTCTCAACAAAAATCACGTTTCACTAGTAATTTTTCTATCAACTAGATTACTAGTGTAATCTGCATCTGAATTTCTCTTTCACTCAAAATTATCTTCAGTTGAATTTTATAGACCAAAACATGAAGTGTGCACCAAAAAATTTCAAACTCAATTTTTACCACAATTTAAATGACATTCTTTGAATTTGAAGTGAAGCCGTGTTAATAATCAAAAAACCGTGAATATAGAGTTAGCCAAATTATAACCAAATGTATTAATATCCAAAAAAAACACTATTTTTAATCCAAATTTATATATATGAAGTAATTCAAAGAATCTAGAGAATTTTATAGTGTTTTTTTTGGCATAAGAATCTAATTGGCCAACTATTTTGAATAAGTCAGAATCATCATCTTTTCATCATCTCAATGTTGGCTGATTTTAATTCAGAATATGGTGCAGATTATCACATTTAATATATCGTTCAAATAAATATACCATTACCTGTTTTACCTTTACGATATTTTTCGTTGTTGTCCATTGTGATTCTGTCACCTTTATACTAGGCTAAGGAACTTTGCTTTGTTTCTCGTTGTGTCCTTGGAATAGCCAAAATCCAGAGAACACTGTTGTTGTTCCTTAGCCTGCCACCACACCTACACGGGAAAAGATTTATGTGACCTATTTTTTTTTATAGGTCCATGGTTGTTAGTGGCAGAAAATTTTGAAAAACAATTTTGTGGAGACCCAAAACTATTTATAATTATTCCCTTCGGCACCCAAATATGTTTAACTTTGAGTGATTTTATATTTGTGCCTTTAGGAACCCAAATTGGTATAGTTTTCACATGTTTGGGTCTATACCAACAATTATTGTGATTGTGTCCAAATTTTCTACAAATCGTGCACATAGAGTTAACTTGATTAATATTTCTTTCAACATTTTCAGAATAAGTATATCCAAGTCCTTGTCTTACCGCATTAACAGTTTGCTTTCCTAATAGCATATTCAACGATTTTTCACCTTTTGAAAGTTTATCTAAAGTCGTTGACAATTGTTGGACTTGTGTTTTGAGAGATTCATTTTCATTTAACAACTGTGTGCACTTTTAATAGAATTATCTCTCCTATTATTTTCATTCTCTTTTAAAATCAAAATTTCATTTTCAAGTGATTTTATATTGATTTCTGATTTTTTAATTTCCTCGTCAAATGTTGGACACTTATCACACTTAGAGATCCTACTTTGATAGGTTTTAACTAATTGGTCAAGTTGTTCATTTAATTCTATCGAAGTAACTTTTTGTGATTCAAGTTTAGCATATTTCTCCCCAAGTCGTTCAAAACAGCCATTTACTTCGTGGAAATAAATAAGTAATTCAGAGTGAGTGAGTTTTGATACCTCGCTTGGCTCATCATCGTCGCTATCAGTTATATTTCCATGAAGGCACATATCTGCTTTCTCACTCTCACTGCTAGTACTTTGATCACGTGTATTCCACGTGGATGTAGCATATCTCCATTTTGATTTCTTTTCAAAATCGCGTTGAAATCGGGGATAATTGGGCTTGATATCACCGGGTTTGTTGCAAATGATCCCGTGTTCTTTCAAGTTGTCTAGTGCTTTAATTATTCTGCTTTTTAATTTTTGATTTAGAGCTGGATTTCCGTATTTGTGGTTCCACCTTTTGAATTTCTTCATTATCAGTGCCAGCTCGGCTGCTCCATCATCATCATCCTCATCACAACTGCTATTTACCAATCCTGTTAAGCATATTTCTTTAACTGAGTCGGTTGTGGAGGACTTCTCATTACTGTTGACTGTTGCACCATATATTGCAATTAAATTATTCCAAATTTCCTGTGCATTTTCACAATGTGAGATGAAATTAAAATTATCTTGATTAATATAAGAATATAATATATGCATAGCAAGAGCATTAATCGAGATAATTTTCTTATCTGTTATATCACACCCGTTTTCAATAATATCCCAACATTTAATATTAACAGATTTTAAATAAAATTCCATTTTCAATTTCCAATTCAAAATATCTGTTCCATCGAAAATAGAAGGAATAATATTGGAACGACCCTCAACAAAAGTATTATTAAAAGAAGCCAATTTTTTTAAAATTCAAATTTTTAAAACAAAAACCGATTTTTGAAACACGAATTTTTAAAACAAAAATTGCTTTTTGTAAAATTAAATTTAAAAAAAAAGGGCTTTTGTTCCTAGCTCTGATACCACTTGTAGGATCGATTTCACCCTAGAGGGGGGGTGAATAGGGTGATAGTATAAATTATAAAAATTAATCGCGGAAGCTTATAAACTATTTTCAACACAGATCAAAGAACAATAGCAGCACAAATAATAGCAGAATAATAAATGCAGAAATAGAACGACACAGAATTTACCCAGCTTCGGCAAAACCCTGCCTACGTGCTGCCCCCAAGGTTTCTACTAGAAATTAGATAGTCCCTCGCTTACACACATAAACTCGCGACACCCACTATCGACTAAATCTAACTCTACGCTCAAAACCCTGCCATAACTCAGCCACTGAGTTGCGAATTCTCAAGCTACGCCATGTAGCTCGTCCCCTAGTCACACGACTAGAAATTTAAACGGTTTAAAAAGAAAATACAAATTAAAAACAATTTAAAATAAAATAACCCTAATTTTAAAATGAAAACCTTATTATAAATTTTAAAACCCCAAATCTAAATTAAGGTCGGCCCACGCTTTCTTTTCTCTTTATCTTCTTATTATCATCGACTCGTTCCTTTTTGAGATGATGGCGGCTTGTAATCGTCTGTGCAAATTAGGGCTTCTGCTCCTTGCGCTCTTTGTTCCAAATTAGGGCTTTTGCGAAGCTCCGATACTAATTCGATCGTTGTTGGTTGTGTGCGATTTAGCCTGGCTCGATCGATTTTGTGTTGCTTTCTTCGGTTGCTTCGATGAGTTCGATTATTGCTTCGGTAAGAATTTTTGCTCTGATGCTTTTTTTTTATTTTTGTATTCGAACTCTTGTCTCTTGCCGATGATGTTGAATGGTTTATATAGGGTTCAATGCCCTGAATTTTCGTTCGTATTTCATATACGACTTCGTCTGATAATTTATTTGAAACTGTCAATTGCTTTATCTCGGCCGTATGATTTTGATTGAATGTTGAGATTTATCTCTGACTAATTCATAATCGTATGCCCTTGATTCCTTGGTTGACACGGTTGAGAACTCTGACTTGGTTCGATTTCTTCATTGCCAAGGCTATCACGACACTGTTTGATTTCGTTCTTGTTGTACTCGGCTTTGACTTGATTTTAAAAAAAAACTGCTGTTACATTTGGCTTCGGTCATTTTTGAAAATTCTTTCTTGATTTTGCTCGGCATGTACTTGTGCATTTGCATCATGTATATATATGTGTGTTAGCTTTGGATTTGGTCACTTGATCATCTCTGTTGATTGCCCTGTTGTATTTTCATCCTGATGCCGAACTTGCTTGATATGAAATTCTGGTGGCATTGCATATGTACATGTAGTGGTTTGTCGAAATCACAGTGGCATTCTGGTTTATCACATGCTTCTTGCTTTTGTCCTGGCCTGTACATTTGCATTTCATACATATGTATATATTCTTGGATTTGAACTGCTTCATATGTATGTTTGTTGCGGCCTTGTGTTCATCTGAGTCATCTGAAGTTGTAGCCTCGGTCATTTGTTCCTGTAATATGTCACTGTAATGCTTACTGGTATTTCATCTTGGCTATGTTGGTTTCATATGCATATTTGTGCATATTGTCCATTGGTCTCTGTTGCATTCATTGTTTGCTGTAGATTGCATTAACCTGGTTCTTTTGAATGACCATTGATTTTATTTGAGCTGCATGCTCCAATGTGTATTTGTGTGCACCCCTTGTGTCTGAACCTTTTACCATATCCATGCCGGTCTGAAGCTTTGCATTGTGCCTTTGCTGGTTCATATGTTTTTAACATATTGCTGTGTTTTGTTTATTTTGATTTTGGACGAGGCTTTGCATTTGAGTTGAGTCATGGCAACAATGGCTTGACCTTTGCATTTTGTTTATTTTTCGAAATTTTCACCTGAGTTGAATCCGGCTTGGATTTGACCTTGTGCTGAATGACATTGTTTTATTGCACTTGATTTGAATCCTGTATTTGGGTTTGACCTGTGCTCACTTGTCCCTGTAAATCGATCAAGTGTATATTTCGGTGTGCACGGACTTGTGGCATATATAGTGATACGCTGTGTATGTCACAAGCTGTTCGTGTATGATGAATTCAAATTTGAATGATGACGAACAACCCAAATAACTGAGGCAAATAATATTTTCAAAATTCACATTTTATTTTACATTGCAAAAATATTTCTTTTTCAATTTTACTGCGTTAGTGAATATTTTTGCAGATTGCTCAGATGCTGGATTCTAACTGGGATGAAGTTGAAGATCAATACGAGTGTGAGTGATATGTAGTGAGGTAATGATATGTAAAAAATGAATTGTGATGTATTTGTAATCAAATTTGCATATGTATAGTGAGAGCTTGAATTTGTACTATTCAAAATTGTAATAAATATTTGTTTGAATAAAATTTCTGTTTGAATTCAAATTCTGTGTATTTAATTTTATTCAGCAAATATTTATTTAATCTATGAAAAATAAAATAGTACATTAACAAATACATTTAAACGAATGTATATATGTTTATTATCATCAGACAAAAATCATATAAGCGCATATTCAACACGTTGGTCATACATTTGAGCAAGGGAGTAGAGAATACCCTTCGGTAGAGTCTCCCATCCAATATTGCGAATCTTGGTGCCTTTCAGAGAAGCTTTTTCCACTGATTTTTGTCTATGGAGAGAGTTCCTATGAGCAGGTAGTCTTTGATTGGCATCGTCTATGTTGTCGGTTCTTTATTTGTCTCAAAGATCCAGTCGATATCCATTTCTCTTATGCTTGGTGTGGACAGGGTTTCAACTAGGACTTTCCCCAATGACTGAGCTTCTACGAAACTTGCCAGTTTGGCTAGTTAATCTGCTTTCATGTTCTGTTCCCTTGAGATATGAGTTATGGTGCAATGCTTGATGTCGTTTGACAATTCCTACACTTTAGATAGGTACGGGGAAAGGTCCTCCCCCCGAGCCTGGTATTAGCCTTTCACCTGACAAATAACTAGTTGAGAGTCATTATAGATGTGTATGGATCTTATCTTAAGTTCCTTAGCAATCTTTAGCCTAGCTATCAATACTTCATATTCCATTTCATTATTTTTTGCAGGAAATTCCAATCGTAGGGCATAGCAAATGGATCGTCCTTCGGGAGTCTCAAGCATTACCCTGCTTTCGAGCAGAAGTTGTTAGATGCACCATCGACAAACAGCTTCCAACTTGTTTCCATTTTCGAAATAATTTATTCTTCATCATCCCATATAGTAAATTCGACAATGAATTATGCCAATGCATGCCCATTGACCGCTCTTCAAGGATGGTGAGTAATTTCATATTGACTCAATTCAGTGTTCCATTTGATAAGCCGCCCAAAGGTTTCGGGGCGGTACAACACTTGCTCCAAGGGTTGATTTATTAGCTTTTGATTGGGTGCACCTAGAAATATGGCACTAACTTTCTGGATGCGATCAAGAGGCAATATGCTAGCTTTTCCAATTTTGGATAATCTTCTCGGCTCTAGTGAACTGTTTACTGATGTAGTATATGCATCGCTGGATCCAAAATTCTTCACGTACAAACACAACACTTAATGCATGAGGTAAGACTGCTAAGTAGATGAACAAGTGTTCTCCATCTACTGGCTTGGATAGGATTGGTGGGGTTTCCATATATCGCAGTAACTCTTCGAATGCAATTTAATAAGCCTAATTCCATTCGAAGTTCTTTTTTCCCTTCTATAATGTGTCGAAGAATGGTATACGTTTGTCAGTTGCTTTTGAGATGAACTTGCTTGGTGCTGCAACTTTTCCATTCAAGCTTTGTAACTCCTTGTTCTTTAGGGCCTCGACTTTTCATGGAGCAATAATTTATTCTGGATTTGCTTAGATACCTCCAGCGCTTACGATGAATCCTAAGAACTTTCCAAAGGCTACTCCGAAGAAATATTTAAGTGGATTGAGTTTCATTCCATATTCGCGAAATATTTCAAACATTTCAGCAAGATTATCTAAGTGATTTGTGGCTGTATGCGATTTAACCAACATGTCATCCATAGATACTTCCATAGTTTCCCCGATCTGATGCTAGAACATGGCATTCACTAGTCATTGGTAGGTTGCCGCAGCATTCTTTAAGCCGAATGGCATCACTTAATAACAGTATAACCCTAGGTCGGTAATGAAGCTGCTGTTTTCATGATCAGGTTTATGCAGCATGATCTGGTTGTATCCCGAATATGTGTCCATAAATGATAGCAATTCATTTCCAACCTTCCTATCTACAAGCTGATCGATTCTAGGCAGAGATAAGCTGTCTTTTGGGCAAAAAAATTTAGATCCGAGTAGTCGATATATGTTCGCCAATTCCCTTGGACTACTTGACCAAGATCGGGTTAGATACCCATTTGGGGTAGGTTGCGTCGCAGATAAAACCATTCTCCATTAGTTTTTCTACTTCCTGTCTTAGCGCTATGGACCGTTCAGGTCCTAGGCTGCACCTCTTTTACTTTAATGGTGTATACTTAGGATCGATGTTGAGTGCGTGGCTTACAATCTTCAATGACACCCCGTACATATTGGAGTCCATCTAAGCGAATACATCCAGGTTGTTACGAAGAAATTTGATGAGTTCCAATCGCATCTTGTTTTCAAGACGCGATTAAATATTTAGGACTCGTGTCGGGTCATCCATATCGATAGGGACAGATACCGTTAATTTTCCGGTGCTAGCCGATCCTTCACTGAACTCTTCTTTCTAGGGTCCAAAGCCCTGCTGAATCAGTAATGATCCCCGAGCCAGGGGCTCTATACTTTTTATTCGGTAGATTCATGAATGTGGAGAGTTCTCCCCACATTCTTTCACTTTTCCCTACATTTATACTCGCGTAGTTCCGTGAAATAACATTCTCTAGCGGCACTTTGGTCTCCTTCGATCACCCTGACTCCATTCTCTATCAAAAATTTCATACTTAGACACCATTAAGCTAAAGCAATTCTAAAATCCACTAAGGTGTGCCTCCCTAGGAAAGCATTGTAGGCAAAAATTTCATTTACGATCACAAAGGTTTTGATAAGGGTGAATCTTTGGTCGCCTTCCCCAAGTTCTACGGGTAAACCAATTGTTCCAACAGGTTGTTTGGATTTCACCGATGAAACCCAACATCTTTGTTCGAAAATCTGATACATCTTTCATACCGATCTTCATCTGATCAAAGGTGCATTTGAAAAGAATATTCATAGAACTACCAGTCTACCAATACTCGTTGGACCATGGTGGGTCTGATTCCTAATGTCACGACCATGGGATCAAGAGTTGGAGCTTCTATCCCTTTACCGTCTCGATTTCGAAATACTATCTCATTCAGAGTTCTCTGCTGCTTGGCAGGGGTTCCATCTTCGATCATGAATCTTTCAGAGCATGCTTTAATGAGCTTGCATACCACTCCATTTCTCCCTAACTCTTCTGCAAAGGATGGGGTCCTCTAGATATTTCTCAAATAATGAGTCCCTAGTCAGTCCTTTTGGGTCCTCCTTCGTTGGTTCCAGTCTGATTCCCTCGATCTTTAGGAGCTTGTGGAACTACGGGTTGGTCAATATTATGTGGTTTCTTTGCATACTACCGAAGCTTGTTTTCCTGAATCAGCTCCTTAATCAAGTTCTTTAAGTGACGACACCCATTCTTGTTGTGGCCATGCATTTCATGGAAGCGACAGTACTTTCCAAAATGCTTTTACTGTTCGGTTGCTTCTTTTTTAGCCAGCTTCTTGTACTCTTTCGTTCCCTCTGTCGTTAGATAGATGTTTTCTGGAGTATTGTTAAGTGGGGTGTATTCTTCGAGAATCTTTAAGTAGCTTGTTACTTCCATTTTGCTTGTGGAAATTCTGGTTCTTCCTTTTCTAATTTCTATCTTTTCCTGCGTTTCCTTCAGTGGTCCCAGAGTTATTTATGTCTTGGTTTGTCGCCATACCATTCTGCCCAATATTGGTTGGTTGTAAGTTAGCAGATTTCCCTTCGAATTCTTGTGCCTCTTCCAATCTCAAACACTGGATCACCTTTTGGTTGAAGATTTCCTAGTGGTAGGTTGTTTCATTTTGATCCATTTTTCGAATTCAGTTTCGGGGTGGATAGGATGGACCAAGTCCATGAAAACCATATCCTTGTTTGGATTACTTACTTCGGTCACCACAGTGTTGAACTGATTCATGAAGGACTTCAGAGATTTATTCCTTCCCTAGAATAGGCTAGATAAGGACTCACATCTTTGGGTTGTGCCTTATAAAGCCTAAATTGATCAAGGAATCTTGTTGCTAGTTGATTGAAGGTGGAGATGGGTCTTGGCGGAAGCCTAGTGAACCACTGGAAGCAATTACCTCGAAGAAAATCGGGAAACATCTACATTGAACGACATTCGAAACATTTTCTCCGTCTATGTACCAGCTATACTCATATAAGTGGGGTTTCGGGTCTCTCATCCATCGTAAAAGAAATAGTTGGCATAGTGAACTTTTCAAGGTATCACTCATTCTGAATGTCATTAGTGAAGGGAGTTCGACTTAGAGCGGACCCCCATTCATCATACCTTTTATCCATACTTTCATCCATTAGTCGCTTGACCATGTCCACGATATATGCCTCAAATGTTCAGTAATTTACAGATTAGCCGTCGGTGACTGCACCAAGTGTTTAATTTTGCAAACGATCTTGGTAAGTGGACTAAAGCCTAGGCTCTCCTGTCTTTGGGAGAGCCACTCCGTTAGAGTTTCGCTAGCTTGCAGTTGGTTGGGTAGGGGTAATTTGGAACTCCTTAGCATTATTGAATTCTTGGTATTTTCTTCCAACTTGTCGTCGTCAAGTCGCTCACCATCTTCTGAGTTGGAGAGATCTGTTGCTATTTCTTTCTGTTGGGTTTTCGCTCCTAGATTCAAGTTTGCAGTTGGTTGCCTCGTAGTTCTTGCATTTCCTTCCATATTAATTCCTACGGTTCCACCTATCACTCCTTTCTGCTGCTACTTTTTGTTTCTCCTTCTTAGGCCAGTGAAGGAATAATTTTCTTGTTTTATGGCAGCTGCGGGTTATGTCATGGTTCTTGAAGCAACATGTAACTGTAAGTCAATAGGGCATTCAATTTGTCTATAAGAGCTCTTTGGTTGTTTTCCATTTTCTTATTCATTTCATCAACCATTTTATTTAATTCATCTCTAGTGACAACTTCACACTGAATAGAGGATCCCGACACCTGATCTCCTATGTTGGCGCCATTTACTTCAATTTGATGAGGATTGATCGCTTCACCAGCAATTACAGCTTCTATGGATCTTCTGAAAGCAGCTCTCCTTCCTCCTGATGCCATTGATTCTCAACAGCAGATCTTTTAAGTAGAGATTGAGGATCTAACTTTTGAACATATCTGATCTAAAATAGATAGCTAGATCTACGCCTAGGTTCAGTACTCTAAGTAAAAGCACCAAAATGTTAACCAAAAAAAGGGATCAACACCCTGATATGATTGTGATAGCACCAGCCCTATTTATGAGGACAAATAAAGTAGAACAAAACACTCTTCAAATTGTAGAAAAGATAGAATAAAGTAGATAAACACAAGATTTTTATAGTGGTTCGGCTATTAACGAAGCCTATGTCCACTTTATAGATTCTATTGACAGATTGGCTGTTGATCGTAAGTACAAGTTGTTTACAATTCTAATAATTGAACAAAGAAAAAGGTCGGACCACCATTGATGGAGACCAAAAGGAAGGATCTCAATTGTCTTGTGGCAGCTATCGTGAGGAGGAATAAGGTTGAAGAGTCCTTGTAGCAGAGTATCCCTAGTGACCAGAGCAGCCTTCCCCCTTCCGTTGAAGATAGGATGGTATTGATAGGATTTAGATAGCACTTGGATCGGTACCACAGTAATAGAAGCCTGTAGTTATCCATAGGAGGAGGCACGTAAAATATGGGATATTTTAAACAAACTTTTTGGATCGGTACCGATCTAATTGGATTGGATCGGTACCGATCCAAAATGTTGTGAAATTTTTGCACAACTCCTACTTCATTGGCTTCCTTTCTTGCATGCAAGGTTCTCCATGTGATATCATAGCTTGTTGGCTGGTTTTGATGGTGGTTCACCGGTAAATTAGATTGAACTATAATATGAATCGGAATAAGTCTTGACTTCTTCAACTCGGATATTCGGAATGTTATCAAACTTGGTAGATAAGTCTAGGAGAGATGTAGGAACATAATGCATGTGGATATGAGAGATGTATATGTTGACACGCTATATTTTGATCAATGACAATGTGCTTCAACAAAAAAGAAGAGATACGTGCAAAGCTAAAGGAAGGACTATGAAGACCAAGGATTTCATGAGTACTTATTATATAGATCTTAGTCTTAGTTTTATTGTTAAAATCTATCCTCAAGAAGCTTGCACAAACACAAGAACACATTTCATAACTTAATATTTTAGTAAAATGTTCACTGTGCAGAAACTACCAGTTCAGTCGACTGAACAAGAAGTTTCAGTCGATTGAACCTGTTACAGAATTACAATATGCACAGCTTCAGTCGACTGAAATTCCCTGTTCAGTCGACTGAATTTAAACCTGTGATTTTTTATGAAAAGACACATTCTTCTTTCCAGGAGTTGCAACCATTCTCCAATGGTAATGGATGCATTTCTTGACTAGATCCTTTGCAAATAGATACACCTCTTCTACATCTATAAATACATGATTCTATCATTTGCAAATTAACGAATTCTAATTGCTTTAATCTCTCTATTATCTCAATCATATTTTCAGATTTCTTAAGTTTTCAAAAGCAATCTCAAACCATTTCAATTGCTTGAATCTCTGATTTATGTTAAATACTCTTTTGATTCATAGCAATCTATATTTCCTAAATTTTCATAAACACATTTCATGTTCTCGAGGATAAGATTATAGGAAAGTTGTACTCAATTAGACTCATTAGTGTTATCAAGAACACAACAAGTTAGAAATACTCTTTGTATCTAGTTGAAGTCCTCTTCGGTAGTTGAGGCAAGAAAATCCCGTTCGGTTGTTCGGGTAAGTTGTAAACATATTCCTCCGGGTTAAGTGAGGGTTGTTGGTTAGTTGAATTCCTAAGAGGAGCTTAGGGACTGGACGTAGGACAAGAGGCCCGAACCAGTATAAAGTCTTGGTGTCTACTTTACTTACTGCTTATTGCTATTTACCTAGACCATTCCACTATTCCATATTATACGATCCTACCGCATAGCTACTCTCAATTGGTATCAAAGCAAGGTTGTCTTATAACCATAACAGCGTTATTTGACATATTGATAATATGGAAAATAACACAAGCACAACAACTGCATATAGCTCTACATTTATAGAAGGACTATCTACCCAAAGACCCCCTCTATTCAGTGGACTAAACTATAATTATTGGGCTACAAGAATGAGGATTTATATGCAAGCAACAAGCTTTGAAGCCTGGAATGCAACTCAAGCAGAGTTCGTTGTACCCACAACTGATTACCCTACATGGACACAAACTCAGAAGAATGAAGCTAGTGCAAATGCCAAAGCTATGAATATGCTATTTCGCACTTTGGATAGAAATGAGTTTAATCGTGTTAGCATTTGTACTACTGCACACCAAATATGGGATACACTTAGAACCATACATGAAGGCACAAACAAGGTCAAACAAACAAAGATCTCCATGCTAAAGAACCAGTTCCAAAACTTTAGAATGCGACAGAATGAATCCATCAATGACATGTACTCGAGATTTCAAGATATTCATCATGCCTTAATAGGATTAGGAGAAAAATATACGGATTTTTGATATTGTATCTAATGTCCTAAATTCACTCACTGACGAATGGGAGAGAAAAGTCTTAGCAATCGAGGAAGCAAATGATCTATCTACAATGAAACCAGAAGAATTAATTGGAAACCTTATGTCTTATGAAGTTAACATGCAAGCTAAGAAAGATCAAGCATAGGAAAGAAAAAATGTGGTTTTTCATGCAGAAAAGGAAGAATCAGAGTCTGAAGATGAGGATCTAGCATTTATTGCCAAAAATTTCAAGAAATTCTTAAAATATAGAAAAGGAAATAAAACGGTTTCAAAAATAATTTCTTGAACAAACCTTCATCCTCAAATATAGAATGTTTTAATTATCACAAGAAAGGTCATATGATAAAAGACTGTCTGGAGTTAAAGAAGGAGAATCAGAAAAACTTCAACAACAAGAATAAGAAAGACAAATTTAAAAAGAAGGCTTTTTCTGTCACATGGGATGATTCAGATTCAGATTCATCAGATAGTGATAGTGATAGCAACAATGAACAAGAAAATGTGAGCTTCATGGCTCAAGAATCTGAGGTTAGTGATTTTCTTATGATGATTTAATAGAAGTAAACACTGAATTTTTAAATACTATAAAAATTCTCAAAAAGAAACTTAAAGAGACATGTGAAAATCGAAACAAAGATGAATTTGAAAGAGATATGTTAAAAGACGAGAAAAAAGTATTGGAAGAAGAACTTGAAAAAGTTCAAGAATCTCTCTCAAACTCAGATAGTCAACTTTTACTTTTGAGCCAAGAAATTGAAACTCAAAAAACAAAGAATGATGAAATTATTTCTGAAAATCACAATTTAAAAAACAAACTAAAACAAGTTGAATTAGAAAATACCAGTCTTCAAATTAAATTAGATAACATTACTAAAATGTTTCTAATTTTAACAAGGGAAGAGAAAATTTATCTAAAATCTCGAAAATTCTCAATCCTCTTCAAATACAAATGGATTAGGTTTTAAAAAGGAATCAAAAATTCTTCCAAAGAAAAATGCTAATTTTAAGAAGAAAGATAATTTAAAACATAGTATAGTATTGAAAAATAACATACCAAGACACACTAAATAGAAAAAGGAAATTAAAATATGGGTTCCAAAAACAAATAATAATTTAATTCGAAACAAATATATAAATTCCTTTGTAGAAACAGTTCACAAAAATAGTAATTATCTGTATAAAAGGGATACTAAACTCACTTGGGTTTGGTTTCCTAAGATCTAACTCTTAGGACCCTATTAAAAGGTGGGTACCAATATATTTATTAATATTTTTTGCAGGTCCCACCCAAGAAAAGAAAATGGATTTTGGATAGTGGTTGCTCAAAATACATGACCGGAGATGGAGATGCTTACAAATATTTCATACTTTGATGGTAGCTCTGTTACCTTCGGAGATAACTCAAAAGGTTTCATCATTGGCAAAGGAGATGTGTGTAACTACGGTATATCAAAATTTTCCCCTTATTACAAATGTTTCTTTAGTTTAAAACTTAAAACATAATTTATTAAGCATAAGTCAACTATGAGACAAAGGTTTTAAAATAAATTTTTCTGAAAATAAATGTTGTATTTTTGATCAAAATCAAAATCTAGTTTTTGAAGGAAAGAGAGATAGAAATATTTATGTTTTAAACATGAAAATTAATAATAATAACGATATGTGTTTAATGGTCAAAGACAATGATCCTTAGTTATGGCACAAAAGATTTTGTCATACTAATTTTAAATCTATTCAAAAACTTTCAAAAAATGAATTAGTCAAAGGCTTACCAAAAATAAATTTTAAAATAAATAATATTTGCGATGATTGCCAATTAGGAAAATTAACTAAATCATCTTTTAGATCTAAGAAAGTTATTTCAACTTTACAACCATCAGAATTATTACATATGGATTTATTCGGACCAACACAGGTTCAATCTATTAACCATAATCGATATGTTTTTGTAATAGTTGATGATTTCTCAAGATATACATGGACGATATTTATGAAAAAAAAGTGATACGTTTGATTATTTCAGAAATTTTGTTAAAAGAATTCAAAATATTAAGAATTTAAAAGTCAAAAATATATGGAGCGATCGTGGAGTCGAATTTGAAAATGAATCATTTGAATTATTTTGTAAAAAGAAAGGAATAATTTCTCAATTTCTAGAACTCCACAACAAAATGGAGTTGTAGAAAGGAAAAATAGAACTCTTCAAGAATGCGCAAGAACGTTATTAAATGGAAGTACATTACCAAAGCATTTTTGGGCAGAAGCTGTAGCAACTGCGTGCTATGTATTAAATCGTATTTCCATACGACCTTTAACTAAAAACACTTCATATAAACTTTTTAATGGAAGAAAACCTAGTATTTCGTACTTAAAAATCTTTGGGTCAAAATGTTTTATTCTTAACACAAAAGACCAACTTGGAAAATTTGATCCAAAAGCTGACCATGGTATTTTTGTAGGTTACTCAGCGAAGTAAGGCATATCGTGTTTTCAATAAATGAACAAATGTAATAGAAGAAACTTTACATGTATCTTTTGATGAAAACTTTAATAAAAATACAATCATCAAAGATGATGAAGAAATTATATCCAACACAGAAAATATAAGTTTTGAAAATAATGAAAATATTAATCAAATCAATAACAATCAAATTAGATCTCCTCCTAGAATCCTACGAGATCATCCAACACAAAATATAATTGGAGAGATTGATTCGCAAGTTCGAACAAGAAGTCAACTAAACCAAATGGGTCATGTTGCTTTTCTTTCAACTATTGAGCCTAAAAATTCAAAAGAAGCTTCAACGGATGAAGACTGAATTTTAGCCAGAAAACTTTCGGCTTCTAGTTCAGTCGACTGAACAGAACATTTCAGTCGACTGAACGCAGTTTACCCAGTTTTCTTACCCTACTTAGCCAACTTTTTCATTTTTAACTTTTATTTTTACTAGTTCCAAACTTCATCTTCCCCATTTCTAAGAAAACCATAGCCCCCAATTCCTACTTTTTCTCAATTTCTTCCTCCAAATTTCCACAATTATGCCTCCTAAACGTTCTAGAGCTTCAACTTCAACCTCCTCCGAGCCAATTGATGCCCAAATCGCTCAATGGCTTTACAATGGAGTTGCGGTCACTCGGTGGAACAAGATAAAGAAGTCAAAGATTTTCGAGCACTCATTTGTTGATTTCCAAGGCCTTCAAACCAACAATATTCAAGCTTTAAAAGACCACGCAAGTTTGACATCGCTTTTATACATTAATCGTAATGACCATGCCATCAACTATATTATGGTCAAATTATTCTATGCCAACCTCAACCTCGGACACCAAACTCCACGAAATCCAAATGACGGTGTTTGGAGTGTGGTATGCAGGAAAAGGTATGGTTTTCACTTGATCGCATTGCTCATATTCTTGGATCCCCAAACTTTGGTAGAAAGCTTGAGGAAATAGATTTCAATCCTCATATTCATGACAATATAAATCATCAATTTTTATAGGATGACATCAATATCCGAGATATCAAATCCACCTCCTTAAGACCAAGAGCTAGGCTTTTACACAAAGCTCTTATGAGGACCATTACCCCACGCACCGGCTCCTATGAAATAGTGTACCCGAATAACTACCATGCACTATATGCTATATGGAGAAATATTAAAGTAAATTGGGTGCAATTGATACTTGATGAATTTCTTTCCTTCAACAATGGCAAAATGAGAACGATATATTTTGGCGAGTACATAATGCAACTTCTCCTAGACGTTGATACGCTACTACCGAACTCAGAAAATACGATGGTTCATCAAATCAACCATCAGACTATAAGCCTCATGCAGCTACTGGTAAGGCCTCCTCGTATCATGTCACTAGCCGAATGGGAAGCACGTCAATAAGAACCTCACCAACCTCAACCTCAAGCTCCACAACAAGAACCTCTTGATCAAGATGATGAAATACGTCTTGTTCAACCAGATTTTACTACAAATCAATCATTGGGACTTCTATCAAGGAATCAACAAATCCTTGATACTCATCTGAAAAAGGTTGATCACAAACTTGATAGGATAAAAGGGTTCTTCAATAAACTATGGGATGCCATTTCATGCACCAGCACCACTTCTGCTTCTACCTCACGCGGTAAACGCCCAGCTCCAACGTTCACGTGGACATCTTCCAAGGAGAATCCTAGCAGCAGCACTAGTGGTAACAATGGTGGTCAAGGAGGATCAGCTTTCAGACAATCAACCGGTGGCCCTGTTATTCGTGAACCAGAAGGAGGACGTGAAGGCTCTTATGATTGGTACAAGGATCCTTGATCTTTTTTGATGGTTTGATTTACGGAACTCTTTATTAATTTTCAAACATTTCTGAAAAGGCTTGTATAAATAGCCTTCTTTTATTCGGATACTTTATGTTTTGTATAATTAACACTATGGTTATGCATGCATGTGGTTGCTTTGTTTGACAATTATATACTTCTAAAAATTATTACTTCCTTTTTGTCGATGACAAAGGGGGAGAAAAGTCTATGTCACTAACTTTGTTTTGTAGGAAAAATAGTGCATATATTCAGGGGGAGGAAAGATAATTACATCTTTACAAACATAGGTATTGTCATCAATCAAAAAGGGGGAGAATGTTGATACACTATATTTTGATCAATGACAATGTGCTTCAACAAAAAGGAAGAGATACGTGCAAAGCTAAAGGAAGGACTATGAAGACCAAGGATTTCATGAGTACTTATTATATAGATCTTATTCTTAGTTTTATTGTTAAAATCTATCCTCAAGAAGCTTGCACAAACACAAGAACACATTTCATAACTTAATATTTTAGTAAAATGTTCACTGTGCAGAAACTACCAGTTCAGTCGACTGAACAGGAAGTTTCAATCGACTGAACCTGTTACAGAATTACAACATGCACAGCTTCAGTCGACTGAAATTCCCTGTTTAGTCGACTGAATTTAAACCTACGAATTTTTTATGAAGAGACACCTTCTTCTTTCCAGGAGTTCCAACCATTCTTCAATGGTAATGGATGCATCTCTTGACTAGATCCTTTACAAATAGATACACCTATTCTACATCTATAAATACATGTTTCTATCATTTGCAAATTAACAAATTATAATTGCTTTAATCTCTTTATTATCTCAATCATATTTTCAGATTTCTTAAGTTTTCAAAAGCAATCTCAAACCATTTCAATTGCTTGAATCTCTGATTTATCTTAAATACTCTTTTGATTCATAGCAATCTATATTTTCTAAATCTTCATAAACACATTTCATATTCTTGAGGATAAGATTATAGGAAAGTTGTACTCAATTAGACTCATTAGTGTTATTAAGAATACAACAAGTCAGAAATACTCTTTGTATCTAGTTGAAGTCCTCTTCGGTAGTTGAGGCAAGAAAATCCCGTTCGGTTGTTTGGATAAGTTGTAAACCTATTCCTCCGAGTTAAGTGAGGGTTGTTGGTTAGTTGAATTCCTAAGAGGAGCTTAGGGACTGGACGTAGGACAAGAGGTCCGAACCAGTGTAAAGTATTGGTGTCTACTTTACTTACTGCTTGTTGCTATTTACCTAGACTATTCCACTATTCCATACTATACGATCCTACCGCATAGCTACTCTCAGTATAAATTGATTACATTATAAACTATATATATATATATATTAAAATTATATAGTATGAATGTACAATATAAGTGGAATGTTATTTGAAGCCCGAGAGTATGAATCCCGCATCTAATAAATTAGGTTTAAGAGATGAGTACATACATGTTGTATGTATACCTTAATTTCAAATGTGTCTAACACTTGAATCACGATGGAATTTCGTCAGAAATACATTAATACTTAAATGATGTGACTCTGTATGTGTGTATTGAAAGTGACTGCTATGCTATATGATCGAATAATATAGAGTATAATAAATAACTAGAAAATAACTGTAAAATAATAATAATAGAAGTAAAAATGACACCAGAGATTTTTATACTAGTTTGAACTCCCGTTCTATATCCAGTCCTAGACTCCTACTGGAAATATAGCTAGCAACCCTCACTTAACCGGAAAGAACATCTATTACACCACTTGAGCAACATAACAGGACTTTGACCGCCTGAGCAATAGAACAGGACTTGACTGCCTGAACAACAGAACATGACTTGACCGCTTGAGCAACCGAACAAGACTTTCTTACAAACTGAATTTAACTTGACTTTGTGTGTTCTGAGTAACACTGATTTGTCACTTGTAGTACACCCTTCCTTTAATCTTAACATGAAAGTAGATATGTATATTTGTGCATGTATGAAGAATAGGAAGTTCAATATTGCTTGAAGAGTATGGAAATGAATACGTAAGCAATGATTATATGAAGTAGATATTGAACTGAAGAATGCTAAGAGCTATAGATTAAAAGAGAATAGAAAATTAGGTGATTTGAATCTATAAATCTTGAGTGTATATATAGTGTGTGAGGAGATATGACTGCTGGAAATAGATATATATCAAAATCAAATAAATGAAACCTTCCATGAGGAAGACACCTTTTGTAACGACCCTGAAATTCGGACCCAGTTAAAAATTTTAAAACCGCTTATTTTATGTAAAAATTCGAATTTTCACAAACAACTTCCGTTGCCAACCAAACTTCACATTTGGAATGCGTCTAGGTAGACATAGGCGTACGCCAAATTTCGTTGAAAAATATTGAAATAAATTTCGCGCGTCGCGTTTACATATCGGTTTAAATCTTGCGTATAAAATTCCTATCGTCCGAATTCAAATATTTTCTCTGGGTTGCATAAGAAAAATACTCTGAACTTGACGGCGCTTTTCGTTTCGTCAAATTTCGCTTTTAATTGCTAGAAAAATATGCACCCGGGCAAATGGTTAAATAAGGATTATCACCTGGCGAAATTGTCAAACCATAGATATTTTTATACCGTTGTGTCCGTCTCGCCGCGCTGATCAAAAAGGTATATTTATTGGTGTCAATCGGAGTTCGGCATTGCAAACGATAGATTGTAACGCGACACAAACCGGTGCACAGCATTTCAACGTTTTAAATATTGGAGCCATTCAGCTGACTTTGGGAACATAAATAGCCACCATTTTGAAAGCTCTGAACCTTTCATTTATTGCAGCCTGCTCTTACATGATGGCATGTCACGTCCCCATCTCTGCAACAAAAAAAAAATTATATTCCCTTTCTTTTTCCCATATCCTTCATCTATTTATTACTACCCACTGTACACCAGCTCGTTCATTAATTGCTCTTCATATCAGCTTCACTTCGCCCTGAAAAAAAAAAAGAGAAAAGGAGAAACCAGTACGTGGCTCTGCCCCTCTCCTTCTTCTTCCACACATTTTCTTTTATTTTAAAAGCTACAGCAAAAGAAAAAAACTTCCATCTCTCCTCTCATCTTTCTATTACATGTTGCTGTTCTCTCCAGAAAATGAACACCCGAAGGGTTTCCTTCTCCACCTATTCACCTACGCACACCATCCACCACCAATGCTCCGTCCCGCTACCCGCCGCCTTTGCCCACACTGCCCACGGCCCGCCTACTTCCACCCGCCGCACCACCACGCGACCACTGACCCCGCACCACCCCATCCAGCTGCGCACCGCTTCAGCCCCGCCCGCTCCAGCTCCCCGCGACCTTCCCCTCCGCCCGCTCCAGCTCCCCGCGACCTTCCCCTCCGCCCGCTCCAGCTTCCCCGGCCACCCACGTCCCCTCTCCATTCGCCACCGCCCAAACCCCCTCATCAGCCCACACGTCCCCGGCTCTTCCCAGTTCGCCCGACCCATCCCGCGCCACCGCCTGACCCGCTCCCCTGCGACCCCGCCTACCTGCGCCCAACCACCCAGCCCGCTCCGCCCCATGCGTCACGTCCGTCCACCGAGCCGACCACCTTGCTCTTTAAATTATATGCAGTAGTTTATATGGGTTGAAGCAGGGATCTTAGTTTAGTTTACTAAGTTATAAGAATAGGGTGCATGAAGCAGTGATAGTATGGGTTGAAGTAGTATAACTCACGTTTTATATTAGTTCATATGTAGTTGAAAGGCTACAGGTTTTGAAAATAAATATTAAGCAGTTCTGTTATGTATATTAAAATATATAAAGTGTCCACTTTCATTTAGTCTCGGTTTATAGTTTCAGTATATACAAAAATATGCTTATATTATATGTTAATGTACATAGCTGGATGGGTTATAGTCTAGGGGCTCACGTTATTTGATTTGGTTGTTCCAGCAACTGCTGATCCGGGATCTCAGGCCTAGGCTTCCATCTACCTTATTTACATCTAGTTGTTGGTATGGTTTATATATATATACAAATCAATATATATACATTGTATTAAACTATTGTTGAACAATCTTTTGTTTGATTTGTAGTTCATATTCGTGCTTGTATCGTCTATTTTATCCATTCGTCTTCGTGCTTCGCCATCAGCTTCTTCAACCACGCAAGGTGAATATTTCATTCACGACTCAATCTATTATGCTATGATAATCAAGAGATAAATTGTTGTTTATGTTAACTTGGATGTTAAATTGTTGATTGTTAGAATTGTTGAAATAAGGATTGTAAATCACTATGCAAGTTAAAAATTGAATATTGTAGTTCACGACAAACAAGTGTGACACTAAAATTTGTTATGCGATGATTGAATTTGGTTGTGAATATAAGTGAATTTGAATATGAAATTGAAATTGATATAGGATAGTCGACAAAAATTTAAATTGGACTATATATGTTGAACTTGACCCCTTTAACTGTTAAATCAACCGTCGCGTAGAAATAGCATTAACTACACCTTGAACCATTGTATGTATGAGTGATGTAGAAATGTGATAATAGACACCAAGTGAAACCATAAGATAAAAATCTTTAATCTACATGAAGCGATGGTGTAGATTCTAGGAATAATTATATTAATTTGCATAAATAACAAATGTAAGTTAATACGATTATTTCGGGATTATTTAATAAACGGTTAAATTGTTATGTATGGTTGCTATTGCTTGTTTATTTACTTTGACACCATCCCAGTTATCACACTGCAAGTTCCCTTTGCTATGCTTTGTTTTATATTAAATGATATTGGGTTGAAATGATAAATACCCATTTAAACAACTTGGCCTAGGATAGAAAATAAAAGTAAGAAACCCGATTGGTCAATAAACAATTTTCGAAATTGAAATATATTTTTAATTAAGGGATGAACTTAACAATTTGTTGGAAATTTAAATAACGAACTTAAGGGATTTAAGTTGAAATAAATCAATGGATTTAAAATTTGAAACGGATTAATAAACTTGCCCAATTGGATAAAATGAATTGAAATTTCATTGAAATAAGATTTAGGAGCAAGTAAGTTTTAAAATTTAATAATTTAAAGATTTAAAGATTTGTTAGCTCTAGTTTTAAACTCAGGCTTTAATTAAATAGATTTGAACTTGTTATAAGTTAAATTGCGATTTAGGAAACTTGACTTACTAATTTAATGAATTTGAATTAGGGATAATTTAAATTTAAAATGATTTTAAATTTAACGAATTAATCAAATTAGGACATTGCAAATGGAAATAGACTTCTTTGATTAGAAATTTAATTGAATCGGTAAACGAAACAAATGAAGTTTTGGAAAGGGGAATTTAGTTAAATAAAGTTGATTTAATCGAAGTTATGATAACTATGGACATAAACATAAGTGACATGAATAGAATTTGATCTAATAATTTAAACTCAGTTTAGCATTATATTGAATTCGTTGTTTTGAATTAAACTTAATAAGCGACTTTTAGACCTTATTAAATTGAACTTGAATACTTAATTTTATCATTAACCCTAATGTTTGAACTTAAGATCGTATTTGAAAATATGTTTTAAAATATCTAAAATAAACTGAATCGTGAATTGTCAAATTTTGGAAGTCAAATTTGCACCTTGACTTTTGGACTTTGATTTGTTAAAACGTAAATTTAACCGACCATCGGGTAATAAATACGTAGTTATTAAAGAGACCGGGATCGGAAATGGACATACTCTCTGTCGATACCGAAAACCACTTTAATAACTATTATGCGCGAAGTGTTGATCCAGAATGAAGTGGATGGTTTGGTGAACGCGTTGACTGAAGAAAGAGAACGGTATTGGATAACCCCTGACATGACTAAAACAGGAGCCGCGCCGGGCCATTGAGGATCGCCACCTCTAGCGGACACGCTTCTTCGATACCATATCTATTACTTTTGTGATTCGATTTGGGTGCACCCTTTGATTTGGGAGTGTTGTTTCGCGGTGTTGAGATAGTAGCTACTATGCTCAACATCAGTCCGGATCACGCAACTACTAGTATCCTAGTTGGTATTGCCTCATGTACCTTGTCATACTGATTATCCTATTCGCGACCACTACGTTTTGATTTGTACCTTGAGTATATGGATTGCCCTCTGGTGACTTTCGGTTTTGGGGAAACTACGGTCTTGTATATGCTTTTGGGAATATAAAATGTGTTAAGGGGAATTATGGTAACGCCTTAACGCTATTTTAATATTCTATTTTACTGAATAGACATTACCTACATACCGTATTCTATTGTATATATAGATAGTTTATCGGATCCTTAGAGATGTTATTTTATTCATCTTTGAGTTATGAACTTTATTTCCTGCATTGATTATCCTGCATAAGATTTTGAGTCCTGATTCGAGTGTTTCTTTTTGTATATGCTCGGGTCAGTCTGAAGCTATCCAGTTTGCTGATCAAGGTTGGTTGAAGATGCTGAAGACTTAGTATTTATCTTTATCTGTCTATTTTGATGTCCGTGTCTGTTGGACATTTATGTATTCCCTTGCAGTCACCTTTTGTATAGACATTGTTGTACTATATGTAGTAGCTTCATGAACTGCTATTATGACGATGTATTTCCGCTGCATTATTCTGTGACTGTTCTGTGACTGTGATGTTGTATTGATTCTCATTTACATTTATGTATTTATAATCCCATAATGATTCGTGTTTGTATTATTTAAATTGACATGTGAGGATTAGTGTCAATTTAAATGGTCCAAATATACGGGTTGTTACAGTTGGTATCAGAGCTTTGGTTTCCCTAAAACCTTAGTTGGGATTATATAAACTCATTAGAGATAGGGTAGCAATACCCTAGAATGAGGAGAATCAATTCAATATTCCGATCCTTTAAAATTCAAACTTCTTTGATTCGTTCATTTGTTTTTCTTCAAGCTGTATGATTTTCTACCCTTGGTTCTAAATCTCTTTCGATGTTTCAGGATGAGCACCGGAAGAAACAATAGGGGAGGAAGAGGCCATGGTCCTGTCCAGGCTGCACCTGCCGCCCCAGCTCCAGTCAAATTCACCACTCTTAGCAAGGAATATATACAGCTAGGAGGTACTAAGTTTTCTGGATCCGAGGGCATTATCGAAGCTCAGCAATGGCTCAAAGGCTTAGAGAAGATATTTTCTGGATTGGAGATCACTGATGCTCAGAAGCGTCAGCTTGCTGCGTGGCAACTTCAAGATGCCGCGCAAGATTGGTGGGAATCGGTTACTTCCCGTATCGAGGAGAACACCATCACTTGGGCCCAGTTTAGGTATAAATTTATTTGGATTTCGTAGACTAATTCTTCTTTCAATCTTTAAAAGTTACTCATCTAGTCTATCCTTCGATTAGGGATACCTTCTCGGCACAGTGGATGCCCTCTGCTGGGAAAACCCAACTTTATAGAGCTTTTATGGATCTTAAGCAAGGCAGTATGACTATTTCTGAGTACGAGAGGAAATTCAACGAACTGTCCAAATTTGGCCCGGGATTGATCGACACACCACTTCTAAAGAACGAGAAGTTCATTATGGGAGCTAGACCAGAGTATTATGACTTGCTTACTGGCCACACTCACTGCACCTTCACCGAGCTTGTCGACTATGCTCTTAGATATGAGGCAAAGCCTAGGGGACCTACTGCTAAGGCCACTCCTACTCAGCCCTCTTCCAGCCAGCTCGGAAAGAGGAAAATGAACTTCGATCAGCAAAGGAAAGCTTGGCAAAAGACTACAGGATTAGGATATGCCCAGAAAAGCCCAATCGACCTTGCTAAGATCACTTGCTTCAAATGCGATAAGAAGGGCCATTATGCAAATAGTTGTCCATCCACCGGAGCTGCTATTCCACCACCTTCTCAGATGAGGAATGATTTATGCCATGTTTGCCTCCAGCCAGGTCACTTCAAGAGAGATTGCCCATTAAGGAAGAAAGGCACACCATCAGGAGTATATGCTGTCACCACTCCTGCACCACCTCCACTACCTGCTCAGGATGACCGAGGTACCTTACGAAGTACATTTACATTTCATAATTTACCTGTTCGGGTATTATTCGATACTGGTGCATCTCATAGCTTCATATCTATTGATCTTTGTAATAAGCTCAGATTAGAACCAACTCTTGCTGCTACTTCCTTATGTGTCTCCAACCCTATTGGAGGACTTGCCAACCTCAGTAGAATTTGCAAAGAGGTTGTGCTTTTGTATGGAAGATATCAATTTACTTGGGATTTTTATGTGCTTGGCTTCGAAGCATTTGACATTTTGTTGGGTGCTGATTGGTTAAGAAGATTCAATGCTATTATTTCTTGCAAGGCTCGATCTATTTCTCTGGTCAATGACAAGGGTCTACCGCTTGTCATCGAATGCAAATCACCTCAGAAATATGCCGGAAGCTTCATATTTTCTCTTGATGCTCACCCGGATGACCTTAGTACTACTCCTGTTGTTCAGAAATTTCCCGATGTATTTGGAGAGGTCGACTCTCTACCGCCAAAGCGAGAGATCGATTTCCGCATTGACCTTATTCCCGGAGCTACTCCCGTAGTTCTCCCTCACAGAAGGATGGCTCCTAAAGAAAAAGCTGAACTTAAAACCCAAATTGATGATCTATTTACTAAGGGTTTAATTAGGAGAAGTTGTTCTGAATGGGGCGCCGCAGTCGTCTTTGTCACCAAATCGGATGGATCTCTTCGCATGTGTGTTGATTACCGGGAATTAAACAAGCGCACTCTCAAGAACCGCTATCCGATGCCTCGCATCAATGATTTATTCGATCAGCTCCATGGAGCTAAAGTTTTCTCACAACTTGATCTAGCCACTGGGTTCCACCAACTCAGAGTAGCAGAAGATAGTATTCATAAAACAGCTTTTCGTACCGAGAATGGATTCTATGAATGGTTGGTTATGCCATTTGGTTTGACTAACGCACCTGCTTATTTCGTCGACTTGATGAATAGAGTCTTCCGTGATGTCCTTAACAAGTTTGTTCTTGTCTTCATTGATGATATTCTCGTCTTCTCCAAAGATGAGAAAGAGCATGAAACCCATCTCGCTTATGTTCTGGGAACTCTCCGAAACCATCAGCTTAAAGCCAAGTTCTCTAAATGCCACTTCTGGCGAGACGAAGTACGATTCCTTGGCCATGTTGTTTCTGAAAACGGGATTTCGGTCGATCCAGCTAAGATCGCCGTAATCAATGTAAGTTCTGTTCTATTTATAAATTCCATTCGATCCATCTTATTCCTTCCTAATTTGAAACTTATCTACAGGATTGGGAGACTCCCAAAACTCCTACTGATATACGAAGCTTCTTGGGCCTAGCCGGTTATTATCGCAGATTCATTGAGCGCTTTGCCCGGATTTCTGCCCCACTCACTGCTTTAACTCGGAAGGATGTCAAGTTTATTTGGAGTGAGAAGTGTGAATCAGCTTTTAATGAGCTGAAACGTAAGTTAACTTCAGCCCCAGTTCTTGCGGTAATTGACGGGAGTGAGGGATTAACTGTCTATACGGATGCTTGTCGAGAAGGTTTAGGTGCTGTCCTTATGCAAAATGGAAAAGTTATTGCTTATGCTGGCCGCCAGTTGAAGAATCATGAAGTAAACTATGCAACCCATGATTTAGAGCTTCTAGCAGTTGTATTTGCTTTGAAATTATGGAGGCACCATCTTTTGGGGACAAAATTTGAATTATTCACAGATCATAAGTCCTTGCGGTATATTTTCTCTCAGAAGGACTTGAATCAGAGACAAGTCCGATGGCTCGAATTCTTAGCCGCATACGATCTCGACATCAATTACACTCCTGGAAAAGCAAATGTTGTAGCTGATGCTTTGAGCCGTAGCAAAGCATTGTCTTGTTGTAATCTTGTAGAAGGCATGCTATTTCAGCTTGTTATCTCCCCATCTCTTTTGGATCGCATCAAAGCTAAGCAATATGAGGACACCTTACTCTATCGCATGAAGGAGTTAGTTCTTGGTAGAGTCGGAAATGCTGACAGCAAAGTGGGAGCACAGATAGATAGTAATGGAGTTCTGAAGATTGACAACCGTATTTGTGTTCCTAATGTTGATGGATTGAGACAAGAAGTGCTTAGGGAGAACCATCAATCATCACTTTCATTCCATCCTGGTGTCACCAAGATGTATCGAAATATGAAACGTTTATATTGGTGGAGTGGGATGAAGAGAGATATTTCCATATATGTCAGTAGATGCACCACTTGCCAGCAAGTCAAGGCCGATCACCTGAAGACGGCGGGATTACTTCAACCCCTAGAGATTCCGTGTTGGAAATGGGACCAAACTTCTATGGACTTCGTTGACGGATTACCGAGAACCAGAAAAGGCAACGAGAGTATATGGGTGATTGTTGATAGGTTGACGAAATCTGCTCACTTTATTCCTGTTAAGACCACTCGTACTGCTTCGAGTTTGGCCGAGATTTATATGAGGGAGATTGTCAGACTTCATGGAGTTCCGTCTGGTATTATATGCGATAGAGATCCCTTGTTCACTAGTAAATTCTGGAAAGCATTTCAGGACGTCTTGGGCACTAAGCTGAATCTGAGTACCGCTTATCATCCTCAGACGGATGGCCAAACTGAGAGGGTGAATCAGATTTTGGAGGATCTGCTCCGTGCTTGCATTATTGATTTCGGTGGATCTTGGGAAGACCATCTCCACTTGGTTGAATTCACTTATAATAACAGCTATCAGGTAATCCAAAAAATTTTCAATTTGAATAAGTAAATTTTTGAGTTGAAATATAACTATCTTTATAATCAGGCGAGTATTGATATGGCCCCATTCGAAGCTTTATATGGACGGCCGTGCAAATCGCCAGCTTGTTGGATTGAGCATGGTGATCGATTAGTCCTTGGCCCTGAGATGATTATGGAAGCATCCGAGAAGGTTAATGAGATCAGAAGAAAGATGAAGGCCGCACAGGATAGGCAGAAGAGTTATGCAGATAGGCGTAGAAGAGAGTTAAATTTCCAGGTTGGGGATGAGATATTTCTTAAAGTATCACCTTTGAAAAATGTTGTTCGATTTGGTCGTAGAGGGAAGCTCGCTCCTAGATTTGTTGGACCATTCACTATCACTGAGAGGATTGGTACACTAGCCTACAGAGTTGCGCTGCCAGAGAAATTTGAGGGCGTGCACAACGTATTCCATGTTTCACATCTCCGGAAGGTTGTACACGATCCATCCATGACCATTCCTATTGCTCAGTTAGATGGGGTTGATATTGAGCCGGATTTGACTATAGAGAGGAGACCACTTCGGATTGTCGATAGGGATACGAAGCAACTTAGAAGGAAGACTGTTAGCCTAGTCAAAGTCCAATGGAGTCCCGATGATCGTGATTGTACTTGGGAAACCGAGGAGAGTATCCGAGATTCTAATCCAGAATTGTTTGTTGAAGGTAAATTCCATCCTATATTCTTTACTTTATTCGATAATCTATTCTATATCTATCGTACCTCTTTTATTGTTCTTCCACTCTTTCCTTTGTTCCTTTTCGGGGACGAAAAGTTTTGAGTAGGGGAGAATGTAACGACCCTGAAATTCGGACCCAGTTAAAAATTTTAAAACCGCTTATTTTATGTAAAAATTCGAATTTTCACAAACAACTTCCGTTGCCAACCAAACTTCACATTTGGAATGCGTCTAGGTAGACATAGGCGTACGCCAAATTTCGTTGAAAAATATTGAAATAAATTTCGCGCGTCGCGTTTACATATCGGTTTAAATCTTGCGTATAAAATTCCTATCGTCCGAATTCAAATATTTTCTCTGGGTTGCATAAGAAAAATACTCTGAACTTGACGGCGCTTTTCGTTTCGTCAAATTTCGCTTTTAATTGCTAGAAAAATATGCACCCGGGCAAATGGTTAAATAAGGATTATCACCTGGCGAAATTGTCAAACCATAGATATTTTTATACCGTTGTGTCCGTCTCGCCGCGCTGATCAAAAAGGTATATTTATTGGTGTCAATCGGAGTTCGGCATTGCAAACGATAGATTGTAACGCGACACAAACCGGTGCACAGCATTTCAACGTTTTAAATATTGGAGCCATTCAGCTGACTTTGGGAACATAAATAGCCACCATTTTGAAAGCTCTGAACCTTTCATTTATTGCAGCCTGCTCTTACATGATGGCATGTCACGTCCCCATCTCTGCAACAAAAAAAAAATTATATTCCCTTTCTTTTTCCCATATCCTTCATCTATTTATTACTACCCACTGTACACCAGCTCGTTCATTAATTGCTCTTCATATCAGCTTCACTTCGCCCTGAAAAAAAAAAGAGAAAAGGAGAAACCAGTACGTGGCTCTGCCCCTCTCCTTCTTCTTCCACACATTTTCTTTTATTTTAAAAGCTACAGCAAAAGAAAAAAACTTCCATCTCTCCTCTCATCTTTCTATTACATGTTGCTGTTCTCTCCAGAAAATGAACACCCGAAGGGTTTCCTTCTCCACCTATTCACCTACGCACACCATCCACCACCAATGCTCCGTCCCGCTACCCGCCGCCTTTGCCCACACTGCCCACGGCCCGCCTACTTCCACCCGCCGCACCACCACGCGACCACTGACCCCGCACCACCCCATCCAGCTGCGCACCGCTTCAGCCCCGCCCGCTCCAGCTCCCCGCGACCTTCCCCTCCGCCCGCTCCAGCTCCCCGCGACCTTCCCCTCCGCCCGCTCCAGCTTCCCCGGCCACCCACGTCCCCTCTCCATTCGCCACCGCCCAAACCCCCTCATCAGCCCACACGTCCCCGGCTCTTCCCAGTTCGCCCGACCCATCCCGCGCCACCGCCTGACCCGCTCCCCTGCGACCCCGCCTACCTGCGCCCAACCACCCAGCCCGCTCCGCCCCATGCGTCACGTCCGTCCACCGAGCCGACCACCTTGCTCTTTAAATTATATGCAGTAGTTTATATGGGTTGAAGCAGGGATCTTAGTTTAGTTTACTAAGTTATAAG
The DNA here is from genome assembly GCA_030765085.1 of Allium cepa. Taxonomy (NCBI): domain Eukaryota; kingdom Viridiplantae; phylum Streptophyta; class Magnoliopsida; order Asparagales; family Amaryllidaceae; genus Allium; species Allium cepa. The sequence continues at coordinate 212,433,767 of CM060934.1, forward strand.
AATAGGGTGCATGAAGCAGTGATAGTATGGGTTGAAGTAGTATAACTCACGTTTTATATTAGTTCATATGTAGTTGAAAGGCTACAGGTTTTGAAAATAAATATTAAGCAGTTCTGTTATGTATATTAAAATATATAAAGTGTCCACTTTCATTTAGTCTCGGTTTATAGTTTCAGTATATACAAAAATATGCTTATATTATATGTTAATGTACATAGCTGGATGGGTTATAGTCTAGGGGCTCACGTTATTTGATTTGGTTGTTCCAGCAACTGCTGATCCGGGATCTCAGGCCTAGGCTTCCATCTACCTTATTTACATCTAGTTGTTGGTATGGTTTATATATATATACAAATCAATATATATACATTGTATTAAACTATTGTTGAACAATCTTTTGTTTGATTTGTAGTTCATATTCGTGCTTGTATCGTCTATTTTATCCATTCGTCTTCGTGCTTCGCCATCAGCTTCTTCAACCACGCAAGGTGAATATTTCATTCACGACTCAATCTATTATGCTATGATAATCAAGAGATAAATTGTTGTTTATGTTAACTTGGATGTTAAATTGTTGATTGTTAGAATTGTTGAAATAAGGATTGTAAATCACTATGCAAGTTAAAAATTGAATATTGTAGTTCACGACAAACAAGTGTGACACTAAAATTTGTTATGCGATGATTGAATTTGGTTGTGAATATAAGTGAATTTGAATATGAAATTGAAATTGATATAGGATAGTCGACAAAAATTTAAATTGGACTATATATGTTGAACTTGACCCCTTTAACTGTTAAATCAACCGTCGCGTAGAAATAGCATTAACTACACCTTGAACCATTGTATGTATGAGTGATGTAGAAATGTGATAATAGACACCAAGTGAAACCATAAGATAAAAATCTTTAATCTACATGAAGCGATGGTGTAGATTCTAGGAATAATTATATTAATTTGCATAAATAACAAATGTAAGTTAATACGATTATTTCGGGATTATTTAATAAACGGTTAAATTGTTATGTATGGTTGCTATTGCTTGTTTATTTACTTTGACACCATCCCAGTTATCACACTGCAAGTTCCCTTTGCTATGCTTTGTTTTATATTAAATGATATTGGGTTGAAATGATAAATACCCATTTAAACAACTTGGCCTAGGATAGAAAATAAAAGTAAGAAACCCGATTGGTCAATAAACAATTTTCGAAATTGAAATATATTTTTAATTAAGGGATGAACTTAACAATTTGTTGGAAATTTAAATAACGAACTTAAGGGATTTAAGTTGAAATAAATCAATGGATTTAAAATTTGAAACGGATTAATAAACTTGCCCAATTGGATAAAATGAATTGAAATTTCATTGAAATAAGATTTAGGAGCAAGTAAGTTTTAAAATTTAATAATTTAAAGATTTAAAGATTTGTTAGCTCTAGTTTTAAACTCAGGCTTTAATTAAATAGATTTGAACTTGTTATAAGTTAAATTGCGATTTAGGAAACTTGACTTACTAATTTAATGAATTTGAATTAGGGATAATTTAAATTTAAAATGATTTTAAATTTAACGAATTAATCAAATTAGGACATTGCAAATGGAAATAGACTTCTTTGATTAGAAATTTAATTGAATCGGTAAACGAAACAAATGAAGTTTTGGAAAGGGGAATTTAGTTAAATAAAGTTGATTTAATCGAAGTTATGATAACTATGGACATAAACATAAGTGACATGAATAGAATTTGATCTAATAATTTAAACTCAGTTTAGCATTATATTGAATTCGTTGTTTTGAATTAAACTTAATAAGCGACTTTTAGACCTTATTAAATTGAACTTGAATACTTAATTTTATCATTAACCCTAATGTTTGAACTTAAGATCGTATTTGAAAATATGTTTTAAAATATCTAAAATAAACTGAATCGTGAATTGTCAAATTTTGGAAGTCAAATTTGCACCTTGACTTTTGGACTTTGATTTGTTAAAACGTAAATTTAACCGACCATCGGGTAATAAATACGTAGTTATTAAAGAGACCGGGATCGGAAATGGACATACTCTCTGTCGATACCGAAAACCACTTTAATAACTATTATGCGCGAAGTGTTGATCCAGAATGAAGTGGATGGTTTGGTGAACGCGTTGACTGAAGAAAGAGAACGGTATTGGATAACCCCTGACATGACTAAAACAGGAGCCGCGCCGGGCCATTGAGGATCGCCACCTCTAGCGGACACGCTTCTTCGATACCATATCTATTACTTTTGTGATTCGATTTGGGTGCACCCTTTGATTTGGGAGTGTTGTTTCGCGGTGTTGAGATAGTAGCTACTATGCTCAACATCAGTCCGGATCACGCAACTACTAGTATCCTAGTTGGTATTGCCTCATGTACCTTGTCATACTGATTATCCTATTCGCGACCACTACGTTTTGATTTGTACCTTGAGTATATGGATTGCCCTCTGGTGACTTTCGGTTTTGGGGAAACTACGGTCTTGTATATGCTTTTGGGAATATAAAATGTGTTAAGGGGAATTATGGTAACGCCTTAACGCTATTTTAATATTCTATTTTACTGAATAGACATTACCTACATACCGTATTCTATTGTATATATAGATAGTTTATCGGATCCTTAGAGATGTTATTTTATTCATCTTTGAGTTATGAACTTTATTTCCTGCATTGATTATCCTGCATAAGATTTTGAGTCCTGATTCGAGTGTTTCTTTTTGTATATGCTCGGGTCAGTCTGAAGCTATCCAGTTTGCTGATCAAGGTTGGTTGAAGATGCTGAAGACTTAGTATTTATCTTTATCTGTCTATTTTGATGTCCGTGTCTGTTGGACATTTATGTATTCCCTTGCAGTCACCTTTTGTATAGACATTGTTGTACTATATGTAGTAGCTTCATGAACTGCTATTATGACGATGTATTTCCGCTGCATTATTCTGTGACTGTTCTGTGACTGTGATGTTGTATTGATTCTCATTTACATTTATGTATTTATAATCCCATAATGATTCGTGTTTGTATTATTTAAATTGACATGTGAGGATTAGTGTCAATTTAAATGGTCCAAATATACGGGTTGTTACACCTTTTGGTGAAAAGAAGCGTCTCTTGGAAAATATGACAGTTGCAGTATTCAGTCGACTGAACTTGCTTAGTCTGTCGATTGAATTTAAACGTGCACAAAAAATTTGCGTAATGTCAGTCGACTGACCTAAGAAGTTTAGTCGACTGTATACTATATGTTTAAAAAAAATTCAAACAACATCAGTCAACTGACATATAGTATTCAGTCGATTGAATACTGTTTTTCCAGTGCACTTAGAAACTTGTGTGTGTATATGGAAATTTTATAAAACGTATGCAAGTTTTGAGGATAGCTTTTAATAAAATTCTATACTAGACTGTATACTTATTGACTCTAGTTACATTAATATCAAATATGAACCATATTTGAGTCGAAGAGTCCGGATTTGCTGTAGTCGTAGATTCATGAACTTTTGTCTCTTGTCAGCATTCAAAACCTTATGATCCAATGTTCTCCTCCGTTTTGATGATGACAACTCCAATTACTACAAGTGAATCTTCGACAAAATTTTGCTAAAAAAAATCCCCCCCTTGAGTAATATGCTTGCAACTTTTATATTGTATTCTCCCCCAGAGTCTATGCTATATTTCCTGTAAACAATTTATGTTTTTCTCCCCCTTTGTCATCGACAAAAAGGAGAGTACTTAAGGTATAGAATAGTTAAAGTACGAGTAATATGGTACAGGAACACACATACATATGAAACTAAGACTCAGCACATAACATAGAAACAGAATAGTCACATCCTCTGAGAATAATAATACAACATGACATATATATAATAAACATAGAGTTTCTAGACAATTACCCAATACCATAAGAACTTAAAGATAAAAATGTCTGATGAAAAGTCTAGCAACATCATAAAAAATTGAAAAAAAAAGATATTCTTATTCGTCGTCTTGAGTTCCGCCATTTGAGCTTCATTCGTCGCCTTCAGTTTCTTCATCATCTGATCCATCACCTACCTCTTCGGCTTCTTCCTCTTGCTCCTCATTAGATGTAGACCAAGTGAAATATTCCACCAGTCGTTTTGAGTGAGATTTAGGTACGTGGACGGAGGTAGAAGACTGTTGGGAGCATGAGATAGCTTCCCATATATTGTTGAGGAAGGACTTAATATAATTAAGCTTCTTATTGACTTTGGTGACATTTTTATCGAATCTAGAGATAGTCGATTCAACTCGAGATAGACGATTATCGAGAAGTCTTTGATTACGAGTAATGGTTGTTACGGATTCATGGGGCCGAGCTTAAGGGTCTATTTCTTGAATCTCATAGACCTCTTGAGTAGATTGAGAAGGTTGGGATGAAGAAGAGGCTTACATATGTGGAGTTTGTTGACGAGCTTGTTGGAAGGATGGTTGAGCTTGACCCACAGCCTGGTTTCCAAGCCAATGTTCGTAAGTAATTATGGTATGGTCAAGATATTTCTTTGGTAGGTTCATGAGACCAAGGGTTTTAGTATTCAAGGAACCTATGTTTGAACATTCAGAATCAACAAAAGGAACCTCGAAATGCTTGAGAATGCGCATGATGTAAGCGCCATAGTAGATCATCCTCATTCGACCTTGGTCAACAGTTTGAAATTCATCTAGAATGACCTTTGCCCAGTTTACTTGTCTATTTCCCCAAATGGCATATAAGGATTGGAAATCACATCGGTAGACTTTCTCATAAATTCCGGTGCGGGAATTGATGGTGTGGGTAAGCACTCTACGCATAATGCGAGCTTTTGGCCTTAGTGTTACCGCTTTTAACTCCGTTAAGTCATCTGAGAGAAAAAAAATGACTTACATGATCATGAGTATCCATGTGTACTGCAATTTCAGATAACTCATCACGCTCATCTGGACATTGTAGAATCCATGCAAGTCATTGTAGTGGAAGAAAAATCTTTTTACCACATGCTACCGTCCAAATGCAGTCTTCCGGATTTGTAATTGTGTGTTGGTCTAGATTTAAGTTGGGGTAGAAAAGTTTAACAAGAAAGTAATTAATCTTGTTATTATTTGCCGCAAAATCAATGAGGTGCTCCAATCCACTATGGGGAGCCAAGTCTTGAATATCATATAAAGAAAAATTAGGGAATTTGATAAAAGAACCTTCAAAAATCCTAGAGCTTTGCATTTTTTCAAAGCATTACACTGCCTTGTCATTGTGTAGCCATGATCTTATTTATGAATCTTAAGAACTTGCTATAGCTTGATAATGTCGAGGTATTTTAGGAGCCAGTAGAAGAACTAGGGTTTTGGTGATGAAGTGGGAGGTTGTGAATTGAAAAGTATGGACAAATTAATGAAATTCTTAGTGAGTTAGAAGTTGGAAAATGATTTCAATGGCAGTAGGTTAAAATGTTTGAAGGTAAAAAGGTGAATTTTGTAAAGGTAAGCAGTTAATTTGTAGAGGCTGGAAGAGGATAAAAGCCGGGTACCCGGTATTAGTCGACTGAACCTTCATAGGTAGTCGACTGGTTCTGTATATAAAAAATTTAATTTCCTGGGTTTAGTCGACTGGCCCATAGATTCAGTCGACTGAACTCTTCCCGAGAATTTGTAACATGAAATAGCCAAATTCAGTTGACTGTCTGGGAGATTCAATCGACTGACTTCAGGAAAAAAAATACAAGTTGAAAAACAGGTTCATTCGACTGGCTCATAAATTCAGTCGACTGGCGCTGTTAAATTTTCAGGCTAAACCCCCTAAAGAAAAAATGTGTTGAACATAGCAATTAAAAAAATAGAATAATATGAATCAATGCAAACAAATTATATATGAGAGTAAAATATATATATTTAGAAAAAAATCAAGATGATTTAGTTGAAGAGGAAGGATGTGATAGTCTTCTGGTTCCACTTTCGTATTCTCTTGCAGAGGTCGTAATGGTGACCAGCCTTATCCACGTTCCTAAGAATTCGAAGAAATTGATGGACGTTGAGGGATGGTTCCCATGGATTATGACGTGAAGGAGTCGTTGGTTGATGAACCGTGTTGTGTGAAGATGAACCACAAAATTTAAGAGCCAATTGTTCAAGGAAGCTTAGCCGCTTTACATTCACCTTCTGCTCGTAGTATAGTTCTCATTGTAACTCGAGAGTCTCCCGTTGATAGTGATGGATGTCATCTATTTTTTCTTTGGTAGACAGCAAGCCAAAAAATAGAGAGCGTTTAGCTCTTTTGACGGGAGAGGTATAACCAGTGTGAATATTAAATGGAGGAACAATAAAAACGGGTTCGTATATAGGAGTTGGTGTTGGAAGATTCACCGATTCCGAGCTAATGGAGGTATACGAAAGAGAGGATGAGACAGTGTTGTTTTCTGAAGACATATCGATTAAGAAAAACTTTTGTTGCTTGTCCTTTTTTATATAAATAATATGGTGGTAAGATAGTGAAAAGTACAGTCTTTTATAAGAGAAAGATTTTTAAAAATGGACAGAACAAGAGTGGATTTCAAAAATTTTAAATATAAGCCTTTAATTATCTAAGAATGAATGGATTAGAGTAAATAAGAAGAAGAATCAAATTTTTCTTAATTAAATCTATTTTAGTAAACATATAAGATATTGTAAAATAAATATCAAAATAACAGACTTTAAAGTGAATGAATTGAATTGTATTAACAAGTATAACTTTTGTTAAAAAAAATTATAAATCTTTTAAAGACAAAATTCCTAATTCTCTTCTAAGTTTAATACAAGTATTTTCATTCAATGGTTTAATAAATATAACAACCAGTTGATTTTAAAAAGATACAAAATCCAAACTGACCAAGTCCTTTTCAATATTATCACGAAGAAAATGATGACGTATGTTGATATGTTTAGTTCATGAATGACTGATAGGATTTTTAAATAAGTTTATAGCATTTGTATTATAACAATAAATAATAGATTTAGATAAGTTCATACCAAAATCTTTAAGTGTTTGTTGCATGTAAATAACTTGAGCACATGCTAAAGCAGCAGAAATATGTTATGCTTCACAAGTCGAAAGTGAAACACAATTTTGTTTCTTGCTAAAGCAGGAGACTAAGGATCGCCCAATGAAGTAACAAGTCTCGCTTGTACTCTTACGATCCATCCGACATCCTCCAAAGTCAACGTCGCTGTATGAAACTAACTCGAAAGGACATTCTTTCGGATAGAAGAGTCCAAAATCTTTGGTTTTGCATTGATAACGCAAGATTCATTTTACTGCTCGCATATGTGATTCTTTAGGATTTGCTTAAAATCTAGCACATAAACAAACACTCATCATTATGACAGGTCTACTAGCGGTAAGATAAAGTAATGATCCAATTATGCTTCGATATAATTTTTGGTCGACACTTTTACCATCTTCATCTCTATCGAGATATATTGTTGTACTCATTGGAGTTAGTTTGGCAGAATTATTTTCCATACCGAAGCATTTAATTAGATTATTACAATATTTTTCTTGATTAATAAAAATACCATTTTCCAATTGTTTAATTTGTAAACCGAGAAAATAAGATAATTCTTCCATATGTGACATTTCAAATTCTTCGGTCATTATTGTAGAAAATTCCTGACGTAGAACCAAAAATAATATCATCCACATAAATTTGAATAATTAAAATATCCTTTTTAGTTCTTTTAATAAAAAGAGTTTGATCAACCTTCCCAATTTCAAAGCCAAAGTCTATTAGACAGCTCTTAAGATGTTCATACCAAGTATGGGGCGCTTGTTTTAAACTGTATAAGGCTTTCTTAAGTTTATAGACGTGGTCTGGAAATTTTTCATGTGTGAATAGAGGAGGTTGTTCAACATAAACATTTTCTTTTATATAACCATTCAAAAAAGCACTTTTAACATCCATTTGATAAAGCTTGAAATTCTGAAAACATGCAAATGCCAATAATATTTGTATTGCTTCAAGCCGTGCGACTGGAGCAAATGTTTCTTCATTGTCAATTCTTTCTTCTCGATTGTATCCTTGTGCAAATAATCTAGCTTTATTCCTGGTTATATTATGTTGTTCATCTTCTTTATTATTGAAGACCCATTCAGTACCAATGACTGATTTATCACTTGGTCTAGGAACTACTTTCCAAACTTCATTTCGTTCGAATTGGTTTAGCACTTCTTGCATAGCTATAATTCAACAGTCATCGGTAAAGGCTTCTTTTACATTGTTAGGTTCAATATTCGAAGGAAATGCTACATGGCCCATTTGACTGAGTTGATTTCGAGTTCTAACATGTGAATCAATTTCTCTTATGATATTTTCTACTGGGTGATCTCGTAAAATCGTAGGAGAAGATCTTAATTCATTTTCATTATAAATAAAATTTTCATTTTCTTAAAAATCATAAACAATGTTTTCATTTTCTTCAAAACTATTTTGAGAAACCATTTTTGCGGTTGTGTTAGGTATTATTTCATCATCTTTAATGTTTTTATTAAGTTTGAAATTTTCATCGAATGAAACATGAAGAGTTTCTTCGACTGATTTTGTTCTTTTATTGAAGATTCGATAAGCTTTGCTTCGTTTTGAATATCCTACGAAGATTCCTTCATCAGACTTTGGATCGAATTTTCCAAGCTGATCTTTTATATTTAAAGTAAAATATTTTGAACCAAAAGTTTTAAAATAAGAACATTTGGTTATCTTTGATGAAAAAGTTCATATGTAGTATGTTTTGTTAGTGGTCGAATGGAGACACAATTTAGAATATAGCAAGCAGTTGCTACAGCTTCTGCCCATAAATGTTTTGGTGATGTACTACCATTTAAAAAAGTTCTTGCACATTCTTGTAATGTTCTAATTTTCCTTTCTACAACTCCATTTTTTATGGTGTCCTTGGAAAAGAAAAATTATGGTAAATTCACTTTTTATTACAAAAATGTTCAAAAGCTTCATTTTCAAATTCACCTCCATAATCACTTCTAATATTTTTAATTTTTAAAATTTTGAAATTTTGAATTCTTTTTGCAAAGATCTTGAAATTTTCAAAGGTATCACTTTTATTATTCGAAAAAATAGTCCAACTATATCTTGAGAAATCATCTACTATATCAAACACATATTTATTGTGGTTTATAGATTGAACTCGAGTTGGACTAAAAAGATCTAAATGTAATAGTTCTAATGGTTGTATAGTAGAAATATTTTTCTTTGATTTAGAGGATGATTTTGATAATTTTCCTAACTGACAAGCATCACAAATATTGTTTACATTAAAATTCATTTTAGGTAAACCTTTAACTAGATCGTACTTAGATAACTTATTTATAGCTTTAAAATTTATATGACAAAACTTTTATGCCATAACCGGGGATCATTTTCTTTGGCTAGTAAATATATTTTTGTATTATAATTTATATTAATATTCAAAACATAATATTTTTATCTTTAAAATCTTCAAAAATAAGATTTTTTGTTTTGATAAAAAATGCTACGCTTATTTTCAGAAAATAAAATATTGAATCCTTTGTCACACAATTGGCTGATACTAAGTAAAGTATGTTTTAAATTTTTAACTAATAAAACATCGGTTTTAAGAGGTATATTAGATATACCGTTACTGCTCACATCGCCTTTTCCGATGACATATCCTTTGGAATTATCTCCAAATGTGACAGATCCTCCTTCCGAGTAGATAATATTTCTTAGCATTTCCTTGTTTTCTATCATGTGTTTTGAGCAACCACTGTCTAGTATCCATTTTTATCTCTTTTTGGGTGGTACCTACAAAATAAATAATTAAAATTGGTATCTACCATTATATTTTGGGTCTTAAGAGTTAGGTCTTAGGAAGCCAAACCCACGAGGGTTCAGTATTCCTTTTGAAAATAAAATCTTTGTTTTTATGAACAGATTTTATAAAAAAATTATATATTTATTTCTAATCAAAGAATTATTAGTTTTAGGAACCCAAATTTTGATAGTTTTAGTAAAATTTGAAATCGTCGAACTAGGTTTTTCAACATTATTTTATATGAAAAATTCTTTTTCTTAGGAATAATTTTAGAAGAATGCTTATATCTTAGTCCTCTTTTATTAGAAACAGTTTGAGAATTTTCTACAACTTTGGAAAGGTTTTCTCTATCTTTATTAAAATTAGAGACATTTTTTGTAATGTCTTCTAACTTTGTTTTAAGGCTAGAGTTATCTAATTCTAAAATCATGATGTTTTCTTTAAGGTCATGATTCTCAATTAATAAAGCATCATTCTTTTCTTTTTGAGTTTCTATCTCTTGACTTGGCAGAGAAAGTTGAGATGTCATATTAGAACAAGATTCTTGGGTAACTTAAAATTCTTCTTCTAAAATTTTCTTTCCATCTCTTAGCATCTCTACTTTGATTTCAGTTCTATTCAATTTTTCAAGAGTTTCTTTGTACTTTCTATTTTTTCCTTTTAATTTATCAAGTAATTCTAAATTGATTTCCAAAAGATCGTCAAAAGTTAGATCACTCACCTCATCTTTTGTGGCCATAAAGAAAACGTTGGCTTGTTCTGAATCACTGTCCGAGCCACTATCTGATGATGAAGATGATTTTGAATCGTCCCATGTGACAAAGAAATCTTTCTTCTTGAATCTGTTTTTCTTGTACTTATGTTTGTCTTTCCTTTTCTTAGGACAGCCTTTTTTGATGTGGCATTTATAACATGCTAGAGCAGATGATGATGGTTTGTTGGTGTTGTTATTGTTTCTAAAGCTATTCTTGTTATTTCTGAATTTTGTGCTCTTTCTAAATTTCAATTTTTTTTTTGAAATTTTTAGCAATGAACGCCATATCTTCTTCATCTGAATCCAATTCATCTATTTCTGCCTGGAATGCTAAATTCTTCTTATCTTGAGCCTGTACTCATTTATCCTGGAGATTAACTTCATAGGACATTAGATTTCCTATCAACTCCTCCATTTTTATGGTCGAAATGTTGTTATTCTTCGATTGCTAAGACTTTTTGTTCCCGCTCATCTATTAGTGAGTTGAAGATTTTGAAACAATAACAAAGTATAAGTTTCTTCTAATGCCATCAAAGAATGATATCTATCTTGAAATCTAGTGTACATTTCATTTAGTCTCATCTTGCTTCATTTTAAAATTCTGGAACTGATTTTTGAGCATAGAAATTTTACTCTATTTTACTTCGTTATTGCCTTTATGTGCAGTTTTAAGTATACACCAAATTTCATGAGCAGATTTACACATTCTTATTCTATTAAATTCATTTTTATCTAATGCACAATATAACATATTCATAGCCTTAGCATTTGCGTAGCGTCTAATTTTTGTGTGTTAGACCATGTTGAATATTCAGTAGCAGGAATAGTATATTCAGATTGCATATTGTTCCAGGTTTCATAACTACTTGTTTTATATAAATTCTCATTCTAATAGCCCAATAGTTATAGTTCATTCCATTAAATAGAGGTAGTCGTGCAGTAGATTGACCTTCTAAAAAGGTAGTCTTAGGAACAGTGCTGGTGTAATTTTCCATATTAAAACAATATCAGATAACTATGTTACGGTTATATGATGGCCTTGCTCTGATACCAAATGAAATGACCGCTATGCTACAGGATTAAGTAATATAGAGTATAATAAATAACTAGAAATAACTATAAAATAATAATAGCAGTAAAAATGACACCAGAGATTTTTATATTGGTTTGAACTCCCGTTCTACGTCCAGTCCCAGAATCCTTCTGGAATTATAGCTAATAACCCTCACTTAACCCGAAGGAACAAGTATTACACCACCTGAGCAACAGAACATGACTTTGACCATCTGAGCAACCGAACAAGACTTGACCGCCTGAGCAACAGAACAAGACTTGACTGCCTAAGCAACAGAATAAGACTTGACCGCCTGAGCAACCGAACATGACTTTCTTATAAACTGGATTTAGCTTGACTTTGTGTGTTCTGAGCAACATTGATTTGTCACTTGTATTACACCTTTCTTATAAGCTTATCCTCAAAGTAGATGTGTATATTTGTGTGTGTATGAAGAATAGAAAGTTTAATATTGCTTGAAGAGTATGGAAGTAAATATGTAAGCAATGATTGTATGAAGGCTTGTAGATAATGAACTCAAGAATGCTAAGTGCTATAGATCAAAAGAGAATAGAAAATTAGGTGATTTGAATCTATAAATCTTGAGTGTATATATAGTGTGTGAGGAGATATGACTGATGGAAATAGATATCTATCAAAATCCAAGAAATGCAACCTTCCATGAAGAAGACACCTTTTCGTGAAATGAAGTGTCTCTCGGAAAATATGACAGTTGCAGTATTCAGTCGAATGAACTTGCTTAGTCAGTCGACTGAATTTAAACGTGCATAAATTTTTTGCATAATGTCAGTTGACTGACCTAAGAAGTTCAGTCAACTGTATACTGTATATTTAAAAAATTTCAAACAGCATCAGTCGACTAACATATAGTATTCAGTCGGCTAAATACTGTTTTTCCAATGCACTTAAAAACTTGTGTATGTATACGGAAGTTTTATAAAACGTATGCATATTTTGAGAATAGATTTAATAAAATTCTATACTAGACTGTATACTTATTGACTCTAGTTACATTAATATCAAATACAAACCATATTTGAGTTGAAGAGTCCGGATTTGCTCTAGTCTTAGATTCGTGAACTTTCGTCTCTTGTCAGCATTCAAAATCTTATGATCCAACATATATATATATATATATATATATATATATATATATATAAGATTCGGTATCTTTAGTATATAAGTTGTCCTCTATCATCTATACATCGATAGATTACTTTGATACTCTTTAGTTGTTAATACCCTTAAGATAGAGATGTTATGTGTAATACAATTGGTATATTGACGAGATGAGGTGAGATACATACATATATTTGTTGATAATCCTCAACGTACATGCTTTATACTTAGATCGTTAGGAAATAGTCGGTACAAGTAAATAATATCTTTTGAATTTTTGATATTTTACAAGGTCAAGATGAGATTAGAAAAAAAACCATGGGTTAAGCATGGTATGTGATACAATCGACAAAGTGTTGTTTTGCTTGTTGGCCTATGATTTATTGATATTCCTTAAGGTTAGAATCTCAAGACAAGCGAATCCTAATACCCTTTAGAGAAATCAAAAGATTTTTATGTTTTTCTTATGTTTTCAAAAACATAAAAATCTAGTGGGAATCTTATTAGAAAAATGAAATGAATACATTTAACCTTTCTAATATTGTAAAAATATATATCATACGAATTTAAAATAATTTACTTAGATAAATTTGTTCAATCATTATAGTTGAAAAAATGTTTATCGGTTAGAATATACAAACGAACTGAATTATGATTGACATAGAAATATAAAATACACTTACCAATAAATCTTTTGGCATGTTGTCACTTCAAGGCCCATGCAAGGGCTAATTTATACAACCACTAGTTTGTGTCTTACTCATTTAGCTTTCATTTTTATAATACTATTTATTGTCTTCCACGAGTTTTGAACTCTAAAAGAAATGCAATGGTATATATATTCGATCTATATCCAATCATATAAATGTTATATGGTAAACAGTCATGATGAGTGTCGTAAAAAACTTTAATGATATTAGTTGTTTGCGTGAAAAGTGGATAAACATCTCCAATCGATTAGTTGTAAAGTTATGAACACGGGGTGTATAACATAGTTGTTATATTTGTGCTATAATTGATTTTCAAATAGTAGATCACATGATGGTTATATAGAAAGTAAATTGCAGTAAAGTAAAGAACAAAAGGATTTATAGTGTTTCTGCCAGAATATGCCTACATCCACTATTTGTTTTCATTATTCTTCTTATAAATCTTTGGTACAATGGTTGAGATATAAAATACAATGATCTATAGCTCAAAAGAAAGTAATCCCGCTTGCCTATTTCTTTTTGGCTGTTCATGTTAGCCCATCCCTGTAGCCAGTTCTTGTTAGCCTGATCTTGCTAAGAAGTTCCTATTAGGCTATTCTTGTTAGACCGTTCCTACTAGGCCGTTCTTGTTAGGCTATTCCTACTAGGCTATTCCTATTAGGCGTTCCTGCTAGGTTGTTCCTAGCTTTCTCTAACTTGTCTGCCAATACTGTTGTAAGCCTTGCTCTCCAGAATCCTCTCATTATTGTTGGAACTTTGATATTTATAGGAGTCAAGGTATACGGTGATCAAGCCTATAAGATAAGCAGTTTCCCTATATAACATGCTCGGTTTAGTTTTTTTCATATATAGAAGATATGCTCTAAAAATTCCATATATTCAATATTGCCTTATATGATTTGTTCGATCTGGTGGTAATTAACTTGGTATTACTTAGTTTTGTGTCATGTCATGGTTCATCCATGCTTGGTTTTGGCAGTAGGCTACTAAACGAGAATTTGTGTTCAGTAGATGGTGTTCAGCGATGCCTTAGTTCGGTGATGTTTTTATTTAGCTGTGCCTTGGTTTGGTCATTCTCCTAGTGCTGAACACATATCCTTGTCAGGTAGCTTTATTACTAGACAAAAATTCTTGCCTGGTACCGCTACTACCGGATAGGGATTCTTATTCGATAGTTGGACCACTGAGCAGGAGTTTCGATCCGGTAGTTTGGCTATAGGGGTTCATGTTTGGTAGTTGGACCACCGGATAGGAATTTTTGTCCAGTAGTTTGACTACCAAATAGGCGAGTACGGTGTGCTTTCCCCTTCCTTTTCCCATACTTCCACTTGCCTTACTTCAGAAGCTTATTGCCTCTTCATTCTGGGGGTACCCAAACAAAGTGATGATGCTCCAATGATTCAATGAGGAAAGATTCTGTTAGGCGGGGATTTTGTTAGGTAGTCTCCAAAGTTCCAAGCTTGTTTGCTATTATTGCTCATTCATCTTTTTTCACAGTTGTGCTCATCCATGAGGTATAAATAGGTGCGATGTTGAGTAAAGGTTTATTGTGTAGTAAATGATTAGGCACTAAACAGTTTGATTCCCTATCAGACCATTCCTCATGTTCTATAAAAATAATGTGTTTGCCAGAAATTGAATCCTAACCTCCCCATTGGAAGCTTGATGCTCAACCACTTGACCTATGCATGTTATTGTGCCATAACTCCTTCATCTCAAGTCAAAATTGAATGAAACTTAGACCGATAGCTTCTTATCATTGAGTAGAGTATTTAAACGCCTTTGAATGTTTTATTTGCTTGAAGTGATAGGAGCTCTCTAAGGCGTGGCTGAGTCGGTTAGATGGTGAGATAAATTTTAAGATGATCATATCTTCCAATTCGTAGCTCAGATTGAGATGCGGTTTCGACCTTGGCGCATGTTCGGACCTTTGGAACATTTTATAAGTGTTTTGAGAACATTATTAGACTATGCTAGATTTTCCCTTAACACTTCATCTTGCCCTTGATTACAAGATGGTACCTTTATTATGCACATTTTGGCTGTTTATGCTCCTTGACATCTTTTCCTATTAACCATGCTATGGGTGAAATTGCCTATTATACTAGTTCATTTGAAATAAACTAGTAAAACAATGTAAGATTTTGTATTCAACATGATTGATTACAATAAGGATCTTGTTGTGTTAGATGTAGCACTAGATCAAGAGTTACATGATATACCTAGGAATTCAATAATTGAAATGTAAGCTTAATCAGTTTACGTAAAGTGCAACTTGTTCGATATCGTTAAATATTAAGGATGACCGAATACCTATGCTTCTAAATCCTCGCTAAAGCCGCTAAATTCCCGCTAAAGCGCATAGTACTCTTCGACCGCTACGCCTTTTCAATTTAGTGCTATTGAACAGTAAATCCACTTAAAGCCCCGCTATATTCCGTTACACTTGCTAAACCAATGATTTTAGCATTTCTTTTAGCAATAATAATACAAAAAGGGTAATTTGACTAGTACTCTTTTAAACTAAATCAACAAATTTGGGTAAAAACCTAAGTTTAAGGCCTAAATGCTCAACATAAGTTAGAAATCTATTTTAGTAACCATGTCAGTTGCATAAATCATGTTATTTTTTATTTTGTTATATAAGATTAAAATATATTTCTTTTTTCCTACATAAATGATGTGAGATTGATTCCAATAAAGCTTTTTGCACCTCCGCTATATCCCTACTTTATCCTCGTTGCAACTTTTCGCACCTCTACCGCTATAGAACTGCTAAGCACATTAATCGCATAACCGAATATATTTATAAAGAGTTCATTATGGTCTTTTAGTAAGGGATTTATTTTGAACGATTCCAACATTAAGAAAGGAAAGAAAATGTACGAGAGTAGATGTAACTTAGACATAGTTGGGATGAAAAGATTGAATGGTCTCCTTCTGCTTCATAAAGAGACATCGAAAAAGACGATTGTGTAAAATACTAAAGACATGTAATGTGGAATGAGAAATGTAATTTATATTCCAAATTTATTTTCTTTAGAAAAATATTTTTTGTAGAAGTTATTTCATTAAGTTCAAGATAACAAATCTGAAAATGATGACTATAAACTGGTTATAGTGAATGAAATAAAATCCCGTAATTGAATGGAGCTTTGTTTGTATCAAAATTGGGCATTACACTCTTCGGGCGTGTTTGAAGAGATTAAAGCGAAGAATATAAAGGGAAAATGAGATAGATCCAACAAACACACCAAAAACAGATAAATAAAAATATGAAAACACATAGATTTAGAGTGGTTCGGCGTTGTAGCCTACGTCCACTACAGAAAATTTGTTGTTTACTAATAACTCTTGCTGATTGCAATTGTTTGCAACAGAACATTCAAGATACAATGAATATTTCGGCGGAGTATCGACGTTCCAGAGTCTAAAATTTCCCTTTTATGGAGGTAATGGGATACTATTTATAGGTGTAGGCTGAAAATATCTCGCTCAGATCTCGGAAAACCCCTTCTCTCACGTGGGTGGGATCACCAGATCGATCCCTTGACATTTGGGATCGATCCATGATCGATACGTACACAATTTGTATCGATCAAAAATAACTCCTTTTTGGCTGAGGTCGATCATAAACCAAGTAGAGGTGGTACGTAAGCTCCTATGAAAATTTGGTGGCATTTGGACTTGTAGATTTTGAGTTATGCTCGATTCATGTTTGCATTTGCAAGACATTGTCGAGTTCATATCGATACCCTTCGTATTAATAGCTTCGTATCGATGCTGGCATATTTCGATCAGAGTAACATAGCTCTATATTCTAGGATCGATCCACTTTTTATGTCGAGTGACCAAGTCTTCTTCTTGAACGTATTCTTGTTTGTGTCGATCCA
This sequence comes from Allium cepa, assembly GCA_030765085.1. Taxonomy (NCBI): domain Eukaryota; kingdom Viridiplantae; phylum Streptophyta; class Magnoliopsida; order Asparagales; family Amaryllidaceae; genus Allium; species Allium cepa. Next base: position 212,451,155 of record CM060934.1, read on the forward strand.
CTGTACCTTACTTCGTATCGAATCCTGATGCTATTTCGTATTTATGGCTTAATGGTCACTTCGTATTGATAGATGGATGATCCTTTTGTATCGAATTCTGATGCTATTTCGTATCTATAGCTTAATGGTCGAACCACATCCACTTAGAGTCATGTCTTTGCTTCCAACGTTAGAGGAAAGAATTGAAGAGTAGACAGTCGAGTTGCGTCCACTTGATACTTCGTGCTCTTCTTGTTAGGCCGAGGAAGAGAGATGAAATGATAGCTCCTAATGACTAGTGAGCGGCAGTCAGTCCTTGATGATTGTGAATTGGGGCTCCGGCCTTGACAAAGTTGGTTTAAGGCATGATTGTTTTGCCAAATCATAGACGCAAGCTGGAGAGTGAATGGTCAAATCATATCCACTTTAGACTTGTGTTTTCAAACAACCTCAAGTGTCTAATGTAGGATTTGATGTGTGGACAGTCACGTCACATCTACCCCTGGTGTGGTTCTGATCTTATTAGGCATCGGAAGAAACATAAATATTTTGACGAGCTTCAAGTATGAGATGGGAAGTGCATTGTTAGGATGTATCACTCCAAGTCATTCTCAGATCTTCAATCAAATTGCATAGGCAGATGAGTAGATGGTCGGTAACATCCATTTTGTACTGGAGTCCTGACCTTGCCGGACTTTTCCACTTTGATTCCTTGCCACCTAGTCAGGGGCATATAGTAGCTGATGAGTAGTTGAATCACACTCGTCACGGTGATACCTCAATGACCCGATCATATTGCGGGGAGGTTATTTGGCACCCAACCTTGAGTACTTAGTTACCTGCACCATTTACAAGTAGTTTAAGTCAAGTTGGCCATATTTCGCAGCATAAATAAAATTGAAATAGAAATAATTCAAAAGAGATCGGATTAAATCTCATTGATAAGTGAAGCAGCGTTATATGTTTGCTGTTGCACTTCGGTCCAACCCTTCTCAGTTGGAAGTCTAATGTAGGTGGTTCAATTTAACCAAAGTTCTTGATTGATAGGGGTTGAGGGTTGTCGAAGTTGTCCTTTCCGGAGCAGTCTTATGGCATTGGCATCCGCGGTAGCCATCTAAAGAAGAGGAGTTTCCTGATTTAGAGTACAGAGTAGGTTCCCTCCTTATCTCGCCATGTTGATCCTTCATCTGGTTCATCAACTCACTATCGGCATGGATATGTGGGTGTAGTTGTTGGCGGTTATCCACCAGTTCTCTTATCAATGTCTGGAAACAAGCTCTTGTGACGACTTTGAGTATTGGTAGCAAATGGCTGTGGATATTGATCAATTCGTTGGTCGTCAACTTCTTTTTTCCCTTCAGCAATATGAGAAGTAGAACTGGTATGTCTAACCACGATTGACAATCTTTTTTGAGGAATGGGGAAGACATTTGCATTTGATGGCATTCATCACCCTTAGTGGAATCCATGCTCCATTCTCACTTCATAAGGTAGTGTCGGGGGTTATATTTCCATAGTATACCGACATGATCATCATGTTGAATTTTCACTGGAAATTTTGCATGTATAATGGTTTCAATGAATAGGTCACGACTGAGGAAGATACTCCAATCGTCATTATCAGGTCCATTTTATGGCTACGAGGTTTCGTAATATTGGTGGATGATGTATGTATAATTGTCCAACGTTTGAGTGGTTGGTAACGCCGATTCGATGGCGATTGGTTAAGATGGGCTCATAGATTGGTGATTGTCCCAAACTTTCGTCCAACCAGGATACCCATATAGGATATTAAGGAAGTTCTCTTGAGGTTGTATGCCATGCTTCTAGTCATATGGAGATGGCATGATAAAGATAGGGCATTTGAAGATGGTTCGGTGGTGACTAGCTAAGCTTTCAGGTAGCAGAGTAGGCAGTGTAGGGCAGTTGTCACATTAGCCATTGTACCATAGTTGTCAATTCAGGCATTTGAAAGCTGGTTAATTGGAGGAAGTTTCAATACACCTTGGAAGCATAATATATTAACCAACTCTAGTTCTTGGCATATTAGCTTGGTTCTCCAGCTTCTGGGAGCACCGTTTGAATAGTAGTTCCTTGCCCATTCCTTGATTGCAATTCAGCATATGTCCCGTTCAGTCGTGGAACGATCAGGAGAGTGGATGGAATCTTCCTTTATTAAATTGAGTTTTGAATTCACTTGGTGGGTGCAATGCGCTGCACCTAGGGGAACGATACAAATGTTGGTGAAATTGAACGATCCGAAAAGTAGACGTCTTGATCGATATGAAAGTTGTTTGATACGAAAGTTGGTCGATGCGAAAATTGATCGATACGAAAGTTGATCGATACGAAAACTGATCGATATGAAAGTTGACCGATATAAAAGTTGACCGATATGAAATTTGACCGATACGAAATTTGATCGATACGAAATTTGATCGATACGAAATTAGTCATCTTTTATGGATATGAAAATATGGATATGAAAATCATTATATTTTCATGTCAAGTGTGGCTCTTCTTAGATCTAGAGCAATCTGAATAGAATAGAAGAACTACTAGATATGAGATATGGATCTTCTTCTTAGATTCTTGCAATCTAAAGATGGTAGTAAATCAAAAGAGCAGGAGAAAAGCTGGGTTTTCTCAGTGAAAGCGCTAAAATGTTTGTACCAAAATTGGACACAACACTCTTCGGGCATATTTGTAAAGTGAAGCATATAAAAGGAAAATGAGGTAGATCTAACAAACACACCAAAAATAGATAAACAAAAGTATGAAAAGTATGTCCATTGTAGAAAGTTTGCCGTTTATTAATAACTCTCGCTGATTACAATTGTTTGCAATAGAACACTCAAGGTACAATGAAGATTTCGGCAAAGATCGGCATTCCAGAATCCAGAAAGTCCCTTTTTTGGAGGCAGTGGGCTGCTATTATAGGTGTAGGATGAAAATATCTCACTCAAATCTCAAAAGACCCCTTCTCCCATATGGATGGGCTCACCAGATTGATCCCTTGACATTTGGTATCGATACGTACACAATTCGTACTGATTAAAAATGACTCGTTTTGGGATGAGGTTGATCATAGACCAAGTAGAGGTGGTACGCAAGCTCCTGTGAAAATTTGGTGGCATTTGGACTTGTAGATTTTGAGTTATGATCGATTCAAGTTTGTAATTGCAAGACATTGTCGAGTTCGTATCGATATCCTTCGTACTGATAGCTTCGTATCGATGCTGGCATGTGTCGATCAGGGTGATGTGACTCTATATTCTAGGATCAATCCACTTTTTATGCTGAGTGACCGAGTCTTTCCTTAAAAGTGTTCTTGTTCATATCAATCCACTGTACCTTACTTCATATCGAATCCTGGTGCTATTTCGTAATGATAGCTTAATTATCACTTCGTATCGATAGATGGATGATCCCTTCATATCGACTATAGTGCAGTCGATTTCATATCAATGACGCCTGGCCTCTTTCGTATCGACCAGTAACGATCGATACAAACCATGTAGTTAAAGGACCAATACGAAGTGTCATTCATTGATGGACACGAAGTGTTGTTAACATGATGGATATGAAACAGCTTCAGTTCGATGGATATGAAGGAAGGTAGTGGGCAATGGATACGAACTACATCTCTCTTGGGGAATGATACGAAATTGCATGGTTACGAATAGAGTTGGTTTCCTCAACCTTGATCGATCAATATCTCGAGTATACTAACTCCGATTGACTCGAAATTTGGAACGTTAGCTTCTGTAGCTTTGCTTGTTGTTTCATATCAATTATAGCTCGATCCGGGCTTGGAAAAAATTTACTGGTATCCATAGTAGACCTGTGCATAACCTATCTTTAGGACGAATTTTCCTTGGTTTCCAGTTAATTTCTTGGTATCACGGCCTTGCCAAATGGCGGGATAACAAACTTTATGTTTCTTACGCTATTACAGTAATGTTGAAAATAGTGGGAGCATACCATATAACACTTCTTAATGGATGCATCAAGCTTTGAAAAATTATTTTCATAAACATACCAAATATTATTTGTGAAGTAATAATTGTTTTCGGTATTGACTGAAATAGACACAGTCTTATTTCAATTTAAATATTATGAATATTCATAATATGATAAAACTATAATAATGATATTTGATATCATAACAAAACGATTTATTAGAAATACAAAAGAATCCAAAATTTTGCGATTATTTTGGAATTTGGACCAAGCTATAATTTTGAGAGATAATTCTTTAATCATGCAATTATGAATCATATGTTACTGTTGAATTATATCTCAAATGATTACACCCATTCAGTGAAAGCGACATAAGAGTTGGTGAACACTTAGGATTAATACATATAAATGTATGTAGTCATAGGTCTAATCATACTAAAATGGTTCCATATATCATTAAATTGACCGATGAATTATATGGACACATGTATTTGATATACATATAGTATGTCTATGATTAGTTCATAAAATGTAAAATGGAAGTACATAACATGATGTGCAAAATAAAATAAAATTGTTCGATTTGATCGAATAAGTGGGTGTATTGGAATGGAGTTCCAAATGTACATAAAATTATTAAGGTTTAATCCTCCATATGTAACGTAATGATGAATCAATAAGAAATAATTGAAATTTTTTGGACAAAGTATGGTTGATGATGAGCAAAGTTGAGTAACTTCTTTCTGCAAGCATGTGTAGTTAAAAGTTAGTGCATAAGGTTAAGTTTAATTTCATCTAAAACAAAGTCTACAAAATCATATAAGATAAGAGCTAATTAAACAACCCTTGCATATCCTAAGTCAATTAGTTGATAGGTTGTGTGAATTGAGAGACTGCATGTAATACTTATTCGTGAGGTATCTCGTGTGGACCACCCCAAATGGGTTTGGGACCAATCAATGATTAACCAGTTTATGTTATAAACATATTTTCATAAGCTTAGAAACCAAATTATTCTTATACATATATACAGGAAAGTCATATATTTTTTATGAATACTTATTCTGTTGCACTGAGAAAAATTGTTATTTTAAGAAACGTTAACTTTACGATGAAGGAACTGCTTTTAGAAATTATTGATAGTAAAATAGATTTGTATGCAGTTGACTTATAATTTAGAAAAAGAAAATTTTATGTGCTAACAGTAGACTTAAAAATGGATAATGAGGGGGTAAATGAGCAACTATAGTAAATAACTCAGGATCTAAAGTGGTTCGATTAAGCTTAGCTACGTCCACTATCACTACAACAAAATTACATTTCAGTACAATCATTTTCAGTATTTTCATATTAATTGTGATTGATGTTGTTTCACGGAACGCCGAGAATCATTGCCGCCTTTTACTCTTTATATTTTAACATAAAAAAAATTATTTACCCATTTTAGTTGTCGCCCCTCTCTAAAGATTCCATTCGCTTCATCGACTTCAATCTGCTTCGGACTTTGATTTTTTTCAGGTGGCGTTGAGCTTTACTACCGCTCTGTCATTCGTAGGTGCTTTGATTTTGATAATTGCCTAGGTTAATGAATTAAATTATGTTTATTTACTTCATTCAGTTTTAGATTTATTGATTTGTAGATTTTATTTTTCATCCTACATCAGGCACTTCACCTTAAATCGAACTTTGTCCTATCATTTTATCGAAATTCATATAGACGTCAGAAACTTGGTGAGATTTTTTTCTAACACAGGTTCCATTTGATTGCTGGCACAGTTGATTCTCTATTATTTTTCGTTTCTCTATTTTAATGGCTTATAAAAAAATTCTGAAGGTGTTTGATATTCAATGTGTTATAATATTTATCTTACCATCTCAATTTCTTGATGCACTTGGTTATGAATATAGGAATTGTAAATCTATGTTTAAATATAAGATTTTACTTTTCCATTGAGCGATATCATTCAATCAATCAATAAAATATCACAGCTCTTTAGAAAAGTAAGGAAATATCGTATAATCTTTTATATATTTTTGTGAAGATCGTTATATTGCATACATTGTAAATTTTCATCGTGTTCGGTAGAACCTAAGGATCATTTAGTACCCGGGCTAGATATGATTAGGAAGACAACTATTAAGGTAACGAAGATTCAAAAATTTATAAAGGAAGTGCAGAATAGGCATAAGAGTTATGTAGATGAGAGACGCGGAGATTTTGAATTCTCCGTTAGAGACTTTGTGTTCATAAAGGTTTCTCCAATGAGGAATATTGTTCGGCTTAGAAGGGCAGGAAAGTTGACCCAAAGATCATTTCCAATACTAGAGAGGATTGGTACACTTGCTTATAGAGTCAAGTAAACGATTAGGCTATCTGGAGTGTATACTATGTTTCATGTATCACATTTGTGTAAGTATATGCACGATCCTTCTTTGATAGTAGAAGAATCGCAGCAAGAAGAGCTAGAGATTGAGCCTAATTTGAGTATACTGAGGCAACCTGTTTACATTGTTGAGCATGATACAAAGAAATTGAGGACGAAGATTGTAAAGTTAGTAAAAGTGCAGTGGAGCGATGATGCTTGGGACGAGACTTGGGAAACTAAGGATGGTGTGAGGGAGTCTTATCCTAAATTGCTTCTTTATTAGCGGTTTCTTATTATATTATAGCTTTTGTTGTGTACTCACCGCCTAAGGTAGAGTCACTTAGTATGCATCTTAGAATGTATTTTGGTCTGCATGCAGTTTTAGCAGTACTTTATATATGTACTTGTTTCTTCTATTCAGTTGTATTGTCTTTTTTGATTGGATTTTGAGGACAAAATGTCTTAAGTGGGGGATAACGTAGTGACCCATAATTTTGAACACTTTGTCTTTTAATATCGGAACTTTTGAAATATGGTTAGGTGTTATAAAATTGATTTTATAACCTTGTTAAACTCCTTTTAATTGATAACTAATGATAGAAAACTTGTTTTTGAATTTTTTTATAAAAATAAATACTTTGAAGGAATATCGATAATATGACTGAAAATCGTTTATCAATACACATACTTATATTCAATATAGGTTGTTCAAACTTTGTGTACATGTCTAAATAAAATATGAAGTCACTAATAGCTAATAAAAATAATTTGAGTCAATATGGTTAATTATTTCACTCTTAAGAGCTTCTAGAAGGTCAAAGGAAGGAGATATTTGGTGTATATACTTTCTTTGGCTCATGAGGTGGAAAGTAGGTCACATGGAGGGGAGTGGGCTTTGGCCAAATACCTAAGGGTAAATGGGTCAAATTCAAAGCAACTTAACCCAAACCTTATCAAACTCTAGTATACGGCATAAAATATCATTGTAACAAATATTATTAACTTGAATCTTAAAGAAAGGAGCAAAACATCCCCATACAAGCTTGGGCCGTGAGCATTTATAGGAAAAATACTGCCTAGGCCGTGAGCAAGTGTGAAGGGAAGGAGGAATTTTGGAGTTAATTTGGGTAAGGTAGGAAGTGGTTGCAATATAGAGACTTGTGCTTGGTTGTGAGGTTGGAAAAGGGTAAGCAAACTCACTATTTTAGTGTATATGAAGTGTATAATATGCTTGTTTAAATTATAATATGATGCTTAACTATATATTGTTATAACTTTTGTGATTCTTGTTTTGCAAAGCACATGGCATATGTAGATTGTGTATTTGGAGTTCCATGACTTCCTATGACTTTTTACATAGCCTTGGCATGATGCACACAAGTTTGGTTAGACTATGGTTGAATGGGATTTGAATATCGAATCAGTTTTATAGTAAATAATCGCTATAGAAGCACTTCGAAATGCCTTACTTTGTTGAATTTATATAATATTTTCCCTAGGGTTTTTTTTTGACATGAATATGGTTTATATTGAGTATATTGTTTACTGCAAAAAGATTGGATCTTCAAATAATCCTTGTCATATTGAAAAATGCCCAAACTTTATAGATATTAAAATTGCCCAGCCATAGCCTTTTAAAGAACACATAACAGTAGCACTTTTTGGCCCCCGTAGTAGATTTGAACCCTTTTTGCAACATTCTAGAAATGCTATAAATTGTTGTTTCCAACTTTAGTTGGTTTAAAATGACTTTCAATTTAAGTATTTTTCTGCAATCATTTTAGAAGTATTTAATAGCTTATATTAGAGTATTTAAAAGTGGTTTGAAATTTAAATATAATTTTAGTAATTAATTATGAGTTATTAAAGTAGAGGGCTTATTTTACTAAATGAAAACATGCTTTTTTTGAAAAAACATTCAATAGTTCAAAATTGGCAGTTCACCACATTACTTCTCCATGTCCTCTCGTCCATTATGCTCTTACTTCGGTCGCTATCACCCCTCAGTTGACTTCGACTTCGTCTCTTGTTTCCTTGCCACCTCAGCCAGCTGTACTGCCATCACCTCCTCAACAAAAACCTCTTCCATCAACTTCCTCTGTTCCTCTTCCTCTTTCAGTTCCTATTGATTCTTCGAGACCCTCACGGTCTTTTGTAAGCATGTCTATTCGTCTTTGGATTGCTCAACCCAATTTGGATGGACCGCTCTCTTTAAATCAAAGCCAAGGAATGCTGGAGATTATGTTCCTTGAACATTCTCTCCGCGTAAGCATGAAATGCTCTTCTTCCTCCTAATGAGGTGGTGGCTAAAGGTAATCACTATTGGAAAGATCATCTTGTAAGTTTTTTTCTTGGAGAACAAACTATCCTATGTTCCCTTAACTTACTTGAAAAAACTATGGAAGATTAAAGGAAGCGTCTGAATGAAGTATGATAACCATCTATTCTTTTTTGAATTTTCCAATAACGTGGACGGATTCAAGGTGTTGGAATCTGACTCGATTGTGATTAGAGGGAAAAAATTTATAGTTAGGAAATGGGATACTAATATTATTGATCCTTAGGAGAACAATAAATCTGTCCCAGTTTGGATTCAACTCTCTAACATACCAACCATATACTGGTCTCTTGAAATGACCCATCTTTCATCCCACAGAAAGACGCATCATTATTAAGAAAGAAAGGGATAGAAAAGAGAAAAGATAGAGAAGAAAGAAAGAAACAACATTAGAATCTCAACAGCGGAAGGAATAAAATATATTAATCACATAAATATTACATAGTATAATATACATCAGAGTTACACAGCTTATACAACACATACTAAACAGTTATATACACCTGTCTAGTTATATAACTCAATATACAATACAGATATCAACACAGAGATCAACACTGTGGAACCACTATCTATCTACAACGCCGAAGCCTCCTGCTCCATATTTCCTCGAGAATTCGTCAAAGTTAACCTGAATCCCTTGGCTACTCATAAAAATTTGAGCACCCAAGAGTTTAATAAAACAGAAATAAACTCCGGGTCAGACATGGGTCTGGTGTAAGTAAATGGGTTAAAGTTGCTTAACTTTAAAAACTTTTAAAAACAAAGGTATCACGTAAGACTCCCCACACATAAACATGGGTAAGTTTTTACCTTACGCTGACCAAAACTTTGATAGGAAATTCTGTGATATTATAATAGGGTCTAGGGTTTTCAAGTAAACAAGAAATAGCTAAAATTGTTACATGATTAAATTCCAACGTACTAGCCACAAAGTGGGTTATACAATCAAAATCGTAAGGGCACGTAGGAAGAATGAGTTTCCATCAATGGCAGGGCTACTGGAGTACCGTCCGTCATAGTACATGGCCTAGATCACCGTACCGAGGATCCACCCTAAATCCCCTACAACACAAGGCTGGAACCATCCCTTACTAGACAGTCAAGACAACTCCGGCAGTTGGAGCTCAACAACAGCCCACACAACCGAATAAAAAGGACCTCTAGATAGGGGGAAATATCGTCCTACTTGGGTGCTACCCACTTAGCCCTGCTACACCTTCCCTGTTTTAGCCATTCCCGGTTGATGAGGCTTGAGGCTACGATTACCTTTATAGAGCAGATCTATCTTAGAATGCTCATCGTCCACCCGATAATGTTCTGAAAGCATTCAATCCATACAAGTTCATTTCGGGTTCGAACGAAACCGAAGGCATTATCTCGTTACACTCATTTTGGAATCACCCTCGAAGTTTACGACGATGACCCTTGCACTCTGAATCTTCATCTTCACTTGAAATTCACGACCTATCGTTAATTTGGATCGATGTGGTTATCGGATATCCAAATCTGAAAACCCGATCCCGGTCTCATCGAAATCCAAAACGCCATCTTTTAGGTCCAAATTGTTTTAAAGTTAAAACAACTAAATTCTATTATCTATATTCACATAGATAGATTATTTACAACTTTACAATAGATAATCCACATTATCATCACAAATAGATAATCCACATTATCATCATAAATAGATAATCCACATTATCATCACAATTCAACCAAAACACCCAATATCACATAGCATCACTTATCTCATATCTGAAATCTCAAATCATTCAAGGCAATCAATATCATTCAACATCCATAATAAATGATTTATTAATCACCATCTATAATTAATTTAAAATGAATTAAATTAGTTACTTCATCTCTAATTAATTTAAAATAAATTAAATTAATTGCTTTCATCACATAAATCTTGCTTACATAACCATTAATTAATTTCAAATCAATTAATTAATCATATTCTATTCATTTTAATCGATCATCCTTGATTAATTACTTTCTAATTACTTTAAGTAATTAGCCTTTAATTAATTTCACAAATTAATTATCCTTAACCATTTACAGTAATTAACCTTTAATTACTTTCATTAATTAATATTTAATTACATTAATTAATTATCCTTAATTAATTATTTCCACTAATTAATTAATTATAAGTAATTATATTGATCCTTAATTATTTACATTAATTAATTACATATATAAATCAACCTCAATTAATCATAAACAGTAATTACCCTTCTGTAATTACTTACTCAATTAATTAACTCCTTAATCAATTATATTAATCCTTTGATTAATTACACCAAGTAGTTAATCCTTAATTACTTCTACTAAGTAATTACCCTTTAATTACTTCTCATTAAGTAATTCCCTTTAATTAATTACATCTAGTAATTAACAAAAATTACTTCGCTAAGCAATTACATTTATTAATCTCATTAAGTATTTATACTTAATTGATCACCAAGAGATTATCTTTAATTAATTAACAAATTAATTACAATTGGGTAATTCATCCCTTAATTACCCTTAAAATAAATAAATTAAATCTTTATTTACAGATACAATTGGGTAATTCATCCCTTAGTTACCCTTAAAATAAATTAATTAAATCTTTATTTACAGATTAATTATTCCTTAACCCTTAATTAATAAACCTTAATTATCAATTAATACAACTTAATTACAAATTAAGTACTTCTTAATTACCAGTTAATCAATCCTTAATTAACAGTTAATTAACCCTTAATTAGTCTTTAATTATAGATTAATTATCTCTTAATTATTAGTTAATAAAAAATAATTATTAATTAACAAAACTTAATTATTAATTAATAAAACTTAATTAAGTATTTCTTAATTATCATTTAATCAACCTCTAATTACTTAATTAAGTAATTTCTAATTACAAATTAATTAATCTCTAATTACTCAAATAATAATCCTTAATTACAATTTATTAACCATTAATTAATTAATTATAACCCTCAAGTATAAATTAATTAATCCTTAATCATTAGTTAATTAAATTAATTAATTATTCTTAATTAATTATTTAATTAACCTTTTATACTAAATTAATTAATAAATTATACTCAAATTCTAAATTAACTTGATTAATCTCAAATAAATAAAACTTAAATCCTCTTAAGATAAATCATAATTATCTTAAGATAAAACCTTATTTTATTTATGCCTTAATTATTATTAAAACATTTTATTTAAAAATATAACTTTACTTAATTAAATCATTAATTAAGTTTTAAAATACTCATTCAACTTGATAAATTAAAGTTACAAATCACAACTTACTTATAAATGCTTTTAAAATATTATCAAATAATAGTTTTTAATCTATTTCTAATTTAAATTAATAAGCTTGCTTTTTATAGAATCTTTAAAATTTCATTTCTACTTAAGTTTTAAAATAACTTTAACTTTATTTCACAAAAATTTAAATTAAACAAAACTTCTTAAAAAATGCTAAAGAAAACAACTATTATATAAGTAATTATAAAAGAAAGTTTAAACTAATTTCATTTTTTTTAAATTTCAAAAACCAAGTTACAAAACTCTTTTTAAAATTTGCTTAATACTTGCTTCGGGGCAAACTCGAAGATCACTCGGGTCTAACCCGTGTTCCCTTCCATTTCAAAATTTTAGTTAGTTTTTAGTTGAAGTTTTAAATTATAAAACCTGTAACAAAAAACTATTAACAAGTTTTAAAACACTCAAGCATTATTCGAGTTTAAACTTGAGCGAACATCATACAGACTCGAGTTACAATCCAAAATTCCTGATTCTTACTTCGAGCAAATCCCATAATCCAAAATCACAACCCAAACCCAAAACACTGACACGAGAACCACCTCGTGCACATGCACCATCGCCGGCGATAACTCCGGCCATCCACTGCACTCACAACACAACGACCATCTAAGCAACAATCCTCTCCGATCATCAAAATACAAACACACGCCCTCGATCAAAAACAGGCTATGCAGATGAAACTGGAACCGGTACTCCTCACCAGAAACGCCTTGAACAGTCTACTTCGATCACCGGAGCGCCAGAAATTCTGGCCATATCTTTCTAATCCTTCCATGCTGCTACACCCCAAAAACGATGCAACTCGATGCATCAGAGACGCCTCTACGGCCATACCTCCATACCCAACAAAATTAGGTTTAAAAACCTAAATCCCCTACTCAACACCGCCTCGACGATCTGGAACACTTCCAGATAATTTTCTCAAACACACCGCAACCTCTTCCACCTATAGTAGAAACCCCGAGACTTCTCAACCTCTCGATCGCCAGAGGTAGCCTCAACATCCATTTCCAGACAATCCCAAATTGCTAACTCAAAACATTATTAAAAATTGAGATTTTAGTTTTAAAAATCCTAACTCTCATAGTGGATTCGAATTATAATCTTGAAAAAACAATTTATGATGTTTGAACTTTAGCATATTTTGAATTTTTGCCTGTAATTCTCAAATTTCCAAAGAAACTTTGTTTTGATTTACTTAAAACTATTTTAAGATTTAAATCTTGTTAGAACTAACATCTTTTGTTTAGAAACTATTTTCTAAAATGAATCAGAGGGATGAGAAACGATTCTTGAACATATATAATGCCTGTAGCCAAGAAACAATCTTATATGTCTGATTTTTCAAACATGCACAGCCAATTCACTCACATGCATACACAAAATTTAAACAGATTCAAGCAAATTTTCAACCTACTTTAGACATATTTCAAACAACAGCTAAATCCAAATTTTAAAGGATTTATTCACAGTTTCGAAATGATGAACAGAGATAACAGTATACATAGCATATACATTGCAATATTCAGACATATGCAAACAATATATATATATATATATATATATCAACATTGATGATTTAATCAAGCAATCAGATTTAAGACAAAATATAGTTAAGTTTACTCACCTTTTTTCGAAAAGCAGAGAGTTGTATTTTATTTTATTTTTTTGAAACAGGAACTTGAAAACTTTGAATTGCAGAGAGCTTTAAAAACTGAGATGAAGCTTTGAAAAACTAGAATGAACTTCAGATTTGAAAGATTCTTTGATTTCTTTAAACTGAGATGCTAATGCTTGAAGAAAAACCATGCTTGAACTTGAGTTGAAATGCTACAGCCCTTGATTAATTTGCTTTGAAAATGGGTTACAGGTTTTGGAAATTGCTTTGAGAATTGTTGACAGGATTTGGTCTTTGCTTTGAGAATTTGATGACAGGTTTGCTTTTGATTTGAGAAATGAATTAATTATAGGATTGTATTTGAGCTTGAAGAATGTTTACAGGGAAATGACTCTTTCTGGTTTGTAAAGTGGAACAGTTTGAATTTCTTTTGAGTTTTGAATTGAGAAGAGAAAAGGAAATAAGAAATGAAAATGTATGTTTATATAACTAATTTATGATTTTATAAAAATTAAGAAAAATAACATACAAAGGGTGACACTTGTCATATACCCTATTTAATTTCTCAACACATGTTACTAAGGATTGTTTATAAATTAACACATGTATTCATTCATTTTTATATAATTTTAAAATGGTTTTAAAAAGCCTTTATATAAATATCCTAATGAATTAATACATTTCTAAATTAATAAATGCCTTTTCTAAATTTATAAAAATAAAACCTTTAAAAGAAAATAAAAATAAAATCAATCATGTTTCAAACAAAATCATATATAGTGTATTCAATCCATTTATAAATGTAAATATAAAACTTTTGTATTTATTTACTATTTAAATAAATACTTTCATAATTTATATAAATAAATTCTTTAAGGAAAAAGAATATAAAACAAATTATATTCAAATGAAAACTTTATTCGTATATTTTTATATCCAACTATTTCAAAATAACTATCCTTTAAATTCAAATTTAAATCCAAATATTAAATTCAATTTCAAATTTAAAAATCCAATTTAAAAATCAACTTAAACACACACACACACACACATATATATATTAATTTAAACAAACACATTATTAAATTTGAAAATAATAATTCTATTTTTAAAATTAACTTAAATAAATATATATACATATATATTTAAACAATACTTATTTAAATTTGAAAATAATAAGTCTATTTAAAATTCTATTTATAAAACATCCAAATTGAACTTGTAAAAATAATTATTCCATTTAAAAATCTATTTATACTATCATTAAAATCATCACATTATATTGATTAAAATAACAATTTACCAATTTTAAATAAATAAATAAAGAGATTATCACATTTAAATTGCTTAAAATTCCGGGATATCACATGGAATAATTATTTTTACAAATTTAATTTGGATGTTTTATAAATAGAATTTTAAATAGACTTATTATTTTCAAATTTAAATAAGTATTGTTTAAATATATATGTATATATATTTATTTAAGTTAATTTTAAAAAAAATAAATAAAGAAATTATCACATTTAAATTGCTTGAAATTCCGGGATATCACATCTCTCATGGGCATCATTGTGTTGTGAAATAGGTGACTTGATTTGCATTGATAAATCAACTTAAAGAAGGGAATGATTTGTCTATGCTAAAGCTTTTGGTGGATGTAAGTCCTGATAAGCTTCTGCCTGATTGAATTGCGGTAGTTACTAATGCTAAATTGAATAAAACAGGTTTTGTAGATGTTACATATACCATGCAGCCAGATATATGTACAATTGGCAAGGTGTTTGGACATGTCATGGACATGTGCACGCATAATACAAGTAATGAAGCAAAAGCCCAGGTTGTTCCGAGCGAAAGCTGTTGTGGCAAAGGGTAAAACCAAAGTGTTGGGTATTATATAAGGCAAACAAAACAACTCCTCTGTGTCTAAGCCAATTAACTAATGGGTTAGAGTGAAAATAAAAGGTAAAAGAACTACTATCAATGATGCCGAAGGGTCAAGAATACGAACTAACAATATGCTTAATGTTTTTAGTACTGAAATGGAGGAGACAATTGAGAATGTAAACTTTTTGGAAGTGATAGATGAAGATACTAGTTCTATTCAAAAGCTTATCCTAAATGCTTCTGAAGTAGGGACTAATATAGTTAATGATATGGATACTCATGCATAGAAAACTCATGCACAAGATGATCTAAGTAATGATACACGTCTCCAGGACGTAAATGCTTCAACCTCTGAGCCTATTATCACTTTTTCTGTTCTTAATGATATCTTACCATTAGAAATGAATGTTCACTCTCCCACCTCTCCATCTAACAACTCGAGAACAGTAATTACTATCACAAGTCCTTCTAATATTATAGGACTTGCTCTGACTCATGATATTACTTAGCAGTGATAATGACAAAGGTATTGCATATTCCAAAGAGAGGGTGGTTCCTGCGAAAAGCTCCTCCACAATCATTTATTCTACTCCATCAACCAGGTCATAGAAAAGCAAAAACAAATCTAATGCTATCGATGATAGATAAGATTTGCTTTTGGAAAATTAGAGGAGCCCACATCTCATCAAAGTAAGTGGAGATAAGAAATTTGATCCACAAAGAGAACATTCATCTTATTTTTCTACCTGAAACTAAATTAAACATGGAATTAACTTTGGCTGCATAGAGATTAATTCCTCTATTTTAGAAAATGGAAAACAACTAAAATCAAGCTCCATATGGCAGACTATTGGTATTCTGGAATCCTAACACCTTCAATTTGGAAAATTTAATATCTAACAGACAATTCATTCACTTTAAAGTTACTCACATAACATCCAAAACAATTTTTCTCGGTACTTACGTTTATTCTAACAATAATCTGAATGGTAGGAACCAATTCCTTGGCTATCTCCCATCTCTAAAATCTACCCTCCCTTGGTTAATCCTTGGTGACTTTAACTATATGTTACACTCTACTGACAGACTCGATGTTAAGGAATTATCTCTAAATGATATCAGTCCTCTTAATGAAGCTGTTGAGCCTTCAGAACTCATATCTGTACCTTCCATAGGCCCTGGTTATACTTGGTCTAACAAAGTCGTTTGGGAGTTCGCACCTTCTCCAAGTTGGATAAAGTCTTTTTTAGTTATGAAGCTATGAGCTTGTGGAGCACGCTCATTTGCAATGTTCTTCTTCCAGGACTGTCTGACCACTGCCCTATTATGCTAAACTGGAGGCTGCTAGGCCTCAAGGTCATATTAATCTTCAAATTTTTTGATGCTTGGGCTGATCATAAGGATTCTCTACCTCTTGTTGACTCTGTTTGGAAAAAAGTACATTATGGGTAATCATATGTATGTTCCAAAAGAAACTTAAGGCAACTAGACTTGCATTAAAGGTATGAAGTGTATTAAAGTTTGGCTCGGTGTCCAAACTGTCCTTTGAGAAAAGAAATAATCTGGATAGTACTCAACAATTTCTATTCCTAAGTCATAAAGACAAAATGTTGCAAGATAGAGAGCATGATCTTCCCTCTTTGCTTAACAATGCCTTGCTGTTTGAAATAGATATAATTAGAAAAAAGTTGAGGGATAAATGGGAAACATTTGGTGACAAAAATAAGGCTTTCTTCCACTAGACGTTAAAGTGTGCTAATTTTAGGAAGAATATTTTAAATATCACTGACATGGAGGGAAATCCCTTTTTTTGCTCTAAATGACATTGGTAAATGCTTTGTTAATTATTATCAGTATCTTCTTGACACGGATCAAAATGACTTCAATCTATCTTTGTTAAATGATACAGCTCTTCCTAAAATCTCTAGTACCCAAGCTCGGTTATTAGTTGATGATATCACTGAGGATGAAATGACCAAGGCTATATTCTCTGTCAATTCTAAAAGCTCTAGTGGGCCTGATAGTTTTGGTAGTTTCTTTTAGAAAAACTTGGAACATTATCAAACTGGACTACTTCAAAGCTTTGAAAAACTTCTTCAATTCAAGCAAACTAGTGGCCGATATTAATGCTACTAATTTTTTCCTGATCCCAAGAAAGGAAAACCCAATTTTAGTTAGTGACTTCAGACTAGTCGCGTGCTATAATGTCATCTATAAGTGTATATCTAAAATTTTAACCTACAGGATGAAAGCTATTCTCTCATCTTTAATCTCTCCTAATCAATGTGCATTCATTAATGGGAGGAATATTCGGGACAATATATTGTTGACTCATGAACTCTTTGACTATTCTAGATCCTATATACTAGATGTCTAATGAAAATAGACTTTAAGAAAGCCTTCAACTCTATTTATTGGAATTCCTTATTTCATATCATCCTTAATATGAATTTCCTAAGCCAATTCTCTTCATGGAACAAAACCTATATTTCTACAGCTTATTTATCTATTGACATCAATAGGGAGAACCATGGGTATTTCAAGACTTTTAGATGTCTAAGGCAAGGATACCCGATCTCTCCTTCCTTATTTGTTATGATTATGGAAGTATTAACTAGAGTTTTCTCTAGATCAGTATAGGATAAAAGATTCTTATTGCATCCTTCTCGCAACATGTTGTTTGGAAATTTCAATTGATTTGTACTAACTCCAAAACCGCAGCGGAATACTAAAGCGCAGAAACAATCATAAGAAGGATATAGCTTGTCGATGAATTATCAATCACCAATTCAATGAAAAATAATCACAAAACAAAGAAATACAGAAGAGTAGAAAACACAAAGATTTAATATGCTTCGGTCAAATTTCCTACGCCCACGGACCCAGCAACTATTTTTATTTCACTGAAGAAAGAGAGTACAAAAGAGAGAGATTACAAAATTATAGGTAGTAGTGGAGAGACTAACATGTAATTACAAGTTGAATAATCAATTTATCCAAAGACTTGTTTACACTCAAAACCCCTAATTGATTGACTGTAGAAATTAGGATTTACTGAATAAGAGAATAATGGTGGATGCTCTCTCACACTCATATGAAGATGAACTTCCTTCATTTAAATAGGCTTGAGAATGAAAGGTTGCTTGGAGATTAAGAAAATCAATTTCCTGATTACCCAAATATCTTTCCAAATTACATGATTTGATTTTAGTACAAATAGACCGCGTGATCTTGGTTTCCATATTTTTCCTTTGATTGATTGATTCTCCATGCCTAATCAATTATTTCTTCATATAAAAAAATGCACCGACTAATTAATTGATTGGGTAATTAATTAGCTTCCTTCCAATATATCCTCTCATATCTTTCCATATGCAAGCCAAATTAATTTATTGATCGAAATTAATTATTTTCTTGTATTCTTTGTAAAATATTTGAATCACATAAATTCAACACTCCACCTTGATTCAAATTAAACAATCTCTCTGCATCACCACATCTCGACAAATTATTGGGTCTACATCAACAAGCTCAATGTGAACTAGTTTGAGAAATATTGCACAAACAGAGCTTCCAAATCTTTCCCAAGTACAAGAAAGACAGTGTGCACATCAACAAACAAAATGCGTATGAGCAAATACCAAAATCCTTCAACAAATCCGACGTTAGAGACGAACTTATAGATACTAAGCTTCGAGAAACCAATGGAGATTTAACAATGCGCTCCATCTTTTTCATTTCAAATTGAGTGAGGACATACTTAATATTATCTACTCCAATCTCCTCCATAAGAATTTTGCTAGACTTTCCTAAGTCAACATCAGCAGACTCACCAACAAGCTCCACGACATTCAAAGCATAAGATGAAGAATCGTCGCTGCAAATATGCTTACAAATAGGGCCAACTAAATCAAAAGGCCTTTCCAGCAAGTGAGCTCCACCTAGAGTCTGAACCTCTGTAATATTCTCATCAACCATAGTATCATCGAAAATATCAATATCTCTCCGAATATGGAGATAATTTGATGACTCCAAATGTGTTTGACAATTTTATGTTCTCCTAATGTCATCACTTGATAAAGGCTCCACCTTCAACAAAGACCTCTCATCAAATATCGTATGTCTGCTAGTCACAATTCTCCTAGTTGTTTTACACCACAACCTATACCTCTTCACTCCTTCTCTATAGACTAACAAAATATGCTTGCTTTCCCTGAACTTCAACTTATTATTCTCTCATCTTCTAAATAAGTTGAACAACCAAACACTTTAAGGAATAAATAATCAACAGGCTCACTTTTTCATATCTCTTCCAGGATCTTCATATCTATGGCAATTGAAGGTGTATGGTTGATGAGAAATATTGCCATAGATATCGCTTCTGCCGAAAATCCCTCTTCTAGACCTGCAATCGTTCTCAAGCTCGTAGCTCTCTCCCATAATATCGGACATATGCTCTCCGCCACTCCATAACAACGTGACTCATTAGAAATAAAAAAAATCTCTAATTACATGCTCAGACGCACAATATTTAGTGAATTCCTGTGACACAAAATTCACTACTATTTCCAACTTTGAGAACCTTCAAACGCTTCCTCGACTGCTTCTCTACTAAGATCTTCCACTTACAAAATTGGGCAAACATTTCGTCTTTGGCCTTTAAGAAATAGACGCAGACCTTACGTGAGAAATTATCCACAAATAAGACGAAATAACTGGCTCCACCAAAAGATGCAGCTGGGGTGGGCCTCTGCACATAAGAATGAACATACTCTAGAAACTCTATAGCTCTAGGTCTTCCAACATCAAATGTGACATGCTTTTTCTTTCCAAAATAAAAATCTTCACAAGAGTTAGGCTTCGAATGACAAACATCATCAATCAACCCACACTTCTTTAATACTTCAAGACTCTCCTCATCAACATGACCTAAACGAAGATGCTATAACTAAGTAGAATCTGAAATACTAGAATCGGTAGAAATTACCGACTCTTCTAAGACCGTCTCTCCATGAAGCACATAAATATCATTAACTCGCACCCCTTTCATCACTACCAAGGAACCCTTCGCCACTCTCAAATTCTCTCCATCTATTATTATCCTCATACCGGGTCTACTCAAAGCTTCAACTGATAACAAACTTCTACACAGTATCGAAACATGCCTAACATTCGTGATAGTCCTAATAACATCGTCATGCATCCTAAACCTCACACTTCCAATGCCCACAACATGACAAGATATGTCATTCACGATATGAACTTCTTCGCCATCAATCTTCTTATAACTGACAAAACAGCTCATATCTGGCATCATATAACAAGAGGCTTCAGAATCAGTTACCCAACTTGTAGGCTCTAAAGGTGAAAATCTGCCTGAAAATAATGATGTACTACTATCATTTCTATCTGCATATGATCTAACTGCTGCCGCAGCTGAAGCTTTCTCCTTCTTCTCTCTTCTTTCCAAGAGCTGAACAATCCCATATGAAATGTCTCTTTTCTTACAATAATAACAAGCACCTCTTTTAGGACTCTTGAAATGGGACTCATACACATCTCTACCTTCAATGTGCTCTTAGCATCTCTTACTCTAGATGAACGAAGTTGTTGTTGAAGAACACCATCATTAGTCTTCACCTACCATGTCCCTAAAACTCCTTTTCTAACAAATTTGGCGATGCCATAATTTTTCATACCACTACTAAAAGAATTAGCCAATGGTAACTAATCTAAAACAAGACAGCTAGCTCTGATACTTAGATGTTGCCCGAATTGTATTAGAGTGAGTGCATAGATTGGATTATGATTAGTTCCACATCGCAAGATATTCTAAAAAAATTATCATATATATAGGATTGCTAGCATGTAACAACAAGGGATTCTTTTTGTTACAAATAAATATTACCATGAAAATATATGTGCTCTAGGAGGATATAGGAATATCCAATCAGGACACGGGCACCAAAAGAGCTTCGTTCAATAGTCTTGCCTCTTATACACTAAACGAAGTACGTGTAGCGGAAGATGCGAGGCGGTACCAAAAGTTTCAACATAGTATCGGAGCTGATGGTTCGATGGGACCAATATGATGCAGCATTGACCTAAGTATGCTCCAGTATGTGGTTTAAGCTCGGGATCCTCATTAAGGTGTAGTTATAACTTAGAACACGACCTACTCCAACAGTGGAAAAGAGAACTCTTTGTAAAATAGCTTGGCCCAACTGCTGGAGGTGGTAGCGACCTAATCTAAACTGCTGGAGGTGTTAGCAACCTTATCCAAGTGTTTGAAGACTCTGTACAGTTTCATGTTGAATTGAGAAAATACTTGCTAAGGTGGAGATCTGTTAGGTGTGGCTCGCATTGTATTACAGTGGGTGCATATATTGGATTATGATTAGTCCCACATCATAAGATATTCTAAAAAGAAATCAGCATATATATGAGATTGGTAGCATGTAATGATAAGTGATTCCTTTTGTTACAAATACATGTTACCATGAAATATATAAGCTCTAGGAGGATGTAGGAATATCCAATCATGACGCTGCCACCAAAGAGCTTCGTTCAGTGGTTTTGCCTCTTCTACACTAAATGAAGTGCGCGCATAGTGAAAGATGCGAGGAGGTGCCAAAAATTTAGAACACAAGAATTCTATGCCGACTTCCCTATTATTTTCCAATTACTTGATTGTTTTTTCCAAACCTTCTAATTCTTCTATTGAATGCAATAAATCCGGTCTTCTGCATTTTCATAAGCTAACCGGTCTAAGTATCAACTCTTCTAATCTTACATTGTTATAGCTAGGATGTCTCTCCCTACCTAGGATATTCTTATTCAATATTCAGGGCTGACAAAGCTAAAGGTAGGCAAGTTATACTTAGGTATTCCTTTAATCTCTGCTAGACTAAATATAGCTCAGTGTTTACCTATACTCGAGATAATTACTGCTAATTTAAATATGTGGATCAATAGAGTTAAGTTTTTGGATTAAGATGATTTATAGAAATAAGATGAAACAGATTGTTTTATTTTACTGAGAGAAAATGAAATAACTACTTGATACATACATATAGCTTTTATAATACAAGCTATTGACTCAGTCTTACTGTACATAGAGGCAAAATCACAGAAATAACCCCAAAACCCTTTTGTATATAAGCTTGAGTACAACAGAGGTAAACATTTTATTTCGCCCGCTTCATTTCTCCCCTTTGCTTCGATTTCCTCTCGTCCCTAAAATTCAGCTGTCGCTCCTCTTGCTTTGCAATTGCTATGATTTTGACTGTAAGTAAATTGTTTCCTTTTTTGATTTTGGGCTAAAGTTTCCTTCTTGTCCTCAATTTTGTTACGGTTGCTTATGATTTTCAGCTCTTCTCTTAAACGAGAAAAATTCTTGACCGATAAAGCTTTTGTGAGTATATCAGCCTTCTGGTAAGAAGCAGGTAGGTGATTTACACTTAATTTCCTAGTATTTACACGTTCACGAACTTAGTACAGATCGATTTCTATATGTTTCGTTCGAGAACGTAATACTAGATTTGCCGATGGAGAAACGACACTGAGATTGTCACACCATATTACTGGCTTTCTATCTGTGTTGATCTGTAGCTCTTGTAGTAGCGATTCCAACCATATAATTTCTGATGTGGTGCTAGCAAGACTACGATATTCTGATTATGTGCTTGAGCGCGATATCGTAGGTTGTTTCCTTAAACACCATTATGCTGGATTTTCTCCAAGGAAAATGCAGTATCATGTCGTTACCTACGGTCATCGAGATATGATGCCCAATCTATATCTGAAAAACCAGTGATAGATAGAATTTGTTTGACTTTAGCACCAGACCATGGCTTAAAATACCATTTAAGTACCTGAGTATTCTTTTTACGGCCTTTCAATGTTCATTTAATGGTTGATGCGTGAATTAACACACTTGTTTACACTATATGCTAGTTATGGTCTTGTGATTGTTACGTACTGTAGAGCCCCAACAACACTTCTGTATTCCCTTTAATTAGTTATAGCTTTACCTCTGTACTTTGATAAATGAAGATTGCTTGTCATGAGTGTCGGTAATGGTTTAGCTTCATTCATCCCTGTCTTGATAAGTAACTCCTTAATGTATTTTGTTTGACATAGATGTAATTCTGAGTTTGACATTTTAATGACCTCTATGCCAAGAAAATAGCTTAGTTGTCCCAAGTCTTTGATTGAGAATTGTTTTACTAAAAATTGAATAACATGTTTTATCTCTTCTTTGCAACTGCCAGTAATCAGGAAATCATCAACATAGACCAATATGTATGTTATGCTGTCTTTGTTGACCTTAATGAAAAGTGAAGTGTCTGATCTTGTTGAACTATAACCCAAGTGAATAAGAGTAGTTTTTAACTTATCAAACCACACTCTTGGAGCTTATTTTAAGCTATAAATTTCTTTATGAAGTTTGCATACCATGTTGTCTTTGTCTGCATGTCTGAATCCTAGTGGCTATTCCATATAGACCTCTTCTTGTAGATCACCACAGTTCACATCCAGTTGTCTGATATCCCAACCCTTTTGTAAAGCAATAGTTAATATAACTCTTATTGTTGTTGGTTTAACTAATGGTGAAAAGGATTCGTAGAAATCAAAGTCACATTGCTGTGTGTACCCTTTTGCAATAAGCCTAGCTTTTGTATTTTTGAATAGTGTCATCTGGACTTTTTTTCCAGCGTGTATGTCCATTTGCAACCTATTGTATTTTTGTGCTTTGGTGCTGGAATAAGGCTCCAAGTCTTGTTTCTCATCAATTCAGAGTATTCTTCATTCATTGCTTGTTTCCATTTGTCATCTTTGATGGCCTGCTCATATGTGTATGGCCCTATATTAACAACACAATTTTATATAGCTTAGGTTTAAATATGCCATTTTTTGATCTAGTTAACATATGATGCCTCCTGTCTGGTTTTTCCTATTGTACAATAGTTTGATCTGAACTAGCTTGATGTTCATGCTCTTCACTTCTGATTTGTTGATTGTCAGCATTTATTGGAGAGTGAATGAGATATTGAGATTGTTCTGAGATGGCTTGACCTAGTCTACTATCTGACACTCTGAGTTGAGCATCTGAAACATTCTGACTCTCAGCATACTCCTGACTTTCAGTGCTGCTGTATATTGGTATGGGTGGTATTGACATAATTGGATTGTGCACCTTCTGGGTTGCCTTTATGCTGCTACTTTTAAATGGAAATAAGTTTTCATTGAACACGACATGTCTTGACACAAATAGTTTTCCATTGCTGTCAAGACATTTATAGCCCTTCTGATTCACTCCTTATCCTAGAAAGGTACATGGAGTGGATCTGAAATTTAACTTATGAGAATTATATGGCCTTAGGTAAAGGAAGCATAGACGACCAAAGATTCTTAGAGCCTTGTAGTCTGGCTTTACACCATATAGCACTTCCATTGGAGTCTTGCCTTGTAAAAAATTTATAGGTAGTCTATTGATTAGATATGCTGCTGTTGAGAAAGCATCGGGCCAAAACTTCAGTGGAAGTAATGCTTGTGCAAGTAGTGTAAGACCAGTCTCTATTATGTGTCTATGATTCCTTTCAACTAATCCATTCTGTTCTTATGTATAGGGACAAGTCACCTTTTGAATTATTCCCTTCTTTTGAAGGAATTCTTTAAGTGGCTTTAACTCTATTCCTCCATCAATTTGAATAGTCCTTATCTGCTGATCTGTTTGCTTTTCTGCCTGTCTTATAAAGTGTATAACTGTATTATATGTATCAGCCTTTGATTTCAGGAAATATATCCAAGTGTACCTGGAATAAGCATCTATAAAGGAGATATAGTAATTAAATCCATAGTCTGAATTTATGGGTGCAGACCCCTATAGATCTATTGCAACCAATTGCAGTGGTCTACTATATTCAGACTGCGATTGAGGAAAAGCCAATTTATAACTTTTCCCCATTTGGCAGTAAGTACAAGTATACGATACAGGTATATCTCTAATTTGAATTTCATTATCATTTAATATTTTCTTTACAACTTTTACACTTGGGTGTCCTAGCTTAGAATGCCAGATACTAAAATCACTATTACTACTTTCTGTACATGATTCTGTTAGATTGTACAATTTTCTTGTATTATTGAATTGATTGGCTTTTGACAAGTTGAATCTGTACAGACCCTTGTATGTTTCACCCTGTAGTAAAGTTTGTCTAGTTTCAATATTTTAACTACACGGTATCTTGGATAGAATTCAAAACATACATTATTATCATGTGAAAACCGTGACACGCTAATAAGATTTTTTCTTATTTTTGCAACACGTAGATTATTCAAATGTAATACTTTCTGTCCAATGATTTATGCACAGCCAGTGTGTGTGATATTAATGCTAGTGTCATTACCCATACAAATAGATTGATCACCTTTATATTCTTTGTTCCCAAGATTTAATTTTGTAGATTGTTGGTCACATGATGTGTTGCACCAGAGTCTAGATACCAGCATTCATTTGAATTTCTTCACATCTTCCTGTTTCACATAAGTGTGCAATGTGATCATCTGCTGAACCTTTTGACTCATGTTGTATATTCACCAAGTTTGTATTTCCACCATATCCCCTCTGTTTGTGTTCTGAGATGGATTGTAGTTAGAGTTATATCTGAAATAACATTTGCATGCAATATGTCCCACTTTTTCACAAATTTGACACTTCGGTCTGTTGTTGTTATTCCATCTTCCTCTGCCCTGACCTCTGGTTGTTGTATTTCCTCTCTAAAATGTCTGATTGCTTTTACTGTTGTATTGATTCTTGTTTTTGTGACCTGCTGCATAGTTTATAGATATATCTGAATCAATAGGTTTCTTGAATTCTAACATTCCTTCATGTGCAAGTAGAATAGAATGAACATCTTCAATAGATGTTGTAATTCTTTGATATGAAATAACTGCTACAACAGCTTCATAATCTTCGCTTAAACCATTCAAGATAATCAGAGCTTGTTCTGTTGCAGGGACTTTGTGTCCTGCTGCTTCAAGAATATCAAATATAGTTTTAATTTTCGTAAAATAATCACCCATAGACTGATTTTATTTTCTGATACTGTGCAATAGTCTTTTGTGATGCATTACTTTTGCTACTGATTGAGAGTTAAAGATTTTCTCTACAGTTGACCATATTCCATATGCTGTCTTGCTTCCAATAACTTGTGGCAGTATTTTAACACTTATGGGTGATAACAACCATGAACAGATCAGGCTATCTTGTCTTTGATACTTGGTAAATTCTGGGTTACTAACTGTCTTGTTTTCTTCATTAGTGATGAATCTTGGAGGTGTAATATGCGTTCCATGAAGATATTCTTCGAGTCCATATCTTTTAACTGCAGTTTCAACTTGTACTTCCAAAGAAGATAATTATCTTCCTCTAAGTGTGTTGTGATTAGCTGACTCTGAGGACTGACAATGGTTTTGATGAGGCTTTCTGTGGCAGATTGATCAATGTTGGGGGTTACAGATGTTGCAGAACTCTCCCATGATGCAAGACTGCTGAGTGGAGAATATAACAAATAAAGTGATTTAAAAGGAAAAGATTAGTACCTGAGGGTTAAAGATGATTCAAGAACTTGATCGGGATCTTCAAACAGTCAGGTATGTGCAGCCATAAACCCAAGTGATTAATTTCTGATGATGGGTTTTTCGGGCATGACACTTTCTTTGATGACTTGATGATTTTCTTATGTTTTTCTTGAATTTGAATTTGAATCTGCTTTTATGATCAAATCTGGTGCAGCTAGTTTTCTTAAAAGAATTCTATGGTAGGGTACCTCCTTTGATCACAAATCACCTTCAAATTCTGAACTTAGATAATGATTCTTGATTCGGATAAGATTTTTTATGATTTGAGATATCAGATGATGATCTTTCTGGTGATATCCAGATTGAAAAGAATATGCCATTAGGCAGTGATGATTTGGCTCTGATACCAAGTTAATTATTTGGATTAAGATGATTTGCAGAAATAAGATGAAACAAATTGTTTTATTACTGAGAGAAAATGAAATAACTACTTGATACATAAGTATAGCTTTTGTAGTACAAGCTATTAACTCAGTCTTACTATACATAGATGCAAAATCACAGAAATAGCCTCAAAACCCTTTTGTATATAAACTTGAGTACAGTAGAGGTAAACATTTTATTTTGAGTACAACAGAGGTAAACATTTTATTTCGGCTGCTTCATTTAATAGGACTATTAGTTAGGTTGGAATACTCACTATAGTTAAGTCAGATATATTCTCTATGCACACTTACTTGCTTAGAATGTTTCTTCTCCCAAAGAAGCGGTTACATATGATTTATAAATCTATGAATCACTTTTTATGGGTCGGTGACTACAAAAGAAGAAAACTTATACATGTATCCTTTAAGAAGCTTCTAATTCTTATTAATAAAGGTGGGTTAGGAATCATAAATATTTACACTTGGAACATTTGCGGCAATGTCATCTCTTTTGTCCAATATTGTTCGATCGATCTCTTCCCTTTAGGTTCAGTGGGCTATTAAGCACTATATTAAAGATGATAATTTCTATATTATGACAGTTTCTATTAACCGCAGTTGGGTGTTCAGACCTATACTCAAATGTAGAAGCTCTCTTGTTCCTCATGCTTAGATATTGCCTGGCCAACATTCTTCTTCCAGTTTTTGGCATGTCCCTTGGGTGCAACAGGTCCTAATCCTCTCCACTGCTTTATCTCCTTTTCTTATGCATCAGACCGCCATCCCTATATTAGCTTCTATTGGTAGATATATGCACTCTTGCAAAATTATCCTACCTCATACAAGTAGTGCTGAGGATAAGGTTTTCTAGAATTTGATCCAAAAGCTCAACTTTAAAGTATCTGGCAAGGATACTCTGTTATGGGGAGGGAAAGGTAACTATGTAAAACATGTTTATTAGCTACTTACTGATGCTGGTCCTAGTATTTATTTCCCCTGGCACTTGAGAATCTGGGTAAGCTCTGACTCTCAAAAGCAAAACTTTATGTTATATATTGTTTTGAGGAATGGTATGCATACAAAAGTGAATCTGGCTGCAAGAGGTTTTGATATTAGTGTTAGTTGTTCCCTAAGCAAAGCAGCTGAGGAGACTACTGCTCATCTTTATTCTGAATGTGAGTTCTCATGTTTTATTTGGAATGGAGTTCTTAATTTATTTGAAAACAGGTGGGTTGCTCCTATCTCCGATGACGAATGGTTTCTAATTTTAAAGGCTACTAGATGGAAGTGTTTCATGACCTCCTGTACCTCAATAGCTTTAAAACTTGTGGTTTATGAGATTTGAAAAAAGAGAAATACAAGGGTTTTCACGGGGAAAACACTCTAGCAAGGAATCTATATTGCATTGATGCACGATTAGAGTAAAAAGGAAAATTACTATGGGAATATAAAGCTTTAATCTATGGGCTATAGATATGGGTTGGGATGTTATCTAGTCTTATGTATTTATCTTTTTTTCCTGGTTTGTTTGTTTTCTAGTGTTTATTTGTCTCTCCTTTAGTTTCCATGTATGCTATTTTTCTTTGGTGATTAATAAAAGAGAGAGGTCCATTCAGCTCACTGACTTTGCTAAAAAAATATGTTTTTTAAAGATTTTAAGTAAATTTTAAAATAGTTATTTTTAAGTAATATTTTCAAATAAATGTTTAAACCATAATTATAACTATTTTAAAGTATTTTTATTCATATATGGTTTTTAGAAAATTAGTTAATTATTTTATTAAGTATTAAATAGCTTATGCAACATAAATATCTTTTAAATTGTTTATAGAATTTTGTTAATATATTAACTTATAAATAAATTAGTATCCACACACACATATATATACCATTTTAAAAGGTTTTTAAATTATAAAAAATGTTTTAGAAAGGGGTTAGGAGTCGCTTATGTGACTTAATAGTGCTTTTGTTTATTTACTTGTTTATGGAAAGTAATTAATCATATACTTAGCATTGAAAGCCGATAAAGTAGACTTTTTTTATCTGTGAGAGTTAATAATAACGTTCGATTAGGATTTAGAAGCAATAGTGTTTTAACCTATCAGCTTCACTCTTGACTGAGGGATATAGTAAGTTGAGAAGGTTAGAAACGTGATAAGTATACGAGACTTGTTACATACATGATTGTTTTTAGAGCTAGATGGTTGATGAGGCGACTGTCGAACTTGACTAATTAACTTAGGAGGTATAATGAGGCTTCACGGCTTCATACAGTTTGAGAACCCTTGGGGAGGACTCATTGGTATGAGACGTCTACAGCTTCAATAACGCATAAATATGAGATCCCTTAAGGAGAACTCCTTTATATATAGTTCGCTTATTCTAAAATAACCAGAATTCAGTTAACCACAAATTCATCGGTTTTATTTTGAAGAGTTCGGGATCGAGTAAGTACAGATTTGTATTACTTACCGAATACAACTTTAGAACTAGATACTAGCCTACATTTTGAAAGCGGTTATAAAGTGAAATGTTATAGCGTTGAACTATGTATCCTAAAGTTAAGTTCAAGGGAGAGGTCGGCGTTAACATTTCAGACTAATGCTATAGAGTTGAATTATCTATCCTAAGGTTAAATCCAAGGAAGAGGTCAGCGTTTGTCAAACAACCTATGTTTGAATCCATGGAGAGATTCGTGTTCTGTTCGAGTGAGGAAGACTCGTGTGAGTGATGCTGAACGTGACTTCACCATAAGACGAAGTAGGATGCACAGTCTGGGGGTTTAGCTAACCCAAGGGGTATCTCAACACCATATCTTGATATGCTTATCGATGTTGCTAGCGGGAGTTGATGATATTTGACATCACGTGTTCAGGTGTGGGCCAGTTGTGTTACATTATGGTATATTTTAACTAGAAATATACGACGCTTGAAAGGTAATTTCTAATCCTTGTCATGGGGGTCAGCTTTCGGTTTTACTGAAGAGACCTCCATGAAAAATCCATATGCGAATGAACCGTAGCGGTGTTAGATGGTGTTGTGAGATATAAGCAACACAATTATTTTCTGATTTATATTCTATGCCTTAGGCATTATCTATTATATCACTTTATTTACTTATCAAATGGTTTGGTTTCTTTTGAGGGCCAAACTGTTATGGTGATTCTACAAGTCTCATAAGTTACTGTTATATGGATGCATGTATCTTGAGTTTTCATACCAGACTTATATCTAACATGAAGTTTTTATTTTTTCTAAATTCCGTGTGTACTCTTTCGAGTAGGCTGAGTAAAAAATGTTTTACAATGGATGCTTCAGAAGACGAGCTGAAGGCTTTTATCAATCTATCTATTTCTATTTTCGTTGCACTATTATTATGTATGCATTAGCATTCGTTCCAGACCGATGAGCTTTTGTAACACTGAAATTATTCTATATTTTGAAGTAACCTTTTGTACTATCTTTTTGAATGTTGTATTTTATCGTTCTGCTTATGTGATTTTGTATTGTGTTCTTTCTTTATTGTTTTGATTCTTTTTCTTTTTCTTTTTACCTTAATAATCAATCTTTCTGATGCTTGATTGCTCGGTACATAGATATCATGGATGTATTAGTGTCGACATTCGAGAATCCAAAAATCGGATTGTTATAGTAGGCCTACACTTTTTGTAGATAACTAGTGCACATCTCTTTTGTTTGCTTTTCATACTCTTTTTTATACTTGTTACATGTTCACAACAATTTAGGCTTTCAATATCTTGAGAATATTGCATCCACTTCTTGATTAACCCATATACCTGATTAAATACTCATCGTCGATATTGTCAGCAAACATCATTGAGTGATTCATAGATAAAACTGTGTATGGGGACTGGTTTCACTACACAAACTTTATTTCTGTATTTGCTATGCTCCTGACTTTCGCCAAGGTGAATCTATCATTTGGCTACCTAAATATTGTAAATATTTTTCTTACAGGACAATAGGGAAACTTGTAATGGAAGCGCTCCTTGAAAATGTCATAAAAACTACACATGGACACTATATATACACAATGGTATAGTGAATATTTGAAATTTCCCTTTCGGTAGTTTGATTTGGCATAATTTAAGTATTAGCCTTCAATCTAGTTTCCTTGCTCTTTGCAAATTTTCTTGTAGGCTTCCTGATCCAAATCTTGTATGTTTTGGCACGCTTATTGTTAGTAGCTATATGTTGCAACTTATCTTATTTACCATCATAAATTGCTCCTTACATGCATGGCTTGTCACTTCAACTGTAAGATGCGTGCAATCATCTAAATTAAATACCAACTTGAAGAGTTCACTGATTGTTGTTCTTGCTAGACTGATAGGTATTAATATAACTTTTCTCTCAAAGCATGTCATTTTAGATTTTTGCACAAGTTTTGAGAAAAACAACATTGAAAAATATCCATATTACATCCACGTTTCTAAAACATCATTTATTTTAGAATAAAAATAAATCCTAGAACATCATTCTCACTACAAGGAACGGAAGGCATAACAACGGCAAATAGCCGTTGGCGGCCGTTGCTAAAAGCCGTTGCTATTCAACTCGTTGCTACTTGTTCCAGCAACGGCAATAGCAACGGCTCCGTTACCAATTTAGCAACGGGTAGCGACGACCAGTTGTCCACGTGGCAACAGTTAGTTACAATCCTGGTCGTCACGTGGCGTCGCGAGCCGTTGCAAGCCTGGAACCAGATAGCCGTTGCTAGCCGTTGCGAGCCGTTGCTAGCCTGAACCAGATAGCCGTTGCTAGCCGTTGCGAGCCGTTGCAAACCTGAAACTTTTTCGTTTTTCAGCAGCCAGCTTTCACTCTTCCAACCACTGTCGTCGCAAACCATTCCACATCACAATAATCACTTCCAATCCATCGTATACATTCCATTCCAACCATCATATAACCAAATACATCGCAAATAATCAAATAAAACACATATATATCAATAATCACGCAACTATATAATCAACTAACACAAATCCATACATCTCAAATCCATCACACATAATATCCATCGCCAACACCATAGGTACACAAAACACCAAACAAACTACCAAGTCCATCAACCAACATAAGTACACAAGTCCAACAAATATCCATTAAAACCACAATCTTGCCCAAAAAAATAACCATCAACAAAACATACCTACACATCATCATCATCAGCAGCAGCATCATCATCAGCATCATCATCACCACCACCACAAGACCCTGGCATGGTCCCATGCTTTGAAACGAATGCGGCAATGCGTTCATCTATCTGCTGAGACAAGAAGCTCTGTCGCCAATCATTTATCTCGTCCAGCTGTCGTTGCATCTGGGCTATCTCCTCCTCGGCCATAGATTTCTTGTAAGCCCTCTGGAAGTTAAGAGCCTGTAAAACGATCAAACAAACTAGTTCTAATTCACGCTCGCAACGGCTATATTAAATTCAAATATAAGTTATTAAAACAGTTTACCTCCTGATTGCCGTATCCATAACGCCTATCGCGAGAAGGCGGATCAATAATTCTATCCCATATTTGATTGGACTCTTGAAGCGTAATATCATCCCATCCAGTTCTTTGCGCCATCGCTGCCCGCTCCGCTTCATATCTACCCTGCAATTACGAATACAAATTTGACTCAATATATAGCTATACAATTTACTTATACACTACTAAAGGAATGTGAAACGTTGTCATTGCGAATAAACATATTTACCATAACAGATTCATACACATCCATGGAAATTATAAGGAGTAACAATAATAGGCCATGATGAGTATTTACTACCAAACTGAGAGAATGGTGAAAATCCATCTGTACATAAACTGAGTCTGACATTACGGCTCTCTGCAGCAAACGCATGATAAGACTTATCGAAATGTTTCCATGCTTCTCCATCAGATGGATGTATCAAAGTTCCTTCTTCTGGTGTTCTAACACTGTGCCATCGCATATGACATGCCGTAGCAGAAGATGCATATAACCTTTGAAGTCTAGAAGTGATAGGTAAATAATGCATTCTCTTGTATGGAACTTCTTTTCCTTTTTTTTCTCGGTTTGAATCTTTCCTCGTTACATATTCTGCATTTTCTATGGTCAACGTCATCTTTCCGATACAACATACAACATTTTATACATGTATCTATCTTTTGGTATGGCAATCCAAAAGCAGACATAAGTTTTTTCACTTTATAATGACTATCGCACATCAAATTATTGGGTGGCATGTGTCGTTTTGCAGCTTGTACAACTGCTGTAAATCCAGCTTCTGTAAGGTTGAATTTTGATTTCATAGTGATGTATTCGGCGGTTACGGATAATTCGGTTCCGCTTTTACAACCATCACACAAGGGCCTCTTAGCAGAATCCAATAAATCATAAAACAATTTAGCCTGCGCGGTCGGTTCTTCTTCAACGTTATCATTGTCATCATCGCCCTGATCAATGGTAGGAAACATCGACCGTGCTGCATCTTGCACCATATTTTCTATTGGATTCGTCATAATATTATCGTCCTCTAAAACTACAAGATTAGGTGTACGTTCAACAAGTTCTCCATGACGATCCCATAAGTAATAATTCGGCACGAAACCAAATTTATACAGATGTACTTCTATTACATCTGATTTCCAATGCTTTAAATGTTTGCACTTACTACACGGACAACGAATTTCATCGTTATTCCGATTATTAGATTTAGCGAATCTAATAAATTCATGTACACCGTTACATAAATGTTCCTTTATTGATCCTTTCATACCAGTTCGGGCTTCACACATCCAAATACGATCGAGAAATAATCGAACATTTTTCTTGATTTGATAAAATATGTTAGAAGATTCAAGTAAACACTTCACTCCATATTACAGTATTTTACGATTGATTTATAATTTGTCATTAAATCAACTATTTAACAATTGAAAAACATTTTATAATTCATTGACGGCCGATCATCCTACTTCCCATTACAAACACAATATCGTAATTACATTTTATAAATCATTTCAGGTTAAACGATTCAACAAAATTTTGGTAGCACTTCCCTTTATTCCCTGTATCGTACACAAAATGCGTGTAAACAGGGAACAAAAAGGAAGTGCCACCAAAATTTTGTAAACCGTTTAAACTGAAATGATTTACAAAATGTAATTACTTTATTGTGTTTGTAACTTGCCCAAATACTAGGACAAATCCAACAAATATTGTATCAGATGAATATAAATGTCCGTTCTTGGAAAAAACGAATATCCATATAACGATCATATACAACACTTGTCAGACGGGGCCAAAATATCTCTAAGGGATTTACATAAATAAAACATATTTTCTAATTATTCTTCTAACAACTACAAAATATTTTATAATTAATTAATTCATTATATTTATTAACTAAATTTTAAAACGTGTTTTAACTTTCACTGAATAATTAGCTCATTGTTATTACGCTCATTTCAAAATTTTATAATTCATTCAACGAATTATATTTATTTTAAACCACGATAACACTTATAATTAGCACTTCTGAATTAAATTATCGTTAACTGTACCAACTATCAAGATATTTATTAATTACTATACAATTAACTTTGGCGTAAACTATACACATTATTTTAAATAAAAACAAATATTGTCATAAACTTAAATATCAACAAGCATGTTCATCAATAATATACACTAATTTTAAAATCAAACCACCAATCAAAATCAACTAATACAAATATTACCATAACTAATACGCATTAATCATCATTTTCAACATAATCATAAACTAATTTAACTTCCACCTAACTTAAAACACTATAATCATCACCCAATATCACTATAATCATCACCCAATATCACTATGATCAACTAATACAATTATTTTCAAAATTAGGGTTTTCCAATTAATCCTAAATTAAACCTAAATCAAAGCCAAATCAAGTTTAGAACAAATACCAGCGACTTTTGGAGGTGTTTGAGCGACGTGGAGGCAACGAGCGACGGATGGAGTTGGAGAGGCGGCGGATTGTGACGGGGAGGAGGGTTTTGGGAGAAGTTGGTTTTGGTGGGAAATGAGAATCTGTTCGCGGGTTGCAGGTTATAATCGCGATATGCAACGGCTAGCAACGACCGCATTTTTTAGCCGTTGTCAGCCGTTGCAACGATCCGATACAAAATAGGGCCTTTTCTTGTAGTGTCTTTAATTAATTAATGAAGAAGGACCAGTACAAATGAAACATCAATACGATTACTGGGCACGCTCTTTGCTTAAGCATGCTTGATTATATGACAAGCCAAACTAGAAGCAAATTCAACAAAACTGCACATAACAGCTTGAAATTTTATTTTCCTATAATTAAGGTCCTAAGCTAATTAAGCATGCCTGAACATCAATTTAACTGATTGGTGATATTATGTTGGAATTCCTAAATACAAAGTGTAAATGAAATACACTTGTTCCACATCGCCAAATATAAAAACAAAGCTAAGTATATTAATTGCTTTCTAATGAAGGGGTTGGGGCCTTGGGACACCCAAATGTTTGCTTCGTTGTGAGGAGGGAGATCATGCATCACTACTACACACGCACGCGCGCAGCCGTCGCCGTCCGTCTGACCGAATTGGGCTGGGTTTGGGTTTAAATGATCCTATTTTTACTGCAAAACTGGGCCGGAATTGACTGAGGAGGTGCGACTTCTGAAGCGGGTGCGAACCATTAGACGCGTGCGACCCGACTGAAGAAGCACGGGCGAACAAAAGCAATGCGATCAAACGGATGCGAGGAGCAGGTGGGTGCAACCCGTTAACGAATGGTAGCGGTTCAAAAGGCAACGGGTGCGGCCCGTCAAGCGGACGCGACTGTTTGAAGGGATGCGGACGAAATTATAAATAGGAGATAATCCTGATCACGTTCTCATTCTATTTCAATTCTAATTTCTTCCACTTCTTCTTTTCTACTGCTCTATATAGTATATCACAGAGTTGGTATACTCATTATAATCTCGTGCAAATTACGTCTGTTGTATATTGGGAGACTTTAAAAAAAGTATTAAGGAAATTGTTACGACAAGCCTCGAACGGAATTTCCTTCTTCAAACTGGTTAGGTTTATAATTGATTTATATATTTATTTATATATATATATCATTTTTCGTTTCTACGCTGTTATATTTCTTTAAATAGTATAATGTTTGATCTATCGCTATAGTTATTATTACTATAGTTGATAGTTTTTTATTGTAATTTAATTACGACATACCTATTGCTTAATTTAGCTAATACAGACTTTCAGAGTAGTGGAATCTGATTGATAAAATTGTGAGACGAGTTTATAATTGATTATTCTCTGTTTTGGTATACTAGACATATAACATTTTAAGACTTTTCTGTTTTTAACTAAAACAGAGATGGCAACAGTAGAGCTCTCAACAAAGGCTACTACACACAACAGGCCCGATCCTTTTAAAGGAGATGGTGACAACTTTCTAACATGGCAAAATAAGATGTTACTTTATCTCACCACACTCGGTCTACAACGGTATCTCGAGGAAGAAGAACCGATTCCTGCACCAGGCAAGGAATCAGATGTTGATATGTGAAACCATTCCGATGTTCTATGCAGAAACTATATTCTGAATTGTCTCAACAATGTGCTATACAAAGTATATCAGCCTCTAAAAACAGCAAAAGCACTCTGGATTGCACTTGCCATGAAGTATAAGACGCAGAATATCAGTCTTAAGAAATTCATTGTAGACAGATTCATGGACTACAAGATGGTTGATTCCAAATCGGTGACTGGTCAACTGCATGAACTGCAAATCATTATTCATGAACTCGAAGCAGAATGTCATAAGGTTGGAGAATCTTTTTTGGTTGAAGGCATCATAGGAAAACTGCCGCCGTCATGGAGAGATTACCGCAACTATCTAAAGCATAAGAAAAAGGAAATCTCTTTACAGGATCTCATAGTCCGACTGAAAATTGAGGCAGATAACCGTGGAGTTACAAAACCAAGCGAGGAGGCATTTGTGGCTGAAGGTTCAAAGACCAAAAACAAAAAGAAGAATTTCCAGAAGAAAAGGAAAGCTTCAGACAACAAACCAAAAGACAACAAACGAACTAAAAAGTTTAACGGCGAATGTTGGGTTTGTGGAAAAATTGGACATGCCGCTAGAGATTGCAGACGCAAAAAGGAACGCAACATTGAGGCAAATATAGTAGACAACACGGAAGTAGACGAGTCCAACTTCTCGGCAGTTGTATCTGAATGCAATTTAGTTCAGAATCCTAACCAATGGTGGGTAGACACGGACGCTACTCATCATGTCTGCTCTGATAAATCCATGTTTTCTACATACCATAAATTTGATCACAAAGTAAAACTCTATATGGGTAATTCTGCAGTATCCATGATCGAAAGCAGTGGCACAATAATCCTCAAGTTTACTTTTGGAAAACTGTCAAGTTGAATGACATGCTCAACTTTCCAGACATACGCAAGAATCTCATCTCTGGTGTAGTACTATCAAAGAAAGGATTCAAAATGGTATTCGAGTCAGACAAGATGGTTCTGTCCAAAGCTGGAATATATATATCAAAATGGGATATTTATGTGATGGCCTATTTAAGGCAAATGCAGCCGTTATCGGCAATAAAACTATGTATTCTGATTGTGCTATTAATAAAATTAAAGTTTCTTACTTGCTTGAGCACGAAATTTTACTATGGCATGATAGATTGGGACACATAAATTTTCAAAAAATGAAAACGTTATCAAACTTGGAACTAATTCCAAAATTCCAAGTAGATATGAACTACAAATGTGAGATATGTGTAGAAGCAAAAATGAGATAACAACCATTTCAATCTTTTGATAGAAGCACCGAACCACTAGGTTTGGTTCATACAAATTTATGTGATTTTTAATCATTACCTACAAGAGGTAGGAAAAAGTACTTTATAACTTTAATTGATGATTGTAGACGATATTGCTATGTATATCTTTTAAATAGTAAGGATGAAGCAATTACATCGTTTATGAAGTACAAAGCTGAGGTAGAAAATCAGTTAAATAAAAAGATCAAGATATTGAAATCTGATGGTGGTGGAGAATATGAATCTCCAGTTGAACAGTTCTGTGCCGAAAATGGTATAATTCATCAATCAACATCTCCATATTCACCACAACAAAATGGTGTAGCCGAGAGGAAAAACAGAACGTTAAAAGACATGATTAATGTCATGCTTTTAATCTCTGGTCTACCGACGACCTTGTGGGGGGAAGCCTTAAATATGTCTAATCACATATTAAACAAAGTCCTCACAATAAAACAGGAACAATTCCATATGAGTTATGGAAATGACACAAACCAAGTTTTAAATACCTCAAAGTGTGGGGGTGCTTGGCAAAAGTTCTAGTTCCGCCTTCCAAAAAAGTCAAACTTGGACCAAAAACAGTAGATTGTTACTATTTAGGGCCAACCCAAAATAGTAGTGCCTACAGATTTTTGGTATCCAAGTCTGATACAGTTGATATTCATGTAAATACAATCATGGAATCTAGATATGCCTCACTCTTTGAAGACGTGTTTCCATACAAAAGGAATGAAGGGAATAATGCCCCTAAAAGGACAAGAGAAGAACCAAGCAATTCACATGAAGATGAAACTCATCATGAGATCGAGGAAGTTGAACCAAGAAGAAGCGTAAGGGCTAGGACTTCCAAGACATTTGGTTCGGATTTTTTCACATATGTGTTAGAACACGAACCTCAAACGGACAAGGAAGCAATGTCATCTTCTGAATCTTCATGTTGGAAGGAAGCAATCCAAAGTGAGATTGATTCAATTCTAATTAATAAAACTTAGGAAATTGTTGATATTCCACTTGGAATAAAACCTATTGGCTGTAAATGGATTTTTAAGAAGAAAATGAAAGCAGATGGCTCTATCGACAAGTATAAAGCCAGATTAGTAGCCAAAGGATATCGTCAAAAAGAAGGAGTAGACTTCTTTGATACATATTCGCCGATAACACGAATAACCTCTATAAGAATGCTAATAACAATTGCATCGATCTATAAGCTAGAAATTCATTAAATGGATGTAAAGACAACATTCTTAAATGGAGATCTCGATGAGGAGACCTACATGGAGCAACCTGAAGTTTTTGTTTCCAAAGGAAATGAAAACAAAGTATATAGATTAGTAAAATCATTATACGGACTAAAACAAGCTCCAAAACAATGGCACGAAGAATTTGATAGTGTCATGATCGTATAAATGAATGTGATAAGTGTGTTTATTATAAACAAATTGGACAATCATATGTGATGATTTGTTTATATGTAGACGATATGTTAATATTTGGTCCAAATACTCAGGTAATAGAGACCATAAAGAAGATGTTAATTAGCAATTTCGACATGAAAGACTTAGGAGTTGCAGACGTTATTTTGAGAATCAAAATAATAAGAACACCTAATGTAATTGAATTATCTCAGTCACACTATGTAGACAAAGTGATTGAAAATTTTCAAAATTTTAGAATTAAAGGAGTAAGAACACCTTTTAATCCATCAGAAGTACTGCATAAAAACACTAATGAGAGTGTAATGCAACTGGAATACTCTCGTGTAATAGGATATCTCATGTATCTCATGAATTGCACAAGACAAGATATAACTTATGCAGTAAGTAGACTGAGAAGATATACAAGCAATGCAGGAAAAGAACACTGGAAAGCACTAATGAGAGTGCTTAGATATTTAAAAAATACCACAAATTATTCCTTACATTACGGAAAATATCCTACCATCTTAGAAGGATATAGTGATGCAAACTGGATTGCTGATTCAGAGGAATCAAAATCAACGAGTGGTTATGTATTTACCTCAGCAGGAGCAGCAGTGTCATGGAAATCAACTAAACAAACATGCATAGCTCGGTCCACTATGGAATCAGAGTTCAGCGCTTTAGATAAAGCAGGCGAAGAAGCAGAATGGCTTTGTCAGTTTTTAGAAGATATTCCATTTTGGCCTAAATCTGTACCGGCCATATGCATACACTGTGATAACCAAGTTGCGCTAAGCAGAGCGTACAAATTTGTGTATAATGGAAAGTCACGACACATTCGTCGATGGCATAACACAGTTAGACAGTTACTCTCAAATGAGACTATTTCCATAGATTATGTGAAAACAAATGATAACCTAGCAGATCCATTTACTAAAGGTTTATCAAGAGGGAACATTGACTGCGCATCAATGGGAATGGGTTTAAAAGCCTAAACCACCAAGAGTTATCTTATACGGAAACCTATCCTAGCGACTAGAGATCCCACAGATTAGGATGAATAGGCAAACCAGTTCTGAGTAACTTAAGACGTAATGCATTTGCGTGGACATTGTCCAACTTCATTCCTATGGTGCACAATATAAATGCATGCCTACAAAAGTATTTAAAGGTTAAAACTATGTTTTTTAATGATGACCATATCTTGAAAATAACAAGTGGGGTATATGTAGGATACCCTTAATGGTTGCGATCATCTACGTTAGTGTGAGCTGGGTCGGCTCTATGAGAATATTAAAGGCTTATATTTTCTATAAATACTCGCAGAACCAAATATTGTTCAGGACCAAAATGAACACAACCAAGAGATTGGATGAGAAGAGAATCAATGCTCGCAAAGCTTATTATCTGGATATACAATAAAGGCCGATGGTTTAAGATGAAATAATTCACTGATTAGCCAAGTAGATCCGATAAGTTTTAACTAGGGAAAGTTCAAAGTGAAATATCTACTTATCCACGATAAAGCATGATTCCATATGTACTTTGTGATATTTCGCTTTAAGTGGGGGAAAAGCATATTACCATTTATGTGGGGGTTTGTTGGAATTCCTAAATACAAAGTGTAAATCAAAATACACTTGTCCCACATCGCCAAATATAAAAACAAAGCTAAGTATGTTAATAGCTTTCTAATGAAGGGGTTGGGGCCTTAGGGCATCCGAATGTTTGCTTCGTTGTGAGGAGGGAGATCATGCATCACCACCACACACGCGCACGCGCCGCCGCCGCCGCCATCCGTCCGACCAAACCGGGCCGGGCTCGAGCTCGGGTTCGGGTTTGGATCTAAATGATCATATTTTTACTGTAAAACTGGGCCGGAGTTTCTAACAGTTGCAGGCTATACGAACAGACGCAACTGTTCAGAAGCGGACGCGGATTGACTGAGGAGGTGAGACTTCTGAAGCAGGTGCGAACCGTTAGGCGCGAAGGGGTGCGACCCGACTGAAGAAGCGCGGGTGAACAGAAGTAGTGCGACGCGACGGACGCAAGGAGCAGGCGGGTGCGACCCGTTAACGAACAGTAGCAGTTCAAAAGGCAACGGGTGTGACCCGTCAAGCGGACGCAACTATTTGAAGGGATGCGGATGAAATTATAAATATGAGAGAATCCTGATCACATTCTCATTCTCATTCTATTCTGATTCTAATTTCTTCTGCTTCTTCTTTTCTACTGCTCTATACAATATATCATAGAGTGGACATACTCATTACAATCTCGTGCAGATTACGTCTGTTATATCTTGAAAGACTATAAAAAAATCTTAAGAAAATTGTTACGACAAACCTCAGACGGAATTTCCTTCTTTAAACCGGTTAGGTTTATAATTGATTTATATATTTATTTATATATATCATTTTCGTTGCTACGCTATTCTATTTCTTTAAATAAT
Organism: Allium cepa; assembly: GCA_030765085.1. NCBI lineage: Eukaryota > Viridiplantae > Streptophyta > Magnoliopsida > Asparagales > Amaryllidaceae > Allium > Allium cepa. Next base: position 212,493,400 of record CM060934.1, read on the forward strand.
ATAACGTTTGATCTATGGCTATAGTTATTATTACTATAGTTGATAGTTTGTGGTTATAATTTAATTACAACATACCTATCACTTAATTTAGCTAATACAGACTTCCAGAGTGGTGGAAATTTGATTGATAAACTTGTGAGATGAGTTTATAATTGATTATTCTCTGTTTTGGTATACTAGACGTATAACAATTTAGTTCCTATCCAAATCTGAAGCAATTTATAATATACTTATGTGCTTACCTGAGTTGCTACAAAGACTAAATAGTAAGTCTGATCATGCATGAATAGCGATCCTATTCATGTAGTTTCTCTGCCCACTACTGCTGCCTTGAATCCTGAAACTAAAGTAGTTATATATACGCTGCTTGCATAACACTGAAACCCGAAGTCGCCATGTAACAATTAGACCTTCGAGCTAGAATCTGTAAGCGAGGTATATCTTTGCAATTTGAATTGTAGCAAACTGGTCCCTGAAACATTATTCTGAACATGTAATCTTTGGGCCGTGCTGAAAATTTTAAAAGCTTTCTTGCTATTTTAAAATAGTACATGAAAACTGGTTAATTCAAGTCATATTAGAATCAATATATTATTTTCTACCATTTGACACCATTGTATTCAGTAATTGAATTTTGAATTGCTTTTTTGCTGTTTAAGTTCTTTGTTTCCTTTTGTCCTAAAGACAGACTGCATTAGCTCCAGATTGGCAGATGGGATTAATCGGCGTAATTTTGTATACAATTCTTATAGGGAATAAAGAAGTGGTTGATGATGCTATCATTGATTTGTGGTTAACCAGGTACTATTTAAATAATCCATTATCATAATAATGGTTTCATAATTTTATTTTTCATTTTTTTCAATAAGCAATTACAATGAGCCACACATTGAAATTTTTGAGTAGATAATGTTGAAAATTAACAAGAGAAAGACAAGAAAACTATTTTGATGAAATTGCATTCTTTTATTAATGCAGAACAAGGCTTTTAAAAGCCAATACAGAAATTGGAAATCAGCACACGTTTACACTATCAAATGATGCATAAAAATGTGGCTTAATGAGCTAAACTAATTTGACCACAAATTCAGATAAACGTGCTAACAACCTAGACCAATTCAGCTTCCTAAAATGCAGCTAACAGAAATTGATTAATTATGACAATAATTCATAAAACATAAAACAAACTGAAATAACTTAAACTCCAACGGCTAGTGCATGCTTGATCACTTCATTCAACACCTCCCCTTGATCCAAGCTTGCACATGCCTATCTTCTCCATGAAGTGTTGATGCCTGACTTGATTCAGAGCTTTGGTAAACAAGTCAGCATTCTGCAAATTAGTTCCACAAAATTGCAAAGCAATCTGTCCTTCAAGTATCAATTTCCTGATGAAATGGTATTGCACATCAATGTGCTTAGTTCTAGCATGAAATGCAAGATTATTTGCCATAACTATAGTAGACTTGTGTGACACCAGATTTCTAATGCACCCTATTGTTCACAGCATAAATCCTTTAACAGCTTCTTCAACCACAGCAATTGCTTAGCTGCAGCACCCATAGCTATGTACTCAGCTTCTGAAGATGATAGCGCCACTGTATCTTGCTTCTTTGAGCTCCAAGTAATATCTCCTGATCCTAAGTCAAACACAGATTCTGATGTACTCTTTCTGTCATCAAACAACCAGCCCAATCACTGCATGTATAGCCTCTCACCTTGAAGTCTTTTACACTTTCATACCAAATACCATAATCCAGAGATCCTGCCACATACTTTACGATCCTTTTGGCTGCTCCAAGGTGCTGCTTTGTAGGACAATGCATATATCTTGACACAACACTGACTGAATAGGCAATGTCTGGTCTAGTGTGTGTGAGATAATTTAGACCTCCCACCATGCTTCTAAAAATTCTCTCATCTACCCTTTCTGTGCCATCAACCTTTCGCAGTTTCTCATTAGCATTCATAGGCATTTTTGCATTCTCACAATTCTCCATGTGAAATCTCTTAAGCAGATCATTTGCATACTTTCTCTAGCACAAGAAAGTTCCATTCTTTTCTTGCTTTACTTCCAGATCAAGAAAGTATTGCAAGACTCCCAAATCAGACATTTCAAACTCATTCATCATTGAGTCTTTAAATTCTGATAACATGCTATGTGAAGAGCTAAAATATATGATATCATCAATATAAAGGCAAAAGATGATGAATCATTCATACCTATTTTCTTCACATATAATGTACGCTCATTTTCACTTCTGCTAAAGCCTGTTTTGATGAAGAAATCATCAATTCTGCTGTACCATGCCCTTGGAGCCTATTTCAGTCCATAAAAAGCTTTTCTCAGTCTGCACACCATTTCTTCTTCACCTTTTCGGATGAACCTGAGGTTTCTCAACAAATACCTCCTCTTGCAATTCTTCATTGATAAATGCAGACTTTACATCAAGTTGGAAGACCTGCAATTCCCACTGAGCAGCTAGAGCAAGAACAATCCTGACTATCTCAAATCTTGCAACAGGAGAAAAGGTCTCCTCATAATCTATCCCTTCCCGTTGAGCATATCCCTTTGCCACAAGTCACGCCTTGTGCTTTGAGATGCTTCCATCAGAGTTGTACTTAGTTCTGTACACCCATTACAGACCTATCAAATTCTTATCTTTGGGCAAACTCACTAGCTCCCATGTGTCATTCCTCTGAATGCACTTAATTTCCTCCTTCATTGCTTCTTGCCATTCAGGTTGAGTAATGGCCTCATCAAATCATGCAGGCTCAGTGACTAATAAAGCAAAGTCATAATTCTCATAGATATCAACTAGAGATCTTACGTAGTGGAGGAGATTCATCTGATGATGAAGAGTGAGATGATGGTGAACTCTGACTGCTTGAGGATGTTGATGACACATGAGGTGTTGTTGGAGGAGTTTGCTGTGTTGGCGCCACATCAGGTTCATCAAATTCTCCAAGTGTAACAGATTTCTGCATCTCTTCTCTTTTCTGACTTGATTCACACCAGCTCCAACTTGCATCTTCATCAAAGATAACATTTCTACTTATGAGCATGTATGCTTTGGACTCCATTAAGTAGCCAATGAATATGCACTTCTCTGCCTTGTCATCTGGCTTAGTTCTTAAATTCACCGAAGTATAAGCTATGCAGCCGAAAATTCTTAAGTGACTTACAGAGGGCTTTTTCAATCTCCATGCTTCAAATGGAGTTGATTTGATGACACCTTTTATAGGAGACATGTTGAGTATATATACTGTTGTTGCCACTGCCTCACTCCAGAACTCATTTGGAAAAGATTTGGCCTTTAGCATGCATCTTGCCATCTCCACCACAGTCTTGTTCTTTCTCTCTGCTACTCCATTCTGCTTTGGTGTATAAGATGCAGTATGCTCTCTTCTAATGCCATGTTCATCACAGAAATGCATGAATTCCTGTGACACAAACTCACCACCTCTATCTGTTCTCAAAGCCTTGACTTGCTTGCCACTTTGTTTCTCCACCAGAGCTTTGAATTTCTTAAAGTTTTTAAAGGACTCTGATTTTGCTTTCTAAAAATACACCCATGACATTCTACTGTAATCATCTATGATCAACAGAAAATACTTACTTCCTCTTAAATATTCTATTTGCATAGGCCGACATAGATCAGCGTGCACCAGTTCCAGCCATTCACTAGCTCTCCATGACTTCCCACTTGGAAAAGATCCTCTTGCCTGTTTTCCATACACACGGCCTTCACAAATGTCTAGATCACCAATTCTAGGCAATCCATTCACAAACGCTTTAGTACTTAAGAGCTTTAAACCATGAACATTTAGATGTCCATACCTGAGATGCCATAGCTTGGCACTATCATCACCTTTCACCACAAGTGCTTGGCATGCACTTCTTGTCAGATCCAATGGAAAGACTTTATTCCTTCCTATTGCAATTTTCATCAATGCCTCATTGCTTTGCTTTTTCTTGATCACACACATGTTATCTTCAAATACAACTCTGTAGCCGCCACAAACTAGTTGCCCAACACTCAGAAGATTGTGTGCCAGTTTTGGCACATACTGAACATTATGCAGGAGCTTTGATTTGCCTTGCTCAGTTGAAAAAGCATGCGATGACCTGGAAATTTTGACAAATTAAATTTGAATAGTTAATTGATTTTTAAAATATTTAAAAGTTAATTTTAGCTTGAATTCAAGATATCAATATTTTCTAGATAATTAAATCATCGAATTATATAGTTTAAATATTGAATTTAATAATTGAAAATTGGGTAAATGTTGAATTCGAAATTTCTAAGCCTGTTTAAATAATTTGAAGGCTTATAAAATTTATAATGATGATATTGATGATAATAGAATGGTTGAAATTTAATTTGAAGGCGGTTTGTTTAATTTTAGTAATATATCGTTTGTTTAAAAATTGCCTTCCGAGACACAGTCTCGGAATTTGACGAAACCAGTTCCATTGGATCCGTAATAGTTAGTTATTATCGAATTTCAATTTTCGTAGCAATCGGGGTTGTCGTTTGACCCTGGCAGCTCAAAACGCTTAGAACTATTTTAACCGATTTAATTTAAAACTGATCGTTTTCTTCAGTAACTCGTGCATACGATCGAATTAGGTTTCGAAACACGTTTCATCGGGTTCGGAATGCTGGTAAAACTTTATAATTGCCTAACGACATTCCTTAAGAGGAGTTCGAAAATTTAAATGACAGTTAATGAAACGTTTTGAAAATATAATGGAATTTAAAGTCAAAGGGGTCAAAGATATTTTCATCAACGCGTATTCAGGAAGCCTCCCTCCTACATCTATTTCATCCCGTCCCTTTGATTCTCTGAGCAGATCAAAATCAAAATAAAATCGAGTTCATCTTCGTTCAAATCAATAATGGCCGAAGCCTCCTTAAATCGAGCGGAAGATTAAAAAAAAGTAAACAATCGACTCACGATTCAATCAAGGAAGAAGGGCAGCCGCGATTTCTGTAATCATTCTTGGCATGATTTCTGGAGGAATTGGAAGGGGAACGGGGAGCTGAGTCGCGAGGTTGATCGACTCGAGTCGTTCTGATTCGATGCTCGATCGTGATTGACTACAGATCGTATCGGCGATGACGTTAAGGGCGAAGACAAGATGGCAATGGGGCTCAATGTGTTCAACTCCGATTGTTTGGAGCTCGGATTCGAGCGTGGCGATTGCTCGCGCAGTGGGGTGGTTCGCACGGCAAGTATGCAGGGGTTAGGGCAACACGACAAACGATAGTATGGCTCAAGCGGATTCGTCGACAGGCGTGACAGGGTGATGTAGCGGCGTTGAAGGTTGCTGTGCTGTGGACAGATTATTGGACGATGATGGCTGAGCATTCGTGGGTTCGAAACCCTTTACGAGAGGTCACAAAATGAAACGAAGCGAGCCGGGTTGGAAGTGGGTTGCAAGACAGGAATCAAAGGTGAGTAAATCTCACTTCGTTGGATTTTAATTTTAATTTAAATGGTTAAATTTTAATAGTTGGTTGAATGAATTAAATTGATTTGATGTGCACTGATGATGATGTGGCTTGGTTTTGATTGGTTCTCGAGTTAACTGCAGTTTGGCTCGAAGTAATTGGGTTTTAAATTGTTTAAAAATTAAATCGTAAATAAGAAGCTTAATGATTTGTGATTCGTTGAAATAGTAGGGTAATTGAAATGGATAATATATTAATTAAATTAATTAATAAATCGAGTTGATAAAATTAGTAAGTAAAGGTTTGAATTCATTAAGGTTTAAGTTAATTTAGTCGAATTAATTTAAAAAAAACAAACCAAGGGATGGTTTGATAGAAATTACTTTATGGTATTAATAAAATATAATTACTTGGTGAAATTAATCAAGAGATTAATTAAGATGATTAATAAAGGAGTAATTGATTTATTTAATGAAGTAACTAAAAGAATAGTTAATTACAGATTGGAATTAATCGGAAATGATTAATATTGTGGTTTAATTAAGATAAATAAATTTGATTAGGATAAATTAAATATATAATTGGAAATCCTTAATTTATGTAATTAAAGATGTAATCAAAGATTGTTAAATTAAGATTAATTAATCCATAATCAATGACTTACGAGAAATTAATACATATAAGTAATTAAGGATAAATGGAATTAATATAGTTAATTAATTTATGAGGTAATTAAAGACTTCTTATTGATTTTGGTTAAAAATAATTTACATCATGAAATGGATTAAAGTTAAATTCTTGAATAAAACTGAAGGATAATAAATCCAGCGTGATTAATTAAGATAAAAATGATAGGATGATGAATTAATTGATTTGAAATCAATTAATGTTAAACGGGGAAATCTAAGTGGATGAGATTAGTAATTCAATCAGGATTAATTAAATTCGATTAGAATAAATTGAATCGATTTGTGTGATTAAGCTTTGCTTATGGATGATTGAATGGTATTGGGTGTATTGGATGAGTTGATATCTCTGATATGAAATGTTGTGTATTTCATTTGAATAACTGGGGTTTGGATGACATGAGAATCGAAGAGACCGGGATCGGGTATTGGGAAATACCCGGAACCACTTTGATTTTTTAAGTTAATACGTGAGATTAACAAGTTGGAATGAAACATTTTAAGGGAATAGGACTATTTGATTGAAATGTTGGCACTTAGGAACTTATGTGTGAGATAAACTATGTCTATGACACATGATGGATTTGTAAAATTTGTTTGAGTTATCCCGGGTTTTATTTAAGTTGATTGCTTGGTGTTCCTTGTTAGTTGGGTTTACTCACGCTGGTTTCCAGCCTGACCCGGGTGTTACTTTGGTGTAATGCTTGGGTCAGACTGAGTATTACAGATTTTCAGGTAGGACGTTCTGGAGCTTAGGAGGCGAGCTGATGGCAAGAACGCGTAGAATATTTCCGCTGTAATTATATTATTGTAATTTTGTGATAAATTGATTGTATATATTCAGTAACTGTATATAATGTGTAACTCTGATGTATTAGAAGGTAATCAACAGATATAATACTCTTTTGTAGACTGATATTATTGATTATTATATTTTATCCGCTGCGATTGTGAGGTGTTGTTGATTCTGTTCTTCTTCTTTCTTCTATCTCTTTCTTCTTTTTCATAACTATCTGGAATTTTTGGCTTCAAAAATTTCGGGTCGTTACATTTGGTACCAGAGCCGAAAGGTTAAGCGAGAACCTTGGCTGGTGGGGATTACTCATTTAATAGAGTCTGCAGTGCTCTAGAATGACTCGAGAATATATATATGAGCGTGTACTTATTATTTTCTTATATAAAGATTTTGAATGATTTTATATAAAATATATTTTGATATATATAAAGCAATATTTCCTTCTAATAAATATTAAGGTGATTGGTTGTTAATTATTGAAATTAAAATTAAGAAGTAATATAATACAACCAAATTGAAGTCTAGAATTGGAATTAAATTTAGTAGAAACAAAAATACAACCCAATTATAATTTAATGGATTGAAAATGAAATTCTAAATCTGGTCCCATAATTCGGAAATTTTGTTTCAAAGTAATGAAAAACAATAAACAAGTATTATTTGGATAACTGGGACTTGTTGGAAACAATGGGTTGTTTGAAATTTGATTTGAATTTAAAACCAAGGGTGATTTAAAATTGTAAAACATGGCTGGGTGGGCCAAGAAATGAATATGTATATATGTATGGATATACATGATATCAAAGATAATTTGGAATAAACTCTAAGAGGTTGAGTTTTGATTTTTCCCTGAAGTATGATGTAAAAACCCAAAATGATACAAGTTTTGAACTTATAAAAGGGAAGGAATTTTGAAGTTTGAAGCGGGAATTCAAATTGAGTAAGATTGATTGGATTAAGTAAATTGAAATTTAACTTTGGGAAAGTTAAATAATGTAGAAAAAGCAACCTGAATTGGAAATTTCAAGATGAAATTGGAATTTAACTTGGAAAGTAAATGGTTGATTTGAATTGGGAATTTGTGTGATCTCAAAACGAGTTTGAGATTTAAAAAATTGAAAATGGATGGACGTTTTAAAATAAATTGGATGATATCATCCTATTGTTAATAAAACTCTTTAAATTGAGAATGGAATTGTAAAAAAATAAAATAAATTTGAATAATTGAATTGTAAAATAAACTTGTTTGAGAACCGGCTTCAAACTGAAAGATAAATTGAATAATAAATTAAAATTTTAAAATAAAATTGTATTGAACTCTTATTTGAACCTTGAAATATATAAGTAAAGATGATTTAAAATGGAATTTTGAGAATTGAACTCAGAAATTAAATTGATTAGAAACTTTGAATAAAAGTTAATTTGGTTTAAAAGGGTAAACCAACCTTTGAGAATCTAACTCAAATTTATATAATTCGAGATAGATTAAATCCAAGATTGAAATTGAATTTGGTTTGAATTAAGTGGATTGGTGATTGAAGATGTATAAGTTTAAAAATTTTAATGGGGAATTAAATTGGATTATATTGAAATGATTTGAATTTCAAATGGGTTCAATTGATAATAATTCAAATTGATTAGAATAATATGAAATTAAAAATAAAATTCGAACAGGATTAAAATCAAATGAAATTTGATTAAATTGGGAAAGGAATCAAGATTGATTCAACTTGAATTGGGGATTAATCAAGTCCAATGGAATTTGGAGTTATTTGAATTGGAATTGGGTCAATTTAAATGGAAATTTAAATTGAATTGCTGGGGAAGTGAACAGTTTGAATCTTGACTATTTTAAATAAATTGTTTTAATACAAACTTATTTTCTAGGCTATTAAATATATACAACCTTTCTTTTTAAAGCTAACTTATTTTATAATTGTTTACCATTATTTTTGGAGCTATTTAACCATTTTTTTCAACTGTTTCCTAAACTAATTACTATTTTTCAACTATTTCACAAACTAATTTTTATTTACGACTATTTTGCAATTATTTAAAATTTCTGAAACTATTCAACTATTTTTCGACTATTTTACAATAGCTACCTATTTTATAGTTATTTTGCAAGCTAATAATTATTTTTCAATTACTTATCTATTTCTAAAACTTTCAAGCTATTTTCTAAATATAAACTGGTCGGAGTTCAAACTGTTATTGATTTAAAATACCCAACCGAGATTAGAATTGAAGTGATAATCCAAATGGGAATTAAGGCAATTGTAAACAAGTGAATGGGAATTAGAGGAAAGTGAATAGAAAGAAAATTGATTTGGCTAATAATCTATGAAGTTAAATACGTAGGATGTACGTATATTATTCCATTCGCATAGTGATTTAGTCCAGATTCGAGCACCGAATTTCGAGATAGTTTATCGATCCGAGTCAGAATTTTTCACTCGATTTTCGACGGCGAACCTGGATATGGATTGTTGATTGGTTCTGGATATTCTCTATCATAGTTATGACTATGCAAGGAGAATGACAGTTTCTGATCAAGAAACCAGATCTGTGTCCGCACTAGAAAGTCGGGTGGACGATACTAGTTCGGAAGAGAAATTGTGTGATCGAATGTGCGATCAGGTTAATATAGCGTACTGATGATATGTGTACATCGTACGGATTTGAATGATATTGATATTGGAAAGAGAAGTCAAATTTGAATATTTGATTTTGAATAAATGAAGCTATATATCTTTATTATATGAGATAAAACTCCCCTTGATAAATCTATAGACAGAAAAAAAATATTTTTGAAAGTGTTTGAAGTATAAATGGGTTTTATACAAGTTTGAAATGATCCAAAGTTTTAAAAAAATTATATATATCTGAATATATATATATATAAAGGATCTTATGAGGATTTTAAAAAGGTTTTGAGAACCTTTGGATTTGGGAAAGGCTTTTGATTTTTGGGTAAAATCAATATGAGAATTTGGAAAGCCTAGTTTGAGAATTATCGATTTTGGAATAATCGATTTTGTATAAATGAGCTTTGTATGAGATCATACTAGGTGTATGATTTGAAGATACTATATGTGTATAGTATAAAATGTTTTGATGATGGCTCTGGGGAAAAAGGCGCTCCCTTGAAATGAACTTCTCAGGAGTGACATTGGGTGATGCTGCCTTGAGCCCCAAGGAAGGGTTCTAAAGTTGATCCTGTGAGGAGTCCGGACAAAACTAGTTCCTGAGGATTATTGGGTAGCGAAAGTCGATGGCGCTGATGCCTACAGAGGCATTTGGGTTATGCTGTGACGATAGTGTAACTCGATGTCGCTGCGATCTACTGTGGGGACCATAGCGAAATTCGTGTGGAGGATGAGTGCCAATAGTCTACACTTGATTTTGCCAGAAAGGCAACGCAACATCGGTAGACTGCGATCTATGGTCAAGTGGAGTGGAGAAGTTTCATTTTTGGCAGCGAAATTCGATGGCGCTGATGCCTACAGTTATATGGGTTTTCGCTGTGATAGCTACGTAACCCCAGTTGTAGCTGCGATCTGTCGTGGGTTCCATGGTGTAATCGAGGGGCGCGGAGGCCTACAGTTATCTATGGATTTTGTCGGGATGGCAACGTAACCATCGGGTTAACTGCGACCATGGATGGGGGTGATGATTTCCGGAGCATTCTCACCAAAGATATTTCCTCTATTTTCAAAAACTGTTTTCTATATTTTCAATAAAATTATTTTTCAAATATTTTCACTAGATGTTAAAAACGGGTTTGCCAAGACTTATAGATTTTCAGTCCTACGTCTGATCAACGTATGACTAAATCTCTGTGAGAACAAGGATGGACTGGTTGAGACATCGAGTTATAAAAAGTATTTTTTATAAAAAGCTATTTCAATAGTATTATGTGAATTTAAAAGCTTTTCTAAAATTTTAAAATAAAAGGTTGGAATTTTGGAAAATCAAGGTAAACCCGAACTAAAATTATAAAATAAAATTGAAACTCGGGAATTGTAAAGAAATGATTTTGTATACAAATCGAATATTGATTTAGAAGTTAAAGTAAGCTAATTCGCTAAATAATTATTTGAATGAGTATATTAATAAAATTTAACTTGGGAAATAAATGGGTTGTAAGTTGACAATGGTTTAGGGAATGAATTCGAATTTTAAATAGAATTCGACTTAGATTTGATAATGAATTGAATAAGTAAAGATGCTATAAAATAAAAATAAAATAGAGTTGGATTGAAAAATGTGATGGTTTGAATTACAAATAAAATTCAAGTGTGATATGAATAATATTTAACGTAATTTGCAAGTAAAGTTGATATAATGGAAGTGTTGTCATATGAAATGAAATTGAATAATAATAGAAATGGTTGGGTTGCAAACAAAACCCAGGTGAGTAGAAATAAATTGAGGATGTTTTTGTATAAATATAATAAATTGGAAAATGAATTGAGTAGGTGAATTTGAAATTAAAATTTAAAATGGATGGGCTAACTGAATTTAATGGAAGTTGCTTAAATGAGAATCAAATAGAAGTAAACTTAAGTTTGATGTTGGAATAAAATTAAAGTAAATTAACTTAAGTTTAAAATTTATGGAAGCTTGGCTTCGAATAAGGGTGAAAGCCTATTCAATAAAAACTTGAATTGAATTAATTTGGGAAATGGTTATTAATTTATGAGTATTGGATGTGCCAAGTTTAATAAATTGTTTTGAATGGAACAATTGCGGAAATGAAATGCAATGAATGGTTCGTAAATAATTTAGAAAAGAAATGGAATCAAATGCAGAATGAGTTGAAATTAATTTAAAATGGTTATAAACTAAAATAAATACTCTATTAAGTGAATATCGTCAAAATTGCATAAAATAATTGTCGTTTGGCGTGAACAAAAATAATTAAAATTCTTTGAGTTGATAGAGATTAAATAAAATTGATTCTGAATCATTTGAAGTGAATATGAGCTTGTTTGGATTAAAAATCAATGGAATGTCAGAAATTGAGTTGCAAACCATTGAAATTGAATGAAATGGTTTATAAGTTGGTTGAAAGCAATTGAATTAGCTTTAAGATTATATAAATCGCTTATGGAAAGGTTTTGGTGCTTGTTGCTTATGATATACATGTGTAGCTATTGAAAATAAGTGAAATGCTGATAAATTCTCTATATATGGCACTTACATATTTAAATTGAGTAAGTACAGGTACCGGGAAGCCGTTTGGCTGGATTTGGTTGCGCTATTTTCTAGAATAAATAAGCCGCTTGCTTAAAATGCTAAATAAGGTACGCCTACGCAATAAAAATAGGAAATATGAACTGTTTTTACTTTTTCCGACCGGGTGGGTCGATGTATATATATTTAATCTCTTGTCAAATTGCAAAAGCTCCTCCGTACAGAGGAGACTTTGCCAAAAAAATTCCAAAATTTTGGGAGTTAGAAAATTTTTGTTAAGCAATTAAACGATTTTAAATATGAAACTGAAATAGATTAGTAGATGGAACTAATAAGACTCAGTCGTAAGTGGAAAATAAAAATTTATGGAAATAAGTTGAACTCATATTAAAACGGGAAAAAAAAATTGAATAGAAGTAAATATGAAAACCTATATAAGAGAATGAATAAAATGATTTATAAAGTTACGATTGGATATTGTTGCTAAACAAGATATGCAGGTATTAAAAAGGGAAAAAGAAAATTGGATTTGATTCCAAAATATAAATGTGAATTGCCCGACAAAAGGGTATGTATTTAAGTTTCTGTATGAAATTGGATTGGGTTTTTGATGTAGCCACTTGGCTTTTGTTTTCTTTTGGAATTTGGGAGCCCGTAGAGGCCTTTTGTAGTTGTACCGAGCTAGCCGCGCAAAGGAGACGCTGGCAAAAATTTTCGGAAATTTAGAGAGTTGGAAAATTTTATTCAAAATTTAGTTTTAAATTGAAATTAGAATGATTGAGAAAAAGAGTATTGTTTGGAAACTATTGGAGAATTTGGTAAGTTGGTAAGAATGATAAGGGGTTCTTTATAAAGGATAGATAGTAGAATGTTGAACTGTTGGTTTTGGAGAAAAAGTAAACGGGTATTGGACCATTCTTCATAACTAGTAATTTCGGGGACGAAGTTCTTTTAAGGGGGAAGGAATGTGACGACCCGGAAATTTTGACAAATTAAATTTGAATAGTTAATTGATTTTTAAAATATTTAAAAGTTAATTTTAGCTTGAATTCAAGATATCAATATTTTCTGGATAATTAAATCATCGAATTATATAGTTTAAATGTTGAATTTAATAATTGAAAATTGGGTAAATTGTTGAATCCGAAATTTCTACGCCTGTTTAAATAATTTGAAGGCTTATAAAATTTATAATGATGATATTGATGATAATATAATGGTTGAAACTTAATTTAAAGGCGGGTTTGTTTAATTTTAGTAATATATCGTTTAAATTAAATTTAAAAATAGCCTTCCGAGGCACAGTCTCGGAATTTGACGAAACCAGTTCCATTGGATCCGTAATAGTTAGTTATTATCGGATTTCAATTTTCGTAGCAATCGGGGTTGTCGTTTGACCCTGGCAGCTCAAAACGCTTAGAACTATTTTAATCGATTTAATTTAAAACTGATCGTTTTCTTCTATAACTCGTGCATACGATCGAATTAGGTTCCGAGACACGATTCATCGGGTTCGGAACGCAGGTAAAACTTTATAATTGCCTAATGACATTCCTTAAGAGGAGTTCGAAGATTTAAATGATAGTTAATGAAACGTTTTGAAAATATAATGGAATTTAAAGTCAAAGGGGTCAAAGGTATTTTCATCAACGCGTATTCAGGAAGCCTCCTTCCTACATCTATTTCATCCCGTCCTTTTGATTCTCTGAGCAGATCAAAATCAAAATAAAATCGAGCTCATCTCCGTTCAAATCAATAATGGCCGAAGCCTCCTTAAATCGAGCGGAAGATTAAAAAAAAGTAAACAATCGACTCACGATTCAATCAAGGAAGAAGGGCAGCCGCGATTTCTGTAATCATTCTTGGCATGATTTCTGGAGGAATGGAAGGGGAACGGGGAGCTGAGTCGCGAGGTTGATCGACTCGATTCGTTCTGATTCGATGCTCGATTGTGATTGACTGCGGATCGTATCGGCGATGACGTTGAGGGCAAAGACAAGATGGCGATGGGGCTCGATGTGTTCAACTCTGATTGTTTGGAGCTCGGATTCGAGCGTGGCGATTGCTCGCGCAGTGGGGTGGTTCGCACGGCAAGTATGCAGGGGTTAGGGCAACACGACAAACGAGATTATGGCTCAAGCGGATTCGTCGGCAGGCGTGACAGGGTGATGTAGCGGCGTTGAAGGCTGCTGTGCTGTGGACAGATTATTGGACGATGATGGCTGAGCATTCGTGGGTTCGAAACCCTTTACGAGAGGTCACAAAATGAAACGAAGCGAGCCGTGTTGGAAGTGGGTTGCAAGACAGGAATCAAAGGTGAGTAAATCTCACTTTGTTGGATTTTAATTTTAATTTAAATGGTTAAATTTTAATAGTTGGTTGAATGAATTAAATTGATTTGATGTGCACTGATGATGATGTGGCTTGGTTTTGATTGGTTCTCGAGCTAACTGTAGTTTGGCTCGAAGTAATTGGGTTTTAAATTGTTTAAAAATTAAATCGTAAATAAGAAGCTTAATGATTTGTGATTCGTTGAAATAGTAGGGTAATTGAAATGGATAATATATTAATTAAATTAATTAATAAATCGAGTTGATAAAATTAGTAAGTAAAGGTTTGAATTCATTAAGGTTTAAGTTAATTTAGTCGAATTAATTTAAAAAAAACAAACCAAGGGATGGTTTGATAGAAATTACTTTATGGTATTAATAAAATATAATTACTTGGTGAAATTGATCAAGAGATTAATTAAGATGATTAATAAAGGAGTAATTGATTTATTTAATGAAGTAACTAAAAGAATAGTTAATTACAGATTGGAATTAATCGGAAATGATTAATATTGTGGTTTAATTAAGATAAATAAATTTGATTAGGATAAATTAAATATATAATTGGAAATCCTTAATTTATGTAATTAAAGATGTAATCAAAGATTGTTAAATTAAGATTAATTAATCCATAATCAATGACTTACGAGAAATTAATAAATATAAGTAATTAAGGATAAATGGAATTAATATAGTTAATTAATTTATGAGGTAATTAAAGACTTCTTATTGATTTTGGTTAAAAATAATTTACATCATGAAATGGATTAAAGTTAAATTCTTGAATAAAACTGAAGGATAATAAATCCAGCGTGATTAATTAAGATAAAAATGATAGGATGATGAATTAATTGATTTGAAATCAATTAATGTTAAACGGGGAAATCTAAGTGGATGAGATTAGTAATTCAATCAGGATTAATTAAATTCGATTAGAATAAATTGAATCGATTTGTGTGATTAAGCTTTGCTTATGGATGATTGAATGGTATTGGGTGTATTGGATGAGTTGATATCTCTGATATGAAATGTTGTGTATTTCATTTGAATAACTGGGGTTTGGATGACATGAGAATCGAAGAGACCGGGATCGGGTATTGGGAAATACCGGAACCACTTTGATTTTTTAAGTTAATACGTGAGCTTAACAAGTTGGAATGAAACATTTTAAGGGAATAGGACTATTTGATTGAAATGTTGGCACTTAGGAACTTATGTGTGAGATAAACTATGTCTATGACACATGATGGATTTGTAAAATTTGTTTGAGTTATCCCGGGTTTTATTTAAGTTGATTGCTTGGTGTTCCTTGTTAGTTGGGTTTACTCACGCTGGTTTCCAGCCTGACCCGGGTGTTACTTTGGTGTAATGCTTGGGTCAGACTGAGTATTACAGATTTTCAAGTAGGACGTTCTGGAGCTTAGGAGGCGAGCTGATGGCAAGAACGCGTAGAATATTTCCGCTATAATTATATTATTGTAATTTTGTGATAAATTGATTGTATATATTCAGTAACTGTATATAATGTGTAACTCTGATGTATTAGAAGGTAATCAACAGATATAATACTCTTTTGTAGACTGATATTATTGATTATTATATTTTATCCGCTGCGAATGTGAGGTGTTGTTGATTCCGTTCTTCTTCTTTCTTCTTTCTTCTATCTCTTTATTCTTTTTCATAACTATCTGGAATTTTCGGCTTCGAAAATTTCGGGTCATTACTTTTCCAAGCCCTTCAACTATCAATTGCTTTCCATCTCCAAGCCCGACAACACTTTTCTTGCTGTCATCAAGATTCTGAAACATAGCCCTTGAACTGGTCATATGGTTGGAACACCCACTGTCCACATACCAGACAGAATTTCCTACACTATCACAATTATGTTGAGCCAAGAACAAATTCTCTTGCTTAAAATAATTTGACTTTTGCTCCTGCTTTCTTTTCTCTTTATCTTCATCTTTCTTCCAACAAGAGGCCTCCTTATGCCCTGGTTTGTTGCAGTAGTAGCATTTTATAGGCCCCTTGTAATTACTTTTGGAAGACTCCTCTCTTCCATTATTGGATTGGCTTCTTCCTCGACCTCTCCCTCTGTAGCCTCCTCTTCCTCTTCCTCTTCCTCTTCCTCTTCCTCTTCCTCTTCCTCTTCCTCTTCGTCTTCCTCTTCCTGAGTTCTGATATGATTTCTTCTTGTTTGAAGACTCTCCTTTGACATGGAAGGCTTTCTCCTCTTTCTTGTCATCACCTTTGGAATGTCTCTCTTCATGAGCTTGAAGAGACCCCATCAATTCATCAAAGGTATAAGTTTCCATGTCTTTGGATTCTTCAATTGCTGTCACCACATGATCAAACTTGTTTGTGAGGCTTCTTAGCACCTTTCTCACTACTTGTTGAGATTTGATCTCTTCTCCGTATGACATCATTTACTGGACAGTGCTTGACACACGTGAGAGATACTCCTGGGCAGTCTCATTTTCTTTCATCTGAGATGTCTCAAACTCTCTTCTAAGCGACTGTAATCTCACTACAATCACCTTCTTATCCCCTAAGTATCCTTGCTTGAGAGTGCCCCAAGCTTCTTTTGCTGTAGAAGCTGCTGCAATTCTTGGGAACACTTCGTCATCCATAGATTGCTGAATGATGTAAAGTGCCTTTGCATCCTTCTTTCTCTTGTCTCTCAATGCTTGATCTGGCTCTACTGGTGCATTATCAGTAAATCCATCTTCCACAATGCTCCATAACTCCTGTGATCTAAAGAGAGTTTTCATCTTTAGACTTCAAAAATGGTAGTTCACTCCTTTGAACATAGGCAGCTTGGTAATCGAGTTCCCATTGCCACCAACACCATTGTTGTTGTTTTGCATTGTTTCTCTCTGTATTTCCTTTGTGTTTAATCCTCACACGAAACACTTAATCAAGCCCTTTCATTACCCTCAAGCTTTGATACCAATTGTTGACAATTAACAAGAGAAAGAAAGAAAATTATTTTGCTGAAATTGCATTCTTTCATTAATGCAGAATAAGGCTTTTAAAAGCCAATACAGAAACTGGAAATCAGCACATGTTTACACTATCAAATGATGCCTATAAACGTGGCTTAATGAGCTAAACTAATTTGACCACAAATTTAGATAAATGTGCTAACAACTTAGACCAATTCAGCTTCCTAAAATGCAGCTAACAGAAATTGATTAATTTTGACAATAATTTAGAAAACATAAAACAAACTGAAATAACTTAAACTCCAACGGCTAGTGCATGCTTGATCACTTCATTCAACAGATAATTTAACCAAGTGGGTTGATATTCTTTTTATTGTAGTTTAGATACAATACATATAATATTTTATTTTACACACTTCTCTGTTGCATCAATTGCTACTTAGTTACATTGGTTTCTACTGTAACTAATTGTTTGATGAGATGTTAAAGTAAGAAAATAGAAAGAGATTTTGATTCAAATTTCCATGATGAGCTCACATTTCATTATCTTTTATTTGTTCAGTATATAAAATAAATGTTAATTAATTTTGTCTTTTATAGCTTTGTACACATGATTGTAACTAATGTTTCGTAAGCACATATAATGTGTTCAACATTTCTTTTGGAGATTAAATATGCACCATATCAGTTAAAGTTATTGGTTATTCTTTGTATTGATCTTCTATCTTTGCGTAGGTAAATCTTAAGTTAAATAAATATGATAATATTAAAATATAGTTGTAGCATATGCATATATATATATATATATATACTTACCATATATAACTAAGTTTTATAAAATATTAATTAAGTTGACTAAGTAAACCAAGTTTTATAGAAATTAAATAAATTTATAAAAATTTACAAAATGATATAAAATATAACTAAGTCGACAATTTTTTATAAATACTAACTAAGTTTATAAAAATTAACTATTTTTTAAAATAACCATGTTACTAAATTTTAAAAAAAATAATAAATTTTAACTAAGTTTCATAAAATTTTAACCAAGTCTTGTAGAAAATAACTAAGTTTATAAAAGCTAAATAAGTTTTATAGAAATTTAATTAATTTAACTATGGTAACTAAGTTTTATAAAATTTAACTAAGTTAACTTAGTTTGATTAAAATTAACACAAAGTTCATCAAAATTAACTAAGCTTTATATAAATTAAATAAATTTATAAAATGTAACTAAGTTGACAAACTTTTATAAAAAGTAATTATTTTTGTAGAAATTAACTAAGTTAGCCAAGTTCTATAAAAATTAAATAAGTTTATAAACATAACTAATAAGTTTATAAAAACTAACTAAGAGTTAAAAGTCATTCTATTTATAAAAGATCATTAAGTTTTGAATCATGTCTATCAAATATATTTTTTAAAAGTTGATTTCAAATAAAAGACATGCCTGGATAAAGGGATATGACTACTGGAGATTGTATAAAATTGATTCAGTAAGTTGATTCACTTGTGTTCTTTAATTGTTGACTCCCAGCATCAATAATGTCCACACTACAGTAATTGGAGATTATTAAACAAAAGAATTTGCATGCAATTTAGTAACTTAAAATCTAGAATATAATCCTTGTTTTATTAGTTTAATTGTCGTCGACTTCATTTATTAATTGTGGAGTTATCGGTGGTTGTGGGAGTTTGGAATGCTTGTTTCAAACTTAAGTTAAATGAATTAATGTTTATTCTGTTCTCTGCCTAATATTAAAATTTTAGCCAAAGTGCACATATTAACCTTTTGATTTATTAATGATTTGCCAATTTTGAGTTTTGATCTGTCCAATCTAAAGTTGAATGGTTGGTTTCAGTTGGTAGAAATGATAATAAGTGTTGTAACTTTCTAGTAGTATAGAAAACCAAAATACGAATGCACACATATGAATGACAACTTTTGCATAGGAAAAATAGTTTTGAACCAGTGTGTGATATAAAAAGAGCACTTCTGGAAGCATATGTGACTTGAATGTATTTATACGTTAGCTCAAAATGTGTACTTAAATTAGTTGAATTATATGTGATAAATAATACATTTATGTGCATTTTGCATATTGCACGTGATGTGCTGTAGAGCTAATGGGTGGGGAAAAGCTTGAACTAGTATTTAGTAGTTCTGGTCCAACGGTAATATTGGTTGCAGGCTAATTACAAGGTATTCGAAAAATCACTACCTGTGCAAAGCTGGCTTTTTACATGAAGAAGTTGATGCTCTTCTGACCCTATTTCTATTTCTTTTATTCATATGCTACTGAATTTTAATAGACCGTTATAAAATCCAAAATTAGCCGGCTGTCTCAAATTTAACAATATATGCATAGTTATGATCACATTTTACCTTCTAGCATTAGTCGGTGGAAAATGGAATAAAAGTTGAAACGTTGAGGCCTATGCTTAAATGTGATATGTATGATTGTTGATTTCAATACATTGAATAGCGGTGGGGTTTCTCTAGGTTGTCCTTAAATCAATAGGATGAGAAATTGCTATCAATACTAATAGCTACGACATATTATAAGGGAAGAGTTGCATACTTGTTGTTGGTGGTGTATATTGGCCTATAGTATTGATGAACTGTCAATTCTGGGTGAACATATATAATTATTAACATCAATTGTTAACTAAAATTTTCATATGAAGTAAGTGAGCTCAACCTTCTCCTTTTACTTTCATGTACAGTTTTCAATTCAGTATGACTAGTAATGTTTCAGATATTGAAAAGGATATAATAAACAATTTTCTAACCATGCTGTTATTGTGAAAAAGCTTTTCCGAAACCACTTCTAGTAGCATTAGAAAATTCTTCTTGTTAGCCAAACTTTTTTAGATGAACCATGAACTTCGCTCACTAAAAGCTATTAAATAAATTCTTCTACAACTCAAGTAAATGGAAATCGAAGTCATTCTTTGTCACTATCCAAATGCCTTTATACAAATAATGTAACAACCCATCCTTTATATTCAAAAATCAGCGTCTCACATCAACGTCTGACTTTCGAGCAATATAAAGAATAGATTGTCATAGTAGAATTAAAACAAACACCATACCAAAACATTGATAAGGCCCACAACAGTAATATACTGAACAACGGAATGGTAGAACATGATGAACAATATATAGAAGAGACTGCAATAGCGAAAGCAGTTGATAAATAAATATCAGTACGGAAAGTCAGAATATAACAACTCTCAACAATATGTAGTTCTGAATAATATCCGATATAAAAGGTCTCATATACATAATAACATGCCTGTCACGTACTATTAAAATATCAAGTATACATATCCATAGCACCGATACCAAGCCTCCAAAATGCTCCAGTTGGGCATCCTGATAGTGTATCCTCAAAAGCACACCCGACTCTCAAATTACTCAATTGAGTACCCGAGAATTGTAAGGACACAAACAGACAAAGACAAAACGTGAGTCTGACTTAAAGTCTGGTGCGAGAAAAACTATCTCAAAATACTATATATCAAAATTATATACAAAAAAAAAAGAAAACACTAAGGCACAGCGGGTCCTCTCTACGAATGTGGCTCAAGGGTAATCTGGACTGTCCATAAACCAGTAAAGTCAACCTTTCGCAAGATGATTGGAAGTCATACCATAACCTTCTCTTCTCCTGCCATTAACAAGTTAGTATAACTAATATAATGTGACTACCACACAATATACTATGATAAAGATACCCGAGACATAAGTGTAAGGATAATGAAAGCGTCATAATACAAGGCTATCACGCTACATACAATAACAATGTCGATCAATTAGTACAGCACAAGCACAACAAAACAATGTGTCAAATAGAGAATATCTACTATTGTCCCATGCTAAACAAAATATAAATAGAGCAACTACACCTTATGTGTTTTTTGGATTTATATATACATTCTTACCCTTTGAGAGCTCGTGATGGAACTGAATGTCCTCATACGAACTCTTTGCTGCACATATGCCTCTGAATAGACCTAGGTCGCTCTTCTAGCAAAAATGAAAACCCTTGCCACTATAGTGCTCCCTAGCATCTATATCTACGCTACCATTCTTGGGTACAAGTGTTGGAGCTATGTCAGTCGAAAGTAGAAGAAATAAGTAGATTTTAAAAAAAATTCTTATTTTGAATCTATTGAGCCTATGAAGTCTAAAAGAGTTATACTAGATCAAATCTAGTTTTAAGTAAAATCATATTTTATTTAATTTCGTTTTATATATAATATATGTTAATCATACATGTTAACATTTCAATTAAAGGTCTTATTGAGAATGCATCAATATGCATTCAAACATATAACACAAATGAGCTAATATAAACATATGTTTGTATACATCTAGATATTGGGATTTACATTTATTGTGTACGTGTGGGAATGTGTATTGCACTTACATATACATGTTACATTCTCACAAGCATATCGGGAATATAAATGTCTAAGTGTATACATATGTTTGAATATACTGCAACATATGTATATGGTTTGTATACACATATTGACAGTACCACATATACAGTTTAGACATATATATACATATATGTAATCTTTGTTGCCACTAATATTTTATATTTACATAAATAAACAGGTATGAAAATAATTCATATAAACTGGACAGTTAATATAAAAGTAAATTAAAAGAGTGAAGATGGAAAGGTAATTTATGTCTAATCGAATCTAAGTTAAAAAGGAAAAAATCATGTAATCTAATTCTACTTTATTTTTCTTTTATAACCACCACTTCAACAATTAATTTAATACAATATGGAATTTCAAACTAACATCCAAATTTGGAAACAAAATAATTTTATGTTATATCTATATCTGAAAAGGCATATAATAATTAACATAAAAAATAAATGTTTTACAATTTAATTTATTGACCCCAGTGATATAATTGGATCTGAAACATAAATTTATATTTAAGTACATACATATATGTAATAAGTTGAAATTTAATTTTGAAACATGAAATTGAATTAGTCTAAAACAAATCAACCAAGTAAAATTTTTTTTAATATTGGTTTACAACTTCAAGGTATGAAGAAGACTTGATTATTTATACACACACACGTGATATATATAAACATAATTTCATGTTTAAATTTACTACAATTCGATCCATTATTAAAGGGAGTAAATGTGACAAAAGAGTAATTTATTAAAACAAAGAAGATTTACAACATACAGGAGGATAACAAACAAGAGGATTTGTTTCAAATCTCGAACAAAATAAAACTTAGATTATTTGGTTAAACAAATCATTAAATAATATATAAAAAGATTCAACAAATCAATTCTATACTAATTAGTTATTTCGGATCCAATTAAATCATCAACATTCAAAACTATATACAAATAAAACTCTCGGTCAATCATAATACATAGAATAATTTTAAAATTGATTATAATAAGTGGTTATAATATATGTTCATGATGTTTAAAATAAAGTATTCACACACACAGATATCCGTGTGTGTGAATACTTTTATTTTAAACATTATGAACGAATTATAAACTTACCTGATAAACCTCGTCCTTCGTCACATCTTGGTTTGTGGCATTTCTTCAGATTCTAAATAAATCGGCATTCTACCTCTCAAGAGGAAGATGAACCACCTTCTTTAATATAATTTGATATTGATTTGAATTTTTTTTTGAGGTTTAATTTTATTTGGAAGAAATTTCAACCATGAATCATGCAGAAGAGGAAGAAAATTTATGTTCTATTAAAGAAATCAAATGAGGAGATTTTGTTTTAATAGAATTAAAGGAATCTTTCTCATTCTTCTTGTCAAAACTTCATTCTTTAATTCCTTTAAAATTTTAATTAATTCAATTAATTGATTCTCTCCTCCCACCATTATATGGCTGGTCCTAGCATGTTCTTAATATGCAAATTTTCCAAACAAAAATTTTTATGTAATTATTTTATTATTTAAAACTTCATTTAAAATTATATCGATAGCACATACCGATATACGAAAATATAACTTTTATATATGCATTTAAATAATTATCAATAAAATTTAAAACATTGACTAAATTAATATTAATTAATACTTCAATATTATTGATTAATTTAATCAATTTATAAATCACAAATGTTGTTGTGTGACTCAGATGTGTGAATTCATTCAGCGATTAATATTTAACAATTTAAATATCAACATTCACACATCATCTTAGCTAGTGGTGTGACGGTTTGGTTGAATTCATTTCTTATAGGTCATTTCGATAAAATCAAATTTCATAAATACTTAAGTGGTATCTTTTAGTGACGATTATTTATACCAGTTCTCTTCGTCAAAACTATATCACATTAGGACTTATGAAATTTGGTTTTGGTCAAAATTCCAATAATGTTCGTATTCAATTTTGTAAGTGCAAATACAAAATCTTTGGTTCAATAATAACAATTATATTAACCATACTGTTTTGGCCAAAGATTTTGACTTCAAATTGATTTAAGTTGACCCTATCATACTAACCTCATATAACTGGAGAGATGAGTTCTCTCTTGAATAGTATTTCACTTTCAATGCCTTCATTCAACCAAACTATAGTCCTTTGGTGGATGTTGTGTCAAGATTTAACTATAATCAAAGCGAAGTTTTCACATTGAAGCTCGATGGTATTCTCAAGTCGAAGAAATTTTGTAAAATTATCACATTGATATTCTCTATTTGACTTAGTTATATTAACCACAGAAAACTATCGAACAATAGAAAAATATCGAGTGAGTCATTCCACAGTTATCCAATAACTATTGATACGTAACCCATTGGTGCCCCAGCAGCCATGAGTAATACGCTGCCCAACGTTTGGAAAGTGTTACGTACTCTTGTCTCAATAGATGTATCGATATCTAGTTTCGATACACCTTGACTAAGAATATTTAAAATGATATGTTTATATTATTGTTACAAATTACTTATGATTATAACCCATTTTGTAACTATTATCACAAAATATACTATTTATGCATTTTCTATATTATATATACTTTTAATTAAAAAAATTTTTTACGTAATATATTATATCAATTATATAATAGAAACTAAACACCTTTATTTTGAGCATGATTGGTTATTGAGTTTGATATATGCAACAACTTACATAATTGCATTAAGGGCATACCCCTAACTCTATCACTCTCCTACTTGTATTTAGTGCCAACTGTGGAATCTTATTCCAACTTACATATATGTATTTCTTATTTTAAATTTATAGTTTCACTTTTAATTTGCAAAAAAAATTGAAAATTAGTTCAAGGCCCAATTCAAATTGGGCTTTTTCTATTGGGGCCAACTTTTGGGCTTACTTCACTTTTCGGACCAAACCTGTAACCAGGGTGGGTATGGTACTTAATTACCCAAACCTAAACCTAGATACTACTTTTCCAAACAACCTGCAAATTTGGTAAATTTAATCGGTTAGCCATATCATGACTAATTTGGACTACGTAGACTATTTGGCTCTGATACCTTTATTGAAAACATGTCTGTCGAAAGCTGGAGAAATAGGTAGATTTCAAAAAAAATCTTATTTTGAATCTATTGAGTCTATGAAGCCTAAAGGGGTTATACTGGATCCAACCTAGTTTTAGATAAAATAATATTTTATTTTATTTCATTAGATATTGTTTGTGTCAAAATTGGGCACAACACTCTTCGGAAGTTTTTGAAGAGATAATAAATGAAGAAAGCAAATTAAAATGAGGATTATCTAACAAAAACTCCAAGCAACAGAAAGTAAATTGCACAGAAGACAACAATTTAGAGTGGTTCGGCGATTTGCCAACGTCCAATATGAAGTTTTGTTATTTTATTGCTCGATATTCGGAGAATACAACTTTTATATGGCTAAGTACAGCAGTTCTTAAGCAAAAATTCGAAGTCAAAGGCAGCGGTGGTGCTCTGAAGCAATTCTGGCAGCGTCCGGGCGTGCTTTTTCTCTAGAAATTCTCCGATCCCCTTTCTGAATGACCAGGGGCTCTATTTATAGGTGCTGGAGGCTGATATTTCTCCTAAAATTCGGGAAGACCACTTCTGGCACGTGTGGGGGGCCCACATGGCCGAATTCTGGAGATCCGGGCCCGCTTTTGGATCGATTCGACCCTTGGTTCGAATCGATCAAAAAAGTGTCCAATCGAGATGAAACTTGGCATGGACATTCTTCTATGTACGTGCAAGCTCCTGTGAAAATTTCATAGCATTTGGACTTGTAGATCTCAAGTTATGATCGATTCAAGATTGCATTTTTAGTTGATATGCGTGCTTCGAATCCACGTTCTTCGAATCGATAGGGTCGAGTCTTTGGCTTCAGCTGCTACAACTTGATGGATTCGATGTGTTGGATTCGAGGGTTATCTTCTTTCGAATCGATGATGTTGGAATTTGTTCAAATCGATCGTTGTTAGCTACTGCAGATCGATTCGAAGTTGCTTCAGTATGTTGGATTCGATGAACTCTCGCTTGATGGATTCGAAGACAGGAGCACTCTGATGGATTCGAAGACAGGAGCACTCTGATGGGTTCGAAGACAGGAACACTCTGATGGATTCGAAGACAGGAACACTCTGATGGATTCGAAACAAGGCGTGCCCTCGATGGATTCGAACCTACATTCTTTGGATGGAGTCGAACTGAGACATACATAGATGGATTCGAACGTATATATGTGAGATGGGTTCGAGGCAAGGGCTCGCCCCTGGGTTCGAAGCTATGCGTGCTCTGAGGGATTCAAACTCTGATCGATTCGAGCCTGGGTCTCTCGTATGGATTCGAAATAAGGCCTACCCTCCTTATTTTCTTTTTGCGACATCTTGAGTATACGAACTCGGATCTCCCCGAAATTTGGAACGTTGGTTTCTACAGCTTTGCTTGACGTGTCTTACCAATTATAGCCCGATCCGGACTCGGATAAAATTCGTCGATATCTGTAGTTGCCCAACGATCATTCAAAGCTGAAGATGTATGATCCTGTTTCTTTCTGGTCCGTTCCTTGGTATCTCGGCCTTGCCAAAAGGTGGGATAACATTTGCCCCCCAAAGTACGTCTTGTGTAAACATGACGTGCTTTGAAAAGCTAAAATCTAACGTCGGACAATTAGGACATGCTCTGTTGAAAGCTGTACTCTTTATTGCTGTTATCAACTGTCGTATGATTGTGATCGGTTGTTCGTCGTTGAGACCACGACAAGATGGATATCCGATCCCTGTGAACGATAAAGATCAAATATTAGTCAAACATATGCGTATACGTGTATCGCCTTGACCTTGGTTAACTTTGCGTGATTGCAAGTTGTGGCCGGTTTGGTTTGTTATTGAATCCTGCATCGGCCCTCTCCTGAACCGATTTGGGATTAGGGTTAACGTATTGTTGTTATAGCCATCTATGATTATCCTTTTGTATCGATCCTCTCCTGAATCGGTGTAAAAGGTAGATCAGTTAACTTTTCATATCGAAGTGTTGTATTCATTCTCATCGACGGTGCTAAATGGATTCGAAGCATGCTTGTTCGAACCGATAGGGTTTCGAATTGATGGAATTGCTGGTTATGGAATAGGTTGTTCGAATCGAAAGGATTTTTCAACTCAGTCCTTATTCAAGTGCTTCGAATCGATGCTGTCCTAATGAATTCGAAGTCATGTATTTTCGAATCAATGGTCTTACCTTTGCTCAGTGTTTCATCGAATCGATGGTGCCTCGCATCGATTAAACTGGGATGGATTCGATTGTGTAAAAGATTGGAAGGTAATGGGTTCGAAGTGGAGTATGGATTCGGCCACGTGATGGATTCGAAATCACGACTTTACACTGTGATGGATTCGAGTGCAATGGGTTATCGAGCGTTTGTTCGAATCGATGGGGTTTGGCTAGTGACCGGCGGTAGGGAGTAAACACAACCGGGAGTCGAAGAGCCACGCGTTTTTTGTGGAACCCATATAAATATCCAAGGCCGTCTTCATTTTTAACTTCTTACTTTTCACTTTTTACTGTGGTTATATCTCCGAATCGATCCTCCAACGCCCGATACAACTGCATTCTGCACGAATCGATCCAATTTTTCCAAGTTTTTTACCTGTAATCGAATCCAATCAGGTAAGTCAAAGGATCGATCCGAGTATAGAACGATGAAAACTGAAAATTCGACATCGATTTCAATCTTTTCTTTCGAAAACCATAAGTGATAGCGAGATCTGAAATGGGTTGACTCGATGGATCTGGGGATCGAAACCATTCAAGTCGTATTGACTCTGAGTGTTATCAGGGAGAAGTGTAGGCAATGTTGGATGTCATCTTCCTTCTCTGCTTCGCATCGATTAGGGCATAAGTAGTTCGAACCGATCAAGAAGGCGAGACTTCGAATCGATGTAGGAATAGGTAGTTCGAATCGATCAAGATTGCAAGACTTCGAACCGATGGATTTGAAGGACCGTGCCGATCGATTCGAGGTGATAATACCCTGATCGATTCGAAGGTGCTCAGAGTGGATCGATTCGAAGTTATGCATAGCTCATGGATTCGAAGTATTTCTCCACCCTAAAGCTGCATCGAGTCGACCTTCTTGGATTCGAGGCGCATGGATTCAAACGTCTTCGATTCAACCCGTATCGATTCGAGTCGATCGATTCGAACGTTCGAACATCTGAAACTTCTGATTCTACGATTGGCTCCAACTTCTGAGCTATGACCAATTTCAAGTTTGAACTTTTTGTCGAGCTTAATGAACTTTAGCATACTTGACCCCGACGAGCTTCGGCCTTGCATAATCGAATCTAACTTGACCTCTCCGTTGAAGCTCGTTGATGGCACCATGACTTAAACAAAACATAACGAATTTACTACTTGAATTGGCCAATAGCTTCTGGGTGGCGTGAAATTGACGGTCAGCGATGACGGTCGTTTTCATTCTCAAATTCCAAAGTTTCGTATTTCGGACACCTCATCTCATCTTGTAAAATCTGCTTAATTTTTTTTTTTGCTTAGCATTTACATTGCACAACATACTCATACACTTTGCACCGCGGGAATGCATGGGTTTTTTTTACGTTTTTAACGCCACTTTCTTGTGAGTTAGTTAATTATGGAGTCTTCGAGTTCTCAACAACAAGAAGCACAAAGCTCGCCCCTTCCAGCGCTTGAGATTCCGGACATCCCTCCTGAAGTCGTAGATCCGGCCCCGGATGAATTGCCGGAGGCCATATTTATCGAAGATCCGGTTGATTCTGCTCAATCCAATATCTCAGAGTCTCTGTTGGGCCGGATATGTTCGAAACACAACATATCTCTGGACGATGTTTTATTACCCAGTGCTAGCGATAGACCACACAACCCTCCTGAGGGATATACTGCCTTCTACCGCCATGCCTGTGCGGCTGGATCTCTTCCTCCTTTTAACCAATATATCAAAGAGATGCTGTCGTATTTAGGAATCTCTCCTTCACAGCTTCATCCCAACGGGCATGCACTACTAAACAGTGTCTTCGTCATATTTATGGATTGCCTTTTTCGCCCGCCAAGACCTAACGAGATCAGGCACATCTTCAACTTTAAGAGTAGGGGTGATAGCCCGTCTTTCAATTTTCTAGAGGCAGTCAGGAACTGTCAGGTCGTGACTGGGGCCTGGACCAGGCTTAGTTATTTCAAGAACGAGTGGTTTTTTGTCCGATGCCCCCCAGGGTTTGCCAGGAGATGGTTATCCAGACGTAAGCATCATAATTCGTTATTGAGTGGTCACTTTTAATATTTTACACTAATACTCTGCCACTCTTGCAGCCATCATTTCGAGACCTACTGGTGGGCATTATAGGGGTGTCGTTCAAAGCTTGCAAAGGGTTCCTCATGACTTAAGGCACATAGATTTGCTATTGACTGATGATAACTTAAGGACATTGGGTTTGATTGAGATGGGCCAGAGTATTGTGATTGAAGGTTTGGCGAAATCGGCCTCGAGGAAGAAGAAGAAAGTGGCAAAGAGAAAACCTGGCGTTGTAATAAGAGAAATGAGCGATGATGAAAGAACGCCCACAGACACTGATATAGCAGCCGACCTTTCCCGAATAGAAGAGGGTCAGAAAGGCAAGGCTGCTGTACCTAAGCTTAAGATATGGAAGTCTGTAGTCGTAACCCATTCCCAACCTGGGGTTACTGTTTCCAGCGCCTCTCCTTGTCAGTCCGGAGACCTTTTCACCGGGTTGGACGATATTCCCATTCCGGACTACGTATCTCTCCATCACGGGTCCGGGTTGGAAGAGCTCCGGGGAGCGCTTGATATAAGCGAATCATTACCCGTTAGTGTAATCGACGCTTCTGGTTGGTCGGGGGGTTTGCGCATTTATACACTTTTCACAACACTTCACGACTTCCACACGCATTGCAGTGTTTTTTCTTGGTACTTAATCGAATTGTTCCTTTTTTACAGGTGCCATGTCGAATCGTCCTTCTACACTTGATAAACTTCGGCGAGTACACCATTCTTCATCCTACTATGAGTCTCGCCGCAGGGATTCTGACCGAGATCGTGAGCGGAGGTATTATGAGCAGGAGCATCGTGATAGGGACCATTCCCGACACTATTCTAGCCAGGAGCATTCTGATAGGGACCGAAGGTATCGTTCACCCTCTCGTTCTCCTCCGTCATCCAGGGGCCAAGCACCTGCAGTCGAAACTTCACGGCAACAACCATCTCAACAAATTTCTAAACCTGGTCCACATCGCTCAAGGACCGATACGGCCACGACCGTAACCGTAGAGGAAGCACCTCTTGAACCGTCTGGTGAAGGGGCTATTAGAATTGCTCAGTTGAAAAAAGACTTTCCAGAAATATGCTTTGACGCCTATATCTTTCCACCCAACCTTAAGAGAATTCCCGAAGAGGCCGTGCACACCGCCCTCAGCTATACCCGGGATTTTTATGCTCAGTATAAAGAATGGTACAGGGCGGCTGTTAAAGCCTCAAAAGTAGCCTTCGAACGAGCCAAAGTTATTGAGAACTTGGAAGCAGACTTGGCTCAGAAGAACCGTATTGTTGACGTTCTTCAATCTGAAACGGAATCTTCTCGCAAGGCTGAACCGGAGTCGCTACAGAAGGTCGATGAGACATTAGCTGAGATGGCAAAAATGCAACAAGCGCATTGTACTTTAGTTGAGGATTTAGGCCATCGGTACAAAAACGTTGAGGCCGAGCGAGATGCGGCGGTCAGGGAACTTGAGGAGTTAAAAGCTAAATTCGCCAGTTTAAACAAGGAAAAAGATGACGCTAATGCGGCTGCACAGGAAGCGTGTGAGCAAGCTGTGTCTCTCCGAGCTGAGCGAGACGCGGCGGTTGCTAAGGTTGAAGCGGTGGAAGCAGAGGTAGAAGGGAGAGTTCAAGCGGAGATATTCAGAGTAGAAGCTGAATTTGACGATCTTCTCGACACTTATAATGCTAATGTACTTGAGCACAGGAATCTCTCGTGGCTCGGAGATTATTCTACGCTTCTGCTCAGTGCTTGGAAAAAATTGGTGGCGAATAAAAGAGCATCTCTCCCTGAAGGCGCCGTAGACGAATTTGAACTTGAATCTCGCTTGTTGAGTGAAGAGGAAAGGAAACTCCTCCATGATGCGATGATCTCCGCTGAGAGGGAGAGACTTGGGTTTCATCATGTAGAGACTGGTGAAGGTTCTGGAGCCGCACATGACAGTGAGAATGTTCCAGTTGATGCCCCAACCTCATCTGGAGTCGTTACTACAGCTAGTCCACAGGTTATCCCTGCTTATAACCCGAATCAACCGGAATTGTCTCTCGGTACATCTACCGTTTCTGAACCTGTTCTATCACCGAGCCGCGGCAAAGAAGGTATTATAAATGTTGCTTAAGTGTTTCTGGAATTTTGAACTTGTAGCCGATCTTTTGACTAATCATCTTCTTTTCGGTTTAATCAGTGACTGAAAGCGATGCGCCAGCACTTCCAATTCCACAAGTTTCGCAGCCAATGCTAGGAGCCGTTGTTACTGAGGCCATCACGACCACTGTTTTTACCAGCGAGATGGGAGAAGGGAGCTCGATGTCATTTGATGTTCAGATGATTGAGGAGCTTCTCAAGCAACCTTGTGAACCTTTTCCTGATCCTTCCTTTACAATGGGTGGTGTTGCCTCATCTTTTAGCTTATTTATGCCGACCGCCAGTGTTTCCAGCGCTGCTCGATCTACCCGAGAAGAAGAAATTCTTGCTGAGATAAGCGCCGAAATGGCTACGGTGACGGCAGTTGGTGGTTCTGGAGGCGATGTTGCTCCACCAAGCCTAACTCCTTCAATCGTTACTTCTCTCACCAGCACTGTTATAACTTCTAGTGTTGAAGCTTCGCCACCCGCTACGGCTCCTCCGCCTTCGGTTCGCCCTCTAAAAAGGATCTCTGTCCCTTCTAGCTCTGAGGAAGACGTAGATATCATGCCAGACCCTGAGGATGCTCCAAAGAAGGACAAGAAATCTCGTAAGAAGCCGGGTAGCGGGTCTAGCGGCTCAACTCCAAAGAAGAGACATCGGAAGAAGAAGGACTGAACTTCTTGTCTTGTCATGCAGTTGCGAAGTAGAACTTCTTTTTACTTCTCTTTTTGTTGGCCGTGTATGAGTGTGGATTCGGCACCCACTTTATGAGTTGTTTTTGGTTTTATCATGTAATCAAACTCTTTTTTCGTTTGTTAATAAAATAGAAAACAGCTCTTTTCTTATTTGCTTAAGTATTGCATTGATTAGCTTATGCCCACATATGCTATAAGCCTTGTATACATGTCCACACTTCAGGGACTTAACATAATCTGTAGTTAACAGTTTGGTGTACTTGTGGTGTTTTCACCGTCAAATAGAGTTTGTTTTTATTTGCCGAGTTTGAGAATCTTGGTCGCGAGTTGTGATCGATGAATAACCGAACTTCGGACATTGTATCACTTTGGTCAGTGATTAACACTTAGCTTTTTCGCCCCCTAGTCTCGGGGAACGACATTTGCATTTTTGTGGTTGAGTGCGTTTACTGCAAACTTTAAACACGTGTCCGCATTCTGGGGACTTAAGACAATTTGAGATCGATAATCCGGTTCGCACTCCGGGAACTCGAGGGTTATCGACGCTTGTAACACGGTCCGCACTCCAGGAACTTGGAAATGACGTTCACATTCCAACTCGCGCCCTGAGAAGTCGGGGTTTGTTCGCGCTCTGGAAATGACTTATTTAATGTTTATACTCCAATTCGCGCTCTGGGAGGTTGGAGTTCGTTCGCACTCTGGGAACGAATTATTTAATGTTTATACTCCAATTCGCGCTCTGGGAAGTTGGAGTCCGTTCGCACTCTGGGAACGAATTGTTTAATGTTTATACTCCAATTCGTGCTCTGGGAAGTTGGAGTCCGTTCGCACTCTGGGAACGAATTGTTTAATGTTTATACTCTAACACGCGCTCTGGGAAGTTGGAGTCCGTTTGCACTCTGGGAACGAATTGTTTAATGTTTATACTCCAATTCGCGCTCTGGGAAGTTGGAGTCGGCTCACACTCTGGGAGCGGTGGATTTGTACTCCGGTTCGCGCTCCGGGAACCGAGAGTTGAAGTTTATACTCCAATTCACACTCTGGGAATTTGGAGTTGGCGGAGGGATTGTCGTGTATCAATCCCCGTGAATGTTGATGTAGTGTTCTGCCCCCGAGCTCGGGTTTCACTTAGTGAGTGACCGGTCGCATCACAATCACTCCCTATTTGAATAAGTCCCACCGCGTGATGGGACTTAGCTCTTCGTGCATTGTAATATAGTGCGTCATATTCAGTAAATCACAGCTCTGGCTCGAAGAGATGGCATTTTATTGCTGAAACGAGAAAATATGGCAAAGTCAGTTGCCTTATTACAAATTTAAGTCTCAAAATGCTAGAATAAAATGCAAAGAAATAAATTGACAGAAAGTAAATGAGTAAAATCTTTCATATGTAGTAGCGACGAAGACTTTCGCTATTCCAAGCTCTCGGCAAGGTAAAACCGTCAACTGTTGATAATTTGAACGTGCCATCTCCGAGCTTTTGTGAAATCACATACGGCCCTTCCCAATTTGGCTTCATGTGTGAAGGGACCGGATAAACTCTTTTGAGTACGAGATCGCCGAGTTTGAAGGTTCGCGGACGGACCTTGGCGTTGTACAGTCGGGCGATTTGATTACGATATGCGACTGCCCTCAAATCAGCCTCTTCGCGCTTTTCATCGAGTAAATCCAAAGATTCAGCAAGTAATATGGCGTTTGTTTTCGGATCGTAATACGTTACACGATGAGAATGCACTTCCATTTTGACCGGAATAACGGCTTCAGAACCATAAGATAAGGAAAACGGGGTATGACCGGTTGCAGTTTTATGAGTCGTTCGATAGGCCCATAATGCCATAGGAAGTTCGTCGACCCATTTGCCCCCAGCTTTTTCCAGTCGCTTCTTTAGAATGGACTTGATAACTTTATTAACAGCTTCAACCTGACCATTTGCTTGAGGGTGCGCTACTGCAGAGAATTTCTTATGGATGTGAAATCGTTGACAGAAATTTTTGAATTCAGCACTGTCGAATTGAGTTCCGTTATCGGTGATGATAGTATGTGGGAGACCAAAACGGCAGATGATGTTACGCACTACAAAGTTGATTACTTTCTTTGTTGTAATTGTCGCAAAGGGGTTCAGCTTCAGCCCATTTGGTGAAATAATCAACTGCGACGATGGCGTACTTCGCGCCACCTTTGGCCAGAGGCAATGTGCCGATGATATCCATTCCCCACACCGCAAATGGCCAAGGACTGACCATTTAGGTTATCCCAGTAGGCGGGGCTCTTGGAATTCGAGCATGTTTCTGGCATTTGTCACATTTTCTAGCGTGGTCTACAGCATCGCGATTAACAGTAGGCCAATAATACCCATATCGAAGTATCTTCTTTGCTAGTGCTTGCCCCCCAGTGTGATCACCACATTCTCCTTCGTGTACACCGTGTAACACTCGTTTGATTTCATCGCGTGCGATACACCGGAGGAGAGGGACAGAGTATCCTCTCCGATACATGACTCCATTCTGAATAACAAATCGTGAGGCCTTTCGCAGAACTTGTCTTTTCTCGCTTCGCCGCTCGGGCAATACACCGCGTTCGATATAATCTTGATAAGGAGTCATCCACGACTCCTTGATGGAGGTAGCTTCAAATGTGAAATCAGTCTCCCTTCGATCAATGCTCGGAGATGATAGGGTTTCAACCGGAACAACCCCCAACTGTTGAGCCTCACCCGTACTTGCTAACTTTGCCAACGAATCAGCTTTTTGATTGTGCTCTCGGGGTATGTAGAAAATGGAATAGTAATCAAATTGATTAAGTATCTCCAGAACTTGAATTAGATAAGCGGCCAGTCTTCGATCTTTAGCCTGATATTCACCTCGAACTTGACACACTATCAATTGGGAATCACAATAGATCTCTACAGCGATGATTTTCAGATCACGGGCAAGTTTTAGTCCGGTAAGTAGAGCTTCGTACTCGGCTTCATTGTTGGTTGCGCGGAACTCGAATTTTAAAGCATAACATATGGATCGTCCTTCGGGGGTCTCAAGCACTATCCCAGCTCCTGAGCACCGATCGTTTGACGCACCATCGGTGTACAACTTCCAGATGTATTCGAGAGATTTGCTGGTTTCGGGCAAGTCTTCAGGAATAGTGAATTCGGCTATAAAATCTGCTAGGACTTGGCCGTGAATGGCTCTCCTTGGAGTATAAGTGATGTCGAATTGACTCAGTTCGATGTTCCACTTCAGTAACCTACCAGACGTCTCAGGCCGCGTAAGGACCTGTCGTAACGGCTGATCGGTGTACACAGTAATAGGATGAGCCTGGAAATATGGTCGGAGCTTCCTCGAGGCAATGACTAGGCAATATGCCAACTTTTCAAGCTTTGGATAATTTCTCTCGGCTCCGGTTAATCGTTTACTCACGTAGTAGACCGGCTTTTGCACTCGGTCTCCTCCCGAATCAATGCAGCACTGATTGCATTCTCTGATACTGCTAGGTAAAGATATAACTGTTCATGATCTACAGGCTTTGAGAGGATTGGTGGTACGGAAAGATGTTAGACTAGTGATTGAAATGCGCCCTCACATTCTGTGGTCCATTTGAAGTTTCGTTTCCCCTTTCGAATTAAATCGAAAAATGGAAGGCATTTGTCGGTCGATTTTGAGATAAACCTGCTCAGTGCTGCCACTTTCCCATTAAGACTCTGAACTTGCTTTATGGTTTTTGGAGTTTGGAGATTTCTGATTGCCCAGATCTTTTCGGGGTTGGCCTCTATTCCTCGGGCATTGACAATGAACCCAAGAAATTTTCCGGATGCGACTCCGAAATGACACTTGAGTGGATTAAGCTTCATTCCGTATTCCCGGAGGATGTCGAACATTGATTCCAAGTCCTTGACATGATCGCCAGAGTACCGTGACTTCACCAACATGTCATCTACATAGACCTCCATAGTCTTTCCAATCTGAGTGGCAAACATTCGGTTGACCAAGCGTTGATAGGTCGCGCCAGCATTCTTTAATCCAAAAGGCATGACTTTGTAGCAGTATAACCCCAAGTCGGTTACGAAGCTTGTGTGTTCTTGATCCGGTACATGCATGGGTATCTGGTTGTAACCTGAGTAAGCATCCATGAAAGATAACAATTCATGTCCAGCGGTTGAATCTACCAGTTGATCGATCCGGGGGAGTGGAAAGCTGTCTTTCGAGCAGGCTTTGTTCAGGTCAGAGTAATCGATACACGTTCTCCATTTTCCATTCGGTTTCCGGACAAGTACGGGATTGGACACCCATTCTGGGTATAAAGCGTCTCTAATGAACCCATTTGATTTCAACTTATCGACCTCTTCTTTCAGGGCAGCAGATCTCTCTGGATCCACACTACGCCTTTTCTGCTTGACCGGGATATACCGCGGGTCAATGTTCAAGGTGTGGCTCGCGATGTCTGGCGAGATTCTGCACATATCAGAGTGTGTCCAGGCGAACACGTCAAGATTCGCCCGGAGAAAATCAACCAATTCCTGTTGTGTCTTTTGGTCAAGTTGAGACCCAATCTTCAATATCCTCGAGTCATCGTGATCATCATCAATCGGGACATCAATGGTTAGCTCGGCCG
Source organism: Allium cepa (assembly GCA_030765085.1). Lineage (NCBI taxonomy): Eukaryota > Viridiplantae > Streptophyta > Magnoliopsida > Asparagales > Amaryllidaceae > Allium > Allium cepa. The sequence continues at coordinate 212,530,027 of CM060934.1, forward strand.
AAGAAGCCTGACTTTCCGTAGATTCTTCTTTATTATCATTATCCCTTGGATCAAGATCCTTTTGGAATTGGTTGTGGTGCCCAGGCTGGAGCCCAGGCGCTAATTGTCAATCGTCAGTAAAACGGACGCAGAGAGATTCCTCTATGCATTTTCCTTTCTCTTTCTGTTGCGCCTCCCGCAGCTCAGCAACATAACAGGCTCTTCCAGCAGCCTGATCTCCTTGTACAACTCCTATTCCGTGGTCAGTAGGGAACTTCAGAGTTAAACACCATGGGGCAATAGCAGCCCTAAATTCGGCAAGGGCCGGTCGGCCCAAAAAAGCATTGTACGGGGAAGGAATATCTAAGACAACAAATTGCAACATCCGAACTCTTCGGCATTCTCCCGCTCCCAACTCTACTGGCAATTCAACTATTCCAGTTGGTATTGTTGCACTCCCATTGAAGCCGTGGACTCGTGATTGACAAGGCTTTAAGTCCTTAGCTTCCATTTTCATTAAATCATATGCTCTTTTAAATAATATATTTACGGAACTTCCGCTATCTACCAGGATCCTCTTCATCCAAGCAGGACCAACTTGAGCGGATATAACCAATGGGTCAATTGTGGGAGCTTCGACTTTATCAGCATCTCGATTTCTAAACACGATTTCATCAGCCATTGTCTTTTGTTGTTTAGCCGGTGTTCCGTCTTCCGAGTTGCTGTAGCATTCAAAGTCTACATGCCTGATTGAGCTAGCATATGACTCCATTTCTCTCCAACTTCTGTCTGCCGGATGAGGACCACCACTTATCGTATTGATAACCAACCTTCCGCCTGTGCGAGCAGGTTCACCTTGTCTTTTCTGATTCTGCGTTCGATTTTGATTAGATGGGCCCGCTCCACCAGACTGCGGCGCCCGAACAAACTGGTCCAACTTTCTTTCTCTGATCAACTTTTCAATGAGGTCTTGCAAATGTCTACACTCATTGGTATTATGCCCATAACTTTCATGAAACCTACAGAACTTCCCTGTCTGAATTTGCTTCTCCGATGAAGGCTTCGGAGAAGGCTTCTTGTATTGCATAATATTACAAGTCTGTAAGTATACGTTTTCCAGTGACGTGTTAAGCGGTGTATAATTGTCAAACATTGCGGCCCTACGTCTCGGACCACGATTCTGATCTTGCTTCTTGCTTCGGTTATCACCGTTTCTTGATCACTGGGCCTGTTTATTTTGGATATTCAATTCGACTTTTCCCGAATTTTCTCCGGACTGTTTAACCGCAACATTACTCTGAATCCCTTCACTGCTGGGCCTTGCATCGTCCTGCTTCCTAGACTGTTTCGCATCCTCTCGCCTCAAGAATTGAGCAGCTTTGGAATAGAAACGGTCCAACGATGCGGGAGGTTTCTCGGCTAGCCAATTTCCAAATTCGGAATCAGGGTCGATTCCTTTAGTCAGGGCCATTAGAATGGAATTATCATTAGGGTTGGTGATCTTTGTGCATGCAGCATTGAATCTCTCCAAATATCGTCTAAGTGTTTCCCCGGGAGCTTGAGTGACACTTGATAGGGTATTAACATCTTTAGGTCGGGCAATATGCATGCGAAATTGTTCAACAAATTTAGTAGCTAACTGGTCAAACGAAGAAATAGATCGTGGCGGTAATCGGGTGAACCACATTGTCGCAATTCCCCCTAAGGAAATAGGAAAACCGCGGCACTTTACTGCGTCATCAGCTCTTGCCGCAGTCATTGACCATTCATATTTCAGAACATGTTGATTTGGGTCGGAATTTCCTTCATACATGGGAAGGGTTGGCATTCTGAATCGCCGAGGAGGTTCAGCATACAATATGTCATCAGTAAATGGGGTATGACTCCGGGAGATTCCCCAATCGTCATTTGTTAGGCCTTGACTCTCGCGAATCATTCGTCGTACCATGGCTGAGAAGTCTGGTATTGGAAAATTCTGTGGGTGGTGAGCCAAAGTATGGTCGGGTTCCATAGTGCGAGGTGGGATCGGACGCTGTCGACGATCCTCATCTCGCCTCCTTGGCTCGATGTCTTCTAGGACATATGGCTCTGGAGCCTGTCCCTGCTGATGATAATTTTGATTGGAGTGATCTCGAGCATCAACTCCTATGTCAACTGCAGCGGTTGTAGCAGCTCGATCGTCTGCAGTGTACTGAGGAATAGTGCCTCCTCGGGAGGAGGGTCCAGTATGGAAGCTGGTAGATGGGCCAACCCTTATTTGCCCAACGGTTACCGCCTGTTGACAGTCAGCGGCTTGCGTATGATTTCCGTCTAGCCTGGGACGGATAGGTCTGGTATTGTAATCAGAGGAAGCGGAGCTTTCGGTGGAAGAACGAGGAGCTTGATCCCTTCTGGATCTTCTTCGCTTTTGGCGATTTAGTTGGTTGGTCAACTCAGCATTAGTGCGCAATTGCTCAGTTAGCTGTTGTCTGCTTTGGGTTAATTCTTGGAGTAGTGCTTGGAACTCTTGCCTTGTGACCGGACCTGACTGATCCGTATGCCCAACAGCATCCTGGTTAGTGGATTGTAGCTGTGTGGGATTTTGCCTATCCCGGCCTTCCTGATCACCAATGTTGGAAGTGGTTCTTGTACTCACCATTTTGAAACGTTGAATTCTTTCCTAGACTTTTAACAAATCTGAGTAGAATGGAAGGAATTTGAATATGAGGTCTGGATCTCTCTCTTAGATTTATGCAATCCGGTATCGAAGATAGATCCAAGGAGCAGGAGAAAAAACTGGGTTTTTTCTCAGTGAAAGCACCAAAGTGTTTGTGTCAAAATTGGGCACAACACTCTTCGAAAATTTTTGAAGAGATAATAAATGAAGAAAGCAAATTAAAATGAGGATTATCTAACAAAAACTTCAAGCAACAGAAAGTAAATTGCACATAAGACAACAATTTAGAGTGGTTCGGCGATTTGCCTACGTCCACTATGAAGTTTTGTTATTTTATTGCTCGATATTCGGAGAATACAACTTTTATATGGCTAAGTACAGCAGTTCTTAAGCAAAAATTCGAAGTCAAAGGCAACGGTGGTACTCTGAAGCAATTCTGGCAGCGTCCGGGCGTGCTTTTTCTCTAGAAATTCTCCGATCCCCTTTCTGAATGACCAGGGGCTCTATTTATAGGTGCTGGAGGCTGATATTTCTCCTAAAATTCGGGAAGACCACTTCTGGCACGTGTGGGGGGCCCACATGGCCGAATTCTGGAGATCCGGGCCCGCTTTTGGATCGATTCGGCCCTTGGTTCGAATCGATCAAAAAAGTGTCCAATCGAGATGAAACTTGGCATGGACATTCTTCTATGTACGTGCAAGCTCCTGTGAAAATTTCATAGCATTTGGACTTGTAGATCTCAAGTTATGATCGATTCAAGATTGCATTTTTAGTTGATATGCGTGCTTCGAATCCACGTTCTTTGAATCGATAGGGTCGAGTCTTTGGCTTCAGCTGCTACAACTTGATGGATTCGATGTGTTGGATTCGAGGGTTATCTTCTTTCGAATCGATGATGTTGGCATTTGTTCGAATCGATCGTTGTTAGCTACTGCAGATCGATTCGAAGTTGCTTCAGTATGTTGGATTCGATGAACTCTCGCTTGATGGATTCGAAGACAGAAGCACTCTGATGGATTCGAAGACAGGAGCACTCTGATGGGTTCGAAGACAGGAACACTCTGATGGATTCGAAGACAGGAACACTCTGATGGATTCGAAACAAGGCGTGCCCTCGATGGATTCGAACCTACATTCTTTGGATGGAGTCGAACTGAGACATACATAGATGGATTCGAACGTATATATGTGAGATGGGTTCGAGGCAAGGGCTCGCCCCTGGGTTCGAAGCTATGCGTGCTCTGAGGGATTCGAACTCTGATCGATTCAAGCCTGGGTCTCTCGTATGGATTCGAAATAAGGCCTACCCTCCTTATTTTCTTTTTGCGACATCTTGAGTATACAAACTCGGATCTCCCCGAAATTTGGAACGTTGGTTTCTACAGCTTTGCTTGACGTGTCTTACCAATTGTAGCCCGATCCGGACTCGGATAAAATTCGTCGATATCTGTAGTTGCCCAACGATCATTCAAAGCTGAAGATGTATGATCCTGTTTCTTTCTGGTCCGTTCCTTGGTATCTCGGCCTTGCCAAAAGGTGGGATAACAGATATATACACACTTGTTAATTAAACATGTTAACATTTCAATTAAGTGTTTTATTGGGGATGCATCAATATGCATTCAAACATATAACAACATAAATAAGCTAATATACACATGTGTGTGTATTTATATATAAACACAGACGCACGTCTAGATATTGGATTTATATCTATTTTATGTGTGTGTATTGTACTTTCATATCAATGTTACATTCTTCAATGCATACCGGGAATATAAATGTCTAAGTATATATATGTTTGAGTATACTATGATATATGTATATAGTTTGTGTACACATATTACAATACCACATATATATAGTTTAGACATATGTATACATATATGTAATCTTTATTGCCACTTATATTTTATATTTACTCATATAAAGAAGTGAATATTAGGCACATATCCCTAAAATCAAACTTAATTCAAATGGCATCCCTGTGCAAATCGCATATGTAAAGCAGATTCATATAATTATTTTACTGTAGCAAATTGGTTTCGTATATTTTTGTTCAACTACCTAAAAAAATTCATCAAATTGTAAATATTAACATTAGGCTATTGGATAAAAACATAGAATAAGTGAAAAAATGTCTACACTTACTGAGAAATATTGCACACACATAAGCAAATATTCAATTAATAATTGCAAACATATCTGCAAATATTCACTCAATAAGCCAACATTTGCAGACATCAAAAAACTGTAGAACTGTCTATGCAATTATTCTATAAAATTGCACAAATGTCTGTAATTTTCCACTGGAAGTGGTCTGTTTTTTGTTTCCTTTTTCCATCAACATTTTCTTGCTTTTCGTGCAATAAATATGATGTTGAATATAATTTGAAATAAATTTGAAATTTTGAAATCTACATCAAATAATTGCATAAAAGTATGCAATTACTGGCTATAATTGTTGTATATCAGCAATATTTTAAATAATTGCATACATTTTTACAAGTTTTCCTATAGCTTACTATTTTCATTTTTTTCGTTTTCCATCCACTTGTTTGGTTTTTTATATAAATAAGAAGATATTATAAATTGAAATACGTTTTGAAATTTGAAAGTTTTTTTCGTTGTTTTTTGATTTTTTCCGATGATTTTCAAAAAAGAGGGACCTAATTTACATACTTTTTTGGGCAAGGATGTTTTGTGCATTTTGAAACTTAATCGGGACCTTAGAAAAACTATCTCTATAAAGAAGTATGAAAATAATTTACATAAAGTGGACACTAATATTAAACTAAAAGTGTGAAGATGGAAAGGTAATTTATGTAGTAACTGAATCTAATTAAAATCTAAGTTAAAAAAGAAAATAATGGTATAGTGTAATTCTACTTTAATTTTCTTCTACAACAATCAATTCAATAGTTAATTCAATACCATATGGAATTTCAAATTTACACCCAAACCGTTTGAAAAAAAATAAGTTTATGTTATATCTAAATCTGAAAAGTCATATAATAACTAGCATAAAGAAAACTGAAATTTTTACAATTTAATTTATTGACCCTAATGATATAATTGGATCTAAAACATAATTTTATATTTAGTTACATACATATATATAATAAATTGAAATTTAACTTTGAAACATGAAATTGAATTATTCTAAACCAAATCAGCCTAGTAATATTTACTTTAGTATTAGTTTACAATTTCTAGCTATGAAGAAGACTTGATTAATTTATACACACAACATATATACACATGTGATACATAACATATAATTTCATATATAAATTTACTAAAATTTGATCCATGCTTAATAGGAATAAGTATAAAAACAAGAGTAATTTATTAAATAAAGAAGATTTACAACAATTTACAATAAAATAACAAACAAGAGGATTTGTTTCAGATCTCAAATGAAATAAAACATAAATTATTTGGTTAGACAAATCATTGACCATTCATAAAAAAGATTCAACAATTTGATTCTGCAACAGTTAATTATTTCAGATCCAATTAAATCATCAACATTCAAAACCACACACAAATAGAGCTCATAGTCAATCACAATGCATATAATAATTTTGAAATTGATTTTAATAAGTGGCTACAATTTACGTATATGTGAAAACTTTATTTCAAAAATCATAAATGACAAACTTACCAGATAAACCTTGCCTTTCATCACACCTTGATTTGTGGCTTCCTCTCGGATTTCAAATAAATAGGCATCCCACCTTATAAGCGAAGGATGAACCATCTTTCTTTAATTTAATTTGATGTTGATTCGAATTTGTTTTGACGTTTAGTATTTTTTGGAAGAAATTTCAACCATGAATGATGGAGAAGAGGAAGAAAAGTTATGTTCTATTAACGAAATCAAATGAGGAGATTTTGATTTAATAGAATTAAAAGAACCTTTCTTATTCTTCTTATCAAAACTTTCTTCTATATTCCTTTAAAATTTCAATCAATTCAATTAATTAATTCCCTCCTTTCACGGTTATATAGTTGGTCCTAGCAGATTTTTAATGTGCAAAATTTCCAAATAAAAACTTTGTGCAATTATTTATTAGTTAAACCTTGTTTAAAATTATACATGTATCGATATATGGGATAATAACTTTTATATATGCAATTAAGTAATTAACAATAACATTTAAATCATCAAATAAATTAATAATAATAATTAATATTTCATAAATATCAATAAATTTAATCACTTTATAACATTTTACAAATAAGTTAAATCATGTGATTTTCGGAGAAATCACAAATGCAGTTGTGGAACTTAGATGTGTGAATCGGTCAGTGATTAATATTGAACAATTCTAATATCAATGTTCACATGTCACCTTAGCTGGTGGTGTGACGGTTTGGTCAAATTCATCACTTATAGTCTTTTCGATAAACTCAAATTTCAAAATACTTAAGCGGTACATGTTAGTAACTATTATTTACACCAATTCTCTTCGTCATAACTATGTCACATTAGGACTTATGAAATTTGGCTTTGATCAAAATTCCAACATTGCCCACATTCAATTTTGTAAGTGCAAAAAAAATCCTTGGTTCAATAGTAAAAATCATTATTAACCGTACCGCTCTGGCCAAAGATTTTGACTTTGAGTTGACCCCTTGATACTAACCTCATATAACTGAGGAGATGAATTCTCTCTTGAATAGTGTTTTATTTTCAATGCTTCTGGTCGATCCAACTTTATTCGTTCGATGGACGTCTTGTTGTGATTTAACTATAATCAAAGTAGAGTTTCCACATTGAAGCTTGACGGCATTCTCAAGTAGAGGGAATTCTGTCAAATTATCACATCGATATTCTCTATTTTATCTTAGTTATATTAACCAACGGAAAAACTATTGGGTGAGTCATTCCATAGTTATCCAATAACTGTCAAACTGTTACCCCTTGGTGCCAAGCAGCCATGAGAAATACATCGCCCAATGTTTGGAGAACATTGTGTACTCTAGTCTAAATGAATGTATTGATATCCGGTCTCAATACATCATGACTAAGAATATTTAAAACGATATGTTTACTGTATTATGATAAATCACTCATGATTACAACCTATTTTGTAATTACTATCACAAAACATACCGTTTATGGATTTTCTATATTAAAATACTTGTAATGAAATAAATAGTTAATATAAAGTACATAATAGAAAGAAAACGCCTTTTATTTTGAATAAGATTGATTATCGAGTTAGATACATAACAAGTTACATAATTGCCTCAAGGGCATACCCATAATCCTATTAACAAGTACCCCTTAATCGCTGCTCCAGATCCTCCTGAAGGCTTGGTCCAGAACCATAAAACATCATATAAATGGTTATGTAGTGCTGGAACCACACAATGACCCAAATCTAGTCGCCCACTCCATGACTCTCTCGCTATGCACTTGATTTGATCCCAATGGATCACTCAAGCACAACAATGCTTCGAACCATGGAATCTATGTTAACTATCTGTTTACACGTCAGCTTGATCTCGTACCAATAGTTGCCATCAAGTGCTCATACATCTGCCTGAGTTTATAACCGCTCCTTACTGTTATGTACTCCCTCCAATCGTTCACGCTCATCATACGTGACCATGAACCCAATCACCGTCTCAATCTGGTATCTGATTGGCTCTCGACAACTATCTCGATCTTTTATTATTCCTTTGTAGGTATAATCCATGTCCTTCCTCGTATGCCTCGATTCCTTCCACGACGGCTTTCCCGAGCGCCTTAGTGATCATTACTAACACTTATGGAACTCTTGTTTTTGCATCCGAATCCCGAGTAGAGCGTTGCATTCTATTTTCTTGAGTGGCTCAAATCTTCCTCGAAGTTATGCGCATTCAGATATGAGGATAAAACACCCGTTATTTGGCAATTGTCCTTGGCTTATAACCCAGGTCTGTGCACTACCGGTAGTAGCTTATTCTAGGCAGTAAGCCTACGGTAGGTGCCATCCGCCTATAATGGCCGTCGACCTATGCATCGTTTCCTCTGTTGCTTCGCCCGATGAACCGCATAGCTTTCCAAGCCTGCCTCCACCACATCGGACCTCCTTCGGAGTTCATTGGTTGATGGTTTTGGAGTGGTTCATTATGTGTTTGAAAATCAATTTTGATGAAAAATCCACTTTTCGTACATGTAAAGTGTAAGGGGCTTCCTCTAGTGACCCGACTTCCTCTAACCATGCCAAAACGGACTCAACTGCCCATCTTGCTTCATGTGATGCCTATGTGTGCCAATACACTCATTTGTACATGTTTACACACACATACACAAGCACACTTTGTAACACAAATCATGTTTCGGACTTCACTGGAGATATTACTCCACTTGGTACTCTCTTACGCAACTTAGCGCACACGATAATCACTATGGCTATGTAAATATGCCTATAATGCACTTATAAACAAATGTATTTACACACATACAGAACAATTCTAATTACAAATGCAAATTATTTTGATTATTATATATCTTCAAATATATGTATACGTATACTTACCCATACTCATATACACACACGTATATTTAAAAAAGTAATTCATTTATAACTTAATCAAATCTTAATTTTATTTACTAAATATTTTCGGCAATATGTTTCATACCACTTTAAAATATTGCTGCTAAAATGTATTACTAGCTTTTTAATCATTTTAAGCCTACATAATACATTAAAACTAAGTATCATTTTCATAAAAAAATTATAAAACCTTATAACATTTTATAAAATATCTTCTTTATATTATTTTATATAATCTCATACTCCTTTATAAAATACTCCATTATACTATTTTATAAATTGTCATACCATTTTATAAAAATACAACTTTTACTTATAAAATTATTCTTTACATAAATAATATTTATAAATAAACCATTCACTTGTAAAAATCGTTTCTTTACTTTAAATAATATTTATGAGTACTAATTAAGCTTCATTAACCCTCCAATCACTTTAATAATGAATGGATAGTTCAAAACTAACTCAGTTAGCTTACTAACTTTTCTAAAACCATTTCAATTATTTTTATTACTATTAACTAATGACATGCATGGTCATGTCATCTAATTAGCCTCTAATCCATTACAACGTCATACATAATCATCTAATTAATGCAAAATCCATTTCTTAGCTTACTTATTATTTTAAAAATAGTAATCATAGCCTTAAACAAATAATGAATTAATATAATCATGTTTATAATAAGCTTAAATCAACCCAAACTCTCTAAATCATTTCATAAAACTTCATAATCATCAATAAACAAATATATGAAGTTTGAAAAGTAAATATAGCTAAAGAATCATCCCATTTGTCTTTTTCTTCATCAAATCAAGCTCTAATCACCAAAACCATTCTCAAGCTCTCTTTAAAGTTAGGATTTAGCTCCTAACTCCGCCTCATGCTAATCCTTTATGGGTTATGTGAGGAATGAGTAAAGGGAAATTATGGTGATTTTGGTCTGAATTTAGGAATTTTGCTTAAGCCAGGATTAGTTATTTAGGGCTTAGGGGATTAAGAAAGAATAAGGAAAAAGATTAAGGAAGAAGAATGAAAAGTAACATGGAATGAGAAATGAATGAAGAGTAAGCTAACTTATAAGATAGCTTCTAGGCCTTAGCCCCAAAATCAATTCATTCTCAAGAAATCACTATTCACTCCACTTATCGACTCTAAACATAGCCAGATTTGTACTCATTTTCTCATAACTTGTGGATGCCTTGAGTTCCAATTCATCTGTCCGTAAAAGTCTAGTACAATGGGTGTTCCAGTAATTAATGATTAAATATTAAAATAAATTATGTGACGACCCGAAATTTTCGAGCATTTAAAATCGAAATATTTAATTGATTTTAAGTATTCAATAGAGCAATTTTAACTTGAATTATGAATATCACAATTCATTTGATAATTTAATTATTGAAATTAAATAATTTAAATTTGGATGAAATGTTGAATCTAGAATTTTAAGCCTATTAAAAATATTTTGAAAGCTTATAAAATTTATATTGATAATACCGAGGATAATAGAAGTTTTAAAATTGAATTTAACAGTGATCTGTTCAGTTTTGAAATTTTATAGTTTAAATTGAATTTAAAAATAGCCTTCCGAGGCACAGTCTCGGAATCCGACGAAACCAGTTCCATTGGGTCCGTAATATTGAATTATTATCGGATTTTAAATTTCGTATCGATTGGAGTTGTTATGTGAGCGTATGATGCATAAATGCGTTGGAAATTTTCATCGAAAATTTTATTTAAAATTTTAATTATCTATTCACGTGCTAATCACAATCCGCTGTTTTTCCTTCAAATCGCTGCCTCCTCTCGTACATATTATCATCATCGTGTCTCCCTTTCTCTTATCACGCAAGCTTCATTTCCTTAAATGAATTCACCGAAACCTCCTTCTTCATAATCGAATACTCGGTTGAAAAAAGAGAGAATAATGGCCGAAGCCGAGAGAGTTGAATAAAATCAAGTATTAAGGGGGCCGAACCCCTTTCGTTTCAAATGGATTTCATAAAAAAAAGGAAGAAAAAAAGGCTGACACCACTTCTTTCAAATTCTAAATCGAAAACGATGGCGACCCTTTGATAAATCGACTCGATTTTTGGGTTTCCCCTTTTCAGCAGAGGTCGCGGTTGCAATCGCGTGGGGGTCGCATTAGTAGGAGGGGCCAACAAATCGTCGCGTCGAGTCTAAGACTTCTCGTGTTCGAAGAGAGAAGCGATCGAAATCGACCGCGACTACCTGTTGATCGCGAGAGCTATGTCGTGGAAGGAGGGCTTTGTGAGGATGGAGGGATTTTGTGGTCGCTGTCGTTAGGGTTTTGGCGACGGTTTCGAGCACAGAGTCGCGGCACTCACGTGCTTAGCGCGCGCGTGGAAGTAGAGAGAGTCGCGTATGAAGATGGTAGAAGGCAACTGAAAATTTGGTTTCCCACAACATGTCAAAGAAGAGGTGGTCATTTGGGGATTGTTCAGTTCGGCAGTAAGGTAAAATTTTTATAGTTTAATTTAAATTAAGGATAAGGTAATTCAGAAGTTTAAAAAAAAAATCTAAGAATTTACAGTAAGTTATAATTTAAAATTTTGTTTTAATTTAAATTGATTTATTCATATGTATTCAACTCAGTAATCGATGAATCTAACATAAGAAAAAAATTGTAGGTAAGGTTTAGGTAGTAGGAAACTTTAAAAATGGTAATATAAATTATTTTTATAAGTATATATACATAGGCTAAAATGGGATTTTTATTTTTCTTAGAATTCAATAAAATATGTTTATAGGTAAACAACAAATAAAATATGTTTTCAAAAGAAAGATAACTTTGTAATTTACTTGTTTAATTAATTTAGAAATGGTTAAAGAAAAATTATTTTAAACCCAAAGTATTAGTTCATTATTTATGATAAGTGATTATTCAATTAGTTAAAATAAAATTATTTGTTAATTTAATTAAATTTAGCAAATAGAAATTATTTGTTCGATTTATTCGAATATTAACAAAATAATTAGTTAATTAAATTTATTGAATTGTAGTTGATTATTCAAGTGGTTCAAATGTTAATAAACTGTAAATATTTATACAAGGTCTAAAGTCGTGGGGAAAACCAGGCGAGTTTGAATTGGATGGCAAAACAAAAATCGAAGGTGAGTTAATCTCACTCAGTTAAATTTAAATTTAAATGATTAAATTTAAATAATTGTTTGAGTGGTTGAATTGATTGACGTGCTATTGTATGGGGTATTTTGGAATTGATGCATTATATTGTGCTAACGTCTGTGGATGCAGGGAAAACAGGTTGGAGGTATCCAACTGGATCCCTCAACATTTATTTAAAATTATTAAACACCCACGGCTGTGATTAATTGATATTTTGTGATGAATTATATTAGAATATTGAATGTTATAGTCTGCTTGAATATTTCGTTACTCTGTTTTATCCAAATATATAGAATTGGAATTTGAAAGGAAATAAAAGAAGTGAACTCTTAAGAAATAATTATAAAGAATGTATATAAATTAAAGTGAATTGGATAAGAATATTAGTGGTTTCAAAATGCTAACTAATAAAATTCTGTATATGGAGAGGAATTTTTGAAGAAACGGAAAGTTAATGAAGTGTGAAACTTCAATGATATTATTTAATAGAACAAAACATTTATTAAATATTTAAGATTTAATTTATTGAAAAGAATAAAGAAGAAATTGGAAAAAGCCTGAAATTTGTATATTTCAGTTAAAAGGTTTAAAATCAAACGGAAAATAATAACATTAATAATAAGTCCATAACTAATGAATTTTGAAATGAATTGAGAAATTAAAGAAACTTATTTCAAATAAAATAAATTGGAAATTAATTTGGGGAAATTGATTTAAGTGATTAAAGTTGGAATTTTCTCTGGATGGCCAAGTACATGTTTTTTTTGTTTTTTTAAAAGTAAAATTGTAAATATAAATTAAATGTTTTAAAGTTGTTTTAAAAAAAGCAAGTTTTGTAAAATTTATTATTTCTAATATTTAAAGTCTAAAGTAAGTATTTTCTTTTAATCTATTTCAGCAGTAATTATTAAGAAGTAGCTTAGTATTTTGTTTTTAAAAGTATAAATCTAGTTTTATATTTTATTAAGTAACTTTATTTTCGAATGTTTATATAGTATGTATTTTAGTAAATTATTGAAGTAGTTTTAACTTAAATGTTTAAAAGTAAATTCCAAGTAAGTATTTGTTTAATCTATTATCGTAATAATTATTTAAAGATTTGGTATTTTGTTTAAAGTATTATTATAAATTAAGTATTAAAGTAAATTTTTATAAATTGAATGTTAAATATATTCTGCAATAAAGTGTTTTTAATTATTTTAAAAAAAATCTAAAGTTTTGTGCTTGGTGATTCCAGTGGAAATGGAAATACTCGGAATTTATTCTGAGAAAAGGAAGATAGTTTGAAAACTGATTTCAAAAGAATTTGAAAGTGAGAATATATCTTGTAAAGATATTTTGAGATAAATAAATAATTTGGGAAATTATTTATTGGTTGATGGTTGTTTGTGAATATTAATTGATAGTTAAATCACCGACTATCAATATTGGACAAATACGTTGATCGTTTCGAAGAGACCGGGATCGAGATTTATTTCTCGAAAACCACTTCGATCCGGTTTGTACGTTTTCATGAAAAACGATTTTGGATTCGAAGATGGAGCAGTGAAGTGCAAGGGCTAGTCGCTACTAATCCTGAGGATATTTTCAAAATGGATGTAGTAGGAATAGTGCCTTCGGTTCCGTTCGAACCCGAGACGGACTTGTATGGATGAATGCTTTCGGAACATCGTCAGGTGGACGATGGGAATTCTAAGGGATATTGTTCTAAAAGGTAACGCTTAGCCTCAAGCCTCATCAAATGGGAATGGATGAAAATCAGGGGTTATTAAGCAAGGCTAGGTGGGTAGCACCCAAGCAGGGTGAGGTCATCCCTGTCTAGATGTCCCTTTTTATTTCGGCTTAGCGGGCGGTTGCTAATCCCAACCGCGGGGTGATCTCACTTGGGATTATCCAGTAAGGGGTAGTCCCGGTCTTGTGTTGCAGGGGAGCGGGCGTACTCCTCGGTACGGTGATCTAGGCCCCGTACTGTGACAGGTGGTACCCCAGTGCCTAGTCATTAGTTGGAAATCCATTCTCCCTACGAGCCTTGTACGAGTTTTGTTTGTATTACCCACTCTGTGGCTAGTAGCTGGAATTTAATAATGTAACAATTTCGGCTATTTTATAAGTATTTGTATATAGACCCTATTATAATATTAGAGGATTTCTATAAAAATGTTTTAGCTATCGTAAGGTAAAAACCCGACATGTTTATTTGTGGCGTGGTCTTACGAGACGCTTTTGTTTTCAAAGAATTTTTGAAACTTTAATAATCAAATTGGGTGTGATTTTCTCACGCTGGTATTCCAGACTGACTCGGGTGTTATTTAACTGTAATGCTCGGGTCAGACCGAGTATTATAGGATACATGAAATGCTGTGGAGCTCAGGAGACGAGCAGGATGATGATACGTACTCCCGTATTTGTTTATGTATATATTCCGTTGTGTTGAGTAGTTGTGTATCCAGTGTATGATGTTGTTGAGCAGTGATTGATGTACTCTGATGATGTAATATGTAAACAGATGTATTTGCTTTTGAGTAAAGTTTATTTATTATCTATTATATTTTATTCCGCTGCGATGGTTAGATTCAGATGTTGATTTCTATTTTCTTCTTCTACCACTTCTTCTTTAACCCAAATGGTTCGTATTTCTATGCAACTTGAGTTGATTTATGTACAATAGTGTTGACTCAAGGGGTACGGATTTGCGGGCTGTTACAATTGGTATCAGAGCTTAGGTTGGTGATAACCTTGACTCTGGTGGGAATTACTCATTGAAATAGAGTCAATGGCACTCTAGGATGAGTTTGAGCGTATTAATAGATATGAGCGCGTATTTGTTAGTGAATATAAAATGGGTTTATATTGTGTTGATTGGTTTATTGAGTAATTTATGGATTCTGGTCAATACGAGTAATTAATGTTATTGATAAGGATCTCTAAACACTTGAATAGAACAATTCGACACAGTATTGTTTTAAAGTGGGGTAAATGAAATAATTTTACCCAAATTATTTTTATATATAAGGGATATAATTTTTGTAAAGTATTATAATATTTGGATGCTTGATTGTTAAGGAATGGTAATATCAAATTATTAACACTATTGTGTAGAAATTAAATAAGAAATTGAAAACTTATAACCGAAGTTGAAGAATAAATTTATATAACAAAATGGAATGTGAAATATAGGTTATAAATGAAATTTATAATTGAAATGAACCTAATATACAAATGAGACTTGTAAATGTAAACTGTAAAGGTGATTATAATTTGGAATACAATTCTAGAGAACCATTTGAAATTGAAATGTGATAAAATTCCAGAGAATGTTTGAACATAGATTTAAAGGAATTGCAATTTGGAATTTTTGGGAAAATTTTAAATTCTTTTGGGTTGGAAAAATAGTTTCCAAAAGGTTTGGAGGAATAATATTAATATTTTGAAAATATTTTTGTGTTGTATTTGAAATCTTGTGAGATTTGGAAATTAAAAATATTTGAAATGTTAAAGAGATAAAACATTTAATTCTCTTTCGATCGCTGGAAAATAATTTCGGTGATGACTGCAGCATCATCGAAGTTCATTTTCGAGTTTCTAAAAGAGAAATTGCTACCAAATTGTTTTAAAATTGGAATTGTTTGTGAACTGGGTTTGGTTTTGAAATTAAGGAATAAATGAATTTGCCTAAGAATTTTGGATATAGTTGAATTCTAAGGTGATATTGAAATTTTAGAAAATTGTTTAACTCTGGAATTTTGTGTAAATGTTTATGGAATAATAAAAATATATTGGCTAAACAAAAGGTATAATTCTGAGTTAAAAAGTAAAATGTGAATGAGATTGATTGTAAATAGATGAAATATGAATATAAATAAGTTGTGACTTATATAGTTTGGAAGTAAAATGAATGGGCCAAATAAAATTTGTTTGTAATGATAATGAATATAATCCAAATTTTAAAAAAATAAATAAAATAGATTGAACTCAAGTAAAACGGTTAGAGAGATTTTTGGAATAAAAATCAAATAATGGGTATAAAATTTGAATAAACTAATTGGCAATAAATTAGTTAATGGAAATGGAAATGGAACTCGAATTGGTTAATAAAAATTTGAGTTGTGAATAAATGATAGAATTTGAAAGTGAATCTTGAGTTATTAATAGAAATTCAACTTAAGATTGTAAGTGAATTAAATTTTAGTTGAAGTTGAATGGAATTGAATTAACATAAAAATGATTTACATTGCAAATAAAAATCTAAGTAGTGATAAATTGGAAATGGCCTCGTTATAAAATGAGAGGAATTCAGAAACAAATTATTGAATGTGAATTAGAATTCATATTGATTCAATGAAATATACTAATTTAATTTAAACAAATGGAGCTGGCAGTGAACTCAAGTTAAACAAAATAGAGTTGAAATAGTGATGGTTTGAGTGGTAAATAAAATTCAAGTGATTAAAATTAAAATTGAAATGATTGCAAATGAATTAAAATGGGAGAAATTGACTATTAATTGAGTTGAAATCAAGTTAAAGTGGTTACAAGCTTATGTAGTTATTTATTCACTTGGATATGGTCAAATTTCGTAGAAGTAATTATCGTTTGACGTAAACAAGATTGTATAAATTCTATGGATTAACAGAAGCTAATAAAATTGGTTCTTAAATCAATTTTAATAAATATGGGCTTGTTTGGATGAGAAATAAATTGAATGTAAGCAATGAAGTGTAAATGAATTCAGCTTGGGTTGTCGGTAAATTGAACATAATTGGAAAGTGTTTATAAAATATATATAACTTGAGTTTAAAGGTTGGAATAACTTCATGAAAATAAAATAACTGAAGTAATATTTGAATAAAAGCTTGACTTAAGCGAAATTGTGAAATGATTGTGTCGAGTCCTATGAAATGATTTTTAATAAAACTTGTTTGGTAAATGAAATTAATAATTGAGTTAATTAACTTAAGTTATATTAATGAGAATTTGACTTGGAATAAAATGGAAGTTAGATTGCTTTTGAAATCAATTCAATTTAAGTAAGTTTGCTTGGACTTAAAATGAATATAAGTTAAGTAAGAGAGTTGTGAAATCATTTGAATTGAATAGGATGGTTTGAATATTGTTTGGAAGCATTATAAATAAGTGTCGAAATATTTCATATGTGCTTATGGAAATATATGATATGCACTATTTATAGAATCCATGTTTTAGTTATTTATAATAAGTGAAATATTAATAAACTTTGTATATTTGACACTGACGTGTTTAAATTGAGTAAATACAGGTTTTTGGAAGCCGTTTGACTGGTTTTGATTGCGCTAATTGCTT
This sequence comes from Allium cepa, assembly GCA_030765085.1. Taxonomy (NCBI): domain Eukaryota; kingdom Viridiplantae; phylum Streptophyta; class Magnoliopsida; order Asparagales; family Amaryllidaceae; genus Allium; species Allium cepa. The sequence continues at coordinate 212,547,686 of CM060934.1, forward strand.
AAATAAATAGCTGCTTGCTTTAAAATGCTAAATAAGATACGCCTACGCAATACAAATAGGAAATATGAACTGTTTTTCTGTTTTTCGACCGTGTGGGTCGATGTATATATATTTATATCTTTTGTCAAATTGTAAAAGCTCCTCCGTACAAAGGAGACTCTGCCAAAAAAATTCAAAAATTTTGGGAGTTAGAAATTTTTTGAATCTTTTGAAAATTTTCTCTAACGACAAATGAATTAAGGTTTGTTAAGCAAATAGAATTATAACTGAATGTTGAAATTTAATTTAAATTGTATAAGTAAAGTAAGATGAACTGAAGAATTGTTCAAAGAAACTAAAAGAAGAAAAAGTTTGCAAACTAACTTTTATTTTAGATATAAAAATAAATTAGTAAGTAAAACGAATAAGGGAAATGGTTAATTAAATATGGATTGAGATAGGGTGAATTAAAATTCAATATTCAAAGTTTGGAAATGAATTGAATTCAAGTGAAATTGGGAAGAAGTATTTATATTTGAAATTAATTAACAAAGTGAAGCAAAGTGAAATTTTTATGGAATTGTAAAGGCAAATTGAATAAAATAGATATAAACTCCAATAGTGAAGTGAAAACAAATTTATGAAAGAAGTGTATAAAATAATGATATTATACCTAAGAAATGAATGGTGAGATTCTTAAGTAAATTGGTATTGAGGAAAATTATTCCAAGTGAATAACTGAATGGAAATTTAACTGAAGTTGGGACAAGGAAAAGTGAGAATAAGTGAATAACAATCAAATAAATGTGAATAAAAAGAAAATTGACATAATTGTTAATCAATTGGGGCAAATACGTAGGATGTAAGCTATTTTATCCAGATTTGAGCATAGAATTTCGAGGTAATTTTACCGATCCGACTTGGAATTTTTCACTCGATTTTCAATGGAGAACCTGGATATGGAGTTTTGATTGATTCTATAAATTCTCTATCATAGTTATGACTATGCAAGGAGAATGACAGTTTCTAATCAGGAAACCAGATCTGAGTCCGCACTAGAAAGTCGGGTGGACGATACTAGTTTGGAAGTGAGATTGTGTGATCGAGTAAGCGATCGGATTCGGTATTGCGTACAAATGATATAGCTACATCGTACGGGCTTAAGTGAAACAAATATTGGAAATGTGTAAAAGAAGTCAATAAAATGTTTTTGAATGTTGTGATTGGATATTATTGCTAAACAGGATATGCAGGTATGAAAAAGGGAAAGGAGAATTGGTTTTGATTTCAGATAATAAATTAGAATTGCCTGACTAAAAGGTATGTGTTTAAAATTCTATATGGGATTTGATTGGGTTTTTGGATCTAGCCACTTGGCTTTTTGTTTTCGTTTTGGATCTGGGAGCCCGTAGAGGCCTTTTTGTAGTTGTACCGAGCTAGCCGCGCAAAGGAGACGCTGGCGAAATTTTTCGGAAATTTAGAGAGTTAGGAAAATTTTAATAATTCAAAGTTTAGTTTTGAATTATTATTTGAATAGTTGAACAAGTAAGTTATTTGAAAACTATAGAAAGTTTTGGAAAAATTTGGAAAGTTAATAAGAATAAAAATAGGTCTTTTATAAAAAGATAGTTGATAAGATGTTGAATTGTTAGAAACCGTTTGGTTTTGGGGAAAAAGTAAACGGGCATTGGATCATTCTTCCTAACTAGTAATTTCGGGGACGAAATTCTTCTAAGGGGGGAGGAATGTGACGACCCGGAATTTTCGAGCATTTAAAATCGAAATATTTAATTGATTTTAAGTATTCAATAGAGCAATTTTAACTTGAATTATGAATATCACAATTCATTTGATAATTTAATTATTGAAATTAAATAATTTAAATTTGGATGAAATGTTGAATCTAGAATTTTAAGCCTATTAAAAATAATTTGAAAGCTTATAAAATTTATATTGATAATACCGAGGATAATAGAAGTTTTAAAATTGAATTTAACAGTGATCTGTTCAGTTTTGAAATTTTATAGTTTAAATTGAATTTAAAAATAGCCTTCCGAGGCACAGTCTCGGAATCCGACGAAACCAGTTCCATTGGGTCCGTAATATTGAATTATTATCGGATTTTAAATTTCGTATCGATTGGAGTTGTTATGTGAGCGTACGATGCATAATTGCGTTGGAAATTTTCATCGAAAATTTTATTTAAAATTTTAATTATCTATTCACGTGCTAATCACAATCCGCTGTTTTTCCTTCAAATCGCTGCCTCCTCTCGTACATATTATCATCATCGTGTCTCCCTTTCTCTTATCACGCAAGCTTCATTTCCTTAAATGAATTCACCGAAACCTCCTTCTTCATAATCGAATACTCGGTTGAAAAAAGAGAGAATAATGGCCGAAGCCGAGAGAGTCGAATAAAATCAAGTATTAAGGGGGCCGAACCCCTTTCGTTTCAAATGGATTTCATAAAAAAAAAGGGAAAAAAAGGCTGACACCACTTCTTTCAACTTCTAAATCGAAAACGATGGCGACCCTTTGATAAATCGACTTGATTTTTGGGTTTCCCCTTTTCAGCAGAGGTCGCGGTTGCAATCGTGTGGGGGTCGCGTTAGTAGGAGGTGCCAACAAATCGTCGCGTCGAGTCTAAGGCTTCTCGTGTTCGAAGAGAGAAGCGATCGAAATCGACCGCGACTACCTGTTGATCGCGAGAGCTATGTCGTGGAAGGAGGGCTTTGTGAGGATGGAGGGATTTTGTGGTCGCTGTCGTTAGGGTTTTGGTGACGGTTTCGAGCACAGAGTCGCGACACTCACATGCTTAGTGCGCGCGTGGAAGTAGAGAGAGTCGCGTATGAAGATGGTAGAAGGCAGCTGAAAATTTGGTTTCCCACAGCATGTCAAAGAGGAGGTGGTCATTTGGGGATTGTTCAGTTCGGCGGTAAGGTAAAAATTTTATATTTAATTTAAATTAGTTTAAATTAAGGATAAGGTAATTCGGAAGTTTAAAAAAAATCTAAGAATTTACAGTAAGTTATAATTTAAAATTTTGTTTTAATTTAAATTGATTTATTCATATGTATTCAACTCAGTAATCGATGAATCTAACAGAAGAAAAAAATAGTAGGTAAGGTTTAGGTAGTAGGAAACTTTAAAAATGGTAATATAAATTATTTTTATAAGTATATATATAGGTTAAAATGGGATTTTTATTTTTCTTAGAATTCAATAAAATATGTTTATAGGTAAACAACAAATAAAATATGTTTTCAAAAGAAAGATAACTTTGTAATTTACTTGTTTAATTAAATTAGAATTGGTTAAAGAAAAATTATTTTAAAACCAATGCATTAGTTGATTATTTATGATAAGTGATTATTCAATTAGTTTAAATAAAATTATTTGTTAATTTAATTAAATTTAGCAAATGGAAATTATTTGTTTGATTTATTCGAATATTAACAAAATAATTAGTTAATTAAATTTATTGAATGGTAGTTGATTATTCAAGTGGTGCAAATGTTAATAAACTGTAAATATTTATACAAGGTCTAAAGTCGTGGGGAAAACTAGGCGAGTTTAAATTGGATGGCAAAACAAAAATCGAAGGTGAGTTAATCTCACTCAGTTAAATTTAAATTTAAATGATTAAATTTAAATAATTGTTTGAATGGTTGAATTGTTTGACGTGTTATTGTATGGTATATTTTGGAATTGATGCATTATATTGTGCTAACGTCTATGGATGCAGGGAAAATAGGTTGGAGGGATCCAACTGGATCCCTCAACATTTATTTAAAATTATTAAACACCCACGGCTGTGATTAATTGATATTCTATGATGAATTATATTAGAATATTGAATGTTATAGTCTGCATGAATATTTCGGTACTCTGTTTTACCTAAATATATAGAATTGGACTTTGAAAGGAAATAAAAGAAGTGAACTCTTGAGAAATAATTATAAAAAATGTATATAAATTAAAGTGAATAGGATAAGAATATTAGTGGTTTCAAAATGCTAACTAATAAAATTCTGTATATGGAGAGGAATTTTTGAAGAAACAGAAAGTTAATGAAGTGTGAAACTTCAATGATATTATTTAATAGAACAAAACATTTATTAAATTTTTAAGATTTAAATTATTGAAAAGAATAAAGAAGAAATTGGGAAAAGCCTGAAATTTGTATATTTCAGTTAAAAGGTTTAAAATCAAACGGAAAATAATAACTTTAATAATAAGTCCATAACTAATGAATTTTGAAATGAATTGATAAATTAAAGAAACTTATTTCAAATAAAATAAATTAGAAATTAATTTGGGGAAATTGATTTAAGTGATTAAAGTTGGAATTTTCTCTGGATGGCCAAGTACATGTTTTTTTTGTTTTTTTAAAAGTAAAACTGTAAATATAAATTAAATGTTTTAAAGTTGTTTTAAAAAAAAAGCAAGTTTTGTAAAATTTATTATTTCTAATATTTAAAATCTAAAGTAAGTATTTTCTTTTAATCTATTTCAGCAGTAATTATTAAGAAGTAGCTTAGTATTTTGTTTTTAAAAGTAGAAATCTAGTATTATATTTTATTAAGTAACTTTATTTTCAAATGTTTATATAGTATGTATTTTAGTAAATTATTGAAGTAGTTTTAACTTAAATGTTTAAAAGTAAATTCCAAGTAAGTATTTGTTTAATCTATTATCGTAATAATTATTTAAAAAATGATTTGGTATTTTGTTTAAAGTATTATTATAAATTAAGTATTAAAGTTAATTTTTCTAAATTGAATGTTAAATATATTTTACAATAAAGTGTTTTTAAATTATTTTAAAAAAAATCTAAAGTTTTGTGCTTGGTGATTCCAGTGGAAATGGAAATACTCGGAATTTATTCTGAGAAAAGGAAGATAGTTTGAAAACTGATTTCAAAAGAATATGAAAGTGAGAATATATCTTGTAAAGATATTTTGAGATAAATAAATAATTTGGAAAATTATTTATTGGTTGATGGTTGTTTGTGAATATTAATTGATAGTTAAATCACCAACTATCAATATTGGACAAATACGTTGATCGTTTCGAAGAGACCGGGATCGAGATTTATTTCTCGAAAACCACTTCGATCCGGTTTGTACGTTTTCGTGAAAAACGATTTTGGATTCGAAGATGGAGCAGTGAAGTGTAAGGGCTAGTCGCTACTAATCCTGAGGATATTTCCAAAATGGATGTAGTAGGAATAGTGCCTTCGGTTCCGTTCGAACCCGGGACGAACTTGTATGGATGAATGCTTTCGGAACATCGTCAGGTGGACGATGGGCATTCTAAGGGATATTGTTCTAAAAGGTAACGCTTAGCCTCAAGCCTCATCAAATGGGAATGGCTGAAAATCAGGGGTTATGCAGCAAGGCTAGGTGGGTAGCACCCAAGCAGGGTGAGGTCATCCCTGTCTAGATGACTCTTTTTATTTCGGCTTAGTGGGCAGTTGCTGATCCCAACCGCGGGGTGATCTCACTCGGGATTATCCAGTAAGGGGTAGTCCCGGTCTTGTGTTGCAGGGGAGCGGGCGTACTCCTCGGTACGGTGATCTAGGCCCCGTACTGTGACAGGTGGTACCCCAGTGCCTAGTCATTAGTTGGAAATCCATTCTCCCTACGAGCCTTGTACGAACTTTGTTTGTATTACCCACTCTGTGTCTAGTAGCTGGAATTTAATAATGTAACAATTCCGGCTATTTTATTTGTATATAGACCCTATTATAATATCAGAGGATTTCTATACAAAATGTTTTAGCTATCGTAAGGTAAAAACCCGACATGTTTATTTGTGGCGTGGTCTTACGAGACGCTTTTATTTTCAAAGAATTTTTGAAACTTTAATAATCAAATTGGGTATGATTTTCTCACGCTGGTATTCCAGACTGACTTGGGTGTTATTTAACTGTAATGCTCGGGTCAGACCGAGTATTATAGGATATAGGAAATGCTGTGGAGCTCAAGAGACGGGCAGGATGACGATACGTACTCCCGTATTTGTTTATGTATATATTCCACTATGTTGAGTAGTTGTGTATCCAGTGTATGATATTGTTGAGCTGTGATTGATGTACTCTGATGATGTAATATGTAAACAGATGTATTTGCTTTTGAGTAAAGTTTATTTATTATCTATTATATTTTATTCCGCTGCGATGGTTAGATTCTGATGTTGATTTCTATTTTCTTCTTCTACCTCTTCTTCTTTAACCCAAATGGTTCGTATTTCTGTGCAACTTGAGTTGATTTATGTACAATAGTGTTGACTCAAGGGGTACGGATTTGCGGGCTGTTACAAATTATTTAAATATCCAGTCATTAAAACCATAGGGTGCTACATTCTCTTCTCCTTAAAAAATTTTATCCTTGAAATTCCTATGAGTATGAGAAAATAACAGGACTAACCAAAATTTATGTGCCTCAACTTTGGAAAATTTCTACGATACTTCCCCCACACTACTAGCGTTATGAAAACTCCAAAATTAGAATACATCACACAATTAGGAAATATGCAATATCCTATGTTATCCTACATCTACCAAAAGTACATACCCTTTTTTAAGAAAGTTTCTCATCATTTAAATGCAAATCTAAATAGAAAAGTATTTAAATACCTTTATTTTAGCCCTCAAGTACCTGATTGTACTATACATAGAGAATTATGCACCAACATAACAATAATACGGATTTCAAAGATGTATAACCTTAGTTTAGTAACTGATACTACTACAATCATACATGACAATCAATTAAAGAGTAAACTTAAGTGAGACGGAGACGGTATCAAAAAGCATTAAACCTGTATACATCCCATCTCGACCCTATAGTGGGCATAGATCATATGCGATCTATTTTATTGTTGTCTCTCTTTGGACACGCTTTAATAGAAAATTATAACTATCGTACAAGCAACAAAACAAAACCAATAATCAACAACAATCAACAGTAGTAAACAACACGCAACAATCAAATAATAGCAAATAATGATAAGCAACAATAACTAACATACAAACTATCAAACGTGCAGACAATTAACAAGATCAGTAACAATTAAATTAGCCAACAGCAAATAACAACGACAACATGAAACAATAGTAATAAAACATAGACAATGGTAAACAACAACAAGCAACAGCAACCATCAACAAAAAATAGCAGACCGTCGGCATGCAATTATCATATAAACAACCAATCAACAAGCAATAACAAGCACACAAAACAATGGAACATTCAGAAAGAGTCTGTACCAACATGCATGGTAACCAATCAATATTCAAAATACACATGCCATGCCATGAATACCAACAAGCCCGTTCGACATCCAAGATGAACAAAATGCCTAAGTGGTGCAACTCCTTTCATGAATACAATATACGAAAGACTATTACACCTCCCGCTATGAAAATGAAAACTTGCATATATATTGGGCTATCGAGCCTCAAAAATCTTGAATGAATTCGCCAATCTAAGCCTGAACTTTCCTTTTCTTTCGAATAGAATTCATTCTCCAAAGGAGAAAACTCCACTGGTTAAATCAACAATAAATGACGATCTACTAATGCTTGGGTTTGCTCGGGTTCAAACTCACCATAACCACGTAATGTTAATAAGGATAATATACTAAGTGCACTACGACGCTCACCTAGGTAAGTATCATCTCGTCACTTAAAAGATTATCTAAATTGCTACAAAACTAGTTGAGAAATCCTTCCTAGAGCTATCCCAAGAAACCTTAACCAAACTATACTTATAATTTACAATAACTGAAGATCACCCAAAATAACACGATGCCCATTCCAACCCTTCATTTACTTGTAAGATTTCTTTGCTAATTTAGTGTCGATCATCTGACTTTACTCGTGTAAATTTCGATCTGATTCCTTGATCCGACTACTAAAATCTCCTCGCATGACTAAAGCTTAGCTTCGGAAATCGCTCAATCACCTCAAGAATCAACCTTAAGTTATAACAACCCGTACCTTAATGGGCCTAAATTTCGATAAAAATCGAAAACCAAGTCCATCAAAGCATAAATCGTTGAATTTGGTACCTGCAAATAAGCATGAGCCTCATTAGAGATTGATAGAAATTTAAATTCACATCGAAACAATAATAAGATAAATTTATTGATTATGACTACTACCTTGAATTAATGGTATTCCTTTGATAGCAGATTTTCGCATCAGCATCGAGCATTAGAGAAAAGAAGACTTCTCGAACAACTAACACGTCCAGCTCCAGTGATTTATTCCCCTAAATCTATCCTATGGGTTGTAATGAGGAGGGGGTTAGGATAATGTTCCGATGACTAGAAAATTTATAAACTGTCCATAACATAAATGTATATCGATTGGTTCCCATTTAATTCTCATGTCTATTAAGGTTAGTAATTCTAAACAAACCTTGAATTGCACACGCGATTACTTACTTACCCATTTCCAAGGTATAAAATACTGATGAAGTCTTATCAACCATCCAATACTTCCATACCCATTTGCCACTTAATACTAAATATGAAGCAGGCTTCTGCTATCACCATATAATGCTTTTAAAAGAGATATAGGTAGACTTTTCTATTTAAGACCTCAATCGAGGTAGAATCCGCCAATTAAGACCTATTCCCAAGGTGGACTTCTAGCATCGTCGTTATTGGTCTATTTGTCCTAACTATAGAGACATTTGACCACCATATATGGCCTTATAATTAATAATAGTCATACCTTTAGCGCATCTATCGTTATTAAAGTCTTGGCAATGTGAGAGACTGTACCCAAGCCACTTAATACCTCATTAGTAAGGACCAGACAGGTCTCTCACCATTTAACACCTATTTATAGGTAGGCCTTTTCCATTTAATACATAACCCCAAGGCGGACTCGTCACTAGTACTATCTAGCTGACATTACTTGGAAATCTCATTAGGCTACTTAGTACTTCTTTTATAGGAGAAAGGCAAACCCTATATCAGTCACTTGTACCTCAAACCCAAAGCAAACCAATCACGAGATATCCATCATCACTCTTAATTATAAATATGGAATCTCAATAGGTTACTTCTTCGGTAGGGAGGCAGGCCCTAAGATAGCCACTTGATACCTCAACACTAAAGTAAACCTTTTTTAGAGATATTCCTCACTGCTTCCTAATTCTAGATTTGGACCGTTTAATACTTTTCAATTAAGAAAATATGTCCAATCTCCCACGTCATCATGGGTTCTAGGATTAGTGATATCTCACATCAGTAGTAAGTGCACCTGACTGTTGGTAGCCTCAAAGTGAAGGGCGGTTTTCCATCGAGTGACTCTATCGACCTCGCATCACTTACCTACCAAGTCCAATCAACCATCCTAACTCTTTACTTATATTATCTTAGGTTGACATTGGACATAGCTTACTAATTTCCTTTTTATTTAAGGCAATAAGATGTACCTTAAATACTTATTTATCCATAAATCCCCTTTTAATGCTCATAAATGTCAATTTGTTCATAAAATCCTAACGTACATTTCTCTAAACATTTATATATGATTACTAAATTTCAAATTAGTAACCTTTTATATATATATATATATATATATATATATATATATATCATTTTTATCGGTCCCATTAATCCGCTTGTCCCTATTAATTGTAATCCTTAATTTCATACTATCCATTTTTTCTCATTAATAGCCCATTAATTTAGGTTACAATCTATTATTTCCTATTAATTAATTAATAGGGATTCTTAATTTTATTTTCCATTAATATGAATTACTACCTCTTCTAATTCTAACTATTCGCTTCCCTAAATATGATAATAACTAGCGAACGTTATGCATAAATAACGCATGAGTAAACGTTGTTCGTCTTCATTAATGCAATAAATACATATAAAATACCTTATGAAACTACATATTCGTAACCAAATATGTTTTAGTCATAAAATATAACTAGAATATGCTTTCAATATTTAATTTACGGTAATTGAATTCCTTAGGAAGATTTTCCGCAATGATTTGCATAAATTGGTTTAGCACAAAAGGAAAAGTTTGACTTCGTTTGAAATTACAAGGAATGGATAAATTTCTTATTCCTTGTTAAGTCAAACGTTGCCCTTTTGAATGAAAAGTGGAAAAGGTAAACAAATCTATAAACTTCAAAAATGTGTTATTCCCACAAATTTTTTTTTGGCAAGGCCGACGGTTTTATAGTGCACCGACCACTTTTATTACGAACGTAATAAAGTTGAAGTACAGGAGAAAAGTAGAGACACCTTTTCTACTATGGTAGGAAAAAAAAGTATAGCACAGGAGTGTGACAGACATGTCACAGCTACAGAAATATATAACTAGACTAGTTCTCCTCCGCAGAAGAAGAATCAGCAACACCCTCAACAACCCGAGTAGGATCCAGAGAACCATTCCCAAGAATACCAAAAAAGGGGCGGAAACGAAGCGCAAGAGAGGGGTCATAACAGTCAGCGTCAGGGGAGTATATAAAAGAACGATTCCAGGCAGTATCAGCTAGAATTACGGAATTAATCTCAGAATACGAACCATCCATATCAAGGACCAAGGTGTCACCAGAAATTCTGTAATACAGGCATCGAAGGTCCAACAGATCATCAGATACATATCTAAAGTAGGATTCGTCCACAGGGTTGAATCTCATATCAGAATTATAATCAACCCAACAATGCTCAGTATCGGCCCAAACAACGAGAGGCGGAGAGAGAACCGGCTCAGCAGACAGAACTAAAGGAGCAACAACAGGAACTGGAGACGGAGGCCGCACTAAGGAAGGAGAAGGATCGGGGGCAGAAGCAACCAGAGAGACTTTGGGAACCCATTTCCTAAGCGGAGGCCATGGCAGAGGGATCTTCAAAATCTATAACATTGCATAAATTGGGAAATACTTCAAAATCATATTTTACACCCAAGTACAGATTTGGAACAAATATATACAATATCAAATTGGGGTTGATTTCCAGATCTAAGCCTAAACATATTTCTAAGACAGATCTAAGGTAAGAATATGTAGGCAATAGTTTTCTACATTAATTTGAGCCTACAACTCACAAATAAAATTGATTTAGGTATAAAAATCAAACGTATGCCAAATGGAATAGATTTAAAATCATACACACACACATACATATATATATATAAAATATACGTAAACAGGGTATATACATACATTAGAATTACAGATCTGAGAAGAGATTTTTGATTGGGAGAGAAAATAGATATAAATATATATATTACCTCAAATATGCATATAGTTGATTCTCTTCTCTTTTTTATTAGATTTCTATTCTTCTCAAATTTGTATAAATATTGATATAAATATCTTATTTTTATAATTTAAAAATAAAGTGAAAAAGAAGAAACGACATACGTTCATCGCTCTATTCAGAAAAATATGAGAAGAGAAGAAAGGGTTGGGCTTGTTTTTATAGGCATTAGAATCAAGCATACCGTTAGATTAAAATATAATAGATCCGGGCTATTGGAGTAGGAAAACCCTAGCCACCGTCTTAAGGGGGTCGACCTTCCCCCTCATGGGCGACGACCCTAAATCGACCGCTACACTAAATGGGTCGACCTGCGGACCCTATTCGGTTAATTAAAAATGTTAATTTTTTAAAGAATTATTTCCCTTTCGAGTTTGTTTTTCGTCCGTAACTTCTTCCTTTGGACTCCGGCCGCAAAGCTTCAAATACGAAGTTGCTTAGAATTTCACCACAAATGCAATGGTACAAGTTTTGTGGTCAAATTCTATTTTTGGAGCCTAATTAATCACTAACTAACTAATTAAATAACTAATGCTAAAGTATGGTGTGTTACAATCTTCCCCCGTAAAAACAATTTTGTCCCTGAAATTTCACTAATGACTAAGTCATGGTTTTGGCTCATAATTATCCTAAACTACACAATTAATGATTGTATTGCAAACAAACGTGCATAAGTGCACGGTGTATTACTGTATGACCGCATAGAAAATATGTATGCAGAATAATTCTAAATCGAATCCTTCTATATAAATGCATTTTTTTGAAAATATTTTTGAAGAATATGATGCAAACAACCTATATGTATACTGGTGATTCTACATGTATGCGGCTGTTGGAAAATATTTTCAACCAAAACTCTCGTTCTTCTACAAATAGAAGTATGAAATACCAAATTTTGCATCCAATTCCTATCATCCAAAATTCTGACACATAAATCGCTTCCTAAACATACTCCTACTCCGAAAAAAGGAATTTAGGTAGAGAATTTAACATTCTTACCACTCCATTATCTTTCTATTTCTGTAGTATAGTGGAAATTTCCTCGTTGCTCCAGATTTACTCCAAATGTTCCAAGCATAAAACGCATAAGGAGGCTTATTTTCAGGCTCTAAAATGGAATTGAGTCTAAAAATAGACTCGTCCACGTCATCGACAAGATATGAAAATAGAAATTCCAAGGCTAGAATAGTTTTTCCCTTGTTACCGCTTGCTTTATCGCATCATCGATCCTAATGCGCCACTAAATCCACAAATTCTAACTCATTTTGCCTTACTTACGCTTAACATGTGACCTTCAATTTCAAATCTTTCATAAAAATCTTTCTTGCTTTTCAAATTTGTACGCTATTTGAAAAATAAAATCCTACAATATTTGGACGCACATTTTTCTTTAAAATCAAATTTTTGGACAAAAAATCTAAAAATAATTTAAAAGCCTTAAATATTAAAACCTAAAAACATTTATTATTAGAAAAGAAGCTTTTCAAAATATTTCCTTCCTAAAAATTTTGAGAAATTAAGCCACAATTTCAGCTTAATCGAAAATTAGTTATGTGTTAAACACATTCTATAACTAACCTTTACTCATAAAACATAACATTTTATTTAAAAATGTCATCGTGCTCGATTTCCAAAAAATTTAGCTTTTAAGGAACATGAGCAATGACTCGTGATGCCAAAACAACTTTATCATGTCCTTCGCTAAAATTTTCTAACTGTCTAAACTTCCAGTCTTATATTGCATTTACTGTTAGTTAAGTGTCTTTTATGAGATTTCTATATTTATACTGCTTCTTCACTATGCATATATAAGAGCGGTTTGTATGTCTAGAAACAATAACACGGTCGTAACAACGCTGTATTTTGTGATTATTTTAATTTTGTATTTTAATTATTTTAATTGAAATTTCTGATTTAAAAACTCTATTTTATTTATTAAAATGGATAAATTTTGTTATTTTAAATATAATTTTTTAATTTTGTATGAATTATAATTCCAAACCTGAATAAATGGAATATTTCCAAAAAAGTGGATTTTGGTCAAAATGGTCAAACTTTGACTTTTAAATTTAAAATTTAAAATTTTGAATTTTTGAATTTTATCTTTTATTATGAAAATAGATTTAATTTCAAGAATACTGATTTTTGTTTCGTTGAAATCGGATTAATATTGTGAAAGTTATGCTTTTTACAATATTGTGTGTAAATTGTTTTATTTAACAAATTTGTTTATTTTAATTTATATAAATAATATTTTTGTTTGTAAAATCATTTTCTAATTTGTGTAACATGATATGTTATGCATATATTTTATTTTTAAAACAATTTTAAAGTATAAATGTTGACTGTATATTGTTTTCAACTTTTAAATTCTAGTTTTAATTTAATGGCTATTTCTTTATTTATTTTCTATTTTTCCTTAAAAGAATTATTTATTTTCATTTACACTTTATTTTGTTCAGCATTCATTTTATTTACTTGACTTTTATTTATTTATAATTGTTGTTGAAATTTTCCAAAGTCAGTTGAATTTTATTTACAATTTTTAATTCTAGTTTCCATTAAATAGAGTATTTTCTTTATCATTTCCTACTTTTCCTAAAACTATTTATTTATTTTTCATAATATCTATCTATATCTTATTTTTTTATTAGATATTCATTTATTAATTAAATGGTAATTGTTTAGATCCTTATTTATTTCTAGGAAAGAAATTTCAAATATATATATTTACGTTATTGCTTTAAAAGGCATATCTTTAAAATGTATTTATTTAACATTATTGTATTTATTTGTTTGTGAAAGCTTCTTGTATACACCTTTCTTTAATTTATAGGAAACGCATCAATTAAGATACGTTACCTGTTTTTAATTTTAGGCAAACGTTACTTTGATTTCTTGCCTTTTTATCTTTCCATCCCTTGATTTTCTAACATAACTTCTACACAATTTGTGTCGTTCATTCCTTAATCCTAGCCGCCTATATCACTATTTTCACGTGAGAAAATTTCTTCCCATCTTCATTTCTCACGGCACTCCAGATCAGAAAAAAAGTAAGCAATGTCCTATCTTTTTCTCTCCTCCCTTCTTTTTTTTCATTTGTTTTTGCTTGTTCATCTCTAGCTTTGCTCGGCTATACCCCTCACCACCTTAACCGACCACTATATCACCTCCTTCCCATCACCATACACGGCCTAAAACCCTCCTTCTCTTACCAAGACTGGCCATGACCATCAAACGATGTAAACACCTCCAAAAATTGCAAATAAAACCCTTGAAACCATGCATAGCCAAGTTAGTTTCCACCATCCCCTTCATATGTTGCCTTGGCCACCCCTTTGCCGCCACCACCACCATCAAGTTCACCACTCTTTTCCTTCATTCCAGCCACCACCAGGTCTGTACACGGCAAGGTCGAGCCCAATTCTTGCATGGCCAAGCCTAAAGTTGCACCAAAACTCCTCTTTTTGCCTTAACATTTGATCTTCCTTCACTAATAACTCCTATCCCTTCACTTTTACTTGTAGCCATGCCTATATGAGTCCAAACCAGATCCATACCCTAGCCAAAACATCACCAAGGCCGAATCTACATAGCTTTGTTACCGAGAAAATGTGATTTGTGGTCAAGCAAAATCAATTGAAAACTCGGTGTTGTCTTTTGTAAACTCTATTTCCATTTTGTTCCAATAATTTTAGTATTGTGTTTATATTTATATTTTGCTTTGTTTTGTTGTTGAATACAAGAATAAAATCTTGGCCCTCCACTCCATTCAAATCAAAAGTCCTGCTATCGTGCTTTCTGGATTTTTGTTTGTGTGTTTTGATTTGCTAACTCCAGCATAAGGAGGTGAGTATTCACTCATGACATTTATACTTATATAATGGTGAATTGACAACAAGTGAATATGTAGAAATGTTATATCATGTTATACCTGCCTGTGATATGAACCATGTGATGTTAACCATGTTTATAAACCTATCATATCATATGTTGCTGCTATATGATGCTATATTGTTTATTTTATTCTGTTCTCACACTACAAGTTCCCTGTAGAATAGAATCACTATGGGTTGAAATAATACATACCCGAACGGACTTTAGAATAGGGAAAAATCGTTATGGGTTGAAGTGATAGGCCTGAGCAATTTTTTTATTTAACTTGGGATTGCGGATTTGAAATGATTAAACCCGGATTTTTCTTTGTAAATTACGGGTTGAAATGATATATTATCCGTATCACTTGATTTAGGCTAGAAAATTTTATATCGACCCGTGGTTATTTTATATATTTTTTTGGATAGTTTTAAGTATTTTAAAATGTAAATTATGATATTTTGATTTAAATTTGATTTTAAAATGATTTATTAAAGTGTTATGGATTTTTCTGTGAATATAAAATGTTACATAAATGAATGCTTAAGAGTGTAACTTGAAATATAACTTAACCTGGAATTTGAGATTTGGTGTAAAATGAGGATTTAAGTTGAAGAAAATAAATTGGAATTTAGTTTAATTTATGAAATGGAAATTTAAATTTAAGTGTTAAAGTAAATTGTAAAAATGCAAAGAATAGGAAAATTTGTACACTTAATTCAATAAATGAATTATTGGAAAATTTGGATTTAATTATTTGAAAGTATAATAATTTCACTTTTAAATGGTTTAAATGAATTATTTTTTATTAAAATATAAACCATTTTTAAAAGGTAATTAAATTTGAATAGTTGAATTTAAATTCAAATAGTGATTTGAAATGAGATTTTGAAATAATATGATATTTTGATATATTGAAATGGTTTGGAAATGATTTGATCCTTATTTTGATTAAGATTAGAATTTGAAATGATATTTTATTTTAGAAGTATAAAATACCATTTTAAAATTTATAACCACGTGTACACTTCTTGTATGCCATTTGATTTCCTTGTGATTATTTTGATACACGCCTTGAATTTGAGAGTGTGGCTAGAGGTGAGCGATTACTGTAGCTCTGCGCTACCCTAGTCACATATACACTGATATTTGCATTAATTACTTTAATATGGGTATTTCTATGATAGTGTTTATTTCTGCTTAATTGATGGTTTATGGGTTCCTTAAAGGATGGGCAATCCCAAGCATCCTTTAAGTTATTGAGCATTGCTATTACAGTTCACTTGAGTTGGATTACATTGTATGAGTATGTATGTCCTGACCCGAGTGTTTTGTGTTTTACTTTACGCTCGTGTCAGCCTGAGAGTCATAGCTTTGGATTCATCTTCTGGAGCTAGAGAATTGTTGGAGCTTATCTGACTATCTATTTGTTTATTTTTTATTCAGTTATTTCCTATTCGGTATTGATTCTGTATTAGTGATTTATGTATCCAGACTTCTATTGTATCCATTTTTAAACTATGATATTTTGTATATGTTTTGAGAGTATGTATATAGTAGCTTCATGAACTACTATGGTATTTTATTTCTGTTGCGAGTTATTCTGATATTCTATGTTTGTGATTCTGTATTGATTTTATTTGCTCCAAAATTTAGTACAATCTGTTATTTTGAATTATTTAAGTCTGACATATGTGTCTGCATGTGCATTATCGATTTGAATGGTCCAAAATAGCGGGTAGTTTCATTTGGTATCGGACCTTTGGTTTTAGGCAAACCTTAGCCTGAGGAGCAAAAACTCATTAGGGATAGGGTAGAAATACCCTAGAATGAGTGAAATCAATCTCAGAATCATTTCCTTGTGAGAGAACGTACTTTCGAAGTACAAAATGATTTTCAAATGATTTTAAAGGATTTTTAAAGGTTATTTTGGTATAAATTTTATTTAAAAAGTAGAATTTTCTAAACTTCATCCTTTTTGCATCCACCTTGTTAGTAAATCTCTTCGGTTAGGATTCGCTAGAATTTTGAACTTCTATCTTGTTCGATCTGGATGCTTTGTTGATATGAAGCTATTTGAGTATGGCGAAATCGGAAGAGCGGAAAGAAACTCGTAGAGCACGATGATCCCTAGCCCATTAGGAACGGAAAGAAGTGATCAAGAAGTGGGAAAAGCTGTGGAAGGAAAGGGCAGGACCGGGTCCTTATGACCATGTCATTTGTTATCGGTGTCATGAGCAGGGACACTATGCAGCCATGTATAGGAAGAGAGATGGGGGAAATGGATGGAGGGAAAGCATTTTCAGTTCAAGATTTTCTGTTTTAAATGCTGGGAGAGGGAACACTTTCCAAGCCGCTGCCAGAAGGTGAAGAAAGTGAAATCTGCACCCACTGCATCAATCGGCCTATTAACTATTTGCTACCACTATAGGAGGACTGGGCATATAGCCAGAGATTGTCCTGTGAGATAGAGTGGGAAGGAAGCTGTGTACCCGCAGTTCGAGAAGGAAGATGGGAGTGTAATGCACTTATGCCAGAGATGTAGAAGTTGAAGGCACATTGAGGGGGAGTGTTCTGGACCTGTTGAAGTACCACCCGGAAGAATTAATACTGATGCTTTGTTTATATAGGAGTGGTATTCTATGGATCTATTTGTTATCTGAAGTATGTTAGGTTGCATTAAGTGAACTCTATTGTATCTTTTGCTTAGCTGAAGTTGTCAAACCAAAGATATTTATGCTCCCGTTCTTTGTATGATATGAATTTGAGTCTTTCCAAATAATGAATATAAACTCTTTTGTATTGACATAAGTTATATATCTCTAATCTTGGTTAGGATTCTTTTTGATTAGGGTTCCTCTAAATTTAAGTCTCTGTTCTATTTTGAAATCCATCCTTGAATCATCCCTTGAAAAAAAATTGGTGATTTCATTTTGAAATTGTGTATACATCGAAATTATTATTTTGATAAGGATGACCATATTTTGTATATAAAAGTGAAATGTTTTCGATAAGAATTATATACCTTTTAAAATGAAAATTTGAAGCTTTGAAAGGATTTGAAATTTTTGAAAATTATTTGGTTCATAAAATGATTTTAATGGAATGATTTTGAAATTGAAATTTGAGTGATTGAACTCCGGCGTTTTAAATTGGTTTAAGGTTTTGAAAATATATAATAATATGATTTGAAAGTATTTTTCCGAATAAGAAATGTTTCAAATGATTTTAATGAGTTTCAAATCATTCGAATAAATTTCAAAAGAAGTTTTTGAGAAAACAAAAGTCCAGAACTCACTTATGTTGCTGGAAAATAATTTCGGTGATGAATGCATACATCATCGACATTGATTTTCGAGTTTCTGAGTGGGGGAGATGCCACTCTAATAGCTTTGCTATGTGAGTGATTTTACGAAACCAATTTGATTTCAAATACTGAAGTATAATTTGATTTTCGAAAAGATATATGCATATATATGTGCCATAGTTTTGAATTGAGCCGGTGTTTAGTTCTTGAGTTTCAAATTTGATTGATATAACCCTATCTTTTGGAATTGATTTACTGGTTTGTTGTTGATTTCCAACTCTTGGATTTGAAATATGATTTCTTCGACTATTTGAATGTTTGAATACTTCCAAATCAAGGTTAACTTTTCCCAGCTAATTAATTTTGAAAAGTATAAAGTATTTGATAAGGTATTTGTGTTTAGTTTTGTATGTTTTAATACGATTTAAATTAGTTTGAAACTGCTTTGTTAAGTAAATGAATAAGACTATTTTGAAGTATACTAGTATGAAATATAGATTGGAAATGTTTTGAATAAAGTATATATATATAATAATAATCTTTCCGATGGTAAATTGGATTTTTCATGTAGAAATAAATAGTTTAAAGGTTTTAAATGGTATGGTTTTAAACTTAATAACCAGTTTGGGTGTAATTGATTTTGAGAAAATATTTGGTTTTGGAAATAGATTGGAGTTTAAAACCCAGTATTTATATGATGACTTTAGAAACGGATTTATTTGACATAAATTATGTTGATTTGGAAATTTGGATTATTTTTCTGAACTTATTATTTTGGAAACTTTGAAACTGAAGATATTTAATTTGAAAGAAATGATTTAGTGAAATCATATATGATTTTGAAACCGAATTGATATTGAAATGATTTGAAATTGAGAACCTTGTATTATTAAGTACTTGATTTGGGAGTTTTCGAACTTATATAAAATGGATTTGTATAAGTATAAAGTTGATTTGAAAACTATTGATTTGAAAGGTACTCAATTTGGAAAGAGAAATCTTATATAATCGAAGTAAATATAAGTGTGATTTGATATACTATTGATTTGGAAAGTATTCAATTTGAAAATAAAATCTTATGTATAATGGACTTTATATAAGTACGATATTTGAAAGTGATTTGAAAAAGGTACTATATGATACATATTTTCGAAGTAAAGATATGGAAAGTGCCTTCTGTTTGATATCCGCTTTATGGCCACATTGTGGATTCATTCTATCGATATTATTCTCTTTGATTTTTGGTTTTCTGGATGTGATACTTGAGTGCCCTACCATGGCGTAACCCATGGTCTTTTGAGCACGACTGCATAGCGTAATTCGCAGGGACTGCGAGAGCCTACGGGTATGGATGTTTCCTGGGCGATCCAGGCGTAACCATTGTGTATCTGCGATCTGTTGGGTCGCTTGGTAGCATAATCAGCAGGGGCTACGAGATCCTACGGGTACGGATGTTTCCTGAGGGATCCAGGTGTAACCACTGTGTATCTGCGGTACTACAGTCTTCATGGCATAATCGCAGGGCTACGGTAGCCAGCCTACGAGTACGGATGTTTCCTGAGGGATTCAGGCGTAACCATTATGTATCCGTGATCCATGATCGACATGTTTTGGTTTGGTTGTTTTGTTTGGATTGTACTTTCCATATCTATTTTTTTTAAGTTTTTCCATTATTTTCATTGGGTGTTGAACAAGTCTACTAAGTACCTGGAGAATTCTAACTTTGCACCTGATCAACGCATAGCCAGAGCCTGCAGGAACGAGGATAAACTTGTTAAGACATCGTGTTATAAAAGTATTTTTGATAAAGTATTATATAAAGTACATTTTGATCATTTATTTTATCCTTCCAAATAATTGAAATTTATATAGCTTTAAAATAATGGTTTTTCCTTGTCTTTCAACCTGTTTTCCCTTCTAGCTATTCGTATTCTCCACCTTGTTAAACTTACTTATAACAATAGTTATCAGGTATAATTTTAATCTTCTTGTCATCTTGTCTTAATCCTATTTCATTCTATCTTTTTCTATGTTTTCCGTACCTCGTTCCTTTTCGAGGATGAAAAGATTTGAGTGGGGGAGAGTGCAACAACCCTGTATTTTGTGATTATTTTAATTTTGTATTTTAATTATTTAACTGAAATTCCTGATTTAAAAACTTTATTTTATTTATTAAAATGGATAAATTTTGTTATTTTAAATATAAATTTTGATTTTTGTGTGAATTATAATTCCAAACCTGAATAAATGGAATATTTCCAAAAAAGTGGATTTTGGTCGAAATGGTCAAACTTTGACTTTTAAATTTTTTAGTTTTTGAGTTTTATCTTTTATTATGAAAATAGATTTAATTTCAAGAATACTGCTTTTCGTTTCGTTGAAATCGGATTAATATTGTGAAAGTTATGCTTTTTTACAATATTGTGTGTAAATTGTTTTATTTGACAAATTTATTTATTTTAATTTATATAAATAATATTTTTGTTTGTAAAATCATGTTCTAATTTTTGTAACATGATATGTTATGCATATATTTTATTTTTAAAACATTTTTAAAGTATATTTATAATTTTCAAATGTTGATTATATATTATTTTCGACTTTTAAATTCTAGTTTCAATTAAATAGCTATTTCTTTATTTATTTTCTATTTTTCCTTAAAAAAATTATTTATTTTCATTTACACTTTATTTTATTCAGCATTTATTTTATTTACTTGACTTTTATTTATTTAGAAGTGTTGTTGGAATTTTTCAAAGTCAGTTGAATTTTATTTACAATTTTTAATTCTAGTTTCCATTAAATAGAGTATTTTCTTTATTATTTCCTACTTTTCCTAAAACTATTTATTTATTTTTCATAATATCTATCTCTGCCTTATTTTTCTATTTAGATATTCATTTATTAATTAAAAGGTAAGTGTTTAGATCCTTATTTATTTCTTGGAAAGAAATTTCAAATATATATTTACGTTATTGCTTTAAAAGGAATATCTTTAAAATGTATTTATTTAACGTTATTATATTTATTTGTCTGTGAAAGCTTCTTGTATACATCTTATTTAATTTATAGGAAATGCATCAATTAAGATACGTTACCTGTTTTTAATTTTAGGCAAACGTTACTTTGATTTCCTACCTTTTTATCTTTCCATCCCTTGATTTTCTACCATAACTTCTCCACAATTTGTGTCGTTCATTCCTTAATCCCTAGCCGCCTATATCACTAATTTCACGTGAGAAAATTTCTTCCCATCTTCATTTCTCATGGCACTTTAGATCTGAAAAGAAAAAAAAGTAAGCAATGGCCTCACTTTTTCTCTCCTTTCTTCTTCTTCTTTTTCATTTGTTTTTGCTTATTCATCTCTAGCTTTGCTCGGCTAAACCCCTCACCACCTTCACCGACCACCACATCACCTCCTTTCCATCACCATACACGGCCTAAACCACTCCTCCTCTGACCAAGACTGGCCATGACCATCAAATGATGCAAACACCTCCAAAAATTGAAAAAAAAACCCCTTGAAACCAAGCATAGCCAAGCTAGTTTCCACCATCCCCTTCATATGTTGCCTTGGCCACCCCTAAGCCGCCACCACCATCAAGTTCACCACCCTTGGCCTTCACTCCAGCCACCACCAGGTCTGTACATAGCAAGGCCGAGCACAATTCATGCATGGCCAAGCCTAAAGTTGCACCAAAACTCCTCTTTTTGCCTTAGCCTTTGATCTTCCTTCACTAGTAACTCCTATCCCTTCACTTTTACTTATAGCCATGCCTATATGAGTCCAAACCAGATCCATACCCTAGTTAAACATCACCAAGGTCGAACTTATATAGTTTTGTGGCCGAGCAAATGTGATTTGTGGTCAAGCAAAATCAATTGAAAACTTGGTGTTGTCTTTTGTAAACTCTAATTCCATTTTGTTCCAATAATTTTAGTATTGTATTTATATTTATATTTTTCTTTGTTTTGTTGTTGAATACAAGAATAACATCTTGGACCTCCACTCCACCCAAATCAAAAGTCGTGCCGTCGTGCTTTTTGGATTTTTGTTTGTGTGTTTTGGTTTGCTAACTCCAGCATAAGGAGGTGAGTATTCACTCATGACATTTATACTTGTATAAATGGTGAATTGACAACAAGTGAATATTTAGAAATGTTATATCATGTTATACCTGCCTGTGATATGAACCATATGATGTCAACCTATTTATAAATCTGTCATACCATCTGTTACCGCTATATGATGCTATATTGTTTATTTTTATTCTGTTCTCACACTGCAAGTTCCATGTAGAATAGAATCACTATGGGTTGAAATGATACGTACCCGAACGGACTTTAGAATAGGGAAAAATCGTTATGGATAGGCCTAAGCGATTTTTATTTTATTTTATTTAACTTGGGATTGCGGATTTGAAATGATTAAACCCGGATTTTTCTTTGTAAATTACGGGTTGAAATGATATATTATCCGTATCACTTGATTTAGGCTAGAAAATTTTATATCGACCCGTGGTTATTTTATATATTTTTTTGTATAGTTTTAAGTATTTTAAAATGTAAATTATGATATTTTGATTTAAATTTGATTTTAAAATGATTTATTAAAGTGTTATGGATTTTTCTGTGAATATAAAATGTTACATAAATGAATGCTTAAGAGTGTAACTTGAAATATAACTTAACCTGGAATTTGAGATTTGGTGTAAAATGAGGATTTAAGTTGAAGAAAATAAATTGGAATTTAGTTTAATTTATGAAATGGAAATTTAAATTTAAGTGTTAAAGTAAATTGTAAAAATGCAAAGAATAGGAAAATTTGTACACTTGAATTCAATAAATGAATTATTGGAAAATTTGGATTTAATTATTTGAAAGCACAATAACTTCACTTTTAAATGGTTTAAATGAATTATTTTTGATTATAATATAAGCCATTTTTAAAAGGTAATTAAATTTGAATAGTTGCATTTGAATTCAAACAGTGATTTGAAATGAGATTTTGAAAGAATATGATATTTTGATATATTGAAATGGTTTGAAAATGATTTGATCCTTATTTTGATTAAGATTTGAATTTGAAATGATATTTTATTTTTGAAGTATAAAATACCATTTTAAAATTTATAACCACGGAACACTTCTTGTGTGCCATTTGATTTCCTTGTGATTGTTTTGATACACACCTTGAATTTGAGAGTATGGCTAGAGGTGAGCGATTACTACAGCTCTGCGCTACCATAGTCACATTTACACTGTTATTTGAATTAATTACTTCAATATGGGTATTTCTATGATAGTGTTTATTTCTTCTTAATTGATGGTTTACCGCATCCTTAAAGGATGGGCAATCCCAAGCATCCTTTAAGTTATTGAGCATTGCTATTACAATTCACTTGAGTTGGTTTACATTGTATAAGTATGTATGTCCTGACTCGAGTGTTTTGTGTTTTACTTTACGCTCGGGTCAGCTTGAGAGTCACAGCTTTGGATTTACCTTCTGGAGCAAGAGAATTGTTGGACCTTATCTGACTATCTATTCGTCTATTTTTGATCCAGTTATTTCCTATTCAGTATTGCTTTTGTATTAGTGATTTATGTATCCAGACATGTGTTGTATCCATTTTTAAACTATGATATTTTGTATATGTTTTGAGAGTATGTATATAGTAGCTTCATGAACTACTATGGTATTTTATTTCCGCTGCGAGTTATTCTGATATTCTGTGTCTGTGATTCTGTGTTGATTTTATTTGCTCCAAAATTTAGTACAATCTGTTATTTTGAATTATTCAAGTCCGACATGTGTGTCTGCCTATGCATTGTCGATTTGAATGGTCCAAAATAGTAGGTCGTCACAATGGTAAATAAATAGGAACTCATAATATCATGCGTGCCTTTTACAAGAGACAACTAATAGTTACAACCCAAACAACCTAAAAGAAATGATGGAAGGGAAAAGACAACAACACCATAAATCCTAAAATAATGCATATAGACTACAAGATGCCTTGCTCCGCAGTTGGAGCTCGATCCATTTGCTGTGACCCTTGAATGATCGTGACATAGCGGCTATACATACAATCTCGTACCGTTGGCGCTGCTAATGTTGTTGACGGCTTTGGAATTGGCATCTTCCTAAGGAAGGGTTCTAGTGATGGTAAAATGGACCTTGTACTAAACATCTTTTCCACGGAGGTTCACCCGTATTACCTAAAGATGAGAGTGAATAGGTGAAAACACGGAAAGCGAATATACGAAGTGTGAATTCTTGATCAACAAATTGCATCATAAGGGTGTGGGTCCAATTAATGGCGATGCCGCCAATACTGGCATAGGTGGTCTTGTGCACCATGGGATAAATATGGCCGTAACTTCCCATCTTAGGGATGATGTTATGTCGAATGATGTACATAATCTAGTAAACAGTCGGATGTGGATTATCCTTCTTCCAAACACCGACATTCTAGGAAAAGATCTGCTATAAAATCTTAAAGTTGGCCATTTCAAATCATCAAAGTCCACATCCTTCATGGAGGCCTCCAAAATCTCAGTGAGATCATCATTCAATCAAGACACTCTTTACATCTAAACGAATCAAATTATTTCTTGCATCGAAATTTTATGCCAACAGGACATCAAAAAGGCAAATGCGGCGTGGGTAACACTCCCGCTCAATGGCCAGAGGATCGATGCAAATCCTACCACGACGTATAGTTCTTCCAGCCCCAAAGAGGTGAAATCATCTGCTCATTCGGGTCTAGCCAAGTGGCCTCTTGAGGGTTGAGACCATAATGGTGCGAGGAAAAACTAGTGGTGCGGAAATGTGTCTTGGGCTAAAAAGTGGTCGGAGGGAGGAAACAGGGTTTAGATTTGAAGTGGTGGCGGGGCAAGATCTAACGTGCAAAATCAACATAAGGGGGAGGCGAAGCTGCTGCTCTAGGGGAAAACGATGTTGTCTAGGAAAGGAACGAAAGAGAGAGGATGATACTTGAAGGAGGAGGATGGATATTAGGTTCATCTTGTTGAGAAAGGAGGAACGAAAGAAGGCAACTAGAGAATTCAGATGCGACTTTTACAGTCTCGTTCTAGGTTCAAGTTGTGCCAAAACTCGTTAACTAGTTGACCACTCTAGGTTCACCGCTAGGTGCCTCAAATTGAATGTCATTCCTATCTTATTTGTACCTTAAAGAGAAAAGATTTTAAAAACCTTGATTTTATAAACCGAAAAATCATCGAGCTAAATATATGCTCCTTTATACTTGTTTCTAAACAACAGAAACTAGTTTGTACCAAAACTTCCCTTAAAAATCAAACTTATATATAAATATTTCAAGGTTTTCAAAAACCTTTTTTAAAAAAAAATTCCTAAATTGGAAAACTATTTCCTTGCCAAAAATCAAAACCAATCCTTTACTGATATATGCATATAGATATTTAAGGATTTTTAATCTTTTATAAACTAAAAGTTTCTTAACATGACCAACGTATACGTGTTTCTTTAAAAATTAAAATTTCAAAACTTTCCTAAAACAAAATTTTCAAAATAAATCCTAGGGATAAGAAATCCTTTAAAAACCCCTTTTACAAAATCGAAGGCATTTTCAAAACATGCTTTATAAAAATTTAATTATTCAAATAAAAATCTGGTTGGCTATCAAAGAGATGATCAGTGAATGCATCCTGGCCAAAAATTGCCTTTGGACAATTACGACATAGAGTCTCTAATTTCTTGCCTATTTGGAATAAATGTGTGTCTCCAACTGGAGCTCATCATCAGAATCCAAAATCATAAGGTAGCTAGATCCTCAGCCATCATGTCAAACACCTATAGTCTCTGCGATTCTACCGTATGTCACACTCATGCATGCTCTTCATCATCAACGCCTTATGCATCGTTGCACTCTGTGGGGTACTTTAGAGTTGACTTGAAAATCTTAACTCTAAGATATTTCCACCCATAGTTTCTTTTCCCATTCCTTCAAAGTGGAACTAAAACTACTTTTATAGCCGGTATTCTTTGAATCTAGCGTAAAAATATAATAATACTAGATTAGAAAGTATGAATATGTTCTCTCAATATGTCCTAATTCCTTTGATCTACTAACCTAACAAAATGTATCTTAATGGGCCTATATTTCAATAAGAATGGAAACATAAGTCCATCAAAACACAGATCGTTGGATGTGGTATTTGTAAATAAGCATGAGCATTATTAGAGACTGATAGAAATCTAAACTCACAGCAGAAACAATAATAAGAAAATTTACTGATTATGACTACAATCTTAGAATTAGTGATATGCCATGGATAGCAGATTATCACATCAGTATCAAGCATAAGAGAAAAGAAGACTTCTCCAACAACTAAACACATCCATATCCAGTGACCTGCTCTTCTAAATCTATCTAGTGGGTTTTAATGAGGCAGGGGTCAGAACAGCGTTTTGGTGATTGGAAAATCTATAAATTGTCCATAACATAAATTTATATCAATTAGTTTCCATTTAATTATTATGTCTATTAAGGTTAGCAATTCTGATCTAACCTTGCATTGCATACACGATTACTTATTTACCCATTCCTAAGATACAAAAAACCGACGAAGCCTTATCAACCACCCAATACTTCCATACCTATTTGCCACTTAATACTTCTAAATATGAAGCGGGATTTTATTATCACAACATAATACTTCTAAAAAAGGAATAGGCAGACTTTGCCATTTAAGACCTCAATCGATGTAGACTTTGTCAATTAAGACTTATTCCCAAGGTAGACTTTGACCATCGTTATTATTAGTCTATTGGTCCTAACTACGGAGACCATTAACCACTATATATGGCCTTATAATTTATCACAGCCATACAACTAGCGCATCTATCGTTATTAAAGTCTTCGCAATGTGAGAGGTTGTACCCAAGCCACTTAATACCTCATTAATAAAGACTAGGCAGGCCTCTGACCATTTAACACCTATTTATAGGTAGGCCTTTGCCATTTAATACCTAATCCCAATGGGGACTCCTCACTGGTACTATCTAGTTGACATTGCTTGGAAATCTCATTAGGCTACTTAGCACTTCTTTTATAGGAGAGAGACAAACCCTAGATCGACCACTTAGTACCTCAAACCTAAAGCGAATCCTTCCTGATATATCCATCATCACTCTTAATTATAAATATGGAATCTCATTAGATTACTTCTTTCGATAGAAATCACAACGAGCTCTTTTTGCTTAAAGGTTAGACTAGGAGAATCTTGGGTTTCAGTCAACAATTTAAAGGTGAGTCAACCTCACAGTACTATTCTCTAATTCCTTTCATGTTGCTATTTGCTAATCTAGATGAAACTATAATTGAATTGCTTCCATTCTTTTATGATATTCATGCTTCAAGTTGTTAACTTTCTGTTTGTTGAAACATAGGATAGTGATTCATTATAATTGCAAATCAAATTGACGTTTTAATGCCTTGAAATCACTTGAAAGGCTTGCTTGAACACCTCTAAATTGACTGCATAAAACACCGTCGTCAGGGACCGATCGGAGGGCGACCATGAGCTGAAATAGCTCTAGGACATGGCCACACCGGTGCACTATTGGCATGCACTCCTGGGGCTATTTCAGCTCCAGGAGAGAATCTTCGACCTCTCGTTGCTCGCTCGTTCATCGCCTTGTTTGTTATTGTTGTTTCTTATGTTCAGTGTGTGTTTTTGTAGACCTTCTACTATTCATTCCCACTGATTTTCTAAACTATAAATTAGATTTGGAAATAATATAAAATTAGAACTCTATGGAATTAATTCAGGGCTATAAGATTGTGATGACCTAGGATTTGTTGTAGTGAATTTTCTTGTGTTCTATAGACTTTGGATCACTTGGATTCAATGATTTGAAATACTATAACTTATATCTATCTATTATATACATATATATATACACACATTTTATAAAAGAGAGTTATTGAGTTTGAAAATATCAAACTTGTTTTCTAAATTAATCTAGTTCTAGCAAGTAGTTACTAAATATTATGTATTGTTAATAAAATGGACAATAAAGGAATTTATGAAAAATTATAGTATTTGATTTCTCAACTTTAAATTTAAAAGAGAAAAATGTTTTAAGAGCCTTAGTTCTATAATATGGGGAGTACTAATAATCGGTTAGGTGTTAGCAATTGGTTTAAATGCTCTCGAACAAGCTTCATCGAATATTATACAACCCATTGAATATAATGTTTGAGTGGTACTTACTAGCCCATTAGCGAATGCTTGAATTTTACCAGGTAGTATAGGATGCCTTGGGTAAGTTCTTATGATTACTTTTAGGAAGTGTTTAACGCTTTATGGTTGTATTCTCTTTTAGTGTTAGGTGGGATCAATAGATTCTTAAGATAATATAGTTCAAGTTTTCTGGTGGTATCCGTAAAGAGTGATATTTACTAGCTTCTAGTAAATACTTGAATTTCACTAGGCAGTATGGGACGTTTCGGTTATGTTCTTGTGATTACTAAAAGTGATAGTATTTGACACTTTAGAATATACTATCTTTTGGTGCTCGGTGGGGCCAATAGATCCATAAGAGGTATGCTCATGGATTTCTTTACATATATATATTTATGTTTACAAACATATATATAATATTAGATAATCTAGAGTTTTCGAGTCATGGTTGCCACGATCGCCTTGATCACTCGAGATTTGATTTTTCCCGATCCTCGTGATCGTATCGAGGTCCCAATCTTTGGTATTAGATCGGTACAAGTGATACCATATTTATTTGTTTGCCATGGTATGGAATTGGTTTCTTTGTGTTAGGAATATTGTGCTTTATTCTGCATTCCTATGTTTTGTGACTAATCTGTGACTATCACATAAATATATAACTCTCTACCTTAAGATGAATTCTGAGTTGAATTAATACCATGAATTGTTATATTTTGGACTTCTGGATCTACCAATACATCATTTATTCTTGTGTTATATCTTATTCTCAACCTTTTTGATATTTAGAGATAGTCTAACCCAGGTGCTATTTTAATGCTCGAGTCTACCGAGACTTTTCAGGTTACAGGATAAGTTGACCTTTGAATGGTTGTACTAGCAAGGAGATAAAGATTTTTGACTTGTAGTTTATCTCATTTATGTTTTGTGTTTGGTTATGAGATGTAAATTTGAGTTCAGAGATTTGTACCAGATGTATATTATGTGAGTCTAGTGTTATATTTCGTATACTCTCAGTTTTTATATGTAGATGTTGTTTATTATTCCGATGTGATCTATGACTATTGTTTATATGATATACTATTATGATTTTGACAAACCATTGTGATTGTTACTTTGGACTAAGATTGTACATGTCAAATTTTATTCTAGAGATTAAGAAAAAAACATAAGTATGACGTGTCAGTGTTAGTTTAAAGATATATTCACAGTTTGCTACATTAGCAATTCGTATTCTTCATATTACTTGATAATACTATTTATAATGTTATTTAATAATATGGGCATAGTGGTGGGGTCGTTATAGTTTAGTATCAGAGCCGAGTCAGAACATTATAGCGTATAATATCATAGATCTAGACCTAGTGAGACTTAGAGTCCTGTCCCCAGGGATGAATGGTAGATAGTTCTATTAATTATCTATATGGGGATAGGAATATAAAATGATTGTCGGGATAATTATTTGGGATGTATTTTGATTTAAAATCTTAATACAGATAATTTGGAATTTGTGATATTGAAAACCTTGAAAAGCAATATGTTAAAATCTATTAGGGTTTAGAAATTTATTATTACATTATTTAATTTTAAAGAGATAGATTGAGTGAATTAATTTGGGAAATTTGAGTAAATGAGTTTAAAATTTAAATAATCAGAGTTGCGTAGCGAGATTTTAGGAATATAATTGTTTTGCTGAAAGGGACTATTTAGTTTTGGTTGATTAGTTGTTAGTAATTGATTACTTGGTTGTATTTAATTATATTGGATGCATGGATGCTAGTGATAACAAAATAAATATAACTAGGGAAAACTTGTGATTATCTATTGTGTTGACTTGTTCAGAAAATGTTTAAGGATTCTGCTCGATATGTGGGACGTCATGTAATCGATAAGAGTTTCTAAATATCGAACGAGACATTTTGACATGAGAAATAATTAATTTAAGAATTTGGAAAATATTTGATTTTAAAAATAATTTAAAATAGTATTGTAGTGCTCGAATGATTTATGAGATATGGAAAGCAAAGTGAGGCAATGTTAATATTTTATGTAATCGATTTTGCTGCCAAATGATGAAATGAATCACCAAATTTCGCGGCTTAGTATTATTTTATATAACAAGATAAGTTAATGGAATTGCTTTAAATTTTAGAATTGGTTTATATTAAAACTAAATAGAAGTTAATGGGAAATTTTTTGAATAGAGAATAATTGGAAATCTACTTTAATTTATGAATTTCACTTTCAAGTTCGTTGGTTTGGATGAAAATAAATTGTTTTATATGAATCTCAACTAATAAGATGTTAAAAATTAAGAAACTCTGAAACTAAATTTTTGGAAGTGAAAGGATATTTATGAAAAGTATGTATATTTGTATATATAAATGGGATAAATATTAAAAGTATGTATTTTCAATATACATATTATTTGGAAAGCAATTTTTTTGAGTTATATGGTTATTTTGGAAAGAAATTACTAATTGGAGTTTTGATAATTATATAAAGTAAATGATTTGGAACTTGATATTATTAGTGAAGATAAAATATTTTGGGAAATAAATTTAAAAGGGAAATTTATTTACTAATTTGTGTGGCTTAAAAGGTTTTGGTGATTTAGAAAATGAAAATGGAAATTATGAAAGTGCATTATATATGTATTATTGTTGAATTACGTGTGCAGCAACCGAACCTTAGCAATAATTGAGGTCAGTTGTAATGTCATGTTGACTTTAAGATCATCATCACAACCACTTGATGAAGTAATTTGCTAAAAATAGATGGCAAGGCAGCATTATTTTATTACTTAATATTTGTAAATTGTGAATGTTTATTTAAGATATATGCTAAGAAGAATCGCATGTGATAATTTATGATTTGTTGTGTATATCATTTCGTGATTTAGATGGATGATAAAATTTTAGTAATTTAAATGTAAGAAATTAATTGAAAAGTTAAATTGAGTCTAATTTAAATTAATTTATAGATTTCTTCCGTTAAGGAAATTGTTGGGGCATAATTTCTTTAAAGGGGGCATCTATAACAACCTTGATGTTAATTACCTAATTAATAAATTTTAATTTTAGATAATTAATTATATATTGTGATTTGTGAAATTTAATTTTGTGATAAAATCTAGCTTTTAAGAATAGCTGATTTGATTTATTTAAGAATGAATTTCATTTCTTAAAAAGGATTTTAATTTAAATTAGAAATAGTATTAAATAAATTATTTAATTTTGGCATTTAGAGTAAAATGTTAATATTGAGATTTATTATTTAAAATGAGATTTTCGATTAATAGTTTATTTTTATTAAAATAATGAGAATAATTTTTATTCTCAAAAGTTATATTTAATTTTACAAAATATCTTAGTATTAATAGAAATAAGAATTATTAACTTGTTGATTGTTTTTGGTAAATTTGAGAATTCAATTTGTTATTTTGTAAAACATCACCTAAGTGAAAGATAGTGTTCTAAAGAGTAAACAAAAGGAAATAGCAACACATCTCTTAGAATTCAACACTTTGTTTATAGGTTCATAACCAAACCCTATTTAGCCCAGATAGATAGAAAAATGAGAAGAGAAACAAGTACATATCTTGTTCTCATTCTCATTTCTTAGTTCTAAAATATGAGAATAAACTCTTCGTCACTCTCAAAACCTAGCTCCATTATCCCAAAATTCAAGTACAAAACATTGGGCTTATGGTTAATTCTAGTAGAAATCATAACAAGGTCTTGTTGCTGAAAGGTTAGCCCAGGAGAATCTAGGTTTTAATCAACAATTTAAGTGATAAAGTTGAGTTATCGCACTACTATTATCTAATTCCTTGTGCGTTGCTATTTGCTAATCTAGGTGAAACTATAATTGAATCACCTCCATTCTATTATGATATTCATGCTTTAAGTTGTTAACTTTCTATTTGCTAAAACATAGGCTAGTGATTCATTATAATTGCTAATCAAATTGATGTTTTGATGCTTTGAAACCACTTGAAAGGCTTGGTTGAACACCTCTAAATTGACTGCATGAAACACAGAGACCAAACGCCGTCGTCGAGAACTGATCAAAGGACGACCTGGAGCTGAAATAGCTCCAGGCCACGGCCACACCGGTGCACCAGTGGCCTGCACTCCTGGGGCTATTTCAACTCCAGAAGACATCCTCTAACCTGCCATTGCTTGCTCGTCCATCAACCTGTTTTTTATTGTTATTTCTTATGTTTTATGTGTTTGTTTGTGGACTTCTAGTGTTTATTTCCAATTATTTGCTAAACTATAAATTAGATTTGAAAATAATATAAAGTTAGAACACTATGGAATTAATTCATGGTTGTAAGATTGTAATGACCTAGGGTTTGTTGTAGTGAATTCTCTTGTGTTATATGGACTTTGGATCATTTGGATTCAAAGGTTTGGAATATTATAGCTTATATACATCTATCATATACATATATATATAAACAATTTTATAAAAGAGAGTTATTTAAGTTTACAAATGTCAAACTTGTTTTCTAAATTAATATAGTTCTTTTATAAATGATTTCTAGCAAGTAGTTATTATATCTTATGTATCGTTAATAAAATGGATAGAGATTTGAAAATATGGTTTTGGAAATATAAATTTAATTTACTTTTAAATAAAATGGTTATATATTAAAATGGATTTGGAAGAGTAATAAATAAGGTTTTATAAAATAAAAGGCTACTTAAATATACATACATACATACATATATACGTGTGTGTGTGTACACACACACACACACACACACACACACACACACATATATATATATATATATATATATATATATATATATGGCTTTGGAGTATGGTATGTGAATAATGTAACTTTATGGAAATTTGAGACAACCATGTTACATAAGTGCAACTTTGGAACAATTCAGATTTATGATTTTTTATATCAAATAGAGAATATTTATATAAAGTTAAATAATAAAGGAATTTATGGAAAATTATAATACTTGCTTTCTCAACTTTAAACTCAAAAGAAAAATTGTTTTTGAAAGCCTTAGTTCTATAATATAGGGAGTACTAATAATCGATGTAGTGTTATCGATTGGTTTAAATGCTCTTAAGCAATGCCTAATCGAATATTGTACAACTCATTGTATAGATCTATGAGTGGTACTTACTAGCCCATTAGCGAATACTTGAATTTCACCGGATAGTATGAGATGCCTTGGTTAAGTTCTTATGATTGCTTTTAGAAAGTATCTAACACTTTAGGGTTGTATTCCCTTTTGGTGTTTGGTGGGACCGATAGCTCCTTAAGAGAATATAGTTCAAGTTTTCCAGTGGTATCCGTAACGAGTGAGATTTACTAGCTTCTAGTAAATACTTGAATTTCACCAGGTGGTATGGGATGTTTTGGTTAAGTTCTTATGATTACTAAAAGTGGAAATATTTGACACTTTAAATTTTACTTTCTTTTGGTGTTCGATGGGACAGACTGATCCGTAAAAGTATACTCATGGATTTCTTTACAATATGTATATTTAATAATATCGGATAATCTAGAGATTTCCAGTAATTTTTGCCGTGATCACCTTGATCGGTCAAGATTTGGTTTTCCTCGATCCTTGTGACCGTGTCGAGATTCTGTATTCCCCGATCCTTATGATCGTGTCGAGATTTTGTGTTTCCCAATACTTGTGACCATGTCGAGATTTTGTGTTCTCGATCTTTGGTATCAGATCGATATGAGTTATACCGCATTTTTTTGTTTGTCGCGGTATTGAATGGGTTTCTTCGTGTCAGGAATATTGTGCTTTATTCTACAATTCTGTATTTTGTGACTATTCTGTGTTTGTGACCTAAATATGTAACTTTATACCTTGAGATAAATTCTGATAATTATGTGACTTGTTATATCTTAGACATTTGGATTTACCTATATCTCATTTATTCTTGTGTTATATCTTGTTCTCTTCCTTTTTGATATATAAAGATAGTCTAACTCGGGTGTTTTTTAATGCTCATGTCAAATAGAGTCTTTTCAGGTTATAGGACAGGTTGACCTTTGAATGGTTATGCTAGCAAGAAGATAAATATTTTTGACTTTTAGTTTATCTCATTTAGGATTTTGTGTTTGGTTATGAGATGTATATTTGAGTTTAGAGATTTTTAGAGATTTGTACTTGATGTATGTTATGCGAGTCTAATGTTATATTTTTTAGACTCTCAAGTTTTATATATGTATGATGTTTATTATTCTACTACGATCTGTGACTATTGTTTATATGATATACCGTTTTGATTCTGAGAAACCATAGTGATTATTACTGTGGACTAAGACTGTAAACATCAATTTATTTCGAAGATTAAGCAAAAAGACATAAGTATGACGCGTCGGTGTTAGTTTAAAGATATGTTCATAGTCGGCTGTCCTTAACAAGTTGTTTTCTCCATATTATTAGACAATATTATTACCGTTCTTTAATAATATGGGCATAGCAGTAGGGTTGTTACATTAAGAGCGGTCGATCGCTTCCTCCCCAGGTCAAACGCTACACTAAGAGGGTCGACCTGTAGACCGTATTCAATTAATAAAAAACAGTAATTTCATAAATGTATTATTTTCGTTCTGAATTCATTTTTCATCCTTAACTTATTTGTTTGGACTCCGATCACAAAACTCCAAATATGAAAGTTGCTCGGAATTTCATTAAAATGCAATGGTGCAAGTTTCATTATTAAATTCCATTATTTGCACAAATTCTCTTTTTGAAGCCTAATTAACTAACTAACTAATTAAATAACTAACGCCGAATTATGAGGTGCTACATAAGTGCTTGCCTATAAGAATCAAGTGAAAACCCCTTTCCAAACTGGTGCAAATCATCTAGAAACTCTACGCTAGAAGTAGATTGTAACAACCTATACCTTAACGGGCCTAACTTTCGATAAAAATCGTACTCAAGTCTATCAAAGCATAGAACATAGGATTTGGTACCTGTAAATAAGCATGAGCATTATTAGATATTGATAGAAATATAAACTGATAGTAGAAACAATAATAGGACAAGAATACTGATTATGATTACTACCTTGGAATTAATGTTATTCCTTAGATAGCAGATTTTCACATAGGCATCGAGCATGAGAGAAAATATGACTTCTCCAACAACTAAGCACATCTAGCTCCAGTGACCTGTTCCTCTAAATCTATCTTGCTGGTTGATATGAGAAGGGGTCAAAACAATATTCTGGTGATTGGAAAATCTATAAACTATTCATAACATAAATTTATACCGATTAATTTCCATTTAAGTGTTATGTCTATTAAGGTTATCAATTCTAATCTAGCCTTGCATTGCATACTTGATTACTTGCCTACTTTCCAAGGTACGAAATACCAACGAAGCCTTATCAACTACCCAATATTTCCAAGCCCATTAGCTACTTGATAGTTCTATATATGAAGTGGGCTTTTACTATCGCCACATAATACATTTAAAAGAGAAATAAGAAGACTCGGCCATTTAAGACCTCAATCATGGCAGACTCCATCATTTAAGACCTGTTCTCAAGGTGGACTTCTACCATCGTCATTATTGGTCTATTGGTCCTAGCTATAGAGACTTTGACCACTATCTATGATCTTATAATTTATAATAGCCATATCACTAGCGCATCTATCGTTATTAAAGTCTTAGTAATGTGAGAGACTACACCTAAGCCATTTAATACCTCATTAACAAGGACTAGGCATGCCTCTGACCATTTAACACCTATTTTATAGGTAGGCCTTTGCATTTAATATCTAACCCCGAGGCAGACTCCTCATGGTATTATTTAGCTGACACTGTTTGAAAATCTCATTGGGCTACTTAATACTTCTTTCATAGGAAAGAAGCTGGCACTATAGCCGCTTAATACCTCAAGCCTGTGGTGAACCCTTTCTTGAAATATCCATCATCACTTTTAAGTATAAATATGGAATCTCATTAGGTTACTCCTTTGTGTAAGGAGGTAGGCCATACGACAACCACTTGATACCTCAACACTAAAGTAAACATTTTTAGAGATATCCTTATTTATTTGGAACCTCACTTGGCAACTTAATACTTCTTTTTAGGAGAGAGGCAGACCTGCAACCGCTTAATACCTCAAACCTGAAGCGAACCCCTATGAAGATATCTCTCACTATCCTAATTTCAAATTTGGACCATTTAATATTTTTTAGTTAAGAAAGCAGGTCCAAACTCTCACGCCATCATAGGTCCTAGGATTAGTGATAGCTCACACAGTAATAAGTGTACCCGACTGCTGGTACCCTCAAAGTGAAGGCGGTCATCTGTCAAGTGACTCTACTAACCTCACATCAATAACCTACTAAGTCCAATTAACCATCCCAAGTCTTTAATTATGTTATCTTAGGTAGACATTGGACTTAACTTACTAATTCCCTTTTTATTTAAGGAAATAAGATTTACCTTAAATATTTATCTACCCAGAATTCCCCTTTTAATGCTCATAAATGTCAATTTGTCTATAAAATCCTAACGGATATTTCCTAAGACATTTATGTATGATTACTAATTTAAAATTAGATCTAAAAAAAGAATATGTAGGAAGAATATGTAGGCAATAGTTTTCTACATTAATTTAAGCCTACAATTCACAAATAAAATTGATTTGGGCGTAAAAATCAAACATATGTCAACAGAATAGATTTAAAATCATAAACAATATATAAAATTTTCCACTCACCTTTTAAAAGCAATCTTAATCTCCTCATTTGAAGTAGAACCTTAAATTCATCCCCAAATCCTTTTTAATCCAAGAAATATGCATACAAAAGGGTATATACATACATTAGGATTACAAATCTAAGAAGAGATTTAGGATTGAAGGTAAATACAAATACATATATATGTATATATGTATATTACCTCATTATCACGTATATTGATTCGCTCTTCTTCTTCTCTTGTTTGATTTCCATTCTTCTCCAATTTGTATATATACAAATATAAATATTTATTTCATAGTTTAGAAAATAGTGGAGATGAGAAAATAGTAGAGCTTCACTACTGGTTGGAGCAAAAATATGAGAAGAGAAGAGAGGTTTAGGCCTAAATTTATAGATGCTAGAGTCAACCACAGCCGTTCGATGGTCAAATTCCATCATTTGCTCAAATTCCATTTTTGGAGCCTAATTAATTTACTAACTAACTAATTAAATAACTAACACCGAATTACGGAATGTTACATGGATATTAAGAACTAGTATGTGAATGGACCGATCCTTATAAAATACCTTTTCAGTGCATGGGATTACTCCCATCACCTGAGGTTAACTAACACAAGGAAAAATAATTCTAACACGAACGACTCTAGGGAAATGCCCAGAAGTTATTCATTCAGTCTTGCTCATTACTAGGTATCATCGAACCATACTTGGATGCA
The DNA here is from genome assembly GCA_030765085.1 of Allium cepa. NCBI lineage: Eukaryota > Viridiplantae > Streptophyta > Magnoliopsida > Asparagales > Amaryllidaceae > Allium > Allium cepa. Next base: position 212,585,822 of record CM060934.1, read on the forward strand.
AATCCAAGTCAAGTCACACTTCATCGACCAACCTCACTCAAATTGAAAGCTCATGCATCAAGTTCGAATGTAGTACTCTCGTTCGCTTCACTCTAGCTTAGCAACTAAGGCTACACATAGAAGGTTTGTCTCTATAAAAGAACTCACCTACTATGAAAGATGTCAAGATTCTATCTACTAGGTAACTTACAATAAATGAATATACAGCTTAAGTATCTGAAATAACAGAAGCAATACCCCAAATACAAAGCACAACTCACTAAATAAGCTCTTACCATTTTTCCTGAATAGTACACCTGCTAGGACCCGGTAATGCCTGTAAGGCATAAGTCATCATCACTTCTCGCCCCTCTAAAACATAGGACAATTCTTCCTTAAGTGATCAGGCCAATCGCAGTTGACGCACTTATGCTTTGCTTTAGATGTATGACATTTCATAGGAAAATGCCCCCATATGTCATAGGAGTAACATAGTAGATCGGCTATCTTCTTTACATAAGCTCGATATATCCTTGTATCTCGGTCTTTGCACTTTGGTTGAAACTTCAGCTTGCATTCCACTTACGCAACTGATAGGGATAAGATTTCAAGTGGCCGCTAATAGGGATAAGACTAAGTAATGAATCCCCAACTTACGCTTTAAGCCCTAGGAAAACTCCTTTGCCTACACCAATGGAGTATCAACCATCTCAATCCCCAAATCAAATCAAAAGATTGAATTGGTCAGCAGACTCCTTTACTGATAAGCTGCCCTACATAAAATGGATGAAATGCCCAGCAACATGACCTTCTCGATCTTAGAAATGAACTGAGACCCAAATTTAGGCCTGAATTCATTCCATGTCACAAGTTTTCTCATCAGCCACCTCTACCATTTTTTCCTACCTAGCCCAAGTCTCCCCTCCAGATGGCTAGAAGCAATTTTCCTTGTGAGAACATTCTCCAAAGTGTATATTGGCGAAAGTCCCCTCATGCATATGTCCAAGGCCATGTCTCTACAACAGTCTCAGATTTTAGATATAGCTTCCCACTAAGCTAATGAAATCCTAGCACTGCTTTGAAGAGTCTAAAGCCATTGGAGCAAGAAATACTGGTGCCCTGAGGGCCATACCACCTTCGACGGCAATTTCATCTGGAGGAAATGTTCACGAGCGACAAAACATCCCTTGCAGTAGCTAAATAGCCTTTGAACTAATCAGGCATCTCAAACTTCCTATCTACGGTTGCTTATGTACTCCATCCGCTCATACTGATAGCCTGATGGATATACCTTAGCAACCAATAATAGAAATAAATCAAAGTCCGAAAGACAAGTGGTGTATGCAATATAATATAATAGAAAATTACAAGTACGCTCTCTTAATGTTTCTCCCTTTACTAGATTGATTAACTCAAACTGGTTACTTGGTCTTAAGTGTTGAGCCTAAGCTTTGATAACAAATGTAACAACCCATCCTTCGTAATACACAAAAATGGGTGCCTCACATCAACTCTCGACTTTCAAACACCACAAAAGACTGATTGTTGGGATAAATTAAAACAAAACATCATACCAAGACATTAATAAGATCTCATAATGGAATGATAGCATACAATATACCGAATATAAATAAACAGAGTATGATGAATAATATATATAAGAGACCACACTAGCAAACGCAACTGATAAATAAATATTAGTAAAGAAAGTCAGAATATAAAACTCCTAACAATATGGAGTTCTGAATAATATTTGATACAATTGGCCTCATAAACATAATAACATGTCTGCCACGTATTACTATATTAAGTATACGTATCCATAATATCAATGTCGCACCTCCAATAATGCTCCAACTACACATTTTGATGACATATCGCCAAAAGCACTTGACTCCTAAAGTACTCAATCGAGTACCCAAGAGTGAAATGACATAAATAGTCAAAGACAAAATGTGACTTAGATTTAAAGTCTGGTGTGAAGAAAACTATCTCAAAATACTACGTATCTAAACTACATACAAATAAGATAGGAAATTTCTAAGGCACGGCCGCTCCTCTCAACGAAAGTGGCTTAGGGGTAATCTGGACTATTCATAAACAAGTAAAGTAAACTATCTCAAGATGATAGAAAATCATACGATAACCTGGTCTTCTCCCATCATCAATGGGTCAGCACAACTAATATAGTGTGACCGCTACATAACAGTATAATACATAACAGTATAATATGACGAATGTATTCAATATACAAGCGTAAGGATAATAAAAGTGTCAAAAGGTAAGACTATCGTGCTACACACAATAATAATGATAATCAACTAGTATCATAACAATGTGTTAAACAACTAATATCTACTATCGTCCTGTACTTATATACATTCTCACCCTTTGAGAGTCCGGGAACAGAATTGAGCGTCCTCATACAACCTCTTTGCTGCAAGGTGACTCCGTACTGACCTAGACCGCTCTCCTGGAAATAATGAAAATCTATACCCCAGCGGTGTTCCTAGGCATCCATATCTATGCTACCGCTACTGGGTTATTCCTTAAGCACTTCTTTGGACCCTTTCAAAGGCTTTGTCCGAAAACATAAAACAACATATAAACAGATGTATAACATTGGAAATTCACTATGGCCCGAATTTAGTCGCCTCTCCATAACTCTCTCACCATGCATTTGCTTTGACCCCAATAGATCATTCAAGCACAATAACGCTTGAACCACAGAATCTATGCTAACCATTTATCTACATGTCTGCCCGATCTCGTACCGATCACTACCGTCACGTTCTCGTACATCTTCCTGAGTCTGGAACTGATTCCTTTATGTTATGTATTCTCTCCAATCATACATGCTCATCGTACGTGACTGTGAACCTGATGACCATACTGATCTCATATCCGATTAGCTCTCACTACACCACAAAAGGCTTTTAACAGCGTTTGATAAACGCTGTAATATGATACAACAGCGTTATTTCAAACGCTGTATAACGACATGCTGTCGTATATACATAACTTACAACAGCTTTTCTATAAACGCTGTTGAAACATCTCTGTGACAGCGTTTATTACGAGCTGTCAATAATGTTTTCAACAGCGTTTATAACGTGTTGTATTCTGTTTTCTAAACGCTGTTATTGAATCATCAACAATTTCGACAGCATGTTAAACACACTGTTATTGAATCATCAACTATTTCGACAGCATGTAAAAAACGCTGTTATTGACAATTTCAAGATAATTACAGCACGAATTAAACGCTGTTGTTTCTTCATTGACAGCATTAATCAAACGTTGTCTTCTATTTATATAACAGCTTTAATATTCCACTCTATTTTTGAATATTCCAGAATTATATTTTGAGTATATTGAAGCAACTAGCATATATAATATGTTCTAATAACTATTAATTAGATACATAAACGTTTACATGATATATACGTTCAGTATATTACAATTACAAATATATACATTCAGTATATTACAATTACATGATATATACGTAAACTGCTAACAACTCCTTGCGGCAAATCAATAAAAAAGACTGCAATTGCAACTGCTAACAACTGCTACTACCAACTCTCCATTCACAGCAAACTCCTTGCGGCAACACTCAACAATATCATGCTCCTCCTTGTAAACAACTATTGCATTACTTCTGACAATCAATACTCATTGCCACAATCGACAAACAAAAACGCCTCACCTCCTTGAACTAAAACCCCTCATCTCACCGACATCCTTCTCCTTTGCCAAATACCCCGCACTGTTATGAAACAGTTAAGTCAGAATAAGCCTTCTGCATTAATTCAAACACTTCCTGAAACAAACACTACCACATCAACACTGCCTGTTACTTGCCAACATATCTATTAACAGCCCTCTGCAACTCTTATGTTACACTGCAATACCCCCACCACCAACAAACTCATCCTCTATCTCTTTGTTTACTGCACCTGCATACTTCACCACTTCCACATCTCAACTTCAAACATCCCCACTGCTATATCACTCTGTCACACTCCAACAAGCCTCCCTGTAGTTCCATACATCTCCACCCCATTCACTTGCTCTGTCAAACCAACTTCTCTGTACACAATTCCATCACAGCAACTATCACTATCATACAACTTCCCCTTCACCCTCACTGTCAACCATCAACCTAGCATATCACCGTCCACTGTTCGCATATAAGCATATCAGACAACAATATTAAAACTGAAGTCGTTTTCTGTTTAATAAACTTAGAATACCAAAACATTGAGCATTACGCTGTACTTAAATCTAGTAAAAAAAACAACAATATATTTTAAAATGCCAAAATAACTAACTCACGGTTGATTCCCAAAGGGCCAAAAGTGTAGACATATTGCACTAAAATAGTCACGTAAAAAACATATGTAACAATCAAAATGCAAAATTGATAGGGATATAAAATAGATACCATGAATCGTTTGAAAGCTTTTTGGATTTTGACTGCTGCAGTGTCTTCATTGAGAGATCGCGAGAAATTAGTTGAAATTGGGATTCGAATAATTTCAAAAGTGTCATAATAATCATCAAGTTTGTGGTAACTGGTTTCAATAACAATAGGAGCAGAATTATGAAGGATGGAATATCTTAGGGAGTCTACATCAAAATTGCTACAGCTTACATATCCCCAACCCCTCTTGCGTTTGTTGTTATGTTTCTGCTATATCAGACATATTCAATTAATGTATATTGTAGATATAGGCTTAGATATATTGCAGATTTATGTGAAAAAATATAGTGTACTAATTGATTCTTTATTAAAATGAAATGTGCATAACAACATTAAAAGAAACACTTATACCTGGACGTGTTTCTCCTCTGAAAAGAAAAAATCAAGCCATCTCCTTATCTTCCCCATATCTCCTTTTCTGGAAAAAGAAAACAATATATAATTTGTTCATACAATACAAATAATTGTTGGCAGAACAAATTGCATCTTATATGTAAAACAGGAATGCAATATGCATGGAAATTAAATAGAGAATAGATGCATAAAGGTAGCATATGCAATAATGGGTGATCACTTATAGAAAAACACTGGATACAATGAAGATTTCTAACAATCGTTTAAATAGCTAATGTAAACAATATTAAAATTGAGATTAAATGCCTGAATACCTGAATGAAGTAACTGCCAAGAAATTAAAGTTTAATAACAGCAAGCCTGAATGAAAAATCATAATTTATGCCTGCACACTAAAAAAAAAGTATACACTTGCAAGGCCATGCATGAAGGTAAGCTAGTATGAATAAGTCTGGCTAATCTAGAATGTACTAAAAGAACTGTATATGCTTAGTTACTGCAATGTAATCAATTGTATAAACACAGACGTAATTGCTAGATATAAATCTAATTACTGCCAACGAATAATACACCGAACAAAGCAGTCTAATGTAATTGAACTCCATAAAATATTACTACACGGTCATTACTAATTATGGCAATTATATCATCATAAAACTCCAATATCATTACTTATTAAATCCAAATTCTAACAAATTTTGCTATATAGAATCCATTTTCCAAACAGACAGTTTCGCATATAATTTCAGTGCCATTTTGCTAGCTAATAGTACTATGATGCTATAAATGCATGCTCCAACTGCAGATACACCCTACAACAAAACAAAATTATGATGTTCGTACAAGCCACCGTTATTAATTAAAAAGAAAATAAACAATATATTGTTTGCATACATGTATAAGCACAAGAAACCATCTCATATTGTTTGTATACAATTAAGGTCAAGAGATTGGGTGAATTACTTGTTGAAAAGAGCTAACTGATTAGAGGTGCTTTACCTGGATAGTTCCTTTTCCTTTGATACTGTCACCCATATCGATACTCAATTCGCCTTTGGCGAGCATTTGACCGTACCATGCATTACGCCCTTTAAGCAAGGTAACATAAGTGTCTGCTAGCAGTGGTCCTGCTAGTTTCTCTGGCTCTTCTGTCAACAAGTGTGTGATGAATATCATTTCTGAAGTGCAATGCGCAAAGTACACTGATTTTCTTGTGGCACTCTCGTTTGTTAGAGCAGCCACCATACCTGCATAGCACAACAGTTTAGCGCACAACCAATATTTGGTTCCTATATGATCTATGTATATAATAATGTTAATACAAAAATTTAGCTGAATTAAACAACAAAGTTATCATGAATGCAAACAGCATAGACACCTTTGTTTACCTACATTAGGTGCTTGCACCTGAAGCTTACTAGCACACCTACAAGCATGCACAATATGTGTACATTAATTCTTCAGGAAGAATCATATTGTGTACTTTGTAATCTTCTTGAATTAGAATATGAATGGAGAAAATTAAAATGACTAATGTATTTCAGAAATCCAAGCTATACAAAAATTCAAATAAATTCAAGCTGGATTTCTCCAAAATTTAAAGCCCCGTTTGGTTTGCCCATTTTAGTTTTGGATTTCCATACAAAAAAAAAGTGCATGACTCATGTATTTTGAAAGATAGCCAATTTGAAAATTGAAGTTAACATACAAAATAGAAAACATTTTTTTTCATGTTCCGAGAAATAAAGAAAGCATGGAAAATAATTCATTTCCTCTGCCGTTCCTTCATCGTCATAATGGCTTAGACTATTTAAATCTTTTTCCCTGCTATCCTCATATTTTACGATGCATGTTGAAAACACAAAATTAAAAAAGAAACCAAATGGGTGCTAAATGATATTAAAATGGTAAAACTGTTTTATAGATTTGACAAAGAAAGCACCAAACAAATGTGTAGATGCAAATTGAAATAAATAAATAAAATATCTACTGGTGTTGTTGATTAGCTACTGATAGTGGAATACGCATATCAGTTTTTATATAACAGCCTCATGGATGATACAATTTTTTTAAGAGGAATGCTTCAATTATTACTAATTCTGGAGTCCACAATTTGCTAGGGATCCAAATATTTCCATCAGTTACTTGATGATCGAGGGCAATTTTATTATCTTATTTGAAAGTGGTTGAACTTGTAGAGTTGCTATTATTAGTAGCAAAAGGTTTGCTTCTAATTCAGGAATCAGATCTTCTTTATTCATGTCAGTTTAAATTTTCTGAGAAAACATGTGGGTCATTTGAATCATATTGTTCTAATAAGGATTGATAGGTACAAAGGCATATATTACAACGGGGCTAAATAAATATTTCCTTTTTACGCCTTTAACTAACCTCATACACTCTAAATAGAGAACTGCATCTCTACCAATGCATAGATAGCCCAGATTTACAAACTAAGATGAGCCAAATGCCTGAAATGTCATGTCATGATGCACCCCATGAGGTACAAACTATCTTTATACATGTCTCTGTAACACATAAGTATGATATAATGGCACTGACATGCACGTGTATGTTAAGTTTGTTCGTAAAAGCACGTCTAGAGATACACTTATATAGTATAAGGAAATTTGATATATATCAAGCAGGAAAGTTGTAGGTGCTTACAACTACTCTGGCCTTAAGTGCAGATAAAACCCTCAACAATGAATGGCTTTTTAATAGTAGAAGGGGCAGTGATTTTAGAGCATTTATTCTTCTTGTTAAGCATTTCTAGACTAACAAAAAGAGTTGGCAAACACTGAAAGAACCACCTAAAGATATATGGTTTGCTTTTGTGCTACAAGTAACAAAAAGAGCTTTAAGACCCATATGGTTTGTCATTCTTCATATGTTTTTGAGTTTTTCACGACATAAAATATCTCACTGGTGTATTGATCCTCAAAGGCATTTTTGAAAATATCCATTTCTCAAAATTGATTTTCAATGCACCAAAAACAATTTTTTTTTAAATGTTTTCTAACCTTTTTAGATAACTCAAACTAAAAACGGAAAATGAACTAAAAAACACAAACTTAAAACCAAACACCACCCTTAGATTTTAGAAGCAATCATGTGAAACAATTTGGATTTCAACGTCAGCAGGTACATATAAAATTAAATGAAGAGATTTAATATCTCACAATGGCAAAAGAAAATCGAAAGCTTACCAGCACCAATAGCATAGACATTCTTCAAGCCTCCCATGACTTCATGTGTAACAAGATCGCTATTATCCCATACGATAAAATGTGGCTGCCTCATAAATTTAGCAAGAGGTTTTCTCCACTTATCAGACCCACATATTCGAGCATTAGCATACTCCTTGTTGTAAATTTCTTAAGCTATGTTTGGTCCACCAAGATAAAGAATATTCTCCATCGGAACCCCAGCTGCAAAATTTGAATTTCACACATTAGAAAACTAGAAAATGCAAATGTCATTCTAATGCAAATGTCAACCAATTGCGATTACAGTTTTTTCCAAACATCAGCTATTCGGTTCAATAGCAAGTGCAATAAACTATTAAATTTAACAATTAAATAAAGAAAATCAAAATTCAAATTCAAAATTTAATCGAATTTGAACTAATTTAATTTCGAGCTTGAATTTGCAGTTCTCTACTTACCGATGGCAGCGATGAAGAGTATAGGGTGGCGAGTGCGACCTAACTAAGCTCCAAGCGACGCGATTGGCCGACTCAATGAATGATTTCTCTCCGATACAAGCATAGCCAAGCAGCCACAGCTTTGTGAGCAACGGTCGTGATAGAGAGGAGTAGTTTTAAAGAATTTGCTGAGCAGAGGAAATTAAGATTTGGAAAGGAGTCGTTTTAAAAGATTTGCAGAGAGGAAGCGATTAAGATTTGGAGGCGTAGGTGATTTAGGGTTGCTTATTTTGGGTAGAAGAGGGAAATTAATTATACGCGGCAATGAAATTTTCAGAGGGAACGATATTTCGCAATTTGCTGAACAAAATTCTCAGCGTTTTCCTATGTTGTCTTCAGATTTTTCTACCTATAAAAGGTTGCACAACAGCAATCAACATATAAACGCTGTTCTCCAATGCTGTTAAAAGCAATTTTTCTTGTAGTGTCTCAATCTCCTACTATTCATGCATAGGAATAATCCATGCCATATGTCCCTTGCCTTGACCTCTTCCTCAACCGCTTGCTCGATAGTGATTGATATAGATCCCTTGCGCACCTGTTATTTTTGCATCCGAGCCTCGCCTTGCATTTTATTTTCCTAAGTAGCCCAAAGCTTCCTCAAAGTCATGCTGAAGTCTCACATCAAATTGCATTCAGATCTGGGGAGAAAGCCCCATTTATTTGGCTCCTAGCTTGAGATTACTATACAATTCCATGCACCATCGGTGCATTAGTGGTCTACCACTAGCGGTAGACTGTCCCAGGCAGTAAGCCTAGGGCAGGTGTCATCCACCCACAATGGTCTCGATCAGCGTATTGTTTCCTCCGTTGCTTTGCTTGATGAACCGCCTAGCTTCTCAAGCCTACCTCCACCACATCGGACCTCCTTCGGAGTTCAATGGTTAATGTTTCAGAAGTGGTCTCTTTTGTGTTCAAAGATCGATTTGGACATGAAATTCACTCTTTGCACACATAAAGTTCAACGGCTGACTCCAGCGACCCGGATTCCTCTAATCGTGCCAAAACGTACTCAACCGATCATTTTGCCTCATGTGATGCCTATACATGCCAACATACTCATTTATGCATATTTACACATGCATAGGCAAGCACAGTTCACTACATAAATCACATTTCAGAATTCACCAAGTCGATTACTCAACTTGGTATACTTTTACACAACATAACGCACACGATAGTCGCTATAGCTACATGAGATGCTTGCAAAGCACTTACACAAATGTATGTGTGTGTATTCATACAAATACATACATACATTCAAACAAACAGAGACAACAATTATAATTACAATATGCAAATTGTTTTGATTAGTACACATCTTCAAATACATGTATATGTATACTTACCCATATACATATACATACATGTATATTTAAACAAGTAATTCATTTATTACTTGATCAAATCTTACTTTTATTTACTCAATTTTTTCAATAAAATTAAAATATGTTTCCACGCCATTTTATAAAATCTTACTACCATTTACTCAAAAACCCTTTCTTAGCTTACTAACTATTTCAAGAATAGTATTTACGGCCTTAAATAAATAATAGGTCGATATAATCATTATATAACATGAATATAAGCCTAAGTCAACTCAAACATTCTTTAAAACACTTTATATAACTCCATGATCATCAATAAATGAAAATCTGAAGTTTGATAGGTAAATATAGTTAGAGAATCATCCAATTCACCTTCTTCTTCCCCAAGTCAAACTCTAATCATCAAAATCCATTATCAAGCTCTCTTTAAAGTTGAGATTTAGCTCCAAACTCCACTTCATGTCAAATCCTTGATGGGTTATGTGAGGAATGAGTAGAGAGGAATTATGCTGATTTTAGTTTGAATTTAGGAGTTTTATTTAAGCTTGGGTTGGTGATTTAGAGCTTAGGGGATTAAGATAGAATTATTAAAAAGATTAATAAAAAAGAATGAAAAATAACGTGGAATGAGAAATGAATGAAGAGTAGCTAACTAATAAGCTAGCTTATGGGCCTTAGCCCCAAAATCAATTCATTATCAAGAAACCACTAGTCACTTCAAAAATTTATGGACACTAAACATAGCCAAGTTTATACTTCTTATCATGATGAAATTATGATCTCAACCTAGGTGCCTCGAGCTCCACTTCATCCATCCCCAAATGTAAAGTACAAGTGGTGTTCTGTTAATTAATGATTAAATGTTTAATAAATTATTTATATACCCGGTCGTTAAAATTATGGGGTGTTACAAATAGTCGTAACTAATAAGTAAAAGGATAACTTGTTTTAGTATGTTTTTTAGACTTACCCCAATTTTTTTCTAACTTCTATATTTTGTAGCACATCTACCAAAATCAACCCAAAGTTTGAGATATCTCACTTTGCTTTTTTAGACATAGTCTAGTGTATATATTTCTAATAAAATGACCATTATGACGTTCATTTAAATTGATTATTTGTTTTATTTATAGTCTAGTGTATATATTTCTAATAATCTCATAAATAGTTCATTTAAATTGATTATTTATTAATTCATAAATATTGCAATATGAATTCATTGTTCTTGTTGTTTCATTTGAGTGGACCATGGCTTATGCCATAGATTTAACTACCACTTTTTAAAATTTATCATATGGTACACAAGTTAATTTTTTTCCTTTATGCATGCTTTCATTTTTTTACCTTTGTTCTTGTTAGTGTTCTTTTCCAAATTTTAGGTGGGAGTGCATATTTATAACAAACATATTTGATTTATTCTTCATCACATGTAGATAAAAATATGCCAAATTATTGTTTTCTTGAAAAGTGAAATGTATTATTCCTTGTAAAATTGTTGCGCCATAATTCTTAAGTAGCAAGTTAGATGTGTGTCATTTTAAATTTTTATTTCACCGCTAACTTTTAAATTTCTTCATTATAGGTAATGAAGAATTTGGTACAAAACGTAGAATATGACACGGTCCTCAAGTGATTGAAGTTTTTTTTAGTGTAGTAAGCACACAACCTTTCGGTTGCATATTTTTTCGTTGGTATTTGGTGCAAATTTGCTTTATGAATATTGTGAATTTGCTTATAGATGTTGTATCTTCATTATAGATATTGCATAAACTTGGTTTATGAATGTTATTTTTGTTTATGGGTATTACATAAACTTGGTTTATGGATGTAGTCTTTTTTTATGAATATTGTCTTGAACTTAGTGAATGGAAATGATTAATAATTATGTGTTTATACAATATTTTCTTTAGTTTGATTCTATATTATGTATAATAGCTGGTTGAAATATATTCAAATGCAATTCAATGATATGCATGTGGATAAGTACAGTGATAGTAGAGCAAAATAGAAATGCTGTAAAAATCATAATAATAAAAGATATCATTTAATCTATATTTTCATTGCCTTTAAAAGTTAATGCATGTTAATACAACCAAAAACAATGATGCCACAAAAAGTTATAGCAAAATTTATCCATTGCTGATGAAAATGTAAAATGCAATGGTAAACTTCCTCTATAGAAAATTATTAATGTTGTAATTTTAGACTAGCAAGTCACTGTAGAAAACTATTAACAGCTCAACATAAATGCTATCAAACTAAATTTTAACATGATTTTTCGTTTACTGCTACAAGTTTTTTATCTATGATAGCACATCCTTATACAGCATTCCTTTGACAACCCACCTTTTCGACCCTCAAAATTGACACTAATACATCTTGGTATTTACGTGCTGAGCATCCAAGTTCTGGAAAGATAAATTATTGGGGGAAAAGAAAGAAAAGACAAAGCAAAATATCAGATCTTGACGAGTATATATAATATACAACAGACCTTCACAAAATGAAACTGTAATATATATACATCAAAATTAGAGCACACTAATCTATCATCAACCTGGACAGTTATAATAACCTGCCCTCACAAATGCTGATAAATATAAACATCCAATGAAGCAGAAATAAAATATACGTTAATACTTCTAGAAAGCATCCAGCTCGTCTTCTGAAGCTCCAAAGCATCCAAACTAAATCAATAAATATGCTCTGTCTGACTCTAGCATTATAAGAAAACAACGTTTGGATTAGTCTGGCAAACCAGCGTGAGAAACACACTTCAAATGTATTTTTTTTGTTATAAAACCTTTCTAAACAAAGATATCTCATAAGACCATGTTGCACAAACATGGATGGATTTTTACCTTACAATAACCAAACCATTTCATAGGAATTCTTCTGATATTATAATAATGTATAGGGTTTTAAATAAATATTGAATTATAGTCGAAAGTATTACATTAATTAAATTCCAGCATAATAGGCATACAACTAAGTCCAAATGCACTTATTGGAGAATGGGTTTACAATTATAAGGCACTGGGGTATCATCTGCCATGGTACACTTCTAGAAAAATGTACTGAGGGCCTTACCTTCACCCCCCGCCAACATATGACCGGTCTACCCCTTACTGGATTGTATCAAATATTTCTTCACCCCGGTTGCTTTTGCAACCTTTTCGAGAGCTCTAATGCACAACCAAATCCATGAATATATATTTGAAAGGGTGATGACAATACCCTAATGGGTGCGACCCACATAGCCATGCTGCATATCCCTCGTTTTAATCATTCCCGTCTAATGAGGCTTGAGGTTACTTTTACCTTTTATGGCAACCTCACGTGGAATTCTAACACTGCCCTCCATGGGACAATGAATGCTACCATTCATCCCTACAAGCTATTTTAGATATGAACAAACCAAAGACGCTACTTTTACTTCATCTATTTTGGAATCACCCTCAGGATAAGTAGTAAATAGCCCTTGCACTTCAAGAGCACCATCTTCGATCAACTTCAAGATATCTTTAATTCGAACATTTATGCCAATTCGAAGTGGTTTCTGAATGATATATCTGATCTTGGTCTCTCCAAACCTACAATGATAATTTTAAAACTAGGCTAGATTTGATAGTTGGTTATTTAGCTATCAAATAATAAATAATTCAATTAGAGATTTATCCAAGCATGGTTAAGCACAAAGCAACCACTAAGCCTCTATATAATCTTTCACTAATTAGACCACTTTGTAAATACTCGTATCAAAAATAGTTTTACAAAGATAAATCCACAAATTCTCTCTACTTTTTTTAATACTTGAAAAATATCGATATACTTATCACAACTGTATAGGTATACTCACAAAAGCATTTCACTTTCAACTTAGAAAACTTTTCTACATGCTTATATTAACAATATAAGTATATTCGCCACACGCTTCATTTTTAATACTAAGAAAATATACTCATACACTTATCTTGACCGTATAAGCATATTAATGATTCTTCATAAAAGACTTCATTTTCAACCCTACTTATTTGGGTTAAACAAATGTAACTTAAACATTTATAAAAGTAAACCCAAACACATTTAGTGTAAGTAAATGGGTCATATGGAAAGTGGACCAAATATGCTTAACACCACTTTTCGATTTTTAACCATACTATCTCTCGATTAACATTGAAATCGAACAAGTTAGAAAACTAACCTTGCCTCGACACACATTCTTAATTCTCAAGATAGAGACGAGTTTCCATTCCTCATAATTTGGTGTTAAGTATAGAGAGAATACTTTTCATCCCACCGTAATTTAAAATGGTCATTTATGGAAATTGGGTCTCTGCCTTTTATAAATCTCTTTTTATATATTGCCTTTATAAAACTCCTTATATTTACAAACTCCTTTTGTAAAAATATTATTTATAAATTACAAAATTCCCTTTATAAATATCTAAACATAATTAGAAACCTCCTTTTATAAATATCTAAAATTATTTAATAAGTTCCTTTATAAACATTGTTTATACTGTTTATAAATTTTTTTAAGACTTCTTTTATAAAATTATTTATAGAACTCATTCTCTAAAATCTCTAAATTTATTAGTAACTCTTTTATAAACTTTAATTCATTTATAAAACTTATTTATAAATTTATATGCAGAATTACAATCACCTTTTATAAACAAAACTCTAAATATAAGCAATCCAAATTTAATTATAAAACTACAAATATAATTTTAAAACTCCTATACTTTATATAACATGATAATTCCATATATTCCAACACTAATAAATTCACAAACGTAATTAATTATTCCTATTTATCAAAATATATTGATTTCCTTATTATTGGATATTATTTATAAACCGTTCTTTTATTTATAAAACACTATTTATAAAACTATCTTCTACTTAAAAAATAGTATTTACAAATCTATCCCTTTTTACAACATCTTATATAAACGATTCCTAAATATTTACTTCAAAAATTTCTATCTTCTTTCAAAAAGAGTCACTTTTCAAATAAAAACAAACCTCCTTATTTCCCTTTTAAAATAACCAATTATCAAAATAACTTTTCCTATACATACTCCATACTTTCAAGAATAAATTTAAAACATTTTCATATATAAATTATTAGAAAATAATAATAAAAGAAATTTCAGTAAAATAGAGATGTACGAAGACTAATTTATGGTATCATGGCATGTTTACCCATTAGTCAAGTAATCAAACTTTAACCATGAAACCAAAAGCATCGTGCTAGCTTTGCTTCCATAAACCTGTACCTCACTTGTAAATGATATCCAACCATAACTTGCATTTTGTCATTTCAAAAGCATATAATTTATTAAAGGTCGTACGATGTACATATACCATCCGTATGCAATATCAAAATTGATCGCTCGTTTGATCACATAAATTTCATTTCCGAAATAGTATCACTCACTCGACCACTCTAGTGCGCACTTTGATCCAGTTCCTTGATTCGAAACCTCCGTTCTTCTTGCATAGCCTTACCCTATGATACAAAACTTCAGAATCAAAAAAATAATAATATGTAAGTTATATGTAGGTCATTTTGTTTCCATAACTGTGATCCAGATTCGGGTGCACAATTTTTAATAATGATTGAAAATACTTGGATTTTGAAATGAATATTAATTAAATGGATTTAATGATCTTATGTAACTCTTTTTAAATTAATAAATAATAACAGAGGATTCATTTTATAAATTTATTTGCAATAATAAATAATAAGAAAATTATTTTTATTTATAACGACTCGATCTTTAATGACATTTTTTTATTTAATTTATTTGATTCTTTTATAGTTTTTAATTTGGAAAATACTTAAATTATCGTGTGATGATTTTTTGGCCAACAATGGTGTTTTTATAATTTTACAAAATCAATTAACCAGTGTATATTATTATTCTTTTGAGGCCGTATCGCAATTTTCAGTATAACCGTATTTTTGTTTTGCCGTTCGCGGTTCGTACGCGACTGAAAATCCGTGCAGCGAGACGTCGGAAATAGTAAATTAAGTATATCTCAACACTTAAGCAAACCCAATACCATACCCTTTTCTCTTTTACTTTTCACCGTTCGATCCAAATCTACCAATAAGTCCAAAAATAAAATAAAAGTAAGCTTTTTAATTTTCAAAAATCAAAATCTAAAGATACAACCAAAGAAATTTTTAAGGAAATGGTTCACAAATGATTTTAGTCCAAATGGGAACGCCTAAGCACCCGTTGGAATTTCTGTGAGTTAAATTCATCATTTTTGATAATCAGTATGAATGTAGTAGATAAAATTTACTATTAATGTTTGGATGAATTATTGGCTTGGTTTGGTTAAATATCTGATTTAAAGCAATTGGCATTTAAATTGGAAATATAGGAATTTAACAGAGAAATTCGGATTTTCCAATATTGTGATTTTTATTTTTTAGTTATATTCATGTTGTTATTTCAGTTATATATATGTTATACCGATTGTTAAATGTCAATATTTAATTGTTTGGTCATATTGGATGTGACACCGACATATGTAAAAAATTGAACTTTTTTAGAGAAAAGGTAGCAATAGCATCGGTTAAGTGTTATAGTAACTATTAGCCTTGATATAGTATTTTGAAAATACTATTATTTGCTGTTTAATTCTGGAAATGATTTCTGATTCGAAAAATGATTTATATATGACCTTTTTGATTTTCTATGATATTTTGTTTTAAAAATTAGTTTTTGTACTTCTCTATTCTAATTCAATTTCTTTTATTATTCTTTTCTATTAATGTATATATGAAAATGTTTTAAATTTATTTTGAAAAGTATGGGGTTTGTATAGGAAAAGTTATTTTAATAATGAGCATTTTATTTTAAAAGGGAAAATAAAGGAGTTTGTTCTTTGTTTGGAAAGTGACTCTATTTTTGAAAGAAGATAGAAATGTTTGAAATAAATATTTGGGAATCCATATAAAATGATATTAAAAGGGATAGATTTATAAATATTATTTTTTAAGTGGAAGATAGTTTTATAAATAGTGTTTTATAAATATAAGAATCGTTTTATTTATAAAGGAAATCAATATCATTTTGATAAATAGGAATAATTAATCACATTTGGAATTTACTGAAATATATGGAATGATCATGTAATTGGAAAGTATAGAAGTTTTATAATTATATTTGGAGTTTTATAACTGCATTTGGTGTTTTGTTTATATTTAGAGTTTTGTAAAGGAGCTTGTTATTCTATTTAGAAATTTGTAAAGGAGTTTTATAAATAAATTGGAGTTTATAAAAGAGTTGCAAATTAATTTTCAGATTTTGGAGAATGAATTCTATAAATGATTTTATAAAAGAAGTTTTATAAAAGAATTTATAAACAGTACAAAGGATGTTTATAAAGGAGTTTATTAAATAATTTTAAAGATTTATAAAAGGAGGTTTCTAATTATGTTTAGATATTTACAATGGGAATTTTATAATTTATAAATAATATTTTTATAAAAGGAGTTTGCAAAAATAAGGAGTTTTATAAAGGCAGTTAATAAAAATGGATTTATAAAAGAGGAAGACCTAAATTCCATAAATGATCAATTTAAATTACGGTGATATGGAAAGTATTCTTTCTATACTTAACACCAAATTTCGAAGTATGAAAACTTGCCTCTATCTTGATAATTAAGAATGAGTAACGTTGCAAGGTTAGTTTTCTAAAATGTTAGATTTCATAGTTAATTGAGAGATGGTACTGTTTGAAATTGGGAAGTGGTGGTAAGTATATTTGGTCCAATTCTAACCGACCCGTTTACACCAAATCTTTTTAGGTTTAATTTTATAAACATTTAAGTTACATTTGTTTAACCCAAATAAGTAGGATTGAAAATGAAATCTTTTCTTAAGATTGGTGAATATGCTTATACAGTCAAGATAAGTATATGAGCACATTTTCTAAATATTGAAAATAAAGTTGTTTGTGCCAAAATTGGTCACAAACCCCGAATATCATGAAAGCACCAGTGTATGAGTACAGATCAGCAGTATTCTAACACAAATCTCAGATCTAGACAAAGTAGAGAACAACAATTGAGAAATAAGAAACAGAAGCACAAGATTTATAGTGGTTCGGCTATGTCTGGCCTACGTCCACTTCGAAGGATAATCTTTTATTGATGTGCTTGCTGGTTATAGTGAATTACAGCAGTAATTTTTGAGTACAACAATGGAGTTTTAGTGCAATCGTGATTTTGGCAGAGTCTAGACGTCGCGGGATCCAAAGTCCCTTTTCAGTAGGCTCTAGGGTGCTATTTATAGGCGCTCCAAGCAAATATCTCGTTCCATCTTCGAAAGACCTCTTCTGGCATGTAAGTGGGCCCACGCGATCGATCCCATGAAATTTTGACTCGATCTGTGATCGATACGAATGTAATTCGTATCGATCAAGATTTTTTCCAATGGAGTCGAAACTTGGCATGAACATTCTTTAGCTTGTACGTAAGCTCCTGTGAAAATTTCATAGCATTTGGACTTGTGGATTGCGAGTTATGATCGATGCAAATTAGAGGTTTTCGGTTTCAGTTCCCTTTGTATCGATGTTGTTCATATCGATCACTTCGACTCGATGTTGGTCACGTACCTATGAGTGACGTGGCACTTGATTTTTGGGTCGCTCCTCTTTTGATGCCGAGTTGATCGAGTCTTATT
Organism: Allium cepa; assembly: GCA_030765085.1. Classification (NCBI taxonomy): domain Eukaryota; kingdom Viridiplantae; phylum Streptophyta; class Magnoliopsida; order Asparagales; family Amaryllidaceae; genus Allium; species Allium cepa. Next base: position 212,604,389 of record CM060934.1, read on the forward strand.
CATACCTAATATCCGAGCCTCATTCGTATCGATCACTTCGTCTTGTTCGTATCGATGTTAGTGGTTGTTCGTATCGATCGTATTTTGTCTCATTCGTATCAATCAACTTTGTTACTTCGTTCATGTCGATCGGCTACATTGTTTTGTGTGTGCTTTGTATCGATCTTCTGATCGATACGAAATGTTTGAAGTCCGATCAATACGAAATGTATGCTATAGTCGATGGTTATGAAGTAAACAACTTGGATACGAACTGGATGTTTGGGCGATCGATACAAATTAATCTTACGAGATCATGTTTTTCTGATGGATACGAGCGGTTGCTTTTGGATCGATACGAAGAGTGTGATTTCGGACAGATTCGAACAGTATCGATGCGAAGAGGGTGGAGCGATGGATACAAATTCTCGAGTTTGCATCGATCATATCTTGAGCATACAAACTCTGATTGACTTAAAATTTGAAACGTTGGCTTTTACGGCTCTGCTTGTCTTGCCTTATCAATTGTAGCTCAATCCGGACAAGGACAAAATTCATCGGTATCCATAGTGAACCTGCGATGTATAATCGAAATTTGGGATGAACGATCGCTAATTTTCAATTAATTCCTTTATATCTCGGCCTTGCTAAAAGGTGGGGTAATAGAAGTATTTGGTAAATATACTTATATTGTTAATATAAGTATATAGAAAAAAATTCTAAGTTGAAAGTTGTGAGTATACCTATACAGCTGAGATAAGTATATCGATATTTTTAAATTATTGAAAAGAGTAGAGAGGATTTGGGGATTTATCTTTGTAAAAGTATTTTTGGTACAAGTATTTACAAAGTGGACTAATTAATGAAAGATTAATTTAAGAAACTTAGTGGTTGCCTTATGCTTAAACGTGCTTGGATAAATCTCTGGTTGAATTGTTTTTTATTTGATAGTTAAATAGCCGGCTATGAAATGTAGGCTAATTTCAAAATTATCATTGTCGATTCGGAGAGACCGTGATCGGATATATTATCTAAAAACCACTTTGAATCGGCATGAATGTTTTGGAGATATCTTGATGGTGATCGAAAATGGAGCTCTTTAAGTGCATAGGCAACTTGTTACTAATCCCGAGGGTGATTCCAAAATGGATATAGTAGAAGTAATGCCTTCAGTTTGTTTATATGCAAAACAACTTGTATGGACGAATGCTAGAATTGCATTGTCACTTGGAGGGTAGTGTTAGCATTCCAAGTAGGATTACTATATAAAAGGTAAAATATAGCCCCAAGCCTTACCAACCGAGAATGACTAAAACAGGGGATATGTAGCAGGGATATGTGGGTCACACCCATTACGGCATTATCATCACCCTTCTATATATATATATATATATATATATATATATATATATATGGATTTGGTTGTGCATGAGAGCTTTTGGAAAGGTTGCAAAAGCAACCGGGGTGATAAAATATTCGGTACTATCCAATAAGAGGTAGGCATGTCCTATGTTGGCGGGGGTCCATGTGAGTCCCTCGGTACATTTTTCTGGAGGTGTACTATGGCAGGCAATATCGTGGTTCCTTGTCATTGTATGAAAATCCATTATGTAGTAAGTTCCTTCGGACTTAGTTGTATATCTATTATGCTGGAATTTAATTAATGTACCAATTTTGGTATTATTCAATATTTATTTTAAGCCCTATATATTATTATAATATTGGTAGATTTCCTATGAAAGGGTTTGGTTATCGTAAGGTAAAAACCCATTCATGTTTATGTGCGACTGGTCTCACAAGATACCTTTATTTTGAAAGGTTTTATAACATAAAAATCCATTTGAAGTGTGTTTCTCACGCTGGTTTCCTAGACTGATCGGATGTTATTTTCTTATAGTGCTCGGATCAGACAAAGCATATATATATAGTTTGGATGCTTTGGAGCATCAGGAGACGAGGAAATGCCTCCTAGACGTATTCACGTATATTTTATTTCTATTGGATTAGTTGTTTATATTTATCAGCATTTGTGAGGACAGGTTGTTATAAATGTCCAGGCTGGTGATGGATTAGCATACTTTGATTTTGATGTATGTATATTACAGTTTCCTTTTGTAAATATCTGTTGTATATTAAATATTACTCATTACAATATGGCTATTCTATCGTTTCTTTTCTTAACAATCTATCTTTCCGGTACTTAGATGCTTGGCACATGAATACCGTAGATGTTTTAATGTCTACTTTTGAGGGTTAAAAATGCGAGTTGTTAAAAAACCTAATGACATTGTCTTATCCTATTACAGCATTTTTTGAACGCATAAGCAATTTCTGGTGCAGTGTATGATGTCTTCTTACTATGTCGACTCGTAAAGTTAAAAGAAATTATAAGAAAATGTTAATAAAGTAAGAGCACTTTAGATTGTAATGGCTAGCTTAAGAATATTAGTATTTTTCTTGTTGGAAATATGAATTCTGACTAAGCATAAAAATCCACCCCTAAGATGTTTAATGGCAAAGGGTATTTATAACAGTCGAGTAAGATCATAGAATGGCTGTTATTGCACAATAAATGGCAGAACCATCCATGGCTGTAGATCTGGTCACTTGGGTTGATGGAGGGCAACTGTAAAGGTGGTGTAAACACGTAGTCGAGATGCGTGCCAGCAGTTGTTCTATACTAGGGTCATGCATTATTCTATGAAAGGTGGCATGGTATAGGAGTGGGTGTGCTTTTGATAAACATGTCACAATAGTTAGTATACTAGGTTGTACTATTTGCCGTCTAACACATTTTTATAGGAAACGAGGCTGGAGAGAGGCTTCTCATGAACAACAACGGTCGGATGGTTTTTGTCAAAGATTTCCAAGAACAAAGCTAGCTGGAGATTGCTAAGAACAAAGCTATAAGGGATGAGCCAACACGATCTTATGATGTTGAGACGGGTTGTATGTAGCCGATAGGCGGTCTGAGATAAAGTCGAGCCAAAAACTAGTCACATTTAAGCCAGTTCAAGTCAAACGAGTTGGCCGTGTCATATTGATATGAGCCAGGTGGTTGTAGATCTAGAGGGTGCCAAGTTGAAGGGGTCGGGCTTAGAAGTGTTGGTTGGCTCCGACTGGCTAGACTTAGAAGTGCTGGCCAGTTTGTCTTTGTCGGCTTTAGTCTTATTATGTCGATCGACCTAGGTTGGGTTTGGCCTAGAAATCTAAGCCAGTCTATAACAGATGTTTGCTAGCTTCCATAGAGGATTTTCTTGTACTGTTTCAGGCTAATGAGCGTTGGCCGGCTAATCTTTTATTTGCGAGAAAATTGAGCAATGGATATGGTCCAAAGATAAAAGGATTATAGAGGATGAAATGTAATTGACCAAGCCTAAATAAACATAACTAATTATAATTTCCAATTAGAATTGTCACATGTTAAAGGGAATTATATTTTTCTTATCAATGTCGAGAAAAGAATTTATGCAGTGTCGATAAGGCATTAAGAATATTGACTCTACTATATGGTGTGATGCACAAATCCGAAATAGATTCCACGTTCATTATCAAAGTATGATTTTAATAGTTGAACCTAAAGGAATATGATCCATCGACCACAAAATTGCCTCCGAGAAGTAGATCAATGCAATTGAAATTTGATAAGCTATTTCAATAGAATAACATCATAAATTTTAATCATTGAAATTAATGTAAGAGAATCATCATTCAAAGTACTTAGGTTAATTCAGATTTTAATCACAAAATTATCTATCTATATTATTTTGAGTTTTGGTATATGTATGCTAAATCAAATATTCTAAATAATTATTTAAATATGTTGTTTATGCTTAATAACCAAAATATTTGAAGTCAGTGGAAGCAATCCTAATTTGTGGGTTACTGGATAAGGATCAAAGAACCAATATGAAAGTATCATTCAATAAGCATCGGAGTGGAGCAACTATTTTTACAGACAAATCAAATAATTTGAATTTTAGAAAAAATTCAAAGAAGGAATGTGCCTATAAGAAAGCAATATGAAGGTAATAAAACATTTCAAAACTATAAGTAAACTGCAAACTTATGATTGTTTATAAAACACCAAACTTCTTATGAAGGAATATGTGAACTCGAACTTCATAAGTGATATCGAATATAATATGTCACTCCTAAATTTTAATCTTAAGTTAAGAACTTTAAGTTGGAAATGTTCCAAACAATAAGTAATGGTCAATTTAAGCAAAGGTTAAGTATATCGTCTTGAATAGCACTACAATAAAAGAAGTATAAATGATTGCATAAATTTATAACTGGGTTAGGGGTGATTCCAAATGTTGAGAATCCCATGACATTATTATATGATCACAATGAAATTATACAATTCTTTAAATAACCTAAATCTCACTAGAAATTGAAAACATTCTCCAAAGGATTTCACATGATAGAGGCAGTTTATCAACATCAGGGAGATTTAATTGACGGAAGTTGACCCCAAGTACAAGTAGGAGATTGATTAAGAAGTATGCCCTAGGGGTAATTATGTAATTACATATATCTAACTCGATAACCGGTCTTGTTTATATAAAGATGTTTGATTTCTAAAATATATTTTGCTGTATTTTGATATAATCAATCAAGTAATTAAAAAGTATATATAAATAGAAAATCCTTGAATAATTATTATGTAGTAATAGTTACAAATGGATGTAATCACGATTATTTTATCACATTGAAAAATAACGTATTGTTTTAAGTATTCCTAGTCAAGATGTTTCAAGAAAGGATATTAGTTCATCGTTGAGACTAGAGTATGTAACGCTCTTTAAAATATTAGGCAAAGTATTACTTATGTGTTAACCCAAAAAATGGATCAACACCCTGGTTTAAATTTGAAAGCACCGGTCCTGTTCTGACGGAGCAATATCACAGATCACAGATATGGAAAAAGAACAGTAAAAGAAAAAGTCGGAGAATTTTTATAGTGGTTCAGCTGTTAATGAAGCCTACATCCACTTTATAGTTTTATCATGGTTGATTGATGTTATAAGAAGTGTTTGATTACAAAATTTTGATTACCTTAGGTAGATTGAATCCCCAGAGTTGGAATCTACCGGAGAATCACAATGAATCCCTTTGAAGATTGTTGTGAGGGAGGTAGAGAGTGAAGAATGCTTCCAGACAAGTTTCCGTAACCAATCCGAAGAAGATCCCGCTTATGTTGTGGGTAGGATGTATTTATAGAGATCAGAGGACTTCTAGGCCAGGCCACTTCATCAACCTCTCACAGATGGATGCATAATGACCTAGGAGGCTTTGGCTCGTGATCCAACCCAAAATCATTAGTTAATAGTGATCCATGGTCTATGGGTCGCTAGCGACCCATTAAATTGGCTCGTGCACGAGCTAAGGACTTGGCTCCTTAGCCATTACATTGCTTACTAGGCTTATTGAAGACGCATGGAGAAGCATCGTTCGCTAGCGATCCATGGTGACCCATACACTAAGCATACTTTTTGACGTACTTCTTCCTTCCTTCTCTTCTTCCATGCAACAGAGCGACCTCCCACTTTGCGTGGCGATCCATGAGGCATGGGTCGTTGGCGATCCAAGCATTTAGATGTTTTTTGGAGTTTGAGATGTTTCCTTGTTCTTGTATCGTCGTTGCTTGCATAGTCTCGTTGTACATTGTTCCGTTTTGATGGTAGTTTACTAGTTGTTTGCACTCAACTGCAGATTGGGCTGAAAGGATGTTGCTGTCTTCGTTTAGTCGATCTTGGTTGTTGTCTCGGTAATATAGCTTAGCTCTTGCTAACTCCTTGCCCTTGCCTCTCTGGCTAAGGTTAAGTTCTAAACAATTCTAGTGTCGCGAGATTATTTTGTTTCCTGTTAGATTCTGCTGGATTAAAAACCAGGATAACATTTTCCCCCTGAGTACATCTTCTTGTAAACAAGGCATGCTCTAGAAGTTATAGCTCTTAATATCTGTCCGTCGATTTCTAATTGATTGCATTAGAGTTTTACAAATACGTTGCATGTCATGTCGTTGGTCATTTGGCTTAGGTCTTGACTGCTATTGCTTTCCGTAAAGGATCAAATTTCATCAGGTAGTTCCCCAACGTGCTTCAAAATAATGAATAGGTGTCGGAGCTTGAGTTCGAGAAAAGTCTCCCCTAACTTTATGGGTCGCTAGCGATCTATGTGAAACAGGTCGCTAGCTACTATAGAATATGCTAGTATATGATTTTTGTTTGATGATAATAAACATATATAAGTTCATTTAAATGTATCTATTATTGTACTAATTTATTTTTCATGTAATTAAATAAATATTTGTTGAATAAAATAAATAACATAGAATTCATATTGAAACAAATATTTTATAACAAATTTAAATGGTACAAATTTCAGCTCTCACTACATTTACACAATTTCAATTACAATTCAATTTCAGTTACATTAGAATTTCGATTACATCACAAATTTCTATTTACAATTTATCATCTCACTACATATCATTCATTCACTCGTATTTGTTCTTCAACTCTATTCCAGTTTGTATCCAACATCTGAATTATTTGCAAAACAAACACTGACGCCGTAAAACTTAAAAAAAGAAATATTTTGCAGTGTATAATAAAAGTGTGTGTTTGAAAATATCATTTGCCTCGGTTATTTGTGTTGTTCGTCGTCATTTATTTTGAATTCATCTTACATGAACAAATAGTAACATGCATAGTGTATCACTATATATGTCACAAGGCCGTGCACACCGATATACACTTGATAAAATTGCAGGGACAGGTGAGCACAAGGTCAAACCCAAGCCAAAGGCTGGATTCAACTCAAGTGCATATGAGTCTCGACCAACATGAAAACACAAACCAATACAACAAGATATATACATAAAGATAAGTGTATCAAGACGTCAAGTTCAAAGAAAATGAACAGTACATACTCAAAGACACTTGAAGACCAATGCGAGCTAGCATTTCAATCAAAAATGCACAAGAAACAGAGATGTGTGCATACACTTGAAACCAAAATTGATGCCAATATCACACACATATACATACATCTATGTATGTATGTATGTATGTATGTATGTATATACAAGGAAATACCCAGTAAAATAGTTTCGAGCAAGGAAGCAGCTGGCTCAATGGACTACAAAAATCAGGCAAGCCTCAAAATTTACAAGTTTATATGCAGTGTCATATACACATATGTGTGTGTGTGTGCGCGTGTATACATGCGTATTGTTCAGAAAGCATTACACCACATGTACAAGGAATAAAGTAGCGGCACTCAGGCATACATGGATTGTCATATGTACAACAAGCTCCAGACTCAAAGAAATGGCATGTATCAAGATAACCGTACTTTGAACACAACCTCAATATGTAGACAAGATCAGAGAAAGTGGAAATCACTCAAGTTCAACTTGCTCACACAACAAAGTGGTAAACCAAACTTCAATGGAGTCAAGGCATGAAGCCAAAATGACTATGCATATGAATGCGTACATGTGACAACATACATACCGTTCAAGCCTCAACCATTCAAACTCAAGGCATATACAAGACTCGTCAACACCAAATAACTCAACTAGACTAGACTACAATGAAATGGAGCAACCAGCAATAAAAAAATACTTGTATATATATCAGAGCAAGGCTAACAAGGCTGCATGACCAATACTACCAACCCAGTTCAATGGAATGCAACCAGATTACAAAATGCTTCAAGTGCATCAAATCAGAACAACAACATGCTCAAAAGTTTTAGAACCAATGCAGACTCAAATAAACAAGGCTACACTTTACATGCAAAAAAATGTATACATGACTTGACTACAACAATAAATCAAACTAACTCAAAGCAACTGAAAGCAGACTCAAAGCAACTAGAAGCATACTCAAAACAACTGGAAGCAGACTTCAAAATCAAGTTCAGTTACAACTTGAACTTGAACATATACAAAATGCCCAAGCAAATACAGATAACAAAAGTACACATGAACTCCAAAACAGAAGCATTCAAATAGAGACCAGATCAATGCAGGCACAACACGTATACACACACATACATATGTATGAATGTATATACATGGTGACACACATACAAACACAAGTGGTTCCAGTCAAATGTAAGAGAGAAGAATGTTCAAATGATATGGTTAGAGCAGTGGTAGCATACATGTGAAGTTCTACGTGAATTGATACAAATGTTCAAAAATCATAAAACAGTGGAGCAGTTGCATGAGTCAAAATTCAACATGAAGAACAAGGCAACAGTTCGAACAAAACTCATGGTGGCAGAACAAGTTTGAACTTAACAAGTCAAGTTTCGAAAATCCAATGTTTTCGTTCGATCAACCCAGTTTAATGTTGCAGTGAAATTAATTAGATGAGCAAGTGATGGCAGAAAGGGATTAAACAAGTCAAAGTCTAGAGTATCTCAAATATTTAAATGCCGAAGTCAATTTTTATCTCGCAATAGATAATATGATGAACATGAATTAACCAAGTTAATTATCTCAAGAATTCAAAGTGCTGAAGTCATAGAAGTAATGAATGAGAAACAAATTCAAACGCCAAAAAAGAACGAAACCAAATCCAACCGAGTATGAAATGAACAGGTCAAAAATAAATACCATCGTTCGATTAAAAAATCACGGCTAAGCAAAATCACAAAATATTCAAACCCAGAAATATACGGTCATGTTATAGGATTATCATTCCTATATTAATATCTAATAACATCATTGGAAAAGCGGTCTGATTCGAGTTCAAGCATCATAAAACAGAGAAATCAAAGTAAAAAATCACATACCAGTATAATTCGAAATCGATCAAATTGAAGACACCGAGAGAAAATCAAAGCCCGGAGCGATTGACAAAGCAAGTTAACTAAGAATCATTATCTCAATCGATCGATATCACAATCGGGGCTTCAAATTTGAACAACCCTACTTTCAGATCGCAAGTGAAAAAAGGAACAGCATGGACTAAAAGAGATACGGGCCGAAGTAAAAGAGAATAAAGGAAGACGTCACTTTTTCACAAATTATAATTTTGAAGTGGGCCAGTTTCTTGTTTTCTTTTGGGCCATAATTTTAATTTGGATTTTGTTTTTTTACCTTTGGTTAGTTTATTTTCTTTTTTAAATTCAAATCAAACTCTAATCGTGTGACTAGGTTACGAACTACGGTGGTGTAGTTCGAGAATTCGCAACTCAATGGCTGAGTTGTAGTAGGGTTTTGAGCGTAGAGTTAGGTTGGTCGTTAGCGGGTGTCGCAAGTTTACGTGTGTAAGCGTTTGACTACCTAATTTCTAGTAGAAACCTTGGGGGCAGTACGTAGGTAGGGTTTTGCCGAAGCTAGGTAAATCTGTGTTGTTCTATTTTTTTCTTTTATTATTCTGCTATTATCTGTGCTGCAATTATTATATTTATTTCCACGTTAATTATTATTATTATTAGAATTACCCTATTCACCCCCTCTAGGGTGAAATCGATGCTACAACGACTTGACCAATAGATGGGTCGCGAGCGATCCATCATCGATCGCTGGCGACCCGGTGACTTAGCATAATTTTGCCTTGTATTCTTTTCTGCATATACATACAACTTAAGCCGATCCTTCCTCTTACTTCCTACGCGGCCCGAACTTGCTTTCATGTGACCAAAAATCCTTGGCGATTTGTTCCATCTTTCTCCATTCGATCCATTGTTTCCTCAAATCTGCCTTGTTCAATCTATTGGCTTTGATTTCTAGCCACAATGTCGTGCTTCATTAGTTCACCTTGAAACGCTAGCTCGCCTTTGAATCGTTCTGACCCATCTCCTAGCCCACCAGCGGTCCATCCACGTCTTATTAATTCTACGTCTTGGATCACTCTTGTGTTCTTAAATTCAGTTAGAGGTAGGTTCGCCTAACTGATTTGCTAATTACTGCGTATGTGTAACGATTTGATCAAGAATTTCCCTTTGCAATGTTTGTCGCGAGAAGTTCGAGTTGATTATGGTTTAACGGGTCAGATAGCCAATCGAGTCTTGAGCTTTCTTCCGGAACGACGTTCAGGCTTTGGCCCAATGCATGATGCTTTTTCGCTATCTTCGCCCGTTAGACCAGAATTAACTTGTTCCCAGTTTCATAGATGTTACTACACGACATATCGCCAGTCGATCTCGATTCTTCCAGAGAATTTGGGCTTATCATGCTTGCTTGTTGCACGCTTGGCGTCCCTATAGTGAGAAGATGTAACGAGCCATATTTTTGGCTATTTTAATTTTTTGAATTTAATATGATTATTGGATAAAATGGTTAGAGATAAAATTTAATGACTTATTATCGTAACTAATTGGTTAATTTGAGTTTGGATAAAAGTTGGAAATAACCAATTCCAATTATTTTGGCTATAACAGTATTGAAATGGTATTATTTGGATTGAATGTATTTATAATCAATAGTTGGAATATATAATAAATTTTGACTTATTTAGTTGAAAATAAATTAATTGTTAATAACTAGAATTCATTAGTTTTAATATGGGATAATTAAGTTAAATAAAATTCAATACCAGGATTATTTAGATAATTGAATTATGGATTTAGTATGATTAACAATGGTATAGGAAATTAATTCAAATTTCATTTAAATATGAAGGAAGATGTTTAACATTTAAAATCGGATTTAAATGTGAATCGCTAAAAATTAGAAATTTTATATTATAATTAACGAGTAAAATAGCCATTTTGGTCACTGTTTCGTATTTCAATGAAACCAGTTTCATTGGATCCGTATTAGTGAGTTATTGTAGGATTTCAAGTTTCATCGCGATCAGACTTGTCATTTGGCCGTGTGAGCTTGAAACGCGTAGAAATTTATTTCAGAATTTAGTTAAAATAATTCGATTTGAAAAGTTATCTTCTACATATGATCGAATTAGGCTTCAGAACTAGTTCCATTACGTTCAGAATAGCGGTAAAACATTAGGAAAGCCAGGCAGTATGCTTCGTTTGAATTTCGTGATTTCGTGGGCCAATCGAATTAGATATTTTCTTATTTTTATAATAGAATATTAATAAAAATCTCAGCACCCTTCCAACAACTAACATGTTTCAGCCGTATTCTCCCCATCTCTCCCTCTTACCTTTTCAACTGCAGATTGAATGAGATAAAGGAAACAAAAAAAACAAAACAATAGAACGATCGATCGTGTCGACCAAAGGGATGGAGGCGCGTGCTTGGGGTCATAGCCACGGCGATGGCGAGCTGTGGTTGTGTGTGGCAAACGGTGGAAATCTCTACTGAAGCAACGATGGTGTGGGGAATGGGAGTTATGGAGATCGATGGCGCCTCATTCGTCCATGCCTTAAAGTTCCGTCTCGACTTGCTAGCGAGATCATGCGCAACTAGAGGACGCTGCGGCGTGAAGGTCTGATCGGCAGCGAGTTGTGGAGGCTTCGATTGTGTTAAGAAAAAAGGAATGTACAAAGCAGGTCGCGATTGGGTAGGAGAAGCTTGGGTTTGGGGAAGAACGCATAAGGAGCTGAGCAGTAAGGTTATTTGAGATTATTAGTCTAATTAGTTTTTGTTAATTATATCGTTAACGCTAATCATCGTAATTCTTCCGTACGACGTCCGATTTGAACAGAACGAGAGACGTTGGAATCGTATCGACAAGGGCTTTAGAATGGAATCAAAATGGTATTTATTTGTTGCTGAAAATATTTCCAGTTCAAGTAAAAAGGTGAGTGTTTATATGCCCACGAAGTATCAAGATATTTTTATGCTATTTAAATTTGAAATTATGCAGTGATATAAATTTAATGACTATTGTTTGATAAAATTTAATTCTCATCTAGATTGTCATTTAAATTGACTGTTAAAAATCATAATTATAGTTAAATGTGAGATCAGAAATTCAATTGCCAGTAAAATACCTAATATTGATAATTATGAAATTATTGTGAATTTTATTGGCTGTTTGGATGATTGATTGTGATGGATGCTATTGGTTGGTATTTTGGATGATTTGGATGTTTGTTTACTTTAATATATCTTATTGTCACCCTATATATTATTTATAGTATATTAAACTATAAATTGATTTATTTCAAATAAATTAAGAAATAGGTTGAAATGATATATACCTATGACATTTATTTTGGATTGAAATAAAATATATCCAATTTTGAATTAAATTGAAAAAAATTGATTCAATTGGCCATAGGATAGAGAATTATGCACGGACGCCAGATTGGTTAAATTAAGTACTTTTGAAAATTTTGATTAGAAATTGTTTAAATGATTTGATTTTAAGAAATGAAAATCGAATTTATAGTAATCGAGTTATTTTCAAACTTGATCTCAAAATGTTAAAATTTAAACTTGATAACAGAAATTGTTTAAATAATCGAAGTTGAGATTTTGAAGTTATAATCGAAATATAATTTGAATTTTAGAAATTAATTTGTTTCAAAAGATTGGATGTTTATTCGAACTTTGAATATTTCTAAGTAAAAGTAATATAAAACGATATTTCAAAAATTGAGCTCGGAATTGAATTATATTTGAAGATTTAGGTGTAAAATGAATACTGAAAGTTAATTTGATTTAAATGATTTGAATCGATATTTTAAAAATCGAATTCGAAATTTATATAAATCGAAATGGTTTAAATTTGAGAATTGAATTGAAATTAAATCATTGAATTGGATAATTTGAAATTGGAGTTTGAAATTAATGTAGAATTGAAATTGAAATTAAATTGGGATAGAATTGAAATTTATTCAAGTTGGGATTAAAATTGAAATCAATTGGAATTGAAAGCGAAATTGAATTAACTCGAAATCGAAATCGAACTTATTTGAATTGAAATTGGAATTGAAGTAAAATTCAACTTGGAATCGGGATTGAATCGATTAAATCGAAATGGAAACTGAAACTGATTTGAATTGGAAAATTTGGAAAGTGAACCGGTTTGACTTTGAAACAATTTTCAAATGAATTATTCTAGGATAAACTGTTTAAAATCTATCTTCTTTAAATATTCAAATTGTATTGATTTTCCAAATTATTTACTATATAAACCATTTTTAATACTCAAACTATTTTCTATTAAACTATTTAATTATTTTAAAACTATCTCGACTATTTTCTAAAAATTCAAACTGGTCAAAAGGTGGAATGTTTATATTTAAATCTTGGATTTAAATACAAAATGTGTTAAAATGAAGTTATAACCTAAATTGAAGTTCGAAACAATTTTGGAAGTGAAATTCAAATATTGGAGTGAAATGATATTTTCAAGTGAAAAAAGACGTATCGAACTGAATTTAATTTTTGAAGTGAATATTATATTCTGAAATATAATTGATTTTTGAAGCGAATATGATATTTGGTTATCAAGGATTAATTGTTTTCGAATTGTAAAAGTACCAACCGGTGTGTAAAATGATGTTTGGTTGTTAAACAGACCGGGGTCACTTATTGGCATACTCTTTGTCAATATTGGAACCACTTTAACAACCGTGTATGTAGTGGATGATATCTAGAATGTAGTGGTTGAATTGTCGAACGTTTACTGGATTGAAGTAGGAGAACGGTGATGGATAGTCATAACACTTGTGTCATAATTGAAATGACTAAAATCGGAGCCTATGTTTGGCCAATGAGGTTAGCTACCTCTAGCGACGTTGAACACTCGTATTACTGTCGTGATTTTGTACTCGATGGTTGCATCCTTTTTGTTCGTATTGATTGTCACGGTCAGCCATGGATGGGCTGGGGCCATCCAGAAAGGGTAAACTGGTAGCATCCTACCTTGGGCATTGCCTCATGTGCCTTGTCATATTTACCATTATGCGAGCCCATTACGACTTTGGTTTAGTACTGTAAAAAAATGTGTTAAGGTGGATCAATGTAAAGCCTTAATGTTATTTTGATATTAATTTTACTAATAGACATTATGCTTAGGTCGACCCTTAGTTTTTTTCAGCACAATGAAGATCATTTTTTGGAGGACGGAGACGAAGATTTGGTATAGTATTACTGTTATTATTTTCCACATCATGATATTCTGCTGCATTGTTTATTTATCCCTGATGTATACATATAACTCTGATAAAGGTTGTATAGATTATAATCAAATGTATAATATAGACAGCTTCATGAACTGTTATTTGATTATTATATTTTATCGTTCCACTGTTAGATTCTGTGTTTGTTTTCTTCTTCTTTCCTTATTTTTCTTGATTATCTACGTTTTGAATTGTTTAATCAGACATGATTGGATTATTGTCGATTTAAACCTTTCGAAATGTGAGTCGTCGTAGAAGAGTTTTCTGTGTTGCTACGGACAACGGATTCGTTATTGATCATTGATCGATAATGGTAAAGCGTATAGGAAGTAGAAACTAAAGCAAAAAACGAAGTGACACAGGAAGTTCTTTTCTTCTTCCACTACGAGTGAACTATCTATACGGGATATGGCGTTTGTAGTGTTACGAGCACTAAGTTTATCCTATATAGATAGCACGCTACACTTGCCCCAGTTCCGATGTGTTGATTACAAGTTAATGTTTCTTTGGAATTCAAGTGTGGCAGGGGAATCTATTAGTTTAGGATAGATTTACCTGATTGATTTAGACGCGAGTTCTATTATCTAGAATGAAGCAGTCATCCATGGGTCGTAAGTCAAGTGGGGGAAGCCCGGTGCTCTAAGAAGGCAAGTCATCATCCACTTCGCAAGCTTAGTATGGCCAGTTAGTCCTGGTTGGGCCAATCGTGGATCGAACGCCTCCCAACTTTAAAGTTCTACTTAATCCACTCGAGAGAGCTTCATCAGTGGTTTCCGCCAAGGTACTTCGTAACATCTGTGTGCAACACGGAATTCCCATAGAGGATGTGGGTCTGCTGGAGAAGGATGAATTCACTCATGTGCCTCTCCCGGGGTACACCGCTTGCCACCGATACATGTGTTTGAATGGAGCGTGCCTCGCTTTAACGACTTTGTGCATGAGACTCTTTTGAACTTGTGTATTGTAACATCCCGTCTTTTTGTACGCTTTAAATCGACAACAAACAACACAGGTAAAACCCAAAACATACACAAGGGCGAATTGTTATTTGGGGTAAATAAGAGAAAGGAAGAAAAAAAGAAAACAAAACAAAATCTTGCAGCGGAACGACAAAATATAATAATTAAATACCGTTAATGAAGCTGTTTTACAAAACATTTGATTATACTTATACAATACATACCAGAGTTACACCTACCAGAGAATAATCAATAACAATGCAGCGGAACAATGTGATGCAGTGGAATATAATAAATAATAGTAATACAAATCTTCATCTTCGTCCTTCAGAGATAAAGTCTTCGAATCCTGAAATGCTCAGACTGACCCGAGCGAATTGAAAAGATAAAATACTCGAGTCTGAACTGAAGGATCTTATGTAAGTTAAATCAACTGTAAATAATATGAGTGGAACGGCATCACAGATGTTTACAGGATTTGACATCTCCTATCCAGTGTCAAACGTGAGTGCAGCAACTTAGGAGATGCTCGGGATTCACATCTCCTAAGGATTCGTTAAACTATTTACTACTAGTAATATTTCGCTATTATAATAATGTTTATTAGTAAAATAAACTTACCTTAAAATAGCGTTAAGGAGTGACCCAATATTCCCCTTAACACATAAATAGTGCCAATAGTCTATACAGTACCGTAATACCTCCTGATCGGAAGGCTGCCAGAGGATACTCCATAGGTACGACACAAATCAAACTCGTGCAAGGCGCGCTAGGGTAGGTGACACGGCACAACTAGGCAATGCCAGGGTAGATATACCAATTATGCTTCCGGACCGGTGGTAACGCGTAGCAGCTACTACCGCCCACCTCATGCCACACCCCAAAATCAAAAGGGCCCAAATCAATCACAAAGTAATAGAATGGTATCGAAGGAATGTGTCCGATAAAATGTGCTACCTTCTTAGCCCGCCTATCGCTCCTGTTTTAGCCACCTTATCTCACGGGAGTCGAGTCCACGTATTTACCTCAAAGGAAACGCCGCCACCATCCTACTTCATTCTAGAATCTCCACCGCGTATACGGTTATTAAAGTGGTTTTTGGAGTTAGCAGAGAGTATGACAAACTCCGATCCTGGTCTTTTTAACAACCAAACATTATTTGACACCACGATCATTTTCAAAATAGTTTATACTTTAAAACCAAAATATCATTGCCTTTTCAAAACCCAAATCAATACGATATCATTTTATTTCAAATATATCCTTTCGTAAATCATAACACTTTCAAAGTTATAACATTTCGAAATCAAAACATTTGAATATTACCTTGAAACTCATAACTTTGAGCATAACTTCCACCACTTAAATGGTTTAAATATTTAAAATACTTTATGTAGTAAAATAACCTCTTCAATTCCTAAATAAATTCCCAAATCATAAACTTCAATTCAATCCCATTTCCAAATAAATTATTCCAAATTATATCGATTTCAAAACAGATTTGATCCACAAAATAAACCATTTCAAATTCAATATATTTCAGACTTTAAGTATTCAACAATTTCAAAACTAAGTTTGATAATCTTCATATATATCAAATTAAATTTTCTATTATTTAGTTTCGAACATTTACTTAATAAATCCGTTATCATTTAAATAAATCCCAAATTACAAATAACTAAATATTTCCTTTAATTTATTTATACTTGAAATATTCATTTAATTCATCTTAACCCAAAATCAAGCTGTAAATCATACCTTTAAAATTTTCAAATTTAATAAATTTTACATCAGCTTATTTGAGTTTAATTCTTAGATAAATTTAATTTCAAATAAATTTCCAATTTATCTTCCAACCTTAATGTATTTAAATCCTTATAACCTTTATATTAAAACAAAATTCAAATACTTAACCATATTTTATTTTAATAAAATCAATCTCTATTATTAAACTTGTTTTTATTAACAAATTCATACATAACTTAAATTCAAAAATTTAACTACATATAAAATAATATTTCTATAATATCAAAAATAAATATTTATTAAACCGTATATTTCTTTCCAAAACCATAGAAATCATTTTCAAAATATTCATATATAGACCGATGGTGTCTGTATAAAAATTTCTATCCTATGGTCAAGTGATACAGATATTTATCATTTCAATCCGCAATTTAAAATATAAATACGGTTGTATGTCATTTCAAACCGTAATCCCGCAAAAATAAATATCCATACCAACTTGCAGTTTATAACAATATAAAGTACAACATCCAGTCATCAAATATCAATCATCAAGCATTTATCACATTCATCACCCAATTCAATCCATAACATTTATAGCAAACGGATAATGAATAACAGGTATTTACTGACAGTTTATATTCAATAATAAATATAACAATTTAACTGGCAGTTTATATGCATTAATAAATTAAATAATAGTTTAATACAATAAATTCAATTTAACTGAGATGATGATTAAAAATATGTCAAACAGTCACAAATAAATTGCTAATCACATCATAAATGAATTTAACAAACATAAGAAATTTTAGAAGTTATTAGTGGGTTAAAACACTCACCTTTTTAATTTACATTGAATTTAAATCCAATTTAAACCCAAAATTTGAATAGTCTCATAATCCGTCCAAACCAACGTCAAAATATCTGGAATTTTAATACGATCCTAATGCAAGAAACCGCGCGCAATTTCGACCTCGCATGCAAAAGTTATTGCGATTGGAATATTTGAAACAAAATTTAAATAAATAAATAGAAACAAAGGGCATATTCGTAAATTTGCTTCTCCCCTACCACGTACACAGCATGCACGCAACAGCCTTCATTCGAAACCCTCCATCATTCATGTGCCTGCGCTCGATCGCAGTTGCACCTCGCGCCGCTCTACCAAAACGACGCGCCACCATGCCGACACGCCCCACGACCTCCGCCCAAGCTCGCGACCACCACTGGTCGCGAAAACGCACCAGCCGCCGCCGTTAATTTCGAATCCTAATTGAATTTTTCATGTCGATCAAACTGTTAACTCACCATGAAAACCACGTGGATATGATCCCCTCGGCCCTCTCTACAAAACCCATAAATTGATTTGTCGATCGGACGAGTTTGATCGATGCGCGATGAACGGCCGTGCTTTGTTCTTTAATTTCTAGACGAACAGAGATTCATATTAGAAGATGAATCATAGATCTGAGATGCGCTCGTCGAGAGCTTTCCGACGATATAAAATATGATATAGTTTGAAGAGTTTGAAATTTTGATTTGGTTTTTGAATTGGAACTGGGTTTAGAAGTGAGAATTTGTTTGTCTGCCATTGAGGAGGAGAGATAGCTGAATTGTACGTACATAAATGAGGAATAAGAAATAGGCTAGACTTTATAACAATATATATATAGGCTGAACAAAATAGGATTGAATGGGGTTTGAAATTGAACGATAACGGCCCAAAAGCCCGTTCTGACTCCGGAACGAAATTGGGTCAACTCATATATCAAAATAGATGTTTTAAAATATTTAAAAATCAATGAAACAGGTTTCAACTCCAAATTCCATCGTATGAAGAAGTTATACCAAAATCAATTTATCTCAAATTGATTTCAATTTCATTGATTTCTAGACGTTTCGAGCCCGTACGTTCAAATGACAAGTCATATCGCTACGAAACTTGAAATCCTACAATAATTCGCTGTTACGGATCCGATGAAACTGGTTTCATCGAAATCCGAGTCAGCGGCAATATTTTTAAATTAATTAACTACATTAATAATTGATTAAATAAGATCAAGTTTTCAATTGCAACTCTATAATTAACAAATTTCATCATTTTTAAATTTCTTAATCATTTACACTAATTTAACCAAATTTAAATGTTAATTTAGAGTTGATTAATTTGTCAATTTCAGTGTTAGCCTTAATTCCATTAAATTCAGGAGTTATAAATTTAGTTTCCAATAATTCCATTTAGTTTACTTTCATTCTATTATACAATTCATTGTTGTCAAATGGATGCATTTAACATTGGATTCATAGTCTATTACATTAATATTCTCAGATTTCATCTTAATCTCCATTAACGTAATAATTAAATATTTAATTTCATTTATTTTCGATTAATCCAATTATTGAATTTAAATTTCAAATAAATTAATAAATCTTGATTTCCATTCTTTAAATAGACCAATTGTCGTATTATAAATAGAATTAACATTATTTCCAATTATTTCTTAAATTTGTACTAACATTGATTTTATCGAATTACAGTTTATTACGTATTATTTCATCAATTAAAATACTTTGAATTTATTTCCCAATTTATTAATTACAATCAGTTATAATCTTACAATTGGTTCGATTAATTGGGTTTGCACCAAATTAGTTATTTATTAACGTGTATTTACATTATTACCTTTATTTTAGTGATTTCATTATTAAATTACAAATTATTATTTTCTTTCTGAATTAAATTACCAAAACCTATTAAATTAACAAAAATTTATTTATCGAAAATTACGGGTCGTTACATGTATTTCCCCCATTTCTGCTTCATCCTAATGGCTATGCCATCTTAACTTTCCTACATGTTCTTTTCAAGCGGATGTTCAACCGTGCTCCAAGTTTTGATGAGTTGCGGTACATTCTGGCGTTCAAGAGGAGAGATGACTATCCCTCCTTGATTATAATCGAATCCCAAAGAAATTAGAAAATTGTCCTGCACTTGCAAAGCAACCTATCACAATTCAAGACGCAATATTTCTATGTTAGATGCCCGGAGGGGTTCAATCGTCGGTGGAAAACATGGGGTAAGTTTCTTTTTTTATTCATCGAACTCTATGCATTGCAATGGAGTTTCTAACCAGCCATGTGCCTCTTGCAGTTATTCCAAGGCCAAATAAAGATGCAGCTCTTGATGAAGTTTGTCGGACTCTAAAGGCTATTGACGCCAAGGAGAGAAGCATTAAAATGTTGCTGACCGATGAGAATTTGCATCGGTATGGTTTATTAACCCCAGCAGATCTGTTGTTCAGTTGAAATTCCTTCTCCAGCCCGATCCAGGGCTCGTACAAGATCTACTACTTCCTCGCACGATTCCGGGAAAGGCGCATTTCAGGAGAGAGAAAGAGAGCCCGTCCAGAGGATCAAGCAATGAGGTCCATGAGGGAAGAGACATTACTGCGACTGGATTCAGTCGTCGAGTTAGAATGCCTCCAATTCTGGAGGAAGCAGAAGGATAAGAAGAAGAGTTCAAGCACAGAGAAGGCAAGGCTACATTGGGCTTAGAAAAGGAATAAGGAGAGTATGAAAGCAGTAGCAATGAGTCTACTGCAAGTGATGATCTCTACGCAAAATCTGATGACGAGGATTCATAATCAAGTGCCAAAACTCAGGGTATGAGCCCCGTTCTTTCGAGCTTGCCTCTCCATCAAAGTCAACAAAAAAGGCATCGAGACTCTCTAAGTAAAGACGTTGGAGTAGGGCTCGGAGATTTCAGCGACATTTATGTTGACTTTTATGTGCTCATGAAAGAAGATTTTAAATTTGATACAGCGCATCCTCGATCAAGTGACATCGTGCCAAAAGTTAGTTTGGTTCCACCTACGATGGCCGAAGTTAGTCCAATTTCACCTACGATGGCCGTTCGCTTCGGTTCGTGATGATGTTTTAGGCCTACCTTAGAAACGCAATACACATCACGCTAGGATTACACCTCATTATCATTCATTTCTTCATTTTCGTTGTGTTTTTCTATGCTTCTGAAATATTTTATACTTGTGACAAGAGGACAAGGTTTCTACAACGAATTTGAAGAGTTTACTAACTCACAGTGGTACTTGAAGCATAGCTCAAGCCGTCACCAAGCCTGAGATATAGAGGAAGAATATAGACGGAGGAAAGAACAAGAAGCTGAAGCTCGCCGTCAAAATGAAAGAGACAAAGGCCGGTCATATAAAGGTGGGTACGAGAAAAGAAAGACTTTTGAGGAAAGAGAAGAACTATCAAAAAGATCGAAGTATGAACATTGTCCTAATTCTTCAGAGTTTGCTCCAACGTATTCTTTGGTGGGTCAAGAAATTCCCATTACTTCTGCCCCACTTCCTCCTTCGACTCATATTTCGTCATCTTCTATTATTACTGCCGCCCTCGGTGCTTCTTGCTCCCACCAAAGACCTTCCTATGTCCTTCCTGTGAGCCCCTCCCTAAATTTGAGGCAGCGCTTCCTGATTGTTTCTTGAAGGGGATTGAGTTCGATCGCGATTTGCGCTCAATTCGTAAAGAATCATATATGTCGTATCTCTAGGCCATTCACGCGACTTAGAACAGGCCAAATGGGAGAAACTCTATAAACAATTAATGGATACAAATCAAATAATTATCGGGAGATCCTCTCTTTCGAATCAAAGAAGGACGCCTTTGAGAGGGCGTTGGCCGATCGTGATGCCAAGATTAAGCAATTAGAGGAGGAGAAAGCAGCGGCGCTACAAGAGAGCAAGAGAAATGTTGACTTGCTGAAAGAGGTGAAAGAAGCCCATACCCGAACAGAAACTGTCTACAAAGATGAAATAAAAAAAGATTCATGCAGAGGAGGAGAAGTTAAAGCAAGAAGTGATTGCCTGCAATGCAACGATTGAGGCTCAATGGAAAACTATTATTGATCATGACCTCATCTGTAACGACCCGTAAATTTTCGATAATTAAAATAGCTAATTTAATAAGATTTCGTGATTTAGTGTTAGGAAAAAAATTGTTTAAATTAAATATTTAAAACTTATTGAATAATTGAATAACTGTAAAAAATGGAAATAGTATTCTAAATTGTAAATTGGTTTAAAAGTTGAATCTTATAAGTTCAATTTCAATATTTCAAAAGATAATGAATTATTGGATAAGCGAAATTGTTTAAATTTGATATTTGGAATTTATTGAAATATTTAATAATGGGAATTGAATAACCGTATAATGGAAATGGTTGTTCCATAATTTTAATTCATTTCAAAAGTTAAATTTTATCGGTTCGTTTTGCATATTTCCAAAGATAGTGATTTAAGAATAATCAAATTTAACTAAATTTAATATTACAAATGGTTGAATAATTAAATTCCGATTTTGATATGATTAATTTGATATTGAAATTTAATATATGAAAATAGAGTGAATAATTGAAATTTGATTTAATATGATTCAAATTGGTTTTCAAAGTGAATGTAAGTTATATCGGAATTATAATGGAGTTGATAAGATTTTAAAATTGGAATTTATTGGATAATTGAATAACGGGTTTAATATAAAAAAAATGATTTGTAAAATTTTATTTTATCATATTGGAGTTATAGTGATGTTATAGAACTTTTAAAACTGAATTTAAAATTTATTCGTAAAAATTGAATATTTTAATATTTAATTAGCGACTGAAAAATAGCCAATTTTCGAAAAGTCTCAGAATTGGACGAAACCAGTTCCATTTGATCCCTATAGTTAGTTATTATCGGATTTCAATTTTCGTGGCGATCGGAGTTGTCGTTTGACCGTGGCAGCTCGAAACGCGCTGAAATTGTTTTAATATTAATTTGGCGAGTTAAAATAGTCATTTTTCAAACGGTCTCGGATTTCGACGAAACCAGTTTCATCGGATCCGTAATGTGATATTATTGTAAGATTTCAAATTTCAAGTCAATCTGATTTACCGTTTGTCCGGAGCAAGCCAAAACGCCTAGAAAATCTTTTAATCGATTTAATTTAAAATCGATCGTTTATTTTCGTAACTCGCACAAACGATCGAATTAGCTTCCGAAACCTGTTCCATTGTGTCCGGAACGCGGGATAAACCCTAGAAACGCCGATCACCGCGCGTAAATCGGAGTTTGAAAATCCGGAATGAAGAGAATTCGCCGTTTCCTATAAATAGCCCCTTGTCTTCATAAATTAGAAAATTTAAACTAGGGTTTCATAAACAATGGCCGGCCGCCTCCAATAAAACGAATGGCCAGAATATTCCCTTCTTCTCCCATTAATCTCTCTCAATCCATGCAATATTTCGCGGAACTTTCAACACGAAAAACGTAGAGCTTGGAGTGATCTTCGAATCCATACGGAGATGATGGATTTTAGAGCAACGTAGTGGGAGTTATGGTTCCACGTTTGTCTTCTGTTTGGCACGCTTCTCGAGCGTCCAGGGGAGGCCGAGTTCACCTGTACTCTCGGCGTAGGGGGAGCACGTCATGACGAAGTGAATGGCGCTGCTTGATCGGAGCGAAGTCGAACGGAGGTGGCTCGATAATTAACCCTAAATAGGCGACGTGAGTGGGTTTTGCGACCTGGAGAGAAAGCGTGGGGGGGAAGAAGAGAATCGTGTGCGGCTCAGATGTGTGGGCAAGGGAATGGATGGCCATGATTGAATCAAAGGTTTAGAATTGAAAATAAAGGTTGTAATTAAATTTTATTATAATTGTTCAAACTTTAAACGTGTATAACTTTTTGATACGAGGTCCGTTTTGGACAAAACGAATTGCGAGGGGTTCGTTTTGACGAGCACTATGCTATGGAGCTAGATTGGAACCATTTGGAGCTAGAGAAAATTTTGAGTTAAATCGAACGTCGTTCGATTTAATTTAAAATCGAAAAAAATCAAGGTGAGTGTTTTATAACTCTCACAACGTACTAAATATCTTTATGCTAGTTAAATTTGATATTATGAAGTGTTATGTTTTTATTTGTCGTTGTTTGATAAAATTTAATTGTCATATAGATGGTCATTTGAATTAACCGTGAAATTAAAATTGACAGTTAAATTTAAATTGAAATTGAAATTGAATTGCGATTAAATTACCTGACATTGATAACTATGAAATTGCTATGAATTGTATTGTCTATTGGATGATTATTGCGATGGATGCTATTGGTTGATATTTGAATGTTCGGATGTTTATTGTTTATATATATAACCTGTTATGCATACATATGACACTATGATTAATTTAAGTGATATATATTCATCCCTGACATTTAATTGAAATAAATAATTACTTGGCCATAGGATAGAAAATTATATACGGACACCGAATTGGCTAAATTAATAATTTTTGAAATCGTCGATTTGAAATTTATTTAAATGTTTTGATTTAAAAGTTATAAATAGAAATCGAGTTATAGAAATTGGATTCACCGAAAAACAATTGAGTTGGAATGTTGAAATAAATTTTGGTTCAAGGAATTTTGTTAAATAATTAAGTTGAGACTTTGAAATTTGAAACTGGATATGATTGAATGTCGAAAATTGATTTGTTTAAAGATTTAACCTTAATTCGAGCTTTGAATATTACTAAGTAAAAGTGAAAAAAAAATGATGATATTTTGAAATCGAGTTTGGAATTGAATCATATTTGGAATTTGGATTTAAACTTGAATATTTTGAAAATTTTTGTTAAGTGTTATAAGTTGATATTTTGAGAAATCAAGCTCCAAATCGATATAAATTGAAATTGAATAAATTAAAGGTGAATGAAAAATTGAATTAATTCGAACTAAAAATTGACGTTGATTGAATTGAAATCGAAATTGAATTGGTAGAATGGAAATTGAAATTGTTTTGAATTGAGAAGTTATAATTGAAATGGATTGGTTTTGAAGATGTTTATTTTGTTTTCCAAATTACTCGGTTATATAAACCATTTTGAATACTTAAACTATTTTAATCTACTTAACCCAATGTAAATTATTTTGAACTAAATTTATCTATTTCAAATCCATTTTAAGATTTTAAAGTATTTTAACTATTTTAATTATTTAAAACTACTTTTAAACTACTTAAAACATTTTCTAAATTCTACGCTGGTCAATAAGGTGAAATGTGTATATCTAAATCTTGAATTTAAATACGAATTGAGTTAAATGAAGTTGCAACCTAAATTGAAATTCGAAATGATTTTGAAATCGAAATGAGATATTGATGCGAAAAATGATTTTGAAATAGAATCTGACATTTTGATAGATACGGTGATATTTGAAATGGGTTTGATTTTTGAAACGAATATGATATTTTGATATCAATTATGAATCGATTTGAAATGTAAAAGAGCCAACGGAGTAATAATACGTAGTTATTAAAGAGACCGAGATCGGATATGGACATACTCTCTGTCGATACCGGACACCACTTTAATAACTATTATACGCGGAGTGTTGATCCAGAATGAAGTGGATGGTTTGGTGAACGCGTTGACTGAAGAAAGAGAACGATATTGGATGACCCCTGACATGACTAAAACAGGAGCCGCACCGGGCCATTGAGGTTCGCCACCTCTAGCGGACACACTTCTTCGATACCATATCTATTACATTTGTGATGCGATTTGGGTGCACCCCTTGATTTCGGAGTGTTGTTTCGCGGTGTTGGGGTAGCTGCTGGCTATGCCCAACATCAGTCCGGATCACGCAACTACTAGTATCCTAGTTGGTATCGCCTCATGTACCTTGTCATACTGATTATCCTATTCGCGACCACTACGCTTTGATTTGTACCTTGAGTATATGGATTGCCCTCTGTTGACTTTCGGTTTTGGGGAAACTACGGTCTTGTATATGCTTTTGGGAATATAAAATGTGTTAAGGGGGATTATGGTAACGCCTTAACGCTATTTTGATACTTTATATTACTGATAGGCATTATCTACTTAGCGTATATTACTACATAGTAGATAGTTTCACGGATCCTTGAGAGATAGAAAATCCCGTAACATCTCTTGAGTTATTGCACGCACGATTGACACTGGATAGGAGATGTCAAACCCCGTAAACATCTCTGACGCCGTTACACTCATATTTATTTACGATTGATTTCACTTTCATAAGGATATTTTAGTCCTGACTCGAGTGTTTTGTCTTTTCATTACGCTCGGGTCAGTCTTGAGTTTTCGGATTTTTGAAGATCTATTCTGGAGGACGAAGACGAAGATTTGGTATACTATTGCTATTATTACCCTTGCATCATGTTATCTGCTGCATTATTTAATTGTTCTGTTGTATATGTATAAACTCTGATAAATGTTGTATAAATAATTGTCAAAGTATAGTAGACAGCTTCATGAACTGTTTATTTGACTATTATATTTTATCGTTCCGCTGCGAGATTCTGTGTTGTTTCATTTCCTTTATTTCTTTTCTTTTCTTATTTACCCCAATAACTATCTGCCCTTTTGAATGGTTTGGAATCGACATGTGTATTTGATCGTCGGTTCAAACTGTCTAAAAAGGCGGGTCGTTACATTTGGTATCAGAGCTTTGGTTTAGCGATAACCTTAGCTCTTGGGGTCTGACTCTTTATAAATAGGGTAGTTATACCCTATGATGAGTCGCTGAGTGTATGAGAGAGCATATTTGTTAGTGATGTAAAATGTTTTATATTGTGTTGGTTGATTTGTTGTGTGGCTTATGGATTCTGGTCAATACGAGTAATTAACGTCATTGATAGGGATCTCTAAACACTCGAACAGAACAATTCGACATAGTATTGTTTTGAAATTGGGTAAATGAAATGATTTTACTCAAATTATATTTTATATATAAAGAAAAATTTTCAGAAATTAAGGTGACTTATCTAGCTTACTTGGTTGTTAGGAATGAAAATATTGGTTATTATCATTAATTGGATATTGTAAATTAATAAATAAGCTGAATTACAAAATGAACAATGATAAAACACTTGTGGAATGTTTTAAGAAAGAAAATCCTATAAGAATATTTTAAAAAGGTGACTTATGAATTAAAATAGATTTAAATTGGAAAATATTGAATTTAAGACCCGGAGATTTTGGAAAATGGTTTTCAAAGTTTTGAAGAAAATATATTGTGATATTAGTTGGAAAATATTTATGGGAAATATTTTGAAAGGATTTTTTTAGAAGGAATGAATTCAGTACTCCTCTCTTCTATCGCTGGAAAATAATTTCGCTGATGACTGCGCAGTCATTTTCGAGTCTCAAAGTGGGGGAGACTTCTAAGAAGTTTTGATTTTCTTCGAAATTATTTTGGGTAAATGGGTTTTGGTTTAAAATCCAAAGATATGATTCGATATATTAAAGATATAAGTGTATATGTCTATTTCAAATGATTTGAAAAGAACCGGGCATTTAAATTTCTAAGTTCTGTTAATTAATAATTTTCAAATTATTTGAATGAAATGTGAATAACCAGGATTTGTAAAATAAGAGGATTAAGATATCTAAGCTATTGTTTGGGAAAACTTTAAAGTTGAAAGGTAAAGAGGATTTAAATAAATCAAATTTGTGTACATTCTAATCAAGAAAAATGAAATTCTATAAATTTGTATAATACAAAATTTGCATTCTAATAACATATAATATGACTTACCAAATATTAAGAAGTTGAAATGATGTTTTGGATATGTAATGAGTTGTTGTACAAATAAACAGAACTTGAAAATAATTGAAGTATACAAATAAGGAAAACTCAAACGGAATTAAAATGTATATAAATAAAAATTTGGTTGTGATAAAAATTATATATACTTAAATATAACGTGAAATGATGAATGGATAAATGGAACAAGTAAGTGAACTTAAGAAATGAATCGTATTATACCTTTGTAAATTGGTTATAGAAAAAAAATTGCAAAGGGATTGAAAAAAATAATTGAATTTGTAACCTTTAAGATAACTGCAAATTAAGAAAAGTCATATATGAGAAGTTAGACTTTTATGAAATGACTATAAACTAAAGTGTTGATTTATAAAATGTTCCACAAATGAATTCGTTATTAACTGAAATTATGAAAATGAAGTAAATGTAAACAAAGAAATTTCTTATAGTTAAGAATCAATTGGAAAATGAAATTGAACTTAATTAAATTACATATAATGTTTAAAATGAACTTGAGTAAGTAAATTCTATGATATAATGTTTGAGAAAAGATAATGTCAAAGAATATGTTATGTAAAGAAATGGATATATTAATTGAATAATGGATTGCGAATAATTAATTGTAAATAAAATAGAAGTCAATAAAATAATTTAGTATGGATAAATTGGATAGAAATCTATTGGAAGGTAATACGTGAGATTGTACGTATATTATTTTATTCGCATAACGATTTGATCCAAATTCGAGCATAAAATTTCGAGATGATTTATATCGATCCAAGTTAGGATTTTTCCCTCGATTTTCGACGGCGAACGCTAGTTATGGATTTTTAGTTTGATTCTGGAATTCTCTATCATAGTATATGGCTATGCAAGGAGAGTAACAGTTTCCAATCAAGGAACCAAATCTGAGTCCGCACTAGAGGGTCGTGTGAACGATACTAGTTTGGAAGTGAAATTGTGTGATCGAATAAGCGATTAGATTGATATTGCTCACGGATGATATATGTACGGCTTGCGGACTTAATTAAAGTTAATATTGGAAATATATGATGCCAAATATAAAATGATTCTTTTAAAATTATATAACAGGATATATACATAAAAGAAATAAACCAAATTGAATGTAAAATAATTTTTTTTGGTTATGTTGGGTATGATTTGGTTGTTATATGATTGTTAGTTGATTGTATATAATTCATTAAGTGTTATTGGAATTGAAGGCTATAAATCATTGAAATCAAATTGGAAGTTAAATGAATTTAAATAGAATTTAATTTGATTCAAATTGGAAGTGAACTAATGTAAATATAAATTAGTGAATGTTAACTAATTGAATTGAAAATGAATGTTAGTAAAATCCAACGTTAATGAATCAACTGTGATTAAAATTGAAAACCAAGTGAATAAATATTAATGTGAAGTGAATTTATATTGATTGATTATGGATTTGTTGGATGATAATTGATTGATGGTTACATTTGTTGTTTTGTTGCATTTGCTATGTTGGCACATGTAGTTGTTATGTTGCTACATGATGTATATTGATACTATTTTCATATATGCATGATTCTCATTGTTTGTTGAGTGTTTAGTAGGTGCGGATTTCGCTTGCTTCGCATTTGGAGCTCGCTTTTGCGCTATATTATTCGTATATGCTCGCTAATAAAAATATAAGGTACATGTTTATTTTGTCATTGGATTTGGTGATTTTTGGATGAGCCACTTGGCTTTTGATTTTCTTTGGTTGGTTTGGGTGCCCGTAGAGGCGTTTTGTAGCTGTACCGATCGAGCCGCGCAAAGGAGACTCTGCCGAAATTTTCCGTAAAATCCGGGTGTTAGAAAATTTTTCAAGTTTTAATTTTTTTTTTTTATAACTTGTTTTGATAACTAACTTTTAAAGTTAGAAAACCGTTCGGAGTAACTTAATGGAAGCATGGTTATGACTTTATAAATGGAATTTCATTATTTTATAAGTTGGTAACTTTGAATAAAATATATCAAATGTTGAATTCTATACTTAGTTCCTTTTCCCTTCTTTTTCCTTTTCGGGGACGAAAAGTTTTGAGTGGGGGAGAATGTAACGACCCGTAAATTTTCGATAATTAAAATAGATAATTTAATAAGATTTCGTGATTTAGTGTTAGGAAAAAAATTGTTTAAATTAAATATTTAAAACTTATTGAATAATTGAATAACTGTAAAAAATGGAAATAGTATTCTAAATTGTAAATTGGTTTAAAAGTTGAATCTTATAAGTTCAATTTCAATATTTCAAAAGATAATGAATTATTGGATAAGCGAAATTGTTTAAATTTGATATTTGGAATTTATTGAAATATTTAATAATGGGAATTGAATAACCGTATAATGGAAATGGTTGTTCCATAATTTTAATTCATTTCAAAAGTTAAATTTTATCGGTTCGTTTTGCAAATTTCCAAAGATAGTGATTTAAGAATAATCAAATTTAACTAAATTTAATATTACAAATGGTTGAATAATTAAATTCTGAATTTGATATGATTAATTAGATATTGAAATTTAATATATGAAGATAGAGTGAATAATTGAAATTTGATTTAATATGATTCAAATTGGTTTTCAAAGTGAATGTAAGTTATATCGGAATTATAATGGAGTTGATAAGATTTTAAAATTGGAATTTATTGGATAATTGAATAACGGGTTTAATATAAAAAAAAATGATTTGTAAAATTTTATTTTATCATATTGGAGTTATAGTGATGTTATAGAACTTTTAAAACTGAATTTAAAATTTATTCGTAAAAATTGAATATTTTAATATTTAATTAGCGACTGAAAAATAGCCAATTTTCGAACAGTCTCAGAATTGGACGAAACCAGTTCCATTGGATTCGTATAGTTAGTTATTATCGGATTTCAATTTTCGTAGCAATCGGAGTTGTTGTTTGACCGTGGCAGCTCAAAACGCGTTGAAATTGTTTTAATATTAATTTGGCGAGTTAAAATAGTCATTTTTCAAACGGTCTCGGATTTCGACGAAACCAGTTTCATCGGATCCGTAATGTGATATTATTGTAAGATTTCAAATTTCAAGTCAATCTGATTTACCGTTTGTCCAGATCAAGCCAAAACGCCTAGAAAATCGTTTAATCAATTTAATTTAAAATCGATCGTTTATTGCCGTAACTCGCACAAACGGTCGAATTAGCTTCCGAAACCTGTTCCATTGTGTCCGGAACGCAGGATAAACCCTAGAAACGCCGGTCACCGTGCGTAAATCGGAGTTTGAAAATCCGTAATGAAGAGAATTCGCCGTTTCCTATAAATAGCCCCTTGTCTTCATAAATTAGAAAATTTAAACTAGGGTTTCATAAACAATGGCCGGTCGCCTCCAATAAAACGAATGGACAGAATATTCCCTTCTTCTCCCATTAATCTCTCTCAATCCATGCAATATTTCGCGGAACTTTCAACACGAAAAACGTAGAGCTTGGAGTGATCTTCGAATCCATACGGAGATGATGGATTTTAGAGCAACGTAGTGGGAGTTATGGTTCCGCGTTTGTCTTCGGTTTGGCACGCTTCTCGAGCATCCAGGGGAGGCCGAGTTCACCTGTACTCTCGACGTAGGGGGAGCACGTCATGACGAAGTGAATGGCGCTGCTTGATCGGAGCGAAGTCGAACGGAGGTGGCTCGATAATTAACCCTAAATAGGCGACGTGAGTGGGTTTTGCGACCTGGAGAGAAAGCGTGTGGGGGAAGAAGAGAATCGTGTGTGGCTCAGATGTGTGGGAAAGGGAATGGATGGCCATGATTGAATCAAAGGTTTAGAATTGAAAATAAAGGTTGTAATTAAATTTTATTATAATTGTTCAAACTTTAAACGTGTATAACTTTTTGATACGAGGTCCGTTTTGGACAAAACGAATTGCGACGGGTTCGTTTTGACGAGCACTATGCTATGGAGCTGGATTGGAACAATTTGGAGCTAGAGAAAATTTTGAGTTAAATCGAACGTCGTTCGATTTAATTTAAAATCGAAAAAATCAAGGTGAGTGTTTTATAACTCTCACAACGTACTAAATATCTTTATGCTAGTTAAATTTGATATTATGAAGTGTTATGTTTTTATTTGTCGTTGTTTGATAAAATTTAATTGTCATATAGATGGTCATTTGAATTAACCGTGAAATTAAAATTAACAGTTAAATTTAAATTGAAATTGAAATTGAATTGCGATTAAATTACCTGACATTGATAACTATGAAATTGCTATGAATTGTATTGTCTATTGGATGATTATTGCGATGGATGCTATTGGTTGATATTTGAATGTTCGGATGTTTATTGTTTATATATATAACCTGTTATGTATACATATGACACTATGATTGATTTAAGTGATATATATTCATCCCTGACATTTAATTGAAATAAATAATTACTTGGCCATAGGATAGAAAATTATATACGGACACCGAATTGGCTAAATTAATGATTTTTGAAATCGTCGATTTGAAATTTATTTAAATGTTTTGATTTAAAAGTTATAAATAGAAATCGAGTTATAGAAATTGGATTCACCGAAAAACAATTGAGTTGGAATGTTGAAATAAATTTTGGTTAAAGGAATTTTGTTAAATAATTAAGTTGAGACTTTGAAATTTGAAACTGGATATGATTGAATGTCGAAAATTGATTTGTTTAAAGATTTAACCTTAATTCGAGCTTTGAATATTACTAAGTAAAAGTGAAGAAAAAAATGATGATATTTTGAAATCGAGTTTGGAATTGAATCATATTTGGAATTTGGATTTAAACTTGAATATTTCGGAAATTTTTGTTAAGTGTTATAAGTTGATATTTTGAGAAATCAAGCTCCAAATCGATATAAATTGAAATTAAATAAATTAAAGGTGAATGAAAAATTGAATTAATTCGAACTAAAAATTGACGTTGATTGAATTGAAATCGAAATTGAATTGGTAGAATGGAAATTGAAATTGTTTTGAATTGAGAAGTTATAATTGAAATGGATTGGTTTTGAAGCTGTTTATTTTGTTTTCCAAATTACTCGGTTATATAAACCATTTTGAATACTTAAACTATTTTAATCTACTTAACCCAATGTAAATTATTTTGAACTAAATTTATCTATTTCAAATCCATTTTAAGATTTTAAAGTATTTTAACTATTTTAATTATTTAAAACTACTTTTAAACTACTTAAAACTATTTTCTAAATTCTACGCTGGTCAATAAGGTGAAATGTGTATATCTAAATCTTGAATTTAAATACGAATTGAGTTAAATGAAGTTGCAACCTAAATTGAAATTCGAAATGATTTTGAAATCGAAATGAGATATTGATGCGAAAAATGATTTTGAAACAGAATCTGACATTTTGATAGATACGGTGATATTTGAAATGGGTTTGATTTTTGAAACGAATATGATATTTTGATATCAATTATGAATCGATTTGAAATGTAAAAGAGCCAACGGTGTAATAATACGTAGTTATTAAAGAGACCGGGATCGGATATGGACATACTCTCTGTCGATACCGAACACCACTTTAATAACTATTATACGCGGAGTGTTGATCCAGAATGAAGTGGATGGTTTGGTGAACGCGTTGACTGAAGAAAGAGAACGATATTGGATGACCCCTGACATGACTAAAACAGGAGCCGCGCCGGGCCATTGAGGTTCGCCACCTCTAGCGGACACACTTCTTCGATACCATATCTATTACATTTGTGATGCGATTTGGGTGTACCCCTTGATTTCGGAGTGTTGTTTTGCGGTGTTGGGGTAGCTGCTGGCTATGCCCAACATCAGTCTGGATCACGCAACTACTAGTATCCTAGTTGGTATCGCCTCGTGTACCTTGTCATACTGATTATCCTATTCGCGACCACTACATTTTGATTTGTACCTTGAGTATATGGATTGCCCTCTGGTGACTTCTGGTTTTGGGGAAACTACGGTCTTGTATATGCTTTTGGGAATACAAAATGTGTTAAGGGGGATTATGGTAACGCCTTAACGCTATTTTGGTACTTTATATTACTGATAGGCATTATCTACTTAGCGTATATTACTACATAGTAGATAGTTTCACGGATCCTTGAGAGATAGAAAATCCCGTAACATCTCTTGAGTTATTGCACGCACGATTGACACTGGATAGGAGATGTCAAACCCCTTAAACATCTCTTACGCCGTTACACTAATATTTATTTACGATTGATTTCACTTTCATAAGGATATTTTAGTCCTGACTCGAGTGTTTTGTCTTTTCATTACGCTCGGGTCAGTCCTGAGTTTTCAGATTTTTGAAGATCTATTCTGGAGGACGAAGACGAAGATTTGGTATACTATTGCTATTATTACCCTTGCATCATGTTATCTGCTGCATTATTTAATTGTTCTGTTGTATATGTATAAACTCTGATAAATGTTGTATAAATAATTGTCAAAGTATAGTAGACAGCTTCATAAACTGTTTATTTGACTATTATATTTTATCGTTCCGCTGCGAGATTCTGTGTTGTTTCATTTCCTTTATTTCTTTTCTTTTCTTTTCTTATTTACCCCAATAACTATCTGCCCTTTTGAATGGTTTGGAATCGACATGTGTATTTGATCGTCGGTTCAAACTGTCCAAAAAGGCGGGTCGTTACATCATCGTTGAAGACCACAACAAAACTTTTCTGACCAGGCCGAGATCATTGCCAAGTTACAAGCTCGGGTCGCACAGCTCAGTGCCGATAAATCTACTGCTGAAGTTGATAAAGCTGCCTTGAGAGTGGATAATTTGGAGCTCCAAAATGCCTTTGAAAGAAAGATAGAGAAGCTTGATGCAACCATCCTGAATTTTAATGTTAACTCTTTGTTGCATCAAGGAAGTCTCAGTTATCTGGGCCTGAAGTTCCCGCGCACTCTTACTCGGTTATAGGAAGAAATCTTGTCCTGCTTTTCTCATAGCGACGATGTCTACACCGAGCAGGAGTTGGAGGACGCTTATCTGTCTGAAGAGTTAAAGAAAGCGTTGTTCATGGGTAGAGAAATTCTTCGAGTTGAAAGAGAGCAGGAGGCCACCCATGCTGCCTTGATGACCGCTGCCAAAGCGCTCAACAAGCCATTTATTTCTAGCGCGGGCAAATCATCAGAGCAGCCTCACTACCTGCCAATGAGTTCGAGACTTGAACCTCTCCCTCAGGTAGTGAAGCCATCAAAAGAGGGCAAAGGTGGTCAGTTTGAGGTCACTATTCTTGAACATTTTTTCGGTGATGGTAATATTCTTTCCTCCTCCGAATTTGGGAGTTTCCAACTTATGCCGCAGAAGCAAGAGGAATTTAATGCTTTCATTTTTTATCTTATTGGTCCATCTACCTTCCCCATCGACATGTCAGCTTTTTTGATGCCCAAACCTGTCGCCATTACCATATCTTCTATGGTTGTTTCTGTTCCTACTCCAGCTTCCACGTCTGGCTCGCAACCGGGGCTAGAGGCTAAAAAGATAGCCGCGCTTTATGGCCTGGACGACCCTTCCATGTCTATGGAAGGCAAAATTATAATGGCAAAGGCCAAGGAACAAGAAACTCAGTCAAAGCAGCTCCAGAAGACTTAACTCGATCTGATCGCCATCAAGAACGAAAAGGTGGAGGCGATCAAGGCCTCAAAGGGTTCCCGAAAATCAAGAAAATGCAAGAGGAAGTGAGGCTCTTCTGAGAAGAATACAAAGGAAGAGGTGGACATTGCCACTGAAGTATTCTTTGATATCACCGCAGTGATAGCACTCCTAAGGCGAGGAAAAAGCTGCCAATAAGGGTAGAAAGGGAATCGGAGGAAAGAAGCATTGAGCAGCTTGCCTAAAGACTACTTTGATTTTGGTTGTTTTTTGGGTCATTTTGTACAAAAGCAGAGTCTACACTTAGCATTTTTGCTGCGGAGTCTATATTTTCTTTTTTGTTGGTCGGTATTGTGTGGGTTTGGCCCCTACATCTTGACCCTGTGTAAAAAAAATTATAAGCAATATTATTGATATTTTGATTGCATTCTCATCCGTATGCTTATATATATTCTGTGCACTTGTACTTGTTTTATTTTATACCTATCTAGTTCTGTGATTACAGCCAAAGCCCTTCGTTTGAAGTAACAGAAATTAGAAATTAACAACACTTTGGAATTTAATAGAACTTTGGAAATTAACAGAACTTAAGAATTTTGGTTAACTTAGAAATTAACAGAGCTTTGGAAATCAAAAGAACTTAGAGATTAACAAAACCTAGAAATTAACCGAACTTAGAAATTAATAGCACTTTGGGAATTAATAGAACTTTAAAACTTCCTTGTTTTAAAAAAATTTGTTTGGAGTGACAGAAATTGTGAATTTAGAGATTTCACGTGTTTTTGTTCAAGTACCGGTGCATGCCCCTAGTTCATAGGGTTGTTTACTTCAAATAATTTTCAGATGACCGAAAACTTAAGGTTTAGATAATTCTTATATCAAACTTGAAATTTGGCTAAGTTACGGCTTGATTTTCCTTCTTTTCCGTTGGTTTATAGCAATCCAATTTCGTTGGAACGGTGCTCATTATTCCTGATTATAGGAGCAATTGGCGCTAGTTATGAGATGCATGGTTTTTGATGCTCCTCGACGTTGCCTATCTTCGGCCACATGAGGAGTGTGTTTTTAAGTGTTCCCCATGTTGCCTATCTTCGGGCATTGTGAGTGTTTAAGCTTTAAGAATCGGTGCGTGATTTTTCCTGCTCCTTGGATTTGCCTATCTTCGG
Source organism: Allium cepa (assembly GCA_030765085.1). NCBI lineage: Eukaryota > Viridiplantae > Streptophyta > Magnoliopsida > Asparagales > Amaryllidaceae > Allium > Allium cepa. Next base: position 212,640,587 of record CM060934.1, read on the forward strand.
CCAGTATGACGAGTTAATGTTTTGGAATTTAGTGTGTGGCTTATAGGGTGCACGGCTTTTCTTTTTCCTCGGTGTTGCTTATCTTCGGGCAACGTAAGGGGTTATTATTTTAGTGCACGGCTTATGGGGTGCGTGACTTTTTTTTCCTCAATGTTACCTATCCTTAGGCAAGTGAGGAGTTATTATTTTAGTGCGTGGCTTTTGGCACTCCTTGGTGTTGCCTATCTTCCGTAAATGCGAGGAGTGTTGATTTTAGTCTTCTCAATGTTGCCAGAGTAACACTGGTTTTTGGAAGGCAAAGACCAGGTTCCGCCGATCTAATCGTTTGAGTTGATTTGCTTCCATCGACCTGGCGGGTAATCGTTATGAACACGGTTTTGTTGGTTCAAGAAGCAAACTTTATTAAGAAAAGTAGGGCAGTTTTGCCTATGTACAATGCCCCTAGTATGTCAGATTGGCTTATTTGTTGGAAAATAAAAAATACATAAGATAGCATTTAGACAAAGTAACGACGAAGCGATTCCCTATTCCATGCCCTGGGAACTTGAGTTCCATCGACGGTTGCTAGCTTGAAAGTCTCGTCCCTTAGCTTTTTATTAATGATATATGGTCCATTCCTGTTTGGTCTGAAAGCCCTCGGAATGGGGTAAACTCGTTTGAGCACAAGATCTCCCACTTCGAAGGTTTGGTTGTGAACTTTGAAGTTGAAGTACAGTGCGACCCTTTTTTGGTGGGCAGCCGTTCTCAGCTCTGTTTCTTCTCTTCTTTCATCAACCATATCTAGCGATTCTCCTTTCAATGATTACACAAGTCAATTTCAAGCATATGTGATTTGAATCTAAAATTGATTCTAGCTTTAGTGATTTAAACCTCAAATCGATTTCAGTTTCATCATTTTGACTTTATGTGATTGAAATCTCAGATCTATTCAATCTCATATTTTGTCCAAATGGTAATAAATCTTACTAGAACTCAATTAATTAATCTTTAAAGGATTAATTTTGATGCAAATTTGAAGTGAATTTTGATGCAATTTAAGCGTTGTTTTAATTATGATTTTGGGTTTTCTTTTTGCAACAAACAACAAAATTAACATTTTTCGATGAAATGATTTGTCTTTAATTTGTTAGCGTAATTGAATATCATATGTTTCACGAAGATAAAACATTTATCTATTTGATGTTGTGTACTGTATAAAGATGATTATGTATTTAAAAAAGATAATAATATGCAAATATTAGAAATTTTGCTAGGATTAAAATTAATAATGCATCCAGTTAACATTGGAAAATGACATATGGATATAACATTTCCCATTAAATATAATTAATGAAAATAAAAGTATTTTTGTTATAAATACAATACTTTTACCCTTTATGAAAAAGACAAGGCGTTTTATCTTTATAAAGTAACAGTTGGTGTTTATGGTGTATCAAAACTGGATAAGATTCCTTTTTCATAATGATTGCGAAAAGATAAAATATTTTATCTTTGTGCAACAAAATAAAAGAATTTATCTTGAAGAAAATAGAATCTTTTATCTTTAGGAAAATGATAAAACAATTTATCTTTTTGTCTATCTTATCAAAAAAGATATAAAAAGTTAGCCTTTTAAAGTAATTATCTTTTTAAATGAATTTGCAAATTTTTACTCCATTTTCACTTATTTATCAAAGCTTATCGGCAACTATTTTGAATTTGTTGAACTTGAGGCATCTAAAGGCATGCATGTTGCAATATCAGGTACTTAATAATATTTATCTCATACATCAATTTATGTTAGATTCAAGTAATTATCTTTGGAATATGCTATATTGAACTACATTTTGTCCTTTAACATATAATGTAACTAACATCAATGTGTTAATATTTTGCATTGACATGTAATATTGTCATATATACTTGAAACCGGTAAATAGGCACAAGGAAAAAGTTGCAAAAAAATTTAGTCTCAGGGACAACAAGTTCGATTTTTAGTCTGAAGGACACTTTTTAGTATAAACTAAAAATGATAGTTACAGCTATCATTCTGTGAATTACACTAAAAAGTGTCCATCGGTCTAAAAAACAAAATTCTTGTCTCTAAAACTAAATTTTTCTCTAATTTTTTCCTTAAGCCTAAAAACCCCTACTTGAAATGCATGGAAATGTTGTTAAAAGCTAGAGTTACAACTATTATTAAGCTTGTAAGGTATAAAATTGGTAATTTAATTCGAAGATAACCAAGGGTTTTTTTATTATGCAAGTGGATTTATCTTAGAAAAGGAAAAAAGATAGATTAATTCTTGATTTTCTAAGAAAAAAGAACAAATGAATTTAAAATTATAGTGATCATTTCTGGGTTCTTGGCAATGTTTTTTGGGATAGTTATGGGTTTCTAAATTTCTCTATGTTTCCATATCCTTTGGTAGAATAACTATTATGAAAGGGTGTCTTGATTATGTGTTGTTATCTTTGACACATACCATGGCTCTACGTGGATTTAGAAAATGGTCTACGTGCAAATGTATAAACTTATAGCTTCTATTTATATACAATTATTATTGTTGTATTCGGAGTGTGGTAAAGCTCCTCATGTACACCCAGGCCATAGTTATGGAAATTCTAGGTCATTGTGTGTGTATTCATGTTACACAATAAATCAGATACTGTAGTGATGCATTTTGTGCTGAGGTTTGCAAATCAGTAAGTCACAACAATACGAAAGCACGATAATAGGAGTCCTATGGAGCAGTCTTGTTCAGTTTGCACAAAGTATATAAATCCATGACTATGTTAGTTTCAATAGAGTTAAGGATATGCCCAAGGGCCAATTCTGTAATTTATTGTAAATTAATTAACTCTGTAATCAATTCTCGTTCATAATAAAGGTGTTTTTCTTTCTGTTATAATACGTTACAAAAAATTAATTGTTCAATTAAAATATACTTAACAGAAAATCCCTAAATGATGTGTTTGTGATGGTAATTACAAATGGTTGTAATCATGAATATTGTATCGTAATACTATAAAACACATCATTTGAAATGTTCTACATCGAGACTGGATATCGATGTATCCGTTGAGACTAGAGTACACAAGGCTCTCCAAATGTTGGGCAATGAATTACTCATGACTGGTGGTGGAACCTAGTTATTGATAACTATGGAACGACTCACTCGATAGTTTTATGTTGGTTAATATTAACTAAGGTCAAACAGTATCAACAAGATTGATTTACATAGTTCTCCCAACTTGAGAATACCGTCGATCTTCAATATAAAAGCTCCGCTTTGATTATAGTTAAATCATGGCAAGACATCCATCGAATGACTATAGTTGGGTCGAGTGGAAGTTCTGGAAGTGAAGCACTATTCAAGAGAGGATTCATCTCCTTGGTTATATGAAGTTAGTATCATGGTCAACTCAAGTCAACCCAAAGTCAAAATATCTGGTCAGAGTAGTATGGTTAATAATAATTGTTATTATTGAACCCAGGACTTTGTATTTGCACTATAAAGTTGAATATGGGCAATGTTGTAATTTTGACTATTACCAGATTCCATAAATCCAAAGTGATATAGTTTGACGAAGAGAATTGGTGTAAATAAAGGTCATAATTGGATATTGCTTAGTAAAGTGAAATTGGATTTTATCGAAACTATATAAGCGATGAATTTGGCCAAAATGTCCTACCATCTACTAAGTGACATGTGAACATTAACATTTGAACAGTTTTTTGTTAACCGCTGACCAAATTTACACCCAATGAGTCACACAACCAGAATAATGAAATTCTCTTTAGATCAAACAATTTAATTAGTTTACAATTATTATAAATTAACTAAATCAACTAATAATCATGAAATATTAATTGTAAATTTTGAGTATGATTTAAGAAATAAATGTTGTTAAATATATTTATAAATATTATATATATATCGATTGATATGTGATATCGATAGGCAATTAAATTAGACTTAATTAATAATATTTATTTAGGATTAAATGGGATATTAGCCCATGATGATAGGTTGATAATTTCGTCTATTACAAGATCTATATAGGTCGGCTAAAAATAGGTTAGAGAGGTTAAAATAGTTGGCTTAGATTTAATGAGAATTGGTATGAGATATGATCCATAACGTTCTCTCTTTCATCCATTATTTAAAGATCTCTAACCCTGACTATTTAAAAATCTTTTTGTTGCCACTACCCCCTTTAATTGCTGGTCGATTTCATCCTCTAAGAGCTCAAGCAAATCCAACTCAAGTCAATTCAAAAGACAATTATTGTTTGATAATCAAAGGTCAATGGTTCAAGGATTAACAGAATGCTGAATCGAAAAGCTTTCAAAGGAGAGAGAGTTAAATCATTACTAAGTGTGCTTCAAGGCATTAGTTTTAGGTGTGTTTTTACTGTATTATATGGTTTATAATTTCTAAATGATGTTTTAATATTCATATATATTATTATTTTATTATTATCAGTAAGGAGACGATTCTTATATGTATTGATGTTGTCATATACTAGTTGGCTATATATGTGTATTCTTTAAAGAATTTTTTTTTGCATATTGATCAGATTTGCATAGCCCAATATTTTATTTATAATAGTTATTCTTTTATTAATTAACATGTCATTTAATTGTAATTATATGGTTTGTATTTAATTATATCATAATTTCATGCTAATAATTGAATATATATTTTATACATGTATATTTACATTAATTATAATTTTTGGTAGGTATAAATTATTTTTAAATAATTATACTATTATTTAATATTATTTAAATCAATACACTATCTAAATCATTATATAAATAAAACATGTTTCAAAATTAACTTCAAAATTTTTAAAATTATTTTTCATGAAATAAACTCATGGCTAGAAAATGAATTTAAAAATAATTTTTAATATTTTAGAAATTATTATAATATATGGTCGAAAACAATTAATTAATAAAAATAACTTTTGACCAAGAAAATTATGAAATTTTTTCCAAACTTCAAAATTTCGTTGTAGGTTTTCCAAAAGTTTAAAATTTGAATACTATTTCTCGAAAATATTTTTATTAATATTTTATTGTTTTTCGACTAATTAATCGATTTATATATATTAATATAACAAAATTTTGTTGTAACATACGATTTGGAAGTGTCTAAAAATGTAAATTAAATTTTTTATTTAATTCAATTAGTTTATATAAATTTTAGTATATGTATTTAGATATTATAAATATGCTTATATATATAAAAAATTATTTCCTCTTTGTAATACAGACACACACACACATACATACATATACATACATATAAATACATACATATATATACATATATACACACACACACACATATAGATAAGTTCATAAGTAAAAAACTTTTAAATTATGTATATATAAATCATTTTAATATCATTTTAATGTTTATTACAGTAATACATAAATGTGTATGTGTATAATTGATATATTACTTATATATAAGCTATATATACACATGTGTGTATTTATAATATTTATATAAATAAAAAATATATATATATACATGCATTTGGACAACATGCAATACATATCGAATGAGCTAACATGTCCATTGCGATGTAAATTCCAACGTCTATATACATGCATGTTATACCTTGCACGGGTATCATGTTACACATGCACACACATAGATATATGTATATGATACATACATGTGCTTATATATGCCTATAATATATATTGAATAAAATTTTATATAATTTATAAATTTAAATAAAATAAGAGATTTTACTTAAACAAAATTTAGAAATATTCTAAATAAATTAGACTTTACGGGCCCAATATATATCCAATAAGGGAAATTTTTTAAAATTCATCCGGGCTGGTCCAATTCCAACAATGGTATTAGCGCTCAATAGCCTATGCAATCTAAAATAGTCATATTATGGTTGACTATTAAGCCCATAGCCCAAAGATTGTCCCTAAGAGAAAAAATCCCAAATTTGAATTGGGCTATGGCTTAATTTTCGAATTTCTTTGAAAATTAAATATAAAAAGGTTTAAAAGTTAAATTTAAAATAAATATTCATACGTTATAAAATTCATAATATAATTAATTATTTCAAAATGTTTGAAAACGATTTAAAATAATTTCGAAAATTTTATATACTTATTAATATGATTAATAAATTAAATAAGTTAATTAATCAGAACTATCTAGATGTATTATGATATATGTTATGTATTATAAAATGTTTAAAATATCATAAGCATACATGTATATGTAAATAATGATTTTAAAAATTTAAAACAATTGAATTAAAATGGTTTAATTAAATACATTAATCAAAAGTAAGTTAATTAAATAATATATACATATATATGATATATATTTTATACTATAAAAGTTATAGTATATATAATGAATATCAAATATAAATGTTATATTAATACGAAATTAATTAAAATGTTAATTTGTTATGATATTTTAAAATGTTTAAAATATCATAAGTATACATGTATGTATAAATAATGATTTTCAAAATTAATTTTTTTAATTAAAATGGTTTGATGAAATTAATTAATTTAAAGTTAGTTAATTAAATAATATATACATATATATGATATATGACTTACACTATAAAGGTTATATAATGAATATTAAATATAAATGTTATATTAACATGAAATTAATTAAAATGTTAATGATTAAAATTAATTAATTAAACAAGCTTTAATTAATATAATGTTATACATAAGACTATTATATAAGTAACGTGAAATATAAATTTATATAATTATAAAAATCATATAATGTGAATGTATACAGAAGGTGGAACAGTAAAGAAACCCAAATAGATTTAGGGAATAAATACATACATAAATGTACATATACCATAATTTTTAACGTGTCTGACACTTGAATCACGAGAGTAATTCATAAGAATTATAGTATTCCATAAGTCGATATCACTCTTTATATATATATATATATATATATATATATATATCAAAGATTGTTAATCTTTAATATAATGTTGTCCTTTAACATGTATATATTAACAAATTACTTGCATACTCCTTTGTTGTTAAGCAAACTCAAGCTAGAATGTTATGTGTAGTACTATTAATATATTGAATAGACGATGTAAGATAACTATATATATTTGTTGAGCAAACTCAAGATACATATACTATACTTAGGCCATCTCGATATGGTAGGCATGAGTGAATAATTTCATTTCGATTTGTTGAGCAGACTCAAGATAAAGGAGAATTAAGACAATGTACCAAAGGGTTAGGAGTTGTATATGATACAACCGATAAGGAGTTATCCACCGTTCGTAGAGCTATGACTTGTTGAGCAAGCTCAAGGTCAAAATTCCAAGTCAGACGAGTCCTAACATATAGTAATGAAATCGAAAGACTTCTATGTTTCGACTTTGGATTTGGTGAAACATAAATAACTAGCGGAAACTTATTAGTAAAATTAAACATAAAGTTTAACCTTACTAATATTTTAAGAACATCTACTATCAATTGTCCTAATAATCTATCATTTAAACTTGAAGAAAATGACAACTCCAAAACTGTTTTATAAAAAAACAAACTCACCGGACATAACTATATCGACTGGCTAAGAGCAATTAAAATAGAATCAACTTACGAGTGCCTTTGAACTGCTATTACATGTGAACCTAAAGAACAACCCACCGATGATGCGGACCCCAAACTATGACTTGCTTATGAAAAATGGGACCAGACCTAGAGAAATCGTCCAAGTTTTTGTCATGTCTACGTTAAACAAACTATTGTAGAGGCAACATAGAATATGTCTTCCATGAGATATCGATGGTCTCAAGGTCCTGTTTGGTGAACAATCATGTTATACTAGGTATGATCTTACAAAGAAGATGTTCAATACCAAAATGACCAAGGAATAGAAAATGGAAGATTACATGCTAATGATGAAGGGCTATATCAATAGGCTTGCGTAGTTGGATATACCAATAAGCAACGAACTACAATAGACTTGATCCTTGGTTCTCTTACTACTCGGTATAAACCGTTCATACTGAATTATAACATAAACCAATTAAATGTGAATCTCGTGGAGCTCCTCAATAGGTTGAGGTTGGCCGAGTTTGCATCTAAGGATCAAGGTGCTGTACTTGCTGTAAAGGGCAGCGCGTCATCTTCAAATAGTTCGAAGATGTGGAAAAGAGATGGTAAGAAAAAGAAAAGTAAGAAGATAGATGATAAGGTTGAATGTCACCACTGCCATAAGATTGGTCACTAGAAAAGGAACTATCATGACTACTTGAAATTTATTAGAGAAATGAACCAAAATGGTATACGGCTCATCAGGTGCCTTTTTGGTTCAAAATTGTTTTGTAATCAATAAAATCTCATCGGTTTTATATATTGGATCTGGTACTTATATATGTAATTCATTACATGGGCTTAGGAACTGGCATCGCATCGCAAAAGGAGAGATGAGGCTCCAAGTTGCTGATGGATCTATGGTAGATGTAATAGAAGTATGAGACTATCATTTATTTTTTCCTAGTAGATTAGCATTGGTTTTAAATAATTTCTATTTTGTAAAAAGACTTTATTTGTGGGACTATTTCCGTTTCTAGATTGTCTAAGACTGGATATATATTTCATTGTGCAAATAATCTTATGAACATTACTATGGATGGAAATAAAGTCTACGAAGGTATTCTTGAAATGGCATCTGTGTGACTAATACTAATTAAGTGTGTGTTCTGTGAACAATGTTTTAACATATAAATGGTGGTTATCTTTGGCATTGTAGGCTGGGTATATCAATGAGAAACGATTATACAAACTGAAAACCGAAGGTTTTCTATTCTTAATCATTTGAAAAATATGAGTCATGTCTCAAAGGTAAAATGACCAAGCACATGTTCAGTGGGAGCAATAAAAGCGTTAATAAACTCTTAGGGTTAGTACATAGTGATGTATGTGGTCTGATGCTTATAGGTACCAAAGATAATAGTTCTTACTTTATTACCTTCGCTGATGATTTCTGAATACTAGGATACGTGTATCTTATGAAGAACAAATCCAATATCTATGAGAAATTTATTGAAAATAAAAATGTAGTAGAAAATCAAATAAGCCGTAAGATTAAGATCTTTCGATCAAATCGAGGAGGCAAGTATGTTGGACAGGATTTTCAAAAATACTTAAAAGATAATCGGATTATCTCTCAGGTTACTCCACCCTATACTTCGTAACACAATGATGTGTTGGAGTGAAGAAACAGAACCCTATTAGATATGGTTTGTTCATTATGAGTAAGGTTGAGTTGCTTGTATCCTATTGGCGACATGCAGTAGAAACCGATGGCGCGTATATTGAATTTGTTGCTTAATAAATCTGTACCCAAAACACCATATGATATGTGGTATGATAAGAAACCCTAACTCAAACATTTTAAGGTATGGGGTTATCCGATGTATGTTAAGAACGTTGGTTTGAATAAACTAGATGCAAGATTAGTTATGCTTAAATTTATAAGATATCCCAAAAACTCGATGGGATATATATTCTACAATACCAAGGAACAAAAGGTTATTGTTTCTCAGAGCGCTGTCTTTTAAAAAAAGGAATTTATATTTGAAGAAATTAACAGCGAGGTTGTAGACTTGGTGAGATCCAAGAAATTAACACAAAAGTCGAACTAGTGGAATAACCAAATTCACCCATATATGAAAACACACAACTTATTAGAAGGTCTAGTGGGGAATCTTGAACATCAGAGAGATACTATGGTTCTCTCGTTGATGGCGATAAGGAGGATTGTGTCTTTGAAGACAACACTCCTCTGTCTTTCCAACAAAAATTGCAGCGTAAAGAATCTACATTATGACTTGGAGCAATGAAACCTCAGATTGATTCCACGTACGAAAACAAAGCTTGGACTTTGTCCGACAAACCGAAAGAGATAAAATCCATCAGCTGCAAATGGATTCGTAAGAAAAAGCTAAATGCATATGAGGAAGTAGAGACTTATAAGGCAAGGCTAGTTGCAAAAGGATTTTGCCAAATTCAAGTCTGTTAACCGCACCTTGGTCCGGCTACAAGACGACAGTTGAAGAAATTATCATTAGCACTAGACAAGATTCTGACCAGGAAGAGCCTGAGGATATACGGGTTTGATGCAGTCGACATGTTTTGGCAATCAAGAGCGTTCGGCATTGGAAGGACGCTCGGCATTGAGAAACGTTCGATATTGTATATCGTTCGGCATCTATGGAATGCTCGGCATATAGGAGCACTCGGCACATTTGAACGTACAACATGCAGGGTTGTACTCGGCATTGAAGAACGTACGTCCATCCAGGTTTGCACTCGGCACGAGGCCTTCAGCATTTCACTCGGCACTCCCTTCACTCGGCCTGCTCTTCACTCGGCATACCCTTTGTTCGGCACATCCTGTGCTCGGCATATCCTTTGCTCGGCATGTCCTGTGTTCGGCACTCCCTCCACTCGGCCTGCTCTTCACTCGGCATACCCTTTGTCCGGCACATCCTGTGCTCGGCATATCCTTTGCTCGGCATGTCCTGTGTTCGGCATTCCCTCTACTTGGCGTATCCTCCTCACTCGGCATCCACGCCCCACTCGGCATCCCAGCATCGTTCGGCCCGCTTCCTCCATTCAACAGAGAGATCCATCGACTTGGAAAGGAGGGCTCGGCATGCCGACCGTTCGGCATGTTTCACTCGGCATGCAGGGCGCGTCCTATCTGGACCGAGCTGTCTAGCCATCTGGCCCACCAGGGAAGTCCAACCCACCTTCGTCTATAAATAGAGGGGCAGGGGCACAGTGAAATGGATCTTTTTTCGGGAACACTGGGGAGACTGCCATTTTCTTTACTCTCCTCTTTTTTCCAAACTTGTATTCAAGTGATTGATTTACGGGTTGTATCTGTATTCAAGTAATTGAGAAGGCAAAAAAGATTAAACCCAAAGTGGATGTAGGCAGTTACGCCGAACCACTATAAATCTGGTGTTCTCGTTTTTATTGTTCTTTTTGCATTGAATTACACTATTTTTCAGTTCTAACTCACTCTCTTCATTAATCTCTCTACATAACTCTACTCAAGGGTGTTAGTGACCAATTTTGGTGCTAACATTTTGGTGCTTTCACTGAGAGTTGAATTTTCAGCTTAACTGGATCTCATCGTCTACTAGTGGATTTCCATATTCGCGGGATAGATCCAGTTGTCTTCTAGAAAACTTCCTATTCTACTCAGATTTGAAATAAATCTAAAGGAAGCTGATAGCCGTAGATTGGGTTCAATGATGTACGCAAGATTTGGTGATTGGATGTTGAAGTTTGCGCTCAAGTTGAATGAAGGCCGACCCTCCTCTAAAGGCAATTCAACCGATCACCCCAGAAAAAGTCTATGCCGATCGTTGCAGAAAAGGTGTATGCTGAGTTACACTTGGCCGAACACTCCTGGCCAATCCATCTTGGCCGAACACTCCTGGCCAATCCATCTTGGCCGAACACTCCTGGCCGATCCTCTAGGCCGAACGCTCCTCCAGGCCGACCATACCTCTAGGCCGAACACTCCTCCAGGCCGATCCAAACCTTTAGGCCGAACGCTCTTCCAGGCCGAACAAACCTCTATGCCGAACACCTCTATAATGTCGAACGGTATTGTATATGCCAAGCGGCATCCAGACCGTTCCAAACTTAAGTTACACCGGTCTCTTATACGACCCCTATAGTGAATTCAAAACTCAACTTAATAAAGGAACATTCTATCTACTTCCCTTACATCCCCTGATCGACCGGGGCATAGAGGATCTAGCGACAGCTTCTGAACAACAACAAGGGAGCGGACAAACAACTGCTACTCGAACGATACTCTCAAAGGGATATCATATTGATCACTTGAGGATAATCGACCTCTATATATATTTTAGCAGCCGGTTAGCTGGAGAGCCTCCAACGACCATGCATCGTCTCTATGACAATAATGAATCTAAATCAAAGTGTGGAGGAGCGGAACAGACTAAGGAAAATAACAATGAAGGCCCGTTGACTAAGGATGTAGATCCTATTAGCCGAAACAAGACCTCAAAATTCGTATCATATGCTCTTTGAAAGATTCAATTGACAACCTGTACTTGAAGCTCACGACTCGGAGTGGTACTGGAAACCAACCTCGAGAGATTACACCAAAAGTCTAAAGAAAATAGGGGGAATGTTGTATATTCCAAGATGCTCACTGATCCTAACACGGGCGATTACAAACGCCTCTGAGGTGTGATCGAAAAGCTGATCTGGAAAGGAAAGCTTTAATAATATGTACAAGTCCTGCAGAATGGCGGGCAGCAAACATCCGATGCCTATTAATAAAGGGCTATGATTATCAATTGGACTGCTGACGGCTGACATCCCTGTGAAAGGAGCCAGGGGCAAAGTCGAATAGCGAGCACACGACGCTGCTTCACTTATCAATGAGATTAATCATAATCTTCTTTAAATTATTTCCATTTCTATTTCTATTTCAAATGTTCTATGAACTACGACTAGCTTGAACTAAACTACTTTCAAAACAATGCAGGTGACCAGGTACTCGGATTTGGTCGCCAACCAATCCATGCAGACCATGATCGGACGTATGGAGTTATATCTGGACGAGCATAATTCAATCGCTTATCGTCAATCATGTGCCTTTGATTTGGGGCTATGGACTAGATAATGGAAAGCTCATCACGATCAGAGACCAATACAAAGTGAGCAGGACTGACCTCGCATTCATCGACCTCCACATTTGGCTGGGGGACCAAGCAAGGTTTGGAATAAGTATGCCTCGATCATCCACTCAAATCGAGTCACGGAACGAAGTTCGATAAAATATAGATGCCCCTCCTAAGCTCGGTGACGCCGAGATCTGTCTAGAATTGACGTGATTTAATCATCTACACATCAAATCCTACCTTCAACACAAAAGAAGGAGATACAGAGCAAATTGTAAGAGATTTGGCTATCTAACCCAACATGGATGTGATCCAACCGTTTGTCATATTCCTCCTTCCTTAACTTGATTGGAAGAGCTATAATCACCAAGCGGATGAGAATTGGTCGTCCATTTTTCGAATTTCGTCCCTTGAGCTGGGGGCAAGATCCCATTCCATGAGCAAACGTGGTTCGACTGTTCATTCGACAACATTAGCCTCGATACGGTAGATGAATACAAATTAAAGAGTGGAAATACGACTACTATCAACTTAAACCTCTCGGTCCCCAGAGCGCGGACTGGAGTACTCTAAGTCCCCAGAGCGCGGACAAGAGTATACATGACTTAAACCTCCAAGTCCCCAGAGTGTGGACTGGAGTACTCTAAGTCCCCAGAGCGCGGACTAGAGTATAAACGACTTAAACCTCCAAGTCCCCAGAGCGCGGACTGGAGTACTCTAAGTCCCCAGAGCGCGGACTAGAGTATAAATGACTTGAACCTCCAAGTCCCCAGAGTGCGGACTGGAGTACTCTAAGTCTCCAGAACGCAGACTAGAGTATAAACGACTTAAACCTCCGAGTCCCCAGAGTGTGGACTGGAGTACTCTAAGTCCCCAGAGCGCGGACTAGAGTATAAACGACTTAAACCTCTAAGTCCCCAGAGCGCGGACTGGAGTACTCTAAGTCCCCAGAGCGCGGACTAGAGTATAAATGACTTGAACCTCCAAGTCCCTGTTTGCACAAAAAATGGACAAACACCTCCAAGTCGTATTATTTAGTTGATTATATGTGATTTTCAATAATTTTAGATGAGTATGTAAATATGAGAAAAGTAGGGGCTGAAATGTAAAAGACACACAGATTTATAGTGGTTCGGCCAGAATGTGCCTACGTCCACTTTATATGTTATTATCTTCTTTCTTTCAGGTTACAAGTACAATGCATTGTATACAAGTGTATGAAAGTAGTTTGAAAGTTCCTTCCTTGCTTGAGCTCTCAAACTTGTCTGCCATTGTTGTACCCCTGCCCCTCTATTTATAGAATGAGGTAGGGGGCAGGGGTCTTGGTTGTATATAGCTGCTAGTGGGCCCGGGCTGAAGCAATCTGGACTGGCAGTTGTCTGGTTCGGCGAGGCTTCATCCGGCATGGAGCTTGGAGCGGTGTTGGTCTGGTAGAGCGTGGACCGGCATGGAGTTGGGTATGTGTTGGTCCGGTCATAGGTTGGACCGGTATGGAGATGGGTGGTGTAGTGGATCGGTGGGTATGTGGAGTGTTGATGGTTCGGTGCCAGTGTGGTCCGGTAGTGACCTTGTGCCGAATGAACATAGGAGGACGTGGTTCGGTATGCCGATCGTGGGGAGAGCCGAATGAAGCTGTTTGTATGAGGCGCCAAACGGAGCTTGTGCAGGGAAGGAGATGCCGAACGAGCGTGTGTACCAGGGGATACCGAATGAGCTTGGACCGGCTATGCCGAATGGGATTGCTTCAAAGGAGACGCCGAATGGACTTGTGCTCCTGGAGGTGCCGAATGGACTTTAGGTTGGGCCACCGAATGGAATAGAGGGTTGCGAACCCGGGTGAAACTGACGCATCTTGGTCTCGAGATCTTCTGGGTGAGAATTCGCCCAACATTTGCCCCCCAAAGTGGGGCACGTGCTTGCATGTGTCGCGCTTTGTTTCCCTGCGGCAAGAAGGCGTGTTTTGTAATGCCATGGGCTGGATGTTCATATCCTGTTGATGTCCTGCAAAGGAATTTACAGTTTTAGTGTGATTTCAAATAACGACCGTTCGTGATCGGAATATTTGAGATGAAGTGAACCGTGTCGCTCGGGACGAGCAAGTGTGCCCCGAAGGGGCTTAGCATTGTCGATGCCAGGTTCACGTTAGAGTGGGTCCCTGGGTCGTTTGCCAAGGTGGTTTATCGCCAGCTCAGAGCATGCCTAGGGATCGTTCGCGATCCCGTACATGTGTAAGTAGCTTAGCCATTTCATAATAATTATCAAATATCCATATGACCGATGGGCTTAAAAAGGCGTGTCAAAGTGTAAATTCCCACGACGATAGGGTTAATAACCATTCAGAGCGTGCCTATGGACCATTCGTGGTCGCATACACGTGTAAACGATTAATCCATGTTAGTGAGAGTTTTACGACTTATTCACCGTTATCATAATCTTATTTTATTAGTTAGTTCTGGAGTTCGGTACTTATCTGCATGAGGCGCTCTGTATGCCCCTAGTTCCTGGTTGTTGTTGGCAGAGAGAGAGTTCATTCGGCTTTGTGTTTGGTCCGACTGTTCTCATCCGGCTTTTGGTTGGTCCGGTACCGAACTAACTGGTTCGGCCGTCCTGAGCTCGCCTATATATAGAGGCTACACCCCCCTTGATTTTTCCTTACCGAATCAGAGAGCCGAATCAACTGTACTGCCGAACCAAATCTTCTGCCGAACCAAATTTCTACCGAATCAGGTACGTACTCTATTGCCGAATGCCTCTTATTACCGAATGGCTCAGAATGCCGAATACACACGTTGGTTCTCAAATGCCGAATGAACATGGGACATAGGTGCCGAATGGGCTTTCGTCATTAGGGCCGAATGAATTTACTTGCACTGCACCACCGAACGAATTCGTATACCGGATGAACTCCTAATGCCGAATGGAATTTCCGAACGAGGCATATACCGAATGAGACTCGAAAATTTGAATCTTGAGCGAAATCTTAGGCTTTTATACGCTTGCTTTATATACTTGCTTGTTTGTGTTTCTATACTTCTTATTCTAATCTCAAGTCTTTCTTGTGCTGCAGAAAATGTCTCGCAAAGCGGAAACACGATCAGACAGAAAGAAGTCTAGAGGCACAGGAGAGCCTTCTTCTTCCTTGCCCCCAGTCCAACCAGGATCCGGGCAACACCGACCTATTCCGAGGTCTCTAGTGGACGGATATGGTCCACAGGAACTTTTGATCTCTCCCCCGGATTGCTTTCCTAGCTCCCTAAAGGAGGAGCAACTTGACGTCATATCCCGTTCCTTTGGGATAGATAGGGCCCTTATGCTGCTGCCGGGAGATGGAGTGATGCCATATAATCCTCCCGAGGGCTACTTCGCTTTTAGCAGATATCATTGTATGTGCGGTGCTATCCCTCCTATCAACGCTTGGATAATTAGCTTCACCACATATTTGAAGGTGGCTCCCTTCCAGCTTCAGCCTAATTCTTATGCCATCCTGGTGAGCCTTTTTGTTATCTTCCAGAGGAGGTACGGGCGTCCTCCTTCTAACCGGGAAATCCGATACTTGTACAACCTGAGAGGCTATAAGAAGGGGTCTCCGTACATTAGCCTGGAGGCGGCCGTACCCTTCAAACCAGTTCTGGACTTGTATTCCAAGTTCACCATGTTCAAGAAGGAGTGGTTCTTCGTCAAGGACGATGCTGTTTCTTTCCGCCTTTTCACTTCCGGCTGTAAGATTGATTTCATTTATATTTTTCATGTGTTTTGACTGTAGTGTTTTTTCTGACATGCTTCTATTTCTGGCTAGCGACAGGTGGTATTGCAGTCGTGGAGGACGATTCCTTAGTGCGAATGGCTGCTGAACTAAAGGCTATTCCGGCACGGGACCGGTCGGCCTCTTTCTTGATCAGGAACGCAACCCTCTTGGAGTATAATTTGATCTTACCGCGCCAGTCCGTGGTTAAGCAAAGGGATACGGCTGAGGAGAGGGCTGCTAAAGCTAAGGAGGGGGCTACGGTAAAGAGCGGTAAGAGGGAGCCTTTCGCAGCGCGTCCTGCGGTTGGGGGGAAGAAACTGCAGAAGTCCGATGGCCCTTCTCCAAGTACTTGCCCGACTGTCCCGGAGGAGGAAGGTGTGGAAGAGGAGGAAGGAGGCGAAGTTGGAGAAGGGTCGGAGGGTGGAGGAGATGGCGACGGTCAAGGTGGTAGTGGTGTTGCCGCTCTAACCTCTGAGCAAGACCTCGAACTGGATGAGGCTCTCCGTCGGGCCTTCGGGGAGTCGGAGGGAGAGTCGGAAACGGAGAAGGAAAAGGAGAAAGAAACGGAGAAGGCAAAGGAAACCGGCAAAGCTGTGGCTTCAGCCAGGGTGACTCCGGCGACGCAAGGTGAACTTTTGTCTTCTGCCGATTCCATTTTCGATAGGGACTTAGAAATTTTTTACGGTTCACTTCCGTCCTGGAATGAGATCCAGGACTTATTGCAGTTTCCCACTCCTCCGCCGGGTTTGTATAATAGATGTGTCTCCTCACTTTTCTTTCTTTTTAACTTAGCACATTTTTTGAATTGCGGATTATTGTATGTTCGTAACACTTGTCCTTTATTTCAGGGGCAGGCCCGGCAGTTAAAACGTCGGATGTTCGACATCGTCTTGAACAATTTAAGTCGAGGAGAGCTTCTGCGAAACCTTCTACTGATCGCCCTGGGGACGTAGTCAAGTACCGCCCTCTTCTTGGGGTCATCGAAGAGGGCATTCAGAAAAGGAAGCGGAGCCGTTCCTTATTTGAGTCTTCTTCTGCTTCGCAGCTTCCTACTCTGCCTCCCCCTACTCAGCCTCCTCGTGATACTACGGAGGAGAGCACGGAGCCCTGCCCCCCTCCTCCTCCTTCCAAGAGTTCTACTGTCATTCATATAAGGCGTCCCGATGTGCCTCGCCCCGTGCCTCGTGACCCTTTTGCCGGTCATCCTGATTTAGACCCAAGTTTTCGGGACATTTCATTCGATGAGACCACGGGCGAGCACCTACTTCCCCGCAACCCCATGGTAAGAGTGCTGGACGAGGCCAAATCTTTAGATCTTGATTTACTTACTACACGGGTAGTCACCATGGGGGATGAGGCCAAGGCTAATATCGACCGGGTGGCCGTAGAGACCAAGAAGTTAATGGAGCATCATGCTAAGTTGGTCAAGGCCGGGGAAGAGATCGGGAGTGCTAACATTCGGTTGAGGTTAAAGGTTGCCGATCAGGCCAAGCAACTCGCCGACCAAGCCATCCAGATTTCCCAGCATGAGGAAGCCTCCAAGCGTCTGAAAGAGACCATGGAGAAGGCCAGTAGGGCGGAATTACGGAAGATGGAGGTCGCTTGCAGGGAACGGATTAACATAGCTATCGCAACGGTGGATGAGGTTCGAAATGCGGATCTCGAGCAGGTAGAGGAGTTGTCAGGGAGGCTCGAGGCTGCGGAGATGGCTCAGGCCGAGTTGAAGGAGGAGATGGAGGAGATGAGGAGGTCCCTCAAGTTGAAGGAGGAGGAAATGAGGAGGTCACTCCAGGCTGACTGCTTGAGATACCAATCAGAGAGGGACGTCGCCATCACCAAGTTGCAAGCTTCCGAGGCCCGGGTGAGGGAGTTTGAGGAAAACGAGGGGATGATGGATGAGATGTTGCAGGATATGTACTTCCACACTTGGAAGGAGGGCGGCTTGTCTTGGATGGACGATTACCCTCGGGTCATGGCCAAGGTGTATCTCCAGGCTTTAGAGGAGGCCAGGGTGAATGCGGGTAAGGAAGGCGGAGAGGCTTTCAACTTGAGTGCGGTCACTGCTCAGTTCTCAAAGGAGGAGCAAGCGGCGGTGAAGGAGGGGATGCGGCTGCTCGCTGCAGAGGAAGCGGGCGTGCAGTTGGATGATGAGGATCAAGCGGCGGATGCTGGTGAGTTATTCTTTTCCCTTTCTTTTCTTTCCGTGTTTTCATAACTTGATCGTTCGTTTAATGAATTCCTCTTCTGATCTGGACAGGTGGGACTTCAGATCCACATGCTGGGGGCTCCGATCCTGCGGCTAAGTAGGCTGGGGGAGTTGGTGATGGAGTGTGGATGCATCTGCCATCTTTTTGTTTCTTTTTTATCACTGTTCATGTTAGTCTTTGATATGCAACTGTAATAAAATTATTTGCAAAGAATAACTTCGTGTGATCTTATAATATAAGCTGATTTTGTCATGTTTAAATGTTGTTGCTATCTTTATGTGCTGTGTGAGAAGTATAATTATGTATATGCCTGTGATTCCACTTGCGTTTGATGTTAAGTTTTTGCTTGAAATATAATTTCACGTTTTGCAATGTCAGTGTATGAATAAGTTATAGTTACGCATTTATGTACAAGAGAAGAGAGTACCGCCCTTTATGTTTTATTCGCAGGCGTCAGCTTTGAGTGTCTTGTGTAACTGTTCACGGGTATAGCCGAGCGCCCTGCTACCCAGCACGCAGGCTTAGAGCCTCATGAGTGAATGCTTCCTATTTGGTTTCCTGTACTTTAGAGTTTGTTATACAGGATAGGAGAAAAATATTTAAATGAAATGGAAATATAGTAAAAGTAAAACTTCCAGTCACGGAAGGCCGTCGATGTGCTTAAGTTCGTGGCAAACGGGTTTTGTAGTCACTTTCCCTAGCTGTGGGTCTTGGAGACATTTGTCACCCATCTTACGCCTCCGCGGGGAGTTTTCTTTTTTACCACAGCCGCACTTAAGACACATCGGAGCCGAGATCGCGCACGGTAACTACCCGAACCATTATGGTCCGTAATCGTGGGTATTATTCGATTTACCGTGGCCGGCTAGCGTGGGTGCCGTTGGCCGTGAACTACCCCTGGCTGGCCACACCTTATGTTGGGGCTTAAAGTAGGTTCACAGTTACCGACGAGCCGAACGCCGTAATGAGCTGCCATCGGCTATAGTCGGCCTTTATGATGACTTATAATCGGCTCATTACAGTTGGCTTTGAGGGCAGGCGCGCAATGAGTTAACCCGCAGCAGAGGGATGCTGGGGCAAAAGAGTCTCATTGGCGAGTGCATAGAATCGTAGCGTACCTGTTAGGCCTAGTCCAGATGAGGCCGCGGTGCGTCTTGAGTGGAGATGCCATAGAATTTTGTTCAACAGAAAGGGATAACGCTTAACAAGTAGCCAAGACATAAAGGAACAAGTTAAAAAGAGACAAGATTTTTTAAAGTGGTTCGGCACGAAAATGCCTACGTCCACTGATTCTCTTTGTTAATTCACTTCATATGGGCAGTACAAGTTAAGAAAAGTATCGACGGAGGTGTCGGATGTTCCATGCCCTCTGGAACACCTCTCCGTCCACTGTTGACAAAATGTAAGCTCCGTTGTGGAGATCTTTGTGAATTACATATGGTCCGTCCCAGATGGGGTCCAGTGCCCCGGGGCGCGGAAAGATTCGCCTGAGGACAAGATCTCCTTCTTGTAAGCTGCGATGCTTGACTTTGGAATTGTATAGTGCTGCCACTTTTTGTTTGTGAGCTGCTGCTTTGAGTGCTGCATCGTTTCTCCTTTCCTCAATCAGATCCAAAGACATGAGGAGGAGTTCTTCGTTTTCTTCTGGGTTGTAGTGGATCCTACGGTGGGAAGGCACAATAGTCTCAACTGGGAGCATTGCCTCCGATCCATATGCCAAAGAGAAAGGAGTATGTCCCGTTGATGTTTTGAAAGATGTGCGGTATGCCCATAGTGCCGTAGGAAGTTCGTCCACCCAAGCGCCTTTGTTTTTTTCAAGTTTCTTCTTGATTAGGGTTTTGAGAATTTTGTTGACAGCTTCAACTTGTCCGTTTGCCTGAGGGTAAGCTACTGATGAGAAGCTTTTATGAATTCCATGCTCTTGGCACCAGTCGGCAAATTCTTCGCTGTCAAATTGGAGTCCGTTGTCTGATACGATCTTGAGGGGGACTCCATACCTGCACAGAATGTTTTTGATCAAGAAGTTGATAACTTTTGCTGAAGATATTTTATTTAAAGGTTCCGCTTCCACCCATTTGGTGAAATAATCGACTGCCACTATAGCATATTTGGCTCCGCCTCGGCCCGTTGGCAGTTCGCCAATTAAGTCAATTCCCCATACAGCAAAGGGCCAAGGGCTGGTCATTTGAGTAATTTCGTTTGTGGGTAGTCGAGGGATCTTGGCGAACTTCTGACATCTGTCGCATTTCTTAACGAAGTCTAGGGCATCTTTGTTTAGTGTGGGCCAGTAATATCCATATCGGAGTATCTTTCTTGCCAAAGTCTGTCCTCCAGTGTGATCTCCGCATCCTCCCTGATGGATGTTTGTTAATATCTCCTTGGCTTCCCTCCCGGCGACGCATCTTAATAGGGGGCTAGAGAAGCCACGCCGGTAGAGGATGCCTTCTTGTATTGTGTAGTAGGGAACTTTCCTCAAGATCTTCTTGGCTTCGTCACGCCTGTCGGGTAGTATGCCATCTTGCAAATATTTCCGGATAGGAGTCATCCAGGTTCCTTCTTCGATTGCAGTTATCAGATTCGCTTGTTCGAAACTCGGGGCTAGCTGCCTTGAGATTGCTAGTGCTCCGGGAATGGTGCTGTCCTTCATACTAGCTTGCTTTGCAAGTTCATCTGCCTCTTGGTTTTCTTCTCGAGGAATGTGTTTGATTAGATAATGGTCCAATCGATCGAGCAGCAGTCTGGTTTTCTTTAGGTATGCTGTGAGCCGTTCTCCTCGAGTCTGGAATTCTCCTAGTACCTGGTTTACGATAAGCTGAGAATCACTATGAATACATAAGGAATTGATCCCAATTTCTAGGGCCAGTTCCAATCCCGCTATTACTGCTTCATATTCAGCATCGTTGTTAGTGGCCGTGAACTCCAATCTTAATGCATAGTACAACTTTCTTCCCCTGGGGGTGACGATCACAATACCTGCCCCCGAGCCTTGTTCGTTCGATGCTCCGTCTACAAAGAGGTTCCACTTGATGTTTTTTGCTACTTCGGATTGTTCCTTGCCTTCGTTGGTAGTGAATTCGGCAATGAAATCAGCCATGGCTTGTCCTTTGATAGCGGTGCGGGGATGGTAGGTGATATCATACTGACTTAGTTCGATGCACCATTTGAGGAGTCGCCCAGAAGTGTCAGGACGATGGAGCACTTGTCTTAGTGGTTGATCGGTTAGAACCCTGATGGAGTGAGACTGGAAGTAGTGTCGCAGTTTCCGTGACGCGATCAATAAACAATATGCTAACTTCTCAAGTTTAGGATATCTGGCTTCTGCCCCCGTAAATCTCTTGCTTACAAAGTAAACCGGGCGTTGTGTGCGGTCTTCTTCTCTTACCAAGGCGGCGCTTAGAGCATGAGATGATACAGCGAGGTATAGGTATAACACTTCACCTTCATTTGGAGTTGAGAGTACTGGTGGTCTCTGAAGGTGTTCGATTAGGTTGAGGAAGGCTTTTAAGCATTCGTCGGTCCACTCGAACCTCCCTTTGTCTTTCTTGAGTGCTTCGAAGAAAGGGACACACTTGTCAGTTGCCTTGGAAATGAATCTGCTTAGGGCGGCCACCTTCCCGTTTAGGCTCTGCATTTCTTTTCGAGTGGAAGGTATCCTTATTTCTTTTAAAGCCCGGACTTGTTCAGGGTTTGCTTCGATTCCTCTGGCGTGGACGATGAATCCTAAGAATTTTCCCGATGAAACTCCGAAGGAGCACTTTAGAGGATTCAGCTTCATTCCATACCGGCGAAGTACCTGAAACATATCGTCCAGATGGCTTACATGGTCGTTGGCTTTCCTGGACTTTACCAACATGTCATCCACATATACTTCCATAGTTCGTCCTATCAGTCCTGCGAACATTTTGTTGACGAGGCGTTGATAGGTAGCTCCAGCATTTTTGAGTCCGAAAGGCATGACTTTGTAACAATATAATCCGCGGTCGGTGATGAAGCTAGTGTGGTCCTGATCGGGAGCGTGCATGGGGATCTGGTTATATCCGGAGTATGCATCCATAAAAGATAGGAGTTCGTGCCCAGCTGTGCTGTCCACGAGTTGGTCAATTCGGGGAAGTGGGAAGCAGTCTTTCGGGCAAGCGTCATTCAGATTGGAGAAGTCAATACATGTTCGCCACTTTCCATTGGCCTTTTTTACTAGCACTGGGTTAGCGATCCATTCTGGGTAGATGGCTTCCCGTATGAAGTCATTAGCAAGTAGATTTTTTACTTCCTCATCAAGGGCTGCTGATCGCTCTGCCCCCATGCTCCTCTTTTTCTGCTTTACTGGTACCTTGGTGGGATCGATGTTCAACATGTGGCATGCTACGTCTGGGGAGATTCCTGTCATATCGGCATGGGTCCACGCAAATACATCTAAGTTGTGGCGGAGAAAGTCAATGAGTCGATCCTTCAATTCCGTTTTCAGCTGAGATCCGATTTTTAATAGTCTACTTGAATCATGCTTATCTACCGATACGAATTCCATAGCCTCTGCAGGCTCGGCGGTAGCCTCCTCCTCTTTATCCCTGGGGTCTAGTTCATTGAAGGGATCGCTTGTGTATCGAAGAGGAGGGGCTTTCTTTAGTTGCTATGCCTCCAAGCTTTTCATGCAGAGAGTAGTCTCTGCATCTTTTCCTTTATTCTTTCTGCGGTTATTGCGAAGTTCAGTTACGTAGCAGTCTCGGGCAGCACCTTGATCTCCTTCTACTTCTCCTACTCCGTTGTCTGTTGGAAATTTCATTTTCAGGCACCAGGGGGCTAATACAATCTGAAAGTCAGACAAGGCTGGTCTTCCCAAGAAAGCGTTGTAAGCCGAGTGGTTTTCTATTAGTACGAACGTTTGTTTTCGCACAACGGAGCGGGGATGACTTCCTATTTCGACGAAGAGGTCAAGTTGCCCGAGTGGCATTTTTGCATCTCCAGTGAAACCGTGCAGTGGTTTGTCACAGGGGGATACATCCTTCATTGATAACTTCATTTTGTCGAAAGCATGTCTGAATAGGATATTTACGGAGCTTCCTGTGTCTATTAGAATCCGAAAAACTTTAGCTGGACCGAACCAGGCAGAGATGACCATAGGATCCATATGTGGGTACTGTCTTCCTTCCAAATCACGCCTACTGAATATGATGTCGTCGTTTTCTTTTCGTTTCGGGTGGCGTTCCTCCGTAATGGAGTTAACATATCCTTCGGCATTTCTAAGCGACTTGCCGTACCTTTCCATCTCTGCCCAACTTCTGTCGGCAATGTGTGGTCCTCCTGAGATGGTAAGGACTACTATCTTCTCTTGACTAGAGCCACTGGTGTTGTGATTGTTGCGACTCCCTCCGCCTACTTCTGGGAGGGGTTGCTTTGAGTTCTCATTGGCAGGAGTTGGAGTCCTGTTCTGACTTTTCACATAACGTTCCAGTCTTCTTCTTCTAATGTGTTCTTCGATCAAGTCCCGAAGATGGTGGCATTCATTGGTGTCATGTCCGTGGGATTCGTGGAAGCGACAGAACTTTCCGGACTTGAGTGCGTTATCTGATTCTTTCTTGTGCGGGGGGCGCTTGTATCCGAGTTCGCCCTGAGTGGCTAGGTAGATGTTTTCGATTGTTTCATTCAAAGGAGTGTAGGAGTCAAATCTTGGCCCTGGTCGATATTGGCGCTTCTCAACCTTTCTGCCCCCAGCATTGTCTCTAGATTCATTTCTTCGAGCGTCCTTAGCTGCAGTGGGAACCTTGTCCTGAACTATCTTGCCTTGTTGCCCTGACTGCCTCTCAGTAGCAGCGTCTTCAAGTCTCATATACTTTCCAGCTTCATGGAAGAAATCAGGCAAGGTAGCTGGTTTTTCCTTAGTTAATCTTCTGGCAAACTTGGTGTCTGGATGTACACCACTACAGAGGGCCATCAGAGTGAGTTTTTCATCGGCATCTTGAACTGCTGCCGCTGCGGCGTTGAACCGTGTTAGATATTGTTGCAGCGTCTCTCCGGATTTCTGTTTGACATTGGATAGAGAATAAGCATCCTTGGGTTGTTCCACATGGATGCGGAACTGGCTAATAAACCTTTCTTTTAACATCTCCCATGAGCTGATGGATCCTTGGGGTAGATGGCAGAACCAGGAGGTAGCTAGATCTGATAGGAATAGCGGAAAGCATTTACATAATACTCCTTCTGTTGCTCCACTCATGAGCATATGCTGGGTGTATCTCTGCAGGTGTATGATGGGGTCGGAAGTTCCTTTGTAAGGTTCCATGGTTGGCATTTTCCATTCTCGGGGAGTGATGGCAGTTTCGATATTTCGGGTAAAGGGACTGGTGACCCTAGCGCCTATTCCCCGGTCCCTTTGCTCCCGTTGGACACATTCTCTGAATAATCGTGCCATTCGTTCGTCAGAACTTGGAGCGGACAAAAATGAGCTCGGTTCTTCCCTGCGGGATCTATCTCGTCCAGATGCCCTGTAGGGATGGTACAGTCTATCACCTCTAGCATTATCCAGTGGTTGTCTTTGGCTGCTTGGATGCACGCTAGGACCAGCTACAGTTGCCCCCTGCCTTGATCTTCCCCTGTGGGGTTCTGTTTCGAGCACATCCATGGGGTCAACTTCGGGCTGGGTTCTAGCTCGGCTCCGTTCAGCGGGGTTTCTATGATTAGGTGGCATGACTGGCTCAGCTACATCCGACCCTCGCCTGGTGCCTCCCCCGCTAGGTTCGGTTCCAAGGGCTTCCTCGAGTCGGAATTCGGGCTGAGTCCGGGCGCGGCCCCTATCATCGTTTTTCCTGTTGGTAGCTTGTTCGAAGAGTGAAGACCTTTGTTGCCTCCGGGATCCTCCGGATTGAGATTCACCCCATGATTCCGTGTTGCGGTTGGACTCCTCAGCATCCCTTAAGCGTGACATGAGTTGGTCCACCAAAGTTTTTTGTTGGGATGTGAAGCGGTTAGTTACTTCAGCCACAACCCTGTCCAGATCTGCCCTAGTGATTGGTTGTTCCGTTGCGGGACCAGTTGGATTCTCCTGATTTTCATCTGGTACTGCTGTTGAAGTGGGCTGATCTGTGATTGCTGGATCTGGAAGGCTGCTAGTTGCGATGTTCTTTCCTTTGTTAACATCCCTTCTCTGCTTGGAAGGCATGATTTCTAAGCAACGAGTGATGTTGTTAGGAAAGAGGTTGAGTGGGAGAAGATGAAGCCTGAGTTCACCTTCTCAGTGAAAGCACCAAAAATGTTTGCACAAAAAATGGACAAACACCTCCAAGTCGTATTATTTAGTTGATTATATGTGATTTTCAATAATTTTAGATGAGTATGTAAATATGAGAAAAGTAGGGGCTGAAATGTAAAAGACACACAGATTTATAGTGGTTCGGCCAGAATGTGCCTACGTCCACTTTATATGTTATTATCTTCTTTCTTTCAGGTTACAAGTACAATGCATTGTATACAAGTGTATGAAAGTAGTTTGAAAGTTCCTTCCTTGCTTGAGCTCTCAAACTTGTCT
Organism: Allium cepa; assembly: GCA_030765085.1. NCBI lineage: Eukaryota > Viridiplantae > Streptophyta > Magnoliopsida > Asparagales > Amaryllidaceae > Allium > Allium cepa. The sequence continues at coordinate 212,666,766 of CM060934.1, forward strand.
GCCATTGTTGTACCCCTGCCCCTCTATTTATAGAATGAGGTAGGGGGCAGGGGTCTTGGTTGTATATAGCTGCTAGTGGGCCCGGGCTGAAGCAATCTGGACTGGCAGTTGTCTGGTTCGGCGAGGCTTCATCCGGCATGGAGCTTGGAGCGGTGTTGGTCTGGTAGAGCGTGGACCGGCATGGAGTTGGGTATGTGTTGGTCCGGTCATAGGTTGGACCGGTATGGAGATGGGTGGTGTAGTGGATCGGTGGGTATGTGGAGTGTTGATGGTTCGGTGCCAGTGTGGTCCGGTAGTGACCTTGTGCCGAATGAACATAGGAGGACGTGGTTCGGTATGCCGATCGTGGGGAGAGCCGAATGAAGCTGTTTGTATGAGGCGCCAAACGGAGCTTGTGCAGGGAAGGAGATGCCGAACGAGCGTGTGTACCAGGGGATACCGAATGAGCTTGGACCGGCTATGCCGAATGGGATTGCTTCAAAGGAGACGCCGAATGGACTTGTGCTCCTGGAGGTGCCGAATGGACTTTAGGTTGGGCCACCGAATGGAATAGAGGGTTGCGAACCCGGGTGAAACTGACGCATCTTGGTCTCGAGATCTTCTGGGTGAGAATTCGCCCAACAGTCCCCAGAGCGCGGACTGGAGTACTCTAAGTCCCCAGAGCGCGGACAAGAGTATACATGACTTAAACCTCCAAGTCCCCAGAGTGTGGACTGGAGTACTCTAAGTCCCCAGAGCGCGGACTAGAGTATAAACGACTTAAACCTCCAAGTCCCCAGAGCGCGAACTGGAGTACTCTAAGTCCCCAAAGCGCGGACTAGAGTATAAATGATTGGAACCTCCAAGTCCCCAGAGTGCGGACTGGAGTACTCTAAGTCCCCAGAGCGCGGACTAGAGTATAAACGACTTAAACCTCCGAGTCCCCAGAGTGTGGACTGGAGTACTCTAAGTCCCCAGAGCGTGGACTAGAGTATAAACGACTTAAACCTCCAAGTCCCCAGAGCGCGGACTAGAGTATAAATGACTTGAACCTTCAAGTCCGACTGGAGTACTCTAAGTCCCCAGAGCACGGACTAGAGTATAAACGACTTAAACCTCCAAGTCCCCAGAGCGTGGACTGGAGTACTCTAAGTCCCCAGAACGCAGACTAGAGTATAAATGACTTAAACCTCCAAGTCCCCAGAGCGCGGACTGGAATACTCTAAGTCCCCAGAGCGCGGACTAGAGTATAAACGACTTAAACCTCCAAGTCCCCAGAGCGTGGACTGGAGTACTCTAAGTCCCCAGAGCGCGGACTAGAGTATAAACGACTTAAACCTCCAAGTCCCCAGAGCGCGGACTGGAGTACTCTAAGTCCCCAGAGCGCGGACTGGAGTATAAATGATTTAAACCTCCAACTCCCCAGAGCACGGACTGGAATACTCTAAGTCCCCAGAGCGCGGACTAGAGTATAAACGACTTAAACATCCAAGTCCCCAGAGCGTGGACTGGAGTACTCTAAGTCCCCAGAGCGCGGACTAGAGTATAAACGACTTAAACCTTCAAGTCCCCAGAGCGCGGACTGGAGTACTCTAAGTCCCCAGAGCGCGGACTAGAGTATAAACGACTTAAACCTCCAAGTCCCCTGAGCGCGGACTGGAGTACTCTAAGTCCCCAGAGCGCGGACTAGAGTATAAATGACTTAAACCTCCAACTCCCCAGAGCGCGGACTGGAGTACTCTAAGTCCCCAAAGCGCGGACTAGAGTATAAATGACTTAAACCTCCAAGTCCCCAGAGCGCGGACTGGAGTACTCTAAGTCCCCAGAGCGCGGACTAGAGTATGAATGACTTGAACCTCCAAGTCCCCAGAGTGCGGACTGGAGTACTCTAAGTCCCCAGAGTGCGGACTCGAATATAAGTAATTCGGATCTCCTAGTTCCCTGAATATGAACTATGACACAGATGACTTGAATTTGTCAAATCCCTGACATACGGGCTAGAAAGTATTCTAAGTGCTCGAAGCACAGAATGGAAGTTCAACAACTCCCGAAGTGTTTCCGAGTTATATGAAGATGGACCGAGAAGTCTATGTTACTCACAACTACTTGGATCCACATCACAATCACAAAGAAAACTGAACAATAAGAGTCTTTTGTAAGAAGAAAAAGGAACTAAACTTTATTCAGAAACGAGTTCCTATCACAACCCCTCCAAAGTTCGGAGTTGATATTCTATTTACAAGGACTAAGGAAATAGATGAAAATAATTACATGACTTAAACTAACTCTCGTTGAACGAGGATAGTAATCACTTCTTGTACTTCTTCAACTCCTTTCCGGACGGCTCCTCTCCATAGCATTTACCCTTGGTACTCTTCTTTGATAGAGGGGTAGCAACTGAAGAAGTACGGAGAACTTCCATAGGCTTGGACCCGCCAGGAAGGATGACCTTCAACGGCTTGTTCAAAGGATCGTCCAAGTCCACAACTCGGGGCTCGACCTTGACCCTGACCTTCTCTTTCTCGAGCCGCTCCTTCATGCTCAATTCGGATGTGTGATTAGAGGCGTCTGTAATTTCTACTTCATAACCCCCGTCGGTATAGGAGGAGGTTCCGTACTTGTCTTCATCAAGCGCTCCAATCACCTGAGCGTGGACGGGAGTACTCTAAGTCCCCTGAGTGCGGACTAGAGTATAAACGACCTAAGAACCTCTACATCCCCGGAGCACGGACGGGAGTGCTCCTAGTCCCCTGAGTGCGGACTAGAGTATAAACGACCTAAGAACCTCTACATCCCCAGAGTGCGGACTACGGTACTCTCAGTCCCCAGAGCACGGACTAGATTATAGAAGACTTGAGAAGAATCTCCAAATCCCAGAAGCGGACTAGATTACTCTAAAATCCCAGAATGCGGACTGGAGTATAAACGAGTTGACAAAAATCCCTGCGTCTCGAACTGTGGACTAAAGCATAAACCGTTCGACAAATCTCTAAGTCCCCGGAGCATGAACCGAAGCATGAATACAAATTGGGCGCGAATCAACCGGGGGGAGAATAACACTAAGTCACCAGAATGCAGAGTGGTGTATAAACATCGATAAATAGACGAATGGATTTTGACCATTCTCTATTACGCAAACTTCGGCATGGAATCGACCGAAGGATTATTAACCCGCTACGGATGGAGTTCGACCATCCAACTAGTGGCCTGGCCAAATCAATGCCGGGAGCATGGGTACGAATCACTAAAAGCTGAATACAACAGCTTACTATAGCTCTAGCGTGGCGTTCTTTATAACTTGAAGCAACGATTGCAGGGAGGCCTCAATACAAAACCAATCGAAATGGCATCCAAAGCTACGAGCAATCGACTATATCATACCTCAGATCGAGGGTCAATACCGATCCGCACCAAGCACATACGAATGTGACTCGGATGTTTCTTGAAAAACTATGACCCCCAGAGTGTGGAAAGGAGGGTAAACCATGAATACTTGGTCAAAAATTCTCCAGCACCCTCATTCGATTCGTCAGGAGGAGTATGAAACTGGATGAGCATAACTTGACTGCATTTGTAGCCAACTTTACCCCGAGAACTGATTACAGAGCATGAACCAAAGTGGACGTAAATGGTCGTCCACTGTCCAAATTACGCCCTAAAACTGACGTGGCATCGAAGTATTCCCCTTGGAATGAAAAAACACGATAGAATCCAAGATAGGCGAGACCTAGTCTCCCATTGACTGACATGATCCCACGATTCAGCGGGAAAAAGAGTAAAGCTAAAGTGGGCATGGCTGCCTTCCTACTTATCGGTATATGCCCCAGACCTGGGGGCACGAGCGAGGAGCAAGATGAATGTGAACCGACTATTCACCGATCACCTCTATGTCTTTGGAACTTAGGTGAAAACATGAACATAGCTAGGACGAGACTTAACCGTCCATGCAGTACATTTATCAACCCGAGACTGGGAGAAGACGCATGGTCATCCTAAAACTGGCTACGACAGCTCAGTATTAAAACTTATACATAGTGCTTACAGTTGCTCAAGGAGACGACCGAAAGGATGCCTAGAGATTGAATCATTGAATTGACACCTTAGCTCATGAGCAATTGACTTTCACTCCAACCCGAAGGACGGGTAAAGAATCATGAATGCATTGAATAGAAAGTGCGTTACTCGAATACACAAGCAAATTCAAACTCATAGCAAGATCCAGCTATACAGTTGCACGCCACTTGAGGCTAACCCCCACTCGACATTTCCTTCAATGCGCTTTTAAGCCTGATCTTTGGCCATTTGTTGATAATCTATTAGAGCATCCAGAGTCCTTCACTATTAGACTTAATAACTCATGACAAGAATCTAGGATTCGACTAGAGTAACCATCAACATTGGCCATCCCAACCATATTTCACATTGAATGTTATGCAAAATAGTTACATCTGTACTCAAAGAATCTGGGATGGCACCTGCTAAGCTGACGGTCGACATTACAGCTGGCCATGGTGACCCCATCCCGGGTGCTAAATATCGGATCACAGCTCAGTATAGTGATGATAGAAGAATTAGTTGGATTTTTCTGAATAAATGATGATATGCTCCCTTGGACCCATTCTGGCATGCATATGTGATTTCATTAACAATCGTGAGCCATGCATTGAATATCAACCCGAAGCTACAAAAGCTAGCACAATGTCTATTGATTTCATCATGAAAGTTCCACTCTTACTTTTAGGCTCACTCCATCAGCATCTATGCTTACCAGCCGTTGCGACAGGGCATACAATGACCTGAGACGTCTGAAAGACTACTTAAATAGAATATTGAACTAAGCTAATTCGATATCACTTATTTCCCTCGAAGGGCTATCCAAGGACGGAAATTAGCAGACCTCACACCCAAATTCACTACCTCAGATGACTACTTGAAGAGTAGTAGGGAACCAACCATAAGATGGAAAATGTACGCGGATGGAGCATCTAATTATCAGTATTATAGCATAGGAGTCATTATAATGACTCGAGTCATGATAATGACTCGAGTCATGATAATGACTCTTGAGGAACGATCAATCTGCTACGTCCTGAAACTCGATTTACTTAAAACAAACAACGCTGCTTAGTATGAAGCCTTGACTGCCAGCCTCAAGCTTGCTAGAGGATTTGAAGTGAAAACTTTATATATCTTTTGTGATTCTTGATTGGTTGTATACAAATTTAAGGAAGTTGATCTTGCTAGGGGGCATTGTCTTGCTCCTTATCTCGGCCAAGCCCAAGAGCCACTAACCGACTTCACGTATTGCATCATTACACACGTACTCAGCGAACAAAATGAAAAGGTGTCATGGTTGATTCCTGTCGAAGACTATCTACAATGAGGAATTCTTACCGAACGGAGGAATGGAAAACGACAGATCCTCCTCAAATCTTCATGCCAAATCATCTAAGAATAAGTCGTTTGTCAAAAGGAGTTTGTCCATCCCCATGCTTCGGCGCATCGCCCATGATGATATCTTGAGCAAATTCTATGAAGAAGAATGCGGTAATAACATCATGGGGAAAACCTTGATAAAGAAGATACTCTGCTACAGGTATTATTGGCCAACTATCAATCTAGATACGGTCGATCATGCTAGACAATGCGAAGAGTGCAAGATGTTTGCAAAAATCCAGGAACCCCACAAATGGCAAGTCCACAGCCGTTTCCCACTTGTGGGCATTGACGTCCTCTTCTTACCAATCCTAAAGGTAGAATGAAATGCACCATCATAGTAATTGATTACTTCACCGAATGGGCAGATAAAGAACTCTTAACCACGACCAAGATGAAGAAAATAATCAACTTCTTTATCCATAACGTCATCTGTCCTTATGACCTTCCATGATCCATTATACCTGCAAATGGACAGGTTGAAGCTGTGAACAAAATCATAGAGTTTTTACTGAAGAGGGGTTTGGAAAACTCCTCAAGTGGCTGATTGCAACCCTTATTTCACAGAAAATACAATCAAGGAATCGCAATTGAATTGCAATTAAACTGGACGGAGTTGGCGACGACTTATGAGCATATAAAACGCATTCGAGAGCCAATGGAAAGAACATGTACCCAAACGTGCATGTGTACATCCGAACAAGTCCGACTTCTTGAAATCAACAGAAATTGAATTCTCACTAAGGGTTATTAAGAAAAGACTAGACCAGATAGCCGAAGCTTGCTAGCTCTGTAAAATCAGACACGGATTGCCACTGATGAACTACAAGCCTGGATTTATAACATTGGGAATTGACCAAGCATCATGATGACCAAAGAAGGATACGACACCTTGGGAGGATAAAATTAAAGGATAATGACTGTTCAAGGAACACGATGGATTTCTTTCTAGAGACAAGGAATACTCGCTGATTCAAAGCATGTCGCGTTGCTTCACATGACACACTTTGGGGGGCAAGTGTTAACCGGCACCTTGGTCCGGCTACAAGACGACAGTTGAAGAAATTATCATTAGCACTAGACAAGATTCTGACCAGGAAGAGCCTAAGGATATACGGGTTTGATGCAGTCGACATGTTTTGGCAATCAAGAGCGTTCGGCATTGGAAGGACGCTCGGCATTGAGAAACGTTCGATATTGTATATCGTTCGGCATCTATGGAATGCTCGGCACATTTGAACGTACGGCATGCAGGGTTGTACTCGGCATTGAAGAACGTACGTCCATCCAGGTTTGCACTCGGCACGAGACCTTCAGCATTTCACTCGGCACTCCCTCCACTCGGCCTGCTCTTCACTCGGCATACCCTTTGTTCGGCACATCCTGTGCTCGGCATATCCTTTGCTCGGCATGTCCTGTGTTCGGCACTCCCTCCACTCGGCCTGCTCTTCACTCGGCATACCCTTTGTCCGGCACATCCTGTGCTCGGCATATCCTTTGCTCGGCATGTCCTGTGTCCGGCATTCCCTCTACTCGGCGTATCCTCCTCACTCGGCATCCACGCCCCACTCGACATCCCAGCATCGTTCGGCCCGCTTCCTCCATTCAACAGAGAGATCCATCAACTTGGAAAGGAGGGCTCGGCATGCCGACCGTTCGGCATGTTTCACTCGGCATGCAGGGCGCGTCCTATCTGGACCGAGCTGTCTAGCCATCTGGCCCACCAGGGAAGTCCAACCCACCTTCGTCTATAAATAGAGGGGCAGGGGCACAGTGAAATGGACCTTTTTTCGGGAACACTGGGGAGACTCTGCCATTTTCTTTACTCTCCTCTTTTTTCCAAACTTGTATTCAAGTGATTGATTTACGGATTGTATCTGTATTCAAGTAATTGAGAAGGCAAAAAAGATTAAACCCAAAGTGGATGTAGGCAGTTACGTCGAACCACTATAAATCTGGTGTTCTCGTTTTTATTGTTCTTTTTGCATTGAATTACACTATTTTTCAGTTCTAACTCACTCTCTTCATTAATCTCTCTACATAACTCTACTCAAGGGTGTTAGTGACCAATTTTGGTGCTAACAAAGTCGTTGATAATGACGAAACTTTTTCACTCGTATCCATACTTAAGTCCATTCAGATTATGCTAGCTATCGCTGCATTCTATGACTATGAACTATGGCAAATGGATGTAAAGATGACTTTTCTAAATTGTGATTTAGAAGAAACCGTTTCTATGTCTCAGCCCAAGGGTTGTGAGGTCAGCGAGAGTGAGGGCAAGGCTTGCAAACTATTAAAGTCTATTTATGGACTTAAAACAAGCTTCAAGGAATTAGAACAAGTGTTTTGATAAAATAATCAAATAGTTTGGATTTTATCAGAACATAGAGGGAGCGTGCGTATATAGAAAGGAACAAGGCATCGTTATCGTATTTTTAGTACTTTACGTCGTTGATCTATTATTGATTGGCAATGACACTTTGTTGTTGCAATCAGTGAAAGTTTAGCTTTTCAAGAACTTCTCCATGAAGGATTTGGGAGAAGCAGCTTATATACTTTGTATAAAGATCTATAGAGATAGAGTTAAGGGGCTGTTGGGATTGTTCCAATCCCTATATGTAGATACCATACTGAAAACGTTCAGTATGAAGAATTCTAAGTGTGGAAATATTCCAACACAATCTGGAATCATCCTCTCTAAGAAGGACGTTCCTCATATCAATGAGAAGAAAGAGCAATTATTATTTAAGAGTTGCTGATTCCAAGCAATCTAGAAATGTTCCAAGGAAGAAACAATTGTTGATTTCACGATGGAGGTCGAATACATCGCCCTCAATGAAGTAACAAAAGGGGTAGTTTGGATGTGCAAGTTTTTGAATGAGCTCGGAGTGATTTCAGATATCGAGAATCCTATAGCATTGTCATTGATAACAATGCAGCGATACAAATTGTAAAGGGCCCAGAGCACACAAGAAGTCATGACATATTCTTCATAAGTTCCATGCAATTAGAGAGTTTGTTGAGAAGAAAGAATCAAGATACAAAGGGTAGATACTAAGGATAACACAGTAGATCCATTTACTAAACGCCCAGCTCGGCTCGCTCCCAAGTGCTAGTGGGAGATTGATAGAATTAGGGGTATGCCCTAAAGGCAATTTTGTAATGTCTTGTAAATTATTTAACTCTGTAATCAATTTTCGTTCGTAATAAAGGGTTTTTCTTTATGTTATATATTTATTAGAATGTGTTATACATATTAATTGTATAATTAAAATATATTTAATAGAAAATCCCTAAATGATGTATTTGTGATAGTAATTACAAATGGTTGTAATCATGGGTATTGTATCAAAGTATTATAAAACACGTCATTTTAAATGTTCGTAATCAAGATGCATTAAGACTAGATATCGATGTATTCCTTGAGACAAGAATATATTGCGCTTTCCAAACGTTAGGCAGTGGATTACTCATGACTACTGGGGGCACCTAGAGTTTACATACTGATAATTATTGGATAACTATGGAATGACTCATTTGATAGTTTTTTGTTGGTTAACATAACTAAGGTCAAACAGAAAATATATCGATGTGGCTAATTTACACGGTTTTCTCGACTTGAGAATATTATCGATCTTCAACATGAAAGCTTTACTTTAATTATAGTCAAATTCATGGCAAGACGTCCATCGAGTGACCATAGTTTGGTCGCGTGGAAGTATAGGAAGTGAACCACCGTTCAAGAGAGGATTCGCCTCCTTATTTATATGAGGTTAGAATCACGGTCAACTCAAGTCAAACCAAAGTCAAAATCTCTGGTTAGAGTAGCGTGGTTAATAATAATTGTTATTATTGAACCAAGGACTTTGTGTTTGAAATATAGACTTGAATATGGATGATGTTGAAATTTTGACCACTACAAGATTCCATAAATCCAAAGTATATAATAATTTTAATAAAGAGAATTGGTGTACATAAAAGTCATGATTGGGTAACGCTTGATAAAGTGAAATTTGATTTAAGTGAGCAATAAATTTAGCCAAAATGTCACACTACCTACTAAGTGACATGTCAAAATCAACATTCGAATAGTTCGATGTTAATCGTTGATCAAATTTACACCTCACGAGTCACACAACCGGAATGATGAAATTCCTTTGGACCAAATGATTTAGTTTATAACTGTTATAATTAATTAAATTAATTAGTATCTATGAAATATTAATTATAAAATTATGAATATGATTTGAGGAATAAATATTATTAACTATATTAGTTGTATATATACCGAACGATATGTGATATCGATAAGCAATTAAATTAGATTCAATTAATAATATTTATTTAGGCTTATATGGGATATTAGCCCATGATGATAGGTTGATAGTTTTGGCTATTATGAGGGCTATGGGTGGTGGCTAAAAATAGGTTAGAAAGGTTGAAAATGGACGGCTTAGATTTAGTGAGAATTAGTATGAGATATGATCCATAGCTTTCTCTCTTTCGTCCACTATTTAAGGACCTCTGACCATAATTGTTTAAAAATATTTTTGCTGCTACTATCCCCTTTTTTTGCTGTCCAATTTCATCCCCTAGGAGCTCAAGAAAATCCAACTCAAATCAATTAAAAAGACAATTACTATTTGATAGTCAAAGGTCCAAAGTTCAAGGATTAACAGTCTACCGAATCGAAAAGCTTTCAAAGGAGAGAGAGTTCATCATTACTAGGTGTGCTTCAAGGCATTATTTTTAGGTATGTTTTTACTATATTATATGGTTTATAATTTCTGAACAATATTTTATTATTCATATATATTATTACTATATTGTTAGTTAGGTGACGATTTTTATATGTATTGATGTTGTTACGTACTAGGCTGGTTATATGTATGTGTTCATTTAATTTTTTTCTACATAGTGATCAAATATGCACAACCAAACATTTTATTTATAATAATAATTATTTTATTAATTGACATATATATATATTAATTAATTATAATTGTATGGTTTGTATTTAATTATATCATCATTTCATGCTAGTAATTGAAAATATATTTTATACATGTATATTTACATTGATTCTAATTTTTGATAGCCGTAATTTTTTTTAAATGATTATTTACTGGTATTTAATATTATTTAAATCAATACACTATCTAAATAATTATATAAAATAAAATATATTTTGAAAATAAACTTTTAAATTTTATAAAATTATTTTATCTTGAAATAAATTTTCTTCCAAAGTATGAGAATTTAAACATAATTTCTATATTTTTAAATTTTAATTTTATATACGGTTGAAAATAATTAATTAATAAAAATAAATTTTGACCAAGAAAAATTATGGAAATTTTTCCAAACTTCAGAATATCATGCTTGATTTTCTAAAAATTTAAGTTTTGAATAATATTTTTCAGAATTTTATGTTAATATTTTATTATTTTTTGACCAATTAACCAACTTATATATATATTAATATAATAAAATTTCGTTGTGATGTGCATATAATATAGAAGTGTTTAAAAATTAATAATAATTTTTTTAATATAATTCTATTAATATATACAAATATCTAAGTATATATATATTTAGATATTATAAATATGCTTATATATAAAAATTATTTTGTCTTTGTAATATATACATACATACATATATTAGTTCATAATTAAAACAAGACATCCATATTATGTGTGCGTGTGCATATAAATTATCTTAAGATTGATTACAATAATACATATGTATATACATAATTGATATTTACTTATATATAAGCTATATATATATACGTGTATGTACGTACGTACGTAGATTTATAATTTTTATATAAGTAACAAATTTACATACATACATATAATTCGATAACATACAATACATATCGGATGAGTTAACATGTCTATTGCTATGTAAATCCAGAAATCTATATACGGTCTTGTTATGTTATATCTTGCACAAGCACCATGTTACATATGCACGCATATACACATATGTATATGATACATATGTGTACTTATATATGCTTAGAATATAAATAAAATATATAAATTTAAATAAAATAAGATATTTTATTCAAATAAAATTTAGAAGTGTTCTAAATAAATTAGATTTTACAGGTCTAATATAGATCCAATAAGGAAAAATTTTTGAAATTTACTCGTAGCTTCCACCGTAGGTTTGCCCACTTCTAACAAGTTCTTGGGTGTGTTGCACGTATGATAATTTAAGGTAAGCTGCAATACTATGAAAGTATGATTATGGGAGTTAGAAGAACTTCTATGGATGAAGTTGTAAGTGGGTTTCAGTTTTGCAAAGTTTCCAGTCATTATGGTAAGTTACTACAATGAATAATGATATATTTGAATAATTTGTTAGTATGATTATGTGGGTCTGGAGCTGTTATCTTTCAAGAAAGAGTAGTGGAATAGGTTGTGAACAATTGATTCATTGAGTGCTCTCCTCAAACTTAGGAGCATTCTTTATCTAATTTTCACTTTATCATTTTATCAAATTTATGTCTTTGCTTGGCTTTTGATTAAAATATGTGCTTATAACATTTTCTGTATTTATCATATAACATACACACACACACACACACGTATGTATGTATAACTTGAGCATCATATAAACAATTAAGCTTTAAAACTAAGATTAAACATTTAGCTCTTAAGGATATTTTTTTTTACCAAAATCATGTTTTTCTAAATATGTTCATTTGATGCTTTTTGTATGTTTGGCTTTCAAATAAAAGGATAAATCAATTCTGCTTTAGACATGAAAATTTGAACTTAGAAGCATTTTTGATTTAAAATGTAAAAGATGCATTTTTCACCAAAACACTAAATAAGGTCAAAATTATTCTCATACAGCAAACACGTAAGAAAAATATACAATAGTAATCCCAAGTAATAAGTGGGACATAATTCATTCTTCGTTGGAATGATCGGCATAATTAATTTTTTAAATTTATAAGAATGCTATCTTTCTGAAATAAAAAAATAAAAAAAAATCAAAATTTAAAAAAGATGACCTGAATAAAAAGATTATTCAGATGAACTTGCTATGAGTAAATTCTCTCAAACATATCAAATGAAGTGTATAAAAATGACATAATAAACAATAATTATGAGAGAATAATGGCATTCATTCCTTGAATAAATATCTAGAAAAGTGCATATAATATTTCCTCCATAACAAGCGTAAATAGTCTTCTGCTGGAAACTACGAATTCCTTGTTAGTTAAAAGAACATAGTAATTCTTGATTAGAACAACCATCGCTAACTCCTCCTTTCCTCAAAAATTCGTAAACTTCACATACATCGAGAAGAAAAATTCCACAATGGACACCCACAGATGCGATCTGAACTAAAACATCAGGACACAACTCAAATATCACAACACTGCCTAATAAGCTTGACTTCTTCTCTAAAATCAGCATGAGCTTGTATATATTGGTCACGGATATGTATCTTTCCAAGATTCAAAGTCAATTGAGATATTAATGACTTATGGTACCCATATTTCATGCGGGGGCTACACCAACCTCATTTTCATATATCATTAACCTTTTATTTTCCTCTAGTGCATTGAATTTCCATTTTCAAGATGTTACAATAAATTTTCAAGCAAACTAGAATAATAGGTTGACGTATTTACAATAGACATGATGACCATAAGTGTTTAGTAATCATATGATGTAGTAGATAACAAAATATAACATGATATAGCCCCATAATAAGTTTCATGTCTAAACCGTGGATGATGTTTAGGAGTGGGACCTTGCTCTAGGGTTGTAGGTAGTGAAAGGAATAAAGCTTATAGTGTTAGTAATGTCTTTAATGGAACTCAGATTTATTGCTATCAAACATGTGCAGTTAAATTGAAACCATTTGCTTCAGTACTGAATTCACATAAAAAGAAAGAGTCGGAGAGGTGTTTTCTTGAGTTTATTCTTGAATTTGATGGCCTTATGACTCTGAGCTATATGCATATTCTGGCTAAAAGCAACTTCAGTGTGTTATTGCTCGCATTTTGTGACAATCTCGTTCTCTTTATAAATATCAACCACCTTTCATTAGCTAATAACATAGTCTTAAGTCGGCATCATATGCAAATGTATAAGAAACATCTAAAGGCCATTAAAAAAATATCAACATGAGAATGCAGCTCGGCTATCTACATACAAAAGAGCACCCTATCACCAAGTAGTTACACAACACTAACATATCATAAATGATTAATATTCATGTGTTTACTATAAACATATCATAGAGTTTTTGATCAACAATCGATATTGTATAGCAAGGGATAGACATGTTATAACCTCACTTATACCATCCTTGGAATAATTTAAAGTACTATGTGTTGATCTTTTGATACGACAACCACAATGATTTATACACTCATTCCCATTCAAAATCAAATTGGAAAAGTAATTCTTTAAATCTACCATCATAAAAAAGAGCTAGTATTTAGTAAGCTAAAGAAATTTCTATGAACTGAAGTTTCTATTTCCAAGACGAGGGGAAAATTTTATGCACTTGTACTTAATATATGTTATGCTTTAAGAGGTTTAAGTTATATGCATTTATATTTTTAATATAAACAAAATTATATGCATTTGTATTTTTTGTAAACATAAATGATTTTACGTTTTGTAAATGAATATATTTATTTTTGGTAGTAATACTAATGGTAATAATTTTTGTTTTTGTTGATGTTTTCATTTATACGATTATTTCTGTAATTATTATCAAATCCATGTAAGTTAGTTACCTCATCATGCCTTACACGGTATCACCTTGCACATTATGTGTACGCATGTAAAGATCCTTAATAATTTCCTCTCGGTGTGTTTGAGGCTTTAAGTAGAAAATAGCATTTTGTATTTTGTAACTTCAAGCCAATCCATATATGCAACAACCTGAAATACAATGACAAGAATCATGTGTAATCCCAAAAAATATTTGAGGTTACAAATCATAGGATAGACACAGATGTACAACAACAAATGAAGCTAACGAATCTTCTCCAAGTGGTGGATGTGTGACATGAGCACCTTAAATTATTGTAGGCTTATCAGTTACAAGAGGAGTCCTCCCAACAAATGCATCTACTAATACTATATTTCAACCTCCAAACTGCAAACTAATTTAATTTCATTAACTAAAGGTAGAAGGATATTTAGATCAAAATTTTCAGTTATGGCCTACGAAAAGAATATTACACTAACCTTCATGTTAACTTTCAAGGCCACGTTTTCCATGTGTTGATCTTTTCAAGCATGGGCATTCATTCTTTGGTAAGAAAACATTTAGACAATATCCCTATCTTAGTTTCACAAATTTGCTTGATCCTGCCTGAGTAATACAAACTTGCTTGATCCTTAAATTGTAATGCTCTTCAATGTTTAAGGTAAGAAGAAGTGAAGGTTAAGGTTCTATTTATATCATATTTGTAAGATGCTTGCCACTAGTCCATCAGAATTAATAATTTCATTCAACTAAAATAATTTCTGTATAAATAAAGTGTAATTTATGGAAAAGGTTAAATCATTTTGTCACTTTAAATAAAACACCAAATTCTTCTTTATAAAAACATTTTTTATTTATACTTACTTTATATTGCTCAAAATATGGTTGAACTAAATTTTGGTGGAGTATAACAATGGTATGAAACCTTAAAATATAAATACACTCGCTTTTGTTAAATTATTTTTGAAAAGATAAATATATCTTTCATTATATTTGTAGTTCTATACAGAATGATTAATCATTTTATATGAGATAGAAAATAACATTTGAATCGTACATCATTTTACCAATAATAAAACTGTCTCTTTGCAAAAAGCATAAAAAGTGATCATCTTTTTGCTAAAACGACATCAAGAGGCATATTTTATTGTGGACAAAAGAGAATACCATATAAATGTAAAGAAGAAAAATAGTATGAAACACTAAAAGCACAATAACAAGAACCACTATGAATTATTGTTCCAGATGACCGCACAAAGCAAGCTTGTGTTTTTGCATCACGAAATATCGTATATTTTATAACTTTCACATAAACCCAAAAGGTTTATTTACTAAATCAATAGGCAGAAAAGATAAGAAAAATGCGATGCTTTGTTAATTTACACTAATAACATTGTCATCGTTGTGAAATATATAATAATATCTTTTGCACCGCTCCCATAATGATAAATCTTTTTTTCTCGTTCATAAAATCTTTTATCATTTTTCATTAAGTTATATTTTTAGCCTTTTTCAAAATGATAAATTCTTTTACTTTTTTTCATAAATCATTTTTTTCCCATCAAGATGGATTTTTTAATCAATTTTCATAAGAGATAGATTATTGTATTCTTTTTCCATTAAGATGGTTCTTGTATCCTTTTTCAAAAGATATTTTTTTTAATAATGATGAGACATACTCTATAGCATTTCATCTACAACAAATTTACTCATCTTATACGTACGATAAAAGAATTATCTTTATGAAACTGAAGTAGATGTTGAATAAGACACAAAAAACTTATAACTCAAAAAAATTAATATTAGTTTGATAAAATATTATAGAAGGTACATCATTAAAGATGAAAGACAAAATACAAAAAAGTATTACTCGTTGCATATTTTCATCTAAGCTATACGATTAATTACTTTTTTTATTAAAAAAAAAGTAACAAGTGATAAATTTTATTATATTGGTAATTACTTGTTTAGTAGTTGAATACTATAAACGAATGAAAAAAGATAAATGTTCGTCTTTACACCACATATTTTATGTTAGAAGTAAATAACCTGATTAAATGAAATGATAAATATAGTTATCTTTTGTCTAAAACCATAAAAGACCAAATTTATAACTCCATATTTTGTTATCCGTTTGAGATAACTTTCAACAAACATTAAAAGATAAAAGATAATATAGAGGTAAAATATAAAATATAAAAGGCAAAAGATAAAAGGTAAAAGGCAAAAGGCAAAAGGCAAAAGGAAAAGGATAAACGATAAAAGATAAAAGGAAAAGATAAAAAGGTAAAAGATGAAAAGCTAAATACTATAATTCATTTATATTGAAACATAAACAAAATATATTTTTAATTGAATATTGAAGCATAAACCAAAATAAAATGAAAAGGATAAAAATGTTGACCTTTAGAAAATTTAAATTTTGCTAAAAACTTTTCCTAATTCTTTATCAGAGGTTATGAAGTTAAGAAACGAGGTAAACAAGAATTACTATAATGAATAAAAAATCAATAACTTTACTAAATGTGTTATCTTATCTAGGTTGAAGCATCATCGTGAATAATCATATTATATGATTAATGATACAGTGATGTGAAATCTCATACAAAACAATGATTAAGTAGCATCGTGTACCTAATTTGACAAATAGTTGCTAATACTGTTTCCATAATTCTAGATAATCACATACACATACATACATATATATTAAATATGAAATGTGTACTATCAAGAAAATCAAAACCTTAATAATTATAACAAAAAGTAACATCGTCATTTTTACTACTCATCCGGCTAAGACATTTAACTATCACATAATAGGTCACTTGTACCATCAAATACTTGTTAGTGTAAAAAAAATGTTATGTTCACTGTTAGGGTGTCACGCATTATACGTGCGTCTAGTGCATATGTTGGAAAGAAGAATAGTCTCATATCGTGAAAATTAATGGATGTAGAGTGGTATATATATGAGTTTGGTTGCATGTAATAACAAGAGATTTCTTTTGTTAAAGGTGTTGACCAAACTCTGTATTGCCCACACGGAGGATGTGCAGATGGATCATAGAACTTCAGTATGGTATCAGAGCCTATGGCAATGCCTAAGACAATGGACAATGCGTAAGAGATCTGTAAAAGTGTAGGCTTAAGTAGTCAGACTTAAGGTGGAGCTAGATCATGCTACATAGAACCTGGTAGAATGGCATACGAACAGAGTCCTGTTATGGTGCAGGTATCATGTTGGCATAATGGAAGACACATGGACGGGTGCGAGCCAAGGTGGAGATTTGTTGAAATTCTAGGATCCGTCCATTACTCACATGTAATGCGAGACATCCCAATAAATCTCCACCTTGGCTCACATTTGTTTATGCGTCTTTAGCTACGCCAACTTTGATGCCTACACCATATTGAAACTTCATCCACACGCCATTCTACAAGAAACTACATACCATGGTATAGCTCCACCTTAAGTTTGACTACTTAAGCCACTGCTGACCACCATGATTTACAGATCTTTTGCACATTGTCCACTGTTTTAGGTATTACCTTTGACTCTGATACAGCGTTAAATTTCTAGGATTCGTTCACACATCTCTCCGTGGAGGCAACATATGGTTTGGTCAACACCTTTTAACAAAAGGAATCCCTTGTTGTTACATGCGACCAAACTCATATATACCACTTCACCTTCATTATTTTTCACGATGTAGGACCATTCTTCTTTAATATGCACCCATAACCCATACGCAATGCGAGACACTCCAACAAATCTCTACCTTAGCTCGCATCCATCCATGCATCTTCCACTATGCCAACATAATGCCTAAACCATATCGAGACTTTGTTCATGTGTTATTCTATCAGATCTTACATACCATGATCTAGCTCCACCTCAAGTTGGACTACTTAAGCCTACACTACTATCCACCATGGTTTGCTGATCTCTTGCACATTGTTCATTGTCCCAGGCGTTACCATCGGCACTGATACTATGTTGAAGTTTTAGGATCCACCCGCACATCCTTCGATGGGGGTAACAAAGAGTTTAGTCGACATCTTTTAACAAAAGGAATCCCTTATTGTTACATGTGACCAAACTCTGTGTTGCCCCCATGGAGGATGTATGGACGGATCCTAGAACTTCAACATGATATCGAAACCGATGGTAACGCTTAGGACAATGGATACGCAAGAGATCTTTAAATCATGGTTGTTAGTAGTATAGGCATAAGTAGTCAGACTTGAGGTGGAGCTATACCACGGTACCTAAGTTCGGGTAGAATGGCACATGGATAAAGTCTCAATATGATACAACATCAAAGTTGGCATAGTTGAAGATGCATGAATGGATCCTAACCAAGGTAGAGATTTGTTGGAGTGTCTCGCATTGTATATGGGTAACGGGTGCATGTTGGAAAAAAGAAGTCTCGCATCATGAAAAATAATGGATGTGGAGTGGTATATATGAGTTTGGTCATATGTAATAACAAGGGAATCCTTTTGTTAAAAGATGTTGACCAAACTTTGTGTTGTCCCTATTGAGGATGTGCAGACGGATCCTAGAACTTTAACATGGCATCGGAGCCGATAGTAACGTCTAGGGCAATGGATAATGGACAAGAGATCTGTAAATCATAGTGGCTAGTAAGTAATTAGATTTAAGGCGAAGCTAGATCATGGTACGTAAGATATGGTAGAATGATACATGAAAAAAGTCTTGATATGGTACATGCATCGAGTTGGAGTAGTTGGAAGAAGCATGGATGGATGTGAGCCAAGGTGGAAATCTGTTGGAGTGTCTTGCATTATGTATGGGTGATGAGCGCATATAGAGAAAAATTGTCCTACGCCGTGAAAAATAATAGAGTTGGAGTGATATATATATGGGTTTGGTCGAATGTAATGACAAATGATTCATTTTGTTTTAAGGTGTTGGTCTAACCATATGCTGCCCCTATAGACGGTATACAGACGGATCCTAAAACTTCAGCATTCATAGAATTATAGCTTACGATATAAGAGTAAAACACATTACTATTATCTTTAGAAATAAAGATAAAACTTAATGGATATAACACTAAATAGACTTAAAACACTTGGTTGAACAAAAAAATGTAAAAGAACAATATATGAAATTATTAATGCTTTTATCTTTGTAAATTTAAGTTATTTTACGAATAGATAAAAATTTAACTAAATCAAATGATAAAATATAGTTATATTTATTTAGAACCATAAAAGTTAATCTTATAACTTCATATTTCATTTTTATTGAATTAGACCATAATTACGTTTAATTCAAATTAGGTTTAACAAAATTGAACGGTTAAAACTTGAATTACATTTAACTTATATTGAATGAGTATCGGTTTAAAAGATTAACATTAAAAAAAATCACAAAGGATATTTACCGAATCAGTACTTTAATTAAAAGTAACTTGTACTAAATCAGTATCTGTTTACAAAATTAATATCAAAACCTTTCATAAAGACTATTTACCGAATCAATACTTTAAATGAAGTAACTAGTACTAAATCAATACTAAATTATGTTTATATCAAAATTTTCTAAATTAAAAAGTGTAAATTAATATCTGAAGTCGTGTGATAGATATCGAGTGTTGATTTGAGTTGATGGATGAAGATTCGAAATCTTTTGAGGCTGAAATCGGTGAAGTTAAGTTGGTTTTGAAATAAGGAAGAAACCTTAGCTTGTCGAGCAGCAAGATAAAATGAGACAGATGGAAGCAAGCATGAAACAAGGGGAAATAAACTAACTTCAATTGTTATGTCCTACAAACTCAACTCTTTTATTAATGACCTGCAAACTTATTATGTTGGGCTGTGAGGCCCTTCCACTAAAAAACCATAAATATACATTCACATATCATATGCTATAATTTTTGCAAATATCTATTGTTTAAATCTAAATTATTAAATTACAATAACTATGTACATGGAAATATACCGTTTTGGTTTAATTCAAATTTGTAAGAGGGTTTTGTGCATTAATGTAACCTTTTGTTGTCAAACTTTTCTTTGATTGAAATCATTCCTATTAATGTTTATTCTAGATTTCAAATTATTTAAAACAACTAATAGGTTTTCACTTTATAAATAATTAAATAAATATGTATGCATATATTTCATTAATCAAAATTTAGACAACAAATGCGTGTGTAAATTTGGTTGATAAGTTATAAATGTATTTAAGGTATTAATTATTGTAATTAAAGAGAGAGATAAATGAAAGGTTTATTTTTCTTAATATTGTCATATCTTCTTTTTATTAATTGTATAGGGTAAGAGAGGGAAATAAAAAAAATTCTTCTTTAAATTCATTTATACATGTTTCATTTACACATATATAGACTACTTAAATACCGCACTTACACTTCACACAAATGAATGTATTTGATACATTCATTGTATACCTATAAGTTTAAGTTATAGTTAAATCTCCATTTTAACAATTTAAACAAAATGAGATTTTATTTGAAATTTTATTAGAATTGGATCTAATATACATCTAGACTTCATAAGCCAAATAAAGATCAAACATGGTAAAAAAATGAGAATTTCTCATTTATTCAGCAGTTGGCTGACCCGGTTCTAACAAGCTATAGGTCGGTGTTTAAGTACTTAAAATTTGAGATTTTTCATTAATCCCTGGTAGAGAAATGGTTATACGTTATCATATATTCAAGGCACGTTGAGTGACAATGAGGATTATTTGATGAATGTTATGTTTGTGTAACAATCCAGAATTTCAATCATTCAAATTTCGAATATTTAATTGATTTAAATATTGAAAAGTTAATGTTATAAGTTAAATAAGTTGAATTTTAAACATAGCAATTTATTGGGTAACTAAATTATTATATTTAATATTTGAAATGGTATAAATAATTGAATCTTGAATTTAATATGATTAAAAATGACTTTGAAAGTTGAATTAATTTCTATTTGAACAAGACCGAAGATAGTAAACTTTTAAATTGGATTTAAAAATGATTTAACTAATTTTGAAAATTACTCGTTTTAATTAAATAATCTTAGATTTCGATGATACCAGTTTCATTGGATCCGAAATAGTGAATTATTATATACTATCAAATTATGTGGCGATCAGACGTATCGTTTGGTCGTGTGAGTTTGAAACGCGTAGAGATTAATTAAAGGAATTTATATTAATATAATTCGATTTTGAAAAGTTAGCTTATGTATATGATGGAATTGGCTTTCGATATATATTCCAATTTGTTCGGAATATGGGTATAACATATAGAATGCCAGATAGCACGTTTCGTTTGAAGTTTGAAATTTTCATGGATGAATAGTACGTGAAATTTTCTATAAAAGGCCATTCATTCTATTCATTTGCAAACCCTAAAACTTAGCCGCTATTTCCCAAAACTTCCATCCAATAGCCACGACAAATCGAAGCCTCTAGAAGCCAAATCGGCCTTCGACTTCAACTAGCAAAACATAAAGCACGTCGATACGAAGCTATCTAATGGTTGGATCGTCGAATCATCGACCACGGTAGCGATAGAGTCTTGCATTTGTTGAGCAGATCGAGTGGATTTTAGGGTTCGACAAGCGGCGAGCGTGGTGGTTGAGGGCGGAGGGGAACAGTGGCGCGGTAAGGCGCAGTGGTCGGCATCATTGTGGTTAAGCGATCAATGATTAATAAAAAGAAAAAAAGAAAAAGAAATAAGTCGAGCTTGGCTTGGTAGTGTTGCACGCATGAAGAAGATAGGTTTATTTTTTAAACCTTAATTAACTAAATTAATTTTAAATTTGATTATTCAAATGTTAATAAACTCATATCTTACTCATACGAGGTCCGAATCGAGTGCGATAAGTCGTAGTGCGATCGTATCGATGAAGGTTACGTTATGGAATTAGATTAAATAGATTTGGAGCTAGTTGGAATTTTAGCTTCAATTTTAATTCAAAATGGAACGTTTGGCGACTATTAAAAATCAAGGTGAGTTAATCTCACATTTTTTGTTAATCAGAAATATTTTTAGTCGATAGAAATTATCCATTGGATGTTTGGATATTTATTATTGATAGTTATTAACTGTTTAGATAAATTAAATTATATTATTGGTTGGATATATTCCCGCCCTGAAATGGATGAGACCCTATTACGTTCCCATGTAAGAGTTGATGACCATTTGTATACGAATCCCACCTCGAAGTGATTGATTTATATTTTTATGATTATATAATATATGTGATGCAGGGGCTCCAGCATGATTCCTCACACTGTTGATTTTATTTTTCATATATATTGTGACATATGATGAGTTGCATGTCATATTGGATGCCATGAACATGATTTTTCTTTTTAGTGCTTTAGTGAAATTGGGCCTTATATTTTGGTATTTTAAGATACCATAAAATAGTGATTAATTTTAAAAAGAAATTTCCAAACGATTTTGAAAATTATATATGTTTTAACTAATTAGTCCTGAATTATTTGAAGGAGTAATTTTTAAAATCAAAGGTAAGATTTTTGGATATTATAATTTAATAGTTTTATGAAATATTTTAAAAAGAGATTTTGAATCATGAATAAAAAAATTAAAAACTTTGAGAATATGGCATACTTTTATAATGAAGGGATATGGTTTTAAAAAGGAAATAGAAATATTTTGATATAATATTTATTAATCATATTGGTATAAAGTGATATATATGAATATAGGTACATATATTATACTTTATTCATAAATGTGAAATTTATAAAGTGGATAATTTATAAGAGTGGAATTTTTACAAAGGAAGTGAAGATTTGTAAAATCGTATATTGTTAATAAAAGTATGAATTTATAAACAGGTTTTATAAATTAAAGGAAATTATTATCATTTAATAAATTGGTGAAATAAATCAAATGGTGGATTTATTGTAAGATACAAAATGATACTTTAGAAATAGTTGGCTCTATTTTGAGAATTGAAGGCGAGGATAAGTTTGGAATTGTAGGATCTAGATTAATCCTAGAGGGGGGGTGAATAGGGTTATTGCAAATTTTCTCGAATTTAAACGCAAAACAAACTACAGAAATAAATATGCTGAAAAGTAAATCACACACAAAATTTACCCAGCTTCGGCAACCCCTGCTTACTGCTGCATTCCCAGATTTCTATTAGAATTAAACAGTATCCCGCTTACAAACACTCTAACAGACTCGCAAACCCTGCTCCCGCTTACAAACACTCTAATAGACTCGCTCCCCCTGCTCCGCCTATAGAGTTCTGCAAACTCGCAAACCCTTACTCCCGCCTATAGAGTTTTGCAAACTCGCACACCCTGCTCACTGAACTAATTCTAACTAGACAATCTGACACTACCTACAACCTAGGCGGTGATTTACTAAAACTTGAACCTTAAAAGATAATTTAAAACAAACAAAAAACAATTTAAAACATAAAAACCCTAAAATATAAACTAAGTCCCCTTTTAAAAAAAACCCTTTTTTTTATAAAAACAAAGCCGACCCTCTTGTGTTCTTTTACCCGATCCTCTTCTATTTTCTATGAGAGAAAAAAATTGCGGCTTTGATTCTTCGTTCGATCTGAATTAGGGCTTTTGTTCAAATTCGATTCTCTGGTTGCTGCATTGCTCTTGCTCGCTGCTTCTCTGATGATCGCTTTGTGAAATTAGGGCTTGGTTGCTTTGAAACGATCGAATCTGATTTTTCTTCTGGTATGTTATCTGTTGCTTTCTGAATTGATTACTTGAATTAGATTGTTCTTTTTTTCATTGCTTAGCCGATGATGAACTTGGGTAAATATTTGGATTTGATTCGGTTTTCCCACACCCCCCTTTCGATGATGGTTTGGGTGACATATTTATATGGATTCTGAAACCCTATAATTCATTCGTATTAATTTGATACTTTCCTAATTTTCGTTTTCCTGATATAGTGACTTACTTGATGCATACGATCTTGATTTTCAAACGTTTGATTTTACTTGAGTCATACGAAACAAAATTTCCTCTTTTAATTTCTGACTTTTTCAAAGATACGCATTTGAATTTCTTGACTTGGTTATCTCTGCACTTTTAATCTTTCGACTTTTGATTGCCACTGCTTCGGCCATCTTTGTGATTTGCACTTGCACACTTGCTCTTGTTGGATACGCACACGAGTTGGCGAGGCAGTGCACACGTGTATGAATGTACACGTGTGTATTGCAGCTACTTATGATTACCTGTCCCTGATAGGAATACAAGTGTATATATCTATGTGCACGACTTTGTGTGTGATGAATTCAAATGTAAATGATGACAAGCAACCCAAACAACTGAGGCACCAATAAAAAAACAAATTTACATTTTTGCAAATTCAAATTTTTTTATTTTCAGATTACTGCTGTAGTTGCTAATTATACAGGTACACAGGAGACAGGACAAGAACTGGAGCTGGACAATGTAGATAGATGCAGATTAAATGTACAGTGTTGTGTGTTGTAGTGAGAGAAAATATGAATATGAAATGTATAAACTAGTGTATGTATATAGAGAGATCTGAAAAACTTTGTACTGTATAAGTGTTGAATTGAAATATCATATTGAATAAAAATACTGATTGAATTAATAAATTCTTTGCAATAGTATTATTGTTCAATATGAATATTTATTCCTATATGTATATAGTACAATCTGCAAACACATATATAAATTGATATATATATTTGTTATCATCAAACAAAAATTCACATCAAACAATCTCCCCCTTTTGATGATGACAAACATATATATTAAAGATTTTGAAATTCCAATAAATGTGTTTGAACATGAAATATTTAGCTCCCCCTATATGAATGCTTCCCCTACAACTGAGACAACTCCCTATTTAGAAGATTTAGAAAATTACAGAAGAATAAAAGAACTAAAGAAAAATTAACTAACAACATTTAACAAATTTGTTGAAGTATTCCAAAAAATATTTACTTCCTTATCAAAATCTTGTTCTTCTCCCCCTTTTGTCATTATCAAAAGACTGACAAAAACCAATGGAACAGTAGGAACAAAAAATAATATATCATAACGAGATAACAATTTCCACATTGTAGAGAATGGATCGATGATTCGGTTTTTGTATAATAAGAAGAGAGATATTTTAAAATTAATTTGACATTTAAGCAAAAAAAAAAGCACTTACTAACCACGCATAACCATAAGGACTTTTAAATGGGATTAGCAGTTACTTATTAGTCTAAGCATCCGGACTTTTAAGTGAGACTAGAATACTTAGTTACCATACTCCATCCATGCATAACCATAATGACTTTTAAATGAGAATGGAGTAATGATAAAAATAATTCACTCACATGCTCCATCCATGCATAACCATAAGGACTTTTAAATGAGAATGGATGCATGAGAGTTGTTATTATTATTATTATTATCATTTTTTCTTTTATTTTAAAAAATAATCCACTCTTCTCATTTTACAAAACCATTATGAACGATAGAAAGATGGTAGAAATAGAAATGGTCGTGGAATAAGTTACCAAGTTAATTATATTATGTAATATCCAATACTGAATACCATATTCGAATCAATCTTTGGATAGTATCCAAAACTGGTTTGAATCCTAGAAATTGAAGTTGGAAGTATATATCCAAGAATATTTCAACTAAAAAATGGAAAATGATTAGTCAATTTCTATAATCCCCAAATCCAAACGTAATCTGGAAAATCTGTCTTCGGGGAGGGATTTTGTGAAAATATCAGCAAGTTGAACCTCGGTTGAAATATGTTCAATGCAAATATCTTCCTTAGCAATGTGATCTCTAAGAAAGTGGTGTCTCGCATCAATGTGTTTTGTGCGTGAATGATGAACAGGATTATTTGACAAGTCTATTGCACTTTTACTATCACATTTTAATGGAACTTGTTTATAAACTAAGCCAAAATCAGAAAGAGTTTGCATCATCCATAAGATTTGAGCACAACAACTTCCTAAAGCAATATATTCTGCTTCAGTGGTGGATAGAGCAACATAATTCTGTTTTCGACTTGACCAAGAAACTAATGAATGTCCTAGCATGAAACATGTCCCACTAGTGCTTTTCCTGTCAACCAATGAACCAGCATAATCAACATCAGAATAGCCAACTAAATCAAAATTTTCACAAGAAGGGTACCATAATCCAAATTCGTGTGTGTGTGAAAGATATCTCAAAATTCGTTTAGTGGCTTTCAAATGAGATTCTTTAGGATTAGATTGAAAACGTGCACAAAAACACACAGAAAACATAATATCAGGTCTAGAAGCAGTAAGATAGAGAAGTGAACCAATTATCCCTCGATATTTCTTCTGATCAACAGCAATTCGTTTCTTGTCTTTGTCCAACTTTGTTGATGGGCTCATAGGAGTTCTCAATGGTTTGGAGTTCTCAACTCCAAATTTCTTCAACAGTTCCAACACATACTTGGATTGTGAAATAAAAATATCATCACTGCTTTGCTTGATTTGGAATCCAAGAAAATATTTCAATTCTCCAACCAAGCTCATCTCGAATTTAGCCTGCATGACTTGTTCAAATTTCTCGCACAAGAGTTCATTAGTAGCACCATAAATAATATCATCCACATAAATCTGAACAATCAAAAATTCACTTTCATTATGTAATAGAAACAATGTTGTGTCAGCACTCCCCTTTTTAAAGCCATTTTCCAAAAGATATGTACACAGGCAGTCATACCAAGCTCTAGGAGCTTGCTTAAGACCATATAATGCTTTTTCTAGTTTATACACATGATTTGGAAAATCATGATTTTCAAAACCGGGGGGTTGTTCAACAAAAACTTCTTCTTTCAAATCACCATTTAGAAAGGCACTTTTTACATCCATTTGTTTAAGTTTGAAACCCTTATAACATGCAAAACTTAGTAAAATCCTAATGGCTTCTAACCTAGCCACTGGAGCAAATGTTTCATCAAAATCTATGCCTTCTATTTGGTTATATCCTTTTGTGACCAACCTAGCTTTGTTTCTAATTACATTTCCTGATTCATCAAGCTTATTTTTGAACACCCATTCAGTTCCAACAATTGGATAGTCATTAGGTCTAGGAACTAATTTCCAAACCTTATTTCTCTCAAATTGATTAAGTTCATCTTGCATTGCTAAAACCCAACTTTCATCATTAAGAGCCATTTCAATATAATCAGGTTCAATCTCAGAAATAAAACCACTGTGGCAACAAAATGCACATAAATTTTTATCAAATGACGAGCGAGTGCGTATACCTTCCATAGGATTACCTATAACCAATTCAGGAGGATGAATGGATTTGAACTTCAATCTACCAGCATCAACAGTCCTACTTTCAGCTTTCTCACTAGATGTCCCTTCTTCAATGCCTTCATGATCTACCCCATCGTCAACCGTCTTTTCAGTCGTCCTTTCCGGGTCAGATTCATCGAATTTCACATTGATTGATTCAACAATTGTTTTTGTTCATTTGTTGTATATCTGTAAGCCTTGCTCCTTGTTGAATAGCCCATGAAAATTCCCTCATCAGCCTTTGATTCAAATTTTCCAAGTTGATCACCTGTGTTAAGAATGAAACAAGGACATCCAAATACACGAAAATAAGAAATGTTAGGTTTTCTTTCATGCCACAATTCATAAGATGTTTTGTCAAGTATTGGTCTAATCATTACTCTATTCATTACATAGCACGAAGTATTCACTGCCTCTGCCCAAAAGGTTAGAGGTAGTTTATACTCACTCAACATGGATCTAGCCAATTCCTGTAATGTACGATTTTTCCTTTCAACCACCCCATTTTGTTGAGGTGTTCGTGGAGCAGAAAATTCATGTTTTAAACCATTTTCTTCACAAAAGCTTTCAAATTCCAAATTTTCAAATTCGCCTCCATGATCACTTCTCAAAGTTTTAATTGAAACTCCTTTTTCCATTTTGAACAAGTTTTGCAAATTTTGAGAAATAATCAAAAGATTCAGATTTTTTGGCTAATAAATAAACCCATGTAAATCTAGAATAATCATCAACTAATACATAACAATAACGTTTTCCATTCAAGCTGGCAATTTCATTTGGTCCAAATAAGTCCATGTGAATTAATTCAAGGACCCTTGATGTGCTAACAATGTTTTTAGGGCGAAATGATGATCGACTAAGCTTGCCCAAGGAACATGCTTTACACACTTTATTATTTTTAAATTTCTTATGTGGTAACCCTCTGACTAATTCTTTTGTTTCAAGTTTTTCTAAGAGGCTCATGCTAGCATGTCCAAATCTCTTATGCCATAAAGATGCCTCTTCGTCAATGGCTACCAAACATCTAGAAAGATTTAGATTATCAAACGAAAGTGAGTAAACATTTCCGTTTCTTTTGCCCATAAAAACAATGTTATTAGAAGATTTATCAATGATTTTGCAAGTATCACTATCAAAAACTACATTCATACCTTTGTCACATAGTTGGCTAATAGAAATGAGATTGTGATGCAAATTATCTACGTATAAAACATTAGTCAAGGAAAAAGTACTGTTACCTACTTCACCTTTACCAATAATCTTACACTTGCTATTATCTCCCATGATCACATTTCCACCTTTAAAATTTTCTAGGCTAAGGAACTTCGATTTGTCACCTGTCATATGTCTAGAACACCCTGAATCTAGAAACCATTCTTGTTGCTCCTTAGCCCGCCAACAGACCTCACTAAATTCCTCTGAATTATTATTTGGTGGATTCATGACTCTAGAGTTAAAGAAAGATGACCTGCTCTGATACCACTTGTAGGATCTAGATTAACCCTAGAGGGGGGGTGAATAGGGTTATTGCAAATTTTCTCGAATTTAAACGCAAAACAAACTACAGAAATAAATATGCTGAAAAGTAAATCACACACAAAATTTACCCAGCTTCGGCAACCCCTGCCTACTGCTGCGTTCCCAGATTTCTATTAGAATTAAACAGTATCCGGCTTACAAACACTCTAACAGACTCGCAAACCCTGCTCCCGCTTACAAACACTCTAATAGACTCGCACCCCCTGCTCCGCCTATAGAGTTCTGCAAATTCGCAAACCCTTGCTCCCGCCTAAAGAGTTTTGCAAACTCGCACACCCTGCTCACTGAACTAATTCTAACTAGACAATCTGACACTACCTACAACCTAGGTGGTGATTTACTAAAACTTGAACCTTAAAAGAGAATTTAAAACACACAAAAAAATAATTTAAAACATAAAAACGCTAAAATATAAACTAAGTCCCCTTTTAAAAAAAACCCCTTTTTTTATAAAAACAAAGTCGGCCCTCTTGTGTTCTTTTACCCGATCCTCTTCTATTTTCTTTGAGAGAGAAAAAATTACGGCTTTGATTCTTCGTTCGATCTGAATTAGGGCTTTTGTTCAAATTCGATTCTCTGGTTGCTGCGTTGCTCTTGCTCGCTGCTTCTCTGATGATCGCTTTGTGAAATTAGGGCTTGGTTGCTTTGAAACGATCGAATCTGATTTTTCTTCTGGTATGTTATCTGTTGCTTTCTGAATTGATTGCTTGAATTCGATTGTTCTTTTTTTCACTGCTTAGCCGATGATGAACTTGGGTGAATATTTGGATTTGATTCGGTTTTCCCACACCCCCCCTTTCGATGATGGTTTGGGTGACGTATTTATATGGATTCTGAAACCCTATAATTCGTTCGTATCAATTTGATACTTTCCTAATTTTCGTTTTCCTGATATAGTGACTTACTTGATGCATACGGTCTTGATTTTCAAACATTTGATTTTACTTGAGTCATACAAAACAAAATTTCCTCTTTTAATTTCTGACTTTTTCAAAGATACGCATTTGAATTTCTTGACCTGGTTATCTCTGCACTTTTAATCTTTCGACTTTTACTGTGAATTACTTTAGTTGATTGCCACTGCTTGGGCCATCTTTGTGATTTGCACTTGCACACTTGCTCTTGTTGGATACGCACACGAGTTGGCGAGGCAGTGCACACGTGTATGAATGTACACGTGTGTATTGCAGCTACTTATGATTACCTGTCCCTGATAGGAATACAAGTGTATATATCTATGTGCACGACTTTGTGTGTGATGAATTCAAATGTAAATGATGACAAGCAACCCAAATAACTGAGGCACCAATAAAAAACAAATTTACATTTTTGCAAATTCAAATTTGTTTATTTTCAGATTACTGCTGTAGTTGCTAATTATACAGGTACACAGGAGACAGGACAAGAACTGGAGCTGGACAATGTAGATAGATGCAGATTAAATGTACAGTGTTGTGTGTTGTAGTGAGAGAAAATATGAATATGAAATGTATAAACTAGTGTATGTATATAGAGAGAGCTGAAAAACTTTGTACTGTATAAGTGTTGAATTGAAATATCATATTGAATAAAAATATTGATTGAATTATATAAATTCTGTGCAATAGTATTATTGTTCAATATGAATATTTATTCCTATATGTATATAGTACAATCTGCAAACACATATATAAATTAATATATATATTTGTTATCATCAAACAAAAATTCACATCAAACAGGAATGTTAACCATATTTTTATAAATGGAAAGGAATTTATCCATATGGAAGTAACGTTAAAACGGATGGTGATTGATGTTTTAAGTGATATTTATGAATAAGTGAGATTCATAAAGGAAATGGAGTTCATAAATAAATGGGTTTATGAAAGAAAGTTTTTGTAAAATGGAAAAAGATTTTCAAGTATAGTTTTATAAATATGGGAATGATTGGATTGAAGATTTAAGTATGGATTTTTACCAAGGAAATATTTCATGTTCCAAAAGTTGGTTACTTATATTATTAATATTTAAATTTGTTGGTTAATATTAAATATTTTGAAAGGTTAATTATATAAATTGTTAATATGGTTTGAAATTAGTAATAATGATTGTTAATGATATTTTGGTAATTTGTTATTATTTTTTGTATGGTAAAAATTAACGATTGTTTTATTCATAATGTTTTGAATTATTAATTATTATTTTTAAGATGTTAAAAGTTAATTATTATTATTTATTTATGATGTTTATTATGAATAATTACTATTATATAATAGTGTTTTAAAGAAAGTGATTAGGACTTATTTATGATGTTTTCGAGATTCATAAATAGAGTTTTGTAAACGGACATGGATTTTTATAAAAGGAGCTTATAAAATGGTTTGAAGATTTAAAGGAAGATTATTTACAAGGTAAAGATGTTTATAAATAGATGGTTATTTATAAACGAAATTTTAGAAATGGCTTTATAGATTTATAAAAAAGAGTTTACAAATAGTTGCATGGTTTTAATAAATGACTTGGGAAATAATTTATAAAGGGCTTTAGAAATTTTACAATGGAGTTTATAAATGATTTTAGAAGTTTATAAAAAGGAGATCTTGCTCAGTGTTTGGTAAATATACCTATACCATTGAGATGGGTATATAGATATTTTCTAAGTATTGAAAATATAAGGGTTGTGAATATATCTTTATAAAGGTATTTTGATACAAGCATTTACAATATGACTTTAATTAATGAAAGAGATTAATTAAGGACGCTAGTGGTTGTTTATGTGCTTAACCAATGTTAGTTTTCCTTTGGAAATAAATTCTGACTAGATGTGTGTTTGTTGATAGCTAAATAACCGACTATCAAATATGGAACTAAACATACTTTGGAAATATCTAGGAGAAACATGTGAGTTATGTGGCATAGTCATCTCCAATGATGCTGTATTGTGCATGTAAATCTCGTTTTGTTCTTCTAGGACAATGATAAGGAAATTCGTCCACTAATGGTTAAGAGGTGATCTCTATTCTTATCTTTGACTGTTTATTTCCTAAAGAACCGGAGTTGAGTTTACCGAAAATTGTCGAATGTTGTTCGAAGAGATCGAGATCACATATGTTATCCGAAACCACTTCGATCCAACTATAGCGTTCGAAGTAAAGACATCTTGAAGATGATGGAATTAGAGACGGAGCTCTCAATCATTTCGTTCAGTCCCAGAGCGAACTTGTATGGATGAATGCTGATGTTGCATTGTTGCTTGGAGGGCAGTGTTGGCATTCTAAGTGGAAAGTGCTACATAAAAGGTTGAACGTAGCTTCGAGCCTCATACTCGGAAAATGAATAAAGCAGGGACATCGGCAGGGCTAAGTGGGTCACACCTAAGTAGAGTATGATCATCCCAAATCTAGAGCAATATTCATGTATGCTTGGGGATCCCATTGTGTGGTTGTTGATTGCAATTAATGGGTGATCATATTCGGTGCTACTCTAGAAGGGGGTAGTGCCGGTCCTGGGTAGAAGAGGTACAATGTGTTGTAGCCTCCTATACATTTTATCTAGAGGTATACAGATTCGGTGGGTAGATCCTTACCCTTTCATAGTTGGAATCCATTATCCACTACGAGCCTTCGATTTTGGTTGTAGAATCTAATATGCTGGAATTTAATTAATGTAACAATCGCAACTATGATTGATAAATACTTGTATATTAGGCACTATTATAATATCAGTGGATTTCATATGAAATATTTTGGTTATCATAAAGTAAAAACCCGTCTGTGTTTATGTGCGGCGTGGTCTTACGAGATACGTTTCAAAGGTTTCCATAATTTTAAAAGTTCAGTTGGGTGTGTTTTCTCACGCTGGTTTTCTAGACTGACTTGGATGTTATTTTATAATGCTCGGGTCAAACCGAGCATACTTACAGATTGCTTTTGATGCATTGGAGCTCAAGAGACGAATCGGAGATCTTCAAGGCATATACACGTATATATTTATTTTCCACTATTTTGTTGTTGAAATTATTAGCAATTGTGAGAACAGGTTGTTATAACTGTCCAAGCTGATGATTGTGATTTATTGTTGTACTCTGGTTGATGTATGTATATAACAGTGTCACTTTTGTAAAATCATTGATATTTTAATATATATTGTTCTGCTACGATTGTGAGATTCCGTATTATTTTAATTTCTTTCTTCTTTTCTTCTCTTCTCTTCTTCTTACTTTTTTCTTTCCCTTAATTGTCTGTCTTTTCATTCGATTTGGGTTGGACATATGTGGTTTATTGTCAGCTTGAATTGTACGGAAAAGCGAGTTGTTAAAATTTTTCATGATTGTTATGTCGTTGTTTGTCACTCTAGGAATGTTATATGATGTTGGTATCCAAGAGACCAGCATCTTGACACCTTATAGTATACCATGATGCCCGACCTAAAGCATAGGCAACCAAGGCCATTGCCTAGGGCAATAAAAGACGCAGGGGCAACAAAAAAGATAATCGTTTCTTCCATGCTACAACGACTAGCGATAATGAGAGAGGAGGGTCAGAGAAAGTCATCACCAACAATCAATAAACCACCGCCTATCTCAGCCTGCACGTCTTTCGCCACCCACCTACGCAGCCTGCCCTCGCGAGTTACGATGCCAACCAACTATCTGGTGCCGACCTACTGCCTTTGCCCTAATTTTAACCCTAGAAGGCTTGAAATGATGTGAGTTTTTAACTATTTTTGTGTATAGTTTAGTCAAATAATGGTTGTTGTTTATAAAGTATTATTATTAGTTACAAACTGATGGTAGAAACTATTATATACTATATAAATAAACAATGTTCATTAATTTGATTTATTTACTATTAGATCAAGATTTGATCTGGTATAGTTGAATTATTATACAATAGAAATTAGTTTAAGTATAATTAAACAATGTTCATATGTTGCCCCAATATGATTACTGATTTAAATGTTAATTAAATCGTACAAATTAGCTACTTAATAATTGGTTATTACTACTTAATAAAATAATTGGTGAAAAGTTCATTGAGATCATCTGAATTATTGTATTATGCAATATCAAGGTATAAGTAGATTTCTCAATGTTTGGGTTGCTCACCGAATTTTATTACCTATCCGAAAATTGTTACTTCGATGGAAAGATACTTTCCAAAATTGAAATTGATAAAAAGATATCTTCAGATCACTACGTCATAAGAGAGATTAAGTGGAATAACCACGATTTCAATTAAAAATGAGTACTTGGATATGCTTAACTACTATGAAGAGATAATAGACGAGTTTGCTTTAAAAAATGCAATAAGAAATTGCTTTCCTTGATGACTATTGATATGTTCGTATAACAAGTTAAACTTTAGATTCTTTTGACATGTAATCTAAATGATTTGATGTAATATAAATGATTTAGTTGATCAATATTTTGTAATCGATGTTAATTTTATAATCGAATTTGCTTTTTGTATCGCACATATAAATGCATTGTTCTTTATTAAATAACAGGGCAACAAAAACACAAAAAAATTATTGGACTAGGGCATCAAATACGTTTGGGTCGGCTGTGATGGTAGAGTAGCATATTATAGTTGTTATGTGCTAACTCTTTGGATGTAGGGATATGTCAGGTATGATTCTTATACCTATGTTTATTACTATATCGACTTGTATGGTATTTTGAGATTTGCATATCAATCACACCAGACCGTTGTCTGACTTAAGATTTTGTGCTTTGCTTCTTGTTTATCTCGGATACACGAGTTGACTAGATAATATTTTGGGTGATATGCGGAATTGTGCAAAGGACAAGTAGGAGACTGTGCTTTTTCGTATTATTTATGAACTTGTTGCTTATTCCGTTATACGACACTATAGAGCCTAGACTGTATTAGCTATTCTATTAGAGACAATTTATGTTGAGTTATTTCGGCTGTATAAACACTATTTCTATCATGTATAACTCTATGAACCAATATACTCTGATATTTGTGGTTCGTTTAGTTATTATTTTCTCGCCTGTTTATTTTTATGATTGATATTACACTTTGTTCGATACACTGTAAGATATACGATAGGTTCTGTGACTATTTTATCTACTTTAAAACCTTTGACAACTATCCTACGTCGATGAGCACCATAGCAGCGTACTATACATGCATATTAGATGTCGAAGGTGCAGAGCAATCGTTGTGTTTCGTATTTATTCAATATTTCTCTTCGTCAAACAAATTTATGAAGGGTTGCACCTATTTAATGCCTTCCTTTCACTCTTAAATAAGCCTATTAACCCCTAAACAATCACTCAATCATATGCATTCAAACTCACTTTTTCTCTATTGAAATTATTTTTTATATTCTAAAAAGAAACCCGATCGATGTTTATTTTGAATTCAATTCTAAATCATTTTGAATATCAAATTAAGACAGTCTATGCCTTACATTATTACCCTACTTTTTCCAATAAAGGCCCTGTAACTTTCTATATATCCAGCTCATTCATCTCAGTTTGTGGTAGTTATAGGCGATTTGCACTAAAAGTCTGACTAATCTCTGTACTGAAGGCATAATATATTGTCAAGGTATTTCTTTGTAAAAGAAAATAACAAAGTCCTGTAGAGGGAGCCTTCAGGCGGCCTTGTTTGTAAACCTGTACCTCCGGATGAAGTGAAGGTATTGCTAGTGAAATTTTGAAGGGTACCTTCGAGGTTGGACATACAGCGGGGGCCTTGAACCAACATAAAATTGACCATGTGATCGTTTACTATTTCCGCTATATTTACGTTATTTATTACTATTGCCTATCTTCAATCCTGTGCATAGCGACTTAACAAGTGGTATCAAAGTCTGAAATTTTATCGATTGTCATAACATCATAGAATAATGACCAAAAAAAGATCCATTTGAAATACAGCAAGAAAAAACTTCAGTACTATCAAAGCCACCACCTATGAGGACTACAAAAATGTACTTTATAATTTACAAATTTCACTAGAAGATAGTAATAACTTAGTTAGTATACGTGATAAGATCTCAAAACTTAATTTTATTATTTTATAAAAGATGAAATATATCGAACTTGAGAAATTGAAAAATGAGAAAATAGATTTAGAAAACAAATATGATGTTTTGAAAATTATTTTGTGACTTTTAAAGATTTGCTAGATGAATAAAATACCATGCTTGATAAAGAGAAAGAAAAATTTTCAAAAGAAATTTTGGATTTGAAGTGAAAAAATGATTTATTACAATTCTCTTTAGTTAATTCATAATCTCGAATTTTCCTTCGTGAAAATGAGAACTGTACGTTACAAGTCGAGAATTTTGAATTAAATAAGGAGATTGGAATTTTGAAAAATAATAATATTTCCTTGAAAATAAAAATTATGACTTTAAAGCTAAATTTGAAAAGCTTAAAAATGAAGTCACAAAATTTATTATTTTATCTAGTTCTACACTTTTACTTGACAAAAGTGGAATATGATATAATAAAATGAATGATAATAATAGTGTTAAATATGCTTTTATGTATAAGAATTACGCCAATACTAGACATCAATCCACTTTTAGTAGAAAACAAGTACTTCTACATGTTATATGCCATATCTTGGTTCTAGAAATAAAAATATAATGAGAAATAGAAATTTTAAATGCTTAAATATACAGGTTCCTGTAAAATGGACGAATATATATAAATATATTCATGATTATTTTATTGATGTAGTAGATAATGAAAATTAAATTTTTAAAGGTTCCATCACAACCTCTTGGGTATCGTTACCTTTTGTCTAACCCCCGAACCCTAATGTAGGAAGTGTGTACCGGAATAAATTTTCTACTTCTTATGGTTATGCCACATATTGAGGGGGTGGTTGATTCTTCATTTACCGATGCATGTAGAAACGATTCTACAAATAGGAAAAAATAGGTGAAATTTGGGGACAACGTCATACATTGCAAAATTAAAGGGGAGCTACGATTTAACAATACGTAGCTTCAGTTTTATCTCTTTTTGATGATGTCAAAAGGTGAGAAATGTATAGAAAATACAAGCAAATCGACAAGGGGAGTATATATTTAGGTGAGTATATACTAAGGGGAAGCATTGTTATATAAATTTTATTTTATATAAGTTGTAATGTTGTCATCACCAAAAAGGGAAGAATGTTAAGAAGACAATTTTAGTATTTTGATGATAACAACATTACAACAACGCCATTGATGATTTTTATCAAGTATTAAAGTGATTGAAGTAAATACATGTGCACAATCCAACACGATAACAGACATATGCACAAGTACAAAATATGAAGTATACAAATCAATTATGAAGTGTTAGGACATTCTTAGATTAATTGTAGTGTTTAGAAAACTATTTGAATTTAGATGCATCCGGAGGACAAGAAGAGATGAACTCAAGAGTTTCAAAAGAATGCATGTCATAAGTTGAGTCTATATTCAGTCATTGTAATCTAATATTGTCAAAACTCCATAAACAAACTCCAAACCACTTTAAATTTCTACAAAACCTCTAACATATCCTTAAATATGTATCAGCCCTTTTTTAGTTTTTGGTGAAATATTTTAATGCAAGAAAATAATTAAAAGGGTCAAAAATGCAAATATATACAATATTTTTTTCCGCAGCAGCGAAGAATAACATTTTGGCCGAAAATGCTAGGCTCCAATGGTTACGTTCTGGGTGATCTTTGATAGCCTTTTCTTCAACAACTGTGTTGTATAGTGCTGTTTTAAATCTTGTGTATAAAATTCCTCCCATGACTATAATTTTGCAAAGGTGTTTCGTGTCTATTCAATATTTCTCTTCGCCAAACAAATCTTCGAAGGGTTGCACATATTTAATGGCATCCTTCCACTCTTATATAACCCCCCTATCATCCCTGAAACAATTACTCAGTCTTATGCATTCAAACTCACTTTCTCTCAATTGAATTTGTTTTTGTATTCTCAAATCAAAGCCCCGATTGATGTTTATTGTACATTCAGTTTTAAATCATTTGGAACATCAAATTAAGACACTCTAAGCCTTACATTATCACTCCATTTTATACAATAACGGTTGTATAACTTCATATACACCTAGTTCATTCATGTTCATATTATTTGTGGTGGTTATATGCGATTTGTATTGAAAGTCTGATTAATCTGTGTATTTAAGAAGCAATTTATAATTAGGTTATTTCCTCGTAAAACAAAAGGGTTAAGTCTTGTAAAGGGAGTCAAGAGTCTTCGGGCAATATAGTGTAAACTCGTTCCTCCGGGCGAAGTGAGATTATTGTTGGTGAAATTCCAAAGGGAAGCTTTGCAACTAGATGTACGACAAAAGGTCCGAACCAGTATAAAATTGACTGTTTGATCTTTTACTATTTCCGCTACATTTACATTTTTTATTATTACTATTGGACATCTTTGATCTTGTGCATAGCGACTTAACATTGACATTACTAAATCAAAAGGCATACATACCACAAAGTCTCATAAATGAAAATCCATGACGGCATATGAGATAGTTAGGACTTTTAATAAAAAGGGTTCTAATAATTTGCGTATAAAATTTGATTTGCAAAAAACATATGACAAAATTAGCAGAGAGTTTATTTGCCATATGTTGTTGTAGAGGAAATTTCTACAAAATATAACTTTATCAATTTACAAATGCATTTCTTTCCCCCACATTCTCAATCATGATAGATGGATCTCCATGTGATTTACATCTAAAGCAATAGAGATATCAGATAGGGTAATCATCTCTCTCCATATCTATTCACAATTGCCATGTGATATTTATCTATCGTGTTTGAGACTGAGCATATAAAAGGAATCATTAAACTAATTTATAAATGTAGTCCAGTCATCAATCATCTGCTATATGAAGATGATCTCTTAGTTTGTGCCAAAGCGTCGTCAATCATCTGCTATAAGAAAATGATCTCTTAGTTTGTGCCAAAGCTAATATGAAAAATGCAGATTCCATCAGAAGCATAGCGTATGATTTAAAACTGCATGCTGGTCTGGCAATTGAATGAGCAAAAGTCAAAAGTTTTCTTTAGCAAAGTGGTAATAATGAAGCAACAAATTTATGATGCATTGGAATACATAGCGAGAGTCTTCTGGTTACATACTTGGGTACCCCATTTAGCGGCTCCTCTTTGAGAAGAAATGATTTCAGCAAGCTCATAGATAAAATGAAGCAAAAATTAAATGGATGGAGCAGAAGACTTTTATCTTTAAGTGAATGATTGGAGTTGATTAAAATGGTTATACAATCAACTATAGTTCTTTGGATGCAAATTTATCAAATGCCAAAAATCGTTATGAATACAACTGAAAGCATTTGTGCAAATTTTCTATGGTAAAGAAAGCAACATCAAATCAGTTGGACATCGGTATGCATGCCAAGAGAAGAGGGTGGATTGGGGTTCCGAAGTAACAAAACATAAAAGCATCTCATGCTTGGAAAACCCCACTCAAAGTCAGAAGCATGTTTAGTGGATTAATGAGAGGAAAATTGCAAATGAAAGAAAACAAGTTTTGGTTTGATCCATGAATTCATGCAACTCTATGGTTAATATGTCATACCGATAAACCATACAAGCAAATGTTTTCTCACAGAGCTAATAGACACGATAATAATGAGCATAGTCTAACACATTGGATCGAGATAAATGCAATAATATTTCCAAAATCAAAGTTTAATGCCAGATCTAAGGTCGGCGTTAATCATGCATGATTGCAAAGTAATTATTTACAAATTGAAATTTCTAAATGACGCTATCGCTAGCGAATACTTTATTTTATCTGAACATCTAACGTCTAAGAGCACGTTCATGAAGTTACGGAAGAGCATATGCCACCTCCCTTACATCAGAAAGCTACGCGGAGATTTGCTTATGGTAGAAAGACATAATGAAGGGTGGTGTCTCCACTTAAGTAACGTAAATGAAGTCGGTTGATAATTATGAGTTGTGTGGCTCTTGAGACAAATGAAATGAATTCAGCAGCGGGAGTCCCACCAGCCACGAGGTTTACACTACATTCTCATTTTTCTTCTTTATTTTTTGCTATTTTTGGTTTTTTTACAATTCAGTATTTGTTTGTTTGTTTGTTTATTTATTTATTTATTTTTTTGTTTCTTTTTCCTTTTTAAGTATTTACTTCTACACCAATATGGGCTACTTTTGTTACATGAGTCATCACCAGTTTTGTTTTTGCAGCTATTTGTAACTATTTTTTTTTTAATAATAAAGCACCAATTTATTTTTGTGTCAGACTTATACCAACTTGCTTTGTTGGGAAATGAAGGTGGCATGTCCCTTAATTGGGTTCCCCATTCATAATTTTATCCGTTCATATCCATATTGGACCATATAAAATAACCTTTTCAAAATCTAGTTCAAATTTCACATACTAACCCCAGCTCCATTAAAATCTCAAATAAGCGCCATGACATCATCTACGATCTCGAATCTCGTCACCGGGTCTAAGCCCTCAACCTCGGTTACGTTCACCGCGCCCATACTCCCATCCTCTGCTACGCTCACCGCACAGATCAGACCTACTCCCCTCCGCTCCGCTACAAACCCTAACTCCACCCCTAATTATCCCCCAATCTTCCTCGGCAAGTCCGTCAACAACGGCGGCGGCGGAGGCGCTTCGACCACCCCATCCTTCTATCCCTCTGTCGGTCATACGCGGCCCTTGTGCCCTCGTCCGATTCCGGACCGGACGGTCACTGTCGCCAACCCTAGTCATGGGGGAGGAGGGTATATACGTAATCCTGCCAGCACTGGCCATACCGGGATAACGTCCACTGCTCCTCCGCAGCAGCAGCTTGGCATGCCCGCCGGGCCCCACCTGTCCATGAGGGCTCCGACACAGCAGCCGGTTTCTGGCCTCAGGCAGACCTCTGCTTTGCACAGAAGCGTGCCGCCTCCAGTTCCTGGTTCTGGGCCACAGTTGAAGGTAGTTTACTTTCCATCGTCTATTTTGGGATTTTGTGATTTGGTTTTTTGACGTTATCTTATTTTGATCTGTGGTATGAAATGTTTAGAATGCACCATTACCGGGTGCGACAATGGTGTCTAATGAGAAGATTATGAATGAGAGGTGTGTTGAATTTATGCTGTTTTTGCTTTATTTTTGGAGGTTAGAGTTTTGATTTGTTTATGCGTGGGTTTACAGGGAAAAGAATATGGAAGCAGCTGTGATGATGGTTCATGGTAGAAAAGTAAGTCAGTACTTTGACAACTACTTATGAGTAGCCAAACTACTCATTAGTCGCTTATTTTAATTGCAGCGTTTGACAATCCCTTCTAAAGAGCTTACAAAAATGACTAATAAGTAGAAATATGAGAACTAACAATACGTTGCTTATGGCTAATGAACATATTTTATTACTAGTTTTAACAAATTATTTTACTTATTTTAACTCAAAAGTTAAATTGCATTCAAACACTTCTACTTAATCACTATTTAAAACTGTTTATAAGTTACCATTCAAAATTCATTTTATGGAGTTTCAAAATAAGTTGTTGCCAAACGGGCTCAATGCAATTGACGATTTTTATTATTTTATAATACATTACGAAGCTTACATTGACTCATAACAAGCTACATGTTTGTGGATTGAATATTTAATTCATAAGGCGTGTGCAAATGAGTGAAATATGTATTTAAGTGGAGTGACAAAGGCGATGCGAAAGAAATGAATATGAGCACGGTAAAGCATTTGCGAAATTTGGGTGGAGTAAAATGATTAATGCAAACGAAAGTAATTAATTTGTGATTGGTGACTAATTAATTATATATGGTATTTATTTATTTATGTAGATACAATATGATAGTAATCAAATGATAATAAAGGTTACAATTTATTGTTTTTTTAATAAATAGTACACAAAAGAAAGTGATTAATTTATTTTTTGCAATGTTTCGAATGTACATTATTTGTTATAAAAAACAATAATTCTAACATTTATTATTATTTGACTACTGTTATATTTTGTTAAAAAACATTCAACCTATTTAAATGATATTAAAGGTGCAAGACTTGCATTCATTTGTGTTCCTCACATCGGGCAACGATGTTAAATAGTTTTACTATTGCTGATCAGGTTAATTGTTTGTTGTCACCGTTATCCCGCCTTTTGGTAAGGCCAAGATATCAAAAAATTGACTGAAAACCAAGGATCGCAAGTCTCGAATATCGAGTATGCAGAGGTTCACTATGGATGTCGGTAAATTTTGTCCTAGTCCGGATCAAGCTACAATTGATATGACATGACAAGCAAAGCTATGAAAGCCAACGATTCAAATTTCAAGTCAATCCGAGTTCGTATGCTCAAGTTATGATCGATACGAGTCAAGGAAATTGGCACAACCGTCCATTCGTATCGATCCAATTCGTATCCATCGGGCAACCAGAGGAACTTCTTCGTATCGATCTGTATCGCATCCACCAACTACGCATAGTTTCGAATCGATCGGGTCGTATCCATCATATCGTATCGATCAGTTCGTATCCATCAAGCATCCATCGATTCGTATCCATCACGAGCATTCTGCTTCGTATCCACTCGTCTTGGTTTTACTTCGCATCCATCACATTTTCTCGGCTTCGTATCCATCACTCGGGTCAACTCGTATCGGTTCCAATTGCGCAGTTCGTATCGATTGTTGGACCATAGAATGATTGATACGAAGTAGTATCCTCTATCGGTACAAAGTGAATCCCATCCAACGATGCGAAGTAACCCAAGAGCATCGATGCGAACAGAGCCATAAATGATCGACACGAAATCAATGCTTTCCATCGATACGAAATGAAACACAAACCATTGATACAAACAAGGTGAAAGCCTTGGAACGACTCGGTCAACTCGGTATAAAAAGTGGATCGATTCGAAGAATGTGCGCCACGTCAACCTGCTAGCACGTGCTGGATCGATTCGAATAGATCGATACGAAGGCATCGATTCGAACGCGACAGCCTTCATAAAATCGCAAGTTTGCATCGATCATAACTCCAGATCCACAAGTCCAAATGCTATGAAATCTTCACAGGAGCTTACGTACGACCTAAGGAAGGTCCTTTCCAAGTTTTGACTCGATTGGATCAAATCCTGATCGATATGAAATTCGTTAGTATCGATCATGGATCGAGCGATCGCGTGGGCCCACGCACGTGCCAGAAGAAGTCTCCTAAGATCTGAGCGAAATATCAGCCTCCTACACCTATAAATAAGCCCCAAGGCCTACAGAAAAAGAATCTTTTGAGCTCTTAGACGTCCAGACTCCACTGAATTCAACTTTGCACTCCATTGCTACTGTTGTATTCGAATTTCTGAACTGTAATTCGCTGTAATCCGCTGCAATCAACTGTAGTCATCATGAGAACATCAATAAAGTCATCAAACTTCATAGTGGACGTATGCAACATGTCGAACCACTCTAAATCGCTGTGTTTCTACGCATTTTCATACTTGTTTTTAGAGTGTTTGTCAGATAATCCACATTTCACATTTCTATTCTTCATTTTTATCTCTTCAAAACACTTTCGAAGTGTGCTGTGCCCATTTTTGGTGCAAACACTTTGGTGCTTTCGTTGAGAGAACGCAGCTTTTCTCCTGCTCTTTGGATCTGCTATCGATACTGGATTGTACAAATCCAAGAAGAAGATTCAGATCTCAAATTCAGCATCCTTCCAACCTATTCAGATTTGCATAAAATCTAAAAAAGGACTTCACTATTCGCCATGGTTAGCACAAGGACTGCCTCTACCGCCGCAGAACAAGAAGGACGGGATAGACAAAATCCCGCGCAATTGCCTCCATCTAATCAAAATGCTACCGGACCTTCAGATCCATCAGGCTCGGTTATCAGACAAGAATTTCAGATGCTGCTTCAAAAGTTAACCCAGAGTCGGCAACAATTAACCGAACAGTTGCGCGCCAATGTTGAGTTAACCAACCAATTGAATCGCCAAAGGCGCAGAAGATCTTGAAGAGATCACGCCTCTTACTCTTCTATCGAAAGTTCAGCCTCGTCTGACTACCATCACAGTCTACAAGTCCTCGGTTAGACGAGAGTTACACGCAAGCCACCGGACATCAACCTACAATGATCGTTGGACAACTGAGAGTTGGCCCATCGACCAGCTTTCAGACCGGACATTCCTTCCGGAGAGGTATTGTTCCTTACTACACCACAGATAACTGTGCTACCAACGCCGCGGTTGAATCAGTGGTTGATGCCCGGAATCAGCCAGATTTGAACCATCATCAGCGTGGACGCACTCCTTAATCATACGTCCCTGAAGACTTGGAGCCAAGAAGGCGAGACCTGGATCGTCGACAGCGCCCGGTCCAACCTCGCATTGTGGAACCTATCACACTTTGGCTCAACGTGTGCATAACGTACATATGCCGGATATTCCAACTATGATTCGCCAGATGATTCGAGAAAGTCAAGGCCTCAAAAATGACGACTGGGGAATCTTCCGGATTCATACTCCCTTTACAGATGAGATATTTTATGCTGAACCCCCTCGGCGATTTAGGATGCCGACTCTACCAATGTATGAAGGAAATTCTCATCCCAATCAACATATCCTGAAGTATGAATGGTCAATGAGTGCTGCGAGAGCTGATGATGCAGTGAAACGCCATAGCTTTTCCATTTCTTTGGGGGCATTGCTACTATGTGGTTCACACGATTGCCACTTCGGTCCATTTCTTCCTTTGATCAGTTGGCCACCAAGTTTGTAGAGCAATTCCGAATGCATGTTGCGAGGTCAAAGGACGTAAACACTCTATCTAGTGTCATCCAAGCTTCCGGAGAGACACTCAGACGCTATCAGAGAGATTCCATGCTGCGTGTGCAAAGCTTAGCAATCCCAATGACAACTCTATCTTAATGACATTGACTAAGGGGATTGCCCC
Organism: Allium cepa; assembly: GCA_030765085.1. Lineage (NCBI taxonomy): Eukaryota > Viridiplantae > Streptophyta > Magnoliopsida > Asparagales > Amaryllidaceae > Allium > Allium cepa. Next base: position 212,711,738 of record CM060934.1, read on the forward strand.
TGATTTCGAGTTCGGAAATTGGTTGGCTGGGAAGCCTCCTGCGTCATTTGACCGTTTCTACTCCAAGGCTGCCCAATTCTTAAGAAGGGAGGACGCGAAATAGTCTAGAAAGCAGGATGACGCGGGGCCCAATATGGAAGAGATACAAAGTAATGTTGCGGTTAAGCAGTCCGGGGAGAGTTCCAGAAAAGTTCAGTTAAATTTTCAAAACAAGCAAACTCAGCAGAGGAATAATGACAATCAAAATAAGAAGCGAGATCAAAATCGTGGTTCGCGACGTAGGCCTCCAATGTTCGATAATTACACTCCATTAAATACATCGCTAGAGAATGTATATTTGCAAACCTGCAATACTATGCAGTGCAAGAATCCTGCTCCGAAGCCCTCATCGAAGAGGCAGATCCAGACGGAATTTTTTTTGTAGGTTTCATGAGAGCTATGACCACAATTCAAATGAGTGTCGTCATTTGCAGGATCTCATAGAGAAGTTGATTAGAGAACAGAAGTTGGATCAGTATGTGCGGGCGCCGCAATCAGGAGGTGCATGCCCATCAAATCAGAATCGTGTACCAAACCAGGAAAGACATGAGGAACCCGCTCGTACCGGCGGGAGGTTGGTAATAAATACAATAAATAGTGGTCCTCATCCAGCAGACCGAAGCTGGAGGAAAATGGAGTCGTATGCCAGTTCTATCGGGCGTGTGGACTTTGAATGTTGTAGTAGTTGCGATGATGAGGCTTCGACCAAGTAACAGATGACGATGACCGATGGCATCGTGTTCAGAAACAGATACGCTGATAAGGTCGAAGCCCCCACTATCGACCCACTTGTCATATCTGCCCAGGTAGGTCATGCTTGGATGAAGAGGATCCTGGTTGACAGTGGGAGCTTTGTGAATATTTTGTTCAAGCGAGCTTATGATTTGATGAAGATGAAGTCAAGGATTTGAAACATTGCCAATCTTGAATCCACGGCTTCAATGAAAGTGCTACTATACCCAGTGGAGTTGGGAGTTGGAGAACGTCGGAGAGTCCGGATACTGCAATTTGTTGTTTTGGACATACTCTAATTATAATGTTTTTTTGGGCCGACCAGCCCTTGCTGAGTTTAGGGCAGCTATTGCTCCATGGTGCTTGACTCTGAAATTCTCCACCGATCGTAGGGTCAGAGTCGTTCAAGGAGATCAGGCCATTGGACGGGCCTGTTATGTTGCTGAGCTGTGCGGGACGCAGCGAAGGAGAAAGGAAAGGGCGTAGAGGAATCTCTTTGCGTCCGTTTTGCTGATAATTGACAATTGGTGCCTGGATTCAGGCCCGGACACCCCGACCAATCCCAGAGGGAGCTTGACCCGAGAGACACTGAAAGTAAAGACGAAACTAAAGATAGTCAAGCTTCTCCGGTCGAACTGACGATCGATGATGGTAACGATTCAAAGATGATAAAGATTGGATCTCAGTTAAACCGACAGACACAACAGGAATTAGTTGAATTTCTCCGTGTGAATCTCGACGTATTCGCTGGACGCACTCTGACATGTGTGTGATCTCGCCAGATGTCGCGAGCCACACCCTAAATATTGACCCGTGGTGTATCCCGATCAAGCAGAAAAGGCGTGGTATGGATGCAGAGAGATCTGCCGCCCTTAAAGAAGAGGTCGATAAGTTGAAATCGAATGAGTTTATCCAAGATGCCTTATACCTGGAGTAGGTATCCAATCCTGTACTTGTCCGAAAGCCGAATGGGAAATGAAGGACGTGTGTTGATTATTCTGACTTGAACAAAGCTTGCCCGAAAGACAATTTTCACTTCTTCGGATTGATCAGCTCGTAGATTCAACGGCTAGCCACGAGTTATTATCTTTTATGGATGCATATTCCGGTTACAATCAAATGCCCATGCAATTACTCGAATAAGAACATACTAGCTTCATGACTGATCTGGAACTCTACTGCTATAGAGTTATGTCCTTCGGACTCAAGATAGCCGGAGCAATGTACCAACGCCTAGTCAACCGGATGTTCGCCAACCAGATCGGGAAGACAATGGAAGTATATGTAGACGACATGTTAGTAAAGTCGCGATTCTTCACTGATCATGTAAGAGACTTGGAATCAATGTTCAGCATCCTTCGAGGATACAAAATGAAGCTCAATCCGCTGAAATGTCATTTTGGAGTTGCATCTGGAAAGTTCTTTGGGTTCATCGTCAACGCTCGAGGAATAGAAGCAAATCCCGAAAAGATCTGGGCAATCAGAAATCTTCAAACTCAAGGAACCATAAAGCAAGTCCAGAGTCTCAACGGGAAGATAGCAGCATTGAGCATGTTCATTTCAAAGTCCACCGACAAATGCATTCCCTTCTTCGATCTGATCCGAAAGGGAAAACGAAACTTTGAATGGACCACAGAGTGTGATGTAGCATTCCGAGCACTGATTCAACACCTCTCCACACCGTCGATTTGTCAAAGCCTATCGATCACAAGCAATTGTACCTTTACTTGGCGGTATCATAAAACGCAATCAGTGTTGCCTTAGTTCGGGAGGAAGATCGAGTACAGAAACCGGTCTACTATGTTAGTAAACGGTTAACCGGAGCAGAGAGAAATTATCCGAAGCTAGAGAAATTGGCTTATTGTCTCGTTATTGCCTCAAGGAAGCTTCATCTCTATTTCCAGACTCATCCCATCACTGTTTATACCGATCAGCCATTACGACAGGTCATTACGCGGCCTGAGACGTCTGGTAGGTTACTCAAATGGAACATTGAACTGAGCCAGTTCGACATTACCTATACTCCGAGGCGAGCTATTCAAGGACAAGTTTTAGCAGATTTCATAGTCGAATTTACCGTTCCAAAGGACTTGCCCGAGACCAGTAAATCTCTCGAATACATCTGGAAGCTGCATGCTGATGGTGCATCTAACGATCGGTGCACGGGTGCTGGGGTAGTACTTGAAACCCCCGAAGGCCGATCAATATGCTATGTCCTGAAATTTGATTTTTGTGCTATCAATAATGAAGCCGAATATGAAGCTTTGCTTAGTGGATCGAAGCTCGTCCGCGATTTGAGAATTATTGCTGTTGAAATTTATTGTGATTCGCAATTAGTCGTATGCCAAGTTCGGGGTGAATATCAAGCCAAAGATCGAAGACTAGCTGCTTATCTAGCTCGAGTTCAAGGAATACTTGATCATTTTGATTATTATGCCATCTTCTACATACCCCGCGAGCGCAATCAAAAGGCCGATTCATTGGCAAAGTTAGCCAGCACGAGCGAAGCACAGCAAATGGGACTCGTTCCTGTTGAAATTTTATCCTCCCCAAGCATTGATCAGATGGAGACAGACTGTATTTGAAATCCCTCATATTAAGGAATCGTGGATGACTCCGTACCGAAACTACATCGAGCATGGAACGCTGCCTGAGCATAGAAGTGAGAAGAGACAGATTCTGCGGAAAGCCTCGCGGTCCACCATTCAGAATGGAGTCATGTATAGAAGAGGATATTCTATTTTTCTCCTCCGATGTATCGCGCACGATGAAATTAAACGAGTGTTACATGATACGCACGAAGGAGAATGTGACGATCACATCGGGGGGCAGACCCTTACTAAAAAAGTACTCCGATACGGATATTAATGGCCAACTGTAAACTGTGACGCAACAGACTACGCCGAGAAACGTGATAGATGTCAAAAGCATGCTCGAATTCCTAAGGTCCCACATACTGAGATAACCCAAATGGTCAGCTCGTGGCCGTTTGCAGTATGGAGCATTGATATTATTGGCCCTCTACCTCTGGTCAAAGGTGGTGCGAAGTACGCCATCGTCGCAGTTGATTACTTTACCAAGTGGGCTGAAGCTGAACCTCTTGCAACAATCACGTCGAAGAAGGTGATCAACTTTGTAGTTCGCAACATTATCTGCCGATTTGGTCTCCCGCATACCATCATTACTGATGACGGAGCCCAGTTCGACAGTATTGAATTCAAGGATTTCTGTCAACGATTCCATATTCACAAGAAATTCTCTGTAGTTCCACACCCTCAAGCGAATGGCCAGGTTGAAACTGTTAATAAGGTTATCAAGTCTATTCTGAAGAAGCGACTGGAAAAGGCCGGGGCAAGTAGGTTGATGAACTTTCTGGCTTTATGGGCTTACCGGACAACCCACAAGTCCGCGATCGGACACACTCCATTTTCCCTATCCTATGGATCAGAGGCCGTCATTCCAGTCGAGATGGAAGTACCTTCTCATCGTGTGACTTACTACGATCCGAAGACAAATGCCATATTACTTGCTGAATCTTTGAATTGGTTAGATGAGAAGCGTGAAGAAGCTAATTTGAGGGCAGTCGCATATCGAAGTCGAGTCGCCCGATTATGCAATGCCAATGTCCGATCATGAACCTTTGAACTCGGCAATCTTGTCTTCAAGGGAATTTATCCGGTTCCTTCGCACATGAAACCAATTTGGGAAGGACCGTATGTAATCGTACGAAAGCTCGGAGATGACACATTTAAGTTATCGACCGTTGACGGTCTTAATTTGCCGAGAGCATGGAACAGCGAGAGTCTCCGTCGCTACTACACATAACATGCTTTATTCATTTAGTTTATTCTTTCATTTGCAATTTGTTTCTGCATTTCGAAATGTGAATTTGTAATAAGTCAACTGACTCTGCCGTATTTTCTCATTTCAGCAATAAAATGCTATCTCTTCGAGGCAGAGCTGTGATTTATTGAATATGACGTACAACATCACGATGCACGTAGAGCTAAATTCCATCATACGGTGGAATTTATTCAAATAGGGAGTGACTGTGATACGACTGGCCATTCGCTAAGTGAAATCCAAGCTCGGGGGCAAGTCATTACAATAAAGTGAAAAAGGATTGATACACGACAATCCTTTAACTAACTCTTAAACTCACAGAGTGCGAGATGGAGTATAAACACATAAATACGATTCCGAAGAGGGTGGACCCGTCCGCCTAACGACTTCGACCGTATCCTCACCAAGTTCGAGGAGGATGGATCCGTCCATCTAACGACCTCACTTGGTAACTCGGGGTGGATGTGAATCGACCATCCACGATCTTGATAAACCCATCGTTCGCAGAGTGCGAATGAAATTCTAACGTATGCCAGTTCTATCAGGCATGCAGACTTTAAATGTTGTAGTAGCTGTGATGATGGAGCTCCGGCCAAGCAACAGAGGACGATGACATCGTGTTCAGAAACAGAGACGCTGATAAGGTCGAAGCCTCCACTATCGACCTACTAGTCATATCTGCCCAGGTAGTTCTTGCTTGGATGAAGAGGATCCTGGTTGACAGTGGGAGCTCTGTGAATATTTTGTTCAAGCGAGCTTATGATTTGATGAAGATGGAAGCCAAGGATTTGAAACATTGCCATCTTGAATTCACGGCTTCAACGGAAGTACTATTATACCCAGTGGAGTTGGGAGTTGGAGAACGCCGGAGAGTCCGGATACTGCAATTTGTTGTTTTGGACATGACTCCCCTTATAATGCTTTTTCGGACCGACCAGCCCTTGCTGATTTAGGGCAGCTATTGCCCCATGGTGCTTGACTCTGAAATTCCCCATCGATCGTGGGGTCGGAGTCGTTCAAGGAGATCAGGCATTGGACGGGCCTGTTATGTTGCTGAGCTGCGCGGGGGCAGCGAAGGGAGAAAGGAAAGGGCGTAGAGGAATCTCTCTGTGTTCGTTTTGCTGATAATTGACAATTGGTGTCTGGATCCAGGCCCGGACACTCCGACCAATCCCAGATGGAGCTTGACCCGAGAGACACTGAAAGTAAAGATGAAACTAATGATAGTCAAGCTTCCACGGCCGAACTAACGATCGATGTTCCGATCGATGATGGTGACGATTCAAAGGTAATAAAGACTGGATCCAGTTAAGCCAACAGACACAACAGGAATTGGTTGAATTTCTCCGGATGAATCTCGACGTATTCGCCTGGACACACTCTGATATGTGTGGGATCTCGTCGGATATTGCAAGCTACACCCTAAATATTGACTCGCGGTGTATCCCGGTCAAGCAGAAAAAGCGTGGTATTGATCCAGAGAGATCTGTCGTCCTTAAAGAAGAGATCGATAAGTTGAAATCAAATGAGTTTATCCAAGATGCCTTATACTCGGAGTAGGTATCCAATCCTGTACTTGTCCGAAAGCCGAATGGGAAATGTAGGACGTGTGTTGATTATTCTGACTTGAACAAAGCTTGCCCGAAAGACAATTTTCCACTTCCCGGATTGATCAGCTCGTATATTCAATGGCTAGGCACGAGTTATTATCTTTTACGGATGCTTATTTCGGTTACAACCAAATGCCCATGCAATTACCCGACTAAGAACATACCAACTTCATGACCGATCTGGGATTCTACTGCTATAGAGTTATGTCCTTGGGACTCAAGAAAGCCTGAGCAATGTACCAACGCCTAGTCAACCGGATGTTCGCCAACCAGATCGGGAAGACAATGGAAATATATGTAGACGACATGCTGGTAAAGTCGCGATTCTCCACTGATCATGTAAGAGATTATTGGAATCAATGTTCAGCATCCTTCGAGGATACAAGATGAAGCTCAATTCGCTGAAATATCATTTTGGAGTTACATCTGGAAAGTTCTTTGGGTTCATCGTCAACGCTCGAGGAATAGAAGCAAATCCCGAAAAGATCTGGACAATCAGAAATCTTCGAACTCCGAGAACCCTAAAGCAAGTCCAGAGTCTCAACGGGATGATAGCAACATCGAGCAGGTTCATTTCAAAGTCCACCGAAAAATGCATTCCCTTCTTCGATCTGATCCGAAAGGGAAAACGAAACTTTGAATGGACCACGGAGTGTAAAGGTGCATTCCGAGCACTGATTCAACACCCCTCCACACCGTCGATTTTGTCAAAGCCTATCGATCACGAGCAATTGTACCTTTATTTGGCGGTATCAGAAAATGCAATTAATGCTGTCTTAGTTCGGAAGGAAGACCGAGTACAGAAATCGGTCTACTATGTTAGTAAACAGTTAACCGGAGCTGAGAGAAATTATCCGAAGCTAGAGAAATTGGCTTATTGTCTCGTATTGCCTCAAGGAAGCTCCGTCCCTATTTTCAGGCTCATCCCATCACTATTTATACCGATCAGCCATTACGACAGGTCCTTAGGCGGCTTGAGACGTCTGGTAGGTTACTCAAATGAAACATTGAACTGAGTCAGTTCGACATTACCTATACTTCGAGGCGAGTTATTCAAGGACAAGTCATAACAAATTTCATAGTCGAATTTACCGTTCCAGATGACTTGCCCGAGACCAGTAAATCTCCCGAATACATCTGAAAGCTGCATGCTGATGGTGCATCTAATGATCGGTGCTTGGGTGCTGGGGTAGCACTTGAAACACTCGAAGGCCGACGATCAATATGCTATGTCCTGAAATTTGATTTTCGTGCTACCAATAATGAAGCCGAATATGAAGCTTTGCTTGTTGGATTGAAGCTCGTCCGCGATTTGAGAATTATTGCCTTGGAAATTTATTGCGATTCACAATTAGTCGTATGCCAGGTTCGAGGTGAATATCAAGCCAAAGATCGAAGACTAGCTGCTTATCTAGCTCGAGTCCAAGGAATACTTGATCAGTTTGATTATCATGCCATCTTCTACATACCCCGCGAGCGCAATCAAAATGCCGATTCATGGCAAAGTTAGCCAGCACGAGCGAAGCAAATGGGACTCGTTCCTGTTGAAATTTTATCCTCCTCAAGCATTGATCAGATGGAGACAGTCTGTATTTGAAATCACTCCCAGTAAGGAGTCGTGGATGACTCCGTACCGAAACTACATCGAGCATGGAACGGTGCCTGAGCATAGGAGTGAGAAGAGACAGATTCTTCGGAAACCCTCGCGGTTCACCATTCAGAATGGAGTCATGTATAGAAGAGGATATTATATTCCTCTCATCCGATGTATCGCGCACGATGAAATTAAACGAGTGTTACATGATATGCACGAAGGAGAATGTGGCGATCACACCGGGGGGCAAGCCCTCGCTAAGAAAGTACTCCGATACAGATATTATTGGCCAACTGTAAACTGTGACGCAACAGACTACGCCAGGATGTGTGATAGATGTCAAAAGCATGCTCGAATTCCTAGGGCCCCACTTACTGAGATAACCCAAATGGTCAGCCCGTGGCCGTTTGCAGTATAGGGCATTGATATTATTGGCTCTCTACCTCTGGCCAAAGGTGGTGCGAAGTACGCCATCGTCGCAGTTGATTACTTTACCAAGTGGGCTGAAGCTGAACCTTTTGCAACAATCATGACGAAGAAGGTGATCAGCTTTGTAGTTCGCAACATTATCTGCCGATTTGGTCTTCCGCATACCATCATTACTGATAACGGAGCCCAGTTTGACAGTATTGAATTCAAGCATTTCTGTTAACGATTCCATATTCACAAGAAATTCTCTGCAGTTGCACAACCTCAAGCGAATGTGCATGTTGAAGCTGTTAATAAGGTTATCAAGTCTATTCTGAAGAAGCGACTGAAAAAGGCCGGGGGCAAGTGGGTTGATGAACTTCCTATGGATTTATGGGCTTACCGGACGACCAACAAGTCCGCGACCGGACACACTTCATTTTCTCTATCCTATGGCCCAGAGGCCGTCATTCCAGTCGAGATGGAAGTACCTTCTCATCGTGTGACTTACTACGACCCGAAGACAAATGCCATATTACTTGCTGAATCCTTGAATTTGTTAGATGAGAAGCGTGAAGATGCTAATTTGAGGGCAGACGCATATCGAAGTCGAGTCGTCCGATTATACAATGCCAAGGTCCGACCACGAACCTTTGAACTCGGCGATCTCGTCTTCAAGAGAATTTATCCGGTTCCTTTGCACATGAAACCAACTTGGGAAGGACCGTATGTAATCGTACGAAAGCTCGGAGATGACACATTTAAGTTATCAACCGTTGACGGTCTTAATTTGCCGAGAGCATGGAACATCGATAGTCTCCGTCGCTACTACACACAACATGCTTTATTCATTTAGTTTATTCTTTCATTTGCAATTTGTTTCTGCATTTCGAAATGTGAATTTGTAATAAGGCCGTATTTTCTCATTTCAGCAATAAAATGCCATCTCTTCGAGCCAGAGCTGTGATTTATTGAATATGATGTACAACATCACGATGCACGTAGAGCTAAATTCCATCATACGGTGGAATTTATTCAAATAGGGAGTGACCGTGATACGACTTGCCACTTGCTAAGTGAAACCCAAGCTCGGGGGCAAGTCATTACAGTAAAGGCAAAAAAGGATTGATACGCGACAATTCTTTAACTAACTCCAAACTCACAGAGTGCGAGATGGAGTATAAACCACGATATCAGGGTCCGTCGGGAACCACGAGTTTCCGGCCATCTCGACTCGGTTCCGGCCGGAGGCGGGACGAGATCAGGTCAAAATCTCGTCCCGTTACATGTCGATTTAAAAAAATTTCAATAATTCGTGATTGCTGCACAACTTCGAATCGAATCTAGCCTAGAAAAAATCAACTCACCTCCGAATTGATTCGACTTCGACACTTGAGAATCTTTCAACTTCGACACTTGAGAATCTTTCAACTTCGACACTTGAGAATATAGACCAAAAATTTGTGTGATACGACTCGACTTCGACATCGACCTCGACTTTGAACATCGACCTCGACTTTGAGCCCGATTTTGTTTTTCTTCCTTGCGTTTTTTTTTTCGTTTCTCCTGTTCTTTTTCGGCTTCGAATATTCGAGGCATCGTGTTCTTTTTCGGCTTCGAATATCTGAGGTAGGGTTAGGGTTAGAATGAGGTGAATGATAATGGGCTTGGTGATTTAGTTTGGGCCTTTAATTTACAAGTTTAAAAGAAAATGATAATTGATATTGGACTGGATAATTTATATTAAGATCGACTTATTTTTCACTTAGGGTTAACTTATTTTTAATTTAGGGTTGTTTAGGCAAAATCAAATATTCATATGTGTTTATTTATTTAACAACATTGTATGTTATATTATTATCTCTTTGCAGACTGTATTTTGTATTTTATTTGCAACGTTTATCATTACTTCATCGAAAACACAGAAATGCAATATCGTGACCGAAACCGAAATAAAAATCGAAACTTCCGAAACTGACCGAAACCAATAAATTTTCAAATGATCGAAATCGAAACCGAAACCGAGTTCTCGAAGTTTGATAGAAACACATAAATGCGGTTCCGAAGAGGGTGGACCCATCCGCCTAACGACTTCGATCGTATCCTAACCAAGTTCGAGGAGGATGGATCCGTCCATCTAACGACCTCACTTGGTAACTCGGAGTGGATGTGAATCGACCATCCACGATCCTGATAAACCCATCGTTCGCAGAGTGCGAACGAAATTCTAAAAGGCTAAACTGATGTGACTGACCATCTGTCGGTCAACTCCAAATTCTCAGAGTGCGAACTGGAGTATAAACATCAACTCTAGGTTCCCGGAGTGCGAATCAGAGTATAAACACTGACTTCGAATGCCCGGAGTGCGAATTGGAGTATAAACACCAAATCCAAGTTTCCGGAGTGCGAAGTGGATTACAAACGTCGATTATCTCCGGATTTCCAGAGTGCGAACTAGATTATCCATTGCAAATAACTCTAAATCCTCAGAGTGCGGTCAGAGTATAAACACAACTCGAATGCGGACGACCACTCATGAACTAACCTAAGTCCCCAGAGCGTGGATACATTCTTAAAACTTAAACAGGCGTGATCGACCGCCGGGGTTAAAATGCAGGTCCCCAGAGTGTGGGCATGATCATTATCAAGTGAGCAAGTATAATTCGACCACTCAACTCTCACTTGGTTAGCATCGATTCGACGATGTTGAGCCCGAAGAGATAAAGGCAAATTGCAGTCGCTAGCCGATCTTTTCAATTCATCCCCGAAACTGGAGGCAGGGCTAAGTATCAACCATCAACTGAAGCAGTGCATTATCAAAGTTCAACGTAGTCTCCAGTTATGACTCATGTCCGTGACCTCTGGACTTAGCAAATAAAAACAAATCGACTCAAAGGTCGAAACTCTGCAAATGCACTGGACAGAAATTCAAACACTAGAACACTTAAGCGTAAAAGACAGTAATAGAGTCAAGGTCAAAAACAAAATTTCATTTCAACTAACTGTGAATGAGGTTCATGTACAAGTTTTTTCAAAATTCCTAAACAAATTCCTATCTACAGGCGTGATCGACCGCCGGGGTTAAAATGCAGGTCCCCAGAGTGTGGGCATGATCATTATCAAGTGAGCAAGTATAATTCGACCACTCAACTCTCACTTGGTTAGCATCGATTCGACGATGTTGAGCCCGAAGAGATAAAGGCAAATTGCAGTCGCTAGCCGATCTTTTCAATTCATCCCCGAAACTGGAGGCAGGGCTAAGTATCAACCATCAACTGAAGCAGTGCATTATCAAAGTTCAACGTAGTCTCCAGTTATGACTCATGTCCGTGACCTCTGGACTTAGCAAATAAAAACAAATCGACTCAAAGGTCGAAACTCTGCAAATGCACTGGACAGAAATTCAAACACTAGAACACTTAAGCGTAAAAGACAGTAATAGAGTCAAGGTCAAAAACAAAATTTCATTTCAACTAACTGTGAATGAGGTTCATGTACAAGTTTTTTCAAAATTCCTAAACAAATTCCTATCTACCAAAAAATGCGCCGAATAGGCCTATCTACTCTTTCTTCTTCCTCGGCTTCTTCTTCGGTGAAGATTCGCTGGAGCCGCTAATGATTTTTCGCTTCGAGCTCTTGCCTTTTGGCGGAGGGTCTCCAGGCGGAAGCATGATTTCAACGTCCTCCTCCAAACTCGATTGTATCGGAATACTTTCTGTAGGTGGAGTCGGAGGGGTCAGATCTACCACAAGGGGCGGAATGGGCACACTGGTATCAACGATTGTATCACCAGGTGATATCATTCTTAGTGGAGCCGGGCCAGGCGCTGCCATTCCACCCCAAAACTACCATCATGTGTCGCTGCCTCCAATTCAGTATTGATTTCGGTCAGTATTTCTTCTTCGCGAATCGATTGAGCTTCGCTGGGGCAGCGGTGGTCTGCGTTAAAGAACTGGAAGCAGGCGCGAGTCCACTTATGACAAATGGTAAGTCCGCAAAGGGGTCACCGTGTCGACCTAAGAGCTCATTCATCATTTGCTCGTCGAAAGAAAGCGAGCTTCCATGCGTTCCATCCATCGGCGCAGTCATTGTCGTAGTGGTCGCTTCAGTAATAATGGCCTTCTGCGCTTGGTGTAATTCTTGGGTTGCAGGAGGCGCTATCGGTGTAACTCCATTCACTGGACAAAGAAGAAGAGAAACTGTTAACGCTTCAAGACAAGTTCCCTATTTTGAACGCGCATGAGATTTGTTTATAATACCTTTCTCAGTTTGGCTCACGGATGGCTGAGCGGTTTCGGCGATGTGCTCTTTAATAGGGGATAGCTGCGTCTGTTTCGGATTATAAGTGGGGACAGACTGGGGCTCAACTGCTGATATGGGTGCACATTGAGGTGGAGCAGCAATCTCAAGATTTGTAGCGTGATGCTCGACACCTGAACCTTCCCCAATCTCCTGATGTTGGGTGCTGAGCTTCTCCCTTTCATGTGGGATCATTGACTCGTGGAGAATCTTCTTTTCATCTTCGGTCATCAAGCGATTCTTAAGCTTGAACTCATCGAAGGATTCACCCAGATGCACCGCCTTCTCCTCCTCAACCAACTGGCTCCAGGCGTTATAGAGATGTGTCGAATAGTTTTCGAACCAAGCCAAATTTCTGTGTTTCAACACATTGGCGTTGTAGGTGATGAGAAGATACTCTATATCAGCTTCCAGCTTGGATTTCGCCATCCAAACTTTCTCCTCAACCTCAGCCTCCACCTCGCGGACTTTTTCCCAAGCCGCGTACCGCTCGCCCTGAAGCACCACAGCTTGTCACATGCCTCTTGTGCTGAGGTGTTGGCGTCATCCCTCTCTTTAATGATCTCAGAAAGTTTGGACTTAAGCTCATTAAGCTCCTTGAGGGCCGCATCCCGCTCGACCGTGACGGTAGTGTTCCTATGGCCAATTTACTCCACCAAGGCGTAGTGTGATTGCCTCATCCTCTCCATGGCCGAGTTAGCATCATCGGCCTTTTTAAGGGCATCCATTTCAGATTTACGAGAGGACTTGGCTTCAGTATTGAGCACCTGGATGATCCGGTCCTTCTGAACGAGCTCCTTCTCCAACTTGTCAATCACGGCTGCCCGCTCAAAGGCCACATTCAATGCTTTTTTCACGGCCTTCCCCCACTCCTTGTATTGGGAGTAAATGTCATGGACGTAATCGTGCACTCTGTTCTCAGCCTCTGTTGGAATTCTCTTTAAGTGCGGGGGAAAATATAACCGTCAAAATAAATTTCGAGAAAATCCTTCTTCAATTGAGCAAGTTTAATTGCTCCTTCCCCCGTAGGCTCGGTTAGTACCTGCTCTGCAATTATGAGTGCCGTTATTTCGGTTCCGTGGTGTTGAGTTTCAGGCCTTGAAACATGAGAAGACGGCTTGTGCCGTGAAGTTTCCGGAGGACGTGAGACGTAAACATGAGGCTGTACAGGATTTCTAGGAGGGGGATAAGGAGATCGGGAACGATGCCTGTACTCACTATCTCTATCATATCGCTCCTGACTAGAGTACCCACGGTCGTAGTCCCTATCCGCCTCTCTTCTACGTGAATCATAGTATGTTGAAGATCAGTGAGCTTTTCGGAGACCACCTAATATATAGCCTCGGCCGGATATTGTATCTGTAACGACTCGGAATTTTCGATCCCGAAAACTCCATATAGTTAGGGAAAGAAGAAAGAGATAGAAGAAGAAACACCACAAAGATTCTCACATTCGCAGCGGATGAAAATATAATATCAAATGATAACAATTTACAAAAGAATTCTGTATCCGTCAAGTACATTTATAATACTTTAGAGTTACACAAATATACCGACACTCGATATACACAATCATCATGTCTCAGATATACAACAATATAATACAACGGAAACACTCCATACGTTCTTGCCATCCAGCTCGCCTCCTGAGCTCCGAAACGCCCTTACCTGAAAATCTGTAATACTTGGTCTGACCCGAGCATTACATCAAAGTAACACCCGGGTCAGGCTGGAAACCAGCGTGAGTAACCCATCTAACATGTAATACAAAACATACAACTTACAAACCCAGGGTAACTCGTATCAATTTACAAATTCACAAATTGTTATAGACATCCCTTATTTCACACATCAATTTTCTAAGTACCAAACTTTAGATTAAATTGTCCAATTCACTTAAATCATTTCATTCCAGCCTATTGATTTCACATATCAATCTATAAAAATTCGAAGTGGTTTCGGGTATTTTCTAATACCCGACCCCTCTTTACACAACAATTCATCATTGATAGATAACTACAATATCCTGTCCGTCCAAACATATGATACTACAAAACATTTCATATAAGAGATATCAACTCATTCAAGGCATCCAATACCATTCAATCATCCATAAGCAAACTTGATCACTTTCAAAATAAATTTAATCACTTCTAATTGAATTACCAACCTCAATCACTTAGATTCCTTCACTTGACATTAATTATTTTCAAATCAATTAATTAATCATCCCTTAATTATCCATCTTAATCAATCATCCTAGATTAATTACCCTTCAATTACATTTAAGTAATTATCTTTAATTAATTACACAAATTAATTATTCTTAACCAAAAACAGTAATTAATCTTTAATTACTTCACAAATTAATTAACTATAATTAATTACATTAATCCTTAATTACTTATATTAATTAATTTCTCATAAATCACTTGTTATTGATTAAGTAATCTTAATTAATCAACCTTTAATTACATCATTAATTATATAAGTTAATGATTTCTAATTACATTTTAATTTATTCTAATCTAAAATTAATTACATTAAGTAATTAATCATTAATTAAACCACAAATATTAATCACTCTTGCTTAATCTCAACCAGTAATTAACTACCTTTTTATTTACTTCATTAAATAAATTAATTACTCATTTTATAAAAGAGGTTTAAAGGAATTTAAAACCAAATTCATTTTTAAATTCAAATCAATTTAAAAATGCACTTTAACATTTAAGTTAAAACAATTTAAATTTAAAAACTTTATTTGTTTAAAAACTGAGATTCACTAACTTGAATTCCAGATTTAACTTTGATTTAAAACTTGTTTTAAATCTCTACTTTACAATTTAACTTCAGTTTTTAAAAATCACTTTTATTTCTTTCTAATTCATTCTTATTTTTATTCTATAATTATTTCACTTCCAAAATTTACTCTTATATTTCTTCCAAAAAAATCCAATTCTAAATATTTTGATGACCTAGTGTACCGAAATATATTCAAGCAAACCATAGCATTCAATATTCCAATTATCAATATAATTCATCACAGAATATCAAATATTCATAACACAGAATATTAAACAATCTAAATAATTTTGAGGAATCCAGTTGGATCCCTCCGACCTGTTTCCTTGCATCCACAGATGTTGTTAGCACAACATAAAATATCAATTCCACTTCGAGGTGGAATATCGCGGTATATGAGATTTATATAATATCATCCGCTATTATGCGGCGCATAGGGTCTCATCCGCTATACAATGCGGGAATCAATCACTATAATATATATATATATATATTATATACTAATACATATAATATAGCACGTCAAATCAATTCAATCATTCAACCAATTATTTAAACTTAACCATTTAAATTTAGATAACTCAGATGAGTGAGATTAACTCATCTTTGCCCCTTGCAAATCCACTTCATTCTCGATTTGATTCCACAATTATTGACTTTGTATAAACATTAGATGTTTTATTAATATTCGAGTCAATTGAATAATTAAATTTCCATTTGATAATTTAATTAACCACACGTTTATTACCATTAACAAAATTTAATTTACTAATAATTTAATTTAATTTAAACCAATAATTCCCCTTTAAAAATCTTTAGTAACTAAAATAAATTAAACAGGTCAATCGTACAATTTTATCACCAAATCCCTTATATAATTTTCTTCCAAAATCTTATATAAATTTCTTGTACCTTTATATATATATAAATCTAAACTCTGGCATTTTAAAACTAAACACTAAACATTCTTTACTGAAAAACAACATACTGAGTTATATACATACATACATACATACATACATATATATATGTATATATTCTGATAATTAATAATGAACAAATCGAATTCAAAGAGTTTTAAACTTATTTAACTAAAATAAATTTTAATACTGTGATCAAACCCTAGCACGCACCCACCCTGAAACTCGACTTCGATCGCTTTGAGTTGCCGCCGCTAGCCTCTTCCAGGTCGAGTCCCTTTCCCACCATCGATTGCGTCACAACGCAACTCCAGGCGACGCTGCAGCCCTTCAATCTACGCCCTCAACTACTCGCGAGTGCACGAGAATGGACTCGTGATGGTTTTCGCAACTTTCCCCTTCCTCTTGTGATTCGCTACCCATTTGCGGTTTCCCTTGGATCGAAGTCGAAATCGACTTTGATTCACTATACTTTTGTTTTCGCAACTTTCCCCTTCCTCTTGTGATTCGCTACCCATTTGCGGTTTCCCTTGGATCGAAGTCGAAATCGACTTTGATTCACTATACTTCTGTTTTTTTGATGGAAAGCTTCGGCTGTTTATAAAAAATAGGAGGAAACGATATTGAAGGGGGAAGCGTGCTTGAGAAGGAAAAGCACAAACCTATACTAATACTTTTATTTTTTTCTTTCAGCCTGGTTTTTTTTTTAAAAAAAGACATGATTAGATGGTAACGTGAAGAAATTTGGCTACGGTGACATCGAGTTGAAGGCAAAAAGTTTTGATGTGAAATTGTTTTTGACTGGTCAACATTTATTTTGAAATTTAAATTCAAACCGTTTTGAAACCATAGCTTAAAATCCTGATATCCTATCGAGGTGTGCCGTTAGACGTTTAGAATGTTATACCCCTATTCTGAATGCAATGAAAAATGTTTCGAGTGCTAATTCAATCGTATGGAGAAGATAGCTTTTCGGACTCAGTCATTATATTAAATTTTCGATATAAATTTCAACGCGTTTATATATCATACGCTCACATCAACTTCAAACATTACGAAAATTGAAATCCGATAATAATATAATATTACGGATCCAATGGAGCTTGTTTCGTCAAATTTCGAGACTGCCTCGGAAGGCTATTTTTAAACATCGATTTAACGATATTTTTTCAAAACTTAACAAATCACCTTTAAATTCAATTTTTAACACTTTTACTATCTTCAGTATTATCAATATAAATTTTACAAGCCTTCAAATTATTTTTAACAGGCTTAAAACCGAAGAGTCAATAATTTACCCAATTTCAGTTTATTAAATCCAATAACTTAATTGCTAAATAATAATAATATTTGAATTCAAGTTAAAAATTAACTTTTAAATATTTAAAATTAATCAAATATTCCAATTTCAAACATCCAAAAATTCCGAGTCATCACATTCCTCCCCACTTAAAAAAATTTCGTCATCTAAATTACTAGTTAAGAAGAAGAATGATCCAATACCCATTTACTTTTTCCCCAAAACCAACAGTTCAACATCCTACCAACTATCTTTTTATAAAAGACCCATTATCATTCTTACTAACTTCCCAAACTCTTTTTATAATAGACCATTTTTGCTCAATCATTCAAATTTCAATTTAAAACCAAATTTTGAATTATCAAAATTTTCTAACTCTCTAAATTTCCGAAAAATTTTGCCAGCTTCTCCTTTGCGCGGCTAGCTCGGTACAACTAAAAAATGCCTCTACGGGCTTCCAAATTCCAAAAGAAAACGAAAAGCCAAGTGGGTAGATCAAAAACCCAATCATACAGAAATTTAAGCACATACCTTTTTGTCGAGCAATTCAAATTTATCTTTTGGAATCAAAACCAATTTTCCTTTTCCTTTATAATACATGTATACCCTACTAAGCAATAATGTTCAATTACAACATTCAAAAATTGCTTTACACATTTTTTACAAAAGATTTCTTATCTATTTTGATTTCTATTCACTTATTCACAATCATCCCATATTCACTTTTCTAATTCTTTAGTTCCAACTAAACAATTAGTCACACTCTCCATTTTCAAAATTTCTTATTTCAGTTCCAATTTGAAATTATTTTATTGCTAACAAAAACTTTCCCAAAAATTTTCAAAATTTTTTGAACTCTCAAACTTTTCGGAAAATTTTGACAGAGTCTCCTTTGTATGGAGGAGCTTTTGTAATTTGACAAGAGATATAAATATATATATACATCGACCCACACGGTCGGAAAAACAAAAACAGTTCATATTTCCTATTTTTATTGCGTAGGCGTACCTTTATTTAGCACTTTTAAGCAAGCGGCTTATTATTTTAGCAATTAGCGCAACCAAATCCAGCCAAACGGATTCTCGATACCTGTACTTACTCTATTCAAACATGTAAGTACTAAATATATGTAATTTATTAACATTTCACTTACTTTCAATAGCTAAACACATGCATTTCATAAGCAACATGCACCAAACACTTTCTATTGAGTAATTTACATGATTTCAAAACTAATTCAATTGCTTTCAACCAATTCATGTGCCAATCCATTTAATTTTAATGGTTTACACTTCAACTTCCTACATTCAATTTATTTTTAACCCAAACAAGCTCATTCAATTCAATTGATGTCAAAATCAATTTATTTAACTTCTCTCAACTCATAGAATTTTAATTACTTTCGTTTACGTCAAACGACAATTCATTCTATGCAATTTGATGATATTCATGTGAGTAAATAATTACTTAAGTTTTATAACCAATTTAAATTGATTCCGACTCAATTTATTTTAAATTTCATTCCATTTCCTTTCAACTTACTTTAAATCCAATTCATTATTATTAACTTTGCTTAAGTTAATTTAATTCTAATTAATTTTATTTCTCATTCGAAATTTAATTTTTATTTTCCCATTCCAATCACATTCAAGATTTATTAATTATTTCTTCCAATCATCCATTAAATTTTCCACAATTTAATTTATTTTATTTTTCAAATTAAATTTATTTATTGGTAAAATTTATACTCATACAAATTCCCATTTGATTATACAAGTCATTTCAATTTTTATAATCTTATTTGTTTAAAACATTATCATCTAAACATCCAAGTTATATATCAATTTAAGAAAATATTTCTTTTATATCAAAATATATTTTGGGTAAAATTATTTCATTCACCCACCTTAAACAATACAGTGTCAATTTATCGTGTCAGGTGTTTATAAACTCTTCTCGAATAGCGGCTTACTCTTTTATCTTAAAATTTTGGAAATACTTTTAAATTCACATAGTACTGTTAAAATAGCTTTTTGTAAAAATACTTTTTATAACTCGATGTCTCAACCAGTCCATCCTTGTTCTCACAGAAATTCGGTCATACGTTGATCAGGCGTAGGACTGAAAATCTACAAGTACCTAGCAGACCCATTTTCAACATCCAGTGAAAATACGAAAATAATTTTATTGAAAATATCGAAAACATTTTTTTAAAAGACAGAGGAAATATCTTTGGTGAGAATGCTCTGGAAATCATCACTCCCATCCATGGTCGCAGTTACATCCTGGGTTACGTTGTCATCGCAGCAAAAGTCCATGTAACTGTAGGCACTCCACGCCCCTCGATTACGCCATGGAACCTACTGCAGATCGCAGTTACATTACAGGGTTACGTTGCCATCGCAGCAAAAGTCCATGTAACTGTAGGCATCAGCGCTTTCGATTTTCGCTGTCAAAAATGAAACTTCTCCACTCCCACATAGGTCGCAGTCTATCGATGTAAAATCAAACGTAGACCGTTGGCTCTCAGCGGCACACACGACTTTCGCTATGTTACCATAGGTCTCAGTCTACCGATATAAAATCAAACGTAGACTGTTGGCTCTCAGCGGCACACACGATTTTCGCTATGGTCTGCAGTAGATCGCAGTGACATCGAGTTACACTGTCGTCACGGCATAACCCAAATGCCTCTGTAGGCATCAGCGCCATCGACTTCCGCTACACACTACACATAATCCTCAGGAACTAGTTTTGTCCGGACTCCTTACAGGATCAACTTTAGAACCCCTTTAGGGTTCAAGGCAGTACCACCCTGTGGCACTCCTGAGAAGTTCATTTCAAGGGAGCGCTTTTTTCCCAGAGCCATTATCAAAACACTTTATACTATACACATATAGTATCTTCCAAATCATACACCTAGTATGAATCTCATATAAATCTTCTTTTCTCAAAATCGATTATCCCAAAATCGATAATTCTCAAACTAGGCTTTCCAAATTCCAATATTGATTTTACCCAAAAATCAAAAGCCTTTCCAAATCCAAAGGTTCCCAAAACCTTTTTCCAAAATCTTCATAAAATCCTTTATATCTATATATATATAGATATATATATAATTTTTTTAAAAAACTTTGGATCATTTCAAACTTGTATAAAACTCCTTTTATACTCCAAACACTTTCAAAATCCTTTCCTTCCGGCAATAGATTCAACAAGGGGAGATTTATCTTATATAACGAAGATATATAACTTTGTTTGTTCAAAATCAAATATTCAAATTTGATTATAAAGTCACTTAACATTTTACTTCCATAAAGTAAATTTTTACCATAGAAATATCCAATTTCCACTTTACTTCATCATATGTTTCATAAAATATACCTTTCATTTCAAAAACCATTTCACATTTCTTATCCACAGATTTTCAATATCAATTTCATTCAAATTCGTACGATGTACACATATCATCCGTACGCTATACAAATCTGATCGCTCATTTGATCACACAATTTCACTTCCGAACTAGTATCGTCCACCCGACTTCCTAGTGTGGACTCAGATCTGGTTTCTTGATCAGAAACCGTCATTCTCCTTGCATAGCCATAACTATGATAGAGAATATTCAGAACCAATCAACAATCCATATCCAGGTTCGCCGTCGAAAATCGAGTGAAAAATCCCAACTCGAATCGATATAACTATCTCGAAATTCTGTACTCGAATCTGGATCAAATCACTGTACGAATAGAATAATATACGTACATCCTACGTATTTATCTTCATTGATTATCAACTAAATCAATTTCTCTTTCTATTCACATTTCCTTTAATTTCTATCCACATAATCACAATTGTTTCAATTCCATTGGATCATCACTTTAATCCATATCCCAAATGGATATTCAATCATAAACAGTTTGAACTCTGTCCAGCTTAAATTCAGAAAATAGCTTGAAAAGTTTATAATAGATAAGTCGTTGAAAAATAATTATTAGTTTGTAACATAGCTATAAAATAGTTAAGTAATTGTAAAATAGTCAAATAGTTATAGAAATTTTAAATAATTGCAAAATAGTTGTAAAATAGTAATTAGTTTATAAAACAGTTGAAATATTGTTAAATAGTTCCAAAAATAATTGTAAAATAAATATAAAATAATTTGGCTTTTAAAAAAAAACATTGTATATAGTAAATAGCTTGGAAAAAAATAGATTTATATTAAAACCATTTATTCTAAAAACAGTCCAGAGCCAAACTGATCAATTTCCAAATTTCCATTCTCATCAATTCAATTTAAATTCCCACTTCCATTTAAATTGACTCAATTCCAATTTAAATAACTTCAATTTCCGTTGAAATTGATTTAACCCCAATTCAAGTTGAATTAATCTTGATTTATTTCCAAATTCAAATCAAATTCCATTTGATTTTAAACCTATTCAACTTTAATTACAATTCCAAGTTATTCCAATCAATTTGGACTAATATCAATTGAACCCACTTCAATTTCAAATCATCTCAATTCCTGTTTGAATTAGTCCCAATTCCCATTTGAATTTTTAAACTTATCCATCTTCAAACACAATTTTAATTAATTTGAATCAAATTTACACAATTTTAATTTCCCTTCAAATTTTATACTTCAGATTAATAACCTTACCACTTAAGTTTAAAACTTACTTCACTTTGGGTTTCACATCACATTCCAAGAAAAATTCAAAACTCAACCTTAGAGTTTATTTCATATTTATTTCCTTTACACACCAGGTTACTTTTAAATTTTAAACCACCTTTGGTTTTAAATTCAAACAAATTCCTTTAAAATTTTCAAACGACTCTTGTTGAATCAAGCTCTATCATTCAAATAATATTAAATAACGTTATTTATTATTTCTTCATTACTTTGAAACAAAATCTTCAAATCCTGGACCCAGATTTAAAACTCCACAATTCAGATCAACTTCAGTTCCAATTTATAAGTCATACTTGCCTAAATGTTTTACTTCTTTAAAACATTTCATTTTGCTTACTCATTAATTATTAAACGCAACAATCATTTATGATAATAACCAAGATTATCATATCTGAAACCATTCATTATCATCTTATTCTAAAACTCTTCCCAATTCAAGATTTCAATTTCTGTTTGAATCCGTTTCAAACTTATCTGTATTCAATTTCAGTTTGGTTGTATTATATTACTTCTTAATTTAATTTCAATAATTTAACAACCAATCACCTTAATATTTATTAGAAGAAAATATTGCGTTATATATCAAAATATATTCTTATATAAATTCATTTAAAATCTTTATATAAGAAAATAACAAGTAGCTCTCATATATATATATATATATATATATATATACACTCAACTCATTCTAGGGTACCATTGACCCTATCCTTAATGAGTAATCCCACCAGAGCCAAGGTTCTCGCTTAATCTTCAGCTCTGATACCAACTGTAACGACCCTGAATTTTCGATCCCGAAAACTCCAGATAGTTAGGGAAAGAAGAAAGAGACAGAAGAAGAAGAAACATCACAAAGATTTTCACATTCGCAGCGGATGAAAATATAATATCAAATAATAACAGTTTACGAAAGAATTCTGTATCTGTCAAATACATTTATAATACATCAGAGTTACACAAATATACCGACACTGGATATACACAATCATCATGTCTTAGATATACAACAATATAATACAGCGGAAACACTCCATACGTTCTTGCCATCCAGCTCGTCTCCTGAGCTTCAAAACGTCCTTACCTGAAAATCTGTAATACTCGGTCTGACCTGAGCATTACATCAAAGTAACACCCGGGTCAGGCTGGAAACCAGCGTGAGTAACCCATCTAACATGGAATACAAAGCATACAACTTATATAAAACTCGGGGTAACTCGTATCAATTTACAAATTCACAAATTGTTATAGACATCACTTATTTCACACATCAATTTTCTAAATACCAAAATTTAGATTAAATAGTCCAATTCACTTAAATCATTTCATTCCAGCCTATTGATTTCACATATCAATCTATAAAGATTCGAAGTGGTTTCGGGTATTTTCTAATACCCGACCCCGGTCTCTTCGAGTCTCATGTCATCCTAACCCAAGTTATCTAAATGAAATACACTTCAAATTTTAAATATAGGATGTCCCTTTACACAACAATTCATCATTGATAGATAACGACAATATCCTGTCCATCCAAACATATGATACTACAAAATATTTCATATCAGAGATATCAACTCATTCAAGGCATCCAATATCATTCAATCATCCATAAGCAAACTTGATCACTTCCAAAATAAATTTAATCACTTCTAATTGAATTACTAACCTCAATCATTTAGATTTCTTCACTTGACATTAATTAATTTCAAATCAATTAATTAATCATCCCTTAATTATTCATCTTAATTAATCAGCCTGGATTAATTACCCTTCAATTACATTCAAGTAATTATCTTTAATTAATTACACAAATTAATTATTCTTAACTAAAAACAGTAATTAATCTTTAATTACTTCACAAATTAATTAACTATAATTAATTACATTAATCCTTAATTACTTATATTAATTAATTTCTCATAAATAACTTATTATTGATTAATTAATCTTAATTAATCAACCTTTAATTACATCATTAATTATATAAATTAATGATTTCTAATTACATTTTAATTTGTCCTGATCTAAATTAATTACATAAAGTAATTAATCATTAATTAAACCACAAATATCAATCACTCTTGCTTAATCTCAACCAGTAATTAACTACCTTTTTATTTACTTCATTAAATAAATTAATTACTCATTTTTATAAAAGAGGTTTAAAGGAATTTAAAACCAAATTCATTTTTAAATTCAAATCAATTTAAAAATGCACTTTAACATTCAAGTTGTTAAAACAATTTAAATTTAAAAACTTTATTTGTTTAAAAACTGAGATTCACTAACTTGAATTCCAGATTTAAAACTTGTTTTAAATCTATACTTTACAACTTAACTTCAGTTTTTAAAAATCACTTTTATTTCTTTCCAATTCATTCTTATTTTTATTCTATAATTATTTCACTTCCAAAATTTACTCTTGTATTTCTTCTAAAAAAATCCAATTCTAAATATTTTGATGACCCAATGTACCGAAATATATTCAAGCAAACCATAGTATTCAATATTCCAATTATCAATATAATTCATTATAGAATATGAAATATTCATAACATAGAATATTAAACAATCTAAATAATTTTGAGGAATCCAGTTGGATCCCTCCAACATGTTTCCTTGCATCCACAGATGTTAGCACAACATAAAATACCAATTCCACTTGGAGGTGAAATATCGCGGTATATGGGATTTATATAATATCATCCGCTATTATGCGGCGCATAGGGTCTCATCCGCTATATAATGTGGGAATCAATCACTCCAATATATATAATTATATATTATATGCTACTATATATAATGTAGCACATCAAATCAATATAATCATTCAACCAATTATTTAAATTTAAACATTTAAATTTAAATAACTCAGATGAGTGAGATTAACTCACCTTTGCCCCTTAAATTTGCAAATCCACTTCATTCTCGATTTGATTCCACGATTATTGACTTTGTATAAACATTAGATGTTTTATTAATATTCGAGTCAATTGAACAATTAAATTTCCTTTTGATAATTTAATTAACCACACGTTTTATTACCATTAACAAAATTTAATTTACTAATAATTTAATTTAATTTAATTTAAACCAATAATTCCCCTTTAAAAATCTTTAGTAATTAAAATAAATTAAACAGGTCAATTGTACAATTTTTTCACCAAATCCCTTATATAATTTTCTTTCAAAATCTTATATAAATTTCTTGTACCTTTATATATATATATATAAATCTAAACTCTGGCATTTTAAAACTAAACAGTAAACATTCTTTACTGAAAAACAATATACCGAGTTATATACATATATATATTCTGATAATTAATAATGAACAAATCGAATTCAAAGAGTTTTAAACTTATTTAACTAAAATAAAATTTAATTACCTTACCGTGATCAAACCCTAGTACGCACCCACCCTGAAACTCGACTTCGATCGCTTCGAGTTGCCGCTGCTAGCCTCTTCCAGGTCGAGTCCCCTTCCCACCATCAATCGCGTCACAACGCAAATCCAGGCGACGCTGCAGCCCTTCAATCTACGCCCTCGACTACTCGCGAGTGCACGAGAATGGACTCGTGATGGTTTTCGCAACTTTCCCCTTCCTCTTGCGATTCGCGACCCATTCGCGGTTTCCCTTGGATCGAAGTCGAAATCGACTTCGATTCACTATATTTTTTTTGATGGAAAGCTTCGGCTGTTTATAAAAAAGAGGAGGAAACGATATTGAAGGAAGAAGCGTGCTTGAGAAGGAAAAGCACAAACCTATACCAATACTTTTATTTTTTTTCTTTCAGCCTGGTTTTAAAAAAAAGACATGATTAGATGGTAACGTGAAGAAATTTGGCTATAGTGACATCGAGTTGAAGGCAAAAAGTTTTGATGTGAAATTGTTTTTGACTGTCAACATTTATTTTTAAATTTAAATTCAAACCGTTTTGAAACCATAGCTTAAAATTCTGACATCCTATCGAGGCGTGCCGCTAGACGTTTATAATGTTATACCCCTATTCTGAACGCAATGAAAAAGGTTTCGAGTGCTAATTCAATCGTATGGAGAAGATAGCTTTTTGGACTCAGTCATTATATTAAATTTTCGATATAAATTTCAACGCGTTTATATATCATACGCTCACACAACAACTTCAAACATTACGAAAATTGAAATCCGATAATAATATAATATTACAAATCCAATGGAACTGGTTTCGTCAAATTTCGAGACTGTGCCTCGGAAGGCTATTTTTAAACATCGATTTAACGATATATTTTCAAAACTTAACAAATCACCTTTAAATTCAATTTTTAACACTTTTACTATCTTCAGTATTATCAATATAAATTTTACAAGCCTTCAAATTATTTTTAACAGGCTTAAAACTGAAGAGTCAATAATTTACCCAATTTCAGTTTATTAAATCCAATAACTTAATTGCTAAATAATAATAATATTTGAATTCAAGTTAAAAAATTAACTTTTAAATATTTAAAATCAATCAAATATTCCAATTTCAAACATCCAAAAATTCTTGGTCGTCACAGTATCTGCAGAGTAAAAAAAGAGCAGAGTTAATAATCTCCCAAAGTGATCAACTTACGGTCAGGAATTGTGTGGTGTCGTGAAGTGTGTATGTATGTGCAACCCTCCGACCAACCGGAAATGTCAGCCACACTAATTGGAAGAGACTCGCTTAAGTCTAAAGCCTGATGAAACTCCTCCAATCCGGCATGGTGAATGACACATAATACAGAATCGGAATATCGGCGAGCCCTTAAAAAAGGTTTTCCTCCTGCGAAGGAGGAGCCTTTGAAATGTTAATCCTGGAAACGGGCAAAGACACAACCACATATTTCCATTTCGCGGTCTTAGGACGTTTAAAAATAGCCTTGCCTTTTCTCTTTCCTTCGGAATCCTGAACCGCATCCGAAGGTCCGGCCAAAAGTTCGTCATCAGTGGGTTTTCTCTCCAGATCAGCCCCTTCAGTTATAACAATTCTGGATGTCTTACGCTTGGCTCGTTTCTTCGAGACGACCCTTAGCGTTCCCTCGAGCCTTATACTTTGGTTTCGCTCAATCAACCCAACAATTCTCAAATTCCTATCTGTCAAAACCGAGTCAATATTCCTCTCTTCGCTCGGAACTTCTTGAAGAATCCGAACTATCTCTTTGAAATGAACGCCCCCGGGTCGCGGAATTACAGCTGTAAAGAAAGAAGAGATGTAAGTTTGACATCAGTTATGATTGTCTTATTAGCTACTTGAGAAGACTACGATACTTGCGTCTAAATAGCCATCGACTGGCAAATCCTGGGGGTCATCGCATAGAACCATTCTGTTTTGAAGTAACTTAGCCTGGCCCAAGGCCCCGTTACTACTTGACAGTTTCTCACTGCTTCCAGGATTGTAAAAGAAGAGCTATCTCCCTGGCTTTTGATATTAAATAAGGTACAAATTTTCGATGTGGGATAATTTTCGAATCAATTTCGCGATCAGCGTTGGTTTTGAAATTTATTGCCAAACATGGCTAGTTTCTGCCCAGTCAGCAGCCCAGTCACGATTTTGTAACTGCCACGAGAATGCGCAACTATGAGACGCGTAAATTTGGGTTTGATTTTTTTACGATGCGCAACTTTTAGTCGCGCAAGGGGGGAATCTGGTTTTTTCAATCAGGCGCCTGGTGGGCGCAACTCATAGTTGCGCCTGCACAGGTTGCTGCTGCTAAAACAGAGACAACAGTAACCCTCATCTCCATAATACCAAAACTCTTCCCAATCTTCAACCCTTCCTTCATGGCCGAACCCAACAACTCCAAACCTAAATTTTAGTCAATTACCACCATTTTTTCACAAAATTATCAAATTTCATCATCTTTCTTCGATTAAATCAAAGCTACAACAATCCCTTCACCCACACTCACATTATCACTAATTAATATGGATAATTGAGAGATTTCAGATGCAGTATTGGTGCAATATGTTGAACGGATGAAAGCTGAAAATGAATTTGTTCCTGAAACTCAGTTTGAAACAGTTCATGAAGCTCAATTTGAGATAGTTCCGCCGGCTAATGATGTTGATGTTCAATCCGCTTTGGATAATCAATTCTGTTTAGGCAAACCGAATCAAAGACTGCGAAAACAAATTAGCGGCGAAGGACGAGCGAGACAAGATAAACATCCACTTTGCCACTGTGGAGATGTTTGTGAGGTAGTTGTATGCAAGACTCAAACAAATGCTGGACGTCGGTTTTATGGATGTGCCGGTTACCTTGATCATATAACTAACCCGAAAGGTGTCGAGTGCTGTAATTTCTTCAAATGGCTAGATCGTCCGTTGGCCCCGAGGGGAGTAGAATATGCGCTAGAGATGCAAGCCGAAGTAAGACGTTTGGAAAAGGAAAAAAGACAGCTTCGACATCAAGTAGACTATTTGCAGTCCTTAAATCCAATTTGAAAAGGGGTCTAGTAAACTGGGTAGTGCAACTGTACTGTAATGGATCTGTATCAAACTTGTTTAATTGAGTTATGCATGCTTTAGCTGTAATGAATGCTGTATTACTTGGTTTTATTTGAACTTGGTTGTTGTAGTGGATATGCAATAGATGAATTAATTAAAGTAACATAACATAGCAAGTAATTTAAATGTTTGACATAAGATATCATTTGATAACAAAGTTGCGTACAGAATAAAAATATAAGTTATACAGTTCACGAACGACAGAAGTAGTAGGAACAGGTAAAATATTTATTGCTTCCAACATGTTCGTCTCTTATGACCCAAGTTACCGCATTGTCCACATCTGTCCTGTCTTCTGTCCTTCATTTCGTCCATGCCTCCCCTTATTCTTGTGGACCTCAGTCTTCCTGTATTCTTTCGCGTTGGTGGCGGGAGTATAGTAGGGCCTTCAGGTACATCCCAATATCTACTATCGGGCGCTGGATGAAAAATCGGAGAATAACTATGTCTATAAATGTCTGTCGTAAATCAGGATGAAATAAGATCATGGCAAGCTCTGTTCGCTCCTCTACATCGTGCGCATGCAGCTAAAACATGGGAACATGGAAATGGGCTAGAATAGGAATATTGCATGAACAGCTGCAGCTGTCATTAGTAAATATTTACTGTGTAATTGCACGCATTTGTGTCTATTACTTGCCATTCTGTTAAGCTGAACCTGTTAATGCTCATATTACGTGCTTCTGCTGAATATTTTTCCATCATTTTGTCATAATTTGGCGTGAGCGAAGATGCGTAATCCATTCCATCGGTACGTCTTCTGTAGAAGTAGCTATTAAGACGATGAAAGGTACGTGCCACTAACGTCTTGACCGGTAACAATCTTGCACCTTTAAGAACTCCATTGAAACTCTCCGAAGCATTGGTAATCATCATACAGAAGCGTTCACCATTGTCCTTGTAAAGAGCCCACTATTCATCCTTATGTCGAAGACTTCTATCAATCCATCTGTCGCAGCCAGACTCACATTTTTTAGTTGCTCTCTGAGTACTTTGTATGTTATTTCATCTCTTTCTTCAGCGGAAGCATGAAATAAGTTTTACAAAATCTTGCTACCAAAACCAGTTTTTTTAAAGTTTGCTTTCAAATGGCGTAGGCATAAGCTACGATGATGTGGTCTTCTCCACTTCTCTTGCAAGGCGGTTGGAATTCCTTTCATTCTATCAGAAATGAATGTAATGCATCTTGCATTTAACGATGGAATTAAGTGTCCCATGCATGAAAAACCAAGCCCAAGTTTTCGCAGACTCCGTCCTTACAATAGCAAATGCCAAAGGGAAAAGAGAGTTGTTTGCATCAACTTCTGTGGCCACAAGCAACGTACCTTGATATTTACCATACAGATGTGTTCCTTCAATAGAAAGAACCGGACGACAATGGTTGAAACCTGCAATGCTCGGTCCAAATGCCCAGAAAGCCCTCCAGAATTGTACTCTTCTGTATGTACATGATAAACAGTACCTGAATTGCATTTCTGTATAGCACGAAGAAACTGAGGTAAGTCATTGTACGAAGACTCGCAATCGCCAAAAATTGTAGACACCGCTTTGCTAAGTCCTTTCCAGTCTCTCATGTAGCTTATTTGAATTTTGTAAGTGTGTGTCATAAGCTCTTGGACAGATTTTGCAGTGTAACTTGGGTTCGAACGAACATGTGGAAGGACTTTGGTGCAAATGAATTTGGTTGTTGCTTGTTTGTGGTTCGACTTGATGATTGGATTTAAGCAAGCGTGATCACCACCGTATTTTTTAATCATCCACCACCCAGCATGATCTCTTTTAGACACAATAGCATGAAGCCACCATAGACAATTAGCATCAATATCACATATAGCAGTGAACTCTCTAGCACGAGACTTTATGTTTTTAAATGAAACCGAACATTTTATAGACCATTCACTTATATGCTCAATTAAAGATTCCTTTGATTTAAAAATCATACCAACTCGAGGGTCTTTCTCCACACATTCCAGCCCGAACATTTCGTCGGTAAATTGAAATTCTTGCACAACGGATCTTTCCATAATTATATCATTGCATTGGTCATCTTCTAACGGTTCTTCCATCTCGATATGCTCATCAGTGTCATCAACTTCCTCTGCAATATCATTTAAAGGAGCGTCATTATTAACATTCATAGCATAAATCCATGTTTCATCGTCGTCTAGTGAAGCAGCGATTTTCATGCTATCCAAATGGAAAATTTCAATATAAGCATTTCCACCCTCCATATCCTCGGTGTCAACATCTTCATCTGCAAGTCCATGCAAGTAGTTCGAATTCGGAGTTGGAATTGACTGTGGAGGATACGATGGATATGGAAGGAAACCATACCCGGGTGACTGCGATGGATATGCCATGACACCGTACCTGTACACAAACATTCGACGGTTAAGTTTGTGTCGGACCAACAAGCCAATACAACATGTTCCAAATCAATAATACAACATCGCAGCACCTACAACCCAACAAGTTTCAAGCCAATACAAATTCAAAACATAGCAACCAAACGACAGACCAACACAACACTATCTTCTTATTATATTTTTGTGGTCACGTAGTATTCTTTAAGTTTGCGTCGGAGGCGGTTGAGATAGTCCAGCTTCAATAATTTCCTGCCCCGGCTGGCTGCCTTGTGAAGGACCTCCGTGCCTCTAAAACGTCTTCTTTGGTAGGTACGACCAAAAGCCCGGGGCGGACGAGGCATATACGATGGTGGTCTTTCTAGCTTATGCCTACCCAGAAGCGACTTGATAATTTCCTTGATGTTGAAGCACTTTCCTTTTACTCTATCCTCATCTGCAGGATCTGTCAGGACATCGTCAACTTCATTGGAAATCATATACAACCCTTGAACATAAAATAAAAGAATCAATGACGCAAGTAAGTAAAGCTTGTTGAGAAAGTTCAAAGAGTAAAACTTATAAACACTTACCAAGTCACGTTCCACCGGTCCCCGTGGAGCATGTCTGGGCAGTCTAGTTGACAATTCTTTAAGAACAAATCGTCGTGTGATATGCCATTACCAACTATAGTATTGTTCGATTGAAATTCTTGGTACGTGTTCGACCTGAACGCGATCCAACCTGTGATCCCACCTTGCGACATACGTGTTGTATAAGGCTCTATTCCAACCATGTGGGAAAATCTGCTCGGCCGGATCCGGTATATGTTGATGAAGGCCAAATTGCGTCATCACTCTGTCGGGGTAGTGCATGGCTACACTTTGCAAGCAAATAATCGGGGTCCTTGCATACCAACTTTGCTTCCCGTCCAAACATATAGGCGGGAGATCCTGTACGATCTCAGCCGTGTATGGCGTCCAGTCAACAACATGCTCGTCCATAACATCGAGCTCGTTGCGATAGAATGCAGGATGCCGGGCTGGATTATCTCTCCAACGTCTATCTTCGGTCCATCTATAGTCATAATCAAAATAGTGTGTGAATATTGGCAGAAATAAAAAAAAATTCACTGTTAATTTCAAGATGCTTTTACCTTGACCCGTATGGTAATCCCGGAGCAACGTTGGCACTAACATTTGGCCGTCCAACAGAAATACGCGTCCAAAACCATACCTGCAAATTATGAGTGTTAAGAAACGTCTTTCAAAATATTTCATAAATTTGGTACACCAATAAGTCAAATCCGACATACCTGCAGAGAGGTTAGGCAACCTGCTAATCCGTTCGTCTTTCTTAGTGCCACATTATCCAACTCCTTGTACAATACGCACAAAACAGCGCTACCCCATGAATAATCGGAAATTGTGGCAAAATCCTCTAGCAAGTACAACCATTTAACGCTAACTCTATCCTTCGAATGGTTCGAAAATAGAAGAGATGCGATTAGAAGTAATATGACAGCTCGTGTGAACTGTTCTATCTCCTCAATAAATGAATCGACTGAAATCTCCCGGCCGATTATAAGGTCATTCAGCCATTTGACATTCAACTCTCTTCTATTGACCACCGCTTCTGGAGGTGGAATTTCACCAAGCAAACGTTGACAAACCTCATCGGCGTCCACGTTACCACTGTAGTTCAACACGGCGCCTTCGATGGGAAGACCAAGCAAAATAGATACGTCTTGCAGTGTAATAGTTATTTCTCCAACGGAAAAATGAAAAGTGGAAGTCTCCGGTCTCCATCTATCGCATAAAGCTGTG
This sequence comes from Allium cepa, assembly GCA_030765085.1. Classification (NCBI taxonomy): domain Eukaryota; kingdom Viridiplantae; phylum Streptophyta; class Magnoliopsida; order Asparagales; family Amaryllidaceae; genus Allium; species Allium cepa. The sequence continues at coordinate 212,744,664 of CM060934.1, forward strand.
AGTAATGACCTGTCAAATCCGATATATCTAATCTGCATGAAATACCAGAATCCCGCTTGATGTAGTAATTGTTGAACCCGTTGATCTTCAATCATCTCCATCAATTCTTCAAAACTTTGCGAATGATCCAGGCAATCCACCGGTTTTACACTCTGCAAAACAAAGAATTATATCTTTTAGTTAATTCAAAAGACGAAGTAACTTGCAAAAATTTACTATAATTACAAGGCGAATAATATTACCCTCATTAACTCTTCAAAATTAAAGCGGTGATTATCTTGCATATAAAGCACGCTACCGCCTACCGGTCCGCTTTCCGGTTCTTCAAAATTCATGCAAAAAAATCGATTTTTACAAATCGTTTACAATCAATTAGTGATTCAACGCTTCAAATTGGATTATTAAGACGTACAACAAGCTCTTTGACAATATTTCTATCAAATACAACTAAATAATAAGCAAATTTTACAATTATAAAAAAACTAGGGTTTACAAATTATCAAAATCTATTTGTGTTGAAGAGGATCCCGCTTCCATTGTTTTAGCTTTGGTTTAATCGAAGAAAGAGAAAGAAATTTGATAATTTTGTGAAAAAATGGTGATAATTGGCTAAAATTTGGGTTGGGAGTTGTTGGGTTCGGCCATGAAAGAAGAGTTGAAGGTTGGGAAGAGTTTTGGTGGAATAGGGAGGATGGTTGTTGCTGCCTCTGTTTTAGCAGCAGCAGCCTGTGCAGGCGTTACTATGAGTTGCGCCTACACGGTTATAGAAAGCGCAACTAAGAGTTGCGTCTACATTAAATAACCAAATCCTCTCCATGCGCAACTCTTAGTTGCGTTTTGTAAAAAAATTTCAAACCTAACTTTGCGCATCTCATAGTTGCGCATTTGAGTGCTGGAAATCTTATGTGCAACTAACAGTTGCGCTTTCTCGTGGCAGTTACAAAAACGTGACTGGGCTGCTGACTGGGCAGAAAATAGTCTTATTTGGTAATAAGTTTCAAAACCAACGTCGATCGCAAAATTGATTCGAAAATTTGCCCGTTTGGAAAATTTGTCCTAAATAAATATCTAATCTCGATCGGTATCGAGGGTTGAAAGAGATGCTCCATAAACACGATGAATAAACTGTTCATCAGAGCGTATCCGTTGGGGTATAGCTGAGATGGAGCAATCCTAAGGAAAGATAGCACTTCCCTAATGTACTAATTACACGGAGACAGCGTCCAGGCTGCGCACGCATAACGATTGAATGCGGTATACCCTTCTGGTGGATAGTGCGGTCTATCTTTCGGACCAGGCAATAGTATATAATCCAGCGACAGGCCGTGCCTTAAACATATTCGTCCTAACATATCTTCGGAAACATGGGAAGGAACGGAGTCTGGCGGATTACCGATGAAAGACGCGCTAGGTAGATCGTCCGGGGTTGGATCTATGACTTCGGCCTCGGTGGCCGGTATCTCGATTATTGAAAAAAATGAACTCCGAACTTCCTGTTGCTGTGAGCTTGAAGGTTCCATAACTAACTAATTTATAAGAAATCATCGTTAGACGATAATAAGCCCGTGCATCCTCCAGTGTAAAGTGCGTGAATGTGAATGTGCGGGTGCAGTGATACATATTACTTGAAGAAATTCAACAAAGCATGAAGAAATATGCAGATGACAAGACTCCGAAATCCAGTTGGAGTGACCGTTATCGCTGACCGTCAGCCGTGCCATCCAGATGTTAGCGATCGATCCAAGTTAAAATTCATTTAAGCTTTTGTTAAGTTACAGTTCCATCGACGAGTTTCGAAGGATGGTCAAATATGCTGTTCAGCAGTTAAGTCCAGTTAAGCAAGGCTGAAGCTTTTCGGGGTCAGGTGTTCAAACGTGCAAGAGATTTCAAGTTCATTAAGGTTCGATTCATATGGGTCGCAAAAACCCTGGTTCGTAGCGATCAGTTCGCATCCATCAGGATACATGTTCGTATCGATCGAGGCCGAAGACTTCGAATCGATCCAGAGAGACCATTTCGTATCGATCGTCTCAACCTCCATCTCGTATCGATCAATTCAACGACCATTTCGTATCGATCAATTAAAGTCCATATCATACCAGTCGAACGTTATCAACCTCGCACCGATCGAACTCACCATCAACGTATCAATCAGATATGTACCACCTTTGCATCGATCAGTAGCGATTCGAAGCAACTGATATTGAGTTGTCGTTTTACGATCGATACGAAGAGCCAGATGACAATGCGAGATTCCCAATCGATACGAGGATAAGGTCGATTGAGGTTGATACGAAACGAAGCACCTTCTTCTTCTCCAATCCATTCGAGCGCCATTAACCCTTCCTCAACCAAGCTCCGGCCTAAATCTAGCTTAGGCATCATCGGAGTCGACCATAGACACGAATGGAATGGCACTGGAATTCGAACCTCGTTATTTGGAGTTGTTCTTAATCGATTAATTACCTAAATCAAAGTATCGATTCAAGGGATTGGCGAGACGTAGTGGTTTGGAGACGAAGGCTGTTTTGTATTTCTCAGTTCTTCTCGATACGAAGGCAGGAAAATAAAAAGTAGCAAATGAGGAGAAATGGCTAAGTACAAACATATTTATATGGACCCGAGTGCATAAGGAAAGACGCTTCGCCTCCCGGTAGTCTCGACCGGTAACAACGGTTCCACCATCAAATCGATACGAATAAGCTATTCGAATCCATAGACTCAAGTTTTATCGACACGAAATTTGTAACACAAGTTTTTCCGTCACCAAAGTCCATCGACACAAAACGCTAGTTTGTATCCGTTGTTCTCGACTCCATCCACAGTGCATCGATATGAACTACATTGTTCGAACCCATCAAGTCACATCCTCCAAAGGCTCATATCCATCGATGCAAATTAGCTATTTGTATCCAGCATCGCAGATTTCATCGATACGAAGTGTACAACGAAGGATCCCCTAAGTCAACAGATTTCATCGATACAAAGCACATATTTGTATCCGTTATTTTCGTGACACATCGAAGCGAACCGTACTGTTCGTATCCATCAGTGTGCGACCCATAAAAACTCGCATCTATCGGTGCAAATGTTTATTTCATGTCCATCGATGTGCGTTATATCGATACAAGAATAGCCTTCCAACGTTTTACATTGATTCAGAAGAGAATCGATACGAAAGAATATTCGAAAACAACCGTCAAGCGTTGTTGCAACTCGAATTTCACATCGGTTCAGGAGAGAATCGATACAGAATTCGATACGAGAGAACTGACAACGACTCGTGAGCATGCGACGTTAACGAGCGTCGGATTAACATATATGCATGTATGTCGAACTAATATTCGATTTTCAAAAAATACAGGTCGAATGCCCACCTGATGACGATTACAACGACAAACAGTTAATCACTATCATACAATAATCAGTTACAACAATACAGGGTACAACAGTTGGCAATCAACGGTTCACATTACTGAGGAAATCAGTCAAAGATTACGACTTTCAACGAAAAGACGATAACTGTTCAGAATGAAGATTGCAGCTTTTCAAAGCACGTTATGTTTACACAAGACGTATTTTGGGGGGCAAATGTTATCCCGCCTTTTGGCAAGGCCGAGATATCAAGGAATTAACTGAAAATCAAGGATCGCTCGTTCCGAATATTGAGTATGCACAGATTCACTATGGATTCGGTAAATTTTGTCCGAGTCCGGATCAAGCTACTATTGATATGAATGACAAGCAAAGCTATAAAAGTCAACGATCCAAATTTCAAGTCAATCCGAGTTCGTATGCTCAAGTTATGATCGATACGAGTCAAGGAAATCGGCACAACCGTCTATTCGTATCGATCCAATTCGTATCCATCTGGCAACTAGAGGAACTCCTTCTTCGTATCGATCTGTCTCGCATCCACCAACTACGCATAATTTCGAATCGATCGGGTCGTATCCATCATATCGTATCGATCAGTTCGTATCCATCAAGCATCCATCGATTCGTATCTATCACGAACACTCTGCTTCGTATCCACTCGGCTTGGTTTTACTTCGCATCCATCACATTTTCTCGGCTTCGTATCCATCACTCGGGGTCACTCGTATCGGTTCCAATTGCGCAGTTCGTATCGATTGATTAACGATCGATACGAATGGCCCATAGAACGATCGATACGAAGTAGTATCCTCTATCGGTACAAAGTGAATCCCAGCCAACGGTGTGAAGTAACCCAAGAGCATCAATGCGAACAGAGCCGCAAATGATCGACACGAAATCAATGCTTTCCATCGATACGAAACGAAACATAAACCATCGATACGAACAAGGCGAAAGCCTTGGAATGACTCGGTCAACTCGGCATAAAAAGTGCATCGATCCGAAGAATGCGCGCCACGTCAACCTGCTAGCACGTGCCTGGATCGATTCGAATAAATCGATACGAAGGCATCGATTCGAACGCGACAGCCTTCATAAAATCGCAAGTTTGCATCGTCATAACTCAAGATTCACAAGTCCAAATGCAATGAAATTTTCACAGGAGCTTACGTACGACCTAAGGAATGTCCTTTCCAAGTTTCGACTCGATTGGATCAAATCTTGATCGATACGAAATTCGTTCGTATCGATCACGAATCGAGCAGAAACTTCATGGGATCGATCGCGTGGACCCACTCACGTGCCTGAAGAAGTCTTCCGAGATCTGAGCGAAATATCAACCTCCTACACCTATAAATAAAGCCTCATGGCCTACAGAAAAAGGATATTTTGAGCTCTCGGACGTCCAGACTCTGCTGAATTCAACTTTGCACTCCATTGCTACTGTTGTATTCGAATTTCAGAACTGTAATTCGCTGTAATCCGTTGTAATCAACTGTAAATATCAAGAGTAGGGCTGTCAATGGGTCGGGTCGGGTTTGGGTCGGGTCAAGTCGGATTCGGGTTGATTTTAAATGGGTCGGGTCAACCCGTTTATTAAACGGGTCGAAAACGCTCAACCCGAACCCGACCCGTTTATAAACGGGTTGACCCGACCCAACCCGTGTAACCCGATTATAAATGGGTCGGGTCGGGTCGTAAATGGGTCAGGTCAACCCGTATAAGGTGTAAACGGGTCGGGTCAACCCGTATAAGGTATAATTGGGTCGTAAATGGGTCGGAACGGGTCGGAACGGGTCGTAAACGGGTCGGGTCAACCCGTATAACCCGTATAAGGTACAAACGGGTCATAAACGGGTCGGAGCGGGTCGTAAACGGGTCAGCTTAACCTATATACTGTATAAACGGGTTGTTAACGGGTCAGTTTCGGGTTGGCGGGTCAACCCGAAATCCACCCGTTTATAAACGGGTCAAATTCGGGTTGACCCGAAAATGACCCGCCAATTAAATGGGTCGGGTTAACCTACTAATTTCCGTGCGGGTTTCGGGTCGTGTAGGAAATTGACAGCCCTAATCAAGAGAACATCAATAAAGTCATCAAACTTCATAGTGGACGTAGGCAATACGCCGAACCACTCTAAATCGCTGTGCTTCTACGCATTTTCGTACTTGTTTTTGGAGTGTTTGTCAGATAATCCACAATTTACATTTCTATTCTTCATTTTTATCTCTTCAAACACTTCCGAAGAGTATTGTGTCCATTTTTGATGCAAACAGTCGCCTTTAACACAAGTTCCACGTCAAACATCGTCATCTACTTGACATCAGTTGGATGCCGTAACTGGACAAAATATGGCAGCGACGAACCTAATTACATTCGTTCCGAGTGTCGGTAAGTGATCTGGGGTTGAATAAACTTGCATTTTAGGATATATTTAAAGTTGAGATACATAATAATAATATAACTTCTATGTTATTTATTTTATTTTAGTTGGTATCAATTAAATAATTAGTTATTTTGAATTTATGTTTGAAGATGATGAGGATATGGAACAAAATGCACAAGGTGCTAATCATTCAACAAGACATAACTTTAACATTTGTTTTGACTACTGTGTAGAATTACTTTATGCTATTCTAAATGGATTCCATGTTTCTTTTATCATATGATGATGTGTGTTTCTAACAAAATACAGTACTTAGATTTATTTATAATCAATTAAATAGTTATTTATCAACAAAATTATACTCAATTCATTAGTTGTAAATTATTATAATTACACAAATTGCAAAAAATAAAGAAGAAGATGAAGCATCATTTTTATTGCTACAATGGAAAACCAAATGGCATGAAAACAGTTTTGTAGACAAAATTGAAATACAAATACATAATCGAATATAATAACAATTACATATATCAAAATCTTATTGCATCAACTAAAGCAACTCTAATTTGTTCATGTATTGCAACAATCTGTTGTATCTTTGTTGAATAATGAAAGCCACGTACTTGTTAATTCAAATCAAAACATTCAACCGCATATTCAAAAGGAATGTTGATTTTATTAGCAAATTCGTCATAATCATCATCTTTCTTGTTTAGCTTTATGAGATTATGAAAAACACGTGTTGCAATTATGAAATTTGCTTGTTTTTCAAACCTGTATGTTGGCAGTCTTTTTAAATGTTTAAAACTCTCCAAATTCTATGCAAACTTGAGTGGCAAACATTTGTGTTTTCTCTTTCAGATTCTGGAATATTTGAGGTTTGATGAAAATGTTAAATGTGATAGCGTTCGGTTTGATAAAGTGAAGATAATCTACTTAACTTTGTATCATTAGATAATACATTTTTCATGTGAAGATAAATAAAGTTTGGATTGTCTTCAGTAACATATAGTGACAATGTATTGTCATGAGTGAAATCTTACCAGCTAATCATTATATAGCTCAAGGTCAAGTAAAAATCACATGCAATTAGAATATTGTGTGAGACAATGTTTTCATCCTACAAACTGCCATTTGATTTGCCCTAACATGAACGGATTATGTCTATAACCTTCAGCTATGTTTTGAGAAAAAGGTTGACTACTATCACATTCGAAATTTGAGAACTTGGTTTCGCTAACAGTTTCAGTTTTTTAATTTCTTTGGTTTACCATGTTGATTTCAAAGGTTTTGGCAGATGCTCTAGCCTCGAAATTTCAGTTATCTATTGAAAATTCAACAATAAATGCATTTTATTAATTAATATTTGCAGTTTTCTAACTAAATTCTATCGATTGTTATAATATTTGACTTCAAAACTATTTCTTTAGCTCTGTCGTTATCTATTCATCATAATTTCTAATTAATAATTTCTTTAACATGCAAGAACACATGTAGCATTGAGACAAATATGCGCTATATCATAAAAGAATATGTCATACAAGAAAGGACGACCTACGTGCCATTGAGCGTTCTAGCTGCCATAACAATTTTTTTTTCTTTCTTTTTTTATTTCTCATGTTCTTTCCTTCATTTGCTTGCGGAAGAAATTAATGATTACTCTCAAGTTACTTGTTTATTTTTGTCTCTTTACTTTTTCATTCGTTTAGTTTATTAATAATTATCATTTATACTCGTTTAGATGGATGAAATTTTAACGTTTAGATGGAAACTAGAACTTTGGTCGTATCTAATTTCATTAAGAACACCATTTAAGTTTGTTGCATGGGTGACACACTACTATGTAAGTTGGTCGCGCGCATATACTGTACTACCCGATTGATTAAAATGTTCACCAACAACTCTATTTGACATAATGCGATAAAACATGTACATAAGCATTCCCACCAGTTCTATAATCAATACATACGAAGTGCAATTGAAATCAATTTTAGTAGACACTACACAATCAATGAATCATCATTTGAAGCACATCTTGATGTTTGAACGCTTGATCATTTCGTACATCTGCCGTCTATATTTGACTAGCTTAAGATGAACTGTAATGTGGAGTATGACCTATTTGTTCAAGTTTAATTAGTACTATTGCGGCAATAACTTCAAGATCTTGATCATATTCATCAAAGGAATCATAGAGGCGGTTTTGCAATTGGATGAGTCATTTTTAGATTCAAACGCCTCATTTTCCGAAGAGGTATTTTATTCACATTCCTTAAAAAATAAGTTTTAAATCCCTCGTTTTTATTTGCAAGGTCCAAATACCTTTAAATTATTAAAAATATTAAGTTCAGCTTATTTGACTTCTTATTTACCATGTGCTATAAAACAACTAAATTTTTTGAAAAATGAATGGCTTGAGTTGCATTCAAGATTGACGTGCACTGTATTTAGAATAAGTTTGCATCGTGTTTAGAATTGACCCTCATTGTTATAAATTGACTTGCGGTGTAATAAAAAATTTGCATTTAAAATCGATTCATATTGTAGTAAGATTCGTTTGCATTTTAAAATGGTTTATGTTGTTATTGAAATTCATTTATATTGTATTAAAATTCGTTTGTATTGTATTAAATTCATCTGCATTGTATCAAAATCAAAGTGAAATTACATCCAACTGGTAGAAACTTTGATATAATACATCTAATCATTTGTCACTGCTGTCATCGTAAAATTCCAGCAGAATTCATAATAAAATAAAATAAGAACCTATTTTATGATTTCCAAACTTGAACAATAATTAATCGATTGTCCTTTGTCCTCTACAGAGTTGTGAAAGGCGCGCAACACAACACGACCACTGCATCTTTTCACCTTAAGGTGCGGCGCACATGGAAAGACATATCGAATGACGTGATAGGCACACATGATCTACTATGTAAAAAAGACGTGCATTTTCAATGTTTTATTATTTTTGTTTTTCACAATCCAAAATAACATAAGGATTAATACTTATCACATAATTTGATTATTGTTATCATTACCATCATATTCCCCATGTTCTAATAGATCGCTTTTCTCTATAATTCTTTTTGCTTGAAGACAATAATATATTGTAATTGGCATTCTTTTTATGTAACATTCTCAAAGCAAGTTTAATATAAAATCTCATATATAAATATAAATATAAATGTGTCTGTTTGCGCCAAAATTGGCCACAAACACCCAATACCGTGAAAGCACCAGTGTATGAATATAAATTAATGATACTCAAACACAAACAACAGATCTCAACATATAATAGACAGCAACCACAAAAGTAAAGAACAGAGACACAAGTTTTATAGTGGTTCGGCTATCTCCGGCCTACGTCCACTCCAATTTTTTCTTTTTTATTGATTATCCTTGAAGATTACAAGTGATTACAACAGTTGTAGTGACCAAATCTGAAGAAAATAGCAGAAATAATGCTATGGAATGATTTTAGCAGCGTCTGGGCTTGCTTTTCCTCTCCAAATCTTCCGACCCCTTTTCTGAATGACCAGGGGCTCTATTTATAGGCGTGGAAGGTTGAAATCCCGCTTAAAACCTGGGGAGGTTGCTTGGCACGTGAGGGGGGGCCCACAGGCCCGTGTTCTCGGAATCCGTGCCCAGTTTGGGATCGATTCGAAGTGATTTTCGAATCGATCAAGAATCCATCCAATTGAGCTGAAATTTGGTGTGAACATTCTTCAACATGTATGTAAGCTCCTGTAAAAATTTCATTGCATTTGGATCAACGGTTTGGAAGATATGATCGATCCAAGTTCTAGAATTCGTGCGTCCTGATTGGTTCGAACTCATGGTCTGTCTACTTCGAAACCATGTATTTCGAACCCACGAGGCCAACTCTCCCGAATCCATGCAAACTTCGAATCCATTCACCTCCTACGAATCCATCGAAACTTCGAATCCATTTACTTTCTACGAATCCATCAAAACTTCGTGTCTATTCACTTTCTACGAATCCATCAAAACTTCGAATCCATCATTTTCCACGAATCCATCAGAACTTCGAATCCATCATTTTCCACGAATCCATCAGAACTTCGAATCCATCATTTCCTACGAATCCATTAAAACTTCGTATCCATTTCCTTCTTCGAGCTTCATCATTCGAATCCACTATCTTCGAGTCCGCGTCCATCATTCGAACCCACTATCTTCTAGTCCATGTCCATCGTTCGAATCCACTATCTTTGAGTCCATATCCATCATTCGAATCCATGTCCATTGCACTGAAGTCATTCCTTTCGAACCCAATCTAGTTCCCGTTGATTCGAACCTGATGGGTTCGAACCTGATGGGTTCGAACCTGACGGGTTCGAACCTGATGGGTTCGAACCTGATGGGTTCGATCCTGATGGGTTCGAAACTGATGGGTTCGAACCTGATGGGTTCGAACCTGATGGTTTCGAACCTGATGGGATCGAACCTGATGGGTTCGAACAACATTCCTCTCCCACCTTGAATCCATCATATTTCCTCCATACGAACTCCGATCAACCTGATATTTGAAACATAGCCTTTCATAGTCCTTATCATCATTTCCAATCAATTTCGTCCCGATCGGAGTTCAACAAAATTTTGACGATATCCATCGTAGCCTTTATTCCCAGTCTTGCTATCCATAATTCCTTGCCAATTTGTTGTTATTCCCGTTTTGACCATAAAATGGGGTAACAGTGTCTATATATATATGATTCGAATTTCTAGTTTATTAGTAATATACTAATATTAATTATTATTATTCTGGATTTTAGTTTTTGGAATAATTTTGTATGCAAAAATTTATGCTTATGACATTATGTTTTATGATGTTTTGTGAAATGATTAAAAAGAATTTCTGTCGTATATATTTTAGTAAAACAAATGTTAATATTGGACTTTTTCAAGCAACCGTTCTGTATAATAAATTAATATTTTCTCTTAACATGTGAAGTAAGTCAAAAAGCATGCGTTGTTCGTCACAACATGCGCTAAGGCCTTAAGAAGGTTTGCGTCGTGCAACAAAAAAAAAAAAAACAAAAAAAAAAAACTAAGCCTCTACAATTTCAACAAAAATGTCTTTGATTTTTCTTCAAATTACATCAAGCCCAGTCCAACTTTTTTGATCCGTCATTCCTTGTGCTTTAGATAACCCAAATTGTGCTATTAATTCAATGGCAATTAAATAAAATTACAATGTAAAACCAAAAATGCAGTTCAACAACAAGCAATAAATTAAAGGACTAAATCAAGAAACACCTAATGGTAAAGTAATTAAAAAAATGAATGATTAATTTGGTACCTATAGACTTAGTAGTTAATAGTAAAGTAATTAAAAAAATGAATGATTTATTTGGTACGTGTAATCTTAGTAGTTAGTATCGGATAATATCGCCAATATATCACATATCGGGCTTCAAGTGATATTTTTTGTAAAATATCGTCTAAGATGCCATTTAGCGGTATTTCTATGATATCCGATATTTGATATAAATATCGGTGACAGTGGTCAAATTTCGCCATTAGATAAAAAGTACATGGATATCTCATATTATAGTAACAATCAACATTGTATATGCAAATTTTTGTATAGATATATCTTCAAACATTTGAATACTTATTTAAAGTGTCAAAAAGTAGATATTTATATCTTTTATTGTCGTCATAATTTTTAGAGCTTGTTGATAAACATGCTGAAATTAACCCGATATCTCCGTGATTTTTTTCCAATATTTTAAAATATCGTATATCGCTCCTTAACCGATATCTTAGTGATACCAATATTAACTGCTTAACCTATAATAAATGGAGTTTGGATTGGAGAATAAAATGAGCTTCGAAACTAGAGCGATGTGAATATATAAAAAAAAGGAAAATTAGCGATTGGTCAATGAAAGTGAAATGAAAAGGTGGAGTTGAAGATACGAGAAGAAATTAGATTGCGTGACTGGATGATGGGGCCAAGTATGGAAAGAAAATGTCAGTTAGCAAATAAATATGTAAATTACATCCATTTTTAAGGAGCGGTTTGTATCATTAGAACTAAAAAAGGGTATATAATTTTTTTTATACGAAAATAGGGATTTTAGTGTTATTCATACTTATCAAAATCATAGGGCTCGCTTGGTTTCTAAAATTGTCAAATTCGATATTGAAACTGTAGTAAAAAAGTTGATATAAAACACAAATTGGAATTTAATTTAATTCTTTTGAAAAGAAGCAGAATTAACATCTCCTATGTCTATCATCCCTTAACGCAAGACATAAATCTAACATGAACCTCTTCTTTTCCGATGTTTGGTTGGACATGTGATGAATGATGATGTAAAATTACGTCAACTTCGACAAAAGCTTACGTTTGATGTGATGCACGTGAGATGCACCCACCAGTCCGTACATTTTATCCATTAACAAACCCATCTTATGTTTAATTGTTTGAATTCTTCTTGGGTTGATAACAAACCCCACCAATACAATAATGGTGGTCTTTGATTCTAAGAGCGGTAGCGCTGAACATTTGTCTATGTACACATCGGGCAGTAGAAATGCAATCACGTGATTTTACTATTACTCGATGTATATTGACATAACCTTTGCTTTTTGCTAGTTTTCGGATCTTAATTTCATTCATACTGAGGAGATTCATTCTTACCTGCCCTTGTTGAGTTATAATGATGCAAGTGTCAATTTCACATAATATAGGAACTTGTTACAACAGTTTTATTTGATATATTCCAGAAATAAGACACCCTTAATAGGTGGCTGAACTACATTGTTTCAGCATGAGTGTGGATTTTATGAGAATTATGCATTTTGTTTGTAACCGACTAAATATGCGTTCAGATCATATATGGATGTTCATGTAATTTCCCATTTATTTAGGCACAATAAAGAAGATTTAGTTTTATTTTAACCTAAATTGATATCAATTTGTATAGAACTCTCCTGCTAGTAATTAGATACACGTCGTTAAATTCATAATTGATCATTATCAGTACATGATTCCCTTGCCTTCAATGTAATATTCTCGAGACGAGTCAACTGGTTCTCCTAGGCGGATCTTTCTAGACATTGATTAAGCTACTACTGTATGAACTCGATTAATTTTTTTTCTTGTCACCAATCGGAAATATGTTCACATATAATTTGACATTTATCTCTTGTTGCTTTTAATCATAAATTGCATGGTCTCCATTAAACATTAATGCAATTACATTTATTTCCCCTATGAAGGTTAGATTATCAGAGGAAAATTCAGGCTCTCTTTATGCTCTTGGCAGATCTTGGGTACGAAATGGATATTATCATGATAATCAGGTGTAATATTTTATCATGTTGATATTCTTTTTCTTCTTTTATCTAGACTATGGTTTAGCTGTACTTTATGTATACATGTATATGGATTTTCAAATTGTTGTTACATTATGTAAACGACGGCTCATATTATGTACCATATTTATGTCTGTTTATTGTTAATGTTTATTACAAAAGAATGGATAAACAAATAAAGATAAAGGGACGTGGAAATTTTTATTGGTAAGATAGCTCTACCATTCTTATGCTGCTACTATGCCGACTAAGACCTTGTGCTTAGAGTATGCTAATTAAGCCTAGTTCCCTACACACACATGTGCGCGCGCAATGCAAACGTAATATATACCCTAATATTCAAAATTGATTTCGGCATAAGAGTGTTCCCTTGAATTTATTAACCATCATATTTTTCAAAGATTATTAAATTGTACGTGTAAACCAATACCATTTGCAGCTGTAGGGTTCGGTGTTTACCATTCTGTACCTATGAGTCATGATACAGATATGTTTTACCATTCTGTAAGTATGAGTAATGATACAGATGTGTTCCCTTTCTAGTTTATACAGGCCTTGTTTTGAGACTTTTGACATAACCTGTTTTGCATGCAGCTAAAAGCTGGAGATATTTTAAAGATTCTTCCAAAACCGTTGCCAGCTAAAAGTAGTTTACACTTACAAGTCACAAGTGAAGATGATATCAAGATAGACAAGGTCAGTTATAAGAGTACAACTACTTTTACTTTTGATCATGCAAAGATAATTTCTATGCTGGTTCTTATGTTTAGGCCATCAGATACCTTTTGTAAAGTGCAAATAAGTACTTGTGAATTTAGGAAATTAATGCTGGATAGAGCTGAGCAAATGCCTCAACACACGTATTATAGACGCCCATAATAACATGCATAAAATATGAGTACCTCATGCTGAATTTCTTGTAGAAAAGGTATTAGAAGTTAGCTGAAATGCTTCTGAAAATAAGGAAAACTTTAATTAGAGGGTGATTGGCTTGGCTTTTTCATTTTGGTAATCTGGAGAAAAAGATTTTGTATTGTAAGGAGGAGGAGGAAACTACTCAAGAAAGGATTCCCTCAAATAAGCATTAAAATTTCTACTCTTGCACCTCTTGGAAACATGGGTACAAAGCACATGTAATAAGCCAAATGTGACCAATTAAGCAATTAATATCGATATCAGCTACATGTCGGTTAAGTGCCTATATGCACTATTTAGACATATTGTAATAATATTGGCCAAAATGTTAGACTTGTTAATAAAAAGTTATAAATGCTTTAAACTATGCTAAAACATAATAAAATTATTGGACATGTAGAGGCTCTGATCTGTATGCACCTTATCATTTATACGTTATAACATGCCAAATATAGATTTTCTACTAGATTATCAGTTGTGATATTAGTTCAAAGAATACAAAATATTAAAAAATAGTCCATGTCTTCACTGTTTTCTTCATCTTCGTCATCATTATCTTTAATTATGGTGTGGTTTGCAGTAATAATTTACCCCGTTTTGGCATCCAACACCAGAACAGGTAAACAACCTTACTGCCCCTGTTTGTTTGTCGCGAGGAAAATGATCCATTGGCACTTGATGTATCCGACGGCCACTGCTTATTTTCCTCCAACAATTATAATCCCCCTTTTCAAAATCCTTTCTCCATAACCTCTGTCTTGACACAAAAACACATTCTCCTTTCGCTAACTTACCTCCTTCAAAATATCCCTTTCGCTTAACAAAAAACACACCCTTGATTCTCCAAAGCATCTCTGAAAGTTTCTAATTTTTTTTTCACATTTACAGCATTTTTGTTTTCTTCTTCATTCAAATGATTAAACATGGGATGTTAATTTGGTATTTGATTTCTACTTCTACTTCTTGCATCATGATCAATAGGCGGTAGCATCAAGCTACTTGGTTTCTACTTCTAGTTCTTGATGCATAATATTAATAAAAATACATGTTAACATGTGTTCACTGAACATTTGTTAGGGATTCATACTCTATCCTTGCTAAGCACAAACAATAATTTCAGTAGAAAGGGTAACTTTATATTTCAGTAGTAAAATGTTAGTTTCTTGCGTAATAATTTTTATATTCTTCTGTAGTAAATGAATCTTAACGTACCAACTAGGCCCATGATTACACAATCCTTCACAAAAATGAAAAGGTGAATTATTTTAAGTTAACTTCCAATTACTGTAAAGAATGAGATGAAATGCATAAATTTCTTCTATGGCGTTGTTTCTAATGTTAAAGATTTAACGCAAAACATATGAAATAACTAAACTTTTCATAAAGGTGAAATGAAGAGGATGCATGCTTAAAACTGAAGAAATAGGGTGCGGTCCGTATATATAGTCATTTGTTATACAATAAAGATATACTTTAGAATCAACAGGTTAAATATGCAACAGTTGCATTGTTAAGCAAAGAACTTCGATGCATGAAGTATTAAAGCTGAAAGTGCTATTTGTGAACATGCTTTTGGTCGACATATATGTTGGTTGTATATGAAACGACGCAAATGAATTATTGAGTATTCAACGTTGTAGTCAGATACGATCAACATAAAAGATACATAGGTGGAATTCGACAAGTAGATCAAACACAGGCATTATAAAATGCCATTGCAGAATCAAAGAAATCAATTATTACTTAAAAGTGAAAGTACTGGGCTATGCCCTTACAAACTATAAAGTCTTAAACCTATTACAATAGGTAGCACAATACTGACAAAAAAAAAGTGGGGGGAACAGGGGAAATATTTGTTTCTTGCAAAATAACATTTTGTCCTCTTGTATAATGAGTGAAGTTTAATGTGTACGTAGAAGATACATGATTACACAATCCAGAATAAAAACAAATGGTAAATTTTTTTAAAGTTATTTACCAATTGTAAATAAACAATGAGATGAAAAGAATAAAATTTTTATATGATGACGTTTCTAATGTTGATGGGTTTTCACAAATTCATGTCTATCAATGGCTATTATTTATTAAAGATGAAATAAAGAAGGTAAGAGTAAACGTAGGATTAACATTGAAGAAGTTATGATTGCTGGTGCTGTCTGTATATTATTACTTACGTACTTTAAGACGGTAGGTTAAATATGCAAGAGTTGCATTGTTAGGTAAAGAAACTTGATGCATGAAGTATTAAAGCTGAAAGTACTAGTTGTGAGCAAGCTTTCACTCGACAAATATGTTAGTTGTCTATAAATGATGGAGCTGAATTATTGAGTGTGGCAGTCAGATATAATCAACATAAAAGATACCGAGATGGGAATTAGGCAAGTATATCAGACACAAGCAATATTAAATTGTTATAGAAAATTTGAAGAAATCAATTGCTACATCGAATGAAGACACTGGCTGTGCCCTTACAAATTATAGTTTAAGAAGCTTATTACAGTAGAAAGCTATAGCAAAAGAAAGAAAAATGTACAAATAAAGATCGACGACTTTGCCAAGAACCACTAGCTCAAATGGTAATGGTGCTCTAGATTTGGGTTCAAACCCTCGAAACATCAATATTTTGTGCTCTACTTGAGCATGTGGTGTAGATTCTTGCTTTGTTGTAAAAATCTTATTCCGTCAATTGCAAAAACAGCAGCAGATGTAGGAGCAGAATTTGAAGGTCCTGCTATCGCAATTTTCAAGCGATATGTCCCTGATGGGAATTTGCAAGTGACTTTTAATGCTATCGAAATCTTCCAAACGACATACAGAAAGTCCAGTTACTATCCAGTAAACTTGTCTTTTCCTCTATGCAGAAAAAAAAAATATGGGGCAGCAGAAATTTGGTTCTTCCCAATAAGAGTACAAAACTGCTTAGGGTGTTTTTAGATCCCAAACCATCAAGAGTGAATTTCAGTATATCCCAAATGCATGGATGACAACTTGAAATATTTTAATTAGATTTTTTATCATTTGGTGCAAAATTGCCAATTCACATAGAAAACAAAATAACAGAAGCAATAAATATCGCATCAAGCAGTAAAGAACAACAATATTTTCATAGTGGTTCGATTGGAGATTTTCATCTATTTTGATTATCTCCTTTATTTCTTAGCTATATCAACTGAATTAAAATTCAAGATTATGCTAATGATAGAAGTTGGTGCATAAAGTGGAGAATGAGAGTACAAAGAAATCAATGAAAAATGTGCAAAGACCTTTGGCCTATTCATAGTTGTGTGCTGGAGAGATTTTACAAGTGGTTTCCGTTTGGCTTTCCTCTCTATGCGAGAGAAGCAATGTTGGCTTTTTTTGTTCTTTTCCTTTTTTATCCTTTTTTTATTCATAGTAATATGGTTTGACGGTTTGTCAGTATACCACAGACCACCGTCGTAAAATCTGCATGTTACTTTTTTCCATCATTTAATATAGTAGATATCTTATATTGTAGACCAGCTGTCAAAGCAATAGGCTAAGATACATGTGTGTATGTATGTGTGTAAGTATGTGTGTGTGTGAGAACCTATATCTCAAGTGACATTTCAACGGAAAAAAAGGCTTAGAGATCAATATACGGATTCATCGGTGATATTTCAGTGACATTATCTCCACGTTGACTTTGAAGCATTTATAAAGTGCCTGGTCGGATGCCTCTGGATCAAGAAAGAGATATTTACTGTAGCTTCATTTAGTGATATTGTTCCCTTGACTGTTACGTTTGTTTCGCTAAATTATTCTGTTAAGAGGTTTTAATAAGACGTTAACTGCAGAACTTGGCTAATATTTTGGAGAACAAATTTTCATTTTAGGCATTAAAAAAACTTATCATCAAGTTCCAGTTCGAACTTTTTATGAAAATATGTGCCTTTTTCATAATCCAGCGTTTTTGTACTATGTATTCTGTAAATGCACATGTACAATTTCTTTTTAAATATATACTTGGTTAACTTTAAATTTGTGCTGGTACAAATTAAAATTTTGTTATTGCGCATTTTCAACACGCAAGTATAAAACGTTGAATAGTGAAAAAGATGTCTATTTTCATAATAAGTTTCGAAAGAGACCTAAACTTGATATAAGTTTTTTTCGGAGGCCTAAAATGAAAATATATGCTATTTTAAACGTACACTGTATATTTGTTAAGCTTTATCAACCTGCACAAACTCATGTTAAGTAGTACTCTTCCTGAAATTTAAGGACTTCAGCTTTTTTTGAAAAATCAGTACTATGCTAATATAATGTGTGGTTAGTTGTATAATTGAAGTAGTTGTATAATTGAAGCCTTGTCGCATTATTGCTTTCACTGAGTTCTAATATAGAAGGTACATAAATATGTACGCAGGATTTAGGTTGTGCCGAGCAATTAGCAGAGGAAGATTTATTAAAAAAAGGTCTTGTAAAGCGAGCAAAAGCGATTCGGGCACGGTGAGTTCTTTCATCCCGTTTCATAGGATTCAATTTTCTTCTGTTTATACAAAAAATATATATATCGACAATATATATAAATGTTTACAGGTTAAGAAAAGAAAGAATGTTGAGGATTGAAAGGTACAAACAAAGGCTGTCCATTCTGCTACCTACACAAAGTGAGCTCATGGGAAGGAATGAAGCCACTCCTTGAGTCTCTCTTTTCATTTTCATTCTGACAGTATCATGTTTGTAAGTTCTGCTCAGTGGATATGTTTTTCATTTTGAATATGCGGCACAAAACATGTCTAAATGTAGGTAGGTTGTAAGTGCATAGTGAGTTGAGAGTGAGAAGGGGATATCGGTGTGTAATGATATGTATAAGATTTTAGCTAGAATAGTTTCTGTACATGCATGTCAAGTTTGTTGATGTAACCTGATTCCAATTTCCAGGATGCTCTTCTACCGTTCTAAGGTCTATGCCTCGTGATTTCAAAGACGATTTTGCTAGAGATAAGGATATCATATTTGCAGAAAATTATTGGTATACCGGTAAGCAGGTCCGGCCCAACGGCAAGGCCCATAAGGCCTTTGAATTGAGCAATCCCCTCTCTTATGGAGCAACATGAAGGAAAAAAAACGTTAATTGTTTGTTTATGCTTTAAATAAACTTTTTTCGTATAAATTTGTAATAACAGTTCTTGGTAGGGTGGTTTAAGGACTATAATAACACAATGGGATGGTGTAGGTTTGATTGTCAGCAATGGTTAAATTGCAAGTGTTTTGTTTGCCTTTTTTAATTTTTTTTTATTGGACTTTAACTTGGCCTAGGGTAACCCACTTCAATGGGCCGGCCCTGCCGGTAAGTATAAGAAAATAAATACAGAAAATGTGAGATACTGATCGCTTCCCATAATCACAATTTCATCCTCGATAGACAATCAATATTAGGGTGATTCTTGAAAACAAGTTCTAGCGAGCCATGCTTCTATAAACTTGCTTTTAAACGCTTCAAACGGTAAGTGTTGAAATAAGATGTAAAGCTATGATATATACTCAATTGTATAGCATTTATTTAGTTGAATTAAATAATTTTTATCGTTTGGATATAACTAAGAAACACTAATAAGTTTCTTAATCTAAGTTAATTTTCTAGTAATATAATAAATGAAAATTATTGCTTTTAATTTAGATTATTATTTTGCAGTAAGATAAGGAGTAAGTAATACGTAGTTTAATAATAAGCTTAAATAATTGATAACTTGAAGTTAATAATTAGTAATTCAACCGTAATCATTAGTAAATTAAATCTGATAATTAATAATTTTTACTGTAGAGCTCTCCTCTATTCGAGAACTACAGAGTTCTCGCAACAAAAATTAATATGCATTTAATAATAACTTGTAGCTAATAGTTTGTAATCAATAATCTACGTTTCATAAGTAATTCGTAATCTTGTTTGAATAACTTGTAACGTTTTTAATATATATTTGTTTCAATAATCACTTCAAACGTAAACCTTACGTCTAAACACAAATTTTCTTGCTTCAAACATAAAATGTTAATGCTGTGATGAACGGTGCATTCAAAATATTCAATGGAACCTGTCTCCTCGCCTCAATCCTGTGCAAAAACTGCCAAATTAGACAAATTAGGAAACCCTTTTTAGTACGAAACTCCCAAGTCACAGCTCATCAATAGCTCATCAATAGCTCCAGAATTCAAATTTAGCAGATGACATTTTCATATTGCACTTGCGATCAGAATAATAGATAACACATTTTTTTGGCAAATATCAATAATGAAAAACATGATTCATTGGCAAAGTGCACGTTATTGTTACATCCAAGTTCCAAAATATCTTGGATGCTTGCAATGTTAGGAAAAGAATAAATGATTATTTATGGTGGCAAATATTGAATCTGATAGGATATTTGCAACCAATCTATAAGGGTCTTTATCCGGAACCCAAAACTTAATCAGAATATGTAACATTTATGTATCCACTGCACCGGAAATCTAGCAAGGACGCGACAAATATACAGCCAAAAGTTTTGATCTTTCACGAAAGGATCCTTCAATTCTTCACATTTGCAAGAAAAATAAGGTTGAATAAAGGAAATAGCCAGCTTCACGCAGCATTCTCTTCACTTTGCGGGCAAATGATTTCTTAATATCTCTAATTTGAGATATTATTGCATAGAATTCTGTTATTTATTTGATGAGTAAAAATAAGATGTTAGATTTCTCTATAAGACGCAGGCTGCATATAGTGTTGTAAAAGCATGTAGCGATTTAAGCTTACCGACAAGGGTCCACAGCTGAAGGTAGCTCATTCTTGCGCCAAATTCAGAAACCATGCCTTTGTATTTATAACCTGGGTACACCACAACCAATATTTAATAAATAAATTCATTTAAGAATACACACACACATATCTTTGTGTACATATGTGTGTGTTGTGTGCGCACGAGCACGGAAAATTAACGTGTAAAAGGTGCAGAGTTCAAATGCACAATTTCTACGCAAAAACGATTTGGGAGATAAAAGAAAAGAGAAATATAATCCTTTCACTTGTAAACTCCAAGAAAGAATGCACCAAACCCATAATACAAAACTAATCATAGCACGTGCGTGCGCGCGCGTGTTTTCATGTGTATGCAAGAGTATGTATGCATGTGTGCATATGTGATCTCTCTCCGAATATGTACAGTTATAAAAAATTT
Source organism: Allium cepa (assembly GCA_030765085.1). Lineage (NCBI taxonomy): Eukaryota > Viridiplantae > Streptophyta > Magnoliopsida > Asparagales > Amaryllidaceae > Allium > Allium cepa. Next base: position 212,765,875 of record CM060934.1, read on the forward strand.
CAGGGTAAATAAGATTCCAAGCACATGCATCGAACACCAAGATAAATTACATTGTGAAGTTCAATAAGATGATATAACTAATATCCCAAAAGCGGAACAATTCTGTCAATTTTGAAAACTTTGTTAACTTCACACATACACACATGTGTTATAGGTTATAGAACTATCCGGGTCCCCCTATCATATAAATCCTCATTAGTTTTCTTGATCCACATATAATGGATTTCGCTAATTTTTTGGAGATGAGATGTTTATATCATGTAGATCAATATCACGAATTCTTAGATCATTACGAGACTTACTGTAAATCGTCGAAAAAATATATATTTATCCGTTAATTCATAATGTAGTTTCGAGAGGTTTGCAAATCTCGTAATAATATAAAATTTTGTGAAGTCGATCTACATGATAAATATACCACATCTACAAAAAAGAAGCAAAATCCAAAATATGTCGCTCAAGAAATTAATGGGGGGATTTTATGATGGGGGATGAGGATCTCTTCTCATGTGGGTCCAGAGCAGATCCATAACCCAACTATTGAGACCCTCAAATCATTTTTTGTATCTACCATTGTCTTAATCGTGTGTGTGTGAGACCTAGTTTAAAGGAGCATCAACTCTGCAAAAAAAATTAGATTATCCAATAGTCCTAACCCTATCAAAATTAATATTTAAAATAAATGGTCTTATTAAATAATTTAATAACTAATAAAAAAATGATTTTTTATGGGTCAGGAATATCGATACAATCCAATTTTTGTAAAGACAATCCTGATGTTAAGTAGAATATATATACGAAAAACCGTTTAATTTTGACATTCCTAGATATCAAAACACGAGTATGGTTGATTGTGGATGCAAAGGATGGAGAAAACAATGGTCTTATAAATCACTATGTCCATTCGTAGATTATAAGCTCACCAGATTGCAAGTCAGTTTTTGTCGCAAGACCATACACAGCATATTTTGCGTAAGTAAGAAGCCGTATATGCCGTGGTGCACCAAGCTTCCCAGATATAGACCTCAACAATCCACTGAAATGGAAAGAACGAAAATATTTTAAGAAATGCATCTGCAGAATGTGTTCTCGTATGTTTTCTTAAAATCTGAACCCTAATTTGTCAATGACCACGGTCCGGTGACAAGATAACTAATTTGAGTTGTTGCTAGAGATATCCTTATCTTATATATTACTGTTACATCGTATAATAAGACAGGTAATGATAACACTCGCTGTGGAAATCAGAAGGTAAGGATTATTGATGCAGCGAACCACGAGACTGGCCTTGAGTCGTGACCTAACTCGAGCGAGTTAGCGCACCAACGACCTAGCGAGTTAACGACTCAAGGAAGCAAACCCAACGACCTATCAAGTAAGGTCGTTTGCCTTAACTCTCCAGCATTACAAGATAGCGACCTAACGGGTTATGCTAGCGAGCTACGACCTACCAAGCTATGCCCAAAGTCGCTTCGACCTAACGAGCTACGACCTAGCGAGTTAAGTCGCTTACCAGCGCATTGTTGAATGCCGCAGTTTTTAGTCGCAGTCCTTAAGTCGCATCCATTTAGGTCGCAGTTCCTTATGTCGCGAAGTCTTTCATGAAGCTTAGGTCGCTCCAGATGATATGTCGCAAGCTCTGAAGATGTTATATTTTGTTAAGTCGCTATTTCTTATGTCGTATGTTGTTGTAATTTCTTATGTCGTGTTGTATTGTAAGTCGTCTGATGTTAAGTCGTTTGTGCTTATGTCATTGTGTCGCCTATGACGTTAAGTCGTAGGTCGCGTGTAACCTGATCTGTTAAGTCGTGTATTGTTGTATGTATGTTATCTCGTGTGTCGCACGTATTGAGCCGTGTATGCGGTGATGTAAACCCTATAAATAGGGGTGTGTTGGCGTTGTAAAAAGCTTGTTGATTTTGAATAAAATTTTTGTGCGCTTTGGCCACTTTGTTGAAGTCGAGTGTGATCTCCTTCTTCTTCCATCTTCGGATGTTATAGTGCGCTCGAATCAACGAATTTGAAGCCGATTCACGGAACCTCGTGCGCCAGATCAACGTCGAAGAATCGTAGATTTTCTAACGCGGTATCGTGCGCGATCAACGTGTTGAAGATAGATGAATCCAGTATATCGAGAGATCAACGGATTTGGGCACTTGGGTATTATTAATTCATCAATTTATCTTGTTTTATCGAATCGTTTTCGTGGTCAAGTGTTAATCCGTTGCGTCAGTTTTGGTATCAGAGCTTACAGAGCCGAATCGATCCAGTTGCATTGGATCCGAGCTAAGTCGAGCCCGTGTGGAGCCGAATCAGAGTGTTGGAGCTAAGTCAAGATAGATCAAAGCTAAGCCGAGCCTAGTATAGAACTAGATCAAAGCCGAGCTTGTTAATTGATCATGCCTCCGATACGTGTTAATCGTTTTCAAAATGTTGAAGATGTGCATAAAAGACAAGAAGCCGAGGCAATGGAACAACGTATCAATGAAGGTATTGAGAAGTTGATGATCGACATGAATCAAAGTCAAAGGAGAACGTCATCAGTTTTGAACCAAGATGGAAACAGGGTTTCGCCGTCGGTTTCGGGAGAAAGAAAAATGTCACCGCAATCTTATCGAGATAGGAGAGAATTATCAGTTTCAGTGATGCGAGACCACCATGGGTACTGTAGTGAAGATAGAAGATCTCAACGTGGTTTTGAAAATGAACCACGTTGTGATATTGAAAGACAGAGTCGATGCGACATTCATGGTCGTAGAGATGTAGATGGTCGAGATCGATATCGAAGTACATCAGATTTTGAAGAGGATGGTGATAGAGGAAGTATTCATTATCGAGATCGAGACCAGGTGCGAAATCGATATATGAATTCGGAAAATGATCGTAAATGGGAGTCTGGGATGAAGATGGAAATTCCAGAATTCAAGGGTGGTATGCAAGCTGAAGAATTCCTTGATTGGTTGTTAACTGTTGAAGAAATTTCGAAATTCAAGGATGTGCCAGAGAATCGCAGAGTTCAGTTAGTTGCTACAAGGCTAAGAGGAAGAGCTATGGCTTGGTGGCAGCAAACTAAACTAAGTAGGGAGAGAATGGAAAAATCAAAAGTTGTTACTTGGGAGAAAGATGAGAAAGATGATGAAAGCAACTTTCTTGCCGTACAATTATCAATCTCTTATGTATCAACGTTTGCAGAATTTGAAACAAGGAACGAAGTCGGTGAATGATTATACAGATGAATTCTATCAGTTGATAGCGAGGAATGATATTATGGAAACTGAGAAAGAGCTAACAGCTAGATATGTTGGTGGGTTACGGACGCAAATTCAAGACATGGTGAATATGTTTAATCCGATGTCTATTGCTGAAGCACATCAGAAGGCTCTAGCTTGGGAGAAACAAGAGAGACGAGGAGGTGGTGTGTTTACGAGTTCTAACATCCAGAATAAAAGTGCTAGTAGCAGTGCTAATGTTTCCAAGGCAGTCAGTAAACCACTTGTCAATGAAGCCGCTAAAGCAAAGGTCAATACTAGTATTAAGTGCTATAATTGTCAGGAGTTTGGTCATAAAACTAATGAATGTACAAAGCCAAAGAAGAGCGCATTAGTTGTAGAAAAATGTGAGTATGAGGACGTGAGAGATGAAATTGACTATTCTCAACCAGCGAAGTTTGACGACGATGAAGAAATTGTGTCAGGCGATGAAGGGTGTAACTTGTTGATGAGAAGATCTTGTTTAGTACCGAAGCAAGAGAATGATTCCAGTTGGCTAAGAAACAATATCTTTCAGTCTACATGTACTATTTTGGGGAAGGATTGTCGGTTTGTTATTGATGCGGGAAGCTGTGATAACATCATTTCCGAAGAAGCCGTCACGAAGTTGGGGTTGAAGACTGAAAAACATTCTAGACCTTATAAACTTGCATGGCTAAAGAAAGGCGGAGAAGTGACAGTGGGAAGATGAGCATTTGTTAAATTTTCTATTGTGAAGAAGTACAAGGATGACATATGGTGTGATATTGTGGATATGGATGTGTGTCACTTACTTTTGGGAAGACCATGGCAGTATGATAGAACAGTGCAACATAATGATCGCACCAATAGCTACAGTTTCATGTTCGAAGGTACTCAGATTACTTTAGTACCTAAGAAACGTGAACAAAGTGAAGGCAAGGCAGAGAAGAAGGTGCAGTCCACTAGTCTATTATCTACAAGAGAGTTCGTTAAGGAAGTGAAAAATAGTGCTGAATTGTTTATGTTGATTGGGTATGAAACGAGTGAAGATGTTGAAATTCCTGCGGAAGTTAGACCGGTGTTGAATGAATTTGAAGATGTCTTTCCTACGGAATTGCCCAAGGAGTTACCGTCACTCAGGGATATACAACATCAAATTGATCTAGTGTCAGGTGCTGTTTTACCGCATAGGCCACATTATCGTATGAGTCCGAAGGAGCATGAAGAGTTGAAGAGACAGGTTGAGGAGTTGCTTAATCAAGGGCGTGTACGAGAGAGTCTCAGTTCTTGTGTTGTACCAGCCTTGTTGGTGCCAAAGAAAGATGGTTTGTGGAGGATATGTACAGATAGCAGGGCACTCAACAAAATAACTGTCATATACATATTTCTTATGCCAAGACTTGATGATCTCTTGGATCAACTTAGTAGGTCTGTAATCTTTTCAAAGATCGATCTGAAGAGTGGTTATCATCAGATTCGTATAAGACCAGGGGATGAATGGAAGACAACATTCAAGACTAGGGAAGGATTATATGAATGGCTGGTCATGCCATTTGGTTTGTCTAATGCACCGAGTACATTTATGAGGGTGGTGAACCAGATTTTTAGACCTTACATTGGGAAGTTTGCTGTAGTTTATTTTGATGATATCTTGATTTATAGTGCTAGCACGGAGGAGCATATTCAACACTTGCGGAAAGTGTTAATTATTCTTCGTCAAGCACAATTCTATGCAGCAACGAAGAAATGCATGTTCATGATGCGAAGTGTTTTATTTCTGGGATATGTCGTGTCCAAGGATGGGATACAGGTGGATCAAAGTAAAGTAGCTGCAATCCGAGATTGGCCACAGCCCAAAACTATAACTGAAGTTAGAAATTTTCATGGGTTAGCTTCATTTTACCGAAGATTTATACCACACTTTAGTAGTGCGATGGCTCCTGTTACTGATTGTATGAAGGGAAAGAAGTTTTCATGGACGGAAGAGGCAGGATATGCTTTTGAACGAATCAAAGAACTTTTAACCTCAACACCGATTCTAGTGTTGCCAGATTTTCAATTGCTATTTGAGTTACATACGGATGCATCTAAAGTTGGAATTGGAGGAGTGTTGAGTCAGAAAGATCGTCCAATTGCTTACTTCAGTGAAAAACTTTCTGAAGCAAAGATGAGATATGATACTTATGATGTGGAGTTTTATGCTATTGTGCAAGCTGTGAAGCATTGAAGACATTACTTATTTCATAAAGAATTTGTTTTGTATACGGATCATGAAACGTTGAAACATTTGCAAAGACATAATAAAATTGCAGCTAGGCATGCATCGTGGATAGCTTATTTGCAACAATTTACATTCGTCGTGAAGCACAAGTCTGGAGTCACTAATCACGTTGCCGATGCTTTGAGTCAGAGGGAGAATTTGCTAACTACTATGCGAGTAGAGGTGATGGATTTTGACTTACTTCCAGATTTGCTTACTTCAGATTCTTATTTTTCCAGGATCCTAGACAAAGTCAAGAAGGGAAGCATGGATGGATATATGCTGGTTGATGGTTTTCTGTTCAAAGGAAATCAGTTGTGTATTCCAGATTGCAGTTTGCGCATGAAGATTGTCAAAGAATTACATGAAGGACATGTAGGCCGCGACCATACTATGCAGTTGATTGCAAAGTCTTATTTTTGGCCGTCAATGAGAAAGGAAGTTGAAAGGTTTGTTCAGAGGTGTCATACTTGTCAAGTTTCAAAGGGAACCGCGACAAATGCAAGTTTATATTTGTCGTTGCCTATACCTACTAAGCCATGGGTGGATGTTAGTATGGATTTTGCGTTGGGATTGCCGAGAACGCAACGTGGCAATGATTCTATCTTTGTGGTGGTTGATCAATTTTCAAAGATGGTACATTTTATCGCATGCAAGAAGACAGATGCAGTCAACGTGGCACAGTTATACCTCAGAGAGATCTATCGTCTTCATGGGTTACCTGAATCGATTGTATCGGATAGAGACACTCGTTTTCTGAGTCATTTTTGGATGAGTCTATGGAGAATGGTCGGGACAAAGCTGAAATTCAGTAGTGCTTATCATCCACAGACAGATGGACAGACTGAAGTTGTGAACAGATCCCTTGGTAATCTATTGCGATGCCTCGTGGAAGACAATTTGAAGAGTTGGGATTCGAAGCTATGTCAAGTTGAGTTTGCACACAACCATGCAATTAATCGTAGCACTGGGTTCAGTCCATTTCAGGTTGTTTATTCAACAATTCCTAAAGGACCATTAGATTTATCTGTAGTACCACAACAAAAAGGAGTGATCAAACGGGCTAGTGATTTTGTGAATGAATTACAAAAATGCCACAGGGTTGTGCAGGAACGATTGCTTAAGGCGAATGAGAAATATAAGCAATCCGTAGATATTAAACGACGAAATGTGGATTTCACGGAAGGAGATTTTGTATATGCAGTGTTGACCAAGGATCGATTTCCTGTTGGTACTTACAACAAGCTAGCTGCTAGAAAGATTGGCCCTCTGGAAATCGTGAAGAAGATTAATGAAAATGCTTATCAGTTGAGATTATCGGATCATATCCATACTGCTGACGTTTTCAACATCAAACACTTGATTCCGTATCATGAGGATAAGCGTGTTGAAGAAGAGGAAAGTGCGAATTCGGGAATGAATTCTTTTCAACCCGAGGAGGATGATGCAGCGAACCACGAGACTGGCCTTGAGTCGCGACCTAACTCGAGCGAGTTAGCGCACCAATGACCTAGCGAGTTAACGACTCAAGGAAGCAAACCCAGCGACCTATCAAGTAAGGTCGTTTGCCTTAACTCTCCAGCATTACAAGATAGCGACCTAACGGGTTATGCTAGCGAGCTACGACCTACCAAGCTATGCCCTAAGTCGCTTCGACCTAACGAGCTACGACCTAGCGAGTTAAGTCGCTTACCAGCGCATTGTTGAATGCCGCAGTTTTAAGTCGCAATCCTTAAGTCGCATCCATTTAGGTCGCAGTTCCTTATGTCGCGAAGTCTTTCATGAAGCTTAGGCCGCTCCAGATGATATGTCGCAAGCTCTGAAGATGTTATATTTTGTTAAGTCGCTATTTCTTATGTCGTATGTTGTAATTTCTTATGTCGTGTTGTATTGTAAGTCGTCTGATGTTAAGTCGTTTGTGCTTATGTCGTTGTGTCGCCTATGACGTTAAGTCGTAGGTCGCGTGTAACCTGTATCTGTTAAGTCGTGTATTGTTGTATGTATGTTATCTCGTCTGTCGCATGTATCAAGTCGTGTATGCGGTGATGTAAACCCTATAAATAGGGGTGTGTTGGCGTTGTAAAAAGGTTGTTGATTTTGAATAAAGTTTTTATGCGCTTTGGTCACTTTGTTGAAGTCGAGTGTGATCTCCTTCTTCTTCCATCTTCGGGTATTCGAGTGCGCTCGAATCAACGAATTTGAAGCCGATTCACGGAATCTCGTGCGCGAGATCGACATCGAAGAATCGTAGATCTTCTAGCGCGGTATCGTGCACGATCAACGTGTTAAAGATAACTAGAATCCGGTATCTCGAGAGATCAACAGATTTGGGCACTTGGGTATTATTAATTCATCAATTTATCTTGTTTCATCGAATCGTTTCATCGATTTGTTTGACACGAAATCTTCATTTCGTGGTCAAGTGTTAATCAGCTGCGTCAATTATTTATTTGCTTTTTTTAACTGTATACGAGAAACATATGGAACTATTTCCATACTCTGTCCGCAGTATGGAAAGAAAGTCAGAAGGCAAGGATTCCATAAATGAAGATACATCATCCATCCTAAGAGAACGCAGCTCGTGCTTCAAATGCATCTTCTCTTCCTCGGACATTTGTGTTCCTAGGGCTGATTTGCTGCAATAAAATTAACAAAACTATGAAATCGACGAAGAAAACGGGATTAGAACAAAATTTTATATGAATCTCAAGCTTTTGGACAATTACAACCAGAGATGTGCATGCATTATGACAAAGATTGGAAACCTTTTGACCGTTTGATGAGACTTTTGTGTAGGAGATAATGGTTATAATTTCCAAAGAACGGACTAATTGGTCCAAAAAAATACTGCCTGTATAACGAGCAGCACTCTTATACTACCTTATTTACGAATGTCTTGACAATTGACATAGTCCTATTAAATAACCTTCGTTTAAAAACAAACCTATAACTTCTTATTGACATCCCTAATGGAAACTAATGGCTTCAGAAAAATTACCCTTTCTCTAGAAAAAAGAAAGATACCAAAATTACAAATCAAAATGAATGCATATAGGTTATAAAAACAGTAGTCTAATATGGGTAATATATTAAATTTACACTAGAAAAAAACACTGATAGGTTAATAGCAACAGACGATTTAATAGTTCTATTTGTTTAAAAAAAAATTGACAAACCTTCCTACTGTTCTTCCAGTGAAGATAACAGGAAAATATTTTGCGTATCTGCCAACTCCAAAAGTCTCCCCTATATCTTGGATCTTCTCCGTATCTAAAAGGATTAGAGCTTTCCATAGTTCACAATATTTGAGCCTGAACTTTTCATCCAAGTCTTTATACAATCCATGGTCCAAGAGTACTGTATGTTTTGTAATAATGCATGCACAATCACGCACACAATAACATGCATTCAGAAGTAGAAACAGAAAGACATGTCTGATGTAAAAAACCATACCTAGAACAAAATCATCACGACCTTCTGGACTGACCAAGATATTGCCAGGATGAGGATCACCATGCACAAAACCATGTACAAAGATCATTTCTGCGAATGCTTCCATTAAAGCCTTAGCTACCTGCAAATTTCACATTACACAGGAAATTGAACGTGTGAAAAGAAACAAAGATACAAGTTAAGGATCTTCAATGGAAAGAAGATAGACCAATATAAACTCCTCATTCACGGTACTTCCCTCCCATATTAAAATTAATATGTTTTTATAAGAATATGAAATATCTTAGCAAACTCCCATTCTGGAATAAGTAAAAGAGAAGCTAGACACACATTTGTCAGAATGCCTTGTCTATATGAGAAGACATCAACATAAAAAAGAGTAGGATGCCTTGTCTATGAGTATGATGTTAGGGCTTGATTCATAAAACAGTAAGTTGAAGTTTCAAGTGCTTATTTAGTGACATTTGTAAAACAGAGAAACAATAAACTATTTATGGGTTAAGATATATCTCTGGATAAAGTAATATTTACTAGCTTGACACCCCTATGCTAAACTAGCTTGAGCTATTTACTGTCAGGGAACCAAGTAAAATTGACAATAATCAAACAACTAAAGTAGAATTTGTATTCCATGACAAAGCAGAACTACAGTTAGTAACTGTAACTATTCTATAGACAACTCATTTGTTGAAAACAAACCTTCACAGGATGTATACCTGAACTCCTGAGCGATTCTACATCATCAACCTGCAAGAATTGTGGAGTACATTACATGGTTGGGGTGTATGTCTGGATAAAGTACTTAATATCTATTTAAAGTGCAAAACTATCACTGTTTGTTTCAATGATGATAGGCTAACTAGTATTTTGGACTTAACAGTGCCCTTGGTTTATTTTGTAATATACATGTTTTGTTTTTTCTAAGCAATTACAGCTGGAAAAGTTAACAGTCAACTAGGTATAATATAGGATGGATTTGTCATATCTAGAATGGTACACATCAGCTTTTAAAATAAAAAACCCACAAAGACTGAGCTATGAATGAAAAGGACACAGGTCAAGAACTAATGCTGGATAAGAATCATACAATGTAAACGTTTTAGCACTAAAGAACAAAAACAATTAAATTTCATTTTATTATGATGCATTAAGCCTGAGTATGAAAAACAAACTGTGATCTTGAGTGAAAATTATGAACTTTTGCAATCGCAATTTCTATGAAGTGTCCTTGCCTTGAATGAATGTTGAGAAAATAAAGCCTCTTAAGGAATAAAAGTTATTCAACTGGCTTCACGAAAATAATTTTACGAATCATGTTGGCTTGATAGACTATGACAACGGCGTACAAGGATAACAGAACAATTTCACAAAATGATTTCATCCTCTAATCGACGAATTTAGCAGTGTTAAAGTGGTACTTTTACTATAATAATTTTGCTGAAATATGTAATTTTTATTGAAAAGGATCAAAATAATATTCCTCTTTATTTGATAATTTTTTTGCATACTCCCAGAAATGAATCGCTGGGCAAAAGAAACTACTTACTTTGTTCTAACTTTAAATTGCTAATAAGTACGTTAACCTATCAGGAAAATGACCTGAAAGGCTGAAAGTGCCAAGGAATGCATATCTCAGTTCACAGTAATGAATATTGTTTCTACCCTACCCTTGCCGACTGTGATCTCATTTTCACACTTAGAGGAGATGGGACATCATATCTCGTCCGAAATATTCAAATCTCACCCGAAATATGAATCAAAATCTCAATCGGAGATCTCACTCAAAATTATATTCTTCTTTTCCATAACATTTTTTCATTTTCATATCAATTCAAAAGAAACTACTCGATCCATTTACTATTTACCAACTCTCTGAACATATTTAAAAAAAAAAAAAAAAAAACTTGATGGGTCAAAACAAAATACTTCATTTCTTTTTTATGTTCAAATAAGAGGATATTGTTCAATCATTATCAAATCAATTAAGCTAATCAAGCTATCGCTATTCTCCAAAACATTGATTTCAATTTATCTACACAAATCAAGTGTGTTACAATTTTATTTTTAATTTGAAATTTATAATTGTTAAATAAATTGTTAAAACATCAACCTTAGACACATAAGTTACTCTGAAGTATTTCTAAATCGTCAATCCAAGATGTAGACAAAGTTTCAGATTTCGGATTTCGATCATGTTCCGTCTCGGGATTTCTACACAAAGATAACTCGTATCGGAGGAGATTTTGAACGAGATGAGGGTATCCTGTGTACATCTTGAATTACATGTTGTGTCTTAAAGTACATCTCGGATTGCACCTTGTGTCTTAAAGTACATCTTGGGGACTATCTCGATGAAGTTTACATGTCCAAAACTGAAGGTACAATGATTTCTTAGATAATTACTATTCAAAATTAAATTAAAAATGAAAACATATTTGGCTAGCATACAAAAAAGAGTTGAAATTTATGTTTTGAAGAAGAGAAGAAGCTTGGTTAGTTGGATTGATTTGTAATGATTGAATAAAACTCTTATTTGAACACTGAAACGAAATGAAGTAGTTTATTTTGACTCATTGAGAAGAGAAGTAAAAGAAATGCCTAGGGATTGGTAACTAGTAATTGGATTAAATAGTTTCTTTTGAACATATATGAAAAGCGGAAAATGTTATTATAAAAAAACAAAAATACATAATTTCGGATGAGAACTTAGATTGAGATTTTGATCCATATTTCGAACGAGATTTGAATATTTTGAAAGAGGGGTATCAAAGAAGATATAAACGAGATTTGATGTTTCGTCTCGTCTAAATGTGAAAAGGAGATATCGGAGGAGATCTCGGGGATGGATAAAAGATTTAAAACCAAGGATGTACACCCAAGATACACCCATATCGTTCGATATCTTCTCCGATATGAGATATCTTATGTGAAATGGAACGTGACCGAAATCCAAGATTTAAAACTTTGTGTCGATAGTTATATTGTAGTGTAAAATGTGAAGTAAAATATATTTATTTAGCATAAATTAAATTAATCACACAAACAATACTATATGATGAACTTGTTGCTAAAAAATTCTCATGGCACAAAAGATTCTTCACTAGGATATTCTGGACTGATATGAATATATGTATCAGAACTTTCCACTAAATAAGCCCTAGGAATTGATAAACAGATGCATCAAAACTGATCTGTATGTCACAACTAATATTTGTAATTGTAAGTATAATTATCAAGCAGTTATGTATCATTCAATATGTTACAATGTTAATTATTTGTGTTTATATGTGTGTGTGTGCGTTCTTTTTTTCTTTTCTTTTTTTTTGCAGGAGAATAATTCTGATTCAAACAATGATTTTGTAATACCACCTCCAATGAACATATCATCATCAACTGATTTGCATAATAGTAGAAATATAAGGGAAAAAAACTCAAAACCAAAGAAGAAGAAGAAAAAATAGTGGATACTGTCATATATCGTCTATGACTTATTTAAGGTAATTGTTGAAAGATAGTCTAAAACCTCATTCCACAGGCCACACGCTCATTCATGAAAGTTCCTTAGGGAGAATTTTGTAAAAACTTCCATCCCAAGAATAAGCAGACCTCCAAAATGAGGTTTCAACAGTCTCCAAAAAATGACCAAAAATAATTCAACTTTTCCTCTATAGTTGTCATGACCGTTTTATACATCGAGTCCAAAGATGATTTATATATATTCATATTTTCTTCTTCAAATTTGGACTAAGCTTGTTCTCTTTTTTAAAAATAAATATAACTTCTTCACCATCGCTTGAGCCACTTATGCAGGACCGTCCCTGGATAGGGCCCATAGAGTAATCAGGACCCTATTCCAGACAGGCCCCAATTTTTATTTGCATTGGACTATTATTTGCTTCCACCGCTTTTTCACTGTTTCAATTACCTTAAATTCATCAGGCAGTAAATAAGTAAGCTGCCTTAATACATAAGGTCGGAAATGATGAAAAATCATATTCAATCTCAAAGGCAATCATATCATAAATAATCATGTAAAGTTGATTGGATATAATGGCTGAAGGTGTTGTGTCATACTGCATAAAAATATAATTACTAATTTTGTGATAAAAATGCACACTAAGATATTTTCTGAAAAAAAGGAAAAGAAAAGATAAAAATGAGAGGAAAATACAACCCCAAAAACCCTGATTTTGATCAAAACCTCAATTATTTTTCTTCATTCTAAAAAATGAGAAATCGAAGTTAAAAAAAACACAAATACACTTCACATACAAATGTTTTTGAAACAAAGATGAGCACTATTTTGGTATCTCAAATACGATTTAACTCACTGAATATAGGTTTGAGTAATAAACTACACCGTTTTGTATCATAGAAACATTAGTTATAAGTATTATTATCCAAAAATGTTTTATTGTTCAAATAAAAATTTCAGACAACTAATTCAATTTATAAGTACACAATTATGAGAGAGAAAAAATCTCTGTACGCATCAAGTAACAATGTTTTTGCAAACATGAGAACTATTTTCTACGGATTATAAAAACAGTTTCATGCTTCTTAGGATTTATAAGTAATATTAGTGGATATCTGTGAAGAGGACCTACTAATATTAAAGAGTTAAAATTCAGGGCTTGATGGTTTTTTTTTTTAAATTAGGACATTTCCCTAAATTCGGGCCATAGATTAAAAAATATCCATTTATTAAAGATGTACAAAGCTATGTTGTATTAAGCGCTAAGCAAGGTGAGATGATAAAAGCCTCGCCTCACTTAATGGCGCTTAACGCTTTATGGTTCTTAAATGGTGCTTAAATTTTCAAGCTTGTACCATGTTGACTAAATTTGATTAATTTTTGCTGAAATAATTTCTTGACAGGAGCAAAGATTGTCGATCATGGTCGGTTTATTTGAAATAATTTTGATGAAGGAACAGTTTTTTGAAGAAAGATGAAGTTTTGTCTTGGTGATTCGGTTTTTTCCAATAAAGCTCTTTAGTACAATCTAATTGTGATTCCATAGTATCGCTTAATCTAAGGCTAGATTTAAGCGAAGAGCAATTAAGCATGAAAAAACTCGCTTAAGCGCTTAGCGCTCAATTTCTTTGTTTTTTTTAAATAAGACAAATGGACGTTGTATTTGTAAATAGAGCTCAAGCACGGCTTAAGCATTGCTTAATCGTTGATCAGAATTTGTTAATTATTACTTTTTCTTAAGAATATTTAGAAAAAATGTTGGAAATATTGGAATTTTTTTTTTAAAAAAAAAGATCTGTCTTAGATGCTTTTTCCTTTAATTTAGTTGGAAAAATTGGAATTATTCTGAGGCTGATACATTAATGTATCAGTTTCCTACTGTTTGAATTTTCTTACGGCACTTTAAATATACATGATTTTTAATAGTGTACATGGTGTATCACATCATTTGACTGTAAAAGATGAAGATTTTTTTTTTCAAAAATGAAGATATTTTATACGAAAAGATTATAAATTTTAGAATATATAATTTTAATGAAACCGATACATTGAAGTATCAGCTTTCAATTATGTGGAACCTGTATTGAAAGCTTCTTTTGGATATTAATTATTGTCTTGAAATAAAAAGAGTATTTAAATAATTTCTTTAGAGCAGGGTCCAATTTTACAAATTAACCAAGCAGGCCTAAACATTAGAAGTTACAATTAGTAGGTCCTATTGCCTTAAAAATCTAATATTAACATAAAATTGTTCATTGTGTGCATAAAGTAACAAAAATTTTATAACGAGAACAATAATCATAACTATAATTATCACAAACAATTTTCAATCAATTTTTCAATCAAAAAGTAAGGGTTCTAGATAACCTGGTATCTTGGTCATCAAACAAAAATAAATTCCAACCAAAATTTAATTAAATAAATATATACATTTAGAAATCGAAACAAAAATATTGTTACTTTATCAAATCAATCAAATAATACAGAATTTAAGCAAGAACAACAAATTAGTTAATGCTAAAATGTATTTTTCATTAAAATTAATGTGAACAAGCTTTAAAATTAATACGATCTTATCAAATCCTTCGATTTTGAGTGATTTGTTTCTTGAACGTTTCTTCCTACGGTTGTGATTCAATCTTATTTAGAAGTATAAAATGGGGCATGAAATTTTTTTCTTTCAGAGATTGGAAGCAATATGATGCAACTTCAGCTGAGACATCCTTAATTTCCACTTCACAAAAGGCAGGGCTTCAAAGAAGTCCCTTATAATAAAAAATAACAAAACATAAAATAAAACAACAACAACAACAACAACAAATGTCATGGTAAACTGCAATCAAACAACAGTAAGGTCTGTCTTGAGCATGGTCAATTGACCTAAGAAGCTGTTTGGTGCCCGATGGGGATCTCAAACCATAATAAATAAAAGGGAATGACAAAGCATCTGGTAATAAACAGAATATTAAATTATGCTATATAATCAAGGAAATGGACTGATTAATTATCTAAGAACAAAACAATTTCTATCCATGGACCTGCTGAAGACCCAAACCATATAGTAGTTAGCATAGGTGTTGTGGAAAGAAAATTTTGTACCGAATTATGTTGCACATTTACTATAGTATAAAAAATTGATTATGCTCCACACGCAATGGCTACGGCAAGTGAATTTTTAGTTAGAGTTAGGTGGAGAGTTCAATTCTTGATGGACAAAATTTTCAGTTTTTACCATTAAAAAAAAGTCTGGGGGGCCCATCATTGAGTAAGGCCCACCCTGGTTAACAAATCAATGATGAGAATAAGCGAGTACAACAAGAACTCGGCAAAACAGATGCTCAAAATGGTATTAAAAAAAAACTATGTTTCTACATGAATTTTGAGTATATACCTTGTGCCCACTACAAAATTGCATTGTCAAAACTTGGTTTGTAGTCAAATCCTGAAGAACACAAATAACCAATTTTACAGGAGTGGACTAGGAAAGAAATAATATAATCATACTCTGATAGCTGATCAGCTATTAATAATTTGCAACTAATTCTGTGCAATATCTGCCAATTACTTGGGTAACATACCCAATATATGTGGGGAATTCTGATAGTTCTGTTCTTTATGAAATTCCTTGCCGCCCTTTCAGAATTATTAGCTTCCTGAATAAAGTCTTTATAAAACCATATTAGACCTCAGTATTCACTTAATAAAGCAGAAACTGGATGCAAAATTTAACATCTAAATTTGCAGATAGAATCTCTAACGGAAAATAAATTAACTAAAAGAAAATAATCATGTAGTTAGTTAACTACTGTTCGCAAAACAATTAAATTGCCTTCTATAATTATTGTTAAAATATATCTGTCCATGTGGTTGACATAATCTACAAAGAAACTTATTTGTTTTTTATTACGAAAGAGAGGATCCGTTATATTAGGCTTTTAGTCTTCAAAATAATGTCTCTTAGGGAAGTTTGTCAGTAAGCGTTGAAAGGTTCATTTCATATAAAAAAGCAACAAAATCATTAAACTTATACATGCAGTTAGGGTGTCTTTCTTGCAATCTCTTGTGAGAATTGGATATGGAAGCATGGTGTATTGGTGTGTGTTTTTGAAGTGGCATATGGAATATGATATATGTGGGCGAACTATTTCTATGAAGAATATAATGATGAATGAATAATTATTCATAGTTCAAAGTTGGTAAAAGGCATACAAACTACAGGCAATCGATAATTATCATAAAAGTACAAGGATGATGAAAACTACAATATTTGCTAAGAGAATACAAATGGAATTTGGTCCAAGTTGGAGTTGATGATCGACTGGCTTCAAATTGAGAAATGTATCATCTAGGTATTAATGTTTCACAGTAGGATAATTTCAGAAAATTACATGGTATGCAAATACTAGGCCTAGTATATTTTTTTACGTGTTTACTTAATGTTAGTATATTATCAAAGCCACCTAGAAAAACCATTCTAGCTACCATAAATAATGGTCACGATATAGACTTTGTTTAAGTGCTTACTAGTACCATACATTATTTTGTTTTATCGGATAGGCACCCAAATACTTTTCGTTAGTTTAACACCGTACGGCTGTGAATGGTCTTTGGAAATCAAAGTTACACGGTTGTTTATCACTGTACGGTGAAATCAAAGACCCGCGTTCGTTTATGGCCGAATGAAAAGGTTGAATTTGGTGTTAAATAGCATTTAAAAACAACTGATATCTATTAAGATTTTCTTGTTAGCCAAAAGATAATTTTGGGTGCCTATAGCGCCCACTAGTTTATTTCTAAATAACTTATATGTGCACAGTATGAAAACATATAGATCCCTAGCACATGGAAACAAACAGTTTTTGCTTTATCATTAAGCTTTTATTATTAAGTTTCATGAATAAAGAGGAAAAGGTGTATTGAACATACATTTGAAGTTCTGAGTATATATGCTGTAATTTATGTGTATGGGTAACAGTGTCATGTACTACCTGGCAAAATTTAGAGAGTAGCATTGTGCTTTGGTACAGAAGTGTATATTGAAGCTTCATGATGCAAGCGAAATGAAACATCAATTTTAACATGTTTTACAATTCAATAATTCTAACTTAAGGACAGAATTCATGTTTATAAAAGAGAGATAATTTTGTACCAAATTCATTTAGCTCGGGAATATTATATTATCGATCCAAACCAGGAAAAATGAAAACTGTCATAAATGGCAAAAAGGTCCATTGGTTAGCAGCAACCTTTCTAGTAAATCATGAAGCAAGAAAATATTTTATATATACAAATTAATGCATTTTCATATGACATACCAAGCTCCGAGGACATGGCTCTTGAAAACTCCGACACTACACGCTCAAACCTGTAATCGGGGAAAATCTGTAAAATGAAAAATGTCTCACTAGAAAACCTAAGATGTGTTTCAACAATGATCAAATAACAACACTTTGACAACACTACAAGATTCCACATATTTTGTCTGAAAAAGTATGAGATAGAAAAACTATATTTTTATTTTGTTTAGTGTGGAGTGCCGCTATATACACCCAGCTATATTAAGATAAGCAATATTTGGTTATAACCGAACAGTCGGACAAACACGTCAAATTCGATCAGATTGGTCCAGTTACGAAGTTAAATTGGTTTATATTCTATTTGTAAAATTATTTCATTTCACTATCTTCTCAATTGAATTAACCAAATTTTATTATGTTATTGAAATTTATAGTGTTGTAATACGGCAATTTATTGGTTTGGTAATTAAAATAGACTTTAAAAATAAAAAATAAATCAATACCGTTTATAAAAATTAAAAAGCATACTCAACAAGAACTCTCTAATAATAATTTGTGTTTTCTTTTGAGTGAAATGAACATTTTAATTTTACATTATGGATACTCTCCCTAGTTTATATTATTAATTCGATCAAACCGGACCCGATTAATCAAAATTAATTCGAGTAGGTTTAGTTTTCTATTTTTTTGGCTTTCGGTTTGTTTTGATATTTTATTTAATCTTAAACCCAACTGAATCGGAAGAACTTTCTCCTCTATGAGCTACAGTCCCCAAAGCACACAAAACAACAAGAAGAAAATAAATATATTTCATGCTTTACAACCCTCATCCACTTGGTTTTGTTGGTTTTACAAAACTAAGCAACCGATAAGGCATTTGTTTATGTATAAACCGTGTGAAGGTTTCTAATTTATCCCACAAAACTATAAATCACAAACCTTATGTTTTCCAATTATCCACTCCATTGTGTAAAGAAGAGAATTTGTTGATACGAAAAATAGAAACTCTATTATAGCCATTTTTGTACATTCAATATACTCTACGGATAGAGAAATACGTATAGTTGAACATAGTAAACTAAAAGATTGAAAGGTTTTGTTGAAAATGTTCGTTTGAAAATTTCCTGAAAAGCTAACTATAGGTTCTTTCCATTGGAACAATAGGGGCTTTGTCACATCTCCAACTACCTTTTATTGGCCCAAGCCCTTATTTGTTCAGGAGACGCTAATCCAATTCGAAGTTGTTGATGCTTATACCTGTCGAACATAGAATCGAAATTCTACTTCATTCGGATCCTTCCAATTCATGTGAAATTCTTCTTGGATACAAGGAAATTCGAAAAGATTATGGTCGAGGATCACTAGCTCAAGTAGTAAAGTGCTCTAGACGTTGTTCTAGAGGCCTTGGGTTTGATCCACGAGATATCAAAATCGCGTGCTCTGCTTGAAAAAAATATCACTCTTATTTTAAAAAAAATGAAAAGATTATAGGGCATCCTTAGGAATCGGTGTTGTTCCTCACTCGCATAAGATAAGCAAGAATGAATGATGAAAGTGAATTATTGTTTGTTTAGAATATGCATGATACTATCCTTATGATATTATGTTGAGAAAATATATGTTCATTTAGCTTGATGTACGAGGACTTACACACGCAACACATGTGTGCATAAAAGTTTCATGACACCCCTCTTTGTAGCACCCTTTACCGCTCTTTGCATTACCTTTAGTTCTAATATTCAAAATGCTACAAATTTTTATATATCTTTAATTAACGTTATGAATATTATTATATCTATAGAAAATGAGGCCATTTCAAAACTTATAACCCTTTTAAAATTATAAGTCAATGTTAGTTGGTAAAACATATATTTTAACTATTGATTTGAAATATTAATTTCACTATGTTAGAGATACTCAAATGAGTTCAAATTTTGTGGAGACGATCTTAAGTACGATATGAACAAACTAATACAATTTTATAGCATTTGAGATAGTGTAACCTAAAATATGATAGGTGGGCTATAGGTGTCATTAAAGAGAGGTGGCCATGGAACAAATTCGACAACTTGAAGAAAATCCACTTGGTTATATATCTACGACTACTTGCATTTGCTTTGGGTGCCACGTTGATAGGAACTGCGATCTGTTTTCTTTTTCCTACAAAAAATTTCAAGTAATTTGAATTGGGTGTGTGAAAGTGAGGAAAGAGGGCTATAATTTTCAATGGATTTAGAGTGATGTGGTATTTTAAAGAGGGTATAAAGTGCCTGTAGCAAAGCTCTTAATGTAAAACTAGAATAGAGTTCCCTTGTGGTGGAAGAATATAATAGCCTCGAGAAAATTATCGTACGAGAATTAGATCACAATTTAATGTCAAACCAGTGAACCTTTATCCATAGTTTCGTGATGCTGACTCCATCTATTTTTACTTCAGTTATAATTGGAACTGAACCAACACGAATGTAACGCGGTTACCAGAGGATTAACCAAACATGCAGAGAATTTGTTGTTACAACTTACAACAAAGTATATCTTCCAGTAGTGTTTATACATTTACTCTGATAAAATATATGTCCTTGCATAGTTATATTCAGGTACATAAAATTAAAAGCATAGAAACCCCAATTGCAAGAGGAAACATGTAACTACCCAGTTAGTTAAATGATTGGAGATAATTGCAGAAACTAGTTGTACTCCACAATGATTATGTATGATATTCCACTATATGACTGTTATACTGATATGATAAGAAGATAACCAAATGTTCATACCCATGAAACTGCTTTTGAGAGGATGTCCATAGTTGTAATGTCTAATTTCATCTGCTTCTCTAGTCCAGGATACTGCACCTAGATAACATATTGAGTATACTCAATGATCTACTAGACAAAAATATAAACCTCTGATAGAAACAAAATACGATGTTTGTATAAACCAGTAAGTGAGAAAGCAAGCAAATAGCACACCATGTTTCAATAAGAATTAGATGAAAAATGTGTAGATACAGACACATGCTTCTGGTACTTATCATGCAATGGAAGGCATAGAGAAATCTTTGGGCATGTGATTGATTTACAGCTTTTACTTTCCACTATCCATGCAGACATGCGCGTCCTTGGTTGCATGTGTATGTGGAGAAAGTAAAGAAATTTAGGAAGGGTACATGACTACTTAGTGTCTTGAAAACAAAATTAAAAATACAACCATGAAGACATACCTTAACTGCTACTTCTCGGTTATCCTTCAATACTGCTCTATGTACTTGAGCAATCGATGCTGCAGCAATAGGTTGTTCTTCAAAGTATAAAAACCTGAAACATTGTAGAAAACATAATAAAGCATTAATTAAGATGTACTTGTGCCAAACGTTTGATACACAGATTGCCAATGTGCAATGGTATAGAACACAGAACATTCCTTTAACTAATTTTTTATTTTTTTATTTTTTTATTTACCTTTTCTATATTGCACAGACAAGGTGATCTAATAAAAGTTCTAATCCTTTATACATTTTTTCTTCTCTCTTCTTTTCTGCACTATGGTAACAAAAAACATATCTACTCAATGAACACCTAGGGAATGTAGCATGGAAGTAAGTAAAGATGTCAATAAATACACTTGTGTAACAGTGTTTTTTTTAGAATCAAATCAAGGTACTTGACATTTGAAGTTAATATATGGAAAAACAACACATGATAATTATCTTCATATCCTTTATGACATGAAACTAGCATTATAAATGTTGTATATTACACATTTTGAATCATGCAAAATTTAAACATTCACCAACACCGCCAGAAATATGACAAGATACAAAATCTCACATTTCAGAAAAGTCTTTGCCCAAATTGTTGATGAGTACACTTTTTATACCATTGAAGCTTTTGGGAATCGCCTGAGAATGAGGAAATAAAACTACAAGTATTAATAGCTTAATAACATGAACATATAGCTTCATCCATCATGTAGGAAGGATTACCTGGTCTTGCAGAGATGAAAGGGTTGAGGTATACTCCTTTGGAACTTGTCTCAAAGATGAAACAAATTGACCAGCTTTTACATAAAACCCTTTATTTGCTTCACACAACTTAAGTAGCTTTTTGGCTGAGCGGAGATGTACCTATAACATATTTAAGATATGAATACTAATATGTGGTCAAATGTTCTCTTAGGTTGTAATTATGAGTAACAACATCAATACTTATTGGCATCAATTACTGGATGTAGCGTTGTTGCTAAAAGGTCATAAGATTATTCACATTGCACCATGACAATTGGATAGGTAACGATGCAATATGATTACGTAATGTCCATTATAAACCTGATATTATTGTATTCTGAAACTTATCTACGTAGTTCTTTAAGATATCATACAAAGTATTGTATACGCTCATTTATCAGATCATCTGTTTAAATAGTGGCAAATTAAGTAATTAACAATTAATTGCTCCCAAGAAATGGTGGCTATGGATTGCAGCTCCTATTAAAAATCTCCAGATAATAATAATATAGATATTTCCCACCAAATCCAAATGAATCATCACAAAATCTAACCTGTGATGCTATTTTAGAATAATGCTTCCCTTTCAAAAGTAGAGTGTTGTTAAATACACCACAAAACACGCTTGACAATACACAATCCAAAAAATACCATCAAAATTTGAATCTCTACTTATTAATACCCAAAATACACCATAATTATTAAATTAATCATTTTAATTATTTCAGTCAGAAGTTATGAAAAGTAAGTAATTTTGAATTTAATTTCCGTTTTCTATCTCAACTGCTAGATTAGGTCGAACTATTCTTGACCTGACTGGATGTGTCTTTTAAAGGTTTTTTTGATGTCCTTCCTTACTGCAACATCAGTAGGTTCAATTTTCTAAACTTAATGTTTTACTTAGACAATTAGTTACCGAATCCCAATTACTATGTAATACTTTTGGATTGAAAACCGATTGTGTATATAACATTGAACTATGATGCTTCGGTTGTACATAATCGAGTTTTTAATTTAGTATGCGATTATACAAACCTGTGTCATCATTTATGACTCGATTTTATAAAACCGTCCTTGGCTTGTAGCATTCGGTAGTGAACAACAGGTGGCGGTGGTATTTTTTATAACAAGTAGTGGTGGTACTTATAAATGCAAAATAAAAATAAAAGATGGGATTTTTAACCGGGTATTATTTAGTACGTTCTTTGGTGTATTTAGTATTTCTCCAAAATTACTCTCACGTCTTTATTCTTTAATAGATCGATGAAAGTTTTGGCACACAGGCGATAATGCACATTGTTCAGTGATATGCGTAGAAAATGATTCCAAAAGGTTTATCTATGGAGTTGCTTAAAAAGTTAGAATCTATGTACGGAAAAGAGATATTACCTCAGACAATTTATTTCTATATTCAGTAGCCTGCTGCGGCAAGTTCCGCAATGTATACTTGTAGTCCACTACGATATAACTTATCTAAAACAAGAACAATAAATAAATAAAGAGAAATAGCAAACAAGGACAGATGTATACAGAAAGAAGAAAACGTACGGTGTAGATAGCTCGAGAGGAGCGGACGATGCCATGAACGGCAGATGATAAGGGACGGTCGCCAGCGATGAAGCTAGGGCTGAGTTCCCAGGCGATTCCGCCGGATACGGCAAGTGCTCCGGCGAGGCGGAGCTTGGATGGCAATTTCATGGCTAGAATCAGGAAATGCCTTATTTTACTACGGTTTTTGAGTATTGTAGGAGAAAGAATCGCTGGGTGTTACGCCGTGCAGTTGCTGGAGAGTGGACTGCCTTTTGAACTTCGATGCGAGTGTCAATTTATTCTCGCACTGTCTAGTTGTCCATAGCAGGTGGTTGATAGAAAAAGCGTGGACGATTCATTTGGCTTGCTTCAACTTTAAACCAGAATATAACTGGACCGGTAAACGGTCGGATATGAATTCGTATCTGTATTCAAAATTATTTTCAAATATCGAATATCTGCATTCATAAATATGGACGGATATCCCTCCGTTTTTTCAAATATCGAATATCTGTATACATCTCTGATAAGGTTTGAAAATATACAAAACATCGCTCCGTTTTTTCAATAAGTTTCCGATCTCTGTTTTCAAATTCAGGCACGCATAAAGATCCAAATACCCTTTATTTTTTTACATTTCAAACGCGTATAACTTTCTATAGAACTATCGGATCAACATACCGTTTTCATCAAAAAATCAAAAATTTTATGATCTTAAAAATGAGATCCATTATTAATACCCAAAAATCATATTTGCAGTAAAGGTGCAATTATCCCATATATTTGCAGACAATTCTGCAAATTTTAAAACGGAATTTTTTTTAAAGGACAAATAAGTTAAAAAATTTATTCATAAGTACAAGCACAAAATTTTTGTTTTCAAAGGACAGACCCAAAGTCTATTCGTGCGTTAAAACATTTTTCTATTTCGTTCATTCGTCTTCCTATCCGAACATTAGCTAACCTTGTATTGTTTTGTCTTCAGTAGAGAAATAAAATTGAAGAAATGCTGAAAGAACTTTGAAAAAAGAAAAATATACAAGATAAGGAGGTGAAGGCAAATGAAATGCATCAGATACCATGTGCACAATAAGGATCGGACACGTAAGTTGTTTATGTTGTTCAAAATGATACATACTGACAGTTAAAATGACACTGTAAATTTTCTTTTAAACTAATACCTAGATACTGCAAATTACAGACAAAAACTGATACTCAAGCTACTGACAAAAACTACCGACTGCTAAACTGATACCTAAAAACTAAAAATTACAGAAAAAAGTAATAGCTATATACTCAAAATGATACTTAATGACTGCTAAACTGTACTGCAAATTACAGACAAAAACGGATACCTAGATACACAAAATTGATATTGCAAATATTCTTTTAAACAGACTTGACTGTGGTATATACGTGATGATATTCATCATATCAATGAACAAAGGTCAAATACCACTCAAAATAGCCCTTGAACAATGCTGAAATCTAGAGTAAGAATTGCACATGAGATATTAACTGACAAAGAGCACTACTAGAGCTTAGCCAAGTTTATGCAAAGTTTGGAAGAAGAAAGATAAATGAGCAAATCAAACAACTTGCAAAAAGTGCTACTATTTTCACATGAACTGATGTACATTTTAGATATTTTGTTATATGTAGTTGAATTTAATTTCTGCTTTAATGTTGATACAATCAATGCTTGATATTAGTATAATTTGTTGTAAAAATTATGAACACATATCTGGTGATGCAAAAATTAGATTTCATTACCTTATATCATGGTTTATATTTTGTTAACATATTTTGTTTTTTACGGTGTTGGCTGCAGAATATATGTCATAATTTACATTGCATCACTAAACAGAACATGATTCCAAAAAAGATCCAACAACACACTGTTATCAAGACTAGAGCAAAACCGGCAATAGACGTATTGACAGATAGCAATCACTGTTGGAATGTAACTGATAACCTGTCAAGCAAAGAAGAAGGTGCAGAAATTGAGAATTTTGTGTGTTAAAGTAAATCATTGTATTGTTTCACAATTAGATTTGATACTTATGAAGTAATGATGCTCTATTGCAATTTGGTACTTGTGAAGTAATGATGTTTTGTTCTTAAAACAATGTTGATCTTACTTGTAAAAACAATGATGATTTGTTGTAATTAATGTTCTTTTCTTTACCTCTTGTTTATATTATAACAAGATTATACATTGAATGTTTTATCATGCAAACTCTTGATGCTACATAATATATCAGTTTTATGATGCAAGTACCAGTTGTATAATAATATTATAAGATTTCCTATCATATATCAATACAAAACAGTAATTGGGTATCGGTTTTAATAACTAATAGTATCAGTTTAGTTTTGCTCAAACTGACACTCAACATACTTTATGAAACAACAATTAGTGCCAGTGTTAGTTTTTGCTAACACAAGATATCATTATAATTATTGATTAGTACTAGTGTCAGTTGTAGCACGTGTTATAATCTGTGCAGTTAAAGCGCTCGGCAGATTCGAAGTGGTGGAGGTGCAAAAAGTCACAGCGGGGATACAGCGAGGATATAGCGGGATATAGCAGATGACTCTAAAATAGCATACAAAACTCGTACTTGATGTTTTTACAAATATGTAAATGGTAATTAAATGAAAGAATATCATTCAATTGAATTATAATTAATACATAAATAATTTTATACAAAAACAATTATGGATATACTTTAAATAAACGTAAAACTGTTATATATAACATAATTGAATTTAGTAGAATATTAGAGTATTTTCATTTCTGAAAATATATTAAAAATTAAATCAAATAAATTAATTTCATAATTTTTATAATGTATAAATGCAATTTTTTTAATTCATTTTATTAAAGAAGATATAGGAGAAATAGCAAAATATAGCGGGAATAACGGGATATAGCGAAAATAGCGGGGATTAAAGCGGAAATGATATATTTTGGGGCTATATGGAAAAACCGTAGCGGTAGAAGTTCGCTATGAGATATAGCGGGGTTATAGCGGGGTAATAGCGGGGCATTAACTACACAGGTTATAATACACGAAACTGATACTAAAAGCTAACCAAAATTGATACTAAAGTCCTTTATATCCAATCATACAAACATTATCTCCAACCAAAAGAAAGCATGTATCAATTCAATCATCTTCTTCAATCAATTACACAATGATTATCAGATCACATATATTATGCTATCAACTTTGTTATAAATAACTAAAATATACAAAATTGGACAAAACTGATATCGCACAATGAAAAATGATACCATATTTTATACCATCAGAATGCGTAAAATGATACTAAACAGCTGATACTAATAGTATGCAACAAATATCAAAACAAATGTTTAAAATAAATAAATAAATACCAGAACTGATACTATAAAAACTATAACTAATACTAAAACTGATACTATCATTTATACTAAATAGCTGAAATTAAAATCAATTTGATAATATGCTATACTGAACACAAATCAATAACAAGATTCAATTACAGTAAATCACCAAAACAAATCACACATCCACTTATTAATCTGAACAAATTCAAAATGTAAAATCAAATCATATCCTATTCGAAGCTTGACAATTCCGTTTATTATGACCAAACTGCTTGCACTCGCCACATCTATTTCGCTTGTTCTGAAAATATGAAAATCCTTCTTTACGCTTGATTGATGGTCTACCAGCGCCACGTTTCTCCTTTGGTGGTTTGATAACATCTTGAATGCTGCCATCAACAGTAGGCCTATCATAATTTGGAATATGATTTATAGCATTGACATAAGAACATCGATAAGCATCAACAGTGAAATAATACTCAACAAAATCGTATACAAACAACTTAGACTTATTCACACACTTCATAGCATGAGCACGGAAATCCTGTAATTTTAAATTGGTTGCAACTACAAACCCGTTCCTTCAAATCAACACAATAAGAGTTTGGAGATTTCACTTCAAAAGAAAAATCAAAAGATTTATATACATCCCATCCAAATCCTTCTTCAATCAATCCACCTAAACGCAACTCCATAGAAGGACAATGAGTTGTTTTCCACAAACGACACTCTTCTCTCCTTTTAGCCATTTGTTTCATAATCTTAACACGAATACCATCTAAACACAAAGTAATAGGCAATGCTCGTTCATCTAAAATCCAGCTATTAAAATTTTCTACAACATTGGAACTTTATTCACCATAACGTTTTTCTGGAAAAAATAAATCCACCCACTTATCAAATAGCTATCCTTTAAAAAATTCATACCAGCAACACCACCAATTTGACAGAACTTAGAATGTGCTCCTTCAAATTCATATAGATTAGAAGCTCTAGAACACATTTTGAATAGATCAACAATAGACACATTTGCATTTATTACTTTTACTGCTGAAAGAAGATTTTATTCCATATGCAAATAGAAATAACTATGATAAGCTGAAGGAAAAACATCACGAACACCTGAAAGCAAACCTTGGTGGCGATCTGACATAAAAACCAGAGTACGATCTTCTTGAAGCATTTGTTTTAACTGGTTCCAAAACCATGTCCGATTATCCACATTTTCTATAGAAACTACATTCATAGCTAAAGGGAAGAAACCTGTAAATGCATAAAAAAATTATAAAAAAATTAAAACTAATTGTGACCATAAATCTAAAACAATTCATGAAACTGATATTAACAGTAAAAAAACTAATACCGAAAACCTGATACAACCATTATTAAAATATTGATAGCAACGACATTATGCATACTAATCTTTATTCTAACGCAACAAACTAACGAACATTGACATATATTATGATACAAATGAAATTTCAATAACACACAACTATATATGATACCATATATTAAAATACTTGAAACTGATACTAACATTATACACAAGCTGATACTAATCTCATGTTTACCAGTATAAAATTATGATACCAAATACAAACTTACAATTCAATACAATGCAAATTCTAATGCTACAAACTTGCTAATTATAAACTACATATCTTAAAACTGATACCAACATAATACAAATTATGATAACAAATTAATATTAATGCTAATGCCAACTATTATGATCTCAATACAAATAACTCAAAACTAAAAACAAAGACATACATTGATCACCATTTTTTACAGAAACACCCATCAACACACCAGGACGTCCCTTCAAGTGAGTGACATCTAAGAATATCATAGGACGATAATACTTGAATCCAAGTAAACAAGCATCAAAAGTAATAACCACCCTCTCAAATTCATTACTACAAGGATCAACATCCATGCCAACAAAACTATTTGGATTAGACTTCTTCATTACTTCCAAATACCAACTCAAATCATTATAAGACAAAGCATCATTACCATGCAACTCCATTAATGCAAGTTGTTTCCCATGATAAGCATAAGCGTAAGACAACTGAACGTTGTATTCTCTTCTAAGATCAACTATAATATCTTTAGGCTTTTTACTAGGACAATCACGGATCTCGTCAATAATCAACGATTTAACAAATGAACTAGATATATGTGGATTATTCACATTTCTAACACCAGCCCCACAAGAATGACCAGCAACCATATTTCTCATAAAAAACTTCTTTAATTTTCCAGAATCACAAGAAACATGGACTTTGAAAAGACAACCATCCTTATATGAATAGCAAATTACAGTAACTCTTGTAGCATAATTCTTTAAAAATACCAATTCATATCCTTTTTGAATTCGACATGCCATCTAAATTTTTTTTAAATGTTCAGCTCCTCCAAAATAAAAACCAGCAAAATCGAAAATGCATAATGTCGACCCTCTCCTCAACATATCTTTTAAATAACTTTTACCATTAACAACAACATTTGAACAGACAGATACAGTAGAAGATGAAGAAGCATGAACATTAGATGAACTTGAAATAGAAGCCCCATCAACATATTCCAATTCAGAACCCTTAACCTTAACAGTAAAACTGAAGAAAGAACTTTTCTTGTATAACTGAAAACAAATTATACTCTGAATATCAAAATCAGTATCAACCATAATAACTTTGTCCTCAGGTATATAAGAAATCTGAATAGAAGAAGGAGTTAACTGAGACCAACATCGACATATCTCATTCTCCAAATCATACAAAAATCAGTCGATAGTGTTATTATTCAACACAAACAGACAAAGAAGACTGTTATCACCACTACCAAAAAAATAAAAATAAAAACATTAGTAAAAATATGTTCGGTTTAAAACAACAGTTTTTTCATTTCATAAAACTGATACCTACCGTCTACAAAACAGATACCTAGTTACTGAAAATGAAAAAAATGATACTAAGAAAAAATAAAAATGATACCCAGAAACTAAACCTAAACTATGATACTTTACACTCTATCACAACTTTATATACAACCCAAGCAATCATACTTTTCCAATCATCCCAACATTAATGCAAGATTATGCAAGATAAATCAAATTTAAAACATATTAGAATACAACACTGCATAAAGAAGGGAATAAATAAATAAAAACCTGCTGCTGATTTCAAAAGTTGCCATAGAAGAACGAACAAGCTATCAGAAAAACAACACTGCAGGTAATTTGTAAAAACAAACACAATTAGAAATCGCAATCGAATTTTTTTAACTATAATAGAAAAAAACAAAAAATAGAATAATATAAGCATACCTAGTTAATACAATTTGAAGAAAAACGAGATCACAATAGAAATATGAAAAGAACGAGATTGAGAAATGCACATTAGAAAATTTTGATCGATGAAATACAATTTTCAGAAGAACGAAATTGAAATGTCCGAACGAGGTTAATCGATATTTTGATTGCGAGAGAGATATTGGATTACGATATAAAATTTGATTGAAAAGAAGAAGAAGAAGAAGCGCGCAAAAGTGGGCTGGAAGGAAAATATGATAATTTGTCATTTAGGTAAAATTATTAGCGGGCTGTCCTACATCCAAAAAAAGCCCTAAAAATTGTCCTTGAGGAAAATTTTCTGATTTTAAGAATCTTCGATTTTTCTTCAAATCTACAACTATTGCATATAATTGCAGACATTTTTACAATTATATGGAATAATTGCAGAAATGTTTGCAAGTATTGCATATAGTTGCAGAATTGTCTGCAACTATTGCATATAATTGTAGATATTTCTGCAATTATATGGTATAATTGCAATTACTGCATATAGTTGCAACTATCGCATATAATTGCAAACATTTCTACAATTACTATTACATATAATTGCAGATATTTCTGCAATTATATGGTATAGTTGCAGACATGTCTACAATTATTGCATACAGTTGCAACTATTACATATAATTGCAGACATTTCTGCAATTATATGGTATAATTGCAAATATGTCTGCAATTATTGTATAAAATTGTAGAAATGTTGCAACTATTGCATATAATTGTAGATATTTCTGCAATTATACATATTTCTACAATTATATGGTATAATTGCAGACATTTCTGAAATTATTGCATATAATTTCTGAATTGCAAATAGTTTCTCATACCATTGTTTTTACATATGCACAATGCCACTCGTTAGAAAGATAATAAAATTTATGATTTAATGGTGAAAACGGTTTGTTAATTCGTCATTTCTACAAGAAGTTATTGCGTTTTAAAGATTGATAATTAATGGGGTGCAAATTTTAATTATGGATGTGAGAATAACATGCATATATATGAAGAATCAACATTGCTGAAATGGAAAAGAGGGGCATTGTAGGGAAGAAAATTGTAATATTTGAAAATAGGGATGTAATTTATATCTTTTTTATGAGGAGGATGTTTTGTGCATCGATTTTGATTTCAGGGATGTGTCCCTTATTTTCACAATAATAAATAGACTAAGAAAAATAATTTTATGTAGCAAATATTGATCTTTATATACATAATAATTTTTTATCTATATAAAATGGTAAAGACGATCATTTTATGTACTAAAATACACACAAAAATAACTATAATTTTGATAAAACTGAATGGATAATTATCAAATACGGATATAACCATATCCGCATCTGTATCTGTTTTTCAAATATCGAATAATTTTCATATTTCGGATATGGATATAGGCGAATTTCAGGTTTTTCGAGTACTTGTTAATAGCCTTAAATACAATGCTTACGAAATGAAATAACAAGAAGAGAAATGCTACACGCTAGCATAAAAGCATGTGCATCTGGTACTTGCTATATTACTGACTGTAACAATAATTCTGGATGTTACATGTTAATTTAAAGATTATAAAATAATTAAATTGACATGGTTTGGACCAATCAAAAAGCAAATCATTTGCTTTTTGTGCACAACAAATCTCATAATAAGATAGATCTAAATCTTGCTACCGACCATTTGATTAAGTTGGAAAATGCAATCACAAACAGTTTTTCGGCTGAAATTCATGGGATTCCCATGCTTCTTCTCTATACCGTGTTCTTTTACCTACTATAGCCCCCACTTGTTTGAACACTTTGAAATAAGGAAACTTTAGCAACTCATTATTTTACAAGAAATTTTGAGATATATCCTTATAATTATAAAAAAAATAACTTAGGTCCATCCCGGTTTTCTTTTATAAAATACATCTCTATTTTCAAAAAAAAAGTAAAACTCAAAGAGGTGGTTAGGTAATTTTACTAAGCTTAACATGTATTCTTATAATACATGTATATAACTTATAATCGCCATAATACACATCTTAAGTTTCAAAAAATTTAAAAACAGGAGAAGTAAAAAAAAGATGGATGTAGAAAATAGTTTCTAAAATGAAAGGATGTAAAACAAATAAGTTTCAAAAAAGAGATGTACCCTTAGTTTCCACCTATTTTACCTTATCATTGTCTCTTCTTTTGAATTTTCATTCTTTCCCAGTAAAAATTGGAATTGCTAGTTTGACAGCAGTTGTGAATGGCTTTAGACGAAAATAGCTAGGTCGAAATGCTCAAGATGTAGTAATGATTTGGATCCTCAACTCAACCAAAAAATCATGCAACAATCAATCGATCTCATACTACAACGGATTCGACAACAACCTGTCGAACACTAAAAATGAAACCAATGGTTGACTGCATTATTTCATGGAAAATTCGACAGAATGTTGTCAAATATAGTTATTCTGAAGGATCATGTCATTTTCGTTCAATAAATTTGGTGTCCCTCATCAATTTTATCAAAACGCTTCAAACCGACAACTCATCACTGAAACAGTGAAACTGTTGGATAGTGTGGATGCATTCTACCTTTTCTAATTTAAATTCGACATGATCTTACAATTATTTTTATAGTGCTCGACACTAGTGTGCCAAACATCATACTCATATGTAACCTCTTATCCACAACAATGTTGCATCGCCTTTTCAATTTAAAAAAGGTAGGGAATGTCGTAACGTACATGAATATATCACTGGTGTCTACTGTTTAAATATTTAATCATTCTTCCATTTAAAATCTATAGTGTAATACATGTGTATCTGCAAAACTTCCCTCTCTTATAAATTATCACCTCCTTTTGAATTGAAATCCTTAATTTAAATACCATTTGAGATGATGGAAAATGAGCTAGGGTTTAGGAGGTGATTCATAGAATTAAAATAAGAGGGTAGTGATGTAATT
Source organism: Allium cepa (assembly GCA_030765085.1). NCBI lineage: Eukaryota > Viridiplantae > Streptophyta > Magnoliopsida > Asparagales > Amaryllidaceae > Allium > Allium cepa. The sequence continues at coordinate 212,798,794 of CM060934.1, forward strand.
ACTTATATATAGTTTTTCCGTCATATTCTTGTGATTCCAATATTTGTCAAATACATAAAGAGAGGGAATCAATTAATAGATTTTAATCGGTCAATTAATTAAGCTATACGAAGAAATAAAGAAAAAGATAAATTTGATTAATTGAATTAATTAATTGATTGTGTAATGGAGGAAAAGAAGAATATGAATGAAGATGATATGGAAACGGGTATCGCATGAAAATCAAATCACGTGTATATAGAAAGCTTTCCAAATTAATTGGCAATTAATTTTGGTCTCTAAGGAAAGCCTTTATCCCTAAATTTATATAGATGAAGGCAATAGTTCTTCTTCATCGCATAAAAGAGAGAATATACCATTATCCTTTTCTTTTGTAAACTCTAATACGTAGATCCGATTTAGTTAGAGCTCCGAGTGTTCAAACAATTTGATTGTATTTATAATATCTCTCTATTGCTCTTTCTTTTGATCTTTTGTGCCCTTGTTGAAGTGGAAGAGCAAATGTAATTGTCGGATCCAAGAACGTAGGTAGAACCCAATCTCGTTAAATCTTTTTATGTTCCCTTCTTTTCATTAATTTTATTTATTTGGTGATTATTGAATTATAATTCCAGAGTTGTTAATAATCAATCCGTAAACTAGATCTTTGTAGCTTCCATGTTGAATATTGCATAACATATTGGTATTAGTGTGAGGTCATCTTTGCTCTCATATTGATTATTAATGGTAAGTTTTTCAAAGCGTGGAAATTATGGATGTCATATTTGCTAATAGGGTCATACGAGTTGTCATATATTCAACGCACTTTAGGGAGCGATGTTAGGATTGTTTGATGGTTGTCGTGGATGTTATATTTGCTCCGTTTTGGTAGGGATGTCACATGATGTATGTATTATTAACTTAGATGCCTAAACATCCAACATTGTACTTTGACTTGTGGTACACCCATATCACGATGATAGTCGATTAACATATATTGTTATGTGCCAACTCTTTGGATCCATGAACATACTAGGTTTGATTATTCATACCTATGTCCTATATTTACTGTAGCAGATTTTATAATATTTTGAGATTGTAGGTCGTCTGTACCAGACTTTTTTTCGACTCGAAATTTTATGATTTGCTTCTTATTTTCATGGATACCTTTAAATAAGTACGTATGAGATAACATATGGAGTTATGCAGATAGACAAGCATGAGGCTACACATTCATATATCTACTTTTGGACTTACTATTGCTTATATTCAGGTGTACAGCACTGTAGAGCTTTATCGGTGCTTTACTTTAATTTAGAGATAATACATTTGGCTTAATTAGTTAATGTATAAACTCTACGATCGATATATGTAACTACAATGAATTTAGACACTCTAATTATGTGGTTCATTTTAATTGTTGTCACCTTACTTGTTTTACAGCTGTTTTGATTATTATAGTTTATCTTGCATTGTGAGATATACAATATGTTTACTTTGGATGATTTCTATTACTTTATCATCTTGAGAACCTTCCTAAATCGATCGGATACTATCGCAGCGCATTCTACAGTTGGGTACCAGAGGTGCATGACAATCGTTACACCTGGTATCGAAGCTTAGGTTGCATAATTAGCCTAAGTGATACATGGATTCATTAGAGATAGTGAATAAGTTGTTACTCTGGAATGGGTTGAGTGCTATATGAGATTTGGTTTTCTAAATTATATAGTATTATATATATTATAACTCCCATTGCACACGAGTACCTTTGATGTAGCTTTCCAAATTTAAAGACTGATTGTAACATCTCTCATTCTGAAACTCAAAGACGAAACCCCAATATGCTGCAGTTATCTTGGTATTATCTTTTAGCAATAAAGATTAGATCAGTTATATCATATAGTCTTAAGTAAACCGACCAGTAAATCAAAAGCACACAACATCATCAATAAATTATACATGTTTAGATTATTCTTATAGTCGTGTCCATATAAGGGTCAAAATATAATACATTATAATAATGATGTTGTGCTCAACATATGAAAACGTTAACATCGACATTTAATACAGCGGAAAACAAAATCATTCATACTATGAAGTTAAAGTGCTTAGCAGTTCTATAACAGTGGAGATGCTAAAAGTTATAATGGGACAAAACGAGGATATGGTAGCAAATAGCGGAGGTGCAAAAGATTCATTAGATGTAAAACCAAATATTTAAAGTTAATATATTATCGGTCACATGATTTGTGTAGAAAAATTAAATGTTGTTTAATCTTATATAACAGAGCTGAAGAATATCATGATTTATATATATTAGATTTGGTGACTACAATAGATTTCTAACTTGTATTGTACAAAATGCCTTAAAATTAGGTCTTTACCATAACTTTGTTGACTTCGTTTAAAAGAGAACTAGTCAAATCAACCTTTGTATGTTAATGTTACTAAAATTGGTACTAAAAACCTTGATTTAGTGGGTATAGCAGAAAATAATAGGGCTTAAAGCGGATCTACTATTTAATAGAGCTAAATTGAAATAGCATAGCGGTTGAAGAGCGATATGCACTGTATCAGGGATTTTACAAGGCTCTAACGGGGCTTTAACCACACAAATTTATATCATCTAAGCCATTTGCTTCATCTTTGGGACCGTCCTTCGTCATCTGAGAACAGCTTGCCTATAATCCATAAACTTAACCTACTTGAAAGGAGCACCTATGAGTTCATGGGGAAAACGCAATAAAAGCACGAGTCAGGCATGAAGTTGGTATGCGTAATATATTACCCTAAATAAAGAATAAAGTGAGACCACGCCAATTAAGGGCGGAATGAGTTTTTCCTTCACTATATCGAAATAAACATTCATCAGTCAAAAATAAGCATAAGTCATAAGTTCAATATTTAGGTAACATTATGAGGCTTTTAATGAAAACAATCTCTCGGTTAGTTTTACCAAAATATTACTTTACTAAAATGTAATCGAAATACCTTTGCCTGATCACCACTATGGCCTTTCATCTTCTACTAAGGATACACGGTTAAAGTCTTATCATTCGATTGCCACTAAGACCTTACACCTTGCTTAAAACCGAAAGGTTTTATTCTAAGCATTCAGCTGTCATCAAGGCCGTACCCCTTACTACTTCCTAAATTTTGGTAAATGCGTTATCGGTTTAGATTGCCACATAGGCCTTACACCTTCACTTTCATATTTCGATAGTTACTCTCGGCCTCATAACTACTACGCTTTAATTTTCGGTTGTCACTTCATGCCTTACACCTATGATTTCGTATGTCAATTGTCACTAAGGCATTAAACCTACTTCGCTTTCGGCTTTCAACTACCACCTTGGACCTTACGTCTTCTACCAAATCTTGTTACCACTTAGTCCTTACTCTAATATCATTTGATGCCTACTTTAGGCTTACTCCATCATTCATTGACGATTGCCACTTTAGGCCTTAGACTTGCATTTATGGTTTCGGCTGCCACTTCAAGCCTTATGCTTACATTTTCATTTGCAAAAGTCAAAGGCCTTGCTCATTTGTTCTCGTTTACGTATGTCACTAAGGCCTTGCTCATTCACAAGAACTCTCTTGACTATCACCTCGGTCATTATGCCAACTACCAAACATGCTACCTAATCAGTCACTATAAGGCTTTTCACTTAGCTTTTCACTTAACTATTCATTAAGCTACATTGCTATACTCTCATTAATGTCCCAAATATAAGTTTTGGTCAACTTAAGCCTTAGTATACATTCTCTTTCAGAAATCCATTAGTCCCGGTTTCAACGTATCGCAAAACGCTTCATTGCCCTTGGCAATCACTATTTCTCACTCTCATCCGTGAAAGGCTACCACAATTTATCTTTAATGACTTATGGTATTTAAATCTTTAAATTTCTAAAATCACCTCCTATACCCATATTTCTTCCTCAACCATCGACCCTAGATTAATACCTTCGATTTACTAACCTTAGCCTTACACCTAACATTTTATCTAAGTTTTATATACTTAAGATTCGGATTCATCTCTTGCTTCTGGTTTGGTTTCTCCTACGTTACCGCCCTTCGGTACACGTTGGGAACCGCCCTTTTCACATCTGACACTTCACTTTAAACGTATCGTATCTGATTCATTTGACTTAGTCCTTCCGGATCATTATACAGTATTTTGTCGATGGGTTCAACTTAAAAACTGGATCTTATCTATTGACCAAATATAAAATACATGATTTAATCAAACTACGTTCCGAAAATAATTATTTTCCTTCTGGCTACCTATTATAACCCTTCGATCATGCTTATTTTCTTTTAGAAATTATTTAATTTGGTTTTAGAAAATCATAATAAACATTAATCATTATTTGTTTCTATATAATACTCAAAACCTCTATTTCTAACCACTTTCTACATCATACAACCTTTGATTAATTCATAATTTTTTTGTTTACTTATGGGGAAATCCTATAAGTCAAAATTCATCACTAATAATTTCTTCCTATCATCATATTAAATTCGCAGATCTTACAGATTTTAAGAAGTATGAACAACATTTAATATTAATTTGAACGTGGGAGATTTAGAGAAGAAATAGGAATTTGGAAATACGTTACTCATTTGGATTCTTTAGCTAATGAAGTCCCTAGTTCCCCTGGCTTTAATATTTTCTTCTCTTTTCATTATTATGTTGTGACCACTATTACAAAACCCAAGCACTTATTTTTAGTTTGTGGGAGCAATAAATTGTATAGGAGCGAAGAAAGGATTTGTATCTTTCACCTTTATTAACCGTCGTCCTACCAATCCCTTTCTTTCATAATTCATTCAAGTTAAGCCTTATTTAAAAAGGCATGCATCATTTAGTACATTGAAATAAGTAAACGTACACCTATATACTTATCACATTTTGGTTAATTTCATAACGTAACCCTTTTAATAATTATTCTCTTAGTTAATTATTTAAATAATTATTTTTTAATTTTGTAAGGTGTTACAGGCTTCCTGATGTGTACGTAAATGTGCATATTTTTACCACCATATTTAATATATTTAAATTAAATAAATGATCATATTGGGTATTTTAACTTTTTTTTAACCAAAATCCATATTAATTCCAAATTGTCACATATCCATCTTCATATAGGGTCAAAACGGTCATTTGTGTGCATATATTTCTTTGAGAACAATTCATTGAAAAATTATATATATTTGTATAGGAATTTTATCTCAAATAGGAGTGGTTTCATGAAGGCACATGCATGCACAAAATGAATACAAAGGAATGAAGATGGAAATAATTTAAAGCCATGAACATGGAGGACCCCATCCACTTACCTTGATTTTCAATTAGAAGCTAGTGCACATGCTAAAAGACCATCAAAGTTTCATGTACATTTAAGTGAGGCATTAAGGCATGCTATTGATTACTTGGCCACCACACTACCTCAAGGGCAATTTGGACATTCCTCAAAAAGTGAATTAGGGTTTTAAAGTAACTTTCCTCTTCCTTAGTTTTCTTTAGTTTAGTTTAGGCTCAAAATAAAACTCAAAGTTCTCTTTCTCTTTTCATGGCTACTTAGCCATTTCTTTTATGTAATTTTTATGCAACTTTAATATATTTCTATTTTCTTTTCTTGTTTATTTCCTTTCATGTTGTAATGTATATTTACATTCACGCAAAATAGATTAGTTTTAATTCTTGTTAATTAGCTTCTCTTTTCCATTAGCTTTCATTTTCCTTTCTTTTTGCTTTCATGTTACTAGCTACATTTGTTAATCAAATGACAAATATGAGAGGCTAAATGTCCCCTTCAATTTAGGGGTAATGAAGCTCTCTAATTATGTAGCTTCAACTATTTGTTAATTCATGCTCTCTTTTTGTGCTTAATGATGATCAATGAAGTGTTTTATTTGTTGTTCTTGCTTTGAATTTGATAGCCTATATTGTTGACACCAAATAGGCTACGATTAACAATCACTAACACAAATGCCTCTTCATCAAAACATGATTATGGCAAAAGAAAGTGATTTGAAATTAAAATTTGATGGTCTATATTTCTAGTCAATAGTTAATAGGCCATACTTAAAATAGATTTCATTTTCATTTTTTTGTCAAGTTTCATGAGCGTTAGTAAGTGCTTTAAGGGATGTGTTATAGTTTGATGGCTTATGTTGGCTAATCAATAGCACAAATATGCCATACTTATGATAAGCAAATCAATTAAAACACTAATGACCGTAAAAGAGAGATCATGATTTCATATATGTTGAACTACATGATCTAGAGAGTGGATTTATTCTCTAAATTGTCACTTAACTCTCATATTTGCTTCTCTTTTCTTTTAGTTAGTTAGCTAATTTTATCATTTTCTAGCTTAACAATCTCTCGACTTTGGTATAATTTGATTGAATGGAATTTTAAAATCAACAATTCCCTGCGGATCGACCCGTACTCGCATACGTGCTACAATCGTACGCTGTGCGCTTGCGGTTAAATTTAATTTGAAATTTTTCGACAAATTTCTAATCTGATAGAAATCTTGTCGATTAACTAGTTTTTGGCGCCGCTGCCGGGGAATAGTTTTGATTTTGATTTTCTATTCTTCAAATTATTTTCGTTTGATTTTTGTGTGTGTTGCATTAAAAAAATAATATTGTGTGTTTGTTTGATTTTTGTGTGCTTGTTTTCTTTTTGTTTGTCTTGCATTTGCATATTTATATATAAAAAAATATACACAATTTTATTTGAATTTTTTATATTCATATTTCATTTTCAATTACAATATGCATTTTCATTTTTTTTATAATTTACATTGCCTTTCATTCCATTTTTTTGTTCACTGTTACATTGCTATTCAACTGTACACTGTGTCATCTAATCAAGACAGCAACCATTCCACTGCAGTTTCACTTCATTCAACATCTAACTACATTGTTGTAACCAAATACTTCACAACTCACTTTCGTCTCAGCGGTCACTAACATTCATCACTACATTCCACTGTCTAAATGCCATTTCAACTGCTTCCACTGTTTGCATCATCTACCTCTGCCCCGATGATCATCCCACTGCCATTTCTCCTCACATCAAATAACATCATTACTTCTTACTTCATCCCACTGTTTACATTTACTTCATCCAACTTCAACAAACCACCAAGGCCAGCTGCCACCATACAACTTGCCTACCTCCAAACAAACACTGCAATTCAATCAATCAAGCACCATAACTCAAGACTGCTGCTTTCACTCTACCCAAACACAAGCATTCTTCTCCTGCTCCAACCATTCTAGACCACAAGCATTTTCCCACCAGCAAAACTCCTTGCTTACAGCCCTCATTCACCACTTCTTAACAACTGCTATCGACCTCCTCCCCATGCTAACCAAAACAAAACAACATCTCTTGCTTTAACACTTCCAACATCATCCTCCGAAACTCCATCATTATTACTGTTTCCGACTTCTACTCTGCCTTGTTGTGCAAACATGGCATATCACAAATTTACAACCTTTACTGCACCTTCAAATTGCTCTGCCACTATATACTCCTACCATCACAACAATCATCAACAGCAGCTCAAATCAAGCACTACTACCATACATAACAGCGCACTTCAATCACATTCTTCCCATCTGCAACACCTTCACCGCAAACAAACAAAACTGTCCTGCATTTCACAAAACCTCCCCACAACTCCTTGCTACTGCACCTACCACCATCCCTGTCACAGCACTTCAGTGCACGCAGTTCATCTTCCACTACCATCACTTCAAACCCGAAAGAAAAAAAATCTGCTGCACGTACGAACAACCTCATTCCATTTGCATTTCACATACGAGCCTTCGAGTTCAACTCGTGAACAAGCTTCACCTCGCAAATCTTCTCCCCTGCTTGCCATCAATCTGCCATAGTACCACTTCCAAACTCCTTTCGAACAAAATTCAATCAAACCGCCTTCCTCTGCCAACATTTTAGTCCACTTACCTGAATTGCCACAGTCGAATCAGACAAGCGCTCAAGACATCGCAACCACCCAATCGAACAGCCGCAAACCACAATCTCGAGCAACTGAAATCCAATCGTGACCTCATACAATCCTCAACAAGACGCGACCACGAACTCAATCCAACTTTCATCCCCAGTTGTAGGGGTGGGCGCGGTCGATTAACCGACCCGATCGGTTAATATTTTCGGTTAACCGTGGTAAACTGAGCGGTTCGGTTTACCATTTGTCGGTTAATAGTATCTAACAATACCGACCGAACCGCCTAAAATTATCCGTGGTTAACCATTGTAGTGACTCAGTTAACCATTGGATGGTTAACCGAACAAATTTTATCGGTTAACCGTGGTAAATTGCACCTCCATGGCTCCATCCATTAGCTTAGCAGAATGATCAAATATAGTAATATACACTACACAGAAATAAACATAGATCAACTGTTAAGTCTCCAATAAATTTATTAACATAACATTTCATACTTCATAGCAGCACAACACCAGCATGATACAAAGTACAAACTAAAACTATCAGATACAAATTTGTTCATACTTCATACTTCATAGTAGCACAACACAGCACCAGCATGATACATTGTCCATGTCCAAAGTTATTTTTCCAGTTCAAATGCAACACATTACCAGATACAAATTAGTAATTACAACAAATTGCCAGTCCCAAAGAAAGTGTTTCAAAGTTCAAAATAAATAACATAAACATACAATATGTGTTACTGCTGTAAGAGGCATACAATAACACAAATAGTATACGCTCGAAGTTATCGAAACTGCATGATAAACCGATACTCCAGCAGACCACTATGAGTCCCCGATTCTCCACGTTACTGCAGTGAGAAGTGGAGTAATGAAATCAGTAAGTTAAATTGTTAAAAACTCAAAACATGACAAAATGAGGCAAATTAGTATGTCAATTTTGTTCAAATTTTCTGGAATAATACATTTGAAAAACTGGAAAACTGGAACAGTATATCATACTTTGAACGGTATATCAAGTTAAGTACTAAGTAACCTCGGTATATCATACATATGAAAAACTGGAATGGAATTTTTCAACTGACATTAAAAATTGTTTATAAAGGGTGAAATGAACTATGAATTATGAATCATACTTTGAAAGTTTCAGACTAATGCATAGTCCTTTTCAATTATCATGAACTTGAGTGTTTTCCCTTTTTTCACCTGGTTAGCCTAGCAATAGTGACAATTTATGTTTACCAGGCAATAAATAGACTATAGCAAACTGATCAATACTTTTCTTTCATGTATGTATGTACACATTGTACAGATTTCATGTTTCACAATTCAGTTTCATATACAAAAGAGTAGGATTGCACTGACAGTACTACAATTCAGTTTCATGTACAAATGCACTGACAGTACTACAATTCAGTTTCATGTACAATGCACTGAAACTGACATAAACAAAAGAGTAGGATTTCACAATTCAGTTTCATGTTTCAGATTTCATTGTACAGATTGCACTGACAGTACTACACATATACAAAAGAGTACAGTAACATACTAACATTGGATAAAACAAAAATCATACCCATTTTTATGACATGCTGCATGCATTTAAAAATTTGTAACATCTATTGTAGGATCTGCACTGGTAGTAGCATTAAAAATTTGTAACATACATTTAAAAATAGTAATGATATTTTAACATGAGACAATCCTTTGATTGATATTGTCTGGTACTAATTTATCTTTGATCATCCCCATATAAAAAGATGAATGGAAAAAGAACCAAAACTGAAAACATATAAAAAAGATGAGTGGAAAGAGACCTGAGTGGCAGCTCGTATGACCTCCTCAAATTCAATATAGGCCTATGGATGGTGATCGATTCTCTGCTGACGTTTCCACAATTGAAGAAGCTTTCGAACCACGCCCATGTACAAACTCTAAAGCCAAACAAGTTAACAAAAGGTTGTATTTAGTATGTGATGATTAAATAATCATAATTTATACTACAATTCAGTTTCATGTACAAATGCAATTTCCAATCATTATCAATGAAATGCACGGTTAAAACCATATAATTCACATTTTGACACGAAGTCCATGTATCGGTACTAAGACATACTCCATGCAAACAATTAGAAAACATGATTTAAAGATAATCCTTTGTGTCTTCATATAGGTTAAGCACATCCCTACAAATTGTTCTACGTGAAGGCACTTCAAATCTAGGGCACATGTTTCAACAAAAATCAAGAAACCCTCGCCGTCAACAAAACTAAATGGAAGCTCATCAATAATTGACATTCGAGCTAGAGACCTTCTACACTCATCTTTGTTAAATGTCCATGTAATAAGGGTGTTACTTCCCTCACTTTCACTGGTTTTTGTAAAGGCTAAACTTTTTTGTTTCTTATCACTTTCTTGAGGAATCGACCTACAAGCTTGCTTTATATGATAAATTAAATGTGAAGTACCATTCGTGTAACGCCCCGAAAATTTTCGACTTTCGAAAAATCCGACATCGACACTCACTTTATCAACTGCCGAATATCGAAGGCCGAAAACCGAGATGTTATGGGTTTTAAAAAAGAATTTAAGAAAAGAAAAGAGAAGAAGAGAGAAAAAGAAGAAACAAGAAGATAGAAAATTTTAAAAATAGAAGAAATAGAAAGAAAAAGAGAATAGAGGAAAAAGAAAAAAAACAGAAGAAAATAGGACGGGACAGAAAACAACAGAACAACATCAGAATCTCACAATTCGCAGCGGAACAACATATAATAATAAATGAATAATCTTTAAACAAAGAACTATATCAGTTATTACATCACATTATATTTCATTACATCATCAGAGTGTACAACATCATACAACAACAAACAGTGCAGCGGAAAAAGAAATACTATATAAATAATATGCCATGCCATCCATCTTGCCTCCAGCAACTCCAGAATATCCAGAATATCCTGATAAACCTAACTCTTGACTGCCCGTGTGGAAATTGGTGGGCACCCAGAGTTTAGGAAGGAAAACAATAAACTCCAAGTCAGTCATGTGACTGGTGTGAGAACTCAAAACAGTTTATTTATTTTAAAATCAAAAAAAGGGATATTTTTAAATTAATTCGCAATGCTTTTTAAAAATGAGACTACCATAAGGCCTCCCGCACACACACACATGCAAACGCAGAATCGGAGGAGATTTCTCCTTATGATAGTCAAAGATGCTTGATACGCATTTAAAATAACATTTGATATTATTATTAGTGTATAGTGTAGAAAAAATTCATTTCGAAAGTAGAATATAAATCTTAGCCAGCATAGACATTTCGAACTATGCCTACTATAGCTACCATCCAAACAGTGGTGACCACCATAAGTGAATAGCAGGTTCTACAACTAATACCGTACAAGTTTCGTATTGGGAATTGGATTTCCAACAAATGGTCAGGCCAAGGAACTTCCCATTGCCACTGAGAATGCCTCTGGAAAGACATCCCCGAGAACCAAACCGGATCTCTGCCAACACAAGGCCGGGTTACCCCTAACTGGGTAACTACTGACACGAGCACGCCATTCCCCGGTCCTTTAGGACCTTTTCAACCGAGCGCTCGATATCCAATTCACACAATCATAAAGTGTTTTCAACATGAGTAAGTATCTGGGCTCCATACCATGATACCACCCCTTTCCAGAAGGAAATGCACATACCCTAAGGGGAGCTACAGCAACCCCTAATAACCTTGCCGCATCTTTCCTGTTTTGACCATTTCCGGGATGTGAGGCTCGACGAATTCACGTCCACAAAAACATACTTTATACAAAAGCCATGCTTTGGGTCAATAAATGATCAACACAATGATCACTAAGATAGACGATCAAATAAATGATCCTATCACAAATAATCAACACAATGATCATTTCAGCATCACTCAGCATGTCACATTACCAAAATGGGATATATTGCTGATAACTTCAACTATATAACCTTTGAGCTCGTACGTCTCAAAGAAGGGTGTTAAGCAAAGAATAAATTCTCCGCCACCAACAGAAATATATTTGAATGAAATCGGCTTTATATCTCAAATTGTAATGTCAGGCATACAATCCATACAAGTCTGTTCCGGGCTCGAACAAAACCGAAGGCACTTCTTACGAAGCCCTTGCAATACGGGTATTCACAATCCCGATCGAATTTCCCATCACTTAAGGAATCTCTATACCAGGAGCTACCCAGTGCAGAGACAATCGATAGGTCATCCTATCGCTTTCACAAATACTCGGTCTTCAACACCGATCTTCAAATGCAATTCATAACGACGTATCACATATTCGGAATGGGTTATACGACCCCATGGTCCTTTCCTGGTTAACCCGAATAGTGAGCGCTTATTCAAAAATAAGTGTGCATTCAAATTCAATCAAATCACATCAAATACCCATTCAAAGGGAAATATTGATAGTCGGCTATCGAACTATCAATTGATATGCATACATCACCAGATTCCAAATAATTTTCCAAATTATTTATTTTCCAAAATATCTTTACAAGATATAAAATTCCAACACTTCAAAAATAAATCAATATTTATTTTCAAACAAATTTCACTTTCACATATAAATTCCATAATGAATTTATATTTCAAAATATCATGCATATACAATTTCAACTATCCATTTCAAATTATCTTCAAAAGATAAATTCTAAATATTCACTTCATATTGGAAAACATTTCCATACTTATTAAAAATAAGTAATCGACAAATCTTTTTTTTTTTTCAACCTTTGAAAATATTCAATATACTTAAATCGAATTAAGTATATATTTCATTCTTTAAGGGAAATCATTCTCTTAACATATTTATTTGGGCCAAAACGAATGTTGCGTAAAACATCGTTACAACAACCCAAAATCACTAGTATAGGGATTCGAAATTAAATAGATATATAAATCCCAATACTATACTAAACATCTTCTTTCGGAAATTATTTACTATAACAACAGTGTTATAGTCCACCATTTCCTTTTATTTCTCGAAAACGTCTATTTCAACAATAAATGTTGAAATCTATGGTTTCGAATCTCAACACCTTTAAAACATCGTTAGATCGTTTTAATTCTGTTTAAAACATTCCCATTCAATACATTTTCTTTAACGTATTATTCACTATTCAAAAACCGTGAACATACTTCGTTAACAAATTTCATCCTTTTATTCAATTTATTTTAAAGGATTATTCACTATTCAAAAATGTGAATATAACTCCATTAATAGGTTATAACAATTAACTTATCAAAATAAGTCGTCTGCGAATTTATAAAACAACGTTTATAAATTCCTCTTCTATTTATTTATAAAAACTTCCTTTAATAAATTCCTTTATTAACCTATTCCAGTTTATAACTAAATTATAAACTAAACGTTCATATTATAAGTTAAATACTTATAAAACGATTATTTTATAAGATCGTTCTTTTAAAGACTTTCCAATTTATAAATCTTATAACTTATAAGATTTAATGATTTATCCAATCTATTCTTCAAATAATTTCACCAAATTTATAAATCTTACTATTTATAAATTTCATTTATAACTTCACAGTTTATAATTCTATAAATTTCATTTATTTATGAAATTCATTTTCCACTTCATTCAAACACTTATAAAAACTCGTTTTATAATGTCTATATTTCAATTTATAAATATCCATTTATAAATCTCTTAATATAAATCAGTTTATATTATTATTATTCTGAAACGTCTTTAATTCCCTTTATAATTTCACCATTTTGATTTATAAAATAATCAAATTTTATAAATCCTATATTTAAACTTTTGATAATAAATTCAAAAATCCAGTTTAAACTATTTTATAAAGTCATTAATTCCTATTTCTCAAAAATCAGCTTTTAACCGTATTTCTCAAAAAATTATAATTTTTATAACTTTAAAAATTATAACGTTTATTTATTTATAATGGATCAATTCCAAAAATATAGTATATTTTCAAAATCACTTTTAAAATCATTTTAAAATCCCAAAATCTGGGTCCAATGATGCTACACACCAAATAGTCAATCACGACTAACAACGATATCATATATCGATATGATAATCCATCAAATATCAAAATATCTGAAATAAAATAAATACTGTTGAGGAATCCAGTTGGATCCCTCCAACCTGTTTCCTGCATCCAAAAACATTAGCACAATACCAATTTCGCTCCAGTACGAAATTATCGCGGTACATGTTCTTATTAAATATTATCCGCTTAATAACGGCGTAATAGGGTCTCATCCGCTAAACAAAAAATGCGGAAAATCAACAACTGCAATATATACATATGCCAATATATATATATTGATATTATATATAATACCAATTTCACTGTTTATGAAATATTCGCGGTATATGTTTATATTAAATAACATCCGCTTACTAACGGCGCATAATGTCTATTTTAACAATCAATAGATATCAATCATCATTCATACATGCATTCAAATATTTTAAATCTAACTATTTAAAATAAAATCGAAACCTATTCGATTGAGTGAGAAGTTCTCACCTTGGTTTTAATTTCCGTTTCAGCTATTTATTTCGAATAAAATTAAACGCGCGTTTAATTTTACCCGAAATTCTCACTAACTCCAAACGACTCCAAACCAACTCCATCGCGTAGTGCTCGTCCATACGATTCCAACGCAACTGAGTTTGCATTTTTTCGACCTCGTATGAAAAAGATACGAATTTTACAAGTTTGTACACAATTTATATTCATAAATTTATAACTAACTTAATAAATTTCAACCTTAGCCAATCTCAGCCACAAGATTAACATCCAACGCCTCACGTACATCTCCCCCAATCACGTAACCATCTCCAGGCAATGAAACATGAGGCCGAACCCATCCTAGTTAGCTAGGGTTTGATTATTCTCCTTCCATAATCAACGAAATTCGATCACAACACCACCAATGCGAAGCACACGACGCGAGCTACCACCACCAGCCACCATTGGAAGTTCGGCCATCCCCTGCTACTCGCGCACGCAAGTGCACAGCCCCCACACGCGGCCCCCTAGACGCCACCACGCCACTCCAAATCGCATCACAACCGTTGATCTCCAAGCTCTTGTTGCCCTCTACATCTTTCATGTTGAGAGTTTCGTCTAATTGCTAGTGGATTGGAAGAAATCGAGGGGGAAAGGAGAAGAAATACTGGCCATTGGTTTTAACATAGGCGGCTAGGGTTTTTAAAATTAGGGTTTAACTTTTTTTTTTTTTTTTTAATTTATGAAGAGAAGGGGTGTATTTATAGAGTTTTGAACGACACTATTCACCCGGAAATTCCGAACTCCGATTTAGGCGCCGTAACCAGCGTACCTAGGGTTTATCCCGCGTTCCGGACACAATGGAACAGGTTTCGGAAGCTAATTCGGAAGTATGTGCGAGTTATGGCTGAAAACGTTCAATTTGAATTAAACCGATTTAAGTCGATTTCTAGGCGTTTTAACTTGTACCGAACAAACGGTAAATCCAATTGACTTGAAATTTGAAACCTTACAATAATATCACATTACGGATCCGATGAAACTGGTTTCGTCGAAATCCGAGACTTTTTGAAAAATGGCTATTTTGACTCGCCAAATTTAAATTAAAAATAATTCGATGCGTTTCGAGCTGCCACGCTCAAACGATAACTCCGATTGACACGAAAATTGAAATCCGGTAATAACTAACTATTACGGATCCAATGAAACTGGTTTCGTTCAATTCTGAGACTGTTCAAAAATTGACTATTTTACAGTCGATTATTAAATATTAAAATATTCAATTTTCACAAATTAACTTTTAATTCGATTTTAAAAGTTCTAAAATATTTCTATAACTCCAGTATGATTAAATAAAATTTTCCAAATTATTTTCAATCATTTTTAACTCAATTTTCAATTATTTCCATAATTTAACATATTAAATTATCGATTTAATTATCCAATTAAATCCAAAAATTCAAATAAAAATTTATTTGACTTAAAAATTCACTTATAAATATTTAAAATTAATTAAATATTCAAATTTTAAATTATTAAAAATTCTGGGTCGTTACAATCTTCCCCCCTTAAAAGAATTTCGTCCTCGAAATTACAAGTAAGAAAAGTTACAAAATCTATTAACTTTCCCAAAATTCATAATTAAACTTCTTACAATACTTTACTAAGTTTTCAAATCATACTTAGTTATCTTTTCAAAAACAACTACTATTGTTTAACTTTCAATTCCAAATCAAAGTTTAAGTTTTCAAAATTTTCCAATTTTCTCAAATTTTTCTAACGCCTTAAATTTTCGGAAAAATTCGCCATAGTCTCCTTTGCGCGGCTCGATCCGAAAAAAAAAATGACAGTGTATATATCACAAATATACATCTCATCAAGTAATGAGGCATCCCGAAGGGAAAAAAGTGTAAAAGTACGATATTTAATCCGAGATATGTACCTTATATTTTATTAGCAAGCATATACGGCTAATATAGCGCAAAAGCGAACTCCAAATGCGAAGCAAACGCGATCCGCACCTACTAAACTCAACAAACAACATGAGAATATGCACATATGCAAATGCAACTAAAGCAATATATATTCAACCATCAACCAATTACATCCATAACCAATCAATATTCATTTATATTCTCATTCATATTCAATGAATTTGGGTTTTCACTTTAAATCATATTTGATTTATTTACATTGGATTTTATCACATTCATTCCCAATTTTAATTAGTTTGCATTCACTAATTAAATCCAATTCACATTCAATTCTATTCAAATTTATTCACTTCTAATTTGAATTCAATTACATAGCTTTAAATTTCACTAATTCAATTTCATTAATACTTAATGAATTTTATACAATCAATCAACAATCAAATAACAACCAATGTATATTAATTTCAACCCAATTCCTTTGCTTATATTCATTCATTTTGGTTTAACACCATCACTTTCAATTGGTTTAATTAAATTGATTTTCATTCAAGTATTCAACTTCCAATAAAATTAGATTTTAATGAATTAACACTTATATTCATTATTTTTTTATCAATTATTTTCATTCAATCGATTAACATTCAATTCATTTATTCAATTCAATTACAAAGTTGAATTTCATTTACATAACTTAAGTTATATTCCATTTATACATCCTTTATTTACAACTCATATTTTATATAGTTTCACTTCTTATATATATAAGTTTATTTCACAATTGTACATCACTTTAATTATAATTCAATTCTTATAATTCATTTGCTTATACAATTATTCTTTAATTTAGATTATTCAAACAACCTAACAATCAACTTATATACTATTTAATAATTCTGAAAAATTATTCCTTCATATATAAAATATACTTAAGGTAAAATTATTTCATTTACCCAATTAAAACAATATTGTGTCGAATTGTTCTATTCAAGTGTTTAGAAACCCCTTCGGCAAAGTTGTACATACCGTGCTGAGGAAGGTTCATATGCCACTCAATAAACCAATCATCACAATATAAAACAATTTCATATTCACTAACAAATACGCTCTCATAGCTATTATTACACTCAAACTCATTCTAGAGTACTACTGACTCTATCTCTAATGAGTAATACCCTACAGAACCATGGTTGTCGCTTAACCATCAGAGCTCTGATACCAAATGTAACGAACGCGGAAATTTTCGACTTTCGAAAAATCCGACATCGACACTCACTTTATCGACTGCCGAATATCGAAGGCCGAAAACCGAGATGTTATGGGTTTTAAAAAAGAATTTAAGAAAAGAAAAGAGAAGAAGAGAGAAAAAGAAGAAACAAGAAGATAGAAAATTTTAAAAATAGAAGAAATAGAAAGAAAAAGAGAATAGAGGAAAAAGAAAAAAAACAGAAGAAAATAGGACGGGACAGAAAACAACAGAACAACATCAGAATCTCACAATTCGCAGCGGAACAACATATAATAATAAATGAATAATCTTTAAACAAAGAACTATATCAGTTATTACATCACATTATATTTCATTACATCATCAGAGTGTACAACATCATACAACAACAAACAGTGCAGCGGAAAAAGAAATACTATATAAATAATATGCCATGCCATCCATCTTGCCTCCAGCAACTCCAGAATATCCAGAATATCCTGATAAACCTAACTCTTGACTGCCCGTGTGGAAATTGGTGGGCACCCAGAGTTTAGGAAGGAAAACAATAAACTCCAAGTCAGTCATGTGACTGGTGTGAGAACTCAAAACAGTTTATTTATTTTAAAATCAAAAAAAGGGATATTTTTAAATTAATTCGCAATGCTTTTTAAAAATGAGACTACCATAAGGCCTCCCGCACACACACACATGCAAACGCAGAATCGGAGGAGATTTCTCCTTATGATAGTCAAAGATGCTTGATACGCATTTAAAATAACATTTGATATTATTATTAGTGTATAGTGTAGAAAAAATTCATTTCGAAAGTAGAATATAAATCTTAGCCAGCATAGACATTTCGAACTATGCCTACTATAGCTACCATCCAAACAGTGGTGACCACCATAAGTGAATAGCAGGTTCTACAACTAATACCGTACAAGTTTCGTATTGGGAATTGGATTTCCAACAAATGGTCAGGCCAAGGAACTTCCCATTGCCACTGAGAATGCCTCTGGAAAGACATCCCCGAGAACCAAACCGGATCTCTGCCAACACAAGGCCGGGTTACCCCTAACTGGGTAACTACTGACACGAGCACGCCATTCCCCGGTCCTTTAGGACCTTTTCAACCGAGCGCTCGATATCCAATTCACACAATCATAAAGTGTTTTCAACATGAGTAAGTATCTGGGCTCCATACCATGATACCACCCCTTTCCAGAAGGAAATGCACATACCCTAAGGGGAGCTACAGCAACCCCTAATAACCTTGCCGCATCTTTCCTGTTTTGACCATTTCCGGGATGTGAGGCTCGACGAATTCACGTCCACAAAAACATACTTTATACAAAAGCCATGCTTTGGGTCAATAAATGATCAACACAATGATCACTAAGATAGACGATCAAATAAATGATCCTATCACAAATAATCAACACAATGATCATTTCAGCATCACTCAGCATGTCACATTACCAAAATGGGATATATTGCTGATAACTTCAACTATATAACCTTTGAGCTCGTACGTCTCAAAGAAGGGTGTTAAGCAAAGAATAAATTCTCCGCCACCAACAGAAATATATTTGAATGAAATCGGCTTTATATCTCAAATTGTAATGTCAGGCATACAATCCATACAAGTCTGTTCCGGGCTCGAACAAAACCGAAGGCACTTCTTACGAAGCCCTTGCAATACGGGTATTCACAATCCCGATCGAATTTCCCATCACTTAAGGAATCTCTATACCAGGAGCTACCCAGTGCAGAGACAATCGATAGGTCATCCTATCGCTTTCACAAATACTCGGTCTTCAACACCGATCTTCAAATGCAATTCATAACGACGTATCACATATTCGGAATGGGTTATACGACCCCATGGTCCTTTCCTGGTTAACCCGAATAGTGAGCGCTTATTCAAAAATAAGTGTGCATTCAAATTCAATCAAATCACATCAAATACCCATTCAAAGGGAAATATTGATAGTCGGCTATCGAACTATCAATTGATATGCATACATCACCAGATTCCAAATAATTTTCCAAATTATTTATTTTCCAAAATATCTTTACAAGATATAAAATTCCAACACTTCAAAAATAAATCAATATTTATTTTCAAACAAATTTCACTTTCACATATAAATTCCATAATGAATTTATATTTCAAAATATCATGCATATACAATTTCAACTATCCATTTCAAATTATCTTCAAAAGATAAATTCTAAATATTCACTTCATATTGGAAAACATTTCCATACTTATTAAAAATAAGTAATCGACAAATCTTTTTTTTTTTCAACCTTTGAAAATATTCGATATACTTAAATCGAATTAAGTATATATTTCATTCTTTAAGGGAAATCATTCTCTTAACATATTTATTTGGGCCAAAACGAATGTTGCGTAAAACATCGTTACAACAACCCAAAATCACTAGTATAGGGATTCGAAATTAAATAGATATATAAATCCCAATACTATACTAAACATCTTCTTTCGGAAATTATTTACTATAACAACAGTGTTATAGTCCACCATTTCCTTTTATTTCTCGAAAACGTCTATTTCAACAATAAATGTTGAAATCTATGGTTTCGAATCTCAACACCTTTAAAACATCGTTAGATCGTTTTAATTCTATTTAAAACATTCCCATTCAATACATTTTCTTTAACGTATTATTCACTATTCAAAAACCGTGAACATACTTCGTTAACAAATTTCATCCTTTTATTCAATTTATTTTAAAGGATTATTCACTATTCAAAAATGTGAATATAACTCCATTAATAGGTTATAACAATTAACTTATCAAAATAAGTCGTCTGCGAATTTATAAAACAACGTTTATAAATTCCTCTTCTATTTATTTATAAAAACTTCCTTTAATAAATTCCTTTATTAACCTATTCCAGTTTATAACTAAATTATAAACTAAACGTTCATATTATAAGTTAAATACTTATAAAACGATTATTTTATAAGATCGTTCTTTTAAAGACTTTCCAATTTATAAATCTTATAACTTATAAGATTTAATGATTTATCCAATCTATTCTTCAAATAATTTCACCAAATTTATAAATCTTACTATTTATAAATTTCATTTATAACTTCACAGTTTATAATTCTATAAATTTCATTTATTTATGAAATTCATTTTCCACTTCATTCAAACACTTATAAAAACTCGTTTTATAATGTCTATATTTCAATTTATAAATATCCATTTATAAATCTCTTAATATAAATCAGTTTATATTATTATTATTCTGAAACGTCTTTAATTCCCTTTATAATTTCACCATTTTGATTTATAAAATAATCAAATTTTATAAATCCTATATTTAAACTTTTGATAATAAATTCAAAAATCCAGTTTAAACTATTTTATAAAGTCATTAATTCCTATTTCTCAAAAATCAGCTTTTAACCGTATTTCTCAAAAAATTATAATTTTTATAACTTTAAAAATTATAACGTTTATTTATTTATAATGGATCAATTCCAAAAATATAGTATATTTTCAAAATCACTTTTAAAATCATTTTAAAATCCCAAAATCTGGGTCCAATGATGCTACACACCAAATAGTCAATCACGACTAACAACGATATCATATATCGATATGATAATCCATCAAATATCAAAATATCTGAAATAAAATAAATACTGTTGAGGAATCCAGTTGGATCCCTCCAACCTGTTTCCTGCATCCAAAAACATTAGCACAATACCAATTTCGCTCCAGTACGAAATTATCGCGGTACATGTTCTTATTAAATATTATCCGCTTAATAACGGCGTAATAGGGTCTCATCCGCTAAACAAAAAATGCGGGAAATCAACAACTGCAATATATACATATGCCAATATATATATATTGATATTATATATAATACCAATTTCACTGTTTATGAAATATTCGCGGTATATGTTTATATTAAATAACATCCGCTTACTAACGGCGCATAATGTCTATTTTAACAATCAATAGATATCAATCATCATTCATACATGCATTCAAATATTTTAAATCTAACTATTTAAAATAAAATCGAAACCTATTCGATTGAGTGAGAAGTTCTCACCTTGGTTTTAATTTCCGTTTCAGCTATTTATTTCGAATAAAATTAAACGCGCGTTTAATTTTACCCGAAATTCTCACTAACTCCAAACGACTCCAAACCAACTCCATCGCGTAGTGCTCGTCCATACGATTCCAACGCAACTGAGTTTGCATTTTTTCGACCTCGTATGAAAAAGATACGAATTTTACAAGTTTGTACACAATTTATATTCATAAATTTATAACTAACTTAATAAATTTCAACCTTAGCCAATCTCAGCCACAAGATTAACATCCAACGCCTCACGTACATCTCCCCCAATCACGTAACCATCTCCAGGCAATGAAACATGAGGCCGAACCCATCCTAGTTAGCTAGGGTTTGATTATTCTCCTTCCATAATCAACGAAATTCGATCACAACACCACCAATGCGAAGCACACGACGCGAGCTACCACCACCAGCCACCATTGGAAGTTCGGCCATCCCCTGCTACTCGCGCACGCAAGTGCACAGCCCCCACACGCGGCCCCCTAGACGCCACCACGCCACTCCAAATCGCATCACAACCGTTGATCTCCAAGCTCTTGTTGCCCTCTACATCTTTCATGTTGAGAGTTTCGTCTAATTGCTAGTGGATTGGAAGAAATCGAGGGGGAAAGGAGAAGAAATACTGGCCATTGGTTTTAACATAGGCGGCTAGGGTTTTTAAAATTAGGGTTTAACTTTTTTTTTTTTTTAATTTATGAAGAGAAGGGGTGTATTTATAGAGTTTTGAACGACACTATTCACCCGGAAATTCCGAACTCCGATTTAGGCGCCGTAACCAGCGTACCTAGGGTTTATCCCGCGTTCCGGACACAATGGAACAGGTTTCGGAAGCTAATTCGGAAGTATGTGCGAGTTATGGCTGAAAACGTTCAATTTGAATTAAACCGATTTAAGTCGATTTCTAGGCGTTTTAATTTGTACCGAACAAACGGTAAATCCAATTGACTTGAAATTTGAAACCTTACAATAATATCACATTACGGATCCGATGAAACTGGTTTCGTCGAAATCCGAGACTTTTTGAAAAATGGCTATTTTGACTCGCCAAATTTAAATTAAAAATAATTCGATGCGTTTCGAGCTGCCACGCTCAAACGATAACTCCGATTGACACGAAAATTGAAATCCGGTAATAACTAACTATTACGGATCCAATGAAACTGGTTTCGTTCAATTCTGAGACTGTTCAAAAATTGACTATTTTACAGTCGATTATTAAATATTAAAATATTCAATTTTCACAAATTAACTTTTAATTCGATTTTAAAAGTTCTAAAATATTTCTATAACTCCAGTATGATTAAATAAAATTTTCCAAATTATTTTCAATCATTTTTAACTCAATTTTCAATTATTTCCATAATTTAACATATTAAATTATCGATTTAATTATCCAATTAAATCCAAAAATTCAAATAAAAATTTATTTGACTTAAAAATTCACTTATAAATATTTAAAATTAATTAAATATTCAAATTTTAAATTATTAAAAATTCTGGGTCGTTACAATTCGCTTTACCATCACAAGCAAATTGTGCATGACAATAATTGCAAACACACTTAGGATTTAAAGGATTTAAAGGATTCTGTTTAGTAAAATGTTCCCATACCATAGATGGTTTTCTAGTAGAGGCTTTGCGCTTGAGATTTAACGGAGGCTTTCTTGCATTAACAGCCTCTACGACCGGTTCTTCTTCGTCATCACTAACCTCATGAACTATCTCTTCTTCCACCCAATCTCCATCCAGTAAAGCATCAGTAGTGCCAACTTCTATATGAAAAATAATAATGTAGACATTGATCAGAACATTGTATTCATACAACATACAAGCTGAACTTTTTATTCACAACAACTAATTGTTGGTGCTCAGACAATTGTTGTACAGATCTTCGCTATCTACATGTTGTCATATTAGCATATCATGTTTTGTGCATATTAATATATTATGCAAACTTATTCAAATCTTTTATTTGAACCCAAAATAAAGTTCAATTTCCATGTAGCAAAATCAACTTTTATTATTACTCCTACCAACAGATTTTTCTTAATCAACCATGAAACAACTAATTATAAATTTTAATTGAACAAGTTCAATATGTGAAAGTGAGACACTTCACTTCAATTCATAAACTACTTGATTATCTAAAACACATACAAACTGTTAACAAACATAACCTTAAACTGAAACTTTAAACTACTTGATTATCTTTAAACTGAAACTGAAACTTGATAAACTGAAACTTTGAACTGAAACTTTAAATTGAAGTAGTCAAAACAAAGTCGGTTTTTATTCCACTAACTAAAATACATAAAATGCGTACAAACTAAGAACAAAAAAACACAAATAAAATCGTATACTCAGTGCTCACTCACATGGTTTCTCTTTCTCGTCGTCCTCGATGCCGATGGGTTCGTAATCGTTGGCATTGGTGTTGCCATTCCGTCGTTTGTAGTGCAGCAGTAGTGGAGATCAGCAGATGCGCTCGAAGTAGTCGATTATCGAACGATCGGGATTTGGGAGGCTAAGGCTTCGAGTCTTCGACAAATTTTACAGATCTAGGGTTTTCTTTTAATTCGAACTTATCTGAAATACTGATTGGCGATTGCTACTTGCTAGGGCAAGGGGAGTAGAGTGGGTTAGGGACTTAGGGTTATTGCCTTTTTTTGGGTAGTGGGTAACGGGAATTTAATTGGAATTAGAATAGGGTAGTGGGCTCATTGGGTTGTGGGCTACTAGGCTGCGAGGTAGATGATATCAAATCATTAAATAGGGAAATACATTAAAAAATAAGTTGCTCGGTTAACGGTTAACCGACCGACCTATTTTTGGTTAACCGTTAACCGTTAACCGAACCGAAACTATTCGATTAAGGTCGGTCGGTTAACCAATGATGTCGGTTAATCGATTTTAACGGTTAAGTCGGTTCGGTTGTTGTCGGTTTAGTTGGTTTAGTAGGTTAAATCGATTAAATACCCATCCCTACCCAATTGCATCACCTCGCCCATCCCCTATTTCCAAATCGCCGGTGTAACGATCCCAGATTTTGATTAATTTTAAATTGATAATTAACTTCATTTTTGAATAAAATTTCGAAATTAATTGGTAATTCGATTCGAGTTTCTCCCAAATTCAAGTAAAATATGTATTAAATTTCAAAACATTTTTTTTAAATAGTGTGTATTCATACAAACAAAATACATTTACAAAAATAAATAAATATTAAACTAGAAACAGATGTATATAAGATAAACTATAAAATATAAAGTAATACATTAGCTAAGAATCTAACAATATATTAAAATAGAAATTTATTTGTATTGTAAAATAATAAGGCAAAGCAATTAAGGCAGCCACCAAAACAAGTATCATCAACCTCCAAAGAAAAAGATCTCTGATCTTATTTTGTACAAACCAAATAATATATACCCTGTGTTGTACAAATATACATAACATCACTTGTACAAAATAATATATAAACTTCATTTCCTATATATCAGTCATTCTCCATCAATTCGTTCATTCATAGCTATGTTAAACTGAAGTAAACAACAGCTTGGAAACTCAAACAACATTCCATTTAAAACATTAAAAAAATCCATGCAACCAGAGAATCAAACTAGAAGCTTTCAGCTGGAAATTCCTCAACTTGTTTCAACATAAATGATGAGCTCTGTTCATCTTTTCAAAAACACCGTGAGTAGCATTCCCTTTAAAACAGTTTATATCTGTGACGTTACTAAAATGTTGTGATGGAAATTTGTTTTGAAATATGGTATGTATATGAATATGAATGGGAAAGCAAGTATGAATGTATGAAGTGTCTGTATGAATACATAACATGCCCCTGTTTATCTACAGGCTACAGACAAAAAGAAAAGAAAATTCCAAATCTGTTTCTATGATTAAATTTAAGCATCAATCTTTAAATTAAAGATGATTGAAAGGTTTTAATCTTATTTTTAAAAATAATTTCAAAGGATTAAATTAAGACATTTCTTCAAATTTGGATTTTTACAGTAAAATTTCAAACATGTTAAAATTTCAAGTATCTTGATTTCTTGATTTACTTATATAACTTAATTCGTTTTCAAAAAACTATGATTTTTAGAGGTAAAATCATTATTTTTAAGTTTATAAATCAAGAGAGCTTGCGAGTTGAACGTAAAATGGTATTTCGTCAAACTATGATGATCGGCGCGGTTATATCGTTTGAGTTCGGGTCAGAAGGAGAATCAAACATCATCAATCATGGGAAAAATGTTCGAAGATTTTTTTGTGGATCGTAGTGATCAGAGGAGATCAATTTAGGATTCGAACTGAGGTTTTGGTCGATCGGGTTTGTGAGGGAATTGCGTCGTCGATCAAGCTTTTGGGGCGATCGGTCAGTGGGGGAAAGAAGCATCGATGGTCAGGGAATGTGTGGCCGGAGTCGCTGGACTTCCGGTGGTTCGTGGGGAAGGCAAGGGGAGGTTTTCCGATTGGATTGGTTCCATTTTTTTTGGTCGAGATGCTCAAATTTAATTTTCTGACGAGTTCATCGGAACTGAGGGTTTGGGGGAGATGGCGTGATGATTATCGACTTGTAGGTGGCTTCGGCATAGGTCGGAGATGGCCAGAACATCGTGCATCGTGCACGCGTAGGCGTGCATATCTGGATGTTGAGTTGTTTGGAGGAAGACGAAGGAAGAAACTCGAAGTATTTCTCGTGGAAATTGGGTGCAGGCTCGAGTGTGCGTGGGTATTCCTGTTGTAATTTGTTAAAAGTTTAAATTGGAAAAAAAAAATTTTGTCTCGGGGATATTGGGTAGATAGCTCGGGTTAAACTCAGGGATAAAGAGCTTGGGCTCGGGAAATTTGGAAATTGGTTTGAGTAGGGTTAGTGACTATACATCTTTCAGTTTCGAGCTAAAAACCTGTTTCAGTTTTAAGGAATGAGTTCTCAAACTTTAAAGTTAAGGTTTAATCAAGCTTAAACAGTTTATTAACTACCACTCTTAAATACTCAATGTTCATTAAAGTTGTAAGTTATTAAAGGCTTGAAAGCAAAATTATTTTTGAATTCAAAAGTATTTCAGTAAGCCCAACCTTTAACCTAAGAGTTTATTTTCAATAAACTAAATAAAGATAATTAAGGAGTAAATTAAGAAGATTAAATGTCTTGAAGAATTAATTAACTTAAAGACTTAAAATTAATTGATAAATGATAATTAATTCTAAGTTGTTTAAAAGAATTTAATAATGCTAAGAGATTAAGATAAGTGGGTTATCTTGTTAAAGTTTTGGGCAATTTAAAACTAATTAATTAAGTAGTAATTAAAGGGGTAATTTATTAATGGTTAATCAATTTTTGTAATTAAGTAAGGATAACAAATTACAAGGTTTATAAATCAAATAATAATTAAAGGTTAATTGATTAATGTAATGGATAATTACAGGTTAATTAAGTATTAATTTAAAAAAAGCTAATTGAAGGGTAATTAATTAAAGGATAAATTTATTTATGAAAATAAATTAAAGATAATTACCTTGTATAATTAAATAGAAGATAATTACCTTATGTAATTAAATAAAAGCTAAATTCATTAGTGAAATTCATAAAGGATAATTAATTAAATGGTAATAGATTTAAGGTTAATTAATTTTATAATTAACTAAAAGGTTAATTCAATTAATTCGATTAATCAAGAATAATTAATTAATTAAGAATAATTAATTAAGGTGATTGATTAATTAAATTATATCAAATAATTTGTAATTAATTTAGCAGGGTTGGATGATTAATTCATAAGTAATTGATTTAATTGGAAATTCATTGAATTAATTAGGATTAAACAATTAATTAATCCTATTTATAAACGATTGTTGAATGCTTGACCTTACTTATGAATGATTGTATTGTATGAGATGCCTTGAACTGATTGTCCTATCTGATCTGTGATAGTTTGTTCTGTGGATTGAGCTGTGTATAATTTACTCATATTTTTGGGATACATTTGCATATTATCTGTGAATCTATGAATGAAAGATAAGCGTTATAATTTATACCGCTTATCAACTATATTGTTGTATTTGAATCTGTGATGGTTGAATGTTGTTGCGCTATTGTGTTGAAACCCTGGACTACACCTTTACACACACAAATATGAATTTCACGAAGAAATCGGTTAAGTCAAAGATTTGTAATAATTTTTGAAATTAAATCCTTGAATCCAAAAATAGTTTTGGAATTGGAATTGAGAACTTTTGAAATGAATTTCAAAAATATAAGTTATGTTAAATAACTTAGTAAAACTTGAAATTTAAATCATTTGATTTAAATTTGAATTCAATATTTGAAATCGAATTCAATGACTTGGAATTTTGGTCTAAAAGATTATACCAGTCATAAAAGGTGTTTTTATGGGTTTTTAACCTTTTAAAAAGTATGGTTTTGGAAATTTAAATTTAAGTCCACGTTTTATACTTGAATGGCTTTAACTTATGTAAATTGTAATTAGTTCTCCTAAACGAAAACTATTTGTTTCAAACAATAAAAGCTTTCATATAAGAAATGAATTTCCAATTTGTATTAAAGGAAATTCAAAATTGAAATGAAAATGGTTTTCCAAGTTATGAATGAATCTTTGGAAACGTGTTTTGAAAGCTATAAGTTAAATCTTTGATTTAAAGATTTAAATTAAATTAATCCAATTAAAATAGAAATTGTTTTAAAAGTCTGTGAATGAATCTTTGTGAAGCTGGGTGAACTTTGTGAAACAAACATTTTTGTTTAAAAGATTTGAAATGGTAATTTGTTTAAACCATTTGAAAGAAAGATTTTGGGTAATAAGTGTGACTTAGTCGAAATCCCAATATCCATATATTTTTTAAATATTGCGCCCACTATTCGGATTAGCCGGGAGAGGACCTTTGTGTCATATAACCCATTCCGAATAAGTGATACGACGTAATGGATATCATTTGAAGACCGGTGTTGAAGACCAGGTATTTGTGAAAACAATAGGATAACCTATCGATTGTCTCTGCACCGAGTGGCTACGGTATAGAGATTTCCTAAGTGATGGGAAATCCGATCGGGATTGTGAATACCCGGATTGCAAGGGATTCTTCCTTTATTGGACGAAGTGCCTTCGGTTTTGTTCGAACCCGGAACAGACTTGTATGGTTACATGTCTGACATTACACTTTGAGATATAAAGCAGATTTCTTTTAAATACATATCTGTTGGTGGCGGAGAATTTATTCTCTTAGCTTAACACCCTTCTTTGAGACGTACGAGCTCAGAGGTTATGTAGTTGAAGGTTATGATCGATATATTCCCAATTTGGTAATGTGGCATGCTGAGTGTTGCTGTGTGTTGATCATTTATTGATCATTTGTTGATCAAAGCATGGCTTTGTGCCAAAAGCGTAGCTTTGTGGACGAGACGTCTTCGGACCTCACAACCCGGAAATGGTCAAAACAGGAATGATGCGGCAATGTTATGAGGGTCGCGCTCTTTAGGGTATGTCATTTCCTTTTGGAAAAGGGTGGTATCTGGTATGGAGCCCTGATATTTAACCTATGTGGTTGCTCCAATCTTATTTCTTTGTGGTTGTTGCTTTGTGATCGAGGTGCCTCCGATAAAGGTCCCAAAGGATCGGGGGTGGCATATTCGTGTAGTAATTACCTAGTTACAGAGGTAACCCGGCCTTGTGTTGGCAGAGAGCTGGTTAAGTTCTCGGGACGTCCCGCCAGAGGCGTACCCATTTGGCATAGGAAGTTCCTTAGCCTGACCATTTGTTGGAAATCCAATCAAATAATACGTGCCCTTTACGATTGCAGTTGTATTACCTGCCACCTCAGGTGGTAGCTATAGTAGGCATAGTATAATGGTACCTATGCTGGCTAAGATTAATATTATACTTTCAAAATGTTTTCTGCACTAATAATAATATCAAAAATGATTTGTTTTGCATAGTAAGCATGTTTGACTATCATAAGGAGAAATCTCCCCCATGTCTGCATTTACATTGTGTGTGTGCCGTGAGGCCTTATGGTAGTTTCATTTTTCAAAAGCATTGCGAAATTCATTTTACTTTGTTTTTTCGAAACCAACTGTTTTTGTTACTCATACCAGTCCCATGACTGACCTGAGGTTTATTGTTCCCTTCCTAAACTCTAGGTGCCCATTATTTTCCACACGGGCAGTCTAGAGTTGGGTTTTTCAGATATTCAGGTTTAGCAGATTATCTGGAGCTAGTTCAGTTGATGGTGTTCACCGACTGACCTTATTATCTTGGTGTAATCTGATGGTGATTCGAGCTTGAAGTTGGAGTTGTTGGATTCATTCTTGTCTGAAGATCATTTGGAGTTATCTTTTCTGTTGTTTCGGCTGTAGCATTATTATTCATCTCTGATATTCTTATATTATTGATATCATTGTTGTATATCATATTCTGGATATTGTATCAGTTGTGCTGTATATGATATCATTCATTTTATTCTTCCGCTGTGTTGTTGTACTTACTGTGTTATAAGCTCTGGCATGAGTCAGATTTCAATGGTTGAACCTGCGGCATTCAAGTACAAGGGAAGTACGGATGTCAATTTTCGAACGTTGAAATTTGGAACGTGACATTTTGGTATCAGAGCTAAGGTAAAACTTTAGCTCAGGAGTATAACACAAGAAGTAGCTCATTAGAGATAGGGTGAAGTATACCCTAGAATGAGTATCCCTATGATATCCGTCCGTATGCCTCAGTAAATTCTCTTACTATCCACTGATAGTAAGTATGAGTGCAAGAAGAGGATGAGATAGGGGACAGGGGGTGTAACAACCCGCATATTTATCGATTTTATATTTAAATATTTTATCGATACTCGAAATTTGGTCCGAAAATCTACTTTTTGCATACTGTCGAATTAGGACTCGGGACCACTCCCATTGAGTTTAAAATACCGTTTGCGACCTTTTTGAGTATAAGCTTCGATATGTTTGGAGTAAGTTGATTTTTGCTACTTTTTACTTAGGGCTTTGGTTTGGGATGAGCCCAATAACCCCACTTATGTATTCAGTCCCAACCCATTCTCCTCTTTATTACTTCATTCCTCATTTCCTAATACTCAAGCTTTTATATTAATGGAGAGTGGAAGAGGAAATTAAAACTCCAAGCCCTAGTTTTCTTTTG
Source organism: Allium cepa (assembly GCA_030765085.1). Taxonomy (NCBI): domain Eukaryota; kingdom Viridiplantae; phylum Streptophyta; class Magnoliopsida; order Asparagales; family Amaryllidaceae; genus Allium; species Allium cepa. Next base: position 212,829,780 of record CM060934.1, read on the forward strand.
CAAATCAAACTCTAGCTCCAAACTAATAGAAGAACCCATTGGTAAGCTTCTCTTCTTCTTCTCCAACTCATTCTCTTATCAGTTTCAGAAATTCCTAAACCTAACTTTGGGAATGTTCTTCTTTTAAAGCTTAGAATCAAGCTTCTTGAGTTGGATTTGAAGAGCGGTTGATTCTCCTTTGCTTCCAAGCTTCTTTTTCAATCGTTTGGGTTCAAAGGTGAGATTTTTATCTCACATCTTAGTCTATAACTATCTTCGATTGTTAGGTATGAATTCCTAACACTTATTCTTGTGTAATTGCTTTTGGTTTGGATTGATTTGGTGAATATTCCAATTGTTAGTATTTTGGGTTCAAATCTTTAAAAATCCTAACTTTAATGTTTGAATGCGTTTTTGGTGATGCATGGAAGAGCTTGTAGGGCCGGGTAGTCGATTGGCATAAACCCTTAGCACCATTGCTCGAGTGAATGCAATTTGGTCGAGATTGAACCTCATTTAGTAGGCTGGGAAGGGATGGGATCAGGTCCGGTTGACCGAGCTCTGCTGCCGGCCGACCGACCTGCTTCCAAAGTGCATAAGCACTTCTCTGTTTATGGTCCGGTCGACCGACTATAGGGTTCGGCCGACCGACCTGCTACCCCAAGCATTTCTGTTTTCCTGGTCCGGTCGACCGAGCTCTGTAGCCGGCCGACCGACCTGATGATATTTTGCCTATTTCGCCTAGTCGCTTGAATTTCCAACTTTAATCGATTCGTGTTGTTTCCTATTTGTTGTTATCATTTATTATCGACTTTGATGACATTTTCTTTGGGAATTTAGGATATATCCACTTTGATGGATTCGGTATCGATTTCTTGGATTTTCATTCACGTCTTCGAATGTGAATTTTAGTGATTGATTGTTCCTACAATCTTCTTTGTGATTTGTCACTTTAAAAATATAAAGGTTTTCTATACTAGTAGTAAATATCAAAACTCTTTCTTCAAATGATTTCAACATTATTTTATTACAAAGCTCGTTTTCTTAAACCGTTTTCCAATCTATTAGTATATACAAGCCTTTACCTCACTGTATGAGAAATCTAATTAAACGACTTAGTAAAACGAGTGGTATGAAACGCTTGCGTTTACTTCGTTGGTTAATTCTTGGACTTGTTCGATTGAATCTCTTGTGACAATTTTCTAGTGGAGATCTACAATTTGTTCTTAAATATTTAAGTTAAGCTAGTGGTTATGGGACATGAAGCTAAGCTCATATATTTACTAGCTTACTGTAATTGACACTTCTCTTTGATCATGACGATCATTTTGAGATTTAGACTAGCAATTGTGCGATGTCTCTTTGTTTCGGTGTGATTTCGACTCACACATGTGGGGTATCTCCCCATGGTCTTCGGGCCATTCGTGTGTCAAAAATTAATGGCTAGCTACCATGAGATAGCTTCTCGTTCGTGTGGTACATATGTTGGTGAGTTTTAATGCTCCCGTTCGTGTGATAGGCCTCCTCCCTTTTTGTGATTTCTGGATTTCGTGTGTTGAATTCTAGAATTTATGCTTCACCAATTTTAGTGATTTTCATTGATATGATTTGTCAATTTTTGTGCATTGGTGAATTCGTGTGTCATTGACTTGTTGTGAATACAAGTTTTGGGTATGAAACCCTTTTTGGATCTTTGTGAAGATTTTTGTGATATTGATTAATCTCATGTTGAGTTTCAATTGCATACTTATAGTAGTATGCCATTATGGTTATCATATGTTTATGCCATATCTCTTATTCTATATCATGTCGTCTGATATTTATAGCTAGACTGATCCGTTTATTATTTTCTTATTAAATAATACTCGGGTCAGACCGATATGTTACAGGTGCTTCTTCTTGACTTCTCCCTAGGGATTTATTACTCTGATTTTTGGCTAACTACTTAGATTAGTAGTTTATTTTGTTGTATACACTTGAGATATGGACTCATAGATGTATTTTTTTGTATAGCACATGTTGCTATTCTTTTGTATTATTGTGGATCTTTTTGACCACTACTTTGATATACACTTTCATGTGTTAGTTATATATTCATATCTATTTCCGCCTTTGTGGTATGAATTGTCTGTGACTGATTTATGTTATGTTTATTTCTATATTTTTTTCTGAAGATATTATAGCCACTGTGTAGTAGCTTTGAGTTTGTGTCGGTATGTCGGATTTCCCTCTTGATAAAGAAATGCATGTTATACTATCTGACATATCGATGCTCGCGCAAAGCAATTACACGGATGGTCGCCCCTCAACAGCCTTATTCTCCGTGCTAGTTGACAGCATTCACCGTAATGTTCTTGGCTAGCGTGGGTATAGAGGTGGGGCGTCACAGCTTGGTATCAGAACTTCGGAACAATATGGAATATTATAACAAGGATCATCGTCCTAAGTCTTTCTTAGGAGTCGTGCTTTAGGATTTAATTCGAGTCTTCGTACCGATTCATCCTATTTTCTTTATGATTCCTTGTTTTATCTATCAAGAATTGCTTGATATTATCTTGAGAATAACCTTTTCTTCTTCTTTATTTCTTTCTTAAAGAAGAGAAATGGTTAGACCTGGTCGTCCCAGAGCTGGACCATCTAGTGCTACTCCCCAAGATGGAGTTTTTATGACTACCCAGCAACTTCTTGACCTTGTCACGAATACTCAAGCAGCTGGTTCTAATCCGGAACCTACCCACCCTAAATCTGGGTTTGCACGTTTGTGCAATGATTACACCAACCTGGGAGGGAAGCCATTTAAAGGTTCTGAAACTATTATTGAAGTCCAGGCTTGGTTAAGGACATGTGATCGAATCTTTTCTCGCATGAACCTCATTGATCTTCACCGAGTTCAGGTGGCTTCTAGTATGCTCCAAGAAAGAGCATTGGACTGGTACGAACTTCTTATTTCTGAGATTAATGAAGCGGATCTCACCTGGAAGCAATTCCGGGAACGCTTCGAGTTGAAATTTGTACCAGAAGCAGAGAAAGTGACATTGGCTCGACGATTTATAGACCTTGTTCAAGGTGATTCTTCTGTGACTGATTATGTTGCATCCTTCGAATCACTTTCCAAATATGGGGTTGAATACATCAACACCCCATTGAAGAAGAACCAAAGGTTTGTCTATGGCTTAAACAAAAGTCTCAAGAAGCCATTACTTCTAAAATTAGAAGTTCCCTTCGACCAACTCATTGATACCGCTCTTCGTCTTGAAGAGGCGGATAGGGAAAGTGATGTTGAAGTGGTGGGTTCCAAACCAAACTTCAACAACAAGAAGAGGCCAAACAAATTCAAAGGTCCTTATCCCAATAAGAAAGGGAGGCAAGCAACTCCTGCTGCATAGACCTTTTCCTCTACTGAAGGGAAATGCTTTAACTATGGTTCCAGAGACCATTTTGTGAACAAGTGTTCAAAGCCTCGTACTTGTCGCTATTGCAAAAGCCCAGATCATTATTTATCTTCTTGCCCCAAGCTTTAGGGCAGGAAGGAGGGAAAGTTAAATGTTGCTCAAGCCCCTGGCAACACATCTCGTGGCTAAGGTATTTATCATTCTATCCTTGATGACATTATTGTGTTTTGAGATCATCCTATTCGTGTTCTTTTTGATACGGGTGCATCCCATTCTTTTATTTCAAAAGAACTCGTTGATACTTTTTCTTTAAGTGTTGTTGCTTTAATGACTTCTTTGAGAATTGCGAATCCGGTTGGTGGATCCGCAACTCTTAGTTTGCTTTGTAAAGATGTGGAGATTATTTTGTGTGATTTTCCTTTCCTAGCCGATTTGCATGTCATGCGTTATTTAGGCTTTGAAATGATTTTGGGAATGGATTGGCTTAACCGTTATGTAGCTCATATCCTATGTCCTGAGCGGACTATTCATCTTCGACATCCTTAATCTGTTAAGCAGATTTCTATTAATCTTAAAGATTCGGATTCCATCTTGGTTGCATCTTTATATTCTTTAAATCCTCGTGATGACGATAATGATGATGAGGAAGATATAATTTCTATTATTCACATTGTTCGTGAATTTTCCGACATATTTGAGCCCGTTTTAGGATTACCGCCTAAGCGAGCAATTGAGTTCAGAATTAATCTTATCCCTGGAGCTCAACCTATTACTCGTCCTCCTTATCGTATGTCCAATAAAGAAAATGAGGAGATGCGTAAACAATTATCCGATTTGGAAACGAAACAATTTATTCGCTCAAGTTCCTCGCCTTGGGGAGCTTCGGCTATTTTTGTGAAGAAATCCGATGGTACACTTAGGCTTTGCGTTGACTACCGCAAGCTTAATGATCTTACTATCAAAAATAAATATCCTTTACCTCGGATTGATGATCTATTCGATCAACTTAGTGGTGCTAGAGTCTTTTCACAATTAGACTTAGCTACTGGATTTCATCAGCTTCGTATTGCAGAGGATAGCATTCCTTTGACATCGTTCCGTACTCGTTATGGATCTTATGAATGGCTTGTTATGCCATTTGGTCTAACGAATGCTCCGGCTTATTTCGTTGACCTTATGAATCGAGTTTTCAAAGATTTTCTCGATCGATTTGTTCTCATCTTTATTGATGATATTCTTGTGTATTCAAAAACCGAGGAGGAACATGAGAAGCATCTTTGGATTATGTTGGAAACTCTTAGGAGTAATCATTTAAAGGCAAAGTTTTCTAAATGCCACTTTTGGCAATCTCATGTGAAGTTTCTCGGTCATATTATTTCCGAATCCGGAATTTCCGTGGATCCTTCAAAGGTTGAAGCGATTCAAGATTGGAAGAGACCGGAGAGTGTGACAGAGATTCGTAGTTTCCTTGGATTGGCGGGTTATTACCGCCGTTTTATCAAAGACTTTTCTAAGATTGCCGTGCCTCTCACTAGCTTAACGAAGAAAGGTGTTAAATACATTTGGTCGGACAAATGTGAAACGTCTTTTCAGAAACTAAAGGAACTTCTTTCTAATGCTTCTATTCTTGTTATTCCCGAGGGGAATCCAGATTTCGTTGTTTATACCGATGCTAGTCGTGTTGGTTTGGGTGCCGTTCTTATGCAAAGAGAACATGTTATTGCTTATGCTTCTAGGCAATTGAAGCATGCTGACTAGATATGCCACTCATGATTTGGAGCTCGCGGCTATTGTTTTTGCTCTTCGGATTTGGTGTCATTATCTTCTGGGAGAGAAATTTATTCTTTATACCGATCATAACTTTGAAGTATTTATTCTCTCAAAAGGAACTTAATTTGCATCAACAACGTTGGCTCGAATTTCTTGCACCTTATGATCTTGATATCCTTTATACTCTCGATAAGGGTAATCGTGTCGCCAATGCTCTTAGCTGTAAACAACAAGCAGTTGTTTCTTTGATGATATCCGAATGGAACGATCTCGAGATTTTATCCACTTGTGAAATTCGAGATCGAGTTTCCGATCTATGTTCATCACTTGTTTTGTGTAGTCTTGATGCTCATCCTTCTCTTTTAGACCGCATTCTTGAAGCTCAAATGCTAGATCCCGAATTGGCTCTTCTTGGCCAAAATATTAAGGATAAAATTGATATTGAAGGTTTGAAAGACTTTGATATCGATTCTCGTGGCGGCATTCCGAAATTTGCTAGACTTATCGTGCCAAATATTAGTGATCTTCGAAAAGACATCTTAGAAGATTCCCATCGTTCTAAATTTACCATTCATCCCGGTAGTAGTAAAATGTACGCGGATATGAAGCGACTTTATTATTGGGAGGGAATGAAACTTGACATCGCTAACTCCGTTAAGTGTTGCATGACTTGCCAACTCGTTACGGCCGAACATCAAAGGCTCGGTGGGTTATTGCAACCTTTAGAAATTTCAATTTGGAAGTGGGACCAAATTTCCATGGATTTTATAGATGGCCTTCCCCGTTCTCGTTCGGGTCATGATAGCTTATGGGTGATCGTTGATAGACTTACTAAATCTGCCCATTTTATTCCCATTCGGTCTAACCGAACCGTTCCTCTCTTGGCCAAACTCTTTGTTAAAGAGATTGTTAAATTACATGGAGTTCCTACTTCTATTATTAGTGATCGTGATCCATTGTTTACTAGTGGATTTTGAAAGAGCCTTCAAAAAGCGTGGGGAACGAAGCTTAATTTTAGCACCGCTTATCATCCCCAGTCCGATGGACAAACCGAGCGTGTGAATCAAACTCTTGAAGATCTTCTTCGTGCTTGTGTGCTTGATTTTGGTGGAAGTTGGGAAGATCATATTTCTCTTGTTGAGTTTTCCTATAATAATAGCTTCCAATCTAGTATTGGTATGACACCTTTCGAGGCACTCTATGGAAGGCCATGCCGATCTCCTTCTTGTTGGCTTGAGGCCGGTGAGAAGCTGGTTTTAGGTCCAGATTTTATTCATGATTCTACAGAAAAGATTGAACTTATTCGACATAGGATGAAAGAAGCCCAGAGCAGACAAAAATCCTATGCCAATAATCGAAGAAGGAAGTAAGAATTTTCTGTGGGAGATCTTGTGTTCATTCGTGTTTCACCTATGAAAGGTGTTGTACGTTTCAGTCGATCGGGAAAATTAGCGCCTTGATATATTGGGCCATTTCCTATCACCGAACGTATTGGTTCCGTGGCTTATCGCCTTTTATTACCGGCTCAGTTTTCTGCTATTCATGACGTGTTTCACGTTTCTCAATTACGGAAGTGCCTTCGAGATTCCGATTCTATTCTTGAGCCCGGTGTTGTGGAAGAGATTGAGGTTTCGCCGAATTTAACCTTTGAGCAACATCCTGTTCGTATTATTGCTTCGGAAGTCGAACGACTTCGAAATAAGGATGTTCCTCTTGTGAAAGTTCAATGGTCTTTGTAACGACCCAGAATTTTAATTTATTAAAATTTGAATATTTAATTAATTTTAAATATTAACGAGTGAAATTTATAAGTCGAATAAATTTTATTTCGAATTATTGGATTTAATTGAATGATTAAATCAATAATTTAATATGTTAAATTATGAAAATAATTGAAAATTGAGTAAAATATGATTGAAAATGATTTGTAAAATTTTATTATATCATATTAGAGTTAGAACGATATTTTAGAACTTTTAAAATCGAATTTAAAGTTTATTTGTGAAAATTGAATATTTTAATATTTAATCGACTAGTGAAATTAGCCAATTTTCGAACAGTCCCAGAATTGAACGAAACTAGTTTCATTGGATCCGTAATAGTTAGTTATTACCGGATTTCAATTTTCGTGTCAATCGGAGTTATCGTTTGATCGTAGCAGCTCGAAACGCATCGAATTGTTTTTAATATTAATTTGGCGAGTTAAAATAGCCATTTTTCAAACTGTCTCGGATTTCGACGAAACTAGTTTCATCGGATCCGTAATGTGATATTATTGTAAGGTTTCAAATTTCGTGTTAATTGGATTTACCGTTTGTCCGGTACAAATTAAAACGCCTAGAAAATCGTTTAAATCGGTTTAATTTAAATTGAACGTTTATTGCCATATCTCGCACAGATGTCCGAATTAGCTTCCGAAACCTGTTCCATTGTGTCCGGAATGCGGGATAAACCCTAGAAACGCTGGTTACGACGCGTAAATCGGAGTTTGGAAATCCCGGATGAATAGTGTTAAAAAATTTCCTATAAATAGACCGTAAATTCACAAGGAAAAAAAAAAATAACTAAAACCCTAATTCTAAACTGCATCCGCCACCCCTTCAATGGAAGGCCGAAATTGTTCCATCTTCATCCCCAAATCTCTTCAAATCCGTGAAGTATTACAACAAACTTCCAACATGAATATTGTAGAGGGCAGCGAGATCTTCGTGTTCAACGGTGGAGATCGTAAATAACTCGATGGATTGACGGCAATTGTTGTTTGAAGGGGCCGGCTTTGTGCTCTTTTTTCGAGGTGTGGAGGCGACCGAGCTCAGCCGCTCTCTGGCCGTGGGTGGCGCGCGTATAGGCGAGGCTAAGGTGGGTCTCGATCGTGCTGAAGTTCTTCGTGGTGGTGGCAAGAATTGATGGAAGAGGGGTGGCCACGTTTGGGTTCGTTCGTGCATAAACTGGAAAGGAGGAAGAAAGGGGTGGACGGCCCTTATGCACTCAAGCTTGATCCAATGGTCTAGAGATGTTAGGTTTAAAAATTATAAAGAATTTGTTGTAATTTATAAATATAAATTCGTGTAAATTTTGAAATATCATAACTTTTCATACGAGGTCGAAAACGCGCGAAACAAGTTGCGTTGGAATCATATGGACGAGCTCCACGCGATGGAATTGGATTGGATTCGTTTGGAGTTAGTGAGAATTTTGGGTAAAATTAAACGTCCGTTTAATTTTATTCGAAATAAATCGCTAAAACGAAATTGAAATCAAGGTGAGAACTTCTCACTCAATAGAATCGGTTTCGATTTTAATTTTAAATAGTTAGATTTAAAATATTTGAATGCATGTTTGAATGATGATTGTTATCTATTGATTGTTAAAATAGACATTATGCGCCATTAGTAAGCGGATGTTATTTATTAAAAACATATACCGCGAATATTTCATAAACAGTGAAATTGGTATTATATATAATAGCAATATATATATATATATATATATATATATATATATATATATATATATATATTCGCATATGTATATATTGGAGTTATTGATTTTCCGCATTTGTATAGCGGATGAGACCCTATTGCGCCGTCTATTAAGCGGATAATATTTTAAATCCCATATACCGCGATAATTCCGTACTGGAGCGGAATTGGTATTGTGCTAATGTTTATGGAAGCAGGAAAACAGGTTGGAGGGATCCAACTGGATTCCTCAACAGTATTTATTTGAATGTAGATAGTTTGATATTTGATGGATTATCATATCGATATATGATATCGTTGTTGTCGTGATTGACTATTTGGTGTGTAGCATCATTGGACCAAATTTGGAACTTTAAAATGATTTTTAAAGTGATTTTTGAAAATATACTATATGTTTGGAAATTAATTCATTTTAAATAAATAAACGATATAATTTTTAATGTTATAAAAATTATGATTTTTGAGAAATATAGTTAAAGGTTGATTTTTGAAAATATGAGGCTATTGATTTTATAAAATAGTTTAAACGGGATTTCTGAATTTATTATAAAAAGTTTAAATATAGGATTTATAAAATTTGATTATTTTATAAATCAAAATGGTGAAATTATAAAGGGGATTAAAGATATTTAAAAGAATAATAATATAATTGATTTATATAAAAGATTTATAAATTGATAATTTATAAATTAAAATATTTGAATTATAAAACGAGCTTTTATAAGTGTTAGAATGAATTGTGAATGAATTTCATAAATGAATGAAACTTATAGAATTATAAACGGTGAAGTTATAAATGAAATTTTATAAGCAGTAGGTTTATAAAATTTGTAAAGTTATTTGAAGAATAGATTTGGTTAAATAAATGAATCTTATAAGTTATAAGATTTATAATTTGGAAAGTCTTTAAAAGAACGATTTTGTAAAATAATCGTTTTATAAGCATTTGACTTATAATATGAATTTTTAGTATATCATTGAGATATAAATTGAACAGGTTAATAAAGGAATTTATAAACGTTGTTTTATAAATCCGCAAACGACTTATTTTGATAAGTTAATTTTTATAGCTTAATTATGGAGTTATATTCACGTTTTAGACAGTGAATAATCCTTTAAAATAAAATGAATAGAAATGATGAAATTGGTTAACGTAGTATATTCACGTTTTTGAATAGTGAATAATATGTTAAAGAAATTGTTTTGCATGTGATATTTTAAATAGAATTAAAACAATCTAATGATGTTTAAAAATGTGTTGAGATTCGAAACCCTAGATTTCAACATTTATTGTTGAAATAGACGTTTTCGAGAAATAGAAGGAAATGGTGGACTATAACACTGTTGTTATAGTAAATGATTTCCGAAAGGAAATGTTTTGTATAGTATTGGGATTTATATATCTATCTTAAATTCGAATCCCTATACTAGTGATTTTGGGATGTGGTAACGATGTTTTACGCAACATTCGTTTTGGCCCAAATAAATATGTTTAAGAGCATGATTTCCTTAAAGAATGAAATATATACTTAATTTCGATTTAAGTATATTGAATATTTTCCAAAGGTTGAAAATAAATAAAATTTGTGAATTACTTATGAATAAATAAGTATGGAAATGTTTTCCAATATAAAGTGAATATTTTGAGAATTTATCTTTTTGAAGATAAATTGAAATGAATAATTGAAATCGTATATGCATGGATATTTTGGAATGAAAATTCACTATGGAATTTATAAGAGAAAAGGAGAATTTGTTTAAAAATAAATATTGATTTATTTTTGAAGTGTGAAATTATATATCTAGTAAAGATATTTTTGGGAAATAAATAATTTGGAAAATTATTTGGAATCTGGTGATGTTGTGCATATCCAGTGATAGTTCAATAACCGACTATCAATATTTACCTTTGAAAGGTATTTGTTGTGATTTGCTTGAATTTGAATGCACACTTATTTTTAAATTATTGCGCTCGTTATTCGGATTACCCATTCCGAATAGTGATACGACGTAATGGATAGCATTGAAGATCGGTGTTGAAGACCCGTATTTGCGAGAGCGATAGGATGACCTGTCGATTGACTCTGCACCGAGTTGCTCCGGTATTGAGTTCTCCATATGTGATGGGAAATCCGATCAGGATTGTGGATATCCGGATTGCAAGGACTTCTTTGTAAGTGCCTTCGGTTCTGTTCGAGCCCGGAACAGACTTGTATGGATTGTATGTCTGACATTACAAATTGAGATATAAAGCAGATTTCTTTCAAATATATTTCTGTTGGTGGCGGAGAATTTATTCTTTTAGCTTAACACCCTTCTCTGAGACGTACGAGCTCAGAGGTTATGTAGTTGAAGGTTATCAGCGATATATTCCCAATTTGGTAATGTGACATGCTGAGTGTTGCTGTGAAATGATCATTATGTTGATTATTTGTGATAGGATCATTTATTTGATCGTCTATCCTGGTGATCATTTCTATGATCATTTGTTGACCCAAAGAATGGCTTTTGTATAAAGTATGTTTTTGTGGACGTGACTTCGTCGAGCCTCACACCCCGGAATGGTCAAAACAGGAAAGATGCGGCAAGGTTATGAGGGGTAGCTCCCTTTAGGGTATGTGCATTTCCTTCTGGAAAAGGGTGGTATCGTGGTATGGAGCCCAGATACTTACTCATGTTGAAACACTTATTATTATGGTGTGATGTTGATGACGAGCGCTCGGTTAAAGGTCCCAAAGGACCTGGGGATGGCATACTCGGTCAGTTGTTACTCAGTTAGGGGTAACCCGGCCTTGTGTTGGTAGAGATCCGGTTTGGTTCTCGGGGATGTCCTTCCAGAGGCATTCTCATGTGGCAATGGGAAGTTCCTTGGCCTGATCATTCGTTGGAAATCCAATTCCCAATACGAAACCTTGTACGATATTAGTTGTAGAACCTGTCATTTACTTATGGTGGTCACCACTGTTTAGATGGTAGCTATAGTAGGCATAGTTCGAAATGTCTATGCTGGCTAAGATTTATATCTTTATTTTCGAAATGAATTTTTCCTACACCATGCACTAGTAATAATATCAAATGTTCTTTTAATGCGTATCAAGCATCTTTGACTATCATAAGGAGAAATCTCCTCCGATTCTGCGTTTGCATTGTGTGTGTGTGCGGAAGGCCTTATGGTAGTCTCATTTTTAAAAGCATTTCGAATTAACTTTAAAAATATTCCTCTATTTTGTTTTCAAAGATAAATAAACTGTTTTGAGTTCTCACACCAGTCACATGACTGACTCGGAGTTTATTGTTTTCCTTCCTAAACTCTGGGTGCCCACCAATTTCCACACGGGCAGTCAAGAGTTAGGTTTATCAGGATATTCTGGAATTGCTGGAGGCAAGCTGGATGACATGGCGTATTACTAGTATATAGTATTTCTTTTTCCGCTGCACTATTTGTTGTTTGATGTTGTACACTCTGATGATGATATGATGAAATGTATAAAATGTAATAACTGATATAGTTCTTTGTTTAAAGATTATTCATTTATTATTATATGTTGTTCCGCTGCGAATTGTGAGATTCTGATGTTGTTCTGTTGTTTTTCTGTTCCGTTCTATTTTCTATTTTCTTTCCTCTCTATCTTTCTCTCTTCTTCTGTTTCTCTTCTTCTTCTTCTTAAACCCTCAGTGTTCGGTTTTCCGGCATCCGACTGATTGACATTCGATACAGTGGACGTATTGATGTCGATATTTGGGAGTCGAAGAATCGGGTCCTCACAATGTGGTATCAGAGCATATGGTTAAGCGACAACCATGGTTCTGTTGGGTGTTACTCATTAGAGATAGAGTCAGCAGTACTCTAGAATGAGTTTGAGTGTAATAATAGCTATGAGAGCGTATTTGTTAGTGAATATAATTTTTTTTTATATTGTGATGATTGGTTTGTTGAGTGGTATATGGATTCTGGTTAATACGAGTAATTAACGTTGTTGATATGGATCTCTAAACACTTGTACAAAACAATTCAACACAATATTGTTTTAAAATTGGGTAAATAAAATAATTTTACCTTGATTATATCTTTATATATGAAGGAATAATTTTTCAGAATTATTAAATTGTATATAAGTGGATTGTTTAGTTGTTTGAATAATCTAAATAAAAGAATAATTGTATAAGTAAAATGAATTATAAGAAAAGAATTATAATTAAAGTGATTTACAATTGTGAAATAAACTTATATATATAAGAAGTGAAACTATATGAATATATTTATGAATATAAGTTATAAATAAAAATGAATTTAAAGTTAAATGGAAATTTACTTAGAATTGGAATCTGAATTTATTGATAAGTGGGAATTTAAGTTAAGTAAAACCAAGTGATGTTTGTAAAATAGAATATAACTTAAGTGATGTTGAATGAAGTTGATATTGGTATCAAAATAAATTAATAAAGTGAAGTGATAAATGTGAACTTGAGTTATATAAATGAAATTCAACTTTTGTAATTGAATTGAATGAATGGATTGAATGTTAATCAAATGAATGTAAATTAAGTTGATATGAAATAATGGATATAAGTGTCAATTCATTAAATTCTAATGTTATAGGAAGTTGAAAGATTGAATAAAAATCAATTTAATCAAACCAATTGAAAGCAAAGGAATTTGGTTGCAATTAATATACATTGGTTGTTATATGGTTGTTAGTAGATTGATTGTATATAATTCATTAAGATTTAATGAAATTGAAAACTAAAGTATTGGAATTCAATTGGAAGTTAAGTGAATCTTAAATAGAATTGAATTTGATTTGGAAGTGAACCAACTTGAATGTAAATTAGTGAATATAAACTAATTGAAAATGAATGTTAGTAAAAACATCCACTGTTAATAAATCAAATGTGATTTAAATTGAAAACCTATTTCATTGAATATTAATGAGAATATGAATGAATATTGATTTGGTTATGGATGATAGTTGGTTGATGTTTGCATTTGTTGTTTTGTTGCATTTGCTATGTTGGCATATATAGTTATTATGTTGTTATATGTTGTATATTGATACTATTGTCTACATGCATGATTCTCATGTTGTTTGTTGAGTGATTAGTAGGTGTGGATCGCGTTTGCTTCGCATTTGGAGCTCGCTTTCGCGCTATATTAGCCGTATATGCTTGCTAGTAAAATATAAGGTACATATCTCGGATTACATACCGTACTTTTATACTTTTTTCTCTGCGGGATGCCTCATTACTTGATGAGATGTATATTTGTGATATATATACTGTCATTTTTTTTCGGATCGAGCCGCGCAAAGGAGACTATGGCGAATTTTTCCGAAAATTTAGGGCGTTAGAAAAAAATTTGGAAATTTTTTGAAAACTATAACTTTGATTTTGGAATTGAAAGTTAAACAATAGTAATTGTTTTCGAAAAGATAACTAAGTATGATTTGGAAACTTAGTAAAGTTATTGTAAGAAATTTAACTATGAATTTTGGGAAAATTAATAAATTCTATAACTTTTCTTACTTAGTAATTTCGAGGACGAAATTCTTTTAAGGGGGGAAGATTGTAATGACCCAGAATTTTAATTTATTAAAATTTGAATATTTAATTAATTTTAAATATTAATGAGTGAAATTTATAAGTCGAATAAATTTTATTTCGAATTATTGGATTTAATTGAATGATTAAATCAATAATTTAATATGTTAAATTATGAAAATAATTGAAAATTGAGTTAAATATGATTGAAAATGATTTGTAAAATTTTATTATATCATATTGGAGTTAGAACGATATTTTAGAACTTTTAAAATCGAATTTAAAGTTTATTTGTGAAAATTGAATATTTTAATATTTAATCGACTAGTGAAATTAGCCAATTTTCGAACAGTCTCAGAATTGAACGAAACTAGTTTCATTGGATCCGTAATAGTTAGTTATTACTGGATTTCAATTTTCGTGTCAATCGGAGTTATCGTTTGATCGTAGCAGCTCGATACGCATCGAATTGTTTTTAATATTAATTTGGCGAGTTAAAATAGCCATTTTTCAAACTGTCTCGGATTTCGACGAAACCAGTTTCATTGGATCCGTAATGTGATATTATTGTAAGGTTTCAAATTTCGTGTCAATTGGATTTACCGTTTGTCCGGTACAAATTAAAACGCCTAGAAAATCGTTTAAATCGGTTTAATTTAAATTGAACGTTTATTGCCATATCTCGCACAGATGTCCGAATTAGCTTCCGAAACCTATTCCATTGTGTCCGGAACGCGGGGTAAACCGTAGAAACGCTGGTTACGGCGCGTAAATCGGAGTTTGGAAATCCCGGATGAATAGTGTGAAAAAATTTCCTATAAATAGATCATAAATTCACAAGAAAAATAAAATAAAATAGTAACTAAAACCCTAATTCTAAGCTGCAGCCGCCACCCCTTCAATGGAAGGCCGAAATTGTTCCATCTTCATCCCCAAATCTCTTCAAATTCGTGAAGTATTACAACAAACTTCCAACATGAATATTGTAGAGGGTAGCGAGATCTTTGTGTTCAACGGTGGAGATCGTAAATAACTCGATGGATTGACGGCAATTGTTGTTTGAAGGGGCCGACTTTGTGCTCATTTTTCGAGGTGGGGAGGCGACCGAGCTCAGCCGCTCTCTGGCCGTGGGTGGCGCGCGTATAGGCGAGGCTAAGGTGGGTCTCGATCGTGTTGAAGTTCGTCGTGGTGGTGGCAAGAATTGATGGAAGAGGGGCGGCCACGTTTGGGTTCGTTCGTGCATAAACTGGAAAGGAGGAAGAAAGGGGTGGACGGCCCTGATGCACTCAAGCTTGATACAATGGTCTAGAGATGTTAGGTTTAAAAATTATAAAGAATTTGTTGTAATTTATAAATATAAATTCGTGTAAATTTTGAAATATCATAACCTTTTCATACGAGGTCGAAAACGCGCGAAACCAGTTGCGTTGGAATCGTATGGACGAGCTCTACGCGATGGAATTGGATTGGAGTTGTTTGGAGTTAGTGAGAATTTTGGGTAAAATTAAACGTCCGTTTAATTTTATTCGAAATAAATCGCTAAAACGAAATTGAAATCAAGGTGAGAACTTCTCACTCAATAGAATCGTTTTCGATTTTAATTTTAAATAGTTAGATTTAAAATATTTGAATGCATGTTTGAATGATGATTGTTATCTATTGATTGTTAAAATAGACATTATGGCCGTTAGTAAGCGGATGTTATTTATTAAAAACATATACCGCGAATATTTCATAAACAGTGAAATTGGTATTAAATATAATAGTAATATATATATATATATATATATATATATATATATTGGCATATGTATATATTGGAGTTATTGATTTTCCGCATTTGTATAGCGGATGAGACCCTATTGCGCCGTCTATTAAGCGGATAATATTTTAAATCCCATATACCGCGATAATTCCGTACTGGAGCGGAATTGGTATTGTGCTAATGTTTGTGGATGCAGGAAAACAGGTTGGAGGGATCCAACTGGATTCCTCAATAGTATTTATTTGAATGCAGATAGTTTGATATTTGATGGATTATCATATCGATATATGATATCGTTGTTGTCGTGATTGACTATTTGGTGTGTAGCATCATTGGACCAAATTTGGAACTTTAAAATGATTTTTAAAGTGATTTTTGAAAATATACTATATGTTTGGAAATTGATTCATTTTAAATAAATAAACGATATAATTTTTAATGTTATAAAAATTATGATTTTTGAGAAATATAGTTAAAGGTTGATTTTTGAAAATATGAGGCTAATGATTTTATAAAATAGTTTAAACGGGATTTCTGAATTTATTATAAAAAGTTTAAATATAGGATTTATAAAATTTGATTATTTTATAAATCAAAATGGTGAAATTATAAAGGGGATTAAAGATGTTTTAAAAGAATAATAATATAAATTGATTTATATAAAAGATTTTTAAATTGATAATTTATAAATTAAAATATTTGAATTATAAAACGAGCTTTTATAAGTGTTAGAATGAATTATGAATGAATTTCATAAATGAATGAAATTTATAGAATTATAAACGGTGAAGTTATAAATGAAATTT
This sequence comes from Allium cepa, assembly GCA_030765085.1. Lineage (NCBI taxonomy): Eukaryota > Viridiplantae > Streptophyta > Magnoliopsida > Asparagales > Amaryllidaceae > Allium > Allium cepa. Next base: position 212,846,512 of record CM060934.1, read on the forward strand.
TATAAGCAGTAGGTTTATCAAATTTGTAAAGTTATTTGATGAATAGATTTGGTTAAATAAATGAATCTTACAAGTTATAAGATTTATAATTTGGAAATTCTTTAAAAGAACGATTTTGTAAAATAATCGTTTTATAAGCATTTGACTTATAATATGAATTTTTAGTATATCATTGAGATATAAATTGAACAGGTTAATAAAGGAATTTATAAACGTTGTTTTATAAATCCGCAAACGACTTATTTTGATAAGTTAATTTTTATAGCTTAATTATGGAGTTATATTCACGTTTTAGACAGTGAATAATCCTTTAAAATAAAATGAATAGAAATGATGAAATTGGTTAACGTAGTATATTCACGTTTTTGAATAGTGAATAATATGTTAAAGAAATTGTTTTGAATGTGATATTTTAAATAGAATTAAAACAATCTAATGATGTTTAAAAATGTGTTGAGATTCGAAACCCTAGATTTCAACATTTATTGTTGAAATAGACGTTTTCGAGAAATAGAAGGAAATGGTGGACTATAACACTGTTGTTATAGTAAATGATTTTCGAAAGGAAATGTTTTGTATAGTATTGGGATTTATATATCTATCTTAAATTCGAATCGCTATACTAGTGATTTTGGGACGTCGTAACGATGTTTTACGCAACATTCGTTTTGGCCCAAATAAATATGTTTAAGAGCATGATTTCCTTAAAGAATGAAATATATACTTAATTTCGATTTAAGTATATTGAATATTTTCCAAAGGTTGAAAATAAATAAAATTTGTGAATTACTTATGAATAAATAAGTATGGAAATGTTTTCCAATATAAAGTGAATATTTTGAGAATTTATCTTTTTGAAGATAAATTGAAATGAATAATTGAAATCGTATATGCATGGATATTTTGGAATGAAAATTCACTATGGAATTTATAAGAGAAAAGGAGAATTTGTTTAAAAATAAATATTGATTTATTTTTGAAGTGTGAAATTATATATCTAGTAAAGATATTTTTGGGAAATAAATAATTTGGAAAATTATTTGGAATCTGGTGATGTTGTGCATATCCAGTGATAGTTCAATAACCGACTATCAATATTTACCTTTGAAAGGTATTTGTTGTGATTTGCTTGAATTTGAATGCACACTTATTTTTAAATTATTACGCTCGTTATTCGGATTACCCATTCCGAATAGTGATACGACGTAATGGATAACAATGAAGATCGGTGTTGAAGTCCCGGTATTTGCGAGAGCGATGGGATGACCTGTCGATTGACTCTGCACCAAGTTTCTCCGGTATTGAGTTCTCCATATGTGATGGGAAATCCGATCAGGATTGTGGATATCCGGATTGCAAGGACTTCTTTGTAAGTGCCTTCGGTTCTGTTCGAGCCCGGAACAGACTTGTATGGATTGTATGTCTGACATTACAAATTGAGATATAAAGCAGATTTCTTTCAAATATATTTCTGTTGGTGGCGGAGAATTTATTCTTTTAGCTTAACACCCTTCTCTGAGACGTACGAGCTCAGAGGTTATGTAGTTGAAGGTTATCAGCGATATATTCCCAATTTGATAATGTGACATGCTGAGTGTTGCTGTGAAATGATCATTGTGTTGATTATTTGTGATAGGATCATTTATTTGATCATCTATCCTGGTGATCATTTCTATGATCATTTGTTGACCCAAAGCATGGCTTTTGTATAAAGTATGTTTTTGTGGACGTGACTTCGTCGAGCCTCACACCCCGGAATGGTCAAAACAGGAAAGATGCGGCAAGGTTATGAGGGGTAGCTCCCTTTAGGGTATGTGCATTTCCTTCTGGAAAAGGGTGGTATCATGGTATGGAGCCCAGATACTTACTCATATTGAAACACTTATTATTATGGTGTGATGTTGATGATGAGCGCTTGGTTAAAGGTCCCAAAGGACCGGGGGATGGCATACTCGGTCAGTTGTTACTCACTTAGGGGTAACCCGGCCTTGTGTTGGTAGAGATCCGGTTTGGTTCTCGGGGATGTCCTTCCAGAGGCATTCTCATGTGGCAATGGGAAGTTCCTTGGCCTGATCATTCGTTGGAAATCCAATTCCCAATACGAAACCTTGTACGGTATTAGTTGTAGAACCTGCCATTTACTTATGGTGGTCACCACTGTTTAGATGGTAGCTATAGTAGGCATAGTTTGAAATGTCTATGCTGGCTAAGATTTATATCTTTATTTTCGAAATGAATTTTTCCTACACTATGCACTAGTAATAATATCAAATGTTCTTTTAATGTGTATAAAGCATCTTTGACTATCATAAGGAGAAATCTCCTCCGATTCTGCGTTTGCATTGTGTGTGTGTGCGGGAGGCCTTATGGTAGTCTCATTTTTAAAAGCATTTCGAATTGAATTTAAAAATATTCCTCTACTTTGTTTTCAAAGATAAATAAATTGTTTTGAGTTCTCACACCAGTCACATGACTGACTCGGAGTTTATTGTTTTCCTTCCTAAACTCTGGGTGCCCACCAATTTCCACACGGGCAGTCAAGAGTTAGGTTTATCAGGATATTCTGGATATTCTGGAATTGCTGGAGGCAAGCTGGATGGCATGGCATATTACTAGTATATAGTATTTTTTTTCCGCTGCACTATTTGTTGTTTGATGTTGTACACTCTGATGATGATATGATGAAATGTATAAAATGTAATAACCGATATAGTTCTTTGTTTAAAGATTATTCATTTATTATTATATGTTGTTCCGCTGCGAATTGTGAGATCTGATGTTGTTCTGTTGTTTTTCTGTTCCGTTCTATTTTCTATTTTCTTTCCTCTCTATCTTTCTCTCTTCTTATGTTTCTCTTCTTCTTCTTAAACCCTCAGTGTTCGGTTTTCCGGCATCCGACTGATTGGCATTCGATACAGTGGACGTATTGATGTCGATATTTGGGAGTCGAAGAATCGGGTCTTGACAGTCTTCAAATCCTAAGGATTGTTCTTGGGAATCTAGGGAGTTCATCGAGCGATCACATCCGACTTGCTTTCCCGTGCTCTTTAAGGTGAACCTTTTATTTCAAATTTCTTTTGTGTTGAATATACTTTTACGGTTGTTACTTTATATTTTCTTCTTAAATATTGCGAGGACGCAAATTTTTTAAGGAGGGGAGTCTGTAACAACCCGCATATTTATCGATTTTATATTTAAATCCTTTATTTAAATATTTTATCGATACTCGAAATTTGGTCCGAAAAGCTACTTTTTGCATACGGTCGAATTAGGACTCGGGACCACTCCCATTGAGTTTAAAATACCGCTTGCAACCTTTTTGAGTATAGCTTCGATATGTTTGGAGTAAGTTGATTTTTGCTACTTTTTACTTCGGGCTTTGGTTTGGGCTGAGCCCAATAACCCCACTTATGTATTCAGTCCCAACCCCTTCTCCTCTTCATTACTTCATTCCTCATTTCCTAGTACTCAAGCTTTTATATTAATGGAGAGTGGAAGAGGAAATTAAAACTCCAAGCCCTAGTTTTCTTTTGCAAATCAAACTCTAGCTCCAAACTAATAGAAGAACCCATTGGTAAGCTTCTCTTCTTCTTCTCCAACTCATTCTCTTATCAGTTTCAGAAATTCCTAAACCTAACTTTGGGAATGTTCTTCTTTTAAAGCTTAGAATCAAGCTTCTTGAGTTGGATTTGAAGAGCGGTTGATTCTCCTTTGCTTCCAAGCTTCTTTTTCAATCGTTTGGGTTCAAAGGTGAGATTTTTATCTCACATCTTAGTCTATAACTATCTTCGATTGTTAGGTATGAATTCCTAACACTTATTCTTGTGTAATTGCTTTTGGTTTGGATTGATTTGGTGAATATTCCAATTGTTAGTATTTTGGGTTCAAATCTTTAAAAATCCTAACTTTAATGTTTGAATGCGTTTTTGGTGATGCATGGAAGAGCTTGTAGGGCCGGGTAGTCGATTGGCATAAACCCTTAGCACCATTGCTCGAGTGAATGCAATTTGGTCGAGATTGAACCTCATTTGGTAGGCTGGGAAGGGATGGGATCAGGTCCGGTTGACCGAGCTCTGCTGCCGGCCGACCGACCTGCTTCCAAAGTGCATAAGCACTTCTCTGTTTATGGTCCGGTCGACCGACTATAGGGTTTGGCCGACCGACCTGCTACCCCAAGCATTTCCGTTTTCCTGGTCCGGTCGACCGAGCTCTGTAGCCGGCCGACCGACCTGATGATATTTTGCCTATTTCGCCTAGTCGCTTGAATTTCCAACTTTAATCGATTCGTGTTGTTTCCTATTTGTTGTTATCATTTATTATCGACTTTGATGACATTTTCTTTGGGAATTTAGGATATATCCACTTTGATGGATTCGGTATCGATTTCTTGGATTTTCATTCACGTCTTCGAATGTGAATTTTAGTGATTGATTGTTCCTACAATCTTCTTTGTGATTTGTCACTTTAAAAATATAAAGGCTTTCTATACTAGTAGTAAATATCAAAACTCTTTCTTCAAATGATTTCAACACTATTTTATTACAAAGCTCGTTTTCTTAAACCGTTTTCCAATCTATTAGTATATACAAGCCTTTACCTCACTCGTATGAGAAATCTAATTAAACGACTTAGTAAAACGAGTGGTATGAAACGCTTGCGTTTATTTCGTTGGTTAATTCTTGGACATGTTCGATTGAATCTCTTGTGACAATTTTCTAGTGGAGATCTACAATTTGTTCGTAAATATTTAAGTTAAGCTAGTGGTTATGGGACATGAAGCTAAGCTCATATATTTACTAGCTTACTGTAATTGACACTTCTCTTTGATCATGACGATCATTTTGAGATTTAGACTAGCAATTGTGCGATGTCTCTTTGTTTCGGTGTGATTTCGACTCACACATGTGGGGTAGCTCCCCATGGTCTTCGGGCCATTCGTGTGTCAAAAATTAATGGCTAGCTACCATGAGATAGCTTCTCGTTCGTGTGATACATATGTTGGTGAGTTTTAATGCTCCCGTTCGTGTGATAGGCCTCCCTCCTTTTTGTGATTTCTGGATTTCGTGTGTTGAATTCTGGAATTTATGCTTCACCAATTTTAGTGATTTTCATTGATATGATTTGTCAATTTTTGTGCATTGGTGAATTCGTGTGTCATTGACTTGTTGTGAATACTAGTTTTTGGTATGAAACCCTTTTTGGATCTTTGTGAAGATTGTTGTGATATTGATTAATCTCATGTTGAGTTTCAATTGCATACTTATAGTAGTATGCCATTATGGTTATCATATGTTATGCCATATCTCTTATTCTTATGCCATATCTCTTATTCTATATCATGTCGTCTGATATTTATAGCTAGACTGATCCGTTTATTATTTTCTTATTAAATAATACTCGGGTCAGACCGAGATGTTACAGGTGCTTCTGCTTGACTTCTCCCCAGGGATTTATTACTCTGACTTTTGGCTAACTACTTAGATTAGTAGTTTATTTTGTTGTATACACTTGAGATATGGACTCATAGATGTATTCTTTTGTATAGCACGTGTTGCTATTCTTTTGTATTATTGTGGATCTTTTTGACCACTGCTCTGATATACACTTTCATGTGTTAGATATATATTCATATCTATTTCCGCCTTTGTGATATGAATTGTCTGTGACTGATTTATGTTATGTTTATTTCTATATTTATTTCCAAAGATATTATAACCACTGTGTAGTAGCTTTGACTTTGTGTCGGTATGTCGGATTTCCCTCTTGATAAAGAAATGCATGTTATACTATCTGACATATCGATGCTCGCGCAAAGCAATTACACGGATGGTCGCCCATCAACAGCCTTATTCTCCGTGCTAGTTGACAGCATTCACCGTAATGTTCTTGGCTAGCGTGGGTATAGAGGTGGGGCGTCACAGGGGGATACGACTATAATTGGTCAATACTCTGTAACAACAAGAAAACAATCTTTCCTCTATCAATCTCTTTGTTCAGCATCTTTTCTCAATTCTTTGATACTTTCTGGTAAATCCAGGAAGGAGATTCGATATATTAATATGGGACATAAACCCCAGATAGACCAATATTGTTTGTTTGAATGTATTGGTTGCCTTGTTTGCTTTGGTTGCTATGGTTGATATGTATAAATTGTTTCTTTAAACTAAACGTTTTGGAATTGTATCCGTATATCTATATACAATTTGGGTCCGGATATATTCTACGAATGGTTAGTTATCCTTTCGAACTAACCAATGCCACTGCATATTTCATAAATCTGGATAAACCCGAGTATCTTGTGAAGTGTTAAATAGATTTGTTCTCGTATCTATTGTTGATATTCTGATTTGGTGAGCCAAATGCAGAATAGATATTCAGTTTGATTTGATGAAACGTACTTCATCTATCTTTGTTGTCTCCTTGGCAAATTTCGAGGATCAAATTTCTTAAGGGGGGAGCCTGTAAATCCAGGATTTTGATTAATTTTAAATTGATAATTAACTTTATTTTTGAATAAAATTTCAAAATTAATTGGTAATTCGATTCGAGTTTCTCCCAAATTCAAGTAAAATATGTATTAAATTTCAAAACATTTTTTTAAATAGTGTGTATTGATACAAACAAAATACATTTACAAAAATAAATAAATATTAAACTAGAAACAGATGTATATAAGATAAACTATAAAATATAAAGCAATACATTAGCTAAGAATCTAACAATATATTAACATAGAAATTTATTTGTATTGTAAAATAATAAGGCAAAGCAATTAAGGCAGCAACCAAAACAAGTATCATCAGCCTCCAAAGAAAAAGATCTCTGATCTTATTTTGTACAAACCAAATAATATATACCCTGTGTTGTACAAATATACATAACATCACTTGTACAAAATAATATATACTGTAAACTTCATTTCCTATATATCAGTCATCTCCATCAATTCGTTCATTCATAGCTATGTTAAACTGAAGTAAACAACATCTTGGAAACTCAAACAACATTCCATTTAAAACATCAAACAAATCCATGCAACCAGAGAATCAAACTAGAAGCTTTCAGCTGGAAATTCCTTAGCTTGTTTCAACATAAATGATGAGCTCTGTTCATCTTTTCAAAAACACTATGAGTAACATTCCCTTTAAAACAGTTTATATCTGTGATTTACTTAAATGTTGTGATGGAAATTTGTTTTGAAATATGGTATGTATATGAATATGAATGGGAAAGCAAGTATGAATATATGAAGTGTATGTATGAATACAAAATATGCCCCTCTGTTTATCTACAGGCTACAGACAAGAAGAAAAGAAAATTCCAAATCTCCTTTTGCGATTAAATTTAAGCATCAATCTTTAAATTAAAGTTAATTGAAAGGTTTTAATCTTATTTTTAAAAATAATTTCAATGGATTAAATTAAGACATTTCTACAAATTTGGATTTTTACAGTAAAATTTCAAACATGTTAAAATTTCAAGTATCTTGATTTCCTGATTTACTTATATAACTTAATTCGTTTTCAAAAAACTATGATTTTTACAGGTAAAATCATTATTTTTAAATTTATAAATCAAGAGAGCTTGCGAGTTGAACGTAAAATGGTAATTCGTCAAACTATGATGATCGGCGCAGTTATATCGTTTGAGTTTGGGTCAGAAGGAGAATCAAACATCATCAATCATGGGAAAAATGTTCGAAGATTTTCTTATGGATCGTAGTGATCAGAGGAGATCAATTTAGGGTTCGAACTCAGGTTTTAGTCGATTGGGTTTGTAAGGGAATTGCATCGTCGATCAAGCTTTTGGGGCGATCGGTCAGTGGGGGAAAGAAGCATCGATGGTCAGGGAATGTGTGGCCGGAGTCGCTGGACCTCCGGTGGTTCGTGGGGAAGGCAATGGGAGGTTTTCCAATTGGATTGGTTCCTTTTTTTTTGGTCGAGATGCTCAAATTTGATTTTCCGACGAGTTCATCAGAACTGGGGTTTGGGGGAGATGGCGTGACGATTATCAACTTGTAGGTGGCTTCGGCATAGGTCGGAGATGGACAGAACATCGTGCATCGTGCATGCGTAGGCGTGCATATCTGGATGTTGAGTTGTTTGGAGGAAGACGAAGGAAGAAACTCGAAGTATTTCTCGTGGAAATTGGGTGCAGGCTCGAGTGTGCGTGGGTGTTCCTGTTGTAATTTGTTAAAAGTTTAAATTGGAAAAAAAATAAAGTTTTGTCTCGGGGATATTGGGTAGATAGCTCGGGTTAAACTCAGGGATAAAGAGCTTGGGCTTGGGAAATTTGGAAATTGGTTTGGGTAGGGTTAGTGACTACAGATCTTTCAGTTTCGAGCTAAAAACCTGTTTCAGTTTTAAGGAATGAGTTCTCAAACTTTAAAGTTAGGATTTAATCAAGCTTAAACAGTTTATTAACTACTACTCTTAAATAATCAATGTTCATTAAAGTTGTAAGTTATTAAAGGTTTGAAAGTAAAATTATTTTTGAATTCAAAAGTATTTCAATAAGCCCAACCTTTAACCTAAGAGTTTATTTTCAATAAACTAAATAAAGATAATTACGGAGTAAATTAAGAAGATTAAATGTCTTAAAGAATTAATTAACTTAGAGACTTAAAATTAATTGGTAAATGATAATTAATTCTAAGTTGTTTCAAAGAATTTAATAATGTTAAGAGATTAAGATAAGTGGGTTATCTAGTTAAAGTTTTAGGCAATTTAAAATTAATTAATTAAGTTGTAATTAAAGGGGTAATTATTAATGGTTAATCAATTTTTGTAATTAAGTAAAGATAACAAATTACAAGGTTTATAAATCAAATAATAATTAAAGGTTAATTGATTAATGTAATGGATAATTACAGGTTAATTAAGTATTAATTTAAAAAAAGCTAATTGAAGGGTAATTAATTAAAGGATAAATTTATTTATGAAAATAAATTAAAGATAATTACCTTGTATAATTAAATAGAAGATAATTACCTTATGTAATTAAATAAAAGCTAAATTCATTAGTGAAATTCATAAAGGATAATTAATTAAATGGTAATAGATTTAAGGTTAATTAATTTTATAATTAACTAAAAGGTTAATTCAATTAATTCGATTAATCAAGAATAATTAATTAATTAAGAATAATTAATTAATTAAGAATAATTAATTAATTAAGAATTATTAATTAAGGTGATTGATTAATTAAATTATATCAAATAATTTGTAATTAATTCATCAGGATTGGACGATTAATTCATAAGTAATCAATTTAATTGGAAATTCATTGAATTAATTAGGATTAAACAATTAATTAATCCTATTTATAAACAATTGTTGAATGCTTGACCTTGCTTATGAATGATTGTATTGTATGAGATGTCTTGAATTGATTGTCCTATCTGATCTGTGATAGTTTGTTCTATGGATTGAGCTGTGTATAATTTATTCATATTTTTGTGATACATTTGCATATTATCTGTGAATCTGTGAATGAATGATAGGCGTTATAATTTATACCGCTTACCAACTATATTGTTGTATTTGAATCTGTGATGGTTGAATGTTGTTGCGCTATTGTGTTGAACCCCTGGACTACACCTTTACACACACAAATACGGATTTCACGAAGAAATCGGTTAAGTCATAGATTTTTAATAATTTTTGAAATTAAATCCTTGAATCCAAAAATAGTTTTGGAATTGGAATTGAGAACTTTTGAAATGAATTTCAAAAATATAAGTTATGTTAATAACTTAGTAAAACTTGAAATTTAAATCATTTGATTTAAATTTGAATTCAATATTTGAAATTGAATTCAATGACTTGGAATTTTGGTCTAAAAGATTATACCAGTCATAAAAGGTGTTTTTATGGGTTTTTAACCTTTTAAAAAGTATGGTTTTGTAAATTTAAATCTAAGTCCACGTTTTATACTTGAATGAGTTTAACTTATGTAAATTGTAATCAGTTCTCCCAAAACGAAAACTATTTGTTTTAAACAATAAAAGCTTTCATATAAGAAATGAATTTCCAATTTGTATTAAAGGAATTTCAAGATTGAAATGAAAATGGTTTTCAAGTTATGAATGAATCTGGAAACGTGTTTTGAAAGCTATAAGTTAAATCTTTGATTTAAAGATTTAAATTTAATTAATCCAATTAAAATAGAAATTGTTTTGAAAGTCTGTAAATGAATCTTTGTGAAACTGGGTGAACTTTGTGAAACAAACCTTTTTGTTTAAAAGATTTGAAATTGTAATTTATTTAAACCATAGAAAGAAAGATTTTGGGTAATAAGTGTGACTTAATCGAAATCCCAATATCCATATGTTTTTTAAATATTGCGCCCGCTACTCGGATTAGCCGGGAGAGGACCTTTGTGTCATATAACCCATTCCGAATAAGTGATACGATGTAATGGATATCATTTGAAGACCGGTGTTGAAGACCAAGTATTTGTGAAAATGATTGGATAACCTATCGATTGTCTCTGCACCGAGTAGCTACGGTATAGAGATTTCCTTAGTGATGGGAAGTCCGATCGGGATTGTGAATACCCGGATTGCAACGGCTTCTTCCTTTATTGGACGAAGTGCCTTCGGTTCTGTTCGAACTCGGAACAGACTTGTATGGTTACATGTTTGACATTACACTTTGAGATATAAAGCAGATTTCTTTCAAATACATATCTGTTGATGGCGGTGAATTTATTCTCTTAGCTTAACACCCTTCTCTGAGACGTACGAGCTCAGAGGTTATGTTGTTGAAGGTTATCAGTTATATACTCCCAATTTGGTAATGTGGCATGCTGAGTGCAGCTGTGTGTTGATCATTTATTGATCATTTGTTGATCAAAGCATGGCTTTGTGCCAAAAGCGTAGCTTTATGGACGAGACCTTTTCGGACCTCACAACCCGGAAATGGTCGAAACAGGAATGATGCGGCAAGGTTATGAGGGTCGCGCCCTTTAAGGTATGTCATTTCCTTCTGGAAAAGGGTGGTATCAGGTATGGAGCCCTGATATTTAACCTATGTGGTTGCTCCAATCTCATTTCTTTGTGGTTGTTGCTTTGTGATCGAGGCACCTCGGATAAAGGTCCCAAAGGATCGGGGGGTGGCATATTCGTGTAGTAGTTCCTAGTTACAGAGGTAACCGACCTTGTGTTGGAAGAGAGCTGGTTAAGTTCTTAGGACGTCCCGCCAGAGGCGTACCCATGTGGCATAGAAAGTTCCTTAGCCTGACCATTTGTTGGAAATCCAATCAAACAATACGTGCCCTTTACGATTACAGTTGTATTACCTACCACCTCAGGTGGTAGCTATAGAAGGCATAGTATAATGGTACCTATGCTGGCTAAGATTAATATTATACTTTCAAAATGTTTTTTACACTAATAATAATATCAAAAATGATTTGTTTTGCATAGTAAGCATGTTTGACTATCATAAGGAGAAATCTCCCCCATGTCTGCGTTTACATTGTGTGTGTGCCGTGAGGCCTTATGGTAGTTTCATTTTTCAAAAGCATTACGAAATTCATTTTACTTTGTTTTTTCGAAACCAACTGTTTTTGTTACTCATACCAGTCCCATGACTGACCTGAGGTTTATTGTTCCCTTCCTAAACTCTAGGTGCCCATTATTTTCCACACGGGCAGTCTAGAGTTGGGTTTTTCAGATATTCAGGTTTAACAGATTATCTGGAGCTAGTTCAGTTGATGGTGTTCACCGACTGACCTTATTATCTTGGTGTAATCTGATGGTGATTCGAGCTTGAAGTTGGAGTTGTTGGATTCATTCTTGTCTGAAGATCATTTGGAGTTATCTTTTCTGTTGTTTCCGCTGTAGCATTATTATTCGTCTTTGATATTCTTGTATTATTGATATCATTGTTGTATATCATATTCTGGATATTGTATCAGTTGTGTTGTATATGATATCATTCATTTTATTCTTCCGCTGTGTTGTTGTACTTACTGTGTTATAAGCTCCGGCACGAGTCAGATTTCAATGGTTGAATCTGCGGCATTCAAGTACAAGGGAAGTACGGATGTCGATTTTCGAACACTGAAATTTGGAACGTGACAGCCAGATTCCAATCCATCAACCTCGAACACATGAAATCAACGTGATTTTTTTTAAAGAAATTTACGATTTGCTTGAAAAAGGCGATTTTTGATTGTTTGTGAAATTGAAGTATTTGGGAGATTATCTGGATTGAAAATTATTAAGAGTTGTTGAGTTGCGAAAACCAAAGGGTTGCTGTAACGACCCAGAATTTCTATTAATTAAAATTCGAATATTTAATTGATTTTAAATATTAACAAGTGAAATTTAACAGTCAAATAAAATTTTATTTCGAATATTAGATTTAATTGGATAATTAAATCGATTTTTTAATAGTTGAAATTACAGAAATAATTGAAAATTGTGTTTAATATGATTGAAAATGATTTGTAAAATTTTATTTTATCATATTGAAGTTATAATGATGCTATATAACTTTTAAAATTGAATTTAGAGTTAATTTGTGAAAATTGAATATTTTAATATTTAATCGACTAGTGAAATTAGCCATTTTTCGAACAGTCTCAGAATTGGATGAAACTAGTTTCATTGGATCCGTAATAGTTTGTTATTATCGGATTTCAATTTTCGTAGCAATCAGAGTTTTTCGTTTGACCGTGAAGCTCGAAACGCATCGAAATTGTTTTAATATTTATTTGGCGAGTTAAAATAACCATTTTTCAAACAGTCTCGGATTTCGACGTAACCTGTTTCATCGGATCCGTAATGTGATATTATTGTATGGTTTCAAATTTCGTGTCAATCGGATTTACCGTTTGTCCGGGACAAGCTAAAACGCATAGAAATTGATTTAAATCGATTTAATTTAAAATCGATCGTTTATTTCCATAACTTGCACAGATGATCGAATTGGCTCCCGAAACCTATTCCATTGTGCTCGGAGCATGGGTAAACCTTAGAAACGCCAGCCAGCATGCTTCGTTTGGAGTTCGGAATTTTTTTTGATGAATAGTGTACGTCGTTTTTTCTATAAAAGGACTCATCTTTCACCATTTGCAATCCAAAAACCCTAACCTTAGAAATAAATGGCCGGCCGTCACTTTTCAAATCTATGGCCAGAATTTTCGTTTCTTTCCTCCTTAATTACTTCCAATCCACAAACAATTTCAAGAAATTTTCAACACGAAAGTTGAAGAGCACAATGCAATCTACAAATCCATACGGTTGAGATTTGCTATCGTCGACCGGAGGAGGAGAAAATGGCCCACGTTTGTGCTCGTTTTGCACAATTTTCGTGTCCATTGGGGGAGGCCGAGCTGCAAACGGTGGTAGGCGTGGGTAGCATTCTACGTTGGCTTCGAAATGGAGATGGCCGATCGTCATCAAATCGAGTGTGGTGACTGCAATATTTAACCCTAGAATCGAGCATATGGGTTTCTTGCATGATGTATTACCTAGGAGTGAAACACGTGAGGGAGGAAGAAATAAGGCATAGTCCAGATGTCATCAAAACTAAACGTGCGGCCCAGAGGAGTAGAGTTTAAAAAATAAATTAAATTTGTTAAATTTTGTATTTTAATTTGTACGAACTTTAAAATACTGTAACTTCTTCATACGAGGTCGAAAACGCACGAAACCAGTTGCGTTGGAACCGTATTGACGAGCACTACGCTATGGAATTAGATTGGAGTCATTTGCAGCTAGTGAAAATTTTGGGTAAAATTATTCGAAATAAAACGCTGAAACCGAATTGGAATCAAGGTGAGAACTTTTCGCTCAATCGAATCGGTTTCGATTTAAATTTTAAATAGTTAGATTTAAAATTATTGATTGTATGTTGAATGATGATTGTTATCTATTGATTGTTAAAATAAGCATTATGCGCCGTTAGTAAGCGGATGTTATTTATTAAAAACATATACCGCGAATATTTCACCGTATAGTGAAATTGGTATTATATATGTACTTGGAGTTGATTTCCCACATTATATAGCGGATGAGACCCTATTGCGCCGCCTATTAAGCGGATAATATTTTTATAAATCCCATATACCACGATAATTCCGTACTGGAACGGAATTGGTATTGTGCTAACATCTGTGGATGCAGGGAAACAGGTTGGAGGGATCCAACTGGATTCCTCAACTATATTTATTTATTTACAGATATTGTGATATTTGTTGATTATCATATTGATATATGATATTTGGATGTCGTGGTTGACTATTTGGTGCTGTTGTGTCATCGGATTCATTTTTAAAGTTTAAAAATAACGATCTTGATTTTAAAGGGATTTTTTAAAGTGATTTTTGAAATTATACGTTTTATTCAAACTTTGAATTGATTCATCTTAAATAAAATAAACGTTAAAATTTTAATATTTTAAAATTATGATTTTTGCGAAATATAACTGAAATCACATTTTTGAAATAAGTAGTTGATAAATTATAAAATAGTTTAAATTGGGAATTTTGAATTATTATAAACAATTTATATAAAAGTTGTATAAAATTGATATTTATAAATTAAAATATAGAAATTATAAAACGAGCTTTTATAAGTGTTAAAATAAAGTTTGAACCTAGATTCATAAGTAAATAAGAATTTTTGATTTATAAATTATTGTTGATATAAAAGAATGGATTTGTGAATAAATGAATTATAAGTAATTTACTTATAAACCAGATTTCGACATGTAAATGGAATATAAATAGAATTGGTTAATAAAGGAGATTTATAAAACGAAGTTGTTATAAAATATAGAAATGGAATTTATAGGCATTGTTTATAAATCCGAAAATGACTTATTTCGATAAGTTAATTATTATCGCTTATTAAAGGAAGTATATTCACGATTTTGGACAGTGAATATATTATTAAATAAAATGGATTTATTTTGGGAAGTGATGTTTTAAATAGAATTAAAACGATTTAAAGATGTTTTAAAATATATTATGAATCGAAACCTTAGATTTCAGCCTTTATTGTTGAAATAGACGTTTTCGAGAAATAGAAGGAAATGATGGACTATAACACTGTTGTTATAGTAAATGGTTTCGGAAAGGAAATGTTTTATATAGTATTGGGATTTATATATCTATCTAAATTTCGAATCCCTATACTAGTGATTTTGGGTTGTCGTAACGGTGTTTTACGCAACATTTGTTTTGACTCAAATAAATGTATTTAAGTGAATGTTTTCCTTAAAGAATGAAATATATACTTAATTTCGATATTAAGTATATTGATTATTTTCTAAGTATTGAAAATAAATGGATTTGTGAATTACTTATTAATAAATAAGTATGGAAATGTTTTTCCAATGTGAAATGAAACGTTTTGAGAATTTATATTTTTGAAGACAAATTGAAAATGAATATTAGAAATCGATTTGGGAATCATATATTCATAAATATTTTGGAATGTAAATTCACTATGGAATTTATAAATGAAAAGGGGAATTTGTTTAAAAATAAACGTTGATTTATTTTTGAAGTATGGGAATAAATTTACGGATTTGGAACGTAAATATAAAGTAAATCGGTAAGGATTTATTTAATTGGTTTAAATGAACCATGTTGAAATGAAAGTATTTCACATAAGGAAAATGATTGAAATTTGTTTTCAAAAGTGGTAAAGGTGAAAAGTGATTTGAAAATTAGTTTTCCAATGTTAAAGTGTGGGGAATTTATATATCTTGTAAAGATATTTTGGAAAATAAATAATTTGGAAAATTATTTGGAATCTGGTGATGTTGAGCATGCCTATTGATAGTTAAATAATCCGACTATCAATATTTACCTTTAAATAGGTGTTTGTTGTGATTGCTTGTATTTGAATGCCACACTTATTTTTGAATAAGCGCTCACTATTCGGGTTAGCCGGGAAAGGACCTTGGGGTCGTATAAACCATTCTGAATATGTGATACGTCATAGTGGATTGCATTCGATGACCGGTGTTGAAGACCGGATATTTTTGAAAACGGAAGGATTACCGTTGAGTTGCTTTGCATCGGCTGATCTCCGATATAGAGGTTTTATCACCTTAGTGATGGGAAGTCCGGACGTGATTAGAAATTATCTGGAATGCAAGGACTTCTTTGTAAGTGCCTTCGGTTCTGTTCAAGTCCGGAACAGACTTGTATGGATTGTATGTCTGACATTACAAGTTGAGATATAAAGCTGATTTCTTTCAAATATATTTCTGTTGGTGGCGGAGAATTTATTCTCTTAGCTTAACACCCTTCTCTGAGACGTACGAGCTCAGAGGTTATGTAGTTGAAGATTATTAGTGATATACTCCCAATTTGGTAATGTGACATGCTGAGTGTTGCTGTGAAATGATCATTGTTGATAATTTGTGAAATGATCATTTGTTTGATCATTTATCTTTGTGATCATTACTTTGATCATTTGTTGACCCAAAGCATGGCTTTGTACCAAAGCGTGGCTTTGTGGACGAGACTTCGTCGGACCTCACACCCCGGAAATGGTCAAAACAGGAAGGATGCGGCAAGGTTATTAGGGGGTAGCGCCCCTTTAGTGTATGTCATTCCTTCTGGATAGAGGTGGTATCGTGGTATGGATCCCAGATACTTAACCTATGCTGTTGCTGCAAATTTATTGCTTTGTGGTTGTTGGAAATCGAGGATCCTCGGATAGATCGGTTACGATCGGGGGATGGCATATTCGTGTCAGTAGTTACCCAGTTAGGGGTAACCCGGTCTTGTGTTGGCAGAGATCTGGTTTGGTTCTCGGGTCGTCTTTCCAGAGGCGTACCCATGTGGCAATGGGAAGTTCCTTGGCCTGACCATTTGTTGGAAATCCAAAGAAACAATACGATCTTGTATGGTTTTAGTTGTAGAACCTATCATTCACTTATGGTGGCGCCCCACTGTTTGAATGGTAGCTATAGTAGGCATAAGTGCGAAATGCCTATGCTGGCTAAGATTTATATCTTTACTTTCGAAATGAATTTTGCCTACACTATGCACTAGTAATAATATTAAATGTTTCTTTTTAATGCGTATCAAGCATCTTTGACTATCATAAGAAGAAATCTCCTCCGATTCTGCGTTTGCATTGTGTGTGTGTGCGGGAGGCCTTATGGTAGTCTCATTTTCTAAAAAGCATTGCGAATCCATTTTAAAATTATCCTGTTCTTTGTTTTAAAGATAAACTGTTTTAGTTCTCACACCAGTCACATGACTGACTCGGAGTTTATTGTTTTCCTTCCTAAACTCTGGGTGCCCACCAATTTCCACATGGGCAGTCTAGAGTTAGGTTATCAGGATATTCTGGAATTCAGGAGTTGCTGGAGGCAAGTTGGAGGGCATGGCGTATTACTAGTATATAGTATTTCTTTTCCACTGTTTGTTGTTGTTGTTGTACACTCTGATGGTGTAATGTAATGTAATATGTTGTAATGTAATAACTGATATAGTTCTTTATTTAAATATTATTCATTTATTTATTATATGTTGTCCCACTGCGATTGTGAGATTCTGATATTGTTCTGTTGTTTCTTTCTGTTCTGTTCTCTCTTTTTCTCTCTACCTTCTACCTTCTACCTCTTTCTTCTTCTTCAACCATAAGGGTTCGTATTTCCGTTCATTTTGAGTTAATCACTAGAGATTAGTGTCTGTTCAAGGAGTATGGATTTACGGTTCTTTACAGTTGCGATATTTGTTTTCGGGTGGAGTTTCATATTTAGGTCGGGCTCGATATTTGTTTTTGTTTGTAATTGATTTAGGTTGCCTTTTACTTGTTTTTGTTTGTGTTGGTTTCATTTTAATCAAAATAAAAACTTTGAAACAAATTAGTTTTGTTTTAATTTTTTTTTTAGTTCCATTCTAACTTTAAAAAAAGTTCCATTTTTTCTTTTCTTTTCAATTTCTTTTATTCTCGCTTGTTTGTCTTGTTTTGATTTGGTTTCTTCTTGATAAAAAATAAAAATAAAAACTGCATATATCTTGTTTTTATTTCGGGTTGCCAAAGTAGAATTTCAGAAGGAGAAGAACTGCTGCTAAAAATAATTGCTTCGCTTTGCTTGCCAAAATAAAAAATAAAAAAACTGCTTGCGTGCTATATCTATTGTTTTTATTTACCTTGCATTGTTTTTTGTTTGCATATATATTTAAAAAATCCATTCGTAGTTGCATTGTTAATACACGTTTAATTTCTGCTTTGCATTTCACCTAGAATTTTGATTAATAATAACTGTTAGACATCATAATCCTTAATTGTATATTAACAATTTGTCTTCTTTGAACAATTTAATTTCTTGGTGTCTAGGCTATGGCAGAGAAATAATTAGTTATAAATATTACGGTGATTCCTAAATATTATACTAAATTGTTTCTCTGAAGGTACTTAAACCTTCGGCTGCATTGCTACGGTGATTAGTGGTGCACCAATAAATCCTTCCCGTTACCTGGCTGAGAACTATCTTGTTGATTTAAGACAAAGTGTGATTATACAATTTTGAATTAACTTAGGATAAATCATTTGTAATTAACCCTTGCATTCATTTAGTTGCATTAGTTCATGCATATTTAAAAAAAAATACAAAATCCAAAACTAAAAAAATTGTAAATATTCCTTTTTCTTTGAAATTTTTAAATCCTTTTCTTTTGTAATTTCAAAAATCCAAAAAAATATAAAATCTTTTCAAAAGCCAAAAAAATTTGAAAATCCAAAAACAAAACAAAAATTAATTTTCCATTTTGAAAAACAAAATTTTATTTGTAAATATTTTTCCTTTATAAAAAAAACCAAAAAAAAATTACTCGAAAATGTCTGAGTTTCCCCATTCACATATATTTTACGGTAGTTGTGAAAATCAATATAATCCATATAATTTTACTTCAAATTTTTATGGATATTTCAACAACAACTATTGTTTAAACAATTCGAGTTTTGAACCACAAAATTTTCAAAACGACGAACAACCTTCGAATATCGAAACTAGCATTTCATCTTTAGTTGAACTCTCTACACAACAAAATCAAATGATAAACGATTTGTGTAATTCGTATTTCTACGATAACTCTAGTCAAAGTTTTCAAGGATTTCAAAAATTGAATTCAATTCAAAATTCAAATGAATTTGAGTATAGCCTATGCCAATTCAATTTTGAACTTCAAAATGAAATTCATAATCAAGACGAAAATGTGATCCACTTTTCAAATAATTTTGACAATGGGAATAATCTTGATTACGACACGAGTGAAAATTTTTGTTCTCAACAAATCCAGATCGAAAATTCTCAAGTTAATAACTATAAATTTGATTTTTTTGAACAAATGGACGAAATATACAATGATCACGTAGATTTGTTGTTTGAAACATATATGAAACAACATAAAAAACAAAACCAAATCCCAACGTGTGATGAGTCAAACAGTAATCCATCTTTTACTCAAATGGACGATTTTCAAATAACAACTTTTGAAATTGAAAATAAAGATCTTAATGAAGTTGTTGAAAACACGGTAATTGAGTTGGATTTCAATTCTGTTGAGGGTGTGGAACCAAATTTAAAATTCGATCTTCCTTTTCTCGATTTCGAAAATTTGAATACAACAACTTTGGATTTTGAAATGGATATATGCGATGAAGTTGTTGATAATCCAACAAAGGAAGATGAATATAACAAACACATGTTTTTATGCACTTTCCGAAAATGAGTCATTAAATTCTGATGGGGAAGATTTCGATCACCATTTTGACTTTGAAATCGATAAATTAGAAGAAGTTTTCAGTGATAAACTTAAATTTAAATTTGGTGAAAATAAATATGAATCTCAATCAATTGTTTTATCAACCCCAAAGATCATTGAAAACAAAACAACTCGTTTAATTTTTAATAAAACAAAATACGTTTTTTTAAATCGACAATCAACTTCGAAATCTTTTACTATTTAGTTTTTGGTGCTTAAGCTGTGTCTCGCATATTTGACGAGACAAATAACTCGGTCTTTAGAAGACCGTTTCATTTACTTTCTGACTGTGTACTTTCTCATCTCTTGTAAATAATAATCTTTCATGTAAATATAGGATTTTTATTTTATTTTTCTCCTTCCACTTGGGTTGACCGTGGGGACACAGTCAAAATCAAGTGTGGGGGGAGACTCATCTTCTTTTTGATTTTTCATGGTTAATTTTTCATTCCCAAACACAAAGAAAAAATGTATAAAAATTTTCAAAAACAAAAAAAAAGAAAATTTAAGCATTTTGATTTATTTGTAAAGAAACACTATAGGATAAGTATATGGTTTTGGTTTACTAAAATAAAATTTTTGAGAATTTATTTATCTTAACAAAAATAAAAATGACGTTTGATTACAAATAACAATGGTTTAACTAGTATATAGGAAGATTCATACGTGTTAATTATGAAATACATCCTAATTGAAAATCTTTGTTTTAAAAAGTGGTTGATTTAAAGTAAAGATATAACATTTTTTTGTCTTCTTAGTTAAATGCTGCTAAGATGAATTTGCAAAACTCTCTCTTCTAAGAAAAAAACAAACAAACAAACAAATAAAATACAAAAAATATTTATTGTATATATGTATAATTTTTTGAATAAACACCTAGAGTCATGTGTTCACACTCGTGTGTTCACTCGCCATGCTCCGTACCCTTCTCACGTAAACCCGAAAGGCAGTGCACTATCGGTATATCTGGCCTTAGTTTATCTGAGTTAGGTGTATATATATAAAAACTCTTTTACTAATAACGCCTACAGTCAATAAGTGTTCACACTTGTGTGTTCACACGCCACGATCTATATTCCCATCACATCAGTCCGAAAGGCAGTGCATGGGTAATATATCTGGCCTCAGTTTACCTGAGTTAGGCATATGCAAATATAGTTAATATCAATAAAATTTTGAAAAGAAAAAAATTGGAGAGAGTAAGCAAATGAAATCCAAACACCAATTTAACTTATTTGATTCGACTTGTTATTGAAAATAAATGAAAATACCACTTTGATAAATATTGATAATCAACTAAGGATTTATTTCATAGTTACACTTTGTTATCAACCGAAACAAGTTAAACTATTGTCTATTTGTTATGATAACTTGATTTTTGTTGGAAATTTTGACGAGTAAATGAATTAAATTTTCAAGATAATAACCAAAACCTATATTTAACTTATTTCCGTCAATTTAAAAGTAAATCATTCATTGTAAATATTTTCAAAAATTTGCATTCATCCCATTGTAAATAAATCTTGCATTTTGTAAATATTTTAATCCTGCATTTGGATTTTGTGGGTAGTATCCGCTGAAAACCCTCACGAGACACCACTTGTCCTACTGGGAACACCCAGGGGTTTAATGGCTTGTTGCATACGCTCAATGCAATCGTGCTCCCTACGAAAATGGATTTATCTTAGTTTTTTTCTTTATTCGAGGACGAATAAAAAGATAAGTGTGGGGGTATTTGATGTGTATGTTAATGTGCATATTTTTACCACCATATTTAATCTATTAAAATTAAATAAATGATCATATTGGGTATTTTAACTTGTTGTAACCGTAATCCATATTAATTTCAAATTTTCACATAACCATCTTCATATAGGGTCAAAACGGTCATTTGTGTGCATATATTTCTTTGAGAACAATTAATTGAAAATTTATATATATTTGTATAGGAATTTTATCTCAAATAGGAGTGGTTTCATGAAGGCACATGCATGCACAAAATGAATACAAAGGAATGGAGATGGAAATAATTCAAAGCCATGAACATGGAGGACCCCACCCACTTACCTTGATTTTCAATTAGAAGCTAATGCACATGCTAAAAGGCCATCAAATTTTCATGTACATTTAAGTGGGGGATTAAGGCATGCTAATGATTACTTGGCCACCACACTACCTTAAGGGCAATTTGGGCATTCCCCAAAAAAGTAAATTAGGGTTTTAAACTTGTATATATACCCCTTATGTTTCATGTAACTTTTCTCTTCCTTAGTCTCTCTTTAGTTTAGTTTAGGCTCAAAATAAAACTCAAAGCTCTTTTTCTCTTTTCATGGCTACTTAGCCATTTCTTTTATGTAATTTTATGCAACTTTAATATGTTTCTCTTATCTTTTCTTATTTATTTCCTTTCATGTTGTAGTGTAGATTTACATTCATGCAAAATAGATTAGTTTTAATTCTTGTTAATTAGCTTCTCTTTTCCATTAGCTTTCATTTTCCTTTCTTTTTGCTTTCATGTTGCTAGCTACATTTGTTAATCAAATGACAAATATGAGAGGCTAAATGTCCCATTCAATTTAGGGGTAATGAAGCTCTCTAATTATGTAGCTTCAATAATTTGTTAATTCATGCTCTCCTTTTGTGCTTAATGATGATCAATGAAGTGTTTTATTTGTTGTTCTTACTTTGATTTTGATAGCTTATATTGTTGACACCAAATAGGCTATGATTAACAATCCTAACACAAATGCCTCTTCATCAAAATATGATTATGGCAAAAGAAAGTGATTTGAAATTAAAATTTGATGGTCTATATTTCTAATCAATAGTTAATAGGCGATACTTAAAATAGATTTCATTTTCATTTTCTTTGTCAAGTTTCATGAGAGTTAGTAAGTGCTTTAAGGGATGTGTTATAGTTTGATGGCTTATGTTGGCTAATCAATAGCACAAATATGCCATACTTATGATAAGCACATCAATTAAAACACTAATGACCATAAAAGAGAGATCATGATTTCATATATGTTGAACTACATGATCTAGAGAGTGGATTTATTCTCTAAATTGTCACTTAACTCTCATATTTGCTTCTCTTTTCTTTTAGTTAGTTAGCTAATTTTCTCATTTTCTAGCTTAACAATCTCTCGACTTTGGTATAATTTGATTGAGTAGAATTTTAGAATCAACAATTCCCTACGGATCGACCCATACTCGCATACGTGCTACAATCATACGCCGTGCGCTTGCGGTTAAATTTAATTTGAAATTTTTCGACAAATTTCTAATCCGATAGAAATCTTGTCGATTAACACTTCTCCCTTATAAGAATTTTGTCTTCGAAATTCAAATAAAGTATGATAACGTTTCCTGGGCTTCCTCATGCTCACACTATCCTATATATATATATATATATATATATATATATAAGTTCTCTACTTATGCATCTCAAACTAAATGTACTAGCGCATCAACTAATATATAACAAAATCAGCCATATTACCATATATATATATATGGTTTACAATCAAAATACAACAAACATACATGCTAATCTAAACAAGCAACTTGGGATAAGTCCTCTTGACTTTATCCTCCATCCCCAAGTATAATCATCTCGGTCCTTACTTCATTGGGCTTGAACAAGCTTTACGTCCTTATTCTGAAGCTTTTTGACATCTTGATCTACAGTCTGAATAGGTTTCCTTACATAGGTCATGTTTGGTTCAACAATCGAATCTTTCATTGCACTTAGAACAACTACATCCTTAGGGTCTCAAATACACTTTCGTATATGCGATATATAAAACACATTAATGACCTAACAATAGCACTCAGCAAATAAACACTGTAGGTTACTTTTCAAATTCTCTATAGTATCAAAAATGGGCCAACATATCTCAAAGCCAACTTTTTGACCTTTCCAAACCTCATATTGCCTCTCATTGGCAACATTTTAAAAACATAAAATCCCACCGATCAAATTCTATATCTTTTTGTTTCCTATCAACGTATCGCTTCTACCTGGATTAAATATATTTCATCCTTTGTCGAATTAACTCAATCTTCTCCGAAGCCTCTCTTACAAGAGTCGAACTCTAAACAAGTCTATCACCGGTCTCACTTTAACTTATTAGTGACTTACAAGGTCTTTCATACAACGCCTCAAAAGGTGTCATCCTAATATTGGACTACTAACTATTGTTGTATGAACATTCCACTAAGTGTAAGTGGTCTTTTCTTACTTTTTATGTACTGTGCATGTTCATGTATCATGCAGCCCTATGCTTGTGAATAATATTTCTATAGTTATTTATCATACTATATTACTTTGCTCTTTTGTGACAACCAAGATACTCCATTCGATGTAATAGAACTGTGATGCGTCTTAGTTTAGGCAACTCCATGACTATTTTCTTTTTGAGCTCAGTCAAACTCATCTCGACCATGTGTCAGTGTGTGCGCCTCCTACTCTACATGGCTGGTTACTCTGAACGTTGGATTTAAGCATTCGATAAAAGAACAATCATTTTAGACAACTGTTCATTTGTCACTAGTCTAAGTTACATGGTAGTCCCTATCTCTGTCAACAGTGGCTTCATCGCTTGATTTTGAGAGTTAGTCCCTTAAGTTATCTCCTATCTTTGGACGACTCTCGGATCCTAGATGGATTGGGTAGATTTTCTTCGTCGACCCAGAGGTTAAGTTTTCCCCAATATTGCCGAAGTGACGCTATCCTTGGAAAGTAGGGATTGGTTTTCCTCTATTCTTTCAATTACAGGCTTTCTCGGTGTTGCCAGGGCAACGCTGAAAATTAGAAAGTTTTATAATCTCTGTGTTGCTGGGGTAACACTGATGACTAGAATATAGAAGGGTTCTCCGGTGTTGTAGGGGAAATACCGGTACTTAGGAAGATGGGATTGATTATCCCGTCGACCCGACGGTTTTGGGAATCCATACTTCTTGTCTGAGGACAAAAAAGTATTTTCTCGATCGTGTGGCTTATTGAATTGCATAGAAGAGTATTTCTTATAAGAATGTAGGTCCATTGGTTCAAGAAGCATTGTGCGGCTTATTTTATGGCACATAGGAATATCAGCCTTTCCGACATTGCTGGAGCAACACTGGTTCTTGGAATGTTTGGTTCGATTTTTCCTACCGATCTGGCGGTTTCAGTCGATTTTCCCCATCGACTCGATGGATTTGAACCTTTCCAATGTTGCTGAAGCAACGCCGATTCTCTGAAGGTTTGGATCGATTTTCCCTATGAATCCAGCGATTTGAGTCAATTTCCCTATCGATTCGATGGCTTTGAACCTTCCTAATGGTGCCGGAGCAACTTTAGTTCTCAAAAGGCTTATCCCGTCAATCCGACAATTTAGGTCGATTTTCCCCATCGACTCGACGGCTTGCTTACAAGAACGTGTTCCAAGTGTTTAAGAAGCTAGCTTTATTGAAGAAATAGAAGGAAAAAGGTAAGTCCTACCTATTTACAATGCCCCTAGTGTCCCTAGATGGCTTATTTGCGAAAATAGAAAATATATAGATAGATATCAAATGTAGTAGTGCTACAGCGAATCGCTGTTCCAAGCACATGAATCGGAATTCCATCAACAATTGCTAATTTAAATGTTCTGTCTCCAAGTTTCTAGTTGATCACATATGGTCCTTCTCAATTTAGGTCAAATGCTTCTGTACCCAAGAAGATCAATTTCAGAATAAAATCTCCCACTTTGAAGGTACGGTTGCGACCTTGGCATTGAACTGTCATGCCACTCTCTTTTGGTGAGCAACAGTCCTCGGTTTGGCTTTCTCTCGCTTCTCATTAATCTGGTTGAATGATTCGAGCATGAGCTGCTCGTTTTCCCTCCGATTGAATTGTCTTCTATGATGATATGGGACTTCCAGTTCCATCGGGATCATAGCTTCCAAACCATATGCCAAAGCGAACGGTGAGTGTTCGATCGTAGATTTATGCGTCCCTCTATAAGCCTACAATGCTAGCAGAAGCTCATCAACCCAATTTTCTTTAGCTTTCATCAGCTGCTTCTTTTTAGTGGATTTAATGATACTGCTTCCACTTACCTGTTTGCATGCGAGTGCGCTATCACGAAGAAGCTTTTCTTGATCCGGTAGCGCTTGTAGAAGTCCTTGAACTATGCACTCTCGAATTGAGTTCCATCTGTGATGATTTTCTGTAGTACTCCAAACCTAAAAATAATATTCTTATTACAAAGTTAATCACTTTTTTAGTAGTAATCATGGCAAGCAGTTCTGCTTCAACCCATTTTGTAAAGTAATCAACTGCAACGATAGAGTATTTGGCTCCTCCCTTTGCTGTTGGTAGTACATCGATTAAATTGATTCCCCAGATCGCAAATAGCCAGGGGCTGACCATTTGCGTAAATTTTGAACATGAGGTTCACGGGATCTTTGCATATCTCTAGCTTGCTCACATTGTCTGGTGTAGGCTACCGCATCTCAGTTTATTACCGGCCAGAAATATCCATAGCGGAGAGCTTTTTTCGCCAGTGTTTGTCCCCCGGTGTGATTAACACAACCGGCTTCATGAATTTCCATGAGGAATCCTTACTTCATCTTTGTTTACACACCTAAGAAAAGGGGGGAGAATCCTCTCCTGTATAGCACTCCATCATTCATTATGAATCATGGTGCCTTTCAAAGGAGCTTCTTTCATTCATTCCGATCTTTAGGGAGTATTCCTTCGAGTAAGTAGTCCTTGATCGGAGTCATCCATGATTCCTCCTCTAACTATCTCTAGAACCCAATCGACGTCCATTTGATTTATGATAGGAGTGACCAATACTTCTACTAGTACCAATCCAATTGATCGTGCATCTTCGAAACTGGCCAGTTTGGCTAAGTGATCGGCCTTCACGTTTTATTCTTTAGGAATATGAGTTATTGTGTAATGTTTAACATCGTTGAGAAATTTCTATGCTTTTGTCAAGTAAGAGGCAACCTTTATGCCCTTAGCTTGATATTCCCTTATCACTTGACAAACAACTAGTTGTGAGTCGCTGAAAATGTGTAGAGCTTTTATTTTCAATTCCTTCACAATCTTTTATCCCACTATTAACGCCTTATACTCCGCCTCATTGTTAGCAACAAGAAATTCTAACCTTAGAGCATAACAAATTAACTGTCCTTTGTGAGTTTCCAGCATAACCTCCACTCCTGAGCAGAATTTGTTTAATGCACCATCGACAAACAATTTCCATTGCATTGCTATGACCATGGTGTCCTCCTCTACATCATCTCGAATTGTGAATTCAGAGATGAAGTCATCCAATGCCTGTCTATTAATTACCCTCCGAGGATGATAAGTTACATTGTATTGGATTAACTCGATGTTTCCTTTTAGAAGCCGTCCCAAAGTCTCGGGCCGGTAGAGTACTTGTTTTAAGGGTTGGTCCGTCAACACCTTAATTGGGTGAGCTTGGAAGTATGACCATAGTTTCCTTTGATGCTATCAATATGCATAATGCCGACTTCTCCAACTTCGAGTACTTTCGTTCAGCTCTGATGAATCACTTGCTAATGTAGTATACGGGTCGTTGAATCCTAGATTCCTTATGCACAAGTGCCATGCTTAATGCGTGGGCAGACACTATCAAGTAAACAAATAATTTTCACTATCCAATGGTTTAGATAGGATAGGTGTTGTTTTCATATGTCATAATAATGCCTCAAAAGCAGTTTGGAAGTACTGATTCCATTCAAAAAAAATTCTTACCCTTCTTTAATGCATCGAAGAACAGGATGCACTTGTCCATCACTCTAGAGATGAATCTGCTCAATGTTGCGATCTTTCTATTCAAACTTTGTAACTCCTTCTTCATTTAGGGATTTCCGCAAGGCAGTTATTTTCTTCGGATTGGCCTCGATTCCACTTGCATTCACAATAAATCAAAAAAAACTTTCTAAAAGCGACACTGAAAGAACAATTCAGTGGATTCGACTTCATTCCATACTTCCAGAGAATCTCAAACAACTCCGCGAGGTCGTCAAGATGATTTCTAGATATTCATTAATTCACAAGCATGTGATCCATATACACTTCCATCGTTTTCCTGATTAGATCCTTGAACATTACATTCACCAATCTCTGGTAAGTGGCTTTGACATTCTCAGACCAAGCGGCATTATGCGGTAGCAGTATAGCCCCAAGTTAGTGATAAAACTAGTATTCTCCTGATCAGGCTCATGCATCATAATCTGGTTGTACAAGAGTAGGCATCCATAAATGGGAACAGTTCATGTCCTGTGGTTCCATCAACAAGTTAGTCTATTCTATGTAACGGAAAGCTATCCTTTGGGCAAGACTTGTTCAAATTTGAATAGTCAATGCATGTCCGCCATTTCCCGTTTGATTTTCGAACCAACACAGGGTTTGACAATCATTTAAGATATGTTGCCTCATGGATAAAAATGTTGGTCAATATCTTATCCACTTCCTCCTTCAATGCAGCAGATCGCTTCAGATCCAGATACGTCTCTTCTGCTTGACTAGTGTGAATTTAGGGTCGATGTTAAGTGCATGACACGCTATCTTCGACTATATCTCGCATATAACAGAATGCATCCAAGCGAGCATGTCCAGATTGGCATGAAGAAAGGTTATCAATTCCTTTCACACCTTGATTCCGAGCTGCGAACTTATTTTCAAGGCCTGAGTTGGGTCATCCATGTCAACAAGAATAGCTATCGTAATCTTTGCCGACGTTTCTCGCATCTACCTTGAATTCTTCTTTCAAGGGTCCATAGCCCTGTCGAAGTGACTATGGTCCCAGAGCCAGGGTGCTTTGTAATTGCTATGCTCATGGTTCGCGAATTTAGAGAGTCTTCCCCACATCCTTCCCTTTTTCACGACACTTTGATTCACATAGTTCAACAATATAACATTCTTTTTCAGCGCTTTAATCTCCTCTTATTACTCCTATCTCATTCTCCACTGAGAATTTCATCATGAGATACCATGGGACAAAGCGATTCTAAAGTCAGAAAGGGCCGGTCGGTCCAAGAAAACATTTAAGCAGAGTACTCCTCAATGATTACAAATGTCTGGATGAGAACCATCCTTCGTTCTCCTTCTTCGAAATCTATTGGTAATTCGATAGTTCCAACTGACTATTTAGGCTCTTCCATAAATCCCTAAATCTTGGTTTTGAAGGGGGCCACAACCTTCATGCTGATTTTCATTTAGTCAAATGTTTTTCGAAATAGGATATTGATTGAACTTCCACTATCAATGAAAACTTGATGCACAACTGCTGCACCGTGCCCCATCGTTATTACTATTGGGTCAAGAGTTGGGGCCTCCATGCCTTCAATATCCCAATTTCAGAACACAATGTCATTGATGACCATTCTTTGTTGCTTTATCGAAGCTTCGTCCTTAATGGTGTAGCAACTCTCCTGAGAGGCATGCTTCAAAGTACTAGCATATCTTTCCATTTTGCCCTAACTCTTGTGCATTGGATGAGGTCCTCCAGTGATGGTGTTTATAACCAGCCTTTAGTCAGTTCGCCCTGTCCCTTCTTTGTTGGGTCTGGACTGATTTCCTTGAGCGTTCGATGTTTGGGGTTCAACAGGTTGATCAGTGTTTTGTGGTTTCTTTATGTACTACTAGAGCCCATTGTTCCTTATCAGTTCCTCAATCAAGTCCTTCAGATGTCGACATTCATTTGTGTTATGCCCATGGGTGTCATGGAAGCGGCAAAAATATCCCCGATCATTTTTGCTGCTCGGACGGTTCCCTCTTGGGGCGATTTATTGTACTGCTCAATTCCCCGAGTGGCAAGGTAGATGTTTCCTAAATTATCATTCAATGGTGTATAGTCTTCAGGCCTTAGATTCCTCAGACATTTTCCATTCCTATCATGCCTACCGGAATTCTGGTTTCTCTTTTTCCGATTTGTGTTATTTCCTCCACTTCCTATAGTTGCTGCAGAACTGTTTCCATCCTATTTAACTGCAATATTACCCTAAATCACTTCCTTTGGTTGCTCATCGATGGATTTTTCTTCAATCATACTTGCTTCTTCCAGCCTTAGGAACTGGTTTGTTTTTGGTGGAATTCTTCCATAGTGGTTAGTTTCTTCATTTTAATCTATTTACCGATTTGTATACGAATGAATAGCTTGGACCAAATCCATAAACACCATGTCTTCCTTTGGATTACACACCTCAGTTACCACGATGTTAAACCGGTTCAAGAAAGCTTTCTTTGACTCATTGGGCCCTTGAGAAAAGCCAAACAAGGACATCGTGTCTTTTGGTCGTGTAGTGTGGAATCTAAACTGTTCTAGAAACTTTCTTGCCAAATCATCAAAAGTGGAAATAGACTTTGCTGTGAGTCTTGTAAACTACATGAAAGCGACTCCATTCAAGATGATTGGGAAACACTTACATTGGACGACATCGTAGTTTTAGCTCCATCCATATGCCATTTATATTTAAACAATTGTTGTTTAATATTCGTTGTTCCATTGTATGATCGCATAGTTGGCATGGTGAATTTCCAAGGATATTCTTCTCTCAGAACGTTTGCAATAAAGGAGTTTAACCTAGATCAGAATCCCAGTCTTCATTTTTCCTACCCTTGCTCTCCTCCATTAACCATTTGACCATGTCGACGTTGTACTCTTCGCTGGTGCGTTAATCTACAGGTCGGCTATCATCTTGGCTTGCCAACTTAAGCATAAGTTCTCCATTCTCTAAGGGAACCACTACTGCAGTATTCCGCTGGTTTGCAGTTGGTGTTTCCCTAGAAGTTTGAGCTTCAGCTCCAGCGTTTTTCATTAATACCAGTATTCAATTCCAAGTTTCCACCATCAAGCTGCATATCGCCTTCAAAGTTAGGAATATGCACTGCATTGCCTTCCTGAGGAGTGTTCACCCCAAGATTTATTTTGGCACCGAGTTGTTTTGGCTTGGTACTGACCGGTTTACTTATAGGAGGAACCCGCTACTTCCTCCTACAATATCCCGTGCAACTCTGGCAGTTGCTTTCTTCTGTCTTTGCTTTCTGTCCCTTCGGTTTAGACCAAAAATGGAGGAATTTTCTTATTTTATTATAGGAGAAGTTTCCCTTCTAGTGCTTCTTCTTGTTGTTGGTGGTTGCAAAGTTAGCAACGCATCCATCTTATCCATGAGGGCTTTCTGACTATCAATTTTTTTTTGGTTAAGACCGTTCATAATCTGATTAAACTCTCCTTCAGTAACAACTTCCTATTGAGTAGAAGATCCAGGTAGTGGAATTCCATTGTTTACTTCTGTTTGGTGGGTGTTTGCTTTATCACCACCAACTGTTGCTTCAATAGATCTTTCAGATGTGGATTTTCCTTTCCTTATAGCCATTGGAATAGAAAATCTTCAATTCTTCTATGCAAACTTTCCAGATCTAACTTCTGGATCTTATGCAATCCAAAGTAGAAAGCTAGATCAAAGCCTAGATTCAGTTTTCTCAATAAAAGCACCAAAATGTTGATGCTGAATTTCATTTTATTTCAACTATTATCTGCTAAATCTAAGTCTCACGGGTTCCTTACAATCTATTTTTGAGTGTTAAATAATATAACTAAAGTAGAGAGTCATAAGATTTTATAGTGGTTTGGCAATCTATGGCCTATGTCCGCTTTATAACTTTAATGCTTTTCGATTTGATGTAGTTTGTTTGAGATTACAAGATATCTGAAAGAGAATAAGTCACAAGTGCAAGGGTTAGGCAGATTCTATATCTTAAAATTTCCCAAAGTAACCGCCTTAGCGATTATTGTGTAGAGATAGAAGATGAAGAAAAGGAAGAGCTTTCACGTAGTAATGGCAGAAACTAGATCCTATTTTATTTGCCTCTATGTTTGTATTTATAGAGGTAGAGCAGGTGTTGGATCAGAAGCCTATAAACAATAGAGTCTAGTAGTCAGCCTAGGCTTATACAAGAAAACTCAAAGTCACCCGAGTTGAATAAACAACTCGGTACCGAGTCAAATGACTCAGCACCGAGTCATTTTCGTAATTGGAATGACTCCACCCCTTTTGCACTTCCTTTCTATCTTCGAGCGGATGTGTTTCGTGCATTTTCTCAAGTAATTTGGTTGGTGTTAGTGATAGTTCCTTCATCGCTTGGATTATTTTTCTATTTGAGTTATCTTCTTTCTAAGCCTAATAATGGGTCGTCAAAACCTTATGAAAACACTCAGGCATAGCTATAGGAATATAGAATAGATGGCATGAAGTTAAGGAGCTAATATGGGATAAGAAAATGACTCGGCATCGAGTTAAATAACTCAGCGCTGATTTCCTTAGGCTAGTTTGAAGTGAATTTTTCCCAAGCCTCTTTTTTGCTTCTTTTAAACATACCTGGCAAGTTTCAAGTCATTTTTCCTTGTTTTGATGCTCTAGCTCCTATTGATTTCTACTTGGTTAAAAACCTTGTTAACATGGACTACTTTTCCCATAAATCGCACACCTTCTACCACTATAAATATAAAGATTCCAAAATAAATATGGAAACCTATTTCGTATTCCTTTCTCAGAGTGTTTGGTTTTCCAACTTATGTGCATGAGAGCAAAGGGAAGCTGGATCCAAGATCGCGCAAGTGTATTCTTCTCAGCTATAGGAGAGGAGTTAAGGGGTATAGCTGCAATGTCCTACTACCCAGAAGATTGTTACCGTAGGCATGTTACTTCCAATGAGAAGACTATGTTGGAGGTGGATCCTCCTCCTTTAGTTTATAATGATGTTGAGATGACATATTCATTGTACCACACAAAGTAAATCACCGGACTTCTATAGAGGTACAAATGGTTTTTCCAATGACAACATGGTTGATGAGAGGATGGAGGATTAGACTCGAGATGGAGCTCAAATTCAGGAACGATTAGTTTGAAAGAGGAACAAGCAAAGTTGGCTTAATTTTTTTATGAGATTGAGTATTGAGTATGTTTACTTTGATGACATAGCTACTTAAGCATTGAGTATGATTCATGATGAACCCGAAGACTATAAAGAAGCAATTAGTTCCACCGATGGTTTCAATTGGTTAGTTGATATGGAGAAGGAAATTAATTTTTGCATAAAATAAAAATTTAGGATTTTACACCACTTCCTTCAAGCATGAGAGAAACAGGTGCAAGTGGATTTATATGGTGAAATAATGACTAGAGATATAAGGCTAAATTAGTGGAAAAGGGATACGTTCATGGGAAAGGAGTGGAGTTTCCTGATTATTTTTGCTCGAATTGTCAAACATACTTCTATTTGCATTATTTTGGCATTAGCTACCCACTTCGACTTGGAGTTAGAGCAATTGGATGTTGAGACAACATCTTATGTGACAACCTTGAGGAGGATGTTTCCCTGTAATAATTAAGGAGTTCGCCGAGAGTAGCATACCCGATCATGTTTGTAATCTTAACAAATCTCTTTATGGTTTAAAGCAATCCCTTAGGCAGTGGTATGAGAGATTTTATAAGTTCATGATCTAACGTGGTTTGTCTTAAAGTTTTATGGATCAATGCATCTATTTTAAGAAATATGGTGAAGAGGTTTTTATTATTTCTTTAAGTTAATGATTGTTGATACTTCTTAGAGCATGTCAGAATTTCAAAGTTAAAGGTGGTGCTTAGTAAGAAGTTTGATATGAAAGATTTAGGAAAAGCATAGAGGATTTAAGGATGGAGATTTGGAGGGGTAGAAAGAAAAGAGTTATGAGGCTTACTCAAACTCAATACATCGAGAAAGTCCTATCTCAATTCAGTATAGGGAAGGGTAAATCGAAGGTGGCTCCTTTAGGCTCTCAGTTTCAGCTATCTAAAGATTTGTCCCCTACATCAGATGAAAAAAAGGAATATCGCTAATGTTCCTTACTCTGGTCTAATTAGAAGCATTGTGTATCCTATAGAATGCACAGGTTCCAATTTAGCTCATGTAGTTGGTGTTGTTAACAGATACATGTCTAACTGGGGTAAGACTCATTAACAAGCGGTAAAGTTGATTCTATAGTACTTGAGAGGTACTTCTGATGATGGCTTGTTATTTGGTCAAGTTGGTAATGATATAACCTTTAGGGGTTAATGTGATTCAAATTATGTTAGGAATAAAGATGGTATGAAACTATTTGGGATATGTTTATCACTTGGCATAGGCCTAGTTTCTAGGAGATCCAAGTTACAATCTATGGAACAACCTGAAATTTTTAACGTTTCGAATATTTAGTTTGTTTAAATATTCAGATTTGATTCGAATTTAATAAATGATAAGAAAATCAATTGTTAATAAAACGACTTAATTTTTAATGTATTTTTATTTAAATTATATGATTTCTCCATAATTTTAATTTGAAAAATATTTAAATTTTCGTTTGACGTATTTTTCGACAAACGATTGTATTTTTGAATTTCACAGAATTAGATAACTAGTGTATTTTATTGTTGTTTTGTGATCATATCGCATTTTTGTGTGTAATTGTAATTTTGTTTTTGTCGTTTATGGTTCGTACATGAACGAAATACTATGTGGCGACGTGCTAGAAATTGAAAATTAGCCAAACTTCAACCCTTACTTCTCTTCACTCTTGATTTTTCTTTTCCTTCTCTCTTACATTTTCATCTTCCTATAATCCAAAGAAAATGTCCACCACTTATAAAATCAAAATTGAGTGCTACAATCCACAAAAAACTGTGAAACTCGATTCGTTGAACTCGTATAGGAGAAGCCTTCAAATCTATGTTGGGTTTGTCATGTGCAGTGATGATTTGAGAGGAGTAACATGCTAGGGTGATGCTAGCGTTTAGGATGGTCGGAGCTGGTCGAAACGAAGGACACTATTGCATTGCTCGTGTCAAAGAGCAATTTACCTCAAAATTTCATGGCCTCCAATCACAATGTCAAATCGCGAGATGTAGGAGGAAAGGTGCGGTTGCTAGGTCGCTTTTTAGGAGGGACCATTGAGCATAGCGTCGTGTGGTGTTGGTTGCGGAGAGGATGCCAAGGAGAGCTCGTAGGAAGAAATGGAACGTTGTTTCATTGAATGTGGAGGGAGTAAACGAAGAGAGAAGTTACTGGAATTGGGTTTGGATTTTTATCAGCATGCACGAACATGTAAAGAGGTGGGAAGAAGTTTAGTTTAGGGGAGAAGGTTTATTAAGTGATTAATTTGGGTAATTAAGTATTTAAAGAATATTTAATCTTAAAACTTACAAAATGAACAAGTTTCTCAAACGAGGTCCAATTGAGATATGGTCTTTTACATTGTGCTTATAGGAGCATTATCTACATGCTCAAATAGATTTTGTTGAGTTTGGGGGCAAGTGGAATTTTGAGCTAAAATCAAAAGTTGTTTGATTTTCGATCAAACCAGAACGTTTAAGCATCCACTGGAATTTTGGTGAGTTAACTCACCTCTGATTGAACAATATATGATATATAATATATACAAATTATTGTTTTCGTCTTTGAATTATTTATTGATTTGGTGCAGTTGAATATTCGCTTTGAAAAGTGAATGACATATAAAATGAAATATATGGAATTTTGTAGAGGAATCCAGATTCCTCACCACTACTAATTTTAGAATTTAGTTATACACTTATGTTATGAATTGTTGGATGTCAAAGTTTAGTAGTTTGGCCATATTGGATGTGACATCAATATATGTTAAAAGTTGAACCTTTTTAGCAATAAAGGTAATAAAGCATTGGTTAAGTGCTATGTAGTCATTGGTCTCATTGTAGTATTTTAGAAATACTATTAATTGTTGTTTTGATTTGAAAATGATTTTTATTTGGAGAATGATTTTAAATGTGACTTTTGGATTTTCTGTGATATTTTATTTAGAAAGAGTTTTTGAACTTCTCTGTTTTACTCCAACCTTTTTGGAAATGTTTGAAAAGTATTTTAGGAAGAAGTTATTTTATAGAAAAGTAATATAACAACAGATGTTTATTTTTAAGAAAAACGGGAATTTATCTTTTATAATAAAGTAATAAGTAATTCTGTTTTAAAAGAAGATCAAAATATTTTGGAATAAAATATTTACGAAACGTTTTATATAAAATATTGTATTGAAAGATAGATTTATAATTGATGTTTTAACTAAAAGAACATATATTTTAAATGATATTTTATAAAAGGGAACTTAATATCATTTTTATAAACTGAAATAATAAATCACATTTGTGAATTTATAGTAAATATCGTTTTATGGAAAGTATTTGTTCCAATCTTGTAATATGAGATTTGGGACAAGTATAGGAGACTTAAAAATTAGAATGAATGTATAAAGAAGTTTTATAAGAATTTTTATAATGAAATTTTATAAATGAATTTGGAGATGTATAAAAGGATTTTTATATATGAATTTGGAGATATATAAATGCAGTTTTATTGTAATACGAAATTTGGGACAAGTACAAGAGATTTAAAAATTAGAATGAATTTGAATAAGTTTTATAAGAATTTTTATAAAGGAGTTTTATAAAAGAATTTGGAGATGTACAAAAGGAGTTTTATAAATGAATTTGGGAATTTATTAAAGGGCTAGTAAATGTAAAAGTTATTTAAAAAAAAGAATTTTATAAAAGGAACGAGATTTGATTTCTATAAACGATCGTTTTAAATTATGATGGTATGGAAAGTATTCTTTCCATACTTAACACCAAATTCTGATGTATGGGAACTCGTCTCTATCTTAAGAATTAAGAATTTATGTCGAGACAAGGATAGTACGCTAACTTGTCCGACTACATTATTAATTAAGGGATACTACATGTTTGAAATCGAAAAGTTGGGGGAAGTACACTCGGTCTAATTTCCATACTATCCATTTATTTACACCAAAAGGAAAGTGGTTTTGGTTTAGAGTAACAATGTTTTAAATGACATTTGTTTTGGCCTGGTTAAATATGATTTTGGAAAAGGGGAAAATATTTTCTAAGTATTGAAAATGTAGTGTTTTGTGAATATACTTATACTATTGCTATAAGTATATGGAAAAGTTTTCTTAGTATTGAAAGTGAAATTTTTTTGTGAGTGTACTTATACAGTTGAGATAAGTATATCAACATTTTCAAGGGTTGAAAGTGTAGAGAGGGTTTGCGAATATATCTTTGTAAATGAATTTTGATACAAGTGTTTACAAAGTGGTTTTAATTAATGAAAATATTAATTAAAGAGGCTTAGTAGTTGCTTATATGCTTAACCATGCTTGGTTTCTGTGTGAAATTAAATTTGTGATTTGAATTGTTTTTTATTTGATAGTTAAATAACCGACTATCAAATCTTGGTCAGTTTTAACTATCGTTGCCGATTCGGAAAGACCAGGATCAGATATATTATTCGAAACCACTTTGAACCAACATAAACATTCGAATTCGAAACATCTTGAAGATGATCGAAGATGAAGTTCTTTGAAGTGCAAGGGATACTTGCTACTAATCCCAAGGATATAGTAGAAGTAGTGCCCTCGGCTTTTTCAGTCGTTGAACAACTTGTACGGATGAATGCTGGCATTACATTGTTGGCTGAATGACAGTGTTAACATTCCAAGTTGGATTTGCTAAATGGTAAACATAGCCTCAGACCTCACAACTGGTAATGACTGAAAAAGGGACATGCCTCGGGGCTAAGTAGGTTGCTCCTATTAGGGTATGATCGTTGCTTGATCTAGATCGGTATTTATAGATTTATGTATGCTTGCGACTTAGTGAAGTTGTTGGCTAGCAACCAAGGGGCGATCATATTCGGTACTATCCAAAAAGGGGTAGGCTGGTCCTGAGTAATAAAGGTGCAAATGTTTAATAGCCTCGGTACATTTTCTCTAAAGGTGTATTGTATGGAAGGTAGACCCTTACCTTTTCATTGTGTGGAATCCAATCTCTAAAATGTGCTTTTCAGACTTAGTTGTATTTTTAATATGCTGGAATGCAATTAATGTAACCATTTCGGCTATGATTCAATATTTAGTTTAAACCCTAGACATTATTATAATATCATAAGATTCCCTATAAATTGGTTTGGTTATCGTAAGGTAAAAACCTGTCCGTGTTTATGTGCAGCATGGTCTTGTGAGATATCTTTATTTTGGAAGGGTTTATAACATTAAAAATCCATACGGTTTATGTTTTTCAAGCTGGTTTACCAGACTGATCCGGCCATTATTTTCTTATAATGTCGGGTCGGCCCGAGCATATTTTTAGATTTAGTTATGGATGCTTTGGAACTTTAGGAGACTAGATGGATGCCTCCAAGACGTATTTACATATCTTTTTTCCACTGCATTTGCTCTTTTGTATTTGTTAGCATTTGCAAGAACAGGTTGTTATAACTGTCCAAGCTGATGATAGATAGTTACTATAATTGATGAATGTATATTACACTTTTCTTTTGTATAGGTTTGTTATATATTATATATTACTCATCACGATGTGAAATTCCGTTCAGTCTTTTTTTTCTTCTATCAACAATATATCTTTTCAACACTTGGATGCTTAGCACATGAATACTGGGAATGTATTAGTGTCGATTTTTAAGGGTCGAAAAAGTGGTTCATTACACATATTATCAAAGCTTAGGTTGAGCGAACACCTAGGCCTTAGTGGGGTAAACTCATTAGACATATGGTTAGTAACACCCTAGAATTAGTTAAGTGTATATATACGAGTGCATATTTATTAGTACTATAAAAATGTTTTATATTGTGTTGATTGGTCTATTGAGTGGCTTATAGATTCTGGTCAAAACGAGTAGCTAACGTATTGATAGAGATCTCTAAACACTTGAACAAGGCAAACCGATATAGTATTGTTTTGAAATTTGGTAAATGCAATAATTTATCTAGATTTTTATTTATATATAAAGGAATAATTATTGAAAATTGATATAGTTATTTGTGATGTGTTTGTTTGTTAGGAAATAATAATATTCAATTTTTATCATTTGTTGTTTGATTAGTTGTGCTCAACCAGTTTATGAGCAGATTTACCTTTTCTACATGGGTTGAGTAGATAGTAACTATGGGTACATTGAAATGAACAACTTATGAATTAAGTTTTACATTTTGACTATAAGGCGTTCGGTGATAAGGTTGGACTAAAGTTTAAATTTAATAAAAGTTGTTTATTATACTTTTAAAGAGAGGTAAGATATTTAAAGGTAAATATTTTTGGAATGATTTTATATAAGTACAATTTATAAATATGGTGTATAAATAAAAAGGATTTAAAATTTCAAAATTTGAGAACTCAAATCCTGATGTTTTTGAAAATTGTTTTCAAAGCTTAGAGAAAATAATAATAATATTATGTAAAAGTATTTATGAATAGAAATATCCTAAAAGGATTTTAAAGGAGATAGAAAGCACTGAACTCACTTCTATCACCGGAAAATAATTCGGGTGATGACTGTGGCAATATTGACGATTACTTTGAGTTTTTAAGTGAGGGATGGCTACCATGGTTATTTGCTAAAGAGTTGTTTTGATAAAATAGATCTTCATATAAAAATCTCAAAAGTATGATTTGCTATACATAAGGAGATATGTATATTATTATATCAAAATATTTTGAAACAAAACTTAGTGTTCAGTTCTCAATTTTTTCTAGGTTATTTTGTTGGGTTCATGTTTGCTATGCATTAAGGCAGTTTGATGTGTGTATCTTATTATAATATATTGTTTGGTAATTTTCATTTGTTGAAGGAAAATGGAATTTTCGATGATATTGGATAGTTGAAAACTTCCAAATTAGCTGAGAACTTAAACCTAAGTGTTTATGTGTAAATATAAGAAAACAAGATTTTGTAACTTACAAATTTAAGGAGATAGTGAGTTAAAACAAGTTTTAAATTTGTTAACCATCCCGGTTGAGTAAAAAAAATGTAAAATGAATGTGATTTAAAATGCAAAGATAGTTAAGAAATCGAAAAATAAATATTTTAGTTGTACGTCGACATTTTGTTCGCATAACTGTTTTGATCTAGATCCGAGTACACGATTTTGATGTGATTTACACTAGTGTGAACAAGAATTTTTCACTCAATTCTTGATGGGAAATACTTGATACGGATTCTTGATATGATTCTGAAGTTTTCTATCATAGTATGTAGCTATGTAAGGAAAAAAGAAGTTTCTAATCAAGGAATATGATTGGTGTTCGCAGTAGAGAAGTTGAGCGAGCGATACTAGTTCGAAAGTGGTATTTGTGCGATCGAGCAAGTGATCGAATTTGATATTGCATACGGATGACATATGTACATCATACAGGCTTTAATGTAATTGTATGCTTTTTACTTTAAAAATGTAAGCTATATGGTTTGATGGTATTTGTAAGTGAGATTCAAGTACATGGAAGCAAAGACTTGCTAGTCGCTTTTGGTTTCATGAGTAAAGTTTGATTACTTAACAAATGGGTAAATGTTTATTGCTTAACATATGAGTTTGCTATGTGTCATACATACTCTATAAGGTATATCATAAGTATATATTATAGTTGTGTGGTCTCCAGATATTAGAGGTCCTAGATGTAGGATCGATTTCACCCTAGAGTGAGGAGGGGGGTGAATAGGGTGATACTACTAATAATAAAAATTAACGCAGAAATATATATAATAACTGCAACACAGATAATAGAAGAATAATAAAACTAGAAATAGAACAACATAGATTTACCCAGCTTTGTCAAAACCCTGCCTACGTGCTGCCCCTAAGGTTTCTACTAGAAACTAAGTAGTCAGATGCTTACACACATAAACTTACGACACCCGCTATTGACTAACCTAACTCTACGCTCAAAACCTTGCCACAACTCAGCCTCTGAGTTGCGAATTCTTGAAGTACACTACCGTAGTTCGTCAACAGCTTAAAAATTAGAGTTTTAAAAACAGTAGAAGTAATTTAAACAAATAAAACAATTTAAACCCTTACCCCAAAAATAGGTCGGCCCAAATTATAACTTAAGAAAATAAAATTTGTATCCCTTTGTGTTTTCTTCAGCCTGTAACTCTTTAGTCCATGTCGTTCCTTTTTGCGATTTAGGGTTTTGTAATTTGAAGCGCGTATTCAAATCAATTGCTGGTCGTTCCACAATTGGCTTCAATGCTTCTTCAATTTGGCTCACGGTCACTTTCAATTAATCGAGTTTGAATCAATGCTTTGAAGCGGTACATGAATTGCCTTTTATTTATTGTGATTATGCTTGACTTGATTTGCTTTTGAACTCGATTTCAATTCGAGTTATTGGTTTGTGATTTTCTTCAATGAATTGCTCTGGTATTTTATTTTTGCTTGAACTTGAATGCTTCTGCCGATGATGATGATTGGGTTTAAATAGGGATGAAAGCCCTATAACTATGTTCGTATATTTCGTTTGAATTCTTCACGTTGTTTACACTTGTCCGTTCGATTTTGCTTGAGTGCTTGTGATTAATCTTGAATTGTTCAGTTTATCACCGGTTGAATATGTTTCGATATATTTGGATTTGCTTAAACACATTTGAATTCCTCTGTTCTTTACTACCAATGACTCGTTTAATATTTCATTCGCTATTCCATATGACTCTGATTGTATATCTCGGCCTTGACTTTGTTAAAACTGTAACTAATAGTTACAATGCTGCTCCATTGTTTTTGCTATGTATTCATGTATATACATACATATATGTATGTATGTGTACAATTTGATGCTAAACTTGTTCATATGCACTTGTAATCTCTGAACTATTGGCACTTTTATGTGTGAATGTTATGCTTTGTCCTTGCTGTGAGGTTCCTGCTTCTGGAATGACCTTTGTTAGTTTGCATTTATTTCGAGTCATTTCTATTTTCTCCGTTTCATGTTTATATCTGGTTCCTGAGTATTGTTTTGAGTTGAACTGTTTTGTTTCATTCAGTTTGATGTTATATGTGATCCTTGAGTTGAAGTCCAGTCTGGTTTATATTGGTCTTCATGCTGCACTGCATGTTGTTATGTGGTTCCTCCGAGTTGCTGCCTTGTACATGCCTCGTGCTTCACTTTGCTATAACTATTCAGTTCACCACTTTGATTTAACTACACTGGCCTGGTCTTGTTTTCACTTGAACATTTTGATTTGGGACTTCATGTTACATCTCTTTTGTTCACAATTGCTTGTGTTGATATACTTGGTTGTCTATTTTGAAGTCTGCATGCCAGTATGCACTCTGCTCTTGTAGTCTTCTTTGATGCATGTTGTTCTAGTCCCACTTCATTTCGATTGCATTGCATCATGTGCTTCATGTTGTCTGGAATTGTGATGGTTTGTTAGGTATGTCCTTCGTTTTCCTTGATCACCATATATACTTGAAGTCTTGTTCTGTTCTTGTGTGGTTCCACTTGAATAGCTTCGAATTAAATCGTCCAGTTGCATGCCTCTGTTGTATATTTGGGCTTGGAGTCTCTTGCATTTGCCTTGTACTGGTTCCATGTTTGCATGTACATTTTGTTTATTTGATGATCTTGTTTAAGAGTTGCTGAATCCATGAAGCTACATGTTGCTTTCTAAACTAAACTGCTACATCTTCTGTTTCATATGTTTGTCACTGAATATATGCATGTATGAACATGCATGTATATATGTATACTGTGATGAAACCTTTGTATATGTATGTGTTTGCATTATTTTCGAACTTCGACATTGCCTTTTATCTGACCATATGCATATGTATACATATGTTACTTGTTGTGGCCAGACCTGTTTTCATGTGCTTGGGCGATGATGGTCTGAAGTCTTTGTGTATTGCACCTGAGTTGAATCCAGCCTCAGCTCGGGTTGGACCTTATGCTCACCTGTCCCTGTAGTTTTATCAAGTGTATATCGGTATGCACGGCCTTGTGGCATGTATAGTGATACACTGTGCATGTCACAAGTAGTTCGTGTAAAATGAATTCAAAATAAATATGATGAAGAACAACCCAAATAAATAAGGCAAATAATTTTCAAAAACACACATTTTATTTTACACTACAATTTTTTTCCTTTTATTAATTTTACTGTATTAGTGTTTATTTTACAGATAATTCAGATGCTGGAGTCAATCTGGAATAGAGTTGAAGATAAATACGAGTGAATGAGTGATTTGTAGCGAGGTGAACATTGTAAATTGAAATTTGTGATGTAATCGAAATTGTATTGTAATTGAAAAAATATATATGTAGTGAGAGCTCAAATTTGTACTATTCAAAATTGTAATAAAATATTCGTTTGAATAAAATATTTGTTTGAATTTTGAATTTTGTTTTATTTATTTTATTCAATAAATATTTATTTAATTATGCGAAAAATAAAATAATGCAATAACAAATACATTTAAATGAATAAATATGTTTATTATCATCAAACAAAAAACATATACTAGCATTTTCAACATTAGATATGGGCTTATATTGAATTTGTGACTTTTTCGGATCGAGCCGCACAAATGAGGTGCTATCGAAATTTTGCATAACTTAGAGGATTTCATAAGCTTAATAACTCATTTTAATAATAAGTTGATTTCAAGTCTAAGGGTGTGAAGCATTTCTTTTTCCTTTAGGAATTTCGGGGATGCAATTCTTTTAAGGGGGGAAGAACGCAACGATCTGGATTTTTTAACGTTTCGAATAGGAATATTTAATTTTTTAAATATTCAAATTTGATTCAAATTTAATAAATAATAAGAAATCAATTGTTAATAAAACGAAATAGTTTTTAATGATGTTTTTTATTTTAATTTATAGGTTTTTTCATAATTTTTAATTTAGAAAATATTTAAATTATCATTTGAAGTATTTTTAGCAAATGATGGGATTTTTAAATTTTCATAGAATTACATAACTAGTATATCTTATTGTTGTTTTGTGATTGTATCATATTTTTGTGCGCAATCGTATTTTTGTGCGCAATCGTATTTTTGTTTTTGTCGTTCGTGGTTTGTACGCGAACGAAATGCTGTTTGGCGACGTGCCAGAAATTGCAAAATAAACCAAACTTCAACCCTTATACTTTTCTTCCTTCATGACTTTTCTTTTCCCCTCTCTTTCATTTTCAACTTCTTGTAAACCAAATGAAAATGTCCTTCTTCTTAAAATCAAATATCGAGTGCTACAATCCATTAGAAGTCATGAAACTCAATTCGTTGAACTTGTATAGGAGAGGGTTTCAAATCTATGTTGGATTTATTGCACATGGTAATGATTTGAGAGGAGAGTCGACGTATTAGGGACGATGCTAGGTTTTGAGATGGTCAGAGCTAGGGGCAGAGTTGGTTAAAACGAAGGACATTATTGCGTTGCTCGTGTCAAAGAGCACTTTTCCCCAAAATTTCACGGCTTTCGATCACACATGTCAAATCATGACATGTAGGGGGAAGGTGTGATTGCCAGGTCGCTTTTTGGGAGGGGTTGTTGAGCTTAACGTCATGGTGTTATTTGTGAAGAAGATGCGAAGGGTAACGCGTAAGAAGAAACGACATGTGGTTTCTTTGAACATGGTGGGAGTAATCGAAGAGAGAAGTTACTGGAATTGGGTTCGTGTTTGTATCAGCGTGCATGAACATGTATGTGGGTGGGAAGAAGATTTGATTTAGGGGAAAGGTTTATTAAGTGATTAATTTGAGTAATCAAGTAATTAACAAATATTTTAATCTCAAAAACTTATAAATTGAATAACTTTCTCATGTAAGGTCCAATTAAGATATGGTCTTTTGCTTGCACTCCTAGGAGCATTATCTATGCGTT
Source organism: Allium cepa (assembly GCA_030765085.1). Lineage (NCBI taxonomy): Eukaryota > Viridiplantae > Streptophyta > Magnoliopsida > Asparagales > Amaryllidaceae > Allium > Allium cepa. The sequence continues at coordinate 212,891,014 of CM060934.1, forward strand.
GGAACTGATTTCATTGAGTTTGGAGCAACTGGAATTTTAAGCTAAAATCGAATGTTGTTCGATTTCAGATTAAACCAGGACGCTTAAGTGTCCGTTAGAATATTGGTAAGTTAACTAAACCTCTAATTAAACAGTATATGATGTACGGTAGATACAAATTATTATTTTCATGTTTGAATGATTTATTGCTTTGTTTTGGTTGAATATCCGCTTTGAAAAGCGGATGACATATAAAATGAAATATAGGGAATTTTGTAGAGGAATCTGGATTTCTCACCATTGCTGATTTTAAATTTTAATTATATACTTATGTTATGAATTGTTGAATGTCAAAGTTTGGTAGTTTGGCCATATTGGATGTGACGTTGATATTTGCTAGAAGTTGAACTTTTTTAGCGATATAAGTAATAGTAACATTGGTTGAGTGCTATGGTAGCTATTGACCTTATTATAATATTTACTATCAATTGTTACTTTGATTTGAAAATGATTTTTATCTAAAGAGTAATTTTAAATGCGACTTTTGGATTTTCTATGATATTTTATGTAGAAAGGGTTTTTGAACTTCTCCGTTTTACTCCAACCTTTCTGGAAATGTTTAAATGAATTTTGAGAAGTATTTATTCTATAGAAAAGTAATATAATAACAGATGTTTATTTTTAAGAAAAGAGGAATTTATCTTTTATAATAAATGGGTCTGTTTTAAAAGAAGAGAAATATTCTGGAATAAAATATTTGTGAAACATTTATATAAAATATTGTATAGAAAGATAGATTTGCAAATGGTGTTTTGAAATAAAAGAATATGTTTTTAAATGATATTTTATAAAAGGGAAATTAATATCTTTTGATAAATTAGGATAATAAATCACATTTGTGAATTTATAGTGATACATGGAATGATCGTTTTATGGGAAGTATTTGTTCCGATCTTGTAATAGGAGATTTTGGATAAGTATAGGGGAATTTAAAATTAGAATAAATTTATAAAGAAGTTATAAGAAGTTTTATAAATGATGTGGAGATGTATAAAAGGAGATTTATAAATGAATTTGGAGATGTATAAAAGGAGCTTTTAATAAATGAATTTGGAGATGTATAAAACGAGTTTTATAAATGAATTTGGAATTTATTAAAGGGGTTGTAAATATAAAACAGATTAATAAAAAGGAATTTTACAAAAAGAATGAGATTTAATTTCCATAAATGACCGTTTTAAATTATGGTGGTCTGGAAGGTATTCTTTCCATACTTAACACCAAACTCCAAGATATGAGAACTTGTCTCTACCTTGAGAATTAAGAATGTATGTCGACGCCGACTCATTTCTTGACCTCAAATCTACCGACCAACTTCATATGACCTATTCCCTACTTCCCTAGGTTGTGCCTAAGCGTTTTCATGAGATTTTGATGACCTACATCAAGTTTGAAGAGAGAACAACCCAAATAGCAAAGCAAGCCAAGCGATGTAGGAAATATCACCAAAGTCAACCAAATTACAAGAGAAAAGGCACAAAACACATCCATTCGAAAATAGGAAGGAGGGAGAAAAGGAGCGGAGTCACTTCCGTATAAGAAAATGACTTGGTACCAAGTCATTTGACTCAGTACCGAGCGATTTATTTCACTTAGGTGACTCCGAGTTTTCTTGTACCACTTTAGCCAGGCTACTAGACTCTGCAGATAGTGGGCTTACAACCCAATACTTCCTCTACCCTTATAAATATAAACCATAGAGCAACCAAAATAGGATATGGTTTCTGCTATCACTACATGGAAGCTCTGCCTCTTCTTCATCTCCTTTATCTACATAATTACCAAGATAACTATTTTAGGTAGTTCCAAGACTTAGAATCTGTCTAACCCTTATATTAGCGACTTGCTCTCTCTCAAATCTCTTGTAATCTCAAGAAAACTATATCACATCTATAAGCAACAAAACTATAAAGGCCATAGATTGCCGAACCACTGCAAAATCTTATGTCTCTCTTTCTTATTTTTGTTTTTTACTTTTATTTCAACCATGATCTACTATATCTAGGTCTCATAGGTTCTCTAAAATCTATTCTTAAGTGTTGATCCATTTTTGCATCAACATTTTAGTGCTTTCACTGAGAAAACTGAATCCAAGATTAGATCCACCTCTCTACTTTGGATTGGACTGATCTAGAAGTTAGATCTGGAAAGCTTACTTGGAGAAATTAAAGATTTGCTATTCCAATGGCTCCAAGGAAAGTAAAATATGTATCTAGAAGATCTATAGGAGCAACGGTTAGTAGTGATGAAGCAAACACCCACCAAACGGAAGTAAGTAATGGATATCCACTACCTGAATATTCTACTCAATAGGAGGTTATTACTAAAGGAGAGCTTAATCAGATTATTAATGATCTTAACCAAAAATTTACTAATAGTTAGAAAGCTCTTGTAGATAAGATAGATGCGTTGTTAACTTTACAACTACCAACAATACGAAGAACTAGAAGGGAAACTTCTCTAGCAATAAAACAAGAAAATTGCTCAATTTCTGGCCTAAACCGGACGGATAGAAAGCAAAAATAGAAGAAAGCAACTGCCGAAGTTGTAGGAGGAAGTAGGGGTGTTCCCCTTGCAAGGAGACAGATTGGTACTGAGCCAAAACAACTTGTTACTAACCCAAAATTTTGGATGAACACTACTTAAGAGGGAGATGCATTGTCGGTTTCAGACTCTAATGACGAAGTGCAGTTGGATGATGGTGATGTTGGGTTGAATACTGGCATTAACAGACAAAACATTGGAACTGAGTTCAAACTATCACGGCAAGACCAATCAGATGCCAATAGAACTCTGCTGGAGTGGTTTTCTTGAAGAATGGGGAACCTAGACTTCAGCCCGCAAGCCAAGATCGTTTGCAGAGCCAAACACTTAGTGTATCCCTGGCAGTCGACTTACAGGTTACCGCGCCAGCTGGCTAGGAGTACATAGCTGACATGGTCAAATGGTTAATAGAAGTATGTAGAGGTAGGAAAGATGAAGATTGGGGTTCCACACCAAGTACAACACCATTTACTTAAAAAGGTTCTGAGAGAAGAATATCCCCAAAAGTTCAACATGCCAATAATGCCATCCTACAACGGAACTACTGATCCTAGACAACACATACTCAAATATGAATGATATATGGATAGAGCATGAGCTACGGATGTTGTTCACTACAGATGTTCCTTATCTTCTTAGAAGGAGTCATTTCCATGTGGTTTACTAGGCTCGCACCGAAGTCTATTTCTGCTTCGATTATTTAGATAAGAAATGTCTAGAATAATTCAGGCTCCATGCTGCCCAACCAAAGGATGTGATGTCCTTATCTAGTCTGTCTCAGGGACCCAAGGAGTCTCTAAAAGCTTTCTTGAACTGATTCAATGTCATTGTTATGGAAGTTAGCAATTCGAAGGAGGATCTTGTATTTATGGCCTTGGTCCAGGTCATTCACCAGGATATAGATTTGGTAGATGGCTAAAGATGAAGCAACCCAATACGATGGAAGAATTTCACTGAAAGGCAAATTAATTCCTGCAATTGGAAGAAGCAGGACTAGCCAAAAGAGAGGTTGTGATGAACAACCAAAGGAATTAATCTAGAGAAATGTCGCAGTAAATGTTGGAAACTCTAGTAATTAGAAGAGAAGTCAAAACTCTAGTAACAAGTGTAACAGGAACGCAAAACGTCCAAAGAACTTCAGATTGGAAGATTACATGCCCTTGAGTGATACAAAAGAGAATACATATCTTACTACTTAAGAAATGGAGCAATATAAGAAGCCACCCACGAGGGAAGTGACGAAGCAGGAGAAACATTGTGGGAAATACTGTCACTTTCATGAAACGCACATGCATAACTCTAATGAATGCCGACATATAAAAAATTTGATCGAGGAGCTGATAAGGGAAAACAAGCTCTAGCGGTACATTAGGAAACCACAAAATGGCGGAGAAACTGCAAGACCCTAGGGTCTACCTGCTCAAGGAAAACTGCCTTGACCCAGGAAAGAGGGGCCCAGGTGAGCTAATGAAAGACTGATAGGAACATAACCTTCAAGCTAGCTGATTACACAAGATTGAAGCAACAACCTAAGACAATACTATTTCATTCATCTTTATCTAATTTCCTTTCGCAAATCAGCCTCCTAGAGATAATGGGGGCATAGTAAATAGGCAGGACTTGCTAATTCTTCCGTCTATGAATATAGTCATCTTCTTAAACCAATGGAACCGTGCTCTTGCAAGTAAAACTTCTGTGACACATAACCGACATCACAACAAGAAAATGCTCCTCCATCCCTAAATAAAGGACGAGGAGTGTTGACACATAACCGCCAGATCGACGGGTCGTATCAATCTCCAACCTTCTAAGAACGGGTGTTGTCCTAAGACAGGAAATGTTGGGAAGGTCATACCGCTAGATCGATGGGTCGTATCGATCCCCAATCTTCTAAGAATGGGCATTGGCCCAAGACTTAAAACATAAGGAAGGTCGTAACCGTTGACAGGTTGTATCGATCCCCAATCTCTAAGGACTGGCATTGTTCCAAGACTGGCAACGTTGAGAAGGTCAAAACTGCCGAGTCAATGAGGAAAATCAACTTAAACTACCAGATTGATGGGGAAAATCGATCTCAACCTTCTAAGAACGGGCGTTGTCTCATGACTGGCAAAGTCAGGAAGGTCATAACCACTGGATCAATTGGTTATATCGATCCCCAACCTTCTGAGAACAGTTGTTATCCCAAGACTGGCAATGTAGGAAAGGTCATAACCACAGAATCGAAGGGTCGTATCGATCCCCAACTTTTTGAGAACAAGCATTGTCCCCAAAATTGGCAACGTCAAGAAGGCTATAACCGTCGGATCGATAGATCATATCGACCCTAAATATTTTGACAATTGGCGTTGTCCCAAGATTGGCAACGTCGAAAAGGTAAAAATCGCCAAGTCTATGAGGAAAATTGACTCAAACCACTAGATCGATGGGAATAATCGATCCCAACCTTTTGAGAACTGACGCTGCTCCAACAATGTCAAAAAGGTCAAAACTGTTGAGTCGATGAGGAAAATCGACTCAAACCACCTGATCGATGGGTCGTATTGATCCCGTGCCTTCTAAGAGCCAAAGTTGCTTTGGCAATGTTGGGAAGGTCCAAATCGAAGGACCGACGGGTCATATCAATCCCATACATTTTGAGAACTGGCATTTCTCCGGCAACGTCAGAAAGGACCAAAACCAATAGGTCGTTGGTCACATCGACCCCTTAGCTTCTGAGAACCGACGTTGCTGTAGCCATGTCAGGAAGGTCCAAACCCATAGTCACATCAATCCCCTACTTTTTCCGAAATGGTGTTACCCCTACAATGTCAGGAATAGAAACTAATTTCTTGGAAGTTGTTGATGCTGGATACTGGAAGGAGCACACCATTGCCCAGAGATAGGCGATGATGGATCTAGAATCAAATTTCCGATGCACCAGTTTCTAAAGATAGAAGCAGGTGCTCGATTGAGTTCTCAAACTCTAGCTTGCAAGAATCCAGTATAGCTCAAAGACTGACAATGTCTGTAGGGAATAACCTGTCTTTTAGAAATTTGGTGCTGCTCGAAGATAGGTAATGCTAAGAAGGACAAACACAACTTTCAAGAATCCAGCATAGCCAAAGGTATGCGACATATAGAAATAACTTGTCTTTTAGGAATATGATGCCGCTCGGAGACTAGCGACGTAAAGAAGGACAACCCCCAACTGTCATAGATTCGTCACAGCCTAGATTTTAGTCGCACTTGAAATAATCAGCCACGTAGAGATCGATCAGGTACTTCGACTCCTGCTTATAGTAAACCAGTTCTTTTTCGAAGACAGACAATGGCAAGCACAAAACCCTTGGAATTAAGAAACTAAACCATCAATTCCCGAAGATTGAAACCTATGAATAAGGGGATATCTGCAACAACGCTATTGACCCAGCAAAATACATATGTCCCGGAGTAAGCAAGGTTAATTGTCATAGATTCAAGACAAGCACCACCGAACTTTGCCGGTCCATGATCAGGATGGGAAGAGCATGGTCGTACTAGAGGGAATGTAACGACTTGCCTTATAGTGTTTAATTTTCTGCAAGTCCCTGGAGTTTGGCACTTAGGAATAACGGGTTCTTCAAATGGAATTCAGATTGCAAAAAAAATCGATCGAAGGAAATTCGACCCTGCACGAATAAGAATAACCATGCAATTGGTTAAGCAACGGCCCTACATTGCCAAAAGGGAGCACTTGACGGCTATAAACAAAGCTAAGTAATGGAAACACTTAAGAATCTCATCATTCTAGAATCTGACACTGCTCGAAGGTTGGCAATATCAAGTGGAAATCCACAGAGTTGATTCATTCATCTGCAAGTTTCCATAGAGTGAAACTGATTCGTAATCAAGATCTCAACACTGGGCTTGGAAGAATTTACTATGAAAAAAGATGACGGTGACGCTTCTTTTTAATACATACATCTAGCATGACATTGGCTGATGATGTCAACTTGGAAGAATTCGATCGCAGTCAAGGAATTGAAAACATTAAAAACTCAGCTTGGAATCAAATAGCAAAATCACTGATTCTCGAGATAAGAACAACCACGGAATTAGCTAAATCAAGCTATGTCATAGTTCTGAATAGAGATATGTAATATAATATGCCAAAATGACTATAGGGGTATTATTTACATGAACATAGTCACGGTAAATAAATAGGTTGAACATGAACGTAGGAGATGCAACAATAAAATGCAATGCTTGAAATCGAGCAATTAAACCACCCATTCCCAGAGATAGAGGCTAGTGTGTAGAATGGACTCTAGAAACTGCAAGGGAAGGGGAGTCAACATTATCGATATGCACCCACTGGTTAGGAAAAAAACAATATATACTATCCTTGCAATAGACTACAGGTGGCGAAGCAGATTTGCTTTCCATGACCATGGTGAAAAAAGACAAACAGACTAATGGAAGTAATGAGCCAAAAGTTCTTGATACTGAGAGGAACCTCTCCATACTGAAAGGCTGAGAATTGAGTCATTGATGTGCCAGTTTTCAGAGATAAAAACTGGTGCATGATTGGAATTTTAGCCACAACTTACAGGAACCTACAGTCGTCTTGAGATTGGCAAAGTCAAGAAGGTGTAATCACCAACCTTCATGAATTTTGTTATTCCCCAAAAATAGAAAGCTTCAAGGAAGGATAATCGGAATCGAATAATATGTACGCTAGTTCTCGTAGAATGAAATTATGCCTGATCAAACTTTAAAATTGGCATTGGCAACCAATAAGGACATGCTAGATAGAGGATAATTGAAGATAGTTGCGAAAAATTGGAAACAGGTACCATTAGACTTTTTCTTGATCTAAGATCGGGATTGGGGAAGTCAATTAGACAAAGGGACAGTCGGATAATTTGCCCTACATGTTTACTCACAGTAATGCTTGGACTTGTGTTAAAGGAACCCTATCGATAGGATTTAACTCAAAATAGAAACATATAACCGAGGAATAAATATTGTGGATAATGTCCCTAACGATAGGGACTAGGGTAGAGCTTGAACTATTTGCAATGATAGTTGGTCGAAATGAACAAGACCAAACACGAGTAGGAATGGATATGGAGTTCGTTAAATGATGTCCCTATTTCATCATGCAGAGCACTTTTGGCAACTGTATGCATGGCCGAATAAAGGAACATAACCAAAGAAATTATTGGGATTATGTTTATCTGCACAAAGTTGAGAGACACAACAAAGGCCGCTCCTACGTAAGCACGACAGACTGACAAGCCAACAAGCTTTGAGGAATCCATGCTTGCTCCTCCCTTTTTATCCAAGACTCTTAAGGCCATGTGCTCATTTAGACGAGGAGCAGATTTAATAACAGCTCTATAAGAGCAACAATGCCTTGCAACTCAACCATAATCAATCCTCCTAGTATGACAAGAATTAAAGGTGAAGCCTAAGCTGTGAAGGATCTAGCTTTTGAAAGAGTGGAAGTTCCTTCACCAAACTAAAGACAGAATGACCAGAAAGTCATTCTAAATAATAAAATTTGGCGTTTAACACTACCTGGTACATTTTACTTTGAATAATATTCCCGTATGACTAACACCCAGAATCCAAGGGAAGCCAATGCATGTTGACTAGACGGACTCTTAGTGTTGACCGGGGCAAGTGTAGTGTGTTATCTATGCAAAGCGTGTCTAGTGTCCCGAACACCACGAACAGACCATCCTATATAGCTAGCTCGCTCGTACTAGAAATCGAGTCATGTCATAATTTAATATTATCTTTTTTGGGACTTACCTATTATCGATGGGAAATCGATAATGGAGCCACTATCTAGAGTGATGTGGAAAGCATTTCTTTTTCAGCAACACAAGGAGTGCAGCAATAGGAAAAGCATAGCGATGGAATCTTCCAACACGATTGTTCCTAAAGCGAACTTACTTATTGGAATGCAAGTGGCAATACAAAAATAGCCATGTGTTGACAGGAGTTAGCCAAAGACAGAGGGTTGGACATGTCCTTAAAGTAGCGTGAATACGAGCTAAGACAAGCTTGAGATCCATCATAGGTCAAGCGAAACCCAAACATCGACTATCTGCACTAAGAAGCAGCTGGCTGCACCACCACCATCATCACTATCGCTACAGTGATCGCCATTCCTCTGACTTTGGATATATTTCAGCCGATGATAGGAGCTAAAAGCTCTAATAGAGGCAACATAAAAGCAAAAATGAAAATAATACACAAAAAAGAGAAAGCATGCTCATTTAAGGAGTGGAACGGTCTTTAGAGCATAGATTTTGTCCTTAACATAAAGATTGAAGAATGGAATTCTAACTAACAAAATGGTTGAAGGAATATGTACCAAATAAAAGCAATGCTTCAAAGTAGTTTTCAAACGATTATCTAAAATCAAGGGATAGAAAATCAGAGTTTGTCTTGACCCATAATACGCTTTGTTTTCAACGAAAGCATACTCTGGGGGGCAAGTGCTAATTGGATTTTTAACCTAGTAGAGATGAAAAGGAGTTAGAACATCAAGACGTAGACGAAATAACTTGAAACTTGGCAAGCATTCTTAGAAGAGGATAAGGAGAGACCTTGGAAAGTTTCACCCCAAGATCGCCTAAGGAAATCACTCATCGCCGACTCATTTCGCTCAATGCCAACTCATTTCTTAACCTCTAATTGACTCACCAACTTCATACGACCTATTCTCTACTTCGCTAGAGTGTGCCCAATTATTTTCATGAGATTTTGACGATCTATCATCAAGTTTGAAGAGAGAACAACTCAAATAGCAAAGAAATCCAAGCGATGTAGGAACTATCACCAAAGTTAACCAAATTAGTAGAGAAAAAGCACAAAACACATCTACTCGAAGATAGGAAAAGAAAAGGGAGAAGTCATTTCCGCTTATAGAAATGATTCGGTATCGAGTCATTTGTCTTAGCATTGAGTGATTTATTCCACTCAGGTGACTTCGAGTTTTCTTATACTAGTTTAGGTCGACTACTAGACTCTACAGATAGTAGGCTTATGACCCAATATTTCCTCTACCCCTATAAATACAAACCATATAACAACCAAAGCAGGATCTGGTTTCCTTCGTCACTACGTGGAAGCTTCACCTCTTCTTCATCTCCTTTCTTTACACAATATTCACCTAGACAGCTACTCTAGGCACCGCTAGTACATAGAATCTGTATAACTCCTATACCAATGATTTGTTCTCTCACAAGTCTCTCACAAATCGTTGTCAGTTTGGAGATACCGAGATTAGATATATTATTAAAAAATCACTTTGAAACGACATAAGCATTCGAATTAAAGACATCTTGAAGATGGTCAAAGATGGAGTTCTTTGAAGTGCAAGGGCTACCTGCTACTAATCTTGCGGATGTAGTAGAAGTAGTGCCTTCTGTTTATTCAGTCCAAAAACAATTTATATGGATGAATGTTGGGATTGCACTATTGCTTAAAGGGCAGTGTTAGAAATCCAAGTGGAATTTGCTAAAAAGGTAAAACATAGCCTTAGACCTCACAACTGGTAATGACCGATAAAGGGACGTACTGTAGGGTTAAGGAGATTTCTCCTATTAGGGTATGATCATCGCCTAATATAGATCGGTATTTATAGATTTATGTACGCTTGTGACTCGGTGCGGTTATTGGCCAACAACCGAGTGGTGATCATATTCGGTACTATGTAGGAAGGGGTAGGACTTTCCTGAGTAGCAAAGGTGCAAATGTTTTGTAGTCTCGATATACTTTCTCTAGAGGTGTAATGTACGGAAGGTAGACCCTTACCTTTTCATTGTATGAGATCCAATTTCTAATACGTGCTTTTCAAACTTAGTTGTATACTTAATGAGTTGGAACGTAATTAATGCAACCATTTCGACTATGATTCAATATTTATTTTAAACCCTAGACATTATTATAATATCACAAGATTTCCTATAAAATGGTTTCATTATGGTAAGGTGAAAACCATCATTGTTTACATGCAGCGCGTTCTTACGAGGTACCTTAATTTTGAAAGGGTTTATAACATTTAAAATCCATATGATTGGCTTTTTCGTGCTGGTTTACCAGATTGATTCTGGGGTTATTTTCTTGTAATACTTAGGTTATCCCGAGCATATTTACAGATTTAGTTATAGATGCTTTGGAGCTTTATGAGACGAGCTAGATGCCTCCAAGACATATTTACTTATCTTTTTTTTCCGCTGCATTTGTTGTTCTATATTGTTAGCATTTGCAAGGATAGGTTTTATAACCATCCAAGCTGATAATAGATAGTTACTCTGATTGACGAATGTATATTACACTTTTCTTTTGTAAAGATCTATTGTATATTATATATTACTCATCAAGATGTGTGATTCTATTTTGTCTTTTCTTTCTTTCTTTCACCACAGCAATTTGTCTTTCCGACACTTGGATGCTCGACATGCGAATACTAGTGATGTATTAGTGTCGATTTTTGAGGGTCAAAAAGGTGGGTCATTATAATCTATTTTAGCTTTATCGGCTACAAAGGTGGAGCTTGTTTCGATCGGGGAAGTGACAAAGGAAGGACTGTATTTGTTGTAGCTTTTGGAGGATCAATCAATGATGTAGGAGATGGTGTTATAGTATCATTCATCTTGTTGAAATCCAAGCCTACAACACATGAGCAAATCACGTTAATGTTAGAATTTTCTTTTTATGCTTGAAAAAGAGAGAAGTAAGATAAAGCTGATGAAGGTACATACTAAAATTAATCCAACTGGCATATTGCAAAGTCGTTTCTCTATTAGAAGTTTGACCATTACTCAAACTTGATTGAGTACTTAGCTCCATGTGGTGCTGACCCGACAATAGGCTTTTGCCGATTGACATGAGTGGTAAATGTATTTGAATCAAGGTGGAGTGTTAAATTCATGTGATTCAAATATTTTCCAAATATATAAGGAGAGGATATCAATTAGTAGATTTTAGTCAATCAATTAATCAATTAATCTATATGCTGAAAGAAGAAAGGAAAGAAATTTAATTAATTGATTAGTTGAATTAATTAGTTGACTATGTAATGAGATGAAAGAAGAATATAAATGAAAATAATACAGGAAGGGAGCATGCAAATCAAATCACGTGAATATATAAAGCTTTCAAAATTAATTAGGCAAATAGTATTGGTCTCCAAAGTAAGCCTTTATCCCTAAATTTATATAAATGAAGGCATCAGTTCTTCATCACATAAATGAGAGAATCCACCATTATCACTTCTTTTTGAAAATTATAATATGTAGATCTAATGTAGTTGGAATTCTGAGTGTTTAAGCAATTTAGTTATATCTGCAATCCCTCTCTTTTCTAACCTTTTATACTCTTATTAAAGTGGAAGAATAAATTTAATTATTGAGTCTAAGGTTGTAGGTGTAGCCGGGCCATGTTAAATCTTCTTATGTTCCTTTCTTTTCAATAATTTTATTTTATTTGATAATTATTTGATTTTTTTTTTGAGTTGTTGATAGTCAGTCGGCAAGCTAGATTTTTGTTGTTTCCATGCTAGATTTTTCATAATATATTAATGGTGTGATGACCCAACTTTTTGATCCTCAAAAGTCGATATTAATACCTCCACGGTATTCACGTACCAAGCATCTGAATGCTAGAAAGATGGATTGTTGGGATGAAAGAAAAGAAAAGATGGAGCATAATCTTACATCCGACAAATAATGAATAATATAACATGATCTTTACAAAAGAAAATTATAATATATATACATCAACCAGAGTAAACTAACCTATCATAAGCTTGGATTGTTATAACAGCCTACCCTCACAAATGCTGATAAGTACAAACAAGAAATGTAATGGAAAATAAAATACGTATATAGGTCTTGGAGGCATCCATCTCATCACTTGAAGCTCCAAAGCATCCAACTAAATTTGGAAATATGCTCGGGCTGATCTGAGTATTATAAGAAAATAAGGCCGGATTAGTTTGATAAACCAGCGTGAGAAAACTCAAATAACATGGATTTTAAACATTAAAACCTTTCAAAAATAAAGGTATCTCGTAAGACCATGCTGCACATAAATATGGCCGAGCTTTTATCCTATGATAACCAAACCATTTTATAGGATATCTTGTGATCTTATGATAATGTTTAGGGTTTAAAATACATATTGAATCATAACTGGAATGGTTACATTAGTTACATTCAATAGCATATTTAGTATACAACTAAGTCCGTAAAGGTATGTACTGGAGAATGGATTTCATATAATGACAAGGCTGTTGGGGTAGCGCCTGTCACAGTATACCTCTAGAAAAATGTACCGTGGGCCTCATGTGAAACCCGCCTAACATAGGACCAGCCTACCCCTTTCTAGATAGTATCGAATATGTCATCACCCCGGTTGTGGCCAACAGCCGTACCAAGTTACTAGCATACATAAATCAATAAATATCGGTCTAGATTGAGTGATGACCATATCCTAATGGTAGCAAACCAGATAGCCCTACGGCATATCTCCTGTTTTAGTCATTATCGGATGTCATGCTCGAGGTTACATTTGACCATTTTAGCAAATCCCACTTGGAATGCTAACACTACTCTCTAGGCAACAATGCAATGCCATCATTCATCCATACAAGTTGTTTAGGATAAGAATAAACCAAAGGCCATACTTCTACTATATCCTTTTTTGAATCACCATTAGCATTAATAGCAAGCATCCCTTGCATTTCAAAGAATTCTATTTTTGATTCCATCATCTTAAAAATGTTTCCAATTTGAATGTTTATGCCAGTTTAAAATGGTTTTTGGATAACATATCTGAATCTGTCTCTTCGAACCGACAATTGATAGTTTCAAAACTGGCCAAGATTTGGTAGTCGGTTATTTAACTATCAAACAAACAAACAATCCATTAGAGATTTAATTGCATGTGAAGGTAGCCAGATTAAGCACATAAGCAGCAACTAAGCCTCTTTAATTAATCCTGTCACTAGTTAAAATCTTTTTTCAAATATTCATATTAAAAATACCTTTTTCAAAAGATATATTTACAAACCCTCTATATTTTTTCAATACTTGAAAAATATTCATATACTTATCTTGATGGTATAAGTATATTTACAAATCATTTCACTTTCGATACTTCAAAAACCTCACCATATACTTATATCAATGGTATAAGTATATTCACATTAAGGAAGCTTTCCCATTTTCCAAAATCATATTTAATGGGTCAGACACAAATGTCATTTAAAAACATTATTTACTATAAACCCAAACCACTATCCTTTTGGTGTAAGTAAATGGGTCTTATGGAAATTAGATCAAATATACTTACCACCACTTCCCGATTTCAAACTTGTGCTATCCCTGGATTAACAAAGAATTCAGACAAGTTAGAAAATTATCCTTGCCTTGCATACATTCTTAATTCTCACGTATAGAGACGAGTTTTCATAGCTTAGAATTTGGTGTTAAATATGAAAAGAATCCTTTCCATACCACCATAAGTTATAAAGATCATTTATGGAAATCAAATCTTATTCCTTTTATAAAACTCCTTTTTATAAATCTCATTTCTATTTATAAAACTCCTTCTTATAAGCTTCCTTTTAATTTATAAAACTCCTTTATAAAAATTTCGTTTCTATTGATAAAACTCCTTAATATAAATTTCTTTTCTATTTATAGAACTCCTTTTTATAAATCTCCATTATATTTACAAAACTCCTTTTTATAAATCTCATTTCTATTTTTTAAAAATCATTTATAAATCCACTATTCTATACAACATTTTATATAAAGCATTTCACAAATATATATCCCAAAATATTTTTATCTTCTTTTAAAACGAAATCACTTTATTAGAAAAGATAAATTCCCCTTTATTTTCCTTTAAAATAAACATTCACTATTATATTAACTTTTATGTGAAACAAAAACTTTCCTATATACTATTAAAACATTTCTAAAAAGGTTCGAGTAAAATAGAGAAGTTCAGAAACTATTTCTAAATAAAATGCCATAAATATTCCAAAAATCACATTTCAAATCATTCTCTGAATAAAATCCATTTTCGAATCAAAAGAACAAATAACAATATTTCCAAAATACTATAATGAGGGCCAGAGTTACCATAACACTTAACAAGTACTTTCAGTAATCCACACTAAAAGAGTTCAAATTTTGCGATATATTAAAGTCACATCAAACAAGGTCAAACTACAAAGGTTTGAATTCAACAATTTATACAACAAATATATAAATGAAATTAAAATCAACAGTGGCAAGGAATCTGGATCCCTCTATAAAATTTCATGAGTTCCCTGTATTTCATTTCATATGTTATCTGCTCTCCAAACGGGAATTTAACTAAACCAACAAATAAATAATTAAAACATAAAATAATAATTTATATCTACCATATATCATATAGTGTTCATCCAAAGTTAAATTAACCTACTAAAATTCCAATTGATACTTTCACATTCCTGCCTAATCTAAAATCAAATGGCGTTCGATTTCAGCTCATAATCCTATTTTCTCCAAACTTGAAGGAACCAACTCTAATGCATAGATAACGCTCATACGAGCACAATGCAAAAGACCATGTTTGATTTGGACCTCGTATGCAAATGATATTGATTTTACAAGATTTTTTTGGCAAGGCCAGCGGGGTTGATTGGTCCCTACCATTTTATTAATCACTTGAAAGAATAAAAGCAATTAATAAGGAAACATAGAAGTGAACAATAAGGAAAAAAACAAAATACAGACGAACAAACAAATTAAAATTACCACCATTTATCAACCATCTCAATCCGGAATAGGTATGGAGAGAAGAGCATTGCATCACGAATACCTTTATTGATAACATGGAAAATATCTAATCTGGATTTGAATTTGGTATTAAGAACCTTTTCATTTCTCTCTTTCCAAAAGCATGCTGCAAACAGTTTCAAAATAACCAAAAGTTCATACGAGTAAGAGAATTTCCGTTTAGTTTCCGTGTAAATATTCTCCTATTCCAATAGACTATCCTAAATAAGAGGAGTATATCCTCCTTCATTTTGAAGCTTGTCCAGATGGAAAACACTAATGGACATCTGAAAAAGAGATGTAGGTTTTCCTCTGGAGAAAAGTTACAAAACAGACAATTAGTAGGAACTAGAATACCTCTACGAAATAGGTTATTAAGAGTATGATTAGCATCCCTCGGGATTGTCCAAAGTGAAAAGTTCAGCTTCTTTGAAGTAAAATTATTCCACTTTTTTGTTCCATGGAAATTTCACTATATGTTAATTAGTCATTACTTTGTAAATAATGCCAGAGGAGTGCTTCATTTTAGAGGAGGACCAGACATGCTTATCCTTGTCAGCAAAGCTAATGGCAAAGTTAGCAAAAAGGTTCCATAAGGCAACAATATTATTGCATCCAGAAGGAGGGAGACAGATAATGCCATCTATTATATTTTCTGTGGTCTAGCCTAAAAAGGAATGCCAAATAGACTAATTTCCTCAAAAGGAAGACAGCTCTGAAGTATAATACCTGAAGATATCCATAGCACCATCCAAAACTTAGCACCACTATTTTTGGCTAGGCTGAGATTAACATGAGGAAGGAGATGCTTTCTTATTCTGAGTATAGCCTTCCAAACCCAACTTTTGCTATGCCTAGCTTCCATTAGCCAGAAGTTCTCATTCTTGAGGGAATGATCCTTAGCCCATTACACCCAGATAGAGTTAGTATTGTTTAAGAGAGCATCCAAATGCTTAGAATAGGTTGAAATGTTCCATAAGGGAGATTCTTGATGTTAAGCCTACGCCTACCAAACTTTGTAGGCCACTCTAGTTTTTTAAAAGCAATAGGAGCAAGTTTCTTAGTGTATATGGAGCCAAACCATAAGAACCATATCATGGAAGACTTGATCATGCTGATGAGTTTTTCTGGTAGAAGGAAGGTTCTACCCCAATAGTCAGACAGAGATAAAATAACGGAATTTGTTATAGTTATCATTCCTGGCTTGCTTAGAAATTTATTTTTCCATCCATTCATGGAAGATGTTATCTTCTCAAAGAAGAGAAGGGAGCATTGAGAGGTTGATATGGCTTAGGTTATGTAATCATGGAAAGGTTGCATATTTGTGCTAAAGAGAGAGAGAGAGAGATCAGTCTGAGGGCCATATAGACCAACGAGTAAGATGTGAGATTTTGAAGTATTAATGTGAAAATGAGAGAAACCAGCAAAGGTAGATAGAGTGTGCATGATGCAAGAGAGTGAAGATGGTGTAGGTTGGGTGAAAATGATCAAATCATCAGCAAAGGCAAGAGAAGTTATCAAAGAGTTTCTGCAATTAGGGTGAAGAGAGTACTTCTTTACATGCACTTGAAGGAATAATGCCTGGGTGAGAGCTTCAATGATAATGAGAAAGAGGTAGGTGGAGATAGGATCTCCTAGCCTAAGACCTTTAGCTCCTCTATCCTATAGGATGAGAATTGATTAGGAGGGAGTAACTAGAGATGCATTTTTCTATCTTTTTAATGAATCTGATTGGAAAGTTCGTTGCATTCGTAACAAAGATGAGAGATGTCTATTTAACAGAATCAAATGCCTTTTTAAGGTCTATTTTTAGCATGGCTCTTTGTAACGACCCAGAATTTTTGATAATTTGAATTTGAGTATTTAATTAATTTTAAATATTAATAAGTGGAATTTTTAAGTCGAATAATTTATTTTTCGAATATTGGGTTTAATGGGATAATTAAATCGATGATTTAATAGTGAGATAACAGAAATAATTAAATATTGGGTTAAATATGATTGAAAATGGTTTGTAAAATTTTGTTATATCATATTAAAGTTATAGAAATATTTTAGAACTTGTAAAACTGAATTTGGAGTTAATTTGTAAAAATTGAATATTTTAATATTTAATTATCGACTGAAAAATAGCCAATTTTTGAACAGTCTCAGAATTGAACGAAACAAGTTCCGTTGGATCCGTAATAGTTAGTTATTATCGGATTTCAAATTTCGTAGCAATCAGAGTTGTCGTTTGACCGTGGCAGCTCCAAACGCATCGATATCGTTTTAATATTAATTTAGCGTGTTAAAATAGCCATTTTTCAAACGGTCTCGGATTTCGACGAAACCAGTTTCATCGGATCCGTAATGTGATATTATTGCAAGATTTCAAATTTCAAGTCGATTGGATTTGCCGTTTGTCCGGTACAAGCCAAAACGCCTGAAAATCGTTTAAATCGGTTTAAATTTAAATTGAGCGTTTATTGCCATAACTCACACATACGATGGAATTAGCTACCGAAACCTATTCCATTGTGTCCGGAATGCGGAAAAACCTTAGGATCGCCTGTCGGATCGCGTAAATCGGAGTTCGTTTGCATGCGTAGTTAAATTGAGGAAATTCTATAAATAGGCAACTTTTATCACAAAATAAAAATAAAAAAATAATAAACTAGGGCTTAGAGAACCATGGCCGGCCCTAATTACTTCGACGACCAGAAATGTCCCAACTTCCCCTTCAATTATCTTTCGATCCGATAGCCATTTGCAAAAACTTCAAACTACAAAGATGTCAAGCACACCGAGATCTTTCGATCCAACGGTCGAGATTGGAAACGGTGTAACATGCGAAGCACTATGGGGCCGCGTTCCCTGGGGGGTTGCGCACGTTTTTCGAGAGCTATGGGAGACCGAGTTTGACCGGTCAAAGGCCGAAGGTGGTGGAGGTTTGGGGCTTCAAAATGGCACATCCTGATCGTCATAGATTCAAGCGCGGAGGTGGTGAAATCAAACCCTAGTTTGGTTTTGTGATGGGTTATGCGTGCGTTCAAATACTGGGAGGTTATCTCGCGTGGGGAAGAAATCACGTGCGGCTAGGATTCAGCTGGGGAAAGGAACGGCAGAGATAGGGTTTGGAAATTTTAAATAGAAGATGTAAATTTTAATTTTATTTATTTGTTCAAACTGTAAACTGCGATAACTTTTTCGTGCGAGGTCCGATTTGGACGAATCAAAATGCGTTGGAATCGTATGGTTGTGCACTTCGCGATGAAGCTAATTTGGAGTCGATTGGAGCTCGTGTGAATTTCGGGTAAAATTAAACGTTCGTTTAATTTTATTCGAAACGAACCCGAAAACGGAAACAAAATCAAGGTGAGAACTCCTCACTCAATCGAAAGGTTTTGTTTAAAATTTTGAATAGTTAATATTGATTGATAATTGTTGATTGATTGTGCTAGTAGATATAGTAGGATATATACTATATATAGCAATATATACATATTGGCATATGTATATATTGGATTTGATTTCCCGCCTCGTATAGCGGATGAGACCCTATTGCGCCGCCTATTAAGCGGATATTTTATAAAATCCCATATACCGCGATATTCCACCTTGAAGTGGAATTGGTATTGTGCTAACGTCTGTGGATGCAGGGTAACAGGTTGGAGGGATCCAACTGGATTCCTCACATATTTATTTGTTTATAAATATTATGTTGATTGTTGATAATCATATTGATATATGACACTTATTCCCGTGATTGACCATCTAATGCTGTTGCATCATCGGATTCAAATTTTTAAAAATTAAAATAACGGTTTTGAATTTAAAAGGGGTTTTAAATCGATTTTTCAAAGAATATGGTTTATTAAAAATTTTGAATTGATTAAATTTTAAAATAAATAGATGGATAAATTTTTATGTTTTAAAAATTTATATCTTTATAAAATATAACTTAAAAGAAATTTTTAACAATAATAGGTTTTTATAAAATAGTTAAATTTGGTTTTTGGGGAGTTATTATTATTAATGGTTTATATAAAGGATTTTATAAATGGATGTTTTTAAATTAAATTTATTGAAGTTATAGAATAAATTTAGAAAGTGTTAAGTTGATGTATAACATGAATTTCACTAGGATTTATAGATTAATAAATGTGAAATTTATAAAACGAACGGTTATTGGAAAATTTTAAGTTTATAAGTTATTAACTTATAGAAATGGATTTGGGCATTAAAAAGGGGAATTTTATAGAAATTGTTAATAAATGAAGATTTCATTAGTTGAAATTATTATAAGCCATAAAGAAATCTTGTAAGTGATAAGATTTTAAATTGGTGAAGTTCAAAAGAACGATTTGGGTAAATAGATAATATTATAAGTATTTAACTTATAATATTGATTTTAGTATATAATCGAGTTATGTAAATCGAATTGGACTAATAAAAGGAGATTTCTAAAACGAAGTTTCATAAATAGAAATGGGATGTATGGACATTGTTATAAATCCGAAAATCAAATGGGGTTTGATAAATTGAATATGGGATTTGTTAAAGGAGTTATATTCACTATTTTTGAACGGTGAAATATTATTTTATTAAATGGACGTGTTTTTGGAAAGGAATGTTTTAAATGGAATTTAAAACAAATTAAAGATGTTTTAAATATATTAAGTATCGAAATCTTAGGTTTCAACATTTATTGTTGAAATAGACGTTTTCGAGAAAATATTTTGAATAGTATTGGATTTATGTATCCATTTTTTTTATTTCAAATCCATATACTAGTGTTTTTGGGTTGTCGTAACGATGTTTTACGCAACATTCGTTTTTAACCCAAATAAATGTGAATAAAGGAATGTTTTCTTAAAGAGAATGGAATAAATACTTAACTGTGATTTAAGTATATGGAATATTTTCAAATCGTTGAAAATAAATAAATTTGTGAATTACTTATTTTTAAAATAAGCATGGGAATGGTTTTCTAATATGAAATGGAACGGTTTTTGTGAATTCACCTTTAAGGTAATTGAAAGCAAATAACTTGAAATCGATTTGGGAATCGTATGCTAGTAGATGCTTGGAATTTAAATCCACTTTGGAATTTATATATATGAAGGGAAATTTGTTTAAAAATAAATGTTGATTTATTTTTAAATATGAAAATATAATTTACGAATTTGGAACGTAAGTTAAAATAAATCGGTAAAGATTTATTTGGTGGTTTGAAATTTGTTTCAAAAGGTATATATGGTTAAGGTGATTTGAAATTAGTTTTCAAATGGTTAAGGTGATTTGAAATTAGTTTTCAAATGGTTAAGGTGATTTGAAATTGGTTTGCAAATGGTTAATGTAATTTGAAAATTGGTTTTCAAATGGTAAAGGTAAATTGAAAATTGGTTTTTCAATTGGTTAAGTGTGGAAAATTTTATCGTGAAGTGGTTTTGGTAAAACAAATAACTGGGGCAATTATTTGGAAATGGTGTATATATATATATATATCTCTCGTAAGATATTTTTGGGGTTAAATAATTTTGGAAAATTATTTGGAATCTGATGATGTGGCGCATCTTTATTGATAGTTAAATAACCGACTATCAATATTTACCCTTGGATGGTATTGGTTGTGTTTGTTTGGAATTGAATGCACACTTATTTTTAAAAATAAGCACTCGCTATTCGGTTTAGCCGGGAGAGGACCTTTGTGTCGTATATCCCATTCCGAATATGCGATACGTCGTTTGGATCGCATTTGAAGACCGGCGTGAAGACCGGGTATTTGTGAGAACGATAGGATGACCTATCGATTGTCTCTGCATCGTTAGCTACGATATGGAGATTTCCTTTGTGATGGGAAATTTTATCGGGATTGTGAATACCCGGATTGCAAGGGCTTCTTTGGAAGTGCCTTCGGTTCTGTTCGAACCCGGAACAGACTTGTATGGATACATGTCTGACATTACATTTTGAGATATAGAGCAGATTTCTTTCAAATACATATCTGTTGGTGGCGGAGAATTTATTCTCTTAGCTTAACACCCTTCTCTGAGACGTACGAGCTCAGAGGTTATGTAGTTGAAGGTTATCAGCGATATATTCCCATTCTGGTAATGTGGCATGCTGAGTGTTGCTGTGTGATGATCATTGGTTGATCGTTTGTGATAGGATCATTTGTTGATCATTTATCTTTGTGATCATGCTTTGGTCATCTGTGGACCCGAAGCATGGCTTTGTTGCACAAAGCGTAGCTTTGTGGACGAGACTTCGTCAGGACCTCACTCCCCGGAAATGGTCAAAACAGGAATATGCGGCAAGGTTATGAGGGTCGCGCCCTTTAGGGTATGTCATTTCCTTCTGGAAAAGGGTGGTATCATGGTATGGAGCCCAGATGCTTACTCATGTTGATACACTATATCTATTACTGTGTGGTGTTGTTGCGAGCGCTCGGATAAAGGTCCCAAAGGACCGGGGGATGACATATTCGTGTAGTAGTTACCTAGTTACAGAGGTAACCCGGCCTTGTGTTGGCAGAGATCTAACCGTAACGTTAGTTCTCGGGACGTCCCGCCAGAGGCGATCCCATGTGGCAGTAGGAAGTTCCTTAGCCTGACCATTTGTTGGAAATCCATTCATCCAATACGTGCCTTGTACGGTTTTAGTTGTAGAACCTGCCATTTAACATGGCAGCTATAGTAGGCATAGCATCATGGTACCTATGCTGGCTAGGATTTATATTATACTTTCGAAATATTTTCCACTATGCACTAGTAATAATATCAAAGAATTTTTCTCGTAGTAAGCATGTTTGACTATCATAAGGAGAAATCTCCCCCATGTGTGCGTTTGCATTGTGTGTGTGCCGGGAGGCCTTATGGTAGTTTCATTTTCCAAAAAGCATTGCGGATTTCAAAATTTAAATTTTCTTGTTGCTTGTTTAAAGATAAACTGTTTTGAGTTCTCACACCAGTCCCATGACTGACCTGGAGTTTATTGTTCCTTTCCTAAACTCTGGGTGCCCACTATTTTCCACACGGGCAGTCTAGAGTTAGGTTATCAGGTTATTCTGGATTCGAGAGTTGCTGTGCAGATTTGGAGGCGAGCTTGGATAGCGTAGTCTATTATCTATTGTATATAGTATTCTTTCCGCTGATTTATTGTTGTACACTCTGATGATGTGATGTAATGTGATGTATGTGTAAAATGTATAGTTCTTTTGTTTTAATGATATTCATTTATCTATTATATGTTGTTCCGCTGCGATTGTGAGATTCTGATATTGTCTTTATATTTCTGTTGGTTGTTTCTGTTTCTTCTCTCTTTCTCTCTTCTTCTACCTCTTTCTTCTTCTTAAACCCTAACGGTTCGATTTTTCGGCAACGAAAAATCGCGATCGTTACATTTGGTATCAAAGCATATGGTTAAGCGACAACCTGCTCTGTTGGGTATTACTCATTAGAGATAGAGTCAGTAGTACTCTAGAATGAGTGTGAGTGTAATAATAGATATGAGCGCGTATTTGTTAGTGAATATAAAATTGTTTTATATTGTGATGATTGGTTTGTTGAGTGGTATATGGATTCTGGTCGGTATAGTCTGTACAACTCTATCGATAGGGATCTCTAAACACTTGTGCAGAACAATTCAACACGATGTTGTTTTAAATTGGGTAAATGAAATAATTTTACCTTGATTATATTTTGTATATAAAGAAAATAATTTTTCAAGAAATTATTGATGTGTTTATATAATTAATTGCTTGGTAGTTGTAAATAATAATAGATATATATATAAGATAATCAAAGTTGTTGAATAAGCTAATAAAAGCAACAATTGTAAAAAGAACAATTGTATAAACTAATGAATTATAGGTATAAAATTATAATTAAAATGAGTTACAATTGTAAGATAATCTTGTATATATATAAGAAGTGAAATTTTATAAGTAAGATTTATAAATGTAATTTATAAATAAAAGGAAATTTTGAAAGAATATTTAGCACTGATTCACTATTGTTACTGGGAAATAATAAGGATGATGACTGCAGCATCATCAATATCATTTTTGAGTTTCTATGTGATGGATTTGCTATAATAATGAATTTAAAAATTGGAGTTTTGTTGTAATAAACAAATTTGATAGTTGAAAATTCAACTTGAAGTTGATAAATATAAGTGAAAAAGGTTTTGGACTTATAATAAATGTTGGAAGTTGAATAATAAATTGTATAACTTATAGTATGGAAGATGTAAGTAAAGCCAATTATTGAAGTGGTTAAATAATTAAGTTAAGCAAATTAAAATATGAATTTGAATGTTGATATGAATTTGGCTTAAGTAAGTGTTAAATGGAATTAACTTTAGAATTAAATTCCGAATTGAATTGATAAGTAAAACTTAAGTTTAAATTAACAAGTGATGTTAAATGGAGTATAACTTAAGTAAAGTTGAATAAAATTTTTTTTTTATCAAAGTAAATAATCATGTGAATTAGAAGTAAACTTAAGTTGAATAGTGGAAGTAAATGTAAATGAAGTTGAATGGAATATAACTTGAGTAATGTTGAAAGAATTGGAGTTGATATCAAAATAAGGGAATAAAGTGAATTAATGAAATGAAATCGCTAAAAAATATGAACTTGAGTTATATAAATGAAATCCAATTTTATTTGTAAAAGAATTAGAAATTGAATTAAAGCATAGATTGAATGTTATTCAATCGAATATAAATAAGTTGATTTGAAAGAAACTATGTAAGTGTAAATTCACTTGAAAATAATTGAATGAAAATCAACTAAGTGTCAAAACTAATTGGATGTAAGTAAAATAATAATTTGGCTCTATTGGATATTCATTGGATGTTGTTTGTTTGTTGATTGATTATATGTAAATTCATTGAGTGTTAATGGAAATAAACTAGTGCAATTGAAAGCTATGTAATTGAACTCAAATTGAATGTAAAGTAAATGAATTTGAATAGAATTGAATTTGATTTGGGCTGAATATGAACCAATGTGAATTTAATTAGTGAATGTAACTAATTGAAACGAATGAAAATGAATATGTAACTTCAATAGTAAAGCTAAAATTGAGATTAAAAAAAAAAGTAAGTATCGAAATTTTGTAAATGAATTTGGCAAAATAGTTTGAATGTTGGAATTGGATACTACTACTAGCAGAATATACAGGTATATAATGGAATTGGGATTTGATTTTGAAGTAAAAAAAATTGAATTGCTCGACAAAAAGGTACGTATTTCAATTTTAATATGAGATTTGATGATTTCCTTCTCCAGCCACTTGGCTTTCTCTTTTCTTTTTGATTCTGGGGGGCCGTGGTGCCATTTTGTAGTCGTACCGATCGAGCCGCGCAAAGGAAACGCTGGCGAAATTTTTCGAAAATTAAGGGAGTTAGAAAATTTTTGAGAAAATTTTGAAAGTTTGAAATTTGAATTTAAATTTAAATTTGAATTGTTGAGTAAACAATGTTGTTTGAAACCTATAATTGAAGTTGGAAAGCTAATTGAAATGATAGTAAATCTTTAATAAAAAGAATTGGTGTTAGAAGGTGGATAAAACTATTAGCTTTGGAAAAATAATAAACGGATTATGAATTATTCTCCATAACTTGCAATTTCGAGGACGAAATTCTTTTAAGGGGGGAAGATTGTAACGACCCAGAATTTTTGATAATTTGAATTTGAGTATTTAATTAATTTTAAATATTAATAAGTGGAATTTTTAAGTCGAATAATTTATTTTTCGAATATTGGGTTTAATGGGATAATTAAATCGATGATTTAATAGTGAGATAACAGAAATAATTAAATATTGGGTTAAATATGATTGAAAATGGTTTGTAAAATTTTGTTATATCATATTAAAGTTATAGAAATATTTTAGAACTTGTAAAACTGAATTTGGAGTTAATTTGTAAAAATTGAATATTTTAATATTTAATTATCGACTGAAAAATAGCCAATTTTTGAACAGTCTCAGAATTGAACGAAACAAGTTCCGTTGGATCCGTAATAGTTAGTTATTATCGGATTTCAAATTTCGTAGCAATCAGAGTTGTCGTTTGACCGTGGCAGCTCCAAACGCATCGATATCGTTTTAATATTAATTTAGCGTGTTAAAATAGCCATTTTTCAAACGGTCTCGGATTTCGACGAAACCAGTTTCATCGGATCCGTAATGTGATATTATTGCAAGATTTCAAATTTCAAGTCGATTGGATTTGCCGTTTGTCCGGTACAAGCCAAAACGCCTGAAAATCGTTTAAATCGGTTTAAATTTAAATTGAGCGTTTATTGCCATAACTCACACATACGATGGAATTAGCTACCGAAACCTATTCCATTGTGTCCGGAATGCGGAAAAACCTTAGGATCGCCTGTCGGATCGCGTAAATCGGAGTTCGTTTGCATGCGTAGTTAAATTGAGGAAATTCTATAAATAGGCAACTTTTATCACAAAATAAAAATAAAAAAATAATAAACTAGGGCTTAGAGAACCATGGCCGGCCCTAATTACTTCGACGACCAGAAATGTCCCAACTTCCCCTTCAATTATCTTTCGATCCGATAGCCATTTGCAAAAACTTCAAACTACAAAGATGTCAAGCACACCGAGATCTTTCGATCCAACGGTCGAGATTGGAAACGGTGTAACATGCGAAGCACTATGGGGCCGCGTTCCCTGGGGGGTTGCGCACGTTTTTCGAGAGCTATGGGAGACCGAGTTTGACCGGTCAAAGGCCGAAGGTGGTGGAGGTTTGGGGCTTCAAAATGGCACATCCTGATCGTCATAGATTCAAGCGCGGAGGTGGTGAAATCAAACCCTAGTTTGGTTTTGTGATGGGTTATGCGTGCGTTCAAATACTGGGAGGTTATCTCGCGTGGGGAAGAAATCACGTGCGGCTAGGATTCAGCTGGGGAAAGGAACGGCAGAGATAGGGTTTGGAAATTTTAAATAGAAGATGTAAATTTTAATTTTATTTATTTGTTCAAACTGTAAACTGCGATAACTTTTTCGTGCGAGGTCCGATTTGGACGAATCAAAATGCGTTGGAATCGTATGGTTGTGCACTTCGCGATGAAGCTAATTTGGAGTCGATTGGAGCTCGTGTGAATTTCGGGTAAAATTAAACGTTCGTTTAATTTTATTCGAAACGAACCCGAAAACGGAAACAAAATCAAGGTGAGAACTCCTCACTCAATCGAAAGGTTTTGTTTAAAATTTTGAATAGTTAATATTGATTGATAATTGTTGATTGATTGTGCTAGTAGATATAGTAGGATATATACTATATATAGCAATATATACATATTGGCATATGTATATATTGGATTTGATTTCCCGCCTCGTATAGCGGATGAGACCCTATTGCGCCGCCTATTAAGCGGATATTTTATAAAATCCCATATACCGCGATATTCCACCTTGAAGTGGAATTGGTATTGTGCTAACGTCTGTGGATGCAGGGTAACAGGTTGGAGGGATCCAACTGGATTCCTCACATATTTATTTGTTTATAAATATTATGTTGATTGTTGATAATCATATTGATATATGACACTTATTCCCGTGATTGACCATCTAATGCTGTTGCATCATCGGATTCAAATTTTTAAAAATTAAAATAACGGTTTTGAATTTAAAAGGGGTTTTAAATCGATTTTTCAAAGAATATGGTTTATTAAAAATTTTGAATTGATTAAATTTTAAAATAAATAGATGGATAAATTTTTATGTTTTAAAAATTTATATCTTTATAAAATATAACTTAAAAGAAATTTTTAACAATAATAGGTTTTTATAAAATAGTTAAATTTGGTTTTTGGGGAGTTATTATTATTAATGGTTTATATAAAGGATTTTATAAATGGATGTTTTTAAATTAAATTTATTGAAGTTATAGAATAAATTTAGAAAGTGTTAAGTTGATGTATAACATGAATTTCACTAGGATTTATAGATTAATAAATGTGAAATTTATAAAACGAACGGTTATTGGAAAATTTTAAGTTTATAAGTTATTAACTTATAGAAATGGATTTGGGCATTAAAAAGGGGAATTTTATAGAAATTGTTAATAAATGAAGATTTCATTAGTTGAAATTATTATAAGCCATAAAGAAATCTTGTAAGTGATAAGATTTTAAATTGGTGAAGTTCAAAAGAACGATTTGGGTAAATAGATAATATTATAAGTATTTAACTTATAATATTGATTTTAGTATATAATCGAGTTATGTAAATCGAATTGGACTAATAAAAGGAGATTTCTAAAACGAAGTTTCATAAATAGAAATGGGATGTATGGACATTGTTATAAATCCGAAAATCAAATGGGGTTTGATAAATTGAATATGGGATTTGTTAAAGGAGTTATATTCACTATTTTTGAACGGTGAAATATTATTTTATTAAATGGACGTGTTTTTGGAAAGGAATGTTTTAAATGGAATTTAAAACAAATTAAAGATGTTTTAAATATATTAAGTATCGAAATCTTAGGTTTCAACATTTATTGTTGAAATAGACGTTTTCGAGAAAATATTTTGAATAGTATTGGATTTATGTATCCATTTTTTTTATTTCAAATCCATATACTAGTGTTTTTGGGTTGTCGTAACGATGTTTTACGCAACATTCGTTTTTAACCCAAATAAATGTGAATAAAGGAATGTTTTCTTAAAGAGAATGGAATAAATACTTAACTGTGATTTAAGTATATGGAATATTTTCAAATCGTTGAAAATAAATAAATTTGTGAATTACTTATTTTTAAAATAAGCATGGGAATGGTTTTCTAATATGAAATGGAACGGTTTTTGTGAATTCACCTTTAAGGTAATTGAAAGCAAATAACTTGAAATCGATTTGGGAATCGTATGCTAGTAGATGCTTGGAATTTAAATCCACTTTGGAATTTATATATATGAAGGGAAATTTGTTTAAAAATAAATGTTGATTTATTTTTAAATATGAAAATATAATTTACGAATTTGGAACGTAAGTTAAAATAAATCGGTAAAGATTTATTTGGTGGTTTGAAATTTGTTTCAAAAGGTATATATGGTTAAGGTGATTTGAAATTAGTTTTCAAATGGTTAAGGTGATTTGAAATTAGTTTTCAAATGGTTAAGGTGATTTGAAATTGGTTTGCAAATGGTTAATGTAATTTGAAAATTGGTTTTCAAATGGTAAAGGTAAATTGAAAATTGGTTTTTCAATTGGTTAAGTGTGGAAAATTTTATCGTGAAGTGGTTTTGGTAAAACAAATAACTGGGGCAATTATTTGGAAATGGTGTATATATATATATATATCTCTCGTAAGATATTTTTGGGGTTAAATAATTTTGGAAAATTATTTGGAATCTGATGATGTGGCGCATCTTTATTGATAGTTAAATAACCGACTATCAATATTTACCCTTGGATGGTATTGGTTGTGTTTGTTTGGAATTGAATGCACACTTATTTTTAAAAATAAGCACTCGCTATTCGGTTTAGCCGGGAGAGGACCTTTGTGTCGTATATCCCATTCCGAATATGCGATACGTCGTTTGGATCGCATTTGAAGACCGGCGTGAAGACCGGGTATTTGTGAGAACGATAGGATGACCTATCGATTGTCTCTGCATCGTTAGCTACGATATGGAGATTTCCTTTGTGATGGGAAATTTTATCGGGATTGTGAATACCCGGATTGCAAGGGCTTCTTTGGAAGTGCCTTCGGTTCTGTTCGAACCCGGAACAGACTTGTATGGATACATGTCTGACATTACATTTTGAGATATAGAGCAGATTTCTTTCAAATACATATCTGTTGGTGGCGGAGAATTTATTCTCTTAGCTTAACACCCTTCTCTGAGACGTACGAGCTCAGAGGTTATGTAGTTGAAGGTTATCAGCGATATATTCCCATTCTGGTAATGTGGCATGCTGAGTGTTGCTGTGTGATGATCATTGGTTGATCGTTTGTGATAGGATCATTTGTTGATCATTTATCTTTGTGATCATGCTTTGGTCATCTGTGGACCCGAAGCATGGCTTTGTTGCACAAAGCGTAGCTTTGTGGACGAGACTTCGTCAGGACCTCACTCCCCGGAAATGGTCAAAACAGGAATATGCGGCAAGGTTATGAGGGTCGCGCCCTTTAGGGTATGTCATTTCCTTCTGGAAAAGGGTGGTATCATGGTATGGAGCCCAGATGCTTACTCATGTTGATACACTATATCTATTACTGTGTGGTGTTGTTGCGAGCGCTCGGATAAAGGTCCCAAAGGACCGGGGGATGACATATTCGTGTAGTAGTTACCTAGTTACAGAGGTAACCCAGCCTTGTGTTGGCAGAGATCTAACCGTAACGTTAGTTCTCGGGACGTCCCGCCAGAGGCGATCCCATGTGGCAGTAGGAAGTTCCTTAGCCTGACCATTTGTTGGAAATCCATTCATCCAATACGTGCCTTGTACGGTTTTAGTTGTAGAACCTGCCATTTAACATGGCAGCTATAGTAGGCATAGCATCATGGTACCTATGCTGGCTAGGATTTATATTATACTTTCGAAATATTTTCCACTATGCACTAGTAATAATATCAAAGAATTTTTCTCGTAGTAAGCATGTTTGACTATCATAAGGAGAAATCTCCCCCATGTGTGCGTTTGCATTGTGTGTGTGCCGGGAGGCCTTATGGTAGTTTCATTTTCCAAAAAGCATTGCGGATTTCAAAATTTAAATTTTCTTGTTGCTTGTTTAAAGATAAACTGTTTTGAGTTCTCACACCAGTCCCATGACTGACCTGGAGTTTATTGTTCCTTTCCTAAACTCTGGGTGCCCACTATTTTCCACACGGGCAGTCTAGAGTTAGGTTATCAGGTTATTCTGGATTCGAGAGTTGCTGTGCAGATTTGGAGGCGAGCTTGGATAGCGTAGTCTATTATCTATTGTATATAGTATTCTTTCCGCTGATTTATTGTTGTACACTCTGATGATGTGATGTAATGTGATGTATGTGTAAAATGTATAGTTCTTTTGTTTTAATGATATTCATTTATCTATTATATGTTGTTCCGCTGCGATTGTGAGATTCTGATATTGTCTTTATATTTCTGTTGGTTGTTTCTGTTTCTTCTCTCTTTCTCTCTTCTTCTACCTCTTTCTTCTTCTTAAACCCTAACGGTTCGATTTTTCGGCAACGAAAAA
The DNA here is from genome assembly GCA_030765085.1 of Allium cepa. Taxonomy (NCBI): domain Eukaryota; kingdom Viridiplantae; phylum Streptophyta; class Magnoliopsida; order Asparagales; family Amaryllidaceae; genus Allium; species Allium cepa. The sequence goes on from CM060934.1 coordinate 212,921,616, forward strand.
TCGCGATCGTTACACTCTTGGAGAGGCATTCATTGATTTTCTCATTGAGAAGCTCATATGCAAGCATCACATTATCTAGAATATTCCTATGAGGTAGAAAGGTAGACTGATTAGAAGAGATAAGAGTGGAAAGAACATGCTTAAGCCTGGAGCAAGGATCTTGGAAATGACTTTATATACAATATTGCAACAAGCAATAGGCCTGAAGGGTTACTTTAGAAGGATTTCTGACTTTGGGGATAAGTGCTAAATTAGTAGAGTCGATTGTATTGATTAGCTTACACTTGGAGAAGAATTTATGAACAACACCGAGGAAATTTTTGCTTATAATCTGCCAATAGTGAGTGAAAATGGTAGCATTGAAGCCATCCAGACCACCATAGGCATCCTTCCTTAAACTAAGATGATGGACTTTATTTCATCATCTATGACTGGAGAGGATAGAGAGACTTGCTAAGTGGAATTTAGCTTAGGAAGGGAGAGAGAGAGGATATAAAGGAATCATCAGAGGGATCGCCACCTTGACTGCTTATAAGAGAAGTATAATATTCAAGGAAAGCATCATCAATAGAGTCGGTAGTTGAATGAGTGTTTCCATGTTGATCATTTATTGGGTAATGCAAGATTTGGACTATTTAATTTTTAGGGAAGCATGTCAGAACCTAGTATTCCTATCACCATCCACAATCCACTGCTCCCTTGAATTTTGCCTTGACATACTTAGTTCAGAGGAGAGAGCTTCATAAAGCTTACTGGGAAATCTCAATTTCAAGTTGTCTAAGTGAAGGGTCTGAAGAATTATTCATGATTTGTTGCTGAGCAAGAAGAAGCTCATTTCTAATAGAGGTGGATAACTTAGAACTTGTTCCAAATCTATCTTTAGCTTAGGTCTTAAGGCTATTCTTTATGTTCCTTAAAACTTTTGTTGAAGCCCGATCATAGGATTTCTAAGCTCTAATGCTCCAAGCCTGCTGTATAACCAATAAAAAGCCAGCCTCTTTAATTCTAGAGTTAAAAAATTTAAAATTTGATTTTTTTAACGTCATTGTCCCCAAAGGAGAGAATGAGAGGGCAATGGTTAGATAGTTTTGGCATTGGAATTTGAATGTGGGTATTAGGCCAGCAAGAAATGGATTTAAAGTTAGAAAAAGCATGATCTTGGTTAAGGTTGGCACACCTATCCTACTTGTATTACACCAAGTGAAGGGGGAGCCAAGGAGGGTACTTTAATTAAAGAGGAGTTGTGTTAGGTAATGTTTAGAGGAGAGATGGCTCTAGAAGTTATGTGATTACCACCTGATTTATGAGATGTGAAGCATAAGCAGTTAAAGTCACCAATAACATACCAAGGATGTGACTCTTGTCTTAAGTGTGGAAGGAGGTTAAGCATGGTGGATCCCTAAGAGGAGGAATTAAAAGCATATATAAAGGTGAGGTACGTGGGAGTAAAAGTGTGAAGATGAATAGCATGGGTGTGAATGAGTTGATTGGTGGAGAGAATAGTGAATAGGAGAAAGATATAAATATCATATAAGACCAAAAGTTTACCATAAGGAGCAATAACTAAGTTGACAAGACTAGACCAAGAAGGATTAATGTAGGAGGCAGCTCTATAAGAGAGGGATGGGTTCAATTTAGTTTCTGATATTGAGATAAAGGATAAACTGTGATCACATATGAGAGTTTTGATTTCATCCAGCTTAACATCTGAATGAGCACCCCTGATATTCCATGCAGCTAGGTTATTTATCATTATGGAGAATTTGGATTTTCCTAGAAGAATTTTTCATACTTCTATAAGAAGTGAGGTTTGCAATTTCAGGGGTAATGTTAGGAGGCATGGATTTATCATCATCTTGAATTAATTAAATAATTAATTAAATAATTAATTAACTTAATTAACACACTAATTATCATTTTAAAAATAGTCCCTTTCTTCCCCAAATAAGTATCACTATGCACGGTATCCTGTACACGTCCAAACCTATAATATCATCTCCTTCTCTCTTCCTTATCTCCCTCTCGAATCAATGCATCATTAGTTCCTACGTGTCACTCTTTGCAAGCTCTACACCATGCACCCCAACATTTGAAATTTGCACCCCTATAGAAATGCGATCTGCTCGTGCCCTCCTCGACCTCCTAATGTCACATTTTGTAATTAGTGATCGAAGCTCCTAAAATTTGGTGGAGTGGTAAATGCCGACAAGTAAAAAATGATGGTGGTCTCCATTTACCTACCTCCACTCAAATTACCGACACACCTTAACCCTAGATTTAGTAGCTCTAAGTTGAGCCCGTCCGCTCACCACCAAACCTTCTAACACCTATATGGATTCAAAGCCCTCTTCACCATGACCCCAACCGATTCAATGTCGTCTAAGTCCATGCACGATAGCTCTCAAAACAATTATAGGAAAAAGGCGACTAGTATATTTGGTTTACTTGAGAAGGAGAAAAGAAAGGGGAAAAGAAAGAAAGTGAATGTAATGAAGGTGTGTGGGGTTGCTTATATAATAAGATTTAGATTATTATTTTAATTTCTCTTTTAATCATTGTGCGTTTCGAGCTCGTACAATCACACATTACGTCTGATCTCCATGAAACTCGTCGGCATACATCACTCATTATTCCGATTTCGATGACACTAGATTTGTTAAAATCTATGGCAGTGCCCCGGGATGATAATTTCATGTATTTCGTGACTGTTTATCAAAAAACGATTTTTCATCCCATTATCAATATTTATTCGAACTATTTATTTTTGTAAATGTTTTCTATAACAAGTTCACCATTATTATCTATTAATTAAATGGGGCATTAAGCTTCTAAAATCAATTATTTAAATATTTAAAATTGATTAAATATCGAAAAACCAAGACAATAAAGTTCCGGGTCGTTACATATGGGGTGACTGGGTTAAAAGCACTTGCCATAAAAAAAATAAAAAAATGACCCTCTTATCCAAATTGGAGTCTGTTTCATAATCCGATTTTTTGTAAACTACTTAGAATGACCAATCAACCAAAAAGGTAGTTTGTAAACCTATTATTCAAGTTGGCTAATTTTAACCCACTTATTAGTAAATTGTATATAAGATGAGCAAAAATTTTGCTACTACTATGTGTCAATTTAAATTGATATGTTAAGTATTTGGACCATGAAGTACTTAATTGGTTGTTAGTCTCACATGCTCGTTCCAAAGTTAGATGAAATATTATCAACATTTTTGTATCTCCTAGGTTTCCTATATTAATATATACCGAATTGACTACACATTAGGTTAAAACAATAATATTTTGTAATAATTTTGCAAGCTAACCTTCGTTACTAATAAATTTTGATAGTAGCTTATAAAAAGATTATGAAAAATATAAATTAGCTCCTAGGTATCTTAGTCGTACTCTTTCGCAGAAAGAGGATGTAACAATCCTTAAATTAAATCATAGTAATCCAATAAATTAATGTAGGGATTAAAGTGGATCTATGTAAAAGGGTAAAAAGCGAAGTTTTTCCTATGATCAAATTATATGATGAAACTATTCCACTATGTTTAGAATATTTGAGAAATGCATAGTAACATATAGGACTTTATATTTTGTAGTTATCGATAAAGAGATATAAAGGTAACAAGCTTGAAGAATGTCGGATGATTTGTTTTTACGCCGAAAGCCCAAATATTTCCTATATAATGCAGTTGCCTCCTTTCTATTCTCATTTCAGGTTACTTCTTTATTTCATCCCTACCTTTTCCATCAAACCTTCAACCCTAGATCCACTCTAACATTGTCAAATAAATTCATTAAAATCATAAAAAATCCTCCTTGAATCTAATTAGCTAAGGGAGAACAATCCCTTTTCATTGAATGGTACTTTAAGTGAATATGGATTTCAGTATGACATTCAAGAGAGTCTTGAGTTGGATTAGAGAGCTCACGATGATGGGTTTTGGTTGCTTTGGTGAGTGATATTTATTTTCTAATCCATACGATCTCTCTTATGAATTCATTTAATGGTTGATTACTAAGTTGGTTTAGGGTTTATGATTAGAGATTTGGTTATGGTAGATTAATCTTGCAATTTTAATTTGTATAAAATATAAATGATTTAATATTGAATTAATAGATAGAATGAATGTGTATGTAAGCTAGCCTGTAAGCTTTAAGTTATGAACATAATCCTTTGATGATGTTAATTGAGCGTACTGATTTTTTTAGTATGGATGATATATAGATGCATATAAATCATGCTAGAATGTTTAACACTCTTATTATGTGATTAGTAACAAATTAAATAACGAACTCTTAAGGTATTTGATGAAATATCCTGTAGAAGTTAGGAATTTAATTGATTCAGAATGTGATATAATTAACGATATAAATGGTTTACACACGCACATGTATATACTGACATATACATACTTCATTTGAATATATTTTGTGGATATATGGCTAAGTTAGTAAGCTACTTGTGAACGCTAGTGAATTTATGGATTATATAATATGGATTTGATCTATATAGTTAACTGAAAGGTTAACAAATAATAAAAGTGTGATTTTATACCAAGTCCTTATTTTTAAATAATGTACGATTTAAGAATAATGGGAGAAAATAACCGTGCTTTAAAGAACGAGGGTTTGGTGGAAATCATTATGGGATAGTAAAACTGTATGATCATTTATGGACACTTTAACAAGCATAGTTTATTATGTTTCTTAAAAAGTCGGTTTTGAAATGGCCCATCCATTATTTATTAATATTGTTAAAATAGGTGCTTGATAGAAGAACTAGACCAGCTACAACTCACATATAGTACATAATATTACCATAACCTAAAATGTCATACAAAGTGTCATATAAGATATCAATCTAAGATGGGAATAGATCTGCTGAACTATACTATATTCACTCATTAAGATCATCCAGATGGAGCACGAACAACTTGGGAGGAAGCTTATTAAGAAAGGAAAAGTTTCGTCCAAGGTAAAGCCGCATCATCAAAAACCTTGGCATTGGAACACGAGTTGTCATTTGGGAAGGCAGTAGCATGAAAAACATCCAACTTAGCTAGATTGGTAGGATCAGGCATATCAAGAGGAGGCGGAGCAATAAGAGGAGGGACAAGATAAGGTAACATAGATGAAGGCATCACCGTAGTAGGAGCATCTTTAACTCCCCATTTACAAGTAGGGTTTTTATTTTGCAATAGAACTTTTTCAAGGATTTAGGGAGTGGGAGCATTAGGTTATGAATTGGCCAAATTCGAAAGATGCCTACTTGCAGTCTCAACATAACCCAAAAAATGGCAATGCATACAAATTGGAGGTTGCCATAGGTACAAAACCGAGATAAGAGCAGTTTTGTTGCCAGAAGTAGCAACAAATAACTATGAAGGTAGGGGAATAGCACGAGTGATATGAACAAGAGCTCTAATATACTCAAGACGATATCTTCACTTGGTATTTTCGCCAAAACAAATGAAGTCACCAGTCCAAGCCCTCAAGAGATTGGAGCAACGAAAGGAAATAGGTAAACTTAGCCCTTATTGGAATGGACATAACATACTCACTTGCAATATGAACCGAGGGACTCCAGCGGGTGATAATAAATACTTTTCCATCAATAACACATAGGTCCACTTCTAATTCCATGCAGCGCTCTTATTCATTATTTAACACCCCGCATTTTTATAGTAAATAATTAAAATAGAAATTAATTAATAAATACGAAATAAAAAAATGGAATTTTTACAAATGTTGGAATTTAGCCATATAACTTATTCCATTGGAATCGTGGCGATTTCCTGATCAGTTTTCATATATAAACTTTTCCAATCGGAGTTCAAATAAAAAAGTTATCAACATTTGAATTTTCGTAGTTGGAAATAATTATATGTGCAATTAAGGAAATAATTTGAAATTAACTTATGACTGATTAGCACCATTAAAGTTAACACTAGCATAACGTTTAAGAAAATTAATTAAGGCATAAGATAACGCTGGTTAACGTTAATTGGAGAATAAACGGTAACAAATTAATTAAATCAACCAACGCTAAAAAATACACTATTTTGGCGTAGTTGGGTCAAACATGACCTAGGCACGGTCAACCATGAGCGGTCGACTAGGGTCATGAGGCGGTCGACCTGCCTTGTTTTGGTGGCTGCTATAAATTAAGGCCGTGTGGCCCAGATCTAATCTATTTTCATCCGATGGTTTGCGCTGATTTGAACCTCTATAAATTAGGACCTAGAGTCTAACTTCCAACTCATTATTTTCTAATGAGCGCGGAAGCAATTTCATTTTTCTTTCTCCTTCAAAATTTCTAAATACACTGAAGTAGGTCTAGATTGCATGGATACACCTTGGAGAAGAATAGGAAATAACAAAGGATAGGAAATAGGTTCAGATCAGGTTGCTACATTAAAAGGTAAACTTTTAGATCTGGTTCTAATTAATAAATCTAAATCTAAATCTCTTTTTCTTAATCCAATTTCTAATGAGATCTATATAAATATAGTCTGTGGATCCGAATAGAAAGTCAAAAAGTGGAGAATACAGATAGCAGGGTTAGATCTGGATTAGATCTTGAGATTTGAAAGCGCTAATTAAAGCTAAGTGGGAATATTATATATTTTTATATAATATTAGATTATATTGTTGCAGATCTATTCCTATATGCCCGAGCCTGATATTTTAATTTTAAATGAATTTATATATATGAAATGTTGAAGATTATAAATTTGCCTATAAGTTTTTATTGATAATTACAAAAGCATAATGATTAGACTTAATTCTTTATTTGCAAAATGAGTTTAATTATCAATTTTATGTTGAATTAGTTAACTTAAAACGTAATCAATTAGGATTTTATTTATTTGTTATGGGTGATTGAGAATGAAAATAAAGTTAATTAGACTTTTGGAATTTCAGTGATATTTTAATTCATTGGAATGTATATCATTGAAAGTAGATTTCCATATACTGTCAAGTTTTAATTTTGCAAAAGTATGATATCTGAAATGACAAGGAACAAATATATGTCTATAAAGGAAAGAGATGTACAAAATAAAGGTAGTTACTGTAAGCCCCAAAGGTATAATATTTAAATAAGATTGAAACTAAAGTTTTAATAAAGTGAAAAACAAATGCAAAAGGAATTTTGAGTAATAGATAAGAAAAGGAAGTAGGAAATGAAATTGATTAAGTCTGATAATTAAACGAAATGGATTATGTATGATAATTGAATGAAAGGAATTAAACCAGGCAATTGAATGAAATGCATTAAGTCTGATAATTGAATGAAATGGATTAAGTCTAATAATTAAATGAAATGGAATAGAAATCGAAGTTGAACTAATGAATGTAGTAACAACGATATTGATGATAGAAAATGAGAAGCGGTTAATGAATTTGATAAGTGAAAAATTGCACGCATAGTAAAATGAAGACCTAAGATCAAACATAAAAGATGTAGAGGCAGTAAAGGAAAAATAAGAAGAATAAATATACATGAGCCTTGGATATGTGTTTATGATGGGTGTGAATAATTATGAATTGCCTTTGCAATTATAGAGAATAAATGACTTAAGGTCATTAGACTGGATTGGAATGTTAAAATCTTATCCAACCAATAGGACCTACGGAGAGGACGCTTGCGTTTAGATGAAGGGATACCCTTAAGTCTGTAGGTGCTTGGAAAGGAACCTCTATAATTACAGGAAATGGGAGAACATTTTATGGATGGCGATACTGTACCACACTAGTAATCCACTTCAAATTTGTTAGAGGGTATTGCCTTGATTACACTATGCAATCTGAATGGATGATGGGTGGAATTCGACTTTTGCAATAGGGTGCGCAAAGGCTGGCATGCATAGGTACCAAAACAAGGGATATGAGTTGCATTTTTAGGGAGCTCGACATCTGTCCCTTGCGATCAATGGGAGGAATAGGGTTACACCTAACTGATCTCTTCCGCCTACCAAGATTGATTCAGTTAGGTTATGCACCGCCATAGTTGTTATAAGTTTGTTTGATTAGGCAAGGCTAGTTAACCCATATATAGATTCCTTCAAAGCACGGATGGGGTGGAGGTGCATAGGGCTAGAAATTCATGATATATGAAGTAGACAACGCTGAAAATCCCCGAAGAATGCAGGACCTATAGACTGGAGGTCGTCGGTGTGCATTATAGGATTTCCTTAAGTGATATGCCAATCATGATGTAGCGAGATGATGGATCCTTAAGAGGTTCTGAGTGATAGATACTAGAGGGGATATTATCTAGGTCCGTTAGTGATGATGGGATATATATATATATATATATATATATATATATATATATATATGAAGCTACTGGAAGTAAATAGGAACGGTTCATACATAGTGATGGAGTCGTAACGACAACGATAAAGTCTAACATAATAAGAAATGGCGAACAGTCGGCATAAGCTAGTGTTATGTATAAGATATATAATTTACCCGTCATCAGAACGTTGTTCTGACCCCTTCCTCATTATAATCCACATGATTTTAGAAGGACGGGTACTGTTATTGTTTTGGAGATATTATCTGATTGAGGCACTTGACATTTGAGGTGTCAATTCTTGGTCAGTAATTATTGTGAATTATATGTACTTTTTCCACTGTGAGTTATTACCATTAGTGCTCTGATATAATTTCTCTTCTATAAGATTCCAAGCCAATGATTTGTATTTTAGCGGACTTGGGTTTTTTAGTTAGCGAAAATCTAGGCCTATTGGAGTGCAATGTTACATTACCAAAATAAATAAAATACATATCCTTATCAAATTGAACTTTTAAAAATCTCTTAAGTCTCCAACATTTGATAAGAATTTCTTAACAACACTATAGTGCAGACCATCATCTAAAAAGAAACCAACAAGTGTGTTTATCAAAAACTCAAATCTCGCATTAGCAACTTTCTAAGGTAGAACAAGAACTTCATCTACCTTAACAGATATTTTGAGGTGTTTAAACATATACCTACTAGCATTTTTAAGCTTGTTGGAGAATAGTGAGGAGCAATAATTTTTTTTTATTAGGTGAGTTCCTTTTAGCAAAAATAGAGGGCTTGATTGAACAACATCAAGAGAATGAAGTAAGTTAAGTCATCAGAATTGCGAACAACACTTTCATTATTCTCAGTAATCAGGCAAGCAATAAGCGAGACACCAGGCAGTGGCGATGGAGTTTGCACGGGGGAATGGCTGCTAGAGACGTGGTATGAGGAGGCAGAATGTTTAGAATATGGGCCAATATAATGAAGTAGTAGTACGAGGATTGGTTTTGGTTTAACTAGGATGATTGAGACTTGCCCTTATTGGCCATGGTTTAAATAGGCAAACTCAACATCGGTGAGGGAAGGAGGTTTGAAAATACGACCATAGTGAGTGGTCGGCAGTAGGGTATGATGCGACGACCTTAGGATGGAGTTCTGAGAAGGGGAGAAAGCCCTGTTTCCATATCAAATTACTAAAATCTTAGAGCGAGGCTAGAAGAAAAGAGGGAAAGGAAGGAAAAGAGGGAAAGACTTGAGCTAAAGTAGTTGTGAAAGCATGAGGAGGTATAGAGATGAAGAGCTGGAGAACGACATAATGCCCTAGATTAGATCCCTATTTTTCTTACTATTATTGAAGTATAGTTTTATGTTAATAAGCTAAATAGTAAATCATTAGGTGAATCAAAGTACGATGCATAGTATTGATTAGTCAATTACTATAGTGATTGATTGGTTACCAAATGTATGTTATGTAGATTCATTAAATGAACATGTGTATTTGTTGTCATTGCTCGTCTATGGTTTAATGTTTGAATGTGATGAAAACATAAAGGAACGGTTGGTGTTCTCTTGAAATCATTAGAATAAAGTAAAGCATTGTGCTCTCTAGGTGTAACTTAAATGCCATAAAAGATAAAAATGTCCTAAACATAGTTATAATGACTTGGAACATGTCTAAGATGATATCGTGAAGTTGAAACGAGTCATGCATTAGTTGGTTTGACGGTTGGATGAAAGGTGTTGGTGTTTTTGCACTTTAAGTGCAACAACAGGTTTGTTGTTGTACAACCTCTCATTTTGAGGCCCAAAAATATGCACTACTGATACTGCAGTCATCGATAATATTATTTTCCAATGATAAAATGAGATCAATTAATAGTATCATTAACATCAAAGCACAGGAATATGAAATTGTTTTCAAAACATAGATTTCATTAATTAATTTCCTTATTGACTGTTGCACAAGTTCAGACAAAATATAATTATTACAAAATACTCCAAGAACGACATATAAAGATGCCCTCTTGGTTGATCAGAGTAAACAATTAGACATATATAATTTCTGCCATTACATACATACAGACAAAAGTCATAACAACACAACGGATAAGTAAATAGATGCACTTCTATATAGCTAGCTCTACCTTCTACACGTCTTTGGAAGCTTTATTCGCCAAATTTAAATGATCAGGAAACCTTACACTTGAACTACTCAAATGAGTACCTAAGAGTTTAAGGGAAAAAAAAACTTTGGGTCAGACAAAAAGTCAGATGTGAATAATAATATTTCATCTCGGTTAGTAGATATCAAGTGAGACCACGCAGATGAGCGGAACGGGTTTTCCCCTCACTGTTATCCTTTAAAATATGTCTTTTATAATCAAGCACCTATAACCACAATAGTTAAACTAGGCAATATAAACAATCATACACATGCATGCTACATAGGTAATCATGACCAATCTATCATAATAAATGGACTATCTTTCCCATATCATAGTTTTCTCAAGGAAACTACAAACTATATGGTTGACTCGGGCCTATCAAATATATCAAATTCTCTAACCTGATGTTAGAAGGAAATTTGACGGTTTGACCAAAACTTATATTCCTACGGTTACTTTGATCTCAATGGTTTTGAAGACCAACCAATAACATACCTCATCTACATGTACTACTTTCTATGCATAAACCTACTTTTAGTCTTACCTGCGACAAAGCCCTACACACTGAAATCTCGAACTAATATCCGCTAAGGGCTAACAGTTGAAGTATATGGCATGACCCTACACTAGACCCATCTGGTTTTCTAATCTCTGAGTCCATGCATCTTATCATAATTTATCTAAAGTTGATAAGTATAACAATATCTTTAGTAAAATTCAAGGCTAAATACCCTTTTATACTTCCTTGAAAACATGAATCTTTATAAATGGTTTGCCTTTGTAACCATACTTTAAAACAAGAAAAATATAGCCCTTTACTTTCAAAAATATTTATGCCAAAATATATGCTTTTATAAAATAACTTTGATGAACTTTGAAATCACTTAGAGGTTGTGGCACCTCAAAACTATAGGCTATAAAGCCAAACTATTAACTTTGTACATGGATAAGACACGACATCAACATTACACATATGAGGGTCGTATCCCTCTTTAACGAAATCATGTTAAAGCCTTTAATCTATAAATATAAGGCCATAGGACCAAATCCATTTATATCGCATATATAGGTTGCTAAATATAAGCGGCATCAAATAGGTGGAATTGAATACATGCAGCATCATTAAAGTCGACATAGGTAATTGCGGCATAGGGAATGTATGCGACATCATTGAAGTCATAAGCATGCATGCCGACGTTGACTTCGACCTAAATGAATTCATTCCTTATCATCTAAGAGTGATATCTTATACATTCACTAAGGTCAACATTGTATAACTGCAGTATCAATGCCTTCAGCATCAATGACCTCAGTGTGGCAGAACCGTAAGTACTATAAAACTGCTATTTTGCTATATAAATTATTATCTTTGCAACCACATCTATTCTTTGTCAAATTCTTATTGGTCAACAAATACTTTATAAATTTTCTTTTCAAAAACCTGTTATAAATCTAATTTCTAACTCCAAATAATTTTGCAACCCTTAATTTTTTTTAATATAATTATTAAGCTTTTCAAGCAAAAAAATTCATAATAAATCATAAAAACATTAGAAAAATCTCCAAAAATCAATAACTCAAATTAATCATATTCTTCAGCATTTAAAAAATTTCAAAATATTTTAAATAATTAAAATCCAAAGCAAACAATTATCTCCACTTAGAAAATTCATGAAATATTCATAATTAATTGCAAAATTATGAAAGTAATAACCCACTTCTAAAATAATATTTCCAACATCCTATAAAAATTTCAAGTCATTTGGGTATCATATGATAGGTTTTCACACTTAAAACTACTAATAAATTTCCTAAATAAATCCAATAAATCATTAATAAGCATATAATCAGTTAATCACTCAAAACATGGCATAATAACACATATAAATTTCAGATTTAATCATAAAACGGATATGAAACAAACATATACGAGATAGGTATCATTATTCACCTTGATTTGATAAAGGAATTTGATATTTGAATGTTGATCAGAATTCCTCATGCTTTCTCTTTGATTTCCTAGTTTTTCTTCCTCATAAAACTTTTGGCAAGGTCAGCCTATATTCTCTTTTAATTTATTTGTATGAATGAAGTAAGGGAGGAACGAGAATAGGAAGGTGTATGTTGAGGATATGTAGCATTTTCCTATTTTGCCCTTTACATAATCCTCCTTATTTAAGTTATAATCATCCTTATAACTTATTAATTAGGGCACGACTTATTATTAACTATCAAATCTCCATATCCTTATCATCCCATATTATTTTATTTTATTTACCTAATTAAATATCCTAAATAATGGTAATCAAAACTAGGGGTGTTATATTTGTGCACACCGTAACAGCTTAATACCTAAAAATGAATGGCAGTGATGTTTTAGTCATCACCAGAATTATTTTTAAGTTATAAAATGGAATTAGTATATTTTTCACAATATAGATAAATGGAGCAACTAAACAACTATTTGCATTTTCAACATACTTTTAACAACATTAACCCAAAACATTTCCTATACGGAGGTAAATATAATAAAACTTAAATATAGGTGATGTGTCGACATACAAAGATGCCACATATTCCTTTAACCTTTATACAAACCTAGCTAAGTATACATTGAAAATAAAAGGATCGAAATAGATAGCAAAGCCTCTAGCTTCATCCTTGATTATCTATTTGCAAGCCAAAATAACTTATCTTGCATGTAAACCATAAACTCTGCATACACAAGTGAGCATTTATGATTTATGGAGAAAATAATAATTAACAATGTGTCAGACTATGGTCTGATGTGAATAATATGAACCCCCTTAAAACATAAATAATATAATAGTAAGACCACGCCGTAGAGCTGAACGGGTTTTCCACTCACTATCTAAAACATAACAATATCATCATAACATACATATAAATATTAAAAAGTAATTGAAATATCAAAAGTTAACTTACATGGTTAATAAAATGTCTAAACTAACATTTAACCCAACGTTCAAAATAATTCACTAATCTATTTTCTTCTAATGACACCTAAGCATCATGATAACGTGTCACTTTAATTTCATTAGCTCATTTGAATAAATAGTTAACTTCATACTTAGGTTACTATCTCTCTTTAGTTTGTTCATGCACCACGTTTTAGAGGGTTACACCACCAATTAGGAGTTGTTACGCACTTGTACTCTTATGTTACACTAGTCGATAAGTGCCATTGTCAATTACCTTTGAAGCTCTCCTAATTTTGAAAAGTCATTGGTTTGTGTCACACTTTATTTATTATAATTGGTTAATTACACCCCACTGTAGACCCTTTGATCTCTTAGACGCAATTCCAATCACATCATACTCAACCCCAATTATAATCATTTTACATACACAAGTTGTCATCGTAAATGAGCATAAATTAACAGGGCTAGTTCATCATCACAGATTACTTGCATAATAATTAGTAAACTAATACATCCATTTGATTTCACATAGAAACATACAAGACCAATTTTTTTTCCATATTTTGATCATTTAGAATGAACTAAACTAAATTCGCTAATCATCATCAATTTATTAGCTAAATTTAGACAAACTATTCTTTTCATATATGTAGAAATTAATTTGCTATTTTCCATACATCATTACAAAGTTCAACCATTTATTTATCCATTTTTTAGAACATGGTTCATTCCCATAAGAATTCGAAGTTAGTAAGGACTGAACCCCGATCTTACATGTGAGCGTCATATGTCCTAACCAACTGCACTATCCTTGTAGATACCATTTATTTAACCATTTTTTACTTTATAAATGGATTTTTAGTTTATTAAGTCATATCAGCCAAAACAAGATCGGTCTCATCACTAAGTAATTTACTTCGAAATTTCCTTATTGCTACTTTAGTCTTTTTGTCGAGCTTGCCTTGGGTCTGTCTCATCATCGTTAACTTTGGGTCATACCCTTGTTAATTTTGGTCAGCATCTCTAAGTTCTCAATGTTTCATGATATAGTATATGACACTCTGCATTTTGCATTCAGTACTCCTCGTGATAGGTACAAATCTTCTAATGATCTCGTTGGATAGGGTATTATTGGACATGGTGATGAGCATATCGATTTTGATTGAATAAATGCATGGAAGGGGCACATCAGGTTATTAATGTAAGATCATTTGCATTAAGTAGTGGGCAAAAGGGAAAAATTCAAAAAAATCCTCTTATTAATTATTACATTAGATCTTTAACTTGTGTCATCATGAATAATTTGGTACACTAAATCATATTTAATGTTAATTTGACAAATGGAGAGTTTTTCCCTTTAAAATCTATTTAGTTTTACTTTAATAATTTTATGTTATATTTTATTTTATACTAAACATTTCATGTACAATTTAAGTAGTAGAAATATCATATCGTATGATTATATACATGCATACATGCATATATATATATATATATATATATATATATGTTGTGGATCGAATTACATAACATACTATTAATAAACTATTACGTTGGCACATCCTATGGACATGTTCAAATAAAAATATGATCAAATTCATTTCATTTTAAAGCAATGAATTAATATATTGGCACATAACACTTGAACCCAAATAGTTGAAGAAAAATGAGTTAATGAAAGGTATCTACACACATTACAATATCATCCACCATCAATAATGTTTAAATGCTAATTTGTCTCAAAAATTATATGTCCCTTTTTTACACCTGAGTACAAACACTTGGTCACTTTTTGTAATATCCCGGAATTTTTAACAATATCAATTTAATAATCTGTAGTTAAAATTAAATTGATATTGATAATCTGTTAATAATTATTCAAATAGATTTAATAATCTTCTTCAATAAATATTTAAATTGGTTATTTTATCTTTCCAAAATAATAAATTGATTTCTATTTACAATACAAATATTTGGTTTATATTTTAAATAGATTGGTTTTGTTTTAATTTTTATAAGTAAAGCATATTTTCTAGTTTTATTTTTTGTAGTAATTTGGAAAATTTGTTTTATTTAATATCTAAGCTTTTCAAAATTAAATAAATGATTTTGATTTAAATTAATAAAAGAACCATGTTTTGAAATTCTAATCTATATACATTTTAATTTGGAAATTTTGATTTTAATTAGTATTGAGTTTTTTTTTAAAAACTATTTCATAAATAAATATTTGATTTTAAATTTGATAAGAAAATATTGAAATATTTAAATTAAATTGACTTGAGTTTTAAATTTAGAATAAATTCAACAAAAGGTTCTATGGCTTAATAAAATGGATATTTTATTAATAAAAATATAATTTCTTGTAAAATGATTTTAATTTAAAAATAAGAGAGTTATAAAAATAATATTGATATTGTAATGACTTTTTAAATAAGTTTTGAATAAGATTTGTAGTTTTTATTTCAAATTGAATTTATATTTATAACTTGATTTAAAAATATTTGATTTTGGATTTATTTTGAATTTAAATTCCCAAGTATAAAATTCTAATTGTTTTAATTTTAATATGTATAAGTTTCAATTTGTAAAACATTGTTTGTTTTTATTTCTTTTGTAAAATTATACACATATTTTAAAAATAAACTAACAAGTTATATTAAACTAAAACACATGCTTTACATTTATAAATTTAAATACTAATTATCTTAAAGGAAACAAGTGTTAGATTCATATGCATTGATTTAACATGTGTCTAAAAACTAAATACAAATAGACAAGTGTTAAAATTTTAGTTTTTATTTTTCTTTGCTTCCATTAAAAATCTGAAAATACATTTAGTTAAGTTTGCATCTTATTCATAGTGCATTTTCATTTTCCTCAATCAAAAAAAGAAAGAAAAAAAATCAAAGCTCCTCATCAAAAACTAAATCTTTCATAAACCTGCATATTCAAATCCAACATCTGCATATCCAAAACTATGTTCTAATCTGCATTTCCTCAAATCCAAAAAAATATGCATAATCTAAAACCAGTTCCCCTCAAACCCAAAATAAATCAAAAGCAATAACCTGAAGCAAATTACAATCCATTTCTGTATTTCCAAACCTGCATGTAATTGAAGACCCTTGCATCTTTGTTTGAAAACTCCTTCAAGCCTGCACACTTTTATTTTCTGCACTTTGTTTTTAAGTCCTAGAATGGATTTGAAAACATGAAAATCCATCTGCATGCATATGGGAGTTAGCAACTACATCATCTACATCTGCATGCCAGCATTTGGGTCAGGAAACTTAAGCAAACTGCATATCAAATTCAACATGAAGTATAACAGGGTCAAGCCTGCATATTCTTGTTTCTGCAAAATTCATAAAGAACAACAGGGTCTGCATTGACTGGTGAGTAACATTTAATCTTAAAACTGTAATTTAGGTTGCTAGAGATTAAACATGTTTGTGTGTCTGATGTAAATGTGGTTGTGTATGCATGTTTGATTTTGTTCTGCAGAGTATACCCAGATCATCTTCCTATGAAAAGAATTCCTACAATTGATCTAATTTGAGATACACTACACCAGAAAAGCCATTTTGCCACGGCTCTGGGCCGTGGCTAAATAATTTTGCCACGGCCCAGAGCCTGGCAAAATGGGGAGTGGCAAAAATTTTGTCACGGCTACGAGCCGTGGCAAACTTATATTCAGCCACGGCTTTGAGCCATGGCAAAATTAATATTAGCCATGGCTGAATAAAATTTTGCCACGGTGTGGTTAAATATAAATTAGCCACGGCTTAGAGCCATGGCTAAATATTGCATTTTCATTTTAAAAAACACCATGAAATAGCCTACATTAAACTCAAAACAAATAGATTAAAAATGCCATGCCTCAAACTCAAAACAAAATACGTTAAACAACACAACAATGTTAAACTTTTAACCGTGTTGAACTTTTAACTCTTTCGTACCTGTAAACCAGTATGAACATATTATTACAATTCAAAAACTTACACTATTATAGAATATCAAACGATGCTAGCCTCCAAAGTTAACAGAGCACTCGGCGAACACATCTTACACTGTAACTTTAATGAGAAATTGTTGTGTTCCAGAAAGGAGAAAACAACTACTACATGTTCCGAAAAGTTAAAATGATCAAGAAAACCAACAAAAATACATCAATTTTTTCTTCCCAATCGCATAAAAACACCATCATTCATATCAAAATTATCACTATCTGAATCCTTATGCATATTTTTACATTTAACATTAATCCCTTAATTTCACATACCAAATACAACTGCGATAACATTGTCAGCACAAGTAGTTTTTTCACCTATAATCCATGGAAACCTTGGGCTTGCCTTTTCCAGTAGAATTCAAGTACTGAGAAACAAATAAAACTCCTATGATAACAATGAGGCAACCATCAAGAGTACTGAAAAACAAAGCTCTAGGCTACCTGGCCTGCACAAATCCATAAAGCCCGCTAGAAGTTACTAGAATGATATCTGTTAGGCCATCACCTGAAAAATCCTACAAGGCCAGAGCGTGAGTTGGCAATCCAGGCAGCTCCACCGTCACTAGCTGGCTACCACCTGGTGATATCACAATTGCTTCTTGGTCGCCCCCTGCTATTATCACTTCCTGATAATCGTGCACTCTCAGTTTGAACGTTTTTAGGGTTGGGATCACTTTATTTTCCATTAAGTTGGATGGAGACGGGAGGTTTGACCATGTTGCCCTTGTTGTTATTTGCCATCTCCACACTACGCCATCACCATGCAAGTTTGGGGAGTAAGATGTGACCTGAATATGTAATATATTTCTTTATTTGAAGAAATTTATTTCACAAGAAAATCTATATAGTAAGGGCAAATTCTATTTAAATACACTAAATTACTGAATATATACATACCTCACCTCCGCTGTTCAAGAAAACAACATCGCCATGACTTCTTTTCCTGTGTTGATTGTCATCATCTCTATGGACAAAAATAGGAGTTGCTACCTCTATAGCACCTACATCGGGAGTTCTACCAAAACATCTAGCAAAATCGCTGTGTTGGAATAAATTGAAATGTGCATGATAACATATAGATATGTTGAATAGTTTCTCTCTTAAAGGTATGCCTGAAGTAGCCACTGCATGACATGGTTTTAATACTTCCATTGATCCAGTCACTACAGTTAGCTCAGCTCCATGTCCTCCTACAGCCTATAGCCAAATATAAGCATTAATAACTTCCCTACAAATATATGCAATTGTAGTGCATATTATCGGTGGTTTCTATATGAACAGGTCATATGTGGACTATAATGTATGTGCACAAACTTTGTTAGATGATCTATCGCATCAAAATACTAAAAAGACTAAATGAGTAGGTTCAAAAAGTTCATGCATTTCCATTACAAAACTATTGTATGAACATAAAATTTGAAGGTCCCATATGATAATTATAAGTTATAAATTGCTGATGAAAGCACTGTTCAAGGTCAAAAGAAATGTAAATTAATTTATAATGTCACGTTGTGGGACCTGGCAAGAGCAAGATGGAAGTTGTTCCCTGTATGTCATCTCCCCATGGTTTATGAAGTAGAAAAAACATTTGAATCCACAAAACACCATTTCTTGGTCTCATCTTCATCCTGTCATGGCAAAAACAAAAGCATCAGTCTCAATTTGTCTAGTTTAATTTAACTAAGTCCTTGTTATTTTATAGTGCAAAAGAATTCTGTTCCATAATTGTTTTACCATGCTTTTGTTAGGAATTTCAGTACAGAAGCATCTTTTGTATCACAAAGCTAAAAAAATACTTGTTTATATTATATTGTATAAAGATTACAAAAATAGATGTACCGAGATTCACCTTCAGGACGAACTGATTTAACAGGGAAGGCTGTATGTGTGCGTGCATGTGTTACGCATAACCAAATCCTTATGTTACTGGAGTCATGCTCATCTGCAATAGGAATATGCCAGTGGTCTTTCTCTGATTCCTATATACCATATGAACAACATTAAATAATTTGCAACAAAAAGGTAGGATTTACTAGATATGATTTGTAAACCAGTTAGAAGTCTATCTCTTCTTATGCATTCATAGAAATAGTCAGTTATTTGAGCAGTTAAATTAGATTATGTTTTGGTATGTTACACATAAGACGATTTATATTGCAATACAAAAGCATAAGGAAGAATCTGAATGACTACGGAACAAGGTGGAGGCATCCGAAACTCAAAACTTCCATGACTAAAGTTGAAATGAACCTACATTTTATAGCAGTATCTATTTCAGTAAGCAAGAAATTCTTAAAAAAGAGACGACAACAAACTGAACTTTGCAACATATATTAAATATCATGGGTTGAAAAGTTGTTGATATAAAATTGAGTTCTACATTTTTGTCTATTCAGCAACAAAGTGCAATGCACCTGATGTCTTTCTTTCCATTTTGGAATGAATTCATTTCCTAATAATTGAAAAACATGATCTCGCATCTCGTCGTTAGTAACAATCAGGCTTTTGCATTTGGTAGCTTCATATAACTAGTACCTGGACTATATGTTATTTCCTTATTTCATTTCATGCTGCATTTCACAATAAAATAGCTTTTAGAAAGAAACCGATAGGTAACAATGCAACTTGTATCTCCAAATGCAGAAATATTTAGCGAAGATGAAAGTTTTGTTGCTTTTTTTTCCTACTATGAAATTTCTTTAAGATTGCCTTGCCAATTTATCTCTCTTATTATGAAAATGCAAAATGTTATCAAAAATATTGTAGGTTCATAACCGATTTCTAAATTCACCTTTTTTCGGGAAAAAATTCAAAAGTACTTAATCAAATGCATTTACATTGATATGAAAACTCAAAATTGCAAACCAAATAATACCTAATGTACTTTTTCCAGAGTTAAAATGGGTCCTTGGACAATGTCGTAAAAATGTGGGGATAGGTATTGAATAAAAGAACAAACTTACCTTTTTTAAATCAAGCTGAGGCCCGGGTAATAGCTTCAGTATCTCTTTAATCCATTGACTGCACCAATGCATTTAGTTTTTCATCATACAACAAAACTACATATAGAGATGTACTACAAAGAATGAAATGTTAAATTGTCAATGTACTAATCATTATTATTTTCATCGATGACACAACCATATTATAGCATGTAAAAATGAATAACAGTGAAAAGTAAAACTGATTCTTAGGCATGTTTAAAATGCAAATTCTGATGCTAAATATAAATGTATGTCACTAGTGAACGACATAACTTATTTATATTGAGAGAGTATAATTTCTCGTTTAATGAGGACAAGCAATTGCTATTGCAGGATATTTTATAAACACGATTGCATATACAATTTATTCTCCTAAATGTACACGATTACATATACAGTTTATTCTCGTAAATGCAAATCACACTAGATATATGTAGATTCTTAAACTATTAAATTCATTTGTTCGTAGGCATTCTAGAAGGGCCCATAAAGCACTTGCTTAAGGCCTTAAAATATCACAGGCCCTATAATTTTTTGGCAGTCTATGTTTTGACATTTCTATAAATCAGGGACAGTTTCAAAAAACAACTTGAGTGATTAACATGAGAGAGAAATACTCTCACCAGCCTCTGGCGTCTTCAAACATTTGTTAACTTAGTCTGTATCAGATCAATACTTCAGAAAAATATGGAACAGTAGACAAAGTAAAATCACTAATTTTTAACATGAGTAATTAACAATTGGAGCTAACCTGATTTACATGTGCATGATTTAAATTTGATGAAACATCCAGTTTAAATAACACTTGCCTGATGGGGATGCGTGCATGAACTCATGATCTAAGGGTGTCTGGCCGTATTCTCTAGTATTTTAGCATAATCAATATCTATGTATATATTATGTCAGATATGAATGTAAAAGCATCTGAATCTAAAACAAGATGAAGTAAAATATATATTCCATTTTCTATTTACAAGTAATGTCGAAACAGAAATGATCTTTTTTATATAACAAAACTGCAAAATGATCACTTAACTCCAGCCTCTCCCTTTGTATTTGCAAATGAAAAATCATTATCATTGCTATCGTCTTCTACCTTCAAATGATACTCCATGGTCCTAACTAAAATAATATTTTTTCAACACATAATAATGGCTTCAGCTAACACTTAGCACCAGTTATGAGTCAATATTAGATGTCTAAATTTTTCTGGGCTTTGATGACTTGAACAATTCACCTGAACCAGTCTTATATTTCTCCTCCAAAGAGTCTCACCAATAATGTAAACCTAAAAACATAAAATATATATAAACATGCATCAA
Source organism: Allium cepa (assembly GCA_030765085.1). Taxonomy (NCBI): domain Eukaryota; kingdom Viridiplantae; phylum Streptophyta; class Magnoliopsida; order Asparagales; family Amaryllidaceae; genus Allium; species Allium cepa. Next base: position 212,943,348 of record CM060934.1, read on the forward strand.
ATAAATTCTATTTACAACAAACTCATTTATCATATTCAAAAGTGATGAGGACGAGCAAAAAGAGGAGCAGAAAGAGCAGCAAAATAAGCAAGTACATGAAAGCACCCTTCAGAGCACTGATCCGAATAAGAGATATGTACGTAAGCACATGCGGGCCGGATTCAGACAGGCGGGGTAAGTGGATCACGAGTGCTACGCAATTAGAGCCATAGCTTTTACAACTCGAGAATTAAGAGTAGAGAGAACGATGTGAAGGATCTTATTCGAGCTGCTTCTCAAGGCACTTTGGGATCATTGAATTCTACCAATAATCATCTAAGATCGCGAGAAACATATGTATAAAATTAATTTACGATCTCCAATCCTAACTCTCTTTTTCTTTAAAATAAAAGAATACATTAAACTCAATACATACTTCGAGTTGTTCACATGGTTTTAATGTCCACCTTCATTAGTAGAGCTCAAACTCATGATCTTTGGTAACTAAACTAACATCACATGACCGCCTTCATTACTAAAGCTCAAACTCATGTTCGTTCCAAATTCAAAGTTACAAAAAATATCAACAAAGAGCCGATAGATTATAACAGTAGAGGTATTCGATATAATTGGTGATATACAAAGCTAGACAACACAAGCTTTAAATGAACTGAAACATAAACTAGACATATCAGAAGTAAAAGCATGTAGTACTCAAAACGTATGATGAATAGAAATATAAGGCATGACAATACAGGACTTTCTAAACTAAGATGCTAAATCCAAATATGGAAACTGAAATATGCTGAAAACTGAAAAAAAGATGCCTTAAAAACATGTCGCAACTGAAACTGAATTATCAAACGGTGGATAGAAACCAAAAGTTATTGCCTCACTACATATGCCTCTAAAACTAAAGTGTGGAAACATGCTATGAGATGATATTCTATGAGCAAATATGCTACGAGCTAATCTAGCTAAAACCAAGGCATAGATACTTGGGAACAAACACATGTAGCTACCAAACTACTGAAGCATGTGTTTATTCAGTAATACAGCAAAATATGTTGTAAAACTAAAATAGGCAGTGAGCTATCAATAATACACAAAATTTACAGCAGAAAGTGTCAAGCAAATGGCATTATCTAGTAAGAAGCAAATTTATATCAATGGCGTTATATAATGTTTGGCTTTACATGTTGAAATAGTTTATTGTATAGGTTTAACTGAAGATATGAAGATTTAACCCAAGTACAAATGCTAGTTACTAGATTTCTCTCTTCTATTGTATCTGTATTAATCAAAATCCAAAAGATCCGTTGTTCAAACAAAATAAGCTCCTCACCCTCATCTAATTCAACTTAAGTGTTCTAAATGGAAATCTCAAAATACCATCGATACCTCAAAATAGATAATTATTTTGTCAATGTTCAACAGGAAGGCATATTTAAAGCTTACAAACCATGGAATAAAGATTAAATTTTAGACAATTTACATAAAAGAAAGATGAAAGTGGAATTTAAAAGTACAATGCAAATGTTCTAAACCTCAATCACAACCCTAAGCTAAAATGTTTCACCGCCATTAACACAGCAAAATACCAAAATGAAAAAACAGGTCTTTTTTAACTACAAACAAATCCATGCATCACACAAAAATCAACGAAATGTTCACATAAAAATACACCTAATAAAATGCACCAATCTCTAGTCACAAGCCTATACTCACAGTGCAACCCACATCACCAACGCAGCCAAAACAACACTCACTGGCATCAAACTCACTACCACACCCCACTTATCAGCAGCCACTTTATCAGAATCTGAATTCGGTGACAGCGCTGGCGATCCATCAGGAGATCCAAAGGGTGGAGCCAGAGGCGAATCCGGTATCGGCGATGGCATCATCGCTTCTGGTGCTGGTGTAGGAGCGTCCACTACAGGTGATGGCGCTTCCACTGGAGAATCCGCCACAGGCCCTGGCGTATGTGCCAGAGCTTTACCAAACAACTCCGTCGGCAAAAGAATGTTATCCATGGTGATTGAGAATATGATCTATTCTCGTTTATGTCGTAGTGATGGAGATTTAGGTGAAAATCGATGAGAGTTAGGGCGCGGGATTAAAATTATTTAGTGAGGGTACGCGGGTTAATTTTGGAAGGGGGCGTTCTTTTTTTTGAGTCATTGAGAAGTATACACACGATAAGGGGTGGAAATAAATTTCATAAAATTGAAACGGTTTAGAGCTGTTACTAAATTACCACGGCCCACAACAGGTGTAAATTATTTTACCACGGTTCAGAACCATGGTAAAATTGCCACGGCTCATGACCGTGGCAATTTTTCCGCATTGGGGTGTGGCAAAATGGGCAGAATGGTGTAGTGATAGTATTTGGGTTTTAGAATAATTTAAGGAGTTTGCTTATCATAGATAAAATTAAAAGCTATGATGTTAAGGGTTTGGCTGCTTGAAGTTTTAAATTTAAACTTAAGTAAATAAAAATGTATATACAGGATAATATCTCTGTAACACAGAAAGCATCATGTGAATTTTTAACAAAACTTAAACATGTTTAACTTGTAATGCAGTATCAGGTAACAAAATTAATTACAAAAACATGAATTTTTAAACTAACAATTTGTATTTTAGGGTGTTAATTCAAGAGACAGTTTAAAATTGAACTAAAAATGAAATTTGGCAAGTTCATGAAATCTGTATCTTGAGATGTTTTGGAATTCTTCTGAGAAATAGAGGAAGAATTGTAGATCCTTAGAAAAATCATGATAGTGGATATTTATTTCTAGATTGATTGCAGTTTTGATTTTTCTGAATTGAACCCTAGTTTTATTTGGTTTAAAGAATTGGTCATTTCGATTCATATAATGGATCGAGTGTACTGATTTTTTGGGATTGTATAGTGGAAGTGTGAGGGAGTTCGTGGCCAAAAGGGTCGGGTGTCAGATGGTCACGATAGTGAACTGTCGCCGTTGACAGGTTGGAGTAAAAACCTGGAAAATGTTTACAGGTTTGGAGTTTGAGGAGCTTAATTCTTGAATACTTGTTCTTTTGTTCGAGCTGAGGATTTATGTGGGTATTGTTGGGTTACTGGAAGTGTTGGATCATCAAAGACGATCGCCAGAGGTGGTGGTCGCCGTGCATATGCACGGCGATGAAGATTCTGGTGGTGTTGGGATTTTTGTGTGTTTCAGGGGAGATGTGAAGTTTTACTCGAAGTGGATGAGAGGAAGACTCGAAGTGGGCATGTGTTTGACTCGAAGTAGGATATGGGTTTCCTCGGGTCACTGCAGTGTTCAGGTTTCAGAAAAAACTGTTTCTTTTTTTTAAATCTGAGTTTTCTTTTTAGAACTTTTAAAATCTGTAGTTTTAGGTTTTAAAGCAAGGTTTAGGTTTAAAATTTGATTCAAGTTTGAATTTCTAATGTGAATTTATATCCCATTTTTTAAAATAAAATAAGTTTCAAAATTTATCTTAATTAACTATTTCATTTTGGTAAATAGTTTAAAACTTTAAATATTAAGTTTTTTTTTAAAATGTGAGTAAGATTTACAGATTAATTTTAAATCTGGAAATTCTAAGTTTAAAAATAAAGTTCAGTTTTAAATTTAAGTAGAAGATTTAAATTGAAGTTTAAACTAAGAATGAGTTGAAATTTCCAAAATTTTGAAATGAATTCTACTTCAAATTTTTATGATTTCATTTTTAAGACAAACTTTTGTTTTGTTTTGAAATTTAAATAAGTTTTAAAAATTTCAAACTTTGATAAGTTTAAATTACTTTTATTTAAACTTGTATTTAAAATGAAAATTTAAAGGAGTTCAAAAAGCACCTTGTTTTGAATAATATTGTTTTAACATAATTAAGTTATGATTTTGAAAATTAAATTAAGATTTATGTTTTAGAATTAATTAATAAGGTAATTAAGATTAATTAATTAATTTAATTAATTAACTGAATTTGGAATTAATAATTGATCAATGATTAATCAATTTATAATTAAGACCATTAATTAAATTATTAATTAATGATGAATGAATATTATTAATTATGTAATTAAGTTTTTAATTAAGGATAATTAATTTAATAATTAACTTTAATTAATGAATGATTAAAGATAATTTAAATGGTAATTAATTTAAATTAATTACTTTATAAAATAATTAAAGAATGGTTAATAAAGGTCATTAACCAGGATTATTTAATAATTAATTGATTTGGTTAATTTTTATGATTAATTAGATTAATTAATTTAATAATAATCAATTATGAATGTTTTGAGTATAATTACTTAGTAAAGTAATTAAGGAATTAATTACTTAATGTAATTAATTTAGTTTAATATGATTGTTTATTTTTAATTAATTTAGTTTAATTAATTATAAACACTTGAGTTTTATAAATAATTACTTTATGTAATTAATGATTTGGAAATTACTTAGTTAAGTGATTGTTTAATAATTACAGATTGTAATTAAGTGGAGATGTTTAAAGTGTGAGGTAATTTGGTTTAATTTATTTAATAATTAATCAAGGTATTAATTAAATAATAAATTAAAGGATAATTAATTTGTTTAAATAAAGTAATTAAGTTAGTTAATTACTAAATGTAATTAATCTGTGATGATGATTAATGATTATTAATTGATTACTTAAGGTAATAAATAAAAGGGGATCATTAATTATTATAATTAATGATGTAATTAAAGTTGATTAATTATGATTAATTAATCAATAATAGGTAATTAAAGGAAATTAATTAATGTAATTAATTAAGGATTAGGATAATTAATTATGATTAATTGATTAATTAAAGTAATTAAAGGTTAATTACTGTTTAGTTGAATAATTAATTTTGTGAAATTAATTGAGGATAATTACATGAATGTAATTAAGGGTAATTAATCAAGAGTGATTAATTAAGGTGATTAATAATGAATGATTAATGTATTGTAATCAATTAAATGATTGAGTAAGCAAGATTTATATTGATGAAGTAATTAATTTAATTTATTTTAAATTAATTAAAGATGGAGTAATTAATTTAATTCATTTTAAATTAATTAGAGATAGAGATAGTTAATTTAATTCATTTTAAATTAATTATATGGTAATGAGTAAATCTTTGCTTTTGTATGAATGGATGACATTGATTGTCTTGGATGCTTTGTGATCTCAGTAATGAGATAAATGGTATTGTGTGGTATGAATGACTTGATTGCATTGTGATGATAACATAGGTTATCTATTGTGATGATGATATATGGAATATCTATTTGATATTGATAATGTGGGTTACCTATTATGTGATAATGTTGATTATTAGTTATGATTTATGAATTATCTATATGTGTGTATATAGATACTGTAATTGAATTGTTTTAAAACTTTAAAACAACTTGGACTTAAAAGACACGCTTTGGATTTCGATGAGACCGGGATCGGGTTTCCATATTTGGATATCCGAAAACCACATCGATTCTAAATAACGTTAGGTCGTGAATCAAAGTGGAGCTTTGTGAAGACTCGAGGTGTAAGGACTATGAGTCAGTATAACTCGGTGGGTGATTCCGTAATGAGTTGATGGAATTAGTTCTTATAGATTCGAGATGGTGATTCAGAGTGCAAGGGTTATTGTCGTTAACTCTGAGGGTGATTCCAAAATGAGTGTAACAAGATAATGCCTTCGGTTTCGTTCGAACCCGGAACGAACTTGTATGGATTGAATGCTTTCAGAACATTGTCAGGTGGACGATGAGCATTCTAAGTGATATGTCCTATAAAGGTAATCGTAGCCTCAAGCCTCATCAACCGGGAATGGCTAAAACAGGGGAGGTGTAGCAAGGCTTCGTGGGTCGCACCCACTGGAGAGCAAGATTTACCTCTGTCTAGAAGTCCCTTTATATTCGGCCGTGTGGGTGGTTGTTAGCTACAACAACGGGGTTGTCTTGTTCGGAATTATTCAGTAAGAAATGGGTCCGGCTTTGTGTTGCAGGGGGTCGGGAGTGATCCTCGGTACGTTGATCTAGGCCACGTACTGTGACGGACGGTACCCCAGTAGCCCTTCCATTGTATGGAATCCAAAATCCAATAAGTGCCAACGGTTTTGATTGTATTACCCACTTTTGTGGCTAGTAGCTGGAATTTAATAGATGTAACAATTTCGGCTATTTCATATTTACTTGAAAACCCTAGACACTATTATAATATCATCGGATTTCCTATCAAATGTTTTGGTTAGTGTAAGGTAAAAACTTTTCCATGTTTATGTGTGGGAAGTCTTACGTGATACCTTTCTTTTCAAAAGGTTTTTGAAAGTTAAGCAACTTTAACCTGTTACTCACACCAGACCCATGTCTGACCCGGAGTTTATTTTTGTTTTTCATAAACTCTTGGGTACTCAAATTTTTACGAGTAGTCAAGGGTGATTCAGGTTAGGATTCAGGTTAGCTTTGACGAAATTATGGAGGAGCAATGGAGTAGGAGGCTTCCGCGTGTAGATATATATAGTATTCCGCTGTGTGTTCTCTGAGTTGTTGTATCGAGTTGTATAACTAGACGGGTGTTTATAACTGTCTAGTATGTGTTGTATAATCTGTGTACTCTGATATTGGTTGTAAACTATGTAATATTTATGTTATTAATATAGTTTATTCGTTCCGCTATTAGATTCTGATGTGTTGTTTCTTTCTTCTCTTCTTTCTATTCTCTTTTCTATCCCTTTCTTTCTTAAAGATGATGCGATTTTCTGGTGGTAGAAAGTCGGGTCATCACACTTTTCTTTGGAGCAAGTCATGTCTTTGTGCAAAGAAAATACATAGCAAATTCTTGATTGGTTAAAATAGTTGATATAAACCATTACAATTATAGAAGTATAACTTAATGCATGTGCATGAAAGCTATAGTAGGGCAAAAAGAGGAAGACTCCTTCGCGATGAATACAACAAAGAAATTAGATAATTAACTAAAGAGTTATTTCTTAGGATTATGTGGCTATGTAGTGTATGCCTGGTTGCTTTTACTATTGTATAATGCAAGTCTAATAACAAAACATGCATACGCTTCAGTCTGTTGACATTCTCAATTCACACATGACACATCGATCTATCTACATCTTTCCAAATTACCCCTCTTTACAATTTTCATTCAAGATACTATGAAATATTTTAATGTTCCCTATTAATGGGGACATCAATATTTGAACACATTCCTTTTAACCATGAAGAAGACATTGAAGAAAAACAAAGATATCTTTCCAATTCAATCATAGTAATTTACTATCGCCAAAGAAGCTTACATTGATTGAATGAAACAAAACATGTTAACCAAACATACATGAAAATTATGTACTCAATATACTAGAACATATTAAATTGATAAAAATTGCAATAATCCACATAGTGGACTAAGACTAAATGTTCCAACTATCAACTACTGAAGGAACATCCAAAATTTTAATCAATAACCAGAGTAGGTTACAAATTCAAACTTTAAAACAATTACACCTTGATATGCATCTGAATATTTATCCACCGAATGCAAACATCCATTAACCCTTCAAGTTCAACGTTTATTTGAATTTTCCATGCTAATACCACTCTCTGCCTCCACTTCACATAAACCTGCATAGCCAAAGTTAAAAAATAATACTTAATAGATATGCATATATATTCTTCATCTATTTTGAAATAAATAAATAAGGATATAAATGAAATCATTTGATCAATGCCTTCACTTATTAGTACATTTTTTAATATGATTAATTAGTGCCAATAGATTATCAGATTAGGGATCCATGTATCCAGAACTCATGATTAATCTAAAGTTATAAATGAGTGTCACTTGATGAAATAATAATTTGCAACTAATATAAACACATTTCTTCCTAAGTAAGCTATTCAAGCTTTTAGTCAATTCATGAATCTCTCCTAAATAATCGATAAACAAAAAATGTAATGAGCTATATCATATCAAAGACACTAGACTATGTAATTGGTTGAAGTAGGAGAATTGGAATTTAAACCCCATTTGTTCTCAAAAAGCAAGAAAACTTCCAAATAACATTCACATATCAGAATGCTAAATTCATTAAATTCCAATTCATTTGCTGTTGAGTTTCTTTTGATCTCCAATATAAATACCATTTTGAGCATTTATACTTGAATGGCTGAGATATTAAGGTTCTTTTAAATTACTTTTAGCAATCTTGCCTTTTCAAGATTCTAAACTATGTATCTAAATCCAAACCATAGCCTTCTACCTTAGACGTTAGGGTTAGGATTGTAATAGTGTAGCTTCAAAAATAAGGATGAAACTATTAATCTATTTGAAAACCATTGGTAAAACAAAAGGAGAGCGGAGCATGAAACTGTTAGTAGTTGCAATGGAGCATTTTGCATTCGTGGAACAGCAAAAAAAGCATGTAAAAATAGACATGGAAAATAACAGACCCGGGCTCATCTCATTTAATTTCCTTTAAATTTGGTAATGGGTATTTGCGTAAATTTAAAGCTTCATTTTAGGGTATTCCTATTATACATAGATAATGGCAGAAAAGAGTAGGGAGAAAGGAAATAATCACTTTCAAGGGTATGAAGAAGAAGATCTAGGGGATATAGACTGTTCAAATGCAAATTCATGCAAGACTTATGCCGATGCATTAAGGGGTAATAGATCTAAATCAAAGGGAGAACATAAATCAATGGAACTAAAATTTTTAACTCCTTAAGATGGATAAGTTTTCTTGCCAAAACAGTTTTCAACAAGTCAAAAGAGGTATGGGTAAACACTATAATGATGTATCCAATTGGAATGAGAATTCCTTATCTAGAATCAAGGCGTACATACATAATTTCAATATAAAGAAATTGACTTAAATAACGCTCAAATCCAGGAAATGATGTAGTGGCTTGATATGGAGATGCGGAGCCCTTATGCAATATCTATCACATGAAGTTATATTGGTAAACCCATTAGACTTGATGTTATTACTAAGGAGAAAAACTATACAAGATTTGCTAAGTCCTTATCAGAATAAACGTATAGTCCAGTTCAATTACAATAATTCCTATACTACTGCATGATGGAATTAAAAAAGAAGTAACCATCACTTATGGCTACTTTCCTCCTAAATGCTATCTAATAAAGAATCTATTCGCTTTGACAATAGTAAACCATGGTGGGTTCCCAAGTATTCTCAATAGTAGAATGAACATCTACACAACAAGAAAATAGTTAAGGAAAATGAGGCACTAAAACAAGATAATGCAAGCTCATTTACTACAAATACAAATCATAAAGAAGTAGAAAATACTGACCATGCAATTGATGTAAATATTGCATAAGTGCAAGCAATGAACACATACATGAACAATAGCAACAAAATGAGAAAATAGAAAAAGGGTATAACCAGACTAAGAAGAATGCAGAGGTGTATGATGATCTAAATATTCTAATGCAGATTTAACAAATCACATCGACAAAGAAAACATAATAGATAGTCTTGCTGAAGTGATACGTGATGAGGTAGAATATGAAGATAATGTTGATGGCATATGTGAATATTGTAAGATTTGGTGATAAAATATTTCCAATTGCAGAAGATTTGAAAGATATTGTTGATTTCAGTGATAAAATATTTCTAATTGCGGAAAATTTGAAAGATATTTGAGATAATAACTCAAATATATTTCCTCTTTTATAGCATTGAAGAGAGTAATAAATGAACTATGTGAGATATTTTGGGAGATTAAGGTAATCAATTAATTCTCTAATTAGCCTATTAAAGAATAAATCTTATCAGGCGCATGTAAATTGGAGGAAACTAGAAAATCAAATGGATAAACATTTCCTGTGTGAATAGAAGAATTAACGAGGCATTGATTTATAACCATAAACCAATTACTTCAACCCCAAGTAACAATCTCTATATAATGACAAAGATTAGAATGAGTAGAATTATCTCTCTCGGTAGTATTTCTTTTTCTTCTTCTCCATTATCAATAATGTAAAATTTTCTTCTAGAAAGTAATAAAATCTCCTAACCTAAGTGGATGTATACTACCTCGCGGTAGTGAAACCACTATAAATCCTGTGTGTTATTTTCTTTTATTGCTTGATTAGTGATTGCTTTTAACCGGTGACTATCTGTTGTTTGTTTTTTCTTCACCATCAATCCAGTTCTATTTTTTTTCTACAAAGTTGGGTTTTTGTTCCTAAGACAATCTTGAGGGATTTTTTTCCAACAGTCTGGTATCAGAGTGAAAAGGTTGATTGAGAAAGGGTGTTAGGCATTATGGCAGGAGATGAGGAGACTTCAGCGGTTGTACCAAGACCCTATATTAGAGGGACCTATATTGCATCAGGATCTAGTTTAGCAATAGAGATATGGAATGGTGATAAAAACTTTGAGAAATGGAAATGGAGGATAAAAGCAGTTTTGATGAGAAATGAAGTTCATCCTATGATGTTTACTTTTGAGAAGTTAATGGTTGAAATTTCAGCCGTGGAAAGAAAGAAGATGGAAAAATAGGCATTTACTACTTTGCAATTAGCTATGGGATAATTTATTATTTCTAAGATTAGTGGTGAAACTACTGCTAAGGGCATTTGGACCAAGCTAGAAAATCTTTATCTGAAGAAGTCTTTGACTAACTGTCTGATTTTGTTGAAGACATTTTTCAGCATGAGGATGAAAGATGGTACTTCTATCAACATTTGGGTTTCTTCAACAATCTAGCGATGAAGATGAAGACCATGGATTTAAAGGTAGATGAAGAGCATATGGCTATGATGCTCTTGTGTTTCCTTCCAAAGCGTTACATAGGTTTCGCTAATAACCTTATCTTTTGAGAGATACTTTGACCGTTGAAGGTGTGAAGTCAGGTCTTCAATTTGAGGACTTGAGCAATCAAATAAAGGAGATAAGTGAAGGTAGAGGAGGAAATAGTAGTCAAGGCCTATTTGCTGAGAGATGGAGAGAGGAGAAGAAGAATTGAAATTCTAGGGGGCGTTCCAAATCTAGAAAGCCCAGTAAAAGTTATAAAGGAAATTCTAAGTATAGAAAGTGCCACCATTATGAGAAATCGGGCCATTGGAAAAGAGATTGTCTGGATTGGAATAAGAAGGAAGAAGATGGTTCTTCATCATTTGTGGTGGAGAAAGCGGTTTCTAATGATGTATTATATGCAGCGGTATCAGATGTATCAAACCATTGGGTGCTTAATTTGGTTTCGTCTTTTCATATAGCGCCTAATAAGGATTACTTCATTTCTTTAGTCGACAGAAAGGGAAGTGCAATCCTTATATGTAATGATGTTAATAGTAGAGCCATGAAAGAAGGTATAGTGTGGATTAGGATGTTTGATGGAGTGATATGCACTTTGACAGGTGTCCGGTATGTTCCGGGACTTCAGAAGTCCTTTATTTCTTTGGGGCAGTTGGCATCCATAGGGTGTAAGGTCACTTTAAAGAAGGATGGTTTAAAAGTTTCAGGGGGTGCTCTTGTTCTTATGAAGGGAGTTGTGTTCCGAAATATGTATTTGCTTAAGGGAACCATAGTTCTTGGAGAGTCATGTGTTGGAGTTGATAGTTCTTATGCTTTGGTTGCCACCAGACTTTGGCTTCTCAGGTTGGGTCATATTTTTGAGAAGGGCTTAGATTTGCTTCATGGATGGAAGATGATCAAAGGTGACTTCGACAAGTTGGATTTCTGCTAGGAGTGTGTGCTAGGTAAGAAGACTAAGGTATCCTTTGGAGTTAGAGTCCATAAATCTGAGATGGTACTTGATTATGTGCATATAAATGTTCGTGGACCAGTTACTACTACTTCCATTGGGAGAAGGGGTAAAGTAATTTATATCTTTTATTGATGATTTTTCTTGAAAAGTTTGGGTTTATAGGATGAAGGCCAACTCATAGATCTTTGAAAAGTCTAAGGCTTGGTAGTTGCTTTTTGAGAACCAATTTGGTTCCAAGTTGAAGGTGTTGAGATCTGATAACGACGACGAGTTTGTTTTTGGGGAATTCCTCGACTTTTGTAGACAGCATGGCATTGAGAGACATTTCACTGACCAGGTGATCCATAATCCAATGGGGTTGTTGAGAGGATGAATAAAATTTTACTTGAGAAGGCTCGTTGCTTGAGATTGAAGGCGGGCCTATCTAGAGGCTTTTGGGCTGAGGCAATATCGACTGTAGTGCATATTATTAATCGGATTCCGTGCTTGGCCATAGATGGGAAGATTTTAGAAGAGAAGTGGAGAGGTAAAACCGTATACCTTGATTATTTTCTTATTTTTGGTTGTCCTATGTATGTTCACCATACAGGTGATGATAAGTTGGAGGCTAGAGCATACAAGGGCATCCTTTTGGGATACACAGATGGAATCAAAGGGTATCGTATTTGGCACCCTGTTGATTGGAAGATTGTTCATTCCAGACATTTTTCATTTGACGACTTAACAATGTTCAATCCTAAGAAAGACTTACTTACCACATCAGATATTTTGATAGGCCTAAGGAGATGGAAGAGGTTCCTATTTAAAGCATAGTAGTAGAGTTGTTGATGCTATTGAGAGCGAGATAGATGCATTGATGTGACATCACATAGTAGTACATAGGTGCCTTCTAGTAGTGTTGATGATGTGCATGAGACTAGAGGAAGTTGAGTTCATGGTGGAGCTGAAAGAAGTTTAGGCGAAGTTGTACCTACTTGGGCCAGTCGTAAGACTATTAGGTCATCTAAGAGGTATGGTGATTGGTAGTATGAAGACCTTAGCCTTAGTGATCAGTTTGATTATGCCCTACATATGGTTCATGAGGAGCCGCTTGACCTTGATGAAACTTTGAAGTCATGTGACAGTTCTAAGTGGACATGCGCTATGGAAGAGAGCTAGAGTCATTGAAGAAGAACAAGACTTGAGATTTGGTACCTCCTCCTTAAGGAAGTCGAGCCATAGGTTGCAAGTGGGTGTTCAAAGTGAAGGATAATAAAAGATACAAGGCTAGACTTGTTGGTAAATGGTCTTCACAGAGGAAGGGATTGGAGTAAGATGAGATTTTTTTTCTTCTGCAGCGAGACACACCTCCATCTGTATTTTGCTTGCTATAGTTGCCGCTTATGAATTGGAGTTGGAGCAACTTGATGTGAAGACCGCTTTCTTACATAGAGACTTGGATGAGACCATTTACATGAATTATCTAGATGGATATGTCGTAGATGGAAAAGAGAATTGGGTTTGCAAGCTAAAGAAGTCATTGTATGGACTTAAGCTGTCGCTTGGATAGTGGTACAAGAGGTTTGATTCTTTTATGCTTTCACTTGGTTTTTATCGTAGCATAAAAAACGCTTGTGTATTGAAGAATGGTTATTAGGTGTATTTACTCTTGTATGTGGATGATATGTTGATTGCTTCCAAGGATAAAGATGAAATCGGTAGTTTGAAGTTGAAGTTTAAGGCGGAATTCGAGATGAAAGACCTTGGAGAAGCAAGGAAGATTTTGGGTATGGAAATCCAAAGGAATGGGAAGCTTGGACTTTTGAGGCTCACTCAAAAGGAATATATTCTGAAAGTGCTTGCTCGATTTAGAATGAAAGGAGCAAGCACTTAGCACACCCATGCCTTTACACATATAGCTTTCTAGTAGAGGCTCTCCGATCTAGGAAAAGGACAAGGCTTATATGGAGAAGGTTCCCTATGCAAGTGCAATTGGTAGTCTGATGTATGCCATGGTTTGCACTAGGCCTGATATTGCATAGGCAGTTGAATTGGTGAGTAGATTCATGTCAAATCTAGGAAAGAAACATTAGGAGGCAATGAAGTATATTTTCAGATATCTTAGAGTGACTCCAAATCATGGGCTTGTCTTTGGCGATAGAGATAGAAATTTCAGCTTGGTTGGATTTTGTGATTCCGACAATGCCGGTGATAGAGATTGAAGGAAGTAAACTTTAGGTTATGTGTTCACCATTCGTCGGACAACTATTAGTTGGAGAGCCAGTGATGTAAGAATGTATTTTAAAAAAAAACTAATTATTAACGATTGAAATGAAATTACAATTTATTGAAGTAATGTAAATTGTTATACTTGGCTATAAATTTATGTAAGAAAAAAAATGCAAACGTTAAAATTTATAAATGATTTAGTATGAAATAAATGACCATTGAATAAAGATTTGGTATATAAGAATGGTAACGTATGTTTGTGAACAGTGAATTCAAAGGTGTGATTAAAAGTTATAGTAACGATTGTAAGTTACCACTTAATGGGTCTATTAATCTAGTTGTAAATGTTACATTTATGTATAAAAATGGATATAAGTAAATAAATGTAAGTTTGTGTGGGTAAATGAATTAGTGTATAATTTATGGTAATTGAATGAATTAAACATTATGTAAGCAATTATGATAATTAGTGGACATAATAAACTTGAGTGTAATATAAAGATAAGGATAACATTTATTGCAAGTTACATTTATTTAGGCTGCTAAATTTAAAGAAGAAAATCAATTACACTTAAATGGAAGTAAATTTTCATTTATATGAGATAGGACAATAATTGTAAAGTGTGAATGTAATGACATAAATGGAAATGTATATTTTATCCATAAGATGAAACAAAGGAATGAAACCAAGTTGGATAAATGGATTGAGGTTTTAATTGTACTAAAAATATATATTTAGCAAACTCAATATAATTGAATATAACAGTTATTATAATAGAAAGATGAAAATTTGAATATATATTTATGTAATGAATGATAAACAAATAATAACTAGGTCTATAGAGTGATAATAGATTTATAAAAAGAAAAGAATTGAAGCAAGGCAATTATTGGAAATTAAATTAAATGCGAATTCAATTCATAAAAAATAGATTTATGGTAAGAGAATGAAATTAATTACTTTTCTAATTGAAAATTTGGGTGAATTAGGAAGATATAAATTAGTATCTAAACCAATGTTAATATGGATTTATTGGGAATTTAAAACTTATACTTTTAAATTAAAATACAGTGTTTACATGCAATGACTTTCTATATTTTATTTTCTATTTCCCTATGTTTGTTTCTCAAATTTTTATTTTCTATTTTGGTTGTATACACTTTGAATATATTTATTTGATTTTTGATTGATTTCACTAATAATAATAGCTTAGAAATTTCAAGAGATATAGGTTACCTGTTTTACGTATTTGTTGCCTTTTCATTTCGTGCAAACAAAGAAAAAAATAATAGACAAGATTCTTTCCCTTAAATTGTGCCTCCTTATTTGCCTATCTTTTATTTCCTACCTCCTTAATAATATTCTAGCCGTGTATTCATTCCACAAATCACGTACAAAATAATTCCCTAACATTTCATTCCGCTTTTGCCTCTTTATTTTCTAAACTTTCCATTTAATTTCCCTTGCCATTCCCTTCCTTTAGCCGTTCAAATCCTTTGGGAAACCCTAGCCGCCACTTTGATATTCACGTACAAATTAGCATCTCAATTTCTCATTTCCCTTTTGAATAAATAAAAAAATATATATTCAAGTTCTCAATTCCATGGCCTCCTCTTCTTCTTCCTTCTCTTTCTCCTCTTTTTCATTTTGTTTTCCTTTTGTTTTCTCCATGCTAGTTCAGCCACCACCTTGTTCACCTCTCCACCATAATTCCGACCTCATCCTCTCTCCACCACCTCCACAACCGATCCCGCATGCCACCAAAATTATCATGGCCAAGACCACATGATGTTTAAGGCCAAGGTTATGCCATTTAATCCATATTCTTTTCATTTTTTTATATTTACAATCTTGTGCTGAATTATATCCTTATAATTTGTGTATTTGTTTATGTACAAGATTTGCATCTCGACTCTCCATCACTCA
Organism: Allium cepa; assembly: GCA_030765085.1. NCBI lineage: Eukaryota > Viridiplantae > Streptophyta > Magnoliopsida > Asparagales > Amaryllidaceae > Allium > Allium cepa. The sequence continues at coordinate 212,959,215 of CM060934.1, forward strand.
AGTATAGTCGTGCTTTGTCGTGCTTTGTAGAGTTTAGATTTGTATCTTGAATTTGATTTTTAGCTTTAAAAAGGTGAGTTTTATCTTTCTAGACATACGTACTTTTATTTTGTGAAACGATGACATGTGAATTGTGTAAATTAATATGTTATGTTATTATGTTCATATATGCCTGTGATAAATCTATATGATGTTAAATATTGCTATATCCCTGTTACATCATCTGTTATGATTTTATTTGTTATACTGTTATTTATTTCCTGTTTATCACACTGCAAGTTCCCTATCACTACGGGTTGAAATGATACATTCCCGAATGAACATTAGATTAAGGAAAAATCACTATGGCCTGAAATGATAGGCTCGAGTGATTTTATTGTATTTATTTTACTTGGGATTATGGGTTTGAAATGATAGAACCTGGATTTTTTCTTAAATTACGGATTGAAATGATATATTATCCGTATCACTTGACCTAGGTTAGAAAATATTATACAGGCCCATGGTTATATTTTTAAATGATATTTTCCTAAAAATTTATTAAGTATTTTAAGTATTTCTTAAAATTATTAAGTATTTTGAAATTATAAATATATGAAAATTTTAACTTAATTTGATTTAATGCTTTAAAGTGTAAAGAAATGTTGTTTTTCTATAAGTTAATTTTTTTTATAAGTTAATTGGTTTTGAATAGAATTTAAAGAGTCTTATTTATGATAAATAACTTAATAATTAAGTTTGATTTAATTTGGAATCTTAAATCTAACCCAGTAATTGTAATAAAGGTTGTTTCCCAGGATGGACATATTTTGTAAAATAAACAATGTATTTTTGAATAAATAAAATGAAATACATTTGTATGTGACATCTTGTAATAAGTTTTTGAATCATAGTGGAATTGATGTCTAAAGGAATAAATTTGTAAAGAATTTGATTATTTTAACTATGATAAAATATTCTTTTGTAAAATGTTATGTTTTGAAAGATAAATAGCTATGACCTTAAAATGGAAAATGTAAGTTAAACACACATGTGAGATGTAAGTTTAATTAATATTTTAATTGATTAATATAATAAATATTCTTATTTGTAAGAACAGAAATGAAAGAAATGTGTAAAGTTCTAATTAATGAAAGAAATATGTAAAGTTTTAATTAATGAAAGAAAAGTGTAAGTTTTTAATTAATGAAAGAAACGTGTAAGTTTCTAATTAATGAAAGAAATGTGTAAGTTTCTAATTAATGCAAGAAACATGTAAAGTTTTAATTAATGAAAGAAATATGTAAATTTTAATTTATGAAAGAAAAGTGTAAGTTTTTAATTAATGAAAGAAACATGTAAGTTTCTAATCAATGAAAGAAACGTGTAAGTTTCTAATTAATGCAAGAAACTTGTAAAGTTTTAATTAATGAAAGAAACATGTAAAGTTTTAATTAGTATGGTATTGATTAAATAAATAAATGCTCTGTACTGTAATAGGAATGTAAATTAAAACATACATTTGATAATGTAAGTTTTAATTAGTGTAATATTGATTAAAATGATAAATGCTCTTTATTATAATAAATGTAAGTTAAAACGTACATTTGACCTGTAAGTTTTAATCAATGTAATGGTGTATTTTAAATTGATTAAAATGATAAATGTTACTTACTGTAATAATAAAATGTAAGTTGATAACGTACATTTGATAAGCAAGTTTTAATTTATGTAAATGACATACTTTAAATGATTAAAATAATAAAGTTTCTTTATTGTAATAATAATGTAAGTTAATAAGGTACTTTTTACTTAACATAAGAATTTCGGCTTTAAATTGGATATTACAGTAACAAAGTTTATTTAACTGTAAGGCTATGATAAAAGGACCATTTTAAAATTGTAAGCGTATAAATACTTTGATTATATAAAATGTTAAAGCGGAAAGTATTACATTCCAAAAGTGCTAAGATTCCTGTAAAGACCCGTAAATCCGTACTCCTTGAATAGACACTAATCTCCTTTGTTTAATTCAAGATGAACGAAAATACGAACCCTTAGGGGTTTTAAGAAAAATTTAAGAAAAGAAAAAGTAGAAAAGAAGGTAAAAAGAAGATAGAGGGAAAAGAAGATAGAAAATTTTAAATTAGAGAGAATAGAAATTTTTAAAATAGAAGAAAAAGAGAAGAGAGAACAGAAAGAAAATAGAGAAAATAGAGAAGAGATAGAAAATAGAAAAGAAGATAGAACATTTTTTTTAAATTTAAAAGGAAAAGAGAATAGAGAACATAGAACATAGAACAGAGAATAGGACGGAACAGAAAACAACAGAACAACATCAGAATCTCACAATTCGCAGCGGAACAACATATAATAATAAATGAATAATCTTTAAACAAAGAACCATATCAGTTATTACATTACATCACATTTCATTACATCATATCATCAGAGTATACAACATCAAACAAACAGCGGAAAAAGAAATACTATATAAGTAATATGCCATGCCATCCAGCTTGCCTCCAGCAACTCCAGAATATCCAGAATATCCTGATAAACCTAACTCTTGACTGCCCGTGTGAAAATTGGTGGGCACCCAGAGTTTAGGAAGGAAAACAATAAACTCCAAGTCAGTCATGTGACTGGTGTGAGAACTCAAAACAGTTTACTTAACTTTAAAATCAAAATAGAGGAATATTTTTAAATTCAATTCGCAATGCTTTTAAAAATGAGACTACCATAAGGCCTCCCGCACACACACACAATGCAAACGCAGAATCGGAGGAGATTTCTCCTTATGATAGTCAAAGATGCTTGATACGCATTTAAAAAGAACATTTGATATTATTATTAGTGCATAGTGTAGGAAAAATTCATTTCGAAAGTAGAATATAAATCTTAGCCAACATACGACCATTATCGTATGCCTACTATAGCTAACTATGTTCAATAGCAGGTTACCGCCACATTCCATAGCAGGTTATACAACTAAAACCGTACAAGTCACGTATTGTTTCTTTGGATTTCCAACAAATGGTCAGGCCAAGGAACTTCCCATTGCCACATGAGAATGCCTCTGGAAAGACATCCCCGAGAACCAAACCGGAACTCTGCCAACACAAGGCCGGGTTACCCCTAACTGGGTAACTACTGACACGAGCACGCCATTCCCCGATCGTAAACGACCTTTCTCACGGGATCCCGAAAGCCAACAACCACAAAGTAATAAATTCGTAGTAACCACATAGGTTAAATATCTGGGCTCCATACCATGATACCACCTCTATCCAGAAGGAAATGTACATACCCTAAAGGGTGCTACCCCTCATAACCTTGCTGCATCTTTCCTGTTTTGACCATTTCCGGGGTGTGAGGTTCGACGAAGTCACGTCCACAAAAACATACTTTATACAAAAGCCATGCTTTGGGTCAACAAATGATCAACACAATGATCACCAAGATAGACGATCAAATAAATGATCCTATCACCAATAATCAACACAATGATCATTTCAGCAACACTCAGCATGTCACATTACCAAATTGGGAATATATCGCTGATAACTTCAACTATATAACCTCTGAGCTCGTACGTCTCAAAGAAGGGTGTTAAGCTAAAAGAATAAATTCTTCGCCACCAACAGAAATATATTTGAAAGAAATCGGCTTTATATCTCAACTTGTAATGTTAGACACACAATCCATACAAGTCTGTTCCGGGATCGAACAAAACCGAAGGCACTTAAAAAGAAGTCCTTGCAATCCGGATATTCACAATCCTGATCGGATTCACCATCACATATGGAGAACTCTATACCGGAGCAACTCGGTGCAGAGTAAATCGACAGGTCATCCTATCGCTCTCGCAAATACCGGGTCTTCAACACCGATCTTCAATGCAATTATAACGACGTATCACATATTCGGAATGGGTTATATGACCCCATGGTCCTTTCCCGGTTAACCCGAATAGTGAGCGCTTATTCAAAAATAAGTGTGCATTCAAATTCAAACAAATCACATCAAATACCCATTCAAAGGGAAATATCGATAGTCGGTTATTGAACTATCAATGGATATGCACACATCACGAGATTCCAAACAATTTTCCAATTTATTTATTTTCCAAAATATCTCTACAAGATATAATATTTCATACTTCAAAAATGAATCAATATTTATTTTTCTAAACCAATCCCACTTTCTTTTATAAATTCCTTAGTGAATTTGTAATCTAAAGTATTAATGAATATACGACTTCAATTCGATTTATAATATTCATTTTCAATTTATCTTCAAAAAGATAAATTCTCTAATATTCACTTTATATTGGAAAAACATTTCCATACTTATTTATTCATAAGTAATTCACAAATTTTATTTATTTTCAACACTTGGAAAATATTCAATATACTTAAATCGAAATTAAGTATATATTTCCTTCTTTAAGGAAATCATTCTCTTAAACATATTTATTTGGGCCAAAACGAATGTTGCGTAAAACATCGTTACGACAACCCAAAATCACTAGTATAGGGATTCGAAATTAAAATAGATATATAAATCCCAATACTATACAAAACATTTCCTTTCGGAAATCATTTACTATAACAACAGTGTTATAGTCCACCATTTCCTTCTATTTCTCGAAAACGTCTATTTCAACAATAGATGCTGAAATCTATGGTTTCGAATCTCAATACATTTAAAACATCGTTAGATCGTTTTAATTCCATTTAAAATATCACATTCTAAACATTTTCTTTAACATCTTATTCACTATTCAAAACCGTGAATGTACTTCATTAACAATTTCATCCTTTTATTCATTTTAATTCAAAGGATTATTCACTATTCAAAAATGTGAATATACTTCATTAACAATTTCATCCTTTTATTCATTTTAATTCAAAGGATTATTCACTATTCAAAAATGTGGATATAACTCCACTTATAGGTTTCAACAAATTTTCTTGTCAAAATAAGTCATTTGCGAATTTATCAAACAACGTTTATAAATTCCATTTCTATTTATTTATAAAAACTTCCTTTTTATAAATTTCTTTATTAACCTATTCCAGTTTATAACTTAATTATGAACTAAAAGTTCATATTATAAGTTAAATACTTATAAAACGATTATTTTACAAAATCGTTCTTCTAAAGACTTTCCAAACCATAAATCTTATAACTTATAAGATTCATTTATTTAACCAAATCTATTCTTCAAATAACTTCACAAATTTATAATTCTTACTATTTATAAATTTCATTTATAACTTCACCGTTATAATTCTATAAATTTCATACTTTAATGAAATTCATTTTCACTTCATTCAAACACTTATAAAAACTCGTTTTATAATTTCAATATCTCAATTTATAAATATCCATTTATAAATCTCTTAATATAAATCAATTTATATTATTCTTTTTAAACGTCTTTAAATTCCTTTAAAAACTTCATTCTTTTGATTCATAAAATAATTAAATTTTATAAATCCTATACTTAAACTGGTCATAATAAATTCAAAAATTCCGATTTAACTATTTTATAAAATCATTAGCATCATATTCTCAAAAATCAGTTTTTAACTATTTTTCTCAAAATCATAATTTTTATAACATTAAAAATTATAACGTTTATTTATTTAAAATGGATCAAATTCCAAAAATTATTTTATAAACGTATACTTTCAAAAATCACTTTGAAATCATTTTAAAATTCCAAATTCGGTCCAATGATGCTACACACCAAATAGTCAATCACGACAACAACGATATCATATATCGTATATGATAGTCAATCAAATATCAAAATATCTGAAATTAAATAAATACTGTTGAGGAATCCAGTTGGATCCCTCCAACCTGTTTTCCTGCATCCACAAACATTAGCACAATACTAATTTCGTTCCAGTACGAAATTATCGCGGTATATGTTCTTATTAAATATTATCCGCTTAATAACGGCGTAATAGGGTCTCATCCGCTAAACAAAAAATGCGGGAAATCAATAACTCCAATATATACATATGCCAATATATATATATATATATTGCTATTATATATAATACCAATTTCACTGTTTATGAAATATTCGCGGTATATGTTTTTATTAAATAACATCCGCTTACTAACGGCGTATAATGTCTATTTTAACAATCAATAGATATTAATCAACATTCAAACATGCATTCAAATATTTTAAATCTAACTATTTAAAATAAAATCGAAACTGATTCGATTGAGTGAGAAGTTCTCACCTTGATTTAAATTCCGTTTTAGCGATTTATTTCGAATAAAATTAAACGGACGTTTAATTTTACCCGAAATTCTCACTAACTCCAAACGACTCCAAACCAACTCCATCGCGTAGTGCTCGACCATACGATTCCAACGCAACTGAGTTTGCATTTTTTCGACCTCGTATGAAAAAGTTACAGATATTTGAAGTTACACGATTTTTATTATATAATTTACAACATAAATCTTTATTATTTTTAACCTTAATCATTCTGGGCCGTCAGATCTCAATCCAGCACATCAGAGCCGTAGAACGCAACTCCTTCTCCCTCTCTTCGTTCTCCAGTACGCAACATAGAAGAGGCCGAACCCATTACAAATATTTAGGGTTTAATATTGCATCCTCATCTCTCGACTATACTCGATCACACTACCCCCATCTCGAAGCTCTCGACGCAAGCTACCACCACCAAGAAGAGCTCGAAGCTCGGCTGCCTCTGGAGCCTAAAAATGCGTGCGCAAACCTCCTAGGACGCGGCCCATTATCACACGATATACAACTCCATACGCGATCATATCCGTATGGATTGAAAGCTCTCGTCGTGCTCTCCAACCTTCGTGTTGAACACCTTGGCTAAATCTTTGTAGATTGAGAGAGATTGAGGGATGATTTTGTGACAATTCTGGCCATTGGTCTTAGCATAGGCGGCTAGGGTTATAAAATTAGGTTTTTTTTTTTCTAAATTATGAAGAGGTGGGTGCTATTTATAGAAGAAAATCGAACACTATTCATCCCGGAAATTCCGAACTCCGATTTACGCGCCGTAACCAGCGTTTCTAGGGTTTACCCCGCGTTTCGGACACAATGGAACAGGTTTTGGAAGCTAATTCGGACATCTGTGCGAGTTATGGCTATAAACGCTCAATTTAAATTAAACCGATTTAAGCGATTTTCTAGGCGTTTTAATTTGTACCGGACAAACGGTAAATCCAATTGACTTGAAATTTGAAACCTTACAATAATAACACATTACGGATCCGATGAAACTGGTTTCGTCGAAATCCGAGACATTTTGAAAAATGGCTATTTTAGCTCGCCAAATTTAAATTAAAAATAAATCGATGCGTTTCGAGCTGCCACGATCAAACGATAGCTCCGATTGACACGAAATTTGAAATCCGGTAATAACTAACTATTATGGATCCAATGGAACTAGTTTCGTTCAATTCTGAGACTGTTCAAAAATTGACTATTTTTACTAGTCGATTTAATTATTAAAATATTCAATTTTCGCAAATTAACTTTTAATTCGATTTTAAAAGTTCTAAAATATCATTCTAACTTCCACATGATAAAATAAAATTTTACAAATCATTTTCAATCATATTTAACTCAATTTTCAATTATTTCCATAATTTAACATATTAAATTATCGATTTAAAAAATCCAATTAAATCCAATAATTCAAATAAAAATTTATTTGACTTATAAATTCACTTATTAATATTTAAAATTAATTAAATATCCAAATTTAAATTAATAAAAATTCTGGGTCGTTACAATCTTCCCCCCTTAAAAGAATTTCGTCCTCGAAATTACTAAGTAAGAAAGGTTGCAGAATTTATTAATTTTCCAAAAATTCATAGTTAAACTTCTTATAATAACTTACTAAGTTTTCCAAATCATACTTAGTTATCTTTTCAAAAGCAATTACTATTGTTTAACTTTCAATTCTAAAATCAAAGTTAAAGTTTTCAAAATTTTCCAATTTTCTCAAATTTTTTCTAACGCCTTAAATTTTCGGAAAAATTCGCCATAGTCTCCTTTGCGCGGCTCGATCCGAAAAAAAAAATGACAGTATATATATCACAAATATACATCTCATCAAGTAATGAGGCATCCCGAAGGGAAAAAAAGTATAAAAGTACGATATTTAATCCGAGATATGTACCTTATATTTTATTAGCAAGCATATACGGCTAATATAGCGCAAAAGCGAGCTCCAAATGCGAAGCAAACGCGATCCGCACCTACTAATCACTCAACAAACAACATGAGAACATGCATATATGACAATAGTATCAATATACAACATATAGCAACATAATTACTATATATGCCAACATAGCAATGCAAACAAACAACAAATGCAAACATCAACCAACTATCATCCAACTAACATCCATAACCGATCAACATTCATTCATATTCTCATTAATATACAATGAAATGGTTTTCAATTTAATCACATTTGATTCCTTAACATTGGATGTTATCAACATTCATTCTTATTCAATTTTAATTAGTTTGCATTCACTAATTAAATCCAATTCACGTTCAATTCTATTCAAATTTATTTACTTTCAATTTGAATTCAATTTACTTTAGCTTTCCATTTCATTAACTACTTAATGAATTATATATAATCAACTAACAATCATATAACAACCAATGTTTATATAATTATAACCAAATTCCTTTGCTTACATTCATTCAATTTGATTTAACACCAATAACATTAGAATTTTAATGAATTAACACTTATATTCATTATTTCATATCAATTATTTACATTCAATTGATTAACATCCAATCCATTCATTCAATTCAATTACAAAAGTTGAATTTCATTTAAATAACTTAAGTTCATATTTATCACTTCACTTTATTATTTTACTTTGATATCAATATCAATTTCATTCAACAACACTTAAGTTATATTCCATTTACAAACATCACTTGTTTTCACATAACTTAAATTCATTTTTATATTTACAACTCATATTCATAAATATATTCATTAGTTTCACTTCTTATATATATAAGTTTATTTCACAATTGTAAATCACTTTAATTATAATTCAATTCTTATAATTCTTTTGCTTATACAATTATTCTTTAATTTAAATTATTCAAACAACTTATTCAACAACCAAACAATCAACTTATATACACTTTAATAATTCTGAAAAATTATTTCTTTATATACAAAATATACTCAAGTAAAATTATTTCATTTACCCAAATTTTAAAACAATATTGTGTCGAATTGTTCTGTACAAGTGTTTAGAGATCCCCATCAACAACGTTAATTACTCGTATTAACCAGAATCTATATACCACTCAACAAACCAATCATCACAATATAAAACAATTTTATATTCACTAACAAATACGCTCTCATAGCTATTATTACACTCAAACTCATTCTAGAGTACTGCGGACTCCATCTCTAATGAGTAATACCCAACAGAACCATGGTTGTCGCTTAACCATAAGCTCTGATACCAACTGTAAAGACCCGTAAATCCGTACTCCTTGAATAGACACTAATCTCTTTTGTTTAATTCAAGATGAATGAAAATACGAACCCTTAGGGGTTTTAAGAAAAATTTAAGAAAAGAAAAAGTAGAAAAGAAGGTAAAAAGAAGATAGAGGGAAAAGAAGATAGAAAATTTTAAATTAGAGAGAATAGAAAATTTTAAAATAGAAGAAAAAGAGAAGAGAGAACAGAAAGAAAATAGAGAAAATAGAGAAGAGATAGAAAATAGAAAAGAAGATAGAACATTTTTTTTTTAAATTTAAAAGGAAAAGAGAATAGAGAACATAGAACAGAGAATAGGACGGAACAGAAAACAACAGAACAACATCAGAATCTCACAATTCGCAGCGGAACAACATATAATAATAAATGAATAATCTTTAAACAAAGAACCATATCAGTTATTACATTACATCACATTTCATTACATCATATCATCAGAGTATACAACATCAAACAAACAGCGGAAAAAGAAATACTATATAAGTAATATGCCATGCAATCCAGCTTGCCTCCAGCAACTCCAGAATATCCTGATAAACCTAACTCTTGACTGCCCGTGTGAAAATTGGTGGGCACCCAGAGTTTAGGAAGGAAAACAATAAAATCCAAGTCAGTCATGTGACTGGTGTGAGAACTCAAAACAGTTTACTTAACTTTAAAATCAAAATAGAGGAATATTTTTAAATTCAATTCGCAATGCTTTTAAAAATGAGACTACCATAAGGCCTCCCGCACACACACACAATGCAAACGCAGAATCGGAGGAGATTTCTCCTTATGATAGTCAAAGATGCTTGATACGCATTTAAAAAGAACATTTGATATTATTATTAGTGCATAGTGTAGGAAAAATTCATTTCGAAAGTAGAATATAAATCTTAGCCAACATACGACCATTATCGTATGCCTACTATAGCTAACTATGTTCAATAGCAGGTTACCGCCACATTCCATAGCAGGTTATACAACTAAAACCGTACAAGTCACGTATTGTTTCTTTGGATTTCCAACAAATGGTCAGGCCAAGGAACTTCCCATTGCCACATGAGAATGCCTCTGGAAAGACATCCCCGAGAACCAAACCGGAACTCTGCCAACACAAGGCCGGGTTACCCCTAACTGGGTAACTACTGACACGAGCACGCCATTCCCCGATCGTAAACGACCTTTCTCACGGGATCCCGAAAGCCAACAACCACAAAGTAATAAATTCGTAGTAACCACATAGGTTAAATATCTGGGCTCCATACCATGATACCACCTCTATCCAGAAGGAAATGTACATACCCTAAAGGGTGCTACCCCTCATAACCTTGCTGCATCTTTCCTGTTTTGACCATTTCCGGGGTGTGAGGTTCGACGAAGTCACGTCCACAAAAACATACTTTATACAAAAGCCATGCTTTGGGTCAACAAATGATCAACACAATGATCACCAAGATAGACGATCAAATAAATGATCCTATCACAAATAATCAACACAATGATCATTTCAGCAACACTCAGCATGTCACCTTACCAAATTGGGAATATATCGCTGATAACTTCAACTATATAACCTCTGAGCTCGTACGTCTTAGAGAAGGGTGTTAAGCTAAAAGAATAAATTCTTCGCCACCAACAGAAATATATTTGAAAGAAATCGGCTTTATATCTCAACTTGTAATGTCAGACACACAATCCATACAAGTCTGTTCCGGGATCGAACAAAACCGAAGGCACTTACAAAGAAGTCCTTGCAATCCGGATATTCACAATCCTAATCGGATTCACCATCACATATGGAGAACTCTATACCGGAGCAACTCGGTGCAGAGTAAATCGACAGGTCATCCTATCGCTCTCGCAAATACCGGGTCTTCAACACCGATCTTCAATGCAATTATAACGACGTATCACATATTCGGAATGGGTTATATGACCCCATGGTCCTTTCCCGGTTAACCCGAATAGTGAGCGCTTATTCAAAAATAAGTGTGCATTCAAATTCAAACAAATCACATCAAATACCCATTCAAAGGGAAATATCGATAGTCGGTTATTGAACTATCAATGGATATGCACACATCACCAGATTCCAAACAATTTTCCAATTTATTTATTTTCCAAAATATCTCTACAAGATATAATATTTCATACTTCAAAAATAAATCAATATTTATTTTTCTAAACCAATCCCACTTTCTTTTATAAATTCCTTAGTGAATTTATAATCTAAAGTATTAATGAATATACGACTTCAATTCGATTTATAATATTCATTTTCAATTTATCTTCAAAAAGATAAATTCTCTAATATTCACTTTATATTGGAAAAACATTTCCATACTTATTTATTCATAAGTAATTCACAAATTTTATTTATTTTCAACACTTGGAAAATATTCAATATACTTAAATCGAAATTAAGTATATATTTCCTTCTTTAAGGAAATCATTCTCTTAAACATATTTATTTGGGCCAAAACGAATGTTGCGTAAAACATCGTTACGACAACCCAAAATCACTAGTATAGGGATTCGAAATTAAAATAGATATATAAATCCCAATACTATACAAAACATTTCCTTTCGGAAATCATTTACTATAACAACAGTGTTATAGTCCACCATTTCCTTCTATTTCTCGAAAACGTCTATTTCAACAATAGATGTTGAAATCTATGGTTTCGAATCTCAATACATTTAAAACATCGTTAGATCGTTTTAATTCCATTTAAAATATCACATTCTAAACATTTTCTTTAACATCTTATTCACTATTCAAAACCGTGAATATACTTCATTAACAATTTCATCCTTTTATTCATTTTAATTCAAAGGATTATTCACTATTCAAAAATGTGAATATACTTCATTAACAATTTCATCCTTTTATTCATTTTAATTCAAAGGATTATTCACTATTCAAAAATGTGAATATAACTCCACTTATAGGTTTCAACAAATTTTCTTGTCAAAATAAGTCATTTGCGAATTTATAAAACAACGTTTATAAATTCCATTTCTATTTATTTATAAAAACTTCCTTTTTATAAATTTCTTTATTAACCTATTCCAGTTTATAACTTAATTATGAACTAAAAGTTCATATTATAAGTTAAATACTTGTAAAACGATTATTTTACAAAATCGTTCCTCTAAAGACTTTCCAAACCATAAATCTTATAACTTATAAGATTCATTTATTTAACCAAATCTATTCTTCAAATAACTTCACAAATTTATAATTCTTACTATTTATAAATTTCATTTATAACTTCACCGTTTATAATTCTATAAATTTCATACTTTAATGAAATTCATTTTCACTTCATTCAAACACTTATAAAAACTCATTTTATAATTTCAATATCTCAATTTATAAATATCCATTTATAAATCTCTTAATATAAATCAATTTATATTATTCTTTTTAAACGTCTTTAAATTCCTTTAAAAACTTCATTCTTTTGATTCATAAAATAATTAAATTTTATAAATCCTATACTTAAACTGGTCATAATAAATTCAAAAATTCCGATTTAACTATTTTATAAAATCATTAGCATCATATTCTCAAAAATCAGTTTTTAACTATTTTTCTCAAAATCATAATTTTTATAACATTAAAAATTATAACGTTTATTTATTTAAAATGGATCAAATTCCAAAAATTATTTTATAAATGTATACTTTCAAAAATCACTTTGAAATCATTTTAAAATTCCAAATTCGGTCCAATGATGCTACACACCAAATAGTCAATCACGACAACAACGATATCATATATCGTATATGATAGTCAATCAAATATCAAAATATCTGAAATTAAATAAATACTGTTGAGGAATCCAGTTGGATCCCTCCAACCTGTTTTCCTGCATCCACAAACATTAGCACAATACCAATTTCGTTCCAGTACGAAATTATCGCGGTATATGTTCTTATTAAATATTATCCGCTTAATAACGGCGTAATAGGGTCTCATCCGTTAAACAAAAAATGCGGGAAATCAATAACTCCAATATATACATATGCCAATATATATATATTGCTATTATATATAATACCAATTTCACTGTTTATGAAATATTCGCGGTATATGTTTTTATTAAATAACATCCGCTTACTAACGGCGTATAATGTCTATTTTAACAATCAATAGATATCAATCAACATTCAAACATGCATTCAAATATTTTAAATCTAACTATTTAAAATAAAATCGAAACTGATTCGATTGAGTGAGAAGTTCTCACCTTGATTTAAATTCCGTTTTAGCGATTTATTTCGAATAAAATTAAACGGACGTTTAATTTTACCTGAAATTCTCACTAACTCCAAACGACTCCAAACCAACTCCATCGCGTAGTGCTCGAACATACGATTCCAACGCAACTGAGTTTGCATTTTTTCGACCTCGTATGAAAAAGTTACAGATATTTGAAGTTACACGATTTTTATTATATAATTTACAACATAAATCTTTATTATTTTTAACCTTAATCATTCTGGGCCGTCAGATCTCAATCCAGCACATCAGAGCCGCAGAACGCAACTCCTTCTCCCTCTCTTCGTTCTCCAGTATGCAACATAGAAGAGGCCGAACCCATTACAAATATTTAGGGTTTAATATTGCATCCTCATCTCTCGACTATACTCGATCACACTACCCCCATCTCGAAGCTCTCGACGCAAGCTACCACCACCAAGAAGAGCTCGAAGCTCGGCTGCCTCTGGAGCCTAAAAATGCATGCGCAAACCTCCTAGGACGCGGCCCATTATCACACGATATACAACTCCATACGCGATCATATCCGTATGGATTGAAAGCTCTCGTCGTGCTCTCCAACCTTCGTGTTGAACACCTTGGCTAAATCTTTGTAGATTGAGAGAGATTGAGGGATGATTTTGGGACAATTCTGGCCATTGGTCTTAGCATAGGCGGCTAGGGTTATAAAATTAGGTTTTTATTTTATTTTTCTAAATTATGAAGAGGTGGGTGCTATTTATAGAAGAAAATCGAACACTATTCATCCCGGAAATTCTGAACTCCGATTTACGCGCCGTAACCAGCGTTTCTAGGGTTTACCCCGCGTTCCGGACACAATGGAACAGGTTTCGGAAGCTAATTCGGACATCTGTGCGAGTTATGGCTATAAACGCTCAATTTAAATTAAACCGATTTAAGCGATTTTCTAGGCGTTTTAATTTGTACCGGACAAACGGTAAATCCAATTGACTTGAAATTTGAAACCTTACAATAATATCACATTACGGATCCGATGAAACTGGTTTCGTCGAAATCCGAGACTTTTTGAAAAATGGCTATTTTAGCTCGCCAAATTTAAATTAAAAATAAATCGATGCGTTTCGAGCTGCCACGATCAAACGATAGCTCCGATTGACACGAAATTTGAAATCCGGTAATAACTAACTATTACAGATCCAATGGAACTAGTTTCGTTCAATTCTGAGACTGTTCAAAAATTGACTATTTTTACTAGTCGATTTAATTATTAAAATATTCAATTTTCACAAATTAACTTTTAATTCGATTTTAAAAGTTCTAAAATATCATTCTAACTTCCACATGATAAAATAAAATTTTACAAATCATTTTCAATCATATTTAACTCAATTTTCAATTATTTCCATAATTTAACATATTAAATTATCGATTTAAAAAATCCAATTAAATCCAATAATTCAAATAAAAATTTATTTGACTTATAAATTCACTTATTAATATTTAAAATTAATTAAATATCCAAATTTAAATTAATAAAAATTCTGGGTCGTTACAATTCCTTAAGGTAACATTTCCAAAATGCTATGATAATTTAAAGGAATATTTCAAGTTTAATAAATTGAAAGAAATATTCAATGATTTGGAAATTTGGGTTTTATTTAAATGATATATTATTGAATTATTTTTGAAATGTAAATGATACTATTGTGATATGGTTTTGAAATAAGTATGATATTTTGGTTTTGAAAGTATATACTATTTTGAAATAAATCATATGATTTTGAAATGGATATGCTAGTTTGGTTTTGAAAGTATAAATGATTTTGAAATAAATATCCATGGGTTATAATAACGTTTGGTTGTTAAAGAGACCGGGATCGGAAGTTGTCATACTCTCTGTCAACTCCGAAAACCACTTTAACAACGTATGCGATGGAGATTCCAGAATGAAGTTGGATGGTGGTGGCGTTTCCTTTAAGGTAAATACGTGGACCCGATTCCCGTGAGTTGGCATAAGGTGGCTAAAACAGGAGCGATCGACGGGTTAATAAGGTAGCACCTTTGATCGGACACATCCCATCGATATTATGCTTTGACTTTTGGATGGATTCATTGGCCACTTTTGATTTTTATTTAGGGGTGTGGCTCGAGGTGGGCGGTAGCTACGCGCTACGCGTTACCACCGACCCGGAAGCGTAATTGGTATATCTACCCTGGCATTGCCTAGTTGTGCCGTGTCACCTACCCTATCGCGCCTTTTACGAGTTTGGTTTTCTCCCATAGCCCGTGTGGTATCCTTTGGTGGCTTCCCGATCAGGAGGGACTATGATATTGGATGGACTACTGGGACTACTACGTGTTAAGGGCTATATGGGTAAACCCTTAATGCTATGAAAAAAGTAAGTTTATTTTACTATAGACATTATTATAATAGCGAAATATTACTACATAGTAAATAGTTTAACGGATCCTTAATGGATTTATTGGGAATTTAAAACTTATACTTTTAAATTAAAATACAGTGTTTATATGCAATGACTTTCTATATTTTATTTTCTATTTCCCTATGTTTGTTTCTAAAAATTTTATTTTCTATTTTGGTTGTATACACTTTGAATATATTTATTTGATTTTTGATTGATTTCACTAATAATAATAGCTTAGAAATTTCAAGAGATATAGGTTACCTGTTTTATGTATTTGTTGCCTTTTCATTTCGTGCAAACAAAGAAAAAAATAATAGACAAGATTCTTTCCCTTAAATTGTGCCTCCTTATTTGCCTATCTTTTATTTCCTACCTCCTTAATTATATTCTAGCCGTGTATTCATTCCACAAATCACGTACAAAATAATTCCCTAACATTTCATTCCGCTTTTGCCTCTTTATTTCCTAAACTTTCCATTTAATTTCCCTTACCATTCCCTTCCTTTAGCCGTTCAAATCCTTTGGGAAACCCTAGCCGCCACTTTGATATTCACGTACAAATTAGCATCTCAATTTCTCATTTCCCTTTTGAGTAAATAAAAAAAAAAAATATTCAAGTTCTCAATTCCATGGCCTCCTCTTCTTCTTCCTTCTCTTTCTCCTCTTTTTCATTTTGTTTTCCTTTTGTTTTCTTCATGCTAGTTCAGCCACCACCTTGTTCACCTCTCCACCATAATTCCGACCTCATCCTCTCTCCACCACCTCCACAAATGATCCCGCATGCCACCAAAATTATCATGGCCAAGACCACATGATGTTTAAGGCCAAGGTTATGCCATTTAATACATATTCTTTTCATTTTTTTATATTTACAATCTTGTGCTGAATTATGTCCTTATAATTTTTGTATTTGTTTATGTACAAGATTTGCATCTCGACTCTCCATCGCTCAAGTATAGTCGTGCTTTGTCGTGCTTTGTAGAGTTTAGATTTGTATCTTGAATTTGATTTTTAGCTTTAAAAAGGTGAGTTTTATCTTTCTAGACATACGTACTTTTATTTTGTGAAACGATGACATGTGAATTGTGTAAATTAATATGTTATGTTATTATGTTCATATATGCCTGTGATAAATCTATATGATGTTAAATATTGCTATATCCCTGTTACATCATCTGTTATGATTTTATTTGTTATACTGTTATTTATTTCCTGTTTATCACACTGCAAGTTCCCTATCACTACGGGTTGAAATGATACATTCCCGAATGAACATTAGATTAAGGAAAAATCACTATGGCCTGAAATGATAGGCTCGAGTGATTTTATTGTATTTATTTTACTTGGGATTATGGGTTTGAAATGATAGAACCTGGATTTTTTCTTAAATTACGGATTGAAATGATATATTATCCGTATCACTTGACCTAGGTTAGAAAATATTATACAGGCCCATGGTTATATTTTTAAATGATATTTTCCTAAAAATTTATTAAGTATTTTAAGTATTTCTTAAAATTATTAAGTATTTTGAAATTATAAATATATGAAAATTTTAACTTAATTTGATTTAATGCTTTAAAGTGTAAAGAAATATTGTTTTTCTATAAGTTAAATTTTTTTATAAGTTAATTGGTTTTGAATGGAATTTAAAGAGTCTTATTTATGATAAATAACTTAATAATTAAGTTTGATTTAATTTGGAATCTTAAATCTAACCCAGTAATTGTAATAAAGGTTGTTTCCTAGGATGGACATATTTTGTAAAATTAACAATGTATTTTTGAATAAATAAAATGAAATACATTTGTATGTGACATCTTGTAATAAGTTTTGGAATCATAATGGAATTGATGTCTAATGGAATAAATTTGTAAAGAATTTGATTATTTTAACTATGATAAAATATTCTTTTGTAAAATGTTATGTTTTGTAAGATAAATAGCTATGACCTTAAAATGGAAAATGTAAGTTAAACACACATGTGAGATGTAAGTTTAATTAATATTTTAATTGATTAATATTATAAATGTTCTTATTTGTAATAACAGAAATGAAAGAAATGTGTAAAATTCTAATTAATGAAAGAAATATGTAAAGTTTTAATTAATGAAAGAAAAGTGTAAGTTTTTAATTAATGAAAGAAACATGTAAGTTTCTAATTAATGAAAGAAACATGTAAGTTTCTAATTAATGCAAGAAACATGTAAAGTTTTAATTAATGAAAGAAATATGTAAAGTTTTAATTTATGAAAGAAAAGTGTAAGTTTTTAATTAATGAAAGAAACGTGTAAGTTTCTAATTAATGAAAGAAACGTGTAAGTTTCTAATTAATGCAAGAAACATGTAAAGTTTTAATTAATGAAAGAAACATGTAAAGTTTTAATTAGTATGGTATTGATTAAATAAATAAATGCTCTGTACTGTAATAGGAATGTATATTAAAACATACATTTGATAATGTAAGTTTTAATTAGCGTAATATTGATTAAAATGATAAATGCTCTTTATTATAATAAATGTAAGTTAAAACGTACATTTGACATGTAAGTTTTAATCAATGTAATGGTGTATTTTAAATTGATTAAAATGATAAATGTTACCTACTGTAATAATAAAATGTAAGTTGATAACGTACATTTGATAAGCATGTTTTAACTTATGTAAATGGAATACTTTAAATGATTAAAATAATAAAGTTTCTTTATTATAATAATAATGTAAGTTAATAAGGTACTTTTAACTTAACATAAGAATTTCGGCTTTAAATTGGATATTACAGTAACAAAGTTTATTTAACTGTAAGGCTATGATAAAAGGACCATTTTAAAATTGTAAGCTTATAAATACTTTGATTATATAAAATGTTAAAGTGGAAAGTATTACATTCCAAAGGTGCTAAGATTCCTTAAGGTAACATTTCCAAAATGATATGATAATTTAAAGGAATATTTTAAGTTTAGTAAATTGAAAGAAATATTCAATGATTTGGAAATTTGGGTTTTATTTAAATGATATATTATTGAATTAGTTTTGAAATGTAAATGATACTATTGTGATATGGTTTTGAAATAAGTATGATATTTTGGTTTTGAAAGTATATACTATTTTGAAATAAATTATATGATTTTGAAATGGATATGCTAGTTTGGTTTTGAAAGTATAAATGATTTTGAAATAAATATCCATGGGTTATAATAACGTTTGGTTGTTAAAGAGACCGGGATCGGAAGTTGTCATACTCTCTACCAACTCCGAAAACCACTTTAACAATCGTGTACGCAGTGGAGATTCCAGAATGAAGTAGGATGGTGGTGGCGTTTCCTTTAAGGTAAATACGTGGACCCGACTCCCGTGAGTTGGCATAAGGTGGCTAAAACAGGAGCGATCGACGGGTTAATAAGGTAGCACCTTTGATCGGGCACATCCCTTCGATATTATACTTTGACTTTTGGATTGATTCGGTGACCACTTTTGATTTTTATTTGGGGGTGTGGCTCGAGGTGGGCGGTAGCTGCGCGCTACGCGTTACCACCGACCCGGAAGCGTAATTGGTATATCTACCCTGGCATTGCCTAGTTGTTCCATGTCACCTACCTTATCGCGCCTTGTACGAGTTTGGTTTTCTCCCGCAGCCCGTGTGGTATCCTCTGGTGGCTTCCCGATCAGGAGGGACTATGATATTGGATGGACTACTGGGACTATTACGTGTTAAGGGCTATATGGGTAACCCCTTAATGCTATGAAAAAAGTAAGTTTATTTTACTATAGACATTATTATAATAGCAAAATATTACTACATAGTAAATAGTTTAACGGATCCTTAGAGGATGGGCGGTCCCAAGCATCCTTTAAGTTACTTGTACCTTATATTATAGTTCACTTGAGTTGGTTTACATTGTATAAGTATGTATGTCCTGACTCGAGTGTTTTGTATTTTGCTTTACGCTCGGGTCAGACTGAGTGATACAGCCTTAGAGACTCACCTTTGGAGCTGGAGCCTTGCTTGAAGATCCATCCATCTATTTCAATTTCAGTATTCTATCGATTCCAGTTGTTCAGTTGATTCCGGTGATGCATTCAGCTTGTGCTTGTTTATCATATTAAACTTTTGTTGTATCATGTATAACTCTGATGTATTTATATAGTAGCTTCATGAACTACTATCTTTTTGCTTCCGCTGCATTTATTACTCTGTGTCTGTGATCTGTGATTTATTTATTTACTGTTTATGCTGTGTTTTGCCAAAAATTATTTTACAATTCGGTATTTTGAGCAATTCAAGTCCGACATGTGCGGATGCGAATGGTTGATAATATCGGGTCGTTACATTTGGTATCAGAGCTTTGGCTCTAGGCAAAACCTAGCATATATGGTAAATTTATTTACAGAATCACTTTCATTCGAGTGTGAATCTCTTCCTTTTGACTCGACCCCTTTTGAATTTTGGAACGTTCCCTGCGGTTTCGAAATCCATTCTTGTCCCTCACTATTCACCTTCCTTTGATTTTGGAGTATCCCATAACTCCACTTCGGTTGATCTTTAATGAATTGGCGGTCTCGTCAACATTCAGATGAATTGTAAAGGGGCGAAACTCCTTTGCAATTAGCATTGATTCACCGGAGATTTATATATATACTAGGTGTAGATGCTAGTACCTCTTGTTATTCCGAATTTTATTTCTTAAGATCGAATGTAGAATTACCTCAGAATTCCACATTAATCTAATTCTTGAAGTCACGGTTGACCCGGTTAAGGTTGCCCGTTATTTATGTAAACTTATCCATTCCTTATTCTGTCAATTTAATCATCTTATCTTTTGTTTCCAACTTATCTTCGAATCAAAATTCGCTTGATTTGAGTCAATCAAATTTGAATCCTTATTCTTTCTTTGTAAACCTATATTTAAAATGGTTTATATATTGTGTTGTTTGAGTTGTTAATGTTGATTTGGGTTTCCGATCGATTCGTTTGATCAACGCTATCGATAGGATTTCCAAAACACTTGAACAGAGCAAACTGACACCATATTGATTTCAAAATTTAGTAAATGATAAATTTTGTCTAATTATATTATGTATAAGTTTGATTTTCTGAATTCTGATAATTAATTGAATAGGGTATTAAGAAATAATATTTGACTTTATATATAGCTTGTAACCATTAACTTTTGTTTCATATATGAATAACTGAACTATAAAACATGGTTTTAAATTAATTTGGAAATTTAGATGAATTTAAAATCAGGAATTTGAGAATTTAATTTCCGATGATTTCGAACTTTGGTTTAAAGTTTTAAAAGATATATTATTTGAAGTATTTTCCGATTAGAAATAGTTTTTAAAGGATTTTCAAGTTTTAAATCAGTGCTCTTCTCTTTGTCGCTGGAAAATAGTTTCGGTGATGACTGCTGGATCATCGACATTCATTTTCGAGTTTCGAAGTGAAGAGACCATTCTGTAGTTTTGCTACAGTCTTGCTTTGGAGAATTAAATTGATTTGGATTTCTAAAATATGACTTGACTTATAATATATATTGATATATGATGTAAATTTGATATATATATATATATATATATATATATATATTGTGCATGCATATATTTAGTTATTTACCTCTAAAAATTGTTTGAAGTTAATCGGAAAATTAATTCTTTAATTTTATCTTAAAGGATGATTTGAAATTTTAAATTAATCAAAATTTTGAATAAATACTTAAGCTTGAATAATTGAATTAGAAGGTTTATTTGTATAATACTCAATTACCTTCTAATATAACTTACCTAAATTATTCAGAAGTTGAATATGTAATTGGATAAAAAACAATATAAAAAGGGTTTTTATAAATAAAATTTAAGTAGTTATAATAAATGTTATACACTTAAATTTTAGGTATAAAAGATTAATTGGGGTAAACAGAATAAAAGTTAATCGAATAATTTACAATATAATGGTGATAAAGGAATTTATAAATAAATTAGAGCAGATATAATAAGTGTAAGTAAACTTAATATATATGATTAGATATATTAAGTGGAATAAATTTAATAATAATTTTGGAATAAAGAAGAATTAAAATGATTGAATAAATTATGAGTATAATAAATGATTTTCAAATTCATGACTTTGGAAAATTGTTAATTTAAGAAAATAAAATTTGAAATAGTTAAGATTTATTTAACTTAAGTGAAATCAAATGAATGAAATCAATTATTAATTTAAGTTGAAGTTTCCATGGATTTAGATTTTATTATTTCTTTGCTGTCCAACTCTTTTCTGTTAGGTTGTTCTATTCTCCTACCTCTTCCTTTTCAGGGACGAAAAGTTTTGAGTGGGGGAGACTGTAACGACCCGTAAATTTTCAATAATTAAAGCCGTCAATTTAATAAGATTTTGGTAAATATTTTGGAAGATATAAAAACTTTGTAATTTAATAATGAAATGAGTGCCAAAATGAGATGTAAGAATGTATTTAAAAAAAACCTAATTATTAACAATTGAAATGAAATTACAATTTATTGAAGTAATGTAAATTGTTATACTCGGCTATAAATTTATGTAAGAAAAAAAATGCAAACGTTAAAATTTATAAATGATTTAGTATGAAATAAATGACCATTGAATAAAGATTTGGTATATAAGAACGGTAACGTATGTTTGTGAACAGTGAATTCAAAGGTGTGATTAAAAGTTATAGTAAGGTTGTAAGTTACTATTTAATGGGTCTATTAATCTAGTCGTAAATGTTACATTTAGGTATAAAAATGGATATAAGTAAATAAATGTAAGTTTGTGTGGGTAAAATAATTAGTGTATAATTTATGGTAATTGAATGAATTAAACATTATGTAAGCAATTATGATAATTTGTGGACATAATAAACTTGAGTGTAATATAAAGATAAGGATAACATTTATTGCAAGTTACATTTATTTAGGCTGCTAAATTTAAAGTAGGAAATCAATTACACTTAAATGGAAGTAAATTTTCATTTATATGAGATATGACAATAATTGTAAAGTGTGAATGTAATGACATAAATGGAAATGTATATTTTATCCATAAGATGAAACAAAGGAATGAAACCAAGTTGGATAAATGGATTGAGGTTTTAATTATAATAAATGTATATATTTAGCAAACTCAATATAATTGAAAATAACAGTTATTATAATAGAAAGATGAAAATTTGAATATATATTTATGTAATGAATGATAAACAAATAATAATTAGGTTTATAGAGTGATAATAGATTTATAAAAAGAAAAGAATTGAAGCAAGGCAATTATTGGAAATTAAATTAAATGGGAATTCAATTCATAACAAATAGATTTATGGTAAGAGAATGAAATTAATTACTTTGCCAATTGAAAATTTGGGTGAATTAGGAAGATATAAATTAGTATCTAAACCAATGTTAATATGGATTTATTGGGAATTTAAAACTTATACTTTTAAATTAAAATACAGTGTTTACATGCAACGACTTTCTATATTTTATTTTCTATTTCCCTATGTTTGTTTCTCAAATTTTTATTCTCTATTTTGGTTGTATACACTTTGAATATATTTATTTGATTTTTGATTGATTTCACTAATAATAATAGCTTAGAAATTTCAAGAGATATAGGTTACCTGTTTTATATATTTGTTGCCTTTTCATTTCGTGCAAATAAAGAAAAAAATAATAGACAAGATTCTTTCCCTTAAATTATGCCTCCTTATTTGCCTGTCTTTTATTTCCTACCTCCTTAATTATATTCTAGCCGTGTATTCATTCCACAAATCACGTACAAAATAATTCCCTAACATTTCATTTATCTTTTGCCTCTTTATTTTCTAAACTTTCCATTTAATTTCCCTTGCCATTCCCTTCCTTTAGCCGTTCAAATCCTTTGGGAAACCCTAGCCGCCACTTTGATATTCACGTACAAATTAGCATCTCAATTTCTCATTTCCCTTTTGAGTAAAAATAAATAAAAAATATATATATTCAAGTTCTTAATTCCATAGCCACCTCTTCTTCTTCCTTCTCTTTCTCCTATTTTTCATTTTGTTTTCCTTTTGTTTTCTTCATGCTAGTTCAGCCACCACCTTGTTCACCTCTCCTCCATAATTCCGACCTCATCCTCTCTCCACCACCTCCATAACCGATCCCGCATGCCACCCAAACTATCATGGCCAAGACCACATGATGTTTAAGGCCAAGGTTATGCCATTTGATCCATATTCTTTTCATTTTTTTTGATTTACCATCTTGTGTTGAATTATATCCTTATAATTTGTGTATTTGTTTATGTACAAGATTTGGATCTTGACTCTCCATCACTCAAGTATAGGCGTGCTTTGTCGTGCCTTGTCGTGCTTTGCAGAGTTTAGATTTGTATCTTGAATTTGATTTCTAGCTTTAAAAAAGGTGAGTTTTATCTCTCTAGACATACATACTTTTATTTTGTGAAACGATGACATGTGAATTGTGTAAATTAATATGTTATGCTATTATGTTCATATATGCCTGTGATAAATCTATATGTTGTTAAATATTTCTATGTCCCTGTTACATCATCTGTTATGATTTTATTTGTTATACTGTTATTTATTTCCTGTTTATCACACTGCAAGTTCCCTATCACTATGGGTTGAAATGATACATACCCGAACGAACATTAGATTAAGGAAAAATCACTATGGGCTGAAATGATAGGCTCGAGTGATTTTATTGTATTTATTTTACTTAGGATTACGGGTTTGAAATGATAGAACCCGGATTTTTTTTCTTAAATTACGGATTGAAATGATATATTATCCGTATCACTTGACCTAGGTTAGAAAATATTATACAGGCCCATGGTTATATTTTTAAATGATATTTTCCTAAAAATTTATTAAGTATTTTAAGTATTTCTTAAAATTATTAAGTATTTTGAAATTATAAATATATGAAAATTTTAACTTAATTTGATTTAATGCTTTAAAGTGTAAAGAAATATTGTTTTTCTATAAGTTAATTTTTTTATAAGTTAATTGGTTTTGAATAGAATTTAAAGAGTCTTATCTATGATAAATAAATTAATAATTAAGTTTGATTTAATTTGGAATCTTAAATCTAACCCAGTAGTCGTAATAAAGGTTGCTTCCCAGGATGGACATATTTTGTAAAATAAACAATGTATTTTTGAATAAATAAAATGAAATACATTCGTATGTGACATCTTGTAATAAGTTTTGGAATCATAGTGGAATTGATGTCTAAAGGAATAAATTTGTAAAGAATTTGATTATTTTAACTATGATAAAATATTCTTTTGTAAAATGTTATGTTTTGTAAGATAAATAGCTATGACCTTAAAATGGAAAATGTAAGTTAAACACACATGTGAGATGTAAGTTTAATTAATATTTTAATTGATTAATATAATAAATGTTCTTATCTGTAATAACAGAAATGAAAGAAATGTGTAAAGTTCTAATTAATGAAAGAAATATGTAAAGTTTTAATTCATGAAAGAAAAGTGTAAGTTTTTAATTAATGAAAGAAACGTGTAAGTTTCTAATTAATGAAAGAAATGTGTAAGTTTCTAATTAATGCAAGTAACATGTAAAGTTTTAATTAATGAAAGAAATATGTAAAGTTTTAATTTATGAAAGAAAAGTGTAAGTTTTTAATTAATGAAAGAAACATGTAAGTTTCTAATTAATGAAAGAAACGTGTAAGTTTCTAATTAATGCAAGAAACATGTAAAGTTTTATTTAATGAAAGAAACATGCAAAGTTTTAATTAGTATGGTATTGATTAAATAAATGCTCTGTACTGTAATAGGAATGTAAATTAAAACATACATTTGATAATGTAAGTTTTAATTAGTGTAATATTGATTAAAATGATAAATGCTCTTTATTATAATAAATGTAAGTTAAAACGTACATTTGACCTGTAAGTTTTAATCAATGTAATGGTGTATTTTAAATTGATTAAAATGATAAATGTTACTTACTGTAATAATAAAATGTAAGTTGATAACGTACATTTGATAAGCAAGTTTTAATTTATGTAAATGGCATACTTTAAATGAATAAAATAATAAAGTTTCTTTATTGTAATAATAATGTAAGTTAATAAGGTACTTTTTACTTAACATAAGAATTTCGGCTTTAAATTGGATATTACAGTAACAAATTTTATTTAACTGTAAGGCTATGATAAAAGGACCATTTTAAAATTGTAAGCGTATAAATACTTGATTATATAAAATGTTAAAGTGGAAAGTATTACATTCCAAAAGTGCTAAGATTCCTTAAGGTAACATTTCCAAAATGCTATGATAATTTAAAGGAATATTTCAAGTTTAATAAATTGAAAGAAATATTCAATGATTTGGAAATTTGGGTTTTATTTAAATGATATATTATTTTTGAAATGTAAATGATACTATTGTGATATGGTTTTGAAATAAGTATGATATTTTGGTTTTGAAAGTATATACTATTTTGAAATAAATCATATGATTTTGAAATGGATATGCTAGTTTGGTTTTCAAAGTATAAATGATTTTGAAATAAATATCCATGGGTTATAATAACGTTTGGTTGTTAAAGAGACCGGGATCGAAAGTTGTCATACTCTCTGCCAACTTCGAAAACCACTTTAACAACCGTGTATGCGGTGGAGATTCCAGAATGAAGTAGGATGGTGGCGGTGTTTCCTTTAAGGTAAATACGTGGACCCGAATCCCGTGAGTTGGCATAAGGTGGCTAAAAAAAGAGCGATCGATGAGTTAATAAGGTAGCACCTTTGATCGGACACATCCCTTCGATATTATGCTTTGACTTTTGGATGGATTCGGTGGCCACTTTTGATTTTTATTTGGGGGTGTGGCTCGAGGTGGGCGGTAGCTGCGCGCTACGCGTTACCACCGACCCGGAAGCGTAATTGGTATATCTACCCTGGAATTGCCTAGTTGTGCCGTGTCACCTACCCTATCGCGCCTTGTACGAGTTTGGTTTTCTCCCATAGCCCGTGTGGTATCCTCTGGTGGCTTCCCGATCAGGAGGGACTATGATATTGGATGGACTACTGAAACTATTACGTGTTAAGGGCTATATGGGTAACTCCTTAATGCTATGAAAAAAGTGAGTTTATTTTACTATATACATTATTATAATAGCGAAATATTACTACATAGTAAATAGTTTAACGGATCCTTAGAGGATGGGCGGTCCCAAGCATCCTTTAAGTTACTTGTACCTTATATTACAGTTCACTTGAGTTGGTTTACATTGTATAAGTATGTATGTCCTGACTCGAGTGTTTTGTATTTTGCTTTACGCTCGGGTCAGAATGAGTGATACAGCATTAGAGACTCACCTTTGGAGCTGGAGCCTTGCTTAAAGATCCAGCCATCTATTTCAATTTCTGTATTCTATCGATTCCAGTTATTCAGTTGATTCCGGTGATGCATTCAGCTTGTGCTTGTTTATCATATTAAACTTTTGTTGTATCATGTATAACTCTGATGTATTTATATAGTAGCTTCATGAACTACTATCTTTTTGCTTCCGCTGCATTTATTACTCTGTGTCTGTGATCTGTGATTTATCTATTTACTGTTTATGCTGTGTTTTGTCAAAAATTATTTTACAATTCGGTATTTTGAGCAATTCAAGTCCGACATGTGCGGATGCGAATGGTTGAAAATATTGGGTCGTTACAAAACTATAGGTCAACAAACAACAAAATTCACAACAATATTTCAATTTCATGAACAAATATCCTAATTATTCAATTTATTCTCTTTAATACACCATTATTAAACTAGTATTTAGTTCATAAATTCAATCAGTAATAATAGCCAATGTTTATAATTTGACAAAATACAACAAGTTAACAATAAATGACAATAATTAGATATTACCATTTCATAAATCAAATACATTACAAATAACTCTATAAGTAAAAAAAATTCCCTTTTATATATAACATATAATATTAGGAAAATTATTTCATTTCAAAATGTAACGACCCGTTAAATTCGATGATATTAAATGAGTTAATTTAATATGATTTCTAATCTAATTAAGAATGAAATAAAAGTCTTAAGATTTTATTTGAGTAAATGTAGGGATTAGATATAGTAACTGTAATTAAAGGTTAACAATTTAAATGTTTATATGGCAATAGATTGAAATAACGTAAATTGGCGTTTGTGGTTATAAGTTATAATTTGTTGATTAATACTGGAAGATATAAAGCGGAAATAGTATTAATGAAATAATAACTGAATTGAATTGCAACTATATAAATGAAAGTAAATTTTATTTAGTGGATGTCAACATTGAATAAATTTATTTAAAATAAAAAGATTTAAATGCATGTTGGATAGAATATATAATTGTTGGATTAAGTGGTAAGTAATTAGAATTTAATTCTATAAAATTTGGAACTGAATGTATGTAAATAATTTTATAGGAATAAGTTAATTAACAATCTATTTGTGCATACCCGATTTAATTGAAATAACAGAAAGGACAAGAACTTGATTTGCCTAGCTATGTATATATTGATAAACTATAACTAAGTAGGAAGTTTGGTAGTAAATAGGAAATAAGATGACAAAGGCAACTAGTAAATTAATAAATGAATTCATAATAATAAGTAGTAACTAATGCATAAATATATTTGGCATTTGGGATAATTACAAAGTTTTACCCATTCATCTAATTTATTTAATTGAATCAAAATCTATGGCAACATTTTTGTTATTAATGGTTGTAAGTGATTTTGAATGTAAAAGGGTAACAATTATTTAGGTTAACCATTCATTAAGTATATTAAGTTAAGAATGGAAATAGATTGAAATAAATCTAAATTTATTTATTTTGTTTTGTTAATATGTTCTAGTTGATAAAAGGGAATTTATAAGAAATGAAGCCTGCACTAATGAAGTGTATTATAATTCAAATGTTATTTATACCCATAAAATGTCTATTTACCGAATAGAAAGATTTTAAATCAATAAACAAATTTATGGAGGTTCCAATTTATAATTTATAACTTTTAATGTAGACTCAATTAATTAATTGATTTAAATTGTGCTGTTAGCGTAGGTTTGTTTTGTAATTGAAATAGTTAATTCTATAAGATGAAGTTAATGCTAATTTTATTTATAATTGGACATTTTGTTGATATAGATTTTAGAAAGCAGGATTTATAAATTTATTTGAGTATCAAATTCAACAATTGCATTTATTGCATAATAAAATGGAATTTAACGGTTAAATATTACGTTATTGAAATTAAGATGGACTTTAAGGATAATAATACGAAATCATGAACCAATGTTAGCGGCATCCTTGTTTTGATAAAAGGTGAGAATATAAAAGTTGAAAATCTAATAAATGGGTTTTTGAGAATTTAATTTATAATTCCTAAATACAAGGAATTGGGGAAATTAACAACTGCAATTGATAGACTTATCAACTTTTAATTCACATCTAAACTTGTTAAATCATTTAAATTGATTATGAAATATATAAGCGATAAAATTTGGTCAAATTTAAGAATTTAAATATAAAATTGGATTTTATGATTTATTTTAATTTATTTAATGAATATAAAATTAGCCATTTTGGCCACGGACTCGGATTTCGACGAAACCAGTTTCATCGGATCCGTATCGGTGAATTATTGTAGGGTTTCAAGTTTCGTATCGATCGGACCTGTCGTTTGATCGTACGAACGTGAAACGCCTTGAAATCGATTTAATTAAAATCAATTTGAAATCAATTTGGAAATTTTGTTTTCAGCATAACTTCTTCATACGATCGAATTTGGACGTGAAACTTTTTCCATCGCGTTCAGAATATTTTAAAATACCTATCTGGATATATGGGTTTAACATATTTCGTTCCGGGGTTAGAACGGGCTTTTTGGGCCATAGTTTGTTCCGTACGTTCATTTTCTTCATCTCTTTCTCTTCCTCAATGGTTGAAAAACCTAGATCTATCTACAGTTCAAAATCAAAAGTGAAAATTCAAACTCTCTAGAAAAATTCCAAAATAATATATGTTGAAGCTCTCAACTAGCGTAATTCGCTGGTGGTTTTCGTTTTCCGATTCGAGTTTTCGTGTGTCCAGAATTTAATGGTTTATCCACGGCCACTCATCATCGTCGCAACAAAACTCGCCCGATCGGAAAACTGTTTCTGGGTATTGTGGAGATAACCGAGGGGTTTGCATCAGTATAGTTTTTGGGTCGAATCAACGGTGGGATTTGTGGAAAAAATTGAATTAGGGTTTCGGCCCTAGGCTTAGAGGTGGCGGCGGAGCCATTAGGGGCGACCGGACCTGAATAGGGGGGTGCGGCTCGGCGAGCTGGAGGCGATGGAGGTGGTCCGGGGCGTCACGGTGGCCTGAGGTGCGTGAGGTTGGTGGTCAAAGTCTCGGTCAAGGCTTGATATTGGGTTCGTGCGCACGCGTCTTCCTGGGCAGTAGAGATGCTGACGTGGCAAGTGTGGTAGGGATAGGTTATTTTGTTTTATTTTTAATTTAATTTGATTTCAACTCGTTTAAATCTTAATAACTTCGTCATACGATATCCGATTTACGCGAATTTTTTTTTGTTAGGATCGTAATTAAATTCCGGATCTGTTGACACTGGTTTGGAAAGATTTGGAGACCGTCGAATTTTTCGGTTTAAACTGAATTTAAATTCAATCTAAATTCAAAAGGTGAGTGTTTTAACCCACTCACAACTTCTAAAAGTTTTTATGTTTGTTAAATTTATTTTAGATATGAGCAGAAATTTATTTATGACTGTTTGGCATGTTTATTCATCATATCTGTTAAATCGTGTTATTTAATTTAACTGTTAATTTATTTTATTTATTGCATATTAATTGATAGCTAGAATTAATTTATTTGCATATAAACTGCTAGTAAACAGTTATAAAATTTATTACTGAATATAAATTGTTAGTTTAATAGTTGTTAAATTTTATTTTGAATATAACTGCTAGTTATTACATGTTATATATTATCAGATATATATTGATATTGATTTATTATTGGATGATGATTGTGATTTGGATGATGGATGATTTTGATGAATGGATGTTTTATTTTATATCATTAAACTGCAAGTTATCATGCATTTTTCGTTTCATTCGGGATTGTGGTTTGAAATGATATACAACCGCAAATTTTATTTTTAAATTGCGGATTGAAATGATAAATATCCGTATCACTTGACCATAGGATAGAAAATTATATACAGGCACCGTGGTCTAAATATAAATTATTTTAAAGTGATTTCTATGGTTTGGATGGGATACGGTTTATAAAATAATTTAAATTTTGATATTTTATAAATATTATTCTTCTATATATATACATATGAAGTTAAAAATTTTGAATTTAAGCTGTGTATAAATCTGTTGAATAAAAATGGAAATTTAGAAAATGGAATTTGAAATTTATATTATGTGTTTAAATTTGGAAATTTTTAAGGTATGATATTTATAACTGGATTTTTTCCAAGATAAATTTAAAATGAATATTCTAGTACAACTAAATTGAAGAAAATATTTAATTGCTAGGAATTGGAGTTTTATTCATGGATTTTTATGTGAATATTCAAGACTAAATAATAGAACATTTAATTTGTTGAAAGAATAAATTCCAACTCTAGTTTTGGAATATTAATACTCCAAATGGATATATATATATATAGAAATTGAAGTGGTTTGGTAACTTGAAAGTGATATAAAATTTACGGTTTAGACTTTAAATAAAGAAATATGTTTGTAGAGCCATGGAATTTTTTTTTCTTTACAAAGTAACCTTAAAGTTAAACCATCTTTTTTATATGCCGTTGAATATCCAAACCATTCAAGTTTTAGAAGTTATGGTCATAAAATTTTGAATTTCGAATATTATGATTTGAAAGTATAATTCAAATATTTGGTTTCCAGATGTTATAAATTTTAAAGCAGTATGATTTTTGGAAAAGAATTATATTTGGGCTAAAATGACATCATATTGTTTTGGGTTTTTAAAATGATATCGTAATTCCTAGTTTTGAAATGGGAAATTTTATCGTGGTTTTAAAGTACAAACTATTTTTTTTATGACCGCGGTGTTATAATAACGATTGGTTGGCAAAGAGACTGGGATCGGATATGGACATACTCTCTGTCGATACCGAAAACCACTTTGACTAACCGTGTACGCGGTGGAGATTCCAGAATGAAGTAGGATGGTGGCGACGTTTCCTGTAAGGTAAATACGTGGACCCAACTCCCGTGAGCTGGCATAAGGTGGCTAAAACAGGAGCGATCGACGGGTTAATGAGGTCATTCCTCTGATCGGACACTCCTCTTTGATATTATACTTTGACTTTGGATTGATTCAGTGGCCACTTTTACTTTGATTTTGGGGAGTTTGTTCGAGGTGGGCGGTAGCTGCGGCTACGCGTTACCATCGGCCCGGAAGCGTAATTGGTATATCTACCCTGGCATTGCCTAGTTGTGCCGTGTCACCTACCCTAGCGCGCCTTATACGATTTTGTTTTGTACCATACCTATGGAGTGCCCTCTGACAACGCCCAGTACGGGGGAGATTACGGTACTGTATAGACTATGTGAATATATTCTGTGTTAAGGGCTATATGAGTAACCCCTTAACGCTATTTAAAAGTAAGTTTATTTTATGAATAGACACTACTATAGTAGCGCAATATACTACATAGTAAATAGTTTAACGGATCCTTAAGAGATGTAAATCCCGAACATCTTTTGAGTTATTGTACTCATATTTATTCTGTTGATTTAATTTACATAAGATCTTTTAGTTCTGACTCGAGTGTTTTGTCTTTTCAATTCGCTTGGGTCAGTCTGAGCGTTTCAGGATTTGAAGTTTTAGCTCTGGAGGACGAAGACGAAGATTTGTTGTATTACTAGTATCTACTATATTATTTCACTACACCATTTAATTCCGCTGCATTGATATTATTGGTATGTGAACTCTGATATTTAATTGTATAAAGAAGAATCAAATGTTTTGTAAACAGTTTTATAAACTGTATATTTTATTATTATATTTTATCCTTCCGCTGTGAGATTCTATTTTGTTTTTTTTCTTCTCTGTTTTTCTTATTTACCCCATAACAATCCGCCCTTCCGTATGGTTTGAATCGACATGTGTGTCTGTTTAAATCGTGCGCAAAGGCGGGATGTTACAGTTGGTATCAGAGCTTTGGTTTAGCGATAAACCTTGGCTTTGTGGGGTTTGACTCTTTGTTAATAGGGTAGTAATACCCTATGGGAGTCGCTGAGTGTATATATGAGAGAGCGTATTTGTTAGTGTTATAAAAAGGTTTTTATATTGTGTTAATTTGTTCCGTTTTGTATTTATAAATTCTGGTTGATGCATGGGACGCTATGACATCAATATGGATTTCTAAACACTTAATAGGACAGACCGACATAATATCTGTTTTTAATATAGGTGAATGAAATAATTTTGCCTATTATATTTTCTATATATATAAAATAAAATATTTCAAATGATATATATATTTGGTTGCTATAGATTTGGTGTTAGGTAATAAAAATATTTAGTATAATTCGGAAGAATTGTTTTAAAGAAGATTTTGGAGAAATAAATTTTGTACTTTCCTCTCTGTCGCTGGAAAATAATTTCGGTGATGGCGGCTGCATCATCGACTTTCATTTTCGAGTTTCGAAGGGGAAAGGCCACTGTAGAAAATTCTACTGCAGATTTATTTTGAAATTATCTAAAATTTTAATTGTTCTAAATATAATTAGAGATATTAAAATGGTAAGAAATTATTTATCTATTATTTTTAAAATAATTTGAAATTTGACCCGGTATTTAATTCTTAAATTTCCATTAATTAATTGTTTAAATTATTTTAGTGAAATAAAAGGTGAGTAATAAATGAATTGAAATCTCTAAATTAGGAAAGAAATTAATGCAAAGTTATAAAGGGAAATTTGGAATTTTTAACATATGAGACAAAAAGTAATATTGTTAAACATTAAATTTAATTAAAAGAAGAGATAAAATTTGTATAAGTTCTTTTGCATTTTCTTTAACATATATAACTTACCCAATATGAAAAGTTGAAATGTTAAATAAGAGATTTGAATAGAATATTATACAAGTAGAAAATTTTGGGAAAATGAAGTATTCAATGAATTGCTATTATAAATAAGAATTTAATGGTTATAAACTTAAGTATGATATAAATGCTACTAGTTTAATATAATGGAAAGTAGGAAATATAAATAAATGACTGCAAACCATAGTTAATGAATAAATAAAATCCTTTACTTATAAGAATGAATGTTATAAGGTTAAGAATTTAGTGTAATTAAAAACGGTTACTGTAATTAAATATAATAGGATGTAAGCATTTAATAAATGATTGAAATTGAGAAGTGCATTAAATGTAATACAAATAACAGAAACTTACATAACCTGAATAGATATAAATGGATAATTGTAAGTAATAAATAGAAATAAGGAAACAACCATTGAATGAGAAATAAAATTTGAAGTTTGTTAGAAATAAATGTAAATTATAAAAAGGAAAATTTATGTGGTATGAATAAAAGAAAGGAAATCAAACAACTAGAGTATGTAAAGAATTTAAATAAGGTAATTTGATTTGTTGGTTTGAATTGTCATTGTTTGATCTATGGTTGGTTGGGTAAGGAAATTTGAAGTTGTTGGATGAATAAATAATCTATTTCTGTCACATCTAAGACTGTTGAGTAAATGATGCACTGGATAGTTATTTTTCACTCCGTACCATTTCAAGTTTTTAGCCCGAACAACTATTTGTTTGTTTGATTTAATGATTGTTGTTTGTGGTGTGTGCTGTTTGTTAAAATTGATGGTTGTTGTATTGATTGTTGTTAGTGTTTGAAACCATGAAAATATTTCACTTTATATAAATAGTTAACCCTTTTGATTTTATAAGTGAAATGCAGGTTATGGAAACAATTGCTACTGCTTTTGGTTCCATAATAATAAGCGTAAATTGCCCGACAAATAGTTACGTTTTCGGATTACGTTTTGTAGCGTTATTTTGTATATTTTTTTCCCGTGTTGGGATATATTATTTTGAATATTATATATGATATTTTAGTTATATTTAATATTATATCTTCTCCCGAACCTCTCCGTACAAAGGAGACTCTGCCAAAATTTCCGTAAATTTTGGACTTAGAATTATGTTGAAATTGTTTTCCAAACTCTAATTATTTAAATATAAAAGGATATAATGATTATAAAACGGGTATATTTTATTTAAGGTAATAAATTTAGTAAATTATTGTTTATAAGTTAATATTTGAAATAAGATGTACTGTTTTATTCTTCCTTCTCCCTTCTTTTTCCTTTTCGGGGACGAAAAGTTTTGAGTGGGGGAGAGTGTAACGAACCGTTAAATTCGATGATATTAAATGAGTTAATTTAATATGATTTCTAATCTAATTTAGGATGAAATAAAAGTCTTAAGATTTTATTTGAGTAAATGTAGGAATTAGATATAGTAACTGTAATTAAAGGTTAACAATTTAAATGTTTATATGGCAATAGATTGAAATAATGTAAATTGGCGTTTGTGGTTATAAGTTATAATTTGTTGATTAATACTGGAAGATATAAAGTGGAAATAGTATTAATGAAATAATAATTGAATTGAATTGCAACTATATAAAAGAAAGTAAATTTTATTTAGTGGATGTCAACATTGAATAAATTTATTTAAAATAAAAAGATTTAAATGCATGTTGGACAGAATATATAATTGTTGGATTAAGTGGTAAGTAATTAGAATTTAATTCTATAAAATTTGGAACTGAATGTATGTAAATAAT
This sequence comes from Allium cepa, assembly GCA_030765085.1. Lineage (NCBI taxonomy): Eukaryota > Viridiplantae > Streptophyta > Magnoliopsida > Asparagales > Amaryllidaceae > Allium > Allium cepa. Next base: position 212,995,335 of record CM060934.1, read on the forward strand.
TTTATAGGAATAAGTTAATTAACAATCTATTTGTGCATACCCGATTTAATTGAAATAACAGAAAGGACAAGAACTTGATTTGCCTAGGTATGTATATATTGATAAACTATAACTAAGTAGGAAGTTTGGTAGTAAATAGGAAATAAGATGACAAAGGCAACTAGTAAATTAATAAATGAATTCATAATAATAAGTAGTAATTAATGCATAAATATATTTGGCATTTGGGATAATTACAAAGTTTTACCCATTCATATAATTTATTTAATTGAATCAAAATCTATGTCAACATTTTTGTTATTAATGGTTGTAAGTGATTTTGAATGTAAAAGGGTAACAATTATTTAGGTTAACCATTCATTAAGTATATTAAATTAAGAATGGAAATAGATTGAAATAAATCTAAATTTATTTATTTTGTTTTGTTAATATGTTCTAGTTGATAAAAGGGAATTTATAAGAAATGAAGCCTGCACTAATGAAGTGTATTATAATTCAAATGTTATTTATACCCATAAAATGTCTATTTACCGAATATAAATATTTTAAATCAATAAACAAATTTATGGAGGTTCCAATTTATAATTTATAACTTTTAATGTAGACTCAATTAATTAATTGATTTAAATTGTGCTGTTAGCGTAGGTTTGTTTTGTAATTGAAATAGTTAATTCTATAAGATGAAGTTAATGCTAATTTTATTTATAATTGGACATTTTGTTGATATAGATTTTAGAAAGCAGGATTTATAAATTTATTTGAGTATCAAATTCAACAATTGCATTTATTGCATAATAAAATGGAATTTAACAGTTAAATATTACGTTATTGAAATTAAGATGGACTTTAAGGATAATAATATGAAATCATGAACCAATGTTAGTGGCATCCTTGTTTTGATAAAAGGTGAGAATATAAAAGTTGAAAATCTAATAAATGAATTTTTGAGAATTTAATTTATAATTCCTAAATACAAGGAAGTGGAGAAATTAACAACTGCAAGTGATAGACTTATCAACTTTTAATTCACATCTAAACTTGTTAAATCATTTAAATTGACTATGAAATATATAAGCGATAAAATTTGGTCAAATTTTAGAATTTAAATATAAAATTGGATTTTATGATTTATTTTAATTTATTTAATGAATATAAAAATAGCCATTTTGGCCACGGACTCGGATTTCGACGAAACCAGTTTCATCGGATCTGTATCGGTGAATTATTATAGGGTTTCAAGTTTCGTATCGATCGGACCTGTCGTTTGATCGTACGGACGCGAAACGCCTTGAAATCGATTTAATTAAAATCAATTTGAAATCAATTTGGAAATTTTGTTTTCAGCATAACTTCTTCATACGATCGAATTTGGACGTGAAACTTTTTCCATCGCGTTTAGAATATTTTAAAATACCTATCTGGATATATGGGTTTAACATATTTCGTTCCGGGGTTAGAACGGGCTTTTTGGGCCATAGTTTGTTCCGTACGTTCATCTATCTGGTCTATCTACTACAATCCAACCCTACTTATAAATAGACGATTATAAACCCTAGCCTCCATCTTCTATCATTTGTCTATACGTTCATTTTCTTCATCTCTTTCTCTTCCTCAATGGTTGAAAAACCTAGATCTATCTACAGTTCAAAATCAAAAGTGAAAATTCAAACTCTCCAGAAAAATTCCAAAATAATATATGTTGAAGCTCTCAACTAGCGTAACTCGCTGGTGGTTTTCAATTTTCGATTCGAGTTTTCGTGTGTCCAGAATTTAATGGTTTATCCACGGCCACTCATCATCGTCGCAACAAAACTCGTCTGATCGAAAAACTGTTTCTGGGTATTGTGGAGATAACCGCGGGGTTTGCATCAGTATAGTTTTTGGGTCGAATCAACGGTGGGATTTGCGGAAAAAATTGAATTAGGGTTTCGGCCCTAGGCTTAGAGGTGGCGGCGGAGCCATTAGGGGCGACCGGACCTGAATAAGGGGGTGCGGCTCGGCGAGCTGGAGGCGATGGAGGTGGTCCGGGGCGTCACGGTGGCCTGAGGTGCGCGAGGTTGGTGGTCAAAGTCTCGGTCAAGGCTTGATATTGGGTTCGTGCGCACGCGTCTTCCTGGGCAGTAGAGATGCCGACGTGGCAAGTGTGGTAGGGATAGGTTATTTTGTTTTGTTTTTAATTTAATTTGATTTCAACTCGTTTAAATCTTAATAACTTCGTCATACGATATCCGATTTACGCGAATCTTTTTTTGTTAGGATCGTAATTAAATTCCGGATCTGTTGAACTGATTTGGACAGATTTGGAGACCGTCGAATTTTTGGGTTTAAATTGAATTTAAATTCAATCTAAATTCAAAAGGTGAGTGATTTAACCCACTCACAACTTCTAAAAGTTTTTATGTTTGTTAAATTTATTTTAGATATGAGCAGAAATTTATTTATGACTGTTTGGCATGTTTATTCATCATATCTGTTAAATCGTGTTATTTAATTTAACTGTTAATTTATTTTATTTATTGCATATTAATTGATAGTTAGAATTAATTTATTTGCATATAAACTGCTAGTAAACAGTTATAAAATTTATTACTGAATATAAACTGTTAGTTTAATAGTTGTTAAATTTTATTTTGAATATAACTGCTAGTTATTACCTGTTATATATTATCAGATATATATTGATATTGATTTATTATTGGATGATGATTGTGATTTGGATGATGGATGATTTTGATGAATGGATGTTTTATTTTATATCATTAAACTGCAAGTTATCATGCATTTTTCGTTCCATTCGGGATTGTGGTTTGAAATGATATACAACCGCAAATTTTATTTTTAAATTGCGGATTGAAATGATAAATATCCGTATCACTTGACCATAGGATAGAAAATTATATACAGGCACCGTGGTCTAAATATAAATTATTTTAAAGTGATTTCTATGGTTTGGATGGGATACGGTTTATAAAATTTTTTTTTAATTTTGATATTTTATAAATATTATTCTTCTATATATATACATATGAAGTTAAATTTTTTGAATTTAAGCTGTGTATAAATCTGTTGAATAAAAATGGAAATTTAGAAAATGGAATTTGAAATTTATATTATGTGTTTAAATTTGGAAATTTTTAAGGTATGATATTTATAACTGGATTTTTTCCAAGATAAATTTAAAATGAATATTCTAGTATAATTAAATTGAAGAAAATATTTAATTGCTAGGAATTGGAGTTTTATTCATGGATTTTAATGTGAATATTCAAGACTAAGTAATAGAACATTTAATTTGTTGAAAGAATAAATTCCAACTCTAGTTTTGGAATATTAATACTCCAAATGGATATATATATAGAAATTGAAGTGGTTTGGTAACTTGAAAGTGATATAAAATTTACGGTTTAGACTTTAAATAAAGAAATATATTTGTAAAGCCATGGAAATTATTTTTCTTTACAAAGTAACCTTAAAGTTAAACCATCTATTTTATATGCCGTTGAATATCCAAACCATTCAAGTTTTAGAAGTTATGGTCTTAAAATTTCGAATTTCGAATATTATGATTTGAAAGTATAATTCAAATATTTGGTTTCCAGATGTTATAAATTTTAAAGCAGTATGATTTTTGTAAAAGAATTATATTTGGGCTAAAATGACATCATATTGTTTTGGGTTTTTAAAATGATATCGTAATTCCTAGTTTTAAAGTATAAACTATTTTTTTTATGACCGCGGTGTTATAATAACGATTGGTTAGCAAAGAGACCGGGATCGAATATGGACATACTCTCTGTCGATACCGAAAACCACTTTGACTAACCGTGTACGCGGTGGAGATTCCAGAATGAAGTAGGATGGTGGCGACGTTTCCTGTAAGGTAAATACGTGGACCCAACTCCCGTGAGCTGGCATAAGGTGGCTAAAACAGGAGCGACCGACGGGTTAATGAGGTCATTCCTTTGATCGGACACTCCTCTTCGATATTATACTTTGACTTTGGATTGATTTAGTGGCCACTTTTACTTTGATTTTGGGGAGTTTGTTCGAGGTGGGCGGTAGCTGCGGCTACGCGTTACCATCGGGCCGGAAGCGTGATTGGTGTATCTACCTTGGCATTGCCTAGTTGTGCCGTGTCACCTACCCTAGCGCGCCTTATACGATTTTGTTTTGTACCATACCTATGGAGTGCCCTCTGACGACGCCCAGTACGGGGGAGATTACGGTACTGTATAGACCATGGGAATATATTCTGTGTTAAGGGCTATATGGGTAACCCCTTAACGCTATTTAAAAGTAAGTTTATTTTATGAATAGACACTACTATAGTAGCGCAATATACTACATAGTAAATAGTTTAACGGATCCTTAAGAGATGTAAATCCCGAACATCTTTTGAGTTATTGTACTCATATTTATTCTGTTGATTTAACTTACATAAGATCTTTTAGTTCTGACTCAAGTGTTTTGTCTTTTCAATTCGCTCGGGTCAGTCCGAGCATTTCAGGATTTGAAGTTTTAGCTCTGGAGGACGAAGACGAAGATTTGTTGTATTACTAGTATCTACTATATTATTTCACTACACCATTTAATTCCGCTGCATTGATATTATTGGTATGTGAACTCTGATATTTAATTGTATAAAGAAGAATCAAATGTTTTGTAAACAGTTTTATAAACTGTATATTTTATTATTATATTTTATCCTTCCGCTGTGAGATTCTATTTTTTTTTTCTTCTCTGTTTTTCTTATTTACCCCATAACAATCCGCCCTTCCGTATGGTTTGAATCGACATGTGTGTCTGTTTAAATCGTGCGCAAAGGCGGGATGTTACACAAAACTTATATAAAACATTTTTATAACACTAACAATTACATGCTCTCGTATATACACTCAGATAACTCATTCTAGGGTATTACTACCATATCTCTAATGACTTTACCCCAACAGGCTAAGGTATGTCTAAACCAAAGCTCAAATACCAACTGTAACAGCCCACCTTTCTGGACAGTTTAAATCGACAATAAACCACACATGTCTAATTCAAACCATTTAAAAGGGAGGATTGTTAATGGGGCAAATAAGAAAATAAAAGAGAAGAAAGAAAACAAAACACAAAATCTCGCAGCGGAAGCTGTTTATAAATATCATTTGATTACACTTTACAATTCAATCAGAGTTATACATACATCAAAAATAAACAAATATTGTAGCGAAACACATGATGCAGTGGAATAATTATAATAAATAGTAGAATCATCTCCGTCTTCATCCTCTAAAATAAAATGGTCTTCAATACACTGAAAATACTCAGGCTGACACGAGCATAAATAATACACTCGAGTCAGAACTAAAATTCTTATGCAAATTAAATCAAAATTAGATATAATAAGGAATGATGATAAGTACATTTTTGAAGGTTCAAATTTTCGGAAATGTTATTGTTTCCATATTCAAAATACAATAGATTTCACAATAGATCCATTCTAGTAACTTACAAATTTACATAACAATTCCTAATTAAATTTCATAGTTCAAGAGATTTTATTTATAAAATGTTCCAAAGTTTCAACATTAAATTTTATGGAAACTGCCCAATGTTTCAAAATTTAATTTTAAAAACTTTCAAATAAGGTAACAACGGTTTATTTCTCAAAAATTATTTTTATGGTTCAAATAGTATATCTAAACATACTAGTTTTTTTCCTCTCATGTAAATACATGAAATTCATAGGTTTTATATCTTTATCCAATGTTCAAATAATCAATATGAAAATTTATATGATTAAAATAAACTATAGGGTGATAACAAGGATATATCAAAATAAATGAATATATACACATTCAATCACAATAGCATCCATCACAACATACAATCCACATTCAAATCAACCAATTCAACAAATCAACCAATTCAATAACATGTCACAATAATTATTAGTTATCACATATTGGAATTTAGGTATTCAAATTAAATATCAATTAAATTCCAAACCAACAATCAAAAATCTATCACTAAATGACCTAGTTTAACTTGCAATAAAATTTTAATATTTCGTGAGTGAGTTTAAACACTCACCTTATGGATTTTCCTTTTCTAGTCGGATTTGGATCTACGACTACTTCCTCCTTTTGATTTGTTTCCTTGCTATCTTAATCTTTTTTAGAACGTTTTGGAAGAGACAAAGAAGTTTGTATAGATCTGGATTTGAAGAAAAGGATTTGGAAAAAACAGAAGAATGTTTGGAAAAAAAGTAGATAATTTAGAGAAGATGAAGCTTTGAAAAAGAAAAGGAAGCCTTGAAAAAGAAGAAGAAGATTTGAAGAAGAATTCAAAAAAGAATAAAAATGAAGCAAAAAAAAAGAAAGAAAAAAAGAAAAAGAAAAAGAAGAAGGAGATTTAATGAAGAAAAAAAATGAAAAATGAAGGAGGAAGGTGAAGAGAGAAAAGAAATGAGATGGAAATTTTATTTGAAAAAATGAAGGTATAGAAGATGAGATTAGAAAATGAAAATAGAAAATGAAATTAGGCTACATGAATGAAGATGGAAACAAATGAAAAGCTAATAAGGTATATTAAAGAAACTAGGAATTGAAATAAAGTAACAATATGAACAGTCCTAAAACGTAGTATTGAAAGATGTGAATTAAAGGAATAAATAGGTCAATAAAGATAAAAAAATCTTCTGTTTTAAATATGAAGCTTTAGGAGAAAGAATTTATAACGACCCGAAAATTTCGAACCCGAAAATACCAGATAGTTAGAGAAAAGAAGAAAAGATAGAAGAAGAAGAACATAAAAGAATCACACAATCTCACATTCGCAGCGGATAAAAATATAATATAATAATAATAATAGTTATATCAAAGAAAACTGTATCTATCAATTTACATCGACATATCAGAGTTACAACAATTTTATACAACATTGGACAGATACAATTTAATATGTCTCAGATATATAAAATATCACAGAGTAAACACTCCATACGACCCTGCCATCCAGCTCGCCTCCTGAGCTCCAGAACGTCCTTACCTGAAAATCTGTAATTCTCGGTCTGACCCGAGCATTACATCAAAGTAACACCCGGGTCAGGCTGGAAACCAGCGTGAGTAATCTCATCTAACAAGAATACAAAAACATGCAACATATATAAACCCGGGGTAACTTATATCAATTTACAACTTCACAAGCTATTATAGACAATACTTGTTTCACACGTCAATTTCTAAGTGCCAAACTTAGATTAAATGGTCCAACTTACTTAAATCATCCCATATCAGCATACTGATTCCACATATCAATCTATAAGGAATCGAAGTGGTTTCGGGTATTCACTATACCCGACTCCGGTCTCTTCGAAACCAATATCATCTCAACTTAAATTATTCAAGTGAAGTACAATTCAATTTTAATTATCGAATAACACTTTTACATAGCAATTCATATTGATAGATAATCGCATTATCACTGTCTATCCAACATATCATATCACAAAGAAATTCATAACAGAGATATCAACCAATACAAAACACTCATCATCATTCAATCATTAATAAGCAAGATTGATCACTTCCAACAGTTACATTAATCAATGATCCTTTAATTGCTTTCATTAGTTAATTATTTCTAAATTTCATTTAATAATTAACCCATAACATAATTACATTCATTAATCAATCTTGATTAATCAACTTCAGAAATTACTTCCTAAACTACTCAATCAACTAAATCAACTCCTTGATTAATTTCATTCTGTAATTAATTACTCATAATTAACTACATCACTTAATTAACTTCCCATACTCTTATTAGTCAAGTCTTAAATTAATTACACTAAGAAATTAATTATCTATTGCTTCTACTAAGTAATTATTCCTTAAATTGATTATACCAGATAATTAATCCACAACCACTTCAAATTCCAATTAATTACACCCTGAAATTTCATTACTAATTACTTCACTAGTAATTACACTTTATAAATCTCATTAAGTAACTATTCTCAATCCCAACATCAAGTGATTTTTTTTAAATTAATTAAACCAATTAATTAACTTAAACTAATCATATTAATTAATTACATTGAGTAACTAATCCCCTTCAATTAATTGCTCTAAGTAATTAATCCTTAATTACTTTTCATTAAGTAATTTACCTTTAATTATCTTTATCAAGTAATTATTTCATTGGTTAATTATCCTCACTTAATTAACCTTTAATTATTAATTGAATTAATCCTTGAAAGAAAATTATCCTTTATTTTATGTAATTATTATTAAAGTAATTAATCACTAATTACTTATATTAATTTATCCTTAACTATGAATAAATTTATCTCCAATTAAATTAACTCAAAATAAATTTAATCAATTATCTATCCCTTATTCTTTAATCACTTTATTAAATTCAATCGATTCATAATCATCCAAGGTCTAAGTGTACCTTAAGATAATCTATTTATTTAATTCCATAACTATTAAAATCATAGTTATGTTTTGGAACATTTATTCTTCAATTTTACTTATCAAACTAAGTATTTAATTTAAGTTTAATTAACTTACACATTTTACTTAATAATTCAAGTTAAACAAATTCCATAGCTTCCTTAAATCTAATATTTAAAACCTTTATCATATAACGAATTCATCTAAACAATTTTTTTTTAACTTGTTTATATTTAGCTCAAAATTGGTTCAAAGATCTACTCCGGATCCTGCCCATAATACTCGAGACTAACCCCAAAAATATCGGACCTTGCTTCGAGACAATACCCAGTCTCACTACTTCGAGTAAAGCGCGAGTGAAACACGAGCCCCATACCGAGTTCGACTCGTCTTCTCCAAAACGAAATCTCACCTGACCCTAACCGTGCACGGTGCATGTGCACAGTACCTCCAGCCACCAACGTTCGTCACCACGCCCATCAACAAGTCGGCTACAACTCCACCACACCATTTGATGACCCATAATCGAAAATCCTACCACAAATCGAAATTCGACCCTCTGATCGAGAAACTGCAGCAAACTCGACCTAAAAAAAAACAACGCCTCTGATGAACTCGCCACCGGAAAACTCCATAACCTCCCCAAAGCATCGAAGCATCACCAAGTTACCATTTCCCAACATACGAACACCTCCGATCCCTCAATGACAACGAGAAACCCACAGAACGACGGCTACAACAACCATACATAAAACCCTATATCGTTCGATTCCAAACAAATTGGTCCCTGGAAAAATCCAAAAGCATTTTTCCCAACATCCTCCACATATAAGCAAACTTCGACCAAAATTACAGCTCCGATCATTACGCCGTTCAACGGAAAACCACCAAAACCCCCAATCGAACAAAACCAGAATTCCCAAACGATTATCAAGTTAAAAATTACGTAATGCATGTTAAAAATCATAATTTTTAACAACTAATCCATATATATAATTCAAAGCAAGAATTAAGGATAAGATTTTTTTAACATGCAATAGTGTTTTTACTGTAATTTCCATTTTTAGAAATTATTTGTAAATTTAAATTTACAGAAACTATTTTTATAATCTTCAGTACATATTAACAAATAAATTTTGCTTATATAACAATATCTAATATTGATTTGTTATGGGAGATTTTTTTTAAATTTCTTATGAAATCAACTTTTGAAAGAAAAATAAAATATGGAGATGAATTATACAGGTTTTCTTATACTCAGGCATTCCCTATCTTCAATATACGTATATGACAGCATTCATATAAACTAATATTCATTAACAAAGCCAAATTCATCGCATGCAAGAATAAATTCAACTGCACTATGAATAAAACTGTTTTTTTAAAAAATGATTTACTCACCTGTAATCAATAAACAGAGGAGAGTTATTTCTGAAAAGGAAACTGGAAGGCATTTGATTACTGCAAGCTGAAGTTCATTGTTGTTGAGAAGATTTCCTGACAATGTTCTTTAGGTTGCTTGCTTGTCTAAGAAGGCCGCAGGCTTGTCAACAGATTTGAAAAAATGTGTTCACAGGCTTGCATTAGAAAATTTGCTACAGGTTTCCAGATTTGAAAAGAAGTTGGTTACAGGGTTTTGATTTGAGGAGTTTGCAGGCCTAGCTAAAGATTTGAAAAGAAATGGTTCCAGGCTAACACTTCCAGGATTTTTGATTTGAATTTTTTTTTAACAAAGGTGGATTTTTGGTTTGAGGAGGATTACAGGATTTGCATTTCTCATAGTTTTGAAAGTGGCTTCAGGCTTGAGTTTGATTTGAGTATGAGAAGGTTTCAGGTTTGAGGAATTTTCAGGTTTTTGCTTTCTTTGTTTTCAAAAGATGAGAAATAAAAAGAATGGAAAGAGAATGTATAGATATATTTTATAGCTTTTAGTTTATGATTTTAAAACAAAGAAAATATTAAGAGAATTATGACACTTGTTGATTTCATAATTGCTTAGGCTTACATTTGTTAAATTATGTGTTGATAATCCAACACTTGTATTTTGTATGTATAATTATATTTGTAATTAAAGTGTACTTAATATGGTTATGTATTTCTATATAATATTCTTTATTAAATCTTATTTTACCCAAGTCTTATGCATTTATTAATTTCTTAAAGCAATATAATATTTTTATACATACATGTTTTTAACCTTATATTTTTACAAACTACCTTCATTTAAGTATAACCTTTAAAGAAATTTTTATATATATACACCTTTATCAAATCTTACTTTATACCTTATAGAAACTATTTTAGTGTTGAATATAGAATTCAACTTTAAATAAATCTTGAAAATCAACAAAAATATAGTTTCCAATTCAATGTATATACATACCTATTTATATTATGATTAGAAAATCACTTTTATGAATTTTGGAAAGATAATTTGTCCAACTAAATAATTATAAAAGAAGATTATTAAACTAATATTATCAAACTTTAGTACTTTAGTTAGGAAAATTATTAATATAAATATTTATTTAGATATTTATAATTCGACCTTTATTTTATTTTTAAATGTTCATTTGTTAATTTTCAATTAACAGACGCCCAAAAAAATTCAGGTTATCACATTCCTCCCACCTTAGAATCTTTTCGTTCTCGAAAAGGAACGAAACCAGATTTATTAAAATGCTTAAAATGTATATATAATATTGCCAAAATAGTTTTTATAAAAAAATATATTTTTATAACTCGATGTCACAACAAGTCCATCCTCGTTCTTATAGAAATTCGGTCATATTTTGATCAGGCGTATGACTGAAAATGTATAAATACTTAGCAGACTCATTTCCAACATCCAGTGAAAATACTTGGAAAATAATTTTATTGAAAATATAGAAAACAGTTTTTGAAAATAGAGGATATATCTTTGGTGAGGATGCTCTGGAAATCATCATCCCCATCCATGGTCGCAGTTAACCCGATGGTTACGTTGCCGTCCCGACAAAATCCACAGATAACTGTAGGCCTCCCGCCCCTCGATTACACCATGGAACCCGCTACAGATCGCAGCTACAACTGGGGTTACGTAGCTATCACAGCAAAAACCCATATAACTATAGGCATCAGCGCCCTCGAATTTCGCTGCCAAAAGAATGAAACTTCTCCACTCCACTTGACCATAGACCGCAGTCTACCGATGTTGCGTTGCCTTCCCAGCAAAATCAAGTGTAGACCGTTGGCACTCATCCTCCACACGATTTTCGCTATGGTCCCCACAGTAGATCGCAGTGACATCGAGTTACATTGTCATCACAGCATAACCCAAATGCCCCTGTAGGTATCAGCGCCCTCCACTTTCACTACCCAATAATCCTCAGGAACTAGTTTGTCCGGACTCCTCATAGGATCAACTTTAGAACCCCCCCCCCTTGGGGCTCAAGGCAGCACCACCCGGTGGTACTCCTGAGAAGTCCATTCCAAGGGAGCGCCTTTTTCCCCAGAGCCATCATCAAAACGTTTTATACTATATATAGTATCTTTAAATCATACACCTAGTATGATCTCATACAAAGCTTCTTTACACAAAATCGATTATTCCAAAATCGATAATTCTCAAACTAGGTTTTCCAAATTCTCATATTGATTTTACCCAAAAATCAAAAGCCTTTTCCAAATCCTAAGGTTCCCAAAACCCTTTTTCTAAAATCCTCATATGATCTTTTATATATATATATTCAGATATATAAAATCCTTTAAAACTTTGGATCATTTCAAACTTGTATAAACTCCTTTTATACTTCAAAACACCTTCAAAATCCTTTTCTTCTGGCAAAGGATTCAACAGGGGAGTTTCATTTTATAAAACAAAGATATTTAACTTTGTTTATTCAAAATCAAATATTCAAATTTGATTACTCTTTACAAAACCACTTACCATATCACTTACTTCCATAAACAAAATTTCAACCATAGAAATATCCAATTTCCACTTTACTTCATCATATATTTCACAAAATATATTTTTCATTTCAAAAACCATTTCACATTTCTTATCCACAAATTCCCAGTATCAATTTTATTCAAATCCGTACGATTTATACATATCATCCGTACGCTATAACAATCTGATCGCTCACTCGATCACACAATTTCATTTCCGAACTAGTATCGTCCACCCGACTTCCTAGTGCGGACACATATATGGTTTCTTGATCAGAAACCGTCATTCTCCTTGCATAGCCTAACTATGATAGAGAATATCCAGAACCAATCAACAATCCATATCCAGGTTCGCCGTCGAAAATCGAGTGAAAAATCCCACTCGGATCGATATATTTATCTCGAAATTCAGTGCTCGAATCTGTATCAAATCACTATGCGAATAGAATAACATACGTACACCCTACGTATTTATCTTTATTGATTATTAGCCAAATCAATTCCATTGCTATTCACATTCACTTTGATTTTCATGCACTTACTCTCAACTGCTTAAATCCATTCGGATTATCACCTCTATTCTTATCTCGATTGGGTATTTAACCAATAACAGTTTAAATTCTGTCTAGTTTAAATTTAGAAAATAGCTTGAAAAGTTAAAAATAGATAAATAGTTGGAAAATAATTACTAGTTTGTAAATAGCTGTAAAATAGTTAGAAAACAGTTAAAATAATTATAGAAATTTTAGATAATTGCAAAATAGGAATAAGATAATAATTAGTTTTGTAAAATAGTTGAAATATAGTAATTAGTTTATAAAATAGTTGGAAAATTGTTAAACGGTTTCAAAAATAATTGTAAAACAAGTATAAGATAGTTTGGCTTTTAAAAGAAAAGTTGTATATATAATGAATAGCTTGGAAAAATAGGTTTATATTAAAAACAATTTATATTAAAATAGTCCAGAGTCAAAACTTTTCAATTCCCAATCTCTATTCCCAATCAATTCAATTTAAATTCCATTTTTATTTAAATTGACTTAACTCCAATTTAAATAACTTCAATTTCCATTGAAATCTATTTAATCCAATTCAAGTTAAATTCCTCAGTTCTTTCCAAATTTTACTTTATTCAACCTTGATCTCCAATTATATTAATTCAAATACATTTTAATTAAACTAGTTCCAATTTCAATTTACTTCATCTCCAGTTTGAATTAATCCTAATTTCAAACTCCATTCCCAAATCAAGTTGAATTATTCTTGATTTCTTCCCAAATTCAATTCAAATTCCATTTGAATCTTAAAACTATTCAATTTTAATTACAATTCCAAATTATTCAAATCAACTTGGACTAATTTCAAATTGAACCCACTTCAGTTCTAAATTGTCTCAAATTAATCTAATTCAAATTTTCCATTTGAATTTTATACTCATACATTTTCAATCACACTTTCAATTACTTCAAATCAAATTCAATTTGAACTATTTCCAATTTCAAATTTAAACCATCTCTCATTCATTTAAACAATTCCAATTCATAACTTAAAGATTTTTAACAACAATAGGATGATATTATCTAATTATTTCAAAACATCCATCCATTTTCAATTTTCGGATCTCAAACCCAATTTGAAATCACTCAAACTCTCAATTCTAATCAACCATTTAATTTCCCAAGTTAAATCTTAATTTCATCTTAAAATTTCCTAATCAGGTTGATTATTCCAACTTATTTAACTTTTCCCAAGTTAAAGTCAATTCACTTAATCCAGTTAACCTTACCCAATTTGAACTTCCATTTCAAATTTTAAACTTCTCATAAATAATCTTTCCACTTATTAAGTTCAAAAACTTATCACTTTTGGGTATCACATCTCATTCCCAATTTAAAACTCAATATTTAGGGTTTATTTCAAACCACCTTTGATATTATGTATATCCACATATATACATATTAATTTCTTTTACATACCAAGTTGTACTTTAAAATTTTAAACCACCTTTGGTTTTAATTCAAAATAAATTTCCTTTTTAAATTTTCAAACAACTCTTGTTTGAAATAGGACCATTTCATTCAAATACATAAAATAATATTGTTTGTTATTTCCTTAAATTAATTCCATCATTAACTAATCACATTCGGTAATTAACTTATTTCTTAATTACCTTCATTAAGTAATTGTCCTTTAAATTACTTACCTCTAGTTACTTCATTAAGTAACTCCTTCTTATTTATCAATTCCTATTATTATCCATAAATTAATCTCATTAAATAAGTTTAATTAATTACATAAATTAATTGATTACCCTTATCCTGAAACCTTTCCCAATTTCAAGATTTAATTCCAGTTTAAATCCATTTCAAACTTGTCTTTAATTTAATTTCAATTTGGTTGTAATTCTATTACCACTTAATTCTTACTATTACTTTTAGTTTAATTAATACTACAACCAATTTCCTTAATATAATAGTTAATCATTTCTTATATAAGATTCATTTACTTTTGAAATCATTTAAAAACCTTTATATAAGAAAATAACAAGTACGCTCTCTCATATATACACACACACACACACACACTCAACTCATCCTAGGGTACCACTTACCCTATCATTAATGAGTATTCCCCACCAGAGCCAAGGTTCTCGCTTAACCTTCTGCTCTGATACCAAATGTAACGACCCGAAAATTTCGAACCCGAAAATTCCAGATAGTTAGAGAAAAGAAGAAAAGATAGAAGAAGAAGAATAGAAAAGAATCACACAATCTCACATTCGCAGCGGATAAAAATATAATATAATAATAATAATAGTTATATCAAAGAAAACTGTATCTATCAATTTACATTGACATATCAGAGTTACAACAATTTTATACAACATTGGACAGATACAATTTAATATGTCTTAGATATATAAAATATCATGGAGTAAACTCTCCATACGACCCTGCCATCCACCTCGCCTCCTGAGCTCCAGAACGTCCTTACCTGAAAATTTGTAATACTCGGTCTGACCCGAGCATTACATCAAAGTAACACCCGGGTCAGGCTGGAAACCAGCGTGAGTAATCTCATCTAACAAGGTACAAAAACATGCAACATATATAAACCCAGGGTAACTTATATCAATTTACAACTTCACAAGCTATTATAGACAATACTTATTTCACACGTCAATTTCTAAGTGCCAAACTTAGATTAAATGGTCCAACTTACTTAAATCATCCCATATCAGCATACTGATTCCACATATCAATCTATAAGGAATCGAAGTGGTT
Source organism: Allium cepa (assembly GCA_030765085.1). Taxonomy (NCBI): domain Eukaryota; kingdom Viridiplantae; phylum Streptophyta; class Magnoliopsida; order Asparagales; family Amaryllidaceae; genus Allium; species Allium cepa. The sequence goes on from CM060934.1 coordinate 213,011,002, forward strand.
TCGGGTATTCACTATACCCAACTCCGATCTCTTCGAAACCAAAATCATCTCAACTTAAATTATTCAAGTGAAGTACAATTCAATTTTAATTACCAAATGACACTTTTACATAGCAATTCATATTGATAGATAATCGCATTATCACTGTCTATCCAACATATCATATCACAAAGAAATTCATAACAGAGATATCAACCAATACAAAACACTCATCATCATTCAATCATTAATAAGCAAGATTGATCACTTCCAACAGTTACATTAATCAATGATCCTTTAATTGCTTTCATTAGTTAATTATTTCTAAATTTCATTTAATAATTAACCCATAACATAATTACATTCATTAATCAATCTTGATTAATCAACTTCAGAAATTACTTCCTAAACTACTCAATCAACTAAATCAACTCCTTGATTAATTTCATTCTGTAATTAATTACTCATAATTAACTACATCACTTAATTAACTTCCCATACTCTTATTAGTCAAGTCTTAAATTAATTACACTAAGAAATTAATTATCTATTGCTTCTACTAAGTAATTATTCCTTAAATTGATTATACCAGATAATTAATCCACAACCACTTCAAATTCCAATTAATTACACCCTGAAATTTCATTACTAATTACTTCACTAGTAATTACACTTTATAAATCTCATTAAGTAACTATTCTCAATCCCAACATCAAGTGATTTTTTTTAAATTAATTAAACCAATTAATTAACTTAAACTAATCATATTAATTAATTACATTGAGTAACTAATCCCCTTCAATTAATTGCTCTAAGTAATTAATCCTTAATTACTTTTCATTAAGTAATTTACCTTTAATTATCTTTATCAAGTAATTATTTCATTGGTTAATTATCCTCACTTAATTAACCTTTAATTATTAATTGAATTAATCCTTGAAAGAAAATTATCCTTTATTTTATGTAATTATTATTAAAGTAATTAATCACTAATTACTTATATTAATTTATCCTTAACCATGAATAAATTTATCTCCAATTAAATTAACTCAAAATAAATTTAATCAATTATCTATCCCTTATTCTTTAATCACTTTATTAATTTAATCGATTCATAATCATCCAAGGTCTAAGTGTACCTTTAGATAATCTATTTATTTAATTCCATAACTATTAAAATCATAGTTATGTTTTGGAACATTTATTCTTCAATTTTACTTATCAAACTAAGCATTAATTTAAGTTTAATTAACTTACACATTTTACTTAATAATTCAAGTTAAACAAATTCCATAGCTTCTTTAAATCTAATATTTAAAACCTTTATCATATAACAGTTAAAACTGAATTCATCTAAATAATTTTTTTTAACTTGTTTATATTTAGCTCAAAATTGGTTCAAAGATCTACTCCGGATCCAGCCCATAATACTCGAGACTAACCCCAAAAATATCGGACCTTTCTTCGAGACAATACCCAGTCTCACTACTTCGTGTCAAGCGCGAGTGAAACGCGAGCCCCATACCGAGTTCGACTCGTCTTCTCCAAAACGAAATCTCACCTGACCCTAACGTGCACGGTGCATGTGCACAGTACCTCCAGCCAACAACGTTCATCACCATGCCCATCAACAAGTCGACTACAACTCCACCACACCATTTGATGACCCAGAATCGAAAATCCTACCACAAATTGAAATTCACCCCTCTGATCGAGAAACTGCAGCAAACTCGACCTAAAAAAAACAACGCCTCTGATGAACTTGCCACCGGAAAACTCCATAACCTCCCCAAAGCATCGAAGCATCACCAAGTTACCATTTCCCAACATACGAACACCTCCGATCTCTCAATGACAACGAGAAACCCACAGGAACGACGGCTACAACAACCAGACATAAAACCCTATATCGTTCGATTCCAAACAAATTGGTCCCTGGAAAAATCCAAAAGCATTTTTCCCAACATCCTCCACATATAAGCAAACTTCGACCAAAATTACAGCTCCGATCATTACGCCGTTCAACGGAAAACCACCAAAACCCCCAATCGAACAAAACCAGAATTTCCAAACGATTATCAAGTTAAAAATTACGTAATGCATGTTAAAAATCATAATTTTTAACAACTAATCCATATATATAATTCAAAGCAAGAATTAAGGATAAGAATTTTTTAACATGCAACAGTGTTTTTACTGTAATTTCCATTTTTAAAAATTATTTGTAAATTTAAATTTACAGAAACTATTTTTATAATCTTCAGTACATATTAACAAATAAATTTTGCTTATATAACAATATCTAATATTGATTTGTTATGGGAGATTTTTTTTTTAAATTTCTTATGAAATCAACTTTTGAAAGAAAAATAAAATATGGAGATGAATTATACAGGTTTTCTTATACTCAGGCATTCCCTATCTTCAATATACGTATATGACAGCATTCATATAAACTAATATTCATTAACAAAGCCAAATTCATCGCATGCAAGAATAAATTCAACTGCACTATGAATAAAACTGTTTTTTTTAAAAAATGATTTACTCACCTGTAATCAATAAACAGAGGAGAGTTATTTCTGAAAAGGAAACTGGAAGGCTTTTGATTACTGCAACCTGAAGTTCATTGTTGTTGAGAAGATTTCCTGACAATGTTCTTTTGGTTGCTTGCTTGTCTAAAAAAGGCCGCAGGCTTGTCAACAGATTTGAAAAAAAATGTGTTCACAGGTTGCATTAGAAAATTTGCCACAGGTTTCCAGATTTGAAAAGAAGTTGGTTACAGGTTTTTGATTTGAGGAGTTTACAGGCCTAGCTAAAGATTTGAAAAGAAATGGTTCCAGGCTAACACTTCCAGGATTTTTGATTTGATTTGATTTTTTTTTTAACAAAGGTGGATTTTTGGTTTGAGGAGGATTACAGGATTTGCATTTCTCATAGTTTTGAAAGTGGCTTCAGGCTTGAGTTTGATTTGAGTATGAGAAGGTTTCAGGTTTAAGGAATTTTCAGGTTTTTGCTTTCTTTGTTTTCAAAAGATGAGAAACAAAAAGAATGGAAAGAGAATGTATAGATATATTTTATAGCTTTTAGTTTATGATTTTAAAACAAAGAAAATATTAAGAGAATTATGACACTTGTTGATTTCATAATTGCTTAGGCTTACATTTGTTAAATTATGTGTTGATAATCCAACACTTGTATTTTGTATGTATAATTATATTTGTAATTAAAGTGTACTTAATATGGTTATGTATTTCTATATAATATTCTTTATTAAATCTTATTTTACCCAAGTCTTATGCATTTATTAATTTCTTAAAGCAATATAATATTTTTATACATACATGTTTTTTACCTTATATTTTTACAAACTACCTTCATTTAAGTATAACCTTTAAAGAAATTTTTATATATATACACCTTTATCAAATCTTACTTTATACCTTATAGAAACTATTTTAGTGTTGAATATAGAATTCAACTTTAAATAAATCTTGAAAATCAATAAAAATATAGTTTCCAATTCAATGTATATACATACCTATTTATATTATGATTAGAAAATCACTTTTATGAATTTTGGAAAGATAATTTGTCCAACTAAATAATTATAAAAGAAGATTATTAAACTAATATTATCAAACTTTAGTACTTTAGTTAGGAAAATTATTAATATAAATATTTATTTAGATATTTATAATTCGACCTTTATTTTATTTTTAAATGTTCATTTGTTAATTTTCAATTAATAGACGCCCGAAAAAATTCGGGTTATCACAGAATTGCCAATGAAAGGAAGCAACAGGATCTAATAATGCGTAAGCAAAACAAACTTCAGAAACGGAAAATAGTAAATGCTAATTAGATGGCATGAATATTAATTTGGATGTTCACATTAAAAATGGAAAAAAAGAAAGGGAAAAAAATTCAGGTAAAGCATTTGAAAGGAGCAAACGAACAAAGGAGAAACAAATGAAAAGAATATGGAAATTATCAACTATAAATAAATCAAATGAAGCAACTATTAATTAATAAGCGACGAATGAGTAGTCTAATAATTAAATGGATGCTCAAGTGGAGGCTACGCTGAGAACTTGAAAACGAAATGAGTGAAAATGCGAGGTGATAATAAATGTAAAGCAAATGAAGGGAACACCTATATCCTATAAACAAACCTTTGGGCTCCACATTCCAAAACTTACTCCAATTAATTCGTATCGATAAACCCAAATATACATATATTTACATTATTTAATTCCATATTAAAACACTTGTTTTATGTTACTATATATGCACACTACATTAACGCAATCAATCAATTAATAATCAATCATTCAATTAATCAACCAATCAATATATATTTATTTACGTTACTCAAACCAATTTATTAATTAATGGATTCATATCTACCTGTGCACTATAAAAATGATTTACTTTACTTTTAAATTACTGTAACGTTCACATTAATGCAACCAATTTACAAGTATTAACCATATAAAAATGGAAAAATAAATATATGTGAACTTATTTAATTAATGTACAACTGTTATAAATGGTAATTTCTAATCGATTCCACAATATTTACCAAACCGTGAACCCTCTGATATATTTAAAAGTTTGAATATTAATGTGTGTGTGTATTATTCTAAATTTTGTTTTTAATCCAAAATCATTCTTGTTCAAAATGAAAGTTTTATTTTTATATGTCTCAAAACAAGCAATAATTAATAACAAAAGAAATGAAGGGACCATGTACATCGCACAATCTTTTGAAATATTTCAATTACATTAACTTCAATTACTTATAAAGTTAAATTTCAAAACAGGCAACTAAAATGGATGAAAAATAGAATAATCCTTTCCATTAGTCATGTAAACACGTTTGTAAATTTATTGTTTGTACAGCAGAGCAATAAATAACTTAAATAAATTATTTTTCTACTCTTGTAATACATCTATATGCTAAAACACAGTTCAAATATACATATATTTCTTCCTTTAAATCAGTCATTCTATTCTTTATTTTAATGAAATTAAACCTACATTCACAAATGAAACATCCATTTTATTTGATATAAATGTTCTTTTCATTAAACCAACTTTCCTTATATTTTCACAAAACATAAGCTACGTTTAATTACGCCTATTAATTTACAATTTGGTGTCCTTACTATCATTAATTGAAATTATTCAGTTACATTCTTTTCAATTGTTTACAAAGGTGAATTTCAAAATGGACAAAATAAATGTAATGAGAAATAGAACAATTATTTCCTATCAAACAGTGATTTAAACATATTTATGCACTATTGGATACAAACAGGAATTATAAATTTCTTACCAAATAACAGTTTCTCATCTCTGCAATCAATCTTTCAGCTGCCGAACATTTCAAATAAATAAACATAGGATTCTTTTTTTCCAATTGAGAAACACTTATTATTCCTTATTAACATTTATTATTCCAATCAATTGGAAATTTACATTCAGACAATTGTTAATATCATTCAAACCAATGTTATTAAAATACACACTAACATTTGTTATCATCCTTATATTATTGCAAACATATGTCATTAATAGAAATTTTAATTAAGCTCATAATTTGTATTATAATCTAATTTGTATCAATAAAATCTATTTTTTTATTCCTAACAATTTTATTCAAAATCTTATTTAATTTAATACTTTTAAATGTTTAAAAAGATATGGGTCATTACAAGAAGCTTGTACATCTTCAGAAGGTTCTCACAGAGGAGAATGCATCGAATATGTTTACCAAGTCATTACCAGTGGAAAAGTTCGAGCATTGCTCAAACTTGGTTCGCTTGATGAAGTGGTAGGTGCCACAAGGTGGCATGGGGAGAGTGAGTTGGTAGATGGAGATGTTTGTTTTCATTGTGGAGATCGATAGTTCCTGCTTGAAGAGGGTACTTTCAACACTTTATTGGCGGGTGGTGGCCTTGCCGGAGTTCGTTGACAAAGTGCAACGGGTGATGGCTATGCCGAAGCTCATTGAGAAAGTATCTGTGGTGTCATGTCCGAGAGCTACTTGGAGTAAGAGGATTTAGGTGGAGTTGATAGGCTTGCGAGGAGATATAGTATCAAGGTGGAGATTGTATGATTTGGTGATACAATATTTTCAAATGCAGAAGATTTAGAAGATATTGTTGATTTCAATGGTACAATATTTCCAATTACAAAAGATTTGAAAGATATTTGAGATAATTACTCAAAAAAATATTGCCTCTTTTATAGCATTAAAGAGAGTAGCAAATTACCTACGTAAGAAGAAGAATTATTTTGGAAGATTGAGGTAATCAATTAATTCCCTAATTAGCTAATTCAAGAAGGAATCTTATCAGGCGCATGTAAGTTAGGGGAAACTGGAAAACCAAAGGATAAACATTCCCTGTATGAATAGGAGAATTAATAAAACATTGATTTATGATCATGAATTAATTACTTCAACCCATATTAATCTCTATATAAAGACAGAGATTAACATGAGTAGAGTTATTTCTCTCAGTTGTATTTCTTATTCTTTTGCTCCATTATCAATCTTGTAAAAATTTCTCCTCTTAGAAAGTAATAAAATCTTCTCTCCCTAAGTGGATGTACACTACCTTGCGGTAGTGGAACTACTATAAATCATGTGTGTTATTTTCTTTTATTGCTTGATCTATGATTGCTTTTAGCTGATGACCATCTGTTGTTTGTTTTGTCTCACCATCAATTCGGTCCTATTTGTTTTACCGCAAGGTTGGGTTTTGTTCCTAAGGCGATCTTGAGGGGTTTCCCCCCAACAAATATGTAACACAAAATACTAAATATCTTGTCGCACATTCCAAAGATAAATAGGCTACACTATCTAAACACCTTCTATAAAGCATTTAAAGGGAAATTTTAAAATAAAATGCTTATAGTCACTTGTAATGTTGGGGGCATGAACGCACCAAATAGAATAAATGACGTGCTCAAGATCCTAACTAAATATACGCTAACCGTTGTTGGCTTACTGGACAATATGCTGAATGAAAGTAATTTGTTGCTGTTTCAAAAGAAAATTCTATGATATTGGGATGGAGTGGCTAACAATTCCATGTAGATAAAAGGGAGAATACTGATGATATGGGAGAGAAACATGTGGACTTTATCTATTTATTCTTAATCAACACAACATATTTGCTTTGATGCGACTTTATCTATTTCTCAATCAGCACAACATATTTTCTTTGATGCTATTAACACTAGGGGTTTTAAAATGATTATCTTTGTGATCACAGTAGCAACTTTCAAAATGAAAAAGAGCTACTATGGCAACATATAATAGATGAAGCTACAAATATTACAGGGGCACTAATTTTAATAATGGTTTTTGACCATTAGATAAAGAAGGGGAATTGGCAGTACCTTTTCAACAATTAAAAGGTTTTAATACCTGTTAATGCAGTCCGAGCCAACAAAAATAAGGCATTGGACTTTAGTTTTACATAGAGAAGAAGGGGTTGAGCAAAAAATATTGTTAACATTGTTTGCTTGCAAAAAAATTCATCTATGAATGCACTAATTTTTCCAAATCTATCAAGTGACCACAATATCTTACAAACTTATCTTATTCAAGTTTATAAAGATAAGGAGACCCTCTTTAAATATGATAATTCATGGAATAATATGAGGGGTATGACTACTATATTTAGGTAGGACTAAATGCAACTACATGAGGTTCACAGAGTTATAATTTTCAAGATAAGTTGCAGCAGTTTAAAGAGCCACCAAAAGCTGAAGTAAAAAAGAGTTAAAGAGAACAATTATCTTTATGATGTAGAAAAAGAGTAGGAGGCTCTTATAGAGGCAGTAGAAGGTAATCCAACTAATCTATTATTGCGATTATATGCTTTGGTGTTACAAGAAGGACATAATTTTTGGACTCAACAAATAATTAATTGTTGGGGTTTTAAACAAAAATCTAACGTCCAATGGCTTCAACAAGGGGACAGTAATCCAAACTACTTTACTAAAAAAATGCCACAAAGAGGACACATAAACAATTTTAAGCCTTAAATGACCAGAGTGGAGAATTCATTTATAAACTATTAGAAATTGAAAAGGAAGTTGTTTCATATTTTACAGATTTGCTTAATGGAAATTTAACTACTCAAATTTCCTAATTTTCAAACCAAAGGTACTATAAATACCGAGGAACAAAGATTTTTAACTGGACGTATTAATATAAAGATTTTTTATTCTTAGGTCACGATGAAGAAAATCATGGACTAGATAATAAATGTAGAATTCATGGAACTACACGATGATGTTATCAAAAATGATCTACTACTTGATTTTTCATAAATTTCCAATTCTATAAGATTTTCCAAAGGTATAAACTATACTTTTATATCTCTTATTCTAAAAATAGATAGACAATATCGTAGAATATAAACATATTTTATGTTGTAGCATGTATTACAAGGTCATAATCAAAGTCTTATGTAATGGATTAAACTCATTTTTACCACATTTAGTTTTAGAGAATCAGCTGCCTTTATTATCGGAAGATATATTAGCGAGTGTTGTGTTTTGCCACTTCAACATGTCCCAAAAACGTGTGCTTCATAGTTCTGTAATGGCGCCACCTAATGAAGCTTATGATTTGCCAACGTCTCAATTGAACAACCCTTTCATCGCCTTTCGAAATGGGTGCATACATGGTCTTGGCAACACTTGCTTGTAACAAAAGAAATTTTCAACGTTACATGCTAGTAATTCCACATATATACCACGTTATGCATCATATTTCTTGCGCTACGGAACTTATCTTTCAACCACGCACTCTCAAGTGCATGCCACACCTAACAATTCTCCACCTTGGCGAGCATTTCCTATAACCATCATTTGGAGCATACTGAAGAAGTTTTGTGATGGGATCGAGCTGCTTTTTCCTCACTTCTTACACAGTTAGGCAAGACTGCGTTATCAAATATCCACCTCAAGGCGAGTACTTTCCACTCAAGCCGTCTTGTAGCGTCAGTTCTAAATGAATTGGTGCATACTGTGTATCTAGCAATGGTGTTAGGCTACATACATATCTCCAAGCCTTAAGGAGTCCTTGCTTCGGTCACTCTCGCATTGTCTGATGGTCCCTCGAACCGTTGACTCTGATACCATATTGTGTTTCAGCACTCCAATGCATCCCCATAAACATACGCTTCATTGTTCTTTAATGGCACCATATAATGAAGTTGAACATCCCTTCCATCGCCTTTTGGAACGGGCATATACATGATCTCAGCTACACTTTCTTGTAACAAAAGTAATTCTCAATGTTATGTGCCACCAAACTCATATATATACACCATGTTATGTGCCATATTTTTTGCAATGTGGGACTTATCGTTCAACCTATGCACTCTTAAATCAAGCTACACCTAACAATTCTCCATTTGGCGAGCATTTCCTCTAACCTTCATTTGGAGCATACTGAAGAGATTCTACAATGGTTCAGGCAGCATCTTTCTCACTTCTTACGTAGTTAGACAAGTCTTCATTACCAAATATCCACCTTAAGGAGAGTACTTTCCACTCAAGCCATCTTAGAGCATCAATCCTCAATGCAGTGGTGTAAGCTACATATCTAGTAGTGGTATCAGGCTGCTTATATATCTCTACGCCTCAAGGAGTCCTTGCTTCGGCCACTCTTGCATCGTTAATCGTCCCTTGAACCATCGGCTCGGATACCATGTTGTATTTCGGCACCCTAATGCGTCCCCATAAACGCGCGCTTCATTGTTCTGTAATGGCACCACTTAATGAAGCATCCGATGTGCCAACGTACCAATTGAACATCCCTTTCATCGCTATAATGACCCGTAAATATATCACTTTAAATGAATGATCGTTTAGCTTTATCGATATAACAATAATTTTGTAAATAATTATTTATATTAATTTGTATGATTTTATAAATAAAATACGATCATTTTAATTAGTTAAGAACGATAAGAAAATTAATTTTCAAAATTAGTTTACAAAAATATACATATTAATTTGAAAGAGAAAATATGACCAAAAATCGGAATCGGGATTTGTAACAATACAACGTGTGGAAGTTGTACAACGTTGTAGGAATATGTTGCATACACATATACATGTGCATGTGCATACATGAAACATGCGCATATATATATATATATATATATATATATATATATATATATATACACACACACCAAAATAATTAAGTATAAAAGTATAATATAAATATATAATATATTTTAAGATTTCTAACTCCTTAAGCATATATAAGTCAACATATGCATATATGAGAAGATGGAAGTGATAGGCACATGAGGGGAGGCTTTTGCTATGCCTAGGGAAGGGGAGGTGTGTTGGTGAAGCCATGAAATGGTGATGAAGATGATGATTGCATGGATACTTTTCCTACAAATCCCTACCCATTTCTCTTCATTTTCATTCATCTTCTTCTACATATTTTCTAAGCTTTTTCTTCCACTTTAATGGCTTCCGTCGAAGAGAAATAATGCCAAAATTTATTTCAATAAGAATTTAAATTATAATATATAGTTATATATAGTTAAACACCTCAAAAATAATCCTGAAACTCCACCTTTTCTCTTTGTTCTCCAAATCACCACCCCACTTCATCATAGGCCAAGCACTTCTTTGCTCCACCCTAGGCCGTGCACCCCAAAGCTATCTCGAGTCTTGGTCAGGGAATCTAGAAGCTAAAATCCGAAGAATAGTGAGCTTCGAAAACCGAGTAGCGGAGCTATAGCGGATTTTTAATTAATCGTTGAAAACTCAAGATGAGAACTCCTAAACTATTATATTTTTGATGATGATATGATATTTTCAAATGGATGTTTAATATGCTTTAATCATCAAGTTTAGTTGTTTAAATAACGAATGTTGAATATATATGCAAGTCAGGGAAATACACGTCGATAAGCACAAAGAAAATCACTTTCCTCTATATTAATGAATTTTTATATATGAAAGGTTAAATCTCTCTAAAAAATGTTTTAAAATTAGTATGAAATATTTTATAAACATTTAAAAGTGCTTTGGTGAAGTCTAAATAAGAATTGAAAATTTAGTCAAAAATAGGCGCATCGTAGTTCGCGATTTCGCACCATAAAAGTCAAACCAGTGTAAAAAATGGAATATAGCTCGGAATTCTTTGAGATAATAATTTTCTGAACTATTATATCCACATCTTTCCAACGAAGAAAGAAAATCGAGATTTTTATAAGTAGATTTTGAAATATGAGTAAAACAAGTTTTTGAAAAATCACGGTTTTACAGTTCAGAATCCAAAACTGGATTTCTTAGGAAATGATGTTTTAAATTTGTTTAGAAATGTGGAATAAGTCTTATAAATGTTTTAAAAGCGATTTAAGTGTTAAAAATGAATTTTCAAATAATAAAAAGCCGTTTTGATTAATATAGCTTATAAAAGCGCTTTCCGCAGCAGTATTCTACATCACTTTTCTATAACTTTCAAATTTTAGTTTTAAACTGAACGATTCTTTTCTAAATCTTTTATAAATGTTTTCAAAGGAATAATTAAATGTTTTAATGATTTTTGATGAAGTTTTATAGTTTATTCAAAAGAGTTTAAATAAATAATTTAAAGAAAAGCTATTTCAAATTAAGTGGTTTTATCTTGGCTATAAAAGCCGACGAGTAGACAAGATTTTTCTATTCATGAGATCTGAATGTGAGGTGCTTAAACTAAAGAGATGTTTAGGAGCAACCAGTACCCTAGCTCACCCGACCTATTCCCTGGGCGAGGGATAGATAAGGTCGAAATGTTGGAAATGAGTTAAGTATATAAAAAAAGGTTTTTAAGAAATCAAAGAATTAGATAAGATAGGTTTAATGATTCTGTATATATCGAAAAGAGTGTTCAAGGAATATATATCTCTAAGAGGGATTTTGATAAAAAGAACTAAATCAATTAAAGAATGATTCCCTATTCACAAGAACATCTTTTTATCGAGATTGTTTCAAAGGAACCGGGGTCGGATTTGGATGATTCCTATCTGAAGACCACTTTGAACCAATTTAAGTATTCGAAGTGAAGACATGGATATTATATTTGAAATTTTCATAATGAACTATTAAACTCCTATTATACGTACAGTAAAAGTAGTCTCTTCGTTATGAAATAGCCAATGCAAGGACTAATTGGTACTAATATTAGGGTGAATTCTCGATAGGATGTTGAAGGAGGATGCCTTCGGTTTGCCTTGTTTCTAGACAACTTATATGAACGAATGTCTGACTTGCATTTCGTGTTACATAAGTGATCTCTATGAACGTATCATCTGTTTAGTGGTGGAGAAGGCAACTTCTCTTATCTTAACACCCTTTCCTAAGACGTATTAGCTCAGGAGTTATATGTTCGTAGAAATCAGTTGTGTGATTATGAAATGACAATATGGAATTCAAAGAGGAAAGATGATGTGCTATGTGAAAGGTAATCGTTACCTCAGGCCTCACACCAAGAAATGGCCAAAACATGGTAGATGTGGCATGACTATGTGGTTCGCAACCATTAGGGTATGATCATCCCCTTTTAGATATATCTCTACCCGCTATGACGTTCGGATTTAAATTATTGTGGTGTATGCTAAGAGGCATCTCACATAGGTCAATAACGACCGAGGTGATGACATATTCGGTACTATCTAGGACGAGGTAGGCCGGTCTTGTGTTGGTAGAGGTGCATATGTTATGTTGACCTCGATACATTCCCCTAGAGATGTACTACTAGAAGGTAGTCCCTTTACGTGGTCATTTGTATGGAAATCCATTCTCTAATAAGTGCTTGCCATTTTGTTTGCAGATCCTAGTACGTTGGAATTTAATAGTGGCAACAATTTCGGCTAAGACTGATAAGTTTACTTGCAAATGTTTTCAAAGATATGCCATTAAAAATAATATCAAGTATTTTTATGTAAGAATGGTTTGGTTATTATAAGGTAAAAACTCGTTCCGTGTTTATGTGCGGCATGGTCTTATGAGATTGCCTTTTGTTTTCAAACAACATATTTTGAGTTCTCACACCGGTCTCATGACTGAACCCGGAGTTTATTTTGTTTTTCCTTTAAACTTTGGGTGCCCTATTTTTCTAGGCAGCCAAGTAGTCAGGATTCTGTTTGGAGTATTTTTGGTGAGAACATGTCGGAAGAGGTTTTTGGAGCATGGAGCTGGAGCACCCAATTTGGATATCTATCTGTTTATTTATTTTTATTTTTTCCACCGTGTCTAAGTTATTTAACACCAGCAAGTGTAGGAGCAGGCAGTTATAACTATTCCTGGCTGGGATAGTTCATACCAAAACTCTAATGTACCCTAATGAGAGTGGTTGTATGTACTGTCTATCTGTTTTAACATAATATGAGAATTTGTGTTTCTATCTTTTACTACTTTACCCCTGAAAATCTTCCTCCACGACACTTGGATTTAGGCACTTGTTGTATCAGAGCTGAAGGTTAAGCGAGAACCTTGGCTGTGGTGCGGTATAACTCATTAGAGATAGGGTTAGTAATACCCTAGAATGAGTTTAATCTTTGAGAGTGGGTGTTTAGAATCTTTATCTGAATAAAGTTTAAGTTGTGCTATGCTTAGTACTCATTCCCTAAGATAATTTCGTCTTTGTATTCTAAAGATTTCTTACTAAATTCAGGTAGTAGGACATGAGTACTCATAGAGGTTGAAGGAGAGGGAATAACAACACCACAACAACCAACGATCGAGCTCTAACCGCCGCTATAGAAGAAATAGCCCCCGTACAACCCCAGGTTAATTTTGGCACCTTGGCAGGAATTATACCAGCTTAGGGGGAAAACCTTTCAAGGGTACAGAAGCTATCATTGAAGTACAGGCTTGGATTAAATCATATGAAAGGATCTTTAAAGCATTGAGGATCAGTGATGAGCAAAAGAGATTTTTGGCCTCGTGGCAACTTCAGGAAGGGACTCTGGCTTGGTGGGAGTCCATTACCCTAAATGATTCGAAGGATAATTTCTCTTAAGAAAGGTTTAAGGAGGTTTTGGAGGAGTAGTACATACCAACGTTTGGGAAATCTCATCTTTACAGAAGCTTTGTGGATCTGAAGCAGGACAAAATGACTGTTGAGGAGTATGCAAATAAGTTCAACAAATTATCTTGTTTTGGGCTAGGTCTAATTGACATGCCTTTAAAAAAACAAGAAGTTTATTTTTGGGATGAACGAGAAGCACCATAGCAAGATGATTGCCCATTTTAAGGGGTAATTTACAGATTTGCTGGATATGGGATTCAATTACGGAACATTGCACAAGACGAAGCCGGTTGTAGCTCAGACCAACAACACCAATAATTGGAAGAAGAGGAAGTTTAATCAAAATAGGGAAAAGTCAGGTCTAGGCAAATCTGAAGGAGGAGCCTAAGGTAACTATGTAAAAGGTGCTACATTTTACAATTGCCAACAGAAGGGCCACCTAGCAACTCATTGCAAGAACCCTAAGGTTCATAGGCTACCACCAAACTGCTATAATTGTTATCAGCTGGGACACATGATCAAGGATTGTCCGATCATGAGGAAGGGAGAGCAAGCTAGAGTCTACGCAATAAAGGATGAGCCTTTAACCTCTTAGGATGTGAAGGGCAAGGGAGTTTTGGAAGGTAATATTTTTATCGAAGATGCTTTAGTTAGAGTATTTTTTGATACAGGAGCTTCTCATAGTTTTATTGCTAAGAAAACCATAGAAGAATTAAAACTTGAACCTAAGATAGTTGATACCCCTATTTGCATGACGAGTCCTATAGGTGATACCACTAACCTTTGTATGAATTGTTAAAAAGTCCAAATTTCCCACTCTTCCCATCAATTTCCTTTTGACCTATTTGTCGTAAATTTTATTAGATTTGAAATTTTGCTTGGTATGGATTGGTTAACTAAGTATAAAGCTGTTCTCGATTGCATTTGTAGGATAATAACTTTATGGTCCAGTTTCAGGAAGTTTATAGAAATATCATGTGAAGATGCTAGTCCAAGGAGGGGAAGTTTCCTATATGCATTAAAATCATCCCAAAAAGGATTAGGAACTATACCTTTTGTTAAAGAATTCCCAGAAGTTTTTGAAGAAGTAAAGAGTTTACCTGCACATCGAGAAATCAAATTTCATATTGATTTGATTTCTGATGCAAGACCAATTAAACAACATGAACCAAGGATGGCTCCGAAGGAGAGGGAATAGTTTAATAACCAAACTCAAGAGTTATTAAAGAAAGGGTTGATAAGACCGATTCATTCAAGTTGGGGATCGGCAGTACTTTTTGTTCCCAAGTCAGATGGATCTCTAAGGTTGTGCATAGATTACCGAGAACCGAATAAACAAATGATTTAGAACAAGTGTCCTCTACCTCGAATAGATGACTTGTTTGATCAGTTACATGGTGCTCGAGTATTCTCGAAAATGGATCTAGCCATGGGATTCAATCAACTAAGAATCGCAGAAGAATGCATCCTCTAACTGCATTTAAAGGTCCAAATACTTTCTTCGAGTGGTTGGTTATGCCTTTTGAGCTAACCAATGCGCCCGCTTATTTTGTAGACCTTATGAATAGAGTATTTAGAGATGCACTCAATAAATTCGTGTTTGTGTTTATCGATGATATTCTTATTTATTCTAAGCTAGAAGAAGAACACAAAATTCATCTAGAAATTGTGTCGGAGATATTGAGAAATAATGTGCTTAAAGCCAAATTCTTATAATGTCATTTCTGGAAAAAGGAGGTAACATTCCTTGGACTTATAATGTCAAGGGATGGGATTTCAGTAGATCCTGTAAAGGTTGCAGCTGTTCTAAATTGGAACTAGCCATAAACTCCTAAAGAGGTTCATAGCTTCTTAGGTCTGGCAGGGTATTATAGAAGATTCATTTAAGACTTCTCAAAGATTGCCTACCACCTAACGAAGTTGACCATGAAAGATGCTAAATTTATCTAGATTCCTAAATATGAAGAAGCATTTCAAGAACTCAAAATGAGGTTAACAATTGCTCTTGTTCTAGCAATTATAAATGGAAATTGTAGATTAACCGTTTATACATATGCTTGTGGAGGAGTTGGTGCAGTTCTGATGTAGGAAGGGAAAGTGATTGCTTATGCGAGTAGACAACTGAAGATTCATGAGAAGAATTATGCAATGCACGACTTAGAATTATTAGCCATGGTGTTCGCATTAAAAATATGGAGGCACTATTTGCTGGGTAAGAAGTTTTCATAGTTTGTTTCAGTTAAAACTTTGAATTGACCTTAATAAAAAAAATTCCCTTTTTAATTAGGTGAAAAGTTTAAGCTTTTTATGGATCATAAATCTTAAAATATCTTTTCACTCAGAAAGATTTAAACATGAGGTAGCAACGTTGGTTGGAATTTCTTGACTTTATGTCTAGATATTTTGTACGCACCTGGGAAAGCCAACGTAGTCTGATGCGTTGAGTAAGAAGTATGCTGTAATTTCTTATTTGGTAGTAACTCCAACTCTTGTGGAAAGAATAACCAATAAACAGAGAGAAGATAGATGGTTTGAAAAGTTCATTAAGGTAATCGAAGAAGGAGAAATTCAAGCATTTAAGTTGATAAAAGCGGAGTATTATGGTTGAATAGGCGAATTTGTGTTCCAGATGTGGAGAATCTTAGGAAAGAGGTGTTACCTGAATGTCACAAAATCAAACTTAACATTCATCTAGGAATTAACAAATTGTAAAAGATACGAAGCGCACATTTTGGTGGAAAAACATGAAGAGGGACATATCCATTTATGTTAGCAGATGTGTAATTGTCAACAAGTCAAGAGCGACTAGCAGAAAATTGCAGGGTTACTTCAACTGTTGGAGATTCCAACTTGGAAGTGGGATCAAATATCAATGGAGTTTATTTTGTTTTCCCTTTAATTTCTAGGTGCCCTATTTTTCCGGGCAGCCAAATAGTTAGGATTTTGTTTGAAGTATTTTTTGGGAAGAGCATGCTAGAAGAGATTTTTAGAGCATGGAGTTGGATTACCCGATGTGTATGTCTATCTGTCTATTTATTTTTATTTTTTCCACTGGGTCTAAGTTAGTTAATACTAGCTAATGTGGGAGCAGGCTGTTATTACTATTCCTGTCTGCGTTAGTTCATACCAAAACTCTGATGTACCCTAGTGAGAGTGGTTGTATGTGCTCTCTTTTTTATTTTAGCGTAATGTGAGAATTTGTGTTTCTATCTTTTACTACTTTACCCCTGAAAAATTACCTTCCCAGCACTTGGATTTACGGCACGTGAATACCATCGATGTATAAGTTTCGATTTTTGAGAGTCGAAGAAACGGGTTTTCACAATCGCCTTCCACAATGGCACATGCATGGTCTTGGCAACACTTGCTTATAACAAAAGGAATTCCCAATGTTATATGCTACTAATCCCATATATATGTCACGTTGTGCGCCATATTTCTTATGATGTGGGACTTATCGTTCAACCTACGCACTCTCAAATGCTAGCCATACCTCACAGTGAGAAATCCTTCTTGCACTTGGGCTTAAGAGACTTTAATGAAAAAGGGCATTGATAAATTTTGCATGAAGGTGGATTTACAAAAAGCTTATGATAGAGAAATACGTTTTCTATATCATGCAAAAAAAGAAATACCATCTAAATTTCATTAATATGATTTATGAATTTATAAATATGCCAAGTTTCTTTATATTAATACAAAGGGTTCCTAAGGGGCTTGTTAGCAGTAATAGAGGTTTCTGGTAAGGAGACCCACTGTCAGCCTATTTATTTACTATTTCCATGACGTATTTTACTTATTTTATGAATGAAGAACAAGTTCTAAATTTATTCGATCAAGCCAAAATCTAATATCTAACTAGTAGTGACATGTTATTATATGTTAATGATCTTATGATGTTTGGTGAAACTAATGAAGTTGTGGAACTACTATTAAGCATATATTTTAAAAATTACAGTATTCTTCAGGATTATGTGCGATAGAATGAAAATTACAATCTACTTCAATAAATATACTACAGAAAGATTACATATGAAACAGATTTTGGGGTTCGAAGAGGGATTGTCTTATCTTGGAGTTTCCCTATCTTCCCTACATCTCCACTACTTTCAATGCAACCAACAGATATAGAAGATACATAGTAGATTAGAGGGATGTGATTCAAAATGTAACGAGAAGAGTTGAAGTAGTGCATACTATTATAATTTCATTAGTTTTATACTGTATATTTATTTATCAACTGCCTGCACAACCATTGATAAAATTAACAGATTGTGTTTTAGATTTTTCTTGGATAAGGAGAAGATACAAGATAGCTTGGTCTACAATATAAAATCCAAAGAATAAAGGGGGAGTTGGTCTTAGTTTTTTGACTAATCTTAAAAGGGCAACATGTTTAAAACTAACGTGCATTAGTCATAATAAGAATAACTTATGAAATGAGGAGGTGAAATTAAAATATTATAGAGGTAAGAATTTTTGTTCTATGCCTATTGATCATAATGCATCATGTTCTTGGAATAATATCCTAAGGCTAAGATGGAATGTATGATAATTTTTTAACAAAGCTATGGTGAATGGTGAAGTAAGTTCATTTTGGAATGAGCCATGGATTAATTGTAAATGCTTAGCGGATAGGTTAGGGCATGACAGCTTCATATAATTGGTTCTGCAAATCTTAATGTTGCATGTATAATAGATAATGGTGTGTTGAATCCTTATCTAAATGAAGCTACAAGAGAGGTAGGCCCTAATATTTAATAGTTCAAATTCAGAGCAGCTATAACATGGATTATTACGGATGGTGTGTGGAGGGAATTTTGAATTTCATAAAGCATGAAAAAAAATAAGACAACATAGGCAACTATAGAAGTGGACTGCACTAGTTTGGCATACCCAGAATAACAAGAAGATGTCTATCCATTCATACAAAGCATATATAAACATATAGGCTACAAAAGACAAATTACCGAAAATGGGAATGAAGATTATATAAGTAATATGAAAGAAATAGCAATTTGATTGTAAGAGAAAGTTGAAATTGTTTGACTAATTTGGAAATGATTGCACAAATTTTTGATATCCTGATACATTGATTTCTGTTTGTATTTATAATGAATGGATGCACTTAGTCTTGACATAACCGGGTCGGGTTGTATAACTTTGTGCATGTTATTTGCTTTGACCATTTCCACTTGAGATATATGATCTAGTCTTCATATCATTTCATTTACTCATTCCAATATCCACCCTCAAATGAAACTAGGGTTTTACTCTTGCCCTAATACATCGCCGCCATTATGATAAAGCCTATAATTTCTTCAGTTTCCCTTTCAAATCACCTTCTACATCTTCGATCTACAAGTCTTGTCTCAATTTGATGAAGCCTTTTATGAATAAAGGCTTAGCCAGAATGTCGGCTCTCTGATAAGTGTCAGGTAAAGATTCACGCTCAAATTTCCCTTTAATACTTACACACATAATATAGGTCTAATTCCATGTGTTTTTGTCCTTGAGTGTAGAATCATATATGCAATGAGTATAACAATGCTTAAGTTATCACACCAAATCTATGATTTCTTAATCATTTTAACTTTAAGTTCACTTACTAGTGACTCAATTCACATGACTTCCGCTATCGCACTTGATACGCTTCTAAATTCTGCTTTGGTATTGGAGCTTGAAATTGTAGTCTTCTTCTTAGAGCACCATGAGATTGGGTTTTTCTCCTAAATAAATGCAATAGCCAGCTGTTGATTTTCTGCCATCTATGTCTATAACCCAGTTTGCATTAGTGAATCCATTTATATTGATGTTATTGCAAGCTCTGAGGACTAGACCATAATTCATTGTTCCTCTTAGATACCTAAGAATCCTTTTAACAGCCTTTAAATGTACACTAAGTGGTGTTCGCATAAACTAACAGACTTTGTTTACATTGTATACTATCTTTGGTCTTATAATTATGATATATTACAATGCTCCCACTATGCTCATGTACTATTTTTCATTTGAGATTGCTTCTCCTTAATGTTTGATAAGTTTAGCCCACTGATTATTAGTGTTGGAACTGGTTTGGCTTAATCCAATTTTGCTTGATTGAGTATTTCTGAAATGTATCTCTTTTGACATAAGTTCATTTCTGTATTTGAAGTTCTTTTTACATCTATGCCTAGGAAATAGTTAAGTCCTCCTAAGTCATTGATTGAGAATCATTTGTCCAGTTGCTGTACAAGTTTGATGATTTCACCCTCATTGCTTCCTGTAATAGTAAAATCATCAACATAAATTAGTATGTATATGTAACTGTTTCATTATTAAACTTTGTAAACAGAGAATTACTAGATTTAATCGGTTGAAAATTCAACTCAATGAAGGTTTCTTTGAGTTTATCAAACTAAATCCTTAGGGCCCGCTTGAGGCCATCAACTGCTTTATTTAGCTTGCACGCCATATTCTTGTTGCTTGACTATTTGAAACCATATCGCCTTTTCATATACACTTCTTCCTGAAGTTCACCATTTAGAAATGTGTAACGTTTGCCATGTTTCGACACTCGAAAACCGACATCAATACGTCCACTGTATCAACTGTCGAGCAATCGAATGCCGGAAAACCGTACCGTTATGGTTAAAGAATAAGAAAAGGTAGAAGAAGAGAGAAAAAGATAGAACAGAGCAGAAAGAAATAACATAACAATATCAGAAACGCACAATCGCAGTGGAACAACATATAATAGATAAATGAATAATCTTTAAACAAAAGATCTATATCGGTTATTACATTACATCATCAGAGTGTACAACAACAAACAACAACAAACAGCGGAAAAGAAATACTATATACTAGTGAATACGCCATGCCATCCAGCTTGCCTCCAGCAACTCCTGAATTCCAGAATATCCTGATAAACCTGACTCTTGACTGCCCGTGTTGAAATTGGTGGGCACTCAGTGTTTAGGAAGGAAAACAATAAACTCCGAGTCAGTCATGGGACTGGTGTGAGAACTTAAAACAGTTTATCTTTAAAACAAAGAACATGATAATTTTAAAATAGATTCGCAATGCATTTTAGAAAATGAGACTACCATAAGGCCTCCCGCACACACACACAATGCAAACGCAGAATCGGAGGAGATTTCTCCTTATGATAGTCAAATATGCTTGATACGCATTAAAAAGAAACATTTAATATTATTACTAGTGCATAGTGTAGGAAAAATTATTTCGAAAGTAAAGATATAAATCTTAGCCAGCATAGGCATTACGCACTTATGCCTACTATAGTTTTCACCTTTACCACTTTTGAAAAAAAAATTCAATCATTTTCCTTACGCGGAAATACTTTCATTTCAAAATGGTTCATTTAAACCAATTAAATAAATCCTTACCGATTTACTTTATATTTACGTTCCAAATCCGTAAATTCATTCCCACACTTCAAAAATAAATCAACGTTTATTTTTTTAAACAAAAATCCCTTTCTTTTATAAATTCCATAGTGAATTTACAATTCCAAAATATCTATGAATATACGATTTCCAAATCGATTTCTAATATTAATTTTCAATTTATCTTTAAAAGATAAAATCTCAAAACATTCACTTCATATTGGAAAACATTTCCATACTTATTTAATAATAACTAATTCACAAATCCATTTATTTTCAACACTTGGAAAATATTCAATATACTTAAATCGAAATTAAGTATATATTTCATTCTTTAAGGAAAACGTGCGCTTAAACACATTTGTTTGGGCCAAAACGAATGTTACGTAAAACATCGTTACGACGACCAAAAATCACTAGTATAGGGATTTGGAATTAAGATAAATATATAAATACCAATACTATATAAAACATTTCCTTCCAGAAATCATCTACTATAACAACAGTGTTATAGTCTACCATTTCCTTCTATTTCTCGAACACGTCTATTTCAACAATGAATGTTGAAATCTATGTATTCGATTCATAATACATTTTAAAACATATTTTTAAAATTTTCATTTTATAATATCGCTTTCCCAAAACATAACCATTTTATTAAATAATATATTCACTGTCCAAAATCGTGAATATACTTCACTAACCAAATTTCAATATTTCTACACATTTTATATAAAGAATAGTTCGCTATCCAAAATCACGAATATACTTCTTTTAATAAATTTCTATATTCAATTTATCAAATTCCATTGATTTCGAATTTATAAACAATGTCCATAAATTCCATTTCTATTTATGAACTTCGACTTATAAATCTCCTTTATTAATCTAATTCAATTTATATATCTCAAATATATATCAAAAGTCCATATTATAAGTTAAATACTTATAATTCATTTATTTACAAAATCGTTCTTTTTAAAACTTCTATTACTTATAACATTCATTTATATTTTATAACAACTTCAACTTATAAATCTCTTTTATTAACAATTTCTATTAATATCCCATTTAAATGCCCAAAATCCAGTTTATAAGTTAATTGCTTATAAATCTTTTGTTTTACAACATCTATTCATTTCATAACTTCACAATTTATAAGTCTATAAATTTTATTCACTTGTGAAATCCATTTATGCTTCATTTTAACACTTAATAAACTCGTTTTATAATTGCAATATTTTAATTTATAAATATCAATTTTATAAATCTTTTATATAAATCAATTTATATTATTATTTTAAAACGTCTTTAAACTCCTTTATAATTTCATCATTTTGATTTATAAAATAATCAAATTTTATAAATCCCATATTTAAACTTTTTACAATAAATTCAAAAATCCGAATTTAAACTATTTCATAAAATCATTTACCCCATATTTTCAAAAATCAACTTTTAACTATATTTCTCAAAATCATAATTTTTATAACATTAAAATTATAACGTTTATTTATTTAAAATGAATCAATTCCAAAAATATTTTATAAAACGTATACTTTCAAAAAATCACTTTAAAATCCTTTTAAAATTCCAAAATTGGCCCAATAATGCTACACACCAAATAGTCAATCACGACTTCCAAGCATCATATATCGATATGATAATCAATCAAATATCACAATATCTAAAATCAAATAAATACTGATGAGGAATCCAGTTGGATCCCTCCAACCTGTTTCCCTGCATCCACAAACATTAGCACGATACCAATTCCATTTCCAAACGAAATATCGCGGTATGTAGGATTTAAAATATTATCCGCTATTATACGGCGCAATAGGGTCTCATCCACTATATAATGCAGGAAATCAACTCCAAGTACATATATAATACCAATTTCACTGTACTATGAAATATTCGCGGTATATGTGTTTAGTAAATAACCTCCGCTTACTAACGGTGTATAATGTCTATTTTACAATCAATAGATAACAATCATCATTCAAACATACAATTAAGAATTTTAAATCTAACTATTTAAAATTAAAATCGAAACCGATTCGATTGAGTGAGAAGTTCTCACCTTGATTTCTATTCAGTTTTTTTCAGCTTTTATTTCGAATAAAATTAAACACGCGTTTAATTTTACCCGAAATTCTCACTAACTCCAAACGACTCCAATCCAGTTCCATAGCGTAGTGTTCGTCCACACGAACCCAACGCAACTTGTTTCGTGTGATTTCGACCTCGTATGAAAGAGATACATCATTTTAAAATTTACACAAATTAAAATATAATAATTTTACAAATTTCTTTTATATTCTTAAACCTAGCAAATCCTAGCCGTGTGATCCCCAACCTGCAAATCATGGCCGCATCCTCCAACCTTCTCCCTCACGCGTTCGCAAGCTCCAGACAACGAACGCAAAAAAAAAAAACCCATCAAGGCCGCCCCCCAGGGTTTGAAATCGCCACCACCACACTCCGTTCCAAGATGATCAGCCACCTCCTTCCGAGCGCCCATAACGAGGGCTACCCATGCATACAACCTTGTTGAGCTCGGTCGAGTATTCCCCCGTAGAAACGCGTGCGAACGGCCAGAGAATGCGGCCCAAATTCTCCTCCATCGTCGTGCCATACCCCATCATCTCCGTATGGATTCGAAGCACCCATCGTGCTCTCCAATTTGTTAGTTGATGACTTTTGCTAATTGTTCACGGATTGGATGTAATTGAGAGAAGAAAATGGAAAATTTTCGGCCATTGTTTACTATGGAGGCGGCGGCTGTAGTTTGACCTAAGGTTTTGTTTTTCTTTTGCAAATGAAAACATGTAGGTCCTTTTATAGAAAAATACGCGACACTATTCATCCCGGAATTTCCGAACTCCAAATCTCGCATGGTGACCGGCGTTTATAAGGTTTACCCCACGTTCCGAACACAATGGAACGTGTTTCGGAGGCTAATTCGATCATCTGCGCGAGTTACGGCAACAAACTATCAATTTTAAATTAAACCGATTTAAACTAATTTCTAGGCGTTTTGGCTTGCCCCGGACAAATGGTAAATCCGATTGACTTGAAATTTGAAACCATACAATAATATCATATTATGGATCCGATGAAACTAGTTTCTTCGAAGTCCGAGACTATTTGAAAAATGGCTATTTTAACTCGCCAAATTAATATTGAAACAATTTCGATGCGTTTCGAGCTGCCATGGTCAAATGAAAACTCCGATTGCTACGAAAATTGAAATCTGATAATAACAAACTATTACGGATCCAATGGAACTAGTTTCGTCCAATTCTGAGACTATTCGAAAAATGGCTAATTTCACTAGTCGATTAAATATTAAAATATTCAATTTTAAAAGTTCTATAACATCATTCTAACTCCAACATGATAAAATAAAATTTTACAAATAAAATTTTATCATATTTAACCCAATTTTCAATTATTTCTGTATTTTCACATATTAAATAATCGATTTAGTTATCCAATTAAATCCAATTATTCGAAATAAAATTATTCGACTTATAAATTTCACTTATTAATATTTAAAATCAATTAAATATTCATTTTTTTATTAACAAAAATTCTGGGTCGTTACAATCTTCCCCCTTAAAAGAATTTCGTACTCGAAATTACCAAGTAAGAAAAAGTTACAGAATCCATTAACTTTCCCAAAACAAACCATTCAAATTGGATTTTTCAAATCTCTTAAGTGTTTAACTTTCCCAAAATTCATTGTTAAACTTCTTACAAAATCTTTACTAAGTTTCCAAATCATATTTAGTTTTCAACAAAAAAAAAAAAATTCAATTTTCTCAAAATTTTTCTAACGCCTTAAATTTTCGAAAAAATTCGCCAGAGTCTCCTTTGCGCGGCTCGATCCGAAAAAAATGACAGTATATTTATCACAAATATACATCTCATCAAGTGATGAGGCATCCCGTAGGGAAAAAAGTGTAAAAGTACGATATTTAATCCGAGATATGTACCTTATATTTTATTAACGAGCGTATACGGCTAATATAGCGCGAAAGCGAGCTCCAAATGCGAAGCAAGCGCAATCCGCACCTACTAAATACTCAACAAACCATGAGAAACATGTATATATATATATATGAAAATAATATCAATATACATCATATATCACTACAGTAACTACATATGCCAATATAGTAAATGCATTCAATCAACAAATGCAATCAAAACAACTATTATCTAATATCATCCAACAAATCCATAACCAAATCAATATAGATTCGCTTCTCATTAATATCCATTAAATTGGTTTGCAATTTAAATCACATTTGATTCATTAACATTGGATGTTTTATCAACATTCATTTATTCATTTCCAGTTAGTTTATATTCACTAATTTATATTTACATTAGTTCACTTCCAATTTGAATCAAATTAAATTCTATTTACTTCACTTTCAGTTTGAATTCAATTACTTAACTTCAAATTTATCAATTCAACTTCATTAACACTAAATGAATTTATATACAATCAATTAACAATCAAATAACAACCAATGCACATTCAACATAACTAAATTTATTTAATTTACTTTCAATTCGGTTCAACACTTTTTTACTTTCAATTGGTTTATATTAAATTGATTTTCATTCAATTTTTCAACTTCCAATTATATTGGCTTTTAATGAATTAACACTTATATTCATTGTTTCATTTCAATTTATTTACATCCAATTAATTAACATTCCATTTGTTTTACCTCACTAGCTTTGTTCATTATCTCCTTTTGTTTATTGATTTCTACAATCAAGATGCAAAAGTCTTTTACCAAAATTTTTGACTTACAAAACTCAGATTTAAACTTGAAATTCTTCATGTTAGAGATTTGCATATTATATCTTTTCCAAAGCTGTGGACTTTCAAGACATTTTAAAAATCTTCTTCCTTAGTTCATTAGGTCGGAATTATGTAATTTTAATTTCAGACTATTGATTTTCTATTTAAAGTTTGAAAATACTTACTAACTCTAAGTTTAACAAGTCTATTGTCGTTCCTACAGACATTAGGCATACGCTGGCCAGGCGCAGGACTAAAAATCTCCAAGTACTGAATATACTTGCTTCAACTCCCAGTGAAAATACTTAAAAATCTTTTAAAAATGGATATGGAAAGCACGTTCTTCCATGGATCACAGTTACCCGGCGGTTACGCTACTATCCAAGTAGAATCGCTTGTAATCTGTAGATTTCACATCACTTGAATTTCGCCACGGTTGTTGCCATAGATCGCAGTTCACACGGCGGTTACGCTACTATCCCAGTAGAATCGCTTGTAACCGTAGGCATCTCGCCCCTCAAATTTTGCTTTGGCATCTAGATCGCAGTTTACGCAGCGGTTGCGCCACTATCCCAGTGGAATCGCTTGTAACTGTAGGCATCATGCCCCTCAAATTACGCTAGCATACATCATCATCAATCAACATGATCCCATCAACATGATCCCATCATGAGGGATTCTAATCCAAATGGACACCCCAACATATGGAAATTCTACGTAGCTACGAATTTCAAATGGACACTCATACCGAGTTCCAACACCTTCACAAATTTTAAATGGAAGGTACTTTTCGATATCCTCAGTTTAGAAAACATAATGTCATATACATATAGTACTTCATTTCACATTTCGTACATATCATACCTATGTAAACTTACATAGGATTTCCATAATAATGACTTTCCAAACTGATGGTTTTCGAATTATTACATTCTCATATATAAGTTTCGAAAACCACAATATCCCATACCCATAACAAATAGAGGATTTCTAAATTTTCCATCTCGTTGCCGATTTAAAATTTTCCTCTAAATCGATTTGGAAATTTAAGGTTATCTCAAACCCAATTCACATTCATAATTCAATTTATTATCGACTTCACATTCGATTTGGATTTCACGTTACATCGTCAATTCTCAACACATAATTGATGTCTACAGATATATAACCTCTGAGCTCGTACGTCTCAGAGAAGGGTGCATATAGCTAAGAGAATAAATTCTCCGCCACGACAGATATATATTTAATAGAGATCAATTGCTATGTCATCAATTCACAATGTTAGACATAAAATCCAAACCGACTATCCGAAATTCAAAGCTCACTTATATTGTTTTTGGTGTCAAAGTTAAACTCAATTTAACTCAATTTTCAATCTTTTTGAAAAATTTCAAGTTGAACTAAATGTTCAAATTTCCCATAAATATTTTAAATAGGATTACAGAGTCTTTTCAACCTTTCAAAACCATTTTTTGAAATCAATTCAAATTATCCTTTGAATTTCAAAACCTAAACTCAAAATTTTCCAAACAACTTTCATTTAAAACAATTTGGCAGCAATCCCTCTTTTGGAAATCCGAAAATGAACACCGATGATGTCATGATCATCATCGGAATTATTTTCCAGCGACCGAAAAGAGTTTAGAGCTTTAATTTCTCAAAAACAATTTTCCAAAATATCAAATCCTTTCAAAATACTTCTCTGGAATTTTATTTTCAGATCATAAATCACATTTATAAGTCTTTTACTTATATAATTTCACTTCTTATATACAAGATTATTTAACAAGTGTAAATCATTTTAATTATAGTTTCATACTTAGAATTCATTTGCTTATACAATTCATTCCTTTACAATATGTTTCATTTAACTTATTCAAACAACTTTTATTAACTTGCATCTATCTTACATTTTCAATAACCAAACAATCAATTCATATACACTTTAACAATTCTGAAAAATTATTCCTTTATATATAAAATATAATCGAGGTAAAATTATTTCATTTACCCAATTTAAATAATACTATGTCGACATGCCTCGTTTAAGTGTTTAGAAATCCCTATCGATAATATGGTGTCCCATCTACCAACCAGAATTCACAAACAGCTCAACGGATAAGCAAACACAATATAAAACATTTTATATTCACTAACAAATACGCGCTTGTATCTATTATTACACTCAAACTCATTCTAGAGTACTACTGACTCTATCTCTAATGAGCAATATCCAACAGAGCCATGGTTGTCGCTTAACCATATGCTCTGATACCAGATCTAACGTTTGCGATGTTTCGACGCTCGAAAACCGACATCAATACGTCCACTGTATCAACTATCGAGCAATCGAATGCCGGAAAACCGTACCGTTATGGTTAAAGAAGAAGAAAAGGTAGAAGAAGAGAGAAAAAGATAGAACAGAACAGAAAGAAATAACAGAACAATATCAGAATCTCACAATCGCAGCGGAACAACATATAATAGATAAATGAATAATCTTTAAACAAAAGATCTATATCGGTTATTACATTACATCATCAGAGTGTACAACAACAAACAACAACAAACAGCGGAAATGAAATACTATATACTAGTGAATACGCCATGTCATCCATCTTGCCTCTAGCAACTCCTGAATTCCAGAATATCCTGATAAACCTGACTCTTGACTGCCCGTGTTGAAATTGGTGGACACCCAGAGTTTAGGAAGGAAAACAATAAACTCCGAGTCAGTCATGAGACTGGTGTGAGAACTTAAAACAGTTTACCTTTAAAACAAAGAACAAGATAATTTTAAAATAGATTCGCAATGCTTTTTAGAAAATGAGACTACCATAAGGCCTCCCGCGCACACACACACACAATGCAAACGCATAATCGGAGGAGATTTCTCCTTATGATAGTCAAAGATGCTTGATACGCATTAAAAAGAAACATTTGATATTATTACTAGTGCATAGTGTAGGAAAAATTATTTCGAAAGTAAAGATATTAATCTTAGCCAGCATAGGCATTTCGCACTTATGCCTACTATAGTTTTCACCTTTACCACTTTTGAAAACAAATTTCAATCATTTTCCTTACGCGGAAATACTTTCATTTCAAAATGGTTCATTTAAACCAATTAAATAAATCCTTACCGATTTACTTTATATTTACGTTCCAAATCCGTAAATTCATTCCTACACTTCAAAAATAAATCAACGTTTATTTTTTTAAACAAATTTCCCTTTCTTTTATAAATTCCATAGTGAATTTACAACTCCAAACTATCTTTGAATATACAATTTCCAAATCGATTTCTAATATTCATTTTCAATTTATCTTTAAAAGATAAATCTCAAAACATTCACTTCATATTGGAAAACATTTCCATACTTATTTAATAATAACTAATTCACAAATCCATTTATTTTCAACACTTGGAAAATATTCAATATACTTAAATCGAAATTAAGTATATATTTCATTCTTTAAGGAAAACGTGCGCTTAAACACATTTGTTTGGGACAAAACGAATGTTACGTAAAACATCGTTACGACGACCAAAAATCACTAGTATAGGGATTCAGAATTAAGATAAATATATAAATCCCAATACTATATAAAACATTTCCTTCCAGAAATCATCTACTATAACAACAGTGTTATAGTCTACCATTTCCTTCTATTTCTCGAAAACGACAATTTCAACAATGAATGTTGAAAGTTATGTATTCGATTCATAATAAATTTTAAAACATCTTTTTAAAATAATTAACTTCATTTTATAATATCGCCTTCCCAAAACATAACCATTTTATTTAATAATATATTCACCGTCCAAAATCGTGAATATACTTCACCAACCAAAGTTCAATATTTCTACACATTTTATATAAAGAATAGTTCGCTATCCAAAATCACGAATATACTTCTTTTAATAAATTTCTATATTCAATTTATCAAATTCCATTGATTTCGAATTTATAAACAATGTCCATAAATTCCATTTCTATTTATAAACTTCGATTTATAAATCTCCTTTATTAATCCAATTCAATTTATATATCTCAAATATATACCAAAAGTCCATATTATAAGTTAAATACTTATAATTCATTTATTTACAAAATCGTTCTTTTTAAAACTTCTATTACTTATAAGATTCATTTATATTTTATAACAACTTCAACTTATAAATCTCTTTTATTAACAATTTCTATTAGTATCCCATTTAAATGCCCAAAATCCAGTTTATAAGTTAATTACTTATAAATCTTTTGTTTTACAACATCTATTCATTTCATAACTTCACAATTTATAAGTCTATAAATTTTATTCACTTGTGAAATCCATTTGTGCTTCATTTTAACACTTAATAAACTCGTTTTATAATTCTAATATTTTAATTTATAAATATCAATTTTATAAATCTTTTATATAAATCAATTTATATTATTATTTTAAAACGTCTTTAAACTCCTTTATAATTTCTTCATTTTGATTTATAAAATAATCAAATTTTATAAATCCTATATTTGAACTTTTTACAATAAATTCAAAAATCCCAATTTAAACTATTTTATAAAATCATTTACCCCATATTTTCAAAAATCAACTTTTAACTATATTTCTCAAAATCATAAATTTTATAACATTAAAATTATAACGTTTATTTAAAATGAATCAATTCTAAAAATATTTTATAAAACGTATACTTTCAAAAAATCACTTTAAAATCCTTTTAAAATTCCCAAATTGGCCCAATAATGCTACACACCAAATAGTCAATCACGACTTCCAAACATCATATATCGATATGATAATCAATCAAATATCACAATATCTAAAATCAAATAAATACTGGTGAGGAATCCAGTTTGATCCCTCCAACCTGTTTCCCTGCATCCACAAACATTAGCACAATACCAATTCCGTTTCCAAACGAAATATCGCGGTATATAGGATTTAAATATTATCCGCTATTATACGGCGCAATAGGGTCTCATCCGCTATATAATGCGGGAAATCAACTCCAAGTACATATATAATACCAATTTCACTGTACTATGAAATATTCGCGGTATATGTTTTTAATAAATAACCTCCTCTTACTAACGGCGTATAATGTCTATTTTACAATCAATAGATAACAATCATCATTCAAACATACAATTAAGAATTTTAAATCTAACTATTTAAAATTAAAATCAAAACCGATTCGATTGAGTGAGAAGTTCTCACCTTGATTTCTATTCAGTTTTTTTCAGCTTTTATTTCGAATAAAATTAAACACGCGTTTAATTTTACCCGAAATTCCCACTAACTCCAAACGACTCCAATCCAGTTCCATAGCGTAGTGTTCGTCCATACGAACGCAACGCAACTTGTTTCGTGCGATTTCGACCTCTTATGAAAGAGATACATCATTTTAAAATTTACACAAATTAAAATATAATAATTTTACAAATTTCTTTTATATTCTTAAACCTAGAAAATCCTAGCCGTGTGATCCCCAACCTACAAATCACGGCCGCACCCTCCAACCTTCTCCCTTACGCGTTCGCAAGCTCCAGACAACGAACGTAAAAAAAACCCATCAAGGCCGCCCCTTGGGGTTTGAAATCGCCACCAACACACTCCGTTCAAGATGATCGGCCACCACCTTTCGAACGCCCATAATGAGGGCTACCCACGCATACAACCTTGTTGAACTCGGTCGAGTATTCCCCCTAGAAACGCGTGCGAATGACCAGAGAATGCGGCCCAAATTCTCCTCCATCGTCGCGCCATACCCCATCATCTCCATATGGATTCAAGCTCCCATCGTGCTCTCCAATTTGTTAGTTGATGACTTTTGCTAATTGTTCACGGATTGGAAGTAATTGAGAGAAGAAAATGGGAAATTTTCGGCCATTGTTTACTATGGAGGCGGCGGCTGTAGTTTGACCTAGGGTTTTGTTTTTCTTTTGCAAATGAAAACATGTAGGTCCTTTTATAGAAAAATACGCGACACTATTCATCCCGGAATTTCCGAACTCCAAATCTCACGCGGTGACCGGCATTTCTAAGGTTTATCCCGAGTTTCGAACACAATGGAACATGTTTTGGAGGCTAATTCGATCATCTGTGTGAGTTACGGTAATAAACGATCAATTTTAAATTAAACCGATTTAAACTAATTTCTAGGCGTTTTGGCTTGCCCCGGACAAACGGTAAATCCGATTGACTTGAAATTTGAAACCATACAATAATATCACATTACGGATCTGATGAAACTAGTTTCGTCGAAATCCGAGACTGTTTGAAAATGACTATTTTAACTCGCCAAATTAATATTGAAACAATTTCGATGTGTTTCGAGCTGCCACGGTCAAACGAAAACTCCGATTGCTACGAAAATTGAAATCCGATAATAAAAAACTATTACGGATCCAATGAAACTAGTTTCGTCCAATTCTAAGACTGTTCAAAAAATGGCTAATTTCACTAGTCGATTAAATATTAAAATATTCAATTTTCACAGATTAACTCTAAATTCAATTTTAAAAGTTCTATAACATCATTCTAACTACAACATGATAAAATAAAATTTTACAAATCAATTTTTATCATATTTAACCCAATTTTCAATTATTTCTGTATTTTCCCATATTAAATTATCGATTTAATTATCCAATTAAATCTAATTATTCGAAATAAAATTATTCGACTTATAAATTTCACTTATTAATATTTAAAATCAATTAAATAATCAATTTTTTTATTAACAAAAATTCTGGGTCGTTACAAAATGCATTGTTTACATCCAATTGCCTAATTTTCCAATTGTTATGCAATGAAGATTTTAGCACTATTCTGATTGTTGTTAGTTTGACGACTAGAGGGAATATTTTTGTAAAATCAAAGCATTGTTGTTGAGTGTAACCCTTTGCTAGAAGTCTTGATTTGTATTTGTAAATTGTACCATTAGGATTTTTCTTGAGTCTAAATGTCCATTTACATCGAGTTATATTTTTATCCATGGAGTAACAAGTTCCCATGTGTTATTTTTCATAAGAGCATTAAATACAGTTTTGGTATAAATATACCACCTTTTGCCTTTGTGATCGTATGGTGTTGAGTTCTTTCAGATATAACATCTTGATTGGGAGTACTTTCAGTGGCCTCTTGCTGTGGACTGGGAGTACTTTCAGATGCAATATCCTGACTGCTACGAGCTTGACTGAGAGACTCCGATGAGGTATCATCTCCATGATCGGTCTGAAGTCTAACATGGTAAATTGTGGAGTTGATCCATCTCAAGTCTTCTCAATAGTTTCTTCATTTTTTTGCAAAGGCACAGCTGGTAAGCATACTCTTGGATTATGTATCTTCGTGTAGTTTTTGCTTCCACACTTGACAATGGAAAGACCTTTTCATTAAATACTACATGCCTTGATATTATAATCTCCATTGTTGTTCAAACATCCGTAACCTTTCTATTTAGTAGCATAATCAATAAAAGTACAAGGTGATGATATAAAATCCAATTTATGTGAGTTGTAAGGTCTTAAACATGGAAAATATAAGAAACCAAATGTTTTTAAATGCTTATAATCAGGCTTTATACTAAATAACCTCTCAATTGAACTTTTATTCTTTAGCACTTTGTTGGTAGTCTATTAATCGGATAGACAACTGTATTGAATGAGTCTAGCTAGAACTTTAGGTTGAGCGAAGCTTGTACAAGTAGTGTAACTCCAATTTCAACTATATGCCTACACTTTCTTTCTACTAATCCATTCTGCTCAGATGTGTAGGGGCATGAGACTATGTGCAGTATTCTGTTCCTTTTAAGGAATTCACTGAGTGGCTTGTATTTTGCTCCACCATAACTGCTTTTCTGCTTGTGTGATGAACTGTATCACTATATTGAGTTTCTAGCTTGGTTAAACAAAGTAAATCCTAGTGCACCTGGAATATGCATCAACAAAAGATATGTAGTATTTAAGACCATAGTAAAAACTGATCGATGCTAGACCCCACAAGTCAGTGGCCACCAATTCCAAAGGTTTATTATACTTGGTTAAAGAATCATAAAAGAAAAGATTATGGCTTTTCCCTAATTGATAGTCTGTACATACATATGGCATATCAATTTTCTTAAAAGGAATTTTACTATCAATTAAAACCTGTTTTACAACATTTGAATTAGGAAGACCTAATCAGTAACGCCACACGTCAAAAATATTTCTCCTTTCTCTCTGAGAAATTATAGACATATTACTGCATAATTCCTTATGTCTTGAATCTTTGTGGTTAGCCAGATTAAACTTGTAAAGCTCTTTGCATGCTTCGCCCTACAAAAGAATTTCTTCAGTCAATATATCTTTAACTAAGTGGTAATTAGGATAATATTCAAAGCACACATTGTTGTCACTTGCAAATTTTTATTAGTACCTTAGGTATTGTTTTTGATGATAACAACTATAGGACATTATATAAAATATAGATACTAATGTTTTATCAAGATATATATATATATATATATATATATAGTGCAAGATATTAGACAGGTATTGATTAAGAAGACCATGCAGTATCAAGATGTCGAGTAGATTCAAGATGTTGATATAAAGTTTCAAGAGTTCAAGAATGAAGACTCATGAATATTGTAGAATTCAAAATTTCTAGATATTCCAGGTAAGTTATAGAGTCATAGAATTTATATTAAAACCTTGATAGCACTTTCTTGATCTCTCTTGTCTTCTCTAATTTTGTTTTACATTATTTTCCAAATATTCTGGTTCTAAATAATCTTTTCAAAATATTTTCAGTCTCTTATACTTATAACAATATTATTTTAATATTTCGAAGTTTATATATATATATATATTTCTATTGGATTTTTGTTTATTCTTTAATAATTTATAACTATATTGATTTTATATATATTATTTACATTCTACTGAGTATTCTGATTAAATCTTTCAAAATTATTATATAAAGTTTTATTAACTTTTAATATGGTTAAAATACGTATAAACTATGTTTAAATGTTTGTACAAAGTATCAAAATATTTTACAAAACTTAAATATTTGCAAAACAATTTTTATTAAGTGATGTTTCAAAAAACAAAGGAATATGTCGACATATCCTCTACAAGTATGTCGACATACTAGCAGTAAATTTCAAATTTCAAATTTTGAAAGGACGTGTCTTTTCACCGTATCTCTTTGCAAACGGACATACCATTGTTTCCCTATATGTACTAGACTTTTAAATGAATTTTCATTAATTACTTTCTTAATTTTCGCTCATCTTTTCACTCTCTTGATTTCTAAAGCAATTTCTATCAAAACTTTGTCAAAATTCAACCAGAATCAAATTCAATCATTACTAGTTTGATTCTCTTTCATATATACTCTTTGATTTCTCTCATATCTCTCAAGATCAAAGTGATATTCAAAAGTTATAGGATCAATTATAATCAAGAACGATGATCTGAGTCTGTAAACTCTATCAAATCATATTCTTATGCCCTATGGTGTGCTTCGCATCCCTGAAATCTAAGTAGTTGCAAGTGTAGCCTGTTTAAATTAATTGGGTGTACTTAATAGCCCGTAAATCTAGTGGGTATGCTTGTGATCCGAATATTAAGTTGCTCTACCTAGGGGTCAGGATTCTAAAGGGTGAATCTTGTAGCCTTAAAATCAAGATTGTATTTGCATTTACTAGTTGAAAAAAAATCCATACAAGGAATTGTACGGGACATGATGTAGATAAGCCAATCCAGTATAAAATCCTAGTGTGTTCTTTCCTTTTTACTTTTACTGCATTTACTTTATTTGTACTTTGATTCTTTTATTGTTAATTCCTTCATTCCAAGTAAAATCTTAAAGAATTTGAATAATATTCATATAATCCATTAAACACTATCCACCCCCCTCTAGTGTTAATTTAACCATAAGAATCCTATTTCGCTGACTCACTTTTGGTATCGGGGCATTGGATTTCAAAATATTCATCATCTAATTTTTAAAAAAGTTTAGTTGGCTACCAACATCGGTAATAGTACTGTTAGTAACACTGTTAATACACTTGTTAGTAACTCATTTGTCGAAGGACAATCCACGACTAGACCTTTATTTTTTTAATGAAAGTAATTACACATATTGTTTATGTAGAATGAAAATTTAATTACATTAAATTGGCTTAGACACTTGGAATATCACACAAACTGAGTACACTAAACCCAAGACAAAATTTACACAGTGGACCTTCGACGAAAAAGCAGTTGCATAAGATAACTTTAAGGCTGTGAGTACATTATTTTGTCTACTAGATAGAAATGAATTTAATAGAGTATCTATATGTATATTTGCATTGGAAATTTGGAGAACTGTGCTAGTTACACATGAAGGGACAAGTTAGGTTAAACAGACTAATATTTCCATGTTAACAGATCAGTTTCAATTATTCAAAATGAGTCCATATCTGATATGTATTGTAGATTCGAAGATATAATGCACTCACTTATTGCACTGGGTAAAAATTTTTTCTGAAGAGGATCAAGTTAGAAAAATCCTCAATTCACTTAATCCTGAATGAGATCAAAAGACTCTTGCAATCGAAAAGGCTAATGACATTAGAACTTTAAAACTTGAAGAGTTAACTGAGAATTTAATTTCTTTGAAGAACAAATGCAGGGCAAGAGAGAAAGTAAAGCAATAGATAAGAAATCTATAGCT
Organism: Allium cepa; assembly: GCA_030765085.1. NCBI lineage: Eukaryota > Viridiplantae > Streptophyta > Magnoliopsida > Asparagales > Amaryllidaceae > Allium > Allium cepa. The sequence goes on from CM060934.1 coordinate 213,047,990, forward strand.
TCTAATGCGATGATAGACAATTTGGATACAGACAATGATGAAGATATTGCTTCATGATAAGGAATTTTAGAAAATTTCTAAAATATAGAAAAATAAACAACTTCAAAAGAAATGACAACAAAAATCCAGGAATGAGAAGTAAAAATGGAAATGGCATTAGTTGTTATAACTGTGATGACACTGGTAATTTAAAACGAGATTATCCACATCTCGATAAACTAAAAGTTACACAAAACACTAATTCATCCACAGAATAGAAAAGAGCATATACTGCATCATTAAACTATTCAAATACATCCTCAAGTGATAATGAATCACATACAGAAATTGCTAACATGTGCTTCACAGCAATACATAATTCAAAACAAAATGGTGATATGGATCAAAAAAACCTACGCATTTAATATATCAAAAGATTTTTAATTTCCTAAATGAATTTTTCTTTTCTTTTGGCTACTTTAATGGCTGTTAGGAATATCCTATAGATTAATAATAATATTTCTTGAATATTGTGTGATTATATTTTAAATATGAATATTTTATATGTTTAATAATAAAATAATAATATAAAATATATTCAAAATTATTTTTTAGTTTTTTCTAAAAATAGAATAAATATAAATAAATATATATAATAAAATATGATATAGTTAAACAAAAATCATTTTTAACTTCGACCTATATGTCGACATACTCCACGAGCATATGTCGACAAAAGCAGACAGAATTCGAATTTTTCCTCCATCTTTTCACCAACTCCTATGTCTTGAAAAGGAGCCTTTTGAAATGGAGCCTTTTGACCGAAGAACATGTCCATTGATTCTCTTTTTACTTAATCTATCTCCATCCACTCATTTTCCCCTTTCATTTTCAAATTCAAAAGTCATAAACTCTCTTATTTCTTCAAACTATTCTTCAATGGCATTCTCAAACAATACTAAGGTGACCATGAGGTTTTTTAAGAAAGTAAAAGAATATCTTTTCAATGATCAAGAAGCCATTCAAGCCTATATAAAGTATTTATCCTGGAAAAGTCTTTCTCGAAAGATTTGCTACTTTTATTGATTTTCCTACTTGTGACCTTTTCAATCTTTGTTTGCAAAATGAAATTCTTGGTTTAATCGATGCTTCTCAAAATGATTTTGTTTATTATCCAAAATTAGTAAAAATGTTTTATGCAAATTTAAGAGGAAAGTTTTGTGATGGTAGAGAAGGAGAAGTTTTGAGTAGTGTTAAAGGGACACAAATTGTTTTAAATTGTAAACTTTTGGGTTACATTCTTGGATGCAAATCTAGTGGAATAGACCTTTCATCTTTTCAAATTGATTTTCAAAATCATGAAGCAATTCATGATATATTTTCGAAAGTGATGAAGATTTTGAATTCAAAAACAAAAACTCATGTCCAAAAGCAAGAATTTTAAGCCTTCTTTTGCAACAAAGTATCACTCCTAGAATGGATAATTATTATAATAACTCGACACAAAAAGTTTTCAAAGCTCTTTTCGCAATTTATGGTCAATACGGCGTAAATTGGTCTCAAGTCATTTTGGGTGAACTTTTTCCTAATAATCTTTCAAAACATGAAAGTGCACTATTGCGTGGTGTGTATCTTACTCGTGTTTTCAGTTACTTTGGTGTTGACCTTAATGGAGAGGAAACAATTTGTCGAACAACATTTGATAAAGCCAACATTTCACTTACGCATATTTCACCATTTTTCGAGCCTTATGAAACTCTCATGGAAAAGGAAAAAAGGTTGGCTTGGGAAGAAGAGCATGAAATAAGAGAAGAGGAGGAAGAGGAAGAGGAAAGAGATGAAATGGAAGTTGAGGAGGAGGAACAAGAAGAGAAGGAAGATACTTCTTTAGAAAGTATCAATATGCCACCAAATCCATCCAACAAAGATCTTTTCAAAAACCAAGAGAAGATCATCCATAACCAAAGGAAGCTTAAGAAATCATTTTCAAAGAAATTTACTTCAGTTTCCAACAAAATGATAAAATCTTTTGAAAGATCATCCACAAACTTGGTAGTTCTTCTTCACCTTCATCTGTATCTTTCCAGTTGTTTAAACTATCTTGTATTTGGATTTCTAGTTTTAGTTTATGTTGAACCTTATGTATCTTTTCATTTCTTTGTGTTTTATGTAATCTCTATCAAAGTATTAATGAAAAATTTATTTCCTTGCCACAATACATTGTTTATCATCTTTGAAAAATAGAAAAGTACAATAGTATATGCTAAATACATTAGAATGTCAAAACATAGTGGTTTTGAATTTTTTTACATATATATTGATACACCCTAGTTATGTATATCGACATACAATGGTAATTTTTCAAAAAAAATTTAATTTTGAAAATCGAATAAGCAGCAAATACCTACTCACTTCCAACGAATTTCCACCCCTTTAAATATCTGTTGAGGCTAGAGAATTATTATTTTTACTCCCTTTCTTCTTCCTTTGCATTCATAAAGTCTAAAAATAAAATAATGGCTTCTCCTATCCAAAAACTAATCGAAAACCTCGATCATACTCTTGAATCATTCAAGAACATTTCTACTTTCATTCTTAGAAACTAGTGGCACTTAGAATTAAGTCAAATGCAGATGATCAAGGAGCAAGAAAGGCATTTCGATGCGATCGATGGATGATATTTGCCTTAAACAAAGAAGAACCAACCACTAATCCAAAGTATACCATCAACAAAGATGATGAAGATTGGGATGCTATCAAAGTGGATCCAATCTTTGGCACTGATGGATGAGTTTAAGTTCCTCGAAATATCTAGTTTAAAAAGGTTTGGTTGTATATAAATAATAATATTTGGTTTGGATTTGATTAGTTTTGATTTGTGTGAATTTTTCGATTGCATGTTATATAAACTTTGTTTGATTGGATGAATATTTGGGTTGATTATTTTATGATAAACTAATTTTACATATCACTTATTGTTTTTATATATATATTTTCCCATCATCATTATATATTTTTAAATTCATAGTAATACATATTGATGAGTAATTTATTTAGGAAAGTTAGCATTAGAATTAGAGAAAAAGTCAGTGTTAGAATTATAGTTTTAGGAGGTTATTTTTTTTTGATGACAAATGGGGAGAAATATACAAAATCTAGGCATAGAATAAGGGGGAGTTTTGTAACTCAGGGGGAGATATATTATATTTTATATACAGAGTTGTCATCATCAAAAAGGAGGAGATTGTTAGCGCCTTAGGTATTGGTTCTGATGTAACAACTATAAAACATTATATAAATATAGATACTAATGTTTTGTCAAAATATATATATATATATAGTATATAGTGTAGGATATTAGACATGTATTGATTAATAAGACTGTACAATATCAAGATGTTGATATCAAGATGTTAATATCAAGATACTAATGATTATTTAAGATGCTGATATAAAGTTTCAAGAGTTCAAGAATGAAGACTCATGAGTATTGAAGAGTTCGAGATTTCAAGATATTCTAGATAAGTTATAGAGTCATGGAATTTATGTTCAAACCTTGATAGCACTTTCCCGATCTCTCTCGTCTTCTCTAATTTTATTTTAAATTATTTTTCAAATATTCTGGTTTTAAATAATCATTTCAAAATATTTCCACAAATGATTTTCAATCTCCTATACTTATAAAGATATTATTTTAATATTTTTAAGTTTATAAATATATTGAATTTTTGTTTATAGTTAAATAATTTATACCTATACTGATTATATATAAGTTTATTATTTACAGTTTATTGAATATTATTATTGAATCTGCAAAAATTATATTATAAAGTTTTATTAAGTTTTAGTATGATTAAAATATATAGAAACTATGTTTAAATGTTTGTACAAAGTTTCAAAATATTTTACAAAACTTAATATTTTCAAAACAATTTTTATTAAGTGATTTTCCAAATACAAAGTGATATGTCGACATATCTACTGCAAGTATGTCGACAGACTAACCACAAATTTCAAATTTCAAATTTTAAAAGGAATGGTCCTTTCATCATATCTCTTTGCGAATGGACATTGTCGTTGTTTCCATATATATTCACCAGACTTGCAAACGAATTTTCATTAACTACTTTCTTATTTTCTCTCTCCTCTTTTCATTCTCTTGATTTCTAAAGCAATTTCTATCAAAAATCTGTCAAAATTCAACCAAAATCAAATTCAGTTATTACTAGTTTGATTCTCTTTCATATACTCTATGATTTCTCTCATCTCTCCCAAGATCAAAGTGCTATTCAAGAGTTATAAAATAAATTGTAATCAAGAACGAAGATTTGAGTCTGTTAACTCTAGAAAATCATACTCTTAACTCTATGGTGTGCTTGGTATCATCGTAATACGAGTAGGTTTAGTTGTAGCTTGTTTAACTCAATTGGGTGTGCTTAATAGTCCGTAAATCTATTGGGTGTGCCAGTGGCCCAAAAATCAAGTAGCTCTACCCAGAGGTCGAGGTTTTGGAGGATGTGTCCTGTAGTCTTGAAATCGAGATTGTATTTGCATTTACTAGTTGAAAAGAAATCCATACAAGGAATTATGCGGGACTGGATGTAGGGTAGCTCCAAAACATTATAAAATCCTGATGTGTTCTTTTCTTTTTACGTTTATTGCATTTACTTTTATCTATACTTTGATAGTGTGGTTGTTAATGCCATCGTTCTAAGTAAAATCTTAAAGAATTTGAATAATATCCATATAATCCATTAAACACTATTCACTCCCCCTTTGGTGTTTATTTAGCCTTAATATCTCTATTTTGCTAACTCACATTTGGTATCAGAGCATTGGTTTTCAAAGTATTCATCATCTGATTTTCGAAAAAGTTAAAATGGCAACCAACACCGGTAATAGTACTGTTAGTAACACTGTCAATACACTTGTTATTAACTGATTTGTCGGATAACAATCCACTGCTATACCTCCACATTTTAATAGCAGTAATTACACATATTGGTCATGTAAAATGAAAATTTATTTACAATCAATTGGTTTAGACACTTAGAATATCACACAAACTAAGTACATCGAACCGAGACAAATTGTGCATAGTGGACTACTGACCAAAAAGAAGGTGCACAAAGTAACTATAAGGCTATGAATATATTATTTTGTTCACTTAACATAAATGAATTTAATAAAGTATATATATGTAAATCTGTATGTGAATTTTGGAGAACTTTGCAATTTACACATGAGGGGACAAGTAATGTTGTAACGACCTAGAATTAACCGCTATTTAAGTGGATATTTAATTATATTTTTAAATAATTAATAAATGGATTTTTATTAAAAAATAAAAATATTTTAAATAATAATAAATGATGATGAAATAATTTTCAAATATTTTTTACCAATATATATAGTTTATAGAGAAATTGAAAATATGACCAGAAATTATTTTTCGAAATATTGATTTTACATTTGTTCAAAGTTATTCAAAATTCCATAACACTATTTTAAATGCACATGCACACTTTGTAAACCATTTTAACATTGTGTGTACACGAACATATACATGTGCATATTAGCTCACTTAAGTATATAAACATGTAAGTTAAAAGAAGATTTTATTTAGTAAAAATATATATACACAACATACAAAAGAATACACTTTTTCAACACAAGTATAAAAGCATGGCATGAATAGTGGGAAGAAAGGGGGGCGGAAATGATGAAGGAGAGGGAGTGGTAATGCATGCGTGCGTATCTATTTATTATAAGTAATTACATATTTTTAAATAATTACCTAAGCATATATATATATCCCTTAACCTTCATGTTCTCATTTTTACAGCCTTCTTCTTCATTTCAAAATTTCTAAGAAGCTTAAGTAAACATATCCATAGCCTCTCTTCATATTCTCCAGTTTGAAAAAAAACTACTTCTTTCCACTTAAAACAATTCCAATTCTTGCTAAACCAAATCTACATATATTACAACACCTCCTCTTCCAAGTTGCAAGCCATAATTCCTAAAAAGACATGAGGGCTAAGCCCAAAATTCCCATGGCCAAGTCCAACTAGCCTTGGCTGAGCTCATTTTGAGTGTTCGAGCAATCAAAAGTTTCAAATTTTGCAATATCCTAAGTTGTTTTTAAGTTTTGGAAAAAGTTCGTCTTGATTTAATAAAGTTTCAATGAGTAAAAAATATGTTTTTTTAAAATGAATATGACTTAATTTTGATAAACTATGTGTTGTGAAATTATAGTGTTGATTGTATTGAAATATCATGTTGTTATGATGACATGTAATTATAAGTTGTGTATGAACTTGGATTTTGTGATTTGGATGGTAAATGATATGTTTGGATATGTATATGTGAATGGTTGGTTATGATATGATGGTAGTGTGTTTATGAAACAAAACCAAGTGCATGTGATGTAAGTGTTATGAAGTTAGCACGTTGAAAAGTCGCAAAATACTTGAGATCCGATTTGAAAACAAAAGCACTTTTATCAAGTTTTGGAATTTTGAAAATGTTTTCCAAGTTTTCACCTTTGTTTTTAAGTTTTATAAAAACTTGTCCATTTGTGTTTTTAAATATATAACAGCTAGAGTTAAAGTGATTTTTCATCTAGAAATCAATTCTAGCGAACTGCGCTCATAGCGATAGTCGCTATGGATGTAGTTCGTAAAATTTCACGATTTCAAGTGTTAAGTATTTTCTTTTGGATTGTTTTTTTGAAAAATCATTTCAAATTAATTAAGTAAGTCAAAATCTTAATTTTTAATTATTTAATAATTATTTATTTAATTTATTAATTAGATAATTATTATTTAATTAATTAAGTAATTAGGTTAAATAATTAGAGTTTAAAATTTTATTAACTACGTTAAATATTTTTAATTAAGTTTTAAAATGTGATTAATTAAGATAAAAGGGAATTAATTTTTATCTGTTATCCTGCTTTTTCGCAAAGCCGTGATACCAAAAGATCGGTCAAAAACAAAAGACAGTTCGTCTCAGAGATTGGTTGTACTTCACTTCGCTATGGATATCGATGAATTTTGTCCGAGCCCGGATCAGGCTACAATTGATAGTACATGACAAGAAAGACCATGAAATCCAGTGTTCCAAATTTCAGGTTAATCGGAGTTCGTATGAACGAGATATGATCGATGCAAGTTAGCCAAAGTATGTCGTTCGAACCCATCAAAAAGTTGAGGAGATGCTCATTTCGAACCCATAGGATTCGTATCCATCATTTTCTGTCAAGTTCGAATCCATCGGGCTCCATGTACTTCGAATCGATCGCATTCGAATCGATCAGCAGGATAGTGATCACTTCGAATCGATCGGTTCGAATCCATCAGATGGGCATCCCCTCAGCACGTTTGTATCCATGCTAGAGCACTGTTTCTTATCCATCGAGTCCAGAGCACTTCGAATCCATCACCATCAGTATGCCCTACTTCGAATCGATCGGTCTCGTGCCCAATCACTGCTTCGTATCGATCGTCTTCGCATCCATCAGATTCGAATCCATGAACAATCACTCGTTTGTGTCCACCAAGTCAACTAGCTTGGATGACGTGTCATTCAACGATACAAATGAGGCGAAGATCATGGATGCGAAGCGGTCGACTCAGAGAAAAAATAGGATCGATGCGAGGAGTGCGCGCCATGTCGCCAAAGAACCACGTGATTGATCGAGTCGAAGGGAGTGGATTCGAACCAATGGATTCGAACGCAACAGCCCTCACGAAAAACCACAACTTGAATCGATCATATCTCCTAAACCACTGATCCAAATGCAACGAAATTTTCACAGTAGCTTCCATACAAGGTAAAGATTGTTCCTGCTAAGTTTCAGCTCGATTGGATCATTTTTTGATGGATTCGAAATCACTTCGTATCGATCTCAGATCGAGTCGAAACTTGGTGGGGCCGGTCGCGTGGGCCCACTCACGTGCCATAAAAAGTCTCCCTAAGTTTGAGCGAGATCTGGGACTCCTACGCCTATAAATAGCACCCTAAAGGCTTCAGAAAAGGGGAGCTTCGGCCATTTAACGTCCAGACTCTGTCGGATTCAGTTCTACGTCTTTCTATCATCATTGTAATCAAGTATTTGAGCTACAACTTGCTGTAATTCGCTGTAATCGATTGAAATCATCAAGTGAATCAATAAAGACATAAGCTTCAAAGTGGACATAGGAAAGATCGCCGAACCACTATAAATCCTGTGTTCGCAATTGTTATTTGTGAATTATTATGATTGTTATTGCTTAGATCTGAGTTCTATATTGATTATTGCTGATTTGTGTGCATAAACGGGTGCTTTCACGATATTGGGTGTTTGTGGACAATTTTGACGCGAACACTTTGGTGCTTTCACTGAGAAAGGCTGATTCAGGATAAGTTGAATTTGAAGACTTAAGAATTTAGATCTAAGAACCATGACGAGACAAACAAGTAAGAGACAAAGGCCAGAGAGAAGTGAACACCAAGGAAGTCAAGAGGCTCCTTCAGGAGCAAATCAAGCGTCGATCTTCATCACTAGGGACGAGATGGAGACAATGATGAAGAAACAAGAGAGTTGATTCAGAGTTTATTTCAACAGATAGGACAACTTGGAGCACAGAATAGAGAAGCGGATGGAGTCCAGAACGGAGCAGGACCATCCGGCATAGCACCTGGATTGGGAGGCACACCCATGGAGAACGTTGATCCAATTTCAGAGAGAGAGGAGCATCTGCGCAACCTGGGAGTAGTAGAGGAGTGAACGCTCAATCAAGGAGGCAGATCCCAGAGTTCCCTCGTGAACTCGGGGGGCAGGTTGAAAGTGATGAACGAAGATTACATCTTGGAGACAACGACAAGTTGGCAGAGATGGTTAGGCAAGCTATGAGAGGCGGCTTGGTGAACAAAGTCTAGAGGATGTTAATAGGAGTCCTTTTACTCCAGCAATCAGACGAGCTAGGAACCCATTGGATTTCAAGTTACCATCGTTGGACATGTATAACGGGAGAACGGACCCCACGGTTCATCTGACAAAGTATATGAGGCATATGGAAGTGCTGGGGGCATCAGAGGAGGTTATGGTCCGGTGCTTTCCATTGTACTTGGCGGATATTGCAGCGTCATGGTTCAGGCAACTAGAGAGTGGATCTATCGGAACATGGAATGATTTAACTGAGAGATTTATGAGGCAATTCAGGGTTCACATTATAAGACCCAAGAATGTGATGACTTTGGCAACCCTAAAGCAGAAAGCCGGAGAGACATTGAGGATTTATCTAACGCGATTCAATGCAGCAGCAGCTTCGGTGGATCGAGCAGATCCATCTATGGTGGTGATGGCTGCTGTGTCCGGGGTAGCTGACGGCACAGAGTTCAAAAATTCGTTGACTAAAGATCCACCTACGGATCTAGGAGAATTCTACGACGAGGCAGAAAAGTTTTACGATTAGAGGATGCGAATGCAGAAAGAGAAGAAGAGAGGGAATAGAAATTTATGCGCTTAAAGACAAAAAGCACTCGAAAAGGACTCAGGCAAGGGTAAAGGAAAACGAAAGGCTGAGGATAGTGGTAACGGTCAAAGCGACTGCGGAGAGAGGCACGATTCACCACCTATTCAGAGCTGAATGAGAGTTTGGAGCGAATCTACTGAGATACACGAGAGCAAATTCCATACCGTAGGCCAATACGTAGGGACCCCACTGTTGACGAGAGAAAATCAGACAGATATTGCTTATTCCACGAACTGAACGGTCATAACACTAACGACTGTAGGCATCTAAAGGATGAGGTAGAAGGGCACATCAGGAATGGTATGCTGCTTCAGTATGTGAGGAGACGAGCTCCAGCGGTAGAGCCAGAGCGGCCACCGTCTACATTAGCTAGGGGTGACCCTGAACCAGGACATCGTATGGTTATCAATTAATTGAAATAACGATGAACAAGTAGTAAACCCCTCACTAACGTGGGTTAGTCATTTACACATGTACGAGATCACGAACGGTCCACAGGCAAGCTCTGAATGGCTTTTGTTTCGTTTTGATTTGAACATTTAGACTTTGTTTATTTGGACATTTCTATTTTAAAACTCATCAGTTGAATGGATATTTGATTCGGATAATTCTGAAATGGCTAAGCCACTTACACATGTACGGGGTCACGAACGGTCCTTAGGCATGCTCTGAGATGGCGATATGCCCTGACAAATGATCCAGGGACCCACTCGAACGTGAACATGGTGTCAACAATACCAAGCCCCCCCGGACACACTTAGTCGCCTCCAATAGGCACACAAACAATCCAGGAACTCACCCGAATGTGACCCTGGCATCGATAATACCAAGCCTTCCCGGGTATACTTTCTCGCCTTGAACGGCACCCGACCTCGAACGGTCATAACTCGCCTCGAACAGCACCCGACCTCGAACGGTCACAACTCTCCCCGAACGGCACCCGACCTCGAACGGTCACAACTCACCTCGAACGGCACAACTCACCTCACCTCAAATGGCTCGATCATGAACGGTCGTCATTTGAGGTCCGCCACCTTACCGCGCACGGTCGCACTTCACCTCAAGTGGCTCGATCCCGAACGATCGTCATTTGAAGTTAGGCGCTTGACCATGAACGGTCGCACTTCATCCCAAATATCTCGATCCCGAACGATCGTCATTTGAGGTCACATAAAACTGTAAATTCCTTTGCAGGACATCAACAGGATATGAACATCCAGCTTATGGCATTACAAAACACGCCTTCCTACCGCAAGGCATATTTTGGGGGGCAAATGTTATCCCGCTTTTTGGCAAAGCCGTGATACCAAAAGATCGGTCAAAAACAAAAGACAGTTCGTCTCAGAGATTGGTTGTACTTCACTTCGCTATGGATATCGATGAATTTTTTCCGAGCCCGGATCAGGCTACAATTGATAGGTCATGACAAGCAAGACCATGAAAGCCAGTGTTCCAAATTTCAGGTTAATCGGAGGTCGTACGAACGAGATATGATCGATGCAAGTTAGCCAAAGTATGTCGTTCGGACCCATCAAAAAGTTGAGGAGATGCTCATTTCGAACCCATAGGATTCGTATCCATCACTGTCTGTCAAGTTCGAATCCATCAGGCTCCATGTACTTCGAATCGATCATATTCGAATCGATCAGCAGGATATTGATCACTTCGAATCGATCGGCTCGAATCCATCATATGGGCATCCCCTCAGCACGTTCGTATCCATGCTAGAACACTGTTTCGTATCCATCGAGTCCAGAGCACTTCGAATCCATCACCATCAGTATGCCCTACTTTGAATCGATCGGTCTCGTGCCCAAGCACTACTTCGTATCGATCGTCTTCGCATCCATCAGATTCGAATCCATGAAAAATCACTCGTTCGTGTCCACCAAGTCAACTAGCTTGGATGACGTGTCATTCAACGATACAAACAAGGCGAAGATCATAGATGCGAAGCGGTCGACTTGGAGAAAAAAATAGGATCGATGCGAGGAGTGCACGCCACGTCACCAAAGAACCACGTGACCGATCGAGTCGAAGGGAGTGGATTCGAACCAATGGATTCGAACGCAACAGCCCTCACGAAAAACCACAACTTGAATCGATCATATCTCCTAAACCACTGATCCAAATGCAACGAAATTTTCACAGTAGCTTCCATACAAGGTAAAGATTGTTCCTGCTAAGTTTCAGCTCGATTGGATCATTTTTTGATGGATTCGAAATCACTTCGTATCGATTCGAAACTTGGTGGGGTCAGTCGCGTGGGCCCACTCACGTGCCAGAAAATGTCTCCCTAAGTTTGAGCGAGATCTGAGCCTCCTACGCCTATAAATAGCACCCTGAAGGCTTCAGAAAAGGGGAGCTTCGGCCATTTAACATCCAGACTCTGTCGGATTCAGTTCTACGTCTTTCTATCATCATTGTAATCAAGTATTAGAGCTACAACTTGCTATAATTCGCTGTAATCGATTGAAATCATCAAGTGAATCAATAAAGACATAAGCTTCAAAGTGGACGTAGGCATGATCGCCGAACCACTATAAATCCTGTGTTTGCAATCGTTATTTGTGAATTATTATGATTGTTATTGCTTAGATCTGAGTTCTATATTGATTGTTGCTGATTTGTGTGCATAAACGGGTGCTTTCACGATATTGGGTGTTTGTGGACAATTTTGACGCAAACATTATCTAATCAAGCTTATTTTATTGAATTATTTAATTAGAGTTAGTTATGTTATTGATCATTAAAGGTTAATTATGTACTTAATTTGGGTTTAATTCTTAAATGAATGTTATTTAATCAAAGTTTAATTATAGATAAATTTAAGGTCATTAATCATTTAATTTTGATTAAATTAAGATTTATTAAAGTTTAATTGAGTTGTAAACTATGATTTAATCAAGGTTTATTTATTTAAAAGTTTCTTTAAAAACTCTATCGGCTATTTATTTTTAACCAACTTTCTTGTTTAAGTAAATTGTTTTAAACCAAAAGATCTCTTGTCCATGTTATTAAATAGCCAAATGAATTAAAGTAGTTGTAATAAAACGATAATGTGTTTTATTGGAAGTAAGTTGACTTGTACTTATCGCAAATACCACACTTTGAGAACATAATGAATATAAAGGGGTTAATTCTGATAAGTGGTTCATGCTAATATAAGCATATGGAACATGTGTTCATATGTAAATCTTACATCCTGATAGCCGAATGGTCCACTATAAACAACTTGACCTTTTAAATTATCGAATGTTAGTTTTGAGAGACCGGGATCGGATATTAATTGTTATCTAAAACCACTTTGGACCAACGTAAGCATTTTAATTGGAAATAGTAAAGGAAAGGTCCAACATACAGACTTGAAGCGCAAGGGCAATTTACTACTTACCACGAGGGTGATTCCAAAAAAGGAGTTGTGGAAATAACGCCTTCTCTTCGTTCATCTCTTAAATGACTTGCATGGATGAATGCTGACATCTTTTCAACATATGAAAGGTGATGTAGCATTTTAAGTGGCAGTGCTTTAGTAAAGGTAAACGTAGCCTCAGGCCTCATCAACCGAAAATGACCAAAACATGGTATGCAGTAGGGCTATGTGGGTCGCTGCCATCAGGGTATGCCATCACCATATCTAGAATCGATATTTGACCCATTTTGTATGCTCTGGTACGGTTGCAGATCCCAACCATAGTGGTAGTTTTTTCGGTACTACTAGTCAAGTGGAAGGCTGGTTCTGTGTAGCAGGGGTATTGTAACATCCCCTATCTAGAGACCTAAAGCTAAGCGCTATAGATACTGCAGTCATCTATAGTATTAACTTCCGACGACTAAATATGGCTATGTTAGTGGCATCTATAATATCAGAAGCATTTGAATATGAAACAAAACACAGATTTCAAAATAGAATTTTCCATTACATTTCAAAACTCATGCTCCATATTCATATTACATAATCCCATATCATTTCCCAGGTAAAGATTAATTATAGTCGGTACAAAACTACGCTAAGAGTGACATATGACGATGCCCGTTGGTTGATCAAAGAAATATAGTCATATCTGACTTAATATACGCAGCATAATAAAAACAAAATGAAACTGCAAATTCTAATTAGCTATCCGTCAGCCACCTGGTCGTCTCTGGAAGCCATTTTCGCTAAAAGACTAAATTCTGAAAACCTTAACCCTCAGCCTACTCAAATCAAATTTTAAGCACTCGAGAGTTTAAGGGGGAACAAAAACTTCGAGTCAGACATAAAGCCTAGTGTGAATAATTCTGTTACATCTCGCTTTACTGATATTAAGTGAAACTACGTAGCTTAGCGGAATGGGATTTCCCTCATTAATATCCTCTTTTAAACATATATTTTGCAAATCCTTTCCTGCAACCAAACTGATTATATCAAAAAAGCAATATCCTTTATACTAATAAATGGACTATCTGTCCAAAAATAGGTAATAAGTAGACAATCTGTCCATAACATAATAACAAGGTCTGTTATGCTACAAATGGACTATTTGTCCATACAACTGGGCTGACTGCCCGTAAACTAGACTGCCCGAATCAAAATAGACTAACTATCCGAATTATTTTCTTAAGGTTAACTACCCTTTAAATTTTCCTTGAAAACCTTTTCAAAATGATTCAGTCCTTCAAATCATACATATACAAGGAAAATATATCTTTAGCTTTACTCTAAGCTATTATTACCATGTCATATATACCTTACTCAAAATAATGTTGATGAGATTTAACGAGGATTAAGTATACTTCCAAAGCAAGTTAAAACCCTTTTTAACATGAAAACACTTGGGCTATATTTCCTATTTAATATATTCGAAACCTTTGTTTAAAACCTTTAGAAAACCCTATCGAAACTGTTGAAGGTAACCCCCTTCGAAACCATTGAAAGACCCTTTTGAAACCATTAAATATTACCTACCTTTCAACCTTAGGGAACCACCCCTTTCGAAACCTTTCATTAAAACCTTTCGAAATAGTCAAAACACAATCCTTTTAAAAGCACTTTGGGTTTAATTTAAAACATGTGGAAACCTTTCAAAACCTTTGAAAAACATCTTGGTCGAAACCATTTATTCTTAGCAAACATTGCGGCTTCTTAGCAAACACTACGACTGCTCCCCAAGGAGAACTACTCGGCCTGATAAAATTCTTGCTTTCTAAATCCACTAACTACAACTTCAACTCTCTCATCTCTATAGGGGTCATCCTACTTCGTGGTCTGCTTACTGCTTCTGCTCCTGGAACTAATCTATCCGAAACTCAATAGCTCATTTTGGTGGCAATCTAACTACAGGCTAAAAAACATCCGTGAAATTTCTAACCACGAAGACACGACTCAACTCATCTTTCGATTCCATAACACCCAGCAAAGCATACATCTCACCATAAGAACATTCTATGGTATAAACTATCCGATCACTACACTCTGGGGGTCTAAGCAATATTTTCCTATTCTGGAAAAATATCCTAGCATCGTACTCACTAAACCAATCCATCCCAAGAATAATTCCGAACCCCACAAAATCAAACACATGCAAACTGCAAATAAAATTATAACCTAACAGGTCATATCTCAACCCTAGAGTTGCATACCCTCCTATTGGATTTGCAACCCGTAAGGAAGTAACTAAATAAGTCGGTTCTAGGTTAAGCTTATCTATCAAACATCTAGATATAAAAGAATGCGGTGCACCAGTATCAAATAGAACGTTAATAGACATACCATGAATCTAAAGGGTACCTCCCAAAACCACTTTCCCTTTTTCTTGAGCTGTTATTTTGAAGCAGCAGGCTCAAATGCATATACCTTGCCCTTACCATCCTTTGCGGGGACCTTGCACTGGCTCTTATAATGGCCAATTTGGTCACATTAAAACATCAGACACTCTTCTTTCCAGCCACCTCCTTAGCCTTCCCAACACGACACTCATTAGCAAAGTGCCCCCTTCTTGTCACACTTGAAACAGACAATCTTAGACTTCCCCTTCTTAGCTGCTCCATCCATCTGAGCACCTTTCTTAGAAAAGAACTTCATCTTTTAATTCTGCCCAACATGGACTTCCTTAGCCTTACTATTCTTTAGAGAATCAAGAATCTCCTCATGCCTTAAGGCCATCTCCATTACAAAGTTAGAAGGATCTCTAATATGAGGTAATGTGGCCCTAGCTAACTCAGGCTTCAACCCCGATAAACTTCTCGTTCCTCTTCATTACTATATCCACTGAAGCATAACCATATTGGGCAAATTCCTCAAACTTTCTAGCATATTCCAAAACTGGCAACTCCTCCTACTCTAACTCAGCAAACTTCCTGTTCAGAGCAAACTGGGCCACTGCAAACATAAACCTCTCCTGGAACCTTCTCTTGAAATCTATCCATGACAAAGTTTCCTCGTCCACACCAGCCATCACACTGTTCCACCAAAACAATGCGACTCCTTGAAGCTGTCTGGATGCCAACCTACTCTTTTGCTCATTATTAAGCCCCAAGTTTGCAAAGATTCTCTCACAGTGCAACAATCAATCTTCCACTTATATAGCAACTTCTGTCCCCAGGAAAGGCTTCCTCCAAGCTTAGCGTAATCTCCGCTCAGCTTAGCATAATGGTTAACAGACGGAACTTTCGAAACTCCTACCCCTGCAGCATTTCCACCAACCGTTCCAGCTGCAACTCCATCTTGCATCATACTCACAAAAAACTGTTACATTGCTTCCATGTCCACTCGTAGGACTCCAGCACCTACATTCTCTCCTCGTGCCTTACCTTGGGTCCTCCTTGTACTAGGTTTGGCATTTCCTTCGGTGCCTTCCCCTTCTGAGTCAACTCTTCCTTTTCTACCTTCCATATCTGTATTCAAACCTTATGAGATATAGAAGAGACTGGAGTTAAAGTGTATGCTTATATATAACAAATACAAGTATGTTACTCTAGCGTTACCCTATATCCCAACCTTACTCTAATTCCTTAGGATTATGTTTTAAAAACCATTTTTGGTTTAAAGTTTTTTCACAAACTATGCTCTGATACCAAGCTACAGTATGCCTTATCTAGAGGCCTAAAGCTAAGCGCTACAGATACTACAATCATCTATAGTATTAACTTTAGACGACTAAATACGGCTATGTTAATGGTATCTATAATATAAGAAGCATTAGAATATGAAACAAAACACAGATTTCAAAATAGAATTTTCCATTACATTTCAAAACACATGTTCCATAATCATACTACATAATCCTATATTGTTTCCTAGGTGAGGATTAATTATAATCATTACAAAATTACGCCAAGAGTGACATATGATGATGCCTCTTTGGTTGATCAAAGCAATATAGTCATATTTGACTTAATATACACGGTGGAATCAAAACAAAAAGAAAATGCAAATCCTAATTAGCTATCCATTAGCCACTTGCTCATCTCCGGGAGCTTTATTCATCAAAAAGACTTAAACCTGAAAACCTTAACCCTCAGCCTACTCAAACCAAATTTGAGTACCAGAGAGTTTAAGGGGAAATAAAAACTTTGAGTCTGACAAAAACCTGGTGTGAATAATTCTGTTATATCTCGATTTACTAATATTAAGTGAGACCATGCCGCTTAGCGAAACGGGTTTCCCCTCACTAATATCCTCTTTAAAACATATATTTTGCAAATCCTTTCCTGCAACCAAACTGGTTAATCAAACTGATTATATCAAAATAGCAATATCCTTAATGCTAATAAATGGACCATCTATCCAAAAAACAGGTAATAAGTAGACTATCTGTCCACAACATAATAGCAAGGTCCGTTATGCTACAAATGGACTATCTGTCCATACAATTGGGCTAACTGTCAGCAAACTGGACTAACTGTCCGAATCAAAATGGACTAAGTGCCCATATTATTTTGTTAGGTTAACTACCCTTTAAATTTTCCATGAAAACATTTTCAAAAAGATTTAGTCATTCAAATCATACATATACAAGGAAAATATATCTTTAGCTTTATTCTAAGCTATTTTTGCCATGTCATATATACATTACTCAAAATAATGTTGATGAGACTTAATGAGGATTAATTATCCTTCCAAAGCAAGTTAAAACCCTTTTTAACTTGAAAACACTTGGGCTATATTGCCTATTTAATATATTCGAAACCTTTGTTTAAAACCTTTAGACAACCTTTTCGAAACCGTTGTAGGTAACCCCCTCGAAACAATTGAAAGACCCTTACGAAACCATTAAATATTGCCTTTCATTCAACTCTTAAAAACCCTGGGAACCATCCCTTTCGAAACCTTTCATCAAAACCTTTTGAAATAGTCAAAACTCAATCCTTTTGAAGGCACTTTAGTTTAATTTAAAACATGTGGAAACCTTTTGAAACATTTGAAAAACGTCTCGGTCGAAACCATTTGGATTCTACCTTAAAGTAGAGCAAAAGGATCAGAAACCCATTAAAATCGAAAGTGACTGTTTTGAAACCAATTAAAACTATCTCTTTCAAAACCAATTTGGGTTTTACTTTACTTATAGAAAAAGGGTCTTTAAAACATTTAAGTCTAAAACAACTGTTTCAAAACCATTTCCTAAGTAATGAAGTGATGGTGTCCAAACCATTCCTTCGAAAGCATTGGAGTGGTGGCCAAGTTTTTAGAAGACAAAACAACCCTTTCGAAACCATTTGGGTTGAAAGGTAAAAAGGCGGCAACAAAAAGGTACCAACTTAATTGAATGCAATTATTTAAAAATAGACGCGCAACCCCATCAAAACCATTTTCTTTAAATCATTTGACCTAGTCGAAAGCTACTTTGTCGAAAGCTATGTCGTCGAAAGAAATCATGTGTATTTCTTTAACTTAAAACAAAAGACCGCCTCAACCCATTCAGAACCTCTGGTTTCGACTCCTTACCTTCCGCCTACATCAAATTCACTACGTACCAGTAAAATGATACTATGTGCATTGGTTTCGACTGTGTCGGAAGCAAAGATGAGGACGTGGAACCTCGTGCCGACGGTGTCGATACAGTGAAAAACATGTAGCAAATAGTGCTTTCCACCTAACCTGCCTTACGTGTCTAATTATGATTGGTTGCCTCTTTCTTTACCAATAAAAAGTACTGCACTTTTTCAAAAGTGCCGCCCACTTTTCAGGTTTAATAATTTAAATTAATTTTACAAAAAGTCCCTTCTCCTCTTTAAATTATTTAAAACATTTATGTCCTATAGCTTAAATAATTTTATATAACTGTTAAAACACTTAAGAAAAATCTATAAAAATTTCAAAAAATCCCTTTTAGTATGTTTTCCAATATATAAAAATTTCAGACCCTAATCTTTGATTATTTAACTGAAAATAATTATTAACCCAAATTAACTTTTTCTTTACTAGAAAATTCATACCAATTTCCATATAATTTCAGAAAATTTCGAAAATTAAAATCCTCTCCAAAATAATATATATGATGTACATAAAAATTCACAAGGCATTTGGATGTCAATTTATAAGGTTTTCATCTTAAAACATATCATAAAATCAATATGAACATACATAAATCATTAATATGTATATATAATCATTCCATCATTTAGAATCATGGAAAATCAATGCAAAATATTAGGCAATCATCTAAAAACTGAAAATACAATCATAAATGAGATGTAAACATAATTCGCCTTAGCTTTTGAGATTAAAGAGATTGAGATGTGAATCGATTTGATTTGAATTAGCTTCTTCATAGCTTTTCTTCCTCTTTTCCTCGTTAATGGTGGTCGCTTCTTATTTTAAAATTTGAGAATAAAATAAACAGTATAATTTACACGGCCATGGGTTATAGATATATGAATGGTCTCTTTCCTGTTTTACCCTTCCTCCTATTTCATTTTAACTCTTCTTTAGTTCATCTGTTACATGGCACGGATGCCCCTAATTAAAATCAAATCTCAATCCCCTAATTAACACATTATTTTATTTAATTTAGCTAATAAAATATTCTAAATAATGCTATTAATAATCTGGGGTGTTACAGGTACAAGATGTTCTTGTCAGACCCCATGTGTAGTTTATTTAGATGTGCACCTCCGAAAGGTAGTTCCTTACCTGGTCATGTATGGAATCCATTTTCCATTAAGCTCCTTCAATCTTAGTTGCATACC
Source organism: Allium cepa (assembly GCA_030765085.1). Classification (NCBI taxonomy): domain Eukaryota; kingdom Viridiplantae; phylum Streptophyta; class Magnoliopsida; order Asparagales; family Amaryllidaceae; genus Allium; species Allium cepa. Next base: position 213,067,660 of record CM060934.1, read on the forward strand.
TATTATGCTAGAATTTTATTAGTGCAACAATTTCGGCTATGTTCATAATTTACTTGAAAATCCTAGACATTATCATAGTATCACTGGATTTCTATATAAAGTGTTTGGTTATCATAAGTTAAGAACCGGTCTGTGTTTATGTACGGCGTGGTCTTACAAGATACCTTCAATTTTCAAAGCGTTTTATAGAAGTAAAAATTAAGTTGTTTTGAGTTTACTCACACCAGACCCATGTCTAACTTAGATTTTTCTTTTCTTTTCCTAAACTCTTAGGTACTCAAATTTTTATGAGTAGTCAAGTGATCAAGGTTTCTTATGGAAGCATTTTGACGGAGCTGGAGTAGGTAGCTTCACCGTTAGCTGGTTACTATTTTATTCCGCTGTGTTATGTATGATCTATGTATTTTGTATGGTCAGGTAGTTATAACTGTCCAATTAAATGCTGTAATGTGTTGACTCTGATGTATTATTATTATGAAAATGACAATGTAATATCCTATATTATATATTATATGTTGTTCTGATTCATGGTGAGATTCCGTGATTATGTAGTTTCTTCTTATCTTTCTTTTTCTTCTACCCTTAATGGCTCGTCTTTCGATGCAAGAAAGGTGGTCAATACATTTTGGTATCAGAGCTTAGGTTAAGCGAACACCAAGGCTTTGGGTTGAGGTCAACTTCAAGAGTGCGTATTTGTAATTTTTCTTCATATACATATATGTCTTTTATAGATAAATCAGCTTGATAGGTTTAATTAGTACCCTTCTATTAAGATTTATCTCGTCCAAGTACTCTAAGATTATCTGAATATGCTCAGGTAGTAAGACATGAGTAACAAAGGTAGACGAGGTAAGGGAGCGGGTAGCACCACAACTACTAATGTTCGAACCCAAATCCTGGAGGAGTTCAGATTGCCGAAGATGCAGCACCAAAGCAGCCAAGAGTGAACTTCGCTACCTTATGTAAGGTTACTCCAATTTAGGAGGGAAACTATTCAAAACCGAGTCTATCATGGAAGTGCAAGCCTGGTTGCGATCGAGCAAAAATAATTTTTAAAGGTCTTGGTTTATCAGATGAATAGAAAAGGATTTTAGCAGCATGAAAACTGCAAGGGTGAGCAACAGCTTGGTGGGACTCCCTTACTGAAAATGTTCTTGAAGAAGAGTTTCCCTGGGCCAGATTTAAAGAAGTTTTTGAGGACCAACTCTTGCCAACACCAGGAAGGATGAGGATGTACCACAATTTCATAGACTTGAAGCAAGGGGATTTCTCTATAGCAGAATATGAGATGAAGTTCAATGAGTTGCCTTGTTTTGGGTTGGAATTGATCAACACCCATTAAAAAAGAATGAGATGTTTGTTTTGGGTATGAGAGAAGAGTACCATGAGAGAATGACCGATCACTTCAAAGGTACTTTTGTGGATTTAGTTGATATGGCTCTGAGGTACGAGGCCTTGGAAAAAAGGAAACCTACTCCAGTAGCACATAGTGGAAATGCCAAAGGAGGTGGTTCTAATAAGAGAAAGTTTAATCCTAATTGGAAGAACCAAGGAAAGGGAAAGCCTGGCGGAGGGGCTCAAGGAAGTCATTTTAAGGATTTTATTTGCCATAAGTGTCAGTAGAAGGGCCACATCGCAAAATTTTGCATAAATTCTTGGATTCTATAGCAACAACAACATCAAAGTGGACCTATCTCCCCTATGGTCCAGAGGACTCTCTATTTTAATTTCCATCAGCCTAGGCATAAGGTAAAAGACTGTCCACTCATGAAGAAGAAGCAGCAGCCCAAGGTGTACGCCATTAAGAATGAACCGTCGACTTCAACGGATGTGAAGGGAAAAGGCGTTCTTGAAGGTACCTTATCGATTAATAGTATTTTTGTTCGAGCATTATTTGATACTAGTGCTTCTCATAGTTTTATCTCTTATGAATCAGTAGATAAATTTCATCTTATGCCTATTATTGTAGAAAACTATATGTGTGTATCTAACCCCATAGGCGGGGTAACCCATTTGAGTATGATTTGTAAGAATGTGCCAATTTTCTAACTTTCTCAGCACTTTTCTTACGACCCATATTCTAAGACTTTAAAGGATCTGACATATTCTCGGTATGGATTGGTTACCAAAATATGAGGCTGTCTTAAAATGTAGTAAAAGAATCGTATCTTTAGCGACTGATATAGGAAGGAAAGCTAAGGTATCATGTAAGGAACCCAATATTCATATGTGTAGTTTCTTATATGCCCTGGAAGTAGTCAAGGAGATTTTAAGGTCTACTGAAGTTGTTAAGGATATCTCTGAGGTTTTCGAAGAGGTTAAAAGTTTACCCCCGCACCGAGAGATAGAGTTCCGCGTTGAGTTGGTCTTTGGTGCAAGGCTTAAGGTTAAAACTAAGCAAAGAATGGATCTGAGGGAGAGAAGAGTTGGTAAGTCAAACCCACGACCTTTTAAGGAGAGGATTGATTAGACCTAGTCATTTGAGTTGGAGGGTCTATTATGGTGTTTGCAGCTAAGTCTGATGGATCTTTAAGGTTGTGCATGGACTATAGGGAATTGAATAAGCTGACAATCAGGAACAAGTATCCTTAGCCTACATCGATGATCTTTTTGACCAACTTCATGGAGTTACAGTATTTTCTCAGATGGATCTAGCTACTGGATTTCATTAATTGACGATTGCTGAATATAGTATACCCTTAACTACTGTGAGAAGCTTTGATTGTTTCTTTTAGTGGTTGGTTATGCCTTTCGGACTGAGCAATGCACCGGCATATTTTGTAGACCTTATAAACCATATTTTTCAAGATGTTCTTAACAAGTTAATGTTAGTTTTCATTGATGACATCCTTATCTACTTCAAAACGAGGAGGAGCATAAACATCATTCGAAATGGTGTTGGAGGCATTAAGGGGAGATGACCTCAAGGTGAATTTTTCTAAGTGTCGTTTTTGGAAATCAAAGGTAAGATTCTTAGGACATATTGTGAGAGAAGAAGATATTTTAGTGGATCTAGTGAAAGTGGAAGCTGTTAAGGAATGGAAGCAACCGCGGACTCCTACCGAGGTTCGCAGTTTATTAGGTATGGTTGAATACTATAGAAGTTTATTCAAGATTATTCTAAGATTTCCTCCCATTTAACTAAGATGACTAAAAAGGGGGAAAAGTTTGTATGGACTCTAAAGTGTGAAGATTTTGGAATTGAAGAAGAGATTGACCAGTGCATCGATTTTTGCTATTCTAGAAAGAAATAATGGATTCACGGTTTACACAGATGCTCGTAGAGTGGGACTAGGCGTTGTTTTGATGCAACATTGTAGGGTGATTGCATATGCAAGTGGGTAGTTGAAGCCTCATGAGAATAACTATGCTACACATTACCTGGAGTTGCTAGTTGTTATCTTTGCATTGAAAATTTAGAGACACTACTTGCTGGGTAAGGATCCTTCTATTCCTATTAGTTTCTTTCTAATTTTTATAAATTTTAGGAGTAAATTTCTTTCTTTAATTAGGTGAAAAATTCGAGCTCATTGCGGATCATAAATCCCTGAAGTATCTCTTTACTTAGAAGGATCTGAACCTGAGGCAACAGAGGTGGTTAGAGTTTCTAGTGTCTTATAACTTGGATATTCTTTATATGCTAGGAAAGGCTAATGTGGTGGCAGATGCGTTAAGCGTGAATGCCATTTTGACTCTTTTGGAGGTTACCCCAACTCTCCAAGAAAGAATAGCGAGCGAGCAAGATAGAACAAAAGCTTAGTGGCGATCATCTGGAAGGTTGAGGAGGCATAGTGTACAAGATTTAAGATTGATAACCGATGAGTTTTAAGGATTAATGGGCGAATCTGTGTATCGAATGTCACCAGTCTAAGGCAGAAAGTTTTGTCAGAATGCCATTGTTTTAAGTTGAGTATCCATCCAGGAGTCTCAAAGATGCATAGGGACATGAAGCGAATGTTTTAGTGGAAGGGAATGAATAGAGTTATCTCTACATTTGTTAGCAGGTGTTCGTGTTGTCAACAAATCAAAGGTGATCATCAAAAGATAGACAGATTATTACAACTCTTGGAAATACCTAATTGGAAATACCTAATTGGAAATGGAAAATGATATCGATGGTTTTTATCGATGGTTTACCCCGAATTAGAAAAGAAATGAAAGAGTGTGGGTTACTGTGGATCGGCTAACAAAGAGCATGCATTTTATTTTGGTAAAACCAGCAAGAACTGCTGCTTCTTTAGCTGAAATTTTTATAAGAGAGATAGTCAGGTTGCGTGAAGTTCCTATGAGTATTTTAAGTGATCGATACACCATATATACTAGTCAATTTTTGGAAGCATTGCAAACAACTCTAGGAACAAAGTTGAGCTTAAGTATAGCATGCCACCCCTAAATAGACGGATAGATGGAGCAAGTGAATCAGATTCTAGAGGATCTCTTGAGGGTGTGTATTCTGGATTTTGGTGGATCATGGGAGGATCATCTGCATTTAGTTGAGTTCTCCTACAATAATAGTTTCCAAGCAAGCAGAGGATGGCATTGTATGAAGCCCTATATGGATGACCATTCAAGTCACCAGCATGTTGGGTTGAGATGGGAGGTAGATTAGTTCTTGAACTAGGTATGACCTGAGAGGCTACCGAGAAAGTCGCAGTTATTAAGAAAAGAATGAAGGAAGCCTAAGATCGCCAAAAGAGTTATGCGGATAAGAGGCGACAAGAATTGGAATTTATGGTTGGATACTAGGTGCTTGCAAATATTTCATCAATAAGAGGAGCTGTTAGATTTGGAAAAGCTGGAAAGTTAGCTCCAAGGAATGTTTGACCTTTCCATATTCTTGAGAGGATCGGATTGCTTGCTTATAGGGTCGAGTTGCCAGAGAGATTGGGAGGTGTTCATAATGTATTCCGCGTGTCTCATTTGAGAAAATATGTTCATGACCCATCTTTGATTGTGGAGCCATCGATTTAGGAGGAACTTAAGATAGAACTAAATCTGATAATGGTTAGATACCCAATTTATGTTGTGGGTCAGGATGAAAAGAGGTTGTGGAACATGGTGGTGCAACTAGTCAAGATTCAATGGAGTAAGGATCCAAGAGACTGGGCTTGGAAGACGGTGGATCATATGAAAGAAGCCTATCCCGGGTTAATGTTAGGATAGCTAGTTGTAGGTTGTATGTATAATGTATATTTTTTCGCTATGGATGCTTTGTACATGTCTTTGTGTGTGTTTTATGATATGTAGCTTTTGCGTAGTTTGAATTATCTCCTTGTTTGCCAATTTCGGGACGAAATTATTTTGAGGGGAAAATGTGTAACGACCAATAATTTAATCGCTATTTAAGTTGATGTTTAATTATATTTTTAAATAATTAATAAATGGATTTTTATTAACAAATAAATATATTTTAAATAATAACTAATGATGATAAAATCGTTTTCAAAATTTGTTTACCAATATATACAACAATAGAGAAATAAAAAATATAAATAAAAAATATTTTCTGAAATATTGATTTTACATTTGTTAAACTTTATTCAAAATTCCATAACATTATTGTAAATACACATGCAAACTTTATAAACCATTTTACATGGTGTGTACATGTACATATGCATTTACATATTAGCTAACTTAAGTATATGAACAAGTAAATTAAAAGAAGCTTTTATTTAGTATATATATATATATATATACACATACACACACACACACACACATAACATATACAAAAATACACTTTTTCAACACAAGTACAAGAGCATGGGATGGATTGTTGCAAGAAGGAGGCGGGGTATTTTATGGTTAGGAACTGAAGATAGTGGTTTTGATGACAACAATCTTTCAACAACCTTTGAAGCTTATTTTATTATAACTTATATACTAACACTATTGTCTATATATATATATGAATGTTATTATGAAGGATATATATAAGGTAGGTACTGATTATTGAAGACTGTACAGTATAAAGATCAAGAATGAAGAAATCAAGTTTGAAGACTCATGAGTATCAAGATCAAGATTTCAAGATAAGTGTCTAGTTTTGTTAAAACTTCATAATAGCATGGAAATCTTCATTCCAAATTTCATTTGGGATGAAACCCATTTCTACCTTCTTAGTGGCTTATAAACCCATGACTAGTAGCTTAGAAACCTATGACAAGTGGCTTACAAACCAACAAACATCCTAGTTTTGTATAAGTTCTCGAGTCCTTATGTAATGAAATATTCTATAGGAAGAAGCTTTCAAAACTACTTCAAAATTGTTTTTCAAAATAATTTTCAAAATTGCTTTTCAAAATGTTTTAGCCTTAAAAATTATCTTTTCAAAAAGATGTTTTTGCCTTAAAATATTCTTTGTTTTTGTTTATAAATAAACTCTTGTTTTAAACTTCGTTTGTTTTAAAACTATCTTCTGATTTTTAAATATTCTTTATAATATATATATGCTTGAGATTTAAAATCAAACTTATATATACATTCTAAAAATATATTTTTCTACTCTTCTTTATTTTAAATCATAGGAAAATTGGTTTATTTTACTCCAGAATCATTTCAACTTGTTTTCCTTTCAATATCATTTTCAAAACAAATTTTACATTATTTTGAACCAAGGGATGTCGACATCATGGGATACCCCATGTCGACATGGTGGCCGTTAAATTCAAAAATTTTAATTTTCAAAAGAAGTGTCTATTCGTTTAAATCTCTTCACGAATGGTTATGACCGTTACTGGTTTAAAAATATCCTTCACAAACGAATTTTTAACTAACTATTTTTCTTATTTTCTTCACTCCTTCTTCTCCACAAATCCATATTCTTAAATTTTCATATTTTTAAGATCGTGCTGAAATTCTGCCGAATTCTCAAGTGAATCAAAATTAGAATCTCATTCATATTTGATTCTCTGTCCTCTCTCGAAGATGAAAGTGCAATTCAGAGTTATAGGATCAATTTGTAATCAAAAGTTTATCGAGTACCTCTATAAGGTGTGGTTGTGCCTGGAAATCAATTGGGTGATCTTGTGTCCCATAAATCAAGAGAGTTTGCCCCAGACTCGAGAGACAAGAGGGTACCTCAAGGCCTTTATAAATTGAGGATTGTAATCTCGACATTGGTATAATAAAAATCTATATGAGGTGTTTGCCTTGGTACAGGACTGGACGTAGGGTAACTCCGAACCAGTATAAAATCTGACGTGTTCTTTCCTTTACTGCTTTTATTTACTTTCTGCATCTGTGTTTGATTCTATGATTAAGTTCTACATTTGTTTATATCATAATTTTTAAAATTAGTCCATATAAGTCTTAGAATCCATTATACACTATTCACCCCCCCTCTAGTGTTAAATTAGCCTTAAGATCATTAACCCGCACTCCCTTTCAATTGGTATCAGAGCATAGGTTTTCATAGTTTTCATAATCTGAAGCTTCAAAAGTTAAAATGGCATTTTTAGAAAATTTTGTTAATACTAATTTGAATTTATGCATTTCATCAAAGTATCATAAGTCTGCATATAGTTTTTATGAAAAATCAAGTTATCTACCGAGTTGGTTTGTTATGCAGGAACAAACATGTTATATGGCTTTTGAAGTATCAACAACCAATGGACAAACTGTGCAAATTGAGAAAGATAAATGGATACTTGATAGTGGCTGTTCAAGGCATATGACTGGGAATCTCGAGATACTCAATGACATTATATATCAAGATGGTGGATTGGTCAACTTTGGAGATAACACAAAAGGATATATGATTGGCATCGACAATGTTGGTAATTCTAAAACTCCTCTTATTTTTGATGTTTTTCTAGTTAGGAATTTAAAACATAATTTGCTTAGTATATTCAACTATATGATAAAGGATTTAAAATTAAATTTGGAAAAGATAAGTGTCACATCGAAGATAATAAGTCAAATATTATCTTTAAAGGAACTAGGAAGAAAAACATTTACATCCTTAGTATAAAAGTTTCAAATGATAACTTATGTCCTTTGGCTAATACAAGTGACCCTTGGACTTGGCATAAAAGATTTGGTCATTTAAATTTTAAACTGTTATCTAGGTTATCAAAACTTGAATTAATTAGAGGTCTTCTCAAGTTAAACTTTAAAGTAGATAGTATATGTGATGCTTGCCAATTAGGAAAACTTAAGAAAAGTTCATTTAAATTAAAAGATGTGATTTCTACTTCTAAACCTCTGGAATTACTTCATTTAGATTTATTTGGTCCATCTCAAGTTCAATCAATTAATCACAATAAATATGTTTTTGTAATTATAGATGATTATTCTAAATATACTTGGACAATTTTTCTTAAACTTAAAAGTGATGCTTTTGAATTATTAAAGAATTTTAGTAAAAGAATTCAAAATCAACTTTCTTTAAAAATAAAAACTATTCGTAGTGATCACGGTGGAGAATTTGAAAATGAAAATTTTCAGAATTTCTGTAATAAAAAAGGAATTACTTATAATTTCTCTATTTTAAGAACTCCACAACAAAACGAAGTGGTAGAACGTAAGAATAGAACGATTCAAGAGTGTGCTAGAACAATGCTTTCAGATAGTAACTTACCTAAAAACTTTTGGGCTGAAGTAGTCGCTACAGCTTGTTATATATTAAATAGGATTTTAATTAGACCATTAACTAATAAAACACCATATGAATTACTTTACAATAAGAAACCCATAGTAGCTTATTTTAAAGTTTTTGGTAGTAAGTGTTTTATTCTTAATACAAAAGATAATTTAGATAAATTTGAACCTAAATGCGACAAAGGTATCTTTATCGGATATTCTAACAGAAGTAAAGCATTTAGACTTTATAATTTAAGAACTAACACTATTGAAGAAACAATGCATGTATCTTTTGATGAAAATTTTAAAGATGCTGTACAAATAGAAGGTGAAGAAGATTTTGTAACTTTAAATAATGAACCTAATGAAACTAATTGTAAAATCATTCAACCTAATAAAAGAATTAGGCTATTAGAAGATCATCCTGTAGAAAATATACTAGGAAATATTGAATGTATAGTTAAAACAAGAAATCAACTAAATAGTATGAGTAACGTAGCCATTATATCAACTATTGAACCTAAAAATCCAAAGGAAGCATCATCTGATGATTCATGGATTCTTGCTATGCAAGAAGAATTGAATCGGTTAACCAGAAATGATGTTTGGGAACTTGTTCCTAGAACTAAGGATAAAAGTATAATTGGAACAAAATGTGTTTATAAAAATAAATGAATGGACTTGGTGAGGTCGTAAGAAATAAAGCCCGTTTAGTCGCGCAAGGTTATTGTCAAGAAGGAATTGATTATGACGAAACCTTTACACTCGTAGCAAGACTAGAAGCTATCAGGGTTCTACTTGCTTTTGCAAACTATAATAATTCCAAGTTCTGTCAAATGGATGTTAAAAGGGCTTTTCTAAATGGTTTTGTAAAAGAAGATGTTTATATTGAACAACCTCCACTTTTTGAAGATAATAAATTTCCAAATCATGTATATAAATTAAAGAAACCTTTATATGGTCTGAAACAAGCTTCTAGAACCTGGTATGAAAGACTAAGATCTTATTTACTACAACCTAGTTTTGAAATTGGTAAAATAGATACAACTCTTTTTATTTAAAGCAACAAAAATGATTTCCAATTAGTACAAATATATGTAGATGATATAATATTTGGATCAACTAATAACATAATTTTCAGATATAATGACTAAAGAATTTGAAATGAGTCATATGGGAGAACTAAGTTTCTTCTTAGGACTTCAAATCAAACAATTAGATAAAGGAATTTTCATTAGTCAAGAAAAACATGCTAAAGATTTAATCAATAAATTTTGATTGACCACTTCTAGTGGGAAACCAACTCCAATGACAACTAATGTAGCTTTAAGCAAAGAAGATAAATCAAGATGTTGATTCAAATTATATAGGGGAATGACTGGTTCACTGCTTTATATAACAGCAAGTCGTCTTGATAGCATGCATAGTGTCTGTCTCTGTGCGAGATACCAATCTCAACCTAACGAAACTCACTTAAAAGCTATTAAAAGAATTTTAAGATATGTAAAACATACTTTAGATTATGGTTTATTTTACCCTAAAAATGATTAGTTTGATTTAATTTCATATTGTGATGCTGATTACGCTGGTGGTAAATCAAACCGAAAAAGTACAAGCGGAACTTGTCACTTTCTAGGACAATCTCTAATTTCCTGGTTTAGTAAGAAGCAAAACAATGTATCATTGTCAACAACTGAAGCAGAATATATATCTGCTGCTTTGGCTTGTTCTCAAGTTATATATATGCAACAAACTTTAAAAGATTTTGGATTAACTATAACTAAATCACCAATTTATTGTGATAATACTAGTGCAATAAACCTATCTAAGAATCCAACTCATCATGCTAGAACAAAACATATTGATATTAGACATCATTTTCCTAGAGATAATATAAGTAAAGAAGTCATAACTCTTGAATATATTAATATTGAAAAACAAATCGCTGATATATTAACCAAACCATTAAATGAACAAAACTTTACTAAATTTAGAAGAGAATTAGGTATATGTTCATTAACTGAAATATAAATTATAAATAATACAAGTATAGTTAATAATTAATATAACTAAAAATTTCTCAAAAATTGAACTAGGCATGTCGACATGACCCATCACCCTATGTCGACATACATGCCGAGATTTTCAAATTTAAATTTCCCTCTAAAATTAGAAATTTGGTTATATATTTATATATTTCGACTTTTACTCCTTTTCACCGTTCTATTCTCTATAATAAACTTCTAAAACAGTAAATTAATGGTGTCCTCTTCTAATAATGAACCTTCTTCACCCACTTCTCCTCATTCTGGTCCTTTTCAACGTTCCACACACGTACGAGTCATCAAATTACAAGAGAAGATGAAAGATTTGCTTCAAATGATGGTGGAAATTCAAGTGAGTCAACTACGAATGACTAGAGAACAAGATAGGCAAGGCAGAATTCTTAGGAATTTACAAAAATTTCTTATGGATAACCATGCCAATCCCATTGTCATTGAGGAATCATCACAAGCCATGGATTCTGAAGAAGAAGAGCCTCTAAAAGAACCACAAGAGGATCAAGAAGAAGAACATCCGCTGCCTAATCCGGATGTTCACATAGACGAAGATGATGGTGTGACTTGCGTTGGAGAGGTCCTTTTTGATGCTAATGGGAACTTGGTCGAACAACGTGGAAACTTTTGTCTCCACTGTCCAAATTATTTGTTCCATAAATCACCAATAGTTAAGGGTCCTCGTTAAGCGTTTTTTGTTTTTCTCTTTCTTGATTGTATATTGGTTTGTTAACTTATATATAAGTGTTATCTTAATTAATGTTCTTCTAAAAACAATCTTTGGTGTATAAAATCTTGAATTCCATTTAAACTAGGATGCTATATTTCACTCATACATAGTTATAATTCTTATGTCATATATTTGTTTATCTCATTTTCTATTAAGTTTAAGGCTTATAGGTTATTTTTTGTTGATGACAAAGGGGGATAAGTTATATAAAATAGTAGGCTTGGAGTAAGGGGGAGTTGTTGGTGTAAGGGGGAGTTATGGTATGATCGAAGTGGTAAGTATATTTTATAAGGTTGTCATCATCAAAAAAGGGAGATTGTTAGGAACTGAAGATAGTGGTTTGATGACAACAACCTTTCAACAACCTTTGTAACTTATTTTATTATAACTTATATACTAACACTATTGTAACGACCCGATTTTTCGACTTTCGAAAGTCGACATTAATACGTCCACTGTATCAAATGCCGCAAAATCGAATCATTAGTTTAAAGAAGAAAGAGGTAGAAGAAGAAGAAAGAAAGAAGAAGAAACAGAAATAATATCAGAATCTCACATTCGCAGCGGAACAACATATAATAAATAAATGAATAATCTTTAAAACGAAAGAACTGTATATGTTATACATACAACATCATCAAAGTACAATGACTTACATAGCACATAACTGGACAATCATATAAACTTGTCCTTACAATTTGACTACACAGCGGAAAAGATAATAGTATAAGTGATACGTCTCGCCATCCAGCTCGTCTCTTGAGCTCCACAGCAACTCTTGAATTCCAGAATGACCTGATAACCTGACTCTAGGCTTCATGTGTGGAAAACTATGGGCACCCAGAGTTTAGAAAGGGAACAATAAACTCCAGGTCAGTCATGGGACTGATGTGAGAACTTAAAAATAGTTATTTGCACAAAGGAAATAAAAAGAAATCCTTAATGCTTTTCGGAAAATGAAACTACCATAAGGCGTCCCTCCACACACACAATGCAAATGCAGAATTGGAGGAGATTTCTCCTTATGATAGTCAAACATGATTGATATGCAAAATCATTTTAATATTATTATTAGTGCATAGTGTAGAAAACATTTCGAAAGTATAATATTAATCTTAGCCAACATAGGCATTTCGCACTTATGCCTACTATGGCTACCAATTAAACAGTGGTTCACCACCATAAGTAAATGGCAGGTTATACAACTAAAACTGTACAGGGCTCGTATTGTTTCTTTGGATTTCCAACAATGGTTAGGCTAAGGAACTTCCTATACCACATGGGTATGCCTATGGAAGGGCATCCCGAAAACTTAACCAGCTCTCTGCTAACACAAGGCGGGGTTACCTCATGATGTAATACATCTGTAACTAGATAACCACCACGAGCTATGCCATTCCCGGTCGTTACCGACCTTTAACCGAGGATCCTCAACACCAACAACCATAAAGTAATAAATTTGCAGTAACCACATAGGTTAAATATCTGGGCTCCATACCATGATATCACCTTTTTCCATAAGGAAATGGACATACCCTGAGGGCGCTACCCCCAAATTGTCTTGCTGCATTCTTCCTATTTCAACCATTCCGGGTTATGAGGTCCTGATGTAGTCTCGTCCACAAAGCTACGCTTTTCACAAAAGCCATGCTTCGATCAATCAAATGATCAGCAGCACTTTGTACGCCACATTACCAAATTGGGAATGTATCACTAGTTACCATCAACTACATAACCTCTGAGCTCATACATCTCAAAGAAGGGTGTTAAGCTAAGAGAATAAATTCCGCCACCAACATAAATGTATTTGATAGAAACCAGCTTTACATCTCAAAGTGTAATGTCATACATACATCCATACAAGTTCCGGGTTCGAACGGAACCGAAGGCAATTCCAAAGAAGTCCTTGCAATCCCGATAATCCCTAATCACGTCGGGACTCCCCATCACAAAGGGTGATATAAATCTCGATACCGAAACAACTCGGTGCAGAGACATTCGACTGGTAATCCTTTTGTTTTTGAAAATACTCGGTCATCAACACCATCTTCAAATGCAACCCCATTTCCACGTATCATTATTCGGAATGAGTTTTATGACATAAAGTCCTCTCCCGGCTTAACCGAATAATGAGCGCTTATTTTGAAAACAAATTCAAGTGCTGTTTCAAAGGTCAATTATTGATAGTCGGTTATTTAACTATCAATCAATATTCACAACAATCATCATATTAAATAAGTTTCCTCAAATTATTTAGTTTCAAAATATCTTTGCGATATATTTTATTTAACACTTCAGCCCTTTTGAAAACGATTTCAAATCATTTTTCACTGGCGGAATAAAATTCCCAATACTATTTATTTCCACTGAAAATCTGCCAAGTCCGAATACTTTAAAATAATTTAAACCACTTATCCAAAATATACTTGGAAACATTTAAAATAAAAACTGTTTTTAAACACTTTATTTAAAATATTTAGTTATGAAAATATTATACTAATATCTCATATAAAACTCAAGTCCAAACTGATTTTAAAATAAAAATTATTAGGTAGAGTACATCTATTTAAATAACCATTTTTCTAAATCAAATATTAATTAAATCTTTAAATAATCACTTCTATAATTAATAAAATAAATTTTTACTTTAAAGATTTTCAAAATAACTTAAGAAACTAATTTCTCCAAAATATTCTTTTAAAACCATCTCTAAGACTTTTATACTTTGAAAATATACTCGGCTTTCCAGAGGAAATACACTTTTCATTTCAAAATGGTCCATTTAAACCAATTAATAAACCCTCTTGATTTATTACAATTTACATTCCAGATTCGAAAATGTCTTTCCACACTTTAAAAATAAACCAACATTTATTTTCAAAACAAATTTCCCTTTCCTTTATAAATTACCGTTGTGAATTTACATTTCCAAATATCCATTGTTATACGATTTTCAAATCGATTTCCAAATATTCATTTTCAAATGCCAAATCAAATTCCAAATTGATTTTCAAATTTATTTCAACACCAAATCAATTTTTCTATTCAAACTCCAAATAAATTTTCATATTGATTTCCCAAAGTTTTATTTTCAAATACTAAATCAATTTTCACTTTGATTCCAAATTTATTTCAAACACCAAACCATTTTCCAATAAATTTCCAAATTTATTATCTTTTAAAATAAATTCATTTATTTCTCCCAAACTATTAAAAATCGGAGTTTTAAATAAATTCTTCAACTTATAAACAATATTATTTAATATCCATTTACTTCCATTAATTAAAATCTTTTCCCACGATTTGGAATTAATTTGATAGGATTACAAAATTCAACTTTTATTCTTTTAAATTCAATCTTTTAAATTTATTTAAATTTCCCAAATGAATTTACTTAAAGTTTTCTACTTTGATTTCCGAAAATCCAATTTTATTTATTTCTGGTATCCTACGATACCAAAAATATATTTGGCTAAACTATAGCCTTCAACAATTTCAATCATCAATATAATCATTCACAGATTATCAATAAATCACACATATGAAATAATATTCAGACAATTTGAGGAATCCAGTTGGATCCCTCTAACCTGTTTCCCTGCATCCACAGATGTTAGCACAATAATTAAATACCAATTCCACTTCGTGGTGGAATATCGCGGTATATGGGATTATATAATATCATCCGCTATTATGCGGCGCATAAGGTCTCATCCTCTGTAATGCGTGAAATCAATCACTCCAAATACATATATAATACCAATTCCACTTCGAGATGGAATATCACGGTATATGGGTTTAAATATAACATCATCCGCTATTATGCGGCACATAGGGTCTATTTCAATTCAAATTATAATAATAATCATCCAAACAAACAACCAATAATTTATATTAACTATTTAAATTAAATCGAAAAATTTGATTAAGTGAGAAATTCTCACCTTTAACAATGCATGCAATCCATTTTCCACTCCGGCTTGTTTCTCTATTTTAGACCTTGTATAAATATTTATACAGTTTATCAATATTCGAAATAAATTGAACAAAACAATTGCAATTTATAATTTAACTAAAAACTTCTTTTTGATCAATTCAATTAACTAGTAATTAAATTTTATCGAATGATTTATTTTAAACAAATACTTAAAATTTTTTAAACTAATTTTCCTTTTACAAATTATTTTTAGTGACTAAAATAAATCAAGTAAGTTAATTTAGATTAATAATTTAATTAAACAAATTTCTTGTAATAATTCTTAGCAACCAAAATAAATTAGATAAATTTTATTAAATAAACAAATCAATCCAAATACATTTTTATCTTTGAATCTTCATGTATATATACTTAAAAAAATGTATATAGATTTTAAAATTTTGTTTTTATATAATTACTTAAACATTTAAAATTCCTATTCAGCTCCCAAAATCTTATACCTATTTCTGTACATATATATAAATTTAAACTTTGCAAATTGAAAACTAAATAGTAAACATTCTTTACTGACAATATATATATATATATTCATATAATTTTCTACATCTAATCTAAAAAGAAAATTATATTTGAAACGCTCAAACCCTGGAAATATTTAAATATACCTCATGATCAAACCCAGTTCCCAACCCGACGATCATCGAATGCCGCCATCGCCATCACGCCTTCACCCACGATGTCGTCGATCGAATCATTACTCCTCCAGATCTCACGGTGCTAGCACGCTCGAAAACAGTGTATCGAACTTTGCCTCCGACGCTCCATTTCTCGAGATCGAGCTACTCCATGCCTCGATTTCTGTAACTACGCGCGATCCTCCACGTGCGCCTCCAATTTGCAAGATACCGATTGTAACAACCCGGAATTTTTGGCAGCATATAAAGAGTTAATTTAATATACTTATAAAAGGAAACTGAAATCATAATGTTTAAAATCGACGAATATAGCAATATTAAACATAAACATTTATATCATAAGTACAGGCTATAATTATGAATATAAACTGTAACTGGAGATACAAAATATGTTTAGCCGAAATACGAAATACATATCTTTATGCATAATCTATAACATTCCTATGTGCAACAATCAAATGTCTTGTCCAGAAAACAAAAATAAAATAAAATAATATGACACACTTAGATTCATGAGCAAGCTTCTTAAGTAAGACAAGGTAAATTAATGAATGAAGCCACCTAGACATCTATTAAGTATAGGGTAATAATATCAACAAGACAAAATTAAATAATGAAACCACAAATCAATCTTTTCAACCTACAAATTTTGTACATTAAAATATCTTGCCTAAATTTCATCAACCTGTATCTTACAAAGCATGCTTGGCCGAAAATAAAGGAAATATCTTTGTACTACACAAAGTAACTATCAGTCACCATTAATTATATGCTATCATAATTAAAAACATAAACATTAAATAGCATAACTTCTTTCTTAACAAGTACATGTAGCCGAAATTCATGTCATAATCTTCTTCTGCAGAACATAATCTTGACCAATTAAAGAAAATGACAAACAAATACATACTGTCCAGATACAACCTACTGTTAAGTAGCTTTAACTTATATATATACACCTATATATCATTAGTTTATACAAACTTTAGCCTAAAATCAAACCTGAGAACACATCTATTTGCTTTGCAAATATATGTTAATTTAAAACAAAAAATCAAAAAAGAAAAAGGAAACAGAAGACAGGAAACAAGGAAGAGTTTCAAGGAGATTTCAACTGCAAGTTTTCCAACACCTCATTTCTGTTCGATTGCTTTTAGGTGAGTAAACTTAATTTTTGAGAGTTTTAAAGTCAATAAAATAGTTCAATCCTCTTTTATAAACTGTTTGGTTATATTTCAGCTGCATATGTTTGAGTGGCTCTGTGATTTTAAAACTTAGTACAGGCTTCATATTTTGATCAAACTCAGGACATTTTTACTTAATTTATTTCTAAGCTTTGAGTTTAAACAGAACTGAGGTATTCTCTGTTTATAAAAATCTTTCAGGGAGTAAACATACATATTTAAGTTTAAGTTTGATAATGAATTACGAAATTTTATGTTGCTGTATATTCTGAAAGATTAGAAGCTCTGATATATGTATTCTTCAACATTTCAAGCTACTGTATAAGAAAAGCAGAGAATAGTTTAATTACATCATCATAATTATATTTAAACTTGATAATTTAAGTTAATTAAACTGGTTTAAACTAGAATCATGGCCTGGAAGAAACGTTTGAAGGTGGACAGTGAAGTTGAAACATTGTATATTTAATTTACAGGAAAAGGAAGATCAAGATGTAAATTCGAATATTTAAAATTTGTTTGTTTGAATTCAAATCTTGAATAAACATTCTAAAGTTGGATTTTTAAAACAAAGATCAATATTTTAAAAGTAATATTCAAAGAGCAATTTGGGATTAAAGAAAATCTGCATTTCTTCCTATTTCAAGTAGTTGATTCAATTTTAATCAATGAAAATTGGACCGAAGCAAGTTTATACATCTATAAACTCGAAAAAAATGTAAATTTATTTTTCTATTGATTGGAATTGGAACACGAGATCCTATTAGGGTTTTACCGAAATGTTTGTTTCTCTCTATAAATCATCGATTTCGACGACATAGCGTGATCGAGCCACGCGAGAGTTTTGGGAAGGGAGGATGGTCGTGTTTTTGACGTATGGGTGAAATCTTAGGTGCTGCAAGTGGTTGGAGAGGCGGCGGTGAGGCGATCTTCCGCGAGAGTTCGTTGCAGTTTTTCGTCCCATGGTCTAAATTTTGAACTCGAATTTTTAATGGAGATCTGAGCTTTGTTTTCGAGTGTGGGGGTGGATTGTGGTTTGTGGGCGCTGGCGAGGGGCGCCGGAGGTGCGCCGAACCACCGTGCACGTGCACGGTGGCGATGGTGATGGGTTTTTGTATTTCGGTCGACATGAGGGTGCTTCGTGTCGAGTTCAAGTTTTCTTCGGTAGTGACTCGAGTCGATCGCAAACCTGATGGTTGAATTCCTGATGTTCATTTATATATAAACGTTTGACAAACTTACAGAAGAAAAAAAAAGAAGAACAGAGGAAGGAGATTCACGCGAGAAGATTTCAGGGTTGCCTCGTGTTTCACCCGTGCAAATCGCGTTGCTGTCTTCGGTTTTTAAGTACTGGGGTTTTCTATCTGTAGCTCTAAGTTGAAGGATATATTTAAGTTAAGCATTAATCAAGTTAAGGATGTTAACAGATTGATGTGAACTAAGATTTACTTTAATATTACTGAGAAAGTTTTACACAAAATAAAACGAGTAAATGATTTAAAATCAAAGTTAATTATGATTGCAATAAATTTATAATTGTGATGTAATAGTAGTTCAAAATGTAATCGAATTGGTAATTAAAGATATTAATAATAATCTTGTATGACATCATTTGTAATTAAGAATTCAATTAATCATTTGAAGTTGATTAATTAACAAATCATAGTTAATTAATTAATTAACTAATTAAGGATTAAACTGTTAAATAAATTAATAATTAATGATTAATTAAATTGTGTAATTGAGTTTTATAAATCAGTAATTAAGGTTATTGATTAATAATTAATTAAGTAATTAAGTGAATAATGTAATAAGTAATTAATGAATTGAGATAGATAATTCATTAGTAACTAATTAATTAAGTAAGAATAAAATATAGTTTACTCTTAAATATGCAATTATGTTTAAACAAATTAAACTGGTTGATATGAATCGATGGTTATATTGATTGCCTCTGATGTTTACTTATACCCTGTGATGTTCAATGATATATCTGTGATGATTGTGTATGATTTATCCGTATTAAATTGCTATATGATATATCTGATGTTATTTATCTGTGTTAACTTGCTATATGAATTAAATTGTTAGATTTAAACTGTTTAAGTTAATTAGACAACTTGGCCCTTAAAATGGCGGTTGGATTCGATGAGACCGGGATCGGATTTGCCACATTACAGCGTGATAGGGGGTTCTCGCTTTGCGTTAGGTGGCGAACGGGAGACTCTTACCCCTACATGCCCCCGGGGATAGTATAAGGTCTTGCAGGGTTGGTTGCGACTCGAGAGGGTGGCCGTAAAAGCAAATCCGAGGTATCACTGTGAGCCACAGCGGGGCTGGGATGGTTGAAAAGCCTACCGGTCGTGAGCCGTTGCTGATGGTTGAAAAGCCTAGGACGTCACACTTGGTATCAGAGCATAGGTTGGTGATAACCTTGGCTCTGGTAGGAATTACTCATAGAATAGAGTTTGTAGAACTCTAGAATGAGTTAGAGTATTAATAGATATGAGCGCGTACTTGTTAGTGAATATAAAATTGTTTTTATATTGTGTTGATTTATCTGTTAAGTGTTTTTGGATTCTGGTCTATGTGTGGGACACCATTTCATCGATAGGGATTCCTAAACTCTTAAACAAGATAGACCGACACAATATTGTTTTTAAAAGTAGGGTAAATGAAATAATTTTACCCAAAATTATATTTTGATATAAAAGAATATTTTTCTGGAATAACTATACATAATTGGATGTTTGATTGTTAATAGTACAATCAAATAAAAATTTAAATGTAAGTGGTTTATAACCAAATAAAATTATTTAAGAATGTTTCTAAATAAAAAGGAATATAACTAAAATTTGATTTAAACCAGAATTTAAGTCCTGGGAATTTGAAAAGTGTTTAAATGAATTTAAACAAAGGGATTTGGGAATTTAAAATCTTGGGAATGTTTGAAATGTTTTTCCAAAGAGTTGAAGGCAATAATGGAGTATTGTTTGGGAAAAATATGATTTAATGGAAATTGTTTGGAAGGAATTTTTGAAAGTAAGGAAGCACCGAACTCACTTCAATCGCTGGAAAATAATCCTGATGATGATGGCCACATCATCAGTATTCATTTTCAAGTTTCTGAAGTGATGGATTGCTATCAGGATATTGTTTGGACTTGTTGGGTATCCAAAGTGTTTTAGAAATTTGAAAGAAATTTTTTTTTTTTTTGTTTTGGTGAAGACAAGTGTTTGGAATTTGAAAATTTTATTGGAAATTTGATTTGATATGCCAAGTAGGTATGTGAAGTTATCACTTCAAAATGGTTTTGGAAATGAAAACCGGGCAATTGAATTCTAAGAATTCTCTTTAATAATGTGAAAGGTTTGAATAATCAACTATTGCACTTATAAAATAAGGTTGATATTAATAAGAAGAAATCGGGAAATGTAATCCCGGAATTAAAATTTAACTTAAGTAAATAAGGATAAGGAACATATTAGAATTTAACCTGAGATAAGTTAAATGGAATTGAAGTTCAAAATGAACTTAATTGGATATAAAATTTGATGGTAAAATGCTTGTAATTGTGAAATAAAAATTTATATCTTAAGACAGTAAGTGCTATATATATATATATATATATATATATAATCTGAAATTGTGATTATAAGATGAAATGACCCAAATGAGTAATATAAGTTGTTAAGTAGATAAATAAGTTTTGAGCTCATATATTGAGAAATAAAATTTAAAAGAATGGTAAGTAGATAAATTTAACTGAAGTTGAGTTGAAATAAAACTGAGTTTGAATGAATTCAGTCGAGTTATAAATAATATTAAATGAAATAAAATTCTTACGTAAATAAGTAAATGTAAACCAAAGTATTGAATTGGATTTAAATAGAAATGGTGTGAGTTGTAAACAAATCTGATTCAAGTATAAATTGAATAACCTTATTATGAATAAATTCAATAATGAATTGTTAATGTGAAATAAAAAAAAAATGAAGGATGGATAAAAGAATAAACTAATCAAAAGATTAGTAAATAATTGGGATTTGATTTAAAAGAAAATCAAACCAAAGATTTACATGGAAATTGGTGAAATAGAATAAACCTAAGTTGTTGGGTGGAACAGTTTGAAGAAAATAGATGAATTAAGTAAATAGTGAAATGATTATTTAAAACATTGGTGGTCAAGTTTAAAAAACAAAACAAAAAAAAGGGGGGGGGGTTTGGAATCAAACCTGTTGAAATGAAAGAAAATGCAATGAAAGGATTGTGAATAAATTAATTAGGATGGAGTCAAGTGTAAATTGAGATGGAATCAATTTAAAATGGTTATAAAGCTTAAGTGATTATTTATTCACAATAATATTGTTGAATTGCATAAGGAAATGGGTTGTTTGAAGTAAATGAGAATTAGATAAATTCTATGAATTATTGGAAGCAAAATAGGATGATTTTGAATATGAGTTTGTTTGCTTAAATGGATTATATATAAGCAAGTAAGTTATAAATCACTTAAACTGAAGAGGATGATTTGAGAATTGATTAGAATTAATTGTGATAAGGATTGGAACCTTACATATGTTCTTATGAGAATAGGTAATGCTAAACAAATGGAGACTCTGCTCAAACTCTTCAAAATTTTGGGAGTAGGAGCTTAAATAATAATAATAATAATAATAATGATAATGATACAAACAAATTAGCAACAAACAATTTCAATTGGAAACTGAAAATAAACTAGTGGACGACACTAATTTAAAATAATGATGGAATCAGTTATAAATAGAAGATTTGCCAATAAAATTAAATATTCAGAGTTAAAGAAAAATTGAATTCACATGGAATTGGAAATTCAGATTTAAATAGGAAGATATAATGGCTAAAGTGGCAGAGTAATAATATAAGAGTATATATAATGTTTATATTAACTTAAGAAATGAAGAGTGAATTCTTAAATAAAATTTGATATTGAGAAAATTATTCCAAGTGGATAGAAATCAGAATAATGTGAATAAAAGAAACTGATATGGTTGATAATCAATGGATATAAATACGAAGGATGTACGTATATTATTTTATTCGCATAGCAATTTGATCTAGATTCGAGCACAGAATTTCGAGATAGTTATATCGATCCGAGTTAGGATTTTTCACTCGATTTTCGACGACGAACCATGGATTTGCATTTTGATTGATTCTAGAAATTCTCTATCATAGTTATGGCTATGACAGTCTCTAATCTAGAAACCAGTTCTGAGTCCATACTAGGAAGTCGGGTAGACGATACTAGTTCGGAAGTGAAATTGTGTGATCGAGCGAGCAATCGGATTTGATATTGCGTACGAATAGCATATGTACATCGTACGGGCTTGAATAAATAGATATTGAGATTCTGTAAGCAAGTCAATAAATTTGGAAAGAGTTAATATTGTAGATTTCAAAATGGAATCGCCAGAGTGGATATCTGGAATTTATTGTGTATTCTGTATATCCCATCTTAGAAATTTGTTCATGATTCATCATTAATTGATAAACCAGTAATTTAGGAAATTGGAAGTTGAGTCGAATTTAATTGTGGTCAGGAGTCCAGTTTGGATTATTGATCATCGAGAGTCAAATTCTCGATACTTTTAGGGAAATTTATTCGGATTTGTGTTCGGATAGCTAGTGTTGCTTGTTAGAATAGACTGTTTATTTGTTTGCTATTGTATGAATGATATGTATGTTTGGATTGTTAATATAAAAGCTTTTGAATTAACTATTGTTTAAATTTCGGGGACGAAATTCTTTTAATGGGGGAGGAATGTAACAACCTGGAATTTTTGACAGCATATAAAGAGTTAATTTAATATACTTATAAAAGGAAACTGAAATCATAATGTTTAAAATCGACGAATATAGCAATATTAAACATAAACATTTATATCATAAGTACATGCTATAATTATGAATATAAACTGTAACTGGGGATACAAAATATGTTTAGCCGAAATACGAAATACATATCTTTATGCATAATCTATAACATTCCTATGTGCAACAATCAAATGTCTTGTCCAGAAAACAAAAATAAAATAAAATAATATAACACACTTAGATTCATGAGCAAGCTTCTTAAGTAAGACAAGGTAAATTAATGAATGAAGCCACCTAGACATCTATTAAGTATAGGGTAATAATATCAACAAGACAAAATTAATTAATGAAACCACAAATCAATCTTTTCAACCTACAAATTTTGTACATTAAAATATCTTGACTAAATTTCATCAACCTGTATCTTACAAAGCATGCTTGGCCGAAAATAAAGGAAATATCTTTGTACTACACAAAGTAACTATCAGTCACCATTAATTATATGCTATCATAATTAAAAACATAAACATTAAATAGCATAACTTCTTTCTTAACAATTACATGTAGCCGAAATTCATGTCATAATCTTCTTCTGCAGAACATAATCTTGACCAATTAAAGAAAATGACAAACAAATACATACTGGCCAGATACAACCTACTGTTAAGTAGCTTTAACTTATATATACACACCTATATATCATTAGTTTATACAAACTTTAGCTTAAAATCAAACCTGAGAACACATCTATTTTCTTTGCAAACATATGTTAATTTAAAACAAAAAATCAAACAAAGAAAAAGGAAACAGAAGACAGGAAACAAGGAAGAGTTTCAAGGAGATTTCAATTGCAAGTTTTTCAACACCTCATTTCTGTTCGATTGCTTTTAGGTGAGTAAACTTAATTTTTGAGAGTTTTAAAGTCAATGAAACAGTTCAATCCTCTTTTATAAACTGTTTGGTTATATTTCAGTTGCATATGTTTGAGTGGCTCTGTGATTTTAAAACTTAGTACAGGCTTCATATTTTGATCAAACTCAGGACATTTTTACTTAATTTATTTCTAAGCTTTGAGTTTAAACAGAACTGCAGGTATTCTCTGTTTATAAAAATCTTTCAGGGAGTAAACATACATATTTAAGTTTAAGTTTGATAATGAATTATGAAATTTTATGTTGCTGTATATTCTGAAAGTTTAGAAGCTCTGATATACGTATTCTTCAACATTTCAAGCTACTGTATAAGAAAAGCAGAGAATGGTTTAATTACATCGTCATAATTATATTTAAACTTGATAATTTAAGTTAATTAAACTGGTTTAAACTAGAATCATGGCCTGGAAGAAACGTTTGAAGGTGGACAGTGAAGTTGAAACACTGTATATTTAATTTACAGGAAAAGGAAGATCAAGATGTAAATTCGAATATTTAAAATTTGTTTGTTTGAATTCAAATCTTGAATAAACATTCTAAAGTTGGATTTTTAAAACAAAGATCAATATTTTAAAAGTAATATTCAAAGAGCAGTTTGGGATTAAAGAAAATCTGCATTTCTTCCAACTTCAAGTAGTTGATTCAATTTTAATCAATGAAACTTGGACCGAAGCAAGTTTATACATCTATAAACTCGAAAAAAATGTAAATTTATTTTTCTATTGATAGGAATTGGAACACGAGATCCTATTAGGGTTTTACCGAAATTTTTGTTTCTCTCTGTAAATCATCGATTTCGACGACATAGCGTGATCGAGCCATGCGAGAGTTTTGGGAAGGGAGGATGGTCGTGTTGTTGACGTATGGGCGAAATCTTAGGTGCTGCAGGTGGTTGGAGAGGCGGCGGTGAGGCGATCTTCCGCGAGAGTTCGTTGCAGTTTTTCGTCCCATGGTCTAAATTTTGAACTCAAATTTTTAATGGAGATCTGAGCTTTGTTTTCGAGTGTGGGGGTGGATTGTGGTTTGTGGGCGCTGGCGAGGGGCGCCGGAGGTGCGCCGAACCACCGTGCACGTGCACGGTGGCGATGGTGATGGGTTTTTGTATTTCGGTCGACATGAGGGTGCTTCGTGTCGAGTTCAAGTTTTCTTCGGTAGTGACTCGAGTCGATCGCAAACCTGATGGTTGAATTCCTGATGTTCATTTATATATAAACGTTTGACAAACTTACAGAAGAAAAAAAAAGAAGAACAGAGGAAGGAGATTCACGCGAGAAGATTTCAGGGTTGCCTCGTGTTTCACCCGTGCAAATCGCGTTGCTGTCTTCGGTTTTTAAGTACTGGGATTTTCTATCTGTAGCTCTAAGTTGAAGGATATATTTAAGTTAAGCATTAATCAAGTTAAGGATGTTAACAGATTGATGTGAACTAAGATTTACTTTAATATTACTGAGAAAGTTTTACACAAAATAAAACGAGTAAATGATTTAAAATCAAAGTTAATTATGATTGCAATAAATTTATAATTGTGATGTAATAGTAGTTCAAAATGTAATCGAATTGGTAATTAAAGATATTAATAATAATCTTGTATGACATCATTTGTAATTAAGAATTCAATTAATCATTTGAAGTTGATTAATTAACAAATCATAGTTAATTAATTAATTAACTAATTATGGATTAAACTGTTAAATAAATTAATAATTAATGATTAATTAAATTGTGTAATTGAGTTTTATAAATCAGTAATTAAGGTTATTGATTAATAATTAATTAAGTAATTAAGTGAATAATGTAATAAGTAATTAATGAATTGAGATAAGATAATTCATTAGTAACTAATTAATTAAGTAAGAGTAAAATATAGTTTACTCTTAAATATGAAATTAAGTTTAAACAAATTAAACTGGTTGATATGAATCGATGGTTATATTGATTGCCTCTGATGTTTACTTATACCCTGTGATGTTCTGTGATATATCTATGATGATTGTGTATGATTTATCTGTATTAAATTGCTATATGATATATCTGATGTTATTTATCTGTGTTAACTTGCTATATGAATTAAATTGTTAGATTTAAACTGTTTAAGTTAATTAGACAACTTGGCCCTTAAAATGGCTGTTGGATTCGATGAGACCGGGATCGGAAGAATCAAACTTGATTCTCCGAAAACCACATCGATCCAATTTAAACGTTAGGTCGTGAATCCTGAAATGAAGATCGAGATGGTGTTTTCAGAATGCAAGGGTTATCGTCGTTGACTCTGAGGGTGGTTCCAAAATAAGTGTAACGAGATAATGCCTTTGGTTTCGTTCGAACCCGAAACGAACTTGTATGGATTGAATGCTTTCAGCACATCGTCAGGCGGACGATGAGCATTCTAAGTGATATGTTCTATAAAGGTAATCGCAGCCTCAAGCCTCATCAACCGGGAATGGCTAAAACAGGGGAGATGCAGCAAGGTTAGGTGGGTCATGCCCAAGCAGGACAAGATATTTCCCCTGTCTAGATGTCCCTTTTTATTTCGGCTGTGTGGGCAGTTTGCTAGCTAGAACCGCAGGGTTTATCTTGTTCGGGACTGTTCAGTAGGGAATGGTTTCGGCCTTGTGTTGCAGGGGATGAAGGGAGTAATCCTCGGTACGGTGATCTAGGCCCCGTACTGTGACGGGCGGTACCCCAGTAGCCCTGCCATTGTTGGAAACCCATTTTCCCTACGAGACCCTACGGTTTTGATTTGTATTACCCACTTTTATGGCTAGTAGCTGGAATTTAATCATGTAACAATTTCGGCTATTTTCTATTTACTTAAAAACCCTAGACACTATTATAATATCACTGGATTTCCTATGAAATGTTTTGGTTAGCGTAAGGTAAAAACTTACCCGTATTTATTTGTGGGGAGTCTTACGTGATACCTTTATTTTCAAATGTTTTTCAAAGTTAAACAACCTTAAACCGTTTACTCATACCAGACCCATGTCTGACCCGGAGTTTATTTTTGTTTTTCATAAACTCTCGGGTACCCAAATTTTTACGGGTAGCCAAGGGATTCAGGTTAGATTTGACGAATTATGGAGGAGCAATGGAGCAGGAGGCTTCTACGTTGTAGATATATATATATATATATATATATGGTGTTCCGCTGTGTTGATATCTCTAAGCTGTTTTGTCTGTATTGTATATTGACTTGTGTTAACTAGACAGGAGTTTATAACTGTCTAGTATGTGTTGTATGATCTGTATAGCTCTGATATATGTAAAATTATGTAATAGTTATGTGATATATTATATTTTGTTCCTTTCCGCTGTGAGATTCTGATGTTGTTGTTCTTTCTTCTCTATCTTTTGTATTTTCTCATCCCTTTCTTTCTTAATGATGATACGTCTTTCTGGTAGTTGAAGGGCGGGTCGTCACACCGATGCTGCCGCCGATCAATCGCCGCTTCGAGTTCGAAAGGTCATCGTGACACAAAATCGCAACCTTAAATCGATCGAGGCCTCGGCCATTGTTTTGATTTTTTTTTGGTCGAATGCTATTTGATCTCGAATGGAATTTGATCGAGAACCGAAAGGAAAGGGATTCGGCCATTTTGTATTTTTTTGTTGAATCTTGGCTGAGATATTTTTTTCTCGTTTTGATTTGAATCCGCCATTATCTATTAGAAGTATCGGTAATGATTTTTAATTTTTAAAATGAACGAAAACTTTTATTTGGCCATCTCGATTTTAGTTTGAGAGAAAAAAGACATTTGGAATGAAATTAAAGAGGAGGGTAGACACGTGTTCTATTGTATGAAACATGTTTGAATTTGTAGATTGGATAGGAATATATATACATTTAATTTAAATTCGAATTCGAATTTAAATCGTATCGAAAACGCAACTTAAATTTTCAAACTCCTATCAAGGCATGCTTCCAGGCGTTTATAAGGTTATACACCTATTCCAAATGCAATGGAAAAGGATTCGAGTCCAAATTCGATCGTATGGAGAAGATAGCTTTTTGGACCTAGTTATTAAATTAAATTTCGATAAAGTTTTCAGCGTGTTTGCTTATCGTATAGCCAAATGATCACTCCAAACACTACGAAAATTGAAATCCGATAATAAAACAATATTATGGATCCAATGGAACTGGTTTCGTCGTATTTCGAGACTGTGCCTCAGAAAGCTATTTTTTAAATATCGATTTAAACGATGTAAATTCAAAACTCAACAATTTACTTTCAAATTCAATTCTGAAGCTTCCATTATATTCAGTATTTTCAATATGAATTTTCTAATCCTTTAAAATATTTTTAACAAGCTCAAAACCGAAGATTCAAAATTTTACCCAACATTTAATAATTAATTTCAAAAATTTTAATTGCCAAATAAACAGTGGTATTTGAAATTCAAGTTAAACTAACATTCAAATATATAAAATCAATCAAATATTCTAATTTCAAATGTCCAAAATTCAGGGTCGTCACATAAATATTCTAATTTCAAATGTCCAAAATTCAAGGTCGTCACAACTATTGTCTAGATATATATGAATGTTATTATGCAGGATATATATAAGGCAGGTACTGATTATTGAAGACTGTACAATATAAAGATCAAGAATGAAGAAATCAAGTATGAAGACTTATGAGTATCAAGATCAAGATTTCAAGATAAGTGTCTAGTTTTGTTAAAATTTCATAATAACATGGAAATCTTCATTCCAAATTTCATTTGGGATGGAACCCATTTCTACCTTCTTAGTGGCTTACAAACCCCCGACAAGTAGCTTACAAACCTACGACAAGTTGCTTACAAACCCACGAACATCCTGGTTTTGTACAAGTTCTCGAGTATTGATGTGATGAAATATTCTGCAGGAAGAAGCTTGCAAAACTACTTCAAAATGGTTTTTCAAAATAATTTTCAAAACTGCTTTTCAAAATGTTTTAGCTTTAAAAATTATCTTTTCAAATGATTTTCAAAAAGATGTTTTTGCCTTAAAATATTCTTTGTTTTTGTTTTAAAATAAACTCTTGTTTTAAACTTCGTTTGTTTTAAAACTATCTTCTGATTTTTAAATATTCTTTATAATATATATGTATACACACACACTTGAGATTTAAAATAAAATTTATATATACATTCCAAAAATATATTTTTCTACTCTTCTTTATTTTAAATCATAGGAAAATTAGTTTATTTTACTCCATAATCATTTCATCTTGTTTTCCTTTCAATATCATTTTCAAAACAATTTTTACATTGTTTTTAACTAAGGGATGTCGACATCATGAGATACCCCATGTCGACATGGTGGCCGTTAAATCCAAAAGTTCCAATTTTCAAAAGAAGTGTCTATTCGTTTAAATCTCTTCACGAATGGTTATGACCGTTATTGGTCTATAAATACCCTTCACAAACGAATTTTTAACTAACTATTTTTCTTATTTTCTTCACTCCTTCTCCATAAATCCATATTCTTAAATTTTCATATTTTTAAGAGCGTGCCAAAATTCTGCTGAATTCTCAAATGAATCAAAACTAGAATCTCATTCGTGTTTGATTCTCTGTCCTCTCTCGAAGATCAAAGTGCTATTCAGAGTTATAGGATCAATTTGTAATCAAAAGTTTATCGAGTCTCTCTATAAGGTGTGGTTATGCCTAGAAATCAATTGGGTGATCTTGTGTCCCGTAAATCAAGAGAGTTTGCCCTGGACTCGAGAGACAGTACCTCAAGGCCTTTATAAATTAAGGATTGTAATCTCGACATTGGTATAATAAAAATCTGTATGAGGTGTTTGCCTTGGTACATAACTGGACGTAGGGTAACTCCGAACTAGTATAAAATCCATTATTTTCTTTCTTTTACTGCTTTTATTTACTTTCTACGTCTGCGTTTGATTCTGTGATTGTTCTGTGATTAAGTTCTACTTTGTTTATATCATAATTTTTAAAATTATTCCATATAAGTCTTAGAATCCATTAAACTCTATTCACCCCCCCTCTAGTGTTAAATTAGTGTTAATATCCTTAATCCGCACTCCCTTTCATATGTAGTGGACGGAAATGATGAGGGGGATGGACTGGTAGTGCATGCATACATATATATATTTATTATAAGCACTTATATATTTTTAGATAATTTCCTAAGCCTATATATACCCCTTAACCTTCAAGTTCTCATTTTTACAACCTATATACCCCTTAACCTTCAAGTTCTCATTTTTACAACCTCCTTTTTCATTTCAAAATTCCTAAGAAGCTTAAGTAAACATATCCATAACCTCTCCTCATATTCTCTAGTTTGAAAAAAATCACTTCTTTCCACTTTAAACGCTTCCAATTCTCGCTAAACCAGTTCTACATGTATTACAACACTCCTCTTCCAAGTTGCAAGCCACAATTCCTAAAAGAACATGAGGGCCAAGCCCAAACTTCCTATGCCCGAGCCAAACTAGCCTTGGTCGAGGCCATTTTGAGTGTTTAAGCAGTCAAAAGTTTCAAATTTTGCAATATCCTTAGTTGTTTTTAAGTTTTGGAAAAAGTTCTTCTTGATTTAATAAAGTTTCGATGAGTAAACTCTTGTTTATTTAAAGAATATGACTTGATTTTGATAAACTATGTGTTGTGAAATTATAGTGCTGATTGTGTGGAAATATCATGTTGTTATGATGGCATGTGATCATAAGTTTGTCTGAACTTGGATTTTGGGATTTGGATGTTAAATGATATGTTTGGATATGTATATGTGAATGGTTGGTTATGATATGATGGTAGTGCGTTTATGAAACAAAACCAAGTGTATGTGATGTAAGTGTTATGAAGTTAGCATGTTGAAAAGTCGCAAAGGACTTGAGATTCGATTTGAAAACAAAAGCTCTTCTTTCTAGTTTTGGATTTTGAAAATGTTTTCCAATTTTTCACCTTTGTTTTTAAGTTTTTCAAAACATTTCCATTTGTGTTTTCAAATATATAATAGCTAGAGTTAAAGTGATTTTTCACCCAAAAATCAATTCTATCGCTATGAGCACAGTTAAGAAAATTTCACGATTTCCAATTTTAAGTGTTTTCTTTTGGATAGTTTTTTTGAAAATTCATTTCAAATTAATTAAATCAAAAGTTTAAGTTTTAATTATTTAATAATATAATTATTTAATTATTATTATGGTAATTATTAATTAATTAATTAAGTAATTAGGTTAAATATTAGAGTTTAAGAAAATTATTAACTAAGTTAAATATTTTTAATTGCGTAAGTTTTAAATAAGGATTAATTAAGATAAAAGGCAATTAATTTTTATTTAATCTAGTTAATTTAATTTAATTATTTAATTAGAGTTAATTATTTAATTGGTTATTAAAGGTCAATTATCTACTTGATTTGGGTTTAATTCTTAAATGGATGTTATATAATTAAAGTTTAATTATAGATAAATTTAGGGTTATTAATGATTTAATTTTGATTTAATTAAGATTTATTAAAGTTTAATTGAGTTTTAAACTATGATTTAATCAAGTTTTATTTATTTTAAAGTTTCTTTAAAAACTCTATCGGTTATTTATTTTTAACCAACTTTCTTGTTTAAGTAAATTGTTTTAAACCAAAGGATCTCTTGTCCATGCCATTAAGTCGTCAAATGAATTAAAATAGTTGTAATAAAACGATGATGCATTTTATTGGAAGTAAGTCGACTTGTACTTATCACAAATACCGCACTTTGGGAATGTGATGAATACAAAGAGGTTAATTTCGATAAGTGGGTCATGCTAATCTAAGTATATGGAACATATGTTCATATGTAAATATTAGACCCTGATAGTGGAATGGTCCACTATAAACAACTTGACCTTTTAAATTATTGACTGTTGGTTTGGAGACACCGGGATTAGATATTAGTTGTTATCTGAAAACCACTATGGACTAACATAAGTGTTCGAATTGGAAATAGTAAAGGAAAGGTTCAAGATAAAGACTTTGAAGTGTAATGGCTATTTGCTACTAACTCTGAGGGTGATTCCAAAACGGGGGTAGGGGAAATAGTCCCTTCAGTTCGTTCATCTCCTGAACGACTTGTATGGATGAATGGTGACATTATGTCAGCATATGGAAGGCGATGTAGCATTCTAAGTGGCAGTGCTTTAGTAAAGGTAAATGTAGCCTCAGGCCTCATCAACTGGAAATGAACTAAAAGGGTATGCAGCAGGGATATATGGGTTGCTCCCATCAGGGTATGTCATCACCATATCTAGAATCGATATTTGACCCATTTTGTATGTTCCGGTATGGTTTCCGTTCCCAACCAAGGTGGTGATGTATTCGGTACCGCTAGTCAAGTGGTATGCCGGTTCTGTGTAGCAGGGTTACAAGATGTTCTTGTCAGACCCCAAGTGTATTTTATCTAAAGGTGCACCTACAGAAGGTAGTTCCTTACTGGGTCATGTATGGAATCTATTTCCCAATAAGTGACTTCGATATTAATTGTATACCTATTATGCTGGAACTTAATTAGTGTAACAATTTTGGCTATGTTCATTATTTACTTAAAATCCTAGACATCATCATAATATCACTAGATTTAAAGTGTTTTGGTTCTTGTAAGATAAAAACCCATCCGTGTTTATGTATGGCGTGGTCTTACGAGATACCTTTGATTCTCAAAGCGTTTTATAGAAGTAAAAATTAAGTTGTTTTGAGTTTACTCACACAAGACCCATGTTTGACCCAAAGTTTTATTTTCTTTTCCTAAAACTCTTAGTTACTGAAATTTTTATGAGTAGCCAAGTGATCCAGGTTTCTTACAGAAGCATTTTAAGGAGCTGGAGCATGTGGCTTCATCATTAGCTAGTTATTATTTTATTCTATCGTGTTATGTATGATCTTTGTATTTTGTATGGACATGTAGCTATAACTGTCCAGTTGAAGGTTAAATTGTATTGGCTCTGATGTATTATTATTATGGAAATGATAATGTAATATCCTATTTTATCTATTATATGTTATTCTGATTCGTGGTGATACTCTGTGATTGTGCAGTTTCTTCTTATCTTTCTTTTTTGCTACCCTTAATAGCTCGTCTTTCAGTGCAAGAAAGGTGGTCGTTACAAATATCAAATAAACTAAATTTCCATGTTAACAAATGAGTTTCAGTTATTCAAAATGAGTCCAAATGAGTCCATATCTGATCTCTATAGTAGATTCTAAGATATAGTACACTCACTTATTGCATCGGGTAAAAGTTTTTCTGAAGATGACCATGTTAGAAAAATCCTCAATTCACTTACTCTTGAATAGGATCAAAAGACTCTTGCAATCCAAGAGGCTAATGGCTAATGACTTTAGCGTTCTAAAAATCAAAGAGTTAATTGGCAATTTAACGTCTTTTGAAGCACAAATGTAGGTAGGAGAGAAAGCAAAGCAATAGAAAATAAATCTATAGCTTTTAATGCAATGACGGGCAATTGGGATTCAGACAGCGATGAAGATGAAGAAATTGCTTTCGTGACAAGGAATTTCAAAAAATTCCTAAAATATAGGAAAATGAACAATTTCAAAAGAAATGACAACTAAAATCTAGGAAGTGGAAGCGGAAACAGAAATGATATTAGATGTTATAACTATAAACCTTGGTCATTTAAAATGAGATTGTCCACATCCCGATAAATTGAAAACTACACCAAACATTAATTTACCCAGAAAATGGAAAAGAGCCTATACTGCAACAGCAGATGATTCAGATGCATCCTCAAGTGATAATGAGTCTGATACAGAAATTGCTAACGTGTGCTTCACAACAATACATAATTCAGAATAAAATGGTGAAATGGAACAGAAAAAAGTACGCATTTAATAAATCAAAAAAAAATTAATTTCTTGAATGAATTTTTCTTTTCTTTTGGCTACTTTATTCCTTGTTAGGAGTATCTTATAAATTAATAATAATACTGGTTGAATATTATGTGATTATATTTTAAATATATATATTATATATTTTAATAATAAAATAATAATACAAAATATATTTCAAATTATTTTAATTTATTTTCGAAAAATAGAATAACTATAAATGGATTTATATAATAAAAGATGATATAATTAAATAAAAATCATTATGTCAACATACCCCATAAGCATATGTCGACATATGCAGACAGAATTTGAATTTGAATTTCAAATTCACAATTTGATTTTTTTCCTCCACCTCTTCACCAACTCCTATGTCTAAAAAGTTTCCTTTTGACCAGAGTAGGTGTCCTTTGATTCTCTATTTACTTTCTCTAACTTCATCCATTCATTTCCCGCTTTCATTTTTAAATTCAAAAACTATAAACTATCTTATCTCTTCAAACTATTCTTCAATAACATCCTCAAGCAATACTAAGGCAACCATGAGGTTTTCTAAGAAAGTGAAAGAATATCTTTTCTATGATCTAGAAGCCATTCAAGCCTATGTAGAGTATTTATCTTTCGAAAAGAAGATTTGCTATTTTTGATGATTTTCCTACTTATGATCTTTTCAATCTTTGTTTGCAAAATGAAATTCTTGGTTCAATCGATGCTTCTCGAAAATGATTTTTTTTGCTATCCAAAATTCGTAAAATAAATTTATGAAAATTTAAAAGAAAACCTTTATGATGGTACAGAAGGAGAAGTTTGGACTAGTATCAAAGGGACACAAATTGTTTTAAATTGTGATCTTTTAGGTCACATTCTTGGATGCAAATCTAGTGGAATGGATCTTTCATCTTTTCAAATTGATTTTCAAAATCATGAAGTAATTCATTATTTAAAAAGTGATGATGATTTTGAATTCAAAAACAAAAACTTGCATCCAAAAGCAAGATTATTAAGCCTTCTTTCGCAATAAAATATCACCCCCTAGAACGGGTAATTATAATAACCCGACTCAAAAAAAATTTAAAGCACTTTTTGCAATTTATGGTCAATACAACATAAATTGGTCTTAAGTATTTTAGGATGAAATTTTTTCCTAGTAATCTTTCTAAATATGAAAACACACTATTTCATGGTGTGTATCTTAGTCATGTTCTTAATTATTTTGTTGTTGACCTTAAAGGAGAGGAAAAATTTTCTTGGAAAATATTTGACAAGGTCAACATTTCACTTATGCATATTTCATCCTTTTTTGATCCTAATAAAACGCTTGCGGAAAAGGAACAAAGGTTGGCTTAGGAAGAAGAGCATGTAATAAGAGAAGAGGAGGAAGAGGAACATGAAGGAAATCAAATGAAAGTTAAGGAAAAAGAACAAGAAGAGGAGGAGGATACTTCTTTGGAAAGTATCAATATGCCACCAAATCCATCCAATAAAGATATTCTCAAAAACCTAGAGAAGATCATCCATAACCAAAGGAAACTTAAGGAATCATTTTCAAAGAAATTTACTTCAATTTCCAACAAAATGGATAAATTCGTTGGAAAGATCATCTGCAAACTTGGTGGTTTTTCTTCAACTTCATCTGTATCTTTCTAGTTGTTTAAACTACCCCGTATTTGGATTTTCTAGTTTTAGTTCATGTTGAATCTTATGTATCTTTTTATTTCTTTGTGTCATATGTAATCTCTATCTAAGTATTAAAGAAGAATTTGTTTCCTTGCTCTTATACATTGTTTATCATCTCCGAAAAACAGAAAAAAAGTATAATAGTATAAGCTAAATACATTAGAATATCAAAACAAAGTTGTTTTGAAAATTTCTACACATATGTTGACATACCCTAGGTATGTATGTCGACATACAACGGTAAATTTTCAAAATTTTCAAAATTGAATAAACAAAAAATGTTTATTCATTTTCAACGAATTTCCACCCCTTTATATATCCGTTGAGACCAAAGAATCATTATTTTTTACTCCCTTTCTTCTTCCTTTGAATTTCTAAACTCTAAAACCAAAATAATGGCTTCTCCAATCTAAAAACTAATCGAAAACTCGAAAAAAAATCTTGAATCATTCAAGAACATTCTTACTTTTATCCTAAGAAACCAAAGGTACTTAGAATTGAGTCAAATGCAGAAGATCAAGGAGCAAGAAAGGCATTTCAATGCGATTCGATGGATGATTTCTACCTTAAACAAAGAAGAACCAACCACCAACCCAAAATATACCACCAACAAAGATAATGAAGATTGGGATGCTATCAAAGCGGATCCAATCTTTGGCACTGATGGATGGGTTGAATTCCATGAAATATCTAGTTTAAATAGGTTTGATTATATATAAATAATAATAATTGGTTTTGATTTGATTGGTTTTGATTTGTGTCAATTTGTTTGATTGCTGTATGACATAAACTTTGTTTGATTGGATGAATATTTGGATTCATTATTTTATGATTAACTAATTTTACATATCACTTATTGTTCTTATATAATCCTTCCCATCATTATTATATATTTTGAATTCATGGTAATACATATTGATTAGTGTTTTATTTAGGAAAGTTAGCATTATAATTAGAGCAACAATTAGTGTTAGAATTATAGTTTTAGGAGGTTATTTTTGTTGACGACAAAGAAGAAGAAATATATAAAAATCGTGACATAGATTAAGGGAGAGTTTTGCAACCCGGTGGGAATTATATTATATTTTATATACAGAGTTATCATCATCAGAAGGGGAGATTGTTAGTACCTTAGGTATTGGTTTTGATGATAACAACTATAGTACATTATATAAAATATAGATACTAATGTTTTATCAAGATATATATAGTATATAGTACAGGATATTAAACGGGTATTGATTAAGAAGGCCGTGTAGTATCAAGATGCTGATATCAAGAGTAGATTCAAGATGCTGATACAAAGTTTCAAGAGTTCAGGAATAAAGACTCATGAATATTGAAGAGTTCAAGATTTCAAGATATTTCAAATAAGTTATAGAGTCTTAGAATTAATGTCAAAACCTTGATAGCACTTTCCCGATCTCTCTCATCTTTCCTAATGTTGTTTTAATTTTTTTCAAATATTCTGGTTTTAAATAATATTTTCAAAATATTTCCAAAAATGTTTTCAGTCTCTTGTACTTATAAAGTTATTATTTTAATATTTTTAAGTTTATATATTTATATATATATATATTGAATTTTTGTTTATACTTTAATAATTTATAGCTATATTGATTATATATATATTATTTACTTTCTATTGAATATTCTTATTATATTTTTCAAAATTATTTTATAAAGTTTTATTATGTTTTAATATGATTAAAATATGTATAAACTATGTTTAAATGTTTGTACAAAGTTTCAAAATATTTTCAAAACAATTATTATTAAGTGATTTTTTAAAATACAAAAGGATATGTCAACATATCCTCTACAAGTATGTCAACATACTGGCCATAAATTTCAAATTTCAAATTTTGAAAGAAAGTGTCTTTTCGTCGTATCTCTTTATGAACGGACATGACCATTGTTTCACTATATACCAGACATGCAAATAAATTTTCATTAACTACTTTATTATTTCTCTATCCTCTTTTCATTTTTCTTGATTTCTAAAGCAATTTCTATCTAAACTTTGCCAAAATTTAACCAGAATCAAACTCAATCATTACTAGTTTGATTCTCTTTCATATACTCTTTGATTTCTCTCATCTCTCTCAAGATCAAAGTGATACTCAAAAGCTATAGGATCAATTATAATCAAGAAAGAAGATCTGAGTCTATAAACTCTGTCAAACCATACTCTTATACTTTATGGTGTGCTTGGTATCCCTGAAATCCAAGTAGATGTGATTATAGCATGTTTAAATCAATTGGGTGTGCTTAGTAGCCCATAAGTCTAGTGGGCATGCTTATGGCCCGAAAATCAAGTGGCTATACCCAGAGCCCAGGATTCTGAAGGGTGTGTCTCGTAGCCTTGAAATCGAGATTGTATTCTTATTTACTAGCCGAAAAGGAATCTATATGTAACGACCCGACTTCCTACGCCCAGGAAGAAGTATCGTTAGTAAGAAAGAAAGAGGTGAGAAAATAGAACAGATAGAGAAGAAAGAACAACAACATCAGAATCTCACAGCGGAACGAATAAATTATAATAATCACATAAGTATTTACATAATATAGAACATCAATCAGAGTTATACAGATAATACATCACATACTAGACAGTTATAAACATCTGTCTAGTTAATACAACTCAATACAATACAACTCATCAATATGACTCAAAGATATCAACACAGCGGAACTATATAAATATGTATCTACAACGCTGAAGCCTCCTGCTCCATTGCTCCTCCAGAATTCGTCAAAGCTAAACCTGAATCCCTTGGCTACCCGTAAAAATTTGGGTACCCGAGAGTTTATGAAAAACAAAAAAAATAAACTCCGGGTCAGACATGGGTCTGGTATGAGTAACAGGTTAAAGTTGCTTAACTTTGAAAATCCTTTGAAAGAAAGGTATCACGTAAGAATTCCCACACATAAACATGGAAAAATTTTTACCTTACGCTAACCAAAACATTTGATAGGAAATTCTGTGATATTACAATAGGTCTAGGGTTTTCAAATAAATAGAAAATAGCCGAAATTGTTACATTCATTAAATTCCAGCTACTAGCCACAAAGTGGGTAATACAATCAAAATCGTGGGCACTTATTGGATTGTGGATTCCATACAATGGCAGGGCTACTGGGGTACCGCCCGTCACAATACGGGGCCTAGATCACCGTACCGAGGATTACTCCCTTCATCCCCTGCAACACAAGGCCGGAACCATTCCTCACTGAACAGTCCCGAACAAGATAAACCCCGTGGTTGTCGCGAACCAACCGCCCACACAGCCGAAATAAAAAGAGACATCTAGACAGGGGAAATATCTTGTCCTGCTTGGGCATGACCCACCTAACCTTGCTGCATCTCCCCTGTTTTAGCCATTCCCGGTTGATGAGGCATGAGGCTACGATTACCTTTATAGAACATATCTCTTAGAATGCTCATCGCCCGCCTGACGATGTGTTGAAAGCATTCAATCCATACAAGTTCGTTCCGGGTTCGAACGAAACCGAAGGCATTATCTCGTTACACTCATTTTGGAATCACCCTCAGAGTTAACGACGATAACCCTTGCACTCTGATTCACCATCTCGAATCTATAAGTACTATTCCGTCAAACTCATTACGGAATCACCCACAGAGTTATACTGACGTATAGCCCTTACACCTCGAGTCTTCACTTGCTCCACTGGGATTAACGACCTAACGTTTAATTGGAATCGATGTGGTTTTCGGATTCCAAATATGGAAACCCGATCCCGGTCTCATCGAAATGCAAAACGTGTCTTTTAAGGCCAAGTTGTCTATTTAGTCTTAACAGTTCAATTAAATATCATCAATATACACACAGATAGATAATTCACAATATCATAATAGATAATCACATCATCATAAACAGATAATTCATATTATCATCAAAACAAATAATTAATTTTTTTCATACTTAAACCAAGCATCCATATTACACAACATAAATATCTCATATCTGAGATCTCAAATCATTCAAGGCAAACAATATCATCCATCCATACATAAGTAATCACATCAGCTGTAATTAATTTAAAATGAATTAAATTAATTACTTCATTGTAAATTACATTAATTACTTCACCAGTATAAATCCTGCTTATTTCATTATTAATCAATTAAAAATTAATTAATTAGCCATCATCTAATTATTCATTTTTAATTTATCATTCTTGATTAATTATCTTTAATCACATTTAAATAATGATCCATTAATTATTTTCACAAATTAGCTATTCTTTAACCAATATAAAGATTAGCCTTAAATTACTAAATTACTTCCTAATTATTACATTAATGAATCAATTCATTACTTATTATTTCCAAATAAATTTATTTCAAATTACATCATTGATTATAATAATTAATGTCCTCTAATTATATTATCTATTTAAATTAATTACATTTTCTATTAATTACATTAAGTAATTAATCTTCAACTAAACCAAATTGTTAATCACCATTGATTAACCCCATTCAGTAATTAATTACCCTTAATTACCCTTTTCCAAATAAATTAATTACTCCATAATTAATTCCTTTAATTAATCCCTTGATTAATTATACCAAGTAATTATACTCAAATTGCTTTCACTATTAAATCATCCTCAGTTAATTACATCTAGTAATTATCATTAATTACTTCCCTAAGTAATTATACTTATCACATCATCAAATAATTATTTAAATTAATTAAACTTAATTAAGTAACTTAAATAATTCATATTAAATAGAATTAATTACAATGAGTAATTAATTCTTTAATTACTTTCATTAAGTAATTATACTTAAAACAATTTACAATTGATTATCTTAAATTAATTAATCTAATTAATTATCAAAAATTAATCACATTAATTAATTATTAAATAATTCTAGTTAATGACCATCATTAACTATTAACAATCCTTTAATTACTTTTCTAAAGTAATTAACTAAGATTCATCCATTATTAATTACAATTCAATTTATCTTTAATAACTCATTAACTTATCCAATTTTATTTAATTAACTAAGTGTTAACTATAACTTAATTAATCCTTAATTACTTGATTACTTAATTACTAATCATTAATTTGAATATTAAAACCCTATTTAATTAATGATCCTTAATTACTAATTTATTTATCCTAAATAAATTATCTTAAATCTTAATTAACTAATTTAAACTCTTAATTACTACATCAACTAAACCAAATCATTAATTAATTGCATTGGTTAATTTTTCATTTTAATTTACTTAATGATTATAAATCATTAAATCTTCGTTTATCTCAAGAATAAAAAAATATTTTAAATGATCAAATTTTCATTAACAGGGTATTAAACAATTGACTTCAAAATTTTACTTTTAAATTTCATTTAAAAAAAAATGGAAATAAATTGACTTTAACAAGGTTCAAATAATCTTAATTAACTTTGAAAATAAGACCGTTTCTTATTAATGGTTACATATTTCCCTTTTGTTTTATAAGAAGTTTAAAAGAGTTTAAAACCAAATTCATCAAAATACAAGTCATATATATATATATATATATATATATATATTTTACAAATACAACCTAAACTTCCAAGTTATTTAAACAATTAAATTTTTAAAGTTTCTTTTATTTCTGAAATTTTGATTCAAATTTGGATTTGAAATCCAACTTCTTATCTCAGGCTTAAACTGCAAATTTTCCCAAACTGCGTTTTAAACCATACCTGACTTTATATTTAAACTTGCATTTAAACTCCATTTAAACCCTGCCTTTGAAATATTTAAATTCCAGTTTAAGTTGTTCTAAACTTACAGGTCTTAAACCTGTAACATATAATCTACCCGAGACCCCCCCTTGAAAAACTTCGAGACAAATCCCTATATGCTTCGAGCCTTACCCGATGCTTACTCGAGAAAAACTCGAGTAACAAACTCCCCTTCAAAACCATCTCAGCAGAACACAAAAATGTCCACCGTGCACATGCACGGTGGCGCCGCTCATCGTTGAGCATCAAAGAGGGCCTCCACACATCGGAAACCATCCAAGCATACAACTTCGATCATCAGATTGCCACTCAAAACTTGAAGTCAAATTCGAGTTTGACATTCCCACAACCTGGAAGTGACGAACCGGAACCACCTCCGAACCTGGGAAACGCCACGCCTTCACAACCTCGACCACCAGAAAATCAGAAATTCCGGCCATCCCCTCGTCAACTTCTCTGCTATCATTCCCCAGAGCCTCGTCGAGCTCGATCCTCAACAGG
This sequence comes from Allium cepa, assembly GCA_030765085.1. NCBI lineage: Eukaryota > Viridiplantae > Streptophyta > Magnoliopsida > Asparagales > Amaryllidaceae > Allium > Allium cepa. The sequence goes on from CM060934.1 coordinate 213,109,429, forward strand.
TGACGAACGAGACCAAAAACTCCCAACATTCCAAACTAGGTTTACGAGAAAAAGATGCTCACCGCCTTCACCACGATCATCGAACCACCATACAAATATTTTTCCTGCGACCACCCTTCCCTCTTGCGCCTTCGTCCAAGATCCCATCCACCACAACCCCATGGATCATCAGAGATCGACTAAAACTCACTTTTCGAACAACCCAGCACTGCACTTCCAAACCCTATCTAAAAATTCCAATTCTTGTCTTAAAATTCAAGTCAAGGTATAAGAATTCATATTATATTTTTGAATTCGAGAATTAAAACATTCGAAATTTTGTATATATGATGATATTGCTCAGTACTGTGCTTTTCCAGAGTTATTTCAATTGTTTTTAACTCAACTATATGTTTAAATCTTTAGTTAGAATATAACAATCAATATTTGTTTTATTTCTTAGCTCAAACAATTCAGAATATCCAGAGAAATGATTCTAACATCAACCATTAGTATTTAGGAACTCAAACAGGGTACTTGAGTAACCAACAGCCTGAGATAACAATTCCAGTTGTCATTTATAATCAGGGGATCCACATACATACATACATACATATATATGTACATACATATAACCTATTCACAATTATATAAACAACAATAAATTTAAGCTTCAAATTTTTAAGAAATAAGTTAATCACCTGTTAAAATAAGTTGAACAGAGAAACATTCTTGCTTTTTGAAAACTGAAATCCCTATTGCTTTAAAACTGGAAAAATGTTTTGCTCTGGTCCTCTAATCTTCTTGCTCTTATTAAGTTGTATGATGTTGTTAAGTTTTGTAAAAAAAAATCTTACTTATGTTTTCTGATTAGCTATGTTGAATCGAATTGAATCGAGAAGACATATATAGAAAGGAATTACAGGATTTGCATAAGCTTGTACAGACATTATTTGTTTGTATCAGAGATTTCCTTCCATATCTTACCCAGCAAGATATTGTTTTAGAGGCTGAATTGATTTATTTTACATTTCGGCTGACAAAAAAGTGTGCTGGTATTAAATGAATGGTACTATATGTTTTCAGACTTATCCTATTTAGTATGTTGATATTTCTTTTACTTCTCTGGTTTGTGTTTTTTTTTGTTCATACTTATCTTCTTTTATATATGTTGCTACTCTCTTTTACTATGTTCTTCCCTGGTTGCTTTCACACTTGTCTATTTATGTTAAAAGATTTTTTTTTCTCTATTTTTTTTATAAATATATATATATATTGACAGATCTTTTATACTTTGTTTCCAGATTTTCCCTTTTTCTACTTAGTTCTTGTCTGCATATCTACTTCACATTCACATTCATTTTGCCAGGTTGCTTTTACTTCTATATGTACATTTATATATTCTGTTTTAGTTATGTTATAAAAATTTTAACTTAAATATAAATATATACTTTTATATTTAAACACTTTACACTTTTATCTTTCCTTTATTTTTAAACTTAAATTATTAAACATTTAAATTACTTGTTATTTATGTTTATACTTATGTTTAAAATTTAATAAGGTTTATTTTATTTAAACGTTTTTGAAAGACTTATTTTAAATTTTAAAATCATAGCTTTCTTTCAATATATATACATATATGTATTTAAATAAATTCTGAAATAGAAATTTCTATCTATATATAAAAATCCATTTGTAAGAATATTACATTATTTATATTGTTTAAAAATAACTCATTATTAAATTAAAAATGATTTACAAAGGAAATTATCTCATTATTAATCAATTTCTTATTTTATCAAGCTATACTTATAACAAAACAAACCCTATCATTTAAATTTAAGCTTAAGCTAAATCATTTTAAACAATTTAGTTTTTGAGTGTTTTAAAGTCACATGATTATTTATTCAATAGCTTAACATTAAATTTAATCAAATTTCCAAATTACCAGAAATATTAAAGTTAGAAACATGTCTTTATTTATTAAATTTAAAACAAGATTAACTATTTACAATATATACAAATATATATATATATATATATATTATAAATAGAAGGCTAATTGATTAGCTTTTAAAGGTGAAATCATCCAATTAAATATTTATCAAAGAATATTCAAATTTATCATTAATAATATTGTCAAATCAATTTAATTTTTTACTCAGATTATTAAATTGATATTGCCAAAAATTCCGGGATATCACATTCCTTTCCCCTTAAAAGAATTTCGTCCTCGAAATTTAAAACAAAGGTAATTTAATAATTTGATTAAGGATTAATTTTTTTTTAAAACACAAGCATATGTCAATCATATGCAAACAACCGTAGCAACCAATTCATTTAATCTAATAAATCTAACTATCCGGACAAAATTTTGGATAGAATTTTCTCGAGTTTCCCAGGTATAAATACCGAGATACTCGCTCTACATAATCCAAACAATAAATACTACTAAGCTACAGAGCTACTACTCAACAAGACAGGATATCAGATTATAGACAAGTCTGACTCAACATCCAAACTCCATGAACTGCTGGCTCTACAACCAGAGATAACTCATACACGTACTCCCTCAGAGATACGTGAAACACATCGAATCCCAGTTATCCAAACTGACAATTCACTCCAAAAGATCAAACACTTATCCAAAATCAAATCTCTGATTCTTTGTCCATAAAATTTCCGGACGATCCTGGGCTGCCTACATCCCTCTTGATCAGCTCAACCCTTGCTGATGCTCCCTAGAAATAAACTGAACCAAAATCATTCCAACAAAATGATCTTTCCAAGATTAACAAATCTTAGGACACAACTCTATTCCAAATCAGAATACAGATCTCACTTTTCCCATCTTGAAAAGATAAAACAGATGCACTCCAAATCTGGCCTCAGATCCTGAAAAATTTCCTGTAGAAACCTTTCAATCCAAACACTGCAATTCCCAGTTGCTTCTACTTTAAACTAGCTACCACCATGCTTCCACTGCGCAACTCTGACTGAGCAGAAGAAAATGCTAATGACAAACACCAGCACAACTGGATAACACATTCCCGAACTATGGTTCAATAGATCCATAAAAGAAACTCAGAAGTTCCTCCAAAACCTGAGCTGCTTCACTAAACTCATCCTCTAAAAATCATCTTACCACTGAGCTGAACCATTTGTACCATTCCTGGAATCCAGAAGATACCAAACTCAATCTCCAGATGCGGATAAACTCTGACTTCCTGAAGACATCCAGCAAAATCAGATAGTCCAAGAGAAACTCAAACAATCGCAAGTCACTTTCGCGATCAATCTAGCCCACTACCAAAGAAAAATTGTTCTCGTTTTACCAAACAGAACAGCCTACGCTAGTCTAGCCAATCCATTGAAGAAACGGAACCACTCTGTTGCTTCTGAAATCCACTACTACGCTAGAAAGCTTCCTTGACAACACACAGAACACTCCGAGCTGCACTGCTGTCACCAATTCCAAGGAATTCCTAATCCAAAGCTCTTCGAGAAACTCGGACCTCAAACCAAACAAAACATCTACTGAACTCAGCCACAATGCCGAAACAGGCACACTTCCCTAACTTGTTCCAAAGAAACACCTTCGGAAACATCCATAGTCACTGTGTCTCATCACACAGCTACTCATCCTGAGGTATCAAGATATCATGTCTTGCTTCTGTCCAACCGACAGATCCAAACTCTAGCTCATCCATACTTACACTTCAAAGATGAACTTCGAACCTTAACAGGTTACCTTCAGAGATCGATGAAATCCTTTACACCATCCAAAGTTCACTCGAGACGGTATTAGGTCTACAGTCTCGATAGATACACTTCCAACTCCAAACATTGGTAGTCGTGATACACACACCACTACCCTATCTACCTTTATAACTTATATTGGAAAACCCGAACAGGTAACCCAACAAATAGGTAGAAATAAATATATATGTATGTATATCAAAATTACAAATACGCTCTCTTAAGAAAGAAATCACTTAAGAGCCTAGGTATTCACTCAACCTAGCGCTCTGATACCACTTGTAACGACCCGACTTCCTACGCCCAGGAAGAAGTATCGTTATTAAGAAAGAAAGAGGTGAGAAAATAGAATAGATAGAGAAGAAAGAACAACAACATCAGAATCTCACAGCGGAACGAATAAATTATAATAATCACATAAGTATTTACATAATATAGAACATCAATCAGAGTTATACAGATAATACATCACATACTAGACAGTTATAAACACCTGTCTAGTTAATACAACTCAATACAATACAACTCATCAATATGACTCAAAGATATCAACACAGCGGAACTATATAAATATGTATCTACAACGCTGAAGCCTCCTGCTCCATTGCTCCTCCAGAATTCGTCAAAGCTAAACCTGAATCCCTTGGCTACCCGTAAAAATTTGGGTACCCGAGAGTTTATGAAAAAGAAAAAAAAAAAACTCCGGGTCAGACATGGGTCTGGTATGAGTAACAGGTTAAAGTTACTTAACTTTGAAAATCCTTTGAAAGAAAGGTATCACGTAAGACTTCCCACACATAAACATGGAAAAGTTTTTACCTTACGCTAACCAAAACATTTGATAGGAAATTCTGTGATATTACAATAGGTCTAGGGTTTTCAAATAAATAGAAAATAGCCGAAATTGTTACATTCATTAAATCCAGCTACTAGCCACAAAGTGGGTAATACAATCAAAACCGTGGGCACTTATTGGATTGTGGATTCCATACAATGGCAGGGCTACTGGGGTACCGCCCGTCACAGTACGGGGCCTAGATCACCGTACCGAGGATTACTCCCTTCATCCCCTGCAACGCAAGGCCGGAACCATTCCTTACTGAATAGTCCCGAACAAGATAAACCCCGCGGTTGTCGCGAACCAACCGCCCACACAGCCGAAATAAAAAGGGACATCTAGACAGGGGAAATATCTTGTCCTGCTTGGGCATGACCCACCTAACCTTGCTGCATCTTCCCTGTTTTAGCCATTCCCGGTTGATGAGGCATGAGGCTACGATTACCTTTATAGAACATATCTCTTAGAATGCTCATCGCCCGCCTGACGATGTGTTGAAAGCATTCAATCCATACAAGTTCGTTCCGGGTTCGAACGAAACCGAAGGCATTATCTCGTTACACTCATTTTGGAATCACCCTCAGAGTTAACGACGATAACCCTTGCACTCTGATTCACCATCTCGAATCTATAAGTACTATTCCGTCAAACTCATTACGGAATCACCCACAGAGTTATACTGACGTATAGCCCTTACACCTCGAGTCTTCACTTGCTCCACTGGGATTAACGACCTAACGTTTAATTGGAATCGATGTGGTTTTCGGATTCCAAATATGAAAACCCGATCCCGGTCTCATCGAAATCCAAAACGTGTCTTTTAAGGCCAAGTTGTCTATTTAGTCTTAACAGTTCAATTAAATATCATCAATATACACATAGATAGATAATTCACAATATCATAATAGATAATCACATCATCATAAACAGATAATTCATATTATCATCAAAACAGATAATTAATTTTTTTCATACTTAAACCAAGCATCCATATTACACAACATAAATATCTCATATCTGAGATCCCAAATCATTCAAGGCAAACAATATCATCCATCCATACATAAGTAATCACATCAGCTGTAATTAATTTAAAATGAATTAAATTAATTACTTCATTGTAAATTACATTAATTACTTCACCAGTATAAATCCTGCTTATTTCATTATTAATCAATTAAAAATTAATTAATTAGCCATCATCCAATTATTCATTTTTAATTTATCATTCTTGATTAATTATCTTTAATCACATTTAAATAATGATCCATTAATTATTTTCACAAATTAGCTATTCTTTAACCAATATAGAGATTAGCCTTAAATTACTAAATTACTTCCTAATTATTACATTAATGAATCAATTCATTTACTTATTATTTCCAAATAAATTTATTTCAAATTACATCATTGATTATAATAATTAATGTTCTCTAATTATATTATCTATTTAAATTAATTACATTTTCTATTAATTACATTAAGTAATTAATCTTCAACTAAACCAAATTGTTAATCACCATTGATTAACCCCATTTAGTAATTAATTACCCTTAATTACCCTTTTCCAAATAAATTAATTACTCCATAATTAATTCCTTTAATTAATCCCTTGATTAATTATACCAAGTAATTATACTCAAATTGCTTTCACTATTAAATCATCCTCAGTTAATTACATCTAGTAATTATCATTAATTACTTCCCTAAGTAATTATACTTATCACATCATCAAATAATTATTTAAATTAATTAAACTTAATTAAGTAACTTAAATAATTCATATTAAATAGAATTAATTACAATGAGTAATTAATTCCTTATTTACTTTCATTAAGTAATTATACTTAAAACAATTTACAATTGATTATCTTAAATTAATTAATCTAATTAATTATCAAAAATTAATCACATTAATTAATTATTAAATAATTCTAGTTAATGACCATCATTAACTATTAACAATCCTTTAATTACTTTTCTAAAGTAATTAACTAAGATTCATCCATTATTAATTACAATTCAATTTATCTTTAATAACTCATTAACTTATCCAATTTTATTTAATTAACTAAGTGTTAACTATAACTTAATTAATCCTTAATTACTTGATTACTTAATTACTAATCATTAATTTGAATATTAAAACCCTATTTAATTAATGATCCTTAATTACTAATTTATTTATCCTAAATAAATTATCTTAAATCTTAATTAACTAATTTAAACTCTTAATTACTACATCAATTAAACCAAATCATTAATTAATTGCATTGGTTAATTTTTCATTTTAATTTAATTAATGATTATAAATCATTAAATCTTCGTTTATCTCAAGAATAAAAAAAAATTTAAATGATCAAATTTTCATTAACAGGGTATTAAACAATTGACTTCAAAATTTTACTTTTAAATTTCATTTAAAAAAAATGGAAATAAATTGACTTTAACAAGGTTCAAATAATCTTAATTAACTTTGAAAATAAGAACGTTTCTTGTTAATGGTTACACATTTCCCTTTTGTTTTATAAGAAGTTTAAAAGAGTTTAAAACCAAATTCATCAAAATACAAGTCATATATATATAATTTTTTTAAAATACAACCTAAACTTCCAAGTTATTTAAACAATTAAATTTTTAAAGTTTCTTTTATTTCTGAAATTTTGATTCAAATTTGGATTTGAAATCCAACTTCTTATCTCAGGCTTAAACTGCAAATTTTCCCAAACTGCGTTTTAAACCATACCTGACTTTATATTTAAACTTGCATTTAAACTCCATTTAAACCCTGCCTTTGAGATATTTAAATTCCAATTTAAGTTGTTCTAAACTTACAGGTCTTAAACCTGTAACATATAATCTACCCGAGACCCCCCCTGAAAAACTTCGAGACAAATCCCTATATGCTTCGAGCCTTACCCGATGCTTACTCGAGAAAAACTCGAGTAACAAACTCCCCTTCAAAACCATCTCAGCGGAACACAAAAATGTCCACCGTGCACATGCACGGTGGCGCCGCTCATCGTTGACCATCAAAGAGGGCCTCCACACATCGGAAACCATCCAAGCATACAACTTCGATCATCAGATTGCCACTCAAAACTTGAAGTCAAATTCGAGTTCGACATTCCCAAAACCTGGAAGTGACGAACCGGAACCACCTCCGAACCTGGGAAACGCCACGCCTTCACAACCTCGACCACCAGAAAGTCAGAAATTCCGGCCATCCCCTCGTCAACTTCTCTGTTATCATTCCCCAGAGCCTCGTCGAGCTCGATCCTCAACAGGTGACGAACGAGACCAAAACTCCCAACATTCCAAACTAGGTTTACGAGAAAAAGATGCTCACCGCCTTCACCACGATCATCGAACCACCATACAAATATTTTTCCTGCGACCACCCTTCCCTCTTGCGCCTTCGTCCAAGATCCCATCCACCACAACCCCATGGATCATCAGAGATCGACTAAAACTCACTTTTCGAACAACCCAGCACTGCACTTCCAAACCCTATCTAAAAATTCCAATTCTTGTCTTAAAATTCAAGTCAAGGTATAAGAATTCATATTATATTTTTGAATTCGAGAATTAAAACATTCGAAATTTTGTATATATGATGATATTGCTCAGTACTGTGCTTTTCCAGAGTTATTTCAATTGTTTTTAACTCAACTATATGTTTAAATCTTTAGTTAGAATATAACAATCAATATTTTTTTTATTTCTTAGCTCAAACAATTCAGAATATCCAGAGAAATGATTCTAACATCAACCATTAGTATTTAGGAACTCAAACAGGGTACTTGAGTAACCAACAGCCTGAGATAACAATTCCAGTTGTCATTTATAATCAGGGGATCCACATACATACATATATATGTACATACATATAACCTATTCACAATTATATAAACAACAATAAATTTAAACTTCAAATTTTTAAGAAATAAGTTACTCACCTGTTAAAATAAGTTGAACAGAGAAACATTCTTGCTTTTTGAAAACTGAAATCCCTATTGCTTTAAAACTGGAAAAATGTTTTGCTCTGGTCCTCTAATCTTCTTGCTCTTATTAAGTTGTATGATGTTGTTAAGTTTTGTAAAAAAAAAATCTTACTTATGTTTTCTGATTAGCTATGTTGAATCGAATTGAATCGAGAAGACATATATAGAAAGGAATTACAGGATTTGCATGAGCTTGTACAGACATTATCTGTTTGTATCAGAGATTTCCTTCCATATCTTACCCAGCAAGATATTGTTTTAGAGGCTGAATTGATTTATTTTACATTTCGGCTGACAAAAAAGTGTGCTGGTATTAAATGAATGGTACTATATGTTTTCAGACTTATCCTATTTAGTATGTTGATATTTCTTTTACTTCTCTGGTTTGTGTTTTTTTTTTGTTCATACTTATCTTCTTTTATATATGTTGCTACTCTCTTTTACTATGTTCTTCCCTGGTTGCTTTCACACTTGTCTATTTATGTTAAAAGATTTTTTTTCTCTTTTTTTTTTATAAATATATATATATATATATATATATATATTGACAGATCTTTTATACTTTGTTTCCAGATTTTCCCTTTTTCTACTTAGTTCTTGTCTGCATATCTACTTCACATTCACATTCATTTTGCCAGGTTGCTTTTACTTCTATATGTACATTTATATATTCTGTTTTAGTTATGTTATAAAAAATTTAACTTAAATATAAATATATACTTTTATATTTAAACACTTTACAGTTTTATCTTTCCTTTATTTTTAATCTTAAATTATTAAACATTTAAATTACTTGTTATTTATGTTTATACTTATGTTTAAAATTTAATAAGGTTTATTTTATTTAAACGTTTTTGAAAGACTTATTTTAAATTTTAAAATCATAGCTTTCTTTCAATATATATACATATATGTATTTAAATAAATTCTGAAATAGAAATTTCTATCTATATATAAAAATCCATTTGTAAGAATATTACATTATTTATATTGTTTAAAAATAACTCATTATTAAATTAAAAATGATTTACAAAGGAAATTATCTCATTATTAATCAATTTCTTATTTTATCAAGCTATACTTATAACAAAACAAACCCTATCATTTAAATTTAAGCTTAAGCTAAATCATTTTAAACAATTTAGTTTTTGAGTGTTTTAAAGTCACATGATTATTTATTCAATAGCTTAACATTAAATTTAATCAAATTTCCAAATTACCAGAAATATTAAAGTTAGAAACATGTCTTTATTTATTAAATTTAAAACAAGATTAACTATTTACAATGTATACAAATATATATATATATATATATTATAAATAGAAGGCTAATTGATTAGCTTCTAAAAGATGAAATCATCCAATTAAATATTTATCAAAGAATATTCAAATTTATCATTAATAATATTGTCAAATCAATTTAATTTTTTACTCAGATTATTAAATTGATATTGCCAAAAATTCCGGAATATCAAACTATACAAGAAATTTTGCGGGACTGGATGTAGGGTGACTTTGAACTATATAAAATCATGGTGTGTTCTTTCTCTTTTACTTATAGTGCATTTACTTTTATCTATACTTTAATTATGTGATTGTTTTTGTGATTTTTAATTCCATCATTTCGAGTAAAATCTTGAAGAATTTGAATAATATTCATATAATCCATTAAACATTATTTACCTCCCTCTAGTTTTAATTTAGCCTTAAGATCCCTACTCCGTTGACTCACAAGTGCGACACACTTAACAAAATTTTCTTGATCTGTGATACCCTTAACAAATTACCGAGATATAGTTGTCTTTCACCTTTAATGCAAGCAACTCTAGTATGAGTAATTTGAACTGACTTGCCATTTTCCATATGTATAGACCGTTTACCTCTATATTCTTTGCTACCAAGATTTAGGTTATCAAGATTGCTTATGACATGATTAGTAGCTCTAGGTTCATGGTACCAACTTTCATCTTTAATGTCTTCTAATTTGGTAGTGGCATTCATTTGATAACTTCTTGTATTGTCTGTCTTGGACTTTGAATCTGACTGTATGCTGGCTAGATTAGCACTGTGACTATATTTTCTTTAAGCACTGCTAGAAGATTATTGATTAGAAGTAAAATTGTTATCAAATCTGAAGTAACATTTGAGTGTAATCTTTCACATATTTGACACCTTAATTTGTTATTGCCATTGTCCATCTGCCTTCTCTACCCCATTCACTAAAGTTTTGGCCACCTCTTTGGTAACTCTGGTAGTTGTTTTTTTCTTGATTTCTGTTTCTAGACTAAGATGCATAATTGACTGTCATATTTGAGATTTATGGCTTCTTGTTTTCTATTTTGCCTTTATGGGCAAGAAGGGTAGAATGCACGAACTGAAGTGATGGTGTAGTTTCTTTAGATGAGATGATTGCGACCATTGCCTCATACTCCTCATCCAATCCATTTATAATACTTAATACATGCTCTATTTCTGATAGTTTATATCCAACAGCTTCAAGAAGATCACAAATTGTCTTCATCTTGGTGAGATATTCTCTCATTGGCATATTTTGCTTTTTTAGATTTTGAATTTATCTTTTATAATGCATTATCCTTGCTGCTGACTGAGAACTAAATTCTATTCTATTGCTGACCAGATTTAAATGCTGGTTTGTAACCAACTATTTATGGCAATAAATTTTGACTTATTGAAGATAATAGCCAAGCACTAAGTAAATTGTCTTGCCATGAATGCTTTATATAGAGCTTATTACTGATCATTTTCCCATCTGTCTTTTAGTGTGTCTTGCTGGAATTGGTGTAGTCCTATTTATGAATTCCTCCAAGCAATATCCCTTAATGGCAGTTTCCACTTGAAATTTCCATAGCAAGAAATTGTTCTCATCTTGTATGGTAATTAGTTGGCTTTGTGGGCTTATTATTGTCTTTAGACCTTTATCAATTGCCTGTTTCTATTTGTTTGGGGATATTGATGGGTAAGAAGAGCTTGAGTTGTTATCTCCTTCGGCCATTTATGAATGCTGGTTCTTGATCTGAAAAGTTGCTTATGATATTCAAATAATGAGAAACTTTACAGAGGAAGCTTTCTCTGATGTTCTATGATACAGTCACAGAACTCTGAATGATAATGGACTGACAGTGATCTTTGGCGAGGCACAAGACTAGTGATAAAAAAATTGGTGGGTTTTCAAAAAACTGTAGTTTCTTAATAATCTTGAATTAGGAACAAACTGACCGTAGATGATGGCTTCTTCAAATGAGGAGTTGTGCAATGTGATTGTAGAAACTGATGAAGAGCCAAAGTGCAGCCTCAGATTTAAATGATGATATTGCTCTGATGTCTTATGGCCAGACACTACCATTAGGCATTAGAAAGCTCCGGTACCATATAAGCAGTATGAAAGAAATAGAAAATTGATTATAAGAGAAAAATAAAACTGATTTATTAATCTAGAAATGATTATACAAAATTTTGATACCTTGATACATTGATTTCTATTTGTATTCATAATGAACGGATGCACTTGGTCATAATGTAACCGGGTTGGGTAGTATAACCTTGTGCCCGTTATTTGCTTTAACCATTTCCACTTAAGATATATGATCTGATCTTTATATCATTTCACTCATTCCAATATATTGATCCTAGTTGTGTTATATGCGAGCAAGTACTAAAAGACAAAAACCAATTTTTTTTTGGACTCATTTTGTACTTAAACTTATGCTTATACCTAAATCTTCGAGCAGGATGGACAATGAGGTGGATGACATGATTAACAACTTCAGGCCGAAAGACCAACTCTGTGATGTTGCTTTTGCTGCGCTACAGCTATGGATTTCTTCATCTCAAACAAAAGGGAATGTAGAATGTTAGAAATGATAAAACAAATAGAATAGAGAAATCTAAGGTAATTGAAAAGGAGGTGGCTTATCTTATGAATGGGAATGATGGTAGAATGGTGTGAAGCGATAGAAGCATCAAAATTTTACCACGACGGGGGTTGGAATTGTCTAATAAGTGTTGATGACCATGGCATTTTTGAAAATGGGGTTTTGTTAATGAGAAGTTAAGTGGAAATGAGTTGAAAGGGTCGGTGGATAGAGTATGATGTACTGGAGTAGGACGGGTTTTACGCCACGGAGAATGATGCTGGTTTATTTTATATGTTTTTCTTCATTTTTATGGCATTATTTTACAATGAAGTATATAAAGGGACGTAGGTGAATCTATAGATATAATACGTATTATTTTCCCTTACAAGACACTCATTTAGATTAGGAGGTTATAAAGTTTTCATGAGGCATATTATTAAAGTATATGTTGGTTATAACATTTAAAGTACCAATTCTCTCTCTCTCTCACATATCCATCGTGTATATTTTTCATTTCATGTCATGTTAAATTATATATACATAATTTAATACTTCTATTTGATACACACATACTTATTTGGCTTAGCCCATGATTAAAACTTTGAAATAAACTAAACATATTTTGTAAAGTCCATCTCTGATAAATAAAATTAATATTACACACATATCAATATAATAAATTCAATAATTTGAATAATTATGATTAAATAAACATTATGTGTATATTATGAGTTTGACCATTAAAAACAATATTATTGGACACACAAATACAAATATGTGTATGCGTGTGCGCAATATATGGATGTGTGTGAATTTAAATTTATTATTTAAAATGCTACTTGATTAACGTTAAATTAATTGCAAATATATATATTATATATATATTAAAATACATTAGTGTCAAAATCAAACATGTATACCATAGCCAAAATAAAGTCGGTTTTTTATTATAGTAAGAAAGATGGATGGTCTACCTTTGTTAATAATAAGTATATGAAGTTTTTTTCAATTACTTCAAAGGGACGTTGGGCGGTAGGGAGGATCAGAGGATAGACACAAGCAAGGTGGATGGTATGCCTTTCCCTTCCATAATCAAACTCAAGGAAAAACACTTTATCTTTCCGTCTCTGAAGAGGAAATAACTCAAGCGTTTTCTGTATTACGAGGGATATGACAGGAGGACCAGATGGGTGTAATTTAGCTTTCTTCTTAGAAGCTTAGCCAATAATCAAATTAGATTCTATCAAGGCTGCCAAGTCTTCTTTAGATCCAGCAAAATGATATGTGGCATTAAAGCAACAAATATCCGCCCCATCCCCAACGTCAAGAGCCCTAACAAGGTAAATCAATTTAGACCTATAGGTTGTTATGATACTATGTAAATGCATATTAAAAATTCTTACTGCAGGGATAAAGATTGTCCTCCATAGTCTACTGACTTATAACCAAAGTGCTTTCATCGTGGCAGGAATATTATCAACACCATACTTCTAACTCATGAGCTTATTTGAGGTTATGACAAAGAGAAATATCACCAGGATGCTTTTCTAAAATTGCTACTATGAAAGCCTTTGATCCAGCAAGATGGGTTAGCATTTTATATTCCTTAATTAGGATAGGATTCACTTCTAGCTTTATTAAATGAGTAGAGGCATATATAACCACTCCTTATTTTCGATGAATGTTAATTAAAATATAACTGGTTTTTCAAAGGAACTCTAGGTCATTGTCAAGGAGATCTAATTGGTGCTTACTAAGTCCTAATTATAAATGAAGTACTCACAATTCAACCCAAGGAGAAATTCAGGACCCGATGGATAGACTACCATACAAAGAGTAGAAACCCTATAATAACTGGCTTATGCTCTGTAGATGATCTATTAATTTTCACCAGACCATTCACTTGATGCCTTAATGCGAAAAATCGTGTAGTTCAAACTTTTAACCGGGCTTTAAATAAATGCGAGGAAATCATCAATATATATTGCAGGCATCTTCCATAAGGAAAAGCATATAATAGCAGCTACCCACTCCTTCCATGGAAGGCTCTTTATCTTATATTGGCATCCTTTTAACTTCACTAACAATAAGGAAAAATCACTGCCTACCTTTGTATATAGCTAGACTTTCCTCTTAGTAAAATAGGCACCTCTCTGATGCAAGAAAATTAACCATAATTAAATCTATAGCCTTTGCTATGCATGTATACTACTAATGCATCTTCATTCTTCCTAAATCTTTACTACACATGATTAAGAGCCTGTAATCACTTTCTATGGTCATGGGATCCTTTTCCAAGAAAACCTATTCCAATTAAATACTCCAAATTTCAAAAGCCAATGATTTATGGGAAATGTGCGTTATAAATCTAATTAAATAGAATCATGCATCATGCTCAACTCTTCTTGCAAATCTACTAGACATCTCCATAAATCTGTGAAAGATATGGATGTATAAGCAAAAGAAGTATCTATAAAAAAAATAGACTATGGAGATCAAGTAGGATTGTAGCTAGGCATGGAGATCCATTCTAATTTCAGGACGAGCATTGCTACAACACATAAAATACCTATCTAACTCAACCACTCAACATATGTTGATTTAAACGTTCCTTCCTTTTATTTCTTTATTTTTCTCTCTCCTTCTATTTTCCCATCCTTTTTCTTTCTCATACTTAAAACTTTTGAATCCTTATGTTATCTAATTCCTAATTAAAGAGGTAAGGACCTCTTTAAAAACCCACCTTAATCTCCATGTGTGTGTGCATATGTTCGTATGTATATAAGAAAGGTATTGTTTATATGTACATTAATAGAGTATACTTAAATTAATTAACCATTTAAAAAATTATTTCTAGTCCATACTTAACATTATATCTTATGTAATATATGAAGGTCAAACACAAAAATTATTATTATTATTTTAATATATATAGACATAAAAAATTTATATAGTAAAATATATTTATATATTATTTTAGTTACAAATTACTATTTTTTAAAAAGATAAACGAAATACTTACCTATTTGATCTAGCCAATTGTTGAAACGTTGTATTTGCAAGCCTTTTCCTCATTAGAGTATTGTCACCTTTCTCCTCTTGGATCTGTTTGAAAATCTAAGTTATAGGCTCTGACTTCTTTCTTATTAGAGGCTTGGATTTGTAATTAGAAAGTATGAAAAGTATGAAAGGTGAGGGTTCAATTTATATCCACGAAGTGACTATAAAATATCTAAATATATCCCTCCTTTTCTCCTCATTTTATTATATAATATCTAGTCAAAATGAGTATTTCAAACCCGTATCTTGTCCACTAATGACCTCTTTTCCCCCTTTACATAAACAATTCATAAATTTTAGGTCTAAGTAGTATCCAATATTAATTATTTAAATATTTATTTTTGCTTATTTATTTAATGAAATCAGCATATAACATTTATATATTTTTAGTTAATTTTGAGGCCTTAAATAAATAAATAACAAAGAAAATTAATATAACACTTATATTGGTTTGTTCCATTAATTCATACCATTTATTAGTTAATTAGGTTAATGTAAAATAGAAAATATGCTTACAAATCTATTATGTGACTCCCTGGTCTGAACTCATCCCTTGATAATACTTAAATTATTTGAATATTAAA
Organism: Allium cepa; assembly: GCA_030765085.1. Classification (NCBI taxonomy): domain Eukaryota; kingdom Viridiplantae; phylum Streptophyta; class Magnoliopsida; order Asparagales; family Amaryllidaceae; genus Allium; species Allium cepa. The sequence continues at coordinate 213,125,531 of CM060934.1, forward strand.
TTCTGTATAGACTTTGCTGAAGCAAAATTATGTACACAAGTTCAATTGCTTATATGTCATATATGTGAACTCTTATTTCCATTAATTTAAGCTACACCCTAAGCAATGATATATTGTGCATGTTTTTTCGTCGATGTTACTGAATCATTTAGATATTTAAAGCTCTGTCAGTGGTCAAAACTTTAATAACATCTCTAGTTAATTACGAAGTCCTATATTAAGGTTCATGGTTCAATCAGATAACATTTATTGATTAAATTATTTTCTTTGGCTAAAGATTTGGACTACTAATTACGGTGATACTAACCTTCCATTCAAAGGAGATGAATCCTCACTTGAAAAATGTATCACTTCCAATTGTTCAACTTATACCCAACTTTGCCCTAAACCTGTGCAGTTAAAGCGCTCGGCAGATTCAATGCGGCGGAGGTGCAAAAAGTCATAGCGGGGATATAGCGAGGATATAGCGGGATATAGCGGATGAATCTAAAATAGCATATAGAACTCATACTTAATGTTTTTACAAATATATAAATAGTAATTAAATGAAATATTAACATCCAATTGAATTATAAATAATACATAAATAATTATAAATAAAAACATGTGCGAATATACTGTAAATAAACGTAAAACTATTATATAACATAATTGAATTTAGCAGAATACTAGAGTATTTTAATTTCTCAAAATACACTAAAAATTCAATTAAATAAATAAATTTCATTACTTCTATAATGTATAAATATCATTTATCAGTTCATTTCTTTTAAAGAAGATATAGCGGAAATAGCGGAATATAGCGGGAATAACGGGATATAGCGAAAAAAGCAGGGCTTAAGGCAGAAAGGCTGTATTTGGGGGTATATGGAAAAATTATAGCGGTAGAAATCTGCTACAAGATATAGCATGGTTATAGTAGGGTAATAGTGGGGCATTTACTGCACATGCCTATACACGGTTATCATTGTCATATGGATGACCATATGTATTGTAAATACCCATATTTTCGATGATTAAATATTTAAATAGTTAATTTAGATATTGAATCTTAATTAACTAAAGGTTCAAATTTTGATTTTTTTTTCATACGGTCGAATTAGAACTCGAGACTACTTTTGTTGAGTTCGGAACAACGTTACGAATCAAAATGAGTATAAACATGGATATGTTTGGAGTCATGGTATTTTTACTGTTTATGTGTTATTATATGTATTTTATAAAATAAATGTATAGTCGGGTCCAATGGGATCTCGATCGATGGTTTGTGATTCTTGGATGAGGACTACGTTATGAGACATAAGGGGGAGGAATTTTTGGAATCGGATGATCCTATGTCCAAAACGACCTCGAAATGCAGGAAATTAACATACCAGAGTGCTGTCACAGATGGCGACAAAATTTATACCATCGAGACCAAAAAAATTAGGTGATGTGCAACAATGAGTTTCATGGCGATCTGATGTATTATGTGATCGTATGAGGTCAAAATGCATGATGATTTATTTGAGAAGTAAAATAATATACATTTATATATATGTATATGTATATGTATGCATGTATGTAAGTGTGTGTGTGTGTGTATGTATATATATATATATATATATATATATATATATATGCATATAGACACATACACATGCATTCATGCATACATATATTCTATCTTCATCCCCTTATAATATCTTCTCTCTGCACTTAATAATTATATTTCCTCATTCTGTAGACGAGAGAGCCACTTCTCCTTCAATTAAACAAAGAGCACTGAGAATGTGTGCGCAAACCGAGAGTGGCAAGGTGTTCTACTAGGCGACACACATGTTGTGAAAACTTTATTGGCCGATACGGTGAGGATTTTAGGGAGGCTGGTTTTGAAAGTTTCAGATTTTTTCCTCTATGGAGGAGGTAGAGGCAGAGTTAGCGTAACAGCCACTTTAAAACGGGCCTAATTTTCGATCCAATAAAAGCCCATCGAACCTTAGACCAATTCCAAATCTGGCTATTGGTCGGTAAAATTGATACAACAAACATTATACAAAGCTATCTATCTATGTTATCAAAATCTCAAAGCTGAAAGGATAAAATATAATATCAGACATAAATACCAATTTTATAAAATTCTAATTCCCAAAAATACAACATATCATCCCAAATATCCCAAAAAAACAACATGTCTGAAACTGGGTATACCAAAATATATCAAAAACATAAATAGATAGATAAATTGCCACACGTCTTCGCCTTCACCTCCATCTTCTCTACTAACATTGTTTCCCCTAACCTATGTGTTATAATGAGGAGGGGGTTAGAACAACATTATCTGGTGAATGAAAATTGCATGCCTTACCATAATATCATTTGGGCAGTATCATTTATATAAATAATATGTCTTACACATCCTAAACTATATCTACTAAGAATGCCTCAACTGTAAGCCCAAAGGCTCTTCCAGTCGAACTCCATGACAACATTTCAACTATTGGATAAATTCCCTTTCCAGTCCTACGCGGTTACCATCAAACATGTCCTAACAATATGGAGGAAGTACCTGAGCCACTCAATACCACTTTGAAGGGAATAATGCAAACTCTGACCATTTAATACCTATACCCTAAGCAGATCCCCATCATTTAATACCTAAGCCAAGATAGACCCCTCTCTGATACTCCCTAACTGACATTGCATGAAATTTCATCAAGCCACTTAATACTTCTTTATGAGAAGATGTGGAACCTATAACATCCACTTAATACATCGATCCCGAAGTGGACCTCTCTCGAGATTTTTGACTACCACACTTAAATGATAACCTCGACCATTTAATGCTTCTTAAGTGGAAAGAAAGCATACCCTACAATAGCCACTTAATACCCTTAATCCAAAAGCAGGCCCTATGTACTATGACCCATACCCTAAACTATGACGTCTCACATTAGTCTGACTATTTGTAGCTGCTGGTAGCCAGATTAACTGGGTAAACTTACCCTATAGAATTGGAACTAACCTTGCATCCACTGTGGATACTTATTATAGGCTATGTCTCACATCAGTTTCAAAGTCACACTGCTGGTAGCTGGATTAGCTGGGAATAATTTTGTGTGCTTTTGACCTACCTCACATCCCTTGTAACGACTCAAGATTTTCGACTTTCGAAAATCGACATTAATATGTCCACTGTATCAACTGCCAAACAATCGAAAGAAGAGGTAGAAGAAGACAGAAAGGAAGAAAAGAAGAAACAACAGAACAATATCAGAATCACACATATCGCAGCGGAACAACATATAATAGATAAATAATAATCTTTAAACCAAAGAACTATATCAATTTATACATTACATCATCATCAGAGTGTACAACAACAATATACAACACAACTAGACAATTATATGAATTTCTCCTTACAAGTGAATTTCTACAGCGGAAAAGATCATATCATATACAAGTAATACGTCTCGCCATCCAGCTCGCCTCTTGAGCTTCACAGCATCTCCTGAATCCAGAGTGACCTGATAACCTGACTCCAGGCTGCCGTGTGGAAAATTTTGGGCACCTAGAGTTTAGGATGGGAACAATAAACTCCAGGTCAGTCATGGGACTGGTGTGAGAACTTAAAACAGTTATTTATCTTTAAAACAACAATAAAGGAAGTAAAAGACATCCGCAATGTTTTTGTAAGGCCTCCGGTCACACACACAATGCAAACGCAGAATTGGAGGAGATTTCTCCTTATGATAGTCAAACATGCTTACTACGCAAAACAAATCATTTTTGATATTATTATTAGTGCATAGTGGAAAAAAAATCGAAAATAAAATATTAATCTTAGCCAGCATAGGTACCATGATACTATGCCTACTATAGCTACCATGTTAAATGGCAGGTTCTACAACTAAAACCGTACAAGGCTCGTATTGTTTCTTTGGATTTTCTAACAAATGGTCAGGCTAAGGAACTTCCTACCGCCACATGGGAACGCCTCTGGATGGACGCCCTGAGAATCTAACCGGATCTTTGCCAATACAAGGCCGGGTTACCTCTATACCTAGGTAACTACTACTCGAGTATGCCATCCTCCGGTCCTTTGGGACCTTTATCCAAGGGCCCTCGATCACCAAGCAACAACCATAAAGAAATGAGATTGGAGCAACCACATATGTTAAATATCAGGGCTCCATACCTGACACCACCCTTTTCCAAAAGGAAATGACATACCATAAAGGGCGCGACCCTCATAACCTTGCCGCATTTTCCTGTTTTGACCATTTCCGGGGTGTGAGGTCTGACGAAGTCTCATCCACAAAGCTACGCTTTTTCACAAAGCCACGCTTTGATCAATAAATGATCAATAAATAATCATCATACAACAACACTCAACATGCCACATTACCAAATTGGGAATATATCGCTGATAACCTTCAACTACATAACCTCTGAGCTCGTACGTCTCAAAGAAGGGTGTTAAGCTAAGAGAATAAATTCTCCGCCACCAATAGAAATGTATTTGAAAGAAATCTACTTTATATCCCAAAGTGTAATGTTAGACACGTAACCATACAAGTCTGTTCCGGGTTCGAACAAAACCGAAGGCACTTCAAAAGAAGCCCTTGCAATCCGGGTATTCACAATCCCGATCGAATTTCCCATCACAAAGGAAATCTCTATACCGTAGCTAACGGTGCAGAGACAATCGATATGTAAGAACCCGTTCTTCGACTTTCGAAAATCGACATCAATACGCCCATTGTGTCAACTGTCGAGCAATCGAATGCCGGAAAACCGAACACCTAGGATTTAAGAAGAAGAAAAAGATAGAAGAAGAAGAAAAAGATAGGAGCAACAGAACAGAACAATATCAGAATCTCACAGTCGCAGCGGAACAACATATAATAGATAAATGAATAATCTTTAAAACAAAGAACTATATCAGTTATTACATTACGTGACATCACATTACATTATCAGAGTTTATAACAACAAACGGCGGAAAAGAAGTACAACATATACTAGTAATATGCTACGCCATCCAGCTCGCCTCCAGAATTCTATAGCAACTCCTGAATTCCAAAATATCCTGTTAACCTAACTCAAGACTGCCCTTGTGGAAATTGGTGGGCACCCATAGTTTAGGAAGGGAAACAATAAACTTCAGGTCAGTCATGTGACTGGTGTGAGAACTTAAAACAGTTTATTCTTTAAAAACAAACAAAGAAATATTTTAAAATAGATTCGCAATGCTTTTTGGAAAATGAGACTACCATAAGGCCTCCCGCACACACACACAATGCAAACGCAGAATCAGAGGAGATTTCTCCTTATGATAGTTAAAGATGCTTGATACGCATTAAAAAGAAACATTTGATATTATTACTAGTGCATAGTGTAGAAAAACCATTTCGAAAGTATAATATAAATCTTGGCCAGCATAGGCATTTCGCACTTATGCCTACTATAGCTACCATCCAAACAGTGGGGCGCCACCATAAGTGAATGATAGGTTCTACAACGAAAATCGTACAAGATCGTATTGTTTCTTTGAATTTCCATCAAATGGTCAGGCCAAGGAACTTCCCATTGCCACATGGGTACGCCTCTGGAAATACGACCCGAGAACCTAACGTTACGGTTAGATCTTTGCCAACACAAGGCCGGGTTACCCCTAACTGGGTAACTACTAACACGAATATGTCATCCCCCGATCGTAACCGATCTATATCCGAGGATCCTCGATTCCAACAGCCACAAAGTAATAAATTTGCAGCAACAACATAGGTTAAATATCTGGGCTCCATACCATGATACCACCTCTATCCAGAAGGAATGACAAACACTAAAGGAGCGCTACCCCCTAATAACCTTGCTGCATCCTTCTTGTTTTGACCATTTCCGGGGAGTGAGGCTCTGACGAAGTCTCGTCCACAACGTTACGCTTTATACAAAGGCTGCGCTTTGTTCTACAAATGCTCAACAGCACTTTGTATGCCACTTTACCAAATTGGGAGTGTATCACTAGTAACCATCAACTACATAACCTCTAAGGGTGTTAAGCTAAGAGAATAAATTCTCCGCCACCAACGGAAATATATTTGATAGAAACCAGCTTTACATCTCAAATTGTAACGCCAGACACACATCCATACAAGTCCGTTACAGGATCGAACGGAACCGAAGGCACTTCCAAAGAAGCCCTTGCAATCCAGATATTCACTAATCACGACCGGACTTCCCATCACAAAGGGTAATAAATTTCTATATCGGAGATCAGCCGATGTAGAAACATTCGACGGTAATCCTTCCGTTTTCACAAATATTCGGTCGTCAACACCGGTCTTTAAGTGCAATCCATAATGACGTATCACTATTCGGAATGGGTTATACGACTCAGAGGTCCTTTCTCGGCTAACCGAATAGTGAGTGCTTATTTAAAAATAAGTTTAGCATTCAAATTTAAGCAAATCACCACAAATACCTACTTAAAGGTAAATATTGATAGTCGGTTATTTAACTATCAATTGGCACGCACAACATCACCAGATTCCAAATAATTTTCCAAATTATTTATTTTCCCAAAATATCTTTACTAGATATATTTTTCCACACTTCAAAAATAAATCAATATTTATTTTTAAACAAATTTCCCTCTCTTTTATAAATTCCATAGTGAATTTACATTTCTGAAAATTCTATGAATATACGATTTCCGAATCGATTTCTAATATTCATTTTCAATTTACCTTTAAAAGATGAAATCTTAAACATTTCACTTCATATTGGAAAACATTTCCATACTTATTTAATAATAAGTAATTCACGAATCTTTTTATTTTCAACATTTGGAAAATATTCAATATATTTAAATCACAGTTAAGTATATATTTTATTCTTTAAGGAAAACATTTTCTTAACACATTTATTTGAGTCTTGCGTAAAACATCGTTACGGCAACCCAAAATCACTAGTATATGGATTCGAAATTAAGATAGATATAAAAATCCCAATACTATATAAAACATTTCCTTTCGAAAATCATTTACCATATCAACAGTGTTATAGTCCACCATTTCCTTCTTTCTCGAAAACGTCTATTTCAACAATGAATGTTGAAATCTATGGTTTCGATATTTAATATATTTTAAAACATTTTTAAAACAATTAACTTTATTTTATAATATCACTTTCCCAAAACATATCCATTTTATTTAATAATATATTCACTGTCCAAAATCGTGAATATAATCTCTAACCTAAATTCAACACTTCTACATATTTAATTTAAAGGATTTATTCTTTATCCAAAATCGTGGATATAATTCCATTAGTAATTTCTATATTTACTTATCAAATTTAATTGATTACGGATATATAAAACAATGTTTATAAATTCCATTTTCATTTTTTATAAAAACTATTATATATATATAAATCCTTTTATTAACCAATTCCGTTTATAACACAATTATATACCCAAAAGCCAAATTATAAGTTAATAACCTATAATTCATTTATTTTACAAAATCATTTATTTTAAAACTTCAAAATTTATAAATCTATATATATTTCATTCACTTATGAAATCCATTTACACTTCTTTTTAACACTTATAAAAACTTGTTTAAAAATTCCAATAGTATTCAAATCCATTTATAAAAATCTTTTCACCATATTTTAGAATTAATTCGATAAGATTACAAAAATCAACTTTTTATACTTTTTAAATTCCTTCTTCCAAATTTATTCAATTCTCTAAAATTAATTCACTTAAGGTTTTCTACTTTGATTTCCAAAATCCAATTCCATTTATTTCTGGTATCCAACGATACCAAAAATTCATTCGGCTAAATTATAGCCTTCCAAACATCAATATTATCAGTCACATCAATATAACCATTCATAGATTATCACATCACAATATAAATAAATTCAATCAATGTGAGGAATCCAGTTGGATCCCTCCAACCTGTTTCCCTGCATCCACAGATGTTAGCACAATACCGATCCCGTTTCAAGACGGGATATCGCGGTATATGGGATTTATAATATATTATCCGCTTAATATGCGGCGCAATAGGGTCTTATCCGCTATATAATGCGGGAAATCAACTCCAAGTACATATATAATACCAATTCCACTTCAAGGTGGAATATCGTGGTATATGAGTTTAATAAATAACATCCGCTTAATAGGCGGCGTATAGGGTCTATTTCAATACAATAGATAATACTATATTTTCCAAACAAACATTCAACACAATCAAGCAATTTTAAATCTAACTATTTAAAATTTAAACCAAACCCTTTTGAGTGAGAAGTTCTCACCTTAGATTTTTAATTTGCAGTCCATTTTCCATTCCGTCTTGATTTTCCATGACTTCAGACCTTGTATAAATATTATATGATTTTTTTTATCAATATTCGAGTCAATTGAATAATTAAATTTCCATTTAATTATTTAATTTATCAGTGATTTCATTTTAACAAATAAATTTAATTTTAAACTAATTTCTTTTTAATAGAATACTATAACAGCAAAATAATTAAATAAGATAATTAAATAAATTAATTTTCAAAAGCACAGATTCAAAATCTAGCTTCCATAAAACTCTTTAGTATTTAAAATTTACATCTATATATTTTTCTCTTCTTCACTGTGTATACATACACATGTATATATATACATCTTTAACTTGAGATATTATTTTACAGTAACCTAAAACTGAGACTGAAACTATATAATATATATTAAATAAAATAAATAAATAAAAAGTAAATTGAATATACCGAGGTATCGAACCCATCCTCCCCATCATGATGCCATCATCTCCACATCAATGTCGACCCCCCGTCCAGTCTGGATTGCGACCACCACACACAGAACCCTGCTCGCAAGCTAGCCTCGCAACAACCATCTAGCGAGCTTCCACTAGAACTTGATTTGCCATGAACCCAAAAGAACGACGAGCTCGATTTGACTTCAAACTGCCGAGTTCAAAACTTGATGCCGCACTCTTCGATTGCCTTCCAGATCGACACTCAGGCTACAGGTAGATTTCTTTTTTTTGATTTCCTATGTTCGATTTTCGAATCGGCTTCTAGAATAAGGTCGAGCAAAAAGACAGGGACGCGATTGAGTTTTGGACTGGAAATAAAGAAGGAAGAACGAGAATTCATAGTGGTTTTAAATTAAACTGGAAAGTGGAGAAATGAAGACGAGATTTAAATTTACTAAGAGGGGGACGTGATTTTAGGCGTGTTTTCTGGCTGAAGGGAAGGAGTATCGGTCATTATAAAATAAGAATGACGTGATGAATTTTTCTTTTTTTTCTCGCGTACAAAATAAGCATGGCTACAGTAATCTGAATTGAGGCCAAAAGTGCTGATGTTGACCAAATTCAAATTTAAATTCGATTTAAATTTCAATGCGTTTACTTAACTTACGGTCACACAACAACTCCAATCACTACGAAATTTGAAACCCGATAATAATTCAATATCACGGACCCAATGGAACTAGTTTCGTCGAATTCTGAGACTGTGCCTCGGAAGGCTATTTTTAAATATCGATTCAAACGATATAATTTCAAAACTGAACAAAATAGTTTCAAACCTAATTCTGAAGCTTCTATTATCTTCAGTATTATCAATATGAATTTTACAAGCCTTTGAAATATTTTTAATCTGCTGAAAATTGATGATTCAAAATTTTTATTCAACTTTCAATAGATTAAATTTTATAATTTAATCGCCAAATTAATAGTTATATTGGGAATTCAAATTAAACTATCCTTCAAATATTTAAAATCAATTAAATATTTTCAATTTAAATTGTCTAAAATTTAGGGCCGTTACACGATTGGTCATGCTATCATTTTCACAAATACCCGGTCTTTAACACCGGTCTTCAAATGCTATCCATTTCGACATATCACTTATTCGGAATGGGTTTTATGACACAAAGGTCCTCTCCCAGCTTAACCGAATAGTGAGCGCACTATTTTCAAAATAAGTGTAGCATCCACATTTTCAAACAATTCACAACAAATAACCATTTAAATCCTTAATCAAAAGATTCATCACAAAGATTCGATGTGGTTTTCGAATATCCACTTGGAATTCGACCCCCGGTCGCATCGAAATTCAAATACCATTTAAAGGTCAATATTGATAGTCGGTTATTTAACTATCAATCGATATTCACAACATCACCAAATTTTTAATAATTTCCCGAAAATTTTCTAGCGCCTTAAATTTTCAGAAAATTTCACCATAACCTCTTTTGTACGGAGGAGTTTTTACAATATCACAATAGATATAAATATATATACATCGACCCACACGGTCGGAAAACAGAAAAACAGTTTATATTTCCTATTTTTATTGCGTAGTCGTACCTTTTTAGCATTTTTAAGCAAAACAGTTATTTATTTAGTATTTTGCACAACCAAAACCAGCCAAACAGCAGCCACATCACATGTACTTACTCAATTTAAATATGTAAGTAACATATATATGAAGTTATTAACATTTTACTCTTTTAAAACAACCACAACACATGCATATTAAAAGAAATGCATACTAAACAATTACATGTAATTGTTTACAACCAATTCATATACAACGACATTCAATTTTTCATTTTCAATTAGTTTACATTCACTAATTTACATTCACATTAGTTCACTTTCAATTCAAATCAATTTCTATTCAATTTAAATTTATTTAACTTCCAATTTGAATTCAATTGCTTTAGCTTTCAATTTCTTATTAATTCAACTTCATTAACACTTAATGAATTTATATACAATCAACCAACAATCATATAACAACCAATGTCATAATCAACATAACCAAATTATTAAATTTACATTCAACTTGGTTTAACACTTTCAATTCCAATTGGTTTAATATTAAATTGATTTCCATTCAATTTATTCAAATTCCAATTTATTAGCTTTTAATGAATTAACACTTATATCCATTATTCCATATCAATTTATTTACATTCGACTGATTCACATTCAATACATTTGTTCAATTCAATTGCTAATTCATTCAACCACCAAAGTTGAATTTCATTTATATAACTCAAGTTCACATTCATTTAATAAGTTCACTTTATTAATTTACTTTGATATCAAAATCAACTTTTATTCAACATTACTCAAGTCACATTCCATTTTAACTCACTTGTATTTATTTCCACTATGTAACTTAAGTTCATTGGTAATTTAACTCAAATTCATTTTTATTTAACTTTTTTTTCCTTAAGTCAAATTCATATCACTATTCAAATTAGATTTTTGTTTTGCTTAACAAAATTGTTTAACCATTTTAACAATTGGTTTTACTTAACTTTTCTCATTTTATAAGTTATACAACTTATTATTTAAACTTCCAAATTCATTTTATATAATCACTTATCAGTTTAAGCTTATATTTTCATTTCAATAAACTAAAATCCAATTCAATTTATTTAACTTTCCTTTAGTTAAATTTCACATCATATATTTACTATGCTAACCCAATTTCATTCAACTTTACCAAAATAAATTCTTATTTCATATTATAAGTTCAAAACCCATTTCACTTATATTTACTCAATTACAACTTGGATTTTAATTTCAAATCTGTTTATCACAACAAAACTTCAATTTTAATTCACTATTGGTAGCAAATCAATCACATAGAAACTCGAAAATGATACCGATGATGCTGCAGTCATCACCCTTATTATTTCCCAGCAACAGTAGTGAATTCAATGCTTAATATTCTTTTAAAATTTTCCTTTTATTTATAAATGACATTTATAAGTCCTTTTTCCTCATATAATTTCACTATTTTTCTATACTTATACAAGATTATTTCACAATTGCAAATCATTTTAATTATGATTCTATACTTATACAATTGTTTCTTTTATATAATTTATTCTTTCACAATTGTTGTTTTTATTTAAATTATTCAAACAACTTTTATTTACTTATATATATATATATATTCTTACATTTTCAACAATCAAACCATTCAATTTTATATACACTATAATAATTCTGAAAAATTATTTCTTTTATATATAAAATATAATCGAGGTAAAATTATTTCATTTACCCAATTTAAAATGATACTGTGTCGGTTTATCTCGTTTAAGAGTTTAGAAACCCTATCAATACAGTTAGCTAGACTACACCAACCAAAATCTATAAACAATCAACCAATAAGTTAACACAATACAAAAAATTTCATATTCGCTAAAAAATACGCGCTCATATCTATTATTACACTCACACTCATTCTAGAGTACTGCTGACTCTATCTCTAATTAGTAACACCCAACAGAGCCAAGGTTATCACTTAACCAAATGCTCTGATACCACATGTAACGACTCAAGATTTTCGACTTTCGAAAATCGACATAAATATGTCCACTGTATCAATTGCCGAACAATCGAAGGCCGGAAAACCGAATTGTTATGGTTAAAAAGAAGAGGTAGAAGAAGACAGAAAGAAAGAAAAGAAGAAACAACAGAACAATATCAGAATCTCACATATCGCAGCGGAACAACATATAATAGATAAATGAATAATCTTTAAATCAAAGAACTATACCAGTTTATACATTACATCATCATCAAAGTGTACAACAAAAATATACAACACAACTGGACAATTTTATGAATTTGTCCTTACAAGTGAATTTCTACAGTGGAAAAAATCATATCATATACAAGTAATACGTCTCGCCATCCAGCTCACCTCTTGAGCTTCACAGCATCTCCTGAATTCAGAATCACCTGATAACCTGACTCCAGGCTGCCCGTGTGGAAAATTTTGGGCACCCAGAGTTTAGGAAGGGAACAATAAACTCCAGGTCAGTCATGGGACTGGTGTGAGAACTTAAAACAGTTATTTATCTTTAAAACAACAACAAAGGAAGTAAAAGACATCCGTAATGTTTTTGGAAAATGAAACTACCATAAGGCCTCCCGCCACACACACAATACAAACGCAGAATTGGAGAAGATTTCTCCTTATGATAGTCAAACATGCTTACTACGCAAAACAAATCATTTTTGATATTATTATTAGTGCATAGTGGAAAACATTTCGAAAATAAAATATTAACCTTAGCCAGCATAGGTACCATGATATTATGTCTACTATAGCTACCATGTTAAATGGCAGGTTCTACAATTAAAACCATACAAGGCTTATATTGTTTCTTTGGATTTTCCAACAAATGGTCAGGCTAACGAACTTCCTACTACCACATGGGAACGCCTTTAGATGGACGCCCCGAGAACCTAACCGAATCTCTGCCAACATAAGGCCGGGTTACCTCTATACCTAGGTAACTACTACTCGAGTATGTCACCCCCTGGTCCTTTGGGACCTTTATCCGAGGGCCCTCGATCACCAAGCAACAACCACAAAGAAATGAGATTGGAGCAACCACATAGGTTAAATATCAGGGCTCCATACCTGACACCACCCTTTTCCAGAAGGAAATGACATACCCTAAAGGGCGCGACCCTCATAACCTTGCTGCATTTTCCTGTTTTGACCATTTCCGGGGTGTGAGGTCTAACGAAGTCTCGTCCACAAAGCTACGCTTTTTCACAAAGCCACGTTTTTCACAAAGCCACACTTTTTCACAAAGCCACGCTTTTTCACAAAGCCACGCTTTGATCAACAAATGATCAATAAATAATCATCACACAGCAACGCTCAGCATGCCACATTTCCAAATTGGGAGTATATCGCTGATAACCTTCAACTACATAACCTCTGAGCTCGTACGTCTCAGCGAAGGGTGTTAAGCTAAGAGAATAAATTCTCCGCCACCAATAGAATTGTATTTGAAAGAAATCTGCTTTATATCTCAAAGTGTAATGTCAGACAAATAACCATACAAGTCTGTTATGGGTTCGAACAGAACCGAAGGCACTTCAAAAGAAGCCCTTGCAATCCGGGTATTCACAATCCTGATCGATTTTCCCATCAAAAAGGAAATCTCTATACCGTAGCTAACGGTGCAGAGACAATCGATAGGCCATCCTATCGTTTTCACAAATACCCGGTCTTCAACACCAGTCTTCAAATGCTATCCATTTCGACATATCACTTTTTCGGAATGGGTTTTATGACACAAAGGTCCTCTTCCGGCTTAACCGAATAGTGAGCGTACTATTTTGAAAATAAGTGTAGCATCCACATTTTCAAACAATTCACAACAAATAACCATTTAAATCTTTAATCAAAAGATTCATCACAAAAATTCGATGTGGTTTTCAAATATCCACTTGGAATTCGACCCCCGGTCGCATTGAAATTCGAATACCATTTAAAGGTCAATATTGATAGTCGGTTATTTAACTATCAATCGATATTCACAACATCACAAAATTTTAAGTAATTTCCCAAATTATTTATTTTCAAAATATCTTTACAAGATATATATTTTCTACACTTCAACCATTTGAAAACCAATTTCAAATCACATTTCATTTACGGAATGAAATTCCCGGTATTATTTATTCCCACTGGAAATCTACCGAATCCGAATACAAAAAATAATAATTTACGTCACTTATCCAAAATATATTTGGAAAACACTTCAAAATAAAGTCTACTTTTAAAACTCTTTACTTTCAAATATTAGTTATAAAAACATTATACTAATATTATATACAATTTAAGTAGAAACTAATTTTTTTCTTTAAAATAAAATTTGTAGGTAGAGTGTAATTATTTAAATAATCAATTTCTAAAACAATTATAAATTAAGTCTTTAAATAATTACTACTATAATTTGCTAAATAAATTTTTACTCTAAAGATTTCATAATAACTTAAGAAAATAAATTTCCCAAAATATTTTTTTAAACCAACTTTGGAACTTTTAATTTATACTTCAAAAGTTAACTTTGGAAATATACTTGGCTTTCTAGGGAGAATACACCTTCATTTCAAAATGGTCCATTTAAACCTATTAAATAAATCCTTACCGATTTATTTTTAAAAGTTACGTTTTAAATCCGTAAATTATTTCCACAATTTAAAAATAAATCAATGTTTATTTTTTTTAACAAATTTCCCTTTTCTTTATAAATTTAAATTGTGAATTTAAATTTCCAAATATCTACTGGTATACGATTTTCCAAATCGATTTCAATTTTTCACTTTCAACCGCAAATCAATTTTCAATTGATTTTCAAAAGATTTATTTTCAATCACCAAATCGATTTTAGAATGGATTTCCCAGGATTCATTTTTAAACACCGAATCAAATTTCAATTGATTCCTCAAAAATTCATTTCAAAACACCAACTCAATTTCCAAATTTATCTCCTTTTTAAGAATAAATTCCTTTTAAAGACAACAAACTCCTTTATTTTCCAACCCATTTAAAAATCCGTATTTTGAATAAATTCTTCAATTTATAACAATATTATCCGAAATCCAATTTTAAGCCTTTTTTTCCAAAATTTGGTATTTTATTCAATAAGATCAAAATAAAACTTTATCTTTTAACTCCTTTTAAATTATCCAATTTCCAAAGAAATAAATTTTACAATAAACTTTCAACTTAATTTTTTTTTAAAATCCACTTTTATTTATTTTTGGTATCCAACGATACCAAAAATACATTCGACCAAATTATGGTCTTTAACAATCTCAATCACAAATATAATCATACACAGATTATAAATAAATCAACACACAACATTGAAACAAATTCAATTATTTGAGGAATCTAGTTGGATCCCTCTAACCTGTTTCCCTGCATCCACAGATGTTAGCACAATACCAATTCCACTCCGAGGTGGAATATCGCGGTATATGGGTTTATAAAATATCATCCGCTATTATGCGGCGCAATAGGTCTCATCCGCTATATAATGCGGGAAATCAACTCCAAATACATATATAATACCAATTCCACTTCGAGGTGGAATATCGCGGTATATAGGTTTAATAAATAACCTCCGCTTAATATGCGGCGTATATGGTCTATTCAACACAATAGATAACAATTTATCATCCAATCATACAATCAAGCAATTTTAAATTCAACTATTTAAAATTTAAATCGAAATGATTTCGATTTAGTGAGAAGTTCTCACCTTTAATTTTTGCTGTATGCAATCCATTCCAAACTGGCTTGTATCCTTGATTTTTTTTTACCTTGTATAAACATTTATACAGTTAATTAATATTCGAAATAAATCGAATAGTAAATTTTCATTTGATCGTTATAAATCCCCCAGTGATTCGTTTTGAACAAATTTTCTTTTTTTATGAATTCATTTAACTAAAAATTTAATTTTAAACAAATGATTTCCTGTTTAATAAAAATATTTT
Source organism: Allium cepa (assembly GCA_030765085.1). Classification (NCBI taxonomy): domain Eukaryota; kingdom Viridiplantae; phylum Streptophyta; class Magnoliopsida; order Asparagales; family Amaryllidaceae; genus Allium; species Allium cepa. The sequence continues at coordinate 213,141,889 of CM060934.1, forward strand.
TACCAACTAAAATAATTAAATATGCTTATTAAACACATTGGTCACCATCTATACATATAATAAAAAAAAGAACTGGTTTCATTTTTTTTCTGCTGTATGTCTGTTTTTTTCCATATATCTATATATATGAATTGAAAACAGTTAGCATCTATATATATATATATTCACTGTATTATAATTTTTTTCCTATATATATATATATAAACGTTTATTTAATTAAATTAATAATAAAAATCAATATACCTCACTGTCGTAGACGCACTCGAACTCATCCACGACCTCTCGCCTCAACGCGCGCGACCATGCTGACGTAACTCACCCCAAATCGCAACCCACATCCCCTATAAGCATCGTTGCAACCCTTGATCTGCCATTCCCCCAACCTCGTGAAGTTGATGTACTGAGTCGCGCCTTCCATTGCCTTGCGTGCCATCTAGAACCGCGATAGCCAGTATCCCTCAAGCTCGCGATCACTAACCCTTGCATGCCCAAACTAACAGCCCCAATTGATCAGCGCCCATGTCGCGCATCGATACGATCAAAGGAAGTTAAGCGACTTAGGTTTTCGCTTGATCGATTTTCTTTTTATCGGCTTTGAGGAAAAACAATAGTGGCCCTGATTTGAACGAGAATGAACAAATTTGATTTGGGATTTTATGAGGTAGCGGCCATGATTTTGATTTTTTTTGAACGATGAAATGTTTTCATTTGGGCAAGATATAGAGAACACCATTGATTGTATCTTATTTCTTTCTCGGCTATTAAATTTTCTGAGTTCTGTTTGAAATCAAAGAATGTTTGGCTTTAAAAAAAAGAAGAAGAGAGGAACAAGATCTGATGGTTGCGTGTTGGGTAGGGAAAAGGGAATAGGATATGACGCTGCCCTGTGGAGTTGCAGGCTATAGTGATTTCGAAAAAGTTATGATGGGAAAGAATTTCTGCTGGAGTTGATTAAGCAATATAAATTTTTATATTAATTTAAATTCAAATTCAAATTGTCCCTATAATTGCAACTTAAAATTTCGAACACCAAATCTCGCGCGGTGACTGGCGTTTCTAGGGTTTAACCCGCGTTTCGGACATAATGGAATAGGTATCGAGAGCTAATTCGATCATATGTGAGAGTTACGGAGATAAACGATCAATTTTAAATTAAATCGGTTAAATAATTTTCTAGGCGTTTTGGCTTGCCCCGGACAAACGGAAAATCCGATTGACACTAAATTTGAAATCTTACAATAATATAACATTACGGATCCGATGAAAATGGTTTCATCGAAATCCGAGACTGTTTTAAAAATGTCTATTTTCACTAGTCGATTAAATATTAAAATATTCAATTTTCACAAATATTAAAATATTCAATTTTCACTAGTCGATTAACTTTATAAATCATTTTAAATCACATTAAACCCAAATTCCAATTATTTACGCTATTTCAAATATTAAATTATCGATTTAATTATCCAATTAAATCCAGATATTCGGAAAAAAAAATATTCAGCTTATAAAATTAACTTCTGAATATTTAAAATCAATTAAATATTCGAATTTGTAATGACAGAAATTCTGGGTCGTTACATCCCTATAACTTAGTCATTATTCCACTCCCTTAACAAACTACCATACACACACATCACCACATTTCGCATTAAGGCTATGTAAGGAAAACTCCTGATTTCGCCTTCAATTATTGATTAATTTCCATACTATCCTTATTTCCTACCTATGGGATTATAATGCTATTTATTAACCTATTTATACTATGCGATTAATACATTATTAATTATAGGTTATTAATATATTTATATGTCAATATATGTATACATACGTAATTTAGGCTAACTAAATGTTCCTAAGAGTGTGAAGATTTTTGCATCCTATACTTATCATTTAAATGCCAAAACTTTCAAATTTATATAAGTCCAACTCCATAAATGACTCACAAAATAGTTAATCCTTATCCAAACAAATAAACTTGTACAACTAAAAATTGAATCAAAATTTAAACTTATTTTATATTAATATAGTAGAATCAGTGCCTCTGTTTCAAGGATTAAAATTTATTTAAACTCTTTATATTCTATTCAACTTTTACATGCACGAAGCTGAAGTGAAAAATGGTTCATATTTAAATTACAAAAATAGGATGTGCAAACTATGAGTAAGAAAATTCGTAACTTATACACCATTTAACAAATTAATAGGGAAAAGTTGGAAGTGGAATAGAATATAAAATTTTCAAATTGCAATAACAAAACAAATTCTGCTATTTTAATATAAATAATTGAGATTCCAATAAATATAAGATACGACATTTTATTTGGGGGAATTTTGGGTTTTTAGTTCCAGGGTGTACATATACAAAATTCCTCTAGGCATAAAACAAATCCAAACTTCTACTATACAAATACTAAAATGTGAAAAACTCAAATTTCCCTTCATAGATAATTTTCCGCCTTCCTTTTGATTTGATTCATGTCTGCTCCTAGTTCCTCCTTCAAATTTCTTCTTTTCGAAATATACAATAATTCAATCATATATTGTTAGTACCAAAACGCGGCACAAATACCCAAGGAATTAGTAGAGAATGAAATTGAAGAAAAGTAAATGAAAATGAGTAACAAACAAGAGATCAGATGTTTATAGTGGTTCGATTAAGTCGTTGCCTACATCCACTTAAGATTTCTATCGATTATCTTGCTGTTTACAAGTACTGTGCTACCACTCGATATACGACTACAAGAAAATATGTTAAAATTGAAAGGAAATGGAAAGATCCCTGAAAATGAGCCCCTAGACTTCCATTATAGTTGTAGGTTGGTGGGAAATGCTCCATTACATCTTCCTCCACCATCTTCGGTATCTAGCAGCAGTTGTTCTCTAGACAACGTGGCCAAGTCAGCAAGCAACTATGGATTATAAGATCTTCTTATGGATCCTTCACATTGCCTTGTGTGATGTCGTCTTGTTGTTTGCTTCACGATTCCTGCCTTGTTTGCATATGAGCTTGTTTCTGGGCCAATAAGATGGATCGGTGGAGGAATGGAGTTGCTAATTTCAAGCGCTTGAGGAATTCAATAACAAATAGCATGCGATTAATCAATGGAATTGGGAATAGGCCTCTATCACCGAGACTTAATAGTAAGAAGGAAATAGGGTTTATCTGATAGAGTTCTATGGTTTGGTACTGATCCATGGGGATGGATCGGTACCGATCCATCACCTTGATGGTTTTTGCGTTGTAATTTCTTGAGACAATCTTGTTCTATCTAATGATCTTGGTTACTTGAAATCTAGACTTTATAGCTATCTCTCTGGGCTTCCTACCTTGATAGCTTTCAAGTAAGATTCATCAAGTCCATATAGATATTGAGTCAAGACATGCCGTGATTGCCATACCATACTCTAATCCATGCTATGAATAGTTGTTATCCTTTCTCGGACCTTTTCGGTAAAATATTGCATTTTTAGCCATTTGTCATGATGCTTCGCTAGCATTTATGACTATAAAACTAGAGTTTGTTATCATGATCTGTCATTCCGAGCTCAGTAGTTCTAAGTTGATTTTCCTTCTAGATTTTTCAACCTTGATTTTGCTTTCTTTCGGTTCAAGTTATTGATATTGAGTAGGCACACGCATGCGAGCTTTAACTTTCTATCGTGATCCGACTCCATGTACACACACATTCCTGTGAAACACCAAATGCACATGCATACACATATGCTATATATATGTATGCGTATGTACATACATATATATATATATATATATTGTTTTATCTTATTATTATTATTTTTTTGATTGTTCGGTACCAATCCATAAGCATGGATCGGTACCGATCCAAGCCTTAAAGATGGGCTATTTGAAATTATAGGATCGAGGTGTTATATACTCGGTCCTTCCTTCTATTCACCTTTTCCTTGCTTATTGAACTCAAGCCATTGTCTACCATTAAAGGACATTGCTTCCGAAATCAAACTCCATATCACCGCCCCTTGACATTCGAACTACCGCTGCTTTCTCACCTGTGCACGATGCCATTCATTGCTCCCAAATTGAACTCGAGCTACCATTCATACCTGAAACATCAATCTACACCTAAACCTGCTTCTAGATATGTGTCTTATACTTGAAATTTAGCATGAAACCCGTTGCAAACATCCAATAGGTGGGTGGTGATGTCAACGACAAGATCAGATGGCTTCGAGAAGGATGGTCATGCCATGGATTGAGTTTTAGATCACCAAGACAAAGATTGGCTTCAAGGATATGGTTCGGTATCAAACCTACCGATGGGGTTTTTTCTACCTTGATAAAACTTGGGGAAATTTGCATGAACACCTAAACCAGGATTTTCAAATGAAATTACTTGAGTTTATGATATCTTCAATGCATGGCCAATGACTCGAAATCGGTCTAGACGGTTAGCAATGATAGTCACTTTAGACAGCATCCATATTTTCAAATGAACTGTTGCACAATATCAAAAATTGACATTAAACAACATTGCACTAGGTCTTCACTTTAGCACAGGCAATAACTTTTAATCAATCTGATATCAATTATATGTTGAGTTTTTACAACTATGGATCGTAGACGTTCTGAGCATCTCTTCGCTCAAGCTGCAGGTCCGTCAACTTCTAGATATGCCGAGTCAAGTCAATTCTAGTCCCATCCGCTCAAAAAACTCCAGTGTATCCTATACCTCAAAATGAAAATACCTAAGTAGAACAAACAACTTAGAAAGTTCAACTAGGGCCAGTGGAAGGCCTAGAAGTTGAAGCTACTTTTTACACTCTTGATGGTGTCATCATATTAAACAATCTTGTCGATTCCGTTGCTTCAAAGATCAAGGAAAGATCATTTAGGAGAATTTGTGAAAAGCACAGAATCCCATTTGAGGAAGTGTTGGTTCTGACGTGCCATCAGAGAGCACACCATCCGCTAAATGGGTACATATCATGTAACAAGTATATGTGCTTGGCAGGATGCATCCCACCATTTAATAAGTTCATTCAACGAGTTCTTCTTTTATGAGACTGGATCCAGTTTAGTTTAATCCGAACAACTACGCGTTCCTTCATAGTCAATTTAGCATATTCACTCGCCATTTCGATCGAGTCCCTAACAAATAGGAGATCCGATATCTATTCAGCTTCAAGCATCGCGAGGGAAATTCTTCCCTCATTTTCTTAGAGACGTCTAGGGGTTGCCGAATAGTGGTTGACACCTACAATAAATTAATCTATTTCAAGGATGGATTCTTTTTTGTTCGCCGTCCTCATGGATTTGTACTTCGATAATTATCTCAACGTAAGTTCTTATCTTTCCCTTTTCATACAAGTCTAGGTTAATAATTCTGGTATCACTGAACGTCTTTTTCATCCTTTGCAAATGTACCATGCAGAACAGGTAATGCAACTCTTATAGAAACCCTCCGACAACTTCATAAAATCCTAGAGGAAAAAAAGGAGAGGCTAAGACACTGCTTAGCGATGAGAATCTACGAGCATATAACCTGTTGGACCGAGGTCATGGCGTCGGCTTTGCTCCAAAAACTACTAATAGTGATGAGACGATTCTTTGTCCAAAGATAATGGAGACCACTCACCAGTTCCCCTAGTTCAAAGTTCGGTAGTGACTGGCGACGTACAAGAGTATACCGAAGAAGGTGAAGTTAGAGGTGAAGGTGAAGGAGAAGCTAACGAAGGAAGAGAAGGCCAAGTTGGTACTGATATGGGCCACGACCCATCTATTGATGAAGAATGACGAAGGCCAGCAACCCCTTCAAATAAGAAGCCTTAAGATAAAAATCGACAAAAGGTGGACACTGCTTCCGCCTCTATCAGTCACAACTGCATTTGAAATTCCCGTACAAACTATGGAGGACCCTTATGCTGGCCTTTGGTTGATTCTGGATAATATCCCTTCATATGGTCTCGGCGATATGAGAATCAGGGATGTTGGATCCCCCATTCTCTTCCAAGAAGATATGCCTTCGACTAAAGCAGGAGAGATTACCCTTGTCAGCAAAATTCAAACCCATGGTCCACTAGGGGAACACTAGGACACTTGCACCACACTTTGGTCAGCTTATATTGTATTCTTGTCTTGTCAAAGCTGAATTGTTTTCATTTTATTTGCTAGTTCCATGGAATGATGTAGGTTGTATGAGGATCTTCAGGAGAAGATGGGATGTCAATCGAGGCACCAACTGAGCGCACGCCTCTACAAGTCCAGCCATGATTCTGGCTCTATCCAGCGGTCAAGCTATGATTGAGGAAGCAGAGAGAAAGACTATAGGCCACATGACTTATTGTCTAGGCGTCAATCTAATCCAGGTCACCTTCATCCAGGGGTTCAAAAGAAGCATTCTATCCATCACGATGATGTTCTTTGCGATAACCTTTCTCGTGCTTCCCTCTTTACCAAACAAACAGCGCATTCTCATCCTTCTCAACACTCTCACCTTCCATCAAAATTTGCTGCCTTGGATTCCTTTTGACATAGAGCTGATAAAGAGCCTATCGAACAACCAGTTATTGAAACAAAGCAGTCGATCGCTTCAAATCCTTAAATAGTTAAATTTAAACATCGCGTTCTGAAGTTTAATGTTAAAGGCATTTTTTTTTCAAATCTAAAAGATATTCCTTCGTATATTACAGATAAGATGGTAGCGTAAGTTGGGAACATGTACGATCAGTACTTTATCTGAAGAAGGTTGGCTGAGCAAATCTCGGAATATGTCGAGGGTTTAGAGACTGAGATTGCCAGATTTCAACTAATAGCATGTCATAATGATGAAACCATTGCTCACTTGGCGCAAAGGTCACCGAGCTGAAGAAGGCATGATAAAAAATTCAAGGACTTAAACGCGACTATCGTGCAATAAAGAAAGCATCACTTAAGCCAAGTTGAGTCCGTTCACCACAGAAATCATGAATTAGCCGAAGAGGTGAAGAAGCTGAAGACACAGCTCAAGAAAGAAAATAAGGAAAAAGGTGAGGCCCCCCAAACAACTCAAGAGTACTGTGAAGAAATCGTCAAAACTTGTAAGCAGACAGGTGATGCATTGGAAAAAGCTAAGAAAGTAGATGAGTTGGTGGTAGATGTAAAGAGGCGGCTTAACGATATTTTTGATCCACCCATCACTAACTACAATGCCAACATTCTTAAGTTTACAGACTTGGCATGCCTTGGTAATGGTTGTCCCTATGCTTTAGCAATGGCATGGGAGAAAATTGCGTGAGAAGAGCGAAAACATTTTGAAGGAGGTGAACTGGATCTAACAGTGCTGGGGCGTGGATTATAAGTCTTGACGAAATCGAAGAGTACAAAGCAGGTAAGCATGTCTTACATCCAGAGTTGGTTGATACAACTCATAGGCACCAAGCCGAAGGCTTCGGCACTACTCCTTAGGATATCACTACAGGCCTCACTTCCAGGTCTCTAACTGCATCCATCACTCCGCCTATTCCTCTGTTTAGTCCGGATGCACCACAACTACCAAAATGAGAATGTTATCCCCCATCCAAGAGGGGAATTCAGATGATATGCCCAGCCGCATGAAGCCTCAATCTAGCAGAGGTATTTCATTAAACTTACCTATATTTGAGATGGTACAGATGAAACCGGTCGATGTTGCTAATCTCTCCTTTCATCTTTCTCAAATTTTAGGTTGGCTTGTGATGTCTATTCTTCGAAGGAAGGCTCCCAACTAGGAAAACAAGTGACAATGACTGATTCAACGGTCGTGACTATTTCCGAGATGACTTCGAGCATTCTAGTTGGCGACACTCTAGGCCCTGGCATGCAAATGATTCACGCTTTGGAAGAAGATGGGCTTGGTGATCTCTAGGGCGCGTAAATGACGATGATGTTCATATCACCGGGTCGATTGATCTCGCTCAAGGGCTTTCAATGAGCAAGCTTTTTGAACAACAGCTTAAATATGCTGCAGAAATTGAGCAAAGCAGGTCGACTTTTTTCTACTTCCTCTATAAAGCTTCACCCGGTAAGACCATTTTTTCTTCGGTCACGCTACTTACGACTGGAAGCACTCAAAGCATGTATGCTACCTTGTTGCTTAGCTCACCTTCAAAGGGAAAAGGAAGTAGAGGAAAAATAAGGAAGAAACCAGAGGGGTTCGATGTGTTATCTTCTCCAGAGGAGGAGAAAAGGAAGAAATCCAAGAAGTATCATCTATCTCCTTCGTGTTTTTTGTTGTATACTTGTAGGACCTGTTTTGTTTTTACTTTTAGGCTGGATTTACGTAGGTTCGAGCCTCACTTTTGTTTTCAGTTTAGGTGTCAATAACACATGTACGTTTCATCCAAGTCTTAATTCAACTACGAATAAAATAGACTTTTTGTTTTACTTAAATATTGTGTGAATTTGACCAAGTGTGTAAGGAATGCACTTTATACTCGATGTGCTTGCGATCCACCTCTCATCATTGTTATCGGACTAAGTTATTAGTCCACTTCATTATTTAGGCAGGTAAGGGATGATTATCGGAGCATCTATTCCTACACGCCCGCATATGACCATGTTCAACTTTGGAACTTGGTCGGATTCTGATTGCTTGGAGAAATAATTTAAACGATCCTTTTGAGGATGTTTTGAGTGCAATCATGCCTAACTCTGAAAATCAATTAGAATGGTTCATTTTTGGATAGCAATTTTGACATCCTACTTTAGGATGCGTACTTTGACCATGCCAAACTTTGAGCATCGGTTGATAGTTAACCACTTTAGATAGTGGTTTGAACATCCCTATCCAAGATGTTTACTTGCGATCGTGCCTAACTTCAGGCACTGATCGTAGTATGTAGGAGATCCACCTACATCTAGGTGCAGAACTTTCGTCTTGCCTACTCTAGGCAAGATATTGATGATCTGCCAAATCTTGGACATGATCCATAATGGCGAATTATCTTGTTCAACCTTTGAATGTTTATACTCATGCACCTGAGTTATGGGTTATAGGAGTTGTTGGGTATCTGGCCCTGGATACTAAGTGTGGTCGAGCTTGATGTGTCCGATCATGGACTACGGAAACTTAGTTGTCATTTATCTCTGGATACCTGCACACCTACATTTTACACATGCAGGTTCATTTAAATACAACACTATTCATAATGTAAAATCGGGTTTAGACAGATTCAGGAGCTTCGAAAGTCATTTCTTTTATAAACATTAGAAACGAAAATTTCTATCTGGCCACACAACTTTGATTAAATATGTGCAAATTTACTTTCAAGTGAAATAACATCGTAGGTGCTCACTATTCCATGCCCATGGGAGTGAGATCATATCCACCGTTGCTAGCCTGAACATGCCATCTCCAAGCTTTGCTCAATCGCATATGGACCTTCCCATCTCAGACCAAAGTTCCCAGGGCCTAGGAAGATTCATTTGAGAACAAGGTCACCAATTTCAATGGTCCAAGCCATAACCTTGGTGTTGTAGTATCGGACGACTAAGCTTTGATATGCAGCTGCGCTTAAATCAGCTCCATCATGCTTTTTATCAATCATATTGAGAGACTCCAGCAGGAGTTTCTTATTTATCTGTGGATTATAGCGAGTCACTCAATGATAAGGTACTTCAAGTTCAAAGCCAAGTCGTCCATTCACTGACCCGCTTTCCCTTGGCCATCTCCAATCGCATCTTGAGAATGGACTAATGGAGCAATTGGAGAAGCCAAGTCCGTTAGCCCTAACATTATGGTTCAGTTAATCATATGGGTCGGCTTTGATATGTAGTATCGCTAACGGACTCCGCTACAATTTCAATGGTCCAAGCCCTAACCTTGGTGTTATAGTAATGGACTTATGGTTCGTTCGATGAGCCTAAAGTGCTACTAGAAGTTCCCCGACCCACTTTCCTTGGCCATCTCCAATTGCTTCTTGAGAATGGACTTGATAATTTTATTTATTGCCTCGACCCTTCCATTCACTTGGGGTTGTACCACCACTGCAAATGTCTTCTTAATGCGATGTCTACAAAAGAAATCCTTAGATTCAGTGCTATCAAATTGGATCCCGTTATCAGAAATAATTGTTGCTGAAACCCCAAAATGATATATGATGTTTTTTACCATAAAGTTGATAGCTTTCTTTGTGGTAATTATGGATAACGGTTTTGCCTCTACCCATTTGGTGAAGTAATCAACAGCGATGATGGCGTACTATGTACCACCTTTGGATATAATGATATCGATTCCTTAGACCGCAAATGGCTAGAGACTGACCATTTGAGTAATCTCCATCGGTTGGGCTCTTAGAATCTTAGAGAATCTCTAACACTTGTGACACTTTCTGGTGTAGTCAGCCGCGTCTCGGTTGATAGTTGGCTAGAAATACCCATAATAAAGGATCCGCTTTGCTAAGGTTTTCTCTCTGGTGTGCTTGTCACTGGCTCGTTCGTGTACTTCCCTCAAGACTTGCTTGGCCTCATCGTTGGCGACATATCAAAGCATAGGAACAGGGAAACCTTTCTTATAATGTACTCCCTCTTGCATGATGAATCTTGATGCTTTATGAAGGAGTTGACGTCGTTTGTTCTTTCTATCCGAAATGATTCTTCTCTAAAGATATTTTTTTTTATTAGAGTCAGCCTTAACTCCTTCTCACCTTCAGCCTCCAAGATCCAATCGAATCCATGTGGTTGATGCTCGGAGAAGGTATCACTTACAATGGAACCAGACCCATGAGCTGCTTATCTCTATAACTTGATAACTTAGCCAGTGAGTCAGCCTTTGCATTTTCCTCTCTAGGAATATAAATTATGGTAATATCACTAAGCAGCTCAAGGGCTCGATTGAGATAAGGAGCAAGCCTTGTTCCCTTTTCTTGAAACTCTTTCCTTACTTGGTATACCACTAGCAGGAATCACAGAAGATATGCAAGGTTCTAACACCCAATTCCTTGGCGATCTTGAGTCCTGAGATCAAGGTTTCATAATCTGCTTCATTTTTTATTGTAGGAAATTCGAGTTTTAGGGTGTAACAAATTGAACGTTCCTTAGGAATCACCAGCACAACTCTATCACCAGAGAAACATTCGTTAGATGCACCGTCCATGTACATCTTTCATCTAGCATTTTGCTTTCTGGAGTGTCATCTCGCAATCCACCAAAGCTTGACCTTGGATTGCTCTCTGGGGATAATAGGTTACGTCATACTTCCTTAATTTAATTTTCCATTTCAATAGCCTTTTAGGGGTGTCTAGTCATTGTAGGACCTATCTTAAAGCCTGGCTGGTCAGATCTCTGATCGAATGAGCCTGAAAGTAGGGGCAGAGTTTCCTTGAAGCAATTAGCAAGCAGTATGCGAGCTTTTCCAACTTCGGGTAATTTTTTCTTCTCTTGTCAACAGCTTACTGATGTAGTAAACCGATCTTTGAATTTGGGACTCCTCATATATGAGTGTGGTGGTCAAAGCATGGATCGACACTGCCAAATAAATAAACATGTCCTCATCATCCAGTGGCTTTGACAGAATGGGGGAGGGTCTTTCCAAGTGATCCACCGGAGCTGGAATGCGTCTATACATTCTTACAACTAAGAGAAATTCCTATTCCCCTTCTTGATCACATCGAAGAAAGGGATGCATTTATTAGTGGCTCTAGAGGTGAATCAACTTAGGGCGACGACCTTCCCATTCAAGCTTTGAATATCTTTGATCGTTTCTAGTGCTTTGATGTCCCTTGGTACTTCGATCTTCTTTGGATTGGCGTTGATTCCACGAGAGTTCATGATGAAGCCTAAGAATTTTCCTAATACAATGCCGAATGGGAATTTCAAAGGGTTAAGCTTCATCCCGTACTTCGCAGAATGTTGAACATCTCTTCAATTTCATCGGTGTGGTTTCTCGACCCCTATGGCTTCACAAACATATCTCCACATAGACCTCCATCGAGCATCCGATATGATCTTTAAACATCTTGTTCACCAAACTTTCGTAAGCCAATCTTGCATTCTTCATTCCAAAAGGCATGAATATATCTGTTCTAAAGCTGGTGTGTTCCTGGTCCGAAATGTGCACCGAAAGCTAATTGTACCCAGAGTATGCATCCATGAATGAGAGCAGTTCATGTTCAGCTGCTGAGTCTACTAGCCGATTGATCCTTGGGAGCGGAAAGCTATCCTTTGGGCATGCCTTATTTAGGTTAGAATAGTCGACACATGTCCTCCACTTCCCGTTCGGCTTTTTCACCAAGACTGGATTTGATACCTACTCCGAGTATAGGGCATCACTGATGAAGCCATTATATTTCAGCTTTTCCACCTCTTCTTCGAGTACCACAGATCTCTCTAGACCTAGGCTACGCTGTTTCCTTTTCACAAGAACACATTTGGGATTTATATTCAATGCATGGCTCGCTATCTTTGACGATATTCTACACACGTGCGAGTGAGTCTAGGCGAACACATCTAGGTTCACTTGGAGAAAACTAACTAACTCTTTCATCATCTTCACGTCGAGATGTGATCTGACTTTTAGGACCTATGTAGGATCATCCTGACTAATCGAGATGTTAATTATTAACTCGACTAGCACAAGTCTTCCATCCTTCGAGTCTTTTTATGGATCCATACCTTTATGGAACTGATTGTGCTTCCCGAGCCAGTGCCCAGGCGGTGGTTGATATGCGTCCAGAGCCTTGATGTGGAGAGTCCTTTCTACACCCTTTCCTTTCTCCCTTTCCCTCGCTTCTTTCAACTTAGCGACCCAATATTTATGGCTAAGCTCCTGATCTCCTTGAACAATTCCCACACCATTCTCGGTTGAGAACTTCATCGTTGTGCACCATAGAGCGATGGCGGCTCCAAATTCAGCAAGGGTCGGTCGGTCCAAAAAAGCATTATAAGCAGAGTAAATGTCCAACACAACAAAATGCATGACCCACACTCTCTTGCAGCCACCCTCTCCTTCCATGCATCCTACAGGCTTAGTAGCAGTCTCGTTAAATCCCTAGATAGCAGATCAATCATTGGGGCCTCTACCCCATCAGTATCTCTGTTTTGAAACACGATACATCTGTCATGGTTCTGATTGCTTTGTACGAACATCGTCCTCGATAACAAAACATCTCTCATTCACTGCGTGTTTCAATGCACCCACATACTGTTCCATCTCGTTCTAGCTCTTCTTAACTGGATGTTGTCCACTGATAATAGTATTGACTACTAATATATGCAGCTAAAGCGTCCAGCAGTTCTATAGTAGTGGAGTTGCAAAAATTTATAGCGGGGATAAAGCAGAGATATAGCGGAAATAGCGGAGGTTCAAAATGCTTTATTATATATAAAAATAAGTATTTAAAGTTAATTTATTCTCATTCTTACACCTTTTGTGTAGGAAAAAGAAATATTTTTTAATTTTATATAACAAAATTTAGGAATACCATAATTTATGTATACCAGTTCGGTGACTACAATAGATTTCCAACTTATATTGAGTATTTATGCCTTAAATTAGTCTTTGACCTAACTTTGTTGATTTAATTTAAAAAAAACCACACAAATCAACCTTTATTTATTAACCTTGCTAAAGCAGATGATGAAAATCTTGATTTAGTAGGTGTAGCGAAAAATAGCGGAGCTTAAAGCATATCTACTATTTAATAGCGCTAAATTGAAATAGCGTTTTGGCTGGAGAGTTTTATGTGCTATAGTAGGGATTTTGCGAGACTTTAGCAGGGCTTTAACTGCATAGTTACTGATCGCTTCTCGAGCCGCCTGGGCCATCAACACGAGGCTCGACTTTCCCTGGTTGGAGTTTGAAGTTCCTTGCCCACCATCCTACAGGGATTCCATAAACTGTTGTAATTTTTTCTTATGAACCAATTCTTCAATCACATCACACAAATGTTTATATTTATTGGTATTGTGACCATGTGTCTCATCAAATATGAAAAAATTACTAGATTTCTTTTCCTTTTCGGTCAACTCCCTGGAATTCGGCTTCCTGTATTGCTCTTTACCCTAGCCAAAATTATATTCTCAATCGAGTTGTTCAATAGGGTATAACTGCCAAGCCTTGGGATTCTTGGACTTCTTCTTGAATCCGACTTCTTGTCTTTTGCGCCATCATTGTTTTGCTCTGTTCATCACTTTTTATTCTCTATATTGACATCAACATTGCTGGAATTCCCTCTAGACTATTTCACAGCAACATTACTTTGTATTACCTCTGTCGAATGTTCGACATTGATCTTTTTGGCATTAGAACTTGCCTTCTCCAAGTGCAAGAACTGATTCGCCTTTCTATAGAACACATCCATCGTCAGCGGGGGTTTCATCTTTGATCACCTCCTGAATTTAGTTTTGGGATGAATCCCCCTAATCAATGCCATCAACATGATATCCTCTTGAGAGTTGCTCACTTCAGTCATTGTGGTCTTAAATCAGTGCTAGAAATCCTTCAAAGACTCTCCTGCTCCCTAGAAGAGGTTGTAAAGTGACATAACATCCTTTGGATAGCATCTGTGCATACGGAATAGCTTAATGAATTTCCATGCCAATTACCCGAAAGTCTATAAGAATCTCAGCAGCAGCCGGATGAACCACATCATCGCCACTCCATTTAGGAAAATCGAAAAACAATAACATTATATTGCATTAGTAGCCCTAGCAGAATCCATATGCCAGTTGTACTTCATAAAGTGTTGCCTTGGATTTGTCTTCCTATTAAATAACAACATTATTGGCATAACAAATCTCCTTGGGTATTCCTTACATAGCATGTCTTCTGTGAACATATTATAGCTCGGGGAGGAACCGCACTCATCGTTAGTCTAATGCTAGCTCTCACTTCTACGTCTCCTGACCATTTTAGTTAAATTCAGCTCAGGTTGGAGGTAATCATGATTTGCCCCAAATGTTTGACCCGGCAAACGCATTTGGTTTGTTTCATAATACTTAGGCTCCCCTGACTTCGAGAGAACCATTCATTTAGCAGATTGATGACTTCTTTGAGGCGGACCTATGGCAGCCATTTGATTCCCACCATTCTGGCCATCTGTAGCACAGCTAGAAGCCAACTCAACATGTCATTCAAAAATCGAGCATCAGAACCATAATTAGATCATTTGGAACTTATCCCTCTCGATGGATCGGTACTGATCCATAACCCTTTGCGTCGACTTGGTTCGAGCCTTGGATTCGATGCTCCTATCCTTTTGAACCATCTTTAGTTTCTTGTTCCTCTGCCTTTGCTTCAAAGATGAGGAACTGTCAGAATCTGAAACAAAAGGTGTTCTGTACCTCTTATTTCTCCTATGACTATTTATCTATTAGTTCAACAAATCGAAGCTCTGGTTCATTAAATAATTTAGTTCACTGCAGCTTTCCTGAAGCCTGTCTACCATTTGCTTCATCATACGATCCACCTAAACCCTAATAATCACATTTATTGGGAACCGGCATTCTCAACATTCTTACAAGCACGTGAAGTGGTGGATCGATCTATTCTAGGAGCCATGGTAGAAAGCACTTGTGTAGATTTTTCGAAAATCTAAGTAGTCAAAAATTTCAAAAACGAAGAAAACATGATCTATCTCTTGGATTTAGATAATCCAATAATAGATGATGGATCCAAACAAATTGAGAATTGGCTCTCAGTGGAAGTAGAAAAATGTTAGTACTAAAATGTAGCACAAACGCCCAAGAAATTAGTAGAGAATGGAATTAAAGAAAAGTAAATGAAAATGAGCAAGAAACAAGACACCAAATGTTTACAATGGGTTGGCTAAGTCGTTGCCTACGTCCACATAAGATTTCTATCGATTATCTTGCTATTTACAAGTACAGTTCATATGGTTCGGTACCACTCCATAGGAATTACAAGAAAATATGTTAAAATTGCAAGGAAATGGAAAGATCCTCAAAAATGAGCCCTTAGCCTCTTATTAATAGCTGTAGATTGGTCGAAAATGCTCCATCATGTCATCCTTTACGATTTCCACTATCTAGCTGTTGTTGCTCTCGAGAAAATGTGGCTAGGTCAGCAAGAAACTATGGGTTGGTACTGATCCATGGGAATGGATCAGTACCGATCCATAAGCGGATCCTTCGCGTTGCTTTGTGTGATGTGTCTTATTGTTTGCTTCATGATTCCTATCTTGTTTGCATGGCTATGAGCTCGTTTCTAGGATAATAACATGGATCAATGGAGGAATGGAGTTGTTGATTTCAAGCGCTTGAAGGATTCGATAGCAAACAACATGCGACCAATCAATGGAGTTGGGAATAGGCTTGTGTCATCAAGAGTTGATAGTAGGCGGGAAATAGGGCTTGTCTGATGGAGTTCTATGGTTCAATATAGATCCATGGGGATAAATCTATACTGATCCATCACCCTTGATGGTTTTTTCTTTGTAATTTCTTGGGATGGTCTCGTTCGATCTCGTGATCTTGGTTGTACTTGAGTTCTGGACTTTATAGCTATCTCTTCAGGCTTTCCGCCTTAATAGCTTTTAAGTTCAGCTCGTTAAGTCCATACAGATATTGCCCAAACAAAAAGCTGGATAATATATATCGATTAGATTCAGAATCATAGATTAAGGAGAAACAGAATTAGAAAACGTATTTAGAAATATCTAAAAGCCCTTACCATTAAATCCAATTGATTCTAAATCGTAGGGTTGAAGAAAAACACTAACAGTTTCGTTAGAGTTCTAAATATTTTTATGAATAAAAGTGAGGGGGCTAGCCTCTTATTTATAGTGGTTTCGGACCATAAGGTTTAAGTTGGTTTAAAGTAACAAAATCCAAGCCGTTCGTAACCAACAAAACCCTAGCCACCACATTTTCACTGATCGACCACTCCTCCCTAGGCAGTCGACTGCTAGCGCTAGCACCGGTCCAAGGGAGGTAGTCGATCGTTTTCCTATATTTGGAACAAATTTAATTGCTGTCGATTATTTTAATCTGTTTCCTATTTGTTTTATAATTAACGTTAATGTTTATTTTAAAGTTTTCTTAAACCTTAAAATTCTCATCAACGTTAAAATATTTATTAGTGTTTTAATTTCAAATATTAACATTAATTAAAATTTTAATTTTAAATTGATTTTGAATTATTTTACATTCGAAAACTTCAAACGTCAATAATTTATTTCGTTTGAGCTACGATTACAAACTTTATACATGGAAGTTGATTAGAAAATCACCATGAATGAAATAGTGTAACTTTCATGACCAAATTTTGATATTTACAAAGTTTCCATATTTAGCGATATTATCAATTGATTAATTTCTTATTAATTTTTTTGAGGTGTTGCATTATCCTCGCCTTAAAAGGATTTCATACATGAAATCCCCAAAAGACAGATAGTGTAACACGTACTTAACATCCATGTTGTGCAACCAAGTTATCTACATAACCAAAAAAGAAACACGATTATGTATGCAACATACTATTGGTGAGCTTAACCCTAACGTGAATGCAAGATCATGACATATAGGCATGTATGCAAGCATTCTAAATATGCATAAAATTCTACATGAGTAAAAAAACAACAGTAAAACATAAGGCAACCATCCCCTACCATCCAATCTAGCAACTATGATGCAACCAAAATCCTAAATTTTAGAGAGAGAAAGTTTACCGAAGAAAACATCCTAATGAAAAGCCCTCGTCTTTTTCTCGGTTTTCCATGTGCTTTTCGCTGAATTATCTCCCCATTATACTTGGACCAATCTAATTCCTTTGTTGTAGAGCTTCCCACTATCATGCTCCATTATGCATGCAGTGGCATAGGGTACTATTGGCTCCATCTTTATATTTTCTAGTTGATTGGGCTCTACTGTAGTGGAGGTGTGGTGAAAGCATTTCCTCAAGTGCAAAACATGAAATACGTCACGGACTCCTGCTAACTTATCTTGCAGCTCCACTCAATATGCAAGTTTTCCTACTCTTTCCAAGATCGCAAAAGACCTAATAAACCTTGGCACTAACTTCCTCGATGTACCAAACCTGGTATCCTTTCGAAGAGGGGAAACCTTAACGAACACCATGTCTCCTACTACAAACTCCAATTCCTTTCTTCTCCTGTCAGAATAGGACTTCTGACAATCCTATATAGCCTTTATTTGCCATCCAATAATCTTAATCTTTTTTTAGGTCTCGCAAATCAAATCTGGTCCAAGTAGAATTTTTTCAGTGGTTCCTACCAACAATTAGGCGATTTTCATGACCTCTCGTATAATGCTTCAAAGTGTGCCTTACCAATCGTTGCTTGGTAATTATTATTGTGTGCGAACTCTACTAAGGGTAAATGTTGATTCCAATGTTCTCCAAATCCATGATGCAGGCTCTCCACAAGTCCTCCATAATCATATTCACCGTTTCCATTTGGCAATCAGTCTGCGAGTGATAAGTGGTGCTAAGATTCAATGTCATTCCTAGAGCTGACTACAAACTTCTTCAAAATTCGCTAGTGAATAAATGGTCCATATTACTAACAATGATAACTGGAACTCTATGAAATTGTACCACTTACTTAACATAAATTTTCGTAAGGGATATCGCAGTCGTATTACTCCTAAAGGGAATAAAGTTATCGCTTTTAGTGAGTTTGTCCACTATAACCTAAATAGACTTATTGCTTCTTTGATTCCTATGCGACTCATCTATGAGATCCATCAATATATGCTCTCATTTCCAAGTTGGTACATCTAGTGGTAACATAGTCCTCCGGGCTTCCCTTGTTCCATCTTTATCTTTTGGCATTGTCATACATCTAGAGACAAACTATGCTACCCTCTTTTTCATCCCCGACAAATAGAAAATCCATTTCATATCCCTATACATTTTATCTCCATCGAGGTGGATGGTTATCCTAGAATGGTGACCCACTGCTAGCGCTTCCTCCAAAACATCCTCCACTGTTAGAACAAAAAGAAATCCATCTCTCCTTAAACATTCTCTTTTGTCTAACGCATACTTAAACATATGGGAAATGCTCTCCTCTAATTATCTTGTCTAAAATGCCTACTATTATCACTTCTTTCTTATGCTCTTGTTCAATACGGTCCATTAATGCAAGCCTAACCTCCATAGCTGCTAAATAGCTTAGAGTGGGTTCTGTTGGTGGTTGGAAATTGTAATTTAAGTGGAACTCCAGCTGCCACTGCTCATATGTAGCACCAAGAGTAGCATGTCATCGGCTAAGGATGTCGGCGACAACATTCCCTTTTTCAGGGTATATTGTATCCGAAAGTCGTATGATGCTGTAAACTCCATCCAACTCTATTGTCTCATATTTAAATATTTTTGGAGAAATAGCTATTTGAGGGATTTTTGGTTGGTGAATAACTCAAACCTTTGTCCCAAATGATAGTGCCTCTACATCTTCAAAGCAAAGATGATAACCACTAACTTCAAGTCATGAGTTGGGTATCTCTTCTCATGGTCCTTCAACTGACGACTTGCATAGGCTATCACTCTTCCTTCTTGCATGAGAAAAGCTCTTAATCTCATACTGCATGCGCCAGTATAAATAGTGAAAGGCTTCGTCGCATCCAGAATAGTAAGCATTGGCACACTAGTCAACAGCTCATTTAGCTTCTCGAATTCCTCTGTGCATTTCTCATCCCATACAAAATCAAGTTTTTCCTTGGTTAAGCGAGTTAGTGGGACTTCTACCTTTGTAAAGTCCTTGATGAATTTCCTATAGCAACCCACCAACCCAAGAAAACTCCTAACTTCTATGGTGTTTTTTCAGAATCTTACAGTCTTAAATAGCTTCTACCTTTGCAGTGTCCATAAAGAATCCCTTTTCGGAAATAGTATGACTAAGGAATCTCATCCCCTTCTTTCAAAAGTGGCATTTTGAGAATTTTGCTTTAACTTGGTGCCTTCTCAAGGTTCTTAGTACCTCCCTTAAGTGATTTTCATGCTCGCCTCACTTTTGGAGAATACTAAAATATCTTCTACAAATACTATTACGAACTTGTTTAACTATCCCCTAAAGACTCTATCATCAAATCTACAAAGCATGCTGGGGCATTTGTGAACCCAAAAGACATCACTTCCCATTCATATAGTCTATTCGGAGTGCGAAAAGTGGTCTTCTTCTTGCTATTCTCAGATATCCTCAATTGATGAAATCCAATGGCTAAAATCCAACTAGAATAGATTTTGGCTCCAACAAGCTAGTCAAATCAGTTATCTTTATAGTTAAGGGGTGCCTATTCTTCGTGGTCAACTTGTTGAGCTATCGGTAGTCAATGCATAGCCTTAAAGAGTCATCTGCCTTAGTGAAGAAGACAACTGGCTCTCCTTATTCAGAAGTACTTCGATGAATAAATTCCTTCTACAATAGCTTCAAAATCTGCTTGTTCAACTCTTGCCTTTCTTTGGGGGCAATGTGCTGAGAAACAGGCTTAGCATTCTTCTCTAAATCAATCCTAAATTCGATCTCCCGTTAGGGTAGGAAATTGGTGACTTCTTCAAAAACATATGGAAAGTCTCGGAATACGGGCACATATAAGAGGTTAGCCTATGATAGGCTAAGAGAATATAAATAGCTTAACTCGACTGAGTTTTGGGGTGTACATCAAACATTTATCTCTCATCCTCTATAACTCCACAACCAAACGATCCTTCGACCACAATCTAAGATAGCCCTATGGTAAGACAACCAATCCATCCCTATGGTAAGTTCATACCCCTCAAAACCAAAAACATACACATTAATTGTAAAGTCAACGTCACATATATCCATAACTAGGTCTTTAAAAATCAAAGAATGGTGTGTCGACTCCCTAATAGGATTTGAAACGACAATTGAGTTGGTGAAAACTTGGGTTTTTAGACTCAAGGAGTTAGCTATATGTCTAGCTATGAATGAATGTGATTGTAACAACCCATACCATAATGGGCATAAATTTTAATAAAAATCAAAACCCAAGTCCATCAAAGCATAGATCATTGGATTTGGTACCTGCAAATAAGCATGAGTATTATCAAAGATTGATAGAAATATAAACTCAAAGTGGAAACAATAATAGAATAAGAATATTGACAATGATTACTACCTTGGAATTAATGGCATTCCTTGGAGTAGGTTGTCACATCAGTATCGAACATAAGAGAAAAGAAGACTTCTCCAACAACAAAGCACATCCAGCTTCAGTGACCTATTCCTCTAAATCTATCGTATGTGTTGTAATGAGGAGGGGGTTAGAACAATGTTCTAATGACTGAAAAATCTATAAACTATCCATAACATAAATTTATACCAATTGGTTTTCATTTAATTATTAGATCTATTAAGGTTAGCAATTCTAATCTAACCTTGCATTGCATACATGATTACTTACCTACCCATTCCTAAGGTAAAAGATACTGATGAAGCCTTATTAACCATCCAATACTTCCATACCCACTTAATACTTCTAAATATGAAACAGACTTCTACTATCACCACATAATACTTTTAAAAGAGAAATAGGCAGACTATACCATTTAAGACCTCAATCAAGGTAGACCCTGTCATTTATGACCTATTCCCAAGGTGGTTACCTAACAATGATGCTAATGGTCGGTGGGTTCTAGCTACAAAGACCTCTAACCACTATTTAAGGCTTCCAACATTTAATGTCCAACTATTACGCATTTGTCGCCAATAAAATTGTAGCCATGTAAGAGACAATACCTAAGCAACTTAATACCTTTAAAAGGACTAGGCGGACTTCTAACCATTTAATATCTATATTCTAGGCAGGTCCTACATCACTTAGTACATATCCCCAAGTGGACTCATCATTGGTACTATCATTATTATGGCCTTAGCAATGTGAGAGACTGTACTTAAGCCACTTAATACATCATTAATAAGGACTAGGAAAACCCTTGACCATTTAACACCTATTATAGGCAGGCCTTTGTCATTTAATACCTAACCCCAAGGTGGACTCCTCACTGGTAATATCTAGCCGACATCGCTTGGAATATCACTAGGTTACTTAATACTTCTTTTTAAGGGAGAGAAGAACTTTAGATCAGTCACTTAATACCTCAAACCCAAAGCTAACCATTCCCTAAATATCCACTATCATTCTTAATTATTAATTTGGAACCTCACTAGGTTACTTCTTTCGTTAGGGAGGCGGACCCTAAAATAGCTACTTAATACCTCAACACTAAAGTAAACCTTTTTAGAGACATCCTTATTTTTTTGGAATCTCACTAGGTTACTTAACACTTCCTTCTAGGAGAGAGGTAGACCCTACAACCACTTAATATTTCAAACCAGATGGAACGCCTATGGACATATCCTTCATCGCTTTCAATTCCAAATTTGGACCATTTAATACTTATTAATTGGAAAAGAGGTAGGCCCTCTATAGCTACTTAATACCTCTGACCCTAAAGCAAGTCCTATCTCTCACAAAGTCACGGGTCCTAGGATTAGTGATATATCACACCAGTAGTAATTGCTGGTAAACTCAAAGTAAATGGCAGTCTTCCATCAAGTGACTCTACTGACCTCGCATCTCTGACCTACTAAGTCCAATTAACTATCCAAAGTCTTTACTTATATTATCTTAGGTTGACATTAGATTTAGCTTACTAATTTCCTTTTATTTAACGCAATAAGATTTCCCTTAAATACTTATCTATCCATAAATCCCTTTCTAATGCTCATAAATGTAAGTTTTTCCATAAAATTCCTAATGGACATTTCCTCGGACATTTATGTATGGTTACTAATTTCATATTAGTAACCGGTTTATATTTATTCCATTTTTATTAGTCCCTTTTTAGCAATTTGTCCCTATTAATTGTAACTCCCAAATTCATTCTCATTAATTGCCCATTTATTGAAGTTACAGTCTTTAATTCTCATACTAACCAATTGTATCCCTAATCTAATACTATCATTACTTCTCAATAATTGGGATTACAATCTTTTATTCCCTATTAATTATTAGCAATTCCTAATTTATTACCCATTAACAGGAATTACTACAATTCCTAATTCTACCTATTCACCTCCCTAAATATAACTAACAAACGTTACACATAAATAATATACGAATAAACATTGTTCTTCTTTATTAATGTAATGAATACGTGTAAAATACCTAATAAAACTACAGTTCTTATCTAAATATATTCTAGTCATAAATATTTAGCTTGAATATACATTCTATATTTAATTTGCTGGAATTAAATTCCTTAGGAAGATTTTCCACTATGATTTCCATAGATTGGTTTAATGCAAAAGGAAAGATTTACTATGTTTGAAATTACAAGAAATTGACAATTTTTTTTATTTGGAATAAACAGTAAAAATTACGAAATCTATACTTTACACATTTCTTCCTTTTTATTTTATTCCTTGTTAGATCAAACGTCATCCTTTTAAAGGAAGAGTAGAAAAGTAAACAAATTTATAAAAATCAAACAGATGTTGTTCCCAAAAATTAAACTATGGAAAACTACAACATAACACAAATTGGGAAATATTCCAAAAATCCTATTTTACACCCAAGTACAGATGTGGAATAAAATATACATCATTAAATTCTAAAATCTTTGGCACTGATTTCCAGACCTAGGTGTAAACTTAATTCAAATTAAATCTAAAATAAGAATATGTAGGTAATAGTTTTCTACACTGATTTAAGCCTACAATTCACAAATAAACTTGATTTAGGCATAAAAATCAAATGTATGCCAATAGAGTGACTGAATATCCTAAACCATATATCAAATTTCCTACTTAACTTTTAAAAGCGATCCAATCTTCAGATTTGAAGTATAATCTTAAATTCATCTCCAAATCCCTTTTAATCCAAGAAATATGTATAAAAAGGGTATATACATGCATTAAAATTATAGATCTAAGAAGAAATTCGAGATTGGGAGAGAGAATAGATATGTATATGTGTGTGTGTATATATATAAATTACCACAAATACACATATAGTTGATTCTCTTCTCTTCTCCTTTTTATTAGATTTCTATTCTTCTCCAATTTGTAAGAATATAGATATAAAATATTATTTTAATATTTTAGAAAGAAAATGGAGAAGAAGAAATGGTAGAGCTTAGCTAATTCCTCCAAAAAATATGAGAAGAGAAGGAAGAATTAGCCCAGAATTTATAGGCGCTGGAATCAACCAGAACCATCATATTAAAATATATTAAATCCGGGCCGTTGTTTCTAGGCTAACCTTAGCCATCACATAAGGAGCGGTCGATAGCCCCTAGTTGTCCGCCTATGATGGTTTGTTGACCTATGGGCCTGAGTTAATTAACATATAAATGTTAATTTTATATTTGAATTATTTCCGTTCCTATTTCATTTTTTGCCCGTAACTTCTTCGTTCGGACTCCGATCACAAAACTCTAAATATGAAAATTGCTCAGAAGTTTTCCACAAACACAATGGTGCATGTTTCATAGTCAAATTCCATCGTTTGCACATATTTCATTTTTGGAGCACAATTAATTTACTAACTAGCCAATTATATAACTAACGTCAAATTATGGGGTGTTACATTCTTCCCCCCTTAAAAAGAATTTCATCCCCGAGATTCCACTAATGACTAAGTGATGGTTTTGGCTCCTAATTATCCTAGACTACACAAGCAATGAGTGTACAACTAATTTTTCAACCAAATGTGCATAAGTGCATGGTGTATTACTGTATCACCATACAAAAAATATGTATGCAAAATGATTTTAAAGCGGATCCTCCTATATGAATGCATTTCTTTTGAAAATATTTTTGAAAAATATGATGCAAGCAATCTATTTATATACTGGCAATTCTATATATATGTAGCATTTGAAAAATCTTTTCAACCAAAACTCTCATACTCCTACGAATAGAAGTATGAAGCAACTAATTTTTATGCATCCACTTCCTATCATCCAACAATATAACGCATTGAAAAATTGCTTTCTAAACTTTACTCCTATGCCAGAAAGGAATATGAGTGGAGAATTTAATATTCTTACCACTCTATAATCTACCTATTCCCGTACTAGCCCTGGATTTACTCCAAATTTTCCACGTACAAAAACATAAGAAGGCTTATTTTCAAGCTCCAAAACGGAATTAAGTCGAAAAATAGACTCGCGCTTCATCAACAAGGTATGAAAATATAAATTCAAAAACTAAAACAGCTTTTCCCTTATTATCGCTGCATTTATCGCATCGTCGCCCCTAATGCACTGTTAATCCGCAAATTCCAACTCTATTTGCCTTCCTTGCGCTAACATGTGGTCTTCAAAATAAAGATTTCACAAAAACCTTTCTCATTTTTTAAATTCGTATGTGAAAATACTATTCCAAAATATTTAGATACATTCCCTTGAATTAATTTTTTTGGACAAAACTCTAAAAATAATTTAAGACCCAAAAACAACTAAAAATAAAAAAAATTCAAAAGAGAACCTATCAAATCAAGGGAAAAAATTTTCAAAAAAAATTTCTTCTTATAATTTTTGATAAATCAAGTTATAATTCAGCGTACTTGGAATTCGGTTATGCGCTAAACGCATATACGAAATTTTGAAATTCTACAACTAACCTTTACCTATAAAACTTGACATTTTATTTTAAAATATCAACACGACTATTATTCAATTATTTTTAGCTTTTAAGGAACATGAGCAATGACCCGTGATACCAAAACAATTTTATCATGTCCTTCACTAAAATTTTCCAACTATTCTAAACTTCCAGTGCATTTACTGTTAGTTAAGTATCTTTATGAGATTTCTGTATTTATATTGCTTTTCCACTGTGCATATATAAGAGTGGTTTGTACATCCATAAAAAATAACATGGTAAATAAATAGGAAATCATAATATCATGCATGTCTTTTACAAGAGACAATAATAGTTGCAATCCAAACGACCAAAATAAAAAGAACAAATGCTGGAAGGGAAAAGATAATGGTACCTTAACTCCTAAAACAATGCCTACAGACTACGAGATGCCACACTCCATGGCTGGATCTCAATCCATTATTGCGACCAACGAATGATCAAAGCATGGCGGTTACACACCCAATCTCGTGCCATTGGCACTGCTAGTGTTGTTGACGGCCTCAGAATTACTATCTTCCTAAGGAAGAATCTAATGATAGTAGAAGGAACCTTCTACTAAACTGCCTATCCATGGAGGTTCACCCGTATTACCTAAAGACGAGAGAGGATAGGTGAAAATATAGAAAGTGACTATGTGGAGTGCTAATTCTTGATCAACAAACTAAATCAAAAGGGTGCGGTTCCAATTTATGATGATGCCGCCATTATTAGCGTAGGTGGTCTTCTGCCACATAGGATAAAATAGGCATAACTTCCCACCTAGGGGATGACATTATGCCGAATGATGCACATAATTAGATGGGCAGTCGGACGTAGATTATCCATCTTATAGACACGATATCTTGGAAATAGATCTATTGTAAAATCTTTGAGTTGATCATTTCAAAATCATCCAAGTCCGTGTCCTTCGTGGAGGCCTCCAAAATCTCAGTGAGAACATCATTTATGAGCTCAATCAAGACACCATTCACCTTCGAATGAATCAAACTGTTTCCTCTATAAAATTCTACACCAACAAGACATCGAATAGTCATGTGTAGCACATGCAACATTTCCGCTCAAAAGCCTTAAAATAGAGGGTCAATGCAAATCCTACTGCGACGAATAGCTCTTCCACCCCAAAAGCGGCAAACCTACTACTCAATTAAGTCTAACAAAGTGGTCCCTTGAGGGTTTAGACCATAATGGTGCGAGGATTAACCATCGGTGTGGAAAGGGGTCTTGGGTTAAGAAGTGGGCGGAGGGAGGAAATAAGGTTTAGATCTAAAGTGGTGATAGGCCGAGATCTAATGTGCAAAACCAGCATGAGGGAGAGGCGAGGTTGTTGCTCCCAGGGAAAAAACGGCATCATCTAGGGGAGGAATGTAAGAGAGAGGCTGATACTTGGATGAAGAGGATGACGGAGATTGAGTTTGGGTTATTGAGGAAGGAGGAAAGAAAGAAGGAAACTAGGGAAATTCAGACGTGACTTTTATAGTCTCATTCCTGGTTCAAGTTGTGCCAAAACTTGTTAAATGGTAGACCACTATCGGTTTACCGCTAGGTGGTCCACTGTTCGACAAGCTTTGGGCATTTAATTGAACCTAGACCCAATTAGGGTTGGATTAAATGATAATAATTGTTTCGTGCCATTTCCTTTGATTAGACACGATCCCAAAAATTCCTATCCACATCACAATAGTGTCAAAGCCTATCTCTAGTCTCGAACGTGCTCAAGTGATTCACGATACTCTCAACAAAACTGCTGCGACTAAAACCAATTCCTAAAACCCAAAAATATACCAGCTGCTATTTCCTGCCTACTTCACACAAAAGTATTTCTTCCAATAGCTGGTGGTACAACAATACTTCAAACTACATACCCTAATAAAATTGAATGTCATTCCTATTTTGTCTATACCTTAAAGAGAGATGATTTTAAAACCCTCGATTTTATATCGAAAATCAACGAGCTAAATATATGCTCCTTTATACTCGTTTCTAAATAATAGAA
Source organism: Allium cepa (assembly GCA_030765085.1). Lineage (NCBI taxonomy): Eukaryota > Viridiplantae > Streptophyta > Magnoliopsida > Asparagales > Amaryllidaceae > Allium > Allium cepa. The sequence continues at coordinate 213,169,472 of CM060934.1, forward strand.
ACTATTTCATACCAAAAATTCCCTTTAAAAATAAAACATATATATATATATATATTTCAAGTAAAACTTCTTTTTCCAGAATCTAATACATTTCCAAAATATATTTATAAAAATTCTCTTACAGATTTTAGCCTAAGGAATTGACATTAATCATTCAAATAAAAATCTGGTTTGCTATCAAAGAGGCGATTAATGAACGCACCCTAGCAAGAACCTGCCTCAAGACAATTGCGACATACATACCCTAATTTCCCGTCCATTTGGAATAAATGTGTGTCTTCAACTGGAAATCATCATAAAAATCCAAAATCACAAGGTGGCTAGAATCTCAACCATCAAATCGAACACCTCCAGTCTCTGGAATTCTACCAAATGTCGTACTCATGCCCTCATTAGTAGTGCTTTATGAATTGCCAGCATTTTATGAGGTACTTCGGAGTCGCCATGAAAATCTTAACTCTAAGATATTTCCAACCCATAGTTGCTTTGCCTATTCCTTTAGAGTGGAACTGCAACTTTCTATAGTCGGAATTCTTAGAATTTAACGTAGAAAATATAATAATAGTATATAAAAAAGCACGAATACATTCTCTCAATTTATCCTAATTCCTCCGATCTACTAACCTAAGCTCTAGTACCAAATGCAACAAGGGTCAAAATATATACAAATATAGAATATACATAATATAATAGCGATGACATACAAAACAATAATATAACAAAATAGCAACAATTATGAAATCAGGCATAAAGTTGTCATCACCCGTATAAAATCACAGAAAATATTATCTAATCAAAACAATATCAAATGGTTGAATCATTCATATTTAGAATCATCATCAAATTCCATAAATCATCAACTATGAGATATCATCAAATATAGCTAGGTTAGAAAATAGCAATGCCCAAGTATATCTCTCAATCTCGAGTAATAGAATACCAACATCAGTATAAAATATAGGCCATCTATCTGAAAAATCATACACAATAAAAGATATGAGAATCCACTATACTCTGGACACGTATCCAGATATAATCTAATCTCCTGATATATAAATAAATCGTTATGGCGAATGACTATATGGTAGACACGAAGTCCCAAGTAAAGTCATATATATATCAATATGTGGGTCACCTAAACCTAGGTCACCTAATCCATGTTTGTACTTAAGTGAGGCGTATCAATAGTATATGCAAATCTACCACTCCATTAGAACCATAAGGGTGACTAATGGTCATCTGCCCGCTCCAGGAGCTTAGATTCAACTAACCAAATCTGTAATCTTCAGTTACCTCGATAGACATCGTGACTCATATCCACAGGTGGCTAGTCAATGCGTAGCCTTGGCCACGACCCTGCTTTGCCCCTCTATGTAACGGACTGGTGGCCTATGCGACAAAAGGAGGCTATAGGTACCTACCCTATGGGTCACCTAACACAAATTTCATGATATAGGGCACCTGCCCTATGGGTCACCTAACTAAAATATCATAATATAGAGCACCTACCCTATGGTTCACCTTATCCAAATCTCATGGTATAAGACACCTACCCTGTGGGTCATTTAGCCCAAATCCTATAATGCACATCAAATAAAATATCCAATAAAGATGTTGTGGATCTGGGATGCGACCCTACGATCAAGCTATTAGGGTGGATTCTGCCATTTGGTCCTCTCCAATGCCAATAAAAGGATACATCATAATAGTGGTACGTAATGCCAAAAATATAAGGGAACCTACCCTGCATATACCATCAGCATCACCTCACGTATGTACAATCTCATAATACAATTCTAGTTAAGTAAGTGTCATCTACTTACAATGAATAACCGAACAAATATCACAACAATGTCCCATACCACTGTGTGATACTCAATCATTTATTCACTGCTTATAAACTACACTTAAACTCCATAATATTCTATACAACAAGTCTAAAGAATAACCGAAGCAATATTGTTGAAAGTACCATACCGGTCGTTATTATGAATCTGTTTATTCAGATTTCTCATCACATAGAATGTAATATCAAAAAATCAAACATAAGGATGTCATCACTGTATCATACCAACTCACTAAATAAATCAACATCAACTATGAATCACTCATATATCCAACATCAATCTCAAGATAGGAAATAATAAGCATGAAGTAAAACATTGAAATATGAATTAAGAAAGTGGGTATGTACTAAAACTTCTTAAATCAACTTTATATTCTGAAAACAATAAGAACCTTTAAAATATACAGTTTGCATATAACACCCTAGTAGCACATCGGGGGATGGGAATGCACCGTGGTACGAAAACACTAAACCAAAGTCGTAGTGGTCCCGTATAAGGATAAAAGTATGACAAGGAACGTGAGGCAATGCCCAAGGTAGGATACTACCAGTTTAACGGTCCCGACTAATGGTAACGCATCGTAGCCATGACTGTCCACTGCGTCCATCCATCCTATATCGAGTCAAAAGAAAGTAATCCCAAATCAAGGTGCACCAATCGGAACCAACATCAAAGGTAATAGTATAGACCGAGTCGAAAAAGAAAATCGAAGAACAGATGTCCGCTAGAGGTAGCTAGCCTACTTGGCCGGTTGATAGGGCACTTGTTTTTGTCATTTCAAATTAACACAAGTGTCGGGACTATCCTTCATCGTACTCTTTCTTCAAATCCAACAACATACACCAAATCCAAACACTTCATTCTAGAGTCTCCTCCATGTACACAGTTGTTAAAGTGGTTCCAACATTAACAAAGAGTATGCCAATAATCGACCCAGTTCTTTTTAACAACCAAACTTCGTTTTACACAACTTTGGTTCTTTTACATTTCGAAAACGATTTACTTAATATCAAAATATCATATTCACTTCAAAATATCTTTCATTTCAAAATTATCATATTTACTTAATATATCATTTTCACTTGAAAATCTTTTCATTCAAATTGTCATTTCAAATTTCAATTTAGATTATAACTTCATTTTAACCACATTCACTTTTTAAATCACTTTGAACCAACATATGCGTTCGAATAAAATACATCTTGAAGATGACGGAAGATGAAGTTCTTTAAAATGCAAGGGCTACTTGCTACTAATCTTAAGGGTGATTCCAAAATGGACATAGTAGAGGTGGTGCCTTTGGTTTCATTCAAACCTAGAAAAAACTTGTATGGATGAATGCTGACATTGCATTGCAGCCTGGAGGGTAGTGTTAGCATTCCAAGTGGGATTGCTATATAAAAGGTAAAACGTAGCCTCAAGCCTCATCAACCAGGAATGACTAAAATCAAGGGAGATGCAGCATGGCTAAGTGAGTCGCACCAATTAGGGTATTGTCATTACCTTTCCATATATATTCGTTTATGGATTTAGTTGTGTATGAGAGCTCTTCAAAAGGTTGCAAATGCTTCAAAACGCGTTAAGGGGGATTAATGTAAAGCCTTAACGCTGGAAAAATATTTATTTTATTGATTAGACATTACGTATATAGCATATTCTGTGAGAAATGTGGATTAAGGATCTTAAGGCTGGAATAACACTAGTGGGGGGTGAATAGTGTTTTATGGATTTTCTAAATCTTCTTGAAACTTATGTAATTTAATCACCAATAAATGCAATTCACAGATACAGATATAATCAAAGAATCAGACACAGATGCAAATAATAAATAAAAGCAGTAAAGGAAAGAACAAACCAGGATTTTATTCTGGTACGAAGTTACACTAGATACTATTTTATACTTCTACCCCTTTGTCATCAACAAAAAATTTATCCTAAACTAATATAAATCCCCCATAGTCATATACTAGCGTACCAGTGACAAATTATGGAGTGTGTGTGTGTATATATATATATACACATATAAAATAACATGAGTAAATAATAAAGACATGACAATTATGAAAGTTTAAACCCAATAAATATATACTATGTTTCATATAATGTTATATAATCCATTCAAACCAAATCAATTCTAATCAAATCAAAGAAAATCAAATCAAATCAAATCACACAATTCAAAAACAAGCAATTCGAACCATAAGGAGACCAAATATTTCTAAGAACTTCAACCCATCCTTCTTCTCCAAAGATAGGATCCTTTTTAATATCTTCCCAATCTTCATTATCTAGAATTAAAGTTCCGCAAGATTTGCATCGAGATCATCTTTGTTGAGGGAAGAAATCATCAAACAAAGGGCATCAAAATGCTTCTCTTGTTCTTTTATCATCTGCATTTGACTTAGTTCTAAGTGCCTTTGATTACGGAGAATAAAAGTAAGTAGACTCTTGAATGAATTGAGAGTTTCTTCAAGATTATCACTTAGAGTTTGAGAAGAGGAAGACATTTTTGATAAGTAGTGAAGAGATGCAAATAGAGATAAATAAAAATGAAATGAGTACTAATTTCTGGAAGAAACAGTTGTTTAAAAAGTTAGAAATTCATTTTAATGAATAGACACAAGTTAGTTATATTTTGAAATTAACCAAATTTGTCAATTATATGTCGACATAGGGGGTAGAGGCATGTCGACACAGGTATGTTATTTTATGTGTCTTATTTATTTTGTGAATAAGCATGTATATATAAACTTATATACTATACTAACATTCATTTCAGAGACACGATAAGGTAGAAAAACATAAGATAGATAATTTTATTGATAGATGAGCTAATACATGAGATACTTCATAACATGATAAAAGAGAAATACAAGTTCATACAAAATAGACTAATACATCACAATCTACTTCTTAGAATGTGCTAGAGGATGAGGAAGACAATGATAAGCCAAGTTTTCGACCAACTTTAGCAAAGAACTTGTTCATATTAGTGGACATTTTATCCAATTTCTTACTAACGGATCTTTGAGAATCCGTTGGTTTTCCACTATAATCTTCTGATTTTTGAGGAGAGTTTTGTTGGAAGGATTGTTAGTATTGATAGGATATTCAATACTTTCCAAGGAGGTTTCTTCATTATCTTCTTCAATTTCCATTTCTTCCCCTTCTTCTTCTTCTTCATCTTCTTCCTCCATATCTTCATGTGCCAGTCTTTCATCCTTTTTCTAGATTCGTATCTCTGAGATCATCGAAATCATGAATAGTCGTAAAGTACATATTTGAATTTTCTGTCTTCTGATCATCATCGCTTGAGGATGAGTCTGAGTCTGAATCGTCTAGTGTAGCGGTATATGCTCTCTTCCTTTTCTTTGTATAATCATTGCTTGCAGGAAACTTTTGCTTATCAGGGTGCGGACAGTCTCTTTTGAGATGGCCTGATTCGTCATAGTAGAAACATTTGACGTGGTTTGGTACTTCACTATGATTTCTAGAATTCCTGAGATCATTCTTTTTGAAGTTTTTCATCTTTTTGTATTTCAGAAACTTCCGAAAATTCCTTATCATGAAAGCTATTTCTTCATCATCATCACTTCCCGAGTCTGATCCATCTGTTAATGCATTGAATGCAATTGAATTCTTTTCGAATGCCTTGCTATATCTTCTCCCTTGCATTTATACTTCGAATGACATTAGATTTCCAATCAATTCTTCAATCTTTAAAGTACCGATATCATTTGCTTCTTTGATTGCAAGAGTTTTTTGATCCCATTCCGGAGTAAGAGAATTTAGAACTGTTCTGACTTGATCTTTTTAAGAAAAACTTTTTCTCAATGATATTAGAGAATGCAAATATCCTAAAATCTACTATACATATCTGAAATGGGCTCATTAAAATTCATTTTGAATAATTGAAACTGATTCGTGAGTATGGATATTTTGGTTTGTTTGACATTGCTTGTTCCTTCATGAGTAACTTGCAAAATTTTCTAGATATCATATGCAGACTTACAAACATATACTCTATTGAATTCATTCCTATCAAGTGAACAAAATAAAATATTCATGGCTTTGGAATTATTTTGTGCAATAGTCTTTTGCTCAGCAGTTCACTATGCAAAACTAGTTGTGGGTTCAGAATATTCAGTTTACGTGACCTTCCAAGTGTCTAATCCTATTGACTGTAAATATATTTTCATTCTACATGCCCTATATGCATAGTCACTGCGATTAAAAAGTGGTGGTCTGGCAATAGAGTGACCCTTTACAAATGAACTAGTGATAGTGTTAACAGAACCAGTATTGGTAGCCATTTTTTTAAAATGTTTCAAAATTCAGATTATGAAAACTTTGAAAACCTAGCTCTGATACCAAATGTGAAAAATGTGGATTAAGGATCTTAAGGCTGGAATAACACTAGAGGGGGGTGTATAGTGTTTTATGGATTTTTTTAAATATTTTTGAAACTTATGTAATTTAATCACCAACAAATGCAATTCACAAATACAGATATAATCACAGAATCAGACATAGATGCAAATAATAAATAAAAGTGGTAAAGGAAAGAACACACCAGGATTTTATACTGGTACGGAATTACCCTACATCTAGTCCCGTACAATCGTATGGATTTCTTATCAAAAATAATCTCCCAGATTACACCCTCGATTTCAAGGCCACGAGGTACACCCTCCTATATTCGAGTCCGAGGCAAACTCTCTTGATTTAACCAGAACACAAGATTACCTAATTGATTTCTGGGGAAATGATCACACCTAATTGATTTCAAGGCTCAGCCGCACCTTTTACTCAAAAGTTTGTGTAACAACCCTGAACTTCAGACCCAATTTAAATTTTTTAAAATCGTTTATTTAGTGTGGAAATTCGAATTTTCACAAACAAATTCCGTTGCTATTCAGACTTCACATTTGGAATGCGCCTAGATAGATATAGGCGTACGCCAAATTACATCGAATAATATTAAAGTCCAATTTCGTTCGTCGCATTTACATATTAGTTTGAATTCTAAGTGTAAATTTCCTATTGTCCGAACTCAAATATTTTTCACAATGTTGCATAAGAAAAATAGTCTGATCATGACGGCGCATTTCGTTTCGTCAAATTTTGCTTTTAATTGATAGTTAAATTGTTTGCGCAAGCAAACAGTTAAACTAGTAATTAACAATTTCACAAACTATGTCAAATCGTCAATATCTTCGTACCGTTGTGTTCACCTCGTCGAGCTGATCAAAACGGTATAATTATTTGCGTCGATCGGAGTTCGGCATTGAAATTGATAATTGTTTAAAGGATTATAAACCGGTCCATTACGCAGCCCGAACCGGTACCCAACTGTCTCCACCCCTCAATTCTAGGAGTCTTTTGACTATTCAGCTGTCTTGGAAAGCCAACAGCCATTTCGTTTACCGAGGACATCATTGTTGTGACCTTTGGACTCTAAACATCTCTGTATATATCTACTACCCTCTGCATTCATTGATTTGTTCACTTCACACTCAAATTCTCTGGTGCGTGCTCCTTTCTTCCACCTCTTCATAATTTCCTTTTTTATTTTTCTCCCCTCCAGCTAACGAAACTCATGAAACCACTTCCCCCATCATCGATGCCCTCTCCGCCTCGTCCGCCTCACCCATCGCCGACCCTACTACCACCCGCTCCACTCGTCTGCCTCACCCATCGCCGACCCCACTGCCTCCACTCCAACCAACCCGCCAGCGACCAACCCAAAACACGCCAGCGACCAACCCACGTCCGCCCTCCACTGCCCTACTACCCACGTCCCCCCTCCACTGCCCCACTGATGTGCACGTAAATGTGCATATTTTTACCACCATATTTATTCTATTTAAATTAAATAAATGATCATATTGGGTATTTTAACATGTTTTAACCAAAATCCATATTAATTCCAAATTGTCACATATCCATCTTCATATAAGGGCAAAACGGTCATTTGTGTGCATATATTTCTTTGAGAAAAATTAATTGGAAATTTATATATATTTGTGTAGGAATTTGATCTCAAATATGTGTGGTTTTATGAAGACACATGCATGCAAAATGAATACAAAGGAATGGAGATGGAAATAATTCAAAGTGAAGAACATGGAGGACCCCACCTGCCCACCTACCTTAATGTACAAATTAAAGGCTAATGCACATTCTTTTGGAGTTAATGGCTTCATGTACACTTAATAGGGGATTATGACATGTTAATGATTACTTGGCCTCCACACTTCCTAAGAGGCATTTTGGGCATTCCCCAAAAAATGAATTAGGGTTTTAACACTTGTATAAATACCCCTTATGTTTCATGTAACATCATCTCTTACTTTATCTCTTCTCTTAGTCTCTCTTAGGCCTCCTTCTCTTTAGTTTAGTTTAGATCAAATAAAAGAAAGCTAACTTTTTATTTTCATGGCTACTTAGCCATTTTTATTTTATGTAATTGTATTTTCTTTTTATGCAATGTTAATTAGTGTTTCCTTTTACTTACATGTTCATTTCCTTTCATGCTAGTAGTGTAGATTTTCTTTTATGCAATTAGATTAGTTGTCTTTTCCATTAGCTTTCTTTTTTTTTCTTTCTTTTTTGCTTTCATGTTGCTTTCTATATTGTTGATTTGATAACAAATATGAGAGCTTAATCCCGACAATTTAGGGGTAATGAAGCTCTCTAGTATGTAAATGCAACATTTTGATGTTTATACTCTACTTTTGTGCTTTAATGGAAACACTTGAAGTTGTTTAATTATGTTGTTTAGCTTTGAGTTTGATAGTCTATGTTGTTCATAACAAATACGCTATGCTTAAACAAACATAACACAAATTGCCTCTTCATCTAAATATGATTATGGCAAAGAAGTGAATGTTAAAATTGAAATTTGATAGCCTATATTTCTAAACAATAGTTAATAGGCTATGCTTAAAATAGATTTTTATTTCAACTTGTTGTCATATTTCATGAGAGTTAAATGTGTATTAGTGGTTGTGTTAGTTTGATGGTTTATATTGGGCTAATTAATAGCACAAATATACCATACTTATGATAAGCACATCAACTAATTACACTAATGAAAAGAAAAGAGAGATCATAACTTCATTTTGTTGACTTATGTGATCTAGAGAGTGGATTTATCTCTAAATTGTCCTCAAACTCTCACATTTTTATCAATTTCTTTTGCTTGTTTTTCTCCTTTTCTAGTTTAACATTCTCTTCGACCTTGGTTTAATTTGATTGAATGGAATTTTAAAATCATCAATTCCCTGCGGATCGACCCGTATTCGCCGCGTACTACATTCGTACACCGTGCGCTTGCGGTTATTTTTAATTTCTAAATTTTTCGACGGTTTTCTAATTCCATAGAATTTCCGTCGATTAACACCCACTACCCAAATCCGCCCTCCACCGCACCGCCAGCGACCAGCCCTCCTTACCCTCGACCACCCCGACTCGCCCCGTCGAGCCCGCCCTGCTCCCCACAGCTAAGAACCTGATCGAAACCATTGCACTCAGCAAACCCAGGCCTATCTCTCCTATTTCCGTGCCACTCCGACCACCACGCCATCCCCTGCTCCGCCGTCACTGATGTGCCTCGCCTTGGCCGCAGCCGAATTTCCATTTCACTTCCGTTTTATATGAATATATATATATATATATATATATATATATATATATATATATATATATATATATATGAAACTGTTATATCATATAGCAGTATATAACTTTGAAAATTCCGGCTGCTCACATACAGTGTTTACTGTGTTTTGTTCCAGCTACTGCTTCGGAGACTTAGGCTTCCATACAGCATGTTAGATCTATCTAGTTCTTTGCTTTGGTATGATTATATATAAAATCTATATATATATATATATATATATATTGTATTGAACAAAATTGTCAATTTAATTTTTTTTGTTTTGTTTGATTTACAGTTCGTGTTCGGATTCGTGCTTGTGTCGTCTATCTGGTCTATTCATTTTCGTGCTTCGTCGTCATCTTCTTTAACCACGCAAGGTGAATATTTCATTCACGACTCAAATCTATTATGCTATGATAATCAAGTGATAGATGTTGTTAATATTAAATTGGATGATTAAAATGGTTGATGTTAAAATTGTTCACATAAACTGTAAATTTCTATGCAAGTTAAAAATTGAATATTGTTAATATTTAAATTTCTAAATTGACGCCATATATTGTTTAATTTGATTTAACGTGTTAAATTGTGATCTGATGTTATTTATGGTAAATAGTTGTGACACTAAATTTGTTATGTGATGTTGAATTTGGTTGTTAATATAAGTGAAATTTAATATGAAATTGAATTTGATATAGGATAGTTAAAAATTTAAAATAGATCATATATGTTGAACTTGACCCCTTTAAATGTTAAATAAATCGACACGTAGAAATAGGGTTAACTACACTTCGAACCATTGAATGTATGATTGATGTAGTAATTTGATAATATACACCAAGTGAAAAACCATAATGTAATAATCTTTAATCTGCATGAAATGATAGTGTGGATTCTAGGAATAATTATATTAATTTGCATAAATAACAAATGTAAATTAATACGATTATTTCGGGATTATTTAAATAAATTGATGAATTGTTATGTATGGTTGCTATTGCTTGTTTATTTACTTTGACACCATCCCAGTTATCACACTGCAAGTTTCCTTTGCTATGCTTTGATTTTTTTTATTGAATGATATTGGGTTGAAATGATAAATACCCAATTAAATAACTTGGCCTAGGATAGCTAATTAAAATAAGAAACCCGACTGGTCAACAAAATCATTTTGAAATTGAAATCTATTTGAAATTAAGGAATGAACTTAACATTTTGTTTGAAATTAAGTAACGAACTTAATGGATTAATTGAAACAAATTAATGGATTAATTGAAACAAATTAATGGATTTAATTGAAACGGATTAATAAATCCATTTAAATGAATAAAATGAATTGCCAAATTTAAACTGAGAAAATTGTAATTTGATTTAGGAAAATTTAAAGTTAAGTAAGTTGAATATTCGAAATGAAAATTAGAAACAAGTAAAGTTTTAGAATTTAATAATTTAAAATTTTGTTAGATTTATTAGATTAAGATTTAAACTCGGTTTTAATTATATAGATTTGAAACTTGTTATGAATTAAATTGGAGACTAAGTGAAATTTGACTTAAGAGGAATATAAAACTAACTAAAGTTTTATTGATTTAATTTAGTGATAATTTAAATTAAAATGATTTTAAATTTAATGAATTAATTAAATTAGGACATTGTAACTGAATATGAATTGAGTTGATTTGTAACTCGTAAATAACGAATTCGTGTTGTGTAAATCATGGAACCAAATAAATGAAATTGGGTTTCTTTAAATAGAAATTTAATTTAATTTGGTGAATAAATCAAATGAAGCTATTTTGATGAAAGGAATTTAGTTAATGAAATTGATTTAATCGAATTTATGATAACAGTGAATGTAAATATGAATTGAAATGAATAGAATTTGATTTAATGATTCGAACTAAATTGACCATTAAATTGAATTCATTGATTACGAACTAAATTTAATAAGTGAAATTTAGATCTTATTAAATTGAACTTGAATGCTTAATTACATTGTTAACTCAAATGTTTGAACTAAAATTTCATTTGGAAATATGTTTTTAAATATCTGAAATAAATTGAATCGTGAAATGTCAAATTTGAAACTTGACTTTTGGACTATGATTTGTTTAAACTTTAATTTAACCGACCATCGGGTAATAAATACGTAGTTATTAAAGAGACCGGGATCGGAGATGGACATACTCTCTGTCGATACGGCAAACCACTTTAATAACTATTATATGCGGAGTGTTGATCCAGAATGAAGTGGATGGTTTGGTGAATGCGTTGATCGAAGAAAGAGAACGATATTGGATAACCCCTGACATGACTAAAACAGGAGCCGCGTCGGGACATTGAGGTTCGCCACCTCTAGCGGACACATTTCTTCGATACCATATCTATTACTTTTGTGATTCGATTTGGGTGCACCCCTTGATTTGGGAGTGTTGTTTCACGGTGTTGAGGTAGTAGCTGCTATGCTCAACATCAGTCCGGGTCACGCAACTACTAGTGTCCTAGTTGGTATCGCCTCATGTACCTTGTCATACAGATTATCCTATTCGCGACCAATACGTTTTGTTTTGTGTTATACCTATGGGGTACCCTCTGATAACCACTAGTTACAGTGGGGCTTACGGTGATGTATAGACTATGGCATTATAAAATGTGTTAAGGGGAATTATGATAACGCCTTAACGCTATTTTAATATCGCACTTTACTGATTAGACATTATCTACATATCGTATTCTATGGTATATATAGATTGTTTATCGGACCCTTAGAGATGTTATTTTATTCATCTTTGAGTTATGGACTTTATTCCCTGCACTTGATTATCCTGTATAAGATTTTGAGTCTTGACTCGAGTGTTTCCCTTTTGTATATGCTCAGGTCAGTCTGAAGTTATCAGTTGCTGATCAAGGTTGGTTGAAGATGCTGAAGACTTAGCATTTATCTTTATCAGTCTATTTCTATTCCAGTATTGATGTACTAGTCTGTTGGACATTTATGTATTTCCTTTCAGTCACCTCATGTTGAGACATTGTTGTACTTCATGTAGTAGCTTCATGAACTGCTATTTTGGCGATGTATTTTCCGTTGCATTATTCTGCGACTGTTCTATGTCTGTGATGTTGTATTGATTCTCATTTGCATTTATGTATTTATAATCCCATAATGATTCGTGTTTTGTATTATTTAAGTTGACATGTGTGGATTATTGTCAATTTAAATGGTCCAAATATATGGGTTGTTACAGTTTGATTTACAAATGATCTTATAACTCTAAATAGCACTGAGATCATATTGGAGAGAGTGGCTGAGAATCAAACAGGAGATAATCAAGTTTGATTCACTTGGTATTTCGACAGAGTATAGTTTTAGATTCTTTAGAATAAATGAGGAAGATGAAGAGGAGAGAAAATAGTTGAAAATCTGGTAAAAATTCGTTTAGAACTTACCGGTATTTATAGAGATCAACAGCCATATCTATTCGTGAAAGGATACGACGAATAGACACTTCTTTTGAAAATTGAAATTTGAAATTAACGGACACCATGTCGACATGTGGGGTAGGGGTTTGTCGACATGCTCATGGTAAAAATTGGTGTTTTGATTTTCTTGTTAAAATTGATTTCTATAATTTGTCAAAACAATTTCTAAACATTGTAAATATATTTGAATATAATTTAAACACATAAAAGAGTTTAGAAAGTAATTTTTAATATAATCTATAAAGTGATTTAAAATCCGAGTATATCAATAATTCAAAGCTAAATATTTAAAATAAGGGATGACTTAAAAAAAGGACAATTTTGAAATTAAAATATTAAAAATGATTAAAATAGTTTTGAGGCTAAAATATTTAAAACCAAGAGAGATGTCTTTTTGAAAGAAAGTTTTGAAAACATTTTTAAAACCAAGAGATATATTTTTGAATTTTTTTTATAAAATTAGTGGATATCAAAATAGGACCACTATATGTTCCACTAATATTTTCGTGAGTTCCATCCCACTTGGATTCCATCCCTTTGACAGGCTCGAAGTGGATTCCATTCCATGAATAAATTTCGAATAAAGATGTCAGTGCTTTCAAGAAGTTTTAACATAATTCTAGACTCAATACTTATCTTGTACTATTGAAATCTTGAAATCTTGATATCTTAATTCCTATGAGTCTTCAATCTTGATATATTTGATCTTTAAATTCATCAGTCTTGTATCTCTATACTGTACAGTCTTCATTCTTGGTACCTGCATGTTTATATCCTACATATACATATATATCTAAACTATAATGTTAGTATTTATATTTTATAACAAGTCCTAAGGTTGTTGTCATCAAAACTATCCTTCTCAAGGACTAACATATTCTACAATGTATAGATATTTTGATGGATCCTTAAGAGATGGAAAATCCTGTAACATCTCTTGAGTTATTGCAAGCATGCTATACACTGGATAAGAGATGTAAAACCCTGTAAACATCTCTGACGCTATTACACTCCTGTTATATGTGACATTGATTTGACTTACATAAGGATATTTAGTTATGACTCGAGTGTATTATTTTACTTTATGCTCGGGTCAGCCCTGAGTTTTTAGTGCACTAATGTGATAACCCGGATTTTTCAACATTTGATAACTGGATAATTTATTGTTTTTATATGAATAAATAAGTGAATTCTGATAATTTAAAATTGTCAGGAAACAATAATCCTTATGGAAAATTAAAATATGTTAATGGACATATGCGAATGCTATTGAAAATTTAAGTGTGTTCATATACAGGTGAATATACATATATATAGAGGAAGCTATTGTGCAACCCGAGTCATTCCTTTGTAATTTGAATTAACTTTGAAACTCAAGAAAAAATAAAAATAAACATGTTTCCTATTATAATGTATATATGAATATTGTAAATAATTAGCTATAGTTTAAATCCAATATTAAATTTTCAAGGCTATTAAAGGTAAAATCTATATTTTTACAGCTACAAAGATAACATATATGTCTAATTATTTGTTAAGGAATTTAAAACTCAAGTTTAAAAAAGGAATTTAAATAGATTCATATTTTCTTTAAATATATGTATAAGATATATAAGTATTAAATATATGAAGGCATAACATTTGGATTAAACATATGTAAACACTTTGTTCTTGCATCTAAACAAATGTAAATCAAATAAGATCATGTAGTAACAAGTGTAAGCATATCTTCATTTGAAAATACAAGTGGCAGGTCATGTTCTTCTCTTTGAAATGAAAAAATGAAATGAAAATCTAAACAAACCAAATTGCTTCAGATCAGAAAATAGAAATAAATGAAACCCTGTTAACATGTTCCAAAATCAAAAGCAAAAACCTATAACCTCTTTTATCAAACATTTTCTCCTCAAAATCTGAAAACCAAATTTACTCAAAAACCAAATGCAAAACCCAAATTTGATTCAAAATCTGCAATCAAAATCTGAAAAATCAAGTGCAATGCATGTTTAAAAATCTACATATCTGAAAGCAATTTTCAACATCAAAAATTAAAGTACAACTCAAGCAAGCGAAGAATGGTCTGCATGCAGTTTTAATTCAACAATCAAAATACATTTTAAAAGAAACTTCAACAGGCAAATTAAAGTTCCAGAATCATCAATGCAAATGCAAGTCTGGTTCCAGGGATGTGAGTTTGCATCTGGGTTGTTCTCTGCCTCTTCTATCAATATGTGAGTAAACATTTTGAATACATGTTTGTTGCCTGTGAAATTCTGAAATAAGTGATGCATGCAGTTTTAAACATCAGCAACTACATTTTCTATCAAAGAGCATTTATGGTTGATAAAAACTGCAATTTCAAACCTGTATATCAAAGCAATTGTCCAGCTTTAAAAGTTCAAAGTTTTTTTTTCAAAAAAAAATCAAGGCTCTGTTCATCTTGTTTACCGGTGAGTAACTCCATTTTTAAAAAAAAATTAATTAGGTAAAGGTTTGAGTTGCATGCTGGTTTATCTGAGGAGAAGCTTATATTGTGTTTATATATCTTCGAAAAATCCCTATGTATACTATTGAAATTGCTTTTGCCTGTTCTTAGTTAAATTTTGATTCTAGAACAAAAGAATCCATTATCTTTTGATTTGGTTGATGTTAGAATGTAGGATTTAAACAAGACATATTTATTGACTTTAAAGTTTAAGGATTAAAATTTTACTTAAGTCAAAATTAAATAGGAATTTAATGGAAAACAGAAAAGAAAACAAGAATAGGATAGATTGAATTGATGGAAATTCAATTACGTAAATTTAACAAATCAGTAATGTAGATTAAAACCCTATACCAAATCATGATTTTTAAGATCAAAATCTAAATTTTTAAAAGGGGATGGAAGGTGCGGTTTTGAATTTCATTATTTGGGTTAATTTGAGAAAAAATGTTGATCTTTGGATTCTGGAAGATTGAATCTTCTTCTGGAGGTAGTGAAATAGCTAATTTAATAAGATTTCGTGATTTAATGTTAGAAAAAAATTCTGTAATTCGTTTGGAATAATAATAACTGGAATGAATTGCAACAATAATTATCCAAGTAATGAAAAATAAATGCTACTTAGTGAATGCCTTTGCAATCAATAGTTGAATAGGATAATAAATGTTGAATTCATTGGGTAAAATAGAGTAACTGATTGTTAAGTAAAATCTATTTAAAATCAAATATTGAATATTGGACAGGTAAATTGTTTAAATTAAATATTTAAAACTTATTGAATAACTGTAAAATGAAAATAGTGTTCTAAATTGTGAATTGGTTTTAAAAGTTGAATCTTATAAGTTCAATTCCAATATTTAAAAGATAATGAATTATTGGATAAGCGAAATTGTTTATATTTAATATTTGGAATTTATTGAATAATTTAATAATGGGAATTGAATAACCGTATAATGGAAGTGGTTGTTCTATAATTGTAATTCGTTTCAAAAGTTAAATTTTTAAGTTCGTTTTGAATATCTCAATAGATAGTGATTTAAGAATAATCAAAATTGTTTAAATTTAATGTTACAAATGTTTGAATAATTAAATTTCCAATTTGATATGATTAATTTGATATTGAAATTTAATATATGAAAATAGAGTGAATAATTGAAATTTGATTTAATATGATTCAAATTGGTTTCCAAAGTGAATATAAGTTATATCGGGATTATAATAGAGTTAATAAGATTTTAAAATTGGAATTTATTGGATAATTGAATAACGGGTTTAATATAATTAAAAATGATTTGTAAAATTTTATTTTATCATATTAAAGTTAGAATGTTGTTGTAGAACTTTTAAAATCGAATTAAAAGTAAATTTGTGAAAATTGAATATTTTAATATTAAATTGACGAGTTAACCATTTTTCAAACAGTCTCGGATTTCAACGAAACTAGTTTCATCGGATCCATAATGTGATATTATTGTACGCTTTCAAATTTCAAGTCAATCGGATTTACCGTTTGTCCGGGGCGAGCTAAAACGCATAGAAATTCGTTTAATCGGTTTAACTTAAATTTGATCGTTTATTTCCGTAACTCACACATACGATCGAATTAGCTTCCGAAACCTATTCCGTTGTGTCCGAAACGTGGGATAAACCCAAGGAACGTCAGTTACCGTGCGAAATTCGGAGTTTGGAAAAGCCGGATAAAAGTATTCGTCGTTTCCTATAAATAGCCCCTTTATTCACAAATTAAAAAAAAAGGCTAGGGTTTTGTTACAACCGCCTCTTATATCCATCAATGGCCAGAAATTCGTATGCTTCCCCTTCGGTTATCTCCAAATCCGTTAAGAATTATCAAAAACGTTTAACTACAATATCGTAGAGGATTGCAAGAGCTTTAAATCCGTACGGTTGAGAAGTTGTAAAGGTGAGAGGATCGATGGGAATGCGTGCTCAAAGCGAGCTGTTCGTATGCGTTCCGCACTCGAGGGGGGGGGGGGCGAGCTCTGCCGCGCTCAGGCCGTGGGTGGCTCTGGTGATGGCCTACATGATGGTAGTCGTGGATCGTTGTGAAGTGAAGTAGGGGAGGTGCGGCCTTAAGCCCTAGCGTGCGTGATTGGGTTTTCCTCGTGTTCGACTTTGCTTGTACGTGATGGGGAGGAAGAAAGCAAGTGTGTCCTGGATTCAATTGCCTGAAAGGGACGGCTAGGATTGGTTAGGGTAATAAAAAAAAATTGTATATATATATATATATATGTTTTAAATTCGTGTAACTTTAAAAATTCATATCTTTCTCATACGAGGTCGGAATCGGATGAAACAAATTGCGTTGCAATCATTTCGTCGAGCACTAGCACTGCAACAGGATTGGAATCATTTGGAGCTAGAGAAAATTTTGAGTTAAATCGAACGTCGTTTGATTTGATTTAAAATCGTAAAAAACAAGGTGAGTGTTTTATAACGCTCACAACGTACTAAATATCTTTATGCTAGTTAAATTTGATATTATGAAGTGTTATGAATTTTATTTGTCGTTGTTTGATAAAAATTTAATTGTCATATAGATTGTCATTTGAATTAACCGTTGAAAATTAAATTGACAGTTAAATTGAAATTGAAATTGAATTGCGATTAAATTACCTGACATTGATAACTATGAAACTGCCATGAATTGTATTGTCTGTTGGATGATGTATTTTGATGGATGTTATTGGTTGATATTTAAATGTTTGGATGTTTATTTGCTTATATATATTGTTATGCATACATATGACACTGTGATTAGTTTAAGTGATATATATTCATCCCTGACATTTAATTGAAATAAATAACTACTTGGCCATAGGATAGAAAATTATATACGGACACCGAATTGGCTAAATTAATAATTTTTGAAATCGTCGGTTTGAAATTTATTTAAATGTTTTGATTTAAAAGTTATAAATAGAAACCAATTTATAGAAATCGAATTTATCGAAAAAATTGAGTTTGGAATGTTGAAATAAATTTTGATTAAAAGAAATTGTTAAATAATTAAAGTGGAGACTTTGGAAATTAAAAATCGGGATATGATTGAATTTCGAAAATTGATTTGTTTAAAGATTTAACCTTAATTCGAGCTTTGAATATTACTAAGTAAAAGTGATATAAAAATGGTATTTTGAAATCGAGCTTGGAATTGAATCATATTTGAAATTTGGATTTAAACTTAAATATTGATGGATAATTTTGTTAAGTGTTATAAATGGATATTTTTGGAAAATCAAGCTCCAAATTGATATAAATTGAAATTGAATTAATTGGAAGTGAATATAAAAATTGAAATTGTATTAATCGAAAGTGAATATAAAATTGAAATTGAATTAATTGAAAGTGGATATAAAATTGAATAAGTTTGAAGTCAAAGTTGACGCTGATTGAATCGGAATCGAAATTGAATCGGTAGAATGGAAATTGAAATTGATTTGAATTGGGAAGTTATAATTGAAATGGATTGTATTCGAAGCTGTTTTATTTTGTTTTCCAAATTACTCAGTTATATAAACCATTTTGAATACTTAAACTATTTTAATCTATTTTAAATCTACTTAACCCAATTTAAATTAGTTTAGACTTAATTTATCTATTTCAAATCCATTTTAAGATTTTAAAGTATTTTAACTATTTTAATTACTTAAAACTACTTTTAAACTACTTAAAACTATTTTCTAAAATTCTAAGCTGGTCAATAAGGAGAAATGTTTATATTTAAATCTTGAATTTAAATACGAATTGAGTTAAATGAAGTTGCAACCTAAATTGAAATTCGAAATGATTTTGAAATCGAAATGAGATATTGAGGCGAAAAATGATTTTTTGAAACGGAATCTTACATTTGAAAAGATACGATGATATTTGAAATGGATTTGATTTATGAAGCGAATATGATATTTTGATATCAATTATGAATCGGTTTGAATATAAAAGAGCCAACGGTGTAATAATACGTAGTTATTAAAGAGACCGGGATTGGATATGGACATACTCTCTGTCGATACCGAACACCACTTTAATAACTATTATACGTGGAGTGTTGATCTAGAATGAAGTGGATGGTTTGGTGAACGCGTTGACTGAAGAAAGAGAACGATATTGGATGACCCTTGACATGACTAAAACAGGAGCCGCGCCGGGCCATTGAGGTTCGCCATCTCTAGCGGACACACTTCTTCGATACCATATCTATTACATTTGTGATGCGATTTGGGTGCACCCCTTGATTTGGGAGTGTTGTTTCGCGGTGTTGGGGTAGCTGCTGGCTATGCCCAACATCAGTCCGGATCACGTAACTACTAGTATCCTAGTTGGTATCGCCTCATGTACCTTGTCATACGGATTATCCTATTCGTGACCACTACGTTTTGTTTTGTGTTATACCTATGGGGTACCCTCTGATAACCACCAGTTTACGGTGGGGCTTACGGTGCTGTATAGACTATGGCATTATAAAAACGTGTTAAGGGGGATTATGGTAACGCCTTAACGCTATTTTGATACTTTATATTACTGATAGACATTATCTACTTAGCGTACATTACTACATAGTAGATAGTTTAACAGATCCTTAAGAGATGGAAAATCCCGTAACATCTCTTAAGTTATTGCACGCACATTGACACTGGATATGAGATGTCAAACCCTGTAAACATCTTTGACGCCGTTACACTCATATTTATTTAAGATTGATTTAACTTACATGAGGATATTTTAGCCCTGACTCGGGTGTTTTGTCTTTTCATTACGCTTGGGTCAGACCTGAGTTTTTCAGCTTATTGAAGATCTATTTTGGAGGACGAAGATGAAGATTTGGTATACTATTACTATTATTATCTTTGCATCATGTTGTCTGCTGCATTATTTTAATGGTTCTGTTGTATATGTATAACTCTGATAAATGTTGTATAAATAATTGTCAAAGTATAGTAAACAGCTTCATGAACTGTTTATTTGACTATTATATTTTATCGTTCCGCTGCGAGATTCTGTGTTGTTTCTTTTCCTTTATTTCTCTTTCTTTTCTTTTCTTATTTACCCCAATAACCATCTGCCCTTTTGAATGGTTTGGAACCGGCATGTGTATTTGATCGTCGGTTTAAACTGTCCAAAAAGCCGGGTCGTTACAGTTGGTATCAGAGCTTTGGTTTAGCGATAACCTTAGCTTGGTGGGGTCTGACTCTTTATAAATAGGGTAGTAATACCCTATGATGAGTCGCTGAGTGAATATAGATATGAGAGAGCGTATTTGTTAGTGATATAAAATATTTTATATTGTGTCGGTTGATTTGTTGAGTGGCTTAGGGATTCTGGTCAATACGAGTAATTAACGTCATTGATAGGGATCTCTAAACACTTGAACAGAACAATTCGACATAGTATTGTTTTGAAATTGGGTAAATGAAATAATTTTGCCCTAACTGTATTTTTTATATAAAGAAAAATTTTCAAAAATTATTGTGACTTATCTAGCTTACCTGGTTGTTAGAAATGAAAATATTGGTTATTATCATTAATTGGATATTGTAATTTAATAAATAAGGTGAATTACAAAATGAACAATGATAAAACACTTGCGAAATGTTTTAAGAAAGAAAATCCTATAAGAATGTTTATAAAGGTGACCATAAATTAAAATAGATTTAAATTGGAAAATTTGAATTTAAGACCCGAAGATCTTGAGAAATGGTTTTCAAAGCTTTGAAGAAAATATATTATGATATTAGTTGGAAAATATTTATAGGAAATATTTTGAAATGATTTTTAAGAAGGAATGAATTAAGTACTCCTCTCTTATGTCGTTGGAAAATAATTTCGGTGATGACTGCGCAGCATCATCGACGTTCATTTTCGAGTCTCAAAGTGGGGGAGACTTCTAAGAAGCTTTTCTTTTCTTCGAAATTATTTTGGGTAAATGAGTTTTGGTTTAAACTCCAAAGGTATGATTTGATATATATTAAAGATATAAGTGGATATGTTTATTTCAAACGATTTGAAAAGAATCGGGCATTTAAATTTCTAAGTTATGATAATTAGTAATTTTCAAATTATTTGAATAAATTGTGAATAACCAAAATTTATAAAATAAGAGGATTTAAATAAACCAAATTTGTGAACATTCTAATTAAATAAAATGAAATTCTATAAATTTGTATAATACCAAATTTGCATTCTAATAAATATTAAGAAGTTGAAATGATGTTTTGATATGTAATGAGATATTGTACAAATAAACAGAACTTGAAAGTAATTGAAATATACAGGTGAGGAAAAAAAAACTCTAAAGGAATTGAGATATATGTAAATGGAAATTTGGTTGTGAATTTTTTTTTAGTTATATACTTAAGTATATTCTGAAGTGATCAATGAATTTTTTTGAATAAATGAGTGAGCTTAAGGAATTAGACAAATGAATTACATATTATCTTTGTAAATTGGTAATGGAAATAAATATAAACTGCAAAGAAATTGGAATTGAATTTGTAACCTTTAAGATAACTGTAAACTAAGAAAAGTCATTTATGAGAGGCTAGACTTTTATAGGATGATTAATAAACTAAAGTGCTGGATAATAAAATGTTCCATAAATAAATTTGTTATTAACTAAAATTATGAAATTGAATTTAATTAAATTATATAGAATGTTTAAAATGAACTTGAGTAAGCAAATTCTTTGATATGATGTTTAAGAAAATATAATGTTGAAGAATATGCTATGTAAAGAAATGGATATATTAACTGAATAATGGATTGTGAATAATTAATTGTAAATAAAATGAAAGTCAATGAAATAAATTAATATAGATAAATTGTATAGAAATCTATTGAAAGGTGGTACATAAGTTGTACGTATATTATTTTATTCGCATAATGATTTGATCCAAATTCGAGCACAAAATTTCGAGATGATTTATATCGATCCAAGTTAGGATTTTCCACTCGATTCTCGACGGCGAACCCTGGATATGGATTTTTGGTTTGATTCTAGAATTCTCTATCATAGTATATGGCTATGCAAGGAGAGTAACAGTTTCCAATCAAGGAACCAAATCTGAGTCCGCACTAGAGAGTCGGGTGAACGATACTAGTTGGAAGTGAAGTTGTGTGACCGAATAAGCGATTAGATTGATATTGCTCACGGATGATATATGTACGGCTTACGGACTTAATTAGAAGTTAATATTGGAAATTTAAGATGCCAAATATGTGAAAATAAATTTGTAACTTTTGAGATAACTATAAACTTAGAAAAGTCATATGTAAGAAGTTAGACTTTTATGGAATGACTATAAATTAAAGTGAGGATTAATAAAATGTTCCGTAAATAAATTTGTTATTAACTGAAACTAAACATGAAGTAAACGTAAACAAAAGAATTTGGTATGGCTAAGAATAAATTGGAATTGGAAGAGATAAACCAAATTGAATGTAAAATTAATAATTTGGTTATGTTGGGTATGATTTGGCTGTTATATGATTGTTAGTTGATTGTATATAATTGATTAAGTGTAAATTGAAAGCTATAAATCATTGAAATCAAATTGAAAGTTAAATGAATTTAAATAGAATTTAATTTGATTCAAATTGGAAGTTAACTAATGTAAATATAAATTAGTGAATGTTAACTAATTGAATTGAGAATGAATGTTAGTAAAATCCAACGTTAATGAATCAAAAGTGATTAAAATTGAAAACCAAGTCAATAAATATTAATAAGAAGTGAATTTATATTGATTGGTTATGGATTTGTTGGATGATAGTTGATTGATGGTTGCATTTGTTGTTTTGTTGCATTTTCTATGTTGGCACATGTAGTTGTTATGTTGCTATATGATGTATATTGATACTATTTTCATATATGCATGATTCTCATTGTTGTTGAGTGTTTAGTAGGTGCGGATTGTGCTTGCTTCGCATTTGGAGCTCGCTTTCGCGCTATATTAGTCGTATATGCTCGCTAATAAAATATAAGGTACATGTTTATTTTATCATTGGATTTGGTGATTTTTGATGAGCCACTTGGCTTTTGATTTTCTTTTGTTGGTTTAGGGCCCATAGAGGCGTTTTGTAGCTGTACCGATCGAGCCGCGCAAAGGAGACTCTGCCGAATTTTTTCGTAAATCCGAGTGTTAGAAAAATTTTCGAGTTTTAAAATTTTTTATAACTTGTTTTGATAACTAACTTTAAAGTTAGAAAGCCGTTCGGAGTAACTTAGTGGAAGCGTAGTTATGACTTTATAAATGGAACTTCATTGTTTATGAGTTGGTAACTTTGAAATAAAATATATCTAATGTTGAATTCTATACTTAGTTCCTTTTCCCTTCTTTTTCCTTTTTGGGGACGAAAAGTTTTGAGTGGGGGAGAGTGTAACGACCTGTAAATTTTCGATAATTAAAATAGCTAATTTAATAAGATTTCGTGATTTAATGTTAGAAAAAAATTCTGTAATTCGTATGGAATAATAATAACTGGAATGAATTGCAACAATAATTATCCAAGTAATGAAAAATAAATGCTACTTAGTGAATGCCTTTGCAATCAATAGTTGAATAGGATAATAAATGTTGAATTCATTGGGTAAAATAGATTAATTGATTGTTAAGTAAATCTATTTAAAATCAAATATTGAATATTGCACAGGTAAATTGTTTAAATTAAATGTTTAAAACTTATTGAATCATTGAATAACTGTAAAATGAAAATAGTGTTCTAAATTGTGAATTGGTTTTAAAAGTTGAATCTTATAAGTTCAATTCCAATATTTCAAAAGATAATGAATTATTGGATAAGCGAAATTGTTTATATTTAATATTTGGAATTTATTGAATAATTTAATAATGGGAATTGAATAACCATATAATGGAAGTGGTTGTTCTATAATTGTAATTCGTTTCAAAAGTTAAATTTTTAAGTTCGTTTTGAATATCTCAAAAGATAGTGATTTAAGAATAATCAGAATTGTATCAATTTAATGTTACAAATGTTTGAATAATTAAATTTCCAATTTGATATGATTAATTTGATATTGAAATTTAATATATGAAAATAGAGTGAATAATTGAAATTTGATTTAATATGATTCAAATTGGTTTCCAAAGTGAATGTAAGTTATACCGGAATTATAATAGAGTTAATAAGATTTTAAAATTGGAATTTATTGGATAATTGAATAACGGGTTTAATATGATTAAAAATGATTTGTAAAATTTTATTTTATCATATTAAAGTTAGAATGATGTTGTAGAACTTTTAAAATCGAATTAAAAGTAAATTTGTGAAAATTGAATATTTTAATATTAAATTGACGAGTTAAAATAGCCATTTTTCAAACAGTCTCGGATTTCGACGAAACCAGTTTCATCGGATCCGTAATGTGATATTATTGTAAGCTTTCAAATTTCAAGTCAATCGGATTTATCGTTTGTCCGGGGCGAGCCAAAACGCATAGAAATTCGTTTAATCGGTTTAATTTAAATTTGATCGTTTATTTCCGTAACTCACACATACGATCGAATTAGCTTCCGAAACCTATTCCATTGTGTCCGGAACGCGGGATAAACCCTACGAACGTCAGTTACCGTGCAAAATTCGGAGTTTTGAAAAGCCGGATAAAAAGTATTCGTCGTTTCCTATAAATGGCCCCTTTATTCACAAATTTAAAAAAAGCTAGGGTTTTGTTACAGCCACCTCTTATATCCATCAATGGCCAGAAATTCGTATGCTTCCCCTTCAATTATCTCCAAATCCGTTAAGAATTATCAAAAACGTTAAACTACGATATCGTAGAGGATTGCAAGAGCTTTAAATCCGTACGGCTGAGATGTTGTAAAGGTGAGAGGATCGATGGGAATGCGTGCTCAAAGCGAGCCGTTCGTATGCGTTCTACACTCGAGGGGGGGAGGAGCTCTGCCGCGCTCAGGCCTTGGGTGGCTCTGGTGATGGCCTACATGATGGTAGTCGTGGATCGTTGTGAAGTGAAGTAGGGGGAGGTGCGGCCTTAAGCCCTAGCGTGCGTGATTGAGTTTTCCTCGTGTTCGACTTTACCTGTACGTGATGGAGAGGAAGAAAGCAAGTGCTGCCTGGATTCAATTGCCTGAAAGGGACAGCTAGGATTGGTTAGGGTAATAAAAAAAATAAGTTGTATATATATATATATATATATATATATATATATATATGTTTTAAATTCATGTAACTTTGAAAATTCATATCTTTCTCATACGAGGTCGGAATCGGATGAAACGAATTGCGTTGCAATCGTTTCGTCGAGCACTACGCATTGCAACTGGATTGGAATCATTTGGAGCTAGAGAAAATTTTGAGTTAAATTGAACATCGTTTGATTTGATTTAAAATCGTAAAAATCAAGGTGAGTGTTTTATAACGCTCACAACGTACTAAATATCTTTATGCTAGTTAAATTTGATATTATGAAGTGTTATGAATTTTATTTGTCGTTGTTTGATAAAAATTTAATTGTCATATAGATTGTCTTTTGAATTAACCATTGAAAATTAAATTGACAGTTAAATTGAAATTGAATTGCGATTAAATTACCTGACATTGATAACTATGAAACTGCCATGAATTGTATTGTCTATTGGATGATGTATTTTGATGGATGTTATTGGTTGATATTTAAATGTTTGGATGTTTATTTGCTTATATATACTGTTATGCATACATATGACACTGTGATTGGTTTAAGTGATATATATTCATCCCTGACATTTAATTGAAATAAATAACTACTTGGCCATAGGATAGAAAATTATATACGGACACCGAATTGGCTAAATTAATAATTTGTGAAATCGTCGATTTGAAATTTATTTAAATGTTTTGATTTAAAAGTTATAAATAGAAACCAATTTATAGAAATCGAATTTATCGAAAAAATTGAGTTTGGAATATTGAAATAAATTTTGATTAAAAGAAATTGTTAAATAATTAAAGTGGAGACTTTGGAAATTAAAAATCGGGATATGATTGAATTTCGAAAATTGATTTGTTTAAAGATTTAACCTTAATTCGAGCTTTGAATATTACTAAGTAAAAGTGATATAAAAATGATATTTTGAAATCGAGCTTGGAATTGAATCATATTTGAAATTTGGATTTAAACTTAAATATTGATGGATAATTTTGTTAAGTGTTATAAATGGATATTTTTGAAAAATCAAGCTCCAAATCGATATAAATTGAAATTGAATTAATTGGAAGTGAATATAAAAATTGAATTTGAATTAATCGGAAGTGAATATAAAATTGAAATTGAATTAATTGAAGTGAATATAAAATTGTATAAGTTTGAAGTCAAAGTTGACGCTGATTGAATCGGAATTGAAATTGAATCGGTAGAATGGAAATTGAAATTGATTTGAACTGGGAAGTTATAATTGAAATGGATTGGTTTCGAAGCTGTTTTATTTTGTTTTCCAAATTACTCAGTTATATAAACCATTTTGAATACTTAAACTATTTTAATCTATTTTAAATCTACTTAACCCAATTTAAATTAGTTTAAACTAAATTTATCTATTTCAAATCCATTTTAAGATTTTAAAGTATTTTAACTATTTTAATTATTTAAAACTACTTAAAACTATTTTCTAAAATTCTAAGCTGGTCAATAAGGTGAAATGTTTATATTTAAATCTTGAATTTAAATACGAATTGAGTTAAATGAAGTTGCAACCTAAATTGAAATTCGAAATGATTTTGAAATCGAAATGAGATATTGAGGCGAAAAATGATTTTTTGAAACGGAATCTTACATTTGAGAAGATACGATGATATTTGAAATGGATTTGATTTATGAAGCGAATATGATATTTTGATATCAATTATGAATCGATTTGAATATAAAAGAGCCAACGGTGTAATAATACGTAGTTATTAAAGAGACCGAGATCGGATATGGACATACTCCCTGTCGATACCGAACACCACTTTAATAACTACTATACGTGGAGTGTTGATCCAGAATGAAGTGGATGGTTTGGTGAATGCGTTGACTGAAGATAGAGAACGATATTGGATGACCCTTGACATGACTAAAACAGGAGCCGCGCCGGGCCATTGAGGTACGCCATCTCTAGCGGACACACTTCTTCGATACCATATCTATTACATTTGTGATGCGATTTGGGTGCACCCCTTGATTTGGGAGTGTTGTTTCGCGGTGTTAGGGTAGCGGCTGGCTATGCCCAACATCAGTTCGGATCACGCAACTACTAGTATCCTAATTGGTATCGCCTCATGTACCTTGTCATACTGATTATCCCATTCGCGACCACTACGTTTTGTTTTGTGTTATACCTATGGGGTACCCTCTGATAACCACCATTTTACGGTGGGGCTTAATGTGCTGTATAGACTATGGCATTATAAAAACGTGTTAAGGGGGATTATGGTAACGCCTTAACGCTATTTTGATACTTTATATTACTGATAGACATTATCTACTTAGCGTACATTACTACAGAGTAGATAGTTTAACGGATCCTTAAGAGATGGAAAATCCCGTAACATCTCTTTAGTTATTGCACGCACATTGACACTGGATATGAGATGTCAAACCCCGTAAACATCTTTGACGCCGTTACACTCATATTTATTTACGATTGATTTGACTTACATGAGGATATTTTAGTCCTGACTCGGGTGTTTTGTCTTTTCATTACGCTCGGGTCAGACCTGAGTTTTTCAGCTTATTGAAGATCTATTCTGGAGGACGAAGACGAAGATTTGGTATACTATTACTATTATTATCTTTGCATCATGTTGTCTGCTGCATTATTTTAATTGTTTTGTTGTATATGTATAACTCTGATAAATGTTGTATAAATAATTGTCAAAGTATAGTAAACAACTTCATGAACTGTTTATTTGACTATTATATTTTATCGTCCGTTGCGAGATTCTGTGTTGTTTCTTTTCCTTTATTTCTCTTTCTTTTCTTTTCTTATTTACCCCAATAACCATCTGCCCTTTTGAATGGTTTGGAACTGGCATATGTATTTGATCATCGGTTTAAACTGTCCAAAAAGGCGGGTCGTTACAGAAAAACTATTGATCTTTGGATTCTGGAAGATTGAATCTTCTTTTGGAGGTACATGAGTGATCGGAGAGGCCAAGAAAATTATTAGATGGGGTTGCATTTCAAATTGGAGGTTGTGATTTTGATTTGAAGATTTGAACCCTAGTTTTTACGGGTTTGAGTTTTTGCATTGGTTTGACTTCCTCTGTTGATCGAGTTCAACAATACCTTGGGGATTGAAAGTTAGTGGGTTGGCGAGGTCTTCGCCGAAGTTTGAGGGGTAACGCTGGCCGGTGGCACGTGAACAAGCGTCGTTGACAGGTTGGGATGGGAGGACTTCTGTTATTCCAGGTTTGAGTCACATACTCAAATTCGTTTCCGTGATGGCGCAAATTGATTTAGTGTTTGAATTTGGCTAGAAGGGTGATTGCCGACCTGGGTGGATCAACGTTGATGGTCGGAGTTAGTCGCTGTGCTGGTGCATGTGCACAGAGCATAGTGTCGTGGTGAGGTAGCTTGGTACTGTCTCATATTCGAGAGATTGTGATTGACTCGAAGGAAATTGATGGGTTGCTCGAAGTATCTTGTTGATGGACTCGAAGTAATTGAGGAGTTTGCTCGGGTAAGTTGTCTATTTCAGGTTTTTGTTAAACATGACAGTAATTGTTTTTTCTAAAAAAAATATAAACTTAAATGAAATTTAAGTTTGAATACTAAGATTTAAACAAAGTTTAAATCCAAGTTGGAGTGTGGATTCAAATTTATATTTGAATTCTAATTTGAAATGAAATAAAAGTTTTAAATATTTAAAATGGGTTTTCAGTTTTTAAAAGAAGAAACCTGACTGTTTATTTTCTAGAATTTGAATTTTTAATTTAAATCTGAATCATAATTTAAAACAGTGTTTAAAATTCAAAGGCTAAGCTCAGTTTTCAAAAAGCTTTTGAATCTTAAGGTTTTAAAATGAAATTTGGATATTTAATAAAGAATTTTAAATCAAGGTTTTAAAATGAGATTTGGATATTTAATGAAACTTGAATATTAACGAAATCATCAATAAGAAATGGATTTTCTTAGAGATTATTAAGTATTAAAAAGATTAAATGAATAAGATAACCGAGGAATGTTTTATTTATTTAATTTATAAATTAATAATTTAGATTAATTTACAATTAAAAGTTAATTAAGAAAAGTAATTAAAGAATGATTAATAATTAAAGAAGGTCATTAACTAAGGATTATTTAACAATTAATTAATTAAATGATAATCAATTGTGGAATTTATTTAAGTTTAATTACTTAATGAAAGTAATTAATTACTTAATGTAATTAATGGAGTTTAGTGTGATTGGTTTAAATTAATTAAGTTTAATTAATTTTAAATCACTTGATGATCTGATAATAATTACTTAACGTAATTGATGAAGTATAATTACTTAGTGAAGTAATTAATGATAATTACTAGATGCAATTAGTGGAAGATGAAAGTGTGAAAGTAATTGGATTAAAATATTTTCTATAATTAATCAAGGGATTAATTAGAGATAATTAAAGAGTAATTAATTTATTTGATGACGTAATTAAGGGTAGTTAATTACTGATGTTATTAATCAAGGGTGATTAATAATTATTGCGAAATTAATTAAGGGTTGATTACTTAAATGTAATTAAAGGATAAATAGAACGATATTGGAAGTCTTTGATTAATTATTATTTCTAATATGTGGTTTGTGATACTATGTGATAAGATATGTTGATTTAAACTGTGATGATGTGGTTATCTATTGTTGATGAATTATGTGACACCCTGTATTAAAAATTGAGTTGTATTTCACTTGAATAATTTAAGTAAGATGATATTGGTTTCGAAGAGAACGGAGTCGGGTATTAGAAAATACACGAAACCACTTCGATTCATTATAGATTGATTTTTGAAATCAATAAGCTGGATTGGATTGATTTAAGTGAATTAGACCATTTAATCTAAGTTTTGACACTTACAAATTGATGTGTGATATAGGTGATGTTTATAACAGCTTGTTAAGTTGTAGATTGATAAGTTACCCCGGGGTTTATATAAGTTGTATGTCTTGGGATATTCCTTGTTAGATGAGTTTACTCACGCTGGTTTCCAGCCTGACCCGGGTGTTACTTTGATGTAATGCTCGGGTCAGACCGAGTATTACAGATTTTCAGGTAAAGACGTTCTGGAGCTCAGGAGGCGAGCTGGAGTGCTGGAACGTATGGAGAGATTCAGATGTGATATATTATAGTATCTAAAACAGATTGATTTATCTGTTCTGTGAGTGTAAATCTGTTGTAACTCTGATATATATATATATTAAAGTGTAATTTGACAAGTACAGTTTCCTTTGTATAACTATTATTTATGTGATATTATATTTTATCCACTGCGAATGTGAGGTTTCTGTGACTTGTTTCTATATCTTCTTCTTTCTCTTTCTACTTTTCTTAACTATCTGGAAATTTCCGGATCGAAATTTTCCGGGTCGTTACATTTGGTATCAGAGCTGAAGGTTAAGCGAGGACCTTGGCTCTGGTGGGTATACTCATTAAGGATAGGGTAAGTGGTACCCTAGGATGAGTTGAGTATATAAATATGAGAGAGCGTACTTGTTATTTTCTTATATAAAGGTTTTTAAACGATTTCAAAAGTAAATGAATCTTATATAAGAAATAGATTGTCTATTATATTAAGGAAATTGGTTGTAGTATTAACTAAATTAAAAGTAATAGTAAGAATTAAATTAAGAAGTAATAGAATGCAACCAAATTGAAATTGGAATTAAACAAAGATAAGTTTGAAATGGATTCAAACTAAAATTGAAATCTTGAATTGGAGAAGTATTTCAAAATAAGATGAATTAGAATTGGTTTCAAACCAAAGAAATAGATGGTTATTGTGTTTAATAATGGAATGATTGTTCTTCAATAAACAATAAAACGTTTTAAGGAAGTAACCATTTAAAAAGAGTAATTTGTAAGTTTGAAAGGATGTAAATTAAAGTGGGTTTCAAATCGTGAAGTTTTGAATTCTAAATTTAAACATTTGAATTGGTTTATTGAAGGAGATAATATTTTAAAACTGATCTTATTTTAAAATAAGAAATGTTATTTAATATATTCGAATGAAAGGGTCCTATTTTAAACAAGGATTGTTTGAAATTTTAAAGGAATTTGTTTGAATTTAAACCCGAAGGTGGTTTAAAATTTAATAGTAACCAGGTGTGTAAAGGAAATAAACTCTAAGGTTGAGTTTTAAAATTTGGAATGAGATGTGAAAACCCAAAGTTATAAGCTTTTAAACTTATAGATGGGAAAGAATTTTGAAATTTGAAATGGTGAATTCAAATTTGAGTAAGGTTAAACGGGATTTAACTTGGAAAGTTAAATGGTTGATTTGAATTAGGAAGTTTGAGTGATCTCAAATTGGGTTTGAGATCCGAAAATTTGAAATG
This sequence comes from Allium cepa, assembly GCA_030765085.1. Taxonomy (NCBI): domain Eukaryota; kingdom Viridiplantae; phylum Streptophyta; class Magnoliopsida; order Asparagales; family Amaryllidaceae; genus Allium; species Allium cepa. The sequence continues at coordinate 213,201,495 of CM060934.1, forward strand.
GATGGATGTTTTTAAATGAATTGGATGATACCATCCCGTAGTTATTAATAATCTTTAAGTTATGAATTGGAATTGTTTAAATGAATGAGAAATAGAGTATGGTAATCCATTGTTGAGATAAAAGGGAAATTAAACTTTAATTTGAAATTAAGGGTATGGAATTACCTTGAACTAAAAATTTGAATAATTGAATTAGTAAATTAAAATTGTTTAAGAACTGGTTAAACTGGAGAATAAAATTTAGTAATAAATTAAAATTTTAAAATAAAATTGTTTTGAACCCTTATTTGAACTTTGAGAAGGGTTAAGTAGAGATAATTTAAAATGGAATTTTGAGAATTTGACTCAAAATTAAATTGTTTAAAGGTTTGGGTTATTGATATAAAAATAAAGGTTAATTGGATTTGTGGTATAATATGTTAGGTTTGAACTGTGAATTGAATTTTCAAAACCTTTAAAGGTAAATTGATTTAAAGGAATTAAATCAACATTTGAAGTATTAACTCGAATTTATATAATTTGAGGTGGTTTAAATTTGGAATTTGAATTGAAATTAGTTCAAATTGAATTTGATTTGAAGTAATTGAAAGTGTGATTGAAGATATATAAGTATAAAATTCAAATGGAAAATTTGAATTGGATTGATTTGAATAATTTGGAATTGTAATTAAAGTTGAATTTGTTTAAAATCAAATGGAATTTGATTTAAATTTGAAAAGGAATAGAGAATTAATTCAACTTGAATTAGGAATAAATCAAGTCCAATAGAAATTGGAATTATTTAAATTGGAATTGGGTCAATTTAAAAGGAAGTGGAAATTTAAATTGAATTGATGAGAATGGAAATTGGGAATTGAACAGTTTTGACTCTGGACTATTTTTAATATAAATTGTTTTTAATATAAACCTATTTTTCCAAACTATTCATTATATATACAACCTTTCTTTTAAAAGCTAAACCATCTTATACTTGTTTTACAATTATTTTTGAAACTATTTTACAATTTTTCAACTATTTTACAAACAAATTACTGATTTTCAACTACTTTATAGCTATTTTGCAATTATTTAAAATTTCTATGACTATTTAACTATTTTCCAATTATTTTACAATTACTGAACTATTTTACAGCTATTTTACAAACTACTAATTATTTTCCAACTACTTATCTATTTTAAAAATTTTCAAACTATTTTCTAAATAAACTGGTCGGAGTTCAACTGTTATTGGTTAAATACCCAATCGAGATAAGAATAGAGGAATAATCCAAATGTGGATTAAGGCAATTGTGAGTAAGTGAATGAAAACCAAAGTGTGAATAGAAATGAAATTGATTTGGCTAACAATCAATGAAGTTAAATACGTAGGATGTACGTATATTATTCTATTCGCATAGTGATTTGATCCAGATTCGAGCACAGAATTTCGAGATAGTTATATCGATCCGAGTGGGTTTTTCACTCGATTTTCGACGGTGAACCTGGATATGGATTGTTGATTGGTTCTGGATATTCTCTATCATAGTTATGGCTATGCAAGGAGAATGACGATTTCTGATCAAGAAACCAGATCTGTGTCCGCACTAGGAAGTCGGGTGGACGATACTAGTTCGGAAGTGAAATTGTGTGATCGAGTGAGCTATCAGATTGGTATAGCGTACGGATGATATGTGTACATCATACGGATTTGAATGAAAATGATATTGAAAAGAGTAATCAAATTTGAACATTTGATTTTTGAGTAAACAAAGTTAAATATCTTTGTTTTATAAAATGAAGCTCCCTTTGTTGAATCTTTTACCAGAAGAAAAGGGATTTTTTTGAAAATGTATGAAGTATAAAAGGAGTTTTATACAAGTTTGAGATGATCCAAAGTTTTAAAAATTATATATATCTGTATATATATAAAGGATTTTATGAGGATTTTAGAAAAGGTTTTGGGAACCTTTGGATTTGGAAAGGCTTTTGATTTTTGGGTAAAATCAATATTGAATTTGGAAAGCCTAATTTGTGAATTATCGATTTCGGGATAATCGATTTTGTGAATAAGCTTTGTATGAAATCATACTAGGTGTATGATTTAAAAAATATACTATATATGTGTAGTATAAAATGTTTTGATGATGGCTCTGGGGAAATAGGCGCTCCCTTGAAATGAACTTCTCAGGAGTACCACCGGGTGGTGCTGCCTTGAGCCCCAAGGGGGGTTCTAAAGTTGATCTTGTGAGGAGTCCGGACGAAACTAGTTCGTGGGGATTATGAGTAGAGTATACCATAGCGAAAGTCGTGTGTGCCGTTGAGAACCAATAGTCTGCGTTTGATTTTATATCGGTAGACTGCGACCTATGGTATAACATAGCGAAAGTCGTGTGTGCCGCTGAGAGCCAATAGTCTACGTTTGATTTTATATCGGTAGACTGCGACCTATGGTATAACATAGCGAAAGTTGTGTATGCCACTGTGAGCTAACAGTCTGCGTTTGATTTTATATCGGCAGACTGCGACCTATGTAAGAGTGGAGAAGTTTCATTTGGACAGTGAAAATCAGAGGCCGCTGAGAGCCTGCAGTTACATGGACTTTTGCAGTGACGACAACCTAACCCTGGGTGTAATTGTGATCTGTAGTGTAGGTTCCATGGCGTAATCAAGAGGCCGTGGAGAGCCTGCAGTTACATGGACTTTTGCTGCGACGACAACGTAACCCTGGAATGTAACTGTGACCATGGATGGGGGTGATGATTTCCAGAGCATTCTTACCAAAGATATATCCTCTATTTTCAAAAACTGTTTTCAATATTTTCAATAAAATTATCCTAAAAGTATTTTCACTGGATGTTGAAAATGGGTCTGCCAAGCACTTGTAGATTTTCAGTTTTACGCCTGATCAACGTATGACCGAATTTCTGTGAGAACAAGGATGGACTGGTTAAAACATCGAGTGATAAAAAGTATTTTCATAAAATCTATTTTATAATATTATATAGATTTTCAAAGTGTTTTAAAAATGGTCAAAGAATAATTTTTCTAATAAAAGCATTTTAATAAATTTTGGCTTCGTTCCTTTTCGAGGATGAAAAGATTCAAAGGGGGGAGGAATGTGATAACCCGAATTTTTCAACATTTGGTAACTGGATAATTTACCGGTTTTATATGAATAAATAAGTGAATTCTGATAATTTAAAATTATCAGGAAATAATAATCCTTATGGAAAATTAAAATATTTTAATGGACATATGCAAATGTTATTGAAAATTTAAGTGTTTTCATATACAGGTGAATATACATATATATAAAGGAAGCTATTGTGCAACCCGAGTCATTCCTTTGTAATTTGAATTAAATTTGAAACTCAAGAAAAAATAAAAATAAACAAGTTTCCTATTATAATATATATATATATATATATGTGTGTGTGTGTGTGTGAATATTGTAAATAATTAGCTATAGTTTAAATCCAATATTAAATTTTCAAGGCTATTAAAGGTAAAATCTATATTTTTACGGCTACAAAGATAACATATATGTCTAATTATTTGTTAAGGAATTTAAAACTCAAGTTTAAAAAAGGAATTTAAATAGATTCATATTTTCTTTAAATATATGTATAAGATATATAAGTATTAAATATATGAAGGCATAACTTATGGATTAAACATATGTAAACACTTTGTTCTTGCATCTAAACAATTGTAAATCAAATAAGATCATGTAGTAACAAGTGTAAGCATATCTTCATTTGAAAATACAAATGGCAGGTCATGTTCTTCTCTTTGAAATGAAAAAAAAAATGAAAATCTAAACAAACCAAATTGCTTCAGATCAGAAAATAGAAATAAATGAAACCCTGCTAACATGTTCCAAAATCAAAAGCAAAAACCTATAAACTCTTTTATCAAACATTTTCTCTTCAAAATCTGAAAACCAAATTTACTCAAAAACCAAATGCAAAACCCAAATTTGATTCAAAATCTGCAATCAAAATCTGAAAAATCAAGTACAGTGCATGTTTAAAAATCTGCATATCTGAAAGATATTTTCAACATCAAAAACTAAAGTACAACTCAAGCAAGCGAAGAATGGTCTGCATGCAGTTTTAATTCAACAATCAAAATACAGTTTAAAAGCAACTTCAACAGGAAAATTAAAGTTCCAGAATCATCAATGCAAATGCAAGTCTGGTTCTAGGGATGTGAGTTTGCATCTGGGTTGTTCTCTGCCTCTTCTATCAATATGTGAGTAAACATTTTGAATACATGTTTGTTGCCTGTGAAATTCTGAAATAAGTGATGCATGTAATTTTAAACATCAGCAACTACATTTTCTATCAAAGAGCATTTATGGTTGATAAAAACTACAATTTCAAACCTGTATATCAAAGTAATTGTCTAGTTTTAAAAGTTCAAAGTTTTTTAAAAAAAAAATCAAGGCTCTGTTCATCTTGTTTACCGGTGAGTAACTCCATTTTTTTAAAAAAATTAATTAGGTAAAGGTTTAAGTTGCATGCTGGTTTATCTGAGGAGAAGCTTTTATTGTGTTTATATATCTTCGAAAAATCCATGTGTATACTGTTGAAATTGCTTTTGCCTGTTCTTAGTTAAATTTTGATTCTAAAACAAAAGAATCCATTATCCTTTGATCTGGTTGATGTTAGAATGTAGGATTTAAACAAGACATATTTGTTGACTTTAAAGTTTAAGGATTAAAATTTTATTTAAGTCAAAATTAAATAGGAACTTACTGGAAAACAGAAAAGAAAACAAGAACAGGATAGATTGAATTGATGGAAATTCAATTATGTAAATTTAACAAATCAGTAATGTAGATTAAAACCCTGTACCAAATCATGATATTTAAGATCAAAATCTAAATTTTTAAAAGGGGATGGAAGGTACAGTTTTGAATTTCATTATTTGGGTTAATTTGAGAAAAACTGTTGATCTTTGGATTCTGGAAGATTGAATCTTCTTCTAGAGATAGATGAGTGATCAGAGAGGCCAAGAAAATTATTAGATGCGGTTGCATTTCAATTTGGAGGTTGTGATTTTTATTTGAAGATTTGAACCCTAGTTTTTACGGGTTTGAGTTTTTGCATTGGTTTGACTTCCTCTGTTGATCGAGTTCAATAATACCTTGGGGATTGAAAGTTAGTGGGTTGACGAGGTCTTCGCCGAAGTTTGAGGGGTAACGCTGGCCGGAGGCGCGTGAACGAGCGTCGTTGACAGGTTGGGATGGGAGGACTTCTGTTATTCCAGGTTTGAGTCAAGTACTCAAATTCGTTTCCGTGATGGCGCAAATTGATTTAGTGTTTGAATTTGGCTAGAAGGGTGATTGCCGACCTTGGTGGATCAACGTTGATGGTCGGAGTTAGTCGCCGTACTGGTGCATGTGCATGGAGCACAGTGCCGTGGTGAGGTAGCTTGGTACTGTCTCGTACTCGAGAGATTGTGATTGACTCGAAGGAAATTGATGGGTTGCTGGAAGTATCTTGTTGATGGACTCGAAGTAATTGAGGAGTTTGCTCGGGTCAGTTGGTTATTTCAGGTTTTTGTTAAACCTGACAGTAATTGTTTTTTTCTATAAAAAAATTTAACTTAAATGAAATTTAAGTTTGAATACTAAGACTTAAACAAAGTTTAAATCCAAGTTGGAGTGTGGATTCAAATTTATATTTGAATTCTAATTTGAAATGAAATAAAAGTTTTAAATATTTAAAATGGGTTTTCAGTTTTTAAAAGAAGAAACCTGACAGTTTTTTTTCTAGAATTTGAATTTTTAATTTAAATCTGAATCATAATTTAAAACAGTGTTTAAAATTCAAAGGCTAAGCTCAGTTTTCAAAAAGCTTTTGAATCTTAAGGTTTTAAAATGAAATTTGGATATTTAATAAAGAGTTTTAAATCAAGGTTTTAAAATGAGATTTGGATATTTAATGAAACTTGAATATTAACGAAATCATCAATAAGAAATGGATTTTCTTAGAGATTATTAAGTATTAAAAAGATTAAATGAATAAGATAACTGGGGAATGTTTTATTTATTTAATTTATAAATTAATAATTTAGATTAATTTATAATTAGAAGTTAATTAAGAAAAGTAATTAAAGAATGATTAATAATTAAAGAAGGTCATTAACTAAGAATTATTTAACAATTAATTAATGTGATTAATTTAAATAATTAATTAGATTAATTAAATGATAATCGATTATGGAATTTATTTAAGTTTAATTACTTAATGAAAGTAATTAATTACTTAATGTAATTAATGGAGTTTAGTGTGATTGGTTTAAATTAATTAAGTTTAATTAATTTTAAATCACTTGATGATCTGATAATAATTACTTAATGTAATTGATGAAGTATAATTACTTAGTGAAGTAATTAATGATAATTACTAGATGTAATTAGTGGAAGATGGAAGTGTGAAAGTAATTGGATTAAAATATTTTGTATAATTAATCAAGGGATTAATTAGAGATAATTAAGGAGTAATTAATTTATTTGATGACATAATTAAGGGTAGTTAATTACTTTTTTTTTAATCAAGGGTGATTAATAATTATTGTGAAATTAATTAAGGGTTAATTACTTAAATGTAATTAAAGGATAAATAGAACGATATTGGAATTCTTTGATTAATTGTTATTCCTACTATGTGGATTGTGATGCTATGTGATAAGATATGTTGATTTAAACTGTGATGATGTGGTTATCTATTGTTGATGAATTATGTGACACCCTGTATTAAAAATTGAGTTGTATTTCACTTGAATAATTTAAGTAAGATGATATTGGTTTCGAAGAGACCGGAGTCGGGTATTAGAAAATACCCGAAACCACTTCGATTCATTATAGATTGATTTGTGAAATCAATAAGCTGGATTGGATTGATTTTAGTGAATTAGACCATTTAATCTAAGTTTTGACACTTACAAATTGATGTGTGATATAGGTGATGTTTATAACAGCTTGTTAAGTTGTAAATTGATAAGTTACCCCGGGTTTATATAAGTTGTATGTTTTGGGATATTCCTTGTTAGATGAGTTTACTCACGCTGGTTTCCAGCCTGACCCGGGTGTTATTTTGATGTAATGCTCAGGTCAGACCGAATATTACAGATTTTCAGGTAAAGACGTTCTGGAGCTCAGGAGGCGAGCTGGAGTGTTGGAACGTATGGAGAGATTCAGATGTGATATAATATAGTATCTAAAAAAGATTGATTTATCTGTTCTGTGAGTGTAAATCTTGTAACTCTGATATATATATATATATATATATATATATATATATTAAAGTGTAATTTGACAAGTACAGTTTCCTTTGTATAACTATTATTTATGTGATATTATATTTTATCCGCTGCGAATGTGATGTTTCTGTGTTTTGTTTCTGTATCTTCTTCTTTCTCTTTCTTCTTTTCTTAACTATCTGGAAATTTCCGAATTGAAATTTTCCGGGTCATTACAACTAAAGATCATATTATTCTGAAGGACGAAGATGAAGATTTGGTATATTATATTGCACTGAACTAAGAATCATATATGGAAAAATTGAATTAGACAACAAACAAAGTTTTAACAGTAAAACAGATACACAATAGTAAATTCATCAAACATCCTCGTGCAATATACCGTTTGTAACGACCCGCAAATTCATCACTTCATAAAAATTTCAAAATGTAAAAAAAATAGGATTTTAGAAACATAAATGAGGTTTAAATAATAAACAATGCTGATAATTTTATTTTGAATAAATATATATGAAAGAAAAATGTACATTTGGGTAAAAAATCGGTAAAATGACCGAAAATCGTTTTATCGAAAAACAGCTCTTCGGTTATCCGACATCGCGCGCCAAGTTGGATACATACACTCATTTGTGTATATGATTGCAAATATGAAATAAAATAATTTATTTGTTTATGGAAAATTAAATGTATTTATGACATTATTAATGATGTCATTATTTCCAATTAATAGCTTTTTGAATTTAAATTTAGTTTAAATGATTTAATAATTATTTTAGTTATTAAGTAAGCTCTTTAGTTTAGTATATAATGATAGAAATACTATTTTTAAACTTTGTTTACAAATATGTGTATATTAACTAAAAAGTAAAAATATGACCGGAAATCGAAGTCGGAATTCATAACAATTCAACGTGAATAAGTTGTACAACGTTGTGGATTATATATGCACATATACATGTACGCATACATGAAAACATTTGCATGCACGTGAACACACATATGTACATGTACATATATTTGTATGTATATTCAAGAATATAGAAGATATTATTTACATCCTTATCTTTTAAGCAACCACAAAGTCAACCTTCTTACACACAAGTACATGCATCATGAAAGCACATGGAGTGAGGGGTCAATTCGGCCATATGGATGATGGAGATGGTGCATGTAGAGGTGTTGGATAATGATGATAATGTATAAAATATCTTAGATATTTTTCTCCTCTCCTTTCCCTTCGTTTTTGAAACTCTTCATGTTGCGAGGACTTCTCGCCACTAATCCTAGGGGTAATCCTCGACAGGATGTGGTAGGAGAGCATCTTCAGTTTTTCCTATTCCTAGATTACTTGTATGGACGAATGTCCGATGTTGCATTTGTAATAACATTGATTAATATCTATGAACGTATCATCTGATTGGTGGCGGAGAAGACAACTTCTTTTTGCTTAACACCCTTTCCTGAGACATTCGATCCCATGAGTTATACTTTTGTAGAAATCAGTTGTGTGATTAAGGAATGACAATGTGGCATTCAAAGCAGAATGTGTTATGTGAAAGGTAATCATTACTTCGGGCCTCATCACCCGGAAAATGGCTTAAACAGGGCATGATGTGAGGCAATATGGGTCGCACCCAGAAGGGTATGGTCATCACCCTTCTAGATTACTCTCTATATGTCAGATATGTTGGTTATGTTATTTCGGGATACCGGATAGGTCGGTTACGACCGGGGTGATGTCATATTCGGTTCTATCCACCACCAGGCGGGTCTGTAGGTAGGCCGGTCTTGCCAGGTGCAGAGGTTTTGAAGATGTTGATCATCGGTACATCCCTCTAGAGGTGTATTGTACAAAAGGTAGTTCCTTACCTACCATTGTATGGAATCCATTCTCCAATATGTGCCATTAGATTTGATTGTAGCTAGTATGCTGGAATTTCATAATGTAACAATTTCGGCTAAGATCCGCAAGTTTACTTGCAACTGCTTTCAAAAGAATGTCATTAAAAATAACATCAAATGAATTTTACGTAACAAATGTTTTGGTTATCATAAGGTAAAAACCCGTTCTGTGTTTATGTGTGGCGTGGTCTTATGAGATACCCTTTAGTTTTCAAATGCGTATTTTGAGTTTCTAACACCAGTCCCACGACTGATCTGGAGTTTATTTTTCTTATCCCTTAAACTCTGGATGCCCTAATTTTCTCGGGCAGCCAACTGGTTAGGTAAGCTTGGAGCATTTTGGAACGGGGCATGGAGCATGGAGCATTTTGGGTCTTTGGTTGAAGTCATCTATCACTTTCTGTTGTGTCTGTATTATGTATTAGTATCTATCAGCACTGTAAGAATATATCGTTATAACTATCTTAGCTTGGTTGGTACTTGTCGTAACTTTTACGGAACAATTTGGAGTGATTGCATGTACTATTCATATGTATAATTATGTGTTGAATACGATGTGAGATTATATTATTGTCTTATCTTCTATCTTTATTTCTCTACCCCATGATAATCTGTGTAACAACCCGGAATTTTGGACGTTAGAATTTTGAGCATTTAATTCATTTTTAATATTTAATGTGAATTATTATTTGATTTAAAATAAGAATTTTTGGTTAAATCGATAGAATGAGTTATAATTTTAATATGGAAATCAAATTGAATATTAAGAATAATAATAAAATATTTGAAATTGGGATAAATTGTGAATCTGAATGTAAATATTTATAAAAATGGTTTCTAAAATTTATTTTTAAGTCTATTTGGACATAAATAATGTTGTTGGAATTTTAGATGAAATTTAAAAGTCAATAAATTGAAATTGGAATTTTATATAAATTTAATAATGGATTTAATATTATAAAAAAGAAAATAATCAGATTTTGATTCGAAATGAGTCAAAATGATTTATAATGTGATTACAAATTTTATATGATTTATTATTAAGTTAGTAAAATTTTAAAAGTGAAATTTTAAGTGTTTTCGACAATTTCAGAAATCGCTCAATTTAATCGACGAGTTAACATAGCCTTCCGGGGCGTAGTATCGGAATTCGAAGAAACCAGTTCCATTGGATCCGTAATAGTTATTTATTGCTGGATTTTAATTTTCGTAGCAATCGGAGTTGTCGTTTGACTGTGACAGCTCAAAACGTATAAAAATTAGTTTAATCAATTTAATTTAAATTTGATCGTTTATCTCCGTAACTCACACATATGATCAAATTAGCTTTCGAAACATGTTCCATTGTGTCCGAAATGCGGGTAAAACCTTATAAATGTCTGGCGGCACGTCGGATTTGGAGTTCGTTTGAGAACGTTCGTTAAAATTGAATTTAATATTAATTTAATAAGTATATACGTGTGTGTGTGTGTGTATACACGTTTAAGCTAACAAAACCCAAATCCTCTTTCGCCGGCCGTCACTTAAACAATCAACGGCCGGAAAGCTTCTGTCTTCTCCTTCAATTTCTTTCCATCCCCAAACTGATTGCAACGACTTCCAACTAGAGAATCGTAGAGGTCGACGAGAGCTCTCCATCCGTACGGGTATGATCAGTTTAGTGAAGCAAGGAAGATAGGAGATGGCCCGTTCTTCACGCGTTCGAGCGCGAAATTCGAGGAAGATAGGCCGCCGAGCTCGGCGTCATTTAGGCCTGGGGTGCGCGCCGCTATGGCCTTCGAGATAATGGGTCCCGATTGCGTTCTAGTCAAGCGAGGAGGAGGCGGTTTGAAACCCTAGTCGGCAGCTATGGGTTTGAGATGATGCTGGATGCGAGCGTGGAGAAGAAGAGTAGAAGCGGCCATGATTTCTTTGTTTCGTGATGAACGGCAGATGGTAGTAGCAATATAAAATTAAAGAAATTTTGTTTAATTTATATTCAAAACTTTAAACCACCATATCTTTTGCATATATAATCAGATTACGACGATTTTGGCAGCGCTGGAATCGAAGCGACGCGCTCTACGCTGTAGAGCAAGTTTGCAGACAATTGGAACTAGTGAAATTTTAGGTTAAATCGAATGAGGTTCGGTTTAATTTAAAATTTTCAAACGCTCGTCGGAAACTCAAGGTAAGTTAATCTCACTCACATCTGGAATCTCCAGTTAATTTTAAATAGCTAATATTTAAATAATTGATTAATTGGTCAAGTATAAATATTTATATCAGTCTGGATTGATATTTGTTTATAATGCTGACTTTTGTGGGTGTAGGGTAACAGGTTGGAGGGATCCAACTGGATTCCTCGAAATACAGTAATTATTTTTATAATTGATGATGTATTTTATTTATACACTGTGATAGCTAATTTTGGGATCCAGCGATGTTGTGATATGATTTGATAAATTTAAAACGAAAATTTAAGTATAAATAAATTGAATTGAGTTAAAGAAAATAAAAGAAACCTTTTAAAGAAATAAAATTTGGAATTTGGTTTGCATGAGAAATAAAAATTTATAAATTGAAATCATATTTTAAATAATGCGAAGTGTTGCCCTGGGAATTAAATATGGGTCCAAAAAGCTTTTAAAATATAAATTAGTAGTTTTAAAATGTATTTTTCGATATTTTTGAAAGAAAAAATTATATTGCATTATTTTGAGTATAAGTAATATTATTTAAGTAATTATAGTATTTATTTAGTACTCGTAGTATTTAATATTGTAAAGATAACTTAATAATTTTCTTAAAGGACAGTTTTAACACGAATATTTAAATGAAGTAATTTTAAACCAAAGTGGAATTTTGAATATATATATTACTCAGAAAACCCTTCTATTTTCTTAAGTATTATTTTTAAGAAATTCCTAGAAGCCTTATTTTAAAATATTTTAAGCAGGGGAAGGAAATTTATGTTATTTAAACATAAATTTGAGTTGCAATGAATCGAGCTTGGTTTATAAAAAGAATTAGTTGTGTTGTTTGAATGGAAGTGTATTTCCCTAGGAAGCCGAGTTTGTGTGGTAAAGCAAATTTTTAAGTACAAGTTAAAGATTTAACTTTTTTAAAAGAGTGTTTTAAGAAATTATTATCTAAATGTAAATAATTAACAAATTAGCTATAGTAGTACTTTTTACGAATGTATTAGAAATTATACTTTTAATAAATGGATTGATTTAAAGGATAGTTTGATTTAAGCTATTGGAAAACTAGTATTAATTCTTTTAAACTCCACTTTTAAATTTAGTTTAACTAAACCTTTATTTTTAATCTAGCTTATACCTTATAAAATATCTCTACGTTATATATTTTGAAACTATATTTCTGAGCACATAATTGAGTAATCACTTTAAATATTTTAAAGCATGTTTCAGAATAAAGTGTTTTAATTGTTTGAAAATTTTGATGTTTTGGACTTGGTTGTTCCAGTGGATATAAATGTTGGGAAATTTATTCTATCAAGAAAGATGTTATGAAAACTATTTTCAAAGGAATTGAAAATAGAAATATATCTTGAAAAGATATTAATGCAAATAAATAATGTGAGTAATTATCTATTGTGTGATGGATGCTTGTGCATGTGAATTGATAGTTAAATCACCAACTATCAATGTTGGACAATGCGCTGATTGTTTCGAAGAGACCGGGATCGGGATTTATTTCCCGAAAACCACTTCGACCCGATTTGTACATTTCGCGTGAAAGCGAGTTTGGAGTCGAAGATGGAGTAGTGAAGTGCAAGGGCTAGTCGCTACTAATCCTGAGGATATTTCCAAAATGGATGTAGTATGAGTACTGCCTTCGGTTCCTTTCGGACCCAGGACGGACTTGTATGGACGAATGCTTACGGTACATCGTCAGGTGGACGGTGGGCATTCTAAGTGAAACGATGTAAAAAGGTAATGCTTAGCCTCAAGCCTCATCAACAGGGAATGACTGAAAATCAGGGGATAAGTAGCAAGGCTTCGTGGGTAGCCCCCACTTGAGAGTAAGGTCATCTCGGTCTAGATGTCCCTTTTGATTCGGCTTAGTGGTGCGGTTGCTGATCACAACGGTGGGGTGATTTTACTTGGAATTATCCAGTAAGGGACGGTTCCGGCCTTGTGTTGCAGAGGAGCGGGCATACTCCTCGATACACTGATCTAGACCTGGTACTGTGATAGGTGGTACCCCAGTGCCTAGTCATTCATTGAAAATCCATTCTCCCTACGTGCCTTTACGGTTTTTGTTTGTATTACCCACTTTGTGGCTAGTATGCTGGAATTTAATCATGTAACAATTTCATCTATTTTAATAAGTATTTGCATATAGACACTATTATAATATCAGAGGATTTTTGTAAAAAAATGTTTTAGCTATCGTAGGGTAAAAACCCGACATGTTTATTTGTGGCGTGGTCTTACGAGATGCTTTTAATTTTCAAAGGATTTTTGAACTTTAATAATCAATTTGGGTGTATTTCTATCACACTGGTATTCCAGACTGACTCGGGTGTTATTTCTTATAATGCTCAGGTCAGACCGAGTATTATTGATTACAGGATTGGATGCTATGGAGCTCAGGAGAGGAGCTGGAGTCCGATATGTATTATTCATACTTGTTTATTCCACTGCTGTGTTTTTTTGTTATTGTCAGGCTGGTATTTGATGTTTTTTGTGATATACTCTGACGATGTATTGTATATAAACAGATATAGTATTCATTTTTGTGTAAAGATCTGTTATTTACTATTATATTTTGTTCCGCTGCGATTGTGAGATTCTGATATTGTTTAGTTCCTTCTTCTTCTTTCTTTTTCTTCAACAATCTGTCTTTTCCGGCGTTCGATCGTCGACATATTATACGATGACGTATTTTGTGTCGATTTTTGAGGGTCGAGAAGGGCGGGTCGTTTCACGTGGTTTCAGAGCTTAGGTTGGCGACAACGTAGGCTTTGGTGGGGGAAAAATACTCATTGGAAATAGAGTCAGAAGTACTCTATAATGAGTTGAGTGTAATAATAGCTATGAGAGCGTACTTGTTAATGGATATAAAAACTGTTTTTATACTGTGTTGACTTATCAGTTGAGTGTTTATGAATTCTGGTCGGTACGGGAAGTACAACCATATCGATAGGGGTTTCTAAACTCTTAAACAAGATAAACTGACATAGTATTGTTTTTAAAGTGGGTAAATGAAATAATTTACCCAAAATTATATTTTGATATAAAAGAAATAATTTTCTGAAATAATTATATATATATATATATATATTTGGATGTTTGGTTGTTAATACTATAAGCAAACAAGAATCTAAAATTTGAAATGATTTATAATCAAATAAGAATTTAAAATTTGAAATGGTCTATAATCAGATAGAATTCCATAAGTATAAATTATCAAAGAAATATAACTAAAATTGATTTAAACCAGAATCTAAATCCCGGGAATTTTGAAAAGTGTTTAACATGAATTTAAACAAAAAGGGGTTTGGAATTAAAAATATTTGGAAATATATGAAATGTTTTCCAAAGACTTGAAGGTAATACTGGAATATTATTTTGGAAAGCTCTTTTTGAATGGAAACTGTCGTGAAAGGAATTTGGAGATGTAAGGAAGCACTGAACTCACTTCAGTCGCTGGAAAATAATCCTGATGATGATGGCCATATCATCAGAATTCATTTTCGAGTTTCTAAAGTGATGGATTGCTACCGGAGTGATTGGTTATGATATTTGTTGGACTTGGTTGATATATAAGATTTAGCAATATCAAAAGAGAAATTTGTTTTGGGGAAACCAAGTGTTTTGGAATCCGGAGACTTGATTTGATATACCAAGTGGGTATGTGTAGTTTATTATTTCAAATTGGTTTTGAAATGAAACCGGGTAATTGAATTTTGGAAATTCTATTTAAAATGTGGAAGTTGAAATGAAGCAACTATATAACTTATAAAACAAAGTTGATTTAAATAAGAGCAGAGGTTGATATTAATAAGGAAAGGGAATGAAATTTTATCCTGGAATTAAAAGTTAACTTGAGTGTATGGGAGTGAATAAAATATACTTGAATTATTTTACTTAAGATAAGTTAAATGAAATGGAAATTTAAAATTGAAGTTGAACCAAATTAAATTGGATGTTAAGATGAAATTGTAAAATGATTATAATGGTAATGGAAATTCTTATCTAGCTATTAAGTGTTATAAATCTAGAGTGATGATTATAAGATGAATAATAACTCAACGAGTGATATAAACTTTTAAATGAATAAGTTGGGAAACTCATGAGTAGGAAGTGGAATTATAAACATAAATAAAATCCTAGATGACATATAAAGTGAGATATGACAAAGTGAAATATTAAAAAGTGAATAGATCTGAGATAATAAATAAGTCTTGAGCTTATGTATGGAGAAAATGAAACTTGATCGAATTGGAGGTAATATAAATTAAATGGAATTGAGTTGAATCTGGATTAAATTGAAATTAAATTCCAGTTGTGTTATAAATAATATTGAGTAAATTCCAATTCTTATTTATATTAGTAAGGAAACGGTAGGAATTGCAGTTGGCTAAATAAAATTTGGTTGAACTTGAATTAAATTTGGAAAAGAATTAAATTGAAACAAAACTTAATTTAGTTGAAAATTATATTGGATAATTAAATTTTCACTCAACTGAATTAACATAATAGTATGAAGATAAATTTAGCGTAAGCTAAATTAAATGGAAATTTTATTGTAAATGAATAATAGAATTGGATTTTAATAATAATGGTTTGAATTGTAAATAAATTCAAGTATGTGAAATGATTTGAAGTGACCTTATTATTAATAAAGATTAAATTATTGAACACAACCTAGAATTGGGTGAATATACTAATTTGAAATTAAAATTTGATAGAATGTATAAGCTAGTTGAATTAAAATTTGGAAATAGTTGATTTGGAAAAGAATCAAATTAAAATGGAAATAAATTGAGATATTATGGAATTGAAATCATTTAAGAAAATGGTAAGATGGTATTTGTTAAGTACGAAATAGTTTTGAATGAAATTTGTTTAGATAATCAAATTGAAATGCAAGTGAAAGAATTTTAATTGTAATGAAATATGAATGTAAGGGTTGTAATTAATCCAAAATGGGGTGACTAATATAAATTGAAGTTGGATAATGAATTTGAAATCTGAGAATAAGAATTTGATTAATTGTAGAGAAATAAAAATATTTGGATTGTGAATCATTCCAAAATGAAATAAAATTAATATAAATTGAAGCTGGAATTATATTTTAAATGGTTATAAGCTTAAGTAATAGTTACTTGCATGGATAACTTTAAACTTTGCATTGAATTGGTCATTTTGTTGAAACAGAAGTGAATTGATTTAAAGAAGCAAATACAGTTTGTTTTGGACGGATTGGAATAGGTTGGACTCTAATTTAGTGCATTTATATATATATATATATATATATATATATATAAATGAAAGAGAACTTTTAATATGATGCAAATAAGTCTATTTGAAATTAAATTGAAGTAACTGGATATAAATAAAGTATATGTTAATCATATTGAAGTGGAGGTTGAATTGGTTGTGTTAATTATAAACTGTATATGGTAAATTTGAATTGAAATCATTCGAATGGGTTAACATGAAGTTTGGAAAGTGTTGGACCTTGTGATTGATCATAACATATTATTTATATGTAAACTTGTGAAATGTGTCGCTTAGGCTTGGTAAGTGATGTATTGGCCTAAATTAATGAATGAAATGTTCACATTATTGAAAACCGATAAGTTTGTTTGAGTAAGTACATGTACAGGAGGCGATCGATAGAGTTGGAGCACGTATATGCATTATATATTAGCCGCTTGCTTTTAAAATTTGTTATAAGGTACGCATACACAAATAAAATTGGGAATTAATACATACATACATACATACATACATACATACATACATACATACATATATATATATATATATATATATATATATATTGTGATATATTTTGGTTTCCGACCGTGTGGGTCGATGTATATATATTTATCTCTATTGTGATATTGCAAAAGCTCCTCCGTGCAGGGGAGACTCTGCCAAAATTTCCAGAAATTTTGGAAGTTAGAATTTTTTTGGAAATTTTGAAATTTCTAATCAACTTGGAAAGTTGTTTTTGGAATAATATTGAAACAAAAGCTTTTGAGTAAATAAAGCAAAGGAGTTTGGAATTGAGCTAAAGGGTTTTGACAAATGTATATAAGTTTTTAAATGAATAAGTTGGGTAAGTAAGTGAGTTTAGAAGCATTCTCTACCTTAGCAAATTTCGAGGACGAAATTTTTATAACGGGGGAGGAATGTAACAACCCGAAATTTTAGACGTTAGAATTTTGAGCATTTAATTCATTTTTAATATTTAATGTGAATTATTATTTGATTTAAAATAAATTTTTTTGGTTAAATCAATAGAACGAGTTATAATTTTAATATGGAAATCAAATTGAATATGAAGAATAATAATAAAATATTTGAAATTGGGATAAGTTGTGAATCTGAATGTAACTATTTATAAAAATGGTTTCTAAAATTTATTTTTAAGTCTATTTGGACATAAATAATGTTGTTGGAAATTTAGATGAAATTTAAAAGTCAATAAATTGAAATTGGAATTTTATATTAATTTAATAATGGATTTAATATTATAAAAATGAAAATAATCAGATTTTGATTCAAAATGAGTCAAAATGATTTTTAATGTGATTATAAATTTATATGATTTATTATTAAGTTAGTAAAATTTTAAAAGTGAAATTTTAAGCGTTTTCGACAATTTCAGAAATTGCTTAATTTAATCGACGAGTTAAAATAGCCTTCCGGGGCGTAGTCTCGGAATTCGACGAAACCAGTTCCATTGGATCTGTAATAGTTAGTTATTATCGGATTTCATTTTTCATAGCAATCGAAGTTGTCGTTTGACTGTGACAGCTCAAAACGCATAAAAATTAGATCAATCGATTTAATTTAAATTTGATCGTTTATTTCCGTAACTCACACATATGATCAAATTAGCTTCCGAAACACGTTCCATTGTGTCCGAATTGCGGGTTAAACCTTATAAATGCCTGGCGGCACGTCGAATTTGGAGTTTGTTTGAGAACGTTCGTTAAAATTGAACTTAATATTAATTTAATAATTATATACGTGTGTGTGTGTGTGTGTGTGTGTATACGTTTAAGCTAACAAAACCCTAATCCTCTTTAGCCAGCCGTCACTTAAACAATCAATGGCCGAAAAGTTTCTGTCTTCTCCTTCAATTTTCCTTACATCCCCAAACTGATTGCAAAGACTTCCAACTAGAGAATCGTAGAGGTCGATGAGAGCTCTCCATCTGTACGGGTGTGATCGAGTTTAGTGAAGTAAGGAAGATAGGAGACGGCCCGTTCGTCATGCATTCGAGTGCAAAATTCAAGGAAGATAGGCCGCCGAGCTCGGCGTCGTTTGAGCATGGGGTGCGCGCCGCTATGGCCTTCGAGATGATGGGTCCCGATTGCATTCTAGTCAAGCGAGGAGGAGGCGGTTTGAAACCCTAGTCGGCGGCTATAGGTTTGAGATGATGCTGGGCGCGAGCGTGGAGAAGAAGAGTAGGAGCAGCCGTGATTTCTTGGTTTCGTGATGAACGGCAGATGGTAGTAGTAATATAAAATTTAAAGAAAATTTGTTTAATTTATATTCAAAACTTTAAACCACCATATCTTTTGCATATATAATCAGATTTCGACGATTTTGGTAGCGCCGGAATCGTATCGATGCGCTCTACGCTGCAGCGCAAGTTTGGCGACAATTGGAACTAGTGAAATTTTAGGTTAAATCGAATGTGGTTCGGTTTAATTTAAAATTTTCAAACGTTCATCGGAAACTCAAGGTGAGTTAATCTCACTCACATCTGGAATGTCCAGTTAATTTTAAATAGCTAATATTTAAATAATTGATTGATTGGTCGAATATAAATATTTATATCAGTTTGGATTGATATTTGTTTATTGTTCTGACTTTTGTGGGTGTAGGGTAACAGGTTGGAGGGATCCAACTGAATTCCTCAAAATATAGTAATTATTCTTATAATAGATGATGTATTTTATTTATACACTGTGATAGCTAATTTTGGGATCTAGGGATGTTGTGATATGATTTGATAAATTTAAAATGAAGATTTAAGTATAAATAAATTGAATTGAGTTAAAGAAAATAAAAGAAACCTTTTAAAGAAATAAAATTTGGAAGTTGGTTTGGATGAGAAATAAAAATTTATAAATTGAAATCATATTTTAAATAATGCAAAGTATTGCCCTGGGAATTAAGTATGGGTCCAAAAAGCTTTTAAAATATAAATTAGCAATTTTAAAATGTATTTTTAGATATTTTTGAAAGAAAATATTATTTTGCATTATTTTGAGTATAAGTAATATTATTTAAGTAATTATAGTATTTATTTAGTACTCGTAGTATTTAATATTGTAAAGATAACTTAATAATTTTCTTAAAGGACAATTTTAACACGAATATTTAAATAAAGTAATTTTATACCAAAGTGGAATTTTGAATATATATATTACTCAGAAACCACTTCTATTTTCTTAAGTATTATTTTCATTTACGAAATTCCTAGAAGCCTTATTTTAAAATATTTTAAGCACGGGAAGGAAATTTATGTTATTTAAACATAAATTTGAGTTGCAATGAATCGAGCTTGGTTTATACAAAGAATTAGTTGGGTTGTTTGAATGGGAGTATATTTCCCTGGGAAGCCGAGTTCGTGTAGTAAAGCAAATTTTTAAGTACAAGTTAAAGATTTAACTTGTTTAAAAGAGTGTTTTAAGAAATTATTATTTAAAGGTAAATACTTAATAAATTAGCTATAGTAGTACTTTTTACGAATGTATTAGAAATTATACTTTTAATAAATGGATTGATTTAAAGGATAGTTTGATTTAAGCTATTGGAAAACTTGTATTAATTCTTTTAAACTCCACTTTTAAATTTAGTTTAACTAAACCTTTATTTTTAATCTAGCTTATACCTTATAAAATATCTCTACGTTATATATTTTGAAACTATATTTCTGAGCACATAATTGAGTAATCACTTTAAATATTTTAAAGCATGTTTCAGAATAAAGTGTTTTAATTGTTTGAAAATTTTGATGTTTTGGACTTGGTTGTTCCAGTGGATATAAATGTTGGGAAATTTATTCTGTTAAGTAAGATGTTTTGAAAACTGTTTTCAAAGGAATTGGAAATACAAATATATCTTGAAAAGATATTGATGCAAATAAATAATGTGAGGAATTATCTATTGTGTGATGGATGCTTGTGCATGTGAATTGATAGTTAAATCATCGACTATCAATATTGGACAATTCGATGATCGTTTCGAAGAGACGGGGATCGGGATTTATTCCCGAAAACCACTTCGATCCGACTTGTACGTTTCGTGTGAAAACGAGTTCGGAGTCGAAGATGGAGCAGTAAAGTGCAAGGGCTAGTCGCTACTAATCCTGAGGATATTTCCAAAATGGATGCAGTAGGAGTAGTGCCTTCGGTTCTGTTCGGACCCAGGACGGACTTGTATGGATGAATGCTTTCGGTACATTGTCAGGTGGACGGTGGGCATTCTAAGTGAAACGATGTAAAAAGGTAATGCTTAGCCTCAAGCCTCATCAACAGCGAATGACTGAAAATCAGGTGATATGTAGCAAGGCTTCGTGGGTAGCCCCCACTTGAGAGTAAGGTCATCTCGGTCTAGATGTCCCTTTTGATTCGACTTAGTGGTGCGGTTGCTGATCACAACGGTGGGGTGATTTTACTTGGAATTATCCAGTAAGGGACGGTTCCGGCCTTGTGTTGCAGAGGAGCTGGCATACTCCTTGGTACACTGATCTAGACCTGGTACTGTGATAGGTAGTACCCCAGCGCCTAGTCATTCATTGAAAATCCATTCTCCCTACGCGCCTTTACGGTTTTTGTTTGTATTACCCACTTTGTGGCTAGTATGCTGGAATTTAATCATGTAACAATTTCATCTATTTTAATAAGTATTTGCATATAGATACTATTATAATATCAGAGGATTTTTGTAAAAAAATGTTTTAGCTATCGTAAGGTAAAAACCCGACATGTTTATTTGTGGCGTGGTCTTACGAGATGCTTTTGATTTTCAAAGGATTTTTGAACTTTAATAATCAATTTGGGTGTATTTCTATCACACTGGTATTCCAAACTGACTTGGGTGTTATTTCTTATAATGCTCGGGTCAGACCAAGTATTATAGATTACAAGATAGGATGCGATTGAGCTCAAGAGAGGAGTTGGAGTCCGAGACGTATTATTCGTACTTGTTTATTCCACTGCTATGTTTGTTCGTTATTGTCAAGTTGGTATTTGATGTTTGTTGTGATATACTCTGATGATGTATTGTATATAAACAGATATAGTTTTCATTTTGTGTAAAGATCTGTCATTTACTATTATATTTTGTTCCGCTGCGATTGTGAGATTCTGATATCGTTTAGTACCTTCTTCTTCTATCTTCTTTCTTTTTCTTCAACAATCTGCCTTTTCCGACGTTCGATCGTCGGCATATTATACGATGGCATATTTTGTGTCAATTTTCGAGGGTCGAGAAAGGCGGGTCATTTGAATCTGCCTCTTCGGTACTTGGATTTACGGCATGTGAATACCGAGTATGTATTAATGTCGATTTCTGAGAGTCGAGAAGATGGGTCGTCGCACTGTGTATTTTACTTGAATAATTGCCACAACTGAATTTGCTATCACTTTGCATAAAATTAAATTGTTAGTCCCATGAATAAAGCTCAAAGGTTGTAATTTGTAAAGCAAACAAATAAAATCATCTATTTATATTTTATGGAATAAATATTTAACCGTTTCATGTGAAATCTTAAGCATTGTCAATAGTATTTGTAGACCAGATGAAACTTATCATCTATCTAGTACCACCCAAGTAAAAAAATCTTTAGACTTAATCCATAAAAAACAAAGTTTATATAGACCCATAATCGATCCAGTAGGCAGCCCAGCAAGCCCAGCTACCCGGTGGGCAGAGCCTCCACTTTTTTATCAAACAAAACTGAAGTTAGGGTTACACGGTACCAACAGCGCGGCTGACGCCAGCAAAAACCGAATCTTAGCCATCGGTCTCCTTGTCTTCCACACTTCTCGCAGCCAATACCGCAACTTAGGCCAGCCTCCTCCACGATTCGTCACCTGTCTCGACGTCGCCTCTGATCGGTACACGCTTATCAAAATTGTTTGATTAAAAACAGCGTTGGATTTTTTTATTTTTTATTTTTTATTTTTTATTGTTTGAACTTAAATATTTTTCCAAGAGGCCAGCCAAACTTTGTTCTCATTCTACTCAAAAACATCCGATAATATAGGAATTTAGTGTCTGCATCCTCCTTTGAATTCGAACTTAAATAGCTCAGATCCTAAAATATGAAACTGTTAATGCTTAGCACGTAGGTAATGGAGTTATCTACAAGATTTTCATGAAGCGGTTGTAGATGAATTTGATTTACATAAAGTTCGTAGAGCAAGACATAAACTGAATATTTTAGTAGTTTATGTATTTTTATGTGTAAATTTATTGGAATTATAGATATTATGCAACTAGTCAAAATATATTATTTTAATGTGTGGGAAAATTTAATACACTAAAGCACTTCTGTCGAATTTCATTTTTTTTCTAATTATACATTTGACCATTTGTACAATTCTGGCCACCAAAAACTAAAATGCAGGTTTTGTCGCTAGTCTATGATTGTTGACTGGAAGTAGATAAACCTAGGTCAAGATTGGAACTGATGTGCTCTTTCGAATGTTGTCTAGGTTGCACTACTGATTTGTTGGTAAAAATTTAATAACTGTGATAATGTGATACCTAAATTAGTTGTTGATGGTCTTGATGACGTTCACTTATGCATTTCTTTCGTTGAGATTAGTTGTTGATAAAGAGATAAGTTTTGCGTAGATGATCAGATTTGTATGAGTGTGATTATGATGAATATTACTTGTTAGATTGGACATTGATTCATCTTGAAATTACATAGGCCATAAAAATAGTTTTCTCATTTGACATCGTCTTATTGTGATCAGATGAAACATGATAAGGGAGATTTTATTGCTTTGATATTCAATATTTTGTGAATGAACTCTACAAAAGTAATCTCTTTAAATTTGATTTGATTTCAGATTCATAACTTTGTTTCCATAATTCTAGCTTAGTTTTAATCAGTTTCCTCTATACGTTATAATAAAAGGGTTTATTTTAGTTGGTTTGTAGCAATACATAATGCCTAATAGTAGTGGTATTGTTGAATTAACCACTTTATTCTAATTAATTTGTAAAATTATGTTAAGTTATTAGTTTTGTAAAAATAATGATTTTATCAATAAAATAATTTGTTGTAACATAATTTAAAATTTTGTTTTTAGAACCCAAAGTAGGAGAAGAAGAAGAAAACAAGCATGTCCTCAGCAGGTAACGCTGGATCAAGTATAGATCAAGCAAGAGAAAATACCCGGGACAGGTATTATTTTGGGAATTTACTTTTTGTCTGAATTCAATCACAAAAGGTCGACCTGCATATATATAACACACAAGCGTGAACCCATGCTACACACATGAAATTGGACCTGTTGATTGTTCATCAAATCTTTTAATGGATGTTTTTTCATCTTCGATTTACCTTGATAAAAAACTATTATAGGTGAGACAATTATTTGAAATGATAATAATACCACTATGCCATATATACATATACATATACATACATACATATATATATATATATATATTAATATGCGTGTATATATATATGTATGTATGTATGTATGTATGTATGTATGTATGTATGTATATATATGTGTGTGCGCGCACACACGGGCGTGGCTGTGCATGCGAGCGTGTAATACGTACGTTGTTTATGTTACTAAACAAACACAAACTAAATATAATGATTTGTACTAAGCCTTTTACCTTTGTGGTTCGTATACTCATTAAATTTTGAAAAAAAATTGTACATTACAATTTCAACGATGATTCACACACGTGTAAATTCCATAGGTAATAACACATTGCTACTTAATTAGTTGTTGATATGTCAAAATAATTTTTAATCAAGTTGACCAATAAGGTAATACAACAACAACAACAACATATCCATTATTCCCAAACAATCTGGGGTCGGTTAGAGATGAAACCCTAAACTAAATGATAAAAGTAATTTAAATGTTATAATAATTACAATATTAAAATAAAGTCAAATAAGTAAATAAATAATAATAGTAACTAAGTAAAATAAAAATAAAGACAGAAATACATATGTATGTAAAAAAAAATGGTGATAACAGTACAAATAGTAATAATGGTGCTGGTAGTAATATTGATCAAAGACCAAACGCTGCGTCTTAGACTCTTCTTCCCTAATCCTATAATCTAAAACTTATAAAACTAATAGCTTATGGTTCTGGTACGTGGATCGCTAACTTCCACGCGCTCCTATCTGTTACCAGCTCTTCGGATGCATTCCGACCCTTCAAGTCCCTTTTAACTACTTCCTTCCATATCAACCTTGGTCGACCTCTACCTCACTTTGAGCAAACGACGCAGCCTATAATTCCAACATGCACAGGTGCCTCGGGTGGCCTTCGTTGGAGATGTCCCAACCATCTTAAGCAATGTTGAATTAGTTTCTCTTCAATTGGTGCTACTCCAAGTTTTTCATGTATATCATCATTTCTATTTTGGTCTCTTGTATGACCGCAATTCCATCGCAACATACGCATCTCTGTTGTGCTTATCTTCTGGACGTGTTGGTTTTTAGTAGGCTAACATTCTGCACCATACAACATCGTAGGCCTAATTTCCATTCTATAGAACTTTCTTTTAAGCTTATGTAGGACTTTCTTATCATAGAGAATGCCAGATGCATGTCGCCACTTCACCCATCCCGCTCGAATTCTAAAACTATCATCTTCATCAATCTCACATTGCACTGCAACATTGATCCTAAATATCGAAAGGATTCCTTCTTAGGAACTATTTGTCCGGCTAGAATGACATCTCCATTCTCTGACCTGACACTGTTGAACTCGCACTTCATATACTCTGTTTTAGTTCTACTAAGCCTAAATCCCTTAGATTCAAAGTTTATCTCCACAGCTCAAGTTGTTTATCAACCCCAATCCTACTATCATCAATTAACACAACATCGTCAACAAATAGCATACATCGAAGAATCTCCCCTTGTATACCCTTCGTAACCTCATCCATCACTAGGGTAAAAATGTAGGGGCTCAAAGCTGACCCTTGATATAATCCTATGTTAATGGGAAAGTCACTGGTTATACCATCGCATGCTCTGACACTAGTCACAACATCATCATACATATCCTTGATAAGGGTAATGTACTTTGTTGGGACTCTCTTCTTTTCCAGAGCCCACCACATCACCTTTCGCGGTACTTTGTCATAAGCTTTCTCCAAATCAATAAAAATCATGTGTAAATCCTTCTTTTTCTTCTTAAACTTCTCCATAAGTTGTCTTATCAAGAAAATAGCCTCCATGGTCGACATCCCAGGCATGAAACCAAATTGGTTTTTTGAAACGCTTGTCATTCTTCTTAATCGTTGTTCGATGACTCTCTCCCAAAGCTTCATCGTATGACTAATAAGCTTAATTCCTATGTAGTTTGTACAACTTTGGATATCTCCTTTATTCTAAAAAATTGGAACTAATATGCTTCTTCTCCACTCATATAACATCTTGTTTGATTTGAAAATATTATTAAACAACTTAGTTAGCCAGACTATCCTTGCATCTCCAAGGCATCTCCAAAGCATCTCCACACCTCAACGGGGATGCCATCAGGCCCCAATGCCTTGCCTCCTTTCATCCGTTTTATGCCTCTTTTACCTCGGATTCTTGAATTCTCTGAACAAAATTGCTAATTGGTGTCATCAAAAGAGTCGTCTATCTCGATCATAGTGCTATCACCTTCTTCATTAAATAGCTTATCGAAGTAATCTCTCCATCTATTTTTTATCTCTTCGTCCTTCACCAAAAGTCTATTATTATCATCTTTGATGTATTTAACTTTATTGAAGTCTCTTGTCTTCCTCTCATGGAGCTTAGCTATCCTATAGACGTCTTTTTCACCCTCCTTCGTACTTAGCTTATGATCCAGGTCTTCATACGCTCAACCCCTTTTCCTCACTCACCGCTCTCTTTGCGTTTTTTTTTACCACTTTGTACCTTTGCATGTTGTCCTCACTCCTATGATGATGCAAGCACTTACAGCATTCCTTCTTCTCTTTTATAGCCTTTCGCACGTCACTGTTCCACCACCATGAATCTTTAGGTTCGCGTTTATTTCCTTTCGTTTCCCCAAACACCTCAGTAGCCACTTTCTGAATGCCCGTTGCCATCTCATCCCACATGTGATTTGTTTCTCCTTCCAAATTCCATGCCCCTTATCCCATCACTCTATCCTTAAACACCCGTGAAGCGTCTCCTTTGAGCTTCCACCATTTTTTCCGACTAATCTTGGCTCCTTTATCACGTCGAACACGTATCCGAAGACGAAACTCAGATATCAAAAGCTGATGTTGTGTGACGACACATTCTCTAGGTATGACTTTGCAATCTACACAAGCTCGTTTGTCATCTCTTCTAATAAGGACAAAATCAATCTGGCTATAGCGTTGACCGCCACTAAAAGTAACTAAGTGTGACTGTCTCTTTCTAAAGAAGGTATTAGCTATCATGAGGTCATAAGCAATAGTGAAACTCAGTATTTCTTCTCCTTCCTTATTCCTATCGCCATATCCACAACCACCGTGCACTCTCTCAAACCCACTACTAGCCGTACCAACATGTCCGTTGAAATCTCCTTTTGTGAAAAAAATTTCGCTACTAGGCACATCTCTAACCATAACATCTAACTCTTCCTAGAAATTCCTCTTGGCGGCTTCACTTAGACCTACTTCTAGGGCATAGGAACTAATGACATTCAGAATCATATCGTGCACTACTAGCTTTACTAGGATGATCCTGTCCCCTTATCTCTTGACGTCGACAACTCCGTTTCTAAGGTTCTTGTCAATTAATATGCCTACCCCATTCTTGTTACGTTCTTTTCTCGTATACCATAACTTGAAGTCTGTATTCTCCACCTCCTTCGTCTTTTGGCCCGTCCGTTTGGTTTTCTGAAAGCATAAGATATTTACACGTCTTCTTGTCATAATATCAACTATCTCTCGTAGCTTTTCTGCTAACGATCCTACATTCCAACTACCTAATCGAATCCTACTATCATTGACTAGCTTCCTTGCCCCTCGCACCTGCCGAGTAAAGTGCAAAGACCCTTGCTCATTTATCACTACATCGAGGCGTCGATGCAGCGTGCCACTAAGGGAGTGACGACCCAACCCTTGTATATTTATCACCATACCCGAGCCTCGATATGGCGTGCCACTAAGGGAGTGACGACCCAACCCTTGCTCACTTTTCATCATACTCGAGCCTCGATATGGCGAATCGCTAAGAGGGTTATGCCCCAACGAAATATAATTAGGTTCCATTTTCATAAGAGAGGCTATAGTTTTTACGTTGGCTTTCCAAGCCTATCACAACCCTCCTCCTTTATCCTAGCTTGGGACAGGCTGCATAGAAATCTACATAGGCGGACTTTTGACCAATAAGGTGATAACTAAGAAAAATAGGCGTAACAGAAACTGAACATGAAATTGCTAAAACAGGATTGAGCAAGGTTAGCCTCGAGTGTTTAGTATGATTATTGCTTCAATCATTTCAATTTTACTTCCTTTTCTTTAACAAAGCGTGTAGAAAACTCTAACATGCTCTGTTGCTTAAAAAATATGCAATAAGCAGTAAAAGAATATTAAAAAAGATGCTTAGGTATGTCATAAGGTGGAAGGGTAGGAGAACAAATTATGAATTAGTTGGTATAGTATGTTAAAGAGGAATTAATCGCCTAAAACATGATATGAATGGGTTTAACACTTTATAAGAATTGGTGAGGGTGGTATGATATCTAAATGTGAATTTGAATCTAGAATAATTACTACCAAAATATGTGATGCACAAACTTGTTTACTCCACATGTTTATGAATTAAGCTATGCCATGGATTAACTATAAAATATAAAACATAGTTTTTAAATCAAGAGATAAAATTAGCTTGAAAACCAATTGTAACAAATGAAGGACAACATCATCATAACTGCAAGAGATTGAAATCATTTGCTCAATACGCTATGGGTGAGGCTTCATTTGCTCAAATATTCGGTCAAATTAATCAAATTTACTACAAATTCAATGAACCAAGCATTTCCTATTTTTAATGAAGATCAAATTTTTTGTAGAAGTATATGAGAAATTTTAATCCATGAATGAACAACAATATATGTATGCAAATATAAGCAAAGATCCTTAATTAAAACTACATGTAATTAAACAAAGGGGTATTTGAAAAGATCACATGTGATTACTTTGCACAACCATCAAATAATTATGTTAATCAGATAATAACAATAATAATGACGAAACTCTTCTTCTACAATTTAGTTCAACCACAGAAAGATAGTAACTTATCAAAAATTCCTTGCTTAGTTATATAAACATAAATGAACACAAACATAGTCATTGCAAAAAGGAAAACAAATTCAGTAATGAAATTAAGAGTATTTACAAAAATGGTCATAAAGCTATGACTGGTTGGAGTAAAAATTTACTATCGGGCAAATAAACCCATTTACTCCATATTATTTGATATATGAGATAATTAAATATTAGTTTTACGCATTTTAGATGATCAATAAACAGTAAACAATTATATCAACGTCGAATGCATTTTATTGATCTAAAATATAAAATCATATTGTATAGTTAAACATCTTTGAAATCGTGAGATGTGTTCTCAAATTTGATTTTGTTTAATACCGGTCTATCATTCAACACCGTTGTTAGCTAAAACAACAATACTGTAATATTAAAATCTTTCAAATTAAAAGTAAGCTAGCAAATTCATGACAACGACGATACTATGAGATGTGAGATGCTTCTAGCTTGATGATAACAATTGGGTAATTCGTGACTAATGACATGAAATATTATAATGAAATCATGGTCGTAAGTCATATTACTCAAATTTGTATACTCGTAATGGTAACTGTTTTTTCATTTTTTGATTTCTTTTAACAGAATTCAGATCAATGATGATAGAATAAAAGAAAGGGCCAAGTAAATTGCTTTGAAGGCGGTAGACACTATGCCTGCCAAAAATAAAAAGGCATGTACAACTGGTGCACTGTACATTGCATGTCAAGAGGCGGGGCTTCCAATTGACCTGGAAGGTCAATAAGTACTTCTTCTTCTTCTTATTCTATTTTCATAAATTCTATAACAATTTTGCAAGTGCAAACAAATAGATATTGAAGCCATCGCCAATGGCCTATGCCACAAAATATTGTTAATG
The DNA here is from genome assembly GCA_030765085.1 of Allium cepa. NCBI lineage: Eukaryota > Viridiplantae > Streptophyta > Magnoliopsida > Asparagales > Amaryllidaceae > Allium > Allium cepa. The sequence goes on from CM060934.1 coordinate 213,231,243, forward strand.
CCAAATCCTAGATTTTGGACAGCACGATCCTTGATGTGAAGCTGCGGCTATCCGATGGTACATCCTATGTGGATCAATTTTTACCTCTTTGGGATTGGGAAACAAAGAGAAAGAGGTAGCTAAAAATGCTTTTGCTAATTTGGAGAAGATTGAGGATGGTCATACGTCGAGATTGAAGGCTGTCGAAATCGCGGATTTGATGTAGATAATAACCACCAAAAATTCGATTAGTGGTATGATAATGCGTCTCTTTTCACATTCTCTCTCTCTGTGACTGTAATTTGAATTATTACCTTTTTCCACAGAGTTTAGAGCAGATTTATTCACTGAGATAGGGGATGTGGCGAAGCTAGAGCCTACCACAATCCGAGACTTCTACAAAGAGAAGGTTTTCCCCAGGCTTTCAAAGATTGTACCAGCATTGGTAAGAAAAATTTCCCTTGTATTGTTATTATTACTAGTAGGCCCGTGCTTCACACATGAGCCACTGATCAGAATCTGATCTAGGTTATTTTTACTTTGCACAAAAAAATTGCTAGGTTTTTTGGTATATGGTTTAGTATGTAGAATTAGGAGCTAAAAGTGCAACGTTTGATATCAGTCAGTAGAATACATATCAATGGACAAAAAATTACAGCAGCATGACAGAAAAGATTTATTTAACATATCATTTCGGATGTAATTTCAGAATATCAGAATATGATTCGATCTTGTGAAGTTGTATTGCAATATGTTAGAAAATAGACAAAAATTGGACAGTGAAATAGAGCAGTAGGTGCTTTATTGGGCTGTAAGCATAAGCAAATGGTTACAGCTTTACAAGGCTTGTTTCATAGCACTCTACAGAGATGTGGGACAATACATTTTTAAACAAATTAGTATGCGTCAGTAATAAATATTTAAGCTTAACGTAAATTAACAAATGCCATATGCTAAACAAATTTAACTACAATGCTCTGGTTTGGATCGCCCGAATTAAGTTAGCACTTGAGAACACAGAAGTTAAGGGTTATCGATGAGAGAAATCACGGTCCCTTATTTTCGATGTTAAAATAAATGAATGAATAAAAAAAAAGGAAACAAAGACAACAAACATCTGAAATACTAAATATTGACAGTTTTTATTTTTTAATGGCAAAAACAGTGCTTGTATATTGCTATTTAATCATCTGGGAACTTTATGTATAAAGAATCAAAATTGACCATGAGATACATAAATTAGTACAATGAAATTAACTTTCCAGTTTTGTGTCAAGACATCATACATCTTACACTTTTTCTATACAAAACAGTAATGTGATATTTGCGTGGGTGGATCTACATCAGTTGATGTTTAGTTGATATTTGTTTGGTTAAATACAGTACAAACAGTTATGCATCATCTATGATATCACAGACATTTATTTAACCATGTCACGTAGATTCCTAACGCGAGCGGCAACAAAAAATTATTTATAACACAACTTACGAATATCACGTTGATCACCAACTATATACACTGCTAACAAAAAGAGAACGTATATTCCCCAGAAGTATATGGTATATAAAGTTTTTTGAAGGCTGAAACTGATGGTATGTAATTTTGTTGTTACAGAATGACATGGAGGAAGCTGCGAGTGCAAGCGAAGTTGAAACAACAACAGTAGTACATGATCCAACGATAGCTAACAGATCAGGCAGCTAATGATGGCCCCACCAACTGCAGCAGCGTATTGTATTGTTTTGTTCGAGGAGTAACCTTATATTCTGACATTCTGAACATGTTATTTTTTTCACGCTTGTACTTTTTGCACCAACTTTAAGAAGTAGCTGGTTTTGAGTAATTAAAATACCTTACTTTCACTATTGCTTATAATGCAGATGCGAATGTTATGGATGAGTTTGAGTTGGTTAATGAAAATATTATGATTTCGAATACTCTTTTTTTTTACTCGTCTGATACAAGTAGTACTCATATCGCTTATATTGCTTATACTGTTAAACTGTTGTAAGTATATTTATCAACAAAGCTTATGCAGCTACCTTGATGTCCGACTGCGGCATCTATACAGAACATTACAGTATTGGTAAGAACTCTCATGCCTTGCTCAATATCAATTGTTTGACAGGTAAGAACTTATTACTGATGGGGTAGGCACACAATATTTCCTTAATCTAGTTAGCTGCAAACTTGAAATCATATACCTTGCAAAGCTCTACTTTTTCCGACAGTTGGTCGAAGCCCTTGCATGCATGCATAAACTACATCGCATTTATAAGTAATCTGACTTGATATGTGCAGAGATCTAATTGCAACATGCAAAATTCCAACAAATTAAAATATCACTAAAACTCCAAAAAATTTAGTAAACTTTCTTTAATTTAATCCATATCCGTTGCATAATTAGCAATTTCCAATCATTACGTAATACTTAAAATTTAACCAATTCATACTCGTCACATAAATGTAAATTCCTAATCACTATGCACGTGTATATATATAAACAAAATAATCTTTTTCAGTTGGAAAATATCATGGATTTAAAGTTAATATTATTTTAATATTTTTATGGATACATCATGAATTAATCGGTCCTTAATTACTTAATATAAATAATTATATAATAAAAATTCAAATTTTCAATTTTGAGAAATCTATGATCATATTTGAGGAGTCATAAATTTTTTACATAATTTTAGGAATGAAAATAATAATTTTATTTAATTAATTAACGTGCGGGCGAATTTAAAATAATTTTAAAATATAAAATAAAATTTAAAACTCTAAAAACATTTTCCTATGCATCTGGCATTATGAATTAATTTTAAAAATCATAAAATTGAATTTACAAAAACAAAGATGTTATAAAAATTTATTAAGTCAAATATTTAATAAATATTGATAATAAATATATATTAATAATCTAAAAAATTATTTTCAGTACTTATGATTCATAATAAACATAAAAATGTATAAGAATTTTTTTAGATCAATTTTATATTGTTGATATAATTATATATGCTTTAATACAAATTGTATATGAGTACTAATACACAAATTAATATTTATATGAATATAAAACTAATATAAAATTAAATAAAAAATTTGTTCAACTTATAATATCATATCACAAACAAAATTATGAATATAAACATTAGATTTTATGTGCGTAACCAATCTCTATTGTGACAACATAATTACATATAAAGATCCCACCCAACGAACGCAATAACAATGTTATGTAAATATCTACGCGCATATATAATTAACAGATTGTAAAATATGATAATCACTAAAACTCCAAAAAATTTAGTAAACTTTCTTTAATTCAATCCATATCCGTCACATAATTAGCAATTTCCAATCGTTACGTAATACTTAAAATTTAATCAATTCATACTCGTCACATAAATGTAATTTCCTAATCACTATGCACGTACATATCTATGATAATTTCGGATTAGAAAAGAGGTATTTAGGTTGATTACTATTCAAATCTGAATTTATAGTTTACTTTGGTTGTAATGACTTAAATTTGAATCTATTCTCTATCTCTAATATCTTGTACAAATCCTCCAATAGTGTATCTGTGAAATCAAGATTTGTTTCTATGAATTTAGAGATTTGAAGGAGAAAAGAAAATGGCAGAGCTTGCGCATTCATTAGAAAGCTATGAGTTGAAAGTAAGAGCCTAGGTCTGTATTTATAGGTGTTCAAAGCAATGCCGACCGTTCGATTAAACCGTTTTAAATCCAGACCATTCAGGCCGGACCCTAGTACATTGTTTACAAATCTCGGGTCAACCGCTTGGTGCCCTAGTTAACCGCTACCGGTCGACCTAATCACTTATTGAGTCGACCTGAGTAGTGTAAAACTGAAAAATTACGAACTTTAATTTATTTTAATAATCCTTTTCCATTTTTAACAAACTGACGTTATCTCTTACCTTAATTCACTTGCTTAGCGTTAGAATAACATATTAAATTTTACAGTAATTAATTAATGCTAATTAATTATTGATTATTTACTTAATTACATATATAATTATTTCCGATTCTAAAATTTCAAATGTTAATAACTTTTTCGTTTGGACTCCAATCAGAAAAGTTTATATATAAAAGTTCGTAAGAAAATCGCCATGAATCCAATAGTGCAAGTTTCTTGGACAAATCCCAATGTTTACAAATATTCCATTTTTCACCATTTATTATTTATTAGAAAACTTATATACATTCTATATGTGTGTGTGTACTTATATTGGCTTAGTTATCACACCTCTACAGCTTTATATTTCATTTCATTATGCGTTCCACTTTTCCCTTTTTTACTTTAAGTTCATTTACCACTTCTTATCAAGTTCATAATGTCGTTGCCCCTTCTTTTTATCTATTTTATTTTCATTTCTATTCCCATATTATTCTCCATTCCTTCTTGCCAATATTCCACACTTTCTTTCTCATTTACTTTCCATCCATTGGTATTTCGTGTCTTATATATATAAGATATTTTTATCAAATTACTATCTTATTGTTTAACGTTCAACGTTTACTACATTTTAATATGTTGGAATTATGCTTCCATCATATAAATGTTAACACAATAGATTTTCATATATCGTCCAAAGGAGAGATATTCGTACAGTGTTTGTAATCACAAGAAACTATCTTTTCTATTTCTTGAAATAGATAGTACAAAGTACGATATCCCTACTTTTTACATTTCCTTTTTTAGGTAAATTTCTTGTCATTTCAAACATTCCACTTTTATTTATTTAACTTAATAGTATACATATAAAAGTAAATATATATATAAATATGACCCATTATTAAAATATTATATGATAATATATTTAGGTAAACTACATGTTATATTATAAGTAACAATTAACACACTGTTATCCCGCCCTTTCAGCAAGGCCGTGATACCAAAAAATCAACTGAGAAATCAAAGATAGTTCATCACAAAGCGATCCAACAAGTTAAAGAACTCAACAAGCTAAAGGTATAAACGATCTAACATGGCAGCAAGCTAAGCGGCCTAAGCTTGGAACGAGTTAAGGAAGAAGCGACTCAGTCATTCAACCGACCTAAGAACTTCAACGACCCAACGGCTCAACGTATTAAGAGGCTCAAGCGACCTACTTCTCAGTGACCTAATGACCTAAAGCCTCCAGCGAGTCAATGTGGCAACGGTTAGTGACTTAAGCGACCTAGTGACTCAGAAAAGGTTACGACCTAACAAGCTAACGACCCAGCGACTTAACAAGCTAAAGTAAAAAGCGGCTCACCAAGGCAACTTCCTAACGACCTAAGGGGAGCGCGACCTAACGATCTAGTAAACTTTGAAGTTAGGTCGCGTGCACACTACCATTACAAAGTTAGGTTGCTTACGACTTATAAAGCCATGCCTCAACATCCTTAGGTCGCGACACCCTCTCCTGTTACTCCTTGAGGTCGCCACCACCTACGACCTACGACCCATCCTCCCATGCTCCATTAGGTCGCCATGACCAACCAACTCGCTACTCCTTAGGTCGCTCGCGACTTATAACCTGCTGACCTAACTCCAAAATTCCCTATAAATACCTCACCCACTCCACATTCAAGGGGGGGGACTTTTCCGGACTTTGAAGCGCCGAGACTCTGTTGCTTTCTGGACCTTCACAACATTTCATTTACCAACCACACTTCAAGAGCCGAGAGAAGAGATCAACCACATTCAACATGAATCCGAAGAGCAGTTCTTCATCAAAGTTCTAATTTCTTGCTTTGATTGTGTTGTAACCTTGAAGTTAAGTTGTAAGAGTGTTGTAATCTTGAGGTTGAGTTGTAAAAGTGTTGTAACCTTGTAAAAGTGTGCTCAAAGATCATAATGGAGGATGTAGAGTGGACGTAGGCTTGACTTTAAGCCGAACCACTATAAAAATTGTTGTCTCTTTTACTGTTTTTGCTATTTTCCGTTTATTTTTAGTTCCCGTGCCAACGGGTGGTGCTTTCACTTCATCACGACTCACACCGGGGGTGTTGGCGCACATTTTTAACGTTAACACTTTTTGGTGCTTTCACTGAGAACCGAACTAAGGAATTCTATCAACTAGGGGTTGGATCAGAGAATTTGGAGGTTTGGATCCGAAGAATTATGGAACAAGTAGAAGGCTTAGACAAGAGAGTAGTCAGCATGAAGGAAGTCAAGAGGCTTCCTCAGGAGCAAACCGAACTTCAGCCTTCGTTACCAGGGACGAGATGGAAGCAATGATGAAAAGGCAAGAGGAGTTGATACAGAGTTTATTTCAGCAGATTGGACAACTTGGAGCGCAGAATCAAGGAGCAACTGGAGTTCAGAACAGAAAAGAAACATCTGAGGCAGCACCAGAACTAGGGGGCACTCATCTAGGAAACACTGACCCAATTCCAAGAAAAACATCAGATGGATTCGAGCAATATGGCAATGGAAGAGGAATAGAATCTCAACCGGGAGGACAGATTCCGGAATCCCTTCGTGAACTCGAGGGGCAGGCCGAAGGCAAGGAACGAGGATTACAACTAGGAGACAACGACAGGTTGGTGGAAATGGTCAAAAAAGCTATGAGAGATGGTTTGGTAAACAAGGACTTGGAGGATGTGAATAGAAGTCCTTTTACCCCAACAATCAGGCGAGCTAAGAACCCACCAGACTTTAAGCTACCATCATTGGATATGTATAATGGAAGGACAGACCCTTCAGTTCATTTGACAAAATATATGAGGCATATGGAGGTGCTGGGGGGATCAGAGGAAGTTATGGCCCGGTGCTTTACTTTGTATTTGGCAGATATTGCGGCATTATGGTTCAGACAACTGGAGAATGGATCTATCGGGACATGGAATGATTTGATTGAAAGATTTATGAGGCAATTCAGGGTCCACATTTCGAGACCGAAGAATGTTATGAGTTTGGCAGCATTGAAACAGAAAGCTGGGGAATCTTTGAGAAGCTTTTTGACGCGATTCAACACAGCTGCAACATCGGTGGATCGACCAGATCCATCCATGGTCTTGATGGCAGCTGTGTCGGGCATAGCTGACGGCACACAATTTAAGAATTCGCTGACAAGAGATCCCCTTACGGATCTAGGGGAATTTTTCCATGAGGCTGAAGGATTTCTACGGTTAGAAGACGCAAAAGCCGAAAGAGAAGAAGGAGAAGGAATCGATGTTTTCGTGGTCAAAGGTGGGAATCCTCCTGAGAAATGTGCAGAAGCTAGCAAAGGTAAATGAAAGGCTAAGGATAACAATGATAGACCAGCAAGACAATGAAGGGAATCAAGATTCACCTCATATACGGAGTTGAATGAGACTTTGGAACGGATCTACCAAGACACCAAGGGACAGGTACCTTATCGAAAGCTGATAAGGAGAGATCCAACTAACAACGAGAGAAAGTCGGACAAGTACTGCTTGTTCCATGAGTTAAATGGTCATATCACAAATGACTGTAGACACTTGAAGGACGAGATTGAGGGACACATCCGGGATGGTTTGCTATCATAGTATGTGAAAAATAAGACTACAACAGTGGAACAAGAACGACCACCACCTGCACCAGCTGGAGACGGCTCGGGATCGAGGCATCAGCTTGTTATTGATTGATTGAGGTTAAGACGAATGAGTGGAAAACTCTACATCGACACAATTAAGTTGTTCACACATGTATGGGACCGCGAATGATCCCCAGGCACGCTCTGATACACCTTTAAATCATATTGATGTAGATCTTTTCACTCGGACATCACTACTTTACTTTCGTGTTTTACTCCTGATGTTTGGATTTGAATCTGCTTTGCTTTCGTGTTTTGCTTCTGATGTTTGGATTTGACTTTTTCAGACATTTTTACTTTAAAACTCTTCAGTTGAATATTGAATTTTGATAATCTTGAGATGGCTAAGCCCTCCCGGGCACACTTATTCGCCTTCAATAGGCACATAAACAACCCAGGAACTCACCCGAACATGAACCTGGCATCGATAATACTAAGCCCCTATGGGCACACTTACAAGCTCACCCAAATGTGAATCTGGCATCGCGACACTAAGTCCCCTCCGGGCACACATCAACTCACCTCACCTCGAATGGCTCGATCCCGAACGGTCGTCATTTGAGGTCAGGACAACTCGCCTCGAACAGGCACCCGACCTCGAACGGTCACAACTCGCCTCGAACGGCACAGCTCACCTCGAACGGCACAATTCGCTTCGAACGGCACCCCAACCACGAACGGTCACGATTCACCTCGAATGACTCGATCCCGAACGGTCGTCATTCGAGCTTCGCAACTTGACCATGCACGGTCGCACTTTACCAAAAATGGCTCGACCCCGAACGGTCGTCATTTGAAGTAAGGCGCTTGACATGGACGGTCACCTTGCATCACAAATGGCTCGATCCCGTATGGTCGCCACATGACCGTGCACGGTCGCACTTTACCACAAATGGCTTGACCCCGAACGGTCGTCATTAGAAGTAAGGCGCTTGACCATGAATGGTCACCTTTCATTACAAGTGGCTCGATCCCGAACGTTCGTCATCCGAGCTCCGCCACTTGATCGCGCATGGTCGCACTTTACTACAAATGGCTCGATCACGAACGGTCGTCATTTGAAGGAAAGCGCTTGACCATGAACGATCACATTTCACCGCAAATGGCTCGATCCCGAACGGTCGTTATATTAAGTTAAGCGCTTGACCGGTCACGGTCGCACTTCACTTCAAATGACTCGATCCCAAATGATCGTCATTTGAAGTTAGGCACTTGACCATGAACGGTCGCACTTCACCTCAAATATCTCGATCCCGAACGGTCGTCATTTGAGGTCATATAAAACTGTCAATTCTTTTGCAGGTCATCAACAGGATATGAACATCCAGCTTATGACATTACAAAACACACCTTCCTACTGTAAGGCATGTTTTGGGGGGCAAGTGTTATCCCGCCTTTTCAGTAAGGCCGTGATACCAAAAAATCAACTGAGAAACCAAAGATAGTTCATCACAAAGCGATCCAACAAGTTAAAGAACTCAACAAGCTAATGGTCTCAACGATCTAACATGGCAGCAAGCTAAGCAACCTAAGCTTGGAACGAGTTAAGGAAGAAGCGACTCAGTCATTCAACCGACCTAAGAACTTCAACGACACAACGGCTCAACGTATTAAGAGGCTCAAGCGACCTACTTCCCAGCGACCTAATGACCTAAAGCCTCCAGCGAGTCAATGTGGCAACAGTTAGCGACTTAAGCGACCTAGTGACTCAGCAAAGGTTACGACCTAACAAGATAACGGCCCAGCGACTTAACAAGCTAAAGTATAAAGCGGCTCAACAAGGCAACTTCCTAATGACCTAAGGGGAGCGCGACCTAACGATCTAGTAAACTTTGAAGTTAGGTTGCGTGCACCCTACCATTACAAAGTTAGGACGCTTACGACTTATAAAGCCATGCCTCAACATCCTTAGGTCGCGACACCCTCTCCTGTTACTCCTTGAGTTCGCCACTACCTATGACCTACGACCCATCCTCCCATGCTCCATTAGGTTGCCATGACCAACCAACTTGCTACTCCTTAGGTTGCTCGCGACTTATAACCTGCCGACCTAACTCTTGAATTCCCTATAAATACCTCACCCACTCCACATTCAAAGGGGGGGGGACTTTTTCGGATTTTGAAGCGCCGAGACTCTGTTGCTTTCTGGACCTTCACAACATTTCATTTACCAACCACACTTCAAGAGCCGAGAGAAGAGATCAACCACATTCAACATGAATCCGAAGAGCAGTTCTTCATCAAAGTTCTAATTTCTTGCTTTGATTGTGTTGTAACCTTGAAGTTAAGTTGTAAGAGTGTTGTAATCTTGAGGTTGAGTTGTAAAAGTGTTGTAACCTTGTAAAAGTGTGCTCAAAGATCATAATGGAGGATGTAAAGTGGATGTAGGCTTGACTTTAAGCCGAACCACTATAAAAATTGTTGTCTCTTTTACTATTTTTGCTATTTTTCGTTTATTTTTAGTTCTCGTGCCAACGGGTGGTGCTTTCACTTCATCACGACTCACACCGGGGGTGTTGGCGCACATTTTTAGCGTTAACACACACGCACACATATAAGTATATGTATGTATGACAAAATAATATTTTAAATGTGAAATAAAATAAACTATTTATTATATTTTATATATGTATATATATGTATCTGCATAGCTAGTCAATATAATAATTAATAGTAATTTAATTTGTAATACAATATATATACAAAAATATAAATATGAGTATGAGTACAACACACACACACACACACATATGTAAAAAAATAATTTTTCTTAGTTCAAAAATATCATGGATTTAAAGTTAATGCGATTTTAATATTTTCGTGGATATATCATGAATTAATAATTAGTCTCGGTCCTTAATTAATTAATATAAATAATTATATAATAAAAATTCAATTTTTCAATTTTTAGAAATATATGATCATATTTTAGGAGTCACAAAAAATTTCCATAATTTTAGGAACTAAAATAATAATTAAATTAAATTAATTAATTTGTGGGCGAATTTAAAATAATTTTAAAAAATATAAAATAAATTTTAAAAACTCTAAAAACATTTCCTTGTGCATCTGGAAATATGAATTAATTTGAAAAATTATAAAATTGAATATTTAAAAGAATATGGTATAAAAATTTATTAAATCAAATATTCAATCAATATGGATAATAATATATATTAATAATATAAAAAAATATTTTCAGTGCTTATAATTCATTATAAACATAAACATGTATGAGAAAAAATTTAGATCAATTTTTTTTATTTTTTAGCAAGGCTAGCCGGCTTTATAGTGGGCCGTGCCATTGTATATAAAATAAAATACAAGTATTCTACACATGCACAAAATAGCTAATATGGTTTTAAAGTGGTCATATCATTATACACACAAAACACTAGAGTTCCTCTAAAGAGGAGGAACCACTAACGTCATCTACTGGACATGGCTCCATGACATGGATAAATCCTGAGAAACGAGCTGCAATATGTGGATCAAAACCCACAGACTGACTGGAGTAAATAAATTTTCTATCCCAAGTGGCATCCTCCAAAATAAGTCTATTTTCATCTCTATCTTCTCTATCACGAGTAAGAACAAGACCATCACAAACAACATGATTAAATAACCGCATCATATCACCTTCTCCATCTATGAACATATAATAACAATCAAACTTTGGACTATATCTCATCTCAGATTTTCCATGAACCCAGGTCTTCACTTTGAAGTTCCACAAAATCGATGGAATGCAACAATGGAAAGAAAAGGCACAACGATTATAGGAGAAGGGGCAACATCAACTTCAGTAGTAGAGATTTCAATGTTACAATCCGGGGCTATACAGTTCACAATAGGGGCTGAAGGGCCAGGGATAATAGGGACAACCACAAGGCAAGCCTTCAGAACTCACGTACATGCAGGAGGCTGAGGAAGAGGGATCTTTTTTGGAATTGGAAAAGGAGGGCCACCTGATGAATCAGATGGTTGAAGATGCTTGCATGAAGAAGCCATATGACCAAAGGAGTGACATATCTCATAGATATCAGGTTTCCATCCACAGTAAACATTAACAACCGCAACATGGCCATCAGCAGGGCATACTCTAAGCTTAGTAGGAAGTGGCTTGAACAGTGTTATTTCGATTAGAGCTTTAGCGTAAACAATTCTACCGTTGGCTATAGTGTTCGAATCAAAACACTTAAGGTCTCTAACTAAACTAGCAATCCAATTCAAGCCAAGCAACGATTGAAGGACGGAAGGAATATGAGAGAAGTGTGCCAAACAGGTATAGCTAAAACCCGATCTCTCGCACTATCAATGGACTTATTCCATGAAGTAATAATAAGCGATTTTCCTTCTACGAATGTTGGCTCAGCCTCAAGAACATGTTGTCTTTCCTCTTTTTTCGAAAACTTAAAGAAAAACATATAATTATCAAATTGAACCTGAAGGCCACCCTTAAATTTCCAACGATTCTTACAATGTTCTCGAACAATATGGTATGAAGGATTCGAATCAAGAAAGGATCCAACAAGGTAGTTGGCCCAATAGTCTTTGCCAGCCTGAATAACCTCTGGCAGAGGAAACAAAACCCCATCAACCTCCACAGAATCAAAAGAACGTGGAACATAATTTCCTGCGTTGCACGACAATAACTTAAACAAAGAAGTCCATTTAGGAACTTAAGGGGCATTTACCTTAGAAGATTTCGAAACAGAAGGTGGAATAACACTGGGCTCGTGCACAATAGAAATTGGGACATTTGGGTCACTGACATGCACTGCGGCATATACACAAACATGTTGGGATCGCAACCTAATTAGTACAAAACCATCACCAGAGGAAATCAAGCTACGACTAACCACATTATTAGACACGCCAACATCAGATGCCAATCCAGAATTCACATCATAATCAGATATTTTTTCAGAGCTAATATTAACTTCAGAGTTGTTCAAATAGGCTGAGTGAGGAGCATTTGCAAGAAAATTGGGTAAAAGGTGCTCACCAGAGGCAGTACTTCCCATACCCACAATATGACCTCCAACATCAATTTCAGCGATCAGAGAGGTCAGAGGATTTTCCATGGGCAAAGTAGTATTCGATAGAGCTGAGTCAACTGAAGTGGCAGCAGAAGTTAAAGCGAAGTCTGATGAAGAACCTCCAAGGTCAGGGAACCGACGGCTAGAGGAGCAGCGAAAGGCCGACCAGACCGGGTCAATGACGCATCGAATTCAAGATCTGAAACAAGGGCTTGCAACGACACGTACTTTTTCTTCTTCGGCATGGGTAGACAAGGCAAGGCATGGAGAAAAGGGATGGTCGGATGAAAAAAAGGCGGAGTAGGAAGAATGAGGTCAAACTGAGGAATTGCAATGATAAAGAGGAGCAGCTATTGATAGATAGAAAATGCTAATGATAAGATGAATTATTATGGCAAACTGTAGATATAATTATATATGCTTTAATACAAATTGTATATGAGTTCTAATAACCAAATTAATATTTATATGAATATAAAACTAATATAAAATTAAATAAAAAATTTGTTTAACTTATAATATCATATTACAAACAAAATTATGAATACAAACATTGGATTTTATGCGCATAACCAATCTCTAATGTGACAATATAATTACATATAAAGATCCCACCTAACGAATGCAATAACAATGATATGTAAATATCAATGCGCATATATGATTAATAGACTATAAAACATGATAATCTATCTAATGTACATATAAATAAATATTACCTACTATAGCTGCCCTCAAGTCCATGTTGAAATAGTGGATTCTCTTTCTTTAATTGTTCCTTGATTCGTCAGATTGTTAGTTTGGAATTAGCGACCTTTCATTATCACATAGTATTGTTTTAACTTGAATTTGATTTGAGAATTTTGGAGATAAATAGAGCTTTGTTTTGGCAGCAATAGGAAGGTAAAGGCAACCATAATTTAGAAGATGGAGGTGGCTCATAATCTATTATTTAGGTAAGGGTTAGAGAGGCCTTTTATAATGTTTGTGTGTGAGAGAGAAGAGGATCATATCTTTCCTTTTTCTTTCATAATTTCCTCCATTTATTTTAAACCCTAATTGCCTCCATTTTTGGCCTTCCTTATCATATAATTACAGCCAAAAATTTCTTCCAAATCTATGGATTAATACCCCATTTAAGCCCAAATAAATACGGTAATTGAAATTAATTTAATTTTTTTTATCAATATCTCATAATGATTGACATACTTATAACTATTATAAATATAAATACACAATATTTGTTTCTCAAATCCTATTCAAATTTCATAATTAATATTTCATAAATATTAATTAATTTAACTAATTTATAACAATTATAAACTAATTAAATCATTCAATCTAAAGAGAATTTATCATTTCGGTTGTGTGACTCTTGGGTGTAAATTCGATCAGCGATTAACATTGAACTATTTAAATGTTAATGTTCACATGTCACTTAACATGTGGTGTGATATTATAGCCAAATTTTTTGCTTACTCATGCGAGTCAACGGAATAGGTATCTTAAAGCTAAATTAACACTACGGGAGGAGGGGGGAGAGGGAATGGGGGATTAATAGTGTTTAATTGATTATATGAATATTTTTCAAATTCTTTAAGATTCTACTTGAAATGATGTGATTAACAACCACAAACAATCACAGAAAAAAGTAATTGAAGTAAAAGTGAAAAGGAAGGAACACACTATGATTTATACTGGTTTGGGATTACCCTACATCCAGTCCCGTACAATTCATTGTATGGATTTCTTTTTAACTAGTAAATGCAAATACAATCTCGATTTCAAGGCTTCAAGACACACCCTCCAAAATCTTGACCTCTAGGTAGAGTCGCTTTATTTCCGATCTATAAGCACAGCCACTAGATTTACGGGCTGCTAAGCACATCCGGTTGATTTTATCAACTACAATCACACCCACAAGTATATCGGTATGATTTGATAGAGGTTTATAGGCTTAGATCTTCGATCTTGATTACAACTGATTCTATAACTCTTGCATAGCACTTTGATCTTGGTTTGAGTGAAGGGGATGAGAGAAATCAAAGAGTAAATGAAGGACAATCAAACTAGTAATGATTGAATTAGATTCTGCTTGAATTTCGATAGAGTTTAGGTATATTTCGATTTAGAAATCAAGAGAGTGAAAAGAGGAGAGACAAATAAGAAAGTAGTTAATAAAAATTCATTTGGAAGTTTGGGATCTATAGGAAAACAACAGTCATGTCCATTCGCAAAGAGATACGATGAAAAGACACTTGCATTCAAATTTAAATTTTGAAATTACCGGCCTATATATCAACATACTTGCGGAGGATATGTCGACATTTCCCTTTGTACTTTGAAAATTCAGCTAAGAAAAATTGTTTTGAAAATATTAAGTTTTTTTAAGATATTCTGAAACTTTTTATAAACATTTAAACATAGTTTATACATATTTTAATCATACCAAAACTTAATAAAACTTTATAACGTAATTTTGAAAGATTTAATAAGAATATTCAATATAATGTAAATAATATATATAAAATCAATATAGTTATAAATTATTAAAGTATAAACAAAAATTCAATATATGTAAACTTAAAAACACTAAAATAATATCTTTATAATTATAAGAGATTGAAAATCATTTTGAGAAATATTTTAAAAAGATTATTTTAAAACCAGGATATTTGAAAAATAATTTAAAACAAATTTAGAGAGATCAGAAAAGTGCTATCAAGGTTTTAACATAAATTCTATGACTCTATAACCTATATGGAATATCTTGAAATCTTGAACTCTTTAATACCCATGAGCTTCAATTATCATCACCTTGAATCTACCCTTGATATCAACATCTTGAATCTACTCTTAATATCACCATTTTGAATCTACTCTTGATACTGTAGTCTTCTTAATCAACACCTGTCTAATATCCTGCACTATATACTCTATATAAGTTGATAAAACACTAGTGTCCATATTTTGTACAATGTCCTATAATTGTTATCATCAAAACCAAAATCTAAGGTACTAACAATCTCCCTTTTTTGATGATAATACTCTATATATAAAACGTAATATAACTTCCCTTGGGTTATAAAACTCGCCCTTAATCCATGCTTGGATCTTATATATTTCTCCCCCTTTGTCATCAACAAAAAATAACCAACTTAAATTATAACTCTAACACTAACTCTTACTCTAATTATAACCCAAACTCTCCCTTAAATAAAATAGTAATTGATATATATATATATATATATATATATATATATATATAATATGATGATGAGAAATAAAAAAATAAGCGATATTTAAAATCAGATAATAATGAAATAATCATAATCAATCTAAATATTCATTCAGTCCAACAAAGTTAATGTCACACAATTCAAACAAATCCACACAAATTAAACCAGACAAATCCAAACTAAATAAAGTACTATTATTTATATATAATCAAACCCATTTAAACTAGACATTTTGAGAAACTTCAACCCATCCATCAACGCCAAAGATTGGATCTGCTTTGGTAGCATCCCAATCTTCATCACCTTTGTTGATGGTGCACTCTGGATAGCTGGTTGGTTCTTCTTTTGTGAGGCAGAAATCATTTACCAAATCGCAATGAAATGCCTTTCTTGCTCCTTGATCATCTGCATTTCACTTAATTCTAAGTGCCTCTAGTTCCTTAGGATGAAAGAAAGAGTGTTCTTGAATGATTCAAAAGTTTGTTCAAGGTTTTCAGTTTAGTTTTTGCATAGGAGAAGCCATTACTTTTTATTAGAGTTTTAGAGTGAAAAGGAGTGAAGATAGAGACTGAAAATAATGATTTTTTTTGGAGTGAATGGATATATATAGGGGTAAGAAGTCATTTGGAATGAATTGGTGTTTGGTAATTAAAAAATTTTAATTAATTTTTTTGAAAGATGGTCATGATATGTTGACATACATGCTTGGCATATGTCGACATATGCACTATAATTTTCAAAACCACTTTATTTTACCTTTTTATTGTATTTGGCATATACTGTTATATTTGTATGATTTTTCAAAGATAATTGACAATGTATATCAATAAGAAATATAATTTTCATTGATAATAATAATGGGTACAAGAAATAAAAGGAAGATACAAGAGATTTAACATAAACTTAAAACTAGGAAGTCCAAATACGAAGATAAATTAAACAAACAACTAGAAGATAATGGATGAGGGTGAAGAAGAACCACCAAGCTTGCGGATGATCTTCCCAAAGAATTTATCCATTTTGTAGGAAATTGAGGTAAATCTCTTTGAGAATGATTTCTTAAATTCTGATACCAAATGTAAGTCAACAGAATTGGGATCTTAAGGCTATTAATAGTAGAGGAGGGAAGGTGTGAATAGTGTTTAATTGATTATATGAATATTTTTCAAATTCTTTAAGATTCTACTTTGAATGATGTAATTAGCAATCATAGAAAAAATTAAATGCAGTAAAAATAAAAAGGAAAGAATACACCAGGATTTTATACTGGTTCGGAGTTACCTTACATCGATCCCTACATAATTCCTTGTATGGATTTGTTTTCAACTAGTATATGAATATACAATCTCAATTTCAAAGCTACGAGACACACTCTCCAGTATCCTGATCTTTGGGTAGAATCACTTGATTTTCGAGCTACAAGCATACCCACTAGATTTAAAGGATACTCGGTACACCCAACTGATTTCACGAGCTACAATCACACCCATAAGTATAGTAGTATGATTTGATAGAGTTTTACAAACTCAGATCTTCGATCTTGATTACAACTGATCATATAAATCTTGAATAGCACTTTGATCTTGGTTTGAGTGAAAGAGATGAGAAATCAGAGAATAGATGAAAGAGAATAAAACTAATAATGATTGAATTTGATTCTGGTTGAATTTCGACAGAGTTTGGATATATTTTGATTTAGAAATCAAGAGAGAAAGAGAAGGAGAGAAAAATAAGAAAGTAATTAATAAAAATTCATTTGAAAGTCTGGTATATATAGGGAAACAATGGTCATGTCCATTCACAAAGAGATATGACTAAAAGACACTTCCATTCAAATTTGAATTTTAAAACTGCTGGCCTATATGTTGACATACTTGCAGAGGATATGTCAACATATCCTTTTGTATTTTGAAAAATTGAAAATTGTTTTGAAAATATTAAGTCTTTTAAGATATTCTAAAATGTTGTATAAACATTTAAACATAGTTTATACATATTTTAATCATATTAAAACTTAATAAAACTTTATAAAATAATTTTGAAAGTTTTGATAAGAATACTCAATAAAATGTAAATAATACAGATAAAATCAATATAGATATAAATTATTAAAGTATAAACAAAAATTCAATATATATAAACTTAAAAACACTAAAGTAATATCTTTATAAGTATAAGAGATTGAAAATCATTTTGAGAAATATTTAAAAAGACTATTTTAAAACTAGGATATTTGGAAAGAAATCTAAAACAGAATTATAGAAGGTGAGAGATATCAGGAAAGTGTTATCAAAGTTTTAACATAAATTCCATGACTCAATAACCTATATGGAATATCTTGAAATCTTGAACTCTTCAATACCCATTAATCTACAATTATCATCATCTTGAATCTACTCTTGATATCAGCATTTTGAGTCTACTCTTGATATCAACATATTGAATCCACTCTTGATACTGTACAGTCTTCTTAATCAACATCTGTCTAATATCTTGCACTATATACTATATATAACTTGATAAAACATTAATATCTGTATTTTATATAATGGCTTATAGTTGTTATCATCAAAACCAAAATCTAAGGTACTAAAAACTCAGTTTCGATAAAATCCATTTTTTATTTAATAAGCTTTACCCGATTCGACATTTATTTACACCAATTCTCTTCATCAAAACTATATCACTTTGGACTTATGAAATTTGGTAATGGTTAAAATTTCATTATCGTCCACATTCAACACTATAGTCCAAACACAAAGTCCTTGGTTCAATATAATAATTATTATAAACTGAAATGATTTGCCCAGAGAGATTGACATTGAGTTGACTTGAGCTGACCGTGATACTAACCCCATATAACTAAGTAGACGAATCCTCTCTTGAATAGTGCTTCACTTTCAATACTTCCACTCGACCCAACTATAGTCACTCGATGGATGCCAAGCCATGATTTGATTTTAATCAAAGAAGGGGCTTTCATATTGAAAATCCATAGTATTCTAATGTCTGTAAATCAATCACATCGATGTTTTCTTTTTGACCTTAGTTATATTAACCAACAGATAATTATCGAGTGAGTCGTTCCATAGTTATACAATAACTATTGGTACGTAACCTCTAGGTTTCTCCAGCTACCGAGCTTTACGTACTCTAGTCTCAACGGATACATTGATATCTCTCATTGCATCTTGACTATGAACATTTAAAATGGTATATTTAATTTTGTTGATAAATCACTCATAGTCTCATTGCGCCTTGACTAGGAAAATTTAAAAATGGTTATATTTAATTTTATTGTGAAAAATCACTCATGGTTACAAAACTTTATAACTACTATCACCAAACATACACTGGCCAACATTTGGAGAGTTTTACGTACTCTAGTCTCAATGGATACATCAATATTTGGTCTCGCTGCATCTTGACTAGGAACATTTAAGTCACTCACGGTACATTTAGTTTTAAATATACCATTTAAAATGGTATATTTAATTTTATTGTGATAAATCACTCATGGTTACAACACTTTGTAACTACTATCACTAAACATACACTACCCAACATTTGGAGAGCGTTACGTACTCTAGTCTCAATGGATACATCGGTATCCAGTCTTGTTGCAACTTGATTAGGAATATTTAAATTGGTATATTCAAATTTATTGCGATAAATCACTTACGGTAACAACACTTTGTAACAATTATAATTAAACATACCATTTATGGATTTTCTACTAAATATACTTTTAATTAAATTAATTAATTAATATAAACATATTATATCAAGTATATAATAGAAAGAAAACACCTTTATTTCGAACAAGATTGGTGAACGAGGTAGATATATGTAACAAATTACATAATGCCCCTAGGGCATACCTCTAACTTTATAAATTTCCCACTTGAACTTGGGGTCAATCATGGAATCTTATTCTAACTTCTCCAATTTGTTTTCTCAAAACGAATTGGGTCAGTCCCTCTATAAACGGATATCTATTATGTTTTAATTATCTACTCTATCAATCAACTGTTTCGGATGGTGATCAACTGTTTTATCATGTAGAACAATTCAGAATATGTCTCTTGACTTCTAATGAGCTCTAAATCTGTACAAAATATACCGCGACATCATTATCATATAACAATATTATGTGATTCTAAATGTTTGGAATCGGCCCAGTTATAAATTATGCCTTTATATTTTTATATACATTGTTTTTATTGCATCGCTATTAAAGGCAATATATTTAGCCTTTTTCACCGAATCTGTCACAATCTTTCATTTAGAACATATCAACTTAAAGATTCTTTACTTGAATTTACTATTGACGTACTACACTCAATATCACTTATGTAGTTTGAGTCCGAACACTCCTTCATAAGGAGTTTTTGTTCCTGTAAACAATTCTCTAGTATTTCATGAATATACAACAACATATCAAACAACCATTTAGTGATATCAATTTGGATTTGATATGTGCTTCGATAGTTCCTATTGCTAATGCATAAGGAACACATCTCACATGTTCCATATTAAATAATTTAATAAGGTGTCTTTGCATGTCGATTTGATGGTACATTCCCAATATCTTTTTTACTCACTATAAAAACACCATTTACAATCCAAAGCTTAGTATTAAAAAACTAAGGTTGATTTTAACATGAGTACATAGTTAAAATCAACAATGTGTTGTTTTCTAATAATTTAGTAATACCAATGTACCTTTTAACGTTCTTTCTTATGAATACATGCTTCCTCTGCAATTTGATCGATAATCGAACTATACGATATTTCTATCAAAATATTTTTTCAATTTTATGCTTATATAATGACACATTTTAGCATTTCTTGGATCATATCCAAAGACTCACAAACTTAATATCACTCCCACTGACTTCGAGACATTTTTGGTTATTATATGTAAGCAGTTTACTCTAAATCATTATTTAGAATATTTTGTTTCGTATACCAAAAATAAAGTCATACTAAGCGGAATTTTTTTAAGTAAGTCTGAATTAACTTGAGCATTTTGAATACTAAATCTGTTACGCTAATTTCAACAATTGAAATTTGCGATATTACTTTTATCAACGTTGCTCATTTAATTCCAACAACATTATTCTTTCTCATAAGACACAATTGCGGCCAATGGATCACATCCCTTCGGTTACGACTATCAAAATCATATTTTGGTAGCTTGCTTTGAAATCTTTTAGATTTGCGCATCATGCCATATCACAGAGTCAACATTCTTAATAGTTTAATTAAATAATAAAGGATTATATATTTTCGACATTGATAAGAAACTCGTAATTCCTCTTCAATGTGCGAGATACTTATTAGACACTTCAATGCGATGCATTCATTTAGGTTAGTCAATTTCATTCGATCTCATTTAATAAATTCTATCTATGGATTATATCAATTTTCATTTTACTACCAATAATTCCTTAAAGAAATTCTTTTATAATAAAGTTGGTATTTCTTGAAATCACAATTGTTTCTCAGTGCAATATAATAGGTATTAAATTTTTTATTTATAAAACTAATTTTGTCTTAGTTTACAAAACTTATGTTCAAAACATAAATATATCATTCAATGTCGGTCTTTCCCAAAATAGTTTTGGGGAGATTCATAAAATATCCCCCACGAATAATTATTACGTGTAATCTTTCGACTCGTACAACCTGCCAATTCTTTGGTCTAGGATATGTTGGAGTTCTTATAAACCCTTATCGTGTTTGATTTTGTAAACTGTTATTTAGATGAAATAATATCAACCTTATGTACTACTCTTAAGTACATGACCTTATAGAAAGAAACTAACCCAACTTCACTCACAATTAACTGTACATTATCTGACAAAATTCGATTACTCCTTATCGTTGCATCATTATGTATCACATGGAAGAATGACTTTTGGGATTGAATCTTAATTCACTTTTAGGTACGTCCAAAACTCTTTCCAAAATACTCACTCATTCGATAAAATCAATTCATATATATCGCACGTTATTTTATTTACTTCTATTTTATATTCTATGAATTTACCATAGATATACTACATGTGTATCAAATATACATGTCCATGTCGGTAATAAATCATCAGTGAATGTGACGAAGTACAGGGAACAGTTTTGATATTAATAGACTTATGTTTTCATACATCTATATGTATCAATCCGAAGAGTTCATCAACTCTTATTATGCTCCCACTGATTGGGTGCATAGCCCTTAATTGTTTAAGGTATAATTAACCATTATGATATGACTTGTAATCATATAATAAAATTATTTCTCAAAGCTACGAATTAGTCTATAATTCCAAATAATTGTAAACAATTTAGATACTTATGTATTTTCTAATGCATCAATTTTATTATGAAGACAAATACCACATTATAGTTTTATTTCATAACGAATATTCATATTGAAATATAGCTATGTCTAATTTTCAGTCGATATCGAATAATAGCCATTATTTCATAAATAATGTTCAGTACGTTTTATGAAAATAATTTTCATAATTTGATGCAAAAATAAGTGCTATATTTCATGCTTCTATTATTTTCGCCATTACTATAATAGCGTACTAAATTCAGAGGTCCATCATTCACTTAATATATTATTTCATATACTATAACTAGTTTACCATGGAGAGTTCTTTAATCAAATATCTGACTCAAAGAAACAAATCTCATAGAAAAAAGAATTTCTATAGGCAAATACATTTCAGAATAGAAATCATATTTCTTATTCCAATGTTAAATATCGATCACTATTATTACAATTCTCGTTTCCGCTGTTTCTTTTTGAAGTAGAAATGACTATTCACTCTCTTCATCCCAACTGTACCTTAAATCATATCTACTCTTGTACATCCATAATTCTTTAAAAATGGTCAAACCATTCAAAAGAAGACCCTTACTACAATATCATAACGAACTCTTTACAAAAGTGCATTCGGTTATCCTTATCTTTTAAGGACGTGAGATATGTTATGCTTTACATAAACTTATCAAGCTGACATTTCAATGATCATGTTCTTAGATCTAGATTGTAATTTTGGTCAAGTACTATATTTAACACAATATGATCCTTTTGTAATCAATCAAATTAAATACTCAATCTCGCACTAAGGTTTATTTGGTTTTTCGAATGAACTAATTTCATCGAAATATTGTATGTTACAAACTTTAACCATTCACCATATAACATTTATATATGATTATATATGGATCAAATATTCATAATCTTTTATTGCTTTTAGAGCTCGAAACTCACAGAATGCAACACATGGTCTCGATCAAATAAATGCGTAAGTGACCAAACTACGAATGCATTTAGTAGTTGGAAAATCAGGCACTTGCATGGGTGTTGAAATGGTAACATGCAATAGTCTTTTATTGGTAAGTATATGTCATATTTCTACTTGTTAATCTTCAATTCATTTGTATATCTTAATTGATAAAC
Source organism: Allium cepa (assembly GCA_030765085.1). Taxonomy (NCBI): domain Eukaryota; kingdom Viridiplantae; phylum Streptophyta; class Magnoliopsida; order Asparagales; family Amaryllidaceae; genus Allium; species Allium cepa. The sequence continues at coordinate 213,254,557 of CM060934.1, forward strand.
ATTTTATCAGTCTTATTAAACTCAAAAATTTATCACTATAGATATTATAGCGTTATATAGCATATGTTCTTACAATATTAGAAAGGTTAAATATTATCATTTCATTTTTCTAATAAAACCCCACTAGTCTTTTATGTTTCTCCATACCCTAATGTGAAACATAAAGTCTTTCGACTTTATTGCTAGGTGTTAGGACTCATCTGTCTTGGTATTTTAACCTTGAGTTTGTTCAAAAATTCATAGGCCCACAAATGATGGATAACTTCTTATTAGTTGTATCACATACAACTCATACCCATATTTCTTTGTCCTAATCTCATTTCGACCTTGAGTTTGCTCAACAAATCAAAAGAGACTATTCAATTATACCTATCATATCGTAATGACCAAAGTATATTGTAGGTACCTTGAGTTTTCTCAACAAAAACATATAGTTATTTTACCTCGTCTATTCAATATATTAATAATGCTACACATCACATTCCTAGCTTGAGTTTACTCAACAACTAATGAATATGCAAGTATTATATATATAATAGAGGACAATAATATATTAAAGATTTATAATCTTCAATATACAAAAACACGTATACATATTGAGTGATATCAACTTATGAATAATGTATTTCTTATGAAATACTCTCGTGATTCAAGTGTCGGACCCATCAGAAATCACGGTATACATACATTTACATATTTATTTATTTATCCCCTAAGTCTATTTGGGTTTCTTTAATGTTCCAACTTTACTTTATACATTCATATCATATAAGTTTTAATATTATATAACTTTTATATTTCATATCACTTATTTAATAGTCTTATATATATAATAATGAATTTTTAATTAATAAACTCTTTAATTAATTTAGTATTCCAATACGACTTTTATACTGGACATATATACTATTACATTTATATTGTATACTTAACCTTTATAGTGTAACACATATATTTTATATATTTGCATTTTTATTTAATTAATTAACCTTTGACTAATTTATTTAATTAAACCATTTTTATTAAATTATATTAATCTCGAAAATTTATCTCATATACATACATGTATACTAATTTATCTTAAACACTTTAAAATAACATAACATATATCGACATATATAATACATGCATATGTGTATCAATCAACTAACTCATTTAATTTATTTATTTCATTAATCTTATTAATAATTTAAATTTAAAAATTAATATTTAAATAGTTTCAAATATTTTGAACTGTTCATTACATTTTCAAACATTTTGAAAATTTATGTTATATTATAAACTTTTATAATAAACATGTTTTTATTTTAAATTTAAAACCTTGCCTTTATTTTCAAAACCATTTTGAAAAATTAGCCCAAAACCTAATTCAAATTGGGCCTTTTCTATTAGTGACAACCTTTGGGCTTATTTCACCTTTTAGGCCAAGTAGGTAATTGGGTAGAACACTATAACAACCCAAGATTTTGCAAATATTTTTTTAAATAGATTTTTATTTCAAAATTTTATTTTCAAAACATTTTTTTAAAGTATAGTGAAATTTTCTAATGTTAGCTATATTTTGTTTACAATTTTTAGTTCTAGTTTTCATTAAATAAAGTATTTTCTTTATTTATTTTCTATTTTTCCTAAAAATATTTATTTATTTTCATTTCTACTTTATTTTTTTATTTACTTGATTTTTTAATTGTTTATATTGAATTAATAGATTTGGAAATTCAAAGAGACAAAAGCTTTTAAACTTGTGACTTTTCTTCTTCTTCTCTCTTCATTGCCTAGCCGTTAATTTCTCCTTGGTATAGCCGTGTATTTTATTTCTTTTCATGTGAAAAACTTTCTCATCTCATCATCATTTTCGGCCATCTCATTTCTGAAAAAAATGTAAGCGATGGCTTCCTTCTCTCTTCTCTTTTTCTTCTTCTTTTTATTGATTTTTGTCTTCTCCTCTCTCTAGTTTTGCTCGGCCATAACTACCATCATCTCCTCCGACCACCACCATCATCTCCTCCTCATCATCCACGGCCTACAACCACTCCTTTTCCTCTGTCCAGACCTGGCCGTGATCATCTATGGAGCTTCCACCACAAAAACTTTGCAAGAACTCCAAAACAATGCCTAGCCGAGCCATATTCCACCATCACCTTCATGTTTAGCCTCGGCCACCACCTCAAACACCGCCACCACTTGCTGCCATGACCTCTAGCCATCACATCAGCCCCTGACCTGACCTATAGTGACCATGGCTGAGCCTATATTGCACCAAAACTCCTCCTTTGGCCTTGACTCTTTGCATTCCTTATTTTGCAACTCCTTTCTCTTCACATTCCCTAGCCTAGCCATGCCTAAATGATCCATACCCGAGCCTTACCTCAAAGAAAACATTATGGCCGAGCAAAGTAGAGTAATGGTCGAGCCTCTTTATGATGTGGCCAAGCACACCTGTGTGGTTAAGCCATGTATTCATTTGTTGATTCTAATTTCCAATTGTTTCAATTTAAATTTTGTGTTGAATATATATTTATATTTTCTTTGTTTTATTTGTGTATACAAGATCTAAATATTGGTTCTCTCCCCACTTGAAATCTAAAGTCGTGCTATCGTGCTTTCTGGAATTTATTCGTGCAGTTTGATTTGCTAACTCCAGCTTGAAAAGGTGAGTTATTCACGCTTGACATTCATACTTATAAAATTGTGAAACGACAATAAGTGAATGTGTAGAATTGTTATATCATATTATACCTGCCTATGATATGAATTATATGATGTTAAACTCTGCTATAAACCTATCACATCATCTGATATTGTTATAGTTTGCTATATTATGTATTTTATTATGTTTCTCATACTGCAAGTTCCCTGTAGAATAGAATCACTATGAGTTGAAATGATACATACCCAAACGAACTTTAGAATAGGGAAAAATCGTTATGGGTTGAAATGATAGGCTTGAGTGATTTTAATTTATTTTATTTAACTTGGGATTGCGGGTTTGAAATGATAGAACCTGAATTTTTCTTTGTAAATTGCGGATTGAAATGTTATATTATCTGTATCACTTGACCTAGGTTAGAAAATACTATACAGACCCGTGGTTATTTTATAACTTCTCTGAAAATTTTTAGTATCTTTAAAATGTAAATTTATGATAATTTGATTTAAATTGAATTTAATTTTTTTTAAAGGTTAGTGATTTGATTTTTCTATAAGTGAAAAATGTTAAATAAATGAACAGTTAAATTGTAATTTGAAATATAACTTAACTTTGAAAATTTGAGATTTGGTTTTAAAAATGAAGTTTAAGTTAAGTTAATAAAATGGAAATTAATTTTTATTCTTGAAATGGAAATAAAAATTTAAGTGTTAAGTAAAATGAAAAATGCAAAGAATAGGATAATTATACCCTTGGATTTAATAAGTGAATTTCTGGAATATTTGACTTTATTTATAAAATTTTACTTTATAAAATCATAAGTTAAAGGGTATTTAAATGAACGTTTTTGAATGGAAAAATATGATTTTTATAAGTTAAAATGGTTTAAATCGAAGTTTATTTGTTTCTGAAATTTTATTATAAATCTGGAAATTGAATTATTAGCACTTCAGAAATGCTATCATTTCTGAAACTAACTTAAAATCTGAAGTAAAGGATAGTGCAGCACTTGTAAGTGCTGTGGTTGCTGCAAATAAACTATGGCTGAAATTTAACTAAGAGATACTTCAACACTTGGTAAGTGCTGTAGTTGTAGAAAGAAAACTAAAATCTGAAACTAATAAAAGGGCTACAGTAGCACTTGATAAGTGCTGCAGTTGGCTGAAATGAAGATTTTCAAGTGTAATTGAACTGCTACTGCAGTTTTGTAAATGCTGTCTTTGCTGAATTGAACTAAATTGTTTTCAAATGTAATTGAACTGCTACAGCAGTTTTGTAAATATTGTCTTTGTTGAATTGAATTATTTTCAAATATAACTTACCGCAGCATTTTCTAAGTGCTGTGAAAAGCTGAAATTTTAATGTTTTGTAGTATTTAACTGAATAAATGAGCTCAGAAAAGGCCAAATGTTTAGGAATTGAATATTTGATTTGAAAGTATAATGACTTCACTTTTAAATGTTTTAAAAGGATTATTTTGATTAAAATATAAACCATTTTTGAAATGTATAACCACGGGTTATAATAACGATTGGTTGTTAAAGATCGGGATCAGATATGGACATACTCTCCGTCGCTACCGAAAATCGCTTTAACAACTGTGTACGCGGTGGAGTTTCCAGAATGAAGTAGGATGGTGGCGACAATCCTATTGAGGTATGAACATGGACCCGACTCCCATGAGTTGGTTTAAGGTGGCTAAAATAGGAGCGATCGATAGGCCAAGTAAGGTAGCTCCTCCGATCGACACACTTCTTCGATACCATTCTATTACTTTGTGATTGATTGGGGTACCCTCTTTGATGTTTGGAGTGTGGCTCGAGATGGCCGGTAGTGGCCGCTATGCGTTACCACCAGCCCGAAAGCGTAATCGGTATATCTAGCCTAGCATTGCATAGTTATGCCATGTCACCTACCATAGCGATCTTTACTACGAATTTGGTTTTCTCCCGTAGCCCATGGAGTATTTAGGGTAGCCTTCCGATCTGGAGGTATGCTGATACTGGATGGACTACTAGGACTATTACGTGTTAATGGCTATATGGGTAACCCCTTAACGCTATTAAAAAGTAAGTTTATCTTACTGTTAGACATTATTATAATAGCGAAATATTACTACATAGCAAATAGTTTAACAGATCCTTAGAGGATGGGCGGTCCCAAGCATCCTTTAAGTTACTTGTACATTTATTACAGTTCACTTGAGTTGGTTTACATTGTGTAAGTATGTATGTCCTGACTCGAGTGTTTGTGTTTTATTTACACTCGGGTCAGCCTGAGCATTCACAACTTTGGATTTCACTTTCTGGAGCTAGGAATCGCTGGAGATTATCTGATTATCTACTTTTCTAGTTTTATCTATTTTAGTTTCATTTGTTCTATTTCAGCTCTTGTATTAGTGGACTTCTATGTATTTGGCATTTCTATTGTATTGTTTTCAGACGATATTATGTGTTTGTTTGAGACTTTATTATAGTAGCTTCATGAACTACTATGGTATTTTATCTTCCGCTGCGAGTTATTCTGATATTTCTGTGTCTGTGATTCTGGGATTGATTTTTATTGCTCCAAATTTTTATTACAATTTGTTATTTTGAATTATTCAAGTCCGACATGTGTGGATTATTGTCGATTTGAATGATCCAAAATAGTGGGTCGTTACAGACACAGTATTTGATTACCGAATCCCAATCCTAAATATTACCTTTCTAGACATTGTACTTAGTGTACATGCTTAATTCGTTAGCCCTAACATGACTAATTTAGACCGAATTTAAAAAATTTACCCTATTGGATCTTTATTGAGCCTATAAATTCTAATTCATTTAGAGTATTCCTAAATTTAGTTTAAATAAGATAATGTATTTTATTTAAATCTATAAATTGTAGTTTAAAATTTATTTGATTTTGGTTTTAGTTAATATATATATATATACATGAGTCATATATATATATATATATATTTGTACGTGTATGTGCATGCATGTGTAACATAGTAATCTGTGCAAGGTATAACATGCCCGTTTATAGATGCTGGGAATTATATCGCAACAGACATATTAGCTCATTTTATATGTATTGTATGTTGTCAAATATGTGCATGTACATATAGTTATAAATTATAAATGTTATATATATACATCTATGCATGTATACATATAAAAGTAAATATACGTAAATATATTCCATTATTAAAATATTATAGAAAAATATATTTATGTAAAATACATGTTATTTTATAAGTAAAAATTAATGTATATACACATACACATACACATACATACATACATACATACATACATACATACATACATACATACATACATACATACATATATGATAAAACTATATTTTAATATGAATTAAAATAAACTATTTATTAATTTTATATGTATGTACATGTGTACATATATACAAAGCTAGTCAATATAATAATTAATAGTAAATTAATTTATAATATAATACACACACATACATAAATATAAAAATAAATATGAGTATAAATATATATATATTATATATATAAACAAAATAATTTTTTTCCGTTTGAAAATATCATAGATTTAAAGTTAATATGATTTTTGTATTCTATTAGGCATATATGATGAATTAATGACTATTTTCGATCCTTAATTAATTAATGCAGAATAATTATATAATAAAAATTCAAAATTTCAATTTCCAAAAAATCTATTATTATACTTTAGGTGTCACGAAAAATTTCCGTAATTTGAGGAATTAAAATTATAATTTTATTAGTTACTTAACGTGCGATTGAAGTTAAAATAATTTTTAAAAATATAAAATAAAGTCTAAATTTATTATTTTTTTTGTGCTAGCATCTGGCATCTTGAGTTAATTTTAAAAACTATAAAATTGAATTTTAAAAAAAGATTATTTTATACAAATTTACTAAATCAAGGACTCAATAAATATTGATAATAAATATATAATAATAAAATAAAAATTATTTTCAGTACTTATAATCCATAATAAACATAAACATGTGTAAGAAAAATTTGGATCAATTTTATATGGTAGATATAAACATATGTGCTTTAATATAAATTGTACATGAGGACTGATACACAAATTAATATTTTGTACAAATATAAAACTAGTGTAAAATAAAACAAAAAATTTGTTCAACTTATAGTATCATTTTATAAACAAATTACGAATATAAACATTAAATTTTATATACATATCCGATCTCCATTGTGACAACATAATTACATATAAAATCTCACTCAACTAATGCAATAACCATGATATGTAAATACTACATGCATATATGATTAACAGATTATAAAACATGATAATCTATTATATATATATATGTGTGTGTGTGTGTGTGTGTGTGTGTGTGTGTATGTATATGTAGATAAATGTTACCTACTACGAATGCCCTCAAGTCCACGTTGAAATAGTGAATTCTCTTTCTCCAATTGTTCTTGATCGGTCAGATTACTAGTTTGGAATTAGCGACCTTTTACTATTGAATAGTTTTGTTTTAACTTGAATTTGATTTGAGAATTTTGGTTTCGGCAGCAGTAAGAAGGTAATGGCGGCCATAATTTAGAAGATGGAGGCGGCTCAAAATCTATCATTTAGTGAGGGTTAGTGAGGCATTTTATAATGTTTATGAGAGAGAGAGAGAAAAAAGGATCATATTTATCATTTTTCTTTCATAATTTCCTCCATCTGTTTTAAACACTAATTGCCTCCATTTTTGGTCGTCCTTATCATATAATTGTAACCAAATATCTCTTCCAAATCTATGGATTAATACCCCATTTAAGCCCAAACAAATATGTAATAAAATCTAATTTAATTTCTTATCGATATCTCATATTGATTGACATATTTATAACTATTATAAATATATATACATAATATTTTTTCTTAAATTATATTCAATTTTATAACTAATATTTCATAAACATTAATTAATTTAAATAACTTATCATATTTATAAACTAATTAAAACATTTGGTCTATAGAGAATTAATCATTTCGATTGTGTTACTCTTGGGTGTAAATTCGATCAGGATTAACATCAAACTATTCAAATATTAACATTCACATATCACTTAGCAGGTCGTGTGATATTACAGCTAAATTCATCACTTACTCAGCTTCGGTAGAATTCAATTTTAGTTTAATAAGCATTGCCATATTATAACATTAATTTACACCAATTCTCTTCGTCAAAACTATATCATTTTGGACTTATGGAATTTGGTAATGGTCAAAAATCCAACATCGTCCATGTTACACCCATTCTTACCATGAACAACAATAAAAAGAAACAAATAGTGCTTGAAGTCAAGAAAGCTATTCTCATAGCAATAGGGTTGATGTAACGACTCGGATTTTCCATCATTTGACTTTGAATATTTAAATGGATTTAAATGTTGAATTTGGAATAAATTGATGTTTGAATATGAAGGTTTGGTTGAAGTTATAAAATGAAATTAAATTTCAAATATACTGATTTATCGTAATACGGAAATGGTAAATAATTGAGAATTTGAGTCGAATATGAACTGAAATGTTTCTAATGTTGATATAAATTCTATTTGAATTAGAATTGAGTTAATAAGTTTTAAAACTGAAATTTCAAGTGATTTCCTAAATTTTAAATCGTCGATTTAATCGACGCGTTAAAATAGCGATCTGTGGCACAGTCTCGAAATTCGACGAAACTAGTTCCATTGGACCCATAATAGTGAATTATTATCGAATTTCAATTTCGTAGCATTTGGTTTCACTATTTGGTCGTGCGATCATAAAATGCTTAGAATATTTAAATAGTTGATTTAAAAACTATCTTCCACATACTATCGAATTAGGCTTCGTAACTTGTTCCATTGTGTTCGAAATAGTAGTATAACATTAGGGACGCCAGGCAGCACGCCTCGATAGGAGATCAGGATTTTAAGTTATTTTTAATGAGATATTTTGGAAATTTTATAACTAATAAAATTGGATAGTCAAACTAGTCAAATATTACAACCATATTCGAGAAGGTTTGCCTGGTTTTAATAGCATATATCTAATCATTTCATCCTTTATCTTTTTTCTCAAATTCAAAGCTATAAACGAAATCGAAAATCATCAGAGATAAAAAAACATGAAAATTAAAAAGGAAGAAATCGAAATCGATTTCGATGAAATCGAGGGAGCCTAGAGGAGGAGGCAACGGCCAGGAGCTCTTGAACTATCATGTTAGGATTGGGCATTGTGCTAGGGGCTGCTCGAAGAGGTGATGTCATCGTTTGTGGGGGCTTCGACTGGATGTGAGGCAGTGGGGTTCGAACTACTCCAAGGGTGGCGAGAGTTGGTTGAGGTCTAGGGTTTCTATGTGGCGATGTCATTGTCGCATTTTACAAAGGGTCGTTTCGAGCAGATGTCGTGCATTTTTGGGTGGAAGCTAGAGTACCCCATGCGAACTGCGAGGTGAAGGAGACTTCGGGTTTCAATTCATGGATACTGGAAGATAGGAATTGGTTGTAGGATTGATGGCGAGGATGTGGTGGTCGTTAGTCGACCGGTGGTGGAGAGTAGGGGTCATCGATCGGAAAAAGGGGAATGGTTATCTTGACGGGCGAGCAGTTTATCATGAAAGAAGGTAATGAAATCAATTTTAATTAAATTTAATAAAAATATAGTTGGCGAGCAATTAGTTTGAATTAATAAATTAGCTGATTAAATTTAATTAAAAGTGAAATCGTTAATTTATATAAATTTGAAATTTGCCTATACGAGGTTTAAATCGAACGGGATCAGCCCTTTGGATTTGTAGCTACAGAATCCACGGAATGAAATCAAAATTAGAACGGATTGCTATTAAAAATAAAGGTGAGTAAATCTCACTCTTTTTGGATTGATGGAATTAATTTATCATAATTAAAATAATTATTGGATGCTTGGATGAATTTATAAATTATTATCAGTTTGGATGTTATAATATTATAGTAGTAGTACATATATTAGTAGTTGGATATATTTTCCACCATTGGAGCGGATGAGACCTTATGCGCCCCGCGTAATAGTGGATGACCCTATGTATCGCGATATCTCCCTCGAAGTGGGATTGGCATTTTATGTTGTATTAACATATGTGGATGTAGGTAAAACAGGTTAGAGGGATCCAACTGGATTCCTCAAATATATATATATATATATATATATTGTTTTCATATATACTGATATATGATGTGAATTAATAATCTGTTATGGATTGCGGTGCGATTGTTTTATTGGATGTTATAGTAGAACTGGCCTAACTTTTGGTATTTTCCAATACCATAAATATTATTTTTGGAATTTGAAAGGATTTAAAAGGAGATTTTGAATATAAAAATATTTATATCAAAATTTGGATTATGTTTAAAGAAACAGATTTGGATAAAAACAATAATTGATTTTGGGTTGTATTTAACTATTCGTAAAAATATTTTAGATGGAGGTTTTAAAATAATTTATATAGAGGATTTTTAAGTGATATTTCTGGAAAATAGGAAAAGGAGTGGAAATCGATATTTTAAATAGATCAGTGAAATAAATGGAATCAATTAAGAAATGGATATAAAAATAAGATTTTATAATTGGAATTAGTTTTATAAATAAGTGAAACTCAAAGGAATTTATAAATTTATAAATGATGTTTATAAATAAGGGAAAATGAAATCAATTGATAAATTCGAATATAATTTCATATGGTGAATTTATATCGAGATATGAAAAAATTGGTTTTTGGGGAAAAATAGCGAATTCTATTTTTGAAGTGAGAATGGTTAGGGAATCGAAATGAAACTAATGTGCTATAAATCAAGAGGGATTTATAAATTATATTGGTTATTGAAATTTTAAAAATATAATTTTATCAACTAGTTAAGTTTTATTTTTAAAGGGGAAATTTTATTTATTAAATTATATAATTTAAAGCTGTTTTAGTATTGAAATACTTTGAAAAAAATGGATTTTTCAATTATTAATATTTATTGGAATGAATTCACATTTTTAAAATAAGCTTTGTTTATCAATTGGTTTTATTTAAAAATTAATTGGAAATGTGTTATGATGTTTTATTTAGTCTGTTTCAATATTTTAAATCATTACTTAAACATCTTTTAAAAATAAATTATTATTTTTAAAATTACTTATGATTATATATAGAGTTTTGGAAAGATTGAAATTTATTTATAAAGTCACTCGAGATTTGGAAATAGGTTTACTTAATGGATATGGTTTTAATAGAGAAATCTTGTAAAGAATTATAGAAATGAAGTAAGCTCACAAAAGGCGGAAATAAGAGAATTTCAAAAAATGAATTAGGATTCATAAAAGAGGTTAGAAATGGTAGTTGAAATTATAGACAAGTGAAATCGACTTGAAAAATTTAAAAGGAAGTTAATTAATGAATTCTGAAAACTTATAAAATTCATTAGAAGCAAGTTAAGAAATTTACAAGTAAAAATTTGTAAAGAATTTTGAGAAAATGGAAATAAATGGAATATTTTCCTAAGTGTTGGAAATAAAATAATTTTTAAGGAAAGTAAACTCATAAACATTTCTATGTATTGACTGGAAGGATTTGAAATATTTTGACTACGAGATTATAATTATAGAAATATTTTCAAAGGGTTGAATTATAAATGGAATCGGAAGAATATATTTCTATGTATTGAGATTGTTTGAAATTATCCTGTTATGGATATAAATATTTGAAATTATTTTTGAATATTGAAATATTGAAGGAGATGAATATATATCTTTGTAAAGATATTTTGAAATGAATGTTTTTTGAAAAATTTATAAATAAGGCCTAGTGACTGCTTATGGATGTTATTTGATAGTTAAATAACCAACTATCAAATTTGACCAAATTTGTTTATCGTTTCGAAGAGACCGGGATTAGATCTAATTATCCAAAAACCACTTCGATTCGGTTTGTGCGTACGAATTGTATTATCTCAAAGATAATGGAGATGTTAATCTCGAAGGAGATTCAGTTTGTCCAGACCCAGGGCAACTTGCGTGGATAAATGCTATCATTGCATTGCTTGCCTGGAAGGCAGTGTTAGCATTCCAAGTATGAATGTTATTCTAAAAGGTAAACGTAGCCTCAAGCCTCATCAATCGGGAAATGACCAAAACAGGGCATGCAGCAGGGCTAAGTGGGTCGCACCTAAGTAGGGTATGTTATCACCTTTCTAGATACCCATGGATATATTATTTTTATTATGGATATGGCTGTGCATGGAAAAGAGAGCTCTCAATATGGGCGGGAACGCCCGGGTGATAACATATTCGGTACTAGTAGTTAAGTGCCAGGCTGGTCCTGTGTGGTAGGGTACAAGATGTTTTTGTTAGACTTGGGTGCATTGTTCTAGAGATGCACTCATCAGAGGAAGTTCATTACATGGTCATAGTATGGAATTCCATATCCACTACGAGCCTCTACGGTTTTGATTGTATACCAAATATTGCTGAAACGCAAGATGCAGGCATTTAAGCTAATTCATTTTCTATAGACACTATTATAATATAAGATGATTTTGATATAAAATGTTTTGGTCATTGTAAGGTGAAAACCCGTCGTGTTTATGTGTGATGTGGTCTTACGAGATACTTTTGTTTTCAAAGGAATTTGTAAAGGTAATAATTCTAATTGAGCGTGTTTTCTCACGCTTGTTTTCCAGACTGACTCGTGTGTAATTTTATTATAATGCTCGGGTCAGACCAAGTATTACAGATTCAGGTTAGGATTCTATGGAGCTCAGGAGACGAGCTGAAGGATTTTAGATGTATATAAATGTTTAGTATCTGTAAGGATAATGTATTATAACTGTCCATGTTGATTGTTGATCATTGTACTCTGATGATTGTGTGTGTGTGTGTGTATATATATACAGCTGCAGTTTCTTTTGTATAAAATATGTTATTATATATTATATTTTGTTCTGCTGTGATTGTGAAATTTTGTGTTGTTGTTCCTATTTTCTTCTATCTCTTTCTTCTTCTTTACCCTAACTATTCGCTCTTTCGTATAATTTGGGTTGAGCAAGTGCGAATTATTGTCAAGTCAAAGGGTACGGAATGGCGGATCACTACATTTGGTATCAGAGCTGAAGGTTAAGTGAGAATCTTGGCTTTGGTGGGGAATACTCATTAGAGATAGGGTCAGTAGTACCTAGAATGAGTTTGAGTGTATTAATAGATATAAGCGCGTATTTGTTACTGAATATAAACTGTTTTTTATTGTGTTGATTTATCTGTTGAGTGGCATATAAATTCTGGTCGAGTAGTGGGATGCCACTAAATCGATAGGAATTTCTAAACACTTGAACTAGGTAAACTGACACAATATTATTTTGAAGCGGGTAAATGAAATAATTTTACCCAAACTATATTTTGATATGAAAGAAATGATTTTCTAAAGATTATTGCAGTATATCGATGTGTTTGGATATTATTATTATAATAAAAAAAGATTATAAAACTAAAATGGCTATATATATTACCAAATGAAAAATTGATAAGTATGAATTATACAAGTGAATTATAATTAAAATGGATTCAAACTCGAAATTCAGAAATTTAAATCCTGAAAGGTTGGGAAATTTTTCCGAAGTGATGTGAAAATAAAATAGCATTATTTTTGGAAAAATTATTTTAAATTGGATTTGAAAAAAAAATGTATTTGAAGGTGATAAAGCACTGAACTCACTATAGTCGCTGGAAAATAATTCTGGTGATAACTACGCAGCATCATTAGTATTCATTATCGAGTTTCTAAGTGACAGATTGCTACCGTAATAATTTGACAGGGAAATTTTTGTTTGGAAAACAAGTGTTGTTTTGGAAATTCTGAAGGGAATTTATTTTGGATGAAAACCAGGTTTGGTCTAAATTTAAAGAGTGTGATTTGGGATACTTGTGATTTCCAAATGATTAAATAAAAGAAACTGGGTGTTTGAATTCTGGAATTTGAATTTTGGGAATTAATAATTTAAATCAAGTAGGTTTAAATGGATTGAACAAATTGAAAATTTACTCAAGCTAAGTTAAATAAGTTTGGAAATCTCAATATGAAATTAAAATTTAACTTATGCAAGTTAAATAAATTAAATTTGTAAAAGGAAATTGTATGGATTTGAATTTAATTTAAGTTAAGTTAAATAAAAAATTAGATTAGAACAGAAATGATATCAAATAGAATTGAATATAAAATTTGAATTACAAGATTGATATCTAACTATAAGTGATAGTTATTAAAGTGGAACTTAAATTAAATAGGATTGGATTTGTAATTGTGATGACTTAATGAAATGAATGTAGACTTGAGTTATGGAAATCTAATGAATGGTGAATCAAATTAAATTTATTAAAAATGGAGCATAAACTCAAGCATAGAAATTTTGAAAATGCATGAAGTAAGTGTATAATTTACAGATTAGAAAAATGGAATGGTAAAACAAAACATAAAAATGGTTTAAAATTTTCGTGAAAGAATAAAAATCCAAACTTAAGTTATATGGTGAGTTTGTGTAACGACCCGGATTTTTAGACGTTGAATTTGGAATATTTAAATGGTTTTAAATATTCAATTTGAATTATAAATTTATTTCTGAATATGGAAGAGTTGGTTTTTATTTATAGAAATAGATTCAGAGTTTAAATATAACAATTTATTAAATAAATTAATTGTTGAATTTTATAATTAAATATTGGGTGTAAATAGTGAATCTTGGGTTTTAAGCCTGTTAAAAATAAGTTAAACTCTTGTAAAATTTATATTAATAATACTGAAGACAATGCAAGTTTTAAAATTGAATTTGGAAGTGATCTGTTCAGTTTTTAAAAGATATATCGTTTAAATTGACATTTAAAATAGCTGTCCGAGACATAGTCTTGGATTTCGACGAAACTAGTTTCATTGGATTCGTAATATTATATTATTATCGAATTTCGAATTTCGTAGCGTTTGGAGTTATCGTATAGCCGTATGCGATATAAACGCGCTGAAATTTATATCGACTTCAATAAAATAATTGGATCCAAAAAGCTATCTTCTCCATACGATCGAATTAGGACTCGAAACCTTTTCCATTGCGTTCAAAATAGTGGTATAACATTATAAACACCTAGCGACACGCCTCGATAGGAGGTCAAGATTTTAAGCTGTGAATTCAATTCAGTTTAAATTTAAATTTAAATTTAAAAATAATATATACTTTGACTGGTCAAATAAAACTTAACATCAGTGCCTTTTGGTTTCACCTCACAACTACTGTAGCCTTTTTTCCCCAATATGCCACCATTGTATCTTGTCTCCTTCCCTCCTCTTTTAAAATGCACGAGAACATATTCATTTCAAAATCAAAAAAATAACAAAGCGACAACAATGACAGATAAATCAATTGCATATTCATCTTTTTTCTTTCCATTCACGAAAATCACTTCCTCCCCAATTTTTAATTTACAAAGTTGTATCTTCTTCTGATGTTTATCTGCTTCAAATCGAATTTGAAAATCAGCAGTTCAAAAAAAAGTAAAAGTAATGGCCGGAATCATATTTCCTTTCTTATATCCCAAAATCAATTCGTTCAAAAACACAAATAGAAAATCAAAGCGGCTCGAGTATATTCCATTCTACGACATAATCGCGATCACTAGGCAAGGCAGGTTAGAGAAGTAAGGTGAAAGTCGCGACTGCGACTCAGGGTGGCTCAAGTGGATCTCAATAATGGAGGCGAAGGCGCGAACTAGGGCTTGGATTCGCTCGAGACTTTGTAATTCGAACGTGGTGATGGAGAAGGGGATGCAAGTGACCTAGGCATGTGTGGCAGCACTTCGAGATGGTGTCGCAGTTCTACAATGGGGGTCGCGTAGTTCGGCAAGGTCGAAGGCGGCGTGGTGGGGTTTTTCGCAGGGGAAAGGGGCGGTCGCATTTGGGGACAGGGTTCTGGGGAGCTCATCGAGGTGGTGCTAGTGAAGGTATTGGATATTCTTATTTTTATCAATTTAAATATATATGTATGTATATATGCATATAGGTTAGAAAACAGAAAGAGGAGAAATTATAATCAACAGTAAGCTAAAGTTTTGTTTTAAAAGGAAAAAAAAAGTTTTTACAACAAAGTAACTTGATCTGTTGAGCAGTTTGTTTAAAATATTGAATTAACCTTGATTTAATTTTAATATAAATACATAAAAGAGAAATTATTATAGATTTTGGGAAAATATAAGAATTTATATAAAATAGATTTTATGAAATCTATACAGAAAATTTTTATGAGTATATATATAGGTAGTTTTCAAGCGAAAAATAAATATACATATACCTATTTTAATTTGCTAGTTTATTTTAAAAAATGGTTTGGTGAAAAATGGTTTAACTAACTTATTTAATTATCTTAGTTACTAAAAGATCTTTAAAAGTGAAAATTAGTTTAAGATTTAATCATTTGTTTAAATTAAATTTATCAAACGGTAATTGATTGTTCGATTTATTTCGAATATAAATAAACCGTATAAATGTTTATGCAAGGTCTAAATTCTTGAGGAAAACAAGGCGAGATGATCAGATTGCAAATTAAAAATCAAAGGTGATATTTTCTCATTCGTTCGGATTACCCGATTAAAATTTAAATGTTAAATTTAAATTATTGGATGTGCTTGGTTGAATGGTAATAATTACCTGCTGGATGATAGTATATATGTATAGTAGTATATATATTAGTATTGGAGTGATTGATATTCCTGCATTATATAGCTGATGAGACCCTATGCGCCCCGCATAATAGCTGATGACCCTTATACCGTGATATCCCCCACGAAGTGGGATTGGTATTTTATTTGTTGAGTAACATCTATGGATGCAGGAAAACAGGTTGGAGGGATCCAACTAGATTCCTCAAAGTTATTTATTATTCATATATATATATATATATATATATATATGTTGATATATGATATGATGGACAAATTGATATGGTTGGTGTTAATCGAATCATTAAATGTAAAATGGCATTGGAATTTAAAATGGGCATTTTAAATACCGGAAATAATTAAATTGAAGAGGTTTAAAAGGAAATTTGGAAGAAATTAATTATATTGAGATTTGGATTTATTCTAAAGGGAATTAAGTGGAATAAAAATATATTAAATAATTGGGGTTATTCTTAACTATTGGGAAATTGGTTTAAGAGAGATTTGAAATTAAAATGGAATTTTATTAAGGAATAAAAGTTTAAAAATGGAATTTTAAATAAAAATTGTTTATATAAATAAATGGAAAACTTAGGGGAGTTTATAAATTTATAAATGGGGTTTGTAATGAGATAGAAAGATATAAGTGGATATGTTTTAAAAATACAAGTTAATGGTGAGAACTTATATCGATAAATTGAAATAACTTTGAAAAGGAAATAGTGGGGTATATTTCGACCATGAGAGTGTTGAATATGGTCGACGTGATATGAATTGAGAGGGATTTATGAATTGAATTGGTGAATATTAGATTTCTAAAAATAGACTTTGTTGAGTATGCAAAAAATTATTTTAAATTTACTATACTATATAATTTTTATAAAACTATTATTGGACGTAGAATATTCCAAAGTTAATTATTATTTATTAATAGTTGGATATGAATTTTTATATTGATAATTAGTTTTACCTTAAACCATATTTTGAAAATATAACCATTTTTTCCTATTTTATAGTTCTATATGTTTTTAAATGTTTTTAAAAATTTAATTACAAATCCTCTTGAGATGGGAAGCTAAGTTTAGCAAAATCAAATAAGATTTTAGAAGAAGATCTTATAGCGGTTTATAAGATCTTAAATAAATTACTAAGGTAAAGACAAGTGAATTTCGAAGGTGAAATAAAATTCATAAGGAAGTAGAAGTGAAACTGGGATCTGTAGATTTCGTGTGAAATGGGTTGAAAATTTACAAATAAAATAGTAAATGATTTTAGGAAAAGAAATGGGAGATAAGGGAATATTTTCAAAGTATTAAGCAACTAATGAATTGGGGAAATATTCTAAGCATGGGCAAAATTTTAAATTGTTAGTGTGAATAAAGGAATTTGAAAACTATTTTCAAAGTGTTGAAATATGGAATTAATATCCTAAGTATATATTTGAAATAAATAATTTGGAAAATTATTTAAGGGCTGATGGTTGCTTGTGAATGTTATATGATAGTTAAATAACCGACTATCAATATTGGCCAATACGCTGATCATTTCGAAGAGACCAAGATCGGGTTTAATTATCCGAAAACCACTACGATTGGGTTTGAACGTTAGCGAATGAAGACCATGAAGATGATGAAGACGGTGATTCGGTTTGTCCAGACCCAGGGCAACTTGTATGGACGAATGCTATCAGAACATTGTCAAGGAGACGATGAGCATTCTAAGTGAATGTGTTCTAAAAAGGTAATGCATAGCTTCAAGCCTCATCAACCGAGAATGGCTAAAATAGAGGAGGTGCAACAAAGCTAAGTGGGTAGCACCCAAGTAGGGTAAGGTTTCCCCTGTTTAGATGTTCCTTTTATTTCGAATGTGTGGGCGGTTGTTAGCTCCAACCGCGAGGTGATCTTATTCGGACTATCCGGTAAGGGTAGCTCCAGCCTTGTGTTGCAGAGGATCGAGAGTGGTCCTTGGTACTTTGATCTAGACCAGGTACTGTGATGGTTGGTACTCAAATAGCCCTACCATTGTTTGGAATCCAATCTCCAATAAGCGTCTATAAGGTTTTGATTGTGCCCAACTATGCTGGAACGTGAGATGTAAGCATTTCAGCTAGATTCTATTTTAATTTCTATAGACACTATTATAATATCAAACGAATTTGATAAAAATGTTTTGGTTATCGTAAGGTAAAAACCCGACATATTTATTTGTGGCATGGTCTTACGAGATACCTTTGTTTCAAAAGATTTCTAAGAAAATATAATAATCCATTTGAGTGTGATTTTCTCATGCTGGTTTTCCAGACTGACTCGGGTGTTGTTTTATTATGATGCTCGAGTCAGACCGAGTTGTACAGATTCAGGTTAAAAAGCTACGGAGCTCAAGAGACGATTTAGATGGTAGAGCGTACTTCCATACTTGACTATTATTTCCGCTGTGTAAGGACAAGTATTAAGTTGTCCAAGTGATGGATGTGTGTTGTACTCTGATGATGGTATGTATATATAACTGTACATATTTTTTTGTATTTAAAACTGTTATTATATATATGGTATTTTGTTCCGCTGCGATTGTGAGATTCTGATGTTGTTTTTATCTTTTCTTCTTCTACCTCTTTCTTATTTAACCCTGAAGACTCGCACTTTTGTTCCATTATTGATGTGGAATGTTGTCAGCTCAAAGGGGTACGGATTTGTGGGCCATCAAGTTGGTATCAGAGCTGAAGGTTAAGCACGAACCTTGGCCTTGGCTGGGATTACTCATTAGAGATAGAGTCAGTAGTACTCTAGAATGAGTTTGAGCGTATTAATAGATATGAGCATGTATGTGTTAGTGAATATAAATTGTTTTAAATATTGTGTTGACTTTTGGTTAAGTGGAATATGAATTCTAATCGAGTAAGTTGGCCGCTAATTTGATAAGAGTTTATAAACACTTGAACACGATAAACTGACATGGTATTGATTTTAAAGCGGGTAAGTGAAATAATTTTACCGAAAGATATATTTTGATATAAAAAGAAATATTTTTTGAAATTATTATACATATAATTGAAGTGTTTGGATGATAATATTATAGTCATAAGATTATAATGATTTAAAATGGCTCATATAACCAAGGAAAGTATGGGATAGAATTTTGGAATTAAAATTAAAAGTGGAAATGTTAAAATAAAAATAAAAATTTAACTTGGATGAAGTTAAAGAAAATTAAATTCCTAAATTTTAATTGATTTAGATTTGAAAGAAATAAATCAGTGGAGTAGATGAATTGGGAAATAAAAATTAAATTGGATTGAAATTAGCTTAAGCTAAGTAAATTGAAGTGAGTTAAATTAAATGAACTTAAGCTAAGATTAATGATATTAAGATTGAGTTCGAATTAAGTTGATAATGGAATTGAAAATGCATGAATAAAAATATGCTTGGGCTATAAATAAAGATCTTAGGTTAAAAATGAAATGTGAATGTGCTTGGTTATAAACGGATGGAAGTGAAAAAAATATAAGTGTGTGACTTATAAGAATTTGAAAAGTGAAAATAACAACCAAAATAAAATTGTAGGGTATTTTGGAAAATGTAATAGAAATCCAAACTTGAATTATAAAATAGAATTGAACACAAGTAGAATAATGAAGTGATTTTTGAAGACAAAAATATAATATTGAATTGTAAATGAAGTGAACTAATTTGGAATAAATTAGTTAATTAAATAGGTTAATTAGATTTAAATTGGTTAAATAAAAGTCGAATTGGGCGTTATTAATGGAGTTCGGAAATAAGACTCGAGTTATAAATAAAATTCGACTTGAATTGTTAGTATATTAAATATAATTGAAATATTTTCGAATGAAAGGAAGTTGGGTTAAAATAGAAATGGTTTGAATTGCAAATAAAATTCAAGAGAGTAGAAATAAATTGAAATGGCCTTGCTATTAATAAAATAAATTCAGGAATGAATTGAGAAGGTGAATTAAAATTTAAAACGGATTGAATGAATAGAACTAATTGAATTTAATCGGTAAAACGGATGGAATTTGATTGGATGAAAATCAAATTAAAATGGAAATAGAGTTGGTGCTAGAAGAAAGGAATTATTAGGGAGTTGAAATAACTTGAAGAAAATAAATAACTTAAGTTAATATTAAAAGAAGCTTGGCTTAAATTTATTTGCAGAATGACTATTTAAAATATATTAGTGGTTGAGCTTAATAAAATGGTTTTGAAATGGAACCTATTTGGGAATGAAATGAAAATGAGAGTGTATGGATAGTGAATAAATTAGAAATGGAATGAGATTGATATAAATTAAGTTGGAATCAAATTAAAATGGTTATAAGTGAAATTATTTATTTGAATGAATGTCGTCGAATTGGCATAAAAATAATTGTCGTTTGACGTAAATGAGATTAAATAAAATTCTATGACTTAATAGAAGCAAGTAGAATTGATTTTCGAATCAATTGAAATGAATATGAGTTTGTTTGGTCTGAAAATAAATTGAAGGTAAGAAATTGAGTTGTAAACCATTGAAATTGAATGAAATGGTATATGAATCGGTTAAAAGCTATTAAATTGGTATCGAAACATTATAAAGTGCTTATGGAAATTGTTTTGTGTGCATTGCTTATGAAATCCATGTGTTAGCTAAGGGAAATGAGTGAAATATAAATAAAATTCCTATATATGAAACTTACATGTTTGAATTAAGGAAGTCCAGGTACCTGGAGGCTGTTTGGCTGGATTTCGATCGCGCAAATTGCTATATAAATAAGTCATTTGCTTAAAATGCTAAATAAAGGTACGCCTACGCAATAAAAGATAGGAAATAGGAAATATTGTGTTTGTTTTTGTTTTCCGATCGTGTGGGTCAATGTATATATATTTATATCTCTTGTCAAATTACAAAATCTCCTCCGTGCAAGGAAGACTGCCAAAAAATTTCGAAAATTTTTGGAAATTTTAAGAATTTTTTTTGTTAGAGATGAATTGATTCCAAAGTGGAATTGAAATAAAGGGTTTTGAAGTTAGAGGGATCCAACTAGACTCCTCAAAGTTATTTATTATTCATATATATATATATATATATATATATATATATATGTTGATATATGATATGATGGACAAATTGATGTGGTTGGTGTCAATCGAATTATTAAATGTAAAATGGCATTGTAATTTAAAATGGGCATTTTAAATACTGGAAATAATTAAATTGAAGAGGTTTAAAAGGAAATTTGGAAGAAATTAATTATATTGAGATTTGGATTTATTCTAAAGGGAATTAAGTGGAATAAAAATATATTAACTAATTGGGGTTATTCTTAACTATTGGGAAATTGGTTTAAGAGAGATTTGAATTAAAATGGAATTTTATTAAGGAATAAAAGTTTAAAAATGGAATTTTAAATAAAAAATTTTTTTATAAATAAATGGAAAACTTAGGGGAGTTTATAAATTTATAAATGAGGTTTGTAATGAGATAGAAAGATATAAGTGGATATGTTTTAAAAATACAAGTTAATGGTGAGAACTTATATCGAGAAATTGAAATAACTTTGAAAAGGAAGTAGTGGGGCATATTTCGATTATGAGAGTGTTGAATATGGTCGACATGATACGAATTGAGAGGGATTTATGAATTGAATTGGTGAATATTGGATTTCTAAAAATAGACTTTGTTCAGTAAGTAGAAAATTGTTTTAAATTTACTATACTATATAATTTTTATAAAACTATTATTGGACTTAGAATATTCCGAAGTTGGTTATTATTTAATAATAACTGAATATGAATTTTTATATTGATAATTAGTTTTACCTTAAACCATATTTTAAAAATAAAACCATTTTTTCCTATTCTATAGTTCTATATGTTTTTAAATGTTTTTAAAAATTTAATTATAAATCCTCTTGAGATAGGAAACTAAATTTAGCAAAATCAAATAAGATTTTAGAAGAAGATATTATAGTAGTTTATAGGAACTTAAATAAATTGCTAAGGTAAAGAAAAGTGAATTTCGAAGGTGAAATAAAATTCTCAAGGAAGTAGAAGTGAAACTGAGGTTTATAGAATTCGTGTGAAACAAGTTGAAAATTTACAAATAAAATTCTAAATGATTTTGGGAAAAGAAATGGGAGATAAGGGAATATTTTTAAAGTATTAAGCAACTAATGAAGTGGGGGAAATATTCTAAGTGTGGGCAAAGATTTAAATTATTAGTGTGAGTAAAGGAATTTGAAAACTATTTTTAAAGTGTTGAAATGTGGAATTAATACCTTAAGTAGATATTCAAAATAAATAATTTAGAAAATTATTTAAGGGCTGACGGTTGCTTGTGAATGTTATATGATAGTTAAATAACCGACTACCAATATTGGCCAATGCGTTGATCATTTTGAAGAGACCGGGATCAGGTTTAATTACTCGAAAACCACTTCGATCTGGTTTGAACGTTAGCGAATGAAGACCGTGAAGATGATGAAGACGGTGACTCGGTTTGTCCAGACCCAGGGCAACTTGTATGGACGAATGCTATCAGAACATCGTCAGGGGGACGATGAGCATTCTAAGTGAATGTGTTCTAAAAAGGTAATGCATAGCCTCAAGCCGCATCAACCGAGAATGGATAAAACATGGGAGGTGCAGCAAGACTAAGTGGGTAGCATCCAAATACGGTAAGATTTCCCCTGTCTAGATGTCCCTTTTATTTCGGCTGTGTAGGCGGTTGTTAGCTCCAACCGTGGGGTGATCTTATTCGGACTATCCAGTAAGGGTTAGCTCCGGTCTTGTGTTGCAGGGGATCGGCAGTGGTCCTCGGTACTCTAATCTAGACTAGGTACTGTGATGGATAGTACCCCATGTAGCCCTGCCACTGTATGGAATCCAATCTCCAATAAGCGCCTGTAAGGTTTTGATTGTGCCCAACTATGCTGAAACGTGAGATGTAAGCATTTCTCCTAGATTCTATTTTACTTTCTATAGACACTATTATAATATCAGACGAATTTGATAAAAATATTTTGGTTATCGTAAGGTAAAACCCAACATATTTATTTGTGCATGGTCTTACGAGATACCTTTGTTTCAAAAAATCTCAATGAAAATATAATAATATATTTGAGTGTGATTTTCTCATGCCGGTTTTCCAGACTGACTCGAGTGTTGTTTTATTATGATGCTTGGGTCAGACCGAGTTGTATAGATTCAGGTTAAAAAGCTAAGGAGTTCAAGAGACAATCTGGATGGCAGAGCGTACTTCCGTACTTGACTATTATTTCTGCTGTGTAAGGATAAGTATTAAGTTGTCCAATTGATGGATGTCTGTTGTACTCTGATCATGGTATGTATATATAACAGTACAGATTTCTTTGTATTTAAAAGATGTTATTATGTATGGTATTTTGTTCTACTGCGATTGTGAGACTCTGATGTTGTTTTTATCTTCTTCTTCTACCTCTTTCTTCTTTAACTCTGAAGACTCACACTTCTGTTCCACTTTGAGTTGAATTGATATGGAATGTTGTCAGCTCAAAGGGGTACGGATTTGCAGGCCATCACAGTTTGAATTCAAGTAAATTAAATGAAGTGATTTTTGATAAAAAAAATCTAATTGCGAATTATAAATTGGAAGTGAACTAATTAGATAAATTAATTAGTTAATTGAATATGGGAATGGAACTTAACTTGGTTAAGTAAATTGAATTGCGGATGGAAATTGAAATTGAATAAGAAGACTTGAGTTAAATGGAATTGGAAAAAATTGAATAACAATCAATTTTAATGAAATGGAATTTGATGGCAATATAAATGGATCTTAATTTTTTAATAGAGCTCGACTTATATATATATATATATATATATATTTATATTGAAATCTTGATGAATAAAATAGAAATGTGAAAGAAAATCAAGTTAAATGGTCAGTTGGTTGTTTAAAAGAAATGAAAATTCGAATTTGGATTTAATTGGAAATGAACTTAAGTTTGATGTGAAACTATATGAATGTTGAATAAAAGGTTATAATTAACCTTAGCGTTTATTTTTGTAATAACCCGGATTTCTAGGCGTTGTAATTAATAATATAATTGGGTTAATTAATAGAAATACTGAATTTATAGATTGAACAAATGTATCAAATCAAATAAATATTTATATTTATAATTGTGTTGTGTATATACATATAGATTTTAAACATAATTATTATATACAAGTTGAAATTTTATTTGTTTAAATATATGTATATGTAAAATTGATTTGAAATTTAATTTGAATTGGGCATTTAAATTGAAATTCAGATATATATATATATATATATATATATATATATATATATTAAATTATACTTCGGTTTTAAAATGTATTTTTATTTGATTTTTATTGAGAACGTAAATTGTTTGTGTTGTTTTTTTTAAAGGAAGTTATTTATATAAATTAGGATATATATTTATAAATTAGAAAATTTATTACAAAAGTACTTATTAAAATTAGAAATATGTTAACTAATTTGGGTATTTACATAAAAGTTTGTGACAATTTAAAAATAAATGAAAATACATCAACATTTGTGACAATTATAACATCCATTTAAAAACAAATGTAAGGTAAATATGGTACAAGATTAACAAGTGTAATCATCTCCTCCTAAATTAGACAATTGTAGGATAAATAACATACAATAATAACAAGTGTCATGTTTGGATTATATTTTACATTTCCTTTTATTTTGTTGAAAAAAAGAAGAATCAAAATTTTCTTCATAATCATATCCTGTAATTCATTTTAAACCATGCAAAATCTGTAACATTTTCTGCATGTAACTCAGTTTCTAATCAAGTTGCAAATCATCTTCAAATGCATTTTTCTGGAAATCAAGAAAAGTCTGCATTTCTTCTTCAATCTACAACCTAGGAAATTTGCACCTGCATTTCTTTTAAAATCTGGGAAGAAGCTACTGCATGTAAAACCTGGGAACAAATGCAAGTTGAAAACATCAGCAACTCAAGGTTCAAAGATCAAGCATGCATGTAATTTTAAGTCAAAGCACTAAAGTTTTAAAGGCAAAGCAAAATCAGTTTTTAAGTATCCAGGAGCTTTTCAAATCTGAGCTTTGCTCGCATTTTTCAAATTCAGGTGAGTAATTCATTTTTTAAAATTTATTTAATAGGTAAAAGTTGTTACCATGCTTTTTAAATTAGAAATGAATATATATATATATATATATCAAATTGCTGTGAATATTTATACCTGTGAATATATGCATGTGTACATGATGATAACTGTTCCATGTCTGTTCTTCAAATCCCAAACTCCTGTTTGATCCTTAAATTCTTTTTCTTTTGACTTGTTTGCTGTTATGACTTAAATTTTTGAATAAATCTTGTTTATTTTAGGATAGGGTAAGCTTTAAATTTTATATAAGTTAAATAGAATTGTTTGTAACCTGGAAATTAAATTACACAGAGCAACAATTGGCATAGAATGAAAATTCAAACTTTATAATTTAATGTTTCAGGATTAGGAATCAAAACTACTTCCAAATTTATGATTTTTAAAAGAAGAATTTCAATTTTTAATACCATATACAGAGAGCAGTTTAAACATTTCTGTATTTTATAAATTGGGTGAGCTCTGTTGATTTTGATGATCGATTGGGTTGAAACTTCTTTTAGTGATAGTGTAATGATCAGAGATATTGGGAAAATTCTTAGATTAGGTTGAAATTTGTTATTGTTGTTGTGATTTGGAATTTAAAATTGTGACCCTAGTTTTACTGGGTTTAAGGAAATTGAATACCTCTGCTGCAACAATGGATCGAGTTCTAAGATCTCTTGGGTATCGCTAGATGATGGATTGATGAAGTCATTGACGGAGATTCAAAAGTGATGGTGGCCTGAGACGGGAGGAATCGTCGTTGACAGGTTAGGGATTGAAAGTGGAGGGACTGATGTTCCAGGTTTTGATTTTAAACTCGAATTCGAATTCGAGTTGAATTCTAGGGGATCTGATGTTTGAGGGGAGATGTGTGGTTGCTGGCCGATGGGAGATGACCGTTGATGGTGGCCAGTGATGGCCGGAGTTGATGAATGGGTGCACAGTGAAGTGATGTGCATGTGGGTGATGATTATTGGGTTACAGGGTTTGGTTACTTGTGATGGCCTCGGGTAATTTGAGTAGTGACTTGAAGCAATTAAACATGTGACTCGAAGTAAATACGGGGAAGACTCGAGTGAAGTTGTGTTGCAGGTTTTAAACAAAACCAGAAAACCTGTTGCAGTATTTAAAAAAAAAAATAGAAGTAGAGTTTAAAATACAAACTAAATCTGAACTGAGTTTAAAACCTAAATTTAAATATGAATTCAATTAGTTTAAATTTTTTGTTTTTGAAATGATTCTGAATTTTTAAATTCTGGTTTGGATTCAAATAAAACAGAAAACCTGTTTTCTGTTTTCTTTAAATTAAAAGAAAGTATAAAATGCAAACAGGAATTTAAGCTGAGTTTTGAAAATCTGATATTGAATATGATTTCAAATTTATTTGAATCTGAGATTTGAAAATATTTAAGTTTTAAAATTTGAATTTGGGTTTAAAACTTATAAGTGTAAAAGCATATGTGTTTTGCATTTGAATTGGAAGTTTAAAATTGTTAAGTATGAATTTAAAATAAGTTTAAATTCTAGTTTTTAAATCTGGAATTAAATTTTAATTTCAGTTTTTAAAATAAATGAGTTTGAGTTTAAATTGAATTGGTATTTAAATTCTTTAAAACTTATTTTATAAAGTATATGTTTCTTTTAAAATATGAGATAAAGGTTTTGGAATTGTTTTTTTAAACCTTGTTTAAGTTAAAATTTGTATCCATTTTAAAATCTGCAAATTTAAAATAAAGTTTAATGGAGTTTAAAGTAAATTTAAAAACATTTTGTTTTTAAATGCTTAATTAAGTAAGAAATGTTTATCTAAAAGATAAATAAAATTTAATGATTGGATTCATTAAATTATTAAGGTAATTAAGATGAATAATTAATTATTTGATTAATTAATAATGTGGATGATTAATTAAGTAATTAATAATTTTTAAAATTTGATTAATTAAGATTTGAGATTAATTAATTAAGGTTAATTAATCTGTAATTAAGGACTGTTAATTAGATTTTATTTAACGATTAAGATTTATTAATCAAGTGATTTAATGAAATTAATTAGTAATTTTGAAGGGTAATTAATGGATAATTACCAAATAAGATTTGTTTGATGGAAATTACTTAATGGAAGTAATTAAGAAAATTAATTACTCTGTGTAATTAATTAAGTTGATGTGATTAATTTTAGTTAATTAATTAAGTTTAATTAATTAAGATAATCACTTGGAGTTGGATTAAGTATAATTACTTAAGGTAATTAATAAGGTGTAATTACTTAGTAAAGTAATTAGTGGATATTTACCGGTTGAAATTAATTTAAGGAAATTACTTGATTGGTAGTAATTAAAGGAAAATTACTTGATGGAAGAAATTAAGAATGATTACTCAGTGTAATTGAAGGATTAATTTATATAATTAATCAAAGAGTTGAATTAATTGATGAAGTGATTAAGGTTTAATGCCTAGAGAATAATTAAGTTGATTAAGAAATTTGAGCATAATTAACTAATAATATTTATGAGTGTAATTACTTAGTATAGTAATTGATGGATAAATTACTGATGTAATTAGTATAAGGAAAATTTACTTAATGGAAGGTAATTAAGGGTTAATTACTTAGAAGAAGTAACTAAGGATAATTACTTGGTGTAATCAATTAAAGGATTAATATAATTAATTAAGGAATTAATTAAGGTAATTAATTACAGAATGATTGATCACTGTTATGGTTGATTAAGGCTGATTAATGGAAATAATTAATTAATGTAATTAATTAATGTAATAAATGAAAGTAATTTGAGGATCATTAATTAATGTAATTAATGATGTGATCAATCTTTCTTATAAATGATTGAATGGTGATGAGTGCTTTGGACTGGTTGATATCTATGATATGAATTGCTTTGTGATATGATATGTTGGATGGATGGTGATAATGTGATTATCTACCGATTATGGATTGATGTGTAAAATGTTATCTGGTAATTAAAGTTGAATTGCATTTAATTAGATAATTTGGGTTAAGATGACACTGGATTTGAAGAGACCGGAGTTGGGCATTATAAAATACCCGAATCCACTTCGATTCCTTATAGATTGAGATGTGGAATCAATATGCTGATATGGAATGATTTAAGTAAGTTGGGCTATTTAATCTAAGTTCGGCACTTAGAAATAGACGAGTGAAATAACTATTATCTATGACAGCTTGTGAAGTTGTAAATTGACAAGTTACCCCGGGTTTATATAAGTTGTTTGCTTCTGTATTCTATGCTAGATGGGTTTACTCACGCTGGTTTCCAGCCTGACCCGGGTGTTACTTTGATGTAATGCTCGGGTCAGACCGAGTATTACAGATTTTCAGGTAAGGCCGTTCTGGAGCTCAGGAGGCGAGCTGGATGGCTGGAACGTATGGAGCGTACCCGCTGCGTTATATAGTTGTATATCTAGGACATGTTGATTTAGAACTGTCCGATGTTGTGTAAATGTTGTAACTCTGATATATAAAAATGTAAATGTACTGATACAGTTCTTTTCGTAAACTGTTATTATGTGATATTATATTTTGATCCGCTGCGAATGTGAGGCTTTCTGTGACTGGCTTCTGTTTCTGCTTCTTTCTCTTTCCTTCTTTTCACTAACCATCTGGAAATTTCGAAACCGAAATTTTTCGGGTCGTTACATTTGGTATCAGAGCAGAAGGTTAAGCAAGAACCTTGGCTTTGGTGGGATTACTCATTAAGGATAGGGTAAGTGGTGCCCTAAAATGAGTTGCGTGCGTGCGTGTGTGTGTCTGTCTATATATATATATATATATATATATATATATATGTGAGAGAGCGTACTTGTTATTTTCTTATATAAAGGTTTTTAAATGATTTCAAAAGTAAATGAATCTTATATAAGAAATAGGTTATCTATTATATTAAGGAAATTGGTTGTAGTATTAATTAAATTAAAAGTAATAGTAAGAATTAAGTGGTAATAGAATTACAATCAAATTGAAATTAAATTAAAGACAAGTTTGAAATAGATTCAAACTAAAATTGAAATCTTGAATTGGAGAAGTATTTCAGAATAAGATGAATTAAAATTGGTTTCAAACCAGAAAAATAAAATGGTTATTGTGTTTAATAATGGAATGATTGTTTTTTTTAATAAATAATAAAATGTTTTAAGGAAGTAAACATTTAAAAAGAAAATAATTTTCAAATGTGAAAGGATATAAATAAAAGTGGGTTTCAAATTGTGATGTCCTGAATTCTAGGTTTAATTTTTTTTTGAATTGGTTTCAAAATGTTCAAGGAAATAATATTATTCAAACTACTTTGAATAATGATCTTATTTCAAAAATAAGAAATGTTTGAAAATTTTGAAGAAAATTTGTTTAAATTAAAAACCAAAGGTGGTTTAAAATTTTAAAGTATAATTTGGTATGTAAAAGAAGTAAATATGTATATGTGTGGATATACTTAAATATCAAAGGTGATTTGAAAAAAAACTCTAAATATTGAGTTTTAAATTTGGAATAAGATGTGATACCCAAAAGTGATAAGTTTTTGAACTTAATAAGTGGGAAGATTATTTATGAAAAAGTTCAAAATTTGAATAGGAGTTCAAATTGTGTGAATTTGACTGAATTAAGTGAATTGAATTTAACTTGGAAGAAGTTGAATAAGTTGGAATGATCAACCTGATTTGGAAATTTGAAGATAAAATTAGGATTTAACTTGGAAAGTTAAATGGTTAATTCAAAGTTGGAGTTTGTGTGATCTCAAAATGAGTTTGAGATCTGGAAATTGGAAATATTTGAATTGTGAAATTGGGTTTTTTTTGATGAATAAGAAATGAAGTGTGATATATCCATTATTGAGATAAAAGAAAATTTAACTTGAATTTATATAATTCGAGATGGTTTAAATCTGGTATTTGAATTGAAATTAGTTCAAATTGAATTTGATTTGAGGTAATTGAAATTGTGATTGAAGATGTATGATTAAAAAATTCAAATGGAAAATTTGAATTGGATTAATTTGAAACGATTTGAAATTGAAGTGGTTCAATTTGAAATTAGTCCGAATTGATTTGAATAATTTGGAATTGTAATTAAAATTGAATAGTTTTAAATTCAAATGGAATTTGAATTGAATTTGGGAGGAAATCAAGAATAATTCAACTTGATTTGGAAATGGAGTTTGAAATTGGGATTAATTCAAACTGGAGTTGAAGTAAATTGAAATTGGAACTTGTTCAATTAAAATTTATTTGAATTAATATAATTGGAGATCAAGGTTGAATAAAATAAAATTTGGAAAGAAATTGAGAAATTCAACTTGAATTGGGTTAAATAGATATCAATGGAAATTGAAGTTATTTAAATTGAAATTTGGTCAATTTAAATGGAAGAGGAAATTTAAATTGAATTGATTGAGAATGAAGATTGAGAAGTGAACAGTTTTGACTTTGGACTATTTTTAATATAAATTGTTTTAATATAAACCTATTTTTCTAAGCTATTCATTATATATACAACCTTTCTTTTAAAAGCCAAATTATCTTATACATGTTTTACAATTATTTTTGAAACTGTTTAACGGTTTTCCAACTGTTTTATAAACTAATTACTATATTTTAACTATTTTATAAACTAGTTCTACCTTACTATTATTTTGCGATTATCTAAAATTTCTATAATTATTTAACTATTTTCTAACTATTTTACAAACTAGTAATTATTTTCCAACTACTTATCTATTTTAAATTTTTCAAGCTATTTTCTAAATAAACTGGACGGAGTTCAAACAGTTATTGGTTAAATACCCAATCAAGATAAGAATAAAGGTGATAATAAAATGGATTGAAGCAATTGAGTGTAAGTGAATGAAAATCAAAGTGAATGTGAATAGGAATGGAATTGATTTGGCTAATAACCAATAAAGAAAAATACGTAGGGTGTACGTATGTTATTCTATTCGCATAGTGATTTGATCCAGATTCGAGCACAGAATTTCGAGATAGTTATATCGATCCGAGTGGGATTTTTCACTCGATTTTGGCGAACCTGGATATGGATTGTGGATTGGTTCTGGATATTCTCTATCATATTTATGGCTATGCAAGGACAATTACAGTTTCTAATCAAGAAACCAGATCTGTGTCCGCACTAGGAAGTCGGGTGGACGATACTAGTTCGGATGTGAAATTGTGTGATCGAGTGAGCGATCAGATTGGTATGGCATACGAATGATATGTGTACATCACACGGATTTGAATGAAATTGATATTGAAAGGAGTAATCAAATTTGGATATTTGATTTTGGATAAATAAAGTTATATATCCTTGTTATATAAGATAAAACTCCCCTTGATGAATCTTTTGCCAGAAGAAAAGGGTTTTTGAAAATGTTTGAAGTATAAAAGGAGTTTTATACAAGTTTGAAATGATCCAAGGTTTTAAAAAAATTATATATATATATATATATATATATATATATATATATATATAAAGGATCTTATGAGGATTTTGGAAAAAGGTTTTGGGAACCTTTGGATTTGGAAAGGCTTTTGATTTTTGGGTAAAATCAATATTGAATTTGGAAAGCCTAGTTTGAGAATTATCGATTTTGGGAATAATCAATTTTGTGTAAAAGTGCTTTGTATGAGATCATACTAGGTGTATGATTTAAAGATACTATATATGTATAGTATAAAATGTTTTGATGATGGCTCTGGGGAAAAAGGCGCTCCCTTGAAATGAACTTCTCAGGAGTGCCACCGGGTGGTGCTGCCTTGAGCCCCAAGGGGGGGGGGTTCTAAAGTTGATCCTGTGAGGAGTCCGGACAAAACTAGTTCCTGGGGATCTTGAGTAGGGGTTACCATAGCGAAAGTCATGTGTTTCGCTGAGAGCCAAGGTCTACGTTTGATTTTATATCGGTAGACTGCGATCTATGGTAACATAGTGAAGGTCGTGTGTGTCGCTGAGAGCCAAGAGTCTGCGTTTGATTTTATATCGGCAGACTGCGAACTATGAAAACATAGCGGAAGTCGTGTGCGTCGCTGAGAACTAACAGTTTACGTTTGATTTTACATCGGTAGACTGCGACCTATGTTGGAGTGAAGAAGTTTCATTTCGACAACGAAAATCAGAGGCCGTTGAGAGCCTGCAGTTACATGGACTTTTGCTGTGCCGTCAACGTAACCCGCGGTGTAACTGTGATCTGTTGTGGGATCCATGGCGTAATCGAGAGGCCGCTAAGAGCCTGCAGTTACATGGACTTTTGCTGCGAAGGCAACGTAACCTTGGAATGTAACTGTGACCATGGATGGGGGTGATGATTTACAGAGCATTCTCACCAAAGATATATCCTCTATTTCCAAAAACCGATTTCTATATTTTTAATAAAATTATTTTCTAAAGTATTTTCACTGCATGTTGAAAACGGGTCTGCTAAATACTTATAGATTTTCAGTCATACGTCTGATCAACGTATGACCGAATTTCTAGGAGAACAAGGATAGACTGGTTGAGACATCGAGTTATAAAAGTATTTTTATAAAACTATTTTGGAAATATTATACAGATTTTAAAAAGTTTTTTTAAAATAATCAAAGAATATTTTAACTGGTTTTAAAATATTTAATAAATTCTGGTTTCGTCCCTTTTCGACGACGAAAAGATTCAAAAGAGGGAGGAATGTAATAACCGGGATTTCTGGGCATTGTAATTAATAATATAATTGGGTTAATTAATAGAAATTCTGAATTAATAGATTGAACAAATAAATCAGATCAAATAAATATTTATATTTATATTTGTGTTGTGTGTATAAATATAGATTTTAAACATAATTATTATATACAAGTTGAAATTTTATTTGTTTAAATATATTTATATGTAAAATTGATTTGAAATTTAATTTGAATTGGGCATTTAAATTGAAATTCAGATATATATATGTATATATATATTAAATTATACTTTGGTTTTAAAATGTATTTTTATTTGATTTTTATTGAGAACATAAATTGTTTGTGTTGTTTCTTTTAAAGGAAGTTATTTATATAAATTAGGATATATATTTATAAATTAGAAAATTTATTACAAAAGTACTTATTAAAATTAGAAATATGTTAACTAATTTGGGTATTTACATAAAAGTTTGTGACAATTTAAAAATAAATGAAAATACATCAACATTTGTGACAATTATAACATCCATTTAAAAAAAAATGTAAGGTAAATATGGTACAAGATTAACAAGTGTAATCATCTCCTCCTAAATTAGACATTTGTAGGATAAATAACATACAATAATAACAAGTGTCATGTTTGGATTATATTTTACATTTCCTTTTATTTCGATAAAAAAAGAAGAATCAAAATTTTCTTCATAATCATATCCTGTAATTCATTTTCAAGCATGCAAAATCTGTAACATTTTCTGCATGCAACTCAGTTTCTAATCAAGTTGCAAATCATCTTCAAATGCATTTTTCTGGAAATCAAGAAAAGTCTGCATTTCTTCTTCAATCTACAACCTGGGAAATTTGCACCTGCATTTCTTTTAAAATCTAGGAAAAAGCTACTGCATGTAAAACCTGGGAACAAATGCAAGTTGAAAACATCAGCAACTCAAGGTTCAAAGATCAAGCATGCATGTAATTTTAAGTCAAAGCACTAAAGTTTTAAAGGCAAAGCAAAATTAGTTTTTAAGTATCCAGGAGCTTTTCAAATCTGAGCTTTGCTCTGCATTTTTCAAATTCAAGTGAGTAACTCATTTTTTTTAAATTTATTTAATAGGTAAAAGTTGTTACCATGCTTTTTAAATTAGAAATGAATATATATATATATATACATATATATATATATATATATATGAAATTGCTGTGAATATTTAAACCTGTGAATATATGCATGTGTACATGATGATAACTGTTGCATGTCTGTTCTTCAAATCCCAAACTCCTGTTTGATCCTTAAATTCTTTTTCTTTTGACTTGTATGCTTTTATGATTTAAATTTTTGAATAAAACTTGTTTATTTTAGGATAGGGTAAGTTTTAAATTTTATATAAGTTAAATAGAATTGTCTGTAACCTGGAAATTAAATTACACAGAGCAACAATTGGCATAGAATGAAATTTCAAACTTTATAATTTAATGTTTCAGGATTAGGAATCAAAACTACTTCCAAATTTATGATTTTTAAAAGAATAATTTCAATTTTTAATACCATATACAGAGAGCAGTTTAAACATTTCTGTATTTTATAAATTGGGTGAGCTCTGTTGATTTTGATGATCGTTTGGGTTGAAATTTCTTTTAGTGATAGTGTAATGATCAGAGGTATTGGGAAAATTCTAAGATTAGGTTGAAATTTGTTATTGTTGTTGTGATTTGGAATTTAAGGTTGTGAACCCTAGTTTTACTTGGTTTAAGGAAATTGAATACCTCTGCTACAACAATGGATCGAGTTCTAAGATCTCTTGGGTATTGCTAGATGATGGATTGATGAAGTCGATGATGGAGATTCAAAGGTGATGGTGGCTTGAGATGGGAGGAATCACCGTTGACAGGTTAGGGATTGAAAGAGGAGGAACTGATGTTCCAGGTTTTGATTTTAAACTCGAATTCGAATTCGAGTTGAATTCTAGGGGATCTGATGTTTGAGGGGAGATGTGTGGTTGCTGGCCGATGGGAGATGACCGTTGATGGTGGCCAGTGATGGCCGGAGTTGATGAATGGGTGCATAGTGATGTGGTGTGCATGTTGGTGATGATTATTGGGTTACAGGGTTTGGTTACTCGTGATGGCCTCCGGTAATTTGAGTAGTGACTCGAAGCAATTAAACATGTGACTCGAAGAAAATACAGGGAAGACTCGAGTGAAGTTGTGTTGCAGGTTTTAAACAAAACCAAAAAACCTGTTGCAGTATTTAAAAAAATAAACTAAGAAGTAGAGTTTAAAATACAAACTAAATCTGAACTGAGTTTAAAACCTAAATTTAAATATGAATTCAATTAGTCTAAAATTTTGGTTTTTGAAATGATTCTGAATTTTTAAATTCTGGTTTGGATTCAAATAAAACAGAAATCCTGTGTTTTCTTTATATTAAAAGAAAGTATAAAATGCAAGCTGGAATTTTAACTGAGTTTTGAAAATCTGATATTGAATATGATTTCAAATTTATTTGAATCTGAGATTTGAAAATATTTAAGTTTTAAAATTTAAAATTTGGGTTTAAAACTTATAAGTGTAAAAGCATATGTGTTTTTCATTTGAATTGGAAGTTTAAAATTGTAAAGTATGAAATTTAAAATAATTTTAAATTCTAGTTTTTAAATCTGGAATTAAATTTTAATTTCAGTTTTTAAAATAAATGAGTTTGAGTTTAAATTGAATTGGTATTTAAATTCTTTAAAACTTATTTTATAAAGTATATGTTTCTTTTAAAATATGAGATAAAGGTTTTGGAATTGTTTTTTTTTAAACTTTGTTTAAGTTAAAATTTGTATCCATTTTAAAATCTGAAATTTTAAAATAAAGTTTAATGGAGTTTAAAGTAAATTTAAAAACATTTTGTTTTTAAATGCTTAATTAAGTAAAAAATGTTTATCTAAAAGATAAATAAAATTTAATGATCGGATTCATTAAATTATTAAGGAAA
This sequence comes from Allium cepa, assembly GCA_030765085.1. Taxonomy (NCBI): domain Eukaryota; kingdom Viridiplantae; phylum Streptophyta; class Magnoliopsida; order Asparagales; family Amaryllidaceae; genus Allium; species Allium cepa. The sequence continues at coordinate 213,290,735 of CM060934.1, forward strand.
TTAAGATGAATAATTAATTATTTAATTAATTAATAATGTGGATGATTAATTAAGTAATTAATAATTTTTAAAATTTGATTAGTTAAGATTTGAGATTAACTAATTAAGGTTAATTAATCTGTAATTAAGGATTGTTAATTAAATTTTATTTAAGGATTAAGATTTATTAATCAAGTGCTTTAATGAAATTAATTAGTAATTTTGAATGGTAATTAATGGATAATTACCAAATAAGATTTATTTGATGGAAATTACTTAATGGAAGTAATTAAGAAAACTAATTACTCTGTGTAATTAATTAAGTTGATGTGATTAATTTTAGTTAATTAATTAAGATAATCACTTGGTGTTGGATTAAGTATAATTACTTAAGTTAATTAATAAGGTGTAATTACTTAGTAAAGTAATTAGTGGATATTTACCGGTTGAAATTAATTTAAGGAAATTACTTGATTGGTAGTAATTAAAGGAAAATTACTTAATGGAAGAAATTAAGAATGATTGCTTAGTGTAATTGAAGGATTAATTTATATAATTAATCAAAGAGTTGAATTAATTGATGAAGTAATTAGGTTTAATGCCTAGAGAATAATTAAGTTGATTAAGAAATTTGAGCATAATTAACTAATAAGATTTATGAGTGTAATTACTTAGTATAGTAATTGATGGATAAATTACTGATGTAATTAGTATAAGGAAAATTTACTTAATGGAAGGTAATTAAGGGTTAATTACTTAGGAGAAGTAACTAAGGATAATTACTTGGTGTAATTAATTAAAGGATTAATATAATTAATTAAGGAATTAATTAAGGTAATTAATTACAGAATGATTGATCACTGTTATGGTTGATTAAGGCTGATTAATGGAAATAATTAATTAATGTAATTAAATAATGTAATAAATGAAAGTAATTTGAGGATCATTAATTAATGTAATTAATGATGTGATCAATCTTGCTTATAAATGATTGAATGGTGATGAGTGCTTTGGACTGGTTGATATCTATGATACGAATTGCTTTGTGATATGATATGTTGGATGGATGGTGATAATGTGATTATCTATCGATTATGGATTGATGTGTAAAATGTTATCTGGTAATTAAAGTTGAATTGCATTTAATTAGATAATTTGGGTTAAGATGACATTGGATTCGAAGGGACCGGAGTCGGGCATTATAAAATACCCGAAACCACTTCGATTCCTTATAGATTGATATGTGGAATCAATATGCTGATATGGAATGATTTAAGTAAGTTGGGCTATTTAATCTAAGTTTGGCACTTAGAAATTGACGAGTGAAATAAGTATTGTCTATTATAGCTTGTGAAGTTGTAAATTGACAAGTTACCCCGGGTTTATATAAGTTGTTTGCTTCTGTATTCTGTGCTAGATGGGTTTACTCACGCTGGTTTCCAGCCTGACCCAGGTGTTACTTTGATGTAATGCTCGGGTCAGACCGAGTATTACAGATTTTCAAGTAAGGACATTCTGGAGCTCAAGAGGCGAGCTAGATGGCTGGAACGTATGGAGCGTACCCGCTGCGATATATAGTTGTATATCTAGGACATGTTGATTTAGAACTGTACCGTGTTGTGTAAATGTTGTAACTCTGATATATAAAAATGTAAATGTACTGATACAGTTCTTTTCGTAAACTGTTATTATGTGATATTATATTTTGATCCGCTGCGAATGTGAGGTTTTCTGTGACTGGCTTCTGTTTCTGCTTCTTTCTCTTTCCTTCTTTTCACTAACCATCTGGAAATTTCGAAATCGAAATTTTCAGGTCGTTACAATTTTATGGAATGATTCAACAATAAATTTACATGAAATGAACAAATAAACAAAATTTGTGAATGGAATTGGATTTGCTTGGAAATGAATTAAAGAAGTGGATATGAACTCGAATATAAAAAGAAAATTCACCTTAAGCATAAAGTGAGTGGAAATGCGTTTAAAATATTCTTGGATAAGAATTAAAATATGGATTTAAAATGGAAATTTATGTAATGGATGTAAATATAAATTGAATGCAATTGTATTGCTGTAAAAGTAAAATCGAATAAGTGGTATGCAAATCAATTTGAAATAGATAATCGAATGTTGCAACCTTGTGGTTATTATTATTTTCATGGTATAACTTGTTGGGTTATGAAATCTATGTGTTTGCGCTAGTTAAATAAAGGAAAGGTTATTTAATTTCATGTTTTTGTTACTTTCATATTTACATTAAGTAAGTATAGGTATAAAAAGGCTATTGGGCTAGATTTAGGTTGCAAAATTGCATATAAAGTAAGCCCGCTCGCTTAAAAACGCTAAATAAAGGTACGATTTCTGATTAAATACCACGATGATATGAATATTGATATATATTGTTTTTCCGACCGTGTGAGTTGATGTATATATATTTATCATTTTTGTCATATTGCAAAAAGCTCTCCGTATAAGGGAGACTCTGCCAAAAAAATTCGGAAATTTAGGATGTTAGAAAATTTTGAAAATTTTTGGAATAATTTTTGTTAATGACAATTTGATTTCGAATTGTAATTGGAATAAAAGATTTTAGGTTTAGAAATGGAAACTAATTTTTTTGGTAGAAACTAAAAAATTAGAAAGTAAAATCTCGAATTTTCACTATGCGGGTTTTTGAAAAGTAGTGGGTTTGGATCATTCGTCCTATCTTAGCAATTTCGGGGATGAAATTCTTTTGAAGGGTAAGGATTGTAACGATCTAGATTTTTCGTCATTTGACTTTGAATATTTAAATGGATTTAAATGTTGAATTTGTAATATAAGTTGATATTTGAATATAAAGGTTTGGTAGAAATTATAGAATGAAATTAAATTACAAATATAGCGATTTATCGTAATACGGAAATGGTAAATAATTGAGAATTTGATTATAATATGAACCAAAATGATTTCTAATGTTGGTATAAATTCTATTTGAATTAGAATTGAGTTAACAAGTTTTTAAAATAAATTTTTTAGTGATTTCGTAAAAGTTTGAAATTGTCGATTTAGTCGACGCGTTAAAATAGCAATCCGAGGCACAATTTCGGAATTCGACGAAAGCAGCTCCATTTGATCTGTAATAGCGAATTATTATCGGATTTCAAATTGCATAGCATTTGAATTCACAGTTTGGTCGTGCGATCTAAAAATGCCTAGAAATAATTTACTTTAATATTATTTAAATAATTGATTTAAAAAGCTTTCTTCCACATACTATCGAATTAGGCTTCGAAACTTGTTCGATTACGTTTGGAATAGTAGTATAACATTAGGAACGTCAGGTGGAATGCCTCGATAGGAGATTGGGATTTTTAGTTATTTTTAATGAGATATTTTGGAAATTTTATATATAATAAAATTGAATAGTCGAACTAGTCAAACATTACAATCATATTCGAGAAGCTTTGCTCGGTTTTAATCGCGTATATCTTATCCTTTCCTCCTTTATCTTTTTCTCGAATTCAAAGCTGCAAACGAAATCGAAAATTATCAAAGATAAAAAAACATGCAAAATCAAAAGGAAGAAATCGAAGTCGATTTCGATGAAATCGCGGGAGCCTAGAGAAGGAGGCGGTAGCTTGGAGCTCTCGAACTATCGTGTTAGGAGTGGGCGTTGTTCCAAGGGCTGTTCAAAGAGGTTATGTCGCGATTTATGGAGGCTTCGACTGAATGCGAGGCAGCGGGGTCGATCTACCCTAGGGATGGCCAGAGTTGGTTGGAGTCATAGGTTTCTGTGTGGCGATGTCGTTGTCGCGTTTTTCAAAGGGTGGGTTCGAGTAGATGTCGTGCGTTTCTGGGTGAAAGCTGGAGTGTCGCGTGCGAACTACGAGGTGAAGAAGACTTCGGGTTTCAATTCATGGATACTAGAAGATAAGAATTGGTTATGGGACTGCTGGCGAGGACGTGGTGGTCGTCAGTCGAACGGAGGAGGAGAGTAGGGTTCATCGATCGAACAAAGGGGAATGGTTATCTGGATGGGCGAGCTGTTTATCATAGAAGAAGGCAATGAAATCAATTTTAATTAAATTTAATAAAAATATAGTTAGCGAGTAATTATTTAAATTAATAAATAAGTTGATTAATTTTAATTAAAAGTGAAATAGTTAATTTATATAAATTTGAAATTTGCTTATACAAGGTTTAAATCGTACGGGATTAGCCCTTTGGATTTGTAGCTGTGGAATCTATGCAATGAAATCAAAATTGGAATAGATTGCAATTAAAAATAAAGGTGAGTAAATCTCACTCGTTTTGGATTGCTGGAATTAATTTATTATAATTAAAATAACTATTGGATGCTTGGTTAAATTTATAAATTATTATTAATTTGGATGTTATAATACATATAGTAGTAGTATATATATTAGGAGTTAGATATATTTCCCGCCGTGGGAGCGGATGAGATCCTATGCATCCCGCATAATAGCAGATGACCCTATATATCGCGATATCCCCCTCGAAGTGGGATTGGTATTTTATGTCGTATTAATATCTATGGATGCAGAGAAAATAGGTTAGAGGGATCCAACCGGATTCCTCAAATATATATATGTATGTATATATATATATATTGATTGTTTTCATATAAATTGATATATGATGTGAATTGATAATCTGTTATGGATTGCGGTGTGATTTGTTTTATTGGATGCTATAGTAGCACTGGCCTAACTTTGGTATTTTTAAATACCGTAAATATTATTTGTGGAATTTGAAAGGATTTTAAAGGAGATTTAGACTATAAAAATATTTACATCAAAATTTGGATTATTTTAAAGAAATTGATTTGAATAAAAACAATAATTGATTTTGGGTTGTATTTAACTATTCGTAAAAATATTTTAAATGGAGATTTTAAAATAATTTATATAGAGGATTTTTAAACGATGGATTTTTAAATGATATTTTTGAAAATAGGAAAAGGAGCGGAAATCGATATTTTAAATAGATTTGTGAAATAAATGGAATCTATTAAGAAATGATTTATAAAATGAGATTTTATAAATGGGATTAGTTTTTATAAATATGAGAAACTCAAAGGAGTTTATAAATTTATAAATGATGTTTATAAACAAGGGAAAATGAAATCAATTGATAAATTCGAATATAATTTCATATGGTGAATTTATACCGAGATAAGAAAAAATAGATTTTTGGGGAAAAATAGTGAATTCTATTTATGAAGTGAGAATGGTTAGGGAATAAAAATGAACCGATGTGTTATAAATTGAGAGGAATTTATAAATTAAATTGGTTATTGAAATTTGAAAAATATATTTTTATCAACAAGTTAAGTTTTGTTTTTAAAAGGGAAATTTTATTTATGAAATTATATAATTGAAAGCTGTTTTATTATTGAAATACTTCAAAAAAATGGATTTTTCAATTATTTATATTTATTGGAATGAATTGAAAATTTTAAAGTAAGTTTTGCATATCAATTAGTTTTATTTAAAAATGAATTGGAAATGTGTTATGATGTTTTATTTAAAGCGTTTCAATATTTTAAATCATTACTTAAGCATGTTTTCAAAATAAACTATTATTTTTAAAAATACTAATTATTATATATAGAGTTTTGGAAATATTGAAATTCATTTATAAAGTCTCTCCAGATTTGGAAATGGGGTTTACTTAATGGATATGGTTTTATTAGAGAAATCTTGTAATGAATTCTAGAAATTAAAGTGAACTACCGAAATGTGGAAATAAGAGAGCTTCGGAAAAATGAAATAGGATTCATAAAAGAGGTTAGAAATGGTAGTAGAAATTATAGACAAGTGAAATTGACTTGGAAAAATTTAAAAGGAAGTTAATTAATGAATTCCGAAAACTTATAAAATTCGGTAGAAGTGAGTTAAGAAATTTACAAATAAAAATTTGTAAAGGATTTTGAGAAAATGAAAATAAATGGAATATTTTCCTAAGTATTGGAAATAAAATAATTTTTGAGGAAAATAGACTTATAAATATTTCTAATTATTGGACTGGAAGGATTTGAAATATTTTGACTACGAGATTATAATTATGGAAATGTTTCCAAAGGGTTGAATTATAAATGGAATTGGAATAAAATATTTCTAAGTATTGAGATGGTTTGAAATTATCCTATTATGGATATAAATGTTTGAAATTATTTTCGAATAATGAAATATTGAAAGAGATGAATATGTATCTTTGTAAAGATATTTTGAAATGAATGTTTTTTGAAAAAATTATAAATAAGGCCCAGTGACTGCCAATGGATGTTATTTGATAGTTAAATAACTGACTATCAAATTTGGCCAAATTCATTGATCGTTTCGAAGAGACCAGGATCAGGTTTAATTATTCGAAAACCACTTCGATTCAGTTTGTGCGTACGAATTGTAATATCTTGAAGATAATAGAGATGGTAATCTTGAAGGAGATTCGGTTTGTCCAGACCTAGGGCAACTAGTATGGATGAATACTATCATTCCATTGCTTGCCTAGAAGGCAGTGTTAGCATTTCAAGTATGAATGCTATTCTAAAAGGTAAACATAGCCTCAAGCCTCATCAACCGAGAAATGACCGAAACAGGGCATGCAGCAGAGCTAAGTGGGTCACACCCAAGTAGGGTATGTTATCGTCTTTCTAGATACCCTCGGATATATTATTATTATTGGGGATATGGTTGTGCATGGAAAAGAGAGCTCTCCATAAGGGTGGGAATACCTGGGGTGATAACATATTCGGTACTAGTAGGAAAGTGCTAGGCCAGTCCTGTGCCAGGGTACAAGATGTTCTTGTCAGACCCGGGTGCATTGTTAGAGAGATGCCCTCATCGGAGTTAGTTCCTTACCTGGTCATAGTATGGAATCCAATATCCACTATGAGCCGGTATGATTTTGAGTGTATACCAAATATTGCTGAAACGTGAGATGCAAGTATTTCAGCTATTTTCTAATTTACTTTCTATAGACACTATTATTCTATCGGATGATTTTGATATAAAATGTTTTGATTATTGTAAGAAAAAACCAATCGTGTTTATGTATGACGTGGTCTTACGAGATACTTTCGTTTTCAAAGGATTTTGAAAAGGTAATAATTCAAATGAGTGTGTTTTCTCACACTGGTTTTGCAGACTGACTCGAGTGTTATTTTATTATAATGCACGAGTCAGACCGAGTATTACAGTTTCAGATTAGGATTCTATGGAGCTCAGGAGACGAGCTGGAGGATTTTAGACGTATACCACATACTTGATTTATATTTCGCTGTGTGTATATACTGAATATTTAGTATCTGTAAGGACAAGTTATTACAACTATCCAGATTGACTATTGATCGTTGTACTCTGATGATTGTATATATATACAGCTACTGTTTCTTTTGTATAAAATCTGTTATTATACTATATTTTGTTGCACTATGATTGTGAGATTCTGTGTTGTTGTTTATATTTTCTTCTATCCCTTTCTTCTTCTTTACCCTAGTTATTTGCTCTTTCATACAATTTGGGTTGAAAAATTATGAATTATTGTCAACTCAATAGGTACGGAACGGTGGGTTGCTACAATTGAACATGAAACAAATTTGAAACCACTACGTCTAACCAGACATGAGCCTTATCAACAAGCGGAATGCTGCAAAAAGCAACTACAACACATATTAGGAAAATGAAGCAGAACACATGGTCACATCCAGGATTAAAGGCCAAACTAGAGTATCGAGCCGTGGCATCAGAATTAACGCATGATGATTTGAATTAACCATACTTCTAAAGCTCACATTTTGTCAAATGGGTACAGGAATAGGACTGCACAGGTGCATACTAAGGGCAACCTAGGCTGCGCCATACAGGGCCACAAGCACTCTGAAGGGGCTGTACATAAGATCACTTGAAATACTCTTCAACGCAGACTCAACCTTATAGACGAACGACAAATGTGAAGCTCTCGCTCCATCACTTCAACATTAGAAAAGGAATGAATCAAATCATAAATAAACCTCATTCACATACTAGAAGCATGCTATACCCGTTCTTAGAATGGAATAGGAAATGCTACTCAATTCCGAACCGACATAGCGATAACTTAAACAAAGATAGCAAGAGCATCAGCAGGGCGGTACGGTCCGAACGGCAGGTATTGATTCACCACTGAACCTCTCTACATGCACCAATCACATACCAATACCTCTAGGCAGCCCCTTTATCATTCCTCTTAAAGCAACCCGCCATTCCAAGAGAGAAGAGGCTAACCTATATAGACCTAGGCTTCCCACTAATTTTTCACGTATCCCACTCCGAATTTCCAAGATCTCACCAATATTTGGATTTCTCACCAAAAATCCATCATCAATCCAGGCACGAAGAACAAGCATCATGGATAAGCGACAAGAAGCAAAATCCAAAGATGGAGAATGAAGGAAAGAATCAAATGTGATTATAACCACCAGTAGTGTATTCTTCATACTTTAAAAGGAACACTAGAGGACAAAGAAAGGAATCTTCTTTTTGAGGAACCTCTTCTTCTTCTCAAAATAAAAGGAGATATTATATGCCTCAGAGGCCATGGTAATCATTTTGTACAAAAATCACAACATATAATGAAAAACCAACGTGGACCTTAGACGGCTAGAACCATCTCAAAAAAACCATGTGCATATGATAATGGGTTGTATGTACGTGACCTGACTTCCTAGTCAACTCTTCGTTCATCTTTCATAGCTCACCGTCCTTGTTCCAACGGTATGATTTCACATATGAGGACAATGACAATCTCAAATATAAGAATGGTGAAACTAGAGAAGAATGAGACTAGGTATATGGCCAAGGACGTTACGTGCCCAAACAAGGGGCATGTCATATTAAAAATACAGCCAAGAATACGACTAAGGACATTACGCCCCCAAATAGGGGGTAGGCCATGTTAAAAATATAGCCAAACATACGATAAGGACACTACGCCCCAAATAGAGGGCATGTCATATTAGGTATGCGAAAAAGCATATAGCCAAGGACATTATGCTCATAGAACAGGATGCAGGTCATGTTCAACCCATAGTTAAACCAGAACATCATGCACTCAAAAGGGTGGAAGGTTATATCGTGCATGCGGTCAAATTATCATTGGGCGCTACACCTTAAAAAAGGGTTTAATTGCTTCAATATATAGGGAAGCACTATGACCGAAAAGGGTTATAGTAGGGGCATATGCTATTCTGGGAGCTCATCTTAGACATGGAAAGAGAGCACAATATATGATCTGTATCAAAGAGAACTGTCAGTCAGGTACAAATCTAGTTGCTGCTCAAAGCTCGCCATTTATACTTCAAAAAATAGGGTTACCAATACTTAGTTATGAATCTTAATATTGTCTACCTTCACATACCCTCACGTAATCTATGAAATATTACAAACTAGGACATATTACAAAAAATAGCATTCCCTAAAAATTAAATTACGAGTCTGGTAGAAAACTAAGCACGATTGCTTTATGCCATCATGATCGATAGAAGTGCGATGCTGCGAGCTGAGAAGGAAATTAGTTCTCCATCTTAGTAATCACCATTGATCATCGATAACGAAAGCCCTAACCATGAGCCGACTTTTGTTAAGCAACGCGGGGGTCATAGTTAGCACCGGCACAGACATTTTCATAATTTGAAGAACTATACTCGTAGTTAGCCCAGTTATACAAAATGGATAGATAAAGTCCAAGCCAGAAACATTTAAAAACATCAATTGCACATTGTTCACCAATTTCTACTATTTTGGTTTTCAGTTTCTCTTTATGAAGTTCTTCCACAAGAGATGCCATGTCCATCCCACCTTTGGAAACTATGATAGATTCCAATAAGGCTTCACACTCCAGGTTATATATCTTGTTCTCTAGGCCATTTATCCTCCTCATAGCTACTTTCCTAACCTTCTCAAGTTCACCCAGGAGATGCTCCCTCATTTTTTTGACACCTCTATAAAAAGGAACAAAGAACTCATCTATTGTAGATAAGAATGGGGAAACCTGAGTACTTGGCATCCCTAACTCTCCCTTAAAGTAATTCTCTAACTCTTTAAACTTGGCCTCATAGCGAGTCTTCATATCATTCTACCAATTAATAATCTTAGTTGGGTCAGCCCCAGACGGGAACACATGAACTGCATCCGATCCGAGAGGGACAAGTGAAGCTGGAATCATTAGAGAGCTTTCTTCTACACTCATACGTAGCGCCATCTCTCTATCCATCTCTATATTCCTTTTACTTAGCTTGTTGATTTCATTTGCATATACGACCCCATATATGTTCTCAGCACTCTTTAATAAATCTTCCAGCTCCACTATTCTGAACCGGCCAGAATCTAACCTCTTTTACAGAGCGACTACCCTTGAATCCTTAACAGAATAAATAAACCAGAGAAGGACGAGTAAGTCCACAAATACCAAAATCAGATAATAATGTAAAATAAACAAAATAGGACTAATAAAATTTTTTATAGGTTTTCCATAAAGAAATATTAGATAGAAATTTAATTTTCTCAGTCAAGTTAAGTACTCCAAAATTTCCCTTATGCTGAAGTCTTAACTGTAGAACATTAAAACTAAGCAGCGTTAGGAAGAAAGGTAGCCATGCTAGTAACAAAGGTCTATCGGGGATCGTAATGGGCTCCTGCCCGAGGATCCTTAACCAGATCAATTGTCATGCCAGAGCCATCTTTGTCATGTACAAAACTTTGATCAAATTTAAGGTAGAAAGTGCCTAGAACATCTTGAGATCGTTTAATAGCGCCTCAGCCAACAAACTTTTAACCTTCCCTTGCTCAAGCTTATTCGAATAAGAAGTAATCCTATCTCGAGCAATATGCAACGGGTCTTCAAGGTAAATTAACTTCACTACCACTCTCTTCCTTGTGTCATTCAGAATCTCAATTAATCGAGACTTTGTTATTTTACTTTTTCTGGAAAATCACCATATAATCTGTTAGCGATACTTTTCCACCCATCATTATGAAGGAAAGAAGGCATAAAAACTATGCGAGTAAAAGGGTTAGCATCTTAATATTGCACTGAAACCATTCCTCGATATTCTGCAACCTCATGCTTACCAAGCAGCCCAGCATTCTCGGCAGACATGTTGTAACGACCCGAAATTTTAGTCGTTAGTTTTCGAACATTTAATTTATTTTGAATGTTCAATGTGAATTATTAATTGATCTTGAATACGGAGGATTAGGTTGAATTAGTGATAGTTTACAATTTCGAATATGACTATTTAATGGATTTGGTAAAATATAAATTAATATTTGGCATTGGGGATAATATGTGAACCTCGAAATAAATGAATATGAAAATGATTTCTAAAATTGACTTAAATTCTATTTGGATTAGAATTATAATATTGGACTTATGAATGGAATTAAAGTCGATAAGTTTAAAATTGGAAATTTATATATTAATTTAATAGTGAAATTAATATATAAAAATAATGAAAATAATCAAATTTTGGTTTAAAACAATCGGAATGATTTTTAGTATGAATATTATTTCTATTTGATTTATAATGAATTTATAAAATTTGAAAATTTAAAAATTTAAAATGATTTCGACGATTTTGACAAAAATCACTCGATTGAATCGACGAGTTAAAATAGCCTTCCTGGGCGCAGTTTCGAATTCGACGAAACTAGTTCCATTGGATCTGTAATAGTGTATTATTATCGGATTTCAAATTTCATAGCTTTGAAGTTACCGTCTAGTCGTACGAAATAAAAACGCGTTGAAATAAATATCGAAAATTTAATATTTTAATTTGATTCGAAAAGCTATCTTCCATATACGATCGAATTAGGCCCCAAAATATATTCCATTGTGTTCAGAATATGGGTAAACATTATAAACGCTAGGCGGTACGTTTCGTTTGGAGTTCGTTTGAAAAAGCTCGTAAAAATAGGAAATATTAATAAATAATATAAATATATACATATATATAGGCTTTGCACAGTGAAACCCTAAGGAAGAAATTCACGGCCGCCACTCAAACATTTCAATGGCCGAAAACCAATGATCTTCTCCCTCTTTTATCTCTCCATCCACTCGATAATTCCCAAAACTTTCTAAACGAAAGTCGAAGAGCTCTTCAGGCTCTACAAATTGAACGGTTGTGATCACAAATAAGGAAGCATGGGAGGAAAAAATTGGCAGCTTTGTTACGGGTTCATGCATAAATCTCAAGGCGACGGTAGGGATTGGCGACACCAGGTTTGGCACGAAGGTCGAGGAGTGGACGGTGCGTCTCTCCGTGGTCTCTGATCGAGTTCGATAGCAGCATAGTGGTCGCGACGATCAACATTGGCGAGTGGGGTTGGGTTCAAGCTTACGGACGAGATCGCGTGAGGAAGAAGGATTTCCGACGGCCCTGGTTTCCTTTTCCAGATTGAACGACCACGATTTGATCTGGAATATTATATATAAAAAAAGAAATTGTTATATATATATATATATATATACTTTAAAAATTCATATCTCTTGCATATGAGACCAGAATCGGATGAAACAAGCGGCGTCGGAATTACAGCAACGAGATCTATGCTGCAGCGCAGAACTAGAGATGTTTGGAGTAAGTGAGAATGTTAGGTTAAATCGAACGTGCTCGATATAATTTAAAATTGGAACGTTTGGCAACGTAAACCCAAGGTGAGTTAATGTCACTCAACTTTGGACTCCTAGCTTTAATTTTAATTGTTAAAATTAATAAATGATAGATTGATTAAATTGATGCAATTTTTATCAATTGGATGTGATATTGTATATAGTTATAGGTATATTGGAGTGATTGATATTTCCGCATTTATATAGCGGATGAGATCCTTTGCGCCCCGTATAATAGCGGATGACCCTATATACCGTGATATTCCACCTTGAAGTGGAATAGGTACTTTTAGTTATGCTAACATCTATGGACGCAGGGTAACAGGTTGGAGGGATCCAAAGGGATTCCTCAAAATGTTGAATTTAATTGCATATATAGTGATATATTTTTTGCTGAAATAATCCGTGGCAAGTTATTGTGTGACTTGGATTGGATGGATGCTTTGGCAGGTTTTTTACCTAGATTCTGGTATTTCAAATACCACTAATATATGTTTAAATTGGAAAAGAAAATTAAAAGGGGTTTTGAAGGAAAATGGTTTATACAGAATTTTGGGTTAACCAATTGGATAAAATAAATGGTTTTGGAAATTGGTACTTAGCCAACCCGAAATATTATGAATTGGATTTTGGAATAAAAGTTAAATTAAGGATTTTTAAATAATAAATCTGTAAACTGTATTTGTTTAAAAATATAAAGGTTTTAAAATCGGGAATGTGGACTTGTTTGAAAATGTAATGACCCGTAAATTTTAGTGGTTTTATTAATTTAATTAATTGAATTTTGTGTTTAAATAATTGAATTTGGAAATATAAATTTGATATTTGGAATACGTCTAATTAAACATAGCAACTGGTAAATTTTCATCTGATAATATGAAAGTTATTTTATTATGTAATTCTATTTCAATTTAAATCAGTTAATATTTGATGACAATAAAATGTTTTCCAAACCTGAATATTTTCTATAGAAAATTTGTAAATCATTTTCTGAGTGAGACATTATATTTCTTTTCGTCAAACTTTGACTGTTATTGCTCTGTTTATCTTATTTCTGGCATTTCAGCAGCATTTTCGGTATCGATTATCGACTTTTGATAGGATGATCGTACCACTGATATATGTATACCGTTTTGATCGTCTCGTCGTGCTGAGCGCTGCGGTATATTCAATTTTGTGTTTGAAGTCCGGGAAGTGAAAAATCTATAAAACGATTTCCGTATCGGTTCCGCAATTTGGCTTTTGATTTTTGTGACCATTCAACTTTCCTCAGAATAACTCAATGGCCTTAAGCAATCAATATTCATTGATATTCAACTGATGTGGCTGTCACTATTCCCCGTATCCAATATTGTATGATGGTCAATATGTTGGTTCATTTCACTTTCCGTTTTAGTTGATAATAAAATAATTTAAGCCTATATTTATAAAACCTGTTCACTTCCTCTAAAAAAAATCTTCTGTTCGTTCAAATCATCACCGAAACATTTTTTTCTTCCTAGAAGCAAGGTCTTCTCCCTTTTTTTGGAAACTCCTTACTTTCCCTTATTTCCATGCACGAACCAATCACTCCTCAAACCTTTCGCCTACCTGCATAGCCCTCTCCGCTACAAAACCTAGAGTGCACGACCGAGCAGCCACAACAGCCACGTCACTGCCATGTTTTCCAACCTCCCCTTTGGTTGTTCCACCGTCTGACCCAAACACTCCCCGACAACCACCAACTTTGGCCATCTCAAAACACAGCTCGCCTGCGCCTTCTCTTCCCCTCCGACCAATCACCACCTATGCAGCTGTATCCTACTTGTAGCTCATTCCTTTAGCGTGCATGCGTAACCGTCTCTCCTTACTTCTTATATATAAGGTAGATATTTTATATATTTATATTTATGTATTATTTCCAACTATAGTTTATTTATATAAGATCTGTTATATATGAAGAGTTTGGGTTAGTCTGTTATGTTGTAGTTTATGTAAGTTGTTATAAGTTTAGTGTATAAATCTTTATTTAACAGTTTCGTTTATATTGTAGTTATATAAATGTTTACAGTCCAGTTTATATATGCATGAGTTTATATTTTTTTTCACATTAGATTTATACCGTAAGCTATGTATTAGAATATATATTATGTATATTAGCTTATTTATATCTTCCTGTAAGAGTTTATTTATAAAGTCTGACTAAGTATATAAGTTATATAATTCTATATTGAGTTATATATATACGTTTATAGAATACTATTGGTTTATAAAAGTTTAATATTTATATTTTTCAGTTAGCGGTTATACAGTTTATACATATCAAGTTGTTGATTTTAGTTTATGCAGTTTAATGTATATAAAGCTATATAGATTGTTGTTTTATTAATATATATAGGTTACATATGTTAATATATATATTGTGTTTAGTATACTTTAAATAATATTTTACATATTTGATGGCTGTATATCTATTAGTTTACATATATACATCTTTTTCACGTTTGTAGTCTTCAGGTGGGTTCAACAAATATTCTGTTTTCAGGTTGTAGTTTTATGTATAGGCTATATATATTAGTTATATATGTTATTATATATTGGAGTCATATATTTTAAATATATATATTTGATTTAATATATGTGTTTAATTTAAAAGCAAGGATGTTTGAAATGCATGAATATTAAATTATATGAATTTGAATTTAGAATATGATATATATATATATATATATATATATATATATATATATATATATATATATGAGTTCACTTACACCCTTGATCTTCATAAATCCAGTTGATTCGATTTCGTCAATTCCGAGCTATCGCTCTGCTCATCAAGGTTGTGTTCAATTGTGCTTTGCTTTGAAATTCGTGCCTGAATGCATAACTCATTTCATCGCCAAATCATCTCTAGCCTCAAATGGTGAGCAATCACTCACGATTAACGTTCTTATATTTATTAAATTTGATTTCAATTGAAACGACAATTGAAATATGCTGATGTTAGTTATTTACATTGCTATATATATGCTATCTGTTCACCTGTGACATCTGACACCAATATCTGTTAATTATATTGATGATGTATGCCTGATATATTATTATCATATCTGTTATCACTCTGCAAGTTCCCTGTTAGTATAGAATCACTATGGGTTGAAATGATACATACCCGAACGATATGTAGAATATGAGAAAATCGTTGTGGGTTGAAATGTTAAACCCAAGCGATTTTCAATTGAATTGAATTAGGGATTGCGGGTTGAAATGATATATACCTGTATATATTTAAATTGTGGATTGAAATGAAAAATATCTGTATCATTTGACAATAGGATAGAAATTTATATACAGACCGTTGGTCTATATATAAATATTTTGAAAATGATTTCTATGGTTTTTGGAAAGAAATATATGGTTTTATAAAAATATTGATTTTGGATATTATATAAATGTTATTTATATATAGTTAAATTCTTGATTTTAAGCTTTGTATAAATTTGTTTTAATATAAAATAAGTTTAATAATAAAGTTTGATTTTATTAAAATATAATATGGTTAAGTATTTATTTAAATTATATTTTAACATAGAGTTTATAATGATTTAATAAATTATGGTTCGGAAGATAGATTTGAAATTGATTAGAAATGGTATTTAATTAAGAATTTATTTAAATAAAAATTGATTTGAAACTTACTGAACTTGAGATTTTAGGGAATTGATTTTATAACTTGATTTTTGGTTTAAGGTGATTAAATGAATATATCAAGTTTAAATAAATTGAAGGAATATTCTGTTATTTGAAATTTGAAGTTTTATTTAAATGTTATTGGATTTATTAAGTAAATATTTCAAAACTAAATAATAGTAAAGTGGATTAAGATATATATGAAATTATCAAATTTAGTTTTGAAAATATGGAATATTTAAAACTTTGAAATATATTGAAATTGAAATGGTTTATTTGTAGTTCAAATCGGTATTTGAAATCGATATAATTTGAAATGGTTTAATTTGAATTGAAACTGAAATTCATGATTCTAGATTGGATTAAATTTGAATTTGGAATTCGAATTGATTTGAATCGATTTATGAAAGTTGAGGAAGCTATTTTATTATACAAAGTAATTTTGAATTATATTTAAAACTATTATATATATATATATACATATTTTAACTTAATAAATTATTTTAATGTAAACTATTTTATTTTATGAACTATTTTATTTTATGAACTATTTTATTTTATAAACTATTTTATTTTACAAACTAATTTTAATATAAACTATTGTAACTTATAACTATTTTATATAAACTATTTTACTTTATAACCTATTTTATTATATATACTATTTTAATATCTAAACCGATTAAATGGGAAGTATTATGATTTCTAAACTATGATTTCCAAAGTGTTATAATTTCAAATATTTTGGTTCCGAAAGTGCTATAAATTTGAAGTGTTGATTTTTGGAAATTGATATATTTGAAATGGAAATGATATCGTATTTGGTTTTGAAATGGAAATGATATCATATTGATATGGTTTTGAAATGGCAATGATATTCTGGTTTTAAAGCATAAACTACTTTGAAATGACCGCGGTGTTATAATAACGATTGGTTGTTAAAGAGACCAAGATCAGATGTTGTCATACTCTCTACCAATAACGAAAACCACTTTAACAACTGTGTATGCGATGGAGATTCCAGAATGAAGTAGGATGGTGGCGATGATCTTGAGGTATATACATGGATCCAACTCTAGTGAGTTGGCATAAGGTGGCTAAAACAAAAGCGATTCTCGGGCCAAGTGAGGTCATTCCTCCGATCAGGCATATTCCTTCGATATTATATTCTGACTTTGTGACAGATTTGGTGGCCACCCTTGATTTTGATTTGGATGTGTGTTCCGAGGTGGGCGATAGTAGCTGGTATGCGTTACCACCAGCTCGGATGCATAATTGGTATATCTACCCTGGCATTGCCTTGTTGTGCTGTGTCACCTACCATAGCGTGCCTTACTACGAGTTTGATTTGTGTCGTACCTATGGAGTATCCTCTGGTAGCCTCCCGATCAGGAGGTATTATGGTACTGTATAGACTATTGGCACTATAAATGTGTTAAGGGGGATATGGGTAACGCCGTAACACTATTTTAATAGTTTACTTTACTATAGACATTATTATAATAGCGTATATTACTACATAGTAGATAGTTTAAAGGATCCTTAGAGGATGGTTATTCCAAACATCCTTTGAGTTACTTGTAATTCAGTTGATATTTCACTTGAGTTGGATTTATTGATATAAGAATGTTAATCCTGACTCAGGTGTTTTGTGTTTTGCTTTACGCTCGGGTCAGATTGAGTATACCAGTATTCGAGACTCACCTTTAGAGTTGGAGTTTCGCTTGGAGATCCATCTATCGATTCTGCTTTTAGTTATTCAGTTGATTCCAATGATGTAGATTTTGTATTTGACTATTGTATTGAGACATCTATGTATCTGAGACCTCTGTTGTATCTTATTTTAACTCTGTTATATATAATAGCTTCATGAACTACTATTCTTTCGTTTCCACTGCATTATTGTTATATTACTCTGTGTCTATGATTCTGTGATTATTTTACTTACTATATATGGTGAGTTTTGCCAAATATAAATTAACAATCTAAGATTTTGAGCAATTCAAGTCCGACATGTGTGGATGCGAATGGCTGAAAATTTCAGGATGTTACAGAAAAAGAGGGTTTAAATTTATTAATTTGATAATTTGTAAAAGTGTTAAACTATTCTACAAAATTAGTTGTTTACTATTTTAAATTGTTCAAAGAATATTTTATTATTAATTAGTTTCTTTATAATGAGTGTTAAGATTTATTATTATTTAAGCACTAGACAACATTTTGTTTTTAAAAGATAATTATTATTTTTTAATATGGTTTTGGAAATAACTTTTATTTAACTATAATTGTGTAGATTTAACATGAAATTTATTTTAGAGCTTGCAAACATTATTTTAAGATAATTATTAAGTAAAGTTTTCGGAAAGTAATGGTATACTCGTGTGGCGTAAATCGGAGGCAGTGAGTGCCTGCAGCTAAGTCTTGAATTTCTCTAGATAGAGACGTAACCATTGAGCTGTGATCCATGGTTTGATACCGCAGTGGTACTTTCCACATTATTTTAAAAGGGTTTTGGATAAAGAGATTTAATTTATTTAAAATTTAATTTAAATAAAGACTTGCTGTTTTGATGAAATTGAAGTATTTGGTTGAATTGATTGTTTATTTGATAGTTAAATAACCGGCTATCAAATATGGACCCAAATATAACTTTGGAAATATCTAGGAGAAGTACGAGAATTATATGGTATAGTTATCGTTTGAGGTGTTATACTGTATGTATAAACTCGTTCGTTCTTCAAGGACGTTTATAAGGAAATCCGTCCACCAACTTTAGGTGGTGATCTCCGATCTTGTTTACGTTTGTTTATTTCTTTAAGAACCGGGGTTGAGTTTACTGAAAAATATCGAATGTTGTTTCGAAGAGACCAGGATCAGATTTATGATCCAAAAACCACTTCGATCCAACGAGTTCATTTTCAGAATGAAGACAAGAGCTTGGAGTCGAAGATGGAGCAGTGAAGTGCAAGGGCTAATCGTTACTAATCCTGAGGGTGATTCCAAAATGGATGTAGTAGGAGAAGTGCCTTCGGTTCCGTTTGGACCGAAAACGGATTTGTATGGATGAATGCTATCAGTACATTGTCATTGGAGGACAATAAGCATTCTAAGTGAATATTCCTAAAAAGGTAACGCTTAGCCTCGAGCCTCATCAATCGGGAATGACAGAAAATCAGGGGAGATGCACCAAGGCTAATTAGGTCGCATCCAAGTAGGGTAAGGTTACACCAGTCTAGAGTCCCATTTATTCGGCAGTGTGGCGGTTTCTGATCACAACCTTGGGGTAATCTTATTCGGGCTATCCAATTTAAAGGGTAGTCCGGTCTTGTGTTGCAGGGGATCCCGGAGTGCTCCTCGGTATGGTGTTTCTAGACAGGTACCGTGACAGGTGGTACGCCAGTGCCTAGTCATTCAATTTGAATCCATTCTCCCTACGTGCCTTTACGGTTTTGATTGTTGAGCCTAGTATTGCTGGAATTTAATTAATGCAACAATTTTAGCTATATTGAATAAGTATTTGTACTTAGACACTATTATAATATCAAAGGATTTTGATATGAAATGTTTTGGTTACCGTAAGGTAAAAACCCGACATGTTTATTTGTGGCGTGGTCTTACGAGATACCTTTGATTTTTAAAGGATTTTCAAACGTTAATAATTCAAATTGAGTGTATTTTCTCACGCTGGTTTTCCAGACTAGCTCGGGTGTATTTTATTATAATGCTCAGGTCAGATCGAGTATTTCAGGTTCAGGTTAGGATGCTATGGAGCTCAGGAGGCGAGCTGGAAACCGAGACATATTCTCGTACTTTTTTGTTTCCGCTGTAGTGTTTTGTTTGAAATTATCAGCAATTGTGAGGACATGATGTTATGACTATCCAGGCTCGTAATTGTTGATTTATGTACTCTGATTGAAATATGTATATTATGGTTTCTGATTTGTATAAAGAGCTACTGACATTATATATTGTTCTGTCTGCTATGAGATTCTGTTTTGTTTGGTTTCTTCTTCTACCTACCTTCTTTTCCTCTCCACAATCTGTCTCTTCCGTCTCTCGATCACTTGGCATGTTATACGATGGACGTATTTATGTAGATTTTCGACGGTCGTGAAGAGCGGGTCGTCACATATGTCCTCCACTTGTTTCTTATTGTGAAATCTCTTTGCTATAACAATACCATAAAGTTCTTTACCCACCTCCGTGGTCTGTAATAGATCACCTTTTTATTCATTAGAATATTTAAATAATTGATTTATTTAAATATCGGATTGCTAATTTAATCGATGGACGGAAAAATCAACTTTCACAAGCGGATGAATTTGGATTTGAGCCCTCTTCCATTGAGTCCAGATCGTTTGAGCGGTTGAGAATGAATATATGCATCAATAAGTTTGCATCGATGGATTTTTAGCTGGTAGCTTGTGTTCGATTAGTGGATAGATCCAAAAGGCCAACTTTTTTATATGATGAAATTAGGTTCCGAAACCTTTTCCATTGAGTCTCGAATATGGGTATTTGGTTACAAACAGCAGTGAGCACACTTTATTTTGAATTGCATATTTTTCGATAAATATTGGTGAACCATACATGCGAAATCAATCATCTAAGGAGTAGTCTCAGATGGTGTCGTATTTCATACTATCGAAACCAAAAAAAATGTAGAGTTCCGTGATTCGAGAATCATCTCAAACGAAGTTTTCTACAACTTGTACGAGAGTAAAACATGAGAATTATTAAATTAATTAAGTTAATGGTATATAGCTATTCGTTATTGCACCTTACCCTTATTCTGTACCCTTTTCTCTCTCTCTCTTAGCCGATTTAAAACCAACGACCACCATCAACTAGGCCTTAGATCTCCTCCAACAAGGCATTTTAGGAGGTAATGCATGAAGGAAAATATATCATCTTGCTCGGCCAGGTTCATCTACGATGGCGATTGGCGATTGGCGTCCAGTGCTACGTGGCGGCATGAGTGATCGATGGAAGTGTCAGCGTTTAAGATGCTAGATCTTGGCGACGACATAGTTTTAGGTGATCTAGCTTGTCTCGATTGGCGTGTTAGGCTCAGACGGCTCTTGTGGTGATGTGGGTTGATCTTTGATTAACCATAGAGGTACTGGCATGGTTTCAAGTTCAACGTCAATTTGAGACGAGGTCGGCCTCTTTGAGTCTGCTTAATTTAGGGAATAAGAGTAATTAATTAGGTAATGTATTAGATGTTCTAAAAACCATAACTCTACTCATGCGAGGTCCGATTCGAATGCGGTTTCTTGCTTTGTACTTATGGAATTGTCGCCTTCGCGATGGAACAAGTTTTGTTGCAATCCGAGCAATTGGAAAATAAGGCTAAGGTGAGCGGAATTATAACTCCAAAATTATTTCTCACTACAAAACCCCATAATTTATATATTGAAAATGTTACCTATTAATGGTTGGAAATATATACATATATGAAATTGTTTCCCCGTTTTATGGGATTTGTTTGAGAAAATATCCAAGATAATTGATTAAAATTTCATATATTTATAGTGTGCTATGTTCATGTCGAATAGAGCTAGATAGTGATGATATTAATTTATGCTAATTATAAATTAATTAAACCCTAATTTGGAGTTATATTAGCGATAGAAAGATCATTATATATTTTATTGCTAATATTCGAGATAATTGATTAATATTCCGTATATATAGATATTGAATTCTATTCGTTGCTAATAAAAGTAGATGGAGTTGATATTAATTTTTAGCGTATATTATAAATTAGTCGAAACTCAAATTAGGGGTTATATTTGTGATAGAAATATTATTATATATTTTATCACCAATCAGAAATTAGAAATTTCAAAGGAAATATTTTATTACTTATAGGGTTTGATACAGTTGTAAAATACATAATATGCTATAACTGGATTAATTAAATTTAGACCCTATGAAATGATTTTAAATGTATGTGTATACGTATATAGAAATTATATACATGAGCTATATAACATTTTGAGGCCTTACTGATAACTAAACTTAATTGTAATAGGACAATTTAGTAAATTATGATGTATTATGATTGATAGGCAAGTGTATGATTTATAAAATAAGTTCGGAACTTCAACAAAATAATACAAAGAATATATGATTTGAGTAAATAAATAAATAATTTAATTGTTGACTTAAATTCTCAAATAAGATGAATTTGTTTGAATTGGATGAAAGTGTATAGAAAGTTCCTAATGTTGTGAATGGGCTGATTAGTCTATATAATTATATAGTATGGATTTTATTAAGCAATTAAATTAGTCGAATGGGTAATACTACATGAAAGAATATATATACATTTATACGTAATATATATGTACTCAATGTGAGCTCATGGAAATATATTTAGTGGAGTTTGATGTTTAAGAAATATATTTGGACAAGCTAAATAAATTAAAGGAGAAAAAATGTCATAGGTTGTGATCTAGTTTTCGGTGATCGGGTATCGAGTTATGGTGGCAGGATGATGTTATAGATATAATTGAGACGATGCACAAAACGAGGTGGAATTTGTGTGATGTTTTCACTTGATGTGAATGAGAAGTTTTCCACAAGATGTCATGAAAATATGAATTATAGGTAAGACTAGAAGGATATATTAACTCTGGTTGTTTGATACGTATGTTTGAGAGACAATATGTTCTATAAAGCTTCGGTGGGTTGACTCGAGCTATCAAGAGCACGTTATACGGGATACGTGCGTTATCCATATAGCATTGATATGAATTGATTATGTTGATAATCCATATTACCATGGGAGAAGCACATGACTTGTATATGAGAATTCAGAACATGTTCAGAGAGAGATGGCGATGACTATTTAAAATAGATCATATATCACCCATATTTGTAGTAGAGGTCAAAGTGAGATCTACACGAGTCTATTGCATTGTGATGCGACTCAGAGTCTATTGTATATTTAGGTACCGACTTATTTCTCAGTACAAGCATGGGTGATATAGTTCTATTGATTCCTTTTTCCTTTTTTCCTCATTCCCCGAAATTGCCAATCGTTCCATATTAATTCTATCGCGTTGATTCCACAACTACGAACCTCACATGACTGATTCCGTTCGATCGGAACTCGTACAAGAAAATTTTTAGTTACATAAAATTAACGATTTAAATTTTTGTTTATAATTAATCAGAAAATCACTTATTTTAAACTAATTGCTTACTGAAATTTTTTCCAATAGGTTGACCTATGATTAACATTAATTAAAATGCTTTAAATTAAATTACCCAACACAGTCCTTCCCTCTCGACATCTACTGTCGATTCTAGAAAAAACCGCAAAATGGAATGAAGGAAGAATCACTTAGTGCCAGTTTGCTCTAGACTTCTTGTAGCTCTCGACCATCTTATCGACCCCAAAAACTAATCGCACTCGCCCTACTGTAGTTCGCAAAACCGATGCGACCCAGCAAAATTCACATTCCTTTATTGACGACCGCAGCTTCCACCTACCAACCCTTGCCAATGCGCATTCGCTCATGTGACCAAAACCATAAAACTTCGATGCGAAAACCCTAGCTTCGATCCTCCCAAAAACCTTGTGCACGACTGCGCCTCCTTCCACCAACCATGCTACCACTGCCGCAGCATACCCATTGCCCCTTCCACCTCCACCTTCACATCACGAGAAAGAAGACGCGGCCAACAAAACTCAAATTGAGACAGACCACCCTTCCATTGCTATCATTGCCAGAGTCGCCAGCCTCCTCGCGATTTGATTTTCGTGATTTTCTTTGGATCGATTCGAACTGGAAGGTGTAAGAAGGAAGTGTAAATTTTTAAAATAGAGGAAGATAGGTTAAGCTATATGTAATTTGAATGAAGGGAGATGGCTTTGGGTGCATGATAGGCTAAGGTTGACTTTTTATAATTATAATTTATTTTATATCCAAAATGTCTCATTATTAACAGCTTAAAATTTCGAACTCCTATCGAGGCATGCCGCTTGGCATTCCTAATGTTATACCACTATTCCAAACCCAATGGAACAAGTTTCAAAGCCTAATTTGATCATATGAAGAAGATAGCTTTTTGAACCCAATTATTATATTAAAATTTTCAATATTAAATTCAACTCGTTTCTATCCCGTATGACCAAACGATAATTCCAAACGCTTCGAAATTTGAAAATCCGATATAATATATTATTATGGATCTAATGGAACTGGTTTTGTCGAATTCCAAGACTGCGTCCAGGATCGATATTTTAACGCGTCGACTAAATCAACGATTTCAAAAATTGCAAAATCACTTGAAATTCAAGTTTTCAAAAACTTATTAGCTCAATTCTAATTCAAATAGAATTTATAACAACATTAGAAATCGTTTCGATTCATATTCAACTCCAATTCAACCATTTAACCGATTTTCAATTATTAATTCAACAATTAAATTTATTCAATAAATCGCTATATTTGGGTCTAAGTTTTATTCCACATATTTGACCGATAAACTTTATATTAAAATCCCATTTACATTTCAAAATTCAACATTTAAAATAAATTAAATGTTCAAAATCAATCACTAAAAATCTAGGCTTTTGCAAATATTCTGAATATACATGAATAGAGTATGATGACAATATACAAGAGACCACTCTAGCAGAAGCAACCGATAAATAAATATCAATACAGAAAATCAGAATACATCGACTTCCAATAGAATGGAGTCTAAATAAATATCTGATACAACGGTCTCATATATAAATAATAGGTCTGCAATGTACTATAAATGTATCAAGTGTGTGTGTATATATATAAATCTCGATGTTATGCCTCCAAAGTGCTCCAACTGCATCCTGCAAGTGTATCTCCAAAAGCACCTGATCCTAGAACTATTCAACTAAGTACCCCAGAGTTGTCATGACATAAGCGGACGAACACAAAATACGGGTCAGACATAAAAGTCTAATGCGAGAGGAAATATTTCAAAATACTATATATGAAAACAATAGAAAAATAAATAGGGACAGTTACATCACAACCGGCCCTCTCCACAAACGTGGCTCAGGGGAAATCCGAACTACCTATAAATAGGTAAAGTAAACTCATCCTAAACAATAGGGAATTGTACATACCTTTCTTTCTTCCCGTATCCTTAACTCAGTCCATCGTGAATATAACATTGTGACTATAAACTGGCATGCACAACTATGAAATGCGAGGCACATCCTATTGTATGAGTGTAAGGTCGAAACTTCACACACTCGAGACTAGTAGTGATATAGGAATCCTAATCTAGGTCTTCTTCTAATGTTAAGCAATTTACACAAGCATACAAAATTCCACAAGAGAACCGTATGACCCACTATCCATTTTAAACCATCTATCAAACGATATAGTAGCAATCGCCTACTACACAATAGTATCCATTTCAGGCTTATTTTACGTACTTGGTTACTACCGTTGTGTGTGTTATGTATGTGAGGACAAGTTATTATAACTGTCCAAATTTATTGTTGACTATTGTACTTTGATGATTATATGTATAAAACAGTTATGGTTTATTTTGTATAAAGATCAGTTATTATATATTATATATTATTCCACTACGATTGTGAGATTCTGTGTTGTTGTTTCTGTTGTTTCTATCTCTTCTTCTTCTTCACCCCAAGTTTTTCGCCCTTTCGTACAAATTGGGTTGACAAGAGTGGTATATCGTCAACTCAAAGGGTACGGAATGGAGGGTCACTACATTTGGCATCAGAGCTGAAGGTTAAGTGAGAACCTTGGCTTTGATGGGGATTACTCATTAGAGATAGGGTCAGTAGTACCCTGGAATGAGTTTGAGTGTATTAATAGAAATGAGCATGTATTTGTTAGTGAATATAAATTGTTTTATATTATGTTGACTTATCGGTTGAGTGTTTATGAACTCTGGTCGACACAATCCGTACAACTGTATCGATAGGGGTTTCTAAACACTTAAATAGAGTTATTTGACACAGTATTGTTTTAAAAGGGGTAAACGAAATAATTTTACCCAAATTATATTTTGATATAAATGAAATAATTTTATGAAATTGTTATAGTTTATTGATGTGTTTGGATGATATTATTATAATCAAAGCAAGATTATAAAATTTGAAATGGTTTATATAACCAAATAGAAATTGTATAAGAATGAATTATGCACATAGTTAGAATTTGAAATGGATTCAAAAAATGGATGTGGAAATATAAAATCCCGAAATTTTTTGGAAATGTTTTCCAAAGTTTTTAGAGATAAATAATAATAGTATTATTTTGAATAAATTTTTGAATAAATTTTTTTGAATGGATTTTGGAAGTAATAAATTACTAAACTCACTTCAGTCGTTGGAAAAAATCCTAGTGATGACTGCAGCATCATCAGTATTCGTTTTCGAGTTTCTAAGTGACGGATTGCTACAGTAGTAGTTGTTTTGTGATTGTTTTAAGAAAAACAAGTTGTTTAGAAATTACAAAAAGAAATTTGTTTTGGGCAAAACCAAGTTCGGTTTAAGTTTTAAAGTGAGATTTGATCTATAAAGAGAGAGAGAGAGAGAGAGAGAGAGAGTGTGTGTGTGTATGATTTCGAAATGACTTGAAATAAAAGGACCGAGTGTTTAGATTTTGAAATTTTAATTTAAATGTTTTAGAAAATATCAGGGGATAAGTTTTGGACTTATAAATTGAGAATGGTTTTAATAAGAAAGAAATGCATGGAACTTGAATTTTAGAATTAAATTTAACTTGAGTAAGTTAAAACGAATGAAATATAACTTAAGCCAAGTTAAATAAAATTGGATTGGATTGGAAACAATATCGAATTGGATTAAATATAAAAGTTGAGTTGTGAAATGAATATAGATTTGAGTCATGGAAATCAAATGAATGTTGAATCAATCGTAATGGATTAAAAATGGAGTACGAACTCAAGTATAGAAATTATGGAAAGGTGAAAAATAAGTTGTGTTACTTATAAATTTGAAAAGTGGAATAGAAAAACAAAAATAAAAATGGTCTGATATTTTGGTAAAGAAATGGAAATCCAAATTTGAATTATAAAATGAATTTGAACTCAAGCCAACCAAATGGAGTGATTTTTGAAATAAAAATCAGAGTTTGAATTACAAAAGGAAGTGAACTAATTAAATAAATTGACTATGTTTTGAGATACTGTTTAGATAAAAATCGAGCATGGACTTAACTATGGAGTTGAAATGAACGTAATGTATAAAAGGCTATGATAAGCCTTAATATTAATTTTATGAAATAATTCTCAAGTAATATAGTATAAATTAAGATATACCAAGTAAATGGAAATGCAAATCAATCGAAGCTAAACAAATTGAATAAGAATCAATTTAAACGGAATGAAATTTTATTACAATGGAAATGAAATTAAGTTATATAGTTGAAATGATTGGAAATAAACTAATTAACTTAAGTTAATTATTGGTATGGAAACTTGGCTTGAATGAATTTATGAAATGATTCATAAGTAAATAGCATGGATTGAATTGTCATTCGACATAAATAGAAGTAAACAAATTTTGTGAACTCATGGAAAGTGAATAAATTGGTTTAGAACCAATTTGTAATATACATGAATATATTGTGTATAGTTACGAATTGAATACTAATAATTTGGTCGTAAATCATTCGAATTGAATGAAATGATATATAAATTGATTTAAATAAATAATCGAATGTTGGAGCCTTGTGTTTATTGATAAATACATACTATGACATGTTTAGTTAAGAAATTGATGTGATTAATTAGTTGAATGAATGAAAATTATTAAATTTCATATATTTGGTACTTATGCGTTATTTTGAGTAAGTACAGGTGTTTGGAGCTGTCGGCTTGATTTTTGGTTGCGTAATTGCATATAAATTAAGCATACTCACTTAAAAATGCTAAATAAAGGTACGCTTTTGGATTAAATACAACAATGATATAAATATTGTTATATTGTATTTTTCGGCCATGAGAGTGGATGTATATTTTTTTTATCACTTTTTCCATATTGCAAAAGGCTCTTCGTACAAAGGAGACTACCAAAAATTTTTGGAAATTTTGGGTGTTAGAAAATTTTTGGTAACTAAAATATGATTTTGAATTGTAATTGAAATAAAAGGGATTTTGGTTTAGAGATGGAAACAAAATGTTTTGTTTGGGTCTAAAAGATTAGAAAAGTGAATATCGAATTTTCACTAAGTGGGTTTTCATAAGTTAATGGGTTTGGAGCATTTTTCCTACCTTAGTAATTTCGAGGACGAAATTCTTTTAAAGGGGGAGGAACGTAACGATCCAAATTTTTAGTCGTTGATTTTGATAATTTAATTTATTTTAAATATTGAATTGTGAAATTTAAATAGAATTTTAATATGACGTTTATCGATCAAATAAGTGAACAAAACTTAGATCCAAATATTATGATTTATTAAATAAATTTAATTGTTGAATTTATAATTGAAAATCAGTTAAATAATTGAATTGGAGTTAAATATGAATCGAAACGATTTCTAGTGTTGATATAAATTCTATTTGAGTTATAATTGAGCTAATAATTTTTTAAAAACTAAAATTTCAAGTGATTTCGCAATTTTTTAAATCGTCAATTTAATCGATGCATTAAAATAGCGATCTGGGGAACAGTCTTGGAATTCGACCAAATAAGTTCCATTAGATCCGTAATAATGTATTACTATCGGATTTTAAATTCCAAAACGTTTGGAATTATCGTTTGGTCGTATGGGATAGAAACGAGTTGAATTTAATATCGAAAATTTTAATATAATAATTGGGTTCGAAAAGATATTCTCTTCAGACAATCAAATTATGCTCTGAAACTTGTTCCATTGGGTTCGGAATAGTGGTATAACATTATAAACATCAAGCGGCATGCCTCGTTAGGAGTCCGAAGTTTTAAGTTGTTAATAACGAGACATTTTGGATATAAAATAAATTATAATTATAAAAAGTAAACCTTAGCCTATCGTGCACCTGAAGCTATCTCCCTTCATTTAAATTACATATACCTTGTCCTATCTTCCTCTATTTTAAAATCGAGACTTCCGTCTTACACCTTCCAGTTCGAATTGATACAAAAAAATCACGAAAATCAAATCGCGAGGAGGCTGGCTACTCTGGTAATGATCGCGATGAAAGGGGGGTCTGTCTCAATTCGAATGCAGCTAGTTGCGTCTTCTTTCTTGCACGTGTGAAGGCAGAGGTGGAAGGGGAGATGGGAATGCGGCAGGGGTAGTTTGGTTGGTAGGAGTAGGTGCAGCCATGCATTAGGGTTTTTGGAGGATCGAAGCTAGTGTTATCACATTAAAGTTTTAGGGTTTTGGTCACGTGAGCGAACGCGTGTTGGCAGAGGTTGGTAGGTAGAAGTGGCGGTCGTCAACAGAGGAATGCGAATTTTGCTGGGTCATGTGGGTTTTGTGAACTGCAGTAGTGTGAGTGCTATCAGTTTTTGGGGTCGATAAGATGGTCGAGACCTACAAGAAGCGTAGAGCAGACTACCACTAAGTGATTCTTCCTTCATTCCATTTTACAATTGTTCTGGAATCGACAATAGATGTCGAGAGGGAAGGACTATGTTAGGTAATTTAATTTAAAGCATTTTAATTAATGTTAAGCATGGGTTAACATATTGGAAAATTTGTTAGTAAGCAATTATTTTAAAATAAGTGATTTGCTGGTTAATTATAAATAATAATTGAAACCATTAATTTACGTAATTTGGAATTTTCTTGTACGAGGTTCAGTCAAATGGAATCAGTCGTGTAAGGTTTGTAGCTGTAGAATCTACGCAATAGAATTAATATGGAACGATTGGCAATTTCGAGGAAAGAGAAACAAAAAGGAAAAATGAATCAAGGTGAGTATTCTCAGTTGTTTTAGATTACTAAATTTAATCTATAATGTTGAAAATTAATTATTGGTTGATTGGATGAATTTACTAAATATTATTAGTTGAATGCAATATTATATATATTAGTAGTTGGATATATTTCCTGCCTATTGGAGCGGATGAGACACTATGGCCCCGCATAATAGCAGATGACCCTGCATTACCGTGATATCCCGCCTCGAAGTGGGATTGGTATTTTGTGTTATCTAACATCTGTGGATGTAGGGAAACAGGTTGGAGGGATCCAACTGATTCCTCAAAATATATTGATTTTTTTTCATTTATAGTGATATTTAATGAAATTGAATAATCTATTATGGATTGTTGTGTGATTTGATTGTTTGGATACTGTAGTAGCACTGGCCTTAATTTTGGTATTATAAATACCATAAATAAAATTTTTGATTTTGAAAATGGAATTCAAAAGCTATTTGGAAAATAAAAATATTTATATTGAATCTTGGGATTTTTTAAAAAGGGATTGGGTTGGATAAAACAAATAAAATAATAATTTGATTTTTGATATTAATTAGCTATTTCGTAAATTGTTTCAAATGGAAAATTTTAAATCGAGTATTTTTAAGACGATGAATTATTAAATGAGATTTCTTAAAATATGAAAGGGAAGTTGAAATCGAGATTTGGAATGAATTTGAAATAGAATTGAGATTTATTAGGATATAGATTTCTAAATGAGATTTTATATAGAAATCGATGTATAAATGGAGTTTTAAATAAGGAGTATGTTTAAATTGAAAATTTGGGAAAGTTATAATTTATAAACGATGTTCATAAATTAAGTGAAGTGATTATCATTTGATAAAGTAGGAATATAAATTCACAGTGCGAATTTATAATGAGACATGGAATCAGTTTAGAAAGAAATAATGGAATCTATTTTGGATCTTGGAAATAGTAGTGAAATAGGAAATGTAAATCGATTTTTGATAAATTGAGAGAGATTTATAAAAATAAAAATGGGTTATATTGGAATTCTAAAAATATTTTTTTATCGAGAAGTTAGGTTGTTTTAAAAAGGAATTGTTATTTATTAAACTATTTAGTTTAAAAATCATTTTAGTATTAAAATATTTTGAATGCTGTTTTTTTTCAAATACTAAATATCAATTGAAATAAATTCTAATTTTATTAATAAGTTTTGTAAAATCGATTAGTATTATTTAAAAATGAAATGGAAAACGAGTTATCATTGATTAATTGAAAATGTTTGATATTTTTAATAATTATCTAAATGTGTTTTGAAAATAAATTATTATACTTTAAAAATTACTTATCATATATATATACAGTGTTTTGAAAATGATTGAAATTATCTATAAATACTCTTGAGATTTGTAAACTAAGTTATTTAATGAAAATGTATTATAAGAGGAATCTTAAAATGAATTCTGGGAACTTACGAAAATTTCCTAAGTGATCGATACGGGAACTTCAAAAATGAATTGGAATTCATAAAGATGTTATAGATTACTGGGTGGGATTTTAAATATGAAAAATCGATTTGTTTGAGATTGTAAAAGGAATTAACTAAAATTCCAAAGATTTATGGAACGAGTTATAAAGAGTTGAAAATTTACAAAAGTGGTTGCAAATATTTTATAAGTTGGTAATAAGGGAAATTTCCTTATTTTTGAAATATAACTATTAGATCGATATAAGTTATGAATATTTCCTAAGTGTTGAGAAGTAAGTGATTTTGAAAAATATATTTTTAAATATTTTTCTAATTGTCGAAATAAAATGATTTGGAAATGTTTTGGCTATGGAATGGTTATATAGAAATATTCCCCTCGGTGTTGAAATAAGATATGGTTTGAAAATATCCTCATATGGATGTAAGTATTCGAGTTGTTCTTATATATAGAAATGTAGGAAGAGATTTGAATATATATATATATATATATATATATATTTATAAAGATATTTTGAAATAACTTTTTTTGAAAATTTTTAATATGGGCCTAGTGACTGCTTATGTGTGTAATTTGATCGTTAAATAACCGACTATTAAATCTGGCCAAATTCATTGTGTAATGACCTGGATTTTGCATTGTTCGATTTTGAATATTTAAATGGTTTTAAATATTGAATTGGAATTACAGATTGATTTTTAAAATGAAAAATTAAGGTTTATTTATAAAATAAATTCACAATTTAAAAATAGCAATTCATTGGATAATTTAATTATTGAATTTATAATTGAATATTGGTTAAATTTTTGTATCTTGAGTTTTAAGCCCGATAAGAATTATTTAAAGGTTTGTAATTTTTTATTAATAATAATGAAGATAATAAAAGTGTAAAATTGAATTTAAAAGTGATTTGTTTATTTTTTCAAAATATATCGTTTAAATTGACATTTAAAAAGAGCTTTCTGAGGCACAATCTCAGAATTTGACGAAACCAGTTCCATTGGATCCATTTGATGAAACGCGCTAGGATATTTATTGAAAATTCAATATAATAATTGGGTGCAAAAAGCTATCTTCTCCATACGATCGAATTGGACTCGAAACATTTTTCATTGCGTTCGAAATAGGGGTATAACAATATAAATGCCTAGCGGCATGCCTCGATAGTGTTTCGAGATTTTGAGCTATGTAATCGAGACGATTTGAATTTAAAAATAATATATATATATATATATGACTTGACCAGTATCTTCACATCAATACTATTCCCCCTCACCTCAAAACATTGTACACATATCCTAACACGCAACCCTTCCTTCATAACTTGCATCTTCCCTCCTTTACATTCCATCAGTTCAAATCGAACGAGAAAAAAATAAAAATAAATAGACATAACCCACTGTCTTCTTTCTCTAGTAATCAATGGCGTGCATCTCTGATTAAATCACATATTCTCTTTTTCCGCCAAAATCAAACCGTTATGCACTAAAAAAAAAGTAAATGCGACTATATCGCGATTCTTCGCTAATGCTAGCTCGCGGAAGCTAAGGGCTCAACTAGTTTTTGGTTGAGGATGCATGGATGGAATGAGGTTTGGGGACTTGAGTCATTGAGGGGATTTGAAGGGATTAGCGATGACGTGGCGAAGTCGAGAGGTGGAGAAGGAGTCAGCGATGTTGGGGATTGGCAAATACACTCATATGCGTGCGCGTGGGCTTGGGTGTGTGCGTAGGCAGTGGCATCATGGGAAGGGTGGGTCGACCATGAGGAGTAATGGTGGGCCACAGGCTCTAAGTGGTTGATAATTTCACGAGAGTGAATCACTACTATAGGTCGAAAGGAGGGGGAAGCTTGCGAAGGTGAGGGTTAGTGCAGTTGCCATCGTCCGTATGGGAGCTGTGTCGTCGATGAGTGGAATCGAACGAGTGAGGCCGAAGTCTGTTTTGGAGGCGTGGAGGTGTTACAGGATTGGTTAGATAATAAATTTAATTACTGAAATTAAAATTAGTCTATTATAGGAATAAAATCGGTTTCTCATAAATACCGTGTTAAAATTTTTACAAGGGCAAAAATCAGGAAAGAACGAGTCGAGCTTAAACCATACTGTGAAAATAAAAATCTAGGTAAGAATTTCTCACTCATTTGGATTACCCTATTTAAATTTAAAAGTCTAAATTTAAAATTTGTTGGATGCTTGATTGATTGATAAATTTATAATTATCTGTTGAATGGCTGTATATGTAGTAGTATATATATATTAGTATGGGAGTGATATTAACGCACATTATAGCAGATGAGATCTTATCCGCCCCGCATAATAGCGGATGACCCTATATACCGCGATATCCCCCTTGATGTGGGATTGGTATTTTTATTATTTTCTAACATCTGTGGATGCAGGGAAAACAAGTTGGAGGGACCCAACTGGATTCCTCAAATATATTACTATTTTTCATATATACATAATGCTGGATTTTTGTGTGTTGTAAATTTTTAAATGTTACAATAGTATGGCATTGACTTTTGATATAGTAAATCCCGCAAATATTATTTTAAATTTTTAAGGAATTAGAAGGATATTTTTAATATAAAAATATGTATATCGAAATTTTGATTTAAAAGAGATTGGTTTGAATAAAAAATAGTGAAATTTTGATCATATTAAATAATGTGGGAAAATATTTAAATAGGGATTTAAAATAAATTATATAAAGATCTTTTTTATAATATTTTATTTTTAAAATGATAATTCAGAAAATATAGAAAGTAGTTGAAATCGATATTAAAAATGGATTGGCAAAAAAAAATGAAAACTATAAGAAATTGAATTTACAAAATTGGAATTTTATAAATGAGATTATTTTATGAAAATCAAAGGAGCTATAGAAAATATATAAACAAAGTGTATAAATGAAGGAAAGTGATATCGGATGATAATTTGGGGATATAAATTATGGGAAGAATTTATAATGGAATATAGAGGGTGAGGAAAATAGTAGATACTATTTTTAAAGTGAAGTGGTTAAGGAAACTGGAATAGAAGCAATGTGATGGAAATCGAGAAGATTTATAAATAGAAATTTGGTTATTGAGATTTAAAAATTTATTTTATCGATAAGTTAAAATTTTATTTTAAAAAGGAAAATTCATATTTATTAAGCTATATAAATTTCAATGTTAGTTGGTATGGAAATATTTCGGAAGTGAATTTTTAAAATACTTAATATATATTTTAGTAAAGGGATGTATAAAGAATATTTCAACATTTTAAATAATTATTGAATACACGTTAAAACAAATTACTATTTTCATTTAAATACTTATTATATATATACAGAGTTTTAGAAATGTTTTAAAAATTTATAAACCTTCTCAAAAGTCTGGAAATGGGTTTATTCAGTAGATGAGATTAGAAGAAAATTCTTAAAATAGGATTGGGAAGGAAAGTAAGAAAATTCCCGAAGTGGTTAAATAAAAGTGAAAAATTCGAAAAGAAATAGAATTCATAAAAGATATAGAAAGGGAAGTTGGAATATACTTGACTTTGAAAATATTGAAAGAATTAATTTAAGAATTCTGGAATTTATAGAATTCATGTAAAGGAGTTAAGAAATTTACAAATAAAATTGTAAATGTTTTGAGAAAAGAAATGGGAAAAAATAGAATACTTCCTAAGCGTTGAATTTAAGATGAGGTGGAAAAATATTCTAAGTATTGGAAAGGGGTAGAATATTCCATTGAAAATAAAAGGATTTGAAAACTATTTTCAAAATGTTGAAGTATGGGAAGCAATATCTTATAAAGGTATTTTGAAATAAATTTTGGAAAGGTATTTTGAAATAAATTTTGGAAAATTTATAATAAGGCCTGATGATTGTTTATGGATGTGTACTGATAGTTAAATAACCGACTATCAATTTTGACCAATTTCGTTAGTCGTTTCGAAGAGACCATGATCATATTTAATTATCCGAAAACCACTTCGATCCGGTTTGAATGTTATGTATGGATACAGTGAAGATGATAAAGATGGTGAATCGGTTTGTCCAGACTCATGACAACTTGTATGGATAAATGCTGTCAAACATCATCATTAGAGGACGATGAGTAATCTAAGTAAAATTGTTCTTGAAAGGTAACGCATAACCTCTAGTCTCATCAACCGGGAATGACTAAAATAGGGGAGACGCAGCAAGTGTTAGGGATGCGGATTAAGGATCTTAAGGCAGAAATAACACTAGAGGAGGGGGGTGAATAGTGTTTTAAAGAATATATGAACTATATGACTAAGTTAAAACTTTTAGCACAAATCTAAACAGAATTCTAACACAGAATGATCACAGAACATATAACAAATGCAAATAGTAAAGTAAAGCAAGTAAAAGGAAAGAACACACCGGATTTTATACTGGTTCGGAATCCTCCTACATCCAGTCCTGCACCAAGGCAATATCCTTGTACAGATTTTTATAAGCCAATATCCAAATTACAACCCTCAATTTCTAAGGCCTTGAGGAACCCTCCTATCTCCGAATCTGGGGCAAACTCTCGTGATTTTCGGGTCACAAGATCACCTTAATACTTCTTAATAACAATCCTTTTGAATGGATAGACTCTATGGACTTTTTGAATACAAATTAATCCTATAACTCTGAATAGCACTTTGATCTTTAGTAGAGTGATGGAGAATCAAATAGAGAGAGTATCTAAATGATTTCCTATTGAGCATTTGGCAGAATGATGGCACGATATTGAAAATATGAAGTTTTATGGATATGGAATGGTGGAGAAGAAAGAGTGAAGAAAATAAGAAAATATATG
Organism: Allium cepa; assembly: GCA_030765085.1. NCBI lineage: Eukaryota > Viridiplantae > Streptophyta > Magnoliopsida > Asparagales > Amaryllidaceae > Allium > Allium cepa. The sequence continues at coordinate 213,327,236 of CM060934.1, forward strand.
TTAAAAAATTCGTTTTGGAAGCCTTTATATAGATGCACAACAGTCATAACCATTGGCGAAAGGTTTTCGAACGAATGGACATTTCTTTTGAAAAGTTGAATTTTGAATCCAACAGCCACCATGTCGATATGGGGTATCCCTACATGTCGACATCCCTCAGTTCAAAATTATAGAGATGTTGTTTTGTAAAGACAACTGAATTTAAAACAAGTTGAAACTTCTCTGAAGCAAAGTAAAGTGTTTAAACAATATTTTGAGATAGAGAATGAATATAAAACATTATTTTAAATATATATATAATTGATATAGACCGTCAATTATATAAGTAATATTTAAAAGGAGAATAAGTTTTGATGTTTTAAAAATAGAAGTTTTTTAAAATCAGAATAGAGGAATATTTCAAGGCTAAAACAAAGTTTGAAAATATTTTTGAAAACATGATTTTGAAAGCTAAAACATTTTGAAAACAGATTTAAAAACATTTTGAAAAATCTATTCAAACTGAAATTGCAAGAACCTTCCTACAGAGCTCCTCTATAGGACTCGAGAACTTGTACAAAGTAGTTTAATTGATTTTGATTTTCGTGGGTTTGTAAGCCACTTGTCGTAGGTTTGTAAGCTACTTGTCGTGGGTTTGTAAGCCACTGGTTTCGATAGAAATTGCGTTCCATCCCAAAAGAAAATTGGAAGAAAGATGAGAGTGCTATCATGAAGTTTTAACAAAATACTAGACACTTATCTTGAGATCTTGAAATCTTGATTCTCTAGAGTCTTGAATCTTGAATCTCTAGTCTCCATCTTGATGCTTGAGTCTTTATACTGATCAGTCTTCGATAATACCTGCATATACTTCCTATATACACAGATATATATATATATATATATATCTATATGGAAATGTTAGTATATATTTTATAAAGTAAAGTATAATAACCATATAAGGATAACTATATAAGGTCGTTGTCATCAAAACATCATCAACTCTGTTCCTAGCAATCTCCCCTTTTTGATGATGACAACCTTTATTTATAAAATATTCTTACCATACCATAACTCCCCCTTATTCCGTGATTTCTTCTTAAAACTACAACTCCCCCTTACTCCATGACTCCCCCTTACACCATGACTCCCCCTTACACCAAGCACATATATTTTTATAACTTTCTCCCCCTTTGTCATCAACAAAAACTATTAACTACTTAAGAATTCAAGAATGATTAGTATGAACAAATAATATGTATTGAACAAGCATGAAACAATGAGTATAAGTGAACACATTTTAGTTATTACAACATATATAAGAACATACATAAACACGAACAAACAAAACAATTTAAAACAAAGAACAAAATGAAAGTACGCTTTAATGGCGATCCTTAACTATAGGAGACTTATGAATCGAACAATTGGGGTAGTGGAGACAAAAGTTTCCACGTTGTTCAATTATGTTTCCATTAGTATCAATAAGGATTTCACCAACGCAAATAATGCTCTCGTCCGTATTCATAGGAACATCGGGTTGAGGTAAAGGTTGACCTTCCTCTTGGTCTTCTTGTGGCTCATCCATAGGTTCTTCTTCCTCGGATTCCATGGCTTGTGAAGAGTCTTCAATATTAATAGGATTTGTACGGTTATCCATAAGGAATTTTTGTACATTCCTAATAATATTCCCTTGCCTTTGTTGTTCTCTAGCCATTCTAAGTTGACTTACTTGAATTTCAGTCATCAATTGAAGGATATCTTTCATTTTCTCTTGCAATTTGACCACTCGAGCGTGCGTAGTCCATTGAAATGGACCAGAATGAGGAGATGTGGGTGAAGTGGGTTCATTAGTAGAAGAGGAGGCCATTATTTTATTGTTTCAGAAGTTATTTACAGAGAATATAGTGAAGAAAGAGGAGAGAAAACGAAATAAATAGATAAATAACCAAATAACTAATTTTAGAGGGAAATTCAATTTTCAAATTTTGTTGGGTATGTCGACATCAGGGGATGGGGCATGTCGACATGTCCTTCAGAAAAAGTGTAATTTTTATTTTGAATTTTTATTGATTATTATATTATATTATTTTATATTTCAGATTTTGAACAAATACCTAATTCTCTTCTAAATTTAGTAAAATTCTGTTCTGTTAATGGTTTAGTTAATATATCAGCAATTTGTTTTTCAGTATTTATATAATCTAGAGTTATTATTTCTATAGTTATATTATCTCTAAGAAAATGATGTCTTATATCAATATGTTTAGTTCTAGCATGATGAGTTGGATTTTTAGATAGATTTATTGCACTAGTATTATCACAATAGATTGGTGATTTACTTATGTTAATTCCAAAATCTTTTAACATTTGTTGCATATATATGACTTGTGAACATGCCAGAGTAGCAGATATATACTCTGCTTCAGTTGTTGACAAGAAAACAGTATTTTGTTTCTTGCTGAACCAGGAAACTAGTGAATGTCCTAGAAAGTGACAAGTTCCACTTGTACTTTTTCGGTCTGATTTACAACCAGCATAATCAGCGTCACAATATAATATTAAATCAAAAGTATTATTTTTAGAATAAAATAAACCATAATCTAAAGTGTATTTTACATATCTTAAAATTCTTTTAACAGCTTTTAAGTGAGTTTCTTTAGGTTGTGATTGGTATCTTGCACAGAGACAAACACTATGCATAATATCAGGACGACTCGCTGTTATATAGAGCAGCGAACCAATCATTCCCCTATATAAAGTTTGATCAATATCTTTTGATTTATCTTCTTCACTTAAACCTACATTTGTTGACATTGGAGTTGGTTTCCCACTAGAGGTGCTTAAACCAAATTTATTGATTAAGTCTTTAGCATATTTTTCTTGACTTATGAAGATTCCATTTTCTAGTTGTTTAATTTGAAGCCCTAAGAAGAAACTTAATTCTCCCATGTGACTCATTTCAAATTCTTTAGTCATTATATCTGAAAATTCTTTATTCATTATCTTATTAGTTGATCCAAAGATTATATCATCTACATATATTTGAACTAGTTGAATATCTTGATTATTTCTTTTAATAAAAAGTGTTGTATTTACTTTACCAATTTCAAAACCAGATTGAAGTAAATAAGATCTTAGTCTTTCATACCAGGCTCTAGGAGCTTGCTTTAGACCATATAGAGCTTTCTTTAACTTGTATACATGGTTTGGAAATTTATTATCTTCAAAAAGTGGAGGTTGTTCAACATAAACATCTTCTTTTACAAAACCATTTAGAAAAGCACTTTTAACATCCATTTGATATAATTTGAAATTATTATAATTAGCGAAAGCAAGTAGAATTCTTATAGCTTCTAATCTTGCTACGGGAGCAAAGGTTTCATCATAGTCAATTCCTTCTTCTTGACAATAACCTTTCGTGACTAAACGAGCTTTATTTCTTACGACCTCACCGAGTTCATTCATTTTATTTTCACAAACCCATTTAGTTCCAATTATACTTTTATCCTCAGGGTTTAGGAACAAGTTCCCATACATCATTTCTGGTAAATTGATTCAATTCTTCTTGCATAGTAAGAATCCATGAATCATCAGACGATGCTTCCTTTGGATTTTTAGGTTTCCTTTGGATTTTTAGGTTCAATTGTTTATATAAAGGCTACATTACTCATACTACTTAATTGATTTCTAGTTCTTACTACAGATTCAATATTTCCTAAAACATTTTCTATAGGATGATCTTTTGATATTTTAAATCTCTTATTAGGTTGATTAATTTCACTAATAGTTTCATTAGATTGACTTGAATTTATAAAATCTTCTTCATCATCTATTTGTACAATATCTTTAAGATTTTCATCAAAAGGTACATGCATAGTTTCTTCAATAATATTAGTTTTCAAATTAAAAACTCTAAATTCTTTGCTTCTATTAGAATAACCAATAAAGAATCCTTTATCAGCTTTTGGTTCAAATTTATCTAAATTATCTTTTGTATTAAGTATAAAACATTTACTCCCAAAGACTTTAAAATAAGAAACTATAGGTTTCTTATTATAAAGTAATTCATATGGAGTTTAATATGTTAATGGTCTAATTAAAATTCTATTTAATATATAACAAGCTGTAGCAACTGCTTCAGCCTAAAAATGTTTAGGTAAATTACTATCAGAAAGCATTGTACGAGCACACTCTTGCATCGTTCTATTCTTACGTTCTACTACTCCGTTTTGTTGTGGAGTTCTTGGAAATGAAAAATTGTGAGTAATTCCCTTTTGAGGACAGAAATTTTCAAAATTTTCATTTTCAAATTCACCACCGTGATCACTTCGAATAGTTTTAATTTTGAAAGAATGTTGTTTTTGAATTCTTTTAGAAAAGTTTTTAAATATTTCAAAAGCATCACTTTTATGTTTTAAAAAGATTGTCCAAGTATATCTTGAATAATCATCTACTATAACAAAAACATATTTACTATGGTTAATTGATTGAACTTGAGATGGACCAAATAAATCTAAATGAAGTAATTCTAGAGGACTAGAGGTAGAAATAGTATCTTTTAATTTAAATGAACTTTTCTTAAGTTGTCCTAATTGACAAGCATCACAAATACTATCTACTTTAAAGTTTAACTTGGGTAGACCTCTAACTAAGTCAAGTTTTGATAGCCTAGATAATAATTTGAAATTCAAATGGCCAAATCTTTTATTCCAAATCCAAGGGTCACTTGTATTAGCCAAAAGACATAGATTATCATTTGAAATTTTCATACTAAGGATATAAATATTTTTCTTCCTAATACCTTCAAAAATTATATTACACTTATCATCTTCAATGTGACAATTATCTTTTCCAAATTTAATTTTAAAACCTTTATCACATAGTTGACTTATACTAAGCAGATTATGTTTTAAGTTCCTAACTAATAAAACATCAGAAATAAGTAAAGTTTTAGAGTTACCGACATTGCCGACGCCAACCACATATCCTTTAGAGTTGTCACCAAAATTGACTAATCCACCATCTTGATAAGTAATGTCCTTGAGCATCTCGGGATTTCCAGTCATGTGCCTCGAACAGCTACTATCAAGTATCCATTTATCTTTCTCAATTTGCACAGTTTGTCCATTGGGTGTTGATTCGTCAAAAGCCATATAACATGTCTGTTCCTGCATAACACACCAATTCGGTAGATAACTTGATTTTTCAAAATAACTATATGCAGACTTATGAAACTTTGATGAAATGCATAGATTCAAAACAGTTTTAACACAATTTTCCAAAAATGCCATTTTTATATTTTTCAAGTTTCAGATTATGAAAACAATGAAAACCAATGCTCTGATACCAATTGTTAGGGATGTGGATTAAGGATCTTAAGGCAGAAATAACACTAGAGGGGGGTGAATAGTGTTTTAAAGAATATATGAACTATATGACTAAATTAAAACTTTCAACACAAATATAAACAGAATTCTAACACAGAATGATCACAGAACATATAACAAATGCAAATAGTAAAGTAAAGCAAGTAAAAGGAAAGAACATACCGGATTTTATACTGGTTCGGAATCCTCCTACATCCAGTCCTGCACCAAGGAAATATCCTTGTACAGATTTTTATAAGCCAATATCCAAATTACAACCCTCAATTTCTAAGGCCTTGAGGAACCCTCCTATCTCCGAGTCTGGGGTAAACTCTCTTGATTTTCGAGACATAAGATCACCCTAATACTTCTTAATAACAATCCTTTTGAATGGATAGACTTTATAGACATTTGAATACAAATTAATCCTATAACTCTGAATAGCACTTTGATCTTTAGTAGAGTGATGGAGAATCAAATAGAGAGAGTATATAAATGATTTCCTATTGAGAATTTGGCAAAATGATGGCACGATATTGAAAATATGAAGTTTTATGGATATGGAATGGTGGAGAAGAAAGAGTGAAGAAAATAAGAAAATATATGTTAAAAAAATTTGTTTTGGAAGCCTTTATATAGATGCACAACAGTCATAACCGTTGACGAAAGGTTTTCGAACGAATGGACATTTCTTTTGAAAAGTTGAATTTTGAATCCAACGGCCACCATGTCGACATGGGGTATCCCTACATGTCGACATCCCTCAGTTCAAAATTATAGAGATGTTGTTTTGTAAAGACAATTGAATTTAAAACCAGTTGATACTTCTCTGAAGCAAAGTAAAGTGTTTAAACAATATTTTGAGATAGAGAATGAATATAAAACATTATTTTAAATATATATATAATTGATATAGACCGTCAATTATATAAGTAATATTTAAAATCAGAATAAGTTTTGATGTTTTAAAAATAGAAGTTTTTTTAAAATCAGAATAGAGGAATATTTCAAGGCTAAAACAAAGTTTTAAAATATTTTTGAAAGCACGATTTTGAAAGCTAAAACATTTTGAAATCATATTTAAAAACATTTTGAAAAATCTATTCAAACTGAAATTGCAAGAACCTTCCTACAGAGCTCCTCCATAGGACTCGAGAACTTGTACAAAGTAGTTTAAATGATTTTGATTTTCGTGGGTTTGTAAGCCACTTGTCGTGGGTTTGTAAGCTACTTGTCGTGGGTTTGTAAGCCACTGGTTTCGATAGAAATTGGGTTCCATCCCAAAAGAAAATTGGAAGAAAGATGAGAGTGCTATTATGAAGTTTTAACAAAATACTAGACACTTATCTTGAGATCTTGAAATCTTGATTCTCTAGAGTCTTGAATCTTGAATCTCTAATCTTCATCTTGATGTTTGAGTCTTTATACTGATCAGTCTTCGATAATACCTGCATATACTTCCTATATATATATATATATATATATATATATGGAAATGTTAGTATATATTTTATAAAGTAAAGTATAATAACTATATAAGGATAACTATATAAGGTTGTTGTCATCAAAACATCATCAACTCAGTTCCTAACAGCAAGGCTAAGTGGGATGTACCCAGGTAGGGTATGTTATCACCTTTCGAGATGTCCTCGGGAACATATTTATTATGGATAAGGTTGTGCATGGAAGGAGCGCTCGATGGTAAGGGTGGGAACACCCGAGGTGATAACATATCCGGTCTACCCAGGTCAGGGGTATGCCGGTCTTGTGTAGCATAGGACCCCAGCATGGTCCTCGGTACATTGTTCTAGAGGTGTACTATGGTGGGCGGTACCCCTATGGCCCAGCCATTTGTTGGAATCCACTCTCCAATAAAAGCCTATGGTTTTGTTTATAGAGCCTAGTATGCTGGAATTTAATTAATGTAACAATTTCAGCTATTTGGATAAGTATTTGTATTTGGACACTATTATAATATCAGACGATTTTGATAAAATGTTTTGGTTATCGTAAGGTAAAAACCCGTTGTGTTTATTTGTGATGTGGTCTTACAAGATACCTTTGTTTTCAAAGGATTTTTAAAGGTTAATAATTCAAATTGAGTGTGTTTTCTCATGCTGGTTTTCCAGACTGCGTCGGGTGTTACTTTATTATAATGCTCGGGTCAGACCGAGTATTACAGATTCATGTTGAAATGCTATGGAGCTCAGGAGACGAGCTGGAGGAGTTCAGACGTATATCATGTACTTGGATATTTCCGCTGTATGAGGATAAGTTATTATAACTGTTCAGATTTTATGTAATGATAGTGTAATCTGATGATTGTAAGTATTAAATAGTTATAGATTCTTTTGTATAAAAATATTTTGTTATATATTATATCTTGTTCCACTGTGAGTGTGAGATTTTGTGTTGTTGTTTCTATTTTTCTTCTACCTTTTCTTCTTCACCCCTAATGAACTGGTATTTTTGGCACTCGGCTGCTCGGCATTTATACAGTGAACGTATTGATGTGGATTTTCGAGGGTTGAAAATCTCGGTCCATTACATTTGGTATCAGAGCTGAAGGTTAAGTGAGAACCTTGGCTCTAGTGAGGATTACTCATTAGAGATAGAGTCAGTAGTACTCTTGAATGAGTTTGAGTGTATTAATAGATATGAGCACATATTTGTTAGTGAATATGAATTATTTATATTATTTTGACTCATCGATTGAGTATTTATAAATTTTTATTGGTACAGTCTGGACAACTATATCGATAGGGATTTCTAAACTCTTAAACTAGGCAAACCGACACAGTATTGTTTTAAAAAGTGGATAAATGAAATAATTTTACCCAAACCATATTTTGATATAAAAGAAATAATTTTTTGAAATTATTATATATATTTTGAGTATTTGGATGATAATATTATTATCAAATAGGATTATAAAACTGAAAATAGTTTGTATAACCAAATGAAAATTTGTATAAGTATAAATTATACAAATGGATTATTATTGAAATTGGATTTAAACCGGAAACTGGAAATTTAAAATCTAGGGAAGTTTGAAAAAATATTTTCTTTCAAAAAGTGGTGTGGAAATAATAATAAGAGTATTATTTTTGAAAATTTCCGAAGGGAAATTATTTTAAAATGGATTTCGAAGAGAAATGGCACCGAGCTCACTTCAGTCACTGGAAAATAATCCTAGTGATGACTACGCAGGATCACCGGTGTTCATTTTCGAGTTTCTAAGTGATGGATTGCTATCGCAATTGATATGTTTAGATTTGTTGGGCAATCCAGTGTTTTTTTGGAAATTCCAAAAGGAATTTGTTTTGGATAAAAACCAGGTTTGGTTTAAAATGTTAAAAAAATGTGATTTCGAGAATATTTGAGATTTCAAGATGATTTGGGAAAAAAATGCTGGGTGTTTGAATTCTGGAATCCTTATTTAAATGATTTAGAGATCATCGGAAAATAAGCTATAAACTTATGAATTGAAAATGATTCTAAATAAGGAAGGTAAATAAGGAAGGTGTGGAAATTGGATTTCAAAATTTAATTTTAATTGGAGTAAAGTTAAAATGGATAAAATAAACTTAAGAAAAGTAAGTGTAATTAATAAATGAATTGATTATAATAAATGGAGATTTAAACTTAAGTGAACTGAATGAATTGAAATTAAGCTTAAGCGAAGTGATCGGGATATATAATGAAATTGGATGAATTAAAAATAAAATGTTTGGAGTGAAATTAATTTAATTATAAATAACTCGAGTATGGTTTTGAAATGTGGTTAAAAGGAATTAAAATTTAAATTGAAAGGTGAATTGGATATGAGTTATATGGAATTGAATTAAAATATGTAAATGAGAAGTATAAAGTGCCTATATAACTATAAGTTATAAGATTTTAATTGGATTAGAAATATTATAGAGTTGAAGTAAATATAAAATTTGAATGGTGGAGTATTATAAAACCATATGGATAAGATTTTGAATGAAATAAAAATTAAGTGAAAATCTAGAATTTTGAATAAATAAATTGGAATAGCTTATAAAATTGAAATAAATTGAATAAAAATATATTTAGGCTATAAATAAATGTACAGTCTCGAGTTACATAAAATGTGAAATACTCGAGTATGGAATTGATGGAAATATAAAGAATAATAGTTGTGTGACTAATAAAATTGATAAAATGGAATGGATAAGCCAAAATAAAAAGAGTTTGATATTTTGGAAATAAAATAAAAAGCCAAACTTGAATTACAAAATAAATTTGAACTCAAGGAAAATTGGGTGAAGTGATTTTTGAAATAAAAAAATCAGATATTAAATTATAAAATGGAAATGAATCAATTAGTTAATTGGATATTAAATGGATATTAACTAAGTTGAATAAATTTGGAAATACGTTGAGTTAAAAATGGAAATAGTTTGAAAAGGTGATAACTCAAGTTGTAAATAAATTCAATGAAAGCGTAAACTAATTGATATGGCTTGGGATATTAAGTAAATGGATTTAATTTGAAATAGAATAAAATTAGATATAAACTGATTTGGAATCAATTTAAAATAACTATGAACTGAAATGGTTTTTTTAAAATTCGCATAGAAAATTGTTGTTCGGCGTAAACAGAAGTAAATAAAATTTTATGAGTTAATTGAAGTGAAATAAATTGATTTTTAAAGCAATTTGGAATGGAGATGTGTTGTTTGATATAAATATGAATTGAATGCATGAAAAGTAAGTTGTAAATCATTTAAATTGAATGAAATGGTATGTAGATTGATTGGAAGTAATTGAATTGGTGTTGGAACCTCAAACTTCCTTATAAATATTTATTAGCATGAATTGTTATGGAATCTATGTGTTTTAACCATTTGAGTAAATGAAAGGTGATTGAATTTCATGTTTTGGTACTTACGGGTTTAATTGAGTAAGTACAGGTACTCAGAGGGATTGTTTGGCTAGATTGGGGTTATGTATTTGCATATGAAGTTAATGCGTGCTTAATAGTGCTTAAAAATGCTAAAATAAGGTATGTTTTCGGATTAAATACAGCAAATATATAAATATTGATATATATATTTCTGTTTTCCGACCGTGTGGGTCGATGTATATATATTTATCTCTCTTGTCAAATTTCAAAAGGTCCTCCATACAAAGGAGACTCTGTAAAATTTGTCGAAAATTTTGAATGTTAGAAAATTTTGAAAATTTTTTGTTAACGAAAATGTGATTTCAGATTTGTAATCGAAATAAAGGAATTTGGTTTAGGATGAAAAACTACTTGTTTGAATGAAGTTAAAGTGTTTGAAAAGTGAAGTATCGAGTTTTCGCTAAGCGGGTTTTGATAAGTAAATGGGTTTGGGGCATTTTTCCTACCTAGCAATTTCGAGGATGAAATTTTTTAAGGAGGGAGGAATGTAATGACCCAGATTTTGCGTTGTTCGATTTTGAATATTTGAAAGTTTCAAATATTGATTTGGAATTATAGATTGATTTTGAATACGAAAAATTAGGGTTTATTTATAAAATAAATTCCGAATTTAAAAATAGCAATTTATTGGATAATTTAATTATTGAAGTTATAATTGAATATTGGTTAAACTTTTATATCTTGAATTTTAAGCCTGATAAGAATTATTTAAAGGCTTTTAAATTTTATATTAATAATAATGAAGATAATAAAAGTGTAAAATTGAATTTAAAAGTGATTTATTCAGTTTTAAAAATATATCGTTTAAATTGACATTCAAAAATAGCTTTCTGAGGCACAGTCTCGGAATTTTACGAAACTACTTTCATTGGATCATAATAGTGTATTATTATTGGGTTTAAAGTTTTGTAGCTTTTGGAGTTATCGTTTGGTCTTACGGTATAGAAACGCGCTGGAATTTATGTCGAAAATTCAATATAATAATTGGGTCCAAAAAGTTATCTTCTTCATACGATCGAATTTAGACTCGAAACCTTTTCCATTGCATTCAAAATGGGTATAACATTATAAACGCCTAGCGGCACGCCTCGAAGGGGTTCGAGATTTTGAGCTATGTAATCGAGACGATTTGAATTAAAAAATTATATATATATATATATATATATATATATATATATATATGACTTGACCAATATCTCCACTCAGCACTTTTTCCCTCACCTCAAAACACTGTACACCTATCCTAACATGCAACCTTTTCTTCATAACTCACGTCTTCCCAACTTCACATTCCATCAGTTCAAATCAAACGAGAAAAAAATAAAATAAACAAACATAACCCACTATCTTCTATATCCAATAATCAATGGTGCACATCTCTGGTTAAATCGTGTATTCTCTTCTTCCCCCAAAATCAAATCATCATGCACAAAAAAAAGTAAACGTGATTACATCATGATTCTTGGTCGATGCTAGCTCGCGGCAGTTAAGGGCTCGAATAGTTTTCGGTTGAGAATGCGTGGGTGGAATGGGATTTGGGGACTCGAGTCGTTGAGGGGATTTGAAGGGATTAGCGATGGCATGGTGAAGTCGAGAGGTGGTGGAGGAGTCAACCATGTTGGGGATTAGCAAAGGCACTCGTACGCACGTGCGTGGGCTTGGGTGTGTGCGCTGGCAGTGGCAGCATGGGAATGGTGGGTCGACGTTGGTCATGAGGAGGAGTAATGGTGGACTACATGCTCTAGGTTGTTGCACTATTCATGAGAGTGAATCGCTGTTGTAGGTCGAAATAAGGGGGAAGCTTGCGGAGGTGAGGGGTGGTGTAGTTGTCGTCGTCTGTGCGGGAGCTGTGTCGTCGATGAGTGGAATCGAAGGAGTGAGGCCGAAGTCATATTTTAGAGGCATGGTGGTGTTGCGCGATTAGTTAGGTAATTAATTTAATTACTGAAATTAAAACTAGTCAATTAAAGGAATGAAATCGTATTCTCATAAATACTGTGTTAAAATTTTACGAGGGTAAAAACCGGGAAAGAATGAGTCGAGGTTGGATCGGATTGCGAAACTAAAAATCAAGGTGAGATTTTTTCCCTTATTTGGATTACCGTATTTAAATTTAAAAGTTTTAATTAAAAATTATTGGATGCTTGATTGATTGATAAATTTATAATTATCTGTTGAATGGCTATATATGTTGTAATGTATATATATATATATGTGTGTGTGTGTGTGTGTGTGTGTGTGTGTGTGTATGTGTATTAGTATTGGAGTGATATTCCTGCACATTATAGCGGATGAGACCCTATCCTCCCCGCATAATAGCGATGACCCTATATACTACGATATCCCACTCGAAGTGGGATTGGTATTTTTATTATTGTCAGTGGGATTGGTATTTTTATTGTTGTCCAACATCAGTGGATGCAGGGAAAATAGGTTGGAGGGATCTAACTGGATTCCTCAAATATATTACTACTTTCCATATATATATAACACTGGATTTTTGTCTGTTGTAAATTTTTTAAATGTTAAAATAGTATAGAAATTGACTTTGGATATATTAAATCCTAGAAATATTATTTTTTTGTAAGGAATTAGAAGGAGATTTTTAATATAAAAATATGTATATCGAAATTAGGATTATTTAAAAGAGATTGGTTTGAATAAGAAATGGTGAAATTTTGATCGTATTAAATAATGCAGGAAAATATTTAAATAGGGGATTTAAAATAAATTATATAAAGATTTTTTGATTTTTAAAATGATAATTCAAAAAATATAGAAAATAGTTGAAATCGATATTAAAAATGGATTGGCAAAAAAAAATGAAAACTATAAGAAATTGAATTTATAAAAATGGGATTTTATAAATGAGATTATTTTAGTGAAACTCAAAGGAGCTATAGAAAATTTATAAACGAAGTGTATAAATGAAGGAAAGTGATATTGGATGGTAATTTAGGGATGTAAATTACGGGAAGAATTTATATTGGAATATAGGAATAGGGTGAGAAAAATAGTAGATACTATTTTTAAAGTAAAGTGGTTAAGGAAACCAGAATAGAAGCAATGTGATGGAAATCGAGAAGATTTATAAATTGAAATCTGGTTATTGAAATTTAAAATTTTATTTTATCGATAAATTAAAATTTTATTTTAGAAAGGAAAATTCTTATTTATTAAGCTATATAAATTTCAAGGTTAATTGGTATGGAAATATTTCAGAAGTGAATTTTTAAAATACTTAATATCTATTTTAGTAAAATACTAAATTTTAAAACCTGCTTTGAAAAGTGATGTATAAAGAATATTTCAACATTTTAAATAATTATTGAATATGTCTTAAAGCAAATTATTATTTTCTTTTAAATACTTATTATTATATATGTGACGACCGCCCATGACTCCCGCACCAAAACAAGGGAATAGTGCGCTGAAAGGTGTGCAAGGAAGCCATGGACGATAGCCAGGGTAAAACAAAATTCGCAGAATCTATCGTATAACTCACAGCGCATGGATAAAATACAATAGAGAAATATAATATAGTGAAGCTCCATAGAACATAACATCATCATATAAGCAACATAGCAGTTTTATACAATCATTCACACAAATCCATACATGAAGCCTCACTACAAATCACTCAACCAAATACAGCAGCGGATACCCAGTACATATAAGAAAATAATATGCATAGCCTCCTGCTCGTCTTCGTCATCTTCAACGTAGAAACTCCAAGCACAGCACCTGTCACCTGCTTACCTAGTCTGCCCATCCCAACATGGATGAACAGCCCAAGGTAATAAGAGGAGACATAAAACCTTGAGTCAGACAAAGTCTTAGTGAGCAGTAAATTAACTATCAAACATACCAAAAGAGCATAAGGAAATAAAGGAATAGGAACCAAACCATCCCACTCCACCTCTTTCTACAGTGATAGCCCCCAGACACACACTAAGGAGAAGTAAGCATAACATAGCAGATAAGTAAGGTAAAGCAATAATCACTCGAGTCAAGGACGATGTTTTCCAAATACAAACCCCCAAGGCCTAAACCAAGATCAGATAAGCACCCAGAAAACACCGCTCTTGAAGCCGAATGATGATACAACCAAACATCCAAACATCCATGACTCTGCTATCACTGTTAACCTTGCTTCGAAATCACCGTTAATTGAATGACCGACTCCTTCCTGAGCCATCTGTCAAGGGCTAATGGTAACCCCGGTTCTAGACAAAACTCCGCACACTGCCTTGTGCCTAGGACTTATCTTCTTGGCCCAGAGTACTCGACTACCTTCCTGTAGTCTTTTAGGCGTCCCTATGTACCCTTGCTTTAAGTTTGCTAGAACCTTCAACAACGATAAAGTCCAAGCCTCCTAGTCATCCTCCTCGACGACTATTCTCAACCTAGCCCAAGCTACCTCTTGAGCAGCTCCGTTATCAATCAACTTGAACTACCCTTCAAGTTATCAACATGCTTGGAATGATCCCTGCCTGGATTAAGCCAAGACTCACATCATACTTGAACTACCCTTCAAGATATCAACATGCCTCGCTTCATCACATCAAAGCAAGATCTCAACTCAACAACATGGTTTGCCTCATCGCATCATGGCAAAGTTCCATCTCAACATCATACATATGAGCTTCAACATCCGCTACATATGCCTTAAGCAGCTTTCACCATTCAAGAGCCTTCTTCCGTAGCTTTTGAATCATCTTCAATCACCTTGTTCCAAATCAACTACTAGCTAACTTGGAAACAATCAAATCTAGCATTCATTCAAACATTCAAGCATTCAAACAAGATATATTAAGCAATAACAATTATAATGGCAATTTCGTAATTAAGTGTGCAAAAGTCCAACATATGTGAAATCATGGTTTTTAGCATAGATCTATCAAATCTAAACATGGGTTTTATCTCTAATACTTGATAAATAACTTCTAAAGGTAAACATCTTCAAACATGATGGATCTACATGCAGACTTAAGGAAAATGCGAGAAAACGCTAACTTTAACACATAAAAATATCACCAATCCCATACACTCCTTTGGATCCGCGTGAGAGATAACTACCACTCACCAAATCACCCAAACACCTCAAAATCACAACACTACAGATCTGGACAGCGGAGATCACGGCTTGATCCGGCGATATCTCACTTGAAACGATGAATTCTAGCTCAAACGGGTGAAGATCTTCAACTTGGACACTTGGATCTTCGATCTTGATCTTCGATCTTCAATGGATGTTAGCACTTGATAGAAGTAGAGAAAGAAGTGAAGAAAATACTGTAGACAAGTCTTCAAAATGGCAGCACTTCGTCGCTTCAAAAACCGGTGCCAAAAAGTGAGAAAAACTCCACTATTTAAAGGCTGAAATCCCCCCCCTAGCTCGGCTGCCGACTCATCCCCTAAGTCGTTCGCGACTTAGCCTTGTCGACTCATGACTCTACAAGCTTCTGCCGACTCAACTGCATACACGGGTTAACACACGCGGCTCATACACAGGCCGACCTAACTACACAGCATATTGACTCAAGACAACGACTCAAGAACCATGCCGACTTACGACTTAGTGCCGACCCAACCCCTGCCGACCTAAGTCCTAAGCACATAACCCAAGCCTATACGAGACATGACCTAACGGTTTAGCCTTGCGGCCGACCTAACTCAAAACAAAGGTACCGACTCACGACTCATTCCATGAGTCGTTCCTAACGACTCAACATCTACCCCGAGTCAAACGACTCATCAACCTACGACTTAACCCAACACAACACATACGACTCAATGGTTTATGTCTCTGCCGACTTAACAACACTAAGCTATACTGGGTACTTGCCGACCTAACCCCTGGCCGACTCAACCTACGTCCTAGGCCTTAACTCCTTAAGCCATTAACCCATGAGTCGGTCTTCTCTTAACTCGGCAACCCCCCCTATCTTCTATGAGTCGGTCACTAGTTAACTTCCTGTCTCGGTCAATCTACTAAGTCGCTACTTCTATAAGTCGGCAACTACTATGAGTCGGCTACTCAATGACTCGGTCCAACCATGAGTCGCTTCCTACTGACTCGCTAACTCGCACAAGCCTATAGGTCGCTACTCCTCTTAACTCGGCCATACGACTCAACCACCCATGAGTCGGCCCTCTATGAGTCGGCCACGACTCAAGACTCTAACCACTATCCCACTAAGTCGTGTACGACTTAGACCCAAGTCTTAGTTAACTCGGTAACGTGTTAACTCTTCAACTCCACTAACCTTAACTCCCTTAGGTCGGTCTACATGCTTAAGCCTTACCTCGGTCAAAAAGTATGAGTCGTTAACGACTTAAGAACCCCACTAACCCGGCCACTCTTGAGTCGCCCACTAACTTAACTCGGCCAAGCTTTATAACTCGTTAACAACCTAACCAAGCATCGTTCTAAAGACCCTACGAGCTATCTTCTTCACGACTCAGGCTATGGATGACCAAAACAATACTAACGACCTAATAATTCTACGATATATCGATACGTAAAATACGGGTCGTTACATTCTCTCCCCCTTAGGAATTTCGCCCCCGAAATTCCAAACAAACAACAGCAATCAAAGATATTCCGCATGCCTACCATCCATAGCAATCAACAAACCATGCATCCAATTCTAGCCTAGCATGCAGAATTCTAAGACTTAGAACAAGCTACAAATTCATGAGATGTCACGACACTTTAGGGCCATACCTCAAAGAGTTCTGGATGAGCTGCCTTCATCCTCTCTTCCTCCTCCCACGTACAGTCGTTAACATCGTCACTCCATTGTATCTTGAGCAACGTAATCGTCTTCCTCCTAAGCTGTTTCGTATCGGTTTCAACAATACGAAGCGGCTTACGAGGTCTCGAAACAACTGGATCAACCTCTAAGTCTTCATAGCTATCAGCAGAAACCACCGTAGTTGGGTCGTGCACATACTTCCGTAGATAAGATACATGAAAAACACTGTGCACACCCGCCATCTTTTCCGGTAACTCCAATCTATAAGCGAGCTTTCCAATACGCTCGATAATCGGGAATGGTCCAACAAATCTCGGAGTTAACTTTCCTTTCTTCCCGAATCTAATGACACTCTTCAGAGGAGAAATCTTCACAAAAACCATATCACCTACGTCGAATTCCAAATCCTTACGACGATTATCGGCATAACCTTTCTGACGATCTTGGGCTGCCTTCATTCGTTGCCGAATGATCTTTATGCAATCTGAAGTCTGTCGAATCATCTCTGGCCCAAGTATCAGCTTTTCTCCAGTTTCCAACCAACATGTCGGAGAGTTACACGGTCTTCCATATAATGCCTCATATGGTGCCATACCAATACTCGACTGATAACTGTTATTATAAGCAAACTCCACCAAATGAAGGTGATCTTCCCATGATCCTCCGAAGTCCAAAACACATGCTCTAAGAAGATCTTCCAAAACTCGGTTGACTCTCTCAGTCTGACCATCTGTTTGAGGGTGATAAGCTGTACTCAAACACAACTCAGTTCCCAAAACTTCCTGGAAGCTCTTCCAAAATCTACTAGTGAACAATGGATCTCGATCGCTCACTATACTCTTCGGAACACCATGGAAACGAACTATCCACTTCACATATAATTCAGCCAACTTCGATGCAGTCCTAGTCGATCGAACAGGAATGAACCTTGCACTCTTGGTCAAACGATCTACTATGACCCAAATCCCTCCATTCCCTGCTTTTGTCCTAGGTAGACCATCGATAAAGTCCATCGACACTTGCTCCCACTTCCATGTAGGAACCTCTAATGGCTGAAGCAATCCACTGGGCTTCTTCTGCTCAGCTTTCACCAACTGGCAGTTCATGCACCTGGAAATAAAATTTCCAACATCTTTCTTCATACTTTCCCAGTAGTAAGCTCTCTTCATATCCCGATACATCTTATTTCCACCTGGATGAATTGTCAACTTCGAGTGATGACTTTCCCTCAGAACTTCATCTCTCAATCCATCTATATCGGGAACAACCAATCGTCCTTGCTTTCGAAGCCAACCCTCTCGATCGACCTCGAATCCCTTATCCTTCTCCGGGTCCAATCCGGATTCCAAATCACAGATAATCTTGACAAGCTTATCATCTCCCTTTTGGCTCTCGCCAACCCTTTCCACAAGAGTAGGCCTTATCGATAAGTTTGCCAACATCTTAGGTTCCAATTCACATCTAGGCCTGAAGTCAAATCCAGCCAAATACTCAAGACTCTTCCATTCCGAAAACATGGCTCCTAATCCTGCATGTCTTCGACTTAACGCATCTGCCACTGCGTTACCTTTTCCTGGAGTATAGGCTATACCAAAATCATAAGATGCTAGAAACTCTAACCACCTTTGCTGTCGAAGATTCAGATCCTTTTGGGAGAACAGATACTTCAACGACTTATGATCCGTAAACAACTCGAATCTAACTCCCAATAGGTAATGTCTCCACATCTTCAAAGCAAACACAATCGCCGCTAACTCCAAATCATGAGTTGGATAATTCCTTTCATGCGGCTTCAGTTGTCGACTAGCATATGCAACAACTTTATCCTTCTGCATTATCACTGCTCCCAGTCCAGTGCCACATGCATCGGTGTAAACCATCATCTCCTCATTCCCACTTGGAATAGTCAATACAGGAGCACTCGTCAGTCGCTCTTTCAGGATTACGAAAGCTTGCTCACACTTGTCATCCCATCTGAACACTTGGTTCTTCTTCGTCAATCCTGTCAACGGTGCAGCTATCTTGGAAAAGTCCTTGATAAACCGACGATAATATCCTGCTAATCCAAGAAAACTTCTCACAACAGATGCATTCTTAGGTCTAATCCAATCCTGGATCGCTGCTACCTTAGCGGGATCAACCGCTATTCCACTTCCAGAGATAACATGGCCTAAGAACCTCACTTCACTCTTCCAGAAGTGACACTTCGAAAACTTAGCCTTCAGCTGATGTTTCCGCAAGATTTCCAAAACAATCCTCAAGTGCGTCTTGTGCTCTTCCTCAGTTCTGGAATAAACCAAAATATCATCCACGAACACAAGCACGAACTTGTTCAATTGATCTCTGAACACCCTATTCATAAGATCCACAAAATATGCTGGTGCGTTAGTCAATCCAAACGGCATTACCAGCCACTCATAAAACCCGGATGGTGTCCTGAAAGCGGTCTTCGGCACACTATCCTTCGCCACTCTCAACTGGTGAAATCCCGTTGCCAAATCCATCTGAGAAAACACCTTAGCCTCGTGAAGCTGATCAAACAAGTCATCTATTCTCGGCAATGGATACTTGTTCTTCTTAGTCACCTTATTCAGCTCACGATAATCCACACACAACCTCAACGATCCATCCGTTTTGGTTGCGAACACAACTGGCGCACCCCATTCGGACACACTTCTCCGAATGAATCCTTTCTGCAAAAGGTCATCAACTTGCACCTTCAGCTCTTGCTGCTCCCTCGGTGCCATCCGCCTAAGAGGCATCACAACAGGTCTGGCTCCCTCAACTAGATCGATACGAAACTCGATCTCCCTATGCGGCGGCAACCCTTTGACTTCCTCAAAGACATTCTCAAACTCATTCACAATAGGCACCGATGACAGTCCATCCCGTGGAACAACTAGCGAATACATGAAGCTCATGAAGACGCCTTCTTCATGCTTACATCGTATCACAACCTTTCGCCCTTCCACATTCCCGACTGTCACCTCAAGCCTCTCACAATCAATCCTAGCCGCATACTTCCTAAGCCAGTCCATACCCAAAATAATTCCGAACCCCGCAAAGTTCAGAACAAAGCAATCACAAACAAACGAGCAATCATGACTCGACACCACTAGACCACGACATAACATACACAAACATGACGAACCCCCTACCGGATTAGTCACAACCAATGGCCTATCAACAATATCCGGTTTCATACCTAACCGGCTTACCAAATCATCACAAACAAAAGAATGCGACGCTCCAGTATCAAACAACACTCTAACTGGAACACCACAAATAGAAAGAGTACCTTGAACAACCACACTCTTCCCCTTCTCTTCAGCAGTAGGAGCTTTCGAAGACGATGGAACAGCCCCCAAAGCATAGGCTTGCACAACCTGCCTATCTTTCCTCGGTTCTGGACAATCCTTCTTGATATGTCCCAGCTTATCACAGTTGTAACACTTTCCCGGCACTTTGGGATTCTTACAATCTTTGTAAAGATGGCCCTTCTGCTGGCAGTTATAGCAAGTCACTTCACTCTTCGGCTTCTTCTGGCCATCCCTACCCCTCTGTTGCTGTTGTTTCCTCTTCTTATTGCCACTCTGCTGTGGTTTAGATCCTTCCCTGGTTACAGCAACAACAGATACTTCCTTAGGGAACAAACTCTCGTGCCTAAGAGCTTTTTCCACAAGCTTCTCAAACGGATCGTCCAGATGATCCACCAACTGCCTCCCAAGATAAGCATCCAGACCAGTCACAAACTTTTCATTCTTCTGGTAGGGAGAATCAATATACGATCTGGCATACTTAGATAAGGCTTCAAACTCAGAAATATACTCAAGAACAGGTCTCCCCCCTTGCTTGAGCTCTACAAACTTCTTAAACAAGACAGATTTCTGAGAAGTAGAGATGAACTTAGCTTCAACTCTAACTTGGAATTGCTCCCAAGTAATCTCTTCTTCTGGGGTATCAATGGTGATAGAATTCCACCAATCAGCAGCTCTTCCCTGAAGCTGTCTCGATGCAAGCTTTCTCTTAGTTGCATCCTCAATCCCTAAGTCACCAAAGATCCTTCGACATGCATCAATCCATCTCTGCACCTCAATAGTCGACTCCGTCCCCAAGAAAGCTTTTCCTCCAAGAGAAGTATAATCCTTGCAAAGCTTAGCAAAATCCACCGGTCTTGGAGCTTGAACTTGAACTCCCACATCCACTGATGATCCTGAAGCTGGTATCCTTCTCATGATCGAAGTCATCATCGCTTCGAACATAGTAGCATAATCAACAGCTTCCCTAGGATCACGGCTACCCCTCGCAGCTGGTCTCCCTCTTCGACTCATCCTTAATATCTGTAATAAGAATGATTAGAACACCTTAAGAAACAACTGCATAAGGAGTTCAAATCCTTCTAGGCTACTATATTATATATAGTAATCATCCATCAAAATACAATTACGTCTCTCTTACGTAGTTACATCAGCGAGCGTTGGCTAAAATCGATTAACCAAAGCTCCGATACCAAATGTGACGACCGCCCATGACTCCCGCACCAAAACAAGGGAATAGTGCGCTGAAAGGTGTGCAAGGAAGCCATGGACGATAGCCAGGGTAAAACAAAATTCGCAGAATCTATCGTATAACTCACAGCGCATGGATAAAATACAATAGAGAAATATAATATAGTGAAGCTCCATAGAACATAACATCATCATATAAGCAACATAGCAGTTTTATACAATCATTCACACAAATCCATACATGAAGCCTCACTACAAATCACTCAACCAAATACAGCAGCGGATACCCAGTACATATAAGAAAATAATATGCATAGCCTCCTGCTCGTCTTCGTCATCTTCAACGTAGAAACTCCAAGCACAGCACCTGTCACCTGCTTACCTAGTCTGCCCATCCCAACATGGATGAACAGCCCAAGGTAATAAGAGGAGACATAAAACCTTGAGTCAGACAAAGTCTTAGTGAGCAGTAAATTAACTATCAAACATACCAAAAGAGCATAAGGAAATAAAGGAATAGGAACCAAACCATCCCACTCCACCTCTTTCTACAGTGATAGCCCCCAGACACACACTAAGGAGAAGTAAGCATAACATAGCAGATAAGTAAGGTAAAGCAATAATCACTCGAGTCAAGGACGATGTTTTCCAAATACAAACCCCCAAGGCCTAAACCAAGATCAGATAAGCACCCAGAAAACACCGCTCTTGAAGCCGAATGATGATACAACCAAACATCCAAACATCCATGACTCTGCTATCACTGTTAACCTTGCTTCGAAATCACCGTTAATTGAATGACCGACTCCTTCCTGAGCCATCTGTCAAGGGCTAATGGTAACCCCGGTTCTAGACAAAACTCCGCACACTGCCTTGTGCCTAGGACTTATCTTCTTGGCCCAGAGTACTCGACTACCTTCCTGTAGTCTTTTAGGCGTCCCTATGTACCCTTGCTTTAAGTTTGCTAGAACCTTCAACAACGATAAAGTCCAAGCCTCCTAGTCATCCTCCTCGACGACTATTCTCAACCTAGCCCAAGCTACCTCTTGAGCAGCTCCGTTATCAATCAACTTGAACTACCCTTCAAGTTATCAACATGCTTGGAATGATCCCTGCCTGGATTAAGCCAAGACTCACATCATACTTGAACTACCCTTCAAGATATCAACATGCCTCGCTTCATCACATCAAAGCAAGATCTCAACTCAACAACATGGTTTGCCTCATCGCATCATGGCAAAGTTCCATCTCAACATCATACATATGAGCTTCAACATCCGCTACATATGCCTTAAGCAGCTTTCACCATTCAAGAGCCTTCTTCCGTAGCTTTTGAATCATCTTCAATCACCTTGTTCCAAATCAACTACTAGCTAACTTGGAAACAATCAAATCTAGCATTCATTCAAACATTCAAGCATTCAAACAAGATATATTAAGCAATAACAATTATAATGGCAATTTCGTAATTAAGTGTGCAAAAGTCCAACATATGTGAAATCATGGTTTTTAGCATAGATCTATCAAATCTAAACATGGGTTTTATCTCTAATACTTGATAAATAACTTCTAAAGGTAAACATCTTCAAACATGATGGATCTACATGCAGACTTAAGGAAAATGCGAGAAAACGCTAACTTTAACACATAAAAATATCACCAATCCCATACACTCCTTTGGATCCGCGTGAGAGATAACTACCACTCACCAAATCACCCAAACACCTCAAAATCACAACACTACAGATCTGGACAGCGGAGATCACGGCTTGATCCGGCGATATCTCACTTGAAACGATGAATTCTAGCTCAAACGGGTGAAGATCTTCAACTTGGACACTTGGATCTTCGATCTTGATCTTCGATCTTCAATGGATGTTAGCACTTGATAGAAGTAGAGAAAGAAGTGAAGAAAATACTGTAGACAAGTCTTCAAAATGGCAGCACTTCGTCGCTTCAAAAACCGGTGCCAAAAAGTGAGAAAAACTCCACTATTTAAAGGCTGAAATCCCCCCCCTAGCTCGGCTGCCGACTCATCCCCTAAGTCGTTCGCGACTTAGCCTTGTCGACTCATGACTCTACAAGCTTCTGCCGACTCAACTGCATACACGGGTTAACACACGCGGCTCATACACAGGCCGACCTAACTACACAGCATATTGACTCAAGACAACGACTCAAGAACCATGCCGACTTACGACTTAGTGCCGACCCAACCCCTGCCGACCTAAGTCCTAAGCACATAACCCAAGCCTATACGAGACATGACCTAACGGTTTAGCCTTGCGGCCGACCTAACTCAAAACAAAGGTACCGACTCACGACTCATTCCATGAGTCGTTCCTAACGACTCAACATCTACCCCGAGTCAAACGACTCATCAACCTACGACTTAACCCAACACAACACATACGACTCAATGGTTTATGTCTCTGCCGACTTAACAACACTAAGCTATACTGGGTACTTGCCGACCTAACCCCTGGCCGACTCAACCTACGTCCTAGGCCTTAACTCCTTAAGCCATTAACCCATGAGTCGGTCTTCTCTTAACTCGGCAACCCCCCCTATCTTCTATGAGTCGGTCACTAGTTAACTTCCTGTCTCGGTCAATCTACTAAGTCGCTACTTCTATAAGTCGGCAACTACTATGAGTCGGCTACTCAATGACTCGGTCCAACCATGAGTCGCTTCCTACTGACTCGCTAACTCGCACAAGCCTATAGGTCGCTACTCCTCTTAACTCGGCCATACGACTCAACCACCCATGAGTCGGCCCTCTATGAGTCGGCCACGACTCAAGACTCTAACCACTATCCCACTAAGTCGTGTACGACTTAGACCCAAGTCTTAGTTAACTCGGTAACGTGTTAACTCTTCAACTCCACTAACCTTAACTCCCTTAGGTCGGTCTACATGCTTAAGCCTTACCTCGGTCAAAAAGTATGAGTCGTTAACGACTTAAGAACCCCACTAACCCGGCCACTCTTGAGTCGCCCACTAACTTAACTCGGCCAAGCTTTATAACTCGTTAACAACCTAACCAAGCATCGTTCTAAAGACCCTACGAGCTATCTTCTTCACGACTCAGGCTATGGATGACCAAAACAATACTAACGACCTAATAATTCTACGATATATCGATACGTAAAATACGGGTCGTTACAATATATATATATAGAGTTTTGGAAATGTTTTAAAAATTTATAAACCTTCTCGAAAGTCTGGAAATGGGTTTATTCAGTAGATGAGATAAGAAGAAAATTCTTAAAATATGATTGGGAAGGAAAGTCAGAAAATTCCCGAAGCGGTTAAATAAAAGTAAAAACTTCGAAAAGAAATAGAATTAATAAAAGAAGTAGAAAGGGAAGTTGGAATATATTTGACTTTGAAAATATTGAAAGGAATTAATTTAAGAATTTCGGAATTTATATAATTCGTGTAAATGAGTTAAGAAATTACAAATAGAATTGTAAATGTTTTAAGAAAAGAAATTGGAAAGATAGAATACTTCCCAAGCGTTGAATTTAAGATGAAGTGGAAAAATATTCCAAGTATTGGAAAGGGGTAGAATATTCCATTGAAAATAAAAGGATTTGAAAACTATTTTCAAAATGTTGAAGTATTGGAAGCAATATCTTATAAAGGTATTTTGAAATAAATTTTGGAAAATTTATAATAAGGCCTGATGATTGTTTATGGATGTGTACTGATAGTTAAATAACCGACTATCAATTTTGACCAATTTCGTTAGTCGTTTCGAAGAGACCAGGATCGGATTTAATTATCCGAGATCTGGTTTGAATGTTACGAATGGATACTGTGAAGATGATGAAGACGGTGATTCAGTTTGTCCAGACCTAAGACAACTTGTATGGACGAGTTCTATCAGAACATCGTCATTGGAGGACGATGAGCATTCTAAGTAAAATTGTTCTTGAAAGATAACGCTTAGCCTCGAGCCTCATCAGCTGGGAATGACTAAAATATGAAAGATGCGGCAAGGCTAAGTGGGTCACACCCAGATAAGGTATGTTATCACCTTTCTAGATGTCCTCGAAAACCTATTTATTGTGGATATGATTGTGCATAGAAGGAGCGCTTGATGGTAAGGGTGGGAACATCCGGGGTGATAGCATGGTCCTTGGTACATTATTCTAGTGGTATACTGTGGTAGGCGATACCCTAGTGGCCCATTCATTCATTGGAATCCACTCTCCAATAAGAGCCTACAGTTTTGTTTGTAGAGCCTAGTATGCTGGAATTTAATTAATGTAATAATTTTGGCTATTTGGATAAGTATTTGTATTTAGACACTATGATTATATCTGACGATTTTGATAAAATGTTTTGGTTATCGTAAGGTAAAAACGCGTTGTGTTTATTTGTGATTTGTACTTACGAGATACCTTTGTTTAAGAAGGATTTTGAAAGGATAATAATTCAAATTGAGTGTGTTTTCTCATGCCGGTTTTCTAGACTGACTCGGGTGTTATTTTATTTTAATGCTTGGGTTAGACCGAGTGTTGCAGATTCAGGTTAAAATGCTATGTAGTTCAGGAGACGAGCTGGAGGAGTTCAGACATATATCACGTACATGGATATTTCTGCTGTAAGAGGACAAGTTATTATAACTGTCCAGATTTGATGTAATGATTGTGTACTCTGATGATTGTAAGTATTAAACAGTTACAGATTCTTTTGTATAAAAATCTGTTGTTATACATTATATTTTGTTCTGCTGCAATTATGAGATTCTATGTTGTTGTTTCTATTTTTCTTCTATTGTTTTCTTCTTCACCCCTAATGAACTGGTATTTCTAGCACTCGACTGCTCGGCATTTATACAGTGAACATATTGATGTTGATTTTCGGGGATCGAAAATCCCGATTCGTTACACGTTGATCGTTTCAAAGAGACCGGGATCAGATTTAATTATCCGAAAACCACTTCAATCTGATTTGTGCGTTAAAAATTATGTATATCTCAAGATAAATGAGATGGTGCTCTTGAAGGAGATTTGGTTTTTCCAGACCCAGGACAACTTGTATAGATGAATGCTATCATTGCATTGCTTGCCTAGAGGGCAGTGTTAGAGTTCCAAGAATGAATGCTATTCTTAATATAAATGTAACCTCAAGCCTCATCAACCGAGAACTGACAAAAAAAGGGCATGCGGCAAGGTCAAGTGGGTCGCTCCCATTAGGGTATGATCATCACTCATCTAGAGTTAACATCTATCATAACTTTCATTCGTATGTGTTCAGGCCCATTAGTTGTGGTCTTATTAGGTACTAGTAGTCAAGTGCTAGGTCAGTCTTGTATGGCAGGGGTACAAGATGACCTCGTTGCATTTTATCTAGAGATGCACCTTTAGAAGGTAGTTCCTTACCTTGTCATAGTATTGAATCCATTCTCCAATAAGTGCCGTATGGTTTTGATTGTATACCAATTATGCTGAAATGTGAGATGTAAGCATTTCAGCTATTATCTAATTTATTTTCTATAGACATTATTATAATATCAGATCATTTTGATATAAAATGTTTTGGTTATCATAAGGTAAAAACTA
This sequence comes from Allium cepa, assembly GCA_030765085.1. Taxonomy (NCBI): domain Eukaryota; kingdom Viridiplantae; phylum Streptophyta; class Magnoliopsida; order Asparagales; family Amaryllidaceae; genus Allium; species Allium cepa. The sequence goes on from CM060934.1 coordinate 213,354,359, forward strand.
TCGTGTTTATGCGTGACGTGGTCTTACGAGATACCGTTGGTTTTCAAAGGATTTTGAAAATAGAAATAAATTCAAATTGAGTGTGTTTTCTCATGCTGGTTTTCCAGACTGACTCGGGTGTTATTTATTATAATGCTCGGGTCAGACCGAGTATTAGGGATTCAGGTTATGATGCTACGGCGCTCAGGAGATGAGCTGGAGGAATTTAGGCGTATTTTACATACTTGGTTATCACCGTTGTGTGTGTTATGTTTGTGAGGACAAGTTATTATAACTGTCCAGATTTATTGTTAACTGTTGTACTTTGATGATTGTATGTATAAAACAGTTATAGTTCTTTTTGTATAAAGATCAGTTATTATATATTATATATTGTTTCGCTACGATTATGAGATTCTGTGTTGTTGATTCTATTATTTCTATCTCTTCTTCTTCTTCACCCCTAGTTATTCGGCCTTTCGTACAATTTGGGTTGAACAAGAGTGGTTTATCATCAACTCAAAGGGTACGGAACAACGGGTCGCAATATTTGGTATCAAAGCTGAAGGTTAAGCGAGAACATTAGCATTGATTGGGAGTACTCATTAGAGATAGGGTCAGAAGTACCCTAGAATGAGTTTGCGTCTATTCATAGATATGAGCGCGTACTTTTAGTGAATGTAAATTATATTATATTGTGTTGACTTATCGGTTGAGTGTTTTATGAACTATGGTCAGCACAAGCCGTACAACTGTATCGATAGGGGTTTCTAAACACTTAAATAGAGTAATTTGACACAATATTGTTTTAAAAGTGGGTAAATTAATTTTACCCAAATTATATTTTGGTATAAAAGAAATAATTTTTTGAAATTATTATAGTATATTGATGTGTTCGGATGATATTATTATAATCAAAGCAAGATTATAAAATTTGAAATAGTTTATAAAACTAAATAGAAATTGAATAAGAATGAATTAAGCACATAAGTTAGAATTTGAAATGGATTCAAATGAAGCACTGAACTCACTTCAGTCGCTGGATAATAATCCTGGTGATGACTGCAGCATCATCAGTATTCATTTTCAAGTTTCTAAGTGTGATGCCCCACCCCGAGACCCACATTAACAAAGAGTATTACTGGGTAATACCGTCTACTAATGCGGAGAATAGGGCTATTTAGAAGCGACCATCTATAGCCTTGTCTTAAATATCTATTGAATACGTCGATAACTGCTCCATTTTTTCTAACTCAAGTGGATCGACATATCCAATAAATACTTAATTCAAATCCATAGGTGGCTATAGGATCTATCAGAACAAAATACAACAACTCAAATGCAAAATACATCACAGAATAGCAGATAATCATATATATACACATATATACCGATACATCATAGAGTATACAAAATGATACATCACATATGTCGTATGATGACTACAATACAAACACGAGTCAAAATAATATCATATCAAACTAGCAACAAAAGGACTACACAAAAGCTACAACAAAAAGCTAGCAGAAAAGTCCATACGGAAGCAAAATAGGCTAAGTCCAAAGGGTACCTTACCTGAAAAAACTCGGTCTAACCCAAGTATAAAATACACGGGCCAGTCTAGCTAAAACATCAGACTAATAAGAATAGATGATAATATAAAGCATAGGGTAGAGTATCCTCTTGAACAAATGGAAACCATACCAAGAGTGTGATTCCACTTCATTAAGAAAAGCTGTGATCATACTTCTTGAATAAGAAGAAATAACAAGAAGTACAAGTTCATAACTCAAGTGGACTAATATCACTTAAGTATCTGAAACCTAAAGGAAGAAAACTTTGTGATAAAACTCAATTAAACATCATAATTTCTTTGTATCATCGGCAGAATCTCTAAGATAACAATAACAGTTTCGATGAACCATATCTCCTAAATAGGAGAATCATTAATAAAAACTTTCGCCAACATGGAAAACATAAAATGTTCTCAAATAGGATAATCCCCAAACTAAAATATGCCTCATCTCACCGGTATAAACAAAATCTCAGAATGCCATGGAATGGCAATATAAATCTCAGATATAGAAGAATCTCCAAACTCAATTATTCCTCATCTCATTGGTATAAATGTATATATAAATCAAACTCACTCGCCAAAAAGGTAAAACCTAGAATATCCTATAAAATCACAAAATCATCAAACTCTTTTTTCAGAATCATATAAATAAATAACAAGGACCAACAGCTGCCAACAAGCCTGGCAGGTAACGAGAGAAAACAAAAACAAACAGCGTGGAAGAAATGCAAAACAAATACAAATGAAACAACAGCAGAAGGGAATAGGAAACCCAATACCAAAATAGCGACAGCCAAAGAACCAGACACCTGAGAAAGGCATCAGCGATGGAGAGAGAAGAAGAGCTCCGGAAACACCACCGCCCATCTAACCTCATCATTGACCTCCGGCAAGGCCACCACTCAATGATGATGTTAGTAGAATCTCAAACTGAGCACCAACGGAATAGAGGGACCATGCGGCTCGCCAGAGCAATTAGAGAATACAATAGAAAAACCAGCTGCAAAGGTGGAACCACACCCCAAGCAACCCCAACACCAACCGGTCAAACCGCTAATCGAAAGGATCGCAGACCGTGAAGGAACCCAGAAAAGCCTGTACCTGAGCAACAAGCAAGCATATAAGAAATAAGGGGGAGGGAAAGAGGAAGCGAAGAGAGAGGGATGACGCCCCGCCAAAAAGGACTCAACCAACTCCCACTCTAGCGGAATCCAGAACACAGGAGATAGAAAGAAGACCCACAAGCCACCTAGAGCGGGAGCCAACGGGTCCCTTGAAAGGTCTACCTCGGAATGCAAGGAAGACGTCATTCCTAACACGCTGAAAGATGGACCGAGGATCCATCGGAGAATCCTCAAAGGTTGCCTTATTCCACGCACACCAGAGGTGCCAACAGATCAGGCACGGAATCAGGTGGAACAAGATCGACCGAAGCGATTTACCAGAGATCCCGGCCCGCCAGGTGCTCTGCAATTCATTAGGAGACCTGGTAATACCTCGAACACCAACCAGATTCCCAAAGTAATTCCAGCACGCTCTAGCTGAAAAACCATCAAAAAAAAAATGGTTCAAAGATTCCGTATCCCCATTGACACAGCACCTGCAACGGGAAACAATAGGGATACCGATCTTCTGGAGGTTCTCGTCTAATGGTAACCCATTATGCAGGATACGCCACATAAACATAGAGACTTTAGGGGGGATTCCAGAATCCCAGATGAAGGAAAACAAAGGACGAATTGGACATGGCATTCTGACCGAGGTCCAAACTTTCAAAATGGAGAACGAACCGCTATCCCAGCTGGTTAAGCCGCCATGAGAGTCTGAAAAAGGCTTCACCGACTGCATGTGCTTCCAGGTCTCACTAGCGTAGGATGGAAAGCCCGTGAAACTTGATCCCGCAAGCCTGTGGTACTTTGCGTGAAGGAACGCCGCCCATAAAGAGTCGTTTGCCCTAACCCTGTACCACAACTTACAAGCAAAAGCCGCACAAAGGTCCTTTGGGTTACGCAAGCCTAAACCACCTTCGTTTTTGGGACGACATACGGCGTCCTAAGAAACCCAATGGTGACGACTAACGTTGTCCTTCTTACCCCAAAAGAAGGACGAGGACAAGGACCAATAAGACCAGAAGAAAGAAGAGGTAGGGGTCATTGCAGCGAAGACATGAGTTCCCATCAAGTCTATTACCGACTTAATGAGAATCAGTCTACCAGCCTGAGAAAGGAGAGACACATTCCAACGGATGATCTTTCCCTTAACTTTGTCAGTCAAGGGATCGAAGATAGCGTTAAGCTTCCTACCTCGGTAAAGGACTATGCCCAGGTAAGGTAAGGGAAGGGAAGTTTCCTTGAACCCGGAGAAGTCCTCAATCCAAGAAGCTCGAATGGGGGACAAGTCCTTCGCATGGACGAAGCAACTTTTGGAAGGGTTGACGAGTTGGCCCGAGCACCTCTCGTATTGATGAATGAACCGAAGGAGCCGACGAACAGAGGATCAACTGCCATTAGAGAAAATGACAATGCCATTAGCAAAGGATAAGGAATAAACAAGTGGACAGCCCCTCGGAATCCCAAAACGATGAATCTGACCGAAGATCGTTATTGTTTGAAAACCGAGAATGAGAGCCTCTGCCGCGATCACGAAAAGAGAAGGCGAAAGTGGGTCTCCTTGACGCAAACCCCTTCTCGCCTTGAAAAACCCATTGGCCGACCCATTAATGAGAACTGAGAACCAACAATTCGAAATGAGCCTCCACACCAAGTCAATGAGAGGTTTCGGAAAACCGAAAGCCCGCAAAACCTTGATGATGAAAAACCAGGACATGCGATCGTAAGCCTTAGCCATGTCCAGTTCGAAGACAACATTAGAACCCCTCACCTTCCGGTCAAGCTGGGAAATTAGTTCCTGGGCTAAAAGGAAATTATCAGTGATTAAACGGCCTTTAACAAACCCCGCTTGAGATGGAGAGATGATACGTTCAAGGAACGGGGCCAAGCGCTTGGCCAGGATTTTAAAAATAACTTTGTTCGAAAAGTTGCACAGGCTAATAGGATGAAAATCCACGCAAGATCGTGGATTCTCGCACTTGGGAATGAGAATCAGGTTGGTGGACGTCCAACCTAAGGGAAGACAACCTCCAGAGAAGAAGGACTGAACAGCTAGACAAAAATCAGCATGAATAATAGGCCAAGCACTTCTGAAAAAGACACCGTTGAATCCATCAGGACCACTGGCACTATCCTTGCTCAGAGCAAAGACACATGCACGGATCTTCTCCGAAGACGGAGGTTCCACTAAAAGGTCACTTTCAGGAGATTGAACCACGCGAGGAATGAAGGTCAAAAGGGCCGGATTGGAAATCGAAACAGAAGGATAACCTAAAAAGGATTGAAAGTCGGACAGAATGGTTACTTTGACTTCCTCAGGCGAAGAAGCCACAGATAGATGTGGATGCAGGATCTCACGAATAGAGAGAAGGTTATTCTTCTTTCGAATAGAAGAATGGAAAAATTTGGAGTTCGAATCTCCGACGACCACTGACGCAACGGATATTACGATTGACACCGAAATGAAGATACCGTGTCAAACGAATCGATGAAACAAGATAAATCGATGGATTGATGATACCCAAGTACCCAAATCCGTTGATTTCTCAAGATACCGGATTCTAGTTATCTTCAACACGTTGATCACGCACAATACCACGTTAGAAGATCTACGATTCTTCGACGTTGATCTCGCGTACAAGATTCCGTGAATCAGCTTCAAATTCGTTGATTCGAGCGCACTCGAATATCCGAAGATGGAAGAAGAAGGAGATCAAACTCAACTTCAACAAAGTGGCAAAATGCACACAATTTTATTCAAAATCAACTACTTTTACAAGTGACACAACACCCCTATTTATAAGGTTACAACATACAGCACTGGCGCACACAGGCGACCAACGACCTAACTCTTACGAGTTACAAAACGTGCGGCATTACTACAGTCAACATAACAAAGTTACAATAGCAAGCGACTCACGACTTACGACCTAAGAAAATAACAACATACGAGTTAACAAATGTACAACACAACATCCATGCGACTCAACATTATGCGACCTACGACTTGAGCGACATAACACTACAACAACATAAGGTAAGCGACCTAACACCAGTACGACCTAAACGGTTCATCCATGCGACTTAACGAGATAACACATCTTCAGGAACTTGCGACTTAAGAAAAATGAGCGACATAAGAAGATACGACCTAAGTTGTCTTCAAGGCATGTGACTTAAAAGAACTGAGCGACATACGCGACCTAACACGCTAGGTCGTAGCTCGTTGGCGCCTTAAAGAAATGCGTAACTCGGCGACTTACGGCATAACTCGTTAACTCGCTGGTTGGTAACTCGTTCGGTGGTTCATTTTCCTCCCCTGCGTAACTTGCATAACTCGTTAGGTCGCTTGGGTGACTTATCAACCTCCTAGGTCGCTGGCGACCTAAGACATAAGTAGATTGCGCTGCATCAACCACCCATTTGATCCTCGCATTCTGACGAAGATAGTCGTTTTCGATACAAAGTTCTGAGGAGAAGGCTGATTGAGCTAACGCCCAAGCCTCTATGTTAGCAGCGGACGGATCCTCGTCTAACATGGAATCGACTAAGATGAGGGATTCTTCGGCCACCCGAACGCGATCGAAAATGTTCTTGAAAGCTTGACAGTTCCACACCTTAAGGCAAGCTTTGAGACGCTGGAGCTTTCGAGAGAAACCAGCACAGGGAGAGCCAACAATAGGAGAGCTCCAAGATTCCTCCACCACTTGAAGAAACAATAGTGAGATCTCCACATACTCTGGAATCTAAAGGATGAGGGACCCGAGAGAAAGATAAGGGAGCAGCGCACAATCAAAGGAGCATGGTCAGAAAAGGTCCGATGGAGATGAGAGAGAGAGAAAGAAAAGGGGAGGCAAAACCAATCTTCCGACCCAAAAACACGGTCTAGTCTGGAGAGAATACGGTTCGGTCCCTCTTGGTTCTTCGACCAGGTGAAAGCAGAACCAACAAAGGATAGCTCAGAGAGGCCCGAGCTAACAATGAACGAGTCGAAATCCCCCATCGCAGAGCGGCTAATGGCGGCTCCTCCCCGTTTTTCATCTTGGCAGGCGACAACATTGAAATCGCCGCCAATAACCGATGACGGGATGCCCAAATCAGAGAGGGAAAGAATGTCAGACCAGAGAGATAGCCTCTCCAAACGATCGCATTTGGCGTAGACTGCCGAGAATAGAAATGATGAGGCAAATGAAGGAGCTGAGCAGGCCACCGCTAAAAGCTGGAGAGAGTCAAAAACGGGACGAACAACAAAGGACTTGGACTATAAGATCCAAATCTTACCGGAAATGTTGGCTAAGGCACCGCCAAAGCCTAAGGATAAAACGGTTTTGGTTACATCCTCCGGCCCCAGGAAAGGTTCCAGAAGAGCAACCAAGCCCACAGAATGATTTCTGACAATGCGTTTTAGCCTGGCCGAAGACGCATCGTTGCCAAACCCATGGACATTCCAGAAAAGGAAATTCGACATGACGAGTAGGAAAGAAAAAATAGAAGGAAGCAGAGAGAGAGAAGAGCAGCGAAGGGAGAACTGCCAAGGGAAAGCAGGTCCAACTCAGATAAGATACAACGAGTATCGAGTAGATCTGACAATCTTCTCGGACGCCGCTATAGAGCGTGTGCGGATGGTGCAGGGAGTAGAGGGTACTCTTCACAATTTGCGACGAGACGAGCGAGGAGGGGGAGCGGAATACCGGGAAGAGGACTCAAAAGACACCTCACAACCGATCTCCGACATATGGCTGAGTTCTTAGTAAGGCACACTAGGCGATCATTAATGATCGCAATTTCAGCCTTACTCAGAAGCGGGATGGATATGGATAAAGAACAGGAAGAGAAGGAAACATAACACGCTGAGGAGCAAAAAGAGTCAGGAGGAGCAAAGCGCTTCTAGAGATCGGAAGAAAATCGGAAGAACGAGGGAGGGCAGACAATGCGCACCCCACGTTGTCGTAAAAACCAATCCACGGCTGGAAAAGGATGAGACGAGAGCGATAAAAATAAAGAGGAGGAAAAACCAACATATAACAAAATCATCAAACTCATAACTCAAGGAATTCAATAAGAGTTCAAAACATCATAAATGAAATCACCATATATATAACATCTCATATAGCACTAGGCTATTGATGTAATAGAACATCTTAAAATGGTGGAACCATATAAAACAAAAAACTCAGAAAAATCAAATTGGCCAGATCCCCGATTGCATGTTGAAGCAATGCTACGCGTGCCACCTCTTGTCCAGTATTGTATAATAGGCACCTCTCTCTAAGTGACTGAAGTCACATAAACATCGTGACGACCGTAGTCATAATACATCATGACGACCGAAGTCGTAGAACATCGTGACGACCGAAGTCGTAGAACATTGTGATGAACCGAAGGTCTACAGTACTGGCATACATCATGAATGTGTCACAAACTCACAAATAGGAACCCGAAAAGTGGTAACGTGTGTCCCATACCACACGTTCTCACTAAACGGTTTACCAACCGCTAGTCAATGCCACACTAGAAAACATCATAAAATCATAAATCTCAAAAAAATCATACCTTGCCTCATCTCATCGGCAAGTATCAAAAGATATCGTAACTTTTCTCATCTCATCGACAAGTAAAAACATTGTGATGGTTTCTCATAAACCATAAATCTCAAAATAGAAACCTCAAACTCAAGACTTTCCTCATATCATCCGTAAGTATAAAAATACATTGTAATGGTCCTCATCGACCATACTCCTAGAATAGGAGATCTCAAACCAGAAAACTTCGCCAAATATTGGCCATCCTAAATAATTCCTATAAATAGGAATTATAAAACTCAAAATATGCCATAAAATGGAAAAACAACTCAAAATCAATAACCTCTAATAGCTTCAATCGTACAAGTCCGGAATTAATAAAAACAGTAAAGCACGTGTCCTATACCACGTGTTTTACTAAATCATTTAATTCTCTTTCTCATATGTTCGAGTAGTGCAAAAATGTGTAATTTATATTTAAAATAACTTATTAGAGAAAACTAACTTTTAAAACTATTTTCCAAAAATGATTATTGAAACTAATATTTGAAATTTCTTTATTATAGAAAAAAGATAGATTTTATAACTTAAAAATAATTTAAAAATATTATATAATAATTATTTAAAATACCAATTTATTTTAAAAATTATTTCAAAGTCGTTTGGAGAAAACCATGCTCATAAACATTGAAAAACAAAGAAAACACCTCAAAATTGATAACTCAAATTCAATTCAAATTCAATTCAAATTCAACTCAAAACCAATTCAAATTTGAATTTCAAATTCTTAAAATTTAGCTAGCCTATTGATAGGAATCATAGCTCTTAAAACATCATGAAAACATCATCAAAATCAAACAAGATAGAGAGCAAAACAAGCTAGAAGCAACCTGGAAACAAAGGAGCAATACAGGAAAAGGTAAGGCAAACAAATGACCCCTTGGTCGACCTATGTGAAGGCCTGGTCAACCTAGCAGTCGACCTAGGTAGCCTTCTCACGCGAATTCGATTTCCAGCGCTAATGCATGCGTGAACTGATTTTCAAGCAGAAGTTTGACATAGCATATTAGTGAATTTTGCAACCAAATTTTGTAGGCATATGGAACAACACATAAACTACAAACCGAAGAAAACCTAGTAGTATTTCATTTCCGAAATTGAAAGTTATAGTTGCTCAAAGTAGGCACTCAGATCAGATTTCACAGAGGTAAGAAACAAAAAATAGTAAATGATTGCAGAGCAGAAATTTGCACAGAATACGGCTCTATGAGCATTGCATTAGCTAGTGATTGTGATATTTAACTCACCTTGCTATTAGAGATGATCAAACCTTGGATTTATGCTAAAAGATTGAAGCATTGAGGAGGAAACGACTTCAAAAACCTGTAAAACTTCAATAAACAGACATGTAAGAAGAACAAATACTGTAAATTAGAAAATCTTCTCTGAATTTAGAAATTAAATGAAACTACATGGTTTGGAGTTGGATTACCTGTTGATTTATTCTCTAGATTGCAAAAGATTTTAATTTAGTGAATTTACTTGAAGAAATTGGTTTGAGTTTGCAATTTGGTGAAGTGGGGTTTTTACTTTCTTGTTTACTGGTTTTGAGAAGGAGGAAGACAATGCAAATGAATGTACAATAAGTAATTTCTTCCTTTTCTTCATCAGGCTGTGACGCCCCACCTCTATACCCACGCTAGCCAAGAACACTACGGTGTAGTGCTGTCAACTAGCGCGGAGAATAAGGCTGTTGAGGAGCGACCATCCATGTAATTTCTTATCACACGGTGGCTATAAAATAATCTTCGGAAACAAATATAGAAGTAAGCATAACATGCGAATCAATCACAGATATCCATATCACAAAGGCGGAAAGAGATATGTATATATATCACATAAAAGTGTACATCAGAGTAGTGGTCTAAAAAGATCCACGATAATACAAAAGAATAGCAACGCGTGCTATACAAAAGAATACAACTATGAGTCTATATCTCAAGTGTAAACAACAAAAGCTGCTAATCTAAACAAGTAGCCAAAAGTCTGAGTAGTGAATCACTGGGGGAGGAGTCAAGCAGTAGCACCTGTAACATCTCGGTCTGACCCGAGTATTATTTATAAGAAAATAATAAACGGATCAGTCTAGCTATAAATATCAGATGACATGATATAAAATAAAAGATATGGCATAAACATAAAATATCCATACTGACATACTACTATAAGTATGCAAATAATGATCAACAGGAGATCAACCGATAAGAGATAAATCAATATCACAAGAATCTTCTCAAAGATCCAAAGAGGGCATCATACCCTAAACTTGTACTCATGACAAGTCAAAGAGATAAATTCCAGAAATCAACACAAGAAATCCAGAAATCATAAAAAGGGAAAGAGGCCTATCACATGACGGTCCGAAGACCAAGGGGAGCTACCCCGCATGTGTGAATGGAATCACACAGATTGAGGTCAAGACTAACCAAAAAGCAGAAAGGTATGTGTGAATGGAATCACACAAGTGGTGTCTAGTCTAACCTTGCAATGAAAGAGACATCGCGCAATTGCTAGTCTAATTCATAAAGCGATCATCAAGATCAACGAGAAGTGTTAATTACACTAAGCTAGTAAATATAGAAGTTTAGCTTCATGTCCCATAACCACTTGCTTAACTTAAATATTTACGAACAAACTGTAAATCTTCACTAATAAAATTGTCACAAGAGGTTCAATCGAACAAGTCCAAGAATTAACCGACGAAGTGAACGCAAGCGTTTCATACCACTTGTTTTACTAAGTCGTTTAATTAGATTTCTCATCCGAGTGAGGTAAAGGCTTGTATATACTAATAGATTGGAAAACGGTTTAAGAAAAGAGCTTTGTTATTAAAAATAGATTTGAAATCATTTTGTAAAAAGAGTTTTGATATTTACTACTAGTTTTGAAACCTTTATATTTTAAAGTGACAAATCACAGAAGCGATTGTAGAAACAATCAATCACAAAGGTTACATTCGAAGATGTGATAAAAATCCAAGGAAATCAGCTCAGCAAGTTCTGTTGAATATTTTTCAGATAAGATCCCCTACGGAGGGGGGGTCCAGGGGGGGTGGCAACCCCCCAAGGTGGGGGTGCGGGGGCAACGCCACCGCTTACGGGGTTCGACCTAAAGGGTATAGGTCATGCGACCTAAAATGGGTTCGCGACCTAACACTCAAACGACCTAAAGAAATTAAGGAGCCGAGCGACCTATAAGAAGCAACGACCTAAGAAGAAACGAGGCCCAACGACTAAGGGGTTAGGTCATGCGAGTTAAGAAGGTCAGCGACCTAACAAAGACATGCGACCTAATAAAGAAACGCGACCTAAAGGAGCGCGACCTAGCGACTTAAGAGGCGAGCGACCTAAGTGTTACGGCCTAAGAGTCGAACGACCTAGCATGGAAGCGGCCTAAAAGCCAATCGACCTAACGACCTAAGGTCATACGACCTAGCGACCTAAAGCCATACGACCTAACGACCTAAGGTCATACGACCTAGTGCAACACGCGACCTAAAAGGTACGCGACTTAATGCGGCCGAGTGGTTTAAGGTCGGAGACGACCTACGACCTATAAAGGTAGACGGTTGAGCGAGCTAATGAGGTCCAGAGTCAAAGCAGAGCGACCTAACGACCATACGACCTACGACCTAAAAGGCTTACGACCTACGACCTAAAACCGAGTGAGTCAAATACGAAGGCCGTGACTTTTCCACCCCGAGCGACCTAATGAAGACAGAACGACCTAAGAGCAGTTTTTCACCAAAAACACTAAAAGTTGGAGTTTTTCGCCAATCCAATCCAAACCAAATGCAAATGTGCATGCAAAAGTGATAGGGAATCATTCCCAACAGTCCAATATAGTTATAGACTAGATTTGTGAGATAAAAATCTCACCTTTGCTCCAAAACCCAATGAAAATGAAGAACAAAGCTTGAAGGCAAATGGAGAAGCAACCACAAGCTTGAATCCGATGTCTTCTTCTTGAATTTGGAGTTGAATGTTGGAGTTGCAATAAAACAAAGACTTTGGAGTTTTAATTTCTCATTCCATTCACCATTTTTGTTGAAGCTTTAGTGTTAGGAAATGAAATGAAGCAATGAAGAAGAAGGGGGGTGGAACTTGGGCCTAATGGGCTAAAAGTCCAAACCAAAGGCTCGAGTGAAAAAGTGGTGAAATTCCACTAACCCCAAACATATCAATGTTTATACTTAGAAGATTGCAAACGACGTTTCGAACTCAATGGAAGTGGTCTCGAGTCCTAATTTGACCGTTTGCAAAAAGTAGCTTCGGACCAAAATCCGATTAACGATAAAATATTTAAATAAAATATTTAAATATAAAAATCGATAAATATGCGGGTTGTTACACAGGCTATGAACACTAATAGGCTTGGACCCAAAAATTAAAAGAAAATAACATGGCTTATGTTAAATAATCAACACTTATTGCAACGGCCTGGATTTTTCGACGTTTGATTTGCAATATTTAAATGGTTTTAAATATTGAATTTGAATTATAGGAATGATTTTGAATATGGAAAATTATGGTTTTTATTTATAAAATAAATTCAGAATTTAAATATAGTGATTTATTGAATAATTTAATTATTGAATTCTACAATTGAATATTGGTTAAATTATTGTATCTTGAGTTTTTAGCCCGATAAAAATAATTTAAAGGATTGTAAAATCTATATTAATAATAATGAAGATAATGAAAGTTTTAAAATTGAATTTAAAAGTGATCTATTAAATTTTAAAAATAGCTTGTTTATATTGATATTTAAAAATAGCTTTTTGAGACACGGTGTACGAATTTGACGAAACCAATTCCATTGGATCTATAATAGTATATTATTATCGGATTCCAAATTTCGTAACATTTGGAATTAACGTTTGATCATACGATATATAAACGCGTTGAATTTAATATCGAAAATTCAATATAACAATTGAGTCCAAAAAGCTATATTCTCCATACGATCGAATTAGGACTCGAAACCTTTTCCATTGCATTCAGAATAGAGGTATAACATTCTAAACACCTAGTGGCATGCCTCAATAGGAATTCGAGATTTTGGGTTACGAAATCAAGATGGTTTGAAATTTTAAATTATATATTTATATTTATAAAATCAGATAAAAATCAAAGTCAGGGTTGTCATCCTCAAATTGAAACGTACACGTTTCCTTTACCCTCTCAGACATTCCATTTTCTTTTCAGTTACAACTGCATATTCTCTTCCCTTATCTTCTTTGAATTCAAAAAATAGAATCGTATGTTCTCAATTAAAAACGAAAGAAAAAATGGCAGGCTTTCGGGAACTCTTTTCCCATTCAAATCAAAATTGAGTATAGCTTATTTCCCTTACTCCCTCAACTCAAATCAATGAACGAATCAAATAAATTTTAAATTGAAAAAACGAAGGGGAGGGCGCGAGGCGAGCCTGGGAATGACTTTTCGTCCAGCAAGTGACGCGAGGGGTGGTTCGCGATCTAAGGATATGTCGCAATCGATTGTGGAGGCGATTCATGACTCAATGGGCGGCGAGTTCTATGGCGATGCGGCATTCGATTGGGGTTGCCGTCGATATGGATTTTAGGCGACTACTCGCATGTGTGACAACTCTTAGGCGAACAAGTGAAGTGGGAGACGCGATCGCTGTTATGGTCAGAGGCGCTTGTGGTCGTGGAGGAGGGCGACAACGGGGTGATGCGCTCGAGAGGGCAGTCGCTAGACAGTAGGGTAATTGATTTTTTTTAGGTAAATTATCTGACAATGTTTTAAAACTCATTTTAATAATTTTATTTATTAAAATCGAAAGTTATAATATTGTATAACTTGCATATGAGTGAGATCGAGCATTTGAAATGGCGTGCACAGAAAAAACAGATTTGGAAAGAGAGCTATTGATAGTATATATGTCCAAAATATATTAAACCAGTCGAGATTGGAATGGATCGAAAATAAAAAAATCAAGGTGAGAAAAAAAATTCTCACTCATTTGGATTTCCAAAATTAAATTTTAAATAGTTGAAACTAAAATTTTGGATGCCTGTTGAATTTATAAACTTGTTGTCTATTGAAAGATAATATATATAATAGTACTTACTCTAGTATTTGGAGTGATATTCCCACACATTATAGCGGATGCGACCATATGCACCCCGCATAATAGCGGATGACCCTATATATCGCGATATCCTCCTCAAAGTGGGATGGTATTTTTTTATGTTGTATTAACATTTGTGGATGCAGGGAAACATGTTGGAGGGATCCAACTGGATTTCTCAAATTTAGCGTTTACTTTTCATATATGAGGATATACGAATTGTGTAGAATAATCTATTATAGATTATTATAGTGATTGAAACTTATTCGATGCTATTGTAGCACTGGACTGATTTTTGATAATTTAAATACTATAAAAAATTTTTTTTAATTTATGGAATTAAAGGAATTGATATAAAAATATATATTGGAACTGGAGTTATTTTAAAGAATTGAATTAGGAAAATATATTGATTTTTGGTTATACTTAACTATTGCGAAATTACTAAATGAGATTCTGAAAATGAATTATGTAAGAGAATTTTATAAGTGATATTCTGGAAATATAAAAAGGAGTTAAAAAAATATTGAAAATAGATTTGAAGTGTAAATGGAATTCAAAAGAAAAGAATGTACATAATGGAATTAAATAAATAAGATTTGATTATAAACAGATAAATGCCAAAAAAGGTTATAAAATTTGATGCAACGCGCTGTGCTAGATCGTATGCCTTAGGTCGTTCAGTTGCTTTAGGTCGCTCGTGTGCTTTAAGTCGTTCGCGAACTAACAAGTTAGGTTTTAAACCATTCTAGCGACCTAGCGCATCAATCCTTAAGTTGCAAGCAAGCTGTGTGGACCAACCTAGCGAGTTAAGGAAACCAGTGCGCATTTCTTTAGGTCGCTCTGACCTTTCGAGCTACGAATTTGCCGAGCTACGACATAAGATAGGTCGCTCAACTCCTTATGTCGCTTAAGGCGCTTACCTGTAAGTCGCAGATTCTGGAAGCCGTGTATCTTCTTATGTCGCTGAGTCCTTAAGTCGTTTGTGTTGCTTCCTTAAGTCGTTCATCCAAGGTCGCTGATTTCTTGAGTCGCTGTGGTTCTTAAGTCGTACAATATTTAGGTCGTATGCCGTTATATGTTGATGTTGTAACTTGTTATGTTCTTATGTCGTATGACGTGTTGTATGTTAAGTCATTGAGCCGTTGTATGGTGTAAATATTGTTAAGTCGCGTGTCGTGATTGTTAGGTCGTTAGCGACCTGTGTTAGGTCGTTGAACCTGTTAACTCAAGTACCTGTGTGAGTTGTAAACTGCCTATAAATATGGGGGTTGTGTCATTTGTAAACTAGATTGATTTTGAATAAACTTTTGTTTGAGTGCTTTGTGCCTCTTTAAAATTGGAAGTTGAGTGTAATCTCCTTTCTCCATCTTCGGATATTCGAGTGCGCTCGAATCAAGGATTTTGAAGCCGATTCACGGAATCTCGTGCGCGAGATCAACGTTTGAAGAATCGTAAATCTTCTAACACGGTATCGTGCGCGATTAACGTGTTAAAGATAGCTAGAATCCAATATCTCTTGAGATCAACGAATTTGGGCACTTGGGTATCTTCAATCCATCGATTCAACTTATCACCATTTCATCCATTTTGTTATTTTCCGTTGCATCATTTGGTATCAGAGCTAGACTTAGCCAATCATAGCTAAGCCGAGCCTGTTGGAGCCAAGTTAAAGTGTTGGAGTTCAGATCCGAGCTAAGCAAAGTCAAATCAAGTTGAGTTAGATCGGTTTGTTCAAAGTTATATTAAGGCCGAGCCTAGTATAAAGATAATCATGCCTCCGAGACGTGCTAATCGTCATCAGAATGTTGCAGATATGTATAGAAGAGAAGATGCTGAACAAATGGAGCAACGAATTAGTGATAAATTAGAAGAGAAGTTCAATAAAGGTTTTGGAAAGTTGGAGAAATTGATGATCGATACGAATCAAAGTCAAAGAAGAAGGTCGCCAGTCTCGAACCATGGAGGAAACAGGGTTTCGCCATCGGTTACGGAAGCAAGTAGGGTGTCACCACTATTGGATCGGGAAAGAAGAGAATCATCAGTGTTAACGATGCGAGATCATCATGAGTATAGGAATGAAGAAAAAAGAAATCAACATGGGTTTGAAAATGAAACATATCGTGATGCTGAAAGACATGGTAGAAGGGATTTGCATGATCATAGAGACATACGTGGTCATGGAGACAAAGGGTGTAATTTGCCAAAGCATGAGAATGATTCTATTTGGCTAAGAAGCAATATTTTTCAGTCTACATGTACTATCTTGGGAAAGGTTTGTAAATTTGTTATTAATGCGGGAATCTGCGATAACCTTATTTCGGACGAAGCTGTCAAAAAGTTAGGGTTGAAGACTGAAAAACATTCTAGACCATATAAATTGGCATGGCTAAAGAAAGGGGAAGAAGTGACAGTGGGAAGCCGAGCATTGGTTATATTTTCTATTGGGAAGAAGTACAAAGATGATATATGGTGTGATGTTGTTGATATGGATGTGTGTCATATATTATTAGGAAGACCATGGCAAAATGATAGAGGTGTACAACATAATAGTCACACCAATAGCTACAGTTTCATGTTCGAAGGAACTCGACTTACCTTAGTTCTTAAGAAGCGTGAACAAAGTGAAAGCAAGGCAGAGAAGAAGGTGGAATCAACTAGTCTATTGTCTTCGAAGGAATTTGTTGAAGAAGTGAAAGATAGTGCTGAAATGGTTATGTTGAATGGGAATGAAACCAGTAAAGGTACTGAAATTTCTGAGGAGGTTAAGCGAATGGTAAATGAAGTCGAAAATGTATTCCCTGCAGAGTGGCCAAAAGAGTTACCGCCACTGAGAGACATACAACATCAGATTGATCTTGTTCCAGGAGCTGTGTTACCACATAGACCACATTACAGAATGAGTCCAAAGGAGCACGAAGAGTTGAGAAGGCAGGTGGAAGAGTTGCATGAACAAGGGCATGTACAAGAAAGTTTAAGTCCTTGTGCAGTACCAGCCTTGTTAGTGCCGAAGAAGGATGGAACGTGGACGATGTGTAACGATAGTCGAGCACTGAACAAGATTACAGTAAGGTATAGATTTCCAATGCCAAGATTGGATGATTTATTAGACCAGTTGAATGGAGCTGCTATCTTTTCGAAGATTGATATGAAGAGTGGGTATCATCAGATTCGAATTCGACCAGGGGATGAATGGAAGACCGCATTCAAGACACGGGAAGGGTTGTATGAGTGGCTAGTCATGCCGTTTGGTCTTTCGAATGCACCTAGTACTTTTATGTGAGTGATGAATAGATTTTTCGACCGTTTATTGGAAAATTCGTGGTGGTATACTTTGATGATATATTGATATACAATGGAAGCACAGAAGAAAATTTACAACATTTGTGGGAAGTGTTGATGATACTTCGTCAGGAGCAATTTTATGCGGCAATAAAGAAATGCGTGTTCATAACGCATAGTGTTTTGTTTTTGGGGTATGTATTGTCCAAGGAAGGTATCCAGGTGGATCAAAGTAAAGTTGAAGCAATAAGAAATTGGCCACAGCCCAGGACAATAACTGAAGTGAGAAGTTTTCATGGTTTAGCATCATTCTACCGAAGGTTTATTCCACATTTCAGTAGCGTGATGGCACCTGTTACTGATTGTATGAAGGGTAAGCAGTTTTCATGGTCGAAGGAAGCAGGATGTGCTTTTGAGCGAATCAAGGAACTTTTGACGTCAGCACCAATTCTAGTTTTGCCGGATTTTTAGTTGCTATTTGAAATACATACTGATGCATCTAAAGTTGGAATTGGAGGAGTGTTAAGTCAGAGGGGCCGTCCAATTTCTTATTTCAGTGAGAAGCTTTCGGAGCAAAGATGAGATATAATACTTATGACGTGGAATTATATGCTATTGTCCACGCCATAAAACATTGGAGACACTATTTGTTTCATAAAGAGTTTGTGTTGTATACTGATCATGAAGCCTTGAAACATTTGTAGGGACAGGATAAGGTTGCAGCCAGGCATGCTTCATGGATCGCATACTTGCAGCAGTTTACATTTGTTGTAAAGCATAAGTCGGGAGTTACAAACCGTGTGGCAGACGCATTGAGTAGAAGAAATCATTTGTTGACTACGATGAGAGTTGAAGTGACGGGGTTTGATATATTTGTAGAATTGTTTGTAGAGGATCCTTAATTTGCTAAGATTGTAGATGAAGTCGAGAAGGGGAAGATGGATGAGTTTGTGTTGGTGGATGGTTTTCTCTTCAAAGGAAATCGATTATGTATACCAAAGTGCAGTTTGCGAATGAAGATTGTGAAAGAATTGCATGAAGAAGGACACGTGGGAAGAGATTGTACTTTGCAGTTGATTTTCCAATCATATTTTTGGCCTTCCATGAGGAAAGAAGTTGAAAGATTTGTTGAGAGATGTCCATATGTCAAGTTTCCAAAGGGACGGCTAAGAATGCAGGATTGTATATGCCATTACCCGTGCCTACTAGACCATGGGTTGATGTTAGCATGGATTTTGTTTTGGGTTTGCTAAGAACTCAACGAGGAAATGATTCTATATATGTTGTGTTGGATAGATTTTCGAAGATGGCACATTTCATAGCTTGTAAAAAGACCATTGATGCAGTCCGTGTTGCTCATTTGTTCTTTAAAGAGGTTTATCGATTACATGGGCTACTTGAGACCATTGTTTCTGACCGAAATACTCGATTTCTAAGTCATTTTTGGTTGAATCTGTGGAAGATGGTTGGGACGAAGCTGAATTTTAGTAGCGCCTATCATCCACAAATGGATGGGAAAACGGAAGTGGTGAACAGATCTTGGGAAACTTGTTGAGATGTCTTGTGAAGGATAATTTGAAGAGCTGGGATGAGAAATTGTGTCAGGCAGAGTTTGCACATAATCTGCCGTTAATCAAAGTATTGGATTCAGTCCATTTCAAGTGGTATATTCATCAATTCCGAAGGGACAGTTGGATTTGTCGTTAGTTCCATTTCAGTAAGGGGTTGTTAAACGAGCTTGTGATTTCGTGAATGAGTTGCAGGAGTGCCATAGGATTGTTCATGAACGATTGCCTAAGTCAAATGAGAAGTATAAGCAACTGGCATATAAGAAGCGAAGGAGTATGGACTTCAAAGAGGGTGATTTTGTTTACGCGGTATTGACGAAAGACTGTTTTCCAGTTGAAACTTACAACAAGTTGAAAGCTCGAAAGATTGGTCCAGTAGAAATTTTGAAGAAGATCAATGATAATGCTTAGCAGTTAAGGTTGTCGGAGAATATTCATATTTCTGATGTTTTCAATGTTAAACATTTGAATCCGTATCATGGGGATAAGCTTGTTGAGGAAGAGGAAGGTGTGAATTCGGGGACGAATTCTTTGCAACCGGGGAGGATGATGCAGCGCGCTGTGCTAGATCGTGTGCCTTAGGTTGTTCAGATGCTTCAGTTGCTTTAGGTCGCTCGAGTACTTTAAGTCGTTCGCGAACTAACAAGTTAGGTTTTAAACCGTTTCAGCGACCTAGCGCATCAATCCTTAAGTCGCAAGCAAGCTGTGTGGACCAAACTAGCGAGTTAAGGAAACCAGTGCGCATTTCTTTAGGTCGCTCCGACCTTTCGAGCTACGAACTTGCCGGGCTACGACCTAAGATAGGTCGCTCAACTCCTTATGTCGCTTAAGGCGCTTACCTGTAAGTCGCAGATTCTAGAAGCCGTGTATCTTCTTATGTCGTTGAGTCCTTAGGTCGTTTGTGTTGCTTCCTTAAGTCGTTCATCTAAGGTCGCTGATTTCTTGAGTCGCTGTGGTTCTTAAGTCGTACAATGTTTAGGTCGTATGTCGTTATATGTTGATGTTGTAATTTGTTATGTTCTTATGTCGTATGACATGTTGTATGTTGAGTCGTTGAGTCGTTGTATGGTGTAAATATTGTTAAGTCTCGTGTCGTGATTGTTAGGTCGTTAGCGACCTGTGGTTAGGTCGTTGAACCTGTTAAGTCGAGTACCTGTGAGAGTTGTAAACTGCCTATAAATATGGGGGTTGTGTCATTTGTAAACTAGATTGATTTTGAATAAATTTTTGTTTGAGTGCTTTGTGCCTCTTTAAAATTGGAAGTTGAGTGTAATCTCCTTTTTCCATCTTTGGATAGTCGAGTGCGCTCGAATCAATGATTTTGAAACCAATTCACGGAATCTCGTGCGTGACATCAACGTTCGAAGAATCGTAGATCTTCTAACACGGTATCATGCGCGATCAACATGTTAAAGATAGTTAGAATCCGGTATCTCTTGAGATCAACGGATTTGGGCACTTAGGTATCTTCAATCCATCGATTCAACTTTTCACCGTTTCATCCATTTTGTTATTTTCCGCTGCGTCAAAATTTATAAAAAATGTTTATAAATAAAGGAATTCGATGGAAGATGATAATTGAAAATATAAATTCATAGGGTGAGTTTATATTAGAATATGGAAAACTGGGTTGAGAAAATTAGTAGACTCTATTTTTGAAATGGAAATGGTTAGGGAATCCGAATTAAAATCGATATGATGTGAAATTGAGGGGAAGTTATAAATTAAATTGGTTATCGAGATTTAAAAATATATTTTAAGAAGTTAAGTTTGTTTTTTTCAAAAGGTAGACATTATTATTTAAAACTATGGAATTTTTAAACTGGTTAAATTTGGAATACTTCGGAAAATGGTTTTTTTTTCAAATATTTAATATCTATTGAAATAAAATTTTAACTTTTATAATTAGCCTGGTAAATTGATTCGTTTCAATTTAAATGTGTTATTGATGGTTTATTAAAACTATTAAAATATTAAATAATAATTTAAACATGTTTTAAAATAAAAAATAAAATAATATTCTTTAAAAATGCCATTATATTTATACATAGTTTTGAAATGACTGAAAATTTATTTATAAAATCCTCTCGAGATGTGTAAACAGTTTTGATTTAAGAATGAGATTTTGTAAGATAAATCTCATAAATAAAATTATAGGGACTTAAGAAAGTTTTCAATTCCAATTGCGATAACTTCAGAAGGAATTTGAATCCAATTAAAGAAGTTATAAATATTTGGATGGGTTATAAATAAGCATAATCCGTTTGGAAATCGTAAGAAGAATTTATTAAAAATTCTAGAGGCTTATGAGATAAGCATGAAATATTTCCAAGTTAAATACTGAGAAGATTTTAGAAATTATACATATAAATATTCTCCTGCAGTGAAAGGAAGGTTTTGGAAATATTTTAGCGGGAAGATTTGGGATAGAAATATTTTTCTAAGTGTTATAAAAATGAAAGTTGAAAATAATTCCAAGTATTGAAATAGAGATATATCCTGTTATGGATACAAGTGTTGAATTTGTTTTCAAAAATAGAAATATTGAATGATATTGAATATATATATCTTGGTGAAGATGTTTTGTCATAAATATTTTGGATATTTATAAAATTGGGCCTAGTGTTCGCTTATGGATGTTTTATTGATAGTTAAATAATCGATTATCAATATTGGCCAAATTCATTGATCATTTCGAAGAGACCAGGATCATGTTTAATTATTCGAAAACCACTTTGATTCGGTTAGAACGTAATGAATGAATACAGTGAAGATGATGAAGAGGTGATTCGGTTTGTACAGACCCAGGACAACTTGTATGGACGAATGCTATCAGAACATCGTCATTGCAGGACGATGAGCATTCTAAGTAAAATTGAGTCCTTGAAAGGTAACACTTTGCCTCGAGCCTCATTAACCGAGGAATGACTAAAGCATGGAAGATGCAGAAAGGCTAAGTGGGTCACACCCAAGTAGGGTAAGGTTACCCCTATTTAGAGTCCCTTTTATTCTGCAGTGTGGTGCGGTTGCTGATTCCAACCACTGGGTAATCTTACTCGGACTATCCAGATTAGGGGTATTGCAGTCTTGTGTAGCAGAGGATCCTGGCGTGGTCCTTGGTACATTGTTCTAGAGGTGTACTGTGACGGGTGGTACCCCAGTGGCCCAATCATTTGTTGGAATCCATTGTCCAATGCGAGCTTATGGTTTTGTTTGTAGAGCCTGGTATGCTGGAATTTAATTAATTTAAAATTTTCAGCTATTTGAATAAGTATTTGTATTTAGACACTATTATAATATGAGTGGATTTTCTATAAAAATGTTTTGGTTATCGTAAGGTAAAAACCCATCGTGTTTATGTGTGACGCGGTCTTACGAGATACCTTTTTTTCTTAAAGGGTTTTGATAACTCTAATAATTCAAATTGAGTGTGTTTTCTCATGCTGTTCCAGACTGATTCGAGTGTTATTTTATTATAATGCTCGGGTCAAACCGAGTATTTCAGTTTCATGATAGGATGTTATGGAGCTCAGGAGACGAGCTGGATGACAAGATGTATTTTCGTAGATTTATATTTCCACTGTGTGGGGATAAGTTATTATAACTGTCCAGATTGATGTATTGATTGATGTACTCTAATAACGAAATGTATATTAATAGTACAGTTCTTATATTTAAAAATCTACTATTATATATTATATTTTGTTCCGCTGCGATTGTGAGATTATGTATTGTGGTTTCTGTTTTTTTCTTCTATCTCCTTCTTCTTCACCCTAATGAACTGGTATTTCCAGCATTCGAATGCTCGGCATTTTATATAGTGGACGTACTAATATTGATTTTATAGGGTCGAAAATCCCGTTTTTGACATTTGGTATTAGGGCTAAAGGTTAAGCGAGAACCTTGGCTTTGGTGGGGATTACTCATTAAAGATAGAGTCAGTAGTACTCTAGAATGAGTTTGGGCGTCTTAATAGATATGAGCGTGTATTTGTTAGTGAATTTAAAATGGTTTTATATTGTGTTAACTTATTGGTTGAGTGGTATATAAATTCTTGTCGAATAGTGGGATGCCACTAAATCGTAGGAGTTTTTAAACGCTTGAACATGATAAACTGACACAGTATTGTTTTAAAGCGGGTAAATGAAATAATTTTACCCACATTATATTTTTATATAAAGGAAATAATTTTAGAAATTATTATGGTATAATTGGAGTATTTGGATGATATTATTAGAATCAAAACAAGATTATAAATAGTTTATATAACCAAGTAGACATAGTATAAATATGGATTATACAATTGAATTAAAAACTACAAATAGATTCAAACCAGAAATTGGAAGAATTAAATCTCGGAAATTTTTGGAAGTGTTTTCCAAAATATTTTGAAATAATAATAGTATTATTATTTTAGAGATATTTTTAAATAGAAAGATAGATTTAAATGGATTTTGAAGATGTTATAGCACTGAACTCACTTTAGTCACTGGAAAATAATCCAGGTGATGACTGTGCATCATCACCTGTATTCATTTTCGAGTTTCTAAGTGACAGATTGCTAACGTAATTGATTTGTTCAGATTTGTTGGGCAAACAAGTTTTGTTTTAGGAATTCTAAAGAGAATTTGTTTGGATAAAAACCAAGGTTGGTTTAAAATTTAGAAAGTGTGATTTTGGATATTGTGATTTCAGTCGATTTAAAATAAATACTGGGTGTTTGAATTCTGGAATCCTTATTTAAATAATTTAGAGATAATTAGGAAATAAGTTATAAACTTATAAATGGTGAATGGTTTTAAAGAAAAATATGGAAATTGAATTTTGGAATTAAAATTTAAAGTGAAAAATTAAAATGAAATCTAATTTAGATTAAGTTGAAGAAATAAAATTTTCGAAATTAAATTGATTGTGATTTGAATGGAATAAATTAGTGAAGTAGAGCAGTTAAGTGAAAAAAATTGGGATGGGAATGAATTGAATTGGAAAAAATAAATTTCAATAGCTTATAATTTTTTTTAAAATTCATGAAATAAAAATATACTTGGGCTATAAATAATTGTATAATTTCAAGTTAAAAATAAAAATAAAAAGTGAATGTACTCGAGTATAGAAATTAATGGAAGTATGAAAAAAAAGAAGTTGTGTAACTTGTAAAAATTGAAAAGTAAAATAGAAAACCTAAAAATAAAATTGTTTGATATTTTGGTAAAGGAATAAATTCCAGCTTGAATTATAAAAAAATGGATTGAACTCAAAAAAATTAATTGAAGTGGTTTTTGAAATAAAAGTCCGATATCGAATTATAAAGTGGAAATGAACTAATTAGATGATTAATTAGTTAATTGAATATAGAACGGATATTAAACCAGTTAAAAAAATTTGGATTGTGGATTAAAAATGGATTTTTGAAATGAAACTTGAGTTATAAATAAAATTCGACTGAAATTGTAAGCGAATTAAATATAATTGGAAACGTGATCGAATGAAATGAAATTGGATTGAAATGGTAGTAATTCGAGTTATAAATAAACCTAATTGAAGTGTAAATGAATTAAATATGGCCTTGGGATCATTTAAACGAATTCAGGAATGAATTCAAATATGGGATTAGAAATTTGAAGTGAATTAAATGAATAGAACTAATTGAATTAATTAGTAAGTGGAATGGAAATTGATTGAGTAAAAATCAAATCAAAAGTTTGAAATGGAATTGGGTTGCAAAAAGGAAATAAACTAAAGTTATATAATTGGAATAGTTAGAAATAAATAATTAACTCAATATTTTGAATGGGATGGCTAAAATAAGTTTGTGAAATAACTATATCATGGAATGTTTTTGAGATAAATAAAAAGATTTGAAAACAAAGAAAGTGAATTTAAATGAAATGAAAAATGAATTGTTTAGAATCAATAAGAAAAAAATTGATTTGAATCAATTTAAAATATCTGTAAACTGAAATGGATATTTTACTAAATGATTGTCGATAAAATCTACATAGAAAAGTTTTTCGTTTGACGTAAACGGAAGTAAATAAAATTTTATAAATTAATAGAAGTGAATAAATTGATTTTAATCAATTTGGAAAGAATATAAGTTTGTTTGGTTTGAAAATGAGTTGAATGCATGTAAAGTGAGTTGTAAATCATTTAAATCAGATAAAATGATATACGGATCGATTGAAAATGATTAAATGGGTATCATAACCTTATAAATTGCTAGTAATAAATGTTTAGCGTGATTGGTTATTGAAATTCATGTGTTGCAGTTGTTTAGATAAATGAAATGTTAGTGAATTTCATATATTTGGTACTTATGTGTTTAAATTGAGTAAGTACAGGTACCTGGAGCTGTTGTGCTAGACTTTGATTGCGCGTATCGTAAAATAAATAAGCCGCTTGCTTAAAATGCTAAAAAAATAACATACTTTTTCGGATTAAATACCACAAAACATAAATATTGTTATATATATTTTGTTTTTTTACCGTGTGGGTCAATGTATATATATTTATATCACTTGTCATATTGCAAACGGTCCTCCATACAAAGGAGACTCTGCCAAAAGGAAATTTAGAGTGTTAGAGTAATTTTGAAAAATTTTGGAAAATTTTTGTAACGACAAATTGATTTCGAATTGTTGTTGGAATAAAAGGTTTTGGGATTAGGATTGGAAACTAATTGATTTGGGTGAAACTAAAAGATTAGAAAAGTGAATATCGAATTTTCACTAAGTGGGGTTTGGAAAAAGTTAATGGGTTTGGTGCATTCTTCTGCCTTAGAAATTTCGGGGATGAAATTCGTTTAAGGGGAAGGAATGTAACGGTGCAGATTTTTCAACGTTTGATTTACAATATTTAAATGGTTTTAAATATTGAATTTGAATTATAGATTGATTTTGAATATGGAAAATTTGGGTTTTTATTTATAAAATAAATTCAAAATTTAAATATAGTGATTTATTGAATAATTTAATTATTTAATTCTACAATTGAATATTGATTAAATTATTGTATCTGGGGTTTTGAGCCCGATAAAAATAATTTAAAGACTTGTAAAATCTATATTAATAATAATGAAAATAATGAAAGTTTTAAAATTGAAATTAAAAGTGATCTGTTAAATTTTAAAAATAGCTTGTTTAAATTGACATTTAAAAATAGCCTTCCGAGACACGGTGTTGAGATTTGACGAAACCAGTTCTATTGGATTCATAATAGTGTATTATTATCTGATTCCATATTTCGTAGCATTTGTAATTATAATTTGATCATACGATATATAAACGCGTTGAATTTAATATCGAAAATTCAATATAATAATTGAGTCCAAAAATCTTCTCCATACGATCGAATAAGGACTCGAAACCTTTTCCACTACGTTCAGAATAGGGGTATACCATTATGAACGCCTAGCGGGATGCCTCGATAGGAGTTCGAGATTTTGGGTTACGAAATCAAGACGGTTTGAAATTTTAAATGATATAATTATATTTATAAAATCAGATAAAAGTCAAAGTCAGGGCTGTCATCCTCAAATTGAAACGTACACGTTTCCTTTACTTTCTCAAACATGTTATTTTATTTTCAGTTACAACTGCATATTCTCTTCCCTTATCTTCTTTAAATTCAAAAAAAAAATCATGTGTTCTCAATTAAAAATGAAAGAAAAAAATTGGCAGGCTATCGCAAACTCTTTTCCCGTTCAAATCAAAATCGAGTATAGCTTATTTCCCTTAATCCCTCAATTCAAATCAATGCACAAATCAAATTCGTTCTAAATCAAAAAAAAGGGGGAAGGGCGATCGTGAGGCGAGCCTGGGAAGACTTTTCGGCTAGCAAGCGACGCAAGGGGTGGTTCGCGATCTAAGGATAGGTCGCGATCGATTGTGGAGGCGATTCACGATTCAATAGACGGCGAGTTCTATAGTGAGGCGGCGTTCGATTGGAGTTGCCGTCGATATGGATTTTGGGCGACTGCTCGCATGCGTGAGAACCCTTGGACGAACGAGTAAAGTGGGAGACATGATCGTATGTTGAGGGTAGAGGCGCTCGTGGTCGTGGAGGAGGGCGACAGTGGTGTGATGCGCTCGAGAGGACAATCGCTCGACTGTAGGGTAATTGGTTTTTTTAGGTAAATTATCTGACAAAGTTTTAAAATTCATTTTAATAATTTTATTTATTAAAATCGAAGGTTATAATATTGTATAACTTGCATATGAGTGAAGTCGAGCATCTAAAGTGGCATGCACAGACAAAACCAATTTAGGAAGAGAGCTGTTGACAGTATATATGTCCAAACTATATTAAACCAGTCGAGATTGGAATGGATCGGAATAAGAAAATCAAGGTGAGAAAAAAATTCTCACTCATTTGGATTTCCAAAATTAAATTTTAAATAGTTCAAATTAAAATTTTGGATACCTGTTGAATTTACAAATTTGTTGTCTGTTGAATGATAATATATATAGTAGTATATATACTAGTATTTGAAGTGATATTCCCGCACATTATAACGGATGAGACCCAGTGCGCCCCTCATAATAGCGGATGACCCTATGTACCGCGGTATCCCCCACGGTGGTGGAATTGGTATTTTTTTATGTTGTATTAGCATCTGTGGAAGTAGGGAAACAGGTTGGAGGGATCCAACTAGATTCCTCAAATTTATTGTTTATTTTTCTTATATGATGATGTATGAATTGTGTAGAATAATCTATTATAGATTATAATAGTGATTGAAATTATTGGATGATATTGTAGCACTAGTCTGAATTTGGATAATTTAAATACTATAAATATATTTTTATTAAATTTATGGAATTAAAGGAATTGATATAAAAATATATATATGTATTGGAACTGGAGTTGTTTTAAAGAATTGAATTAGAAAAATATATCGATTTTTGGTTATACTAAACTATTGTGAATTATTAAATGGGATTTTAAAAATGAATTATATAAGAGAATTTTATAAGTGATATTCTGGAAATATAAAAAGGAGTTAAAAACGATATTGAAAATAGATTTGAAGTGTAAATGGAATTTATAAGAAAAGAATGTATATAATAGAATTAAATAAATAAGATTTGTTTATAAACAAATAAAAGCCAAAAAGGGTTTTAAAATTTATAAATAATGTTTATAAATAAAGGAATTTGATAGCAGATGATAATTGGAAATATAAATTCATAGGGTGGATTTATATTAGAATATGGAAAACAAGGTTAAGAAAAATAGTAGACTCTATTTTTGAAATAGGAATGGTTAGGGAATCGGAATTAAAATCGATATAATGTGAAATCGAGGGGAAGTTATAAATTAAATTGGTTATCGAGATTTTATAATATATTTTAAGAAGTTAAGTTGGTTTTTTTCAAAAGGTAGACTTTATTATTTAAAACTATAGAACTTTTAAACTACTTAATTTTGGAGTACTTCAAAAAATGGATTTTTTTTCAAATATTTAATAATTATCGAAATAAAATTTTAACTTTTATAATAGCCTTGTAAATTGATTTGTTTCATTTTAAATGAGTTATTTATGGTTTATTGAAAATGTTGATATTTTAAATAATAACTTAAACATATTTTAAAATAAAAAATAAAATAGTGTCCTTTAAAAATGCCATTATATATATATATTTATAGTTTTGAAATGACTAAAAATTTATTTATAAATCGTCTTAAGATTTGTAAACAATTTTGATTTAAGAATGAGATTTTGTAAGAGAAATCCCATAAATAGAATTATAGGGACTTAAGAAAGTTTCCAATGTGAGTTGCAATAACTTGAGAAAGGATTTTGAATCCAATTAAAGAAGTTATAAATATTTGGATGGGTTATAAAAATGCATAATCCATTTGTAAATCATAAGAAAAATTTATTAAAAATTCTAGAGGCTTATGAAGTAAGCATAAAATATTTCCAAGTTAAATACTGAGTAGATTTTGGAAACTATAAGTATAAATATTCTCCTAAGCATTGAAAGGAAGGTTTTGGAAATATTTTAGCGGGAAGATTTGGGATAGATATATTTTTCTAAGTGTTATAAAAATGGAAGTTGAAAATAATTCTAAGTATTGAAATAGAGAAATATCCTGTTATGGGTACAAATGTTGAATTTGTTTTCAAAAATAGAAATATTGAAAGATATTGAATATATATATCTTAGTGAAGATGTTTTGGAATAAATATTTTGGAGATTTATAAAATTGGGCTAGTGTTCGCTTATGGATGTTTTATTGATAGTTAAATAACCGACTATCAATATTAGCCAAATTCAATAATTGTTTCAAAGAGACCAAGATTGGATTTAATCATGAGAAAACCACTTTAATCCGGTTAGAATGAAACGAATGAATACCGTGAAGATGATGAAGATGGTGATTAGGTTTGTCCAGACCCATGACAACTTGTATAGACGAATGCTATCGGAACATCATCATTGGAGGTCGATGAGCATTCTAAGTAAAATTGAGTCCTTGAAAGGTAACGCTTAGTCTTGAGCCTCATCTACCGGGGAATGATTAAAACATGGGAGATGCAGCAAGGCTATGTGGGTCGCACCAAGTAGGGTAAGGTTACCCCTATCTAGAGTCCCTTTTATTCGGTTGTGTGGTGTGGTTGCTGATCCCAACCGCTGGTTAATCTTACTCGGACTATCCAGGTTAAGTGTAGTTCGGTCTTGTGTTGCAGGGGGTCCCAGCGTGGTCCTCGGTACATTGTTCTAGAGGTATACTATGACGGATGGTACCCCGGTGGCCCAGTCATTCATTGGAATCTATTCTCCAATACGAGCTTACGGTTTTGTTTGTGGAGCCTAGCATGCTAGAATTTAATTAATGTGACAATTTCAGCTATTTGAATAAGTATTTATATTTAGACACTATTATAATATCACTGGATTTTCTATACAAATGTTTTGGTTACCATAAGGTAAAAACCCATCGTGTTTATGTGTGACGCGGACTTATGAGATACCTTTGTTTTTCAAAGGATTTTGATAACTCTAATAATTCAAATTGAGTGTGTTATCTCATGCTGGTTTTCCAAACTGACTCGGGTGTTATTTTATTATAATGTTCAGGTCAGACCGAGTATTACAGATTCATGATAGGATGCTATGGCGCTCAGGAGACGAGCTGGATGACAAGACGTATTTCTGTAGATTTGTATTTCCGTTGTGTGAGGACAAATTATTATAACTATCTAGATTGATGTATTAATTGATGTACTCTAATAAGGAAATGTATATTAACAGTATAGTTCTTGTATATAAAAATCTGTTATTACATATTATATTTTGTTCCATTGTGATTGTGAATTTTTTTCCTTCTATCTCCTTCTTCACCCAAATGAACTGGTATTTCCGGCATTTGACTGCTCGGCATTTTATACAGTGGATGTATTACTGTCGATTTTCGATGGTCGAAAATCCCGTTTGTGACACTTATATTAAGGCTTCATATTTACACTAATTACCAAAACAAAAATGAATTTTCTTCATTTTTGTACATAAGAAAAATATGTAGACCTAAACACTTACAAAATAAAACATTTTCCACCATAGAAAAAGATAAATTTATATTTTTAAAACAATATTATTATTAAAATCCTTTATTTCACAATAATAAACAATTTTCACCAAGTAAATGTAAAAGTTTACATTTTTAACTTCTAAATTTCATCAAAAATTATTTTCTTACTTAGAAAAAATATTACAAAACCATTTTAAACTCAAATTTATAATTAAACTCATTTAAAACCAATTTTCATCTTTTTATTTAGATAAGTAACCTTTAGAGAAATCACATTCTTCTTTCAAAAATTATTAAAACAAGAAATTGGCAATAATTAATACAATTATTGCATTTTCTCTAAATAAAACCCATTTTCCATTTATTATTAACCCAAATAAATAAAATAAAGTTCCATACTTTATTTTTCTCATTTATTTTCAAAATTGATTATTTATTCCAAATAAACAATATAAAGCTTCCAATTTTATTTTAATTAACAATATTAAATAATAGCTACCGTTATAATTTAATATTAACAAGTAATCTCCAAAACCATTGTTGTTACAGACTCCTCCCTTAACAAAATTGCATCCTTGCAATTTCTAGAGAAGAGTTCATATTCAACATAATTATTTCATCAATCAAAAGAAGGATATACAAGCACGAGATCAAACTCCTCACTTTCAACTCAATATGAAAGACGACCAAGATAAAATTGTTCGATAAATTCTATGTTTACCCGAATAAATTGTCGGGGTTAGCGGACTATAGAATATCTTTAAGCAATTGCTCATGATTTCAAAGGCATCTCGCCATCGAAAAAAAACACAAAAGAAAAATGCAACCCAAGATCAATCGAAAGAGATTGATTTCACAAAAGTTTCTAAAATAGAGTTGGAATTTAGCATTGCTTCATCCTAACTCCAAAAAAGAAGGCGATGACTTTTCGTGTGTCACTACGGAAGGAGCCATACAGATACTAAGATAACAACAATTGAGGAAGAAACCCCCGATAAGAGATGAATACTTCAAAGATCAATAAACTAAAAATGACCGAAAAATGCAAGTTATTAGATTATTGCACTAAGGCAAGGTAAACATAAGGAACCAAAATAGATAAAAAATATAATTTACCATAAAAATTTATTAGAATATCAAAACTCATTACCTTCAAAATCCATAATCTAAATTTCCAATATTTGAAGGCTTCCAAATCTTTTTAATATAGCATCTTTTAGTAATAAATAAATTTAAACTCATATTCTTTCTTATAACAAGATTAACATTTCCAGAAGAGTTTTATAAATTCATATCAATAAATTCTCAAGATAAAGCTTAAAATTTTGCCACTCTTTATTTTTCAAACACCCAAAAATTTCAAAACAAGCTTCATCTTAAACATGTATAACTCATATTAAAATATTTAATAAACATTTACTTTTCAATAAAGTATTATCTCGTTTAAAATACACCATTTCAACAATAAAACATAACTATATTCAAACCCATAAATTTTAATTATCCTCATGGCATTACCTCGCCATTGGTTTATAATAAATAACCCTATCAATTGGCCGCAGAGTTGATCAATTGATCAAAACTGCCTTGCCACTCATCCAGCCCACTATGGTTCAATTGCTGCATATGTCTTTTAAAAATAAAATTTAATTCTCAAACCATTTTAATCTATTTCTATATTTAATGTCATTAAAACTTAATTTATCATGTCTGATTGTCTCTTCACAGCGTTTAGAATATTCCTATCAATAACGTTGGCCAAACGCATCGACCAGAATTCTTAAAGCACTTGATGGACAGCCCAACACAAAATCATTTTCTATAGAAGAAAATAGCTCATATAAAATATCTAAAAATTTCTTTGTTTATCTCAAAAACAAAATCCAGTTTCTCTTGGGAACACATCTTCAATTTCTGAAAAAATTAAAACCTCAATTTTTATTGCTTATTCTTAAAATCAAGGAACACAAATTGAGATCA
Organism: Allium cepa; assembly: GCA_030765085.1. Classification (NCBI taxonomy): domain Eukaryota; kingdom Viridiplantae; phylum Streptophyta; class Magnoliopsida; order Asparagales; family Amaryllidaceae; genus Allium; species Allium cepa. The sequence goes on from CM060934.1 coordinate 213,387,069, forward strand.
TCGAGATAATCCCAGAATAATCAATCCTCGAAATTAACAAAGACTAGAGTGTTTGTCAAACCCAACGGTGTAACAAACTTCTCACAAAATTATACAAGTGAGGAAAGCGGTAAGAGGAACGCTATCCTCTGCGTCTCGTATCTCATGAAAATCGATGTAGAGTTAAGCTAAAGAATGACCCAAACACCATCTCAATACATTAAAAAGAGATCGATAAGATATAAGTGTAATGGCAAGATATCTTCTCAAATGAGAAGAAGAACACAAACAACATATCATTATTTCGGGTGAAGTAATATCACAAAATCTTTCAATGAATGATCATCTAAAGAGTGTATCTCAAAAGAAGTAAACTAGAAATATCAATTCAATTCCAAGAATCAACCCATTTCCTTAGTGGACATCCTTGCGGAAGGATGACCGAAAGGCTAAGAACCGGGGATGAGGTTAACACAATACTCGATTGCCCGATTGGGTGTCATACCTTAACGGACTCATAGAAATCAACAGGGTCACAATGACTAGAATTTAAGATATATCATTAACATCTCAATACTCAAGAGTGCATGTAGAGACTTCGGAAGCATCATTAACATTTCGAAGAACAAGAAAAACTAATCGACTAAATTAGGATACCAAAATATAGTATCCTATGAATCACAGACTGTGGCTTGATAATTATGTAAGCCACTCCATCTCAAATCATTCCAAACTCTAGATAGGAAATAGTGTGCTAATACACATGAAAAGATAAACAATAAGGAACAACTTTAAAATTCTCATACATCATGCCAAATATTGCAGATCCCCTCAATAGGATTTGCAATCCTTATAAAAGAATAAGACAAGAACATTCAAAAGCATCAACAAACTCCTCCGATACGGATGGGTGTCAAGCACCCGTATTGAAGAGGACTTGAATAAAACAATCACGTTTAGGACTACTCCTAAGATAAGATATAATCTTTTTTTATTATGGAATACTATAGAATAAAATATATTCCTAGACATATCCTAAAATATCTACTTCAAAAGATACAGAAAGGCTAAGGACTCAGAGATTAAGTGATTTGTACACTCGTACTATACTTGGATGTATCATAATATATGCTTCTATTCTGCGTTTATCATATTTTGTTCTAAACTCAGCTCTGATACCAAGCCGTGATGTCCCACCACGAGGCCCACATTAACAAAGAGTATTACTGGGTAATACCGTCTACTAATGCCGAGAATAGGGTTATTTAGGAGCGACCATCTATAGCCTTGTCTTAAATATCTATTGAATACGTCGATAACTGCTCCATTATTTTTTCTAACTCAAGTGGATTGACATATCCAATAAATACTTAATACAAAGCCATAGTTGTCTATAGGATCTATCAAAACAAAATAAAACAACTCAAATGCAAAACACATCACTGAACAGCAAATAATCATATACGCACACACATATATCGATACATCACAGAGTATACAAAATGATACATCACATATGTGGTATTACGACCACAATACAAACACGAGTCAAAAGTATATACATATCAGAGTAGCAACAAAAGGACTACACAAAAGCTATAACAAAAAGCTAGCAGAAAAGTCCATGCGGAAGCAGATAGGCTAAGTCCAAAGGGTACCTAACCTAAAACAACTCGATCTGACCTGAGTATAAAATATGGGTCGGTCTAACTAAAACATCAGATTAATAAGAATAAACGATAATATGAAGCATAAGGAAAGGGTAGAGTATCTCTCGAACAAGAGGGAACCATACCAAGAGTGTGATACCACTTCATTAAGAAAAGCTGTGATTATACTTCTTGAATAAAAAGAAATAACAAGAAGTTCAAGTTCATAACTTAAGTGGCTAATATCACTTAAGTATATGAAACCTCAAGGAAGAAACCTATGATAAAACTCAATTAAGCATCATAATTGCCTCATATCATCGGCGAAATATCGAAGATAACAATAATGGTTTCGATGAACCATATCTCCTAAATAGGGGAATCATCAATAAAAACTCTCGCCAAAATGGAAAACATAAAAGGTTCTCAAATAGGATAATCCCAAAACTCAAGTATGCCTCATCTCATCGGCATACACAAAATCTTAGAATGCCATGGAATGGCAATATAAATCTCAAATATAGAAGAATCTCCAAACTCAATTATTCCTCATCTCATCGGTGTAAATGTATATAAAACTCAAACTCACTCGCCAAAAAGGTAAAACCCAGAATATCCTTTAAAATCACGAAATCATCAAACTCATAATTCAAGGAACTCAATAAGAGTTCAAAACATCATAAATGAAATCACCATATATATAACATCTCATATAGCACTAGGCTATTGATGTAATAGAACATCTTAAAATGGTGAAATAATAGTAAAACAAAAAACTTAGAAAACCTGGATTGGCCAGATCCCGATTGCATATTGAAGCAATGCTGCACATGCCACCTCTTGTCTAGTACTATATAATAGGTACCTCTCTCTTGGTGACCAAAGTCACATAAACATCGTGATGACCGTAGTCGTAATACATCGTGATGACCGAAGTCGTAGAATATCGTAACGACCGAAGTCGTAGAACATCATGATGACCTGAAGGTCTACAGTACTAGCATACATCGTGAATGTGTCACAAACTCACAGATAGAAATCCGAAAAGTGGTAACATGCATCCCATACCACACGTTCCCACTAAATAGTTTATTAACCGCTAGTCAATGCCACACTTGAAAACATTATAAAACCATAAATCTCATAAAATCATACCTTGCCTCATCTCATCGGCAAATATGAAAAGACATCGTGACTTGTCTCATCTCATCGACAAGTAAAACATCGTGATGGTTTCTCATAAACCATAAATCTCAAAATAGAAATCTCAAACTCAGGACTTGCCTCATATCATCGGCAAGTATAAAAATACATTGTAATGGTCCTCATCAACCATACTCCTAGAATTAGAGATCTCAAACCATAAAACTTCGCCAAATATTGGTCATCCCAAATAATTCCTATAAACAGGAATTATTAAACTCAAAATACGCCATAAAATGGTAAAACAACTCAAAATCAATAACCTCTAATAGCTTCGATCGTACAAGTCCAGAATTAACCGAAACAGTAGACACACGTGTCTCATACCATGTATTTTACTAAATCATTTAGTTCTCTTTCTCATATGTTGAATAGTGAAAAAATGTGTATTTTATATTAGAAACAATTTATTACAGAAAACTTGCTTTTAAAACTATTTTCTAAAAACTATTATTGAAACCAATATTTGAAATTCCTTTATTATAGAAAAAATAGATTTTATAACTTAAAAATAATTTAAAATATTATATAATAATTATTTAAAATGCCAATTTATTCTAAAATTATTTCAAAGTCGTTTGGAGAAAACCATGCTCGAAACAATGAAAAACAAAGAAAATACCTCAAAACCGATAACTCAAATTCAATTCGAATTCAATTTAAATTCAAATCAAAATCAATTCAAGTTTGAATTTCAAATTCTTAAAATTTAGCTACCCTATTGACAGGCATCATAGCTCTTAAAACATTATGAAAACATCATCAAAATCAAACAAGATAGAGAGCAAAACAAGCTAGAAGCAACCCGAAAACAATGGAGCAACACAGGAAAAGTTAGGGCAAACAAATGCCCCTCTAAGTCGACTTCCAGGTCGACCTCTCAACTCCATAGGTCGACGGTACGGTTGACCTAAGTGAAGGCTTGGTCGACCTAGGTAGCCTTCTCATGCAAATTCGATTTCCAGCGCTAATGCATGCACGAACTGATTTTCAAGGAGAAGTTTTAACATAGCATATGAGTGAATTTTGCAACCAAATTTTGCAGGCACATAGAACAACACATAAACTACAAACTGAAGGAAATCTGTCAGCATTTCGTTGTCAGAATTGAAAGTTACAATTGCTCAAAGTAGGCACTCAGATCAAATTTCAAAGAGGTAAGAAACATAAAATAGTAAATGATTACAGAGTAGAAATTTGCACAGAATACTGCTCTTTGAGCATTGCATTAGCTAGAGATTGTGATATTTAACTCACTTTTCTATTAGAGATGATCAAACCTCTGATTTATGCTAAAAGATTGAAGCATTAAGGAGGAAACGACTTCAAAACCTGTAAAACTTCAACAAACAGACATGCAAGAAGAACAAATATTGTAAATTAGAAAATCTTCTCTGAATTTAGAAATTAGATGAAACTACGTGGTTTGGATTTGGATTACCTGTTGATTTATTCTCTAGATTACAAAAGATTTTAACTTGATGAATTTACTTGAAGAAATTGGTTTGAGTTTGCAATTTGGTGAAGAGGGGTTTCTACTTTCTTTTTTATTGGTTTTGAGAAGGAGGAAGACAATGCAAATGAACGTACGTAATTAATTTCCTCCTTTTCTTAATCAGGCTATGAACACTAATGGGCTTGGACCCAAAAATTAAAAGAAAATAACATGGCTTATGTTAAATAATCAACACTTACATTATAAAGGCTTCATATTTACACTAATTACCAAAACAAAAATACATGTTTTTCATATTTTTACATAAGAAAAATATGTAGACTTAAACACTTACGAAATAAAACATTTTCCACCATATAAAAAGATAATTTATATTTTTAAATTATTATTATTATTAAAATCCTCTGTTTCACCATAATACACAATTTTCACCAAGTAAATGTAAAAGTCAAAATTTTTAACTTCTAAAATTCAACAAAATTATTTTCTTACTTAGAAAAAATATTACAAACCATTTTAAACTCAAATTTATAATTAAACTCGTTTTAAACCAATTTCAATCTTTTTATTTAGATAAATACCCTTTAAAAAATCGCATACTTCTTTTAAAAATTATTAAAAGAAGAAATTTGCGATAGTTAATACAATTATTGCATTTTCTCTAAATAAAACCCATTTTCCGTTTATTATTAACATAAATAAATAAAATAAGGTTTCAAACTTTATTTTTCTCATTTTATTCTCAAAATTCATTTTTTATTCCAAATAAACAATATAAAACATCTAATTTTATTTCAATTTACAATATTAAATTATAACTGCCGTTATAATTTAATATTTACAGGTAATCTCGAAAACTAGGGTTGTTACACTAAGTGATGGACTGCTACCGTAGTCGTTGCTTTTGGATTGTTTTGAGAAAAAACAAGTTTCTTTAGAAATTCCAAAAAGGAATTTGTTTTGGGCAAAACCAAGTTCGGTTTAAGTTATAAAGTGAGATTTGATCTACAAAGAGAGAGAGAGAGAGTGTGTGTGTGTGTGTGTAATTTCAAAATGATTTGAAATTAAAAAAAACCAGGTGTTTGAATTCTGAAATTTTAATATAAAAGTTTTGGAAAATATTAAGGAATAAGTTTTGGACTTATAAATGGAGAATGGTTTTAATAAGAAAGAAAAGTGTAGAACTTGAATTTTAGAATTAAATCTTAACTTGAGTAAGTTAAAATGAGTGAAATTTAACTTAAGCTAAGTGAAATAAAATTGGATTGGATTGGAAATTGAATTAGAAATAAAATTTGAGTTGGGAAATAAATATAGATTTAAGTTATGGAAATCAAATGAATGTTGAAAAAATCAAAATGTGTAACAACCCTGGTTTTATGATTATCTGTGAAAATAAATTATAACGGTGGTTATAATTTAATGATGGAGGAATAAAATAAATTGGATATGTAAAATTTGTTGAAATTGTTTATTTTAAATTAACAATGGACTTTGGTAAAATAAAGTGGTATTGGGTTAGTTTGGTTAGTAATAAATTGAGATTAATGGAAATATGATGTTTTGGTGGTAAATGAATTAAATAAGTGAAGTAAAAGAATTTAATTCAATATCATTTTTTGTAAATAAATAAATAATGTTGGGAATAAAGTTTTAGAAACTTTGTTATGAGAATTTGTGATAAAAATAAGCATTGGATGATTTTATTTTGATAAAATATAATTATTGTGGACATAGTGATAAAATGTTGATTTTTTTAATTTTAATGAAGTATTAGAATTTATATGGTAAATATTATAAATAAAATGGTGGATTTCTATTTAAAAATAATATTTGGATGTAAAAATAATGTTGTATGGTTTGCTATGTTTGATTGGATAAGAAAATGATTTTTGTGGAAATTTTGGTGTTAAAAATATTGTTTTATGTAAATAATGGTGTAAATTGAAGTATTTAAATAAAAATAAGAATTTAATGATGGAAAATAGTTTTTAATGGCTAAACTAATTTTTATATGTTGGAAAACATTTTTGTAAACATAGAAATATGGTTGTATAAATTTAATTAGTGAGCTAGAGTTAAAATAGTGAAAATGAAGTGTTAACATAAATTAACTTAGTTAAAATTTAACTAAGTATTAACATTTAGGCTTTTAGAGTAATGGGTTAAGCCCAAAACTCATTTCTGGAATAATCTGGAGAGAGGAAATGCATCTGTACGTACTTTCCTTGCTTCCTTCTCCTACCTAAAAGAAATCAGAAAATGGCTTCCTCTGTAAATTCTATTCCTCCACAAATTTAAACCAAATATAAGTAAAAAATAAAGAAAGAAAAGTGCAAACAAATTTTTCTAGCAGGTAATCACTTTCAACCATAATCTATTTCGTAAAATCTCCATTTTGAGATTAACAGTATACTGTAAATTTTGTTTTATGCTTGCATGTCCTCTTTTCCATCTTCTACATGTATCTTCCAAGGCCAAATGACCACCGCATGCAATTCAAATCGCTAAAAATCTTAACAAGGTGAGTAGTAACTCACTCTTCAAGCCAAACCAATCTGCCTATAAAAATTTGTTTCAGTTTCTGTTGTTTTTGATATATTGTATACTGTAAAGTGGAATTTCTAGTTTGTAGGTAAAATCTTGTCTGGGTTCAACTTTGTGACCCTATATCTCTTTGGTTTCATACTAGAATTGAGTGAAATCTTTTCCGGATCATAGATCACGTTTAGTAGTAGTTGCATGTCAAATTTCATAGCTTAATTCAATTTAAAAGTGTCCCAAATCAGTGCTCGAAGATAGAAATGGAAAAGGAAAAAAAAACGCCTGTTGCATTCACGACTTATAGGTCGACCTAGGCACTCTGGGACCGACCTTAGGTCGACCTGAGCCATATAAGGGTCAACTCTTGCTTTTTAAGTTTGTCTAGGTCATTCTGTTTTTTTCATGTGCACTGTTTTGGTTATTTTGATTATTCAGTGATTTTTATGACCAATTCTTGTAATATTTTGAAATGTTTTGAAAGGCTTAAATCTATTAGTAGGTAAGCCAACATTATTGTTAATCCGTACTCCAGATTGACATGTTTTTGAGTAGTTCTCATATGCCGATTTTATGGCGTTTTCAGTGATTTTTATTGTTTTCGAGCACGTATTTTCTAAATCGATTTGGAATGATTCTTATATAAAATAGCTTTGGAAATAAATATTTTACAACATTTATAATTATTTTTAAAGCTATTTAAAATATATATTCTCTATAATAAAGAGAATTTAAAAGCCATAATTTCCAAATGATTTCAAAAATTATTTTAAAAACTAGTTTTCTCGAAGCAAAGTATTTTCTATATAAAATACACTTTTTTTGCACTCTTCGAGAGAACGAGGAAGTGATTTAAATGATATTTAAAACCACGTGGTATGAGACATTTAGGTTTGCTGTATCGCTTACTTCGAAATCCGTTCTGTTGAAGCTACACTAGTGTGGTATTGACGATCTTGTAGTAAATTGATAAGTGAGAACGTGTGGTATGGGACGCATTGTTGTCACTATTCGGGTTATTATTTGGGAGTTGGTAACACATTTCATGGACCTTCGGGTCGTTTGCCAGTACTGGACCTTCGGGTTATTTGGGCTTTCTAGCCGTTGGACCTTCAGGTCGTTTGGCCTTTGGGTCGTTTATTTCTAGATGCCATATTTGCGATACAGTACTTGGCAGACTTCGGTCATTTTGTTGAGCATGTGTAGACGTAGCTTAGACTAGCCATTTATGATATGGATCCATTTGTGATATTTCTTGATTTATTTGTGATTTCCAAATGTTTTCGCCGTTTAGTGATTATTGGGCCTTTGAGCCATTTAAGAATTTATTATATGGTGATTACATTTTGGAGTTTTGAACTCTTAACCGTGTTCTACATATTGTGATTTGTGGTTGCCATCTTTTGGCGATTTTGAGATTTGTGATTTCCTATTTAGGAGATATGGTGTTAATGGAATCCATTATATTGGTTGTTGTTGATGCCGATGATATGAGGCGATTATTGGTGACTAATTGATGTTGTAGTCGATCTTGCCTGTTTCGAGAAACCCTCATATGATATTTTGGTAGTTGATATATATATATCTGGTGTTGCTTCTTCTCTTTCAAGAAGAAATATTATCGTTTATCCCTATACTTCATCTATTTGTGCTAATCAGTTTATTTAAGCTAGACTGACCCGTGTATTTTATAAACTCGGGTCAGACCGAGTATTTTGGAATAATCACCTGCTGTAGATTACCGCTATGCTGCTTTCGCTATGGATTTTCTTGCTTTCTTTTTTATGCTATTTATCTTTTATGTAGCCTTGTAGTAATTTTATGTACTCTGGTATGTACATATTCTTTTTGACTCGATGTATATATTATGGTCTACGTATCACCACTAGCGTATCACTATGTAGTGTACTATTATGTATCTGTATATATGTACATATATATGTGTGTGATTGTTGTTCTGTGATCTGTTGTATTTGTTGTTGTTATATTCTGTTCTGGTAGGTCCATTAGGCACCGTAGTTTTGTGTTAAACATTTATTGAGTATGTAGATCAACTTGACAAAGGTAAAAGAAAAAAATTAGAGCACCCAATCGACGTATTCAATACTTATTTAAAACAAATCATATGGATGGCAACTCCTAACCAGCCCTATTCTCTGCATTAACAGACGGTATTACTCCATAATTCTCTTTGTTAATGTGAGTGTCGAGGTAGGGCATCAGGGCTTGGTATCAGAGCGGAGTTTAGAACAAAATATTATAAACACAGAACAGAACAGAACATATATTACGATACAATAGATACAGTAAAAGTGTTACATATTCCCTAATCATCGTGTCCTTAATCTTTTCGTGTCCTTGGGGGTAGATATAGGTTAGGAATATGTCTAGGAATGCATTTTAATTTCATAGTATCCCATAATTAAATTAATGATATCTTACCCTATGAATAATCCCTATCTTATCTTATACTTTCATCATATGGCTGAAAGAGGCAGAGGTCATCGTTCTAATGCTGGGCTGTCCAGTAGCTCACATCCAGACGATGTTTACATGTCTGTTGATCAGTTCATAGAGTTATTCAGGAGCACTCAGCCTCTAGCTCCTACTCCTTCATCCCCACTATGCAAGTCTTCTTTTGCGTGTATGTGTAGTCATTTCTCTCATCTTGGAGGCAAGCCTTCAAAGGCTCAGAGTTTTTTCTTGAGTTCCAGGCATGGCTTCGTACATGCGAGCATATCTTTACTCGCATGGATCTTTCCGACCATCACCGAGTTCTTGTAGCATCGAGTATGTTGCAAGTGCATGCACTTGATTGGTATGAGCATCTAGTTGCCGAGCTTGATGAGTCTACTCCTACTTGAACCCAGTTTAGGGAGCGATTCAAACATAAGTTCGTTCCCAAGTCCGAGAATGCCCTCTTAGCTCATCGCTTCCTTGAGTTGAAGCAAGGAAAGTCTTCAATTTTCGAGTATTTTTCTTCATTCGAGACCTTGTACAAGTATGGTCTCGAGTATATGAGTACTTCTTATAAGAAGAATCTTAAATTTGTTTCTAACCTCAAGAAACATTTGAAGAAATCTTTGATGCTTCAGCTTAAGCTTTCATTTGTGGAGTTGGTTGACTCAGCGCTTCACCTTAAAGCAGTTGAGAAGGAGAGAGATAGTAGTGATGAGACCGAGGTTCATAAGAAGAAGTTTTCTTTTCAGAAGTCCAAATCTTTTCCTCATAGCAAGAAGAAGAAGAAGTCCGTTGGTTCTAGCTCTCAGTCCAGTGGATCACCTCTTAGTCAGAAGGGGTGTTTCAATTGTGGCTCTTTTGATCATTTGATTTGAGATTGTCCCCAGCCTTGTGTGTGCCATTATTGCAAGAAAGAGGGACATTGGGTTTCATCTTGTCCCATGGCTCCTAGTAATGTTAAGTCAGGCAAGCTTATTGTGGTGGATGCTTCTGGTGTTTCTTCTCAGCCCAGAGGTACTTCTCCATCTATTCTTGAAGGTTCTATATTATTTCATGGTCGTTCTATTCGAGTTATCTTTGATATGGGTGCTTCACACTCATCCGTATCGAAGGAGCTTGTTGTTGTAATACCGTTGGATGTTTCTTGCCTTGTTACTTCTTTGAGGATTGCGAATCCTATTGGGAGATCCGCAACACTTAGCATGTTGTGTGAGAATGTAGAGATTATTCTTTGTGGTTTTTCTTTCCGTCCGAATCTGCACGTTATCACTATCTTAGTTTGATATGATTTTGGGGATGGATTGGCTTGCTTGTTATTAAGCCTGAATCCTATGTTCTGAAAGGATCCTATATCTTAGGCATGTTGATGGTGATTTCGAAGCATCTTTATTTGCTCTTGAGTCTCGAAATGATGATGATGTATCTCGAATTCCAGCCCTTTGTGATTTTGCTGATGTATTTGAGCCTGTTTTGGGTTTGCTACCCAAGTGGGCAATTGAGTTCCGTATTGACCTCATTCCTAGTGCTCAGCCTGTTAGTCGTCCTCCCACAGGATGTCCACTAAGGAAAATGAGGAACTCAAAAAGCAATTGTTGGAGCTTGAAGCCAAGCAATTCATTCAGTCCAGTTCTTCACATTAAGGTGCCACAGTCATCTTTGTTAAGAAATCTGATGGTACTCTTAGGCTTTGCATCAATTACTGCAAGATTAATGAGTTAACCATTAAGAATAAATATCCATTGCCTAGGATCGACGACATGTTCGATCAGTTGAGTAGTGCTATAGTCTTTTCTCACCTCGACCTTGCCACCAATTTTCACTAGCTACGAATTGCTGAGGATTGCATTCCTCTTACTGCATTCCGCACTCGGCATGGTTCTCATGAGTTGGCTTGTTATGCCATTCATTTTAACAAATGCCCCAGCTTATTTCATCGATCTTATGAATCTAGTATTCCAGTAATATCTCGATAAGTTCGTCCTTGTATTCATTGATGACATCCTTACCTACTCTAAATCCAAAGCTAATCATGCTCATCATTTGAGGATTATTTTGAATACTCTTTGTCAGCATCAACTTAAAGCCAGTTCTCCAAGTGCCATTTTTGGGAGAATAAGGTGATGTTCCTGGGCCATGTTGTATCTTATGATGGCATATCTGTTGATCCATTGAAGATAGAAGCCATTCAGAATTGGAAAAGGCCAAAGAACATTTATGAGATTCGCAATTTACTTGTATTGGCGGGTTATTACCTTCGGTTCATCATGGATTTTTCCCGCATTGTTCTTCCTCTCACTAGCCTTACTAGAAAAGTTGTTCGATTTATTTGGTTTGATAAGTTTGAAACTTCTTTCCAAAAATTGAAAGAACTTCTCACTAATGCTCTTATCCTTGTGGTTCCCGAAGGGAATCAAGATCTTGTTGTCTACACCGATGCTAGTAGATGTGGTCACAATGTCGTGCTTATGTAGAGAGATCGGGTAGCTGCCTATGCTTCTAGGCAATTGCGTCCGAATGAGGTTCGCTATGCCACCTATGACTTAGAGTTAGCCGCCTTAGTCTTTGCGTTAAAGATTTGGCGCCATATTTATTAGGCGAGCGCTTCATTCTTTATACCGATCATAAATCGTTGAAATATCTATTCACCCAGAAAGATCTTAAAATGAGGCAATACATTGGCTCGAGTTCCTATCCTCTTATGATTTTGATATCCATTACACTCTTGGAAAGGGGAACCGAATTGCAGATGCGATAAATCGCAAGCACTCAGCTGTTGTTTCTATGATGTTAGCCGCTTGGGATGTGTTGGAGGCCATATCTCTTTGTAATGTTCGTTATCATGCTCCAGCTTCAGATTTTCCTATTTTATTATTTAGTTTGGAAGCTCGTCCTAGCTTATTGGATTGTATTGCTGATGCTCAGCGGCAAGATCCAAATCTTGTGCGTTTTATTCAGGTATTTAAGACTGAATCTCGTGATGATGAGTTGAGGGATTTTAGCATTGATATTCATGGTTGCCTTCGTAAGAAGAGTCGATTGATCATACATTGTGTTCCTGATCTTAGGCGGGACATTCTTGATGAATGTCACTATTCTATATGTACTATTCATCCTTGTAGTAGCAAGATGTATGCCGATATGAGACGCTTGTATTATTGGAAAGGCATGAAGCATGATGTTGCGAGTTATATGAGTAATTGCATGGCTTGTCAACTCATTAAAGCCGAACATGAGTGTCCCAGTAGTCTTCTTCAGCCTCTTGAGGTCCCATTGTGGAAATGGTATCAAATCGCTATGGACTTTGTTGATGGCCTGTCTCGTTCGAGACCGGGCAATAACAGTGTTTGGGTTATCGTGGATCGCTTGACTAAATCCACTCATTTCATTCCTACTAAATATAATAGGACAGCCTCTCATTTATCCAAGCTATATATTAAGGACATTGTGAGACTTCATGGTGTTCCTAGTTCGATCGTTTGTGATAGAGATCCACTTTTCACCAGTAATTTCTGGCAGAGTCTTCAGAAAGCTTTGGGTACAAAGCTTTAATTCAGCATAACTTATCATCCCCAGTCTAACGGACAGACTGAATGGGTGAATCATATTCTTGAGGATCTACTTCATGCATGCATTCTTGATTTTGGTGGTAGTTAGGAAGACCACCCACCGCTTGTTGAGTTCTCTTATGACAATAGTTTTCAATCCAGTATCGGTATGGCCCTTCCGAAGCCCTATACGAAGGGCCATGTCGATCACCTTCTTGTTGGTTGGAATCTAGGTAGAAATTGATTTTAGACCCCGATTCTATTCATGAAGCTTCAGATAAGATCGATCTTATTTGTTCGAGAATGAAAGAGGCACAAAGTCGTCAGAAATCCTACGGGACAACCATAGGAAGCCTCTTGAGATCTCCATTGGTGATCTTGTTTATATTTGTTTATCTCCCTTGAAGAGGGTAATGCGTTTCAGTAGGACCGAGAAATTGGCTCCTCGATTCATAGGACCATTTCCTATTACTGAGCGTGTTGGCCTAGTTGCTTATAGAGTATCACTTTCGGTCCAGTTTCCTAGTATTCATGACGTGTTTCATGTCATCAGCTTCGGAAGTGCCTTCATGATTCAGATTCTGTTATTGATCCTCCAATTTTTCAAGAGCTTGATATCTCGCTTGATTTATCTATTTTGCAACATCCTTTCCATGTTCTTGCTTTGGAGGTAAAACGCCTTCGAAATAAAGATGTACCGCTCGTGAAGATTCAATGGTCCGCTAATCCTAACAACTGTACATAGGAATTAGAGAATTTATCGAAGATCTTATCCTAGTTTTCTACCTTGTGTAGGGGCGAGAATTTTTTTTAAAACTCAAGCTTATCTATTCCCCTTTACTAGATGAAATAAATCATGTTGTTTACAGCTCTTCTCTAGGAAATTACGAGGATACAATTTTCATAAAGGGGTGTCCGTAACAACACGGGTTTTGTGTTTACTTGAGAAATTAAATTATAACGGTGGTTATAATTTGATAATGGAGGAATAAAATAAATTGGAGATGTAAAATTTGTTAATTTTTTTTATTTTAAATAAACAATGGATTTTGGTAAAATAAAATGGTATTGGGTTGGTTTGGTTAGTAATAAATTAAGATTAATAGAAATATGATGTTTTGGTGGTAAATTAATTAAATGAGTGAAGTAAAAGAATTTAATTCAATATAATTTGTTGTAATTAAATAAATAATGTTGGAAATAAAGTTTTAGAAACTTTATTACGATAATTTATGATAAAAATAAGCATTGGATGATTTTATTTTGATAAAATATAATAATTGTGGAAATAGTGATGAAATGTTGATTTTTGTTAATTTTAATGAAGTATTAGAATTTAATATGGTAAATATTGTAAATAAAAAAGGTGGAGTTTTGTTAAAAAATAATATTTGGATGTAAAAATAATTTTAATATGGTTTGCTATGTTTGATTGGATAAGAAAATGATTTTTGTGGAAATTTTGGTGTTAAAGATATTTTTTATGCAAATAATGGTGCAAACTGATGTATTTAAATAAAAATAAGAATTTAATGATGGAAAATAGTTTTTAGTGGCTAAACTAATTTTTGTATGTTGGAAAATAATTTTGTAAACATAGAAATATGGTTTTATAAATTTAATTAGTGAGTTAAAGTGAAAATAGTGAAAATGTAGTGTTAACATAAATTAACTTAGTTAAAATTTAACTAAGTATTAACATTTAGGCCTTTACAGTAATGGGTTAAGCCCAAAACCCATTTCTGGAATAATTTGGAGGGAGGAAATGCATCTATACGTACTTTGCTCGCTTCCTTCTCCTACCTAAAAGAAATCAAAAAAATCATAAAATGGCTTCCTCTATAAATTCTATTCCTTCACAAAATTAAACCAAAAATAAGTAAAACCTAAAGAAAGAAAGTGCAGACAAAGATTTTTAACAGGTGATCACTTTCAACCATAATCTATTTCATAAAATCTCCATTTTGAGATTAACAGTATACTGTAACTTTTGTTTTATGCTTGCATGTCCTCTTTTCCATCTTCTATAGGTATTTGAAGTTTTTACAAGGCCAAAAGGCCATCGCTTGCAATTCAAATGGCTAAAAATCTTAACAATGTGATTAGTAACTAACACTTCTAACCAAACCCATCTGCTTGTAAAATTTGTTTCAGTTTCTATATTTTGATATACTATAAACTGTAAAGTAAAAATCTTGTCTGGGTTCAACTTTGTTACCCTTTACCTCTTTGTTTCATACTGGAATTGAGTGAAACCTTTTTTGAATCATAGACCATGTTTAATAGTAGTTGCATGTCAAATTTCATAGCTTGATTCAATCTGGAAGTGCCCGAAATTAGTGCTCAAAGGTAGAAACGGAACAAGCAAAAATGCCTGTTGCATTCACAACTTCTAGGTCGACCCAGGCACTCTGGGGGTCGACCCTAGGGTCGATCTGAGCCATATAAGGGTCGACCTTTGCTTTTTAAATTTGTCCAGGTCGTTCTGTTTTTTTCATGTGCACTATTTTGGTTATTCCAGTGATTTTTATTACCAATTCTTGCAATACTTTTAAGTGTTTTGAAAGGCTTAAATCTATCAGTAGTAAGCCAACATTATTGTTGATCCATACTTCAGATTGACGTGTTTTTGAGTAGTTTTCATATGCCAATTTTATAGCGTTTTCGGTGATTTTTGTTGTTTTCAAGCATGTGTTTTCTGATCCATTGGCCATTTTGAGATTTTTATTTTCCTATTTAGGAGTTATGGTGTTGATGGAAGCCATTATATTGGTTGTTGTTGATGCCGATGATATGAGGCAATTATTTGTGACAAATTGATGTTGCAGTTAATCTTGCCTCTTTCGAGAAACCCTCATATGATATTTTGGTAGCTAACATATACATACATACATACATATATATATATATATATATTTGGTGCTGCTTCTTCTCTTTCGAGAAGAAATATTATCGTTATCCCTATACTTCATCTATCTTGCGCTAATCAGTTCATTTAAGCTAGACCGACCCGTGTATTTTATATACTCGGGTCAGACCTAGTTATTTCGGTTTAATCACCTACTATAGATTATCGCTATGCTGCTTCCGCTATGGATTTTCTTGCTTTCTTTTGGAAGCTAATCATCTTTTGTGTAGCCTTGTAGTTATTTTGTGTATTCTGATATGTACATATTCTTTTTGACTCTATGTATATATTATGGTCTATGTACCTCCACTAGTGTATCAATATGTAGTGTAATATGATGTATCTTTATGTATGTGTGACCGCTGTTCTATGATCTGTTGTATTTTTTGTTGTTATATTTTATTCTGATAGATCCATTAGACACTGTAGTTTTGTGTTAAACATTTATTAAATATATCGATCCACTTGAGAAAGGTAAAAGAAAAAAATTAGAGCACCCAATCGACGTATTTAATACCGGTTTAGGACAAATCTTATGGATGGTTGCTCCTAACCAGCCCTATTCTCTGCATTAACAAACAGTATTACTCCGTAATGCTCTTTGTTAATATGGATCTTGGGGTGGGGCGTCATAAAATGGATTAAAAATGGAGTATGAACTCAAGTATAGAAATTATGGGAAGGTGAAAAATAAGTTGTGTAACTTATAAAATTGAAAAGTGGAATAGGAAAACCAAAATAAAAATGGTCTGATATTTTGGTAAAGAAATGGAAATCCAAATTCGAATTATAAAACGAATTTGAACTCAATCCAACCAATTGGATTGATTTTTGAAATGAAAAGCAGAGTTTGAATTATAAAAGGAAGTGAACTAATTAAATAAATTGGCTATGTTTTGAGATATTGCTTAAATAAAAATCGAGTATGGACTTAACTATGGAGTGGAAATGAACATAATGTTGCATAAAAGGCGATGATAAGCCTTAATATTAATTTTATGAAATAATTCTTGAGTAATATAGTATAAATTGAGATATACCAAGTAAATGGAAATGCAAATCAATTGAAGGTAAATAAATTGAATAAGAATCAGTTTAAATGGAATGAAATTTTATTGCAATGGAAATGAACTTGAGTTACATAGTTGAAATGATTGGAAATAAACGAATTAACTTAAGTTAATTATTGGTATGGAAACTTGGCCCGAATGAATTTATGAAATTATTCATAAATAAATAGCATGGATTAAATTGTCATTCGACATAAATAGATGTAAACAAAGTTTGTAAACTCATGGAAAGTGAGTAAATTAGTTTAGAACCAATTTGTAATAGATATGAATATATTATGTATAGTTATGAATTGAAAGCTAATTTACAGTGTTAGAAAATTTTTGGTAACTAAAATATGATTTTGAATTGTAATTGAAATAAAAGGGATTTTGGTTTAGAGATAAAAACTAAATGTTTTGGTTCGGACTAAAAGATTAGAAAAGTGAATATCTAATTTTCACTAAGTGGGTTTTGCTAAGTTAATGGGTTCAGAGCATTTTTCCTATCTTATCAATTTCGGGGACGAAATTCTTTTAAGGGGGAGGAATGTAACGACCTAGATTTTTAGTCGTTGATTCTGAACATTTAATTTATTTTAAATGTTGAACTGTGATATTAAATGGAATTTTAATATGAAGTCTATTGATCAATTAAGTGGAATTAAACTTAGACCTAAATATAGCGATTTATTGAATAAATTTAATTGTTGAATTAATAATTGAAAATCGGTTAAATAATTGGATTGGAGTTGAATATGAATCGAAATGATTTATAATGTTGTTATAAATTCTATTTGAGTTAGAATTGAGCGAATAAGTTTTTGAAAATAGAATTTCAAGTGATTCCGCAATTTTTGAAATCGACGCGTTAAAATAACAATCCTAGACACAGTCTCAGAATTCGACAAAACCGGTTCCATTGGATCCATAATAATATATCATTATTGGATTTCAAATTCTGAAGCGTTCGGAATTATCGTTTGGTTATACGGGATAGAAACGAGTTGAATTTAGTATTGAAATTTTTTATATAATAATTGGATTCAAAAAGCTATCTTCTTCATATGATCGAATTAGGCTTCGAAACTTGTTCCATTGGGTTTGGAATAGCGGTCTAGCATTAGGAAGGCCAGGCAGCACGCCTCAATAGGAGTTCAAAGTTTTAAGTTGTTAATAACGGGACATTTTGGATATGAAATAAATTATAATTATAAAAGGTCAGCCTTAGCCTATCATGTACCTGAAGGCATCTCCCTTCATTTAAATTATGTATACCTTATCTTATCTTCCTCTATTTTAAAATTGAGACTTCCTTCTTACACCTTCCAATTCGAATCGATCCAAAAAAATAAAGAAAATCAAATCACGAGGAGGCTGGCGACTATGGCATCGATCGCGATGGAAGGGGGAGTCTATCTCAATTCGAGTTCAGCTGGTCGTGTCTTCTTTCTCGTGCATGTGAAGGATGAGGTGGAAGGGGCGATGGGTATGCGGCGGCAGGGATAGCATGGTTGGTGGGAGGAGGCGCAGCCGTGAACTAGGGTTTTTGGAGGATCGAAGCTAGGGTTTTCACATTGAAGTTTTGGGTTTTGGTCGCATGAGTGAACCCGCATTGGCAGGGGATGGTAGATGGAAGTGGTGGTTTTCGATGTAGGCATGCGAATTTTGCTGGGTCGCGTGGGTTTTGCAAACTATAGTAGGGTGAGTGCGATCATTTTTTGGGGTCGTTAAGGTGGTTAAGTCCTACAAGAAGCGTAGAGCAGACTGCTACTAAGTGATTCTTTCTTCATCCATTTTGCAGTTGTTTCTGGAATCGACAATAGATGTCGAGAGGGAAGGACTATGTTAGGTAATTTAATTTAAAGCATTTTAATTAATGTTAATCATCGGTTAACCTATTGGAAAATTTGTCAGTAAACAATTTGTTTAATTTGACTGATTTGCTGATTAATTATAAATAAAAATTGAAATCTTAATTTACGTAATTCAGAATTTGCTTGTACGAGGTTCAATCGAACGAAATCAGTCATGTGAGGTTCGTAGCTATGGAATCTACATAATAGAATTAATATGGTACGATTGGCAATTTTGGGGAAAGAGGAAAAAAGGAAAATGAAATCAAGGTGAGTAAATCTCAATCATTTTGGATTACTGAATTTAATATATAATGTTGAAAATTAATTATTGGTTGATTGGATGAATTTATTAAATATTATCAGTTGATTGTTATATTATATGTATTAGTAGATTGTTATATTATATGTATTAGTAGTTGGATATATTTCCCACCTATTGGAGCGGATGAGACACTATGCACCCCGCATAATACTGGATGACCCTATATTACTGCGATATCCCGTCTCGAAGCGGGATTGGTATTTTATGTTATCTAACATCTGTGGATGCAGGGAAACAGGTTAGAGGGATCCAACTAAATTCCTCAAAATATATTGATTTTTGTTCATTTATAGTGATATATAATGAAATTGAATAATCTATTATGGATTGTTGTGTGATTTGATTATTTGAATGTTGTAGTAGCACTGGCCCTAATTTTGGTATTATAAATACCATGAATACTATTTTTGATTTTGAAAATGGAATTGAAAAGCGATTTGGAAAATAAAAATATTATATTCAATCTTGGAATTTTTTTAAAAAAGGGATTGGGTTGGATAAAATAAATAAAATAATAATTTGATTTTTGATATTAATTAGCTGATTCTTAAATAGTTTCAAATGGAAAATTTTGAATCGAGTATTTTTATGACGATGAATTATTAAATGAGATTTCTTAAAATATGAAAGGGAAGTTAAAATTGAGATTTGGAACGAATTTGGAATAGAATTAAGATTTATTAAGATATAGATTTCTAAATTAGATTTTACATAGAAATCGATGTATAAATGGAGTTTTAAATAAGGGGTATGTTTGCTTCAATTTGGGAAAGTTATAATTTATAAACAATTTATAAATTAAGTGAAGCGATTATCATTTGATAAATTGGGAATATAAACTCACGGTGCGAATTTATAATGAGGCATGGAATCAGTTTAGAAAGAAATAGTGGAATCTATTTTGGATTTTGGAAATTGTTGTGATATAGGAAACGTATATCGATTTTTGATAAATTGAGAGAGATTTATAAAAATTAAAATTGTTTAAATTGGAATTTTAAAAATATATTTTTATCAAGAAGTTAAGTTGTTTTAAAAAGGGATTGTTATTTGTTAAACTATGTAGATTAAAAACCGTTTTAGTATTAAAATATTTCGAAAGCTGTTTTTTTCAAATATTAAATATCAATGAAATAAATTTTAATTTCATTAATAAGTTTTGTAAAATAGAATAGTACAATCTAAAAATGAATTGGAAAACGAGTTATCATTGATTAATTGAAAATGTTTGATATTTTAAATAATTATCTAAACATGTTTTGAAAATAAATTATTATACTTTAAAAATTACTTATCATATAGTGTTTTGAAAATGATTAAAGTTATCTATAAATACTCTCGAGATTTGTAAACCAAGTTATTTAATGGAAATGACTTATAAGAGGAATCTTAAAATGAATTCTAGGAAACTTAAGAAAATTTCCTACGTGATCGATATGGGAACTTCGAAAAATGATCAGAATTCATAAAGAAGTTATAGATTGTTGGGTGGGATTTTAAATAAGAAAAATCGATTTGTTTGAGATTGTAAAAGCAATTAATTAAAATTCCAAAGATTTGTGGAACGAGTTATAAAGTTTTGAAAATTTAAAAAAGTGGTTGTAAATGTTTTATAAGTTGGTAATAAGGGAAATTTCCTTGTTTTGGAAATATAACTATTACATCGATATAAGTTATGAATATTTCCTAAGTGTTGAGAAATGATTTTGAAAACTATATTTTTAAATATTTTTCTAAGTGTCGAAATAAAATGGTTTGGAAATGCTTTGGCAATGGAATGAATATAAGTATCCTGATATGGATATTTTATTTCAATAGGCCCATATACATATTTCAATAGGCCCATATACCATATATACCATATTTAACTAGGGAAATTTTATATCCATATTTAACTATAAAATTTTATATATGTTTTGATGTTTATAAATATTTTATATGGATTGAAAATATCCTGATATGGGTATAAGTATTTGAGTTGCTCTTATATATTGAAATGTTGGAAGAGATTTGAATATATATATATATATCTTTATAAAGATATTTTGAAATAAATATTTTTATAGATTTGTAATATGGGCCTAGTGATTACTTATGTGTGAAATTTGATAGTTAAATAACCAACTATCAAATCTGGTCAAATTTGTTGATCATTTTGAAGAGACCGGGATCAGATTTAATTATCCGAAAACCACTTCGATCGGATTTGTGCATTATAAATTATGAACATCTCAAGATAATGGAGATGGTGTGAAGGAGATTCGGTTTTTCCAAACCCAAGACAACTTGTATGGATGAATGCTATAATTACATTGCTTGCCTAGAAGGCAGTGTTAGCATTCCAAGAATGAACGCTATTCTTAAGGTAAATGTAGCCTCAAGCCTCATCAATCGAGAAACGACAAAAACGGAGCATGAGAGCAAGGATAAGTGGGTCGCTCCCATTAGTGTGTGATCATCACTCGTCTAGAGTTAACATCTATCATCACTTTCATTTGTATGTGTTCGTCCCCATTAGTGGTGATCATATTTGGTACTGGTAGTCAATTGCTAGGCCAGTCTTGTGTGGCAGCAGTACAAGATGTTCTTTTCAGACGTCGGTGCATTTTATATGGTGAAACACCTTAAGAAGGCAGTTCCTTACCTTGTCATAGTATGGAATCCATTCTCTAATAAGCGCTGTACGATTTTGATTGTACCAATTATGCTGAAACGTGAGATGAAAGCATTTCAGCTATTTTCTAATTTATTTTCTATATACATTATTATAATATCAGATCATTTTGATATAAAATGTTTTGGTTATCGTAAGGTAAAACCACATCGTATTTATGTGTGACGTGGTCTTACGAGATACCTTTGTTTTTGAAAGGATTTTGAAAATAGAAATAAATTCAAATTGAGTGTGTTTTGTCATGGTGGTTTTCCCGACTAACTTGGGTATACTTTATTATAATGCTCAAGTCAGACCGAGTATTACAGATTCAGGTTAGGATGCTATGGAGCTCAGGAGACGAGTTGGAAGATTTCAGGCGTATTTTACATACATAGTTATTACCGCTGTGTGTTTTATGTATGTGAGGACAAGTCATTATAACTGTCTAGATTTATTATTGATTGTTGTACTTTGATGATTGTATGTATAAAACAGTTATAGTTCTTTTTGTATAAAGATCAGTTATTATATATATATATATATATATATATTGTTCTGCTGCGATTGTAAAATTCTGTGTTGTTGTTTCCGTCTCTTCTTCTTCTCCCCTAGTTATTCGCCCTTTCGAACCATTTGGGTTGGGAAAGAATGGTTTATCGTCAACTCAAAGGGTAAGGAACGGCGAGTCGCAACAATATTTATTGGCATTTTGTTGTAAAATCTTATCAATGTCTTGGTTTAGTGTTTTGTTTTATTTTACCTCAATGATCCATTTTTCTGCTATATTAGAAGGGCGGGTTGTTATAGTTGATATCAGAGCTTAGGCTCAACACTAGGACCAAGTAGACAGGTCTGAATTAATCAATCTAGAAGTAGGAGATACGTTAAGAGAGCGTACTTTAATTTTTCAACTTCATTATACTGTATACACCGCTTGTCTTTTGGACTTGATTTTTTTCTACTGCTAGTTGCTAAGTTATCTTCATCAGGCTATCCGTATGAGCAGACGGAGTGTGGGAGCGACTTCAGATAGGCAGTTTATGATGCACGATTAGTTCAAAGATTATTTATCTACCGCAAAAGATGTTCCATCACAGTAGATATCTCGAGTAGATTGCAGTTAGCGCTAAAAGTGGTATGGACCTTTTGGGCATCAGTATTTCCAGCTCCACCAGCTCTAGACTCTTCGAAGTTGTGCCGGAATTTCTTTAGCCTTAGAAGGGAGCCATATCAGATTCCTGAGGCTATTGCTGAGGCACGTTATTGGACACATATATGAGAAGGGTTCCATCGATATAAGTCTAGTGAATGTTCTCATAAGGGAGATAGTTTCTTGACATTTGGAAAAGGGAGACTTTTGGCTGGGTGGGTTGTGAGGTTACTGTGGTTAATAAGTAAGCTTGTGATTTGGAATTCATTCAGACATCGCTTTAAGCTCTCAATTCATTTCTGAGATCAAGAAGAGCATGTACCTTGAGTATTCCATCTATCTTTAGCAGGATAACTTGTTAGTAAAGGAGTGTTGACCAATTCAACCTTTTGTTTTTAGGGTATGAGGTGGTTGGTACTCTGTTGTTATAGGCATAGGGATTTGCCTTGGGCCTTAAGTAGTAGTTAGGGGTTCATTACTTAGTCTTATCCCTATTAGGGTCCACTTTTGAATATCTTGTTGGTTTGGTTCTCTTCGTGAGAATGCCTATGAGATACTATTGATGCAATGAAAGTGGAAAGCAACCAAAACACCAACCGAATCGTAAAGATCATGATACAAGGAAGATCAAGCTTTTTCGAAAACGAAAAGCTAGCCTAATATGTCACTCTTGTAAGATGTTGGAGTCATTTCGCTTTGAAATGTCACCCGGTTAAAAAGAAGCGTAAATGCTCCAATTGCGATTAGCTTTGATCACATGAAGAAGGACTATCCTACATTTTCGTTCAGCTATTTTTCGTCATTCAGGAATATTTGTTGCACTTTTAGATTTGGTATCCTTTGTCGAAAAATGACTAAATCCAAAGCACAAGAGGGAGCCAAACTATGTGGGGTGCTCCCATCGGGATACTTTCACATATCATCTAGATTGGATTCGGTAGTGCTATTAGATGTGAAGTATTCAGATACTCGATAAGATTTGGTAGGGTTCGGCTTGGAGGTTTCTGAGAAGTGTCACAAAGCAAATGAGCTTCTCATAAGTGTATTACTAGAGGTATACTTTAAGGGAGGTGCACTCTTCGAGTCATTTGTTGGAAATTTTCCTTCCCTTATTTGATTTGAACCTTCAAATTTTTTTCCTTATTTGTAGCGGGAATAGTATACCCTATTCGCAATGTTTAATTATTGGTTTTTTCCATGCTTTCAAGTTTGGAAAGTTTACCTTGTTTTGTTCATTCTGTCCAGTTTAGACTTTGTTCAGATTAATTTCATTCTTTCAAGTTTGGATTTATATATAATTTATCCCATCTGTATTTGGATTTGTTTTCTTGTTGTTCTTGTGAGGTAAAAATCGGTTCTGCATTAGTGGCGTGGTCTCATGAAATTTTATATATTCATCATGTTACTTGAGTTTTCCCACGCTGGTATTTCAGACTGACCTGGGTGTTATTTTATTATAATGCTTGGGTCAGATCAAGTATTTTCCCTAAGTTGGCTTTGGATATATGCGGTCTTTAGAGCAGAGCTGGAGGTTTATCTATAGTAGTGTTCTATTTTCCACCGTTTTATACTTTATACCTGTCAACATATTGTAGGGTCATAATTTTATAACTATCCGGCTGATAAGTTTTGATTTTAAGTCTGATGTACTATGTATTTTGGGGTGATAGTTTTTATTGTCCTAGTTATATTATACATTGTCGATCCCATCGTGAGATTCTATTTTCCTCTTCTCTATTCTTTTCTATTTATTTTACTCTAACAATCTGGCCTTCCAACGATTGGATGTTCTACATTTGAATACAGTAGTCGTATTCTGTCGATATTCATTGATCAAAGGCGGGTTGTTATAGTTTGTTCGAACTAAATGGTCTGTTAAAGTGTTACATGTCCAAACACTCATGCACTAAAAAGAAGATTAAGGGGAGAGCGAAAAAGAAAGTAAGAATGAATAATATTTTTTTAAATGTATAAGAAAACATAAAAAGAAAAGGTGAACAACAAAGGTAAGAGAGTAAGAATGAAATGAATTTTCTTCTTTTCACTAAAAAATGTTATTATTTTTGTTTTTTGTATTTTTTCTTACATATAGATGTGTTTTTCTTTTTTCTTTTTTTATTTATTCCATATACGCTGAGCTAATTCAACTAAATAGATGGAAGGAATTAATCAGAAATTTTCTGTCCATCGTAGCTCCTAAAACAAAATTGTATCGTGACACTTTGACTTAGTTTGACGAAACAATTCTTAGTCAGGTTACGGATATAACTTATCATTGCACCACAAATCACTGTAGCAATACATCTGAAGGTCTAATTATCTTCCGAGAAATAATTAATATAATATCTTATGAATCACCATAATAGTTATAAATGATTGAGACTCTTTCTTTTCTCTAAATGCCAAGAAAGATTTTGTTAAAATCAATTAAGTTGTCAATACAAATTTCCCTATATGAGCCCGTGACATCCTTAAGTCAAACGTCTAATCTTCATTGTTTAATTTAATTTTCAAGAATGAAGTGCAATTTGTGAATTAAGGAAGGGTGATGAAATCCCCACCCTATGCGAATTTAGGTGGCACCCTTAGAAAATAGAACCAAAGATGAAATGATGCAAAATATATAAAAATTAAACATGAATAACAATGCAACTACAAATGAATTTTTATTTTTTTATTTTTATAAATACAAGCAACTAACAATGCAACAAAATAAAAATAGGAGATAAGAACATGATATCAGAGCATGCAGAATTATTTGTCGTTTTATTTAAAATCGTTAAAAAAATTTAGCGCAAATTTGCCACGCAAAGCAAAGAATTTTTTAACCAATTCTTCTCCTTGTTTTCTTTTCTTTTATTCAGAACTCGAAGAAGTGTTGAATGTATTTTTTATAAGGATAAGACAAAACAAAATAATTTTTTTATCGTTTGCCCAAGCAAAAATGAAAGCAATTTATTTTTTTATTCTTTTTGTAAAGTCGGAATGAAAGTTAAACAAAAAAAAATTTTAATATCAACCTTAATTGCCTAATGAAAACAAATACAAATTTATTTACTAAACCAAATGAACAGAAGAAAGAAAAAACAACTTAACACTATAAAAAAAAGATTAACTCAACCCAACACGCACAGCTCAAAACACAAGCCCAAAACTTAAACCTTTTTTTTTTTTTTGAACTGGTACTTTATATACAACAAATCATTGGGACAACATATCCTATGTCAAATAAACGTTCGAAAGCAAGTTTCGAACTTGTGACATCCTACACCAAAGCCGAATCAACTAACCACTTGGACAAAGGTGCCTGTCCTCTGTGTTTAAAAAAAACGAAGCCAAGAAATAAAAAATAATTTAAAAATAAAAAATTAATGGTGATAACGAAATGGTTGAAAGGAGGTGATTTCGGTGAACGATTTTGGTTGCAGTTGTAGGAGGTTAGATGTAGTTAGTTGCATTTTTGGGTTTTGATCTAATTCAGGCATTCAGGTGAATTCGCGGTTATGTTTGGTGGCGTAGGCAAACTGCGGGTTTAGGGTAGGTTGTCGGAGGTAGGGTGCGCTTGAAGGCAGTGATGAGGAGCATTCAATTTTGATTAAGGATGTAGTAAAGGGGAAGTTGATTTAAGTTTTGCATGTTATGGTGATTTTGGATTGTGGTTCGGTTTGGAGGGAGGAATGGTGTCAGGTTGTAGTGAAGGGTGTTGTGCAGTGTTGTAGGTTGTTCGTTGTTTGTCGATTCATTAGCGGTCGAGGGTGATATGATTTTGATGAGGCAGGTTTGCTGGTATTTGGAAAAGGAGTTGGAGGTGGCTGAAGTGTGTAAGAGTAGGTGATGGTTGAAGGTGAGGAAGAAAACTGGGTTGCCATGTGATTGCGTGGTGCATGTTGGGTTTGCATTCAAAATATGGTAATTGGGTGGTCAAATTGAATGTGGTTGATGATGTTTTTGTGTTGTATAGGCATGCTGTGTTGCAAGCAGCAGAGGTCGATGTGTTTGGAGATGGTTGATATATTTGATGATGTGATGGTTATTGCGTTTGGTGAGGGGAGTTTGGTGATGACTTCTATGTTTGATGAGGGGATTTTGTTTTATAGCAGTCTGTTTTTTTGCTGAGGTTGTAATGGTAGGATGTTTGAATTGCAAAGGATGCATAATGGTGGAGTGTTGAAGGTTGTGGCCAGAGGGTTTTGGGTTGAAGCGGTTGCAGAAGGCTTGTCTGAGATGGTGATGCACTGTTGCTCAAGTTTGTATGGAGTTGTTCTTGTTGTGATGGGAATGATAACTGCAACGAAGAAAAAAACTGAAACGTAGAAATTAAAAATGAAAACCGAAATGTAGAAAAAACTGAAATGTAGAAATGAAAACTACATGAAATTGCAATGTAAAAATGAAAACTGAAATGCATAGTGAAAAAAATAGTTTGGAAACTATGAAAGTTTTTAATGACACTAAAAAACAAAAGATGCACAAATGAACATGACAAGTGAACAAAGAGTTACAACAAATGCACAACACAATCTTTTTCTTTTTTTATTTGATAACAAAAAATAAAACAAAACAAATGTAAAGATAATTTGAAGAGTAAAATTAAAATTAAATTGCTTTCCCTCGCAGCAATGCCAAAAACTTGATTCAGAATAGATTTTCTACAAATTAGATAAACCGCCAAATTATATCGTACTAAAATACCGCAAGTGCATGATGTACAATTGCAGTTCGTATACAAGTATGGATGGATCCACAAGGAAAGAAAGAATTTCGTATTACTCAATCAAACTATCCTAAAAGTTTTGAAACTATTTTTAACTAAAACCTATATAAAAAAAACAAGAGTAAATTAGAATAACAGTAATGAGAATAAAAGGCAGTTTAGAGATAAATCCACTTTCATATTCATATAAATCAATACATAATAAATTTATATTCTCTCTTTTTAACACAAGTATAATTAGTTTATGTACCTACTTTAAGTATGGAATATTTTTTATATTAAATAAAATAATATAAACCATCAAATTTTAATCCATCAACAAAAGCCATTTGTTGAATCTCATAAAATGATCATGAAGTTAGAATTAAAATATATTTTAAGCATGATCTATTTACCATCTTAGACCAAGTAACACAGAACATCAAATTATAATCCGACTTTTAACTTCATTATCAAAATCAAATAGTTAGATGAAGATGTAATTTTAGTTTATATTTAATTAATTATTGCCTATTTGTGATTAACAACATTGGCTATCAAATTCATTCATAAACATCAAAATTTCAACTACATCCAAATTTACATTAAGTACAAAAACAGGAGACCATAAATGAAACCCTTGTATTGAATTTACTTGATTCATCAGAGCTTAATTTCCTTTAAATCGAAGGGTTTTAGCCTTTCATCCTTGAAATTCATTTCAACAAAGGTGGATTTCAACATTAACAAAAAGAAGGGAAATGTTAATTAAAGAGAAAGAGATCTAATTAATTGCAAAAAATAAATCTACACTGATTTGCATAAAGAAAATCTAATCTACTTGCATGAAACAATAGAGAAGCTTGAAATAAAATAGCACAAAAGAAAAGCATGAAATAAAAGTGCATAAAAGAGAAGGTAAGAAGCCATTAAATAGAAGAGAGCTTTTAATTTCTATTTTTTGGCCATAAATACATGCATGAAATACATGAAACATAAGAGGGTATTTATACAAGTCTAAAACTCTAACATCTTTTTATATGCTGCCAAAACTAGCCTTAACTTTATGTGGCCTCCAAGTAATCATTAATGATTAATTAATCTTCACAAACATGTGCTTTTCTTTTAATTTTAGTCTATTTGCAAGTGGGTAAGTGAGATCTTCTATAAAGAATTAATTCCTTCTGTTCTTCTTTCTTTGGACTTCCAAAACACGTGCATGCATACATCCATGAAGCTTCTTCCATTATGCACTTAATTTCCTATAAAATAAAATTAAGAATGTGCAAATTAATTTTCTCAAAATTAATGCATACACATAAAATTACAGTTTTGCCCAATATGGATGAGTGAATGATGATTTTAAAACACTTTTATGTTTTGCTCAAAATATGTAAAAATACCCTAATATGTCGTTTATTTTAATAGAATAATATTAAGTATAATAGTATGTACATTTTTACTTGCACGTTAGGAGACATCACCATAGTAACTAAAAAAGATTGTACATCTTCCTTTGATCACAATAGGAGAAACGGGAAGCATAAGATGAATGCAATGTTTGTTGGAACATCAAGGAGGACAATTAGAGGTGATGGCCAAATTCTGGCCAGAGCAGAATCACTTGGTACTGACCTGAATGATATGGTACCAACCAGAATATTGGAGGATCTAAAGGGTGATGGCCCAATGCCATTGACATGTCGGACATCAAGGATGATTTGCAGGACACTGACAAATGGCATTGCGTAGAATGCTAGATCTAAAGATGCTGGTGATTGAATGACCACTACAGAACTGGCTAGATGTCAAAGAAATTCAGAGTAGTGGCTTTCCTAGAGATAGGAGAGCATAGATGCCAAAGAGCGAATCAAATCCATTTACAGTGCCAAACACTTAGAATCACCTAGCAGTCATTTTCTGGATCATTAGGCCAGTGAGGAACATATTAAAGCGATGGTCAAGAGACTGGTGACTAAGAACCAGTGGAGGAGAAATGAAGATTGACGTTCTGCGCCTAGCATGACTCCATTAATGGAGGAGATATTACGAGAGGAATATCCTAAAATTTTTACTATGCCTACGATGTCGTTGTATGATGGGACGACCTATTCTAAACATCATCTATGCAAGTATGAACGGCACATGAATGGTGCTAGAGCAATATGTGCAGTTCATTGTTGTTGTTTTCCTGATTTTAGATAGGGTTGCATTGATGCGATTCACTCGGCTCACATCGAAATCCATATCGATTTTTGATGAATTGGCAAAGAAGTTTATGGAAAAATTTAGGTTCCATGTTGCTCGACCTAAGGATGTGATGTCCTTCAGAGGCCTGAAGAGTCGTTGAAGGCACTTTTGAATAGGTTTAGTAATGTAGTGACGGAGGTTGATAATTCGAAGAAGAATTTGGTGTTTATGGCATTGGTTCAGGGAATACATCCAAACAGGACTTATGAAGATAGTTGAGGATGAAGCAACTAAATAGCATCGAGGAGTACCAAAGAGTGAAAAATTAGTTCTTGTTGGAACTGGGCCAGCCCGCAGTAGAAGAAATGGGTGAACTTAATTTTTTTACCATTTGTATCTTTTGTGCCTATGATGTCCAAAGGTATATTAGATCCAACCTAATAAGATTTTTAAGTAAAATCTTATTTTATTTAAAAATTGATCGAAAGAAGGTTTTCATTAATTTAAACTTAAATATATCACTACAAAAATATAGACATTTGATAGCAATAATATGTAGTATTTCCGCCTATTTCCATTAACCGCTATACAATCTAGGGTTTCAGATGCTATTGACTACACAACTATCGCATACTCAACGCTGTACAATTAAAAGGGCGGGAAATAAAAATTTTGCTGGGACAAAAAAGCATGTACTATCAGCTTCTCCATAAAATAGTGTTCGTTCCACTAATCACCTCAATAAAAACCTCCACGAAATCTAGAAAACAGTCCATCGGTGTCACCATCCATCATCAATAGTTGATCGAGGCCACCATCCGCCTAACCCTAATCTAAATCTTAGTGGATCCCAATCCCTAAATGTAGCCACCATCCACGCTTTTCCGATTCGAATTGCTATGAGCATCCACTGTCAGCGCTACTTCGATTCGAACTGTTGTGATAGGTATTATTATATATTTATAAGTTGTTTGTAACAGGGTTTTCTAGCCTTTAGATGAGCAAGCTGGTGGTTGGCTGCAATCTAGATTATCTGCTTATTCGTATATTTAGACAGGGAAACTGATAATTATCATTTTTCTAATTACTCAAACTCGAGTTCTATAATTTACCAAATTTGATGGTCGATTGGAAATAGTAAATGATGATGATGTAGTTTCTCACATTCAAATTAGATCGGTGACTTCACATGTCAAAAGATAAGGAAGGCGAAAAAGCAAGATAAGTTGATATAATAGTATTTTATAATATTGTTATAGATCTATGGTGTATTATAATGAATAAATTGTTGTTTTACCGTTTAATCTTGGTTGAATACCAGAAAATGATATTATTCAATCTACATAGCAATATATATCTTAAAACTGAGTACAAAACTAAAGCCAGGCCTATGAGTTAGTTTACCAATTTTGAGTCTACTAGTTTTGACATTTTTTAAAGATGATCCAAGTTCGAATAACCTCCTATTCACCTGTCAAATATGCATATATGAAAGGATATCTACTTTAGCTGTAATTTTCCTTATTCGGTCCATTTATTATGTATTATTTCTAACTTAAGTAACCATTCGATTTGAGAACGAAAAGTACCTTTATAGTTGCATTGTATAATTTAGGAAGATGCATATCTAATCATTGACGAGCTATTGTCAAATAACAGTTCTTCTACTATTAGTGATTTTTAGATTCGATCTACTATTCCTTTCAAGTATTCAAGAACAAGTTGAAGTAGTTGCATTGGCTAAAATATTCATGATTCTATTCCAAGCTTTTTATGGTATTTATCTGCAAACTAAAATTGCGGAGGCCACTAACCCATTTTTATAAAATTACTTATCTTATATCACTTTCATGAAATACTGGATATCCAAGGTTTTAAATGGCTAAAATTGAAGTCACTTTATATCCATATCGAAATAGTGCTTACTTTTTTAACAAACTTTTTTCTTCTTCAACAATTTAATCTTCAGGTACATGTAATATGCAATTTGTCCACATAGTAGCAACTCTAGATATCTTAGGAAAAATGTCAATTAGATAAATAGATATCTCGGTAAAGGGAAGTATAACTAAGTACTTATGACAATCTAGTTATATATTGCTCGGTGTTACCCTAGATACGTATTCAAGTCTAATTCTATTTTGTTAATGTAGGGGGCAAAGAAGAGGAATCTTACTGGAAAACGAAAACAAATCAAGGAACTAATGAACAACCTAAGTAAATATTGAACCCAATGAGCAACCTGAAACCAATGAGCGATTGATGATTGGCAGTCCAATGGTGATGATTTAAAATTTGTGTTGTGGAGTTCAATTCAGGTATTACTTTGATATACTTTATTTTCTTTTTTATTTAATGCATGTGTTACATTGATATATTTAAATGCACATGTTGTGAAGTCCCGCTAGTACGAGAGCATGTTTTTTTATTGCGTCTGTTTGGAGTTCCTTTGCTCGCTGACCTTGCAAGCCTTCTGTGTATCTTTTTTGACATTAAAACAAACATAAAATATCATGTAAAATGTTATTATAATTTTGTTAATAATGTATTATTTAGAGCGTACCTGAATGACTTCTTGTTCTTTATGCCTATAAGAACCAAAAAGGGGGACTTTCTTAAAGGGAGTGAAAAATCTATAGGAAAATGTAGGGCGTGATTGTTTATTCATTTTCACTTGCATTTTCTTTACATCTTTATTAAGTTACCAATAATCAATAAAGTCATCTTTCCACTCCACCTTTCGAATTGTTTGGAAACTTAACTATGTTTTTTATTAGTTTTTGTTTTGAAAGCAATGGGCTAAGGGAGCCCTGCCCATTTTCATTCAAAAATACAATTCAGTTATGTTTACATTCAACATTACATCCTTATTACAAATGCAAATAGCACAATATAACAACATTTCTACTAAGTGACTAAATCTACAAATCCAATTCATCTCGTAAATCATGTAACAACTCTGAATTTTACGATTTATTTTAATTGTTTATTTTGATTATTTTATTTGAAATTTTGATTTAAAATTTTGATTTGTTTATTAAAATGAATAATTTATGTTATTTTAAAAATAAATTTTGATTTTATGAGAATTATAGTTTCAAACTTGTAAAAAATTGAATATTTTACTGAAAAGTGGATTTCTGGTCAAACTTCGACTTTTAAAATTTCAAATTTAAATAATTAAATTCTTAAATTTTATCTTTTATTATGAAAATAGATTTAATAACATGAATACTGCTTTCCGTTTCGTTGGAAACGGATTTAAATTGTGAAAGCTATGTACATTTCAATATTGAGTACAATTTGAGTTATTTAGCAATTTTGGTTATTTAAAAAAATTATATTTTCCTCGTCATATTTTATTTTAATATGTGTTAATATGTTATTTTATGTATATTTTTGTCTTATAATATTTTTAAAATGAAGTAAATTAATTTTCCAAAGCCATTGGTAAATTCCTTGTAAAATTTAATGTCTTGTTTGCTATTTTAAAACAATTTCTTTATTCCTTTTTCTATTTTTCTCCAATTTAATTACTTATTTTATTTTGGAAATGATAAATAAATTATTTTATTTCAAATTTTCACTTCATAATATTTTTAAAATGAAGTGGATATTTTTTCAAAACTAGTAGTGATTTATTTGTAATTTACGGACACTGTTTTGTAATTTTAAGTAATTTCTTTCATTCTTTTTATATTTTTTTTAAAATTAAAATTTTATTTTCTTATATTTTCACTTGGTTTCGGTTTTTAAAAGTATTTGCTGATTTATTTTGTTTTTATTTGATCTTCAGAAAACGGAAATGTGAAGAGTTTAAGGCGTTTCATTTCTAGATGTTTCATTGTCCAAAAACATTTCAAATGCCATAACCATCTCATTTATTCATTTTGGCTGCCCATTTTTAGTTTTCTAGACGTGTATTCACTTCTCTTTTCACTTTAAAAGTTTATTTCTCAATTCATTTGCACGGCTAAAGCAAATTAAGGTAATGTCGTCTTCTTCTTTTTCTACCTTCTCTCTTCATTTTATTGATTTTTCCATTGAATTTTTCCTTGCCTCTTCCTTGTATTTGCTCGGCCTAGCCTCCTCCACCACCTCCACCTTCCTCCTACCCTTCCATGGCTTCAAATCCCTCTCTCCTCCTCTGACAAGATCAGGCCATGGCCTTTAAATGAAGACAAACGCCTCTATGTTGCACAAAACTCCCTAAAAGCATGTCTAGCCACCTAGTCTTCATCACCATCACCTTAGATGACCTTGGCCACCTCCTATTGCTCCACCACCACTTTGAAACAACCCTAACCATCACCTTCATCCTCTGTCAAGATATGAAGCATGCCATAGCCGAGCCATAGATCCATGTAGCCAAGCCCAAAATGAACCAAAAACCACTATTTTGCATAGGCCTCTTCATCTTCATGCGTAGTAACTCCTCCACCACTTCAATACCTCGTAGCCATGCCTTATAGGACCCAAACCTGAACCAAAGTATGTCCAAACCTGAGCCAAATACACCCCTAGGCCAAGCAAAACAATAATAGAAAGCAAGGCAAAAGATCGTGCGTTCATATTGCTTTTTGTTCCAAAGTTATTTCAATTCAATCTGGTATTGAATCTATGTTTATGTTTGTTTTGTTTATGGATTGTGACAAGATCACTGAGCTTGGTTCTCTTCCCACTTAGATCTATTGTTGCGTCATCTTAATTTTTGGAATCCGTTTGTGTCGTTTGTATTGCAATCTCCAGCTAAAAAGGTGAGTAAAACTCACACGACGTTTATACTTATGCAGTTGTGAAACAACAACAATTGAATGTGTAGAAAATCATATGATGTATAACTGCCTGCGATAAATATATATGATGCTAAACCTGTTCAAATTCATGTCATATGATCTATTATTATATATATGTTGTTGCTGTTCATTTATATCTGTTTATCACACTGCAAATTCCCTGTAGACTAGAATCACTATGGGTCGAAATGATACATACCCGAACGGACTTTAGAATAAGGGAAAAACGTTAAGGGCTGAAATGATAGGCCTGAGCGGTTTCCAAAATCATTCATTTTACTAGGGGCTATGGGTTTGAAATGATAGAACCCGGTTTTTCTTTGTAAACTGCGGATTGTAATGATATATATCCGTATCACTTGACCTAGGCTAGAAAACTATATACAAACCCGTGATTTATGCAATATTTTTGAAAATGTTTTAAAATATTTTAAAATGTAAAAATTATAATATTTTGATTTAAATTTTATTAAAAATGATTTTGTAGGAATATTAGTGATTTCTATAAATTAAATAATGAATTAAGTAAACGGTAAAGTAGAATTTGAACTATAAGTAAATATTGGAATTTATGGTTTGTTTTAAAAGGGAAATTATGTAAAGTAAGAAAAATATAATATTTTGATTTAAAAATGTATTTTAAATGATTTTATAAAAATAATAATGATTTTTGAATAAGATAAAATGTTAAACAAATGAATGTTTAAGTAAATTTTGAAATATAACTTAAATGTGAAATTTTAAATTTTGTTTTAAAAAAAGAGTGAAATTTTAATTAAGTAAAATTTATGGAAATGAGTTATATTTTGTAAATTTAAAACTAATTTTTAAGTTAATAATTTAATTAAAGAAATGGAATTTAATACTTGAATTTAAATAAGAAATTATATTAAAATTTGATTTTTGGATGAGATTTAACTTTATAAGAATCATAAAAATAAGAGTATTGAAATGATGATTTTAAAATGTGAAATTATATAATGTTTATAAGTAAAATGATTTAAATTAAAGATTAGCTGTTGGTGAAACTTGTATTTAAACCCTGAATTTGATTTAACAGCATTTTTGAAGTGTAATGTGAAGGATATTAAAGCATTTTGTAAATGCTGTAGTTGTTTTAAATGAACTAAAAAGTTAATTTGAAATAAAGGCTATTATAGCACATTGTAAATGCTATAGTGTTTAAACTTAACATTTAAGTTTATTTGAAATTTAAAGAAAATCTATTACAGCACTTAAATGCTGTATTTTGTTAAATGAACTGTTTTAAACTATAACTTTACGTAGCATTTTTAGGTGCTACAGAAAGTGAATTTTATTATTTTATTAAATTTTAATGAGATTAATCTTTGGAATAAGATTTAAATTTTTGAAATTAAATATTTAACTCTCAAATATAAGGATTGACTTTTTTTTTAATGAAAAGATTTAATCTTTAGATATAAACTCCCTTGAAATGTAAGTTTGAAATGGTGATAAATTTCTAAATAAAATGAATGGTTTTAAATGGTATTTAAATGAAATAAAAAAAAAGAATGATGTTTTGAATAATACTTTGATATTTTGATATACTAAAATGATTTGAAATGAAGTTTTGAAAGATATGATATTTTGATAATAAAATGATTTGAAAGGAAGTTTTGAAAGGATATGATATTTTAAATATATTAAATTGATTTGAAAGGAGTTTTGAAAAGATATGATAATTTAATATATTGAAATGGTTAGAAATGACTTGATATTTATTTTGACAACCGAAAACCACTTTGAAAAGATATGGGCATACTCTCTGTCGATACCGAAAACAACCGTGTACACAGTGGAGATTCCAGAACGAAGTAGGTTGGTTGGCGAATACTACTGGAATGAAGTAAGAGAACGCTGATGGATGGCCTAATTATGACTAAAACAGGAGCTATACCGGGCTACACAAATGGTCGCACCCTTTTATCGAGCATGCTTCTTCGGAAACCATTCTATTATTTTTGTGATTCGATATGGTGGCGCCACTTTGATTCGGGGTATGTCTCGAGGTGGGCAGAAGCTGCTGGCTTGCCGTCACCACCGGTCCGGGAGTGCAAACGGTGTATCCACCCTGGCATTGCCTCGCGTGCCTTGTCATATGTTCCTTATATCGAGTCCACTACGATTTTTGGTTTAAAGATCCGACCGCGTTAAGGTTCACCATCGCCTTAACGCTATTTTCTATATGATTATACTTTACTGATTAGACACTACTGTATATAGCGTATATTACTATACAATAAATAGTTTAACTGATCCTTAGAGGATGGGCGGTCCCAAGCATCTTCTAAGTTACTTGTACATTTACTACAGTTCACTTGAGTTGGTTTACATTGTATAAGTATGTATGTCCTGAATCGAGTGTTTGTAATTTTTATTTACGCTTGGTTCAGCCTGAGTATTCACAGATTTGGATCCCACTTTCTGGAGATTGGAATCGTTGGAGATTTTCTGCTTATGTAGTCTTATCTATTTCAGTGCGGTTGTTTTATTCAGCTTGTACTTGGTTATCGTATTGAAACTTCTGTTGTGCTTATTTTCTTCCGTTGTACCTTGTAAACTCTGATATATTTACATAGTAGCTTCATGAACTACTATCTCTTTTACTTCCGCTGCATTATTATATACTCTGTGTCTGTGATCTGTGATTTTATTTACTGTATATTCTGAGATTTGCCAAATTTTTGTTTACAACGCGGTATTTTGCGCAATTCAATTTCGGCATTTGTCTACCTATACACTTATAATGGATGCGAATGGTTGAAAAAATATCGGTTCGTTACAGTTGGTATCAGATCCTGGTTTTAGGCAAAACTCAGTATATAGAGTAGATTTAATTTCAGAATCACTTTTGTTCGAGCTTGAATTCCTTCCTCTTCAATACAGTTTCCTTTGAATTTTGAAACGTTACCTGCGGTTCCAAAATCCATTTATGTTCCTCACTGTTCATCTTCTTTTGATTTTGGAGTATCTCATAACTCCACTTCAAAAGGATCTTTATAACGAGTCGGCGGTCTCGCCAATCTCGAATTGATTTGTAAGGGGGTGAAACTCCTTTACAACAGCATCGATTCACCAAAGATTTTATATCCTCGGTTTAGATGTTAGTATCTCTTATTATCCCAAACTCTATCTCCTGAGGTCGAATGTAGATCTACCCTAGAAAATCCACATCGATCTTATTCTTTAAGTCACGGTTGACCCGGTTAAGGTTGCCCGTGATTTATATAAGCTTATCCATCTTCCTATTCTGTTATTTAATCATGTCATCCTTGCTTCCAACTTATTTTTAAAACAGAATTTTCTTTGATTTGTGTTAATCAAAGTTTGAATCTCTATCTTCTTTGAAAATCTATTCATGTATAGTGTATTTGTAAACTAATATTTAAAATTAAATTTTTTATATCTTATATGGTTTGAGTTGTCGACGTTGAATTGGGTTT
This sequence comes from Allium cepa, assembly GCA_030765085.1. Classification (NCBI taxonomy): domain Eukaryota; kingdom Viridiplantae; phylum Streptophyta; class Magnoliopsida; order Asparagales; family Amaryllidaceae; genus Allium; species Allium cepa. Next base: position 213,424,992 of record CM060934.1, read on the forward strand.
CTGACCGATTCGTCTGATCAACGCTATCGATGAGATTTCCAAAACACTTTGACAGAACAAACAGACACAATATTATTTTAAAATTTGGTTAATAAAATACATTTTGATATATAAGTTTATGGAACTTAATAAATCGATGTAAGTTGATAATTTGAAGTGATAATACTTGATTTATCATTTATTGTTCTACAAATGAATTTGTAAATAGTTGTTTATAAATTTATTTAGGAACTGAAATGAATTTAAAACAAGAATTTGAGAATTTAAATTCCGATGATTTCGAACTTTGGTTTAAAGTTTTAAAAAGGGATATATTATTTAAAAGTATTTTCGAATAGAAATTTGTTCCCAAAGAATTTTTAAAGCTTAAAATTAGTGCTCTTCTCTTTGTCGCTGGAAAATAATTTCGGTGATGACCGCGGCATCATCGACATTCATTTTTGAGTTTCGAAGTTAAGAGACTGTTCTGTAGTCTTGCTACAGCTTTTTTTTGGGGAAATTGATTTGGTTTGAATTTTCTAAAATATGACTTGATTTATAATATATATATATATATATATATATATATATATGATTGAAATTTGATTTGACGTATTACGTATATATTATTACTTATCTCTAAATGGTTTGAATGTAATCGGAAATTTAGTTCTTAAATTTTAGCTTGAAGAATAATTTCAATTATAAAAAGAAATCAAAAATTTGTATAAATGATTCAAACTTGAGATAATTGAATTAGAAAGTTTTATTTGTATAACACAATTTCATTCCAATATAACTTACCTTAATTTTCAGAAGTTGAATATGTATTTGGATAATATACAATATAAAAAGATTTTATAAATAAATTTTGAGTAGTTATAATAAATGTTATACACTTAAATTTTAATTATAAAATGATTAACAAAGGTAAATATAATAAAGGGTAATTGAATAACTTACAATAAAATGATGTTAAAAGAACTAAGAATAAAAGAAAGCAGTTATAATAAGTTTAAGTATATTTAACATAAGTGATAAATATATTAAGAGGGATAAATTTTAATTTTAATTATGAATAAAGAAGAATAAAATTTATTAAGTACATTGGGAGTGTAATAAATGATTATTTTTCGAACCCATGGTTTTAAAAATTGTTAATTTAAGATGATTGGATAATAAGATAATGAAATTGAGATAGTTAAGATTTATTTAACTTGTGTAAAGATTTATTCTCTATTTAAGTTGAAATTTCCATGCTTTCAAATTTATTTCTTTATTTTGTTTTTCAAACTATCTTTTGGTTGTCCTTATCATCCTTATCTGGCTATAGATTGGTATAGGCATCTTTCTATAATCTTTCTGTTAGTAATCTTTGATAAATCTTTGGTACTCATTTTGAATATATTTTTGCGTGCTTGTGTTCTCAATTTTTGAGGATCTTGGAAAGATCATCTCCACCTTGTTAAACTTACCTATAACAACAGTTATCAGGTATAATTTCAACCTTCTTGTCATCTTATCTTAATCCTATTTCACTCTATCTTTTTCTGTGCTTTCCCGTACCTCATTCCTTTTCGGGGACGAAAAGTTTTGAGTAGGGGAGAGTGTAACAACCCTGAATTTTGCGATTTATTTTAATTGTTTATTTTTATTATTTTATATGAAATTTTGATTTAAAATTTTTATTTTATTTATTAAAAATAATAAGTTATGTTATTTTAAAAATAAATGTTGATTTTATGAGAATTATAGTTTCAAACTTGTATAAAATCGAATACTTTACTGAAAAGTGGATTTCTGGTCAAATTAGTCAAACTTTGACTTTTAAAATTTCAAATTTAAATATTTAAATTCTTAAATTTTATCTTTTATTATGAAAATAGATTTAATAACATGAATACTGCTTTTTGTTTCGTTGGAAACGGATTTAAATTGTGAAAGTTATGTACATTTCAATATTGAGTACAATTTGAGTTATTTAGCAATTTTGGTTATTAAAAAAAAAATATTTTCCTCGTCATATTTTATTTTAGTATGTGTTAATATGTTATTGTATGTATATTTTTGTCTTATAATATTTTTAAAATGAAGTAAATAAATTTTCCAAAGCCATTGGTAAATTTCTTATAAAATTTTATGTCCTGTTTGCTATTTTAAAACAATTTCTTTATTCCTTTTTCTATTTTTCTCCAATTTAATTATTTATTTTATTTTGAAAATGATAAATAAATTATTTCATTTCAAATTTTCGCTTCATAATATTTTTAAAATGAATTGGATATTTTTCCAAAACTAGTAGTGATTTATTTGTAATTTACGGACACTGTTTTGTAATTTTAAGTAATTTCTTTCATTCTTTTTATATTCTCTTTAGAATTAAATTTTTATTTTCTTATATTTTCACTTGGTTTCGGTTTTTAAAAGTATTTGCTGATTTATTTTGTTTTTATTTGATCTTTAGAAAACGGAAATGTGAAGAGTTTAAAGCGTTTCATTTCTAGATGTTTCATTGTCCAAAAACATTTCAAATGTCATAACCATCTCATTTATTCATTTTGACTGCCCATTTTCAGTTTTCTAGCCGTGTATTCACTTCTCTTTTCATGTTAAAGTTTCTTTCTCAATTCATTTGCACGGCTAAAGCAAATTAAGGTAATGTCTTCTTCTTCTTTTTCTACCTTCTCTCTTCATTTTACTGATTTTTCCATTGAATTTTTCCTTGCCTCTTCCTTGTATTTGCTCGGCCTAGCCTCCTCCTCCACCTTCCTCCTCCCCTTCCACGGCTTCAAATCCCTCTCTCCTCCTCTAAACAGATCAGGCCATGGCCTTTAAATGAAGACAAACACGTCTAAGTTGCACAAAACTCCCTAAAAGCATGTCTAGCCACCTAGTCTTCATCACCATCACCTTAGATGACCTTGGCCACCTCCTATTGCTCCACCACCACTTTGACACAACCCTAACCATCACCTTCATCCTCTGTCCAGATCTGAAACATGCCATTGCCGAGCCATAGATCCATGTAGCCAAGCCCAAAATGAACCAAAAACCACTATTTTGCATAGGCCTCTTCATATTCATGCGTAGTAACTCCTCCACCACTTCAATACCTCGTAGTCATGCCTTATAGGACCCAAACCTGAACCAAAGTATGTCCAAACCTGAGCCAAATACACCCCTAGGCCAAGCAAAACAATAATAGAAAGCAAGGCAAAAGATCGTGCGTTCATATTGCTTTTTGTTCCAAAGTTATTTCAATTCAATCTGGTATTGAATCTATGTTTATATTTGTTTTGTTTATGGATTGTGACAAGATCACTGAGCTTGGTTCTCTTCCCACTTAGATCTATTGTTGCGTCATCTTACTTTTTGGAATCCGTTTGTGTCGTTTGTATTGCAATCTCCAGCTAAAAAGGTGAGTAAAACTCACACGACGTTTATACTTATGTAGTTGTGAAACAACAACAATTGAATGTGTAGAAAATCATATGATGTATAACTGCCTGCGATTAATTATATATGATGCTAAACCTGTTCAAATTCATGTCATATCATCTATTATTATATATATGTTGTTGCTGTTCATTTATATCTGTTTATCACACTGCAAATTCCCTGTAGACTAGAATCACTATGGGTCGAAATGATACATACCCGAACGGACTTTAGAATAAGGGAAAAACGTTAAGGGCTGAAATGATAGGCCTGAGCGGTTTCCAAAATCATTCATTTTACTTGGTGCTGCGAGTTTGAAATGATAGAACCCGGTTTTTCTTTGTGAACTGCGGATTGAAATGATATATATCTGCATCACTTGACCTAAGCTAGAAAACTATATACAGACCCGTGGTTTATGTAATATTTTTGAAAATGTTTTAAAATATTTTAAAATGTAAAATTTATAATAATTTGATAATATTTTGATTTAAATTTTAATAAAAATGATTCTGTAGAAATATTAGTGATTTCTATAAATTAAATAATGAATTAAGTAAACGGTAAAGTAGAATTTGAACTATAAGTAAATTTTGGAAATTATGTTTTGTTTTAAAAGGAAAATTATGTAAAGTAAGAAAAATATAATATTTTGATTTAAAAATGTATTTTAAATGATTTTATAAAAATAATAACGATTTTTGAATAAGATAAAATGTTAAACAAATGAATGTTTAAGTAAATTTTAAAATATAACTTAAATGTGAAATTTTAAATTTTGTTTTAAAAGAAGAGTGAAATTTAAATTAAGTAAAATTTATGGAAATGAGTTATATTTTGTAAATTTAAAACTAATTGTTAAGTTAATAATTTATTAAAGAAATGGAATTTAATACTTGAATTTAAATAAGAAATTATGTTAAAATTTGATTTTTGGATGAGATTTAACTTTATAAGAATCATAAAAATAATAATATTGAAATGATGATTTTAAAATGTGAAATTATATGATGTTTATAAGTTAAATGATTTAAATTAAAGATTAACTGTTGGTGAAATTTGTATTTAAACCCTGAATTTGATTTAACAGCATTTTTGAAGTGTAATGTGAAGGGTATTAAAGCATTTTGTAAATGCTGTAGTTGTTTTAAATGAACTAAAAAGTTAATTTGAAATAAAGGCTATTATAGCACATTGTAAATGCTATAGTGTTTAAACTTAACATTTAAGTTTATTTGAAATTTAAAGAAAATCTATTACAGCACTTAAATGCTGTATTTTGTTAAATGAACTGTTTTAAACTATAACTTTACGTAGCATTTTTAAGTGCTACGGAAAGTGAATTTTATTATTTTATTAAATTTTAACGAGATTAATCTTTGGAATAAGATTTAAATTTTGAAAATTAAATATTTAACTATTAAATATAAGGAATTGACTTTATTTTTTTATGAAAAGATTTAATCTTTAAATATAAACTCCCGTGAAATGTAAGTCTGAAATGGTGATAAATTTCTAAATAAAATGAATGGTTTTAATGGTATTTAAATGAAACGAAAAAAAGAATGATACTTTGAATAATACTTTGATATTTTGATATATTAAAATGATTTGAAATGAATTTTTGAAAGATATGATATTTTGATAATAAAATGATTTAAAAGGAAGTTTTGAAAGGATATGATATTTTAGATATATTAAATTGATTTGAAAGGAGTTTTGAAAAGATATGATAATTTAATAAATTGAAATGGTTAGAAATGACTTGATATTTATTTTAATAAATATTTAGATTTGAAAGATATGGTATGTTGATATATTGAACTGGTTTTGTAAATGATTTAATCTTTATTTTGATAAAGATTTGGATTGAAAGGATATTTTATTTTGAAGTATAAAATATTGTTTTAAAGTTATAACCACGGGTTATAATAACGATTGGTTGGCAAAGAGACCGGGATCGAATATGGGCATACTCTCTGTCGATACCGAAAACCACTTTGATAACCGTGTACGCGGTGGAGATTCCAGAACAAAGTAGGTTGGTTGGCGAACGCTACTGGAATGAAGTAAGAGAATGCTGATGGATGGCCTAATTATGACTAAAACAGGAGCTATACCGGGCTACACAAAGGGTCGCACCCTTTTATCGAGCATGATTCTTCGGAAACCATTCTATTATTTTTGTGATTCGATATGGTGGCGCCACTTTGATTCGGGGTATGTCTCGAGGTGGGCGGAAGCTGCTGGCTTGCCGTCACCACCGGTCTGGAAGTGCAAACGGTGTATCCACCCTGGCATTGCCTCGCGTGCCTTGTCATATGTTCCTTATATCGAGCCCACTATGATTTTGGGTTTAAAGATCCGACCGTGTTAAGGTTCACCATCCCCTTAACGCTATTTTCTATATGATTATACTTTACTGATTAGACACTACTGTATATAGCGTATATTACTATACAATAAATAGTTTAACGGATCCTTAGAGGATGGACGGTCCCAAGCATCTTCTAAGTTACTTGTACCTTTACTACAGTTCACTTGAGTTGGTTTACATTGTATAAGTATGTATGTCCTGACTCGAGTGTTTGTAATTTTTATTTACGCTCGGGTCAGCCTGAGTATTCATAGATTTGGATCCCACTTTCTGGATATTGGAATCGCTGGAGATTTTCTGCTTATGTATTCTTATCTATTTTTGTTCGGTTGTTGTATTCAGCTTGTACTTGGCTATCATATTGAAACTTCTTTTGTACTTATTTTCTTCTGTTTTACCTTGTTAACTCTGATATATTTATATAGTAGCTTCATGACCTACTATCTCTTTTACTTCTGCTGCATTATTATATACTCTTTGTCTGTGATCTGTGATTTTATTTACTGTATATTCTGAGATTTGCCAAATTTTTATTTACAACGCGGTATTTTGAGCAATTCAGTTCCGGCATAAGTGTCGACCTATACACTTATAATGGATGCGAATGGATGAAAATATCGGGTCGTTACAAATCACTTCAGCCTTCCTAATCTTGATAAAATCTTCTTGTTTATTTTACTATATATTACAGCTGCCGCTTCCTTCTTCAATTCAAAAATTCTCCTATTTCTTTCATTCCATATCTCATAAATAAAAGTCTTCAATATAATCATAATAATTATTGTATTCGGTGTCTTCCACCTTGTTGCCTTGTATATATTATACCATTCAATTCTTGAACTTTTTCCTGGTTTGTGAAAATTTCCATTAGCTAGAAGCTTGAAGCAGATTTCATATGTATAATTGCACTCAAAAAATAAGTGTATATTTGTTTCAGGTTGATTATTACATAGTACACAGTCTTCATTATTTATTACTCCCAAGCAAGCTAATTTCTGCTTTGTATTTAATGCATTTGCCATTATTTTCCACAGCAGTAAATTTTCTTTTGCAGGAGAATTTTCCATCCATATTCTTGAAGCCCATGGAAAGTTTTCTACATTTTTATTGTCTAAAAGAGCTTTGTACACCTGTGATATTGTATGTTTCTTTCCCTTACTTGTCCAGAGCACTTTAAGCTTTGTAGATGGTAGAGTCAGAGAAGATAAGGATTGCTATAACTTTCTAACATGATTAGAACTACAATAAGGTAGGATAACTGATCCTTCAACAATATAGGAAGATACCTTTGCATTTAAAGGAATTTCAGTCTGCATTTTTAAAGAGTATGTTAGAAGTTCTTGAATAATTATACCAGTTCTTGCCCAAGGTATTAACCGGAATAATAGTTCACTATTCTCTAATGGATTACACTATATCATTGGTAGGAAGGTAGTTCTTAGATTTAGTATATTATTCCAACTCCAGCTGCTTAAATTAGGAATATTCATTGACCAAAAGTCTTTTTCTTTTATAAGATTCTATGTTACCCACTGTGTCCAAAGGTCTTCTTTCCTTGAAAGTATTTTGTCAAAATAAACTGAAATAGCTGCTATATTCCATAGTTTTAAATTTGTTATGCCAAGACCCCCTTTATTCTTTGGCAGCTAAATCTTCGTATAAGATATTGGAATGAGCTTTTTGGAAAAAGGATCACCATGCCATAGAAATCTATTCAAAGCACTTTTAATGATTGATATAAGTTTGTTTGGGAGAATATAATGTTTCATCCAGTAACTTTCCATTGCACTTGCAATACTCTGAATAATAACCATTCTACCTGCCTAAGTAAACTTTGTGTTTAGCCAGATAGATAATCTTTCAGTGATCTTTTCATATAGTGGAAGACAATCAGATTTGGTAATTCTTGCAGTAATAAGTGGCAATCCAAGTTATTTGGTATTATGGTGCATCTCCTTAAGTCCGGAATGAGCTATAATTTCTACTTTCAGACTATCACTTAGTCCTGCTATTCAGATATGAGATTTTTAAAATTTATCTTCAAACCAGTTATAGCATAAAATTGCTTCGGTACCTCAAGTATTATGGTAATATTTTTAATTGTAGGCTTGGTAAAGATAACTAGATCATTAGAAAATAATAGATGAGTTATAAGTGGGTCCTTGCATTTTGGATATAGCTCCAATTTCTCATAGTGTACTTGTTCAATTATCAATGAATTCAGGATTTCCATCACTATAATAAATAAGTAGATATTAGATCATCTTGACGTACTCCTTGTGTTCCTTTGAAAATCCTTTTGAACATCCATTTCTTAATATAGGGAAGTGAGTGGTTGATATACAAGTATATATCCAGGCCAACATTGGTTTTGGAAAATTCATTCTGGATAGAATTGCTATAATTGAGCTCTATGAAATAGTATCAAAAGCTTTTTGAATGTCAAGTTTCAACATACATTTAGGAGAAAATTTTCCAATTTCATATCCTCTTATAAGCTCTTGAGTTAACAAGATATTATCACTGATATTTCTTTGAGGCATAAATGCAACTTGATTGCTTGATATGATTGAAGGCAATACATTTTGTAATCTACTTGCTATTATCTTGGATAAATTTTTGTATAATACATTGCAACACGAAATTGGTCTAAACTCTACAACAATGACTGGGTTAGTACTTTTTGGCACTCGAGATATATTTGTAGCATTGACACCAATGGGTAATTTATTATGAGAGAAGAAATATTGGACTGCTTTGATTACATCTATTTTAATTACTTTCCATGAATTTTGATAGAAGAATGCATTAAAACCATCAGGTCCACCACTATATTAGGCCTTAAAGAAAAAACCGCCCTTTCGATCTCCTCAGGTGATACCTGTTGAATCAGTTTGCTAGCTTGTTCGTTATCCAAGAAAGGAGTTTGTATCTTATAGAGAGGGAGAAGATTTGGAATCATTGGATCAGGATTTGCTAATATAGAAGAGAAATAATTAATGAAAGCCTTAGTAACGGATTCATCATTATCCTGCGTTACTCCATTCAAATCAATTATATTCAAAATCCTTTCTCTGGATTGTTTTACTTCAATTGAATTATGATAGTATCTTGTATTTCTATCTCCTTGCTTATCATTAATTTCATGCAAAACTTCTTTTCTCATAGTAGCTTCAAATTCCAATGCCTCATGCAATGCAATTGATAATTCTGATTCTTGGCAAGCTAATATTGTGTTCATTGGATCATGTTGTAGTTGTTGTTGTATGTTATAAAGTTGCCTTCTTATTCCTTCAGATATTTTTGATCCATCACCAAAATTTTCTTTAGCCCAACTTTTAAGTTTTGCCTTCAACCTTTGTAGCTTTGTTTTAAAATATACATTGGATTTCCTAATATAACTTCCTGCCAAACTTGTAAAACAGTGCTATGGAATTTTTTGTGGTTAGTCCAAGATTTATAAAATTTAAATAAGGGATTTCTTCTTATAGAATTCTCTCCCCATGTTAATATAATTAGAGAGTGATCAGAAATGGAAGGAGTTAGGAATTTACATAGAAGATTTGGCCATAGATTTATAGAATGGATGTTTTGAAAAGCATGATCAAGCTTACAAAAAGTTCTTGGGCCATTTTTACTTTTATAATTCCAAGTAAATTCAGCACCAACATAAGTAATATGACCGAGAGATGTATTGATAAGAGCTTATTTCAAAGGAGTTATTTCTTTTATAGAAAGAGGAATACCTCCAGGTTTTTGATCAGAAGAAAACATACAATTAAAATCACCTAGTATTATCCAAGGTATATTAGGTTGAACAAGTGATGGGAGATTGGAAAGGAAAGATAGTCTTCTGTCTAAACTATTTTGAGCATAAACAAAAGAAATTAGAAAAGATGTATTTGAATGCAAGGAAATGGCATTAAAATGAATAATTTGATCATTTTCCATTAATTTTGACAGTTTGAAGATTGCTGAGTTACAGAGCACTAATATTCTTCCATATGGAGCACTTTGCAGATTATCCTCATATAACCAATTTGGTGTAATATACTTGCAGGCTTTTTCAGTCATTGACTTATTTAACTTTGTTTCACTTAAAGCAATAAGTTGAATTTTTTCATCTTTAATCAATTTCCTCACTTCAGTTTGCTTTGAGGATAAATGTCCTCCTCTAATATTCCAGTATGCAATATTGTTGTTCAATATCATAACATATTAGGTGAACGTAGGAGCGTAGGATGCTTTATAGTATGTCTATTTCCACTTGTTTGAATTGATGATCCTTTGATTGATAATGGAGACTCTTTATTATTTTTTGGCTGAATTTCTTCAATATTAAAGCTTTTACCATTATCGAGATCATCTACTGAATCAATGAGAGAAACTTTCTATTTTCCTCTTTATCCTTTTTTACTAACAGATAAAGTCTGTTCTACATATACTTCCTTTGAATTACATGGTGGTGGAGGTAATATTAAATGTGCAGGAGGAGCTATATTGATATATGGAGAAGTTTGCTCAGAGTTATCAACAAGTTGCTTTTCTTCAATAGAGTCTGAATTTGATTTTCTCTGAGTCATAGGGACTGTATTAATATCCTCATCACTTCCACTATTCAAGTTTGTGTCTGTAAAATTTTCTTGCTCTAATTGTTTATGTGATTCATTCCTACTTATAGGAAAATTAGTATTCATATCTTTCATGTCGTCTAAAGGTTTGCCATTTTGTGAAAATACATTTTCTTGTTTCTTGCAAAATTGGTATTTCTCATTTTCATTTGATTTCCCCCCTAAAATCTCATCATGTTGTGATATCTCTGTTGTAACAATTGTTTCCTTTACAGCTAAGCTATCACCGATCATATTATCTGCATCAGAACCATGACTTTTACTTGAAATAATAACTTCCTGAGAATTACCAGTCTTATAAGTAGAAGCCTTGTTTCCTTTTATTATTTCATTGTTAAATGATTCTTCACTTAAATCTGATAATGCCATAAATGCATTTGTACCAGTAATATTTCCCGCATAGCCCTTACCATCCAAATTCCTTTGCTCATTACTCAAATCTGTTGTTTTATTATCTAGACAAGACTCTACTTCTTTTAGAACTTTTTTATTTTGATCCAAATAGTTCGTCCCATTTTCTATTAGTATACTATTAGATTCCTCATTTCCATTACTACAACCCTTAATAGCTTCTTGTTCTTTTTCCTTCTTTCTCCAGACTTTCATGGTCTTTGCATTGTATTTTCCTAAATTGTGAGTCTTCATTTCTTTATCCTGTAAAATTTCCTGATCAACATTTTCACTGCAATCTGTTTCTCCATTATCACATTTAGAATTCATTCCTAATTGCTCAACCTTACTATTTCCAGCACAGCTCTTAGTTTCATGCCCAAACACTTTGCATTTGCAGCATATCTTAGGTTTCCAGTCATAGACAACCTAAACATATGGGCAGCTATCACCTAATTCATTAATTGCAATAAAATCAGGTAGTTCTTGTTCAGGATCAGATTGTAAAATATTCACTCTATATTGATCATTCGAGAAACTAAAATAAAAGTTCTCATTATCAGACTTAATATCTACTTCACCTTTCAATCTCCAAACCCTTCTCAAGTGCTTGGCTACAGTAAGATAAGATAAAGATCCATCCAAGAAAAATCCTACCAAATGATCACTCCAGTACTTAATTCCTTCTCTTTTAACTTCTTCAAGTAATGGTTTAGGTTTACCATCTTTTTTAATTTCAAATTGAATAGGAACAAAAATTCCAGAATTTCTTGGCTTTTTCTTGAATAGGGATGACCAATTATTGCCTATGTCAGAAAACCTTGAGATCTATATGTTATTAGTTTCCAATCTTTGATTCAGTTTGTCAGATAGAGATGGAAATGATTGCATATCTGAGATCAGAGAGGATTGATTCAAAGTAGGCAGACATGGTTGAGCAATAGATTTAGATGGTGATGAAAGAATTGATCGGATAAGAGGTGGAGAAGATGGACAAGAAGAAGTTGGAGGTAGGGGTATCGGGGTGCGGGAGGAGAAGGTGCAGGAATCAGAGGAGAGGGAGGAGGAGGTTCAGGAATCAAAGAAAGGGAGTCCGCCATTTTCTTGATTCAAAACTAAAGCATACTCATTTGACTTTTTATGTCTTTTTATCAGTTCTACACAAGTTTTTTGGTTAGTAGCTATAGGAATGAAGAGACTTGGAGTAGTGTATATATATGGAAGAACTTAGTATCATTTTGACGCTAGGAGATAACACATTCTGAGATATCCTTGTAGGAAATATGTACTCATAAACTTAGTGTAACAACCTGTATTTTCTGATTTTTTTAATTGTATATTTTAATTATTTGAATTTAATTTATAATTTAAAAACTTTATTTATTTTTATAAAATGGATAATTTTGTTATTTTAAATATAAAATAGATTTTTGATATGAATTAGAATTCCAAACATGACTAAATATAATATTTTCCAGAAAAGTGAATTTTGGTCAATATGGTCAAACTTTGACTTTTAAATTTAAAATTTAAAGTTTGAAAATTTGAATTTTATCTTTTATTATGAAAGTAAATAAAATTTTAATAATACTCGTTTCGTTGAAATCTGATTTATATTGTGAAAGTTATGCCCTTTTTACTATTGAATGAAATTTGCTGTATTTAACAAAATTGTTTATTTTAAATTATATAAATACTATTTATTTGGTCATGTAATGTTATAATTTATATTTATAAGGGTAAAATAACATGTTATGTATATATGTTGGTTTTAAAAACATTTTAAAAGTGTAATTGACATTTTCCAGTGTCAGTTGTATTTTGTTTACAATTTCTAGTTTCAATTAATTAAAGAAATTCTCTATTTATCTTTATATTTTTCTTAAGATCTTATTTTATTCACATTCCCACTTTATTTTTTTTCCTCATTTATTTTATTTAGTTAACTTTTATGTGTTTTAAAGTGAAATAGAAATTTTTCCAAAACTAGTGATATTCTATTTGTAAATTTTAAGTCCTGTTTTGAATTTTTAAACAATTTCTTTAGTTCTTTTTCTAATTTCTCTAAATTTTATTGTTTATTTCATTTTGAAAATATAAATGAATTATGTTATTTCAAATTTTTACTTTAGAATATTTTTAAAACAAAGTAGATATTTTTCTAAAGCTTGTGATGATTTAATTGTAAATTTTGAACCCTGTTTTGAATTTTAAGCAATTCCTTTAATTCTTTTTCTATTTTCCTAAATTTATTTATTTATTTTTATTTTATTTTGTTTTGTTTTAAGTTCTGTAATTCATTTACTTAATTTTATTTTGTTTATTTGATTAAATAGAAAAGGAAATTCTAAGAGACTTAACTTTAAAACTTGTGACCTTTCTTTTCCTAGGTCCTTTCATTTTCTTGACTTTTCAAGTGCTCTTGATGTTTTGGCCGTACTATCTTTTGTCATATCCGTGAGTTTCTCACTTTTAGTTCACGTGAAAAACTTATTTTTCACTTTACTTTCACGGCCAAAAGGATTTGGTAATGTCTCTTCTTCCTTTTTTCACTTTTTCTTTTTTTTTGCTTCTCTTTTCCTATGGTTTTTGCCTTGTTTTCACATGATGTTTGCTCGGCCTCCTCTCTATTGTCACGGCCACCACCTCCTACATCTCCTCTTTGTCACCATCGCCACCTACTCCTTCAGCCTTGACCATGGCCGAGACTCCATGATGTTAAAATCCACAAAAAAAATCCAACATTTGCCTTAAAACTATGCTAGTTTGAGCCATGTTGCTTCACCACTTCATTTTTCACCGCCACCGCCACCTTAGGCCGCCACCACCATCACTATCCAAACCCCTACTCACCACTCCAGCCCCTGACCAGACCCACACTCCACTGACCGAGACAAGCATCCCATGGCCGAGCCCATTTTGTTGACCAAAACAATGTTATTTGCCTAACAACTCTTCACCTTCTCAAGTGTAACTTCCTCCACCTTTATGCCTTGTGGCCATGCACTTCTAGGACCCTAACCCATGCATAAACATGTCCAAAGATGAGCTAATCAAACCCCTAGGCCATGCAAAATAATATAGAAAGCAAGGCAAAATGATGTGCATTCAAATTATTTTTCATTTCAAAGTTGTTCAAATTCAAAGGTGTTTTGAATTTATAATTTTGTTTGTATTATTTTGGGTTGTAACACAAGATCTATAGCTTGAATCTCGCTCTCCACTCGAATTCGTAGTCTGGTCATTGTGCTCTTGATTCCGTTTGTCATTTGTATTGCAATCTCCAGCACAAAGAGGTGAGTAAATCTCACACGACATTTCATGCTTATGCAATTGTGAAGCGACAACAATTGAATGTGTAGGATTATATATGATGTTATAACTGCCTGGATTATTTATATATGAGGTTAAACCTGTTAATTTACATGTCATCTCATCTGTTACTGATATATGTGTTAACTGTTCATTTATATCTGTTTATCACACTGCAAGTTCCCTGTAGATTAGAATCACCATGGGTTGAAATGATACATAACCAAACGGACTTTAGAATAGGGAAAAATCATTATGGGCTAAAATGATAGGCCTGAACGGTTTTTATATATATTATTTTACTTGGGACTGCGGGTTTGAAATGATAGAACCCAGATTTTTCTTTTTAAACTGTGGATTGAAACGATAAAAATCCGTATCACCTGACCTAGGTTAGAAAACTGTACACAGGCCCGTGGTTATTTTATAAAGTGTTTTTGAATATTTTTAAGTATTTCTAAATGTAAACTTATGATTATTTGATTTAAATAGAATTTAAAAATGTTTAAATAATGGATTTATGATTTTTCTACAAGTTAAAATGTTGAATAAATGACCAGTTAAATTGAATTTTTGAAATATAACTTAAGTTTGGAAATTTGGAAAATTTGGTTTTAAAATGATATTCAAGTTATATAGATAAATGGAAATTTAATTATATTTGGAAAATGGTACATATGATAACTTGACTTAAATTTGAATTTAAAGGATTTAATAAAGTGTTATTGATTTTCTAGCTATTTAAATGGTTAAATAAATGAATGCTTAAAGGGTGAAATTTTAAAATATAACTTGACTTGGAAACGTGAATTTGGTTTTAATTAAAGGTTTAAGTTAATTAAATAAATTGGAAATTTAGTTTAATTTGTGAAATGGTAATTCAAAAATGTAAGCGTTAATAAATTGTCAAGTGTAAAAATGGGAAAATTTACACTTGAATTTGTTAAGTGAAATTATTGAAAATTTGATTTAATTATAAGAAATTTATTTTATAAAAATCATATTTTAAAAGGTATGTTAATGAACATTTTTTAATGTTAAAAATATGATTTTTATAATGTTTAAATGGATTAAATTGAAGTTTATCATTTGCCGGAAATACTCTAAAATCTAGAAAATGCTTTTATAGCATTCAGAAATGCTATGGTTTCTGAAATGAACTAAAACTGAATAAAAGAGGCTATTACAGCAGTTCTGAAATGTTGTAGTATTTGAAGTAAACTAAAAGGCTAAAAACTTAATAAAGGGCTATTACAGCAGTTCTGTAAATGCTGTAGTTGCCTGCTGTCTTTGCTGAATTGAATTAAAACCCTTTATTTGAAATATGAAATATTACAGCATTTTTGGAAATGCTATTTTTGCTGTTTTAATCTAAATTTCAACTAAAATTGAGATTTAACACCAGTTTTTAAATGCTGTTTTTGCTGAATAAAAATGTTTTCAAATATAACTTATAACAACTTTTACTAAATGCTTTGAAAGGCTGAAATTTACAATGTTTATGCGTTTTAACTAACTAAATGAGCTCAGAATGGTTTGAAACTTTGGAAATTGAATATTTGATTTGAAAATATAATGACTCCACTTTTAAATGGTTTAAATGAGTTATTTTGATTTAAATATAAACTATTTAAAGGTGATTTGAAAGGATAAGAAATGAATGATATCTTTGAATTTTAAAAGTATTTAAAGTTAAATACCTGGATTTGAATTCAAATAATGATTTAATA
Source organism: Allium cepa (assembly GCA_030765085.1). Taxonomy (NCBI): domain Eukaryota; kingdom Viridiplantae; phylum Streptophyta; class Magnoliopsida; order Asparagales; family Amaryllidaceae; genus Allium; species Allium cepa. Next base: position 213,440,849 of record CM060934.1, read on the forward strand.
AATGAAGTATGAAAGAATAAGATATTTTATGATATCCTTGAATTTAAAAGGCATTTAAAGTTGAATATTTGGATTTGTATTCAAATGATGATTTGATAATAATGTTTTGAAAAGACATGATATTTGATATATTGAAATGATTTGAAATGAAGTTTTGAAAAGACATGATATTTGATATATTGGAATGATTTGAAATGAAGTTTTGAAAAGACATGATATTTGATATATTGAAATGATTTGAAATGAAGTTTTGAAAAGACATGATATTTTGATATATTGAAATGATTTGAAATGAAGTTTTGGAAAGATATGATATTTTGATATATTGAAATGATTTGAAATGAGTTTTGGAAAGTTAAGATATTTTGATATATTGAAATAGTTTGGAAATAATTTTGATCTTTATTTTGATAAAGATTTGAACTGGAAATGATATTTTATTTGAAGTATAAAATATATTTTTTTAAGTTATAACCATGGGTTATAATAACGATTGGTTGGCAAAGAGACCAGGATTGGATATGGGCATACTCTCTGTCGATACCGAAAATCACTTTGACAACCGTGTACGCGGTGGAGATTCCAGAATGAATTAAGATGGTGGTGACGTTCTTGAGGTATGTTTCGTAGACCCAACTCTCGTGAGTTGGCATATGGTGGGAAAAACAGGAGAGCTCTCGGGCTAAGTGAGGTCGCACCTTCGATCGGATGCATTTCTCCGATACCATTCTATTGCTTTTGTGATTGTTTGGGTGCCCCTCCGATTTTGGGAATGTGTTACGAGGTGGGCGTATGTGGTTGCTGTGTTACCACCAGCTCGAGTGTCATGATTGGTATATCTACCCTGGCTTGCTTTGTGTGCCATGTTACCTACCCTATCTAGACTTTACTGCGAATTTGGTTTTCTCCCGTAGCCCATGTGTTTCTTTTCGTAGTCTCCCGATCAGGAGATATGCAGATATTGGATGGACTACTGGGACTATTACATGTCAAGGGAAATATTGGGTCACTCCTTAATGCTATTTTAAAGTTAGTTTATTTTACTATAGACATTATTATAATAGCAAAATATTAATACATAGTAAATAGTTTAACGGATCCTTAGAGGATGGGCAGTCCCAAGCATCCTTTAAGTTACTTGTACTTTTACTACAGTTCACTTGAGTTGGTTTACATTGTATAACTACGTATGTCCTGACTCGAGTGTTTGTATTTTTATTTACGCTTGGGTCAGCCTAAGTTATTCACATATTTGGATTTTCACTTTCAGGAGATTTGAATCGCTGGAGATTATCTGCTTGTCTAGCTTTATCTATTTAAGTTCGGTTGTTCTATTTCAGCTCTTGTATTGGTGGACTTCTATGTATCTTGTTATTCTTCTATGTATCTTGTTATTCTTCTGTTGTATCTTATGTAACTCTGCTATATTTATATAGCAGCTTCAAGAACTACTATCTCTTTTACTTCCAATGCATTATTATTACTCTATGTCTGTGATATGTGATTATTTATTTACTGTATATTCTGAGATTTGCCAAATTTTATTTACAACGCGGTATTTTGAGCAATTCAAGTACGACATGTGCGGATGCAAATGGTTGAAAATACCGAGCGTTACATTTGGTATCAGAGCTTTGGCTTTGAGGAAAAACTTAGAATATATGGTAAATTTATTTACAGAATCACTTTCGTTCGAGTTTGAATCTTTTCCTCTTTGACTCGATTTCCTTCGAATTTTGGAATGTTCCCTGCGGTTCCAAAATCCATTTGTGTCCCTCATTATTCATCTTCTTTTGATTCTGGAGTATCCCATAACTCCGCTTCGAATGAACTTTATAATGAGTCGGCAGTCCCACCAATCTCAAATTTTCATTGTAAAGGGGGAAAACTCCTTTACAATCAGCATCGATTCACCAGAGACTTATATCTATCCCTGGTTTAGATGCTAATATCTTTTGTTATTCTGAACTCTATCTCTTGAGATCGAACGTAGATTTACCCCAGAAAATCCACATCGATCTTATTCTTTAAGTCACGGCTGACCCAGTTAAGCTTGCCACGATTTGTTTAAGCTTATCCATCTCCCTTTTTGTTCGTTAATCATCTTTTCTTTTGTTTCTAACTTATCTCCAACCATTTTTGAATTGTATTTGTAAATATATAATTAATGTTTTGTTTTATATTGTGTTGTTTGAGTTATTGATGTTGATTTGGGTTTCTGATCGATTCGTATGATCAACGCTATCGATAGGACTTCCAAAACACTTGAACAGAGAAAACTGACACAATATGGTTTTCCAAATTTAGTAATAAAACAAATTCTGTAACTATATTATAAATTTTTCTGGATTTTAATAAATTGGTGGTTAAGAAATAACATTTGATTTTTTTATGTATCATTTTCCTTGTTTTATACATAAATAATTGAACTATAAAACATGGTTACAAATTTGTTTGGAAATTTAAATGAGTTTAAACAAGAATTTGAGAATTCAATTTCCGATGGTTTCAAACCTTGTGTTTAAAGTTATAAAAGGATATATTATTTAAAGTATTTTCGAATAGAAATTTATTTCCAAAGAATTTTAAAGTTTTAACTTAGTCCTCTTCTCTTTGTCGTTGAAAAATAATTTCGATGATGACCGTGGCATCATCGATATTCATTTTCGAGTTTCGAGGTGAAGAGACCGTTCTGTAGTCTTGCTACGGCTTTGTTTTGGGAAATTTAATAGATTAGAATTTCTAAAATATGACTTGATTTATAATATATATAGAGATATGATTTAAATTTGATTTGACATATTATGTACATATATTTATTTATCTCTAAATGGTTTGAAAGGAATCGAAAATTTTATTCTTAAATTTTATTTTAAAGAATAATTTCAATTATAAAAAGATAATCAAATTTTTTGAATAAATGATTCAAACTTGAGATAATTGAATTAGAAAGTTTAATTTGTATAATACTCAATTGCATTCCAATATAACTTACCCTAATTTTTAGAAGTTAACAATGTAATTGGATAATATACATTATAAAAAGAGATCTTATAAATAAATTTGAGTGGTTATTATAAATGTTATACACTTAAATTTTAGTTATAAAAGATTAGCAGAGGTAAATAAAGTAAAAAGGGTAATGGAATAATTTACAATATAAAATAATGTTAAAGGAACTAAGAATAAATTAAAACAGTTATAATAAGTGTAAGTATATTTAACATAGGTGATAAAATATATTGAAAGGAATGAATTTAATTTTAATTAGGAATAAAGAAGAACTAAATTTATTGAATGTTATACATTAAAGATTTTTCAAACCCATGATTTCAGAAATTGTAAATTTAAGAAAATTGGATGATAAGATAATGAAATTTGAGATAGTTAAGCTTTATTTAATTTGTGTAAAATTAATTATCTATTTAAGTTGAAATTTCCCTGGTTTCAAACTAATTTCCTTATTTTGTTTTTAAAACTATCTTTTGGTTGTCCCTATTTTCCCTCATCTTGCTACAGACTGGTATAGGCATCTTTCTATAATCTTTCTGTTTATAAATCTTTCTATAATCTTTGATATCTTTGGTACTCATTTTGACTCTGAGCACTGCTTTCCATCCACAGACCGTCGGTCAAGCGGAAAGGGTGAATCAGATTCTAGAGGATCTTTTTCGTGCTTGTGTTTTGATTCTGGAGGATCTTGGGAAGATCATCTCCACCTTATCAAACTTACCTATAACCGCAGTTATCAGGTACAATTTCAATCTTCTTATCATCTTATCTTAATCCTATTCCACGCTATCTTTTTCTGTGCTTTCTCGCACCTCATTCCTTTTTGGGGATGAAAAGTTTTGAGTGGGGGAGAGTGTAACAACCCTGTATTTTCTGATTTTTTTTAAATTGTATATTTTAATTATTTGAATTGAATATCTAATTTAAAAGCTTTATTTATTTATATAAAATGGATAATTTTGTTATTTTAAATATAAAATTGATTTTTGATATGAATTAGAATTCCAAACATGACTAAATAGAATATTTTCCAGAAAGTGAATTTTGGTCAATATAGTCAAACTTTGACTTTTAAATTTAAAATTTGAAAGTTTGAAATTTTTAATTTTATCTTTTCTTATGAAAGTATATAAAAATTTTAGAATACTTCTTTTCGTTTCGTTGAAATCTGATTTATATTGTGAAAGTTATTCCCTTTTCACTATTGAATGAAATTTGCTATATTTAACAAAACTGTTTATTTTAAATTATATAAATAATATTTATTTGGTCATGTAATGTTCTAATTTATATTTATAGGGGTAAAATAACATGTTATGTATATATGTTGGTTTTAAAAACATTTTAAAAGTGTAATTGACATTTTCCAGTGTCAGTTGTATTTTGTTTACAATTTCTAATTTCCACTTTCAATTAATTAAAGAAATTCTCTATTTATCTTTATATTTTTCTTAAGAACTTATTTTATTCACAATCCCACTTTATTTTTTTCCTCATTTATTTTATTTATTTAACTTTTATGTGTTTTAAAGTGAAGCAGAAATTTTTCTAAAACTTGTGATATCCTATTTGTAAATTTTAAGTCATGTTTTGAATTTTTAAACAATTTCTTTAGTTCTTTTTCTAATTTCTATAAATTTAATTATTTATTTCATTTTGAAAATACAAATTAATTATGTTATTTCAAATTTTTACTTTAGAATATATTTAGAATGTAGTAGATATTTTTCTAAACCTTGTGATGATTTAATTATAAATTTTGAACCGTGTTTTGAATTTTAAGCAATTCCTTTAATTCTTTTTCTATTTTCCTAAATTTATTTTTTTTTTATTTTTTTTTTATTTTTTTTTTCAGTTCTGCATTTCATTTACTTAAGTTTACTTTGTTTTATTTAAATAAATAGAAAGGGAAATTCTAAGAGACTTAACTTTAAAACTTGTGACCTTTCTTTTCCTAGGTCCTTTCATTTTCTTGACTTTTCAAGTGCTCTTTATGTTTTGACCGTACTATCATTTGTCATAGCTGTGAGTTTCTCACTTTTAATTCACGTGAAAAACTTCTTTTTCACTTTATTTCACGGCCAAAAGGATTCGGTAATGGATCTTCTTCCTTTTTTCACTTTTTCTTTTTTTTCTTTTTTTTTCTTCTCTTTTCCTATGGTTTTTGCCTTGTTTTCTCATGATGTTTGCTTGGCATCCTCTCTATTGTCACGGCCACTACCTCCTACGTCTCCTCCTTATCACCATCACCACTTACTCCTTTAGCCTTGACCATGGCTGAGACCCCATGATGTTAAAATCCACAAAAATATCCAACCTATGCCTTAAAACTATGCTAGTTTGAGCCCTGTTGCTTCACCATTTCATTTTTCACCACCACCACCACCACCTTAGGCCGCCAGCACCATCACTATCCAGACCCCTACTCACCACTTCAGCCTCTGACCAGACCCACACTCCACTGATCGAGACAAACATCCCATGGCCAAGCCCATTTTGTTGACCAAAACAATGCTATTTGCCTAAAAACTCTTCACCTTCTCAAGTGTAACTTCCTCCACCTTTATGCCTTGTGGCCATGCACTTCTAGGACCCAACCCATGCATAAACATGTCCAAACCTGAGCTAATCAAACCCCTAGGCCGTGCAAAATAATATAGAAAGCAAGGCAAAAAGATGTGCATTCAAATTATTTTTCATTTCAAAGTTGTTCAAATTCAAAGGTGTTTTGAATTTATAATTTTGTTTGTATTGTTTTGGGTTGTACACAAGATCTATAGCTTGTATCTCGCTCTCCACTCGAATTCGTAGTCTGGTCATTGTGCTCTTGATTCCATTGTGTCATTTGTATTGCAATCTCCAGCACAAAGAGGTGAGTAAATCTCACACGACATTTCATGCTTATGCAATTGTGAAGCGACAACAATTGAATGTGTAGGATTATATATGATGTTATAACTGCCTGGATTATTTATATATGATGATAAACCTGTTAATTTACATGTCATCTCATCTGTTACTGATATATGTGTTAACCGTTCATTTATATCTGTTTATCACACTGCAAGTTCCCTATAGATTAGAATCACTATGGGTTGAAATAGTACATACCCAAACGGACTTTAGAATAGGGAAAAATCATTATGGGATAAAATGATAGGCCTGAATGGTTTTTATTTATTTTATTTTACTTGGGACTGCGGGTTTGAAATGATAGAACCCGGATTTTTCTTTTTAAACTGCGGATTGAAATGATAAATATCTGTATCACCTGACCTATGTTAGAAAACTATATGCCGACCCGTGGTTATTTTATAAAGTGTTTTTGAATAATTTTAAGTATTTTTAAATGTAAACTTATGATTATTTGATTTAAATAGAATTTAAAAATGTTTAAATAAAGGATTTATGATTTTTCTATAAGTTGAAATGTTGAATAAATGACCAGTTAAATTGAATTTTTGAAATATAACTTAAGTTTGGAAATTTGAAAATTTTGGTTTTAAAATGATATTCAAGTTATATAGATAAATGGAAATTTAATTATATTTGGAAAATGGTACATCTGATAACTTGACTTAAATTCGAATTTAAATGATTTAATAAAGTGTTATTGATTTTCTATGTATTTAAATAGTTAAATAAATGAATGCTTAAAGGGTGAAATTTTAAAATATAACTTGATTTGGAAATGAGAATTTGGTTTTAATTAAAGGTTTAAGTTAATTAAATAAATTGAAAATTTAGTTTAATTTGTGAAATGGTAATTCAAAAATGTAAGCGTTAAAAAATTGTCAAATGGGAAAATGGGAAAATTTACACTTGAATTTATTAAGTGAAATTATTTAAAATTTGATTTAATTATAAGAAATTTATTTTATAAAAATCATATGTTAAAAGGTATGTTAATGAACATTTTTGAATGTTAAAATATGATTTTTATAACGTTTAAATGGTTTGAATTGAAGTTTATCATTTGCCGGAAATACACAAAAATCTAGAAAATACTTTTATAGCATTCAGAAATGCTATGGTTTCTGAAATGAACTAAAACTGAATAAATGAGGCTATTACAGCTGTTCTGAAATGTTGTAGTAGCCGAAGTAAACTAAATGCTAAAAACTTTATAAAGGGCTATTACAGCAGTTCTGCAGATGTTGTAGTTGCCTGCTGTCTTTGCTGAATTGAATTAAAACCCTTTATTTGAAATGTGAGCTATTACAACATTTCTGGAAATGCTATCTTTGCTGTTTTAATCTAAATTTCAACTAAAATTGAGATTTAAGACCAGTTTTTAAATGTTGTCTTTGCTGAATAAAAATGTTTTCAAATATAACTTATAACAGTTTTTTCTTAATGCGGTGAAAGGCTGAAATTTTCAATGTTTATGGGTTTTAACTAAGCACATGAGCTCGGAATGGTTTGAAACTTTGGAAATTGAATATTTGATTTGAAAATATAATGACTTCACTTTTAAATGGTTTAAATGAGTTATTTTGATTTTATATAAACTATTTAAAGGTGATTTGAAAGGATAAGAAATGAATGCTATCTTGGAATTTTAAAAGTATTTAAAGTTAAATACCTGGATTTGAATACAAATTATGATTTAATAAATGAAGTATGAAAGAATATGATATTTTATGATTTCCTTGAATTTGAAAGGTATTTAAAGTTGAATATTCGGATTTGTATTCAAATGATGATTTGATAATAATGTTTTGAAAAGACATGATATTTGATATATTGAAATGATTTGAAATGAAGTTTTGAAAAGACATGATATTTGGTATATTGAAATGATTTGAAATGAAGTTTTGAAAAGACATGATATTTGATATATTGAAATGATTTGAAATGAAGTTTTGAAAAGACATGATATTTTGATATATTGAAATGATTTGAAATGAAGTTTTGGAAAGATATGATATTTTGATATATTGAAATGATTTGAAATGAGTTGTGGAAAGATATGATATTTTGATATATTGAAATGGTTTGGAAATGATTTGATCTTTATTTTGATAAAGATTTGAAGTGGAAATGATATTTTATTTTGAAGTATAAAATATATTTTTTAAAGTTATAACCACGGATTATAATAACGATTGGTTGGCCAAGAGACTGGGATCGGATATGGGCATACTCTCTGTTGATACCGAAAACCACTTTGACAACCGTGTACACGGTGGAGATTCCAGAATGAAGTAGGATGGTGGTGACGTTCTTGAGGTATGTTACGTAGACCCAACTCCCGTGAGTTGGCATAAGGTGGCAAAAACAGGAGCGGTCCTAAGCCAAGTGAGGTAGCACCTTCGATCGGACGCATTTCTTCGGTACCATTCTATTACTTTTGTGATTGTATGGGCGCCCCTCCAATTTTGGGAATGTGTTCCGAGGTGGGCGCATGTGGCTGCTGCGTTACCACCACCCGAGCATCGTAATTGGTATATCTACCCTGGCATTGCCTTGTGTGCCATGTCACCTACCCTATCGAGACTTTATTGCGAATTTGGTTTTCTCCCGTAGCCCATGCGTATCTTCTCGTAGTCTTCCGATCAGGAGATATTCAGATATTTGATGGACTACTGGGACTATTACGTGTTAAGGGAAATATTGGGTCACTCCTTACTATTTTAAAGTAAGTTTATTTTACTATAGACATTATTATAATAGCGAAATATTAATACATAGTAAATAGTTTAACGGATCCTTAGAGGATGGGCGGTCCTAAGCATCCTTTAAGTTACTTGTACTTTTACTGCAGTTCACTTGAGTTGGTTTACATTGTATAACTATGTATGTCCTGACTCGAGTGTTTGTATTTTTATTTACGCTCGGGTCAGCCTGAGTTATTAACAGATTTGGATTTCCACTTTCTGGAGATTTGATCTGGAGATTTGAATCGCTGGAGATTATCTGCTTGTCTAGCTTTATCTATTTCAGTTTGGTTGTTCTATTTCAGCTCTTGTATTATTGGACTTCTATGTATCTTGTTATTCTTCTATGTATCTTGTTATTCTTCTGTTGTATCTTTTGTAACTTTGATATATTTATATAGTAGCTTCATGAACTACTGTCTCTTTTACTTCCGCTGCATTATTATTACTCTGTGTCTGTGATCTGTGATTATTTATTTACTATATATTCTGAGATTTGCCAATTTTATTTACAGCGCGATATTTTGAGCAATTCAAGTCCGACATGTGCGGATGCGAATGGTTGAAAATACCGGGCGTTACACTTAGCATTTTCCACAACTTAAGAATTTGGCATGCTAGCTGTATTGAATGTATATGGAGGAGAAAGTGTGTGACTTTGCAATTAAGACTCTTTAATTAAGCAAGGAGAAAATATTATGGTAACTGTAACTGACACCGACTTACAATTTCTATGCTTTTTAACTAAGTTCAGTTGCAAAATATTTCTACTTAATTTAGAATGATTAAATCAAGTTAGAAAGGTGTAAATGTAAAATATTATGTCAAATTTATGAAATCATTTGGTAAATGGAGTAAACTCACTTGTCATTAGCAGACTATTTCCTAGTGCGTCATCATCATTATCTTTATTTATAATAAGACCATCAAATCAATTTCTAAAGATAAAATTGTAAAAGAATTCACCTCCTCTAAAGCATAGATTATAATGGTAGTTTACATATTCTTGGTTTATTTTGGTGTCCGTTTATAGAGAGAAATTTCGTTTGGATCTAATAGGCTAAAAAACAATAATTAACATGGTGATGTAAGGCCTTACACCTTAGTATTATTTGTCTATTACTGAGGTGACAGTTTTTAGTCTCTGTAAAGACTAAAATGTTGATGTCATGTTCTGAAGAGTACTTTGATTCTAGCTAGTATGCCTCAACTTGTCAAAGTAACTAAGTTGTATGTAGTTTTAATAACATAAGATTGCAAAAAAAATTGTCAGCAGCAATGTGTATCCATGCATCCAAGACAAAAAAACAATTGATTAACTCTGAACCTACATCTGAGTTATAATGCAATAAAACCTTTAGAGTGTGGTTTTAGAGGTATGGCATCAAATCCTCGAATCATCGATTATTAGTTGTTTTTTCTTTAAAATAATCCATATGTTTTACACATGAGGGGGAATTCTAAGCTATTAGCTTTTTTACTTCTCATAATTATTTCAGTTTAAAATTGTTGCATGTTTGTAGGATCAAGTAGGGCAACAGTTCTAGGCTCACGGTTAGGAAGGAAATTATTTTAACTTTTAATATAAAAGAAGATATAATGCATGTCCATATAAATGTTAATACAAACTGAGGGATCTTTGCATAAGAATAGTTTTAATTTATATAACTGGGAATGCCTCTTTCAAGTTTAAATAAAAGTATGTCTACTCCAGACTTCAAAGTGGTGCAATGGATCAAATACTGAAACAAAATCAATGTGCTTCCATGCCGTTGTTGCATGTAACTTGTATCTTAGTTAAATATAGATTATCATGATGACAACTTCAGAAAAGTAAAGTGATTCCTGTAATTACTATCATAAATTTTACCATGTTAATGGTTGCTATGAGTCAATTTCAAAAAATATGCTAGGTTTTTTTCAACTTTGTTTGTTAGATTGATTGCAAGGCATTTCACTTTAGTTTAACTACACCTACTTCAATCGTTTAACTGTTTTCTAAGGATTTTATTTTAAACATGTTTGAATATGATGTTGTTTACATTAGATGTAATTAATGTCGGGGAAGCATGAGTAATATAGGTTTAGTAAAACAGAAAACTAAGTAGGGAAGATAATATACAAATACAACACTCCAAATTGTAAACCCTACATAACAAGTAAGCGCCTATTTTCGCAGGCTGGATTTAGATGATGAGGAGTAACCAAATGTGCCTATTTTTTAACAAATGGGATGCATTTGGAGGGCTTCCAAAAGCATATAAGTTAGATAAAGATCGAAAGCGAAGAATATAGAGGAAAAGATTAAGCTCAAAACTGATAATGTCAAAAATACGATGATAGGAGAGATTTTATAAAAAATAAAATGGACTCAAAGTTTAAGGTAAATAAAAATAAATTTTCAATTGTATATATACTAATAATAATAATAATTAACCACTGGATTATATATTTTCATCTTAAGAACAAAGTGATCAAATTCAAAAGGAGAGTAGTGATCATGTTTCCATTTTTAAGGCTCAAATTTGGATTAAATCCCACACTCGAAAAAATGACGAACCAGTGAACACAAGTTTGCCGAAGATACTATTATAAGACACTTCAGTATTTATAAAAATAACACAATATTATCTTTCTAATATTTGTTGGCATTTTTCTATTACTTATAAATTTGTAAACAAAATGTTAACTTTTGTAGGAAAAGGTTAAAAAAATTGAAAGTGAATCGCAATCAAACTCAACAAGTAGTTCGTTGAGAGAAGATGCTCTTTTCCAAGTGTTGGGACAGGATAGACCTAGACGACAGTGAGCAATGGGATGAAGTTAGCAATGGGAAGAGGTTAGCCATGAATAATTTGTAAATTTGTTAAAATCTTTCACATTGAAGCAATTTAAATAATTTGTGTTAATATCATTTTGGTGAATAAATTGTGTGAACAATATTTTGTTAAATTGCTTCAACAAATCAGTTTAGTAAAAATTGTATATTTGAAAAACGATAATATTTTAGAAGTAATCTCTTTTTCACTTAATTTACAAAGGTGATGCTTCAAATATGGTATCGGTAAACCTCTAACGTGAAAAAAAATCAAACAAAAAGAAACTGATACTTCAATTTAACATTCTTCGGTTCACATTTTTACAGGTTATGGACGAAAATATTTTAGAAAGTAATAATAATTTCAGTTTAAATATAATAAAATGTCAGTCTATTTTATCCAAAACATTGAGAAAATAAAATGTCTCTAAAGGTTCAAATCTTGATTTCTCTTGGCTGCCAACTTCTATTCCATTTCTCTTGGCGTTCTTGATCCTATCGAGCTGCCTCTATTGATCGTTAACATCAGTAAGCAAAGTATTTTTGTTGCTTCATCTTGATTCTTTTCATTGCATGGGCATTTCAACTAAATGGTCTTAATCTACATGATTTATAGACATGATCCATTGTCCACCCATTCGGCATCATATAGAAAAACAAGTAATTTTTCTATAGTGAAACTAAAAATAATGTTCTAAACTTATACGATATCTCAAAAGATAAAGAATGATTCCTGAATAAAGTTTTAGTAGATAGTAATCTAGTATGTAAATCTACTAGTACGTGCCTGTAATACTGCATACTTAGTTCAATGAAAATTATTAACATAACAATGAATAATATATTTGGTATATGCACCAAACAATAATTTGAGAGGATGTCAGGCAAATATCTAATCATGTTCATCTGAAATATATTGGATTGGATAATAGTAGAAATAACATTAAGAAGCTTAATGCATATTCATGCATATTCATAAAGTTTGACATCATTTGAAAGTGAAGTATTAACCATTATTTAGGTATCTTTTTTGTCCCTGAAATGAAGATGTTAATAATGCTCTGAATATGAAAAAAAAATGTGACCATAATATACATATACTTTTAGCGAATTAGTAAGCTATTGTTTAATGTAGGTTAATTCAGCATATTTTAATCAATGGAAAGAATTCTTTTTACATAGTATAAACCTAAACAGGAGGCAAGTGACCTATAATACACCTTGTATGCTCTCAATATAAAGAGTTCACATTCAATAATGACGCATCCTTCTCACCGAGGCAAGCAAGTATTCTTACTATCATTAGGGCAATTTCTTCATAATTTTGCTACAACATATAAATTATTAATCGCAATGCCAGGTCTACCTATTATGATGTGAAGCCTATACTGCAGTGCTACGTTAGTTCATCAAAAGCTTAAATCTATCTAAAAGCTGAGCAATGGAAAAGGAAACAGGTTATATTTTTTTATTGTTGAAGACAAAAGGCAAGTTTGTACATGTTCGCACATACTTTGTGCCCAGTTAACATGGTTAACTATTAAACATGCTATTAGTAAATTAATTATTGAATTTCCCCTCAAAAATTACTCCACTGACCAAAAAAATTAGAAAAAATTATGACCTGTTCGAAATTGGCTAAAGATGTATAATTTTGCAATTTTAATCTCCCCATCAAATTTTAAATCAACATCATTTTTCTCTTCTTAATTAATCAATTCTTATTCAATAATCTTATTGCATTCATCTACGTTTGAAAGGCGTTAACTTTGGAATTTCGAATTTGTAGTTTGTTTTGAGTGGTAAAGTATAAATCCTTTTTACTACATTTTTTTCAAGCATATAGTTTAATCTGTTGAGAATTCTTTTATATTCATTTTGAATGTTATACATAATGATACAATATGCATTGTAAAGATTTTTACATCAAAAAGGCAATATTAAAGCTTGTACCAGTTTATATGGACGTTGTCCTATTTTTCTAAAATGATAAAATCTTTGACCTTGTGACTACTGACCATTTATAATTTATTTTTTCATGTATATTTATGTCTGTTTAGAATTTCACGATTATAAACTAAACAAAAAATGCAAAACATGGTTTATTTAGCTAAATGCATTAACAAGCCATATTCTAACAATTAATAACTATCCTTTGAAATTAGCATGTTACAGGTTTATTTCTTTGCCCTAGATATGCTTGTTATAGTTCGCGGTAGAATACTTGGTGTCCATTTACATAGTTATCAAAAGATGTGGTAGAGCTTTTAAGCAAGCAAAGACTAAAATCTAAGTTTGGTTAGATTATGGACAAAGTATGTACCAATTACTTTGTGAATGTTTGACATAACAATTACCAACATCTAGATTGCTTATTTGATTATTGCAGATGTTAGAGAGAAAATATCAAAAGCAAAGCAAGATGAACTCAACTGTTTGACTGGCCTATATGTAAGTTGTTGATGCAAATATGTATGAAATATATGCATGAATATTAGAAAAGTTGCTTGAACGATATGTATGAAATACTATGTATGGATATGGGAAAAATTGTTTGAATGATATGTATGAACAACTGTATGAATATGCCAAAAGTTTTTTGAATATGTATGCATGGAATATTGTGCTTTAATTAACTTACTTTTTGTCGGCGAAAATCTTTTATATTTACATGCAAAGAAGAATGGGTAAATAGATATTATATATGGTAAAAAACTCAAACAACGATAGATAAGACCTATAAATTAATACTACATTTAATAGCGTTTAAAAAAGGTTGCGTTTAAAAAACGCTATAGAAAGTAACCATAGGAATATAGATGACAAACGCTATACTATAGCTAAATAAAATGCTATAAAATATGCAAAAATAAAGAATGCTATAGAAATGTGCAATTAAACGTTATAGAAAGTAAGCATTAGATATTATTTCCTATAGTGTTTTCGCTTAATAGCATTGAGAAAACGCTGTAGAAAACTTATTTTCCATAGCGCTTCTGTTCGCTATTTATCGTTTATGGTCTACCATATCATGTCGTTCCACAATATTCTTTGAAATGCTATGGTAATGTATAATGGCGTTTTTTAAACGCTAAGAAAGCCCTAGTTTGTTGTAGTGTTATATAGTTTATCAAATATATCCAGCAATTACTCATAAGCGTAAATTGAAAGAGAGAAACCTTCCGTTTCTTTCTCCAAAAGTTATATAATTCAAAGAAGGAAACTTTTCATTTCCTTCTCTTAACTCATTCAATTAGTGAGAGGATACTTTATTTATATGGAGAGAGGAACCTTCATTTCTCTCTCTTTAATTAAATCGACTGATTATTCGAATGTCATTAATTAGCAACATATACATGGTATACATGTAAGTATAACCATATATATTGTAGTGTAAGTTGTGTAAGTGCAATAAATGATAAGTGCTATCAATTGATGATATGGTGTTGACATATAGATAGAAATAAATGGATAACTGATCACACAAAGAAAAAAAAGAAAAGAAAATAAAGGGTAACAAAATGATTAATTCAACTTCCATTTGCTCTTACGGTATACCCCTAACTCTATTAATCCCCCACTTGCAATTGGGATCAATTATGGAATCTTATATCAACTTATCCGATCAGTTTCCTCAAAATCATTAACCAGTCGTTAGTAAATGGGTATGCTATTATGTTTCAATTATCTACTCTATCAAATAACTCTCTTCAATGGTGATAAACTATTTTATCATATGGAACAATTTAGAGTATATCTGTTGACTTCTAGTGAGCTCTAGGTTCTTTTACAAACTATACCGCGATATTGTTATCATATAGCAACATAATGGGATTCTCAACATTTGGAATCACCCTCAGCTCGATTGTAAATTTGTGCACTTATATTCATATACATTGCTTTTATTGTGGCGTTATTCATGGCGATGTACTTAGCCTTTTTCATTGAATCCATCAGAATCTTTCAATTGGAACATTTGCAATGCAATGATTCTTAACTTGAATTTATCAGTGGCATATTATACTTAGTATCACTTATGAAGTTTGAGTTTGAACACCCCTTCACAAGGAGTTTATTGTTTCTGTAAATAATTCTCTAGTATTTCTACATGAGAACGCTTCAAACAACTATATCATAAATCACGATATTGTAGGTAACATAACATGCATGATAATTCCTATTGCAAATACATAAGGAATCCTTCTTACATATTCATTTTAAACATTTTAATAAGATGTCCTCGAATATCATTTTGGGACATTCCTAATATCTTTTATTCTTTCTATAAAAGACATCATTTACAAATCCAACACTGAGTATTAAAACAAATAAAACTAATTTAACACAAGTACATCGTTAACAATCAACAGTATGTTGTTTACTTATGATTTAGAAATATCAATGTACATTTAAACGCTCTTTCTTATGGACACACACTTCCTAGGCATTTTGATCGATAATCAAAATAATTGATATTCTTAAAATTCGTTCAATTTGATGCTTGTCGAACGACATTTTCATATCTGTCTTGGATGATATCCAAAAGCACACAAACTCAATATCACTCCCAATAACTTTGAGATACTTTGGTTATTATGTCTAAATAGTTAACTTTAAATCCTCATTCAAAATTTTCCATTTCAACACATATATACCAAAATCCAAACTCATACTAGGCGATGATTCTGTGAGTAAATATGAATTAAATTGAGTACGTTGAATAATGACTCTATTATGCTAATTTCAACAGTTGAAATTTTCAAGGTTGTTCTTATCAACGTTGCTCATCAAAATTCCAATTGCATTAGTCACCTAAAGACACAATCACGGCCGATAGATCACATCCCTTCGAATATGACTACCAAAATCGTATTTTGATTATGTACTTAGAATTTTTTTTGGATTTGTTCATCATACCATATCATAGAGTTAGTACTCTTAATGGTTTAATTAAATAACCGAGAATTATATATTTTCGACATTGATAAGAAACCCATAGTTTCTCTTCAATATGGGAGAATACATGTTAGACACTCTAATACGATGTGTTCATTTGGGTTGGCTAATTTCATTTCATCTCATGCAATCAGTTTTATCTTTGGATTGTATCCTTTTACTACCAATAATTTCTCAAATAAATTCCTTCACTATGAAGTTGGTATTTCTTGAAACAAAAATTATTCCTTAGTGCAACGGAATTGGTATTCATAAACTTTTATGAATTTCCTAATAAAACTGATTTGTTTCTAGTTTACAAAACTTTTGTTCAAAATATAAACATGTCATTTAACGGTTGATTTTCCCAAAATCTTTTTTAGTTGATTCATTTATGATCCCTCATGAACTATTTTGTGTAGACTTTAGATTCGCAAAACTTGCCAACTCCTTAGACTAGGATATGTTGGGATTTATTATAAACCCTTATCTTATATGATTTTGTGAACTATTTTTTAGATGAAATAATATTAGCCTTGTGTCCTACTCTTTAGTTTATGACCTTATAGAAAGAAATTAACTCAACTTCACTAATCATTAATCGTGTTTTGTCCAACAAAGTTTGATTACTCCTTATCGATACATCAATATGTATCACATGGAGGAGCGATTTTGGGATTGAATCTTTATTCATTTCTCGATACATTTGGAACTCTTTCCAATATACTCACATATTCGGTCAAATCGAATCATTTTATTTTATTGCACGTTATTTTATTTACTTTCATTTTATACTTTATGATCTTATTGTAGACATACCACATATGTATCTGTTAACCCAAAAAATGGATCAACACCCTAGATTAAGTGTGAAAACACCAGTGCAGATAATCAGCAGCATAAATTTCAGATAAACAACAAATAAACAGCAGAAGTAAGAAAAGTGTCCCAAATTTTTTATAGTGGTTCGGCTAACTATGGCCTACGTCCACTTTAATCAATCTTTATCATGATTATATGAGTTTAATCTCTCTGGAGATCAGCTAGTTAGTCCTTAGATCTAAGTTACAATGAGTTAGCATAAGTCACAAGTTCAAGGGTTAACTGGAGAATCACAGTAACCCCCTGATGACTGTTGTGAGGGAGAAGAAAGTTGAAGAAGCGAAGGAATTCCAGTAAAGTAATGGAAGTTGTCTCCTAGAAGAAAGATCTATCTCTAGTTGCAGGTAGGTGAGTATGTATAGGGAAGTTTAGCGAGTATTAGGTCAGTAGGTAGAAGAGTCCAGTTGCTACACTAAGTCATCACCAAAAATTTCAAATCAATTTGAGTCATTTCTATGGATTGTTAGCTACCCATAGGGGATGGATCGCTAGCTATCCATCAACTTTGCATAATTTTCTACCAGAAGCATTTACTTACTGCGATGAAGGAGCTTAAAATTTTTGAGGGAAATCCGACCTATCTTGATGGATCGCTTACTATCCATAGGGGATGGATCGCTAGCTATCCATAGGAGATGGATCGCTAGCTATCTATCCGCTTAGCATATTTTTGTGTGATCTTTTTTAAGTTGTCCTCCTATTTTCTATTTAAGTGCCTTGTCCAAATATCAAGTCATTTGGAGTTAGTTTGATCATCTGTCTTCATGGGTCATCTAGTCCAGAAGAATCATCCATAACTCGCACAAACCATAATGGAATCAAACGAAACTTTGAAGGAACACTATAGTGGGTGTCAGGGACCCACCTTAAAATTTTGAGGTGGTGGGACTCAATTTATATGGATCGTTAGCGATCCATATAAATGGATCGCTAGTGGTCCATCATATCAACTTAAAATGACTCTAATTTTTTGGTATGCCTTTTCCTATATTTTCTAAATGTTTACTCAAAATTTGAAGTCAATTCGGCTTCGTATGAGTTATGTAGGTCTATTTTAAATTAGCTAATTCTGGCCAAACAGCTTGAATCAGACGAGTCTTCACTTCTTGAACTAGACTGCTTGACATGCTACGATACTTGGAAAGTGTGCTTAGAAATGGTAATGAACTATGATGCAAGAGGTTTAGAGGGTCCATGAGCAAGCCTTATAGATCGCCAGTGATCCATACTACATACGTATCAAATACACATGTCCATCTCGGCGATAAATTATCAATGAATATAACCAAGTATGTGGAACCCATTTGATATTAATAGACTTGCGATTGCATACATTACATGTATCAATCCAAAGAGTTTACCAACTCTTATGATGCTCCTACTAAATGGGTGCATAGCCCTTAATTGTTTGAGATATAATTAGCCAGTATCCTACAATTCATAACCATATAATCAAAATTATTTTCTAAAACTACAGCTTAGTCTATAATTCCAAAATAATTGTAAATGATTTTAGATACTTCATTGTTTTCCAATGAATCATTTTGTTATGAAAACAAATACAACATTATAGTTTTATTCCATAATGAATATTCATATTATTCACGTTGAAATATAGCTATATCTATTTTTCAGTCGATACTAGGAAATAATCATTATTTCATAATTAAGAAATAATGTTTGCTATGTTTTACAAAAGCAATTTTCGTAACTTGATTCCAATAGTGTTATATGGCATGCTCCCACTATTGCCACTATCACTGTACTAACGTACCAAAAATGAAGGTCCATCATCCATTTAATATAGACTGTTTGTTTCATATATTGCAACAATTTTACAATGGAGAGTTCTTTGATTAAATATCTTAAACACATAGAAATAAATCTAGTAGACAATGATTTTCTATATAAAACTACATTTTGAAATAGAGATAATTTTTCTTATTCCATTGTTAAGTATCATATCATTATTATTACAATTCTCGTTTTCGATGTTTCTTTATGAAGTTGAAGTGACCGTTCATTCTCTTCATCCCTACGTATCTTAAGTAACATTTACACTTATACATTCATTTTTCTTTCTAAATGGTCAAACATTCAAAAGAAAACCCTTACAACAATATCATAATGAACTCTTTACAAAAGCACATTCGATTATCCTTACCATTTAAAGAAACCAAATTTGTTTCACTTTATGTAAACCGATCAAATTAACATTTCAACGACCAAGTCTGTAGATTTATATTGTAGTTTTGGACTTATCTTACATATACACAATATGATCTTTTATGTAATCAATAAAATTGAATACTCGATCTCATAGTACTATGTATTTGCTTATTTTGAATGAACTAATTTTATCAATTTATCGTACATTACGAATGGTGATTTTTTCACCATATAACATTTATATGTGATAATATGTAGATCAAATATCCATAATCTTGTATTGCTTTTAGAGTTCGAAACTCATAGAATCGAATACATGATCCTGACCAAATAAACATGTAAGCGGCCAAATTACAAACGTAATAAGTAGTTGTAAAATTAGGAACTTGCATGGGTATAAAAATATTAATATTCACTAGGAATTTAAAGTGAGTATATGTTATATTTCTATTTATCGATTTTCATTTTTTTTCATTTGTATATATTAATTTATAAACGTTTTATCAATCATATTAAATGCACAAATTTATCATAGTAAATAATCATTGCATTATTTAGCATATGTTCTTACAGTATTAGAAAGGTTAAATGTTACCACTTCATTTTTCTAATAAGGCTCCCACTAGTCCTCTATGTTTCGCCAAAACCTAAGATGAAACATAGATGTTTTTCTACTTCACTAGTAAGTGTTAGGACTTGTTTGTTTTGGAATTCTGACCTTAAGTCTGCCCAACAAATCACATCTCCACAAATGATGTATAACTCCTTATTGATTGTTTCGTATATAATTCCAAAACTTTTGGTACTTTTTCTTGATCTCATTTCAACCTTGAGTCTGCTCAATAAATCGAAATGAAATTATTCACTGTACTTACAATATCTCAACAGCCTAAGTATAGTACATGTACCTTGAGTTTGCTTAACAAATACATATAGTAGTCTTATCTCGTCTATTCAAAATATTAATAATACAACACATGACATCCTCAGCTTGAATCTGCTCAACAACTAAGGATTATGCAAGTATTTTATTAGTATATATATGGTAGAGGACAATATTATATTGATTGGTATCGACTTATGGAATAATGTATTTCTTATCAAATACCATTGTGATTCAAGTGTCAAACACATCAGAAATCACGATATACGTACATTTACATATGTATTTACCCATTAAGCCTATTTGGGTTTCTTTAACATTCCACCTTTAGTTTATACATTCATATCATATAAGTTTTTTTATTATATAACTTTTATATTTCATATTACTTATATAATAGTCTTATGTATAATATTTTAATAAATAAATCTTATTTAATTAATATTTATCAATTAGCTCTTCAGTTAATTTTTATCAGTGTTCTAATACAACATTTATATTGGACATGTCTACTATAACTATTATAGTATAACACATATATCTCATATATGTATATTCATTTTTCATCAGTTAACCTTTAGTCCATTTGTTCAGTCAATCTACCGTTAATTAGTTTACTTAATTATTTAACCATTTATTAATTTATTTAATTAAATAATTTTTATTAAATTATATTAATTTCAAGATTTATTTACGTACATACATGTATACTTATGTTATCTTAGACATTTTAAAATAACATAACATATCGATATGTATATATATATAATACATGCATATAAGTATTAATTAATTAATTTGTTTAGTTAATTTATTTTATTAATCTTATTAATAAATTTTAAATTTTAAATTTAATATTTAAATAGTTTTAAACATTTTTAAATTTTGATTACCTTTTCAAACATTTTGAAAATTTATGTTATATTATAACCTTTTATTATAAAAATGATTTTATTTTAAATTTAACTTTTAAATTTAAAATATTGTCTAAGTTTTCAAAACTATTTTGAAAAATATCCCAAGGCCCAATTCAAATTGGGTCATTTCTATCAGAGGCAACCTTTGGGTTCACTTCACCTTTCAGGCCAGGCTGGTAGCCAGGTAGGACATCGTAATAGCTTACCCAATTCTAATCCTAGACATTACCTTTTCAGACATCGTACTAAGTGGGCAAGCTTAATTAGTTTGCCCTAACATGACTATTTTAGACCCATAAGCTATTAGGCCTTGATACCATAGTTGGAACTTGCTAGCCCGCAGCGGAAGAAATGCGTGAATTTCAAAATTTACCATTTTGAATCTTTTGGGCCTACGAAGTCTAAAAGTATATTAGATCCAATCTAATAAAGTTTTTAGATGAAATCTTATTTTATTTAAAAATTGATTGAAAGAAGTATTTAAGTAATTTAAAATTAAATATATAATGTGTCAAATACACCTAATATTGACTCATAAGTGTAAATTTAGAGAAAGAAACCTTTCGTTTCTTTCTCCAAAAGTTCGTAATTTAGAGGCGGAAATTTATCATTTCCTTTGCTTAACTTATTCAATTAATGTGGGGATACTTTATTTACACGGAGAGAGAAAACTTTCATTTCTCTCCCTTTAATTAAATTGAATATCATTAATTAGCAAGATATACATGGTATAAATGTAAGTATTACCAAACATATATTATAATGTAAATTTTGTAAGTGCAACATATGATAGGTGCTATCAACTGATGACAAGGTGTTATATAGATAGAAATAAATGGGTAGTTGATGACATAAAGAAAAAGAATAAAGGATAACAAGAATGATTATTCAACTTCCATCTGGTAAACTTAACTAATGCAGCGTATAAATGACAATATATATGTATCAAAGAATATAAACAGTCAACAATAATTTTTATATATACAACCGCCTCATCTTAATTTTTTTTTTATGGAATGAAATATGATTTACCCTCTGATTATGTGAACTATATGTAATAAATTTTATATATACAAACGTACATATAAAATTAATTGTGTGTGTAATACAAATTAGAGATTTATACCAATCAATTTAAAATAGATTTATTGTCAAAACATTAATATGTGTACATAAGATTCAATAAAATCTCTCTAATTAATACAAATTAGAGATTTATAATAATCAAACTAAAATTTAGATTTATTGCCAAAACATCCTTTTTTTTATTTGAAGTTGAAAGATATTGGAAAAATTAATTTTGTTTCTACCATGAAAGGTTAGGAGGAGAAAGATTTAAAATGAATGAGAAAGAATGAGTCGTATGTACAGAATGAATTAGAGAATATGTTTTATTTTATAGAATAAAACCTTTCCCATTCTTTGGTTAAAACTTTCCTAGTTAATTCCCTTGATTGTCTCTCTCTCCCTTTCTTTCTATTCACACGACTACGAAATAAAGTTCCCTTAACTATTACAACCCATCAAATGCCATAAAATTTCCATAAACCATGCCATCAAATGACGAAAATTTTCATAAATCATTTGATGCAATATCTTTTATTTAAATTACATCGATATCGTATATCAATGCGCTTAAATATAACTTTTCTATCTGCCTTCAAAAAATTACAAACAACTTCCAAACACCAAATAAATTAAATAATAATTATAATTCTAAAATATTAACTAATTTGATAAATTTACAATCTTTTATAAATTAATTAATTCATGTGACTTTTTAGAGAATTCATCGTTACGATTGTGCGACTCAAAGGTGTAAATACAATCAACGATTAACATGGAAAAATTCGAATATTAACGTCACACGTTACCTTAACTAGTGGTGTGACATTTTGGCTGAATTTATTGCTTATGTGTCTTTTGATAAAATCCAATTATACTTGTTATAAGCGGTGCCCAACGGTGACAATTATTTACACTAATTCTCTTCGTCAAAACAATGTCACGTTAGGACTTATGGAATTTAGTAATGGTTAAAATTCCAGTATCATCCATATTCAACTTTATAGTCCAAACACAAAGTCCTTAGTTGAAAATTAACAATTATTATTAACCGAAATGCTCCGGCCAAAGACTTTGACTTTGAGTTGAATTCAGTTGACCGTGATGCTAACCTCATATAATTGGGGAGATGCATCCTCTGTTGAATAGTATTTCACTTCTAATGCTTCCACTTGATCCAACTATAGTCCTTCGACAGAAGTCATGCAATGATTTAATCACAATCAAAGTGAAGCTTCCACATTGAAGATCGACAGTGTTAAGTAAAGAGAATTGTGTAAATTAGTCACATAGATATTCTCTTATTGATCTTAGTTATATTAACCAACATAAAACTATCGAGTGAGTCATACCATAGGTTCCCTATAACTTTCAGTATGCAATCCGTTGGTACCCCCCAGTAGTCGTGACTAATACACTGTCAAACATTTGGACAACATTACATACTCTAGTCTTAGTGGATGTATCGATATGCAGTCTCGATAAATCTTGGCTAGGAATATTTAAAATGATATATTTATTTTCATTATGATAATGTGATAACTCGGATTTTTGGACATCTGATAATTGGTAATTACTAATTTTATCTATTGAAACACTGATTTATAAGTTGAACAAATAATTCTGATAATAAATATAAATATATCTAGATAAATATTTACTTGACAATCTTCTAATATAATTATATAAATTTGCAAAACTCATCTTTCCAAACAAAAATAAAATATGATAGCTATTTTACTATTATTCATACATATATGGTTTGTGAATGAAATTATGATTTGAAATTCTAAGTAAATATCTTAAAAATAATTTAGATGTAAAACTCTACATTTTCAAATACTAGTATATATATTTAGTTATTGTTTTAAATATTTATAATCTTAGTTTGAAATTACAAGTAAGCAAATAAAAGGAAATGTACTAATATATATATATATATATATATATATATTATAATATTA
This sequence comes from Allium cepa, assembly GCA_030765085.1. Lineage (NCBI taxonomy): Eukaryota > Viridiplantae > Streptophyta > Magnoliopsida > Asparagales > Amaryllidaceae > Allium > Allium cepa. The sequence continues at coordinate 213,465,154 of CM060934.1, forward strand.
AAACATACAAAAATATAAATGCATGCACTTGACATTTGTAGGCCAAGTATAACATGCAAAATACAAGTGTCACATGTAATTTGTTTTCTTCATTTTTAAAAAAAGAATAAATAAAACATGGCTATACATTCTTATATATTCATCTCTACTCTTTCTCTTTTCATTTTTCTTTCATCTTCTAAAAACCAAAACCAAAGAAATTTTATACAGTAACAATAACTATTTCAAGATCAAACTGAGCAATTCAGATTCAAGCAAACTTAAACCAACAATCAAGTATAGATCATCTCAAACCAAGAACTAATTTCTAGATTTTCAAAGAAAAACTACTCTGTTCAACATTAAGGTGAGTAAACATCTATTTTAAAAGAAACTTAATCTGTTATTTTCTGATGCATGTGAAATTTTTTGAGGTAGTTGTTGCGAATAATAGTTGCATGGATGTAAATTGTTTAAAGTATAGCTAAATCATTCTGTGTGTGTATGTGCATGTCTGTTTACGAATAAAACTGGTCTCTGTTTGATTTAACCAACTTAATCAAGTTCAAAAATTCATATCTACTTATATAAATAGTTTTATGTTATGATCTTTGAAAGAAAATTGTTTGTACTTATCAGAATCAATTTTTAAGAAATAGTTTCAGGTATATATATTAAGCAATTATTTCAAAAATGATAAATCACAGTAATGATTTAATATAAGTCAGAAAATCAATCATCATAATTTCAAGTTTTGATTTTAGAAATAGATTCGTATTAGAAAATGATGATTTTCGATAATGGTTTCATGATTTTTAAGATTGGGATTATTGAGAATTCTTGAGTTGAACGGTTTTTGGGTTTTCATTGATTTCCAATGATCGACGATAAGTTGCATGTCGTGCTCGTCGCTGGAGGAAGGTAGAAGTCTGAGGACTTCGGGGGAAAATGATCGCAGAGTGTATCAATCATCGGAGCGGCTTGGAGATGGCGATGTAGGGTTTTTCGATCAAGTTTGGTCGATGTTGTTCCTATGGCTCGAGCGACGTCAAGGGGAAACCGGAGTTGATCGCAGGTGGGGAATTAGAAGCGTAGGCTAGTAGTGGAAGTCTGGTCATGATCGCAAGGTCGCAGACGATCGGAGGCGACGGCGCGAGAGGCTTTTCATCGATTGGTTTGGGTTTGTGGAGGTGTTGTCTTGCTCATTTTCATTTTCAGGCGAAATAATCTGAGCTGAGTGGAAGGGAAGTTCGAATAGGTCGTCGGTGACCTGTAGACATCGGCAAAGTTGGTCGGAGCGTCGGCGATGATGTGTGCACATGCACGAGATTTCCTTCTTGTCTGATGTTTGCTGTGTTGTGATGCATGGGGGAAGAAGAGGCTTGCTTCGAGATCGAACTCGAGTTTGTCAAGAGGAAGAAAAGGTCGGGTTGTTACTCGGGAATTTGGGGTTTGGACCCGTGAATTTTAGAAAATGATTTTAACCAAGGTTTAAGGCAAAGGTGAAATTGTTAACAAGTTTTAAAAGCAAAAGAAATGAAAAGTTTTCAAAGTAAAAGAAAATGTTAACAAAATTTCAAAGCTAAATATTAAACAAGTTTCCAAAACAAAGAGTGTTGATCAAGTTTTTAAAACAAGTTTCAAATATAGATTATAAGTCAAATGTTTTTGAATTTAAATTGTTTTGATTTAATATAATTACATAATAAGTTAATTATTTAATTATATTCCTATGTGTTTTCAAATGAAATTTAATAATGATAATTAAGTAATTAATTAAGATAAATGGTTTATCTTTAAATTAATTAGGGTCTTAATTAATTAAAGGATAATTAATGTAATTAATTAAAGGTTAATTAATTCCTTTATGTAATTAAGTGGTATTTGCTTAATGAAGGTAATTAAAGAATAATTAATTAATGTGAATAATTAAAGGATAATAAATTAATGTGAATAATTAAAAGGATGATTAATTAATTCCATTAATTAATTAAATAATAATAAATAGGTTGTAATTAATTAATGTTAAGTAAGAAGGAGTTAAAAGGAATTAAAGTAATTAATTTAATTTATTTGGAGATTAAATTAAATTAATTAGGAATTATATGACTATTAAGCTTGCTTATGAATAATAAACCTGAATTAAATGCCTTGGTTTGTTTGATATCTCTGATATGTAAGTTGTGATGTGCTATGATATGAAATGGCTGGATTGATCATTAATAAATGTGAATCGTTTATTTAATTATATTTCTGTGTGCGTATGTTATTCTGAGTTTAATTAAATTGTTTACTAACAACTTGGCTTAAAGATGACATTGGATTTGAAGAGACCGGGGTCGGATATCAGCAATATCTGAAACCACTTCGATTGGTAATCTACAAATTCTTTGTGGACTTGACTTTAGAATTAAATAGGCCGGAATGGAATAATTAAGTAATATGGTCATTTAAACTAAGTAATGGTACTTGGGTATTGTTTCTGAAATAAGTGTTGGCTTTATCAAGATAAGAACTCGTAGTGATGAACGAGTTACCCTGGTTTTTAAATAAGTTTTAAAACTTAGTATTTCAAATTATATGGGTTTACTCACGCTGGTTTTCAGCCTGACTTGGGTGTTACTTAAATATAATGCTCGGGTCAGACCGAGTATTACAGATTTTCAGGTTAGGACATTCTAGAGCTCAGGTGACGAGCTGGATGGCAGGGACGTATGGAGTATATTCCGCCGTGTATTTGTGATTATATTGATAGTAGTCTGGGACATGCTATTATAACTGTCCAGTTTTAAACATGAATGGTTGTACTATGATATACCGTATGTAAAATTGACATTTACAGCTTTCTTTGTGTAAATGCTATTATTTGTATATTATATTTTGTACCGCTGCGATGGTGAGATTCTGTGCTTTTTTTTCCGTTTCTTCTTCTACCTTTTTTTCTTCTTAACCCTACCAGTCTGGAATTTCCAACACTCGATTGCTCGGCACTCTATACAGTGAACGTATTAGTGTCGATTTTCGGGGTCGAAATTTCGGATCGTTACATTTAATATCAGAGCAGAAGGTTAAGAGAGAACCTTGGCTCTGGTGGGTTTACTCATAAGGATAGGGTCAGTAGTACCCTAGAATGAGTCGAGTGTAATATACGAGAGCGTACTTGTTATTTTCTTACATAAAGGTTTTTAAATGGTTTTAAAAATGATTGATTTTTATATAAGTGTAACGACCCGATTTTTCATACACGAAAAATCGATCCATTAGGGTTTAAGAAGAAAGAGGTAAAAGTAGAGAAAACAAAACAACAACAGAATCTAACCATCGCAGCGGAATAAAATATAATAGATAATAAATGACCTTTACTCAAAACAAATACATCTGTTTATACATTACATTTATCAGAGTACACATAACATATATCTGAACAGTAATCATCACATGTCCTCATACAACTGAATACATAGCTAATCAACACAGCGGAATATATAAAACAAATACGAGGAATACGTCTCGCCATCCAGCTCGTCTCCTGAGCTCCACAGCATCCTAACCTGTAATCTATAATACTCGGTCTGACCCGAGCATCATAGTTGAATAACACCCGAGTCAGTCTGGAATACCAGCGTGAGAAAACCACACTCAAATTGATTATTAAAGTTTCAAAATCCTTTAAAAACAAAAGCATCTCGTAAGACCGCGCCACAAATAAACATGTCGGGTTTTTACCTTACGATAGCTAAAACATTTTTATATCAGAATCCTTTGATATTATAATAGGGTCTATTTACAAATACATATTAAAATAGCCGAAATTGTTACATCTATTAAATTCCGGCATACTAGCCACAACATGGGTAATACAAACAAAACTCGTATAAGGCACGTAGGGAGAATGGATTTCCAACGAATGACTAGGCACTGGGGTACCACCTGTCACAGTACGAGGCCTAGATCACAGTACCGAGGAGTACGCCCGCTCCCCTGCAACACAAGGCCGAAACTACCCCTTAATGGACAATTTCGAATAAGATCACCCCACGGTTGGGATCAGCAACCGCCACACAGCCGAAATAAAAAGGGACATCTAGACAGGGATGACCTTACTCTCAAGTGGGGGCTACCCACGATGCCTTGCTTCATATCCCCTGATTTTCAGTCATTCCCGGTTGATGAGGCTCGAGGCTAAGCGTTACCTTTTAGAACATATCCCTTAGAATGACCATCATCCACCTGACGCTGTTTCGAAAGCATTCATCCAGACATGTCCATCCCGGGTTCGAACGGAACCAAAGGCACTACTCCTACTACATCCATTGGATTAGTTGTGACTAGCCCTTGCACTTCACTGCTCCAACTTCGATTCTAACTCATTTCCCCACGAAACGTACAAACCGAATCGAAGTGGTTTTCGAGAAATAAATCTCAATCCAGGTCTCTTCGAAACGATCAGCGCATTTGGCCAATATTGATAGTCGGTGATTTAACTATCAATTAACATTCACAAACATAAATCAAACAATAAATAATTTCTCCCAAATTATTTATCTTAAAATATCTTCACAAGATATATTTTCCAATTTTTCAACCCTTTTGAAAACAATTTCTAACCAGTTTCCTATCACGGAATACATTCCCAATTATTTATTTCCACTGGAACACCAAGTACAAAACACTTTAAATTTTAAACAATTTAAAAGCACTTTATTATAAAATATACTTTATAACATTAAAATTAAAACAACTTTAATGCTTTATTAATATATATATTTTTAAGAATATTTTAAATAAACCACTTTATAAAGTATAACTAAATTTTCCTTTTTATAACATAATACCAAGTCACTTTTATATAATTACTACAATAATAGATTTGAAAATTACTTACCTTAGAATTTAACATTTAGAAATAGTAAATTTTCCAAAACATGCTTTTTAAAACAATATTAAAACCTTTAATTTATATTTAAAATTTCTTTGAAAACCATACTTGGCTATCCAGGGAAATACTCTTCTCTTTCACATCTTAAAAATAAATCACCATTTATTTTTAAACAAAAACACATTCCTTTAATAAATTCTCACTTGGAATTTATATTTCCAAATCCACTTCACTTTTATAAACCCAGTTTATAAATTCTGAAGTCTCACATTTCTTTTTAAATCTGATTTTTAAATACTCAATCTAATTTCAAATTGATTTCCAGATTTCTTCTTTTGAAATAAATTCCTTTACTTACTCTATTTATTCAAAATCTATTAACTTCAGATTACATTTCTTTATTAAGATTTAAAATTCTTTTTGATTGAGAATACCATTTTAAATTTTCATATAATCCTTTCTTAGTCCTTTAAATAAATTTAAACCTTAAATTTAAACAAATTCTCTTTAAGTAATATTACTTAAGTTTTAAAATTTATCATTTCACTGTTTATTTAAAATTCCCCTTTTCTTACTCGGAATTTATTAAAATTTAAAAATCACGTTTATTCTTTTCCAATTCATTCTTTAATTTATTTCAATTCCCTATAATTATTTAGCTTAAAAATTCTCTTTTATATTTTCCAAAAATCAAATCTTTATATTTTAGGTAACTCAGTATACCGAATTATACACAATCAACCCATAGCATCCAACATTCCAACTATCAATATAATTCCTCACAGAATATCATAACACGGGTTATTAAACAAATCTAAATAAATCTGAGGAATCCAGTTGAATCCCTTCAACCTGTTTCCCTGCATCCACAGACATTAGCATAATGTAAAATACCAATTCCAATTCAAGGTGGAATATCGCGGTATATGGGATTAATATAATATCATCCGCAATTATGCGGCGCATAGGGTCTCATCCGCTATTTAATGCGGGAATCAATCACTCCAACATATAAATATATAAATATATATATATATATATATATATATAATATAGCACATCAATTCAATTCAACCATTCAATTAATTATTTAAATTTAACCGTTTAAATTTAAATTAAAATCAGATGAGTGAGATTAACTCGCCTATAATTTGCTGTTTGCAATCCATCCCAATATTGCCTTGGTTTCTCGGTTTTTTTGACCTTGTATGAATATTAGTACAATTTATTAATATCTGAAACATTCGAACAATCAATTTCCTTTTTTCTTACAAGCTCTTATCTACCTAAACTTCCATTTAATTAAGTATACTATAGCATGCAAGTGTGTGTGTGTGTGTGTGTATATAAGTGTTTAAAAAAAATCTATATAAATTAAAAATCTATTTTATCTAAATCCTACTTTCAATTTACTGTAAAAACTGTAAGTTTCTAAATATATATACATATGTATATGTGTATGCCCTACTGTAAAAATCAAATACAGGTTATATATATAAATTTCAAGATTTAAAACTAAATATGATTACCTTACCGAACAACCCCAAGCCGAGATGCCTCAAACCCTCATTGCGACATCATCATCGCGACGTCGACTGTGCCCAGCTTCGCCATCCCCGATGCGACATCGAAAACCCCATCCCATTGCAACCCAAGTCGCTATACTCAATCATGACTGGACTTCGTGAAAAACCCAACCAGAGATGCGTCTTCCCACCACAAAACGAACAAACCAACCCCCGACTTCCATCTTTCCCTCCCACCGATAAAATCGCCGACCCTTGCAAATCAAGCTGCTGCGCCAAAAGAAATCGAGCATCCCAAATCTCGATCGCAACCCATAAAGGCAGATATAAATCGAAGATTTGGATGATTTAGGATTTTAGAAATTCAATTTCGAGGTGAAAAGGTTGATGCTTGAACTGGAAAGATGGAGGGGAAAAGAGAAACTCGGCTTCGTTCGTTCGGCCATGGATTCGAACGAAAAGGGAAAAAAAGGAATAGATTTTGTTTTCGTCTTCTTTTTTTTTGAATTATGAAATAACTGGTGGAAAGAGGGGAAAGACGCGACTAAAAGTGTGAAAGAGGGGTTGGGTACGATGCTTGTCGGTTAAGACTTGACTCTGATGTGAAATTAATTTGACCGGTAAATCAATGTATTAATTTAATTTAAATTTAAATTTAAATCGACTTGAATTACACAACCTAAAATTTGAACCTCCTATCGCAGCATGCCGCTAGGCGTTGATAATGTTATACCCCTATTTCGAACGCAATGGAAAAGGTTTCGAGTCCTAATTCGATCGTATGGAGAAGATAGCTTTTTGAACCCAGTTATGATATTAAATTTTTGATATAAATTCTGCACTTTTATATATCATACGCTCACACAACAACTCCAATCACTACGAAATTTAAAATTCGATAATAATACAATATTACGGATCCAATGGAACTGGTTTCGTTGAATTCCGAGACAGTGCCTCGGAAGGCTATTTTTAAATTTAATTTATACGATATAATTTCAAAACTGAACAAAACACTTTTTAAATTATAATTTAAAAGTTCTATCACCTTCAGTATTATTAATCTAAAATTTCTATAGTGATATTTGAAATTATTTAATTCCAATTATTTAATTCAAAATTAATTTATCCAATAAATAGTGATATTTGAAATTCAAGTTAAATATTAACCTTTAAATATTTAAAATCAATTAAATATTCCAATTTTAAATATTCAAAAATTTTGGGTCGTCACATTCCTTCCCCCTTAAAAGAATTTCGTCCCCGAAATTACTAGTTAGGAAGAATGATCCATAACCCATTAACTATTTCCTCTACCCAAATAGTTTTCATTGACTTTCCAAACAATCTTTGTATTAAAACACATTATCCCTCTTTCTAACTTTTCAAACTTATACATAAACATCAAACCATATTACTTACTTATCAATTCCAATTTAAATTTAAATTCAAATTTTAGATTATCAAAATTTCTCAAATTTTCTAGCTCCCTAAATTTTCGAAAAATTTCGCCAGCTTCTCCTTTGCGCAGCTAGCTCGGTACAACTACAAAATGGCTCCACGGCCCCCAAATCTCAAAAAGAAAACAAAATGCCAAGTGGCTAGATCAAAACCCAATCAGATTTCATACATAAATTTAAATACATACCTTTTTCTCGAGCAATTCAAGTTTATCTTCAAAAATCCCAATTTCCTTTTGCTTTTTAATACCTATGTACCCTATTTAGCAATAATATCCAATTACAGATTTCAAAATCATTTTTTACATTCCTTTACAAATTTTCAATATTTGCTTTACTTAAGCCCGTACGATGCACATATATCATCTATATGCAAAATCAAATTCGATCGCGAACTCGATCACACAATTTCACTTCCGAACTAGTATCGTCCACCCGACTTCCTAGTGCAGACTCGGATCTGGTTTCTTGATCAGAAACCGTCATTCTCCTGGCATAGCCGTAAACTATGATAGAGAATTTCCAGAATCAAACAAAATTCCATATCAAGGGTTCGCGTCAAAAATCGAGTGAAAAATCCTAACTCGAATCGATAAAATTATCTCGAAATTCTATGCTCGAATCTGGATCAAATCACTATGCGAATAAAATAATATACGCACATCCTACGTATAAATTCCAATTGATTATCAGTTATATCAATTCCCTTTTTATTCACATTCATTTTGATTCTTATTCTCTTATTCACAATTTTCCCATTTCACAACTATCAGTTTTGATCTTCATTCAATTATTTACTTAAAATAATTTCCTCGATATCAAATTTACGAAAGAATTTCACCATTCATTTCTTAAGTTAAATATAAATACTTTAAATACTTCTTATATTTGTTTTCACTTTACTATTGAAGTTTCTAATTCCACATAAATTTTAATTTGCTTCACTTTATTAATTATTTTCAAACTTCAATACCTTTATTTCCATCTTTTATCCAATTTCCATTTTTAATTCTACTTAAATTTAATTCATCTATAAACTCTGGATATTGAATTTCAATATTTAGTTTCACATCTATTAGCTTACCAATTTTAAATCACTAGTTATTAGTGAAACCTTTAAAAAATTTCTAACTCCCAAAATTTTCGAAATTTTTTGGCAGAGTCTCCTTTTTATGGAGGGGCTTTTGCAATTTAACAAGGAATATAAATATATATATTTCGACCCACACGGTCGGAAAACCGAAACAGTTCATATTTCCTATTTTTATTGCGTAGGCGTACCTTATTTAGCATTTTTAAGCAAGCGACTATTTATTTTAGCTATTAGCGCAGTCAAAACCAGCAAAAAGGCTTCCTACTTACCCAATTTATACATGTAAGTGACAAATATACAAAGTTTATTAACATTTCACTTAATTTCAATAGCCAAACACATGCACAACATATGCAATATACACTAAACACTTCCATAAGCAAGTTTATAAGGTTCCGACCCAAATTTAAATGCTTTCAATCCATTTACACACCATCTCACTCAATTTATTCTTATTTCGTTCCATTTAAATGGTTTACACTCCATTGTTTACATTCGATTCATTTTAATCCAAACGAACTCATTGCATAATTCATTTACAAAACAAACATCTGTCACATCAAATTTGTATTCAACTTGCATTTTATTAAACTCGACACAATCATTTCACAATTTTACTTAAGTCAAGCTTATATCCGAATTTTACTTAAGTTATTTTTTTATTTTCCTCAAGATATTTCAACTTCAAAACTCAAGTTATATGTTTTATTCTTATAAGCACTTTCCAATTTAAATCCTTAATTTGATTTTCATTTATTAAATCCATTTCATCTACTAATTTGATTTAAATTAGTTTATTCAGTCATCCATTTTGAATTTCAAACCCTCATACTTAATTCATTCTGAATTTATTCATATCAATAATGAGGAATTTTTTTTCTGTCTACTTTGATTTTATCCACCAATTCAAACAATCATTATTATAATCCAATTCTATTTTATTCGACTACACTTCCAATTATATTTAATTCACCAACAATCCAAGCTGAATTTATATATACTCGAGTTCATTTCCAATTTCATTAACTACTTAATTATCTATTAGTTTATTCAATTTTTTATACCCAATACTTGATTTCTATTTCAAAAATCATTTTAGCTATTTTACTGGAGTTCAATCTATTTTATAATTTAAGTTTTGGATTTTATTCATTTCCCAAAATACAAAACAATTTTATTTTGGCTTATTTATTCCACTTCTAACTTTTATAAGTCACAAACTTATTTATATCCATACTTTCATCTATTTATAATCAATTCCATTCACGTTTTACTATTTAACTCGGGATTACACCCTTTATTTCGCCAAGTATATATAATTTCTATTATTCCATAAACATGTTAAACAAGATTCCAGAGTTTAAACAATTTCCAAAATTTCAAAATCACCTTTGGAATCAACTACATCTCAAAATACTTTGGTAAATTCAATTATCTCTTTGAATTCTAAAACAAAACCCAGTTTTGCAAACAATTCCAATTTAAAACTATTTGGTAGCAATTTCTCTTTTGGAACTCGAAAATGAACACCGATGATGTCGCGATCATCATCGAAATTATTTTCCAGCAACCGAAGAGAGTTTAGTGCTTTTATCCAAATCAAAGGTATTTCAAATATTTTTAAATCCCCAAACCTCACCAGATTTCAATTACAATTTAAAATATTTGCAAAATAATATCACTATTATTTCTTTAAAACTTTTGAAAACATTTTCAAACCCAAGGAATTTTAAACCTTTCCCCAAAATTCCAAATTCAAAATCCATCCAATTTATATTTACATTACTCTGGAATTTTCATCCCAATTTCAATTATAAATTACATTTATAATCTATATTTCAAATTCCATTTTGTTATATAAATTTATTCTTCAACTTTGGTTATAAATTTTCAATTTCTTGTTCGATTTCTACACAATAATGAGAATAATTCATTGTTATCATTTGCTAACAACCAAGCATCCAAATATATAAGTATAACAATTTATGGAAAATTATCCCTTTTATATATAAAATAATTTGGGTAAAATTATTTCATTTACCCTACTTTAAAACAATACTGTGTCGAATTGTTCTTTTCAAGCGTTTAGAGATCCTTATCAATAACGTTAATTACTCGTATTGACCAGAATCCATAAACTACTCAACAAACCAATCAACACAATATAAAACAATTTTATATTCACTAACAAATACGCGCTCATATCTATTAATACACTCAAACTCATCCTAGAGTACTATTGACTCTATTTCAATGAGTAATTTCCACCAGAGCCAAGGTTATCGCCAGTCTAAGCTCTGATACCAAATGTAACGACCCGATTTTTCATACACGAAAAATCGAACCATTAGGGTTTAAGAAGAAAGAGGTAGAAGAAGAGAAAACAAAACAACAACAGAATCTAACCATCACAGCGGAATAAAATATAATGGATAATAAATGACCTTTACTCAAAACAAGTACATCTGTTTATACATTACATTTACCAGAGTAAACATAATATATATCTGAACAGTAATCATCACATGTCCTCATACAACTGAATACATAGCTAATCAACACGGCGGAATATATAAAACGAATACGAGGAATACGTCTCGCCATCCATCTCGTCTCCTGAGCTCCACAGCATCCTAACCTGTAATCTATAATACTAGGTCTGACCCGAGCATCATAGTTGAATAACACCCGACTTGGTTTGGAATACCAGCGTGAGAAAACCACACTCAAATTGATTATTAAAGTTTCAAAATCCTTTGAAAACAAAAGCATCTCGTAAGACCACGCCACAAATAAACATGTCGGGTTTTTACCTTACGATAGCTAAAAAAAATTTATATCAGAATCCTCTAATATTATAATAGGGTCTATTTACAAATACATATTAAAATAGCCGAAATTGTTACATCTATTAAATTCCGGCATACTAGCCACAACGTGGGTAATACAAACAAAACTTGTACAAGGCACGTAGTGAGAATGGATTTCCAACGAATGACTAGGCACTGGGGTACCACCTGTCACAGTACGTGGCCTAGATCACAGTACTGAGGGGTGCGCCCGCTCCCCTGCAACACAAGGACGGAACTACCCCTTACTGGGTAATTCTGAACAAGATCACCCCGCGGTTGGGATCAGTAACCGCCATACAGCCAAAAAAAAAGGGACATCTAGACAGGGATGACCTTACTCTCAAGTGGGGGCTACCCACGAAGCCTTGCTGCATATCCCCTGATTTTCAGTCATTCCCGGTTGATGAGGCTCGAGGCTAAGCGTTACCTTTCAGAATATATCCCTTAGAATGCCCATCGTCCACCTGACGATGTTCCGAAAGCGTTCATCCATACAAGTCCGTCCCGGGTTCGAACAGAACCGAAGGCACTACTCCTACTACATCCATTGGATTAGTAGCGACTAGCCCTTGCACTTCACTACTCCAACTTCGATTCTAACTCATTTCCCCATGAAACGTACAAACCGAATCGAAGTGGCTTTCGAGAAATAAATCCCGATCCCGGTCTCTTCGAAACGATCAGCGCATTTGGCCAATATTGATAGTCGGTGATTTAACTATCAATTAACATTCACAAATATCCATCAAACAATAAATAATTTCTCCTAATTATTTATCCTAAAATATCTTTACAACATATAATTTCCAATTTTTCAACCCTTTTGAAAACAGTTTCAAACCAGTTTCCTCTCATGAAATACATTCCCAATTATTTATTTCCACTGGAACACCAAGTACAAAACACTTTAGATAAAGCACTTTATTATAAAATATACTTTATAACATTAAAATTAAAACTACTTTAATGTTTTATCAATATATATACATATATGTTTAAGAATGTTTTAAATAAACCACTTTATAAAATAGAACTAAATTTTCCTTTTTATAACATAATACCAAGTCACTTTTATATAATTGCTACAATAATAGATTTGAAAAATACTTACTTTAGAATTTAACATTTAGAAATAGTAAATTTTCCAAAACATGCTTTTTTAAACAATATTAAAACCTTTAATTTATATTTAAAATTTCTTTGAAAACCATACTTGGCTATCCAGGGAAATACTCTTCTCCTTCACATCTTAAAAATAAATCACCATTTATTTTGAAACAAATACACATTCCTTTAATAAATTCTCACCTAGAATTTATATTTCCAAATCCACTTCACTTTTATAAACCCAGTTTATAAATTCCGAAGTCTCACATTTCTTTTTAAATCTGATTTTTAAATACTCAATCTAATTTCAAATTGATTTCCAATTTCTCCTTTTGAAATAAATTCCTTTACTTACTCTATTTATTCAAAATCTATTAACTTCAGATTTCATTTCTTTATTAAGATTTAAAATTCTTTTTGACTGAGAATACCATTTTAAATTTTCATATAATCCTTTCTTAGTCCTTTAAATAAATTTAAACCTTAAATTTAAATAAATTCTCTTTAAGTAATATCACTTAAGTTTTAAAATTTATCATTTCACCGTTTATTTAAAATTTCCCTTTTCTTACTCAGAATTTATTAAAATTTAAAAACCACTTTTATTCTTTTCCAATTCATTCTTTAATTTAATTCAATTCCCTATAATTATTTAGCTTAAAAATTCTCCTTTATTTTTTCCAAAAATCAAATCTTTATATTTTAGGTAACTCAGTATACCCAATTATACCCAATCAACCCATAGCATCCAACATTCCAACTATCAATATAATTCCTCATAGAATATCATAACACATGATATTAAACAAATCTAAATAAATTTGAGGAATCCAGTTGGATCCCTCCAACCTGTTTCCCTGCATCCACAGACGTTAGCATAATATAAAACACCAATTCCACTTCAAGGTGGAATATCGCGGTATATGGGATTAATATAATATCATCCGCTATTATACGGGAAATAGGGTCTCATCCGCTATATAATGCGGGAATCAATCACTCCAATATATATATATATATTGTTATCCCGCTTTTTAGCAAAGCCGTGATATCAAAGGATCGATCAAAAACAAAAGACAATTCGTCTCAGAGATTGGTTGTACTTCACTTCGCTATGGATATCGATGAATTTTGTCCGAGTCCGGATCAAGCCACAATTGATAAGACATGACCAGAAAGTTCATAGGAGTCGTCATTTCAAATTTCAAGTCAATCCGAGTTCGTATGCTCAAGATATGATGGATTCAATTTGAGAAAGGTAGTCATTGTCTGGTTCGAACCCATCACGTTGAAGTACTTCGAAATCATCACCTTCGGACCCATCTACTTCGAAACCATGGAGTTCGAACCCATCCAATATCCTTCCTTTGAATCCATCACTGCTTGCCATGTTCGAATCCATCAGCCAGTGCCCGCTTCGACTCCATCTCCCTCGGATCCATCACAATGGCCTGCCTTCGAACCCATGACTTCGTCTAGCTTCGTATCCACCCTGCATTCCTACCTTCGAATCCATCCTCCCGAAACCTCACATCGAATCCATGCATCGGTTCAAAGCCATGAACTTAACCTTGCTTCGACTCCAACATGCAAGCCCTTGCCTCGAATCCATCCTCACAAGAATGTTCGAATCCATTAAAAACCCTCTAGCTTCGAACCCAAGTCACTTCGAACCGATCCAGTTCGAATCGATCAGGTACGAACCCATAGGAACTCCTCGATTCGAATCAATCGCGCTTGAAACCAGGAACGATCGAGTCAAATAGTCACTCCATCGATACGAAGTCGGCACAATTCACGGAGACGAAGCGTTCAACCTGGAGAGAAGACCGGATCGATTCGAGAAACACGCGCCACCTCATCACGAAGCCACGTAAGCCGATCGATTCGAAGTACGTGGTTTCGAAGTGATCGGTTCGAACTCAACAGCCAATCGAGAATCATCATTTCGAACCGATCATATCTTTTTAACCACTGATCCAAATGCAACGAAATTTTCACAGTAGCTTCCATGCAAGGTAAAGATTGTTCCTGCCAAGTTTCAGCTCGATCGGACCATTTCTTGATGGGTCCGAAATCACTTCGAATCGATGTCAGCTCGAGACGAAACTTGGTGGGGTCAGTCGCATGGGCCCACTCACGTGCCAGAAGAAGTCTCCCGAAGTTTGAGCGAGATCTGGGCCTCCAACGCCTATAAATAGCACCCTGAAGCCTTCAGAAAGGGGGATCTTCCAGGAACTTCTGCCATTGAACACCAAGACTCTGCCGGATTCCATTCTATCCATCATAATCACCGTTGTATTCAGATTTCAAAGCTATTATCAACTGTAATTCATTGTAATCGATCTATCAAGCAAAGAAATAAAGAGAAAACATTCAAAGTGGACGTAGGCATGAACGCTGAACCACTATAAATCCTGTGTTTGTGATTGTTATCTGTGAATTATTGTGATTTGTTGCTTAGATCTGAATTCTATATTGATTGTCGCCGAGTTTTGTGTTGATTAGTATCGATTTAAGTACGTAAACGGGCGCTTTCGCGGTATTGGGTGTTTGTGACCAATTTTGGCGCAAACATTTTGGTGCTTTCATCGAGAACTGAACTCAGGAGTTCTACCAATTGATAGTTGATTTAGAGGAAATTTGAAAGTTTAGATTTAAGAAATTATGACGGGACAATCGAGTAGAAGGCCAAGGCCAGAGAGAAGCGAACAACAAGGAAGTCAAGAGGCTTCCTCAGGAGCGAATCAACCATCGAGCTTCATCACTAGGGACGAGATGGAGACTATGATGAATAAGCAAGAGGAGTTGATTCAGAGTTTATTTCAACAGATAGGACATCTTGGAGCACAGAATAGAGGAGCCAATGGAGTCCAGAACGAAGAAGGACCATCCGGCGTCGCACCCGGATTAGGGGGCACACCCAGGGAGAACGTTGATCCAGTTTCGGAGACAGAAAGAGGAGCATCTGCGCAACCCGGTAGTAGTAAAGGGGTGAACGCTTAGTCAAGGGGGCAGATCCTAGAGTTCCCTCATGAACTCGGGGGGCAGGTTGAATATAACGACCCTGACTCGACCTTCGAAAATCGGCACCGAATACGACACTCGTATTCAAATGCCGCAGATCCAAACGTCGAACCTGGTTCGCCGGAGCTTATAACACATTAAGTAAATAACACAGCGGAAGAAAAGAATAGCATAAATCAATATACAACATTTGATACAATAACTGATACAACATGAATGATACAACAGAATGGTACAATAGATATCAACATTATCAGAGATACAAAGAATAGCAGCGGAATTAAAAGATAACACTAGCAGCGGAACAAATCTCCAAAATAGTCTTCAAGAAAGAACTCCAGTACCAGTAATCTCCAAAGCACCAATCCAGAATAGCTCGAACTCCCAAATCAAAATGAAGAGAAGCAACTCGATCCAAATGCGATTGCCAAATCCTAAGGCTGAAAGCTATCGAATCTACACCTATTATTGATTATCTGAAAACCCCAACTCTAGACTGCCCGTGTGGGAAAATAGTGGGCACCCAGAGTTTAGGAAAGGAACAATAAACTCCAGGTCAGTCGTGGGACTGGTGTGAGCAAACAAAACAATTTTATCTTTTAAACAACAAAAGAATTTAAATTTGAAATCCGCAATGCTTTTTAGAAAATGAAACTACCATAAGGCCTCCCGCCACACACACAATGCAAACGCAGAATTGGAGGAGATTTCTCCTTATGATAGTCAAATATGCTTAATACGAGAAAGTTTTCTTTGATATTATTACTATAAGTGCAAAGTGTGGAAAACAATTTCGAAAGTAGAATATAAATCCTAGCGAGCATAGACATTCCGAACTATGCCTGCTATAACTACCATCCAAATAG
Source organism: Allium cepa (assembly GCA_030765085.1). Classification (NCBI taxonomy): domain Eukaryota; kingdom Viridiplantae; phylum Streptophyta; class Magnoliopsida; order Asparagales; family Amaryllidaceae; genus Allium; species Allium cepa. The sequence goes on from CM060934.1 coordinate 213,481,943, forward strand.
TGGTGACCACCATAAGTGAATGGCAGGTAATACAACTAAAACCGTACAAGGCACGTATTGGATGAATGGATTTCCAACAAATGGTCAGGCTAAGGAACTTCCTACTGCCACATGGGATCGCCTCTGGCGGGACGTCCCGAGAACTAACGTTACGGTTAGATCTCTGCCAACACAAGGCCGGGTTACCTCTGTAACTAGGTAACTACTACACGAATATGTCATCCCCCGGTCCTTTGGGACCTTTATCCGAGCGCTCGCAACAACAACCACAAAGTATCACAAAGTAATAGATCTGCAGTATCCACATAGGTAAGTATCTGGGCTCCATACCATGATACCACCCTTTACCAGAAGGGAATGACACACCCTAAAGGGAGCGACCCTCATAACCTTGCCGCATCTTTCCTGTTTCGACCATTTCCGGGGAGTGAGGTCCTGATGCAGTCTCGTCCACAAAGCTACGCTTTGTGCAACAAAGCCATGCTTTGGGTCAACAGATGACCAAAGCAATGATCACAAAGATAATTGATCAAACAAATGATCATATCACAAATGATCAACCAATGATCATCACACAGCAGCACTCAGCATGCCACATTACCAAATTGGGAATATCACTGATAAATATCAATTACATAACCTCTGAGCTCGTATGTCTCAGAGAAGGGTGTTAAGCTAAGAGAATAAATTCTCCGCCACCAAGCAGAAATGTATTTGATAGAAATCAGATAACATCTCAAAGTGTAATGTCGGACATACAACCATACAAGTCTGTTCCGGGTTCGAACAGAACCGAAGGCACTTCCGAAGAAGCCCTTGCAAATCCGGGTATCCACAATCCCGATAGGACTTCCCATCACTAAGGGAATCTCTATACCGTAGCTACTCGGTGCAGAGACAATCGATAGGTTATCCTATCGTTCTCACAAATACCCGGTCTTCACCACCGGTCTTCAATTGCTATCCATAACGTCGTATCACTATTCGGAATGGGTTATATGACACAAGGTCCTCTCCCGGCTAAACCGAATAGTAAGCGCCATATTTTAAACATATGGATATGGGATTTTAGTTAAGTCACAACTTATAAAAATCCAAAACTTTTCTTTCAAATGGTTAAACAAATTACCATTTTTTAAATCTTTAAACAAAAAGATTTATTTCACAAAGTTTCACCCAGTTTCACAAAGATCTATTCATAGATTTCAAAACAATTCCCATTCAATTTGGATTAACCAAATTAAATCTTTAAAATTAAAGATTTATAGCTTTCAAACCCATTTCCAAAGATTTATCTATAACTTGGAAAACAATTTTCCTTTTAGACTTAAAAATCCTTTTTACACAACTTGGAAGTCCATTTCTTATGAGAAGCAAATCAAATTTATACAAGTGGAAATCTTGAGTTGAATTTAAATTCCAAAACGTCACCTTTAAAATGGTTTAAGAACCCATATAAACCCATTTATAAGCTGAATACCCTTTTTAACCCTAGTTCCCAAATTATAGAATTCAATTTCAAATATTGAATTCAAATTTAAATTAAATTATTTAAATTTCAAAACTCAATCAAGTTATTAAAAATCACTTTTATTTTTGAAACTCTTTTTCAAAAGCTTTAATTCTAATCCCAAAACTATTTGGATTTAAAAATACAATTTTTAAAAATATTTCAAAAATCTGTGACTTAACCCATTTCCACGTGAAATCCATATTTGTGTGTGTACGTGTGGTCCAGGGTTCAACACAAAAGTGCACAACATCATAATCATATTGATAAGCGGTATAACCCATAACGCTTATCTATATTCACAGATTCATAGGTAAATTAAACTATCAATCACAAAGATTCACTAATACGATTCGATGTGGGTTTCGGATAACAAACTGAAATCCGACTCCCTGTCGCATCGAAATTCAAATGTCGTTTTACGGGTCAAAGGGTTTCATATTCATACGACAGTATATTCATCACAAATATAGCAGATCAGCACAAAGTATCACATAGCATCACATCACATATCAAATATATCAATCCATCATACAACATTCAATAACAATCAGCATCTACAATTAAGATGAATAAACTGGGTGGTTTTAAATTTATTACCTACATGATTACTTTCATTTATTAGTCCCAAATAAATTAACTATCCATAATTATCCAATTAATAAATCTTCAATTATTAATTTAAAATCTAATATCATTCAATTAATGATTTCTTAATTACGAATTTATTTTTTCTAAGAAAAAAATTAATCTTAAACTTTAATTAATCAAATTAAAACCCTTAATTACTTTAATTAATTATCCATTTCATTAATTAATTAATTATATTAATTATCCATTTGTACCACCTTAAAAATTAAATGAATTACAAATCATTAAATTTTTTTCTTTATCTTTAGATAAACATTCCTTATTTAAATTATGCATTTAAAAACAAAAATGTTTTTTAATTTTACATTAAATTCCATTTAACATTTCTTTAAAACTTTAAGACTTAAATTTATTTAAAATAAGATTCTTAAAATAATACAAATCTAAATCTTATATGTTTACAAGAAACATATACTTAATTAATAAGTTAAAAAGGATTTAAATCTCAATTCAAATTCAAATCAAATTTAAAAATTCTTTAAATTTCAAAACTTAAATATAACTTCCATTCTCATTCTAGTTTAAATTCTTTAAAATGCTTCTTACAATTACCCCTTCCATTCAATGCAAACCACTTAATCATTTAAAAGAAATTTAAACTTAGATCTTTATTTTAAAACTGAAGTTTAAAATTTTAAATTCAGATTTAAAAACTCAGATTGAATTCATTTGAATTTCCTAATTTAAACATTTAACCTTTCAATTCAAATGCCAAAACACAATGCATTTATACTTGAGAGTTTAAAATCAAATTTGGATTTAAAAACATAAATGGTTTCAAATTTCAGACAAACAAAATTTGAATTCATATTCAAATTTTCAGACTTAAACCCAGTTTAAATCTCCACTTTCAAATTTAAACTTACCTTTACATAAAAAAAACAGAAACAGTTTTCTGTTTATTTAGAAACTTAAACTTTGAAATTTTCTAAATTTTAAATAATTTCAAAAGAACAAAATTTAAACTTATTTAAATTCATTATTATATTCAGTTTAAAATCCAATGCTAACATTGTAGTCTGTAATTTTATCTAATTTTAAAAAAAACCTGGAAACAATTTCCTGTTCTTTTCCTTTTATATATATATATATATATATTTTATTTCAAACCAAATTTGAATTTTGTATTTAAATTATTTCAACATCAGAGTTCAACATTTTGAACTCATCTACAGATTCAATATTTCATTCTAAATTCAAATTCCATATTTAAATTTTAAAACCTTACCTTCAAAATTCTAAAAACAGAACAGTTTCTGTTTCAAAACCTGAAACAAATATACACTGAACCTGACTATCTGACTTCGAGTCATTACCCTTGCTACTTCGAGTTACCTTCCAAAAATCTCGAGACCAACCCGAGTCAAAACTCTGCAACCCAAACAATCTCCTCAACCCTGCACAACATCAACCCCACTACAGTGACAACCTGTCAACACCAGATTCTCTCAACTCCGACCAACATCATCGACCAAACTCCGGTGATAGCTTCTTCACCTCACCATCCACCATCACTTCCAGAAGCTTCAAACTCGATGCACTTAGGAGTTCAAAATCGACCAAAACTGTAACCCAAAATAAACTAGGGTTCTACACATAAAATCCCCAATCTAAATTCCAAATTTGAATTGCAGACCATATCAATAATTTTCCTATGATCATTGCTAGCTACACTCACTCCAGAATAAATTTCACTCCAATCCAATGCAAGGATCAATTTATCTTGATCAAAATGTATAATACAGTTCATTTGAAACTGCCTTTTTTTTTCTTGACACTATAAACTTAATTTTTGATCTAAAATTCTTGAATTTACTTATGATTAAATTAGTAAACCTGAGACATTAATTCATGATACCTACATTTTCCAAATTTTTACAGAATTTAGTTTATGTTTTATGTATTCAAACAACACAGACACTAAAAACAAATAAGAGACATTTAAATTTTATTTTATCATGAAATAAAATAAATTCCACTCAAATGCTAATCTATGATGACATCCAGATCAAGAAGGAAAACTGTTTATCAAATTTGAACTTAAGTTATAGCAATTAGAACTATGAAATCAAACATGCATGCCATTTCATATATACACAGGCAGTAAAAAGAAAACATGTACAAACATTTAACATATCAGAAAATCAAGCAAGCAATCCTACTTAATTTTACTTTAAATTAAGTGCTACTCACAAGCATTAACAAGAAAATAGGTTTCAGGAGGGAAAGTTGCTCACATATTTTCCAGATGACAAAAGCTTTTGACAGTTTTTCAAGCAGAGATGGAAGCCTGCAACCCCTTTTTTTTCTTTTACTCTGATTCTTTTAAGCTCTGCAAATCATAGCTACATTTTTTTTTTTTTTGTTTATTCCTTGTTGTACTCATTCACCAAATTCATTAATAACAGTAAATTTAAATTACTTACAGTTGAATGTAAATAGCAGAGAAGCTTTTAATTTTATTCTTTCTGCAACTTAAAAACTAGAAGTAGATTAAATCCTTAATCTTGATATTTTCTCCTGCAACAGATTGATTAACTGCTGCTTCAATATTGTTTAGCAAACTCAGATTCAAATCTTTAAAAAAAAAAAAAAAAAAAAAGAGCACTTGCCTTATTTATTTCCAGAAATCAACTGCACTACTTGATTGTTTCCAGATTACACTTGGAAACAGCCCCTTTTGTTTTGATCTAAACCTTGCAAATTTATCTGCTTTGAATTAATACTGAGATGACCTTTGCTTTATATCTGATTACAATATCAAATTCAGATTTTAAAGAAATTGCTCTTGCCTTTAATTGTTTTACTTCTCTGATCTTGTTTTAACTTGATCATCTCAGGTTTGAAGACTCTGGCTAGCTTCAGGTTGATGAATTCATTTTCTTTTCTGGATCTTGTTTTGATCTTGCTGTTTGATTGAAACTTTGTTTTGTTTGAACTGGCAATTGGAGGATGATTTGAAGCTTTTGAGTTTGAGGTGATCCTTTTTTTTTTTTTTCTCTTTTTCTTTTTCTGAATTTTTCTTTCTTGCTTGAGTGTTGAGATTTGAAATGTTAGATCTTTGATTATTGAACTTTTCAGAGGTTGGAGGTTTAAAAAAATCGAATTGGGGATGTGAAAGGTTTCTGAAATTTTTTTATTAGATTATTTTATCTAAGCAATGATGCATTCATGCCATTTGTAAAAACATATCATAAACTTTGGATTTTGTTGATTGTCTTACTCTACTCCATCTCACATGTGTATGTATGTTCACATGGGTGATTTTTTTACAAGACAAAATAAATTTATAAACTTTATTTATCATTATTTTTTTTTATCATATATACTTTATAGATAAATGTATTTGTTTATTCATTTGTATATGTATGCACATGTTCAATGCTAAAAGAATTTAGTCAACATTTATATATATATATATATACATATATTATATCTTAATAATTTTTTTTTAAATGCTACTCATTTTTAAAACACTCATTTTAAATTTAAATTTCAATCTTAAACTTGAAATACAACATTTGTATTTATTTTACTTTTACAAAATTTTAAAAAGAAATGAATTTATAACAATTTGTACACTCAACAAATAAATCACACATAAATATACATTTCTTAGTTTATGGTGCTTTTGTAAACTTATTTTATTACATCAATTTTATTACAATACATTTATTAAATTCCAAAAGGTAAGTATTTCATATTCATTCTTGTTTTTAAATTTTTAAACTCAAGTCATTGTACCAATCATATTTTTTTTTTATTAATTCATGAATTCTATTTTTAAATCTTTTAATTTAGCTCACATATTAATATAAATATATTTTATACATCTTATTTTTAAATTCAATATTTGTTTATAAAATACTTATTCATAAATCTTAAACCAATCCTACTTTATAAGCTAAAATTTTTTATTCTAGAAATTATCCAATTAATTCATAAATAAATTAGCAATTTATCTTCAAAAATTAATTTAATTGCCAATTTAAACTTGATAAATTTCAGGAATGTTACATTGAAAGTAGTGAACGAATATTACATCTTGGAGACAACGACAGGTTGGCAGAGATGGTTAGGCGAGCTTTGAGAGGTGGTTTGGTGAACAAAGATTTGGAGGATGTTAATAGGAGTCCTTTTACTTCAGCAATCAGGCAAGCTAGGAACCCACCGGATTTCAAATTACCATCATTGGATATGTATGACGGGAGAACGGACCCCACGGTCCATCTGACGAAATATAATAGGCATATGGAAGTGCTGGGGGCATCAGAGGAGGTTATGGCCCGGTGCTTCCCATTGTACTTGGCGGATATTGCGGCGTTATGGTTCAGGCAACTGGAGAGTGGATCCATCGGAACATGGAATGATTTAACTGAGAGATTTATGAGGCAATTCAGGGTTCACATTACAAGACCCAAGAATGTGATGACGTTGGCAACTTTAAAACAGAAGGCTGGAGAAACATTGAGAAGTTTCCTGACACGGTTCAATGCGGCAGTAGCTTCGGTAAATCGACCGGATCCATCCATGGTTATGATGGCGGCTGTGTCTGGAATAGCTAATGGAACGGAGTTCAAAAATTCATTAACTAAGGATCCACCTGTGGATCTGGGAGAATTCTATCATGAGGCAGAAAAGTTTTTACGATTGGAGGATGCGAATGCAGAAAGAGAAGAAGGAGATGGGATAGAAGTTTATGCGCTTAAAGATGAAAAGCCTCCTAAAAGGGACTCGGACAAGGATAAAGGTAAAAGAAAGACTGAGAATGACGGAGACAGATCAAAGTGGCAACGGAGGGAGCCGCGATTCACCACCTATACTGAGCTGAATGAGAGCCTGGAACGAATTTATCAGGATACCAAAGATCAGATCCCGTATCGTAGGCCAATGCGAAGGGATCCAACCTCTGACGAAAGGAAATCAGATAAGTTTTGTGTATTCCATGAATTAAACGGTCATAACACTAATGATTGTAGGCACCTGAAGGGCGAGGTGGAAGGGCATATCAGGAACGGTATGCTCCTTCAATATGTAAGGAGGCGAGCTCCTGCGGCGGAACCAGAGCGACTACCATCCACTTCAGCTAGAGGCGACCCTGAATCAAGGCACCGTTTGGTTATCAATTGAGTGAAATAACGATGAACAAGTTGTAAGCTTCCACTAATGCAATTAAATCATTTACACATGTGCGAGATCGCGAACGATCTCCAGGCATGCTCTGAGTGATCATTAACCGTTTCGTAGTGGGAACTTACACTTTGACATCCATGCTTTGCTTTCGTTTCATTTTGATTCGAACATTTAGACTTTGCTTGTTTGGACATTTCTGTTTTAAAACTCATCCGTTTAATAGATATTTGATTCTGATAACTCTGGAATGGCTAAGCTACTTACACATGTATGGGGTCGCGAACGATCCTTAGGCATGCTCTGAGATGGCGATGAACCGCCCTGACAAACGATCCAGGAACTCACCCGAACGTGACCCTGGCATCGATAACATCAAGTCCTCCCGGGCACACTTTATCGCCTCGAACGGCATCCGACCTTGAACGGTCACAACTCACCTCACCTCAAATGGCTTGATCGCGAACGGTCGTCACTTGAGGTCCAACACCCGACCACGAACGGTCACAAATTCGCCTCGAACGGCACACGATCGCGAACGATCACTCTCTGCCTTGAACGGCACCGACCGCGAACGGTCATGATTCACTAATTATGAAATCCGACCTCGAACGGTCACCATTCGCCTTGAACGGCACTTGGTCGCGAACGATCACCATTTGCCACGAACGGCAATCGACCGCGAACGGTCCCATCTCATCATTTGCTGCGAACAGCATCGACCGCGAACGGTCCTATTCCATCCTATGCCACGAACGGCACAGACCGCGAACGGTCCCGATTCACCTCAAGCAGCATGCGATCCCGAACGATCGACGCATGGATTTATACGCTCGACCGCGTACGGTCGCACTTCACCTCGAATGACTCGATCACGAACGAACGTCATTTGAAGTTAAGCGCTTGACCACGGACGGCCGCGCTTCATCTCAAATAACTCGATCCCGAACGATCGTCATTTGAGGCCATATGAAAATATCAAGTTCTTTGCAGGTTGATAATAGGATACGAACATCCAATTCAAGGCATTAAAAAACACACCTTCCTACCGCAAGGCATGTTATGGGGGGAAAATGTTATCCAGCTTTTTAGCAAAGCCGTGATATCAAAGGATCGATCAAAAACAAAAGACAATTCGTCTCAGTGATTGGTTGTACTTCACTTCGCTATGGATATCGATGAATTTTGTCCGAGTCCGGATCAGGCCACAATTGATAAGACATGACCAGAAAGTTCGTAGGAGTCGTCATTTCAAATTTCAAGTCAATCCGAGTTCGTATGCTCAAGATATGATGGATTCAATTTGAGAAAGGTAGTCATTATCTGGTTCGAACCCATCACGTTGAAGTACTTCGAAATCATCACCTTCGGACCCATCTACTTCGAAACCATGGAGTTCGAACCCATCCAATATCCTTCCTTCGAATCCATCACTGCTTGCCATGTTCGAATCCATCAGCCAGTGCCCGCTTCGACTCCATCTCCCTCGGATCCATCACAATGGCCTGCCTTCGAACCCATGACTTCGCCTAGCTTCGTATCCACCCTGCATTCCTACCTTCGAATCCATCCTCCCGAAACCTTACATCGAATCCATGCATCGGTTCAAAGCCATGAACTTAACCTTGCTTCGACTCCAACATGCAAGCCCTTGCCTCGAATCCATCCTCACAAGAATGTTCGAATCCATTAAAAACCCTCTAGCTTCGAACCCAAGTCACTTCGAACCGATCCGGTTCGAATCGATCAGGTACGAACCCATAGGAACTCCTCGATTCGAATCGATCGCGCTTGAAACCAGGAACGATCGAGTCAAATAGTCACTCCATCGATACGAAGTCGGCACAATTCACGGAGACGAAGCGTTCAACCCGGAGAGAAGACCGGATCGATTCGAGAAACACGCGCCACCTCATCACGAAGCCACGTAAGCCGATCGATTCGAAGTACGTGGTTTCGAAGTGATCGGTTCGAACTCAACAGCCAACCGAGAATCATCATTTCGAACCGATCATATCTCTTTAACCACTGATCCAAATGCAACGAAATTTTCACAGCAGCTTCCATGCAAGGTAAAGATTGTTCCTGCCAAGTTTCAGCTCGATCGGACCATTTCTTGATGGGTTCGAAATCACTTCGAATCGATGTCAGCTCGAGACGAAACTTGGTGGGGTCGGTCGCGTGGGCCCACTTACGTGCCAGAAGAAGTCTCCCGAAGTTTGAGCGAGATCTGGGCCTCCAACGCCTATAAATAGCACCCTGAAGCCTTCAGAAAGGGGGATCTTCCAGGAACTTCTGCCATTGAACACCAAGACTCTGCCGGATTCCATTCTATCCATCATAATCACCGTTGTATTCAGATTTCAAAGCTATTATCAACTGTAATTCATTGTAATCGATCTATCAAGCAAAGCAATAAAGAGAAAACATTCAAAGTGGACGTAGGCACGAACGCTGAACCACTATAAATCCTGTGTTTGTGATTGTTATCTGCGAATTATTGTGATTTGTTGCTTAGATCCGAATTCTATATTGATTGTCGCTGAGTTCTGTGTTGATTAGTATCGATTTAAGTACGTAAACAGGCGCTTTCGCGGTATTGGGTGTTTGTGACCAATTTTGGCGCAAACATATATATATATATATATATATAGCAGATCAACTCAATTCAGCCATTGAATCAATTACTTAAATTTAACCGTTTAAATTTAAATTAAAATCAGATGAGTGAGATTAACTCACCTTTAATTTGCTGTTTGCAATCCATCCCAATGTTGCCTTGGTTTCACGATTTTTTTGACCTTGTATGAATATTAATATGGTTTATTAATATCTGAAATATTCGAACAATCAATTTCCTTTTTTCATTCCAAGCTCTTATCTACATAAACTTCCATGTACTTAAGTATACTATAGCATGCAAGTGTGTGTGTGTATATATAAGTGTTTAAAAAAATCTATATAAATTAAAAATCTATTTTATCTAAATCCTACTTTCAGTTTACTGTAATGTAAGTTTCTAAATATATATATATATATATATATATATATATATATATATATATATATATATCTGTGTGTGTGTGTGTATAAAAATCAAATACATGTTATATATATAAATTTCAAGATTTAAAACTAAATATGATTTCCTTACCGAACAACCCCAAGCCGAGATGCCTCAAACCCTCATCGCGACGTCGACTATGCCCAGATTCGCCATCCCCGATGCGACATCGGAAACCCCATCCCATTGCAGCCCGAGTCGTTATACTCAATCACGACTGGACTTCATGAAAAACCCGACCAGAGATGCGTCTTCCCACCACAAAATGAATGGACCAACCCCCGACTTCCATCTTCCCCTTCCACCGATAAAATCGCCGACCCTAGCAAATCAGGCTGCTACGCCAGCATCCCAAATATCGACCGCAACCCATAAAGGCAGACATAAATCAAAGATTTGGATGATTTAGGATTTTAGAAATTCGATTTCGTGGAGAAAAGTTTGATGCTTGAGTTGGAAAGATGGAGGGGAAAAGAGAAACTCGGCTTTGTTCCTTCGGTCATGGATTCGAACGAAAAGGGAAAAAAAGAATAGATTTTTTTTCGTCTTTTTTTGTGAATTATGAAATAACTGGTGGAAAGAGGGGAAAGACGCGACTAAAAGCATAAAAGAGGAGTTGGGTACGATGCTTGTTGGTTAAGACTTGACTCTGATGTGGAATTAATTTGACCGATAAATCAATGTATTAATTTGATTTAAATTTAAATTTAAATTTAAATCGACTCGAATTACACAACCTAAAATCTGAATCTTCTATCGTAATGTGCCGCTAGGCGTTGATAATGTTATACCCCTATTTTGAACGCAATGGAAAAGGTTTCGAGTCTAATTCGATCATATGGAGAAGATAGCTTTTTGAAACCAGTTATTATATCAAATTTTCGATAAAATTCTGTGCGTTTATATATCGTACGCTCACACAACAACTCAAATCACTACGAAATTTGAAATTCGATAATAATACAATATTACAGATTCAATTGAACTGGTTTCGTCGAATTCCGAGATTGTGTCTCGGAAGGCTATTTTTAAATTTAATTTATACGATATGATTTCAAAACTGAACAATTTAAATTCAAAATTAAAAGTTCTGTCACCTTCAGTATTATTAATATAAATCTTCTAAGCCTTCAAAATATTTTTAACAAGCTATAAAATCAAGATTCACTATTTTAACCAATTTCCAATTATTTAATTCAAAATTAATTTATCCAATAAATAGTGATAGTTGAAATTCAAGTTAAAAATTAACCTTTAAATATTTAAAATCAATTAAATATTCCAATTTCAAATATCCAAAAATTTCGGGTCGTCACAACAAGTTTATGTTTTGGTACATAAAGCAATAATTTTCTAATTATTATATATATTAAGATGATTGGTTGTTGGTTACTGAAATTGAATAAGATCATAAGAATTTAAGTGGAAATATATATATATATATATCCCAATAAGAATTGGATAAATATGAAATATACAAATAAGATAAGCTAGAAATGGATTCAAACCAGAAAATAAAATCCTGAAATTTATAGAAGTGTTTTCAGAATATTGAATTATGCTACCCTGATTTTATTTTTCCAACAAATTATGAGATAATATGTAGTGAATTGGTCTCCAGATATGATAATCTTGGTTATTATCATAAAATGGTTATTGTAATGGGATGTTTGTTTTCTAATAATAATTAATGATAAAGCAGAATGAAATGTTTTAAGAAAGTAACACTTTAGGTAAGTATGAATTGTAAATTGGAATGGATTTAAACTGTGAAGTTTTAAAATCTAAGTCTAGAAATTTGAAATTGTTTCAAAATGTTAAAAGAAATAAAAAATAATATTATTCAGAATATTTTTGAATATAGAAACCTTATTTTAAAACAAGAGATGTTTTAAAAAAATTTAAAGGAATTTGTTTCAATTAAAAACCAAGAATGGTTTAAATTTAAAGTATGACTTGGTGGGCTGAGGAAATAAATATGTGTATATATGGGATATACAAAAGATCAAAAAATGGTTTGAAGTAAATTCTAAGTGTTGAGTTTTGAATTTTTCCCCTTGAAATGTGATTTAAAACCCAAAGAAAAATAAATTTTTGAACTTATAAGCAGGAAAAGATTTTGATAAGAAGTTTAAATTTTGAAAAGGGAGTTACGTGTGATCTCAAAATAGGTTTGAGTCTGGAAATGGGTAATGGATGCTATTGATGGATGTTTTAGATAATTTGGATGTTTATTACTTTGGCATATCCTGCTATCATCCTGTTGTTATTAATAATCTATAAAACTATGAATTGGATTGTTTTAAATAAATTAAGAAGTAGATTGAGATAATATACATCCATTGCCGAAATAACATGGAAATAAAACATTAATTTGAAAATTATTTAAATAATTTTGGATTTTAAGAGATAAAGATTGAACATATGAGAATGGAATCACTTTGAACTTAAGATTTGAATGTTTATGATGAACTTGCAAACTGGAATTGTTAAGAATTGGTTTCAAAATTTGTAGTTAAAATTGGGTAATAAATTGGATTTCGAAGATTAAATTGTTTTAAAAAAAATTGAACTCTTACTTAAACCTTAAAATAAGTTAAGTAAAAAGTAATTTAAAATGAATATTTGAAATTGGGACTCAGAATTAAATTGTTTAAAGACTTAGGTTGTTAAATTAAAAGTAAAGGTTAATTTGATTTAAGGGGATTAAATCAACATCTGAAAATTTAACTCGAATTTATATAATTCGAGATGATTTAAAATTTGAAATGAATTAATTGGAATTTGGAATTGAAATTAGCTCAAATTGAAATTTGTTTTGAAATAATTGGAATAGCAATCTAAGTTGAATAAGTTTAAATTCAAATGGAAATTGATTGAATTTGTAAAAGGAATTGAGGTTAGTTCAAACTAAACTGGAATTGAATCAATTTAATGGAAGGGGAGATTAAAAATAAATTGGAATGGGAGATTGGGAAATTGAACATTTTGGCTCTGAACTATTTTTACAATAAATTGTTTTAATATAAACTTTCTTAAATCTATTTTTCCTTGCTATTTACTATACAATCTTTCTTTTTAAAACCCAAACTATCTTATACTTATTTTACAACTATTTTACATCTACTTTATAACTAATTACTATTTTACAACTATTTTGCAATTATCTAACTATTCTATAACTATTTGACTATTTTACAACTATTTTATAACTACTTAACTATTTACAGCTATTTTACAACTAATAACTACTTTACAACCACTTAACCATTTGAAACTTTTTAAGCTGGTCAGAGTGCAAACTGTTTATAATTAAATACTAATTGAGATAAGAATTGAAGTGATAAAATGAATGGAAATTGAAGCAGTTATGAATAAGTGAATAGAAATAAAAATGAAGGTGAATAGAAGGAAAATTGATTTAGCTAATAATCAATGAAGATAAATATGTAAGATGTATGTATATTACTCTGTTCGCATAATGATTTGATCCAAATACGAGCACAAAATTTCGAGATAGTATATCGATCTGAGTAGGGATTTTTCACTCAATTTTTGACGAAGAACCCAAGATATAGATTTTTGATTGGTTCTGGAAATTCTCTATCAAAGTTATGGCTATGCAAGGAGAATGACGGTTTCTGATCAAGAAACCAGATCTGATTCCGCACTAGGAAGTCGGGTGGGCGATACTAGTTCGGAAGTGAAATTGTGTGATCAAGTGAGCAATCAGATTTGATATTGCGTACGGATGGTATACGTACATCGTTTGTGCTTGAATGAAATAGATATTTTGAAAGAAAAAGTATATTTTGAGAAATATATGATGAATAAAAGTGGAAGTTGGATATTTCTATGATTGAAATTCACTTTATGAAGAATAAGTAATATGGTAAACAACTTTATAATGGAAATCAAACTTGAATATTTGAATTGGCATAAATTAAGTTATATATATTTGTTACATATGATAAACTCCCCCTTGTTGAATTTAAAACGAGAAGAAAGATTTTTGAAAATATTTAAGGTATAAAAGGGAATTTATATAAGTATGAAGTGATAAGATTTTTCAAGATTATATATGTCTATATATAAAAATGGTTTTTGAATGGAATTGAAAAAAGTTTTTGGAACCCATTGATTTTGAAAGGCTTTTGATTTTTAGGGAAAATAAATTTTGGAAATTTGGAAAGCCAAGTTTGGGAATTATCGATTTTGTGTAAAGGAGATTTATATGTGATACATATAAAGAGTATGATTTGAGAGATACTATACGTGTATAATATAAAATGTTTTGAGAATGGCCAAAGGGAAAATGGCGCTCTCATTTAGAGTTGAAACTTCTAGTAGGAGATCCACGGGGTGGTTCTGCCTTGAGCCCTAAGGGGGGTTCTAAATTTGATCTTGGAAGGATGTCCGGACAAACTAAAGTTCCTGAGGATTATGGTTGGGGTAGCGAAAGTCGAGGGCGCTGATGCCTACGGAGACATTGGGTTATGCTGTGACGACAATGTAACTCGGTGTAACTGCGATCTACTACGCACCATAGTAGAAGTCGAGGGGCAGTTATTGCCTAAGGTCTACGTTTGATTTTGCTGGGAGAGCAACGTAACATCGGTAGACTGCGATCTATGAAGACATAGCAAAAGTCGTATGGCAGTGAGTGCCTATAGGCAACATTGGGACTCGACTGATGTAGTCTACGATCTATGTGAGAGTGGTGAAGTTTCATTTGGCAGCGAAATTCGAGGGCGTCGATGCCTACAGTTGCATGGGTTTTTGCCGTGATGGCGACATAACCCTGGGTGTAGCTGCGATCTGTGGCGGTTACATGGTGTAATCGAGGGGCGCGAAGGCCTACAGTTTTCTACGGTTTTGCTGTGATGGTAACGTAATCATCAGGCTAACTACGACCATGGAGGGGGTGATGATTTCCAGAGCATTCTCACTAAAAATGTTAACTACATTTTCAAAAATGTTTTCTAAGTATTTTCGCTGGGTGTTGAAAACGGGTTTACCAAGTACTTATAGATTTTCAGTCCTATGCCTGATCAACGTATGACCTGTAACGATCCCAATTTTTAATTAAATTAAATTGATAATGTAAATAAATTTTTGGATAAAATTATAAATTAATTTGAATTTTTCAAATTAAATAGGATATTTGTTTATTTGAGTATTGATTTTAAAATTATTTTAAATTTGTTCAAAATAAAGTGTGAATGCATAAATGGATATGAAAGTTTATATTTCAAGTTTGAGATTGAAAATTGAATTTAAATTTGAAATAAATGTTTTAAAAAAAAATTAAGTAGCATTAAAAATCATTTCTTTCTTTAAAATCAATTAAACAAAATGTGTATAAAATGAGCAATAAAAGTTTAAAATAATATATATAGATAAGTTGTTTATTTAAAAGATATAATAATCTTAATTCAAAAGAAAAAAATATATAATGAAGTAAGCTTAAATATATTGGTTTATAAAAGTATGTATATAATATAGGAAATAAAATCTATAAAGTTTCTTTTGCTTTGTAACATCAAGGGCTGAAAACTTACATTCACAATAAAATGAATAATTAACAAAATCTATGGTTTAAGATCTTTTCTTACAAATGGCACAAACCATCATTTCCTAAATAAAATAATCAAATAAAAAAATTCAGAAAACTTTTCACCTTCCAATTCGAATTTTTAAATCTCCTAAACATCTGAAAAGTTCAGTAATAAAAAATCTAACATTTCATATCTCCACACTCAAGCAAGAAAAAAAAATTCAGAAAAAAGAAAGAAAACTGTCAAGCTTTCTTCAATTCAAAACCAAAATCTGAAGCAAATCTGTTTTTTTTAAAAAGCATCTGCATTCTTCAACCTGAAAAGGTTCACTCAAGTATTCAAGCAGAGGTTAAGATCTGAAACAAATCTAAAGCAAATCTGGAAGAAATTCAAAGTTCTGAAGCAACTCAACCATTTCAAGATCAAAGTTCAAACTCATTAAAATAAAGCTTCAGATCAATAAGTCAAAACAGAAAGGTAAGATTTTCAAAACCTGGTTCTCTGTCTTCAGTTTCTCAGGTAAGTTTTAAAAATTTATAGTTAATAAAATCATGATTTTGAAGTCATACTCTAACAACAATTTTCAACTAAAAACTGCAGATTAGTTGTAAAGGCAGGGCAGTAGATTTCTGAAGTAATTAAAGGCAAGTAATTTTTTTAAAAAAAAATTTGAGTTTGAGGTTATGATCTGTAATAAAGCAAGAACTAAGTACAATAACAATAAATTACTTGCAGAAAAGAAATCAAGTTCAGGGCCTAAGCTATCTCTAGTTCAAGTTGAAGAAGATAAAAAGTTCTGTGTAATAATAAAATAAAATAAAAAATTTAAAGCTGTAAGTAAATTCAAATCCTTGTTTGATATTAATAAAATTGAATAAACAAGAGCATGCAACAGTGATCAAACAAAATGTTATATCTTCAAGTTGAAGATTTAAAAATTCAAAATCAAGTAGAGAAGAAGAAGATTCCAGGCTCATCCCTGTTTTGAAACTGTCAAGAGCCTTCTGTCTTCAGGAAAAAAAAAGTGAGCAAACCTTACCTTGATCTGATTTATGATTTGATGCATGCTAAAGTAATGTTGTGAATCTGCTTGAATGTATACCATATATATACATAGGTGTGTGATTGTGCATGTTTGTTACATCTCTGTTTTTAAGAATACAGGCTGTAAAACCTGTTTCAGAAACTAAGGGCTATTTCTCGAATCAGTTTTAGACTTCGAGATCTAAGTAAAATCTGTTGAATGACCATGATTTGAGTACTAAAAATTTAAGCATAAGTTGTTAAAGCTTTTTCTGACATTGTAGAGAGAAAAAAAAAAGATAGTGACAATCTTCTCTGATAAATACAGTGAGTAAACTTTGTTTTCTCAATCTTTTTGATTGTTGTGTGTATGCTTGGGTGATATAGGAGAATTAAACTTGTTTGCATGCAAGATTTTTGGTATATGATGGTAGTTGACTGTGCATGTTGATGTTTCAAAATACTAGTTCCTGTCAAACTTCAGGGAAGCAGAATCATTTTTAAGTATCAGCTTCTACAAAGTAAACTATACCAAAGTTTTAAATCTCTCTCTCCCTCTCTACTTCTGGAAATGATTTTAAACAAGCTAAAAATAAAAATAAAATTATGGTTTAACTCTATACTGTGTGTCAGCAATAAATTAAAGCATATAGCTTTCTGTTTATGTAACTCTTTCTTCTTGGAAACTGTAAACTCAATTTCATGTAGCTTTCTGTTTGCAAGAATAAAGCATATCAAAATCAAACCCAATCTTTCTCTTCTTTATTATTCCTTCTGAAATAGATTTATAACAAGTTGAAATTGTGTTTGAGCTTCTACCATGCTTCAGAAAACTAATTAAAACATGTTTCAACTTCACTGGAAAATGTAAATACAGTCACAACCCAAAATAGATGAAAATTCGAACCTCATGGATTTGAATTTCAGTAACACCATTTGAATCACCATCAAAATTAATGATTTTAGAAACAAAAATCAAAATTTTTCATTGCATATTGCTCAAGAAATTAGGAGTTGATCGGAAAAGGGGTTTTTGGCAAAATCTGATGATTGAAGGCGTTATAGTCCTCGAATTCGCTGTCATAGAAGGATTGAGGGTTCATGATTTCCAGAAAAATACTAGGATAATTTTTAAATCTTTGAATTTTCAATTCGAGTTTAAAATAGGGTTTAAAACCCATTTTCCTGTTCACGGTCGAAATGACATTGCCGCACCACCCACGAGTGATCGCGATGCGTGTCAGGGGGTCAGATGGATGCGTTGCACGACATGGATGTTAGAGGAAAAATTTGGCGGCCTCTGATGGCCAGGGAAGGTGGCGCGGGACCGTTTTTCTGATGGCGTGCCTGATACTTTTGGGGTCCAGTTGCTCGATTGGTGATTTCGAAATAAAGTCGAAATCTGGGTGTTCGAATGGGTTTAGGGGGTGGACGTTGTCATGTTGGTGGCCGCAGCATCGACCAGCGGCGGCGAAACCAACCGTGCACGTGCACGTGGCTATGGGGTGTGTCAGGGTGATGGGTTGAAAAGGACAGGGGAAAGCTCGAAGCATGGCACGGGGAGATTGCGTGGAAACTCGAAGGCGAGCTCGAGTGGTTTTGAGTTGTATCGAGCCACCTTTTAAAACTTAGCAAATTTTTTGAAAAAAATCTTACTCGGGTAGATTTAGCTAAAACTCGAAGTAGGGGGGAGTTTTCCTCGGGGACGACCCGAAGCACGTCTCGGGCGAGTGAATTTAAAACAGCAACTCAGTTTGTCTTTACCAAATTTTTGAAAACACCATTAAACTTATTTCTTGAAATAAATTTATGATGATGATAAATAGCATATGAAATAAATGGTATTTCAAATTTATAATTTTAAATAAAAGTTGTTTTAAAGTTTAACTTAACAAAATTTTTAAAAAAGTAAAATAAATGTTTAAATGTTAATTTAAAAACCCAAATTGATTTATATAAATGAAGAATTTTAAAATTAGATTTCAAAAATAAAATTTTTTTAAATTTTTTTTACTTGATAAAATACTTAGGAATAAATCAAATATTCAAATTTTCAACTTAAAGACAAAATTCTTTATAACGATTAAGTAAAGATTTTGAACAATTAAAATTTGTAATTACTTTATAATTAAAAGTTGATTTAATTAAAGGGTAAAAGTAATTAAGATTTACTTAATTATAAATTAAGGATTTATGAATTAAGATAATTAAATTAAGAAATGCTAGTTGATTAAGTTAATTAGGATTGAATCAATTTATAGTTAAGAATAATTAATCATTGATTTAAAATTTATAAAAATAATTGCGTGGTTAACACACTTAATCATATTCACCCTAATTAGACATGATTGATTATCATCAATTGTTCTGTATTGGATTGATATTTTTGTTGTGATATTGTGATTGTTTTGTGATGGACTGTGATTTGTGGTTTGTTCCTATATGTGTGTGAAACCCCTTTTTTCCAGTAAAACGGCATTTAAACTTCGATGCGGCAGGGAGTCGGATTCCAGTTGGTTATCCGAAACCCACATCGAATCATATTAGTGAATCTTTGTGATTGATAATTTACTTTATCTATGAATCTGTTGATGAAGATAAGCGTTATGGGTTATACCGCTTATCGATATATCTGTGATGATGGATGTGTGCACTATTGTGTAATACCCCCGGACTACACTATACACACACAAATATGGATTGCACGTGGAAATCGGTTAAGTCATAGACTTTTGAAATATTTAAATTTGAATTTTTTTTAAATTCAAATGGTTTTTGAAATGGATGGGGTTTAAAGTAAAAAGCTTTGAAAAAGAATTTCAAAGATAAAAGTTATTTTTGAATAACTTAATTTAGTTTTGAAATCTGATTTAAATTTGAATTCAAAAATTTGAAATTGAATTCTATTTTGAGAATTTAAAATGTAAAAAGGTTATAGAAGCTTATATGGGTTTTTAAACCATTTTTTTTAGTGTTTTTATGGGATTTAAATTTAACTCGAGTTTGAAAAACTTTAACTTGTATAATTGGAATTGGATTTTTTTCCAAAATGAAAACTGCTTGTTTTCAAATGATAAAGCTTTCGTATAAGAAATGAATTTCCAATGTGTATAAAAGGAATTTCAAGTTTGAATTGAAATGGTTTTCCAAGTGGTGAACAAATAATTGAAAACGGGTTTGGAAGCTATGAGTTAAATCTTGGATTTAAAGATTAAATGAATTAATCCGATTAAAATGGATATTGTTTTGGAAACCGTAAATGGATCTTTGTGAAACTGGTTAAACTTTGTGAAATAAATCTTTTGTTTAAAGATTTGAAATGGTAATTTGGTTTAAACCATTTAAAGGGAAGTTTTGGATAATAAGTTGTGACTTAACTAAAAATCCCATGTCCATATGTTTTTAAATATCGCGCTCATTATTCGGTTTAGCCGGGAGAGGACCTTGTGTCATATAACCCATTCCGAATAATGATACGTCGTTATGGATAGCATTTGAAGACCGGTGGTGAAGACCGGGTATTTGCGAGAATGATAGGACGACCTATCGATTGTCTCTGCACTGAGTAGCTACGGTATAGAGATTTCTTAAGTGATGGGAAGTCCGATCGGGATTGTGAATACCCGGATTTGCAAGGGCTTCTTCGAAAGTGCCTTCGGTTCTGTTCGAACCCGGAACAGACTTGTATGGTTGTGTGTCTGACACTACACTTTGAGATGTAAAGCCGATTTCTTTCAAATACATATCTGTTGGTGGCGGAGAATTTATTCTCTTAGCTTAACACCCTTCTCTGAGACGTACGAGCTCAGAGGTTATGTAGTTGAAGGTTATCAGCGATATACTCCCAATTTGGTAGTGTGGCACGCTAAGTGCTGCTGTGTGATTGATGATCATTTGTTGATCATTGGTTGATCAAAGCATGGCTTTGTGAAAAGCGTAGCTTTGTGGTCGAGAGCTCATCGAGCCTCACAAACCGGTAATGGTCGAAACAGGAAAGTTGCGGCAAGGTTTCAGGGGTAGCTCCCCTAGGGTATGACCATTCCTTCTGGAAAAGGGTGGTATCATGGTATGGAGCCCAGATACTTACTCATGTGGACACACTATATTTATTACTGTGTGATGTTGTTGTTGGAGGGCCCTCGGATAAAGGTCCCAAACGACCGGGGGTGGCATATCTCAGGTTTTATTCCCTGGGAAGGGGGCCGACCTTGTTTAGCAGAGATCCGGGTTGGTTCTCGGGGCGTCCCGCCAGAGGCGTTCTCATGTGGCAATAGGAAGTTCCTTAGCCTGACCATTTGTTGGAAATCCATTCAATCCAATACGAGCCTTGTACGGTTTTAGTTGTATAACCTTCCATGGAATGTGGCGGTAACCTGCTATTGAACATGGTAGCTATAGTAGGCATACGGCGAAGAGTCGTATGCTGGCTAGGATTAATATTATACTTTCGAAATTGTTTTCCACTGTGCACTTATAGTAATAATATCAAAGAATTTTTCTCGTATCAAGCATATTTGACTATCATAAGGAGAAATCTCCTCCAATTCTGCGTTTGCATTGTGTGTGTGGCGGGAGGCCTTATGGTAGTTTCATTTTCTGAAAAGCATTGCGGATTTAAACTTTAAAGCTTTGTTGTTTTTTTTAAAAGACCAAATTGTTTTGTTTGCTCACATCAGTCCCATGACTGACCTGGAGTTTATTGTTCCTTTCCTAAACTCTGGGTGCCCACTATTTTCCACACGGGCAGTCTAGAGTTGGGTTTTTCAGATAATCCTGTAATAGGTATAGATTTGTTAGCCTTCGAAGCTCTTTGGATTTGTGGATCGCATTTGCTGCACTTCAGCATCACACCAGTCTTGCTCTCTTAGTGAACGTGATGAGGGTTCGAGCTAGCTTTGGATTGAAGATGGAGTTCTTGGAGTTTGGCATTGAAGACTATCTTTCCGCTGCTATTTTCTTATATCTCTGATAGTATTGTTATCCATTGTACCATTCTATTGTATTCTGTTGTATCAGACATTGTATAATATGTTGTATATCAAATGTATTATTCATTTTTCTTCCGCTGTGTTGTACTTAATGTGTTATAAGCTCCGACGATCCAGGTTCGACGTTTGGATTTACGGCATTTGGATACGAGTGTCGTATTCGGTGCCGATTTTCGAAGGTCGAGTCAGGGTCGCTACATTTGGTATCAGAGCTGAAGGTTAAAACTTTAGCTCAAAAGTATAACACATTAAGTAACTCATTAGAGATAGGGTGAAATATACCCTAGAATGAGTAACCCCTAAGATATCCGATCGAATGCCTCAGTAAATTCTCTTACTATCCACTGATAGTGAGTATGAGTGCAAGAAGAGAACGAGATAGGGGACAGGGAAATACCAGTACAAGTGGTCAATGCCCTACAGCAACGGAAATAACTTTCTTTATCAATCTCCTTTGATTCGTCTTATCAATTTTTTTGATTGCTTCGTAGCAGCTCAAGAAAGAAGCTTTGGTGTGATGATGGCCCTACGAATCGTAGATAAGTCTCAATTTCGTATTCTCTTGGTCAAATTTCTATCAGCTTTTCGTTCTTAACCTTAGCGAAATTTAAATTTGATAAATTGGTTAACTAAAATATAAAGTTAAATAATTTGTATCGATAAAACAATTTCGATTAAAACCAAATTTGAAATTCTATTGTAATTCCTTGTGTTGATTGAAGTCCGAAGAGGAACAAGTTATATACTTTGGGGTATTTAGACTTGAATTTGAAATCCATATCTAGTGTTTGAGAAATTGTAGAAGATTGAATCCATCTATCTATTCTATGGGATCTGATATATTCTACGAACGATTGGTTATCCCTTCGAACTAATCATTGCCCTTGCATATTCGTAGACCGGATTAACCCGAGTATCTTATGAAATAATTGTATGATTTTATTCTCATATTGTTGATATTTTGATTTGGTAAGCCAAATACAGAATTGATATCCAGTTTGATTTGGAAAGATAGTTCTCTATCTTTCATTTTTCCTTTGTCGTCTTCTTTGCAAATTTCGAGGACGAAATTTATTTTAAGGGGGGAAATCTGTAACGATCCCAATTTTTAATTAAATTAAATTGATAATGTAAATAAATTTTTGGATAAAATTGTAAATTAATTTGAATTTTTCAAATTAAATAGGATATTTGTTTATTTGAGTATTGATTTTAAAATTTAATTTAAATTTGTTCAAAATAAAGTGTGAATGCATAAATGGATATGAAAGTTTATATTTCAAGTTTGAGATTGAAAATTGAATTTAAATTTGAAATAAATGTTTTAAAAAAAATTAAGTAGCATTAAAAATCATTTCTTTCTTTAAAATCAATTAAACAAAATGTGTATAAAATGAGCAATAAAAGTTTAAAATAATATATATAGATAAGTTGTTTATTTAAAAGATATAATAATCTTAATTCAAAAGAAAAAAATATACAATGAAATAAGCTTAAATATATTGGTTTATAAAAGTATGTATATAATATAGGAAATAAAATCTATAAAGTTTCTTTTGCTTTGTAACATCAAGGGCTGCAAACTTACATTCACAATAAAATGAATAATTAACAAAATCTATGGTTTAAGATCTTTTCTTACAAATGGCACAAACCATCATTTCCTAAATAAAATAATCAAATAAAAAAATTCAGAAAACTTTTCACCTTCCAATTCGAATTTTTAAATCTCCTAAACATCTGAAAAGTTCAGTAATCAAAAATCTAACATTTCATATCTCAACACTCAAGCAAGAAAAAAAAAATTCAGAAAAAAGAAAGAAAGAAAACTGTCAAGCTTTCTTCAATTCAAAACCAAAATCTGAAGCAAATCTGTTTTTTTTTTAAAAAGCATCTGCATTCTTCAACCTGAAAAGGTTCACTCAAGTATTCAAGCAGAGGTTAAGATCTGAACCAAATCTAAAGCAAATCTGGAAGAAATTCAAAGTTCTGAAGCAACTCAACCATTTCAAGATCAAAGTTCAAACTCATTAAAATAAAGCTTCAGATCAATAAGTCAAAACAGAAAGATAAGATTTTCAAAACCTGGTTCTCTGTCTTCAGTTTCTCAGGTAAGTTTTAAAAATTTATAGTTAATAAAATCATGATTTTGAAGTCATACTCTAACAACAATTTTAAACTAAAAACTGCAGATTAGTTGTAAAGGCAGGGCAGTAGATTTCTGAAGTAATTAAAGGCAAGTAATTTTTTTAAAAAAAATTTGAGTTTGAGGTTATGATCTATAATAAAGCAAGAATTAAGTACAATAACAATAAATTACTTGCAGAAAAGAAATCAAGTTCAGGGCCTAAGCTATCTCTAGTTCAAGTTGTAGAAGATAAAAAGTTCTGTGTAATAATAAAATAAAAAAAATTAAAGCTGTAAGTAAATTCAAATCCTTGTTTGATATTAATAAAATTGAATAAACAAGAGCATGCAACAGCGATCAAACAAAATGTTATATCTTCAAGTTGAAGATTTAAAAATTCAAAATCAAGTAGAGAAGAAGAAGATTCCAGGCTCATCCCTGTTTTGAAACTGTCAAGAGCCTTCTGTCTTCAGGAAAGAAAAAAAAAGTGAGCAAACCTTACCTTGATCTGATTTATGATTTGATGCATGCTAAAGTAATGTTGTGAATCTGCTTGAATGTATACCATATATATACATAGGTGTGTGATTGTGCATGTTTGTTACATCTCTGTTTTTAAGAATACAGGCTGTAAAACCTGTTTCAGAAACTAAGGGCTATTTCTCGAATCAGTTTTAGGCTTCGAGATCTAAGTAAAATCTATTGAATGACCATGATTTGAGTCTTAAAAATTTAAGCATAAGTTGTTAAAGCTTTTTCTGACATTTTAGAGAGAAAAAAAAAAGATAGTGACAATCTTCTCTGATAAATACAGTGAGTAAACTTTGTTTTCTCAATCTTTTTGATTGCTGTGTGTATGCTTGGGTGATATAGGAGAATTAAACTTGTTTGCATGCAAGATTTTTGGTATATGATGGTAGTTGACTGTGCATGTTGATGTTTCAAAATACTAGTTCCTGTCAAACTTCAGGGAAGCAGAATCATTTTTAAGTATCAGCTTCTACAAAGTAAACTATACCAAAGTTTTAAATCTCTCTCTCCCTCTCTACTTCTGGAAATGATTTTAAACAAGCTAAAAATAAAAATAAAATTATGGTTTAACTCTATACTGTGTGTCAGCAATAAATTAAAGCATATAGCTTTCTGTTTATGTAACTCTTTCTTCCTGGAAACTGTAAACTAAATTTCATGTAGCTTTCTGTTTACAAGAATAAAGCATATCAAAATCAAACCCAATCTTTCTCTTCTTTATTATTCCTTCTGAAATAGATTTATAACAAGTTGAAATTGTGTTTGAGCTTCTACCATGCTTCAGAAAACTAATTAAAACAGGTTTCAACTTCACTGGAAAATGTAAATACAGTCACAACCCAAAATAGATGAAAATTCGAACCTCATGGATTTGAATTTCAGTAACACCATTTGAATCACCATCAAAATTAATGATTTTAGAAACAAAAATCAAATTTTTTCATTGCATATTGCTCAAGAAATTAGGAGTTGATCGGAAAAGGTGTTTTTGGCAAAATCTGATGATTGAAGGCGTTATAGTCCTCGAATTCGCTGTCATACATGGATTGAGGCTTCATGATTTCCAGAAAAATACTAGGATAATTTTTAAATCTTTGAATGTTCAATTCGAGTATAAAATAGGGTTTAAAACACAGTTTCCTGTTCACGGTCGAAATGACATTGCCGCACCACCCACGAGTGATCGCGACGCGTGTCAGGGGGTCAGATGGATGCGTTGCACGACATGGATGCTAGAGGAAAAATTTGGCGGCCTCTGATGGCCAGGGAAGGTGGTGCGGGACCGTTTTTCTGATGGCGTGCCTGATACTTTTGGGGTCCGGTTGCTCGATTGGTGATTTCAAAATAAAGTCGAAATCTGGGTGTTCGAATGGGTTTAGGGGGTGGACGTTGTCATGTTGGTGGCCGCAGCTTCGACCAGCGGCGGTGAAACCAGCCGTGCACATGGCTATGAGGTGTGTCAGGGTGATGGGTTGAAAAGGACAGGGGAAAGCTCGAAGCATGGCACGGGGAGATTGCGTGGAAACTCGAAGGCGACCTCGAGTGGTTTTGAGTTGTATCGAGTCACCTTTTAAAACTTAGCAAATTTTTTGAAAAAAATCTTACTCGGGTAGATTTGGCTAAAACTCGAAGTAGGGGGGAGTTTTCCTCGAGGACGACCCGAAGCACGTCTCGGGTGAGTGAATTTAAAACAGCAACTCAGTTTGTCTTTACCAAACTTTTGAAAACACCAGTAAACTTATTTCCTGAAATAAATTTATGATGATGATAAATAGCATATGAAATAAATGGTATTTCAAATTTATAATTTTAAATAAAAGTTGTTTTAAAGTTTAACTTAACAAAAATTTTAAAAAAGTAAAAGAAATGTTTAAATGTTAATTTAAAAACCCAAATTGATTTATATAAATGAAGTATTTTAAACTTAGATTTCAAAAATAAAATTGTTTTAAATTTTTTTTTACTTGATAAAATACTTAGGAATAAATCAAATATTCAAATTTTTAACTTAAAGACAAAATTCTTTATAACGATTAAGTAAAGATTTTGAACAATTAAAATTTGTAATTACTTTATAATTAAAAGTTGATTTAATTAAAGGGTAAAAGTAATTAAGATTTACTTAATTATAAATTAAGGATTTATGAATTAAGATAATTAAATTAAGAAAAGCTAGTTGATAAAGTTAATTAGGATTGAATCAATTTTTAGTTAAGAATAATTAATCATTGATTTAAAATTTATAAAAATAATTGCGTGGTTATCACACTTAATCATATTCACCCTAATTAGAGATGATTGATTATCATCAATTGTTCTGTATTGGATTGATATTTTTGTTGTGATATTGTGATTGTTTTGTGATGGACTGTGATTTGTGGTTTGTTCCTATATGTGTGTGAAATCCCTTTTTGCCGTAAAACGGCATTTAAACTTCGATGCGGTAGGGAGTCGGATTCCAGTTGGTTATCCGAAACCCACATCGAATCATATTAGTGAATCTTTGTGATTGATAATTTACTTTATCTATGAATCTGTTGATGAAGATAAGCGTTATGGGTTATACCGCTTATCGATATATCTGTGATGATGGATGTGTGCACTATTGTGTAATACCCCCGGACTACACTATACTCACACAAATATGGATTGCACGTGGAAATCGGTTAAGTCATAGACTTTTGAAATATTTAAATTTGAATTTTTTTTAAATTCAAATGGTTTTTGAAATGGATGGGGTTTAAAGTAAAAAGTTTTGAAAAAGAATTTCAAAGATAAAAGTTATTTTTGAATAACTTAATTTAGTTTTGAAATCTGATTTAAATTTGAATTCAAAAATTTGACATTGAATTCTATTTTGAGAATTTAAAATGTAAAAAGGTTATAGAAGCTTATATGGGTTTTTAAACCATTTTTTTTAGTGTTGTTATGGGATTTAAATTTAACCCGAGTTTGAAAAACTTTAACTTGTATAATTGGAATTGGATTTTTTTCCAAAATGAAAACTGCTTGTTTTCAAATGATAAAGCTTTCGTATAAGAAATGAATTTCCAATGTGTATAAAAGGAATTTCAAGTTTGAATTGAAATGGTTTTCCAAGTTGTGAACGAATAATTGAAAACGGGTTTGGAAGCTATGAGTTAAATCTTGGATTTAAAGATTCAATGAATTAATCCGATTAAAATGGATATTGTTTTGGAAACCGTAAATGGATCTTTGTGAAACTGGTTAAACTTTGTGAAATAAATCTTTTGTTTAAAGATTTGAAATGGTAATTTGGTTTAAACCATTTAAAGGGAAGTTTTGGATAATAAGTTGTGACTTAACTAAAAATCCCATGTCCATATGTTTTTAAATATCGCGCTCATTATTCGGTTTAGCCGGGAGAGGACCTTGTGTCATATAACCCATTCCGAATAATGATACGTCGTTATGGATAGCATTTGAAGACCGGTGGTGAAGACCGGGTATTTGCGAGAATGATAGGACGACCTATCGATTGTCTCTGCACTGAGTAGCTACGGTATAGAGATTTCCTAAGTGATGGGAAGTCCGATCGGGATTGTGAATGCCCGGATTTGCAAGGGCTTCTTCGAAAGTGCCTTCGGTTCTGTTCGAACCCGGAACAGACTTGTATGGTTGTGTGTCTGACACTACACTTTGAGATGTAAAGCCGATTTCTTTCAAATACATATCTGTTGGTAGCGGAGAATTTATTCTCTTAGCTTAACACCCTTCTCTGAGACGTACGAGCTCAGAGGTTATGTAGTTGAAGGTTATCAGCGATATACTCCCAATTTGGTAGTGTGGCACGCTAAGTGCTGCTGTGTGATTGATGATCATTTGTTGATCATTGGTTGATCAAAGCATGGCTTTGTGAAAAGCGTAGCTTTGTGGTCGAGACCTTATCGAGCCTTACAAACCGGTAATGGTCGAAACAGGAAAGTTGCGGCAAGATTTCAGGGGTAGCTCCCCTAGGGTATGACCATTCCTTCTGGAAAAGGGTGGTATCATGGTATGGAGCCCAGATACTTACTCATGTGGACACACTATATTTATTACTGTGTGATGTTGTTGTTGGAGGGCCCTCGGATAAAGGTCCCAAAGGACCGGGGGTGGCATATCTCAGGTTTTATTCCCTGGGAAGGGGGTAGCCGGCCTCGTTTAGCAGAGATCCGGGTTGGTTCTCGGGGCGTCCCGCCAGAGGCGTTCCCATGTGGCAATAGGAAGTTCCTTAGCCTGACCATTTGTTGAAAATCCATTCAATCCAATACGAGCCTTGTACGGTTTTAGTTGTATAACCTGCCATGGAATGTGGCGGTAACCTGCTATTGAACATGGTAGCTATAGTAGGCATACGGCGAAGAGTCGTATGCTGGCTAGGATTAATATTATACTTTCGAAATTGTTTTCCACTGTGCACTTATAGTAATAATATCAAAGAATTTTTCTCGTATCAAGCATATTTGACTATCATAAGGAGAAATCTCCTCCAATTCTGCGTTTGCATTGTGTGTGTGGCGGGAGGCCTTATGGTATTTTCATTTTCTAAAAAGCATTGCGGATTTAAACTTTAAAGCTTTGTTGTTTGTTTTAAAAGACCAAATTGTTTTGTTTGCTCACACCAGTCCCATGACTGACCTGGAGTTTATTGTTCCTTTCCTAAACTCTGGGTGCCCACTATTTTCCACACGGGCAGTCTAGAGTTAGGTTTTTCAGGTAATCCTGTAATAGGTATAGATTTGTTAGCCTTCGAAGCTCTTTGGATTTGTGGATCGCATTTGCTGCACTTTAGCATCACACCAGTCTTGCTCTCTTAGTGAACGTGATGAGGGTTCGAGCTAGCTTTGGATTGAAGATGGAGTTCTTGGAGTTTGGCATTGAAGACTATCTTTCCGCTGCTATTTTCTTGTATCTCTGATAGTATTGTTATCCATTGTACCATTCTATTGTATTCTGTTGTATCAGACATTGTATAATATGTTGTATATCAAATGTATTATTCATTTTTCTTCCGATGTGTTGTACTTAATGTGTTATAAGCTCCGGCGAACCAGGTTCGACGTTTGGATTTACGGCATTTGGATACGAGTGTCGTATTCGGTGCCGATTTTCGAAGGTCGAGTCAGGGTCGCTACATGACCGAATTTCTATAAGAGCGAGGATGGACTTGTTGAGACATCGAGTTACAAAAAGTACTTTTATAAAACTATTTTGATAATATTATATAGATTTTTAAAGTGTTTTAAAAAATTTAAAATAAAAAGAGTTTATAGTTAAAAATGTTCAAAGAGTAATTAAACTGATAATAATCATTTCAATAAAATTCTGGCTTCGTTCCTTTTCGAGGACGAAAAGATTTAAAGGGGGAGGAATGTGATAACCCAGATTTTTAGACATTTGATAATTGGTAATTAACTAATTTTAACTATTGAAACACTGATTTATAAGTTGAACAAATAATTCTGATAATAAATATATATATCTAGATAAATATTTATTTAATAATCTTCTAATATAATTATTTAAATTTGCAACACTCATCCTTCCAAACAAAAATAAAATATGATAGCTATTTTACTATTATTCATACATATATGGTTTATGAATAAAACTATGATTTGAAATTCTATGTAAATATCTTAAAAATAATTTAGATGTAAAACTCTACATTTTCAAATACTAGTATATATATTTAGTTATTGTTTTAAATATTTATACCCTTTGTTTAAAATTACAAGTAAGTAAATAAAAGGAAATGTACTAATAAATAAATAAATATATATATATTATAAAGACACAAAAAAATATAAATGCATGCACTTGACATTTGTAGGCTAAGTATAACATGCAAAATACATGTGTCATCTGTAATTTGTTTTCTTCATTTTTAAAAAAAGAATAAATAAAACATGGCTATACATTCTTATATATTCATCTCTACTCTTTCTCTTTTCATTTTTCTTTCATCTTCTAAAAACCAAAACCAAAGAAATTTTATACAGTAACAACAACTATTTCAAGATTAAACTGAGCAATTCAGATTCAAGCAAACTTAATCCAACAATCAAGTATAGATCATCTCAAACCAAGAACTAATTTCTAGATTTTCAAAGAAAAACTCCTCTGTTCAACTTTAAGGTGAGTAAAAATTTATTTTAAAAGAAACTCAATCTGTTATTTTCTGATGCATGTGAAATTTTTTGAGGTAGTGTTGCGAATAATAGTTGCATCGATGTAAATTGTTTAAAGTATAGCTGAATCATTGTGTTTGTGTATATATATGTGTGCATGTCTGTTTATGAGTAAAACTGGTCTCTGTTTGATTTTAACCAACTTAATCAAGTTCAAAAATTCATATCTCCTTATATAAATAGTTATATATTATGATCTTTGAAAGGAAATTGTTTGTATTTATCAGATTCAATTTTTAAGAAATAGTTTCAGGTATAAATATTAAGCAATTATTTCAAACATGATAAATTACAGTAATTATTTAATATAAGTCAGAAAATCAATCATCTTAATTTCAAGTTTTGATATTAGAAATAGATTTGTATTAGAGAATGATGATTTTAGATAATGGTTTCATGATTTTTAAGATTGGGATTATTGAGAATTCTTGAGTTGAACTGTTTTTGGGTTTTCATCAATTTCCGACGATCGACGATAAGTTGTATGTCGTGCTCGTCGTTGGAGGAAGGTGGAAGTCTGGGGACTTCGAGGGAAAATGGTCGTAGAGTGTATCGATCATCGAAGAGGCTTGGAGACGGCGATGTAGGATTTTTCGATCAAGTTTGGTCGATGTTGTTCCTATGGCTCGAGCGATGTCGAGGGAAACCGGAGTTGATCACAGACGGGGAATTAGAAGCGTAGGCGAGTAGTGGAGGTCTGGTTGTGATCGCGAGGTCATAGGCGATCGGAGGCGGTGGCGCGAGAGGGTTTTCGTCGATTGGTTTGGTTCGTGGTGGTGCTGTCTTGCTCGTTTTCGTTTTTAGACGAAATCGTCTGAGCTGAGTGGTCGGGGGGTTCGAATAGGTCGTCGGTGACCTGTAAACGTCGGCAAGGTTGGTCGGAGCGTTCGCAATGATGTGTGCACGTGCACGAGATTTCATTCATGTCTGATATTTGCTGTGTTCTGATGCATCGGGGAAGAAGAGGCTTGCTTCGAGTTCGAACTCGAGTTTATCGAGAGGAAGAAAAGGTCGGGTTGTTGCTCGGGAATTTGGGGTTTGGACCCGAGAATTTTAGAAAATGATTTTAACCAAGGTTTAAGGCAAAGGTAAAATTGTTAACAAGTTTTAAAAGCGAAAGAAATGAAAATTTTTCAAAGTAAAAGAAAATGTTGACAAAGTTTCAAAGCTAAATATTAAACAAGTTTCCAAAGCAAAGAGTGTTGATCAAGTTTTCAAAACAAGTTTCAAATATTAATTATAAGTCAAATGTTTTTGAATTTAAATTGTTTTGATTTAATATAATTATATAATAAGTTAATTAATTAATCATATTCCAATGTGTTTTCAAATGAAATTTAATAATGATAATTAAGTAATTAATTAAGATAAATGGTTTATCTTTAAATTAATTAGGGTCTTAATTAATTAAAGGATAATTAATGTAATTAATTAAAGGTTAACTAATTCCTTTATGTAATTAAAGGGTTTTTACTTAATGAAAGTAATTAAAGGATAATTAATTAATGTAACTAATTAAAGGATAATAAACTTATGTGAATAATTAAAAGGATGATTAATTAATTCCATTAATTAAATAAATAATAATAAATGGGTTGTAATTAATTAATGTTAAGTAAGCAATAGTTAAAAGGAATTAAAGTAATTAATTTAATTTATTTGAAGATTAAATTAAATTAATTAGGAATTGTATGACTATTAAGCTTGCTTATGAATAATAAACCTGAATTGAATGCCTTGGTTTGTTTGTTATCTCTGATATGTAAGTTGTGATGTGTTGTGTTATGAAATGGTTGGATTGACCTGTTAATAAATGTGAATCGTTTATTTAATTAGATATCTGTGATAGATTTCT
Organism: Allium cepa; assembly: GCA_030765085.1. NCBI lineage: Eukaryota > Viridiplantae > Streptophyta > Magnoliopsida > Asparagales > Amaryllidaceae > Allium > Allium cepa. Next base: position 213,514,575 of record CM060934.1, read on the forward strand.
GTGTGCGTATGCTATTCTGAATTTAATTAAATTGTTTACTAACAACTTGGCTTAAAGATGACATTGGATTCGAAGAGACCGAGGTCGGATATCAGTAATATCCTGAACCACTTCGATTAGTAATCTACATATTCTTTATGGACTTGATTTAGAATCAAATTGGCCGGAATGGAATAATTTAAGTAACATGGCCATTTAAACTAACTAACGGTACTTGGGAATTGTTTGTGAAATAAGTGTTGGCTTTAGCAAGATAAAACTCGTAGTGAGGAACGAGTTACCCTTGTTTTTAAATAAGTTCTAAAACTTAGTTATATGGATTTACTCATGCTGGTTTCCAGTCTGACTCGGGTGTTACTTAAATGTAATGCTCGGGTCAGACCGAGTATTACAGATTTTCAGGTTAGGACGTTCTGGAGCTCAGGTGACGAGCTGGATGGCAGAGACGTATGGAGTATATTCCGCTGTGTATTTGAGATTGTATTGGTTGTAGTCTGGGACAGGTTATTATAACTGTCCAGTTTTAAAAATGAATGTTTGTACTCTGATATGCTGTATGTAAAATTGTCATTTACAGCTTTCTTTGTGTAAATACATTAATTAGTATATTATATTTTATACCGTTGCGATTGTGAGATTATATGCTTTATTTTTTTTGTTTCTTCTTCTAACTCTTTTTCTTCTTAACCCTAGCAGTGTGGAATTTCCAACACTCGATTGCTCGACACTCTATTCAGTGAACGTATTAGTGTCGATTTTCAGGGTCGAAAATTTCGAGTCGTTACCGATAAATTACTCTTGGTTACAACACTATGTAACTACTATCACTAAACAAACCATTTATGGGTCATCTATTAAATATACTTTTAAATAAATTAGTAAATCAATATAACACATTCTGTCAAGTATATAATAGAAAGAAAACACCTTTTAGTTCGAATAAGATTGGTCAATGAGTTAGATATATGCAACAATTTACATAAATTCCCCCTAGGGCATACCCTTAACCCCATCAGTTCTTCCTCTTAGAAGAGGCAAATATGGCTGCCGAAAATCTGTTAGAAATTTAAAAGAAGTGGTGCAATGAAATATGGCTATCAAACAGACCGATGAGAGCGGCGGTAAAGTTGTTGTAAATGTTGGTAATACCGGTAACCATAAAAAGGGGAATCGAGGCACTGAGGATAGATGGAATGATGCCAAAAGCATTTTAGAAACAAGAGACAAGCAGATTACACTCCTCCAAATGATACTATGAAAAATATCTACCTGTCCACGTAGGGTACTGAGAGGAACAAGAAGCCGTCTTGGAAAGGGGCGACTAAAGTTAACAGACTCCCTAGTGAATACTATCTCTTCCACAAGACCCATGAGCAAAACACTAACGGGTGTCATAATTTGAAGGATGCCATTAAGAAGTTAATTCAAAAAAGATGTTGCACCAGTACATTAGAAGTCCGTAATATGGTAGACGAAATGTAAGAGCCTAAAGGTTAAATGCCTAAGGGAATCAGGCCGGACCTAACAATGAGGGGCTAAGGTTACCAGATGGAAGGATTTTTATACATATAGTAATAGGAGGTCCTCATCCAACAGAGACATGCTGGAATGAGATGAAGCGGTATACAAACTGTTTAAAGCATACACATAGGAGAGTTGTTTTACCATCAAAGATAGAGTTCCGGCAAAGCATCAAAGTTTGATGATAGACGATATAGAGTTTTGCAATAAGAAATATGATGGGACTAAAGCGTCGATGGTTGATCATATGGTAATAACGGCCATGGTTGGGCCAACTACTATGCATCAAGTCTTCATGAATTGTTGAACTATGGTAAATATTCTATTCACGCGAACCTTTGATCAGATGAAAATCAGTCCTAAGGACCTTAAGCCTTATAAATCTAGGACTTAGGAATTTACAGGTGAGGCAAATGAGCACGTTGGGATTATTGGCCTTTCGGTTGAATTGGGAGAAGGAGAATGCAAGATTGTGTGGGTTCCAAAGTTTGTTATTATTGATGAATTCTCAGCTTATAACGCCTTCTGATCGGCCCTAGTTGATCTTATAGTGGCATTAGCACCTTGGTGCTTGATGATGAAGTATACTATGGAGAATGGGATTGGAGCCATTAGAGGTGACCAGAGTGCTGCTCGTGAATGTTGCATTGTTTAGCTCAGAGAGGCGAAAACGATGAGAGAAATGAAAGGGTGTAGAGAAAGCTCTCTAAATAAAGAACGTGGATGCACAACAACCACTACCCAAACCATGGCTCAAGCATCATAGCAATTTGTTAAGTTTATAGACTAGAGAAATAGTCGGAGGAAGTGCATGCATCACCTTTTGAGTTGACGATCAATGTACCAATTGATATGAATGATCCTACTTGGGCCCTTAAGATCGATCACAACTTAGGATCAAAATGAAAAAGGAATTGATTGGATTTCTCTAGGAATACCTGAATGTGTGTGCTTGGATACATTTTGGTATGTGTGGGATATCATCGAAGATAGTGAGTATATCAGACACACCGTACACCCATGTGGCAAGGGTCAGATTTACGATATCAGGAATGAAGAAGGACAAGTCATGGTAGGACAATAGCTTACTTGGTATGCCAAAGATGAGGGAGGGCATATCGATCTATTAGAGGTAGTAATGGTCGGTGGGTCAATCTTGACGTAGCAGAGCTTTAAATTTTTTCCTGATTAGGACCGAGTCATGCTTCGAACTATTCAGATCTTTGCAAACTATGTAAAGTCCGGCAAAGAGCTTACAGCTGTTTGGGTGAACTGTCTCGGTGCTATATGATGCACATTCAAGAATCTAATGAAATTAGGATGGAGTGAATGAGTCGCCTCGATCTTCATGCATGCAGGCAAAAGAAGTAGTCGTATGCACGTAAAAGTGTATATTTTCGTTCTCATTCTTAATCTTCCTTTATTAAAATAAATGCATATTAGCGTATGTTTACATGTTTTAAGTCAAAATATAAAAGTACTTTCAAATCATCATTCACTCATCTACATTAGGGCAAAATGGTAATTTTATGTATGAATTAATTTTGAGAAAACTTATTTGCACATTTTAATGTTATTTGTAGGAAATTGAGTGAAAACCGAAAGAGGTTTCATGGACTAATGCATGCACATATGTTGGAAGCTAAAGAAAAGAAAGAATGAACACTACATGGAGAGCCCAACTACACACTTACTAATGGACCACAAAAAAAATCAAAACACATCTTAGTAGGAATTAACTAATGCTTAATGATCACTTGGTGGCCACACAAAGTCAATGGCAACTTTGGTAGCACCCTAAAAAGAGATTAAGGTTTTAGACTTGTATAAATATCCTCTTATGTTGCGTGTACAATTTTATGAATTTGTGGCCATAAAATTAAGAATAAAATCTCTTCTCTTTTTTGTAGTTTAATTCATTCTTAGTATTCTTTTATGCAATTTTATTGCCTCTTCGCTTTTGCGTTATTTTTATTACATGCTCTTTTTATTTAGTGCAAGTAGATTAGATTTCCTTTTATGCAATTAGTTAGCTCTCTTTCTCTTTAGTTAGTTATTGTTTCTTTTTAATGTTGAAATCCACATACATTGAAATGAATTCAAGTATGAGTAGCTAAATCCCTTCAATTTAGGGGTAATGAAGTTTTTGGTGAATTATGTAAAATCGGCACAATGATTTCATTCATGACCTCTTGTTTTGTGCTTAATGTAAATTTTGATGTTAATGGAAGTTTGTGTTAATTAGTGAATTTGATAGCCTATTTTTTTAATTATAAAAAGGCTATATTTAATCAAATATAAACACAAATCACATTTTCATCTAACTAATTGATTTTGATAATGAAAGTGAAAGTAGAATCAGAATTTGATGTTCTGTGTTACTTAATCAAAAAAGTGGAAATAGATCATTCTTAAACTGATTATTTACTTGATGTAAATAGATCATGCTTGATTAGAAAGCAGATTTCATTTTTAATTTGATGTTCTCGTTATTGATCAAAAAATGTGTACGGGGTCTCGAATGGTCCCTAGGCACGCTCTGAGTTAGATGCTTAGATAACTATTTAGGACAATAATAGCCCCAGACCACTTAGAAGTGCACAAAACCTAGATTAGTTCCTAGTCATGCTCTAATTTGGATGTTTAAGGTGGTTTCTCGAAAAAATAATAACCCCTAACCACTCAAATGTGCACGGAACCCATAATTGTCCTCAGTCATGCTCTAAGTCGAATGTCTAGGATGGATAATTAGGCTTTCTGCTTATTTGTTTTAATTTGGATTTGAATTTTGAAAAATCCATGGAAACATGATGATTGATATTTATCACTTTATCTCTCATCTGGAGAGATGAAACCAGAGTGCATGATGCAAGTCCCCTTGCCAGAGAGCTAGCAGATAGGCTTTTATGGATTTGGATCGCCTTAGAGCTTCCGTTTGGAGAGATAGGGCTGTTGTGCATGGTGCAAGTCTCCTTGCTGGAGAGCAAGCATATGAGCTTGTATGGATTTGGATTACCTTAGAGCTACCATCCAAATAAATGAGGCCAGAGTGTAAGGAGCGAGCCACATCATCGGAGAATGAAAAGGATGAGCTTCTTTGGTCGCTTTAAAGCTACTGCACAAAGAGGCAGGCCGGAGTGCAAGAAGTAAGTCCCATCATCGGTGAGCGAGCAGATTGGCTTGCTTGGTCATTGAGACTCTTATCCGTAGAGCGAACGAACTCAGCAAGGATGCTAAGAGGTCGAAACCCTAGATTGGAACACTAAACGATACGAAGAGATCGCATGTCAAATTAAATGGAAGATATCTAGAGAGATCAAACCCTATAATGGAAACCAATCACCTATCCGATTTCCAGGTGTTGGTCCATTTTTTGGGTTAACAAATAAATTTGCAAATAATTCTGCTTGCTCTGGTATCGTGTTCTTATCTCTTATTTTTATTTTTCTTGCATTGTTGGTTGCTTGCATAAGAAAATGAAATAATAATTCAGTTGTAGTTGCATTGTTAATGCACTTTTAATTTCTATTTTGCATCATTTCATCTTTGTTTTAATTTTCTAAGGGAGCCACTATATTCACATAAGGTGGAGATTTCATCACCTTTTCCTTGGTCTATAAATTGCATTTTATTGTATAAAATTGAATTAATAGTAAAGGTAACACGTTCGACTTAAGGGTGTCGTCAGCTCATCTAGGATAAATTTATATTTTGACAAGTTGATTTCTTTTAACAAACTATTTCTTGGTGTCTAAGGCAATGATAACACACCAATCATTTATAATTATTATGGTGATTCGTAAGATATTATATTGATTGTGCTTTGAAGATACTAAAACCTTCAGCTTTATTGCTACGGTGACTTGTGATGTGCTGATAGCTCCTGTCCACTACTTGGCTAAGAGTTATTTCGTTGAATTAAGTGAAGTGTCATGATATAATTTTTTGTTAGGGCCTACTAAGGCTAGAAAATTTCTGATTAAGTCCTTACATTCATTTAGTTGCATTAGTTTCATATATATATATATATATATATATATATATTAAAAAACAAAAAAAATAGCATATTTTTTATTTAAAGAAAAAAATCCAAAAAAAAATTATCTTAGCAAAAGAAAAGGAAAAAAATTCACTTCATTCTTACTCTCTTAGCCTTTTTGTTCACTCCTTTCTCCGCTTAATTCTTTTTCTTGTGCATAAGTGGTTGGACTCATGACAATTAAATAAACAGCTTAGTTTGAACAAACAATCCCTCCATAATGGCGAACAAAATCCTCCTCGAACTCTCATGGATAGAATTTTCCCTGATCGGGTTACTCTCCTTCTTATATTGCATTACCCACCCTAATGGGTAATCGCTTTGAAATCCATGCAAGTCACACTAACATGCTTCTAAGATTTAGAAATTTTGAAAATGACAATCGTTACATCTTTTTAACGAAATTTGAACAAATTTGTGCAACTATAAAACATCAACAATTATGCAACGATGGAATAAAACTTAGGTAAATTTCATTCGCACTTACCGATTATGTCAAGAAATTGTTGTATAGCTTGCCCTAAAATTCGATTAAAATTTGGCATGAATTTATGGAAGTTTTCGTAAAGAAATTTTACCCCTTGGAGAAAATAATCAAAATTCAAATTGAAATCATAAATTTTCATCAATTTGAGGGGGAATCTTTTGGAAATATTTTGAACATCAAGGAACTATTGATAAAATATCCACATCACAATTTTAAAAAATGGACTCTTTGCCAAATTTTATATGACAGACTTGAAAATAACTCTCGAGTAGTGCTTGTATCAACGTGTCAAGGAAATTTTCTATCACTCGATTCCACTTGGCAATTTCTTGAGAACTTAGCTAAAGAATCAACTCAATGGAGACGATCTAATGAGAAATCAATCTATTTAAGATCGAGCCCATATTCGATAGGATCATCTGTAGCTTTAGAAGCGAAAATCAATGTGATGATAAACAAATTTGATAAAGTTTTTTCATCTAACCAAACAAATCAAGCTTCTCAAGTCTTTTGTTGTAAATGTAATGATCCAAATCACACCGCTAATCAATGTCTACACTCATTAGAGCAAATCAACGCTTTTAACAAAGTTAGGAATAATCCGTTCTCTCTAAAATATAATTCTAGTTGGAGAAATCATCTAAATTTTTCTTAGGATCAAAACAATTCGAACACGAATTTGGTTCGACCATCTATTCTAGCATTTCCAAAACAATGCTTCAAATCCTTCTTTCCAACCGAATTAATTTCTATGCCACCTTCTCAAAACTAAGCGCATCAATCTATCGCTCCTCAAGATGACAAATGAACGACTTCATTTGAGAAAAGTTTGGAAACTTTAGCGAAAGCGACCACTCAAAACCTTTGATTAAATAATTTGCAAAATTTGTTAACCTAGTACGTGTAAAATATGAGTCAGTTTATCACTAAACTCACAAAGGAGTCAATTAGCCACTTCTGTGAGTGAACGGGAAAGAGGCATATTCCCGAGTCAACCTATTCCAAACCCAAGGAATCAAAACACAAGCTCAAACCAAGCTCATGTCATTTAAGACATCAATGTGAATTAAATGAATGTTATAACCACTTTGTGATCCGTTAAACAAATTGATAACCATGCTGTCAATCCAAATGAATTACAGAAATTTCCTTTCAACACTTTGAAAACCACAAATGATTCAAATCAAAACATTGAGTCGAACCTCGAACCAAATTCCGAGTCTAATTCTTTTCCAACTCAAGTAGACGGACCTACTGGGTTTTGAATTCCATTTCCACATCGACTTTGACCTAGGAAACATTTCGATCAAATGGAAAAGATTTTAGTGATTTTCAAGCAAGTCAAGGTCAACATTCCTCTTTTCTACATAATTCAACAAGTCCGAACTTATGCTAAGTTTTTAGAGGACTTGTGCACTCAAAAAACAACACATTCAAGTACCTAAAAAGGTCTTCTTAGTGGCCGGTCTTAGTGAAGTCTCATCTCAATCTATTCTTGTGAAATACAAAGATCCTGGTTGCTTCACAATCTCGTGTACAATAGGTGACAAAGAATCAATAAATGATTGTTAGACCTAGGTGCGAGTGTAAATTTGCTTCCATACTATGTGCATCAACAACTGGGTTTATGGGAGCTTAAACCAACAAAAGTAACCCTTCAATTGGTCGATCATTCGATAAAGAATTCCATAAATGAGAGGATGTGTTGATTCAATTAGGATAATACATATTCCCATTGATTTTATCATCCTGAAAAACAACCCGTAAACAATATCACTAGCCAAATTCCTTTGATTTTAAGATGACCCTTCTTGGCCACCTCGAATGCCTTAATCAATTGTCGAAATGGTTTAAAGAAAATTTCCTTTCGTAACATGACCATAGATCTTACATCTTCAATTGAGAAACCAACCAAATGAACCATTCGACCATACTTTAGAAGTTAGCGGTATTCATTAAAACTTCGAAACTAAAACAATTGACCTTAATAATGAACAAAAGATAGAGTATGAATTATTGTTTCAAAACATGCCAAACGATATTGAAGACACGCTTCCATTCGAACCTATAACAGTTGAATCTAAAACTAAATCAATTTCTTTGATTAAGCAACCTCCTAGGTTAGAGCTCAAACGTCTTCCCTATCACCTTAAGTACGCATACTTAAGCGATAACAAAACTATTTCCATCATTATTTTTATTAGTCTTTCTCTTGGTCAAGAAGCATCTCTTCTTTTCGTTTTTTCGAAATATCAAGAAGCGATTGGATGGTCCATTACCGATATTAAGGGAATTAACCCAACAATTGTTCAACAATACATTCATTTAATCGACAAACCTAAGCCTACTCGTGATGCGTAGATAAGGCTTAACCCTAAAATGAAAGATACAGTGCAAGAAAAAATTCTTAAGCTCCTTGATAACGATATTTTATATCTCATCTTTGATAGTTCGTGGGTTAGCCCAATTCAAGTCGTGCCTAAAAAATATGGACTCGCATTTATCACGAATGGGACTAAAGAACTCATTCCAACCCGTACTTAAACATGTTGGCATGTTTGCATTGATTATCGAAAATTAAATGCTACAACTTGTAAAGATCATTTCCCTCTTCCTTTCACTGACCAAATGCTTGAATGATTAGCCGGCCATGAATCCTATTATTTTCTTTATGGTTATTCTCGTTATAACCAAATTCCAATCGCTCTCGAAGATAGAGAAAAAATGACTTTCACGTGTCCTTTCGGTACCTTTGCTTATCGGCATATGCCATTCGGACTTTGTAAATGCCCCTATGACTTTCACGGTCAACATTTTTTCTGACATTAACGAATTCTTTTTATAAGTTTTTATGGACAATTTCTCCATCTTTTGGGATTCTTTTCCTGAATGCTTACATCATCTCGAGTTGGTTCTAAATCAATGGAAAGAAAAAAAATTCAATTTAAATTGGTAAAAATGCCACTTTATGGTCTTATGGACTTATGGAATTTGGTTATGGTCAAATTTCAAGTATTGTCCATATTCAACTATATAGTCCAAACACAAAGCCTTTGGTTTAATAATAACAATTATTATTAACCGAATTACTTTGGGCAGAGTTTTGACTTTGAGCTAAATTGAATTGACCTGATACTAACAACGTAAAACCGAGGAGATGAATCCTCCCTTGAATAGTGTTTCACTTCCACTCAACTCAAATATAGTTACCCGATGGATGCCGTTTCATATTTGACTACAATCAAAGTGGAGCTTTTATATTGAAGATCTTAAGTCGAGAGAATCGTGTAAATCAGTAAGATCGATATTTTCTGTTTGACCTTAGTTGTATTAACTAACAGAAAAATATCTCCAAAGTTATCCAATAACTATTAGTACACCCCAAGGTGCTCAAGCAGTCAATAGTAATACATTTTCGAACATTGGTCTCAACGGATACATCGATATCCAGTCTCGATGCATCTTGACTAGGAACATGTAAAACGATGCATTTTATATGTGATACAATACTCATGATTACAACTATTTGTAATTACTATCACAAGCTTACCATTTACGCATTTTCTATTAAATATATTTTAATTAAACATTTGATTATTTATAAAAATCATAACTCATATATAAAAGAGAAAAAAACCACCTTTATTATAAACAAAAATTGATTACAGAGTCAATTAATTTACTATAAATTATATAATTGCCCCTAGGGCATATCCCTAATTCTATCAATAACAATATTGATGATACACTTGTAAATCACATTACAGCAAGAAATAGGTCTAAAGTGATGAACATACAAAGGGTTATTAGTTTTAGGTAGCATGGCTAGATTGGAGGAGTTAATCCCTCCCAAAAGTGTATTTGTAGAGAAGAAGTGGTTTATAGCTTTAATGAATGTAAGGCCAATAAGGTTCCAAGCCGATTTAAAGAAATAAGCATTAAATCCATCAGGACCACTAGAACTACCATAGCTAAGACTAAAAATGGCATTATGAATTTCTATGTCAGTGATCTTGGATGTGAGATATAGGGATTCAACATTAGTAATAGGAACAAGGTCGGTGTCTAAAATTTTACAAAGGAAAATTTCTTTACTTGGAGAGTTATTGAATCATGCAGTAAAATAATTCAATATTGTATTATGAATAGCAGTAGGATTAGATGGAATATCACCAATCATATCTGTAAAGGTGCGAATATTTGACTTTTCTTTTTTCAACTTCAGCGAGTTATGGAATAAAGTTGAATTTCTATCTCTAGCAAAGAAGAAATATTTTCTCAATTTTGTTTTAATCATGTCCAGTTTATCTTGTAAGGAATTTTGAAGCTGCGAGTTAAGGCAATGTTCCATACCAGAAAGATTAATGTCATTTGGATTACTTGTCATGAGATGTTGAATGGGTTCAAATTGTCATATGATGTCTAAAGTGATTTTATTCTCATTATCATATGTAAACTTTTCCCATTTCTTTAATGTAGTTTTCATGTTTTTAAGTTTAGAGTGCGAAATATACAAAGGGTTCCCAAACACCACCTTGTGCCAACCTTGCAAAATAATAGATTCATATTCAATATGGTTAGTCCAAGAATTGAAAATTTTAGTTGTCTTTTTTCATAGTTTTTCCAAACTAAGATATAAGAATAGGACTATGGCCAGAGATGATAGGGGTAAGAATTTTTGTGTATAGATTAGGTCATAAGGATATAGCTTCAAGGTTAGCAAATGAGTGGTCTATTTTACAAAATGTTCCTTTACTGTGTTTGCTTTTATTATTCCAAGTGAACTGCAAACCATAGAAATTAATTTCGAATAGAGAGGATTAGAAGAGTGTTTGATTAAGAGAAGAAATGTTGTTGAGAGAAAGAAGAGTACCACCATATTTTTGAGAAGTTTTATATATGCAGTTAAAATATCCAATGCATATCCAAGTAGAGTTTTATGGAGAGAGATACGTGATAACATCATGAAGAGCTTTCCTAGAGGATGGTTGATTCATAACATGTAAAAGAGCGGTCAATGACATGGAGATGAATATATTGTGCAAGAGAGGATAGAGTAGTAACTAATAAGGTAAGAGGATTCCACATGATCAAGATTCTTACATATGGGGTATGGATAGGATTACTAACAAAATTCCTGGTGGGGTTAATAAAGGCAACCATTTTAGAAGAGAGTAATGAGTTTAGTTTTGTCTCAAGGATGTCAATCGCTTCCAACTTGAGCAAATGAATCAGATTTTTCACTTCCTGTTGCTTTATTTGGAGATGAGCTCTACGTGTATTCCATGATGCTATATTAACAAGGATCATTTCTATTTTTTTTTTACTTTACCAGCAACTCTACGTATATTCCATGATGGATGTTTCCAAATAGTCATAACCGTCGAGAATGGGAAATTTCCTAATACAGTATAAATGTTGGTATTATCCCATTTCCAAGGGCTATAAACATTGGAAAAAATGTTACAAAATATGTCACTCAACTGCTTGTCGTGGGCACAACCGTCGTAGATTTAAATTGTAACAGTTACAACTGTAGGAAAAGAGCAATGCCGGTGTTGTGCACCACCTGATTTAATTAATCATAATTGTTATCAATTAATTAAATTAATTATTTTTATGAAATATTAATCATAAATTTTTATTTAATTTGTGTCGATCAACATTAACTAGTGTGTGTGTAGTAATAGACATATATATGATATACAATATCAGTATGCATTTGAATTAGACTTAACTACACATTTATTTGATTGAGCTTGAAGCAATTTAGAGGCCCAAACATGGGTATGTTAAAGCCGGCTATAGAAGTCTAAAATGGGGGTTAATGTTGATTCAAAATGAGATGAAAATGTAAGAGAAAAAGGAGGATTCGGATCCCTTCTTAGGACCTATGCTATTTATTCATCTTAAACCCCCGCTTTAGAGCTTTCTTTTTTCCCCCTCTAGGCCAGTTATGGCCGGCTCAAACTGCCCTCCTTCTCTAAGATTTTGAAGCTATTAAAACTCAAATTAAATACAATTTGTGTTTCATCTAGGCCGTAGACAAGGTAAATCCTTTATTTATTTGTACATTTATATATATAACTATCCATATGTCATTATGCCTAGATACTATATAAATTATCATGAATCCACATACGTCTGCACTATCCACATTGGTTGATAATATACGTGTATATTTTAATTTTTTTATATGTATATAATAAAATATAGGTCACGACTGTAAATTATTTTTTTATTGGATTTAAATAATATTAAAAATGATTTTTAAATAAAAAACTGATTGTAAAATTTGTACATAAGTATATAAAATATATGTACAATTATTTTATTAGTCAGGGAGCATATAGTTTCCAAAAATTAAAAAATTATTTTTTTCATATATTTATATATATTTTACAATGGATATAATATATAATCGATTTAAATATGATATTATTTATATGTGTGTGTATAACAAATGTATATATTATAATATACATAAAAGTATTTAATAAAATTACACACATGTAAAAGTAGCTTTTCAGAAAACAAAATTTTGTTAAGATTTCCATATGGAAATCTTTATTTAAAAAAACAAAAACTATTTCAAAGTCAAAAAAATTTCATAATAAAAAGTTAATTTTTATTAATATTATTAAGGTCGTGCATACATTAATATATATATATATATATATATATATATTTATAAAATTGAATCATTTATTCATATTAATACTTATTTTTATATATAGCTATTATATATGTATGTTCGAAACACTAATTTAATATGTGTGTGTGTGTGTATTTGTGTGTTTATTTAAATTTTAGATATTAATTTGAATTTGAAATATCCAGATACTTTATTACATTGACCTATATCTAAATCGAAATTTGAAATTGATTTTATATTCAATTTTTTATAGCAATATTTACAATTGTATTAACTTATAATTTCAACTATACACATATATACATCTATACATGCATACACACATATATAAGCATTTATATTTTACAAACATTATATATAAAGGAGCGCCCCATGGCATCCCTATTTCGGTGCACCCTAATTACATCCATAAGTTTCAATATAACTAACTAGGCGAGTGGAGAGAGAGTTACTGGGAAGAGAGAGAGACAGAAACATGAGGAGAATATCAAGGGGCTGTAAGGGTGTTACACTATTTGGGGTGCAGTTGAACGCTCTCATTATATATATATATATATATATATATATATATATATATTAGACATCACATCTGTATATAGAGGGACTAATGTGTTCGTGCACTATTTATGTTGCACGTGCACGTGCACGCATGTGTATATGATACACATGTTAAATCGTACTATATAAGTATAACAATAAATAAAACCTCATTTATAACTTAAATTTAAAAAAAAATAGATAAGATCTAAATATATTTAGATTTCATTGGCTCAATAAGATTCAAAATAGAATAAAAAATCTAAAATTAATCCATTTACCCCCGTGTACTGGTCCAGTTCTAACAAAAACATATAATGATTTCGGGATCCTAGGAAGTGTAGGTGAGATTCTAGAAAATTTGAACTTTCTTAATAACTATTTACCCTATACTTAGACCAAAACTCCACACTGGTTGTTCGAGTATGTAGAAAAGTCTTCTTATTTCTTAGTTGGAATGGTCGTGTTCTGATAATCAAGGTAGTCTGAACTCCTCCAACTTATCCCAAGGCCATTATGAAGTAGTAAGTCTTGAACCTTTCCACTGTTTACACCACTTCAGATTGAAAAGACAAAATATTCGAGTCAGAACTAAAATACTCTTATGTAAGTCAAATCAATATCACGAAATATGAGTGTAACGGCGTCAGAGATGTTTACGGGATTGTACATCTGCTATCCAGTGTATAACGTGTGTGCAATAACTTAAGAGATGTTATGGGATTTCCATCTCTTAAGGACTTATTTAACTATTTATATATAATAGTATACGCTATAATAGGTAATGTCTATAAGTAAAATAAATATCAAAATAGCATTAAGGCTTTACAATGATTCACCTTAACACATTTTCATAGCATGTAGTCTATGCAGGTCCTGTAACATAACCAGTAATGTCAGTAGCCAGTGAGTCCCCTATGGGACAATACTAAACCAAAGTCGTAATGGATCGTATAAGGATAAGTATGACAAGGCACGTGAGGCAATGCCAAAGGTAGGATTCAACCAATTTACCCTTTTTGGCTGGTTGTAACCCATACGTGGCCGACTGCGACTGTGCACCCATCAGGTCAAAAATCACAATAATAATAAGAGGGATCAACATCGCTAGAGAATGCTAACCTCATTGGCCAGACATAGGCTCCTGTTTTAGTCATTTTAACTATGACACAAGTGTCAAGGCTATCCATCATCGTTCTCTTACTTCATTCTAGTAAACGTTCGCCAATTCAACCACTACATTCTGGATATCATCCACCGCGCACACAATTGTCAAAGTGGTTCCAATATGGATAGAGAGTATGCCAATAAGAGGCCCAGTCTCTTTAACCACAAACGTCATTTTACACATCGGTTGGTTCGTTCACATTTCAAAAGTGAATCACGTTATATTTATTATCAAAATATCATATTCACCTCAAAATCAAATTCACTTCAAATCATTCATTTCGAAATATCACATTTACTTCAAAAATCATATTAATTTCGATATGTCATTTTCGCTTGAAAATATTATTTCAATCCAATATCTTGATTTCATTTTCAAAATTGTTTCTGATTTCGATTTAGGTTATAACTTCAGTTTAACCCAATTTGCATTTAAATCCAAGATTTAAATATAAACATTCCACCCTTGACCGGTTTGAAATTTTGAAAAATAGTTTAAATAGTTTAAAATAATTTTAAAAGTTAAAATAGTTCAATATAAAATAGTTTAAGTATTAAAATGGTTTATAAAATAAAATAGCTTGCAAATTGAAATAATTTGAATATTTAAAAGATAGGTCTTAAACAGTTTATATCAAAATAATTTATTTGAAAATTGTTTTAATATCAACTGATTCAATTCCAAATTTTCAATCCAAATCAATTTCAATTCCATTTCAGTTCCATTTCCATTTCAATTCAATAGATTCAATTTCGATTTCAATTTAAATCAATTTTAATTTCAATGTAAACAATTCAATTCAAGTGGCTGAAGGTTTTAATTCAATTCTCATTTTAAAACTATTTCAATGTCGAATTCAATTTCACAATTTAAAATACCAACTTAAATCACTTTAATTAGAATAAATTTCAAAGTTTAAATTAAAACTTAAATCTTTGAAATCATTCAGTTTCGATAATTTGAATCGCATTTCAATTATAACTCCCAAATTTCAAATTCAAATTCTTAAACAGTTTATATAAACAAATTCAATTTCAACATTTCAAAAGCTCGAATTTTCAATTTATTCAATTTATATAAATAATATTTATTTCCTTTAAAACAATATTATTCAAATAAACCTAAATTCAAGAACTTCAAAACCATTTAATTTAATCAATCCGATGTCTGTATATAATTTTCAATCCTATGGCCAAGTGTTCAGTTAGATTAATTTTAATTGAATGGATGGATACATATTATTTCAATCAAAATCCAAATATCATGGGTATTTTTCATTTCAACCCATTTCTTAATTTATTCGAAATGATTTAATTGACAGGTTATATGATGTCGGGAACTTGCACAATAGGGATTGATGTCAAAGTAAATAAACAATCATACAACCAATCACAACCTTATCCAATCATATCAATCAATGACAAATATATGCAATCAACATCCAAATCAATATCATAATAGTTTCCAGTTCCCAATTATTAGATGTTTTACTAGCAATTCAATTTAAATGTCAATTCGTTGTTAATTAAATTTCAATTTAGCTATCAATTTAAATTTCAATGTCGATTCAATTCAATATAGATGTCAACTTAAGCCATCAAACAACAATTAATAAATTAAACCACTTTATAATTTTGAATTTAACTAACATTATAATATTTTAGTATTGCGTGAGTAGGTTTAATCATTCACCTTTGTTTGAATCTAAATATTCAATCAAAGCGTAACGCAACAAACCAACCTATCGAAGATATCGTCGATACGAATCCAACACGATAGACGACACTCGAATCAGACCTCGTATGAATAAAATATCGATTAATAAACATATAAATATAATTTAAATTAAATCATTGCAATTTAATTAACTAATTACTTCATTATCTCACCTAATGACCGTGATTAGCCTAACTGTTTCTTCCAAACTGTAACATCTTGAAATTTTCAACCATTCGCATCCAAACATGTCAGACTTGAATTGCTCAAAATATCATATTGTTAATTTATATTTGGCAAACTCAACATATACAGTGAATAAATTAATCATAGAATCACAGACACAGAGTAATATAACAATAATAAGCAGCGAAAACAAAAGAATAGTACCTCATGAAGCTACTATATATATATAACAGAGTTAAACTAGATACAACAGAAGTCTCGAATACATAGATGTCTCAATACAATAGTAAAATACAAAAAATCTAAATACATCACTGGAATCAACTGAATAACTGAAAGTGGAATCGATAGATGGATCTCCAAGCGAAGCTCCAACTCCAAAGGTGAGTCGAATATTGTGACTCTCAGTCTGACCCGAGCGTAAAGGAAAACACAAACACTAGAGTCAGGATTAACATTCTTATATCAATAAATCCAATTCAAGTGAAATATCAACTGAAATACAAGTAACTTAAAGAATGTTTGGGATACCCATCCTCTAAGGATCTATGGAACTATCTACTATGAGGTAATATGCGCTATTAACAACCAAACGTTATTATAACACTGTGGTCGTTTAAAAATAGTTTATACTCCAAAATCAAAATATCATTTCCATTTCAAAACCATATCAATACGATATCATTTCTCACTTAAATAATATTCATTTCAAAAATCATAGCACTTCAAAGTTATAACACTTTCGAAATTATAAAGCTTTGCAATTATAACACTTTAGAAATCATACACTTGATAACATAATACCTTGAAATTCATAACTTTGCAATCATCACTTCCTACTTGAACAGTTTAGATATTAATAATATTATATATATTAAAATAGTTTATATTAAAATAATTTACAAAGTAAAATATATAAATAGTTTAATATAATTTAAAAATACTTTATATAATAAAATAGCTTTCTCGAATTTCACAAATCGATTCAAATAAACTCGAATTCCAAAATTCAATTTAATTCAATCTCAATTCAGTTTCTTAATAAACCATTTCAAATTATATCGATATCAAATACAGATTTGAACCACAAAATAAACCATTTCAATTTCAATATATTTCCAAAGCTTTAGATATTCCATATTTTTCAAAAACTAAATTTGATAATTTCATATATATCTTAATTTAACTTCATTATTATTTGGTT
Source organism: Allium cepa (assembly GCA_030765085.1). Classification (NCBI taxonomy): domain Eukaryota; kingdom Viridiplantae; phylum Streptophyta; class Magnoliopsida; order Asparagales; family Amaryllidaceae; genus Allium; species Allium cepa. Next base: position 213,532,088 of record CM060934.1, read on the forward strand.
TTGAAATATTCACTTAATAAATCCAATATCATTTAAATAAAAACCCAAATTACAAATAAACTAAATACTTCCTTCAATTTATTTAAACTTAAAATATTCATTTTAATCACCTTGAACCAAAATCCAGTTATAAAATCATATTCTTTAAACATCTAAAATTCGATAAGTTTCAAATCGATTTAATTAAATAAATTCTTAATTAATTACAATTTGAATAAATTCAAATTTATCAATCCAATCTTAACTTATAAAATCATATTAAAATCTATTTTAAAAAATAGTCTTAAATAAATACTCAAACATCTTATTAAATTTATTTATATAGTAAATCTATTTATATATTCTAAAATAGTAAAATTATAAATAAATTCTTAAAATTTATAATTTCAAAATAACTTATAACTACACAATTTTCAAAACATATAAATTTTAAAATAAATTACATTTATATATATAATATCTTAAAATAATATATATTAAACCATGTATTTCTTTCTAAAACTATAGAAATCATTTTCAAAATATTTATATATAGACCAACGGTGTATGTATATAATTTTCTATCCTATGGTCAAGTGATACGGATATTTATTATTTCAATCCGCAATTTAAATATATACGGGTATATATCTTTTCAACGCGCGATCCCAAATTAATTCAATGAAAATGGCTTAGGTTTATCATTTCAACCCATAACGATTTCCCCCTATTCTACAGATCGTTCGGGTATGTATCATTTCAACCCATAGTGAATTCCATACTAACAGGGAACTTGCAGAGTGGTAACAGATACGATAATAATATAACAGGCATATACCATTAATATAAATAATAGATAATGGTGTCAGAAGCCATAGATGAATAGATACAGATAATAGCATATATATAGCAATGTAGATAACTAACAGCAGCATATTTCGATTGTCATTTCAATTGAAATCAAATTTAGTAAATATAAGAACATTAATCGTGAGTGATTGCTCACCTTTCGAGGCTAGAGAGACAAGAAGATGACATGGAAACAGATAAGCACATAGGACAACGACAAGGTAGGATTTGTCGTGATAAATCGATTTGAGATGGTAAGTTAAGATGGCACGAGATCGATGAAACAAGATATATTACATATATATATATATATATATATAAATTTTCAAAAATTAATTTTAAATATATATATTTTCAAATCGATATTTAATTCAAAAACCAATAAAATTTAATATATATATATATATACACTCCTGATATTATAATATATAACTTAAATATATATATATAGTAAAATATTTTAATAAGCAACAGGTATATAAGGCTCAACAAACCTGACACACAATATATTATACAGTTATGCAGACATAGCATATTATAACTTATAAAATTTACATAAAATATGATTTGTATGAACTATATAACAACAACTTATATAACTAAACTGGCATACACATACATCTTTCAAAAGCCAAATATATAACTAACATTATTACTTTATAAAATCTAACATATGTTACTTACTGACACAAAACAACATTCGAAACATATACATATACATACTTACATATTTTGTATATGCATTTGAAAAACTAAGTTCACATATACTTATATATAAACCATAGGTAATTTAAGATCAAAATGATAATATATATATATATAACCGATATAAATCCATATATAAAAATCAAACAGATGGCGAATCTGTTATAAATATATATATATATCAGATATATAACTACATAACCTGTGTTTAGTAACAACAATATATACAACCTTCTTTTATAAAATAATAGAATGAACATATATATTATAAACTAACAGATAGTAATTTAAATCTTATTTAAAATATTAATTCATGTTTTTGTCTTCAAATAAAATACTTTAAATATCCAATAGAATACATATGCAAGTTAGTATATATATAAAAGAAAAATGAACTCAATGCATACTAACATACAGCTTGTATAGAACATGTAATAAGGAGCCTGGGAAAATCAGATTCTTTGATACACCTTTGTACATAAATCATGTATTGTGTGTGTGTGTGTGTATTAAAACAAATCAACAATTGTCACATGCACAAATGCTTCCAGGAGCATATACATAAACCAATGTACAAAAAAACAAGTTAAAACATGTATATATCAAACGAATATAAATACCTTTTAAATACTAAAAAAATGTAAATGTAACCTAAAATAGATATATACCTGCTTATAAACGCAGGGGAAGAGCGGGGTGTGGAAGAGGGTTTCGGCAAGCCGAGGGGAGAAAGTCTGGACGGAATTGGTGGAGGCAAGGTGGGGCTGATGGGAGGGTATGGCCTTCCGTTCTCAGTCGGCAACGTGGTGGTTGCGTGGGTGCTTCGGAAGTGAGGAAGCAAAGGGTGGTTGTCGTATAGACTGTGGTCTCGAGTAGAACAAGAGGAGATCGGTCAGTGGTCGGCTGGAGAGAAGAGGCCGAGGAGGTGAAGTGGTGTGTGCTGTGCTCGGTGGAGAGAAATGGATGCGGTGAAAACAAAGGACAGTGATAATGTTTTGCAGGGAGGATGACGATGCCATACGGGTTTGGTAATGAAGGGGTGGGCTTGCATGAGGTAGAGGGGTGGAGGATCGGCTGCTGTGCTAGACGAAGGACGTGAGTCTGAGGTGATGGATGGTGGAACTTCGGCGAAGATGTGGTTGAAAGAAGATAATGTTGGATTAAAATGTAAAAAATGGTAGAATACACAATTCTTAAAGATAATCCAATCTTTGTTGATCAGATCGGAGGGTCCTCTCCTTCTTCCTCATCTCCTCCCCCTCCTCCACTAGTTCCTATTCCACATTCACAATCAGTTTCTTTAAATCTTGATGAAGAGGGTTTTCAGATCGTCCAACACAGAAGAAGCCGAAATGAGAATCAAAAGTATCGATCTGGTATTCGATCCAACCAACTGAGCCTGAATAAGGGAATCATAAATCATTCATCACAATCAAGACAGCAAAATTTCAATTCAAGATTCAATGAGAATTCAAGAAACACCACAAAACATGTTGTAAACCCTTCTCAGTTTGGCTACAATTCAAATTCACAATTCAAAAACTCAATAAATTCATCAAGAAACGGTTCTGATCCTCAATACTCTACTAACCTGAATAAAGCCTCTTCGTGGGCAGATCTTATAAAGAAAGGAGGATCAAATGCTGATACTGATCTGAAATTTGTTGCTCCTCTCTCAATCAATGATAAGAAAATCGTGGTTGTGAATGCAGAGGACAGTAGAAGAGCGGAAAGCAAGTGGTGCCATTCAATTATTGCTTATGTATTTGGCAGCAGACTCGCCTATCATCATTTCAAAGCCATTATAGCAAAAACTTGCACACCCATAGGTAATTTTGATATTTTCACACGCAACAATGGTTTTTCCATCATCAGATTCTCAAATTCATCTGACTGTGAAAAAGCCATTAATGGAGGTCCTCATTTCATAAATGGAAAACTCATTATTATGAAAAAATGGAATAATAAAATCAATCTTGATAGAGATTTGCTCACTTCTATGCCAATTTGGATAAAACTTCCAGAACTGAATCTCAGATTATGGGATAAGGAAATATTAAGTGCTATAGCTAGCATAGTGGGCATCCCTATCAAACTGGATGAATATACAGCTAAAGAATCAAGATTATCTTTTGCTAGAATATTAGTGGAAATACAAGCAAATTCTAATTTACCAAATAAGTCTCATATTACAATGCATAATGGTGAAAAATTAATACAAAGCATTGAATATGAATGGATCCCCCCTAGATGCAAAACATGTTGTTGTTTTGGACATTCTGTTGAAAATTGTGTTACTAAATTGGTCTGGAAAGAGAAGCAGAAAACTCAGGAAAATATTGCTGATAACTGTCTCACAAATGGAAAAGGGAGTCCTTTAACAACAGAGACAATGGAAACAAATAATGGATCCTTATGTCCACCTTTGAAAGAAAGGATCAACAGCAACAATAAAACATCCACTGTGCAAGATCTATCTCAAGAAATGGAAATTCAAGAGAGTAATATCCAACAGAGTCTGGGGAAAGAAAACATAGAAACAGAGAAGAACATGGCAGAAATCCTTTTAGAAGCAATTGAAATCAGCAAGAATGCTTCAACTAAATCCAAAAACCAAAATTCATCAATAATAAACATGAGTATTGATGATGGTTCTTATATCTCTGATATTCTCAGTGAAGTTCCATCAAAAAATCCCAACATTGGTCATGTTTCAACCTACCTTTCCTCAGTTACCACAAAGCCAAGTTCAGAAATTAATATTCAAAAGGCAGTTAATTTAATGGAAAATTCCTCCTCAACATCTAAGAAAAGCAGGAAAGTTAAAAAAGGAAAAAAAAGAGGCAAAATGAAAAGCATCAATGACATTGTTACTGAGGATAGCACTGAAGATACTGAAGACAGTGACTTCAAAAAAAATTACATCTCAAAAATTTAAAATGGGAAGAACAGCTTAAAGCAATCAGCAAAACAGCATACAAGAAAAAGGGTAAAAGGCTGGAGACTTTGGTGGAAGAGGGCAGCCATAGTGCTTAGTTGCTCCTGTTTGTATCCTTAGTGTATCCTTTTATTTTTATCTTATTATATTATGTCGATAATTTCATGGAATGTTAAAAGTCTAAACTCTCCAGAAAGGAAATTAGACCTTAATAATCTTCTCTTGACATTTAAACCTAGTATAGTTGGTTTGCTTGAACACAAGTTGGACAACCTTAGAATAGCTGATTTATAGTCCAAGAATTTAAATAATTGGAATATTATTAATAATAATCAAATGGGAGGAAATGGTATAATTTTGGTTCTTTGGGACTCTAATATATGGGACATCTCTCAACATTTTATTAACTTTCAGTTCATTCACTGTAAGCGTGTAAATAGAGGTGGATTTCAATTAGAAAATCACTTTATATATTCTTCCAACAATGAAATAGAAAGATTAACTCTTTGGAATAATCTTGAACAAATTAATTCTAATATGAAATCACCATGGATAATCATGGGTGACTTCAATACAGTTTTGCATGGCTTTGAGAAAAGGGGTGGGAATCCTATCCCTTTTAGAAAGCTTGAAATTCTTAATAATTTTCTTCTTAGAACTGGTTTGTTTGAACCAAATATGGTTGGAAATTCCTTTACTTGGAAATATGGTAAATTTAGAAACATCCATTGTAAATTAGACAGAATTCTTCTAAATAATACTTTTACAAATTATTTTAAGGATTTTAAATGCTCTACTCTTCCTCAGGCCACAAGTGACCACACTCCAATTCAAATTGAGCTTTCTCAAAATATTAACAATAAAAAGAATTTCCCTTTCAGATTTGTTAATGGTTGGGTCTACGAGGAAGGCTATAAAGATCTTGTTAAAAATAGTTTATCTACAAAAATTTGGGGCACTGCCCAATTCAAATTCAATGAACTTCTTTACATCACCAAAGGAAAACTAAAATTTTGGAATAAAAACGGAACTAATAATGATATTAAAACCATTAGGGATGAATGTGAGCTTAGGCAGAATAAGTTAGATAAGGACTGCTCAGACATTTCTAAAGTCAACAATTTTTTGCTAGCCCAAAATAATCTAGTTAAGTCTCTTCATGTGCAGTCTATAAATTTAAGACAGAAAGCAAAAATTGACTGGCTTCTTCATGGTGATGAAGCTAATAAATTCATTTATGCTAAAATGTCTGGTGGAAAACATAGAAATGATATAGGGAAAATTATTGATAACAAGGGTAATGTTATCAATAATTTAGACTGTATTAGGAAAGAAGCCATCAACTATTTTACTAGTTTGTATAATTCCAATGTTTATGCTAACTCCTTCCCTATTATTGAACCTAAATATAAAGTTAATGTTAACAGCAATGATATTCTCTTGGCTCCTATTAACCTTGAGGAGATTAAAAATATTATTTTTAATTCCAAAAATGATAAAAGCCCTGGTCCTGATGGCATTGGAGCCAAATTTTATAAAACCCACTGGGGTGAAATTAAATTCCTTTTGTTTGATTCCATTTCTGAATTTTTCAAGACAGGTAAAATGTTAAAAAACTTGAATCATACTTTTATAACTCTTGTCCCAAAGATTCAAGCTCCTGCCTGCCTAGAAGATTATAGGCCTACAGCTTATTGTAATTTCATATACAAAATCATTTCAAATATACTATGTAATAGGTTAAAAATATTTTTGAGATATCTTATCTCTGAAAACCAGAGTGCCTTCATTCCTAGAAGATTAATTGTTGAAAACACATTGCTTGCGCATGAATTAATTAGAAACTTTAATAATAATAATAAAAATCTCATGTGCATTAAAATTGATCTACACAAAGCTTTTGACAAAATAAATAGAAATTTCATTATTTACATGATGAAACAAATGGGCTTTTGCGACAAATTCTGTGATTTAGTCTTTGAATGTATAAATAATGTTTCTTATTCTATTTTGGTTCAAGGTTCTCCTAATGGTTTTATTCAAAGTAATAGAGGAATTAGACAAGGAGACCCACTCTCTCCTTACTTATTTACTATTGCTATGGAATATTCCTCAATTCTTATGGAAATTGAGCTTTTTAAAGGAGATATCAAACCAATAAATAGAATCAGGCCATATATTACACATTTTTTATATGCTGATGATTTACTCATTTTTTTTGAATGCAGACACTCAAAGTGAGAAATCAATTGCTAGCATTTTTGACAAACATGAAGAACATGCTGGGTTAAAAGTCAATGATTTCAAAAGCAAAATCTATTTCAGCAAAAACTGCTCAAATAAAATGGACATTTTAAATAGCTTAAATTTCAAGGAAGGTCATCTGCCTGTTAAATATCTGGGACTTCCTCTCAGTGTTAATCAAATTAATGACAGAGATTGCGCTAGACTCCTAGATATCATTCAAAATAAGTTTGAAGGATGGGCTAGCAAATTTCTGCCTTTAGCTGGAAGAATTGAGCTAACTAAAACAGTCATCATTGCAATCATCATGTATTGGATACAAGCTCACAATATCCCAGCAAAAGCAATTCACAAAATTGAAAGGATTTGTGCTAACTTTATTTGGAAAGGTAAACATCGCAAAATTGCTTGGGACAAAATTTGTCTTCCAAAAAAAGCTGGGGGGTTAGGGCTGAGAGATATAAATGATCTCAGAGAAGTTTGTAAACTCAAACTATTTTGGAAATTCATAAATGGCAATTCTCTTTGGACCAAGTGGATGAAAGCAAAATACCTCAAAAACAAGAACTTTTGGACTACTAAAGTTGAAAATCATCACTCATTTGTTTGGAAAAATATTCTTAACAGCAGAGAAACAGGTATCAAGCTATTGGAAAGAAAATTTAAAAACGGTAATCAAACTAGCTTATGGTTCGACCCTTGGATTCATGGAAAAACTTTAGTCAGTCTTGTAGGATGGAACAACGTATATTTGTTTGGAGAAATTCATGGAAAAGTTAGCAGGATTATCCAAAACAACAGATGGAATACTTCTCTACATCCAGCTACATCTATTTTCAATACTGCCATAAATCAAATATCCATTGATTCTAATCTTTCAAAAGACAAATGGGAATGGAAAACATCGACGAAAGGTTCTTTTTCCTTCAAAAAAACTTTGAAGTTTATAAAAGGACATGCAACTAAAATGGATTGGCACTCTGTTATTTGGAATAAAGCTAATTGCCCAAAAATGTCCCATTGTGCTTATTTTGCAATTATAAACAGACTTCCTACCAGAGATAGATGTTTAAAATGGAATAAAAATGGGGTTACAATATGTCTACTATGTCGTGAGGAAAAGGAAAGTATAAATCACTTGTTCTTTAACTGTTATTATTCAAAACATGTTTGGTATATAGCCAAAACAAATCTCAATATCAGACAAAATCAGATGATTCAAAACATTAGAGAAAGCACCAAATACATCATTGAAAACTTCAAAGAGAAAACCAATGAATTCAAAAAAGCCAGTATCATGCTGACTGCAACTATATTTCACATCTGGAAAGAAAGAAATCAAGGACTCCACTCTCAACCAAAAACAGAAAGCATTCAACTCTGGAAGAAAATAGAATTGGATTGCCAAATCCTTTTCAATAAAACTAGAAATCATAACAATCTATATGAGAATCAATTTATTGCAAACTGGCACTTGGATAAGTACGAAGAGAATTTAGAATATTTCTTACAGAATGGGAAAATCATATCTGACTCTCCCAATTTAAGGTCTCTTCATCGCAATAATAATCACTGGATGATAAAGCCTTTGGATAATGTCAATGCTTCCTCTAATCTAACCAACACTGATGGCGGCCACTCCTACCAACACCACAGGAATCAATCCTACAACAATAAGGGAAGTTTGTTAAATGATTTATCTTTTTTCTCTATAAATAAGAATCATTTATGCACTAATCATTATAATTGCATACCTGGTAGGGGCGGGAGCTACCGCACATGCAGTCCTTATGATCAAACTAGAATTCACCTGAGCATTAACAAAGATTGGCAAGCGTCAGATAACATTAACAATGTTTCCAACACTTTCTTCCCAGTTGATAATCATATGCTTCTCAATAAACACTTATCTGATAAGGGACGCAGTAATCGAACATACAACCAAGATAGCAGTTCCCTCCAAATTGTTAAAATATCAACTGCTAACAACAAGGGAAGTATCAAGGCTCCTTTTAATTATATAAGATATTAACTTTAACTTTACAAATAGTAAGTGTTCCTTTTGCTTACTTGACAGTTCTGGAGGATACTGTTTGGATTGCAGCCTTCAAGAGCATGACAAAAAGCTCCGTTTGGCAATCGAAGAGAAAAAATTAGGCTACAATCTCTATCGTAGCAGAATCAACAATCAATTATTTCACCTATCAAACTGGGGAAGAGGTGAAAGCAGCTGGATGATCAATTCTGCTAACACCAAGTCGCTTGAGGATACTGAAGCAAAAACCAATCTTTCGAAGGATTTTCACCTCACTCCTAAGCTTCGTGAGGCTCAAAGACCAGCTATGTTGAACTGGAAGCCTCCTTAGGCTTTGTTTAAGGCTTTAGCGCGTTGATCTATTTGATTTTCCCCTTTTTTCGCTTCGGGCTGCTCGCCATTATTATGGCGTTTGATTTTTTTTAGTGGAGGCGTGTTTTGCCCTTTTTTGTTTAGGGTTTCGTTTTTTGTTTAGGGCAGTTGGGTAACGGGTTTCTCTTTACCCGTTACTTTTGGTAAAAATTTTTGGGCTGGGCCATTTTACCATTTCAAAAAAAAGATAATGTTGGATTTAGAAAGCAAATGTCTCAGATCTGAACTTATATATAAACTAAATTATAAAACAAAGAACAGAACGAAAATGAGTGGTCAGAGAAAGTGAGCCAGAAAATGAAAAGAAATGACAATATATTACTACATGGGAAAAGTTAGATATAAATTATGGAGAAAAATGAAAGCTGATGGCTGACAGATTCAACAGGTGGTTAAACGAATGGACTCAGGGAAGGCTCAAAACGCGGAACCGCTACGACTGATCGTTTCACTGATTTCGACGTGTCTTGAATTCCGAAAAACATGAATGAATATATTACGGGGATCAGCACGACGAGACGATAAAAAAGGTAAACAGTTATCAGTGATACGATCATCCAATTAAAAGTTGATATTCCAAAAATGCTGCTAAAACGCTGGAAATATGATAAACGGAGCAATAATAGTTCAAATTTGATGAAACGGAAGATGACTTCTCACTCGAAAAATGATTTACAAATTTACTTCATAAAATATTCAGGTTTGAAAAATATTTTATCATCATCAAATGTTAACTGATTTGATTTGAAATAAAATTACACAAGAAAATACACTTCCATATTATCAGATGAAAATTTACCATTAGCTATGTTTATATAGACGTATTCCAAATATCAAATTTTTCTTCCCAAATTTTGTTATTAAAATTTCACAAAATTTCAATTATTTACATTATAAAAATTATTAAAATTTACGAGTTGTTATACAAACCCAGAATCATGTTTAAACCAATCGATCACGCTCCGATCTTCCTCCACCGCGCGTGCCTCAGGTGATCGGACCTCACCCACACTGCACCGTAGCTGCGCCTTATCGAGCTCAACCTTCCAAGCTCCAGCCTCGTTGCCATCCATGTCGTACTTCACCGAGGAAGAAACCATAACCACGACAACGTCCAACCTCAGATTCCCGCTGCCACATAGCTCCATCGGTCACCAAATATTGAGAGAATCTGGCCCTCGACGTTCTCTCCATTCTTCCTTCAGATGTCGCCTCGAATCATTGACCGTAGTTGTCGGAATCAGCCAGTCAAGATCTGATTGTCATGGCAATTTTTCCATCGATCTATTACGCCATTGACAATCATGACCGTTGATTCCCTTCATCTTGTCGAGCTCTCCAACATTGCAGTTGACGACTTTGGCCAAATGTGAATGGGTTGGCGTCGTTGGTTGTCGATCGTCGGATGGAGGTTTGAAAATGGCTATTTAAATATTTAGGGCCGAACTACTAAATGTTGTGAATGAAAATGAAAAGGAGATGGTGATTATATAGATGGGCTGGTCACTATTCATTACGGACCCCAACGAGAAGTAATCCTTAACTTTCCTTCATCAGTGGTTGTTAATGACTGATTTTTCAATCTTTCAACCTTGGTTCCGTAGAAGCACAAGTCAAAAAGATTGAGAAATAGAACCATATGATTTGACTCGTTCTCAATGGCCATGAGATGATCATCTTAGAGCGACCCTTTTGTCAACGAATGCCCTTATTACACTCGTAGTCTCTGAAGGATAAGAACTAGCTATGTAGCATCTACATCGATAATTCAAGTACTGTATACGTCATTAGTCCGATCCTTTATAGGAACTACCCGTAATAACGAACTTGCAGCAACTCAAAATGGAAGCAGGAACCGTGTTGTAAAAAAATGTCAGGGTTACAGATCTTTGAGACTACCATCAATCCGACAGAGCGAAACGACCAGAAAATTAGCGTTCTTAGTCAAATAACCCTATTTTGGACACAATGGGACTATTTTCAAAACCCAATTTGACTATATACAAAAGTTAAATCGTTTTTCGTTTAAAAAATGTTAAATTGATTCATCTTCAATTAATTTTAAATCCACAGTCACGGACAGTAACAATATTTCAATTTCACAAGGCGTTATTACAAATCGACGTTTATTAATAATTTGATTTATTATTATTTCACAATTTAAATTCAATTTTTCATTTTATAAAGTTGTGTTTACATCACATTAGACATCTTGACGAAAACTGCAAGCTTCTTACCATAAGTCCATTCATTACATTTTACTTCATATCCTTTTTAATTTAGTAAAATATTTGTGACGACCCGGAATTTTGGGCCATTTGAAATGGGAATATTAAATTGATTTTAAATATTGAAAGTTAATTTTAACTTGAATTTCAAATATCACTGTTTATTGGATAATTTAATTTTGAATTAAATAATTGAAAATTGGTTAAGATAGTGAATCTTGATTTTATAGCCTGTAAAAAAATAATTTGAAGGCTTATAAAATTCAAATTAATAATACTAAAGGGGATAGAACTTTTCAAATGGAATTTCAAAGTGTTTTGCTCGGTTTTTTAAAATATATCATTTAAATTGAATTCAAAAATAACCTTCTGAGGCATAGTCTCGGGATTCGACGAAACCAGTTCCATTGGATTCGTAATAGGGTATTATTATCGGATTTCAATTTTCTTTGTGATTGGAGTTGTTGTGTGAGCGTATGATAGGTAAACGCGTTGAAAATATATCGACAATTAAATATAATAATAGGGTCCAAAAAGCTATCTTCTCCAAACGATCGAATTAGGACTCGAAACCTTTTCCATCGTGTTCGGAATAGGCATATAACATAAAAAACGCCTGGTGGCATGCCTTGATAGGGGTTCGCGATTTTAAGCTACGTAAATCGAAACAATTTAAGTTTAAATTTGAATTTAAATATAAAATATACTTTCTTTGACTGGTCAATTAATCTTCACATCAGAACTTTCTCGTTCCTTCTCCAACACGCTTCATTCTCCTTTTTCTTTTTAATAAGACAAACCAGATGAAATTGATTTCCCCTCTTTCTAACTTCATAAAAAAAAAGAATGAAATCGAAAGCTTAAAACAATGGTCGTTCTCTCGTTCTTCCCAAATTTGGATTCTAGTGGCTTGAACTAATTGAAATCGAATCTGTGCAAAAAGGAATTTGTTCGAATTGGGGGTGGCAATCGCGATGTCAGGCTCGCGTGGCATCGACGGCATGGGGTTCACATCCCCACGGCCTAGGCGCGGTGGACTAACAGGCAAGGGCTTTGAGCGAACACAGTCGACTTCGACTTCGATTTCTGGGTGAGTGTTCGTCGTCGAAGGCAGGTTCGAGCTCACGAACCGAGCCGTTCGTTCGCATGGATTTAGACCTTCAGACTGGTGGTCGCGAATTCGATGTCAGAGGGCAGTAAGGTATCGACATTGTTTGATTTAATTTGATACAATTACATATATATATATATATATATATATATAGGTTTTTAATCTGCAGTGAGGTATTTTCACTTTGTTAAAATTTCGATTTAATATGTATATATTTATTTATGCATGCAAATAAAAAGGAATTTTTACAGAAAAGATTTTGTAAAAATAAAATAAAATAGAGGAAGTATATAAGTAAGATTTTGGAAAACATGATTTCATTTTTCAAAAAAAAAATTATTATACATACAATACATTTTACTAATATAATTATTTTGGTAACTAGAAAATATTTTATTTAAAAGGTATTAATTTAAAATTTAATGAGAAAACATATATACACATTTGATTTGGAAAATAGAATTTAAATAGTAATATAAATTATTTTTATTAGGTCCAATATGTATACGTAAACAGGAAATATATATAGACAAGGTTGGAAATATAGGAATTTTAAATTTGTGGAAGTTCACACAAAAATTTGATTTTTGAATCTATAAATTGATTTAAAATACAAATTATTAGTTAATTAAAATAAATTCATCAAATGAAAATTTATTATTCAAATTGTTCAAATATTTATAAAATCATCTAATATTTATTCAAGGTCAAAAATCCGAAAGGAAACAAGTCGAGAGTGGATCAGATTTGCATATTAAAAATCAAAGGTGAGTTAATCTCACTCATCTGGGTATTATTTAAATTTAAATAGTTAAATTTAAATAATTGTTTGAATGATTTAATTGATTTGATGTGATATATCATATTGGTTGTATATATAGAATATATATTGGAGTGATTGGTTTCCCGCATTTTATAGCGGATGAGACCCTATGCGCCGCATAATAGCGGATGATATTTTATAAATCCCATATACCGTGATATTTCACCTCGAAGTGAAATTGGTATTTTATATTGTGCTAACATCTGTGGATGCAGGGAAACAGGTTGGAGGGATCCAACTGGATTCCTCAAAAATTTATTTAGATTTGTTCAATATCCTGTGTTATGATGTTCTGTGATGAATTATGTTGATAATTGGAATATTGGATATTATTGTCTGATTGAATATATTTGAGTATAATGAGTTACCACAATAAATAAATTGGATTTTTGGAAATAAAATAAAAGAGAAATATTTAAGTAAATAATTATAGAAGTTTGAATAAATGTAAGAATAATTTGGAAGGGAATAAATGTGATTTCTAAAATTCTAATAAATAAATTTCGAGTATGGAAAAGGGGATGTTAAATAAACAGGGAATTAATGAATTATAAACTTAAAGTGATAAAATTTAAAGTAATAAAGAATTTACTTTAACATTTCAAGGATTAAATTTTATTTTAAAGGATAAAAAGGAATTCGAGAAAATATGAAACCGGTATTTCAGTTAAAAAGGATTTTTAATTGTAATTAAGAAAATAAACCCTGAATTAACAGATTCTGAAATAATAAGTAAGTAAAGAAATTTATTTCAAAATGGAGTGATTTTGAAATTAATTTGGAAATTAATTTAAGTGTTTGAAATTGGAATTTAAAAAGAGAAATGTGACGTTGGAATTTATAAACTGAGTTTATAAAAGTAAAGTAATATATCGATGGATATTTGGAAGAATAAATTCACAGTGGGAATTTATTTAAAGGAATGATAAATACATTTAAAAATAAATGGTGATTTATTTTTAAAGGATGTCAAGAGAAGTGTAATTCCTTGGATAGCCAAGTACGATTTTCAAAGCAATTTTAAATATAAGTTAAAGGTTTTAATGTTGTTTTAAAAGGCATGTTTTTGAAAATTTACTATTTCTGAATGTTAAATTCTAAAGTAAGTATTTTCAAACCTATTATTGTAGTAATAGTAATTATATATAAAAGTGATTTGGTATTTGTTTTTAAAGAGAAAAATCAGTTTATGTTTTATAAGTGGTTTTATTTAAAATATTCTTAATGTTTATATTTTAATAAAGTATTAAAGTGATTTTAATTCTAATATTATGAAGTATATTTTATAATAAAGTGCTTTTAAATTATTTTAAAAATCTAAAAGTATTTTGTACTTGGTGTTTCAATGGAAATAAATATTGGGAAAGATGTATTCAATGGGAGGAAACTGATTTGAAATGTTTTCAAAAGGGTTGGGAAATGGAAATATATCTTGCGAAGATATTTTGGAAATAATAAATAATTTGGAGAAATTATTTATGTTTAATGGATGATGTGAATGTTAATTGATAGTTAAATAACCGACTATCCATATTGGACAATGCGTTGATCCTTTCGAAGAGACCGGGATCGGGATTTATTTCCCGAAAACCACTTCGATTCGGTTTGTACGTTTCATGGAAAACGATTTTGCAATCGAAGATGGTACAGTGAAGTGCAAGGGCTAGTCGCTACTAATCCTGAGGGTGATTCCAAAATGGATGTAGTAGGAGTAGTGCCTTCGGTTCCGTTCGGACCTGGGACGGACTTGTATGGACTAATGCTTTCGGAACATCGTCAGGTGGACGATGGGCATTCTAAGGGATATGTTCTAAAAAGGTAATGCTTAGCCTCAAGCCTCATCAATCGGGAATGACTGAAAATCAGGGGATATGCAGCAAGGCTTTGTGGGTAGCCCCCACTTGAGAGTAAGGTCATCCCTGTCTAGATGTCCCTTTATATTTTCGGCTGTGTGGCGGTTGCTGATCACAACCGCTGGGTGATTTTATTAAGTGTTTTAGCTATCGTAAGGTAAAAACCCGACATGTTTATTTGTGGCGTGGTCTTACGAGATGCTTTGTTTTCAAAAGATTTTTGAAACTTTAATAATCAAATAGATAGTGATTTTCTCACGCTGGTATTCCAGACTGACTCGGGTGTTATTTAACTGTAATGCTCGGGTCAGACCAAGTATTATAGATTACAGAAAAGGATGCTGTAGAGCTCAGGAGACGCGCTGGATGGCGATACATACTCTCGTATATATGTTAGTTATTCCGCTGTGTAGTGTATTCTATGTATTCTGTTGTAGGACATGCTATGATTACTGTCCTGAGTTGTGATGTTGATTTGTTGTACTCTGATAAATGTAATGTATAAACAGATATATTTTTCTGTTGGGTAAAGATTTGTATTTATATATTATAGTTTATTCCGCTGCGATGGTTAGATTCTGACGTTGTTTTCTATTTTCTTCTACTACCTCCTTCTTCTTTAACCCAAATGGTTTGATTTTTCGGGCAAGAAAAGTCGGATCGTTACAGTTGGTATCAGAGCTTAGGTTGGAGATAACCTTGGCTCTGGTGGGGATTACTCATTGGATGAGTTTGAGTGTATTAATAGATATGAGCGCGTATTTGTTAGTGAATTTAAAATTGTTTTATATTGTATTGATTGGTTTATTGAGTAGTTTATGGATTCTGGTCAATACGAGTAATTAACGTTATTGATAGGGATCTCTAAACACTTGGATAGAACAATTCGACACTGTATTGTTTTAAATAGGGTAAATGAAATAATTTTACCCAAATTATTGTATATAAAGGAAATAATTTTTGTAAATTATTATAATATTTGGTTGTTTGGTTGTTAGAAAATGATAATAATGAATTATTCTCATTATTGTGTAGAAATTGAACAAGAAATTGAAAATTTATGACCAAAGTTAAGGAAATAAATTCAGATAATAAAGTGGAATATGTAAATGTGAATTATAAATGTAATTTATAATTGGGAATAGGATTCCAGGGGAATATTTGAAAATAAATCGAAATGGATTTCGAATTTGGAATTTTGGAAAAAGTTTAAATTCCTTTAGGTTTGAAAATGGTTTCCAAAAGGTTTGGAGAAATAATAGTATTATTTTAAGAAATAATTTTGAGTTGGATTTGAAATCTGGGAGATTTGAAATTAAAAATATTTGAAAATGTTTTTAAAAGAGATAAAAGCACTAAACTCTCCTCGGTCGCTAGAAAATAACTTTAATGATGACTACAGCATCATCGATGTTTATTTTCAAGTTTCTAGGAGAGGAATTGCTACCGAATTGTTTTAAGTTGGAATTTTGGTTTTTAAATTCAAAGAGATAATTGAAATTGACCAAAGGATTTTGGATATAGTTGATTTCAAAAATGATTTTGAAATTTTGAAAATTGTTTAAACTTTGGAATCTTATATAAAATGTTTATGGAATAATAAAAATGTTGGGTAAAATTGGTAATTAATTAGTTAATAAAATTGGAAATGAACTCGAGTATAAATGAACTCAGCTTGGATTGTTGGTGAATCGAATAAAATTGGAAGTGTAGTCGAACAAAATAAAATTTGAATAAACTAATTAGTGATTAATTAGTGATTAATTAGTTGATGGAATACGAAATGTTCCAAGATTAATAAATGAATTCAAATGAAATAAATGTGAATATGGAATGTAAAATAATTTGAATGGGATCAATTGAATGGATATTCTATTGAACTTGCATAGAAATGGTCGTCATGGACGCAAATGAGATTGTATATAAATTTATGAGTTAATATAAGCAATAAAATTGATTTTTGAATCAATTTAAATAAATATGTGTTCATTTGGATTAAAATGAATTGAATGTAAGAAATGAAGTGTAAACCATTTAATTGGAACGAAATAAGAATAAATTGAGAGAGATGATGTATGGATGGATTGGAAGCATTTAAATTTGTGTTGGAGCCTAATAAATTCACTAATGGAAGTGTTTAGGGTATATCGCTTATGTTATACCTGTGTTTAACTATTGAAATTAAGTGAATGTTAACAAAACTTTGTATATTTGTCACTTACATGTTAAATTGAGTAAGTACAGGTTTTTGGAAGCCGTGTGGCTAGATTTGGTTGCGCTAATTGCTAAAATAAATAGCCGCCTGCTTTAAAATGCTAAATGAGGTACGCCTACGCAATAAAAATAGGAAATATGAACTGTTTTTCTGTTTTCCGATCGTGTGGGTCGATGTATATATATTTATATCTTTTGTCAAATTGCAAAAGCTCCTCCGTACAAAGGAGAATCTGCCAAAATTTTCCGAAAATTTTGGGACTTAGAAATTTTTTAAAATTTTCACTAACAACATATGATTTAAACTTTGTGAGCAAATAGAATTAAACTGAATATTTAATTCTAATTTAAAAGTGTGTATGTGAAGTAAGGTGAAATCGAAGAAATTGTTCGAAGAAAATTTAAGGAAGAAAAAGTATCCAAATAAACTTTTATTTGAGATTTTAAATAAAATAGTATGTGAAACTAATAAAGAAAATGGTAAGTTAAATATGGGTTGAGATAAGGTAAATAAGTTTCAATATTCAGAGTTTGAAAACAAATTGGAATCAATTTGAATATAAACTTCAGTAGTGAAGTAAAAATGAATATAAGAAGTATGTAAAATAATTATATTGAACTTAAGAAATGAAGGATGAAATTCTTAAGTAAATTGGTATTAGGAATATACTGAGTGAATGATTGAATAAAGGTTTAAAACTGGAAGTTGTGACAAAGGAAATTATGAATAAGTGAATAACAATCAAAATGAATGTGAATAAAAAGGGAATTGATATAATTGATCATCAATTGGAATTTATACGTAGGATGTACGTACATTATTTATTCACATAGCGGTTTGATCCAGAATTCGAGCATAGAATTTCGAGATAGTTATATCAATCCGAGTTAGGATTTTTCACTCGATTTTCGACGGGAACCCTAGATATGGAATTTTGATTGATTCTAGAAATTCTCTATCATAGTTTGTGGCTATGCAAGGAGAATGACGGTTTCTGATTAAGAAACCAGATCTAAGTCCGCACTAGAGAGTCGGATGGACGATACTAGTTCGGAAGTGAAATTGTGTGATCGAATGAACAATCGGATTTGGTTTTGTGTATGGATGATATATGTGCATCATATGGATTTAAATGAAATAAATATTGAAACTTTTGATAGAAATGCACAAAATGATTTTGAATATTGTAATTGGAAATTATGGTTAAACATGATATACAGGTGTGATAAGACAAAAGGTAAATGGATGTTTTTGATTTCAGAAGATAAATTTGAATTGCCGACTAAAAAGGTATGTATTTAAGATTTCTGTATGAATTTGATTGGGATTTGATCTAGCCACTTGGCATTTTGTTTTCTTTTTGAGTTT
Source organism: Allium cepa (assembly GCA_030765085.1). NCBI lineage: Eukaryota > Viridiplantae > Streptophyta > Magnoliopsida > Asparagales > Amaryllidaceae > Allium > Allium cepa. Next base: position 213,550,808 of record CM060934.1, read on the forward strand.
TGGGGGAGGGGGGTGGAGAGCCATTTTGTAGTTGTACCGAGCTAGCCGCGCAAAGGAGACGCTGGCAAATATTTTCAAAAATTTAGGGAGTTAGAAAAATTTTGAGAAAATTTTGATAATTCAAATTTGGTTTTAAATTTAAATTTGAATTGATAAGTAAGTGATATTGTTTGAGACCTATGGATAAGTTTGAAAGGTTAGAAAAAGGGTTAATGAGTCTTTGATAAAAAGATTTGTTAGGTAAGTTGTTAAAAACTATTTGGGTTGAGGGAATAGTAAATGGGTTATGGACCATTCTTCCTAACTAGTAATTTCGGGGACGAATCTCTTTTATGGAGGGAGGAATGTGACGACCTGGAATTTTAGGCCATTTGAAATTGGAATATTTAATTGATTTTAAATATTGGAAGTTACATTTAACTTGAATATCAAATATCACTATTTATTGGATATTTAATTTTGAATTAAAAATTGGAAATTGGTTAAAATAGTGAATCTTGATTTTATAGCCTGTAAAACAAATTTGAAGGCTTATAAAATTCAAATTAATAATACTGAACGGGATATAACTTTTAAAATGGAATTTCAAAGTGTTTTGCTCAGTTTTTTAAAATATATCGTTTAAATTGAATTTAAAAATAACCTTCCGAGGCACAGTCTCGAGATTCGACGAAACCAGTTCCATTGGATCCGTAATAGGGTATTATTATCGGATTTCAATTTTCATTGTGATTGGAGTTGTTGTGTGATCATACGATAGGTAAACGCACTGAAAATATATCGACAATTAAATATAATAATAGGGTCCAAAAAGCTATATTCTCCGTACGATCGAATTAGGACTCGAAACCTTTTCCATCATGTTCGGAATTGGCATATAACATTATAAACGCCTGGTGGTATGCCTTGATAGGGGTTCGCGATTTTAAGCTACGTAAATCGAAACAATTTAAGTTTAAATTTGAATTTAAATATAAAATATACTTTCTTTGACTAGTCAATTAATCTTCACATCAGAACTTTCTCGTTCCTTCTCCAACACGCTTCATTCTCCTTTTTCTTTTTAATAAGACAAACCAGATGAAATCGATTTCCCCTCTTTCTAACTTCATAAAAAAAAGAATGAAATCGAAAGCTTAAAACAATGGTCGTTCTCTCATTCTTCCCAAATTTGGATTCTAGTGGCTCGAACTAATTGAAATCGAATCAGTGCAAAAAGGAATTTGTTCGAATTGGGGGTGGCAACCGCGATGTTATGCTCGCATGGCGTCGACGGCGTGGGGTTCACATCCTCGCGGCCACGTGAATCGTAGCGAGTTCGCGGCCTAGGCGCGGTCGACTAGCAGGCTAGGGCTTTGAGCGGACACAGTCGACTTCGACTTCGATTTCTGGGTGAGGGTTCGTCGTCGAAGGCAGGTTCGAGCTCGCGAACCGAGCCGTTTGTTCGCATGGATGTAGATCTTCAGACTAGTGGTCGCGAATTCGATGTCAGAGGGCAGTAAGGTATCGACAATGTTTGATTAAATTTGATACAGATACATTATATATATATATATAGGTTTTAATCTGCAGTGAGGTATTTTCACCGTGTTGAAATTTCGATTTAATATGTATATATTTATTTATGCATGCAAACAAAAAGGAATTTATACAGAAAAGATTTTGTAAAAATAAAATAAAATAGAGGAAGTATATAAGTAAGATTTTGGAAATACATGATTTCATTTTACAGAAAAAAATTATTATACATACAATACATTTTACTAATATAATTATTTTGGTAACTAGAAAATATTTTATTCAAAAGGTATTAGTTTAAAATTTAATAAGAAAAGATATATATACATTTGATTTGGAAAATAGAATTTAAATAGTAATATAAATTATTTTTATTAGGTTTAATATGTATATGTAAACAGGAAATATATACAGACAAGGTTGGAAATAAAGGAATTTTAAATTTGTGGAAGTTCACACAAAAGTTTGATTTTTGAAATCTATAAATTGATTTAAAATACAAATTATTAGTTAATTAAATTAAATTCATCAAATGAAAATTTATTATTCAAATTGTTAGAATATTTATAAAATCATCTAATATTTATTCAAGGTCAAAAATCCGAAAGGGAATAAGTCGAGAGTGGATCAGATTTGCATATTAAAAATCAAATGTGAGTTAATCTCACTCATCTGGGTATTATTTAAATTTAAATAGTTGAATTTAAATAATTGGTCGAATGATTTAATTAATTTGATGTGCTATATCATATTGGTTGTATATATAGTATATATATTGGAGTGATTGATTTCCCGCATTTTATAGTGGATGAGACCCTATGCGCCGCATAATAGCGGATGATATTTTACAAATTACATATACCGCGATATTTCACCTCGAAGTGAAATTGGTATTTTATATTGTGCTAATGTCTGTGGATGCAGGGAAACAGCTTGGAGGGATCCAACTGGATTCCTCAAAAATTTATTTAGATTTGTTCAATATCCTGTGTTATGATGTTCTGTGATGAATTATGTTGATAATTGGAATATTGGATATTATGGTCTGATTGAATATATTTGAGTATAATGAGTTACCACAATAAATAAATTCGATTTTTGGAAAGAAAATAAAAGAGAAATCTTTAAGTAAATAATGATAGAAGTTTGAATAAATGTAAGAATAATTTGGAAGGGAATAAATGTGATTTCCAAAATTCTAAGAAATAAATTTCGAGTATGGAAAAGCGGATGTTAAATAAACAGGGAATTAATGAATTATAAACTTAAAGTGATAAAATTTAAAGTAATAAAGAATTTACTTTAACATTTCGAGGATTAAATTTTATTTTAAAGGATAAAAAGGAATTCGGGAAAATATGAAATCGGTATTTCAGTTAAAAAGGATTTTCAATTGTAATTAAGAAAATAAACCCTGAATTAACAGATTCTGAAATAATAAGTAAGTAAAGAAATTTATTTCAAAATGGAGTAATTTTGAAATCAATTTGGAAATTGATTAAAGTGTTTGAAATTGGAATTTTAAAAGAGAAGTGTGACGTTCGAATTTATAAACTGAGTTTATAAAAGTAAAGTAATATATCAACGGATATTTGGAAGAATAAATTCACAGTGGGAATTTATTTAAAGGAATGGTAAATACATTTAAAAATAAATGGCGATTTATTTTTAAAGGATGTGAAGAGAAGTGTAATTCCCTGGATAGCCAAGTATGATTTTCAAAGCAATTTTAAATATAAGTTGAAGGTTTTAATGTTGGTTCAAAAGGCGTGTTTTAGAAAATTTACTACTTCTAAATGTTAAATTCTAAAGTAAGTATTTTCAAACCTATTATTGTAGTAATTATATATATAAGTGATTTGGTATTTGTTTTTAAAGAGAATAATCGGTTTATGTTTTATAAGTGGTTTTATTTAAAATATTCTTAAAGTCTATATTTCAGTAAAGTATTAAAGTGATTTTAATTCTAATATTATGAAGTATATTTTATAATAAAGTGCTTTTAAATTATTTTAAAAATCTAAAAGTTGTACTTGGTGTTTCAGTGGAAATAAATACTGGGAAAGATGTATTCAGTGGGAGGAAACTGGTTTGAAATGTTTTCAAAAGGGTTGGGAAATGGAAATATATCTTGCGAAGATATTTTGGAAATAATAAATAATTTGGAGAAATTATTTATGTTTGATGGAATGTGAATGTTAATTGATAGTTAAATAACCGACTATCAATATTAGACAATGCGTTGATCGTTTCGAAAAGACCGGGATCGGAATTTATTTCCCGAAAACCACTTCGATTCAGTTTGTACGTTTCGTGGAAAACGATTTGGCAATCGAAGATGGTACAGTGAAGTGCAAGAGATAGTCACTACTAATCCTTAGGGTGATTTCAAAATGGATGTAGTAGGAGTAGTGCCTTCGGTTCCATTCGGACCCGGGACGGACTTGTATGGACGAATGCTTTTGGAAAATCGTCAGGTGGACGATGGGCATTCTAAGGGATATGTTCTAAAAAGGTAACGCTTGGCCTCAAGCCTCATCAACCGGGAATGACTGAAAATCAGGGGATATGCAGCAAGGCTTCGTGGGTAGCCCCCACTTGAGAGTAAGGTCATCCCTGTCTAGATGTCCCTTTATATTTTTGGCTGTGTGGCGGTTGCTGATCACAACCGTGGGGTGATTTTATTTGGAATTACCCAATAAGGGGTAGTTCCGGCCTTGTGTTGCAGGGGACTTAGGGTGGGTCCTCGGTATACTGATTTAGACCAGGTACTGTGACAGGTGGTACCCCAGTGCCTAGTCGTTTGTTGGAAATCCATTCTCCCTATGTGCCTTGTACGAGTTTTGTTTGTATTACCCACGTTATGGCTAGTATGCTGGATTTTAATGAAAGTAACAATTTCGGCTATTTTAATAAGTATTTGTATATAGACACTATTATAATATCAGAGGATTTTTATCAAAAGTGTTTTAGCTATCGTAAGGTAAAAACCCGACATGTTTATTTGTGGCGTGGTCTTACGAGATGTTTGTTTTCAAAGGATTTTTGAAACTTTAATAATCAAATTGAGTGTGATTTTCTCACGCTGGTATTCCAGACTGACTCGGGTGTTATTTAACTGTAATGCTCGGGTCAGACCGAGTATTATAGATTACAGAAAAGGATGTTGTGGAGCTCAGGAGACGAGCTGGATGGCGATACGTACTCTCGTATTTGTGTTAGTTATTCCGCTGTGTTGTGTATTCTGTTGTAGGACATGTTATGATTGTTGTCCTGAGTTGTGATGTTGATTTGTTGTACTCTGATAAATGTAATGTATAAACAGATATATTTTTCAGTTGGGTAAAGATCTATATTTATATATTATAGTTTATTCCGTTGCGATTGTTAGATTCTGCCGTTGTTTTCTTTTTTATTCTTCTACCTCCTTCTTTAACCCAAATGGTTCGATTTTTCGGGCAAGAAAAGTCGGGTCGTTACAATATTCCAATTAAATTTTATTCCAAACTGAATTCAATATTTTATTTCTAACCATTTTTATTCAATAATATTGTTAAATTTAATATTTTTAAATGGTTAAAATATATGGGTCATTACAATCTCCCCCACTTAAAACTTTTCGTCCTCAAAAAGGAGCGAAGTAAAGAATTTAACGCTTAGATATACTTTAATCAAAATATGTAACTTATAAATATTTAATCTTATTATTAAAAATATCCACTACGCTTCTGCTTCTCCTTTCTAACATCGACTTAGTTATAAAAGTGGGTTTTGTAGTTTTAAAGTCTCAAATTTTTTTCTAACTCCTAAAATTCAAAAAAATTCGGCGGCACCTTTTCGTCCTCGAAAAGGAACGAAATAAGTTGTAGAATTTTAAAATGTCAACGAAATAAGTTATAAAATTTTAAAATGTCAAAAAGTTTCTAACACCCGAATTTACGAAAAATTTCAGCAATGTCTCTTTTGCATAGCTCGATCGAATTTTTTTACAATATCAATAAAATCATATAATATACATCTCATCTCAATGATGAGGCACCCTAACCATGGGGAAACAACATACAATATAAAATTACGGTATGTAATCCGATATGCGTACCTTTTATTAGTGTTATAAGAAAATTAGCTTATATTTAAGCAAGCAAAAGCAACATAATGCGCAATCGTGCTTTAAAAGCGAGCATAGGCCCTACGTACCTACTAAATACTCAATGATACGTGAGAGCAAGAATATGGAAAGAAAAATCAATACATAACATACACTATACATAATCATATGCAGATATAGCAAACGCAAAAATTGGAACATCCGACAAATAATATCTATATATACACTACAAAAAAACAGTCTTTTTACAACGGGTAATGCCAGTTGTAATATGGATTTCGCAACGGGCATGCACCCGTTGTATTAGGCCTCGTTGTAATAGATCGACCGTGTTTTATAACGGGCAATAAACGTTGTAAAAGGACGTTATAATACACCTTTTACAATGGTCATCGGCCCTTGTAATAGACTCTATGACAATAATTAAAGCCCGTTGTAAAACATTGAAACTTGCAACGGGTTCTAACCATTGTAATAACCTCTAATACAAGTGGCATAGCCCGTTGTAATAGACTATAACACAACTGGCATAACCCATTGTAATACATGATATTGCATGTTATGGTAGAATCTACTACAACTGTTTTTACCCGTTGTTAAAAAAGATGCAAAATTTAAAAATAAAATTTTAAACACATTTTGTAACTGAAGCAAACAGCAGATAAGCATAAACAATACACTATATGAAAATCAAATATTACATTATTGTTCTCTACAAAACTAATCTATCAAACAAACCAATTTGAGGTACTTAAATAGTTTTGTGGAAGAACAAAGAATTGTCCATACATTAATAATGTTGATCGATCATAAATGATTATATCTGAAATGGGAAAAGTTCAACGATACATCTATTGCCAAAAGTGGGCGTTATCATGTAGCATTCAAGCTCTACTCCCTTGAAGAATTTGCTCCACATTTACCTATTCTACTGTGCTCTATCAAATAGTACCATCATTTTCATATCAAAGAACAGCTCAACTTCTCTTGATTTTTCAACTTGATATATAAATGAATTTTAAGAAAGAAAAACAAAAAATAGTAAACAAAGTAAATGCTAAAAAATCATCAAAATATACATAGAATATTATAATAAGACTTATATGAGCGTAGTAAGAAACCAATATATGAAGATAATAAGAAATCAAATTAAGTTAAACAAGTAGCATATTAATTCATATCACAAGTAGCAAACCATATCACAAATCACTATCATTTCGTTATCTTCGCAAAAGAGATATTATCTAATACACTAATGATTATTAATCAGAACTACATCATCCTTGCACTAAACTAAAGAAAGAGCAAAGAATAAAAGGAATTAATCAACCAATTTGATTATGGTTTCATTAAACAATGATAATAGTTAATGTAAACACAATACAAAACAACAAGCTTCTTGCTTGCTACCCTATCGGACCAGCGGTAAGATATTTTTAATACCTATATGCAACTTTTATTGTATTTAATCATGTAGTTTGGACAATCGAAGGATTTGTAATTTTGTACCACCCATCAGGTAAGATGGAAATATAAGTTCATGAGAAATTATATTGGAACTATATAGTTAACTATTTCCTTTACAAATATGACACCTAAAGTTATATACAGGGCGCTTCACTGTGGCTTTTTGTATATCCACCAGGACGAACAGAAGTTTTGCTCTACATCAACAATAGATATTTAATTATGGATGGAAAACTATGTACCTGAGTTTCCAGCTCTGGTGCTTTTCGCTGTGAGTTTTTACAAAAGCTTGAAAAGTAGTCTTTATTCACAGATAGCGGTAGGGAGAGTGCGAGTTTGCGAGTGAAATGTTTCTGAGATTAGATTGCTGCTATTTATTATAATAATGGAAAAGATAGAGGAACTATTCATTAATAAGAAAAGTAGATCCAAACTGATAGGTGCAAATATTCAACAAAATTAAGCATATCAAAGTAAATCAATATGCTTCCGTCATGGCTCAAAATAAAAAGATTTAGGTTAAGAATCATCAAATCTTTGTAATCATTTAAACAAGTTTAGTACAAAAACATCATGACTCTAAAATTAAAGTATGAAGAGTGTAAAGACATAACTAATATTAGAATGGAAAATACAAACGTACATTATTAGAACTGGATATATAGATATTTGAATAAACAACAATGCAAACCCCACATCCAACATTTTATCAACAAACTTAATGAACAAGCATCAACTGGTTATGTGTATAGTGCCCCAAAATATTTGATATAGCTATGATATTACATCTTTATTCTTATTATATTTGGTTACTATCCATAAAAATGGAAAATAACAGTTTGGTTAATTTTAATAAACTTAGTTAACTTTTATTTAACTCATTTAACTTAATTAAATTTTTATAACACTTAGTTAAATTTTATAAAACTTAGTTTAATTTTAATAAATTTATTTAACATTCATAAGTTTTTATCAATTTTTTTAAACTTGGCTAATTCTTATTAAACTTTTTAATTCAGTTAATTTTCTATAAAATTAGTTAATTTATTAAACATTACAATAGATGTGGCAAATACTCTAAATTGTAAAAAAAATGCAATACCCAATAAATTATTTAGGTATATCGATTAGGCAAACTAAACCAAAAAAAGGAAGAATTACAGTACCTCATTTTCACCACTTGACAGTTGCTCTCCATCCATACTCTGTGCATTCCCGATTCTCTATCAGCCAGTTCGATCGTATTACAGTTCACTGTCAGTATTCTGTATTTCAAGCCGCAGTTATCTTAGTGTTCCCCTTGCTGATCGTGCCAAGCCACCCAGCTAAGCATCCTGCAACATTGTACATTTCACACCAGTTGAAGTAACTCAACTTTCTATCAGTTGTCCAACATGTCAACCCAGGTTATTGTCCTACTTATTCAACCACTTTAGTTATTTAAGTCCTACCAATCTTCAATTGAACACTTATTCAATTCTTACTAGCTCTTCAATCTCAGCTGCGTTCTAACTTCGGCTTCAGTTCTGCCACAGTGTTTGTGTTGCTGCCATCGTAGTTCAGGTCTCCACATTGCTTTGCCTTGTTCTACCGCGGTTCTTACATCAACAGATCAACTCAGATTTCTGCACATCTTTGCTACCTTTGGCTCAGTTTTCGGTGCTGTACATCATCTGTTCAAGGCAACAAGTGGCTTTCCTCTCCAGCTCACTAAAATAGCATTGCTTACCTCTTCAACTCATTACCTGCAAGCATTTTTATCCCTACAAACTCTCAATGTTCTTCTGTGGTCACTAAAATAGGGATATTAAAGCACTTCAGAGATTCCACCACTTTAGCCTCGGTGTCAGGATCCATCACCAAAGTGGTCAATGCTAAATTGCTAATTGACCTAAGCAGCAAACCGATGGGTCGAGATGAGGCAGGTTAGGTGATGGTTCATTGGAAGCATACCTAGTTACGGGTCTTAGCAGCGTTTCATCAAGCAATTTAGCTGCATCACTTTCCTTGACCTCTTTTGCTTCTTCTAACTTTTTTGATTGGCCAAGATTTTGGGATCCTAACTATGTCATGGCTACTGACCATTCCCACTCCTTCCCAGTCCAAAAAATCTTGTTAAAGTGTTGAAATGTCTCTTCTGGTAATCCAATGCCTAGCTCTTTGTTTTCCCACAACCCGTCAAGTAAGGTGCGCTTAAGGCTCATGCATGTATGCACAAAATAAAACCCATGATCCTGAATGGAAAGCATAAAGAAGCGCCTCGATTTTTCTTGCTATTTGGCCGATGAAGAACAAATTGCTTTTTATTGACCGAAGTACCTGCATCCAAAGCATTCAAAGGGAACATTACTAAGAGTTAGCGTTCTCAATTTGATATCCCTATTGACACTGATGGGTCAATGTAGCACTTTGAAGTGGCAGTTTCAGGTGGAGCTTGCGATCACGGTTGCAAAGGTTTGGGTTTCTCAATTTGGGAAAATTACTAAGAGTTGGGCAATTTGAGAAAATGATTCAAGGGAACAGTTCAACCACAGTTTGCAGATGAAGGAAGTCCAAGTTTTGAGTTTCAGATAAACGCATTCGTCCACTGAGGAAGGCAAATTAAAACAGGGAGAAGGATAAGGCAAATTAAGATTTGCAACCTGAGTTTTGAGTTTAGGAAGGGGAGACTGTAAGGAGTATTTGGTTTACTAAACTTGGAGCCAATTTTTCGGCACTTCCCGCCTAAATTTCAAGAGTCTGCAGTCAACTTTTTATATGTTGCTGCTAAATTTTTGTGTGTCCTAGCTAAACGTTCACAATATTTGTATAAATACAAGTATTAAAAATTAGAACTAACATGGTAAAATTTATATTAACTATAATACGAATTTCTTGAATTTTTTAAAATATTAAATATTACTTTTAAATTATTAAAAATTAATTATTAACTATTTAAAATTAATTATTACTTATTGCTTATTGCTTCTTAATTTTTATTGAATATTAATTATTGTAAGTTAAATATTATATATATATATATATATTAACAATTACTAATTATTAAATAATTAATAGTATTATTAGTTATTAAATTTTTATTATTAATTATTAAAAACTAATGACTATTTATTAATTGTTAATTATTAAGTATTAATAATTAATTCTTAATCTTTTAATATTAATTATTTAATATTATTTATTAGTTATTTAACAAAAATTATTTAATAGTAATTATTAATTAGTAAATATTTGAAAATTTATATTAACTATAATATGAATTTCTTAAATTACTTTTAAAATATTAAATATTACTTCTGAATCATTAAACATTAACTATTTAAAATTAATTATTAATTATTTAAAATTTCCTATTAGTTATTAATTGGTACTACTTAAATTTAATTAAATATTAATTATGTAAAGTTAATGATTATGTATATATTGCCGATTATTAATTATTAAATATTTAATATTAGCTATTAATTCTTAAATTTTTAATATTAATTATTAGAAACTAATACTATTTATTGATTATTAATTATTAAGTATTGATAATTCATGCTTAATTATTTAATAGCAGTTATTTAATATTGATTATTAGTGATTTAATAGAAATTATTTAATAGTAATTATTAATTATTAAATACTTAATATTAAATACTAAATATTGAATATTAAATATTGACGGTTGTAAAAAATTTCCTGAAAAATGGTTTCATCAAAGGTGAGTAGATGATTAACGTAAAATTAGCATCGATTAAAATGGGAATTTTATGACCGTTGTAAAATGGCACCTATTACAACAGATATTTTTAGCCCGTTGTAAAATTGACACCTATTACAACGGGCCTTTTGAGCATTGTAAAATTGGCATCTATTACAACGGGCATTTTGTGAACGTTGTAAAATTGGCATATATTACAACGGGCATAAGTGGACTGTTGTAATAACATTATATTACAATGGGAAGTCATTGCCGGTTGTAAAAAGGGTGTTGTATAGGGCATCTATTACAACGGTCCTGAATGGACCATTGTAATAGCCTTCTATTACAACGGACAACTAGTGCCCGTTGTAAAAAAGGCGTTGTAATAGGGTATTTTTGTTATAGTGATAATTTATTCATAACAATACCAATTTAAATGCAGCATTTAATTTATACACTTCATTTCTTGTCAATATTCATTCCCATTAATTTACATCCAACTATCTCATATTCACATCAATTGTTTTCACTTTACATATCTATTTCATTCACATTTAATTTATTTACTTCCAATTGATTAATACTCACTTATAAGCATTCATTTGATTTGCATTCAGTTTCATTTTCATTCATTATTTTCATATTTACTTATTCACATTCAATGAATCCACATTATATTAATTTACATTCTCTTTGACAAATATTCGATTATTAAAATTTATTACATTCAATATACGTTACAACTTAAATTCATTTTCATTTTAAATCAAATTCTAATTCATTTGACTCATTTTATTAATTTATTCCCTTAATGGATTTTGCTTATTTCTTCCCATCAACTTCCCTTAAGTTAAATCAAATCTCGTATTTCACTTTACTAGTTTGTTTCATCGATTCAACTTATTTAACTCTACTTAGTTAAATTAAATTTCATAACATTAACCAAGTTTATAATATTTATTATAACAACTTAAATTTTATTTATATTTACAAACTTCCAAATTATTTGCACATTTTATTACTCACACTTTTACTTGTATATTATTTAATTACATATTCATATTAACATCATTAATAAATTATTCCTTATACCATTATTTGAGTTTCTTTTACACTTAGTTCACATTTCATTTCATATTTTCCATTTTTTTATCATTTAATACAAAATTTATATTTCGCAACATTTCATAAATCATTTTCTTAAGTTCAAAATCATTTTATAAAGGCTCATTTCTTTTTTCTTCTTTCCCAACTTATTTAAGTTTACAATTATCCTAAGATGTTACAACTTAATTTACAACATTCTTTGCAAATATACATTTAATTCTGCAACAGTTTACAATGTATTATTTAATTCATTTGTCTACTTTCTTAAGTTCCATTTACTTATTCAATTTAGTCATTAATCATTTCATAGTAGACTAATTAAGTAATATAATGTTTATTATACACTTAATTTTCATTTATAAACATTTTAATTACTTAAGTTTTGATTTACTTGTATAACATTCCATTGCATATTCATATTAACATTTTAACGTTTTTAACATCTCTGGTAAGTCTTATATACGCTATTAGAATGTAATTGAGTATTATACAAATTTATCTTACTTATTTTAAAATTAACAAGAATGTTTAATAATTTAAACTTGTTTTAAATTCTATTATCTTCTTATATAAGAGTTACAACTTAGATTACTTAATTCAAATTCATTTTATTTATAAATCATATTTCATAAATCTGTAAAAACCCTACCGCGATGCCTAGATTAGCAAAGAATATTACAAGTAATGTCGTTTGCTAATACGAAGAATATAGCTTGTTAAGTGTAACAACCCGGATTTTTAGCCGCTAGATTTTTGAACATTTAACTCATTTTAAATGTTCAATGTGGATTTTTAATTGATTTTGAAATAAGAAGAATTTGGTTCAATCAATAAAATAAGTTATAGTTTTTAAATATGGTAATTCAATTGAAATTTGAATAATAATTAAATATTTGGATTGAGAATAAAGTGTGAATTTGGATGTAAATAGTTATAAAATGGTTTTAAAATTTATTTTTATGTCTTTCTGGATTTAAAATAATGTGGTTGGAATTTTAGATGGAACTAAAAGTCAATAAGTTATTATTTAGAATTTTATATTAATTTAAATAATGGAATTTAATATTATAATATTGCAAATAATCAGATTTTGGTTCGAAATGAGTCAAAATGATTTTTAATATGATTATAAATTTTATATGATTTATTATTAATTTAATAAAATTTTAAAAGTAAAAATTTCAAGTGTTTTCGACAATTTCAGAAATCAGTCGATTTAATCGACCAGTTAAAATAGCCTTCTGGGGCACAGTCTCGGAATTCGACGAAACCACTTCTATTGAATCCATAATAGTTAGTTATTATCGGATTTCAATTTTCATAGCAATCAGAGTTGTCGTTTGACCGTGGCAGCTCAAAACGCATAGGAATCGTTTTAATCGATTTAATTTGAAATTGATCATTTATTTTCGTAACTCGTACATATGACCGAATTAGCTTCCGAAACATGTTCTATTGTGTCCAGAATGCGGGTAAAACATTATAAACGCCTGGCAGCACGTCGGATTTGGAGTTCGTTTGTAAATGTTCGTTAAAATTGAATTAAATATTAAATTAAAGGGGTATATACGTGTGTATATATACACAAAAGGGCCTAAAACCTTAGCCCTTTTTGCTCAGCCACAATCCAACGTTCCAATGGCGGAAAATATCTTTCCTTTTCCTCCACTTTTCTTCATATCCGTGAGTTTATAGCAAAATTTTCCAACTGGAGGATCGTAGAGGACTCCGAGATCTTCAAAGCGAGCGGTCACGATTGTGTTTCGAGCGACGACGAAGGGGATATCGAAGCCGACAGCGCCATTGGTTGCGCACGTTTTGCGAGACCCTGGCACGACCGAGCGTGACGATGCTTTGATCGATGATGGAGTTAGAGGCGCTCTTCGTTGTGGTAGTAGTTGATCTTCTCCTAGGGCTTCGATTTGGTTGTGGAAATCGAGGGTTTTGGGCGGTGATGGGTTGTGTCGTCTTCGTGTGTGAGGAGAAGAAGTCGAGCGGCCCTGATTTCATTTGCAGATCTTATGGCCTTGATCCGTTGGTAATTTAAAAAAAAAATTGTTAAATGTTTATTCAAACTTTCAAAATTCGTAACTTGAGCGTACGATGTCAGATTTCAACAAAATAAGAAGTGTCAGAATCGCAACGACGCGCTCTACGCTTCAGCGCAAGTTTGGAGACGATTGAAACTAGGTAAATTAAAGTTAAATCGAATGCGGTTCGGTTTAATTTAAAATTTCAAACGCTCGCCGAAACTCAAGGTGAGTTAATCTCACTCACATTTGGAATCTCCAGTTAATTTTAAATAGTTACTATTTAAATAATTGATTGATTGGTCGAATATAGATATTTATATTAGTCTGGATTGATATTTATTTATTGTTCTGATGTTTGTGGATGCAGGGTAACAGGTTGGAGGGATCCAACTGGATTCCTCAAAATATAGTAATTGTTTTTATAATTGATGATGTATTTTATTTATACACTGTGATAGCTAATTTTGGAATCCAGTGATGTTGTGATACGATTTGATAAATTTAAAACGAAAATTTGAAGTATAAATAAATTTAATTGAGTTTAAAGAAAATAAAAGAATCTTTTAAATAGAGAATTTGAAGAAATAAATTTTGGAATTTGGTGTGGATGTGAAATACAAATTTATAAAGTGAGATTATATTTTAAATGATGTGCAATGTTGTCCCTAGAAATTAAGTATGAGACCAAGGAAGTTTTAAAAATATAACTTAACAGTTAAAATGTATTCTTGAATATTTAGAAAGAAAATATTATTTAACGTTATTTTGGGGATAAGTAATATTATTTAAGTAAATATAGTATTTTATTTTAGTGATCATAGTATTTTATTTATTTAAAGGTAAAATAGTATTAATTATCATCTTAATATAAATAATAGATTTAAAAATTTATTTTAACAGGTAACTTCATTTTAATGGGTAGTTTTGGTTTAAAACTACTTAGAAACTCTTCTATATTTTCTTAAGTATTATTTTCATTTAATAAATTCCTAGTAGCTTTATATAAAAATATTTTAAGTATAAACTTTGAGAGTGGTTTCCAGAAATGGGAATTTGTTTAAATATAAAAAAGTTTATTTTTAGCATGGAGGGAAAATTTACGATATTTAAACGTAGATTTGAATTGGAATAAATCGAGCTGGATTTATAAGGAAATTCTCTGGGTTTGTTTGAATGGAAGTGTATTTCCCTGGAAAACCAAGTTCGTGTTTTAACAGATTTTATTTAAGTAAAAGTTAAAGTTTAAACTTGATTAAAGAGTGTTTTAAGAAATTATTTTTAAAAGTAAATACTTAATAAAATGACTATAGGTTAGTTATTTTATTTTATAACTGGTTTTATTTAACGAATAGTTTGATTTAAGTTATTTGAAATTAGTATCAACTCTCTTAAACTCAACTTTTAAATTTAGTTTAAATAAATCCTTCTTTAAAATTGTAACGACCCAGAATTTTAATTAATTAAAATTTGAATATTTAATTAATTTTAAATATTAATAAGTGAAATTTATAAGTCGAATAAATTTTAATTCGAATAATTGGATTTAATTGAATAATTAAATCGATAATTTAATATGTTAAATTATGGAAATAATTGAAAATCGAGTTAAATATGATTGAAAATGATTTGTAAAATTTTATTTTATCATATTGGAGTCAGAACGATATTTTAGAACTTTTAAAATTGAATTTAAAGTTAATTTGTGAAAATTGAATATTTTAATATTAAATCGACTAGTGAAAATAGTCAATTTTTGAACAGTCTCAGAATTGGACGAAACTAGTTCCATTGGATCCGTAATAGTTAGTTATTACCGGATTTCAATTTTTGTAGCAATCGGAGCTATCGTTTGATCGTGGCAGCTCGAAACGCATTGAATTATTTTTAATATTAATTTGGCGAGTTAAAATAGCCATTTTTCAAAAAGTCTCGGATTTCGACGAAACCAGTTTCATCGGATCCGTAATGTGATATTATTGTAAGGTTTCAAATTTCGTGTCAATTGGATTTACCGTTTGTCCGGTACAAATTAAAACGCCTAGAAAATCGTTTAAATCGGTTTAATTTAAATTGAACGTTTATAGCCATAACTCGCACAGATGTCTGAATTAGCTTTCGAAACATGTTCCATTGTGTCCGGAACGCGGGGTAAACCCCAGAAACGCTGGTTACGGCGCGTGAATCGGAGTTTGGAAAACCCGGATGAATAGTGTTCAAAAATTTCCTATAAATAGCCCACAATTCACAAGAAAATAAAAAAAAATCTATAACCCTAGCCGCCGGCTATGAACCAAAGGCCGAAAACTTCTCTTCTTCTCCTCCTCTTTTCTCTTCATCCATCAACATTTATAAGAATCTTATAACTAGAAGATTGTAGAGCACACTGAGATCTACCAATCCAACGGTTGTGATTGGAAACGGAGTTGTGGATCGATGGGAATTTGGGCTCAAAGGCCATGCGTTCGAGCACGAATTACGATGCATAAACAGGACCGAGCTCTATGATGTTGGGGGCGAAGGTGGCTCTTGGTCGTGGCTACGAAATGGTGTATCCTGATCGAGCTGGAACGTGGAGATGAAGTCGTGAAAATTGCATGTAGGGTGGCGGCTATGGGTATGTCGGCCTGGAATTGAACGAAGAAGAAAGGAAGAAGGGGGGGGAGGGTGTGCGCACGGGCCTGATGAAGGGGGGTGAGAATCAACGGCCATGATTTTGTTAGGTTAAAAATTAGTTAATTTAAGTTGTAAATTTTATATTTAAAATTCGAGTAAACTTCATAAATGCATAACTTTTTCATACGAGGTCGAAAACGCGCGAAACCAGTTGCGTTGGAATCGTATGGACGAGCACTACGCGATGGAATTGTATTGGATTCGTTTGGAGTTAGTGAAAATTTTGGGTAAAATTAAACGTCCGTTTAATTTTATTCGAAATAAATCGCTAAAACGAAATTGAAATCAAGGTGAGAACTTCTCACTCAATCGAATCGGTTTCGATTTTATTTTTAATAGTTAGATTTAAAATATTTGAATGCATGTTTGAATGATGATTGTTATCTATTGATTGTTAAAATAGACATTATGCGGCGTTAGTAAGCGGATGTTATTTATTAAAAACATATACCGCGAATATTTCATAAACAGCGAAATTGGTATTATATATAATAGCAATATATATATATTGGCATATGTATATATTGCAGTTATTGATTTCCCGCATTTGTATAGCGGATGAGACCCTATTGCGCCGTCTATTAAGCGGATAATATTTTAAATCCCATATACCGCGATAATTCCGTACTGGAGCGGAATTGGTATTGTGCTAATGTTTGTGGATGCAGGAAAACAGGTTGGAGGGATCCAACTGGATTCCTCAACAGTATTTATTTGATTTCAGATATTTTGATATTTGATGGATTATCATATCGATATATGATATCGTTGTTGTCGTGACTGGCTATTTGGTATGTAGCATCATTGGACCAAATTTTGGAATTTTAAAAGGATTTCAAAGTGATTTTTGAAAGTATACGTTTATAAAATATTTTTTTGAATTGATCCATTATGAATAAATAAACGTTATAATTTTTAAAGTTATAAAAATTATGATTTTGAGAAATACGGTTAAAGATTGATTTTTGAGAAATATGGGTTAATGTTTTTATAAAATAATTAAATTGGATTTTTGAATTTATTATAAAAGTTTAAATATAGGATTTATAAATTTGATTATTTTATAAATCAAGAGAATGGTGAAATTATAAAGGAGATTAAAGATGTTTTAAAATAATAGTATAAATTGATTTTATAAAGGATTTATAAATTGATAATTTGTAAATTAAAATATTTGAATTATAAAACGAGTTTTTATAAGTGTTTGAATGAAGTGAAAATGGATTGCATAAGTGAATGGAATTTATAGAATTATAAACGGTGAAGTTATAAATGGAATTTTATAAGCAGTAGGTTTATAAAATTCATAAAGTTATTAAAAGAATGGTTTTGGATAAATAATTGAAGCTTATAAGTTATAAGATTTATAAGTATGAAGTTCAAAGGAACGATTTTTGCAAGAAAATAAATTATAAGTATTTCACTTATAGTATGAACTTTTAGTATATCATTGAGATATGAATTGAGATAGGTTAATAAAGGAGATGTTTATAAAGGAAGTAGTTATAAAACAAATAGAAGTAGAATTTATAAACGTTGTTTTGTAAATTCGCAAACGACTTATTTTGATAAGTAAATTGTTAAAACCTATAAATGGAGTTATATTCACGTTTTTGACTGTGAATAATCCTTTGAAATAAAATGAATAAAATGATGAAATTTGTTAACAAAGTATATTCACGTTTTCGAATAGTGAATAATATGTTAAAGAAAATGTTTAGATTTGATGTTTTAAATAGAATTAAAACGATCTAACGATGTTTTAAAATGTGTTAAGATTCGAAACCATAGATTTCAACATTGATTGTTGAAATAGACGTTTTCGAGAAATAGAAGGAAATGGTGGACTACAACACTGTTGTTATAGTAAATGATTTCCGAAAGGAAATGTTTTGTATAGTATTAGGATTTATATATCTATTTTAATTTCAAATCCCTATACTAGTGATTTTGGGACGTCGTAACGATGTTCTACGCAACATTCGTTTTGGCCCAAATAAATATGTTTAAGAGCATGATTTCCTTAAAGAATGAAATTTATACTTAATTTCGATTTAAGTATATTGAATATTTTCCAAGTGTTGAAAATAAATGGATTTGTGAATTACTTATTAATAAATAAGTATGGAAATGTTTCTTCAATGTGAAACGTTTTGAGAATTTATATTTTTGAAGATAAATTGAAAATGAATAATTGAAATCGTTTATTCATAAATATTTTGAAATATAAATTCACTATAGAATTTATGAATGAAAAGGGAAGTTGTTTAAAGATAAATATTGATTTATTTTTGACATATTGAAATTATATATCTTGTAAAGATATTTTGGAAAATAAATAATTTGGAAAATTATTTGGAATCTGGTGATGTGTGCATATCCATTGATAGTTCAATAACCGACTATCAATATTTACCTTTGAAAGGTATTTGTTGTGATTTGCTGAATTTGAATGCTACACTTATTTTCAAATTATTGCGCTCGTTATTCGGATTACCGATTCCGAATAGTGATACGACGTAATGGATAGCATTGAAGATCGGTGTTGAAGACCCGGTATTTGCGAGAGCGATAGGATGACCTGTCGATTGACTCTGCACCGAGTAGCTACGGTATTGAGTTCTCCATATGTGATGGGAAATCCGATCAGGATTGTGGATATCCGGATTGCAAGGACTTCTTTGTAAGTGCCTTTGGTTCTGTTCGAGCCCGGAACAGACTTGTATGGATTGTATGTCTGACATTACAAATTGAGACATAAAGCCGATTTCTTTCAAATATATTTCTGTTGGTGGCGGAGAATTTATTCTTTTAGCTTAACACCCTTCTCTGAGACGTACGAGCTCAGAGGTTATGTAGTTGAAGGTTATCAACGATATATTCCCAATTTGGTAATGTGATATGCTGAGTGTTGCTATGAAATGATCATTGTGTTGATTATTTGTGATAGGATCATTTGTTTGATCGTCTATCCTGGTGATCATTTCTATGATCATTTGTTGACCCAAAGCATGGCTTTTGTATAAAGTATGTTTTTGTGGACGTGACTTCGTCGAGCCTCACACCTCGGGAATGGTCAAAACAGGAAAGATGCGGCAAGGTTATGAGGGGTAGCGCCCTTTAGGATATGTGCATTTCCTTCTGGAAAAGGGTGGTATCATGGTATGGAGCCCAGATACTTACTCATGTTGAAAACACTTTATGATTGTGTGAATTGATTACGAGCGCTCGGTTAAAAGGTCCCAAAGGACCGGGGGATGGCATATTCGGTCAGTTGTTACTTAGTTAGGGGTAACCTGGCCTTGTGTTGGCAGAGATCCGGTTTGGTTCTCGGGAATGTCCATCCAGAGGCATTCTCATGTGGCAATGGGAAGTTCCTTGGCCTGACCATTCGTTGGAAATCCAAAGAAACAATACGAGACTTGTACGGTTTTAGTTGTAGAACCTGCCATCTAATATGGTAGCTATAGTAAGCATAATATAATGATACCTATGCTGGCTAAGATTTATATTCTACTTTCGAAATGTTTTCCTACACTATGCACTAATAATAATATCAAATGTTTCTTTTTAATGCGTATCAAGCATCTTTGACTGACATAAGAAGAAATCTCCTCCAAGTCTGCGTTTGCATTGTGTGTGTGGCGGGAGGTCTTATGGTAGTCTCATTTTTAAAAAAGCATTGCGAATTGACTTTAAAAATATTCCTCTATTTTTGATTTTAAAGATAAATAAACTATTTTGAGTTCTCACACCAGTCACATGACTGACTCGGAGTTTATTGTTTTCCTTCCTAAACTTTGGGTGCCCACCAATTTCCACACGGGCAGTCAAGAGTTAAGGTTTATCAGGATATTCTGGATATTCTGGAGTTGCAGGAGGCAAGCTGGATGGCATGGCGTATTATTAGTATATAGTATTTCTTTTTCCGCTGCACTGTTTGTTGTTGTTGTTGTTGTTGTACACTCTGATGATGATGTAATGTAATGTATAAAATGTAATAACTAATATAGTTCTTTGTTTAAAGATTATTCATTCATTATTATATGTTGTTCCGCTGCGAATTGTGAGATTCTGATATTGTTCTGTTGTTTTCTTTTTGTTATTTTCTATATTTTCTATTTTCTTTTCTCTCTATTTTCTATCTTCTTACCTCTTCTTCTAACCTCTTTCCTTTTCTTAAACCATAACATTTCGGGTTTCCGGCCTTCGATTTCTCGGCAGTCGATAAAGTGAGTATCGATGTTGAATTTTCGAAAGTCGAAAATTTTCGGGACGTTACAGGTGGTATCAGAGCATATGGTTAAGCGACAACCATGGTTCTGTTGGGTATTACTCATTAGAGATAGAGTCAGTAGTGCTCTAGAATGAGTTTGAGTGTAATAATAGCTATGAGAGCGTATTTGTTAGTGAATATATAAAATTGTTTTATATTGTAATGATTGGTTTATTGAGTGGCATATGAACTTTCGTCGGCGCAGCCTCGAAACTGAATCGAAGGGGTTTCTAAACACTTAAATAGAACAATTCGACACAGTATTGTTTTAAATTGGGTAAATGAAATAATTTTACCTTGATTATATTTTTATATATAAAGGAATAATTTTTCAGAATTATTAAAGTGTATATAAATTGATTGTTTAGATGTTTGAATAATCTAAATTGAAGAATAATTGTATAAGTAAAAAGAATTATAAGAATTGAAATTATAATTAATGTGATTTACAATTATGAAATAAACTTATATATATATATATATATATATATATATATATATATATATATATATATAAGAAGAGAAACTATATGAATATATTTATGAATATGAGTAGTAAATAAAAATGAATCTAAAGTTAAATGGAAATTTACTTTAGAATTTAGAAGCTGAATTGATTTATAAGTAGGAATTTAAGTTATGTAAAACAAAGTAATGTTTGTAAAATGAAATATAACTTAAGAAATGTTGAATTAAATTGGTATGGAAATAATGAATGTAAGTGTCAATTCATTAAATTCTAATGTTATTGGAAGTTGAATAATTGAATGAAATGAATATAAGCTAAAGTAATTTAAATTCAACTGGAAGTTAAGTGAATCTTAAATAGAATTGAATTTGATTTGGAAGTGAACCAACTTGAATATGAATTAGTGAATGCAAACTAATTGAAAATGAATGTTAGTTGGATGATAATTGGTTGATGTTTGCATTTGTTGCTTTTACTACATTTGATATGTTGACATATATAGTTATTATGTTGTTATATGTTGTATATCGATACTATTGTCTATATACATGATTCTCATGTTGTTTGTTGAGTGTTTAGTAGGTGCGGATCGCGTTTGCTTCGCATTTGGAGCTCGCTTTCGCGCTATATTAGCCGTATATGCTTGTTAATAAAATATAAGGTACATATCTCGGATTAAATATCGTACTTTTATACTTTTTTCCCTTCGGGATGCCTCATTACTTGATGAGATGTATATTTGTGATATATATACTGTCATTTTTTTTGGATCGAGCCACGCAAAGGAGACTATGGCGAATTTTTCCGAAAATTTAAGGCATTAGAAAAAATTTGAGAAAATTGGAAAATTTTTGAAAACTTTAACTTTGATTTGAAGTTGAAAGTTAAACAATAGTAGTTGTTTTTGAAAAGATAACTAAGTATGATTTGAAAACTTAGTAGAGATTTGTAAGAAGTTTAACTATGGATTTTGGAAAGTTAATAAATTCTGTAACTTTTCTTACTTAATAATTTCGAGGACGAAATTCTTTTAAGGGGGGAAGATTGTAACGACCCAGAATTTTAATTAATTAAAATTTGAATATTTAATTAATTTTAAATATTAATAAGTGAAATTTATAAGTCGAATAAATTTTAATTCGAATAATTGGATTTAATTGAATAATTAAATCGATAATTTAATATGTTAAATTATGGAAATAATTGAAAATCGAGTTAAATATGATTGAAAATGATTTGTAAAATTTTATTTTATCATATTGGAGTCAGAACGATATTTTAGAACTTTTAAAATTGAATTTAAAGTTAATTTGTGAAAATTGAATATTTTAATATTAAATCGACTAGTGAAAATAGTCAATTTTTGAACAGTCTCAGAATTGGACGAAACTAGTTCCATTGGATCCATAATAGTTAGATATTACCGGATTTCAATTTTCGTAGCAATCGGAGCTATCGTTTGATCGTGGCAGCTCGAAACGCATTGAATTATTTTTAATATTAATTTGGCGAGTTAAAATAGCCATTTTTCAAAAAGTCTCGGATTTCGACGAAACCAGTTTTATCGGATCTGTAATGTGATATTATTGTAAGGTTTCAAATTTCGTGTCAATTGGATTTACCGTTTGTCCGGTACAAATTAAAACGCCTAGAAAATCGTTTAAATCGGTTTAATTTAAATTGAACGTTTATAGCCATAAATCGCACAGATGTCCGAGTTAGCTTTCGAAACCTATTCCATTGTGTCCGGAACGCAGGGTAAACCCCAGAAACGCTGGTTACGGCGCGTGAATCAGAGTTTGGAAAACCCGGATGAATAGTGTTCAATAATTTCCTATAAATAGCCCACAATTCACAAGAAAATAAAAAAAAAAATTCTATAACCCTAGCCGCCGGCTATGAACCAAAGGCCGAAAACTTCTCTTCTTCTCCTCCTCTTTTCTCTTCATCCATCAACATTTATAAGAATCTTATAACTAGAAGATTGTAGAGCACACTGAGATCTACCAATCCAACGGTTGTGATTGGAAACGGAGTTGTGGATCGATGGGAATTTGGGCTCAAAGGCCGTGCGTTCGAGCACGAATTACGAGGCATAAACAGGACCGAGCTCTATGATGTTGGGGGCGAAGGTGGCTCTTGGTCGTGGCTACGAAATGGTGTATCCTGATCGAGCTGGAACGTGGAGATGAAGTCGTGAAAATTGCATGTAGGGTGGCGGCTATGGGTATGTCGGCCTGGAATTGAACGAAGAAGAAAGGAAGAAGGCGGGGGGGGGGGGGGGGAGGGGGGGGTGTGTACGGGCCTGATGAGGGGGGGGGGGTGAGAATCAACGGCCATGATTTTGTTAGGTTAAAAATTAGTTAATTTAAGTTGTAAATTTTATATTTAAAATTCGAGTAAACTTCATAAATGCATAACTTTTTCATACGAGGTCGAAAACGCGCGAAACCAGTTGCGTTGGAATCGTATGGACGAGCACTACGCGATGGAATTGGATTGGAGTCGTTTGGAATTAGTGAAAATTTTGAGTAAAATTAAACGTCCGTTTAATTTTATTCGAAATAAATCGCTAAAACGAAATTGAAATCAAGGTGAGAACTTCTCACTCAATCGAATCGGTTTCGATTTTATTTTAATAGTTAGATTTAAAATATTTGAATGCATGTTTGAATGATGATTGTTATCTATTGATTGTTATAATAGACATTATGCGCCGTTAGTAAGCGGATGTTATTTATTAAAAACATATACCGCGAATATTTCATAAACAGCGAAATTGGTATTATATATAATAGCAATATATATATATTGGCATATGTATATATTGCAGTTATTGATTTCCCGCATTTGTATAGCGGATGAGACCCTATTGCGCCGTCTATTAAGCGGATAATATTTTAAATCCCATATACCGCGATAATTCCGTACTGGAGCGGAATTGGTATTGTGCTAATGTTTGTGGATGCAGGAAAACAGGTTGGAGGGATCCAACTGGATTCCTCAGCAGTATTTATTTGATTTCAGATATTTTGATATTTGATGGATTATCATATCGATATATGATATCGTTGTTGTCGTGATTGGCTATTTGGTATGTAGCATCATTGGACCAATTATGGAATTTTAAAAGGATTTCAAAGTGATTTTTGAAAGTATACGTTTATAAAATATTTTTTTGAATTGATCCATTATGAATAAATAAACGTTATAATTTTTAAAGTTATAAAATTTATGATTTTGAGAAATACGGTTAAAGATTGATTTTTGAGAAATATGGGTTAATGTTTTTATAAAATAATTAAATTGGATTTTTGAATTTATTATAAAAGTTTAAATATAGGATTTATAAATTTGATTATTTTATAAATCAAGAGAATGGTGAAATTATAAAGGAGATTAAAGATGTTTTAAAATAAAAGTATAAATTGATTTTATAAAGGATTTATAAATTGATAATTTGTAAATTAAAATATTTGAATTATAAAACGAGTTTTTATAAGTGTTTGAATGAAGTGAAAATGGATTGCATAAGTGAATGGAATTTATAGAATTATAAACGGTGAAGTTATAAATGGAATTTTATAACCAGTAGGTTTATAAAATTCATAAAGTTATTAAAAGAATGGTTTTGGATAAATAATTGAAGCTTATAAGTTATAAGATTTATAAGTATGAAGTTCAAAGGAACGATTTTTGCAAGCAAATAAATTATAAGTATTTCACTTATAATATGAACTTTTAGTATATCATTGAGATATGAATTGAGATAGGTTAATAAAGGAGATGTTTATAAAGGAAGTAGTTATAAAACAAATAGAAATAGAATTTATAAACGTTGTTTTGTAAATTCGCAAACGACTTATTTTGATAAGTAAATTGTTAAAACCTATAAATGGAGTTATATTCACGTTTTTGACTGTGAATAATCCTTTGAAATAAAATGAATAAAATGATGAAATTTGTTAACAAAGTATATTCACGTTTTCGAATAGTGAATAATATGTTAAAGAAAATGTTTAGATTTGATGTTTTAAATAGAATTAAAATGATCTAACGATGTTTTAAAATGTGTTAAGATTCGAAACCATAGATTTCAACATTGATTGTTGAAATAGACGTTTTCGAGAAATAGAAGGAAATGGTGGACTATAACACTGTTGTTATAGTAAATGATTTCCGAAAGGAAATGTTTTGTATAGTATTGGGATTTATATATCTATTTTAATTTCAAATCCCTATACTAGTGATTTTGGGACGTCGTAACGATGTTCTACGCAACATTCGTTTTGGCCCAAATAAATATGTTTAAGAGCATGATTTCCTTAAAGAATGAAATTTATACTTAATTTCGATTTAAGTATATTGAATATTTTCCAAGTGTTGAAAATAAATGGATTTGTGAATTACTTATTAATAAATAAGTATGGAAATGTTTCTTCAATGTGAAATGAAACGTTTTGAGAATTTATCTTTTTGAAGATAAATTGAAAATGAATAATTGAAATCGTTTATTCATAAATATTTTGAAATATAAATTCACTATAGAATTTATGAATGAAAAGGGAAGTTGTTTAAAGATAAATATTGATTTATTTTTGACATATTGAAATTATATATCTTGTAAAGATATTTTGGAAAATAAATAATTTGGAAAATTATTTGGAATCTGGTGATGTGTGCATATCCATTGATAGTTCAATAACCGACTATCAATATTTACCTTTGAAAGGTATTTGTTGTGATTTGCTGAATTTGAATGCTACACTTATTTTTAAATTATTGCGCTCGTTATTCGGATTACCCATTCCGAATAGTGATACGACGTACTGGATAGCATTGAAGATCGGTGTTGAAGACCCGGTATTTGCGAGAGCGATAGGATGACCTGTCGATTGACTCTGCACCGAGTAGCTACGGTATTGAGTTCTCCATATGTGATGGGAAATCCGATCAGGATTGTGGATATCCGGATTGCAAGGACTTCTTTGTAAGTGCCTTCGGTTCTGTTCGAGCCCGGAACAGACTTGTATGGATTGTATGTCTGACATTACAAATTGAGACATAAAGCCGATTTCTTTCAAATATATTTCTGTTGGTGGCGGAGAATTTATTCTTTTAGCTTAACACCCTTCTCTGAGACGTACGAGCTCAGAGGTTATGTAGTTGAAGGTTATCAGCGATATATTCCCAATTTGGTAATGTGATATGCTGAGTGTTGCTGTGAAATGATCATTGTGTTGATTATTTGTGATAGGATCATTTGTTTGATCGTCTATCCTGGTGATCATTTCTATGATCATTTGTTGACCCAAAGCATGGCTTTTGTATAAAGTATGTTTTTGTGGACGTGACTTCGTCGAGCCTCATACCTCGGGAATGGTCAAAACAGGAAAGATGCGGCAAGGTTATGAGGGGTAGCGCCCTTTAGGGTATGTGCATTTCCTTCTGGAAAAGGGTGGTATCATGGTATGGAGCCCAGATACTTACTCATGTTGAAAACACTTTATGATTGTGTGAATTGATTACGAGCGCTCGGTTAAAAGGTCCCAAAGGACCGGGGGATGGCATATTCGGTCAGTTGTTACTCAGTTAGGGGTAACCCGGCCTTGTGTTGGCAGAGATCCGGTTTGGTTCTCGGGGATGTCCATCCAGAGGCATTCTCATGTGGCAATGGGAAGTTCCTTGGCCTGACCATTCGTTGGAAATCCAAAGAAACAATACGAGACTTGTACGGTTTTAGTTGTAGAACCTGCCATCTAATATGGTAGCTATAGTAAGCATAATATAATGGTACCTATGCTGGCTAAGATTTATATTCTACTTTCGAAATGTTTTCCTACACTATGCACTAATAATAATATCAAATGTTTCTTTTTAATGCGTATCAAGCATCTTTGACTAACATAAGAAGAAATCTCCTCCAAGTCTGTGTTTGCATTGTGTGTGTGGCGGGAGGTCTTATGGTAGTCTCATTTTTAAAAAAGCATTGCGAATTGACTTTAAAAATATTCCTCTATTTTTGATTTTAAAGATAAATAAACTGTTTTGAGTTCTCACACCAGTCACATGACTGACTCGGAGTTTATTGTTTTCCTTCCTAAACTCTGGGTGCCCACCAATTTCCACACGGGCAGTCAAGAGTTAAGGTTTATCAGGATATTCTGGATATTCTGGAGTTGCAGGAGGCAAGCTGGATGGCATGGCGTATTATTAGTATATAGTATTTCTTTTTCCGCTGCACTGTTTGTTGTTGTTGTTGTTGTTGTTGTTGTACACTCTCATGATGATGTAATGTAATGTATAAAATGTAATAACTAATATAGTTCTTTGTTTAAAGATTATTCATTCATTATTATATGTTGTTCCGCAGCGAATTGTGAGATTCTGATATTGTTCTGTTGTTTTCTTTTTGTTATTTTCTATATTTTCTATTTTCTTTTCTCTCTATTTTCTATCTTCTTACCTCTTCTTCTAACCTCTTTCCTTTTCTTAAACCATAACATTTCGGGTTTCTGGCCTTCGATTTCTCGGCAGTCGATAAAGTGAGTGTCGATGTTGAATTTTCGAAAGTCGAAAATTTTTGGGACGTTACAAAAATCTATCTTATATCATATAAAATAGTTTTACTTTAAATATTTTGAAATTATGTTTCTGAGTAAATAATTAAGAAATTAATTTAAATATTTTAAGGTATATTTTAGGATAAAGTGTTTTAATTGTTTAAATCTAAATGTTTTGGGACTTGGTTGTTTCCAATGGGAATAAATGTTTGGAAAATTTTCTTTGTGAAGGAAGAGATTATGGAAGCTATTTCAAATGGGTTGAAAATTGAAAATGTCTCTTGTAAAGATATTTGAGGTTAATAAATAATGTGGGAAATTATTTATTGTATGATGGTTGCTTGTGAGTGTGAATTGATAGTTAAATCACCGACTATCAATATTGGCCAAGTGCCTTAATCGTTTCGAAGAGACCGGGATTTATTTTGCGAAAACCACTTCGATCCAGTTTGTACATTTCGTGAAACGTGTTCGGAGTCGAAGATGGACCAGCGAAGTGCAAGGGCTAGTCGCTACTTATCCTGGGGATATTTCTAAAATGGATGTAGTAGGAGTAGTGCCTTCGGTTCCGTTCGAACCCGGGACGGACTTGTATGGACAAATGCTTTCGGAACATTGTCAGGTGGACGATGGGCATTCTAAGTGAAACATTCTATAAAAGGTAACGCTTGGCCTCAAGCCTCATCAACTGGGAAAGACTGAAAATTAGGGGTTATGCAGCAAGGCTTCGTGGGTAGCCCTTACTTGAGAGTAAGGTCATCCCTGTCCAGATGTCCCTTTTTATTTCGGCTTAGTGTTGCGGTTGCTGATCCCAACCGTAGGGTGATCTTATTCGGAATTATCAAGTGAGGGATGGTTCTGGCCTTGTGTTGCAGGGGAGCGGGCGTACTCCTTCGTACACTGATCTAGACCAGGTACTGTGACAGGTGGTACCCAGTGCCTAGTCATTCGTTGGAAATCCATTCTCCCTACGAGCCTATACGGTTTTGATTGTGCCCAACTATTGCTGAAACGTGAGATGCAAGCATTTCAGCTAGATTCTATTTTACTTTCTACAGGCACTATTATAATATCAGAGGATTTTGATATAAAATGTTTTAGCTGTCGTAAGGTAAAAACCCGACATGTTTATTTGTGGTGTGGTCTTACGAGATGCTTTTATTTCAAAGGATTTTTGAAACTTTAATTATTAATTTGGATGTATTTATATCACGCTGGTATTCCAGACTGACTCGGGTTTTATTTTATTATAATGCTCGGGTCAGACCGAGTATTATTGATTACAGGATGCTATGGAGTTCAAAAGAGGAGCTTGAGACCGAGATGTATTATTCGTACTTGTGATATCCACTGCTGTGATTGTTTGAGATTGACAGACTGGTATTTATTATTGATTTGTTTGATTGTGGTATACTTTAATGATGTATTGTATAAAACAGATATAGTTTTCGTTTTGTGTAAAGGTCTGTTTATCTATTATATTTTGTTCTGCTGCGATTGTGAGATTCTGATATTGTGTAGTTCCTTATTCTTCTATCTTCTTTCTTTTTCCTCAACAATCAGTCTTTTCCGGCGTTCGATCGTCGGCACATTATACGATGGCGTATTTTGTGTCGATTTTCGAGGATCGAGAAGGGCGGGTCGTGACAGTGGTATCAGAGCTTAGGTTGGCGATAACCTAAGCTTTGGTGGGGAAAATTACTCATTATCAATAGAGTCAGCAGTGATCTATAATGAGTTGAGAGTAATAATAGCTATGAGAGCGTACTTGTTAGCGAATATAAAATTGTTTTTATACCGTGTTGACTTATCGGTTGAGTGTTTATGAATTCTAGTCGGTGTGGGAAGTACAATCGTATCGATAGAGGTTTCTAGACTCTTAAACAAGATAAAGCGACATGGTATTATTTTCAAAATGGGTAAATGAAATAATTTTACCCAAAATTATGTTTTGATATAAAATAAAATAAATGATTTTCTAAATTATTATATATTGGATGTTTGTTTGGTTGTTAATACTATAAGCAAATAAGAACTTAAAAAATAATTTTTTTTTAAAGTGGTTCATAACCAAATAGAAGTATCTAAGTATGGTTTAAATAAGAAGAAGCATAATTAAAATTTGAGTTAAACCATAATTTAAATACGGGAAATTTTGGAAAGTGTTTTAAATGAATTTAAACAAAGGATTTGAGAATTTAAAATCCTGGACAGGTTTGAAATGTTTTCCAAAAGCCTTTGGAGGCAGTGATGGAGTATTAATGTGGGTAAATATTTTTGAATAGAAATTGTTTTGAATGGAATCTGTGGAAGTAGGAAGCACTGAACTCACTTCAGTCGCTGGAAAATAATCCTGATGATGATGGCCACATCATCAGAATTCATTTTCGAGTCTCTAAAGTGATGGATTGCTTCCGTGGTGATTGGGTATGATATTTATTTGGACTTGTTTGATATACAAGTTGTTTTAACAATTTCAAAGGGAAAAAATTGGTTTGGATAAAAGCAGATTGTTTAGAATCTGGGATTTGTTTCGGTATACCAAGTGGGTATGTGTTAATTATTATTTCAAAATGATTTTGAAATAAAACCGGATAATTGAATTCTGGGAATTCTATTTAAATATAAGATGTAAAGTTAAAATGAATCATCTATTGAACTTATTAAATGAAGTTGATTTAGATAAGAAAGGAAAAGAGGGATTTTAATCCTGGAATTAAAAGTTAATGTGAGTGAATGAAATGAATAAAACATAGTTGAATTTACTTAAGATAAGTTAAATGAAATGGAAATTAAAATTGAAATTTAACCAAATTAAATTGGATATTTATATGAAATGTAAAGTGGTTATAATTGTGAGTTATAATTATATAATGAAAATTTATATCCTTAAGCTATTTATAAATTTGAAATTGTGATTATTAAATGAAATTGGACTTACATAAACAATATAAGATTTTAAGTAAGTCAAAACTTATTAATAGAAATGGAATTGTAATTCATAGATGGAAATAGTTGAATGGTGTAATGGATTCAAATCTAAATCTTAAATGAAATATAAAGTGAGATAAGGTAAAGTAAAATATAAACGAAATAAATGGACATCTAGTGGTAAATAAGATTTTAGACTTATCTATTGGAAACTAAATGGTGAATGGAAAAATAAATTTTGAATCGAATTAAATTAAATTTAAAGAAAAAAGGGAATTGAGTGGGATTTGGAATGAGTTGTAATCAAAAATTTAGTGGAGTAACAAATAAATCTTGAACTTATATATATATATATATATATATATATATATAGAAATGAAAATTTGGATTGAATTGGATTCAATATAAGTTAAAGGAAATTGAGAGGAATTTGATCAAATCGAAATCGAAATTTAGTGTGATAATAAATAATATTAAATGGAATTGAATTGAATCTGGATTAAACTGAAATTAAATTCCAGTTGCGTTATAAATAATATTGAGTAAACTCCAAATTCTAATTTAAATTAGTAAAGGAATGGTAAGAATCGAAGTTGGCTAAATAAAATTTGGTTGAACTTGAATTAAATTTTGGAAAAGAATTAAATTGAAAGAAAATTTAATTTAGTTAAAATGATATTGAATACTGAAATTGGATTTTAATAGAGATGGTTTGAAATGTAAATACATTCAAGTGGGTGAAATAATGTGAAGTGGCCTTATTATTAATAAAATAAATTTAAAATAAATTATTGAATGTGAATTAGAATCAGATGGATATATTAATTAAATTTAAATGGATTGGATTTGATTGGGTGAGAATCAAATTAAAATTGAAATAACTTAGACACATTGGAAATTGTTTTGTGATTGGACTTTATAAGTGGTCTTGAAATAAATTTTGCTTTGATAATAAATTTGTAATGCAACTGAGAGGAATTTAATTAATATTTGTGCTGTAATATGAATGTAAGAGCTGTAAATAATCCAAAATGGAATGATATTCATATAAATTCAAGCTGGGTAATGAACCTGAAGTGTAAGAAGAAGGATTTGATTTAAGATTGCAATGAGATAAGAATATTTGTGTTATAAATAATTCCGAATGAAATAAAACTAATATAAATTAAGTGGATCATAAAAAGTAATGTAAATAAATCAAAATTGGAAATGAAATTGATTGTAAATCAATTTGGAATTGAATTGAAACAAATTTATGTAGGTAAGGCATTTGATATCATATTGATGTGAGAATGAATTGGTCATGTTAAATATGAATTGTATATAGTAAACTTGAATGAAACTATTCGAGTGGAATATAATGAAGTTTGAATTTGAAAAAGAAATTAAAATAGTATTGAAAACCTTGTGATTTGCTTATAAAGATAATTTAGATCAATAGAATTATAAAATTGGTCTGTTCGGTTATGTAATTGATGCGTTTGGATTAGATTAATGTATAGAAGGTTGTTAAAATTTCCATATTATTGAAAACTGATGAGTTTATTTGAGTAAGTACAGGTACGGGAGGCGTTCGATAGAGTTGGGATGCGTATATGCAATAATTTTAGGCGCTTGCTTTTAAATTTTGCTAATAAGGTACGCCTACCCAAATATAATTGGGAAATGGTATAAATATTGTGATATGTTTTGGTTTCCGACCGTGTGGCTCGATGTATATATATTTATCTGTATTACAATATCGCAAAAGCTCCTTCGTGCAGGGGAGACTCTGCCAAAAATTTTCAAAAATTTTGGGAGTTAAATTTTTTTTGGGAATTTTGGGAAAAAATTAATTAATTTGGAAAGTTATTTTCGAAATAATGTAGAAAACAAAAGCTTTTAAATATAAATTAATTAGTTGAGTTTGGAATTGAGCTAAAGGGTTTTGGAAAGTGTATATAAGTTTTTAATTAAGTAAGTTGGGTAAGTAAATGAGTCTGGGAGTATATTCTACCTTAGCAAATTTCGAGGACGAAATTTTTATAAGAGGGGAGAAATGTAACAACTCGGATTTTTACCCGCTAGATTTTTGAACATTTATTTCATTTTAAATGTTCAATGTGGATTTTCAATTGATTTTGAAATAAGAAGAATATGGTTCAATCAATAAAATAAGTTATAGTTTTTAAATATGGTAATTCAGTTGAAATTTGAATAAAAATTAAATATTTGGACTGAGAATAAAGTGTGAATTTGGATGTAAATAGTTATAAAATGGTTTTAAAATTTATTTTTATGTCTATTTGGATTTAAAATAATGTGGTTGGATTTTTAGATGGAATTAAAAGTCAATAAGTTATTATTTAGAATTTTATATTAATTTAAATAATGGAATTTAATGTTATAATATTGCAAATAATCAGATTTTGGTTCGAAAGGAGTCAAAATGATTTTTAATATGATTATAAATTTTATATGATTTATTATTAAGTTAATAAAATTTTAAAAGTGAAAATTTTAAGCGTTTTCGACAATTTCAGAAATCATTCAATTTAATCGACCAATTAAAATAGCCTTCCGAGGCACAGTCTCGGAATTCGAAGAAACCAATTCCATTGGATCCGTAATAGTTAGTTATTATCGGATTTCAATTTTCGTAGCAATCGGAGTTGTCGTTTGACCGGGCCAGCTCAAAACACATAGAAATCGTTTTAATTGATTTAATTTGAAATTGATCGTTTATTTCCGTAACTTGCACATATGGCTGAATTAGCTTCCGAAACACGTTCCATTGTGTCCGGAATGCGGGTAAAACCTTATAAACGCTTGGCAGCACATCGTATTCGGAGTTCGTTTGTAAATGTTCGTTAAAATTGAATTAAATATTAAATTAAAGGGGTATATACGTGTATATATACACATAAGGGCCGAAAACCTAAGCCCTTTTTGCTCAGCCACCATCCAACGTTCCAATGGCTGAAAATATCTTGCCTTCTCCTCCACTTTTCTTCATATCTGTGAGTTTATAGCAAAATTTTCCAATTGGAGGATCGTAGAGGACTCCGAGATCTTCGAAGTGAGCGGTCACGATCGTATTTCGAGCGACGACAAAAGGGATATCAAGGCCGACAGTGCCACCGATTGCGCACGTTTTGCGAGACCCTGGCACGACCGAGCGTGACGATGCTCTGACCGATGATGGAGTTAGAGGCGCTCTTCGTTGTGGTAGTAGTTGATTTACTCCTAGGGCTTCAATTTGGTTGTGGAAATCGAGGGTTTTGGGCGACGATGGGTTGTGTCGATGCCTGTATCTTCACGTGTGAGGAGAAGAAGTCGAGCGACCCTGATTTCATTTGCAGATCTTACGGCCTTGATCCGTTGGAAATTTTAAAAAAAAATTGTTAAATGTTTATTCAAACTTTAAAAATTCGTAACTTGAGCGTACGATGTCAGATTTCAACGAAACAAGAAGCGTCGGAATCGCAGCGACCCGCTCTATGCTTCAGTGCAAGTTTGGAGACGATTGGAACTAGTGAAATTTAAGTTAAATCGAACGCGGTACGGTTTAATTTAAAATTTAAACGCTCGCGGAAACTCAAGGTGAGTTAATCTTACTCACGTCTGGAATCTCCAGTTAATTTTAAATAGTTAATATTTAAATAATTGATTGATTGGTAGAATATAAATATTTATATTAGTCTGGATTGATATTTATTTATTGTGCTGACGTTTGTGGATGCAGGGTAACAGGTTGGAGGGATCCAACTGGATTCCTCAAAAATATAGTAATTTTTTTTATAATGGATGATGTATTTTATTTATACACCGTGACAGCTAATTTTGGAATCCAGTGATGTTGTGATATGATTTGATAAATTTAAAACGAAAATTTGAAGTATAAATAAATTTAATTGAGTTTAAAGAAAATAAAAGAATCTTTTAAATAGAGAACTTGAAGAAATAAATTTTGGAATTTGGTTTGGATGAGAAATAAAAATTTATAAAGTGAGATTATATTTTAAATGATGTGCAATGTTGTCCCTAGAAATTAAGTATGAGACCAAGGAAGTTTTAAAAATATAACTTAGCAGTTAAAATGTATTCTTGAATATTTTGAAAGAAAATATTATTTAACGTTATTTTGGGGATAAGTAATATTATTTAAGTAAATATAGTATTTTATTTTAGTAATCGTAGTATTTTATTTATTTAAAGGTAAAATAGTATTAAGTGTCATTTTAATATAAATAATAGATTTAATAATTTATTTTAACAGGTAACTTCATTTTAAAGGGTAGTTTTGGTTTAAAACTACTTAGAAACTCTTCTATATTTTCTTAAGTATTATTTTCATTTAATAAATTCCTAGTAGCTTTATATAAAAATATTTTTAAGTATATACTTTGAGAGTGGTTTCCAGAAATGGCAATATGTTTAAATATAAAGAGGTTTATTTTTAGTATGGAGGGAAAATTTACGATATTTAAATGTAAATTTTAATTGGAATAAATCGAGCTGGATTTATAAGAAAATTCTCTGGGTTTGTTTGAATGGAAGTGTATTTCCCTGGGAAACCAAGTTTGTGTTATAACAGATTTTATTTAAGTAAAAGTTAAAGTTTATACTTGATTAAAGAGTGTTTTAAAAAATTATTTTTAAAAGTAAATACTTAGTAAAATGGCTATAGGTTAGTTATTTTATTTTAAAACTGGTTTTATTTAATGAATAATTTGATTTAAGTTATTTGAAATTAGTATCAACTCTCTTAAACTCCACTTTTAAATTTAGTTTAACTAAATCCTTCTTTAAAATCTAGCTTATATCTTATAAAATAGTTTTACTTTAAATATTTTGAAATTATGTTTCTGAATAAATAATTAAGAAATTAATTTAAATATTTTAAGGTATATTTTAGGATAAAGTGTTTTAATTGTTTAAATCTAAATGTTTTGGGACTTGGTTGTTTCCAATGGGAATAAATGTTTGGAAAATTTTCTTTGTGAAGGAAGAGATTTTGGAAGCTGTTTCAAATGGGTTGAAAATTGAAAATGTCTCTTGTAAAGATATTTGAGGCTAATAAATAGTGTGGGAAATTATTTATTGTAAGATGGTTGCTTGTTAGTGTGAATTGATAGTTAAATCAACGTCTATCAATATTGGCCAAATGCGCTGATCGTTTCGAAGAGACCGGGATCGGGATTTATTTCTCGAAAACCACTTCGATCTGGTTTGTACGTTTCGTGAAACGTGTTCGGAGTCGAAGATGGAGCAGTGAAGTGCAAGGGCTAATCGCTACTAATCCTGGGGATATTTCCAAAATGGATGTAGTAGGAGTAGTGCCTTTGGTTCCGTTCGAACACGGGACGGACTTGTATGGACAAATGCTTTCGGACCATTGTCAGGTGGACGATGGGCATTCTAAGTGAAACGTTCTATAAAAGGTAATGCTTAGCCTCAAGCCTCATCAACCAGGAATGACTGAAAATCAGGGGTTATGCAGCAAGGCTTCGTGGGTAGCCCCCACTTGAGAGTAAGGTCATCCCTGTCTAGATGTCCCTTTTTATTTTGGCTTAGTGTTGCGGTTGTCGATCCCAACCGTGGGGTGATCTTATTCGGAATTATCCAGTAAGGGATGGTTCCGGCCTTGTGTTGCAGGGGAGCGGGCGTACTCCACGGTACACTGATCTAGACCAGGTACTGTGACAGGTAGTACCCCAGTGCCTAGTCATTCGTTGGAAATCCATTCTCCCTACGAGCCCGTACGATTTTGATTGTGCCCAACTATTGCTGAAATGTGAGATGCAAGCATTTCAGCTAGATTCTATTTTACTTTCTATAGACACTATTATAATATCAGAGGATTTTGATATAAAATGTTTTAGCTATCGTAAGGTAAAAACCCGACATGTTTATTTGTGGCGTGGTCTTACGAGATGCTTTTATTTCAAAGGATTTTTGAACTTTAATAATAAATTTGGGTGTATTTATATCACGCTGGTATTCCAGACTGACTCGGGTGTTATTTTATTATAATGCTCGGGTCAGACCGAGTATTATTGATTAAAGGATGCTATGGAGTTCAGGAGAGAAGCTGGAGATCGAGACGTATTATTCGTACTTGTGATATCCGCTGCTGTGATTGTTTGAGATTGACAGACTGGTAGTTATTATTGATTTGTTTGATTGTGGTATACTCTGATGATGTATTGTATGAAACAGATATAGTTTTCATTTTGTATAAAGGTCTGTTTGTCTATTATGTTTTGTTCCGCTGCGATTGTGAGATTCTGATATTGTGTAGTTCCTTCTTCTTCTATCTTCTTTCTTTTTCCTCAACAATCAGTCTTTTCCGGCATTCGATTGTCGGCATATTATACGATGGCGTATTTTGTGTCGATTTTCGAGGGTTCAGAAGGGCGGGTCGTGACATTAAGGTTGATCAAATTTGAATATATCTTTATACTAACGTTGACAGATCATTTATACCTTTTTACTTAATATCTGAACTGAATTTGCCATGTACAATGTTAATACAAAGTAATAGGCACACCGATTTCTCAGAATCAGAACAATATATCCTATAAATAACAATCGCAGATCACGACGGAATAAATCTCAACTTATACATATACAAATTTTGAGTTCACAAAATGAAATACTAAACTCAATCATTATACGGTTTTATAATTCTCTAATCTCAATTTTACATCTTATAAACATATTCAAAAATTTCCTAAATGAGATAAACTAAAAATTCAAAAGTGTTTATATCCTTGCTAGCCCAAAAATCCAAAGGTCAACTTGTCATGTAACCTGAAAAGTCTCGGCCTAACCTGACCAAAATATCACCTGAGTCGGACTATCTCTAAATATACAATAGGGCGAGAACAGAATATAACACAAGAATAAACAACATATAAGTAAATACAGATGTCTATAAAATAAGGAATCATGGGAATTAATTTAACTTAGAGTTCATCATAAGGCACATGGTTATACATTTAAGTCACAAACACATACTAAACACAGAATAACAAAATCAACTTAACATCCATCACAAGACACAAAAACATATATTTATTTCACTAACACAAGACACAATAACATATATTTATTTCACTAACACAAGTCACAAGAATATATATTTATTTCACTAAAACAAGTCAAAAGAATATATATTCATTTCACGAAAACAGAACATTCACAGAATCCAAATATCCAGAATCCAAGAGATCTTAATCCAAACCAATCGTTGCGATCGTCCAAAACAATCGCAATGATTGTACTCAAAACCCATGGCAAACAAACAAACAAATTGTTATTACTCGAACTGATTCGATACTAAGGATCGTACTCAGATCGGGAACACAGAATCATAGAATGATCTCAATGATAGTCCATACCAATCAAGGTGATCGTATAAACCATGACTCGATAAATCTACATTTATTTAATATTATTATATTATTATTTTCGAAAAAAAATTCAGGAATAAACTTCTTAAGGATCTAGCAGCCACTTTCCGCACACCAAAAGAGAGTAAACTCTAAATTGAAAGAGAGAAACCTTTCGTTTCTTTCTCCAAAAGTTATGTAATTCAGAGAAGGAAACTTTTCATTTCCTTCTCTTAGCTCATTCAATTAGTGAGAGGATACTTTATTTATTTGGAGAGTGAAAACTTTCATTTCTCTCTCTTTAATGAAATCGATTGATTATTCGAATGTCATTAATTAGCAACATATACATGGTATATGTGTAAGTATAACCATATATATTATAGTGTAACTTGTGTAATTGCAACATATGATAGGTGCTATCAATTTATGATAAGGTGTTGACATATATATAGAAATAAATGGATAACTAATCAAATAAAGAAAGAAAAATAACAGGTAATAAGAATGATTAATTCAACTTCCATTTGCTCCTAGGGCATACCCCTAACTCTTCAATCCCCCACTTGCACTTGGGGTCAATTGTGGAATCTTATACCAACTTATCCAATCGGTTTCCTCAAAATCAATTGGGCCAGTTCGTTAGTAAACGGGTATGCTATTATGTTTCAATTATCTACTCTCTCAAACAACGCTCTCTGATGGTGATAAACTATTTTATCATATGGAACAATTCAGAGTATATCTCTCGACTTCCAGTGAGCTTTAGGTTCTTTCGCGAACTATATCACGACATTATTATCATATAGCAATGTAATGGGATTCTCAGCATTTGAAATCACCCTCAGCTCGATTGTAAATTTGTGCACTTATATTCATCTACATTGCTTTTATTGTGGCGTTATTCTTGGCGATGTACTTAGCATTTTTCATTAAATCAATCAAAATCTTTCATTTGGAACATTTCCAACGTAAAGATTCTTAACTTGAATTTATCACTGGCATATTATACTCAATATCACTTATGAAGTTTGAGTTCGAATACCCCTTCACAAGGAGTTTATTGTTTTTGTAAATAGTTCTCTAGTATTTCATAATAGATGAGAACACTTCAAACAACTATTTTGTGGCATCAATTTGGATTTGATATTTGCTTCATTTATCACATACATAAATAAATCACAACATCGTAGGTAACATAACATGCATGATAATTCCTATTCCAAATACATAAGGAATCCTTCTTGTATATTCTTTATTAAACATTTTAATAAGATGTCCTTAAATATCGTTTTGGGACATTCCCAATATCTTTTATTCTTTCTATAAAAGACATTATTTACAAATCCAACGCTGAGTACTAAAACAAATAAAACTAATTTTAACACAAGTACATTGTTAACAATTAGCAGTATGTTGTTTATTTATGATTTAGAAATATCACTGTTCCTTTTAACGCTCTTTCTTATGGACACACACTTCCGATGCATTTTGATCGATAATCAAACTATTTGATATTCTTAAAATTTGTTCAATTTTGATGCTTGTCGAATGACATTTTCGTATCTGTCTTGGATCATATCCAAAAACTCGTAAACTCAATATCACTCCCACTGACTTTGAGGTACTTTGGTTATTATGTCTAAACGGTTAACTCTAAATCATCATTTAGAATTTTCCATTTGGAACTTTCTACATTTGGAACTCTTTCCAATATACTCACATGTTCGATCAAATCGAGTCATTTTATTTTATTGCACGTTATTTTATTTACTTTCATTTAATACTTTATGATCTTATTGTAGACATACTACATTTGTATCTGTTAACCCAAAAAATGGATCAACACCCTAGATCAAGTGTGAAAGCACCAGTGCAGATAATCAACAGCATAAATTTCTGATAAACAACAAATAAACAGTAGAAGTAAGAAAAGAGACATAGAATTTTTATAGTGGTTTGGCTAACTCTGGCCTACGTCCACTTTAATCAATATTTATAATGATTATATGAGTTGAATCTTTTTGGATATCAGCTAGTTAGTCCTTAGATCTAAGTTACAATGAGTTAGAATAATTCACAAGTTCAAGGGTTGACTAAAGAATCACAGTAACCCCGGAAGACTTTTGTGAGGGAGAAGAAAGTTGAAGAAGCGAAGGAATTCCAGTAGAGTAATGGCAGTTATCTCCCCGAAAAAAGATCCATCTCTAGTGCAGGTAGGTGAGTATTTATAGGGAAGTTCAGTAGGAATTAGGTCAGAAGTCCAGGTGTAGAAGAGTCCAGTTGTCACACTAAGTCATCACCAAAAATCTCAAATCAATCTGGATCATTTCTATGGATCACTAGCTATCCATAGGGGATGGATTGCTAGTTATCCATCAACTTAGCAAAGTTTTCTACTAGAAGCATTTACTTAGTGCCACGAAGGAGCTTAGAAATTTTAAGGGAAATCCGACTTATCTTATGGATAACTAGCTATCCATAGGGGATGGATCACTAGCTACCCATAGGAGATGGATCGCTGGCTATCTATCCACTTAGCATATTTTTGAGTAATCTTTTTTTGGTTGTCCTCCTATCTTCTATTTAAGTGCCTTTTCCAAATATCAAGTCATTTGGAGTTAGTTTGATCATCCATCTTCATGGGTCATCTAGTCTAGAAGAATCATCCATAACCCAGACAAATCTTAACAGAATCAAACAAAACTTTGCAAGAACAGTCTAGCAGGTGTTAGGGACACACTATAAAATTTTGAGATGGTGGAGCTCACTTTATATGGGTCGCTAGCGATCCATATTGATGGATCGCTAGCTATCCATCAAATGACTCTATTTTTTGTGAGCCTTCTACTATGTTTTCTAAATGTTCACCCGAAATTTCAAGTCAATCCGGCTTCATATGAGTTCAATATGTCTATTTTAAGTTAGTTAATTCTGGCTAAACAGCTTGAATCGGATAAATCTCCACTTCTTGAACTAGATTGTTTGGTATGCTATGAAACTTGGAAAGTGTGCGCAGAAATGGTAATGAATCATGATGCAAGAGGTTTGAAGGATCCATGAGCAAGCCTTATGGATCGCTAGCGATCCATGCTACATATGTATCAAATACACATGTCCATCTTAGCGATAAATTATCAATGAATGTAACCAAGTATGTGGAACCCATCGATATTAATAGACTTGTGATTGCATACATTAATATAATCCGAAGAGCTTATCATTCTTATGATGCTCCTATTAAATGGGTGTATAGCCTTTAATTGTTTGAGATATAATTAACCAGTATCATACGATTCATAACCATATAATCAAAATTATTTCTTAGAACTATGGCTTAGTCTATAATTCTAAAATAATTGTAAATAAATTTAGATACTTAATTGTTTTTCAATGCATCATTTTGTTACGAAAACAAATACCACATTATAGTTTTATTTAATAATGAATATTCATACGTTGAAATATAGCTATATCTATTTTTCAGTCGATACCGGGAAATAATCATTATTTCATAAATAAGAAATAATGTTCGTCGTGCTTTACAAAAGCAATTTTTGTAACTTGATGCAAATAAGTGTTATATGGCATGCTCTCACTATTTCCACCATCACTATAATAATGTACCGAACATGAAGGTCCATCATCCACTTAATATAGACTGCTTATTTCATATACTGCAACAATTTTACAGTGGAGAGTTCTTTGATCAAATATCTTAAACACATATAAATAAATCTCGTAGACAATAATTTCCTATATAAAACTACATTTCGGAATGGAGATAATTTTTCTTATTCCAATGTTAAGTATCATATCATTATTATTACAACTGTCGTTTCTGATTTTTCTTTATGAAGTAGAAGTGGTCGTTCATTCTCTTCATCCGCATGTATCTTAAGTAACATTTACACTTATACATTCATTTTTATTTCTAAATGGTCAAGCCATTCAAAAGAAAACCCTTACTACAATATCATGATGAACTCTTAACAAAAGCGCAATCGATTATCCTTACCATTTAAAGAAATCAAATTTGTTGCACTTTACTTAAATCGATCAAACTGATATTTCAGCAATCGAGTTTATAAATTTATATTGTAGTTTTGGCCTTATGTTACATATAACACAATATGATCATTAATGTAATCAATAAAATTGAATACTTGATCTCATAGTACTATGTATTGGCTTATTTCTGAATGAACTAATTTTATCAATGTATCGTACATTACAAATGGTGATTGTTCACCATATAACATTTATATGTGATAATATATAGATCAAATATCCATAATCTTGTATTGCTTTTAGAAACTCATAGAATCTAGTACATGATCCTGATCAAATAAACACGTAAACGACCAAATTACGAACGTATTAAGTAGTTGTAAACTTAGGCACTTGCATGGGTATAGAAAATATTAATATTCACTAGGAATTTAATGGTGAGTATATGTTATATTTCTATTTGTCAATTTTCAATTTTGTTCATTTGTATATATTAATTGATATACATTATATCAATCATATTAAATGCACAAATTTATCATTGTAGATAATCATTACATTATTTAGCATATGTTCTTACAACATTAGAAATGTTAAATGTTACCACTTCATTTTTCTAATAAGGCTCCCACTAGTCCTTTTTGTTTCGCCAAACCCTAAGACAAAACATAGATGTTTTTCTACTTCACTAGTAAGTGTTAGGACTTGTTTGTCTTGGAATTCTGACCTTACGTCTGCTCAACAAATCATATCCCCACAAATGATGGATAACTCCTTATTGATTGTATTATATACAATTCTAAACTTTTGGTACTTTGTCTTAATCTCATTTCAACCTTGAGTCTGCTCAATGAATTGAAACAAAATTATTCACTTGTACTTACAATATCTCAACGGCCTAATATAGTACATTTGCCTTGAGTCTGCTCAACAAATACGTATAGTAGTCTTACCTCGTCTATCCAAAATATTAATAATACAATACATGACATCCCCAACTTGAGTTTGCTTAACAATTAAGGAGTATGGAAGTATTTTATTAGTATATATATGGTAGAGGACATATATTGAAGATTTATAATCATCTATATTATATTGAGTGATATCGACTTATGGAATAATGTATTTATTATCAAATACCATTTTGATTCAAGTGTCAAACACATCATAAATCACGGTATATGTACATTTACATATGTGTTTACTCATTAAGTCTATTTGGGTTTCTGTAACGCTCCACCTTTAGTTTATACATTCACATCGTATAAGTTTTATCATTATATAAATTTTATATATTTCATATTACTCTTATAATAGTCTTATGTATAATATTTCAATAATTAAATCTTATTTAATTAATATTAATCAATTAGCTCTTCAGTTAATTTTTATCAGTATTATAATACAACATTTATATTAGACATGTCTATTATAACCTTTATAGTATAACACATATATCTCATCTATGTGTATTCATTTTTCATCAGTTAACCTTTAGTCAATTTGTTCAATCAATCAACCTTTAATTAGTTTACTTAATTATTTAACCTTTTATTAATTTATTTAATTAAATAATTTTAATTAAATTATATTAATTTCAAGATTTATTTACATACATGCATGTATACTTATGTTATCTTAGACACTTTAAAATAACATAACATATATCGATATATATATATATATATAATACATGCATATAAGTATTAATTAATTAATTTGTTTAGTTAATTTATTTTATTAATCTTATTAATAAATTTTAAAATTTGAAATTAATATTTAAATAGTTTTAAACATTTTGAAATTTTATGTTATATTATAACCTTTTATAATAAAAATGATTTTATTTTAAATTTAACTTTTAAATTTGAAATCTTATCTTAGTTTTCAAAAATTATCCCAAGGGCCAATTCAAGTTGGATCAGTTCTATCAAAGGTAACCTTTGGGCTCACTTCACCTTTTAGGCCAAGCCGGTAGCTGGGTAGGACTTCGTACTTGATTACCCAATTCTAATACTAGACATTACCTTTTCAGACACCGTACTAAGTGGGCAAGCTTAATTAGTTAGCCCTAATATGACTATTTTAGACCTATAGGCTATTAAGCTCTGATACCACAGTATGGACTTGCTAGCCCCTAGCGGAAGAAATGCATGAATTTCAAAATTTACCATTTTGAGTCTTTTGGGCCTACGAAGTCTAAAAGGTATATTAGATCCAATCTAATAAAGTTTTTAGATGAAATCTTATTTTATTTAAAAATTGATTGAAAGAAGTTTTTAAATAATTTAAACTTAATATATAGCGTGTCAAATACACCTAATAATTACTCATAAGTGTAAATTTAAATAAAGAAACCTTTAATTTCTTTCTCCAAAAGTTACGTAATTTAGAGATGGTAATTTATCATTTCCTTCGCCTAACTTATTTAATTAATATGAGGATACTTTATTTACATAGAGAGAGAAAACTTTCATTTCTCTCTCTTTAATTAAATTGAATATCATTAATTAGCAACATATACATGGTATAAATGTAAGTATTACCAAACATATATTATAATGTAAATTGTGTAAGTGCAACATATGATTGGTGTTATCAACTGATGACAAGGTGTTATATAGATA
This sequence comes from Allium cepa, assembly GCA_030765085.1. NCBI lineage: Eukaryota > Viridiplantae > Streptophyta > Magnoliopsida > Asparagales > Amaryllidaceae > Allium > Allium cepa. Next base: position 213,595,655 of record CM060934.1, read on the forward strand.
GAAATAAATGGATAGCCGATCACATAAAGAAAAAGAATAAAGAGTAACAAGAATGATTGATTCAACTTCCATTTGGTAAACTCAATTAATGCAGCATATAAATAATAGTATATATGTGTCAAAAAATGTAAAAAGTCAATAATAATTTATATATATATACAATTGCCTCATTTTAAATTGTTTTTATGGAATGAATCTAATTCACCCTCTGATAATGTGAAATATATGTATTAAATTATATATATACAAACGTACATTTAAAATTAAATCAAAATTTTCTAATTAATACAAATTGGAATTTATACCAATCAATTTCAAATAGATTTATTGTCAAAACATTAATATGTGTACATAAGATTCAGTCAAATCTCTCTAATTAATACAAGTTAGAGATTTATAGTAATCAAACTAAAATTTAGATTTATTGCCCAAACATCCCTTTTTATTTGGAGTTGAAAGATATTGGAAATTTAATTTTTTTTTTCTACCATGAATGGTTAGGAGGAGAGAAAGATCTAAAATAAATGAGAAAGAATGAGTCGTATGTACATAATGTATCAGAGAATATACTTTATTTGAAAGAATGAAACATTTCTCATTCTTTAGTTAAAACTTTCCTAATTAATTCCCTTGATTGTCTCTCTCTCCCCCTTTCTTTCTATTCATATGACTATGAAATAAAGTTCCCCTAAGTATTACAAGCCATCAAATGACATAAAAGTTCAATAAATCACGCCATCAAATGACATAAAATTTTCATAAATCATTTCATGCAATTATCTTTTATTTAAATTACATCGATATCGTATATCAATGTGCTTAAATATAACTTTTCTAACCGCATTCAAAAAATTACAAACAACTTCCAAACACCAAATAAATCAAATAATAATTATAATTTTAAAATATTAATTAATTCAATCAATTTACAACATTTTATAAATTAATTAATTCATGTGATTTTTCAAAGAATTCATCGTTACGGTTGTGCGACTCAAAAGTGTAAATTCAGTCAGCGATTAACATGGAAAAATTCGAATATTAACGCTCACACTTTACCTTAGCTAGTGGTGTGACATTTTGATTGAATTTATTGCTTATGTCTCTTTTGGTAAAATCCAATTTTACTTGTAATAAGCGGTACCCAGCAGTGACAATTATTTATACTAACTCTCTTCGTCAAAACTATATCACATTAGAACTTATGGAATTTAGTAATGGTTAAAATTCTAGTATCATCCATATTCAACTTTATAGTCCAAACATGAAGTCCTTAGTTGAAAATAACAATTATTATTAACTGAAATGCTCTGGCCAAAGACTTTGACGTTGAGTTGACTTCAGTTGACCATGATGCTAACCTTATATAACCAAAGAGACGCATACTCTGTTGAATAGTATTTTACTTCCAATGCTTCCACTCGACCGAACTATAGTCATTCGACAAATATCATGCCATGATTTAACTATAATCAAAGCGAAGCTTCCACATTGAAGATCAATAGTGTTAAGTCAAGAGAATTGTGTAAATTAATCACATAGATATTCTCTTGTTGACCTTAATTATATTAACCAACAGAAACTATCGAGTGAGTCATACCATATTTGCCCTATAACTATCAGTACGCAATCCACTGGTACCCCTTGCTGTCATGAATAATACACTTTCCAACATTTGGAGAGCATTATGTACTCTAGTCTTAGTGAATGTATCGATATGCAGTCTCGATACATCTTGACTAAGAGTATTTAAAATGGTATTTTTTTTTTCAATGTGATAAATTACTCATGGTTACAATACTCTGTAACTACTATCACAAAACAAACCATTTATGGATTTTCTATTAAATATAATTCTAATTAAATTAATTAACTAATATAGCACATTCTATCAAGTATATAATAGAAAGAAAACACCTTATAGTTCGAACAAGATTGGTCAATGAGTTAGATATATGCAACAATTGCATAATTTTCCCTAGGGCATACCCTTATCCCTACCAGTTCTTGCTCTTAGAAGAGGCATATCTGGCTGCCGAAAAGCAAGTAGACATTTGAAAGAAGTGGTGCAATGCAATGTGGCAATCAAACAGACCGATGAGAGCGGGGGTAAAGTTGCGATGAATGTTGGTAATACCGGTAACCATAAAAAGAGGAATCGAAGCACTAGTGATAGAAGGAATGATGCCAAAATGGATTTTAGGAATAGGAGACAAGAGGATTACACTCCTCCAAATGATATTATGAAAAATATCTACCTGTCCACATAGGGTACTGAAAGGAAAAAGAGGCCGTCTTGGAGAGAGGCGATCGAAGTTGATAGCTCCCAAGAGAATATTGTCGCTTCTACAAGACCCATGGGAAAAACACTAACGAGTGTCAAAATTTGAAGGAAACCATTAAGGAGTTAATTCAAAAACGATGTTGTACTAGTACGTTAGAGGTCTTCAAGATGGGAGACAAAATGCAAGAGCCTAAAGGTTAAATGCCCAAGAAAATCAGGCCGGACCTAACAATGAGGGGTTAAGGTTACAAGATGGGAGGATTGTTATAAATACAGTAATAGGAGGACCTCATCCAGCATAGTCGAGCTGGAATGAGATGGAGCGATATACAAACTCTTTAAAGCATACACCATAGGAGAGTTGCTTTACCATTAAAGATAGAGTTTCGACAAAGCATCAAAGTTTGATGATAGACGATATAGATTTTTACAACAAGAAATATGAATGGACTAAAGCGTTGATGGTTGATCTCATGGTAATAATGGCCATGGTTGGGCCAGCTACTATGCATCAAGTCTTAGTGAATTGTTTAAGTTCGGTAAATATTCTATTCACGCGAACCTTTGATCAGATGAAAATCAGTCCCAAGGACATTAAGCCTTATAAATCTAGGACTTGGCAATTTACAGGTGAGGAAAAGGAGCAAGTTGGGATTATTGGTCTTTCGGATGAATTGGGAGAAGGAGAATGCAAGATTGTGCAGTTTCTAAATTTTTTTATTATTGATGAATTCTTAGCTTATAATGCCTTCTTGGGCTGATCGGCCCAAGTTGATCTTATAGTGGCATTAGCTCCTTGGTGCTTGATGATGAAGTATCCCATGGAGAATGGGATTGGAGCCATTATAGGTGACTAGAGTGCTACTCGATAATGTTGCGTTATTGAGCTCAGAGAGGAGAAAACGAAAAGATAAATGAAAGGGTGCAGAGAAAACTCTCTACATAAAGAATGTGGATGCACAACAACCACTACCCAAACCATGGCTCAAGCACCATCGCAATTTTTTATGTTTATAGATCAGAGAATTAGTCGGAAGAAGTGCATGCATCACCTTTGAGTTGATGATCAATGTACCGATTGATGTGGATGATCCTACTTGGGCCATTAATATCGATCACAACTTAGAATCAAATGAAAAAGGAATTGATTGGATTTCTCTAGTCATACCTGGATGTGTTTACTTGGGTACATTCTCGTATGTATGGGATACCGTCGAAGATAGTGAGTATATCAAACACACCATACACTTAGGTGGCAAGGGTCAGATTTACGATAAAAGGACTGAAGAAGGAGTAGTCTTGGTAGGCCAATAACTTACTTGGTATGTCGAAGATGTGGGAGGGCATATTGATCTATTGGAGGTAGTAATGGTCGGTGGGTCAATTTTAACCTAGCAGAGCTTTAAATTTTTCCCTAATTAGGACCGGTCGTGCTTCGAACTATTTAGATCTTTGCAAACTATGGAAAGTCCAACAAAGAGCTTATAGTTGTTTGGGTGAACTGCCTCAGTGCTATGTGATGCACATTCAAGAACCTAATGAAATTAGGATGGAGTGAATGAGTCGCCTCGATCTTCATGCATGCAAGCGACCAAAAGAAGTAGTGATATGCACGTAAAAGTGTATATTTTTCTTTCATTCTTAATCTTCTTTTATTAAAATAAATGCATATTAGGGTATTTTTACATGTTTTAAATCAAAATATAAAAGTACTTTCAAATCATCATTCACTCATCTACATTTGGGCAAAATGGTAATTTTATGTATGAATTAATTTTGAGAAAACTTATTTGCACATCTTATTTGTAGGAGATTGAGTGAAAACTGGAAGAAGCTTCATGGACTTATACATGCACATATTTTGGAAGCTAAAGAAAAGAAAGAATAAACACTACATGGAGAGCCCAACTACCCACTTATTAATGGACCACCATAAAAATCAAAAGCATATGTTAGTAGGAATTAACTAATGCTTAATGATCACTTGGTGGCCACACAAAGTCAAAGACAACTTTGGTAGCACCCTAAAAAAAAGATTAGGGTTTTAGACTTGTATAAATATCCTCTTATGTTGCGTGCACAATTTTATGAATTTGTAGCCATAAAATTAAGAATAAAAGCTCTTCCCTTTTTTGTAGTTCAATTTATTCTTAATATTCTTTTATGCAATTTTATTGTCTCTTCGCTTTGTATTATTTTTATTACATGCTCTTTTTATTTAGTGCAAGTAGATTAGATTTTCTTTTATGAAATTAGTTAGCTCTCTTTCTTTTAAATTAGTTATTGTTTCTTTTTAATGTTGAAATCCAAATTGGTTGAAATGAATTCAAGTATGAGTAGCTAAATCACTTCAATTTGGGGGTAATGAAGCTTTCGGTGAATCATGTAAAATTGACACAATTATTTCATTCATGAACTCTTATTTTGTGATAAATGTAAATTTTGATGTCAATGGAACTTTGTGTTAATTAGTGAATTTGATAGCCTATTTTTTTAATTACAAAAAAATTATATTTAATCAAATATAAACACAAGATACATTTTCATGTAACTAATTGGTTTTGATAATGAAAGTGAAAGTAGAATCAGAATTTGATGTTCTCTGTTACTTGATCAAAAAAGGGTAAGTAGATCATTCGTAAATTGATTATTTACTTGATGTAAATGGATCATGCTTGATTAGAAAGCAGATTTCATTTTTAATTTGATGTTCTATGTTACTTGATCAAAAAATGGTAATTGAAGTGCATATGTAGTACAATTGTACATCGTGCACCTGTGGTATTTTATAACGACAAGGTTCGATAGTTCTCTAATCAATATAAAATCCATCTTCTGAACCAAGTTATTGGCGCCTTTGGCGGGGAAGCAATTTAGTTATATTTTACTCATCGAATTATTTTTGTTTTATTCTATTTTGTGTTATTTTTCATATAAAAAAGGATAAAAAAATTCATTGTTGTTCATTTGCTGTGTTCACTTGAATTTCACTTCATTTGTGCATTTTTGTTTTTTTGTGTGTTATATAAAAAAAAATCTTTGCGTTATACATTGCTATTCACTTCTCTGTTGTTCATATTACGCAGTTCTCTGCTTACAAACAAGTTTTACTTGTAATTTGTTTATCAAAAAACATTTGCAAACTTGTTCTCACAAACTCCTTCAACTCACCAAAATTGAACAATCAAAACTGCTCTCAAAACTGAACAAATCTCCACCTCACTCCTACAGCAACCTCACCATTCAAAGCTGTTCACCATACAAACTCAGATAATCATCGAACCTGGCAACCAGTACCCTCCATATCATCATCAACGAATGCAAATCGCCTGAATCTAAATCGGCTCCACCACCTCCAATCCACGAACCCAAATCAATCCCCCAAATCCACAATACTGCCAATCCGATTACGAATCAAAGACCCCGTGCACCACTATCTAATCAAAAACCACCACAACCAATTACAACGCTTAACCGAATCAACCACCGCCTCTATCTCCTGATTCGAACCAGCCATGATCGTGAACCCAAAATGACGACCTCCTACTATAACCAATTACCTATACCAACCAATCGCCGATTCACATCCACCGCTAACACCAACTACCACCCAAATCAAACAAATTCACCGCTTAAAACCTACCAAACCCACATACTGCCACTCAAACAACACAGCAGTTCGTCCCCAACCTATCAGCATCCGTAGCAAACACAACCAAACCCATTTCACAACTTGCAACAGCCTGGCCATCGCCAACAACCACCTCTGCTCCTATCGACTTCCTTATCATCTTCCTACAACATAAGAAAAATAGCCAGCACAGCCTTTCATTTTCCACTCATTCAACCACCTTCTTCTGCCAAATAGCCCACGACCATCACTCACCTTCAAAACCCTAAAATATGAATTCTAACAACTTATCATTTTTTTCTGTCAATTGCACTTTTCTCCTTTTCTGTTTAAGATTGTTTTTTCTTTTTCTTTTTTTGATTTTTGATTTTCAATTTCGTGTTTTTTTAAGAAGAAAAAGGGTTGAGTAATAATTTGGATATTGGGCTTGTTAGTTGGGCTATGCATATTGGCTTCACTTAATTTTTTTTAGTGTAAAGTTTCTGTTTTTTTGCTTTATTTTCGTTCTTCTCTTCATTTGTTTTAATAAAATAAAATTGCTTTCGTTTTCACTTGGGTACCTTGGGTTGAGTTTATTTTTAAGGTCTCTTTTATTTAAACTTCCATTCTTCTCTTCTTTAAAAAAAATTCTTTAGAAAACAAAAAATTAAAATTTTCTTTAGTTTTCCTTTATTTTGTTTTATCCTTTTAAAAAAATTATCAATTGCCTTTGAAAAAATAACAATAAATAAATAAATATATACCATTTTCAACATCTTTTTTATGTTGGAAATAGAAGGAAAGGGGACAAGCATAGAAATTTGCTCCGCTTTGCTTGCTAAATTCTCGCTTAAAAAATCGCTGCATTTAAATAACGTCAACCCGCTTTTCAGCAAATCAGATTTCAACTGTACTTAGAAGATTCAATAAACGATGAAACAGCTTGAAAATTGGAAGGCACGCTTAGAAGATATAATAACTAGCAACCAATAATAAAACTTGAAAGTGGACGCAGGCCAGAGGTCACGCTGAACCACTATAAAAACTTCTATCTATTCTTGCATATTCTCTACTTTTTATATTACTTTTATTTGAGCTAGTGCTTTCATCTGTTTTTCGGGTGTTGATCCATTTTTTGAGTTAACATTTTGGTGCTCACATTGAGAGCTAAGAGTGGGATTTGAAGATTTAAAGCTTGAACCTGGGGTTTGGAGAAGATGAAGAGGCCTAATACCTGATCTGAAACGGAGCAAGTCAACTAGAGCTTGGGGGCCAAGAGGTGTCCTCATGTAGCGAGCTGCAGTTCTGTACCATTTGAGTTGATAATAATTCACTCCTGTTTAACCCAAATTCTACAAAAGAGCGAATTACTAGGGTAAAGAAGAAAAAGGTAGAAGAAATAAAACAAAATCAACTGCACAGAATCTCACAATCGTAGCGGAACAAAATATAATATACATAATAATAAATTTTTATACAAGGGGTTACTGTATCTGTTAATATACATACAATCATCAGAATACAGCAATCAATACATCAATCTAGACAGTTATAATTACTTGTCCTCACACAGCAGAAATATAAACCAAGTACAGAAATACGTCTGAACTCCTCCAGCTCGTCTCCTGAGCTCCATAGCATTCTAACCTGAAAACTAAAATACTCGGTCAGATCCGAGTATTATAATACAATAACCCCGGAGTTAGTTTGGAAAACCAGCGTGAGAAAACACACTCAATCTGAATTATTAGAGTTATCAAAATCCTTTGAAAAACAAATATATCTCGTAAGACCGCGTCACACATAAACACGACGGGTTTTTCCCTTACGATAACCAAAACAATTTTTATCAAAATCATCTGACATTATAATAGTGTCTATAGAAAGTAAATAGAAAATAGCTGTAATGCTTGCATTCTCACGTTTCAGCATAGTTGGATCCCATATAGTGACTGGGCCACTGGGGTACCGCCCATCATAGTGCACTTCTAGAAGAATGTACCGAGGACCTCATCGGGATCCCCTGCTACACTAGACCGACCTACCCCTAACCTGGATAGACCGAATATGTTATCACCCTGGGTGTTCCCACCCTTAAAAATCGAGCACTCCTTCTTTCATGCACAACCATATCCATAGTTTATATATTTCCGTGGATATCTAGAAAAGTGATAACATGCCCTAATTAGTTGCAACCCACTTAGCTTTGCTGCATCTCCCCTGTTTTACTCATTCCTGGTTGATGAGGCTTGAGGCTAAACGTTACCTTTCAAGAAACAATCCTACTTAGAATGCTCATCGTCCTCCAATGACGATGTTCTGATAACATTCGTCCATACAATTTGTCCTGGGTCTGGACAAACCGAATCACCGTTTTCATCATCTTCACGGTATTCATTCGTAACGTGCAAACTGGATCGAAGTAGTTTTTGGATAATTAAATCCGATCCTGGTCTCTTCGAAACAACTAACGAAATTGGCCAATATTGATAGTCGGTTATTTAACTATCAATAAAACATCCATAAGTAGTCACTAGGCCTTATTATAATTTTGTTCCAAAAATATTTATTTTCAAATATCTTTATAAGATATATCAATCCCTTCCAACATTAAACAATTTCAAATACTTAAATCCATAACAGTATATTTCCAACCTCAACACTTAGAAATATTTCTAAATTTCCATTTTTATACTTAGGAATATATTATAAGTCTGATTTTCCAAACTCTTTTCAAATATCAACACTTATGAGAATACTTCGTAGTTATCTCATAAGTTTTCGGAATCACTAATAAATTCCTTTTTTTAATTTTCAAAACCCAGTATACTTATTTATAACCCCATCCAACAATTTATAACCTCTTTTATGAATCTAGATTTCATTTTCAAAATTCCATATTCAACATTTTGAAATTCCATTTCCTCGAAATCCCTTATAAAATTCCTCTCCTCAAAATCGTATCTATTTATAAGCCTCATTTAGGAATCTCGAGAAAAATTATAAATAAAAACTTTCAACCACTTCAAAACTTTATATATATATATATATATATATATATATAATAAGTATTTAAAAGGATAACAATTTATTTTTAAAACATGTTTAAGTAATTATTTAAAATACCAAAAACACTTTTTATAAACATCAATAACTCACTTTTAGATAAACAAATAAATTTTCAAAGCTGATTTTAAAAGTTAGAATTTGCTAAAATAAATAATTAATATTTGAAAATCTACTTACCGAAGTATTTCAATCCTAACTAGTTTAAAATTCCATAGTTTTAGAAAAAATAAAATTTCTCCTTTTAAAATCAAACTTAACTTCTTAGAATAAAATATATTTTTTAAAACCTCACTAACCAATTTAATTTTTACGTTCCTCTCGAATCACATTACATCACTTCCATTCCAATCTCCTCGACCATTTTCACTTTTCAAAAATAGCATCCACTATTTTTCCCACCCTATTTCCACATTTTAATATAAATTCACTCTATGAATTTTATATTCCTAAATTTTCATCTTTTATCGATTTCCTTTATTTATAACATCGTTTATAAATATATAACTTCTCTGAATTTCACTACTTATTAAAATAATCTAATTTATAAATTCCATTTTATAATTTCAATTCGTTACAAATTCTATTCGTTTCTACCAATCTATCTTTAACATCGATTTCAACTTCTTTTCATATTTTCCAGAAATATCATTTCAAAAATCCAACATTTAAAAATCTTTATATGAATTATTTTAAAAATCTTTATTTAAAATATTTTTACGAATAGTTAAATACAACCCAAAAATCAAGTTATTGTTTTACCCAAATCAATTTCTTTTAAAATAATCCAAACTTCGATATAGATATTTTTATATTCAAAATCTCCTTTTAAATTCCTTCAAATTCAAAAAATAATATTATGGTATTTAAAGTACCTATATTCGGGTCAGTACTACAATAGCATCCAATAATTCAAATTACAACAAAATCTATAACAGATTATCTACACACATCATATAAAAAATACTCGAAAAGTGATAACATGCCCTAATTAGTTACAACCCACTTAGCTTTGCTGCATCTCCCCTGTTTTACTCATTCCTGGTTGATGAGGCTTGAGGCTAACGTTACCTTTCAAGAAACAATCCTACTTAGAATGCTCATCGTCCTCCAATGACGATGTTCTGATAACATTCGTCCATACAATTTGTCCTGGGTCTGGACAAACCGAATCACCGTCTTCATCATCTTCACGGTATTCATTCGTAACGTGCAAACTGGATCGAAGTAGTTTTTGGATAATTAAATCCGATCCTGGTCTCTTCGAAACAACTAACGAAATTGGCCAATATTGATAGTCGGTTATTTAACTATCAATAAAACATCCATAAGTAGTCACTAGGCCTTATTATAATTTTGTTCCAAAAATATTTATTTTCAAATATCTTTATAAGATATATCAATCCCTTCCAACATTAAACAATTTCAAATACTTAAATCTGTAACAGTATATTTCCAACCTCAACACTTAGAAATATTTCTAAATTTCCATTTTTATACTTAGGAATATATTATAAGTCTTATTTTCCAAACTCTTTTCAAATATCAACACTTATGAGAATACTTCGTAGTTATCTCATAAGTTTTCGGAATCACTAATAAATTCCTTTTTTTAATTTTCAAAACCCAGTATACTTATTTATAACCCCATCCAACAATTTATAACCTCTTTTATGAATCTAGATTTCATTTTCAAAATTCCATATTCAACATTTTGAAATTCCATTTCCTCGAAATCCCTTATAAAATTCCACTCCTCAAAATCGTATCTATTTATAAGCCTCATTTAGGAATCTCGAGAAAAATTATAAATAAAAATTTTCAACCACTTCAAAACTTTATATATATATATATATAATAAGTATTTAAAAGGATAACAATTTATTTTTAAAACATGTTTAAGTAATTATTTAAAATACCAAAAACACTTTTCATAAACATCAATAACTCACTTTTAGCTAAACAAATAAATTTTCAAAGCTGATTTTAAAAGTTAGAATTTGCTAAAATAAATAATTAATATTTGAAAATCTACTTACCGAAGTATTTCAATCCTAACTAGTTTAAAATTCCATAGTTTTAGAAAAAATAAAATTTCTCCTTTTAAAATCAAACTTAACTTCTTAGAATAAAATATATTTTTTAAAACCTCACTAACCAATTTAATTTTTACGTTCCTCTCGAATCACATTACATCACTTCCATTCCAATCTCCTCGACCATTTTCACTTTTCAAAAATAGCATCCACTATTTTTCCCACCCTATTTCCACATTTTAATATAAATTTTCATCTTTTATCGATTTCCTTTATTTATAACATCGTTTATAAATATATAACTTCTCTGAATTTCACTACTTATTAAAATAATCTAATTTATAAATTCCATTTTATAATTTCAATTCCTTACAAATTCTATTCGTTTCTACCAATCTATCTTTAACATCGATTTCAACTTCTTTTCATATTTTCCAGAAATATCATTTCAAAAATCCAACATTTAAAATCTTTATATGAATTATTTTAAAAATCTTTATTTAAAATATTTTTACGAATAGTTAAATACAACCCAAAAATCAAGTTATTGTTTTACCCAAATCAATTTCTTTTAAAATAATCCAAACTTCGATATAGATATTTTTATATTCAAAATCTCCTTTTAAATTCCTTCAAATTCAAAAAATAATATTATGGTATTTAAAGTGCCTATATTCGGGTCAGTACTACAATAGCATCCAATAATTCAAATTACAACAAAATCTATAACAGATTATCTACACACATCATATATCACTATATATGAAAAATAAACAATATATTTGAGGAATCAAGTTGAATCCCTCCAACCTATTTTTTCGCCTCCAAAGATATTAATACAACATAAAAATACCAATCCCACTTCGTGGGGGATATAACGGTGTACAAGGTCATTCGCTATTATACGGGACACATAGGGTCTCATCCGCTATAATGTTGGGAATATCACTCCAAATACTAGTGTATATATACTACTATATATATATATATATATATTACATCCAAACTGATAATAATTTATAAATTCATCCATATAACCAATAATTTAAAATTCAACATTTTTAAATTATAACTAGCAATCCAAATGAGTGAGATTCTACTCACCTTGATTTTTCGAATTTGTTATTCATTCCAATCCCAAATTTATTCCATTGCAAAGTATTGCTGCCCCGAGTCCAACGTGACTTAATTGTTATGTTAATTTTAGACTTCGTATAAACATTATACAATTTAATTAACATTTGAAATAATTTAAAACTATCATTAACATACTAGTTTAAATTTAAATTAATTTAACAACTATCACTTGCCTAGCTCAAGAAAGCAACCCGCATCCACTACCTTCGACTTCACCCTGCTTGACTGTGCGATTTCTCCTCAGCTGCCCACTGCTTGACTTCGACTGCATCACTGCCTCCGACCACCAGCATGCCCACGCGAGTCGTATGAGTCGCGACCCACCCATATCATGCCACCACCTAAAAACATCACCAGAATCTGAACTGCAGTCGAGCCTTCCCACCTCTAAGTCGACCATCGCCCCTTCGATTGCTCACTGCCCAGCCTATCTCCATCGAGACTTACCCTTGGACTCATGCATGCACGCGGAGCTTCCCAATGCGCCTCCTCCTCTCGATCTCGATTGACATCTCCTTGCCACCGCCCCCCTCCCACAACGTCGTGTTCCCCTGCCCTTAAACATTCGACCGCATCTCCCAATTTCAAGTCGTAACTCCTCGACCGCCATACTACCGCTCACGCTCACGAGTGTTGTTTTTTTATAAAGTGAGGAACGCATTCGATTTAAACTGAGGGAGAAAGAGGGAAAAGATATACGCGATTTTCGATCGCCCTTTTTTTCTCGTATGTCGATTTTCATTTGACTAAAAGAACAAAAATGGTCGCGATTTAAATGAAGGTGATGGCGGCTTGATTTGATTATGAACTGAGAGGAGAAAGACGTGATTTAAGGTTGAGGGAGGCGTAATGTAACGACTTGCTTTTTTGGACGGTTTAAATCGATGAAAAACCACACACGCTAGACTCAAACCATTCAAATGGGCAGATTATTATGAGTAAGTAAGAAAAAGCAGAGAACAAAAGAAACAAAGCATAGAATCTCACAGCGGAATGACAAAATATAATAATCAAATAAATAGTCATGAAGCTATTTTTTACGAATAACCTTCGATTACAGTTTTACAATACAAAATCAGAGTTACATACATCAGAAATAATTAACAATGCAGCCGAATAACATAATGCACTGGTATGAATATAATAAATAGTAATAGTACTAAATCTTTATCTTTATCCTCCAAAAGCAGTCTTCAATACACTACAAAGCTCAGATTGACCCGAGTGAAGTGAAAAGACAAAACACTCGAGTCAGAATTAAAAGATCTTATGTATGTTAAATCAGGAGTAAATAGATAAGAGTGTAATGGCGTCAGAGATGTTTGCGGGTTTTGACATCTCTATCCAGTGTCTAACGTGAGTGCAATAACTTAAGAAATGTTTGAGATTTCCATCTCCTAAGGATCCGTTAAACTATCTACATAAATAGTACAATGTGTTATTATAATAGTGTCTACAGTAAAGTATTGAAATAGCATTAAGGCGTTACCCATATCCCCTTTAAGACATTGTTATATATTCCCATAGTCTATACAATATCGTAATTCCTCCATAAACTGGAGGGCACTCTATAAGTATGGTAAAAATCAAATTCGTAGAAGGCACAATAGGGCATGTGAACATAGCACTCGAGGCAATGCCAGGGTAGGACTCTACCGTTTTGTAGAGCTGGATTGGTGGTAATGCATAGCAGCTATTACCACCCACCTCGGAATACACTTCCATAATCAAAATCGAGGGTGGCCACCAAATCAATCACAAAGTCATAATATGGTATCGAAGAAGCATGTATGATCGGAGGAATGACCTCACCTGGCCCAGGTATAGCTTCTGTTTTAGTCACGTCTAAGCTGACTCCTGGGAGTCAAGGTCACGTAAATACCTCATAGAAAATCATTTGCCAAATCGGGAATCTCCACCATATACACAGTTGCTAAAGCGGTTTTCGGTATTGGTAGAGAGTATGATAATATCCAATTCCGATCTCTTTAACAATCAATTGCTTATTTCACACCAGATGATTCTTTTACATTTCCAAAACTGATTTATAATTTATATCAAAATATCATATTCTCAAAATCATGCCATTTTCGAAATCATATTTACTTTCGAAATTATATCACATTTGAAATCATATCACTTTCGAATTCATATTTCCAGAAATAGATTAAATCCTCATTTAAAATCATCATATTCCTCAAATATTTCATTTAAATCCCTACTTATGATGTAACATCATTTAATCATGTTCTATTTAAAAATCAAGATAAAACTTCCACTTTACAAAACCTGAAATTCAGAAAATAGTTTAGATAGTCTAAAATAGTTTTAAAAAATAGTTTAAGATATTTTAAAATAGATTAAAACAAATTAATATGGTTTAAAATAGATTAAAATGGATTAATATAGTTTAAATAGATTAAAAAAGACTAATATAATTTAAATTAGATTAAAATAGTTTAATATAGATTAAAATAGATTAATATAGTTTAAAATAGATTAAAATAGATTAAAATGGGTTGATATACTTTAAATAGATTTAAAATAGATTAAAATACTTTAGAATTTTGATTTAAACCAATTTCCAATTCCAACCTTCAAACTTGGATTTTCAAAGTAATTCAATTTATATAAATCAATTTCCTTTAAAATATCATTTAATCCAATTTAAGATTTAAGAGTTTTAAAATCGTTTAATTTAACCAATCTGGTGTCCGTATATAAATTTCTACCCTATGGTCAACTGATACAGATATTTATCATTTCAATCTGCAAAAATTTAAATTTACGGATATAATTTATTTAAACCTGCAATCCCAAATTCCAAATCAATGAAAATCGCTTGGGTTTATCGTTTCAACCCATAACGATTTTGTCATATTCTATATGTTCGTTCGGGTATGTATCATTTCAACCCGTACGGATTTTCTTACAGTAACTAAGGAACTTGCTGTGTTATAACAATATGAATATACCATCAAATCATCCAATATCAAAAATTAAACATACATCATAATCATCACCCAAATCAACCAATAAACATCAATAGATAATTGATTATCATTAACAGGTATTAAATTGAAAATTAAATTCAATATGAAATTAAACGATGATTAAATGCAGTAAAATTTAAATTTAACTAGAATGACAATTTAAATATAACAAACGTCAACCAATCAATTCCAAATCATATCATAAATTCAATTTAACTAATATAAGAAATTTAGTAGTTGTGAGTGGGTTAAAACACTCACTTTATGGATTTTCCTTTTCTAGTCGGATTTGGATCCGCTACTACTTTCTCCTTTTGATTTGTTTCCTTAAACTTCTATTTTTTTATAGAAAGTTTTGGCAGAGATAGAGAAGTTTGTATAGACCTGGATTTGAAGAAAAGGATTTGGAAAAAGAAGAATGTTTAGAAAAGAAGAATATTTAAAGAGATGAAGAATTGAAAAAGAAAAGGAAGTTTTGAAAAAGAAGAAGAAGATTTGAAGAATAAGAATAAGAAAAGGGAAGCTTTGAGAAGAAAAAGGAGATTTGAGGAAGAAAAAAAATGAAGGAGGAGAAAAATGAAGAGAGAAAGAAAAAATGAGATGGAAGTTTGTTTGGAGGAATGAAGCTAAAGAGGATAAGATTTGAAAAATGAAATGAGGCTACAGGGATGAAGATGGAAACAAATGTAAAGCTAATAAAGTATATGTAAACAAACTAGTAATTGAAATAAAGTAAGAATATGAACAACCTCAAAATGGTAGTATTGAAAGAGGTAAAGTAAAGGAATAAATATATTAATAAAGATAAAAATAAATCTTCCATGCTGTAACGGCCCATAAGATTTTCGACCTCGAAAATCGACACTAATATGTCCACTGTATAGAGTGCCTAGCAATCGAGTGTCGGAAACCCTAGACTGTTAAGGTTAAGAAGAAAATGAGGTAGAAAAAAGAATTGAAAAAATAGCGTAGAATCTCACAATCGTAGCGGAAAAAATATAATATACAAATAACAGCATTTTATACAAAAAAAGCTGTACTGTCAATATACATACAAGATATCAGAGTGCAACCAATCTGGACAGTTATAGTAACTTGTCCTCAACTACTGTCTATACAGTACATAATACACACCAGAAAATGATCAATACGTCTCTGCCATCAAGCTCGTCTTATAGGCTCCAAAACGTCCTAACCTGAATATCTATAATACTCGGTCTGACTCAAGCATTACAATAAAGTAATACCTGAGTCGGGCTTGAAAGCAGCGTGAGAAAACCCATTTAACATGAAATACTTAAGTTGTAGAAATCCTTTAAAACACAGGTAACCCGTACAACACGACGAGCTTTTGTTCGATTACAACGAAACACTTATACCGAAACCCACCGGTATTGCAAAAATGGATAGTGCAGATTACTTACTTACAATAGTTAATTTTGTGAAATTAACCCAATTCCAGCCTATTAAACTTTGTAATCAAACCCCTAAAGAATTGTAGTGACTTATTAAATCGAAGGGGTCCCGGATAACGATGATATCCAATCCCGGCCTCTTGGCATCCAAGTGACAGATTTTAAAAGGGGTAAATTGTTTAAATAAACAAAATTATTATTTAGGGTGATGGCATTCAAATATAGGGATTTATCACAAATCTTTACTTCAAATAAAACATATTATTATTATTTTAAAATTTGAAAATAAATATCTAAAAGAATTTGAGCCAAGATATAAGTCTTTAACTAGTTTCAACGATCAGCAGCCAATATTACAACAATTTGCAAATCAGGATTTCATTAATTTAATTAACCGAACCCATTTATATTTTTATCCCAAAATAAACTTCATATTAAAGAAATTATAAGGCAATTCATTTTGGTTAATCGAAATTGAAACTCTATTTAACATTTTATAAGTTTTTCTATCAAATAAATAATTATTATTTCCTATTTTAAGATATCATTTGAGTTTTAAATTATAGATTTAAGAATAAAATAGACTTCAGTTAAGAAGAAAACATAAATTATCAAATAGATGTTTATTTTCGAATGCTTATTTCTTTCTTCTCTTCCGTTGTCTCTTCCCTTTTCTCTTCCCTTTTATCTACTTTTATTTCTCCCTTTCCTCATTACTTTTTTTTTTTTTTTTTATTTTATTTTTTTTGTATTTCTATGTCTATTCTTCCCTTTGTTTCTTTTTACTCTTGTTTTTTTTTCGACCCATGCTTCATCCCTGGCCCACCTCCTCTTTCTCCCCTCTCTTCTTTCATTTCCAGTTTCTTTCCTTACTTTCGACCTACACTGGGACACGTCGTGCACGTGCACGCATCGATGAACCATCGCCGTCCACCTCCGGCCACCATCACACACCACCTCCGACCCTCGAAACCCCTTGGTCCCCCCAAATTCCACAACACCTCTTAGTTCGAAAACGAACCGAAAACCCATCGCCAGGAAAGTACAACCAACACCTAACCTCGCCTCGTACCACCCTCTCCGACCACTGAAGCCCTCGCCCCTTCACCAGAAGCTTCTCCACTCACTTCTCCACCTTTCCCCCTATACCGCATCACCCAATCTCTTTCACGACGTCGCCATGACCAAAGAACCACCACGCCCCAAAACTTGCGCTTAAACCCTACTCTAACCTCGACCGACCACCACACTTCAAAATCAAACCCTTCGCCATTTTTGCCAAACTCCCTAACTCCGTGGCCACCACCTGATCCGACGTCGGCCCTAAATTCTGACTGGATCACCGTGATTTGACCCACGATCGAAAAACGTCCATCCCTTCTATCTCGATATCCACATGATTAAAAATCACGTAATTACCTCCAAAAATCTCCTTTTCCAACACCGAATATGATCATATAATCAGAAATCCTTAATAAAACACTTGATTTCCTGACATTGTTGGTCATTTCATTGGAAAAATGCCTTTTTTTGATTTGCACATACTGATATTCCACGAACCCATTTTTAAAACAAAATAAAATCAAAAACATTAGATTTTTTATAAACAACACAACCTAAAACTAATTGGTTTGGGAGATGGGAAATTTTGAAGATATGCATAACATTTTGACGAAAAAAAGAAACAGAGCAGAAGTAAAAAGGTGTTGCATAGGTTTGGTTCCTCTGGTTATACTTTAATATACAATCTTATACTAGCATATATATAAATACTGGTTTAAGTATATACATATCGACATTCCTTCTTCCATGTCCAGATATAGATTACAATAGGCAATTTTTTAGTTTACTCACCTTCCCCTGTGAACAGAGCAGTGTTTTTTTTTTTTTTTTTTTTGAAAAGAACTGCTAGCGTTTTGATTTGTTCTTCTGATCTTTGAGTTGCTCCTGCTTCGTTTTTTTTCTTTTCTTTTCTGTTTTACTTAGCTTGTTCGAATGAATGAAATAAAAGAAACAGTTGAGGTATACGTATAAGAAAGTATGATGCATTCTTGCTGTACACAGTAAGCTTCTCTTTATATTTCTCTATATTTCTTTTGTTTGAATATTGATTTGATAATATAGATCTGATTTGATTTCCTAAATTCCAGTGATTTGATTAAATGTTTTGACTTGACTTAAGGTTTCGTATGCTTGAGGAGATGGCATTTAATGCTATGTTCCCTAAAGTGTTTACATGTATATATCCATCTTTTGAATGTATATTTATATACTGTGTATATATATAAGCAAAGTTTTTGTCTTATTTCCTTTATGCAGACAAATATACACAAAGTTACAAGTTCACCTATGGAAAATATACATATAACTTATATACTTGTTCATATATTTAAATATCATAAGCTTATATATTTCTTAATTACCATATATACATTTATACATTTTCATACATTTTCTTCATGTATTTTACTTAGGTGCATTTGTACTTATATAAAGTTGTATTTACATATTTGTTTACACTTCACTATATAATATAATATACATTTGTTTTGTATTTTCATCATATATAGACAAATTTATACTTGTACAATTTCTCATATACACTGCTTATGTTTATTTTTTATATTATATATGTATATACATATATTTTCACAACTATACAAACTCCCTATATTTTATTTCATACGGGCATATATACATATGTATACGCATTTATATACTTAAACATCTTAAGCTTGTATGTATTTTTATTGATATATATTTATGTATATTTCATCTTAATTTAGATAGCGGAATTTTTATATATATATATATATATATATATATATTGTCCTTTATTTTTCTTCCTATAAGGTTTATCATATCCAGAGATCCATAAGCCAATGTTTATTATAGCTTTTAAGCCATTTATGTGTCCAATATTTTAATTATCATAAATTTATTTATTTGACTAATTGAACTAATATTTCAATAATTACATCAGTTAATCACTCAATATTAGATGACCCAAAAATCCAGGCCGTCACATTCCTTCCCCCTTTAGAACTTTTCGTCCTCGAAAAGGAACGAAGCGAGAATTTTAATTCTGACGTGAATTATTTACTTAAATCCTATTCAAACATTTTAACTTTTACCCTTTTATTTTAAAATCTTAAAACACTTTAAAATCTACATAATATTACCAAAATAGCTTTTATATAAAAATATTTGTGATAACTCGATGTCTCAACAAGTCCATCCCTGTTCTCATAGAAATTCAGTAATACGTTGATCAGGCGTAGGACTAAAAATCTATAAGTACTCAGTAAACCCGTTTTCAACACCCAGTGAAAATACTTCAAAAAAACTTTTGTGAGAATGCCCTGGAAATCATAACCCCTTCCATGGGTCGCAGTTAGCACGATGATTACGTCGCCATCCCAGCGAAACCATAGAAAACTGTAGGCATCTGCACCCCTCGATTTCACCATGGAACCACCACAGATAGTAGCTACACCCAGGGTTATGTTGCCATCACGGCAAAAACCATGTAAAAGTAGGTATCAGCGCCCTCAAATTTCGCTGCCAAATGAAACTTCACCACATAGATTGCGGACTACATCAGTCGAGTCCCAATGTAGCCTGTAGGCACTCACTGCCACACGACTTTTGCTATGGACCACATAGATCGCAATCTACCGATGTTTCATCGCTCCTCTAGTGAAATCAAATGTAGATCTCAGTTACACCAGAGTTACACTGCCGTCACAGCATACACCAATGTCTCTGTAGGCAACGGCGCCCTCGACTTTCGCTACCCCAATCACAATCCACAGGAACTACAGTTTAGTCCGGACGTCCTCTGGGATCAAAATTTAGAACCCCCCTTAGGGCTCAAGGCAGATCCACCTAGTGGATCATCTACCATAAGTTTCAACTCTAAATGGGAGCACCTTTTTCCCTGTTGCATTCTCAAAACATTTTATATTATACGCATATAGTATCTTTCAAATCATACTCTTATATGTATCACATATAAATCCCATATACACAAAATTGATATCTCAAAATCGATAATTCTCGACTTGGCTTTCCAAATTCCCCAAAATTTTCTTTTTGCCAAAACCAAAAACCTTTCAAAATTAGTAGGTTCCAAAACCTCTTTCAGTTCCATTCTCATAAAATCATTCTTACATATATATAAGATTACACTTACGACTTGAAAAAAAATTCTGGTCATTTCATACTTATATAAATTCCACTTTATCTTTCAAATATTTGTCAAAGATCATTACTTCTGGTTATAGATTCAACATCGGAAGTTTATAATATATAACAAATATTTATAATTTTAGTTATGCCAAATCAAATATCCAAGTTAGATTTTCTTTACAAAGTTATTTGCTGTAACGATTGCGATACTTTTCGACGCTCGAAAACCGACATCAATACGTCCACTGTATCAACTGTCGAGAAATGGAATGTCAAAAAACCGTACCGTTGTGGTTAAAGAAGAAGAAAAAGGTAGAAGAAGAGAAAAAAAAGATAGAACATAAAAGAAAGAAACAACAGAACAATATCAGAATCTCACAATCGCAGCGGAACAACATATAATAGATAAATGAATAATCTTTAAATAAAGAAGTATATCAGTTATTACATTACATCATATTACATTACATTATCAGAGTGTACAACAACAACAACAATAAACAGCAGAAAAGAAATACTATACTAGTGAATACGCCATGCCATCCAGCTTGCCTCCAGCAACTCCTGAATTCCAGAATATCCCGGTAAACTAACTCTAGACTGCCCGTATGGAAATTGGTGGGCACCCAGAGTTTAGGAAAGAAAACAATAAGCTCCGAGTCAGTCATGGGACTGGTGTGAGAACTTAGAACAGTTTATCTTTAAAAACAAAGAACAGGATAATTTTAAAATAGATTTTGCAATGCTTTTTAAAAAATGAGACTACCACAAGGCCTCCCGCACACACACACAATGCAAACGCAGAATCGGAGGAGATTTTACCTTATGATAGTCAAAGGTGCTTGATATGCGTTAAAAAGTAACATTTGATATTATTACTAGTGCATAGTGTAGAAAACATTACGAAAGTAAAGATATAAATCTTAGCCAGCATAGGCATTCCGCACTCATGCCTACTATAGCTACCATCCAAACAGTGGGGTGCCACCTTAAGTGAATGATAGGTTCTACAACTAAAACCATACAAGATCGTATTATTTCTTTGGATTTCCAACAAATGGTCAGGCCAAGGAACTTCCCATTGCCACATGGGTACGCCTCTGGAAAAACGACCCGAGAACCTAACCAGATCTCTGCCAACACAAGGCCGGGCTACCCCTAACTGGGTAACTACTGACACGAATATGTCATCCCCCGATCGTAACCGATCTATCCGAGGATCGTCGATTTCCAACAACCACAAAGTAATAAATTTGCAGCAACAACATAGGTTAAGTATCTGGGCTTCATACCATGATACCACCTCTATCCAGAAGGAATGACATACACTAAAGGGGCGCTACCCCCTAATAACCTTGCCGCATCCTTCCTGTTTTGACCATTTCCGGGGTGTGAGGTCCGACGAAGTCTCGTCCACAAAGCCACGCTTTATACAAAAGCTGTGCTTTGTTCAACAAATGCTCAACAACAATTGGTATGCCACATTACCAATTTGGGAATGTATCACTAGTAACCATCAACTACATAACCTCTGAGCTCGTACGTCTTAGAGAAGGGTGTTAAGCTAATAGAATAAATTCTCCGCCACCAACAGAAATATATTTGATAGAAACCAGCTTTACATCTCAAATTGTAATGTCAGACACACAATCCATACAAGTCTGTTCCGGGCTCGAACAGAACCAAAGGCACTTACAAAGAAGTCCTTGCAATCCGGATATTCACAAATCACGACCGGACTTCCCGTCACTAAGGGTGATAAAACCTCTATACCGGAGATCAGCCGATGCAGAGTCATTCGACGGTAATCCTTCCGTTTTCACAAATATCCGGTCTTCAACACTGGTCTGCAAATGCAATTCATAACGACGTATCACATATTCGGAATGGGTTATACGACCCCAAGGTCCTTTCTCGGCTAACCCGAATAGTGAGCGCATATTCAAAAATAAGTGTAGCATTCAAATTCAAGCAATCACAACAAATACCTATTTAAAGGTAATTATTGATAGTCGGATTATTTAACTATCAATAGGTATGCTCAACATCACCAGATTCCAAGTAATTTCCCAAATTATTTACTTTCCAAAATATCTTTATTAGATATATAATTTCCACACTTCAACTATTTGAAAACAAATTTTCAAATCGCTTTTCACCTTTACCACTTTTGAAAACAAATTTCAATCATTTTCCTTACGCGGAAATACTTTCATTTCACAATGGTTCATTTAAACCAATTAAATAAATCCTTACCGATTTACTTTATATTTACGTTCCAAATCCGTAATTTTATTCCCACACTTCAAAAATAAATCAACGTTTATTTTTAAACAAATTCCCCTTTCTTTTATAAATTCCATAGTGAATTTACAATTCCAAAATATCTATGAATATACGATTTCCAAATCGATTTCTAATATTCATTTTCAATTTATCTTTAAAAGATAAAATCTCAAAACATTCACTTTATATTGGAAAACATTTCCATACTTATTTAATAATAAGTAATTTACAAATCCATTTATTTTCCACACTTGGAAAATATTCAATATACTTAAATCGAAATTAAGTATATATTTCATTTTTAAGGAAAACATTCTCTTCAAACACATTTATTTGAGTCAAAACGAATGTTACGTAAAACATCGTTACGATGACCCAAAATCACTAGTATATGGATTCGAACTTAAAATAGATATATAAATCCCAATACTATACAAGACATTTCCTTTCGAAAATCATTTACTATAACAATAGTGTTATAGTCCACTATTTCCTTATTTCTCGAAAACGTCTATTTCAACAATGAATGTTGATGTTTAATACATTTTAAAACATCGTTAAAACGATTAACTTCATTTTATTATATTCATTTTCCCAAGCATATCCATTTTATTTAATAATATATTCACTGTCCAAAATCGTGAATATACTTCTTTAACCAATTTCAACATTCAATTTATCAAATTCCATTGATTTTGAATTTATAAACAATGTCTATAAATTCCATTTCTATTTATAAGCTTCGATTTATAAATTTCCTTTATTAATCCAGCTCAGTTTATATAACTCAATTATATACCAAAAGTCCATATAAGGTAAATACTTAAAATCCATTTATTTACAAAATCGTCCTTTTTAAAACTTCTATTACTTGTAAGATTCATTTATATTTTTAACAACTTCAACTTATAAAATCTCCTTTATTAACAATTTCTATTAATATCCCATTTAAATGCCCAAAATCCAGTTTATAAGTTAATTATTTATAAGTCTTTTATTTTACTAAATCTATTCATTTCATAACTTCACAATTTATAAATCTATAAATTTTATTCACTTGTGAAATCTGTTTATACTTCTTTTTAACACTTAATAAAACTCGTTTCACAATTCCTATATTTTTAATTTATAAATATTAATCTTAGAAATCTTTTATATAAACCGTTTATAATAATTCAAAAATCTCACTTTAAATAAACCAATTCTTTTAATAATTTACAAAACGTTATTTAAAACTTATATAACTCCAAAATTATACTTAAGTACTATTTTCCAAAAATATAACTTTTATAACAATAAAATTATAATGTTTATTTATTTTAACAATTCAAAATTTAATAAAACGTATACTTTCAAAAATCACTTTAAAATTCTTTTTAAAATCAAAATCATTATTT
The DNA here is from genome assembly GCA_030765085.1 of Allium cepa. Taxonomy (NCBI): domain Eukaryota; kingdom Viridiplantae; phylum Streptophyta; class Magnoliopsida; order Asparagales; family Amaryllidaceae; genus Allium; species Allium cepa. The sequence continues at coordinate 213,620,070 of CM060934.1, forward strand.
TAAAACTTCAAAAATGGATCTGATGATGCAAGAGCACCAAATAGTCAATCACGACATCCAAATATCATATATCGATATGATAATCAATAAATATCACAATATCTGTAAATAAATCAATACAGTTGAGGAATCCAGTTGGATCCCTCCAACTCGTTTTCCTACATCCACAGATGTTAGTACAATACCAATTCCGTTCCAGTACGGAGTTATCGCGGTATATGGGATTTATAAAATATTATCCGCTTAATAGACGGCGCAATAGGGTCTCATCCGCTATATAATGCGGGAAAAACAACTCCAAGTACATAAATAATACCAATTTCACTGTACTGTGAAATATTCGCGGTATCTGTTTTTAATAAATAACCTCCGCTTACTAACGGCGCATAATGTCTATTTTAACAATCAATAGATAACAATCATCATTCAAACATACAATCTAGAATTTTAAATCTAACTATTTAAAATTTAAATCTAACTATTTAAAATTTAAATCGAAACAATTCGATTGAGTGAGAAGTTCTCACCTTGATTTCAATTCCGTTTTCGCGTTTTATTTCGAATAAAATTAAACGAGCGTTTAATTTTACCCAAAATTTTCACTAGCTCCAAACGACTCCAATCCAGTTCCATAGCTTAGTATTCGTCCACACGGTTCCAACGCAATTGGTTTCGTCCAAAACGGACCTCGTATGAACAAGTTATGATAATTTAAACATTGTACGAATTTTAATATAACTAATTTCACACCTTTTATTTATTTTTAACCTTATTTCCATATCTGGGCCGTCCAAACCCCTTGACTAAATCGTGGCCGTTCCACGTTCTTCTTCTCCAGGTACTCGCGCGTGAATAACCCAAACACGCGATCGAATCGTGAATGCCGCGGCCACCATCTTCCACGAGAACACAATCAAACGACGACACTGCGTGCGCCAACCCCTGCCTTACCCACGGCCACGAGCAAGGCGCACTCGGTTGCTTCTGTGCCTCCAAAAACGAGCACGAACGTACGACGTTCATCGCCAAATTCACGTCGATCCGTGAAGAGATACGCTAAATCGACGGTTGGATGTATATCTCTCATCGATCTCTAGAAAGTTGTAGTTGATGATTTCTCGAAACGATGCGTGGATTGAAAGAGATTGAAGGAGGAAAATCGTGAATTACTGGCCATTGAATACAACGGCGGCTAGGGTTTAGTTCTGCCCTGGTTTGGTTGCAAATGAAGAAAACAACGTCCTTTTATAGAAAATTTCCAAAACACTATTCACCCCAAATTTTCCGAACTCCAAACAAAGCGTGCCGGCTGGCGTTTCTGATGTTTACCCCGCGTTCCGAACACAATGGAACGTGTTTCGGAGGCTAATTCGATCATCTGTGCGAGTTACGACAATAAACGATCGATTTAAATTAAACCGATTTAAACAAATTTCTAGGCGTTTTGGCTTGCCCCGGACAATCCGTAAATTCGATTGACACGAAATTTGAAACCATGAAATAATTTAACATTACGGATCAGATGAAACTTGTTTCGTCGGAATCCGAGACTGTTTGAAAAATGACTATTTTAACTCGCCAAATTAATATTAAAACAATTTCGATGCGTTTCGAGCTGCCACGGTCAAACGAAAACTCCGATTGCTACGAAAATTGAAATCCGATAATAACAAACTATTACGGATCCAATGCAACTAGTTTCGTCCAATTCTGAGACTGTTTGAAAAATTGGCTATTTTTCAATCGATAATTAAATATTAAAATATTCAATTTTCACAAATAAACTTTTCATTCAATTTTAAAAGTTCTATAACATCTCTATAACTTCAATATGATTAAATAAAATTTTACAAATCATTTTCAATCATAATTAAACTCGATTTTCAATTATTTCTGTATTTTCAAATATTAAATTATCGATTTAATTATTAAATTAAATCCAATTATTCAAAATAAAAAGTATTCGACTTATAAATTTCACTTATTAATATTTAAAATCAATTAAATATACAATTTTTAATTGACAGAAATTCTGGGTCGTTACATACTTTCCCCCTTAAAAGAATTTCGTCCTCGAAATTACTAAGTAAGAAAAAGTTACATAATCCATTAACTTTCCAAAATAAACCATTCAAATTGTATTTACAAATCTCCTAAGTGTTTAACTTTCCCAAAATTCATGATTAAACTTCTTACAACATCTTTACAAAGTTTCCAAATCCAAACTTAGTTTTAAAAAATTTCCCAATTTTCTCAAAAATATTCTAACGCCTTAAATTTTCGGAAAAATTCGCCAGAGTCTCCTTTGCGCGGCTCGATCCGAAAAAAAAATGACAGTATATATATCACAAATATACATCCCATCAAGTGATGAGGCATCTCGCAGGGAAAAAAGTGTAAAAGTACGATATTCAATCCGAGATATGTACCTTATATTTTATTAGCGAGCATATACGACTAATATAGCGTGAAAGCGAGCACCAAATGCAAAGCAAGCGCAATCCGCACCTACTAAACACTCAACAAACTATGAGAAACATGTATATATGAAAACAATATCAATATACAACATATAGTAACATAATAACTACATGTGCCAACATTGCAATGCACCCAAAAGCAACGAATGCAACCATCAATCAACTATCATCCAACTAACCAAATAAATATTCATTCTCATTAATATTCAATGAATTTGTTTTCAATTTAATCACATTTGATAGGTTAACATTGGATGTTTTTACTAACATTCACTTATTCATATTCAATTAGTTTACATTCACTAATTTATATTCAAGTTGGTTTACTTACAAATCAAATTCAATTTTTATTTAAGATTCACTTAACTTCCAATTTGATTTCAATTATTTTTAGCTTTCAATTTCGCTAATTTACTTTCATTAACTTTTAATGAATTCACATACAATCAACTAACAATCCAATAACAACCAAATTTATTCAACATAACCAAATTATTTAATTTACATTTAATTTGGTCCAACATTTTTAATTCAATTGGTTGATATTAAATTGATTCTCATTTAATTATTCAACTTCCAATAACATTAGCTTTTAAATGAATTAATACTTACATTCATTATCCCATATCAATTCTTTTACATTCAATTGATTTACATTCCATCCATTTATCAATTCAATTGCTAACCCATTTAACGTTTCAAGTTGAATTTCATTTATATAACTCAAGTTCATATTCATCACTTCTCTTGATTAATTTACTTCGATACCCAAAATCAACTTTATTCAACTTTACTTAAGTTATATTCCATTTCAAACATCATTTGCTTAGCTTAACTTAAGTTTCCACTTATAAATCCAATTCAGATTCCAATCCCAGTTCTATTTAACTTTTTACCAAAGCTAAATTTATTAACTCATATCATAAGCTCAAAACTTATTTCATTTATATTCATCATTCTATACAACTTATATTCAACAATTACCACTTGGATTTTTTTTATATTGATTCACTTATACTTCCTTTAATTTAACTCCATCCTTTAAGTTAAATTTATTCTATCACAATTCAAATTGTATAAGTTATCAACTCATTTATTATTCCCATAATACTTTAAATAGGATCCCAGAGTCTTTTCAACCTTTCAAAATCATCTTTGAAATTTTGTTTTTAGATTATAAATCACATTTATCAATCTTTTACTTATATAATTTAACTTCTTATATATAAGATTATTTCACAATTGTAAATCATTTTAATTATAATTTCATACTTATAATTCATTTGCTTATACAATTCATTCTTTTACAATTGTTAATTTTATTCAACTTATTCAAACAACATTTATTGACTTATATATATTTATATTTTCAACAACCAAGCAATCAATTCATATACACCTTAATAATTCTGAAAAATTATTCCTTTATATACAAAATATAATCAAGGTAAAATTATTTCATTTACTCAATTTAAAATGATACTATGTCGACCTGCCTCGTTAAGAGTTTAGAAACCCCTATCGATCACGGTTGTACACCCCACACCGACCAGAATCATAAACAGCTCAACGGATAAGCAAACACAATATAAAACAATTTATATTCACTAACAAATACGCGCTCATATCTATTATTACACTCAAACTCATTCTAGAGCACTACTGACTCTATCTCTAATGAGTAACACCCAACAGAGCCATGGTTGTCGCTTAACCATATGCTCTGATACCAAATGTAACGATTGCGATACTTTTTGACACTCGAAAACCGACATCAATACGTCCACTGTATCAACTGCCAAGCAATCGAATGTCGGAAAACCGTACCGTTATGGTTAAAGAAGAAGAAAAAGGTAGAAGAAGAGAAAAAAAAAGATAGAACAGAAAAGAAAGAAACAACAGAACAATATCAGAATCTCACAATCGCAGCGGAACAACATATAATAGATAAATGAATAATCTTTAAACAAAGAACTATATCAGTTATTACATTACATCGTATTACGTTACATTATCAGAGTGTACAACAACAACAACAATAAACAGCGGAAAAGAAATACTATACTAGTGAATACGCCATGCCATCCAGCTTGCCTCCAGCAACTCCTGAATCCCAGAATATCCTGATAAACTAACTCTAGACAGCCCGTGTGGAAATTGGTGGGCTTCCAGAGTTTAGGAAAGAAAACAATAAACTCCGAGTTAGTCATGAGACTGGTGTGAGAACTTAAAACAGTTTATCTTTAAAAACAAAGAATATGGTAATTTTAAAATAGATTTCGCAATGCTTTTTAGAAAATGAGACTACCACAAGGCCTCCCGCACACACAATGCAAACGCAAAATCGGAGGAGATTTCTCCTTATGATAGTCAAAGATGCTTGATACGCATTAAAAGAAACATTTGATATTATTACTAGTGCATAATGTAGAAAACATTTTGAAAGTAAAGACATAAATCTTAGCAAGCATAGGCATTCCGCACTTATGCCTACTATAGCTACCATCCAAACAGTGGGGCGCCACCATAAGTGAATGATAGGTTCTACAACTAAAACCGTACAAGATCGTATTGTTTCTTTGGATTTCCAAAAAATGTCAGGCCAAGGAACTTCCCATTGCCACATGGGTACGCCTCTGGAAAGACGACCCGAGAACCTGACCGGATCTCTGCCAACACAAGGCCGGGTTACCCCTAACTGGGTAACTACTGACACGAATATGTCATCCCCCGATCGTAACCGATCTATCCGAGGATCCCCGATTTCCAACAACCACAAAGTAATAAATTTGCAGCAACAACATAGGTTAAGTATCTGGGCTCCATACCATGATACCACCTCTATCCATAAGGAATGACATACACTAAAGGGGCGCTACCCCCTAATAACCTTGCCGCATCCTTCCTGTTTTGACCATTTCCGGGGTGTGAGGTCCGACGAAGTCTCGTCCATAAAGCCACGCTTTATACAAAAGCTGTGCTTTGTTCAACAAATGCTCAACAGCACTTCGTATGCCACATTACCAATTTGGGAATGTATCACTAGTAACCATCAACTACATAACCTCTGAGCTCGTACGTCTCAGAGAAGGGTGTTAAGCTAAGAGAATAAATTCTCTGCCACCAACAGAAATATATTTGATAGAAACCAGCTTTACATCTCAAATTGTAATGTCAGACACACAATCCATACAAGTCTGTTACGGGCTCGAACGGAACCGAAGGCACTTACAAAGAAGTCCTTGCAATCCGGATATTCACTAATCACGACCGGACTTCCCGTCACTAAGGGTGATAAAACCTCTATATCGGAGATCAGCCGATGCAGAGTCATTCGACGGTAATCCTTCCATTTTCACAAATATCCGGTCTTCAACACCGGTCTGCAAATGCAATTCATAACGACGTATCACATATTCGGAATGGGTTATACGACCCCAAGGTCCTTTCCCGGCTAACCCGAATAGTGAGCGCTTATTCAAAAATAAGTGTAGCATTCAAATTCAAGCAATCACAACAAATACCTATTTAAAGGTAAATATTGATAGTCAGATTATTTAACTATCAATAGGTATGCTCAACATCACCAGATTCCAAGTAATTTCCTAAATTATTTACTTTCCAAAATATCTTTATTAGATATATAATTTCCACACTTCAACCATTTGAAAACAAATTTTCAAATCGCTTTTCACCTTTACCACTTTTGAAAACAAATTTCAATCATTTTCCTTACGCGGAAATACTTTCATTTCAAAATGGTTCATTTAAACCAATTAAATAAATCCTTACCGATTTACTTTATATTTACGTTCCAAATCTGTAAATTTATTCCCACACTTCAAAAATAAATCAACATTTATTTTTACACAAATTCCCCTTTCTTTTATAAATTCCATAGTGAATTTACAATTCCAAAATATCTATGAGTATACGATTTCCAAATCGATTTCTAATATTCATTTTCAATTTATCTTTAAAAGATAAAATCTCAAAACATTCACTTTATATTGGAAAACATTTTCATACTTATTTAATAATAAGTAATTTACAAATACATTTATTTTCAACACTTGGAAAATATTCAATATACTTAAATCGAAATTAAGTATATATTTCAATTTTAAGGAAAACATTCTCTTAAAACACATTTATTTGAGTCAAAACGAAAGTTACGTAAAACATCGTTACGACGACCCAAAATCACTAGTATAGGGATTCGAACTTAAAATAGATATATAAATCCCAATACTATACAAGACCTTTCCTTTCGGAAATCATTTACTATAACAACAGTGTTATAGTCCACTATTTCCTTATTTCTTGAAAACGTCTATTTCAACAATGAATGTTGAAATCTATGTTTTCGATGTTTAATATATTTTAAAACATCGTTAAAACGATTAACTTCATTTTATAATATTCATTTTCCCAAGCATATCCATTTTATTTAATAATATATTCACTGTCCAAAATCGTGAATATACTTCCTTAACCAATTTCAACATTCAATTTATCAAATTCCATTGATTTCGAATTTATAAACAATGTCTATAAATTCTATTTCTATTTATAAGCTTCGATTTATAAATCTCCTTTATTAATCCAATTCAATTTATATAACTCAATTATATACCAAAAGTCCTTATAAGTTAAATACTTAAAATCCATTTATTTACAAAATCATCCTTTTTAAAACTTCTATTACTTATAAGATTCATTTATATTTTATAACAACTTCAACTTATCAAATCTCCTTTATTAACAATTTCTATTAATATCCCATTTAAATGTCCAAAATCCAGTTTATAAGTTAATTATTTATAAGTCTTTTATTTTACTAAATCTATTCATTTCATAACTTCACAATTTATAAATCTATAAATTTTATTCACTTGTGAAATCTATTTATACTTCTTTTTAACACTTAATAAAACTCGTTTCACAATTCCTATATTTTTAATTTATAAATATTAATCTTAGAAATCTTTTATATAAACCGTTTATAATAATTCAAAAATCTCACTTTAAATAAACCAATTCTTTTAATAATTTACAAAACGCTATTTAAAACTTATATAACTCCAAAATTATACTTAAGTACTATTTTCCAAAAATATAACTTTTATAACAATAAAATTATAATGTTTATTTATTTTAACAATTCAAAGTTTAATAAAACGTATACTTTCAAAAATCACTTTAAAATTCTTTTTAAAATCAAAATCATTATTTTAAAACTTCAAAAATGGATCTGATAATGCAACAGCACCAAATAGTCAATCACGACATCCAAATATCATATATCGATATGATAATCAACAAATATCACAATATCTGTAAATAAATCAATACAGTTGAGGAATCCAGTTGGATCCCTCCAACCTGTTTCCCTACATCCACAGATGTTAGCACAATACCAATTCCGTTCCAGTACGGAATTATCGTGGTATATGGGATTTATAAAATATTATCCGCTTAATAGACGGCGCAATAGGGTCTCATCCGCTATATAATGCGGGAAAAACAACTCCAAGTACATAAATAATACCAATTTCACTGTACTGTGAAATATTCGCGGTATCTGTTTTTAATAAATAACCTCCGCTAACTAACGGCGCATAATGTCTATTTTAACAATCAATAGGTAACAATCATCATTCAAACATACAATCAAGAATTTTAAATCTAACTATTTAAATTTTAAATCGAAACAATTCGATTGAGTGAGAAGTTCTCACATTGATTTCAATTCAGTTTTCGCGTTTTATTTCGAATAAAATTAAACGAGCGTTTAATTTTACCCAAATTTTTCACTAGCTCCAAACAACTCCAATCTAATGTAGTATTCGTCCACACGGTTCCAACGCAACTGGTTTCGTCCAAAACGGACCTCGTATGAACAAGTTATGATAATTTAAACATTGTACGAATTTTAATATAACTAATTTCACACCTTTTATTTATTTTTAACCTTATTTCCATATTTGGGCCGTCCAAACCCCTTGACTAAATCATGGCCGTTCCACGTTCTTCTTCTTCAGGTACTCGCGCGTGAATAACCCAAACACGCGATCGAATCGTGAATGTCGCGGCCACCATCTTCCACGGGAACACAATCAAACGACGACACTGCGTGCACCAACCCCTACCTTACCCACGGCCACGAGCAAGAGGCGCACTCGATTGCTTCTGTGCCTCCAAAAACGAGCAAACGTACGACGTTCATCGCCAAATTCACGTCGATCCGTGAAGAGATACGCTAAATCGACCGTTGGGTGTATAGCTCTCATCGACCTCTAGAAAGTTATAGTTGATGATTTCTCGAAACGATGTGTGGATTGGAAGAGATTGAAGGAGGAAAATCATGAATTAATGGCCATTGAATACAACGACGGCTAGGGTTTAGTTCTGCCCTGGTTTGGTTGCAAATGAAGAAAACAACGTCCTTTTATAGAAAATTTCCAAAACACTATTCACTCGAAATTTTCCGAACTCCAAACAAAGCGTGCCGGCTGGCGTTTCTAAGGTTTACCCCGCGTTCCGAACACAATGGAACGTGTTTCAAAGGCTAATTCGATCATCTATGCGAGTTACGGTAATAAACGAACGATTTAAATTAAACCGATTTAAACAAATTTCTAGGCGTTTTGGCTTGCCCCGGACAAACCGTAAATCCGATTGACACGAAATTTGAAACCATGAAATAATTTAACATTACGGATCCGATGAAACTGGTTTCGTCGAAATCCGAGACTGTTTGAAAAATGACTATTTTAACTCGCCAAATTAATATTAAAACAATTTCGATGCGTTTCGAGCTGCCACGGTCAAACGAAAACTCCGATTGCTACGAAAATTGAAATCCGATAATAACAAACTATTACGGATCCAATGCAACTAGTTTCGTCCAATTCTGAGACTGTTTGAAAAATTGGCTATTTTTCAGTCGATAATTAAATATTAAAATATTCAATTTTCACAAATAAACTTTTAATTCAATTTTAAAAGTTCTATAACATCTCTATAACTTCAATATGATTAAATAAAATTTTACAAATCATTTTCAATCATATTAAACTCGATTTTCAATTATTTCTGTATTTCCAAATATTAAATTATCGATTTAATTATTAAATTAAATCCAATTATTCGACATAAAAATTATTCGACTTATAAATTTCACTTATTAATATTTAAAATCAATTAAATATATAATTTTTAATTGACAGAAATTCTAGGTCGTTACAATTGCTATATTCTTACTCTTTATAAAGTAAGTTTCCAGTTATAGTGTTATCCAACTTTGATTTTTAATAGTCATATATTTCTCAAAATATACTCTTTTATTTCAAAATAATTTTTACTTTTATATCCGATTTGATTCCACTTCAGAATTGCTTCAATTTCCATTTGGGTTATAACTTCAATTCTTATCTCAATTGGTATTTAAATATAAACAGTTTCCACTCTGACCAGTTTGAATTTAGAAAATAGTTTGAATAGTTTAAAATAGTTAAGTAGTGGTAAAATAGTTAAATAGTCGTAAAATAGTTTTAAAATGGTCAAATAGCTATTATAAGATAGTTTGAGTTTTAAAAAGAAAGGTTGTATAGTAAATAGCTTGGAAAAATATATTTAAGACGATTTATACTACAATAATTTGTTTAAAAATAATTTCAGAGTCAAACTAGTTCAATCTCCCAATCTCCATCTCAATTTAATTTTCAATTTAAATCTCCACTTCCATTTAAATTAATTCAATTCCAATCCAATTTGAATTAACTTCGATTCCTATTCTAATTCAAATCAATTCCACTTTGAATTTGAACTAATTCAACTTCGACTACAATCCCAATTAATTCAATTCAATTTCAATCTTGAATTAATTCCAATTTCAATCTCAAATTTTAAACCATCTCGATTTATATAAACTCGAGTTTAATTTCCAAAATGTTGATTTAATCACTTAAATCAAATTAACCCTTTAACATTTAATTTAACAACCCAAGTCTTTAAAATAATTTAATTCCGAATCCAAATTTGAATATTCATTTTCAAATAAATTAAAAGTGATTTTATATTAGATTGTACTTCTACAAAATATTCCACACATTAATAGACTACACACTAGTAGGTTCAAACATTACATTCATAATGGAAACCTTGCAAAAGTCATAAATCTAGACGCCTTCACCACCACCCAGGGGTTTAGTAAAGAACAGTGCCCTAACATTCTTTACAAGGACCTTCCTACGGACTTCTTTCCAATGGGCAAAGCCCGTACATTCACTTTTCAACAGGATGTCCCCACTTATAGAATTTACCACAAAAAGGTTTCTGCGTCCCATCTATCTGGATAACCTTCACGTCTCCCGCAGGACGTTCCACAACCTTACTTTTCTTCCGTCTCTCGGGACATTTCCTAGCGATGTGTTCTGTCATCATACAATGGTAGCAAATAGTCGACTCGTCGACTAGCACTACAAGTTTACGCTTCACCTTCCTCACTTCCAGGAAATGGTTTAGGAAATGTCCTTTCTTATGACACTTAAAGCATAACATTGGATGAATATAAAACAGCGGAAATAAACTGAATATCATAAATTACATCACATATACAACATCATCATAATATCCAGTGCTACATCAGAGTATCATAATACATATGTTACAACTCCAAATAGAATCTCATAATAGAACAACATGTGATTACATGCCAAAAAGTCTTCAAGGAAATAGAGTGATAGTGAATATCCAAACTAAGCACTTCGAGATCCAAAAGCTTCCAAAATATCTCCAAGGTAAAAAGTCTCCAAAATACTGCTAACCAGAACACGAAAACCTGTTACTAGGCTGCCGTATGAAAATAATGGGCACCCAGAGTTTAGGAAAGAAACAATAAACTCCGGGTCAGTCATGGGACTGGTATGAATATACAAAAACAGTTGTTTAAAATAAAATAGTTCAAAGAGAAATCCGATATGCTTTTTTGGAAAATGAAACTACCATAGGACCTCCCACCACACACACAATGCAATCGCAGACTTGGAGGAGATTTCTTCTTATGATAGTCAAATATGCGTAATACGAGAATTTTATTATTATTATTACTAGTGCATAGTGTGAAAATCATTTCTAAAAGTATAATATTAATTCTAGCTAGCATAGAAATTCCGAACTATGCCTACTATAGCTACCATCTAAACAGTGGTGTCCACCATAAGTAAATGGCAGGTTCTACAACTAAAACCGTACAGAGTTCGTATTGGGAATTGGATTTCCAACAAATGGTCAGGCTAAGGAACTTCCCACTGCCTCATGGGTACGCCTCTGGAGGGACGTCCCGAGAACGTAACCAGCTCTCTGCCAACACAAGGCTGGGTTACCTCTGTAACTAGGTAACTACTACACAAATATGCCACCCCCCGGCCCTTTGGGACCTTTATCCGAGGGCCCCCGATCACAAAGCAACAATCACATAGAAATGAGATTGGAGCAACCATATAGGTTAAATACCAAGGCTCCATACCTGATACCACCCTTTTCCAGAAGGGAATGACATACCCTAAAGGGAGCGACCCTCATAACCTTGCCGCATCTTTCCTATTTTGACCATTTCCGTTTTGTGAGGTCCGATGAGGTCTCGTCCACAAATTGGGAGTATATCGCTCATAACCTTCAATTACATGACCTCTGAGCTCGTATGTCTCATAGATGGGTGTTAAAGCTAAGAGAATAAATTTTTCCCACCAAACAGAAATGTATTTGAAAGAAATCAACTTCATATCTCAAAGTGTAGTGTCAGACACACGACCATAAAAGTCTGTTCCGGGTTCGAATAGAACCGAAGGCACTTCCGAAGAAGCCCTTGCAATCCATGTATTCACAATCCCGATCGGACTCCCCATCACATATGGAGATCTCTATACCGGAGCAACTCAGTGCAGAGACAATCGATAGGTTATCCTATCCTTTTCACAAATACCTGGTCTTCAACACCGGTCTTCAAATGCTACCCATTACGTCATATCACTATTCGGAATGGGTTATATGACACAAAGTTCCTCCCCCGGCTAAACTGAATAGTGGGCGCAAAACTTTAAAACACATGGGCATATCAATCACAAAGATTTATATTCAGGGTTCGATGTGGGCTTTGGATAACCAACTGGAATCCGACTCCCTGTCGCATCGAGGTTTAAATGCCGTTTTATGGCAAAAAGGGTTTTCACATATACACAAGAACAAATCACAAATCACAGTTCAGCACAAAGCAATTCGCATAACGATCACAATCACAAACGGAAATGTCCAAAGTACACAATATTCGATGATAGCCAATTATCTTAAATTTAAGTGAATGTGATTTAATTAAATTCATCACATAATTATTTTTATTAATTAATTTAAATCAATGATTTAATTTTCCTTACTGACAAATTAATTAAATCTCAATTAACTTTATTAATTAATTATTCTATGATTAACTATCTTAATTAAGTGCCACTTATGAATTAATTAACTTAAATTATCAAATTAACCATTCTTGATTACATCTTAGTTAAACACTTAAAACAAATACTCAATTTAATTTATCAACCATTATTTGCTTCATTAATATTTAAAATTTGTTTACGGTGATAACTTCAAAACTTTTTTTTCCAAGCTGGAGGGTTTGAAACAGTACCCGAGTAAAACCCTACGTCTGCTCGGGTTGAAGCTCACGTGCCTTCCCTTATTTCCCGAGTCTCTCTTCGCCTCATACCATCTTCTTCCCACTTTTTTTCCAGTTAAGTTAAATCTAAACTTAAGTTTAAACTAAATAGCAGGTAGATAAACCCACGCGCTCGCGTTCTAGATCGAAGTTAACCCCCAGCCTTCTCGAGTAACGACTTGACGTAATCCACCCACCAACAACGCGGACACATGACACACGCCGTACACGTGCACGGTGCCTCGCTGTAGCTTCGGCGAACTCCATGACCATCGGCAAGTCACAAAACTTCCAAATACTCGAAATCCAAATCCGACTTGACCCCAAAAATATCAAATCGAAAAATAGCATTCTTGCTCGAACTTGAAGCTCAAACCAACGCACAGAACCACCTCGCCACTGCCACTCAAGCCACCGAAGACGCCAAAATTTCGTCCACACCACGACAACACACCATTCTTCCATCCTCCATAGTCTTGCGCAACTCGATCACGCATAGTAGACGAACACGCCTCGTTTCTGACATGACCAAAAACTTGAAACAAAACCCTAGAATGATCTCGTTCCTTTAATTTTTGCAGTGGAAAAATTATCTGATAATTTTCTCAGAATCAATGATGTTTATACTTGCTTCAATCCAAATTTCAACATTTTAAATTGATTCGATCGACTGGAAATGAGAAAAAGGCAAGTTTTGTTCAATTACAAACCGCTCTTGGAATACTGAACTAAAAATCTTCATTTTAGTTTTAAAAATCAAAACTTGCAATAAGAATTTAAGCTATGAACTTGAATTAGCTTTTCATAACAATTGAATTTATCAAAGTATTATCTGATTACCTATAAACAAGGTTTCCAGTAGTAATATTTCACTAATATGTTTTAATCAGCTTTGAAAAATCTTGTTTGAGGTTTAAACATCTTGTTTGATTACAACTGAAAGCACTACAATGATTTGACGAGAATAAATATGTAACCTGTAACAACTAACAGCGAAGTACAGAGCAATACAAAATTATATTCAAGCTGAAGTATATACAAACCATATTATCAATGAATTCTAAAATGTTTTTATTTAACTTAAACCTTTAAAAATCCTTGTTTACTCACATGAAAGACTTACGAACAGAGAGCACTTTTCCTTTTGAAAACCTGCAGTTCAAACTACCTTTAACCCTGTGTTGTTGATGATGAAGGAATCTGAGTTTATAAGAATGGTGATGTTCGTTTGTTTGTTTTTTTCTTTTTCTTTTCCAAGCTTGCTAATTTGATAAACGAACTGATGAACTAACTTGATATATAAAGGAAGTGTACAGGTTTTAGTAGAACACTGAAGCAAGATTTTTAGTTGTACTTTGTAAATTATTTGTATACTTTAATTAGAGATTTTTCTTTCTTTCTATTTAGAATGACTTGTTTATGCGCTGAGATTGAAAGCATTAAATGCGTATGTCCTTCATGTATCACACTTGTCCCCTTGTTCTCCATGTTCATAGATTTTTTTATGATTATATTTTTTTTCTTTTATTCTTACCTGGTTTGTTTTCATACTTATTCTATTGGATTTTATATATAGATATTTTGTTTTATTATCTTCTTGCTTGCATAACTCACATACATTTGTCTGGTTTTACTTTACCTTTGTGCTTAATATAAAAATTGTTATAGTTGTTTTTATATGTCTATCTTGTGTTGCTTCACACAATAACCATTTAAATATTTATTTTCATATATATATATATATATCCTTTTATATTTTAAGCTTATATATTTATTATACTTATGTAAATTTCATAGTTTCTAGTGTTGATATATATATATATATATATTTATTTATTTATTATTCTGTAAGTATAATTTGTTTATATTTTATTTTACTTCGTATATTGATTTCTATTTTTAACTCAAAATTTAAATTCAATGTATATATACGTATAATTTCAAATCTTCTCATATATGCTCTTATACATATATATATTCATATATATATATATATATAAGATTTTAAATCCAAATGATTAAAATTGAAGTTTTATTCATTTAAATCAACATATATTTTATTTGTTTAAAACTTTTCAAATTAAATTTCAAAATTCAAATAAGTCACTAAATTCAAATTAATAAATTCTGGGATGTTACAATATCCCCTCCTTAAGAAAATTTCATCCTCGAAATTTGAAAGAGAGAGAAAAATAACAAAGTATACACGAATTCAGAAAGAGATAGAGAAATGGCTTACTAGTTTAAGCCGAAATGTCCACTCTGCAATTGGGATATGATTTCTGCATACTATCTTCAGTTTCCCAAGTGCCGTCCTTTGGATCGCCACTCTATTGCAGTTTGACTAGTTTTACAATTTTGTTCCTCAAGTGCTTTTCATCACGATCTATAATCTTTATTTGGTTCTCTTGTAACTGTTAAATTAGTGGTGATTTCGAGATCCTGCTGAGCAGCTTCTTCAATAATACAGTCTGGATCGTGCACATACTTTCAGAGATGAGAAATGTGAAACACATCATGCACACCAGACAACCAACTAGGCAGCTGTACTCGATAAGCTAAAGAACCGATCCTCTCCAGAATAGGAAAAGGACCAATATACTGCGGTGCCAGCTTACCGGTCTTTCCAAATCTCAGTACACCTCGCATTGGAGATACTTCGAGAAAAATAGAATCTCCAACTTGAAATTCCAAATCTCTTCTCCTGCGATCATAATAGCTCTTTTGACGGCTTTGAGCAGTAATCAACTTCTTTCATATAAAATCAACTTTTTCAGTGGCTTCTTTAATCATATCCGGTCCAAGGACAAGTCTATCACCTGTCTCGATCCAGCATGCAGGTTATCGACACGGACGACCATATTAAGCTTCAAAAGGAGCCATCTCTATACTGGTCTGATAGCTATTGTTATATGAGAACTCGACCAGATGTAAATGGTCCTCCCAAGAACCACCAAAATCAAGTATACAAGCACACAATAGGTCTTCTAGAATTCGGTTAATCCTTTCAGTCTGCCCATCAGTCTGTAGGTGATAAGCAGTGCTGAAATTCAGCTTTGTTCCCAATGCGTCTTGAAATGCCTCCCGAAATCTACTAGTGAAGATCGGATCACGGTCATTCACTATGCTGCTAGGAATACCATGGAGACGGACAATTTCTTTCACATATAACTCGGCTAAGCTTGCTGCCGTGCGAGTCGATTTTACTGGCAAGAAGTGGGCTGTCTTAGTCAAACGGTCCACAATGACCTAAATTGCTTCATTGCCTTTCCAAGTACGAGGCAATCCGTCGATGAAATCCATCGATACTTGGTCCTAGTTCCACTTCGGTACTTCCAAAGGCTGAAGTAAACCCGCCATCTTCTTTTGATCGCTTTTAATTTGTTGGCAAGTAGCACAACGACTCACATATATGGATATGTCCCTTTTCATTGTCTTCCACCAGAAAGTTATTTTGATATCACGGTACATTTTGTTAACTCCTGGATGGATGCTGAGTTTAGACTTGTGACATTCATCCAAAACTTCTCGTTTTAGCTCTGGAATGTTTGAGACACAAATTCTGCCTTTAAGTTTTATAACTCCTCTATTATCGATTTCAAAACTAGTATCTTCCCCCGGCATATTCTTTTATAGATTCCCCGAAGAAACTCATCTTCATACTGCTTGTTCGCGATCCTCTTAAGAAGAGTAGGAGCGATAACAAGATGAGCAAGAATGGCATGCTTTCTACTCAAAGCATCGGCAACTACATTGGCTTTTCCGGGTGTATACAGAATATCTAGGTCATATGATGACAGAAATTCCAACCAACATTATTGTCGTAAATTTAAATCTTTCTGGGTAAAGAGATATTTCAAAGATTTGTGGTCGGTGATTAATTTAAATTTTTCACCTAAAACAAGAAGAATTCATTAAGTATATGTTAAGTTAAATTGAACTTTAAAATTCTTTTAAAAAGCTGAAAGGATTCTTACCTAGAAGATAATGTCGCCATATTTTCAAAGCAAAGATAATAGCTAGAAGCTCCAAATCATGTGTTGGGTAGTTTCTTTCATGTGGACGTAATTGTCTACTCGCGTAGGCAATTACCTTCCCATTCTGCATTAATAGTACACCTACCCCATCACCACAAGCATCAGTATAAACAGATAAACCTTGGTTCCCATTGACAATAGCAAGAACAGGAGCAGTGGTTAACCTCTTCTTCAACTCCTGAAAAGCTTTGTCACATTTCGGAGTCCAATTGAATTTAGCATTCTTCATCATTATCGTAGTCAATGGACAAGCTATCTTAGAAAAGTCCTGAACGAACTTTCGATAATAACCTGCTAAACCCAAAATGCTTCGAACTTCCTTCGGAGTTGTGGGTTGTTTCCAGTCTAGAATAGAGGAAATCTTGCTAGGATCAACAGAAATTCCTTCTTCATTCACAATGAGCCCGAGAAATTTAACTTCTTTGACCAAAAAATGGCATTTAGAAAATTTGGCGAACAAGACGTTTCTTCTTAATATTTCCAAAATAATTCTGAGATGTTCAGAATGTTCCTCTTCAGTTTTAGAATAAATTAGGATATCACCAATAAATACAAGCACAAATTTATTCAATACTTTCCGGAACACACGATCATAAGATCTACAAAGTATGCTGGAGCATTAGTTAGCCCAAAAGGCATGACTAACCATTCGTAGAACATATTAGGACCCTTGAAAGCGTTCAAATGAACACAATCTTCGGCGATTCGTAGCTGATGGAATCCTTGGGCTAGATCCATCTTCGAAAAGAAACGAGCGCTGTGCAATTGGTCAAACAGATCATCAATTCTAGGTAGAGGAAATTTGTTCTTAAGAGTCAGCTTATTGAGATCGCGGTAATCTACACACAATCTCAAAGATCCGTCCGATTTAGCAACAAACACCACTGCTGAACCTCATTCATAAACACTAGGATGAATTAATCCTTTTCTTAGCAAATCAGCAGTTTGCTCAACTAATTCAACCCTTTCCCTGGGCGCCATCCTGCAACTTGCATGAACGACAGGACGAGCATTAGGTACTAGGTCAATTTTGAAGTCTATTTCTCGATGTGGAGGTAGGGACTTCACTTCTCCAAACACATCTGGAAAATCTCTAACAATGGGTATGGACTCTAGACTGGGCTTGGGATATCCCAAGTTATACATCAACCCATCTCGTTTAGGACTGGGGTCCTCACAAGAAATCTCAATGAAATCTCCAAATTTAGTTTTGATTGAAATCAATCGATTGTTACAATCCAATTTGGCTTCGTATTTTGTCAGCCAATCCATTCCGAGCAAAACTTCAAACTCGTTAAAATCAAGAACATAGAGACCGATAGGGAACTAGTAACAAGAATATGAGATAGGAACGTCTCTACATCGAAGACAAAGGTTCACGGGGCCTCCAACTGGATTCTTTACGCATATAGGCTTATCAACAAAATCAGGTTCAAGATTTAATTCATTTATAACTTGCTGAGAAATAAAACTGTGTGTAGCACCCATGTCAAATAGAACTCGAACAATGCTATCATAAATAGTGAGGTTACCTTCAAGAACTCCTTTTTCCTTTTCTGCTTTGGAAGATGCAGGATTGTCTTTGACTGTATACACCTCGGCTACGTGAGCTTGCTTTATGGTTGGGCAGTCTTTAACCTCATGTCCCTCTTTCTGACAATAATAGCATTTCCTGGGCTTTGCTTGAACAGATGAATTTGCTTGTTTCTTAGGCTTAGTACATCTGCTCGAATAATAATGGCCCTTCTCAAAGCAATTGTAGCAAGTGACATCCTCTGCTGTGCTTCCCTGATTACTCTTCTATTTCTCCTTTCCCCGCCACGGTTTCTTGCCTCCAAATTTCCTTTTCTTCCAATTTTGATTACCCGAATTTCCTTTCTCCACCTGGGCTTCTTGCATATCGAGTGTAGCATATCTGATGCAGCGCACCATGATAAGCGGGCGGAACAAACTCAACATAGCGAGTTATGTCAATCATATGCCAAGCATCTTAGGGCGCCTGCCTTATGTCGCCTGCCTTGAGTCGCCTGCCTTATATGATAACGACTCAAGAAATCCAGCCCGCATTTCTATAAGTCGCTCACTTATGCTGCATTTCTATAAGGAGGATGTCACCCCAGCCTTATCGAGATAGGAGAGAATCATCAGTTTCAATGATGCGAGACCACCATGGGTATCGAAATGAAGAGGGAAGAACTCAACGTGGGTTCGAAAATGAACCATATCGTGATTCTGAAAGACAGGGTAGAAGGGACATGCGTGGTCGTAGGGACGTAGATGGTCAGGATCGATATCGAAATACATCTGATTTTGAGGAAGATGGTGATGGAGGTAGTATTCATTATCGAAATCGAGGCCAAGTGCGAAATCAATATCTAGATTCATAAAACGATCATAAATGGGAGTCAGGTATGAGGATGGAAATTCCAGAATTCAAAGGCGGTATGCAAGCAGAAGAATTTCTTGATTGGTTGTCGACTGTTGAAGAAATTTTGAAATTCAAGGATGTGTCTGAGAATTGCAGAGTCCAATTAGTTGCTACAAAACTAAAGGGAAGAGCTATGGCTTGGTGGCAACAAACAAAACTAACTCGGGAGAGAATGGGAAAATCAAAAGTTGTCATTTGGTACAAGATGAGAAAGATGATGAAAGCGACTTTCTTGCCATATAATTATTAATCTCTTATGTATCAATGTTTGCAGAACTTGAGACAAGGGACGAAGACAGTGAATGACTATGCAGATGAATTCTATCAATTGATTGCAAGGAATGATATTATGGAAACCAAGGAACGGCTAACGACTAGATATGTTGGAGGGTTACGAATGCAAATTCAAGACATGGTTAATATGTTTAATCCAATGTCTATTGCTGAAGCACATCGAAAGCTCTAGCTTGGGAGAAACAAGGGAGACGAGGAATTTGTGTGTTTACGGATTCTAACAACCAGAATAAGGGTGCTAGTAGCAGTGCTAATGTTTCTAAGGCAGTCAATAAACCAATTGTCAATGAAGCCGCTAAAGCAAAGGTCAATAACAGTATCAAGTGCTATAATTGTCAGGATTTTGGCCATAAAAGTAATGAATGTACAAAGCCATGGAAGAGAGCATTAGTTGCAGAGGAATGTGAGTATGAGGATGTGGAAGCTGAAATTGATTATTCTCAACCATCGAAGTTTGATGAAGATGAAGAAGTTGTGTCAGGAGACGAAGGGTGTAACTTGATGATAAGGAGGTCTTGTTTAATGCCAAAGCATGAGAATGATTCTAGTTGGCTGAGAAGCAATATTTTTTAGTCTACATGTACTATCCTAGGAAAGGTTTGTCGATTTGTTATTGATGCGGGAAGCTGTGATAACATTATTTCTAAAGAAGCCGTCAAGAAGTTAGGGTTGAAGACTGAAAAACACCCTAGACCTTATAAACTGGCATGGCTAAAGAAAGGTGGAGAAGTGACAGTAGGAAGACGAGCATTTGTTACATTTTCTATTGGGAAGAAGTACAAAGATGATATATGGTGTGATGTTGTCGATGTGGATGTGTGTCATCTACTATTGGGAAGACCATGGCAATATGATAGAGCTGTACAACATAATGGTCGCACCAACCACTACAGTTTCATGTTCGAAGGTACCCAAGTTACCTTAGTTCCTAAGAAGCGTGAACAAAGTGAAAGCAAGTCAGAGAAGAAAGTGGAATCAACAAGTTTATTATCTACGAGAGAATTTGTTAAAGAAGTGAAAGATAGTGCTGAATTGTTTATGTTGATTGGGTATGAAACAAGTGAAGATCTTGAAATTCCTACGAAGGTTAGACCGATGTTAAATGAATTTGAAGATGTCTTTCCAGCAGAATTACCCAAGGAATTACCGCCACCAAGGGACATACAACATCAAATTGATCTAGCGCCTGGTGCTGTTTTACGCATAGGCGGCATTATCGTATGAGTCCAAAAGAGCATGAAGAGTTGAGGAGACAGGTTGAGGAGTTGCTTAAGCAAGGGCGTGTTCGAGAGAGTCTCAGTCCTTGTGCTGTACCAGCTCTGTTGGTGCCAAAGAAAGATGGTTCGTGGAGAATGTGTACAGACAACAGGCACTCAACAAAATAACGGTCAGATACAGATTTCCTATGCCAAGACTTAATGATCTATTGGATCAGCTCAGTGGGTCTGTAATCTTTTCTAAGATCGACCTTAAGAGTGGTTATCATCAGATTCTCATAAGATCAGGTGATGAATGAAAGACAACATTCAAAACTCGGGAAGGATTATATGAATGGCTGGTCCTGCCATTTGGTCTAACTAATGCACCAAGTACATTTATGAGGGTGATGAATCAAATTTTCAGACCTTACATCGGAAAGTTTGTTGTAGTCTACTTTGACGATATCTTGACATATAGTGCTAGCACAGAGGAGCATATTCAACACTTGCGAAAGGTGTTAACTATTCTTCGTCAAGAACAGTTCTATGCAGCAACGAAGAAATGCGTGTTCATGATGCCAAGTGTTTTATTTCTGGGTTATGTCGTGTCCAAGGAAGGGATACAAGTAGACTAGAGTAAAGTAACCGCAATCGGAAATTGGCCACAGCCCAAAACTATAACAGAAGACAGAAGTTTCCATGGGTTAGCTTCATTTTATTGAAGATTTATACCACACTTTAGTAGTGTGATGACTCCTGTTACTGACTGTATGAAAGGAAAGCAGTTTTCATGGACGAAAGAGGCAGGATCTGCTTTTGAACAGATCAAGGAACTTTTAACCTCTGCACCGATTCTAGTGTTGCCAGATTTTCACTTACTATTTGAGTTACATACAGATGCATCCAAAGTTGGAATTGGAGGAGTGTTGAGTCAGAAGGGTCGTCCAATTGCCTATTTCAGTGAAAAACTTTCAGGGGCAAAGATGAGATACAATACTTATGATGTGGAATTTTATGCTATTGTGCAGGTTGTGAAGCATTGGAGACATTACTTATTCCATAAAGAATTTGTTTTATATACGGACCATGAAGCATTGAAACATCTACAAGGGCAGAATAAAATTGTAGCTAGGCATGCCTCGTTGATAGCTTATTTGCAACAATTTACCTTCGTCGTAAAGCACAAGTCTGGAGTAACTAATCGCGTTGCCGATGCATTGAGTCGGAGAGAGAATTTACTAACAACCATGCGAGTAGAGTTGATGGGTTTTGACTTACTTCCAGATTTTCTTACTTCAGATTCATATTTTTTCGAAATCCTAGACAAAATAAAGCAGGGAAACATGGATGGATATATGCTGGTTGAAGGTTTTCTATTCAAAGGAAATCAGTTGTGTATTCCAGATTGTAGTCTGTGAATGAAAATCATCAAAGAATTACATGAAGAAGGACACGTAGGCCGCGACCGTACTATGTAGTTGATCTCAAAGTCTTATTTTTGGCCGTCAATGAGGAAGGAGGTTGAAAAGTTCGTTCAGAGGTGCCATATTTGTCAAGTTTCAAAGGGGACCGCGACAAATGCAGATTTATATATGTCGTTGCCTATACCTACTAAACCATGGGTGGATGTTAGTATGGACTTTGTATTGGGATTGCCGAGAACGCAACGTGGCAATGATTCTATCTATGTGGTGGTTAATCGGTTTTCAAAAATGGTACATTTTATTGCATGCAAGAAGACTGCAGATGCAGTTAATGTCGCACAGTTATACTTCAGAGAGATCTATCGTCTTCATGGGTTGCCTGAATCTATTGTATCGGATAGAGACACTCGTTTTCTGAGTCATTTTTGGATGAGTCTATGGAGAATGGTCGGGACAAAGCTGAAATTTAGTAGTGATTATCATCCACCGACAGATGGACAGACAGAAGTTGTGAATAGATCCCTAGGTAATCTATTGAGATGCCTCGTAAATGACAATTTGAAGAGTTAGGATTCCAAGCTGTGTCAAGCTGAGTTTGCACACAACCATGCAGTTAATCGTAGCGCTGGGTTCAGTCCATACCAGGTCGTTTACTCAACAATCCCTAAGGGGCCATTAGATTTATCTATAGTACCACAGCAGAAAGGAGTGATCAAACGAGCTAGTGATTTTGTGAATGAATTGCAAGAGTGCCACAAGTTTGTGCAGGAACGATTGCTTAAGGCGAATGAGAAATATAAGCAATCCACAGATATTAAACGACGAAATGTTGAGTTCAAAGAAGGAGATTTTTTATATGCAGTATTAACTAAGGATCGATTTCCTATTGGTACTTACAACAAACTAGCTGCTAGAAATATTGGCCCTTTGGAAATCGTAAGGAAGATTAATGAGAATGCTTATCAGTTAAGATTGCCGGATCATATTCATACTGCAAACATTTTCAACGTCAAACACTTGATTCCATATCATGAGAATAAGCATGTCGAAGAAGAGGAAAGTGAAAATTCAGGGTCGAATTCTTTTCAACCAGGGGAGGATGATGCAGCGCATCATGATAAGCGGGCGGAACAAACTCGACATAGCGAGTTATGTCAATCGTATGCCAACCATCTTAGGTCGCCTGTCTTAGGTCGCCTGCCTTATGTCTCCTACCTTGAGTCGCCTGCCTTATAAGATAACGTTTCAAGAAATCAAGCCCGCATTTCTATAAGTCGCTCACTTATGCCGCATTTCTATAAGTCGCTCACTTATGCCGCATTTCTATAAGTCGTTCGTGTTAAGTCGCTCAAGTCGTTCCTGTTATGTCGCCTAAGTCGTTCCTGAAGCTGTGCTATCTTCTTAAGTCGCAAGTTCTTATGCCAATTTCTTATGTCGTATGATGTTAAGTCGTATGTCGTTAAGACGTATGATGTTGTAACTCGTATGTTGTTAAGTCGTATGATTTTGTAACTCGTATGATGTTAAGTCGTATGTCGTTAAGTCGTGAGTCGCATGTGTTGAGCCGCATGTGTGTGTAATTTCCTATAAATAGGGGTGTGTTGTCATTTGTAAAGATAGGTTGATTTTGAAAATAAAATTGTGTGTGAGCTTTGGCCACCATTGTTGGAAGTTGAGTGCGATCTCCTTCTTCTTTCCATCTTCGGGTTATTCATGAGCGAATCAACGAATTTGAAGCCAATTCTCGGCATCACTTACGAGTGATTAATGATCGAATTATAGATATTTCAACACGGCATTTTGCGCAACGGGTTGGAGATAGCTAGATTCCGGCACCATCATGATTAACGGAATTGAGCATTTATCGTTCTATCGGTTTATTTGACACGAAATCATCATTTCGTGAGGAAGATCCTAGATAGGTTGCGACAGTTTGGTATCTAAACTGTTCGAGCCTAGTCAAAGCTGCGTCAATATCTTTACCCCATATCAACCAGATCTGAAAAGGATTCTTTGACGTGGCCAGTCATCCTTTCGTGGAACTTTTTATTCATCCCACGAATAAATCTCTCATTTTTCTTCAAAGGAGTGTTGACCAATTCTGGTCCAAAATGTGACAATTCATTAAATCTGTTTAGATACTCTTCAAAGGATAAACCCCCTGCTTTAAATCCAGAAATTCCTGGTACATCCGAGAAATACCAGCAGATGGCATATAGCGCTTCTCGAATACTTCTTTAAATCTCTCCCATGTAAACTCGTCTTCTGGCTTATCAACGGTGACTGTTTCCCACTAAGCTAAAGCCTCATCTTGAAGCTGCCAGGAAGCTATGAGTCGCATCTGATCATCTTGCAACTTTAGGCCTCTAAAGATTCTTTCACATGTCCTAATCCATGCTTGAGGCTCAAAAATCGACTCCTTGCCGTTAAACGGCTTACCACCAAGTTTCGAGAAGTTCTTATATAAGTCAGCCAAATTCGGTTGATGTTGAATAGGTAAAGTTGCTTCTGCTATTGGGGGAACTTGACCAACAGTTGTGGCATTTCCTTGACCCCTAGCTCCTCTTCCCCTTCGTCCACTCATTCTTACTATATGTAATTAGTAAGAAAACTTGATTTGGATATACAGACAAAATATCTTAAAGAATATTAGTAGTTAAAAGACATAGACTAGGAAATTTAAGGTTTCGGGTTATACTCATTCTAGGGTATACTTCACCCTATCTCTAATGAGCCATCTAATGTGTTATACTCCATAGCTAAAGTTCTTACTCAACCTTTAGCTCTAATACCACTTGTCACGACCTGAAATCCAGCATTCGAAAATCGACACTAAATACCTTACTTGTATTCGACTGTCCGATATTCAAATGTCAAATTTCAGTTCGGTGGAGCTTATAACAACATTAGATGAATATAAAACAGCGAAAATATACTGAATATCATACATTAGATCACATATACAACATCATCATAATATCCAGTGCTACATCCGAGTATCATAATACATATGTTACAACTCCAAATAGAATCTCATAATAGAACAACAGGTGATCACATGCCAAAAAGTCTTCAAGGAAATAGAGTGATAGTGAATATCCAAACTAAGCACTTCGAGATCCAAAAGCTTCCAAAATATCTCCAAGGTAAAAAGTCTCCAAAATACTGCTAACCAGAACACGGAAACCTGCTACTAGGCTGCCGGTGTGAAAATAATGGGCACCCAGAGTTTAGGAAAGAAACAATAAACTCCGGGCCAGTCATGTGTAACAACCCGCATATTTATCGATTTTATATTTAAATATTTAATTTAAATATTTTATCGTTAGTCGGATTTTAGTCCGAAAAGCTACTTTTTGCATACTGTCAAATTAGGACTCGAGACCACTTCCATTGAGTTCAAAATGCCGTTTGCAATATTTTTAAGTATAAACTTTGATATGTTTGGAGTTAGTGGAAATTTTGCTACTTTTTCACTTTGGACTTTAGGTTGGGTTAGTCCAAACTATTAACTCAAGCTTCATTTCCCCCTTCTCTTCATTCCTTCATAATTCCTAATAACAAAAGCTTCATCAAAAGTGGTGGAAGAGAATGGGAAATAGAAATTCCAAGTCCAAGTTCATTTGCAAATCCAACATCTAACTCCAAATCCAACATCTAACTCCAAATCCAAAGAGAAGCCATTGATTCTAGCTTCTTGTGTTGAGATTTAAGTGTGGTTGATTCTTGCTTTGCTTTAAGCTTCTTCTTCATTGATTTGGGTGAAAAGGTGAGATTTTTATCTCACATTCTTGTCTATAACTATCTTGGATTGTTGGGTATGAATTCCTAAAACTTGTGCATGTGCATTTGCTTTTGGTTTGGACTGGATTTGGTGAAAATCCCAAATTTTCGTGTTTCTAGCATTTTCTGCACCTTAGGTCGCACGACCATGGAAAAATCTCAGCCTGCATATCGCTCGTTCGCCCTTAGGTCGTTCTGCCTGCATTTAGGTCGGTCATGAGTTAGGTCGCTCGGCTATGCTAGGTCGCTCGCACCCTTTAGCTCGTTGCACGCCTTTAGGTTGGCCTGCATTTAGGTCGTTCCTCCCCCAAAGGTCGCTGACACCATAGGTCGTTGCTCGGCCTTGTCTACCCCTTAAGTCGTTAGGTCGCTCGGCCTTGCTTAAGTCGTTAGGTCGCTCGGCCTTCACACCTGAGGTCGCTCGGCAATAGCTCGGCCTGTTTATCCTTAGGTCGTGAGTCTTTAGGTCGCTCGGCCCTTTTTCCTTTAGGTCGTTCGGCTACGTTAAGCCGTTACCTCCTTAAGTTGTTGCACCATGCTCCCTCCTTAAGTCGCTCGGCCTGTTTGCACACATTAGGTCACACCACTTAGGCCGTTAACTCCTTGGGTCGGCTGGGTTAGGTCGCGCCATGCTATGCTTAGGTTGATCCAATGCTTAGCTCGGTCATGATAGGCCGCTCGCCCCTGTTAAGTTGCACCACTGCTTTGTTCGACCGTGTTAGGTCGCTCACCTCCTTTAGGCCGCTTCCTCCTTCGGTCGCACCAATTGCCGCGTGCTAACTCCTTAGGTCGCGCCTTGTTAGGTCGCGTCTATTCCTTATGTTGAACTATGTTGTGTCACAGGGGTATTTCTACTTTGATGGATTTGGAACTGATTTCCTTAGATTTTATTCACGTCTTCGAATGTGAATTTTTGTGACTTAATTGTTTCTACAATCATTTTTGTGATTTTTCACTTCAAAAATATATAAAGGTTTCAATACTAGTAGTAAATATCAAAACCCTTTCTTCCAAATGATTTCAACACTATTTTATTTATAAAGCTTGTTTTCTCAAACCGTCTTGCTATCTACTAGTATATACAAACCTTTACCTCACTCGTATGAGAAATTGAATTAAACGGCTTAGTAAAACAAGTGGTATGAAGTGCTTGCGTTTGCTTCGTCGGTTAATTCTTGGACTTGTTCGATTGAACCTCTTGTGACAATTTTCTAGTGAAGATCTACAGTTTGTTCGTAAATATTTAAGTTAAGCAAGTGGTTATGGGACATGAAGCTAAACTCATATATTTACTAGCTTAGTGTAATTGACACTTCTTGATGATCGATGATGATCATTTTTGTGATCTAGACTAGCAATTGTGCGACGTCTCTTTGTCCGCGAGGGAGACTAAACCTCGTTTGTGTGATGTTTCGACTCACATATGTGGGGTAGCGACCCATGGTATTTGGACCGTTTTGTGGAGCTTCGGCTCAAAATTAATGGTTATCTACCATGGAATAGCGTTCCGTTTTGTGATACACGTGTTGGTGAGTTTTCATACTCCCGTTTTGTGATAGGCCTTCCCCCTTTTGTGATTTCTAGATTTCTTGTGATGATTTCTAGAATTTGTGCTTCACCAATTTTTGTGATTTTCGTTAATAAGTTTTATCAATTTTTGTGCATTGGTGAATTTGTGTGTCATTAACTTTTTGTGAATAAAAATATAAGGAGTTTGACATTCCTTTTAATCTTTGAGAAGATTCTTGTGATACTGATTAATCTCTTGTTGATTTTCATTTACATACTTATCACCGTATGTCATTATGGTTATTATACGTTTATGCCATATCTTTTATCCTATATCATTTCATCTGATATTTATAGCTAGATTGATCCGTTTATTATTTTCTTATTAAATAATACTCGGGTTAGACCGAGATGTTACAGGTGCTTCTGCTTGACTTCTCACCTGGGATTTATTATACTGACTTTTGGCTAACTACTTAGATTAGTAGTTTTTGTTGTATACATTTGAGATATAGACTCCATGATTTATACTTATTCTTTTGTGTAGCACTTGTTGCTATTCTTTTGTGTTATTGTGGTCTTTCAGACCACTACTATGATGTACACTTTTATGTGTTATATATTCATATCTTTTTCCGCCTTTGTGATATGGATGTCTGTGACTGATTTGTGTTATGTTTTTTTTCTATATTTTCTTCCGAAGATTATATATAGCCACTGTGTAGTAGCTTTGAGTTTGTATCGATATGTCGGATTTCCTCCTTAAATAAAATGCATGTTATACTATCTGACATATCGGCGCTCGCACAAAGCAATTACATGGATGGTCGCTCCTCAACAGCCTTATTCTCCGTGCTAGTTGACAGCATTACACCGTAGTGTTCTTGGCTAGCGTGAGTATAGAGATGGGGCGTCACAGCTTGGTATCAGAGCCAAACTTCAGAACAATTTAGAATAATATAACAAGGATCATCGTCCTAAGTCCATCTTAGGAGTCGTGCCTTAGGATTTAGTTCGTGTCTTCGTACCGTTCTATCCTATTTTCTTTATGATTCCTTGTTTCACCTATCAAGAATGTTTGATATTTACTTGGTGAATAACCTTTTTCTTCTTCCTCTGCTTTCTTTCTTAAGGAAGAGAAATGGTTAGACCAGGCCGTCCCAGCGCCGGTCAATCTAGTGCTGCTCCCCAAGATG
The DNA here is from genome assembly GCA_030765085.1 of Allium cepa. NCBI lineage: Eukaryota > Viridiplantae > Streptophyta > Magnoliopsida > Asparagales > Amaryllidaceae > Allium > Allium cepa. Next base: position 213,649,137 of record CM060934.1, read on the forward strand.
GAGTTTTCATGACTGCCTAGCAGCTTCTTGATCTAGTAAAGAATGCTCAGGTAGCTAGTACTAATCTGGAACCTACTCACCCAAAGTCTGGATTTGCACGCTTGTGCAACGATTATACCAACTTGGGTGGGAAGCCATTCAAAGGTTCTGAAACTATTATTGAAGTCCAGGCTTGGCTAAGAACATGCGATCGAATCTTTTCTCGCATGAACCTAATTGATCTTCACCGATTTCAGGTAGCCTATAGTATGCTCCAAGAAAGAGCATTGGACTGGTACGAACTTCTAGTTTCTAAAATTAATGAGGCGGATCTAACCTGGGAGCAATTTCGGGGACGCTTTGAATTAAAATTTGTGCCAGAAGCTGAGAAAGTGACATTGGCTCGACGTTTCATAGACCTTGTTCAAGGTGAATCCTCCGTGACAGATTACGTCGCAGCCTTCGAGTCGCTTTCTAAATACAGGGTCGAATACATAAACATCCCATTAAAGAAGAACCAAACATTTGTCCATGGCTTAAACAAAAATCTCAAGAAGCCATTACTTCTAAAATTAGAAGTTTCTTTTGACCAACTCATTGATATCGCTCTTCGTCTTGAAGAGGTGGATAGGGAAAGCGATGTTGAAGTTGTGGGTTCCAAACCAAACTTCAACAACAAGAAAAGGCCTAATAAGTCCAAAGGCCCTTATCCCAATAAAAAGGGGAAACAAGCAACTCCTGCTGCAAAGACTTCTTCCTCTAGTAGTGGGCAACGCTTCAACTGTGGTTCCAAGGACCATTTTGCAAACAAGTGTTCAAATCCCCGATCTTGTCGCTATTGTAAAAGCCCGAATCATTATATACATGTATGCCCCAAACTTCAAGGCAAGAAGGAGGAAAGTTAAACGTTGCTCAAGCCCCTGGCAACACATCTCGTGCTCAAGGTATATCTCATTCTATCCTTGATGGTATTATTATATTTCATGATCAACCTATTAGAGTTCTTTTTATACGGGTGAGTCCCACTTTTTTATTTCAAAAGAACTTGTTGATACTTTTTCTTTAAGTGTTGTTGCTTTAATGACTTCTTTGAAAATTGCGAATCCAGTTGGTGGATCCGCAACTCTTAGTTTGCGTTGTAGAGATGTGGAGATTATTTTATGTGATTTTTCTTTCCTAGCCGATTTGCATGTCATGCGTTATTTAGGTTTTGGAATGATTTTGGGAATGGATTAGCCTAACCGTTATGAAGCCCATATCCTATGTCTTGAGCGGACTATTCATCTTCGACATCCGCAATCTGTAAAACAGATTTCAATTATTCTTAAAGATTCAGATTCCACTTTGGCTGCATCTTTATATTCTTTAATTCCTTGTGATGATGATAATGATGACGAGGAAGATGTCATTTCTCTTATTCACGTCGTTCGTGAATTTTTCGACATATTTGAGTCCATTTTAGGACTACCACCTAAGCGAGCAATTGAGTTCAAAATTAGTCTCACCCCTGGAGCTCAACCTATTACTCGTCCTTCTTATCGCATGTCCAATAAGGAAAATGAAGAGATGCGCAAGCAATTATCCGAATTGGAGACGAAGCAATTTATTCGCTCTAGTTCCTCGCCTTGGGGATCTTCGGCAATTTTCGTGAAGAAATCCGATGGTACACTTAGGCTTTGCGTTGACTATCGCAAGCTTAATGATCTTACTATTAAAAATAAATATCCTTTACCTCGAATTGACGATCTATTCGATCAGCTTAGTGGTGCTAGAGTCTTTTCACAATTGGACTTGGCTACCGATTTTCATCAGCTTCGTATCGCAGAGGATAGCATTCCTTTGACATCGTTCCATACTCGTTATGGATCTTATGAATGGCTGGTTATGCCATTTGATTTAACGAATGCTCCGGCTTATTTCGTTGACCTTATGAATTGAGTTTTCAAAGATTTCCTCGATCGTTTTGTTCTCATCTTTATTGATGATATTATTGTGTATTCAAAAACCGAGGAGGAGCATGAAAAGCATCTTCGGATTGTATTGGAAACTCTTAGGAGTAATCAATTAAAAGCAAAATTTTCCAAATGCCACTTTTGGCAATCTAGTGTGAAGTTTCTCGGTCATATTATTTCTGAATCCGGAATTTCCGTGGATCCTTCAAAGGTTGAAGCGATTCAAGATTAGAAGAGACCGGAGAGTGTGACGGAGATTCGTAGTTTTCTTGGATTGGCGGGTTATTACCGTCGTTTTATCAAAGACTTTTCTAAAATTGTCGTGCCTCTCACTAGCTTAACAAAGAAATGTGTTAAATACATTTGGTTGGACAAATGTGAAGCTTCTTTCCAGAAATTAAAAGAACTCCTTTCCGATGCTCCTATTCTTGTGATTCCCGATGGAAACCAAGATTTTATTGTCTATACCAATGCTAGTCGCATTGGTTTGGGTGCCGTTCTTATGCAAAAAGAACGTGTTATTGCTTATGCTTCTAGGCAATTGAATCCAGTTGAGACTAGATATGCCACTCATGATTTAGAACTCGCGGTTATCGTTTTCACCCTTCGTATTTGGCGCCATTATCTTTTGGGAGAAAAGTTTATGCTCTACACCGATCATAAGTCTTTGAAATATTTATTTTCTCAAAAGGAACTTAACTTGCATCAACAGCGTTGGCTCGAATTCCTTGCACCTTATGATCTTGATATCCTTTATACTCCCGGAAAGGGAAATCGTGTTGTCGATGCACTTAGTCGCAAGCAACAAACGGTTGTTTCCATGATGATATCCGAATGGAATGATCTCGAGGTTTTATCCACTTGTGAGATTCGAGATCGTGTTTTCGATTTATGTTCATCTCTTGTTTTATGTAGCCTTGAGGCTCATCCTTCTCTTTTAGACCGCATTCTTGAAGCTCAAAGACTAGATCATGAATTGGCTCTTCTTGGCCAAAATGTTAAGAATAAAATTAATATTGAAGGTTTGAAAGACTTTGATATAGATTCTCGTGGCGGCATTCGAAAATTTGGTAGGCTTATCGTACCAAATATTAGTGATCTTCGTAAAGATATTTTAGAAGATTCTCATCGTTCTAAATTTACCATTCATCCCGGTAGTAGTAAAATGTACGCGGATATGAAGCGACTTTATTATTGGGAGGGAATGAAATCTGATATTGCTAACTTTGTTAAGTGTTGCATGACTTGCCAACTTGTCAAGGCCGAACATCAAAGGCCCGGTGGGTTATTGCAACCTTTAGAAATTCCAATTTTGAAGTGGGACCAAATTTCCATGGATTTTATAGATGGCCTTCCCCGTTTTCGTTCGGATCATGATAGCTTATGGGTGATAGTCGATAGACTTACTAAATCCGCCCATTTTATTCTCATTCGGTCTAACCGAACCGTTCCTCTTTTGGCCAAACTCTTTATCAAAGAAATTGTTAAATTGCATGGTTTTCCTACTTCTATTGTTAGCGATCGCAATCCATTGTTTACTAGTGGATTTTGGAAGAGTCTTCAAAAAGCTTCGGGAACGGAGCTTAATTTTAGCACCGCTTATCACCCCTAGTCCGATGGACAAACCGAGCGTGTGAATCAAACTGTTGAAGATCTTCTTCGTGCATGTGTTCTTGATTTTGGTGGAAGTTGGGAAGCTCATATTTCACTCGTTGAATTTTCCTATAATAATAGCTTCCAATCTAGTATTGGTATGGCACCTTTCGAAGCACTCTATGGAAGGCCATGCCGATCTCCTTCTTGTTGGCTTGAGGCCGGTGAGAAGCTGGTTTTAGGTCCAGATTTTATTTGTGATTCCACAGAAAAGATAGACCTTATTCGTCATAGGATGAAAGAAGCCCAGAGTAGACAAAAGTCCTATGCCGATAACCGAAGAAGGAAGTAAGAATTTTCTGTGAGAGATTCTGTGTTTATTCATGTTTCACCTATGAAGGGTGTTGTGCGTTTCAATCGATCTGGAAAGTTAGCACCTCGATATATTGGTCCATTTCCTATCACCGAACGCAATGGTTCTATGGCTTATCGCCTTTTATTACCGGCTCAATTTTCTGCTATTCATGACGTGTTTCACGTTTCTTAATTACGGAAGTGCCTTCGAGATTCCGATTCTATTCTTGAGCCCGAAGTCGTGGAAGAAATTGAAGTTTCGCCTAATTTAACTTATAAGCAACATCCTATTCGTATTATTGCTTCGGAGGTCAAACGACTTCAAAATAAAGATGTTCCGCTTGTTAAAGTTCAATGGTCCTCAAATCCTAAGGATTGTTCTTGGAAATCTAGAGAATTCATCGAGCGAACACATCCAGACTTACTTTCTCATGCTCTTTGAGGTGAACTTCTTATTTTAAATTTCTTTTATGTTGAATATGCTTTCATGGTTGTTACTATATATTTTCTTCTTAAAAATTGCGAGGACGCAATTTCTTTAAGGAGGGGAGCCTGTAACAACCCACGTATTTATCGATTTTATATTTAAATATTTTATCGTTAGTCGGATTTTAGTCCGAAAAGCTACTTTTTGCATACGGTCAAATTAGGACTCGATACCACTTCCATTGAGTTCAAAACACCGTTTGCAATCTTTTTAAGTATAAACTTTGATATGTTTGGAGTTAGTAGAAATTTTGCAACTTTTTCACTTTGGACTTTGGGTTGGGTTAGTCCAAACTATTAACTCAAGCTTCATTTCCCCCTTCTCTTCATTCCTTCATAATTCCTAATAACAAAAGCTTCATCAAAAATGGAGGAAGAGAATGGAAAATAGAAATTCCATGTCCAAGTACATTTGCAAATCCAACATCTAACTCCAAATCCAAAGAGAAGCAATTGATTCAAGCTTCTTGTGTTGAGATTGAAGTGTGGTTGATTCTTGCTTTTCTTTAAGCTTCTTCTTCATTGATTTGGGTGAAAAGGTGAGATTTTTATCTCACATTCTTGTCTATAACTATCTTGCATTGTTGGGTATGAATTTCTAACACTTGTGCATGTGCATTTGCTTTTGGTTTGGATTGAATTTGGTGAAAATCCCAAATTTTCGTGTTTCTAGCATTTTCTGCACCTTAGGTCGCACGGCCATGGAAAAGTCTCGGCCTGCATATCGCTCGTTCGCCCTTAGGTCGTTCTGCCTGCATTTAGGTCGGCCATGAGTTAGGTCGCTTGGCTATGCTAGGTCGCTCACACCCTTTAGCTCGTTGCACTCCTTTAGGTCGGCCTGCATTTAGGTCGTTCCTCCCCCAAAGGTCATTGACACCATAGGTCGTTGCTCGGCTTTACCTACCCTTAAGTCGTTAGGTCGCTCGGCCTTCACACCTTAGGTCGCTCGGCAATAGCTCAACCTGTTTATCCTTAGGTCGCGAGTCTTTAGGCCGCTCGGCCCTTTTTCCTTTAGGTCGTTCGGCTACGTTAAGCCGTTACCTCCTTAAGTTGTTGCACCATGCTCCCTGCTTAAGTCGCTCGGCCTGTTTGCACACATTAGGTCGCACCACTTAGGCCGTTAACTCCTTGGGTCGGCCGTGTTAGGTCGCGCCATGTTATGCTTAGGTCGATCTAATGCTTAGCTCGGCCATAATAGGTCGCTCGCCCCTGTTAAGTTGCACCACTGCTTAGTTCGACCGTGTTAGGTCGCTCACCTCCTTTAGGCCGCTTCCTCCTTCGGTCGCACCAATTGTCGCGTGCTAACTCCTTAGGTCGCGCCTTGTTAGGTCGCGCCTATTCCTTATGTTGAATTATGTTGTGTCGCAGGGGTATTTCTACTTTGATGGATTTGGAACTGATTTTCTTGGATTTTGTTCACGTCTTCGGATGTGAATTTTTGTGACTTAATTGTTTCTACAATCATTTTTGTGATTTGCCACTTTAAAAATATAAAGGTTTCAAGACTAGTAGTAAATATCAAAACCCTTTCTTCCAAATGATTTCAACACTATTTTATTTATAAAGGTCGTTTTCTCAAACCGTCTTCCTACCTACAAGTATATACAAACCTTTACCTCACTCGTATGAGAAATTGAATTAAACGGCTTAGTAAAACAAGTGGTATGAAACGCTTGCGTTTGCTTCGTCGGTTAATTCTTGGACTTGTTCGATTGAACCTCTTGTGACAATTTTCCAGTGAAGATCTACAGTTTGTTCGTAAATATTTAAGTTAAGCAAGTGGTTATGGGACATGAAGCTAAACTCATATATTTACTAGTTTAGTGTAATTGACACTTCTTGATGATCGATGGCGATCATTTTTGTGATTTAGACTAGCAATTGTGCGATGTCTCTTTGTCTGCGAGGGAGACTAAACCCCGTTTGTGTGATGTTTCGACTCACATATGTGGGGTAGCGACCCATGGTCTTCGGGCCATTTTGTGGAGCTTTGGCTCAAAATTAATGGTTAGCTACCATGGAATAGCGTTCCGTTTTGTGATACACATGTTGGTGAGTTTTCATACTCCTGTTTTGTGATAGGCCTTCCCCCTTTTGTGATATCTGGATTTCTTGTGATGATTTCTAGAATTTGTGCTTCAACAATTTTCGTGATTTTCAATGATAAGTTTTATCAATTTTTGTGCATTGGTGAATTTGTGTGTCATTAACTTTTTGTGAATAAAAATATAAGGAGTTTGACATTCCTTTTGATCTTTGAGAAGATTCTTGTGATATTGATTAATCTCTTGTTGATTTTCATTTACATACTTATCACCGTATGTCATTATGGTTATTATACGTTTATGCCATATATTTTATCCTATATCATTTCATATGATATTTATAGCTAGACCGATCCGTTTATTATTTTCTTATTAAATAATACTTGGGTCAGACCGAGATGTTACAGGTGCTTCTGCATGACTTCTCACCTGAGATTTATTACACTGACTTTAGGCTAACTACTTAGATTGGTAGTTTTTGTTGTATACATTTGAGATATAGACTCCATGATGTATACTTATTCTTTTGTGTAGCACTTGTTGCTATTCTTTTGCGTTATTGTGGATCTTTCAGACCACTACTCTGATGTACGCTTTTATGTGTTATATATTCATATCTTTTTCTGCCTTTGTGATATGGATGTCTGTGACTGATTTGTGTTATGTTTATTTCTATATTTGCTTCCGAAGATTATATATAGCCACTGTGTAGTAGCTTTGAGTTTGTATCGGTATGTCGGATTTCCTCCTTAAATAAAATGCATGTTATACTATCTGACATATCGGCGCTCGCACAAAACAATTACACAGATGGTCGCTCCTCAACAGCCTTATTCTCCGTGCTAGTCGACAGCATTACACCGTAGTGTTCTTGGCTAGCGTGGGTATAGAGGTGGGGCGTCACATCATGGGACTGGTATGAGTAAACAAAAACAATTGTTTAAAATAACACAGTTCAAAGAGAAATGCGATATGCTTTTTTGGAAAATGAAACTACCATAAGACCTCCCACCACACACACAATGCAATCGCAGACTTGGAGGAGATTTCTTCTTATGATAGTCAAATATGCTTAATACGAGAATTTTATTATTATTATTAGTGCATAGTGTGAAAATCATTTCAAAAAGTATAATATTAATCCTAGCCAGCATAGACATTCCGAACTATGCCTACTATAGCTACCATCTAAACAATGGTGACCACCATAAGTAAATGGCAGGTTCTACAACTTAAACCGTACAGAGTTCGTATTGGGAATTAGATTTCCAACAAATGGTCAGGCTAAGGAACTTCCCACTGCCACATGGGTACGCCTCTGGAGGGACATCCCGAGAACTTAACCAGCTCTCTGCCAACACAAGGCCGGGTTACCTCTATAATTAGGTAACTACTACACGAATATGCCACCCCCCGGTCCTTTGGGACCTTTATCCGAGGGCCCTCGACCACAATGCAACAATCACACAGAAATGAGATTGGAGCAACCATATAGGTTAAATACCAAGGCTCCATACCTGATACCACCCTTTTCCAGAAGGAAATGACATACCCCAAAGGGAGCGACCCTCATAACCTTGCCGCATCTTTCCTGTTTTGACTATTTCCGGTTCGTGAGGTCCGATGAGGTCTCATCCACAAAGCTACGCTTTTACACAAAGCTATGCTTTGATCACCATTGATCAACAAATGATCATCACACAGCAGCACTCAGCATGCCACGCTACCAAATCGGGAGTATATCGCTAATAACCTTCAACTACGTGACCTCTGAGCTCGTATGTCTCATAGAAGGGTTTTAAAGCTAAGAGAATAAATTCTCCGCCACCAAACAGAATTGTATTTGAAAGAAATCAGCTTTATATCTCAAAGTGTAGTGTCAGACACACGACCATACAAGTCTGTTCTGGGTTCGAACAGAACCAAAGGCACTTTCAAAGAAGCCCTTGCAATCCGGGTATTTACAATCCCAGTCGGACTCCCCATCACATACGAAGGTCTCTATACCGGAGCAACTCAGTGTAAAGACAATCGATAGGTTATCCTATCGTTTTCAAAAATACCCGGTCTTCAACACCGGTCTTCAAATGCTACCCATTACGTCGTATCACTATTCGGAATGGGTTATATGACACAAAGGTCCTCTCTCGGCTAAACCGAATAGTGGGCGCAAAATTTTAAAACACGTGGGCATATCAATCACAAAGATTTATATTCAGAGTTCGATGTGGGATTCGGATAACCAACTGGAATCCGACTCCCTGTCGCATCGAGGTTTAAACGCCGTTTTATGGAAAAAAGGGTTTTCACATATACACTAGAACAAATCACAAATCACAGTTCAACACAAAGCAATTCGCATAATGATCACAATCACAAATGAAAATGTCCATCCAGTACACAATATTCGACGATAGCCAATTATCTTGAATTTAGGTGAATGTGATTTAATTAAATTCATCACATAATTATTTTTATTAATTAATTTAAATCAATGATTTAATTTTCCTTACTGACAAATTAATTAAATCTCAATTAATTTTATTAATTAATTATTATATAATTAACTATCTTAATTAACTACCACTTATGAATTAATTAACTTAAATTATCAAATTAACCATTCTTGATCACATCTTAGTTAAACACTTAAAACAAATACTCAATTTAATTTATCAACCATTAATTGCTTCATTAATATTCAAAATTTGTTTAAGGTGATAACTTCAAAACTTTTTTTTCCAAGCTGGAGGGTTTGAAACAGTACTCGAGTAAAACCCTACGTCTACTCGGGTTGAAGCTCACGTGCCTTCCCCTATTTCTCGAGTCTCTCTTCTCCTCATACCTTCTTCTTCCCTCTTTTTTTTCCAGTTAAGTTTAAATCTAAACTTAAGTTTAAACTGAATAGCAGATAGATAAACCCACACACTCGCGTTCCAGATCGAAGTAAACCCCCAGCCTTCTCGAGTAACGACTCGAGGTAATCCACCCACCAACAACACTGACACATGACACACACTGTACACGTGCATGGCGCCTCGCCGTAGCTCCGGCGAACTCCACGACCATCGACAAGTCACAAAACCTCCAAAATACTCGAAATCCAAATCCGACTCGACCTCAAAAATATCAAATCGAAAAATAGCACTCTTGCCAGAACCTGAAGCTCAAACCAACGCACAAAACCGCCTCGCCGCCGCCACTCAAGCCACCGGAGACACCCAAACTTCGTCCACGCCACGACAACACACCATTCTTCCATCCTCCAGAGTCCTGCGCAACTCGATCACGCAGAGTAGACGAACACGCCTCGCTTCGGACATGACCAAAAACTTGAAACAAAACCCTAGAATGATCTCGTCCTTTAATTTATGCAGTGGAAAAATTATCTGATAATTTTCTCAGAATCAATGATGTTTATACTTCCTTCAATCCAAATTTCAACATTGTAAATTGATTCGATTGTCTGGAAATGAGAAAAAGGCAAGTTTTGTTCGATTACAAACTGCTCTTGGAATACTGAACTAAAAATCTTCATTTTAGTTTTAAAAATCATAACTTGCAATAAGAATTTAAGCTGTGAACTTGAATTAGCTTTTCATAACAATTGAATTTATCAAAGTATTATTTGATTACCTGTAAACAAGGTTTCCAATAGTAATATTTCACTAATATGTTTTAATCAGCTTTGAAAAATCTTGTTTGAGGTTTAAACATCTTGTTTGATTACGACTAAAAGCTTCACAATGATTTGATGAGAATAAATATGTAACCTGTAACAACTAAAAGAGAAGTATAGAGCAACACAAAATTATATTCAAGCTGAAGTATATACAAACCATATTATCAATGAATTCTAAATTGTTTTTATTTAACTTAAACCTTTAAAAATCCTTGTTTACTCACATGAAAGACTTACGAACAGAGAGCACTTTTCCTTTTGAAAACCTGCAGTTCAAACTGCCTTTAACCCTGTGTTGTTGATGATGAAGGAATCTGAGTTTATAAGAATGGTGATGTTTATTTTTTTTCTTTTTTTCTTTTTCTTTTCTAGGTTTGCTAAGTTAATAAACGAACTGATGAACTAACTTGATATATAAAGGAAGTGTACAGGTTTTAGTAGAACACCGAAGCAAGATTTTTAGTTGTACTTTGTAAATTATTTGTATACTTTTAATCAGAGATTTTTCTTTCTTGCTATTTCGAATGACTTGTTTATGTGCTAAGATTGAAAGCATTAAATGCCTATGTCCTTCATGTATCATACTTGTCCCCTTGTTCTCCATGTTCATAGATTTTTTTACGATTATATTTTTTTCTTTTATTCTTACCTGGTTTGTTTTCGTACTTATTCTATTGGATTTTGTATATAGATATTTTGTTTTATTATCTTCTTGCTTGCATAACTCACATACATACATTTTGTCTAGTTTTACTTTTCCTTTGTGCTTAATATAAAAATTATTATAGTTGTTTTTATATGTCTATCTTATGTTGCTTCACACAATTACCATTTAAATATTTATTTTCATATATATATATATATCCTTTTCTATTTTAAGCTTATATATTTATTATACTTACGTAAATTTCATAGTTTATAGTGTTGATATATATATATATATATATTATTCTGTAAGTATAATTTGTTTATATTTTATTTTACTTCGTATATTGATTTCTATTTTTAACTCAAAATTTAAATTCAATGTATATATACGTATAATTTCAAATCTTCTCATATATGCTCTTATACATATATATATTCATATATATATATATATATAAGATTTTAAAACCAAATGATTTAAACTGAAGTTTTATTCATTTAAATCAACATATATTTTATTTGTTTTAAACTTTTCTAAATTTCAAAAATTCAAATAAGTCACTAAATTCAAATTAGTAAATTCTGGGATGTTACAACTTAGCTGCGTAATGACCCTTAGTATAACTCCTGTAGCATGTGACATTATCATAAGGCTCTGGTCCAGCCTTTTCCTTAACCCGTTTCTTGTATTCCAGTATTGCTTCTTCTTGTTCCTTACGTGCAGCTGCTCTCCGCTCCTTATGTGTTGCCTTCTATTCTTCACTCTTAGCCATCACTTACTCTTGGATTGGATTCTAATGGGACATCCTAACCTATTATTTAGACTTCCATTAGTCGAATTTTCAGCTTTTATTCTTATTTTCTGAATACATATATATTAATGCAAAAATCTAGTTCATATTAATTTTCCAAAATTCGAAATCCGTTTTATTTCGAATCAACTTTGATATTATGTATATCCACACATATATACATATTTATTCCTTTACACACTAAGTCATGCTTTCAATTTTAAACCATTCTTGGTTTTCAATTCGAAACAATTTCCTTCGAAATTTCCAAAACAACTCTTGTTTTGAAACAGGATTCTAAACACTATTACTTATTATTTTCTTTAACCCCTTTAAAACAATTTCAAAATTCTTTTGGCTTAGATTTAAAGCTTCAAAATTTAAATCCATTTTTAATTTATAAGTCACATTTATACATTTAACATGTACAATTTTACTTCCTTAAAACATTTCACTTTGCTCTATCATTATTTATTTTAAAATAAACATCCTTTATTAAGATATAATTTCCAGTTTATGATAATTATCATATCAAGAAATCAAACACACCATACATTCCATCATAATTCACTATAAAATATAACAAGGGTAACTTATTTGAAACACTTTGAAAATTCTTTTGAATTTTCCAAGATTTAATTTTAGGGTTTGGATCCATTTTTAGCTTAATTTACTTGTATAATTAATCCTTTACCCAAGTTTTCTATTAATATGTGTGTTTTACTTAGCTCTCATTTAACTTTAATAACAATAACCAATAGCCTTAATATACTCTAAAAAAATTTAAATTTTATTTCTTTGTATATCGAAATATAACCTTATATAAAAATCATTTTAAATCGTTTTTAAATCATTTTATAAGAAAATAACAAGTAGGCCCTCATATATAATACACTCAACTCATTCTAGGGTACTACTAACCATATCTCTGATGAGTAATCCCCAATAGAGCCTAGGTTCTCGCTTAACCTTCAGCTCTGATACCAAATGTAACGGGCCACAAGATTTTCGACCCCGAAAATAGACACTACTACGTCCACTAAATAAAGTGTCGAGCAATCGAGTGCCGAAAACCCCAGACTATTAGGGTTAAGAAGAAAAAGAGATAGAAAAAAAAAGAAAACACAGCACAGAATCTCATAATCGCAGCGGAAAAATAATAATATACAAATAGCGGCATTTTATACAAAGAAAAACTGTCACCGTCAATATACATACAAGATATCAGAGTGCAACCAATCTGGACAGTTATAATAACTTGTCCTCAACTACTGCCTATACAGTACATAATACATAGCAGAAAATGATCAATACCTCTCTTCTATCCAACTCGTCTTCTGGGCTCCAGAACGTCCTAACCTGAAAATCTGTAATATTCGGTCTGACCCGAGCATTACGATAAAGTAACACCCGAGTCAGGCTGGAAACCAGTGTGATTATACCCATTTAAAATGAAATATTTAAGTTGTAGAAATCCTTTGAAACCCAGGTAGCTCGTATAGCATGATAAGTTTTTGTTCGATTACAACGAAACACTTATACCGAAACCCAGTGGTATTGCAAAAATGTCTAGGTGCAGATTACTTACTTACAATAGTCAATTTTGTGAAATTAACCCAATTCCAGCCTATTAAACTTTATAATAAAACCCATAAAGATTTGTAGTGACTTATTAAATCGAAGGGGCCCTGGATAACGCTGATATCCGATCCCGGCCTCTTTGCATCTAAGTGACAGATTTTAAAAGGGGTAAATTGTTTAAATTAACAAATTTATTATTTAGGGTGACGGCATTCAAATATGGGGATTTATCACAGATCTTTACTTCAAATAAAACGTATTATTACTATTTTAAAATTTGAAAATAAATATCCAAAAGAATTTGATGCAGCGCATTCCATACCAAGAAACCGCGAAGCCAAGAAAGGAATCGGGGACGAACGACTTACCTTGAGTCGCGGCGAAACCCTAGGTCGCAAGGTCGAATCCGCCTCAGGTCGCGAGCGACCTACCAAATTCCTAATTCGCGCCACCATATGTCACGAGCTCCAAAGTCCTAAGTCACGCTCCACCGCCTAGGTCGCTCCGCCATTCCAGATCGCGAGCATCCCTAGATCGCGAATTGCGTACGTCGCTTTCCAATTAAAGTCGCTCAAGCTATGTCGCAGATTCCAGTCAGTCGCGTTAAATCTTAAGTCGCTGCTGAAGTTCTTAGGTCGCGAACGACCTTACTTAGGTTTATCTGAAGCTTAGGTCGCTATGATCTTAGGTCGTAAGTCAGTGTATTGTAATGAACTGATAGGTCGTTGGTGATGTTGTTCTGTTTTGTAATTGTTAAGTCGCGTACTGTAATATGTTGTATGTACTTACGTTGTTATGTTGATAAGTTTTGTATTGTTAGGTCGCGCATGACTGTAAGTCGCGTACCTATATTGTGTTGAATGTTGTTAGTTCGTTTTCGACCTTTGTTAGGTCGGTTGGTCAGTGTGAGTTGTAGCCTATAAATAGACATGTTGGGTCATTTGTACGGGTTGTTGAATTTTGAAAAAAATTTGGTTTGTGCTTTGTGCCTCCATTTAAATTGGTAGTTGAGTGCTATCTCCTGTCTCCACTTTCGGTATTCGAGTGCGCTCGAATCAACGATTGTTGAAGCCAATTCATGGAATCAAGTGCGCTTGATCAATGTTCAAAGAATTGAAGATCTTCTCTCACGGTATCGTGCGCGATCAACGTGTCAAAGATTGCTAAAGTCCGGTATCTTCGTGATCAACAGATTTGGGCCTTTCGGTATTCTTAAATTCATCGATTTATCATCGATTCACCGATTATTTCCGCTAATCGTGTGAGATCTTGGACGGATTCGATTTACATCATCGAATTCGCTTCCCACGCTGTGTCAGTTTGGTATCAGAGCTTGATTGCAAGAAGTTTGCATCATTTGGAGAATTGGGTTTCTAGAATTTGTAGTTTGGAGATCAGATTTGCAATTGTTGAGATGTTTGGTGTTCATCGTGTTCATCGTGAAGTTGCAACAAGTTGGGAGTTTCGATCCATATCATTTGGATCAAAGATCGGAAAGTGTTTGAATTTTATTGAATTTGTTGAAGTTCAATCATGCCACCGAGACGAGCTCAACGTCATCGCAATATTAATGCTTTGTATGGAAGAGAAGAGGCCGATGAAATGGAGTAACGAATCAACGAGAGTTTCACTAAGAAGTTGAATGAAGGGATTGGTCAATTAGAGAGAATGATGCTTGAAATGAATCAAAGTAGAAGAAGGGTTTCACCTGAATCGAGTCATGGGGGAAACAGAGTTTCACCATAGTCAGATCGGGAGAGAAGAGGAGATCATGATCGTAGGAATGTTGACGATCGTGATGGGAATGTTGATGAACAAAATCGAAGAGATGTGGATTATCGTGATCAGAGGAATGTAGATCGAAGAAATGGTGGTGGTAGAGATATTGGTGGTCATGATTGACAACGATATGTGTCAGATTTTGATGAGGAGTTTGATGGTGATAGAGGAAGTGTTCATTACCGAGATCGAGGTCAAGTGTGGAGTCGAGCTAGAGAATATGAAGATGACCGTAGATGGGAATCGGGAATGAAAATGGATATTCCGGAATTCAATGGTGGTATGGTTGCAGAAGAATTTTTGGATTGGGTTTCAAATGTTGAGGAAATTTTTGACTTCAAAGAAGTTCCCAAGAATCGCAGAGTTAAGTTGGTTGCTACGAGATTGAGAGGGAGAGCTATGGCATGGTGGCAGCAGACTAAACTTACACGAGAGAGAATGGGGAAGTCAAAGATTGTTTCATGGGAGAAGATGAAGTTAACGAAAGCTACTTTCTTACCTTACAATTATCAATCTCTTATGTATCAACGCTTACAAAATCTAAGGCAGGGGACAAAGACTGTTAATGATTATGCTGATGAGTTTTATCAACTGATTGCTCGAAATGACATCGTGGAGACGTAAGAACAGTTGACCGCTAGATTTGTTGGGGGGTTGAGGATCCAGATCCAGGACATGGTAAATATGTTTGACCCTAGATCTGTGGCTGAAGCGCACCAGAAAGCGTTGGCTTGGGAGAAACAGGGAAGACGAGGAGGTGGTGTGTTTACAAATTCTAACAATCAAGTGAAGGAAGCTAGTAGCAATGCTAACGTTTCCAAGGCTGTCAGTAAACCAGTTGTGAATGAGGTTGCGAAGGCAAAAGTCAATAGTAGTATCAAATGCTTTAATTGTTAAGAGTTTGGCCACAAGATCAATGAATGTCTAAAGCCGAAGAAGCGGGCAATGATTGCTGAGATTGAAGATGAGGACGTTGATGAAGGTCATTCTAGTCCAGTTGAAGAGGATGAACAGGATATCGCATCGGGAGATGAAGGATGTAATCTAATGTTGAGGAGATCATGTTTGACACCGAAACAGGAAGAAGAGGCTAGTTGGTTGAGGAGTAATATCTTTCAATCTAAATGCACTATACTGGGGAAGGTTTGTAAATTTGTGATTGACGCGGGAAGTTGTGACAATATCATTTCTACCAAAGCTGTGAGAAAGTTGAAGTTGAAAACTAAGAAGCATCCAAATCCTTACAAGTTAGCGTGGTTGAGAAAAGGAGGAGAGGTGAAGGTGGACAGGCGAGTTCATGTTCCATTTTCTATTGGGAAGAAGTATAAAGACAAGATCTGGTGTGACGTGGTGGAGATGGATGTTTGTCACTTGATTTTAGGAAGACCATGGCAGTATGACTGAGCAGTGCAACATGATGGTCGAACCAACAACTACAGCTTTATGTTTGAAGGTGTTAAGATCATTTTAGTTCTGAAGAAGAGACAGCAAGGAGAGAGCAAGTCAGAAGAGATTGAGGAGTTGAAGACTTTGTTGACTTTGAAGGAGTTTGTTGGAGAAGTAGAGGAGAGTCCAGAGGTGTTTTTGTTGATTGGACGTGAAGCTACTGATTCTGTTGTAGTTCCAAAGGAAGTCAAACCAGTGTTGGAAGAATTCGAGGATGTGTTTCCTGAAGAGCTACCCAAAGAATTACCACCGTTGAGGGATGTACAACATCATTTTGATTTTGTGCCAGGAGCAGTATTACCTCACAGGCCACATTACCGGATGAGTCCTAAGGAGCATGAGGAACTAAGAAGGCAGGTGGAGGAGTTGTTAGAACAGGGGCGTGTTCAGGAGAGCTTGAGTCCTTGTGCAGTGCCGGCCTTATTGGTACCGAAGAAGGATGGGACTTGGCGAATGTGTACGGACAGTCGGGCTTTAAACAAGATCACTGTGAGATACAGGCTTCCTATACCGAGGTTCGATGATTTGATTGATCAGTTGAGTGGGGCTGTTGTGTTCTCAAAGATTGACTTGAAGAGTGGATACCATCAGATTCGTATTAGACTGGGTGATGAGTGGAAGACTGCTTTTAAAACTAGAGAAGCTCTATACGAATGGCTGGTTATGCCGTTTGGCTTATCAAATGCTCCTAGTACTTTCATGAGAGTGGTGAACCAGATTTTCAGACCATTCATTGGAAAGTTCGTGGTAGTTTACTTTGATGATATTTTAATCTATAGTGGGAGTATGGAAGAGCATGTCCAACATTTGCGAGAAGTGTTATTAATTCTACGACAGGAGCAATTCT
Source organism: Allium cepa (assembly GCA_030765085.1). Taxonomy (NCBI): domain Eukaryota; kingdom Viridiplantae; phylum Streptophyta; class Magnoliopsida; order Asparagales; family Amaryllidaceae; genus Allium; species Allium cepa. Next base: position 213,666,320 of record CM060934.1, read on the forward strand.
ATGCAACAACGAAGAAGTGTGTGTTTATGACGCACAGTGCTTTATTTTTGGGATATGTTTTGTCAAAGGAGGGTATTCACGTGGATGAAAGTAAAGTGGAAACCGTCAGGAGTTGGCCACAACCAAGGACAATTACTGAAGTGAGGAGCTTTCATGGATTGGTATCTTTTTATCGAAGATTCATTCCACATTTTAGCAGTGTGATGGCACCTGTAACCGATTGCATGAAGGGAAAGAAGTTTGCATGGTCAGTGGAAGCAGGGGTTGCTTTTGAGAAGATCAAAACACTATTGACGTCAGCTCCAATTCTAGTTTTTCCGGATTTTCAGTTGTTGTTTGAATTACATACTGATGCGTCGAAGGTTGGGATTGGTGGGGTATTGAGTCAGAGTGGAAGACCAGTTGCTTATTTCAGTGAGAAGTTGTCTGGAGCCAAGTTGAAGTATAGCACTTATGATGTGGGGTTTTACGCGATTGTTCAAGTTGTGAAACACTGGAGACATTATCTGTTTCAGAAGGAGTTTGTTCTTTATACGGATCACGAAGCTTTGAAACATTTGCAAGGGCATGACAAAATTTCAGCCAGACACGCTTCATGGGTCGCGTATCTACAGCAGTTTATTTTTGTTGTAAAGCACAAATCAGGGGTGACGAATCGTGTAGCTGATGCCTTGAGCAGGAGGAATCATTTGTTGACGACAATGAAGGTTGAAGTGACAGAATTTGAACTATTGCCAGAATTGTTTGAGGAGGATTCTTACTTTACGAAGATTGTTGAGAAAGTCAAGGATGGGAGTACTGATGAGTTTGTATTGGTAGGAGGATTTTTATTCAAGGGGAATCAATTATGTGTACCAGATTGCAGCTTGAGAATGAAAAATGTAAAAGAGTTGCATGAAGAAGGACATGTTGGTCGGGATCGTACTATGCAGTTGATCTCAAGGTCTTATTTTTGGCCGTCAATGAGAAAAGAAGTTGAAAAGTTTGTTCAGAGATGTCATGTTTGTCAAATTTCGAAAGGGACAGCTACGAATGCGGGATTATATATGTCATTACCCGTGCCGACCAGACCATGAGTTGATATCAGCATGGATTTCGTTTTGGCTTTGCTAAGAACTCAGCGAGGAAATGATTCCATATATGTAGTGGTAGATAGATTTTCGAAAATGGCACATTTCATAGCCTGTAAGAAGACCGCTGGTGCAGTCCGGGTTGATCAGTTATTCTTTAAAGAGATTTATCGATTGCATGGGTTACCTGAGACCATTGTTTCTGATAGGAACACTCGATTTCTAAGCCACTTTTGGTTGAGTTTGTGGAAGATGGTTGGAACGAGGCTGAATTTTAGTGTGCCTATCATCCGCAAACAGATGGGCAAACGGAAGTGGTGAATAGATCATTGGGAAACTTGTTGAGATGTCTTGTGAAAGATAATTTAAAGAGCTGGGATATGAAGTTATGTCAAGCGGAATTTGCTCATAACCACGCTGTTAATCGAAGTACTGGGTTCAGTCCATTTCAGGTTGTGTACTCAACAATTCCTAAAGGACCGTTGGATTTATCTATAGTTCCACAGCAGAAAGGAGTGATCAAACAACCAGTGATTTGATGAATGAATTGCAAGAATGTCACAAGATCGTGCAGGAAAGATTGTTTAAGTCAAATGAGAAGTATAAGCGATTGGCAGATAAGAAACGAAGGAGTGTAGACTTCAAAGCGGGCGATTTTGTTTATGCAGTATTGACGAAGGATCGATTTCCTATAGGTACTTACAAGAAACTAGCTGCTAGGAAGATTGGTCCTTTAGAAATCATAAAGAAGATCAATGATAATGCGTATCGGTTAAGATTGCCAGATCATCTCCATACTGCCGACGTTTTCAACGTCAAATACTTGAGTCCATACCATGAGAATAAGCATGTCGAAGAAGAGGAAAGTGTGAATTCGGGGACGAATTCTTTTCAACCAGGGGAGGATGATGCAGCGCATTCCATACCAAGAAATCGTGAAGCCAAGAAAGGAATCGGGGACGAACGACTTACCTTGAGTCGCGGCGAAACCCTAGGTCGCAAGGTCGAATCCGCCTCAGGTCGCGAGCGACCTACCAAATTCCTAAGTCGCGCCACCATATGTTGCGAGCTCCAAAGTCCTAAGTCGCGCTCCACCTCCTAGGTCGCTCCGCCATTCTAGATCGCGAGCATCCCTAGGTCGCGAATTGCATACGTCGCTTTCCAATTAAAGTCGCTCAAGCTATGTCGCAGATTCCAATCAGTCACGTTAAATCTTAAGTCGCTGCTGAAGTTCTTAGGTCGTGAACGACCTTACTTAGGTTTATCTGAAGCTTAGGTCGCTATGATCTTAGGTCGTAAGTCGGTGTATTGTAATGAACTGATAGGTCATTGGTAATGTTGTTCTGTTTTGTAATTGTTAAGTCGCGTACTGTAATATGTTGTATGTACTTACGTCGTTATGTTGATAAGTTTTGTATTGTTAGGTCGCGCATGACTGTAAGTCGCGTACCTATATTGTGTTGAATGTTGTTAGGTCATTTTCGACCTATGTTAGGTCGGTTGGTCAGTGTGAGTTGTAGCCTATAAATAGACATGTTGGGTCATTTGTAAGGGTTGTTGAATTTTGAATAAAATTCGGTTTGTGCTTTGTGCCTCCATTTAAATTGGTAGTTGAGTGTTATCTCCTATCTCCACTTTCGGTATTCGAGTGCGCTCGAATCAACGATTGTTGAAGCCAATTCACGGAATCAAGTGCGATTGATCAACGTTCAAAGAATTGAAGATCTTCTCTCACGGTATCGTGCGAGATCAACGTGTCGAAGATTGCTAAAGTCCGGTATCTTCGTGATCAACGGATTTGGGCCTTTCGGTATTCTTAAATTCATCGATTTATCATCGATTCACCTATTATTTCCGCTAATCGTGTGAGATCCTGAACGGATTCGATTTACATCATCGAATTCGCTTCCCACGCTGCGTCAGAATTTAAGCCAAGATATAAGTCGTTAACTAGTTTCAATGATCAGCAGCCAATATTAAAACAATTTGCAAATCAGGATTTCATTAATTTAATTAACCGAACCCGTTTATATTTTTATCCCAAAATAAACTTCAAATTAAAGAAATTATAAGGCAATTCATTTTGGCTAATCGAAATTAAAACTCTATTTAACCTTTTATAATTTTTTATGTCAAATAATATAATTAATTAATTCCCATTTCAAGATATCGTTTGAGTTTTAAATTATAGATTTAAAAATAAAATAGACTTAAAATTCTAAATCGCTAAAAAACAGCAATGGCTATTACAACAAATAATCAAGAAAGCTTCAATCAGATTTTGGCCTCTAATTCTATCACACCCGAGCCTCCTCCTCCTCTTCTCCTCTCTTCTTCATCTAATCCCAAGGGGGTAAAGCCACAATTCGACAGTGAGGGGTTCCAAATGGTTAGGAACCGCCGCATTAGGGAGAAACCTCCTCTTCTTCAATCTAAATCTACCAGTCAATACAAGAATCAATACAGCAACACTCAAAGAGATCCAAGAAATAACCCTAGTTTTCAAAAGGCAAGAACTGATTCTCTGGCTTCAACAAATTCTGGTTTAAGACCTCAGTTCAACCATAATGCCGTTGCCAATCAGGGGCATCAAATAAGCAAACAAGGGATCTTCTCACATAAAGTATCATCATGGGTAGATTTGATTAAAGAAGGGGGAGTCAACCAGCAATGTACCTTGAAATATCAAGCTCCAATAACCATTAACAACAAGAAAATGGTGGTAATCAATGAAGCAGTTAGCAAGAGAACGGAGTCGAAGTGGGGCTGCTCGGTGATAGCCTATGTCTATGGTAACAGGCCATTTTATCATCACTTTAAAGCTTTCGTTCAAAGAACTTGGAATCCCACGGGAAATTTTGAAATCTTTACAAGAAACAATGGTTTCTTCATCATAAAATTCGCAGTAGAAAGTGATTGCGAAAAAACAGTCAATGGTGGGCCATATTTCATTAATGGTAAGCTGATTATTCTGAAAAAGTGGAACTCCAAAATTTCTTTTGATAAAGATTTATTAAACACAATTCCCATTTGGATTTGTCTACCAGAATTAAGTTTAAAATTATGGGACAGTGAAGCTTTTGGGGCAATTGCAAGCACAGTTGGTACCCCGTTGAAAATGGATGAGCAAACAGCCAAAGAAAGTAGATTAAGTTACGCTAGAATACTGGTTGAAATCAATGCAAAATCAAATCTTCCAAGTGAAGCTCACATCACAATGCATGATGGAGAAACTATAGTTCAGAATATCGAGTATGAATGGATTCCTCCAAAATGTATAATATGTGAATGTTTTGGGCACAAAACCGAAGAGTGTTCTTCAAAAAAAGTTTGGAAAGAAAAAGTTAAAGATTCAAATAACAATCAAGAAAAGGTGATTCCATCTGATTTTGTTCATAGCAGATTGCAAGAATCTGTCAACAATATTGGCAACTCCATATCAATAGATTCTGAACAACAAGAAACTCAAGTTTCTGGAAAAATGGAAAACTCCCTTTCAGGGAAGATTAAATATTTTGAAAACATGAAAAAGAGAAGTGATTGTTCTCAATCCCCTGTTATTGCTCATGAGAAATATATCCCAGACCAAGAAATGACTGAAATTCCAGAAGATGTCCCAATTCAGAGTAATACACAACAAGAAGAAGAAATATTTGAAGAAAGTATGGAAATAGGCTTGCTTGCAGGAGACAAAATTAATACTGAAAGTAATACAGAAATCACAATGCAGAACTCAAACAATTCACATCAATTAGTTGATGAAGACCTGATTCCGAAAGCAATCAAACTTATTCCAAATTCTCACAACACAGCAAAAAGAAAGAAGAAGGGGAAAAACAAGAATAAAACAAAAAATTTACAGGACATCATTGCTCAAAACAATGAAAGCAGCAGAGAAAAAGATGAATTTCAAGAAAAATACATAATGAGAAACCCAAGATGGGAAGAGCATCTAAAAATTCAAGGTGTAAAACCACTTAAAAGAAAAGGGGCTAAATGCATTGAATTCATGGATGAAAGGAAAGATAAGGAGAGCTCAGTGGATAATGTTTCCAGTCTCCCTATCTAGATGCTGTGATATCCTTTTTGTATCCTTTTATCAATTTTTTGATTAATTATGTCTATTATCTCTTGGAACATTAGGGGATTAAACTCCCCAGCTAGAAAATTGGATTTGAGCAATCTAATTTTTTCTATGAAGCCTGGTATCATTGGTATATTAGAGCATAAACTTGATGATGTTAATCTAACTAAATTTCACTCCAAGTATTACAAAAATTGGGGTCTAGTTAATAACAATATCATGGGTGGTTTTGGTAGAATTATGATTCTTTGGGAAACTGATATTTGGAGCTTGGACCAATATTTTTGAATTTCCAATATATTCATTGTAAATTCTCTAATAAAGGGGGTTTTCAAATGGAAATAACTTTTGTTTATGCTTCTAATAGTGAAAAAATTAGAAATTCCCTTTGGGAAGATCTTGAAACTCTAAATCTGAATTTAAAAAAGCCTTGGATTATTATGGGAGGTTTTAATACTGTTTTACATCACTATGAAAAAAGAGGTGGTCTTCCAATTCCATTTAAAAAACTGGAATTTCTGAATAACTTCTTTATCAAAACTGGTTTAATTGAGGCAAATATATTTGGTAATAAATTTACTTGGAAATCTGGTATTTGTAGAAATATTCATTGTAAATTAGATAGAATTCTTATTAATTTTAACTTTGCTAATACTTTTTCTAACTATCAATGTTTTACTCTTCCTCAAGCCACTAGTGATCATACCCCTATTCAGATCACCTTCTCTGACAATAAAAAAATTATGTGTAAATATCCTTTTCGATTTGTTAATGGTTGGTCCTTTGAAAAAGATTACACAGATGTAATCAAAAATAGTATTTTTTCCCCCCTACAGTGGCTCTGCCCAATTCAATTTCAAAAATTTTCTTAAACAAACAAAGGATAATCTGAAACATTGGAATGAAAATAGGAATAAAAATGACATCAACACTTTTAGAAAAGAATGTGAGTCTCTCCAAAACATTATTGATAATGATAGCTCAGACAGGTCTATTATTAATCAAATTTTCCATTGTCAGAACAAACTAAATAATAGTTTGCTTGTGCAAGCTACCAACATTAGACAAAAAGCCAAGGTGGACTGGATTACTAATGGAGACGAAGCTAGCAAATTTTTCTATGCCAAGATGTCTAATAGAAAGAAAATCAATGACATAGGAAAGCTGCTTGATAAAAATGGGAAAATCTTAAATGATGCTTCTCAACTTGAGCAGTTATCTGTTACATATTTCACTGAGTTATTCAACACTGTTGATTATAAGAAGGAGTTCTCAAATATTGAACCAAAATTTATTCTTAAAGATAGCAGCAAAGACATTCTTCTTGCTCCTATTATGTTAGAGGATATAAAAAAAATATGTATTTAATTCCAAGGATGATAAAAGCCCTGGCCCTGATGGGTTTGGGGCAAAGTTTTATAAAATCCACTGGGATGATATTAAATTTAAAATATTTGATGCAGTTAAAGAATTCTTTGCTACTGGAAAACTTCTGAAAAGTTTTAATCATACATTTATTACTTTAATTCCTAAAGTTAAAATTCCTTTAGAGCTTGGGGATTATAGACCTATTTCTTGCTGCAACTTTATGTACAAAATTATTGCCAGCATTTTAAGTAATAGAATTAAAATATTTTTAAAGCATTTAATTTCAGAAAATCAGTGTGCTTTCATCCCTGATAGATTCATTATTGAAAATAACCTTTTGGCTCATGAAATCATAAGAGACTTTAACAAATGTAGTAAAAACAAAGTTTGTATTAAAATTGACATTCATAAAGCTTTTGACAAGATAAATAGAGCTTTTATTATTCACATGATGAAGCAACTAGGTTTTCATGAAAAATTCTGTTGTCTTGTAAAAGAATGCATAGATACTGCTTCATTCTCTGTCTTAATTAATGGTTCTCCTAGTGGGTTTATTATTAGTAATAGAGGCATTAGACAAGAGGATCCCCTTTCCCCTTACTTATTTGCTATTGCTATGGAATTTTTCACTATTCAGATGGATGCTGAATTTTTAAAAGGAAATCTCAAGCCTTTTAATAGGGTTACACCTAATATTACTCATCTATTATATGCTAACGACCTTCTTCTGTTTTTAAATGCAGACCTGAAAAGTGCTTATACCATTAAAAGGCTCTTTGAAAGGCTTAAAGATAATGTTGGTCTCCAAATCAATGAAAGTAAAAGCAAAGCTTATTTCAGCAAAAACTGTGTAAACAAAGAGGAGATTATTAACATTCTCAACATTCAAGAAGGCCAACTGCCAGTCAAATATTTGGGGCTTCCCCTCAGTACAAATCAACTCACTTCTAGAGACTGCTCAAGACTTTGTAACATCATTCAAGGAAAATTAGAAAGTTGGTCCAGCAGACTTTTATCTATAGCTGGTAGACTTGAGCTAACACACACTATCATCACAGCTATCTTAATGTATTGGATTCAAACCCACAACATCCCAATATCCATCACTCAAAGAATTGAAAAAATGTGTGCTAATTTCATTTGGAAAGGAAAGCATCATAAAATTTCATGGGAAAATATCTGTAAACCAAAAGAGAATGGGGGGTTGGGGTTAAGGAACATTAAGGATCTTCAAGAAACTTGCAATATGAAACTCTTTTGGAGATTTGTTGAAGGAAATTCCCTTTGGTCAAAGTGGATGAAAAGCAAGTATGTCAAAAACAAAAACTTTTGGACCATGCCAGCTAAAATCCACAACTCAAGCTCTTGGAAAAATATTTTAAAAAGCAGGAATACTGGCATCAAACTACTAGAAAGGAGTTTCAAGGATGGTAAAAATACTAGCCTCTGGTTTGATCCTTGGATCAATGGAAAATCATTAATAAGTTTATTAGGCTGGAATAACTTGTTATATTTTGGTGGTGCTAATTTAAAAGTTGAGCATATCATTCAAAATCATACTTGAAATGCAAATATTCATCTAGCAACTTCCATATTCAAAAAGAGTATTGAAAACATTAAAATTGATATTAATTTGGGTGAAGACTGCTGGAATTGGAAGCTCTCAAAAAAAGGCAAATTTTCATTCAAATCTACATGGAATTTTTTAAAAGGTTTCGAAGCAGAAATGGATTGGCATTCAGTTATCTGGAACAAAGCAAACTGTCCAAAAATGGCACATTGTGCCTATTTTGCCTTATTAAACAGGCTGCCAACCAGGGATAGATGTAGCAAATGGAACAAAAATAGTGAAACAGTTTGTCTACTTTGTAAAGATGATAAAGAAACATCTGAGCATCTTTTCTTTGACTGTGAATTTTCCAGACATATATGGCATATTGCCAAAAGTAAGCTCAATTTCAACAAATACATTTCAACTGAAAACATCAAGGAAAGTATCAACTTCATAAGAGAAAATCTCAAAGCCAAATCGAAGAAATTTAATGAAGCCTGCATAATGCTCTCTGCTGCTGTTTTTTTCATATGGAAAGAAAGAAATGCCAGATTGCATACCAAAAAAGAATCAGATGCAATTCAAATATGGAAAATCATAGAAGCAAATTTCAATATTTTACTTCACAAAAACTTCACCAAAAGACATCAAACGCTTCTCCCAGAAAGCAATGATCCTCAAAATCCAGAAACTATGGTTGAATCATACTTACAAAGTGGGAAGCTCAATAATTTTTTCCAAAGATATCATCCTCAGAATTCTAATCCGAGAACTACACACTTGAGGAGGGATACCACCCTTGTCAACACTACATTCTTTGAAGGCGGCCATTCAGATCCCAATACCAAAGCAAATCTCTGCAAGGGAAGTAAACAGAATTTTAGCTTAAATATTTTATCCAATAACTCTTTTAACATTCTGGAATACTACAATAATGGTTTCTTACCTGATATTGGCAGAAATTACCACGCTACTAAGAAGGAGGTGTCGAATTTGAGGGCTCCCCTGAATCATGATAATACAAATCAGTTAGTGACCAATCTGCTTATGGTCGACAAATATCACTACATCAGTAATCTGAATGGTAATATTTATCACATATCTGAGTGGAGTAAGGGGAAAGCAGCAACGTTTCTCACAAAATGGAGAAGGCGCCAGCTTTTACTGCAAAAAGGAATAAGCTTTACTGCATGGATGAGCCTCGGGCTGTTTCGTAAGACCAAATCTACCGCAGAGGCAGCAAAACACATCAGCTTTCCAATCCCAATAGTGATTTGGAGGTCGACAACGTCTTTCAGATTATTACAGATCTTAAAGATCAAAGCTTTACTGAGCATATGAGAAACCGATGCGCTTCTCCTGATGGCGATCCCACCTCGGAAAATTCTCAAAGGGATTGGAAGCTCCCCTGATTTCTCTATTTTTTGGGCGATTCGCTAGAGGATTTGGATCGCCATTATCTATGCTTTGTTCGTTTTGTTTTGTGGAGGCGTTGCGTTTGGATGTATCGCGTTTTAGGATTTGTGATGTGTGGGTTGTTGATTACGGGTATTTTACCTGGTACTCTTTTTTGGGCTTGGGCCTATTTATCTGATTCAAAAAAATAAAATAAAATAGACTTCAGTTAAGAAGAAAACATAAATTATCAAATAGATGCATATTTTCGGACGCTTATTCTTTTCTTCTCTTCCCTTATCTCTTCCCTTTTATCTACTTTTATTTCTCCCTTTCCTCTTTACTTTTTTTTCTTTTGTCTTTCTTTTCTTTTTGTTTTATTTTATTTTTTTCAATTTCTATGTCTATTCTTTCCTTTATTTCTTTCTACTCTTGTTTTCTTTTTCGGCCCATGCTTCATCCCGGCCCACCTCCTCTTTCTCCCCTCTCTTCTTTCATTTCTAGTTTCTTTCCTTACCGTCCGACCTGCACTGGGACACGTCGTGCACGTGCATGCATCGGTGAACCATCGCCTTCCACCTCTGGCCACCATCACACACCACCTCCGACCCTCGAAACCCTCTGGTCCTTCCCAAATTCCACAACACCTCCTAGTTCGAAAACGAACCCAAAAACCATCGCCAGGAAAGTACAACCGACACCTAACCTCGCCTCGTACTACCTTCTCCGACCACTGAAGCCCTCGCCCCTTCACCAGAAGCTTCTCCACTAACTTCCCCACCTTTCCCCATTATACCGCATCACCCAAACTCTTTCACGACGTCTCCATGATCAGAGAACCACCACGCCCCAAAACATGCTCTTAAACCCTACTCTGACCTCGACCGACCACCACGCCGCAAAATAAAACCCTTCGCCATTTTCCACAAACTCCCTAACTCCGTGGCCACCTCCTGATCCAACGCCGGCCCTAAACTCTGACTGGATCACCATGATTTGACCCACGATCGAAAAACGTCCATCCTTTTCTATCTCGATATCCACGTGATTAAAAATCACGTAATCACCTCCAAAAATCTCCTTTTCCAACACCGAATATGATCATATAACCAGAAATCCAAAATAAAACACTTGATTTCCTGACATTGTTGGTCATTTCACTGGAAAAATGCCTTTTTTCAATTTACACATACTGATATTCCACGAACCCATTTTTAAAACAAAATAAAATCAAAAACATTAGATTTTCTATAAACAACACAACCTAAAACTAATTGGTTTGGGGGATGGGAAATTTTTAAGATAAGCATAACAGTTTTGACAAGAAAAAAAGAAGTAGAGCGGAAGTAAAATGGTGTTGTACAGGTTTGTTTCCTCTGGTTATACTTTAATATACAATCTTATACAAGCATATATATAAATACTGGTTTAAGCATATACATATCGACATTCGTTCTTCCATGTCCAGATATAGATTATAGTAGGCAAAGTTTTAGTTTACTCACCTTCCCCTGTGAATAGAGCAGTGCTTGTATTTTTTTTTCTTTTTCTTTTAAAAGAACTTCTAGCTTTTTGATTTGTTCTTCTGATCTTTGAGTTGCTCCTGCTTCATTTTTTCTTTTCTTTTATGTTTTACTTAGCTTGTTCGAATGAATGAAATAAAAGAAACAGTGGAGGGGGGGGGTGTATGTATGTGTGTGTATATATATAAAAGAAAGTATGTTGCATTCTTGCTGTACACAGTAAGCTTCTCTTTATATTTCTCTATATTTCTTTTGTTTGAATATTGATTTGATAATATAGATCTGATTTGATTTCCTAAATTCCAATGATTTGATTAAATGTTTTGACTTGATTTAAGGTTTTGTATGCTTAAGGAGATGGCATTTAATGCTATGTTCCCTGTAACGACCTGCCTTTTTGGACAGTTTAAACCGACGATCAAATACACATGCCGATTTCAAACCATTCAAAATGGCAGATGGTTATTGGGGGTAAATAAGAAAAGAAAAGAAGAGAAATAAAGGAAATAAAACAACACAGAATCTCGCAGCGGAACGATAAAATATAATAGTCAAATAAACAGTTCATGAAGCTGTTTACTATAATTTGACAATTATTTATACAACATTTATCAGAGTTATACATATACAACAGAACAATTAAAATAATGCAGCAGATAGCATAATGCAAGGGTAATACTAGTAATAGTATACCAAATCTTCGTCTTCATCCTCCAGAGTAGATCTTCAAAAATCTGAAAACTCAGGACTCACCCGAGCGTAATGAAAAGACAAAACACTCGAGTCTGGACTAAATATCCACATGTAAGTTAAATCAATCGTACATAAATATGAGTGTAACGGCGTCAGAGATGTTTACGGGGTTTGACATCTTATATCCAGTGTCAACGTGCGTGCAATAACTTAAGAGACGTTACGGGATTTTCCATCTCTCAAGGATCCGTGAAACTATCTACTATGTAGTAATATACGCTAAGTAGATAATGCCTATCAGTAATATAAAGTATCAAAATAGCGTTAAGGCGTTACCATAATCCCCCTTAACACATTTTATATTCCCAAAAGCATATACAAGACCGTAGTTTCCCCAAAACCGGAAGTCACCAGAGGGCAATCCATATACTCAAGGTACAAATCAAAACGTAGTGGTCACGAATAGGATAATCAGTATGACAAGGTACATGAGGCGATACCAACTAGGATACTAGTAGTTGCGTGATCCGGACTGATGTTGGGCATAGCCAGCAGCTACCCCAACACCGCGAAACAACACTCCGAAATCAAGGGGTGCACCCAAATCGCATCACAAATGTAATAGATATGGTATCGAAGAAGTGTGTCCGCTAGAGGTGGCGAACCTCAATGGCCCGGCGCGGCTCCTGTTTTAGTCATGTCAGGGGTCATCCAATATCGTTCTCTTTCTTCAGTCAACGCGTTCACCAAACCATCCACTTCATTCTGGATCAACACTCCGCGTAGAATAGTTATTAAAGTGGTTTTTGGTATCGACAAAGATTATGTCCATATCCAATCCCGGTCTCTTTAATAACTACGTATTATTACACCGTTGGCTCTTTACATTTCAAATCGATTCATAATTGATATCAAAATATCATGTTCGTTTCGAAAATCAAATCCATTTCAAATATCATCGTATCTATTCAAATGTAAAATTCCGTTTCAAAAATCATTTTTCGCATCAATATCTCATTTCGATTTCAAAATCATTTCGAAATCAATTTAGGTTGCAACTTCATTTAATCCAATTCGTATTCAAATTCAAGATTTAAACATAAACATTTCACCTTATTAACCATTTTGGAATTTTAGAAAATAGTTTTAAGTAGTTTAAAAGTAGTTTTAAATAATTAGAAATAGTTAAAATACTTAAACTCTTAAAAATGGATGTGAAATAGATAAATTAGTTTAAAATAATTCAAATCGGGTTAAGTAGATTTAAAATAGATTAAAACAGTTTAAGTATCCAAAATGGTTTATATAACCGAGTAATTTGGAAAACAAAACAAAACAGCTTCAAAACCAATCCATTTCAATTTATAACTTCCCAATTCAAATCAATTTCAATTTCCATTCTACCGATTCAATTTCGATTTCAATTCAAACAACGTCAACTTTAACTTCAAATCAATTCAATTCTACATTCACCCTCAATTTATTCAATTTCAATTTTTTTATCGATTTGGAGCTTGATTTCAAAATATCCATTTATAACACTTAACAAATTTTCCATCAATATTCAAGTTCAAATCCAAATTTCAAATATGGTTCGATTCCAAGCTCGATTTCAAAATATCATTTTTATTTCACTTTTACTCAGTAATATTCAAAGCTCGAATTTAGGTTAAATCTTTAAACAAATCAATTTCGAAATTCATTCATATCCTGATTTTAAATTCCAAAGTCTCCACTTAATTTTTTTACAGTTTCTTTTAACCAAAATTAATTTCAACATTCCAAACTCAAATTTCGATAAATTTGATTTCTATAAATTGATTTCTATTTATAACTTTTAAATCAAAACATTTAAACAAATTTCAAATTGACGATTTTTTTAAAATTATTAATTTAGCCAATTCGGTGTCCGTATATAATTTTCTATCCTATGGCCAAGTAATTTATTTATTTCAATTAATGTCGGGGATGAATATATATCACTTAAACCAATCACAGTGTCATATGCATGCATAACAGTATATATAAGCAAATAAACATCCAAACATTCAAATATCAACCAATAGCATCCATCGAAATACAACATCCAATAGACAATACAATTCATGGCAATTTCATAGTTATCAATGTCAGGTAATTTAATTGCAATTCAATTTCAATTTCAATTTAACTGTCAATTTAATTTTTGAACGGTTAATTCAAATAACAAGATATATGACAATTAAATTTATATCAAACGACGACAAATAAAATTGATATCACTTCATAATGTCAATTTAACTAGCATAAAGATATTTAGTATGGTGTGAGCGTTATAAAACACTCACCTTGATTCTACGATTTTAAATCAAATCGAACTACGTTCGATTTAACTCAAAATTTTCTCTAGCTCCAAATGATTCCAATCCAGCTGCATAGCATAGTGCCTGACGAAACGAAGACAACGCAACTCGTTTCGTCCAAAACGGACCTCGCATCAACAAGTTATGACATTTAGAAGTTAATACGAATTTAAACACAAATTAAATTCAACTTTTATTTTAATTTTTATACCCAAACCCACATCTGCCGTCCATTCCCCAAAGCAAGATCACGGCCGCGACCTTCCCTTCTTCTTCTCCCCAGGTTCGAACGCGTACATGAACCCAAACGCCGGCCTAAACCCTAAACACGCAACCCAAAACAAGCATCTACAACTCGATCAGGATGCACCACTGTGAAGCCAACATCGAATGCAATCATCGGCCAGAGGCCGGCCTTTCTCGGCTACCCCTAGATGCTCGAAAATCGTGCACAACCGTACGCATTTAAACCCAATCCCTCGTCACTCCGTAGCTCCAATCGCGATCTTGACCGTTGGATAGGTAGTTCTCGACGAGCTCTACAATTGTCCAGTTGAAAGTTTTTGGAATAGGTTAGTGGATTTCAAGAAATTCGAGGGGGAACGAGGAAGATTTTCGGCCATTCATGGTATAAGAGGCGGCCGGCAGCTAATTTGAAACCCTAGTTTTAAATTTTTCTAAATTATGAAGACAAAGGGGCTATTTGTAGGAAACGGCGAATTCTCTTCATTCCGGATTTTCGAACTCCGATTTACGCGCGGTGACCGGCGTTTTTAGGGTTTACCCCGCGTTCCGGACACAATGGAACAGGTTTCGGAAGCTAATTCGATCATCTGCGCGAGATATGGAATTAAAAGACCAATTTAAATTAAACCGATTTAAACCGATTTCGATGCGTTTTGGCTCGCCCCGGACAAACGATAAATCCGATTGACACGAAATTTGAAATCTTACAATAATATCACATTACGGATCGGATGAAACTGGTTTCGTTGAAATCCGAGACTGTTTGAAAAAACGACTATTTTAACACGCCAAATTAATATTAAAACAATTTCGATGCGTTTCGAGCTGCCACGGTCAAACGACAACTCCGATTGCTACGAAAATTGAAATCTGATAATAACTAACTATTAAGGATCCAATGAAACTAGTTCCGTCCAATTCTGAGACTGTTCAAAATTTGTTTAATTTCCAGTCGATAATTAAATATTAAAATATTCAATTTTCACAAATAAATTTTAAATTCAGTTTTAAAAGTTCTATAGCATCATTATAACTTTCATATGATAAAATAAAACTTTACAAATCATTTTTAATCATACTAAACCCATTATTCAATTTATCCAATAAATTCCAATTTTTTTAAAATTTTATTAACTCTATTAAAATCCCAATATAACTTACATTCGCTTTGGAAACCAATTTGAATCTTATTAAATCAAATTCCAATTATTCACTCTAATTTCATATATTAAATTTCAATATCATATTAATCATATCAACTTCGGAATTTAATTATTCAAACATTTGTAATATTATATTTAACAAATTTGATTATACTTAAATCACCATCCTTTGAAATATTCAAAACAAACTAAAAAATTTAACTTTTGGAACGAATTAGAATTATAGAACAACCATTTTCATTATACGGTTATTCAATTCCCATTATCAAATTATTCAATAAGTTTTAAATATTAAATTTAAACAATTTACCTGTTCAATATTCAATATTTGATTTAAATAGATTTTACTTATAAATCAATTACTCTATTATACCCAATGGATTCAACATTTATTATCCTATTCAACTATCGATTACAAAGGAATTCACTAAGTAGCATTCGTTTTTCATTACTCGGATAATTATTGTTGCAATTCATTCCAGTTATTATTATTTCAAACTAATTACAAAAATTTTCTAACATTAAAACACGAAATCTTATTCAATTAGCTATTTTAATTATCTGAAATTTACGGGTCGTTACACTCTCCCCCACTTAAAACTTTTCGTCCCCGAAAAGGTTTAAGAAGGGAAAAGGAACTAAGTATAGAATTCAACCTTAGGTATATTTTATTCAAAATTATCCACTTATAAACAATGAAATTCCATTTATAAATCGTTACTACACTTCCACTAACTTACTCCGAACAGCTTCCTAAATTTAAAAGTTAGTTATCAAAACAGGTTATAAAATTTTTTAAAACTTGAAATTTTTTCTAACACCCGGATTTTACGGAAAATTGCCTTTGCGCGGCTCGATCGGTACAACTACAAAACGCCCCTACGGGCCCCAAACCAACAAAAGAAAATCCAAAAGCCAAGTGGCTCATCAAAAATCACCAAATCCAATGATAAAATAAACATGTACCTTATATTTTTTTTTATTAGCGAGCATATACGAATAATATAGCGCAAAAGCGAGCTCCAAATGCGAAGCAAGCGCAATCCGCACCTACTAAACACTCAACAAACTATGAGAAACATGCATATATGAAAATAATATCAATATACATCATATAACAGCATAACAACTACATGTGCCAACATAGCAAGTGCAACAAAACAGCAGATGCAACCATCAATCAACTATCATCCAACTATCATCCAACAAATCCATAACCAATCAACATAAATTCACTTCTCATTAATATTTATTGACTTGGATTTCAATTTTAATCATAGTTGATTCATTAACGTTGGATTTTACTAACATTCATTCTCAATTCAATTGGTTAACATTCACAAATTTATATTTACATTAGTTCACTTCCAATTTGAATCAAACTAAATTCTATTTAAATTCATTTAACTTCAAATTTGATTTCAGTGATTTATAGCTTCCAATTTCATTAACACTTAATGAATTATATAAAATCAACTAACAATCATATAACAACCAAATCATACCCAACATAACCAAAATTTATTTATTTATTTTACATTCAATTTTGTTTATTTCTTTTATGTATATATCCTGTTATATAATTTTAAAAGAATCATTTTATATTTGGCATCATATATTTCCGATATTAACTTTAATTAAGTCCGTAAGTTGTACATATATCATCCGTGAGCAATATCAATCTAATTGCTTATTCGATCACACCATTTCGCTTCCAAACTAGTATCGTTCACACGACTCTCTCTAGTGCGGACTCAGATTTGGTTCCTTGATTGGAAACTATTACTCTCCTTGCATAGCCATATACTATGATAGAGAATTCCAGAATCAAATTAAAAATCCATATCTAGGGATCGCCGTCGAAAATCGAGTGAAAAATCCTAACTTGGATCGATATAAATCATCTCGAAATTTTGTGCTCGAATTTGGATCAAATCGTTATGCGAATAAAATAATATACGTACAATCTCACCTATTTCCTTCCAATGGGTTTCTATCCAATTTATCTATATTAAATTATTTTATTGACTTCTATTTTTTTCACTTAATTACTCACAATCCATTATTCAGTTAGTATATTCATTTCTTTACATAGCATATTCTTTGACATTATCTTTTCTTAACATCATATCAAAGAATTTTCTTACTCAAGTTCATTTTAAACCTTCCATGTGATTTAATTAAATTCAATTTCATTTCCAATTGATTCTTAGCTATAAGAAATTCCTTTGTTTACATTTATTTCATTTTCATAATTTCAGTTAATACAAATTTATTTGTGGAACATTTATTAACGCAGAACATTTTATTAATCATCACTTTAATTTATAGTCATTCCATAAAAGCCTAACTTCTTATATATGACTTTTCTTAGTTTATAGTTATCTTAAAGGTTGCAAATTAAATTTTCTTACAATCCTTTGTAATTTATATTTATTTCTATAACCAATTTACAAAGGTATAATACGTTCATTTCTTAAGTTTACTTACTTGTTTCATTTATCCATTTATCATTTCATGCTATATTTAAGTATATAACAATTTTTTTTCACAACCAAAATTTTCATTTACATACATTTTAATTCATTTTGAGCTTTCCTTACTTGTATACTTCAATTACTTCAGGTTCTGTTTATTTGTACAACATCTCATTACATATCCAAAACATCATTTCAATTTCTTAATATTTGGTAAGTCATATTATATGTTATTAGCATGCAACTTTGGTATTATACAAATTTATAGAATTTCATTTTTCTTGATTAGGATGTTCATAAATTTAATTTTGTAAAATCCTCTTTTACCTTTCAACTTTAAAGTTTTCCCAAACTATAGATTAGATATCTTAATCCTCTTATTTTATAAATTCTGGTTATTCACATTTCATTCGAATAATTTGAAAATCATTAATTAACAGAACTTAGAAATTTAAATGCCCGGTTCTTTTCAAATCATTTGAAATAAACATATATACTTATATCTTTTAAATATATCAAATCCTACCTCTGGAGTTTTAAACCAAAACCCATTTACTCAAAATAATTTCGAAGAAAAACAAAGCTTCTTAGATGACTCCCCCACTTTGAGACTCGAAAATGAACGTCGATGATGCTGCGCAGTCATCACCGAAATTATTTTCCAGCAACATAAGAGAGGAGTACTGAATTCATTCTTTCCTTTAAAATCCCTTCAAAATATTTCCATAAACATTTTCCAACTAACGTCACAATATATTTTCTTCAAAGCTTTGAAAACCATTTCAAAATCTCCGGGTCTTAAGTTCAATATTTTCCAAATTAAATCTATTTTTATTTATAAGTCACCTTTATAAATATTCTTATAGGATTTTCTTTCTTAAAACATTCTACAAGTGTTTTATCATTGTTCATTTTTAATTCAGCTTATTTATTAAATTACAATATCCAATTTAAGATAATAACCAATATTTTCATTTCTAGCAACCAGGTAAGCTAGATAAGTCACAATAAATTTTGAAAATAAATTCTTTATACAAAAAATATAATTAGGGCAAAATTATTTCATTTATCCAATTTCAAAACAATACTACGTCGAATTGTTCTGTTTAAGTGTTTAGAGATCCCTATCAATGACGTTAATTACTCGTATTGACCAGAATCCATAAGCCACTCAACAAATCATCCGACATAATATAAAACATTTTATATCACTAACAAATACGCTCTCTCATATATATATTCACTCAGCGACTCATCATAGGGTATAACTACCTTATTTATAAAGAGTCAGACCCCACAGAGCTAAGGTTATCGCTAAACCAAAGCTCGGATACCAACTGTAAGGACCCGCATTTTTGGACAGTTTAAACCGACGATCAAATACACATGCCGATTCCAAACCATTCAAAATAGCAGATGGTTATTGGGGTAAATAAGAAAAGAAAAGAAGAGAAATAAAGGAAATGAAACAACACAGAATCTCGCAGCGGAACGATAAAATATAATAGTCAAATAAACAGTTCATGAAGCTGTTTACTATAATTTGACAATTATTTATACAACATTTATCAGAGTTATACATATACAACAGAAAAATTAAAATAATGCAGCAGATAGCATGATGCAAGGGTAATAATAGTAATAGTATACCAAATCTTCGTCTTCATCCTCCAGAATAGATCTTCAAAAATCTGAAAACTCAGGACTGACCCGAGCGTAATGAAAAGACAAAACACTTGATTCAGGACTAAATATCCTCATGTAAGTTAAATCAATCGTAGATAAATATGAGTGTAACGACGTCAGAGATGTTTACGGGGTTTGACATCTCATATCCAGTGTCAACGTGCGTGCAATAACTTAAGAGACGTTACAGGATTTTCCATCTCTCAAGGATCCGTGAAACTATCTACTATGTAGTAATATACGCTAAGTAGATAATGCCTATCAGTAATATAAAGTATCAAAATAGCGTTAAGGCGTTACCATAATCCCCCTTAACACATTTTATATTCCCAAAAGCATATACAAGACCGTAGTTTCCCCAAAACCGGAAGTCACCAGAGGGCAATCCATATACTCAAGGTACAAATCAAAACGTAGTGGTCGCGAATAGGATAATCAATATGACAAGGTACATGAGGCGATACCAACTAGGATACTAGTAGTTGCGTGATCCGGACTGATGTTGGGCATAGCCAGCAGCTACCCCAACACCGCGAAACAACACTCCGAAATCAAGGGGTGCACCCAAATCGCATCACAAATGTAATAGATATGGTATCGAAGAAGTGTGTCCGCTAGAGGTGGCGAACCTCAATGGCCCGGCGCGGCTCCTGTTTTAGTCATGTCAGGGGTCATCCAATATCGTTCTCTTTCTTCAGTCAACGCGTTCACCAAACCATCCACTTCATTCTGGATCAACACTCCGCGTAGAATAGTTATTAAAGTGGTTTTTGGTATCGACAGAGATTATGTCCATATCCAATCTCGGTCTCTTTAATAACTACGTATTATTACACCGTTGGCTCTTTACATTTCAAATCGATTCATAATTGATATCAAAATATCATGTTCGTTTCGAAAATCAAATCCATTTCAAATATCATCGTATCTATTCAAATGTAAAATTCCGTTTCAAAAATCATTTTTCGCATCAATATCTCATTTCGATTTCAAAATCATTTCGAAATTCAATTTAGGTTGCAACTTCATTTAATCCAATTCGTATTCAAATTCAAGATTTAAACATAAACATTTCACCTTATTAACCATTTTGGAATTTTAGAAAATAGTTTTAAGTAGTTTAAAAGTAGTTTTAAATAATTAGAAATAGTTAAAATACTTAAACTCTTAAAAATGGATGTGAAATAGATAAATTAGTTTAAAATAATTCAAATCGGGTTAAGTAGATTTAAAATAGATTAAAATAGTTTAAGTATCCAAAATGGTTTATGTAACCGAGTAATTTGGAAAACAAAACAAAACAGCTTCAAAACCAATCCATTTCAATTTATAACTTCCCAATTCAAATCAATTTCAATTTCCATTCTACCGATTCAATTTCGATTTCAATTCAAACAACGTCAACTTTAACTTCAAATCAATTCAATTCTACATTCACCCTCAATTTATTCAATTTCAATTTTTTTATCGATTTGGAGCTTGATTTCAAAATATCCATTTATAACACTTAACAAAATTTCCATCAATATTCAAGTTTAAATCCAAATTTCAAATATGGTTCGATTCCAAGCTCGATTTCAAAATATCATTTTTATTTCACTTTTACTCAGTAATATTCAAAGCTCAAATTTAGGTTAAATCTTTAAACAAATCAATTTCGAAATTCAATCATATCCTGATTTTTAATTCCAAAGTCTCCACTTAATTTTTTTACAGTTTCTTTTAACCAAAATTAATTTCAACATTCCAAACTCAAATTTCAATAAATTTGATTTCTATAAATTGATTTCTATTTATAACTTTTAAATCAAAACATTTAAACAAATTTCAAATCGACGATTTTTTTAAAATTATTAATTTAGCCAATTCGGTGTCCTCATATAATTTTCTATCCTATGGCCAAGTAATTTATTTATTTCAATTAATGTCGGGGATGAATATATATCACTTAAACCAATCACAGTGTCATATGCATGCATAACAGTATATATAAGCAAATAAACATCCAAACATTCAAATATCAACCAATAGCATCCATCGAAATACAACATCCAATAGACAATACAATTCATGGCAATTTCATAGTTATCAATGTAAGGTAATTTAATCGCAATTCAATTTCAATTTCAATTTAACTGTCAATTTAATTTTTCAACGGTTAATTCAAATAACAAGCATATGACAACTAAATTTATATCAAACAACGACAAATAAAATTCATATCACTTCATAATGTCAATTTAACTAGCATAAAGATATTTAGTACGGTGTGAGCGTTATAAAACACTCACCTTGATTCTACGATTTTAAATCAAATCGAACTACGTTCGATTTAACTAAAAATTTTCTCTAGCTCCAAATGATTCTAATCCAGCTGCATAGCGTAGTGCCCGACGAAACGAAGATAACGCAACTCGTTTCGTCCAAAACGGACCTCGCATCAACAAGTTATGACATTTAGAAGTTAATACGAATTTAAACACAAATTAAATTCAACTTTTATTTTAATTTTTATACCCAAACCCACATCTGCCGTCCATTCCCCAAAGCAAGATCACGGCCGCGACCTTCCCTTCTTCTTCTCCCCAGGTTCGAACGTGTACACGAACCCAAACGCCGGCCTAAACCCTAAACACGCAACCCAAAACAAGCATCTACAACTCGATCAGGATGCACCACTGTGAAGCCAACATCGAATGCAATCATCGGCCAGAGGCCGGCCTTTCTCGGCTACCCCTAGATGCTCGAAAATCGTGCGCAATCGTACGCATTTAAACCCAATCCCTCGTCACTCCGTAGCTCCAATCGCAATCTTGACCGTTGGATAGGTAGCTCTCGACGAGCTCTACAATTGTCCAGTTGAAAGTTTTTGGAATAGGTTAGTGAATTTCAAGAAATTCGAGGGGGAACGAGGAAGATTTTCGGCCATTCATGGTATAAGAGGCGGTCGGCAGCTAATTTGAAACCCTAGTTTTAAATTTTTCTAAATTATGAAGACAAAGGGGCTATTTATAGGAAACGGCGAATTCTCTTCATTCTAGATTTTCGAACTCCGATTTACGCACGGTGACCAGCATTTCTAGGGTTTACCTCGTGTTCCGGACACAATGGAATAGGTTTCGGAAGCTAATTCGATCATCTGCGCGAGATATGGAATTAAACGATCAATTTAAATTAAACCGATTTAAACCGATTTCGATGCGTTTTGGCTCGCCCCGGACAAACGATAAATCCGATTGACACGAAATTTGAAATCTTACAATAATATCACATTACGGATCGGATGAAACTGGTTTCGTTGAAATCCGAGACTGTTTGAAAAAACGACTATTTTAACACGCCAAATTAATATTAAAACAATTTCGATGCGTTTCGAGCTGCCACGGTCAAACGACAACTCCGATTGCTACGAAAATTGAAATCCGATAATAACTAACTATTAAGGATCCAATGAAACTAGTTCCGTCCAATTCTGAGACTGTTCAAAATTTGTTTAATTTCCAGTCGATAATTAAATATTAAAATATTCAATTTTCACAAATAAATTTTAAATTCAGTTTTAAAAGTTCTATAACATCATTATAACTTTCATATGATAAAATAAAACTTTACAAATCATTTTTAATCATACTAAACCCATTATTCAATTTATCCAATAAATTCCAATTTTTTCAAAATTTTATTAACTCTATTAAAATCCCAATATAACTTACATTCGCTTTGGAAACCAATTTGAATCTTATTAAATCAAATTCCAATTATTCACTCTAATTTCATATCTTAAATTTCAATATCATATTAATCATATCAACTTCGGAATTTAATTATTCAAACATTTGTAATATTAAATTTAACAAATTTGATTATACTTAAATCACCATCCTTTGAAATATTCAAAACGAACTAAAAAATTTAACTTTTGAAACGAATTAGAATTATAGAACAACCATTTCATTATACGGTTATTCAATTCCCATTATCAAATTATTCAACAAGTTTTAAATATTAAATTTAAACAATTTACCTGTTCAATATTCAATATTTGATTTAAATAGATTTTACTTATAAATCAGTTACTCTATTATACCCAATGGATTCAACATTTATTATCCTATTCAACTATCGATTGCAAAGGAATTCACTAAGTAGCATTCGTTTTTCATTACTCGGATAATTATTGTTGCAATTCATTCCAGTTATTATTATTTCAAAATAATTACAAAAAATTTCTAACACTAAAACACGAAATCTTATTCAATTAGCTATTTTAATTATCTGAAATTTACGGGTCGTTACATTCTCCAAAGTGTTTACATGTATATATCCATCTTTTGAATGTACATTTTTATGCTGTATATATATAAGCAAAGTTTTTGTCTTATTTCCTTTATGCACACAAATATACACAAAGTTAGATGTTCACCTATGGAAAATATACATATAACTTATATACTTGTTCTTATATTTAAACATCATAAGCATGTATATTTCTTAATTACCATATATACATTTATACATTTTTATACATTTTCTTCATGTATTTTACTTAGGTGCATTTTGTACTTATATAAAGTTGTATTTACATATTTATTTACACTTCACTATATAATATAATATACATTTGTTTTGTATTTGTCATCATATATACACACATTTATACCTGTACATTTTCTCATATACACTGCTTATGTGTATTTTTTAATATTATATATGTATATACATATATTTTCACAATTATACAAACTCCCTATATTTTATTTCATATGGGCATATATACATATGTATACGCATTTATATACTTAAACATCACAAGCTTGTATGTATTTTTATTTATATATATATTTATGGATATTTCATGTTAATTTAGATAGCGGGATATATATATATATATATCCTTTATTTTTCTTCCTATAAGGTTTATCATATCCAAAGATCCATAAGTCAACGTTTATTATAGTTTTTAAGCCATTTATGTGTCCAATATTTTAATTATCAGAAATTAATTTATTTGACTAATTGAACTAATATTCCAATAATTACATCGGTTAATCACTCAATATTAAATGGCCCGAAAATCCGAGTCGTCACACATTCTTTAATATGAAGCTTCAGAAGAAAGAGTTGCTAATGAAAGGAAACTACAAGAACTAATAATGCATGAACAAAATAAACTTTAGAAACGGAGAATAGTAAATGCTAATTAGACGGCAAGAAAATTAATTTGGATGTTCACATTAAAAATGGAAAATGGAAAAGGAAAAAACTTCAGTTAAAGCACTTGAAAGGAGCAAATGAACAAATGAGAAAAAAATGTTAAGAATGAGGCAATTATTAATTAATAAGAAACGAATGAGTAGTCTAATAATTAAATGGATGCTCAAATGAAACCTACACAGAGAACTTAAAAATGAAAAGAATGAGAATGTGGATGTGATAATAAATGCAAAGTAAATGAAGGGGCCACTTATATACTATAAACAAACCTTTGAGATCCAAATTCCAAAACTTACTCCTATTAATTCACTTCAACAAACCCAAATATACACATATTTATCATCTAATTTTTTTTATTAAAACATTCATTTTACGTTAATATATGTGCACACTCCATTAGCGCAATCAATCAATTAGCAATTAATCAATTAGTTAATCAACCAATAAATCTATTCATTTATTTATATTACTCAAACCAATTTTACTAATTAATGAATATATATCTATCTATGCATTATAAAATGATTTACTTTACTTTTTTTAATTACTGTAACGGTCATACTAATACAACAAATTTACAAGTTTTAACCATATAAGAAATGAAACAATAGATATATGGGAACATGTGTAATTAATGTACAATTGTTAATTAAAGGCAATTCTAATTGATTCCACAACATTTACATAACCATGAACCCTCTGATATATTTAAAAATTTGGATATTAATGTGCGTGTATATATTATCCTAAAATTCAATTTTTTTTCCAAAATCATACTTATTTAAAATGAAAATTTTATTTTTATACATCTCAAAACATGCAATTATCTTAATTAAATGTTCTTTCCATATTGACACAAAATGCAAGTTTCTATATTAACTCATTCATTACAATTTCATTTATGTTTCCTTTTAATCGAAACATTTCAATTAATCTAATTCCAATTCATTTCATTACCAATTTCAACAAATTCTAATTATAAACACTGTTTTCTTTTCATTTTATCAATTCAAACATGTTTTATAAAATTTCATATACAACAAAATTTATACACTATTTACACAGTAAATATTTTTATCTTATTGAAAATCAACTTCTCCAAGATGCATTTCAAATAACAAATTATGTTATTCTTTCATTAAAACATTCACTCCATCCTTTATTCAAATCGAACATTTGTTATTCTGTTAGAAGCAAACATACAATTTATTCTTTTCAAGTTAAAGCTTAAATTTCATTAAAATCTTTATCTTTATTCAATTTAAAATGTAAGCTCTTATCTTGAACCTATTAATTACAATGCACTTGTCTTTTCTTTTTAATTAAAGGATTCCAACAACTATTATTGCAGTTTATATTCAATATTAGATTTCAAACGAATTCTCATTATACCACAACTATTTACTGTTCATTTCATATTCCAACATTTATTTCTTAAATTACTCCATTCTTGTATTAACATTTATTATTACAACCAATCGTTACCCCATAGGCATAAGTAGCATTGGTTTATATTCTTGTTACATTAATATTCTCCAATTTCATCCACTACAACAAAAAGTGTCTTTTATAGCGGCATATAGCCGCTATTAATCACAAGCATAGCGGTTTGATAAGCGCTGTATATCGACATGTTATAAAAAACTGTTGAATGTTTATAACACAAAATATGCCGCTATGGTTGAGCTTAGTTTTATAACGCAAATTCGCCGCTATGGTACGTTAATTCAATAGCTCATTATAGCCGCTATAATATAGCTAAATCTCAACGGAACTGGAAATCTTTATAACACCATTTTTCCGCTATAAAATATTTATTCAATAGTGGTCATTTCACGCTATTAAATCAACATGTTATAGTGTGCTTGTTTACTAGTTGCATTTGCATTTCTAATTTTTTTTAAAAAAATATACACAATTTCATTTGAAAAGAAAAAAATTGCATTGCATTTTTTCAATTTACATTTCAATTTTCAATTACAATTTACAATCCAATTTACAACTCAATTTCTTTTACAAACTTGATTGGCAAAAAAAATACGTTTTTATTGCTCCATCCACCTCTGCCGCACTGCAACTTCACAATACCAAACTTCCGCACTACTGCACTGTGTCACTACTTGCCAATACTTGTCATCATTGTAACCACAAAACTGTTGTTGCCCATCACATACTTCCATCCACAAACAACATCAACCTCTCACTGTCACCATATCAAAACTGCGTGCATCAAGACAGTGCATGCCAAACAACTTCCAAACCAAGACAACAGACCACACACATCTTCCTTCACCAGTCACCATTTTTCTTCCATCCTCCGTGCTATACTTCACAAAACTCCAGCCATTAGCACTGCCTTTCAAAACACTGCAACTGCATGTCACCATTACCCACCACCACATCGCCTGCTACTAACTGACGCACCCCTTACCTTCATATCACTTCACATACCACTCCATATCACAAAACCAAACTTGCACTGCCATCTTCTAACCCACAGTCACTACACTAATCAAAACAACTAAACATATACAACAGCTCCACCATCAACCGTTTCCTCAAAATACCTTACTTGACTGCAAACAAACTGCTTCCATATCATTGTAAACATTGCACATACCCACAATTCCTCCTCTCTTTACCATTTTCAAACTTCAACCTTACTGCCAAAAACTACAACTACGCCTGCCACTTCACTACATACACCAGTCATTACTACCACAAAACTGCCACCCCATATCACTTCACAAAACATACATTGCCCTCGCCATTCTTCACCACTTGCAACTTCACTCAACCACCAGTGCACACAACATCTGCCTATTTCTTTTCATACCCACTCACCTGCCTAACATACCATTCCACCAAATACAAACTGTTTTTGCACACCTCTCGGCCTCATTGGAATTACAAACTTCCACTGCTTCACCCCTCAAACATCACAATTCAACTTAACACAACATCTCCACTATCCGTTCAATTCAATACTGCCACTGTCCACCGCAGTACTTAAGAACACTATCTACACTTCCACAATCTCCACAATTCAAGAACACTCCTGCCTGCACAATTCTATGCAGCTACCCATCTGATCCACCATCCTCATATCGGCTCAGTGAATAAAAAATTACACTGCAAATATTTAATCACCTGCACAGCAATTCCATTTTAACCATATCGCAACTACTGCATCACTCCCACTACTTGCCCTCTGACCATCCTCTTTTTGTCATGCATTTGAAAGCGTAAAATAAATAAATGAATAAATAAATACGAGATGCAAAGTTAAGTAAAATTCAGAACATGTCATATTTCATTGCAGTTGAGCTACAAGCACATACATTATCAAGCAAACTATGCTGAGTCCAAAAATTACTACAATGCAAAGGTAGACGACGCCTCTTTGCAGTACCATTGATGTATTTTGCTGCAAAATGATCATAGTTACAATAGCCTTAGGCTCCATCAATACATTAGCATTATATCTTAGCCGAGTCAATATAAAATAAAGGTCAATATTACTATAAAGTGATTCAGAATTGTGGTGAATAAAACATAACATTTGATCGCTTCAGATTTGGTTTATCAGTGAGATTAGTATTTTCCTAGAGAACGCTTGGATAATTTGAAAGAGCATCTTTGAAAATCCATAAAGCAATTGCAACAAATAAATATGCTAAAATCGAGCAATATTATAAAGCATAACATATAAATATAGTAACCTATGTATCCGAGTGCCTTGTTCTTCCTCATGGTCTGGAAAGTAAGCATCACATGCTTTCATATGCACATACACACACACACACACAAACACATTGGTCCATGTCACCATGATGTATCATTCATCCATTATCTTCTACCTAGAATCTAAGCACTTCATACTTAAAATTTACAAATTACGATCTTCTATCCTTTTTTAATTTCTAATGTGGCCACATTTCACAAATTTTGAGTAACAGTCCTTGATTGGCACAACTGTCTTTGATCATGCATAACTGCCAGTTTACAATTCAGTTACATCGATGATTTACATCCTTTCGATTTTCAAGTTTTTTTTCTTTTTTCTTTTTGGCCATAATAAACTCAAACCCCAAGGTGCATATGGATCATGCATGTCAGGAAGATTTATGATAAAAGCTAAACAACAAATAAATGCTAAAAATGAACTATGGCCTTTAAGGTAGCTGCACTGAGAATATAAAACAGATAAAGCAACTCAACAGCAAATTGGTGAATACGATGGGCATGAGAACAGTTAGATAAATAGAATGGTGTTCAATAAATAAGTTAGACAGGTAATGTTTGTTACCGACTACATTTGTTCCACATAAATATGCAAGGCTTTCAAATCCAAGAGCTTGGATAGTAGAATCTTGACTTTCTATGCATGCCTGTTAATAAAAAAAGAATGATAAAATTTAAACATGGGCTCGTCAAGAAAACTTATTGTGAAAATAGGATTTGTTGAAAATTTATTAAAAAAAATGCCTATTTTTGTAGTGGCAATAGGCTGTCAACGCCTCTATCAGGATTATGCAGGCAAACATCTCTTAATGTACTGGCAATACTGATGTAAATTTTCTTCTCAAATATGAAATTCACCAATGCAAACATCTCTTAATGTACTGACCCCTCATAGCATCAATCACATAATTGATAATACAAGATATTGTTTTTATATTTCATTATCAAGATAATCCTTATATATTTAGAAGGTCAAGATAATCACATAATTGATAATACACTATTCACGTGACATAATTGATAATAAGACTACACAACTTGGAAGCCAATGTAAGCATAGCTAACATGTACTGCCATAGTTTACATAACATGGGAGTTCATAAAAAGGCCTTTATACCAAAATACAAAAATAAAGTAAAGCAAAACACCAGCCTTAAAATATGCTCATATTTGAACTTGTAGGGAGATGGATTCGAACAAAAGGAGTGCAGACCAGATTCCATATTTGAAGTAACTTTATGTTGCAAAATTGTTTAGTTACCAAAATGAATAGCCAAATATTCTCTGCTTAAATATTCTTTATATAGAAGAAATCGTACTTTTTTCTTGTTGAATTTAAGGCACTGAACAAAATCTTCATACAATCTCTGGTCTTCTTTCATTGATATCTCATTGAGATCCTTGTCTGGATCTCTTGTAGTGCCATCCCAATCCTCAGGCATCACCCTGAAATCAGGTTTGTATGGGAGAGAGGCAACGTGGAATTCTCTGTCTTGATAATTGAAAAACCTGTGAAGATGGAAAGAAATGTCATTTAATAACTCACATGCAAAGAATTTTAGACATACATAGTTACAAATCAATTCTTTCATTGATGCTCAGATATCGCGGTCGACCAAACTCTTTCCATGTTGTGTGCATACATAGTTGCAAATCAATTCTTGATTGCTAAGTGAAAATCGAAGCAGGCCTGGTCTGTTTCAACTCATGTGATCTAGTTGGGCACGAAAGAAAATATTTTGTATTAAAACAATGTATTTTACAGTTATCTGATACTACCTATGGATAATGCTCTTACTGTCAGGATAGACAACATCACCATATTCAGTAAGAGAAGAATCTATGACTGAGGGATCATCTGTAGCTAGCTTAGCAAGTTGCTCATCTATCCAACTAAGCCTCTGTAGAGTGAAATTGAATAAGGAAACATACTGTGATAGTTACTGAGACAAATACAAACGGAACAGATGTAGTCTAAAAAAGAACTAAAACTGCTTATTACATCACAACAACTTGTTCTTGAAGCATTACAAGCTAAATCAAAGTTACTGTCTAGAAAAAACAAGCTACAAATACAACAAATATAAATTATAAAAAGGAGCAAGAAAATTTATAGCGAGATTACCAGAATCGAAGATTATATTGCTTACCAATATCAAAATCGAAGATTATATCCAAAATGCGAAGCCCTAGCTTCGATAGATCGGAGCTACACGCAAAGCCCTAGCTTCGAAATCGAAGGAGTTTGCTTTCTTTGACAAAACTTGAGAGGGTTTCTGCTTTCTTCGATTTGGAGGAGGGAGATGCGCGTGTTTTGGAGGGAGGCAGAATGGTTTTGGAGGGAGAGGGAAAATAATTTGGGAAGTTGGAGGGAGATGTTTTGGGGCAGCGTTACACGTGAAGGGGAAGGGAGATGCGCGCGTTAGAGAGAACAAAAATCAACCGGTAACTAGATAATTAAGGGTCAATGATAACGCTTCAGAATAACGCGTTATTAATTAGCGTTATTAATATCATATTTTGTTGTAGTGATCTTAATTTACATTAACGTGATATTTAATTACATTTATTCAGAATTTATTTCGAATTAAATTCAACAGATTGATTAAATATGTAACATATAACAGTTGTCACTTTTTCTTACTTCAATCACACTTATAAGTTTATTATCTTCAAATAAATGTTATAACTACTTACACCACCCTGATTTTTCCCAATTACAGTTTATTACATATTATTTCATCAATTAATATAACATTTAATTTTTTCCTTATTTTAAATTTATAACTAATTATAACTTACAATTATTACAATTACTTGATATTACAGTCAAATAGTCATCTATTACATTAATTTACATTATTAAACTTCCTTCTAGTTAGTTTTCTCATTCCTACATCATAAATTTTATTTTCTTCCAACATTAAATTACAAAATATTATTTAATTTAAAATTTTAATTATTGGAAAAATGTAGGTCGTTACATGTAATGAACATGGTAGGGACTGAAGTGATGGAATGACGTGACTGTCTTGTCCAATTTATAATATCATTTAATTATAAATATCTCGTTTAATGTGACTTAAAATTTTGATCTCTTATCGAAGTGTGCCACCTGGCGTTCCTAATGTTATATCCCTATTCTGAATGCAATGGAAAAGGTTTCGAGTCTTAATTCGATTGTATGGAGAAGATAGTTTTTTGAACTAAATTATTATATTGAATTACCGATATTAATTTCAATGCGTTTACATCTCGTACGATCAAATAATAACTCCAAACGCATTGTAGTTTGAAATTCGATAATAATACACTATTACAGACCCAATGGAACTGATTTCGTCGAATCCAGGGATTATGCCCCAGATCGCTATTTTAACGCGTCGATTAAATCGGCGATTTCCAAAATTTACGAAATCACTCAAATTTTCAGTTTTAAAATCTTACTAACTCAGTTCTGATTTAGATAAAATTTATATTAACATTGAAAATCGTTTTGGTTTCATATTCAACTCCAATTCAATTATTTAAATGATTTTTAATTTTTAACTCAACAATTAAATTTATTAATTAATTTGTTATAT
Organism: Allium cepa; assembly: GCA_030765085.1. Taxonomy (NCBI): domain Eukaryota; kingdom Viridiplantae; phylum Streptophyta; class Magnoliopsida; order Asparagales; family Amaryllidaceae; genus Allium; species Allium cepa. The sequence continues at coordinate 213,698,461 of CM060934.1, forward strand.
TTAGAGCTTAATTTTTTTATTATACTATTTTTGATTAATAAACTTCATATTAAAATTTCGTTCACATTTCAAAATTCATCGTTTAAAATAAATTAAATGTTCAAAATCAACGACCAAAAATCTGGGCCGTTACACCTCAAATTCTCACCAGCCTAACTTTGTGACCAGAGAAGAGATGGAGAGGATGATGAAGGAAATGCAAGATGAAGTAATGGCTAGAAATCAAGAGATGTTAGAAGTGTTCATGGCTAGGTGGAAGGAGACACTAGAAGATTTTTTCCAAAGGATGGGGCAATAAGGAATAACCAAAGATGCTGAAATTTAGAACCAAGGACAAGGAGCTAATGTTGGAGCATCTAAAGGTAGATTAAAGAAACTGAAACAATGCTGCACGACACGGGGACACGACCGACTTGGAAATTGGATGAGATTTAATGCCTAGAACAGACGATCTTCTAGCTAGAGTGGAAGATCGAAATACAAGTATATGACAACAAGAGATGGAACCAGAATCCCATTATTAGAACAAAGGGTAGAATGAAGTTATGAATCAGAGACTTTCATTAGATGGCAACCCTATGATTGAGATGGATTGGAGTCAGGTCTAATTCCTTTACCCTGACATTGAATAAATGATATAACCCCAGATCGCTTACATATGTATGGGATCTCGAATGATCCCTAGGCACACTCTGAGTTAGATGCCTTAGATGATTATTTAGGCCAATAATAACCCTTGGCCACTTAGAAGTGCACAAAACCTAGATTAGTCCCTAGTCACACTCTAGTTCGGATGTTTAAGGTGGTTGCTTAGGAAAATAATAACCCCCAACCACTCAAATGTGCACAAAACCCATATTTTCCCCTAGTCACACTCTGAGTCGGATGTCTAGGATGGATAATTAGGCTTTCCGCTTATTTATTTAACTTTGAATTTGAATTTTGAAAAATCCATGGAAATATGATGATTGATTTTTATCACTTTATGTCATATCTGGAGAGATGAAACCGGAGTGCAAGATGCAAGTCCCCTTGCCAGAAAGCAAGCAGATGGGCTTGTATGGATTTGGATCTCCTTAGAGCTTCTGTTGGGAGAGATGGGGCTATTGTGCATGGTGCAAGTCTCCTTGCTATAGAGCAAGCGGATAGGCTTGTATGGATTTGGATTTCCTTAGAGCTACCATCCAAATAGATGAGGCCAGAGTGTAAGGAGCGAGCCACCTCATCGGAGAGTGAAAAGGATAGTCTTCTTTGGTCGCTATAGAGCTACTGTCCGAAGAGGCAGGCTGGAGTGCAAGAAGTAAGTCCCCTCATCAGTGAGCGAGCAGATAGGCTTGCTTGGTCATTAAGACACTTCTCCGTAGGGCGAACAGACACCATAATGATCCTAAGAGGTCGAAACCCTAGATTGAAACACTAAACGATTCGGAGAGATTGCATGTTAAATTAAATGGAAGATATCTGGAGAGATCAAACCCTATAATGGAAACCAATCACCTATCCAATTTCCAGGTGTTGATCCATTTTTTGGGTTAAAAAATAAATTTGCAAATAATTCTGTATGCTCTAGTATCGCATTCTTAAGTCTTATTTTTATTTTCCTTGCATTGTGGTTGCTTCCATAAGAAAATGAAATAATAATTTAGTTGTAGTTACATTGTTAATGCACTTTGAATTTCTTTTTGGCATCATTTCATTTTTTTTTGTTTTCCAAGGGCGCCACCTATATTCACATAAGGTGGGGATTTCATCACCCTTTCCTTGGTCTATAAAATGCATTTTATTGTATAAAATTGGATTAATAGTAAAGATTAGACGTTCGACTTAAGGGTGTCGTCGGCTCATCTAGGATGAATATATATTTTGACAAGTTGATTTCTTTTAACTAATTATTTCTTGGTGTCTAAGGCAATGATAGTGCGGTAATCATTTATAATTATTATGGTGATTCGTAAGATATTATATTAGTTGTGCTTTGAAGGTACTTAAACCTTCAGCTCTATTGCTATGGTGATTTGTCATGCACTGATAACTCGTGTCCATTACTTGGCTAAGAGTTGTTTCGTTGAATTAAGTAAAGTGTCACAATATAATTTTGGGTTAGGACTTACTAAGGATAGAAAATTTCTGATTAAGTCCTTGCATTTATTTAGTTGCATTAGTTTCATATATATATATATATATATTACAAAAAAATTAACATACGTTTTTGAGTTAAAGAAAAAAATCCAAAAAGAATTTATGTTAGAAAGAGAAAAGAAAATAATTTCAATTCATTCTTACTCTCTTACCCTTGTTGTTCACTCCTTTCTTTACTTAATTCTCTTCCGTGTGCATAAGTGGCTGAACTAGTGAAAATTCAATAAACTGCTTATTTCAAATAAACAATCCCTCCATAATGGCGAAAAAAATCCTCCTCGAACTCTCATGGATAGAATTTTTCCTGATCGGGTTACTCTCCCTTCTTGCATTACATTACCCACCCTAACGGGTAATCGCTTTGAAATCCATTCAATTCACACTAACATGCTTCCAAGATTTGGCAATTTTGAAAATAATGATCCTTACATCTTTTAACGAAATTTGAACAAATTTGTGCAGCTATAAAACTTCAAACAATTATGCAACGATGGGATAAAACTTAGGTAAATTCCATTCGCACTAATCGATTATGTTGAGAAATGGTTGTATAGCTTGCCCTAAAATTCGATTAAAATTTGGCATGAATTTGTTGAAGTTTTCTTAAATAAATTTTACCTTTTGGTGAAAACAACCAAAATTCAAATTGAAATCATAATTTTTCATCAATTTTAGGATGAATCTTCTGGAAATATTTTGAACATCAAGGAACTATTGATAAAATATCCACATCACAATTTTGAAAAATGGATTATTTGCCAATTTTTTTATAATGGACTTGAAAATAACTCTCGAACAATGCTTGAATCAACGTGTTAAGGAAATTTTCTAGCACATGATTCCACTTGGCAATTTCTTGAGAACTTAGCTAAAGAATCAACTCAATGGAGACGATCTAACGAGAAATCAATCTATTTAAGATCGAGCCCATATTCGATAGGATCATCTGTAGCCTTTGTGACGACCTGGAATTTTTAGACATTTGAAATTAGAATATTTAATTGATATTAAATACTTAAAAGTTAATCTTAACTTGAATTTCAAATATAACTAAGTATTGGGTGATTTAATTTTTGAATTTAATAATTGGGAATAGGTTAAAATGTTGAATCAAGGTTTTCAAGCCAGTTAAAAATATTTTATAGGCTTGGAAAATTTGTATTTATAATACTGAAGATAATAGAAGTTTTAAATTTGAATTTGAATTTGAAAGTGTTTTGTTTAGTTTTGAAATTTATATCATTTAAATCGATATTTTAAAATAGCCTTCCGAGGCACAGTCTCAGAATTTGATGAAACTAGTTCCATTAGATCCGTAATAGTGTATTATTATCGGATTTCAATTTTTGTAGTGTTTGGATTTGTCATGTGGCCGTACGATATATAAACGCGCTGAAATTTATATTGAAATTTAATATAATAACTGGGACCAAAAAGCTATCTTCTCCATACGTTCGAGTTAGGCCTCAAAACCTTTTCTAGTGCATTCGGAATAGGGGCATAACCTTATAAATGCCTAGCGGCATGCCTCAATAGGAAATTGAGACTTTAGGCTTCGTTTTGTAGATGATTTAAATTTGAATATAAATTTAAAAATAGATAGTATAATTGCATTGAAACACTGTAGTAGCCTGTAGCCACGCAAGGCAAATTTAAAACACGTGTTTCCCCTTTCCTGTTAAATCTCATGCGTGGAAGTAAGAGAGTAAAAAGATTTCAGAAAAAAAGGGGTGAAAACCGTGAACTTCAAAATAAACAAAAGGGGAAGCTTCCATTCATTTTCTCTCCCTTTTCATTCCAAATCTCGTTATTCCCTCTTTCTTTGGCCAGTTCGATTCAAAAGTCGAATGTGGAAAAAAATGTATATTTCTAAATCGATAAATTAGGAGACAGTCGTTCATCCTCCGCTTCTTTTAACGCAGAGCTTCGCCGCCTTTTCGTCAATCATTGTAGTTGTGCTAGGGTATGTGATCGGGTCGATCGGCATAAGGGAGACCAACAACTGCAATGGGAGGTGTTGCAGTCGAATAGGGATAGCGGGTGCTGTCGCGCCGATTCATGCAGATATGATGGGTTTTGGGCCGCCTTCGAGAAGTTGTAGTCGAGGATGATGGTGGGGCCGAGTGCAGCTAGAGTTGTGGTTTTGTTCGTCGTTAAGGTGGGGGACTCGAGATATGGTGATGTTTAAGGTTTGGGTAGGCAGCTTGTTTGGGAAGGATGGTTGAAGCATCGGCAAGTGTGAGCTCGTTCGCAAGTAGCGGTAGTGAGGTATGTCTGCGATTTCGCTTTCTTTTTCAAAACTAAATATATATACATACATTGATCACAGCAATAATTGTGCCTTTTAATTTAAATATAAAGGCACATTATATGAATAGGTTTCAAAAGACAGAAGATTGCTAGAGAATATTGTACAGTAAGATAGATAAACAATTCTGTTTATTTAATATATAGGTTTGAAAGAAAATCTTTTTTATGAGAATTTAATATATATATATATGATTTTGGAAAAATATATAGGGATTTTAAGTGTTGAAGAGTTTTATAAAAACTAGATTTTTGAATCTATATAAATTAATTTTTATAAGTGTATGGGTTTTAAATATATATATATATATAGGAATTAAAAATGTCTAGGAGCTTATATAAAATTTGACCTTGAGGTCTACACAGATTTTAAGTATACACGTAGTTTAAATAAGTAAATATACGCATTTTTAATTTACTAGATTATTTTTAAAAATGTATCATTGGAAATTAATTTATTTAATTAATTTATATAATTATTTTGGTTATTAGAAATGATTAAAGGAAAATTAGTTTAAAATTAAATAAATAAATGGAAAGGGACCGTTCAATTTGTTGTAAATATTAATAAACCGTATAATGTTTGTACAAGGTCAAAAATCGTGAATCAAGCCAAGATTGAAGTCGATGGCAAAGGAAAATCAACGGTGAGTTAATCTCACTCATTTGGATTTTATTTAAATTTAAATAGTTAAATTTAAATATTTGGTTGAATGATTGAATTGATTGGATGTGGTATATTATATATAGTAGTATATATATATTGGAGTGATTGATTTCCTGCATTATATAGCGGATGAGACCCTATGCGCACCATAATAGTGGAGGATATTATATAATCCCATATACCGCGCTATTCCACCTCAAAGTGGAATTGGTATTTTTATATTGTGCTAACATCTATGGATGCAGGGAAAAACAGTTAAGATGGATCCAACTGGATTCCTCAAAACGTTTGAATTTATTTTATATATTCAACGATATGATTATGCGATAATCTGAGATGAATTATATTGATCATATTAGGAATTGGAATTTATTGAATACTCTGGCTTGGTTATATATATTCGAATTTTGGAGAATTTGAAATATATATATGAAGTTTGGATTTTTAAAAGTAAATTAATCGGGAATTTTAAATAAAATAATTATAAGGAATTTGGATAATTAAAATGATTTGAAAGAATAAAAGTTGATTTGTTTTAATTGTAATAAATAAATCTAAAGTATGAAAAAATAGAGATATTTTGAATAAATGAATTCAAGTGATAGTATTTAAAAGGAGGAAAGGATTAATTTTAAAATTCAAGGTTTAAATTTATTGGAAAGGATAAAGAAGGAATTTGGAAAAATATGAAATTGGTATTTTCAGTTAAAAAGATTTTAAATCATAATTAAGAAGTAAAATCTGAAATTAATGGGTTTTGAAATAAATTGAGAAGTAAAGAAATTTATTTCAAAATGGAGTAATTTGGAAATCGATTCGAAGATTCATAAAGTGTTTGAAAATAGTGTTTTAAGGAAAGATGAGACCCTGGAGCTTATAAACAAGATTTATAAAAGTGAAGTAATATATCAGTAGATATTTGGAAGTATAAATTCAAGGTGGAAATTTATAAAGGAATTGGATTTGTTTTAAAATGAATAGTGATTTATTTTAAAAGGTGTGGGAGAGAAGTGTATTTCCCTAAAAAGCCAAGTATGTTTTCAAAGAGATTTCTAAGTATAAGTTGAAAGTTTTAAAGTTATTTAAAGTAATGTTTGTAAGAATTTTATTTAAGTTGTTAAAATGTTAAAGAGTAAATATTTAATAAAATATTTATAGTGGTAATTATTTAAAAAAAATAAGTAAGTTAGCATTATGTTTTAGAGAAATTTTTTTGTTAATATTTATATTTTATAAAATTGATTTATTTTAAAGATATTTTGGTTAAAGTTTTATTTGAAACTTGTATAAAATTTCACAACTCTTATTTTAAATTTAGCTGACTTGACTTTTATTTTTAATTTTTTTTAGTTTTATATTTTATAAAGAAGTTTTATTTAAAATATTTTTAAAGTATATATTATTTGGAAAGTGTTTGAGTAGTTTAATTTAAATGTTTTAAAGTATAATTAAGAATAAAGTGATTTAAATTGTTTTAAAATCTAAAGTATTTGAACTTGGTTGTTTTCAGTTGAAATAAATATTTAAAGAATTTATTCCTTGAGAGAAGAGTGGTTTGAAACTATTTTCAAAGGGCTGAAAAGTGGAAATATATCTTGCGAAGATATTTTGAGGATGATAATAATTTGGGAAATTATTTATGTTGATGGTTGTTTTGAATGTTATTTGATAGTTAAATAACCGACTATCAATATTGGACAATGCGCTGATCGTTTCGAAGAGATCGGGATCGTGATTTATTACTCGAAAGCAACTTCGATCCGGTTTGAACGTTGTCGTGAGAAAACAAGAGTTTGGAATCGAAGATGGAGCAATGATGTGCAAGGGCTAGTCGCTACTAATCCTGATGGTGATTCCAAAATGGATGCAGTAGGAGTAGTGCCTTTGGTTCCGTTCGAACCCGGAACGGACTTGTATGGATGAATGCTTTCAGAACATCGTCGGGGAGACGATGGACATTCTAAGTGAATGTGTGCCAAAAAGGTAATGCATAGCCTCAAGCCTCATCAACTGGAAATGGCTTAAACAGGGGAGGTGCAGCAAGGCTAAGTGGCCAGCAACCAATCAGTGTAAGGTCATCCCTATATAGATGTTCCTTTTTATTCGACCAAGTGGGCGGTTGCTGAACCCAACCGTAGGGTGATCTTATTCGGGCTATCCAGTAAGGGGTAGTCCGTTCTTGTGTTGTAGGGGATTTAGGATGGATCCTCAGTACGGTGATCTAGAGCACGTACTGTGATGGGCGGTACCCTAGTAGCCCTGCAATTGATGCAAATCCATTCTCCCTACATGCCTTTACGATTTTTGTTTGTAGAACCCACTTTGTGGATAGTATGCTGGAATTTAATAATGTAACAATTTTAGCCATTTGAATAAGTATTTGTACATAGACACTATTATAATATCAGAGGATTGATAAGAAATGTTTTAGCTATCATAAGGTAAAAACCCGACATGTTTATTTGTGGCGTGGTCTTGCGAGATGCTTTTTATTTCAAAGGATTTTGAAACTTTAATAATCCAATTGAGTGCATTTTCTCACGCTGGTTTTCCAGACTGACTCGGGTATTGTTTTATTATGATGCTTGGGTCAGACCGAGTATTATAGAATATAGGAAATGATGTTGTGGAACTCAAGAGACGAGTTGGATGACGAGAACGTATTTCCGTACTTGATTTATTCCATTGCATAACCAGTATTGTGAGGACATGTTATGATAACTATCCAGTTTTGGGTATTGAATTTGTTGTACTCTGATGATGTAATGTATAAACAGATATATTTTCTTCGTGTAAAGATCAGTTATTATCTATTATATTTTATTCCGCTGCACTTCTTCTACCTCCTTCTTCTTTAACCCTAATGGTTTGGTTTTTCGGCATTCGATTGTCCGGCATTTAATACAGTGGACGTATTGATGTCAATTTTTGGGCGTCGGAAAATCGGGCCGTTACAGTTGGTATCAGAGCTGAAGGTTAAGCGAGAACCTTGGCTCTGGTGGGGATTACTCATTAAAATAGAGTCCATAGTACTCTAGAATGAGTTTGAGTGTAATAATAGATATGAGTGCGTATTTGTTGGTGAATATAAAAAATCGTTTTTATATTGTGTTGATTTATCAGTTGAGTGTTTATGGATTCTGGTCGATATGTGGGACACCATGTCAGCGATAGGAATTTCTAAACTCTTAAACAAGGCAAACCGACACAGTATTGTTTTAAAATAGGGTAAATGAAATAATTTTACCCAAATTATTTTCATATATAAAAGAAAATTTTTGTAAATTATTTTAGTATATGGTTGCTTGGTTGTTAGAAAATGATAATATTAAATTATTATCATTGCTAAGGGGACATTTTAATAAAGAATTAAAATTTTAACCAAAGGTTAAGGAATAAATTTATATTACAATTTGGGATTTGTATGTGTAAATTATAAATGTGATTTACAATTTAAATAAGATAAAATTCCAGATTAATATTTGAATATTGATTAGAAGGAATTGAAAATTTAAATTTTGGGAGAAGTTAAAATTCCTTTGAATTTGAAAATGATTTTCAAGAGTTTTGGAGAATAATAGTGATATTATTTTAGAAATTTTTTGAATTGGATTTGGAATCTGGAGAGATTTGGATTTAAAAATATTTAAACGGGTTTTAAAGACATAAAAGCATTTAACTCTCTTAGGTCATTGGAAAATAACTGAATGAAATTGAAGACTGAATATTAAAATTTAAAATTCAATTGAGTAGAGTGAAGTTGTAGAACTAGTTCTAAGTGAACTAAGATAATAAAATTTTGGAAGTAAAAATGATTTGAGATAGGAATAAATTAGTAAGAGGAACTAATTAAAGAAATGATTAATTAAATATGGTTTGAGATAAAAGGTAAATAGAATTAAATATCTAAAATGAAGGTAAATTGAATTCATATGGAATTGGAGATCCAGTTTAAAAATAAGTGGATATAAAGGCTAAAGTGGTAGAGTAATAATATAAGATTATATAAAATGCTTATATTAAACTTAAGAAATGAATGGTGAAGTTCTTAAGTAAGTTTGATATTAGAAATATACTAAGTAATTTTGGAATGAAGATTAAGTAAAGTTGTGAAATGGGATAATTATGGATAAGTAAATAGAAATCAAAATGAATGTGAATAAAAAGAGAATTAATATAGTTAATAATCAATGGATATAAGTACGCAAGATGTACGTATATTGTTTTATTCGCATAGCGATTTGATCCAGATTCGGGCACAGAATTTCGAGATAGTTATATCAATCTAAATTAGGATTTTTCACTCGATTTTCGACGGCGAACCCTGGATATGGATTTTTGATCGATTCTAGAAATTTTCTATTATAGTTTGTGGCTATGCAAGTAGAATAACGATTTCTGGTCAACAAACCAGATCTGAGTCCGCACTAGGAAGTCGAGTGGACGATACTAGTTCGGAAGTGAAATTGTATGATCGAGTGAGCGATTTGAATAGGGTATTGCGCACGGATGATACATGTGCATCGTACGGATGTGAGTGAAATGGATATTGAATTTTTTTGCAAAGAAATGTATAAAATGGTTTTTGAATACCGTGATTGGATATTATTGCAGAGTAGTATACCGGTAATTTAAAAGCAAATGAAATTGGGATTTTTGATTTCAGAAGATAAATAAAATTGCTCAACAAAAGGTATGTATTTAAATTTCAATATGAAATTTGATGATTTTCTGGTCTAGTCACTTGGCTTTTTTTTTTTCGTTTGAAATTTGGGGGTCGTAGAGGCATTTTGTAGTTGTACCGAGCTAGCCGCGCAAAGGAGACGCTGGCGAATTTTTTTGAAAATTTAGGGAGTTAGAAAATTTTGAGAAAATTTTGACAATTTAAAATTTGAATTTGAATTATAATTTGAATGGTTGAATAAGTAATGTTGTTAGGAACTATGGATAAGTTTGGAAAGTTAATAAGAGGGATAGCGTGTCTTTAATAAAAAGATTGTTTTGAGAATTGTTGAAATTGTTTGGTTTTGGGAAAAAAGTAAACGGGTATTGGACCATTCTTCCTAACTAGTAATTTCGGGGATGAAATTCTTTTAAGGGGAGAGGAATATGACGACCTGGAATTTTTAGACATTTGAAATTAGAATATTTAATTGATTTTAAATATTTTAAAGTTAATCTTTAACTTGAATTTCAAATATAACTATGTATGGGGTGATTTAATTTTTAAATTGAATAATTGGGAATAGGTTAAAATGTTGAATCAAGGTTTTCAAGCCGGTTAAAAATATTTTATAGGCTTGGAAAATTTGTATTTATAATACAGAAGATAATAGAAGTTTTAAATTTGAATTTGAAAGTGTTTTGTTCAGTTTGAAATTTATATCATTTAAATCGATATTTTAAAATAACCTTCCGAGGCACAGTCTTGGAATTTGACGAAACCAGTTCCATTAGATCCGTAATAATGTATTATTATCGGATTTTAATTTTCGTAGTGTTTGGAGTTGTCGTGTGGGCGTACGATATATAAACGCGCTGAAATTTATATTGAAATTTAATATAATAACTGGGTCCAAAAAGCTGTCTTCTCCATACGATCGAATTTGGCCTAGAAACCTTTTCCAGTGCATTCAGAATAGGGGTATAACCTTATAGACGTCTAGCGGCATGCCTTAATATGAGATCGAGATTTTAGGCTTCGTTTTCTAGACAATTCAAATTTAAATTTAAATTTAAAAATAGATAGTATAATTGCATTAAAACACTGTAGCAGCCTGTAGCCACGCAAGGCAAATTTAAAACACGCGTTTCCCCTTTCTTATTAAATCTCACGCGTGTAAGTAAGAGAGTGAAAAGATTTCAGAAAAAATGGGTCAAAACCGTGAACTTCAAAATAAAGAAAAGGGGAAGCTGTCATTCATTTTCTCCCCCTTTTCATTCCAAATCTCGTTATTCCCTCTTTCTCTGGCCAGTTCGATTCGAAAGTCGAATGTGGAAAAAAATGTATATTTCTAAATCGATAAATTAGGAGATAGTCGTTCGTCCTCCGCTTCTTTTAACGCAGAGCTTCGGCCGCCTTCTTTACGTCAATCATCATAGTCATGCTAGGGAATGTGATCGGGTCGATCGGTATAAGGGAGACCCACGACTATGATGGGAGGAGCTGCGTTCGAATAGGGGGTAGCGGGTGCTGCCGCGCCAATTCATGCAGAGATGATGGATTTTGGGCCGCCTTCGAGGAGCTGTAGTCGAGGATAATGGTGGGGGTCGAGTGCAGCTAGAATTGTGGTGTTGTTCGTCGGTTAAGGTGGGGGACTCGAGATATGGTGAGGTTTGAGGTTTGGGTAGGCAGCTCGTTTGGGAAGGATGGTTGAAGCATCGGCAAGGGTGAGCTCGTTCCTGAGTAGCGGTACTGAGGTATATCTGCGATTTTGCTTTCTTTTTCAAATTTAAATATATATACATTCATTGATAACAGCAGTAATTGTGCCTTTTAATTTAATTATAAAGGCACATTATATGAATAGGTTTCAAAAGACAGAAGATTGCTAGAGAATATTGTACAGTAAGATAGATAAAAAATTCTGCTTATTTAATATATAGGTTTGAAAGAAAATCTTTTTTTATGAGGATTTAATATATATATGATTTTGGAAAAATATAAAGGGATTTTAAGTGTTGAAGAGTTTTATAAAAACTAGATTTTTGAATCTGTATAAATTAATTTTTATAAGTGTATGGGTTTTAAATATATATATATATATATATATATGATTTAAAAATGTCTAGAAGCTTATATAAAATTTAGCTTTGAGGTCCACACAGATTTTAAGTATATATGTAGTTTAAATAGGTAAATATACACATTTTTAATTTACTAGATTACTTTAAATAATGAACCATTGGAAATTAATTTATTAAATTAATTTATATAATTATTTTGGTTATTAGAAATGATTAAAGGAAAATTAGTTAAAAGTTAAATAAATAGATCGAAAGGGACTGTTCGATTTGTTGCAAATATTAATAAACCATATAATGTTTGTAGAAGGTCAAAAATCGTGAATCTAGCCAAGATTGAAGTGGATGGCAAACGAAAATCAAAGGTGAGGTAATCTCACTCATTAAATAGTTATATTTAAATATTCGGTTGAATGATTGAATTGATTAGATGTGGTATATTATATATAGTAGTGTACATATATATTGGAGTGATTGATTTCCCGCATTATATAGCGGATGAGACCCTATGCGCTGCATAATAGTGGAAGATATTATATAAACCCCTATATCGTGATATTCCACGTCGAAGTGGAATTGGTATTTTTATATTATGCTAACATCTATGGATGCAGGGAAAAATAGGTTGGAGGGATCCAACTGAATTCCTCAAAACATTTGAATTTATTTTATATATTCAGCAATATGATTATGTGATAATCTAAGATGAATTATATTTATCATATTGGGAATTGGAATTTATTGAATACTCTGGCTTGGTTATATATATTGGAATTTTAGATAATTTGAAATATATATATATATATATATATATGAAGTTTGGATTTTTAAAAGTAAATTAAATGGGAATTTTATATAAAATAATTATAAGGAATTTGGATAATTAAAATGATTTGAAAGAATAAAAGTTGATTTGTTTTAATTGTAATAAATAAATCCAAAGTATGAAAAAATAGAGATATTTTGAATAAATGAATTCAAGTGATAATATTTAAAAGGAGGAAAGGATTTATTTTAAAATTCAAGGTTTAAATTTATTGAAAAGGATAAAGAAGGAATTTGGAAAAATATGAAATTGGTATTTTCAGTTAAAAAGATTTTAAATCATAATTAAGAAGTAAAATCTGAAATTAATGGGATTTGAGATAAATTGAGAAGTAAAGAAATTTATTTCAAAATGGAGTAATTTGGAAATCGATTTGACGATTGTTAAAGTGTTTGAAAACTATGTTTTAAGGAAAAATGAGACCCTGGAGCTTATAAACAAGATTTATAAAAGTGAAGTAATATGTCAGTGGATATTTGGAAGTATAAGTTCAAGGTGGAAATTTATAAAGGAATTGAATTTGTTTTAAAATGAATAGTGATTTATTTTAAAAGGTGTGGGAGAGAAGTGTATTTCCTTGAAAAGCCAAGTATGTTTTCAAACAGATTTTTAAGTATAAGTTGAAAGTTTTAATGTTATTTAAAGAAATGTTTTTGAGAATTTTATTTAAGTTGTTAAAATGTTAAAGAGTAAATATTTAATAAAATAGTTATAGTGGTAATTATTTTAAAAAAATAAGTAAGTTAGTATTATGTTTTAGAAGAAAAAAATTATTAATATTTATATTTTATAAAATAGATTTATTTTAAAGATAGTTTGGTTAAAGTTTTATTTGAAACTTGTATAGAATTTTGTAACTCTTGTTTTAAATTTAGTTGGCTTGACTTTTTTTTTTAAAGAAATTTTATTTTTATATTTTATAAAGAAGTTTTATTTAAAAAATTCTTAAAGTATATATTTTTTGGAAAGTGTTTGAGTAGTTTAATTTAAATGTTTTAAAGTATAATTAAGAATAAAGTGATTTAAATTGTTTTAAAATCTAACGTATTTGAACTTGGTTGTTTCCAGTGGAAATAAATATTTAAAGAATTTATTCCTTGAGAGAAGAGTGGTTTGAAACTGTTTTCAAAAGGTTGAAAAGTGGAAATATATCTTGTGAAGATATTTTGAGGATAATAAATAATTTGGGAAATTATTTATGTTGATGGTTGTTTGTGAATGTTATTTGATAGTTAAATAACCGACTATCAATATTGGATAATGCGCTGATCGTTTCGAAGAGACCAGGATCAGGAATTATTTCTCGAAAACTACTTCAATCCGGTTTGAACGTTTTCGTTAGAAAACAAGAGTTTGGAATCGAAGATGGATCAATGAAGTGCAAGGGCTAGTCACTACTAATCCTGAGGGTGATTCAAAAATGGATGTAGTAGGAGTAATGCCTTCGGTTCCGTTCGAACCCGAAACGGACTTGTATGGATGAATGCTTTCAGAACATCGTCAGGGGGACGATGAGAATTCTAAGTGAATGTTTGCTAAAAGGTAACGCATAGCCTCGAGCCTCATCAATCGGGAATGGCTAAAACAGGGGAGGTGCAGCAAGGCTAAGTGGATAACAACCAATTAGGGTAAGGTCATCCCTATCTAGATGTTCCTTTTTATTTGACTTAGTAGGCTGTTGTTGATCCCAACCGCGGGGTGATCTTATTCGGGCTATCCAGTAAGGTGTAGTCCGGTCTTGTGTTGTAGGGGATTTAGTGTGGATCATCAATACGGTGATCTAGACCACGTACTGTGATAGGCGATACCCTAGTAGCCCTGCCATTAATGGAAATCCATTCTTCCTACGTGCCTTTACGATTTTTGTTTGTAGAACCCACTTCGTGGCTAGTATGCTGGAATTTAATAATGTAACAATTTCAGCTATTTGAATAAGTATTTGTACATAGACACTATTATAATATCAGAGGATTGATAAGAAATGTTTTGGCTATCGTAAGGTAAAAACCCGACATGTTTATTTGTGGCGTGGTCTTACGAGATGCTTTTGATTTCAAAGGATTTTGAAACTTTAATAATCCAATTGAGTGTATTTTCTCACGCTGGTTTTCCAAACTGACTCGGGTATTGTTTTATTATGATGCTCGGGTCAAACCGAGTATTATAGAATATAGAAAAAGATGTTGTCGAACTCAGGAGACGAGCTGGATGGCATGAACGTATTTCCGTACTTGATTTATTCCGCTACATAGTCAGTATTGTGAGGACAAGTTATGATAACTGTCCAGTTATGCGTATTGAATTTGTTGTACTCTGATGATGTAATGTATAAACAGATATATTTTCTGTGTAAAGATCAGTTATTATCTATTATATTTTATTCCGCTGCGTATGTGAGATTCTGATGTTATTTTCTATTTCTTCTTCTACCTCCTTCTTCTTTAACCTAATGGTTCGGTTTTCCAGCATTTGATTGTCTAGCATTTAATACAGTGGACGTATTGATGTCGATTTTCAGGCGTCGAAAAATCGGGTCGTTACAGCCTTAGAAGCGAAAATTGATGTGATGATAAATAAATTTGATAATGTTTTTTCATCTAATCAAACAAACCAAGCTTCTCAAGTCTTGTGTTGTAAATGTAATGATCATCACAAATGTTCACACTAATTAGGGCAAATCAACGCTTTTAACAAAGTTAGGAATAATCCGTTCTCTCTAAAGTACAATTCCAGTTGGTAAAAACATCCTAATTTCACTTGGGATCAAAACAATTCGAACATGAATTTGGTTCGACCATCTATTCCAGCATTTCCGAACAATGCTTCATATCCTTCTTTCCAACCGAGTCAATTTCTACGCTACCTTCTCAAAACCAAGCGCAACAATCTTTTGCTCCTCAAGATGACAAATGAACGATTTCATTTGAGAAAAATTAGAAACCTTGGCAAAAGAGACCACTCAAAACCTTTGATTAAATAATTTGCAAATTCTTTTAACCTCGTATGTGCAAAATACAAGTCGGTCGATCGCTAAATCATAAAGGAGTCAATTATCCACTTCTGTGAGTGAATGGGAAAGAGGCATGTTCCCGAGTTAACCCATTCCAAACCTTAGGAATCAAAACTCAAGCTCAAACCAAGATCATGTCATTTAAGATAGCAATGTGAATCAAATGAATGCTATAACCACTTTGTGATCCGGTAAACAAATTGATAACCATATTGTCAATCCAAATGAATTAACAAAAGTTCCTTTCAACACTTTGAAAACCACAAACGATTCAAATCAAAACATCGAGTCGAACCTCGAACCAAATTCTGAGTCAAATACTTTTCCAATTCAAGTAGACCACCATTTTTTTGAGAAGTTTTATTCATACAGTTAAAATCTCCAATGCATATCCAAGTAGAGTTTTATGGAGAGAGATATGGGATAACATCATAAAGAGCTTTCCTAGAGGATGGTTGATTCATAACATGTATAAAAGTAACATATAAGGATATATTGGAAGAGCAGTCAGTGACATGGAGATGAATATATTGTGTAAGAGAGGATAAGTAGTAACAAAGAAGGTAAGAGGATTCCACATGATCAAATTCTTACATATTTGGCATGGATAAGATTATTAACAAAATTCCAGGTGGGGTTAATAAAGGAAACCATTTTAGAAGAGAGTAATGAGTTAAGTTTTGTCTCAAGGATGCCTACCGCTTCCAACTTGTGCAAATGAATTAGATTTTTCACTTCCTGTTGCTTTATTTGGAGATGAGCTCTACTTGTATTCCATGATGCTATATTAACAAGGATCGTTTCTATATAATTTTTTTAGTTTACCAACAACTCTATGTATATTCTATGGTGGATGTTTCCTAACAGTTATGACCACTGAGAATGGGAAATTTCCTAGTACGGTTATAAATTTTGGTATTATCCCATTTCCAAGGGTTATAACCATTGGAAAAAATGTTACAAAATATGTCACTCACTTGCTTGTCGTGGGTATAACCATCACAAATTTCAATTGTAACAGTTATAACTGAAGGAAAAGAGCAATGCTGGTGTTGTGCACCACCTGATTTAATTAATCATAATTGTTATAAATTAATTAATATTTAAGAAATATTAATAATAAATGTTTATTTAATTTGTGTTAATCAACATTAAATAGTGTGTGTATATAACTGCAATAGACATATATATCAATATACAATATCATATGCATTTGAATTAGACTTAATTACACATTTATTTGATTGAGCTTGAAGCAATTTATAGGACCAAACATGGGTATGTTAAAGCCGGCTATAAAAGGCTAAAATGGGGTTTAATGTTGATTCAAAATAAGATGAAAATGGAAGAGAAAAAGGAGGATTCAGATCCCTTCTTATAACCTATGCTATTTATTCATCTCAAATGCCTGCTTTAGAGCTCTCTTTTTTCTCCTTCTAGGCCAGTCATGGTCGGCTCAAACTGCCCTCCTCCAAGATTTTCAAGCCATTAAAACTCAAATTAAATACAATTTGTGTTTCATCTAGGCTTTAAACAATGTAAATCCTTGATTTATTTATATATTTATATATATAACTATTCGTATGTCATTATGCCTAGATACTATATAAATTATCATGAATCCACATATGTCGGCACTATCCACATTGGTTGATAATATACGTGGATTTATTTAATTTTTTTATATGTATATTATAAAATATAGGTCACGGCTGCAAATTATTTTGTTTGTTGAATTTAAATAATATTAAAAATGATTTTTAAAATAAAAAATGATTTTAAAATACATATATAAGTATACAAAATATATGTACAATTATCTTATTAGTCAGGAAGCACCATAGTTTTCGAATATTAAAAAAATTCATATATTTATATATTTTAGAACCGATTTTATAATATATAATCGATTTAGATATTATATTATTTATGTGTGTGTGTATAATACATGTATATATAATAATATACATATAAGTATTTAACAAAATTAAATATATGTATAAAAATAGATTTTCAAAAAAATATTGTTAAGATTTCCATATGGAAATCGTTGTTTAAAAAAAATATTTCGAAGGCAAAAACATTTTGTAATAAAAAATTAATTTTTATTAATATTATAAAGGTCGTGCATATATTAATATATATATATATATATATATATATATAATTGAATCATTTATTCATATTAATACTTATTTTTATATATAGTTATTATATATGTATGTTCAAAACACTAATTTAATATATATATATATATATGTGTGTGTGTGTGTGTGTGTGTGTATTTAAATTTTATATATTAATTTGAATTTGAAATATCCGGATACTTTATTACACTGATCTAGATCTAAATCAAAATTTGAAATTGAATTTATATTCAATTTTTTATAATAATATTTACAATTGCATTAACTTACATTTTCAATTATACACGTACATACATCCATGCATACATACACACATATATATAAGCATTTATATTTTACAAACATTATAAATAGAAGAGCGCTCCATGGAATCCCTATTTGGGAGCACCCTAATTATAGCCATAAGTTCTATTTAAATAATTAGGTGAGTGGAGAAAGAGTTAGTGGGTAAAGAGAGAAGCGAAAACATGGGGAGAATATCAGGGGGCTGCAAGGGTATTGCACTGTTTAAGGTACAGTTGAACGCTCCCATTATATATATATATATATATATATATATTAGACATCACATTTGTATATGTAGGGATTAACGTGTTCGTACGCTATTTATGTTGCACGTGCACGTACACGTATGTGTATATGATACGCATGTTATATCGCACTATATAAGTATAATGGTAAATAAAACCTCATTTATAACATAAATTTAAAACAAATTTAGATAAGATCTAAATATATTTAGATTTCATAGGCTCAATAAGATTCAAAATAGGATAAAAAATCTAAAATTTATCAATTTACCCCTTGTGTGTTGGTCCAGTTTGAACGAAAACATATAATGATTTCGAGATCCTAGGAAGTGTAGTGAGATTCTAGAAAGCTTGAACTTTCTTAATAACTATTTACCTTATACTTAGACTAAACTCCATGCTAGTTTTCCGAGTATGTAGAAAAGTCTTCTTATTTCCTAGTTGGAATGGTCGTGTTCTGAAAATCAAGGTAGTCGGAACTCCTTTAACTTATCCCAAGACATTTATGAAGAAGTAAGTCTTGAACCTTTCCACTAGTCACACCACTTCAGATTGTTGCTAGGACTGTGCTTGGGAAACTATCTCATCAAGGTTGATTTTTCCAAGTTGGCACCTCTTAAGCATTGTTCAATGGGTTCCATGGACTTTCCGAATATATCCATGTACAGTAGAAATCGATACCTTCATACAATAAATCCATTACATATTTTTTTGGGTAATGGATGAGAGAGTTATTGTTGTGCATTTGGATGAAGCTTTTACACACCTAAGACTCTAACTTTTCTTATGTTCAAGGTCCTCATGTCCAAGATGGGTGTCACCGGTCCTTGCATGGACTTCAAAGTCGCCTTCTTCCATAGTAAGAAGGGAGACATCGAATGTACCGCTACTAAGATCAATATGATATTCCTTTAACCTGCATTATTTTTTTTTAGGATCACAAGCAATGATAGCAACAATTGGTCATATGATAATGATAATAATAATTCCAATATCCCTTGTTGCTTGGTGTTGGGAGTCACTAGAGTAGAGAAGGATTATGATGCCGATGATATTTTATTATGGAGCTAAGACATAAGCAATTCCATGCATTTTGATTAGGATCGTATGCTAGATTTCTTTACCATCAAATTTTTAAATGACATTGAAGGTTCATTTTGATACACACAAAATACGAGTTGTAAATTTACTTTTGTTTACATGCACACTTTTATTTAGAAATAATAAATGCATATTAAATTTGTAAAAGCCCATTAGGTACGTGTACTCTTACGAATACGATGTTAAATAATAAATTGAACACCTCTTAACCCAACGGTTTAATTTAAGTTGCTTTTACTAATAAACATTCCTACGAAGGAAATGGGACCTTTGTACAATTGCATTGGGATGCTAATAATATTAGGTCCCAACGATAATGAAGTCATTTATAAGTTGGTCAATAGCAGACTCGCCAATAATTTCAATTTTATATTATGCCCATTTTGCCTTTCTAACTAATAATTTTATATTATGTTCTTGTTGTAAACAAAGAAGAATATGTTATAAAGAGACAAGAGCAGAAGCCATTAGAGAAAGAGGTAGAAGATATTTTATTCATTTTTAGAGATTAGTAATATATTTACATTACATAGCCTCCTTTATATAAAGGCTTCAAAGCTTAGGATTGAACTTATCCTATGCTGTGGGACAAAACAAAACAACATAAAAGCATATTCACTTTATGATTTACATATATTGTAACACTCCCTGTGACGACCCACCCCGAGACCCACAATAACAAAGAGAATTACTGGGTAATTCTGTCTGCTAATGCGAACAATATGGCTCGTTAGGTGCTACCATCTATAGCCTTGTCTTAAATATCTATTGAATATGTCGACAATTTCTATCTTTTTTTTTCTACTCAAGTGGATCGACATATTCAATAAATACTTAATACAATACTATAGCTGGCTAATGGATCTTGTAGGATCGATTTCACCCTAGAGGGGGGTGAATAGGGTGATGGTATTAATTACGAAAATTAATTGCGGAAGCTTATAAAATTATTTCTACACAGATATATCAAAAATTATAGTAGCACAGATAATAGCAAGATAATAAATGCAGAAATAGAACGACACAGAATTTACCCAGCTTCGACAAAAACCTGCCTACGTGCTGCCCCCAAGGTTTCTACTAGAAATTAAGTAGTCACACGCTTACACACGTAAACTTGCGAAACCCGCTACTGACTACTCTAATTCTACACTCAAAATCCTGCCACAACTCAGCCACTGTGTTGCGAATTCTCAAACTACGCCACGTAGTTTGTCCCCTAGTCACACGACTAGTAAATACACGGTTTCAAAAGAGTTTTAAAATTAAAAACAAATTTAAAACAAAATTTAAAATAAAGCCCTTATTTAATTAAAAATCTAAAGCCCTTATCTTTAGTAACAAAGGCCGACCCCTTCTATCTTTATTCTAGCCCGTTCGTTTTCTATTGTAAGAATGGCGGCTCTTCATTTCTTTTCCTTGTTCGATCAAAATTAGGGCTTTGGAGAGCTTTGACGATGCCGATCGATTTCGTTGCTCTTGTCGATTAAAATCGATTTCCTTCTCTATTGATCAGCTGCTTGCCTAGAGTTGATCGATGTCTCTTTGAGTCGCGCTCGGCTGCTTCTCTTGATTGTTCTGTGAAATTAGGGTTTTGATGAAGTTGGCTTGGTTGCTTCGAGATGATCGAATTCGATTTTTCCTCTGGTATATTATTTTTTCCTTTCGCTTTCTGGATTGATTGCTTGAATTCGATTTTTTTCCCCTATGCCGATGATGAATTTTTTGGTTTATATATGGATTCAATTTCCTTTAATTCGTTCGTCTGATTTGTTCAACATGGTGCTTCGGCTATTTGATTATTGTTGGAGTTGATGATTTATCTGACTTGTTCATATCGAATAGTTTCCCATACTTCACTGTCACGATTTTAGTTTGAGACCGTTTGATCCTTCCTTGATCGTTACGGCATCAACTTTCCTATTTTACTTGGATTTGATTTTTGACTTTTTCAATTTACACACACTTGATTTCTGACTTGGTCAACTTCGATTTTGATTTGTGAATTCAAATCCATTTTTCTGATGACTTCGGCCTTGACACTGATCTTGTTTACTTCGGCCATTTTGATTTCTTAACATGCTGGATATTTTTTGAACTGTACACTTGATTTTGTGATGAAAAGAATAAGCATTGGTCTTGTTGACTTTTGATATTCGCTGTCTCTGGTCCTTGTTCGATTTTACTTGTTGTTCTTCATTTGCACATACTGAGTTTATAATGTGGTCTGGTTCAATGTGCACTGCCTATATATGTGTGTTCATGTATGTTTGCATCTACTTCTATCCACTGTACTTTCAGTCATGTTGAACTGTGTACATGCAGCTTGATTTTGTCACTGTATGTTGCACTTAGTAGTTGGTACTTCCACTTAAGCATTGGAGTCGTAGCATATCTCTGGTTGCATTCCACATTGAACTGGTCTGGAGTATATTTGCATTACTGCATACTTGTAGTACATTGATCGTCTACACCTTGTCCTGAAGTGTTTGCCGTGTTCATTTGATTGTTGTGCACTGAGTTTGCATCGAGTCAGTTTCATTGTGTTGGTTTCATTATTGCTGTGTCATTGTCTTCTTTGTACACTTGAAATTCATTGATGATTTTGCACTGCGTCATTTTGTACCTGCATCCTCTGATGACAATTCAACTGTGCTTTGTTCTTGTCATCCCTTTGGTATTGTTGTAGACCACTTGTCCACTGTGTATCACTGCATACTGGTTGTATACTTATCTTCATATATTTAAACTGATGTCACATTTACTTGTGTTCGTTGTAGTCTTTGTATTGTTGTCAGTTGCTTAGAACTGTTAAAAATAGTTCGACATTTACTTTGACTTGGTCTTTTGGAGCTTGAGTTGCTTCACCTGGTTCATTTGAAGTTGTAGCTTGCACTTTTGTTGTTTGCATTGTGCATTTTATATGCTTGCAATTTTGGGTTTCCAGTTGCACTTGGTTCATTGTCATTTTGCTGGAATGACTTCGACATTGGCTTTTGTAGTTGGTATGGAGTTGTTACTGTAGTTGTGTAGTTGGTTCCTTACTTTTCATTGTTGCTTGGATATTGAACTGCTTCATGCTTCACTGTGACCTTCATGTATTTTGTTTATAGTCAGTTGCCTCTGGTTTGGGTTTTTGCTTTCACTTGAGACTGTATGTAGCTGTCTTGACCACTTGATTGTATTCGGATTTGATTTTCGAATTACACCTGAGTTGAATCCGATTTGGATTTGACCTTGTGCTGAAAGTTGTGACATTATTTTATTGCACTTGAGTTGAGTCCTGTATTTGGGTTTGACCTGTGCTCACTTGTCCCTGTAAATCGATCAAGTGTATATTTCGGTGTGCACGACCTTGTGGCATATACAGTGATACACTGTGTATGTCACAAGTTTTTCATGTATGATGGATTCAAAAATTAAATGATGACGAACAACCCAAATAACTGAGGCAAATATTATTTTCAAAATTCATTTTTTATTTTATACTGCAAAAAATATTTCCTTTTCAATTTTACCGCGTCAAAAACTATTTTTGCAGATTTCTCAGATGTCGGATTTCGCATTTGAATAAAGTTGAAGATATAGTACGAGTTGAGTGAATGAGTGATATGTAGTGAGGTCAGATGTAAAAGTGAGATTGTGGTGTAATTGAATTTGTATTGTAATCAAAGTTGTATATGTAAAGTGAGAGCTTGAATTTGTACTATTCAATATTGTAATAAATATTTGTTTGAATAAAATATTCGTTTGAATTCAAAATCTATGTAATTTGTTTTATTCATCAAATATTTATTTAATATATGAAAAATAAAATAGTACATTAACAAATACATTTAAATGAATGAATATATGTTTATTATCATCAAAAAAAATCATATAATCGCATATTCAACAATCTCCCCCTTTTGATGATAACAAACATATATTTAAGATTTTGAATATGTTAAACATATTTGATCATTGATATACTCAAATTGCTCCCCCTATTTAAATGCTTCCTCTCCTCACAAAGCTCCTTCATATATGCATACCATGCAAATTAGGCTAGATGCAAATAGAAAACATTTGACCTTTGCTTGATTTTATTTGACAAAATCTTAACTGAAAACATTTGACCTTTGCTTGATTTTATTTAACAAAATATTAACTTTTCTCTCCCCTTTTGTTATCAGTAAAAGAGTAACAGTGTTATAAAAATAGAGATGAAGTGATAGACATTAATCCAACATTAAAACTCAATTGAATATAAATATTAAATTTCAATAAAAAATCAAAAAAAAATCATAATTACCCTCGCTAGGCGCATATTCCACTTTTAGAAATAATGGGAATTAAGTCATCATATAAAACCATATAGTTGTGTCTATTTGTGGTATATTTATTTCAGGAAATTTGGATATCTACTAATCATGCATAACCGTTAGGACTTTTAAATGAGATTAATAGTATTTCAATTTAATTTTAAAAATGAATTCAAGTATCTTTTAACCACGCATAACCGTGAGGACTTTTAAATGGGATTAGAATCAACTTGTCTATTTAATCAATCAATTTTGATATGCGTTCCATACATGTATAACCTTAAGGACTTTTAAATGAGCATGGAAGCACATAATCAAAAATCCAAGTAATTAACCCATGCATAACCGTGAGGACTTTTAAATGAGAGTGAATACTTTGGATATTATTTTTTATTGCCAAAGATATAATAAATTGAAGTACAAATGATTTCCTGTTTAAACTACCACATATTGACATACTATATTGGATTTTGATGAGTGATGGTCGATAGAAAGATGATAGAAATAGAAATGGTCATGGAATCTTTACCTAACAGAAAGTTTTTATAAATCTTGTCTGAATTTTTAAAGAAGTTTTCTAAATATACTGTCTTGAGTAATGTATGATAAATATCAACACTCATCACTTTTTCAGTCACTATTTATCTTTTCGATAATTATTAGGGAGTCAGATTAGTCAAAATTGTTATCAAATTCAGAAATAATTATACACTTAATTTTTCAAAATGACTAATCTGAAAATATGGTCAAAAATGATTTTCTCAAAGGGGTTATATAAGAAAAAATTTCTGCTATTTGAAAATTATTTGAATTTAAAAATATGAAGATATTTTCTTAAAAAAACGATGCAGTACTAAAAATCACTTTCAACTAGTAAGTTTTCTATCAACTAGATTACCAGTGTGATCTGCATCTGAATTTTTCTTTCACTCCAAATTATCACTAATTGAATTTGATAGACCAGACCATAAAGTGTGTACCAAAAAATTTCAAACTCAATTTTAAGAGCATTTTAAATGACATTCTCTTGCATTTGAAATGAAGCCGTGTAAAACACCGTGAATATAGAGTTAGCCGTATTATAACCAAATGTATTATCATCCAATAAAACACTATGTTTAATCCAAACTTATATGTATGAAGTAATTCAAAGAATAGTGTTTTTGGCATAAGAATATAATTGGCCAACTATGTTGAATAAGTCAGAATCAAAATCATCATCTTTTCATCATCTCAATATTGGCTGATTTTACTTAGATTACGGTGCAGAATATCACATTTAATATATTGTTCAAATAAGTATACCATTACCTATTTTACCTTTACGATATTTTTCGTTTTTGTCCGTTGTGATTTTGTCACCTTTATACAAGGCTAAGGAACTATGTTTTGTCGCCCATCGTGTTTCTAGAACAGCCAAAATCCAGAGAACACTGTTGTTGTTCCTTAGCCTGCCACCACACCTGCACGATGGAAGATTTTTGTGACCTATTTGTTTTAATAGGTCCATGATTGTTAGTGGAAGAAAATTTTGAAAAACAATTTTGTGAAGACCTAAAACTATTTATAATTGTTCCCTTCGGCACCCAAATTTGTTTAACTTTGAGAGATTTTATATTTGTGCCTTTTGGAACCCAAATCGGTATAGTTTTCACATATTTGGGTCTATACCAACAACTATTTTGAGTGTGTCCAAGTTCTCTACAGATTGTGCACACTGAATTTTCTTGATTAAATTCATTTCTAGCCCTTTCAGTTTGATTATACCCAAGTCCTTGTATAACTATATTAACAGTTTGTTTTTCTAATAGCATATTCAAAGATTTTTCACTTTTTGAAAATATATCTAAAGTCGTCGACAGTTGCTGGACTTGTGTTTTGAGAGATTCATTTTCGTTTAACAATTGTGTGCACTTTTTAATAGAATTTTCTCTCCTAGTATTTTCACTCTCTTTCAAAATTAGAATTTCATTTTCAAGTGATTTTATATTAATTTCTGATTTTTTAATTTCCTCTTCGAATGTTGGACACTTATCACACTTAGGGATCCTACTTTGATAGGTTTTAACTAATTGGTCAAGTTGTTTATTTAAATCTATCAAAGTATCTTTTTGTGATTCTAGTTTGGAATACTTCTCTCTAGGTCGTTCAAAACAGCCATTTACTTCGTGGAAATATATTAGTAATTCTGAATGAGTAAGTTTTGATACCTCACTTGGCTCATCATCATCACCGTTAGTTATTTCACCATGAAGACACATGTCTGCTCTTTCACTCTCACTGTTAGTACTTTGATTATCTTCATCACTTGTATTCCACGTGGCTGCAAAACTTCTCCTTTTTGATTTCTTTTCAAAGTCGCGTCGATTTTGAGGACAATTGGGCTTGATGTGTCCAGTTTGGTTGCACTTATGAAAGATGATCTTTTGTTCCTCTGGTTTGCCCAATATTTTATTTATTCTGCTTTTCAATTTTCGATTTAGAGCTGGATTTCTGTATTTGTAATTCCACTGTTTGACTTTCTTTATTATCAGCTCCAATTCTGCTGCTCCGTCATCATCATCATCACCCTCACTTTCTATTGTTCCTTTAAGAGCTATTGATTTCTTTCGAGTATCTCCTCCTTCACGCTCTTCCTTGAATTTTATTTCTAGCTCATAAGCGGTAAGATTTCCAATGAGTTCTTCCACCTTGAGTTGTTTCAAATCCTTTGATTCTTTAATAGCTATGACTTTTGCTTCAAAACTCCGTGGAAGAACTCTGAGGATTTTTCGGACTATCTCCAACTCTGTGTATGATTTTCCAAGGGCTTTTGATTTGTATACAATATTGGAAAGTCGTCCACACATCTCTTTGACATTTTCTTCCTTCGCCATTGTGAAATTTTTGTATTCGCTGCTTAGCATGGCAAGGTGAGATTCTTTGACTTGAGATGTTCCTTCGTGAGTCACTTCAAGCGTGTGCCATATTTCCTACGCAGTCAGACAATGTGAGACACGATTAAATCCAAATTGATCCAATGAACAGATAATAGAATTCATAGCTTTAGCATTAGCATTAGCATTTTGTAATTTATTTTCTAGCTCTGTCCATTGATCCATTGGTTTATCTATTTCCTGATTGTCTACAATTATAGTAGGTGCCCTATAACCTATCTCAACAATGTTCCAAGCGTCAATGGTTTTCAGAAAAAATTTCATTCTATTTTTCCAGAAGGATTATTCACCATTGAACATTGGTGGTCTAACTATGGACTGACCCTCATCAAAAGCATTATTAAAAGAAGCCATTTAAAAAAATTAACCTTTTAAAACAAAATTGATTTTTGAAATAAAATCAAAATTTTAAAAACTAACTTTTATTCCCAGCTCTGATACCACTTGTAGGATCGATTTCACCCTAGAGGGAGGGTGAATAGGGTGATGGTATTAATTATGAAAATTAATTGCGGAAGCTTATAAAATTATTTCTACACAGATATATCAAAAATTATAGCAGCACAGATAATAGCAGAATAATAAATGCAGAAATAGAACGACACAGAATTTACCCAGCTTCGGCAAAACCCTGCCTACGTGCTCCCCCAATGTTTCTACTAGAAATTAAGTAGTCACACGCTTACACACGTAAACTTGCGAAACCCGCTACTGACTAACCTAATTCTACACTCAAAATCCTGCCACAACTCAGCCACTGTGTTGCGAATTCTCAAACTACGCCACGTAGTTTGTCCCCTAGTCACACGACTAGTAAATACAACGGTTTGAAAAGAGTTTTAAAATTAAAAACAAATTTAAAACAAAATTTAAAATAAAGCCCTTATTTAATTAAAAATCTAAAGCCCTTATCCTTAGTAACAAAGGCCGACCCCTTCTATCTTTATTCTAGCCCGTTCTTTTTCTATTGTAAGAATGGCGGCTCTTCATTTCTTTTCCTTGTTCAATCAAAATTAGGGCTTTGGAGAGCTTTGACGATGCCGATCGATTTCGTTGCTCTTGTCGATTGAAATCGATTTCCTTCTCTATTGATCAGCTGCTTACCTCGAGTTGATCGATGTCTCTTTGAGTCGCGCTCGGCTGCTTCTCTTGATTGTTCTGTGAAATTAGGGTTTTGATGAAGTTGGCTTGGTTGCTTCGAGATGATCGAATTCGACTTTTCTTCTGGTATGTTATTTTTTCCTTTCGCTTTATGGATTGATTGCTTGAATTCAATTTTTTTCCCCTATGCCGATGATGAATTTTTTGGTTTATATATGGATTCAATTTCCTTTAATTCGTTCGTCTGATTTGTTCAACATGGTGCTTCGGCCATTTGATTATTGTTGGACGTTGATGATTTATCTGACTTGTTCATATCGAATAGTTTCCCTTACTTCACTGTCACGATTTTAGTTTGAGACCGTTCGATCCTTCCTTGATCGTTACGGCAGCAACTTTCCTATTTTACTTGGATTTGATTTTTGACTTTTTCAATTTACACACACTTGATTTCTGACTTGGTCAACTTTGATTTTGATTTGTGAATTCAAGTCCATTTTTCTGATGACTTCGGCCTTGACACTGATCTTGTTTACTTCGGCCATTTTGATTTCTTAACATGCGAGATATTGTTTGAACTGTACACTTGATTTTGTGATGAAAAGAATAAGTATTGGTCTTGTTGACTTTTGTTATTCGCTGTCTCTGGTCCTTGTTCGATTTTACTTGCTGTTCTTCATTTGCACACTACTGAGTTTATAATGTGGTCTAGTTCAATGTGCACTGCCTATATATGTGTGTTCATGTATGTTTGCATCGACTTCTATCCACTATACTTTCAGTCATGTTGAAATGTGTACATGCATCTTGATTTTCTCACTGTACGTTGCACTTAGTAGTTTGTACTTCCACTTAAGCATTGGAGTTGTAGCATATCTCTGGTTGCATTCCACATTGAACTGGTCTAGAGTATATTTGCATTACTGCATACTTGTAGTATATTGGTCGTCTGCACCTTGTCCTGAAGTGTTTGCTGTGTTCATTTGATTGTTGTGCACCGAGTTTGCTTCGAGTCAGTTTCATTGTGTTGGTTTCATTATTGTTGTGTCACTGTCTTCTTTGTACACTTGAAATTCATTGATGATTTTGCACTGCGTCATTTTGTATCTGCATCCTCAGATGACAATTCAACTGTGCTTTGTTCTTGTCATTCCTTTGGTATTGTTGCAGACCACTTGGCCACTGTGTATCACTGCATACTGGTTGTATACTTATCTTCATATATTTAAACTGCTGTCACATTTACTTGTGTTCGTTGTAGTCTTTGTATTGTTGTCAGTTGCTTTGAACTGTTAAAAATAGTTCGACATTTACTTCGACTTGGTCTTTTGGAGCTTGAGTTGCTTCACCTGGTTCATTTGAAGTTGTAGCTTGCACTTTTGTTGTTTGCATTGAGCATTTTGTATGCTTGCAATTTTGGGTTTCCAGATGCATTTGGTTCATTGTCATTTTGCTGGAATGACTTCGACATTGGCTTTTGTAGTTAGTCTGGAGTTGTTACTGTAGTTGTGTAGTCGTTTCCTTACTTTTCATTGTTGCTTGGATATTGAACTGCTTCATGCTTCACTGTGACCTTCATGTATTTTGTTTATAGTCAGTTGCCTCTGGTTTGAGTTTTTGCTTTCACTTGAGACTGTATGTAGCTGTCTTGACCACTTGATTGTATTCGGATTTGATTTTCGAATTACACCTGAGTTGAATCCGATTTGGATTTGACCTTGTGCTGAAAGTTGTGACATTATTTTATTGCACTTGAGTTGAATCCTATATTTGGGTTTGACCTGTGCTCACTTGTCCCTGTAAATCGATCAAGTGCATATTTCGGTGTGCACGACCTTGTGGCATATACAGTGATACACTGTGTATGTCATAAGTTGTTCATGTATGATGGATTCAAAAATTAAATGATGACGAACAACCCAAATAACTGAGGATATTATTTTCAAAAATCATTTTTTATTTTATACTGCAAAAAATATTTCCTTTATTAATTTTACTGCGTCAAAAACTATTTTTGCAGATTTCTTAGATGCCGCATTTCACATTGGAATAAAGTTGAAGATAAAGTATGAGTTGAGTGAATGAGTGATATGTAGTGAGTCAGATGTAAAAGTGAGATTGTGATGTAATTGAATTTGTATTGTAATCAAAGTTGTATATGTATAGTGAGTGCTTGAATTTGTACTATTCAATATTGTAATAAATATTTGTTTGAATAAAATATTCGTTTGAATTCAAATTCTATGTAATTTATTTTATTCAGCAAATATTTATTTAATCTATGAAAAATAAAATAGTACGTTAACAGATACATTTAAATGAATGAATATATGTTTATTATCATCAAACAAAAATCATATAATCGCATATTCAACAGATCTATCAGAACAAAATACAGTAATAGAATGCATATCAGATCACAGAACATTAATCATCATATATATAAATACATATACATTGATAAATCCTAGTACAATGCAAAATAATATACAAAAGTGGTTCAGAGACCACACTATATACATCGAATCAAAATACACATTAGAGTCAAGTGGAAAGAAATATAAACTACACAAAATTGCTAGAATGATATCCAAGCAGATGCATCAAAGCTAAGTCCTGAAACTGATAGCTAACTTAAAACAACTCGGTCTAACCCGAGTTTAAAATACACGGGTCAGTCTAGCTAAAACAATCAGCTAATAAGGATAGACAATAATATGAAGCATAAGGTACAAGGTGATAATTCTTCTCAAATGAGAAGAGGCAATTGCAAGGACACATACTCATGACTTAAGTGAAACAATGTCACTTAAGTATACAAAGACCTCAAAAGAGGTAAACTTAACAATACGGTCAAATAATATAAACAATCGTCGATAATAATCTCCATATCAAAATTTATGAAACTCAATACGATTTTATAATCCCCATATCGAAATCACCATAAAACAACATATATATAACCCTTTCTCTAACTCAAGGCTATAAGTAAATTCATCATCTCAAAATCAGTGAAATCGAAATCAAAAACTCATAAAAATTCCCTGGATTTGCCAAATCTCATTTGCATGCCGAAGCGATGCTGCACGTGCCATTCTCAGATGGCCGAAGCCTCTGGCATAGTCTCTAACACCTCCCAGTGCGCTTCGTCCTCATGGTAAGGTCACTGACATCTCTCCAAGCCATTTTGTCAGCCCTAATAAGGACGCTAACACCTCCCAAAGCAGTTCGTCCTCATGACTAGGTCGCTAACACCTCTCAAAGCAGTTCTGTTAGGTAAACATCGTGAATGTTTCACAAACTCATGGATAGGAACCCGAAAAGTGTTAACGTGTGTCTCATGCCACACGTTCGCACTTAGCGGTTTACTAGCCGCTAGTTGATGTCACACTAGGAACATCATAAAACTCAGAAAATCATATCTCGCCTAATCTCATTGGCGAGTGATAAAGAGACACCATACTCGTCTCATCTCATTGATAAGTATTAAATGACATCGAAACTTGTCTCATCTCATCGACAAGTGAAAACATCATGATGGTTCCTTATAAACCATTAATCTCAAAATATGAAATCATATACTCAAGACTTGCCTTATATCATTGGCAAGTAAATAAAACATCGTGATAGTTTTCATTGACCATAATACTTGCCAAATACTGGCCATCTTAAATAATTCCAATAAATAGGAATTATAAAACTCAAAATATGCCATAAAATGGAAAAACATCTCAGAATCAATAATCTCAAATAGCTTCGATCGTACAAGTCCGAAATTAACCGAATTAGTAAACGCGCATGTCCCATATCACGTGTTTTACTAAATCATTTAATTCTCTTTCTCATACGTTCGAATAGTGCAAAAGTGTGTGTTTTACATTTAAAATAGATCACTAGAGAAAACAAGCTTTTAAAACCTTTTCTCTAAAAGATTAATAAAACCAATATTTTAAATTCATTTATTATAGGAAACAAATAGTTTTATTTTAGAAAAGTAATTTTAAAATACTATATAATAAAAATTTGAAATGTCCATTTATTTCAAAAATCACTTCAAAATTGTTTAGTGCAAACCGTGCTCGAAAACAATGAAAAACAAGAAAGATAACTCAAGACCGATAACTTGAATTCAATACGAATTCAATTCAAAATTAACCCAAAATCAATTCATATTCTATTTAAATTTGAATTTTAAATTCTCCAAATATAGCTAGCCTGTTGATAGGATTCATAGCTCTCAAAACATTTCAAAAACGACATCAAAATCGAACAAGAATGAGAGCAAAAATAAGCTAATACAGTTCTCAAGTCAATGATTGTTATTGCTATCGTTTTGCTCTCGGGATAGCAACAAACAAACCTAAATTTGACCAAGCTAACTTCGAAATTTCCAAAAACTCCAAACATAAAACTTTTAGCACAAATTCTAAGATTTCCAGAACATCTAAAATTATTGAATTTGGATAAGAAACATGAAAGATATGGCCAATATAATTCTCAGATTTTAAATTCATTGTCGCTGTCGTTTATTCTCAGGGCAACAGCAAAGAAATAATGTTTTGACTATCTTAACCTCAAAATTTTGTAAAACTCAAAAAGAGAAATTTTTAGAAAATAGTCTAAGATTTCCAAAACATCAAAAATTATCTATATCCGACTAGTAACGAGAAAGAAATGCCTAATTTACAAAATGTATTTAATTTTGATAGTGCAATTATCAAAGTGACAAAGCTGGGAGTTTGTGATTGAATTTCAATCAAGCTAAACTCAAATTTGCAAATATATTCAACATGAAAGTTGTCATATATAAAGTAAGATTTCCAAAACATTAAAAATTATCAAATTCCAATAAACAATGAAAAAGTTACAACTAAAACAATTTTCAGATTTGAAGTTCACCTCTGCTGTCATTTTAGTCTCGGGACAGCGTCACTGGAAGGAATTTTCAACCAGTTAAACCTCAAAATTTAACAAAACCCAAAACATAAAAGTTATAGCGGACAAACTAATCTTTCTAGGACATCAAGAATCGTTAAATTTGGACATCAAATGAGAAACATATGCTCAAGTTACCAATGACATTAGGCACAGAAAGTCACAGTTTTTGTAACGATAAGGATTTTCGACTTCTGAAAATCGACATTAATACGTCCACTGTATCAACTATCGAATAATCGAATGCCGGAAAACTGTTAGGGTTAAAAAGAAGAGGTAGAAGAAGACAGAAAGAAAGAAGAAAACGACAAAAACAATATCAGAATCTCACATATCGTAGCGGAACAACATATAATAGATAAATGAATAATCTTTAAATCAAATAACTATATCAGTTTATACATTACATCATCAGAGTCAATATACAACACAACTGGGCAATTATATAAATTTGTCCTTACAAATGAAATTTTACAGCGGAAAAGATAATATCATATACAAGTGGTACGTCTCGCCATCCAGCTCGCCCCTTGAGCACCACAACATCTCCTGAATTCCAGAATGACCTGATAACCTGACTCTAGGCTGCCTGTGTGGAAAATTATGGACACCCAGAGTTTAGGAAGGGAACAATAAACTCCAGGTCAGTCATGGGACTGGTGTGAGAACTAAAACAGTTATATCTTTAAAAAACAACAAAGGAAGTAAAGGACATTCGCAATGTTTTTGGAAAATGAAACTACCATAAGGCCTCCCGGCACACACACAATGCAATCGCACACTTGAGGGAGATTTCTCCTTATGATAGTCAAACATGCTTACTGCGCAACAATCATTTGATTTGATATTATTATTAGTGCATAGTGGAAAACATTTCGAAAATAAAATATTATTTTTAGCCAGCATAGGTACCATATATACTGTGCCTACTTTAGCTGCCATGTTAAATGGCAGGTTCTACAACTAATACCGTACAAGGCTCGTATTGTTTTGTTTGGGTTTCCAACAAATGGTCAGGCTAAGGAACTTCCTATGCCACATGGGAACGCCTATGGATGGACGCCCTGAGAACTTAACCAGCTCTCTGCCAACACAAGGTCGGGTTACCTTTGTAACTAGGTAACTACTACACGAATATGCCACCCCCGGGTCCTTTGGGACCTTTATCCGAGGGCCCTCGATCATAATACAACAACCACATAGAAATGAGATTGGAGCAACCACATAGGTTAAATATCAGGGCTCCATACCTGACACCCCCCTTTTCCATAAGGAGATGACATACCCTAAAGGGCGCGACCCTCATAACCTTGCAACATATTCCTTTTTTGACCATTTCCGGGGTGTGAGGTCAGATGAAGTCTAGTCCACAAAGCTACGCTTTTTCCCATAGCCACGCTTTGATCAACAAATGATCAATAAATAATCATCACACAACAACACTCAACATGCCACATTACCAAATTGGGAATATATCGCTGATAACCTTCAACTACATAACCTCTGAGCCTGTACGTCTCAGAGAAGGGTGCTAAGCTAAGAGAATAAATTCTCCGCCACCAACGAAAATGTATTTGAAAGAAATCTGCTTTATATCTCAAAATGTAATGTTAGACACGTAACCATACAAGTCTGTTCCGGGTTCGAACAGAACCGAAGGCACTTCCAAAGAAGCCCTTGCAATCCGAGTATTCACAATCCCGATCGAACTTCCCATCGCAAAGGAAATCTCTATACCGTAGCTAATGGTGCAGAGACAATCGATAGTGTAGGATCTAGATTAACCCTAGAGAGGGGGTGAATAGTGTTATAGCAAATTTTCTCGAATAAAACAAAAAAACCAACTGCGGAGAAGTAAATATGCTGGAAAGTAAATCACACGCAAAATTTACCCAGCTTCGGCAACCCCTGCCTACTGCTGCATTCCCAGATTTCTATTAGAATTAAACAGTCTCCCGCTTACAAACACTCTAACAGATTCGCAAACCCTGCTAACGCCTATAGAATTTTGCAAACTCGCAAACCCTGCTTACTGAACTAATTCTAACTAGACAATCTGACACAACCTAAATCCTAGGTGGTGATTTACCAAGATTTGATTCGAAAGATACAACCTTAAAAGAGAATTTAAATTTAAAACAAACTTAAAAACAATTTTAAAACTAAAACCCTAATTGAAATATAAACTAAAGCCTTTTTATATTAAAAACAAGGCCGGCCCAATTCATTTCTTCTGCCCGTTCCTTTTTCATTTTGCTTTTGTAAAATGGCGGCCTTGCTTTCGTTCCTCTTTGCGCTCTGAAATTAGGGCTTGAGTTTTTAGATCCAAATTAGGGCTTTTCGAAGCACGCCTATGTTGATCGATTCTCTGGTTTGCGTGTTACCTTGCTCGCTGCTTCTCTGATGATCGACTGCTTGCTTCACTTGCGCTCGTTCGCAGCTGCTCCTCTGTTGATCGAGTTCGATAGATTGTGGTATGTAATCTCTTCCCTTTCGTTGCTGGTTTAATGCTTGCTTGAACTCGATTGATTGATGATTTTAACGATGATGACTGTGGGTTTATATTTGGATTTGATTCAATTTTTCCTCACATGCCGATGATGATTTGGGGTTGTATTTATATGGACTTCATCACTTTCCTATTTCTCGATTGCCTGATATTTGTGACTTACTTGATGCACACGGTTTTTACTCTGAAGCGTTCGATTTTTCCTTGGTTGATACGGCAGAAACTTTCCTGTTTTATTTGGATTTGACTTTTGACTTTTTCCATTTTTATACTGCGTTGATTATTTTGCATCTGCATTGTTATTCTTCGACTTGTTTAACATCTTGATTCCCACGGCTTCGGCCATCTTTGTGTTCATCCCTGTGAGCTTCGTCTCTAGCCATCTTCTCTGGTTGGTTTAACCTGAACTCCACTTGAGCATTGCATTCGTGAATTTTGATGTTGTCTGGTTGTTCGAACTTGTTCGTGTGATTCCATGGTAATATTTGGTATTGCTTCGACCACTGTCTTGCATTCACTCCAAATATTGTTGATACTGGGTTGTATTGAGCTCGACATTGAATTTCTGATATTTGACTATGGCTCCGTGAATTTCTCTGACTTGACTCCAATATGCTTCCTTGCTTGACTTGATGCATTGAATTTGAGACGTTTGGTTACCACTGGCTTTGACTTGGTTACACTGCCATGTACTTGTCAGTCTTGTAAACTTGGGTAGTTTTCATTTGACCTGTTCTCTGTAGCATATACATGTTTTACTTTTTAGACTTAAGCCTTGTGTTCTTCATACCATGTGTACATGCTTCATTTTAACTTCGAACTGAACTTGGTTTTGCTTCATGATGTACTTGATAAATGCACTTCCCCTGTTTTACTCAAGTCTGCATCATATTGTACCTGTACCTGTAGTTGTATAACCTGGTTCTTTTGAAGTTTTAGCTTGTACATTTGTTGTTTGTATGTTGCATACATTGCTGTTGAGTTGCTTTATTATATCACTTCGAGTTGCATACTTGGTTGTTTGTATGTTGGCAACTTGTATTTGTGATGCCTGTTTCATGATATGTTTGTGATCATCCTACTTTGCCTGGATTGTGTATATCTCTCTGTTGCATGGTTTATTCACTTTTTGTATACTCGGGTTGGCTTGAACTTGATTGTATCATCTGTTTCATGGATTTGTAGCTTGTATATCTTGTTGTTTGCATTATTGATGCTACGTTGTGATCTTCCTTTCTCTGGCGCATTAGTGTAACTGTCTAGTTTCACAGTTGCTTCATTTTGCACACTGCTACTTGTCTGTAGCCTTTGTTGAGTCTTGTCCTGTAGTTGCATTCACTTCAGTGCTTCATTACTTGAGTCATTTGAGGCATTGCATACATAAGCTTTGATGCTGTTTTGATTTGTTGAAGTTTTGCATTTGAGTTGAGTCATGACAGCTATGGCTTGACCTTTGCATTCAGTTTATTGTTTGGTGCCTTCTTGAATTTCCTTGTGTTGAACCCAGTTTTAAAAACTCGGGTTTGACCTTGTGCTCGTGTCGTGATTTTATTTATATTACACGTGAGTTGAACCCGGCTTTTCATTTGGGTTTGACCTGTGCTCACCTGTCCCTATAGCATTATCAAGTGTATATCGATGTGCACGACCTTGTGGCATGTACAGTGATACACTGTGCATGTCACATTGTTCTTGTATGATAAATTCAAATGTAAATGATGATAAACAACCCAAATAACTGAGGGAACTATTTTCAAAGTTCATATTTTATTTTATATTGCAAAAATATTTCTTTTTCAATTTTACTGCGTTAGTTAATATTTTTTGCAGATTGCTCAGATGCTGGATTCTAACTGGAATGAAGTTGAAGATAAACTACGAGTGTGAGTGATATGTAGTGAGGAATTTATGTAAATTGAATTGTGATGTAATTAGAATCAAAATTGTATATGTATAGTGAGAGCTTGAATTTGTACTATTCAAAATTGTAATAAATATTTGTTTGAATAAAATTTCTGCTTGAATTCAAATTCTGTGTAATTTATTTTACTCAACAAATATTTATTTAATCTATGAAAAATAAAATAGTACATTGACAAATACATTTAAATGAATATATATATGTATGTTTATTATCATCAAACAAAAATCATATAAGCGCATATTCAACAATCTCCCCCTTTTGATGATAACAAACATATATTTAAGATTTTTACCGTGTTAAATGTATTTGATCAATGATATACTTTAATTGCTCCCCCTATTTAAATGCTTCCTCTCTACATGATGCTCCCCCTACATATATGTATACAAATAGAAATATACAAATGAGCCTAGATGCAAATGGAAAATTATTTGACCTTTGCTTGATTTTATTTGACAAAATATTAACTTTTCTCTCCCCCTTTTGTTATCAGCAAAAGAATAATAGTGTTAGAGAAAATAGAGATAAAGTGATCGATATTAATCCAACATTAAAACTCAATTTGAATATAAATATTAAACTTCAATAAAAATCAAACAAAAATCATAACTACCCTTGTTAGGCGCATATTCTACTTTTAGAATGATGGAAATGATGTTCTCATATAAAATCAAACAGTTGTATCTACCTGTGGTACATTTATATCAGGAATTTGAATATCTACTAATCATGCATAACCGTTAGGACTTTTAAATGAGATTAGTAGTATTCCAATTTAATTTTAAAAATGAATTCAAGTATCTTCTAACCACGCACGACCGTGAAGACTTTTAAATGAGATTAGAATCAACTTGTTTATTTAATAAATCAATTTTGATATGCGTTCCGTACATGTAACCGTAAGGACTTTTAAATGAGCATGGAAGCACATAACAAATTCCAAGTAATTCACCCATGCATAACCGTGAGGACTTTTAAATGAGAGTGAATACTTTGGTATTTATTTATTTTTACTTAAAAATGTAAAATGAAAAACGAATGATCCCTTATTATAGTACCACATATCGACAAACTATATTGAATTTTTGATAAACAGTGGTCGATAGAAATATGATAGAAATAGAAATGGTCATGAAATCTTTACCCAACAAAACGTTTTTATAACTCTTGTTTGAATTCCTAAAGAAATTTTTCAAATATACCGTCTTGAGTAATGTATGTTAAATATAAACACTTATCACCTTTTCAATCACTATTTATCTTTTTGATACTTAGTAGGGAGTCGGATTAGTCAAAATTTGTCATTTACAATCAAATAATTTTTTTTTCAAAATGACTAATCTGAAAATAGGGTCAAAAAAGGATTTTCTCGAAGGGGTTATATGAGAAAAAATTTCTGCTATTTGAAAATTATTTGTAACGAAAAATATGCAGATATTTTCTTTGAAAAACGATGCAGTTACTAAATGTCTCACCATAAATCACGTTCAACTAGTAAGTTTTCTGTCAACTAGATTACCAGTATGATCTGCATCTGAATTTCTCTTTCACTTCAAAACATCACTAATTAAAATTGATAGACCAGACCATGAAGTGTGCATAAAAACTCAAACAGCATTTTAAATGGCATTCTCTTGAATTTGGATTGAAGCCGTGTAAATAATCAGAAAACCGTGAATATAGAGTTAGCCGTATTATAACCAAAAATATTATCATCCAACAAAACACTATTTTTAATCCAAACAAATATATATGAAGTAAATCCAAGAATCTAGAGAATATAATTGGCCAACTATGTTGAACAAGTCAGAATCAAAATCATCATCTTTACAACATCTCAATATTGGCTGATTTCATTCAGAATACGGTGCAGATTATCACATTTATTATATCGATCAAATAAATATACCTTCACCTGTTTTACCTTTACGATAATTTTTCGTGGTTGCCCATTGTGATTCTGTCACCTTTGTACTAGGCTAAGGAACTTTTGCTTTGTTGCCCGTTGTGTTTCTGGAACAGCCAAAATCCAGAGAACACTGTTGTTGTTCCTTAGCCTGCCACCATACCTACACGATGAAAGATTTTTGTGACCTATTTGTTTTTACAGGTCCATGATTGTCAGTGGCAGAAGCATTGTGAATAAACAATCCCTTTGGAACCCAAACTTGTTTAGTCCTTTTATTCTTGTTCCAATCGACATGAAATTTGTTCGTAGAATTCTTAGGAGCCCAAACTTGTATAAATTTTGTGTTCTTGTTCCTATAACTACAATTTTCAACACGATGTTCAATTATTTCACATCTAGCAAAGACACTCTTACCTTTTGCATTATCATCAGCTTGTGTTTTCCCAAAGCCTAGTCCTTTTCTCTTGTTAGCAAAAATTTGATTTCCCAATAACATGTTGAATGATTTTTCTCCTCTTGAAAAGTTATTCAGAGATTTCTCAAGATTTTGGACTTTGGTTTTTAGTGTCGTGTTTTCAGTTACAAGTGAGGTGCATCTATTTATAAAATCCTTTTTCCTAGTGTCAATGGTTTCCTTAAGACTCAAGTTTTCTTTTTCATGATTCTCAAAGCAATTCTTAAGTCTTGATAATTCTGAGTCTAAAATTTTACATTTTTTACAGTCTAGGTTTTGAATATTTTCAAGTTCAGTTTCTAACCTAGAATTTTCATGGACAAGTTCTTTCCTATCAGATTTCAGTTTTTCAATTTTAGATTCAAGAGTATCAACTATTTTAGTAAGATCACAACACATCAAAGCAAGTTCTTTATAAGAATAGTCACCTCCCTTACTAGATTCCTCTGAGCTTGCTTCTGAATTTGATTTTGCCATAAGACACAAGTTAGCCTCCTCTGAGCTATTATTCGAAACTTCCTCTCCTTCTTCATCATCCCAAGTCGCTGCAAAGGCCTTCTTCTTCTTTTTCTTTCCTTTGTTGTTTTTGAGAAGTGGGCATTGTTGTTTAAAGTGGTCAGGCTTCTTGCAGTTAAAGCATGTCAGTTCATTATCGGAATTGTCAGAATCTTTTGGCCTATTACCACTTGTTTTCTTCTTGCGTGGCTTGAATCTTGACCATTTCCTAATATTATTGACAGCCATTGTAAGCTCTTCAATTGGATCTTCTTCTTCTTCATCGCTCTCTTCTTTGCTCTTTAAGGCAATCGTCTTCTTCTTTGATTCGGAGTTGTTGCGTTCCTACTTTGTTTTTAGCTCAAGCTCATATGTCATCAAGTTGCCGATTAACTCCTCCATGCTTAGTTTACTCAGATCTTTCGATTCTTGTATTGCCGTGACTTTTGCCTCAAAGCTCATCGGTAAGACTCGTAGCACCTTCCTTACAAGCTCTACCTCAGTGAATACCTTCCCAAGTGCTCTATCATTGTACACCAAAGTTGAAAAGCGTCCAAACATGTCCTTTATGCTCTTGCCTTTGTCCATCACAAAGTTCTCGTATTCATTGCTGAATAGGGCTAGACGAGACTCCTTGACTTGAGAAGTTCCTTCATGTGTCACCTCCAAAGTATACCAAATTTCCTGTGCAGTTTTACAATGAGAAATTCTATTAAATTCGGTCTTATCAAGAGCACAGATCAAAGCATTCATGGCTTTAGCATTTGTAGTTTTTAATTTCTTATCGTTAGCATCCCACCTATCCTTAGGTTTAGGAATCTCAGTATCACCAACAGTTATAGTGGGAGATTTATAGCCAGTTTCAATAATGTCCCAAACATCATAATCAATAGAACTAAGATAAATACCCATCCTAACTTTCCAATAAGCATAATCATTCCCATTAAACATGGGTGGCCTAGCAATAGATTGCCCCTCAGAAAAAGCATTATTTGGTGGATTCATGACTCTAGAATTAAAGAAAAATACCGTGCTCTAATACCACTTGTAGGATCTAGATTAACCCTAGAGGGGGGGGAATAGAGTTATAGCAAATTTTCTCGAATAAAACAAACAAAACCAACTGCGGAGAAGTAAATATGCTGGAAAGTAAATCACACGCAAAATTTACCCAGCTTCGGCAACCCCTGCCTACTGCTGCATTCCCAGATTTCTATTAGAATTAAACAATCTTCCGCTTACAAACACTCTAATAGACTCGCAAACCCTGCTACCGCTTATATAGTTTTGCAAACTCGCAAACCCTGCTTACTGAACTAATTCTAACTAGACAATCTGACACAACCTAAATCCTAGGTGGTGATTTACCAAGATTTGATTCGAAAGATACAACCTTAAAAGAGAATTTAAATTTAAAACAAACTTAAAAACAATTTTAAAACTAAAACCCTAATTGAAATATAAACTAAAGCCTTTTTATATTAAAAATAGGCCGGCCCAATTCATTTCTTCTGCCTGTTCCTTTTTCCTTTTGCTTTTGTAAAATGGCGGCCTTGCTTTCGTTCCTCTTTACGCTCTGAAATTAGGGCTTGAGTTTTTAGATCCAAATTAGGGCTTTTCGAAGCATGCCTATGTTGATCGATTCTCTGGTTTGCGTGTTGCCTTGCTCGCTGCTTCTCTGATGATCGACTGCTTGCTTCACTTGCGCTCGTTCGCAGCTGCTCCTCTGTTGATCGAGTTTGATAGATTGTGGTATGTAATCTCTTCCCTTTCGTTGCTGGTTTAATGCTTGCTTGAACTCGATTGATTGATGATTTTACCGATGATGACTGTGGGTTTATATTTGGATTTGATTCAATTTTTCCACACATGCCGATGATGATTTGGGGTTGTATTTATATGGACTTCATCACTTTCCTATTTCTCGATTGCCTGATATTTGTGACTTACTTGATGCACACGGTTTTTACTCTGAAGCGTTTGATTTTTCCTTGGTTGATACGGCAGAAACTTTCCTGTTTTATTTGGATTTGACTTTTTACTTTTTCCATTTTTAAACCGCGTTGATTATTTTGCGTCTGCGTTGTTATTCTTCGACTTGTTTAACATCTTGATTCCCACGGCTTCGGCCATCTTTGTGTTCATCCCTGTGAGCTTCGTCTCTGGCCATCTTCTCCGGTTGGTTTAACCTGAACTCAACTTGAGCATTGCATTCGTGAATTTTGATGTTGTCTGGTTGTTCGAACTTGTTGATGTGATTCCATGGTAGTATTTGATATTGCTTTGACCACTGTCTTACATTCACTCCAAATATTGTTGATACTGGGTTATATTGAGCTCGACATTGAATTTGTTATATTTGACTATGGCTCCTTGAATTTCTCTAACTTGACTCCAGTATGCTTCCTTGCTTGACTTGATGCCTTGAATTTTGAGACGTTTGGTTACCACTGGCTTTGACTTGGTTACACTGCTATGTACTTGTCAGTCTTGTATTTCTCGATGAACTTGGGTAGTTTTCATTTGACCTGTTCTCTGTAGCATATACATGTTTTACTTTGTAGACTTAAGCCTTGTGTTCTTCATACCATGTGTACATGCTTCATTTTAACTTCGAACTGAACTTGGTTTTGCTTCATGATGTACTTGATAAATGCACTTCCCCTGTTTTACTCAGGTCTGCATTATATTGTACCTGTACTTGTAATTGT
The DNA here is from genome assembly GCA_030765085.1 of Allium cepa. Classification (NCBI taxonomy): domain Eukaryota; kingdom Viridiplantae; phylum Streptophyta; class Magnoliopsida; order Asparagales; family Amaryllidaceae; genus Allium; species Allium cepa. Next base: position 213,741,210 of record CM060934.1, read on the forward strand.
ATAACCTGGTTCTTTTGAAGTTTTAGCTTGTACATTTGTTGTTTGTATGTTGCATACATTGCTGTTGAGTTGCTTTATTATATCACTTCGAGTTGCGTACTTGGTTGTTTGTATGTTGGCAACTTGTATTTGTGATGCCTGTTTCATTAAGCTTGATATGTTTGTGATCATCCTGCTTTGCCTGGATTGTGTATATCTCTCTGTTGCATGGTTTATTCACTTGTTGTATACTCGGGCTGGTTTGAACTTGATTGTATCATCTGGTTCATGGATTTGTAGCTTTTATATCCTGTTGTTTGCATTATTGATGCTACGTTGTGATCTTCCTTTCTCTGGCACATTAGTGTGACTGTCCAGTTTCACAGTTGCTTCATTTTTCACACTGCTACTTGTCTGTAGCCTTTGTTGAGTCTTGTCCTGTAGTTGCATTCACTTCAGTGCTTCATTACTTGAGTCATTTGAGGCATTGCATACATAAGCTTTGATGCTGTTTTGATTTGTTGAAGTTTTGCATTTGAGTTGAGTCATGACAGCTATGGCTTGACCTTTGCATTCAGTTTATTGTTTGGTGCCTTCTTGAATTTCCAGTCTGTGCATTGACCTTGTGTTGAACGCAGTTTTAAAAACTCGGGTTTGACATTGTGCTCGTGTCGTGATTTTATTTATATTGCACGTGAGTTGAACCCGGCTTTTCATTTGGGTTCGACCTGTGCTCACCTGTCTCTGTAGCATTATCAAGTGTATATCGATGTGCACGGCCTTGTGGCATGTACAGTGATACACTATGCATGTCACATTGTTCGTGTATGATAAATTCAAATGTGAATGATGACGAACAACCCAAATAACTGAGGCAACTATTTTCAAAATTCATATTTTATTTTACATTGCAAAAATATTTCTTTTTCAATTTTACTGCGTTAGTGAATATTTTTGCAGATTTCTCAGATGCTGGATTCTAACTGGAATGAAGTTGAAGATAAACTACGAGTGTGAGTGATATGTAGTGAGGAATTTATGTAAATAGAATTGTGATGTAATTAGAATCAAAATTGTATATGTATAGTGAGAGCTTGAATTTGTACTATTCAAAACTGTAATAAATATTTGTTTGAATAAAATTTCTGTTTGAATTCAAATTCTGTGTAATTTATTTTATTCAACAAATATTTATTTAATCTATGAAAAATAAAATAGTGCATTAACAAATACATTTAAATGAATATATATATGTTTATTATCATCAAACAAAAATCATATAAGCGCATATTCAACAGATATGTTATCCTATCGTTTTCACAAATACCCGGTCTTCACCACCGGTCTTCAATGCGATCCATATCGTCGTATCACTTATTCGAAATGGGTTATATGACCAAAGGTCCTCTCCAGGCTAATCCGAATAGTGAGCACAATATTTTTAAAATATATGGATATTGGGATTTCAATTAAGTCACAACTTGTTACCCAAACCCTTTCTTTCAAATGGTTCAAACAAATTACCATTTCAAATCTTTAAACAAAAAGATTTACTTCACAAAGTTTACCCAGTTTCACAAAGATTCCAGAATAGTTCTCAAAACTATTTCGATTTCCCAATCTTTTATACAAAAGATATACCTTTCCAATTTCAAAACAAAGTTTAAGGATCTTCCACAAAGGTTCAATTATAGCTTTTCAAAACAATTTAATTTCAAATTGAACTAACCCATTAAATCTTAAATCAAAGATTTAATTGATAACTCTCAAAGCAATTTAATTTCAAATATTTTATAATATAATAGATACACCATTTAAAAGCTTAACAAAAAGATTTGCTTCACAAAGATTACTTCATAGTTTTCTCAAACAACTCTATTTCAACTTGAAATCTTTTTAACAAAATTTGGAAATACCTTCTTTCAAATGAAAGCTATAAATATTTGAAACAAATAGTTTCCGATTTGGAAGACACTGATTACAATTTACATAAGTTAAAGCTATCCAAGTATAAAACTTGGATTTAAATTTAAATTTCTAAAACCATATTTTAAATGGTTAAAAACCCATATAAACACCTTTTATAACTTTTACAATCTTTAAAACCATAGTTCCCAAATCATTGAATTAAATTTCAAATATTGAATTCAAAATTTAAATCAAATGATTTAAATTCTAATTTTTATTAAGTTATTTAAAATAACTCTTATTTTTGAAAGTCATTATCAAAAACTTTCAATTCCAAAACTATTTTTGATTCAAGAATTCAATCTTTAAAATTGTTAAAAATCTATGACTTAACAGATTTCCACGTCAAATCCACATTTGTGTGTGTACGGTGTAGTCCAAGGGTTTAACACAATGGTGCAACAACATTCAACCATCACAGATCAAAATACAACAATATATTTGATAAGCGTATAATCTATAACGCTTATCTTTCATTCATAGATCACAGATATATATATATATATATATATATATATATATATATATATATATATATATATATATATATATATATATCACAGACAAACAAATTACAGATCACAACACAATCAGGATATATCGAAAAGCACCACATATCAGAGATATCAAACAATTCAACATCCAATAAAATACAAACATCCATAAGTAGGATTAATTTAATTATCTGATTAATTTAAAGTCGGATAAATTTCTATGAAATTTTTTTGCTAGTTATAGTAAATTAAAAATCAATTAATTACAAAACATTTAATAAATTATCCTTTAATAGATCATTAATTAACTCTTAATTAATAATTAATACTTGATTAAATTTTCTTAATTGATTAACATAACCAGTTAATTTTCTACTTATAAATTTCCAATGAATTTCAAAAATTATTTCCTTTTTAAATAAATTTCTCTATCTCTTCAAATCTATTTAAAAAATCCAAATTTTAAAAAATTCTTCAACTTATAATAACATTAATCGAAATCCATTTCTTAAGACTTTTTTCCCATAATTTGGAATTGTATTAAATATGGTTCAAAAATTACTTTATCTTTTAAAATTCTTCCAATTCTCAAAAATAAACTTTTATTATAAACTTTCACTTGAAATTTCAAAAATCCAATTTTTATTTATTTCCGGTATCCAACGATACCAAAAATATATTCGGCTAAACCATAGCCTTCAACAATTCCAATCACAATATAATCACACAGAGATTATAAATCAATCAACAAACAACATATGAAACAAATTCAAATGTTCTGAGGAATTCAGTTGGATCCCTCCAACCTGTTTCCCTGCATCCACAGATGTTAGCACAATACCAATTCCACTTCGGGGTGGAATATCGCGGTATATGGGATTTATAAATATTATCTGCTATTATGCGGCGCAATAGGGTCTCATCCACTATATAATGTGGGAAAGCAACCCCAAATACATATATATACTAATTCCGTTTTAAGACGGAATATCGCGGTATATGGGTTTAATATAATAACCTCCGCTTATTATACGGCGTATGGGGTCTATTTCAATACAACAAACATCAACCATCTATCAATCACACAATCAAGTAATTTTAAATCTAATTATTTAAAATTTAAATCGAAATACAATTCGATTGAGTGAGAAGTTCTCACCTTGAGTTTTCGATAACAGTTGTAGTGTTTTATTTCGAATAAAACTAAACACGCGTTTAATTTTACCCGATATTATCTCTAGCTCCAAACAACTCCAAACTAGTTCCATTGCATAGTGCTCATCAATATGGTTCCAATGCAATTTGTTTCGTGCGAAACGGACCTCGTATTAAAAAGTTATAGTGTTACAAAGTTTATACGATTTAATAATATAATTATTTATATTTCTTTTAAATTTTTTCAAACCCTTGCTCATCATGACCATGCATTCCGTCACCTCCAGATCTAAGCCGCACGCATCATCTTCTCCCTCATGCGTTGGGTACAGGTTTCGTTCGAACAAGATGAAACCCACGCCGCCTCTTTTCCATGAATTAATGTGACATCTCTGACGTGCTATAAGATGATCGAGCTCCACCACTTCAAAGCCACAGCCGAGCTCAACCATCACCTGGAACAACGCTCAACTCGGTCGCGCTATGTCCTCGAAAATCACGTGTGAACGCGGCGACTTCACGACCTAATTGTCGGCAATCGGCTCCACCATTTCCGATCACCACAGTTGGATTTGTGGTTATCATCGCCCTCTACAACATCCTAGTTGAATGTGGATTAAGAGATAAATGAGGAGGAAGATCGGAAGATATCGGCCATTAAAATGAAAAACTGGCGGCCGGGCTTTGTTTTCTAGGGTTTGTGAAAATACTGAATATGAAGTCCTTTTATAGAAAACCACTCAAAAACACTATTCATCCGATTTTTCCGAACTCCAAACGAAGCGTGCCGGCTGACGTTTCTAGGGTTTTACCCGCGTTCCGAACACAATGGAGTAGGTATCGTGTAACGACCCAGGATTTTAAGTAATTAAAATTTGAATATTTAATTAATTTTAAATATTAATAAGTGAATTTATAAGTCGAATAAATTTTATTTCGAATAATTGGATTTAATTGAATAATTAAATCGATAATTTAATATGTTAAATTATGAAAATAATTGAAAATTGGGTTAAATATGATAGAAAATGATTTTTAAAATTTTATTATATCATATGGGAGTTAGAATGATATTTTAGAACTTTTAAAATCGAATTAAAAGTTAATTTGTGAAAATTGAATATTTTAATATTTAAATCGACTAGTGAAATTAGTCAATTTTTGAACAGTCTCAGAATTGAACGAAACTAGTTCCATTGGATCCGTAATAGTTAGTTATTACCGGATTTCAATTTTCGTGTCAATCGGAGTTATCGTTTGATCGTGGCAGCTCGAAACGCATCGAATTATTTTCAATTTTAATTTGGCGAGTTAAAATAGCCATTTTTCAAAAAGTCTCGGATTTCAACGAAACCAGTTTCATCGGATCCGTAATGTGATATTATTGTAAGGTTTCAATTTCGTGTCAATTGGATTTACCGTTTGTCCGGTACAAATTAAAACGCCTAGAAAATCGTTTAAATCGGTTTAATTTAAATCGATCGTTTATAGCCATAACTCACACAGATGTCCGAATTAGCTTCCGAAACCTGTTCCATTGTGTCCGGAACGCGGGGTAAACCCTAGAAACGCTGGTTACGGCGCGTAAATCGGAGTTTGGAAATCCCGGGATGAATAGTGTTTCGATGATCGCTATAAATAGCCCCCCTTCCTTTGTAAATTAAAAAAGAAAAAAAAATATAAAAAACCTAAACCTAATATGCAGCCGCCGGCCCTAGGTCCTATGGCCGAAAATGCTCCTTCCTTCTCCCTCTCTTTTCTTCGAATCCAAGCAATGATTCGTGAAACTTTCTAAATGAAAGTTGTAGAGCACAGCACGATCTATAAATCCAACGGTGGAGATCGTGTTTGGAGTTGTGGATCGATGGGAATTTGGGCTCAAAGGCCATGCGTTTGAGCACGAAATACGAGGCGACGGCAGCGCTAGGGGGGTGCGGTCGGCCGGCGTGGGGAGCTCTGGTGATGGCGCTTCGTTTGGCGTCGCTTGATCGATGTATAAGTGGACGAGGAGGGGGGCGAAATTGAAGTGAAGAAGGCGGCGATGGGTTTGTGTTCTCTGTTGCGTACGTGAATGGGAAGGAAGAGGGAGAATGAAGCAACGGTCACGATACAGTGGAACTTAGATCTACGTCTGGAAATAGGTTTAGGTTTAAATTATAAAATTATGTTGTATAATTTAGTTATAAAAATCGTGTAATCTTTAAAAAATCATATCTTTTTCATACGAGGTCGAATTCGCGCGAAACCAGTTGCGTTGGAATCGTATGGACGAGCACTATGCGATGGAATTGGATTGGAGTCGTTTGGAGTTAGTGAGAATTTCGGGTAAAATTAAACGTCCATTTAATTTTATTCGAAATAAATCCCTAAAACGAAATTGAAATCAAGGTGAGAACTTCTCACTCAATCGAATCAGTTTCGATTTTATTTTAAATAGTTAGATTTAAAATATTTGAATGCATGTTTGAATGATGATTGTTATCTATTAATTGTTAAAATAGACATTATGTGCCGTTAGTAAGCGGATGTTATTTATTAAAAACATATACCGCGAATATTTCATAAACAGTGAAATTGGTATTATATATGATAGCAATATATATATATTGGCATATGTATATATTGGAGTTATTGATTTCCTGCATTTTTTTTAGCGGATGAGACCCTATTGCGCCGTCTATTAAGCGGATAATATTTTAAATCCCATATACCGCGATAATTCCGTACTGGAGCGGAATTGTAATTGTGCTAATGTTTTTGGATGCAGGAAAACAGGTTGGAGGGATCCAACTGGATTCCTCAACAGTATTTATTTGAATTCAGATATTTTGATATTTGATGGATTATCATATCGATATATGATATCGTTGTTGTCGTGATTGACTATTTGGTATGTAGCATCATTGGACCAAATTTGGGACTTTAAAATGATTTTTAAAGTGATTTTTGAAAATATACTATATGTTTGGAATTGATCCATTTTAAATAAATAAACGTATAATTTTAATGTTATAAAAAATTATGATTTTTGAGAAATATAGTTAAAAACTGATTTTTGAGAATAGATGCTAATGATTTTATAAAATAGTTAAATCGGAATTTTTGAAATTATTATAAAGAGTTGAAAATATAGGATTTATAAAAATTTAATTATTTTATAAATCAAAATGATAAAATTATAAAGGAGATTAAAGACGTTTTAAAAGAATAATATAAATTGATTTATATAAAAATATTTATAAATTGATAATTTATAAATGAAAATATTTGAATTATAAAACGAGTTTTTATAAGTGTTTGAATGAAGTGAAAATGGATTGCATAAGTGAATGGAATTTATAAAATTATAAATGGTGAAGTTATAAATGAAATTTATATATAGTAAGATTTATAAATTTTGTGAAGTTATTAAAGAATATATTTGGATAAATAATTGAACCTTATAAGTTATAAGATATATAATTATGAAGTTTAAAAGAACGATTTTGTAAAATAATCGCTTTATAAGCATTTAACTTATAGTATGAACCTTTGGTTTATAATTGAGTTATAAAGTGAATAGGTTAATAAAGGAATTTATAAAAGGAAGTTGTTATAAAATAAATAGAAATGGAATTTATAAACGTTGTTTTATAAATCCGCAAATGACTTATTTTGATAAGTAAATTGTTGAAACCTATTAATGGAGTTATATTCACATTTTTGACTGTGAATAATCCTTTAAAATGAAATGTATAGAAATGATGAAATTGGTTAACGTAGTATATTCACGTTTTTGAATAGTGAATAATATGTTAAAGAAAATGTTTAGATTTGATGTTTTAAATATAATTAAAACTATCTAACGATGTTTTAAAATGTGTTGAGATTTGAAATCATAGATTTCAACATTCATTGTTGAAATAGACGTTTTCGAGAAATAAAAGGAAATGGTGGACTGTAACACTGTTGTTATAGTAGATGATTTCCGAAAGGAAATGTTTTGTATAGTATTGGGATTTATATATCTATTTTAATTTCGAATCCCTATACTAGAGATTTTGGGTTGTCGTAACGATGTTTTACGTAACATTCGTTTTGGCCCAAATAAATATGTTTAAGAGAATGATTTCCTTAAAGAATGAAATATATACTTAATCTCGATTTAAGTATATTGAATATTTTCCAAAGGTTGAAAATAAAAGATTTGTGAATTACTTATTAAATAAGTATGGAAATGTTTTCCAATATAAAGTGAATATTTTGAGGATTTATCTTTTTGAAGATAAATTGAAAAAGGAATATTGAAACCTATTGAAAGCCGTATATCAGTAGATATTGTGAAATATAAATTCACTATGGAATTTATGAATGAAAAGGGAAGTTGTTTAAAAATAAATATTGATTTATTTTTGAAGTGTGAAAATTATATATCTAGTAAAGATATTTTGGAAAATAAATAATTTGGAAAATTATTTGGAAACCGGTGATGTGTGCATATCCATTAATAGTTCAATAACCGACTATCAATATTTCCCTTTGAATGGGTAATTGATGTGATTTGTTTGAATTTGAATGCCACACTTATTTTTGAATAAGCTCTCACTATTCGGGTTAACCGGAAAAGGACCATGGGGTCGTATAACCCATTCCAAATATGTGATACGTCGTTATGAATTGCATTTGAAGACCGGTGTTGAAGACCGGATCTTTTTGAAAGCGAAAGGACAACTCGTCGATTGTCTTTGCACCGAGTAGCTACGGTATAGAGACTCCCTATGTGATGGGAAGTCCGGACGTGATTAGAAATTATCCGGATTGCAAGGACTTCTTTGTAAGTGCCTTCAGTTCTGTTCGAGCCCGGAACAGACTTGTATGGATTGGATGTCTGACATTACAAATTGAGATATAAAGCCGATTTCTTTCAAATATATTTCTGTTGGTGGCGGAGAATTTATTCTTTTAGCTTAACACCCTTCTCTGAGACGTACGAGCTCAGAGGTTATGTAGTTGAAGGTTATCAGCGATATATTCCCAATTTGGTAATGTGACATGCTGAGTGTTGCTGAAAATGATCATTGTGTTGATTATTTGTGATAGGATCGTTTATTTGATCGTCTATCCTGGTGATCATTTCTATGATCATTTGTTGAACCAAAGCATGGCTTTTGTATAAAGTATGTTTTTGTGGACGTGACTTCGTCGAGCCTCACACCTCGGGAATGGTCAAAACAGGAAAGATGCGGCAAGGTTATGAGGGGTAGCGCCCTTTAGGATATGTGAATTTCCTTCTGGAAAAGGGTGGTATCATGGTATGGAGCCCAGATGCTTACTCATGTTGAAAACACTTTATGATTGTGTGAATTGATTGCGAGCGCTCGGTGAAAGGTCCCAAAGGACCGGGGGATGGCATATTCGGTCAGTTGTTACTCAGTTAGGGGTAACCCGGCCTTGTGTTGGTAGAGATCCGGTTTGGTTCTCGGGGATGTCCATCCAGAGGCATTCTCATGTGGCAATGGGAAGTTCCTTGGCCTGATCATTCGTTGGAAATCCAATTCCCAATACGAAACTTGTACGGTATTAGTTGTAGAACCTGCCATTCACTTATGGTGGTCACCACTGTTTGGATGGTAGCTATAGTAGGCATAGTTCGAAATGTTTATGCTGGCTAAGATTTATATTCTACTTTCGAAATGATTTTTCCTACACTATGCACTAGTAATAATATCAAATGTTCTTTTAAATGCGTATCAAGCATCTTTGACTATCATAAGGAGAAATCTCCTCTGATTCTGCGTTTGCATTGTGTGTGTGTGCGGGAGGCCATATGGTAGTCTCATTTTTAAAAGCATTGCGAATTGACTTTAAAAATATTCCTCTATTTTGATTTAAAAGATAAATAAACTGTTTTGAGTTCTCACACTAGTCACATGACTGACTCGGAGTTTATTGTTTTCCTTCCTAAACTCTGGGTGCCCACCAATTTCCACACGGGCAGTCAAGAGTTAAGGTTTATCAGGATATTCTGGAGTTGCTGGAAGCAAGCTGGATGGCATGGCGTATTATTAGTATATAGTATTTCTTTTCCGCTGTTTGTTGTTGTTGTTGTACACTCTGATGTAATGAAATGTAATGTAATAACTGATATAGTTCTTTGTTTAAAGATTATTCATTTATTTATTATATGTTGTTCCGCTGCGATTGTGAGATTCTGATATTGTTCTGTTGTTTTCTTTCAGTTCTATTTTCTATTTTCTTTTCTCTCCATTTTCCATCTTCTTCTTCTACATCTTTCCTTTTCTTAAACCATAACATTTCGGGTTTCCGGCCTTCGATTTCTCGGCAGTCGATAAAGTGATTATCGATGTTGAATTTTCGAAGGTCGAAAATTTTCGGGACGTTACATTTGGTATCAGAGCATATGGTTAAGCGACAACCATGGTTCTGTTGGGTATTACTCATTAGAGATAGAGTCAGTAGTACTCTAGAATGAGTTTGAGTGTAATAATAGCTATGAGAGCGTATTTGTTAGTGAATATAAATTGTTTTGTATTGTGTTGACTTATCGGTTAATTGTTTATAGATTCCAGTCGATGTAGTCTAGCTAACTATCGTAGATAGGGGTTTCTAAACTCTTAAACAAGATAAGCCGACACGATATTGTTTTAAAATTGGGTAAATGAAATAATTTTACCTTGATTATATTTTTATATATAAAGGAATAATTTTTCAGAATTATTAAAGTGCATATAAGTTGATTGTTTAGTTGTTTGAATAATCTAAGCAAAAGAATTATAAGAATTGAATTATAATTAAAGTGAATTGCAATTGTGAAATAAACTTATATATATAAGAAGTGAAACTATATGAATATATTTATAAATATGAGTTATAAATATAAAAATGAATTTAAAGTTAAAATGAAAATTTACTTTAGAATTGGAATCCGAATTTATTTATAAGTGGGAATTTAAGTTATGTAAAACCAAGTGATGTTTATTAAAATGAAATATAACTTAAGAGTTGTTGAATGAAGTTGATATTAGTATCAAAGTAAATTAATAAAGTTAAGTGGTGGATGTGAACTTGAGTTATATAAATGAAATTCAACTTTAGTAATTGAATTGAATTAACCGATTGAATGTTAATCAATTGAATGTGAATTAAGTTGATATGAAATGATGAATATAAGTGTTAATTCATAAAAAACTAATATTATTGGAAGTTGAATAGTTGAATGAAAATCAATTAATTAAACCAATTGAAAGCAAAGGAATTTGGTTGTAATTAATATACATTGATTGTTATATGGTTGTTAGTTGATTGATTGTATATAATTCATTAAGTATTAATGAAATTGAGTTAATGAAATTGAAAGCTAAAGTAATTAAAATTCAATTGGAAGTTAAGTGAATCTTAAATAGAATTGAATTTGATTTGGAAGTGAACCAACTTGAATATGAATTAGTAAATATAAACTAATTGAAAATGAATGTTAGTAAGAACATCCACTGTTAATGAATCAAATGTGATTAAACTGAAAACCAATTCATTGAATATTAATGAGAATATGAATGAATATTTATCGGTTATGGATGATAGTTGGTTGATGGTTGAATATATTGCTTTTATTGCATTGGATATGTTGGCATATATAGTTATTATGTTACTATATGTTGTATATTGATACAATTGTCTTTATGCATGATTCTCATGTTGTTTGTTGAGTGATTAGTAGGTGCGGATCGCGTTTGCTTCGCATTTGGAGCTCGCTTTCGCGCTATATTAGCCGTATATGCTCGCTAATAATATATAAGGTACATATCTCGGATTACATACCGTACTTTTATACTTTTTCCCTTCGGGATGCCTCATTACTTGATGAGATGTATATTTGTGATATATATACTGTCATTTTTTTTCTCGGATCGAGCCGCGCAAAGGAGACTATGGCGAATTTTTCCGAAAATTTAAGGCGTTAGAAAAAAATTTGAGAAAATTGGAAAATTTTGAAAACTATAACTTTGATTTGGAATTGAAAGTTAAACAATAGTAATTGGTTTTGAAAAGATAACTAAGTATGATTTCAAAACTTAGTAAAGATTTTGTAAGAAGTTTAACAATGGATTTTGGAAAGTTAATAGATTCAGTAATTTTTCTTACTTGTTAATTTCGAGGACGAAATTCTTTTAAGGGGGAAAGATTGTAACGACCCAGGATTTTAAGTAATTAAAATTTGAATATTTAATTAATTTTAAATATTAATAAGTGAATTTATAAGTCGAATAAATTTTATTTCGAATAATTGGATTTAATTGAATAATTAAATCGATAATTTAATATGTTAAATTATGAAAATAATTGAAAATTGGGTTAAATATGATTGAAAATGATTTGTAAAATTTTATTATATCATATGGGAGTTAGAATGATATTTTAGAACTTTTAAAATCGAATTAAAAGTTAATTTGTGAAAATTGAATATTTTAATATTTAAATCGACTAGTGAAATTAGTCAATTTTTGAACAGTCTCAGAATTGAACGAAACTAGTTCCATTGGATCCGTAATAGTTAGTTATTATCGGATTTCAATTTTCGTGTCAATCGGAATTATCGTTTGATCGTGGCAGCTCGAAACGCATCGAATTATTTTTAATTTTAATTTGGCGAGTTAAAATAGCCATTTTTCAAAAAGTCTCGGATTTCGACGAAACCAGTTTTATCGGATCTGTAATGTGATATTATTGTAAGGTTTCAAATTTCATGTCAATTGGATTTACCGTTTGTCCGGTACAAATTAAAACGCCTAGAAAATCGTTTAAATCGGTTTAATTTAAATCGATCGTTTATAACCATAACTCGCACAGATGTCCGAATTAGCTTCCGAAACCTGTTTCATTGTGTCCGGAACGCGGGTAAACCCTAGAAACGCTGGTTACGGCGCGTAAATCGGAGTTTGGAAATCCCGGGATGAATAGTGTTTCGATGATCTATATAAATAGCCCCCCTTCCTTTGTAAATTAAAAAAAAATATATATATATATATAAAACCTAAACCTAATATGCAGCCGCTGGCCCTAGGTCCTATGGCCGAAAATGCTCCTTCCTTCTCCCTCTCTTTTCTTCGAATCCAAGCAACGATTCGTGAAACTTTCTAAATGAAAGTTGTAGAGCACAGCACGATCTATAAATCCAACGGTGGAGATCGTGTTTGGAGTTGTGGATCGATGAGAATTTGGGCTCAAAGGCCGTGCGTTCGAGCACGAAATACGAGGCGACGGCAGCGCTAGGTGGGTGCGGTCGGCCGGCGTGGGGAGCTCTGGTGATGGCGCTTCGTTTGGCGTCGCTTGATCGATGTATAAGTGGACGAGGAGGGGGCGAAATTGAAGTGAAGAAGGCGGCGATGGGTTTGTGTTCTCTGTCGCGTACGTGAATGGGAAGGAAGAGGGAGAATGAAGCAACGGTCACGATGCAGTGGAGCTTAGATCTACGGCTGGAAATAGGTTTAGGTTTAAATTATAAAATTATGTTGTATAATTTAGTTATAAAAATCGTGTAATCTTTAAAAAATCATATCTTTTTCATACGAGGTCGAAAACGCGCGAAACCAGTTGCTTTGGAATCGTATGGACGAGCACTACGCGATGGAATTGGATTGGAGTCGTTTGGAGTTAGTGAGAATTTCGGGTAAAATTAAACGTCCGTTTAATTTTATTCGAAATAAATCGCTAAAACGAAATTGAAATCAAGGTGAGAACTTCTCACTCAATCGAATCAGTTTCGATTTTATTTTAAATAGTTAGATTTAAAATATTTGAATGAATGTTTGAATGATGATTGCTATCTATTAATTGTTAAAATAGCATTATGCGTCGTTAGTAAGCGGATGTTATTTATTAAAAACATATACCGCGAATATTTCATAAACAGTGAAATTGGTATTATATATAATAGCAATATATATATATATATATTGGCATATGTATATATTGGAGTTATTGATTTCCCGTATTTTTTTTAGCGGATGTGATCCTATTGCGCTGTCTATTAAGCTGATAGTATTTTAAATCCCATATACCGCGATAATTCCGTACTGGAGCGGAATTGGTATTGTGCTAATGTTTGTGGATGCAAGAAAACAGGTTGGAGGGATCCAACTGGATTCCTCAACAGTATTTATTTGAATTCAGATATTTTGATATTTGATGGATTATCATATCGATATATGATATCGTTGTTGTCGTGATTGACTATTTGGTATGTAGCATCATTGGACCAAATTTGGGACTTTAAAATGATTTTTAAAGTGATTTTTGAAAATATACTATATGTTTGGAATTGATCCATTTTAAATAAATAAACGTATAATTTTAATGTTATAAAAAATTATGTTTTTTGAGAAATATAGTTAAAAACTGATTTTTGAGAATATGATGCTAATGATTTTATAAAATAGTTAAATCGGAATTTTTGAAATTATTATAAAGAGTTGAAAATATAGGATTTATAAAAATTTAATTATTTTATAAATCAAAATGATAAAATTATAAAGGAGATTAAAGACGTTTTAAAAGAATAATATAAATTGATTTATATAAAAAGATTTATAAATTGATAATTTATAAATGAAAATATTTGAATTATAAAACGAGTTTTTATAAGTGTTTGAATGAAGTGAAAATGGATTGCATAAGTGAATGGAATTTATAAAATTATAAATGGTGAAGTTATAAATGAAATTTATATATAGTAAGATTTATAAATTTTGTGAAGTTATTAAAGAATATATTTGGATAAATAATTGAACCTTATAAGTTATAAGATATATAATTATGAAGTTTAAAAGAACGATTTTGTAAAATAATCGCTTTATAAGCATTTAACTTATAGTATGAACCTTTGGTTTATAATTGAGTTATAAAGTGAATAGGTTAATAAAGGAATTTATAAAAGGAAGTTGTTATAAAATAAATAGAAATGGAATTTATAAACGTTGTTTTATAAATCCGCAAACGACTTATTTTGATAAGTAAATTGTTGAAACCTATTAATGGAGTTATATTCACATTTTTGACTGTGAATAATCCTTTAAAATGAAATGTATAGAAATGATGAAATTGGTTAACGTAGTATATTCACGTTTTTGAATAGTGAATAATATGTTAAAAAAAATGTTTAGATTTGATGTTTTAAATAGAATTAAAACTATCTAACGATGTTTTAAAATGTGTTGAGATTTGAAATCATAGATTTCAACATTCATTGTTGAAATAGACGTTTTCGAGAAATAAAAGGAAATGGTGGACTGTAACACTGTTGTTATAGTAGATGATTTCCGAAAGGAAATGTTTTGTATAGTATTGGGATTTATATATCTATTTTAATTTCGAATCCCTATACTAGAGATTTTGGGTTGTCGTAACGATGTTTTACGTAACATTCGTTTTGGCCCAAATAAATATGTTTAAGAGAATGATTTCCTTAAAGAATGAAATATATACTTAATCTCGATTTAAGTATATTGAATATTTTCCAACGGTTGAAAATAAAAGATTTGTGAATTACTTATTAAATAAGTACGGAAATGTTTTCCAATATAAAGTGAATATTTTGAGGATTTATCTTTTTGAAGATAAATTTAAAAAGGAATATTGAAAACTATTGAAAGTCGTATATCAGTAGATATTGTGAAATATAAATTCACTATGAAATTTATGAATGAAAAGGGAAGTTGTTTAAAAATAAATATTGATTTATTTTTGAAGTGTGAAAATTATATATCTAGTAAAGATATTTTGGAAAATAAATAATTTGGAAAATTATTTGGAAACCGGTGATGTGTGCATATCCATTGATAGTTCAATAACCGACTATCAATATTTCCCTTTGAATGGGTAATTGATGTGATTTGTTTGAATTTGAATGCCACACTTATTTTTGAATAAGCGCTCACTATTCGGGTTAACCGGGAAGGGACCATGGGGTCGTATAACCCATTCCGAATATGTGATACGTCGTTATGAATTGCATTTGAAGACTGGTGTTGAAGACCGGATCTTTTTGAAAGCGAAAGGACAACTCGTCAATTGTCTTTGCACCGAGTAGCTACGGTATAGAGACTCCCTATGTGATGGGAAGTCCGGACGTGATTAGAGATTATCCGGATTGCAAGGACTTCTTTGTAAGTGCCTTCGGTTCTGTTCGAGCTCGGAACAGACTTGTATGGATTGTATGTCTGACATTACAAATTGAGATATAAAGCCGATTTCTTTCAAATATATTTCTGTTGGTGGTGGAGAATTTATTCTTTTAGCTTAACACCCTTCTCTGAGACGTACGAGCTGAGAGGTTATGTAGTTGAAGGTTATCAGCGATATATTCCCAATTTGGTAATGTGACATGCTGAGTGTTGCTGAAAATGATCATTGTGTTGATTATTTGTGATAGGATCGTTTATTTGATCGTCCATCCTGGTGATCATTTCTATGATCATTTGTTGAACCAAAGCATGGCTTTTGTATAAAGTATGTTTTTGTGGACGTGACTTTGTCGAGCCTCACACCTCGGGAATGGTAAAAACAGGAAAGATGCGGCAAGGTTATGAGGGGTAGCGCCCTTTAGGATATGTGCATTTCCTTCTGGAAAAGGGTGGTATCATGGTATGGAGCCCAGATGTTGAAAACACTTTATGATTGTGTGAGTTGATTGCGAGTGCTCGGTGAAAGGTCCCAAAGGACCGGGGGATGGCATATTCGGTCAGTTGTTACTCAGTTAGGGGTAACCCGGCCTTGTGTTGGTAGAGATCCGGTTTGGTTCTCGGGGATGTTCATCCAGAGGCATTCTCATGTGGCAATGGGAAGTTCCTTGGCCTGATCATTCGTTGGAAATCCAATTCCCAATACGAAACTTGTACGGTATTAGTTGTAGAACCTGCCATTCACTTATGGTGGTCACCACTGTTTGGATGGTAGCTATAGTAGGCATAGTTCGAAATGTCTATGCTGGCTAAGATTTATATTCTACTTTCGAAATGATTTTTCCTACACTATGCACTAGTAATAATATCAAATGTTCTTTTAAATGCGTATCAAGCATCTTTGACTATCATAAGGAGAAATCTCCTCCGATTCTGCGTTTGCATTGTGTGTGTGTGCGGGAGGCCTTATGGTAGTCTCATTTTTAAAAGCATTGCGAATTGACTTTAAAAATATTCCTCTATTTTGATTTAAAAGATAAATAAACTGTTTTGAGTTCTCACACCAGTCACATGACTGACTCGTAGTTTATTGTTTTCCTTCCTAAACTCTGGGTGCCCACCAATTTCCACACGGGCAGTCAAGAGTTAAGGTTTATCAGGATATTCTGGAGTTGCTAGAAGCAAGCTGGATGGCATGGCGTATTATTAGTATATAGTATTTCTTTTCCGCTGTTTGTTGTTGTTGTTGTACACTCTGATGTAATGAAATGTAATGTAATAACTGATATAGTTCTTTGTTTAAAGATTATTCATTTATTTATTATATGTTGTTCCGCTGCGATTGTGAGATTCTGATATTGTTCTGTTGTTTTCTTTCAGTTCTATTTTCTATTTTCTTTTCTCTCCATTTTCCATCTTCTTCTTCTACCTCTTTCCTTTTCTTAAACCATAACATTTCGGGTTTCCGGCCTTCGATTTCTCGGTAGTCGATAAAGTGAGTATCGATGTTGAATTTTCGAAAGTCGAAAATTTTCGGGACGTTACATATCGAGTGCCAATTCGATCGTATGTGCAAGTTACGGAAATGAACGATCAAATTTAAATTAAATCGGTTAAAACGATTTCTATGCGTTTTGGCTTGCCCCGGACAAACCGTAAATCTGATTGACACGAAATTTGAAACCTTACAATAATATAACATTATGGATCCGATGAAACTAGTTTCATCGAAATCCGAGACTGTTTGAAAAATGACTATTTTCACTAGTCGATTAATATTATAATATTCAATTTTCACAATTCAACTTTTAATTCAATTTTAAAAATTTACAACATCATTCTAACTCCAATATGATTTAATACAACTTTATAAATCATTTTTATTCACATTAAACCAAATTTTCAATTATTTCTAGAATTTCAAATATTAAATTATCAATTTAATTACCCAATTAAATCCAGATGCCAGAAATATAATTTAGTCGGCTTACAAATCTTACTTGTTAATATTTAAAATCAATTAAATACACGAATTTCAAATGACAGAAATTCTGGGTTGTTACAATCTTTCCCCCTTAAAAGAATTTCGTCCCGAAATTACAAGTTAAGAAGAATGATCCTTGACCCGTTTAATATTTTCCAAACCAAACAGTTTTATCAACTTTCTAAAACAAATCTTTTTTATTAAAGATCCATTATCATGTCAACTATCTTTCCAAAATCTTTCGTAGATTTCA
Organism: Allium cepa; assembly: GCA_030765085.1. Taxonomy (NCBI): domain Eukaryota; kingdom Viridiplantae; phylum Streptophyta; class Magnoliopsida; order Asparagales; family Amaryllidaceae; genus Allium; species Allium cepa. Next base: position 213,759,219 of record CM060934.1, read on the forward strand.
ACAATATTGTTTATTTCACAATTTAAATTTAAATTTTAAACTTTCAAAATTTTTCTAACATTCTAAATTTTCGAATAATTTCGCCAGCGTCTCCTTTGCCTGGCTAGCTCGGTACGACTACAAAATGGCACCATAGCCCCTCAGATTCAAAAAGAAAACGAAAAGCCAAGCGGCTCGACATGAAAATCATCAAATTTCATACTGAAATTCAAATACATACCTTTTTCGAGCAATTTCAAATTTATCATCGAAATCAAATCCATTCCCTTTGCATTTAAATTACTTGTATGCTGTTTAACCGTCATATCCAAGTTCTACATTAAAAATCATTTTTCACATTCCATTGCAAAAGTTTGAATACTTCTTATACCATTTTTCACTTCGCTATTGAAGTTGTATATCCATTTTCATTCAATCTTGCATTATCAATTTCATTTGAACTCAATTTACAATTTCAGTTCTATTTGGATTCAATTTATCTTCCGAATATTGAATTTTATCAATTATCTTTAGTTCACTTCGAACTAATTTTAAAACTTCATTTTATTTCACATAATTCAATGTAACGTCGCGGATTTTCGACTCTCGAAGATCCGACATCGACACTCACTTTATCGACTGCCGAGAAATCGAAGGCCGAAAACCGAGAAGTTATGGGTTTTAAAAAGAGAATTTAAGAAAAGAAAAGAGAAGAAGAGAGAAGATAGAAAATAGAGAGAAAAGAAAATAGAAAAGAGAACAGAAAATTTTGAAATAGAAGAAAATAGAATATAGAGGAAAAAGAAAAACAGAAGAAAATAGGACGGAATAGAAAACAACAACAGAACAACAACAGAATCTCACAATGCGCAGCGGAACAACATATAATAATAAATGAATAATCTTTAAACAAAGAACTATATCAGTTATTACATTACATACATTTCATTACATCATATCATCAGAGTATACAACATCATACAACAACAAACAGTGCAGCGGAAAAAGAAATACTATATAAACTAGTAATACGCCATGCCATCCAGCTTGCCTCCAGCAACTCCAGAATATCCAGAATATCCTGATAAACCTTACTCTTGACTGCCCGTGTGAAAATTGGTGGGCACCCAGAGTTTAGGAAGGAAAACAATAAACTCCAAGTCAGTCATGAGACTGGTGTGAGAACTCAAAACAGTTTATTTAACTTTAAAATCAAATAGAGGAATATTTTTAAATTCAATTCGCAATGCTTTTAAAAAATGAGACTACCATAAGACCTCCCACCACACACACAATGCAAACGCAGACTTGGAGGAGATTGCTTCTTATGTTAGTCAAAGATGCTTGATACGCATTTAAAATAACATTTGATATTATTACTAGTGCATAGTGTAGAACAAATCCTTTCGAAAGTAAAGATATAAATCATAGCCAGCATAGGTACCATTATATTATGCCTACTAATAGCTACCATATTAGATGGCAGGTTCTACAACTAATACCGTACAAGTCTCGTATTGTTTCTTTGGATTTCCAACGAATGGTCAGGCTAAGGAACTTCCTACTGCCACATGGGATCGCCTCTGGCTGGACGTCCCGAGAACTTAACCAGCTCTCTGCCAACACAAGGCCGGGTTACCTTTGTCACTAGGTAACTACTACACGAATATGGCATCCCCCGGTCCCATCGGACCTTTAACCGAGCGCTCGTCACCAACAACACCACACAGAAATAGATATAGTGTATCAACATGAGTAAGTATCTGGGCTCCATACCATGATACCACCCTTTCCAGAAGGAAATGCACATACCCTAAAGGGAGCTACCCCTCATAACCTTGCCGCATCTTTCCTGTTTTGACCATTAACGGGATGTGAGGCTCGATGAATTCACGTCCACAAAAACACACTTTGTACAAAAAGCCGTGCTTTGGGTCAACAAATGATCAACACAATGATCACTAAGATAGACGATCAAATAAATGATCCTATCACAAATAATCAACACAATGATCATTTCAGCATCACTCAGCATGTCACATTACCAAAATGGGATATATTGCTGATAACTTCAACTATATAACCTTTGAGCTCGTACGTCTCAAAGAAGGGTGTTAAGCAAAGAATAAATTCTCCGCCACCAACAGAAATATATTTGAAAGAAATCGGCTTTATATCTCAACTTGTAATGTCAGGCATACAATCCATACAAGTCTGTTCCGGGCTCGAACAAAACCGAAGGCACTTCTTACGAAGCCCTTGCAATACGGGTATTCACAATCCCGATCGAATTTCCTATCACTTAAGGAATCTCTATACCAGGAGCTACCCAGTGCAGAGACAATCGATAGGTCATCCTATCGCTTTCACAAATACTCGGTCTTCAACACCGATCTTCAAATGCAATTCATAACGACGTATCACATATTCGGAATGGGTTATACGACCCCATGGTCCTTTCCCGGTTAACCCGAATAGTGAGCGCTTATTCAAAAATAAGTGTGCATTCAAATTCAATTAATTCACATCAAATACCCATTCAAAGGGAAATATTGATAGTCGGTTATTGAACTATCACTGGATATGCACACATCACCAGATTCCAAATAATTTTCCAAATTATTTATTTTCCAAAATATCTTAATAAGATATAAAATTTCAATACTTCAAAAATAAATCAATATTTATTTTTTTAACCAATTTCACTTTCACATATAAATTCCATAGTGAATTTATATTTCAAAAATATTCATGAATAACCGATTTCAATTATTCATTCTCAATTTATCTTCAAAAAGATAAATTCTAAATATTCACTTCACATTGGAAAACATTTCCATACTTATTTATTCATAAGTAATTCACAAATCTTTTTATTTTCAACACTTAGAAAATATTCAATATACTTAAATCGAATTAAGTATATATTTCATTCTTTAAGGAAATCATTCACTTAAACATATTTACTTGGGCCAAAACGAATGTTGCGTAAAACATCGTTACGACAACCCAAAATCACTAGTATAGGGATTCGAAATTAAAATAGATATATAAATCCCAATACTATTCAAAAACATTTCCTTTCGGAAATCATTTACTATAACAACAGTGTTATAGTCTACCATTTCCTTTTATTTCTCGAAAACGTCTATTTCAACAATAAATGTTGAAATCTATGGTTTCGAATCTCAACACATTTTAAAACATCGTTAGATCGTTTTAATTCTGTTTAAAATATCACATTCTAAAACATTTTCTTTAACGTATTATTCACTATTCAAAAACGTGAATATACTTCTTTAACAAATCCCATCCTTTTATTCATTTTAATTCAAAGGATTATTCACTGTCTAAAAACGTGAATATAACTCTATTTCTAAGTTATAACAATTAACTTATCAAAATAAGTCGTTTGCGAATTTATAAAACAACGTTCATAAATTCCATTTCTCTTTATTTATAAAAACTTCCTTTTTATAAATTCCTTTATTAACCTATTCCAGTTTATAACTTAATTATAAACTAAAAGTTCATACTATAAGTTAATTACTTATAAAACGATTATTTTACAGAATCGTTCTTTTAAAGACTTTCCAAACCATAAATCTTATAACTTATAAGATTCATTTATTTAACAAATTTTATTCTTCAAATAACTTCACAAATTTATAAATCTTACTATTTATAAATTTCATTTTATAACTTCACCATTTAAATTCTATAAATTTCATTCTTTAGTGAAATTCATTTTCACTTCATTCAAACACTTATAAAACTCGTTTTATGATGTCAGTATTTCAATTTATAAATATCCATTTATAAATCTCTTAATATAAATCAATTTATATTATTCTTTAAAACGTCTTTAAATTCCTTTATAATTTCACCATTTTGATTTATAAAATAATCAAATCTTATAAATCTTAAATTCAAACTTTTAATAATAAACTCAAAAATCCAGTTTAAATTATTTTATAAAATCATTGATCCATATTTCTCAAAAATCAACTTTTAACCGTATTTCTAAAAATCAGCTTTTTAACTATATTTCACAAAATCATAATTTTTATAACTTTAAAAATTATAACGTTTATTTATTTAAAATGGATCAATTCCAAAAATATTTTTATATTTCAAAAATCACTTTGAAAATCATTTTAAAATCCCAAAAATCTGGGTCCAATGATGCTACACACCAAATAGTCAATCACGACAACAACGATATCATATATCGATATGATAATCAATCAAATATCAAAATATCTGAAATAAAATAAATACTGTTGAGGAATCCAGTTGGATCCCTCCAACCTGTTTCCTGCATCCAAAAACATTAGCACAATACCAATTTCGCTCCAGTACGAAATTATCGCGGTATATGTTCTTAATAAATATTATCCGCTTAATAACGGCGTAATAGGGTCTCATCCGCAAAAAAATACGGGAAATCAATCAACTGCAATATATACATATGCCAATATATATATATTGATATTATATATAATACCAATTTCACTGTTTATGAAATATTCGCGGTATATGTTTTTATAAATAACATCCGCTTACTAACGGCGCATAATGTCTATTTTAACAATCAATAATTTACAGTCATCATTCAAACATGCATCCAAATATTTTAAATCTAACTATTTAAAATAAAATCGAAATCTATTCGATTGAGTGAGAAGTTCTCACCTTGATTTTAATTTCCGTTTTAGCTTTTATTTCGAATAAAATTAAACGCGCGTTTAATTTTACCCGAAATTCTCACTAACTCCAAACGACTCCAAACCAACTCCATCGCGTAGTGCTCGTCCATACGATTCCAACGCAACTGAGTTTGCATTTTTTCGACCTCGTATGGAAAAGATACGAATTTTACAAGTTTGCACGTATTTATATTACTTAAATCACACATATACTTATATATTTTAACCCCCACCATTCACAGCCCTTAGATCTAGATCCAACAGCCCCTGGTCATCTTCCCCTTCACGTTATCATCTCCAGGAACCCAGAAATGAGGCCGAACCCAATTAGCTAGCTAGGGTTAAATTATACGATCTCCACACTCGACGAGAGCTCGATCAGGACGCGCCGTTGCGAAGCTCCTCCTCTCCACCATGCTCGGCCAAGATAGCCTTGAGCTCGGCTATGTCTTGCACCTAGAAAGTCGTGCACGGCCTGTAGGGAACGGCCCCCTCTAACCTCCTCCACGTTGCACCAAAATCCATCATATCCGTATGGATTTAAAGCTTATCTCGTGCTCTTCATCTTTGTAGTTAACAACTTCTTCTAATTCTTTGTAGATTGGAAGAGATTGAGAGTTTAAATTGGGCAATTTCTGGCCTTAGAATGATAAAGTGGCGGCTACTAGTTTTTAGGGTTAGGGTTTTGATTTTTTATCAAATTATGAAGGCAAGGGGTCTATTTATAAGGAACGAGCGACACTATTCATCCCGGAAATTCCGAACTCCGATTTAGACGCCGTAACCAGCGTACCTAGGGTTTATCCCGCGTTCCGGACACAATGGAACAGGTTTCGGAAGCTAATTCGGAAGTATGTGCGAGTTATGGCTGAAAACGTTCAATTTAAATTAAACCGATTTAAGTCGATTTCTAGGCGTTTTAATTTGTACCGGACAAACGGTAAATCCAATTGACTTGAAATTTGAAACCTTACAATAATATCACATTACGGATCCGATGAAACTGGTTTCGTCGAATTCCGAGACTTTTTGAAAAATGGCTATTTTGACTCGTCAAATTTAAATTAAAAATAAATCGATGCGTTTCGAGCTGCCACGATCAAACGATAGCTCCGATTGACACGAAATTTGAAATCCGGTAATAACTAACTATTACGGATCCAATGAAACTGGTTTCGTTCAATTCTGAGACTGTTCAAAAATTGACTATTTTACAGTCGATTATTTAATATTAAAATATTCAATTTTCACAAATTAACTTTTAATTCGATTTTAAAAGTTCTAAAATATCATTCTAACTCCCATATGATAAAATAAAATTTTCCAAATTATTTTCAATCATATTTAACTCAATATTTAATTATTTCCATAATTTAACATATTAAATTATCGATTAAATAATCCAATTAAATCCAATAAATCAAAATAAAATTTATTTGACTTAAAAATTCACTTATAAATATTTAAAATTAATTAAATATTCAAATTTTAATTTATAAAAATTCTGGGTCGTTACAATCTTTCCCCCTTAAAAGAATTTCGTCCTCGAAATTACAAGTAAGAAAGGTTACAAAATCTATTAACTTTCCAAAATTCATAATTAAACTTCTTACAATACTTTACTAAGTTTTCCAATCATACTTAGTTATTCTTTTCAAAAACAATTACTATTGTTTAACTTTCAATTTCAAAATCAAAGTTAAAAGTTTTCAAAATTTTCCCATTTTCTCAAAATTTTTCTAACGCCTTAAATTTTTGAAAAAATTCGCCATAGTCTCCTTTGCGCGGCTCGATCCGAAAAAAAATGACAGTATATATATCACAAATATACATCTCATCAAGTAATGAGGCATCCCGAAGGGAAAAAAGTGTAAAAGTACGATATTTAATCCGAGATATGTACCTTATATTTTATTAGCAAGCATATACGGCTAATATAGCGCTAAAGCGAACTCCAAATGCGAAGCAAACGCGATCCGCACCTACTAAATACTCAACAAACAACATGAGAACATGCACATATGCAAATAATCTCAATATACAACATATAGCAACATAACAACTACATAATATAGCAAATGCAATATATATTCAACCATCAACCAACTACATTCCATAACCAATAATATCCATTCATATTCTTATTAATATACAATGAATTGGTTTTCACTCTAAATCATATTTGATTTATTAACATTGGATTTACTTACTAACATTCATTCTCAATTTTAATTAGTTTACATTTACTAATTAAATCCAATTCACGTTCAATTCTATTCAAATTTATTTACTTCTAATTTGAATTCAATTTCATAGCTTCCAATTTCATTAACACTTAATGAATTATATATACAATCAACTAACAATCATATAACAACCAATGTTTATTAATTACAACCAAATTCCTTTACTTATATTCATTCTCATTCAATTGATTCACAATTCAATTCATTTATTCAATTCAATTACCAAAGTTGAATTTCATTTATATAACTTAAGTTCACCTTTATCACTTTTATTTACAACTCATATTCATATAATTTTACTTCTTATATATATAAGTTTATTTCACAATTGTAAATCACTTTAATTATAATTCAATTCTTATAATTCACTTGCTTATACAATTATTCTTTTATTTAGATTATTCAAACAACCTAACAATCAACTTATATACTATTTAATAATTCTGAAAAATTATTCCTTCTATATAAAATATAATCAAGGTAAAATTATTTCATTCACCCAATTAAAACAATATTATGTCGAATTGTTTTATTCAAGTGTTTAGAAACCCCTTCGGCATAGTCTTGCGGACCACGCTGACGAAAGTTCATATACCACTCAATAAACCAATCATCACAATATAAAACAATTTTATATTCACTAACAAATACGCTCTCATAGCTATTATTACACTCAAATTCATTCTAGAGTACTGCTGACTCTATCTCTAATGAATTATACCCAACAGAACCATGGTTGTCGCTTAACCATCAGAGCTCTGATACCAAATGTAACGCCCCGAAAATTTTCGACTCTCGAAGATCCGACATCGACACTCACTTTATCGACTGCCGAGAAATCGAAGGCCGAAAACCGAGAAGTTATGGGTTTTAAAAAGAGAATTTAAGAAAAGAAAAGAGAAGAAGAGAGAAGATAGAAAATAGAGAGAAAAGAAAATAGAAAAGGGAACAGAAAATTTTGAAATAGAAGAAAATAGAATATAGAGGAAAAAGAAAAACAGAAGAAAATAGGACGGAATAGAAAACAACAACAGAACAACAACAGAATCTCACAATGCGCAGCGGAACAACATATAATAATAAATGAATAATCTTTAAACAAAGAACTATATCAGTTATTACATTACATACATTTCATTACATCATATCATCAGAGTATACAACATCATACAACAACAAACAGTGCAGCGGAAAAAGAAATACTATATAAACTAGTAATACGCCATGCCATCCAGCTTGCCTCCAGCAACTCCAGAATATCCAGAATATCCTGATAAACCTTACTCTTGACTGCCCGTGTGAAAATTGGTGGGCACCCAGAGTTTAGGAAGGAAAACAATAAACTCCAAGTCAGTCATGAGACTGGTGTGAGAACTCAAAACAGTTTATTTAACTTTAAAATCAAATAGAGGAATATTTTTAAATTCAATTCGCAATGCTTTTAAAAAATGAGACTACCATAAGACCTCCCACCACACACACAATGCAAACGCAGACTTGGAGGAGATTGCTTCTTATGTTAGTCAAAGATGCTTGATACGCATTTAAAATAACATTTGATATTATTACTAGTGCATAGTGTAGAACAAATCCTTTCGAAAGTAAAGATATAAATCATAGCCAGCATAGGTACCATTATATTATGCCTACTAATAGCTACCATATTAGATGGCAGGTTCTACAACTAATACCGTACAAGTCTCGTATTGTTTCTTTGGATTTCCAACGAATGGTCAGGCTAAGGAACTTCCTACTGCCACATGGGATCGCCTCTGGCTGGACGTCCCGAGAACTTAACCAGCTCTCTGCCAACACAAGGCCGGGTTACCTTTGTCACTAGGTAACTACTACACGAATATGGCATCCCCCGGTCCCATCGGACCTTTAACCGAGCGCTCGTCACCAACAACACCACACAGAAATAGATATAGTGTATCAACATGAGTAAGTATCTGGGCTCCATACCATGATACCACCCTTTCCAGAAGGAAATGCACATACCCTAAAGGGAGCTACCCCTCATAACCTTGCCGCATCTTTCCTGTTTTGACCATTAACGGGATGTGAGGCTCGATGAATTCACGTCCACAAAAACACACTTTGTACAAAAAGCCGTGCTTTGGGTCAACAAATGATCAACACAATGATCACTAAGATAGACGATCAAATAAATGATCCTATCACAAATAATCAACACAATGATCATTTCAGCATCACTCAGCATGTCACATTACCAAAATGGGATATATTGCTGATAACTTCAACTATATAACCTTTGAGCTCGTACGTCTCAAAGAAGGGTGTTAAGCAAAGAATAAATTCTCCGCCACCAACAGAAATATATTTGAAAGAAATCGGCTTTATATCTCAACTTGTAATGTCAGGCATACAATCCATACAAGTCTGTTCCGGGCTCGAACAAAACCGAAGGCACTTCTTACGAAGCCCTTGCAATACGGGTATTCACAATCCCGATCGAATTTCCTATCACTTAAGGAATCTCTATACCAGGAGCTACCCAGTGCAGAGACAATCGATAGGTCATCCTATCGCTTTCACAAATACTCGGTCTTCAACACCGATCTTCAAATGCAATTCATAACGACGTATCACATATTCGGAATGGGTTATACGACCCCATGGTCCTTTCCCGGTTAACCCGAATAGTGAGCGCTTATTCAAAAATAAGTGTGCATTCAAATTCAATTAATTCACATCAAATACCCATTCAAAGGGAAATATTGATAGTCGGTTATTGAACTATCACTGGATATGCACACATCACCAGATTCCAAATAATTTTCCAAATTATTTATTTTCCAAAATATCTTAATAAGATATAAAATTTCAATACTTCAAAAATAAATCAATATTTATTTTTTTAACCAATTTCACTTTCACATATAAATTCCATAGTGAATTTATATTTCAAAAATATTCATGAATAACCGATTTCAATTATTCATTCTCAATTTATCTTCAAAAAGATAAATTCTAAATATTCACTTCACATTGGAAAACATTTCCATACTTATTTATTCATAAGTAATTCACAAATCTTTTTATTTTCAACACTTAGAAAATATTCAATATACTTAAATCGAATTAAGTATATATTTCATTCTTTAAGGAAATCATTCACTTAAACATATTTACTTGGGCCAAAACGAATGTTGCGTAAAACATCGTTACGACAACCCAAAATCACTAGTATAGGGATTCGAAATTAAAATAGATATATAAATCCCAATACTATTCAAAAACATTTCCTTTCGGAAATCATTTACTATAACAACAGTGTTATAGTCTACCATTTCCTTTTATTTCTCGAAAACGTCTATTTCAACAATAAATGTTGAAATCTATGGTTTCGAATCTCAACACATTTTAAAACATCGTTAGATCGTTTTAATTCTGTTTAAAATATCACATTCTAAAACATTTTCTTTAACGTATTATTCACTATTCAAAAACGTGAATATACTTCTTTAACAAATCCCATCCTTTTATTCATTTTAATTCAAAGGATTATTCACTGTCTAAAAACGTGAATATAACTCTATTTCTAAGTTATAACAATTAACTTATCAAAATAAGTCGTTTGCGAATTTATAAAACAACGTTCATAAATTCCATTTCTCTTTATTTATAAAAACTTCCTTTTTATAAATTCCTTTATTAACCTATTCCAGTTTATAACTTAATTATAAACTAAAAGTTCATACTATAAGTTAATTACTTATAAAACGATTATTTTACAGAATCGTTCTTTTAAAGACTTTCCAAACCATAAATCTTATAACTTATAAGATTCATTTATTTAACAAATTTTATTCTTCAAATAACTTCACAAATTTATAAATCTTACTATTTATAAATTTCATTTTATAACTTCACCATTTAAATTCTATAAATTTCATTCTTTAGTGAAATTCATTTTCACTTCATTCAAACACTTATAAAACTCGTTTTATGATGTCAGTATTTCAATTTATAAATATCCATTTATAAATCTCTTAATATAAATCAATTTATATTATTCTTTAAAACGTCTTTAAATTCCTTTATAATTTCACCATTTTGATTTATAAAATAATCAAATCTTATAAATCTTAAATTCAAACTTTTAATAATAAACTCAAAAATCCAGTTTAAATTATTTTATAAAATCATTGATCCATATTTCTCAAAAATCAACTTTTAACCGTATTTCTAAAAATCAGCTTTTTAACTATATTTCACAAAATCATAATTTTTATAACTTTAAAAATTATAACGTTTATTTATTTAAAATGGATCAATTCCAAAAATATTTTTATATTTCAAAAATCACTTTGAAAATCATTTTAAAATCCCAAAAATCTGGGTCCAATGATGCTACACACCAAATAGTCAATCACGACAACAACGATATCATATATCGATATGATAATCAATCAAATATCAAAATATCTGAAATAAAATAAATACTGTTGAGGAATCCAGTTGGATCCCTCCAACCTGTTTCCTGCATCCAAAAACATTAGCACAATACCAATTTCGCTCCAATACGAAATTATCGCGGTATATGTTCTTAATAAATATTATCCGCTTAATAACGGCGTAATAGGGTCTCATCCGCAAAAAAATACGGGAAATCAATCAACTGCAATATATACATATGCCAATATATATATATTGATATTATATATAATACCAATTTCACTGTTTATGAAATATTCGCGGTATATGTTTTTATAAATAACATCCGCTTACTAACGGCGCATAATGTCTATTTTAACAATCAATAATTTACAGTCATCATTCAAACATGCATCCAAATATTTTAAATCTAACTATTTAAAATAAAATCGAAATCTATTCGATTGAGTGAGAAGTTCTCACCTTGATTTTAATTTCCGTTTTAGCTTTTATTTCGAATAAAATTAAACGCGCGTTTAATTTTACCCGAAATTCTCACTAACTCCAAACGACTCCAAACCAACTCCATCGCGTAGTGCTCGTCCATACGATTCCAACGCAACTGAGTTTGCATTTTTTCGACCTCGTATGAAAAAGATACGAATTTTACAAGTTTGCACGTATTTATATTACTTAAATCACACATATACTTATATATTTTAACCCCCACCATTCACAGCCCTTAGATCTAGATCCAACAGCCCCTGGTCATCTTCCCCTTCACGTTATCATCTCCAGGAACCCAGAAATGAGGCCGAACCCAATTAGCTAGCTAGGGTTAAATTATACGATCTCCACACTCGACGAGAGCTCGATCAGGACGCGCCGTTGCGAAGCTCCTCCTCTCCACCATGCTCGGCCAAGATAGCCTTGAGCTCGGCTATGTCTTGCACCTAGAAAGTCGTGCACGGCCTGTAGGGAACGGCCCCCTCTAACCTCCTCCACGTTGCACCAAAATCCATCATATCCGTATGGATTTAAAGCTTATCTCGTGCTCTTCATCTTTGTAGTTAACAACTTCTTCTAATTCTTTGTAGATTGGAAGAGATTGAGAGTTTAAATTGGGCAATTTCTGGCCTTAGAATGATAAAGTGGCGGCTACTAGTTTTTAGGGTTAGGGTTTTGATTTTTTATCAAATTATGAAGGCAAGGGGTCTATTTATAAGGAACGAGCGACACTATTCATCCCGGAAATTCCGAACTCCGATTTAGACGCCGTAACCAGCGTACCTAGGGTTTATCCCGTGTTCCGGACACAATGGAACAGGTTTCGGAAGCTAATTCGGAAGTATGTGCGAGTTATGGCTGAAAACGTTCAATTTAAATTAAACCGATTTAAGTCGATTTCTAGGCGTTTTAATTTGTACCGGACAAACGGTAAATCCAATTGACTTGAAATTTGAAACCTTACAATAATATCACATTACGGATCCGATGAAACTGGTTTCGTCGAATTCCGAGACTTTTTGAAAAATGGCTATTTTGACTCGTCAAATTTAAATTAAAAATAAATCGATGCGTTTCGAGCTGCCACGATCAAACGATAGCTCCGATTGACACGAAATTTGAAATCCGGTAATAACTAACTATTACGGATCCAATGAAACTGGTTTCGTTCAATTCTGAGACTGTTCAAAAATTGACTATTTTACAGTCGATTATTTAATATTAAAATATTCAATTTTCACAAATTAACTTTTAATTCGATTTTAAAAGTTCTAAAATATCATTCTAACTCCCATATGATAAAATAAAATTTTCCAAATTATTTTCAATCATATTTAACTCAATATTTAATTATTTCCATAATTTAACATATTAAATTATCGATTAAATAATCCAATTAAATCCAATAAATCAAAATAAAATTTATTTGACTTAAAAATTCACTTATAAATATTTAAAATTAATTAAATATTCAAATTTTAATTTATAAAAATTCTGGGTCGTTACATTCAAACTGGTTTTCAATATTCAGTTTCAATTCCAGTTTTATCCTTTTGTTCATTCTCTTAATGACAATTTATTTTCCAACTTAATAATTTTATTCCAAACATTTAGTCTATTAGACTTCTAAAATTCATCTTTATTCAAATTAACTCAAGTCAATTTCAGTTTAAATCTGAATTTTATTTAACTTAACTTCGGTTAAATCTAGCATCATACTATACTCTTAAATCCACTAATTCACTTGTTCATAATGATTCATTTTACAAATTCCAGTTTAATCTTCACTCAATCATCAAGTTAGAATATTTCCAATGTCAAATTTACTTAAGAAATTCAATCTTCATTTCTTAGGTTCAATATAAATATTCCATATACACATTATATTTATTTTCAGTTTGCCACTTCGGTTAATGTCTACTTATATTAACACTGGATTTCCAATTCCATTCCTTTCATTTATAATTATTGAATTCAATTCATTTCCAAATCATATTTACTTTGTCATTCCTACAATTAGTTTCACTTACTAATTTTATTTCAATACTTCACTTTGTTTATCCCAAATCAAATTCAATTTCCAATATTCAGCTTGAATTTCATTTACTAACAAATTCAAAACGAAGTTTAACATTCAGTTTTAATTTCATTTACTTGCAATTGTAAATCCCATTCATTCATTTGGAAATTTATTTCTACTTACTTGAATTTTATTTGCTAACTTAACTCACAATTGAACCTTTTTTTTAACTGATTCGACTTCCCTATTTCATGAATAAATTAATTATCATATTAATTTACTTGAATTCAATCCACATTTTTCCAAGTTTGTATTTTTATTCAACACGATTCAAATCAAATCTCATTCCATTATTGAATTTTATTGCAAATATTTTTCTGGAATTCTATTTCAAATTATAAATCACATTTACATTTTATATTCACAAATTCAATTTGTATATGGATTTATTTCTTTGTTCTTTGTTTTATTTTCAGTTCCATATTCAATTTCCATATATATATATATATATATATTAATGATGATAATTCAACATCATCACTTCCTAACAACCAAACAACCATATACTATAATAATTTATGAAAGTGATTTTCTTTTCTATACAAAAATAGGTTTGGGTAAAATTATTTCATTTACCCGATTTTAAAAATGATACCGTGTCGGTTTACCTTGTTTAAGAGTTTAGAAACCCCTATCGATTACAGTTGGCCAAATTTCACCGACCAGAATCTATAAACAATCAACCGATAAGTCAACACGATAGAAAACAATTTTTATATTCACTAACAAATACGCGCTCATATGTATTATTACACTCAACTCATTCTAGAGTACTACTGACTCTATCTCTGATGAGTAACACCCAACAGAACCAAGCTTGTCGCTTAACCAAATGCTTTGATATCTAATGTAACGATAAGGACTTTCGACTTTCGAAAATCGACATTAATACGTCCACTGTATCAACTATCGAATAATCGAATGGCGGAAAACCGAATTGTTAGGGTTAAAAAGAAGAGGTAGAAGAAGACAGAAAGAAAGAAAGAAGAAAACGACAGAAACAATTTCAGAATCTCACATATCACAGCGGAACAACATATAATAGATAAATGAATAATCTTTAAATCAAATAACTATATCAGTTTATACATTACATCATCAGAGTCAATATACAACACAACTGGACAATTATATAAATTCGTCCTTACAAATGAAATTTTACAGCGGAAAAGATAATATCACATACAAGTGGTACGTCTCGCCATCCAGCTCGCCCCCTGAGCTCCACAACATCTCCTGAATTCCAGAATGACCTGATAACCTGACTCTAGGCTGCCTGTGTGGAAAATTATGGGCACCCAGAGTTTAGGAAGGGAACAATAAACTCTAGGTCAGTCATGGGACTAGCGTGAGAACTAAAACAGTTATATCTTTAAAACAACAACAAAGGAAGTAAAGGACATTCACAATGTTTTTCGAAAATGAAACTACCATAAGGCCTCCCGGCACACACACAATGCAATCGCACACTTGGGGGAGATTTCTCCTTATGATAGTCAAACATGCTTACTACGCAAAAATCATTTGATTTGATATTATTATTAGTGCATGGTGGAAAACATTTCGAAAATAAAATATTAATCTTGGCCAGCATAGGTACCATATATACTATGCCTACTATAGCTGCCATGTTAAATGGAAGGTTCTACAACTAATACCGTACAAGGCTCGTATTGTTTTGTTTGGGTTTCCAACAAATGGTCAGACTAAGGAACTTCCTATGGCATATGGGAACGCCTCTGGATGGACGCCCCGAGAACTTAATCAGCTCTCTGCCAACACAAGGCCGGGTTACCTTTGTAACTAGGTAACTACTACACGAATATGCCACCCCTGGTCCTTTGGGACCTTTATCCGAGGGCCCTCGATCACAACACAACTACCACATAGAAATGAGATTGGAGCAACCACATAGGTTAAATATCAGGGCTCCATACCTGACACCACCCTTTTCCAGAAGGAGATGACATACCCTAAAGGGCGCGACCCTTATAACCTTGCCGCATATTCCTGTTTTGACCATTTCCGGGGTGTGAGGTCTGACGAAGTCTAGTCCACAAAGCTACGCTTTTTCACGAAGCCGTGCTTTGATCAACAAATGATCAATAAATAATCATCACACAGCAACACTCATCATGCCACATTACCAAATTGGGAATATATCGCTGATACCCTTCAACTACATAACCTCTGAGCTCGTACGTCTCAGAGAAGGGTGTTAAGCTAAGAGAATAAATTCTCCGCCACCAACAGAAATTATTTGAAAGAAATCTGCTTTATATCTCAAAATATAATGTCAGACACGTAACCAGACAAGTCTGTTCCGGGTTCGAACAGAGCCGAAGGCACTTCAAAAGAAGCCCTTGCAATCCAGGTATTCACAATCCCAAACGAACTTACCATCACAAAGGAAATCTCTATACCATAGCTAACGGTGCAGAGATAATCGATAGGTCATCCTATCGTTTTCATAAATACCCGGTCTTCACCACCGGTCTTCAATGCGATCCATATCGTCGTATCACTTTTCGAAATGGGTTATATGACACAAAGGTCCTCTCCCGGCTAATCCGAATAGTGAGCATAATATTTTTAAAATATATGGATATTGGGATTTCAATTAAGTCACAACTTATTACCCAAACCCTTTCTTTCAAATGGTTTAAACAAATTACCATTTCAAATCTTTAAACAAAAAGATTTACTTCACAAAGTTTACCAGTTTCACAAAGATTCCTTCATAATTCTCAAAACTATTTCGATTTTCCAATCTTTTATACAAAAGATATACCTTTCCAATTTCAAAACAAAGTTTAACGATCTTCCACCAAGGTTCAATTATAGCTTTTCAAAACAATTCAATTTCAAATTGAATTAACCCTTTAAATCTTTAAATTAAAGATTTAATTGATAACTTTCAAAACAATTCAATTTCAAATCTTTTATAATATAAAAGATACACCATTTAAAAGCTTAACAAAAAGATTTGCTTCACAAAGATTAATTCATAGTTTTCTCAAACAACTCTATTTCAACTTGAAATCTTTTTAACAAAATTTGGAAATACCTTCTTTCAAATGAAAGCTATAAATATTTGAAACAAATAGTTTCCGATTTGGGAGACACTGATTACAATTTACATAAGTTAAAGCTATCCAAGTATAAAACTTGGATTTAAATTTAAATTTCTAAAACCATATTTTAAATGGTTAAAAACCCATATAAACACCTTTTATAACTTTTACAATCTTTAAAACCATAGTTCCCAAATCATTGAATTAAATTTCAAATATTGAATTCAAAATTTAAATCAAATGATTTAAATTCTAATTTTTATTAAGTTATTTAAAATAACTCTTATTTTTGAAAGTCATTATCAAAAACTTTCAATTCCAAAACTATTTTTGATTCAAGAATTCAATCTTTAAAATTGTTAAAAATCTATGACTTAACAGATTTCCACGTCAAATCCACATTTGTGTGTGTACGGTGTAGTCCAAGGGTTTAACACAATGGTGCAACAACATTCAACCATCACAGATCAAAATACAACAATATATTTGATAAGCGTATAATCTATAACGCTTATCTTTCATTCATAGATCACAGATATATATATATATATATATATATATATATATATATATATCACAGACAAACAAATTACAGATCACAACACAATCAGGATATATCGAAAAGCACCACATATCAGAGATATCAAACAATTCAACATCCAATAAAATACAAACATCCATAAGTAGGATTAATTTAATTATCTGATTAATTTAAAGTCGGATAAATTTCTATGAAATTTTTTTGCTAGTTATAGTAAATTAAAAATCAATTAATTACAAAACATTTAATAAATTATCCTTTAATAGATCATTAATTAACTCTTAATTAATAATTAATACTTGATTAAATTTTCTTAATTGATTAACATAACCAGTTAATTTTCTACTTATAAATTTCCAATGAATTTCAAAAATTATTTCCTTTTTAAATAAATTTCTCTATCTCTTCAAATCTATTTAAAAAATCCAAATTTTAAAAAATTCTTCAACTTATAATAACATTAATCGAAATCCATTTCTTAAGACTTTTTTCCCATAATTTGGAATTGTATTAAATATGGTTCAAAAATTACTTTATCTTTTAAAATTCTTCCAATTCTCAAAAATAAACTTTTATTATAAACTTTCACTTGAAATTTCAAAAATCCAATTTTTATTTATTTCCGGTATCCAACGATACCAAAAATATATTCGGCTAAACCATAGCCTTCAACAATTCCAATCACAATATAATCACACAGAGATTATAAATCAATCAACAAACAACATATGAAACAAATTCAAATGTTCTGAGGAATCCAGTTGGATCCCTCCAACCTGTTTCCCTGCATCCACAGATGTTAGAACAATACCAATTCCACTTCGGGGTGGAATATCGCGGTATATGGGATTTATAAATATTATCCGCTATTATGCGGCGCAATAGGGTCTCATCCACTATATAATGTGGGAAAGCAACCCCAAATACATATATATATACTAATTCCGTTTTAAGACGGAATATCGCGGTATATGGGTTTAATATAATAACCTCCGCTTATTATACGGCGTATGGGGTCTATTTCAATACAACAAACATCAACCATCTATCAATCACACAATCAAGTAATTTTAAATCTAATTATTTAAAATTTAAATCGAAATACAATTCGATTGAGTGAGAAGTTCTCACCTTGAGTTTTCGATAACAGTTGTAGTGTTTTATTTCGAATAAAACTAAACACGCGTTTAATTTTACCCGATATTATCTCTAGCTCCAAACAACTCCAAACTAGTTCCATTGCATAGTGCTCATCAATATGGTTCCAACGCAATTTGTTTCGTGCGAAACGGACCTCGTATTAAAAAGTTATAGTGTTACAAAGTTTATACGATTTAATAATATAATTATTTATATTTCTTTTAAATTTTTTCAAACCCTTGCTCATCATGACCTTGCATTCTGTCACCTCCAGATCTAAGCCGCACGCATCATCTTCTCCCTCACGCGTTGGGTACAGGTTTCGTTCGAACAAGATGAAACCCACGCCGCCTCTTTTCCACGAATTAATGTGACATCTCTGACGTGCTATAAGATGATCGAGCTCCACCACTTCAAAGCCACAGCCGAGCTCAACCATCACCTGGAACAACGCTCAACTCGGTCGCGCTATGTCCTCGAAAATCACGTGTGAACGCGGCGACTTCACGACCTAATTGTCGGCAATCGGCTCCACCATTTCCGATCACCACAGTTGGATTTGTGGTTATCATCGCCCTCTACAACATCCTAGTTGAATGTGGATTAAGAGATAAATGAGGAGGAAGATCGGAAGATATCGGCCATTAAAATGAAAAACTGGCGGCCGGGCTTTGTTTTCTAGGGTTTGTGAAAATACTGAATATGAAGTCCTTTTATAGAAAACCACTCAAAAACACTATTCATCCGATTTTTCCGAACTCCAAACGAAGCGTGTCGGCTGACGTTTCTAGGGTTTTGCCCGCGTTCCGAACACAATGGAGTAGGTATCGTGTAACGACCCAGGATTTTAAGTAATTAAAATTTGAATATTTAATTAATTTTAAATATTAATAAGTGAATTTATAAGTCGAATAAATTTTATTTCGAATAATTGGATTTAATTGAATAATTAAATCGATAATTTAATATGTTAAATTATGAAAATAATTGAAAATTGGGTTAAATATGATTGAAAATGATTTTTAAAATTTTATTATATCATATGGGAGTTAGAATGATATTTTAGAACTTTTAAAATCGAATTAAAAGTTAATTTGTGAAAATTGAATATTTTAATATTTAAATCGACTAGTGAAATTAGTCAATTTTTGAACAGTCTCAGAATTGAACGAAACTAGTTCCATTGGATCCGTAATAGTTAGTTATTACCGGATTTCAATTTTCGTGTCAATCGGAGTTATCGTTTGATCGTGGCAGCTCGAAACGCATCGAATTATTTTCAATTTTAATTTGGCGAGTTAAAATAGCCATTTTTCAAAAAGTCTCGGATTTCGACGAAACCAGTTTCATCGGATCCGTAATGTGATATTATTGTAAGGTTTCAATTTCGTGTCAATTGGATTTACCGTTTGTCCGGTACAAATTAAAACGCCTAGAAAATCGTTTAAATCGATTTAATTTAAATCGATCGTTTATAGCCATAACTCACACAGATGTCCGAATTAGCTTCCGAAACCTGTTCCATTGTGTCCGGAACGCGGGGTAAACCCTAGAAACGCTGGTTACGGCGCGTAAATCGGAGTTTGGAAATCCCGGGATGAATAGTGTTTCGATGATCGCTATAAATAGCCCCCTTCCTTTGTAAATTAAAAAAGAAAAAAAAATATAAAAAACCTAAACCTAATATGCAGCCGCCGACCCTAGGTCCTATGGCCGAAAATGCTCCTTCCTTCTCCCTCTCTTTTCTTCGAATCCAAGCAATGATTCGTGAAACTTTCTAAATGAAAGTTGTAGAGCACAGCACGATCTATAAATCCAACGGTGGAGATCGTGTTTGGAGTTGTGGATCGATGGGAATTTGGGCTCAAAGGCCGTGCGTTTGAGCACGAAATACGAGGCGACGGCAGCTCTAGGGGGGTGCGGTCGGCCGGCGTGGGGAGCTCTGGTGATGGCGCTTCGTTTGGCGTCGCTTAATCGATGTATAAGTGGACGAGGAGGGGGGCGAAATTGAAGTGAAGAAGGCGGCGATGGGTTTGTGTTCTCTGTCGCGTACGTGAATGGGAAGGAAGAGGGAGAATGAAGCAACGGTCACGATGCAGTGGAACTTAGATCTACGTCTGGAAATAGGTTTAGGTTTAAATTATAAAATTATGTTGTATAATTTAGTTATAAAAATCGTGTAATCTTTAAAAAATCATATCTTTTTCATACGAGGTCGAAAACGCGCGAAACCAGTTGCGTTGGAATCGTATGGACGAGCACTATGCGATGGAATTGGATTGGAGTCGTTTGGAGTTAGTGAGAATTTCGGGTAAAATTAAACGTCCATTTAATTTTATTCGAAATAAATCCCTAAAACGAAATTGAAATCAAGGTGAGAACTTCTCACTCAATCGAATCAGTTTCGATTTTATTTTAAATAGTTAGATTTAAAATATTTGAATGCATGTTTGAATGATGATTGTTATCTATTAATTGTTAAAATAGACATTATGCGCCGTTAGTAAGCGGATGTTATTTATTAAAAACATATACCGCGAATATTTCATAAACAGTGAAATTGGTATTATATATGATAGCAATATATATATATTGGCATATGTATATATTGGAGTTATTGATTTCCCGCATTTTTTTTAGCGGATGAGACCCTATTGCGCCGTCTATTAAGCGGATAATATTTTAAATCCCATATACCGCGATAATTCCGTACTGGAGCGGAATTGTAATTGTGCTAATGTTTGTGGATGCAGGAAAACAGGTTGGAGGGATCCAACTGGATTCCTCAAAAGTATTTATTTGAATTCAGATATTTTGATATTTGATGGATTATCATATCGATATATGATATCGTTGTTGTCGTGATTGACTATTTGGTATGTAGCATCATTGGACCAAATTTGGGACTTTAAAATGATTTTTAAAGTGATTTTTGAAAATATACTATATGTTTGGAATTGATCCATTTTAAATAAATAAACGTATAATTTTAATGTTATAAAAAATTATGATTTTTGAGAAATATAGTTAAAAACTGATTTTTGAGAATAGATGCTAATGATTTTATAAAATAGTTAAATCGGAATTTTTGAAATTATTATAAAGAGTTGAAAATATAGGATTTATAAAAATTTAATTATTTTATAAATCAAAATGATAAAATTATAAAGGAGATTAAAGATGTTTTAAAAGAATAATATAAATTGATTTATATAAAAAGATTTATAAATTGATAATTTATAAATGAAAATATTTGAATTATAAAACGAGTTTTTATAAGTGTTTGAATGAAGTGAAAATGGATTGCATAAGTGAATGGAATTTATAAAATTATAAATGGTGAAGTTATAAATGAAATTTATATATAGTAAGATTTATAAATTTTGTGAAGTTATTAAATAATATATTTGGATAAATAATAGAACCTTATAAGTTATAAGATATATAATTATGAAGTTTAAAAGAACGATTTTGTAAAATAATCGCTTTATAAGCATTTAACTTATAGTATGAACCTTTGGTTTATAATTGAGTTATAAAGTGAATAGGTTAATAAAGGAATTTATAAAAGGAAGTTGTTATAAAATAAATAGAAATGGAATTTATAAACGTTGTTTTATAAATCCGCAAACGACTTATTTTGATAAGTAAATTGTTGAAACCTATTAATGGAGTTATATTCACATTTTTGACTGTGAATAATCCTTTAAAATGAAATGTATAGAAATGATGAAATTGGTTAACGTAGTATATTCACGTTTTTGAATAGTGAATAATATGTTAAAGAAAATGTTTAGATTTGATGTTTTAAATAGAATTAAAACTATTTAACGATGTTTTAAAATGTGTTGAGATTTGAAATCATAGATTTCAACATTCATTGTTGAAATAGACGTTTTCGAGAAATAAAAGGAAATGGTGGACTGTAACACTGTTGTTATAGTAGATGATTTCCGAAAGGAAATGTTTTGTATAGTATTGGGATTTATATATCTATTTTAATTTCGAATCCCTATACTAGAGATTTTGGGTTGTCGTAACGATGTTTTACGTAACATTCGTTTTGGCCCAAATAAATATGTTTAAGAGAATGATTTCCTTAAAGAATGAAATATATACTTAATCTCGATTTAAGTATATTGAATATTTTCCAAAGGTTGAAAATAAAAGATTTGTGAATTACTTGTTAAATAAGTATGGAAATGTTTTCCAATATAAAGTGAATATTTTGAGGATTTATCTTTTTGAAGATAAATTGAAAAAGGAATATTGAAACCTATTGAAAGTCGTATATCAGTAGATATTGTGAAATATAAATTCACTATGGAATTTATGAATGAAAAGGGAAGTTGTTTAAAAATAAATATTGATTTATTTTAGAAGTGTGAAAATTATATATCTAGTAAAGATATTTTGGAAAATAAATAATTTGGAAAATTATTTGGAAACCGGTGATGTGTGCATATCCATTAATAGTTCAATAACCGACTATCAATATTTCCCTTTGAATGGGTAATTGATGTGATTTGTTTGAATTTGAATGCCACACTTATTTTTGAATAAGCTCTCACTATTCGGGTTAACCGGGAAAGGACCATGGGGTCGTATAACCCATTCCAAATATGTGATACGTCGTTATGAATTGCATTTGAAGACCGGTGTTGAAGACCGGATCTTTTTGAAAGCGAAAGGACAACTCGTCGATTGTCTTTGCACCGAGTAGCTACGGTATAGAGACTCCCTATGTGATGGGAAGTCCGGACGTGATTAGAAATTATCCGGATTGCAAGGACTTCTTTGTAAGTGCCTTCAGTTCTGTTCGAGCCCGGAACAGACTTGTATGGATTGTATGTCTGACATTACAAATTGAGATATAAAGCCGATTTCTTTCAAATATATTTCTGTTGGTGGCGGAGAATTTATTCTTTTAGCTTAACACCCTTCTCTGAGACGTACGAGCTCAGAGGTTATGTAGTTGAAGGTTATCAGCGATATATTCCCAATTTGGTAATGTGACATGCTGAGTGTTGCCGAAAATGATCATTGTGTTGATTATTTGTGATAGGATTGTTTATTTGATCGTCTATCCTAGTGATCATTTCTATGATCATTTGTTGACCCAAAGCATGGCTTTTGTATAAAGTATGTTTTTGTGGACGTGACTTCGTCGAGCCTCACACCTCGGGAATGGTCAAAACAGGAAAGATGCGGCAAGGTTATGAGGGGTAGCGCCCTTTAGGATATGTGCATTTCCTTCTGGAAAAGGGTGGTATCATGGTATGGAGCCCAGATGCTTACTCATGTTGAAAACACTTTATGATTGTGTGAATTGATTGCGAGCGCTCGGTGAAAGGTCCCAAAGGACCGGGGGATGGCATATTCGGTCAGTTGTTACTCAGTTAGGGGTAACCCGGCCTTGTGTTGGTAGAGATCCGGTTTGGTTCTCGGGGATGTCCATCCAGAGGCATTCTCATGTGGCAATGGGAAGTTCCTTGGCCTGATCATTCGTTGGAAATCCAATTCCCAATACGAAACTTGTACGGTATTAGTTGTAGAACCTGCCATTCACTTATGGTGGTCACCACTGTTTGGATGGTAGCTATAGTAGGCATAGTTCGAAATGTCTATGCTGGCTAAGATTTATATTCTACTTTCGAAATGATTTTTCCTACACTATGCACTAGTAATAATATCAAATGTTCTTTTAAATGCGTATCAAGCATCTTTGACTATCATAAGGAGAAATCTCCTCTGATTCTGCGTTTGCATTGTGTGTGCGTGCGGGAGGCCATATGGTAGTCTCATTTTTAAAAGCATTGCGAATTGACTTTAAAAATATTCCTCTATTTTGATTTAAAAGATAAATAAACTGTTTTGAGTTCTCACACCAGTCACATGACTGACTCGGAGTTTATTGTTTTCCTTCCTAAACTCTGGGTGCCCACCAATTTCCACACGGGCAGTCAAGAGTTAAGGTTTATCAGGATATTCTGGAGTTGCTGGAAGCAAGCTGGATGGCATGGCGTATTATTAGTATATAGTATTTCTTTTCCGCTGTTTGTTGTTGTTGTTGTACACTCTGATGTAATGAAATGTAATGTAATAACTGATATAGTTCTTTGTTTAAAGATTATTCATTTATTTATTATATGTTGTTCCGCTGCGATTGTGAGATTCTGATATTGTTCTGTTGTTTTCTTTCAGTTCTATTTTCTATTTTCTTTTCTCTCCATTTTCCTTCTTCTTCTTCTACATCTTTCCTTTTCTTAAACCATAACATTTCGGGTTTCCGGCCTTCGATTTCTCGGCAGTCGATAAAGTGATTATCGATGTTGAATTTTCGAAGGTCGAAAATTTTCGGGACGTTACATTTGGTATCAGAGCATATGGTTAAGCGACAACCATAGTTCTGTTGGGTATTACTCATTAGAGATAGAGTCAGTAGTACTCTAGAATGAGTTTGAGTGTAATAATAGCTATGAGAGGGTATTTGTTAGTGAATATAAATTGTTTTGTATTGTGTTGACTTATCGGTTGATTGTTTATAGATTCCAGTCGATGTAGTCTAGCTAACTATCGTAGATAGGGGTTTCTAAACTCTTAAACAAGATAAGCCGACACGATATTGTTTTAAAATTGGGTAAATGAAATAATTTTACCTTGATTATATTTTTATATATAAAGGAATAATTTTTCAGAATTATTAAAGTGCATATAAGTTGATTGTTTAGTTGTTTGAATAATCTAAGCAAAAGAATTATAAGAATTGAATTATAATTAAAGTGAATTGCAATTGTGAAATAAACTTATATATATAAGAAGTGAAACTATATGAATATATTTATAAATATGAGTTATAAATATAAAAATGAATTTAAAGTTAAAATGAAAATTTACTTTAGAATTGGAATCCGAATTTATTTATAAGTGGGAATTTAAGTTATGTAAAACCAAGTGATGTTTATTAAAATGAAATATAACTTAAGAGTTGTTGAATGAAGTTGATATTAGTATCAAAGTAAATTAATAAAGTTAAGTGGTGGATGTGAACTTGAGTTATATAAATGAAATTCAACTTTAGTAATTGAATTGAATTAATCGATTGAATGTTAATCAATTGAATGTGAATTAAGTTGATATGAAATGATGAATATAAGTGTTAATTCATAAAAAACTAATATTATTGGAAGTTGAATAGTTGAATGAAAATCAATTAATTAAACCAATTGAAAGCAAAGGAATTTGGTTGTAATTAATATACATTGATTGTTATATGGTTGTTAGTTGATTGATTGTATATAATTCATTAAGTATTAATGAAATTGAGTTAATGAAATTGAAAGCTAAAGTAATTAAAATTCAATTGGAAGTTAAGTGAATCTTAAATAGAATTGAATTTGATTTGGAAGTGAACCAACTTGAATATGAATTAGTAAATATAAACTAATTGAAAATGAATGTTAGTAAGAACATCCACTGTTAATGAATCAAATGTGATTAAACTGAAAACCAATTCATTGAATATTAATGAGAATATGAATGAATATTTATCGGTTATGGATGATAGTTGGTTGATGGTTGAATATATTGCTTTTATTGCATTGGATATGTTGGCATATATAGTTATTATGTTACTATATGTTGTATATTGATACTATTGTCTTTATGCATGATTCTCATGTTGTTTGTTGAGTGATTAGTAGGTGCGGATTTAATTATCTGATTAATTCAACATCCAATAAAATACAAACATCCATAAGTAGGATTAATTTAATTATCTGATTAATTTAAAGTCAGATAAATTTCTATGAAATTTTTTTGCTAGTTATAGTAAATTAAAAATCAATTAATTATAAAACATTTAATAAATTATCCTTTAATAGATCATTAGTTAACTCTTAATTAATAATTAATACTTAATTAAATTTTCTTAATTGATTAACATAACCAATTAATTTTCTACTTATAAATTTCCAATGAATTTCAAAAATTATTTCCTTTTTAAATAAATTTCTTTATCTCTTCAAATCTATTTAAAAAATCCAAATTTTAAAAAATCCTTCAACTTATAATAACATTAATCGAAATCCATTTATTAAGCCTTTTTTCTCATAATTTGGAATTTTATTCAATATAGTTCAAAAATAACTTTATCTTTTAAAATTCTTCCAATTCTCGAAAATAAACTTTTATTATAAACTTTCACTTGAAATTTCAAAAATCCAATTTTTATTTATTTCCGGTATCCAACGATACCAAAAATATATTCGGCTAAACCATAGCCTTCAACAATTCCAATCACAATATAATCACACAGAGATTATAAATCAATCAACAAACAACATATGAAACAAATTCAAATGTTTTGAGGAACCCAGTTGGATCCCTCTAACATGTTTCCCTACATCCACAGAAGGTAGCACAATAAAAATTCCACTTCGAGGTGGAATATCGCGATATATGGGATTTATAAAAATTATCCGCTATTATGCGGAGCAATAGGGTCTCATCCACTATATAATGTAGGAAATCAACTCTAAATACATATATAATACCAATTCTGTTTCAAGACGGAATATCGCGGTATATGGGTTTAATATAATAACCTCCGCTTATTATACGGCGTATGGGGTCTATTTAAATACAAAAAACATCAACCATCACTCAATCACACAATCAAGCAATTTTAAATCTAACTATTTAAAATATAAATCGAAATACAATTCGATTGAGTGAGAAGTTCTCACCTTGAGTTTCCGATAACAGTTGATGTGTTTTATTTCGAATAAAACTAAACACGCATTTAATTTTACCTAAAATTATCACTAGCTCCAAACGACTCCAAACTAGTTCCATTGCGTAGTGCTCGTCAATACGGTTCCAACGCAATTTGTTTCATGCGAAACGGACCTCGTATCAAAAAGTTATAGTGTTACAAAGTTTATACGATTTAATAATATAATTATTTATATTTCTTTTAAATTTTTTCAAACCCTTTCTCATCATGACCGTGCATTCCATCACCTCCAGATCTAAGCCGCACGCATTGTAACGCCCCACCCCGAGACCCACCTTAGCAAAGAGAATTAACAAGTAATTCCGTCTACTAAAGCGGAGAATAGGGCTGGTTAAGGACGGCCATCTATAATTTTGTCTTAAACATCCATTGAATACGTCGATAAATGCATTATAATTTTTTTTCAACTCAAGTGGATCGACATACCCAGTAAATGCTTAATCCAAAACTATAGGTGGCTAACGGATCTATCAGAACAAAATACAATAACTGAATGTAAACCACATCACAGAACAGTAACCAACATCATATATATACATATACACTGATACACGTTCAGTACAATACAATATGAATACAATAAAGGTGGTACACGACCACACCATATACATCGAATCAAATGTAAAAACATCAGAGTATGCGGAAGAAATAAACTACTCAAGAGAAAGAAGAGCTGATATCCAACATCAACTTCAAGCTAAGCCCAATAGATGATACCAGAAACAACTCGGTCTGACCCGAGTGAAAACACACGGGTCAGGCTAGCTAGAACTTATAATTAGTAAAGGTGATGATAAGGGATAAGGGGAAAACCATTCCATCATTACCAATGGAATGATATAGGTCATTAAGTTATCTCTAGAGTGATACATCAATGGTTCATCATGATTGCATAGAGGGTTACAATATGTATATTAGATAGACATGGTTTATCTAATTATATATATAACCGATGAAATGGGTGAGGATTTGGACCATAAAGTAAATCTTCATAAGATAATTAAACTTCAAGAATCTATCATAAATAAAACCATCTAATAGAAACTTCTTAATTATTATACCTCATCTCATCGATATAAATATAAATACATCTCAAACCCATTATTAACCACATTATAAAGGAATCTCTATAATCATTTATACCTTATATCATTGGTATAAATATAAATCTATCTTAAATCTATTATCAACACTCATCATAAAAGCATTACCATAATTTATACCTCATCTCATTGGTATGAATATATATAATGTCTCAAATCCATCTTGATAGAGACCGGAAAGAATCCAAAACATCATATTCGAAATCACCATAAAACCATATATATAAATAAGCCCTTTTCTTACATACGGCTATAATAAAGCATCATCAACAAACAGTGAAAACGAAACATATAAACTTCATGGAAAACAGCACATGCTTTACATCTTGACTAGTACTAGTAATTTGGTACCATACATCGTGATGACTTGGGGTCACATAACATCATAACATCGTGATTGACTAGTCGGAACATCTTGATGACACCCAGTCACAAATCTGAGTAAAAACATCATGGTGATTGGAGTTGAGTAATAACATCGTGAACATCGTGGTGACTCCAATCGTACTTGGTCTAGTACTAGTAACATCTTGAATGTGTCTCAACTATTCGAATAGGAACCCAAAAGGCGAGAACGTATATCCCATACTATACGTTCTCCCCTAATGTTTTACTAATCGTTAGTTGTTTCCACATTAGAAAACATCATAAAACATCAGAACCATCATAAAACTGACTCTGGCTCATCTCATCGGCGAGTTAATATAATACTACACTCATCTATTCTCATCGACGAGTAATGGTTCCATCGTGACTTGTCTCATTTCATCGACAAGTAAAAATCATCATAACCATCTTAACTTCATAAATCATCATAAACATCTTAACTTCATGAATACTTCATAAATAGACTTACCTCATATCATCGGCAAATGCAATTAAATCTCATAATGGTTTCTCATAAACCATAATCCCCGAAAAGGAAAATCTCATCTCAAGACTCACCTCATCTCATCGGCAAGTAAAACAACATCTTTAAGTGGTTCTCCTTGATTTTTACTCCAATAATAGGAGATCTCGAACACCTCAACTCGCCAAATATTGGCTACTTGGGTAATTCCTATAATAGAATTGAAAATCTTAAATACTAACTCAAGAGGTTTCGATCGTACAAGTCCGGAATTAACCGAAAAAGCAAACTCATGTGTCTCATACCACATGTTTTACTACATAGTTTAATTCTCTTTCTCATACGTCCGAAAAGTGCAAAAACGTGTATCTTTAAATAGAAAATATTTTTTTGCTAAATCGGGTTTTGAAATAAATTTTAGAAAATATTTAAGAAATCAACTTTGGAAATCTCTTTATAATTTAGAAATATTAATTGTATCGTCTTTTTTTACGAAATCACTTTGTAAAATATATTTCTCAGAACAATAGCTAGAATATGAACACTGTTGGAAAATAGTTTGAAAATATGTGCACATGCACTCAGAATCACAATGAAAACATTACATAATGAATCATTAAAATTAATTAAAATCCCAACGACGGATTCGTGAAAATCCATGGTTCTATATTGTAGAAGAAACCCAAAAATAATCACAAGACGCATGGTTTATCCCTTGAATAAGGTAATAAAACACTCAAGATCTATATTAAAATTCATCATCAAAGACTTGCTCGAACAATCTAAGAAAATACATGATTCAATACCAGAGCATATGTGATATAAAGCTCTCAGTATTTGCACTGAAAAGAGCATCAACACCGTGTTTGGAAAGCATAAGAGAAAGCACCAAAAGCTGGTGCAACAATTCAAGATACACATGAATAAACATTGGCGTTTTGCCCAGGCCTGTATTTTTCTTGTTCAGTTTGCCTTTTTTAAGCACATAATTTGAG
This sequence comes from Allium cepa, assembly GCA_030765085.1. Classification (NCBI taxonomy): domain Eukaryota; kingdom Viridiplantae; phylum Streptophyta; class Magnoliopsida; order Asparagales; family Amaryllidaceae; genus Allium; species Allium cepa. Next base: position 213,789,641 of record CM060934.1, read on the forward strand.
AGAACACAAAAGACAAAAGTTGTTGAAAACATCCTAAGCTTTCCAGAACATTAAAAATTACCGAATTCCGATAAGAAATGTAAAAGTTATAGATAAAAAAATTCTGAGATTTGAATTTCACAACTTCTGTCATTTTGCCTCGGGATAGCGACAAACAATCACACTTCTGGCCAAGATAACTTCGAAACTTTAGAAAACTCAAAACATAAAAGTTGAAGGTGATTTTATTAGCTTAAAGACAGAAAAAGAATCACCAAAATCCGACTTACGGATCAAAAGATACAGTCAAAAACGTTCTTGGGTCGCTGATCATTGTCGCTCTCGTTTTGCTTTCGGGATAACAACAAATAATCACATTTTTGACCAAGATAGCTTCGAAATTTCAGAAAACTCAAAACATAAAAGTTTTAGAACAAAATCTAAGATTTCTGTAACATCTAAAATTATCAAAATCCGACGAAAAACGAGAAAGTTATGTCTAATTTAGTTTCAGCTTCAAGCATAGAGAAAATGTAGACTTTGCTCTCGGGTTATTAGTAGAAAAATCAAATTTTGACATGGCTAACCTCAAAATTAAAGAAAAATCAAAACATAAAAGTTGTTGCATATGATTTAAGCTTTTCGTGACATCTAAATTATTAAATTTCGATCAAAAACGAGAAAGTTATGGCTGAATTTGTTTCAGCATCTAGATGGACAAAATTCAGTTTTTTACAGAAATAAAACATCAATCAAAAATCAATATTATCAAGCTATTTGCATATATTTTTGCATTTGAAGCTTTGCTTCAGCTAGGTTTGTGAGTTTATTAACTCACCTTGCTGCCATAGATGATTAAGCAATGATTTAGAGCCAAAGATTGCAATTTCTCCCAAGTATAGACCAAAGAAACCTGTAGAAACTAGTAATAGATGCATGCAAACAAAGAGAGAGGCAAATCAAAAAAAATTCACTGTAAAAATAGATTTTGATATGAAGATTGGTTTTAGACTGAAGATTACCTGAGTTTAGCTCTAGAATTGACATTTAAAATCATCAACTTTCATTTCATTTGATAAATTTAAGCATAGATTGAAAGGGGAAGAAAGAGTTTTAGCCATTAACAAGCTTTGGAATTTTGAGGAAGAAAAGAGAAAAATATACGTACTGTAATTTTCTTTCTCATTACTCATTTCTAGTAATAGGCTAATGATAGTGGCAATGGGCTTTAGCCCAAATCAATAAAAGAAGTTAACTTAAGTTAATTACTTAATCTCTTATTTCATGTTACAATGCATATTAACAAATGAAATTAACACTATTTCAAGTTTTACTTCTTTAAAACTTTTGAAACTCAATACTCACGATAATAAAAATGTTTTATACTCAAAATAAAAGATTATTTATATATTTAAAACATTTTATTATCATCTTTCTCTATTTTAAATAAAATAGCAAATTTAGATCTTTAATTACAAAACTCATTGTAATTAACATTATAAATTACACAAAAAAAATCACATTTTTGTGTAATAAATTTTTATAACCCATTTCAAATGTAATTTAACACTAAAATTATATTTTATACATCTCATTTTAAAATTTAATTACTTCTTTTAAAAATCATTAAAAGAAGTAAATATCAATAATTTACAAAATTATTGCACTAACTCTAAGTAAAACACATTTCCTCAATCTTTTAAATCAAACCATCTTAATAAAGTTTATAAAACTTTATTTTTCTCATTTTATCCTTAAATATATTGTTTATTCCCAATAACAAATTTAAATTCCTCTTTAATTATTAATTTACACTATTAAACTATAACTGCCGTTATAATTTAATATTCTCAGGTAATCGCTAAAATCAGGGTTGTTACAGACTCCCCCTCTACAAAAATTGCATCCCCGCAATTTTCTAGGAAAAGAGTTGTAAACAACACAAATATTCAATCAAAAAAGGTGATACACAGGCTCGAAACTCAAACCATTCATACTTTCAGCATAGAATGGTAGAGAGAAATAAGGAAAAACTCCTTTGATTAATCCAATGGTCCATCATATGCTAATATAGTGATTAGCAAACCATCGAATTTTCCAAGCAACTCGAAAGAATTTCGAAGATGTTTCATCTTCGAATCAATACTCAATAAAAAGCCCAACAAATAATCTATCAAATAAGATAGATTTCTCAAAATTCTACGAATATAGTTGGGATCAAACTCATTCAAACCCGAACTCTAAGCAACAAAAATGATCATCAACACAATTTTCCGCATAATAATACGAAAGGAGCATCCTCACAACGAGGATAGACTCAATAGAAAAGATAGATAAATCACACGAAATGGCTTCTCATGAGGCCACCAAACTCGAATGACCGCGAAAATGCACGTCATCATCAATAGCACAAGAATAGACTGAACTGTAGAACACGAATATAAGCTCAAATTACTTTTCAATCCAAGATATTTAGATTTTATTTTTTTCTCAACATCTTTTAAATTTTAAATCTCAATTTTCAACATTTGAAAATTTTCAAACTCTTTACTGTATTACTTAGTAAGTAATATAAAAATCAAATTAAAAGTCCAAATTTCTTTCCTTACTTCAAAATTAATTTTCAAAGAAATTTGTAAATCCATAATAACATTCCTTGAAATAAATTATGGGTTTAAATTCTCTTTACTCTTTTTATTAAACCACTTAAAAAGTTTAAAACAATCTTCAAATCCTCTTATAACTCTTCTTTTAAAACATCCAATGTATATAATATAAATTCTAAAATCTCAAAATATACTTTCAATAAAGTATAGCTCATTAATTTTTCTCACATATTTTCATCTTTATAATTTCAAAATAAATATATAAATAAATGGCATTGCCTCGCCACTGAATCTCTAATAAATGGATATGTCCGTTGGCTGCAGAGTCGATCGAACGATCAAAACTGCCTCGCCACTTTAATATTCGTCTCTAAAATCAATGGCTGCAATTACCATCCCAAAATAAATTTAATATTTAATCTCATATATTATTTTCAAAATCTCAATTCTTAAAACACAAACCATCGTGTCTGATTGTCTCATCATAGCATTTAGGGGATTCCTATCGATAACGTTTATCAGGCGTATCGACTAGAACTCTTAACTACTCGATGGACAACCCAACACTCTCAAATTATTTTTATAAAAGAAATACTACTCATGTAAATATATTCTAAAAATATTATTTGATATTTTTTTTATCTCAAAGCTCAAATTTCTCTTTAAAACTCATATTTATATAGCTTCAAAACTCAAACCAAAGAACATTAAGAGAATGCTTCGAGATATTCCCAGAATACTCGATTCTCAAAATCAATAGAAGGAGATAGTGTGTTCGTCAATCTTTCGATGTCACGAGCCATTACCAAAAATCATCAAGATACAGGATAAGCAAGATATTCTTCTCGAAGGAGAAGAAGAAACAATCCACGAATCATTACTTCAGTCGGAAATGCTAAAAGATAACATTGATTGAGTATAGAAAAGAACACTCAAACGAAGCTGAATGATAAACTCAATCAACTCGAACAATCTAGAAACTCACATTATTCCTTAGTGGATATCCTCGTGGAAGGATAACCGAAGAGCCAGGAACCTCAACACTCGATTGCCCGATTGGATGTCAAATCCAAACGGACTCACAAAACTCAAGAGAGTCACCTTGATTGGAATTCGAGTTATATCATCAACATCCCGATACTCAAGAGTGAATTCAAAAACTTCGGGATCACCATTAATATTCCAAAGTGATAGAAATAACAAATCAATCAAATTAGGATGCCTAAATAAATATAGGATCCTATAACAACAAAATGATCGGGTTTAACATCAAATAAGTCAATCCATCCCAAATCAAATACATCTCAAGATAGTGAGTAATAAACTAATATTCACTAAAGCAGCAACAAATAGAAAACTCAGAATGCTCACAACATGCCGACCGTTACGATCCCTTCAATAGGATTCACAACTCTCAAAGGAATGCAACAAGAATGCTCAAAGAAATCAATCAGCTCCATCGATACGAACTCACTCATATCGAAAAAAAATGAAAATAGAATAATCCTAAATAAGATTATTCATAAGACAAGATAACATCAAACTCAATTATGGAATACTACGGAATACAATATATATTCCTAGATATATTCCATCTCAGCATATCCTAATATTCGAAATGGAATCAAAGAACGATTCGAAATCAAGCTCGAATAAAAGACAATGATTCACTCATATTGTACTTCGACATATCGTGATATACGTACTGTTCTATGTTTACTCTACTTTGTTCTGACCACAGCTCTGATACAAAGCTGTAACGCCCCATCCCGAGACCCACCTTAGAAAAGAGAATTAACAAGTAATTCCGTCTACTAAAGCGGAGAATAGGGCTGGTTAAGGACGACCATCTATAATTTTGCCTTAAACATCCATTGAATACGTCGATAAATGCATTATAATTTTTTTTCAACTCAAGTGGATCGACATACCCAGTAAATGCTTAATTCAAAAATATAGGTGGCTAACGGATCTATCAGAACAAAATAAAATAACTGAATGTAAACCACATCACAGAACAGTAACCAACATCATATATATACATATACACCGATACACGTTCAGACAATACAATATGAATACAATAAAGGTGGTACACGACCACACCATATACATCGAATCAAATGTAAAAACATCAGAGTATGCGGAAGAAATAAACTACTCAAGAGAAAGAAGAGCTGATATCCAACATCAACTTCAAGCTAAGCCCAATAGATGATACCTGAAACAACTCGGTCTGACCCGAGTGAAAACACACGGGTCAGGCTAGCTAGAACTTATAATTAGTAAAGGTGATGATAAGGGATAAGGGGAAAACCATTCCATCATTACCAATGGAATGATATAGGTCATTAAGTTATCTCTAGAGTGATACATCAATGGTTCATCATGATTGCATAGAGGGTTACAGTATGTATATTAGATAGACATGGTTTGTCTAATTATATATATAACCGAATGAAATGGGTGAGGATTTGGACCATAAAGTAAATCTTCATAAGATAATTAAACTTCAAGAATCCATCATAAATAAAACCATCTAATAGAAACTTCTTAATTATTATACCTCATCTCATCGATATAAATATAAATACATCTCAAACCAATCATTAACCTCATTATAAAGGAATCTCTATAATCATTTATACCTCATATCATTGGTATAAATATAAATCTATCTTAAATCTATTATCAACACTCGTCATAAAAGCATTACCATAATTTATACCTCATCTCATTGGTATAAATATATATAATATCTCAAATCCATCTTGATAGAGCCCGGAAAGAATCCAAAACATCATATTCGAAATCACCATAAAACCATATATATAAATATGCCCTTTTCTTACATACGGCTATAATAAAGCATCATCATCAAACAGTGAAAACAAAACATATAAACTTCATGGAAAACAGCACGTGCTTTAGATCTTGACTAGTACTAGTAATTTGGTACCATACATCGTAATGACTTGGGGTCACATAACATCATAACATCGTGATTGACTAGTCGGAACATCTTGATGACACCCAATCACAAATCCGAGTAAAAACATCATGGTGATTGGAGTTGAGTAATAACATCGTGAACATCGTGGTGACTCCAATCGTACTCGGTCTAGTACTAGTAACATCTTGAATGTGTCTCAACTATTCGAATAGGAACCCAAAAGGCGAGAACGTATATCCCATACTATACGTTCTCCCCTAATGTTTTACTAATCATTAGTTGGCTCCACATTAGAAAACATCATAAAACATCAGACCATCATAAAACTCACTCTGCCTCATCTCATCGGTGAGTTAATATAATACCACACTCATCTATTCTCATCGACGAGTAATGGTTCCATCGTGACTTGTCTCATTTCATCGACAAGTAAAAATCATCATAACCATCTTAACTTCATAAATCATCATAAACATCTTAACTTCATGAATACTTCATAAATAGACTTACCTCATATCATCGGCAAATGCAATTAAATCTCATAATGGTTTCTCATAAACCATAATCCCCGAAAAGGGAAATCTCATCTCAAGACTCACCTCATCTCATCGGCAAGTAAAACAACATCTTTAAGTGGTTCTCATCGATTTTTACTCCAATAATAGGAGATCTCGAACACCTCAACTCGCCAAATATTGGCTACTTGGGTAATTCCTATAATAGGAATTGAAAATCTTAAATACTAACTCAAGATACAATACTCAAGAGGTTTCGATCGTACAAGTCCGGAATTAACCGAAAAAGCAAACTCATGTGCCCCATAGCACATGTTTTACTAAATCGTTTAATTCTCTTTCTCATACGTCCGAAAAGTGCAAAAACGTGTATCTTTAAATAGAAAATATATTTTTGCTAAATCGGGTTTTGAAATAAATTTCAAAAAATATTTAAGAAATCAAATTTGGAAATCTCTTTATAATTTAGAAATATTAATTTTATCATCTTTTTTTATGAAATCACTTTGTAAAATATATTTCTTAGAACAATAGCTAGAATATGAACACTGTTGGAAAATAGTTTGAAAATACGTGCACATGCGCTCAGGATCACAACGAAAACATTACATAATGAATCATTAAAATTAATTAAAATCCCAATGACGGCTTCGTGAAAATCCATGGTTCTATATAGTAGAAGAAACCCAAAAATAATCACAAGACGCATGGTTTATCCCTTGAATAAGGTAATAAAACACTCAAGATCTATATTAAAATTCATCATCAAAGACTTGCTCGAACAATCTAAGAAAATACATGATTCAATACCAAAGCATATGTGGTATAAAGATCTCAGTACTTGCACTGAAAAGAGCATCAAAACCGTGTTCGGAAAGCATAAGAGAAAGCACCAAAAGCTGGTGCAACAATTCAAGATACGCATGAATAAACATTGGTGTTTTGCCCAGGCCTGCATTTTGCTTGTTCAGTTTGCCTCTTTTAAGCACATAATTTGAGAGAACACAAAAGATAAAAGTTGTAGAAAACATCCTAAGCTTTCCAGAACATTAAAAATTACCGAATTCCGATAAGAAATGTAAAAGTTATAGACAGAACAATTCTGAGATTTGAATTTCACAACTTCTGTCATTTTGTCTCGGGACAGCGATAAACAATCACACTTATGGCCAAGATAACTTCGAAACTTTAGAAAAATCAAAACATAAAAGTTGAAGGTGATTTTGTTATCTTCAAGTCAGAAAAAGAATCACCAAAATCCGACTTACAGAACAAATGATACAGCCAAAAACGTTCTTAGGTCACTAATCATTGTCGCTCTCGTTTTGCTCTCGGGATAACAACAAATAATCACATTTTTGACCAAGATAACTTCGAAATTTCAGAAAACTCAAACCATAAAAGTTTTAGAACAAAATCTAAGCTTTTTGGAACATCTAAATTATCAAAATTTGACGAAAAACGAGAAAGTTATGTCTAATTTAGTTTCAGCTTCAAGCATAGAGCAAATATAGACTTTGCTCTCGGGTTATCAGTAGAAAAATCAAATTTTGACATGGCTAACCTCAAAATTAAAGAAAAATCAAAACATAAAAGTTGTTGCATATGATTTGAGCTTTCCGAAACATCCGAAATTATCAAATTTTGATCACAAACGAGAAAGTTATGGCTGAATTTGTTTCAGCATCTAGATGGAAAAAATTCAGTTTTTTACAGAAATAAAACATCAACCAAAAATCAATATCATCAAGCTATTTGCATATATTTTGCATTTGAAGCTTTGCTTCAGCTAGGTTTGTGAGTTTATTAACTCACCTTGCTGCCATAGATGATTAAGCAATGATTTAGAGCCAAAGATTGCAATTTCTCCTAAGTATAGACCGAAGAAACCTGTAGAAACTAGTAATAGATGCATGCAAACAAAGAGAGAGACAAATAAAAAAAATTCACTGTAAAAATAGATTTTGATATGAAGATTGGTTTTAGATTGAAGATTACCTGAGTTTAGCTCTAGAATTAACATTTAAAATCACCAATTTTCATTTCATTTGACAAATTTAACCATAGATTGAAAGGGGAAGAAAGAGTTTTAGCCATTAACAAGTTTGGAATTTTGAGGAAGAAAAGAGAAAAATATACGTACTGTAATTTTCCTTCTCATTACTCATTTCTAGTAATAGGCTAATGATAGTGGTAATGGGCTTTAGCCCAAATCAATAAAAGAAGTTAACTTAAGTTAATTACTTAATCTCTTATTTCATGTTACAATGCATATTAACAAATGGAATTAACACTATTTCAAGTTTTACTTCTTTAAAACTTTTGAAACTCAATACTCATGATAATAAAAATGTTTTATACTCAAAATAAAAGATTATTTATATATTTAAAACATTTTATTATCATCTTTCTCTATTTTAAATAAAATAGCAAATTTAGATCTTTAATTACAAAACTCATTGTAATTAACATTATAAATTACACAAAAATCACATTTTTGTGTAATAAAATTTTATAACCCATTTCAAATGTAATTTAACACTAAAATTATATTTTTAAATCCAATTCCATCATTATTTTAAATACATCTCATTTTAAAATTTAATTACTTCTTTTAAAAATCATTAAAAGAAGTAAATAGCAATAATTTACAAAATTATTGCATTAACTCTAAGTAAAACACATTTCCTCAATCTTTTAAATCAAACCATCTTAATAAAGTTTATAAAACACTATTTTTCTCATTTTATACTTAAATATATTGTTTATTCCCAATAACCAATTTAAATTCCTCTTTAACTATTAATTTACACTATTAAATTATAACTGCCGTTATAATTTAATATTCTCGGGTAACCGCTAAAATCAGGGTTGTTACACGCATCATCTTCCCCCTCACACGTTGGCTACAAGTTTCGTTCGAACAAGATGAAACCAATGCCGCCTCTTTTCCGCTAATTAATGTGACATCTCCGACGCGCTATAAGATGATCGAGCTCCACCACTTCGAAGCCACAGCCGAGCTCAACCATCGCCTGGAACCACGCTCAACTCGGTTGCGCTATGTCCTCGAAAATCATGTGTGAACGCGGCGACTTCACGACCTAATTGCCGGCAATCGGCTCCACCATTTTCGATCACCACCGTTGGATTTGTGGCTCTCGTCGCCCTCTACAACATCCTAGTTGAATGTTTTTCGAATTAACGTGTGGATTAAGAGATAAATGAGGAGGAAGATTGGAAGATATTGGCCAATAAAATGAAAAACTGGCGGCCGGGCTTTGTTTTCTAGGATTTGTGAAAATATTGAATATGAAGTCCTTTTATAGAAAATCACTCAAAAACACTATTCATCCAATTTTTCTGAACTCCAAACGAAGCGTGCCGGCTGACATTTCTAGGGTTTTACCCGCGTTCCAGACACAATGGAATAGTTATCAAGAGCCAATTCGATCGTATGTGCGAGTTATGGAAATGAACGGTCAAATTTAAATTAAATCGGTTAAAATGATTTCTATGCGTTTTGGCTTGCCCCGGATAAACCGTAAATCCGATTGACACGAAATTTGAAACCTTGCAATAATATAACATTACAGATCCGATGAATCTAGTTTCGTCGAAATCTGAGACTGTTTGAAAAATGACTATTTTCACTAGTCGATTAAATATTAAAATATTCAATTTTCACAATTCAACTTTTAATTGAATTTTAAAAGTTTACAACATCATTCTAACTCCAATATGATTTAATACAACTCTATAAATCATTTTTATTCACATTAAACCAAATTTTCAATTATTTCTGGAATTTCAAATATTAAATTATCAATTTAATTACCCAATTAAATCCAGATATTTGAAATATAATTTATTCGGCTTATAAATCTTACTTGTTAATATTTAAAATCAATTAAATACACGAATTCAAATGACAGAAATTCTGGGTCGTTACAGTTAGAGTGAGAGGACATCAAGTTTGTATTGGGGTTTTTCGACCCATTATGCTGAGAATTTCGAAAGTGTATAACATAAAAGTTTACACATTCTTTTTAAGCTCTCCAGAACATCAAAAAAATCCTAATTCCGATTTAAAACGACAGAGATATTCCTAATTTACTAACAATGATTCACAATTGACAACAAACAAAGTTGAGATTTCTTACCTTGAAATCTTAATCTAAGCTAGTGTGAGTTTTAAACTCACTTTGCAATTTTGTTAAGAAAAGTTTAGATTTGTAGCTGAAAGATTGAAGTTTTAATGAAGAAACAACTTCAAATAACCTGTAGAACTCAATATACAGACATGCAAAGGAAAAGAAAACAAATTATAGACAATTCATATCAAGTTCTAAGATTTGGATGAAATTTTTGTAGTATTAGTGGAGATTACCTTCTCTAATCTCTATTTGGTTGATTTACTTCTTGAATTTGCAGCAAATTGAGTGGAAATTTAAATTTTATTTGAGGAGGCCATTGCTTTTCTTATTTCTATTTATTGTATAAGCTATGGAGAAGAAGAAGTACTTTTGAATGAAAAACTGGCTGGCTTTGGCTAGCTTGCGGAGCAAACAAATCTCCCCAAATCGCACTGCCTGTATGAACAAACAAAGTTTTTACAACCAGCTTACGTGGAAAAGATTCCATATTCTATGCCAATAGACTCGTGACATCCATGTACTGAGTCGTCAAATGAGTTTTTTTCCCAAGCTTACATGAACCATCAAAAAAAGTCCTACAAATTAAGACTTGGGCCTATCTACTATATGCACGCTTTTCTTAATTTTTAAGCCAAATAAAATGTATACAACCATTTGTGTGAAAACGAAATTGCTATTTGCACAAAATAAAATTTATTTTAACAATAAAAAGTTATTTTTATGAATAAAATCTTATTTTTATCAATATTACATATTTACACTATTTTAATACAACAATTTGTACAAAAATTGTTTTCTTGTCAAATTTATTACAATAAATCATTTTAATTCTTTTAATCATCAAAATATTATTTTTAAACCATATCCCATCTATATATTAATAAAACACATAATATCTTCATATTTCTCATTTTAAACTCGACAAAAGATTAACATTGACAATGTTTTCCAATCTTGTAGTATTTACCCAAATAAAATTGCAATTAGATTATTTTCCACTCAATGTCTCAAAATAAAGTTTTTAAAACTTTATTTTCATCAGTTTATTTTTATTTCAACAATTAAATGTTCAAACACATCACTTGATTAATTTATTAACTTTAATTTAACAAAATCCATTATTTTCAATTTGTTAACCAAATCTCCAACTAATAAATTCTAAACCTATTATTTATACCCAAATAAACAAAACAAAGTTCCAAAATTTATTTTTCTCATTTTATTTTTAAAATTCATTGTTTATTCCAAATAAACAATATAAAACTTCCAATTATATTTTAATTTACAATATTAAATTACAACTTCTGTTATAATTTAATATATACAGGTAATCTCCAAACCAGGGTTGTTACACTTCCCCTTAAATATGTGTCTTTAAAATCTTGAATGCACTGCTAACTTGAAATTGTCCCTTTTGAAACGTGTATGATGATAGCTCCTCTTCATTGTTATCTTACTTGCATTTATCCATTCAATCGATAGAGATATTGTATGTTGCCTCATTAAAAATTTCTATTAGGAAAACCCAGCGGGAAAAACCTTGAACGAGGAAAAGAGTGCAACTTGTATAATCATAATAAAAATGATATTCTTTCAAAGGGTTTGATACTTCGGAATCAAAACAATGTCTCAATTAAACCTTACTAAGAAAAACCGGATGAGAAAAATCTTAGTGAAGGAAAAAGAGTGCAATGACATATTTTAATATCGTATATCATCAAATGAAGTTTGATACTTCAAGATCAAACTAATGTCTCGTTAAAACCTTACTAAGAAAAAACTAGTAGGAAAAATCTTAGTGAAGAGAAAAGAGTACATTATGATATACTTATGTATGCTACCTTTATGAAAAACACTTCATGTGCTTTCATTTTTATGCTTCAAATCAGTTTTGCATATTGCAACTACTTCTTTGATGAATATTAATAGTTTCATTTCAACAATACTTAAAAGAAGGAAGTAATCTACTCATCTTGAAGTGCATCAAGATTTTCATTACAACAATACCTAGAAGAAGGTTGTAATCTACATTCCATGTTTTTGCATTCTTTATGACCATCAAGGTTATTTATATTCTTAGGAACTTGTATATTTTCATCATTTAATACGATTTAAACAATATTTATACGTTCGGGGTATATTAAGTGTTTCAAACACTTTCGCTACTTTGTGTACTACAAGTCCACATTTCTATATTAATAAAGGATTCATGATGCCCAATCATGTTTCCTTTAATTTAAGATCTTTAATCTATTTATAAACATAAGCGCTTTTTATTATTTACAAATTTATCATCGATGATTATTTCTTGTCGGTTCTAAATATGATTTATTGATATCTCAATATTTATCCTATTTTAGGTACCTAAACCACTTCTAGGTTTACTTGACAATCATGTCATGTGTCTCTTTCAATGCATTCTTAAGTGTTTCTTCAAAAACACATACCTCCTTTATTTGGTATTTTTATTACTTACTCCAAAAATATTTCAAACTGACTTCCCTACCACACTTCAGATGTGATTTATACCCTTTTGATCCTTCTGGGATTTCAACTTCTATTGGAGCAAGTATACTAGGGATATTATCTATACTTTATCCAATTTCCTTAATATTTTGCAACCAATGTTTAATCTTGATAATCAAAATGAACTTGTACCCCTTTTATCTTCCCCCTCAATGTTGAGGAACACTGAATAATTATCATCTTTGGATTCTCATTTTGATCCATTATGATATTGCTACTAGCAGATACATCGTACATATTATATATAGGAGGATAATTCTTTTATTAACTGATAAGATGCGTTCAAGTGATATTGCTTATCTTTAGAGGTTTTTTCTAGTTCATTGATCTAACTAATTGGAACAATTTACTTATTACGTAGATCACTTGGATTCATGCATGACTTCAGGTCATTCAACATTTATGTTGATTGAATTTAAGCTCGTATCAATTTAGTCAAACAATCTTCAGGTTGTTAGTTAAATATCTACATATATGGATATATACATGCGTCCACGTATTACATATATATTATAGGTTTGCATATTCTTTATCATTTGAGTTAGTGATTTTAGAACAAACTAAAGCAAGGATCTAGAATATTAATTTTTGTTTATCACTAGATGTAAATGTAAATCCTTAAAGATTAAATGATAGTTTCCAAAACATCTAGTTTGAAAATACATATGTATCAAGTTTGACTTATCAATAATAACTTCAGTTATTTGATATGATACAACTTTTGGTTATAGAATATATTGTAACTTCTAGTTACCTTCGGTTATCGATAATAATAATTTCAAGATATAAATCTTAAAATTTGTTAGTGTTCTTGCTTTATTGTTGAAGTCAAACTTTTTCTTAGTAATAATTATCAAAGCCTCTGGTTTGATAATTCATAAAACTTGCAATATTTCATATAACCTCTTGTTTATTTCCATTATCAGACTTTGAACTTCATGTTCATTTTTGTTCACTTAAATGATTGAATCCATACAGATACAGAATATAATTAAGACTTTCGACATATTTTTTTATTCGAATATGCTATAGAACAATGCCCTTTGAATCAATAATTTAAATGTAACTTAATGGTTTTCTATTCCAACTATGTTGAACTTCTGGTTCAAATAAATTATTTATACAACTTCGAGTTGTTGAAGTTTATTCTTTAATTATATTTCAAATATCTCTTTTGAACATTATTTACAATTATATATTAGAGAATAATACATAGTTCGAATTATACATTGTCATCTCTTCAGGAGAGTTCAAAATAATAATAGTAATATTTACAACAAAAATAAGAACATTGTAACGACCCAGTATTTTCAACCATTCGCATCCGCGCATGTCGGACTTGAATTGTTCAAAATACTGTGTTGTAGAATAAATTTGGCAAAACTCAGAATATACAATAAATAAATCACAGAATCACATACACAGATATCAGAATCTCGCAGCGGAAATTAAAAATTTAGTGGTTCATGAAGCCACTGATACAACTTTACAGAACAGAACTTACATTGTCTATAATCCTCAATACAAATTTTAAACATAAATAGGGATAGAGTCTTCAAAAGTCTTGAATTCCAGAAAAGATAAAGGCTGAAACAACTTCCAGCAGCACGAATGATCTACTGAGTGTCCTAGCTACGGAGAAGAAACTGATGCTGCAACTCAGGCTGACCCGAGCGTACAATAAAACAAAACACTCGAGTCAGGACATACATACTTATATGATGTAAGCTAATTCAAGTGTACTGTAATATATAGCAAGTAACTTAAAGGATGCTTGGGACCGCCCATCCTCTAAGGATCCGTTAAACTATTTACTATGTAGTATATTGCGCTATTATAATAGTGTCTATATTAAAATAAACATACTTTTAAATAGCGTTAAGGCTTTACATTTTCCACCTTAACACGTAATAGTCCCAGTAGTCCATCCAATATCATAGCTCCTCCTACTCGGGAAGCAACTAGAGGATACCACACGGGCTACGGGAGAAAACCAAACTCATACAAGGCTCGATATGGTAGGTGACACGGCACAACTAGGCAATGCCAGGGTAGATATACCAATTGCTATCCGGACCGGTGGTAACGCGAAGCCGCAGCGACCGCCCACCTCGAACAACACTCCCAAATCAAGGGTGCACCCAAACAATCACATAAGCAATAGAATGGTATACGAAGAAGTGCGTTCGATCAGAGGAGCTACCTCATTAATCCGAGAATCGCTCCTGTTTTAGCCACCTTAAGCCAACTCACGGGAGTCGGGTCCACGTATATACCTTTCAAGAAACCGTCACCACCAACCTACTTCATTCTGGAATCTCCACCGCGTACACGGTTAGTCAAAGTGGTTTTCGGTATCGACAGAGAGTATGTCCATATCCGATCCCGGTCTCTTTGCCAACCCATCGTTATTATAACCCGTGGCCATTTAAAAACAGTTTATACTTTAAAACCAGAATAAACATTTCCATTTCAAAACTATAGATACGATATCATTTTAAAACCCAAAACAATATGATATCGTTATATTCAAATATAATTTTTTCCAAAACCATACTGCTTAAAATTTATAATATCTGGAACCCAAATATTTGAATTATATCTTCAAACATAATATTTTGGAAATTTTACTTTAAACCATAACTCCCAAACACAATGGTTTGGATATTCAACGGTATATAGAATAAATGGGTTAACTTTATGGTTACTTTGTAAAAAGAGGATTTATATAGCTTTACAAATAATTTCTCTAGTTAAGATTTAAACCATAAATTAAATATCATTTTATGTTCCCAAAACATTACAATTCCCATATATATTAAATTGGAGTATTTACTATTCAACTAAGTTTGGGTTTTATTCTTTCACAAATCAATGTTTTATTTTTTGTCTTGAATATTCCCATAAAATAAAACTCCAAATTTTTAACCATTAAATTTTCCCAAAATTTATCTTTAATTTATTAAGGAAAATACAGTTATAAATATTATGTCTTAAGCTTTTCCAAAACTTAAGATAAAATAAAATTTATCAAATTCCATAAATTTTAAAGCAAACAAATTCTAGATTCCATAGCACTTAGGAAATGTTACCTAAAGTTATGGGTAAAACTAGTCCAATTCCAAAAGACGGCATTTAAATGCTGTAGTAGATTGTTTACTTAATAAAGATTTTCAAATATAACCTATTTATTTATTTATTAACTGACATGTTATTCTTTTAAAATCCCAATTTACCAAATAAGTTATATTCCAAATTTTATTCACATATTTATTTATTTTTATTTATAACTTATTAAAAATCAATATAAATTCCTTTAAAGGTATAAATCAAATATTTAACTTCCAAAATAATTTTAAATATTTCAGAAAATATTATAAGGACCACGGGCCTGTATATAGTTTTCTAGCCTAGGTCAAGTGATACGGATTTATATCATTTCAACCCGTAATTTACAAATACCCGGGTTCTATCATTTCAAACCCGCAATCCCAAGTTTAACAGTTAAGCAGTTAACAGCATAATTTAACAGCGATAATCATTTAGGCCTATCATTTCAGCCTATAACAATATATATATAACAGGGAACTTGCAGTGGGGATTTAAGCAGTAAATAAACAATAATATAATATAACTGCAGAATATAATACAACAGATAATAACTGATGAGGTGTCAATTTAATTGGGGTCCATCATTCTATATTACACTACAGACAGATAATAGTGAAATACAATTTTACACATACACTTGCAATAATTTACTAAAATATAAATACGTATGTCTGGTGAGAAATACTCACCTGTACGTTGCAGAAATTTGAATTCAAAATGACGATTCACCGGTACAGACCGACAGAGGGTAAAGATAAAATTTTCTCGAATGTCGCCTAGATTCAAATCTAGAACAAAAATTCAAAATATTTTGAAACGCGACTTTAGAATTTACGGTCAAAGAAAAATTAAAAATAGACGAGAATTGATTTGACTTGCTCGACCACTCCACTGTGTAAAGTGCCCAAAATTTTTACGACAAAAATCTCCTAAAGTCAGACTAAGAAATATGGGAACGCTTTCCTATTCTATGCCGTAGTACATGGGTGCACGTGCACGCCTCCTTTCTTTTGCTCATGCACACGTACACACCCCCACCATTTCACTTTACTGCCTAATTACTTCGAGAAAATCATATCTCTGCTTCGAGAAACATACGCAACTACTTCGGGTAATCCCCCTAGCCCAAGTTAAATCAGTACAAAAATATGCAGACTTACTCAACATACATGCAAGCTAAATTTTCCAACTCCTGTTCTACCAAGCCTAAACAGCAAAACCAAATGCAAGTATCTACCTAAACTCAGCATATATGAACACTTCACTTCCTATGGTGATAAGGTATCTATGGTGTGAGTGGAACTATGTAAAGGTCAGCTATTGTTCCAAATATGCTCATATTTCTCTGGAAATATCCTGGTCCAACAGGACATGCACACTGATACTATGTGTACATGCATGCTCATTTCTCTGTAGGTTTACAAAATCTTCCTTTAAAATATAACTTACAGCCTATGTCTATATACTATCTAGCTATGCACATATACACCGTTGGCCACATATCAGACTCAACTGTATGTTCATTCTTCTTCAACTCACTTGTCCAGACTTATCATCATCAGCCAGAAAACCATTATCAATCAATTTACACTTAGATCCAACCATCCTCTTATATGCTCATGTATTATACCTTCCTATGCATTTGATCCATACGTCCAATCTCAAAAATTTTCCTTTTTAAGCTTCCAGTCCAAAGAAAAAACTGTAACAGGTAAAAAAACAATTACCCGAGTCAAGTACAAGTCTACTTCGAGATTGCTATGCCAATACTTCGAGCCAAACTAGGTTTGCTTCGAGTCAGACACCAACTCTCAGATTACAGGCAACTCTGTCACCTTCACTGCTCCCAAACCACTGCCTCCTGTTAAAATCTGAAGGCAACTACTACAAATTTGAACAATGCATCACCAGCTACTGCCTATTTCTAGTATCCAGCACTCCAGTTTGCATCCTATCCAGGTCATTTTAAACATGTACACACTGTGATACCAAGCATGTAACCTGTGTAACCTATGTGCAGACTTGTACTTATGATGCAAATTAGTGACCAACAAGTATAGTGGTATCAGCCTATTACTAAAATTATACATATGCAGACTACTTTAGAATATAAATGCAAATCTGAACATTTTCTACCACTCATGCTACCTTATACAACATTCCCAGCTATCCCCCCAGGTGCCAACCACTGCATCTTCGATCACTTCTACTCCCTAACTTCCAACTAAACTAGATCAGATGCCCATCAAACACCCTCTAATACATATGTGCACACAATGACTCCATGATGTGCACAGCCCAAGGTGTAAGCCACATACACATACTGCTAAAATCTACCCACTAGTTCCAGCCTACCTATACTTAAGAGGGTCAATTTAAAATGTTTGCCTATGTGAATGAAAAATCTGGAAAAACCAATATATATATATATATACAACCTACAATAATCTTTGTAAAAGCAGACTTAACTTTGACATGAATGCAAATCAAAACTCACCTACTAGTCTCAATTTCAGATGCAGGCATGTTTCAGTTCCTATGCAACAACTTAGGCTATGGAAATTCTAGGCTTGTTAAAATAAATCAAAAGCATGCCACTAAATCAAAATCACCCACTGAAACTTCCTATACTAATGCCAAACAAGCATGTCTTGCTGATGGCTACCCTATGCAAATACTCTTTCAGATGAAAGCTAAAACTCACGGCCCCTGCCTAACAAATTTCTAAAATTATGCAGACAACACTAACACTATATTTGATTCCAGGTCTGGTCTTGCAACAGTGGTGGACTGGCCGAGCAACTGCCAAGGAAAGGAGAAGAAAGAAAAAAAAAAAAGTAATTACCTGATGGCTAGAGAGGAAGCAAGGCAGAATAAAAGAGATGCAGAGGAATGAAAGATATATTTAGGCAAGGCTTGCGAAATAACGTATCAGTTACACAGATAGAATTTGTTTTGATCTTTTTACTTATGTGTGTGAACTTATTCCAGTGCGTGATTAGAGAAACTGAAGAATTGAAATGGCAAACAAAACGGCAAATATTGATTTGATAAATATTTGTTTAAGTCTTCGTATGAATTAAAGGCGAGATAAATGGGACTGAAAACATCAGTGTATAAAGCTTTGCTTTTGTCCTTACCTCATACATTATACTAAATAAAAGAGTTGTGGCAACCAGATATAAAACCCAATATATCTGCGTGAATTGGGCAGGGAAAATAGGCAAGCACGAGACTGATCTTTAACTCATAAAATTCTTGATTGCAACATTTGATGCCAATTAATAGTTGCGTGATTAACTATTTCAGTTTGCAAAATTGTATAAGCTTTTGAAAAGGCCGAGGGTTTCTCAGTTGATAGAGTTTGAATACCAACAGTATACCATTCAGTTTGTTGATTTCAATATTTCTCATTTATGACTGGCGTGATTTGATGATCTTGATTTTTATAATATGCTTGAACAAGGAAAAGAAAAAGAAAAGAGCAGTGTTCAAGAGATACGTTGCCAGTAAGCAAATACTCATTTGCTTTGAACAGAAAAAGGCAGTGAAAAAGAAACGTTCACACCATTGCTAGATTAGTGGGTACGAGATTTGATTTGTATCCTGATTGATCTTAAAAGAAACGGCAAGAAATGTGCAAGGCTTTTGAATTGAAACGTATACCATAAATTTCAAAACCAACTGTCAGCTAAACAAAGTACCGTTTGGTAGAGAATCACTGACTGATAATTTAAATCCAAAAATATTTAAAACTTGATTTTTACACTACACTAAACAGACGCAGGCTAAAACATCAAAAAAATTTCACAAAAATAATATTTTAAAAACGCACGTTTTGTTACGTGGCTTTATACCCTATAATTGACGCGTCTTTTGAACGCGAAATCTAACCATTCAAACTTAGCTTAAATTTTCACAGATATTATTTAATTTTATTGACACAACAAATTTTATAAAATATATCCTCAAATTAAATAATTAAACTATAATTTTAAACACAAATTATATAAAATATATTTAAAAAAAATTAAATAATTAAAATAAAATAAATGGCTAAAAACTAGGGTTGTTACAAACATCTTCTGGACATTTGATATGTTATAGAAATATGCAATTATATTGTTGATCTCTTCAAGACCGTATTTTAATTTTCATAAAAATTATGATATGACATATTGATTATCTCTTCAGGGGGACATCTAAAGATTTCTTCAAGAATTGTTATGCATACGATATTCAATTCATCGTAAATTCTGAAAAGTAAAAGGTCACATATCACTATTTGCTTCTAAATTTTTCTAATGGAGCTATGGGTCCATGACAACAGACGATTGAAATTTTAGGTAATTTATGATCACATACTTTTTGAAGTGTTATATCATATTTAACAATATTCCATAGGCAATTCTTTTATAGTGCTATAAGAAGATATAATATCTCCTCTAGAGATATTTTATGAACACCACTTTTTAAGTATGATATTTAAATTATTATGCCAATGATCCACTTATGGAGTATTATAATCATACATATTTTCACCTTTGGGGATATTTTATAAATCTAGATATTTTTCCATCACCGCTTCTGGAGTGTCAATATCTCTTCTAAAGATACTTCATATGCACTACTTTTGGAATGTCATATCAATATATGGTACATTATTCTACATAAAATATCTCTTTTGGAGGTGAATTACTATCACTGCTTCTGGAGTTTTATATGATGTTCCTTCAGGGATACAGTGTTCCATTTTAAGCAACTGTAATTTAAAAAATAAAAAAAATTCTATAACATCTCTTCTGAGACGTTGGATTTACAATATAATAAATATAAATAAAGCTCTAAAAAATGGTAATCTTTTCTAAAGAATATTAAAATCTATTTCTTCAACAAAATAGCTAGGCATACATGAATAAAAATAATTTATCAAAAATTCGGATTTTACAGATTCGTGAAAATCATCGTATCTACTAATATAGTATTCACTCAAACTTCAAGTTTGAGTTATATAAGATACATAAATAATAAAGTATGAAGGAGAACAACAATTTGATGCATAACCATGTAGGCAGTATTGACCGTATGAACCAAAGTCGTTCGTATCTTCTTCTGCCATGGTATGTGCTTTTGCTAGTCAAGCATTCCACGTCATAAGCGAGCTTAGATCTGCAGTGCAATGTTAGAGTAGTAGCTACATATGTAGGCGACAGTCAGTGATATGCAATGCATAATAGTGCAAGAAACCATGCTTCATAGTCAAGCATTTTCTAATCATAAACTATGTTCGTTCAGGCGAAAGTTGAGCAACAAACTTGTTTCTTAGCTTTATGAGCTCAAACGTTGCCTAAAGAATTATTTAGCTTTTTTACATCTGAATATAAAATTAACTTGTATACAGTATATCTATTTAGAAGGCTACATTAGGATATTGGATAAATATAAAAAGCAGGTAACTGTAAACCTACAACATCATGGGCATTTAAACTTTAAATAATACCATGAGTCATGATCATATAGTTTGAAAGCGGTAGTTTTAGATCAAAATAAAATACCTTTATTGGTGTATATAAAATGAATTTCGTTAATAAAATATTTTCAATATTAGCTAAAATAATTCTCAAAATTCTTTTATAGAAAAGCTTGTACAAATAAACCAATCAACCTACATGGTTTTAATTCAAATTCAAACTATTTCTAGATTAAGTCAATCTTTATTTATAAAATGCTTTTCTACCTAAAAATCCAAACAAAAATATTTATCTCATGAATTTATCTTCAATAAAATTTTAAATTCAAAACAAATATAAATCATATTACTCTCAACTAGAAAATAATTCAAATTCGAACTCTATCGATTCCAAAATATAACAAAAATCAATTTATAAAACTTTTTTAGTTATTGAGCTCATCAAAATTCTCTTCAAACAATATAAATATAAAAATTCTTCTTCCCAATTTTAATTTCAAAATTTACCACTTAACTGGAATAATATTCAAGCTTTATATTTTTGAACTATCATTTAAAAATTACTAAAACACCTCTATAAAATCTGACTTTAAGTTCATGAAGAATGTACTTCGTTTGGTTATTCAGAAAACAAATAATTTTTAAAACCAGTAAGCTGTAAAGCCTTCTAAAACCATTTTAAACATTCCAAAACTATAATATCAGTATTCTAAAATTCATGAATGAAGTGTAAACAAACAAAATATCTGTTGTGCAAAAAATTGCACAAATGCGGAAAGGCAATAAACAGGATCTAGATTTGCCAATTTGAACATCACTTAATCCAGCAGCAGTTATTCTATTACTCCAAATAAATAGTAAATAACTATAAAGAAGAAAAGAAACGCACAATATTTATACTGGTTCCACTATCATCTAGATAGTGTACGTCCAGTCCAAAGGAGAGAGATTTTATTACACTTGAGAGAATTGCAAGAGATTGCAAAATAAGAGTTTACATACCAAAAGCCCTAAATTAGGGATTACAAGAAGAGACACTCTATCTGGAGATCGCTGGCTGACTACCAGGATGAGTTTACTATGAAGTCTACTCTCAATATATAGCCAATGTAAATACATGCGAGTCATCAATTAAATTACCAAAATATAGTAATAAAATAATGGAGGCAAATTACAATGGTAACAAATCGCGCAAACATAGAAAGTAATTCACTCATTCCAAAGATGGAAGAAAATAATCCCAAATCAATGCGATTACGAAAAAAGAAATAATATGCATTTCTTTTGCATATATATTATTCCATAACGTGCGCATGCATATATTTCCTTGCCATCTCATTCAAATGCAATCCAATTATTTATGCATTTTAATGAACAAACGTGATTACTTTCCCTTTTGCATATTTGTTTCCTTCTATTTGTGATTTTGTATCACCAAAACTTAGCACTCCACCTTGATGCAAAATCGCATATTTTCAACACTCCACCTCGAGTCAATTTCTCTTTTCAACATAAAACTCTTAAAAT
This sequence comes from Allium cepa, assembly GCA_030765085.1. Classification (NCBI taxonomy): domain Eukaryota; kingdom Viridiplantae; phylum Streptophyta; class Magnoliopsida; order Asparagales; family Amaryllidaceae; genus Allium; species Allium cepa. The sequence goes on from CM060934.1 coordinate 213,812,485, forward strand.
CAAACTCCACCTTCAACCAAAATCTCTTAACGAGATAGATACCAAAAATGAATACTTACCCAATGGGTTCCGGCAAGGCCACCCCCATCACACCTTACTAACGAGCTCAGACTATGTCCCCGCCCGCTAACAAAATGTTGCAAATATCCAAAATCAAAAGAAGGTAGATACCAAAATAATCTCAAAGCCACCAAGGCCAAAAAATTCTCTCAATCACCAATCCAAATACAGAGCCAAAAAACAAAAGCCAATGGATATAATAAGGCTAATCCAAATCTCTGTATACATGACAAATCTCTCTCCTTCCACATACCTTATCTGCCAAACAACAAATTCCCCAAGGAAATCAACATAAGACTCTCATATCAACATCGAGCCATGAAGCAGATACAGGTTCCCAAATCCAGCTGTTCCTTCAACACAGTAAACTCCTTATCACCAAATTTCCAAGACTGGAACACTCTTCTCTCTCAACATAATCTCCTCCATTCCATGTTGCATAAAATCTCCTTTTCCATCCAAATGAGTAATAACATAATCACCATCAGATCTACCGCTCTTTCTAGAAACAATTGATGCACAAATTTGAACAAATCGTCTGGCTCTGATACCAATCTGTTGTGCAAAAAATTGCACAAATGCGGAAAGACAATAAACAGGATCTAGATTTGCCAATTTGAACATTACTTAATCCAGCAGCAGTTATTCTATTACTCCAAATAAATAGTAAATAACTGTAAAGAAGAAAAGAGACGCACAATATTTATACTGGTTCCACTATCATCCAGATAGTGTACGTCTACTCCAAAGGAGAGAGATTTTATTACACTTGAGAGAATTACAAGAGATTACAAAATAAGAGTTTACATACCAAAAGCCCTAAATTAGGGATTACAGGAAGAGACACTCTATCTGGAGATCACTAGCTGACCACCAAAATGAGTTTACAATGAAGTCTACGCTCAATATATAGCCAATGTAAATACATGTGAGTCATCAATCAAATTACCAAAATATAGTAATAAAATAATGGAGGCAAATTACAATGGTAACAAATCGCGCAAACATAGCAAGTAATTCACTCATTACAAAGATTGAAGAAAATAATCCCAAAGCAATGCGATTACGAAGAAAGAAATAATATGCATATCTTTTGCATATATATTATTTCATAACGTGTGCATGCATATATTTCTTTGCCATCTCATTTAAATGCAATCCAATTATTTATGCATTTTCATAATGAATAAACGTGATTACTTTACCTTTTGCATATTTGTTTCCTTCTATTTGTGATTTTGTATCACCAAAACTTAACAATATCATCATATACATGTCAAGGAACCAAAAGGAGGAGGAAGCAATGAGAAAAGAAGATGGTTAGGGTTCTGGAAACAATATTGATATATAGTAGCTTAGAACATTCCTTAAATCAAGTTAACACATTAAACCATGTTTCTAGTGTGATATCATCCATCCTGAAGTGTATATTAAACTCAAGGCCCACAAAAAGATGTTAAACAAACATAGGAGGGAGAAACAATCTGAAACGTATGCACTGGACATAAATTTAGGGACTCCGACCTAACCTAGATTTTCATTAGTTGTTTGAATACTGAAGTGCAAAATGATGGTTTACTACTCTTTGTAGTTTTACAGTGAAACATAGCAGCAAAATATGGAAAAATGTAGAAACCAACTAGTTGTTAATAATAATTCAAACATTTGAAAATGGAGTCTTAGTGAACTAAAGAAGGAAGGGATATACTCACTGCACAACGCTGCTTCTGCCTCCCAAACCGGTCGTCACCCACCTCGGTCATTCATAGATCCAATCCAATCAGCTAGATCGCTACCTCTTTTTATGTGTGAAAACTATCCACGAACTACCATCATCCAACATCGCCTAACTCACATCTCCCTAACTCGAGCTAAGTCCATGCTTAATTATTTCCAAACTGCAGCATAAGTACGGCGCTATAGTAGCGAAAGAGTAGAGCCTGAGCCAGCCCCACTATCGTCGTAGTTTGCCACCGAGCGACGTATTCTCTTTTTTCTTTTAGATTTCATCCTATTTGTGCGTGAGATTGAAAGTTAGCTTGAGATCAATGGAATAGTGTATTTCTCGACGAAGAGGTAACTGGTAGGAAAAACGAAGAAACGGAGAAGTTAGCTTAGTCGGCTAAAGATGAATCAACTGGTCTTTTAATTTTACTGGGACCGCGGATCTGGAAAACAACGATGGATATGGGGCATTATTCACAAATAAGAATGTGTTATAAAGAGATAATAGTAGAAACCATTACATTTTATTCATTTTTAGAGATTAACAATATATTTACATTACTATGTCTCCTTTATATCAAGGCTTCAGAGCTTGAGATTGAGCTTATCCACGATGTGGGACTAAATAAAACAACATTAAAATATATTCACTTTATGATTTATATATATTGTAACATTCTTTTGTGTGGATACTTTAAACAAACACTTGGTACTTATTAAACGAGTCAACAGAAAATTCAGTTCAATAAATTAGTTTCATGGTAGCTTTATCCGTTTGTTTTGCATTCAAAATTCAAATAATGGGGTCATTGCGGAAAGGCGATGATAAGGAGATACTTCTTCTCAAAAATGAATATCCTCAGGTTTTCTTCTCCCTCTCTTTTCATGTTTATGAATAGTGTAGGTTCCGTTGTTTATTCAAAGCACCCATTGCATTTGATTGTTCAGAAACTGCAAAGAGAGGGCTGCTTATTGGGAAGCTGTAACATTTGAACCCAATTAGTTTGAAAATTTGATTATGTCAAGGTTTTTCTTTCCGTTAGGAAGCTTTTTTACTATTTTAAGCAATTTTCTGTAGTGAAAATAGAATCACAGAATATGTTGTTTCAGTCTCGGAGAATTAAGAGTACCTTTAACCGTTAAAGCAAACTTTGCAAATTTCTATCTAGAATTATGCAATTTTTTCAACAAAAATCATCCAAATAATTTGCATTTCATAATTATGTTAATTTGTGTGCATTGAAAGTAGGGCTGGCCCAACCCTTGGATTACGCTAGACAAGTTTGAATAGAAGGTAAAAGGCAAAAAGTTTAACTTTGAAGGAAGCAAGAATTGAGTTTGAGTGTTTGTACACTAATGTCAAGCAACCATCACACTAAATCTTGATAGTAGAATTATTTACGAATACTGTTTTAGAAAAAGCATTCAGGATATATTTTGTGTGACGACCCGTCTTTTTGGACGATTCGAGTCGACAATAAACCACACATGTCTAACTCAAACTATTCAAAATGAAGGATTGTCTATGGGGTTTAATAAGAAAATAAAAGAAAAGGGGAAAAGAAAACACGGAATCTCGTAGCGGAATGATAAAATATAATAATAAAATAAATAGTTCATGAAACTGTTTAACAATATACATTTGATTACACTTAAAGACATAAATCAGAGTAATACATACAATCGATATAATAGAATAATCAACAAAACAAATGATGTAGTGAAATAATACTAGTAATATAGTATGCCAAATCTTTGCCTTCATTCTCCAGAAATAATGATCTTCAATATACTGAAATAATCAGGCTGATTGGGTCGTAATGAAAAGACAACACTGTAGTCAGAACTAAAATACTCTTATGTAAGTCAAATTAATATCACAAAATATGAGTATAACGACGTTAGAGATGTTTACGGGGTTGTACATCTGATATCCAGTGTATAACATGCGTGCAATAATTTAAGAGATGTTACGGGATTTTCCATCTCTTAAAGATCCGTTAAACTATTTATATATAATAGTATACGCTATAATAGGTAATGTCTATCAATAAAATAAATATTAAAATAGCGTTAAGGCTTCATATTGATCCACCTTAAAACATTTTTATAGCATGTAGTCTATGCAAGTCCTGTAACACAACCAGTATCATCGATAGCCAGTGAGTCCCCTATAGGTACAATACTAAACCAAAGTCGTAATGGGCTCGTATAAGAATAAGTATGACAAGGCAAGTGAGGTAATGCCTAAGGTAAGATTCTACCATTTTACCTTTTTTGGCTGGTCGTAACTCATAGGCAGACCGCGACTATCAATCCAAACAAAAAGGTGCACCTATCGAATCAAAAATCATGGTAGTAACATGAGAGATCAACATCGCGAGAGGTAGCTAACCTCATTAGCCAGACATAGGCTCCTATTTTAGTCATTTTGATTATGACACAAGTGTTAAAGCTATCCATCATCATTCTCTTACTTTATTCCAGTAAACATTCGCCAATTCAACCACTACATTTTGTATATCATCCACTGCGCACACAGTTGTCAAAGTGGTTCCAATATTGACAGAGAGCATACCAATAAGAGGCCTCGGTCTCTTTAACAATCAAATGTAATTTTACACACCGGTTGGTTCTTTTATATTTCAAAAGTGAATCACATTATATTTGATATCAAAATATCATATTTACCTCAAAATCAAATTCACTTTAAATCATTCATTTCGAAATATGACATTTACTTCAAATATCATATTCAGTTCGATACATCATTTTCACTTGAAAATATTATTTCACTCCTATATCTCGATTTCACTTTCAAAATCGTTATAACTTCATTTAACCCAATTCGCATTTAAATCCGAGATTTAAATATAAACATTCCACCCTTGACTAGTTTGAACTTTTGGAAAATAGTTTAAAATAATTTCAAAAGTTAAAATAGTTTAATATAAAAAAATTTGAGTATTAAAATGGTTTATAAAATAAAAAAGCTTGGAAATTGAAATAATTTGAATATTTAAAAGATAGGTCTTAAACAATATATATATTAAAATAATTCATTTAAAAATAGTTTCAAAGTCAACTGATTCAATTCCAAAGTTTCAATCCAAATCAATTTCAATTTCCATTTCAATTCAATAGATTCAATTTCAATTTCAATTCAAATCCTTTTCAATTTTAGTTTCAATGTAAACAATTTAATTCAAGTGGCTAAAGGTTTCAATTCAATTCGCATTTTAAAACTTTTTCAATTTGTATCGAATTCAATTTTACAATTTAGTACCAACTTAAATCACTTTAATTAGAATAAATTTCAAAGTTTAAATTAAAATTTAAACCTGTAAAACCATTCTATTTCAATAATTTAAATCGCATTTCAATTATAACTCCCAAATTTCAAATTCAAACTCTTAAATAGTTGATATAAACAGATTCAATTTCAACATTTCAAAAGTTCAAATTTTAAATTTATTCTATTTATATAAATAACATTTATTTCCTTTAAAACAATATTATTGAAATGGACCTAAATTCAAGAACTTCAAAACCATTTAATTTAACCAATCTGGTGTCCGTATATAATTTTCAATCCTATGGCCAAGTGATCAGCTAGATTAATTTTAATTGCATGGATGGATATATATCTTTTCAATCAAAATCCAAATGTCACAGGTATTTATCATTTCAACCCATTTCTTAATTTATTCAAAATGATTTAATTGACAGGTTATATGATGTCGGGAACTTGCATAGTGATAACAGAGATTGATGTCAAAGTAAATAAACAATCATACAACCAATCTCAACCTTATCAAATCAAGCAACCAATAACATATATATGCAATCAACATTCAAATCAATATCATAATAGTTTCTAGTTCTCAATTGTTAGGTGTTTTACTAGAAATTCAATTTAAATGTCAATTCAATTTCAATTTAGCTGTCAATTTAAATTTCAATGTCGATGCAATTCAATATAGATGTCAATTTAAATCATCAACAACAAGCAATAAACTGAACCACTTCATAATTTTTAAATTTAACTAAGATCAAAATATTTTAGTATTGCATAAGTATGTTTAATCACTCATCTTTGTTTGAGTCTAAAAATTCAATCAAAGCAAAAAGCAACGATACCAACTCCATGTCGAAGATATTGTCGATACGAATCCAACACGATAGACGACACGAATCGGACGACGTATGAATAAAATACTAATTAATATAAACATTTAAACATAATATAAATTAAATCATTACAATTTAATTAACTAATTATTTCATTATCTCACCTAATGATGGTGATTAGCATAACTGCTTCTTCCAAACCCAGAATCACGTTTAAACCCATTGACACACTCCGATCTTCCTCTACCATGTGTGCCTCAGGTGACCAGACCTCGCCCATGCCCCACCGTAGCTGCGCCTCATCGATCCCCGACCTCCCAGTGCCAGCCTTATCGTCATCCATGCCGTACTTCACCGAAAATGAACCCGTAACCGCCACAAAGTTCAGACTACCGCCGCCACACAGCTCCGTAGGTCACCAATTTTGATAGAAGCTGGCCCTCGACATGCTCTCCAATCTTTCTTCAGATGTCGCCTCGAATCATTGAACGTAGTTGCCAGAATCAGCCAGTCAAGATTTGACTGTCGTGGCGATTTTGCCGTCGATCTGTTACGCCATTGACGATTATGACCATTGATTTCCTTTACCTCGCCGAGCTTAACAACATTGCAGTTGACGACTTAGGCTAAAAGTGAACAGATTGCTTTGTTTGTTGTCCATCATTGGATGGAGGTTTGAAAATGGCTATTTAAATGTTTATGGCCGACTGAAAAATGTTGTGAATGAAAATGAAAAGGAGATGGTGATTATATAGATGGGTTGGTCAGTATTCATTACGGACCCCAACGAGACGTGCCTACTAGCATTCTCAGTCAAATAACCTTATTTCAGACACAATAAGACTATTTTCGAAACCCAGTTTGACTATGTACAATAGTTAAATCGTTTTCTGTTTAAAAAAAATTAAATTGATTCAACCTTTAATTAATTTTAAATTCACAGTTACGGACAGTAATAATATTTAAGTTTCACAAGACGTTATTACAAATCAACGTTCATTAACAATTTGATTTATTGTTGTTTCGCAATTTAAATTCAATTTCTCATTTTATAAAGTTGTGTTTACATCAAATTAGACGTTCATTTTATCTTAACGAAAACTGCAAGCTTCTTACCTTAAGTCCATTCATTACATTTTACTTCATTTCTCTTTTAATTTAGTAAAATATTCCAATTAAATTTTATTCCAAACTGAATTCAATATTTTCATTTCTAACTATTTTTATGCAAAAATTTTATTAAATTTAATATTTTTAAATGGTTAAAATATACGATTCATTATGTTTTACATATATAAATTTTAAATTGTCACATTTCTTGTGTGGTTGTCTTAGACGGTCGCCTAGCTCATGTTGCCCTAGGACAGGCCCTGATTAAAAGCAATAACAGTGACCACATACAATAGTGATTATAAATGTGGGTGTAAGGGTATGTTTCCTCTATGCATACTTGATAGTCATCGTTCAACAAAAAAGGAAAAAAAAGAAAGAAAGTTCATTTTCATGTGTATTGAATCTTATATTAGTGGCCCCATGTTGGCGTATTAACGAACACTCTTAGATGCGAATAGTGTCATTTTCACGTCTGCATAGTAATCATTTTGTGTACCCATGGATACAGACGACAATAAGGTATTTATCTGCTTCGCTCACAATTAATAAAGTGAAAAAAAATAAATGAATATTTTTGATACAACATAAATACTTTTTGTCGTGCTAACATATGTACAAGGAATAAAATAATCAATTTTTCATAGCAAATATTCATTTATACATGCACAATATGAATTATTTGCATCATAAAACAATATATTACAATCATTTTATATAGTAAATTATGCACGATCTAAACTACAATATATTTTGATAATAGTCGAACGGATAATTTTCAGATTTGAATGTTATCATATCCGTATCAGTTTTTTGAATTTAGGATATTTTTTTTCGTTTTTTGGATACTTATGCCAATGAATTTCGTATTTTTGGGTACTCATTGATAGGTCTACCCCATGAAATAATTTATTTTGTTAGTGTGTGCAAGTAAACACTTCCTGCTGGTTGAATTAGTATGTGGAAATTGTTAAAGCACCGTGAATCATACTATGTTTGCAAAACCAATGATCATACTGCTATCCTTGTCACCATTAAATTTTGATACATCAATACCCAAAAATCACAGCATAGTTTGAATTCTGTATGGATGCTCCAAGGACCAAAGTTATAATCATTAATGCTCACTATCAGATATGAGAAGAGGGACCATTAAACAAATAGATGCTATAGTACTAAGCTAATAATAAGTAGTGCTCAAACACTTGTAGGTGGCGCTTTTAACGATATTGCTTTCAACTCTTGGAATTAAAAATTATCATATATCATACATCATGTTTAAGCAAGTAGTTAAACATATATCTAAAAATCCAATAACTAGATTAGGACTCCTGATTCAAATAGACGAAGTCAAGTACGACAATTAAAGAAATTGAACTCGCACTACTTCATCATTTTTTTTAACTTTTCTGAAATCTGGTTTATTTGTATAGCTAGGGGATTGAATACAAGACCTTTAGCAACTAATTCATAAACCGAAAATCTTAAAATGCCAAAATGAGTTGCGAACTTCCAGCCTAGTCAAATTGATTATTAATATAAAGTTATGCATACCAAGCCTTCGACATGTGCCTATAGAATCAAGGGTGGCCCATCATGAATGAAGTAGTTGTACCTCATGTTGTTGTGGGATCTTTTGCCCATACAAATAGCAAGTCTAAAATTAGAATACATGTACACATCTGAAAAGGACTTGTATAAATCTTTGGGGTTGAGGTTAATGTTTAGTAGTTTGTTGTAAAGTTCATTCATAACTGGCATGAAAGTTCTGGCACTTGCCATTCTTACTCTTTCATTTTAATTAGTTGTTCTCCTAACAAAATTTCTAAAAGTCCTTATAAACAATACACACATGCGCGCGCGTATGTTTGTGTATGTGTTAGAGGTAATAAATATAATAGAATGAGCAGCCAGCATATACGTCTTCTCATCATGAAGCGGTGCGGATATTATATCTTCTGGGCCTTATGTTTAGCCCACTTTAATGTATATTTCTGTTACATTTTATACCGTGTATCATTGTATATATAAGTGAGTAAACTGATGTACAATATTAATTCATTCTTAATAATACAAGAGCAAATCATTTTATCTCTACTCAATATTTCTCACATGATATCAGAGCATCTAAAATCAACCATACGTTTGCTATCAATCAAAGGTGCCTCATCTAACCATTATCAGAAAATACCTCACCACATAACGGTGGCTGCACAGGTGCTCCTCTTAGATCAGTGTCATCATCGAGGAAGCTTTTTATCATTTCCTTAACCGTCAATTCAATCCCTTACCCACGGTTTTTACAGTTCTTGATCAAGAACTGTAAGCTGTGATCAAGAACTGTAAACTTTTCTGGTTTCTGATCACTTTCCTATTTTAGCAGTAGTGCCTCGCCTAGAGGTCATCTTTAGAGATGGTCTCATCACCAGAATCCTCTGGCTGCACCATTTGTTGATCTCAGAACATCAAAGTTCTTCATCTGATCTTATGTTTTTGTCTCCAAAATCTTCAACATGGCAGGAGACAATGTTAACGATGTTCAAGACTCCCTCGATACTTCAAGAACTGCCACTTCTCATCATTCTGACCCTCAAGATCTACTGAAATCAATAATCAAACCGCAGAATTAGTTAGTGACAACTATTCCTGATGAATCAAACTATATATTATGGAAATTTCAATTTTAAATAACCAAAGGGAATATGAAATTGAGGAGTATGTGTTTGGAACACTAATTACTCCAGCAAAATATGCCACTGACAGTGAAGGAAAGCTTGTAATCAACAAGGATTACTCTAACTATCAAAAACAAGATAGCCTCATCAGTTCTTAGTTGCTATCTTCTATTGGTCCTACCATTCTACCTCAACTTATAGGTTGTAAAACATATCATGAAATAACACTTGGTCTGCAGCAAGAGTTCTCTATTATAAAAGACAACTGCAGAAATTGAGAAAAGATGGGTTAAATATGAGAGAGTATCTGACCAAGATCAAGAATCTGTGTAATCAACTTGCTGCAGCAGGTCATAAAATGTCTGATGTAGAGCTGATATTATCTATCTTAAGTGATCTAGATGATGAGTATGAAGCAGTTGTGGCAATAATTTCATCTCAAGAAAAAACACCATCTATTGAGTATGTTAGTTCTATTCTACTGTCTCATAAAGGAAGAATAGAGCATAAGAAATCTGTTCAAGAATTTTCTGTTAAATGTGCTTCAAAAATCAAGAAAAGACATACAGTAGCAAAAATCAAAGAGGTGGTCATCTAACAGAGGTGTTTCATCCAACAGATCAAGAGGTAGAGGTGGTAGATTTCACAACAACAATAATAATAGACTGAGATGCCAAATATGTGAAAAGTTTGGGCACAATGCTAACAAATGCTACTTTAGGTTTGATGCAAACTATGTACTATCTCAGCAGTGAAACAACAATCAAAGGAATTATCAAAGTGCAAATATGATTAACATTCAACATGATCCAACCAGTCAGAAAGAAAATACTGTTAACACAGATGATTCACAAGATCAAAGCTGGTTTCTTGACTTTGGGGCAACTAATCATGTAACAAACAATCTTGGGAATCTGAATCTTGGAAACCAAGAGTACAAAGGTATGCAATGCATTCACATGGGAAGTGGTAAGCCCATAAGTATTACTCACACTGGCAGTGGATGTATTAAAGGTGCAAGAAAATTATATCTCAACAACCTCTTGAGAGTGCCTTTAATTACAAAAAACTTGCTTAGTGTGTCTCAATTTGCTAAAGATAATCAAGTATATTTTGAATTCTTTCCTACTTACTGTCTAGTCAAAGACATTTAAGTCTAATGAAATTCTTTTGCAAGGTAAAGAGTGTAGAGGACTATACAAATTTAGTGTCGATAATTCTGTAAATCAAGAATGTAGAGATAAATGGTATAACAGTTCTGAAATAACTCAAGCAAGTAATTGTAAGAATTTTGATATATGGCATTGTAGACTAGGGCATGCCAATGCAAACATTGTAAAGAAAGTGTTGAAAAATAATAATATTTCTTTTGCTAACATTTCTATGCCCTATGTATGTAAACATTGTCAAATGGGCAAGAGTCACAAACTTGCTTTTTCTAATTCTGAGATTGTTTACACTAAACCATTAGAGTTGATTGCCACTGACTTATGGGGCCCTACACCTATCACCACATACTATGGTTTTAAATATTACATTTCCTTTATAGATGCTTTCTCTAGACATGTATGGATGTATTTCTTGAAATCTAAATCTGAAACTTACAATGTTGTAGTTTAATTCATCAATTTAGTTGAGAATCAAACTAACTGCCAGGTTAAAAAATTTCAAACTGATGGTGGAGCTGAATTCTACCCTTTAAAGCAGTATTTTCAGAAAAAAGGAATCAACCATAGAGTTACTTATCCTTATACTTCTGAACAAAATGGCTTATGTAACGACCCTGAAATTCAGACCCAGTTTAAAATTTTAAAATCACTTATTTAATGTAGAAATTCGAATTTTCACAAACAACTTCCTTTGCTATCCAAACTTCACATTTGGAATGCGTCTAGGTAGACATAGGCGTGCGTCAAATTTCGTCGAAAAATATTGAAGTAAATTACGCTCGTCGCATTTACATTTTAGTTCAAATCTTATGTGTAAATTTCATATCGTCCGAACTCAAATATTTTTCACAATGTTGCATAAGAAAAATATTCTGAACTTGACGGCGCATTTCGTTTCGTCAAATTTCGCTTTTAATTGCTAGTTAAAATGTTGCTCGAGCAAATGGTTAAATAAGATCACCACTTCGCAAATAGTGTCAAACCATAAATATTTTCATATCGTTGTGTCCGCCTCGTCGCGCTGATCAAAACGGTATATTTGTTTGTGTCAATCGGAGTTCGGCGTTGCAAATTTTAAATTGGTTAACGGAGTACAAACTGGTCCGTTACGCAGCACAAACCGGTACCCAACTTTCCAACGTTCAAATTTTAGGAGCCTAGTCAGCTGTCTTGGAAACCCAGTAGCCACCACTTTGCAAAATCATCATTGCGTTGACCTCTGCACACTCTGAACCCCTCTGTATATATCTCCCTTCATTAACTCCACTCCATACCAGCTCACCTCATTAATTGCACTGCATTCCTGCTTCTCTCTGGTACGTGCTCTCTCTTCTCCTTTGCATAATTCTTTTCTCTCCTCCCTCCCTATTTTCTTTTATATTTTTTTGTGTTCTCTCCAGTGAAAAATGAAACCAACCTCTCCTCCCTTTCTTCTTCTCTGTGCATTTTTTTTTAACTTCAAACCCATTACCACGCACGGCCACCCCTACTACCGGCCTCACCCCCTCCTACCGGCCACCCCCTCCACTACCAGCAACCGCCTCCCCCTGCCCGCTACACAGCCCACCAGCGCCACCGCCCAGCCCGCCTCCCTCCACTGCAAACCCCATACAGTCACTGCTACCGTCAGCCCCATGCGGCCACACCACTCGGCCACCCCCATGCGGCCCGTCCGCCCCTACCAGCTCCGCCCACACCACACGGCCCACCCTACAGCTCCGCCCACACCACACGGCCCCCCCTACAGCTCCGCCCACACCACACGGCCCCCTACCTGCCTCCCCACTACTCTGCTACACTCGAGTCCCACTGCCCACCCACACTCCACCGGCCTATCTCCCCTCCACTGCCACTACCCGCGTCCCAAACCCACTTTATATTTTGTTTCTATAGCCATTTTATAAATCAGTAGTATAAGTTACTTTATATTTAATATATCAAGTTCATCTATAATATGTGTTACTTTACGTATAGTATAAGTGTATGTTATAAGTTATATTTGTTGCTTTACGTATAGTATGTGTATAAGTTACTTTATAAATCAGTAGTATAAGTGTATAAGTTACTTTACATATAGTATGTGTTGCTTTATATATTAGTTTAGTTTACGAAGTTATATTTGTTGAAGTAGTGATTCCATTTATATGAAATTTCCATATATACTGTTATATTTATATTGGTTTTGTATATAGAAATATTTTATGAGTTACAAAACTTTTGTTTTAATTGGTTTATCTATATAACGTACAAAGTCTACACGTTCGTTTCCTTTTGTATAAGGTTATGGTTTAGTATATAAACTATGTTGAAAGGTATTATTACATAAATATATATATATATATATGTATATATATGTTGTCAAGTACGAATCTACATATATTTAGTATATAAATGAACATGAGTTACAGTATCTTATATGTCGTTCGCTTGCTTGACAGTTGTAGCTGATCCGGGATCTCAGGCCTAGGCTTCCATCTACCTTATTTACATCTAGTTCCTTGTTTTGGTATGGTTTATATATACATTCAAATCGATATATATTGCAATAAACAAATTATTGATTAATTATTTGTCGGTCGCAGTTGTGTTCATTTTGCGTCGTGCTTGTTAGGGTCTATCTTATCTATCCATCTTCGTGCTTCGCCGTCATCTTCTTCAACCACGCAAGGTGAATATTTCATTCACGACTCAATCTATTATGCTATGATAATCAAGTGATAATTGTTGTTAATATTAATTTGGTTATTAAAATGTTGATTGTTAAAATTGTTGAAATAAAATTTTAAATCGCTATGCAAGTTAAATTTTAATATTGTTAGTTTACGACAAATAGTTACGACACTAAAATTGTTATGTGATGTTGAATTTGGTTGTTAATATAAGTGAAACTTAATATGAACATTGAAATTTATATAGGATAGTCAACAATTTAAAATGGATTATATATGTTGAACTTGACCCCTTTAAATGTTAAATAAATCATCGCGTAGAATAGCGTTAATTACACTTTGAACCGTTGAATGTATGATTGATGTAGAAATTTGATAATAGACACCAAGTGAAAACCATAATGTAATAATCTTTAATCTGCATAAAACGATTGTGTGGATTCTAGGAATAATTATATTAATTTGCATAAATAACAAATGTAAGTTAATACAATTATTTCGGGATTATTTAATAAATTGTTAAATTGTTATGTATGGTTGCTATTGCTTGTTTATTTACTTTGACACCATCCCAGTTATCACACTGCAAGTTCCCTTTGCTATGCTTTATTTTATATTGAATGATATTGGGTTGAAATGATAAATACCCAACTAAACAACTTGGCCTAGGATAGAAAAATAGAAATAGGAAACCCGATTGGTCAACAAAAATCATTTTGAAATTGAATAATATTTTAAATTAAGGAATGAACTTAACAATTTGTTTGAAAATTTAATAACGAACTTAATGGATTTAAGTTGAAATAAATTAATGGATTTAAATTGAAACGGGTTAATAAACTTACCCAATGGAATAAAATGAATTGAAAAATTAATTGAAATGAGATTTAGAAACAAGTAAGTTTTAGAATTTGATAATTTAAAAATTTATTTTTGTTAGGTTTAGATTAAAACTCGGTTTTAATTAGATAGATTTGGAACATGTTATAAATTTAATTTGAAATTTAGAAAATTTGACTTAAGAGGAATACAAAAATTAACCAAAGTTTTATGGATATAACTTAGTGATTATTTAAATTTAAAACGATTTCAAATTTAACGAATTAATCAAATCAGGACATTGTAAATGGAAATGGACTTCTTTGATTAGAAATTTAATTGAATTGGTAAATAAATCAAATGAAGTTTGATAAAAGGAATTTAGTTAATAAAATTGATTTGATCGAATTTATGATAACAGTGTATGTAAACATGAAGTGAAATGAATAGAATTTGATTTAATAATTTAAACTAATTTTACCATTAAATTGAATTCGTTGATCATGAACTAAATTTAATAAGCGACATTTAAACCTTATTAAATTGAACCGGAATACTTAATTTTTAAATTGTCAACTCAAATGTTTGAACTAAAAGTTGCATTTGGAAATATGTTTTAAAATATCTAAAATAAATTGAATCGTCAAGTGTCAAATTTTGGAAGTCAAATTTGCACCTTGACTTTTGGACTTTGATTTGTTTAAACGTTAATTTAACCAACCATCGGGTAATAAATACGTAGTTATTAAAGAGACCGGGATCGGGAATGGACATACTCTCTGTCGATGCCGAAAACCACTATAATAACTATTATACGCGGAGTGTTGATCCAGAATGAAGTGGATGTTTTGGTGAACGTGTTGACTGAAGAAAGAGAACGATATTGGGTGACCCCTGACATGACTAAAACAGAAGCCACGCCGGGCCATTGAGGATCGCCACCTCAAGCGGACACGCTTCTTCGATACCATATCTATTACTTTTGTGATTCGATTTGGGTGAACCCCTTGATTTGGGAGTGTTGTTTCGCGGTGTTGAGATAGTAGCTACTATGCCCAACATCAGTCCGGATCACGCAACTACTAGTATCCTAGTTGGTATCGCCTCATGTACCTTGTCATAGTGATTATCCTATTCGCGACCACTACGTTTTGTTTTGTATTATACCTATGGGGTACCCTTTGATAACCACTAGTTTACGGTGGGGTTTACGGTGCTGTATAGACTATGACATTAAAAAAATGTGTTAAGGGGAATTATGGTAACGCCTTAACGCTATTTTAATACCGTACTTTACTGATTAGACATTATCTACATATCGTATTCTATTGTATATATAGATAGTTTATCGGATCCTTAGAGATGTTGTATTCATCTTTGAGTTATGGATTTTATTCCCTGTACTTGATTATCCTGTATAAGATTTTGAGTCCTGACTCGAGTGTTTCTTTTTGTATATGCTCGGGTCAGTCTGAAGCTATCCAGTTTGCTGATCAAGGTTGGTTGAAGATGCTGAAGACTTAGCATTTATCTTTATCAGTCTATTTCTATTCCAGTATTGATGTTCTTGTCTGTTGGACATTTATGTATTTCCTTTCAGTCACCTTTTGTTTAGACATTGTTGTACTTTATGTAGTAGCTTCATGAACTGCTATTATGACGATGTATTTTCCGCTGGATTATTCTATGACTGTTCTGTGACTGTGATGCTGTATTGATTCTCATTTACATTTATGTATTTATAATCCCATAATGATTCGTGTTTTGTATTATTTAAGTTGACATGTGTGGATTATTGTCAATTTAAATGGTCCAAATATGCGGGTTGTTACAGCTTAATAGAAAGAAAACATAGACATATTATTGGAACTGGCTTAACGCTTCTTACTCAGGCCTCTTTACCACAAAAATTCTGGCCTGATGCATTTGCTACTAGTGTATATCTAATAAATAGACTACCAACAAAAACTCTGCAGTATAAAAGTCTTATAGAAGTGCTTTCTGGTGTTAAACCAAATTATCATGACCTTAAAGTGTTTGAATGTCTATATTTTACTTGTTTAAGACCATATAATTCACATAAGTTGAATTTTAGGTCCTACCCATGTACCTTTATAGGTTATGCTACTAATATGAAGGGTTACAAGTGTATAGATAGCAACAGAAAGGTGTCTGTGTCTAGACATGTTGTATTTCATGAACAAACATTTCCATTCAGTCAAACACACATGAAAACCTCTCATAAAATATACATTACAAAAGCTTTTATACCTTTATTACTTGACTTGATGGAGCAAGTTGCAACTGAAAGTAATCAAAATGTGCCATACCATCAACAAGTCTCATCCAATTCAAAAGAAGATGACAATCAAAGAAGCAGTTCTGAAGGCCTACATCAGAGTAGCAGTAACACTAGTAGACATTCTGATCATTGTCAACCAATAGGCAATTCAGAATCACCTATTGATCAACAAGATCCTCCAAGTTACAATACTGATCAACAAAGTGCTACAGAAGCTGTTCAACAAATAATTCCTGAAAGCACTGGTCATCACATGATCACAAGAGCAAAGAAGGGAATATTCAAGCCTAAAATATGCAATGCAACAATTGAAAATGAAGAGCCATGTACTTATCATCAAGCAGTTCAATGTGAAAAATGGAAAACTGCTATGAATGAAGGGTTTGAAGCATTACAAAGAAACAGAACCTGGGATCTTGCTCCATTTCCAAGTGACAAAAATATTATTGGATGCAAATGGATATATAGATTAAAGAAAAATCATGATGGTTCAATTTCTAAGTACAAGGCAAAATTGGTGATAAAAGAGTATTCACAACAGAATGGTTTTGACTTTAATGAAACATTCTCACTTGTTGTGAAACCCACATCAATCAGAATAATATTTATAACTGCCTTACATAGAAGTTGGACCACAAAACTACTTGATGTAAATAATGCCATTTTGAATGGTGAATTGCAGAAAGAAGTATAAATGGAGCAACCAATTGGATTAAAAAGGGATGGAATAGAAAAACTTGTGTGCAAACTAAACAAAGCTATATATGGTTTGAAGAAAGCACCAAGGGTTTGGTTTGACAAGCTGAAGTCAAACTTGGCTAGACTGGAATATAATCCCACAAAATCAGAGAACTCCTTATTTACTAAATTTTATAATAGGGAAGTTACATATATTCTAATATATATTGATGATTTTTTAATTATAGGAATTAGTGAACAAGAAACCAATAGCATCACAAATCAGCTGAATAAAGAATTCCCCATTAATGATCTTAGCGATGTAAATTACTTCTCGGGAATTGAAGTCAACAAAATTTCAGCTACAAAAATTCAGCTGAGCCAAAAGAAATACATCACTTAAATTCTTATGAAAGCCAATATGGAAAATGCCAAAGCCCTACCAACTTCTATGATGAGCAATTTACATTTATCAAAGAATAAAGTAGAACCTATATCAAATGTCTAACAGTACAGAAGTGTGGTAGGAGCTCTGCAATATGCTACCATCACTAGACCAAAAATTTCCTATAGTGTTAACAAGGCCAGTCAATTCATGCAAAATCCTTTAGATGAGCACTGAAAAGCTGTTAAAAGAACTTTGAGATATCTAAATAGCACTCTGGATCATGGTTTAACTTTATAATTAAGCAATGCAATTAATATCACAGCATATGCAGATGCAGACTGAATAACAGATATTGATGATAGAAAGTCTATTACAGGCTATTGTATATTTTTGGGTGATAATCCAGTATCCTAGTGTTCAAAAAAACAAGCAACTATATCTAGATCTAGCACTGAAGTTGAGTACAGAAGTATAGCAAGTGCTACAGCTGAAATCAGGTGGATAGAATCATTGCTAAATTAAAGATCAAAACTCATAATAAACCTACGGTCTGGTGTGATAACATGAGCACAATAGCACTCACTGCCAATCCAGTATTGCACTTAAGAACAAAA
The DNA here is from genome assembly GCA_030765085.1 of Allium cepa. NCBI lineage: Eukaryota > Viridiplantae > Streptophyta > Magnoliopsida > Asparagales > Amaryllidaceae > Allium > Allium cepa. Next base: position 213,830,825 of record CM060934.1, read on the forward strand.
CATATGGAATTAGACTTATATTTTATTAGAGAACGAGTTATAAAAGACAACCTCAATGTTAATCATGTACCTGCAACTTACCAAAGGGCTGACATACTCACAAAACCCTAGTCAAAGAAGAATTTCTTTCGATTAAAGCAGGATCTAAAAGTAGAAGTCTCCGGACTCAAGTATAGTGAGACGGCTGCAGATCTAAACTTCATGACCTCCTCAAAAGTTTCAGATCCACTTCAAAGAAGCTCGGATCCATATCTAAAAGCCTCAAATTTGCATCTGAGACAAATGAGCTTGCCTCGTTGAAAGTCAGAATCAAAAGCAAAGATGCCTGCATATTTTCGACTCCTTAAATCATGTTGAGGAGTGATGTCAACTACAAAACCTGATTATTAATCCGATTTGTAGCTTTGTGACATATTTTACCAACTATTCCTCTATTCGCACCGAAAGCTCCCTACTTGAGGCTTGATTAACACTTCAAAACTATGCTGGTAGCAGAATTTTGAAGTTTTTTGAAGAAATTTGAAGAATTGATGTGTCGGTTGCATATTTGAAGAAGATCGCAGCAAACCCTGACCGCAGTAGGGTTTGAAGGGGGTGTTAGAGATAATAAGCATAATAGAATGAGCGGCCAGCATATACGTATTCTCATCATGAAGCGGTGCAGATATTATATATTTTGGGCCTTATGTTCAGCCCACTTCAATATACAATTTTGTTACATTTTATACCCTTTATCATTGTATACATAAGTTAGCAAACTGATGTACAATATTAATTCATTCTCAATAATACAAGAGCAAATCAATTTATCTCTGTTCAATATTTCTCACAGTATATATATGTATATGTGTGTATATATATGTATGTATATACATGTCTACATGTGTATATATGTATATAAATACATTGACACACACACACTGTAATTAGTTTTTCTAGTATGTTATCAAAATGTGAAATAGTCTTTAAAGTAAACCTATATAGATTTTAATTCTTTACATCCATTGTTCTAGGAGAAGATGGCATGGAATTCTTGACCCTTAAAAGTATTATACTATAAATTATATTTCTTACTACAAAGCTAAAACTGCATTTACAACTCCATGTCTAAGTTTTGCCATCCTATAAGGAATTTTAGCAGTGCACACAAGTTGGTTTAGCCTTTTGTTACTATTGTCATCTGAAAACTATATATTTCCATGTGAAAATTCCCTCTGCCTAGCTTTGGTGGCTGGATTATGCGTAGCATATATGTGTTTATTGCAGTATAACCAAAATTTGGTTTTATTCACTTGATGCATGTTCATATAATTAGACACCACGAAAGGTTTCAAATATCATACTCCTGTAACGTTTTGTCTTGTGGTTTTAGCATGTGATAACTTGTACTGGATAATATATCGGACGATATGAGTGAATCCGGTGTATATCTCGAATTACCATCTTAGCATGTAAAGTACGTTTCGAGAGTATCTTGAATAACTTATGCGTTTAATACACTCACACATACAAATATACATGCATACATATGTATGTATAAATGTATGTATTATACTGTTTTAATAATTTTTATAGAAAGGGATAAAAGATATAACATATTTGATTTGCCTAGACAAAGGGTTACTAGGTTAGAAAGAGAATACTGAAGTACCGTTCTTTTGTTGAGCTGGGCAGTCAAAGTTAGCGTCCGTGTCCGATAGGTCTGGCGTGGGCCCCACTCTGCTGCCCAGTTCGAAGCAACGGTTGGAAATGAACCGTTTGCGTCAGATGCATCAGACGCATCTGACGCAAACGGTTCACCCCAACCGTCATATTCCCTTTCGTTCTCTCTCTATATATATCAAACCATTTCCTTCCCAAATCACCAAAACAAATCCATACAATCCGAAAATTCAACAATTTTTACCAGCTTCATCGTCAATTTTTTCTGGTAAATTTTTTTATGTTTGCATTTTTCGTATTATTATCTTTCATATATATTTTTTTGAATTTTTCTGAACTATTTTTTGAATTGCATTTTCAAGAATGTCTAGCTACTTTGTTTCTTTTTCCTAAATGTCCTGTTCAACGAAAGAACTGACCTGGATTACAACGTTGGGAAAATGAAAAACAAGTTCGATATTTTGAAACTTGAGTGGACCCATGGAACAAGCTGGTACAGATTCCAGGTGGCTATTGGAACGAAGAACAAGACACAGTCGGTGGGTCCTACGAGTGGTGGGATACAGCTGCAGCATTATATCGCAAATACAGACATGCCTCGCCTGCTCGTTTTAGGAAGTTGGACGTGCTTTTTGATGGCTGCATCTGAACTGCCAAATGTCCGTTTATAATTCCACAAAATCCCTCCGTTCAGTTGTAGTTCGACGCACAGCTTTATAGCGACTATCTTCAGGGTGGTGCTGAGGAGACCACCAGTCGTACAACGCCTAAACAGCAACGACCAACTGGTAGTCCTTCTAGGTCTACTGGCAGTTCCTCGCGATGATCTGACTAGCATATTACTCATGCATTGTGTTGATGGCACTTTCGGCCAGCAACACCCAATTACAAGTGAAAGCACCAATATCTAGTCACAGATCATAGATAGAACACATGTAGAGAATATAATATGAAGAATAGCCAAAATTAGAATGAAAGAAAGTAAAAGAGACAAGATTTATAGTGGTTCGGCTAACTTCGGCCTACGTCCACTTCAAAAAATCCTTTTTATTATACTAAAATTTGATTACAATTACAATCAGAATTTCAGAATAAAAATGGAAGAGTAGACTTTAGGTGGAAGCTGAAGTGAAGCAGAATGAAGATCAAGAAAGATCCCCTTTTCTAAAGCCAAGCCCTCTGTATTTATACGGTGAAACTCGGCAATAGGGCCTCCTCACCTACGTGGACCCACCAAAACGATCATCGACCCCAATTCGTCCATCCTACGCCAACCTAAATTCGTTCATATGCTGACCCGAAGCAAACTCAATGCAGACTCGAAGTAAGCTTGTAGCCAACCCAAAGTGAAACCATCTCTGTCGAACCGAAGCCATTTCCATATGCCGACCCGAAACCAATTCCACACCGACCCAAAATCAATCCACACCGACCCGAAGAAATGACTATCCCGACCCAAAGTGAGTTAATATACTGACCCGAAGCACTTCTTCTCAATGCCAACCCCAAGTGATACAACCCCCATCTTATGCCGACCCAAAGCCACGCCTACACCGACCCAGAGCAGAGACTAATGCCGACCTGACCCAACCTCTCCACCATGCCAACCCGAAGATGAAGCCACGTCGACCCGAAGCACTTCCTTATGCCGACCCGAAGTTGCTCCTACTTTGCCGACCTGAGGTATTGAATGCCGATCCGAAGTGATGCCAATGCCGACTTGAAGCCAACCATATAGCGCCCTAAAGCAAATGCCAACCCGACCCAAAGCAACTTCCATCCTTACCAAAATTCATATTCCAAGTACCCTGCATCGTTTATCCATCGACTGCATTGAATCCTGACTTCATATTCATATTTATTATCCGTGATTGATCATTAATCCATCCATTCGAACCAAATCCATAATATTCCAGCCTCGTTAACCGTGAAGTCTATTAAGTTAAATCCCCCTATATACTGCCTTGCCAAAAGGCGGCATAACATTTTCCCCTCAAAATATGTCTTGCTACTGGAAGGTGCATTTTGAATTGCCATTAGTCCAAAATCAAAAGTCCATAATCCATTGATCATCATATAATCCATCCTAGAGTCCTATCCATTGCCAATTCAATTCATTGATCTCTCCGGATCATTAGAAAAATCCCAAACAATTCTGAGTCGATATCCAATTTCGAATCCATCCCAAATCCATTAACCAAATCCAGGATCTCTCAATATCGTATTTTCCTAGTTCGGGACCATCTTGGGACCTGTAATCCAAATCTGGGACCTCTCCGGGTCCATATCCAAACACCGGACCTCTCCGGGTCATTTTATCCGGGTTCAAATCCAAATCCAAAGCTGAGACCTCTCCGGGTCCAAATCCAAATCCATAGACCTCTCCGGGTCATTTTATCCTACTCCGGCCTCGACTCTCCTATCGAAGGCTTATCCATGCTTTTCCTTCTCCGGCCTCGATGCTCCAACCAAGGACTTGTTCTGTAGGGTATCCTACTCCAGCCTCGATCCCCAATCAAGGACTTAATCCATGAATATCCTTCTCCGGCCTCTACTCTCCGGTCGAGGACTTAATCCGTGGGGTTTCCTACTCTAGCCTCGATTCCCAATCGATGATTAATCTGTGAATATCCTTCTCCGGCTTCGGCTCTTTGGTCGAGCACTTAATCCATGGGTTATCCTACTCCGGCCTTGATCTCCAGTCGAGGATATCCATGTTCGAGTCCATCCAGTCGCTCTCCGATGAAGGGACTCGTAACTCGCGGTTATTGCCACGTCTCTCCAGTCGGGGCCATAACCGTAACCTGTGTTATTTATTGCAGTAGTGCGGATCCAAGTGTCTTAAGGTTCATTAGTTATGGTGGTTTTTTGCCATCCTAGAGCATGCCTAGGGACCATCCTCGATCTCGTATATGTGTAAGTGACTTAGCCTTTTTAGTGTCAAATTTACTGTTAGTTATTTAGTTCTTGCCGTCAAAAGATGACGACCTATGCCCTTAAGCCGGGCTAGCTCCAATTTGTGGCAGATGATAGCTGCTCCTGTTCCATCACCGCTATCCATTTCCAAACAAATCCATCCAAATCCATGCCCTCACTTCCATGGGGAGTTGTGCTGATTCATTCTCCTTGGTCGGGGTTTGGCCCCGGCTGATCCAATCCATATCTAAGCCTTCTAATTTCTGCTCCAAGTCTTGAGTTCCAATTTCTAGCTATTCTAGCATACATAAATGGTTTCCAATCATCATTTTCATTCTGTCCTCGTGTCCACAAGGGAATCCCAGATCATCCTCTTCCAAATGCGCATCCAAGTTCTGATCCATGTCAATAAATCCATCCAATATTCATCCAGGATTCAAGTTAACATGACCGAGGATGCCCCCAAGTGAGGAACGATCTTTGGTTGGTCAGGGGCTGCTCCAGGTGACTCCACTCCATCCATTATCCTGCTTGCCTCTCCCAGCGACTCCATCCATCATCCTGCTTGCTTCTTTTCCTGAATCTAATCTTGGATCTCTGCTCCTGCTACTCTAACTTAGTGATCAACATTTCTAGTATATCCTGCCACTCCATTCCCTTGGTTTTGCATTCCTGCTTGTCCAACTGTCAAAATAAGTTCTGCATCATTTTCTCCTGCCTTTTGAGAATTCTTTCTTGCATAACATCCATTATTATTTCCATCTCATCCTTGGTAATATAGATTGATGTCTGATTCGCTCCTAAGGAAGCCTCCCGACTTCCTTCATGATGGCTCCTCTCTATTCTTTATCTCCTTGTTGATTGCCTAGCCATTTCTTCCTAGATCCAAATTTCCAAGCTTCCAAAACCAAGATCCGAACTTCCAAATCCCTTAGTGGTAGCTCTCTCGGTGAGAGCACCACAATATTGGCGTCAAAATTGGCCACCAACATCCAATTATAAGTGAAAGCACCAATATTCAGTCACAGATCATAGATAGAATATATGTAGAGAATATTATATGAAGAATAGCCAAAATTAAAATGAAAGCAACTTAAAGAGATAAGATTTATAGTGGTTCGGCTAACTCCAACCTACGTCCACTCCAAAAAATCCTTTTTATTATACTGAAATTTGATTACAGTTACAATTAAGAATTTCAGAATAAAAATGGCAAAGTAGCCCGTAGGTGAAAGAGGAAGAGAATCAGAATGAAGATCAAGAAAGATTTCCTTTTTTGAAGCCAAGCCCTCTGTATTTAGAGGTGAAATATTATCTAAGGGCCTCCTTACCTACATGGGTCACAATGATCGCCGAGCCTAGTTCGTCCATCCTACGTCGACCCGAATTTGTTCATATGCTAACCCAAAGCAAGTCCTATGCTGACCCGAAGCAAACTCAATATTGACCCGAAGTAAGATTCTAGCCGACCCAAAGTGAAACCATCTCCTCCGATCTGAAGCCATTCCTGTATGCCGACCCGAAGCCAATTCCAACATTGACCTGAAGAAATGACTATGCCGACCCAAAGTGAATTAGTATGCCAACCCGAAGCACTTCTTCTCAATTCCAACTCCAAGTGATACAACCCCCATCCTATGCCAACCCGAAATCATGCCTACACTGACCCAGAGCAGAGACTAATGCTGACCTAATCCAACCTCTCCATCATGCCAACCCGAAGTTGAAGCCATGCCGACCCGAATCACTTTCATATGCCGACCTGAAGTTGCTCCTCCTTTGCCGACCCGTGGTATTGAATGTCGACCCAAAGTGATGCCAATGCCAGCCTGAAGCCAACCACATGGCGACTCGAAGCAATTTCCACCCTTGCCAAAATCCATATTCCAAGTACCCTGCGTCGTTTATCCATCGACTATGCTAAATCCTGACTTCAGATTCATAATTATTATCCGTAATTGATCATCAATCCATCCATTAGAACCAAATCCTTAATATTTCGGCCTAGATAACCATGAAGTCTATTGAGTTAAATCTGCTTGTATACCGCCTTACCAAAAGGCGGGATAACACGTTGCATACGGTAATGTTATCAATACAATATTTATATTTTAGTTACCATTGAAAATAGAATTTAATATATGGTAAATTCATTGAGATAGATAAATTATAAATTAAAATGATATGCGATGCTTAGGTGTAAGGTAGAAGGTTCAATCCTCGCTAACTACTTATCCATGTGAGCATTAATGTCGTAACTGAAAGAAAAATAATTATAAACTAAAATTGTTATTACTGTATACATAAATAGTTGATGTAACGTGATATGCATATTATATATATACACGAATGAATGATAATTTACTATTTCTACCAATGTGAATTGTGTGTATTTGTGTGTGTTTATGTATGTATATACGTACTTTCAATTGTTATTCTTTTTAATGATTTATAAATGTTCCAATGAATACTACATAATTGAATTTATTTAAATAATTTAAATTAATGACCAACTTAATTAAATATAAGGAATTGAATGTGTAAAACTTATGGAAACTTAAGAAGAGCTTTGTATATAGTTAAGAAGAATATCTTATGATCAGCTTAGCTACATGTGAACCTTTAACCCTTATTTGAGTTTTCAATTATTAAACTATTTTAACTTTAGAGTCAATCATAGATTTCGTGTTGTCATAAGGGGGTCGCGTTTAGAACTTTGGTAATTTCAAAATAGTGTTGTGTAGCGCTCAATTAGGTTATGAGTTAGGTAAAGTTTAATATCATTTTAAAAATAAGATTATTTACATAACCTAGTTTCAATAGGTGTAATTAGTGCATTCTGTAACATCCCGTATCCAGAGGCCAAAAGGTAAGCGCTATAGATGCTGCAATCATCCAAAGTATTAATTTTGGTGACAAAATACAATAATGCTAATGGTATCTATATTATCAGAAGCACTTGAATATGAACTTAATCACAGATTTTCAAAAATAATACTTTTGATGATTATATTTTAAATAAAATCATGTCCAACTACAAAAACCCCTGAACGTATTCCCAGGCAGTAATCAAATATAATTTACAATAATACGCCAAGATCGACATATGAAGATGCCCCCTTGGATGATCAAAGCAATATAGACATAACTGTCTTAATACATAGCGGAAACAAAAATAGAAATAACCCAAATCCTAATTTAGCTATCCGCCGGCCACCTGCTCGTCTTTGGAAGCTTATTCGTAGAAATCTGCTAAAACCTAAAAAAGCTTAACCCTCAGCCTACTTAAATCAATTTTGAGCACCCGAGAGTTTAAGGGGAAATAAAACTTTGAGTTAGACATAAAGCTTGGTATGAATAATTCTATTATATATCTATTTCTGATATTTAGTGAGACCACACCGCTTAGCGAAAAGGTTTCCCCTCACTAATATCCTTTTTCAAAACATATATTTTGAAAATCCTTTCCAACAATCAAACTTGTTAATAAAACTAATTATAATAATAAGATAATAGCAAGATCCATTATGCTATAACAGGTAATAAATGGACTAGATGTCAGAAATCTAGGCTGACTGCCTTAAAACTGGGCTGACTGCCCTATGGCTGACTTGGGCCTACCGAATACCATATCAAATAGTCTAAACAACTGTTAGACAAAATTTTTGGATGGCCTATCCTAAATTTTCATCTTCAAGGGTCAACTGATCCTAATGGTTTTGTGGCTTACCAATAACCTATTTATGTACATCAATATTCCGTTCTGTGTGTAACCAACATTTTAGTCTTACATGTGACTATACACACTGAAATTCTACACTAAATTAACTAGGGGCTAATAGCTAATGAGCATAGGGCGGGACCCTACACAAGTCCTATCTGGTCTTCCAATCCGAGTCATTACTTAAGGGTTAACTACCATTTAAAATTTTCAACCTTTTCTAAATGATTTGGTCCTTTAATTCATACATATACAAGAAAAATATATCCACGGCTTTATTCTAAGCTAATTTGCCATGTTATATATACTTTACTCAAAATCTTATTGATGATATTTAATAAGGATTTCATATCCTTTTAAAATAAGTTAAAGTCCTTTATTACTTGAAACACTTAGGCTATTCTACCTATTTAACTTGTTTGAAACCTTAGTTTAAAACCTTCGAACAACCCTTTCGAAAACATTGAAGGTAACCCCTTCAAAATCAAGTAAAACCCTTTCTTTTATCTGGGCTGAAAGACCAAAACCTTCCTTTCGAAACTGTCCTCAAAACCCTTTTGAAACTTTTTGAATCTTCCTTTCGAAAGCTTTAAAACCTTGACATCTTTCTTTTAAAATATTTTTAAAACATTGTCCTTCCAAACCATTGGAAAACGTTTCCTTTCGAAACCACCAAAAAACACACCTTTCGACTCCTTCGAAGCCTCGGAGGATCACAAGTTCGAAACTTCTTTTAGAACCTTTTGAAAACGTAAAATCTAAACCTTTCAAAAGCATTTGGGTTCAATTTTAAAACACGTGGAAACCTTTCGAAACCATTTGAAGTTATCTACTTCGAAACCTTTTAAAATGTTTCGGTTAAAATCATTTGGATTATGCATTCAAGTAGAGCAAAAGGACATAACCCCATTAAAGTCGAAAGCACCTTTTGAAACCATTCAAATCATCTCTTTCGAAACCAACTTTGGGTTTAACTTCATTTAAAGAAACTTTAAATCATTTAATCAGAAGCATCTATTTTGAAACCATTTTCCTAGGTAATAAAATGATATGTTGAAACCATCTTTCAAAAACAATAGACAGGTGGCCAAACTTTAGAAAACAAAAGAGTCCCTTCGAAACCATCTGGATCGAAAGGTAGGAAGTGGCGGCTAAGGGCTTCGACCATGTCGAAAGCTATCATTTAAAAGAAAAGAGCAACCCAATCAAAACCATTTGTTTTAAATCATTTGACTTAGTCAAAACCTAATTAAGTTGAATGCAACTTATTCGAAAGCAAGGAAGATTTCTTTTCTTTAAAATCAAAACAAAGTCCCATCCCTTTGGGAACCCCATGGTTTTGACCTTATACCTTTCGCCTTCTTCCAATTCATTACGTACCGGTTACATTATATCATATGCATTAGTTTTGACCGTGTCAAAAGGGTAGTATGGAGGCAGAACCTTGGTGCCAAAGGAGACAAAACAGTTAAAAAGTTGTTTATTTGTACTTAACCTGCCTTATTTGTCTATATCTAATTGGTTGCCAGATTTTTTAATTCTGGAGTGCTTCCATCTTTCCATTATTGGATATTTAAATACTTTATAAAAATCCCCTTCTCCTTTATATATAAAATATTTATGTCTCATACCTTAAATAATTACATATAACTATTAAAACTCGTAGGAAAAGTATGGAAAAATTCCAGTAAATCAAATTATATATGTTCTCTAACATATAAAAATTTCAGACTCAAATAAATAATTATTTACCCATAAATAATTTATAATCCAAAATATCAATTTCTTTATTAGAAAATTCATATAAATTTCACTTTAGTTCCAATAATTATGAAAATTGAAACCCATCTCCAAAACATATTTTATGATCAATATAAAAATTTGCAAGGCATAAAGAACATTTAATAGGATTTTACCATAAAACATATCATAAAATCCAATATGAACATGTATACTTCATCAACAAATATATATATAAACATCCCATCATTCAAAAATATGGCAATATATTGCAAATAATTTGGAATCATCATTAAACAAAAATAAATTCAAAATAGAGATGTAAACATTATTCCCCTTTGCTTTAGAGATTAAAGGAGCTTGAGATTTGAATAGATTCGATTTGAATTTGCTTTTCCTTTAGCTTTTCTTAATTTCCGTTTCCCTTTTCCTTGTTAATAGTAGTCGGCCTCTATTATAAAAATTTTGAAATGATTTGAACATGTAAACTATATACAGTCATGGTTGGCGATAAAAGAATGGCCTCTTTTCCATACTACCCCTCCTCCAATTCATTTTAAAGCCTTTATTTAATTTGTTTATTTTAAATGGCTCGGCTACCTTAACTAAAATCAAATCTTAATCCCTTAATCAACACATTATTTTATTTAGTTTAACTAACTAATTCTTTTAAATAATGTTACCAAAAATTCGAGGTATTACAGACTCTCTTGCTTAAAGAATTTCATCTTCAAAATTACAATAAGGCAATAATAAGTCAAACAAGAGGGTAAAACATACCTTCAAACAAATCAGGATAAGTATCTCTAATCCTGCTCTCAACCTCCCAAGTACAGTTTCTGTCATCGTCACTCCATGGACTTTGACTAATCTGACCGTCTTGGTTCTAAGCCTCTTCTCATATCTTGCAACAGTGCGAACTGGCTTCCTCACTATGGTCAAGTATGCTCTACCACTAAGTCATCTAGTATTGTCGGTGCAATAGCAGTCTCCGGGTTTCTAACACACTTTCTGAGATGAGAAACTTGAAAAACATCGTCGACACTGCTAAACTGCCCAGTAACTCAAGTTTGTACTCGAGCTTCCCGATCCTCTCACAAATAAGAAAAGGTCCAACGAACCTAGAAGATAACTTCCCCGATTTCCCAAATCTAAGCACACCCTTCATCGGTGACACCTTGACGAAAACCTGGTCCCCAACTGAAAACTCCAAATCTTTCCATCTCTTATCTGCATAACTTTTCCGTCTAGACCGAGCCTCCTTCATTCTAGCCCGAATGACCTTAATCTTTTCGGCAACTTCCCTAGCCATATCTAGACCAAGAATCAACCTATCCCTGCTCTCCAACCAACATACGGGAGATTTGCACGGCCTTCCATAAAAAGCATCAAACGGTGCCATTCCAATACTAGTCTGATAACTATTGTTATACGAAAACTCGACTAGATGCAGATGGTCTTCCCATGATCTCCCGAAATTTAGAACACATGCTCTTAACAAATCTTCTAAGATCTTGTTAACTCTTTCCGTTTTTCCATCTGTTTGTGGATGGTAAATGGTACTCATCTTGATCTTGGTTCCCAAAACTTTTTACAAACTCTTCCAAACTCGCTAGTGAACAAGGAATATCTATTACTAACTATACTGCTAGGAACTCCATGCAGTCTAACTGCATTCTTCATGAACAACCTAGCAAAACAGGTGTCGTCCTGGTTGGCCTAACCGGAATTAAATAGGCACTCTTGGTCAATCTATCCACTACAACCCATACACTTTCATTTCCTCTATTCGACCTCGGAAACCCATCAATGAAGTCCATAGAAAAAAATCCCACTTCCACACTGGAATGTCTAACGGCAGAAGCAAACCACTTGGCTTTTGGTGTTCGGCCTTTGCCTCTTGGCAATTCAAGCACTTCTTCACGCACAAGCCTATACCCTCCTTCATGCCTTTCCAGAAGAAACTCCTCTTCATATCCTGATACATCTTGATACCTCCAGGATGTATAGTGAACTTCGAACGAGGGCATTCCCCTAAGACTTCCTTCCTTATGTTTCCTACCTCGGAAAACATAATCTTCCTTTCTTTCTCAATTACCTATTATGGTCAAGACAGAAATCTTTCAAGTCATCGCTCTTGATTCCTTCCTTTAGCCTCCCGATCCCCTCGATTAACACAGGATCCTCTATCTACCTAGAAGCGATCCACTCAATCAACACTGGTCGAACTTTCAAACAAGACAATACAACTGTATTCCCACTAGACTCGGCCTCAGATCTCCACTGCACTCTGCAATCTGCTAATGCTTCTAAGTCATTCCACTCAGCCATCATCGCTAACACTGCATTCTGATGTTTCCTGCTAAGTGCATCTGCAACCTTCTTTCCTTTCCATGGTGTATACTCAATCCTAAAATCATAAGCGGTTATAAACTCTAACCATCTCTACTGTCTCATGTTCAGCTCCTTCTAAGAGGACAGATACTTCAGTGACTTATGATCTGTATAAAGCTCAAACCTTTCTCCCAAAAGGTAATGTCTCCATACCTTCAAAGCAAAAATCACTACTGCTATTAGTGTCAAATTGACCACAAACACCCAACTATAAGTGAAAGCACCAATGACCTGTCACAGATCACAGACAGAGTATATGTAGAAAATGCAATATAAAGAATAACCACGATTAAAATGAAAGCAATAAAAGAGAGACAAGATTTATAGTGGTTCGGCTAACTCCGACCTACATCCACTCTAGAACAATCCTTTTTATTATACCAAAATTTGATTATAGTTACAATCCAGTATTCCAGAATAAAAATGGCAGAGTAGCCTCTAGGTAGAAGATGAAGAGAAGCAAAACGAAGATCTTCTTTTCGAAAGCCTAACATGCTGCATTTATAGATGAAACTCCGGCTACAGGGCCTCCTCACCTACATGAGCCAACCATAATGATCGTCGAGCCCAAACCGTCAATCCTATGCTGACCTAAAGTAGTTCATATGTTGACCCGAAGAAAGTGATATGCCGACCCGAAGTAAACTTCACACCGACCCGAAGTAAGCTGTAGCCGACCCAAAGTAGCTCCTTCTCTGCCGACCCGAGGTTAAATCCACGCCGACATAAAGTGAAGTCTTTTCCGACCCGAAGCTAACAAATGTCGACCCGAAGCCACTCTACTCTTGCCGACCCGATGCTTCCTTCTTTGCTGACTCGAAGCCAACTCAGCGTCGACCTGAAGTAGTCCCAATGCCGACCCGAAGTGAACACCAAATGCTGACCCTCTGAAGTGATACAACCTCCATCCTATGTCGATCCGAAGCCATGCATACGCTGACCCGTAGTTGAAGCAATGCTGACCCGAAGCACTTCCATATGCCGATCCAAAGTTGCTCCTTCTTTGCCGACCCGAAGTAGCGACTGTCGACTCGAAGTGATGCCAATGTCAACCCAAAGAAAATGCCGACCCGATTAGAAACAACTTCCATCCATGCCAAAATCCATATTCCAAATGCCCTACATCGTTCATCCATAGACTAAGCTTAATCCTGGCTTCATATTCATATTTATAATCTGTAATTGATTATCCATCCATCCGTTTGAACCAAATCCATAATATTCTAGCCTCGATAACCGTGGAGTCTGTTGGGTTAAATCCATCTATATATTGCCTTGCCAAAAGGCGGGTTAACACTTTGCCCCCCCAAAACATGCCTTGCAATAGGAGGTGTGTTTTGTATTGCCGTAAGCCCGATGCTTGAAATCTATGGATGACCTATGAAGAGATTAATGATCTTGCTTGATTGTATTTAATGATCGTTCGGGATCATTAACAAAATTCATAGTCGTCCCAGGTTGATGATGATCGCATGGGATCAAGCGTCTATTCGAGGTGAAATATGGTCGTTCGAGATCGTGCCGCTCAAAGCGAAATGCGATCATTCGAGATCGTGTGCCGCTCAAAGCGAAATGCGATCGTTCGAGATCATGTGTCGCTCGAAGCGAAATGCAATCGTTCCAGATCGTGTGCTGCTCGAGGAGAAATGCGATCGTTGGAGATCGTGTGCCATTCGAGGCGAAATTGGATCGTTCGAGATCATGTGTCGTTTGAGGCGAAATGTGATCGTTCGAGATCGTGTGTCGTTCGAGGCAAAATGTGATTGTTCGAGATCATGTGTCGTTCGAGGCGAGTTGTGATCGTTTTAGATCGTGTGCCATTCGAGGCGAAATGTGTGTGTCTAGATAGGACTTGGAATTATAAATGTCAGATTTCACATTCGAGTGAGATTTATAATTGAAATATCCAACTAACAAAATCAAATCCAGATATAAAAAAGAGAAACAAAAGCAAAAACTAAAATATCAAAGTGCATGCATCTCCGGGTGTGACGGTTCATTGTCATTTTAGAGCATGCCTAATAACCATTCGCGATCTCGTGCATGTGTAAGTGACTTACATGTTTTATTGTGTAGCTTATTACTTATTCTTTGCCAATCGATCAATTGATGACAAGTTGATGCCTTGATCCAGGGCCATTTTCATTTGATGCAATGGCGGTCCATCTTGTTCCACTACTTCTTCTTGCATTCTTATATATTGTAACAACCCATCATTTCAGATATGTCCCTCGATCTCATTCTTCAAGTGCCTGCAATCGTTTGTACTATGGCTGCCTAGCTTGTGGAACATGCAGTATTTTTATGATTTCCTTTCATTATTGGTGGGCTCCCTCCTCATTTAGGGGATATGCCCCCTAGTATCCAGATATATTCATTCTAATGTTTCAGTCAATTCCATGTAAGAGGTGAATCTTGGTTCCCTTAATGGACCTTTCTATCCATCAAAGTCATTCTCTACTCTTTGTTTTCCTTTATCACTGTTTGAATCTTTCCTGGGCGGATCACCGCCTTTGACCGCATAAACCTCAACTTCCTCTCTTTCCTCTCTATCGGCTTTTACATCTTCTTTTCGTAGAAACCTTTCCGCTTCATGGTAAAACTCCCCAAAATCCATAGGTGGATCACGTGCTAGTGAATCCTTGAATTTCATGGCATCAACAATGCCAGATACTGCTGCCATCAAAACCATGGACGGATCTGGACAATCCACCGATGTCGCCTTAGCATTAAATCGCATTAGAAACTACTTATAGACTCTCCAGTTCTCTGCTTCAGTGTTGCCAAACTCATCACATTCTTGGGTCCCGAGTTGTGAACTCTAAACTGCCTTATAGACCTTTCGATCAATTCTATCCACATTCCAATAGAGTCGCTTTCCAATTATCTGAACCATAGTGCTACTATATCCATCAAATACAAAGGGAAGCACCATGTCATGACCTCCTCCGATGTCCCTAGTACTTCCATGTGTCTCATATATCTTGTCAGATGAACAACGGGATCCGTCTTTCCATCATATATGTCCAGTGTTGGTAGTTTGAATTCCGGTGGATTCCTAGCTTGCCTAATCGTAGGAGCGAAGGGGCTCCTATTCGCATCCTCCAAATCTTTATTCACCAATCCTCCTCTCATGCCAGTTCTGATCATTTCTACCAACCTGTCGTTGTCATCAAGTGGTAGCCTTCGTTCATTGTCTCCAACCTGCTCCCCGAGTCTGCGAGGGAATTCTGAAATCTGTTCTTCTAGACGAGCATCCATATCCCGATCAATGCCAAACTGCACAGCAGCGCCTGGTTTTCTGCTTAGATTCGAGCCAATATGATCTGGGGGCATGCCCCCAAGTTCAAGGGCTGCTCCTAATGGTCCACTCTATCCCGTATCCTAGTTGATCCGTTTTCATGGTTTTGATTCTAGACTTCCACTGCTCCAACTTCATGATCCACGTTTCCAGTATTTTGTGCTACTCCATTCCCTAAGTTTTTCATTCCCGCTTGTCCAACCTATCGGAATAAGTTCTGCAGCATTTCCTCTTGCTTCTTCAACATCCTTTTTTGCATAGCATCCATCATCGTTTCCATCTCGTCTTTGGTGATGGAGATTAAGGTCTGATTAACTCTTGAGGAATCCTCCGACTTCCTTCATGATGGCTCCTCTTTGTTCTATGTCTCCTTGTTGATTGCCTAGCCATTACTTCCTAGGTCCGAGTTCCCATGTTTTCAAATCCGAGATCCAAACTTCCAAATCCCTGAGTGCTAGCTCTCTCAATGAAAGCACCAAAATATTGGCGTCGAAATTGACCACCAACACCCAATTATACGTGAAAACACCAATAACCGATCACAGATAGAGTATATGTAGAGAATATAATATGAAGAATAACCACAATTAAAATGAAAGCAATAAATGAGAGACAAGATGTATAGTGGTTCGGCTAACTCCAGCCTACATCCACTCCAAAAAAATCCTTTTTCATTGTACTAAAATTTGATTACAGTTATAATCCAGCATTCCAGAATAAAAATGGCAGAGCAGCCTCTAGGTAGAAGATGAAGAGAAGTAGAATGAAGATCCCTTTTTTGAAATGAAACCTGCTATATTTATAGGTGAAACTCCGGCTACAGGGCCTCCTCACTACATGGGCCCACCAAACGATCGTTGAGCCCAAATCATCCATCCTATATGGGCCCGAAGTAGTTCGTATGCTAACCCAAAGCAAGTGATATGCCGATGTGAAGTTTACCTTTCTGAAGCGAAACCTGCTATATTTATAGGTGAAATTCCGGCTACAGGGCCTCCTCACTACATGGGCCCACCAAACGATCGTTGAGCCCAAATCATCCATCCTATGTGGACCCGAAGTAGTTCGTATGCTGACCCAAAGCAAGTGATATGCCGACCCAAAGTTAACTTCACACCGACCCGAAGTAAGCTTGTAGCCGACCTAAAGTAGCTCCTTCTCTGCCGACCCGAGGTTGAAGCCATGCCGACCCAAAATGAAGTCTTTACCGACCCAAAGCAGTCCAAATGCTGACCTGAAGCCACTCCACTCTTGCCGACTAAAGCCAACTCAACGCTGACCCAAAGCAGTCCCAATGCCGACCCGAATTGGACACCAAATGCCAACCCCTCGAAGTGATACAACCTCCGTCCTATGTCAATTCGAAGCCATGCCTACGCCGACCCAAAGTTGAAGCAACGCCGACCCGAAGTTGCTCCTTCTTTGCCGATCCAAAGAAGTGACTACCAACCTGAAGTGATGCCAATGTCGACCCGAAGCAAATGCTGCTACAACCTGAAGCAACTTCCATCCTTGTCAAAATCCATATTCCAAGTGCCTTGCATCGTTCATCCATCGACTATGCTTAATCCTGGCTTCATATTCATATTTTTTATCCGTAATTTGTCATCTATCCATCCATTCGAACCAAATCCATAATATTCCAGCCTCGATAACCGTGCAGTCTATTGGGTAAAATCTGCCTATATACTACCTTTTGAAAAGGCGGGTTAACAGCAGCCAATTCTAAATCATGCGTTAGATATCTGACCTCATGTGGTCTAAGCTGTCTAGAAGCATAGGCAATCACTTGACCTCTTTGCATTAGCATAGCTCCTAAACCTCTTCCACACACATCAGTTTAAACTACCAAGTCTTGATTCCCCTCTGCAACAACTAACACTGATGAATGGGTCAATCAATATTTCAAACTCTGGAATGCTTCCTCACACTTATCGGTCCACACAAACTTCACATCCTTCCTCGTTAGCTTGGTCATCAGTGCCACTATCTGCGATAAATCCTTAATGAATCTCCGATAATAACCAGCCAACCCAAGAGAACCCTTTATCTCGGTTACTGTCTCGAGTCTCTTCCAATCATTCACTACCTCGATCTTAATCAGATTCACTAACAACCCTTCCTCGAAACTACATGACCAAGAAACTTCACCTCCTTCTTCTAGAAGCGACACTTCGAAAACATCGCTTTTAGCTGATGATGCCTTAGAGTATCAAGCACCACTCTAAGATGAATTTCATGCTCTCTTTCATCCTTACAATAAATCAAGATATCATCTATGAAAACCAGTACGAACCTATCCAAGTGCTCTTAGAAAATCATGTTCATCAAATCTACAAAGGAAGCTGGCGCATTCGTCAGTCTGAACGACATAACTAACCATTCACACGACCCATATCTGGTCCTGTATGTCGTCAATGGTATAGTTTCTTTTTCTACTCTAAGCTGATGGAATCCTGTTGCCAACTCCACCTAGGAAAATACCTTTACTACACTCAACTGGCCGAACAAATTGTCAACCCTGGGCAATGGATGTTGATTTTTTATCGTTCTCTCATTCAACTTACGACAATCGACACATAGCCTCAACGATCCAACCGACTTCTTAGCAAAAACTGCCGCTGCACCCTAAGGCAAACTACTTGGCCTCATAAAACTCTCTCCCTCTAAATCCACCAATTGCACCTTCAACTCCCTCATCTCTGAAAGGGTCATCCTGCTTGGCGGCCTACTCACCAGTTCTGCTTCCGGAACCAAATCTATCCAAAACTCAATGGATCACTTTGGTTGCAATCCAACCGCGGGCTCAAACACAACTGTGAATTCTCTAACCACGAAAACTCAGCTCAACTCATCATATGAATCCAAAGCACCCAACAAAGCAAACACTGCACCGCTAGAATCTTTAACAGTAAAAAAATCTGTTCGCTACAATCAGGGTGTCTAAAAGATATCTTCCTATCCTGGAAAAATATCCTAATAATGTACTCACTTAACCAATCCATCTCAAGGATAATTCTGAACCCTGCAAAATCAAACACATGCAAACTGCACACAAAAGTATGACCTAACAGGTCAAACTCAAACTGGTCACACCTCAACCCTAGAGTTACATATCCTCCTATTAGATTCGCAACCATCAAGGAAGTAACTAAATAGGGGGGTTCAAGGTTAAGCTTATCTATCAGACATCTAGATATAAAAAAATGCAATGCACCAGTATCAAATAAAATGCTAACGGTCATACCAAGAATCTGAAGCGCACCACCCAATACTGCCTTTCCCTTCTCTTAGGCTGTTGGCTTAGGAGCAGCAGGCTCCAATGCATAAACTTTGCACTTACCATCTCTAAAGGCTCCTCGCACTAGTTCTTGTAATGGCCTATCTGGTCATAATTAAAGCACCTGACATTCTTCTTCCTAGCCACTTCCTTAGCCTTCCCAGCGCGACACTCATTAGCAAAGTGCCCCTTCTTGTCGCACTTAAAGCAGACAATCTCAGACTTTCCTTTCTTAGCTGCTCCACCGTTATGAATACCTTTCTTGGAAAAGAACTTCCTCTTCTGGCCCTGCCCAACCTGGACCTCCTTAGCCTTACTCTTCTTCTCTAGAGGCTCAAGAATCTCCTCTGTCTCATGGCCATCTCCACAACCACATCACAAGGATTTCTGATATGCGGTAAAACAGCCCTAACCAAATCAAGCTTCAATCCATTGATGAACTTCTCATTCCTCTTCATCACGGTATCAACAACATTACAACCATACCGGGCCAAATCCTCAAACCTTCTAGCATACTCCACCTCTGACATCTCTCCCAGCTCTAACTTAGCAAACTTTCTTATTAGAGCTGACTATGCCATAACTGACATGAAGCTCTCCTAGAACCTCCTTTTGAATTCCGCCCATGCCACATCATCCTCATCTACGGCAATTGTTACACTGTTCCACTAAAACAACGCAGCTCATTGAAGCTTTCCAAAAGTCATTCTCCTCTTCTGCTCATCATTGAGCCTCAAGTCTCAAAGATTCTCTCACAATGCAGTAACCAATTTTCCACTTTGATAACATCCTCGATTCCAATAAATGACTTTCCCCCAAGCTTAACATAGTCCCCACTCAACTTAGCATAGTCTTTGACAAACAGAACGTCCGAAACTCCTCCACCTATTCCTGAAGCAACACCTTCCTACATCATATTGACAAAGAACTGATACATATCTTCCATTCCGACCTACGGGACCCCAACACCTACATTCTCTACATGTGTTTGACTATGGTTTCTCCTAGCATTAGGTCCAGTATTCCCTTTGGTGCTTTCCCTTCCTGGGTTAACTCTGCTTCTTCTACCATCCATATCTGTATTCAAACCACATGAGATATAAAAAGATAATCTAATCAAAGATAGAAGACTAGAGATAAAGCGCATACTTATATATAGCAAATACAAGTATGTTACGATAGTGTTATCCCAAAGCCAGTCTTAATCTAATTCCTTTGGATTTTTGTTTTCAAAACAATTTTTAATTAAAATTTTCATAAACCTATGCTCTAATACCAAGTAGTAACATCCCGTATCTGGAGGCCAAAAAAAGCGCTATGGATGTTGCAGTCTTCCATAATATTAACTTCTGGTGATGAAATACGGTAATGCTAATGGTATCCATAATATCAAAAGCACTTAAATATGAAAAAAATCACAGATTTTCAAAAACAATAATTTCAGTGATTATATTTCAAATAAATCATATATAAGTTACAAAAATCCCCAAACATATTTCCAGGCAACGATCAAATATAATTTAAAATAATACTCCAAGAGCAATTTATGAAGATGTCCCCTTGGATGATCAAATCAATATAGACATAACTGTCTTAATACACAGTGGAAACAAAAACAGAAATACTACGAATCCTAATTTAGCTATCTGTCAGCCACCTACTCGCCTTTGGAAGCTTATTCACAAAAATTTTCTTAAACCTGAAAAACCTCAACCCTCAGCCTACTCAAATCAATTTTTAGCACTCGAGAGTTTAAAGAGAAACAAAAAATTCGAGTCAGACATAAAGCCTGGTATGAATAATTCTGTTATATCTTTGTTTACAGATATATAGTGAGAGCACACCGCTTAGCGGAACGGGTTTTTCCTCACTAATATACTTTTTCAAAACATATATTTTGCAAATCCTTTCCTGCAACCAAACTGGTTAATCAAACTGATTATAAGAAAAAGATAGTAGCAAGATCCATTATGCTATAGCAGGTAATAAATGGACTAACAGTCTGAAATCTAGGCTGACTGTTTTAAAACTGGGCTAACTGCCTTTTGGCTGACTCGGGCCTAGCAAATACCATATCAAATAGTCTAAACAACTGTTAGATAAAACTTCTGGATGGCCTGTCCTAAATTTTCATCTTCAAGGGTCCACTGATCCTAATGGTTTTGTGGCTTACCAATAACCTACATATGTACATCAATACTCCATTCTGTGTGCAACCAACATTTCAGTTTACCTGTGACTAAGATCTACACACTAGAATTCTAAACTAAATTAGCTAAGGGATAATAGCTAATGACATAGGGCGTGACTCTACACAAGTCCTATTTAGTCTTCTAATATGAGTCATTTCTTAAGGGTTAACTACCATTTTAAATTTTTCTTGAAAACCTTTTCAAAATGAATTGGTCCTTTAAATCATACATATACAAGGAAAATATATCTACAGCTTTATTCTAAGCTAATTTGCCATGCTACATATACTTTACTCAAAATAATGTTGATGATATTTAATTAGGATTTCCTATCCTTTTAAAATAAGATAAATCCTTTATAACTTGAAACACTTAGGCTATTCTTCCTGTTTAACTTGTTCGAAACCTTAGTTTAAAACCTTTAAATAACCCTTTCAAAAATATTGAAGGTAACCCCTTCGAAACCAAGTAAAACCCTTTCGTTTATCTTGGCCGAAAGAATAAAACCTTCCTTTCAAAACCATCCTCAAAACCCTTTCGAAACTTATGGAATCTTCCTTTCGAAAGCCTTAAAACCTTGACATCTTTCCTTTAAAATCTTTTTAAAACATTTCCTTTCGAAACCATTGGAAAACATTTCCTTTCGAAACCACTAGAAAACACACCTTTCGACTCCTTCAAAACCTTGGGGGAACCACCCTTTCGAAAACTCTTTTAGAACCTTTCGAAAGCATCAAATCTGAACCTTTCGGAAGCATTTGGGTTCAATTTTAAAACATGTGGAAACCTTTCGAAACCATTCGAAGTTATCTACTTTGAAACCTTTTAAAAAGTTTCGGTTAAAATCATTTAGATTATGTCTTCAAGTAGATCCAAAGGACAAAAACCATTAAAGTCGAAAGCACCTTTTGAAACCATTCAAATAATCTCTTTCGAAACAACCTTTGGGTTAAACTTCATTCAAAGAAACTTTAATCATTTAAGTCGAAAGCATCTATTTCAAAACCATTTCCTAAGTAATAAAATGATGGTGTTGAAACCATCCTTTCGAAAACAATTGGGAGGTGGTCAAACTTTAGAAAACAAAAGAGTCCCTTTGAAACCATCTGGATCGAAAGGTAGGAAGTGGCAGTTAAAGGCTTCGACCAAGTTGAAAGCTATCATTTAAAACAAAAGAGCAACCAAATCGAAACCATTCCTTTTAAACCATTTGACTTAGTCGAAACCTAACTAAGTCGAAAGATACTTATTCGAAAGCAAGCAGGATTTCTTTTCTTTAAAATCAAAATAAAGTCCCATCCCGTTCGGAACCTCATGATTTCGACTTTATACCTTTCGCCTTGTTCCAATTCATTACATACCAGTTACATGATACCATATGCATTGGTTTTGACCGTGTTGGAAGGGTAGTATGGAGGCATAACCTAGGTGTCGAAGGAGATGAAACGGTTAAAAAGTTGTTTGTTTGTACCTTAAAATAGTCATTTTGTACCTAATCTGCCTTGTTTGTTTAAATCTAATTGGTTGCCAAATTTTTATATTCTAGAGTGCTGTCATCTTTTCATTTTTGGAAATTTAACTTTTTTTATAAAAAAGCCTCTTCTCCCTTATAATTATATAAAACATTTAATTCTCATACCTTAAATAATTGCATACAACTATCAAAACTCTTATGAAAAATCTAGAAAATTTCTAATAAATCAAATTATATATGTTCTATAACGTATAAAAATTTAGGCCCAAATAATTAATTATTTACCCGTAAATAATTATAACCCAAAATATCATTTTCTTTACTAGAAAATTCATATAAATTCCACATTAATTCAAAAAACTGTGAAAATTGACATCAATTTCCAAAACATATTTTCTGATCTAAATAAAAATTCGCAAGGCATAAAGATGTCATTTAATAGGGTTTTACCTTAAAACATATCATAAAATCCAATTTGAACAGGTATACTTCATCAACAAGTATATATAAACGTTCCATCACTAAAAACATGACGATATATTGCAAAATAATTCAGAATCATCATTAAACCAAAATCAATTCAAAAACAAAGATGGAAACATTATTCACCTTTGCTTTGGAGATTAAAGGAGCTTGAGATTTGAATAGATTTGATTTGAATTTGCTTTTCCTTTAGCTTTTCTTAATTTCTTCTTCCTTTTCCTTGCTAATGGTGACCGGCCTCTATTATAAATTTTTTGAAATGATTTGAATGTGTAAATTGTACACGGCCAAGGTTGGAGATATAGGAATGACCTCTTTCCTATATTACTCCTCTAATTCATTTTAAAACCTTTCTTTAATTTGTTTATTTTAAATGGCTCGGCTACCTTAATTAAAATCTAATCTCTATCCCTAATCAACAAATTACTTTTTTTGGTTTAACTAAATCTCCTAAATAATGTTATCAAAAATATGGGGTGTTACACATTGATATAACATTGTTATAAAATATAAATTTGTCCCTTGAAAGCTATTAAAATTGAAATTTTGTTATGTGGTGTGTGCTAAACTTTTTGAGATAAATGAATTATACGTTAAAAAATAGTAATTTTTATGTATGCATTCTATGTTATGTGATTTATATACCTTTATATCTAAACTAAGAAAAATAATTAACCTCTTTGGCTCATATATATATATGAGCATTGTACGCATATTTAAATTGTTTTACTTTTAGGGTTTATTAGATCAATTAATGAATATTATTTCTTGAATTCATTAAATAGTTTATATTTTAATTATGGAATTAGTTAAATATATGGGTTTGAATATAAAATATTTGAAAAGAATCGGAAAGAGTTTATAAGTAACTATATAAATTTTAAAATGTGGGAATTTGAAGTTGAAAAGTAATTTTTTGGTGCAAGCATGATAACTTCATTGAGATAAACAGATTATAAAATAAATTTGTCATTGTTTTTATGTATATAACTTATGCGATTTATATATATATCTTTGTATCTAATAAAAATTAGTTTTACAAATTTGTTGATGGGGCTATGATATGCATATTAAAATTGTCATGTTTTAGGATTTATTTGATAATTAAATATTAGTTAACCGAGTTTATTAAAAAAAAATTGGATTATGTATTAATTTAAATATACAGGCATGAATGTAAAATATTAGAAGAGAATTGAGAATAGATTTGTAAATTATCGTAGAAACTTTTAAAAAGTAGGTATTAGCATGTAAAATGGTGTGAAACACTTAGCAAAGCAACTTAACAATAAAGTGATAGATTATAAAAACTTGTAGAATATTTGGATAGAGTTAAGGAGAGTACATAAGACTCATAGGATTAAGAGGATAGCTATAAATTCTTCCGCTTTATATTATTTAATAGATTTGATTTAAAGTTTGAACCTTAACATTTATGATTTCAATTCTGCTTTAAAAACATTAGCACTGGCAGTGTCCAAATGAATATTTTAGTTATCCGATAAAAAATCAAAAAGAAAAATTAGTGGTTATTAAGTAGTAACTGAATTCGGTAGTATATTTTATTCCAATATATAAGTTCAAAAAATGTAAAAAAGCTGCAATTTCAGCTAAGATCTCGGATCGAGTTTCAGGCCAAATTTTAGTTGTGATTTGAATATTTTTAATATGAATGTAAAATGAAATATGAACGTGATTTGATGACGTCTGGTTTCATCCAAAAGATTGTTTGTCAATATATTAATGATTAGCGAAAGTATCTTTTAATAACTTTCGTAATTTGATTAAGGACCACTAACTCAACTGGTTGGTGGTATAATGTTTAGACTTAAGTCCTAAATATTATGAGTTCGAACCCTTGAGACAACAAAATGAGAGTTCTGTTTGAAAAAAGTAAAGTTATAAATAACAGGTAGTTGCTTATGACTTATGTCAATATTTATGATTAAATTTGTCCCAACACCAACTTATCTATCAAAACGCTAGTTCTTTCTGTCCTCTTTCCAAACCCATCAACCTCTAGTCCTCTTTCTAACAAACCCCTCTATTCTTATCTTTTGATTTGTGCAACCTCGATCTCCTCCTAATTTTTTCCTCAAGTTCTTACTCAATTTGGTAAAAGTCAAACTCCTAATTCCTTAATTAAAATTGAAGATGCCTAGAGCAAAAATAGTTAGAGTTTCTTCATCAGAAGAAAATAGATATCAATTTATTTTATCTTTTGCAATTTTTTTGTTTTCTTTGAATATTTTTCGTTAAAGGCTGTATTCTGATATAATCAGTTGTAATTGGCTTAAATAGGCATACAAAATTTATATATTGGTGGTAGAAATGAATGTGGAAATGGACGCGGTATGCTGTATGGTTGAAGTATAAGAAGTCAAAGTTTAGTGAAGGTAGGAAGAAGACAAGACAAGTGAATTTTGTATGTAAGGAAATTTGACCGTTTTGTAAGGAAATTAATACGAAAACATTAATGGATTTTCCTTCCTTATTTTGTAAGGAAATTTGACCATTTCCTTCCTCAAACGTTTCCTTCCTCATTTTGTGGTCAATAGAATCTAAAGGGTTTTCTATTAATATGCTAATCAATAAAACGGTTATAATATAGAGCGTTAATTTCTCTCATCTTGATCTTCATGGACGATCAATACTAAGTCTACAAATCTAGAAATTTGGTCCTCTCTTTATCTATAAATATTAACCTTTGCCTATCACAAAGGATACATAAAAACACATAAAGAAATATATAGGAAAAGAGAGAGAAACTAGTTTCTTTCTCCATTGAAACAGCTATCGACAACAACCATTGCTGATTCATATACAAGATGTCTGGAGGTATGTTTTATTGATTCATTACATATGTGATAATCATGTAATTCTAGATCTTAGGGTTTATGTTATTTGCAAGATATAGATTACATATGGTATCAGAGCAAGGTTTTAGAATTCATGATTATCCATCAATATATATAAAACGAAACTAGCATAGATCTATGATATGATGTTTGTAATTTCACTATGATAATGATGATGATTATTAGTGTTAATATGATTCAAGTTTAATATTCATATTATTTAATTTGCTATAGTAATTATGATTATCAATATTATTCTATTTACTGTATGCTTAGATCTGGATCTGAAAAGTTTATATTTCCGTAAAAGTTAATTTTTCTACTTTAATGTTTGACCTACTGTATAATATGGAACAACTTACTGTATGCAAATACTTTTCAGAAAGTATACATATTGGAAACAATTGTTTTCTAGTTTGATATTAAATTCATGATCTGGAACTTGAAAGATAATTATTTATATATGATTTGCAAAATAATTATTTATATGTTAAATTCATGTATGGAATTTACTTGGAGTTACTAGACATTTATTATCCTTGCTGTGGATTACTTGAAAGAATGACAAATGTTTATGCGGAAAAAAAATCAAAGGAGGTGACCACCTGGTTCGATCCGGTTTCCCTCTTTTCTCTCTTGTTTTAGTTTTCGCTTCTGCGCTTAATTTCCTTGTTTTATCTGGTCTGATGCATGCAGTCCCGTCCACATGTGGCTGCTGCTTGCACAATAATGCATGAAACATTAACGTTTATCATTCTTCCACGAGTATGGTTCTACTACCTACCCACAGGAGGCGCTAAACCTAACCTCTTACTATAAGATGTGTTTTATTCTAATAAAGAAACCTACATTTCTTTTATATCTGCAGTTGCAATGCCCTCAAATCTAAATTTGCATGATACGTCTATCATTAGACTCAATAGAACCAACTACTCAGAATGGAGAGAGCAAGTTGAGTTTTCTTTGGGCGTATTTGAACTTGACATGGCTCTCCTTAAGGAAAAGCCAGCCCCACTTACTGACACAAGTACGTCTGAGGAAAACAAACTCCATGATGATTGAGAATGATCTAATAGGCTTGGCATTATGTTTATGAGAATGGTGATTGATACCAACATCAAAACCTCCCTACCCAAAACAGAAAGCACAAAAGAATATTTGCAATCTCTTGAAAATCGGTTCAAGACTGCAGACAAATCAGTTCAAGACTGCAGACAAATCGGTTCAAGACTGCATCATAGGCTCCATGAGTCCTATTTGCGATAGGAGAACTACGTTATCTTGATTCTGTATCTAATTGGGTACCCAATAAGATAGGGGTACGTAGGCAGTCACAAGTGGTAGTGATGCAGCCCCTAAAATAATGTAACCCTTTCATGTTTATCTGTTATTGGCTATTGTTTATCTGTCATTGTATTTGGTATATATTAAAGCACACTTTATAGAATTAATAAATAAATTAATTACTCTGATAAGTTGTATAATTGAAATTATATCCTATGCATTTAGTCATAATAAATATCTATAAATATGGTGTATTAAGTTAGTAGTTTTTATTAGTAGTTTTAGAACGGATGGATTTTTCAAAAAATTTAACAGGTCCGAAATTCCAGGTCGTCACACGTGGTATCAGAGCTTAGGTTAGGTGTCTAAGCAAAATTCATCTAGGGTTAGTAAATCAACCTAGGAATTTTAAAAATGAAACTACCTTAATTTGATAAATAAAGTGGATAGGATAAGGCACCGTACCTTCGACCGGGGTTATGGGTGATATTACTATTTTTGGTGTGCTTAACTTTTGTTAATTGTTGTTTTTTTCGTTATATTCTTTTTCTTTCTTGTAATTTCGAGGACAAAATTCTTTTAAGTAGGGGAGAATGTAACGACCCAGAATTTGACCACTTTAAAATATAATATTTAAAGTGATTTTAAATGTAAAATATGTAAGGTTATATGATTCAAACAAAATTAGATAGGATTTGAAAAGAGAAATATACATAAAAATAGTAACATTTGTCTATATCGACAAAAGTGACAAAATGCTAATTTCAAAAAAGTATGTACCAATGGTTAAATAAATTATTTTAATTAATTTATGAGTGTTTATATTTTTAAATAGCAATATACAAATTTATTTTTAAATTTGGTTTACATAAATAATTAGTTTAACTAAAACGTCAAAATATGACCGTAAAACATTTTGTCGAAAATCAACGTTTTGTCGATTAAAAGTTGTCGCAACGTTGTCGCACCTTTATTTTCTTATATAGGAACATATACTCAAATAGTGTAAATATTAATTAATTCAATAAACATTTTTACTTTTACTAAATAAGATTAGAAAACTTGTAGAAGTCATTAGTAAAAGTAAGTAAGAATTAACAAAAGTAAGAAAAAGTAAACAACAAATCACATCAAATCAAAACCAACATAATTATGATATTCTTTACTTAATCTTTAAGTGACTAAGACACAAAGTAAGAAGAGATAGATGATGTTAAGTATCGAAAAAAGTGGATGTTGATTTAGATTGGAGTAAGGATAGTTTGGTAATTTGGTAAGAGGTTATTTTCGTAAATTACCACTTCTTTCTTTTTCTGTAAATACTCATCTTCTTCACTTTCATTCACATTTTTTTCTTCTTCTTTTCTCAAGCCCATCTTCTTCCTCTCCTCTTTAATGGCTTCCATGCCATATAAAAAATAAGAAATAAATAATGTTAAAATATTTATAAAATATTCAAAAGAAATCAATGTTTATTTTCTTCAAAACAAACTCTTTTTTCTCTCCACATTTTACCTCTTTTTATCTCGGCCATAACTTCTTCAAAAACGAACCAAAATATAAATTGTTTTTTTGAAATCATGTATTTTTCCAGTGGGTACAACTTTCATATTGACCACTTTGTCTCATTCTAAAGGTAACCATTTTAAAAACCCACTTCTTTTCAATGCAATTTCTGGCCCAGTTTTTAAGCCAGAAAATAGGTCATTTTTTTTTATCATAACTTGATCATCAATGATCCTAATTAAGAAATTATTTTTTTCAAACCATATGAAATTCCAGTGGCTACAAGATTTTTGTTGATCACTCTTTCCAGTTTTGAGGTTTGCTATAACTGAAACTCAATTCTTTGAAGTACATTTTCGGGCTTCATTTTTGTCAATCCGACAATATCTCTTCTTCATTCTATCATATCTCCCTCAAAACCACTTAGACTAAAATGATTCTTTTTTTTAATTTAAGAGAAAAGAATTTTCAACAATTTTTCAGTTAACATGTTTTCAAATATTGAGAGTAAGAGAGTCAAAAACAAGAGAGAAGATGACCTATTTTTCGGGTCTAAATTTGAGAATTCAAGTTCAAAGCTCCACCACTTCTTCTCTATACTTACGGCCAACTTCCATCTCAAGCCTTGGCCAAACACTAGGAAGGAAGAATTCGAGCTTATATTCATTTGGTTGGAAAGCATGGTAGGAAGTATGCATTAGATCTTAAGTTCCTTTCCTTAAAGTTTGACGAAGTGGAATCCAAAGTAAGTTATTTCTTATTTTAAGTTCATTAAAACCATTGCTAAGTTGAAAGAACTTTAAGTGTTAAGTGTTGTTTGAAAACCCTAATTGAATGTTTGTTTACTTTGTTTTCTAAAACAATGGTTTGATTTCCTTGCTCGATATTATGTTTGGATGGTTAATTAAGTATTTTAACATTTAGAAGTTAAATACTTAATGGGGTATGTGGAAACGACTAGTACACGTGTTTTGTTTGTGAGATCCAAGGAGACTTGGACGACGGACGGAACAGGTCGAAGGGAAAGCCCGATGCTCCAAAATAAATATCAAACCATTTTATCCCAAGATAAAATAAAGTGTTATAAGTATTTGATAGATTGAAGCATTGATTATCATTTATTGTTGTGTTTACTTTGTTAATTGATTGTTTGGTTGTTTATATTGCGCTCGATCAGTTTATGAGCATTAATTATCATTTACTGATTGTTGACTTTGCTCGACTAGTTTATGAGCAATTAATATTCCATATCCATGGAATGGGTAGAAAATAATTGTAGGCTAACACCTTGTGATTTATTTCACGATTCGACTATAAGGTGTTTAGTGGTAATAATTGGTTCACTCCAATTTAAAGGATTGTTTTTGAAAATTGGTTTTCAAGTTGAAATGTTATGAAATATTTTCTCTTTAAAAGAAATAGAAATTTTTGGTAATGAATATTTTGAAGTAATATTATATAAAAGATTATATAAGAATGGTTTTTATAAAAATGTTTTATAAAACGGAAAGAATTTCGAGGACTAAACACGATGGCTTTAAGATGATTTTTGAACAGATTTGAAAAATGAAATTTATTATAGATTTGAAAGTACAGGTGAATATTAGTGTGAAATGATTTATCGCTTCGGGACATAAAATGATTTGTTATGTTACCAATGATTCGGGTAACCCATAACTAAATAGTGGGCATATGTTTTTGGTATAGTCCGCTCTTGGAATAGAGGGATATACTTATTTATCAATTGTATTAAGGCTGGGACCCAGTTGCCGTGTTATTGGGAGAAAACTCCCGATCTGGTTGCATATGGTTTGATATGTTTTTATTACAGTATTTGGAATTTCCAAATAAACTTTTCAAAAGTGATTTGATTTAAGATCTCAAAGTAAAGTATAATTTGAATATAAAATATATATATATATATATATTTCAAAAATTTTGAAATAAGAATTTGAGAATAAAGTCCAAAGAGATAATTTCCATAATGGTAATTAGATTTGAAAATCTAAATTTAAAGATTAAGCATAAGTGGTTAGTTTTGGGAATTTTATTTTGTTTGTTGCATCGTAGGCTCCATTTGTCCTATTTGCGATAGGAGAACTACGTTGGCTTGATCTTATATCTAATTGGGCACCCAATTAGATAGGGGTACGTAGGCAGTCACAAGTGGTAGTGATGCAGCCCCTAAAATAATATAACCCTTTCATGTTTATATGTTATTGGCTGTTGTTTATCTGTCATTGTATTTGGTATATATTAAAGCACACTTTATAGAATTAATAAATAAATTAATTACTCTGATAAGTTGTATAATTGAAATTATATCCTATGCATTTAGTCATAATGAATATCTATCAAATATGGTGTATTAAGTTAGTAGTTTTTGTTAGTTGTTTTAGAACGGATGGATTTTTCAAAAAATTTAACAGGTCCGAAATTCCAGGTCGTCACACGTGGTATCAGAGCTTAGGTTAGGTGTCTAAGAAAAATTCATCTAGGGTTAGTAAATCAACCTAGGAATTTTAAAAATGAAACTACCTTAATTTGATAAATAAAGTGGATAGGATAAGGCACCGTACCTTCGACCGGGGTTAAGGGTGACATTACTATTTTTGGTGTGCTTAACTTTTGTTAATTGTTGTTTTTTTCGTTATATTCTTTTTCTTTCTTGTAATTTAGAGGACGAAATCTTTTAAGTATTTGAGAACGTAACGAACCCGAGTTTGACTACTTTAAAATATAATACTTAAAGTGGTTTTAAATGTAAAATATGTAAGGTTATATGATTCAAACAAAATTAGATAGGATTTGAAAAGAGAAATATACATAAAAATAGTAACATTTGTCTATATCGACAAAAATGACAAAATGCTGATTTCAGAAAAGTTTGTATCAATTGATAAATAAACTATTTTAATTAATTTATGAGTGTTTATATTTTTGAATAGCATTATACAAATTTATTTTCAAATTTGGTTTACATAAATAATTAGTTTGACTAAAACGTCAAAATATGACCGTAAAACATTTTTTCGAAAATCAACGTTTTGTCGGTTAAAAGTTGTCGCAACGTTGTCACACCTTTATTTTCTTGTGTAGAAACATATACTCAAATAGTGTAAATATCAATTAATTCAATAAACATGTTTACTTTCACTAAATCAGATTAGAAAACTTCTAGAAGTCATTAGTAAAAGTAAGTAAGAATTAACAAAAATAAGAAAAAGTAAACATCAAATCATATCTAATCAAAACCAACATAATTATGGTGTTCTTTACTTAATCTTTAAGTGACTAAGACATAAAGTAAGAAGTGATAGATGATGTTAAGTATTGAAAAAAGTGGATGTTGCTTTAGGTTGAAGTAAGGATAGTTTGGTAAAAGGTTATTTTGGTAAATTACCACTTCTTTCTTTTTCTATAAATACTCATCTTCTTCACTTTCATTCACATTTTTTTCTTCTTCTTTTCTCAAGCTCATCTTCTTCCTCTCATCTTTAATGGCTTCCATGCCATATAAAAAATTAGAAATAAATAATGTTAAAATATTTACAAAATATTCAAAAGAAATCAATGTTTATTTTCTTCAAAACAAACTCTTTTCTCTCTCCACATTTTACCTCTTTTTATCTCGGCCATAACTTCTTCAACAGAGAACCAAAATATAAAATTCTTTTATTCAAATCACATATTTTTCCAGTGGGTACAACTTTCATGTTGACCACTTTGTCTCATTCTAAAGGTAACCATGTTAAAAACCCACTTCTTTTCAATACAATTTCTGGCCCAGTTTTTAAGCCAGAAAATAGGTCATTTTTTTTGATCAAAACTTGATCATCAATGATCCTAATTAAGAAATTATTTTCTTTAAACCATATGAAATTCCAGTGCTACAACATTTTTGTTGATCACACTTTCCAGTTTTGAGATTCGCTATAGCTGAAACTCAATTCTTTGAAGTACATTTTCGGGCTTCATTTTTGTCAATCCGACAATATCTCTTCTTCATTCTATCATATCTCCCTCAAAACCACTTAGATTAAAATGATTCTTTTTTTTAAATTTTAGAAAAAGAATTTTCAACAATTTTTCAGTTAACATGTTTTTCAAATATTGAGAGTAAGAGAGTCAAAAACAAGAGAGAAGATGACCTATTTTTTGGGTCTAAATTTGAGAATTCAAGTTCAAAGCTCCACCACTTCTTCTCTATACTTACGGTCAACTTCCATCTCAAGCCTTGGCCAAACACTTGGAAGGAAGAATTCGAGCTTATATTCATTATGTTGGGAAGCATGGTAGGAAGTATGCGTTAGATCTTAAGTTCCTTTCCTTAAAGTTTGACGAAGTGGAATCCAAAGTAAGTTATTTCTTATTTTAAGTTCATTAAAACCATTGCTAAGTTGAAAGAACTTTAAGTGTTAAGTGTTGTTTGAAAACCCTTATTGAATGTTTGTTTACTTTGTTTTCTAAAACAATGGTTTGATTTCCTTGCTCGATATTATGTTTGGATGGTTAATTAAGTATTTTAAAATTTAGAAGTTAAATACTTAATGGGGTATGTGGAAACGACTGGTACACGTGTTTTGTCTGTGAGATCCAAGGAGACTTGGACGGAACAGGTCAAAGGGAAAGCCCGGATGCTCCAAAATAAATATCAAACCATTTTAACCCAAGATAAAATAAAGTGTTATAAGTATTTGATAGATTGAAGCATTGATTATCATTTATTGTTGTGTTTACTTTGTTAATTGATTATTTGGTTGTTTAGATTACGCTCGACCAGTTTATGAGCATTAATTATCATTTACTCATTGTTGACTTTGCTCGACTAGTTTATGAGCAATTAATATTCCATATCCATGTAATGGGTAGAAAATAATTGTAGGCTAACACCTTGTGATTTATTTCACGATTCGACTATAAGGTGTTTAGTGGTAATAATTGGTTCACTTCAATTTAAAGGACTGTTTTTGAAAATTGGTTTTCAAGTTGAAATGTTATGAAATATTTTCCCTTTAAAAGAAATAGAAATTTTTGGTAATGAATATTTTGAAGTAATATTATATAAAAGTGATTTATATAAGAATGGTTTTTATAAAAATGTTTTATAAAACGGAAAGAATTTCGAGGACTAAACCCGATGGTTTTAAGATGATTTTTGAACAGATTTGGAAAATTGAATTTGTTATAGATTTGAAAGTACATGTGAATATTAGTGTGAAATGATTTATCGCTTCGGGATATAAAATGATTTGTTATGTTACCAATGATTCGAGTAACCCGTAACTAAATAGTGGGCATATGTTTTTGGTATAGTCCGCTCTTCGAATAGAGGGATATACTTATTTATCGATTGTGTTAAGGCTGGAACCCAGTTGCCTTGTTATTGGAAGAAACCTCCCGGTCTGGTTGCATATGGTTGATATGTTTTTATTATAGTATTTGGGATTTCCACTTTTCAAAAGTGATTTGATTTAAGATCTCGAAGTAAAGTATAATTTGAATATAAAATATATATATATATATATATATATATATATCAAAAGTTTTGAAATAAGAATTTGAGAATAAAGTCCAAAGAGATAATTTCCGTAAAGGTAATTAGATTTAAAAATCTAAATTTAAAGATTAAGCATAAGAGGGTAGTTTTGGGAATTTCATATTGTTTGTTGCATCGTAGGCTCCATGAGTCCTATTTGCGATAGGAGAACTACGTTATCTTGATCCTATATCTAATTGGGTACCAAATTAGATAGGGGTACGTAGGCAGTCACAAGTGGTAGTGATGCAGCCCCTAAAATAATATAACCCTTTCATGTTTATATGTTATTGGCTGTTGTTTATCTGTCATTATATTTGGTATATATTAAAGCACACTTTATAGAATTAATAAATTAATTAATTACTCTGATAAGTTCTATAATTGAAATTATATCTTATGCATTTAGTCATAATGAATATATATCAAATATGGTGTATTAAGTTAGTAGTTTTTATTATTAGTTTTAGAACGGATGGATTTTTCGAAAATTTTAACTGGTCCGAAATTCCAGGTCGTCACATACATGGACGAATATATCATTTGAACCCATATTTATGTGCCATAGGTACATAACATTTAAACCTATTTCGTAGTTCAATTCAAATAATCCAAATGACAATTTATAGGATGTCTAATAATAAATAGGGTAATAACAAGGGATATGTCCAATTAAATAAATAACCATACATCCAACGTATCAATCAATGGGAATCCAATTGCAATCACCATCCAAATCAACCAATATATCACAACAGTTACTAGTTATCAATTGTTTGGTGTTTAACTAGCA
Source organism: Allium cepa (assembly GCA_030765085.1). Taxonomy (NCBI): domain Eukaryota; kingdom Viridiplantae; phylum Streptophyta; class Magnoliopsida; order Asparagales; family Amaryllidaceae; genus Allium; species Allium cepa. The sequence continues at coordinate 213,865,968 of CM060934.1, forward strand.
ATTAAATTCCAATGTCAATTCAATATAAAATTCAAATTCAATTTAATGACAATTTTAATTATCAAACAGCAATCGCTAAAATCTTATCACTTCATGATTTTAATTCAACTACATCAGAAAATTTAGTTGCGTGAATGAGTTTAATCACTCACAGTTGATTTAAGCCCATTAAAAATCCAACAAAAGCCGAAAATCTCAACAGTCTTCAAATTCAACCAAATTGGTTTCATGTTTCCAGAATTTCAATATGAATTCAATGGAAGAAACCGCACATCAATAAGGAGTTCGTATGCAAAAGTTATTAACATTAGAAGTTTTGAAATTGAAAATAAATTAAATAAACAAGGGTAAAATAATAATTAGCTTATCTTTTTCACAACCTTAGCAACGAACAACAACCCAACTACTGCCTGGTTTGCTCTACGAACGTCGCTGCTATACGACCACTGAACCTAGATCTGATCTCGCCTCTGCCTGCTGCATCAACCATGTCCATGCGGCATCCTACCGTCGCCAAAAAATGCCCTTAGAACCCCACGACTATCACTACTCTCGGCCTCAATTCTGACGATCTCGAGCATCGATATCATGATCGGACACCATGGATTGAAGCTGCTCCTACTATACATGCTAGTGCCTTCCGGTCGTCGATTGGATAAAGACCTACCCGTTGAATTAAACATGTCGATGAACGGTTGAGAATGATTCGCTGATTTATGGATAAATGAAGCCTCCAATTGAAAAACGAATTTCAGATGCCGATTCCATTCATCGAGAGCTTCACAGTGATATAAATTTGATAGGGGTTTGAGCTGTCTTAATTTTTGCAAAAGATTTGAAATTGGAAATTTGGGGTTTTAGGATATTCAGCATTGGAAAGAAACAATTTAAAACTAAAAGTACGCATAGAAAAATAGAAAAAAAAGATATGGTGGCTGCTAGGGTTTTAGAACAATCTATTTATGTGGACCAGAGAAAAGCAGATTTGGGCCAAATCATTACAAGATCCAAAAACCCGTTTCATTCCCGAAACAAAAATAGGTCATCCTATATATCGAAACGTAGGATTTTAATATTCCTAAACTCAATGAAACTAATTTCAAACCCTAATTCTATTGTATATAGAAGTTGGCTTTAAAATCAAATTATACTTTTTATTATACGTTAATTAAAACGAATTATTATTGAACGGATTTAATCACTTTCAAATTCTAAATTAAATGTTTTCTATCATCATTCTTGATTAAACATGAACTAATAATGTTTTAAAATTAAATCTCAATGTTAAATCCAAGATTTAAATATTAAATTAATTCCAACATTTAATTATAACAGTAATGAAATCCTAGTTTATTATATTTTAAATTTCAAACAAATTATTTTATTTTGACATAAATGTTTTTTATATTAAATCAAAAAATATCTTGTTTGTTTTATTTAACATAAATTTCCATTTATTATACTCGTACTTTGCAATTAACATCTTCTCTCATATTAACTGTAATATTTCAATTACATTAAATTCCATTTATTTCAAAATTAATTTCAAAACGGATTAAATAATGAGATGAAAAATAAAATAATTGTTATACATTAGCAATCAAATATCTATGGATTTATTATTTACAAACACATGTTATAAATTTATTTATCAAATAATTGATTTCTTATTCTATGCTAAAACCAATTTCAATAACATAGGATTTCTCCTTTACTGCATCATTTATTTTATTATTTATTAAACTTTAAAATTATATCCAAATTAAACTTTACAATTATATTCCATTTAGAGATAAACATTCATTTTATCCTTTACCACATTAACATTTGTTATTTCAAATCTTATTGTTAATATGCAATCCAACATTTTCTCACATTCAATTGATATGGGTTATCATCTTTTAACTTATTGAAATTTGTTATTTACGAATTTTAACTTAGATTATAACATACATCAAATAACATTTCCACTAATAAATCGTAAAATATTTATTTATAATCATTTTTATTTAACAATGATATTAAATTTAATCTTACTAAATGATTGAAAATACGGTCGTTACAATGTGGCCATTTACTACCCGGATAGAGTGATGAGACAATTTGAACTTCATCGGCATATACCAAATGCAGTCCAACAAGTTTTCCCACATGGTTGGAACAGAGATTTGTATAACACTTACGTAGCAAGATGGGATCACGGGTTGGATCATGTTCAAGTTGAACGTGTACCAAGAGTCAACATCGAACTATTACTACACTTTGTATTGGCATATAACGCGATGATTTGTTCTTAAGGAATCATTTACCAGGTTACCTAGATATACTCCACGGGACCAATGGAACATGACTTAGTACGTGTAAATAAGTTTTCATCTCTTAACTCATTCAACTAGCTTTACTTACTTACGCCAATACTTCTTTTGTTATAAATTCAAGGGCTGCACCTCATTTCAAATGAAGTTGGTGATGTTCTTGCAGATTCTAGAGATGAAGATCGAGAAAAAGGTAAGTGTTTCAACATCAAAGAAATTATTAAGTCGCTTCTTGGTAGGCACAAGCTTGAATGACCATTGCCATATGTGCCTTGTCCACCAGAGGCTTTTGCTCGTACATGCCAACTGATGTGCATGCAAATGTACATATTTTTACTTACATATTTAGTTTATTTTATTTAAATAAATGTCATAATTGGGTGTTTTTACATGTTTTTACTAAAATCCAAATATCATCATATCCTCATTCATTCATCTTCATTTAGAAGCAAAATGGTAATTTTGTGCTTGTATTAATTTTAAGAATATTTATTTGCACAATTTAGTTTTATTTGTAGGAAAATGGAAGAAGTCTTCATGTATTCATGCATGCACAAGTGAAGGAAGACAAATGAAGATGGAAATAAATCAATTCATGCAACATGGAGGACCCCACCTTTCCACTTACTATGATCTAAAATTAGAAGCTAATACACATGTTAGTGGAGATTAAAAGCACATGCACACTTAATGGAGGATTAATTATATACTAATAATAACTTGGTGGCCACACTTTCTAAGGGACATTTTGGGTAGCACTCTAAAATATGGATTAGGGTTTTAGGCATGTATAAATACCTCTTATGTTTCATGTAATAAAGCTCTTACTACCTTTTAATTAGTTTAGCAGTAGCCGCAAATGTAACATAAACTTCTTTCTTTAATGGCTTCTTAGCCTTTTCTTATGCCATTTATTTTTATGCAATTTTAATACATGTTCTTTTCTTATTTGTTTCTTTTATGTTGGTAGCGTGGATCTCTTTATTTTATGCAAGTGGATTAGCTTTTAGTTTATTTTAATTAGCGCTATTTTTCCACTTGTTTATGTTTATGTTGCAATCTACATTTTTTGAAATGATAACAAATCTGAAAAGCTAGACCCCTTTAATTTAGCAGTATTGAAGTTCTCTTGATCATGTAGATTCAACATGTTTGCTAATATTTGATCTCTCTTTATGCTTCATGGAATTTTTGATGTGGTAAAATTTTGTTGTTTAAATTTTGAATTTGATAGTTTATGTTGTTGACACCAAATATGCTATGCTTAAATAAACATAAACACACAAATTACATCTTTATCTACATATGATTTTGGTAATGAAGTTGATTTTAGAATCAAAATTTGATGGTATATACTACTAATCAATAGTAAATAGATCATGCTTTGAATATGTTTTAGTTTTAATTTCATTATTATTCTCATGAGAGTTAATAAGTGGTTTGGATGGTGTGCTAAAGTTTGATTGTTTATGTTGGACTAATTAATAGCACAAATAGACCATACTTATGATAAACACATCAACTAAATTCACAAATGACCAAAAAGAGATATCATAATTTCATTATGCTGATTTATGTGATCATGAAAAGGGAATTACCTCTAAATTGCCTTATACTTTCATATTTTTTTTCATCTTTTTTTTGTTAGTTTTTTTTAATATTTTTAGCTTAAAACAACTTCTAACTTTGGGTTAATTTAATTGAGTGGAATTTAAAATCACTTCAATTCCCTACGGATCGACCAATACTTTCCACGTACTAAAATTGTACGCCATGTGCTTACACTTATTTTTATTAGTATATTTTTTTGGCGATTTTCTAACAGATAGAAAAATAGTCGACTCAACAAGTTTTTGACGCCATTGCCAGGGAAATCGATTTGATTTTAATTTTCACTCTTCGAATTGTTTTTTGTTTGATTTTTATATGTTTTCATTTTGTGTGTTAATTTGCATTTAAAAAAAACAATTTGCTGCGTGTTTTTGTGATTTTTGTTTGCATTTTGATTGTGTGCTTATTGTTTTGCTTTTTGCATTTCTATTTTTTTTAAAACATACATAATTTCAAAACAATTTTTTTTTTGTTTATTTTCATTTGCATTTACAATTTCTGCTTTGATTTTACATTTACAAACAGTTCTGTTTTACTATTACATTACCAAAACATGCCTTGTCACTTGCTGCCTTCACTTCCTCCATCCCCATTGCCTTCCTCTGGCACTACCGCATTTCGTTACTACAACACATCATCAACATCTCTGATCCACACCCCTGTCACAAAAACTTCCCAGTCATCAACAAACTTCCCAATCATCAACAACTTGCTTATCACTGCTTACAAACAGTCTCTGCCATTCATTTCTCACATACTCTGTGCACATCAGTTGCATAACTGACCTCCGAACCACACCGCTTCAAAAACTCAACCACTCCTACAATTCATTGCTGCTGTATCCTCAGCCACAAACACTTCAAAACCAACTGCTTTAAACAAACTATCGATCATACCCCCTTCTTCCTGCACATCATCAAACCATCATCTCTACTACTAATAAAGAAAATTCGTTGAATTAATTTACTCGGCGTCTTTTTGAAATTCTGAAAATGCCCTTGCATTTCGTTTACAATAATATAAATAGCCCATGTGCGAAACACGTGCCAATTCTAGTACCACATAAAACCAACACTCAATTGCTACCACCACTACTTCGCTGTAGCAAACAAGCCTCTGTCCATTCCCTTGTACTGTGCATCTTCACAGTCCACTACACCTTCCTGCACACTTCACTATGCTCGTTGTCGTAATCACCGTTATCCCCTTGCCTACATCCCCATTAACTCACTTCCTCCTCCAGTAATTACACCACGCCATCACCACTCCCCTATTGCCACTGTACCACTATGCATAAACTTCTACCTCTGCTGTTACCATACCCTTACTGACGTAGCGGATATAACAGAAATGGAAACAACGTAGAAAGTAGAAATCGATGGATTGAAAATACTGAAATGCCCAAATTCGTTGATCACAAAGATACCGAATTCTAGCTATCTTCGACACGTTGTTCGCGCACGATACCGTGAGAGAAGATCTACAATTCTTCGAACGTTGATCAAGCGCACTTGATACCGTGAATTGGCTTCAACAGTCGTTGATTCGAGCGCACTCGAATAACCGAAAGTGGAGATAGGAGATAACACTCAACTACCAATTTCAATGGAGGCACAAAGCACTCAAACAAAGTTTATTCAAATTCCAAAAAAAAACAATTCAAATGTTACAACTCACCCACTATTTATAGCATTTACAACACCCAGATCACTAGGTCGTTAACGCGACCTACGACCTAACTTAGGTCGTTGGCGACCTAACTGTATACGCGACCCACGGCCTAGACTTATTACATCACAAACGACCCAACAACAGCACCAACAACTCACGACCTAAGTGCAAACGAGTTAACAAGCAATAATTACAACACACGTCATAACCATATATACATCATACAACACAGAAAATATAAACGACCTAGGACATCAGCGACCTAATAAATAGCGGCCTGAGATAGCGGCATTAGTGGATCTTCAGTAGCGACCTAAGTATGAACTCCTTAACGGCTTATAGCATGCGGCATAGTGTAGAATGACTTAACAAATCATTACAATACAACGACTTACGACCTAAGAACATAGCGACCAACCCAATCTTCATTGCGGTTTAAGGAAATAGCTTCTCTTCAGTGAGCAATCTAAGAGATGGAGCGACCTAGAACATAACTCGTTGTTCTATAGCTCGCTAGGTCGTAGCTTGGTTAGGTCGAAGCTGGGTTATGTCGTAATGACCTAAGGAAAGGTGGGTAATATGAGTTAGCACTGTTACTTCCTCCTCTCCTATCTCATTATCCCGTAACTGGTTAGGTCGCACGTGACTTATTAGTTCATTAGGTCGCTCGCGACCTAAGACTACATCAGGCTGGGCTGCATCATCCTCCTCCGGTTGGAAAAAATTCGTCCTCGAATTTAAAAGTTCTTTTCCATTGGATTGTTCATCTCCATAATAAGGTATAAGATGTTTAACATTAAACACGTCAGAAGTGTACACATCCTCCGGCAGCTTCAACCTATAAGCGTTTTCATTGATCCGTTTTACAATCTTTACAGGACCAATCTTTCGAGCTTTAAGTTTATTATATGCTCCCACTGGAAAATGATCCTTCGTTAGTACAACATATACTAAATCTCCTTCATTAAATTCAGCAATTCTTCGCTTCAGATCCACAGATCGTTTATACTTCTCATTCGTCTTCTCCAATCGTTCCTGAACGATTCTATGGCATTCTGTCAACCCATCAACGAAATCAGCAGCCTGCTTAATTGTCCCCTTCGGTTGTGGCACTATCGTTAAATCCAACGACCCCTTTAGCAAGCTTGAATATAAAATCTGAAATGGACTGAAACCTGTACTTCGGTTAACTGCGTGGTTGTGTGCGAACTCAGCTTGACACAACTTCAAATTCCAAGTCTTCAAATTACCATCCACGAGGCATCGCAATAGATTACCTAGGGATCTATTCACAACTTCAGCTTGTCCATCCGTTTGTGGATGATAAGCACTACTAAATTTCAACTTAGTTCCAACCATTTTCTAAAGACTCATCCAGAAATGGCTCAGAAATCGAGTATCTCTATCTGAAAAAGTAGATTCTGGTAAACCATGAAAGCGATAGATCTCTCTAAAGAACAACTGTGCCATATGGACTGCATCTGCCGTCTTTTTACAAGCAACAAAATGTACCATCTTCGAGAAACGGTCCACCACAACATATATAGAGTCATTTCCCCGTTGGGTCCTCGGCAAGCCCAACACAAAATCCATGCTTACATCAACCCACGGTTTTGTAGGAACAGGTAAAGGCATATACAATCCCGCATTTGTAGCTGTCTCTTTCGAAACTTGACAAACATGACATCTACGCACAAACTTTTCAACTTCCCGCTTCATCAAGGGCCAATAATAAGACTGAGAAATCAACTGCAATGTGCGATCCCATCCAACATGACCTTCTTCATGCAACTCTTTTACAATTTTCATTCTCAAGCTGCAATCTGGTACGCATAATCGATTTCCCTTGAGTAAGAATCCATCTACCAACACAAACTCATCAGTACTCCCATCCTTGACTTTCTCTACAAACTTCGTAAAGTAAGGATCTTCTTCAAACAACTCTGGCAATAGTTCAAATCCTGTCACTTCAACCTTCATCGTCATCAACAAATGATTCCTCCTGCTCAAGGCATCATCTACACGATGCATCACCCCTGATTTGTGCTTTACAACAAAAGTAAACTGCTGTAGATACGCGACCCATGAAGCGTGCCTAGCTGAAATTTTGTCCTGCCCTTGCAAATGTTTCAAAGCTTCATGATCCGTATAAAGAACAAACTTCTTCTGAAATAGATAATGTCTCCAGTGTTTCATGGCTTGCACAATAGCATAAAATTCTACATCATAAGTGTTATATCTCAGCTTAGCTCCGAACAACTTCTCACTGAAATAAGAAACTGGTCTTCGATTCTGACTCATTACTCCACCAATCCCAACCTTCGATGTATCAGTATGTAACTCAAACAACAACTGAAAATCCGGCAATACTAGAATTGGTGATGTCGTCAAAAGTGTCTTGATCTTCTCAAAAGCTAACTCTGCTTCCTCCATCCACACGAACTTCTTTCCTTTCATACAATCGGTTACAGGTGCCATCACACTGCTAAAATGTGGAATGAATCTTCGATAAAAAGATACCAACCCATGAAAGCTCCTCACTTCAGTAATTGTCTTGGGTTGTGGCTAACTCCTGACAACTTCCACTTTACTCTCATCCACTTGAATACCCTCCTTCGACAGAATATATCCCAGAAAAAAACACTGTGTGTCATAAACACGCACTTCTTTGCTGCTGCATAGAATTGCTTCTGTCGTAGAATCAACAGCACTGCTCGCAAATGCTGAATATGCTCTTCCATACTCCCACTATAGATCAAAATATCATCGAAGTAAACTACTACGAACTTCCCAACAAATGGTCTGAAAATCTGGTTCATTACTCTCATAAAAGTACTATGAGCATTTGACAAGCCAAACGGCATCACCAGCCATTCATATAGACCTTCCCTAGTTTTAAAAGCAGTCTTCCACTCATCATCCAGTCTAATACGAATCTGATGGTATCCACTCTTCAAGTCAATCTTTGAGAACACAACAGCCCCACTCAACTGATCAATCAAATCATCGAACCTCGGCATGGAAACCTGTATCTCATACTAATCTTGTTTAGAGCCCGACTGTCCGTACACATCCTCCACGTCCCATCCTTCTTCGGTACCAATAAGGCTGGCACTGCACAAGGACTCAAGCTCTCCTGAACACGCCTTTGTTCTAACAACTCTTCCACCTGCCTTCTCAGTTCCTCATGCTCCTTAGGACTCATCCTGTAATGTGGCCTGTGAGGTAATACTGCCCCTGGCACAAGATCAATCTGATGCTGAATATCTATCAATGGTGGTAGATCCTTTGGCAACTCTTCTGGAAACACATCTCTGAATTCTTCTAGTACTGGCTTTACTCCCTCTGGAACTTCAACAGATTCAGTAGCTTCATGTCCAATCAACAAAAACACCTCTGGACTCTCCTCTACTTCTCCAATAAACTCCTTCAAAGTCAACAAAGTCTTCAGCTCCTCAATCTCTTTTGACTTGCTCTCTCCTTGTTGTCTCTTCTTCGGAATTAAAATGATCATGGTACCCTCAAACATAAAGCTGTAACTATTGGTTCGACCATCATGCTGCACTGCTCGGTCATACTGCCATGGTCTTCCCAAAAGCAAGTGACAGACATCCATCTCCACCACATCACACCAGATCTCATCTTTATACTTCTTCTCAATAGAAAATGGAACATGAACTCGCATGTCCACCTTCACCTCTCCTCATTTCCTTAACCACGCCAACTTGTAAGGATTTGGATGCTTCTCCGTCTTCAATTTCAGCTTTCTCACAGCTTCTGTAGAAATGATATTGTCACAACTTCCCGCGTCAATCACAAATTTACAAACCTTCCCCAGTATAGTGCATGTCGACTGAAAGATATTACTCCTCAACCAACTAGCCTCATCCTCTTATTTTGGTGTCAAACAAGACCTCCTCATCATTAGAGTACATCCTTCATCTCCTGATGTGATATCCTGTTCATCCTCCTCAACTGGACTAGAATAACATTCACCAACATCCTCACCTTCCATTTCAGCAATCATAGCTCGTTTCTTCGGTTTCGGACATTCATTACTCTTGTGACCCACTTCCTGGCAATTATAACATTTGAAACTGTTGTTGACCTTTGCCTTTGCAACCTCATTCACAAATGGTTTACTGACAACTTTAGAACTATTGGAACTCCCACTAGCACCCTTGCTCTGAGTATTGGAACTTGAAAACACAACACCTCCTCGTCTTCCCTGCTTCTCCCAAGCCAACGCTTTCTGGTGCGCTTCAGCCACAGATCTTGGATCAAACATATTAACCATATCCTGGATCTGGATCCTCAACCCCCAACAAACCTAGCAGTCAATTGTTCCTCCGTCTCCATAATGTCATTTCGAGCAATCAGTTGGTAAAACTCATCAGCATAATCATTAACCGTTTTCGTCCCCTATCTCAAGTTCTGCAAACATTGATACATAAGAGATTGATAATTATATTGCAAAAATGTAGCTTTCATCAATTTCTTCATCTTCTCCCATGACTCAATCTTTGACTTTTCCATTCTCTCCCTTGTAAGTTTAGTTTGTTGCCACCAAGCCATAGCTCTCCCTCTCAAACGAGTAGCAACTAACTTAACTCTCCGATGTTCAGGAACTTCCTTAAAGTCAAAAATTTCCTCCACATTAGATAACCAATCAAGAAATTCTTCTGCTACCATTCCACACTTGAATTCTGGAATTTCCATCTTCATCCCCGATTCCCATCGACGATCATCTTCAACTTCTCGATATGCAGGTCGTACTTGGTCTCGATCTCGATAATGCACGCTACATCTATCACCATCTTCATCAAATTCAAAAGTATTTCGATATCGATCTCGACCATTTACATCTCTATGATCACGCATATCTCTTCTACTATGTCTTTCATCATCATGATAAGGTTCCGGTTCATACTCCCGTGGAGTTCTTCTCTCTTCATGTCTATACTCATGACGTTCTCTTCTCAATGAAACAGATGATTCTCTTCTTTCTCCGAACGATTGTGGCGACACCCTCCTCGCTTCTGTAACCAATGGCGAAACTCCATTTCCTCCATGGTTCGAGACTGGCGACCTTCTCCTTTGACTCTGATTCTTGTCAATCATCAGTTTCTCTAACTTTCCAATGCCTTCATCAAATTTCTCATTGATACGTTGTTCCATTTGCTTAACTTCTTCTCTTCTATACAACGTTTCAACATTTTAATGGCGGTTAGCTCTTCTCGACGGCATGATTAATCTTCAACAACTTCAACTCGGCTTTAATCAATTTCAACAAAGTAATGCACGGCTCAAACTCCAAACTGATTCCAAACAGATGTACAGCTTCAACTTCAAATTGAACTTCAACACTTCAAACTCTTCTCTTTGGCTCCAAGACTCGGCTTAGCTATGATTGGCTAAGTCTAGATCCGATACCAAATTGACGCAGCGGATATAACAGAAATGAAAACAACGTAGAAAGTAGCAATCGATGGATTGAAAATATTGAAATGCCCAAATTCGTTGATCACAAACATACCGAATTCTAGCTATCTTCGACACGTGGATCGCGCACGATACCGTGAGAGAAGATCTACAATTCTTCGAACGTTGATCAAGCGCACTTGATACCGTGAATTGGCTTCAACAGTCGTTGATTCGAGCGCACTCGAATAACCGAAAATGGAGATAGGAGATAACACTCGACTACCAATTTCAATGGAGGCACAAAGCACTCAAACAAAGTTTATTCAAATTCCAAAAAAAACAATTCAAATGTTACAACTCACCCACTATTTATAGCATTTACAACACCCAGATCACTAGGTCGTTAACGCGACCTACGACCTAACTTAGGTCGTTGGCGACCTAACTGTATACACGACCCATGGCCTAGACTTGTTACATCACAAACGACCCAACAACACCACCAACAACTCACGACCTAAGTGCAAACGAGTCAACAAGCAAAAATTACAACACACGTCATAACCATATATTCATCATACAACACAGAAAATATAAACGACCTAGGACATCAGCGACCTAAGAAACAACGGCCTGAGATAGCGGCATTAGTGGATCTTCAGTAGCGACCTAAGTATGAACGCCTTAACGGCTTATAGCATGCGGCATAGTGTAGAACGACTTAACAAATCATTACAATACAACGACTTACGACCTAAGAACATAGCGACCAACCCAATCTTCATTGCGGTTTAAGGAAATAGCTTCTCTTCAGTGAGCGATCTAAGAGATGGAGCGACCTAGAACATAACTCGCTGTTCTATAGCTTGCTAGGTCGTAGCTTGGTTAGGTCGAAGCTGGGTTATGTCGTAACGACCTAAGGAAAGGTCGGTAATATGAGCTGTAACTTCCTCCTCTCCTATCTTATTATCCCGTAACTGGTTAGGTCGCACGCGACTTATTAGTTCATTAGGTCGCTCGCGACCTAAGACTACATTAGGCTGGGCTGCATCACCTACTAGCACTGCATCCTTCTTAACATCAACCATTCCTTCTTCCCATTTACATCGCTCTGCCTCACAAACAAAAATTATCCCCCTTCTTCAAACAACAGCCTTACCACCATATCACAAAAGTCACAAATCTCCACCTGAACCTCCCTGCACACACACATATCACAAAAACCATTTCATCCACCTCTATTATTCACTACATCATTGTCTACTCACACAATCACCACTCACTGTCAACTACCACTGCAAAACACTTAAAACGTACCATCATCCATCCCCAGTTACATACTTGGATACCATCACTATTCCATAACCTGATCTTCCTTCTTCGTCAACATCACCTCCTTCTGCTGCAAACTTCCAGCCCCACCTTTCAACCCCTTCCTGTGCACATTGCACTATCCATACAATGGCATATCATCAACATCAAACAGTTCACATCATCAACCTCGGACACCATAAAACATATTCATCACTTCAAACCATACAAACATTCATGTGCCATGTTCATCTCCCCTCTCCAACTGTAGCTTCATCAACTGCCTCTTCTGCAAACACCACACAACCACCTGCTTGCTTGCCTCCATCATCAACCATATCCCCACAACATATCTCTATGCATTACATCTACCTGTTGCACTTCCAACTACAACGCTGCAATCATCTCAGTCACACAACATTGCCTACTACAACAAACCACCAACCTACATATCAGTACACACCTCTAGACCAACTCCTCATTACATCCCTGTGCATCCATCCCCTTGCACCTACTCCTCATCTCCCATCCACATCAAAGCATCCACTTCAGTGCTACTCAACAACATCAACTGCTTACTTCACATAACAACATCAACATAAAACTTCACTGCCACTCTCAACTACTATCATCCACTTCTTCCTGTCCCTATCAACTTCACCGCTGCCCATATCAACTGAAGCGCCACCACACTCCTACTCAACCACATCAAAAACAACTACATACAACCTGCCAACACCACTCTGCCACTACATACAAACAGTCACGACATCTCAACATACCATCATTCAAACCACTGCCGTTTGTCTCTACTTCCTCCACCAACACGCACTGCATCAAACTCTAGCATCCTCATCACTGCTCCTCATACAAACATACACATACTGCTCTTCCTCTTCACCACCGCAATTCACGATTCGCAAATCAGCATTCTAAAGCAACTAACCGCAACTTCACAGCCGTGACCATCTCTCACCAAACTTGCCCGAAACCGCAACAAATTAGTCTTAAAATTTTGAAGAAAAAAATTTCGAATTGGAAAAGGCGAGACTTTGTTTAGAACAGACAATTAAAGAGTTTGGGGATTTCGTTTTGTTTTGAGATTTCGGTTGTTTGAGATTTGGTTTGTTTGGAGCAGAGAATTAGTAAACTTTTGGGAAAAGCAGTCGATTTTCGTTGTTTTAAAATTTCATTTTTCTTAGGCCGGGCATTAGTTATGTTTTAATAAAAAAACAAGTTTGTTTTTGTTTTTTCTCTTCCTTCTAAAAAACACAAAAAAAGAGAACAAAGAAGATTTTTTGTATTTGTTTTCATTCCATTTATTTTTATTCTCATTTTCAATTTGCAAAAGTAGAAAACCAAAAGGAGGAGATTAGCTTGCTAAAAAAACTGCTTTGCTAGCTTATATAAAAAAATTGCCAATTTAAAAATAAATTGCTTATAATACTACACGCTCTGGTTTTGTGCTCTCGTCCTTTTTTTTTTTATTTTGTTTTGCATTGTTGGTTGTTTGCATTTTAAAAATTAAAAAAAAAATCAAAAATCAAAATATATGAAAATTAAAAAAACAAAAATAAATTTCATTCGTACTTGCATCGTTAATTCATGTTTGATTTCTGTTTTGCATTCATACCATCTTATTTTCTTTTAAGGGCAATACCCTAATCCACATAAGGTGGAGATTTCATCACCCCTTCCTTGACCCATAATTTGCATTTCATCATAGAATTTTGATTAATAATAACGGTTAGACTTCAGACTTAAGAGAGTCACCAGCTCATCTAGGGCTTAATTGTATCTTGGCAAGTTGTTTTCTTTGAACAATTTAATTTCTTGGTGTCTAGGCTATATCAGAGCAATAATCATGTATAAATATTATGGTGATTCATAAATATTATAGTGATTGTTCTCTGAAGGTACTTAAAACTTCGGTTGCATTGCTACGGTGATTCGTGGTGCACCGATAACTCCTGTTTGTTACCTAGCTAAGAAATATTTTGTTGGATTAAGACAAAGTGTGATTATATAATTATGGATTAGGAGCTACTAAGGACAGGAAATTTGTAATTAAGTCTTGCAATCGTTTTGTTACATCAGTTCGTGCTTATTTTTTTTAAAAACAACAAAATCCATTACTAGAAAAATTATACATTTTACTTAACTTATTTTTAAATCTTTTCATTTGAAATTTTTCAATAAAATCACAAATCCAAAAAAAAATTAAGTTAGTTTTATGTTTAAGAAAAGCAAAAATCCCAAAAATAGTAATCTTTTCAAAAACAAAAACAGAAAAAATTTGAAAATCCGAAAACAATTTAAAAATCAGATCTCCTTTTTAAAAATAAATTCTCTTTGGTAAATACTTTTCCTTTAAAAGAAACCAAAAAACATTTTCGAAAATGTCTGAATTTTCCTACTCGTAAGAATTTTACAATAGTTGTAAAAATCAATATGATCCATATAATTTCACACCAAATTTTTATGGATATTTTAATAACAACAACGATACAAACAATTCGAATTTTGCACCATACAGTTTACAAAATGATGACCAACCCTCGAGTCTTGAAAACGAGTATTAAAACAATTTGGTTGAACAACAAAATCAAATGATAAATAACTTGAGTAATCTGTGCAATAACTCAAGTCAAAGATTTCAAAATAATCAAAAATTGAATTCACTTCAAAATTCAAATGATTCCGATTATAATTCTTGCCAATTAAAATTGAATGCAACAACTTTAGATTTTGAAATTGATCTATACAATGAAGTTGTTGATAATCCAACAAAGGAAGAAGAATTTAGTGAATACAAATTCTATGTACTTTTCGAAGATGAGTTGTTAAATTCTGAAGGAATGGACTTATATCGCCATTTTGATTTTAAAATAAATAATTTTGAAGAATTTATCAACAGTAAGTTTGAATTTCGATTTGGTGAAAATAAACTTGAACTTCAACCAATTGTTCTATCTACTCCAAAAATCATTGAAAATAAACCAAATTGTATGATTTTTAATAAAATGATATTCATTTTTCAAAATCAACATTCAAATTTGAAATTTTTTATGCTTAAGCTATGTCTCTCATACTTAACGAGACAAATGAATTGGTCTTTTGAAGACCGTTTCATTTACTCTTTAACGGTTTATTTTCTAATGTCGTTTCATTTTCATGTAAGTATAGGACAATATTCTTATTTTTGTTTTATTTTTCTCCTTTCACTTGGGTTGACTATGGGGATACAGTCAAAAAAGTGCGAGGGGGAGTCTCATGTTCATTTTTTATTTTTCATGGTTTATCTTTTGCATTTTCTTTGCAAACCAAAAAAAAATCCAAATTTTTTTTCTTTTTAGCATTTGGATTTATTTTTGAAGAAACACTATAGGATAAGTATAGTTTTTTGGTTATTAAATTGAAATTTTTGAAAATTTATTTATCTTAATAAAAATAAAAATAAAGTTTGGTTATAAGTAACGGTTGTTTAATTAGTATATAAGAAGGTTCATGGGTGTTAATTATAAAGTATATCCTAATTGAAATCTTTGTTTAATAAGTGGTTGATTTAAAGTAAAAACGATAACATTTCTGATCATCTAAATCAAGCGGTGCTAAGATGATATTGTAAACTCTCTCTTTATATATAAAAAAAATATTTTTGTGTATATGTACATATTCTATTAACACCTATAGTCGATAGGTGTACGCAATTATGTGTACACTCGCCACGCTCTACACTCTTCTCACGTAAGGCCGCGAGGCAGTGCATGGACGGTATATCCAGCATTAGTTTTCTGAGTTAGGTTTATGTATATAAAATTCTTTCATTAATAACGCATGCAGTTGATCGGTGTAGGCACTTGTGTGTACACTCACCATGCTCCGTATTCCTCTTACGTATGCCCGCAAGGTAGTGCATAGGTGGTATATCTGACCTTAGTTTTCTAAAATAGAGCATACTTATGATAAACATATCAACTAAATTCACAAATGACCTAAAAGAGAGATCATAATTTCATTATGTTGATTTATGTGATCATGAGAAGGGAATTGCCTTTAATTGCCTTCTACTCTCATATTTTTATTTACTTTCTTTTTGTTAATTTTTTTTTACATTTTTAGCTTAAAATAACTTCTAACTTTAGGTTAATTTAATTGAGTAGAACTTAAAATCACTTCAGTTCCTTGCATATCGACCCATATTTGCCACATACTAAAATTGTATGCTGTGTTCTTACGGTTATTTTTATTATTACATTTTTTTCGACGCTTTTCTAACCGCTACAAAAACCGTTGCTTCAACACCAATGAAGACGCTTTAGAGGCATGGGTGGTTCTTCACAAGGTAGTCAACTGGGGCAGAACATAGTTGAAGTCGAACCATCTCAATCACCCGTGACTCAAATACAAAGAACACCATGCAAACTTAGAAACTTAAGAAATTAGGTGTTATGGTAGGTGTACTTAAGTTGTTTAATTTGGTTGTTGGTTCGTTGCTTTCGTTTGAAGTTGTACTTTATTGTTTTGAACTTGTATTCACATTCGAAGTTGAACTTTGTTAATGTACAATCAAGATATGTGCGTTGTTTAATAGATTTGTGGTTTTGCAACTTTCTGTTGTTTTCGTATATACATTTGAATTATATTTGCATGAAATATATTGGTTTTGAATGAAATGCATATTTTGTTTCAGTATATGTGAGCAGCTGTTTGGAGAGTAGTAGTAGGTTACAGCTGCAACTCAAATTCGCACCTGTAACACACAGAAGAGCACAACTTTGAGTTGCGTTATGTCATGTACACAATTGCACAACTCAAAGTTGCTCTAATGTGTACAACAAGGAGCGCAACTCTAAGTTGCGTCTGTATTCATGGGCTGCTTATACTAGCCCAACAGCAGCTTATAACAACCTTTACTCCTCTCCACTTAAATAGAACTCCTCAAACCCAACATATTCCGAAAACCTAAACTCTATTGCTTTTACTACAACTCAACCAAAAATATACAAATCCACTAAAATTCATTTAAATCGGCAAAGATCAACACAAGATTTCACTTTCATTAGTTGAGGTAAAGTTTTGAAATCCCTTCTCTGCTTATTTTGTTAGATCTATAACTGAAATAATTTCTTGAATTTGCTAGACCTATGACTACAGTGCCAATTATTTGTCACTGTGACGGTGATTTAATCATCGACGAGAATAGTAGGCCAACATATGTTGGCGGAAAGCATAATGATCTAAAATGAGGAAAGGTTGTAATTTTCTTGATTTAAAAACGACAATTTACAAAGCTATAAAGATTAATTCTACCGAATTCGACATCTCATTGGTAAGTAAATAGGTAACTGATAATAGCTCGATTGCTATTAAGGTGAACGATGATAACAAGTCGATTCTATGTTTTACGTATGGATGAAAGTAATCGAGTTGTACGTTAATAAGGAGGGGGTGGTACAAACAACTGAACCATAAGCTCATATCTTTGGTTATGCAAGCTAACCAGGACCGAGTAATGCTGCCGAGCAAAGTCCAATGTATTACACATACTACTCTTACCAGCCACCGAACGTTTACACACAAGCAGCTGGGTATGGTTTCATGTGATGCTTGTATGCTTCATTCATGGTATCATGTTCTATATAATTAACACTCATATTTTTGTTTATAGGTTATATGCATAGAAATTCGGCTACGGTTCCATGCCAGACCAATCGTAGTTACCTGGGAATGGTTTCATGTCTTATCATCTAGAGTCAATTCCAACTTCAAATTCAAACAAATACTTACAAGAAATTAAAGATGAAGATGTTAAAAATGAAGACATGAAGGAGTGAAATGCTGATAATGGTGTATCACATTTGGATAGCATGGAGTTCACTGCTACACTTGATGAACATGAGACATGGATAGATTTTTATGAATGTTAACAATGATGCTCCATTAGATGAGGAAGTTGAAGACATTGATGAGCATGTCGAGATGGAAGAACAATTAGAGGATGGCCAATGCAATGACACAATCATGAAAAGATCTATTATGCAAGAAGTTTAATTCATCGAAATGTTTGGATTTGAATGTATAGAGAAAGGCACTCGTGTCGGTATGCTTTTTAAATCAAAGAAATCTTTAATTGAACATATAAGTGAATGGTCAAAAAAATGTAAAGTTTCATATAAAAACATAAAGTCTCGTGCTAGAGAGTTCACTGCTATATATGATATTGATGTTAATTGTCCATGACAGCTTCATGCTATTGGTTCGAAAAGAGATCATGCTAGATGGTGGGTGATAAAAAAATACGACGGTGATCACACATGCTCAAATCTAATCATCAACTCGAATCACAAACAAGAAAATGTCAAATTTATTTGCACCGAAGTCCTTCCTTTTGTTCGATCAAAACCAAGTTACACTACAAAAATCAGTCCAAGAGCTTATCACAAATACATACAAATTCAAATAAGCTACATGGGAGCTTAGAAAGGACTAAGCAAAGCCATGTTTAAAATATTTGGAAATTGAGAATTTTCATACAATGACTTGTCATAGTTTCTTCGTGCAACAAAGAAATGCAATCCAGGCACTATTTGTAATGTTAGTACAAAAGGCGTTCAATTTTTGGGGGCTTACTAGGCATTTGGACCGAGCATTAAACGTTTCAAGCACTGATTTTGTAACGCTACGGGATTTTTTCCGAAGGTCGACATCAATACGTCCACTGTATCAAATGCCGCATAATCGAATGCCGGAAAACCGAATTGTTAGGGTTAAAAAGAAGAAGTAGAAGAAAAAGACAAAAGAAAAGAAAGAAGAAGCAACAGAAACAATATCAGAATCTCACAGTCGCAGCGGAACAACACATAATAGATAAATGAATAATCTTTAAATCAAAGAACTATATCAGTTTATACATTACATTCATCAGAGTGTACAACAACAATATACAACACAGCTCAACAATGGACAGTTATACAAACTTGCCCTTAGAAATGAATTCTACAACGGAAAAGAAAATATCATATACAAGTGGTACGCCTCGCCATCTAGCTCGCCTCCTGAGCTCCATAGAACTTCTAAATCCAGAATAACCTGATAACCTGTCTCTAGGCTGCCCGTGTGGAAATTGGTGGACAACCAGAGTTTAGGAAGGGAACAATAAACTCCTGGTCAGTCATGGGACTGGTGTGAGAACTAAAACAATTATTTATCTTTCAAATAGCAACAATATAGGAAGTGGAAAATATTCGCAATATTTTTTGGAAAATGAATCTACCATAAGGCCTCCCGCCACACACACAATGCAAACGCAGAATTGGAGAAGATTTCTCCTTATGATAGTCAAAGATGCTTACTACATAAAATCAATCATTTTTGATATTTTTATTAGTGCATAGTGATGAAAACATTTCGAAAGTATAATATTAATCTTAGCCAGCATACAACCATTATTGTATGCCTACTATAGCTACCATGTTCAATAGCAGGTTACCGCCACATTCCATGGCAGATAATACAACTAAAACCGTACAGGGCTCGTATTGCTTGATTGGATTTCCAACTAATGGTCAGGATAAGGAACTTCCTACCATCAATACGATCGCCTCTAGATGGACGTCCCGAGAACCTACCCGGATCTCTGCCAACACAAGGTCGGGTTACCTCTATACCTCAGTAACTACTACTCGAGTATGCCACCCTCCGGTCCTTTGGAACCTTTATCCGAGGGCCCTCGATCACAAACAACAATCACACAGAAAAAATGAGATTGGAGCAACCATATAGGTTAAACATCAGGGCTCCATACCTGACATCACCCTTTTCCAGAAGGAAATGACATACCCTAAAGGGAGCGACCCTCATAACCTTGCCGCATCTTTCCTGTTTCGACCATTTCCGGGGTGTGAGGTCTGACGAAGTCTCGTCCACAAAGCTAGACACAAAGCCATGCTTCGATCAACAAATGATCAACCAATGATCAGCACACAACATCACTCAGCATGCCACATTACCAAATTGGGAAAATATCGCTGATAACCTTCAACTACATAACCTTTGAGCTCGTACGTCTCAGAGAAGGGTGTTAAGCTAAGAGAATAAATTCACCGCCACCAACAGAAATGTATTTGAAAGAAATCTGCTTTATATCTCAAAATGTAATGTCAGACACGGAACCATACAAGTCTGTTTCGGGTTCGAACAAAACCGAAGGCACTTCAAAAGAAGCCCTTACAATCCGGGTATTCACAATCCCGATCGAATTTCCCATCACAAAGGAAATCTCCATACCGTAGCTAACGGTGCAGAGACAATCGATAGGTCATCCTATCGTTTTCACAAATACCCGGTCTTCAACACCGATCTTTAATGCTATCCATTACGTCGTATCACTATTCGGAATGGGTAATCCGAATAACGAGCGCAATAATTTAAAAATAAGTGTAGCATTCAATTTCAACCAATTCACAACAAATACCTATTTAAAGGGTCAATATTGATAGTCGGTTATTTAACTATCAAATCAATGTTCACAACATCGCCCGGTTTCAAATAATTTCCCAAATTTTTTATTTCCAAAATATCTTTACAAGATATAAATTTCCAATACTTCGACCATTTGAAAACCACTTTCAAATCAATTTCCACATTTCAATCCTTTGAAAACGAATTTCAAATAATTTTTCAATTTATCTTTAAAAGATAAAATCTCAAAACATTTCACTTCATATTTGGAAAAACATTTCCATACTTATTTAATAATAAGTAATTCACAAATCTAGTTATTTTCAACATTTGGAAAATATTCAATATACTTAAATCACAATTAAGTATATATTTCATTCTTTAAGGAAAACATTCTCTTAAACACATTCATTTGAGTCAAAACGAATGTTGCGTAAAACATCGTTACGACGACCCAAAAACACTAGTATAGGGATTCAAAATTAAGATAGATATATAAATCCCAATACTATATAAAAAATTTCCTTTCAAAAATCATTTACTAGAACAACAGTGTTATAGTCCACTATTTCGTTATTTCCCGAAAACGTCAATTTCAACAATGAATGTTGAAATCTATGGATTTGATACTTAATACATTTTAACACACCTTTAAATAGTTTTAATTCTATTTAAAATATCACTTCCCCAAAACATTTCTTTTTAATATATATTGTTCACTGTCCAAAATCGTGAATATACTTCGTTATCAAAATTCAACATTTTTACACATTTCATTTAAAGGATTATCCACTGTCCAAAATTGTGGATATATCTCGTTTAATAAGCTATAATAGTTAACTTATCAAAATAAGTCGTTTTCGGATTTATAAAACAATGTTTATAAATTCCATTTATATTTTAAAACAATTTCAACTTATAAAAAATCACTTTGTTAACCAATCCCTTTTATTATTCATTTACATGCCAAAGTTCAATTATAAGTTAATCACTTATAATCCATTTATTTTCCCAAATTCATTCTTTTAATAACTTTACAAAATTAATAAATTTTACTACTTATAAAATTCCATTTATAAATTCATTTTCAACAGTAACGAAACTCCTTTCATAATTCCATTATATTGATTTATAAAATATCAATTTTATAAATCTTATCTATAAACCATTTATAACTATTCAAAAATCTCGATTTAAATAAACTTATTCTTTTAATAATTTACAAATCATTATTAAAACTTACATAACTCCATAAATCGTACTTAAGTGTTATTACATAAAAATCATAATTTTTATAACATTAAAATTATAACGTTTTTTTTTAAAAAATGAATCAAAGTTCAATAAACGTACATTTTCGAAATCACTTTAAAATCCTTTATAAATTAGAAATCGTTTCTTTAACATTTTTAAAATTCCAAAATAGGCCCAATGATGCCACAGCACCACATAATCAATCACGGCATCCAAATATCATACATCAATATGATAACAGAATATATAACAATCTCTGTAAATAAATCAATACAGGTGAGGAATCCAGTTGGATCCCTCCAACCTGTTTCCCTGCATTCACAGATGTTAGCACAATACCAATTCCATTCCAATACGGAATATCGCGGTATATGGGATTTATAAAATATTATCCGCTATTATGCGGCGCAATAGGGTCTCATCCGCTATATAATGCGGGAATCAACTCCAAGTACATAAATAATACCAATTTCACTTTACGGTGAAATTATCGCGGTATATGTTTTTAATAAATAACCTTCGCTTAATATACGGCGTATAATGTCTATTTCAACACAATAGATAACAATTATCATCCAATCACACAATCAAGCAATTTTAAATCTAACTATTTAAAATTTAAATCGAACAATTTCGATTGAGTGAGAAGTTCTCACCTTGAGTTTGCGATAACAGTTGTAGCGTTTTATTTCGAATAAAATTAAACGCGCGTTTAATTTTTTCCGAAATTTTCACTAGCTCAAATAAATTCCAATCTAGATCCATTGTGTAGTGCTCGACAATACGGACCCGGCGCAACTTGTTTCGTCCAAAACGGACCTCGTATGACAAAGATACAACATTTTAAATTTTAAACGAATTTTTATAAAATTAAATTACAATTTCTTCTTTTTTTAAATTTAAACCCTACACAATCTCAGCCGTCGATTTCACTCAAGGATATCTGGCCGTCGCATGCATTCTTTCTTCTCCTTCCCTCCACGTCGCGTTCGAACGCGTTTAAACCCATCATCACGTTGCCTTCTCCGATCGCTGCACCCCATACGTTCATCTTCACGTTGATCAGGAGATGCCATTCGAACGCCCCACGCGAAAGCTACCCACGGCCAAGATCCGGTCACGCGCGGCCTCCCCCTTGTCTCGAAAACCGTGAACGAACGACGGCCGTTCGAACTCGATTTGCCACTGATTCGCTGCTCCAAATGCGATCGTACCCGTTGGATAGAGAGATATCGATGCTCTCTACGTTTTTCTAGTTGGGAGTTTTTCGTATTATCGCTTGGATTGAGAGCAAATTAAAGGGGAACGAGGGACGATTTCGGCCATTGGAGAGTAGAGTGGCGGCTGATGATAGAACTAGGGTTTTGGAGCAAAAAGAAAAGAGCTAGGTCCTTTTATAGAAAATTTACCGAAAATCACTATTCGCTCGATTTTTCGAACTCCAAATCTCGTGCGGCGGCCGACGTTTCTAGGGTTTAACCTGCGTTACAGACACAATGGAATAGGTTTCGGAGGCTAATTCGATCATCTGTTCAAGTTACGGCAATAAACAATCGATTTTAAATTAAATCGGTTAACTAAATTTCTATGCATTTTAGCTTGCCCCGGACAAATGTTAAATCCGATTGACACGATATTTGAAACCTTACAATAATATCACATTACGGATCCGATGAAACTTGTTTTGTCGAAATCCGAGACTGTTTGAAAAATGGCTATTTTTAGTCGTCAATTAAATATTAAAATATTCAATTTCCACAAATTAACTTTTAATTTGATTTTAAAAGTTCTATAACATCACTATAACTCCAATATGATTAAATAAAATTTTACAAATCAATTATTTTAATCACATTAAACTCGATTTCCAATTATTTCTGACATTTCAAATATTAACTTATCGATTTAATTATCCAATTAAATCCAGATATTCGAAATTAAATTCATTCGACTTATAAATTTCATTTGTTAATATTTAAAATTAATTAAATATTCGAATTTTAATTGACAGAAACTCTGGGTCGTTACAAACTTCCCCCTTAAAAGAATTTCGTCCTCGAAATTACCAAGTAAGGAAAAATTCACAAAATCCATTAACTTTTCAAAACAAACCGTTCAAATTAGATTTACAAATCTCTTAAGTGTTTAACTTTCCCAAAATTCATAGCTAAACTTATTACAAAATCTTTACTAAGTTTTCAAATCATATTTAGTTTTCAAAATTTTCCAATTTTCTCAAAAATATTCTAACGCTTTAAATTTTCGGAAAATTTCGCCATAACCTCATTTGCGCGGCTTGATCCGAAAAAAATGACAGTATATATATCACAATTGTACATCTCATCAAGTGATGAGGCATCCCGCAGGGAAAAAAGTGTAAAAGTACGATATTTAATCCGAGATATGTACCTTATTAATTATTAGCGAGCGTATACGGCTAATATAGCGCGAAAGCGAGCTCCAAAAGCGAAGAAAATGCCATCCGCACCTACTATACACTCAACAACAACATGAGAATCATGTATATATGAAAATAGTATCAGTATACAACATATAACAACATAACAACTACATATGCCAACATAGCAAATGCAACAAAACAACAAATGCAACCATCAAACAACTATCATTCAATAAACATTCAACAAATCCATAACCGAATCAATATACATTCACTTCTCAATAAAATTCAATGAATTGGTTTCCAATTTAACCACATTTGATTTGTCAACATTGGATTTTACTAATATTCATTCATTCAAATTAGTATACATTCACTAATTTATATTCACATTAGTTCACTTTCGATTCAAATCGAATTCAATTCTATTCAAATTTATTTACTTCCAATTTGAATTTAATTACATATCTTTCAACTTCGCTGATTCAATTTCATTAACACTTAATGAATTTCACACAATCAACTAACAATCAATCTAACAACCAATGTATAACCAACATAACCAAATTATTAAATTTACCTTCAATTTGGTTCAATATTAAATTGACTTACATCCAATTTATTCAATAAGCTTTTAATGAATTAACACTTACATTCATTATTTCCTATCAATTCATTTACATTCGATTGATTAACATTCAATCCATTTATTCATTCAATTGTTAATTCATTTCACAACTAAAGTTGAATTTCATTTATATAACTCAAGTTCACATTCATTTAATTCACTTTATTATTTTACTTTGATACCAAAATCAACTTCATTCAACATCACTTAAGTTATATTCCATTTAAAACATCATTTGTTTAACTTAACTCAAATTTTCACTTATAAATCCAATTCAGATTCAAATTCTATTTAGCTTTTACCAAAGTCAAATTTCATCACTTAATCAAAATCACATTTCATTTTGCTTAACAAAATCGTTTAACCATTTTAGTAATTGGTTTCACTTACATCTTCACATTTAATAAGTTATACAACTTATATTCACTTCCAAATCTGATTTAATTTCCTTCAGTTAGACTTCACATCAAATATTTTGTTATGCCAACTCAAATTCTTTAACTTTACTGATACCAAAACTAAAATTTTTATCTCATAATATAAGTTCAAAACTCGTTTTACTTATATTCATCAATTTCAACTTGGATTTTAATTTCAATTTATTTATCACAACAAACTACAATTTTCAATTTACTATGGTAGCAAATACATCACACAGAAACTCGAAAATGATACTAATAATGCTACAGTCATCATCCTTATTATTTTCCAGCAACAATAGTGAAATCAGTGCTACATATTCTTTCAAAAAATTTCTTTCATTATGTATAAATCACATTTATAAATCCTTTTTTTCATATAATTTCACTTCTTATGTATAAGATTATTTTTTCGATTGTAGATCATTTTAATTATAATTCCATAATTATAATTCATTTGCTTATACAATTTATTCTTTTTACAATTGTTGTTTTTATTTAGATTATTCAACAACTTTTATTAACTTATATATATATATATCCTTACATTTTCAATAATCAAACAATCAATTTATACACTTTAATAATTTCTGAAAAATTATTTCCTTGTATATAAGATATAATCAAGGTAAAATTATTTCATTTACCCAATTTTAAAACAATATCGTGCCAAATTGTTCTGAACAAGTGTTTAGAGATCCCTATCGATAGAGTTGTACAGACTATACCGACCAAAATCCATATACCACTCAACAAACCAAACATCACAATATAAAACAATTTTATTTGCACTAACAAATACGTGCTCATATCTACTATTACACTCAAACTCATTCTAGAATACTACTGACTTTATCTCTAATGAGTAACACCCAACAGAGCCATGGTTGTCGCTTAACCAAATGCTCTGATACCAGATGTAACGCTCCGGGATTTTCGACTTCCGAAGGTCGGCATAATTACGTCCACTGTATCAAATGTCGCATAATCGAATGCCGGAAAACCGAATTGTTAGGGTTAAAAAGAAGAGGTAGAAGAAAAAAAAAGAAGAAAAGAAAGAAGAAACAACAGAAACAATATCAGAATCTCACAGTCGCAGCGGAACAACATATAATAGATAAATGAATAATCTTTAAATCAAAGAACTATATTAGTTTATACATTACATTCATCAGAGTGTACAACAACAATATACAACACAGCTCAACAATGGACAGTTATACGAACTTGCCCTTAGAAATGAATTCTACAACGAAAAAGAAAATATCATATACAAGTGGTACGTTTCGCCATCCAGCTCGCCTCCTGAGCTCCATAGCACTTCTAAATCCAGAATAACTTGATAACCTGTCTCTAGGCTGCCCGTGTGGAAATTGGTGGGCACCCAGAGTTTAGGAAGGGAACAATAAACTCCAAGTCAGTCATGGGATTGGTGTGAGAACTAAAACAATTATTTATCTTTCAAACAACAACAATATAGGAAGTGGAAAATATTCGCAATGTTTTTTTGAAAATGAAACTACCATAAGGCCTTCCGCCACACACACAATGCAAACGCAGAATTGGAGGAGATTTCTCCTTATGATAGTCAAAGATGCTTACTACGCAAAATCAATCATTTTTGATATTATTATTAGTGCATAGTGATGAAAACATTTCGAAAGTATAATATTAATCTTATCCAGCATACAACCATTATTGTATGCCTACTATAGCTACCACGTTCAATAGTAGGTTACCGCCACATTCCATGGCAGGTAATACAACTAAAACCGTACATGGCTCGCATTGCTTGATTGGATTTCAACAAATGGTCAGGATAAGGAACTTCCTACCATCAATGGGATCGCCTCTGGATGGACGTCCCAAGAACCTACCCAGATCTCTGCCAACACAAGGCCGGGTTACCTCCATACCTAGGTAACTACTACTCGAGTATGCCACCCCCCGGCCCTTTAGGACCTTTATTCGAGGGCCCTCGATCACAAACAACAATCACACATAAAAATGAGATTGGAGCAACCACATAGGTTAAACATCAGGGCTCCATACCTGACATCACCCTTTTCCAGAAGGAAATGACATACCCTAAAGGGAGCGACCCTCATAACCTTGCCGCATCTTTCCTGTTTCGAACATTTCCGAGGTGTGAGGTCTGATGAAGTCTCGTCCACAAAGCTAGGCACAAAGCCATGCTTTGATTAACAAATGATCAACCAATGATCAGCATACAGCATCACTTAGCATGCCATATTACCAAATTGGGAATATATCGCTGATAACCTTCAACTACATAACCTCTGAGCTCGTACGTCTCAGAGAAGGGTGTTAAGCTAAGAGAATAAATTATCCGCCACCAACAGAAATGTATTTGAAAGAAATCTGCTTTATATCTCAAAATGTAATGTCGGACACGGAACAATACAAGTCTGTTCCGGGTTCGAACAAAACCAAAGGCACTTCAAAAGAAGCCCTTGCAATCCGGGTATTCACAACCCCGATCGAATTTCCCATCACAAAGGAAATCTCCATACCGTACCTAACGGTGCAGAGACAATCGATAGGTCATCCTATCGTTTTCACAAATACACGGTCTTCAACACGGTCTTCAATGCTACCCATTACGTCATATCACTATTCGAAATGGTAATCCGAATAACGAGCGCAATAATTTAAAAATAAGTGTAGCATTCAATTTCAACCAATTCACAACAAACACCTATTTAAAGGTTAATATTGATAGTCGGTTATTTAACTATCAAATCAATGTTCACAACATCACCCGATTTCAAATAATTTCCCAAATTTTTTATTTCCAAAATATCTTTACAAGATATAAATTTCCAACACTTCAACCATTTGAAAACCACTTTCAAATCAATTTCCAGATTTCAATCCTTTGAAACCGAATTTCAAATAATTTTTCAATTTAGCTTTGAAAGATAAAATCTCAAAACATTTCACTTCATATTTGCAAAAACATTTCCATACTTATTTAATAATAAGTGATTCACAAATCTATTTATTTTCAAAATTTGGAAAATATTCAATATACTTAAATCACAATAAGTATATATTTCATTCTTTAAGGAAAACATTCTCTTAAACACATTCATTTGAGTCAAAACAAATGTTGCGTAAAACATCGTTACGACGACCCAAAAGCACTAGTATAGGGATTCGAAATTAAGATAGATATATAAATCCTAATACTATATAAAACATTTCCTTTCGAAAATCATTTACTAGAACAACAGTGTTATAGTCCACTATTTTCTTATTTCTCGAAAACGTCTATTTCAACAATGAATGTTGAAATTTATGGATTCGATACTTAATACATTTTAACACATCTTTAAATAGTTTTAATTCTGTTTAAAATATCACTTCCCCAAAACATTTCTTTTTAATATATATTGTTCACTGTCCAAAATCGTGAATATACTTCATTATCCAAATTCAACATTTTTACACATTTCATTTAAAGGATTATCCACTGTCCAAAATTGTGGATATATCTCCTTTAATAAGCTATAATAATTAACTTATCAAAATAAGTCATTTTCGGATTTATAAAACAATGTTTATAAATTCCATTTATATTTTATAACAACTTCAACTTATAAAAAATCACTTTATTAACCAATCCCTTTTATTATTCATTTACATGCCAAAGTTCAATTATAAGTTAATCACTTATAATCCATTTATTTTCCCAAATTCATTCTTTTAATAACTTCACAAAATTAATAAATTTTACTACTTATAAAATTCCATTTATAAATTCATTTTCAACAGTAACGAAACTCCTTTTATAATTCCGTTATATTGATTTATAAAATATCAATTTTATAAATCTTATCTATACCATTTATAACCATTCAAAAATCTCGATTTAAATAAACTTATTCTTTTAATAATTTACAAATCATTATTAAAACTTACATAACTCCATAAATCGTACTTAAATGTTATTTCATAAAAATCGTAATTTTTGTAACATTAAAATTATAACGTTTATTTTTTTATAAAATGAATCAAAGTTCAATAAATGTACATTTTCGAAATCACTTTAAAATCCTTTATAAATTAGAAATCATTTCTTTAACATTTTTAAAATTCCAAAATAGGTCCAATGATGCCACAGCACCACATAATCAATCACGGCATCCAAACATCATACATCAATATGATAACAGAATATATAACGATATCTGTAAATAAATCAATACGGGTGAGGAATCCAGTTGGATCCCTCCAACCTGTTTCTCTGCATCTACAGATGTTAGCACAATACCAATTCCGTTCCAATACGGAATATCGTGGTATATGGGATTTATAAAATATTATCCGCTATTATGCGGCGCAATAGGGTCTCATCCGCTATATAATGCGGGAAATCAACTCCAAGTACATAAATAATACCAATTTCACTTTACGGTGAAATTATCGCGGTATATGTTTTTAATAAATAACCTTCGCTTAATATACGGCGTATAATGTCTATTTCAACACAATAGATAACAATTTATCATCCAATCACACAATCAAGCAATTTTAAATCTAACTATTTAAAATTTAAATCGAACAATTTCGATTGAGTGAGAAGTTCTCACCTTGAGTTTCCGATAACAGTTGTAGCGTTTTATTTCGAATAAAATTAAACGCGCGTTTAATTTTAGCCGAAATTTTCACTTGCTCAAATAAATTCCAATCTAGCTCCATTGCGTAGTGCTCGACAATACGGACCCTGCGCAACTTGTTTCGTCCAAAATGGACCTCGTATGACAAAGATACAACATTTTAAACTTTAAACAAATTTTTATAAAATTAAATTACAATTTTTTTTTAATTTTAAACCCTACACAATCTCAGCCGTCGATTTCACTCAAGGATATCTGGCCGTCGCACGCATTCTTTCTTCTCCTTCCCTCCAGGTCGCGTTCGAACGCGATTAAACCCATCATCACGTTGCCTTCACCGATCACCACACCCCATACGTTCATCTTCACGTTGATCAGGAGATGCCACTCGAACGCCCCACGCGAAAGCTACCCACGGCCAAGATCCGGTCACGCGCGGCCTCCCCCTTGTCTCGAAAACCGTGAACGAACGACGGCCGTTCGAACTCGATTTGCCACTGATTCACTGCTCCAAATCCGATCGTACCCGTTGGATAGAGAGATATCGATGCTCTCTACGTTTTTCTAGTTGGGAGTTTTTCGTATTATCGCTTGGATTGAGAACAAATTAAAGGGGAACGAGGGACGATTTCGGCCATTGGAGAATAGATTGGAGGCTGATGATAGAAATAGGGTTTTGGAGAAAAAGAAAAGGGCTAGGTCCTTTAATAGAAAATTTACCGAAAATCACTATTCACTCGATTTTCCGAACTCCAAATCTCGCGTGGTGACCGTCATTTCTAGGGTTTAACCCGTATTCCGGACACAATGGAATATGCTTCGGAGGCTAATTCGATCATCTGTGCAAGTTACGGCAATAAACGATCGATTTTAAATTAAATTGGTTAACTAAATTTCTGAGCCTTTTAGCTTGCCCCGGACAAACGGTAAATCTAATTGACACGAAATTTGAAACCTTACAATAATACCACAATACGGATCCGATGAAACACGTTTCGTCGAAATCCGAGACTGGTTGAAAAATGGCTATTTTTAGTCGTCAATTAAATATTAAAATATTCAATTTCCACAAATTAACTTTTAATTTGATTTTAAAAGTTCTATAACATCACTATAACTCCAATATGATTAAATAAAATTTTGCAAATCAATTTTTTTAATCACATTAAACTCGATTTCCAATTATTTCTGACATTTCAAATATTAAATTATCGATTTAATTATCCAATTAAATCAAGATATTCGAAATTAAATTCATTCGACTTATAAATTTCATTTGTTAATATTTGAAATTAATTAAATATTCGAATTTCAATTGACAGAAATTCTGGGTCATTACAAATGTCCTGTTCTTTCTGTTAGCGGAACACATCTTTATGGTAAATATCAAGCGCTACACCATACTATCCATTTTGCCACGCCCCATGCAAAAAATTCACCACGGTCCTGAGCCGTGGCAATTATACTATGGCCTTGAGCCGTGGTAAAATAAATTACAATGATTATGGATCGTGGCAATTTTGCAATGGCTTCAGGCTGTTGCAAAGTTATTCTAATTTTTTTCAACCCCCTAGGTGTACAGCATACAACTCAAATACACCACCCTCTTCTCAAAAAAATCCCCCCATTCTAAAATTTTCCTACGCGTGCCCTAAATCAATTTCCGCCTGAAATATGCTAATCCTGCGCCCTAGGTAATCCATTTCTACTTCACGAGCCCTAGCTAATCAGTTCTGTCGCTCCTGAATGCCCCCGACCCCAATTTCGATTTGAGCATCTCCTGAATCACTTTGAACTCAATATCGATTTGAGCATCTCTTGAATCATTTCGACCTCAATATCAATTTGAGCATATAATTATAATCAATTCTTGTGTATCACCTCAATATTTTATGAACCGTTCTCCGTATTATATCTTTCTCATCATGTATTTTATTTATATTTTTAATCAAGAATTTAGGTTTTTTTAATTTTCTTATTAGTGTTCATTTTGTTTCTTTTCAAGCATTCGGCTTCTTACCCTATAAATAATAGTAGCAAATTATGTCGTTATCCTATTATAGTGGTTACTGAAAAGGAAATATATAGTATGTTAACTTCTTTTTCTAAACATTTAGTATATCAAGGCTTTGTAGAAAATGTTATTATGGTGCAATGAAAATACTTTTTTTAACTTAGTTTTAAGGATGGAATTAAACTTGGATGCAAATATGAATTGATATTTGCATATTTATTATATTCATTAGGCAGATTATAAAAAGTTTGCTCATTAATTGAAAATTTATAATAGCAATTTGCCATAAGATACTAACCTATTGATATCGTGTATATTGAAAATTTATAATAGCAATTTTCCATAATATGCTTTTAAAGTTTTAAAACAGCAATCATTGTTTTCTAAATGCACTTTATATTTATATATTATTCATTTACTAATATCATAATATAAAGCTAATTTATTATTTCATTTTGGTTAATATGCATGCTAAAAAGCTCAAATTCACTTTAACAATCCATACTAGGTATTTTAAAACTGAATCGGTAATCATTTGAAAATGATGCAACATTCGTATCAAAAATTATCATAGCTTTTGCAGTAACTTAAATAAATGAATTTACTTTCCATTGTCTATTTTGATATGTGACAACCCGGATTTTCAGACCATTTAAAATCGTCGAAAAATCCATCCGCTCTAAAACTACTAATGAGAACTACCCACTTAATACACAATATTCGATGAATATTCAACACTATTAAATGTATAGGATACAATTTCAATTGTAAAAGTTATCAGAGTAATCAATTTAATCTACTAGGTGTGCTTTCATGCATACTGAATACAGATACAAATATCTAACACTGTACAACTCTGATGAAAGAGACAGCAGTCCATTTCTGCAAACTCAATAAACTTGTCTAATGCAGAATAAAATAGTAAGCAGGAAAGAGATATCAACTCACGATAATTAGCAAACAATAAACAGAAAAAATGTTATGTTATTATTAGGGCTACATCACTACCACTTGTGACTGCCTACGTACCCCTATCTAATTGGGTATCCAATTAGATAACAGGATCAAACCAGCATAGTTCTCCTATCGCAAATAGGAACCATGGAGCCTATGATGCAACAAACAAATATGCAATTCCCAAAACTACCCACTTAGGCTTAATCCTCAAATTTATATTTTCAAAATATAATTAACTTTACGAAAATTATCTCTTTTGACTTTATTCTCGAATTCTTATTTCAAAACTTTTGAAATAAATATAAATATTTTTTATTCAAACTAGTCATTTACTTCGGGATCTGAAAACAAATCACTTTTTGAAAACGACATCAATGTACAAGCATAAAACATGCAACCCGACCGGGAGGTTTATAGCCATAAAAAGGCAACTGGGTCCCAGCCATCATACAATTGATAAATAAGTAAATCCCTCTATTCCAAGAGCAGACTATACCAAAAACATATGCCCACTTTTTAGTTACGGGTTAGCCGAATCATCGGTAACATAACATTAAAACCTCAGTTTTATTAAAACATTTCAGATTTAAAACATACAAATTTCAGATTTATTAAAATATTTCAGAAATATTAAAACCTCAGTTTTATCCATTTTTAACTTATAAAACATATCAGTTTTCACCATTTTTAACTTATAAAACATATCTCACACTTCAGAAAATACTTATTTGGATATCGTTTAACTTATGGTTAAATAAAATAAAACTTTATAAATAAAATATGCAAATTAACTATAATTCATTTATTAAGTCAAAATTGCACTATTTTACTTAACTTTTATTTTAACAAATAACTTAATACTTTATTTGAAAATACCCATTTCATAAATAAAACTGAACTTCCATTTATTTACTTAACTTAAATTTTCCTTTGGAAAAACCAAATTTCCAATTATCAAGTTAAATCATATTTTAAAATACATTTTCCATTTAAAACATAATTCTATATTTTACAAAACATCTCCATTTCATAACATAAAATCTATTACCATTACTCGGTTGAATTTAAAATTCCATATTAAATCAAATTTCATTACTAAGTTATTTGTCATCAATAAAGATCTTTAAATTACAATTTAAAACCAAATAAAGAATTTTTTACAATTTAAAACCAATTATCAACTTATAAAATTTTAACTTATAGAAAATCAGTCTCTTTGTAATTTAAATCATTAAATCAAATTTTAAGCTAAAATTTCATATAATTTTAAAAAAAATCTAAAATACTTAATAAATTTTTGGGAAAATATTATATAAAAAAGTATAACCGTGGGTCTGTATAATATTTTCTAACGTATATCAAGTGATACAGATATGTATCATTTCAATCCGTAATTTAAAAAGAAAATTCTGGGTTTTATCATCTCAAACCCGCAGTCCCAAGTCAAATCAAATAAAAATCGCTCGAGCCTATCATTTAAGCTCATAATGATTTTTCCTTATTCTAAAGTCCATTCGTGTATGTATCATTTCAACCCATAGTGAAAGGGAACTTGCAGGGTGAGAAATAGTAAATAAAATAAACAGTATAGCATGACATGTCATATCAGGTGATGTAACAAATATATAAACAGAATTTAACATCATATAATCGTATCACAGGCCTATATGAACATAACATATCACTTCTACATATTCACTTGTCATTGTTTCACAATTACATAAGTACGAATGTCGAGAGTGATAAACTCACCTTTTAAAGCTAGAATTGACAATTCGAGACACACAACTAGAACTCCGAAAAGCAAGGTTATGTCATTTTTTTCATATATTTTCATAGGTCCAAAAAGCTAGAAAAGTGACAACTCACCTTTTCTGAGTTTCAGTGGTGTGTCTCGAATTGTCAATTCTAGCTTTAAAAAGTGAGTTTATCACTCTCGACATTTGTACTTATGTAATTGTGAAACAATGACAAGTGAATATGTAGAAGTGATATGCTATGTTTATATATGCCTGTGATATGATTATATGATGTTAAATTCTATTTATATATATTTGTTACATCACCTGATATGACATGTCATGCTATATTGTTTATTTTATTTACTGTTTCTCACACTACAAGTTCCCTTTCACTATGGGTTGAAATGATACATACCCGAATGGACTTTAGAATAAGGAAAAATCATTATGAGCTTAAATGATAGGCTCGAGCGATTTTTATTTGATTTGACTTGGGATTGCGGGTTTGAGATGATACAACCCAGATTTTTCTTTTTAAATTACGGATTGAAATGATACATATCTGTATCACTTGATATAGGTTAGAAAATATTATACAGACCCATGGTTATACTTTTTTATATAATATTTTCCCAAAAATTTATTAAGTATTTTAGATTTTTTAAAAATTGTATGAAATTTTAGCTTAAAATTTGATTTAATGATTTAAATTACAAAGAGATTGGTTTTCTATAAGTTAAAATTTTATAAGTTGATAATTGGTTTTAAATTGTAAAAAATTCTTTATTTGGTTTTAAATTGTAGTTTAAAGATCTTTATTGATGATAAATAACTTAGTAATGAAATTTGATTTAATATGGAATTTTAAATCTAACCTAGTATGATAATAGATTTTATTTTATGAAATGGAGATGTTTTGTAAAATATAGAACTATATTTTAAATAGAAAATGTATTTTAAAATATGACTTAACTTGATAATTAGAAATTTAGGTTTTCAAAGGAAAATTCAAGTTAAGTAAATAAATGGAAGTTTAGTTTTATTTACGAAATGGCTATTTTAAAATAAAGTATTAAGTTATTTGTTAAAATAAAAATTAAGTAAAATAGTGTAATTTTGACTTTATAAATGAATTATAGTTAATTTGCATATTTTATTTATAAAGTTTTATTTTATTTAACCATAAGTTTAATTATATCCAAATAAATATTTTCCGAAGCGTGAGATATGTTTTATAAGTTAAAAATGGTGAAAACTGATATGTTTTATAAGTTAAAAATGGCTAAAACTGAGGTTTTAATGTTTCTAAAATGTTTTAATAAATCTGAAATTTGTATTGGTAGCATTTTTTGGTAAAAGTTTCACATTTATTGGTAGCATTTTGTAATTTAATGTTTCTGAAATGTTTTAATAAAACATTAGGCTACCATGTCGACATGGGGAGTATAGGAATGTCGACATCCCCTAGTATTTTTCTGAAATTTGATTTTTGTTTTAAAAGAGATTTTCTTTCTAAAGTTTGTCGAAATAATCTTAGAACTTTGTAAACTATTTTGAATATAAAAACCATTGGAAAGCGATATTACGAAATATAAAAGTAATAAAAACTAAATATATAAATATTTTGAGACTAAAGCTAAAACATTAAAACCAGGAGATAGTTTAAAAACAAGAAATGATTTTGAAATTAATACGATTAAAAATAGTTTTTGAATTAAGGCCAAAATATTTAAACCGAGAGAGAGATGTCTTTTTAAAAAGATAGTTTTGAAAAAATCTAAAAATACGTCATTTTGAAATTTCGTTGGTTCCATTCCACTAGCGAAAGTCGCGGGTTCCATCCCACTAAAGAGGTCGTGAGTTCCATCCTATTGTTAAAGCGAGAATGTGGATTTCATTCCACAAATAAAATCCTAATAAAGATTTTAGTGCTATTATGAAGTTTTAACATAAATCTAGACTCTATTATTTATCTTGATATCTGGAACTCTTGATAATCTTGATACTCATGAGTCTTTAGACTTGATTTCTACAATCTTGAATTCGTCAGTCTTGAATTTCTATATTGTACAGTCTTCATTCTCAGTACTTGCATATAGATATACATCCTGTATATACATATATCTAGACAAAGATATTAGTATTTGTATTTTATAACAAGTCCTAAGGTTGTTGTCTTCAAAACCATCATCTCAAGAACTAATAGCTACTTCCTTCACCATTCCCTATTTCTTCTTCATCCTCCACCTGCACCATTACATCGGTATTCTCCTATCTATGCCTTCTTTTCTCTTTTTATGCTTCCACATTTCTTAAAATTCTATAGAACATTATTTTATTACCTGGTCCGATTGAATTAAGCATATGTAACTTTGTAATCTCAAATAATTAGTTCAACGCTATATTACATTCAAAAAAATTGCTTGTCCCTAATGTTTGATTTTGTGGCTGCATTTTTTATATTTTGTTTGAAATAGGATTATTGTTTCGTATATTACATTATACTAGTAGGAACTTTGCCATTTATTTTATTTAAGGAAATGTTTGTGCTTGAATTACACATTTTTTCATAAAGAGACAGTAGAGAAATAACTTTCGATATATCATATACGATATAGCAGGGCAGTATGTCTTTTAGCATAGACAAACAATGGATGAAAGAATCCGATCGAAGAATATTGAATTTGTTGTACAAAATGGTGATAATAAGGAAATCTACTCTTGTCCTTGCATACAATGTAAAAATATGAAAATGAAAATTAAATTAGATGAAATTTGTTATCATCTTCTTAGATGGGGGATTGTCTAATCATATACTGTTTGGCATTTTCATGGGGAAGAGTTGGCGGTGAAGCAAAAACAACCCGATAGTCAAACCATGAGCACCAATGAGTCCGAACGTCCTAGGATGGAAGGTCTAGTTAATGATGCTGATAGATTCATCATTTTCAACCTACAATTCCGTTACTTGATAATTTAGGGAGTCATCTATGGTTGATGTCGATTGGCAGGCCAATCAAAGTAAGATGTATAAATCACTTTTTGATGGTGCAAAAGAGCCACTATATCCTTCATGTCCAAAAGGGATAACAAGTTTATATGCCATTGTTAAGGTAAATAGCTTGAAAACTCAGTACAGCTTTTCCGACAATGGTGTGACTGCACTCTTCGAATTTATAAAGAAGTTACTCCCTAAAGGTAACACGCTATCTATAAATTACACCGACATGAAGAAGATGATTAAACATGTAGGAATGGATCAAAAAACTTATGATGCATGCATCAATGACTGCATTTTATATTGGAAAGATGATGCAAATAGGGTTTCTTGTACAACTTGCAATGAACCAATATATAAGACAACATTCAATGAAGAGAGGAGAGCAACCAGAGTACCTCAAAAGACGTTGAGACATTTCTCTTTAATTTCTAGATTGAGGAGACTGTATACCATACCATGGATAGTAGATTCTATGACTTGGCATGCTCATGCCAAGTCTGATTCAACTGTAATGCATCATCCACGTGACACTTCTCAATGGTGAGCTGTAGATTCTTTTGATCAAACGTTTGCCGCTGAACCACAAAATGTGACGCTTGAAATAGCAATGGATAGTTTCAATCCACATGCGTCTCTAGCTAATCGTTATAGTTATTGGCCAGTAATTATAGTCCCATACAATCTTCCTCCATCCATGTTTATGAAAAGGGAGTTCTCAATGTTGACATTGTTGATTTCCGAACCAAAACAACTAGGAAAGGATATCGATATTTATTTACAATCGTTGATGGACGAGTTAAATGGAAAGAGTCACCACATTTGACTCATTTAATAATTCTGAGTTCACAATGAGAGCGAGGATGTTTTGGGCAATTCATGATCATCATGTGCTTAGGTCTTTATCAGGGTGCACAACTCACGACTATTTTGCATGTCCTATTTGTGGGGAGGATACTTGTTCTTATTATCTTTCTAAAAGTAAGAAATGTGTAACATGGAACATCAAAGATTTTTTCCTTCCAAACACAAGTTTCGAGATGATAAAGCAAACTTAACGCAGCGGACTTGACCACGAAATGAAGATTTTGTGTCAAACAAATCGATAAACAATTCGATGAAACAAGATGAATTAATGGATCGATAATACCCAAGTGCCCAAATCCGTTGATCTCTCGAGATACCGGATTCTAGCAATCTTCAACACGTTGATCGTGCACGATACCGCGTTAGAAGATCTACGATTCTTCGACGTTGATCTCGCGCATGAGATTCCGTGAATCGGCTTCAAATTCGTTGATTCGAGCGCACTCGAATATCCGAAATGGAAGAAGAAGGAGATCACACTCAACTTCAACAAAGTGGCAAAATGCACACAAAAATTTTATTCAAAATCAACAACTTTTTTCAAATGACCCTACACCCTATTTATAGAAGTTACAACACTCACTACTGGCGCACACATGCAACCTAACATCACATGACACAATACAACACATGGGACATAACAACAGTCAACATAACAAAGTTACATTAGCAAGCGACTCACGACTTACGACATAAGAAAATAACAACATACGAGTTAACAAATTTACAACACAACATCAACGCGTCTCAACATTATGCGACCTACGACTTAAGCGACTCAACATCATAGCACAACAACAGGAAGCTTGAGCGACCTATCAACTTGAGTGACATAACACCTCACAACAGCATAAGGTAAGCGACTTAACTCCAGGACGACCTAACATGTACAACCATGCGACTTAATGAGATAACACATCTCCAGGAACTTGCGACTTAAGATCTTCAGCGACCTAAAGCCAAGCGACCTAACTCGTTATGTCGCATTTGTTCTGTCTGCGCTGCATCATCCATCTCGTTATGTCGTGGGCGACTTAAGGCAACTGAGCTATCACACCTTAAGACAAGCGAACGACTTAAAGTCCACGAGCGACTTAAGGCAACCGAGCTATCATCCTGCACTGCATAACTCGCGTGACTTGTTAGGTCGCTTAGGCGACTCGAGGCATGGTGCGCTGCATCATCCTCCCCTGGTTGAAAAGAATTTGACCCCGAATTCACACCATCCTCTTCTTCGACAATCTTATCCTCATGATATGGAATCAAGTATTTGATGTTGAAAACATCAGCAGTATGGATATAATCCGACAATCTCAACTGATAAGCATTCTCATTAATCTTCTTCACGACTTCCAAAGGACCAATCCTTCTAGCAGTTAGCTCGTTGTAAGTTCCAACAGGAAATCGATCCTTGGTCAACACTGCATAGAAAAAATCTCCTTCCTTGAACTCCACATTTCGTCGCTTAATATCTGTTGATTGCTTATATTTCTCATTCGCCTTTGTAACGACGTACCGTCAGCGGTCACAACCGGTAGGCTTTTCAACCATCCCAGCCCCACCGTGGCTTACACTGATATCCCAAACTTGCTTTTACGGCCACCCTTTCGAATGTCACGGCTTCGCCTAACCAACCCCGTAAAGAGGACGTGTGGGGGTAAGATTCTCCCGTTCGCCACCAAACCGCGAAGCGAGAACCCCCCATCACATATCACCTAACATAAGCAAGACTGGTTTGATATGTGATGGGGGGTTCTCGCTTCGCGGTTTGGTGGCGAACGGGAGACTCTTACCCCCACACGTCCTCTTTACGGGGTTGGTTAGGCGAAGCCGTGACATTCGAAAGGGTGGCCGTAAAAGCAAGTTTGGGATATCAGTGTAAGCCACGGTGGGGCTGGGATGGTTGAAAAGCCTACCGGTTGTGACCGCTGACGGTACGTCGTTACAAAAGTGGTATCAGAGCTTAAACAGAATCAGCCACAGAATCACAGAGTAATCATAATATTTCACATAAATGAATTTTTATACATATATCAGAGTTTGTACAATGCATTATATTTATACAGCGGAATATTTCTTTTAAGTACAAAAATTCTTCGAAAAGCTAAAGTGAAGCAATTTCCCCAACTCTCTCTAACTTCGCGGCTTGAAAATCTTCAAGATGTAAAATTACTCGGTCTGACCCGAGCGTTTATTGCAAAACACAAAAACACTCGAGTCAGGATTAATCTTTATTCAAGTAATTAAATTTGTAATGAACTGAATAAAATGGTAATAGAGATGACGAATCACATGAATCAATTTAAATCTATTATGGATTTTTTTCACATTAACAACTTCAATTTTTAAAATCTGTCAATCCTGTGTGGCTGCAGTACACACGTATATTTACACACATGTGCACTGCCTCGCCAACACGTGTGCACCAAACAAAAACACACAGCTATCAGATCAAAACAAGGTCAAACCCAAGTTTCAAAACTAGGTTCAACTCAAGGCCAATGCACAGACAAAAGTGCCAAGAAGGCATCAGACAAAGCAATACAAACATCAATGTCAAAGCAGGCAATCAAAGGCAGAGACTCAGAAATGCCAAAGACATGAAGACATAAACAACAACAAATGCAAGACCAACTGCAAAAATGACACAGCAGAAGTGATCAAGGCAAAGCACAAGTGTGCAGCATCAAGTAGTTTCAAGTACACGGACATATATATATGGAACTGCCACTGCATGCAAACAGCAAAAAAAAAAATCAAGTCTAAAGTCTCAAGTGCAACAGCATGGAATGCAGCTACAAGTGCAACAGAGATGGGAAGGCATATATGGATATGAAGACCGAAACAACATCAAGCATGAAATACTCAATACATGCAACAATGTGCACAGACCAGAGACAGACAACAATGCAAGTACACATTGATACTTGATTAGTACACAAACAACAAGCTGTAGTAGTGTGGGAGTCGAAATTTCATGGAAGTATGACAGGGAACTCAAAGCAATGAATCAAGTCAAGACCAATGAGACTGGGTTCAACACAGTGACCCAAACAGTTTGAGAAAATAAGTGTACAGGAGCACACACATATCAATTTATATATATCATTTATATTCTCAGAATATCAATTTACATATATCACTTATATTCTCAGGACCATATCTGTTTAAAACTAATATTTAAAAAGCTTGTATATATCCTAAATTTACACATAAAACATTTAATTACAACATGCAAACCATTTTTGCCTATTTAAGCTTAAGTTTCTGCATGCAACAGGGGTTTAACAGATTTTTAAAAACTTTTTAAATCAGGTATGTTTACTCACAGTGACATGTATATGCAAAAATACATATTCACATACATACTTTTAATTCCATACTTAAACAAACATTCAAGCTTCACATAATGGTTCCAAGAATTTTAGCATGCATCATTTTCATCAACAATTATTTTAAACTTGTCAATTTTGTTATTTTTAGATTATAGGATGTTCATAGACCTTTATAACTGGGATCATTCATATATAGGCATGTAAGCATGATACACAGCAAAACATCAAAGCATAGGGGGGGTTTATAGGCACATATATATAACACACATGAATAGAAGTTCAAACAAGCACATGGAAACAAAATTTTCTTCATCTAGATTCAAAGATCCATCACATGCAGCAGCAACAAACAAGCAAAGTTTTTGATATAGCATCTGTTCTTATCAATTTAAAAACAAATTTCAAGTAGCATCTGTTCTTATCAATTTTAAAAAGCAAGGTTTGATTGCATCTGTCCTTATCAGTTCAAAACAAAATTAATAGCATCTATTCTTAACAGTTTAAATGCAAATTCAAATAGCATCTGTTCTTATTAGTTTAGATTCAAGTAACCGAGCAAATGATAACAGATAACACCCAACAACCAACATGCAGTGACTTATCTTGTTCATATCAGTTTAAATTGGATTGACCGAGCAAATGATAACAAATAACACCCCAAATCATAGCATGCAACCAAACACCCAATTCAAACAAATCTAAAAACTTGAGTAACGATTAATCGTGAGAAAAAAACTCACCTTTATAATCGAAACAGCCGAAGAGAGTACTGAGCACAATTGAACGAAGATCGAAGCCCCTAATTTCGATTGAAGGACGAAACCCTAGCTGTTGAAGAGGGGGACGAACGAAAGATTTGGAGCCGCCATTTTCTTTCTTTGTTTCGTTTGAAAGGGTAGGGTTTTCGAATGAATATAAAGGAAAGAGGAGACGTGTTTTTGCGTGGGTTACGGCGTGAATTTTGGCGTGGGGGAAGGCAGATATTTAGGCACGAGTTTGGCTGATGAGAGTAAGGCAGTGTATACTTATATTATATATATATTATTATATATATATTTTTTCTTTTTCTTTTCAATTTAAATTCAATTTGTTTTGTATAAATTTTCTTTAATAAATATATAAACGTTTTGCAGTTCAAATATCAAACTTAAATTTATAAATTTACATAAAAATAATTCGTAAATCCAAACTATTTTTTTATGTCATTAGTTCGAATTTCAAATACAAATTCAATATTCAATTTCAACTCCAAAGTCAAATTTAAATTTTATTCAACTTTAAATAGATTAAATTCTAAAATTTAATCGCCAATTTATACTGAAAATTTGAAATACAATTTAAATTCTCATTCAAATATTTAAAATTAATTAAATATTTTCATTTTTAAATTGTTCAAAATTCTGGGTTGTTGCAGCCTTAATCAATCGTTCCCATACAACCTTGTGGCATTCTTGCAATTCATTCATAAAATCACTAGCTCGTTTGATTGCTCCTTTCTGCTGTGGAACTACAGATAAATCTAACGGTCCTTTAGGAATTGTTGAGTACACAACCTAGAATGGACTGAACCCAGTGCTACGATTAACTGCATGGCTGTGTGCAAATTCAGCTTGACATAGCTTCGAATCCCAAGTCTTCAAATTGTCATTCATGGGGCATCTCAATAGATTACCCAGGGATCTGTTCACAACTTCGGTCTGTCCATCTGTCTGTGGATGATAAGCACTACTGAATTTTAGCTCTGTCCCGACCATTCTCCATAGACTCATCCAAAAATGACTCAGAAAACGAGTATCTCTATCCGAAACAATTGACTCAGGCAATCCATGAAGACGATAGATTTCTCGGAAGTATAACTGTGCTACATTAACTGCATCTGCTGTCTTCTTACATGCAATAAAATGTACCATTTTCGAAAAACGATCAGCCACTACATAGATAGAATCATTGCCACGTTGCGTTCTCGGTAATCCCAACACAAAATCCATACTGACATCCACCCATGGTTGAGTAGGTATAGGCAACGGTATATATAATCCTGCATTTGTCGCGGTTCCCTTTGAAACTTGACAAATATGGCACCTCTGAACAAACCTTTCAACTTCCTTTCTCATTGACGGCCAAAAATAAGACTTTGCAATCAACTGCATAGTACGGTCGCGGCCCACGTGTCCTTCTTCATGTAACTCTTTGGCAATCTTCATTCGCAATATGCATTCTGGAATACATAACTGATTTCCTTTGAACAGAAAACCATCAACAAGCATATATCTATCCATGCTCCCCTTCCTGACTTTGTCTAGGATCCTGGAAAAATAAGAATCCGAAGTAAGCAAATCTAGAAGTAAATCAAACCCATCACCTCTACTCGCATAGTTGTGAGTAAATGATTCCTCCGACTCAATGCATCGGCAACGCGATTAGTTACTCCAGAC
The DNA here is from genome assembly GCA_030765085.1 of Allium cepa. Classification (NCBI taxonomy): domain Eukaryota; kingdom Viridiplantae; phylum Streptophyta; class Magnoliopsida; order Asparagales; family Amaryllidaceae; genus Allium; species Allium cepa. Next base: position 213,910,456 of record CM060934.1, read on the forward strand.
TTTTGTTTTACAACGAAGGTAAATTGCTGCAAATAAGCTATCCACGACGCATGCCTAGCTGCAATTTTATCCTGCCCTGGCGAATGTTTCAACGCTTCATGGTCTGTATACAAAACAAATTCTTTGTGGAACAAGTAATGTCTCCAATGCTTCACAGCTTGCACAATAGCATAAAACTCCACATCATAAGTATTATATCTCATCTTTGTTCCAGAAAGCTTTTCACTGAAGTAGGCAATTGGACGACCCTTCTGACTCAACACTCCTCCAATTCCAACTTTAGATGCATCTGTATGTAATTCAAATAGCAACTGAAAATCTGGAAACACTAGAATCGGTGCTGAGGTTAAAAATTCTTTGATTCGTTCAAAAGCAAAATCTGCCTCTTTCGTTCACGAAAACTGCTTCCCCTTCATACAATCGGTAACAGCAGCCATCACACTACTAAAGTGCGGTATAAATCTCCGATAAAATGAAGCTAACCCATGAAAACTTCTGACTTCAGTTATAGTTTTGGGTTGTGGCCAATTTCGGATTGCGGCTACTTTACTCTGATCCACCTGTATCCCATCCTTGGACACTACATATCCCAGAAATAAAACACTTTGCGTCATGAACACGCATTTCTTCGTTGTTGCATAGAATTGTTCTTGACGAAGAATAATTAACACCTTCCTCAAGTGTTGAATATGCTCTTCCGTGCTAGCACTATAAATCAAGATATCATAAAAATAAACTACAACAAACTTCCCAATGTAAGGTCTAAAAATCTGATTCATCACCCTCATAAATGTACTCGGTGCATTAGACAAACCAAACGACATGACCAGCCATTCATATAATCCTTCACGAGTCTTGAATGCTGTCTTCCATTCATCCCCTGGTCTTATACGAATCTGATGATAACCACTCTTCAAATCGATCTTCGAAAAGATTAAAGACCCACTAAGTTGATCCAAGAGATCATCAAGCCTTGGCATAGGGAATCTGTATCTGACAGTTATTTTGTTGAGTGCCCTGCTATCTGTACACATCCTCCACGAACCATCTTTCTTCGGCACCAACAAAGCTGGTATAGCGCAAGGACTAAGACTCTCTCGTACACGTCCTTGATTGAGCAATTCCTCAACCTGTCTCCTCAACTCTTCATGCTCCTTGGGACTCATTCGATAATGCGGCCTATGCGGTAAAAAAGCACCTGGCACTAGATCAATTTGATGTTGTATGTCCCTGAGTGGCGGTAGTTCCTTGGGCAATTCCGAAGGAAAGACATCTCCAAATTCATTCAACACTGGCCTAACCTCTACAGGAATTTCAACATCTTCACTCATTTCATACCCAATCAACATAAACACTTCATCACTTTCTTCCACTTCCTTAACAAACTCCCTTATAGATAATAGACTAGTGGACTCCACCTTCTTTTCTGCCTTGCCTTCACTTTGTTCACGTTTCTTAGGAACTAAAGTAATCTAAGTACCTTCGAACATGAAATTGTAGCTATTGGTGCGACCATTATGCTGCACTGCTCCATCATATTGACATGGTCTTCCCAATAATAAATGACACACATCCATATCCACAACATCACACCATATATCATCCTTGTACTTCTTCCCAATAGAAAATGTAATGAATGCTCGTCTTCCCACCGTCACTTCTCCACCTTTCTTCAGCCATGCAAGTTTATAAGGTCTAGAATATTTTTCAGTCTTCAACCCCAACTTTGTGACGGCTTCTTCATAAATAATGTTATCACAACTTCCCGCATCAATAACAAACCGACAAACCTTCCCCAAAATTGTACATGTAGACTGAAAAATATTGCTTCTTAGCCAACTAGAGTCATTCTCTTGCTTCGGCACTAAACAAGATCTTCTCATAAGCAAGTTACATCCTTCATCTCCTGACACAACTTCTTCATCGTCATCAAACTTCGGTGGTTGGGAATAGTCAACTTCTGCTTCAACATCCTCATACTCACATTGTTCTACAACCAATGTTCTCTTCTTTGGCTTTGTACATTCATTGCTCTTATGGCCAAACTCCTGACAATTATAGCACTTGATGCTAGTATTGACCTTTGCTTTAGCGGCTTCATTCACAACCGGCTTATTGACTACCTTGGAAACATTAGCACTGCTATTAGCACTCTTATTCTGGATGTTAGAACTTGTAAACACACCACCTCCTCGTCTCCCTTGTTTCTCCCAAGCTAGAGCTTTCTGACGTGCTTCAGCAACAGTCATCGGATTAAACATATTAACCGTGTCTTGAATTTGCGTTCGTAACCCCCCAACATATCTAGCTGTTAGCTGTTCCTCGGTCTCCATAATATCATTTCTCGCAATTAATTGATAAAATTCATCTGCATAATCATTCACCGACTTTGCTCCTTGTCTCAAATTCTGCAAACGCTGATACATAGGAGATTGATAATTGTACCGCAAGAAAGTTGCTTTCATCATCTTTCTCATCTTCTCCCAAGTAACAACCTTTGATTTTCCCATTCTCTCCCTAGTTAGTTTAGTTTGCTGCCACCAAGCCATAGCTCTTCCTCTTAGTCCTGTAGCAACTAACTGAACTTTGCGATTCTCCGGCACTTCCTTGAATTCCAAAATTTCTTCAACACTTGACAACCAATAAAGAAATTCTTCTGCTTGCATACCACCCTTGAATTCCGGAATTTCCATTTTCATACCCGACTCCCATTTACGATCATTTTCTAAATCCATATATCGATTTCGCACTTTTCCTCGACCTCGATAATGAATACTTCCTCTATCACCATCTTCTTTAAAATCTGATGTACTTCGATATCGATACTGACCATCGATGTCTCTATGTCCACGACTATCCCTCCTACTATGTCTTTCAACATCACGATATGGTTCATCTTCAAATCACCAATGATTTCTTCTCTCTTCATCTCGATACCCATGATGTTCTCTCATCATTGAAACTAATGATTCTCTCCTATCCCGATAAGATTGTGGTGACACTCTCCTTTCTCCTGAAACCGACGGCGAAACCTTGTTTCCACCTTGGTTCGAAACTGGTGATGTTCTCCTTTGACTTCGATTCATATCATTCATCAATTTCTCCAACTTCTCAATACCCTCATTAAATTTGTCATTGATACGTTGCTCCATTGCCTCTACTTCTTGTCTTCTATACACATCTTCAACATTCTGAAAATGATTAACACGTCTCGGAGGCATGATTATACAATCTCTGATCAGTCTTTACTTGGCTCGGGTCTGGCTTCAATCTCAACTCTGTTCGGCTCTAGGCTCCAACACTTTAACTCGGCTCTCGATTGGCTTACCTGTAACTGAACCAACACTTCCTCTTGCTCTAATAGGCTTGGCTTAGCTATGACTTAGCTAAGTTTAGGCTCTGATACCAAAAATGACGCAGCGGGTTATAACACTTGACCACGAAATGAAGATTTCGTGTCAAACAAATCGATAAACGATTCGATGAAACAAGATGAATTGATGGATTGATAATACCCAAGTGCCCAAATCCATTGATCTCTCGAGATACCGTATTCTAGCTATCTTTAACACGTTGATCGCGCATGATACCGCGTTAGAAGATCTACGATTCTTCGACGTTGATCTCACGCATGAGATTTCGTGAATCGGCTTCAAATTCGTTGATTCGAGCGCACTCGAATATCCGAAGATGGAAGAAAAAGTAGATCACACTCAACTTCAACAAAGTGGCAAAATGCACACAAAAACTTTATTTAAAATCAACAACTTTTTTCAAATGACCCTACACCTCTATTTATAGAAGTTACAACACTCACTACTGGCGCACACAGGGGACCTAACATCACACGACACAATACAACACGTGCGACATAACAATAGTCAACATAACAAAGTTACATCAGCAAGCGACTCAAGACTTACGACATAAGAAAATAACAACATACGAGTTAACAAATTTACAACACAACATCAACGCGTCTCAACATTATGCGACCTACGGCTTAAGCGACTCAACATCATAGCACAGCAATAGGAAGCTTGAGCGACCTATCAACCTGTGCGACATAACACCTCACAGCAGCATAAGGTAAGCGACCTAACTCTAGGACGACCTAACATGTGCAACCATGCGACTTAACGAGATAACACATCTTCAGGAACTTGCGACTTAAAATCTTCAGCGACCTAAAGCCAAGCAACCTAACTCGTTATGTCGTATTTGTTCTGTATGCGCTGCATCATCCATCTCGTTATGTCGCGGGCGACTTAAGGCAACCGAGCTATCACGCCTTAAGGCAAGTGAACGACTTAAAGCCCATGAGCGACTTAAGGCAACTGAGCTATCATCCTGCACTGCATAACTCGTGTGACTTGTTAGGTCGCTCAGGCGGCTCAAAGCATGGTGCGCTGCATCAAAACTTCAATAATGAACAAGAATATCATCGTCCTCCATGGCCATTGAATGGTTATCAAGTTGAAGAAAAAGTAGCTAATATCAAGATGAATGTTGGTAAGATGACGAAGACCTTAACAATATTCCTGCATGGTACAGGAGGTCCATCCTCTTTGATTTGCCATATTGGAAAGCAAATTTGGTTCGACATAATGTTGATGTTATGCATATGGAAAAGAATGTCACTAAGCATCTCATTAGCACAATTATGGGTCATAAGACAAGTCAAAAGTCGACATCAATGCACGCAAGGATTTTAAAATTATGGATATAAAACAAAAATTATGGGTGAGGGAAGATTGTGAAACAAACAAAATAACTATGCCAAAGGCAAATTTCGCTTTGAGCAAAGAATAAAAGATACGGTTTTGCACCATTTTGAAAAACCTTAAAGTACCTATCAGATTCTCTTCTAACTTCCACAACAATGTGAACATCAATCCTCCTAAACTAACAAGTATGAAGTCGCATGATTATCATGTCATAATGCAACAATTACTTTCGGTATTGCTTCAATATTCTAATTCACAACATAAGTATCTGTGTAATGCTATACACCGTATAAGTCTATTCTTTAACATTTTGTGCTCAAAGGTGATCAACAAGGAATATCTTTGAAAAGAAAAGGCTAGTCCAGTAGAAATAATGTGTGTGTTCGAAAAACATTTTCCACCTGCATTTTTCGATAATGGTATCCACCTTATGGTTCATTTAGCCGATGAAGCTTTGATTTGCGGCCTTGTTAGATATAGGTGGATGTATCCTTTTAAACGGTAGATTACTAATTTCAATTTTGTTCATCATTGTTCAATTTAAATAGTTAATGGTTATTTACAATTGATTGCCTACACAGGTTAATGAAAACATATAAAGGATATGTGTGCAATAAAAGATATATTAAAGGGTGTATTGCAGAAGGATATATTGTACAAGAAGCTAGTTATTACTGCATGGATTAGATGCCAAAAGGAGGTGATGGCACCCATAAACATACTCGTGAAGCACTTTTAGATGAGGATGATGAGTTTGCCGGTGAGATGCCTATAGATAGTGGTAAAGATATAACCTTAACCCAAGTGCAGTTTGGACAAGTTCATAGATGGGTCCTTAATAAATATGATGGATTGGATGAACGGGAGAAGTAAGTTCACTAGTTTATCTTGAATTCTCATTATTGTAAATTAACTCGTGTATATACATTTTGAAATGTGTTTGCAGGAGGTATAACATTTATATGAAAAGTACTAAATTTCAATCTCGAAGTAGGGTTACATTCATGGAAACTTGTCAAAGTTTACTCTTCGATTCCGTGATGAGGTATTACATTTTATTATGTATTCATGTGTATTTAAATGGATCATACACTGTCATGATCATGCTTTTTGCTTATTATGTTTTTTTAGTTGATGAAGACCAATGATGTTGATTCAACTCTTTGGCGATTGGTGAACGGGCCAAAGTTTGAGGCACATAGTTATATGAAGTACCAAGTGAATGGATTTACATTTGCCCTAAAAACTTACAAAGAATGGATGGTAACCCAAGACAGTGGTGTTTGTATGAGAGCGATTACAAGATTTAGAGCAAGCAAGAAGGATAAAAATTACAAGGAAGCAGAAACAATGCATTATGGAATTATTCAACAAATAATTGAGTTGGATTAGATTAACTTCAAGCAAACCGTTTTTTTATTGTGATTGGGTAAAGGTCGAAGATAAGGTCAATGGCTGCAAGATAGATCCTATTTCAAACTTAATTACAGTTAACTTAGATAAATTAAAGACGAAAGATGGAGTGAATGATGAGCCATTTATTCTAGCATCAGAAGCGAGTCAAGTGTTCTACTCAAAAGATTTGAAAAATAATGGATGATTTGTGGTTTTGCACGCACCAAAACAGTTGACTATAAATATCGATGACATTGAGTTTCCTAACAATCTACTTTTGAAGACAAAAAACTAGAGGACCTTACCAAATGCATATGTTAATATAAGATGTATTTCTTAGTTGAATTGAGTTGAATTTCAAATGTGACTAAATTTGGAATTTCTTCGCTATGGGTATTCGATGTTTGTAATGTTTGCTGTGTACGGACATTATTTTTGCTAATTTCATGTATTTCTTGTTTTTTTATTGATGGCTTTGTAGTTCGGATTTTTGTTTATCCTTCAATCAAAAAATAAAACTTTATGTTCTTATGGTGAAATTTTTTCCATATGCAGGTGATCTTAGTCTTTTTGATTATAATCCAGAAGAAAGTAACAATGTCAGAACCTACAGAAGCATCAACCCATTCAACTATTCAGTCATCCTCTTCATAATCCAAAAAAGTTGAGATAAACGCATTAAGTGTTCCCATTTCAAAAAATGCTAGAAAAGTAAGCAGTCGAATTGGTAAACTAGTACGAAGTCATATGCCGATCTCATATGAAAGTTAGGATAAAGTACCCTGAAAATACGTGATGGACGTTTGGAAAGAATTGCTGGTAAGTTAACATCGAATTATTTTGGGACATTCACACACATCTTACCTAAGCCGAAACCCATCCAACTATCGGTCGGTACCCCAAAATTTCAATGGTATGGTACCGGTACCCACATCGACCAAGCCGAAACCAAGCACAAAATTCGTTTTCAGTTAGGTTTGAAAAATAAGTCAAAATCAAAACCAATTGCGCAACTTACCTAATCTTGAATCGAACATATAGCATCATACCTAAGTCGACATCGAGGAATTTATAGCATCTAATCAAATAAATTTGCAACTTGTTTCTTCTTCTTGCCCTTGTCAACATCGACTTTGACCTGAAGTGGTAGTCGACATTGAGGAAGAGGACTGACAATCTCTTCTTCATTTCAGTTTAATATACAGCAAACATACATAAAAGAGGAGTTGAAAAGATGAAGACGAGGGGAGTGGTAGGCGACATCGACATCGAGCTGAAGTCGGTGGTTTGAGAGAAGGTGAAGACGAGGGTGGGAAGAGAAATAGATGAGAGTTGTTGTAAGGGGATTTATGTATTTAGGGCGAGATATTAGGCTTGGATATTATTTGGGCTTTATTGTTACATATATTTTTAATTCTATTTGACTTTAGTTATAATATTTCATTCTAATTTGGGTCAACTAATAAATTATAATATTTAATTTAATTCTAATTGGGATGTTATTGTTTTTCCATCACAAAGTACAAAAATTCAAAATCTAGACCGAAACCAAAACCAAAACCGAAACGTTCGGAATTTTCAAAACCGACCGAAACTAAGAAAATTTCAAATTATCGAAGCAAAAATGGAAACTGAGTTCTCGTACCTTAGTCTAGAAGATCTAAATTTTATTTTTATATGTCTATGGCACCTCGTCTTGATAAGAAGAGACTCGCATTTCTCTAAGAATTCGTCTAAATTGGAACTGTCTAAAAGTAATACTGGAGAATCGTAGATGAAATGGACAAGGCTGACAAGGCTGATGGTCATCTAACACTGTAATAGCCCCTCCTTATCTTCTAGCTCATGTAGATGAGATTGTTTGAAAAATATAATGTTGGAAAAAGTTGAATTTTAAATACCTTAAAACTTTAAGAGGTCTATCTTAAATATTTGAAAATCTTCTAAAACTTGTCAAAATAAAAAAATTGAAATTTATTTTGTTTCTTTTAAAATATATATCCTTTTGACTTATCTTTGAAAAAGGTAAAATGTAATAGTTATTATTTTTACCAATGAAAAGAAACATTTTGTTCATTTTCCTATTCAATTTAGTTTTCCCCTTAGAACACTATTTCAATGGCATCCTTGTCCAAAATGTTATTTCCTTATCATAATCAAAAGAGATCAATTAAATGAAAACCAATGGGTTTCTCTATTAAAGTTCTTCTTAAAAGGGGAATTCGGAGTGTGGATTACAACTTTATTTCTTATTGATTTCATTATGTGATAATTGTATAGCCTTAATGCATTAAAGACACACATTTTTAATACAATGAGGATAGCTTTTTCGGAGATAAATGCCATAGGACACTCAACTTTGTAACAAGATGTATTCACTTGCTTTTTCTTCAATACATACATTATGGAAAAAAAATTATATTTTTAAGCAAAGCTGCTTCTTATTAATATTAATGAAGCTTTAACCAACCTTAGAATTTTCTTTTATAGATGGAATTAGTTAAAGAAAAAACATGAGACCAGTTTTAGTCTAAATGATATGTTTTATATTTTAGTTTAAAGGACACCGAATGCTGCATTAAACTTGCATCAAATAAATAGAATGCTAAATTAAACCAGCATCAATGAACGACACTAGAGTATTCATTTTCACAGTTAAAGGAATTCTGAATTAATATATCATTACACATATATAATGCTAAGTTCATGTAGCATTTGTTTTCATAGTTCATATAACATTTGTTTTATCTGATGTTCAGCGTCCTTCATTTGAAAATTTGCGTCTTTCATTCAAAAATGTGGCTGATGTTTCTCCTTCTCTCTACTTTTCTGTTTCTTTTGTTTGTTCCTGTCGTAGTTTTCTATGACTTTAGAAATATCTTTCACTTCATCCATATTCTAATCCTTTTCTTCTACATAATTTCTTTACGGTATTTTCACTTAAATGGCTTCTCAATTCAAAGCAATAAGTTTTTATCTCAAAGTAATAAATTTCTAGAACAATACTTCAAAATAATTTGTTTTGATGACAATAAAATATATTATCGTTTTCAGTGACAAGAAAAAATACTTTGATTGCATTTTGTAGTTTCTGAAGGAAAAAGGTAAAAGAAAGTATCATTTTAAGTAATAAGAGAAAGATACTTTCATTTATCATTTTCTCGTAAAATGATATTTTCATTTGACTTTTTTCCATGAAAATTATTGTTTTGAAGTCCAATCCTATAACTTATTATTTGGAAAAAGTTAAGCTAAAAGTAATAAATTTTTTGTTCTTTTTCCTTTGGATGGACAATGCTTATTGTAAATTGATGTCCTCCATTCTAAAGTTTTCCCAAAGTTCCCTGATTCCCTCTCTTTATCTTCTCTAGATAAGTTTTCAGGTTTACATGACATGACTATAATTTCATTTCTCCACCTTACCTTTCGTATGTTGATGCTCAAGTAACCCAACATTTATTCTTATCAATAATTTTTGGGTTCTTAGACAAGGTTGCCATAGCTACTACCACCACTACAAAAATAATAAAGATTAAAGACCATAAATTTCAGTCTTTAATGGAACAAATGAGTCTTTAATAAAAATTAAAGACCATTTATAGACTGAAATTCAAGTCACTAAATCTCAAACTCCAAAAGCAATTTGAGACTGAAGTTTTGGTCTTTTAAGTAAAGACCGAAAGTCGGTCACTGAAAGTTAAATACTGAAATTAAGTCCTTAATCGGTCTCAAAATAAAAAAATAAAAAAAAAGGAAAAAATGGTATGAAATACCATGCTCTGTAATTTACAATTCCTAACTTCTTCATTTTATAAAGAAAATTACTGAAAAAACCCAAAATATTCATATAACTTTACACAAATTTTCATCTTTGTGAATTGCCTTTCTAGATTTTTTTTATAACACGATAACTTTTTTTAAGATTAGATACAAGTTGTGCTAAACTTTTATAAAAAGCAAGAGAACAACTATAATTCATTTCAGGATTAAACATTACAAAATCATGAATTGAATAGTTTACTTGATTAAATCAATGGGAATAACATGCTCGTTCACAAGACAAACTCACAGTGCCAGCATAATTTTTCAACTATTTATCAACTCAAATTAGCAACTAATCTCAACATACTCCTCACTTCTCTATCTCGTTTTAGTAGTAAACATCACTTCCACCAAAATGAACAATAATTGCATTTCACAAATTAGAAGAACTACAAAAATCAGACCCACTCAAACTACAAAACCTAAACGCATTCTTGAAAACTTTTCTGCATCAACTAAAACACTAGGAATCTATTTAGTACTAGGAATTTCGGTCACAAGGCAAACCAAATCATCGTTTTCAATTGGCTCTCAACAAATGAAAGAAGAAAACTTTTTCTTTAGTTGATGGATCTGTAATCCGAGAGATTTAAGAATCTGCTCATATTTGAATATGCTTATCGATTTTTGTTTGATTTAACCCGAATGGCACCGTCGAGTAGAATTTCATTTCACTCGTATGGGATATATTTGATTGGTATGAATGGATATTAGAGTTATGGACATGAAGAAGCAATGTCGAAGGTACGTCAGAGAGGATGATGTTAGCCGCGGTTAGATTCGGGCATCTGGTGATGACTTTATTTTACTGCGTGAGGAAGAAACAAGTAAGAATTTTAAGTGGAGAAAGTGGGTCGCCATGTGCGCGTGTGACTTAAAGAAAATAGTGGTCCTTGCTAAACTTATTTAGTATGACACGGATTACCAAATTTAACCATTTGATTCAAAATAAAATAAAATACTTTAATCATTAGATGTAAATGATTTAGAAACTGACTAATAATAAAGCTAAAGACTGAAATTTGTTTGTAAACAGTCTCAGATTTTGTCTCAGATTTTGCAGATCGACTACAAATTGAATATCAATCACAAATAATAACAGCTAAAGGCTAAGTTTTCAATGATTAATCGGTCTTTAATTAAAGACGGAACATTTTTAGTTCTTAATCTTCAGTCTTTAATTGAATATTTTTTTGTAGTGCACCGACGCCACTAACTTCCTCAACCGATGGAAACTTTGCATAGTCACTCAAATCGAAGAGCTTAAATTACTTATCCACATTTGTCATGTTTGGGCTTCTCTTATTATATTCTCAACGGTGTATTCCCAAACTCATCTACGTTCATCGAACAAGGAATGGCTCTAGATGGAAAAATTGGTTCTTTCTTTATACCTCCTACTTCCATCTCAACCATCACTGTCATTGGTGTTCTCTTCTCCCTCATCATCTACGACCGCTTCTTCGTCCCTTTAATCAAAAAATTCACTCTCAGAGATAAAGGCCTTTCAAATTTTCGAAGGATCAAAATAGGCCTACTTCTATCCATCCTAGCCATGACCTCCACTTCATTAGTAGAAATAATGCAACTTCAAATGGTCAAAAATGGGTGTTCTTTAAGAATTTTATGGCAAATTCCTCGTTTTAGTAAGAGCGAATGAAACATTTACCTTTGTATGGCTAATTGAGTTCTTTTACGAGAAGGCTCCTGATGCTATGAGGAGCTTGTGCTATGCTTTCTACCATTTGACCGTTTCATTTGGTTGTTATTTCACCGCTTTGATTCCGACTCTAGTGAATTTTGCGACGACTGGTGGTGGTGAGCTTGGGTGGATTCAAGGATGGGCACCTAGATTTATTCTTCTTGTTGATTGCTGGTTTGAGCTTTTTGAATTTCTCCATCTTTACTTGGCGCGGGGTTAATTATAATAGCACGAAAGCTTCTTAGCATTCTCGTTACCTATGTCATATATTATAGTAAATCGATTGGTTTGTGCATATTATGATCATGGTAGTATAGATTTGTGATGGTATATTATATATAGGTGAAGTTATGTGTTGTGTGTTTAAATATGATCGAATGTACAGTTTCTATCCAACTTACTTTACTCTTAAGAAGATTTTAGGTGATCAATCTCTTATTTCTTTTCAAATGAAGATATTTTGTTAGTGTATTAGTTTTAGAATACATGTGATGTTTATTGTATGTATAACCAAATATACAGTTTTGAGCAAGCAGAATTCATGAGCATCTTCCAACTTTTTAAATCAACACGTTATGTTTGTACATATATTTGAGGACAATTTTTCAATCAAGCAGCTTAAAAAAAAGAAATGATAGAATTAGGCCTCAGCAAAAACTAATTGTCAACGTAGGCTCATTTCGGTTTGAACTAGAGCAAATATGGAGTGCGCAAGTGTTATTTTTTTAACTAAAGCTTGCGCAAGCTATATTTAGTGCTTGCGCATTTATAGAGTGCGCAAGTTCATTTCTAAGCATCAAAGCACGGATCTGAGTTCATTTATCCATATTTCTACTTTCTTCCCCAAACCCTCCCTATTTCCAATCCAAACCCATTTTTCTTCCATATCCAAATCCACAATCACCTTATTAACCAAATAGTTGCTAAACTATATATGTAATCATCTTCTTCGTCATTACAAAATAAAGGTAATAATTATTTTTTTTTGAAAATTAAGATGTAATTTTGCTATTGTTGATGTTGTTGAAATGAAGAGTTATTGGTAGAGTAGTGTTAATTACATGACAACGGGGTTGTTGTTGAATTAGTTGTTTGTGTTTAATGAACTAACAAACCCTATTTAAGTAGCATTAAATTTAAAACCCTAATTTACACATTAATTGTTTATTTTGACGGCATACATTAGTGATTGAGAGATGACGACGAAACATTGATGAAACATTTTGATGAGCTTGAAGGAAAAATCGAAGTTGCAAGTTCAAGTCATATTGACTTTGATGTTGATTATGTTCTGGAAACACAGTTCAAACCAGTACCACGTAAATTCCATTCAGGATCATCAACCTTACACGCTCGTTTACGCAAAGTTGTTTCTATGAAAATTCCCGGTCATCAACATACAGTTGATGGAAATTTGCTAACACCTATACATCCTGTTGGTCCATCCGTGCCAAGGGGACAATGACCATATCCAAATTGTTATTATGGAGATATGTGTGTAGTGGTTGTTGACAGAAAGGAAAAGAATGCTGGACGAAGATTTTTCGGGTGTAGTTCGTACAACGAACATAGACTGAATTCTCGTGAAGATGATTGTTGCAGTTATTTTAAATGGATTGGTCTACCCCTATGTGAAAGGGGACTTGAGTATACCCACGAACTGCAAGCCAAAATAAGTCGTTTGAAAATTGTGAATGAAGAACTAAGGACAAATAGTGGAAGGCCTAGAATGTGGTAGATGTTTGGGACTTGGTTAGGTTGTCATATTTGGATATTATGTTGAACCATTGTATTTGTAATATGTTGTTGCAAAAATGTTTCTATTGGTTGTAACCCGTAACGTGTGCAAGCTAGATAGTTTATTATGCTGTTAAAATTCATTTGATAGTGTTGACTTAATTGATGAAATATATTGGTTACGTTATTATATTGATTTGTTTGTTTGGTTTTTTTAAAAGATTTAGTTGACTGTATTTGGATGAAGGTTGCCTACGGAAGCAAAATATACTTAGAAAAAAATAGGTAATAATTCATCAAATTGAAGTTTATAGTTATGCCAGTGAATAAAAATTATGAATGTGGTATTGGAACTTATTTTGCAGATAATGTCAAAGGTTCCGACTATATTTTCTTTTGATGGCGAATTGTTGGTTGATAAAGAAGGTAAACCTAGATATGTGGGCGGAAAGCGAAAAGGATCGATAATAAAAAATCATTGTAGTTTCGAAGAGCTTAAACAAAGGGCATTTGAATTGATAAAAGAAAATGCTGTGATATATGATTTAAAATTAGCGGTGAAATGGGTTCAGGATGATAGTACATCCACTATTTATTTGGAAGACGACGATGATTTGAACTCCACCTTTTCGATTGGAATGAAGTGATTGAAATCTACGTTATGAAAGTGGAACATGAAAATGTGGTTGAAACACAAGCACCAGTAATCTCTACGGATGAGTATATGCACACTACATAGTTACAAGAAACACAATGGTCGGTGTATCCTTTATATATTTCAAGCCATCAAGGTGGAGAGTTTACAAACTTACTTCACATGTACAGCGGAATGGCTGAAGTCTCTTCTAGTCAGAAACGAAATATGATGCAGAATGCTATAAACCCAAAACAGTCGCAAGCGTTTGAAAAGTGAGTACTATTATACGTTGGCACTTGAATTTTGACTCACGTTAATGCAAACTAGCTGACCTTTGTTTTTTGTATTCGTAATGCCGAAGATGCATTTACTGGTTCCGATGACGATGGTGCCGATGATCATGTTCATACTCCATACGAGATTTGTAGGCAATTGGATAGCATGGAAGTAGCTTGTGCAGATGATGAGGATAGAACTTGGATCCATCAAATTAAAGTTAACAATCATGTAATCATATATGAAGACATTGAGAAGGCTGATGGTGTAACTGCGGAAGAATAACAAATCACATATGAAGAAGCTCTAGCCGATGATTTATGCATGGCATAAATGATGGTGAAATCAATAATGGAAAATTGTCAACTCGACGTGGAAGTTTTTGGAAGAGAATGTGCAGAGAAAGGTCCACGAGTTCGGTTAATTTTTGAAAGTGAGCAGAAGCTTGTTGAACAATTATGTGAATGGGTGATTAAATGTTCAGTTTTGTTTCAAGTTCTGAAATCGCGTGCAAATCAATACATGGTCCGCTATGATGTGGAAGAAACATGCCCTTGGCGAGTTCCTGCAAGCCTTTCAGTTAGAAAAAATTCAAATTGGTGGAAGATAACTACATATAGCGGTGATCACACTTGTTTAAATGCAACCATCAACTCAAACCATCGAAAGACAACTGTTAAGTTTATATGTAGCAAAATACTTCCATTAATTAAAACTAAAACAAACATGACTGCAAGAACTATTCAAGGACAATGTCCAATATGTTTTCTATTAAAGTCAGTTATTCTTGAGCCTGGCATGGACTTCAGAAAGCTGTTGCAATGATTTATGGCGATTGGGAATCGTTGTATGCGGAATTGCCGAAATATCTTAGAGCCCTACAACGTACCAACCCCGGAACCATATATGATGTTATTTATAGTCGTGGTATTTTTGATGGTGCTTTTTGGGGTTCCGGACCTTCTATTCATGGATTCAACCATTGTCGAGCCATATTGTCTATTGATGCCACTCATTTATACGGGAAGTATCTGGGTACATTACTAGTAGAACTGGAGTGGATACAAATCAAAGGCTATTTCCTTTAGCGTTTGCTATTGTGCAAACAGAGTCCTGGAAAACGTGGAGTTGGTTTATTCGTTGCATATGGAATTATATTCCATCCATACATACTAGATGTATCACCTTTATCTCGGACCATATGAATGGAATTCCACGTGCGCTTAGAGAAGCTTGGCCAATTAAACATCATCAATGCTTTTGTACTTGTCATATAAAAGCAAATTTCAAGAAAGCGACGTTCGACACGGATGAGCTACAAAATTTGTTACATGCATGTGCCATGACATCGAAGGTCGTAAAATATAATGATCTTCGAAAATAGTTAAAGGATGTAAATCGAGAAGCCGATGCATGGATTGAAAGAAGTTTGAAAGACCAGGAATCAAGCTGGACTCTTTGTCACGACGGCAAAGTAAGATTCAATATGATGACGACCAACGTTTTCGAAAGCTTTAACGGTGTTCTCAAAAGAACTAGGAATTTGCCTGTTAGATCATTGGTTGAACGTACGTTTCGTCGACTGAACCATTACTTCGTCGAACGATGAACTCAAGGGCAAGAGTGGACATTGCAGCTCGCACCTAGGTAGGAAGCATTAGCGTGGAGAAGAATGGAAGAATCGAGGCTCATGTCTATAGAGAGATATGGTTTTGTTGAATGGCAAGTGACAGATGTGTATATGTTTAATTATACGGTGAATATCGAAGATAATGTTGCTAAATGTTCGAGCAACATGCCAACATTAGATCATTTTCCGTGCTCCCATGTATAGAGGCTTGTTCACGTGGTTCGGGTAGTGCTAATAGAGCATGTTTTGACTTAATCTCCATGTGGTACACAAAGGCTATGTATTCTTCCTTTATTCCACCCTGTACCAGATAGTCGACATTAGGACGTCTAGGATGGTCCCCTTATACAACCACTGCATGTGCGTAGAAATTCATGTCATCCTCGGTTTACTCGAATAAAAGGTTTCATGGATCTGCCATATTCATCCGGCCATAACAGATGTAGCAAATGTGGTTTCTATTGGCCACAAGAATAAAACTTGTCCACGTTGAATTGTAATAGAAGTAGAACGTTTATGTTATTGTATGACTTGTTGAACCTTTTTTGGATGTTGTTGACTTTGTTATGTGATGGTGTTGTCATTCGAATGGTGTTTGCATGTTATATAGAATGTTGTTCAAACTTTTTGTGTGAAATTGTGTGATTTATGGGGTTGAAACAGCTCTCTGTCCTAGACAGGGCCAAAAATACGCTTGCGTATATATGAAATGCGTAAGCTATGTTATCAATATAACTTGCGCATTCCAAATATGCGCAAGTGTAGAACTGGGTTATTTGGCGTTCTACAAATGCTACAAAAGACCAAATGTAGCATTTGTGGATTGCTGTAAATAACTCAAAAATAGCTTGCACATATGTGGAATGCGCATGCTATAATGACAATATAGCTTGCGCATTCCACAAATGCGCAAGCTATTTTTTGGGTCTTTTCCAAATAGAGAGCTTCTCTGCCACACTGCAAGACCCCAAATTCCAAAATACATCTTGACCAACATTCTATAAGCATGCATACATCATTCCATTAACAATACCATCATAAAACAAAATAAATAACACGCCACAATATCCAAATGACAATTGAAAATCATCCAATAAAGGTTGAAAAAGTCGTACGATAACATAGAAGCATATAAGTCAACAACCCCTTACCCAACCAAAGAAACAACAACAAGAAGACCAACACCGTCAGTCACAAATCCGTCTAAGCTCAAGTGGTGTCTCTCTTCTTATTCTTCCGTTTGTACATGATTGGAGCCGATCCTTGGCCTTCTTCGAATGTAGGAGCTGGTGTCAGAAGTGGAATTTCTTGTTGTTGACTTGGCCTAAAAATGAGTTCTTCTTGTTGAATTTCCCAAGGCGATGGCTCTTGCGCATGCTCTTACGTCTACTGTCCAACAAATCAGAACTGTTGTTCTCCTTCGTGCCAAACAGACCATTCAGCATGAGTTTCTCTGTCGGTGTATTGCTGCCCTACCTCAGGCCAAGCGGGCCATCCAACTGTAGTTTCGCCACCGGGATGTTGTGAAGCCTCCCTCTCCGCATGTGCCTCCTCCCATTGAGCTTGTCCACCCGCTACTGTAGTTTGTATCTCCTCTGTAGAACGTGGTGGCTCTTCTATAATCCGCAGCGGCTTGGCCGACCTTCTTAACTTATTCTGATCCAAAATCGTCTCAAGTATTCGTCGTAAGTCAATGCACTTGCTTTTGACCTTGTCTGGCTCCATATGAATTTCTTCTATTTCGCCCACCATATCCAAAGTGCTGTATATTCTATTTACCTAAATCATAAGTCATAATAATGCATCAATATGAGACAAAATTGAACTATTAAAAAATTGAAATTACAATACTTACCACATCATGTTCTAGAGGAGCACGAGGAGTGTACACAACCAACTTCCTTGTCGACTTTTAAGAATATAACGATGAGTAATTCGCCAATACCAATACTCATGCTCGCTCAAAGGTGTCAAAGGCTTGCATGCTCGTTTAGCATGATCAATTCTTGATTGCCAAATAGCAATTCTTTCCTCCAAAAATGCCATCCAGCTAGTGGGTTCTGGGTCAAGGGGGATGAAAGGATCATGAATGTGCTGATAATCAAAGTAAAATTGTCTCATAACCCGATCGGGTGCATACCACTCAAAGTCTAAAAATAGAATTAGTCGGCTCTTAGCAATCCAATCGGCGAACGAATACTCAATGTCCAGCTGCCAAACTTATACACTAATGAATATGGTTCACATGTAACCGCATCATCCGCCAACAAATCCAACTCATTACCGTAAAACTGTACATTTCTTGGCGTCTCACGCCAACTCCTAGTACATTTCAATCTAACCCCAAATGGAAGATACAGATCTAAGTCGGTAGAAATTCTAATAGACGGTCGTCCAATAGCAACCATGACCATAGTTGCAACAACGTTGCAGAACCCCCTAAAACTTTTCCATGTTGCAAGGCAACATGTGACAACTCACTATACAAATAGCAAAGAATAGCACTAGCCCAAGAATGATAACGACAGTCGGTCAAATCATCTAAAAAGGTAAAAATTTCAAATTTAATCTTCCTTTCGAATAATCGGAAATAATCGACAACTCAAAAAATACAATATCATGGCACGAGCGTGGCGAAGTATGTCTAAATCAGTCGACCCTTTGAGTAGTGGTTTGAAAAATTCACTTTTAAACCAAGTCAATGATAATTCACTTTTACACTTAACTGCCTCTCTAGGCAAAAAAAATACCAAGCAAGTCATGAGCCAATTCGATGTAATCGATATCTAAATATTGCGAACATACCGAGCAACCGTCTACATTAAGACCGAAAAGAAAATGCACATATGCTAGAGTCGCTGTCATCTCCCTGACTCTTATATGAAATGTATTTGTTTTCGGTCTCCATATATTGCATAAAGCGGTAAAAAGGTGATGATCGAGACGAATATAGCCGATTTGCGTAGCTTTCCAAAATACGGAGATTCGTAGATTCGGCTCCAATCTCGGATCTTTACAATCGATCTCCTTGAACTTGCTCGAATGATCGCATATCTTCATAGTTTCAACACCCTGAAATATATAAACAAATTAAAATTAGTGCTTCATATTTGCATTCCTTTGGTTTATCAATATCGCACATTTACCTCCATTAATGTATCATTTTGGCTCCTATGGTTTTCTTCAAGATAGAGAACACTTCTATCTTCGAGCCCGGGAGACAATTCAACAAACAACAACAACCATTTATCGCTACAAAAAGTATGTACAAAGTTTGGGTTTTGGCTATACGAACAATCCAAATCCTTTTTCATTTTCAACAAACAAACCTACAATATAGCACACTAACATCCAAAATCAACATGACTACTCTTCCATTAACAACAACAATCATTTTTCGAGTAGTATTCATTTTGCAATAAATTTTATACCTCTAATCAAAGAAGAAGATGAGCTTCCTTCTAATTTACGCTTAATCTACTGATTGATTGAAGAAATAGAGCAATGTTTTTGAGGTGATAGATTTTGATTTGGAAGAGGTTTGGATTTGGGAATGGGGAGAATTTTGTGAAAATTTGAGAGAGATGAAGATATGAGGAATGAAGCAGCTCTCTGTCCATTTTGTGCCCGAATTTGTACTTGCGCAATCCATAAGTGCGCAAGCACTATCCTATACTTGCGCACTTATGGAATGCGCAAGCTATAAGTATAAAAAATATAAACTTGCGTATTCCATAATTGCGCAAGTGCTATGCAAAAAGAGGACTAGTTCTGTAATTAGTTTTCTTTGAGATCTACTTGTGCAATATGTTTTCTTCCCGAGCACTGTTTGAAAAATTGTCCTATATTTGATTATGCTTACAGAGCTATATTATCTAACCCAATTGAACATATTCACGTGTGCACTGTTTTCCAACTTCATAGAAGTTTATTCATCCATGTGTTGTCTTTTATTGTACAGAAAATGTTGAATCCATGAAATGAAAAATGTTCTTTGGGATTTCGATAGTAGTAATCCTATGGCTTCGAATTTGAAACATTACAAACACAAGGAACAAATATAGAATGTATTTCCTATGTGGCAAAGTTGATTTTTGTTAGGTAATGTTTAGGCATATATTTTCGTACGAGTTTGGACAATATGCATAAATGTTTATATACGATATACATATTTTTGACGTGTTAGAATGATTTCTATGAGTTAAGACCATGTCCAACCAAATAATGAAGGGAACTTTTGAAAATCTTTGGATTGGATGATGAAAGCTTTTGAAGGTGTTGGGATGATGTTTAGATGCTCTTACAGATTAATAATGCTTTGTATATTAGCTATAAACCAGTCAATATCAACTTTAGAACATCTATTTTAAGCGTTGGTTTGAAATATCAATTTCATCATATTGATATGCATGCATGTATATGTTCATGCATGTATATGTATGCATATTTAGACACCTAGAGAGTGGAGCTTCATACATAAACTCTAAGGATTTGTTTTAGAGTATCTCATATTTTCTAAAAAAACTACCCTCTGTAAAATTAATGCTTCAAATTTAATAATATAAGTTTTGTTTCATATTTAAAGCTTAAAAAACATTAAAAATATAATATTATATCAATTGATGGTGCATTATATTTTTATCCAAATAAAATTAGAATAAGTTATTTCCATTTGTTTTAAATAAATATCACTTATTATAAGTTCTCAAATTTATATCATATTTTAATTGAAATTGACATTATCTAATTTTGATTTATCTTGCTAAGATACAACTTATTATGGATTTAAGGCATAAGTTTAAATTCTAACGTTTTAATTTTAATAGCTTCAATTGTTTTTAGCATCGTGTATTTCTAATTGTATATTAACAAAATCGATTGTAAAAATCTCTTAAAACATATTGAACTCGGGACAAACCAAAGATCCAATCTAATGATACGAAATTTAAAGAAAAAACGAGTTAATATACACATATATATGTATGTATGTGTATATGTATACACACATGCACACACGCATGTGTATGTGGTTGAACCAGTTCATCCATGTACATCTCTTTGTGTTTATGCACTTACATACATATATATGCATCGTATGTGTGTATTTGTATTTAATGCATTCTAATTTAATTGATTATAGGTGATACATTCAAAAGAGTCCGAAAAATGTTCGAAAATGTTCGAGCGATATTCGAAAGAGTTTAAAATTACTCATATGTATTTTGACATATTCAAATGATTTTCAAATGAGTTCAGACTAAGTTCGATAAATTCAGATAATGTTTGAAAATGATTAGATGAGTACAGACAATGGGTGCATAAATGATCTATGAACATAAAGTATATATAAAAGCTCACTTTGTTTGGGAATTTCTGTTCGCAAATAGATAAAAGGGAGATTTTTCCATCATTGCAAGTTGTAACCATTTAGATCTCTTTGTAATAAATTCTTAGGGATTTGGTGTAATTACATGTATTTTAACGATATAAATGTGTTGTGCATCAGAGAATTTCGATAAACAGAAAATGTCCCCAGATGAAAAAAATTCATACGAGTCACATGGTCAAAGAATTTTTTAGATAGATGTTCCAATAAATTGTTGGAACTTAAGATGCAAGAAAATAGCCTCTTAAGATACGGTCTCAAACATAGCATATTTACTAACGAGAAAAATACGTCAAGTTACATAGTTGAAGAATTGATGTGATATTGTATTCATACAAGGTGTACAACCATAAAATTTGCAATGAATCATTCAAAAATAAATAAAATAAAATGCCTCTCCTATAAATGTTCATGCTCCTCCCACCTCAAATGTTATCTCTTCCTCCATTAAACCCGCACTTCACTATTTCTTTTCTCTTTTCTCTAGCCATGGAGAATGCTCGTCGTTGGAAAAGGAAAGACACAAATCTTTCTAGTCTTTTGGGAGGAACCTGATAATAGTGGTGCGATGATCTGAAATTCAACAGATACGGTGTGATAATTATTTGCAGAAATTATCTACACAAATACGTTTACACATAAATATTCAGCAATTATCTAATTTTTTTAATAATATGTATGATAGCGTGATAATGAAAAGAATAGATACAAACATGACTTGATAATTGTTGGATCAAGTGTATTGACAGTGATAGAAAAATGGGTGAATTTCAAAAGTATTATTTTATTAATTATTACACTAAATCTTTAATTTGTGTTATCTGAATAATTTTGCAACATAAATCATATTTAATATTGTATTGATATAAGGAGAGAATAATGTTTAAATTTTAATTTAATTTACATTAATTATTTTAAAATAATCTTTTTTGAAGTTTACTTCATTTGTTTTTGTTAATTTTGATATTTGAACTTCATATATTCTAAGGACAATGTTCATGGTATTGGTTAAATTTAATATATAAAATATTTTTAAATTTTAAGCTTTATTTTTAAACTAATATTTGTTTTTTAAATGTTACTTATATACAACAAATAACATATCACATTTCAATATATGTTTGAATCACGCTACGTAAGTTTCGATCTTGTGACCTCTCGCACCAGAGTCGAAGCACTTAACCTTTGAGACAATGGTGCTAGTCGAAACTAACTAATATTTGTTTCTATAGCCAAATTATTTAAAATTATATATATGTGAGGTAAATAATTTTTGAATCTTCCATGGCTTCTCAAAACCCTAGTCCCTCTCAAAACCCTAGTTCCTCTTCTCCTTTTCAACTGTGGCCTTTTACACTCCCCCCTTCCCCCGGCCCCCCATGCCTCTTAACCTTATGAAATTTCCACCCCTCATGACCAAGTTGGATGAAGGCATTACTTCAGTACTCTCCAAATGCACACATAAGATCTGTAATGCACAACCATGGCATAGACAACTTCCTCCTTCAATAGAGGAGATGGCTCCTCAATTGCCCACCCTCCCTTCAGTCAGCCCAGACAATCCACCTCCCCTCAAACAGATGGAAGTCGGTGCTACCCAGCCATGCTAGCAGTCATAAGATCTCCACGCCTCCGCCAAAAAATTCAACACCCCCTTAAATCAGATCTTAGAAGCAAGCTATTATTGGAAATTCCAATCTCAACCCCTCTATAATTCCATTCCCCGAGTAATTTTCAGACCAAATGCCATGTTAAGATTACAACTACAAAGAACAAAGCGAAAAAGAATTGGGATAATTCTATTCATCTATGTTGTTGGATATAAACCTTATTATATGCACTTTAAATCTTATATTGAAAGAGTATGGAAATCCTTAGGGAGTTTTTATATCCCCAAGGAAAACGATTTCTACGTGGTTAAATTCAACATTAAATCTGAATATGATAAAGTCCTAAAAGGAGGATCTTATTTTTATGACCGTAGATTAATGATGATGGAAAGATGGATTTTGGATTTGAATCTGAGTATAGAATTCCAACAAACTATCCTTGTTTGGGTGAAATCCCATGACTTAGAATGGAGCTCTAGTCAGAGGAAGGTAGTAGCCGTATTGCATCAGCATTATGTATTTCTATCAAGATGGAAAATTTCACTCAAGGAATTATTTGAATATCCTATGCAAGGGTATTAATTGAAATTGACAATAAATTCAATTTTCTAAAAAAGTAGTAATTTTGGATGAAAAATGTCAGGTTTATTTGCAACCAGTGGAGTATGAATGGAAACCCGCTGTTTTCCAAAATTGTGAATGTTTCGGGGACTCGCATAAATATTGCTCGATGGAGAAAATATGGGTATAAAAGCAATCCATTTATTCTAGTAACATTTCAGAAAGTGTTGTTAACAAAAAACAACATATAAACTGTTAGTACCTTATGTATTGATTTTGATAACAACAACCATATGAGATCATATAAAATATATATACTAATGTTTTATCAAGTTATATATAGTATATAGTGTAGGATATTAGACAGTGTTGATTAAGAAGACTATACAATATCAAGAGCTAACTCAAGAGGCTAATCTTTGATATCTCTTTATTTTATTTTTAAATATTTTTAAAATCTATTCTCTGATTTTAATGGTTTTCAAATATCCTAGATTTCAAAAATGATTTTTAAGAATCCCTGCTTTCAAAATGATTTTTCAAACATCTCTTCAAAATAGCTTTTAAATGGTTCCTAACCTTTTAATTATTTATTTACAATATTATTATATTAAGTTTTTAAGTATTTTAATATGTACTTTTAATTTATTGTAGTTAGATATAGATTTTGATTTTATGTTTTGTAAATGTTTATGGTATTCAAAGGTATATTTTGACATTCATTATTACTTTGATAAATATATATTCACTCATATATATATATATTATCTTTCAAAAGAAATTCATATTTAAATCATTTATGTATTAAAATATTTCAAAATAATTTAATAAAGTTTTCTTAAGTTTTATTATGATCAAAATGTGTATAAACTATGCTTAAAAGATTTTACAAAGTATCAAAATATTTTACTAAATTTAATATCTATAAAACAATTTTTGTTAAGTGTTTTTTCAAATTAACTAAGGATATGTCGTCACACATAGAAGCTATATGTGGACAGCCGGAGGCTTTCAAAATTAAAAGTCCGAATGGAAGTGTTTTTTCATCGTATCTCTTCGTGAGTAGACATGACTGTTGTTTCTCTATAAATAGGGTTCTCTCAAGGAATGTAAACAGCTACATTCTTATATTTTCTCTCTTCTTTCACTCTCCTAATTTCTAAAAGAAATTCCACTTAAGATCTTCTCAAATTCAATTAGAATTAAATTCAAACTCTATTGATTTGATTCAATATTGAATACCCTTTGATCTTCCTCATCTTTCTCACTCAAATCATGATCAAAGTGCTATTCAAGAGGCTATAGGATTATTTGTATTCAACATCATGAAATTGATTTTGTAAACTCTATCAAATCATACTCAAATACTCTTGAGTGTGCTTGGCGTCCTTGAAATCCAAGTCAGTGTGCTTGTGTTCCATTTGAATCAAGTGGTATGCTTGATGTCCTATTGGAATCCAAGTGGGTGTGCTAGTGTTCGAATCTAGGAAGTGTACGTAGGGCTTGGATAATCTTGAGTGTGTGCCTTGTAGCCTTAAAATCGAGATTGTATAGAATTTGATATGTGTAAAGAAATTGTATGGGACTGGATGTAAGGTAACTCCTGACCAGTATAAAAATCCTGGTATAATCACTCCAACTCTTTATTTTTTTACTTTTACTACATTTATGTCTATCTGTGGTTTTCATTTGTGATTATCAATTTGCATTGTTTAAACTATCATCTTAAAAGAGTTTAAAAATATTTATAAAAGTTATTAAATACTATTCACCCTCCTTTAGTGTTAAATTAGCCTTAAGATCCTTACTTTTGCAAACCAACATTTGGTATCAGAGCATTGGTTTTAAAAGTATTCATTATTTTGATTTCTGAAAATTTTAAATGGCTAACAACAATGTTAGTTCACTTGCTAGTAACACCTTTCTTAAAAGATAATCTACTGCTAGACTGCCACTTTTTAATGGTAGCAGTTACACATATTGGTCATTTAGAATGAAAATTTATTTACAGTCCAATGGTCTAGATATTTGTAGTGTCACATAGAATGAGTACATTATGCCCCATGTTAACTGTTCACGATGGACTGCTGACCAAATGGCACTTGCACAAAGAAAATCTAAAGCTATGAATATTTTGTTTTGTTCATTAGATAAGAACGAATTCAATAGAGTGTCTACTTGTAAATCTGCATATGAAATATTAAGAACACTGCAAGTTACACATAATGGAACTGGTAAAGTCAAACATGCTAAAATTTCTATGTCAACCAATCAGCTTTAAATGTTTAAAATGAGTCCATTTCTGATATGCATAGTAGATTTCAAGATTATTGTATATTCACTAATTTGCATTGGATAAAAGTTTTTCTAAAAAGGATCAAGTTAGAAAAATCCTCAGTTCACTTAATTCTGAATGAGACCAAAAGACTCTTGCAGTTAAAGAGGCTAATGACATTAGCACTCTTAAAATTGAAGAGTTAATTGGCAATTTAATGTCAAATGAAGCAAAAATGCAGTGCAGGAGAGAAACCAAGGCAGTAGAAAAGAAATCCAACGCTTTCAATGCAACACCAGATGATCATGTTTCAAACAACGATTATGATGAAGAAACTGCTTTCATGACCAAAAATTTTAGAAAATTTATGAAACGTAGAAAAATGAATAATGTAAGAAGAAATGATAACAAAAATCCAGAAAGTGGAAATGTTGTTAGATGTTTTAATCACAATGAATTTGGCCATATGTAGAGTGACTGTCCATAACTGGGGAAACCAAAAATCTCACCAAAAACTGATTCATCCAAAAAAAAGAGAAGGGCTTATACTACAACATTAGATGACTCAGATACTTCCTCAAGTGATAACGGAGCAGATATGAAAGTTGCCAATATGCGCTTAATAGCAATAATCAATTAAGTTCAAAAAAGTTTGAAGAAATAGAGCAAAAATAGGTACACGTTTAAAATTCAATTTTTTTATTGGATTTTTGGTTGCTTTTGGTAGGATTGGATTAATAAAAATATTGGATGAATATAACATATATATATATATATATATATAAAGAAAATTTTATAAAATTATTTTAATAAGAATATAATACCGAATAAAACTAAATAATATATACATATTTAAATTCATTTTTAAAAATTATTTACTAAGCATATTAACTAGTAATAATTATATATGCATAAAATAGGCATAAGGAAGAAGTTGCAAAAAAATTTAGTCTCATGGACAACAAGTTTGTTTTTAAGTCTGAAGGACAATTTATAGTATGAACAGAAAATAATAGTTGCAACTATCATTCTGTGAGTTACATTACAAAGTGTCATTCAGCCTAAAAAGAAAAATTCTTGTCCTTGAAACTATTTTTTTTCTTTGAGCCTAAAAGCCCCTTATATATAAGTAAATAGGAATAATCCATTCATCTCAAAATTTTGGAAACCAATGACTATATGTCGACATACCCACTTCCCATACATTGACATATACCTAGAAACTAGAATTTGGAATTTTCAATGAAAATTTGAAATTCCCTTTGCACCAGCTTCAATGTCCTGAAAAGGTGTCACTTTACTAGAGAACATGTCTATTAATTCTTTATTTTATTGTTCTATCACCATCCTTTCATTTCACTATTTTCAAAAATTCAAAAATCCATTATGTCTCTTATCTCTTCAAACAGTTCATCAATGACTTCCTCAACCAACACCCAAAAACAATAAGGCTTTCTAAGAAAACCAAAGGTTATCTCATCCATGAAAAAAAAACCATGAAGCCTATATGGGATATGTTTCTTTCAGAAAAGACTCTTCTGGAAGATTTGCCAAGTTCGATGATTTTCCTTCTTATGATCGTTGTGATGAAAATGGAATTCTTAGTTTAATTGATGATTCCTTGAATGATTTTTTATGTTTTCCAAACTTAATGAAAATGTTTTATGCTAGTTTGAAAGGAAATTTTAATGACGGAAATGAAAATAAAGTATGAAGCACTGTCAAATGCACTCAAATTGTTTTGAATTATGAACTTTTAAGTCACATTCTCGGATGCAAATATAATGGAATGGACCTTTCGTCTTTTAAAATTGAAAATCAAAATCATAAATTTATTCACGATATTTTTGAAAGTGATGATGATTTTCAGTTTATAAATTAAGAATTTATGTCCTAAAGCTAGAATTATGAGTCTCATTTTGCAACAAAGCATAACTCTGAGGATGGAAAATTATAATAACTCGACTCAAAAGGTTTTCAAAGCACTTTTTGCGATTTATGGTCATTATAACATAAATTGGACACAAGTCATTTTGGTTGAATTTTTTCCTAAGAGTATCTCTAGGCACAAGAATACTATTACATGGTGTGCATCTCATTAGAATATTCATATTTTTGGTGTTGACCTGAGAGGAGAGGAAACCATTCCTTGAAAAATCTTTGATAAGGCCAACATCTCTCTCATGCATATTAATCCATCTTGAGCCTTATGTTACAAAGAAGGAAGCAAGATTAGCTTGGGGGGAGCGTAAAATTAGAGAAGAGGAGAAAGTGGAAGGAGGAGAATGCTAATACCTCAAGTATTGGTTTTGATGATAACAACTATAGGACATTGTATAAAATATGGATACAAATGTTTTATCAAAAAATATATAGTATATAGTGCATGATATTAGACATGTATTTATTAAGGAGACTGTACAGTATCAAATTGCTGATATCAAGAGTAGATTAAAGATGCTGATATAAAGTTTCGAGAGTTCAAGAATGAAGACTCATGAGTATTGAAGAGTTCAAGGTTTCAAGATATTCCAAATAAGTTATAGAGTTATAGAATTTATGTTAAAACCTTGATGGCACTTTCCTGATCTTTCTTACCTTCTATATTTAAAATAATCTTTTCAAAATATTTCTCAAAATGATTTTCAATCTCTTATAGTTATAAAGATATCATTTTAATAATTTCAAGTTTATCTATTAAGTTTATGTTTATACTTTAATAATTTATAACTATATTGATTTTATATATATTATTTACATTATATTGAATATTCTTATTAAATCTTTCAAAATTATTTTATAAAGTTTTATTATGTTTTAATATGTTTAAAATATGTATAAACTATGTTTAAATGTTTGTACAAAGTTTCAAAATATTTACAAAACTTAAAATATTTTCAAAATAATTTTTATTAAGTAAATTTTCAAAATACAAGGGATATGTCGACACATCCTCTATAAGTATGTTGATATACTAGCCGTAAATTTCAAAATTTGTATCTCTTCATGAATGGATATGACCATTGTTTCCCTATATATACTAGACTTCCAAATGAATTTTCATTGACTACTTGCTTATTTTCTCTCCTCTTTTCATTCTCTTGAATTCTAAGAATATATTTATCAAAACTCTGCTGAAATTCAACTAGATCAAATTCAATCATTTTCTCCTTCATATACTCTCTGATTTTTCTCATCTCTTTCAAGATCAAGTGCTATTCAAGAGTTATAGGATCAATTGTAATCAAAATCGAAGGTCAAAGTCTATAAACTTTTCTAAATTTTTATACTCTGTGGTGTGCTCGGTATCCCTGAAATCCAAGTAGGTGTGATTTTAACCTGTTTAAATCAATTTGGTGTGCATAGTAGCCCGTAAATCTAGTGGGTTTGCTTGTGACCAGAACTCAAGTGGCTCTACTCAGAGGCCAGGAATCTGGAGGGTGTGTCTCCTAGCCTCGAAACCGAGATTGTACTCGCATTTACTGGTTGAAAATAAATTCGTACAAGTAATTGTGCATGGCTAGATGTAGGGTAACACCAAACCAGTATAAAAACTTGGTGTGTTCTTTCCTTTTTTCTTTTATTGCATTTACTATTCTCTGCACTCTAATTCCGTGATTGTTTCATGATTGTTAATTCTTTCATTCCAAGTAAAATCTTAAATAATTTGAATAATATTCATATAATCAATTAAACACTATTCATCCGCATTTAATGTTAATTTAGCCTTAGGATCCCTATTCCGTTGACTCACATTTTGTACCAGAGCATTGGTTTTCAAAGTATTCATCATCTGATTTTTGAAAAAGTTTAAATGGCTAGAAACAATGATAATGGTATTGTTAGTAACACTGTCAACACACTTGCTAGTAACTCAGTTGTCGTTCTCGACCTTCACTTTTTAATGGCAATAATTACATATATTGGTCATGTAGAATGAAAATTTATTTACAGTCAATTGGTTTAGACACTTGTAATATCACACAAACTGGGTACACTGAACCCGAGACAAATTCTGCATAGTGGACTGCTTACCAAAAAGCAGTAGGGCTACAAATATATTATTTTGTTCACTAGATAGAAATAAATTTAAGGGTACTTTTGGCACAGGTCCTTATTAAGTTTTAAAATTCACGAAAAGTCCTTCACTAAATTTCAGTGTAAATTAGGTCCCTGTTTTTTATTCACGATTATTGCAGAGCATGATGCAACTTTTTATAAAAGTTGCTGACATTTGCGCAATTTTTCTGTACATTGTGAACATAGTGTATGAAAAGTTGCTGAAATATCAGCACTTATTTATAAAAGTTGCTGACATTTCAGCAACATTTATGTACACTATGAACACAGTTTATGAAAGTTGTTGAAATATCAGCACTTATTTATAAAAGTTGCTGAAATTTCAGTAAAATTTTTCTTTGTTTCTAGAAAATAGGGACCGTATTTACAATGAAACTTTGACAGGAAAAGTTGCTGAAATGTCAGCACTTATTTATAAAAGTTGCTGACGTTTCAGCAATAATTTTTCTTCGTTTCCAGAAAACAAGGACTCGATTTACAATGAAACTTTGACAAGGACCCGCTTTACAATATGAAAGTATGATAGGATGCCTCCATAATTTCCACTAAATTTAATATAGTATCTCTATATGAATTCGCATTTGAAATTTGAAGAACTTTGTAAGTTACACATGAAGGGACAAGTAAGGTCAAACAAACCAAAATTTCCATGTGAACAAATCAGTGTCAAATATTCAAAATGAGTCCATATGAGTTCATATCTGATATGTATAGTAGATTCCAAGATATATTACACTCACTTATTGCATTGGGTAAAAGTTTTTCTGAAGAGGATCAGGTAAGAAACATCCTCAATTCACTCACCCCTGAAGGGATCAAAAGACTCTTGCAATCGAAGAGGTAAATGACAATAGCACTCTAAAAATTGAAGAGTTAATTAGCAATTTAATGTCTTTTGAAGCACAGATGTAGGGATGGAGAGAAAGCAACACAATAGAGAAGAAATCTATGGTTTTTAATGCAGTGATGGATAATGTGGATTTAGACACAATGAAGATGAAGAAATTACTTTCACGACAAAGAATTTCATAAAAAAATTAAAATATAGAAAGATGAACAATTTTAAAAGAAATGACAATAAAAATCCAGGAAGCAAAAATGAAAATGGAAATTGCTAGATGTTATAACTACGATGACCCTGGTCATTTAAAACGAGACTATTCACATTCTTATAGACTGAAAAACTACTTCAAACACAGATTCATCCTGAAAACGAAGAAGAGCCTATACTACAACAATGGACGATTCAGATACATCCTCAAGTGATAATGAATCAGATACATAAATTGCTAACATGTGCTTCACAGCAATACATAATTCAGAACAAAATGGTGAAATGGATCAAAAAAGGTACGCATTTAATATATCAATTTTTTTCTTGAATGGATTTTTTCTTTTCTTTTGGTTACTTTATTGGGTGTTAGGAATAACTTATAGATTAATAATAATATTGGTTGAAATTGTGTGATTATATTTTAACTATAAATATTTTATACATTTTAATAATAAAATAATATTATAAAATATATTTTAATTTATTTATTTTTTAAAAAATAGAATAACTATAAATAGATCTATATAATAAAGTAGGATATAGTTAAACAAAACTTGTTTTTGAAAATCTCGACCTATATGTCGACATATCGCGCTAACATATGTAGACAGAATTCAAATTTTGAATTTTCCTCCACCTCCTCACCAACTCCTATGTTCTGAAAAGTTTTCGTTTAACCAGAGAATATCTCTATTGATTCTCTATTTGCTTACTATATCTCCATCCATTCACTTCTCACTTTCATTTTCATTTTCAAATTCAAAAACCATAAATTCTCGTATCTCTTCAAACTGTTCTTCAATGGAATCCTCAAACAACACATGGTAACCGTGAGGCTTTATAAAAAAGAATATCTTTTCAATGATCAAGAAGCCATTCAATCCCATATAGAGTATTAATCTTTCAGAAAAGTCTTTCCCGAAAGATTTGCTATCTTTGAAGATTTTCCTACTTATGATCTTTTCAATCTTTATTTGCAAAATGAAATTCTTAGTTTAGTGATGCTTCTCAAAATGATTTTTTATGTTATCCAAAATTAGTAAAAATGTTTTATCAAAATTTAAAAGGAAAGTTTTATGATGGTAGAGAAGGAGAAGTTTGGAGTAGTGTCAAAGGAACATAAATTGTTTTAAATTGCGAACTTTTGAGCCATATTTTTGGATGCACATCTAGTGGAACGGATCTTTCATCTTCTAAAATTGATTTTCAAAATCATGAAGTAATTGACGATATTTTCGAAAAAAATGATGATTTTGAATTGAAAAACAATAATTTTCATCCAAAATCCCGAATTTTAAGCCATCTTTTGCAACAAAGTATGACTTTCATAATGGGTAATTATAATAATCCAGCTTAAGAAGTTTTAAAAGCTCTTTTTGTAATTAATGGTTAATATGACATAAATTAGTCTCAAGTCATTTTAAATTAACTTTTTCTTAAGAATCTTTCTAAACATAAAAGCACATTATTTCATGGTATGTATCTTACTCGTGTTTTTCAATTATTTTGGTGTTGACATTAAAGGAGAGGAAACAATTCCTTGAAAAATATTTAGCAAGGCTAATATTCTACTTATGCATATTTCATCCTTTTTCGAGCCTTATAAAATGCTTGCGAAAAAGGAACAAAGATTGACTTAAGAAGAAAAGCATGAATTAAGAGAAGAGGAGGAAGAGGAAGGAGATGAAATGGAAGTTGATGAGGAAGAACAAGAGTCGGAGGATAATAATTATTTGAAAAGTATCAACATGCCACCAAATCCATTCAACTAAGATTTTATCAAAACCAAAAGAAGATCATCCATAATCTAAGGAAGCTTAAGAAATAATTTTCATAGAAATTTACTTCAATTTCCAACAAATGAATAAATTCTTTGAAAAGATCATCCACAAACTTAGTGGTTCTTCTTTGAATGGAAGTTTATTTTCATCAATTTCTGTTAAGTAAATTTTCAAAATACAAAGGGAGATGTCGACATATCCTTTGCAAGTATGTCGATACTAGCCATAAATTACAAAATTCAAATTTGAATGGAAGTTTATTTCGTTATATCTCTTTGTAAATGGACATGACTATTGTTTCCCTATATATACCAAACTTCAAAACGAATGTTCATTAACCACTTTCTTATTTTTCTCTCCTTTTTTCATTCTCTTGAATTCTAAAACAATTTTTATCGAAACTCTATCGAAATTGAACCAGGATCAAATTCAATCATCATTAGTTTGATTCTCTTTCATATACTACCTTATTTCTTTCATCTCTCTCAAGATCACGTGCTACTCAAGAGTTATATGATCAATTATAATCAAGATCGAAGGTATAAGTCTGCAAACTCTATCATATCACACTCTTAGAATCTATGGTGTATTTGGTATTCCTGAAATCCAAGTAGGTGTGATTATAACCTGTTCAAATCAATTAGGTGTGTTTAGTAGCTCGTTAATCTAGTGTGTATGCTTATGGCCCTAAAATCAAGTGGCTCTACCCATAGGCCGGGATTACCACAATCATTCTCTTGATTTATGGGCTACTAAGATTTATGATAGCCTCATCTTCAACGGATTAACTAAATTTATAAAAATTAACTAAGTTTATAGTAATAAAAATAATAATATATTTAAGTTAACTGATTTTTAATAATAATAATAATAAATTAACTAAGTTAACCAAGCTAATAAAAATTAAACCAGTTTTATAAAATTAACTAAGTTTAAGTTAGATAAATTTTATGATACATTATAATAATATAACTATTCTAACAAAATTTTATAAACAACAATGATGATAATGATGAATTATCTAAGTTTATAATAATAATAATAATAATATAATTAAGTTAACCGAGTTTAGTAAGGGCCCTAAGTACACAAAAATATTGAGATGATAAAATATTTTAACTCATGTTTTCACGGATTAACAAAGCTATCCAATAAATTTGATGTTGTAAATGAACGCATCCCGTTTGATTTCCATTATATGATTTGGCTTGCATGCATTAGACCAAGAATTGATATCGACGACTTTGGTCCTCCAAAATTATCATAGGAAAGCATGAATATAATTTCTTTTTACGAGCAAATATCAATCTAACAATACTAGGAATATTGCTGCATTTTTTTTGAAGAAACTTGGTACAATTGTATAACAATTCAAAATGGAATCCTGCCATCATGTTTTGAAGCAGTTCACAAAAAACTTTAATTCAAGCAATTAGTGTACTCGATCATCACTGAGTATACAAAATCAATAATGAAGGAGGACAAGATGATGTCTTATTACCTTTTGAATAAAAGGATTCATAACATGATTAGCATACGTCTTTGTTTGTTTATTTGATAGTAGTAAATGAAAAACAAGCCAAAAGCTTTGCAACAGAACATGATTGACATATGCAAGCTATCGAATGTCTATTAATCATGATGCCGCTTTCAAAACTATCAAATAAAATTGCTATTTTCCAGAATATAACATGTAAAAAGATGAGGGAATACTCTGCTTGGTATTATATCCATTGAATGGTTTTACATTATCTACAACTACATTCCTTGGTCTAGTCTATTTGACTCCTGCTTTATTCTGCATGGATATAAGAAAATTTGATGCTTCATTCAAAACATTAGACTTCCTGCTTCATGGTTTATTAATTCTCCATATTTTTGTACAACTGTTGAACTTTTACCTAAACAAACCACCGCTCATTTTTATAATAACTTCTCTGCAACCTCCACTAGCAATAGTCATCTTCAAAAAACAGTGGTACACGCTATCGGTAAATTAACTCTTAATTTTGTTTTAATTAGGGTGTGGAAGAAGTTGCAAATAAGTTATGAGTTAAACAACGACATGCCTCATGATGAATGTCACACGAAGGATGTTTAAATTGCTCAAACTACCACTATCGGATTAACTGTGGCCATCCAAGCATCTTCATTGTGAAAATTATCTTAGCCTTGTAACATGTATTCATTTCAAACTGGTGTGTATGCTACAAATGTTTTGTTTCTTAAGTGTTTATGTGTTTAGGTTTGAACATTCTCACAAAATCTTTAGTGTTTTTGAATTTCAAGTTGCGAATTTATTCATTTTTTCATTCGTATAGAAAATTCGTGGGTTTAATTCTTTATAAAATCAGCTACTATGGTTCAGGAGGGAGAATAATTCTCATAAAAGGTATGTGCACTATATCAAAGATTTTGATAGTTTCATTGGTTGATCACACAATAATTTTCATTATCTTTTTTTCGTAGCTTTTATTTGTCAATCATATATGTATGTACGTATGTATATAATTGTCTTTTGTGAATGTATAAAGATTGGTATCATTTCTTAGACAAAAGAGAGATTTGTAAACTCATATTGCAGGCAGTCAATATCAAATCCAACAAATCCAAATCTAGACATAAAATTAGCAGTTCAAAGCATGAGATATGTGAAGAATGGTTTATAGAATTTAAATCACCTTTTGGTGAATCAGTGATGTCGAATTTTGTGCATATGTTTCTAATTGGTCTTCTAGATGCTTTTGTCTGCTCTAATAATCGTTACTCCTATTTTACTTACATTCCTTTTCACTTATTACAATATTATTGCATTATTTTTCATCTTCCAAATTTGGAGTGTCTCCTCTTCCATCTTTGCTGTTTTTTCCCTACTTACAATTCTCATTACATACAACAGTTAATGCAGGCTTCATACTTCCAATTTTGGGTTTATTTCTAGTGGGCTATGGTGTATATGGGCTTGTCTTCTTCCATGTTTTTAGTTTGCTGTGAATTATGTGTCAGCCATACTTTTACGTTTTGCACTTATGGAATTATACGTCAGCCATACTTTTGTGTTTTGCACTATGGGCTTCTTTCTATAAATATATGTACGTACTATTGGTTTTATAAAGGAAATTTGAGTCCTCTTCCAAATAAATGTATAAAGATTGGTTACCCCCCCAAGAAGCATTTGATTGAGATGCCTTCTATCTGATTTATGGATGAGCTTCAGATGAGCATTGGGGTTAACCATCTACTCACTTTTTGCTTGCTCGCTTGCTTTTTTATAGCTTGAAGGAGTCTGATTATCCTTCTAAGTGCCTCATCATAGTTGGCTCCATTATAAGTATTTATTTTCTCCATCAAATTATGTTTCTCATTATTAATATAGAAGTTTAATGAAACAATAGCAGTTTAGTGAAACAAAGTATTTTGAAAAATTAAATAAGTTTAGAATAATTGACGAAGTTATATTAACAATAACAAATTAACTAAGTTTAAAATAATAATAATCAATCAATTAAGTTTATGAAAAATTTATGAGTTTGAGATAATTTATAAAAATTAACTAAGCAAATAAAGTTTAAATTTGAGATAATGTATGTTGAAATTAAAATATAAGTTATTACATTTTAAGGTTTAGCAATTGAGATGATCTATACGTTTAATAATAATAATAGTAATAATAAACAATAGTTTTAACAAATTAACTAAGTTTTATAAAAAATAAATATGTTTATTATAATTAACTAAGCATTATAAAACTTAACAGATTTATAATGATAATAATAGTAAACTAAGTTTTCTTTAAATTAAATAAATGTATACAAATTAATTGAGTTTTATCAGAATTTAACTAAGTTAATAGGTTTTATAAAAATTAAATAAGTTTATTATAAAAAGA
Source organism: Allium cepa (assembly GCA_030765085.1). Lineage (NCBI taxonomy): Eukaryota > Viridiplantae > Streptophyta > Magnoliopsida > Asparagales > Amaryllidaceae > Allium > Allium cepa. The sequence goes on from CM060934.1 coordinate 213,947,018, forward strand.
AACCAATTTTTGTAAAATTTAACTAAATTAGCTAAGTTTTTCAAAAATTATTAAAATTTAATAAAAGTTTAACTAAGGATGTTTGATATGCTTTGAATATGCAAAACAGTTTTAATTTGTTGATTGTTAAATTTGTCTATGATTAATTAGCTTTTTAGGAGTAAAAACCAACTGTAGCAAAGAATTGTTTGTAATCGAGTAATGGCATGATTTTAATTGTGTTATATATTATAACATTTTGTTAGTACTTGTTTATGAACAGTAATGGATTTTATGTGAATTTTCTTATTTTGTCAAAAAACTATTATCGAATTGGTTATGAATATCATATTTGATTATGTGATTAACGTGTTTTTTCAACTGTCTGAGTATGATAATTGTGTGATTGATTGATTATTGGTTTGAGTACAATGATTATGTGATTGATTATTAGTTTAGTAAGACTATTATGCGCGTGATGGCCAGAAATGATAGAATTCATTAATTAGAAGCGATAGCATATAAAGTTACAAAACAGGTAAAAACTTTTAGTAGCATTTCAAAATGGTCATGAAAATAAATGTGAGTAGGTGTGATACGAATTTCATAGCTCTGTAAAAGGCCCAAATCTTCTAGTAGCATTTTGGTAAATGCTGGATATGACATCTACCGAAAGTCTAAAATATTTTGTAGCATTTCTAAAACCCTACAATATACATCACTGAAGTGAGGGTATTAATGAAAGATTATATTCACAAAAATAACAGATACTATAGGTAACACAATAATTATTAAAAATAAAGATTGATAAAAATAAATGAAATAACTATATAAGAAATAAAAAAATTAATTAACACGTTTTTTTTCAAGTTTAATTGAAAATTAATACTTTGGTTGAAAGACGTAAAGTTCCAAGATTAGAAAATGTACTTGAACCGTTTTCAAATAGTTTCAATTCGTAATTTTTTAAATGAGGTGCATAATATTAAGATTTTAAAATTCTATTTCAGAAAGTTAAATATTAAAATTATCAATTAAGAATGAATGATTTTTGATAGGAGAAGCATTATTTACGAAGATATATGTTTGAATAAATAAAATATTAAATTTATCTTTGTAAAAGAAATCCATGAAAAATTTACAACTAAAACATTCTTATGGCATTAAGATGAAGATAGATAAATAAATAAACAAAATATATAATGTACATTTGTAGTGTTTATAAGAGCCAAGATTCGAATTCGTGTTCTATAACATGAATGCATTTTTGTTAAAATTTGAGACGACCCACCTCCTCGACCTTCAAAAATTGACACTAATACATCCACGGTGTTCATGTGCCGTAAATCCAAGTGTCAGAAAGACAGATTATCATGGGGTAAAGAAATAAAGATAGAAGATGGACAACAATAGAATCTCACATCGTAATCCATACATAATTATACATATGAGTAGTACATGCAATTACTCCAAATTGTTCCATCAAAGTTACGACAGGTACTAACCCAGTTAGGATAGTTATAACAACCTATCCTTATAGTGCTAGTAGATACTATTACATAATACAGACACAACGAAAAGTGATGGATGACTTCAACAAAATACCCAAAATGCTCCATGCTTCATGCTCCATGCTCCATGCTCCATTCCAAAATTCTCCAAGCTTACCTAACTAGTTGGCTGCCTAGGAAAATAGGGCACCCAGTGTTTAAGGGGAAAAGAAAATAAACTCCGGGTCAGTCATAGGACTGGTGTGAGAAACTCAAAATACGATGTTTGAAAACAAAAGGTATCTCATAAGATCACGCCGCACATAAACACGGAATGGGTTTTTCCTTATGATAACCAAAACATTTGCTACATAGAATATGTGGATATTATTTTTAATGACATTCTTTTGAAAACACTTTTCAAGTAAGTATACATAATCTTAGCCGAAATTGTTATATTATTAAATTCCAGCATACTAGGCTCTACAATCAAATCTGAGGGCACTTATTGGAGAATGGATTTCCATACAATGACAAGGTAAGAGACTACCTTCCGACAGTACATCTCTAGAAAAATGCATCTGAGGCTCCAACCCCTATCAACATAGAACCGGCCTACCTTTACCATAGATAGTACCAAATATGCCATCACCCAGGTCATTCCCAACCTACCCGAGAGCTCACTTTGCATACACCACGTTAATTTAAAACCCGACATCATAGCGGGAATAAATATATCTAGAAAGGTGATGACAATACCCTAATGGGAGCAACCCACCTAGCGTTGCCGCATCTACCCTGTTTTTGTTCTGGATGGTGAGGCTCGAGGTAATGATTACCTTACTCATAACACATTCCACTTTGAATGCCACATTGCTAATCCATAATCACAGAACTAATTTCTACAAAAGTATAACTTTTGAGCTCTTATGTCTTAGGAAAGTGTGTTAAGCTAAGAGAAGTTGCCTTCTCCACCACCAATCAGATGATACATTCACAGAAATCACCAATGTAATTACAATTGCAACGTCAAACATTCATCCATGCAAGTTGTCTAGGAACAGGATAAATCGAAGGCACTCTCCTACCACATCATGTCGGGAGTTACTCCTAGGATTAGTAGCGATTAATCCTTGCATTAGATATTTCATAACGAAGAGACTACTACTACTATATGTATATTGGGAGTTTATCCCTAAATGATTAACAAGCAGTCCTTTGATACAAAAATCTTAAATATCATATCCATATCTTCACTCCGAATACGCAAATTTGTTCGATGGTCTTCGGGAATTATCCAAATCCGACCCCGGTTCCTCCGAACCAATCATCGATTAAAAAGATTTTAAGTTCATATGTGATTATCGATCATCATTCAATTTAATTCATATTTCTTTTCATTCATACATATATCTCAGAGATATATTCGTTGAAATATTTCTTTATCTTTCTCAAAGTATATGGAATCATCAAGCCTCATTTATCAAATATTTTTGGTTAATTTAAACCTTTTTAAATCGTGGAATAATTCCAAACCCTTTCATATTTTACTTAGAAAAATGTTTCCAATTCATTTCATTTAAACCTTAACAAAGATTTCCTAATTTAAAACTCATAATTTTAATTCAGTTAAAAGCATGTTATCTAGGATGTTAATCCAAAACCAATTAATTTTTAGTGGGCAGAACCTATAGAAACCATCTAATTCTACTCAATATCAATTTCTGTATTCAGTATATACTATGGGTGGAATAACGGTGAAAGCACCCTTTAAATTCCATGAATAGTATGAGTTCCCTCTTCGGGCTTTAACACCAGCACAAGAAGATTATCTCTATAAAATTCAAGTTATTTATATTTGGATAATTATGTCCTTTAAATTTGAAAATTTTTGATCCGAGTAAATCAAATTTACTATCCCATCCGTCGGGCCAGTCGGGATAACCAAGGAGAGCAGGAAACTAGTTTTCCAAACTCAAGCCTAGTCACTACCTCTCTGACACCCATAAGCCGGTCAAGTAATTTGATCGACTCTAAATCATTTAATATTTAACCATTCCACAAATCCTTCAAATCATATTTAAAGTACTTTATTAATCATCTGAAAATATTTGCAAAATATTTGGAAAAGAACGGTGCGTTTAAAACTACATTTCAAAAGTTATAGAAAAGTACTGCGGTAAGTGCTTTTTAAGTTATATTGATCAAAATGACTTTTTTATCATTTGGAAACTCATTTTTATAACTCAAATCACTTTTAAAATATTTTAAAATATTTTTTTGGATTATTTCATATTTTTAAACAATTTTAAAGTGGTTTAACATTTCATATATACTAATTCGCTAAATAAAGGAAAGTGATTTCTTTTGTGCTTATGGACGTTTATTTTTGCGACTTGCATAAATATTCAACATTCATATTAAACAACCATCATCAATAATCATAATCAAACATATATAACATCCAATAGCTATAATACGATAGTTTAGGAGTTTACTCACCTCGGGTTCAAATGGATTATTGCTAACTCAAACTTTTAGCCATGGTCACTTGGATTATTGCTTCTAGATGGCTCGGCCTATGGATGAGAGGATGGAGGTGATGGAAGCCATTAAAGTAGAGGTAAATAAGAAGATGGAATGAGATGTGTGAATTTGTGAAGCCTTAGGGTCTTATTTCAACATCAAATCCTTGTCACCATATTCAAGTGCATGCATTAATGAGATGTAATGTGATAAGACATATTGCAAAAATATCTTAAGCATGGAATGACATGCATTAATGGTGGATTTGATGTTTGCTTTCCATGTTTTAATGGTGATTAGATGTTAACTTTTTCACTTAATTTTTGTAAGAATATATTAGATATTCTCTTTAGCTTTTATTTGACTAATTGAGATACACATATGTGTGCGTATGTGTATGTGTATGTATGTACAAACAATGTTGCAACAACTTAAAACAATTTTCATTTGTTAAACCGTTTGGATTTCGGGATCCAATTTCCGATCATATTTTTAGTTTTTAGTTCAAACTATTTATTTATGTAAAAAAAATCTGGAAAATAAATTTCTTATCATATTTAACTAATTAAAACAAGTTCATTTAACTTGTAAAGCTATATTTAAAATTAAATAAATATTCCATTTTCAGAGTGGTAAAATTACGGGTCGTTGCATACTTCCCCCTTTAAAAGAATTTCGTCTTTGAAATTAAGGATAAGAACAAGATAACTTGAAGAAGAATATATAAAATGAAGTGATACACAAGTATAAGATATAGCAAGTGACATCACCACAAGCCGGTGAGTACACCATACACATACAACTATGTATCCATTCTAAGCTTAGGGTAGGCTTTACGCATTCTTTCCTCTGTCTCCCGTGTGCAGTCTATTACGTCACTACTCCATTGGACTTTAACCAATCTTACAACCTTCCTCCTTAATCGCTTCTCGTCGTGATCTACGATTTGCATTGGTCGCTTGATAACCGCCAAATTAGGTTCAACTTCTAAATCTTCTTGGGCAGTTGTTTCTATAATTTGCTCTGGATCATGCACATATTTTCATAGGTGAGATAAGTGAAAGACATTGTGCACACCAGATAACCTTTCGGGCAGTTCCACACGATAAGCTAATGGGTCAATCCTTTCGAGAATAGAGAAAGGTCTAATAAATTGAGGTGCTAACTTCCCTGCCCGACCAAATCTTACCACTCCTCTCATTGGAGAAACTTTTAGGAATACATAATATCCAACCGAGAACTCTAAATTTCTTCACCTTTGATCAGCATAGCTCTTCTACCTACTCTGGGCTTCTTTCATTTTTTTTCTAGTTATGTCAACCTTGAAGCTTCATCATGTCAGGACCTAGTACTAATTGATCACCGATCTCGATCCAATATGCTGGGGATCTACATGAACGACCATACAAAGCTTCATACGGGGCCATTCCAATACTAGCCTGATAACTGTTATTGTAAGAGAATTCTATCCGATGAAGGTAGCTTTCCCATGAACCTCCGAAATCTAAGATGCAAGCTCTTAGAAGATCCTGCAACACTCGATTTACTCCCTTAGTTTTCCCATCGGTCTAGGGGTGATATCCGGTGCTTATGTTTAGCTTAGTTCCTAAAGTTGTTTGCAATGCCTCCTAGAACTTATTGGTAGGGTCTCGATCACTGATATACTGCTGGGGACACCATGCAATCGAACTACTTCCCTTATGTATATTTCTTCTAGACTTGCAGCAGCTCTCGTTGGTTTTACTGGGATAAAATGTGCGCTCTTGGTTAATCTATCTATGATAACCGAAATGCATTCATTCACCTTTCTTGATCTGGGTAAGCCATTAATGAAATCCATTGATATTTGATCTCATTTCCAAGTCGGAATTTCAAGAGGTTGGAGTAATCCAGCGGTCTTTTGCCGATCACTTTTGATCTGTTGACAATTTGCATATCTACCAATATGGATAGAGGTACCCCTCTTCATGCCATCCCACCAAAAATTTCTCTTCATATCTCGATACTTTTTAGTAAAGATCCCATTTCCAAGTCGGAATTTCAAGAGGTGGGAGTAATCCAGCGGTCTTTTGTCGATCATTTTTAATCTGTTGACAATTTGCACATCTAATAACACAGATAGTGGTATCCCTCTTCATGCCATCCCACCAAAAATTTCTCTTCATATCTCGATACATTTTAGTAACTCCGAGATGTATTGAAAGTCGAGGATTATGACATTCTGTTAAAACTTCTTGCCTTATCCCATCGACACTGGGACACATATCCTTCCATTCATTCTTAAGATTCCCTGCTCATCTACTTTGAATCCTATCCATCTTTCGGGTATCATATTCTCCTATACTTCCCTAGCTATTCTTGAAATGATTAGATCCTTTAGCTGACTCTCTTTTATATGGTTAGATGTACCACTAAATAAGCTATAACGACATGCCTTCTGCTTAGCGCATCTGCCACTACATTGGCTTTCCCAGGTGTGTATAAGATATCAAGATCATATGATGCAAGAAATTCTAACCAACGTTGTTATCTCATATTTAAGTCCTTCTGAGTGAAAAGATACTTCAAAGGTTTGTGATCCGTGAAGAGCTCGAAGTTTTCACCTATTTAAAGAAGGAAAATTATTTACTAGGGTCAACCAAAGTTTATTTATAATAAACTATAGGGAATTAGTACCCAATAGATAATGCCTCCATATTTTTAATGCAAACACAACGGCTAATAATTCTAAGTCGTGTGTTGCATAATTCTTCTCACGAGTCTTTAGTTGTCTGCTTGCATAAGCGATGACCTTTCCATGCTGCATCAGAACATCACCTACTCCTTCCCCACAAGCATCAGTATATACAGTTAAACCACCGCCTTCATCAGCAATAGCTAGGACTGGAGCGGTAGTTAACCTTCTCTTGAGTTCCTTGAATGCTTCTTCATTTTGATGTCCATTCAAATTTAACATCCTTCGTAGTCAACTTTGTTAGATGGGAGGAAATTTTGGTGAAGTCTTGAATGAATCTCCGATAATATCCTGCCAATCCTAAGAAACTACGGATGTCCTTCGAGGTTTGTGGTTGCTTCCAATCTTGTATAGCTAAAACTTTTCTGGATCTACTAAGATCCCTTCTTTTGACACATTATTCCCAAGGAATCTTACTTCTTTCTCCCAAAGGTGAAATTTCGAGAACTTAGCTTTAAGTAAATTTCTCCGTAATATTTCCTACAGAATCTCCAAATGCCTTTCGTGTTCTTCCTCGATTTTGGAATAGATAAGAATATCATCAATAAAAACCAACACGAATTTGTATAGCACATCTTTGAATACTCTATTCATAAGGTCTACAAAATAGACGGATGCATTAGTCAACCCAAAAGGCATAACTAACCATTCGTAAAAGCAATCTAGACCCCTAAATGCAGTTAATAGAATGTCATCCTCAGCTATTCTTAGTTGATCGAATCCTGTGGCTAAATCCATTTGTGAGAATACTCGGGCACCAAGAAGTTGATCAAATAAGTCATCTATGGGGGGTAGAGGAAACTTGTTTTTAATCGTTTGCTTATTTAGGTCTCGATAATCTACACAAAGCCTTAGGGAGCCGTCAGACTTAGCTACAAAAACTACCGTTGTGCCCCAACTTGAGAGACTAAGTCTAATTAGTCCATTTTATAACAACTAATTAGTTTGGTTTGCCAACTCAATCTTTTCCTTCGGGGCCATCCTTCGAATAGGGTGAATAACGGGTCTTGCACCAGGAATTAAATCAATTCGAAACTCAATTTCCTGATGCGGGTCAAACTTTTAACTTTCTCAAAAACTTCCTAAAATTCCTTGACAATTAATATTGTCTCCAAATCCTTTTGAGATGAGTCTAGTGCATACATGAAACTATTCCTTAATGGAGTAGGTTCTTCACAAAATATTTCTATAAACTTCCTGAAGTTGGTCCACAAAGTTACCATCCTCTTATTCTTGGATAACCAATCCATATTGAGCAAAAATTCAAACCCAATAAAGTCAAGAACAAATAAGTCGCATGAATTTTTTTAGGAGAGGTGAGTAACCTCGACGTTTTGACAAATCATACAAAGATTAATTATACTACCTATGGAATTTGACACGCAAATAGGGGTATCTACTATTTTTGTGATCAGTTTTAATCTATCAACCAATCCTTTATCAATAAAACTATGTGAAGCCCTAGTATCAAATAATACTTTAACTAAATCATCATTGACATAAATATGACCTTCAAGAACTTCCTTGCCTTTTACATTAGTAGAGGTTGAAGGATCGTCTTTGATAGTATACATCTTAACCTGCTCTCCTTTCTTCATTAACGGACACTTGTTCTTCCAATGGCTGGGTTGATGGCAGTTATGGAAGAGGCTATTCTACACCATAGAAGAGATGATTCCTTGCTACTGCATTTGAACCTTGGGACTCCTACGGTACGTTGAATAATGTCCTTTCTTTCCACAATTAAAACATTCAACATCTTTAAAACGGTTTTCCTGAGATCCTCCTCCAGGCTTGCCTTGCCATGGCTTCTTTTCATTGTTATTGAACTTCCTCGTATTGTTGCTATTTTGGGTTGCGATTGGATTCCTCTTATCCAAAGCTTCATAATGGAAACCCATATCTATTAAATCCACAAAGGTTCCTTTAACATGGGCGCCCACCCTATCCTAATACCGCTCCTTCATCTTAGAGATGAACATCTCATTTTTTTAGAGGCGTGTCTATCAATCTAGGCCCAAAGCGAGACAATTCATTGAATTTGTGCAAATAATCTTCCATAGTCATCTCTTCTTGTTTTAGATCCACGAAACTTCTATAGAGGCGGGATTTGTAGGGGCGGGCATGTATTCCTCTTCAAAAACTTCTTTAAATCTTGCCCAAGAGAAATTATCTTTAGATTCATTAAGAGTAACGGACTCCCACCAAGCTAGAGCCCCATCCTTCAATTGCCAAGTGGCCAAGGACCTCTTTTGATTATCATCAATGTCTAATTCTATAAAGATTTTTTTCATAGGATCTTATCCAAGCTTGAACTTCAATAATAGATTCTGTGCCTTAGAATGGCTTTCCTCTTAAGCTGGTATAATCTTTGCAATGAGTGGCAAAGTTAAATTGAGGTGGCATGGGAATCACCGCTTCCTCCATTACTGTAGCGTTTAATCGACCGTTAGTGGTCGTAGTGTTGCTACCTCCCCTTCATCCTTTTCTATTACTCATCTGCTACTATTTGCATATAGTAAGGGAACATCTTTTAAAAATATAGACGTAATTATTTAGGGAACTGGTATAAACTAGAATAAACTTATTCAGATAAAAATTTCAAATATGCTCTCTCTCAGACTAAACTCATTCTAGGGTAATACTAACCCTATCTCTAATGAGTTGACGCAATCTAGGTTTAGGTATTCACTCAACCATAAGCTCTGATACCTAATGTGACGATCCATCTCCTCGACCTTCAGAAATTGACATTAATACATCCTTGGTATTCAAGTGCCGTAAATCCAAGTGTCGGAGAGGCAGATTATCATAGGGTAAAGAAATAAAGATAGAAGATGGACAATAATAGAATCTCACATCGTATGTAACACATAATTATACATATAAGTTGTAACGACCCAAAAGTTCTGTCAATTTAAATTCATATATTTAATTAATTTTAAATATTAACAAGTGAAATTTGTAAGTCGAATAATTTATTTTTCAAATATTTGGATTTAATTGGATAATTAAATCGATAATTTATTATTGGAAATCCCAGAAATAATTGATAATCAGGTTTAATGTGATCAAAAATGATTTGTAAAATTTTATTTAATCATATTGGAGTTATAATAATGTTATAGAACTTTCAAAATCGAATTTAAAGTTAAATTGTGAAAATTGAATATTTTAATATTTAATTGCCGACTAAAAATAGTCATTTTTCAAACAGTCTCGGATTTTGACGAAACTAGTTTCATTGGATCCATAATGTTATATTATTGTAAGGTTTCAAATTTCGTGTCAATCGGATTCACCATTTGTCCGGGGCAAGCTAAACACACAGAAATTTGGTTAACCGATTTAATTTAAAATCGATCGTTTATTGCTGTAACTCACACATATGATCGAATTGGCTTTCGAAACCTATTCCATTGTGTCCGGAACGTGGGTTAAACCCTAAAAACGCTGGTCACCAAGTGAGATTTGGAGTCTGGAAAAATCGAGTGAATAGTGATTTTTGGGTGGTTTTCTATAAAAGGACCCTTATTATTTTCATTTGCAAACAAAAAAAAGAAACTAGGGTTTCTGAGCACATTCGCCACTTTCGTTTTCGATGGCCACAAACATCCCACCTTCTCCACCAATTATCTCTCGATCCGTAAGCCATTAGCAAAAACTTCAAACTACAAAAATGTCAAGCACACCGAGATCTTTCGATCCAACGGTGGAGATCGTTTAAAACAAAGTGGATCAATGGAAAATAGCTCACGTTTGTGCAATGTTTGCACGTGAATTTCACGGCCAAGATGTGGCTGAGTTCCACGTTGTTCGAGGAGAGGGTGAGGCGCGTCACGAGCTACGAAATCGTGGTGGTTGATCGACGAATGGTTGAGCAGAGTTAGGGTGCTAATCTAGGGTTTGCGGCGGCGTTGGGTTCCATTTGTTCGCGAACGATGGCTGGGGAAGAAGGGGATAAAAAATGGGTGCGGCCACGATCTGATGGTAACAAAATTAATGTCCAGATGATAATTGAGGGTTTGAGATTAAAAATTAAATTGTAAATTATTATATCATAATTCTTATAAACTTTAAAAATACATATCTTTTTGATACGAGGTCGAAAATTACGAAACAAGTCGCGTTGGGTTCGTATTGACGAGCACTACGCAATGGAGCTGGTTTGGAGTCGTTTGGAGCTAGCGTGAATTTTGGGTAAAATTAAACGCGTGTTTAATTTTATTCGAAATAAAACACAACAACTGTTATCGGAACCTCAATGTGAGAACTTCTCACTCAATCAAATTGCGTTTCGATTTAAATTTTAAATAGTTAAATTTAAAATTGCTTGATTGTGTGATTGGATGATAAAATTGTATCTATTGTGTTAAATAGACATTGTACGTCGTATATAAAGAGGAGGTTATTTATTAAACACATATACAGCGATATTTCACCGTGAAGTAAAATTGGTATTATATATGTACTTGGAGTTGATTTCCCGCATTATATAGCGGATGAGACCCTATTGCACCGCATAATAGCGGATAATATTTTATGAATCTCATATACCGCGATATTCCATATTTGAACGGAATTGGTATTGTGCTAACATCTGTGGATGCGAGGAAACAGGTTGGAGAGATCCAACTGGATTCCTCACCCGTATTGATTTATTTACAGATATTGTGATATATTCTGTTATCATACGATATATGATGTTTGGATGCCGTGATTGATGATTTGGTTCTATTGCATCATTGGGCCTATTTTGAAGTTTTAAAAATGTTAAAGGAATGATTTCTAATTTATAAAGGGTTTTTAAAAGTGATTTTGAAAATATACGTTTATTGAGTTTTGAATTGTTAAAATAAATAAAAGATATAATTTTTATTGTTATAAAAATTACGATTTTTATGACATGGCACTTAAGTACGATTTATGGAGTTATATAAGTTTTAATAATGATTTGTAAATTATTAAAAGAATAAGTTTATTTAAATCGAGATTTTAGAATAATTATAATTGGTTTATAGATAAGATTTATAAAATTGATATTTTATAAATCGAAATAATGGAATTATAAAAAGGAATTTTGTTAATGTTGAGATGATGTTATAAATGGATTTTTATAAAAGAATAGAATCTACGATTTTAAAGTTATAAAAAGAAATTTCTTTTGAAAAGAAATAAATTTGAAATCCATCTAATAATTGATTTTGGTGGAAATCCTTTTGGAAATCTATTTGGTGTTTTGAAATGAATTTGGAATCAATTTGAGAACTGATTTCGGGTTTAGTAGAAATTGATTTCAATTTGAAATTTGAATGGAATTCACTTAGTGTTTAATAATTTGGAAAATCAATATGGAACTCGATTTGGGTATTTTTGAAAATCAATTAAAAAATGAATTATTGTTGAAAGTGAATATTTGAAATCGATTTGAAAATCGTATATCAATGGATATTTGGAAATTTAATTCACGTTTGAATTTATAAAGGAAAGGGGAATGTTGTTGAAAATAAACATTGATTTATTTTTAAAATGTGGAAATAAATTACGGATTTGAACGTAAATTTAAATAAATCGGTAAGGATTTATTTGATTGGTTTAAATGAACCATTTTGAAATGAAAGTGCATTCTCTCCGAAAGCCGAATAAACTTCTGAATAGCTTTGAAAATTATATATATACACACACACATATATATTTCTAGAATCGGCTTTGAAAAGGGTACTTTGAAGAAATTAACTTCTTAAATTGTTTTAAATCCTTTAAGTAAAGATTTATTAAATTGTTTATAGAAATGATTATTTCTAAGATTTAATTAAGATTTGAGTCAGAAAATAGTTATTTAAATAGTTATACTCTATTTACTAATTTTATTTTGAAAATTTTGTTTGGGTTTAAATTTATATAATATAGGTATAATATTTTATAACTAATATTTTAAGTAAAATGTTTAAAGAAAAATAGTTTTTTTAAAAGTGTTTTCCAGAGATATTTTGGATAAGTATTATAAAATTATTTTAAGTATTTGAATTTAGCAGATTTCCAGTAAAAATGAATAACTATTCGGAAGTGTTTCCACTTAGGGAAAATGATTTGAAATTTGTTTTCAAATGGTTGAAGTGTGGAAATTATATCTTGTAAAGATATTTTTGGAAAATAAATAATTTGGGAAATTATTTGAAATCAGGTGATGTTGTGAATATTGATTGATAGTTAAATAACCAACTATCAATATTGACCCTTAAATGGCTATTTGTTATGAATTGGTTGAAATTGAATGCTACACTTACTTTTAAATTACTGCGCTTGTTGTACGGATTACCCATTTCAAATAGTGATACGACGTAATGGATAGCATTGAAGATCGGTGTTGAAGACCAGGTATTTGTGAAAATGATAGGATGACCTATCGATTGTCTCTCCACCGTTAGCTATGGTATGGAGATTTCCTTTGTGATGGGAAATTCTATTGGAATTGTGAATACCCGGATTGCAAGGGCTTCTTTTGAAGTGCCTTCGGTTCTGTTCGAACCCGGAACAAACTTGTATGGTTACATGTCTGACATTACATTTTGAGATATAAAGCAGATTTCTTTCAAATACATTTCTGTTGGTGGCGGAGAATTTATTCTCTTAGCTTAACACCCTTCTCTAAGACATACGAGCTCAGAGGTTATGTAGTTGAAGGTTATCAGCGATATATTCCCAATTTGGTAATGTGGCAGCTGAGTGATGCTGTGTGCTAATCATTGGTTGATCATTTGTTGATCAAAGCATGGCTTTGTACCTAGCTTTATGGATGAGACTTCGTTAGACCTCACACCCTGGAAATGGTCGAAACAGGAAAGATGCGGCAAGGTTATGAGGGTCGCTCCCTTTAGGGTATGTCATTTCCTTCTGGAAAAAGGTGGTGTCGGGTATGGATCCCTGATGTTTAACCTATGTGGTTGCTCCAATCTCATTTTTCTGTGTGATTGTTGTTTGTGATCGAGGGCCCTTGGATAAAGGTCCTAAAGGACCGAGGGGTGGCATGCTCGAGAAGTAGTTACCTAGGTATAGAGGTAACCCGTCTTGTGTTGGCAGAGATCCGGGTAGGTTCTCGGGACGTCCATCCAGAGGCGATCCCATGTGGCAGTAGGAAGTTCCTTATCCTGACCATTTGTTGGAAATCCAAAGAAACAATACGAGCCCTGTACGGTTTTAGTTGTATTACCTGCCATGGAATGTGGCGGTAACCTGCTATTGAACATGGTAGGTATAGTAGGCATACAATAATGGTTGTATGTTGGCTAAGGTTAATATTACACTTTCGAAATGTTTTCATCACTGTGCGCTAATAATAATACCAAAAATGATTTGTTTTGCGTAGTAAGCATCTTTGACTATCATAAGGAGAAATCTCCTCCAGTTCTGCGTTTGCATTGTGTGTGTGGCGGGAGGCCTTATGGTAGTTTCATTTTCCAAAAACATTGCAAATTGAGTTTAAAAATATCTTGTTGTTGTTTTAAAGATAAATAACTTTTTTAGTTCTCACAACAGTCCCATGACTGACCTGGAGTTTATTGTTTCCTTCCTAAACTCTGGGTGCCCATCATTTTCCACACGGGCAGCCTAGACACAGGTATCGGGTTATTCTGGATTTTAGAAGTGTTATGGAGCTCAGGAGGCGAGCTGGATGGCGAGACGTACCACTTGTATATGATATTATCTTTTCCGCTGTGTATTCAGATTGCGAGGACAAGTTTGTATAACTGTCCATTGTTGAGCTGTGTTGTATATTGTTGTTTTACACTCTGATGAATGTAATGTATAAACTGATATAGTTCTTTGATTTAAAGATTATTCATTTATCTATTTTATGGTGTTCCGCTGCGACTGTGAGATTCTGATATTGTTTATGTTGCGTCTTCTTTCTTTTCTTCTGTCTTTTTCTTCTACCTCTTCTTTTTAACCCTAACACTTCGGTTTTCCGGCATTCGATTATGCGGCATTTGATACAGTGGACATATTGATTTCGATTTTCGAAAGTCGAAAATCCTGAAATGTTACATGTGGTATCAGAGCATTTGGTTAAGTGACAACCATGACTCTGTTGGGTGTTACTCATTAGAGATAGAGTCAGTAGTACTCTAGAATGAGTGTGAGTGTAATAATAGATATGAGTGCGTATTTGTTAGTGAAAATAAAAATTGTTTTATGTTGTGATGATTGGTTTGTTGAGTGGTATATGCATTCTGGTCGGTATAGTCTGTACAACTCTATCGATAGGGATCTCTAAACACTTATTTAGAACAATTCGGCACGATATTGTTTTTAAATTGGGTAAATGAAATAATTTTACCTCGGTTATATTTTTATATAAAGGAAATAACTTTTCAAAAATTATTAAAGTATATATAAATTAATTGTTTGGTGGTTGAAAATATAAATATATATAAGTGAATCAAAGATGTTTGAATAAGTTAAATAAATACAACAATTGTAAAAGAATAATTGAATAAGAAAATGAATTATAAGATGGAATTTTAATTATTATGATTTGCAATTGTGAAATGATCTTATATATATAAAGTGAAATTATATGAGAAAAAGATTTATAAATGTGATTTATAAAATATGAAAGGAAAATTTTGAAAGAATATTTAGCACTAGATTCACTATTGTTACTGGGAAATAATAAGGATGATGACTGCAGCATCATCAGTATCATTTTGTGTGATGGATTTGCTACCATAGTAAATTGAAAATTGAAGTTTTGTTGTGATAAACGAATTGAAATTAAAATCCAAGTTGAAATTGATAAATATAAGTAAAAGGAGTTTTGAACTTATAATATGAGATAATAAAGATTTAACTTTGGTAAAGTTGAAATAAATTTGAGTTAGCATATTGGATATATGATGTGAAATTTAACTAAAGGAAGTTAAAGAAATTAAATCAGATTTGGAAGTTGAATAAATAAGTTGTATAACTTATTAAATGTGAAGACGTAAGTGAAACCAAATGATAAAATGGTTAAACAATTTTGTTAAGCAAAACAAAATCTAAATTTGATAGTGATGAAATTTGACTTTGGTAGAAGTTAAATAAAAATTTACTTCAGAATTGAAATCTGAATTGGATTTATAAGTGGAAATTTAAGTTATGTTAAACAAATGATGTTTGAAATGGAAAATATCTTAAATAGTGTTGAATGAAGTTGATTTTGGTATCAAAGTAAAATAATAAAGTGAATTGAATGGATGTGAACTTGAGTTATATAAATGAAATTCAACTTTATTTGATAAATGAATTAGCAATTGAATTAATAAATGGATTGAATGTTAATCAATCGAATGTAAATAAATTGATATAGAGTAATGAATGTATGTGTTAATTCATTAAAGGCCAATGTTATTGGAAGTTGAATAATTGAATGTAAGCCAATTTAATATTAAACCAACTAGAATTAAAAGTGTTGAACCAAATTTAATGTAAATTAAATAATTTGGTTATGTTGATTATACATTGGTTGTTAGATTGATTGTTAGTTGATTGTATATAAATTCATTAAATGTTAATGAAATTGAATTACGAAATTGGTAGCTAAAGTGATTGAATTCAAATTGATAACATGTAAATTCGAATAGAATTGAATTTAACTTGAATTGAAAGCGAACTAATGTGAATGTAAATTAGTGGATGTAAACTAATTGAATTTGAATGAATGTTAATAAATTCCAATGATTATTGAATCAAATATGATTTAATTTGAAAACCAATCCTTTGAATATTAATGAGAAATGAAAGAATATTGATTGGGTTATTGATTTGTTGGATGTTAATTGGATGATAGTTGTTTGATGGTTGCATTCGTTGTTTTGTTGCATTGCTATATTGGCACATATTGTTGTTGCTTCTGGTATATGTTGTACATTGATATTATTTCATATATATACATGTTTATCATTGTTGTTGATTTTATAGTAGGTGCAGATGGCGCTTGCTTCGCATTTGGAGCTCGCTTTTGCGTTATATTAGCCGTATACGCTCGCTAATAATAAATAAGGTACATATCTCGGATTACATATCGTACTTTTACACTTTTTCCCTGTGGGATGCCTCATCACTTGATGGGATGTATATTTGTGATATATATATACTGTCATTTTTTTTTCCGGATCGAGCTGCGCAAAGGAGGTTATGGCAAAAAAATTCGAAAATTTAAGACGTTAGAATATTTTTGAGAAAATTGAAAATTTTGAAAACTAAGTTTGGATTTGAAAACTTAGTAAAGATTTTGTAAGAAGTTAATTATGGATTTTGGAAAAGCTAAACATTTAAGAGATTTGTAAATCTAATTTGAACGGTTTGTTATGAAAAGTTATTGGATTTTGTGAATTTTTCTTACTTGGTAATTTCGAGGACGAAATTCTTTTTAGGGGGGAAGTTTGTAACGACCCAGAATTTTTGTCAATTTAAATTCATATATTTAATTTTAAATATTAACAAGTGAAATTTGTAAGTCGAATAATTTATTTTTCGAATATCTGGATTTAATTGGATAATTAAATCGATAATTTAATATTGGAAATTCGAGAATAATTGATAATCGGGTTTAATGTGATTAAAAATGATTTGTAAAATTTTATTTAATCATATTGGAGTTATAAAAATGTTATAGAACTTTTAAAATCGAATTTAAAGTTAAATTGTGAAAAATGAATATTTTAATATTTAATTGTCGACTAAAAATAGTCATTTTTCAAACAGTCTCGGATTTCGACGAAACTAGTTTCATTGGATCAATAATGTTATATTATTGTAAGATTTAAAATTTCGTGTCAATCGAATTTACCGTTTGTCCGAGGCAAGCTAAAACGCACAGAAATTTGGTTAACCAATTTAATTTAAAATCGATCATTTATTGCCATAACTCGCACAGATGATCGAATTGGCTTCTGAAACCTATTCCATTGTGTCCGGAATGCGGGTTAAACCCTAGAATCGCCGGTCATCGCGCGAGATTTGTAGTTCGGAAAAATCGAGTGAATAGTGATTTTTGGGTGGTTTTCTATAAAAGGACCCTTATTATTTTCATTTGCAAAAAAAAAAGAAACTAGGGTTTCTGAGCACAGCCGCCACTTTTGTTTTTGATGACCAGAAACATCCCACCTTCTCCTCCAATTATCTCTCGATCCGTAAGCCATTAGCAAAAACTTCAAACTACAAAAATGTCAAGCACACCGAGATCTTTCGATCCAACGATGGAGATCATTTAAAACAAAGTGGATCAACAGCAAATAGCTCACGTTTGTGCAATGTTTGCATGCGAATTTCGCGGCCAAGATGGGGCCGAGTTCCACGTTGTTCGAGGAGAGGGTGAGGCGCGTCACGAGCTACGAAATCGTGGTGGTTGATCGACGAATGGTTGAGAGGAATTGGCGTGCTAATCTAGGGATTGTGGCGGCATTGGGTTCCGTTCGTTCGCGAACGATGGCTGGGGAAGAAGGAGATAAAAAAATGGGTGTGGCCACGATCTGATGGTAACAAAACTAACGGCCAGATGATAATTGAGGGTTTGAGATTAAAAATTAAATTGTAAATTATTATATTATAATTCGCATAAACTTTAAAAATACATATCTTTTTGATAGAGGTCGCAAAATTACGAAACAAGTCGCGTTGGGTTCGTATTGACGAGCACTACGCAATGGAGCTGTTTTGGAGTCGTTTGGAGCTAGTGTGAATTTTAGGTAAAATTAAACGCGTGTTTAATTTTATTCGAAATAAAACACTATAACTGTTATCGGAACCTCAAGGTGAGAACTTCTCACTCAATCGAATTGCGTTTCGATTTAAATTTTAAATAGTTAAATTTAAAATTGCTTGATTGTGTGTTTGGATGGTAAAATTGTTATCTATTGTGTTAAATAGACATTATATGTTGTATATTAAGCGGAGGTTATTTATTAAACACACGAGTATGGTGGCACGTCCGTTGGACGTGTGCGAAGAAGGAAGTGTGAAAATTCTGTGTGTGCTAGAGTTACGGTGATGATGTATATACACAGAGACACACATACGTGCATATGTACATAGATATATCGAGCACTTTGGCTTATGCGATGCATATGCGAAGGAGGAACTGGTACTATAAAACACGGTTTGAAAGATTTTTTTTAATCTTACAAAATGACTGTAACGTGAGGACTCCTGTTATGTGAAGTGTTTTGTGTCTAATTACTTGTTGCATAGAAACTGAAATGCTATTTAGCGTGTTTCGCATTAATTCTTTGAAATAACTTATTTATGATGAAATAGGTAATTTAGGTGTTTGTTGATTTATATTTCAATGGTTATACAGTAAAGATTTTTGATAGCCACCTCTCGTTATTTTATTTCCAATTTTGAAAAATCTTTGTACAATGTTATCCAATCTTTTTGAAAACTGAATGAAAAACAATTTTGTAAATTTTTTGTAGAGGATGTTGTATAAAGTGTCTATCGTTGAATTAAAACCTAGCTTCGCCACTGGCTCTACTTGAAGCGAACCTCTAATCCAACCCTTTGTTTTATTATTTTTCCCTTCATTTTTCCTATTCTATTTACTTTAATTGTTGACTTAGGTTCACTTGAAAGTTTTTCAAACCAAAAATATAGATATTTTAGTTAGCTGATGCAGTACTTCATACTGTGAAATCTAAGCATGCAAATATGCACTATTCAATAGTGTAGTACTTATTTTGAGTCAAAGGGAAACTATTGAATTATGGCCCATGGAATCTTCGATCCGCATGATCTATGTGCATAATGATCTGAATATTTGGGCACCTAGTTCAGGACTTTTAAAAGGTCTGTATTCATGTACGTTTATCCCAGGATTTACACCTCCTTATATTAATATTATCAATTTTGATATGTTTTATTCATGTGCATTGGCGGGTAAATATCTACAACATTTCAACTTATCTCACTGCTAAAATTTGTCTAGATGTCTATATATATGTAATTTTTAATAACCACGCTATGATGAGTTTCTAAATTTAACTCTTTAGGATGTAGCCTAGTTTTGAAAGTAAAGTCAACTTCTTGGTTATTCAACAATTTTCAAACTCAAACTGCCCACAACTGTGAGGATCGTGTTATAAATGAAAATACAACAATGATTAACTAAAATAAGTCAAGGAGGTTCTAATTATATGAAAAAATAGTTTAAAGCGGTTAAAATGTTTCAAGATTATGTTTCCAATACAGTAAACATAATGGTATGCATTGACACATGTCTGCTGGTAGATATGTACTAAACATAGGCGCAGCTCTGTAGTAAATCACTTTCCCTTAAATAACACTCTATGATTACACAAATTTTGTTACAATGAAAGCGGAAATATTTGAAATATTACATATTACTGTAAATACTTGCATCTTAAAACATCAATAAATTGAAATCAAACACCTTGCATTATTGAACATAGTTCATTAAATTGCATACAATTAAATCATACAGCTTGAACCTACATTTTCAAAAATCTCACATTATTACAATTCCTTATAACCACATCAGCATCATCTGTCTTTTTGTAGCCAATAATAAAACTATCAAAGCTTAAAACAAATACACGTCATGCCATTTGATAGAAAAAAACTAAATTAATAAATTATGTATCTTCATGAAAATATGCATTTAAGTCAGTAAAAAACAATAAGCATCGAATGTTCATTTACTTTCAAATAGAACTCCAACCAAACATATATTGAGGAAAAATTTAGAACAAAGCTCAATCTTCTTGCTCTTCCTCATCTCTTCCACTTTGAATTTTAACTTTTCCACCTGGGCCATAGCACAATAAGGAAAGAATAAACATTGACTAAGAAAATGAGTATAATTACATGAATTGAAAGAAAAAGAAGACGTGAGTACATGTGCTTCTTGAACAAAGGCCAATATTAGTTTTGGGGAGTTATATAAGTAAGTTCCAAGCATTTTCCTCTAAATAATAACAGAGAACATTCTTTCCAGATTTTTTTTTGATTATTCAAATAGCGCACCTTTAGTGAAACCACAGTGCAAAATATTCATTACCCTTACTTTGTGCATTTACTGAAATACAATAACCCTTTGTGTATGCAAAGAGTTCAACTAAAAAAAATGCTAATGAGTGGTATCTAGTTGCAATATTAGTGATGAAAATAATAATAACAGTAATGCTACATCATAACCACCTAGTGATGGTGCTCTTAAGTTCAGTCATGCAATGAACTTCCCTTTCCCTGGAAAGCAGGGTCCAATATGTAAGCCTAAATTGTTACTGGTACCAAAAGGATATTCAAGTTTTTGACCATCTAATGTCAAAATCAAAGAATCGAAAGGAAAAAAGGTTCTGGCTGTAAGGAAGCAACAGGCTGCTGCATATATGATAACCTATATGCTTGTTTACCACATTGGTACAGGTTTGATAAAAATGGACCAGCCAATATTATTATTTTAACACAAAGAAAACATTATTGCCTTGGTATGAATACCCCAAAAATGAAAAGGAGGATATTGGAAGACAGAACATGACATTAATTTTGATCATGGTTACATACACCGACTAAACAAAAATTTAATTTAGAAGTTGCATACCTTGCATACTGAGCCAGGACCTCCACTTAATAGAACTCCCACACCAAATATTCGATAAAGGGCTAAGCAGTTTACACTAATCAAATGTCCAAGCTCTGAAAATTTAAGCACCATAATTAAGAAAGTTTGAAAATCAGGTTGATTGGAAGCATAAAAATGTTAAACAATGGTAATACTGTCAAGACTTAATGATTTGATGACCAATTTAAAAGTACATGATTTTATATAAACAATGTGAATAAAGTTTTAGAATTTTTTTTTGTTGCCTAATCAATCCAAATTAATTTACATTATCCTAATAATTGATAATTGATATTAATTCGGAATAGAGTGGGTGCGTACAAAATTAAAATTAAAATTAAATTAATTTAGCCACAATGTAAATCGTATCAAAGTTTGCTGTAACACCATCCCGTCTTACTGAAAAAATAAACGTATTAAAACCGTGACTTGGCGCACTTAAATTAGCACTGGTATGTAGAAACTTTTTCAATTTGTAAAATGCAGTGTTGTCAATTTTGTCTACCAAGCAAAATGTAAAACTACTTGAAAACTGAGATTATAAAAGCCAATTATATTCAGTTGTGCCAATTAGCCACGTATCTACCATGCCCTTTTGATAGAACATATGCGAAAACCAAAATAAATCATAGATTGGTACACCTTCAACTATACCATAATCTGCAATCAAGCTACTGCTCCAATAAGAGAGGATGATGCACAAAGTATGATATCAGACCAAAAGAAAATGAGAAGAGAAACCACAATCAGTATAAAGTATGAATTTTAAAGGATTAAGCAAAAAATGAAGTTGTTGATTATGTATAAATTCACAATTGAGGAGAAGACTGTTGAAAAATGGAAAGGTTAATTTGTATTAAGAAATCATTTCCCTGTTGCACTTTCATTGTTCAAAGAATCATAAGTAACCAAAAAAGACAATCATTGTTCCACTTTCAATTGCAAGCTAACAAACAAATAATTATATTGAAATTAGAACAACTGATGGAATACAACTCCATTGTAGAGTTCTTCCATGTATTATTTAACTAATACTGGATTCTACAGGGACTACATTGTAGAGTTCTTCCATGTATCCATATTTTAATCAAAGCATGGTTAACTATACCACATAATTAACCAAACCATCAAATTAAGCAAAGAACTCAACCACCGATTACTACTTATTAAGTAACCTTTATATTGGCATGCACATTGATGTGTATTTTGCAAAACAATTTTTTCTTAAATGTATTATAAAAATCTATAACATACAGAAGTGACTAAAAAATCTCAAATGGTTTGAGATGTTAGCATATGTAAATAAATGTGGACGAATGAATATTAAGATGATAAATAAAAAATTCCCCATTGTTTAATAAACACTCCAAGTGATCCATGAGAACGATAAAGGGCAATAGTGGGTCTACCCATTAGAAAAGCGAAAAAAACTGCAACGACCCGAAATTTCCGAACCCGAAAATTCCAGATAGTTATGAAAAAGAAGAAAGAGATAGAAGAATAGGAAGAACAGAAACACCAACATCTCACATTCGCAGCGGGTAAAAAAAAAACAAACAATAACAGTTTACAAAAGAATACTATATCAGTCGATTTCATTTTATACATCAGAGTTACACATATTTACATACACTAGATATACACAATTACCAAGCCTCAGATATACAATAATACAGCGGAAACACTCCATACGTTCCTGCCATCCAGCTCGACTCCTGAGCTCCAAAACAACCTTACCTGGAAATCTGTAATACTCGGTGTGACCCGAGCATTACATCAAAGTAACACCCAGGTCAGGCTGGAAACCAGCGTGAGTAAACCCATTTACCATGAATGACAAAAGCATACAACTTATATATATAACCCGGGTAACTTGTACCATTTTACAACTTCATAAGTTGTTATAGACATCACTATTTCATATATCAATTTTTAAGTGCCAAGTTTAGATTAAAATGGTCCAATTTACTTAAATCATTCCATTCCAACCTATTGATTCCACATAACAATTTACAAAGAATCGAAGTGGGTTCGGGTATTTATTGATACCTGACCCCGTTCTCTTCGAATTCAATTCCATCTTAACCCAGTTATTCAAGTGAAATACAATTCAAATTTTAAAGACATGATGCTACTTCCATAGCAATTCATCTCGATAGATAACCACAATATCTCTATCCACCCAAACATATAATATCACAAAATATTTCATATCAGAGATATCAACTAATTCAAGGCATTTAACATCAACCAATCATCCCTAAGCAAGATTGATCACTTTCAAAATTAATTTAATTTATCTCTAATTGAATTAATCACTAACTTTAATCACTTGGATTATCTTTACTTAACATTAATTAATTACAAACCAATTAATTAATCATCTATTAATTATCCGTTCTAATTAATCTCCTTTCACTAATTATCCTTTAATTACAATAAGTAATTAACTCTTAATTAATTACTCAAATTAATTATCTTATAATCACTTACATTGATTAATTAACCCTTAATTAATCACACTCATTGATTAACTAACCTTTAATTAATTTCTTTAATCAATCAACCCTTAATTAATTACACTGGGTAATTAATCCTTAATTACTTCCACTAAGTAATTATTCCTTAATTACTTTCATCAAGTAATTTCCTTTTTAATTTTGGAAAAGTTAGAGATTTAATTAATTAATCAACCTCATATTAATTATCCCAAAGCAAAACAATTTAATTTCAAAAACATTCAAATCTATATATTTAGAAACCTGATCAACACCTTTGTTTTTAAATCTTGTTTCATATTTTACTTTGAAAACTGGCCCACTTCTTTCGTTTATAAGCTTATTAACAATATTGTTATTGCCTTAAACCTTGGTTTAAGGAAAAATGAACCCGAGTCGAATTCCCATCCGTGACTAAACCAAAACTCATCCACCTTCTAAAAACTAGAGGACAACTTCGAGCATCGCTCCATCTTTAAGCCTAGGTATTTTAAAAAAACCGATCAATTTTAAAATGTCATATTCACAAAGAAATTTCACTACAAACATCAAATCAACAAATGTCTTACGTATATTTCATTGCTCAATTCGGTGTATTTCATATCAGCGTAACTGAAATAACACACTAGCCATTACTAACCTAAGTTTTATGTTGATTTAAGGGATTAAGTTACTTTAATTATTATTCATAAACCAATTTGAATAGTTAACCTTAAATTTATCTCTACAACCCGTTTTAACTAGTGTTAAGAGCGTTAATAAATGTGGAAATAATCGATCAACTCGGTTCCTATAGAAATGAATCAGGAACTTTTAGCTGTAAACATTTTGACTAAACCAATATAAATAAATTCACCCACTCAAAGCACATCTCAGATTCCTACCCATCGAAGCTACCATCAATACTATCTGCTCATGCAAGCTTACATATTTTTTTTCTCATGTGTAATGCATAGGACCCATCTTCTTGGACCAATCCCACAGTAACTTCTCTATTTCTATCTCTAACTTCACCGAACACTCCCCCTTCATATTGTTCTTCCTTGCAAGCTTTCTCATGTACCCAAACTGCCTGCACCCAACATATATTCCATAACCATTTGCCAGTGACTGTTACTCCCCATGCATCTCTCCTCAACTTATCACTTCATCACCAAACATGCACCTCTCCTTACAACATGAATTTCAGCACCTAACCACCACTGCTGCACACGAAAACACCTATACAACAAAGTGAACTCGCGCACCCAATACTCACAGACGCACCAATTCCCATACCATCCTCATTTGCCCATTCGCATAAATACATACAAACACTATAAAGGACATGCTCACACAATACCTACTTATACATAACATGCGTGCACATGTAAAAGTATGAAAAGTAAAATGGGAAAAGTTGCGAGGCGAAGAAAGGACAGTTGCTGAACATGGGAGAGTAAAAAGAAAAGATGAAACAAATTATAAAGTCAGAGAGAATGGAAAATGTACAAGCTTTTGCGTCCATTTTCGACCTATATACAATCTGTTATTACCCATCACCGATTTAAATTTATATTTCCACTCTTTTCATAAGCATGTGGTACAGAAGTTAAATCTTAGGGGGAGTATACTCACCTTAATTTCTTTGAAGGCAGAGATCAAAATGCTGTTTGGAAGTTGTCAGTTTGCTTTTAATAATCTTCCACTGCTTGAGTTGTTTAGAATTTCTATTTTTTTCCCTTCAGTTGATGGATTCAAAACAAACACACAGCACGAGCTATAAAATAAAAGCACGACAAGTAGATTCAGAACAAATGCATAGCGAGGAGATTCAAAGTATGGTATTAGACATAGATGCGTGAGTGTTTACTCACAGTTATATGGAATGGATGAGTTGCTGTTATGCTCTGCTTTGACCTCCCTTCTAGCTTCAAGTTTTACTGTTTAGTTCTGTTCTTGTTTGAATTTGAGTTTAAGTTTTAAGAAATGAAGATGTTTATTATATATTTGTTTTTATTTCTCTGGTTTTCTATGGTTTACTTAATGAACTAAAATGAAAATTGTATACATATATAGAAGAAGAGAACAGGGTGTTTAAGGGTAGGTTGTAACTAGTTTAGTTGTTTTCTTCTTTTTTTTGTTTTAACTTGACAGATTTTGTGTCTGAAATGTAAAGATTTATAATGTTTTGAATTGACTAAAATTAAGCTTGAGAAAATGGCAATTAATGCCTGGTCTCCTAATATGTTTACACTACTATTATTTATATCTTGGTTGTATATAGATATTTGTATGAAGACATACACTTAGCAAGTATACATGGCTTGTAAATGAAGATATTCCGTATGTATACATTTGTTTTATTAACTTTTAGCTTACACAACTCATATACATATGTATACACTTTGTCTTATTTTATTTTATTTACACCATTATATATATATATATATTTATTCTATACTTTGTGTTTAACTTAAAAATTTTATATTTGTTTTATTTACTTCTAGCTTGAACTTCATTATACATGTGTTTGTGTCAGGTCTTATACTCTTGTGCTTTGATTTATACTTTGTTCTTAAAATTTTCCAATGTATGTTGCAAGCATACACTAATAACTTAATTCTTATTTTTATTTTAACATCACTATTTAAATTATATTCAATATGGTTTACTTACATTTTATACTTATATTTATTTCTATTTATACTTTAACAATCAATAATTAAGTTATATTCATATGTTTGACTTATATTTTATATTGATAGACTTTGATTTTATTTTACACACTATTATCCATATGTATATTTACCAAATGCAAACAAAGTAAAGTATTTTAATTTAATTATATAAGATAGATTTTATTAAAAATATTATTAAGAGATTTAATTTAAATTTACAAACCAAATTTCCTTTTCAAAATACAAATCTATATAAATAAATGGCAATTTTCGAAAGATCTATTCATTTTAAAATGATGAGTTTACATTTTATTTAATTGGATTAAATATTTATTAAAATAATGTTGCCAAAATACCGTGTCATCACAAAAACATTCATAAAACAGAAGGAAAAACCAAAATACTTCAATATGTTGTAATGAGATAAACTATATAAAATTCAGTAAATGGAGGAAAACATATAACATTACCCTGTCAACAATTGTGTTTTGTCTACAAACTACATCGCCACTTCCAGTATCACCTCTTCAGAGTATTCGGTACTTTGCTGAATCACCAAAAAAAATCATCAGTCATTGGTACTACAAAATATAATTACATGTAAAAAAACATTGATATACAAACCAAAGTTGAAACTTTGTTCACAATTGCCACAAAATTGGGCCTAGAAGTAAAATATTTGAATAACCAATGTTTAAAGTAGCTATAATCCTATTTCCACACATTGTTAATTTAGAATAAAATTTTGAATAACAATTTATTAATAAATATTGGACAGCGTACCAAATTAAACCTTCTCAAAAAGACAAATTGAAGACTATAATCTTACCCAATGTTGTGAAAACCTTTTTCAACATGGAAACCTACTTGATTTTGACCTAGCAACTGTAATGGCTATGATTCTCTATAAGACATTTCATGGCAACTGATGATGCTATTATGAATATCCTTCTGAAGAATTTTCCAACCTGCTACCTGCTGAAAAAAAATTATATTTTTTACATAGACGCTTTTATACACGAATCATAACCATACTTGATATAAACTATGATATGCTAGGCAACAATATTATATCTTTTTTGGAAAATCATAGGCCAACATGTCAATACAGAAGCATCCATAATTGTAGTAACTGCAAATAAATGAAAAAGAACGAACTTAGTAGTTAGATTCAAAACTGATGGAAATAATATAGTAATATAATTATCAAAGGCAACAATTGTTCTTTGCCATACTCAAAGAGGTAGATTGCTTCAGATAAGCCATATATCATTTTATTGATAAAAAAGGTTATGTGTGACTTTGTCATTAGTGTTATAATATGGGCATGTCACTATAGTAGACACTAAAAAGAAATCATGCAATCTCATCCTCGTTAATAACCATTATTATTTAACTAATACTGGATCTACAAGGACTGCATTGTAGAGTTCATCCATGTATCCATATTTTAATCAAAGCATGGTTAACAATACCACAGAATTAACCAAACCATCAAATTAAGCAAAGAACTCAACCACCGATTACTATTTTCGTATTAATCCAAAAGTTCGATGTAATTAATTCCAATATCATATATCCAAAAAGTTCAGTCTCATAATAACTGTTGCGATATTATAATGCCTGATTGATAATAAACTTCCTCCTACTGCTCATAATATTGATTTTCATTAAAAAAAATTAAGAAAACCGAATTCTTACTTATGTTCTATAGAAGAAACTGTAGCGTTTGACAGGAGGAAATTAACTTTAATGTCACAGAAGAATTTAAATTTCTACTTTAGCGTAAGAATTAGTGGCGATGAAAGTTAACTTATATGATGGGTATAATCATTCACACTTCAAGCATGAACGATCCAAGTAATTGGTTGTTCCAAAAAACAAAATCAGTCGATGATTTGGCATGATCAAAAAAATATTTAAACAAAATCAAAGGAATTTTACCACAGCAAAATAAGATAAAACTGCAGATGGAACATAATTCAGTTTATTCGATATACCTCTTGTGATGAGTTGCTCCCGTCGATTTTTTTCCCAACTTAGACTTAGGAATCTGAAGATCAATCTCCATAGTTTTGTCAATTGTCATGATTCCTGCAAAATTTGTACAATTCAAATTAGGTTAAAAAAACTACCGATCTAAGCGTTAAGAGTTTGGAAACATGCACCATCCCTTCTAACATCGATGAAATAGAGTTCTAAAATAAACAAATGAAGACTGAAGAATAGATATTTTAGTTGAATTTAGAAAATCGATACCGTGAGTGAGGATTCCCTAGTGCGCCATCGTCTTCGCCGCAGTGCTCTTGTCCGTGGATCGTCTCCTTCTGTAGACCCATCTGAATCACTGTTTTGTGTGCGGAAATAACATCGATGAAATAAAGTTTTAAAATTAAAAAATTAAGAGTAAAGAATAGAAATTTCAGTTGAATTAGAAACTCGATACCGAGTGCGTATGCCCTAGGGCGCCATCGTCTTCACCGCAGTGCACTTGTCAATGGATCGTCTAATGAAACTAAACCTTTCGAGGTGGACATCGCAATAATTCATTGTCATTGGCAATTGGGGAAGGGGAAGTCAAGCGGTTTCCAACCGAGATGAAAGGAAAATGGGGGAAACGTGGGAAGATCGGTCGGTAAAACGTGGATGAGATGGTGTTAAAAATACAAAAGTACCCGTAAAGTTTTCTTCATTTTCCACTTGGGTGATGTGGGTAATTTGGGCATTTCAAAAAAGGCTTCACTTTGACCAATTTGACCAGGGTTTTGCTTTATAGTATAGATATACCGCGATATTTCACCGTGAAGTGAAATTGGTATTATATATGTACTTGGAGTTGATTTCCTGCATTATATAGCGGATGAGACCCTATTGCGCCGCATAATAGCGGATAATATTTTACAAATCCCATATGCCGCGATATTCCATATTTGAACGGAATTGGTATTGTGCTAACATATGTGGATGCAGGGAAACAGGTTGGAGGGATCCAACTGGATTCCTCACCCGTATTGATTTATTTACAGATATTGTGATATATTCTGTTATCATACGATATATGATGTTTGGATGCCGTGATTGATGATTTGGAGTTGTTGCATCATTGGGCCTATTTTGAAGTTATAAAAATGTTAAAGGAATGATTTCTAATTTATAAAGGGTTTTTAAAAGTGATTTTGAAAATATACGTTTATTGAGTTTTGAATTGTTAAAATAAATAAAAGATATAATTTTTATTGTTATAAAAATTACGATTTTTATGACATGGCACTCAAGTACGATTTATGGAGTTATATAAGTTTTAATAATGATTTGTAAATTATTAAAAGAATAAGTTTATTTAAATCGAGATTTTAGAATAATTATAAATGGTTTATAGATAAGATTTATAAAATTGATATTTTATAAATCGAAATAATGGAATTATAAAAAGGAATTTTGTTAATGTTGAGACGATGTTATAAATGGATTTTTATAAAAGAATAGAATCTATGATTTTAAAGTTATAAAAAATTTCTTTTGAAAAGAAATAAATTTGAAATCCATCTAATAATTGATTTTGGTGTTTAAAAATGAATATTTTGGAAATCCTTTTGGAAATCTATTTGGTATTTTGAAATGAATTTGGAATCAATTTGAGAACTGATTTGGAGTTTAATAGAAATTGATTTCAATTTGAAATTTGAATGGAATTCACTTAGTGTTTAATAATTTGGAAAATCAATATGGAACTCGATTTGGGTATTTTTGAAAATCAATTGAAAATTGAATTATTGTTGAAAGTGAATATTTGAAATCGATTTGAAAATCGTATATCAATGGATATTTGGAAATTTAATTCACGTTTGAATTTATAAAGGAAAGGGGAATGTTGTTGAAAATAAACATAGATTTATTTTTAAAATGTTGAAATAAATTACGGATTTGAACGTAAATTTAAATAAATCGGTAAGGATTTATTTGATTGGTTTAAATGAACCATTTTGAAATGGAAGTGCATTCTCTCCGAAAGCCGAATAAACTTCTAAATAGCTTTGAAAATTACACACACACACACATATATTTCTAGAATCGGCTTTGAAAAGGGTACTTTGAAGAAATTAACTTCTTAAATTGTTTTAAATCCTTTAAGTAAAGATTAATTAAATTGTTTATAGAAATGATTATTTCTAAGATTTAATTAAGATTTGAGTCCGAAAATAGGAATTTAAATAGTTATACTCTATTTACTAATTTTATTTTGAAAATTTTGTTTGGGTTTAAGTTTATATAATATAGGTATAATATTTTATAACTAATATTTTAAGTAAAATGTTTAAAGAAAAATAGTTTTTTTTAAAGTGTTTTCCAGAGATATTTTGGATAAGTATTATAAAATTATTTTAAGTATTTGAATTCAGCAGATTTCCAGTAAAAATGAATAACTATTCGAAAGTGTTTCCACTTAGGGAAAATGATTTGAAATTGGTTTTAAAAGGTTGTAAAGGTGAAAATTGATTTGAAATTTGTTTTCAAATGGTTGAAGTGTGGAAACTATATCTTGTAAAGATATTTTTGGAAAATAAATAATTTGGGAAATTATTTGAAATCAGGTGATGTTGTGAATATTGATTGATAGTTAAATAACCGACTATCAATATTGACCCTTAAATGGATATTTGTTATGATTGGTTGAAATTGAATGCTACACTTATTTTTAAATTACTACGCTTGTTGTTTGGATTACCCATTCCGAATAGTGATACGACGTAATGGATAGCATTGAAGATCGGTGTTGAAGACCAGGTATTTATGAAAACGATATGATGACATATCGATTGTCTCTGCACCGTTAGCTATGGTGTGGAGATTTCCTTTATGATGGGAAATTTGATTGGAATTGTGAATACCCGGATTGCAAGGGCTCCTTTTGAAGTGCCTTCGGTTCTGTTCGAAGCCGGAATAGACTTGTATGGTTACATGTCTGACATTACATTTTGAGATATAAAGCAGATTTCTTTCAAATACATTTCTATTGGTGGCGGAGAATTTATTCTCTTAGCTTAACACCCTTCTCTGAGACGTACGAGCTCAGAGGTTATGTAGTTGAAGGTTATCAGCGATATATTCCCAATTTGGTAATGTGGCATGCTGAGTGATGCTGTGTGCTGATCATTGGTTGATCATTTGTTGATCAAAGCATGGCTTTATGCCTAGCTTTATGGATGAGACTTTGTCAGACCTCACACCCTGGAAATGATCGAAACAGGAAAGATGCGGCAAGGTTATGAGGGTCGCTCCCTTTAGGGTATGTCATTTCCTTCTGGAAAAAGGTAGTGTCAGGTATGGAGCCCTAATGTTTAACCTATGTGGTTTCTCCAATCTCATTTTTCTGTGTGAATGTTGTTTGTGATCGAGGGTCCTTGGATAAAGGTCCTAAAGGACCGAGGGGTGGCATACTCGAGAAGTAGTTACCTAGGTATAGAGGTAACCCGTCTTGTGTTAGCAGAGATCCGGGTAGGTTCTCGGGACGTCCATCCAGAGGCGATCCCATGTGGCAGTAGGAAGTTCCTTATCCTGACCATTTGTTGGAAATCCAAAGAAACAATACGAGCTCTGTGCGGTTTTAATTGTATTACCTACCATGGAATGTGGAGGTAACCTGCTATTGAACATGGTAGCTATAGTAGGCATACAATAATGGTTGTATGTTGGCTAAGGTTAATATTCCACTTTCGAAATGTTTTCACCACTATGCACTAATAATAATACCAAAAATGATTTGTTTTGCGTAGTAAGCATCTTTAACTATCATAAGGAGAAATCTCCTCCAGTTCTGCGTTTGCATTGTGTGTGGCGGGAGGCCTTATGGTGGTTTCATTTTCCAAAAACATTGCGAATTGACTTTAAAAATATCCTGTTGCATTGTTGTTTGTTTAAATATTGAATTGTTAAAATAAATAAAAGATATAATTTTTGTTGTTATAAAAATTACGCTTTTTGTGAAATAGCACTTAAGTACGATTTATGGAGTTATATAAATTTTAATAATGATATGTAAATTATTAAAAGAATAAGTTTATTTAAATCGAGATTTTTGAATAATTATAAATGGTTTATAGATAAGTTTTATAAAATTGATATTTTATAAATCGAAATGATGGAATTATAAAATGGAATTTTGTTAATGTTGAGACGATGTTATAAAAGGATTTTTATAAAAGAATAGAATCTACGATTTTAAAGTTATAAAGAAATTTCTTTTGAAAAGAAATAAATTTGAAATCCATCTAGTAATTGATTTTGGTGTTTAAAAATGAATGTTTTGGAAATCTATTTGGTGTTTTGAAATGAATTTGGAATCAATTTGAGAATTGACTTGGGGTTTAATAGAAATTGATTTCAATTTGAAATTTGAATGGAATTCACTTAGTGCTTAATAATTTGAAAAATCAACATGGAACTCGATTTGGATATTTTTGAAAATCAATTGAAAAGTGAATTATTGTTGAAAGTGAATATTTGAAATCGATTTGAAAATTGTATATCAATGGATATTTGAAAATTTAATTCACGTTTGAATTTATAAAGGAAAGGGGAATGTTGTTAAAAATAAACATTGATTTATTTTTAAATGTGGAAATAAATTTACGTATTTGAACGTGAATTTAAATAAATCGGTAAGGATTTATTTGATTGGTTTTATTAAACCATTTTGAAATGAAAGTGCATTCTCTATGGAAAGCCGAATAAACTTCTGAATAGCTTTGAAAATTATATATATATATATATATATATATATATATATACACACACACACACACATATATACATATATATTTCAAGAATTGGCTTTGAAAAGGGTACTTTGAAGAAATTAACTTCTTAAATTGTTTAAAATCCTTTAAGTAAAGATTTATTAAATTATTTATAGAATTGATTATTTCTAAGATTTAATTAAGATTTGAGTCAGAAAATAGTTATTTAAATAGTTATACTATATTTACTAATTTTATTTTGAAACTTTTTTTTTGGGTTTAAGTTCATATATTATAGGTATAATATTTTATAACTAATAGTTTAAGTAAAGTGTTTAAAGAAAAATAGTTTTTTTAAAGTCTTTTCCAGAGATATTTTGGATAAGTATTATAAAATTATTTTATGTATTTGAAATCGGCAGATTTCCAGTAAAAATGAATAACTATTCGGAAGTGTTTCCACTTAGGGAAAATGATTTGAAATTGGTTTTCAAAGGTTGTAAAGGTGAAAATTGGTTTGAAATTTGTTTTCAAATGGTTGAAGTGTGGAAATTATATCTTGTAAAGATATTTTTGGAAAATAAATAATTTGGGAAATTATTTGAAATCGGGTGATGTTGTGAATATTGATTGATAGTTAAATAACCGACTATCAATATTGACCCTTAAATGGCTATTTGCTGTGAATTGGTTGAAATTGAATGCTACACTTATTTTTAAATTATTGCGCTCGTTATTCGGATTACCCATTCCGAATAGTGATACGTCGTAATGTATAGCATTGAAGTCCGGTGTTGAAGACCAGGTATTTGTGAAAACGATAGGATGACCTATCGATTGTCTCTACACCGTTAGCTACGGTATGGAGATTTCCTTTCTGATGGAAAATTCGATCGGAATTGTGAATACCCAGATTGCAAGGGCTTCTTTTGAAGTGCCTTCGGTTCTGTTCGAACCCGAAACAGACTTGTATGGTTACATGTCTGACATTACATTTTGAGATATAAAGCAGATTTCTTTCAAATATATTTCTGTTGGTGGCGGAGAATTTATTCTCTTAGCTTAACACCCTTCTATGAGACGTACGAGCTCAGAGGTTATGTAGTTGATGGTTATCAGCGATATATTCCCAATTTGGTAATGTGGCATGCTGAGTGATGCTGTGTCCTGATCATTGTTTGATCATTTGTTGATCAAAGCATGGCTTTGTGCCTAGCTTTGTGGACGAGACTTCGTCAGACCTCATTCCTCGGAAATGGTCGAAACAGGAAAGATGCGGCAAGGTTATGAGAGTCGCTCCCTTTAGGGTATGTCATTTCCTTCTGGGAAAAGGTGGTGTCAGGTATGGAGCCCTGAAGTTTAACCTATGTGGTTGCTCCAATCTCATTTTTCTATGTGATTGTTGTTTGTGATCGAGGGCCCTCAAATAAAGGTCCCAAAAGACCGGGGGGTGGCATACTCGAGAAGTAGTTACCTAGGTATAGATGTAACCCGGCCTTGTGTTGGCAGAGATCCGGGTAGGTTCTGGGGACGTCCATCCAGAGGCGATCCCATGTGGCAGTAGGAAGTTCCTTATCCTAACCATTTGTTGGAGATCCAAAGAAATAATACGAGCCCTGTACGGTTTTAGTTGTATTACCTGCCATGGAATGTGGCGGTAACCTGCTATTGAACATGGTAGCTATAGTAGGCATACAATAATGGTTGTATGTTGGTTAAGGTTAATATTATACTTTTGAAATATTTTCATCACTATGCACTAATAATAATACCAAAAATGATTTGTTTTGCGCAGTAAGCATCTTTGACTATCATAAGGAAAAATCTCCTCCAGTTCTGCGTTTTCATTGTGTGTGTGGCGGGAGGCCTTATGGTAGTTTCATTTTCCAAAAACATTGCGAATTGACTTTAAAAATATCCTGTTGTTTGTTTTAAAGATAAATAACTGTTTTAGTTCTCACACTAGTCCCATGACTGGCCTAGAGTTTATTGATTCCTTCCTAAACTCTGGGTGCCCATCATTTTCCACACGGGCAGCCTAGATACAGGTTATCAGGTTATTCTGGATTTTAGAAGTGCTATGGAGCTCAGGAGGCGAGCTGGATGGTGAGACGTACCACTTGTATATGATATTATCTTTTCCGCTGTGTATTCAGATTGTGAGGAAAGTTTGTATAACTGTCCGTTGTTGAGCTGTGTTGTATATTGTTGTTGTACACTCTAATGAATGTAATGTATAAACTGATATAGTTCTTTTGTTTAAAGATTATTAATTTATCTATTATATGTTGTTCCGCTGCGACTATGATATTCTGATATTGTTTCCGTTGCTTCTTCTTTCTTTTTTTCTGTCTTTTTCTTCTACCTCTTCTTTTTAACCCTTACAATTCGGTCTTTCGGCATTCGATTATGCGGCATTTGATACAGTGGACGTATTGATGTCGATTTTCGAAAGTCGAAAATCCCGTAATGTTACATAAGTAGTATATGCAATTACTCCAAATTGTTCCATCAAAGTTACGATATGTGAGACCGCCCATGACTCCCGCACCAAACAAGGGAATAGTGCGCTGAAAGGTGTGCCAGGCAGCCATGGACGATGGTCAGGGTAAGGTAGAACAACAGAATCTATCGTATTACTCACAGCTCATGGATAAAATTACAATAGAAAAATATATACGTAGTGAGGCTACACAGAACAGAATCTTATCAAATAAACTTCATAGTAGTATGATACAAACATCAGAATAGTCAATACATCAAGCCTCACTACATATCACTCAGAGAATATACAAGCAGCGGAACATCCAGTATATATAGTAAGAAAACTAATATGCTAGACTTCAGCTCGTCTTCGTCATCAACATCGTAGGTCACTAAGAATAGCACCTGTCACCTGCTACCTAGTCTGCCCATCCGAAAATGGATGAACAGCCCAAGGTAATAAGAGTTGAACATAAAACCTTGACTCAGACAACAGTCTTAGTGAGCAGTAAATTAACTAACAACATACCAAAAGAGCATAAAGGAAAAAGGAATAGGAACCCAACCATCCCACTCCACCTCTTTCTACAGTGATAGCCCCCAGACACAATAAGCAGAAACAAACATAGCAAAGCAGACATTTAAAGTAAAGCAATTATCACTCGAGTCAAGGTCGATGTTTTCCAAGTACAAACCCCCAAGGCCTAAACCAAGATCAGATAAGCACCCAGAAAATATCGCTCTTGAGACCGAATGATGATACAACCAAACATCCATGACTCTGGCTATCACTGTTATCATTGCTTCGATACCACCGTTAATTGAATGACCGGCACATTCTTTCAGCCATCCGTCAAGGGCTAATGGTAACCCCGGTTCTAGACAAAACTCTGCACGTCGTCGCAGCCCGTGCCTAGGACTATCGAATCTGCCCAGAGTACTTGGCACGTCGTCGTAGCCCGTGTTTTGGATTATCGAATCTGCCCAGCGTACTCTTGCTTTGAGCATGCTAGAACCTTCAATAACGATGAAATCTCAGCCTCCTAGTCATCCTCCTCGACGACTATTCTCATACTAGCTCAAGCGCCTCTCGAGCCCACCATTATCAACGAACTCGAACCATATCACCGAGTTATCAACATGCTTGGGATGATCCCGTCTGGATTAAACCAAGGCTATCTCACATCATGCTTTGCTTCTTCGCATCATACCAAAGTCCCATCTCAACATCATCAACAAATCTACCCATATGAGCTTTATCATCCGCTTCATATGTCACGAGCAGCTTTCCTTATTCAAGAGCCGTTCCACTTAGCTTTTGAATCATCTTCGACCAACTTGTCCAAATCCAATCCACAAGTCAACTACTTATAACAACCAATCAAATCAATCATTAATCTAAGTAATCAATCATTCAAACAAGATCTAAAAGCAATTATAACTAAAATGGCAATTCCGTAAATAAAGGGTCCAAATTAATGTCTATACAACTTGATGAATGAACTTGCATAGGTTAACATGTAGTAAAATGGATATCAAGACTTCATGAACGATGGATCTACATGCAGACTTAAGGAAAATGCAAGAAATCACTATATTTAACACACAAACAAGCCATCGATCCAATATACTCCTTTGGGTCCGTGTGAGAGATAACTACCACTCACCGAATCACCTAAACACCTCAAAAGTTACTAACTTCAGATCTGGACAGCAAAGGATCTAACTTGATTCGACAAAATTCCGCTTCAAACGATGAAATCTCTCTTGAATGGATGAAGATCTTCAACTTTGGCTCTTGGATCTTCGATTTTGATCTTCGACCTTGGATGGATGTAAGCACTAGATTAGAGTGGAGAAAAGAAGTGAAGAAGTGTTGTAGTCGAGCTCTCAAAATGGCAGCACTTCGTCGCTTCAAAATCCGGATCCCAATAATGAAGATAGGCACTTCTATTTATAGGCAGATTTCCTCTTAGGTCGGTCACCCTTAGGTCGGTCACGACCTAACGACTCAACACACTCTGCCGACCCAACGACCTAATCAGACGCCGACCTAACGACTCAACACTGCTGCCGACCTAACGCTAGAGACGACCTAGTGACTTAACTACATAGCCGACCCAATGACTTACAAATGTAGCCGACCTAACTACCTAACGACTTAGGACCAACCACTCACAAACCTATACGCGACTTATAGCATGCACGACCTAACACGTGCACGCGACTTAACACTTAACCAAACTGGGTACGACCTAACCCTTGCCGACCTAACGACCTACCATAAGTCGTTCAACGACATAACTCCAACACAGGTTAACCACTAGGTCGCTACCTACCTTAAGCCGCTTCACCGACCTATCTCCCTTAGGTTGGTAACTCGTTCAACCGACCCATCTCCTATACCTCTATCCCTTAGGTCGGTCAGTTCCTATAGGTCGCTCACCCCTATAGGTCGGTCACTACTATAGGTCGGTCAATCCTCTTAACTAGCTTAGTCCCTTAGGTCGTCCTATTTTCCTATACGACCTAAGCTTCTTCCCGACCCAACTCCTTAACTCGCTCGATACTCCTTAGGTCGCTAGCTTCCCTAACTTGCTCACACGACCTAACTTCCACACGAGCTAACTCTGGATGACTTAAACAACAATACGACCTAATAACAACAGCTTTAAAATCTTTCGATCCGTAAAAATACGGGTCGTTACACGATAGGTACTAACCTAGCTAAGATAGTTATAATGACCTATCCTTACATTGCTGGTAGATACTACTACTTAATACAGACACATCAAAAAGTGATAGATGACTTCAAAAAAAGAAGAAAAATGCTCCATGCTCCATTTATAAATCCTCCAAGCTTACCTAACTAGTTGGTTGCCCAGGAAAATAGGGCACCTAGAGTTTAAATGGAAATGAAAATAAACTCTGGGTCTGTCATGGGACTGCTGTGAGAAACTCAAAATACGATGTTTGAAAACAAAAGCTATCTCATGAGACCACGCCGCACATAAACACGGAATGGGTTTTTTCTTATAATAACCAAAACATTTGCTACGTAGAATATGTGGATAGTATTTTTAATGACATTCTTTTGGAAACACTTTTCAAGCAAGTATACATAATCTTAGCCGAAATTGTAACATTATTAAATTCCAACAAACTAGACTCTACAATCAAATTCGAAGGCACTTATTGGAGAACGGATTTCCATACAATAACGAGGTAAGGGATTACCTTTCGATAGTACATCTCTTGAAAAATGCACCTGAGGCTCCAACCTTTACCAACATAGAACCGGCCTACCTTTACCATATATAGTACCAAATATGTCATCACCCCAGTCATTCCCGACCTACCCGAGAGCTCTCTTTGCATACACCACGTTAATTTGAAACCTGATGTCATAGCGGGAATAAATATATCTAGAAAGGTGATGACTATACCCTAATGGGAACGACCCACTTAGCTCTGCCGCATCTACCTTGTTTTTCTCATTTTCGGATGATGAGGCTCGAGGTAACGATTAACTTACTCATAGCACATTCCACTTTGAATGCCATATTGCCAATCCATAATCACAAAACTGATTTCTACAAAAGTACAACTTTTGAGAACATATGTCTCAGGAAAGGGTGTCAAGATAAGAGAAGTTTCCTTCTCCGCCACCAATCAGATGATATGTTCAAAAAGATCACCAATGTAATTACAATTGCAACGTTATACATTTATCCGTGCAAGTTGTCTAGGAATAGGAAGGCACTCTCCTGCTACATCATGTCGAGAGTTACTCCTAAGATTAGTAGCAATTAGTCCTTGCATTGGATATTTCATAATGAAGAGACTACTACTACAATACGTATATCGGGAGTTTGTCCAAAAATGATCGACAAGCAGTCCTTCGATACGAAAATCCTAAATATCATATCCATGTCTTCAATTCGGATACGCAAATTGGTCCGAAGTGGTCTTCGGATAGGAAGTACCCAAATCCGACCCCGATTCGTCCGAACCAATCGTCAATTAAAAAGATGTTAAGTTCATATGTGATTATCAATCATCATTCAATTTAATTCATATTTCTATTCATTCATAGATATATCTTAGAGATATATTCATTGAAATATTTCTTTATCTTTCTCAAAGTATATGGAATCATTAGGCTTCATTTATCAAATCCTTTTGGTTAATTTAAACCTTTTTAAATTGTGGAATAATTCCAAACCCTTTCACATTTTACTTAGAAAAATATTTCCAATTCATTTAATTTAAATCTTAACAAAGATTTCCTAATTCAAAACTCATAATTTTGATTCGGTTAAAAGCATGTTATCTAGGATGTTAATCCAAAACCGGTAAATGTTAAGTGACTAGAATCTATAGAAATCATCTAATTTTACTCAATATTGATTTTCATATTCAACAAATACTGTGGGTGGAATAACACTGAAAGCACCCTTTAAATTTCACGAATAGTATGAGTTCCCTCTTCGGGCTTTAACACCAAGTACAAGATGATTATCTCTATAAAATTCAAGTTATTTATATTTAGAAAATTATATCTTTTAACTTCGAAATTTTTTGATCCGAGTAAATCAAATTTACTATCCCATCTATTGTGCCAGTCCAGATAGCCAGGGAGAGCAGGAAACAGGTTTCCAAACTCAAGCCTAGACACTACCTCTCTGACGCCCATAAGGCGGTCAAGTAATTTTACCGACCCTAAATCATTTAATATTTAACCATTCCATAAATCCTTCAAATCATATTTAAAATATTTTATTAATCATTTTAAAATATTTACAAAATATTTGGTAAAGAACGGTTGCGTTTAAAACTACATTTCAAGAGTTATAGAAAAGTGCTGCAGAAAGTGCTGCGGAAAGTGCTTTTTAAGCTATATTGATCAAAACGACTTTTTTTTGTCATTTGCAAACTGATTTTTATAACTCAAATCACTTTTAAAAAATTTTAAAATATTTTTTGAATTTATTTCTTATTTTTAAACAATTTTAAAGAGATTTAACATTCCATATACACTAATTCATTAAATAAAGGAAAGTGATTTCCTTTGTGCTTATCGACGTGTATTTCCACGACTTGCATATATATTCAACATTCATATTAAACAACCATCATCAATAATCATAATCAAACATATATAACATCCAATAGCATATAATACGATAGTTTAGGAGTTTACTCACCTCGGGTTTAAACGACTAACTAAAAATTGGCTATAGTTTTGCTAACTCGACTTTTAGCTCACGATCACTTGGATTATTGCTTCTAGATGGCTCGCCCTATGGATGAGAGGATGGAGGTGATGGAAGCTGTTAAAGTAGAGGTAAAGAAGAAGAAGAAGAAGATGGAATGAGATGTATGAATTTGTGAAGCCTTAGGGTCTTATTTATAGCCTTAGAAAAATGTGGCAAATTACTAAATTACCCATAGATATTATCAAAATATCTCTTACACCACTTCACTGCAACATCAAATCTTTGTCACCATATTCATGTGCATATATTAAAGAGATGTAATGTCATAAGACATATTGCAAAAATATCTTAAGCATGGAATGACATGCATTAATGGTGGATTTGATGTTTGCTTTCCATGTTTTAATGATGATTAGATGTTACCTTTTTCACTTATATTTTGTAAAAATATCTTAGATACTTTCTTTAGCTTTGATTTGACTAATTGTGATACACATATGTGTGTGTATGTACAAACAATGTTACAACAACTTAAAACAATTTCCATTTGTTAAACCGTTGGGATTTCGAGATCCAACTTCCGGTCATATTTTCATTTTTTAATTCAAACTATTTATTTATGTAAAAAAAACTTGAAAATAAATTCTTATCATCTTTAACTAATTAAAACACGTTCATTTAACTTATAAAGCTATATTTATCTTTAATGATATATTATATTTTGAAAATCTACACCATAATCTGATTTAAATCAGCCAGTTATGTGATAAGGAATGAATGACTCTGAATTATGCAAAAATGTTGACCAATAATCTTTTCATCCTTGAACTAATTCATATAGATTTGTTTGGACTAACGATATTGGAAGTTTAAGTGGTAAGAGATAGTGTCTTCTGTTACTTGATGATTACTCTAGGTACAAGTGGATACATTTGTTTATCTTACTGCCTCTAGATCTGACACTATGTTCATTAGTTGTTTATATACACGTTTTCAATCAAATCCTTAAGGAATCACATTTTAAAAGCTATAAAATGATTATAAGGTATTTGTTGCACACTTCACGATTTGGTCTATGATATCTATCTAATGATAACTTTGAATCAAAGGGGAATTCAGATGCAGATTACATCGGTAACCTAGTTGATAGAAAAATTACTGGTAGAATGTGATTTATGTTGAGATATTCATTAGGTGCATCACATTTTCAAAGAAAATATTTGCATATTTTTCATTTCAACTAATTTTCAATTAGTAGACTTTTTTTAAAAACCCATTCCAGAAAATAGTTTTTGTTGACTTCATTTCAGATTAAACATTTTAGAAACTTGATTTTATATCTATTTTTGGATTTGATCTTAAATGAATACATTAACTAATCTGACTCCCTACAGATTATCGAAAAGGAAAATAGTGACCGAAAAAATGTGATGAGTGTATATATTAATCATACATTATGACTTGAGACGGTATATGTAGTAAATTTCTTTAAAAATTTAAACAAAATTTGTATGACTTTGATTGGTAAAAATTCCATGACCATCTCTATTTCTATCATATTTCTAACGATTATCACTCATTAAAATCCAATATAATATGTCAAAATGTGGTATTTTAAACGGGAAATTATTCGTTTTTTTCAATTTAATTAGCAATAAAATCATTCAAAGTATTCACTCTCATTTAAAAGTCCTCGCGGTTATGCACGGGTGAATTACTTGGAATCTTTGATTATGTGCTTTCATGCTCATTTAAAAGTCCTCATGGTTGCATGTATGGAACACATGTCAAATTGATTATTAATAGACGAATTGATTCTAATCCCATTTAAAAGTCCTCACGGTTAT
The DNA here is from genome assembly GCA_030765085.1 of Allium cepa. NCBI lineage: Eukaryota > Viridiplantae > Streptophyta > Magnoliopsida > Asparagales > Amaryllidaceae > Allium > Allium cepa. The sequence continues at coordinate 213,989,818 of CM060934.1, forward strand.
ACGTGGTTAGAAGATGCTTGAAATTCATTTTTGTATAAAATTTAAAGAATACTACAAATCTCATTTAAATGTCCTAACGGTTATGCTTGGTTAGTAAGTATTCAAATTCTTGTTATAAATATACCACAAATAGACACAACTATATGGTTTTATATGCCGACATCACCCCTATCACTCTAAAGTGGAATATACGCCTAACAGAGTATTTATGATTTTTGTTTGATTTTTTTATTGAAATTTAATATTTGTACTCGATTAGGTATTAATGTTGTATTAATGTCTATCACTTTATCTCTATTTTTTCTAATACTATTACTCTTTTGTCGATAACAAAAGGGGGAGAGAAGTTAAGATTTTGGCAAATAAGTCAAGCCATATTTTTTTATTTGCATATTCCCATCTAGGTTCATTTGCATATTCCCCTCTAGGTTCATTTGCATATATTTTTTTATCTATTTTCATGCATATGTGAAAGGGGGCTTTGGTGTAGGGGGAGCATTCAAATAGTGGGAGCAAATGGAATTCATCAAAATCTAATACATTTAATAGAGTCAAAATCTTAATATATGTTTGTTATCATCAAAAGGGGGAGACTGTAGAATATGCTAATATATGATTTTTATTTGATGATAATAAACATATATATATTTGTTTAAATGTATTTGTTATTATACTATTTTAATTTTCACATAATTAAATAAATATTTGTTGAATAAAATAAATAACATAGAATTTAAATTCATACAAATATCTTATTACAAATTCGAATAGTATAAATTTGAGCTCTCACTACATATATACATTCTCAATTACATCACAATCTTGATTACAACACAAAGTTCAATTTACATATCACTCCTCACTACATATTCTCTCAACGCTCGTATTTTTATCTTCAACTCTATTCCAGTCTGTATCTAGCATCTGAATTATCTGCAAAATAAACACCAACGCAGTAAAATTGAAAAAGAAATATTTTGCAGTGTACGATAAAATGTGTATTTGAAAATTTTATTTGCCTCAGTTATTTGGGTTGTTCTTCATCATTTTCATTTGAATTCATCTTACACAAACAGCTTGTAACATGCATAGTGTATCACTGTACATGTCACAAGGCCGTGCACACCGATATACACTTGATAAAATTGTAGGGACAGGTGAGCACAGGGTCAAATCCAAGCCAAGGCTGGATTCAACTCAAGGGCATAGAAGTCTCGATCAAATCAACTAACTATACTCAAGTTCAATGGTTCGACAAACATGATCTCTAATGAAACCTGATTCAAGTGGCTGCAACAATCCACACATATACACATGAAATGACTCAACCAAATCAGACCTTCCAGTCATAATACAACATGCATTCAGGAACAAGAGAGAAGTGTACACAAATACAAACATTCAGGGATGAACCAGATCATTAAAGAACCATGACTACTCTGCATAATTCAAAGGCAAACACAAGGACTGCAACAACACGTATACACACACATACATATGTATGTATGTATATGGTGATAAGTTCAATACCATGTACAAAGCAACTGGATGCAAACTGAAATTCAAAATTGAACCAGACCAGTCTAAATTCAGACATTCAAATTTCAACCAGAACATGAATACAAGGCATTTCAGGGATGACTACAAGACATGTTCAAAAGTGCATACCACAATTTAACACAAAGCAACATGATGGATGTGTAGCTCAACCAGACTACAAGTGAGCTTATTAAAACAAGTCAATGGATCCAAGGCACTATAACTTAGAGCAATAAGGCCAGTACAACAAAAATAACACAAGTGACCAGAGAATAAAAGTGTGAAGACATGAACCCACACATGCACAGGTGACTCGAAGAAACTATAGCTATCACTCGAACACACCAGGCAAACATGCTTACATGAACAAGAGGATCAGAGCCCAACAAAATGCATTACAGGGAAGACAAGAACCAAGTGCATCAAATCAGAACAACAACATGCTCACAAGTTTTAGAACCAGTGCAGACTCAAATAAACAAGGCTACACGTTACATGCAAACAAATGTATACATGATTTGACTACAACAACAAAGTGAACCAGGGGTGAATACAACATGAATTGATACAAGTACACACAACAAATAGCGTGAAAGGACTCGTACCAATGATAGATCAAAATCAATGATCAAGTACTTAAAGAAAACAATGTAATCAAACTTAAATAAGACCAGACTCAAGAGGAACCACACAGCAACAAGCTCGCATGGATAGGCACAACAATTATACCTATATATACACATACATATATGCATGTATATACATGTTTATATATGCAGAGTTATTAACAGTAGCAATGTGAATATAGTTGCAGAGAAAATCAAGTCATGGTTCAACGAGAAATATATATGTAGAAATTCGAATATATAAATACATCAGAAGAATCATATGTATCAAAATAGAACAGGTCAAAGCCAGCAAGAATGGAACAAGGGTAAAAAGTTCAAATTGAAAAAGTCGAAGTCAATTTTCATCTCAAAGTTAGCAAATTCAAATGCCAAAATCAATGGAGCAAAAGAAGGAACCGACTAAAAAAGTATTCAAGTGATATTATTATGATCAAGTCAGAATTCATCTCAATCATTAAATCCAAAATTAACACCGAAGCATAGAAACGTGAAACATTCAAATGAAAAATATACAAACTAAATTTAGGGCTTTAATCCCTATAAAACCTAGTTACATCATCGGCATAAAATCGCAGTCGAGTTCAAGCATCATCAAATGGAGAAATCAAAGTAAAAATCACATACCAATATAATTCGAACTCGATACAATTGAAGCCACCGAGAGCAAATCAATGCCAGGAGTGATTGACAAAGTAATTCAACTAAGAATCATCATCTCAATCGATCAATATCACAAGAGGCGGCTTAAATAACAAAACCCTAGCCGTGAAATAGGAATGAAGAAGAAGGACTAAAGTTTTGCACAGAAGAAAAAAAATAACAAAGGGGAATGCTTTTCTTTTATTTACAAATTAAGCCAGTCATTTATTTGTTATTTGGGCTCTAATTTTATAAACTAGGATTTTGTATTTGTGTAACGACCCGTAAATTTTGATTAATAGATTTGTTAGTTTAATTTAAATTTTGCAATTAAATTTAGGAAGGAAGAAATTTTTTTAAAGTTATAACGAAGCAAATGTTAGAAATTTAAAGGTAGCGATTGAAATTAAGATTTACAAATTCAAAATGAAATGGCAATTAATTAAATTTATGAAATTTGTCATACTTGGTTATAAGTTTAATATAGGGAACAAACAGGAATATTGAATTAACTAATGGAATGTTATAATCAGAGGTAGTTGAATGAATTCAATATTATGTAAGATATTTTAGTAATTGGTTGGAAATATAAACTTAAGAAAAATTGAAATGCTACAAATCAAATATAATAAGAAGGTAAGTAATGTAAATAAATGATCGTAAACTTTAGTAAATGAATTAATGTGCAAAAGGAATTGAATTAGACATGAATAGCATGATTAGCATGAATATTAATAAATGAAATTATGTACTAATTGATAAATGATGGCATTAATGAATGAAATAAGGTTTGTTAGTAATAAAGGAATAATTAAAATAAACATTGAACCAATGAATAAAAGAAAAAGGTTGTAAGAAGTAAAATGTAAAGTAAAAGGATAGAATATAAGTGAATGAAATCAGTAGTATGGAAAAAAAAGCCAACATTGATTGTAAGTAATAAGGGCCTATTTATGTGACTACGAGTAACGGTAATGTTTATTTAGGTTACCTATTTAATTTGTTTGTTAATTGGAATTTGAAATTGTAATAAATGCAAAAAAATGATACAGTTGTGTGAAATGTAGTAAAATTGTTAGGAGTGTTAGAATGGATATATTAAAGTAATGAATGGGAAAAACGAATCAATTAATATATGTATTTATTTCTTTAGTATGTTGCGTAAAATTTGGAAATCAAATTTGCAATTAAAGGAAATTAGGTAGTACGTTATTTGGAAATAAAATAAACGGTAGGATAACAACTATTTTAAAACTACCTAATTAATTGGTCAATGAATTTATTGGGAAATAAGTTCAAATTTTGTAAATGGAGGAATTAATACGGGAAGTATGTAAAGTAATAACTAAGAAAGTAATATGTTATAGAGTGAATATAACATAAACTTAAGTGTAGATAAAAAGGTTGGAATTGAATCTAATCCGGTTAATTGGGAGCTTATAAAAAACAATTTTATTTGGATTTCAATTTATAATTTATAATGTTTAATGGGAAATCAATTGCCATTAATTGTCCTAACTTGTGCAGTAGGGTAGGTTTGATTTGTCATTTAAGATGGTTAATTATATAAGATGTAAATGTTAATTTTACTTATAATATGAAGATTGGTTGATTTAAGGAGTGAAAACCAAGATTTATTAATTTATTTATAATTTGAAGCTTAATAAGTGGAATATAATATTTAAACATTACACAAATGAAAATTTGGATGAAAATTGAGAATGCTAATATGATGGATTTTGATTCCAATATTTATTTCATCTGTTTGTAATAATGAATTTGGATAATATGAATAAAAATTTAATTCAAAGGAATTATTAAAATTTAATTTATAATTTCTAAATTTAACAAATTTGTAATTTAACGCTGAAATTGTTAAATGTATTAACATTTAATTTGACATCTAAATTTGTTTAAAATCATTGTAAATGATTAAGAAATTTTAAATAGTAATAATTATCAAATTTTAAAACTTAAATTGGAAATTTTAATTAATTAATTAAATTATTTATTTATTTAATTAATGGGAAAATAGCTATTTTGGCCACTAACTTGGATTTCGACGAAACTAGTTTCATCGGATCTGTAACGGTGAATTATTGTAGGGTTACAAGTTTCATAACGATCGGACTTGTCGTTTGATCGTATGGACTAGAAACGCCCAGAAATCAATAAATTGAAATCAATTTGAAAATTTTAATTTTAGCATAACTTCTTCATACGATGCAATTTGAACCTGAAACCTTTTCCATTGCGTTTGAAATATTTTAAAACACCTATTTTGAAATATGGGTTTATCCAATTTCGTTTCAGAGTCAAAACGGGCTTTTTGGGCCAATTATCATTTAGCACGCTTAGAATTCGGATCCAGTCCATTCTTTTACAACTTTTTCTTCAAATGCCCAGCTAAACCCTAGCATCCGCCTATTTTCATTTATCTGCGCGTAAAATTTCATCAGCTTCTCTTCTTCTTCAATGGATGCAAGCCCTAGATCCAATTACAATCCAAAATCAAAGTCAAAAATTCAAAGTCCTTAGAAAAATCTCAAAAAAATGTACGTTGAAGTTTTTGACTAGCATAATTCACTGGTGGTATTCGTTTTTCGTTTTGGTTCATCGTCTGATCAGTAAAAATCGAAGAAGTCTCGGTCGTTCATCACGTCGAAATCAAACTCGACGGATCGAGGAACTGTTTCTGGGTTTTGGAGAGGAAGCCGAGGGGATCACATCTACGTGGTTGGTTTGGCGTTTCGACGGTTAGATTTGCGGCAAAAATTCGCTAGGGTTTAAACAAGAGACGGCGGCGGCTCGTCGTTTGGTCATCGATAGGCTCGGTGTTGGGTCCAGGGGGACGGCTGGATGAGGTGATGGTGATGGTGGCCATGCCATGGTCAACGGCGGCCTGTAGGGTCGTGGAAGCGTGGTCAAAGGCGGTCAAAATTGGGTCAGATGGGTGCGAAACGTTTCTGTGGAGGGGAGTTGCCGGGAGCGTGCAAACGCACGGGCTGACGTGTCCTGAGAGAAAGGGTGAGTTGTGTTGTTATCTTAGTTTAGTTCTAATTTAATTTCAATGTTAAAAATCTAAATAACTTCCACATACGATATCTGTTTTATGCACGGTTTTTTTTGTTAGGATCGTATTGAAATTCCGAACTTGATAACGCTGGTTTGGATGAATTCTGAGATGGTCAAATTTTTGGGTTTAAACCGAATTTAAATTCAATTTAAATTCAAAAGGTGAGTGTTTTAACCCACTCACAACTTCTAAGAGTTCTTATGTTTATTAAATTGATTTATGATGTGTTTTAAAATTTATTTATAGCAGTTTGGCATACTTTTATTCATCATCTCAGTTAAATCGCATTTATTTAATTAAATTGTTATTTAATTACTCATTGCATATAAACTCCCAGTAAAATTTGTTAATTTATTTCATATAAACTTCCAGTTAAACAGTTATTAAATTTATTATTAGTTAATACATGTTATTTATTACCTGTTATATTTAGTATGCTCTATATTGATATTTTGTTTAAATTGGATGATGTTTGTAATAAATGGTTGATGATTGATATTTGGATGAATGGATGCTATATTGTATAAACTGCAAGTTATTATGCATTTTCATTTCATTCAGGATTGCGGTTTGAAATGATATACAACCGCATTTTTTTATTTTTAAATTACGGATTGAAACGATAAATATCCGTATCACTTGACCATAGGGTAGAAAATTATATACAGACACCGCGGTCTATATATATAAAAATATTTTGAAATGATTTTCTATGGTTTTGGAAAGAAATATATGGTTTATTTAATATTAATTTTGATGGTATATAATATTATTTTATATATATATAGTAAATTCTTGAATTTAAGCTGTATAAAACTGTTTAAATAAAAATGGGTTTATTAATGGAGTTGATGATTTATATTATATAGGTAAGTACCTATTAAGGTATTATATATAGAGTTTTAAATGACTTAAATGGGATTTAAGTAGGAAGGTAAATATGAAACTGGTTTAAAATTTAATCATTTAAAGAATTTTATTTGAATAAATTTGATTTGAAATTTAATTATTGGTTGAAATTTTAAAGGGTATTTCCTTATAACTTGATTTGTTTTAAAGTGTTTTAAATCAATATAAAGTTGATATAAATGAATGTATCAAGTTAAATAAAGTTTTAAGAATATCCAGTTGTTGAAGTTAAAAGTTTTACTTAATTTTTTTTTTTTTTGATTTATTAAGTGAACATCTCAATTCTAAATAATAGAAATTGAATTTGATATATATGGAATTATTTAAAGAATTAGTTTGAAATGGTGGAATGGTTAAAGCATCGAAACTTATGAATTTAAATGGTTTATTTGGAGGTTTAAATCGGCATGTGGAATTTATTGTGAAATTAAAGAACCTATTTTATTATATAAAGTAATAAAATATTTAAACCATTAAGTATTAAAGTTATATTTCAAAGCTATGGGTTTCAAGTTATATATATTTGAAATATTATGATTTTGGGAAAATGGATATATTTTGAAATAAAAAGATATCATATTAATTTGAGTTTTAAAGTAGGAATGATATCGTATTTATATGGTTTTGAAATGGATATCTTATTCTGGTTTCAAAGTATAAATTATTTTGAAATAACCGTGGTGTTATAATAACGGTTGTTGTTAAAGAGACAGGGATCGGAAGTTGTCATACTCTCTGCCAACTCCGAAAACCACTTTAACAACCGTGTACGCGGTGGAGATTCCAGAATGAAGTAGGATGGTGGCGGTGTTTCCTCTGAGGTAAATACGTGGACCCAACTCCCGTGAGTTGGCATAAGGTGGCTAAAACAGGAGCGATCGACGGGTTAATTGAGGTAGCACCTTTGATCAGACGCTTCCCTTCGATACTATAATCTCACTTTGGATTGATTCGGTGGCCACTTTCACTTTTGATTTCTTTGATGTTGGGAGTTTGTCCGAGGTGGGCGGTAGTAGCAGCTACACGTTACCACCGACCCGGAAGCGTAATTGGTATATCTACCCTGGCATTGCCTAGTTGTGCCGTGTCACCTACCCTATCGTGCCTTATACGAGTTTGGTTTTCTCCCGTATCCCGTGTGGTATCCTCTGGTCGCTTCCCGATCAGGAGGGACTATGATATTGGATGGGGTCACTCCTTAACGCTATTTAAAAGTATGTTTATTTTACTATAGACACTATTGTAATAGCGAAATATTACTACATAGTAAATAGTTTAACAGATCCTTAAGAGATGTGAATCCCAAGCATCTTTTAAGTTACTGCACTCATATTTATTCCTGTTGATTTAACTTACATAAGATCTTTTAGTTCTGACTCGAGTGTTTTGTCTTTTCAATTCGCTCGGGTCAGTCCGAGCATTTCAAGATCGAAGACTTTATTTTGGAGGACGAAGACGAAGATTTCATTATTATTATTATTATATATTAAATGGTTCCACTACACACGGTATTCCTTAGCATTGATATTTATTGATATGTGAACTCTGATATTTATTGTATAAAGAAGAATCAAATATTTTGTAAACAGCTTTATGAACTGTATATTGATTATTATATTTTATCCTTCCGCTGTGAGATTCTATTTTGTTTTATTTCTTGCTGTTTTTCTTATTTCCCCATAACAATTTGCCCTTCCGTGTGCTTTGAATTGGCACGTGTATCGATTTAAAGCGTGCGAAAAAGCGGGATGTCACAGTTGGTATCGGAGCCAGGTTTAGCGATAAACCTTAGCTTTGTGGGGAACTGACTCTTTATTAATAGGGTAGTAATACCCTATGGGAGCCGCTGAGTGTATATATATGAGAGAGCGTATTTGTTAGTGTTATAAAAAGGTTTTAATATTGTGTTAATCTGTTCCGTTTTGTATTTATAAATTCTGGTTGATGCATGGGACGCTGTGACATCAATAGGGATTTCTAAACACTTAATAGGACAGACCGACATAATATTTGTTTTTATATAGGTGAATGAAATAATTTTTACCTATTATATTTTCTATATATAAAAATATTTTATAAAGATATATATTCGGTTGCAATAGATTAGGTGTTAGGAAATGAAGTTTATAAATAATAATAGAAAAAATAAATAAATGAAAACTAGAAATTTAGAACTTAAGCTCCGGGGTTTTTGAAGATTTCTTTCAATTTATTTTGGAATATAATAATAATATTGTTAGAAGTATTTTCTGATATAAATATTTCAATAGAACTTGAAAGAAATGTTTTAAAAGAAATTCTGCAAAGAAATAAGAAACAAGTTGTACTCCCCACTTTATCGCTGGAAAATAATTTCGGTGATGGCGGCCGCATCATCGACATTCATTTTCGAGTTTCAAAGTGGGAAGGCCACTATAGTAGTTTTACTACAAGATTATTTTGATAGACAAATAAATATTTTAAATTATTTTATTATAATTGGATATATAAATTATAAGTATATATATTATCTATTATTTTAAAATGATTTTTGAATAAAACCCGGTATTCAATTCTTAATTAATAGTTCCAATTACTGTAGCGAATTGGAACGTAGGAAATTAATAAATTGAAACCTCTAAAGGAAATAAGAGATTTAATGCTATGGTATAAATGGTATTAAATGAAATTTGAAATTGTAACCTATGAAATAAAGGAAATAATTATTGAACATTAAAATAATTAAAAGAAATGAGAAAACTTGTATAACTTTCAATTTCATTCTTTAAAGGCATATATATAACTTACCAAAAATTTATAAAAGTTGAAAATGTTAATGAGAAAATGTATAGGAAATTGTACAAGTAAACTTATGTAATGAAAATATTCAGTAAATTTCTTTTATTAATAAGAATTAAAGCACAACTGTTATGCTAAGTAACTAAAACTGAACATGAATATTATTAATAAATGAATAAATAAAATCACGTAAATGAATAAATATGCAAAGGAAATTAATTTAAAAATGAATAAATGGAATTAATAAGTATTGATGTTCTAGTTGTTATGGATTTAAGTATTATATAAAAATAACAATAAACTTAAGTAATAAGTTGAAGTTACCTCAGAATAAAATAAGAATAAGAGATGAATACTGGGAAATGACTGTAACTTAAGTTAATAAATTTACCTACTAAGGAATTTGATTTAATGTATAAAAAATGAATAAAGAGGAAATCAAAACAACAATATACGGAATGAAATTAATAATAATGAACTTGATCTATTGTTGAATTTGTTGTTTGTTTGACTTATGGTTGTTTGGGCAAGGATACTTTAATATTGTTTGGATGTATGAATAATCTATTTAGTTTCACCTAAGACTGCTGAGTGAAGGGTACACTTAATAGTTTATTCTTCATTCTGTACAATTTAAAGTTATAACCCGAACAACTATTTGTTTTGTTTGATATGAATGAATGATTGATTTTATGGTTGTATGCCTAGTTGCAAGTGTTTGTTGTATTGATTGTTGTTGTGGTTGAAACAACCTTAAATATTTCATCTTATATAATTGTTAACCCTTTTAGATTTTATAAGTGAAGTGCAGGTTATGGAAGCAATTGCTACTGCTTTTGGTTGCATAAATAAGCGTTAATTGCCCGACAAATAGGTAAGTTTTCGGATTACGGTTTATAGCGCTATTATATTATTTTTCAGCGTTGGGATTTATATTATTTTGGAAAAATATATGTTATATATTGTTTTTTTTTTATTTTGAAAATCAATAGGCTAAGGGAGCCTTGCCCATTTATTACATCAAAAGTCATTACAACAATATTACAGTTTTCCAACTTACAGCTGCTCCTATATTGCACAGTATAAAAACAGAAAGGACAATACAAGGAAAACACTTCATGTATTACCAGCTTATCTTGATTAATGCCCATGCTTGTACTTCAGAACCCATGCTACTTTCTCTTTGCATTATATGTTATATATTGTTATTTTTGATATTATATTTTCTTATGAGCCTCTCCATACAAAGGAGACTCTGCCGAAATTTTTCGAATATTTCAGGCTTAGAAATTATTTTGAAAATGTTTTCCAAATTTTATTAATTTAAGTATAAAAGGTTTAATGATTATATATTTGTATATTTTATTTAAAATAATTAATTTTGTAAATTTAGCTGTTTATAAAGTTAATATTTTAAATAAGATATATTGATTCCTAATTCTTCTTTTTCCCTTCTTTTCCTTTACGGGGAGGAAAACTTTTGAGTGGGGGAGAGTGTAACGACCCGTAAATTTTGATTAGTAGATTTGTTAGTTTAATTTAAATTTTGCAATTAAATTTAGGAAGGAAGAAATTTTTTGAAGTTATAACGAAGCAAATGTTAGAAATTTAAAGGTAGCGATTGAAATTAAGATTTACAAATTCAAAATGAAATGGCAATTAATTAAATTTATGAAATTTGTCATACTTGGTTATAAGTTTAATATAGGAAACAAACAGGAATATTGAATTAACTAATGGAATGTTATAATCAGAGGTAGTTGAATGAATTCAATATTATGTAAGATATTTTAGTAATTGGTTGGAAATATAAACTTAAGAAAAATTGAAATGCTACTAATCCAATATAATAAGAAGGTAAGTAATGTAAATAAATGATCGTAAACTTTAGTAAATGAATTAGTGTGCAAAAGGAATTGAATTAGACATGAATAACATGATTAGCATGAATATTAATAAATGAAATTATGTACTAATTGATAATTGATGGCATTAATGAATGACATAAGGTTTGTTAGTAATAAAGGAATAATTAAAATAAACATTGAACCAATGAATAAAAGAAAAAGGTCATAAGAAGTAAAATGTAAAGTAAAAGGATAGAATATAAATGAATGAAATTAGTAGTATGGAATAAAAGCCAACATTGATTGTAAGTAATAAGGGCCTATTTATGTGACTACGAGTAACGGTAATGTTTATTTAGGTTACCTATTTAATTTGTTCGTTAATTGGAATTTGAAATTGTAATAAATGCAAATAAATGTTATAGTTGTGTGAAATGTAATAAAATAGTTAGGAGTGTTAGAATGGATATATTAAAGTAATGAATGGGAAAAACGAATCAATTAATACATGTATTTATTTCTTTAGTATGTTGCGTAAAATTTGGAAATCAAATTTGCAATTAAAGGAAATTAGGTAGTACGTTATTTGGAAATAAACTTAAGGGTAGGATAACAACTATTTTAAAACTACCTAATTAATTGGTCAATGAATTTATTGGGAAATAAGTTCAAATTTTGTAAATGGAGGAATTAATACGGGAAGTATATAAAGTAATGACTAAGAAAGTAATACGTTATAGAGTGAATATAAAATAAACTTAAGTGTAGATAAAAAGGTTGGAATTGAATCTAATCCGGTTAATTGGGAGCTTATAAAAAACAAATTTATTTGGATTTCAATTTATAATTTATAACGTTTAATGGGAAATCAATTGCCATTAATTGTCCTAACTTGTTCAGTAGGGTAGGTTTGATTTGTCATTTAAGATGGTTAATTATATAAGATGTAAATGTTAATTTTATTTATAATATGAAGATTGGTTGATTTAAGGAGTGAAAACCAAGATTTATTAATTTATTTATAATTTGAAGCTTAATAAGTGGAATGTAATATTTAAACATTACACGAATGAAAATTTGGATGAAAATTGAGAATGTTTATATGATGGATTTTGATTCCAATGTTTATTTCATATGTTTGTAATAATGAATTTGGATAATATGAATAAAAATTTAATTCAAAGGAATTATTGAAATTTAATCTATACTTTTCTAAATTTAACAAAATTGTAATTTAACGCTGAAATTGTTAAATGTATTAGCATTTAATTTGACATCTAAATTTGTTTAAAATCATTGTAAATGATTAAGAAATTTTAAATAGTAAGAATTGTCAAATTTTAAAACTTAAATTGAAAATTTGATTTAAATAATTAAATTATTAATTTATTTAATTAATGGGAAAATAGCCATTTTGGCCACTGAGTCGGATTTCGACGAAACAAGTTTCATCGGATCCGTAACGGTGAATTATTGTAGTGTTTTAAGTTTCGTAACGATCGGACTTGTCGTTTGATCGTATGGACTAGAAACGCCTAGAAATCAGTAAATTGAAATCAATTTGAAAATTTTAATTTTAGTATAACTTCTTATACGATGCAATTTGAACCTAAAACCTTTTCCATTGCGTTTAAAATATTTTAAAACACCTATTTTGATATATGTGCTTACCCAATTTCGTTCCAGAGTCAGAACGGGCTTTTTGGGCCAATTATCGTTTAGCATGCTTATAATTCGAAACCAGTCCATTCTTTTCCAACTTTATCTATAAATACCCTGCTAAACCCTAGCCTCCGCCTATTTTCATTTGTCTGCGAGTAAAATTTCATCAGCTCCTCTTCTTCTTCAACAGATGCAAACCCTAGATCCAATTACAATCCAAAATCAAAGTCAAAAATTCAAAGTCCTCAGAAAAATCTCAAAAAAATATATGTTGAAGTTCTCGACCAGCGTAATTCACTAGTGGTATTCGTTTTTCGTTTTGGTTCATCGTCTGATTAGTAAAAATCGAAGAAGTCTCTGTCGTTCATCACGTCGAAATCAAACTCGACGGATCGACGAACTGTTTCTGGGTTTTGGAGAGGAAGCCGAGGGGATCGCATCTATGTGGTTAGTTTGGCGTTTCGACGGTCAGATTTGCGGCAAAAATTCGCTAGGGTTTAAACAAGAGACGGCGGCGGCTCGTCGTTTGGTGACCGATAGGCTCGAGGTTGGGTCCAGGGGGATCGGCTAGACGAGGAGATGGTGATGGTGGCCACGCCATTATCAACAGCGGCATGTAGGGTCGTGGAAGCGTGGTCAAAGGCGGTCAAAATTGGGTCAGACGGGTGCGAAACGTTTCTGTAGAGGGGAGATGCTTGGAGCATGCAAACGCACGGGATGACGTGTCCTGAGAGAAAGGGTGAGTTGTGTTGTTATCTTAATTTAATTCTAATTTATTTTCAATGTTAAAAATCTAAATTACTTTGACATACGATATCCCTTTACGCGTGGTTTTTTTTTGTTAGGATCGTATTGAAATTCCGGACTTGATGACGCTGGTTTGGACGAATTCTGAGATGGTCAAATTTTCGGGTTTAAATTGAATTTAAATTCGATTTAAATTCAAAAGGTGAGTGTTTTAACCCAATCACAACTTCTAAGAGTTCTTATGTTTGTGAAATTGATTTATGACGTGTTTTAAAATTTATTTATAGCTGTTTGGCATACTTTTATTCATCATCTCAGTTAAATCGCATTTATTTGATCAAATTGTTATTTAATTACTCATTGCATATAAACTGCCAGTAAAATTTGTTATTTTATTTCATTTAAACTTCCAGTTAAACAGTTATTAAATTTATTATAAGTTTATACCTGTTATTTATTACCTGTTATATTTAATATGCTCTATATTGATGTTTTGTTTAAATTGGATGATGTTTGTAATAAATGGTTGATGATTGATATTTGGATGAATGGATGCTATATTGTATAAACTGCAAGTTATTATGCATTTTCATTTCATTCGAGATTGCGGTTTGAAATGATATACAACCGCATTTTTTTATTTTTAAATTACGGATAGAAATGATAAATATCTGTATCACTTGACCATAATGTAGAAAATTATATACAGACACCGCGGTCTATATATATAAAAATATTTTGACATAATTTTCTATGGTTTTGGAAAGAAATATACGGTTTATCTAATATTAATATTGATGGTATATAATATTATTTTATATATATATAGTAAATTCTTGAATTTAAGCTGTATAAAACTGTTTAAATAAAAATGAGTTTAATAATGGAGTTGATGATTTATATTATATGGGTAAGTACCTATTAAGGTATTATATATATAGATTTTTAAATAACTTAAATGGGATTTAAGTAGGAAGGTAAATATGAAATTGGTTTAAAATTTAATTATTCAAAGAATTTTATTTGAATAAATTTGATTTGAAATTTAATTATTGGTTGAAATTTTAAAGGGTATTTCCTTATAACTTGATTTGTTTTAAAGTGTTTTAAATCAATATAAAGTTGATATAAATGAATGTATCAAGTTAAATAAAGTTTTAAGAATATCCAGTTGTTGAAGTTAAAAGTTTTACTTAATTTTTTTTGATTCATTAAGTGAACGTTTCAATTCTATATAATAGTAACTGAATTTGATATATATGGAATTATTTGAAGAATTAGTTTGAAATGGTGGAATGGTTAAAGCTTCGAAACTTATGAATTTAAATGGTTTATTTGGAGGTTTAAATCGGCATTTGGAATTTATTGTGAAATTAAAGAACCTATTTTATTATATAAAGTAATAAAATATTTAAACCATTAAGTATTAAAGTTATATTTCAAAGCTATGGGTTTCAAGTTATATATATTTGAAATATTATGATTTTGGGAAAATGGATATATTTTGAAATAAAAAGATATCATATTGATTTGAGTTTTAAAATAGGAATGATATCGTATTTATATGGTTTTGAAATGGATATCTTATTCTGGTTTCAAAGTATAAATTATTTTGAAATAACCGTGGTGTTATAATAACGGTTGTTGTTAAAGAGACCGGGATCGAAAGTTGTCATACTCTCTGCCAACTCTGAAAACCACTTTAACAACCGTGTGCGCGGTGGAGATTCTAGAATGAAGAAGGATGGTGGCGGCGTTTCCTCTGAGGTAAATACATGGACCCAACTCCCATGAGTTGGCATAAGGTGGCTAAAACAGAAGCGATCGACGGGTTAATTGAGGTAGCACCTTTGATCGGACACTTCCCTTCGATACTATACTCTGACTTTGGATTGATTCGGTGGCCACTTTCACTTTTGATTTCTTTGATGTGGGGAGTTTGTCCGAGGTGGGCGGTAGTTGCAGCTACGCGTTACCACCGACCCGGACGCGTAATTGGTATATCTATCCTGGCATTGCCTAATTGTGCCATGTCACCTACCATATCGCGTCTTGTACGAGTTTGGTTTTCTCCCGTAGCCCGTGTGGTATCCTCTGGTGGCTTCCCGATCAGGAGGGACTATGATATTGGATGGACTACTAGGACTATTACGTGTTAAGGGGAATATTGGGTCACATTTTAATGCTATTTAAAAGTATGTTTATTTTACTCTAGACCTTATTATAATAGCGAATATTACTACATAGTAAATAGTTTAACGGATCCTTAAGAGATGTGAATCCCAAGCATCTTTTAAGTTACTGCACTCATATTTATTTCTGTTGATTTAACTCACATAAGATCTTTTAGTTCTGACTCGAGTGTTTTGTCTTTTCAATTCGCTTGGGTCGGTCCGAGCATTTCAGGATCGAAGACTTTATTTTGGAGGTCGAAGTCGAAGATTTCATTATTATTATATATTAAATGGTTCCACTACACACGGTATCCCACTGCATTGATATTTATTGGTATGTGAACTCTGATATTTATTGTATAAAGAAGAATCAAATATTTTGTAAACAGCTTTATAAACTATATATTGATTATTATATTTTATCCTTCCGCTGTGAGATTTTATTTTATTTTATTTCTTGCTTGTTTTTCTTATTTCCCCATAACAATTTGCCCTTTCGTGTGCTTTGAATTGGCACGTGTGTCAATTTAAAGTGTTAACGCTAAAAATCTACGCTAACACTCGGTGTAAGTAGTGATAAAGCGAAAGCACCACCCGTTGGTACGGGAACTAGAAATAAGCAGTAAATAACCGAAAACAGTAAAGAGACAACAGTTTTTATAGTGGTTCGGCTTAAAGTCAAACCTACGTCCACTTAATCTCCTTTATTTCTCATTTGATTACAACTTTTACAATGATCTTCGAATACAACACGACTAAGACGAATAGCTAGAACTTCGATGTAGAAAAGCTCTTTGAATTCATTTTGAATGAGTTAGATCTTTTCCCAAAGTTCGTTGAAGCGTCTTCGGTGTTTGAAGTGTTGAATGAGTCGAGAAAACAGCAAAGTATTGGCGTTCCAGAAATGATCCAAAAGTCCTCTTCCAGGTGGAGCAGGCAGGTTATTTATAGGGAAAATATGGAGGTAGGTCGTAGGTCGTGGGCGACATAAGGTTAGGTCGTAGGTCGTGAGCGACCTAAGGGACACGGGCTATGGATTGAAATGGCTGTGCTTGATCAACTGCTTCTGCTGGTAGGTTGTAGCGATCTATGGGGGAATGGTAGGTGACTTAAATGTGTTGGGGCATCAAGTGGAGCGACCTGGGCTAGGTTTAGGGATGGCAGCGACTTAGTGTTGGTGCGACTTATGATCAAACGACATAGGGATATGCGGCTTTGCTAAGTCACTGGGCCGTTAACTCACTAGGTCGCTGGACCTTTCACTCGTTAGGTCACTGGACTGTTAACTCGTTGAGTGGCTTAGGTCGTTAGTTCGCTAAGTCGTTGTCATGTTAGCTCGCTGTAGAACCTGTTGCCATGCTAACTCGCTGGAGGCTTAGATCGTTAGGTCGCTTTCCCCTTAACTCGTTAGGTTGTGCCGCATTGACCTGCTCCATGCTTTAACTCGCGTATGCTAAGTCGCTAAGTCGCTTTTATGCTAGCTCCCTGAATGCTTAGATCATTAGGTCGCTCATCTTTTAACTCGTTAGGTCGCTATTCAGAAAGGGATTAACACTTGCCCCTTGAAGCACATGCCTAGGTTATAGGTCGTGTGCTTCGATCTACCGCTGTTAGGCCGTGACCGACTCAAGTAGCTCGTTAACTCACGCGCCTATTCGTCTTCTTCTCTTTCTCCTATATAAGCCGTTAAACTGCTTCGTCCTCTTCACTCTACTGCTTACACTTTGCCGCCATTGCCGTACTTGAGCTCAAGAACTTCAAAGCAAAATTCCCTTCCTTGTTGGTTCGATCATCATTCCCAACAACAAAGCTAGGTAAATCGATCATCTATCCATTATGTCTACCATCGATTTCTCCATAACCAATTTCACACGGTTTTCGTTTCCCTGCTGTAAGATTACCTCCTGATTCGTCCTCCGATCACCATTGAATCGTTGGTAATCGCTTTAAAAATGAATCGGCCTAGGATTTCATAGAGTTTTTTGGTGAGTGTTTTAGATTTGTGGATTTTAAAGATGGTTTCTGGAAATCTGGAGGAGATGATGAGGCTTTAGGTGCTTGGAGGAGACGAAGGGATATTTGGTTATCGGGTTAGTGGATTATAGGTTAAGCCACGGTGCTTCTGGTGATGCGAGGGCGGTGGACGCGTGGCAATGTGTGAGTGGAGTGCAGGCCTTAGGGTTTTTTGGTGGGAGAAAGTTTAGCATTTCCGAGCAACCTCAAGAGCGACCTACTGGGTCGAACGACTAAGGGCCTTGCGACTTAAGGGAAGCCGAACGACTTACAAATTTGCGACTTAACTTGCATATCATACTTCTTCGGACGGGATAACCCTCTTAACGACCTATCTTTGGGTCGCACTATGACCTGGACGACTTAATTTCTTGCGACATAACCTCTAGGTCGCGGGTGTATTCGAACGAGTTAACACTTAAACAAATATGCCTTGTCTTGACTTGAAGCCTTATGCCTTAACCTGCATCATAACTTTAACTCGTAGGAGCATGAATGATGAACCCCATGACTCACACAGGGCGACTTAAGGAAGCTTCGACCTATGCTAAGTCGTTTGGATTTGATCACTTGTAGAATTTGACAGCACTTAATTGAATTTTCAACTTGAACTGCTAGGATGAACTGTTTGAACTTGTTGCACTTTCTCACAGATTGAATTAACTTTTAAGCTAACAACCTGTTAAACACAACATTTGCAGAAAAATAGGAAGAATATACTCATCATCGACTGCCCACATCGAGTGATGGATTAGATCAAAGAAACAACATTTTACTTAAGTAAAATAGTATGAATCTAATTAAAGATGAAGTGATGTGAATCAACTGATTTAAATGAAGCATCAACGCAAAATTCATACAGTTATAACTGCTTATTGCTAAATATCATTTGCATTGATACTACACTTAACTTTGATTTAATAACAAGCCTTGAACTTTCCTGAATTGACGTGCATCAATCAGTACCATTTCAAGTTTTACTTTATTTACTTGTTATTTCAGTAGTTTTGCACAACACTTCACATGCTTTTAGGAAACGTGCACCTTCATATTTGAATATCCAGTTCCTTGTGTAGAATGACTTCTCAACAAATACAAGAAGAGATAGTAGGGTGAGCCGAAGAGGTTTTCCCAATAGCTAACCCCTTGGAGAATCCCCCGGAAAGAGCTTTAACCACTCTGAATCAACGGGTTTTCAGTCAGTTATGCATTCAGTTCGGCAATGCTGAAGCGGACGCTCTGCTTCCTGGGGTAAATGACACTGCTGACAGGCCACCTCCTGGTTTTATTGCAGTTAATCGTCAAATGTGCCTGAACGGAGCTATTCCCCCCTTCAATGATTTTCTTCAAATGCTCCTTCTTCGATTAACTATCTCTCCTTTCCAATTACACCCTAATGGCTACGCTATCTTGATGGGATAGTGTGTATTGTTCAGGAGACACTCGACTGTCTTCCAAGCTTTGAAGAGATTTGCTATTTGTGCACATTTGCGAAGAACAAAGATCATCCTTCTATTACACTTGTGAGGAGCGCAAGAAACCGTAAACTGATTACTAATCTTCCTGAAAGCGCCCATGGGTTTTTGAACCAATTTTCTTTGTTCGTTGCCCCCTGGGATTCTACGACATCTGGAGAGTAAGAAGTAAGATTGCCTATCTCCGTTCTTTCCATTTATGAGCTTTTAAAAATCCGAGTTGTCAAGTGCTAACTTCATTCTTTACTTTTACAGCACTTCCTCCTCCTTCTAAAGATTCCAGCCACAAGTCAACTTTTGAAAGACTAAGTGTCGTGGCAGTCGAGGAGAGAAGCATCAACTTCTTACTGAAGGATGAATTTTTGCATCAATTCGGACTTTTGCACATGACTTTTGCACTCTTCTTGATCCACTCAGCTTCGTGATGCCCCCGGTCCTCAAGCGGAGACGTTAGATGCCCCGGTTTCCGCAAAGGAATCTGCACCGAAGGAACTTATTGCAGAGGCCTCATTAATGAAGTGCTCTACTCCAGCTGACGGTGCGGGGTCATCTGGCAAATTTACACTTCCCCTGGTTATCGAAGAAGAGGAACTTCCTCAACATTCCGGGAAGGCTGCAGATGAGGGAGCTGAGAAAGAGAGTTTCGCTAGGCATGATGGTGATGACATTTTCAGAGGGCTGAGCGACCTAGTGGTGACTTAACATGAGCTCTTCAAAGATGATACCACTGCTTCTAAACTTGTTTCTCCAGCAGTCGAAGTGACTTCCACCTTGCGACCAACTCCGTCAACCCAAGAGTTGACGCCTGTTGCAAAAGACGCATTACTCCCAAGCCGAAGAGTGGTCTGTAGTTTGACATGCGTAGTTTGCACATCACACACTTAGGATTTTTGGCAATTATGTGCACTTAGCTTCTTCATTTCGAAGATTTTTTTTTAAATTTTGTCTCTTCTTCACTTTCAGGTTCTCCAATGGGACGCAGCGGCTCATACTTTGATGACTTTCAGCGCTACGCAAGGCGCGAATCTTATGATCCCAGGCGCTATCTCCCTGCCCCTAGGGAGACCGATGAACAAAGAGCTGCTAGGAAAGCTCGCGAAAGGCGGGCCCATGAGGGGTGATACGGGATAAAAGATGAACGACATGGTTCTTTCCAGAGAGATGATGATTCCCACAAGAGAAAATCTCACGATGATAAAGGGAAGAGTCATGTCACTGAAGATCCAAGCAAGCGGGCCAAGCTTAGCGAAAGGCCTACGTCTGAAATTTCTGAAAATTCCGCTGCTCTCATCTCTTTAGAAATCCCTTCCACCTCTCCTGCCCTTAAAAGGGATGATATTCAGACAATCATCAACAGGCCTCCATATCAAGTTGAAAAGCCTCCGACTACTCTTCAAAGTCAATTTCCACGCTGGTGCTTAAAAGGAGTCCGTTTTGACCTTGACTTGGTCCCAATCGACAAACAAGCTATGTTGAGAAATCTTGACGCCGTCAAGCTTGATATTGAGAGAGTGTCTGGTTGGCAGAAACTTGTTGATGAGCTTCAAAGGGTGAACCGCGCAAATCTCGAGGCCATGCTGACAATGGAAAATGAAAAGTTCGAGTGGCAGAAAATTCTTGATCAGCATGACACAAAGATGAAGAACATCACTGCCTATAATGAAAAACTTGAAGCCGAAATTGAAAAACTCAAAGAGGAGCTTGCCACCTCTTCCACTTCTTATACTCAAAAGGAAGAAGTGCTTCAGAAACAAGTAAGGGATGCCCACGCCGCTCAACGAGATGCTGAGGCCAAACTCGAGGCAGAGCAGAAGATGGTGGAAATCTACCGCGCTGATACCACCCAGCTGCGGGAGATGGCTAACTCCCGAGACTGGGAGATTATGAGGCTGCAGGCCCAGCTATCAAAGACCGAAAAAGAGCGTGACGAGGCCATCGCTGGAAAAGTAGCAGCCGAACAATCACATGAGACGGCCAAGGCCAATGTCAGCTCTACTTTATTTGAGTTTTACGTTCACAACGTCTTGGGGCGTGGCAGCCTTTCGTTTTTGGGCCCAAAATACGAAATTACTCTGGCCAAAGTGTGGGAGGTAGCAATTGAGACATTTAAAGATGACAGCTATGCCGAGGAAGCTCTTGAGGCATATTATTTGGATGACGAGGGTCGTGCCACCCTTGCCAGGAAAAAGGAGCAACTTGCCAAAGAACGAGCCAGAGCGGCGGAAGGGGAGCATTCAGGGAAGGCACCTTTGACCGAACCTACCCATCCTTCGGTTTCGGCTGACATTGATATCATTAGCTCTAGTTCCCACTCTTCGCCACCTGCTAAAGCTAAAATTGAAATTACGACTGCTCATGCTAGAGATGAGGCTCAAGAAAGCACCGAAGCCCATGATTTTGAGGTTGACGTGATAAAGCCAACTTCTCCAGGTAACTTCGACACTGGTCCAGCTCAAGTAGACTGCTCGTTTTCTTCACATGAGCTCGATGAACTACTCACTTATTACTTAAGCCTTGACGTACCACTATCTCCTCTCTTTACGAGGAATACTGATTTTAACTTTTCTTCTTCTGTAGTGAGAACACCAAGTGCTGCGCAGACTTCTCCTCCTCCAACTGTTGCTCCTCCACCTTTTCAAATTACTCCTCCTTCTGCTTCTCAACCGAGGTTGCAAGACGAAAAAATAGAAGCTCTTCAAGGCTTGGATGACCCAGCTCCTTCGTAAGAGAAGAAGGCGGAAGAACTTGAGGAGGGCGAGAGGACCCCGGAGAAATTTTATGCCGACGACACAAAGCTATCTGAATTTATTACTCCGGGCAGCGAGTCTTCTTCAAGGAAGAGGGGGAAGCGCGTAATTTCAAAGAAGAAGAAGAAAATCACTTCTGCCAGTGAAGAGAGAGCGGAAGTAGACCCAGTTGCACCTCTTTCTCCTTCTTCCCCGACTCATTCAAGCCGGCTCCAGAAGCTAACCATTAGGCCGGGCGAGTTCTCCAAAGGTGGCGGGAAGAAGAAGTAATGAGTTTGGCTTTACGCTTCTCGTCTTGCTTTTTTGCTTTTTGCTTGTATATAAAGGCTTGTATTTACCGGAGATTGTGCGGGTACCGGCCCCCTGCTTTTGTGAAACCTGCACATATATAAAAAATTTATAATATGGTATAAAATGATTCTTTTTACTTGTACAAACTTCTGTCTGTATCTGTGAATGCATTTATTCCTTATTTTCACACAGGTTTCTCTATTTTCTTTGCATGATATTGCAGTGAGCTTGTGGTATGTTGCTTGAGTGCTACTTT
Organism: Allium cepa; assembly: GCA_030765085.1. Classification (NCBI taxonomy): domain Eukaryota; kingdom Viridiplantae; phylum Streptophyta; class Magnoliopsida; order Asparagales; family Amaryllidaceae; genus Allium; species Allium cepa. The sequence continues at coordinate 214,012,600 of CM060934.1, forward strand.
TATTAATGTAGTTATATTATATTGCCCCCATACCACAGCTCATTGTAATATTCTCCGTTTTGAGGAGACTTGTACTCTTATTCTAGAGAACAATTATTCCATTTTTGAGGAAATATTATTCTGCTCTAGTAGAGTGTGCCTCGTTTTGGAGAACTTTTTACGCTTCAACCTTCGAAGATGGTCACTTTTATTTTTGAGAAGTGGATTTCCCTACGCGGTAAAGCGGGCCTCTGAAGAGGGCTTTATTTGGCACTCCAACTTTTGGGGAAGAATATTTTCAAGACGGAGAAATTGATTTTCCCTTGAGAGCTGCAGTGTGCCTCCGAAGAGGTTTTTTTTTGTGACTCGTTGGAGGGCTTTTTTTGTTCGCTTGAAAGTTACTTTCTCACGGTTAAATGGATCCACGAGGCGGATGCAAGCTACTTAATTGGATGTTCGTTTGCACAAACGATCACAACCAGTTAGCAAGGGCCATGTGCCTTCATCTTGGGAAGGTGCCCCTCCCGTGGTTCCATCAACCTTGTTGGTTGAGAAAAGCATTCCATCTTGGGACGTGCCTTGTTCGAGGGCTTTGTTTGTGCCTTCGAAGAGGTTTTATGCCTCCGAGGAGGGCTTGTGGTGCCTCGGGTGAGGGCTTTTGCCTCCGAAGAGGGCATGTGGTGCCTTTGGAGAGGGATTGTGCCTCCGAAGAGGTCTTGTGGTGCCTCTGGAGAGGGCTTTTGCCTCCGAAGAGGGCATGTGCCTCCGAAGAGGGTTTGTGCCTCCGAAGAGGGCTTGTGTCTCCAAAGAGGGCTTTATTTGGTTGCCTAAAAGTTACTTTCTCACAGTTAAATGGATCCACGGGGCGGACGCAAGCCACCTAATTGGATGTTCGCTTGTACGAACGACCATAATTTGTTAGCAAGGTCCCAGTGCCTTCAACTTGGGAAGGTGCCCCTCCGGTGGTTCCACCAACCTTATTGGTTGAGAAAATCACTTTCATTTTTCGACGTGCCTCGTTAGAGGGCTTGTGCCTCCGAAGAGGACTTGTGCCTCCGAAGAGGGCTTTTTCCTCCGAAGAGGGCTTTTTCCTCCGAAGAGGGCTTTTTCCTCCAAAGAGTTGTGCCTCCGAAGAGGGCTTGTGCCTCCGAAGAGGGCTTTTGGTGGTTGGCTCGCCAGGAAGGTTGCGTCTCACGGTTAAGTGGATCCACGGGGTAGACGCAAGCTACTTAATCGGATGTTCGTTTGCACAAACGATCGCAATTGGTTAGCAAGGGCCTGGAACCTTCACTTTGGGAAGGTGCCCCTCCGGTGGTTCCACCAACCTTTTTTTGGAGAGAAAAGACTCCTTTTTGGCTGTTTTTGTCTGCTCGCCCATGTCTTTTCATCATCTGCCCATCAGCAATTCCCCGTTATCATTTCCAAGCACATGTTCCTTTCTTTTGCAAGTAGCTTGTTTTTTTCCAAAGAAGTGTACTTCATTGTTAAGTGAGTCCATGGGGGAGATGAAAGCTATCTATCCGGATGATCGTTTGCACAAACGATCGCAATCAGTTAGCAGGGGCCTGGAACCTCCACGTTAGGAAGGTGCCCCTCCGGTGGAATCACTAACTGTTTGTGAGAAGCACTTCTTATGTAGGATTTGAATCTGGAATTTTTGTGGCCTGACATTTGTTTATTGAGTGATTTACAGGAATCGCTTGGCCTTGTGATAGGTAATCTTTGATTTAATGGCCTGCAATATTAAATTGACATTTTAGAAATACATTTAATGTATTTACACATCGAAATGAAACAGTCATTTTATAATAGCAGAGAACACAAGATTTATAGTGGTTCGGCCAAGAATTGGGCCTACATCCACTTTATAGTTCTTTTATTGATCTGCACTGATTTTACAATGGCTTACAATACAAGAATGATACATCCATAATTATTTTACAATTTTAAGCAAAACTTTTAAGTAAAATATGGACGCAAGTGGTTGCTGTTCCAGGCTCTCGGAATTGGATCTCCTTCGACAGTTGTGAGTTTGAAAGTGCCATCAAGAAGTTTTTTGCTTATAACATATAGCCCTTCCCAGTTTGGCCCAAACACTCCGGTTGCTATCATGATCCTTTTCAAGACTAGGTCTCCAATCTCAAAGCTGTGTTGGCGAACTTTAGAGTTGAAGTGCCTGGCTATTCTTTACGGATGGGCTGCAACTCTGAGCTTAGCTTCTTCCCTTCTTTCATCAAGCAAGTCAAGTGCTTCAAGTTGCAGCTTTTCATTTTCAGCTTGGTTGAAATGAATTCTCCTGTGTGAGGGAACCTCTATTTCTACCGGAATCATTGCTTCCGATCCGTATTCCAATGAGAATGGAGTGTGTCCAGTCGCAGTTTTGTGGGTAGTTCTGTATGCCCATAATGCTAGTGGCAGCTTATCGACCCAACCACCTTTTTCTTTTTCCAGCTGTTTTTGATGGTTGATTTGATAATTTTTTCCATTGCTTCCACTTGCCCGTTTGCCTGCGGTTGAGCCACTGCTGAGAAGCTTTTTTGGATCTTGAATCGCTTGCAAAAGTCCTGGAATTCTTCGCTTTCGAATTGAGTACCATTGTCTGTGATTATCTTATGCGGCACACCATACCTGCAAATGATATTTTTAGTCACAAAATTTATCATCTTTTTAAAGTAATAGTAGCCAAAGGTTCAGCTTCAGCCCATTTAGTGAAATAATCAACAGCAACAATAGCATATTTGATTCCGGACTTGGCAATCGGCAAAGACCCGATTAGATCTATCCCCCCAAATGGCGAATGGCCATGGACTGACCATCTGCGTTAGCTCGGTGGAAGGTGCTCTTGGGATTTTTGCAAATCTCTGGCATTTGTCACACTTTCGGGAGTATATAGCGGCATCTCTATTAATATCTGGCTAGAAATAACCATAGCGGAGAACTTTCTTTGCTAGAGTTTGGCCACCTGAATGATCCCCGCACTCTCCTCCGTGCACCTCAGCTAAAATTGTCTTAGCTTCTTCCTTGGTTACACATTGGAGTAATGGCATTGAGAATCCCCGTCTATATAACTGGCCATCTTGAATTACATATCTCGATGCTTTTCTTAACAACTTCCGGCGTTCTTTTGAGTTTTCTGGCAAGGAACCGTTGAGTAGATATTCCTTGATTGGGTCATCCATGACTCCTGCTCTTGAGATACAGTCATGATCCAGTCAACATCCATCTCATCAGTACTTGGAGCCGACAAGACCTCCACAGGGACCAATCCCAATAATTGAGCTTCGCCAGAGCTTGAATACTTTGCGAGAGAATCTACCTTCATGTTTTCTTCCCGGGGTATGTGGCTTATCGTATAATGATCGAAATCATCGAGAAGCTCCCAGGCCTTTGACAAGTAAGCACGCAGATTTCCTCCTTTAGCTTGAAACTCTTTCTTGACTTGGCATACAATAAGCTGGGAATCACTGAAGATCTGCAACACTTTGATGTTCAGTTCTCTAGCAATCTTCAAGCCGGCAATAAGAGCTTCATATTCTGATTCATTATTTGTCGAAGAAAATTCCAATCTCAATGCGTAGCACAATGACCGCCCTTCGGGGGTTTCAAGCACAACCCCAGCTCCAGAACAATAGTCGTTTCTTGCGCCATCAACATATAATTTCCATTGGATCGGGATGTCATCAGTAACCTCTCCCTCACTGTCACCTTTATCTGTGTACTCTGTAATGAAATATGCTAAAGATTGTCCATTGATTTCTCTTCGGGGATGGTAGGTGACATCATATTGGCTGAGTTCAATATTCCACTTCAGAAGACGACCCGAAGTTTCAGGGCGAAATAGGACTTTCTTTAGAGGCTGATCAGTGAGGACTCTGATAGGATGAGCATGGAAATATGGCCTCAACTTTCTTGAAGCAATCAGCAGGCAATAGGAGAGCTTTTCCAGCTTTGAATAATTCATCTTTGGCCCAGTGAATCTTTCGCTGATGTAATAGACTGGGCGCTAAACTTTCGCATCTTCCTATACTAATGCTGCACTGAGAGCGTGAGACGAAACTGCTAAATATATGAAAAGATCTTCACCATTGCTGGGCTTAGAAAGTACTAGAGGATCTTCCATGTAACGAATCAGTTCATCAAAAGCTTTCTGACATTCAGAAGTCCATCCAAAGTTTTTCTTTCCTTTCTTTAGAGCGTCAAAGAAGGGAATGCATTTATCAGTGGCCTTGGAAATAAACCGACTCAAAGCAGCAACCTTCCCGTTGAGACTTTGCAATTCCTTCTTTGTCCTAGGGGCTTTAACTTCTCTTAAAGCAGTAATCTGAGCAGGATTAGCTTCGATGCCCCTAGCACTCACAATGAAACCCAAGAATTTTCCGGACTCTACCCCAAATGAATATTTTAGAGGATTAAGCTTCATTCCATACTTTCGGGGGATTGCGAACATTTCTGCCAAGTGATCCATGTGGTTCACTGCCTTCTTTGATTTCACCAACATATCATCAACATATACTTCCATAGTCTTTCCAATATGTGGTTTGAACATGGAATTAACAAGTCTTTGGTAAGTTGCCCCCGTGTTCTTCAGTCCGAAGGGCATGACTTTATAGCAGTAAAGACCAACATCGGTGATGAAGCTCGTGTCCTCCTGATCTGGGTCATGCATCATGATTTGGTTATATCCAGAGTAAGCATCCATAAAAGACAATAATTCATGCCCGACTGTTCCATCCACCAACTGACCAATCCTGTGTAACGGGAAGCAGTCTTTGGGGGCAGGCTTTGTTTAAGTCTGAAAAGTCGATGCATACTCTCCACTTTCCATTTGCTTTTTTAACCAGCACTGGATTAGAAACCCAATTTTGGATAAGTGGATTCTCTAATGAAGCCGTTTTCCATGAGCCGATCAACTTCTTATTTTAATGCTGCTGACCTTTCAGGACCCTGGGTTCTTCTTTTCTGCTATACGGGTGTGAATTTCGGATCAATATTCAAAGCATGTACTGCAATCTCTGGAGATATTCCATACATGTCGGCATGACTTCAAGCGAATACTTCCAGGTTTGCCTTCAAGAATGATATCAACATATTCTGAACCGTCACACTGAATTGCGAACCCACATTCAGCACCTTATTTGGATCTTTCAGGTCGACAGGTATTGGCATCGTCACTTCCACCGGCACCACTCTATTTTCCCCTGCACTGGTTTTTCTGGGATCCATTTCTTTTCGTGCACCACTATGCTCATCAGTGTAGGGTCCACCCTAATTGCTACAAGGTGGGTTCTTTGATGCGGAGCGGATCTGCCGCATCCTTTCCCATCTCTCTCTTCCTTGCCTCCCGCAGCTCTATAAGATAGCATTCTCGCCCAGCATTTTGGTCTCCTTTAATAACAGCAATGCCATTATCTGTGGGGAACTTCATAGTCAGGCACCATGGGGCAAGAATGGCCTTGAATGCAGCAAGAGTCGGTCGACCCAGGAAGGCATTGTAAGCAGAAAATCCGTCAACAATCACAAAAGTCTGCTTTCAAACCACCTTTTTCTTCCCTTCTCCAAGCTCCACGAATAAGTCAATAGTTCCAATTGGCTGCTTTAGTTCTCCAGTGAACCCAACAATCTTCTACGATGAAGCTTGAACATCAGCCATGGGAATCTTCATTTGATCGAATGTCTTTTTGAAGAGGACATTGCAAGAAGAGCCACAGTCAATAAGCACCGTTCTTACAATGGCTGGTCCGATACCTGCAGAGATGACCAAGGGATCCATGGTGGGAGCCTCAACACCAATAGAGTCCCTAGCTAGGAATACGATGTCATCATTGAAAGTTCCCTGCTGTTTCAAAGGTGCAGCATCTTCCAAAACAAAAACATTCTCTTCCGCTGGGGCATATTTCAAAGCACGAGCATATCTTTCCATCTCACCCCAACTTCTGCCTATTGGGTGAGGACCTCCTGTGATTATATTAATAACAGGCCTTTCAGATTCCTGTGCCATAATTCTTTCACCTGAGGCTGATTGAGGAGCAGGAACTAATTGCCCCTGAGTAGATGAGGATGGGTTACCTCTGTTTCTCTTTACATATTGTTGCAGTTTGTTCTGTCTCAGCAGTTCTTCAATCAAACTCTTTAAAAGGCGACATTCGTTAGTATCATGACCAGGTTGATTATGGAACCGACAGAATCTCCCATTTTGAATGGCATTCTTCGCAGGATTTATCACGGGCGGTTTAGGATATTCGATGACATCTTTGGTGGCAAAAAAGATATTCTCCGGAGTATCAGTTAAGGGAGTAAAATCTGAAGGTTTAAAGTAGAGAGGCTTCTTCACATCCTTCTGATTTTTCCTACTGTTATTCTCCCTCTTCTGACCTCCATATTCCTTTTTGGTAGAAGCTGCAGTGTTATTCTCAACCTCCGTCAATACCACTTTCGCCGGCCTAGGGAGACTTTCCAAACGCATGAACTCATCAGCCTTTTTATAGAACTTTTCAAGTGAATTTGGCTCTTTAATCTTTAGCCATTTTTAAAATTCACTCGATTTGTCGATAGCCCTCATCAAGTAAGTCAAAATCATCCATAGCTCTGCATTATCAACTTCGGCCAAGGCTATGTTGAAGCGGTTTAAGAAAGATCTAATAGACTCTGATGGATTTTGTTCCAGGCTGGACAGTGACATTATGTCCTTGGCCTTTGAAGCATACAACCTGAACTGATCTTTAAATATCCGGGTTAAGTCGGAGAACTGGCTACAGATCGAACTGGTAGCTTTGTGAACCAAAGTAGGGCTGCTCCCTCCAAGTACACCGGGAAGTATCGGCACTTGATCTCATTCGTTGCCTTGGCCCCAGTCATATGCCAGTCATACTTGTACAAGAATTAGTTAGGGTCGCTTGTCCCCCGATAAGCTGGAATGGTGGGAAGAACAAACTTCTTCAGAAATTCCGCCTTCAGAATTCTTTTGGTAAACGGAGTCTTGCTTGGAGCAAACCCCTGGTCATTTTCATCTTCTTCCCTGTGCATGCTCTCTTTCATGATTTGTCAAATCATTCCTGAGAGGTATTCCTCACTGTTTAGAGGCTCCGCGGGACAGACGTCAGCCACTTTCTCGGAAGTTTGCCTGGATAAACGTTCATGGAGAGTTGGATGCAGCCTTAAACCTCCAGCTTCGGGAGGTGCCCCTTCGACGGCGCTAGCTGCCCTTTGAGGAATACTTTTCTCTAGGGGATCATGAACATCTTCAGCGAAGTTTTCCTCATTATTCACTGGTTGATGGTTAGCTCCAAGCAAAGCATTCAACCTGTCTAACATTAAAGTGTTCTGGGCTTCCATTTGCTGATATAACCCAAACACTGCAGCATCTAACTCCGCCCGTGTGATTCCAACACTTGGAGCCACTTGACTTGACGAGGGAGAAGTGGCAGTGTTATCATGAGCATCACCGGATCTAGTAGATCTACGCTTTCTTCCAGGAGCCATAATCTTTGATAGACTTTTGGTTTTAAGAGAGATTCCTTCAACAAATCTTTGCGAAGCAATGATGAAAGTACCTTGAGTTCGAGTTCTCAGTGAAAGCACCAAAAATGTTAATGCTAAAAATGTACACTAACACCCCGATGTAAGTAGTGATAAAGCGAAAACACCACCCGTTAGTACGGGAACTAGAAATAAGCAGAAAATAACAGAAAACAGTAAAGAGACAACAGTTTTTATAGTGGTTCGGCTTAAAGTCAAGCCTACGTCCACTTAATCTCCTTTATTGCTCATTTGATTACAACATTTACAATGATATTCGTTTACAACATGACTAAGACAAGTAGCTAGAATTCGACGTAGAAAAGCTCTTTGAATTCATGTTGAATGAGTTAGATCTTTTCCCAAAGTTCGTTGAAGCGTCTTTGGTGTTTGAAGTGTTGAATGAGTCGAGAAAACAGCAAAGTATCGGCGTTCCAGAAATGATCCAAAAGTCCTCTTCCAGGTGGAGGGGCAGGGTATTTATAGGGAAAATCTAGAGGTAGGTCGTAGGTCGTGGGCGAAATAAGGTTAGGTCGTAGGTCGTGAGCGACCTAAGGGACATGGGATATGGCTTGAAATGGCTGTGCTTGATCAACTGCTTCTACTGGTAGGTTGTAGCGATCTATGGGGGAATGGAAGGCGACTTAAATGTGTTGAGGCATCAAGTGGAGCGACCTAGGCTAGGTTTAGGGATCGCAGCGACTTAGTGTTGGTGCGACTTATGATCAAACGACATAGGGATATGCAGCTTTGCTAAATTGCTGGGCCGTTAACTCGCTAGGTCGCTGGGCCTTTAACTCGTTAGGTCGCTGGACTGTCAACTCATTGAATGGCTTAAGTCGTTAGGTCGCTAAGTCATTGTCGTGTTAGCCCGCTGTAGAACCTGTTGCCATGCTAACTCTCTGGAGGCTTAGATCGTTAGGTCGCTTTTCCCTTAACTCGTTAGGTTGTGCCGCATTGACCTGCTCCATGCTTTAACTCGCGTATGCCATGTCGCTAAGTCGCTTTTATGCTAGCCCGCTGAATGCTTAGATCATTAGGTCACTCATCTTTTAACTCGTTAGGTCGCTATTCAGAAAGGGATTAACATGAAGCGTGCGAAAAAGCGGGATGGTACAATTTTTTTATTTATTTTGTAATTTTCCTTCTTAAAAATTAACTCTCTAGTCGCATGGCTAGGTTACGAACTACGGCGGTGTAGTTTGAAAATTCGCAACTCAAAGGCTGAGTTGTGGCAGGGTTTTGAGCATAGAGTTAGGTTTGTCATTAGCGGATGTCACAAGTTTACGAGTGTAAGCGTCTGACTAATTAATTTCTAACCTTAGGGGCAGCACGTAGGCATGTTACTGTCGAAGCTGGATAAATCCGTGTTGTTCTATTTCTGCTTTTTTATTCTGCTATTATCTGTGCTGCAATTATTATACATATTTCCGCATTAATTCTTATTATTATTAGTATCACCCTACTCACCCCCATCTACGGTGAAAATGATCCTACATATTTTTTCATCATTTTTTCATACGCTGGCATGAGTGTAGATGTGTATTCCAGTCCATTAGTACGTCTTCTGCAGAATTAACTATTAAGACGATGAAATATGTACTTTAATGCCTTCATCGGTAATGATCTTGCATCTTTTCGAACTCTAGTGAAACTCTCCAAAGCATTGGTAGTCGTCAAACAAAATAATTCACCGTTATCCTTGTAAAGAACCCATTGTTCATCCTAATGTTTGAGACTTCTATCAACCCATCTGTCAGCAGCCGGACTAACATTTTTAAGTTTCTCTCTTGGCTCTTTGTATGTTACCTCATCTCCTGCTTCAACATAAGCATGGAATACATTTTATAAAATTTTGCTACCAAAACCTGCCTTTTTGAAGTTTGCTTTTAAATGATGAAGGATAAAGCGATGATGATGCGGTCTTCTCCATTTCTCTTGCAAGACAGTTGGAACTCCTTTCTATCAGAAATGAATGTAATGCATCCTGCATTTAAAGATGGAATTAAGTATCCCATGCGTGAAAAAGAAAACCATCCCCAAGTCTCTGCTGCTTTGCTTCATATAATAGTAAATGCCAAAGGAAAAAGAGAGTTGTTTACATCAACTTATGCTGCCACAAGCAACAGACCTTGATATTTACCATAAAGACGTGTTCCATCAATAGAAAGAATAGGATGACGATCCAAATGCCTAAAAAAACCCTAAAATTAAACACTGTCTATAGGAACATGATAACAGTGCTTGGATTGTTTTTCCCTATGCATGAAGATACCATGACAAGTCATTGCATGAATATTTCCAATTGTCGACAAGCACCATTATCCAAGTGGTTAAGTGATTCGGCTTTAGTGCGAGATGTCACAAGTTCGAAACTTGTGTAGCGTGATTCGAACGTTTATTAACATGTGATATGTTGTCCCAGTGACATGTTGTATATAAAGTACCATTTCAAAAAAAAATTCCCAAATGCTAGATATTTTAGACACGACTTTTCTTAGTCCTTTTCAAGCACTCATGTAGCTTATTTGAACTTTGTATGTATTCATCATAAGCTCTTGAACAAAGTTTGCAGTGTAACTTGGGCTCGATCGAACACATGAGTATAATCTATGTGTACAACCTGTAAATAAACATGTAGGTGTTAATTACATAAGTATACATACCAAGAATGAAACATACATGCATCACATGAAACCATACCCAGGTGTTTGTGCGTAAATATTCGGTGGCTGGTAGGAATAGTATGGGTAATGCATTTAACTTTGCTGTGTAGTATTACTTGGTCATGGTTAGCTTGCATAATTAAAGATATAAACTTACGGTTCATGGCTTGCATAATCAAGCATAGGTAATACAGTTGTCATTTTCAACTCAAGAAAATTACAACCCTTCCTCACTTTAGATCCTATATGCTTTCCGCCAACATAGGTTGGCCTACTATTCTTTTTGATGATTAAATCACCGTCATAGTGACAAATAATCGGCACGGTAGCCATAGATCTAGCAAATTTTAAGAAACTAAATTTCAATAATAGATCTAACAAAATAAGTAGAGAAGGGTTTCAAAACTTTACCTCAACACTAGAAGAATGTGAAATCTTATTTTTGTGATTTAAACGTATTTGAGTAGATTTGTTATATTTTTAGTTGAGTTGTAGTAAAAGCGATGAAGTTTAGGTTTCTGAAATAAGTTGGTTAGAGGAGTTCTGTTGGAGTAGAGATGAGTAAAAGGTGTTTTAAGCTGCTATTAGGCTAGGAGCAGCAAGACATAAACAGGCGCAACTTTGAGTTGCGCCAACTGCTTTATACGTTAGCGCAACTTTGAGTTGCGCTATTGTGTATATAACAGAGCGCAACTTAAAGTTGCGCTCTGCTGTATGTTACTGGTGCAACTAATAATTGCGCCTGGAACCTGCTACTACTCTTTAAACAGCAGCTCACAGATATGTAAAAAAATATGCATTTCATTCAAACCAACTTATTTCACACAAATAATTTGACTATGTATATGAAAACAGGTTGCAAAACCACAAATCAATTAAACAACGTACATATTTTGTTTCGTACATTAACAAAGTTCAACTTCAAATGCGAATGCAAGTTTAAAATAATAAAGTACAATTTCAAACAAAAGCAACCAACAAATTAAACAACTTAAGTACACCTGCCATACCACCTAATTTCTTAAGTTTCTAAGTTCGCGTGGTGTTCTCTGTGTTTGGGTCGGAGGTGGTTGAGATGGTCTGGATTCAACTATGTCTTGCCCGGTTGAGTGCTTTGTGAACAACCACCTTCACCTCTAAAACGCCTTCGTCATTATGTATGTTTGACGACTCGTCTTCTCGATCCTCATAAATCGATGCTAACACATCCATGGTATTTATGTACCATAAATCCAAGGGCTAAGGAGGCAGATTATCGAGGGTGTAAAAGAAAATAAAGGTAGAAGATAACACAATAATAGAATCTCACATCGCATTCAACATTTTAATTATACATAAATAATCACTCCAAGCGATCCATCAGAGTTAATACAAATACAACTTGATAGTTATAACTGTCTATCCATACATATGCTGGGAAATACATACTGCATAACACAACGTAAAATAGGTAGATATCTATATAGGGTACTTTAGCTTCATATCTCCAAAAGACTTCTTCAAAATGCTCCCTAAAATGCTCCTAGGGTATCCTGACTACAAAGCTGCCCAAAAAATGGGGCACCCAGAGTTTAAAGGGAAAAACAAACTTTGGATCAGTCACGGGACTGGTGTGAGAACTCAAAGTATGATGTTTTGAAAACAAAAGGATATCTTATAAGACCACACTACACATAAACACAAAACGAGTTTTTACCTTATGATAACCAAAACTCTTTATTACGTAAAATTAAGGGATATTATATTAATGACATTCTTGAAAAACATTTCCAAATAAACTTATAAATTTTAGCAAAAATTGTTGCCAATATTAAATTCAAGCATATTAGGTTCTACAAACAAAACCACAAGTTCTTATTGAAGAATGGATTTCCATACAAATGATTAAGTGAAAGGACTACCTTCCCATTGGTACACCTCTAAATGGATGTCCCGAGGACCAAGACACAAAGGATCATCTGCCATCACAAGACTGGCCTATCTCTGTAACTAGATAGTACCGAATATATCATCCCCGGTCGTTACCGACCTTTATTCGAGATATCTCTTTAGCATACTTTCCATAATGATTAGATACACGAACATTTTGGCAGAAAGAAATCTATCTAAAAGGGAATGATCATATCCTAATGTGAATGATCCACATAGCCTTACTTCATCTACCCTGTTTCGGTCATTTTCAGTTGATGAGGCTTGAGGCACCGATTACCTTTTCATAGCACAAATTCCTTCCACTTTGAATGCCACATTGTCATTCCGTATTCACATGACTGGTCTCTGCAAATATATGACTTTTTGAGCTTGCATGTCTCAGGAATAGGTGTTAAACTAAGAGAAGGTGTCTTCTCTGCCACCAATTGATATACATTTTATAGAGATCACTCAGTGTGATTAGAATACAAGGTCAGACACTCATCCATACAAGTTTGTTCTGGGACTGAATGAAACCGAAGGTACTTTCCTAGACCATTACTAGGAGAGAAGTCTTTGTTTTTCTGAGTTTTTTCATAACAAAGAGACCACTGCTACAATAAGTAAATCGAGATTTTATCCCCAATTAATCAATAAGTAGTCCTTCGTTATTATTCATCTCAATATCTCCATCTTCAAACGGCTTCATTCTTCGAACACGTAAATTGGTTCGAAGTGGTTTTCAGTAGTAATCGCCCAAATCCAACTCTGGTTCCTTCAAACCCAATCAACGATAAAAATAATGTAATTAGATGATTGTTTTTCGATTCATTTATTTCTCTTTATAAAAAATATCTTCATGAGATACATATATCTTTAAAATCTTCTTCTTTAAATACGAAATCATTTAAACTTCTGTTTTGAATATTTTTCAAATCATTTTTAAAGAGTATCTTTTGAGAAAATAGGATTATAAAAATCATTATACTTATATTCAATATCAACTTCCGTATTCAACAAGTGCTATGGATGGAATAATGGTGAGATTACCTTTTAAATTTCATGAATAGGACAAGTTCCATCTTCGGATTTTAGTAATGAGTATAAGTAGATTATTTCTATAAAATCCAAGTTGAGCATCTGGGGTTTCTTTTCGATCTGTTCCACCCCTCGTCTAAATGAGAAAACCGAGGCCAGGTAAGTTCGGACCACTATTTGCTCCATCCTTAACCTAGTCACACACCTTGTTCTCACTTTTAGATCCCACGGGCGGGACAAATGTACTAGTCATTTCCGCATACTCATTTTCCCTTTTTAAATCATTTAATTATTTGTTTAACCACCTTTGAAATAACTTTGAATTGTTCAATTCTCTTTCAAAATACTTTATTATTTACTTAAAATATTTACAAAGGATTTGAGAAAGAATTATTAAGTTTCAACCTTCATTTCAGAAGTTATAGAAAAGCTTGAAAAAGTGTTGCAAAAAGTGCTTTAAAAGCTATATTCTTCAAACCGACTTTTATATCATTTAGAAAACCATCTTTTCAACTTAAATTACTTTCAAAACAATTTAAAAGATTTTTAGAATTAATTTCATATTTTTAAAACATTTAAAATATCAATTTAAAAATTTGGTCTCTTTACTACAAAGGCGCGATTTTTTTGAAAAATTGTTTTGGACATATTTCAAAATCTACTTAATGAAATCCTGATTTTCTTTCTTTGTTTGAAGATTATGGATATAATAGTCCATAAAATTCTTACTCAAACTATTTCGAGCTATAATCCACTTCATGTGCTTATTTAAAGTTTTCAATGCGAAATCGCAAACTACCGTTTGCGCGACGCAGCTAGTTTTGACTTATTTTATATTTTTCATTCAAACTTGCTAAAAACAAGTTTATATGTGTATAAAAAATTTATAATACATTTTTAATCATTTTAGATGGCATTAAATGATTCCATATCACTTTTCAATTTATTTTGAAAAGTGTTTTCCATGTGGATCAATGTCGTGTATATCATGACTTGTTTCAATATTCATACTCAAAAATCAACATATGATATTCAAAAACATAACCAAACATCCAAACAAACAAATCACACCTCAAAACCATATACTTATAGATATAAATAGGAGTTCTCACTTTATTAACTTCAATAAGTTCCTAACTTGCTAACGACCATCGATGCTCACAAACGCTCGCTTTAAAGTCTTCGGAGTGGCTTGGCTTACTCATGGAAGGCCTAGGGGGTTCGGTTGTGCTTTTATGGGTGGAGAAGCTCGGGTTTGGTGGTGGTCGGTGTGGGCCGTGACTTAAAGGGTGGGAGAGAGGAAGTTTGAGTGGGTTTTGGTGGAGTTTTGATGATTCTTCCTCTTTGTTTTATTTTTGAGAATATTTTGGGATTATTTAATTATGGTTAAAATCCATTAAAGAAGTGAAAAAGCTTGAAAAAGGAAGAAGTAGTTGTGTGGAAAAATGAAAGAAAATGGTGCTTATTTATAGAATTTTTTTAGATTAAAATAATATTTGGTAAAAAGACTAAAATACCCGTACTTGTAAATAAAGTAAGCACTTATTTTTCAACCCTTATCATCATGTTTCACATCCTTACTTTATGTCACTTTCACTTAGAAACTAAGCAAAGTTTTGTAATGATTTTGTTTATTTTGAAATGACATGTTTCGTCCTTATTAGTTTACTTTTGCTAATGATATTCTAGAATTTCCTAAGTGTGCTTTCATAAAGTAACCATGATTAGTTAATTGTTGATCGTTCTCGACATATTATAATATTTATAAGAATATGCACATAACGTTGCAATGACATTGCGATAACTTTAAATTGACAAAACGTTGATTTTCGACAAAATGTTTTACGGTCACATTTTGACGTTTTAGTTAAACTATTTATTTATGCAAACCAAAATTAAAAATAAATTTATGTAATATCATTTAAAAATATAAACACTCATAAATTAATTAAAATAATTATTAAACCAATTAAACTTGCTTTTCTAAAATCAGGATTTTGTCATTTTTGTCGATATAAGCAATTATTACAATTTTATGTATTTTTCTATTTTCAAATCCTATCTAATATTGTTTAAATCAAAAAACCTTTAATATTTTTTATTTAAAATCACTTTAAATATTATACTTTAAAGTGGTTAAATTTTGAATCGTTATATTCTCCCCTACTTAAAAGAATTTCATCCTCAAATTAGAGGAAGAAAATAGCTTCAAAAGAAAATATATATTCGATAAAATGGAATATATACAATAAGTGACTACACCACTGGCAGTGTGTATGCTTAATGATAGATAAAGTTTATACATCGACCCTAAACTTGGGATATACTTTTCTCATTCTATCATCTGTTTCCCATGTGCAACCATCAACATCTCCACTCCAATAAACTTTGACCGATCGTGCGACCTTCCTTCTTAATCATTTCTCATCTTAGTCAACGATTCGAACAAGCCTTCTAATAACTGCTAAATTTGGTTATATCTCCAAGTCATCTTGAGCAGCCATTTCTATGATTTGTTCTGGGTCATATACATGCTTCCATAAATGAGATACGTGAAAAACATTGTATACACATGATAATCTTTCAGGAAATTGTACTCAATATCTAGTGGGTCGATTCGTTTGAGAAGGGGAAATGTAACAACCCTTCATTTTGTGATTATTTTAATTTTATATTTTTATTACTTTAATTGAATTTCTGATTTAAAAACTTTATATTTATTTATTTAAACGGGATAATTTTGTTACTTTAAATATACATATTTTGATTTTGATATGAATTAGAATTCCAAACATGACTAAATAGAATAATTTCCAAAAAAAGTGAATTTTGCTCAATATAGTCAAACTTTGACTTTTAATTTAAAAATTTAAAAACTTAAAAATATGAATTTTATCATTTATTATGAAAGTAAATAAAATTATAAGAATATTGCTTTTCGTTTCGTTGAAATCTGACTAATATTGTGGAAGTTATGCCATTTTGAATATTGTGTATAATTTGCTGTATTTAACAAAATTGTTTATTTCAAATTATATAAATAATATTTTATTTGGTCATGTAATGTTCTAATTTATATTTATATGGGTAAAATAACATGTTATGTATATATTTTGGTTTAAAACATTTTTAAAAGTGTAATTGACATTTTCCAATGTCAATTGTATTTTTGTTTACAATTTCTAATTTCCAGTTTCAATTAGTTAAAGAAAATTTTTATTTATTTTTCTATTTTTTTAAGACCTTATTTTATTTAATTTCCACTTTATTTTGTTCATCATTTATTTTATTTATTTGACATTTTATTTGTTTAGAAGTGTTGTTATAATTTTTCAAAAATTAATTGCATTTTGTTTGAAATTTTAAGCCTAGTTTCAATTAAATAAGTTATTTCTTTATTTCATTTTTTTCTATTTTCCCTAAAGTTACTTATTTATTTTCACTTTATTTCATTTTTCTTTATTTTGTATCTCAAAGATTTATTTTTAAACCAATTTAAGTTGAGTTATAATTTTTCCAAGTCAGTGATGTTTTATTTGTAATTTTTAAGCCTTGTTTTAAATTAATGAACTATTTCTTTAGTTCTTTTTCTAATTTATTTAATTTAATTATTTATTTCATTTTAGAAATGATAAATGAATTATTTTATTTCAAAACTTTGTTTTAGAATATTTTTAAAATGAAATAGATATTTTTCTAAAGCTAGTAAGGATTTATTTGAAATTTTGGACCCTGTTTCCAATTTTTAAGCAATTTCTTTAATTCTTTTTCCATTTTCTTTAAAATTTATTATTTATTTTTATTTTATATTACTTTTTTTCAGTTTTCCAAAGTCAAATTTGCTGATTTTATTTTGTTTTATTTGAATTAAGAAAAATATAAATATGAAAGGTTTAAGAGCTTTTAGAAAACTTAAGTCTTTTCATTTTCAAAAACCTTTCAATTGCCACAACTCCTCATTTACTTCGTTTGGACATGCTTTTACTTTGTTTAGCCATGAATTCCCTTATCATTTCACACAAAAAAAAATTCTTTTCCATTCCTCTTCACGGCTTGAAAGAAAACCTATTGGTAATGGCTACCTTTTTCTTCTTTTCTTCTTTTTTCTATGTTATTTTGCCTTGTCTTCTTGCCTATGTTGGATCGGCCTCTCCTCCATATCCATGGCCACCACCCTCTACACCTCTTCCCTACCATCATCACCATCTATACCCTAGGCCTTGACCATGGCCGAACCCACCATGGTGGTAAAATCCATCAAAATGCAACCTAAAGCCTTAAAACAAGCTAGTTTGACCACCACTTGCCTCAACTCCTTCAACTACCACCATAGCCGCCACCTATAGTCCCCACCACCACCTTGTCCAGACCTTCCCTCACCACTCCAGCTCCTGTCCAGACCTGAGCCCCACTAGCTGTAACGATACGGGATTTTCGACTTCTGAAAATCGACATCAATACATTCACTATATCAACTATTGAATAATCGAATGCCGAAATACCGAATTGTTAGGGTCAAAAAGAAGAGGTAGAAGAAAAAGATAGAAGAAGAAAAGGAGAAGCAATAGAAACAATATCAGAATCTCACATTCGCAGTGGAACAACATATAATAGATAAATGAATAATCTTTAAATCAAAGAACTATATCAGTTATTACATTACATTATCAGAGTCAATATACAACACAACACAACTGGACAGTTATATGAACTTTTCCTTACAAATGAATTTACAGCGGAAAAGATAATATCATATACAAGTAATACGTCTCGCCATCCAGCTCACCTCTTGAGCTCCACAGCATCTCCTAAATCCAGAATGACCTGATAACCTGACTCTAGGCTGCCCGTATGGAAAATTATGGGCACCCAGAGTTTAGGAAGAGAACAATAAACTCCAGGTCAGTCATGGGACTGGTGTGAGAACTAAAAATAATTTATATCTTTAAAACAACAACAAAGGAAGTAAAAGACAACCGCAATGCTTTTTGGAAAATGAAACTACCACAAGGCCTCCCGCCACACACACAATGCAAACGTAGAATTGGAGGAGATTTATCCTTATGATAGTCAAACATGCTTACTACGCAGAATCTTTTTTTTTTGCTATTATTATTAGTGCATAGTGTAGAAAAAATTTCGAAAGTATAATATTCATCTTAGCCAGCATAGGTACCATGATATATGCCTACTATAGCTGCCATGTTAAATGGCAGGTTCTACAACTAAAACCGTACTGGGTTCGTATTGGGAATTGGATTTCCAACAAATGTTCAGGCTAAGGAACTTCCTACTACCACATGGGTACGCATCTGGATGGACGTCCCGAGAGTCAACCTGCTCTCTGCCAACACAAGGATGGGTTACCTCTGTAACTAGGTAAATACTAAACGAATATGCCACCCCCCAGTCCTTTGGGACCTTTATCCGAGGGCCCTCGATCACAAAGAAACAACCACAAAGAAATGATATTGGAGCAACCATATAGGTTAAATACCAGGGCTCCATACCTGATACCACCCTTTTCCAAAAGGAAATGGCATACCCTAAAGGGCGCGACCCTCATAACCTTGCCGCATCATTCATGTTTCGACCATTTCAGGTTGTGAGGTACGAAGAGGTCTCGTCCACAAAGCTACGCTTTGGCACAAAGCCATGCTTTGATCAACAAATGATCAATAAATGATCAACACACAGCAGCCTCAGCATGTCACATTACCAAATTGGGAATATATCGCTGATAACCTTCAACTACAAAGCCTCTAAGCTCGTATGTCTCAGAGAGGGGTGTTAAGCTAAGAGAATAAATTCTCCGCCACCACAGAAATGTATTTGAAAGAAATCTGCTTTATATCTCAAAATGAAATGTCAGACATGTAACCATACAAGTCTGTTCCGGGTTCGAACAGAACCGAAGGCACTTCAAAAGTAGCCCTTGCAATACGGGTATTCACAATCCCGATCGGACTTCCCATCACAAAGTAAATCTCTATACCGTAGCTATTCGGTGTAGATACAATCGATAGGTTATCCTATTGTTTTCACAAATACCCGGCCTTCACCACCGGTCTTCAATGCAATCCATATCATCGTATCACTTATTCGGAACGGGTTATATGACACAAAGGTCCTCTCCCGGCTAATCCGAATAGTGAACGCAATATTTTTAAAACATATGGATATTGGGATTTCAATTAAGTCACAACTTATTACCCAAAACCTTCCTTTCAAATGGTTTAAACAAATTACCATTTCCAATCTTTAAACAAAAAGATTTACTTCACAAAGTTCACCCAGTTTCACAAAGATTCATTCACTGATTCCCAAATCAATTTCCGTTCCAATTAGATTAACTCATTAAATCTTTAAATCAAGATTTAACTTATAGCTTTCAAAACTATTCACAATTCAAGTCTTTTATAACATAAAAGATATACCATTTAAAATACTCTTTTATTTCAAAACAAGATTTAATCATCGTCACAAAGGTTAATTCATAGCTTTTCCAAACTATTTACAATTTCATTTCAACTTGAAATGTTTCGATACAAATTGGAAACCCTTCCTTTTTATGAAAGCTATTTTTACTTGAAACAATTAGTTTTCGTTTTGGGAAAAATTAATTACAATTACATAGGTTAAAATCATCCTAGTACAAAACTTGGATTTAAATTTAAATTTCCAAATTATTGAATTCAATTTCAAATATTGAATTCAAATTTAAATCAAATTATTCAAATTTCAATTTTTATTAAGTTATTTAAAATAACTCTTATTTTTGAAACTCATTTTCAAACACTTTCAATTCCAGTTCCAATTCCAAAACTATTTTTGACTCAAGAATTCAATCTTTAAAATTGTTAAAAATTTGTGACTTAACTGATTTCCACGTGAAATCTATATTTGTGTGTGTATGGTGTAGTCCAAGGGTTTAACACAATAGTGCAACAACATTCAACCATCACAGATTCAAATATAACAATATATTTGATAAGCGGTATAAACTATAAGCTTATCTTCCATTCACAGATCACAGATATATATATCACTGATAAACAAATTACAGATCACAACACAAATCAGCATATATCACAAAGCATCACATATTTGGGATATCAAATAATTCAACATCCAATAAAATTCAAACATCCATAAGTAGGATTAAATTAATTACCTGATTAATTTAAAGTCGGATAAATTTCAACGAATGAAAATTACTAGTTATGGTAAATTAATAATCAATTAATTACAAAAACATTTAATAAATTATCCTTTAATTGATCATTAATTTACTCTTAATTTATAATTAATTACTTAATTAATTATTCTTAATTAATTAACATAACCAATTAATTTCTCCTTTTTAAATTTCCATTGTGAATTTACCTTTCCAAATATTCACTCTTTATATGATTTTCAAATCAATTTCACAAATATTCACTTTCAACTCCAAATCAAATTTCAAATTGATTCAAATTTATTTTAAGTTCCCAAATTGATTTTCCAATTTATTTCAAAAACCAATTCGATTTTAGAGTGGATTTCCCAAGATTTATTTTTAACACCAAATCAATTTTTAAATTGATTTCTGAATTTTATTTTCCTTTAAAATAAATTCCTTTGTTTCTTTCAATTATAAAAACCTTTATTTCAAATAAAATTTTCAACCTTTGAAAAATATTACCCGAAATCCATTCATTAAGCCCTTTTCCCGTAATTTAAAATTTAATTCAATATGGTTCAAAAATAAAACTTTATCTTTTTAAAACTCCTTTTTAATTTATCCAATTCTCAAAAATAAATTTTTACTATAACTTTCAACTTGAAATTTTCCAAAATCCATTTTTTTTCCGGTATCCAACGATGCCAAAAATATTCGGCTAAAATATAGCCTTCAACAATTTCAATCACAAAGATAATCACACGGAGGTTATAAATAATCAACACACAACATATGAAACAAATTCAAATGTTTGAGGAATCCAGTTGGATCCCTCCAACCTGTTTCCCTGCATCCACAGATGTTAGCACAATACCAATTCCACTTCGAGGTGGAATATCGCGATATATGGAATTTATAACAATATTATCCGCTATTATGTGGCGCAATAGGGTCTCATCCACTATATAATGTAGGAAATCAACTCCAAATACATATATAATACCAATTCCACTTCAAGGTGGAATATCGCGGTATATGTGTTTAATATAATAACCTCCGCTTAATATGCGGCGTATAGGGTCCATTTCAATACAACAATTAACAATTATCATTCAATCACACAATCAAGAAATTTTATATTTAACTATTTAAAATTTAAATCGAAACAATTCGATTGAGTGAGAAGTTCTCACATTGCTTCCAATAACAGTTGCAGTGTTTTATTTCAAATAAAATTAAACACGCGTTTAATTTTACTTCAAATTCACACTAGCTCCAATCGACTTCACACTAGCTCCATTGCATAGCGCTCGTCAATACGGACTCGATGAAAGTCGTTTTGTCAAATTCCGACCTCGTATCAAAAAATTATGCAATTACAAAGTTTGCACGAATTAATATAATATAAATTATTTTCAAAAATTTTCAAATTTTTACCCTAAAATAAATCGGGCCGAACGTTTTTGGTTTGCCCCAAATCCAGATCGCGTGCGTTTACACCTCCTTCCTCCCGCTTCATTCACGTACGCGCATAAACCCATAGCCGCCAATTGCTCATGAATTTTCCCACTCACATCGATCAATTCCAGATCGATCAAACACCATCACGCGAAAGGCCATCGCCTCCTCTATCATCGCCAAGAGAATCACCGAGCTCGCTCGCCCCATGATCGCAAAAAACATGCGCGACCGCCGGGCCTTCACAAACCAATTGCCGTCAATCCACTTCGTTGTTTACGATCATAGCCGTTGGATGTATAGAATAAACTATACTCTTTAATTTCCTAGTAGAAAGTTCTTTGTAAAAATCGATGGATTGAGGGTAAATCGAGGGGGAAATTTCAAGCTTTATCAGCCATTAAAACTATGAACGGCGGCTGGGGTTTCTGAACTTAGCTTTGATGAAAAAAGAAAATAATGTTATGCTTTTATAGAAAATTCGCTTGCACTATTCATCCGATTTTTTTTCGAACTCCAAACGAAGCCTGTCGGTTGACGTTTCTAGGGTTTAACCCGCATTCCGGACACAATGGAATATGTTTTGGAAGCTAATTTGATCATATGTGTGAGTTACGGAAATAAACGATCAAATTTAAATTAAATCGGTTAAACAAATTTCTATGCGTTTTAGCTTGCCTCGGACAAACGGTAAATCCGATTGACACGAAATTTGAAATCTTACAATAATATAACATTACGGATCCGATGAAACTAGTTTCGTCAAAATCCGAGACTGTTTGAAAAATAACTATTTTCACTGGTCGATTAAATATTAAAATATTCAATTTCTACAAATTAACTTTTAATTCAATTTTAAAAGTTCACAAATATTATTCTAACTCCAATATAATTTAATATAACTTTATAAATCATTTTTATTCATATTAAATCCAAATTCCAATTATTTCTAGAATTTCAAATATTAAATTATCGATTTAATTATCCAATTAAATCTAGATATCGAAATTAAAATTTATTCGACTTATTTATTTACTTGTTAATATTTAAAATCAATTAAATATACGAATTTCAAATGACATAAGTTCTGGGTCGTTACACTGGCCGAGCCAATTGAGTCATGACTGAGCCTCTTTGTTGACCAAAACTACACTACATTGCCTAAAACTCTTCATATGCCTAACTTGTAATTCCCCACCATGTTCTAGCCTTAAACCCAAGCCATTCCTTGTCCATACCTGAGCCAAAGCATGTCCAAACCTGAGCCAAAACATTCCCTAGACCATGCAAACAAATATAGAAAGCAAGGCAAAAGACTTTGAGTTCAAATCACTTTTTATTTCAAAGTTATTTCATTTCAAAGTGTATTGAATTTATAATTTGCTTTGATTTGTTTTGGGTTATAACACAAGATCTGTAGCTTGGATCTCACTCTCTACCTGGGTCCGTAGTCTTATCATTGTGCTTTTGATTTCGTTGTGTCATTGGTATTGTTATCTCCAGCATTTCGAGGTGAGTAAATCTCACACGACATTTATACTTATGCAATTGTGAAGTGACCACAATTGAATGTGTAGTATTAACAGTGATGTTATAGCTGCCTGTGATTATTTATATATGATGTAAAACCTGTAAATTACATGTCACATCACCTATTACTGTTATATGTTGTTTACTATTCATTTATATATGTTTATCACACTATAAGTTCCCTGTAGATTAGAAATCACTATGGGTTGAAATGGTATATACCCGAACGAACTTTAGAAAAGGAAAAAATCGTAATGGGCCGAAATGATAGGCCTGAACGGTTTTTAATTATCTTATTTGACTTGGGATTGCAGGTTTGAAATGATTGAACCCAGATTTTTCTTTATAAATTGCGGATTGAAATTATATATATCTGCATCACTTGACCTAAGTCAGGAAACTATATACAGGCCTGTGGTTATTTTTATAGAGTTTTCTGGAATTTTTAAGTATTTTAAAAAGTATGAATTTATGGAAATTTGATTTAAATAGATTTTAAAAGGTTTTAAATAAAGAAATTATGATTTTTCTATAAGTTAAAAAATGTAATTAAATGAATGGTAAATTAAATTATTGAAATACAACTTAAGTTTGGAAATTTGGATTTTGATTTTAAAATGATATTTATTTTAATTAGAAATTTTATTTTATTTGGGTAATGGTAAATATGATAATTTGATTTAAAATTGAATTTTAAATGATTTAATAAAGTGTATTTGATTTTTCTATGAATTAATATGGTTAAATGAATAAATGCTTAAATGTGAAATTTTAAAATATAACTTGACTTAGAATGTGAAATTTGGTTTTAGTTAAAGGTTTAGATTTATTAAATAAATTGGAAATTTAGTTTAATGTGTGAAATGGTGATTTAAATGTAAGTATTAATAAATTGTCAAATGCAAAACTGGGAAATTTATATACTTGAACTTAATAAGTGAATTATTGAAATTTGGTTTTATTTATAAGAAATTTATTTTATAAAAATCATATATTAAAAGGTAGGTAAATGAACGTTTTTGAATGTTAAAAATATGATTTTTATAATGTTTAAATAGTTTAAATT
The DNA here is from genome assembly GCA_030765085.1 of Allium cepa. Taxonomy (NCBI): domain Eukaryota; kingdom Viridiplantae; phylum Streptophyta; class Magnoliopsida; order Asparagales; family Amaryllidaceae; genus Allium; species Allium cepa. The sequence goes on from CM060934.1 coordinate 214,036,925, forward strand.
GAAGTTTATTATTTGCTGGAAATACACTAAATCTGGAAAACACTTTTAATAGCATTCAGAAATGCTACGGTTTTCGTAAATGAACTAAAAGCTTAATAAAAGAGGTTATTACAGCAGTTCTGAAATGTTGTAGTAGCTGAAGTAAACTAAAAGGCTAAAAACTTAATAAAGGGCTATTACAGCAGTTTTGTAAATGTTGTAGTTGCCTGCTGTCTTTACTGTATTGAATTAAAATTTTAATTTGAAACTTGAGCTATTACATCATTTCTGGAAATGTTGTCTTTGCTATTTTAAAACTAAATTTCAACTAAAACTGAGATTTAACAGCAGCTTTTAAATGTTGTCTTTGCTGAATAAAAATGTTTTCAAATATAACTTATAACAGCTTTTCTAAATGCTGTGAAAGGCTAAAATTTTCAATATTTATGGTTTTTAACTAAGTAAATGAGCTCAGAATGGTTTGAAACTTTGAAAATTGAATACTTTATTTGAAAGAATTATAACTTCACTTTTAAATGGTTTTAAATGAGTTAATTTAAATGGAATATAAATTATTTAAAAGTGATTTGAAAGGATAATAAATGAATGATATTTTGGAATTTAACCGGTATCTAAATTTAAATATTTGGACTTGGATTCAAATAGTGGTTTGGAAGTGATTTTTGGAAAAAGATATGATATTTTGATATATTGAAATGGTTTGGAAATGATTTTTGATAAAGATATGGTATTTTGATATATTGAAATGGTTTGGAAATGATTTTTGATTTTTGATAAAGATATGATATTTTGATATATTGGAATAGTTTGGAAATGATTTTAATAAAGATATGATATTTTGATATATTGAAATGGTTTGAAATGATTTGATCTTTATTTTGATAAAGATTTGGATTGGAAATGATATCTTATTTCTAAGTATAAAATATTATTTTAAAGTTATAACCATGGGTTATAATAACAATTGGTTGGCAAAGAGACCGGGATCAGATATCTGGCATACTCTCTGTCGATACCCAAAACCACTTTAACAACCGTGTATGCAGTGGAGATTCTAGAATGAAGTAGGATGGTGACGACGTTCTTGAGGTATGTTACGTGGACCTGACTCCCGTTAGTTGGCTTAAGGTGGCTAAAATAGGAGCGATCTCAGGCCAAAAGGGGTAGCTCCTCTGGTCGGACGCATTTCTTCGATATCATTCTATTACTTTTGTGATTGGTTGAGTGCACCCCTCTGATTTCGGAATGTGTTCCGAGGTGGGCGTATGTGGCTGCTACGTTGCCACCAGCCCGTGTGTGTAATTGGTATATCTACCCTCGCATTGCCTTATGTGCCGTGTCACCTACCATATTCAGCCTTTACTACAAGTTTGGTTTTCTCCCGTAGCCCATGCGTACCTTCTCGTTGTCTCCCGATCAGGAGATATGAAGATATTGGATGGACTGCTGGGACTATTACGTGTCTGGGGCTATATGGGTAACCCTTTGATGCTATTTTAAAGTAAGTTTATTTTACTGTAGACATTATTATAATAGTGAAATATTACTACATAATAAATAGTTTAACGAATCCTTAGAGGATGGACGGTCCCTAGCATCTTTTAAGTTACTTGTACTTTTACTATAGTTCACTTGAGTCGGTTTACATTGCATAAGTAGGTATGTCCTAACTCGAGTGTTTGTATTTTTATTTACGCTCGGGTCAGCTTGAGTTATTCACAGATTTGGATTCCACCTTCTGGAGATTTGAATCGCTGGAGATTATCTGCTTGTCTAGTTTCTATCTATTTCAGTTCTGTGGTTCTGTTTCAGCTCTTGTACTAGTGGACTTCTATGTATCTTGTTATTCTTCTGTTGTATCTTGTTAACTCTGATGTATGTTATATATATATAGTAGCTTCATGAACTACTATCTCTTTTAATTCCGCTGCATTATTGTTACTCCGTGTCTGTGGTCTATGATTATTTATTTACTACATATTCTGAGATTTGCCAAATTTTATTTACTACGCGGTATTTTGAGCAATTCAAGTCCGACATGTGCGGATGCGAATGGTTGAAAATATCGGGTCATTGCAGTTAGTATCAGAGCTTTGGCTTTGAGGCAAAACTTAGAACGTATGGTAAATTTATTTATAGAATCACTTTCGTCGAATTTGAATCTTTTCCTCTTTGATTCGAATTTCCTTTGAATTTTGGAACATTCCCTGTGGTTCCAAAATCCATTCGTGTCCTTCACTATTCATCTTCTTTCGATTTTGGCGTATCCCATAACTCTACTTCGAATGATGTTTTAATGAGTCGGCGGTTCCGCCAATCTCAAATTTACTTGTAAAGGGGTGAAACTCCTTTACAATTAGCATCGATTCACCAGAGATTTATATCTATCCCTGGTCTAGATGCTAATATCTTTTGTTATTCCAAACTCTATCTCTTGAGATCAAATGTAGATTTACCCCAGAAAATCCACATCGATCTTATTCTTTAAGTCACGGTTGACCCAGTTAAGGTTGCCCATGATTTATTTGAGCTTATCCATCTCCCTTTTTGTTAATTAATCATCTTGTCTTTTGTTTCTAACCTATCTCCAACCATTTTTGAATTGTATTTGTAAATCTATAATTAATGTTTTGTTTTATATTGTGTTGTTTGAGTTGTTAATGTTGATTAGGGTTTCTGATCAATTCGTTTGATCAACGCTATCGATAAGATTTCCAAAACACTAGAACAGAGCAAACTGACACAATATGTTTTTCAAGTTTAGTAATGAAACAAAATTTTGTAACTATATTATTAAGTTCTCTAGATCTTTATTGAATTAGTTATTAAGAAATAATATTTGATTTTATATATCATTATCTCTTGTTTCATATATAAATGATTGAACTATAAAACATGGTTATAAGTTTATTTGGAAATTAAAAATGAATTTAAAACCAGAATTTAAGAATTCAATTTCCAATGGTTTCAAACCTTGTGTTTAAAGTTTTAAAAGGATATATTATTAGAAGTATTTTGAATAAAAATTTGTTTCTAAAGAATTTTATAGTTTAAAATTTGTGCTCTTTTCTTTGTCGTTGGAAAATAACTTCGATGATGGCCGCGGCATTATCGACATTTATTTTCGAGTTTCGAAGTAAAGAGACCGTTCTATAGTCTTGCTAGAGCTTTGTTTTGGGAAATTTAATTGATTTGAATTTCTAAAATATGACATGATTTATAATATATATATATGATTTAAATTTGATTTGGCAATTTATGTACATATATTTATTTATCTCTAAATGGTTTGAAGGGAATCGGAAATTTAATTCTTAAATTCTATCTTGAAGAATAATTTCAATTTTAAAATGAAAATCAAAATTTTTGAATAAATGATTCAAACTTGAGATAGCTGAATAAGAAAGTTTTATGTGTATAGTACTCAATTGCATTCCTTAATTTAAGTTAACAATGTAATTGGATAATATACAATATAAAAAAGATTTTATACATAAAATTTGAGTGGTTATAATAAATGTTATACACTTAAAGTTTAGTTATAAAAGATTTACTAAGATAAATAGAATAAAAGGTTAATTTAATAACTTACAATAAAATGGTGTTAAAAGAACTAAGAATTAAATTTATTTAATACATTATGAATATAATAAATGATTATTTTTCAAACCCATGGTTTTAAAATTTTAAATTTAAGACGATTAAATGATAAGATAATGAAATTTGAGATAGTTAAGATTTATTTAACTTGTGTAAAATTAATTATCTATTCAAGTTGAAATTTCCATGGTTTCAAACTTTTTATCTTATTTTGTTTTTCAAACTATTTTTTAGTTGTCCTTATTTTCCTTATCTTGCTACAGGCTGGTACAAGCAATCTGTTTAGAAATCTTTCCATAATCTTTGATAATCTTTGTTACTCATTTTTGAATCTGAGCACTGCTTACCATCCACAGATCGTCGGTCAAACGAAAAGGGTGAATCAGATTCTAGAGGATCTTTTTCGTGTTTGTGTTCTTGAGTCTAGAGGATCTTGGGAAGATCATCTCCATCTTGTTCAACTTACCTGTAACAACAGTTATCAGAATAATTTCAATCTTCTTGTCATCTTATCTTAACCCTATTTCATTCTATCTTTTGTGTGCTTTCTCGTACTTCATTCCTTTTCGGGGACGAAAATTTTTGAGTGGGGAGAGTGTAACAACCCTGCATTTTGTGATTTTTTCTAATTGTATATTTTTATTACTTTAATTAAATTTCTGATTTAAAAACTTTATTTTTATTTATTTAAAATGGATAATTTTTTACTTTAAATATATATTTTAATTTCGATATGAATTAGAATTCCAAACATGACTAAATAGAATAATTTCCAAAAAAGTGAATTTTGGTCAATATAGTCAAACTTTGACTTTTAATTTAAAATTTGAGAGTTTTAAAATTTGAATTTTATCTTTTATTATGAAAGTAAATAAAATTTTAAGAATACTGCTTTTCATTTCGTTAAAATCTGACTAATATTGTGAAAGTTATGCCTTTTTAAATATTGTATGTAATTTGTTGTATTTAACAAAATTGTTTATTTCAAATTATATAAATAATATTTGATTTGGTCATGTAATGTTCTAATTTATATTTATATAGGTAAAATAACATGTTATGTATATATTTTGGTTTAAAAAAATTTTAAAAGTGTAATTGACATTTTCCAGTGTGAGTTATATTTTTGTTTACAATTTCTAATTTCCAGTTTCAATTAATTAAAGAAATTCTTTATTTCTTCTTCTATTTTCTTAAAGCCTTATTTTATTTAATTTCCACTTTATTTTGTTCATCATTTATTTTATTTAGTTGACATTTTATTTGTTTAGAAGTGTTGTTATAATTTTTCTAAAATTAATTGCATTTTGTTTGAAATTTTAAGCCTAGTTTCAATTAAATAAGCTATTTCTTTTTTTTTCTATTTTCCCTAAAATTACTTATTTATTTTCACTTTATTTCATTTTTCTTTATTTTTTATCCCAAAGATTTATTTTTAAACCAATTTTTGTTGAGTTATAATTTTTCCAAAGTCAGTGATGTTTTATTTGTAATTTTTAGGCCTTGTTTTAAATTAATGAATTATTTCTTTAGTTCTTTTTCTAATTTCTCTAATTTAATTATTTATTTCATTTTAGAAATGATAAATGAATTATTTACTTCAGAATTTTTCTTTAGAATGTTTTTAAAATGAAATAGATATTTTTCTAAAGCTAGTAAGGATTTATTTGAAATTTTAGACCCTGTTTCCAATTTTTAAGCAATTTCTTTAATTCTTTTTCCATTTTCTTTAAAATTTATTATTTGTTTTTATTTTATATTACTTTTTTCGGTTTTTAAAGTCAAATTTTTTGATTTTATTTTTGTTTTATTTGAATTAAGGAAAAAGGAAATAAGAAAAGTTTATGAGCTTTTAAAAAACTTAAGTCTTTTCATTTTCAAAAACCTTTCAATTGCCACAACTCCTCATTTACTTCTTTCGGCCGTGCTTTTACTTTGTTTAGCCATGAATTCCCTTATCATTTCACGCAAAAAAAAATTCTTCTCCATTCCTCTTCACGGCTTGAAAGAAAATCTATTGGTAATGGCTACCTTTTTCTTCTTTTCTTCTTTGTTATTTTGCCTTGTCTTCTTGCCTATGTTGGATCGGCCTCTCCTCCATAGCCACGACCGCCACCCTCTACACCTCTTCCCTGCCATCATCACCACCTATACCCCAGGCCTTGACCATGGCCGATCCCACCATGGTGATAAAATCCACCAAAATGCAACCTAAAGCCTTAAAACAAGCTAGTTTGACCACCACTTGCCTCATCTCCTTCAACCACCACCATAGCCACCACCTCTAGCCGCCACCACCACCTTATCCAAACCTACCCTCACCACTCCATCCCCTATCTAGACCTAAGCCCCACTGGCCGAGCCAATTGAGACATGACCGAGCCTCTTTGTTGACCAAAACTACACTACATTGCCTAAAACTCTTCATATGCCTAACTTGTAACTCCCCACCATGTTCTAGCCTTAAACCCAAGCCATTCCTTGTCTATACCTGAGCCAAAGCATGTCCTAACCTGAGCCAAAACATCCCCTAGGCCATGCAAACAAATATAGAAAGCAAGGCAAAAGACTTTGAGTTCAAATCACTTTTTATTCCAAAGTTATTTCGTTTCAAAGTGTATTGAATTTATAATTTGTTTTGATTTGTTTTGGGTTGTAACACAAGATCTGTAGCTTGGATCTCGCCCTTCACTCGAGTCCGTAGTCTTGTCATTGTGCTTCTGATTCTGTTGTGTCATTGGTATTGTAATCTCCAGCATTTTGAGACGAGTAAATCTCACACGACATTTATACTTATGCAATTGTGAAGCGACCACAATTGAATGTGTAGTATTAACAATGATGTTATAACTGCCTATGATTATTTATATATGATGATAAACCTGTTAAATTACATGTCACATCACCTGTTACTGTTATATGTTGTTTACTATTCATTTATATCTGTTTATCACACTGTAAGTTCCCTGTAGATTAGAAATCATTATGGGTTGAAATGATATATACCCGACTGATCTTTAGAATAGGGAAAAATCGTTATGGGCTAAAATGATAGGCCTGAACGGTTTTTAATTATTTTATTTAACTTGGGATAGCGGGTTTGAAATGATAGAACCCGGATTTTTCTTTGTAAATTATGGATTGAAATGATATATATCTGTTTGACCTAGGTTAGAAAACTATATACAGGCCCGTGGTTATTTTTATAGAGTTTTCTGAAATTTTTAAGTATTTTAAAAAGTATGAATTTATGGAAATTTGATTTAAATAGATTTTAAAAGGTTTTAAATAAAGAAATTATGATTTTTCTCTAAGTTAAATATGTAATTAAACGAATGGTAAATTGAATTATTGAAATATAACTTAAGTTTGGAAATTTGGATTTTGGTTTTAAAATGATATTTAAGTTACATAAATAAAATTGGAAATTTTATTTTATTTGGGAAATGGTAAATATGATAATTTGATTTAAAATTGAATTTTAAATGATTTAATAAAGTGTATTTGATTTTTTTATGAATTAAAATGGTTAAATGAATGAATGCTTAAATGTGAAATTTAAAAATATAACTTGACTTGGAATGTGAAATTTGGTTTTAATTAAAGGTATAGATTTATCAAATAAATTAGAAATTTAGTTTAATGTGTGAAATGGTGATTTAAATGTAAGTATTAATAAATTGTCAAATGCAAAATTGGGAAATATATATACTTGAACTTAATAAGTGAATTATTGAAATTTGGTTATATTTATAAGAAATTTATTTTATAAAAATCATATGTTAAAAGGTAGGTAAATGAACATTTTTGAATGTTAAAAATATGATTTTATAGTGTTTAAATGGTTTAAACTGAAGTTTATTATTTGCTGGAAATACACTAAATTTGGAAAACACTTTTAATAGCATTCAAAAATGCTATGGTTTTTGTAAATGAACTAAAGGCTTAATAAAACAGGCTATTACAGCAGTTCTGAAATGTTGTAGTAGCTGAAGTAAACTAGAAGGCTAAAAACTTAATAAAGGGCTATTACAGCAGTTCTGTAAATGCTATAGTTGCCTGCTGCCTTTGCTGAATTGAATTAAAACTTTAATTTGAAACCTGAGCTATTACAGCATTTTTGAAAATGCTGTCTTTGCTGTTTTAAAACTAAATTTCAACTAAAACTGAGATTTAACAGCAGTTTTTAAATGCTGTCTTTGCTGAATAAAAATGTTTTCAAATATAACTTATAATAGCTTTTTCTAAATACTGTGAAAGGCAGAAATTTTCAATGTTTATGGTTTTTAACTGAGTAAATGAGCTCAGAATGGTTTGAAACTTTGGAAATTGAGTACTTGATTTGAAAGAATAATAACTTCACTTTTAAATGGTTTTAAATGAGTTAATTTAACTGGAATATAATTATTTAAAAGCTATATGAAAGATAATAAATGAATGATATTTTGGAATTTAAAAGGTATCTAAATTTAAATATTTGGACTTGGATTCAAATAGTGGTTTGGAAGTGATTTTTGATAAAGATATGATATTTTGATATATTGAAATGGTTTGGAAATGATTTTTGATAAAGATATGATATTTTGATATATTGAAATGGTTTGGAAATGATTTTTGATAAAGATATGATATTTTGATATATTGAAATGGTTTGGAAATATTTTTTGATGAAGATATGATATTTTGATATATTGTAATGGTTTGGAAATGATTTTGATAAAGATATGCTATTTTTATATATTTAAATGGTTTGAAATGATTTGATCTTTATTTTGATAAAGATTTGGATTGGAAATGATATCTTATTTCGAAGTATAAAATATTATTTTAAAGTTACAACCATGGGTTATAGTAACAATTGGTTGGCTAAGAGACCGGGATCGGATATCTGGCATGCTCTCTGTCGATATCGATAACCACCTTTAACAACCGTTTACGCAGTGGAGATTCCAGAATGTAGTAGGATGGTGACGACGTTCTTGAGGTATGTTATGTGGACCCGACTCCCGTGAGTTGGCTTAAGGTGGCTAAAATAGGAGCGACCTCGGGCCAAAAGGGGTAGCTCCTCTGGTCAGACGCATTTCTTCGATACCATTCTATTACTTTTGTGATTGATTGGGTGCACCCCTCCGATTTGGGAATGTGTTCCGAGGTGGCGTATGTAGCTGCTGCGTTACCACCAGCCCATGTACGTAATTTGTATATCTACCCTGGCATTGCCTTGTGTGCCGTGTCACCTACCATATCGAGCATTTACTACGAGTTTGGTTTTCTCCCGTAGCCTATGCGTATCTTCTCGTAGTCTCCCAATTAGATATGCAGATGTTGGATGGACTACTGGGACTAGTACGTGTCTGGGGCTATATGGGTAACCCTTTGATGCTATTTTAAAGTAAGTTTATTTTACTATAGTCATTATTATAATAGCGCAATATTACTACATAGTAAATAGTTTAACGGATTCTTAGAGGATGGGCGGTCCCAAGCATCCTTTAAGTTAGTTGTACTTTTACTACAGTTCACTTGAGTTGGTTTACATTGTATAAGTATATATGTCCTGACTCGAGTGTTTGTATTTTTATTTACGCTCGGGTCAGCGTGAGTTATTCACAGATTTGGATTCCACCTTCTGGAGATTTGAATCGCTAGAGATTATCTGCTTATCTAGTTTTTATCTATTTCAGTTCTGTGGTTCTATTTCAGCTCTTGTATTAGTGGACTTCTATGTATCTTGTTATTCTTCTATTGTATCTTGTTGACTCTGATGTATCTTATATATATAGTAGCTTCGTGAACTACTATCTCTTTTAATTCCGCTGCATTATTATTACTCTGTGTCTACGATCTGTGATTATTTATTTATTATATATTCTGAGATTTGCCAAATTTTATTTACTATGCGGTATTCTGAGCAATTCAAATCTGACATGTGCGGATGCGAATGGTTGAAAATATCGGGTCGTTACAGGAAAAGGTCCAATATATTGAGGTGCTAATTTTCCTTCTCTTCCAAATCTTACTATCCCTCTCATTGAAAAGACTTTCAAAAAGATTGAACCACCAACTGAATTCCATATTTCTACGTCTTCGATCTACATAACTCTTCTGTCTACTTTGGGCTTCTTTTAGCTTTTTTCTAATCATATCAACTTTCTCTGAAGCTTCTCGTATCATATCTGGGCCAAGCACTAATCGATCTCTAGTTTTTATCTAATATGCTGGCGATTTACATGGACAACCATACAAAGTTTCATACGGTGTCGTGTCGATACTAGATTGATAGCTGTTGTTGTTGGAGAAATCTACTAAATGAAAATGATTTTTCCCACAAGCCTCTAAAGTCTAGAATGCACACTCTCAAAAGATCTTTCAGAATGCATTTGGATCTTTCCATCTGTCCATCAGTTTGGGGGTGATATGCGGTGCTCATACTCAGCTTCATTCCCAAAGCTGTCTGTAGTGCTTTCCAAAACTGATTAGTGTAGATTGGATCACGGTCGCTTACTATATTGCTCGTAACTCCATGGAATCGGACAATCTCCTTCACATATATCTCTGCAAGGCTTCCCGAAGTTTTTGTTGGTATTACCAGACTACAATGTGCACTTTTGGTTAAATGGTCTATGATGAACCAAATGTCTTCATTTTCTTTCCTTGTTCAGGGTAAGCCGTCAATGAAATCCTTGGATATTTGATCCCACTTCCAAGCTGGAATCTCTAAAGGTTGAAGTAATCTTGTAGTCTTTCGTTGCTCACTTTTGATTCTTTGGCAATTTTCACAATGGCTGACGCAGGTAGATATGTCCCTCTTCGTACTTTCCCACCAAAATGTACATTTCATGTCCTTGTACATCTTATGAATTCTCGGATGAATGCTAAGTTTGGCTGTGTGGCATTTAGCTTGTACTTCTTGCCTAAGATTTTCAACATCTGAAAAAAAAAAATTCTTCCATTTAACCGTAGAACTCCTTGGTTATCTATTTTAAAGCATGAATTTCTTCGTTCTTCAGCTGCTTTGATGTATTTTTCAAATTGTTTTTCTTTTCTTTATTTACTGGCGATTCTTTCCAGAAGAGCTGGAGTTACTACCAAATAAGAGATAACAGCTAGCCTCCTACTTAATGCATCAGCTACTATGTTGGCTTTTTCGGGTGTATATAGAGTATCTAGATCGTAAGATGCGAGAAATTCTAACCAACATTTTGTCCCATATTTAAATCCTTCCAGGTAAAAAGGTACTTCAAAGATTTGTGGTCCGTGAAGAGTTTGAATTTTTCACTCAGCAAATAATGTCTCCATATCTTTAATGCGAACACAACGGCTAATATATCTAAGTCATGTGTTGCATAATTCTTCTTATGCTTCTTTAGCTATCTACTTGCATAAGCAATCACCTTCTCATCTTGCATTAAAACTACACCAACCCCTTCTCCACAAGCATCTGTTTCCATTTATAATTGCTAAAACTGGAGCAGTTGTCAACCTTTTCTTTAGTTCTTGGAATGCTTCTTCACATTTAGGAGTCCAGATAAATTTAGCATCCTTCATTGTTAACTTTGTTAGGTGATAGGCAATCTTAGAGAAGTCTAGAACGAATCTTCTGTAATATCCTTCCAAACCTAAGAAGCTACGAATCTCTTTAGGAGTTTATGGCTGCTTCCAATCTTGAATAGCTGCAACTTTCTATGAATCCACTGAAATTCCATTCCTCGATATTATATATCCAAGGAATCTTACTTCCTTCTCCCAAAAATGGCACTTTAAGAATTTGGCTCTAAGCACATTATTCCTCAATATCTCTAACATAGCTTCTAGATGCCTTGCGTGTTCTTCTTCTATCTTTGAGTAGATAAGGATATCATCGATAAGGACTAACACAAATTCGTTTAGCACATTTCTAAACACTCTATTCATATGGTCAACAAAATAAGTGGGTGCATTAGTCAGTCCCAAAGGCATATCCAACCACTCATAGAAAGTATTCGGACCTTCAAATGCAGTTAGATGGATGCAATCTTCTATGATCCTTAATTGATGGAATCTGGTAGCTAAATTTTATAGAAAACTTGAGCTCCGTGTAAGTGATCGAACAAGTCATCCATTCGAGGTAGAGGATACTTGTTCTTGGTTGTTTGTTTGTTCAGATCTCGATAGTATATGCACAATCTTAAAGATCCATTGGACTTGGCTATAAAAACTACCGTTGATCCCCAACTTGAACGGCAAGGTCTTATTAATCCCTTCTTTAATAGCTCTTAGGTTTGGTTATTCAATTCATCCCTTTATTTCAGAGCCATTCTTCTATCTCATTGTTTAATTGGCATCGCAGCAGGAACCAAATCGATACGGAATTAGATTTCTTGATGTGGAGGCAAACTTTTTACTTCTTCAAAAACGTTTGGAAATTCCTTAACAACGGGTATCATTTCTAATCCTGTCTGGGATGTATCTAAGGCATAAAGAAAACTATCCCTTCTTGGACTAGGATCTTCGCAAAATATTTCTATGAACTTCCCTAACATCGTTTTTACTACAACCGTTCTTTTCACATAATCTAGAATAGCTTGATTTTTGGTTAACCAATCATTCCCAATAAAATTTCAAATTCAATAAAATTTAAGACAAAAAGATCAAAAGGAAAGTGATAGGGAGGATAGGAAATTGGGACTTCTTCACAGTGCATACAAAGATTAGTGGAACCTCCTATAGAATTCGTCATGCAGATAGGATCATCAACAATTTTAGGTTTAAATTTCAATTCTTCTACATTTTTGTTACAAATAAAACTATGAGAAGCTCCTGTATCAAATAATACTCTAACTAAAACATCTTTGATAAAAATATTACCTTCTAACACTCCTTTTCCCTTCACATCTTAGGAGGCTTAAGGGTCATCCTTGATAGCATACACTTTGGCTTGTTCTCCTTTCTTCATTAGGGGACAAACCTTTATCATGTGTCCTGGTTAATGACAATTATAGCAATTTATTGATGTTGGGCCTTGTTCTTTTTGTTTTTATACAATGTGTTGATAAGTGGCCCTTCTCTTGGCAATTATAACATGTGATACCCTTAAAGCGGTTATCCTGAGATCCTCCTTTGGGTTTTCCCTGCCATGGCTTCTTGCCATTAAACTTCCTCTCTTCTTCCAGTTATTGTTGTTGCTTTCTTATGGTACGGGTGGATCTATCTTATCCAAAGCTTCATATATGTATCCCATGTATACTAAGTCTATAAAGGGTACTTTCACATGCCCAGTCATCCTTCCATGTTATTGCTTCTTCATTCTCGAGATAAACTTTTCATTCTTCTTGAGGGGTGTATCTATCAATCCATGCCTAAAACGAGATAATTTGTTAAACTTGTTAGCATACTCCTCAAATGACATCTCTTCCTCCTGTTTTAAATACATAAAACTTCGATACATGGGGGATATTCCTACTTCTAGCATATACTGCTCTCCTAGAACTTCTTTGAATCGCTCCCATGATAAATCATCTTTTAACTCATTCTAAGTGGCAGATTCCCACCAAACTAGAGCTCCATCCTATATGTGCCAAAAAGCTAAGAATCTCTTTTGATTATCTTCAATATTCAGCCCTTTAAATATTCTTCACAAGAGCGGATCCAAGCTTGTACTTCAATAATAGTCTCCGTTCCTTTGAATGGTTTACCATCTAGACTGGTATAGTTCTTGCATAAAGTTGCGAAGTTGACTAGAGGCTGTACCAAAACTATTACATCTTCAACTACTATTGTTGTGGGAGTTCGACCATTTGTGGTATTACTTCCTTCCTTGGTTCATCCTCTTCTTCCACTCATTTCCTACTACATGTGGGTAGTAAGAAGAATCTTTAGGACATATAAACGAGATATCATGGGGAATGTTATAAACTTTAGACATATTAATTCAAGTTAAAGTTTTTATTATGCGCTCTTTCAGACTAAACTCATTCTAGGGTATTACTGGCCCAATCTCTAATGAGTTATATCCCATCAAAGCCAAGGTTCTCGCTTAATCTTCAGCCCAGATACCAAATGTGACGACCCGTCTCCTCGATCCTCAAAAATCGACACTAATACATCTATGGTATGCATGTGCCGTAAATCCAAGTGTCGAGAGGCAGATTATCTGGGGTGTAAAAGAAAATAAAGATATAATATAACACGATAATAGAATCTCACATCGCATTCAACATTTTAATTATACATAAATGATCACTCCAAGTGATCCATCAAAGTTAATACAAATCCAGAGGGATAGTTATAACTGTCTATCCGCACATATGCTAGAAATACATACTACATAACACATTGGAGAATAGGTAGATATCTACATAGGGTACTTTAGCATCATAGCTCCAAAAGACTTCTCCAAAATGCTCCCCAACATGCTCCAAAATGCTCCTGAGGTATCCTGACTACAAGGCTGCCCGAAAAAGAGGGCATCCGGAGTTTAAAGGGAAAAACAAGCCTGGGTCAGTCATGATACTGGTGGGAGAACTCTAGTACGATGTTTTTAAAACAAAAAGGTCGGTCTCTCATAAGACCATGTTGCACATAAACACGAAATGGGTTTTTACCTTATGATAACTAATATTATTTATTACGTAGAATTAAGGGATATTATTTTAATGACATTCTTGAAAAACATTTCCAAATAAACTTATAAATCTTAGCTGAAATTATTACCATTATTAAATTCCAGCATACCAGGTTCTACAAACAAAACTACAAGTTCTTATTGCAGAATGGATTTCCATACAAATGACCGGGAGAAAGGACTACCTTTCTATGGGTACATCTCTAGATAGATGTCCCAAGGACCAACATAAAGGATCCTCTGCCAACATATGACGGCCTATCGCTGTAACTACATAGTACCGAATATCATTCCCCGGTCGTTACCGACCTTTATCCGAGATGTCTCTTTAGCATACTTTCCATAATGATTAGATACCCGAACTTTATGGTGGGTAGAAATCTATTTAGAAGTGAATGATCATATCCTAATGGGAATGACCCACTTAGCCTTGCTGTATCTATCCTGTTTCGGTCATTTTCGGTTGATAGGGCTTAAGGCAACGATTATCTTTTCTCATAGCACAAATTCCTTCTGCTTTGAATGCCACATTGCCATTCCATATTCACATGACTGGTCTCTACAACCATATAACTTTTTAAGCTCGTATGTCTCGGGAAAAGGTGTTAACCTGAGAGAAGGTGTCTTCTCCACCACCGACATATATACAGTTTATAGAGATCACTCAATGTGATTAGAATGCAAGGTCAGATACTCGTCCATACAAGTTTGTTCCGGGACTAAACAAAACCAAAGGTACTTTCCTCGACCATTACTAGGCGAGAAGCCCTTGTTTTTCTGAGGTTTTTCATAGCAAAGAGACCACTGCTATAATAAGTAAATCGGGATTTTATCCCCAATTAATCAACAAGTAGTCCTTCATTATTATTCATCTCAATATCTCCGTCTTCAAACAGCTTCATTCTTCAAACATGTAAATTTGTTCCAAAAGGTTTTCAGATAGGAATCACCCAAATCTGACCCTGATTTCTTCAAAATCCAATCATCGATAAAAATAATGTAATTAGATGATTGTTTTTTGATTCACTCATTTCCCTTTATCAAAAAAGTTTTCACGTGATATATATCTTTAAAATCTTCTTCTTTAAATACGGAATCATTTAAACCTCTCTTTTGAATATTTCTCAAATCATTTTTAAAGAGTATCTTTTGAGAAAATAGGATTATAGACTCTACTTATATTCAATATCAACTTCCATATTCAACAACTGCTATGGTTGGGATAATGGTGAGATTAACTTTCAAATTCCAAAATAGGACAAGATCCCTCTTCAAATTTTAATAATGAGTATAAGAAGATTATTTCTATAAAATCCAAGTTGAGCATCCGGGCCTTCCTTTCGCTCTTTTCCACCCCTTGTCTAAAAGAGAAAATCGAGGCCAGTTAAGTTCAGGGCACTAGTTGCTCCATCCCTAATCTTAGTTACACACCTTGTTTTCGCTTTTTGATCTCACAAGCAGGATAAATGTACTAGTCGTTTCCGCATACTTGTTTTTCCTTTTTAAATCACTTAATTAATTGTTTAACCGCCTTTGAGTAATTTTGAATTGTTCAAATCTCATTCAAAATACTTTATTATTTACTTAAAACATTTACAAAGGATTTGAGAAAGAATTGTTAAGTTTCAACCTTTATTTAAAAAGTTACAGAAAAGCTTTGAAAAAGCATTGCAAAAAGTGCTTTAAAAGCTATATTCTTCGAAACAATTTTTATATCATTTAGAAAACCATCTTTTCAACTTAAGTCGCTTTTACAACATTTTAAAATATTTTCAGAATTTATTTCATATTTTTAAAACAGTTAAAATATCAATTTTAAACTTTGGTCACTTTACTGTAAAAGCGCGATTTTTAAGAAAATTGTTTTGGACATATTTCAAAACTACTTAATGAAATCTTGATTTCCTTTATTTGTTTGAAGAATATGGATATAATAGTTCAAAAAATTCTTATCTCGAATGATTCCGAGCTATAATCCACTTCATGTACTTATTTAAAGTTTTCAGCGCGAAATGGCAAACTACCGTTTGCGCAACGCGCCTAGTTTTGACTTATTTTATATTTTTCATTCAAATTCGGTGAAAACAAGTTTATATGTTTATAAAACATTTTTATAATACATTTTAATCATTTTAGAGGGAATTAAATGATTCCATATCACTTTTCAATTTATTTTGGAAAGTGTTTTCTGTGTGAATCAACGTCCTGTATATCGGACTTGTTTCAATATTCATACTCAAAAATCAACATATGACATTCAATATCATAACCAAACATCCAAAAAAATAAATCACACATCAAAAACATGTACTTATAGATATAAATAGGAGTTCTCACCTTAGTTGCAAATGAACTAACTTTAACACGTTCCTAGCTTGCTAACGACGGTCGATTGCTCACAAACGCTCGCTTTAAAGTCTTTGAAATGGCTTGGCTTGCTCATGGAAGCACTAGGGGGTTTGTCCATGCTTGTTATGGGTGGAGGAGCTCGGATTTGGCGGTGGTGGGTATGGGACGTGACTTAAGGAGTGGGAGAGAGGAAGTTTGAGTGGGTTTTGGCAGAGTTTTAATGATTATTTCTCTTTGTTGTATTTTTGGAATATTTTGGCATTATTTAACTATGGCCAAAAGCCATTAAAGAAGTGTAGGAAGATTGAAAAAGGAAGAAGAAGTTGTGTGGGAAAATGAGAGAAAGTGGTGCTTATTTATAAAAAATTTGGATAAAATAAAATTTGGATAAAATAAAATTTGGTAAAAAGACTAAAATACCCTTACTTGTAAATAAGGTAAGCACTTATTTTTCAACCCTTAACATCATGTTTCACATCCTTACTTTATGTCACTTTCACTTAGAAACTAAGCGAAGTTTTGTAATGAATTTGTTTATTTGAAAATGATATGTTTTGTCCTTATTAGTTTACTTTTGCAAATGATATTTCTAGAATTTCCTATGTGTGTTTTCATAAAGTAACCATGATTAGTTAATTGTTAACCATGCCCTATATGTTATAATGTTTATAAGAATACGCACATAACAGTGCAATGATGTTGCGACAACTTTAAATTAACAAAACGTAGATTTTCGACAAAATATTTTACGGTCATATTTTGAAGTTTTAGTAAAACTATTTATTTATGCAAACCAAAGTTAAAAATAAATTTGCATAATATTATTTAAAATATAAACATTCATAAATTAATTAAAATAATTTATTAAACCATTTATACTTACTTTTCTGAAATCAGGATTTTGTCACTTTTTGTCGACATAAGCAACTATTACTATTTATATATATATTTTTCTATTTTCAAATCATATCTAATATTATTTAAATCATAAAAAAATTTACATTTTATATTTGAAATCACTTTAAATGTTATATTTTGAAGTGGTTAAATTTTGGGTCGTTACAGTACGAGCGAAGCTCCGGGCGGACGAAGCACATATGGCGATGGTCGTTCAAACTACTGCCTACCAAGAAGCGACTTGATAATTTCTTTGATGTTGAAATGCTTTCCTTTTACTCGATCTTCATCTGCAAGATTTGCAAGAACATCATTAACTTCGTTAGAAATGAGGTAAAACCCTTGAACCTAAAAAAAGAAGTATTAGCGAAAGTAAGTGAAGCTAGTTTAATGAGTTAAGAGATGAAAATTTATTTACACGTAACAAGTAACGTTCCACTGGTCCCCGTGGAGCATATCTAGGCAACCTAGTAAATGATTCTTTAAGAAAAAATCGTCGTGTTATATGCCAGTGCCAATTATAGTATTGTTTGATAGCGACTCTTTGTATGCGTTTAAATTGTATATGATCCAACCTGTGATCCAATCTTGCTAGATACGTGTCATACAAATCTCTTTTCCAACCGTGCGTGAACACTTAGTCGTGCCAAATTGCCTCACCACTCGATCCGAGTAGTGCATGGTCACACTTTGCAAGAAATGATTTGGGTTCTTAAATACCAAATTTGTTCTCCATCCAAGCAAATTGGCGGCAAATTCGGTACCATCTCTATTGCGTATAACACCCAGTTAACGTTATACTCCTCGGTAACATCAAGCTCATCGCGATAGAATATGGATGATGGGCTGGAGTATTAATGTCAAATAAGAACTTTCAAAACATTAGTACAATTATAAGTGAAATATTATATACCTGTAGAAGGGTTAGGCGACCAACTAACTTGTTCAACTTCCTTAGTGCCACATTATCCAACTCCTTATACAAAACACATAAAACTGCACCACCCCATGAATAATCAGAAATAATGGCAAAGTCTTGTAGCATGTATGTGACGACCTGAAAATCCGTACCCTTTGAATCGACAATAATCCACACATGTACGATCCTAGAAGCAAAGACTGACAGAAAGTCAAGAGAAAGAAAAGAAGAGAGAAGAAGAGAAGAGAAGAAAGATAGAACAAAACAGAACAATACAGAATCTCACATCGCAGCGGAAAACATATAATATCATATCAATGATCTTTACAAAACAGAAACTGTATATACATACATCAATCAGAGTTCAACAATCAATCAATAGTTATCAGCCTGAGCAGTTATAATAACCTGTCCTCACATCACTAAGCAAAACCGATGCTGATAATATGCAACAACAAACAAAGCACAGCAGATAATCAAAACAGATACGTCAATACAAAAATGAAGATCCTCAGCTCTCCTGCTGAAGCTCCAAAAGCACCAAATCTGAACCTGTAAATATACTCGGTCTGACCCGAGCATTGAAAGGCAAGAACGCCCGGATCAGTCTGGTAAACCAGCGTGAGAAACACACTCAACTGAATTTATTAGATTACTAACACTTTTCCTTTATCAAACCAAAAGTATCTCGTAAGACACGCCCACACATAAACACAGACATGTTTTTACCTTACGATAACTAAAACATCTCATATCAAATGTCATGTTATATTATAGTAGTATCTACTATATACAAATAATATTAATCATAGCTGAAATTGTTACATTGATTAAATTCCAGCATATAGCCCAATTGGGTAATATAATCAAAATGGAAAACGCGTAGTGGAGTTTGGATTTCCATACAAATGACTAGGTGAAGGGACTATCTTCCGAAGGGGTACACCTCTAGATGGATGTCCCGAGGCACAGAACATCTGCCCTCTACCAACACAAGACCGGCCCACCTCTGTAACTAGATGGTACCGAATATGTCATCCTCCGGTCGTTACCGACCTTTAACGAGGGCCCTCTGGCATACAAACCACAATAACCAGATACACGACGTCATAGCGTGCAAAGATATATCTAGAAGAGGATGATCATATCCTAATGGAAATGACCCACATATCCCTGGTGCATCTAACCCTGTTTTGGTCATTTCTGATTGATGAGGCCAGATGAGGTAACGATTACCTTTCACAATCACATATCACATCACTTTGAATGCCACACGGCCATTTCCGTTGATTACTAACTGCCTTCCACAAAAGTACAACACTTAAGCTCATATGTCTCAATGAGGGTGTTAAGCAAGAGAAGTTGCCTTCTCATCCACCAAGCTGATGTACGTTTGTAAAAACCAATGTACGTAATCTGTAGAAATGCAATGTCAGACAAGCATCCATACAAGTTGTCCAGGAACAAGACAAACCGAAGGTACTTTCCTACCACATCCTGTCGGGAAATCCCTAGGATTAGTAGCTAATAGTCCTCGCATTGGATATTTCATAATGAAAGACCACTACTACTATATGTGTATTGGGATTTTAACCCCAACCAATCAACAAGCAGTCCCCCACTATGAAATTCTGGAATATCAATATCATCACAAAGCAACTTGCACAAATCGTCGCATATACGTTGGTCCGTAGTGGTTTCAGATAAATCTGATCCCGGTCTCTTCGCACCAATAACGCAAAAGCGTTTCTCAACCTCACACAGGAACTAAGTCTCATAGACTTATCATGTCTCTAACTTTCAACTTGCTATCCATCGGGCGAAGAAGGAAGCTTGATAGATTGGAGTAATACTCCGCACTATACTGAAAGTGCGGTGTGTATACTAATGCACGTACTAATATAGTACACACGGATCGTGTAATATGGACAATAATATAAATGCGGAAAATAGATGATAGTAGCAAAGTAAAAATAAAAATAGAAAAATCACACCAGAGATTTTTATACTGGTTCGGAGCACCGTCCTACGTCCAGTCCCAGACTCCTATCTGGATTTTCACTATTAACTACCTCGCTTCACCCGTAGGAACAGGTTTACAATACCCGAACAGCCGAACGGGATTTCACGCCTCTAATACACTGAGGACTTCAACACTTGCCTCTTACAACACCGAGGACTTCAACACTTGCCTCTTACAACACGAGGACTTCAACAAAAACAAATACAATTGTTGTTGACAACTTGTGTTCTTGAAAACACGGATTTGTCACTAGTAGTACACCCTTCCTATAATCTTATCCTCAAAGAATATGAATGATGTTTTGTAAAGATTAAAGAAGGTATTTACTTATTGAATCAAAAGATATGAAATAATTTCAATGATTCAATAAGCTAAATTAATTTTTAGAATGCAGGAGTGTTAGAGATTAGATTAGAGAGCATATATGATCGTGTAAAAACTTGTGTTTGAATCAATGATTTAGATGAGTATATATAGAGAAAAATAGTTGTAACTCTTTGTGAACAGTTGCCATTAAGAGTTATGATCATTGATGAAAGATAGGAGATGCAACCTTTGGAGAAGAGAAGTGTCTTTTGGAAAAGTTGCTTTCTGTTTAAAAACGGTCGACAGGTCAAAAATGGACCGGTAGACAGGAATTCAAATATATATACGTTATGTGCATGTGTGCATGTTATCTATGCATTCTGGGCAAAAACGGTCGACCACCTTATTTTCAACCGGTCGACCGGTTTAGTCCAATTTGCACAGTTAATGTGCATATGTATATATATTGAAAGATTGAAGTTATATGATTATTTGAGGATAGATTTTAACATAAATTACTAACATACCAAATAATCAACCTCTAATATATGGAGCTCTTTGTGTTTCTTAAATGAATAACTTCTTTTTGTCGATCACGGCTTATTCCTTTGTCAGAAATCAAAACTCTATAAAAATCTTGACTCAACATTCTCCCCCTTTTTGATTGATGACAACATATATCTGAAGTTCTGAATCTCCCCCTGAGATTTTGTTTGTATTCTTTATATATATATATTCCTGCAAATAATTGTTAGTACTTTCTCCCCCTTTGTCATTGACAAAAAGGAGTTGTTAAATAGAAGATGTAAAACAGATTATAGGCAACATAAAACTACTATCACAGATCAAGAGTAACATTCACACAAGTGCCAGATAATGTCTTCAAAGCTCCACCTAAGTATAACATCTCCTCCTAAGTATAATATATCCCTCTATTTATATGCATATGAATTTCTCCCCCTTTGTCATTATCAAAAAGAATGAGGAAATATATAAAATTATAAAATATCTTGTATATAACGAGATAAACTCATTATTAATTATGAAGGAAAAGTAAAATAAATTTTACCATATTTACCGAAGTCCATATTTTATTGTAAGCACGTAATTCTATTAAACATATGGAACATTCTTTGAAATTCCAAAATCTATCATTTTCCTTTTGTTTCTCTGAGTACCTGCAAAAAATAATAATAATTTTCGGTACCCACTTACTATGTTAGGGTCCGGGGGGTTAGGTCTTTGGAAACCATACCCATTTGGGTGTGGTTGAACCTTTATAAATATAATTTTCATTACAAATTACATTCTTATAATAGTTGCTAATATAAAGTTGTTTATCATGATCAATCATATTAGCTGGAATCCATATCTTAATACTATTAGTCATTAGCTTAGTACTTGAAGAATAATTTCTATCATTTCTAAACAAAGTACTATTATGACTATAACTGGTTTTAAAACTATCTTGATTACTAGTACTAGCACTAAAGTTAGTATACATGAATGCATATCTAGTACTATTTTTACTTTTAGCTTGTTTATAGCCTACACCACTTCTATCATTGTGAGCTTTTGAATTCTTAACATAACCTAATCCCTTCTTATTTGAAGCAGGTTGAGAATTTTCAATAATCCTGCATAAATTTTCTCTCCCTTTATTAAAATTGGAAATATTTTTAGTAATGTCATCAAGCTTAGTTTTGAGACTAGTGTTATCTAACTCAACAATTTTAATTTTTGTTTTTAACTCATGATTTTCAGAAGCTAGAGCATTATTCTTTTCTTTTTGAGCTTCTATTTCTTGACTTAATAGAGCGAGTTGAGAATTGTCTGAATCTTGAATTTTCTCAAGTTCTTCTTCTAATATTCTCTTCTCGTCTTTAAGAATATCTCTTTCGAATTCTGCTTTCTTCTGATTTTCCAGAGCTTCCTTATATTTTCTTTTGAGACTTTTTAAAGTGTCTAGAAGTTCTGAATTTATTTCTATCATATCATCAAAAGTTAGATCACTAACCTCGTTATCTTTTGCCATGAAGCATTTGTTTGTTTGCTCCTTTGATTGTTCTTTATTGCTCTTCCTCTTCTTATTGCCTTGACTAGATCTCGTTGTAGCCATTTATTCTAGGATGTTGTTACGATCTCTAGAAAACCAGGCTCTGATACCAATTGAAAGTGCGGTGTGTATACTAATGCACGTACTAATATAGTACACACGGATCGTGTAATATGGACAATAATATAAATGCGGAAAATAGATGATAGTAGCAAAGTAAAAATAAAAATAGAAAAATCACACCAGAGATTTTTATACTGGTTCGGAGCACCGTCCTACGTCCAGTCCCAGACTCCTATCTGGATTTTCACTATTAACTACCTCGCTTCACCCGGAGGAACAGGTTTACAATACCCGAACAGCCGAACGGGATTTCACGCCTCTAATACACTGAGGACTTCAACACTTGCCTCTTACAACACCGAGGACTTCAACACTTGCCTCTTACAACACGAGGACTTCAACAAAAACAAATACAATTGTTGTTGACAACTTGTGTTCTTGAAAACACGGATTTGTCACTAGTAGTACACCCTTCCTATAATCTTATCCTCAAAGAATATGAATGATGTTTTGTAAAGATTAAAGAAGGTATTTACTTATTGAATCAAAAGATATGAAATAATTTCAATGATTCAATAAGCTAAATTAATTTTTAGAATGCAGGAGTGTTAGAGATTAGATTAGAGAGCATATATGATCGTGTAAAAACTTGTGTTTGAATCAATGATTTAGATGAGTATATATAGAGAAAAATAGTTGTAACTCTTTGTGAACAGTTGCCATTAAGAGTTATGATCATTGATGAAAGATAGGAGATGCAACCTTTGGAGAAGAGAAGTGTCTTTTGGAAAAGTTGCTTTCTGTTTAAAAA
The DNA here is from genome assembly GCA_030765085.1 of Allium cepa. Lineage (NCBI taxonomy): Eukaryota > Viridiplantae > Streptophyta > Magnoliopsida > Asparagales > Amaryllidaceae > Allium > Allium cepa. The sequence goes on from CM060934.1 coordinate 214,060,552, forward strand.
CGGTCGACAGGTCAAAAATGGACCGGTAGACAGGAATTCAAATATATATACGTTATGTGCATGTGTGCATGTTATCTGTGCATTCTGGGCAAAAACGGTCGACCACCTTATTTTCAACCGGTCGACCGGTTTAGTCCAATTTGCACAGTTAATGTGCATATGTATATATATTGAAAGATTGAAGTTATATGATTATTTGAGGATAGATTTTAACATAAATTACTAACATACCAAATAATCAACCTCTAATATATGGAGCTCTTTGTGTTTCTTAAATGAATAACTTCTTTTTGTCGATCACGGCTTATTCCTTTGTCAGAAATCAAAACTCTATAAAAATCTTGACTCAACATATACGAATCAACATCCTCAACACAAATGATAATCAAGCCTACACAAAGGGCTACGTACTATGTGTACGACTAAATAGTTCCCAGATCAAGTCGAGGAACTAAAATATGGCCAATGTTTGATAGTCGGTTATTTAACTATCAAAACCAACAAACAAATGTTCAGCACCATAACAATCACTAGGCCCTCTTATTAATCTTTAATTAATTAATTCACTTGCCAAATATTCACTTCAAATTATTTATAAAAAGATATCATTCCAACTTCTATATTGGAAAACATTTCCAAATACTGATTTAATAATAAGTGATTTACAATCTCTATATTTCAACATTTGGAAAATATTCCATATACTTAAATCAGGATTACGTATACATTTTATTCTGTAAGGAAAACATTCTTTTAATTATCTTTTATTTGGGCTAAAACGAATGTTGCATAAAACATCGTTACGACAACCCAAAATCACTAGTATAGGGATTCGAAAATAAGATAGATATGTAAATCCCAATACTATACAAAACAATTCCTTTTCGAAAATCATTTACTATAACAACAGTATTATAGTCCATCATTTCCTTACTTCTCGAAAACGTCTATTTCAACAATGAATGTTGAAATCTATGTATTAGATATTCAACACATTTTAAAACATCTATAAACCACTTAAATCCATTTAAATATCACTTTCCAAAAATATCCATTTTATTCAATATGTTATTCACTGTCCAAAATCGTCAATAAAATTCCCTAACCGAATTCAATATTATTGCAACATTTAATTTAAAGGATAATTCGCTATCCAAAATCGCGAATATATCTCCTTTAATAAAATTCCACATTTTAACTTATCAAAATCAATTGATTTCAGATTTATAAAACAATGTTTATAAATCCTATATATATTTTATAAAAACTTCAATTTATAAAATCACTTTATAAACCAATTCCATATATATTCCTTTTACAGCCAAAATCCAATTTATAAGTAAATTACTTATAAATCTATTTATTTCCAAAATCATTCTTTTATAACTTTACAAATTCACATCTTATTTACTTATAAAATCTGTTTATAAGTTTATTTTATCATTTACAAAACTTCTTTAAAATTCCATTATTTTGATTTATAAAAATTCAATTTTATAAATCTTATATATATAAATCATTTATTTCAGAAATCTCCATTTGAACCACATTACAAAATAATCAACTTATATTTTCAAAAATCGCATTTCAATGTTATTTCACAAAGATCATAATTTTTATAACATTAAAGTTATCACTTTTATTCATTTAAAATAAATTCCTTTCTTAACAATTTAAAATTCAATAAAACGTATATTTCCAAAATCATTTGAAAATCATTTTAAATTCGAAAACATCACTTTAACATTTTTAAAACTCCAAATTATACCCAATGCAGCAACAGCACCAAATAAATCAATCACGTCAATCAAAACATCATATATCAGATGATAACAGAATATATCATAATATCTGTAAATAAATCAACAGTGTTGAGGAATCCAGTTGGATCCCTCTAACCTGTCACCTACAACAAATATAAATATTATAAATATATGTACAATGTCCGCTTCAAGGCAGACGCGCGTACGACGGGTCATCCGCTCATACACGGGAGCGTATAGGGTCTCATCTTCTCCAATAGGCAGGTATATATCCAAATACCAATCAATATATCATATATCATCAAAATAATCATCAACCATCATATAATAAATTATTTCTCACTTATATAAAAATATTAGTGAGTCAGAAAGAGTGAGTTGTATTCACATTGATTCCGAAAGTAGTTGTAGTGTTTTATTCCGAATAAAATTAAACGCGCGTTTAATTGTACCCAAAATTCACACTAGATCCAATCAACCCCAAACTAGCTCCATCGCGTAGTGTTCGTCAATATGAACCCAACGCAAGTCGTTACGTGTAAAACGTACCTCGTATGAGAAAGTTATCACGTTTTAAAATTTATACGAATATTATGTAAATCAATTTACATATTTATTTTTATTTTTAACCTTGAACAGATCAGAGCTGTTAGATTTTGCTTGTTCACATCAAGGCCGTGCCCTTCTTCTTCCTCCCTTACGTGAAAATCACGTTCAAACCAACCCATAGCCGCCACTTTTTGCCCTAATTATCGAGCCACCATCGTCGACTTCCACGTCGATCAAGAACCACCACGACATGTGCCCTCCTCCACCACGCCCGCGTGCCAAATGCAGTCAAACTCGACCACCCATATGCCATGAAGCAGCCCCTCGAACGCGCACCACTCATGAGCCAATTCTGGCGAATCCACCATCCCAAAATCGATCACGACCGTTGATCCTGTAGTTCTCGTCGTGCTCTTTAATTTTGTAATTGGAGGTTTTCTCTAATTATTCATGGACTGGAAGAAAAATGAGGAAGAAGGAGGAGTATTTCTGGCCATTAAAAAGTTTGTGGCCGCTAGGATTTAAAACCCTACTTGCTTTGCAAAAGTGAAAAGTTATGGCCTTATATAGAAAATTTATCGACGCTATTCATCCGAAAAATTTCCGAACTCGAATCGAAGCATTCCGCCTGGCGTTTATAAGGTTTTACCCCTATTCCGAACACAATGGAATATATACCAAGAGCCAATTCGATCGTATTTGGAAGATAGGTTTTCAAATCGACTATTTAAATTTAAAATTTACATAAACCGATTTCTACGCGTTTTAGCTTGCCCCGGACAAACCGTAAATCCGATTGACACGAAATTTGAATTCTTACAATAATATAACATTATGGATCTAATGAAACTGATTTCGTCGAAATCCGAGACTGTTTGAAAAATGGCTATTTTTGCTCGTCAAGTAAATATTAAAATATTCAATTTCTACAATTTGACTTTTAATTCAATTTTAAAAGTTCACTAACATCTTTCTAACTCTAATATGATTTAATATAACTTTATAAACCATTTTTATTCACAATAAATCCAATTTCCAATTATTTACACAATTTCAATATTAAATTATCAATTTAATTATCCAATTATATCACTATATTCGAATTATAATTCATTCAGCTTATAAATCTTACTTGTTAATATTTAAAATCAATTAAATATCTGAATTTCAAATGTCCGAAATTCTGGGTCGTTACATTCTCCCCTACTTTAAAGAATTTCGTCCTCGAAATTACCAAGTAAGAAAAAATCACAAAATCAATTTACTTTCAAATTAAATCATTCAAATTTAGTTGCAAATTCATTCAACCTTATAACATTCTGAAATTCCATTAGCTAAACTTCTCATAAAAACTTTTCTAAGTTTCCAAATCCATATATAGTTATCTTTTTCAAAACCAACATATATTATTTAACTTATAACTCAAAATTAAAATTTCAGCTTTCACAAATTTCCCAGTTTCTTCAAAAAAATTCTAACGCCTTAAATTTTCAAAAAAATTCGCCAGCGTCTCCTTTGCGCTGTTCGATCGTAGTAGGATCACAACATATATATATCACAAATATACATATCATCCCAGTGATGAGGCATCCCGAAGGAAAAAAGTGTAAAAGTACGATAAGTAATCCGAGATATGTACCTTATATATTATAAGCGAGCATATACAGCTAATATAGCGCGAAGGCGAGCTCAAATATGAAGCAAGCGCCATCCGCACCTACTAAATACTCAACAAACAAATGAGAAACATGTATATATGAATATAATATCGATATACAACATATATCAACACAACAACTATAAATGCCAATATAGTAAATGCAATCAAAAGCAACAAACTCAACCATCAAACAACTATCATCCAATAAACATCCAATCAATCCATAACCAAATCAATATAAATTCACTTCTTATTAATATTCACTGAATTGGTTTTCAACTTATTCATATTTGATTCATTAACATTGGATTTTTACTAACATTCATTTATTCAAATTTCAGTTAGTTTACGTTCACTAATTTATTTCCAAGTTGGTTCACTTCTGATTCAAATTAAATTCAATTCTATTTAAATTCACTTCACTTCCAGTTTGAATTCAATTATTTTAGCTTTCAATTTTCTTAATTCAACTTCATTAACACTTAATGAATTTCTATACAATGAACTAATAACCAACATATATCCAATATACCCAAATTTATTTAATTTACTTTACTTCGCTTACATTTAATTTGGTTCACATATTTACTTTCAATTGGTTTAACACTCCATTTAGATTGAACTCTAGTATTCACTATATTCACACTTTTAATCCATGTTTATTCACTAATTCACTTTTACATTTTAAGTTGAATTTCATTACATAACTCAAGTTCATATTTATATTCATCACTTCACTTTATTAACTTATTTTTGATATCAAATTCGACTTCATTTAACTTACTTAAGTTATATTTCATTTAATTCTTACTTGAATTTATCTTCACTATACAACTTAAGTTCACCACTAGTTTAATTCAAATTCTATTCCATTTAACTTTTACTTAAGTCAAATTCCATATCACTATTCAATTCAGATTTTTTTTGTTTTGCTTAACAAAATTGTTTAACCATTTTAAAAATTGATTTTACTTACATTTTCTCATTTTATAAGTTATACAGCTTATTATTATTTAAAATTCCATATTCATATTATAAGTACGAAACTCATTTTACCTGTATTTATCAATTCCAACTTGGATTTTAATATTCAAATTTGTTTATCACAACAAAACTTCAATTTCAATTTACTATTGGTAGCAAATCCATCACATAGAAACTCGAAAATGATACTGATGATGCTGTAGTCATCACACTTAGTATTTTCCAGCAACATTAGTGAATTCAGTGCTTTTATATTCTTTCAAAATTTCCTTTTTATTATTTATAAATCACATTTATAAATCTTCTTACGTATATAATTTCACTTATTCACTTTACTTATATAAGATCATTCCAAATTCTTTTATCTTATTCAGATTTATAATAATATAATATCTTTTCACTTTGAAAAATAACTTCAAAATAAGCGGGATTCAACATTTCCAAATTCTTAGTCTAAATCCATTTTTATTTATAATTCATGTTCATAAATATATTCATTTAATTTCATTTCTTATATATAAGATCATTTCACAATTGTAAATCATATTAATTATAATTCCATACTTATAATTCATTTGCTTATATAATTATTCTTACAATTGTTGTTTTATTTATATTATTCAAACATCTCTTATTAACTTATATATATTTTTACATTTTCAACAACCAAACAATTAATTTATATACACTTTAATAATTCTGAAAAATTATTCCCTTATATATAAAATATAATAGAGGTAAAATTATTTCATTTACCCAATTTAAAATAATACTATGTCGACTTGCCAGTTTAAGTGTTCAGAAATTCCCACTGATAATATGGCATCCCACATACCGACCAGAATTCACAAACAGCTCAACAGATAAGCAAACATATAAAACATTTTATATTCACTAATAAATACACGCTCATATATATAATACACTCAAACTCAATCTAGGGTGCTACTGTCCCTATCTATACTGAGTACACATCAAATCTTAGGTATATACAAAATCTAAGCTCTGATACTAGATGTGACGACCTGAAAATCCATACCCTTTGAATCGATAATAATCCACACTTGTACGATCCTAAAAGCAAAGACTAACAAAAAGTCAAGAGAAAGAAAAGAAGAGAGAAGAAGAGAAGAGAAGAAAGAGAGAAGATAGAACAAAACAGAACAATACATAATCTCACATCACAGCGGAAAACATATAATATCATATCAATGATCTTTACAAAACAGAAACTGTATATACATACATCAATTAGAGTTCAACAATCAATCAATAGGTATCAGCCTGAACAGTTATAATAACCTGTCCTCACATCACTAAGCAAAATCGATGCTGATAATATACAACAACAAACAAAGCACAGTGGATAACCAAAATAGATACGTCAATACGAAAATGAAGATCCTCGGCTCTCCTGCTGAAGCTCCAAAAGTACCAAATCTGAACCTGTAAATATACTTGGTCTGACCCGAGCATTGAAAGGGAAGAACGCCCAGATCAGTCTGGTAAACCAGCGTGAGAAACACACTCAACTGAATTTATTAGATTACCAAAACTTTTCCTCTATCAAAACAAAAGAATCTCGTAAGACACGCCCACACATAAACACAGACATGTTTTTACCTTACGATAACCAACACATCTCATATCAAATGTCATGCTATATTATAGTAGTGTCTACTATATACAAATAATATTAATCATAGCCGAAATTGTTACATTGATTAAATTACAGCATATAGCCCAATTGAGTAATACAATCAAAATGGAAAACACGTAGTGGAGTTTGGATTTCCATACAAATGACCAGGTGAAGGGACTACCTTCTGAAGGGGTACACCTCTAGATGGATGTCCCGAGGCACAGAACATCTGCCCTCTACCAACACAAGACCAGCCGACCTCTGTAACTAGATGGTACCGAATATGTCATCCTCCGGTCGTTACCGACCTTTACCGAGGGCCCTCTAGCATACAAACCACAATAATCAGATACACGACGTCATAGCGTGCAAAGATATATCTAGAAGAGGATGATCATATCCTAATGGGAATGACCCACATAGCCCTGCTGCATCTAACCCAATTTTGGTCATTTCCGGCTGATGAGGCCAGATGAGGTAACGATTACCTTTCACAATCACATATCACATCACTTTGAATGCCACACGGCCATTTCCATTGACTACTAATTGCCTTCCACAAAAGTACTACCCTTAAGCTCATACGTCTCAAGGAGTGTGTTAAGCAAGAGAAGTTGCCTTCTCGGCCACCAAACTGATGTACGTTTGTAAAAACCAATGTACATAATCTGTAAAAATACAATGTCAGACAATCATCCATACAAGTTCTCTAGGAACAGGACAAACCGAAGGTACTTTCCTACCACATCCTGTCGGGAAATCCCTAGGATTAGTAGCTAATGGTCCTCGCATTGGATATTTCATAATGAAAGACCACTACTACTATATGTGTATTGGGATTTTAACCCCAACCAATCAACAAGCAGTCCCCCACTATAAAACTCCGGAATATCAATATCATCACAAAGCAACCTGCACAAATCATCGCATATACGTTGGTCCGAAGTGGTTTTTAGATAAATCTGATCCCGGTCTCTTCGCACCAACAATGCAAAAGCGTTTCTCAACCTCGTACAGCAACTAAGTCTAATAGACTTATCACGTCTCCAACTTTCAACTTGTTATCCTTCGGGGAAAGAAGGAAGCTTGATAGATTGGAGTAATACTCTGCACTATACGAATCAACATCCTCAACACAAATGATAATCAAGCCTACACAGAAGGCTACGTACTAAGTGTACGACTAAATAGTTCCCACATCAAGTCGAGGAACTAAAATATGGCCAATGTTTGATAGTCGGTTATTTAACTATCAAAATCAACAAACAAATATTCAACACCATAACAATCACTAGGCCCTCTTATTAATCTTTAATTAATTAATTCACTTGCCAAATATTCACTTCAAAGTATCTTTAAAAAGATATAATTCCAAAATCATTCCAACTTCTATATTGGAAAACGTTTCCAAATACTTATTTAATAATAAGTGATTCACAATCTCTATATTTCAACATTTGGAAAATATTCCGTTTACTTAAATCAAGATTAAGTATACATTTTATTCTGTAAGGAAAACATTCTTCTAATTATCTTTTATTTGGGTTAAAATGAATGTTGCATAAAACATCGTTACGACAACCCAAAATCACTAGTATAGGAATTCGAAAATAAGATAGATATATAAATCCCAATACTATACAAAACAATTCCTTTTCGAAAATCATTTACTATAACAACAGTGTTATAGTCCATTGTTTCCTTACTTCTCGAAAACGTCTATTTCAACAATGAATGTTGAAATCTATGTATTCGATATTCAACACATTTTAAAACATCTTTAAACCATTTAAAACCATTTAAATATCACTTTCCAAAAATATCCATTTTATTCATTATGTTATTCACTGTCCAAAATCGTGAATAAAATTCCCTAACCGAATTCATTATTATTGCAACATTTAATTTAAAGGATAATTTGCTATCCAAAATCACGAATATATCTCCTTTAATAAAATTCCACATTTTAACTTATCAAAATCAATTGATTTCAGATTTATAAAACAATGTTTATAAATCCTATATATATATTTTATAAAAACTTCAATTTATAAAATCACTTTATAAACCAATTCCATATATATTCCTTTTACAGCCAAAATCCAATTTATAAGTAAATTACTTATAAATCTATTTATTTCCAAAATCATTCTTTTATAACGTTACAAATTCACATCTTATTTACTTATAAAATCTATTTATAAGTTCATTTTATCATTTACAAAACTTCTTTAAAATTCCATTATTTGGATTCATAAAAATTCAATTTTATAAATCTTATATATATAAATCATTTATAATAATTTCAGAAATCTCCATTTAAACCACATTACAAAATAATCAACTTATATTTCCAAAAATCATATTTCAATGTTATTTCACAAAGATCATAATTTTTATAACATAAAAGTTATCACTTTTATTCATTTAAAATAAATTCCTTTCTTAACAATTTAAAATTTAATAAAACGTATATTTCCTAAAATCATTTGAAAATCATTTTAAATTCGAAAACATCACTTTAACATTTTTAAAACTCCAAATTAGGCCCAATGCTACAACAACACCAAATAAATCAATCACATCAATCAAAACATCATATATCAGATGATAACAGAATATATCATATTATCTGTACATAAATAAACAGTGTTAAGGAATCCAGTTGGATCCCTCCAACCTGTCACCTGTAAAAAATATACATATTAGAAATATATGTACAATGTTTGCTTCAAGGCAGACGCGCGTACAAAGGGTCATCCGCTCATACATGGGAACGTATAGGGTCTCATCTGCTCCAATAGGCAAGTATATATCCAAATACCAATCAATATATCATATATCATCAAAACAATCATTAATCATCATATAATAAATTATTTCTCACTTATATAAAAATATTAGTGAGTCAGAAAAAGTGAGTTGTACTCACATTGATTCCGAAAGCAGTTGTAATGTTTTATTCCGAATAAAATTAAACGCGCATTTAATTTTACCCAAAATTCACACTAGCTCCAATCAAATCCAAACAAGCTCCATCGCGTAGTGCTCGTCAATACGAACCCAAAGCAAGTCGTTTCGCGCGAAACGGACTTCGTATAAAAAAGTTATCACGTTTTAAAGTTTATACGAATATTATATAAATCAATTTACATATTTATTTTTATTTTTAACCTTGAACAGATCTGAGCCAATAGATTTTGCTCCTTCACATCAGGGCCGTGCCCTTCTTCTTCCTCCCTTACGTGAAAATCATGTTCAAACCAACCCATAGCCGCCACTTTTTGCCCTAATTATCGAGCCACCATCGTCGACTTCCACGTCGATCAAGAACCACCACGACATGTGCCCTCCTCCACCATGCCCGCGTACCAAATGCGGTCAAACTCGGCCACCCGTACGCCATGCAGCAGCCCCTCGAATGTGCACCATCATGAGTCAATTCGGCGAATCCACCATCCCAAAATCGATCACGACCGTTGATCCTGTAGTTCTCGTCGTGCTCTTTAATTTTGTAGTTGGAGGTTGTAACAACCCGCATATTTATCGATTTTATATTTAAATATTTTATTTAAATATTTCATCATTCGTCGGATTTTAGTCCGAAAAGCTAATTTTTGCAAATAGTCAAATTAGGACTCTAGAACCCTCCATTGAGTTCAAATTGCCGTTTGCAACCTTTTTGAGTATAAACGTCAAAATGTTTGGAGTTAGAAGAATTTTGCTACTTTTCACTTAGGGCTTTGGGTTGGGTTTCAGCCCATTAACCGCACTTATACTCTAGCTCAGTCCACCTCTTCTCTTCATTACTTCACTTTCATTTCCAAACTCAAGCTAAAACTGAAATTGGTGGAAAGGAAAGGGAATTAGAAACTCCAAGCCCTAGTTCCTCTTGCAATCTCAAATTCTTGCTCCAAAATCAAAGAGAAGTCATTGGTAAGCCTCCTCTTCATCTTCTCCAACTCTTTTCCTTTTCAATTTCATAAATTCCTAAACCTAACTTTGGGAATGTTCTTCTTTTAAAGCTTAGATTCAAGCTTCTTGAGTTGGGATTGAAGAGTGGTTGATCCTCCCTTGTTTTCAAGCTTCTTAATCTTGTGCTTTTGGGTTTAAAGGTGAGATTTTTATCTCACATCTTAGTCTATAATTATCTTCGATTGTTAGGTATGAATTCCTAACACTTATTCTTGTGCAATTGATTTTGGTTTGGAAAGGTTTTGTGAATATTCCAATTTTTGGTGTTTTGAAGTCAAATGTTTAAAAATCATAGCTTTGTTGTTTGATCATGCTTTTGGTGATGCATCGAGGAGCATATAGGGCCAGGTAGTCAATTGGCATAAACCCTTAGCGTCGTTGCTCGAACGATTGCAATTTGGTCAAGATTGGCCCTCCTTAAAATAGGCTGGGAAGTGGCGGAAACAGGTTTTGGTCGACCGAACTCTGTAGCCGGTCGACCGACCTGCTACCAGAGCACTTCTCTGTCTCTGGTCCGATCGACTGGCATACTGAGTTCGGTCGACCGACCACCATCCCGAGGATTTTTCAGGACTGGGTTCAGTCGACCGAACTCAGAGAGCCGGTCGACTGACCTGCTGCTATTTTGCCTATTTTGCTTGGTTTCCAAATTTAATCGATTCGTGTTAATTCCCTATTTGTTGTTATCATTTATTATCGACTTTGATGACTTCTTTTCTATGGGATTTTTGGAATATTCATCTTGATGGATTCAGTATCGGTTTTCTTCGGATTTGATTCACGTCTTCGTATGTGAATTTTAATGATTGATTATTTCTACAATCATTTCTATGATTTGTCACTTTAAAAATATAAATGTTTTTTATACTAGTAGTAAATATAAAAACTATTTCATCCAAATGATTTCAACACTATTTTATTATAAAGCTCGTTTCTTAAACCATTTTTCCAATCTATTATTATATACAAACCTTTACCTCATTCGTATGAGAAATCTAATTAAACGACTTAGTAAAACAAGTGGTTTGAAATGCTTGCATTTACTTCATCGGTTAATTCTTGGACTTATCCGATTGAATCTCTTGTGACAATTTTTGAGTGGAGATCTACAATTTGTTCGTAAATATTTAAGTTAAGCTAGTGGTTATGGGACATGAAGCTAAACTCATATATTTACTGGCTTAATGTAATTGACACTTCTTGATGATCGATGATGATCATTTTATGGTTTAGACTAGCGATATGCGATGTCTCTTTGTCCATGTGGGGGACAGTACCTCGTCCTAATGAGCTTCGTCTCATTTTTATTGGGTTAGCGACTCATCTGTCCTCGTGGGGATTGTACTGCGACAGGTTGGTGCATGAGTTGTATCTTTTAGGGTGCATCGATGCTCGGTTCATCTGTCCGCGTGGGGACTGTACTACGACAGGTCGGTGCATGAGTTGTACCTTTTAGGGTGCATCGATGCTCGGCTCATCTGTCTGCATGGGGACTGCACTACGACAGGTCGGTGCATGAGTTGTATCTTTTAGGGTGCGTCGATGCTCGGCTCATCTGTCCGCGTGGGAACTGTACTACGACAGGTCGGTGCATGAGTTGTATCTTTTAGGGTGCATCGATGCTCGGCTCATCTGTCCGCGTAGGGACTGTTCTACGACAGGTCGGTGCATGAGGCGTATCTTTTAGGGTGCGCCGATGTCCGGCTTATGGTTAGCGACCATGAGATAGCGTCTCATCTTGTGATACACGTATTAGTGAGTTTTCATGCTCCCGTTTGGGATTGGCCATCCTTTTCTTGTGATTTCTGGATTTCTAATTATTGATTTCTGGAATTTATGTTTCACCATCTTTTACCATTGGCATTGATGTGCATGTCATTTTTTTTGTGGCTTGATGAATTAAATAAAGAATATGACATTCTTTTTGATGCTATGAGATTCTTGAGATATTGTATGACTTTTGTTGATTTTCTATGTATACTTGTCACAGTATGACATTTTTGGTTATCATACATTTTTATTATATCTCTTCTTATATCTCATTTTATCTGATAATTATAGCTAGACTGATCCGTTTATTATTTTCGCCTTAAATAATACTCAGGTCAGACTGAGATTTTACGGGTGCTTCCTCTTGACTCCTTATCGGACCATCATCTGATTTTGGCTAACTACTCTTGTTTAGTAGATTTTGTTGTATACATTTGAGATTGAGACTCCTTGATGATACATATTCTTTTGCCTTGCATTTGTATCTATTCTTTTGTGTTATTGTGGATCTTATTTGACCACTACTCTGATGTACACTTTCATGTGTTATATTCATATCTATTTCCGCCTTTGTGATATGAACTGTCTGTGACTGATTTGTGTTATGTTTATTTCTATATTTGTTTCCGAAGTATATATATAGCCACTGTGTAGTAGCTTTGAGTTTGTATCGGTATGTCGGATTTCCTCTTGAGATGAAAAGTTATATTTTATCAGGCATATCGGTACTCGCACAAAGCAATTCACAGATGGTCGCTCCTTAACAGCCTTATTCTCCGTGCTAGTTGACGGCATTACACCATAGTGTCCTTGGCTAGCATGGGTATAGAGGTGGGGCGTCACAGGTTGGTATCAAAGCCAAACTTCGAAACAATGTAGAATAATCTAGCAAGGATCATGTCCTAAGTCTTTCTTAGGAGTTGTTCCTTAGGATTTAATTCGTGTCTTCGTATCGTTCCATCCTATTTTCTTTTATGATTCCTTGTTTTATCAATCAAGTTTGTTTGATATTCATTCTAAGAATAACTTTTTCTTCTTCTTTTCTTTCTTTCTCAAAGAAAAGAAATGGTTGGCTCTGGCAGTCCTTCAGTTGGTCAATCCAGTAGTCCTTCTCTGGATGGCGTATTTATGTCGGCCCAACAACTTCTGGATCTTGTAAAGAATCAAAGGTTTATCTGTGCTTTGGGTAAGTACCCCGAAAAGATTTTACCTTTGAACTTGAAGTTCCTTTCAATCAGGTTGTGGATATCACTCTTCGATACGAAGAGGTTGGTAAAGGAAGTGTTAGTGATATTGGGATTTCCAAGAAGAGGCATATTAAGTTCAAAAGCCCTAATCCCAATAAGAGAGTGAAGAAAACTACTTTTGTAGCAAATACTCCAATCCCTAATCATGGAGGATGCTACAATTGTAATTCTAAGGAACACTATGCATATATGTATCCGAAACCGCATTCTTGTCGCTATTGCAAAAAACCGGCTCATCTTTTATCTGCATGTCCCAAACTTTTGAACAAGGACATGAGGAAGCTTAATATTGTGCAAGCCCCTAGCAACTCTTCTCTTAGTCAAGGTATCCATTCTATCCTTGATGACATTTATTTTATGATTATCTTAATCAAGTTCTTTTTGATATGGGTTTCATCTCATTATTTTATATCAAAGGAATTTGTTGATTCTTTTTCTTTAAAACATTTTGGGCTTGATGACTTCTTTGAGAATTGCGAATCCAGTTGGTGGATCCACAACACTCAATTTTCTTTTTATTGATGTCGAATTATTTTATGTGATTTTTCTTTCCGAGCCGATTTTTACTTAGGCTTCGGAATTGATTTTTGTGAGAATTGACTTAATTTTTATATAGTCATATCCTATGTCTCGAGTGGACTATTCATCTTCGACATTTTCTATCTGTTAAGCATATTTCTATTTTTCCTTTGTGATTTCGACTCCAATTTGATGGCATCATTTTATTCTTTAAGCCCTCATGATGAGAAAAGTGCTATTTCTCTCATTCATGTAGCTTGAGAATTTTCCAGTATTTTTTGAGTTTGTCTTAGGATCATCACCTAAGCAATATCTTGAGTGGTGATAAGGTCTTTTTAGCTCGACCTTACCACGGTTTTCTTTAGCTACGAGTTGTGGAAGTTAGCATCCACTTACCGCATTCCGCACTCGTTATGATTCTTATGGATGACTTATTATGTCATTCAGTTTATCTAGTTTATTTCACCATTTTGTAAATCGAGTATTCTATGTATATTTCAATGAGGCCATTCTGGTATTCATTGATTTTGGATGAAAATAGCAATTTAAAATTTTTGCAAATCTTTTTCATAAGATTTATTTATAAGTACAATTGGATTTTTGTTCTTTAAACGAATAAAGAATATTCTTAAAAGTTTTTAAGAAACATGTTTATTATCTAGAAGATGATTTTGTGATTGTATTGCCCATTGAGTGCTTTAAGAATTCTGGTCGATGCGCTTGATCAACGTTATCGATAGGAATCTCCTAAACGCTTTGATGAGACAATCAGGCACAATAAATTGATTTGGAATAAGCAAATTTTTCTAGAAGTAAGATTACATAAAGATAATTGTAATTTGAAAGTTTAATCTTTTTGGGAAAGAGGATCAATTAAAAGAACTCTTTCTTTTCGATATTCCTATTCTTGTTATTCTTGTATGGAACCAAGATTTTATCTTTTGTACCAATGCTAAATCGTATTGGTTTGGATGCTGTTCACTTGCAAAAGAGAACGTGTTATCATTTATTCTTCTAAATAGTTATAGCCTATCGAGATTAGGTATGCCACTCATGATCCAGTGCTCACGGCTATTGTTGTTGCTTTTAGAGTTTGGCATCATCATTTATTTATGGTGGAGAAATTTGTTCTCCACCTCGATCATAAATCTTTGGAATATTTATTTTCTCGTAAGGAACTTAATATTAGCTCGAGTTCCTTACATCTTATGACCTTGATATTCTTTGTATACTCCCGGAAGGGGGAATCGTTTTGCCGATGCCTTTTGTCGTAAGCAACAAGTGGTTGTTTCTTTAATGATGTCTGTATGGAATGCCAAGTTCATCGGATGTTTCGATGTACCTCATTTTTTTGAGCTTTGTCTCATTCCTTTTATGGACTTGCGTCCGATGTTCTTTTATGGTGTTTGGTTCATCGGATGTACCGTTATTGTAATACATCGATGTCCTGACTTTTCGGTTCATTGGACGTATCGTTATTGTACTGCGTCGATGTTCCGATTTGATTGAGTTTCGGTTCATCGGACGTACCGTTATTGTACTACGTCGTTGTTCCGGTTTATTTGAACTTCGGTTCATTTGATGTACCGTTTGTACTGCATCGATGTTCCAATTATTTGAGCTTTGGTTCATCTGTCGTACCGTTGTTGTACTACGCCGTTGTTCCAAATTATTCGAGTTTCTAGTTTCTTGGGCGTACCGCTTTTGTGCTATGCCGTTGCACCGGTTCAATTTTCTGTTATTCATGATGTTTTCCACGTCTTTTATTTTACGGAAATGCCTTTTGGATTACGATTTTTATTTTTGAGCCTGGTGTTGTTGATGAAATTGAAGTTTCACCTATTTGACTTATGAGCAACATTCTATTCGCATCATTGCTTCGGAGGTTGAGCACCTTCGAAATAAAGATGTTCTTTTGTGAGAGTTCAATGGTTTTCAAATCTCAAGGATAGTTGTTGGGAATCCTGAGAATTCATCGAGCGAACACGTTCAAGCTTACTCTTTCATGCTCTTTTTAATGAACTTCCTATTTCAATTTTTCTTTTGTGTTGATATGCTTCTATGGTTGTTACTATTTATTTTCTTCTTAAGTACTACGAGGACACAATTTCTTTAAGGAGGGGAGTTTGTAACAACCCGCATATTTATCTATTTTGTATTTAAATATTTTATTTAAATATTTCATCATTCGTCGGATTTTAGTCCAAAAACTACTTTTTGCAAACAGTCAAATTAGGACTCTAGACCCCCTCCATTGAGTTCAAAATGTCGTTTGCAACCATTTTGAGTATAAACTTCGATATGTTTGGAGTTAGAAGAATTTTGCTACTTTTCACTTAGGGCTTTGGGTTGGGTTTCAGCCCATTAACCCCACTTATACTCTAGCTCAGTCCACCTCTTCTCTTCATTACTTCACTTTCATTTCCAAACTCAAGCTAAAACTGAAATTGGTGGAAAGGAAAGGGAATTAAAAACTCCAAGCCCTAGTTCCTCTTGCAATCTCAAATTCTTGCTCCAAAATCAAAGAGAAGCCATTGGTAAGCCTCCTCTTCATCTTCTCCAACTCTTTTCCTTTTCAATTTCATAAATTCCTAAACCTAACTTTGGGAATGTTCTTCTTTTAAAGCTTAGATTCAAGCTTCTTGAGTTGGGATTGAAGAGTGGTTGATCCTCCCTTGTTTTCAAGCTTCTCAATCTTGTGCTTTTGGGTTTAAAGGTGAGATTTTTATCTCACATCTTAGTCTATAATTATCTTCGATTGTTAGGTATGAATTCCTAACACTTATTCTTGTGCAATTGATTTTGGTTTGGAAAGGTTCTGTGAATATTCCAATTTTTGGCGTTTTGAAGTCAAATGTTTAAAAATCATAGCTTTGTTGTTTGATCATGCTTTTGGTGATGCATCGAGGAGCAGATAGGGCCGGGTAGTCGATTGGCACAAACTCTTAGCGCCGTTTCTCGAACGATTGCAATTTGGTCAAGATTGGCCCTCGTTTAGATGGGCTAGGAAGTGCTGGAAACAGGTTTCGGTCGACCGAACTCTATAGCCGGTCGACCGACCTGCTACCAGAGCACTTCTCTGTCTCTGGTCCGATCGACTGGCATACTGAGTCCGGTCGACCGACCACCATCCCAAGGATTTTCCAGGACTGGGTTCAGTCGACCGAACTCAGTGAGCTGGTCGACCGGCCTGCTGCTATTTTGCCTATTTTGCTTGGTTTCTAAATTTAATCGATTCGTGTTATTTCCCTGTTTATTGTTATCATTTATTATCGACTTTGATGACTTCTTTTCTTTGGGATTTTTGGAATATCCATCTTGATGGATTCAGTATCAGTTTTCTTCGGATTTGATTCACGTGTGTGAATTTTAATGATTGATTGTTTCTACAATCATTTATATGATTTGTCACTTTAAAAATATAAAAGTTTTCTATACTAGTAGTAAATATAAAAACTATTTCATCCAAACGTTTTCAACACTATATTATTATAAAGCTCGTTTCTTAAACCATTTTTCCAATCTATTAGTATATACAAACCTTTACCTCACTCGTATGAGAAATCTAATTAAACAGCTTAGTAAAACAAGTGGTATGAAATGCTTGCGTTTACTTCGTCGGTTAATTCTTGAACTTATCCGATTGAATCTCTTGTGACAATTTTTGAGTGGAGACCTACAATTTGTTCGTAAATATTTAAGTTAAGCTAGTGATTACGGGACATGAAGCTAAACTCATATATTTACTGGCTTAATGTAATTAACACTTCTTGATGATCGATGATGATCATTTTATGGTTTAGACTTGCAATATGCGATGTCTCTTTGTCCATGTAGGGGACAGTACCTCGTCCTTATGAGCTTCGTCTCATTTATATTGGGTTAGCGACTCATCTGTCCGCGTGGGAACTGTACTACGA
This sequence comes from Allium cepa, assembly GCA_030765085.1. Lineage (NCBI taxonomy): Eukaryota > Viridiplantae > Streptophyta > Magnoliopsida > Asparagales > Amaryllidaceae > Allium > Allium cepa. The sequence goes on from CM060934.1 coordinate 214,078,581, forward strand.
CAGGTTGGTGCTTAAGTTGTATCTTTTAGGGTGCATCGATGCTCGGCTCATCTGTCCGCGTGGGGACTGCACTACGACAGGTCGGTGCATGAGTTGTATATTTTAGGGTGCATCGATGCTCGGCTCATCTGTCCGCGTAGGGACTGTACTACGACAGGTCGGTGCATGAGTTGTATCTTTTAGGGTGCATCGATGCTCGGCTCATCTGTCTGCGTGGGGACTGTTCTACGATAGGTCGGTGCATGAGGCGTATCTTTTAGGGTGCGCCGATGTCCGGCTTATGGTTAGCGACCATGAGATAGCGTCTCATCTTGTGATACGTGTTAGTGAGTTTTCAAGCTCCCGTTTGGGATTGGCCATCCTTTTCTTATGATTTCTGGATTTCTAATTATTGATTTTTGGAATTTATGTTTCACCAGCTTTTACCATTGGCATTGATGTGTATGTCATTTTTTTGTGGCTTGGTGAATTAAATAAGGAATATGACATTCTTTTTAATGCTATGAGATTCTTGAGATATTGTATGACTTTTGTTGATTTCCTATGTATACTTGTCACAGTATGACATTTTTGGTTATCATACATTTTTATTATATCTCTTCTTATATCTCAGTTTATCTGATATTTATAGCTAGACTGATCCGTTTATTATTTTCTTCTTAAATAATACTCGGGTCAGACTGATATTTTACAGGTGTTTCCTCTTGACTCCTTATCGGACCATCATCTGATTTTGGCTAACTACTCTTGTTTAGTAGATTTTGTTGTATACGTTTGAGATTGAGACTCCTTGATGTATACATATTCTTTTGCCTTGCACTTGTATCTATTCTTTTGTGTTATTGTGGATCTTATTTGACCACTACTCTGATGTACACTTTCATGTGTTATATTCATATCTATTTCCGCCTTTGTGATATGAACTGTCTGTGACTGATTTGTGTTATGTTTATTTCTATTTTTGTTTCCGAAGTATATATATAGCCACTGTGTAGTAGCTTTGAGTTTGTATCGGTATGCCGGATTTCCTCTTGAGATGAAAAGTTATATTTTATCAGGCATATCGGTACTCGCATAAAGCAATTGCATGGATGGTCGCTCCTCAACAGCCTTATTCTCCGTGCTAGTTGACGGCATTACACCATAGTGTCCTTGGCTAGCGTGGGTATAGAGGTGGGGCGTCATAGAGGTTTACTCTAATTATTCACGGATTGGAAGAAAAACGAGGAAGAAGGAGGAGAATTTCTGGCAAATAAACAGTTTGTGGCGGCTAGGGTTTAAAACCTTACTTACTTTGCAAAAGTGAAAAGTTATGGCCTTATAAAGAAAATTTATCGACACTATTCATCCGAAAAATTTCCGAACTCGAATCGAAGCGTGCCGCCTGACATTTATAAGGTTTTACCCCTATTCGGAATACTATGGAATATATATCGAGAGCCAAATCGATCGTATTTGGAAGATAGGTTTTCAAATTGACTATTTAAATTTAAAATTTACTTAAATTGATTTCTACGCGTTTTAGCTTACCCCGGACAAACCGTAAATTCGATTGACACGAAATTTGAAATCTTACAATAATATAGATCCGATGAAACTTATTTCGTCGAAATCCGATACTGTTTGAAAAATGGCTATTTTTACTCGTCAATTAAATATTAAAATATTCAATTTCTACAATTTGACTTTTAATTCAATTTTAAAAGTTCACTAACATCTTTCTAACTCTAATATGATTTAATATAACTTTATAAACCATTTTTATTCACAATAAATCTAATTTCCAATTATTTACACAATTTCAATATTAAATTACCAATTAAATTATCCAATTAAATCACTATATTCGAATTATAATTCATTCAGCTTATAAATCTTTCTTGTTAATATTTAAAATCAATTAAATATCTAATTTCAAATGTCCGAAATTCTGGGTCGTTACAATGTATATCCACTTGACACTTACTCGACCCTTTGAATGGTTTGTAAAAAGAAGGGATGTTATAAGAAGTAATATGACAGCTTATACAAACTGTTCTAGCTCCTCAATAGATGAACCGACAGTAATCTCCCAATAAATTGTAAGATCATTTATTCATTTGACCTTCAGCTCTCTTCTATTAACCACTGCTTTGAGGGGTCGAATCGCACCAAACAAATAGTGACAAACATCATCGACGTTCACATTACCATCGTAATTCAAAATGGCGCTTTCTATTGGAAGGCCGGGGAAAATAAAAACAACTTGTAAAGTATTTTTCATTTCTCCAATATAGAAATGAAAGGTGCAAGTCTCGCGCCTCTATCATCGCATAATGCTATCGTTAACGACCTATCAAATCAGATATACTTTATTTGCATGAAATACCAAAAGCCCGCTTAATGAAGTAATCGTTGAACTCGGTGGTTATCTACCTTCTCCATTAGATCTTCAGAACTCTGTGAATGATCCAGACAGTCGATGGGTCTTACACTCTACAAAACAAAGAATTATAACTTATAGCTGGTTCAAAATACTAAAATTATTAAACTATTTGCTATATTTACAAAATAAAAAAATTATCCTCGTTAATTATTCAACATTTGCACGGTGATTATCCTACAAATATAACACGGTACTATCGACAGGTCCGCTTTTCGGTTCTAAAAATCATGCAACAAAAATACAAATTTTTAACAACATTTGCAATATATGATTGACTCAACTGCACGAATTGGATTACAAACACATAGAACAAGCTAAGTGATAATGTTTATTGCAAATAGAAACAAATAATACACAAATTAGAAACTAACAAATAACTTAGGTTTTAGGCACTACCAAAATTGTATTATGTTGATGAAGATCCTGCTTCTATTATGAAAGATTTGTTATAGTTGAAGATTGGAGAAGAAAATTGTTAATTTTGAGTGGAATTGATCAAAAAAAATCAAAACTTGGAATTTGGGGAAGATGGGTTCAAGCAGAAAATAATGGGAAGCAAAGGTGTTTTGCGATGTGAAATGGGTGGATGAGGTTGCTGCTGTCTTTATGTGGCAGCAGCAAACTCGTGCAGGAGCAACTATAAGTTGCGTAACTTTTATGCGCAACTCATTGTTGCACCTTTTTAATTTCTAAATATTTTGAATATACGTGACTATGAATTGCGCATATATTAATTCAGCATATGCACAACTCATAGTTGTTTATATATATTACCAATTACAAAACCGCTTATATGAATGTTGATTGGATTAAAACCAATATTATTTGATAATAAGTTTTCAAAGTAGGTCTAAACATGAAATAGTTTGGAACACTAACCCATTTAAAATCTGTCATCCTATTATTGACCTTTGACGCCACCCTCAACCAAGTTATAAATGTGCCTTGTGACTCGATTTTCGATTTCTCCTTTCTAGCTCAAACCGACCGCCGCATCTCCCCCAATAAACAGACACTCTAATTTTTTTATTTCTTCTCCCCTTTACATATAGGGTGCAAGCATATTTTGCGCTTGTTGTGAGGGTTACGGGGACTTTGTATTCGAACAATCAACGTTATAGACCATTTGCACCAAATGTGGCCTTTTCCTCGAAAGCCATGTATCTATCGAGATCTTGGAATGGAGAACGTTAAACATTATCGAGCTACATCATGTCGGCAATCCCTACAGCCCTTATGATGAAAGTTTATCTATTGTGATCTCCAAGAATCCAGGTGGGAAAAAGGGCGAATTTGGGTGGGTTGGAAATCAGGGCTCCGTTATAGAATGAATTTTGATAGAGACTTTTAAGAGTTTATTCCTGCAGCTGACAGGTTGTTTTTGTGTGAATGTTTTTGTTCTTGAGTGTGTTTTTATTTACTTGATTATAAATTTAGTGCAGGAAGGCTTTTCAGTTTCATTTACTTTCAGCTTTCATATAGGTGCTCTCCTTTAGCAACTTAAATGTCCCAAATATAGTATAATATCACCCAAAAAATATATTGAACAAACAAATATACAACGTACTTTTAATTTATTTATATAAGACATTAATAGTAATATGTTCAACCTCTATGAAAAGCATAGTGCAACGCCTACCTATTTTGTCTATCTCCTCTAGTAAAATTCCCAACGAATAGTGTCCCGCATAAAAATTTGATAATAATAGTATTCTCTCAATGGTGGGCAAGGCCGACCCTAGGGTAAGGCGACCAAGCCAGTAGTCTAGAGTAACCTCACGAACGGCAACCACTCGATCCAATAATTGGTATATATAGAAAGTTATCGATAGTTTAATGAAGCAAGTAAATGTTTAGTAGTTATAATTTTTTATTTTATTAGAACTGGAAAACTAGCAAGATTCAATTCACTTACCACTATCTATATTAATTTTAGTATGATTATTATTTTCTTTAATTAGGGGCAACATAATTGCACTTCGTCTTGGGCAACCCAAGTGATTGGGCTTGCACTGACTGTGGGAGTAGACAAAAATTAATTCTATATTTAGTATATTGCATAAAAATTTTGCAAATATAATTGTTAATATTGTAATTTCAAAACTAGTTTTTTCTTTTATTGTGTTTCTATTTTTATTTAAATTTTGAATTTTATATGGTAGTTTATTTATGTAAATTTCTTATTCTTAAAATTTCAATGATTACTTTTGGTTCATTTGCAATTTTATGAAGTATTTTATATGAAATGTTACTGTTTTATTAGATTGTAAGGAAAAGCTTCTTATTATTTGGATTAAAATAAATTCATCGTTTATTATGTTCATTCATCTCAGTCCATTTTGGAAAAGAATCATGGACATCAAGCCCCAAGGTGGTGCGGTGGTTAGGACATGCGGCGCTCACCATGAAGGTCGAGGGTTCAATCCCCTACAACTAAATATCCTTGTGAATTACCTGAAGTATGTGTTGTGGGTTCGATGCATACTCCTTAGAGTTTACAAGAAAAACTTGGTTCTCTAGGTCTTTAAAAAAAGCTTTGAACATCACTAGGTTATCTACTTGTTTTCCAAAAATTACATCAAAAACAATTTGCAGGTGTGGCGCAATGGAAAATGAGTGCCTAGATTTGGTAATGGATTCAGGTTCGATCTCTGCCTTGCACACAGTTCTCACAAAAAAAATAGAATACGAGGTTCTCATGAGTATGTTCAAAACTAAATAAATAAATAAATAAACAAACAAACAAGTATAATTATAGCGACATCCCTTTTGGTGTTGGTTTAATTTCATGCTCACCATGGAAACTCAATAGTCATTATGTAGGCAAGGAATATTTTAGTTTTTATTCTATTCTTTAATTTGGATTTGATTAAATGAATGGGAGAACAATGAGATGCACAAATGGAAAGAATAAATGAACAGTCAAGATTGCAATCTTTCTATAGAACTAATTTTAATAATGTTGGTTTAGGTATAGTAAGTTTGAAATACAACTAGAATATTTGACCTTTTTAGTTTTTGTTGGAACAAAAATACAATTGTAGAGGAATTTCAAAGATCATAGATACATATGTAGTTTTCCACGGTTATGAATTAGAAAAGGTATGGATATTCCAACACAAAAATAATCAACATTTGACTTTTTCAAACAAAAGGAAGCTTAGCAACCATATTATGGTTTTTTTAAAACATTTCTATTAATCTAAGCTAAAAATATTTATTTTAGGCATTTTTGTTTAAACTGATACAAATTCATATAGATTTAAGCATCAATTTTAATGCAAGGTATATGCAAGAAATATTAACACAATTAAACGTTTGATAATGATGTGACCAAATATGGATTGAATCATGAATCAGTCATGATTGTTGTAGTTAATTTTCTCCATCGACGGTTTTACTAATGAAACTACACTTTGCATTCAGCTTAAGTTGTTAAAACAACTTAAATAACTATGATAAATGAAAGTTCGATAACTATGAAAAATTACTTTAGGTGTTAAAAGAGAAATAATTTCCTGTGAAGATGACAATATACCAAATATTTATACTACTAAAATCATTTTATTTGTTATCATTTAGTAAAGTGATAAATAAAAACATAAATATGTGTAGTTTTGTATGCAATGTTTGGCCCCTCAGATTTTATGGGAAAAAGTTCAATAAATAACTGACATACTACATTCAATTTTGACTCACCTCAGCATTTCATGACCATGCCAGTCAGTGATCTCATTTTATCAGCATGTATACTTGTTAGAGTTATTCTAATGATTCACGCACAATTAGATTTAAGTGATAGAAATAGTATACAAATAATTTCCTCCAAACCAAAATTCTACTTAACCATTCAAAATCGAATATAATATCTTAAATGAGTGCCAAACTCAAAGCCAAAAATCTAGAACAATAATTCCTCAGTAGTTAAAAAACCGGCCTTTATCTATATTGATAAATTACTTGATGGTTTAGTTACCATGTACATGGCAACAAATATATTGTTGCATCCACTATGGGAGAGGAAAACCTTATTATTTATAATATGCATATCAATATGTGCACCGTTGATTAGACAAGTCAAATATATGATTTTATTCTATATATTTATGTTTTCTGATTGTGATTTTGTACAAAAATCATAATGTTTTATTTTGATGCAAAATTACAATCCCTCTAATACATGCCGAGTCTTTAACTTAATTAAAACACCTAATTATGTATGTCAATTAGTTGAACATTCATCCACAACTCATTCAAATTGCTTGTAGTACCACAAATGTCTTCATGCAAGCTTTGTCTTCTTCAGTCCAATGCTCCACCTTTACTCAGACAAATTTACCTGTCTAACTCTAATTTGAGAAGACCATATGCATTCTGTTGTTTTTTCAAGTGATTTGTATATGCTATTAATTCCTCATTTTGCACGCAGAACCTACCAACTTGTTTTTTGCACCATCGTAGCTCCATCTTGGGTTGAAAAGTTGCAGCCTTTTGCGTTTACTTGCTCCATTAAAATATTTCTGGAATATACCAAACTATTGTAAGTTTCACCACCTTTCCATTTGCTCTAGTTCCACCATGTCCATTTGCTTTTTATAATCAATGATGCTTCCATATGTTTGCGTAAATGGAAACAGACACTTGAATAAAGCACACAATCTTTTTCTTTAGTGCAAAGTTGTCAAAGTGCACGCTATATAGCGTGCTATAGCGCAAAATAGCCCGTAGAACAAAATAGACCATTTACGTACAATACCGCACCAGTCAACAATAAAGCAAAAAGCGCGTCATTTTCACAAAGTTTACATATTCTCATAGCGTAAACTAGCATGTTGTTTTTATTTTATTTTCCCTTTGGAGGACCAAGTCCAATTCAATTGCTTCCAACTGATTAAAATTGGAATGTATTACGTCCTATTTTTGCCTATCATTTATTTTGTCTCCTTTTTCCCTTAATTATCGTTCTTTTGCATTATATGACAAAAAATTTCTTAATTTCTTCTCTAATCTGAAATCGACTTCCTGTTTAACTTAAACTGAAATTTAATCTAATATGTTTTTGGGTTTTTTTCTCTTAATTTGAATCGGCCTTTTATCTAAATAAATTTTCAATTCTAAAGGTACAATTTTTCTTCTTTTCTTCAATTTAAACCATTTTGGTTTTTTGTCTTTTATTTCCTAATCTGTTTATGAGCTTTTATATCTACGTCTAGTTGTTTAAAACCAACAGCTAAGCAGAATTTTTACACTCTTTTATTTTTTAAATTAATTTTTTATGGTCATAATGAGTTGTTGAAAAGAAAAATTGAACTTAATTTTAATTTTTTTGAATAGTGAGTACATAAAATATTAACACGGATGGTTCACATAATATTGAAAACAGAATACAATCGCAGATGTCACTTCTCTTTTATATGTTTGATTTAGTTACGTGTGAAGTTGTCTAATAGTTACATGTGAAAATATAATATCTAACTCTATGTAAATCGAATATCAAACTCTGAATAGTGAAAATCGAATATCAAACTCTAAATAGTGAAAATAGAATATCAAACTCTGTGCAAATATATAATATCAAACTTTGTCAACATAGAATACAATTACAAAGTAGTGAAAATATAATATCAAACTCCTAATTAGTTACCTGTGAAGCTGTTCAGGAGTTTAAAACGATTTTAGCTGAGTACTTAACATTGATTCTTATGCTCATATTAGTAGTTGATAATAGAATTAGCACTTAATTTTGTTGAGCAGTGAGCAATTAAATTTCTTTTTTATATGTTTGTTGTATATGAAAAAAAAGTAAAATCTAACATTTTGAACAAAACAACACACGCTATAGCGCAAAGCTATATCGAAAAGCTATAGCGCAAGCTTTGCGCTATTTTGTGCTATTTGTAATTGACTACTTTGCTTTATCATCACCTAAACCATAATTAAGAAAGGCGCGGTACGGTGCACGTCATGGCACAAAGTGCGACGAGGCATTTGTGCCTTTCTCCTGTATGACGTGGTGTATATAAAAACACATGACGAATGACACAAATGGGGCATGGTGCAAAAATGACGCCTTTTTGTAATTTTATTGTTTTTAATTTTTATTATTTATTTTTCATTTTTCACAATCCAAACTAATCTCCAACAATGGTTGAATGTATTGTATATTTTTTATACAATGATATGGTTACACTTCGAACCAATCTCCAACAAACTTTGAACTGCTTATTTAAATTACTGCCACAACGATCTACGACGGATGATTAGAACCAAGATCGGCAATTCCAAATCAATCCGACTTGAACCCGATGGTTCCCAGGGGTCGAGTCTAGTTGATGAAAAATAACATGAAGAACCGTTCAGACTCGAAAGATTAGACGAAATAGCGAGAAAGCACACACATTTTTAGTGTTATACCCATATAGACCTAAACCGTTCTGATTTTAATCGAACCTTAGGTCATGTCAAAGTTTTAGAATGCACAAGTTAGAGTCGACAAAACCCAACCCAAATAGAATCGCGACAAACCGAGTCGGGTTCAGATCCAATCCGACGGGTCTAATTACCACTCTTGCATCGAACAAATAATCTCATCGCATTCACCAAATTAATCTTGAACGACCTTCAAACTATTTGTTCTAGTTTCTACTGTATCGAACAGTCTCAAATGAATGTTTTTTAGTCTCCAACGAACTTCGATTGTCTTTTCCTATTACGGTCGCATCAAGTAAAATGTCTATCAATATAAGACTGACAAGGATGATGTGATCTTATGAATCTGATTACGTGGATATTGAGTTAGAAAATAAGGTAGTTGAATCAAATTCAGATTTCTAGTTTATCGATAATATGCACTATTATCTTAGGTTTTAGTTTTAAAGATTATCAAGCTTGGAATTATATGCTTATGATAATATATTTGATGTTGTTTTTTTTGTAAAATATCAAAAAAAACTTTATTACATTTGTTAAATATAAATTATATTTAACTTTTTAAATTAATTGCTATATATATATTAAATTTATAAAAAAATTCTAAACATGCATAGTAAATTAAAAAGACGCATGTCATTCGCCGTGCCGTGCGTCAAGGCTCCAGAGAGGTTTTGTGCCTTTTTGCATCGAGTGCCATAAATAACCGTGGCCTAAACAAAGGAAGTTGTCATCGTATTTCTCACTAAAGTCAATCTCATAGTCACCTAAATTTTTATATATTTTGGTCTTCTTCCAATACCTTATTTCTTTCCTCATCTCTTTTCAACTGGTAGCATAATTTCAATAGTTGGTCTTGTTTAAAGTGATCACAAGTGTCACTAACTCTCCGATAATGAGCTCATTAATATCAAAAATCGACACTGTAATTCATGATCAGTTGATTCACAATTGCTTTATAGTGATTAAGAAACTCTACTATTTACCCACATTTCTTAAGTTCTAGATTTACCAATCTTCTAATAAACAAAAGCTTGTTTGTTAATTGCTGAAGAGTTCTTTAGATGAATTCCATCTAATTTCTTTCAAATTGCATAAGCAAATGTTTATCAACTACAATATAAAACATTGTATTCTCTACAAAAAAAAATTCAAATAGCCGTTGTAGCTTTCTTGAAAATGGTACTTTATATACAACATGTCACTGGGACAACATATCACATGTCAATAAACGTTCGAATCACGCTACCCAATTTTCAAACTTGTAACCTCTCGCACCAAAGCCGAATCACTTAACCACTTGGACAATGGTGCTTGTCAAATTTTTTCATCTTATTTTCATTATACTGAGAGTTCTTCCCCCTTTTGTTCTACAACGATTAAAGAAGATCAGTAACATATAAATAATCCTTCATCTCCATCTTCCATACAATCCAATTTATCTTTAAAAAAAATTCAACACCTATCTTAACTGGACACATGAACTCTTCAGAGATAATAGTGTAATTGGCTCTAATATCAATTGTTATATATTTTCCTAGGATTCTAACATGATTAATTTCAAAAGAGATAAGAAGAAAATTATACACAAATAATTTTCTCCAAATCTAAATTTTGTTGAACCCTTTGAAAATGTATATAAAGTCCTAATTTGAGCATCGTACTCAAAACTTAAAACCTAAAACAATAATTTCCTTTGAGATATAAGAAAAAGTACACCTTCAATAAATTGCTTGATGATCAAGTTCTCATGTAAATGACAATTAATAAATCGTTGCATCCTCTTTTGAAGAGAAACATCTTTTCTCTTATTATAATATGTATATTCAAATATGAACTATTTGTTTAAAAAAGCAAAATATTATGTTTTTCTTTATATTTATTTTCTCTATATGGTTTTGTATCAAAATATGCAACGATATTAACCATGTGTTTTCTTTTATTTCTTTACACCTACGATCCATTTTTATGTAATGAAGTTCTTTCAATGTTGTTGATGCAGTTATATATTAATAACCGAATACAGATCAATTCGAAAATGTTATTTTCTTTGGGTTGTTAAGATGTTGCTTGTATATGCGTGCGCTCATGCATGGATTGATTACATAAAAATGGACATATAACATGCATATACTTTGTACATGTAGATGTATAATAATGAAGATTATCTCATTTTAGAAGCATGCATAATAAGATCATCTCATTTGCAAACATTTATATTTACTATTAACTATTATAAACTAAAAGAGATAAGAAGCCATTATAAAAGAGAAGGAAATGTTATTCACATTGATATCAGTTACATAAAGATTGAATGATTCAATTACATTACATTGGCTCCTTTATATATAGGCCTGGGAGCATAAGATCAAACATATCTCACGATGTGAGACTAAATAGAAAAAAACAAAGCATATTCACTTTTATATTTACATATATTATGACACTCCCCCTTGAATATGCGCCTTCAAAATCTTAGATGCTCATATGGTTGCTAGAAATTGTTTCTTTTGAAACATCCATGACAATTGATCCCCCTCATTATTATCTTGCTTTCATACATCCATTTAGTCGTTATGAATATTGTCTGTTGCCTCATTAAAAACCTCTGTAAGGAAAACCCAATGGGAAAAACCTTGAAAGAGGAAAAGAGTGCAACTTGTGAAATCATAGATATCATACTAAAAATGATATTCATTTTAAGAGTTTGATACTTCGGGATCAAAATAATGCCTCATTAAACCCTTACTAAAAAACCCAATGGGTAAAATCTTAGTGAAGGAAAAAGAGTACAATGACATGTTTTATTTTGTTATTTCTTTAAATGAAGCTTGATACTTCTGGATCAAACTAATGCCTCATTAAAACCTTACTAAGTAAAACCCTATGGGAAAAATCTTAGTGAAGGAAAAAGAGTACAATATAGTATGTCATATTTCAATAATTTACTGCATCAAATAGAGTTTGATACTTCTGGATCAATTTAATACTTCATTAAAAACCTTAGTCAAGGATAAAAATATAATTTAACTTAAATAACATATTTGAGATGTTATTTCTTGAAAAGACGTTTGATTCTTCTAGATCAAGATAATGCCTAACAAAACTTTAATAAGAAAATCCCAGTGGGAAAAATCTTAAAAAAGGAAAAAGAGTACATTATAGCTTATTTCAAATGTTATTGGGGAGTTGATACATCTGGATCAAAATAATGCCTCGTTAAAACCTTACTAATAAAAACCGAATGGGAAAAATCTTAGTTAAGGAAAAAGAGTGCATTATAAAATACTTAATGGATGCTCCTCTTGATTTAAAATTTTCCTCTGAATTCATATTCATCTTTCGGTAACTCAAATTGGTTATAGATACTCCTGGATCCATAAATATGAATCTCATTAATAATACAATTTATTAATAGTTTCCTCCAAAACAATCAAATTTTCCAAGATTGTTTCTTCCAAATATGATTTGCATTTTATGCATTTTGTTTGCTACCTTTATGAAAAACACATCATGTGCTTTCATTCTTGTGCTTCAAATCAATTTTTCATATTGCAACTACATCTTTTTTGAATATTAAAAGTTTTTTTCCAACGACACTTAAAAGCAGGAAGTAATCTACTCATCTTGAAGTGCATCAAGACTTTCATTACAACAATACTTAGAAGAAGGTTGTAATCAACATTCTATTCTTTATAATCATCATAGTTATTTAAATTCTTCAGGAACTTATATATTTTTAATAATTTTTGCATATCGCAACTATCACTTCAATGGATGTTAAGAGTTTCAATACAACAATACTTAAAAACAGATTGAAATCTACTCTCCTTGTTCTTTGCATTCTATATAACAATGAAAGTTATTTATATTCTTCAGGAATTTGTATACTTTCATTATTTAATATGATTTAAACCATATTTATACCTTCGGGGTATATTAAGCATTTCAAGTACTTTTGGTACTTTGCGGACTACATGTCCATATTTCTCTATTAGTAAAGGATTCATGATGGCCAGTTATGTTTTCCCTTAATTCAAGATTTATAATCTATTTATAAACACAAGCACTTTATTATTTACAAATTTATCATCGATGATTATTTATTGTCGGTTCTATACATGATTTATTGATATCTCTTTAATTATCATGTTTTAGGTACCTAACCCTCTTCTAGGGTTATTTGACAATCATGTCATGGATCTCTTCCAAAGCACCCTTAAGTGTTTCTTCAAGAACACTCACTTCCTTTATTTGGCATCTTTATTACTTACTCCAAAAATATTTTGAACTGACTTTTGAACCATATTTCAGATGTGGTTTACAAATTTTGATCCTTTAGGGATTCAAATCTATATTGGAGAAAGTCTACTAGGGATAATATCAATAATATTTTGCATCGTTGTATATTTTAACAAATATTTAACACTAATGATCAAAATGAACTTGTATCCCTTTATCCTCCCCCTTAATAATGATAATTGTCACATTAAATTATAATCCTCTTTGGATTCTCATTTTGATCCATTATCGCATTGCTACTAGCAAATACAATATATGTATATCACTTATAGGAGGATGATCCTTTTATTAGTTAATAAGATGCATTCAATTGATATTGCTTATTAGAGTTTGTTCTCATTCATTGATCTAGAGAATTGGAGGAATTTACTTATTGTATAGATCATTTGAATACATACACGACTTCAGGTCATTCAACATTTCTATTGATTGAATTTTAAATCACTAGATAATATTCATACATAATCTATATGATGAGCTCATAACAAACTTCAAGTTGTTGGCTAAATATTTACATATATGGATATATACATGCGTCCACGTATTGCATATATATCATAAATTTGCATATTCTTTCTCTTTTGAATTAGTGATTTTTAGAACAAAATATTGCAAGGATTCAAACTATTAATTTCTATATATAGATCAATGTCAATGTGAATCCATCAAAACCGCATGATAATGTTCAAAACATATGGTTGGAACCATATCGAACTTCTGGTTCGAACAAAATATACACACAACTTAAAATTGTTAAGTTTCATTCCTTAATTATATCCCAAATATTAAAATTCTATGCATTTATTTGGTTTAATAAAATTACCAAATATATAAACAAATCTCTTCTAGAGATATGTTATCATTTTCAAATTTACAAATCTCTTCTAGAGATATTTCAGTATCACCACGTCTGGAGTGAACTTATCTCTTCTATATATATATGCATAATGGGAATGTCATATCAATATACAATATTTCTTTTATATAAATTACATAATTACAACTTTTACAGTGGTATAAAATATCTCTGCTGGAGATTTTTGTTGTAACTGCTTTTGAAATGGCATATCAAACTTTAAATACGATAACAAAATTAGATTCACCAAATGAAAGTAAGATGCAAGAGATAAAACCAATACTTCTGGAGTGTAATATTGGCATACAATATTCCTTTTTTTTGAAAAATTATTGTTATTGCTTCAAAAAATTTATATGGTTATTCCTTCAGGGAATATAGTATTTCCTTTTAAGTAATTGCAATGTAACAAAAATAAAATTCTTATAACATCTCTTCTAGGATGTTAGATTTTGCAATATAAATATAAATAAATCTTTAAAACATCTTTTCAAGAGATTAATACACACATACATCCAATGATGTTTGAAATATCATATAACATAATATTTTTAGGATATTTGGTTAATATAATGTAAATGTGAAGATATAAGGTAAGGTATAACTCATTTGGAGATTTTTTTAATCTCTTGAATGCAGTATCATTATCTCATATGATAATATATTATTTTCCTTTAACTTCTTTAAGAAGTACAACCTTGTCATTTTACACAATTTCAATAGAGCTTCGGGCTTCCGATTCATGAACTTCAAGTTCACTAATTTATTATGAACTTCGACAAATTTTGTGTAAACTTCTCCTTTTTTTGTACGACATTGTTACAAAATAAAAACCTATTCTTATTTCAAGACTTGTACATTTTGACAAATTAAAAAAAATACTGAAAAGAATTCAGCTTGTAAAGTTTATGAGAAAATCTTTTCATAATTCAAGACTTCAGATCTTAGACTTTGAGTTATACAACTTCTGGTTGAAAAAAAAAATCTTTGCACAACTTCAGGTTGTTGTTCAAACTTATTTCTTCCGTTACAACAGACATTACTTATCAAAATAAATACATCAAATAGTAAATCATACGTCTATTCTTATTCCAAACACAAACATACGTCATTTAATTTACAATAATCAATGCATTTAATGCATTTATCATAATAAATAATTTAATTTATTACCATAACACTTGCAATTAATTCAATAATGATAAAAATAACTACAATTAACCTTTACGTGGTATACAATATAACTACTGTCACAGCCAAATAATTTAATTATAAATATATGAACCAATTGAACAAACAGTACTTAAAGTAACACAATTTCATCTAAAATCTAGGTTCAATATTACTCAATAATAATATTAAAATGAATATCTTAAAGTGAAACTTTATTTCCCAATAATCAGAATTTCTAAATAAACAAAATTATCATCTCAGATTTATCCATATCATTCATAATCACAAATAACTATACATCTCATATCCAAATTATTATTATTTTCATAAGAAAACAAACTTCATAATTCTTTACCAAGTATATCAAAATAAACACGTAAATCTTCAAATCAACACAAGTTATTTCAGAAATTTAGGGAATTAAGATTATTTCAGATCTATTATATTTGATCTATTATATTTTACCTTTTGAAAGGCGATTGGATGCATGGAAGAAGGAAAAAAAATTAGGAAATAAACTTCCTATTAGAATACCTTATTTTTAATTAAAAAGAAAGATAGTAGGAGAGTAGATATGTTTCTATATATTTATTTGGTTTAGTAAAAGCACCAAATATATCAACAAATCTCTTCTGGAGATTTTTTTTTAAATATATTATTATCACTACTTCTGGAATGAACAAGTTTTTTTATACATTTATTTGGTTTAGTAGTTAATACCAATGACAAACACTTTTAGAACTTTAGGTTCCAATTTTACTTTAAATAAAGTCTTTGTTTAGTACTTTAGATCCTAAATGGTACAACTTGATTTTCATTATCAAACTTCAGGTTTGATTGTAGTTGGAATTTACCATAGCTTTTCTACTAATTCAAAGCTTCACATGTCAAATTTATATATTTGAGTTTTTATATATAATCCCTTTTTTTGGAATGCAAACTTATATGCATAATTTTTATTTAAGAACTTCAGGTCTCCAATAGTATTTACCATATTTGTAATGTTATTCCAACATTTTGTTTTTATGTTATGTCTTCTGGACATACTAATATCTTCTTCCGGAATTGCTCGTTTTTTTAAGGCTTTATTTCAGCTTATGAAAACTTTAATCTTTCTCCGTCGCATATATGAATTTCAGGTTCCTATTCCTTTATATAAACTTAATACGATATTCTAGATACGTATTATCCTTATATTTGTTTCTCTAAGAAACAATGAAATATTTCTTCTGGAAATATAAATCATGTGCCAAAATCATTTCTACAGTTCTCATTCAAACTAAAATCCAAAAAAAAAAATTTCTAAATGAAAACCTTTTTATTGTAAACCAAATAATGGAATGAGATCTAAAAGTTTAGATCTGTAATAAAATGAGATCTAAAATGATAAGATTAATAGAGCAAGATCTATGAGATTATATATATATATAATGAAATCTGAAAAATTAGATCTACAACAAAATGAGATCTAAAATGCATGGACTAAAATAAAATAAAATATGCAAATAGATTCAGATCTGAATAATTAGATCAATAATAAAATGAGATCTAAAAGAAATAAAATCAATAGAATGAGATCAGAAAGATTTGAGTAATTAGATCAGAAAAAAAGCAAAAAAAAAAATAGATCTGAAATATAATAACTAACAAAATAAAAATGAGATCTCAAAGTTTAGATCTATATAAGATCTAAAATTATAACATTAGTATAATAAAATAAAAAGATAAGACAATAGATTTAGATTTGAAGAAGTAGATCTAGAATGAAATGAGATATAAAAAAATGATATGGAAGATTAGATCAATCAAATTAGAAAAATGACTTACCGCTTTGAGATCTATAATTGAATTTGGAAATGAATGGATCTGATTTCATAGATTATCACAATTGTAGAGTTTTTTTGTAGAGATCGTGCTGATAACGTATTATAAACTAAAAGAGATAAGAAGCCATTAGAAAAGAGGAGGAAATGTTATTCACACTGATATCAGTTACATAAAGATTGAATGATTCAATTACAATACATAGGCTCCTTTGTATATAGGCCTGGGAGCATGAGATCGAACATATCCCACGATGTGGGACTAAATAGAAAAACATAAAGCATATTCACCTTTATATTTACATATATTATAACATTAACATAGTTTTTTCTTTTATTTTGATACCTTTATAAACCATTTCAAACAATGAAGGTTTATCGGTGTTAACGCTTAAAATCTGAACGCTAACACCCCAGTGTGTGAAGCGTGAATGTGAAAGCACCACTCGATGGTTCGGGAACAGAATATCGGCTAAAACAACAGAAAATACAGTAAGAGACAGCGAGTTTATAGTGGTTCGACTTAAGGAGTAGCCTACGTCCACTTTAAGTATCTTTATTACTGATCTTGTTACAAAACGATACAATGCTCTTCAAGTACAAATCTCTTTAGTTACAAAACACTCTGAACAAGTAGTTTAAGCTTCGATGTAGATGAAAGTCTCCGAATCCATGTCGGACATGTCAAAGTCTTTCAAAGTAGCTTGTAGTGTTCTTTGAAACTTCAAGTATAGAGTCGGTTTAGAAACTGGCAGAGTATCAGTGCTTGAATAGATTGTCCAAAAAGTCCTTTGAAAGTCGGAGATGGCAATGTATTTATAGAGAATTCTGGGCAGGAATTATTGCCAAGTCCTAAGTCGTGGCCGACTTAGGATAAGTCGTGGCCGACCTATCGAGCCAAGTCCACGGTTTAGTAGAGGTAAGCTTATCTACCTGAGTTCATGTCATAAGTCCTAAGTCGCGAATGAGTTAAAAAGATGCGGCATAAGTATCACGGCATTGGATTTTAACTCAGTAGCTTTAGGTCGTGGACGACTCAAGTTAGGTCGTGGGTCGTGGCTTAACTGGTAAGCTCGTTTATTTCAGATAATAACACAAGTCCTGAATCGTGTACGAGTTAAGAGGCCACTGTGTTAAATAATGAAGCAGCACTTCATTTGCTTAAGTCGCTCACGACACATGCTAGGTCGTAAGCCGCGGATAGCTTTAAGTCGCTAACTCATTTCCTTCTTAAGTCGCGCCATCTCTTGAATCGTTAAGTCATCCTGTCCTTGAGTCGTGGATTTCCTTAAGCCGTAGAAACCTTAAGTCGTGGAGGCCTTAAGTCGAGAACCATCCCTTCTCTTTTAAGCCGTTAAGTCATAGACTTCTCTATGTCGTAGGTCGCCAAGTCTTTTAACTCGTTAAGCCGTTCAATGCTTAAGTCGTAGGTCGTCCACTTCCTAAAGTTGTTGACTCCTTTAAGTCGACCAATCCTTGACTCGTTAAGTCGCGTAACCTGCTTGAGTCGTGCAGTTCTTGAGTCGTTAGGTCATAGAGAAAGCGGAGTTAACATTTGCCCCTCGAAGTACACGCCTAAGTCGTAGGTCGTGTGCTTCGACTTATCTTAACTCGCGCGTGCCGGTTCAAGTTCCACTGCTCCGAGATATAAAAGTCCTGAGTCGTTCCCCTTGCTTCCTCCTTCTCATTACTTAACTTCTAAACCGCATCTGCCATTAACGCATCTCCAAGCTTTCGAAGGCGATTTCGACTCGATTTACTCTCAACCATCTCTAGCTTCACACTGCGTAAGCAATTTTCCCCCGTTTTCCAATCGTCGAACATCATCAATCTACGAGCCCCGTTCTTCGTCTTCGATTCACCCCTTTAGCCATGCGAGTATTGTTGCATTGGTCATCAATGGACTCAAAGATGTTTGATTTGACTTAAGACGACTCACGATTTGCGGCGATTCAGTGGTGTGGTAGAACTAGGGTTGCTGTTGATCGAGAGGTTATTGGGTTAACGGGTTAAGTGTTAGAAGGTTAACGGGTTAGGTGTTAGATGGGAAGGTAAGTTGGCCAAATAGAGTGGGATATTGCCTTGGGTACGATCTAGCAATTTTATGCGGCCAAGTGATCTCTGTGATTTGACTATGAACCGACCTAGCAACCTTTACGACTTAAGCCCTGAGTCGTGGCCGAGCTAGGACTTGGAGAATTTCTCACTACTTTGAACTGAAGCTTTTCTTCTGTTCCACGGCTTACGACTCAAAGCACTGTCGACTTAAAACATCAACGACCCAAAGTTGAAGCGACCTAACCTGACTCGTCTCATAATCCTTAGGTCGTGGACGAGTTAGCCAGAGAACCAACGACTTAACTTAACCCGTAGGAAAAATTCTTAAGTCATCAGCGAGTTAGCACTTAAGTCGTCGCCGAGTTAGCACTTGCACTTTTCAATTTTGCTTGAACCTTGAACTGTTAAACTTTGAACTGTTAAACTTTGCTGCATTCTTTCACAGATCACTTTAACTTGCAGGCTAACAATCTGTTCAATACATCATTTACAGAAAATTGGGACGAATATACTGCCACTGACTGCCCACATCAAATGGCAGATTAGTTAACAACAGATAATCAACTTAAACAGATTGTGTGAACGAAGTGCTTTTAAATCATCAAATTCAAGTAAAGTATTAAAGCAACATTGAAATAGTCAACTGAAACTGACCAGTTTGCACTAATACTATACCTGAACTTTAAATTAACAAGTCCTGAAATTTGGTAATCGATCAATTTTCGACTAGTCTAATTCCAGTTATATTTACTTGTTATTTTTATTAGTTCTGCACAACACTTCACACTTTTAGGAAACGTGCACCTTCACATTTGAATATCCAGTTGCTTATGTAGAATGGCCTCACGTCAAGAAGAAGTAACGGAACAAACTGGAGAGGCTCTTCCAATAGCTGCTCCACTGACCACTCCACCGGAAAGAATCTCAACTTCCTTGAACCAACGGACGTTTAACCTATTGCGCGCCCAATTTGGCATCGTTGAAACGGATGCTATATTGCCTGGGCCAAGTGATTTTGCTGATAGACCTCCCCGTGGTTTCGTTGCTGTCAATCGCCAAATGTGCTTGTGCGGTGCTATTCCTCCCTTCAATGACTTTCTTCAACAGTTTCTACTTCGATTGACCATCTCTTCGTTTCAACTACACCCCAATGGTTATGCCATTCTGATGGGGTTGTGCGTTTTATTCATGAGAACTCTGGATCGACTGCCGAGTTTCGAAGAAATTTGTTACTTATATTCCTTCACAAAGACTAAAGATCATCCCTCCATTGTTGTCATAAGAAGCGCTAGGAATCGCAAACTCGTTACTGATCTTTCTGAAAGCGTTCATGGCTTCTTAAATCAGTTTTTCTTTGTTCGCTGCCCCACAGGGTTTTACACCATCTGGAGAGTAGGAAGTAAGATTACCTGCTTCTATTTTCCATTCCTGAGCTTTTCGAGATCTGAGTTGCTAATTGCTAATTTCACTCTTTCCTTTTTCAGCACTTCCTCCCCCCCTCTAGAGATCCAGGCCATAAGCAAGTTTTTGAGAGATTGAATGTTGTGACCGCTGAGGAGAGAAGTATAAAGTTCTTGTTGAGGGATGAACTTCTGCATCAGTATGGACTTTTACACACTTCTCGCTCTACACACCCTCATGAGGTCCCAAACTCCCCGGCTAGAGCATTAGATGCCCCAGTTTCTACTGACGCACCCATACCAAAAGGACCTACTTCTGAGGCTTCTCTAGTGAAGTGCTCTACTTCTATTGATGTTGCGGGGTCATCTGACAAATTTGCACTTGCCCCGGTCACTGAAGAAGAAGAGCCTCAGGGATCTCCCCAACATTCAAAGAAGTCCGGTGACGAAGAAGCCGGGAAAACAAGCCCTGTCAAACAGAGCGGGGACGACACTTTCGAAGGGTTGAGCGACCTGTTTGTCACTTCACAGGAGCTTTTTAAAGACGACCCCGTTACTACTAGGGTTGCTTCTTCAGTAGTTGAAGCGACTTCTACTTTGCAACAAACTCCGTCGACTCAAGAGTTGACGTTAACTACTACCCCCACGATTCCTCCTCGATCGAAGAGTGGTTCGTAGTTTGACGCGCGTAGTTTGCACATTACACACACTTAGAATTTTTCGACGCTTTCATGCACTTAGCCCTTTGTACTTTGAAGATTCTAAAGTTACGCTTCTTTTTCGATTTCAGGTTCTCCAATGGGGCGAAGTGGTTCATATTACGACGACTTCAAGCAATACGGAAAGCGTGGTCAGTATGACTATGGGCGCTATCTTCCCACTTATAGGGAAACCGATGAAGAGAGGGCTGCTCGAAAGGCTCGAGAGAGACGTTCTTATGAAGAATGCTATGGAAGACAGGATGAATGGTACGATTCTTCCCATAGAGAGGGTGATTCCCATAAACGTAAATCTCATGATGACAGAGGGAAGGGCCATATGGCTGATGACCCAAGCAAACGGGCTAAAGTTAGTGAGCAATCAATGCCTGCAATTTCTGAGAAGGCCACTGCTCCCATTACTTCTCAATCTCCTGCCCCTTCTCGTACCGATATCCAGACAATCATCAATAGGCCTTCATATCAAGTTGGGCCAGGTCCAGCTACTCTCCAAAGACGGTTTCCACAATGGTGCTTGAAGGGGGTTCGCTTTGATCTCGACTTAGTTCCAACTGACAAGCCTGCCATGTTACGAAATCTTGATGCCGTCAGACTTGATATTGAAAGAATGTCGAGCTGGAAAAAACTTGTTGACGAACTCCAGAAGGTGAACCGTGCGAACCTTGAAGCTATGTTAACCATGGAGAATGATAAATCTGAATGGCAGAAAATTATCAATGAACATGATGCAGAAATGAGGAGCATCACTGCCTACAACGAAAAACTTGAAGCAGATGTTGAGAAGCTAAAAGAAGAGCTCGCCACTTCTTCCACTTCCTACACTCAAAAGGAAGAAATGCTTCAGAAACAAGTGAGAGATGCTCATGCCGGCCAAAGAGATGCCGAAGACAGGCTCGATGTGCAAAAAAGAATCAGTGAGGGCTATATTGCCGATATTGCAGAGCTTCGGAAGAAAACCAGCTCCCAAGAGGCGGAGATCCAAATGCTAAAGCTTCAACTCTCCAAAGCTGAAAGAGAGCGTGATGAGGCCGTTGTCGGTAAAATTGCAGCTGAAGAATCTAATGAGGCAACGAAGGCCATCATCAGCTCTACATTATTTGACTTCTATCTGCATAGCGTCTTGGGGCGCGGTAGCCTCGCCTTTCTCAGCCCCAAATATGAAATTACTCTGGCTGAAGTGTGGGAGGCCGCACTTGACATGCTTGGTGCTAAAGGTGCTGGCTATGTCGAATCAGAGCTTGAAGAACATTATCTAGATGATGGAGCTCGTGCAGCCCTTGTTAGAGGAAAAGAGCAGCTTGCTAGGAAGCGTGCTGGGACGATGAGAGAGGAGCATCTAGAAGGAGAAGCACCATTGATTGCCCCTGTCCCTCCTTCAATTTCGGCTGACGTTGATATCACAGGTTCTAGTTCCCATTCTCCACCTCTTACCAAAGCTACCACAGAAGGTGCAACCGCCCACAATGGAGATGAAAGCCAAGAGAGCAGTGAAGCACAGGGTTTTGAAGTCGACGTAGCAAAGCCTACTTCGCCAGGTAACCTTAATGCTAATTTTGCTCAAGTAGACTGCTCATTTGCTTTATATGAGTTTAATGAGCTTCTTGACTACTTCATGAATTTAAAAGCGCCATTATCTCCTCTCTTCACTGATTTTAACTTCTTTTCTTCTGTAGAGAAAGTGCCGAGCATTGTTCAGACTCCCCCTCCTTCAGTTATTCCTCCCCAGCCTCTTCAAGTTACTCCTCCTTCTGTCTCTCAACCAGGGTCGCAGGAGGAGCAAATAGAAGCTCTTCGAGACTTGGACGATCCTAATGCTTCACAGGAGCATGGGGGAGAAGGACTTGAAGAAGGCGAGAAGACCCCGGAACCATTTGGTTTCGATGATATGCCACTAACTACACTTTTCTCTCCAGGGAGTGGGTCTTCTTCAAAGAAGAGAGGGAAACATGGAGTCTCTAAGAAGAAAAAAGAGGCTTCTGCTAGCGAACAGCAAGCAGGGCAAGGACCTATAGTACCACTTTCTCCTTCCTCTCCTACCACTCGTCCCAAAAAATTAGTTATCCGGCCAAGCGAGACCTCGAAGGGTGGTAGGAAGAAGAGGTGATGGGACTGGTCTATATGCTCTTGATTTTGCTTTTGGCTTTTCGTTTGTATTGACCGGGTGTTGTGCGGGTACCGACCCCCGCTTTTCTTTTATTTTGAAACATGTACCTGTACAAAATTTTGATAGTATTGAACAAAATGATTCTTTTTGTTTGTACAAACTTTTTTCTGTATTTGAGAATGCATTTACTCTTCGGTTTTGTACAAGTTTCTTTATATGATATTGCAGTGGGCTTGTGGTATGTTGGTCGAGCGTTGCTTTTACCAATGTAGCTATACCATGTTGCCCCCATACCATAAGCTCGTTGTAATATTTTCAACTTCGAGGGGACTTGTACTCCTTTTTCCTGGAGAATAATTATTCCATACTTAGAGGAATATTATTCTGCTCAAAATAAAGTACACCTCGTTTCATATGAGTTCTCACGCCCCACCCTTCGGAAACATCACTTTTTTCTTTTGCATATATATATATATATATATATATATATATATATATATTTACAAAGTGAATTCTCCTATGTAGTAGAGCGGGTCTCCGAAGAACACTTTAGTCTTTCGAGGAAGAGCCTTCTTAAAATAGATGAACCAATCTTCCTTTGAGAGCTAAAATGTAGCTTTAAAGAGGACTTTTTTTTTATATTGCGCCTTGGTGGTGGGCTTTTTGATTTTTGTTTTGCATTTCTGATGAAATGCTTCTTTGGAAAGTTGTACCTCCGAGAAGGGATTTTTCACGTTTCAACACTTGGAAGTTTTATTTCAATCTCGGTGAAACGTGTGCCTCCAAAGAGTTGTGCCTCCGAAGAGGGCTTTCCACGTTTCAACACTTGGAAGTTTTATTTCGATCTCGGTGAAACGTGTGCCTCCGAAGAGGACTTTTTATCATTTCAGCTTCTGGTGAAGTGGACCTCCGAAGAGCGACTCTTACACTTCAACTCCTGGTGAAATGGGCCTTCGAAGAGGGCATTTCACGTTTCAGCACTTGGAAGTTTTATTTCAATCTCGGTGAAGCATGTGCCTCCGAAGAGGTCTTTTTATCATTTCAACTCCTAGTGAAGTGGACCTCCGAAGAGTGACTCTTACACTTCAGCTCCTGGTGAAATGGGCCTCCGAAGAGGGCTTTTCACGTTTCAACACTTGGAAGTTTTATTTCAATCTCGGTGAAACGTGTGCCTCTGAGTGGGGCTTCTGCCTGGGAGTTACTTCCTCATGGTTGGATGGATTCACGGGGCGGACGCGAGTTACTTGGACGTTCGTTGTGCAAACTGCCTCAACTAGTGAACAAGTGCCTTGCCCCCCATAGGGAAGAAGGTGCCTCCGATCGTCTTATGGATTCCCGGGGCGAGCACAAGTTACTTGGACGTTCGTTGCACAAACTGTCTCAGCTAGTGAACAAGCGCCTTGCCTTCCCATTGGGAAGGTGCCTCCGGTCGTCTCACCTGTAGAGGAAGAAAACTCTCATTTTCTGGCTTGAGCCGTCAGGGGTCTTTATCCTCCGAAGAGTTGTGCCTCCGAAGAGGGCTTTTCCACGTTTCAACACTTGGAAGTTTTATTTCAATCTCGGTGAAACGTGGGCCTCTAAAGAGGTATTTTGTTGTTGCTGGTCTGCTTGCCCATATCTTTTTGCTGGTTGTCCATATTAGCAATCCCTTGGTACCATCTTTAAGCACGCATCATCTTCTTTTGCTAGCGGGTGGATTTATCCAAAGTAATGCACTCCAGCGGTTTCACTAATTGTTTGCTTAGAGTGCTTCTTATATAGGATCCGACCCTGGAATTTTTGTTGCTTAAAACTTGCTTTTGAGTGATGCCAAGGATTGTTTGGTATTGCGATGGGTAAGCTTGATTTTAATTGCCTGCAAATTTAAATTGACATTTTTAGCAATACATTCAGAGTACTTTACATATCGAAATAAAATAAGCGACTTGTAATAGTAAAGAACACAAGATTTATAGTGGTTCGGCCAAAAGCTGGGCCTACATCCACTTTATAGTTCTCATTATTCACTTGCACTGGTTTTACAATGGCTTTCAATACAAGAATCACACATTCATAATTCTTTTACAATATTTCAGTAAAGCTTTTAAGTAAAATATGGACACAAGTGGTTGCTGTTCCAGGCTCTTGGGATTGGATCTCCTTCGACAGTTGTGAGTTTGAATGCGCCATCAAGAAGTTTGCTGCCTATGACATATGGCCCTTCCTAGTTTTGCCCAAACACTCCTGTTGCTGTCATAATTCTTTTCAAGACTAAATCCCCAACTTCAAAGCTGCGCTGGCGAACTTTAGAATTGAAGTGCCTGGCTATTCTTTGCTGATGGGCTACAACTCTTAGCTTAGCCTCTTCTCTTCTTTCATCAAGGAGGTCAAGCGCTTCAAGTTGTAGTTTTTCATTCTTGGCTTGATTGAAATGGATCTTTCTGTGTGAGGGAACTTTTACTTCCACCGGAATCATTGCCTCTGATCCGTATGCCAATGAAAATGGAGTGTGCCCAGTTGCAGTTTTATGAGTATTTCTGTATGCCCATAGTGCTAGCGGAAGCTTATCGACCCAACCACCTTTTGCTTTTTCCAATTGCTTTTTGATGGTTGACTTGATGATTTTGTTTACTGCTTCCACTTGCCCATTTGCCTGCGGATGAGCCACTGCCGAGTAGCTTTTTCGGATCTTGAATCGTTTGCAAAAATCCTGGAATTCCTCACTTTCAAATTGCGTACCATTGTTTGTGATTATCTTCTGAGGCACACCATACCTGCAAACGATATTTTTAGTCACAAAATTTATCATCTTTTTAGAGGTAATAGTAGCCAATGGTTCAGCTTCAGCCCATTTAGTGAAATAATCAACAGCAACGATACCATATTTAATTCCTGATTTAGCGGTTGGCAAATGCCCAATGAGATCTATTCCCCAGATGGCAAACGGCCATGGACTGACCATTTGTGTTAGTTCAATGGAAGGTGCTCTAGGAATTTTGGCAAATCTCTGGCATTTATCACACTTTCGGGAATAGTCAGCAGCATCTCGATTAATCTCTGGCCAAAAATATCCATAACGGAGAATTTTCTTTGCTAAAGTTTGACCTCCTGTATGATCTCCACACTCTCCTTCGTGTACTTCAGTTAGAATCGTCTTGGCTTCTTCTTTAGTTACACGGCGAAGTAGTGGCATTGAAAATCCCCGTCTGTACAATCGGCCATCCTGGATCACATATCTAGAGGTTTTCCTTAACAGCTTCTGTCGTTCTTTTGAACTTTCTAGCAAAGAACCATTGAGAAAATATTCAAATATTGGAGTCATCCACGATTCTTGCTCTTGGGATACATTCATAATCCAATCAACATCCATTTCATCTGTGCTCGGAGCTGACAAGACTTCGACGGGAACTAACCCCAATAGTTGAGCTTCACCAATACTTGAATACTTTGCGAGAAAATCCGCCTTCATGTTCTCCTCTAGGGGTATATGGCTTATTGAATAATGGTCAAAATCTTCAAGAAGCTCCCAGGCTTTTGACAAATAGGCAGGTAGGTTCCCCCCTTTAGCTTGAAATTCCTTTCTGACTTGGCAGACTATAAGCTGAGAATCACTGAAGATCTGCAATGCCTTGATGTTTAGTTCTTTAGCGATCCTCAAACCAGCGATGAGAGCTTCGTATTCTGCTACATTATTTGTCGAAGGAAATTCTAGTCTCAGTGCATAACACAGTGATCGCCCTTCAGGGGTTTCAAGGACAACCCCCGCTCCAAAACAGTAATCATTCCTTGCGCCATCGACATACAATTTCCATTGGATTGGGACGTTATCAGTGGCTTCTTTCTCACTATCACCTTTATCAGTACATTCTGCGATGAAATCTGCTAAAGCTTGTCCATTGATTGCTCTCCGGGGATGATAAGTGATGTCATACTGGCTGAGTTCAATATTCCATTTCAAAAGACGGCCCGAAGTCTCAGGACGGAACAGGACTTGCTTTATAGGTTGATCAGTGAGGACTTTGATGGGATGAGCTTGGAAATACGACCTTAATTTCCTTGATGCAATCAATAGGCAATAGGCGAGTTTCTCTAGCTTCGAGTAATTCATCTCTGCCCCAGTGAATCTTTTACTGATATAATAAACCGGTCGTTGAATCCTTGCATCTTCCCGAACCAATGCCGCACTGAGAGCGTGAGACGAGATTGCTAAATATATGAAGATATCTTCACCATTGTTAGGCTTTGAAAGTATTGGAGGCACTTCCATATGACGAACCAACTCATCAAATGCTTTCTGACATTCAGGAGTCCAATCAAAGTTTTTTCTTCCTTTTTTCAGAGCATCAAAGAATGGAATGCATTTGTCAGTAGCTTTTGAAATGAACCGACTCAAGATAGCAACTTTTCCATTGAGACTTTGCAATTCCTTCTTCGTTCTAGGAGCTTTGACCTCTCTCAGGGCAGTGATCTGAGCAGGATTAGCTTCAACGCCCCTAGCGCTCACAATGAAACCCAAAAACCTTCCGGACTCCACCCCAAATGAACATTTCAAGGGATTAAGCTTCATTCTGTACTTTCGGAGTACTGCGAACATCTCTGCCAAGTGATCCATGTGGTCCACTGCTTTCTTAGACTTTATTAGCATATCGTCAACATAAACTTCCATTGTCTTGCCGATCTGCGGTTTGAACATGGCATTAACAAGCCTCTGGTATGTTGCCCCCGCATTCTTGAGTCCAAAGGGCATGACCTTGTAGTAGTAGAGACCAACATCTATGATGAAGCTCGTGTCCTCCTGATCCGGCTCATGCATCATGATCTGGTTATATCCGGAGTAAACATCCATAAAAGATAACAATTCATGTCCCGCTGTTCCATCCACCAACTGATCAATTCTGGGCAACGGGAAACAGTCTTTGGGGCAAGCCTTGTTTAGATCTGAAAAGTCAATGCACACTCTCCACTTCCCATTAGCCTTTTTAACCAGAACAGGATTTGAGACCCAATCCGGGTAAACAGATTCTCTGATGAAACCATTCTCCATGAGTCGGTCGACTTCTTCTTTCAATGCCGCTGACCTTTCGGGACCCTGGGTTCTTCTTTTCTGTTTTACTGGTGTGAACTTTGGATCAATGTTCAGAGTGTGTACTGCAATCTCCTGGGATATTCCACACATGTCAGCATGAGTCCAGGCGAATACATCCAGATTTGCCTTCAAAAATGAAATCAGAACATTCTGAACCGTTGTGTTGAGTTGTGAACCCACATTCAGCACCTTGTTTGGATCCTTTGGGTCAACAGGTACCGGCACCGTTACCTCTACCGGTACTACTCTATTCTCCCCTGCACTGGCTTTCCTTGGATCCATCTCTCTTCGTGCGCCACTATTTTCACCAGTGCAGGGTCCACCCTGTAATTGCTACAAGGTTGGTTCTTTGATGCGGACTGGAGCCGCCGCACCTTTTCCCGTTTCTCTTTTTCTTGATTCATGCAACTCTATAAGATAACATTCTCGCCCCACATCTTGGTCTCCTTTAATCACACCAACTCCATTATCTGTGGGGAATTTTATAGTCAAACACCATGGGGCAAGAACAGCTTTGAATGCAGCAAGAGTTGGTCGGCCTAAAAAGGAATTGTAGGCAGAGAATTCTTCAACAATTATAAAGGTTTGCTTTCGAGCCACCTTCCTCGGCCCTTTTCCAAGTTCTACAAACAAATCTATAGTCCCTATCGGTTGTTTGGGTTCACCAGCAAACCCAGCAATCTCAAGTGATGAAGCTTGAACGTCAGCCATTGGGATTTTCATACGATCAAAAGTCTTCTTGAAGAGAATGTTGCATGAAGCTCCGCAATCAACTAGAACTCTTCTCACAGTAGCCGGCCCAAATACCAGCAGATATGACCAAAGGATCTATGGTAGGAGCCTCGACACCCAAAGAATCTCTGGCACTGAATACAATATCATCAGTAGAAATCTTTTGTTGCTTTAAAGGTGCATCATTTTCCAATACAAAAATATTCTCTTCAGCCGGTGCATGCCTCAAGGCCCGGGCATACCTTTCCATCTCGCCCTAGCTTTTGCCTGTTGGGTGAGGACCTCCAGTTATTACATTAATGACAGGTCTTTCCGACTCATGTTCTATAGCCTTCTCACTTGAGCCAGGACGGTGAGTGGGAACTTGTTGCCCTTGAGCCGATGAAGCTGGGCCGTTTCTATTCCTTTTCACATACTGTTGGAGGTTGTTCTCTTTCAATAGTTGTTCAATTACCTCTTTCAAGTGACGGCATTCGTTAGTGTCATGGCCGGGTTGGTTGTGGAATCGGCAGAACCTTCCACTTTTCTCCATCTTACTTCCAACCCTCAGTTTGGGTGGTGTCGGATAGTTGACATCATCCTTGGTCGTGAAGAAGATGTTTTCAGGGGTATGAGTCAAAGGTGTGAAGTTGAAAGGATGGCCTTTCTTAGCATCTCCCTGTTTCTTTCCACCATCATTTCCCCTTTTCTGAGTGTTAGGTTCTTTCTTGTTTGAAGCAGCATCATTGTTCCCGGCTTCTGCTGATACCACCTTAGTCGGTGCTTGGAGGCTCTCCAAGCACATGAATTCATCCGCTTTCTTGTAGAATTTGTCAAGCGAGTTTGGTTCTTTCATTTTCAACCATTTTCCAAATTCGCTTGATTTATCAATTGCCCTCATCAAGTAGGTTAGAACCATGCGTGGCTCAGCATTATCTACCTCAGCTAATGCTATGTTAAAACGATTCAAAAATGATCTAATGGATTCTCCCGGATTTTGCTCTAGACTAGACAGCGACATTATATCCTTTGCTTTCGAAGCATACAATCGAAATTGCTCCTTGAATTTCCTAGTCAAATCGGAGAACTGATCAATGGACCTGACCGGCAGCTTCGTAAACCACAATAGAGCCACACCTTCCAGATATACCGGGAAATATCGACATTTGATTGCATCAGACGCTCTGGCGCCCGTCATATGCCAATCGTATTTATACAGAAACTCATTGGGATCACTCGTCCCCTTGTAAGCTGGAATAGTAGGGGGAACGAATTTCCTTAGGAACTCTGCCTTCAAGATTTTTTCAGTAAATGGAGTTTTGCTTGGAGCAAAACCCCATTCTTTCTCATCTTCATCTCTTCGCATGCTTTCCTTCATAATCTGACGAACCATGCCTGAGAAATACTCTTCATCATTTAGAGGCTCTGGAGGGCAAACATCAGCCATTCTTTCTGAATTCTGTCTTGACAACTGTTCATGGAGGGTCGGCTGCGGTCCTGATCCTCCAGCCTGAGGGGGTGTCTTCTCCACAGGGTCTGCGGCTCTTTGAGAAATGTTCCCTCCTTCAACATCTTGAACTCCCGCATTAGGGTTTCCATCATTACTAACCGGTTGACAGTTAGCCCTAAGTAGATCATTCAACTTACTTAAGATCAGGGCGTTCTGGGCATTCTGAGCCTCCAACTGTGCATTCTGGGCATTCAATTGTTGATTCAACCCCAAAACTACGGCGTCCAATTCTGCTCGCGTAACTCCAACAGTTGGAGCTGCTTGACTTGAAGGAGGAGAGGTAGCGGTATTCTCTTGAACATTGTCGGATCTCACAGAACTTCGTTTTCTCCCAGGCGCCATTATTTCCAATAAACTTCTAGTCTTAAAAGAAATCCTTTCAACAACTATTTGAGAAGCAATGGTGAGAACAACCTGAGTTCAATTCTCAGTGAAAGCACCAAAAATGTTAACGCTTAAAATCTGAACGCTAACACCCCGGTGTGTGAAGCGTGAATGTGAAAGCACCACCCGATGGTTCAGGAACAGAATATCGGCTAAAACAACAGAAAATACAGTAAGAGACAACGAGTTTATAGTGGTTCGGCTTAAGGAGTAGCCTACGTCCACTTTAATTATCTTTATTACTGATCTTGTTACAAAACGATACAATGCTCTTCAAGGACAAATCTCTTTAGTTACAAAACACTCTGAACAAGTATCTTAAGCTTCGATGTAGATGAAAGTCTTCGAATCCATGTCGGACATGTCAAAGTCTTTCAAAGTAGCTTGTAGTGTTCTTTGAAACTTCAAGTATAGAGTCGGTTTAGAAACTGGCAGAGTATCAGCGCTTGAATAGATTGTCCAAAAAGTCCTTTGAAAGTTGGAGATGGCAATGTATTTATAGAGAATTCTGAGCAGGAATTATTGCCAAGTCCTAAGCCGTGGCCGACTTAGGATAAGTCGTGGCCGACCTATCGAGCCAAGTCCACGGTTTAGTAGAGGTAAGCTTATCTACCTGAGTTCATGTCATAAGTCCTAAGTCGCGAATGAGTTAAAAATGCGGCATAAGTATCACGGCATTGGATTTTAACTCAGTAGCTTTAGGTCGTGGACGACTCAAGTTAGGTCGTGGGTCGTGGCTTAACTGGTAAGCTCGTTTATTTCAGATAATAACACAAGTCCTGAATCGTGTACGAGTTAAGAGGCCACTGTGTTAAATAATGAAGCAGCACTTCATTTGCTTAAGTCGCTCACGACACATGCTAGGTCGTAAGTCGCGGATAGCTTTAAGTCGCTAACTCATTTCCTTCTTAAGTCACGCCATCTCTTGAATCGTTAAGTCATCCTGTCCTTGATTCGTGGACTTCCTTAAGCCGTAGAAACCTTAAGTCGTGGAGGCCTTAAGTCGAAAACCATCCCTTCTCTTTTAAGCCGTTAAGTCGTAGACTTCTCTATGTCGTAGGTCGCCAAGTCTTTTAACTCGTTAAGTCGTTCAATGCTTAAGTCGTAGGTCGTCCACTTCCTAAAGTTGTTGACTCCTTTAAGTCGACTAATCCTTGACTCGTTAAGTCGCGTAACCTGCTTGAGTCGTGCAGTTCTTGAGTCGTTAGGTCATAGAGAAAGCGGAGTTAACAATCGGTACAGTAACGAATTAATAACCAAATATAGATCTATTTGCAAATGTCAAAATATTTGTTGGTTATTAATTTGTTTCTTCTATGTGTACATACTCAATCATGGATTGTGTACATAAATATCAACATACAATGTGCATAAATTTTATTTACGTGGGTGCCTACGATTGTGTGGATGCCACTGATATCAGAAGATTAACTTACTCTAATTTATTCTAGCTCTTATTTTTGAGTTCCTTTAAAGTAACAAAAAAATCATTGAATAAAATTTATAAAACTTAGATATGGCCGAAATATGATTTAGAGGGTTAGGATTGCCTCGTATCAATTTTGTTACAAAACATAGCCTTATTCTATAATGTTTGCACTAAACCCATTATGACTAGAAGTTGATTGTATTTAGCTAAAAATAATTTTCCATGAAAATGCAACTACAATGGAGGAAGCATGTGGATTTCAATCCTATTTTTTAAAAAGTGAGTAGATAATAAATAAAGTTAATGATGTTGAAAGAGAATAGAGTGCTTAATTTAATCGGTGAAAGGTAACTACTTGTTTCTATAATACATGAAGAAATGAAAAGAAAAACGCACAGAGGGGAAAATAATTGGGAGTATACTGTTATGGAATATCTTCTTCCAAAGATAAAGACAGTTGTTACAGAAGAACCACGATTGTTATCAACGTGAATGACAATTATTCCATAATTATCTGCAATGAAAGATAAACAATTGATCTCACTAATGACATTTAAATATCTATTTATCTCAATTATCTTTTTGTGAAAATAAAAAAAAGGGAAGAGTGAAATAGGATAAAAATAAGAGTTGAGTGAAATAATGAAAAGAAAGACCAAAAAAATTACTGTTCAAAGAAAAAAAGTTGATGATCATTAAGTTACCCATATATTATTCTCTTTATTTGGAAAACTAATTGGTTGAATATTTTTTTGGTTGGATACTTATTTGGAAAAAAGGAAAGTCGTGATTTTTTCTGAAATTATACAAAAAGTGAGTAAATTAGGTTAGATTGAAGTTTATATAATATATAGTTTTATCGTACTTTATAGAATTTACTATTTTCCATATATTCGGTAGTTATAATGAAAATTAAAGGTTGCACAATAAAATGAGTGAGTGCATCTTATATCTTGTATGTATGAAAATTAACATTAATTCCTATATTATTATGACTTTTACGATGAATGTATTTTTATGACTTTTATAGTGAATCTAGAAAAGAGATTGAAATGAAACTTATTGCACCAAACCGAATATACAAGTTTTATGGTTGTTCTATTTTGGTATTTATATTTATTGTATATTTATACTTCAGTTTACCTAGAGTGAATTAAATTTAAACACAAATCAAGCTTAAGTATTCTAAGTAACCCCATAATATATTATTATATTAGTGTATTAGTGTTGAATCTGGATAACATAGGATCAAGAGTTGAATTAACAAAAAAACATTAGATAGGATATATCTCCCAAACTACACACACATCTTTTATTATATGTAAATTTATTGTCATTAATATTATAATTTATTTATTATTTATAATTTTTAATATCATTATGTTTACATATTAATATTTATTAAGTGGAAATGTCATAATCTACTTTGAAGCGAAATTCAAACATATATCATGCCTAATAATTGGTGACATAATCGTAGAACATAAGATATTAACAACATTGTTATTAAAAACCTTACAATCTTGTGATTTGGGTCTCGTTTAAGATCGAATCGCTCACTTTGTGATTCAATTCATATTTAAGTTTAACTTTATTAAAACAACAATTTAATAACACCATCCAATTCATACCTGCATATATAATATACTTATTTGAATTAACAATTCTATTTGTAATGTTTTCGGAACAAAATAGTGGAATAAAAGAGAAATGGAGTTCTAGGCTAAAATGTAGAAGTTTAAACTACAAAATCAAAGTCAAAGTGTGTATAATTGTTAAAATAAGAATCTTTATGAATCTACGGTTTACAATTTAAATTCATTTTGATTCAATATTTGAATTTTACGATTTACGATTTAAATTCTATTTTGAAAATCTTGTATAACGATATATACATGAGATCAATGGTTGTGTTAAAAGATTCGAATAGGACTATGACTCATAATCTGCACATATGGATATCTTTATTAATAGCCGGCTTGGAAGCGTAATTTTTTTGTTCGACCGCGAAGTTCCAAAAATATCCTTATATGTGTTTCGTTATTAATAGTTATAATATATTTGCTTTCACAACCTTTTGGTTCGGTGTCGACGTGAAATACCAAAAATGTCTCTCTGTAGGTATTATTAAAATTTTGCATCACTTAACAATTAAGTTTCTTTTATAAATTCAAAATTTTCCCTACAAATATTTAACAAGTCATAATATCACTTAAACATAGAATCTAACAAATAGTGATTTTGCAACATTTTATATTTGTTAATTTCTGACACTTATAAATGTTACAGCCTACCGACAATAAAAAGTATTAGGATACCTGGAAAAGTGTTGGAAAATATAAATAACGATTTTTATAAACTTTCCAACATATCATTTATAATTTACAACACAAAAAAGTGGTAGGACGTAAAGTTGTAAATAACAAACTAAAGATTGGCCTCTTTCTAATCCTGTATATGAAAAATTTCAAACGCTTTCCCCTTCCATTTACCACTATCGGCCGCTTAATTTTCAATTAGATTAGGGTTTCCAACTTCGCGCATTCCATCACCAACGTCGACAACCATTCGTGCATCCTCCAAGCTACTAGACATCTCCAATTCACGGCATCGAGGAGCGTCAAATAAATACCAGTCATCTCCGGT
This sequence comes from Allium cepa, assembly GCA_030765085.1. NCBI lineage: Eukaryota > Viridiplantae > Streptophyta > Magnoliopsida > Asparagales > Amaryllidaceae > Allium > Allium cepa. The sequence continues at coordinate 214,113,615 of CM060934.1, forward strand.
CGAGCGTCAAATTCTTCATTCACGGCATTGAGGAGCGTCGCATTTGAAACTGAAAGATAATTACGTCTAAATCAGAAGCTATCCTGGTCAGTAATCTTTTTTTTTTTTGGCTTGTCTCTGTTGTTAAGATCTTTTTTTGGAATAATCACGTCTAAAGATAATCTTTTTCTTCTTTGATTTTAATTGGAATATTTGATTGCAATTAAGAGTTTATATGTACTAACGTAATCCCCATGATTTAATATATAAAAAATTACACATTGGACTTATCAAATATATAATATGAAATAATACTTAAGATCTTACTTTATAAAATTGTGATCTGAAACAATGTTTTACAGGCTTGTATAATTGTGAAGTTATTAATTTTGAATTCGGCTTGTTAGGCAAAACTAAAACCTTTGTTTTCAGAAATTTGTTTAGCCTACTCGGCTTGTATAATTGTGAACTAAAACCTTTTTTTACCCATAACATACATATTTCAAATTTGTTTAGTCGTCTTTAAATAGCCAAAACATCAGAGAGAAGAGTGGAACTGCTGTTTCAAATCATGGACTGAAACTCATTAGTTGTAAAACTGCAGATATTTAAAGTATTTAAAATTTAAAGTATACAATGAGTACACACTTTATGTTGCTTTTTGAAATGGGGAAGGGTTAGTAGGGTTTAGCTTCTGAAAACCAAAATTGCTCACCTCTTCATATTTATCTTTAGTGGACAAAGCAATTCAAATTATATTTAAAAATCCAGCATTTGATAGTCTATGATGGAACACTTAAACATAAGTCTAAAAATATGATATTTACTTTCAGTTCATGCGCATTTTTTGGTTTCATTAAATTAAATGGTTTTTAATATATCCTGTAGTAAAGAGTCAGATAAGAAAAAAATAATTTATCGGACTTGGTCCACGGTGCAGTACATTGTACACTGCAATAAAAAGAACCCTTAATTGATCTGTGCAATTCATTTTACAAAGCTATCTTCTATTTTATTACTTTAACTGATACAAAAAGAAGCTGTGAAATAAAAGATATAAACGTTAGAAGAGTAAAGCACTACACTGACATGACACCTATTAATTTATAAAAAAAGAAATGAATAGTAGGATAATAAAACGTGATCACAAAGAAAATAAAATGTGATCATAAGCTGAATTATAATGTCTGATATAAAAAAAATACACTGAAAAATCCCATAATCTAAGTTACGTCTCAATGATCTTGACATGAATTCTGGTGTACGTCTCAGCAAGTTAAGTTTGATTGTGGTGTCATAGACAATGGGTTGAATGATAAAATGGTAGTTGAGAATTGTCATAGAAATGTCGTTATATCTGATGATGATGATGATGATGATAATGTAGAGGTTTTGTTGGGTGATACCGTTAATGTACACAGAATAAACGTGCATAGTGACATTAACAAGGAGGAAATGAATGTGTATATGGTCATGAAAAGTTGCCGAGATGATGAAGTGGTAGTGGATGATGACATTAGGATTGTTTTTAGAGATGAAGTTGTGGGTGTTTCATACTGTATTGTCGCCAATGTGCACACAGTTGCTCCTACTGTTTCAAATATACATAGATGTAGCAGTACGTCGGCACAATGGAACTGGGGTAATTTGAATATGCACCGTGATGCATTTAAAGATTTCGGGGCTGATAATGTTGTAAGTGATGAAGGGAAGTGAAGGTTGAAGCAGTAAGAAATGATGGTCAGGGTATGGTCGGTATGTTGTTCAGGGCAGCAAGGTAGTTGATATAGAGGTGAGTTGATGGTTGAAAAAAGGGGTAGTGGCTGATGTAAAGGACTAAAGGAAGGTGGGAAGTGATGTGGTCAGAATGGCAGAAGTTTTGTGATGTTTGCAGTGCACAGGAAGATGCACAGTTGGGTTGAAGGTATACAGTGTAGTGGAGGATTGTAAACGGAATTTGGTGGAGATGAACTGTTTGTGGTGTCTGGAAATGTTGATGGTGAAGTAGTGTTTTGATGTGGCTGTTTGAAATGATAATGAGGAGTAGTGAAGGGGTTGAAGAGGTATGTAAATGTTGTCAGTTTTGAAGTAGTGGAGGTATGGTGGCAAGATGGGATGTTAAGGCACAGTGCACAAGCAATATGGCAGTAGTGGGAAATGGTTGTATGACAGAGGACGTATGAATGGAAGCAATGCAATGTGGTTTGATTGTTTGTATGTTTGATGCAGTGATGGTTTAAGTTGAGGAGGCAACGTGGCAAGGGAAAGTTGATGGTAGTAGAAGTGAATGCTAGAAGGGAAAGTTGCTGATAGAAGGGAAAGTTGATGATAGAAGGTAATGTGGCAAGGCAATGTGGCAAGGGAAAGTTGATGGTTGTATAGAGAAGTGGTTGTGTGTACGTATGACAGTGAGTTGTTTCTGAAGTTTGATGATGGAGGAGGAGGTGAATGGTAATGGAAGTTGGCGGTGTGTAGTGATGATGGTATGTGAAATGTGGATGTATTGGAATTGTTGCAATCTTAATTTATTGACAGTGGATGGTGGAGCATTGTTTGAAGTGCTGGAGTGGGTGGAGAAGTTGGAGTTGCAATGGAAGTTGGAGTTTGTGCTTGTAGTGGATGTTGCAGTGGAAGTTGGCAAGGGGATGGTTATTGGTGGTAAGGTGATAGCAGGCTAGTTCGTGTGGCCGAGGGTGGTCAATGTCAGGAGGATGAAAGGTTGCACTATGTATTATGTTGAAGGGAGAATTGCAAACAGAAAACAAAGCTTAAAACAGTAAATGCAACAGAGAAATGTAATGAGAAAAGAAAAAAAAAGAGAAATGTATTATGTTGAAGGCAGTGTTGTAATGCAACAGAGAAATGTACAATTGAACAGTGAAATGTTAATGAAAATGCCATGAAGCTGCAGACTTGACCTCTTTGAGCATAGGAGAATGCAAGACGATCATGTTGAATATGAAATCTTTACTTTCAGTAGATGTAGATTCTTTTTGTTGTGCAAATGGTACTTGAAGTATTATACTTGGGTATCTGAATGAAAATAAATGTTACAGTCACTGTGATACTTGGCTCAAAATTCTTAGTCATCTATCAAATAATATTGAATTTAGATGAATAACTGATACATCTATTTTTGATTACATTCACCAAATGAATATTGAATTAGATTTTTGATCCACGATGTAATAAATAGAACTAAGAAAGCGAGTGAAAATAAATTACAACACTGAAATACTGCGGTAAGGAGAAGTAATTAACATTTGGACCAGCAACCATAAAAACATTAATTATCAACAGTTGTAATGAAGAAAAGATGTGCTTATTGAATACTATATTATATAACTGCACAATATTCATCATATCATAAAGAATAACCATAAGCTGATCATAATCAACCATCAATGGCTTCAGCCTCTTCGATCATCTGCTCCATCATTGTGTGCTTCTTTATAGTAAGCACTGCAGGTCGTTCAGTCCCTGCAGGAAACAAAAGCAATGACAAGTTAGAAAAAGATTTTGAATATGTTCACTTTTTATTTTTATATATAGCAGCTGAAGTTTCCTATAGGACAAAAAATTTATTGAATTATTTTTCCACTTTTGAATTGCATGCACTAGTGTAAATGAAAAAGAAAAGAAAAATAATAACACAGTGCATGGAACAATATTGAATTATGCTTGTGGATTTGGTTAACACTGGTAGAAAATGTTGTGCGTTTCAGCATTTGCAAATGGTTGTTAGAAATACCGATTTATTACACATACAGCAGACCTTTTCATTTGCACACTGGCCTCATTTGAATTTTAGGATACACAAGGAACCTCTACTCAGGAACTTGCTTGACAGTTTATTGATATATTCCTATGAAAAAAATGTTAAAAGATTTGCATGCGAAAACATATTCAAAATTTATTACACATACAGCAGACCTTTTCATTTGCACACTGGCCTCATTTGAATTTTAGGATACACAAGGAACCTCTACTCAGGAACTTGCTTGACAGTTTATTGATATATTCCTATGAAAAAAATGTTAAAAGATTTGCATGCGAAAAAAATGTTAAAAAATGTTAAAAGATTTGGGAATGAAGGTAAAAAGCATTCATGCATGCGAAAACGATTGCATGTTATTTTAGAAAGAGAACGCTAACATAGTAGAATGTCCTCATTGTCATACACCAAGGTTTAAAGATGAGGTAAATGCGTTATGTATAAAAAAAAATGACAAGCCAACCGAGGAAAGTTCTAAGACATTTTCCTATAATTCCAAGGTTGATAGATTGTACACTATACCGTGGATAGCTCGTAAAATGCAGTGGCATAAGCATGCTGATTCTTTTTAGAATTTCATGCGCCATCCCGTTGACTCGGCCGAATGGAGATCAATCAAATGTAAGTGGCCAGAATTTGCAAATGAAGGACGTAATATATGGCTTGGTATCGCTAGTGATGGATTTAATCTGAATGGGGTTCTCTCCAACAGTTACAGTTGTTGGCTTGTATATATGATTCCTTATAACCTACCCTCTTCGCTATGCATGAAATCACAATTTCAAATGCTAAGTTTATTAATTCCTGGACCGAAAGCACCAAGTCAAGACATTGATGTATACTTAGAATCTCTTGTTGATGAGTTGAAGAAACTTTGGACGGAAGGAGTAGCTTCTTTTGACATGGACAAGGGAGAAATGTTTACAATGAAGGCAATACTATTATGGGAAATTCATGACTTACCAGCATTTGAAAATTTATCTGGTTGCGTGACACATGGTTATAAAGCATGTCCAGTTTGTGCTATGGAGACCGAATCAGAGTACATTGGTAACAAGGTTGTTTATCCAAGGTATAGAAGATTTTTGAAGCATGACCATCCATATAGATTAGTAAAACATGGATGGTATAAGGATACCGAAGATAAAGAACCACCAATAAGGTTAAGAGGAGCATCCCTTTTGGAAAAGCTTAATTGTATAAAATATTTTCTTGGAAAATTACCAAAGAATAAGAAGCGAACGATATTTGATGCTACCAATAAAAGTTTCTTTACAGTTGGAGATGGTGACATAGAAAAATTGTCTTGGGATAAGAAGTCAATTTTCTATGACTTAATTTATTGGAGTAGTCATAAAGTGCGACATACTATTGATGTGATGCATACCGAGAAGAATGTTGCAGAGCATCTTATCAACTTAATGTTTGATAAGGAAAAACAATCAACTAAGTTTGCATGGGACAAGATTCATAAAATGAAATGTTGTCAAGTTCTAAAAGATGCCAAACTTCCATCGTGTCTTGGGACAAGACTTGGTAGCCTTGTTACTATTCAACCACCTACTTTGCACATAAAAAAACATACGAGTATCATATTTTTATGCAATACTTGCTTCCTATAATGGTTCAACATGCATATCCGAAGCTTAATGAGTTACGACGAGCTATTTTACAAGTGAGTTTGTATTTTAATATGCTCGAAAATTTTAGTTCGAGAACATGTTCAAGCCGCCAAAGATATGATTTCCGAGGCATTGTGTGTGCTAGCACATTATTGTCCTACAGACTTATTTGATATAAGTGTTCATCTTATGGTGCATCTAGCTGACCAAGCTTTGCTATGCGGACCTACAAATTATATATGGATGTATCCATTTGAAAGGCGAGATATTATCTTTACAAGGTTTGTACATATTATTTCAAAATGACAATTTCTAAATATATGTGCATGTGTACATGTGTCTAGGGCTATGAAAGAATGCAAAAATATACCTAGTAATAAACGCTATATAGAAGGATCAATCGCTGAAGCATATCTTGTTTCAGAATCAGTTAGATATGCAATGGAATATATGCCGAACCCACGTGATGGAAATCATAGTTCTACACAAGCATCCTTTTTAGATGATGGTGATGATATATATGAACGCCCCATCATTGAAGGCAAATATATTAAGCTAACTAGGATGCAACGTGTTCAAATTCGAAGGTGGATACTTTTCAGAATCGATGTTTCCGAAAGAGATGAATATTATAGGTATGAATTTTCTCCATATTATGATAAATACCGATGACATAAAATAACGAATTTACTCACATTATAATATCTAATTTGTAGTGCATATCGCTCTTCTTTAGAAGGTGTGTCTCGTGGTAAAAGAAAAGTTACCACAATGACATAAGTAGTTATGCAAACTGAATTTATTGATTGGTTGCACAAAAAAGTAAGTTATTTCAATATGAAAATTGTATATTTTGTTCCTTTTAAGTTAGTCGTGCAAATTTGTTTCTTCCTGACAGCTACTAGAAGAAAAATACATGAACACAATGTTGTGGCGATATGTTAGTGGTCCAAAGTGGAAAGCCAAAAGCTATCTCAAGTATAGAGTGAACGGATATATATTCTCTCCTCAACATTATGACGACACTCTTTTAACCCAAGATAGTGGTGTTTGCATGGATGCGATCACCACATTTGTTGCAAGTGCAAAAAATATAAATCCTACAGACGATGACACTACTTGGTATGGTATCATTAAAGATATCATAGAAGTCGATTATTATGATTCTCAACATGTAGTATTCTATTGTGATTGGATAAACATCACAGATAAGACAAATAGTTGTAAGATTTGTACCTATTCACATTTGTTGATGGTGAACTTGAAAAAGCTCAAAAATTATAATGGAGAGTATGATGAACCAGCTATTCTAGCAACCGAAGCATGTCAAGTTTTCTATGTAAAAGACACTCAAAATCCTGATTGGTCCGTTGTTCGACGTTCTCCGAAGCGAATGACAGATAACATGATGACTACACAGTACCGATCGATTTTCAATCTGTTATGAAAGAACAAGCCAACTTAGGACAATTATTGAAATGTGTTGAAATGAAATAGATATCATTTTCAATTGTTTGATATATTTGGTACTTAGTAAACTAGCATATGAGTTGTTTGAAATGTTTGATATATTTTTATTCACATTTTACTCCAAAACAGTCAAGGCATGGGCTATTGTTTTCACTAAATTAAAAAACTGCTTGTTTGATTTCATCTAGGCTTATGTTTGCATCTAATTTGTTTCTTCCATGCTCTGTAAGTACCTTTTGACAAATGATGTTTGGAAAAGTGCAATTGCAATGCTCTGCAAGTGCAATTGTAAATAATACATATTTTGGTTGAAAATGATGATAGAGATATGTACCGCATCATTACTGCTATAATTATTGAAATGACATTTAAGTTTCATTGTATACTAAAATCTTTTTTATGCCGGTCTAAATGTCAAACAATTGCATTGCTAGTGCATCTAAGGGTACAAATGCAGAGCTTGAAGCATATAATATTCCTCCTCATATAAGTGATAAAAAATACTTAATAACTGTTGATCCTAAGGGGTGTTAAAGGTAAAGATGAAGCTAAATGGAGCTTCAGATGTGGATCCCTAATTCGTTGTCATATACCGATTGGCTATGACAAGTGGAGAAATGTAGATGATTATTACAAGAACATTTTGTGGCAAGAGCTATTGGTATGCCACGAATTCATCTTATTTAGTCATTTTGCACAAGATTTATCCGTAGTACTAAAATTTCTTTGTTAAGCAGAATGAATTTGACATGGATATAGATCCTGCTCTAGCTCGGTCAATTTTAGAAAAAACTTTTCCACGATGTTATCGTACGGTAAAGTCTAGTTTGCGAAATAAATTGCTCAGAGTCGGAGGAACCAACATACTCAAGAATATTGTTATTACTAAATGTTCCGCGGACATTGACAGAGTATGGTGGGAAAAGTTTATAGATAATAAATATTTAGATAAAAAAAAGGAGCAATGTAGAAAAAATGCCGAAGCCAAAGCTAAAAATACTATCACTCATACACTAGGAAGAAAATCACACCGTAGAGTTTACGACGAAATGGTAAGAAATAGTATAAAAAATATTTCTTGTGAATATTAATAATAAATAGTTAATTGGTTTAAAAATATTTTTTCTTGCAGGTCAAGGAAAATCCGAAAGAGAAAGTTACGCGGACAATGGTTTGAAAGGCGGGACATATAAATAAGAAATCTGGACAAGTTCTTCCATCTGCGGCAAAAGCCTACGTAAGTATTTTGTTTTTGTCCCCAAATATGTATTTTTACAGTCCATTCCAAAGTTTCCAGCGTAAATTTTGACTTCCGTGTAATATAGATGTATTCAATAAATATGAAAGGTAGGCAGCAATATATTACTGCATACTGCAATATTCTTCTTTCAAGGTTTTTAACCAATTATAGAAATAAATAAATGCTTACCATCATTATGTTTGTGGCATCATGTAAAAAGAATTGCTATAACATCCTTCAACATGCCATACCAAATCAGAATCCATGGATTCACATAATTTCGTTGCATATTCAAGTTTATTTAAGATATCACTCAGTGAATATTTATGTTCGCAGAAGCATCTTGTATCACTTGGCACTGATAAGTATGAATAGAAAATGAGTCTTGTCCATGAATAAAACATATACTATTTCGAATTATAGACATCTTTTTGGTATTTCCAAATTTCAATCATTTCATGGATGTTATGTTGGATCTGTTTGCACCCGAAAGCTGCAAAAGAGTGGAAAAATGAAAGAAGAGCAAACCAATAATTGTAAGTAGAAATATTTATTATTGTACGTTAACTGGTATTAATAAGCTAAAAAACATGTCATTTTTACATACAAAGATTGCACAAATGGTCTAAGTTTAAGGGAACAATTTTTATCCTATGAGTCAGTATATAAATATCTAGCTGTAAAATGCAGCTCTCATGCTCTTACTAATTTAAACTTGGCAACAGGTGAAAGTAGCAATGCTACTAATAAAAGTATGAAAACACATTTTTCTAACATTGTACATGTGGCATTTTGATTGAAAAGGTATATTTTGTGCTTTACACTGAATAAAAGTATAAATAACAAAATCGTCATTTAACTGCTAAACACTATGAGTGTTAGATTTTGTTGGATGATATTTTGTTAATAAACGAGTGAACAAGCAAAACTCAGATCGTTACATTTGTTTTGCACATAATTTCGTGATGTCAAATCAGTATGTTTTAACTCGGCATCATTTAAGTCCAGAGCATGACCTATCTGTTTTTGTGCTACAGCTGAAAATTGTCATATGACCTCACTTTCCCCTATTAATTTAGAATAGCTTCTTTGTTACACACACAAACAGCAAAACTCAGAAACGTTTCAATGAGTTTGGCTTTTTATCAGAGGTTTCCTAACTACAAGGGAGGTTTTGTAGTTAACCAATGTCATTGTACTTATCACTATACTATTATATTATACGGTGATAAGATTGATGATGGCATCACAGGGGAAAATTTTGAGTTATGATTTATGTAACTATTGATAAGGTAGCATATACTGGTATTATAAAACTGATCCTTAAAAACTATGGCAAGATGGGACTCTAGCTAATAAAAAAGCAGGCACTTGTTTCATATACTGATTGTTTCATATACTGATTGTTTCATCTTCTGCACGTATTGAATGCAGGCACTTGTGGAGGAAGAGGAAGAAAAACAGAAGTTGGAATGTAGCGGTAACGAGGAAGCAAACACATACGACCTTGATAATGATCCAATCTCTAAAGTTTTTGGCTCCGATAGAAAGAAAAACTATTGTCGTGCAATTAGCTCCACTTCCTCTGCAAAACAAGTAAAGTTGATGCAAACTTCAAAAGCAATTGCCGATAAGAATAAAAAGGAAGATTTTCGTCAATGGTCATCGGAATTACAAAACCAAGTGACAAATCAAGTTGCAAATCAAGTGGCGAATCAAGCGTCGAGCCAAATCAATGAGGCTCTTAAATCATTTGCTTCATCTTTCCTAACTATGGTACCGGGGTTACAACATAACCTTAATGTTGATAATGTGACGCCTATGACTGAAATCGCTTCTAACTTGAATAAATCTCCTTTAAATAATGGAGTTGCTGGTATTCCGTCAAATGATGTTGGATCATCTACAAGAGGTAAACAATTTGTAATGCTACTATCACAAGATATGAAGAAGAATGTAGCAAAAGCTTATATTGGAACACAAACTATGTGTCATTTCAGAGAGATAATTCCAAATGTTGAGAAAGTTGTTTGGATAACAGAAGTTTTAGAACCAGAAGCACCAATTTACGATGATCCTCAAAATGGGTACTACAAGCTTTGTGAATTTTCAGATGGGGGCTTTGTGATATGGCCTATGTTTCGTCTTCGCAATATCTAAAATTTTATTTATTAGTAGCTCGTATTATATTGGATATTTAAAATTAGATATGAAATTGCTTTTTTGCAATTTGGATGATATTGTTGTATTTTGAAATTGGAAAGTTTGTAGCTCATATTACAGTATTATCTACAGATGATATTGTTGTATTTGAGATATGGAAGCATTTTAGACTTCATATTGAATTGATATGATAAATTATATATGATATGGACATCATCATCATAAATGATAAGCAAAGTATTTTATGTCTAACAACATATAGGTGTTACTAAATAATCAATTTCCAACACTTATAAGCGTTGCCGTATATTTTTGTACCAACAGTTATAAGCGTTACCGCATATTTATGTACCAACAGGTATAAGCGTTACCGCATATTTCTGTACCAACACTTATAAGCGTTACCATATATTTCTGTAACACATATTAGCGTTACCGTATATTTTTGTACCCACACTTATAAGCGTTACCGTATATTTAGGTACCGACACTTATAAGCTGTAACGACCCGCCGCTCTGACCGCCCCTAACCGGTAATTAAACAAACTAGAAACGTTCAAAATGACGGATTGTTATTTAGTTTATAGAATTTAAACAGAATCACAGAATAATAATAATATTTTCTCATAAATGAATTTTTTTTCTTTTATACAAATATCAGAGTTTATACAATGCATTTAAATTTTACACAGCGGAATATTTCTTTTAAGCACAAAATCCCTGAAAGCTAAAGCGGTATCCCCCCCTCTCTCTCTAACTTCGCTGCCTGAAAATCTTCAAGTTGTAAAATACTCGGTCTGACCCGAGTATTACATTCAAAAGAAAATAATACACGGGTCAGTCCAATTCAAACTCAGTTATTAGTGCATAGAGGCAATAATAATCAAACAACAATTAGACGACAGTCAACGATAAATTCACCTATCCGACCCTTTTAACAAAGAAATCGGATAACGGTAAATATAACACTTAACAGTGTTAAACAATAAATTAGTAGATTCAAATTATCAACGAAGATAGATGAAGGGATTATTCATGAAGATAATTTAGAAAACAACATAACTGTCTAAACGGCAATTAACAACAAAATCATTAAATTTAATCAAATCAAAATGCGATTCAAAATATATTGAATTGGCAACATAAAACAATTTCCCAATAGAAAACATCAATTAAAACATCAGATCTAGTAGGGCTGCAGTACACCGCCGTGTACTTCCTCGCCACTACAGTATGAAATACACAAAAGATCAACGGAAGTTCACAAACGAGCATAAGGTCAAACCCAACAAAAGTCAGGTTCAACTTAAATGCAATTAGAAAAACAAATCCAATGCATATCAGATCAGTGATGCTTAAACCCAAACCAGATTATAGTGCAACTTGGTCAGAACCAAGGCAACAGATATGCAACACTTCAAATATCAATGCCGCTGCCATTGAACAGCAGGCCAAAGTCAACACAGCAACATCCCAAAACATTTAAGCATATGAATGCAAGTAAATGTCACTGAGAAGCAATGTTTAGCATACATATGAATCGATTTCATATGTACAACAAAACACCAAGGACAACTCAGCAATGCAAAGGCCAGTGATGGAACTCAATGTATATACCAAAATTTTCGATCAGAAATACTTGCAACATGAATGGTGCAAAGAAAGCAACAGTGGAAAAACTATATCGATATTGAAACAGGCTATTGCAACCGATGGTATACAAGTGTATATATACAACTGCAGTCCAGTTCATGCACAGGAGCTCAAGAGCAGCCCAAAATCAAAACATATACAGGCATAACTGCAATAACAACATGTTGCAATTACACTTGAAAACTAATGCACAACATACATAAAAAAAATGAATGGCATCAAGGCACAAAGGCCACAGGTTGACAACAATTGAAATTTGCATGCAACCTGTACTCGGCAGTTGGGATAACAAGGACACACACGTGCATAGTGCACAATTAATGTCCAGCAAAAACAAGCACATAGGCAAGGCACCAGTACAACTACATGAACACAGCAGTATGAAGGTGATGGCACCATAGATATGGCACCACAGCACACAACAATTAAAGGTCAATGTCGATGCCATTGAACAGCAGGTCAAAGGCAACAAAAAGTAATCTAGTACATTTTCCAGTTATCAAATGAAAACTCAAGAAAACAAAAGTTAGTGATGAAGACAAAGCGCATAAAGGCACTAGAAGGTAGCAACCTGATTATCAAGTGTAGACAAGATGAAGTCAAGGCCAACAGTAATGGCAACAACTCCATCAAGTCGTGGTTCAAACCCAAAATGCAAGAAAATCTAAACTAGGAATGCAATACTGCTACATATACGTATAGTCGAACTACGTGAAAACTAGCAGTAAGCAGTGGCAAAAGAATCAACAACCCAAATGTACAAGTAAAACCACCAGAAGTCAGGTCAAAATATATGCAGCTTGAATAAGCAGGTGACAGAGCAAGGCCACCATTTAGAACAAATCGAAACAGCAACAAAACTACACTAATTTGAAATATTCACATAATAATGCCACTTCCTCGATAATTTTGGGGCAACAGGGAAGACAAGTGCACCAAAGACAGTATACTGTATGGCCAAGATCAAACACAATTCATTTTCGAACAAAACAACAAGCTACACAGCACAAGAAAAATGAACCCCGAGCTCAAAGGCATCCAGTTCGAAGTCGAGCAAGTGTAACAATAGAATACATTTTTTTTGTTTTTGTTTTTTCAAAACAAATTATTTTAATTCAAACAACTGCAGTTTTCAAGTGACAAAAGTCGACAATGTGCCAAGCAAAAATCAATGTCGTGCTTTACCAAAATCTAACAATATCAAGAGCCGAAGCCACTGTTAAGGCAAGGCAAAATCGAATGGCTGAGACGAAGCCAAACAACAATCAGAGAAAATCAAAATCGAAACAGAGATGACAGAGAAGATCAAATAGTTCAAAATCAACATCGAAACCAAAATCAACTATCGACACCTGGTATTGAATTAGATGTGAGGGATATAAATCACTCACCTTATCCTAGAGCGGTCGCGAGCGATGCGAAGGAGTCAATCGAGCAGATCGAAGCCGGCGCCTTTGAATTCAACGAGCCCTAATTTTGATCGAAGGACGAAAAGGGAACGACGAACGAAAGAAGATTTTTCCTTTTTTTTCTTTTCTGCTTTGAAATGATGGAGGAAGGGTATCGGCCATGCTTTGAAGTGAATGGTGCGTGATTTTGGGCGTGAGTTATGGCGTGATTTTAGGATTGGGTTAAGGCGTGATTTTGGGATGCTGGTGAAAAGATTATGTTGTGTACTAAAATATTTTTTTTTATTACTTTTGTTATTTCTTTTGTATGCTTATATTTTTTTGTTTCATTATCTTCTTTAGTAAGCTTCATAGGTATATAAACGTTTTGAAGTTCAACTATCAAACATTAATTTATATTAACATGTTTTACAATTAGATTTTATACTTGTATTTTGTATTGATAAAATTTTATTCCATTTTATTTAAGTTAAAAAAAATGTTATTAAAACTAACCATCAATTTATTAATTTACATAAATAATAATTCTTAAATCCAAATTATTTTTCTAAGTCATTAGTTCGAATTTTAAATATAAATTTAATATTCAATTTCAAACTCTAAAGTCAAATTCAAATTTTATTCAACTTTCAATAGATTAAATTCTAAAATTTGATCGCCAAATTCAAAGTTATATTGGGAATTCAATCTAAACCATCATTCAAATATTTAAAATTTATTAAATATTTACAATTTAAATTGTTCAAAATTCAGGGTCGTTACAATCTTCCCCCTCTTAAAAGAATTTCGTCCCGAAATTATAAGTTAGGAAAAATGATTGTTAAAATCTCACCGATATTTATACCCTACACAATTTTACCAAGTTCAAAACTTATTAAAAATAAATAAGTATAGGATTCATTCCATTTGTTTTATCTGACTAGCTTTTTTCATTATCTCCTTTGTTTATTGATTTCTACAATCAAGACGCAAAAGTCTTTTACTAAAATTTTCGACTTAAAAATTTAGATTAAACTTAAAATTCTTCACATTAGAGATTTGCATATTATATCTTTTCCAAAGCTGTGGACTTTTCAAGACATTTGAAAAATCTTCTTCCTTAGTTTATTAGGTTGGAATTATGAAATTTTTTATTCCAGATTATTGATTTGCTATTTAAATTTTGAAAATACTTGCTAACTCGGAATTTAACAAGTCTATTGTCGTTCTTACAGACATTAGGCATACGCTGGCCAGGCGCAGGACTAAAAATCTCCAAGCGCTAAACATACTTGCTTCAACTCCCAGTGAACATACTTAAAAATTCTTTTTAAAAATGGATATGGAAAGCACGTTTCCCCATGGATCACAGTTACCCGGCGGTTCCGCTACTATCCCAGTAGAATCGCTTGTAATCTGTAGATTTCACATCTCTTGAATTTCGCCATGGTTGTTGCCATAGATCGCAGTTCATACGGCGGTTACGCTACTATCCCAGTAGAGTCGCTCGTAACCGTAGGCATCTCGTCCCTCAAATTACGCTTTGGCATCTAGATTGCAGTTTACACGGCGATTGCGCCACTATCCCAGTGGAATCGCTTGTAACTGTAGGCATCACGCCCCTCAAATTACGCTAGCATCAATCAACATAATCCCATCACGATGATCCATCATGAGGGATTCCAATTCAAATGGATACTCCAACTTATGGAAATTCAAATGGTCACTCCAACTAATGGAAATTCTACGTTGTTACGATTTTCAAATGGACACTCATATCGAGTTCCAACACCTTCACAAATTTTTAATGGAAGGTACTTTTCCATATCCTCAGTTTAGAAAACATAATATCATATATATATGTAGTACTTCATTTCACATTTCGTAGGTATCATATCTATGTAAACTTACATAAGTTTTCCATAACAATTACTTTCCAAACTGAGGTTTTCGAATTTACCGCATTCTCATATATAAGTTCCGAAAACCTCAATATCTCATACCCATAACAAATAGAGGATTCATGAGTTTTCCATCTCATTACCGATTTAAAATTTTCCTCTAAGTCGATTTGGAATTTTAAGGTTATCTCAAACCCAATTCACATTCATAATTCAATTCATTATCGACTTCACACTCGATTTGGATTTTACGTTACATCGTAAATTCTCAACACATAATTGATGTCTACCGATATATAACCTCTGAGCTCGTACGTCTCAGAGAAGGGTGTATATAGCTAAGAGAATAAATTCTCCGCCACCATAGATACATATTTAATAGAGATCAATTGTCATGTCATCAATTCACAATGTTAGACATACAATCCAAACCGACTACCCGAAATTCAAAGCTCAACCTATATTGTTTTTGGGTGTCGAAGTTGAACTCAATTTAATCCAAGATTCAATCTTTTTGAAAATTTTCCAAGTTGAACTAATTGTTCAAATTTTCCATTTAACTTTTTCAACTTCGACTTAATTCATAGTTTGAATTCCGCATACTTTTCACAATATTGGTTTTAAACCAACTTCAAACTTTCCCAAAAATATCTTTACCAGATATATAGTTTTCCACACTTAACTATTTGAAACAAATTCAAATATTCGCTTTTCAATTTATCTTTAAAAGATAAAATTTCAACCCTTTCCTTTCATATTGGAAAACATTTCCATACTTATTTAATAATAAGTAATTCACAAATCCATTTATTTTCAACACTTGGAAAATATTCAATATACTTAAATCATAATCAAGTATATATTTCATTCTTTAAGGAAAGCGATCTTTTAAACACAATTATTTGAGTCAAAACGAATGTTGCGTAAAATATTGTTACGACGACCCAAAATCACTAGTATAGGGATTCGAATTTAAGATAGATATATAAATCCCAATACTGTATAAAACATTTCCTTTCGGAAACCATTTACTATAACAACAGTGTTATAGTCCACCATTTCCTTTTATTTCTCTCGAAAACGCCTATTTCGACAATGAATGTTGAAATCTATGTATTCGATACTTAATGCATTTTAAAACATCTTTAAAACCATTAACATCATTTCATAGTATCACTTCCCTAAAACATATCCGTTTTATTTAATAATATATTCACTGTCCAAAATTGTGAATATGCTTCTTTATTCAATTCAATGTTTCTACACATTTATTTAAAAGATTATCCACTGTCCAAAATCGTGGATAAAATTCCCAATCAACTTTTATTATCACAATATTTAACTTAAAGGATAATTCGCTGTCCAAAATCACGAATATATCTCCTTTAATAACTTCTATGTTTCATTTATCAAATTCAATTAGTTTCGAATTTATAAACAATCTTTACAAATTCCATTTCTGTTTATAAAACTTTGATTTATAAATCTCCTTTATTAATTCAATTCAATTTATATAACTCAATTATATACCAAAAGTCCATTTATAAGTTAAGTACTTATAATTCATTTATTTACTAAATCATTCTTCCTAACATTTGAAATCAATTTTCAAAAGAATTCAGAATCAAATTCTCAAGTTATAGTTCAATGATCCCTTTGGCTATAACTAAATTGGCATGTCATTTTATCTTCCAATTATTACTTTGGAGATATGCAAAATATTTGATTTAAACCAATTCATTAATTCACTTAACTTGTATTTTATTTTTCATAAATCTCAGCAATTCGATAATAGGTTTTCGAATGATCGGGACTCAAATCTAAGGAGACCTTACCGAAGAGAAGCTATCGTAAACCTAAATTTAGAGAGGGGAATTTCCGAAAAGGATTTGAATTTTCAAATACCTTTTATTTTTCAAAGAAAACAATTTTATACTTCATTAAATTTGAAAAACGTTTTCTTTAAAGTGATTCTAGTAACTATTCATATTAAACGCCATAAACTAAGCTTTGTATAAACCAAAGCTCTGATACCACTTTTGTAACGTCTCGCCGCTCTGACCGCCCCTAGCCAGTAATTAAACCAACTAGAAACGTTCAAAATGGCGGATTGTTATTTAGTTTGTAGAATTTAAACAGAATCAGCCACAGAATCATATAATAATAATAATATTTTCTCATAAATGATTTTTTTTCTTTTATACAAATATCAGAGTTTATACAATTCATTTAAGTATTACACAGCGGAATATTTCTTTTAAGTACAAAATCCCTGAAAGCTAAAGCGGTATCCCCCTCTCTCTCTAACTTCGTTGCCTGAAAATCTTCAAGCTGTAAAATACTCGGTCTGACCCGAGTATTACATTCAAAAGAAAATAATACACGGGTCAGTCTAATTCAAACTCAGTTATTAGTGCATAGAGGTAATAATAATCAAACAGCAATTAGACGACAGTCAACGATAAATTCACCTATCCGACCCTTTTAACAAAGAAATCGGATAACGGTAAACATAACACTTAATAGTGTTAAACAATAAATTAGTAGATTCAAATTATCAACGAAGATAGATGAAGGGATTATTCATAAAGATAATTTAGAAAACAACATAATTGTTAAACGACAATTAACAACAAAATCATTAAATTTAACCAAATCAAAATGCGATTCAAAATATATTGAATTGGCAACATAAAACAATTTCCATCAATAGAAAACATCAATTTTAACATCAGATCTAGTAGGGCTGCAGTACACGCACGTGTGTACTGCCTCGCCGCTACAGTATGAAATACACAAAAGATCAACGGAAGTTCACAAACGAGCATAAGGTCAAACCCAACAAAAAGTCAGGTTCAACTCAAATGCAATTAGAAAAACAAATCCAATGCATATCAGATCAGTGATGCTTAAACCCAAACCAGATTATAGTGCAACTTGGTCAGAACCAAGGCAACAGATATGCAACACTTCAAATATCAATGCCGCTGCCATTGAACAGCAGGCCAAAGTCAACACAGCAACATCCCAAAACATTTAAGCATATGAATGCAAGTAAATGTCATTGAGAAGCAATGTTTAGCATACATATGAATCGATTTCATATGTACAACAAAACACCAAGGACAACTCAGCAATGCAAAGGCTAGTGATGGAACTCAATGTATATACCAAATTTTCGACCAGAAATACTTGCAACATGAATGGTGCAAAGAAAGAAACAGTGGAAAAATTATATGGATGTTGAAACAGGCTATTGCAACCGATGGTATACAAGTGTATATATACAACTGCAGTCCAGTTCATGCACAGGAGCTCAAGAGCAGCACAAAATCAAAACATATACAGGCATAACTGCAATAACAACATGTTGCAATTACACTTGAAAACTAATGCACAACATACATAAAAAAAATGAATAGCATCAAGGCACAAAGGCCACAGGTTGACAACAATTGAAATTTGCATGCAACCTGTACTCGGCAGTTGGGATAACAAGGACACACAAGTGCATAGTGCACAATTAATGTCCAGCAAAAACAAGCACATAGGCAAGGCACCAGTACAACTACATGAACACAACATTATGAAGGTGAGGGCACCATAGATATGGCACCACAGCACACAACAATTAAAGGTCAATGGCGATGCCATTGAACAGCAGGTCAAAGGCAACAAAAAGTAATCTAGTACATTTTCCAGTTATCAAATGAAAACTCAAGAAAACAAAAGTTAGTGATGAAGACAAAGCGCATAAAGGCACTAGAAGGTAGCAACCTGATTATCAAGTGTAGACAAGATGAAGTCAAGGCCAACAGTAATGGCAACAACTCCATCAAGTCGTGGTTCAAACCCAAAATGCAAGAAAATCTAAACTAGGAATGCAATACTGCTACATATACGTATAGTCGAACTACGTGAAAACTAGCAGTAAGCAGTGGCAAAAGAATCAACAACCCAAATGTACAAGTAAAACCACCAGAAGTCAGGTCAAAATATATGCAGCTTGAATAAGCAGGTGACAGAGCAAGGCCACCATTTAGAACAAATCGAAACAGCAACAAAACTACACTAATTTGAAATATTCACATAATAATGCCACTTCCTCGATAATTTTGGGGCAACAGGGAAGACAAGTGCACCAAAGACAGTATACTGTATGGCCAAGATCAAACACAATTCATTTTCGAACAAAACAACAAGCTACACAACACAAGAAAAATGAACCCCGAGCTCAAAGGCATCCAGTTCGAAGTCGAGCAAGTGTAACAATAGAATACTTTTTTTTGTTTTTTTTTTCAAAACAAATTATTTTAATTCAAACAACTGCAGTTTTCAAGTGACAAAAGTCGACAATGTGCCAAGCAAAAATCAATGTCGTGCTTTACCAAAATCGAACAATATCAAGAGCCGAAGCCACTGTTAAGGCAAGGCAAAATCGAATGGCTGAGACGAAGCCAAACAACAATCAGAGAAAATCAAAATCGAAACAGAGATGACAGAGAAGATCGAATAGTTCAAAATCAACATCGAAACCAAAATCAACTATCGACACCTGGTATTGAATTAGATATAAGGGATATAAATCACTCACCTTATCCTGAAGCGGTCGTGAGCGATGCGAAGGAGTCAATCGAGCAGATCGAAGCTGGCGCCTTCGAATTCAATGAGCCCTAATTTTGATCGAAGGACGAAAAGGGAACGGCGAACGAAAGAAGATTTTTCCTTTTTTTTTCCTTTTCTGCTTTGAAATGATGGAGGAAGGGTATCGGCCATGCTTTGAAGTGAAGGGGCGTGATTTTGGGCGTGAGTTATGGCGTGATTTTAGGATTGGGTTAAGGCGTGATTTTGGGATGCTGGTGAAAAGATTATGTTGTGTACTAAAATATTTTTTTTATTACTTTTGTTATTTCTTTTGTATGCTTATATTTTTTGTTTCATTATCTTCTTTAGTAAGCTTCATAGGTATATAAACGTTTTGAAGTTCAACTATCAAACATTAATTTATATTAACATGTTTTACAATTAGATTTTATACTTTATTTTGTATTGATAAAATTTTATTCCATTTTATTTAAGTTAAAGAAAAATGTTATTAGAACTAACCATCAATTTATTAATTTACATAAATAATAATTCGTAAATCCAAATTATTTTTCTAAGTCATTAGTTCGAATTTTAAATACAAATTTAATATTCAATTTCAAACTCCAAAGTCAAATTCAAACTTTATTCAACTTTCAATAGATTAAATTCTAAAATTTAATCGCCAAATACAAAGTTATATTGGGAATTCAATCTAAACCATCATTCAAATATTTAAAATTTATTAAATATTTTCAATTTAAATTATTCAAAATTCAGGGTCGTTACATAAGCGTTACCGTATATTTAAGTACCAACACTTATAAGTGTTGGTAATACGTATGTTCGTAACACTTATAAGTGTTACAAATTTGACCGTTTCATTTCTCACAGTCCATTAGTAACACTTAAAAAGTGTTACTGAAATTATTTGTAACACTTATAAATGTTTGGATTTGCCTGTTTTGGTGTAGTGAGTATAATTATAGCGACATCCCTTTTGGTGTTGGTTTAATTTCATGCTCACCATGGAAACTCAATAGTCCTTATATAGGCAAGGATTATTTTAGTTTTTATTCTATTCTTTAATTTGGATTTGATTAAATGAATGGGAGAACAATGAGATGCACAAATGGAAAGAATAAGTGAACAGTCAAGATTGCAATCTTTCTATAGAATTAATTTTAATAATGTTGTATTAGGTATAGTAAGTTTGAAATACAACTAGAATATTTGACCTTTTTAGTTTTTGTTGGAACAAAAATACAATTGTAGAGGAATTTCAAAGATCATAGATACATATGTAGTTTTCCACGATTATGAATTAGAAAAGGTATGGATATTCCAACACATAAATAATCAACGTTTGACTTTTTCAAACAAAAGGAAGCTTAGCAACCATATTATGGTTTTTTTAAAACATTTCTATTAATCTAAGCTAAAAATATTTATTTTAGGCGTTTTTGTTTAAATTGATACAAATTCATATAGATTTAAGCATCAATTTTAATGCAAGGGATATGCAAGAAATATTAAACACAATTAAACGTTTGATAATGTGACCAAATATGGATTAAATCATGAATCAATCATGATTGTTGTAGTTAATTTTCTCCATCGACGGTTTTACTAATGAAACTACACATTGCATTCAGCTTAAGTTGTTAAAACAACTTAAATAAATATGATAAATGAAAGTTCAATAATTATGATAAATTACTTAAGGTGTTAAAAGAGAAATAATTTCCTGTGAAGATGACAACATACCAAATATTTATACTACTAAAATCATTTTATTTGTTATCATTTAGTAAAGTGATAAATAAAAACATAAATATGTGTAGTTTTGTATGCAATGTTTGGCCCCTCAAATTCTATGGGAAAAAGTTCAATAAATAACTGACATACTTGTAACGACCCAGAATTTCTGTCAATTAAAATTTGTATATTTAATTAATTTTAAATATTAATAAGTAAAATTTGGAGTGGAATAAATTTTATTTTGAATACCTCGATTTAATTGGGAAATTGAATCGATAATTTAATATTTCAAATTACAGAAATAATTGATAATCGGATTTAAAACGATAAAAATTGATTTGTAAAATTTTATTATATCATATTGGAGTAATAATAACATTATAGAACTTTTAAAATCAAGTTAAAAGTTAAATTGTGAAAATTGAATATTTTAATATTTAATTGATGTGTAAAAATAGCCATTTTTCAAACAGTTTCGGATTTCGACGAAACTAGTTTCATCGGATCCGCAATGTGATATTATTGTAAGATTTCAAATTTCAAGTCAATCAGATTTATCGTTTGTTCGGGACAAGCCAAAACGCATAGAAATTTGGTTAATCGGTTTAATTTAAATTTGATCGTTTATTTCCGTAATTCGCACATACGATGGAATTAGCCTCCGAAACACGTTCCATTGTGTCCGGAACGCGAGGTAAACCCTAGAAACGCCAGCCGGCATGCTTCGTTTGGAGTTCGGAAAATTTCGGATGAATAGTAATTCGTGAATTTTCTATAAAAGCACCTTTAACATTCACTTTTGCAAAATAAATTAAACCCTAGGGTTTTAAAACAGAGCCGCCATTCATATCATCAATGGCCGATATTTTGTTTTCTTTTCTCTTTGGTTTCTCCAAATCCATTATTTAATTCAAGAAACTTTCTACTGCAAAGTTGTAGAGAACTTTGAGATCTTCGATTCGTGCGGTTGTGATCGAAAAACATTGAGTGATTCGTCAAGAATTTCGCCACGAAGGCCACGATTTCGGACACGTTTTTCGAGACGATGTCAGGGCCGAGCTCGACGTCCTCACAGCCGAAGGTTGCTTTTGCATTGGGCTTCGATTTGAAGGTCGCCGATCGTCTCCAGGTAGCTTCTGGTGGTGGCGAGATTTGAAGGTTGGAGGCGGCATTGGGTTCACGTTCGAACCTGGAACGAAGGAGAAGAAGCTTTGCGTGTACGACCTTGATTTGTTTCCAGAGATGGACGGCCAAGATTTTAGGTTGAAAATGAAAAGGGAATTAGTAAATTTAATTTATTTTAATTTGTATAAACTTCTGAATGCGATAACTCTTTCATACGAGGTTGAAAATTTTCGAAACAAGTTGCGTTGGGTTCGTATGGACGAACACTACGCTATGAAATTGGATTGGAGTCGTTTGGAGTCAGTGAGAATTTCGGGTAAAATTAAACGCTTGTTTAATTTTATTCGAAATAAAACGCTACAATTAATATCGGAAACTCAAGGTGAGAACTTCTCACTCAATCGAAATTGTTTCGATTTAAATTTTAAATAGCTAGATTTAAAATTGCTTGATTGTATGTTTGAATGATGACTGCTATCTGTTGTTTTAAATAGACATTATTTGCCGTATATTAAGCGGAGGTTATTTATTAAAAACATATACCACGAATGTTTCACCGCAAGTGAAATTGGTATTATCTATGTACTTGGAGTTGATTTGGAGTTGATTTCCCACAGTATATAGCGGATGAGACTTTATTGCGTCGTATAATAGCGGGTAATATTTTATAAATCCTATATACCGCGATATTCCGTTTTAAACGGAATTGGTATTGTGCTAATGTCTGTGGATGCAGGGAAACAGGTTAGAGGGATCCAACTGGATTCCTCACCAGTATTTATTTGATTACAGATATTTTGATATGTGTTGATTATCATGTACTGATATATGATGTCTTTGTTGTCGTGATGATTATTTGGCGATGTTGCATCATCGGATCCATTTTTGAAGTTTAAAAATAACGATTTTGATTTTAAAAGGATTTTTAAAGTGATTTTTGAAATTATACGTTTTATTAAAATTTTGAGTTGATTCATTTTAAATAAATAAACGTTAAAATTTTAAAGTTATAAAAATTATGATTTTTGTGAAATATAACCAAAGTGTGATTTTTGAAGTAAATAGTTGATTAATTTACAAAATGGTTTAAATTGGGATTTTTTGAATTATTATGAACGATTTATATAAAAGATTTATAAAATGGATAATTATAAATTAAAAATACAGGGATTATAAAACGAGTTTTTATAAGCGTTAAAATGAAATAAAAATGGATTTCATAAGTGAATGAAATTTATTGATTTATAAATTGTGAAGTTATAAAATGAATAGATTTTTGTAAAATAAAAGATTTATAAGTAATTAACTTATAAATTAGATTTTGGTATATAAATTGAGTTATAAATTTAATTGGTTATTAAAGGAGATTTATAACTCGAAGTTTTTATAAATATAAATGGAATTTATAAACGTTGTTTTATAAATACGAAATTTTATTAAATTTGATAAATTCAATATAGACGTTTATTAAAGGAGATATATTCGCGATTTTGGATAGCGAATAATCCTTTAAATAAAAAGTGTAGAAAATGTTGAATTTGGGTAACGAAGTATATCCACGGTTTTGGACAGTGGATAATCCTTTAATAAAGGTGTAGAAACATTGAATTGGGTAAATAAAGTATATTCACGATTTTTGGACTGTGAATATATTATGAAATAAATCGATATGCTTTTTTGGGGAAGTGATATTATGAAATGAAGTTAATGGTTTTAAAGACGTTTTAAAATGCATTAAGTATTGAATACATAGATTTCAACATTTATTGTTGAAATAGACGTTTCGAGGAATAAGGAAATGGTGGACTATAACACTGATGTTATAGTAAATGATTTCCAAAAGGAAATGTTTTATATAGTATTGAGATTTATATATCTATCTTAAATTCGAATCCCTATACTAGTGAATTTCGGTCGTCGTAACGATGTTTTACGCAACATTCGTTTTGACTCAAATAAATGTGTTTAAGTGAACGCTTTCCTTAAAGAATAAAAATATATACTTAATCGTGATTTAAGTATATTGAATATTTTCAAATGTTGAAAATAAATAGATTTGTGAAATACTTATTATTAAATAAGTATGGAAATGTTTTTCCAATACAAAGTGAAATGTTTGGAGATTGTATCTTTTAAAGATAAATTGAAAAGTGATTTGAAATTTGTTTTCAAATGTTTGAAGTGTGGAAATTATATATCTTGTAAAGATATTTTTGAAAAATAAATTATTTGGAAAATTATTTGGAATCTGGTGATGTTGTGCATGCCTATTGATAGTTAAATAATCCGACTATCGATATTTACCTTTAAATAGGTATTTGTTGTGATTTTTTTGAATTTGAATTCCACACTTATTTTTGAATAAGCTCTCACTATTCGGGTTAGCCGGGAAAGGACCTCTGAGTCGTATAACCCATTCCGAATAGTGATACGTCGTAATGGATAGCATTTGAAGACCGGTGTTGAAGACCGGATATTCATGAAAACGGAAGGATTACCGTCGAATGACTCTGCATCGGCTGATCTCCGATATAGTGGTTTTATCACCCTTAGTGACGGGAAGTCCAGACGTGATTAGTGAATATCCGGATTGCAAGGACTTCTTTGGAAGTGCCTTCGGTTCTGTTCGATCCCGGAACGGACTTGTATGGATTGTATGTCTGACATTACAAATTGAGATATAAAGCTAATTTCTTTCAAATACGTATCTGTTGGTGGCGGAGAATTTATTCTCTTAGCTTAACAGCCTTCTCTGAGACGTACGAGCTCAGAGGTTATGTAGTTGAAGGTTATTAGTGATATACTCCCAATTTGGTAGTGTGATATGCTAAGTGCTGTTGAGAATTTGTTGGATCAAAGCACAACTTTTGTTTTGAAGCGTGGCTTTGTGGACGAGACTTGTTTGTCTAGGTGACATGTGATGGGGGGTTCTCGCTTCGCGATTTGGTGGCGAACAGGAGACTCTTGCCCCCACATGTCCTCTTTACGAGGTTGGTTAGGCGTAAGCTGTGACAGTCGAAAGGCTGGCCGTAAAAGCAAGTTTCGGGTATCAGTGTATGCCACGGTGGGTCTGTGATGGTTGCAAAGCCTACCGGTCGCCGCAAACGTTACAAAGTGGTATCAGAGCATATGGTTAAGCGACAACCATGGCTCTGTTGGGTATTACTCATTAGAAATAGAGTCAGTAGTACTCTAGAATGAGTGTGAGTGTAATAATAGATACGAGTGCGTATTTGTTAGTGATATGAAATTGTTTTATATTGTGTTTGCTTATATGTTGAGCTGTTTGTGAATTTTGGTCCGTATGTGGGATGCCATATTATCGATAGGGATTTTTAAACACTTAAACGAGGCAAGTTGACATAGTATCATTTTGAATTGGGTAAATGAAATAATTTTACCTTGATTATATTTTATATATAAAGGAATAATTTTTCAGGATTATTAAGTGTATATAAATTGATTGTTGATTGTTGAAAATGTAAGAATGTATGCAAGTAAACAAAAGTTGTTTGAATAAGTTAAATTAATACAACAATTGTAAAAGAATGAATTGTATAAGCGAAGAATTATAAAGTATGCAATTATAATTAATATGATTTACAATTGTGAAATAATCTTACATATAAGAAGTGAAACTGTATGAATATATTTATAAATATGGGTTGTAATTAAAACTGAATTTGAAAATTTTGGAGATTTGAAAAGTTTAAATCCCTTTTGATTTTGAAAATGAATTTCAAAGGATTTGGTAAAGCGTTTTGAAGGAATGAAAGCTCTAAACTCTTTCAGGTCGCTGGAAAATAATTCCGATGATGATTGCAACATCATTGGTGTTCATTTTTGAGTTTCCAAGAGAAGTATTGCTGCCAAATTATTTTAAATGAAAGTTGATTTCAAAACTGGTTTGGATTTTTGAATTCAAAAGATAATCTGAATTGGATTTATAAGTGGAAATTTAAGTTAAGTTAAAAAAATGATGTTTGAAATGGAATATAACTTAAGTAATGCTAAACGAAGTTGATTTTGGTATCGAAGTAAATTAATAAGTGAATTAATGAAACGAAGTCATTAAGAATATGAACTTGAGTTATATAAATGAAATTCAACTTTATATTGTTAGGAGAATTAGCAATTGAATTAATAAATCAATTGAATGTAAATCAATTGAATATAAATGAATTGATATGGAATAATGAATGTAAGTGTAAATTCATTAAAGCTAATGAAGTTGAGAAATTGAATAATTGGATGGAAGTCAATTTAATATCAACCAATTGGAACTGAAAGAGTTAAACCAAATAGAATGTGAATTTAATAAATTTGGTAGTATTGAATGTACATTGGTTGTTATATGATTGTATATAATTCATTAAGTATAAATGAAATTGAAAGCTATAAATCATTGAATTCAAATTGGAAGTTAAGTGAATCTTAAATAGAATTGAATTTGATTTGTAAGTGAACCAACTTGAATGTAAATTAGTGAATGTAAACTAATTGAATATGAATAAATGAATGTTAGTAAAACATCCAATGTTAATGAATCAAATGTGATTAAACTGGAAAACCAATTCATTAATATTAATGAGAATATGAATGAATATTGATTTGGTTATGGATGATAGTTGGTTGATAGTTGCATTTGTTTCTTTTTGTTGCATTTGCTATATTGGCATATGTAGTTGTTGTAGTGATATATGTTGTATATCGATATTACTTTCATATATACATGTTTCTCATTGGTTTGTTGAGTGTTTAGTAGGCGCGGATTACGCTTGCTTCGCATTTGGAGCTCGCTTTCGCGCTATATTAGCCGTATACGCCCGCTAATAATATATAAGGTACATATGTCGGATTACATACCGTACTTTTACATTTTTTCCCCTACGGGATGCCTCATCACTTGATGAGATGTATATTTGTGATATATATACTATCATTTTTTTTCGGATCGAGCCGCGCAAAGGAGACTCTGGTGAATTTTTTCGAAGATTTAAGGCGTTAGAATTTTTTTGAGAAAATTGGAAACTTTTTAAAAACTATAACTTTGATTTTGGAATTGGAAGTTAAAACAATAGTAGTTGGTTTTGAAAGTATTGTAAGAAGTTTAACTATGGTTTTGGAAAAGTTAAAATGTTTAAATGAATTTGAAATTTAATTTGAATGGTTTTGAAAAATTAATAGATTCTGTAACTTTTCTTACTTGGCAATTCCGAGGACGAAATTCTTTTAAGGGGGGAAGTTTGTAACGACCTAGAATTTCTGTCAATTAAAATTTATATATTTAATTAATTTTAAATATTAATAAGTAAAATTTGGAGTCGAATAAATTTTATTTTAAATATCTCGATTTAATTGGGAAATTAAATCGATAATTTAATATTTCAAATTACAGAAATAATTGATAATCGGGTTTAAAATGATTGAAATTGATTTGTAAAATTTTATTATATCATATTGGAGTTATAATAACATTATAGAACTTTTAAAATCAAGTTAAAAGTTAAATTGTGAAAATTGAATATTTTAATATTTAATTGATGTGTAAAAATAGCCATTTTACAAACAGTCTCGGATTTCGACAAAACCAATTTCATCCGATCCGTAATGTGATATTATTGTAAGATTTCAAATTTCAAGTCAATCGGATTTATCGTTTGTCCGGGGCAAGCCAAAACGCATAAAAATTTGGTTAATCGGTTTAATTTAAGTTTGATCGTTTATTTCCGTAACTCGCACATACGATGGAATTAGCCTCCGAAACACGTTCCATTCTGTTCGGAACGCGGGGTATACCTTAGAAACGCCGGCCAACAGCTCCGTTTGGAGTTCGAAAAATTTCGGATGAATAGTAATTCGTGAATTTTCTATAAAAGCACCTTTAACATTCACTTTTGCAAAATAAATTAAACCCTAGGGTTTTAAAACAGAGCCGCCATTCATATCATCAATGGCCGATATTTTGTTTTCTTTTTTCTTCGATTTCTCCAAATCCATCATTTAATTCAAGAAACTTTCTACTGCAAAGTTGTAGAGAACTTTGAGATCTTCGATTCGTGCGGTAGTGATCGAAAAACATTGAGCGATTCGTCAGGAATTTCGCCACGAAGGCCGCGACTTCGGGCATGTTTTTCGAGACGATGTCAGGGCCGAGCTCGACGTCCTCGCAGCCGAAGGTTTCTTTTGCGTTGGGCTTCGATTTGAAGGTCGCCGATCGTCTCCAGGTAGCTTTTGGTGGTGGCGAGATTTGCTGGTTGGAGGCGGCATTGGGTTCACGTTCGAACCTGGAATGAAGGAGAAGAAGCTTTGCGTGCACGACCTTGATTTGTTTCCAGAGATGGACGGCCAAGATTTTAGGTTGAAAATGAAAAGGGAATTAGTAAATTTAATTTATTTTAATTTGTATAAACTTCTGAATGCGATAACTCTTTCATACGAGGTTGAAAATTTTCGAAACAAGTTGCGTTGGGTTCGTATGGACGAACACTACGCTATGAAAGTGGATTGGAGTCGTTTGGAGTCAGTGAGAATTTCGGGTAAAATTAAACGCTTGTTTAATTTTATTCGAAATAAAACGCTACAATTAATATCGGAAACTCAAGGTGAGAACTTCTCACTCAATCGAAATTGTTTCGATTTAAATTTTAAATAGCTAGATTTAAAATTGCTTGATTGTATGTTTGAATGATGACTGCTATCTGTTGTTTTAAATAGACATTATTCGCCGTATATTAAGCGGAGGTTATTTATTAAAAACATATACCACGAATGTTTCACCGTAAGTGAAATTGGTATTATCTATGTACTTGGAGTTGATTTCCCGTAGTATTTAGCGGATGAGACCCTATTGCGCCGTATAATAGCGGATAATATTTTATAAATCTTATATACCGCGATATTCCATTTTAAACGGAATTGGTATTGTGCTAATGTCTGTGGATGCAGGGAAACAGGTTGGAGGGATCCAACTGGATTCCTCACCAGTATTTATTTGATTACAGATATTTTGATATGTGTTGATTATCATATACTGATATATGATGTCTTTGTTGTCGTGATTGACTATTTGGTGCTGTTGCATCATCGGATCCATTTTTGAAGTTTAAAAATAACGATTTTGATTTTAAAGGGATTTTTAAAGTGATTTTTGAAATTATAGGGTTTATTAAAATTTTGAATTGATTCATTTTAAATAAATAAACGTTAAAATTTTAAAGTTATAAAAATTATGATTTTTGTGAAATATAACTAAAGTGTGATTTTTGAAGTAAATAGTTGATTAATTTACAAAATGGCTTCATTTGGGATTTTTTGAATTATTATGAATGATTTATATAAAAGATTTATAAAATGGATAATTAAAAATTAAAAATATTGGGATTATAAAACGAGTTTTTATAAGCATTAAAATGAAATAAAAATGGATTTCATAAGTGCATGAAATTTATTGATTTATAAATTGTGAAGTTATAAAATGAATAGATTTTTGTAAAATAAAAGATTTATAAGTAATTAACTTATAAATTAGATTTTGGTATATAAATTGAGTTATAAATTTAACTGGTTATTAAAGGAGATTTATAACTCGAAGTTTTATAAATATAAATGGAATTTATAAACGTTGTTTTATAAATCCGAAATTTTATTAAATTTGATAAATTCAATATAGAAGTTTATTAAAGGAGATATATTCGCGATTTTGGATAGCGAATAATCCTTTAAATAAAAAGTGTAGAAAATGTTGAATTTGGGTAACGAAGTATATCCACGATTTTGGACAGTGGATAATCCTTTAATAAAGGTGTAGAAACATTGAATTGCGTAAATAAAGTATATTCTTGATTTTTGGACCGTGAATATATTATGAAATAAATGGATATGTTTTTTTTTGGGGAAGTGATATTATGAAATGAAGTTAATGGTTTTAAAGACGTTTTAAAATGCATTAAGTATCTAATACATAGATTTCAACATTCATTGTTAAAATAGACGTTTCGAGGAATAAGGAAATGGTGGACTATAACACTAATGTTATAGTAAATGATTTTCAAAAGGAAATGTTTTATATAGTATTGGGATTTATATATCTATCTTAAATTCGAATCCCTATACTAGTTGGGTCGTCGTAACGATGTTTTACGCAACATTCGTTTTGACTCAAATAAATGTGTTTAAGAGAACGCTTTCCTTAAAGAATAAAAATATATACTTAATCATGATTTAAGTATATTGAATATTTTCAAATGTTGAAAATAAATAGATTTGTTAAATACTTATTATTAAATAAGTATGGAAATGTTTTTCCAATACGAGGTGAAATGTTTGGAGATTGTATCTTTTAAAGATAAATTGAAAAGTGATTTGAAATTTGTTTTCAAATGATTGAAGTGTGGAAATTATATATCTTGTAAAGATATTTTTGGAAAATAAATAATTTGGAAAATTATTTGGAATCTAGTGATGTTGTGCATGCCTATTGATAGTTAAATAATCCGACTATAGATATTAACCTTTAAATAGGTATTTGTTGTGATTTGTTTGAATTTGAATGCCACACTTATTTTTGAACAAGCGCTCACTATTCGGGATAGCCGGGAAAGGACCTCTGAGTCGTATAACCCATTCTGAATAGTGATACGTCGTAATGGATAGCATTTGAAGACCAGTGTTGAAGACCGGATATTTATGAAAACGGAAGGATTACCGTCGAATGACTCTGCATCGGCTAATCTCCGATATAGAGGTTTTGTCACCCTTAGTGACGGGAAGTCCGGAGGTGATTAATGAATATCCGAATTGCAAGGACTTCTTTGGAAGTGCCTTCGGTTCTGTTCGATCCTGGAACGGACTTGTATGGATTGTATGTCTGACATTACAAATTGAGATATAAAGCTGATTTCTTTCAAATACGTATCTGTTGGTGGCGGAGAATTTATTTTCTTAGCTTAACACCCTTCTCTGAGACGTACGAGCTCAGAGGTTATGTAGTTGAAGGTTATTAGTGATGTACTCCCAATTTGGTAGTGTGATATGCTAAGTGCTGTTGAGCATTTGTTGGATCAAAGCACAACTTTTGTTTTAAAGCGTGGCTATGTGGACGAGACTTCGTCGGACGTCACACCACGGAAATGGTTAAAACAGGAAGGATGCGGCAAGGTTATTATGGGGTAGCACCCCTTTAGTGTATGTCATTCCTTCTGGATGGAGGTGGTATCATGGTATGGAGCCCAGATATTTAACCTATGTTGTTGCTGCAAATTTATCACTTTGTGGTTGTTGGAATCGAGGATCCTCGGATATAGATCGGTTACGATCGAGGGATGACATATTCGTGTCAGTAGTTACTCAGTTAGGGGTAACCTGGCCTTGTGTTGGCAGAAATCTAACCGTAATGTTAGTTCTCGGGGCGTCTTTCCAGAGGCGTTTCCATGTGGCAATGGGAAGTTTCTTGGCCTGACCATTTGTTGGAAATCCAAACTCCAATACGCATCTTGTACGGTTTTAGTTGTAGAACCTGCCATTTACTTATGGTGGTCACCACTGTTTAGATGGTAGCTATAGTAGGCATACGATACTGGTCGTATGTTGGCTAAGATTTATATTCTACTTTCGAAATATTTTCTACACTCTGCACTATTAATAATATCAAATGTTTCTTTTTAATGCGTATCAAGCATCTTTGACTATCATAAGGAGAAATCTCCTACGATTCTGCGTTTGCATTGTGTGTGCGTGCGGGAGGCCTTATGGTAGTCTCATTTTCCAAAAAACATTGCGAATCTATTTTAAAATTATCCTGTTCTTTGTTTAAAGATAAATAACTGTTTTAGTTCTCACACCAGCCCCATGACTGACCTGGAGTTTATTGTTTCCCTTCCTAAACTCTGGGTGCCCACCAATTTCCACACGGGCAGTCTAGAGTCAGGTTATCAGGTCATTCTGGAATTCGAGAGTTGCTGTAGAGAATTGGAGGCAAGCTGGATGGCGTAGCATATTACTATTGTATATAGTATTTCTTTTCCGCTGTTTGTTGTTGTACACTCTGATGATATAATGTAATGTAATATGATGTGATGTAATAACTGATATAGTTCTTTGTTTTTAAAGATTATTCATTTATCTATTATATGTTGTTCCGCTGCGATTGTGAGATTCTGATATTGTTCTGTTGTTTCTTTCTGTTCTCTTCTTCTTTTCTTCTTCTTCTTCTACCTCTTTCTTCTTCTTAAACCCTAAGTGTTCGGTTTTCCGGCATTCGATTGCTCGGCAGTTGATACAGTGGACGTATTAATGTCGATTTTCGAAAGTAGAAGAATCGGGTCCTTACAATACTACATTCAATTTTGACTCACCTCAGCATTTCATGACCATGCCAGTCAGTGATATCATTTTATCAGCATGTATGCTTGTTAGAGTTATTCTAATGATTCGCGCACAATTAGATTTAAGTGATAGAAATAGTACACAAATAATTTCCTCCAAACCAAAATTCTACTTAACCATTCAAAATCGAATACAATATCTTAAATGAGTGCCAAACTCAAAGCCAAAAATCTAGAACAATAATTCCTTAGTAGTTAAAAAACCGGCCTTTGTCTATATTGATAAGTTACTTGATGGTTTAGTTACCATGTACACGGCAAAAAATATATTGTTGCATCCACTATGGGAGAGGAAAACCTTATTATTTATAATATGCATATCAATATGTACACCGTTGATTAGACAAGTCAAATATATGATTTTATTCTATATATTTATGTTTTCTGATTGTGATTTTGTACAAAAATCATAATGTTTTATTTTGATGCAAAATTACAATCCCTCCAATACATTCTGAGTCTTTAACTTAATAAAAACACCTAATTATGTATGTCAATTAGTTGAACATTCATCCACAACTCATTCAAATTGCTTGTAGTACCACAAATGTCTTCATGCAAGCTTTGTCTTCTTCAGTCCAATGCTCCACCTTTACTCAGACAAATTTACCTATCTAACTCTAATTTGAGAAGACCATACGCGTTCTGTTGTTTTTTTAAGTGATTTGTATATGCTATTAATTCCTCATTTTGCATGCAGAACCTACCAACTTTTTTTTTGCACCATCGTAGCTCCATCTCGAGTTTAAAAGTTGCAGCCTTTTGCGCTTACTTGCTCCATTAAGATATTTCTGGAATATACCCAACTTTTGTACGTTTCACAACCTTTCCATTTGCTCTAGTTCCACCATGTCCATTTGCTTTTTATAATCAATGATGCTTCCATATGTTTGCATAAATGGAAACGGACACTTGAATAAAGCACACAATCTTTTTCTCTAGTGCAAAGTTGTCAAAGCGCACTCTATATAGCGTGCTATAGCGCAAAATAGCCCATAGAACAAAATATACCATCGCACCAGTCAACAATAACGCAAAAAGCGCGTCATTCTCATAAAGTTTACATATTCTCATAGCGTGAACTAGCATGTTGTTTTTATTTTATTTTTCCTTTGGAGGCCCAAGTCCAATTCAATTGTTTCCAACTGATTAAAATTGGAATGTATTACGTCCTATTTTTTCCTATCATTTATTTTGTCTCCTTTTTTCCCTTAATTATCGTTCTTTTGTATTATATGACAAAAAATTTCTTAATTTCTTCTCTAATCTGAAATCGACTTCCTGTTTAACTTAAATTGAAATTTAATATAATATGTTTTTGGGTTTTTTTCTCTTAATTTGAATCGGCCTTTTATCTAAATAAATTTTCAATTCTAAAGGTACAATTTTTCTTCTTTTCTTCAATTTAAACCATTTTGGCTTTTTTTCTTTTATTTCCTAGTCCGGTTATGAGCTTTTATATCTACATCTATTTGTTTAAAACCAACAGCTAAGCAGAATTTTTACACTCTTTTATTTTTTTTTAATTAATTTTTTATGGTCATACTTAGTCGTTGAAAAGAAAAATCGAACTTAATTTTAATTTTTTTGAGCAGTGAGTGCATAAAATATTAACACGGATGGTTTACAAAATATTGAAAACTGAATACAATCGCAGATGTCACTTCTCTTTTATATGTTTGATTTAGTTGCCTGTGAAGTTGTCTAATTGTTACATGTGAAAATATAATATCAAATATCAAACTCTGAATAGTGAAAATATAATATCAAACTCTGTGCAAATATATAATATCAAACTTTGTCAACATAGAATACAATTACAAAGTAGTGAAAATATAATATCAAACTCCTAATTAGTCACCTGTGAAGCTGTTCAGGAGTTTAAAACGATTTTAGCTGAGTACTTAATATTGATTCTTATGCTCATATTAGTAGTAGATAATAGAATTAGCACTTAATTTTGTTGAGTAGTGAGCAATTAAATTTCTTTTTTATATGTTTGTTGTATATGAAAAAAAAGGTAAAATCTAACATTTTGAACAAAACAACACATGCTATAGCGCAAGCTTTGCGCTATTTTGTGCTATTTGTAATTGACTACTTTGCTTTATCATCACCTAAACCATAATTAAGAAAGGCGCGCTACGGTGCACACCATGGCACAAAGTACGACGAGGCATTTGCGCCTTTCTACTGTATAACGTGGTGTATATAAAAACACACGACGAATGACACAAATGGGGCATGGTGCAAAAATGACGCCTTTTTGTAATTTTATTATTTTTAATTTTTTTTTTATTTTTCATTTTTCACAATCCAAACTAATCTCCAATAATGGTTGAATGTATTGTATATTTTTTATACAATGATAGGATTACACTTCGAACCAACTCCAACAAACTTTGAACGACTTATTTAAATTATTGCCACAATGGTCTACGACGGACGACTAGAACCAAGATCGGCAATTCCAAATCGATCCGACTTGATCGTGATGGTTCCCAGAGGTCGAGTCTAGTTGATGAAAAATAACATGAAGAACCGTTCAGACTCGCATGATTAGACAAAATAGCGAGAAAGCACACACTTTTTTAGCGTTATACCCATATAGACCTAAATCGTTCTGATTTGGATCGAACCTTAGGTCATGTCAAAGTTTTAGAATGCACAAGTTAGAGTCGACAAAACCCAACCCAACTAGAATCACGACAAACCGAGTCAGGTTCAGATCCAATTCGACAGGCCTAATTACCACTCTTACATCGAACAAATAATCTCATTGCATTCACCAAATTAATCTTGAACGACCTTCAAACTATTTGTTCTAGTTACTACTGTATCGAATAGTCTCAAATGAATGTTTTTTAGTCTCCAACGAACTTCGACTGTCTGTTCCTATTACGGTCGCATTAAGTAAATTATCTATCGATATAAGACGGACAAGGATGATGTTGATCTTATGAATCTGATTACGTGGATATTGAGTTAGAAAATAAGGTAGTTGAATCAAATTCAGATTTCTAGTTTATCAATAATATGCACTATTATCTTAGGTTTTACTTTTAAAGATTATCAAGCTTGGAATTATATGCCTATGATAATATATTTGATGTTGTTTTTTTGTAAAATATCAAAAGAAAATCTTTATTACATATGTTAAATATAAATTATATTGAACTTTTTAAATTAATTGCTAGATATATTAAATTGAGTAGTAAATTAAAAAGATGCATGCCATTTGCCATGCCGTGCGTCAAGGCTCCAGAGAGGTTTTGTGTCTTTTTGCATCGAGTGCCATAAATAACCGTGGCCTAAACAAAGGAAGTTGTCATCGTATTTCTCACTAAAGTCAATCTCATATTCACCTAAATTTTTATATATTTTGGTCTTCTTCCAATACCTTATTTCTTTCCTCATCTCTTTTCAGCTGGTAGCATAATTTCAATAGTTGGTCTTGTTTAAAGTGATCACAAGTGTCACTAACTCTCCGATAATGAGCTCACTAATATCAAAGATCGACACTGTGATTCATGGTCAGTTGATTCACAATTGCTTTATAGTTATTAAGACACTCTACTATTTACCCACATTTCTTAAGTTCTAGATTTACCAATCTTCTAATAAACAAAAGCTTGTTTGTTAATTGCTGAAGAGTTCTTTACATGAATTCCATCTAATTTCTTCCAAATTGCATGAGAAAATGTTTATCAACTACAATATAAAACATTGTATTCTCCTAAAAAAACATCAAATAGCCGTCGTAGCTTTCTTGAAAATGGTACATTATATACAACATGTCACTGGGACAACATATCACATGTCAATAAACGTTCGAATCACGCTACGCAATTTTCAAACTTGTAACCTCTCGCACCTAAGCCGAATCACTTAACCACTTGGACAATAGTGCTTGTCAAAGTTTTTCATTTTATTTTCATTATACCGAGAGTTCTTTCCCCTTTTGTTAATGAAGAACAGTAACATATAAATAATCCTTCATCTCCATCTTCCATACAATCCAATTTATCTTAAAAAATATTTCAACGCCTATCTTAACTGGACACATGAACTCTTCATAGATAATAGTGTAATTGACTCTAATATCAATTGTTATATATTTTCCTAGGATTCTAACATGATTAATTTCAAAAGAGATAAGAAGAAAATTATACACAAATAATTTTCTCCAAATCTAAATTTTGTTGAACCCTTTGAAAATGTATATAAAGTCCTAATTTGAGTATCGTACTCAAAACTTAAAACCTAAAACAATAATTTCCCTTGAGATACAAGAAAAAGTACACCTTCAATAAATTGCTTGATGATCAAGTTCTCATGTAAATGATAAATAATAAATCATTGCATCCTCTTTTAAAGAGGAACATCTTTTCTCTTATTATAATATGTATATTCAAATATGAACTATTTATTTAGACAAGCAAAACATTATGTTTTTCTTTATATTTATTTTCTCTATATGATTTTGTATCAAAATATGCAACGATATTAACCATGTGTTTTCTTTTATTTCATTACCCATACAATCTATTTTTATGTAATGAGGTTCTTTCAATGTTATTGATGCAGTTATATATTAATAACCGAATACTGATCAATTCAAAAATGTTATTTTCTTTGGGTTGTTAAAATGTTGCTTGTATATGCGTGCGCTCGTGCATGGATTGATTACATAAAAGTGGACATATAAAATGCATATACTTTGTACATGTAGATGTATAATAATGAAGATTATCTCATTTTAGAAGCATGCATAATAATATCATCTCATCTGCAAACATTTATATTTACAATTAACATAGTTTTTTCTTTTATTTTGATACCTTTATAAACCATTTCAAATAATGAAGGTTTATCGGCACAGTAACGAATTAATAACCAAATATAGATCTATTTGCAAATGTCAAATTATTTGTTGGTTATTAATTTGTTGCTTCTATGTGTACATACTCAACCATGGATTGTGTACATAAATATCAACATACAAGGTGCATAAATTTTATTTATGTGGATGCCCATGATTGTGTAGGATGCCACTAATATTAGAAGATTAACTTACTCTAATTTATTCTAGCTCTTATTTCTGATTTCCTTTAAAGTAACAAAAAAATCATTGAACAAATAGATATGGCCGAAATATGATTTAGAGGGTTAGGATTGCCTCGTATCAATTTTGTTACAAAACATAGCCTTATTCTATAATGTTTGAACTAAAACCATTATGACAAGAAGTTGATTGTATTTAGCTAAAAATAATTTTCCATGAAAATGCAACTACAATGGAGGAAGCATGTGGATTTCAATCCTAATTTTTTAAAAAGTGAGTAGATAATAAATAAAGTTAATGATTTTGAAAGAGAATAGAGTGCTTAATTTAGTCGGTGAAATGTAACTACTTGTTTCTATAATACATTAAGAAATGAAAAGAAAAACGCATAGAAGGGGAAAATAATCGGGAGTATACTATTATGGAATATCTTTCTTCCAAAGATAAAGACAGTTGTTACAGAAGAACCACGATTGTTATCAACGTGAATGACAATTATTCCATAATTATCTGCAATGAAAGATAAACAATTGATCTCACTAATGACATTCAAATATCTATTTATCTCAATTATCTTTTCGTAAAAATAAGTAAAAAAGGGAAGAGTGAAATAGGATAAAAATAAGAGTTGAGTGAAATTATGAAAAAAAAAGATCAAAAAAAATTACCGTTCAAAGAAAAAAGTTGATGATCATTAAGTTACCTATATATTATTCTCTTTATTTGGAAAACTATTTGGTTGAATATTTTTTTGGTTGGACAATTATTTGGAAAAAAGAGAAGTCGTGATTTTTTCTAAAAATTATACAAAAAGTAAGTAAATTAGGTTAGATTGAAGTTTATATAATATATAGTTTTATCGTACTTTATAGAATTTACTATTTTCCATATATTCGGTAGTTATAATGAAAACTAAAGGTTGCACAATAAAATGAGTGAGTGCATCTTATATCTTGTATGTATGAAAATAAACATTAATTCCTATATTTTTATGACTTTTACAGTGAATGTATTTTTATGACTTTTATAGTGAATCTAAATAAGAGATTAAAATGAAACTTATTGCACCAAACCGAATATACAAGTTTTATGGTTGGTCTGTTTTGGTATTTATATTTATTGTATATTTATACTTCAGTTTACCTAGAGCGAATTAAATTTAAACACAAATCAAGCTTAAGTATTCTAAGTAACCACATAATATATTATTATATTAGTGATTAGTGTTGAATCTGGATAACATAGGATCAAGAGTTGAATTAACAAAAAAACATTAGATATGATATATCTCCCAAACTACACACACATCTTTTATTATACGTAAATTTATTATCACTAATATTACAATTTATTTATTATTTATAATTTTTAATATCATTATGTTTACATATTAATATTTATTAATGTCATAATCTACATTGAAGCGAAATTCAAACATATATCATGCCTAATAATTGGTAACATAATTGTAGAACATAAGTTGTTAACAATATTGTTATTAAGAACCTTACAATCTTGTGATTCGGGTCTCGTTTAAGATCGAATCGCTCACTTTGTGATTCAATTCATATTCAAGTTTAACTTTATTAAAACAGCAATTTAATAACACCATCCAATTCATACTTGCATATGTAATATACTTATTTGAATTAACAATTCTATTTGTAACGTTTTCAGAACAAAATAGTGGAATAAAAGAGAAATTGAGTTCTAGGCTAAAATGAGAAGTTTAAACTACAAAATCAATGTCAAAGTGTGTATAGTTGCTAAAATATGAATCTTTATGAATCTACGGTTTACAATTTAATTTCATTTCGATTCAATATTTGAATTTTACGATTTACAATTTAAATTCTATTTTGAAAATCTTGTATAATGATATATACATGAGATCAATGGTTGTGTTAAAAGATTCGAATAGGACCATGACTCATAATCTGCACACATGGATATCTTTATTAATAGCAGGCTCAGAAGCGTAATTTTTTTGTTCGACCGCGAAGTTCCAAAAATATCCTTATATTTGTTTCGTTATTAATAGTTATAATATATTTGCTTTCACAACCTTTTGGTGTCGACGTGAAATACCAAAAATGTCTCTCTACAGATATTATTAAAATTTTGCATCACTTAACAATTAAGCTTCTTTTATAAATTCAAAATTTCCCCTACAAATATTTAACAAGTCATAATATCACTTAAACATAGAATCTAACAAATTAACTACTTTACAAATTCGTTTTTTATTAATTAATAATATAAATAAAATTTAAACTAATAAAAAATTAGATATTGGAACTTAAAAATAAAAATTCAAATTAACTACATATGATTCAACACTAAAATATGGCAAAATATATATAAAATTATTTTCTTTTAAACGTATTAAACAAATACAATTGTTAGAAAAACAATTCCGCTGTCTTCATCACGCGCAAAGCGCGTGTTGTCATGCTCGAATCCTGCAAAAAAGAAAAACTAACATTTATTTTCAAATTTATATTTTGAAACGTAGATAATATTACAACTTCGAAACCTTATTTCGACAAAAAAATTACAATCGTTTCCTTTTTAATTTTTAATTTATTTTTATCAAAACTATATAGAAATTCTAAATTTAACAATTTTATAAGGGGATTTTATACGCACGTACGTTGCATGTGTTAAAAAATCTCGTGTGTATATATATTGGTTCTTATATTTATGTTTTGATTTATTAATCATTTTATAACCATTTATTATATTTATCCAGGGAAAGTCCACTGGGACACAAAATATAGACACAATTGGTGACATAATGGATCTCCACCATTGGATTGTCCCTTTTGAATTCCACCTCCCATATAAGGACAAAAAGAACCAACGGTTCAGATTGCTTGTGTCACCAATTGTGTCTAATTTTGTGTCCACATAGCCGCCCTCATTCATCCATGCTAACTAATATTATTATGGAGTTCAAAAATATGTTATTATTTTGGGAAAAAATTATATTGCAAAGAACTAAACAATGAAATCAAAAAGGATCACGCTTACTAATTTGCAGTTTAATAATATGAGATCGTAGGATTCAAATTTGATTTTTCACTGAAATGCATAAGTATTATGGGACAAATTCAGTGGAAAATAAAGTTTTAAATGAGCTAAATGATTTAAAATATATTAGAAAAATAGAGGATAATTAGATTAGTACTTGGGTTATTCAACAAAAATTAGATGTAATTGTTGTCTATGAGATTCAAAATTGTCGCAATCTTAATAATATGGCAAAAAAGAAGAATCGAGGATTTGAATTACAAAATTGTGAGTGAAAAATTAAGTGAGATGCAGCTATATTGTATATAATTTAAAATTAGCCATTAAATTAATATTCAATGACATTTTTATTCGGACATTAAATTCTTGTTCAAGCATAATTGTACTTATGACATCCAATCAAGCACTTAATTAAGGCACTCAATCCAAAAGAAAAATTTTGAAACCTCATTCAAAGATCAATTCATTCCAGTGTTCAATTATAGACGTTAAATTTATTAATTTAGTTCCTTGAAACCTTGAACTTAGACACCAGTATTTTGTTAGAGGCCCTTTCTAGTGAATGAGATATTTTCCCACATCACCAAAAATAAGCTAATATTCATGCTTATATACTACTATCCTCAAACCCATATTGGCCCTTAGGGTCAAGTAATTTTGTGTGAGGGGAAAGACTTACATGGCCATGAACTAACACACCCACGCGCCGCCCACACGTCTCGTACCGGGCCGGATCGGGTCTAATAAGAGCGGACCGTGTAATATTTTTGCTGCACAAAAGTGAACAGCTTTTCTACTGTTTAAATTCAAACAAAAGCGACTGTTGGAT
This sequence comes from Allium cepa, assembly GCA_030765085.1. Taxonomy (NCBI): domain Eukaryota; kingdom Viridiplantae; phylum Streptophyta; class Magnoliopsida; order Asparagales; family Amaryllidaceae; genus Allium; species Allium cepa. The sequence goes on from CM060934.1 coordinate 214,155,588, forward strand.
TTGAATGGACGCCGTTGCAAACTATTTGAAAGGACGTTTCTTTTCAAACAGAAATAGTCGTTGCACATGAAGAGACGCAACCATTGCAAACAAAGAGGCGCGATCCTTTTTGGCTGTTGCAAACAAAGAGACGCGGCTATTCCCAACGGACATAACCGTTGGGAATTCGCCTATACAAGGAGCAGGAAACCTGATCAGTTTCCCACTCGAATTTTTCTTCTCCTCCACCTCGTTTCAGAACACTCTAAAATCCAAATGGTCCTGCGTATCTCACAAAAGACCATACACACTACAATCTCGAGCAGATCACATCTATTGTATCTTGAGAGACATTGAATAAAGTCTTAAGGAAATTATTACGGCAAGCCTTAGATGAAATTTCCATCTTCACCCTGTTAGATTTCTTGTTTGTTTATACACACACACACACACACACACACACACATCATTCTTTCATCTTTTCGTTTTGAAATTGTGCTGTTTCTACGAAGTATTACAATGATTGATTATCGCTATAGTTTCACGCAACACTTATTTGTTGTTATTGTTATAGTTTATTGTTGTAAATTCATTAAAACAATAGTTATTGTTCAGTATTACTGATACGTAATTCTAAGGTAGTGGAAATCCGATTTGCAAACTTGTGTGACGTGCTTATAAGTGATTCATCTTTATTTTTTATATACTGGTTGTATAACATCTTAAGACTTTCCTGTTTTCACTACAATAGAGATGGCGGCAGTCGAACTATTAGCAAAAACTGCTACCCACAGCAAGCTTGATCCATTTAGAGGAGATGGCGATGACTTCGTGACATGGCAGAATCAAATGTTGTTTTATCTCACTACATTAGGGCTACAGAAGCGCATTGAGGAGGATGAACCAGATGGACAGACTAGAGAAAAAGACGCAGATGTTTTTCTCAAAATTGACTCATAGAAGCATTCAGACATCCTATGCCGAAACTATATTATGAATTGTTTGGACAAAGTATTGTAAAAAGTGTATCACCTACACCAGGCAGCAAAATCCCTATGGACTGCACTTGCAAATAAATACAAGACACAGAATGTCAGTTTGAAGAAGTTCATATTAGATAAATTTATGGAATACAAAATGGTGGATTCAAAATCCGTAACTATTAAAGTGCAGGAACTCCAACTTATAATCCATGAACTTGAATCGGAAGGACATAAAGTTGGAGAGTCGTTCCTTGTTGAAGAAATAACCGAAAAATTACCACCATCCTAGAGAGACTACCGCAACTATCTAAAACATAAGAAAAAGAAGATTTCCTTAGAAGATCTCATTGTCAGATTAAAAATTAAGGCAGATAATCATGGAATAACACAACCCAAACACGAGGAGGCACTTGTTACAGAAGGGTCAAAGTAGAAAGGATGCTTCAACAACAAAAAGAAAAAGTGAAAGGTACCAAATAATCAATCCAAAGATAAGCAAACCAAGAAGTTCAAAGGCGAATGTTGGGCCTGTGGAAACACTGGGCACGCAGCTAAAGACTGTAGGCACAAGAAGACGAATGACAAATCAGTGGAAAATATAGTGGAAAATTTGAGTTCAACCATTGAGGAGATGAACTTTTCAGGAGTTGTTTTTGAATGCAACTTAGTACACTGCACAATGGTGGGTAGACACAAGCGCTACTCATCATATCTATTTTGATATATCTATGTTCTCCACTTACAAGAAATACAACCAGGAAGAAAAACACAACATGGGTAATTCTGCAATTTCCATAATCGAAGGTAATAGCACCGTTGTCCTCAAATTTACATCCTGAAAAACCGTGACACTAAATGAAGTTCTTCATGTTCCCGATATCCACAAGAATCTTATCTCTGAACCTATGCTCTCAAAGAAAGGCTTCTGTATGGTCTTCAAGTCAGATAAAGTAGTTCTGCCTAAGGCTGGAATTTATATAGGAAGGGGTTATTTAAGTGATGGCCTATTTAAGGCAAATGTAGCCGTAGTCGGCAATATAACTATGTATTCTGATTGTGCTATTAAAAAAAACGAAGTTTCTTATTTAGTTGAGCACGAAATTTCACTATGGCATAATAGATTAGGACAGATAAATTTTCGTAAAATGAAAAAATTAGCAAACTTGGGATTAATTCTTAAATTCCAAGTAGATAAAAACTACAAATGTGAGACATGTGTAGAAGCAAAATTGGTTGAAAAACCATTTCATCCTATTGATAGAAGTACTGAACCATTAGGTTTGGTTCACACTTATTTATGTGATTTTAAATTATTACCTACAAGAGGTAGGAAAAAGTACTTTATAACTTTTATTGACGACTATACACGATATTGCTATGTATATCTTTTAAATAGTAAAGATGAGGCAATTTCATCATTTATAAAATATAAGGCTGAAGTAGAAATTCAGTTAAATAAAAAGATCAAGATATTAAGATCTGATCGAGGTGAAGAATATGAATCACCATCTGAAAAATTCTGTGCAGAAAATAGTATAATCCATCAAACAACATCTTCATATTCACCACAACAAAATGGTATTGCCGAAAGAAAGAATAGAACATTAAAAGATATGATTAATGCAATGCTATTAACCTCTTCCCTACAGATGAACTTATGGTGGAAGCCTTAAATATGTCTAATCACATATTAAATAAGGTTCCTCGTAATAAAATAGGAACAATTCCATATGAGTTATGGAAAGGACACATACCAAGTTTCAAATACCTCAAAGTGTGGGGGTGCTTGGCAAAAGTTCCAGTTCCGCCTCCTAAGAAAGTAGAACATGGACCAAAAATCATGACTATTATTATCTAGGGCCAGCCCAAAATAGTAGTGCATACAAAATTTTGGTATTCGAGTCTGATATAGCTGATATTAATGTCAATACAATCATAGAGTCTCGAGATGCCTCATTTTTGGAAGTTGTGTTTCCGCACAAAATGCGATGGCCCGCAAATCCGTACCCCTTGAATATACACTAATCTCCATAGATTAATTCAAGATGAACAGAAATACGAATTATCAATGTTTTAGAAAAAGAAAGAGGTAGAAGAAGAGAGAAGAAGATAGAAAATAGAAAGGAAAGAAAGTAGAAAATAGAACGGAACAGAAAACAATAGAACAATAACAGAATCTCACAATTCGCAACGGAACAACATATAATAAATAAATGAATAATCTTTAAACAAAGAACTATATCAGTTATTACATTTTATACATTACATTACATCATCATCAGAGTGTACAACAACAAACAACATCAAATAGTGTAGCGGAAAAAGAAATACTATATACTAGTAATTACGCCATGCCATCCAGCTTGCCTCCAGCAACTCCAGAATATCCAGATAAACCTTAACTCTTGACTGCCCGTGTAGAAATTGGTGGGCACCCAGAGTTTAGGAAGGAAAACAATAAACTCCGAGTCAGTCATGTGACTGGTGTGGGAACTCAAAACAGTTTATTTATCTTTAAAATCAAAATAGAGGGATATTTTTAAAATCAATTCGCAATGCTTTTAAAAATGAGACTACCATAAGGCCTCCCGCACACACACACAATGCAAACGCAGAATCGGAGGAGGTTTCTCCTTATGATAATCAAAGATGCTTGATACGCATTTAAAAAACATTTGATATTATTACTAGTGCATAGTGTAGGAAAATATTTCGAAGGTAGAATATAAATCTTAGCCAACATACGACCATTATCGTATGCCTACTATAGCTAACTATGTTCAATAGCAGGTTACCGCCACATTCCATAGCAGGTTATACAACTAAAACCGTACAAGTCTCGTATTGTTTCTTTGGATTTCCAACGAATGATCAGGCCAAGGAACTTCCCATTGCCACATGAGAATGCCTCTGGATGGACATCCCCGAGAACCAAACCGGATCTCTACCAACACAAGGCCGGGTTACCCCTAACTGAGTAACAACTGACCGAATATGCCATCCCCCGGTCCTTTGGGACCTTTCAACCGAGCGCTCGCAATCAATTCACACAATCATAAAGTGTTTTCAACATGAGTAAGTATCTGGGCTCCATACCATGATACCACCCTTTTCCAGAAGGAAATGCACACATCCTAAAGGGCGCTACCCCTCATAACCTTGCTGCATCTTTCCTGTTTTGACCATTCACGGGGTGTGAGGCTCGACGAAGTCACGTCCACAAAAACATACTTTATACAAAAGCCATGCTTTGGGTCAACAAATGATCATAGAAATGATCACCAGGATAGACGATCAAATAAACGATCCTATCACAAATAATCAACACAATGATCATTTACAGCAACACTCAGCATGTCACATTACCAAATTGGGAATATATCGCTGATAACCTTCAACTACATAACCTCTGAGCTCGTACGTCTCAGAGAAGGGTGTTAAGCTAAAAGAATAAATTCTCCGCCACCAACAGAAATATATTTGAATGAAATTGGCTTTATATCTCAATTTGTAATGTCAGACATACAATCCATACAAGTCTGTTCCGGGCTCGAACAAAACCGAAGGCACTTACAAAGAAGTCCTTGCAATCCGGATATCCACAATCCTTATCGGATTTCCCATCACATATGGAGAACTCAATACCGTAGCTACTCGGTGCAGAGTCAATCGACAGGTCATCCTATCGCTCTCGCAAATACCGGGTCTTCAACACCGATCTTCAATGCTATCATAACGACGTATCACATATTCGGAATGGGTTATACGACCCCATGGTCCTTTCCGGTTAACCCGAATAGTGAGCGCTTATTCAAAAATAAGTGTGGCATTCAAATTCAAACAAATCACATCAATTACCCATTCAAAGGGAAATATTGATAGTCGGTTATTGAACTATCAATGGATATGCACACATCACCAGATTCCAAATAATTTTCCAAATTATTTATTTTCCAAAATATCTTCACAAGATATATAATTTCACACTTCAAAAATAAATCAATATTTATTTTTAAACAAGTTCCCCCTTTCATTTATAAATTCCATAGTGAATTTATATTTCACAATATCTACGGATATATGATTTCAATTATTCATTTCAATTTATCTTCAAAAAGATAAATTCTCAAAATATTCACTTTATATTGGAAAACATTTCCATACTTATTTATTCATAAGTAATTCAAAATTTTTATTTATTTTCAACACTTAGAAAATATTCAATATACTTCAATCGAAATTAAGTATATATTTCATTCTTTAAGCAAATCATTCTTTTAAACATATTTATTTGGGCCAAAACGAATGTTGCGTAAAACATCGTTACGACAACCCAAAATCACTAGTATAGGGATTTGAATTTAAGATAGATATATAAATCCCAATACTATACAAAACATTTCCTTTCGGAAATCATTTACTATAAAACAGTGTTATAGTCCACCATTTCCTTTAATTTCTCGAAAACGTCTATTTCAACAATAAATGTTGAAATCTATGGTTTCGAATCTCAACACATTTTAAAACATCGTTAGATCGTTTTAATTCTACTTAAAACATCACATTCAAAACAATTTCTTTAACATATTATTCACTATTCAAAAACGTGAATATGCTTGTTAACAAATTTCATCCTTTTATTCATTTTATTTCAAAGGATTATTCACAGTCAAAAATGTGGATATACTCCATTAATAGGTTATAAAATTTAACTTATCAAAATAAGTCGTTTGCGAATTTATAAAACAATGTTTATAAATTCCATTACTATTTATTTTATATCAACTTCCTTTTATAAATTCCTTTATTAACCTATTCGATTTATAACTCAATTATAAACTAAAGGTTCATATTATAAGTTAAATGCTTAGAATTCATTTGTTTGCACAATCGTTCCTTTAAACTTCATAATTATAAATCTTATAACTTATAAGATTCAATTATTTATCCAAATCTATTCTTTTAATAACTTTATAAATTTTGTAAACCTACTGCTTATAAAATTCCATTTATAACTTCACCGTTTATAATTCTATAAATTTCATTCATTTATGAAATTCATTCCCAATTCATTCTAACACCTATAAAAACTCGTTTTATAACTCAAATATTTTTATTTATAAATTATCAATTTATAAATCCTTTATAAAATCAATTTATACTATTATTTTAAAACGTCTTTAAACTCCTTTATAATTTCATCATTTTGTTTTATAAAATAATCAAATTTTTATAAATCCTTTATAAAATCAATTTATAATAAATTCAAAAATTCCGATTTAACTATTTTATAAAATCGTTAGCATCATATTTTCAAAAATCAATCTTTAACTATATTTCTCAAAAATCATAATTTTTTATAACATTAAAAATTATAACGTTTATTTATTTAAAATGGATCAATTCCAAAAATATTTTATAAACATATACTTTCAAAAATCACTTTGAAATCATTTTAAAATCCCAAAATTTGGTCCAATGATGCTACACACCAAATAGTCAATCACGACAACAACGATATCATATATCGATATGATAATCCATCAAATATCAAAATATCTGAAATCAAAAATAAAAACTGTTGAGGAATCCAGTTGGATCCCTCCAACCTGTTTCCCTGCATCCACAAACATTAGCACAATACCAATTTCGCTCCAGTACGAAAGTATCGCGGTATATGGGATTTAAATATTATCCTCTTAATAGACGGCGCAATAGGGTCTCATCCGCTATACAAATGCGGGAAATCAATAACTCCAATATATACATATGCCAATATATATATATATTGCTATTATATATAATACCAATTTCACTGTTTATGAAATATTCGCGGTATATGTTTTTAATAAATAACATCCGCTTACTAACGGCGTATAATGTCTATTTTAACAATCAATAGATAACAATCATCATTCAAACATGCATTCAAATATTTTAAATCTAACTATTTAAAATAAAAATCGAAACTGATTCGATTAAGTGAGAAGTTCTCACCTTGATTTCAATTTCGTTTTAGCGATTTATTTCGTATAAAATTAAACGGACGTTTAATTTTATCCAAAATTTTCACTAACTCCAAACGACTCCAATCCAATTCCATCGCGTAGTGCTCGTCCATACGATTCCAACGCAACTGGTCTCGCGCGTTTTTGACCTCGTATGAAAAAGTTATGCATTTTATAAGTTACACGATTTTTATTTATATAAATTCACACATTTTATTTTATGTTTTATAACCTAACAACCTCATCACCGTTATATCCATCTCCCTCAATATCAGGCCGCACACCCCCCCATCATCTTCATCACGCAAATCATCTCCAGTAACACGATACATGGCCGAACCCACCACTTAGCAACTAGGGTTAGATTTTGCGCCACCATCTCTCAACGATAATTCGATCAACAAGTGCCAAATGAAGCGCCTCCATCCCCTCCATGCTTGGCTACCACCCTCAAGAAGCTCGGTCACCTCATTCTCACGCAACACGAGGCCGAACGGCCTACGAGCGCGGCCACTTTCCCCCCTCCACGCGACGCCAAACTCCATCATCACCGTTGATCTCGTGGAACTCGACGAGCCTGACATCTTTGTAGTTTGAAGTTTTTGCAAATGACTTACGGATCGAGAGATAATTGGAGGGGAAGTTGGGACGTTTCTGGCCTTTGAATGTTAGGGTGGTGGCTGCAACGTTTAGGGTTAGGTTTGTTTTTTTTTTGTTTTTTTTTGAGTGAGGGGCTATTTATAAGCAAATCGATCGACACTATTCATCCCGGAAATTCCGAACTCCGATTCACGCGCCGTAACCAGCGTTTCTAGGGTTTACCCCGCGTTTCGGACACAATGGAACAGGTTTTGAAAGCTAATTCGGACATCTGTGCGAGTTATGGCAGTAAACGTTCAATTTAAATTAAACCGATTTAAACGATTTTCTAGGCGTTTTAATTTGTACCGGACAAACGGTAAATCCGATTGACACGAAATTTGAAACCTTACAATAATATCACATTACGGATCCGATGAAACTGGTTTCATCGAAATCCGAGACTTTTTGAAAAATGGCTATTTTAACTCGCCATATAAATATTAAAAATAATTCGATGCGTTTCGAGCTGCCACGATCAAACGATAGCTCCGATTGACACGAAAATTGAAATCCGGTAATAACTAACTATTACGGATCCAATGGAATTGGTTTCGTCCAATTCTGAGACTGTTCAAAAATTGACTATTTTCACTAGTCGATTTTAATATTAAAATATCCAATTTTCACAAATTAACTTTTAATTCAATTTTAAAAGTTCTAAAATATCATTCTAACTCCAACATGATAAAATAAAATTTTACAAATCATTTTCAATCATATTTAACCCAATTTTCAATTATTTCCATAATTTAACATATTAAATTATCGATTTAATTATCCAATTAAATCCAATTATTCAAAATAAAATTTATTCGACTTATAAATTCACTTATTAATATTTAAAATTAATTAAATATCCAAATTTTAATTACTAAAAATCCTGGGTCTTTACAATCTTCCCCCCTTAGAAGAATTTCGTCCTCGAAATTATTAAGTAAGAACAGTTACAGAATCTATTAATTTTCCCAAAATCCATAGTTAAATTTCTTATAACAACTTTACTAAGTTTTCAAATCATACTTAGTTATCTTTTCAAAAACAACTACTATTGTTTAACTTTCAATTTCAAATCAAAGTTAAAGTTTTCAAAAATTTTCCAATTTTCTCAAAAAAATTTCTAACGCCTTAAATTTTCGGAAAAATTCGCCATAGTCTCCTTTGCGCGGCTCGATCCGAAAAAAAAATGATAGTATATATATCACAAATATACATCTCATCAAGTAATGAGGCATCCCGAAGGGAAAAAAGTATAAAAGTACGGTATGTAATCCGAGATATGTACCTTATATTTTATTAGCAAGCATATATGGCTAATATAGCGCGAAAGCGAGCTCCAAATGCGAAGCAAACGCGATCCGCACCTACTAATCACTCAACAAACAACATGAGCACATGCATGTATGAAAATAGTATCGATATACAACATATAGCAACATAATAACTATATATGTCAACCTAGCAATTGCAATAAAAGCAATATGTTCAACCATCAACCAACTATCATTTATAACCAATAAATATTCATTCATATTCTCATTAATATTCAATGAATTGGTTTTCAATTTAATCACATTTGATTCATTAACAGTGGATGTTTGCTAACATTCATTTTCAATTAGTTTATATTCACTAATTCATATTCAAGTTGGTTCACTTCCAATTCAAATTCAATTTTATTTAAGACTCACTTAACTTCCAATTGAATTTCAATTAATTTAGCTTCCAATTTTATTAATACTTAATGAATTATATACAATCAACTAACAATCATATAACAACCAATGTATATTAATTTCAACCAAATTCCTTTGCTTATCAATTGGTTTTACTTAACTTAAATTCCACTTATAAATCAATTCAAATTCCAATTCTAAAGTAAATTTCCATTTAACTTTAAATTTATTTTTATTTACAACTCATATTCATAAATATATTCATATAGTTTCACTTCTCATATATATAAGTTTATTTCACAATTGTAAATCACCTTAATTATAATTCAATTCTTATAATTCTTTTGCTTATACAATTATTCTTTAATCTAGATTATTCAAACAACTAAACAATCAACTTATATACATTTTAATAATTCTGAAAAATTATTTCTTTATATATAAAATATAATCAAGGAAAAATTATTTCATTTACCCAATTTAAAACAATATCGTGTCGGTTTATCTTGTTTAAGAGTTTAGAAACCCCTATCTACGATAGTTAGCTAGACTACATCGACTGGAATCTATAAACAATTAACCGATAAGTCAACACAATACAAAACAATTTATATTCACTAACATATACGCTCACATAGCTATTATTACACTCAAACTCATTCTAGAGTACTACTGACTCTATCTCTAACGAGTAATACCCAACAGAACCATGGTTGTCGCTTAACCATATGCTCTGATACCACCTGTGATGACCATTCACGGGGTGTGAGGCTCGACGAAGTCACGTCCACAAAAACATACTTTATACAAAAGCCATGCTTTGGGTCAACAAATGATCATAGAAATGATCACCAGGATAGACGATCAAATAAACGATCCTATCACAAATAATCAACACAATGATCATTTACAGCAACACTCAGCATGTCACATTACCAAATTGGGAATATATCGCTGATAACCTTCAACTACATAACCTCTGAGCTCGTACGTCTCAGAGAAGGGTGTTAAGCTAAAAGAATAAATTCTCCGCCACCAACAGAAATATATTTGAATGAAATCGGCTTTATATCTCAATTTATAATGTCAGACATACAATCCATACAAGTCTGTTCCGGGCTCGAACAAAACCGAAGGCACTTACAAAGAAGTCCTTGCAATCCGGATATCCACAATCCTTATCGGATTTCCCATCACATATGGAGAACTCAATACCGTAGCTACTTGGTGCAGAGTCAATCGACAGGTCATCCTATCGCTCTCGCAAATACCGGGTCTTCAACACCGATCTTCAATGCTATCATAACGACGTATCACATATTCGGAATGGGTTATACGACCCCATGGTCCTTTCCGGTTAACCCGAATAGTGAGCGCTTATTCAAAAATAAGTGTGGCATTCAAATTCAAACAAATCACATCAATTACCCATTCAAAGGGAAATATTGATAGTCGGTTATTGAACTATCAATGGATATGCACACATCACCAGATTCCAAAAAAATTTCCAAATTATTTATTTTCCAAAATATCTTCACAAGATATATAATTTCACACTTCAAAAATAAATCAATATTTATTTTTAAACAAGTTCCCCCTTTCATTTATAAATTCCATAGTGAATTTATATTTCACAATATCTACGGATATATGATTTTAATTATTCATTTCAATTTATCTTCAAAAAGATAAATTCTCAAAATATTCACTTTATATTGGAAAACATTTCCATACTTATTTATTCATAAGTAATTCACAAATTTTATTTATTTTCAACACTTAGAAAATATTCAATATACTTCAATCGAAATTAAGTATATATTTCATTCTTTAAGGAAATCATTCTTTTAAACATATTTATTTGGGCCAAAACGAATGTTGCGTAAAACATCGTTACGACAACCCAAAATCACTAGTATAGGGATTTGAATTTAAGATAGATATATAAATCCCAATACTACACGAAACATTTCCTTTCGGAAATCATTTACTATAACAACAGTGTTATAGTCCACCATTTCCTTTTATTTCTCGAAAACGTCTATTTCAACAATAAATGTTGAAATCTATGGTTTCGAATCTCAACACATTTTAAAACATCGTTAGATCATTTTAATTCTATTTAAAACATCACATTCAAAACAATTTCTTTAACATATTATTCACTATTCAAAAACGTGAATATACTTGTTAACAAATTTCATCCTTTTATTCATTTTATTTCAAAGGATTATTCACAGTCAAAAATGTGGATATACTCCATTAATAGGTTATAAAATTTAACTTATCAAAATAAGTCGTTTGCGAATTTATAAAACAATGTTTATAAATTCCATTACTATTTATTTTATATCAACTTCCTTTTATAAATTCCTTTATTAACCTATTCGATTTATAACTCAATTATAAACTAAAGGTTCATATTATAAGTTAAATGCTTAGAATTCATTTGTTTGCACAATCGTTCCTTTAAACTTCATAATTATAAATCTTATAACTTATAAGATTCAATTATTTATCCAAATCTATTCTTTTAATAACTTTATAAATTTTATAAACCTACTGCTTATAAAATTCCATTTATAACTTCACCGTTTATAATTCTGTAAATTTCATTCATTTATGAAATTCATTCCCAATTCATTCTAACACTTATAAAAACTCGTTTTATAACTCAAATATTTTTATTTATAAATTATCAATTTATAAATCCTTTATAAAATCAATTTATACTATTATTTTAAAACGTCTTTAAACTCCTTTATAATTTCATCATTTTGTTTTATAAAATAATCATATTTTTATAAATCCTTTATAAAATCAATTTATAATAAATTCAAAAATTCCGATTTAACTATTTTATAAAATCGTTAGCATCATATTCTCAAAAATCAATCTTTAATTATATTTCTCAAAAATCATAATTTTTTATAACATTAAAAATTATAACGTTTATTTATTTAAAATGGATCAATTCCAAAAATATTTTATAAACGTATACTTTCAAAAATCACTTTGAAATCATTTTAAAATCCCAAAATTTGGTCCAATGATGCTACACACCAAATAGTCAATCACGACAACAACGATATCATATATCGATATGATAATCCATCAAATATCAAAATATCTGAAATCAAAAATAAAAACTGTTGAGGAATCCAGTTGGATCCCTCCAACCTGTTTCCCTGCATCCACAAACATTAGCACAATACCAATTTCGCTCCAGTACGAAATTATCGCGGTATATGGGATTTAAATATTATCCGCTTAATAGATGGCGCAATAGGGTCTCATCCGCTATACAAATGCGGGAAATCAATAACTCCAATATATACATATGCCAATATATATATATATTGCTATTATATATAATACCAATTTCACTGTTTATGAAATATTCGCGGTATATGTTTTTAATAAATAACACCCGCTTACTAATGGCGTATAATGTATATTTTAACAATCAATAGATAACAATCATCATTCAAACATGCATTCAAATATTTTAAATCTAACTATTTAAAATAAAAATCGAAACTGATTCGATTGAGTGAGAAGTTCTCACCTTGATTTCAATTTCGTTTTAGCGATTTATTTCGAATTAAATTAAACGGACGTTTAATTTTACCCAAAATTTTCACTAACTCCAAACGACTCCAATCCAATTCCATCGCATAGTGCTCGTCCATACGATTCCAACGCAACTGGTTTCGCGCGTTTTCGACCTCGTATGTAAAAGTTATGCATTTTATAAGTTACACGATTTTTATTTATATAAATTCACACATTTTATTTTATATTTTATAACCTAACAACCTCATCACCGTTAGATCCATCTCCCTCAATATCAGGCCGCACCCCCCCCATCATCTTCATCACGCAAATCATCTCCAGTAACACGATACACGGCCGAACCCACCACTTAGCAACTAGGGTTAGATTTTGCGCCACAATCTCTCAACGATAATTCGATTAACAAGTGCCAAATGAAGCGCCTCCATCCCCTCCATGCTCGGCTACCACCCTCATGAAGCTCGGTCACCTCATTCTCACGCAACACGAGGCCGAACGGCCCATGAACGCGGCCACTTTCCCCCCTCCACGCGACGCCAAACTCCATCATCACCGTTGATCTCGTGGAACTCGACGAGCATGACATCTTTGTAGTTTGAAGTTTTTGCAAATGACTTACGGATCGAGAGATAATTGGAGAGGAAGTTGGGACGTTTCTGGCCTTTGAATGTTAGGGTGGCGGCTGCAACGTTTAGGGTTAGGTTTGTTTTTTTTTTGTTTTTTTTGAGTGAGGGGCTATTTATAAGAAAATCGATCGACACTATTCATCCCGGAAATTCCGAACTCCGATTCACGCGCCGTAACCAACGTTTCTAGGGTTTACCCCGCGTTCCGGACACAATGGAACAGGTTTCGAAAGCTAATTCGGACATCTGTGCGAGTTATGGCAATAAACATTCAATTTAATTAAACCGATTTAAACGATTTTCTAGGCGTTTTAATTTGTAACGGACAAACGGTAAATCCGATTGACACGAAATTTGAAACCTTACAATAATATCACATTACGGATCCGATGAAACTAGTTTCGTCGAAATCTGAGACTTTTTGAAAAAGGGCTATTTTAACTCGCCAAATAAATATTAAAAATAATTCGATGCGTTTCGAGCTGCCACGATCAAACGATAGCTCCGATTGACACGAAAATTGAAATCCGGTAATATAACTATTATGGATCCAATGGAACTGGTTTCGTCCAATTCTGAGACTGTTCAAAAATTGACTATTTTCACTAGTCGATTTTAATATTAAAATATTCAATTTTCACAAATTAACTTTTAATTCAATTTTAAAAGTTCTAAAATATCATTCTAACTCCAACATGATAGAATAAAATTTTACAAATCATTTTCAATCATATTTAACCCAATTTTCAATTATTTCCATAATTTAACATATTAAATTATCGATTTAATTATCCAATTAAATCCAATTATTCAAAATAAAATTTATTCGACTTATAAATTCACTTATTAATATTTAGAATTAATTAAATATCTAAATTTTAATTACTAAAAATCCTGGGTCGTTACACAAAAGGAATGAAGGAAATTATGTCCCTGAAAGGGCAAGAGAAGAATCAAGCAAGCCACATGACGATGGAAGTCATCGTGAAATTGAGGAAGTTGAACTAAGAATAAGTGTAAGGGCAAGAACGTCCAAGACATTTGGTTCAAATATTCTAACATACATGTTAGAACATGAACCTCAAACGCACAAGGAAATAATGTCATCTTTAGAATCTTCATGTTGGAAAGAAGCAATCAAAAGTGAAATTGATTCAATTCTAAGTAATAAAACTTGGGAAATGGTAGATCTTCCACCTAGAATAAAACTGATTGGTTGTAAATGGATCTTCAAAAAGAAGATGAAACCATATGGCTTTATTGACAAATATAAAACTAGATTGGTAGCCAAAGGATATCGTCAAAAGCAAGATATAGACTTCTTTGATACTTATTCACCGATTAGACGAATAACCTCTATAAGAATGTTAATAGCAATTGCATCCATATATAATCTAGAGATTCATCAAATGGATGTAAAGATAGCATTCTTAAATGGAAATCTTGATGAGGAGATTTACATGGAGCAAGCCGAGGGTTTCATTTTCAAAGTAAATGAACATAAAGTATGTAGATTAGCAAAATCATTATACGGACTAAAACAAGCTCCAAAACAATGACACACAAAATTTGATAGTCATGATGAAAAATGGTTTCCATATAAATGAATGTGATAAATGTGTTTATTTTAAACAAATTGGACAATCATACATGATGATTTGTTTATATGTAGACGATACACTAATCTTCGGTCCAAATAGTAAGGTAACAGAGACCATAAAGAAAATGTTAATCAACAATTTCGATATGAAAAATTTAGGAGTTGCAGACGTTATTTTGGGAATCAAAATAATAAAAACACCTAATGGAATTGAACTATCTTAGTCACACTATGTGGAAAAAGTAATTGAAAAATTCCAAAATTACAGAATTAAAGGAGTAAGAACACCTTTTAATCTATCGGAAGTACTGCATAAAAACACTAATGAGAGTGTAATGCAACTAGAATACTCTCGTATAATAGGATGTCTAATGTACCTCATGAATTGCATAAGATTGGATATAGCTTATGCAGTAAGTCGATTGAGCAGGTATACAAGCAACCTAGGGAAGGAACACTTGAAAGCACTAACGAGAGTGTTAGGATATTTAAAGAGTATTATGAACTTTTCCCTACATTATGGAAAATATCCTACCGTCTTAGAAGGATATAGTGATACAAACTGGATTTTAGATTCAGATAAATCTAAATCAACTTGTGGTTATGTCTTCACCTTAGCAGGAGCGGCAGTGTCATGGAAATCTACTAAACAAACGTGCATAGCTTGATCCACTATGGAATCAGAGTTCATCGCTTTAGATAAAGCAAGCGAAGAAGCAGAATGACTTTGTCATTTTTTAGAAGATATTTCCATTTTGGCCTAAACCTGTACCGCCATATGCATACACTGTGATAATCAAGTAGCGTTAAGCAGAGCGCAAAACATTGTGTATAATGGAAAGTCCCGACATATTGGTCAACGTCATAACACAGTTAGGAAGTTACTCTTAAATGGAACTATTTCCATTGATTATGTGAGAACTACTGATAACTTTGCGGATCCATTTACTAAAGGTTTATCAAGAGAGAAAATAGACTGCGCATCGAGGGGAATGGATTTAAAAGCCTAAACCAACAAGAGTTATCTTATACGAAAAACTATCCTGGAGATTGGGGATCCCACGGACTAGGATCAATATGCTAACCAATTCTAGTAACTCAAGAAGTAATGCATTTGCTTAGACTTAATGCTACTCCATTCCTATGGTGCACAATAGAATGCATGCCTACAAAAGTATTAAAAGAATAAGGTATGTTTTGAATGATGACCATATCTTGAAAATAACAAGTAGGGTATATATAGGATACTCTTAATGGTTGTGATCACCTATGTTAGTGTGAGCTGGGTCGGCTCTATGAGAATATTAAAGTCTTAAATTCTCTAAAACACTCACAGAACCAAATTTGTTTAGGACCAAAATGAACACAACGAAGAGATTGAATGTGAAGGGAAACAATGCTTTGTAAAGCTGATTGTCTGGTTATGTACAAACGGCTGACGGTTCAAGATGAAATAATTCACTGATTTGCCAAGTATATCCGATAAGTTTTAACTAGGGAAAGTTCAAAGTGAAATATCTACTTATCCTCGATAAGCATTATTTCAATATGAACTGTGTGATATTACACTTTTTGTGGGGGAGGGGGACGTATATCATCATTCATGTGGGCGATTGTTGGAGGCCATTTATACTGAATGAAATATTGTTCCACTTCGCCAAAGATAAGTTAATATTCATGCTTATATACTACTTTCCTCAAACTCATATTGGCCTTAAGTCGGGTAATTTTGTGCGAGGGAGAAGGACCTATATGACCATAAACTAAAACACACGCGCGCGCCACCCGCCCGTACCGGGTCGGGTATGGGTCCAATAAGAGCAGACCGTATAATAATTTTGCTGCACAAAATAAAACAGTTTTTATACTGTTTATACACAAACAGAAGCGACTATTGGATTTGAATGGATGCGGATTTCCCGACGGAAATAGCCGTTACGAACTATTTGAACGGACGTTGCTTTTCAAATAGAAATAGTTGTTGCAAATGAAGAGACGCGACCATTGCAAACGAAGAGGCACGAACGTTTTTGTCCGCTGCAAACGAAGAGACGTGGTTATTCTCAATGGACATAACTATTGGGAATTTGCCTATAAAAGGAGCAGGAAACCTGATCAGTTTCCTACTCGAATTTTTCTTCTCTTCCTCCTCGTTTCTGAAAACTCTAAAATCCAAACGGTCATGCGTATCTCATAGAAGACCATGCACACCACAATCTCGAGCAGACCGCATTTGTTGTATCTTAGGAGACTTTGAATAAAGTCTTAAGAAAATTGTTACTGCAAGCTACAGACAAAATTTCCTTCTTCATCCGGTTAGATTTCTTGTTTGTTTATATATACACATCATTTTGTCATCTTTTCATCTCGAAGTTGTGTTGTTTCTACATAGTAGTACAATGATTGATTATCGCTATAGTTTAACACAACACTTAGTTTTTATTATTACCGTAGTTTGTTGTTGTAAATTCATTACAACAATAGTTATTGTTCAGTATTGCTGATACATAATTCCAAAGTAGTGGAAACTGATTTGTAAACTTGTCTGATGAGTTTAAAAGTGATTCAACTCTATTTTTTGTATACTGTCTATAACATATTTTAGGTTAACACTTCAAATAACAATGCTTAGGAGGTTGACCACAGAAGCGATTTTCTTAATATGACAACTTATGTAGAGATTAAGGGAGCAAAAGAAGGATCTATACATAGTATTTATCGATTTGTAGAAAGCTTATGATGGAGTATCGAGAAAGTTATGTGGTTGGTTCTGAAAAAGAAGAAAGTCTCAACAAAGTACATTACCCATATCAAGGATATGTACAATGATGTTATGACTAGTGTTAGAGCATATGATGGTGAAACCAGTGATTTTTCCATTAACATAGGTTTACATCAAGGGTCAGCTTTGAGCCCCTACATTTTTGCACTAGTGATGGATGAGGTTACGAATGGTATACAATGTAAGATTCATTAGTGTATGCTTTTTGCTAATGATGTTGTGCTAATTGACAAAAGTAGGATAGTGGTTGATAGACAACTGGAGTTATGAAGACAGACTTTAGAATCAAGGGGTTAGAAAACTGGAGTTGTAGAGACATACTTTAGAATTAAGGGTTTTAGGCTTAGTAGAACTAAAACGGAGTATATAAAGTGCGAGTTCAGCAGTGTCAGGTCAGAGGATGGAGGTGCCACTTTGGTCGGACAAGTCTTGCTAAAAAAGAAATCCTTTCGATATTTAGGATCAATGTTGCAGTATGATGGTGAGATTGATGAAGATGTTAATTTTAGAATTCGAGTGGGATAGTTGAAATGGCGACTAGCGTCTGACATTCTTTGTGACAAAAAAGTCTCACAAAAGCTCAAAGGAAAGTTCTACAGAGCGGCAATCAAGCCTGCAATGTTGTATATGTGAAATGTTAGCCTACTAAGAGACAATACGTTCAGAAGATAAGTGTAGCTGAGATGCGTATCTGCGATGGAGATGTGTTCATATAATACGAGACCGAATTAGAAATGATGATATATGTGACAAACTTGGAGTAGTACCAATTGAAGAGAATCAAGTTCAACATCGCTTGAGATGTTTGGACATCTCCACCGCAGGCCTTCTGATGCACCTGTGCCTGTTGGAATTATAGACCGCATCGTATGCTCAGAGAGAGGTAGAGATCGATCAAGGTTAATATAGGAGAAAGTATAAAAATGGACTTGGAGGATTGGAATATATACAAAGAACTAGTGTCGGACAGGAGCATGCAGAAATTAGTGATCCATGTACCAGAACCATGAGCTATGAATTATTTTGCTTAGGGTTGATTTAGATGTAGTTTTATAAGTTTCAGTTTATATGACTAGTAGATAAGAGCTTAAGACGTATTGTGTCTTTTTAGTTTCTATTCGTATCATCATCATCATCATTATTATGGTCTTTTTTAATTTTGTTATATATTTACTTTTATTATTATTATTATAAAAAAAACTCAACCCCAAAGGGAAGAGCCCCTACCCTGTGAGTCTGCCAACCCTAGGAGGAATTTAAGTCAGCCCCAGCATAGAGGTTTGATGTTCCCAACCAAGTTATTATTTAATTATTTTACTTTATTATTATTATCAAGGTTTATTATTATTGTTGTTGTTGTTTTTACTTTTAAATTGACTTTGTCATTTAGTTTTGGATTACATCTCTAGCGGACCCCAGCTTGTTTATGAATAATGACTTAGTTGTTGTTGTTCAAATTGTTTAACATCAGTTCATCTTAAAGGCCTTTTTTAATTAATTATTCCAAAGATATACTTTTAGCATTCTTTTAAACTTTGTTGCAGCCAGGGACAATTTAAAAATCATTACGTTGATTCAAGAACATTTTAAATGCAAATAAGCTGTGTTACCTTTTGGGTGTTATTTCAATTATATGGTAACAATCACATAAAAAGTTGAAATGAGTAGTGAATGTTTTTTGCCGATGCAACATCAAGGTTTTAATTATTGAATTTCAGTGATGTTTCTTCCCTCGGTGATTTTACAAGTTATCTTGTATACTCTCAAACAAGATGAGTGCATCTCGGGCATCTATCAGGAATTTAAAATATTTGTATCTTAACGTTCATCGTGGAACCAGCATGAAATATGTGTGTTAAATTGGTATCTTACAAAGTAGTAATTATGAATACTACAGTAAAAGAAATAATCTTACTAATTGATTTGCATACTATACCATTTTTATCAGTCCCTTGAAAGAACAATCGCAGATGAAAGAATCTACATAATACATTCAAATTATGAATCATGAGCATAAATTTGATAATATATAATGCTAAAATTAAAACATAAGAAACATATAGAATATGAGAAAAGAGTTGCAGAATTAAATATTTGTATACCTATGTTACTACATCTCATAGTTTGGCTATCAAATGATGTTTTTTTACGTCTTTTCTAAAACACAATACACTAGTATTCGAAAACAGTGTCCATCTGATTTGGTACATTGACGTTGTAACGACCCAAAATTTCTGTCATTTGAACTTCGTATATTTAATTGATTTTAAATATTAACAAGTAAAATTTATAAGTCGAACAGATTTTTATTTCGAATCTCTATATTTAATTGGATAATTAAATTGATAATTTAATATTTGAAATTGTGTAAATGATTGGAAATTGAATGTAATGTGAATGAAAATGATTTATAAAGTTATATTAAATTATATCGGAGTTAGAATGATGTTATAGAACTTTTAAAATTGAATTAAAAGTCAAATTGCAGAAATTGAATATTTTAATATTTAATCGACGAGTGAAAATAGTCATTTTTCAAACAGTCTCGGATTTCGACGAAACTAGTGTCATTGGATCCGTAATGTTAAAGTATTGTAAGATTTCAAATTTCGTGTCAATCGGATTTACGGTTTGTCCGGGACAAGCTAAAACGTATAGAAATTAGTTTAACCTATTTAATTTAAAATTTGATCGTTTATTTCCGTAACTCGCACATATGATCAAATTAGCTTCCGAAACACGTTCCATTGTGTTCGGAATGTGGGTAGAACATTATGAACGGCAGGCAGAATGCTTCGTTTGGAGTTCGAATTTTTTTCAGGTGAATAGTGTTTTGAAATTTTCTATATAAGGACTCGATTTTTCCACATTTGCACAAACCCTACTACAAGTAGGTCACGGTCGCCACTTACATTTTAATGGCTGAAAACGTTCGTTCCTTCTTCCGTTAATCTCTTGAAATACATCAACAATTATCGAAAACTCTCAACTACAAACTGTAGAGCTAGTTGAGTACTTCGAATCCATACGGTTGTGATCACCGGAAGCTCATCGTCGACGATGAAATCTAGCCGCGTTCACCATCAAGTCGTGTGCATTTTTCGAGCGTTATATGTGGCCGAGTTGGACGGGGTTGTTGCCGTAGTGGTAGCACGCGTAGGCGAAGGGAACGACGGCATTCGATCGACGTTTCTATCATTGTAGTTGGCTCGATAATTCATTAATGAACGAGGCCGGTGGGTTTATCTTCAAACGCGTGACCTGGGGAGGAAGAAGAAAATAGCGGCTGATCTCGTTTAATCAAAAACATGCGGACAGATCTGAATCTAGGTTTAAAAAATGAAATTAAAATTGTTAATTATTTTATTTTAATTCGTATAAACTTCTTGACATCATAACTTTTTGATACGAGGTCGAAAACTGATAAAATGAGTTGCGTTGGAACCATATTGACGAGCACTATGCAATGGAGCTGGTTTGGAGTTGATTGGAGCTAGTGAGAATTTTGGGTAAAATTAAATGCTCGTTTAATTTTATTCGAAACAAAACACTACAACTGTTATTGGAAGCAAGGTGAGAACTTCTCACTCAGTCGAATTTGTTTCGATTTAAATTTAAATAGTTAAATTTAAAATTGCTTGATGGTGTGATTGAATGATGATAATTGTTGGTTGAACTGAAATAGACCCTATACGCCGCATAATAAGCGGAGGTTATTATATTTAAACACATATACCGCGATATTCCACCTTGAAGTGGAATTGGTATTATATATGTATGTGGAGTTGATTTCCCGCATTATATAGCGGATGAGACCCTATTGCGTCGCATAATAGCGGATGATATTTTTGTAAATCCCATATACCGCGATGTTCCATCTCGAAGTGGAATGGGTATTTATTTGTTGTGCTAACATCTGTGGATGCAAGGAAATAGGTTGGAGGGATCCAACTGGATTCCTCAAATTTTATTTATTTGTTTTACATGCTGTGTATGATTAGTTGAAATCTGTGTTTGATGATATTTATAATTGAAATTATTTAAGGCGAAAGTTTAACCGAATATATATTGGATATTTCAATATCACCAGAAATATAAAATTGATTTTTGAAAGGAAATTAAAAATAAAGAATTTTAAGCAAAATAATTTTGAGAATTGTTTTGGAAAAAAAATAAAAGTTGATTTTTGAGATCTATTGAATAAAATTCCAAAATATGGGAAAAAGCCTTAATAAATGGATTTCGGATAATATTGTTTATAAGTTGAACAATTTATTTAAAATTTGAATTTTAAATGGATTGGAAGAGATAAAGAATTTTTTTCTTTAAAAGGAATTTATTTTAAAAGGGAAATAAATCTGGAATTCTATTTGGAAATTTATTTAGTGTTTTGAAATGAATTGGGAATCAATTTGAAAATTGATTTGGGTCAGTAGAGACTGATTTCAATTTGAGATTTGAATGAAATTCATTTGGTGTTTATTGTTGGGAAATCAATAGGGAATTTGAATTGGTGTTTTGAGAAATCAATTGAAAATTGATTTGGTGTTAAAAGTGAACATTTGGTCAAATTGTATATCAATGGATATTTGAAAAACATAAATTCACATTGGAATTTATAAAGGAAAGAGAAATTTGTTTTAAAAATAAACGTTGATTTATTTTTAAAGTGTGGAAATAAATTTATAGATTTGGAACGTAAATTTAAAATAAATCGTAAGGATTTATTTAATTGGTTTAAATGGACCATTTTGAAGTGAAAGTGTATGCACTAGTCAAGTATATTTCCAAAGTAGCTTTTAAAGTGTAAATTAAAAATAATAATCCAAAGTTGGTTTCTAGAAAGAATATATTGGAGAG
The DNA here is from genome assembly GCA_030765085.1 of Allium cepa. Taxonomy (NCBI): domain Eukaryota; kingdom Viridiplantae; phylum Streptophyta; class Magnoliopsida; order Asparagales; family Amaryllidaceae; genus Allium; species Allium cepa. The sequence continues at coordinate 214,178,317 of CM060934.1, forward strand.
ATCAGTTTCTTAAGTTATTTTGAAATCTTTAGAGTAAAGATTTATTTAGCGATTTATAGAAGTGATTATTTAAAGACTAAATTGACAATTATTTTAGAAAATGTTATTTAAATAATTACACTCTATCTACTAATTTTATTGAGAAAAATTAGTTTGGACTTAAGTTTATATGTAATATTAATATAACGTTTTTATAACTAATATTTTAAGTAAAGCATTTAAAGAAAAATGGTTTTATTTTAAGTGTTTTCCAAATATATTTCGGATAAGTGATATAAATTATTGTCAAGTATTCAGATTTGGCAGATTTCCAGTGGAGATAAATAATATCGGAATTTTATCCCGTGAGTGAAAGGTGATTTGAAATTTATTTTCAAAGGATTTAAATGTGGAAAGTGATTTGAAATTTGTTTTCAAATGGTTGAAGTGTTGAAAAATATACCTTGTAAAGATATTTTGGAAATGAATAACTTGGAAAATTATTTAAAAAATTTGGTGATGTTGTGAATATCGATTGATAGTTAAATAACCGACTATCAATGTTGACTTTTGAATGGTATTTGAATTTTCGATGCGACCGGGGGTCGGATTCCAATTTGTTATCCGAAAACCACATTGAAGAACAAATGATGAATCTTTTGATTAAAGATCAAAATGGCTATTTGTTGTGGTTTTTTTGAAAAGTTGGATGTTACACTTATTTTCAAAATAGTGCGCTCACTATTCGGTTTAGCCGGGAGAGGACCTTTATGTCATATAACCCATTCCGAATAGTGATACGTCGTAATGGATAGCATTTGAAGACCGGTGTTGAAGACCGGGTATTTGTGAAAAGATAGGATACCCTGTCGATTGGCTCTGCACCGAATAGCTACGGTATAGAGATTCCCTAAGTGATGGGAAGTTCGATCAGAATTGTGAATACCCGGATTGCAAAGGCTTCATTGGAAGTGCCTTCGGTTCTGTTCGAACCCGGAACAGACTTGTATGGTTACATGTCTGACATTACACTTTGAGATATAAAGCAGATTTCTTTCAAATTCATTTCTGTTGGTGGTGGAGAATTTATTCTCTTAGCTTAACACCCTTCTCTGAGACGTACGAGCTCAAAGGTTATGTAGTTGAAGGTTATCAGCGATATAATCCCAATTTGGTAATGTGGCATGATGAGTGCTACTGCGTGTTGATCATTTATTGATCATTTGTTGATCAAAGCATGACTTTGTGCCAAAGCGTAGGTATGTGGACGAGACCTTTTCGGACCTCACAACCCGGAAATGGTCGAAACAGGAAAGATGCGGCAAGGTTATGAGGGTCGCTCCCTTTAGGGTATGCCATTACCTTCTAGAAAAGGGTGGTATCAGGTATGGAGCCCTAATATTTAACCTATGTGGTTGCCGCATATTTATTTCTGTGTAGTTGTTGCTTTGTGATCGAGGACCCTTGGATAAAGGTCCCAAAGGACCGTGGGGTGGCATATTCGTGTAGTAGTTACCTAGTTACAGTGGTAGCCCGACCTTGTGTTGGCAGAGAGCTGGTTAAGTTCTTGGGACGTCCATCCAGAGACATACCCATTGACAGTAGGAAGCTCCATAGCCTGACCATTTGTTGGAAGTCCAAAGAAACAATACGAGCCCTGTACGGTTTTGGTTGTATAACCTGCCATGGAATATGGCGGTAACCTACTATTGAACATGGTAGCTATAGTAGGCATAAGTGCGAAATGCCTATGCTGGCTAAGATTAATATTATACTTTCGAAATATTTTTCTGCACTATGAAAAAATAATAATATCAAAAAGATTTTGCGTAGTAAGCATGTTTGACTATCATAAGGAGAAATCTCCTCCAATTCTGCGTTTGCATTGTGTGTGTGGCGGGAGGCCTTATGGTAGTTTCATTTTCCAAAAGCGTTGCGGATTCTTTTTCTTTTCCTTTCTTTGTGCAAATAATTGTTTTTAGTTCTCACACCAGTCCCATGACTGACCTGGAGTTTATTGTTCCCTTCCTAAACTCTGGATGCCCATAATTTTCCACACGGGCAGCCTAGAGCCAGGTTAGCAGGTCATTCTGGACTTCAGAAGTGTCATGGAGCTTATGTGACGAGTTGGATGGCGAGACGTATCACTTGTATATGATATTATCTTTTCTGATGTATAATTCACTTGTAAGGACAAATTCATATAGTTGTCCAGTGGTGTTGTATTGTGTTGTATATTGACTCTGATGATGTAATGTATAAACTGACATAGTTCTTAGATGTAAAGATTATTCATTTATCTATTATATGTTGTTCCGCTGCGATTGTGAGATTCTGATATTGTTTCTGTTGTTTCTTCTTTCTTTCTTCTTCTTCTTCTACCTCTTCTTTTTAACCCTAACAATTCGGTTTTCAGGCATTCGATGACTCGGCAGTTGATACTATGGACGTATTGATGTCGATTTTCGAAAGTTGAAAATCTCGGATGTTACATTGTGGTATCAGAGCATTTGGTTAAGCGACAACCTTGGCTCTGTTGGGGAATACTCATTAGAGATGGAGTCAGTAGTACTCTAGAATGAGTGTGAGGGTAATAATAGATATGAGCACGTATTTGTTAGTGAATATAAAAATGTTTTCTATTGTGTTTGCTTATCCGTTGAGCTGTTTGCAAATTCTAGTTGGTATGTGGGACGCCATATTATCGATAGGGATTTCTAAACACTTAAACGTGGCAAGTCGGCATAGTATAATTTTAAATTGGGTAAATGAAATAATTTTACCTCGATTATATTTTATATGTAAAGAAATAATTTTTCAGAAATTATTAAAGTGTATATGAAATTAATTGTTGGATGGTTGAAAATGTAAGAATATATATATGAGTTGATAAAAGATGTTTGAATAATCTAAATAAAAACAACAATTGTAAAAGAATAAACTATATAAGCAAATGAATTATTAAGTATGGAATTATAATTAATATGATTTACAATTGTGAAATAATCTTATATATAAAAAGTGAAACTATATGAATATATTTATTAATATGAGTTGTAAAAAAAAATGAATTTGGACTATGAATTTGGAAATTTTGAATCCTGTTTATTTTGGAAGTTATTTCTCAAAATTAAAAGTTAAATAGTGAAATTATATGAGAAAAAGATATATAAATGTGATTCATAAATAAAAGGAAAATTTTGAAAGAATTTAAAGCACTGAATTCACTACTGTTGCTGGGAAATAATAAGGGTGATGACTGCAGCATCATCAGTATTATTTTCAAATTCTGTGTGATGGATTTGCTACCATAGTAAATTGAAAATTTAAGTGTTGTTGCGATAAACAAATTTGAAATTAAAATCCAAGTTGTAATTGATGAATATAAGTAAAACGAGTTTTGAACTTATAGTATGAAATAATAAAATTTTAACTTTGGTAAAGTTAAAGAATTTGAGTTAGCATAATAAATGTATGATGTGAAATTTAACTAAAGGAAAGTTTAAATAAATTGAATTGGATTTTAACTGGATTAGATATGTTGTTGAAATGGAAATTAAACTTTTAAGTGATTATATAATATGATTTGGAAGTTGAATAATAAGTTGTATAACTTATAAAATAAGAAAAGGTAAGACCAATTGTTAAAATGGTTAAACAATTTTGTTAAGCAAAACGAGATATGAATTTGAATAAGTGATGAAATTTGACTTTGGTAAAAGTTAAATAGAATTTACTTTATAATTGAAATCCAAATTGAATTTATGAGTTGAAATTTAAGTTAAGTAAGACAAATGATGTTTGAGAAGGTATTTAACTTAAGTAATGTTGAATGAAGTTTATTGTGGTATCGAAGTAAATTAATAAAGTGAATTAAATGAATATGAATTTGAGTTATGTAACGAAATTCAACTTGAAATGTTAAATGAATTAGTAAATGAATATGAGTTGAAATGTTATTTGCATAAATGGAATAATGGATGTAAGTGTTAATTCATTATAGCTAATTAAAAGTGTTAAACCAAATTGAATGTAAACGAAGTAAGGTAAATTAAATTAATTTGGTTGTGTTGGTTATACATTGATTGTTAGGTGGTTGTTAGTTGGTTGTATATAAATTCATATGAAATTGAATTAATGAAATTGGAAGTTAAATAAGTGAATTCAAATTGGATAGTAAGTAAATTTGAATAAAATTGAATTTGATTTGAATTGAAAGTGAACTAATGTGAATGTAAGTTAGTGAATGTAAACTAATTGAAAATGAATAGATTGATTTTGAAGTTGACTGAATTGCATATGTGTTCATTTCATTTAAACAATGAATTGAATGTAAGAATTTGAGAATGAATGGTTTGAAAATTTGTTGAAAGCAATCGAATTCGTTTTGAAACCATATAAATTGCTTATGGAAATTTATTGTATGTACATTATTCATGAAATGCATATGTTTAGCTATTGAAAATAAGTGAAATGTGAATGAATTTCCTATATATGTCGCCTACGCAATAAAAATAGGAAATATGAACTGTTTTTCTGTTTTCCGACCGTGTGGGTCGATGTATATATATTTATATCTCTTGTAAAATTGCAAAAGCTCCTCCGTACAAGGGAGACTCTGCCAAAAAATTTCGGAAATTTTAGGAGTTAGAGATTTTTTGAAAAATTTTGGAAAATTTTTGTTAACGAAAAGTCGATTTCTAAATTGTAATGAAAACGTAGGAATTGAGCTAGAAAATGGAAACCATTGTTTTGGTTGAAGTAAAAGGTTTTGGAAAAGGTGAATATAAAATTTTCACTAAGTGGATTTTTGAAAAGTTAATGGATTTCAAGACTTTTTCTTTACTTGGTAATTTCGAGGACGAAATTCTTTTAGGGGGAAGATTGTAATGACCCATAATTTCTGTCATTTGAACTTCGTATATTTAATTGATTTTAAATATTAACAAGTGAAATTTGTAAGTCAAATAGATTTTTATTTCGAATATCTATATTTAATTGATTAAATTGATAATTTAATATTTGAAATTGTGTAAATAATTGGAAATTGAATGTAATGTGAATGAAAATGATTTATAAAGTTATATTAAATTATATCGGAGTTAGAATGATGTTATAGAACTTTTAAAATTGAATTAAAAGTCAAATTGCAGAAATTGAATATTTTAATATTTAATCGACGAGTGAAAATATTAATTTTCAAACAGTCTCGGAATTTGACGAAACTAGTTTCATTGGATCCGTAATGTTAAATTATTGTAAGATTTCAAATTTCGTGTCAATCAGATTTACGGTTTGTCCGGGACAAGCTAAATCGTATAGAAATTAGTTTAACCGATTTAATTTAAAATTTGATCGTTTATTTCCGTAACTCGCTTATATGATCAAATTATCTTTCGAAACATGTTCCATTGTGTTCGGAATGTGGGTAAAACATTATGAACGTCAGGCGGCACGCTTCGTTTGGAGTTCGAATTTTTTCGGGTGAATAGTGTTTCGAAATTTTCTATATAAGGACTCGATTTTTCCACATTTGCACAAACCCTACTACAGCTAGGTCACGGCCGCCACTTACATTTTAATGGCCGAAAACATTCGTTCCTTCTTCCCTTAATCTCTTGAAATACATCAACAATTATCGAAAACTCTCAACTACAAACTTGTAGAGCTAGCTGAGTACTTCGAATCCATACGGCTGTGATCACTGGAAGCTCGTCGACGACGACGAAATCTAGCCACGTTCGCCATCAGGTCGTGCTCATTTTTCGAGCGTGATATGTAGACGAGTTGGACGGGGTTGTTGCCGTGGGGGTAGCATGCGTAGGCGAAGGGAACGACGACATTCGATTGACGTTTCGATTATTGTAGTTGGCTTGATAATTCATTTATGAACGGCGACCGGTGGGTTTATCTTCGAACGCATGACCTGGGGAGTAAGAAGAAAACAGCGGCCAATCTTGTTTGATCAAAAACATGCGGCCAGATCAGAATCTAAGTTTAAAAACTGAAGTTAAAATTGTTAATTATTTTATTTTAATTCGTATAAACTTCTTAACATCATAACATTTTGAAACGAGGCCGAAAACTGACGAAACGAGTTGCATTGGAACCGTATTGACAATCACTACGCAATGGAGCTGGTTTGGAGTTGATTGGAGCTAGTGATAATTTTGGGTAAAATTAAACGCTCGTTTAATTTTATTCGAAACAAAACACTCCAACTGCTTATTGGAAGCAAGGTGAGAACTTCTCACTCAATCGAATTTGTTTCGATTTAAATTTTAAATAGTTAAATTTAAAATTGCTTTATGGTGTGATTGAATGATGATAATTGTTGGTTGAATTTAAATAGACCCTATACACCGCATAATAAGTGGAGGTTATTATATTTAAACACATATACCGCGATATTCCACCTTAAAGTGGAATTGGTATTATATATGTATTTGGAGTTGATTTCCCGCATTATATAGCAGATGAGACCCTGTTGTGCCGCATAATAGCGGATGCTATTTTTATAAATCCCATATACCACGATGTTCCACTTCGAAGTGGAATGGGTATTTATTTGCTGTGCTAACATCTGTGGATGCAGGAAAACAGGTTGGAGGGATCCAACTGGATTCCTCAAATTTTATTTATTTATTTTACTTGCTGTGTATGACTGGTTGAAATCTGTGTTTGATGATATTTATAATTGAAATTATTTAAGGCGAAAGTTTAACCGAATATATATTGGATATTTCAATATCACCAGAAATATAAAATAAAGAATTTTAAGCAAAATAACTTTGAGAATTGTTTTGGAAAAATAATAAAAGTTGATTTTTGAGATTTATTGAATAATATTCCAAAATATGGGAAAAAGCCTTAATAAATGGATTTCGGATAATATTGTTTATAAGTTGAACAATTTATTTAAAATTTGAATTTTATATAGATTGGAAGAGATAATAGAATTGTTTTCTTTAAAATGAATTTAATTTAAAAGGGAAATAAATCTGGAATTCCATTTGGAAATTTATTTGGTGTTTTGAAATGAATTGGGAATCAATTTGAAAACTGATTTGGGGTCAGTAGAGATTGATTTCAATTTGAGATTTGAATGAAATTCATTTGGTGTTTAAATTTTTGGGAAATCAGTAGGGAATTTGAGTTGGTGTTTTTGGAAATCAATTGAAAATTGATTTGGTGTTAAAAGTGAACATTTGGTCAAATTGTATATCAATGGATATTTGAAAAACATAAATTCACATTGGAATTTATAAAGAAAAGGGAAATTTGTTTTAAAAACAAACGTTGATTTATTTTTAAAGTGTGGAAATAAATTTACGGATTTGGAACGTAAATTTAAAATAAATCGATAAGGATTTATTTAATTGGTTTAAATGGACCATTTTGAAGTGAAAGTGTATCCTCCCTGGATAGCCAAGTATATTTCCAATGTAGCTTTTAAAGTGTAAATTAAAAAAAAATTCCAAAGTTGGTTTCTAAAAAGAATATATTGGAGAGATCAGTTTCTTAAGTTATTTTGAAATCTTTAGAGTAAAGATTTATTTAGCGATTTATAGAAGTGATTATTTAAAGACTAAATTGACAATTATTTTAAAAAAGGTTATTTAAATGATTACACTCTATCTACTAATTTTATTGAGAAAAATTAGTTTGGACTTAAGTTTATATGTAATATTAGTATAACGTTTTAATAACTAATATTTTAAGTAAAGTGTTTAAAGAAAAATGGTTTTATTTTAAATGTTTTCCAAATATATTTTGGATAAGTGATATAAATTATTTTCAAGTATTTAGATTTGGCAGATTTCCAGTGGAGATAAATAATATCGGGAATTTTATCCCGTGAGTGAAAGGTGATTTGAAATTTATTTTAAAACGATTGAAATGTGAAAAGTGATTTGAAATTTGTTTTCAAATGGTTGAAGTGTTGAAAAATATACCTTGTAAGGATATTTTGGAAATGAATAATTTGGAAAATTATTTAAAAAATTTGGTGACGTTGTGAATATCGATCGATAGTTAAATAACCGACTATCAATGTTGACTTTTGAATGGTATTTGAATTTTCGACGCGACCAGGGGTCGGATTCTAATTTGTTATTCGAAAACTACATCGAAGAACAAATGATGAATCTTTTGATTAAAGATTAAAATGGCTATTTGTTATGGTTTGTTTGAAAATTTGGATGTTACACTTATTTTAAAAATAGTGCGCTCACAATTCGGTTTAGCCGGGAGAGGACCTTTATGTCATAAAACCCATTCTGAATAGTGATACGTCGTAATGGATAGCATTTGAAGACCGGTGTTGAAGACCGGGTATTTGTGAAAACGATAGGATAACCTGTCGATTGTCTCTGCACCGAATTGCTACGGTATAGAGATTCCCTATGTGATAAGAAGTCCGATCAGAATTGTGAATACCCGGATTGCAAAGGCTTCTTTGGAAGTGCCTTCGGTTCTGTTCGAACCTGGAACAGACTTGTATGGTTACATGTCTGACATTACACTTTGAGATATAAAGCAGATTTCTTTCAAATACATTTCTGTTGGTGGTGGAGAATTTATTCTCTCAACTTAACACCCTTCTCTGAGACGTACGAGCCCAGGGGTTATGTAGTTGAAGGTTATCAGCGATATAATCCCAATTTGGTAATGTGGCATGATGAGTGCTGCTGCGTGTTGATCATTTATTGATCATTTGTTGATCAAAGCATGGCTTTGTGCCAAAGCGTAGCTTTGTGGACGAGACCTTTTCGGACCTCACAACCCGGAAATGGTCGAAACAGGAAAGATGCGGCAAGGTTATGAGGGTCGCTCCCTTTAGGGTATGCCATTTTCTTCTGGAAAAGAGTGGTATCATGTATGGAGCCCTGATATTTAACCTATGTGGTTATCGCATATTTATTTCTGTGTGGTTGTTGCTTTGTGATCGAGGGCCCTTGGATAAAGGTCCCAAAGGACCGGGGGTTGCATATTCGTGTAGTAGTTACCTAGTTATAGAGGTAGCCCGGCCTTGTGTTGGTAGAGAGCAGGTTAAGTTCTTGGGACGTCCATCCAGAGACAAACCCATTGACAGTAGGAAGCTCCATAGCCTGACCATTTGTTGGAAATCCAAAGAAACAATACGAGCCCTGTACGGTTTTGGTTGTATAACCTGCCATGGAATATGGCGGTAACCTACTATTGAACATGGTAGCTATAGTAGGCATAAGTGCGAAATGCCTATGCTGGCTAAGATTAATATTATACTTTCGAAATGTTTTTCTGTACTATGAACAAATAATAATATCAAAAAGATTTTGCGTAGTAAGCATGTTTGACTATCATAAGGAGAAATCTCCTCCAATTCTGCGTTTGCATTGTGTGTGTCGGGAGGCCTTATGGTAGTTTCATTTTCCAAAAGCGTTGCGGATTTTTTTTTCCTTTCCTTTCTTTGTGCAAATAATTGTTTTTAGTTCTCACACCAGTCCCATGACTGACCTGGAGTTTATTGTTCCCTTCCTAAACTCTGGAAGCCCATAATTTTCCGCACGGGTAGCCTAGAGCCAGGTTATCAGGTCATTCTGGATTTCAGAAGTGCTGTGGAGCTTATGTGACGAGCTGGATGGCGAGACGTATCACTTGTATATGATATTATATTTTCCGATGTATAATTCACTTGTAAGGACAAATTCATATAGTTGTCCAGTGGTGTTGTATTGTGTTGTATATTGACTCTGATGATATAATGTATAAATTGACATAGTTCTTTGATGTAAAGATTATTCATTTATCTATTATATGTTGTTCCGCTGCGATTGTGAGATTCTGATATTGTTTCTGTTGTTTCTTCTTTCTTTCTTCTTCTTCTACCTCTTATTTTTAACCCTAACAATTCGGTTTTCAGGCATTCGATTACTCGGCAGTTGATACTGTGGACGTATTGATGTCGATTTTCGAAATTCGAAAATCTTAGATGTTACTGACGTTGACGTTCTCAACTTTCAATTTCACGTTTTGAAACATTTAATCTGATTTTTTTAAATGTTCATTTTTAAGACGCTAAGTGTATAAAATTACTATTCATTAAGTAATTTTTATTTGCTTTGTGGAACACTCACACACACAAAGAATGGAAAACAACTTTAAATCAACATTAGATAGACTACAGTCTAGTTGCCTACTTTTTAATCTTTTGACTACAATTATAAAGTAACCTACATACATTCATGAGATATATATTTATGCTTGTATACTTTTCTCTTATTTCACAACTTTTGATCATTTTGTAAATTTATTTGATTTCGATTGCTATAAATCATAAATTATAACTTGTTCTAATTAAGACTCGCTCTAACTTATTTTGTTTTGTACCTTATAATTTTCCATTCTTGTTTTCGTTCTACGTACCAACTTAAATCTTGTACCAAGTAATGTAGGTATATATGTACAATTTAAAAAAAGATCATAGAATAAAACACAAAAAGAAAAGAGAACTTTAAACGGATAAAAGCATAATTTTCTTTATAATTCTTAATTAGTCAACTATGTATCACAAAACATCTAAAATGAGCATGATAATCAACCAAAATAAAGCAATGTTTCTATAGATAATATTTCTAATGAGATAATATATCTAATGAGATAGTCAACGATGTTAATGATGTATCTTCATGTTACATCATGTATAACTCATCTATTTCTTTTTCTCTTTATTTCCCCTTTCTAGATGATGATATTTTGCATGTGATGCTTCTTCTTCCCTTGTTTATTTAGATCTTCAATGCACCACATTGCTTATTGCTTCAACAAGTTCTGTTTGTGATTATCCTTTTATTACAGTATACCTTCTAGCAAATAATTAGCATTATGCATATCTCTCATTTTGAAAGTGTGATTAACATAAATGCCTACTTGTCTGTGTGAGTCTCTTTTGGAAGAGATCATTTGTTACTCTAAGTCTAATCATTTCATAATTTAAAATAAGTGGAAATAACATGTGAGTATTTGTATACTTTTTTTATTGCAAATATATAAGCCTCACATAAACATGAGATGCTATCATTTGTAGTTGTTGCTTTATTTACTCATACATATAAAGCTAGTCTGTATACCTGTTTAATTAGTGCAATATATCCTAATAAATTTTGCATTCTAATAGATTGCATCTAGATGCCGCGGTCAAGGTACATATCCTAACTACTTCGACATATTCTTTGTAGCACATATAACTACTATGCAAACCCTATATGAGTTGTTTTCATACTTCCCATGCTAAAAAATGCACATCAATTAAATTTAATTCTGATAATCTTATATTGGTTAATTTAATGTTGGTAGCTACTATAAAGTTGCTACATAATGGTATTCAATATCAAGTTCTAATGCCAATGGATATGCATTACAAGCCCTTCCGTTTTGGCATGTTATGTGGGTTTGTGTTTTACTTATGCTAATGCACTTGCAAGCTTGCATATTTTAGTGTGTCGATTCATATGATGTTGTACTAATGCTAATGAGCTTGCTAGTCTTGTAACGACCTAAAATTTCACTCAATTAAAATTTGTATATTTAATTAATTCTAAATATTAATAAGTGAAATTTATAAGTCGAATAATTTATTTTTCGAATATCTGGATTTAATTGGATAATTAAATCAATAATTTAATAATTGAAATTATAGAACCAATTGAAAATTGGGTTTAATGTGATTTAAAATGATTTATAAAGTTATAATAAATCAAATTGGAGTTATAATGATGTTATAGAACTTTAAAAATTAAATTTAAAGTTTATTTGTGAAAATTGGATATTTTAATATTTAATTGACGACTAAAAATAGTCATTTTTCAAACTATCTCGGATTTTGACGAAACTAGTTTCATCTGATCCGTAATGTTATATTATTGTAAGATTTCAAATTTCGTGTCAATCGGATTTACCGTTTGTCCGGGGCAAGCCAAAACGCACAGAAATTTAGTTAACCGATTTGATTCAAAATCAATCGTTTATTGCCATAACTCACACAGATGATCGAATTGGCTCTCGAAACCTATTCCACTGTGTCCGGAACGTGGGTTAAACCCTAGAAATGCCGGTCACCGCGTGAGATTTGGAGTTCGAAAAATCGGGTGAATGGTGATTTTCGGTAAATTTTCTATAAAAGCACCCTCAATTTTCACTTTTGCAAATAAAAGAAAACCCTAGGGTTTTAAGCTTCAGCCACCGCTTCTTCTTATCAATGGCCGAAAAGCATTTATCTTCTCCCTCTGATTTCTTCAAATCCATAGACTTTTACGCGAAGTGTTCAACTACAAAGTCGTAGAGGGTGGTGAGATCTTGCTATCCAGCGGTGGAGATTGGAAATGGAGCTATGGATCGACACGAATATGGGTAGGAATGGCCGAACTTCGTTCACGTTTTCACGGTGATTTAGGCGACCGAGTTTCGTACTATTGCAGCCGATGGGAGCTTCCTTGAAGGCCTTCGAAGTAGCATCGCCTGATCGTCTTCAAACTGCACGTGGTTGTCGCGTTAATTAGGGTTTTGGAGGAAAGATGGGTGCGTTCGTTAGCCTGGGAAGTTTTACGCGCGTGGAAGAAGAGATAGGCACGAACGGGCCTGATCTAGGGTTGCATTGATGAGCGGCCACGATTAATTTAGGGTTTGTAAATAAAATTTAATTTGTAAATTTATATATATTAATTCGTATAAACTTTGAAAAACCATATCTTGTTCATACGAGGTCGAAAAATTACGAAACAAGTTGCGTTGGAACTGTATTTACGAGCACTACACAATGGAGCCAGTTTGGAGTCGTTTGGAGCAAGTTTGAATTTCGGGTAAAGTTAAATGCGTGTTTAATTTTATTCGGAATAAAAACGCTACAACTAATATCGGAAACTCAAGGTGAGAACTTCTCACTCAATCGAATTGCGTTTCGTTTTAATTTTAAATAGTTAGATTTAAAATTGCTTGATTGTGTGATTGAATGATAAATTGTTATCTGTTGTGTTGAAATAGACATTATACGCCGTATGTTAAGCGGATGTTATTTATTAAAAACATATACCGCGATAATTTCACCGTAAAGTGAAATTGGTATTATATATGTACGTGGAGTTGATTTCCCGCATTATACAGTGGATGAGACCATATTGCGCTGCATAATAGCGGATAATATTTTATAAATCCCATATACCGCGATATTCCGTACTAGAACGAAATTGGTGTTGTGCTAACATCTGTGGATGCAGGGAAACAGGTTGGAGGGATCCAACTGGATTCCTCACGAGTATTTATTTGATTTCAGATATTGTGATATATTTGATTATCATATGATGATATATGATGATTTGTTGTCGTGATTGATTTTTCGGTGCTGTTGCATCATTGGGCTTATTTTGAAGTTTTAAAGATGTTAAAAGAAGATTTCTAATTTTAAAAGGATTTTAAAAAGGATTTTTGAAAGTATACGTCTTATTAAATTTTGAAATTAATTTATTTTAAATAAATAAACGTTGAAATTTTAATGATATAAATATTTTGATTTTTGAGAGAAATGGTTAAAATGTGATTTTTGAAAAATAGAGTTAATGATTTTATAAAATAGTTTAAATAGATATTTTTGAATTTATTATAAAAGCTTTATATATAAGATTTATAAAATTTGATTTTTTATAAATCAAAATGATCAAATTATAAAGGAGTTTTAAAGATGTTTAAAACGATGTTATAAATGGATTTTATAAAAGGATATAAACTACAATTTTAAAGTTATGAAAAGGAATTTCTTTTAAATGGAAATAAATTTGAAATCCATCTGGCAATTGATTTTGGTGTTTAAAATAAATGTTTTGGAAATCCTTTTGGAAATCTATTTGGCGTTTTGAAATGAATTTGGGATCAATTTGAAAAAAAATTGATTTGGGATTTAATAGAAATTGATTTCAATTTGAGATTTGAATGAAATTCACTTAGCGTTTAATAATTTGGAAAATCAATAGGGAATTTGATTTGTTGTTTTGGAAATCAATTGAAAACTGATTTGGTGTTGGATGTGAATATTTGAAATCGAATTGAAAATCGTATATCAGTGGATATTTGAAAATTTTAGATTCACGTTTGAATTTATAAAGGAAAAGGGAATTTGTTGTTAAAAATAAATGTTGATTTATTTTTAAAGTGTGGAAATGAATTTACGGATTTGAACGTAAATTTAAATAAATCGGTAAGGATTTATTTAACTGGTTTAAATGGACCATTTTGAAATAAAAGTGTATTCTCCCTGGAAAGCCGAGTATATTTCCAAAGTAGCTTTTAAAGTATAAATTAAAAGTCCTAAAGAAAGTTTTTAAAGAATATTTTGGGAAAAATTATTTTCTTGAGTTATTTTCAAAATCTTTAGAGTACAGAATTATTTAGCAAATTGTAAAAGTGATTCTTTAAAGACTAAATTTATAATTGTTTTAGAAATTGATTATTTAGATAATTACACTTTATCTACAAATTTTTATTTTGAAAGAAATTTTTTTTGGGTTTAAGTTTATATAATATAGGTATAATATTTTATAACTAATATTTTAAGTAAAGTGTTTAAAGAAAATAGTTTTATTTAAAAGTGTTTTCCAGATATATTTTGGATAAGTAATATAAATTATTTTCAAGTGTTTAGTTTCGGCAGATTTCCAGTGGAAATGAAGAAATATTTGTGAATATATTCCGTGTAGGGAAATGATTTGAAATTTATTTTCAAAGGGTTGAAATGTGGAAATTGATTTGAAATCTGTTTTCAAATGGTTGAAGTGTGGAAATTATATCTTGTAAAGATATTTTGGATATAAATAATTTGGGAAATTATTTGAAATCGGGTGATGTTGTGAATATTGATTGATAGTTAAATAACCGACTATCAATATTGACCCTTAAATGGCTATTTGTTGTGAATTGGTTGAAATTGAATGCTACATGTATTTTTAAATTATTGCGCTCGTTATTCGGATTACCCATTTCGAATAGTGATATGACGTAATGGATAGCATTGAAGACCAGTGTTGAAGACCGGGTATTTGTGAAAACGATAGGATGACCTATCGATTGTCTCTACACCATTAGCTACGGTATGGAGATTTCCTTTGTGATGGGAAATTCGATCGGGATTATGAATACCCGGATTGCAAGGACTTCTTTTGAAGTGCCTACGGTTCCGTTCGAACCCGGAATAGAGTTGTATGGTTCCGTGTCTGACATTACATTTTGAGATATTAAGCAGATTTCTTTCAAATACATTTCTGTTGGTGGCGGAGTATTTATTCTCTTAGCATAACACCCTTCTCTGAGACGTACGAGTTCAGAGGTTATGTAGTTGACGGTTATCAGCGATATATTCCCAATTTGGTAATGTGTCATGCTGAGTGATGTTGTATGATGATCATTTGTTGATCAAAGCATGGCTTTGTGCCTGGCTTTGTGGACGAGACTTCGTCAGACCTCACACCCCGGAAATGGTCGAAACATGAAAGATGCGGCAAGGTTATGAGGGTCGCTCCCTTTAGGGAATGTCATCTCCTTCTCGAAAAAGGTGATGTCAGGTACGGAGTCTTGATGTTTAACCTCTGTGGTTGCTCCAATCTCATTTTTCTGTGTGATTGTTTTTTGTGATTGAGGACCTTCAGATAAAGGTCCCAAAGGACCGGGGGTGGCATACTCGAGTAGTAGTTACCTAGGTATAGAGGTAACCCGGCCTTGTGTTGGCAGAGATCCGGGTAGGTTCTCGGGACGTCCATCCAGAGGCGATCCCATTGATGGTAGGAAGTTCCTTATCCTGACCATTTGTTGGAAATCCAATCAAACAATACGAACCTTGTATGGTATTAGTTGTAGAACCTGCCATTTACTTATGGTGGTCACCACTATTTAGATGGTAGCTATACTAGGCATACAATAATGGTTGTATGTTGATTAAGATTAATATTATACTTTCGAAATATTTTCCACACTATGCACTAATGATAATATCAAAAAATGATTTGTTTTGCGTAGTATGCATCTTTGACTATGCTAAGGAGAAATCTCCTCCAATTCTGCGTTTGCATTGTGTGTGTGGCGGGAGGCCTTATGGTAGTTTCATTTTCAAAAAACATTGCGAATATTTTCCACTTCCTATACTGTTGCTGTTTTAAAGATAAATAACTATTTTAGTTCTCACGCCAGTCCCATGACCGACCTGGAGTTTATTGTTCCCTTCCTAAACTCTGGGTGCCCATCATTTTCTACACAGGCAGCCTAGAAATAGGTTATCAGGTTATTCTGGATTTAGAAGTGCTATGGAGCTCAAGAGGCGAGCTGGATGGCGACACGTACCACTTGTATATGATATAATCCTTTCCGATGTGTATTTATATTGTAAGGACAAGTTTGTATAACTGTCCATTGTTGAGCTGTGTTGTATATTGTTGTTGTACACTCTGATGAATGCAATGTATAAACTGATGTAGTTCTTTGATTTAAAGATGATTCACGTATCTATTATATGTTGTTCCGCTGCGGCTGTGAGATTCTGATATTGTTTCTGTTGTTTCTTCTTTCTTTTCTTCTGTCTTTTTATTCTACCTCTTCTTTTAACCCTAACAATTCGGTTTTTTCGGCATTCGATTATGCGGCATTGATACAGTAGACTGCCGACCTTCGGATCCCGATAAAATCGTTACTAGTCTGCTAGTCTATACTAATGTTTTAGGTTTCTATGATTATCTGAATTGAATCTTATAAGAGGCGTTTTTGTTGCTCTCTTGGCATGAGTGATCAAGCAATCAAAGCCGCTGAGGAAGCTGCTAAGAAGGGTGAAAAACCTGATATTAGGTAAAATTTATGTTAGAATCCATAATGCATTTTAATTCTAGAACTTGCAACAATTATAAAATGCATCCATCTCATTAACTTGTTTAGCCTAAAATAGAAGTACTTATGACCCTACATAGAAATCATAAATTTTGCTATTTAATAAATAACTTGCACTTAGAATTCCCCTCAACCTTAGCCCTCATTCCTTTACTTGTCTGTCTTTCTTGTTCAGAATTTTATGTTTTCAAATTAATCGAGCAACACTACTTATTTTGATAGCATAGATTTATTTGCTATGAATGCTACGGTGAATGCTAGAAAGATTCCGATTAATGCATAGATATTTATTTTGATAGCAACCATTTGATTTGTAATAATGTTGTGGTATCAATAAATATGTTGACATGCATTAGTTAAAACTTGCATTTGTTCGTTAATACAAATCATAAGATTTATCTATCAAGTGTATACGAATTTCCTATTAGAAAACATGGTATTAGTGCTTTGCTAGCTCAAAAAACTAGATGGATGCAAATGTACGCTCGTTTTTTATATTCCCTTTTCTGAAATTTGATAAGGCCTATAACATAAAAATAAAATGGCTTGCTTATTCATGTGTTAGTTTTTTCCAGTTTACTCTGGTAACATAAAATAGCGTGTTTACTATGATCGGAATTCAATCCTCTAGGTATTTCAAATCCATAACACTTGCCCATGCAGTTTTCTAAACCTTGTTAAGTAAAAATACATGTATCCAACTTGAAATTCAAGACTTGTTTGGTTTGACTTAAATATTTTATTTATTTATTTTGCTTTTTGAATGGCTAAATGGATAGGTTTTGGTTTTCAAAAAGCAAAAGATGACTTATTTAAGTCCATCCAAACGAAGGGGTCGACATGTATGATTGTTCCTAACATTCCTTCATATATTTTAGTTTTAAACTGTGTATTCCATACTGCCAATATGGTTTGAACTATGCACCAACTTGTCAATAATTTGGTATTTAACCAACTATTGGCCACCCATTAAGGCTACCAAATGTGTGCATTATTGTCTGAGATATTACAGTCATTTTATAACCTAATCTATTGAAAATATATAATCGAGTGTTATTATAGAAGGGGGAGTCCTGTAACTATTGCTGCAGGCAACATTTATATGATTGCACAACTATCAAAAGGAAGAACAACTCCTCAAAGGTAATTATATATGTGTATATATATACATACACATATACACATACACATACATATACATATACATATACACGAGAAGCATTTAGGACACCCATATTTTGTAGCGGCCCATAAGGGCCTGATTTCCACCCCCACAATCCGACGTAATAAAGATTACGATATAGAAGGGAGAGAAGCGGATGTTATTTAGATCGAATGTGTGTTGGAAATTAGGGAGCCACATGGGTGCTGCAAAATAGGGTGCCATTGAACGCTCCTCATTATATATGTATGTATGTCTATGCATAGCATATTCCGATACATTATTATATGATAAGCATCCTCACGTAAAATGTGTAATGAAGTCATATTTATGTTTACAGATATCTCAGATGCGGCTGGAATAATAGATGATACAATACAACACTCCTTCGAAGTTTTGAATCGCACCAAAAATTATTCCTCCATCATATTTTGATAAGGACGGTCTTATCTGACTTTGCAAGCCGTAGTCCTCTTTGTCCAACTTTCTATTTTATTGTGGTGAAACTTTGCTGTTTATATGATTCAGTTATTTAATGAAGCATGCTATTCTCAGTAAGTTTAAAGTACGATAATAATATTTTACTTCAACACTATCTTTTGAAAACTAGAATCACATTATCAAAAATATTAGAATCATAGTTCAACTTTAACACCTGCCTAAGGATATTTTGATTCACATTGCCATGCCTGTGCCATAAGTGATTAATAGAATATTTTGATTTTGATCATTAAAATAATTATTATACATATTAAAAAAAATTATATAGCCAGACCATGAATAGATAACCCAATGTAATTGCTTGTTATATCATTTCTTTTGTTCATTAAGCATTGTGGTATATTTTCCATATTAATGCGAATCTACTTTCTACAAGCGTATAGAATACAACACTCAAATCGTTCTCATATTGAGTTATTCCATTTTATTGACGCAAAGTACGTCAAGTAGTGTATGAGTAGAGGAGAAATTGTCTAGGGTGGCATTCCCACAAAGCTATTTCATCTGTATAGTGGGAAAAATATAAAGTACATATAGCGCAAAACTAGTGCGCTTTTGTCACTCTTAGATGGTCAGAACAATAAAAAAGGAGTTCCTGAATCTCCAGCGACGTAAAATATTTAGAAAAAAAGAAGGAGAGGGAAAAAGAAAAAAAGAAATAAATAAAGAAGAACTACCTACGCTCTACGTCTACACTTGAGTGTACCCAGTCGTTATGATAAATCAAAATAATGTACAGGTCAAAACCAGTAGCTATGAGAAATCCAAGATATAATTATAGTCTAGTGCCAAGGGCACCACGAAAAATGCTTACAAATACAGTGTGTATTTGCTGGTTTTGAACATAATTATCTTCCAACACATGTGGAAATCCAAAGAAGGTAAATGAAAAAATTGGGATGCTGAAGAGGAAGAAATCGGATCAGAAGTGGAAATTTGCTGTAACTCTATTTCTGAGATATTTATCATTGCAATTTTCACTCACTTCTGACTCAAATGCTCAAAATTGAACATGCCTTTTAGATTAGATTATATTATCTTACTTTCAAATTAGATAAGATGTTGAACAAGGAGTGTATGAGAGGAAAACATTGGTTTATCATCGTATGTCGATTTGACTTTTTTCTTTTTTTTTCTTTTTAGGAGTTGCAATTGTATTCATTTGCAGACTGCAGGTTGCTTGATTGCAAACTTTAAGCATGTAATAAGGAGGGGCCAAAATTTATTTCTAAAAAAATAGAGAAAAATGATAGAATTCACAGCATTTAATAATATATATATATATATATATATATATATTAGATAGATTCATTATGATGCAGTTTATCCATTATAACTTGATACTTAAGAGTGACTATCACATACCATATCTTCTTAGCCTTTAAATGTTGTATAAGTGGATTGTCCCAAATTGTTTGGATTTAGTTTGACGATACACTGACACACTGTGTCATGTTTTGTTTTTTTAAGCTGAAGCTTCAAGAAATGAGCACACATAATAAGCAAGGAACCCTGATTTCACCTCAACTTCCTAATGATATAATAAACAAGATCATTATATGTAGTGAAATTTGTTTTAATTTGAGCGGAAGCGAATTATTTGATCAGGATCTAGTATTGCCTATTTAGATACCAAGGGAACTTTAAAAAAATCAATTATGTAGTCTCACAGAAATAATAACAGGAATAGAAGATTTAACGTGGTCGGATATGAATATCCTACGTCCACGAAGACCAAAACAACTTCTTTTATTTCACTAAAGAAAAGAGTACAAAAGAGAGGGAAGAATAATGATTGATGCTCTCACACAATTGCACTTACACAAATATGAAGATGAACTTCTTTCATTTAAATAGACTTAATGATGGAGTTACTTAGAGATTAAGAAAATTAGTTTACAGATTATGTTTGAAACCTTTTCGAATATCCATGATTTTATTTTTATGTAAATGGATAATGGTAATCTTGGTTTACATAATTTTCCTTGTTTGAATCAGTCTCCATCAGCAATCTTTTCTTTCTTCGTATAACAAATTCTTTGATTAATTAATTGGTTGACTAATTAATCACTTTTCTTCAAAATATCCTTCCATATACCAGCCAAATTAATTTATTTGAGTGAATCAATTAATCAATTTTTTTCCTCTTTAACAAATATTTGAATCATCCAAATTTAACACTCCACCTTGATTCAAATATAACAATCTCTCTTCATCACCTTATCATCAAGCAATCAACAAAGAAGTTGTTGGGTCTAGCGCTCCCTGAAGTAAAAGGTATCAAGCTGATCAAGTTTGAGCAATGCTCAAACTTGTCCTTTGGAAGTGACTTTGTCATCATATCTGAAGGATTATCCAAAGTACTCACTTTCAACAATTTGATCTTGCTTTGTTCTTCCTCAAGAATAAGAAAGAAACCTCTAACATTAATGTGCTTTGTCCGTGAACTATAAGCTTGATTCTCTATAAGATGAATCTCACTATGACTGTTCTTAAATACATTTAAAATAAATTTGTTTCAAAGAAATGTTTAATTTAAGAATAGGAAATTTTTAAGCAAGTTTGAATGAGTTTCAAGGACTTCAATAATTTCTTTTAAAAGACTTGTTTTGTTTAAAGAAATTTTTATATCTTTCAAATATAAAATTGATTTGCAAATTGTTTTCAAACCTTTCAATTATATAATTGATTTGTAGAATATTTTCAAATGGAAGTATAAAGATATAAATAAGTATTTATTAAAGATAAAGAATTTATCCTTAAATTATTTAAGTTGAGATAAATTAAGATTTATAAATAATTTAATGAATTTAAGAGGATAATTACGCGAAGGCAATTAAGATTTAACTAAGGTGGATTAATTTTTTTATTAAGGTTAATTAATAAATAATTAAAGGATAATTAATTAACATAAACTGTAATTAATTAATGTTAATTAACCAGGATTAGCAAATTTTTCAAAAGTGATTAGTCTAATTTAAATTAATCAGATAATTGGTTAATCTTACTTTTGAATGTTTAGATTGTGGTGAATGGTTGAATTGTTTGATATTCCCGATATATGATGCTTTGTGATATGAGTTATTCTGGTTTAAGCTGTGAACTATGATGTAATTTATTCATATGTGATATAATTAATTATCAGTGAATATAATTTATTATTTGCAATATATCTGTGATCTGTGAATGGAAGACAAGCGTTATAGTTTATACCGCTTATAAATATTTTTTTTAAACTAAATTATTTCCAATATACATTTAAACTTATTTAAATGTTTTTATTTGAAAACTAAATTGTTTAAATAACTTAAAAACTATAACTTAAAATTGTTTAAATGTTTTTGGCAGTTTCATTTTCCAAAAAGCATTTCGGATTTCATTTCACCTTGTTTCTAAACCAAATGTTTTTGTTTGCTCATACCAGTCCCATGACTGACCCGGAGTTTATTGTTCCCTTCCTAAACTCTGGGTGCCCACAATTTCCCACACGGGCAGTCTAGAGTTTGGTTTTTCAGATAATCGATAATAAGTGTAGATTCGATAGCTTTCGAAGTATTTGGTTTGGTAGCATTTGGAGGTCTTCTTCAGTCTTTGCATGGACTTCACTTGCTTATCTCAGCGAAGCAAGATTTGGAGTTCGAGCTATTTTTTGGATTGGTGCCTTGGAGATGGAGATTACTGATACTGGAGCTCTCTTTTGAAGAGCATATTGGAGATTTTGTTCCGTCACTGAAGTTATCTATCCTTTCCACTGCTATTTTCTTGTATCATATCTCTGATATATGTCGATATTCATTGTATCATCATTGTATTTGAAAATTGTATCAAATGTTGTATATGATGTATTCTTTTTCTTCCACTGTGTTGTTATACTTAATTGTGTTATAGGCTCCGACGAACCAGATTCGACGTTTGGATCTGCGGCATTTGAATACGATTGTCATATAAGGTGCTGATTTTCGATTGCCGAGTCAGGATCGTTACATTTTTGGGCATCCAGTTTAGGAAGGGACCAATAAACTCTGGGTCAGTCATGGGACTGGTATGAGCAAACAAAAAAATTTGGTTTGGAAACAAGGTAAAATGAAATCCGTGATGCTTTTTGGAAAATGAAACTGCCATAAGGCCTCCCGCCACACACACAATGCAAACGCAGACTTGGAGGAGATTTCTCCGTATGACAGTAAAAAATGCTTACTATGCAAAATAATTTTGATATTATTACTAGTGCATAGTGTAGAAAATATTTCGAAAGTATAATATTAATCTTAGCCAGCATAGGTACCATTATACTATGCCTACTATAGCTACCACCTAAGGTGGCAGGTTATACAACTGCAATCGTAAAGGCTCGTATTGGAAGATTGGATTTACAACAAATGGTCAGGATAAGTAACTTCCTACTGCCACATGGGAATGCCTCTGGAGATGGATATTACTAATACTGGAGCTCTCTCTTGAAGAGCATATTGGAGATTTTGTTCTGCTGTTGAAGTTATCTTTCCTTTCCGCTACTATAGTCTTGTATCATATCTCTGTTATATATCGATATTCATTGTATCTAAACATTGTATCAAATGTTGTATATGATATATTCTTTTTCTTCCGCTGTGTTGTTATACTTAATTGTGTTATAGGCTCCGACGAACCAGATTCAATGTTTGGATCAGCGACATTTGAATACGAGTGTCGTATACGGTGCCGATTTTCGAAGGCTGAGTCAAGATCGTTACATTTAAAAATAGGAAATTATTAAGCAAGTTTGAATGAGTTTCAATGACTTTAATAATTTCTTTTAAAAGACTTATTTTGCTTAATTTTTTTATATCTTTCAAATATAAAATTGATTTGCAAATTGTTTTCAAACATTTCAATTATATAATTGATTTGTAGAATATTTTCAAATGGAAGTATAAAGTTATAAATAAGTATTTATTAAAGGTAAAGAATTTATCCTTAAATTATTTAAGTTGTGATAAATTAAGATTTATAAATAATGTAATGAATTTAAGAGGATAATTACTTGAAGACAATTAAGATTTAATTAAGATGGATTAATTTATTTATTAAGGTTAATTAATAAATAATTAAAGGATAATTAATTAACATAAACTTAATTAATTAATGTTAATTAACCAGGATTAGCAAATTTTTCATAAGTGATTAATCTGCTTTAAATTAATCAGATAATTGGTTAATCTTACTTATGAATGTTGGGATTGTGGTGAATCGTTGAAATGTTTGATATTCCTGATATATGATGCTTTGTGATATGAGTTATTCTGGTTTAAGCTGTGAACTGTGATGTAATTTATTCATATGTGATGTAATTAATTATCTGTGAATATAATTTATTAACTGCAATATATATCTATGATTTATGAATGGAAGATAAGCGTTATAGTTTATACCGCTTATCAATATTGATATAATTGAATCTGTGATGATTGTTGTTGTTGCACTATTGTGTGTAAAACCCCTGGACCACACTATACACACACAAATATGGATGGCACGAGGAAATCGGTTAAGTCATAGATTTTTGAAATGGTTTTACAGTTGAATTTTGAATTCAAATGATTTGAAATGGATTTGGGTTAAATATAGAAAACCGTTAAAAAGGAGTTTTAAAGATAAAAGTTATTCTGGATAACTTAATTAAGTTTTGAAATTTAAATAATTTGATTTAAACTGAATTCAAGATTGGAATTGAAATATATGTTTGGAAATTATGGTTTAAAAACGTACATAAATTATAAATGTGTTTAAATCAGTTTGAAAATGTTTAAGAAATATAAATTTAACCCAAGTTTATTTTTGAAGAGCTTTAACTCATGCAAATATAATTGAATTTCTCCAATATGAAAAGACTTTGTTTTCAAATAGTTATAGCTTTCCTTTTGAAAGAAAGGATTTCAAATTGTGTTAAATGGATTTCAAGATTTGAAATAGAGTTGTTCGAAAGCTATAAATAAATCTTTGTAAAAGATAATTGGACCTCGTTATGAAATTAAAGCGGATTTTAAAATGGTGTATCTTTTATATTATAAAAGATTTGAATTATGAATTGTTTTGAAAGCTATCAATTAAATATTTGATTTAAAGATTAAATGGGTTAATTCAATTTGAAATTGAATTGCTTTGAAAAGCTATAATTAAACCTTTGTGGAAGATCGTTAAACTTTGTTTTGAAATTGGAAAAGCATATCTTTTGTATAAAAGATTTGCGAATTGAAATAATTTTCAAGAACTACGAATTAATCTTTGTGAAAAGTAGATGAACTTTGTGAAGTAAATCTTTTGTTTAAAAAGATTGAAAATGGTAATTTGTTTAAACCATTTGAAAGAAAAGTTTTGGGTAGTAAGTTGTGACTTAACTGAAATCCCATTATCCATATGTTTTAAAATATTGCGCTCATTATTCGGTCTAGCCAGGAGAGGACTTTGTGTCATATAACCCATTCCGAATAGTGATATGACGTAAGTGGATAGCATTCGAAGACCGGTGTTGAAGACCGGGTTGTGAGAACGATAGGATAACCTATCGATTGTCTCTGCACCGACTTGCTCCGGTATAGAGATTCCCTTAGTGATGGGAAGTCCGATCGGGATTGTGAATATCCAGATTGCAAGGGCTTCTTTGGAAGTGCCTTCGGTTCTGTTTGAATCCGGAATAGACTTGTATGGTTGTATGTCTGCCATTACACTTTGAGATATAAAGCTGGTTTCTTTCAAATACATTTCTGTTTGGTGGCGGAGAATTTATTCTCTTAGCTTTAACACGCTTCTCTGAGACGTACGAGCTCAGAGGTTATGTAGTCGAAAGTTATCAATGATATACTCCCAATTTGGTAATGTGTCATGCTGAGTGCTGCTGTATGCTGATCATTTGTTGATTAAAGCATGGCTTTGTGAAAAAGCGTAGCTTTGTGGTCGAGACTTTATCAGGACCTCACACCCCGGAAATGGTCCAAACAGGAAAGATGTGGCAAGGTTATGAGGGTCGCGCCCTTTAGGGTATGTCATTTCCTTCTGGAAAAGGGTGGTATAAGGTATGGAGTATGTGGCTACTCCAATCTCATTACTGCGTGGTTGTTGCTTTGTTGAGGCGCCTTGGATAGAGGTCCCAAAGGACAGGGGAATGACATATTCGTGTAGTAGTTACCTAGTAAGAGGTAACCTGGCCTTGTGTTGGCAGAGAACTGGTTAAGTTCTCGGGACGTCCCTCCAGAGGTGTACCCATGTGGCAGTAGGAAGTTCCTTAGCCTGACCATTTGTTGGAAATCCAATCTTCCAATACGAGCCTTTACGATTGCATTTGTATAACCTGCCACCTCAGGTGGTGGCGATAGTAGGCATAGTATAGTGGTACCTATGCTGGCTAAGATTAATATTATACTTTCGAAATGTTTTCTGCACTATGCACTAGTAATAATATTAAAATGATTTTTTTGTAAGCATTTTTTATTGTCATAAGGAGAAATATCCTCCAAGTCTGCGTTTGCATTGTGTGTGTGGCGGGAGGCCTTATGGCAGTTTCATTTTCCAAAAAGCATTGCGGATTTCTTTTTACCTTATTTCCAAACCAAATGTTTTGTTTGCTCATACCAGTCCCATGACTGACCCGAAGTTTATTGTTCCCTTCCTAAACTCTGGGTGCCCACAATTTCCCACACGGGCAGTCTAGGGTTGGGTTTTTAAGAAATCGATAATAAGTGTAGATTCGATAGGTTTCGAAGTATTTGGTTTGGTAGCATTTAGAGGTCTTCTTCAGTCTTTGCATGGACTGCACTTGCTTATCTTAGCGAATCATGATTTGGAGTTCGAGCTATTATCTTGATTGGTGCCTTAGAGATGGAGATTACTGATACTGGAGCTCTCTCTTGAAGAGCATATTGGAGATTTTGTTCCGATGCTGAAGTTATCTTTCCTTTCCGCTGCTATTGTCTTGTATCATATCTCTGATATATACCGATATTCATTGTATCATCATTGTTGCAGGGTTTTTTTGAAAGAGAGGAACAAGTTAAAACAACACTAACTTGTTTGTTTTTTTAATCAAGAAAAAAAATGAATGAAACCGTATGATGCAGCGCAAGACAGGACTCTAGATCACGAATGACCTTCATTAGGTCGCGATGATGATAGTGTGCGATGTAGCGAAGTTAACCAGTCTGTTAAGTCGCACCAACGACCTAACAAGCTATGGCGTAGCAAGATACAGAGGGAGGATGGAGCGTTACACCAGAGTAACTAGTTATGCGAGTTACCTCTTAGCGAGTTAAGCATCCCAGAGCGTAATTCCTTGGGTCGTAACGACCTACGAGCTAAGACCTTACCGAGCCATGACCTACCAAGCTACATGGATTCCAGGTGTTCGCCGCTTCCTTATGTCGCCAACGACCTAGCGACTTAAGCTGCAATTCATTAAGTCGCTCACACTAGGTCGCAGGTTCCTGATGTTTACTCGCTGATCTCTTAGGTCGAGCACCAGTTAAGTCGCTCAAGTTGTGTGTTGTATTCTTAGGTCGTTATGTTGTATATATGGTTAAACCGTGTGTTGTAACTCGTGTTTGTTAACTCGTGTTTGTTAACTCATTTGTCCTTATGTTGTTGTACTTATGTCGTGAGTCGTGCGTTGTGATATTGTATGTTAAGTCGTAGGTCGCGACGTGTGTTAGGTCGGTTGAACTGCTATGTCGCAGGCTGTGTGTGTTGTAAACTCTATAAATAGCGGGTGAGTTGTATCATTTGGGGTTGTTGATTGATTTTGAATAAAACTTTGTTTGAGTGCTTTGTGCCTCTCTTAAAATTGGAAGTTGAGTGTTATCTCCTTTCTCCATTTTCGATTATTCGAGTGCGCTTGAATCAACGGATTTGAAGCCGATTCACGGAATCTCGTGCACGAGATCAACGTTCGAAGAATCGTAGATCTTCTAACACGGTATCGTGCATGATCAACGTGTTAAAGATAGCTAGAATCCGGTATCTCTTGAGATCAACGGATTTGGGCATTTAGGTATTTTCAATCCACCGATTCATACTTTCATCGTCACATCCATTTTCGTTATATCCGCTGCGTCATTTGGTATTGATGATGCAGCGCAAGACAGGACTCTAGGTCGCGAACGACCTTCATTAGGTCGCGATGATGATAGTGCGCGACGTAATGAAGTTAACCCGTCTGTTAAGTCGCACCAACGACCTAACAAGCTACGGCGTAGCAAGATACAGAGGGAGGATGGAGCGTTAGAGTAACGAGTTATGCGAGTTACCTCTTAGCGAGTTAAGCGTCCCAGAGCATAATTCCTTGGGTCGTAACGACCTACGAGCTAAGACCTTACCGAGCCACGACCTACCAAGCTACATGGATTCTAGGTGTTCGCCACTTCCTTATGTCGCCAACGACCTAGCGACTTAAGCCGCAATTCATTAAGTCGCTCACACTAGGTCGCAGGTTCCTGATGTTGAGTCGCTGATCTCTAAGGTCGAGCACCAGTTAGGTCGCTCAAGTTGTGTGTTGTATTCTTAGGTCGTTATGTTGTATATATGGTTAAACCGTGTGTTGTAACTCGTGTTTGTTAACTCGTTTGTCCATATGTTGTTGTACTTATGTCGTTAGTCGTGCGTTGTGATATTGTATGTTAAGTCGTAGGTCGCGACCTTTGTTAGGTCGGTTGAACTGCTATGTCGCAGGCTGTGTGTGTTGTAAACTATATAAATAGCGGGTGAGTTGTATCATTTGGGATTGTTGATTGATTTTGAATAAAACTTTGTTTGAGTGCTTTGTGCCTCTCTTAAAATTGGAAGTTGAGTGTTATCTCCTTTCTCCATTTTCAGTTATTCGAGTGCGCTTGAATCAACGGATTTGAAGCCGCTTCACGGAATCTCGTGCGCGAGATTAACGTTCGAAGAATCGTAGATCTTCTAACACGGTATCATGCGCGATCAACGTGTTAAAGATAGCTAGAATCCGGTATCTCTTGAGATCAACGGATTTGGGCATTTGGGTATTTTCAATCCACCGATTCATACTTTCATCGTCACATCCATTTTCGTTATATCCGCTGCGTCATTTGGTATCAGAGCTAGACTTAGCCAATCATAGCTAAGCCGAGCCTGTTGGAGCAAAGAGAAGTGTTGGAGTTAAAGTCAAGTTCAGATTTGATCAAGGCCGAGAGCTATAAGTGGAGGCGTGTGTCATTTTGTAAGTCAAAGCCGAGATCAGTGAAGGAAACAAGATTATGGAAGCATCATGCCGCCAAGAAGAGCTAATCGTCATCAGAATATCGAAGATTTGTATAAAAGAGAAGATGCTGAACAAATAGAACAAAGAATTAGTAATAAATTCAATGAGAAGTTTGATGAAGGAATTGGTAGATTGGAGAAATTGATGATCGATATGAATCAAGGTCAAAGGAGAAGGTCGCCAGTCTCGAACCATGGAGGAAAAAGAGTTTCACCATCGGTTACGGAAGCGAGGAGGGTGTCGCCACAATCCTATAGAGATAGAAGAGAATCATTAGTTTCGATGAGGAGAGATCATCATGAGTATCGAGATGAAGAAAGAAGAACTCAACGTGAGTTTGAGTATGATCCACATCGTGACGATGAAAGACATAGTAGAAGAGACATGCGTGATCGAAGAGATGTTGATGGTCGAGATCGATATCGAAGCATACGTGATTATGATGAAGAGAGTGACAGAGGAAGTATTCATTATTGAGATCGAGACCAAGTACGACGTCAATGTCGGGATGTAGAAGATGATCGACGATGGGAGCTGGGGATGAAAACTGAAATTCCAGAATTCAAGGATAGTATGCAAGCTGAAGAATTCCATAATTGGTTATCTAATGTTGAAAAGATTTTTGACTTCAAAGAAGTTCCCGAGCATCGCAGAGTTAAGTTGGTTGCTACTCTTTTGAGAGGGAGTGCTATGGCATGGTGGCAGCAAACAAAACTTACATGGGAAAGGATGGGAAAGTCAAAGATTATCTCATGGGAGAAGATGAAGAAGTTAATGAAGGCTACTTTCTTTCCTTACAATAACCAATCTCTTATATATCAACGATTACAGAACTTGAGACAGGGAACAAAGTCAGTGAATGATTATGCGGATGAATTTTATCAATTGATTGCCAGGAATGATATCATGGAGACAGAGGAACAGTTGACTGCTAGATTTTTTGGAGGGTTGAGAATGCAGATCCAAGATATGGTGAATATGTTTAATCCAAGGCTAGTGGCTGAAGCACACCAAAAGGCTCTAGCTTGGGAGAAGCAAGGAAGAAGAGGAGGTGGTGCGTTTACAAATTCTAACAATCCAGTAAAAGGGGCTAGTAGCAACACGAATGTTTCCAAGGCTATTAATAAACCGGTTGTCCATGAAGCTATTAAGACCAAGGTCAACAACAATTTCGAGTGCTATAACTATCAGGAATTTGGTCACAAGAGTAATGAATGTCCGAAGCCTAAGAAATGAGCAATGGTTGCCGAGGTTGAGGATGAGGATGCTGAAGTAGAATATTCCAATTCACCATAAGTTGAGGAGGAAGAAGAGTTGTCAGGAGATGAGGGTTGTAATTTAATGATGAGGAGATCTTGTTTAACACCAAAGCAAGAGGATGATTCTAGTTGGTTGAGGAGCAATATTTTTCGGTCAACATGCAGCTGAATTTTAGTAGCGCCTATCATCCGCAAACAGATGGGCAAACGAAAGTGGTGAATAGATCGTTGGGAAACTTGTTGAGATGTCTTGTGAAAGATAATTTGAAGAGTTGGGATATGAAGTTATGTCAGGCGGGATTTGCACCTAACCACGCTGTTAATCGAAGTACTGGATTCAGTCCATTTCAAGTTGTATATTCAGCAATTCCGAAGGGACCGTTGGATTTGACGACAGTGCCATATCAGAAGGGAGTTGTTAAACGAACTGGTGATTTCGTGAATGAGTTGCAGGAGTGTCACAGAACTGTTCATGAACGATTGCTTGCATCAAATGAGAAGTATAAACAACTGACGGAGAAGAAGCGAAGAAGTGTGGACTTCAAAGAAGGTGATTTGGTTTACGCAGTGTTGACGAAAGATCGTTTTCCAGTTGGAACTAACAATAAATTGAAAGCTCGAAAGATTGGTCCAGTAAAAGTCTTGAAGAAGATCAACGATAATGCATACCAGTTGAGGTTACCGGATCATATTCACACTGCAGATGTTTTTAACATCAAACACTTGATTCCGTATCACGGGGATAAGCTTGTTGAGGAAGAGGAAGGTGAAAATTCGAGGTCGAATTCTCGTCAACCGAAGGAGGATGACGCAACGCAATCTACTAACTCAATTGTTTTGAGTCGCTCGATGACATTAAGTCGCTCACGACCTAGTGAAGATCGCTCGCGAGTTAACGAGTTAAGCAATCCAGTGCTCGATTCTTTAGGTCGCTCCGACCTAATCCTACTAAGCTACGACCCAACCTAACATCAACGAGCTACGACTTAGTTGTCACGACCTAACAACTACGGGACATACTTTAAGTCGCGAAGTCTTAAGTCGCTGATCTTTAGGTCTCCCCTAAAGTTAGGTCGCTCGACCTTATGCCGCGTCACTTCTTATGCCGCTACTGAATTTTAGGTTGCCGTTGATTTTCTTAAATCACTCCAGAAGTTAGGTCGTTGAAGCTTATGTCGTTATATCGCGTCATGTTGTATATGTTCTTATGTCGTAAGTCGTTGAATTGTACTGTGTTGATTAGGTCGCATGTATGTTGGAAGGTTAAGTCGTTATGTTGTAAATACGGTTAAGTCGTGTGTTGTTGTTGTTATGTCGCGTACGTGTTGTAACATGTTTGTTAGGCCGTAGGTCGCATTGTCTGATGTTAGGTCGGTGGAACTGTAAGTGTTGAGTTGTAACCCTATAAATAGGTATGTTGGGTCATTTGTAAAGGTTGTTGATTTTTGAATAAAATTTTGAGTGCATTATGCCTCTTTTGAAATTGGAAGTTGAGTGTTATCTCCTTTCTCCATCTTCAGTATTCGAGTGCGCTCGAATCAACGGATTTGAAGCCGATTCACGGAATCTCGTGCGCAAGATCAACGTTCGAAGAATCGTAGATCTTTCAACACGATATCGTGCGTGATCAACGTGTTAAGGATAGCTAGAATCTGGTATCTCTTGAGATCAACGAATTTGGGCATTTGGGTATTTTCAATCCACCGATTCATACTTTCACCGTTACATCCGTTTCCGTTATATCCGTTGCGTCACTTCTCGAGTACGAGTACCCTTTATATTAATATTAAATTACAAAATATCGTGTTTACCTAACTTCAGATTTTGACATCCTATCGAAGCGTTTTTACCTCGTACGAGCACACGATAACTCAAAAAATTACAAAATTTGAAATCCGAAAATAGTTCAATATTACGGATCCAACAGAACTTGTTTCGTCGAAATCCGAGACTGCGCCTCTGAAGGCTATTTTTAAACGACAATTTAAACGATGTAATTTTAGAATTTAACAAATGACTGTTAAATTCAATTTTAGCTCATCTATTATTTCCAGTATTATCAGTATTCGTCTTATAAGCCATTAAAAAATATTTTAACAAACTTACAATTCCAGATTTAATATTTTACCCAATGTCGAATTACCACTTTAATAATTATTTAATTTGTTCAATTTAGTTGTTATATTTAAATTCTGAATCTTTTTATTAAATAAACACAGCTTTCCATATTCAGAATCAAATTATAATTCAAATTAAATATTTAAATCCATTTTAGATATCACAAATTAACTGTCCAAAAATCCGGTTCGTTACACCCGTACTTGATTTATATTCCGCTGTGTATTCAGTTATGTGAGGACAGGTTATGATTACTGTCCAGTTGTGTGTTATGTGATTGTTGTACTCTGATGGATGTAATGTATAAACATATATATTTTCTTTGTGTAAAGATCAGTTATTATATATTATATTTTATTCCGTTGCATTTGTGAGATTCTGATGTTGTTTCTATTTTCTTCTTCTACCTTCTTCTTAAACCCTAATGGTTCGTATTTTCGTTCACTTTGAGTTGATATGTTGGAGAATAGTGTCGACTCAAGGGGTACGGAACTGCAGGTTGTTACAAAGAGATACCTTTGTTTTCAAAGGATTTTCAAAAATAGGATAATCCAATTGAGTGTGATTTTCTCATGCTGGTTTTCCAGACAAACTCGGGTGTTGTTTTATTATGATACCCGGGTCAGACCGAGCATTACAGATCCATGATAGTATGCTATGGAGCTCAAGAGGGGAGCTGGATGACAGAGGCCTATCTCCGTACTTGGTTATTAATTTCGCTGTGTAAGGACAGATAATAAGCTGTCGAAAGTGATAGATGATTGTTGTACTCTGATAATGGTATGTATATATAACAGTACAGATTTCCTTGTATTAAAAGATGTTATTATGTATTGTATTTTATTCCGCTGCGACTATGAGATTCAAATGTTGTTTTATATTTTCTTCTTCTACTTCTTTCTACTTTTACCCTAGTTATTCGTTCTTTTGTACAGTTTGGATTGAACGAGGAAGAATTATTATCAACTTTAGGGGTACGAAACTGTGGGTCGCTACACACTCTATTCGTATCCATTCTCTTTTCATCTTCTTTAGAAAAAAATTTATACTTATTATATAAAAGCAGTATTATCGATTCGTACAGCTTCAATTTCCTAAGGGTCTCTCTTCGGCTTGTCACCATCTTCATGGCCGCATCTGTTTGTTTCCACCATGTGAGGCTTCCTTCGACCATTGCCGGGTTCGACCCGAGACAACATCGACCACCTCCTCCTTGCCTCGTGCGCAGGCGACTCCACCCAAACCTCGAGCCGATTAAAACCCTCAACAGCCCTACCACCCAAACCGAACCCTCCTCGCCACCGGACTCCGCTACTCTGTCCGAGCGCCTCTGCCCTGATCTCCTCGTTCGCCGCAGCTTCTCCTCCCCTCCCCTCTTCTGTTGTATAAGTGTAAGTGTATATATGTTTTAATATATCTGGTTTAATGTGCTATATATAGTTTATATATATATATATATATATATATATATATATATATATATATATATATATTGGCGCAGCGGTGATACCAATTGACGCAGCGGATCTAGATTTGATACCAATGGATGCAGCTTATATTAGGATCTTCCTCACAAAATGATGATTTCATGTCAAATAAACCGATAGAACGATAAATGCTCAATTCCTTTGATCGTGATGATACCAGAATCTAGCTATCTCCAACCCGTTGATCTCGCAAGATACCGTGTTGAAAGATCTATAATTCGATTGTTGATCACTCGAAATTGATACCGAGAATTGGCTTCAACTTCGTTGATTCGCGCACGAATAACCCGAAGATGGAAAGTAGAAGGAGATCACACTCAACTTCAACAGTGGTGGCCAAAGCGCACACACAAACTTTATTTCAAAATCAACTCCCTTTTACAAATGACAACACACCCCTATTTATAGAGAATTACACACACACAGCAGCGACTCGGTACAGACGACTCACGACTTAACACTTTCGACCTAACATTACTCGACTTAACGACATATGACATACGACTCAACGACATACGAGTTACAACATCACTTGACTTAACAACAGTGCGACATAACAACAGACGACTTAAGAAAATAACAACAATGAGACATAAGAAGTTACAACACATGCGACTTAAGAAGATAAGCGACTTATGCGACATAAGAACTATCAGCATCAGCAGCGACTTAAGAATTGCGGCATTCAGGAACGACTTAAGGCAATGCGGCATAAGAAAGCGACCTAAGGAACTGAGCGACTTATAGAACTGAGCGACTGATAGAGATGCGGCTTGATTTAGCGACATAAGATGGTTGGCATAACTCGCTGGCGATATAAGATTGGCGCGCTGCATCATCCTTCCCTCGTGTCTCGCTATGTCGTAACTCGCTAGGTCGTTGGCGACTCAAGGCAGGCGACATAAGGGATAACTCATGGTGCGCTGCATCATCCTCCCCTGGTTGAAAAGAATTCGTCCCCTAAGTTACACTTTCCTCTTCTTCGACATGCCTATTCTCATGATATGGAATCAAGTGTTTGACGTTGAAAATATCGGCAGTATGGATATGATCCGGCAATCTTAACTGATAAGCATTCTCATTAATCTTCTTTACGATTTCCAAAGGACCAATCTTTCTAGCAGCTAGTTTGTTGTAAGTACCAATAGGACATCGATCCTTAGTCAATACTGCATATACAGAATCTCCTTCTTTGAATTCAACATTTCGTCGTTTAATATCCGCGGATTGCTTATATTTCTCATTCGCCTTAAGCAATCGTTCCTGCACAACCTTGTGGCACTCTTGCAATTCATTCACAAAATCACTAGCTCGTTTGATTACTTCTTTCTGATGTGGGACTGTAGATAAATCTAATGGTCCCTTAGGCATTGTTGAGTAAACGACTTGGAATGGACTGAACCCAATGCTACGATTAACTGCATGGTTGTGTGCAAACTCAGCTTGACACAGCTTGGAATCCCAACTCTTCAAATTGTCATTCACAAGGCATCTCAATAGATTACGTAGGGATCTATTCACAACTTCTGTCTGTCCATCTGTCTGTGGGTGGTAAGCACTACTAAATTTCAGCTTTGTCCCGACCATTCTCCATAGACTCATCCAAAAATGACTCAGAAAACGAGTGTCTCTATCCGATACAATAAATTCAGGCAACCCATGAAGAGATAGATCTCTCTGAAGTATAACTATGCGACATTAACTGCATCTGCAGTCTTCTTGCATGCGATAAAATATACCATTTTTGAAAACCGATCAACCATCACATAGATAGAATCATTGCCACGTTGCGTTCTCGGAAATCCCAATACAAAGTCCATACTAACATCCACCCATGGTTTAGTAGGTATTGGCAAAGGCATATATAAACCTGCATTTGTCGCAGTCTCCTTTGAAACTTGACAAATATGGCACCTCTGAATGAACCTTTCAACCTCCTTCCTCATTGACGGCCAAAAATAAGACTTTGAGATCAACTGCATAGTACGGTGGCGGCCCACATGTCCTTCTTCGTGTAATTCTTTGATGATTTTCATTCGCAAACTGCAATCTAGAATGCACAACTGATTTCCTTTGAATAGAAAACCTTCAACCAGCATATATCCATCCATGTTTCCCTGCTTGACCTTGTCTAGGATCTTGGAAAAATAAGAATCTGAAGTAAGCAAATCTGGAAGTAAATCAAAACCCATCACCTCTACTCGCATGGTTGTTAGTAAATTCTCCCTCCGACTCAATGCGTCGACAACGCGATTAGTTACTCCAAACTTGTGCTTTACGACGAATGTAAATTGTTGAAAATAAGCTTTCCATGATGCATGCATAGCTGCAATTTTATTCTGCCCTTGTAAATGTTTCAATGCTTCATGATCCGTATACAAAACGAATTCTTTGTGGAACAAGCAATGTCCCCAAAGCTTCACAGCTTGCACAATACCATAAAACTCCACATCATAAGTATTGTATCTCATCTTTTCCCCAGAAAGTTTTCCACTGAAATAGGCAATTGGACGACCCTTCTGACTCAACACTCCTCCAATTCCAACTTTGGACGCATCTGTATGTAACTCAAATAGCAACTGAAAATCTGGAAACACTAGAATCGGTGCTGAGGTTAAAAGTTCCTTGATCTGTTCAAAAGCAGATCCTGCCTCTTTCGTCCATGAAAACTGCTTTCCTTTCATTATCAGTAACAGGAGCCATTACGCTACTGAAGTGCGGTATAAATCTTCGATAAAATGAAGCTAACCCATGGAAACTTCTTACTTCTGTTATAGTTTTGGGCTGTGGCCAATTTCTGATTGCGGCTACTTTACTCTGATCCGCTTGTATCCCTTCCTTGGACACGACGTAACCTAGAAATAAAACACTTGGCGTCATGAAGACGCATATCTTCATCGCTGCATAGAACTGTTCTTGGCGAAGAATAGTTAACACCTTTCGCAAGTGTTGAATGTGCTCCTCTGTGCTAGCACTATATATCAAGATATCATCAAAGTAGACTACAACAAACATCCCGATGTAAGGTCTGAAAATTTGATTCATCACCCTCATAAATGTACTTGGTACATTAGATAGACCAAATGACATGACCAGCCATTCATATAATCCTTCTCGAGTCTTGAATGTTGTCTTCCATTCGTCACCTGGTCTTATGCGAATCTGATGATAACCACTCTTAAGATCGATCTTAGAAAAGATTACAGACCCACTGAGTTGATCCAATAGATCACCAAGTCTTGGCATAGGAAATCTGTATCTGACAGTTATTTTGTTGAGTGCCCGGCTGTCTGTACACATTGTCTATGAACCATCTTTCTTCGGTACGAACAGAGCTGGTACAGCACAAGGACTGAGACTCTCTCGAACACGCCCTTGCTTAAGCAACTCCTCAACCTGTCTCCTCAACTCTTCATGCTCTTTTGGACTCATACGATAATGCGGCCTATGCGGTAAAATACACCTGGCACTAGATCAATTTGATGTTGTATGTCCCTTAGTGGCGGTAATTCCTTGGGTAATTCCGCAGGAAAGACATCTTTAAATTCATTTAACACCGGTCTAACCTCCGCAGGAATTTCAAGATCTTTACTTGTTTCATACCCAATCAACATAAACACTTTAGCACTTTCTTTCACTTCTTTAACAAATTCTCTCATAGATAATAGACTAGTTGATTCCACTTTCTTCTCTGACTTGCTTTCACTTTGTTCACGCTTCTTAGGAACTAAGGTAACTTGGGTTCCTTCGAACATGAAACTGTAGCTGTTGGTGCGACCATTATGTTGTACAGCTCTATCATATTGCCATGGTCTTCCCAATAGTAGATGACACACATCCATATCGACAATATCATACCATATATCATCTTTATACTTCTTTCCAATAGAAAATGTAACAAATGCTCGTCTTCCCACTGTCACTTCTCCACCTTTCTTTAGCCATGCCAGTTTATAAGGTCTAGGAAGTTTTTCAGTCTTCAACCCTAACTTCTGGACGGCTTCTTCAGAAATAATGTTATCGCAGCTTCTCGCATCAATAACAAATCGACAAACCTTTCCCAAGATAGTACATGTAGATTGAAAGATATTGCTTCTCAGTCAACTAGAATCATTCTCATGCTTTGGCACTAAACAAGATATCCTCATCATCAAATTACACCCTTCGTCTCCTAACACAACTTCTTCATCTTCATCAAACTTTGGTGGTGGAGAATAATCAATTTCAGCTTCCACATCCTAATACTCACATTCCTCTACAACTAATGCTCTCTTCTTTGGCTTTGTACATTCATTACTTTTATGGCTAAACTCCCGACAATTATAGCACTAATTGACCTTTGCTTTAGCGGCTTCATTGACAACTGGTTTATTGACTGCCTTGGAAACATTAGCACTGCTACTAGCACCCTTATTCTGGTTGTTAGAACCCGTAAACACACCAATTCCTCATCTCCCTTGTTTCTCCCAAGCTAGAGCTTTCTGATGTGCTTCAGCAACAGACATTGGATTAAACATATTAACCATGTCTTGGATTTGCATTTGTGACCCTCCAACATATCTAGCTGTTAGTTGTTCCTCGGTTTCCATAATATCATTCCTTGGAATCAATTGATAGAATTCATGTGTAGTCATTCACTGTCTTCGTCCCTTGTCTAAAATTCTGCAAACGTTGATACATAAGAGATTGATAATTGTACAGCAAGAAAGTCGCTTTCATCATCTTTCTCATCTTCTCCCAAGTGACAACTTTTGATTTTCTCATTCTCTTCCGAGTTAGTTTAGTTTGTTGCCACCAAGCCATAGCTCTTCCTCTTAGTCTTGCAGCAACTAATTGGACTCTACGATTCTCAGGCACATCCTTGAATTTCAAAATTTCTTCAACAGTCGACAACAAATCAAGAAATTCTTCTGCTTGCATACCACCTTTGAATTCTGGAATTTCCATCTTCATACCTGACTCCCATTTACGATCATTTTCTGAATCCAGATATTGATTTCGCACTTGGCCTCGATTTCGATAATGAATACTACTTCTATCGCCATCTTCCTCAAAATTAGATGTATTTCGATATCGATCCTGACCATCTACGTCTCTACGACTACGCATATCCCTTCTACCCTGTCTTTCAGCATCATGATATGGTTCATTTTCGAATCCACATTGAGTTCTTCCCTCTTCATTTCGGTACCCATGGTTCATTGAAACTGAAGATTCTCTCCTATCTCGATAAGACTGTGGTGACATTCTCCTTTCTTCCGAAACCGATGGTGAAACCCTGTTTCTACCCTGGTTCGAAACTGGTGACGTTCTCCTTTGATTTTGATTCATGTCGTTCATCAACTTCTCCAATTTTTCAATACCCTCATTGAACTTTTCATTGATACGCTGCTCCATCTGCTCAGCTTCTTGTCTTCTATACAAATCTTCAACATTATGAAAGCGATTAGCACGTCTCGGAGGCATGATCATTAAACAATCTCGTTTCCGTCTCTACTTAGCTCTGATTTGGCTTTGATTTAGCTTCGATCTGGCTCTACCAGCTCTGGTACCAAATTGGCGCAGCGGTGATACCAATTGGCGCAGCAGATCTAGATTTGATACCAAAGGACGCAGCTTATATTAGGATCTTCCTTACGAAATGATGATTTCGTGTCAAATAAACCGATAGAACAATAAATGCCCAATTCCGTTGATCGTGATGATACCGGAATCTAGCTATCTTCAACCCGTTAATCTCGCAAGATACCGTGTTGAAAGATCTACAATTCGATCGTTGATCACTCGAAAGTGATACCGAGAATTGGCTTCAACTTCGTTGATTCGCGCACGAATAACCCGAAGATGGAAAGTAGAAGGAGATCACACTCAACTTCAACAGTGGTGGCCAAAGCGCACACACAAACTTTATTTCAAAATCAACTCCCCTTTACAAATGACAACACACCCCTATTTATAGAGAATTACACACACAGCAGCGACTCAGTATAGACAACTCACGACTTAACACGTTCGACCTAACATTACTCGACTTAACGACATACGACATACGACTCAATGACATACGAGTTACAACATCACTTGACTTAACAACAGTGCGACATAACAACAGATGACTTAAGAAAATAACAACAATGCGACATAAGAAGTTACAACACATGCGACTTAAGAAGATAAGCGACTTATGCGACATAAGAACTATCAGCTTCAGGAGCGACTTAAGAATTGTGGCATTCAGGAATGACTTAAGGCAATGCGACATAAGAAAGCGGCCTAAGGAATTGAGTGACTTATAGAACCGAGCGCTTATAGAGATGCGGCTTGATTTAGCGACATAAGATGGTTGGCATAACTCGCTGGCGACATAAGATTGGCGCGTTGCATCATCCTTCCCTCGTGTCTCGCTATGCC
The DNA here is from genome assembly GCA_030765085.1 of Allium cepa. Taxonomy (NCBI): domain Eukaryota; kingdom Viridiplantae; phylum Streptophyta; class Magnoliopsida; order Asparagales; family Amaryllidaceae; genus Allium; species Allium cepa. Next base: position 214,218,379 of record CM060934.1, read on the forward strand.
GTAACTCGCTAGGTCGTTGGAGACTCAAGGCAGGCGACTCAAGGCATAACTCATGGTGCGTTGCATCATATATATATACATATACATATACATACATACATACATACATACATACATACATACATACATATATATATATATATATATATATGCGATAGCGAAATAAGAATTGTATACATGAATTTCAACAGTTTATATATTAGTTTATGTATATAAAGGTTATATATAGTTTTGTTAGTGATGATTATATGAATGTCAAGCTGTGATTTTGGTTTATACAGTTATGAATTATAAAGTTATAAAGTTTATATAGTTTATATAAAGTCTGTTATATGAGTTGATTTTATACTAGTTTGTTTTGTTTTAAAGGTTATATTGTACAAGTGTTATCTATATATATTATTATATAAACTTATACTTGATATGTTGTATAGTATATAAATTTTAATAACGTAAGTTTTATTAACTGTATATGATTATATAGGTGAAGAAAAATATATAATATGTTATATAAGCTTATACCCAGAACATGCCTGTTAAGCTCTGATTTAAAAGTATATAATGTATAGATATAAAGTATATTTTATTTTTGGTTCTATACGTATGTTATAAAGGAAGTAAATGTATATATATCTTGTAGTTTTTCCTATTACATGTTATGTATAAACTGCTGTTTACATGGATAGGTCTGCAGAAAAGTAATATATATGTTTTGCATGCCTTGGCCTTTTGCCACACTCGTCTTCTAAATAGCAGTAGCTTTCTCCTAAGAATATATATAAAGTTTATAAGCTACTTATTTAAAATTTACCTATTTTGTCTGAAGCCTGCATATATTATTAAATGTAAGTTTGTGTACATGTGTATACACATTAGTTTTATATAGGTGAATTTGGTTTTCAATTATATATATATATATTCATAATAAAAAAATATGTGTTGTTTATATGAGTAGTGTGAGTTGTTTTATAATCAATATTGATTTAAATATAATATATACATGTTATATAGGGTACTTTATAATATGTTCTGATGCTATATTATATTTTGTTGTAATGCTTATGTCCGCTTATATCTAAATTATATAAATGTTTGATTTTATATACATGAACTTATATAAGTCATATTATATATATATATATCATAAATTACATATAGTCTATATATATATAGATTTTTGAAATATACGTAGATAATATATATTAGTTTCATTTTATACCAGGCCGATTTGACTCGTTTTCATTGATTTCGATTAATCAGCTTGTCTATCGAATTCATGCCCATCTTGCTTTGCTTTGGAATTCATGATTGGATTCGTAACTTGTTTCATTTGTCAAAACACTCTAGCCTCGAAAGGTGAGCAATCACTCACGATTAACGTTCTTATATTTATTAAATTTGATTTCAACTAAAATGATAATTGAAATCGGCTGCTGTTAGTTATTTAAATTGTTATATATATGCTATTATCTGTATCAGTTAACCTTTGACATCTGACACCATTATCTGTTATTTATATTGATAATATACGCCTATTATATTATTATCATATCTGTTCTCACTCTGTAAGTTCCCTGTCAGTATAGAATTCCTTATGGGTTGAAATGATACATACCCGAACGATCTTGTATAATAGGAGAAAATCAATATGGGTTGAAATGATAAACCTAAGTGATTTTTGTTGAACTGAATTTGGGATTGCGGGTTCAAAAGATATATACCCGTAAATATTTAAACTGCGGATTGAAATGATAAATATCCGTATCACTTGACCATAGGATAGAAAATTTTATATAGACACCGATGGACTGTATTTTTTTTGAAAATGATTTCCAAGAGTTTTAAAAAGGAAATATATATATGGTTTTATATAAAAAATTGTTTTTAAATATTATATATCAAAATGTTATTTTATATATGATTAAATTCTTGATTTTTAGAAATTATATGTTTGAAATATTAAAATTTTAAGTTAGCTTTGAAATTATAAATTTTAAGAATTTACTTATAATTTAACTATTTTGAAATATGTATAAATTTGTTTTAATATAAAATAAGTTTAATAATAGGATTTAATTTAATAAAGTTTGATTTAATTAATTGATAAAGTGTTTATGTATTTATTTAAGATTTTATTTTAAAGCAATAGATTTTTATGAAATTTTTAAAAAAATTAAGGTTGGAAAGAGAATTAGAAATTGGTTTGAAATTGTATTTATTTAAGAATTATGCCTAAATAAATTTGATTTGAAACTTATTTAATTTGAGATTTTAAAGAAATGATTTTGTAACTTGATTTTGATTAAAAGTGATTTAAATGAATATTTGAAAATTTACATAAATTGAAATGGGGTATTTAATTTATTTAAATTTGTCATTTGAAGTTTTATTTAAATGTTATTGAAATGATTAAGTAAATATTTCAAAACTAAATAATAGTAAAGTGAATTTGATATATATAATTATCAAATTTAGTTTTGAAATTGTGGAATATTTAGAGCTTTGAAATATATTGAAATTGAAATGGTTTATTTTATGCTTCAAATCTGTATTTGAAGTCGATATAATTTGAAATGTTTTATTTAAAAACTGAATTGAATTTAAATTGATGATTTGATATTGGATTAAATTGAATTTTGGCATTTGAGTTGACTTATATCAATTTGTGAAATTTGAGAAACCTATTAATTTTATATAAAGTATTTTTAAATATATTTAAAACTATTTATATATTTTACTTTATAAATTACTTTAATATAAATTATTTTAAGATAAATCATTTTAATATAAACTTTTTTTAATATATACTATTTTAATATTCTAATTATTTATTTTATATAAACTATTTTGATATACTAACTATTTTATTATAATCTATTTTGATTTATAATTACTTTGTATAAACTATTTTATTTTATAAACTATTTTATTATATATACTATTATTAATATCTAAACTACTTAAAGGAAAGTGTCATGATTTCAAAGTGTTATGATTTCCAAAGTTATAATTTCAAGTGTTTTAGTTTCGAAAGTGTTATAACTTTGAAAGTGTTATGATTTTGGAAATGGATATATTTGAAGGGAAAAATGATATCATATTGATATCGTTAGGAAATGGAAATGATATTATTGGTTTTGAAGTATAAACTATTTTGAAATGACCGCAGTGTTATAATAACGTTTGGTTGTTAAAGAGACCGCAGTGTCATAAATATTCATATCACTAGGGCGGAAATGAATATAACACATAAAAGTGTACACCAAAGTATTGGTCATATAAGATCCACTACATCACAAAAGAATAAACACAAGTGCTAGAAAAAAGAATATGTATACATCAAGGAGTCTCTATCTCGAATGTATAAAAGCATACTAAGCTAAGTAGTTTGCCATAAGTCAAAAGCAAGTCCCAGCTAAGAAGTCAAGTGGAAGCATTTGTAACACCTCAGTCTGACCCGACTATTATTTAAGAGGAGAAATAATATATGGATCAGTCTAGCTATAAATATCATATAAGACGATAGGATATGAGATATGAAAAAAATGTATGATAACAATAAGGTCATATTGTGACAAGTATATAGTTTATAACAACGAAAATCATGCAATATCTCAAATCTACTCAAACGCCAAAAAGAATGTCATATTCTTTAACTTATTCACCAAACCACAAATGTGGATAAAGCTTACCAATGTAAATCACGAAAATTGGTGAAACATAAATTCTAGAAATCATCAATTAGAAATCCAGAAATTATAAAGGGGGAGGCCTACCACAAACGGGAGCATGAAAACTCACCAACATGTGTATCACAAATGAGTCTCTATCCCATGAATCGAACATCGACACACCTAAAAAGATACGCCTCATGCATAGTCGAACATCGACGCACCTAAAAAGATATGCCCTATGCATAGTCGAACATCGAGGCACCTAAAAAGATACGCCCCACGTTTAGTCGAACATTGACGCATCTAAAAAGATACGCCCCATGCCTAGTCGAACATCGACGCACATAAAAAGATACATCCCATGCCTAGTCGAACATCGATGCACCTAAAAAGATACGCCCCATGCCTAGTCGAACATCGACGAACATCGATGCACCTAAAAAGATACGCCCCATGCCTAGTCGAACATCGACGAACATCGATGCACCTAAAAAGATATGCCCCATGCAGCGACTTATCGAGCCGATTGCTCCATGAACGGTCCAAAGACCACGCTAGCCCATAAAAATGAGCCGAAGCTCTATAGAACGGGGTACATTCCCCCACGCGAACAAAGGGACATCGCATATCGCTAGTCTAAACCACAAAATGATCACCATTGATCAAATAAAAGTGTAAATTACACTAAGCTAGTAAATAAATGAGTTTAGCTTCATGTCCCATAACTACTGGCTTAACTTAAATATCTACGAATAGATTGTAGATTTTCACTCGAAAATTGTTACAAGATTTCAATCGAACTATTCTTAGAATCAACCGAGAATGTAAATGCAAGCGTTTCATACCACTTGTTTTGCTAAGTCGTTTAATTAGATTTCTCATACGAATGAGGTAAAGGTTTGTATATACTAATAGATTAGAAAACGGTTTTAAGAACAAGCTTTGTAATAAAAGTAACGTTGAAATCATTTTTGTAAAAGAGTTTGAGTATTTACTACTAGTGTAGAAACCTTTGTATTTTAAAGTGACAAATAACAGAAATGATTGTAAAAACAATCTATCACCAAAAATTCACATTCGACGACGTGAATTCAAACCATAAAAATCGATATCAAATCCAATCAAATGGATATTCCCAAAAATCCATAAATGAAGTCATCAAAGTCGATAATAATTGAGAACAACTAACCGGATCAATAAAAATCGATAAAATTTGGAAATCCACTCAAAAATAGGTAAAATTGAATAGTTCCAGATGTCTGAAATTACCAATAGACGTATGAACCCCTAACCAAACGTCTGAAACCCTAACTAGATGTTTGAACCACTAATCTAGACGTCTGGATTTTGAAACCAGACGTCTGGATTTTCCTACTGAGCAAAAATCAGCCTAGCCCAAAAAGGGCAAAAATCCAAACATGAAGCGATCGAACAAGTGATGGATGCTAGGGATTTATGCCAATCGACAACCCAGCCCTATAGGCTCTTCTATACACCACCAAAATATGTCCAAACATCCAAGATAGGATCTTTAAAGATTTTGACTTCAAAATACCAAAATTTGAAAATTCACCAAATCAATTCAAATCAAAAGCAAATGAACATGAATAGATGTTAGGACTTCACACCTACAAATGAAAGCTATAGACATAGATGTGTGTTCAAGAACTCACCTTTAAAACTCAAAGAAAACGAATGAGAAGCTTTAAAACAAAGCAAGACCAATTCCTCTTCAATGCACCTCTCTTTAATCTAAGCTTCTCTTTGATTTTAAAGCTTGAATCTTGAATTTTGTAGTAATCCAGGGTTTAGGAATTTAAATTTTCCTTTCTTTCCCCCATTTTCCTTTAGCTTGAGTGTTAGGAAATAACAAAATGAATGAAGAGGAGTTGGAGGAGGAGTCAGGGTATTAGATGAGTTAGTGGGCTGAAACCCAAAACCAAAGCCCAATAGAAAATAGCAAAATTCTACTCAACTCCAAACATATCGATGTTTATACTAAAAATGGTCAGAAATGTTGTTTTGAACTCAATGTAATTGTCTCGAGTACGGATTTGACCATTTAAAAAAAGTCGCGTTTTGGACTTTAATCCGATTAACGATGCTATATTTAAATAAAGCATTTAAATATACAATCATAAAATATGTGGTTTGTTACACACTCCCCTCCTTAAAAAAATAACACCCTCGCAATACTTAAGAAGAAAATAAAGAGTAATAACCACACTAAGGCGTAACAATACAAAAGAAAATTTTGAAGCGAGAAGTTTACCTTAAAGAGCTCGAGAGAGTAAGTCCAGATGTGTTCGCTCGATGAATTCTCTGGATTCCCAAGAGCAATCATTAGGATTTGAGGACCATTGAACTTTTACAAGTGAAACATCTTTATTTCGAAGAAGTTTAACCTCCGTAGCAAAAATATGAATGGGATGTTGCTCATAAGTCAAATTAGGTGAAACTTTAATTTCTTCAATAATACCGGACTCAAGAATAGAATCAGAATCCCAAAGGAATTTTCGTAGTTGAGAGACGTAGAATACGTCATGAATAGCAGAAAATTGAGCCAGTAGTAAAAGGCGATAGGCCACAGAACCAATGCGTTCGGTGATGGGAAATGGACCAATATATCGAGGTATTAATTTTCCCGATCGACTGAAACGCACAACACCCTTTATAGGTGAAACACGAAGGAACACAAAATCTCCCATAAAAATTCTAATTTCATTTTCCGGTTATTGGCATAGGATTTTTGTCTACTTTGAGCTTCTTTCATCCAATGCTGAATAAGGTCAATCTTTTTTGTGGAATCACGAATAAAATCTAGACCTAAAACCAGCTTCTCCCAGCCTCAAGCCAATAAGAAGGAGATCGGCATGGCCTTCTGTAGAGTGCCTCAAAAGGTGCCATAACAACACTAGATTGGAAGCTATTATTATTATAGGAAAACTCAACAAGAGAAATATGATCTTACCAACTTCCACCATGAGCATCGATTTCAAAGTCTTTCGAACCATCAATATTTTTATCCCTACAACTTTGGCTAGGATGAGCCAATTTAGGGTCATGCTTTTGCACTTCAAGAATGCGGTCTAAAAGAGATGTATGAGCCTCAAGGCAACATAAAACAAGAGTTGAACATGAATCGGATTCACGATCTCGAATCTCAGAAGTGGATAAAGTCTCGAGATCATTCCATTCAGACATCATCATGGAAACAACCGCTTGTTGTTTATGGCTAAGGGCATTGGCAACACGATTTCCCTTTCCAAGAGTATAAAGAATATCAATGTAACATCCCAAAATTCTTCAATTAAATTTAATAATATATTTTTAACTTTTAAAATTTAATTCGGAAAATTAATTGAAAAATTCTAAACAAATAAAATAAATGATAAATGCTATATGGATAAAATTCCAAAAACAAAAAATATATTTTGAGGTTGAAATTTTGAAATAATAAATTGTATAATCTTTTTTATAAATAATAAATAATAAAAATCATTTGAATTTAAAATTATATACATATAGGTATATTTTATAGAATTGAATTTTTATATTGGAATTTAAAATTAAAATTGTTTAAAATATGTATGAATTTATAAATAGGTATAAAAGGTTTTATTTTGAGTTTAAAATTTGAGATTTGAATTTAAATTCAAAATAAATGTTTCTAAAAATAATAGCATTTAAAAACATTCAAGAAGTAATGTATATAATGTGAATATTGGTTAAAACATAATTCTTTAACATTTTATATATTTAAACACATATGCAAAAGAATGTATATAGGATGTATTTATTTATAAAATATATATGTGAAAATAAAATAAAAATAAAATGAAAAGTAATGAAATCATTTTGACTTGAAAGAAAAAAAAAATACAAATGTAAATACATATACATGAGAGATGGAGTAGGAAAATAAACAAGATCTTGTTTTCATCATTACTTTTTACAAATGGCATGAAATGTCTTTATTAAAAAAATAAAATATTCAAATAAAAAAATAAAGAAACTTTTCAGTTTCCAAAACTTTGAAATTTTAAGCTTCAACTCTGATAAGTATAGCAGCCACAAAGATTTGTAATCTTTAAACATCATCATTCAAAAGAAAATCATCAAAACAGAAAAAGGAAAAAAAACTACGCTTCTTCTTCAATTCAAGTTTGAAAATCTGAAACCATACAAACAAACTCAAGCTATAGCCTACAAAATTCCATCTTTCAGGTAGTTTTAAACTTTATTGTTTAATGAAATTATGATTCAAAAAATCAAATTTTAATGTAAATAAATTTAACTGCAGGATAATGATGCTACAAGCTTTGGCTAGAAAGGAAAACAGTGCAGAAATTTTTAAACAAATTTAAGGAAAGTAAAAATTTTCTTTTTAAATTTTAATTTGAATTTGTTAAACATGAATGAGACAAGAATTTAACCATTGGATCCATCAATTATTTGCAGCAAAAGAATCAAAATCAAAAGCTAAACAAAATGCAGTTTTTCAAGCTCCTGGAAAAAGAGAAAAAGATTCAACTGTAAGTAAATTTAAATTCTTGTTTGTTATAGATAGATTAAATAAACAAGAGCATGCAAAAGAGATTAAACAAAGTGTTATAATTAAAAGTTGCAGATTTAAATTTCAAAATCAAGTAGGAAAAGACTCAGGCTTTATTTTCTGTTTTGGAAACTATCAAGAACTGTTGGAAAGAAAAGAAAAAAATAGGTGAGTAAATCTATTGCTTGTTTAAAAATTTTTTGTGTTTGAATGCCTAAAGGAATAGAAATGGTTTGCATGTGAATGAATTGTACGCTTATGCTTTGAATTTCCTTGAAAACTTTTGTTTTCCTGTTCCTGTCTTTTGTAACACTTAGTTACAGGGAAATTTGAATCCTCTCTCTGTCTTTTCTTTTAGGAAAAGAGAAAAATTTATGAACTGCAAATAGTTTAAAGGCTAGTTCAAAACTTACACCATGTTTTAGAAATGAATCAAAGCAAAACCTGTAGCTTTCTTTTTCTTTGCAAACTGTACAAATACTGTCATGTTTGATTTCCTGGTTTACAGAGTAAAACACATTCAAATCCAACGTCTTTTTCCCCTCATTGATCCTGAAAAATGTTAGTAATCAAGTTAAAATTGTTGTTTAAACTTGTATTTCATCTCAGCAATGAATCAAAGCAAATGAAACATGTTATCTTCACTGGAAAATGCAGAACACAGTCACAACACAAAATAGGCAAAAATTCGAACTTCATGAATTTGAATTCCAGTAATACCAATTGAATCGCCATTTAAAATGATGAATTTAGAAACAAAGATTCAAATTTTTTGTTAAGTTTTTGTTGAGATTTTTGAGATGATCAGAAAATCGCATTTTTTCCAAATTCCGGCAAACAAGGCGATCGTAGGCCTCGATGTAAAGACCCATTCCTCGACTTCCGAAAATCGACATTAATACGACCACTGTATCAAATGCCGCATAATCGAATGCTGGAAAAATGAACTTTTAGGGTTTAAGAAGAAGAGGTAGAAGAAGTAAGAAAGAAGAAGCAACAAAAACAATATCAGAATCTCATATTCGTAGCAGAACAACATATAATAGATAAATGAATAATCTTTAAATCAAAAGAACTGTACACTTTGTACATTACATCATCAGAGTCAATATACAACACAACAAAACTGGACAATCATATAAACTTGTCCTTACAAGTGAATACACAGCGGAAAAGATAATATCATATACAAGTGATACGTCTCGCCATCCAGCTCGCTACCTGAGCACCAAAGCATCCTGAAATCCAGAATTACCTGATAACCTGACTCTAGGCTGCCCGTGTGGAAAATGATGGACACTCAGAGTTTAGGAAGGGAACAATAAACTCCAGGTCAGTCATGGGACAGGTGTGAGAATTAAAAATAATTGTTTATCTTTAAAACAACAACAAAGGAAGTGAAAAAATATATCCGCAATGCTTTTGGAAACTGAAACTACCATAAGGCCTCCCGCCACACACACAATGCAAACGCAGAATTGGAGGAGATTTCTCCTTATGACAGTCAAAGATGATTACTACGCAAAACAAATCATTTTTGATATTATTATTAGTGCATAGTGATGAAAACATTTCGAAAGTATAATATTAATCTTTGCCAGCATAGGTACCATTATAGTATGCCTACTATAGCTACCATATTAGATGGCAGGTTCTACAACTAAAACCGTACAAGGCTCGTATTGTTTCTTTGGATTTCCAACAAATGGTCAATCCAAGGAACTTCCCATTGCCACATGGGTACGCCTCTGGAGGGACACCTCGAGAACCTAACCAGATCTCGGCCAACACAAGGCCGGGTTACCTCTGCAAAAGTAGGTAACTACTGACATGAGTATGCCATCCCCCGGTTGTAAACAACCTTTATCTGAGGATCCTCAATACCAACAACCACAAAGTAATAAATTTGCAGCAACAACATAGTTTAAGTATCTGGGCTCCATACCATGATACCACCACTATCCAGAAGGAAATCCTTCCGTTTTCAAAATAACTGGTCTTCAACACCGGTCTTCAAATGCAATCCATTTCGACATATCACTATTCGGAATGGGTTATACGACACAGAGGTCCTTTCCCGGCTAACCCGAATAATGAGCGCTTATTTTTAAAAATAAGTGTTGCATTCAAATTTCAAGCAAATCACAACAAATACCCATTTAAAGATAAATATTGATAGTCGGTTATTTAACTATCCATAGATATGCACAACAATCACCAGATTCCAAATAATTTTTCCAAATTATTTATTTCCCAAAAATAACTTTACAAGATATATTTGTCCACACTTCAACCATTTGAAAACAAATTTCAAATCGCTTTTCACCTTTACTACTTTTGAAAACAAATTTCAAATCATTTTCCTTGCGCAGAAACACTTCCAAATATTTATTCATTTTTCACTGGAAATCTGCCGAGTTCAAATACTTTAAAATAATTTATAACACTTATCCAAAATATATCGGGAAACGCTTTGAAATAAAACTATTTTTCGTTAAACACTTTACTTAAAATATTAGTTATAAAAATATTATACCAATATTACATATAACTTAAGTCAAAACTAATTTTCAAAATAAAAATTTGTAGATAGAGTATAACTATTTTCTAAAAAAATTATTGATTAAATCTTAGAAAAAATCATTTCTATATCAACTTAATGAATCTTTACTTAAAGGATTTAAAACAATTTAAGAAGTTAATTTCTCCAAAGTATCCTTTTCAAAGCCAATTCTAGAATTATATATATATATATATATATATATCTCAAAGCTATTCAAAAAATTTATTCGGCTTTCCAAGGAGAATACTCTTTCATTTCAAAATGGTCCATTTAAACCAATTAAATAAATCCTTATCGATTTATTTTAAATTTACGTTTCAAATCCGTAAATTTATTTCCACACTTTAAAAATAAATAAATGTTTATTTTTAAAACAAATTTCCCTTCCCTTTATAAATTCCATTGTGAATTTTAAATTTCCATATGTCCACTGGTATACGATTTTCAAATCAATTTCAAATATTCACTTTCAACAACAATTCAATTTATTTCAAAAACAACCAAATCAAATTCCATATTGATTTTCCAAGAAATTAAACACCAAGTGAATTTCATTCAAATCTCAAATTGAAATCAATTTATACTAGACCCCAAATCAATTTTCAAATTGATTCCAAATTCTTTTCAAAACCCCAAATAAATTTCCAAATGGATTTTCAAAAGATTTAAATTCAATCACCAAAAATCAATTCCCAAATGGATTTCGAATTTTATTTCCTTTTTAAAAAAAAAAATTCCCTTTAAAGAAAACAAATTCTTATATTTTTCAAACTCTTTAAAATCCGTATTTTGAATAAATTCTTCAACCTTTGAATAATATTACCCAAAATCCATTTATTAAAGCTTTTCCCATATTTTGAAATTTTATTCAATAAGATTAAAAATAAAACTTTATTATTTTAGAGTTCCTTCTTTTAAATTTATCCAATCCTCAAAAATAAATTTTAAATATTAACTTTCAACCTGAATTTTCCAAAATCAAATTTTTATTTATTTTCAGTATCTAACGATACCAAAATATATTCGGCTAAATTTAGCCGTCAACGATTTCAATCACAAAGATAATCGCGCAGAGATTAAAAAAAATCAACACAAAACATTGAAACAAATTCAATTATTTGAGGAATACAGTTGGATCCCTCCAACCTGTTTCCCTGCATCCATAGATGTTAGCACAATACCAATCCCGTTTCAAGACGGGATATCGTGGTATATGGGTTTAAAAATATTATCCGCTATTATGCGGTGCAATAGGGTCTCATCCGCTATATAATGCGGGAAATCAACTCCAAGTACATATATAATACCAATTCCACTTCGAGGTGGAATATCATGATATATGGGTTTGATATAATAACCTCCGCTTAATGTACGCGTATAGGGTCTATTTCAATACAACCAATAACAATCATCATTCAATCACACAATCAAGCAATTTTAAATTTAACTATTTAAAATTTAAATCGAAATACAATTCGATTGAGTGAGAAGTTCTCACCTTTTTCCTTTACTTTGCAGTCCATTCTCATTCTCGACTAGTTTCTCCACTTTAAACCTTGTATAAACAATTTTTTTACAATTTATTAATATTCGAATAAATCGAATAACCAATTATCGTTTAATAGTTTTAATTCAACTAATAATTTCAATTTTAACTAGTGATTTAGTTTTAACTGATAAATTTTCCTTTTAAAATATCCACACACTTATAAAAAATAGATTTCAACAAATTTTACTTATATAAAATCCTTCAATATTAAAAATTCCTTACTGTATATTTTTTCTTTGCTTTCTGTTTCCATTCCAACTGAAAAAAAATTTAAAAAAAAATTCCTAACTTATAATTAAGTCGATATATAATCTTAATCACCTTACTGTTGTAATTACCTCACTGCTCGATAAAGGCCTCGCGACAGCAAATCCCTAGCCGATCCAATCGACCTTGCCACAACTACGCCCTACCGCATCAGATCGTCACCTCCCCCAACAACTATCGAACCACCTCGAATACGCACACAAACGGCAAGTGATGAAACCACAGTGTCGATGCCCAGCTTCACGCGTTCGATTTCGAATCGAACAAAAATCTACCGCGTTCGTGAATGCCCCAAAATCGATGACGACAAGTCATCGCTTGCATCCTCACACGCGCGAGCTCACGTGCCACTGACCCTAGCAAAACGAGCTGCTCTGCCGAGGAAAATCGAGCATCCATCGAGTTCAATTTGAACTTCCCTCGCTAAAACTCGAAGTCGCCGTTCATTTGGTCGAGTTCCTCGATTTCGATAAATTGAATTTGAGGGAAGAGGAATTAAAAGTAGCGGCCATGGCTGTTGATTTTTGAACGGTAGGATTTGTTTTGAAAATTGATTTTAAACTCTCTCAGGCTTCGGCCGTTTATTTTTCTTCTGAAGCGGCTGTAAAATTTTTAACGAAAATAATGGTTCCCATTGGTTTTAATAGAAGGATAAAGGGAACATGATTCGATGTTTGCGTGCTTAAGGAAAATTGCTACAGTGCTTGAGAGATGACAGAAACGCAGCTGATGGGAAAATAAACGACTGATAGTGACTAGAGTGTAAAAATATATATTTAAGTTAAATTCAAATCGTCTCGATAAACACAACACGAAATCTGACTTCCTATCGAGGCGTGCCGCTAGGCGTTCACAACATTATACCCCCATTCCGAACGCAATGGAAAAGGTCCCGAGTCCAAATTCGATCGTATGGAGAAGATAGCCTTTTAGACCAGTTATTAAATTAAATTTCGATAAAATTTTCAACGCGTTTGAAATCCGTACGACCACACGACAACTCTGAATGCTACGGAAATTCAATTCCGATAATAATACAATATTACAGATCCAATGGAACTTGTTTCGTCGAATTCCGAGGCTGTGCCTCGGAAGGCTATTTTTAAATATCGATTTAAACAATATAAATTTCAACACTGAATAAATCATCTCCAAATTCAATTCTGAAGCTTCTATTATCTTCAGTATTATTAATATAAATTTTCTAAGCCTTTAAAATATTTTCAATCTGCTTAAAAATTCAAACTCAAATTTTTACCCAGTTTCAATAATTAAATTCAATAATTTAATTACCAATTTCATAATTATATTTGAAATTCAATGTAACGACCCAAAATTTCTGTCAATTAATTTTTTTTATATTTAATTGATTTTAAATATTAATATGTGAAATTTATAAGTCGAATAATTTATTTTTCGAATATCTGGATTTAATTGGATAATTAAATCGATAATTTAATAATTGAAATTACAGGAATAATTGAAAATCGGGTTTAATGTGATTAAAAAATGATTTATAAAGTTATAATAAATCATATTGGAGTTATAACAATGTTATGGAACTTTTAAAATTGAACTAAAAGTAAATCTGTCAAAATTGAATATTTTAATATTTAATTGATGACTGAAAATAGTCATTTTTCAAACAGTCTCGGATTTCGACGAAACCTGTTTCATCGGTTCCGTAATATTTTATTTTTGTAAGGTTTCAATTTTCGTGTCAATCGAATTTACCGTTTGTCCGGGGCAAGCTAAAACGCGCAGAAATTTAGTTAACCGATTTAATTTAAAATCGATCGTTTATTGCTATAACTCGCACAGATGATCTAATTGGCACCCGAAACATATTCCATTGTGTCCGAAACATGGGTTAAACTCTAGGAACGCCGGTCACCATGCGATATTTGGAGTTTCAAGGTTACAGCCGCCTTCTACAGTATCAATGGCTGAAATACATCCTCCTTTCTCCTCGTTTTTCTTTCAATCCACACCTTATTTCAGTAATCTTCCAACAACAAACTTGTTGAGGACGACGAGATGAACCAATCCAACGTATATGATTAAGTATTACTTGATATATCGACGGCAAAGTAAGCTTGAACTTTCGTCGTTAGAATGCGTTTTTCTCGATGAACGTGGGACCGAGCTTGGCCGTACTCACGGCGATGGTAGGGGGTGGCGAGGGCTTTCAAATGATGGTGGTTGATCGGCCTGGAGTCGTTCGTATTTTGTCGCGGAAACTAGGGTTTGGTGGCGGCGTTGGGTTCGAACGCGACCGGGGTAGCGCGCATGAGAGGAAGAAAAGGTGGAGGGCCGTGATCTTTGGTTTTGAAATGAACGGCTCTGATCTCTTCTAGGTTAAAATAAATAAATTAAATTGTAAATTATATATATATTAATTAGTGCAAACTTTGAAATGCAATAACTTTTTCATACGAGATCGAAATTTGACGAGACAAGTTGCGTTGGAGACGTATTGTCGAGCACTACGCAATGGAGCTGGTTTGGAGTCGTTTGGAGTTAGTGTAAATTTCGTGTAAAATTAAACGCGCGTTTAATTTTATTCGAAATAAAACACTACAACTGATATCGGGAAACTCAAGGTGAGAACTTCTCACTCAATCGAAATTGTTCGATTTAAATTTTAAATAATTAGGTTTAAAATTAATTGATTTTGTGATTGGATGATAAATTGTTATCTATTGTGTTAAATAGACATTATACACTGTATATTAAGCGGAGGTTATTTGTTAAAAACATATACCGCGAATATTTCACCGTAAGTGAAATTGGTATTATTTATGTATTTGGAGTTGAATTTCCCGCATTATATAGCGGATGAGACCCTATTGCGCCGTATAATAGCGGATAATATTTTATAAATCCCATTTACCGCGATCCGTATTGGAACGGAATTGGTATTGTGCTAACATCTGTGGATGCAGGGAAACAGGTTGGGGGGATCCAGCTGGATTCCTCACTCGTATTGATTTATTACAGATATTGTGATATATTCTGTTATCATATGATATATGATGTTTGGATGCTGCGATTGTATATTTGGTGCTGTTGCATCACTGGTTTTGGAGTTTTAAAAATGTTAAAGGAACGATTTCTAATTTATAAAGGGTTTTAAAGTGATTTTTGAAAGTATACGTTTTATTAAATTTTGAAATTGATTCATTTTAAATAAATAAACATTATAATTTTAATATTATAAAAATTATTATTTCTGAGAAATCTAGTTGAAAATGTGATGTTCGAAATGTGGAATTAATGATTTTATAAAATAGTTTAAATAGAGATTTTTGTATTTATTATAAATTCTTTATATATATAAGATTTATAAAATTGGATTTTTTTTATAAATCAAAGTGATGAGAATATAAAAGAGTTTTAAAAATGTTTTAAAACGATGTTATAAATGGATTTTTATAAAAGAATAAATCTACGATTTTAAAGTTATAATAAGGAATTTCTTTTGAAAAGAAATAAATTTGAAATCCATCTGGATATTGATTTTGGTGTTTTAAAAAAATGAATGTTTTGGAAATCCTTTTGGAAATCTATTTGGTGTTTTGAAATGAATTTGGGATCTATTTGAAAATTGATTAGGGATTTAATAGAAATTGATTTCAATTTAAAATTTGAATGAAATTCACTGGGTGTTTAATTTCTTGGAAAATCAATAGGGAATTTGATATGGTGTTTTTGGAGATCAATTGGAAAAAATGATTTGGTGTTGAAAGTGAATATATGAAATCGATTTGAAAATCGTATACCAGTGGATATTTGGAAATGTTAAATTCACGTTTGAATTTATAAAGGAAAGGGAAATTTGTTTTAAAAATAAACATTGATTTATTTTTGAAGTGTGGAAATGAATTTACAAATTTGGAACGTAAATTTAAATAAATCGGAAGGATTTATTTAATTGGTTTAAATGGACCATTTTGAAATGAAAGTGTATTTGCTCTGGGAAGCCGAGTATATCTCCAAAGTTATGTTTAAAGTATAGATTAAAAGTTCTAAAGTAGCTTTAAAGAATATTTTGGGGAAAATTATTGTCTTAAGTTATTTTTGAAATCTTTAGAGTACAGATTTATTTAGCAAATTATAAAAATGATTCTTTAAAGACTAAATTTATAATTGTTTTAGAAATCGACTATTTAAATAATTACACTCTATCTACTAATTTTATTTTGAAAGAAAATTTGTTTTGGACTTAAATTATAGGCAATACTAGTATAATAATTTTATAACTAATATTTTAAGTAAAAGTGTTTTAAAGAAAAATAGTTTTATTTTAAAAAGGGTTTTCCAAATATATTTTGGACAAGTAATATTGATTATTTTGAAGTATTTGAACTCGGTAGATTTCCAGTAAAAATGAATAAGTATTTGGAAGTGTTTCCGCTTAAGGAAATTGATTTGAAATTTATTTTCAAAGGGTTGAAATGTGGAAATTGATTTGAAAGTGATTTTCAAATGATTGAAGTGTTTGAAAATATATCTTGTAAAGATATTTTGGAAATAAATAATTTGGGAAATTATTTAGAATTTGATGTTGTTGTGAACATTTATTGGTAGTTAAATAACCGACTATCAATGTTGACCCTTAAATGGCTATCTGTTGTGAATTGGTTGAAATTGAATGCTACACTTATTTAAAAAAATTTGCGCTCGTTATTCGGACTACCCACTCCGAATAGTGATACGACGTGATGGATAGCATTGAAGACCGGTGTTGAAGACCGTATATTTTGAAAACGGAAGGATTACCGTCGAATGACTCTGCATCGGTTGATCTCCGATATAGAGGTTTTATCACCTTTTGCGATGGAAAGTCCGGACGTGATTAGAAATTATCCAGAATTGCAAGGACTTCTTTGGAAGTGCCCTCGGTTCTGTTCGATCCCGGAACAGGCTTGTATGGTTGTATGTCTGACGTTACATTTTGAGATATAAAGCTGATTTCTATCAAATACATTTCTGTTGGTGGCGGAGAATTTATTCTCTTAGCTTAACACCCTTCTCTGAGATGTACGAGCTCAGAGGTTATGTAGTTGATGGTTACTAGTGATATATTCCCAATTTGGTAACGTGGCATGCTGAGTGTTGCTGTGTGATGATCATTGTTGATCATCTATTGATCAAAGCATGGCTTTGTGCCGAGCTTTGTGGACGAGACTTCGTCGGGCCTCACACCCCGGAATGGTCAAAACAGGAAGGATGCGGCAAAGTTATTGGGGGTAGCGCCCCTTAGGGTATGTCATTTCCTTCTGGATATAAGTGCTATCATGGAATGGAGCCCAAATACTTACTTTGTGGTTGCTGCATTATTATTATTATGTGGTTGTTGGTATTGAGGATCCTCGGATAAAAGTTGTTTACGACCAGGGGATGACATATTCGTGTCAGTAGTTACCCAGCTAGGGGTAATCCAGCCTTGTGTTGACAGAGATCTAACCGTAATGTTAGGTTAGATTCTTGGGGGCGTCTTTCCAGAGGCGTACCTATGTGGAAATGGGAAGTTCCTTGGCCTGACCATTTGTTGGAAATCCAAAGAAACAATACGAGCCTTGTACGGTTTTAGTTGTATTACCTGCCATGGAATGTGGCGGTAACCTGCTATTGAACATGGTAGCTATAGTAGGCATACAATAATGGTTGTATGTTGGCTTAGATTTATATTCTACTTTCGAAATGTTTTCATCACTATGCACTAATAATAATATCAAAAATGATTGATTTTGCGTAGTAAGCATCTTTGACTATCATAAGGAGAAATCTCCTCCGATTCTGCATTTGCATTGTGTGTGTGTGCGGAAGGCCTTATGGTAGTCTCATTTTTCAAAAGCATTGTGAATTGATTTTAAAATTCTCCATTTATTTGTTTTAAATGATAAATAACTGCTTTAAGTTCTCACACCAGTCCCATAACTGACCTGGAGTTTATTGTTCCCTTCCAAAACTCTAGGTGCCCACCAATTTCTACACGGGCAGCCTAGAATCAAGTTATCAAGCTATTCTGGAGTGCTATGGAGCTCAAAGGCGAGCTGGATGGCGAAACGTATCAACTAGTATATGATATTATCTTTTCCGCTGTGTATTCAGATTGTAAGGACAAGTTTATATAACTGTCCATTGTTGAGCTGTGTTGTATATTGTTGTTGTATACTCTGATGAATGTAATGTATAAACTGATATAGTTCTTTGTTTTAATGATATTCATTTATCTATTATATGTTGTTCCACTGCGACTGTGAGATTCTGATATTGTTTCTGTTGCTTTTCTTACTTCTTCTGTCTTTTTCTTCTACCTCTTCTTTTTAACCCCCATGGTTCGGTTTTCCGGCATTCGATTGCTCGGCAGTTGATACGGTGGACGTATTGATGTTGATTTTCGAGAGTCGAAGAATTGGGTCCTGACATTCAAGTTTAAATTTACTCTCAAATATTTGAAATCAATCAAATATTTTAAATTTCAAATGTCCAAAATTCTGGGTCGTTATATTTTCCCCCCTTAAAAGAATTTCGTCCCGAAATTACAGGTTAAGAAGAATGCCCCAAACCCATTAACTTATTAAAAAATTCCACTTAGTGAAAATTTTAATTCACCTTTTCCAAAACGTTCAACTTCGACCAAAACAATGGTTTTTATTTTCTAATTCAATTCCTACGTTTTCATTACAATTTAGAAATCGACTTCCCTTTAACAATTTTTTTTTTCCAAATTTTCAAAATTTTTCTAGCTACCAAAATTCACGGAAATTTTTGGCATAGTCTCCCTTGTACGGAGGAGCTTTTGCAATTTGACAACCGATATAAATATATATATATATACATCGACCCGCACGGTCGAAAAATAGAAAAAACAGTTCATATTTCCTATTTTTATTGCATAGGCGTACCTTTTTAGCATTTTTAAGCAAAGCGGTTTATTAATAAGCATTTTGCGCGACCAAATCCCGCCAAATGGCAGCCCCGGTACCTGTACTTACTCAATTTAAACATGTAACTGACATATATAAGAAATGTATTTACATTTCACTTATTTTCAATAGTAAACACAAAGTTTTCATAAGCAATGCACTCAAAATAATTCCCATAAGCAATTTATAAGGTTTCAATACAAATTTAATTGCTTACAACTACATTCCATACCATTTCTATTTAATTCAAGTGATTTACTATTCACTTCCTTCCATTCAATTCATTTTTATGTCCAAACAACTCATATTCATTTCAACCGATTCCAACATCAATTCTATTTGTTTTTATTGAGCCATAGAATTTATATATCTTGTTTACGTCAAACGACAAACAAATTTTTATGCAATTCGATGAGATTTGTGTAAATAAACTATCACTTGAACTCATAACCATTTTAAATTGATTCTAACTCAATTCATATCAGTTTCATTTCCATTTTTTATTCAATCTTGCATTATCAATTTCATTTGAATTCAATTCGTAATTTTAATTCTACTTATCTTCCGAATATTGAATTTTATCAATTATCTTTAGTTCACTTCGAACTAATTTTAAAACTTCATTTTATTTCACACAATTCAAATTGATTTTCAATATTCAGTTTCAATTCCAGTTTTATCCTTTTGTTCATTCTCTTATTCACAATTTATTTTCCAACTTAATAATTTTATTCCAATCATTTAGTCTATTAGACTTCTAAAATTCACCTTTATTCAAATTAACTCAAGTCAATTTCAGTTTAAATCTGAATTTTATTTAACTTAACTTCAGTTAATCTAGCATCATACTATACTCTTAAATCCACCAATTCACTTGTTCATAATGATTCATTTTACAACTTCCAGTTTAATCTTCATTCAATATCAAATTTACTTAAGAATTTCACTCTTCATTTCTTAGGTTCAATATAAATATTCCATTTACTAACAAATTCAAAACGAAGTTTGACATTCAGTTTTAATTTCATTTACTTGTAATTGTAAATTCCATTCATTCATTTGGAAATTTATTTCTACTTACTTGAACTTTATCTGCAAATTTAACTCATAATTGAATTTTTATTTAACTAATTCAACTTCCCTATTTCATGAACTAATTAATTTTCAAAATATTTTATCTGGAATTCTATTCCAAATTATAAATGACATTTACATTTTATATTCACAAATTCTAGTTGTATATGGATTTTATTTCTTAGTTCTTTGTTTTAATTTCAATTTCATATTCAATTTCCATATATATATATATATATTAATGATGATAATTCAACATCATCACTTCCTAACAACCAAGCAACTATATACTATAATAATTTATGGAAAATGATTTTCTTTTCTATACAAAATAGTTTGGGTAAATTTATCTCATTTACCCTATTTAAAAACAATACTGTGTCGGTTTACCTTGTTTAAGAGTTTAGAAATCCCTATCGATTACAGTTGGCCAAACTGCACCGACCAGAATCTATAAACAATCAACCGATAAGTCAACACAATACAAAACAATTTTTATATTCACTAACAAATACACGATCGTATCTATTATTACACTCACACTCATTCTAGAGTACGACTGACTCTATCTCTAATGAGTAATTCCTAACAGAGCCAAGGTTGCCGCTTAGCCAAATGCTCTGATACCACATGTAAAGACCCGATTCTTCTACTTCCAAAAATCGACGTTAATACGACCACTGTATCAAATGGCGCATAATCGAATGCCGGAAAACCGAACTGTTAGGGTTTAAGAAGAAGAGGTAGAAGAAGTAAGAAAGAAGGAACAGAAACAATATCAGAATCTTACATTCGCAACGGAACAACATATAATAGATAAATGAATAATCTTTAAATCTAAAAAACTGCACATTTTATACATTACATCATCAGAGTCAATATACAACACAACAAAACTGGACAATCATACAAACTTGTCCTTACAAGTGAATACACAGCGAAAAAGATAATATCATATACAAGTGATACGTCTCGCCATCCAGCTCGCCACCTGAGCACCACATCATCCTGAAATCCAGAATGACCTGATAACCTGACTCTAGGCTGCCCGTGTGGAAAATGATGGGCACCCAGAGTTTAGGAAGGGAACAATAAACTCCAGGTCAGTCATGGGACTGGTGTGAGAACTTAAAACAATTGTTTATCTTTAAAACAACAACAAAGGAAGTGAAAAAAAATATCCGCAATGCCTTTGGAAAATGAAACTACCATAAGGCCTCCCGCCACACACACAATGCAAATGCAGAATTGAAGGAGATTTCTCCTTATGATAGTCAAACATGCTTACTACGCAAAACAAATCGTTTTTGATATTATTATTAGTGCATAGTGATGGAAACATTTCGAAAGTATAATATTAATCTTTGCCAGCATAGGTACCATTATAGTATGCCTACTATAACTACCATATTAGATGGCAGGTTCTACAACTAAAACCGTACAAGGATCGTATTGTTTCTTGGGATTTCAACAAATGGTTAGGCCATGGAACTTCCCATTGCCACATGGGTACGCCTCTGGAGGGACGCCCCGATAACCTAACCGGATCTCTGCCAACACAAGGCCGGGTTACCTCTGCAAAAGTAGGTAACTACTGACACGAGTATGCCATCCCCCGGTTGTAAACAACCTTTATCTGAGGATCCTCAATACCAACAACCACAAAGTAATAAATTTGCAGCAACAACATAGGTTAAGTATCTAGGCTCCAAACCATGATACCACCTCTATCTAGAAGGAAATGAACATACCCTAAGGGGCGCTACCCCCTAAAACCTTGCTGCATTCTTCCTGTTTCAACCATTCCGGGGTGTGAGGTCCGACGAAGTCTCGTCCACAAAGCTACGCTTTTCACAAAGCCATGCTTCGATCAACAAATGATCAGCAGCACTTCGTATGCCACATTACCAAATTGGGAATGTATCACTAGTAACCATCGACTACATAACCTCTGAGCTCGTACGTCTCAGAGTAGGGTGTTAAGCTAAGAGAATAAATTCTCCGCCACCAACAGAAATGTATTTGATAGAACCCAACTTTATATCTCAAAATGTAACGTCAGACATACAACCATACAAGTCTGTTCCAGGATCGAACAGATCCGAAGGCACTTCAAAAGAAGCCCTTGCAATCTGGATATTCACTAATCACGTCCGGACTTCCATCACAAAGGGTGATAAAATCTCTATACTGGAGATCAGCTGATGCAGAGACATTCGACGGTAATCCTTCCATTTTCAAAATATCTGGTCTTCAACACCGGTCTTCAAATGCAATCCATTTCGACATATGACTATTCGGAATGGGTTATACGACACAGAGGTCCTTTCCTGGCTAACCCGAATAATGAGCGCTTATTTTTAAAAATAAATGCTGCATTCAAATTTCAGGCAAATCACAACTGTAAGAAATGCAGATTATGGATCTTAAGGCTAAGATTAACACTAGAGGGGGGAGAATAGTGTTAATAAAGAATTACTAAATCTTTTTGAGTTTATGTTAATTTAGACACAAATGTATGCAATATACAGAAATAGGAATGATCACAGAAACAAACACAGATGCAGAAATAAAATAAAAGCAGTAAAGGAAAGAACACACCGGATTTTATACTGGTTCGGAGTTACCCTACATCCAGTCCCGTAACATAGGATTTTCTTTCAACAACAATCGTACAATTACACCCTCTGTTTCCATGGCTACGAGGTACACCCTCCAGAATTTCGATCCTCTGGGTAGGGATACTTGATTTCCGGGCCACAAGTTTACCCAATTGATTTAACCGGGCTACAATCACACCATTTTCCTTTTGATTGATTTCCAAGGCTACAATCACACCTTTTCTCGCTAATATATTACAAAGAAGTCTATAACTCTGAATAGCACTGAGAACCTTGTAGAGATGGTGATGGAGAATCAAACTTGAAGTAATCGAGTATGATTCGATGTTGATTTCGGCAGAGTAATGGTATGATTTTGTATGAAGAAATGTGGAAGAAGAAGAGAAGTGAAAAACCAGAAAATATATATAAAAATTCATTGAAACTGACCCCTATTTATAGAAGAACAACAGCCATGACCATTCATCAAGAGTTATGGCGAATAGACACTTCTTTTGAATTTTGAATTAAACTGTCACCATGTCGACATGGTGCCTATGGGCATGTCGACATCCCTCAGCCAAATTTGATATTTTGAATTTCTATAAAAATAATATTTATCTTATATAAAAACTATTTAAAACTTTATAAATATACTTGAATATAGTTGAAATTCATAAGTAAACATAAAGATCGATATATATATATATATATATATATATTATAATTTAAATCAAAGTATAAATAATTTAAAAGTTAAATATATTATTTGAAAAGACAGTTTAAAATCAGGAGTAATTTTGACTTTGAAAATAAAGATGTTTTGAGGCTAAAATTATTTAAAACCGGAATCGAGGGTTTTGAATCTTTTTAAAAGGAAAGTTTTGAAATCATTTCGAAAACAAGATAATTTTGAAAAATCATGTGAATTAAGATTAGTGGATACAAATCCCACTAGATTTTCATAGGTTCATCCTACTTAGGGTTCCATCCCTTTAACAGCCTCGAAGTGGATTCCATTCCACGAATAAATTGGATATTAAGATGCTAGTACTTTTCTATGAGTTTTAACAAATATTCCTAATAAAACAAACTTAACCTTGAAATCTTGAACTCTTGATAATCTTGATACTCATGAGTCTTCTATCTCTATATCTTGAATCTCTATACTGTACAGTCTTCATTCTTGATACCTGCATGGTTAGATCCTGCATATACATATATATCTAAACTTGTAATGTTAGCATTTGACGCAGCGGATATAACGGAAACGGATGTAATGGTGAAATTATGAATCGGTGGATTGAAAATACCCAAATGCCCAAATCCGTTGATCTCAAGAGATACCGGATTCTAGCTATCCTTAACACGTTGATCGCGCACGATACCGTGTTGAAAGATCTACGATTCTTCGAACGTTGATCTCGCGCACAAGATACCATGAATCAGCTTCATATCCGTTGATTCGAGCGCACTCGAATACCCGATGATGGAGAAAGGAGATAACACTCAACTTCCAATTTCAAAAGAGGCACAAAGCACTCAAAATTTTATTCAAATTCAACAACCTTTACAAATGATACCACCCCTATATTTATAGGCAGTTTACAACTCATCAGACTGACCTAACAAGTACAAACGACTCAACCCAGGCAGCCATGACCTAACAGTGGCGACCTAACAGATGCGACTCAATTACAACTCATATGCGACCTAACAGTAGCAACTTACATCAACATACGAGTTACATTATAGCACGAGTTACATGACACACGACTTAACAAACAAACAGTACAAACGACTTAACCAAAACATGCGACTTACGACCTAAGTACAAACATCACACAACCTTACAACAAAGCGACTCAACACATATACATTCGACTCAATATGTACAACACGAGTTACGACCTAAGCTACGCAACAACATAAGCATCTTCACGACCTAAGGTAGCAGCGACCTTCTGGAAGCGACTTAAGAATCAGCGATATAAGACTTTGCGACCTATGCTTGTGCGACCTAGCCCTTCACGCGAGTCAACTTCGATAGGTCGTTGAGCGTTCGCCTATTGCATTGTTGTTTGTTAAATTAGTTTGTTAGGTCGGTTATCCCAACTCGTTAGGTCGCTTGGATGACCTACCAACATACTAGGTCGCGGCCGACCTAAATCCAATGCCTTGGTGCTTAACGTGTTACCTCGCGAGCGACCTTCACTAGGTCGTGAGTGACCTAAGGCCCTTGAACGACTCAAATCCATTGAGATGGTAGATTGCGCTGCATCAAAATTGCTTTCCAAATATCCTGGTTTTAAAATAATCTTTTTAAAATATTTCTCAAAATGATTTTTGATCACTTATACTTATAAAGATTTTATTTAAGTGCATTTAAGTTAATATATATTGAATTTTTGTTTATACTTTAATAATTTATATCTTTATTGATTTTATATGTATTATTAACATTTTATTTAATATTCTTATCAAAACTTTCAAAATTATTTTATAAAGTTTTATTAAGTTTTAATATGAATAAAATATGCAAAAACTATGTTTAAATGTTTATACGAAGTTTTAGAATATCTTAAAAGACTTAATATTTTCAAAACAATTTTTATTAAGTGATTTTCAAAATACAAAAGGATATGTTGGCATATCCTCTGCAAGTATGTCGACAAATAGGCCGGCAGTTTCAAAATTCAAATTTGAACGGAAGTGTCTTTTAGTCGTATCTCTTCATGAATGGACATGACCGTTGTTACCCTATGTATACCAGATTTCGAAAAGAATTTTTTATTAATTACTTTCTTATTTTTCTCTCCTCTTTTCAGTCTCCTGATTTCTAAATTAAAATTTATCCAAAATCTGCCGAAATTCAACCAAATTCAAATTCAATCATTATTAGTTTTATTCTCCTTCATCTACTCTTTGATTTCTCATCTCTTTTACTCAAACCAAGATCAAAGTGCTATTTAAGAGTTATATGATCAGTTGTAATCAAGATCGAAGATCCAAGTCTCTAAAACTCTATCAAATCATACTACTATACTTATGGGTGTGATTACAGCCTGTGAAATCTGTTGCATGTGCTAAGTAGCCCGTAAATCTAGTGGGTATGCTTATAGCCTGAAAATCAAGTGACTCTACCCAGAGATCGAGATTTTGGAGGGTGTGTCTCGTAGCTTTGAAGTTGAGATTGTATATGCATATACTAGTTGAAAACAAATCAGCGCAAGGAATTGTTTGGGGCTAGATGTAAGGTAACTCCGAACCAGTATAAAATCTTGATATGTTCTTTCCTTTTTATTTTTACTACATTTAATTTTTTTCTATGATCTTTTTGTGATTATTAATTTCATCATTCAAAAAAAATATTAAAGAATCTGGAAAATATTCATATAATCAATTAAACACTATTCACCCCCCTCCCCCTCTATTATTACTTTAGCCTTAAGATCCCTATTCCGCTGACTCGCATTTGGTATAAGAATTTGAGAAATCGTTCTCAAAGAGATTTACTTCAATTTCCAACAAAATGGATAAATTCTTTAGGACGATCATCTGTAAGCTTGGTGGTTCTTCTTCACCCTCATCCATAACTTTTTAGTTGTTTGTTTAAGTTATCTTCGTATGTGGATTTCTAGTTATAAGTTTATGTTAAATCTCTTGTATCTATCTTTTATTTCTTGTACTCATTATTATTATCAATGAAAATTCTATTCTTATTGACATACATTGTAAATTATCTCTAAAAAGTCATACAAATATAACAGTATATGCCAAATACAATAAAAAGGTAAAATAAAGTGGTTTTGAAAATTATAGAGCATATGTCGACATATGCCAAGCATATATGTCGACATATCATGACCATTTGTCAAAAAAATTAATTAAAATTTTTAACTACCAAACACCAATTCATTCCAAATGACTTATTACCCCTAATATATCCATTCACTCCAGAAAATCATTATTTTCAGTCTCTATCTTCACTCCCTTTCAGTCTAAAACTCTAATAAAAAGTAATGTATCCAAAAACTAAACCGAAAACCTTGAACAAACTTTTGAATCATTCAAGAACATTCTTTCTTTTATCCTAAGAAACTAGAGGCACTTATAATTAGGTAAAATGCAGATGATCAAGGAGCAAGAATAGCATTTTGATGCATTTTGGTAGATGATTTTTGCCTGAACAAAGAAGAACCAACTACCAACCTAGAGTGCACCATCAACAAAGATGATGAAAATTGCAATGCTATCAAAGCAGATCCAATCTTTGGCACTGATGGATGGGTTGAGGTTCCTCGAAATGTCTAGTTTAAATAGGTTTGATTATATATAAATAATAGTACTTTATTTAGTTTAGATTTGACTGGTTTGATTTGTGTGGATTTGTATGAATGGTTTGTGACATTAAATTTGTTGGATTGATTATGATTATTTCATTATTATCTAATTTTAAATATCACTTTTTTTTCATTTCTCATCATCGTATTATATATATATATATATATATATATATATATCAATTACTAGGGAGAGTTTGGGTTACAATTAGAGTAAGAGTTAGTGTTAGAATTATAGTTTAAGTTGGTTATTTTTTGTTGATGATAAAGGGGGAGAAATATATAAAATCCAAGCATGGATTAAGGAGGGGTTTTGTAACCCAAGGGAAGTTATATTATATTTTATATATAGAGTATCATCATCAAAAGGGGGAGATTTTTAGTACCTTAGATTTTGATTTTGATAATAACAAATATAGGATATTATACAAAATATAGATATTAATGTATTATCAAGTTATATATAGTATATAGTGCAGGATATTAGACAGGTGTTGATTAAGAATACTATAAAGTATCAAGAGTAGATTCAAAATGATGATATCAAGAGTAGATTCAATATGCTGATATCAAGAGTAGATTCAAGGTGATGATAATTGAAGCACATGGGTATTAAAGAGTTCAAGATTTCAAGATATTCTATATAGATTATAGAGTCATAGAATTTATGTTAAAACTTTGATAGCACTTTTCTGATCTCTCTAAATTTGTTTTAAATTAATTTTCGAATGTCCTGGTTTTAAAATAATCTTTTTAAAATATTTCTCAAAAAAATTTCAATCTCTTATACTTATAAAAGATATTATTTTAGTGTTTTTAAGTTTATATATATACTGAATTTTTGTTTATACTTTAATAATTTATAACTATATTGATTTTATATATATTATTTACATTATATTGAATATTCTTGTTAAATATTTCAGAATTATGTTATAAAGTTTTATTAAGTTTTAATATGATTAAAATATGTATAAACTACGTTTAAATGTATATAAAAAATTAGAATATTTTAAAAAAACTCAATATTTTCAAAACAATTTTTCTTAAGTGAATTTTCAAAACAAATGTAGGACGGTCCTTCTTCATGTGACTAAAGCTGATCACAATTGAAGCATTTACGCTTCTCTTTAGCCGGGTGACACTTCGTAGCAAAATGCCTCCGACATGTCATAGGAGTAACATACTTGGCTAGCTTTTCGTTTTCGAACAAGCTTGATATTCCTTATATCATGATCTTTTCGATTCAGTTGGTGTTTTGGTTGCTTTCCACTTTCATTGCATCAATGGTATTCATAGGCATTCTCACGAAGAGAACCAAACCAATAAGTTATTCAAAAGTGGACCCTAACAAGGATATGGCTAAGGAATGAACCCCTAACTACTGCTTAAGGGCCAAAGGCAAATCCCTTTGCCCACAATAATGGAGTACCGGCCACCTCATACCCTAAAAACAAAAGGTTGAATAGGTCAACACTCCTTTACTGACAAGTTATCCTACTAAAGATGGATGGAATACTCATGGCACATTCTCTTCTTAATCTCAAAAATGAATTGAGAGCTTAAAGTGATGTCTGAATGAATTCCAAATCACATGCCTGCTTATCAACCACAATAACCTTGCAACCCACCCAGCCAAAGTCTTCCTTTTCCTAATGTCGAGAAACAATCTCCCTTATGAAAACATTCACCAGACTTATATCGATGGAACCCTTCTTGTAACGACCCAATTTTTTGACGTCCGAAAATCGGAATCAATACCGTCCACTGTATCAAAGCCGAACAATCGAATGCCGAAAAACCGAACCATTAGGGTTAAGAAGAAAGAGGTAGAAGAAGAAATAGAAAACAACATCAAAATCTCACAAACGCAGCGGAACAATATATAATAGATAAATGACTAATCTTTTATATACAAAAAGATCTATATCAGTTTATACATTACATCATCAGAGTACAACAAAATTCATAACACACAACTGGACAGTTATCATAACTTGTCCTCACAAACTGACTTGAAGTTAAACAAACACGGCGGAATATTCATCAAATACGTGTGATACGTCTCGCCATCCAGCTCGTCTCCTGAGCTCCACAACATCCTTTCCTGTATTCTATAATACTTGGTCTGACTCTAGCATCATAATAAAACAATACCTGAGTCAGTCTGGAAAACCAGCGTTAGAAAACACACTCAATTGGATTTTTGAAGTTTTCAAAATCCTTTTGAAATCAAAGGTATCTCGTAAGACCACACCACAAATAAACATGTCGGGTTTTTAACTTACGATAACCAAAACATTTCTTATAAAATCCTCTGATATTATTATATTGTCTAAGTACGAATACTTAATCAAATAGCCGAAATTGTTACATTATTAAATTCTAGCATAATAGGTTTACAAACAAAACCGTAGAAGCACGTAGGAAGAATGGATATCCATCAACGGCAGGGCTACTGGGGTGCCGCCCGTCACAGTACGTGGTCTAGATCACCGTACCGAGGATCCACCCTAAATCCCCCGCAATACAAGACCAGACTATCCCTTACAGGATAACTCGAATCAGATCACCCCGCGGTTAGGATCATCAACCGCCCACTAAGCCGAATAAAAAGGAACCACTAGACAGGGATGACCTTACCTTAATTGGTTGCTAGCCACTTAGCCTTGCTACGTCTTTTCTATTTTAGCCATTCCCAGTTGATGAGGCTCGAGGCTATGCATTACCTTTTAGAACACATCTCACTTAGAATGCTCATCGTCCCCCTGACAATGTTCTGAAAGCATTCATCCATACAAGTCCGTTCCGGGTTCGAACGGAACCGAAGGCACTACTCCTACTACATCAATTTTGGAATTATTTTTCGAATGTCTTGGTTTTAAAATTTGTTTTAAATTATTTTTCGAATGTACTGGTTTTAAAATAATATTTTTAAAATATTCATCAAAAAAATTTCAATCTCTTATACTTATAAAGATATTATTTTAGTGTTTTTAAGTTTATATATACTGAATTTTTGTTTATACTTTAATAATTTATAACTATATTGATTTTATATATATTATTTACATTATATTGAATATTCTTGTTAAATCTTTCAAAATTATGTTATAAAGTTTTATTAAGTTTTAATATGATTAAAATATGTATAAACTATGTTTAAATGTTTATAAAAAAATTAGAATATTTTAAAAAAACTCAATATTTTCAAAACAATTTTTCTTAAGTGAATTTTCAAAATGCAAAGGGATATGTCCACATATCCTCTGCAAGTATGTCGACATATAGGTCGTCAATTTCAAAATTGAAATTTGAATGGAAGTGTCTTTTCATCGTATCTTTTTGCAAATGGACACTTCTGTTGTTTTCTATATATACCAGACTTCCAAACGAATTTTTATTAACTATTTTCTTTTTTTTCTCTCCTCTTTTCACTCTCTTGGTTTCTAAATCAAAGTATACCCAAACTCTGTCGAAATTCAAGCAGAATCAAATTCAATCATTACTAGTTTGATTGTACTTCATCTGCTCTCTGATTTCTCTCATCTCTTTCACTCAAACCAAGATCAAAGTGCTACTCAAGAGCAATAGAATCAATTGTAATCAAGAATGAAGATCTGAGTCTGTAAACTTCTATCAAATCATACTGCTATACTTGTGGGTGTGATTGTAGTCAGTAAAATCAACCGCATGTGCTTAGTAGCTCGTAAATCTAGTGGCTGTGCTTATAGATCAGAAATAAAGTGGCTCTACCAAGAGGTCAAGATTGTAGAACGTGTGTCTCGTAGCCTTGTAATCGAGATTGTATTTGCATTTACTAGTTAAAAAGAAATCCGTGCAAGGAATTGTGTGGGACTGGATGTAGGGTAATTCCAGACCAGTATAAATCTTAGTGTGTTCCTTCCTTTTCACTTTTACTACAATTACTATTTTCTATGATTGTTTGTGATTTTAATCACATCATTTCAAGTAGAATCTTAAAGAATTTGAAAATTATTTATATAATCAATTAAACAGTATTCATCCCCCTCCACCCCCTCCTCCTGTAGTGTTAATTTAGCCTTAAGATACCTATTCCGCTGACTCACATGAGTAAGCAATAAATTTGGCTATGATATCACACCACATGATAAGTGACATGTGAACGTTAACATTTAAATAGTTCAACGTTAATCGCTGATCGAATTTACACCCAAGAGTCACACAATTGAAATGATGAATTCTCTTTAGACCGAATAATTTAATTAGTTTATAATTGTTATAAATTAGTTAAGTCAATTAATATTTATGAAATATTAATTATGAAATTTGAATATGATTTGAGAAACAAATATTGTGTATTTATATTTATAATAGTTATAAATATGTCAATCAATATGAGTATTGATAAGAAATTAAAATAATTTTAATTCCATATTTGTTTGGGCTTAAATAAGGTATTAATCCATAGGTTTGAAAGAAATTTTTGGCTGTAATTATATGATATGGACGGCCAAAAATGGAGGCAATTAGGGTTTAAAATAAATGGAGGAAATTATATAAAAGAAAATGGAAAGATATGATCCTCTTCTCTCTCTCAAACATTATAAAAGGCCTCTATAACCCTTACCTAAATGATAGATTTTGAGCCACCTCCATCTTCTAAATTATGGCCGCCTTTACCTTCCTATTACTGACAAAATAAAGCTCCATTTATTCCCAAAATTCTCAAATCAATTCAAATTAAAACAATACTATGCGATAGTGAAAGGTCGCTAATTCCAAACTAGCAATCTGATGAATCAAGGAACAATTGAAGAAAGAGAATCCACTATTTCAACATGGACTTGAGGGCAGCTATAGTAGGTAATATTTATTTACATATATATTAAATAGACTATCATATTTTACAATCTGTTAATTATATATGCGCGTAGATGTTTACATAACATTGTTATCGCGTTCGTTGGGTGGGATCTTTATATGTAATTATGTTATCACAATAGAGATTGGTTATGCGCATAAAATATAATGTTTATATTCATAATTTTGTTTGTAATATGATATTATAAGTTGAACAAATTTTTTATTTAATTTTTTATTAGTTTTGTATTCATATAAATATTAATTTGTGTATTAGTACTCATATACAATTTGTATTAAAGCATATATAATTATATCTACAATATAAAATTGATCTAAAAATTTTCTTATACATTTTTATGTTTATTATGAATTATAAGTATTGAAAATAATTTTTTATATTATTAATATATATTTAATATCAGTATTTATTAAATATTTGATTTAATAAATTTTTATAACGTCTTTTTTTTGTAAATTCAATTTTATAATTTTTAAAATTAATTCATAATGCCAGATGCACAGGGAAATGTTTTTAGAGTTTTAAATTTTATTTTATATTTTAAAAATTATTTTAAATTCGCCCGCACGTTAATTAATTAAATAAAATTATTATTTTATACCTAAAATTATGGAAATTTTTTATGACTCCTCAAATATGATCATAGATTTCTAAAAATTGAAATTTTGAATTTTTATTATATAATTATTTATATTAATTAATTAAGGACCGAGACTAATTATTAATTCGTGATATATCCATAAAAATATTAAAATAATATTAACTGTAAATCCATGATATTTTCGAACTGAAAAAGATTATTTTGTTTATATATATATATATATATGTTATACTCGTAGGCATGATTATATTTATGTATATATATTGTATTATAAATTAATTTACTATTAATTATTATATAGACTACCTATGTAGATACATATATATGTACACATACAAAATAAAATAAATAGTTTATTTTATTTCATATTAAAAATATTATTTTGTCATATATACATATACTTATATATATATACATATACTTGTATATATATACTTATATATATATATATATATGCATGTAAGTATGTACAAGATATTAGAGATAGAGAATAGATTCAAATTTTAAGTTGTTACAACCAAGGTAAACTATAAATTCAAATTTGAATAGTACTCAACCTAAATACCTCTTTTCTAATCCGAAATTATCATAGATATGTACGTGCATGGCGATTAGGAATCTACATTTATTGACATACATGCAATACTTCCATCTTCCACTATGCATAGCTGTGGTTGTGGATAAGAGTCGAATACTACTTGTATCAGGCGAGTAAACAAAATAAGAGCATTCAAAATCATAATATTTTCATTAACCAACTCAAACTCGTCCATAACATTCGCATCAGCAGTATAAGCGATAATGAAAGTAAGGTATTTTAATTACTCAAAACCAGCTACTCCTTGAAGGTGGTGCAAAAAGTACAAGCATGAAAAAAATAACATGTTCAGAATGTCAGAATATAAGGTTGCTCCTTCAACAAAACAATACAATACACTGCTGCATATAACAATTCAAAATGATATGTTAAATAAATCTTTTCTGTCATGCTGCTGTAATTTTTTGTCCATTGATATGTAATCTACTGAATGATATCAAACGCTACACTTCTAGCTCCTAATTCTACATACTAAACCATATACCAAAAAATCTAGCAATTTTTTTGGTGCAAAGTAAAAATAACCTAGATCAGATTCCGATCAGTGGCCCATGTGCGAAGCACGGGCCTACTTGTAATAATAACAATACAAGGGAAATTTTTCTTACCAATGCTGGTACAATCTCTGAAAGCCTGGGGAAAACTTTCTCTTTGTAGAAGTCTCGGATTGTGGCAGGCTCTAGCTTCGCCACATCCCCTATCTCAATGAATAAATCTGCTCTAAATTCTGCGGAAAAAGGTAATAATTCAAATTACAGTCACAGAGAGAGAGAAAGTGAAAAGAGACGCATTTTCATACCACTAATCGAAATTTTGGTGGCTATCATCTGCATCAAATGCGCGATCGCGGCAGCCTTCAATCTCGACGTATGACGATTCTCAATCTTCTGCAAATTAGCAAAATCATCTTCAGCTGCCTTTTTCTCTTTGTTTCCCAATCCCAAAGAGGTACAAAATCGATCCACATAGGGTGTACCATCGAATGGCTGCAGATCCACATCAAAGATCGCGTTGTCCAAAATTCAGTCTTTGGCATTAACAATATCTTTGCGGCCCAGGCCGTTGGCGATGGCTTCAATATCTGTTTGTTTGCACTTGCAAAATTGTTATAGATTTACAAAAATAGAACAACAACAAGAAGAAGTACTTATTGACCTTTCAGGCCAATTGGCAGCCCCGCCTCTTGACATGCAATGTATAGTGCACCAGCTGTACATGCCTTTTTCTATCTGGCAGGCATAGTGTCTACCGCCTTCAACGCGATCTGCTTTGCCCTTTCTTTTATTCTATCATCATTGATCTGAATTCTGTTAAAAGAATTAAAAAAAATGAAAAATCAGTTACCATTATGAGCATACGAATTCGAGTAATATGACTTACGACTATGGTTTCATTGTAATATTTCTTGTCATTAGTCACGAATTACCCAATTGTTATCATCAAGCTAGAAGCATCTCACATTTCATAGTATCGCCGTTAGTCATGAATTTGCTAGCTTACTTTTAGTTTGAAAGATTTTAATATTACAGTATTGTTGTTTTAGCTAACATCGGTGTTGAGTGGTAGACCGGTATTAAACAATATAAAATTTGAGAACACATCTCACAGTTTCAAAGATGTTTGTTTAACTATACAATATGATTTTATATTTTAGATCAATAAAATGCATCCAATGTTGATATAATTATTTACCGTTTATGGATCATCTAAAATGCATAAAACAAATATATAATTATCTCATATATTAAATAATATGGAGTAAATGTGTTTATTTGTCCGATAGTAAAGTTTTACTCCAACCAGTCATATCTTTGTGACCTTTTTTGTAAATACTCTTAATTCCATTACTGAATCAGTTTTCCTTTTTGCAAATGACTATGTTTGTATTCATCTATGTTTATATAAGCAAGCAAGGAATTTTTGATAAGTTACCATCTTTCTGTGATTGAACTAAATTGTAGAAGAAGAGTTCATCATTGTTATTATTATCTGATTAACAGAATTATTTGATGGTTGTACAAAGTAATCACATGTGATCTTTTCAAATACCCCTTTGTTTAATTCCATGTAGTTTTAATAAGGATCTTTTCTTATATTTGCATACATATATTGTTGTTCATTCATGGATTAAAATTTCTCATATACTTCTGCAAAAAATTTGATCTTCATTAAAAAAAGGAAGTGCTTGGTTCATTTAATTTGCAGTAAATTTGATTAATTTGACCGAATATTTGAGCAAATGAAGTTTCACCCATAGCGTATTGAGCAAATGATTTAAATCTCTTGTAGTTATGATGATGCCGTCCTTCATTTGTTGTAATTGATTTTCAAGCTAATTTTATCTCTTAATTTAAAAACTATGTTTTATATTTTATAGTTAATCCATGGCATAGCTTAATTCATAAACAAGCGGAGTAAATAAAATTCGCGCATCACATATTTTGGTAGTAATTATTCTAGATTCAAATTCACATTTAGATATCTTACCACCCTCGCCAATTCTTATAAAGTGTTAAACCCATTCATATCACGTTCTAGGCGATTAATTCCTCTTTAACATACAATACCAACTAATTCACAATTTGTTCTCCTTTCCCTTCCACCTTATGACATACCTAAGCATTTTTTTAATATTCTTTTACTGCTTATTGCATATTTTTTAAGCAACAGAGCCTTTTAGAGTTTTCTACACGCTTTGTTAAAGAAAAGGAAGTAAAATTAAAATGATTGAAGCAATAATCATAGTAAATACTCGAGGCCAACCTTGCTTAATCATGTTTTAGCAATTTCATGCTCGGTTTCTGTTACGTCTATTTTTCTTAGTTATTACCTTAATGGTCAACTATATTAAAAATTCTTTTGACATATCTACAACTAATTGAGTAGCAATGTGTTATTACCTATGGAATTTACGCGTGTGTGAATCATCGTGGAAATTGTAATGTACAATTATTATTTTTCAAAATTTAATGAGTATACGAACCACAAAGGTAAAAGGCTTAGTACAAATCATTATATTTAGTTTGTGTTTGTTTAGTAACATGAACTGAACAACGCACGTATTACACGCCCGCGCGTACACAGTCACGTTCGCGCGCGCGCACACATATATACCTATATATACATACGCATATTAATATATATATGTATATGTATATGTATGTATATGTATATATGACATAGTGGTATTATTATCATTTCAAATAATTGTCTCACCCATAATAGTTTTTAATCAAGGTAAATCGAAGATGAAAAAACATCCATTAAAAGCATAGATGAACAACCAATAGGTCCAATTTCATGTGTGTAGCACGGGTTCACACTAGTGTGTTATATATATGCAGGTCGACCTTTTGTGATTGAATTCAGACAAAAAGTAAATTCCCAAAATAAATATTACCTGTCCCAGATATTTTCCCTTGCTTGATCTATACTTGATCCAGCATTGCCTGCCGAGGACATGCTTGTTTTCTTCTTCTTTACTACTTTGGGTTCTAGAAACAAAATTTTAAATTATGTTACAACAAATTATTTTATTGGTAAAATCGTTATTTTTACAAAACTAATAACTTAACATAATTTTACAAATCAATTAGAATAAAGTGGTCTTGAACAATACCACTACTATTAGGCATTATGTACTGCTACAAACCAACTAAAGTAAACCCTTCTATTATAACATATAGAGAAAATTGATTAAAACTAAGCTAGAAGTATGGAAAAGTTATGAACATGGAATCAAATCAAATTTAAAGAGATTACTTTTATAGAGTTCGAAAGGTTTGGCTGGTCTCTATAGCATTTAAGTTCAAACAATAAAAAAATTAAAAAATCCAACGCTGTTTTTAATCAAACAATTTTGATAAGCTTGTACCGATCAGAGGCGACATCGAGACAGGTGACGAGTCGCGGAGGAGGCTGGCCTAGATTGCGGTGTTGGCTGCGAGAAGGGCAGAAGACACGGAGACTAATGGTTAAGATTCCGTTTCTGCTGGCGTCGGCCGCGCTGTTGGTTCCGTGTAACCCTAACTTCGTTTTGTTTGATAAAAAAGTGGACGCTCCGCCCAGCGGGTTGGCCCAGTCCAGGACTTGCTGGGCTGTTCACTGGATCGGTTATGGGTCTATATAAACACTGGTTTTTTTGGATTAAGTCTAAAGATGTTTTTACCTGAGTAGGTAGATGATAATGCGTTAAGATTTCGCATGAAACAGTTAAATATTTATTCGATAAAATATAAATAGATGATTTTATTTGTCCGCTTTACAAATTACAACCTCGGAGATTTATTCATGGAACTAACAATTTAATTTTATGCAAGTGATAGCAAATTATGTTGTGGCAATTATTCAAGTAACATAAGCGGTGTGGCGACCCACCTTCTTGACCCTCAGAAATCGACATTAATACATACTCGGTGTTCACGTGCCGTAAATCCAAGTACCGAAAAGGCAGATTATCATAGGGTGGAGAAATAAAGATAGAATATAAGACAATAATATAATCTCATATCGTATTCAATACATAATTATACATTATACATATGAATAGTACATGCAATTACTTCAAATTGTTTCATCAGAGTTACGACAAGTACCAACCCATCTAAAATAGTGATAACGATTTATCCTTAAAGTGCTGGTAGATACTAATACATAATACAAACACAGCGGAAAGTGATAGACGACTTCAACAAAAGACCCAAAATGCTCCATGCTCCATTCCAAAATGCTCCAAGCTTACTAACTAGTTGGACATCCGAGAAAATTAGGGCACCCAGAGTTTAAGGGATAAGGAAAATAAACTTCAAGTCATTCATGGGACTGGTGTGAGAAACTCAAAATATGCATTTTGAAAACTAAAGGGTACCCCATAAGACCACGTCGCACATAAGCACAGAACGGATTTTTACCTTATGATAACTAAAACATTGCTACATAAAATTCATTTGATGTTATTTTTAATGACATTCTTTTGAAAGCAATTGCAAGTAAACTTATGGATCTTAGCCGAAATTGTTACATTATGAAATTCCAGCATACTATCTATAATCAAGTCTAATGGCATGTATTGGAGAATGGATTACATACAATGGCACGTAAGGAACTACCTTTCATACAGTACACCTCTAGAGGGAATATACCGAGGATCGACATCTTCGAAACATTTGCATCTAGCAAGACCGGCCTACCCACAGACCTGCCTGGTGGTGGATAGAACCGAATATGACATCACCCCGGTCGTAACCGACCTATCCGGGATCCCGAAACAACATAACCAACATACCCGACATACAGAGAATAATCTAGAAGGGTGATGCCGTATCCTTATGGGTACGACCCACATAGCCTCACGAGATGCCTTGTTTAAACCATTTTCGAGTGATGAGGCCAGAGGTAATGATTACCTTCCACATAGACATTTCGCTTTGAATATTACATTGTCATTCCTTAATCACACAACTATTTTCTGCAAACGTATAACTCCTAGGCTCGAATGTGTCAGGAAAGGGTGTTAAGCTAAAAGAAGTTGTCTCTTTGCCACCAATTAGACGATACATTCATAGAGATCAATCAATGTAATTATAAATGCAACATCAAACATTCATCCATACAAGTTGTTCAAGAATAGGACAAACCGAAGATGCTCTCCTGCCACATCCTATCGAGGATTACCCCTAGGATTGGTAGCGAGAAGTCCTTGCAACATGAAGAGTTTCAAAAATGAAGGGAAAGGAGAGTAGAAAAATATCTAAGATATTTTATACATTATCATCGTTATCCATCACCTCCACATTCATCATCTCTATCATCCATAAGGCCAAATTGACCCTTCACTCCATGTGCTTTCATGATGCATGTACTTGTGTGTAAGAAGGTTGACTTTGTGGTTGCTTAAAAGGTAAGAATATAGATAATATCTTAGATATTCTTGAATATATATATATATATATATATATATATATACAAATATATGTACATGTACATATGTGTGTTCATGTGTATGCGGATGTTTTCATGTATGCATGCATGTATATGTGCATATATAATCCACAACGTTGCACAACTTATTCACGTTGAATTGATATGAATTTCGACTTCGATTTCCGGTCATATTTTTACTTTTTAGTTAATATACACATATTTGTAAACAAAGTTTAAAAATAGTATTTCTATCATTATATACTAAATTAAAGAGCTTGCTTAATAATTAAAATAATTATTAAATCATCTAAACTAAATTTAAATTGAAAAATCTATTATTTGGAAATAATGACATCATTAATGATGTCATAAATACATTTAATTTTCCATAAATAAATAAATTATTTTATTTCATACTTGCATTCATATACACAAATGAGTGTATGTATCCAGCTTGGCGTGTGATGTCAGATAGCCCAAGAGTTATTTATCGATAAAACGATTTTCGGTCGTTTTACCGCTTTTTTACTCAAGTGTATATTTTTCTTTTATATATATTTATTCAAAATAAGATTATTGATATTGTTTATTATTTAAAACC
The DNA here is from genome assembly GCA_030765085.1 of Allium cepa. Classification (NCBI taxonomy): domain Eukaryota; kingdom Viridiplantae; phylum Streptophyta; class Magnoliopsida; order Asparagales; family Amaryllidaceae; genus Allium; species Allium cepa. The sequence continues at coordinate 214,258,528 of CM060934.1, forward strand.
TCATTTATGTTTTTTTTTTAAATATTTCGAAATTTTTATGAAGTGATGAATTTACGGGTCGTTACAAACGGTATATTGCGCGAATGAATGTTTGATGAATTTATTATTTTGTATCTGTTTTACTGTTAAAACTTTGTTTGCTGTCTAATTCAAATTTTCCATATATGATTCTTAGTTCAGTGTTTCCAATTATGTTTGAAGATCAAAAAACGACGAGTTACATATGTTAGTTTGTTCTTCCATCTCTAATATATTATAAATGTATAATATCTTCAATTTTTATGAACATACAGGGGATTGTATTCATTTCCAACTAATTCAAATTACTTCCACTCTAATTGTATATTCCTTTTACTTACTAGGAAATTTTGTTTCAATCCACAATTTTTTTAAGCTAATTCATAATAATTTTCCTTTTTACTTAACTTTTACAAGTTATTAAATATAATCAACATATTTGTTCCTCTCCTTTTTGGTTTCCAAAACCTTTTAAAGTTTCTGTGCTACAAATCATTTTATGTCCATAATTCTTAAATTTTTGTCCTATAATTTACATTATTACTGCTAGCGTCAAAAATTGCATCAAACACCCAAATTATATGAAAGTGTCAAAAATCCAATAACCAATTCAAATCAGAGTGAAGTAGAGAATAAAATATGAAGAACAAAAGGTTAAAACAGTAGGAAATGAACACAAAAGGCTTTATAATGGTCCAGCTGACTCCGGCCTACGTCCACTTCAAAGATTTTCCTTTTATTTATACTGTTGATTAAAGTTACAATGATTTGAATCCGAGTAATAAAATGGCAAAGTGTAGCAAAGAGAGAAAAAGATCACTTTCCCCAAGCCAATGATCATGTATTTATAGGATAAGGCGGCAAAATATCTAGTTGAAAATCCGCATGCATAAGCCCAACCCCATGCCGACCCACCTCCAGAAATCGCGACCCCAAACAACAAAGTGTTTGGGATCGGTGTCGATCCCTATAAGGGCTTCGGTGTTGATCCCTAGACTTGAGGCATGGTCCCCTACGATCCGTTGTGAGGGTCCCTCATTACGTCCACTTTGTGCTTCTATAATTTGTTTCCATTGTTGCCTTGGTGTTTTCTGAAGTAATCATTCGACCTTTGATGAGTTGATCTGCTGAGTTGGGTGTTTATATCCACAGTGAACAGATCTAATTCCCTGCCGGGGGAATGTAATCCGATCAAATTCCTTGCCTAAGGGAAGTGCCAGTCTATACTTAACTAATTCTGAGATGTTATTCATCTGAATCCACTTGATTATCATCCGTAACCTTGCTTATAACCACTGTAACAAAAATAAGTTTTTACCGTTTTCGTTCTAATTGTTCAAATGTTGAAAGCTATAGAAAATGCATTCAGCAGTATTGTTTAGGGTTTAACGTTGGAAAAAACGTTTTGGTTTGCCACCTTAATGCACTTTTCATTTCCCTTGTAAGAGCATCTCTAACAGCTTTCAATTCAGCCTTTATATTTAGGGCAACAACAATTTTCCACTCCAACGATTTCTATTCAGCTGAATATTAAGCGTAATATCTAATGGCTAATTCAGAATTTTGAATTGGATATGGGTGCTGATTTAATCAGCGCCCATAGCCCAACGGTCATTTCACAACAGCTCCCCTCTCCAACGGCTATATTCCAAAGGTAATTTTCCGCTTTCTATATAAATTCACTCTCTTAACCCATCCTTTCTACAAAAATATCTTCATTCATTTCTTCTACAAATTGCATTATCTGAAAATGACTTAGTCTTTTGAAGACTTCATGCATCCTACTCAGTCCCAAAACTACTACTTCGACGATAGCCAGCAACAACCGAGCACTCCTTCCGTACAACATTCATCCAATCCATGGACAAGCGATGATGACTGCGACTTATGCAACATTTACTGTCACTATACGAATGACACGATTAGAGGCAACGATTAGAGCAACGATAAGTTCTGGAATAAAATAATACATACCTTCAACCTTAAGCATCTCGAAAGCACTCGTTCTTTGTTTGCGATTCAAGATCGACTCGGCAAAATCAATCGACAAACTCAGTTTTATGAATCACAAATTTATAAAATAAAAAAGGCAAACCCTAGTGAAATGGACGGTGAAGGGCACTTGGTATGTTTCTTGTTATTACTAGTTTTTTACAATGTAAATATGCTTAGTAATTTTATTTTTATTTTGGATTTACAGAAAAAATAACGAATGAGAAATTCATAAAGCTTTTTTCAAGGAAAAACGGAGCTAAAAAAGCGCATTATTACCAATTTTCTAACTGTTATGAGTTGCTGACAAGCACACCTAAGTGAAACTCCGATAATGCTAAGAGCCTTCGAGACATTCAAGCGAAGGGAAGGGGAAGAACAAAGCATCAAAATCTTCATGCTCGTCAATCCCGTGAGATTCATCTTATAGAGAAAGTCAATTTCAGAGAGAAAATGAGTTAGATGCTCTCAACTAGAGACCGGATGAAAGTTATAGACCAATTGAGGAAAAAGCAGCAAAGAGAAAAAATAAAGTTGATGTCGTGGTGGACGCTAAAGTGAACGCCGCTCTTGAAATTCACGAAAGAAGACATCAATAAAGAAGCAGGCAAGTGCAAGAGAAGATCGATATGATGCGCAAGTCTGCAGAAATTGAGCAACAAAAGCTTGACATAGAATGGAGAAGAGAAGAATATATGATCATGGATAAAGATCTGACTAGGATAGATGACATGCAAAAGCAATATTGGATGGAGCGCAAACGACAAATAATTATTTCCAAATTCCCTAAAGTAGTTTTTTTTAGTCTTAAAATTGTTTAAGTTGTACTACTTTCGGTGTAATGTATCGTTTGTTAACGTGAAAAATTAGACGCTAACACCCCAGTGTAAGTAGAAGTAAATTGAAAGCACCACGCGTCAATACGGGAACCAGAAACAAGCAGAAAATACAGAAAAAACAGTACAGAGACAACAGTTTTATAGTGGTTCGGCTTCAAGTTAAGCCTACGTCCACTTTAATCTTCCTTTATTGCTGAATCAGTTACAACTTTACAAAAAACTTCAATTACAACACTATAAAGACAAGTAGCTAAAACATCGATGTAGAAGAACTCTTCGAATCCATGTTGAATGTAAGATTTCTTCTTGAAGTTCGATGAAGCGTCTTGAGTATTTGAGGTGTTGAATGTGTTGAGAAAGCAGCAGAATATAGGCGTTCCAAGAGTGAGTTCCCCAAAAGTCCCCCTCCAATTGGAATAGGTGTTGTATTTATAGAGAATTCCTGGGCAAGGCATAGGTCGTGCACGACCTAAGATAGATTGTAGGTCGCTAGCGACCTAGGGGATGTGAGTCACGACCCAACTTGGTTGTACTTGGCTCTTCTGCACTAGTCAGTAGGTTGTCGATGACCTAGAGATGGAACGACTTAAGAAGCAGTTACATGGGAAGTTACCTCGGCTCTGTCTGGCTCGCTAGGTCGTTATTACCTTAGGTCGTTAACTCGCTGGCTCATTAAGTCGTTAGGCTCTTTAACCCATTAGGTCGCTAAATCCAATTAGCTACTAGGTCGCTCCACACTATAGGTCGTTAGGTCGCTTATATGCTTAAGTTGCCAAACCTCTTTACCGTGATAAACTTGCTAGGTCGCTAGGTCGCATGTGGTTTTAGGTCGCTAAGTCGCTCCATTCTTTAGGTTGTTAGGTCGCTCTTCCTCATTGGTCCTTAGGTCGCTTATTATGAGGAGTTAACACTTGCCCCTCGAAGTACATGCCAAGGAGTTAGGTCGTGTGCTTTGATATCTCTTAACTCGCGCCGTCCGGAATCGTTAGGTCGTGAGCGACTTATAAGAGAGTTAGGTCGTTCGTGCCGATTCGTGTTCCTATGTCCCCATATAAGTCACCGAGAACGCTCCTTCTTCTCTTTACCTGTTCTAACCCTCTAACCCGCCTTCGAAGGATTCCCAAGCTCTCAAAAAAGAACTCAAATCAACCAGTCGCTAATCATTCCTCCAATCACACTACGTAAGTGAATTCCGACCATCATCCAACCACGACTATCATCAAATTGTGAATCCCCCATTTTTTGAACTTACCCCGATCTCTCGTGCCATATTTCGCCACGAATCATGTCACGAACGATTTTCGATCGTTATTAGACATGTTGTCGCTGTAATTCACGAGAGCGCAGAGTGCATCGGATTTATGATGGATCTGAGGTGACTTGAATTGGTTTTGGATGATCTGGTGGTGTGGAGAGATGGTGAATTTTATTGTAGAGAGGCTAACGAGCTGCTTGGTTAACGGGTTAGTGGGTTAGGCATTTTGTTGAAAGAAGGGGGAGTTAGCGAGTTGAGGAAGGTTAGGTCGTGCTCGACCTAAGTGCCTTGAATGACTTAGGCTTCAGCAGTGTGGACATGAATCACACGTCTTAGCTCTGTGGACGACCTAGCGACTTAGCCAGAAAACTCCAAACGACATAAAGGACAACGACTTAGCTTGCCAGGATTACGCGCGACCTAAAGTTGAATGACCTAAAGGACCAGCGACCTAATTTACCAGAATAACATACGGTTTAAAACTAGGCGACTTAAAGAATCAGCGACCTAACTTGCTGTGGCATAGGTCGTAGGTCGCGGACGAGCTAACACTTAGGCATTTTGTTGTGGCTTGACTTCCTGCGACCTAAGCTTTTAGGTCGTGTAAGGGTCTTGAACGACCTAAAACTTAATCAAATTTGTATTGCCTTGCCCTGAAGTTTCATGCCTTGAACTCTTCAACTTGAACAATGCGACCTAATAAAATTTGCCTGAACTTTGAACTGTTTGAACTTTGTTGTACTTCTTTGCAGATTATACCATCTTTAATGCTAATAACCTGTCAAATGCAACATTTGCAGAAAATGGGATGAATATATTGCCACTGATTGCCCACATCAAATGACAGATTAGTCGATAAAATATAATCAACTTAAAGAAACTATATGAAGTGCCATGAATCAACAAATTCAAATGAAGTATTAAAGCAAAGCAACGTTAATCAATTAAAACTGATTTGTTTGCATCAACACGACACCTGTATTTGGAGTTAAAACGACATGCCCTGAAATTTTATAACTGACATATGTCTATTACTTTAATTTCAGTTACTTCTGCTTGTCACTTTATTAATTTTTCACAACACTAACACACATTAAGGAAACGTGCACCTTCACATTTGAATATCCAGTTGCTTATGTAGAATGGCTTCTCATCAAGAGGAAGTGGTAGAACAAGCCGGAGAGGCCTTCCAGATAGCCATTCCACTGGAGAATCCCCCGGAAAGAACTTCGACTACCTTGACTCAACGAGCATTTAACCAACTACGCATTCAATTTGGTATTGCGGAGGCGGATGCTTTGCTTCCCGGGCATAATGATACTGCCGACAGCCCACCTCGTGGTTTTGTCGTTGTCAATCGCCAGATGTGCTTAAGTGGAGCAATTCCTCCTTTCAATGAGTTTCTTCAACAACTCCTTCTTCGGTTAACCATCTCTCCCTTCCAACTGCATCCCAATGGCTATGCCATCTTAATGGGATTGTGCGTTTTATTCAGGAGGACACTTGACCGTCTTCTGAGTTTTGAAGAAATTTGCTACTTATGCACATTTGCGAAACACAAAGATCACCCTCCAATCATTCTTATGAGAAGCGCCAGAAATCGTAAGCTTATCACCGATCTCTCCGAAAGCGCTCACGGTTTTCTAAACCAGTTCTTTTTCGTTCGCTGCCCTCTAGGATTTTATGCTATCTGGAGAGCAGTAAGTAAGATTACTCATTTCCATTCTTTCCATTCTGAGTTTTTCGAGATCCGAGCTGCCAAGTGCTAACTTCATTCTTTTCTTTTTCAGCACTTCCTCCTCCTTCTAGAGATCCCAGCCACAAGTTGATTTTTGAAAGACTTAATGCTGTGGCGGCTGAGGAAAGAAGCATTAAGTTTTTTCTGAAAGATGAATTTCTGCACCAGTTCGGACTTTTACACTCTTCCCGCTCTACTCATCCTCATGAAGTTCCTGATTCTCTGGCAAAGACACAAGATGCCCCAGTTTCCGTTGAAGAGTTTACACCAAGAGAACCTATTGGTGAGGCTTTACTGGTGAAGTGTTCTACTTCTATCGACGTTGCGGGGCCATCCGGCAAATTTGCACTTGCCCCGATTATTGAGGAAGAAGAACCCCTTCAACAATCCGAGAAAACTGCTGATAAAGGAGGTGAGGGGAAGAGTCCTAATGGACACGATCTTGACGATATCTTTGAGGGGTTGAGCGACTTAATGATAACTTCACAGGAGCTTTTTAAAGATGACCCCACTACAACTAAAGTTATTTCTCCAGTAGTAGAGGCTACATCTGTCTTGCAACAACTTCCGTCATCCCAATAGTTGACTCCCGCTCTTACTCCCCGGCCGAAGAGCGGTTTGTAGTTTGACGCGCGTAGTTTGCACGTTACACACACTTAGGGTCTTCTTGGCACTTATATGCACTTAGCCTTTTGTACTTTGAAGATTCTCAAGTTATGTTTCTTCTTCAATTCCAGGTTCTCCAATGGATCGTAGAGGTTCATATTTTGAAGACTTCCAGCGCTACGGAAGACGTGACTCCTACGATCCATGGCGGTATCTTCCTTCCTTCAGGGAGACCGATGAAGAAAGGGATGCGAGAAAGGCTCGTGAGAGGCGTGCTTATGAAGAACGCCACGAAAGAAGGGACGACCGACATGACTCTTCTCAGAGAGAGGATGATTCTCACAAGCGAAAATCTCGTGATGACAAGGGGAAAGGTCATATTGTTGAGGATCCGAGTAAACGGGCCAAACATAGCGAAAAGCCGGCATCCTAAATTTCTGAAAAGCCCGCTGTTCCCGTCTCTGCTCAATCTCCCGCCCTTACTCGAACTGATATTCAAACAATCATCGGTAGGCCCCCGTATCAGGTTGGACAGGGTCCGGCTACTCTTCAAAGCCGGTTTCCACACTGGTGCTTAAAAGGAGTGCGTTTTGATCTTGAATTGGTTCCAATTGACAAGGCCGCTATGTTGCGAAATCTTGATGCCATCAAACTTGATATCGAGAGAATGGCAGGTTGGCAAATACTTGTCGACGAACTTCAGAGTAAATCGCGCAAATCTTGAAGCCATGCTGACCATGGAAAATGATAAATCCGAATGGCAGAAAACTCTCGACCAACATGATGCAGATATGAAGAGCATCGCCGCTTACAATGAAAAGCTTGAAGCGGAAGTCGAAAAACTCAAAGAAGAGCTTGCCACTTCTTCCACTTCCTATACTCAAAAGGAAGAAGTGCTTCAAAAACAAGTAAAGGATGCTCATGCCAGCCAACGGGATACCGAAGCTAAACTCAAGTGGCAGGAAAGAGTTGCAGAAGGTTACCGTGCTGAAGTTGCTTAGTTGCGACAACAAACCAGCGCCCAGAACATGGAAATCGAGATGCTAAAAGCTCGACTTGCTAAAGTTGAGAAAGAGCGTGATGAGGCTGTTGCCGGCAAAGTAGCAGCTGAAGAATCTCACGAGGCGACTAAGGCCAACATCAACTCTACTTTATTCGATTTTAACTTGCATAGAGTCCTGGGGCGTGGTAGCCTCGCATTCTTGGTCCCCAAATATGAAATCACTTTAGCTGAAGTGTGGGAAGCTGCACTTGATATGTTGGGAGGCGACGACTACTCTGAAGTAGACCTTGAGGCCCATTATTTAGATGATGAGGCACGCGCCGCCCTTGCCAAGGGAAAAGAACAGCTTGCTAGAGAGCGTGCCGGGAGAGCAGAAGGAGAAGATTTAGGGACGGTACATTCAACCGACCCAACTCATCCTTCCGCTTCAGCTGACATTGACATCACTGGCTCTAGTTCCCACTCTCCGATTCCTGCTAAAGTTGATACTGGAACTGCAACTGCAACTGCTCAAACTGAAGATGAGCCTCAAGGAAGCGCTGAAGCGCAAGATTTTGAAGTTGACGTGATAAAGCCAACTTCTCCAGGTAACTTCACCGTTGAATTAGCTCAAGTGGGCTGCTTGTTCGCTTTACATGAGTTTAATGAACTTCTTGATTATTTCTTGAACCTGAACGAGCCTCTATCTTCTCTCTTTGCGGGAGATACTGATATTTTTAACTTTTGTTCTCCTACAGTGAAAGCGCCAAGTGCTATTCAGACTCCTCCTCCTCCAGCTATTCCTCCTCCATCCCTTCAGGATACTCCTGCTTCTCAGCCGGGTTCGCAGGAAGTGAAAATAGGAGCCCTTCAAGGCTTGGACGACCCGGCAGCTTCGCAGGAACAGAAGGCCGAGGAACTTAAGGGGGGTGAAGTATCTCCGGATCGAACTATTTCCGATGAGATAAAGTTGTCTGCACTTGTGACTCCAGGAAGTGAGTCTTCTTCTAGGAGAAAAGGGAAGCGTACATCTTCAAAGAAGAAGAGAAGAAGCACTTCTATTGTTGAAAAGGAAGCGGGAATTGATCCAGCAGTAGCTCTCTCTCCTTCTACCCCAACTCTTCCGACTCGACTTGAAAAACTACCCATTAAGCCCGGTGAAGGCTCCAAAGGTGGTGGGAGAAAGAAGAAGTAATGAGTCCCGCTTTCCTTCCCTTGTTTTGCTTTTTGCTTTTTGCATGTATTGACCGGAGATTGTGCGTGTACCGGCCCCCGCTTGAAACCTGCATATGTAAAAAATTCTTGTAGTAGGGAATAAAATGATTCTTCTACTTGTACAAACTTCCGTCTGTATTTAAGAATGCATTTATTCTTCTTTTTCACACACCAGTTTTTTTTTATTTTCTTTGTGTGATGTTGCAGTGAGCCTGTGGTATGTTGTTTGAGCATTGCTTTTGTGAATGTAACTATACTATATTGCCCTCATACCACGGTTTAGTGCAATCTTTTTCACATTGACATGATTTTGGAGAACAACTCTTCTTGTTTCAAGAAGATTTGTAATCTTTCATTGGAGAACAACTTTTCCAACTTAAGGAGACTTGCATTCGTAATTTAGAGAGTAATTTTTCCCTTTTGAGGAATTATTTCTCTGATTTAGTAGAATGCGCCTTGCATTGGAGAAGTCTTTTTCCTTTTTTTTACACTTCAACTTCTCGGAGATAATCACTTCTTCTCTTTCCTTTTTTCCTTTTTCTTTTTAAAAGAGAAGTAGTGAATTCTCCTGTGCGGTGAAGTGGACTTCAAAAGAAGATTTTGATTTGGCACTTCAACTTTCAGAATATTCTTATTGTAGAAGTACGCCTCTGAAGAGGGCTTTTCACATTTCAACGATTGTGAAGTTTTATTTCAAATCTAGGTGAAATGTGTGCCTTCGAAGAGGTCTAGTTGTGTTTATTTTGCATTTCAGCTCTGGTGAAGTGGATCTCCGAAGAGAGATTTTTTCACTTCAGCTCCTGGTGAAATGTGCCTCCGAAGAGGTCTTTTCACATCTCAACGCTTGTGAAGTTTTATTTCAAATCTTGGTGAGATGTGTGCCTCCGAAAAGGTCTTTTTATCATTTCAGCTCTGGTGAAGTGGACCTCCGAAGAGAGATTTTTGCACTTCAACTCCTGGTGAAATGTGCCTCCGAAGAGGTCTTTTTATCATTTCAGCTCTGGTGAAGTGGACCTCCAAAGAGAGATTTTTGCACTTCAACTCCTGATGAAATGTGCCTCCGAAGAGGTCTTTTCACATCTCAATGCTTGTGAAGTTTTGTTTCAGTTCTTGGTGAGATGCGTGCCTCCAAAGAGGTCTTTTTATCATTTTAGCTCTGATGAAGTGGACCTCCGTAGAGAGATTTTTGCACTTCAGCTCCTGGTGAAATGTGCCTCCAAAGAGGTCTTTTCACATTTCAACACTTGTGAAGTTTTATTTCAGATCTCGGTGAAATGTGTGCCTCTGAGTAGGGCTCTTGCCTGGAAGTTACTTTCTCATGGTTGGATGGATTCACGGGGCAGACACATGTTACTTGGATGTTCGTTTTCACAAACTATCTCAGCTAGTTAACAAGGTGCCTTCGGTCATTCCACCAATCTTTTTTGTTGAGAAAGAAAACTTTCGTTTTCTGGCATGAGCCGTCAGAGGTCTTTATCCTCCGAAGAGTTGTGCCTCCGAAGAGGGCTTGTGCCTCCGAAGAGGTCTTTTGCTTTTCTTGGTCTGCTTGCCCATGTCTTTTCGCCATTTGCTCATATCAGCGATTCCCTATCATCATTTTCAAGTACACATCTCTTTCTTTTGCAAGTAGTTCCTTTTATCCAAAAAAGTGTACTTCATAGTTAATTGAGTTTGCAGGGGCAGCCACAGGCTACTTAATCGGATGCTCGTTTGCTCGAACGATCACAATCATTTAGTAAGAGCTCACCTCCAGCAGAATCATTAACTGTTTGCCTGAAGCACTTCTTATATAGGATTTAAATCTGATTTTTTTTGTGGCTTAACATTTGTTTGCTGAGTGGTGTCAGGGATCACTTGGTCTTGCGATGGGTAAGCTTTGTTTTAATTGCCTGCAATATTAAACCGACATTTTAGCAATACATTCAAGGTTTTTACATATCGAAATAAAACAGGCATTTTATAATAGTAGAGAACACAAGATTTATAGTGGTTCGACCAAAAGCTGGGCCTACATCCATTTTATAGTTCTTATTATTCACTTGCAATGGATTTACAATGGCATTTCATACATTCACAATTCTTTTTTTTACAATATTTCAGCAAAGCTTTTAAATAAAATATGGACGCAAGTGATTGCTGTTCCAAGCCCTTGGAATTGGATCTCCTTCGACAGTTGTGAGTTTAAATGTGCCGTCAAGAAGTTTTTTGCCTATGACATACGGCCCTTCCCAGTTTGGCCCAAACACACCTATTGCTGTCATAATTCTTTTCAGGACTAGATCCCCAACTTCAAAGCTGCGTTGGCGAACTTTGGAATTGAAGTGCCTGGCTATCCTTTGCTGATGGGCTGCAATTCTAAGCTTTGCCTCTTCCCTCTTCTCGTCAAGGAGATCAAGTGCTTCAAGTTGCAGCTTCTCATTCTCAGCTTGATTAAAGTGGATTCTTCTGTGTGAAGGGACCTCCGTTTCCACTGGAATCATTGCTTCTGATCCATATGCCAATGAAAACGGAGCATGCCCAGTCGCAGTTTTGTAGGTAGTTCTGTATGCCCATAGTGCTAGTGGCAGCTTATCGACCCAACCACCTTTTGCTTTCTCCAGCTGTTTCTTGATGGTTGATTTGATGATTTTGTTTACTGCTTCCACTTGTCCGTTTGCCTGCGGATGAGCCACTGCTGAGAAGCTTTTTCGGATTTTGAATCGTTTGCAAAAATCCTAGAATTCTTCACTTTCGAATTGGGTACCATTGTCTGTGATTATCTTCTGAGGCACACCATACCTGCAAATGATATTTTTAGTCACAAAATTTATCATTTAGAGGTAATAGTAGCCAATGGTTCAGCTTCAGCCCATTTAGTGAAATAATCAACAACAACAATAGCATATTTAATTCCGAATTTGGCAGTCGGTAAAGACCCAATGAGATCTATCCCCCAAATGGCAAATGGCCATGGACTGACCATCTGTGTGAGTTCAGTGGAAGGTGCTCTAGGGATTTTGGCAAATCTCTGGCATTTATCACACTTTCAGGAATAGTCAGCAGCGTCTCGATTAATCTCCATCCAAAAATATCCATAACGGAGAATTTTCTTTGCTAAAATTTGACCACCCGTATGATCTCCACATTCTCTCCGTGAACCTCAGCTAGAATTGTCTTGGCTTCTTTCTTGGTTACACATCGGAGTAATGGCATTGAGAATCCCCGTCTGTACAATCGGCCATCTTGGATTATATATCTGGAGGCTTTCCTTAGCAGCTTCTGTCGTTCTTTTGAATTTTCTGGCAAAGGACCGTTGAGCAAATATTCCAATATCGGAGTCATCCATGATTCTTGCTCTTGAGATACAGTCATAATCCAGTCAACATCCATGTCATCCGTGCTCGGAGCTGAAAAGACTTCCACAAGAACTAATCCCAATAACTGAGCTTCGCCGGTACATGAATACTTCGTGAGAGAATCCGTCTTCATGTTCTCTTGAGGGGGTATATGGCTTATTGTGTAATGATCAAAGTCATCAAGAAGCTCCCAGGCCTTTGACAAGTAGGCAGGCAGATTCCCCCCTTTAGCTTGAAATTCTTTCTTGACTTGGCATACAATAAGCTGAGAATCACTGAAAATCTGTAATACCCTGATATTCAGTTGTTTAGCAATTTTCAAGCCAGCAATAAGAGCTTCGTATTCTGCCTCATTGTTTGTCGAAGGAAACTCTAATCTCAACGCATAACACAGTGATCGCCCTTCGGGGGTTTCAAGCACAACCCCGGCTCCAGAACAGTAATCATTTCTTGCACCATCAACATATAACTTCCATCGAATTGGGGTGTTATCGGTTACCGCTTCCTCACTATCACCTTTGTCCGTACATTCTACGATGAAATCTGCTAAAGCTTTCCCATTGATCGCTCTCCGGGGGTAATAAGTGATGTCATATTGGCTGAGTTCAATATTCCATTTCAAAAGACGACCCAAAGTCTCAGGGCAAAACATGACTTGCTTCAGAGGTTGATCGGTGAGGACTTTGATAGGATGAGCTTGGAAATATGGCCTCAGTTTTCTTGATGCAATTAGTAGACAATAGGCGAGTTTTTCCAATTTTGAATAATTCATCTCTGCCCCAGTGAATCTTTTGCTGATATAATAAACCGGGCGCTGAATTCTTGCGTCTTCCCGTACCAACGCTGCACTGAGAGCATGAGATGAGATTGCCAAATATATGAAAAGATCTTCACCATTGTCGGGCTTTAAAAGTATTGGAGGCACTTCCATATGACGAATCAACTCATTGAAGGCGTTCTGGCATTCATGAGCCCAGTCAAAGTTTTTTCTTCGTTTCTTCAGAGCATCAAAGAATGGAATGCATTTATCAGTAGCTTTGGAAATGAACCAACTCAAGGCAGCAACTTTTCCATTGAGACTTTGCAATTCCTTCTTCATTCTAGGAGGTTTGACTTCTCTTAAGGCAGTGATCTGAGCAGGATTAGCTAATGCCCCTAGCGCTCACAATGAAACCCAAGAACTTTCCGGACTCCACCCCAAATGAACATTTCAATGGATTAAGCTTCATTCCATACTTTCGAAGGACTGAGAACATTTCTGCCAAGTGATCCATGTGGTCCACTGCTTTCTTTGATTTCACTAGCATATCGTCGACATAAACTTCCATAGTCTTGCCAATCTGCGGTTTAAACATAGCATTAACAAGTTTTTGGTAGGTTGCCCCTGCATTCTTAAGTCCGAAAGGCATGACTCTATAGCAGTAGAGACCAACATCAGTGATGAAGCTCGTGTCCTCCTGATCTGGCTCATGCATCATGATCTGGTTATATCCGGAGTAAGCGTAAAGGATAACAATTCATGCCCCGCTGTTCCATCCAGCAACTGATCAATCCTGGGTAACGGGAAGTAGTCTTTGGGGAAGGCTTTGTTTAGATCTGAAAAGTCGATGCACACTCTCCACTTTCCATTAGCCTTCTTAACCAATACTGGATTTGAAACCCAATTCGGATAAGTAGACTCCCTGATAAAGCCATTCTCCATGAGCCGATCTACTTCTTCCTTCAATGCTGCTGACCTTTCAGGACCTTGGGTTCTTCTTTTCTGCTTTACCGGTGTAAACTTCGGATCGATATTCAGAGTATGCACTGCAACTTCTGGGGATATTCCACACATATCAGCATGAGTCCAAGCGAATACGTCCAGATTTGCTTTCAAAAATGATGTCAAAATATTCTGAACCATCACACTAAGTTGCGAACCCACATTCAGCACTTTGTTCGGGTCTTTTGGGTCAACAGGTACTGGCACCGTTACTTCCACTAGTACCACTCTATTCTCCCCTGCACTGGCTTTTCTGGGATCCATTTCTCTTCGTGCACCACTATGCTCGCTAGTACAGGGTCCACCCTGTAATTGCTATAAGGTTGGCTCTTTGATGCGGACTGGGGCCGCCGTATCCTTTCCCATTTCTCTTTTCCTCGCTTCACGCAACTCTATAAGATAACATTCCCGCCCTGCATTCTGATCCCCTTTAACCACACCGACTCCATTATCTGTGGGGAATTTTATGGTCATACACCATGGGGCAAGAATAGCTTTAAATGATGCAAGAGTTGGTCGGCCTAGGAAGGCGTTGTAGGCGGAAAATTCTTCAACAATTACAAAGGTCTGCTTTCGAGCCACTTTTCTCTGCCCCTCTCCAAGCTCTACAAACAAATTGATAGTCTCAATCGGCTACTTCGGTTCCCCGGTAAACCCAGCAATCTTCGGCTTCTTCTTGGAGTATATCTTCTTCATACGGAAGAGGCTTATATGAAGATAAATGCATGCACAAATGAATACAAAGGAAAGAAGCGGGAAATAATTCAAGTCCAAGATCATGGAGGACCACACCCACTTGCCTTGATTTTCAATTAGGAGCTAAGCACATGCTAAAAGGTCATTAGAGTTTCATGTAAATTTAAGTGGGGGATTGGTGGATGTTAATGATTACTTGGTGGCCACACTACCTCAAAGGTATTTTGGGCATTCCCCACAAAATGAAATTAGGGTTTTATGCATGTATAAATAACCCTCTTATGTACATGAACATATCTTCAACCTTTCATATTACTTAAAAAAATAGAGTGCAGAATTTGTAAACAATGCTTCATGAAATAAAAATGGCTTCTTAGCCTCTTTTTCTTCTCCTATTTACATGCTTTTATTTATGTTTTTTCCTTTTCTTTGTTAGTAGATTAGTTTTACATTCATGCAAGTAGTGTAGCTTAATTCCTTTTGTTGTAAGTAGTTTAATTACATTCTCTTCTTTGCTTATTTTCTATTTTCTTCTCTTTTTAATGTTGAAATTTTCTTGTGTTGCTTCAATGCCACAAATGGGTAGCTAAACCCCTCAACTTAGGGGTAATGAAGCTCTCAAGTATTATGTAAATTCAACAATTCTATGATTTATGATCTCCTGTATTTGTGCTTTATGGAAGTAGATATTGATGTAAGTTTATACAAGTGGGTTTGATAGCTTATGTTGCATTTGCAAATGAGCTATTTTTATTCAATATAAACACAAGTTACATCATGATTTGCTAATTTATTTTTTATTTTGAAATGAATATGAAAACAAAATTTGATGATCTTACTAATCACAATAGTAAATAGGTTATACTTAAAAATAGTTTTTTCTTTGCTTCATTTTCATGAAAATTAACAAGTGTCTTATTTGTTGTATTATAGTTTGATGGTTTCCTTTATGTTAATTAATGACATAAATAAACCATACTTATGATAAATACAACAATATGTTCATTTAATATCAAAACTTGAGATCATAGATTATTTGTCTGATTGATTTACAAAAATATGAGAGTGGATTGGCCCTTAAGTTGTTATCTAATTTCATAGTTTTTAATTTTATTTTTATTTTAGTTTTAGCTTCTCTTTGTTCACAAATAATTGAAAACAAGTTTCTCTCATTTTGGTCTAATTTGATTGAATAGCAAGTTTAAAATCTAAAAATTTCCCTACGGATCGACCCGTACTCGCCGCGTAATTCAATAGTACGCCGTGCGCTTACGGTTATTTTAATTTGAATTTTTTCGACTATTTTCTAAACCGATAGAAAATTAGTCGATTAACAAGTTTTTGGCGCCATTGCCGGGGAATCGTTTTGATTTTGATTTTCTGTTCTTCGGATTAGTTTTGTTTTGTGTGTTTATTTTGTGTGTTTTTGCATTTAAAAAAAAAGTTGTGTTTATTGTTTGATTTTTGCTTGCATTTTCATTTGTGTGTTTGTGGTTGTTCTAGTTTTCATTTGCATTTGCTCTTTCCTATTTAAAAAAATATTGTGTCTTTGTTTAGTTTTTTTGTGCATTTGTTTGTGTTCTTGTTTGTTTTGCATTTTCATTTGCATTTCCAAATAAAAAAAAAGGTGCATTTTCAATTTCAAATTGCATTGCATTCACTATTCACTGTGTTACATCCTTGTTGTTCACTGTGTTTGCATACATCTATGCTACAATACATTTGTATTACATTAGTGTTACTCCTTCACACTCTCACATCATCTACAAACCCCTCTCCGTCAACAAGATTCATTACAAACTGCATTTACCCTTGCCACAAACCACTATTACATTGCAAAACTCCAAGAAAAACCACTTCTTCCCATAGACCAGTTGCTACAATTCCCCGACCAAAAGATTACAGTGCCTTCATCAACTCTATCTCTCTGACCATCATCAATCTGCTACCATACCCACTACATCCCAAACCATATAAGTCCACTAATACTTCACCAACCACATAACACCTCTGCGACTTCAAACCACAAAGCAAACTCTTCAACCACCATAGTCATCAACTGTCCTCAATCCATTGTCTCATCATTACATTCACCACCAAACAAACATTCTCCAACAATACAACTGCACCTGAACTACTTCAACTGTTGCCACATAAACTTAACAACCAGCGACATCACTGCTGTACATCAACCATTGTCCCCCACTTTACTGCCATTCAACTTCCATCCTGCCACACCTTCTAACTTCTCACCAACTACTGCTGCTCGACTGATCACCACTCCCTCTGCCGAGCAATCAAACTTCTGCCGTCATCAGCTATTCAGTGCAGCAGCACTTCAATACAAAGAACCATAACCTGCCCTTCATCACTGCCAAGCAATTCAAACGGGAATCTCCTTCTCCACTTCCTTCAACAATTGACATTCACAACTCCTCAATTCAGTAACCAATTCCACTAATTCTTTCCATCACCCCTCAGCCTTACACCCACAACCCGCTGTAAAGCCAACCAACTTCAAATCGCCAATCCTCCAATCACCATCGCAAGTGAACTTTGCGACCACCTCTGCAATCTTGCCTCTCCACAAAGACACCCAGAGCCACCGACTACCCATCTGAACCGCCACCAACCTCCATCTTACGAACAAGCCTCAACAACCACCGAACCACGGCACCACCACAACCTTGAACTATAACCAAATCGCCATCCCAATACAATCAATTCGACTTCGCCAATCACCATCATGCCCAAACCCTCAATCGTCCGCAACTCCATCAATTCAACCAATCACGACTTCTCGAGTCGAAACTCTCCCAAAGACCACAAAGAATTGCCTTAAACAACCCGAGCCTAGAAATCGAACTAAGTCCATAAAAAAAGGAAAAAATTATGATTTGCGAATTTGAATTGAACTTCGATGCTCAGCTGTGTTTGGTCCGGTAGTTGACTGAGAAAACGGTTTTGTTTTGAGTTGTTTTTCGAGTGGGCCAGGTTTTGGGCTTGAATAGTTTTTTTGTGTGTGTTTGTTTCTTTTTTTTAAGTGTTTTTTTAGTTTGTTAAAAAAAGAGTATTATCCAAATTGCTTTAGTTTCAAATTTTTGTTAATTTCTCTTCACAAAAAAAGAGCTATTGTGCATACCTTGTTCATTTGATTGTTTATTTTGTTTTGTTTCTTATTTGTTTTAGTCAAAAATAAAACAAGATTAACGTTGTTTAATTTTCATTTTTCAATTGTTTTCACTTGTATTAGTTTTAATTGTTTTAGTTTTCATTTATTTTATTTTCAATTGTTTGTTTTTCATCTTTGATAAACATATAAAAAAATTGTATATATATATATATATATATATTGTTTTTATTTTCAGGTTGCCAAAGCAGAATATCAAACAGAAGAAGTGTTTGCCAAAAATAATTACTTGCTTGCTTGTTAAAAAAAATCGCCGCTTAAAAATAAATTACTAATAATCTGCACGCTCTGGTATTGTGCCCTTTTCCCTTGTTTTTTATTTGAATTGCATTGTTGGTTGCTTGAATTTGCATTTATATATATATATATATATATATAATTTCAAAATTCAAAATCAAAAACATATTTCATTTGTAGTTGCATTGTAAATTCACGTTTAATTTTTGCTTTGCATTCATCTCATCTTTTTTTTTTCTAAGGGCAATAATCCAATTTACATAGGATAAGGCATTTCATCACCCTTTCCTTAGCCCATAAATGCATTTCATCGTAGAATTTGACTAATAATAACCGTTAGACATTGGACCTAATAGCGTCACGAGTTCATCTAAGGCTTAATTTTATTTTCACAATTGTTTTCTGTGAACAATTTTATTTCTTGGTGTCTAGGCTACGGCGAGTAGTAACCATTTATAAACATTACGGTGATTCGTAAATATTGTAGTGGTTGTTTCTCTAAAGGTACTTAAACCTTCGGCTGCATTACTATCGTGATTCATGATGCACCGATAACCCTTGCACATTAGCTGGCTGAGAAATATTTTTGTTGATTTAAAACAAAGTGTGATTATACAATTTTAGGTTAGGAGCTACTAAGGACAGAAAACTGTAATTAAGTCCTTTGCATTCATTTGGTTGCATTAGTTCATGCATATTTAAAAAAAACAAAAAATCCAAAATAAAAAAAATTGTAAATTTTACTTAACTTAGTTTTTAATCCAAAAAATCCGTTTTCTTTTCCTTTGAAAATTTTCAATCAAAAACCCAAAAAAATATATAATCTTTTCAAAAAAAAAAAAAATTAAAATTCAAAAATAAAAACCAAATTTCCATTTTCTAAAAAACAAAAAAAAATTGAAAAAATCCTTTTGGTAAATATTTGAAAATTCAAAAAAAATACAAAAAAACATATAAAAAAATTTGAAAAGCCAAAAACAAAAACAAAAATCAAACTTCTCTTTTCAAAATAAATTTCTCCTGGTAAATAGTTTTCTTCCTTTAAAACAAAAAGAGGAAAAAACAATTTTTCACTTCGTTTTTCAAATCTTCTTTCATTCTCTAAACTCGATTCTAACTTCTTCCTTTTCTCGACTTTCACTTGTGCATGAGTACTTGGACTCGTAACACAACAACAAATCGTTGGACTCACGACTCGACAACTAATCGTTTAACTCGAACTGACGATCCTTTGAAACTGGAGAATGAAAACGCCCCTCTAACTCTTATAGATAGAAATTTTCCTGATAGAGTTTCTATTCCATCTTGCATCACGTTACCCGCCCCAACGGGTAACCATTTCGAAATTCACTCGAACCATATTGCCGCACTTTTGAAATTTGGCAATGTCGAGCACGATGACCCATACATTTTCTTGACTAAATTCGAACAAGTTTGTGCAGCCATTAAACTCCAACAACTTTCTAATGACGGAATCAAACTCCGATTAATCCCATTCGCTCTTATGGATTACGCTGAAAAATGGTTGTACAGCTTACCATCCAACTCGATTAAAACGTGGGAAGTATTCGTAAAAGCTTTTTAAAAAAGTTCTACCCCTTGGAGAAAACGAGTAGAATCCGAAACAAAATTGTTAATTTTCATCAATTCAAGGGAGAACTATTCGGAAAATATTTTGAAAGATTCAAAAGCTTTTGATAAAATGTCCACAATAACTTTGAAAAATGGACGATTTGCCAAATCTTATATGATGGACTTGAAAATAGCTCACGAACCATGCTCAAATCAATGTGCTAAGGCAATTTTCTTGCCCAACATCATGACGATGCTTGGCAATTTCTTGAAAACCTCGTTGAAAAATCGTCCCAACGGGAACGTTCGAACAAAAAATCAATTTACTCTTGATCAAGTGCACACTCGATAGGAACTTCTTTGGCTTTGGAAGCTAAGATAGATGCAATTATTAAAAAATTCGATAATGTTTTCTCATTGAATCAAATTAATCAAGCTTCCCAACCAATGTATTATAAATCAAACGAATCAGGCGATCGTAATCATATAACCGATCAATGTCCCAATTCTGTCGAACAGATCAATGCTTTCAATAAAGCCAAAAACGACCCGTTTTCTCCAACGTACAACCCTGGTTGGAGAAATCATCTGAATTTTGCATGGAACCAAACAATCCCAACACGAATACAATTCGTCCCAATTTTCAAGCATTCTCGAATAATTCTTCGAATGCTCCCTTTCAACCCAACAATTTTCAACCAAACTTTGCGGTTCCGTCTCATAATCAATCACAACAATCAAATTTTCAACCAAATTCTGCTCATCCTCTCCAAGACGATAAATGTTTAAGTTCACTTGAAAAAAATCTTGAAACGTTGGCTAAAGCAACAACTCAAAGTCTTCAATTAAACAGCAATTTGCAAAATTTATTGACCTCATATATGCAAAATACAAACCAATCAATTGCAAAACTCGAAATGCAAATGAGTCAATTAGCCACGTCTTTAAGTGAACGCAAACGAGAAACATTCCCAAGTCAGCCCCTTTCAAATCCCAGTAATCAAAACGCAAATTCAAATCAAGCGTATGTTGTTCAAGGTAACAACATCACCCAATTGATATTAGAACTTTACGTTCTGGTAAACAAATCGACAATCAAGTCATTAATCCAAACGATTTACCGGAAACCTCTCTCGACACTTCTAAAGCAACGAACGATTCTGAACAAAATATGGAGCCAAACGTTGAATCGAATGCCAATCAAAATTCCTCTTCTACTCCAGTAGACCCGCCTACCAAGTGTCGTGTTACATTTCCACATCGTCTTCGACCAAAGGAACGCTCAGACCAAATGGAAAAGATGTTGGAAATTTTTAAATAAGTCAAAGTTAACATCCCGCTTCTTGACATCGTTTAACAAGTCCCCACTTACGTGAAATTTCTTAAGGACTTGTGTACCCAAAAGCGACACACTTAAGTGCCCAAAAAAGTCTTCTTAGCCGCCAGTTTGAGCGAAGTCTTGCCCCAATCCATGCCCGTCAAATACAAAGATCCTGGCTGCCCTACAATTTCATGTACAATTGGAGACAATGCAATTAAAAAAATGCTTGATAGATTTAGGTGCGAGTGTCAATTTGATTTCATACTCCATTTACGAATAATTAGGCTTAGGTAAGCTCAAACCCATAAAAGTCACGCTTCAATTTGCCAATCGCTCGATTAAGAAGCCCGTGGGAGAAATCGAGGACATGCTCATTCAAGTAGGACAATTCACATTCCCCGTTGATTTTATCATTCTTGAAACACAACCCGTGACAAATCCCGCGAGTCAAATTCCATTGATTTTAGGCCGACCATTCTGAGCCACCTCAAATGCCTTAATAAATTATCGTAAAGGATTGATGAAAATCTCTTTTGGAAACATGACTTTGGACCTCAACATTTTCAATCTTGAAAGTCAACCAAATGAACCTTGTGACCAAACGTTGGAAGTTAGTGCCATTCACGAAAACTTTGAAAATGAGACACTTGATCTTAACGACGAACGTGAGGTCGAGTACAAAAAATTGTTTCACGAAATTCCCAACGAGATTGAATACACTCTTCCCTTTGAATCGCTTCTAGTTGAGTCCGAATCTCAACCTAATTCTTCGATCGAGAAACTCCCTAAGTTGGACCTCAAACCACTTCCCGATCACCTTATGTACGCATGCTTAGGTGAAAAAGAAACTTGTCTTGTCATCATTTCTAACAATCTTTCTCTTGACCTGGAAGCTTCTCTTCTCTCCATTCCTTCGAAAAACAGAGAAGCAATTGGGTGATCCATTACCGATATTAAGGGAATTAGCCACGCTATTGTCCAACATCGCATTCACTTGATTGACGAAGCCAAACCCACTCGCGATGCACAACGGAGGCTTAACCCAAAAATGAAAGATGCAGTTCGTGACGAAATTCTTAAGCTCCTCGATAACGGTATCATATACGTCATCTCCGATAGCCCATGGGTTAGCCCAGTTCATGTCGTGCCTAAAAAGTCCGGACTTACCGTTATATAAAATGACGCTAACGAACTTATTCCAACTCGTACTCAAACGGGTTGGCGTGTTTGCATTGACTATCAAAAACTAAATGCCGCAACACATAAGGATCACTTCCCTCTTCCATTTATGGACCAAATGCTCGAACCTTTAGCCGACCATGAATTCTACTACTTCCTTGATGGTTATTCCGGCTATAACCAAATTCCCATCGCTCCAGAAGATCAAGAGAAAACAACTTTCATGTGTCAGTTCAGAACCTTTGCTTATTGACGTATGCCATTCGGAATTTGTAACGCTCCTACGACTTTCCAAAGGTGCATGGTGGGCATATTTTTTGACGTGATTGAGCGCTTTCTAGAAGTTTTTATGGACGATTTTTCTATCTTTGGTGATTCTTTTTCCCAGTGTTTACATCTCCTCAAGTTGGTTTTGAATCGATGTAAAAAAAACATTTGACTTTGAATTGGGGAAAATGCTACTTTATGGTCAAACTAGGCATAGTCCTTGGACAAATCATCTCAAATAAAGGCATTGAGGTAGACAAAGCGAGAATCGATGTCATTGCAAATCTACCCATTCCCAAATCAGTTAAGGACATTCGATCATTTCTAGGACACGCTGGCTTGTATCGACACTTTGTGAAAGACTTTAGCAAGATCGCTCGTCCTTTGACGACTCTCCTCAGTAAAGATGTTCCTTTCGATTTTAACTCCAAGTGTATCTCTTCTTTTGAACATCTCAAAAATGAACTCATTTCTACTCCAATCATTTGTGCACCCAATTGGGATCTCCCATTTTAAGTAATGTGCGACGCTTCTAACTTTGCGGTTGGTGCTATCTTAGTACAATGCATCAACAAGATCCTTCACGTTATCTACTACGCCAGCATGACTTTGAACGACGCTCAACTCAACCACACAACAACTGAAAAAGAGATTCTAGCTATCATTTTTGTAACATCCCGCCTTTTCGAACGATTTAAACAGACACACGTGTCAATTCAAAACCATACGGAAGGGCGGATTGTTATGAAATAAATAAGAAAAACAGAGAAGAAATAAAACAAAATAGAATCTCACAGCGGAAGGATAAAATATATTAAAACAAATATACAGTTCATGAAGCTGTTTACAAATTTATTTGATTTAATTCAACAATACATATCAGAGTTCACATACCAATAAATACCAATGCAGCGGAACATTATGAGTGTAGTGCAATAGTATGAATAATAATAATACTAATCTTCGTCGTCGTCCTCTAGAGCTAAATCTTCAAATCCTGGAATGCTCGGACTGACCCGAGTGAATTGAAAAGACAAAACACTCGAGTCAGAACTAAAATATCTTATGTGAGCTAAATCAACAAAGATAAATATGAGTGCAGTAACTCAAGAGATACTTGGGATTCACATCTCCTAAGGATCCGTTAAACTATTTACTATGTAGTATATTGCGCTATTATAATAGTGTCTATAGTAAAATAAACATACTTTTAAATAGCATTAAGGCTTTACATTTTCCACATTAACACATAATAGTCCTTGTAGTCCATCCAATATCATAGTCCCTCCTGATCGAGAAGCCACCAGAGGATACCACACGGGATACAGGAGAAATCCAAACTCGTACAAGGCTCGGTGTGGTAGGTAACACGGCACAACTAGGCAATGTCAGGATAGATATAGCAATTACGCATCCGGGCTGGTGGAAACACGCAGTGCGCAGCTACCGCCCACCTCGAACAAACTCCCCCCAAAATCAAAGTAAAAGTGGCCACCGAATCAAACCAAAATAAGAGTATAGTATCGAAGAGGAGTGTCCGATCAGAGGAATGACCTCATTGGCCCGAGAATCGCACCTGTTTTAGCCACCTTATGCCAACTCACAGGAGTCGGGTCCACGTATTTACCTCAAAGGAAACGCCGCCACCAACCTACTTCACTCTGGAATCTCCACCGCGTACACGGTTGTTAAAGTGGTTTTCGGAGTTGGAAGAGAGTATGACAACTTCCGATCCCGGTCTCTTCAACAACCAAACGTTATTATAACACCGTGGTCTTTAAAAATAGTTTATACTTTAAAACCAGAATATAATTATCCATTTCAAAACCCATAAGTACAATATATCATTTAAATTTCCAAAACAACTCATTTGATATTATTTTTATAAAACCCAAAACAATAATATCCTCTTTTTTTCCAAATGTATTTCTTTTCGAAAATCATACTTCTTTACAATTTATAATATCTGGAAACCAAACATTTGAATTGTAACTTTCAAAACCCAATACTTCGAAATTCATAGCTTTAGACCATACTTCTAAAACTTGAATGGTTTGGATATTCAAACAGTATATAGAATAAAATAGTTTGAATTAAAAATTACTTTATAAAATAAATTTCTGCGACTTCATAATTTTATTCATTTAAAATTTTAGGTCTAAACCTATTAAATTTAGATTCACTTTTAGTTTCCGTAAAACACTTCGTTTTCAATATATTCAAACTTCGAATATTTAAATTCCAAAGTAAGGTCGAAAACCCTATTTAACCATTTATGGTCCTATTATTTAGTTTGAAACATTCGCATAATAAACCCATAAATAAAACTCAACTTTCTAACAATTAAATTTTTCCTTCACTTTATTTATACTAGAAATATTCATTTAATTTATCTTGAAATAAAAATCCAGTTATAAATATCATACTTTAAAATTTCCAATTTTTATAAGTCCACATCAACTTACGGAGTTCAATTTTTAAATAAACCCAATTCCAAATAAATTTCCAATTTATCTTCCAATGTTAATTGATTTGAATCATTAAACTCTATATATATAATATCTTAAACCTGTACTTAATCGTATAATATAAATTATCAAACTTCATTATTCGACTTATTTATTTATATTCAACGGATTTATACATAGCTTAAATTCTAAATTTAAATATGTATATATATAAAATAATATTTATATAATATCCAAATTTAATATTTATTAAACCGTATCATATCCAAACCATAAAAATCATTTCAAAATAATTTTATATATATACTGCGGTGCCTGTATATAATTTTCTATCCTATGGTCAAGTGATACAGATATTTATCATTTCAACCCGCAATTTAAAAAAATAAAAATTGCGGTTGTATATCATTTCAAACCGCAATCCCGAATAAAATGAAATGCATGATAACTTGCAGATTTTAAAATATAGTACACATCATCCATTCACCAAACATCAATCATCAACCATTAATTATAATCATCATCCAATTTAAACAAACATCAATATAGAGCATATAAATATAACAGGGAATAACTAACAGGTCTTAACTAACAGTTTATATTCAGAAATAAATTTAATACAGTTTAACTAGCAGTTTATATGAAAATAAATAAATTCTAACTGTCAATTTATATACAATAATAAAAATTAATTAACAGTTAAATTAAATAAAGGCGATTTAACTGAGATGATGAATAAAACATGCCAAACAATCACAAATAAATTTCTACTCATATCTTAAGTCAAATTAACAAACATAAGAAATTTTAGAAGTTGTGAGTAGGTTAAAACACTCACCTTTTGAATTTAAATTGGATTTAAATCCAATTTAAACCCAAAAATTTCGCAGTCTCCAAATTCATCCAAACCAGCGTCAACAGATCCAAAATTTTATTACGATCCTAACAAAAAATTCTCGCGTGAAACGGAGTTCGTAGGAGAAAGTTATAGGCATTAATGGTGATTGAAATTTCAAAAAAAGAAAAAAAGGAATAGAAATGAAAGAACACCCTCAAGCGCCACGTCATCCCCCTTTCTTTCCCTCTCTCCCTCACATGTTTTGCTTCCAGATTTTTCTAAGAAGTTTGAATTTTAGCTTTTGATTTGGTTTGAAATTTTTATTTGGATCTAAGAGTTGTTTGTCTGCCATTGAGGAGGAGAGAGTTGAGATGTACGTACAGAACAAATGAGAATTAGGGAGGCTAGGGTTTGTAGCAGGATATTTATAGAGAAAGTTGAAAAGAAAAAAGAAAGTTTGAACTAGAATAAAATTTGAAGAAGAAGAATATTTTAAGTGGAAGGAAAAATTAAAATGAGAGATAATAAGGAGATTTGAAGAATAAATTAAGGCTGCAGGAATGAAGATAGAAACAAATGAAAAGCTAACAAAGTATATATATAAACCAAGTAAGAATTGAAATATAAGTAAAAATATGAACAGCCTTAGAAAACGGTTGTGTTGAAAGAGGTAAAGTAAAGGAATAAGTATATAAATGAAGATAAAAATAAATCTTTCGTTTTTAAATATGAAGCTTCAGGAGAATGAATTGCCAGTAAAAGAAAGCTACAAGAACTTATAATATGTAAACAAAAATGAAGTTTAGAAATAAAGAATATTAAATACTAACGACGTGGCATGAATAGTAATTTAGATGTCATTAAAAATAAAAATAAAAAATTCAGGAAAACTACTTGAAATGGAGCAAACAAAAAAGAAACAAATGAAAAGAATGAGGCAGTTATTAATTGGAAATCAATCATACGAGGTTACTATAAATTAATAAGCATGAGTAGTTTAACAAATGGATGCTCAAGTGGTACCTACTTGGATGACTTGGAACGAAAGAAAAAAGAAAAGGAAAAATAATGCGGATATGGAAATAAATATTAAGCAAATGAAGGGCCACTTATATACTATAAACAAACCTTTGGAGTCCAAATTTTGAATCTTACTTCGGTTAATTCATTCCCATAAATCCAAATATGCACATATTTATATCATTAAATTCTTTATTAACACATTCATTTTATGGTAACATATGCATCCTCCATTAACGCAATCAATTAAACAATCTATTTAACAACTAATTAATGATATTACTCAATCGGAAAAAAAATCAATCAATTATACAATCAATTACGAAACCAATCTACCTATATATCTATTTATATTACTCAACCAATTTTACTAATTTATGAATATATATATGTATATGCACTAAAAAAAATTAATATTTAATTTCAATTTATGTAAAATTTTATATATAATTTTAATTAATTGCAATAAATCCAAATAAATAAATAAAGCTTGATTCCCGTTTAAACATTTAACTCATTTAATTGCACTTAACCTTTTTATAGTAAATTAAATTTCGATATATTAATAAAACTTTATTTCCATTCTTTTTATTCACAAATCATCATAATTCCCCATTTATTACCTTAATTTATTTATCGTAACACTTAATTTATATTTATTGCAATGATTTCTAAATCAATTGAGTGAATTAAATATATATGCATCACTCATAGTAACTTGTGATCACAACTCTTGATCACCTTAAATAAGTTTATTATTCACTAATCCAAAAATCACCATTTACTACATATATGAATTTATTAATTCAATACTTCCATTTCGTTTTCCTATACTAAATTTATTACCATGTGCATTTACTACATTCCAACAAATTGGAATTTCATTCAATTTCTATAACAATCATTGCATTTATTGTCTTCTATTGATTTTATCAAATTGCCCCATATTCCTTTAAATTCATACTAACGTAAAATTTAATTTCATTTATTGCATAAACTCCATTTCATAATCTACATGCAATTTCTACCTAGAAATAAGGTTACGTTTCCATTTTTAACTTACATTTGCACCTTACGTTACTACATTAATTATCCTTAAAGTAATGTTTATTATTAATAACAATATTAAACTTACTTAACATTTTATATGAACTTTTATATAAAAAAATTTCATTGACCAATTTATTAGGTAATTTATATAGTTGCTATCCTTTATTTCATAAATTAAATCCATTCCATCTAAATCCTTATCTATATAATATCTAAACATTTAATTTCATCAAATACCAATTGACCCAATTATTTTATTTACTAAGTCATATCATTTAAATAATTTATCAAATTGAAATGTTCATTCAAGTGTAAAGATTATTACTTGCGTTACAAAATTTCTTAATTTATTCCAATTACCGTTAACAATGTTTTTGTTTCGTTAAATCAATTTAATGCCTTCCTTTATTTTCTCATATTCAAAGTATATCCAGGTAAAAATCTTTCCACTACTTAATTTATTGAATTTTATACAATTTACTGTAAATAGGTTTAAATTCCCATTTGCTGTTTTTAAAATTTAGCGTTCATAAATTGCACAATCTCATAAATTCAACCAATTTAAATCGACAAAATTTACGAGTCGTTACAATTTTTGTGCTCGAAGAATTTCGACCTTACTTGATAGGTTCACCCATTACTGTGTACATAGACCATTCTACGCTTCGATAACTCTTTGCTAAAAAGGATGTTAAAACCCATTTGATTCGTTGGATCCTTTTACTTCAAGAATTTGACCTTACAATTAAAGATTAAAAAGGATCCGATAACATCAAAGCCTATTACTTGTCTCGTCTTCCGAACGCACCATCTTCTTTGCCAATTAATGAAAACTTCCTCGATGAACAACTTCTTTCAATCTATATCGATCCATGGTACGCTGATATAGTGAACTACTTGGTCACTAAAGAAACTCCCACATTTTGGTCCAAACAAGACAAATGCAAATTC
The DNA here is from genome assembly GCA_030765085.1 of Allium cepa. NCBI lineage: Eukaryota > Viridiplantae > Streptophyta > Magnoliopsida > Asparagales > Amaryllidaceae > Allium > Allium cepa. The sequence continues at coordinate 214,287,059 of CM060934.1, forward strand.
ATGTCCCAAGTGAAGTATTTCTATTTGGACGATCCATACTTGTTCAAATATTGTCCCGACCAAATCATCCGACGTTGCTTTTCAGATAATGAGATAAGGAGTGTTCTCTCGTTTGCTATGATCAAGCGTGCGGTAAACATTTTGGTCCTCGAAAAACCGCAGAAAAGGTGTTTCAGTGTGGTTTCTATTGGCCTTCTCTTTTCAAAGATTCATTTGAATTTTATAAAACTTGCGATCGATGTCAAATGCTTAGATGAATTTCTCAACGAGATATGATGCCTCTAAACCCTATTCTTATGATCGAAATCTTTGGTGTTTGGGGTATCGACTTTATGGGACCTTTTCCCAATTCTTTTGGAAACTTGTATATCATTCTCGCTATCGATTACGTCTCAAAATAGGTAGAAGCCATTCCGTGCAAGACCAATGACCATTGAATTGTTGTGAAATTTCTCAAAGAAAACATCTTTTCGAGGTTCTACACACCTCGCACAGTAATCGATGATAACAGAACCCATTTTTGCAACCGTTCTTTTGAAACGTTAATGAAGAAATACTCGTTAACCCACAAGTTATCCACTTTGTATCATCCTCAGACTTGTGGTCAAGTTGAAGTTTCGAACCGTCAAATAAAACAAATTTTAGAGAAAACTATCAACAAAAAACAAAAAGATTGGTCTCAGAAATTGGCCGATGCGCATTTGGGCTTACCGTACTAGTTTTAAAACTAACCTTGGGATGCCCCCATTTTGTTTAGTTTACGATAAAGCTTGCCATTTACCCGTTGAAATTGAACATAAAGCATTATGGGCAATAAAGAACTTAAACTTTGATCTTAAAAAGCTGGCGAAAATCGAAAACTACACCTCAACGAACTAGAAGAACTTAGGAACGATGCATATGAAAATGAGAAAATTTCTGAAGAAAGAACCAAAGTTTTTCATGACAAGTCAATCCTAAGGTAAACATTTTTTCCTAACCAGAAAGTTCTTTTATATGACCCGAGACTTCATTTATTCCTTGGGAAACTTAAATCAAGGTGGACCGGACCATTTGTGGTAAGAATTATTTTTCCACATGGTGCTGTAGAAATAGAAAACCCCAGAGATGGATTGATTTTCAAAGTCAACGATCATCGTTTAAAACCTTTCTTGGAATTTCCAAGTAACCAAGAGGAGGAGCTCATGATCCTTCATGAGCCAAGCTATGTCTAGTAAGAATGCTAACCTTCTTTTGTAAATATGTACATAGTTTTCCCCGTTACACTCATTATATCATGCATTGACTGTAGGGACACAGTCAAAATTAAGTGTGGGGCGGGGAGTCTCATTTTCATTTTTTTTTAATTTTTCATGGTCATGGCATTTTTGAATTTTCATTTAACTCAAAAAAAAGAATTCACAAAATTTCTAAATCTCAAAAACAATTTCTTTTTCTAGCATTTTGATTTATTTTTGAAGAAACACTATGAGATATGTATAAGTTTTGGTTAATAAATTGAAATGTTTGAAAATTTATTTATCTTAACAAAAATAAGAATGAAGTTTAATTACAAATAACAATGGTTTGAATAGTATATAGGAAGGTTCATATGTGTTAATTATGAAATATATCCTAAATGAAAATCTTTTTTTTAAAAATGGTTGATTTAAAGTAAAGGATATAACATCTTTATTGTATTCTAAGTTAAGTGGTGCTAAGATGATTTTGCAAAACTCTCTCTTTCTAAAAAAAATAAAAAAAACAAAAAGAAAAAACAAAACATTTGTATATATGTAAATATTTTCTATTAACAACTACAGTCGACAGGTGTACACACTTGTGTGTACACACTTGTGTGTACACTCGCCATGCTCTGTACCTTTCTCACGTAAGCCCAAAAGGCAGTACATGATCGATATATCTGGCCTCAATTTATCTGAGCTAGGTGTATGTATATATAAATTATTTTATTAATAATGCATATAGTCAATAGGTGTTCACATTCGTGTGTTTACTTGCCATACTCTGCATTCCCCTCACATAAACCCGAAAGGTAGTGCATGGGTAATATATCTGGACTCAGTTTACCTGAATTAGGCATATGTGGATATTGTTAATATCAATAAAATTTTCAAATAAGAGAGAATAAGCAATTGAAATCTAAGCACCATTGTAACTTGTTTGATTTAATTTGTTATTGAAAAGAAATGAAAATACCACATTAATAAACTTTGATAACCAACTAAGGATCCATTTTCTAATTACGTTGTGTTATCAACCGAAACAACTAGCCAAACTATGGTCTATCTATTATGACAACTTGATTTTTATTGGAAATTTTGACGAGTAAATGATTTAAATTTTCAAGACAATGACCAAAACTTGTATGCAACTTATTTGTGTCTACTTAAAAGTAAATCTTTCATTTGTAAATACTTTCAAAAACTTGCATTCATCCCATTGTAAATAAATCTTGCACTTTGTAAACATTTTCACTTTGCATTTGGATTTTGTGGGAACCCTCGCCAGACAATACTCGTCATACTGGGGACACCCAGAGGTTTAATGGCTTCTTGCATACGCTCAATGCAGTCGTGCTCCCTATGAAAACGGAGTTATCTTAGTTTTCCTTTATTCGAGGACGACTAAAAAGATAAGTGTTGGGGTATTTGATGTGCAAGTAATGTGCATATATTTACACTCATATTTTGTCTCTTTTTATTTAAATAAACATCATATATGGGCATTTGTATATGTTAAAACCAAAATTCAACTATTTTCAAACCATCATATTTTCATCTTCATTTAGGGGCAAAGTGATCATTTTTGTGCATGTGTAAATTTGAGAATTTTTACTTGGACATTTTTGATGATTTTTATAGGAATTTGGATGCATATGGAAGAGGCTTATATGAAGATACATGCATGCACAAATGAAAACAAAGGAAAGAAAGGGGAAATAATTCAAGTCCAAGATCATGGAGGACCCCATCCACTTGCCTTGAATTTCAATTAGGAGCTAAGCACATGCTAAAAGGTCATTAAAGCTTCATGCACATTGAAGTGGAGGATTAGTGGATGTTAATGATTACATGGTGGCCACACTACCTCAAGGGTATTTTGGGCATTCCCAAAAAATGGAATTAGGGTTTTATGCATGTATAAATAACCCTCTTATGTACATGAACATATCTTCTACCTTTCATATTACTTAGAAAATTAAAGTGAAAAATTTGTAAGCAATATTTCATGAAATAAAAATGGCTTCTTAGCCTCTTTTTCTTCTCTTATTTAAATGCTTTTATTTACTTTTCATGCGTTTATTTATGCTCTTTCCTTTTCTTGTTAGTAGATTAGTTTTTTATTCATGCATGTTGAATATGCGCTTTGCGCTTATATGATTTTTGTTTGATGATAATAAACATATATACATTCATTTAAATGTATTTGTTAATATACTATTTTATTTTTCATAGAATAAATAAATATTTGCTGAATAAAATTAAATGACACAGAATTTGAATTCAAACAGAAATTTTATTCAAACAAATATTTAATACAATTTTGAATAGTACAATTTCAATCTCTCACTATAACTATACAACTTTGATTACAATCAAATCACATTTCACATTTACAGTTAACCTCACTACATATCACTCACACTCGTATTTTTCTTCAACTTCCTTCTAGTTTAAATCCAGCATCTGAGAAATCTGCAAAAATATTCACTAACGCAGTAAAATTGAAAAAGAAATGTTTTTGCAATATAAAATGAAATATGGTTTTTGAAAATATGATTTGCCTCAGTTATTTGGGTTGTTCGTCATCATTCACACTTGTTTTCATCACAAAGTCGTGTATATAGATATTACAGGGACATGTAACCATAAGTGGCTGCAATACACACGTGTACATTCATACACGTGTGCACTGCCTCGCCAACTCGTGTGCGCAGCCAACAATAGCAAGTGTGCAAGCACAACTTCACAACAAACAAGGCAATGCACTATGTAATGTACAACAAGTCCAACATCCTCAAATGAAGTACAAAGCATACACATGAAAACCAACAATTATGCAATAGTGAAAAACACAAGTCAGTGGTGAAGCAACAACAATGAAGCAAAGCCAAGATTACATGTACTCGAGGCAAATGCAACTGTGAAAACTGAAGTAAAAAAATGCGCATGAACACAGTGAAGACCACAGAGGCAGTGTAACAGTGGTGATGCAGTGGCACATGACCATCAAGCAAGACCAGTGACCAACCACAAGATCACCAAGCAATTAACCAGAGGCAACCACAAGTGCAAGAATAAACCAGCATGAATGCAACATGGCTAAGATGTCTCAAATAAACAAAACACCAAATAGACCATGGAACAGCAAAGTGATCAAACAAACAAGATCAGGGCAGTGGACAGTACAAGCCAGCAAATGCAACGACCAAAACCAGTTAAACAAGACACAGCAGTGATCAGATGAATCTTGAAATGCAACAAAGTGAAATGGAGCTCACTAAGAAATGCAATGCAGGTACCAACTTTGATGAATGTATATGACACCAACCAGAGGCAACATCACACTATTCAACTACATCAAGTCCAAATATACAGAAGTCAGAGCAGAGAACTGATACAAATGAATGTAGTGAACTATGAAGATCAACAAGTAAAGGCCACACCAGAATGCATCAAAAGCAAACCGAGTACACGCCATAACATGTCAATACAAGCACATGAGGTAATGAATCACTGAAGTAATGCATCCAGTACCAACCAGAAAAGGATGGCCAGAGACGAAATGATTCAAAGCCAAAAGCCAGCAGTAAAAAATCTCACAAAATCAACATGGTCAAAGCAAATCAACGCAATTCAAGTGAGGATGAAAAATTGACCAAGTCACAAATCAAAACCGTGTTATTCAAGTAATATGAACAAGTCAGTGAAATCTCGTGCATCAATACAAGATCGAACGAACGAAGACAAATTCAAATGAACGAATACGAACGCAAAAATAGGATTTCGAATTCTATATAAGCCCAATCATCATTGGCAAAATAATCATCGAGTTCAAGCATCAACCAGCAAAGCAAAAGGAGAAAAATACATACCAAAAAAAGCAGAACGAATTCGATCCAAAATTGAAGAGTCGTAAGCAAATCAAAAGCATCGAAGCCTACTATCGAACGAGATCGAGCGGCGCTTCAATTTTGCACACCCCTAGTTTGAATCGCAAGGAGCAAAAGCAATTTGCAGAAACCCTAATTTGCAAAGAAGAACAAGCCGCCATCTCAAAAAGGAACGAACGAAGAATAAAGCAGCCATTTTTTTCTCAAGATAAAAGGATTGGGCTGGATTGAAGTTAAAAGGGGACCGGCCTTGTTATAGAATAATAAAAGAGGGTTTTAAGTTCTTAAATTAGGCTTTATTATTTTGTTAACTAGGGTTAAGGGTTATTTTCTATTGTCTTTTAATTATCGTTTTTATTTTCTGAATCAAAACTTTGTAAATCACCACCTAGGGTTTAGGTAGTGTCAAATTGTCTAGTTAGAATTAGTTCAGTGAGCAGGGTGTGCGAGTTTGCAAAATTCTATTGTAGGCGGGAGCAGAGTTTGCGAGTAAACGAAGCTCTATAGGCGGGAAGCAAAGTTTGCGAGTAAGCGAAACTCTATTGGCGGAGCAGGGTGTGCGAGTCTAGTAGAGTGTTTGTGAGCGGGAGCAAATGTTTGCGAGCAGGGTGTGCAAGTCTAGTAGAGTGTTTGTGAGCGGGAGCAAATGTCTGCGAGTCTAGTAGAGTGTTTGTAAGCGTGATACTGTTTAATTCTAATAGAAATCTGTGAATGCAGCAGTAGGCAGAGGTTGCCGAAGCTGGGTAAATTTTGTGTGTGATTTACTTTTCAGCATATTTATTTCTGCAGTTTATTTCTGTGTTTAAATCGAGAAAATTTGCTATAACCCTATTCACCCCCCCTCTAGGGTTAATCTAGATCCTACAAGTAGTATCAGAGCCCGGTATATATTTTTTATTTAACTCTAGAGTCATGAGTCTACAAAATAATGCTTTTTCTGAGGGGCAATCTATTGCTAGGCCACCCATGTTTAACGGAAACGATTATGCTTATTGGAAAGTTAGGATGGGTATCTATCTTAGTTCCGTTGATTATGATGTTTGGGATATTATTGAAACTGGCTATAAACCTCCCACTATAATTGTTGGTGATACTGAGATTCCTAAACCTAAGGATAGGTGGGATGCTAACGATAAGAAATTGAAAACGACAAATGCTAAAGCCATGAATGCTTTGATATGTGCTCTTGATAAAAATGAATTTAATAGAATTTCTCATTGTACAACAGCACAGGAAATTTGGCACACTTTGGAAGTGACACACGAAGGAACTTCTCAAGTCAAGGATTCTCGTCTAGCTCTATTCAGCAACGAATACGAAAACTTTGTGATGGACAAAGGCGAGAGCATAAAAGACATGTTTGGACGTTTTTCAACCTTGGTATACAATGCTAGAGCGCTTGGGAAGGTATTCACTGAGGTAGAGCTTGTGAGGAAGATACTACGAGTTTTACCAATGAACTTTGAGGCAAAAGTCACGGCAATCCAAGAATTGAAAGATTTGAGCAAACTAAGCATGGAGGAGTTGATTGGCAACTTGATGACATATGAGCTTGAGTTTAAAGCATAGGAAGAACGCAACAACTCCGAACCAAAGAAGAAGACGATTGCCTTAAAGAGCAAAGAAGAAAGCGATAAAGATGAAGAAGATCCAATTGAAGAGCTTGCAATGGCTGTCAATAATCTTAGAAAATGGTCGAGATTCAAGCCACGTAAGAAGAAAACAAGTTGTAATAGGCCAAAAGATTCTGAAAATTCCGATGATGAACTGACGTGTTATAACTGCAACAAGCCTGGCCACATCAAACCAAAATGCCCACTTCTCAAAAACAACAAAGGAAAGAAAAAGAAAAGGAAGGCCTTTGCAGCAACTTGGGATGATGAAGAAGGAGAAGAAGTTTCAGATAGCAGCTCAGAGGAGGCTAATTTGTGTCTTATGGCAAAATCAAATTCAGAAGCAAGCTCCGACGAATCTAGTGAGGCAGGTGAGTTTTCTTATAAAGAACTTGTTTTTATGTGTTTAGATCTTACTAAAACAATTGATAGTCTTGAATCTAAAATTGAAAAACTGAAATCTGATAGGAGAGAATTTGCTCGTGAAAATTTTAGGTTAAAAACTGAACTTGAAAATATTCAAAACCTAGAATGTAAAAAATGTAAGATTTTAGATTCAGAAGTATCAAAAATTAGGAATAACTTTGAGAGTCTTGAAAATGAAAACTTGAATCTTAAGGAAACCATCGACACTAGGAGAAAGGATTTTATTAATCGATGCACCTCACTTGTCACTGAAAACTCAAATTAAAAACCAAAGTCCAAAATCTTGAGAAATCCCTGAATAACTTTTCAAAAGGAGAAAAATCTTTCAAAATGTTATTGGGAAATCAAATTTTTTCTAACAATAGAAAAGGACTAGGTTTTGGAAAATCACAAGATGATGATAAAGGTAAAAGTGTTGCTCGATCTGAAATAATTGGACATCATAGTCATAGGAACACAAAATTTAATCAAGTCAACTTAATGTGCTCTATTTGCAGAAAATTTGGACATAATCAAAATAATTGTTGGTATAGACCCAAACATGTAAAAACTATACCGATTTGGGTTCCAAAAGGCACAAATATAAAATCTTTGAAAGTCAAACAAATTTGGGTGCCAAAAGGAACATATATAAATAGTTTTGGGTCTCCAAAAACATATTTTTCATATTCTGCCACTAACAACAATGGACCTATAAAAACAAATAGGTCACATAAATCTTTTATCGTGTAGGTGTGGTGGCAGGCTAAGGAACAACAACACTGTTCTCTGGATTTTGGCTGTTCCAGAAACACAACGGGCGACAAAGCAAAGTTCCTTAGCCTAGTTCAAAGGTGACAGAATCATAATGGACAATGACGAAAAATTATCGTAAAGGTAAAACAGGTAAATCTATTTTTGAACGATATATCAAATGTGATAATCTGCACCATAATCTGAATTAAATCAGCCAATATTGAGATAAACAAAAGATGATGATTTTGATGCTATGATTCTTTTTCAAAATATTGACCAACCATCTTTAAATAGAATTACTTGGAGTAATTATGATGGTTGACTGATTCGAACTTAATTGATATGATTTCTTGACTTGTTCTTATTTATGACATTGATTTGTGCTTAATTGATGACCAATCAGATTTTCAACTTTGAACTAATCCATATAAATTTGTTCGGTCAAATGATGGTATTTGATTACTCATGCTACATGTAGATATATTTTGGTCACTACTTGTAAATTTGCACGATTTCAAATTTCATGTGAAAGCTGTTAAAAAGGATTTTTTGAAATTGTTGAAACTTTATGAAATTGTTGAAATTTCAAGAAACTGTTTTTGAAATAATTATGATGATGATTGACCGTTGATTACTCATGAATATAATTGTTTATCCTATGGTTTTTGAAATTAACATCATGATATTTGTTTGAGTGTTAACACGCTTAAATTCAAATTCAAAAGAATGATGTTTTGAAATTTTTGGTGCACATTTCATGGTTTGATTTTACAAGTGAATATTGAGTGAAATTTAAATTCAGATGCAGATTACACTGGTAATATAGTTGATAGAAAAATTATTAGTGTAACGTGATTAATTTTTGAAACATTCATTTGCTGCATCGTTTTTTTTTTCAAAGAAAATATCTGCATATTTTTCATTTGAAATAATTTTCAAATAGCAGAAAATTTTCTTATAAAACCCCCTCGAGAAAATCATGTTTGACCATATTTACAGCTTAATCATTTTTGAAAAATTGATTTTATAATTTTTAATTTGATTTTAAATGACAAATTTTGACTAATCTGACTCCCTTTGATTATCGAAAAGATGAATAGTGATTGAAAAAGAGATGGGTGTTGATATTTATCATATATTATAACTCGAGAAAGTATAATTAGAAAATTTCTTTAGAATTTCATAACAAGAGTTATAAAAACTTTTTGTTGGGTAAAAATTCCATGACCATTTCTATTTCTATCATCTTTCTATCGACCATCACTCATCAAGATCATATTTAGTATGTAAATTTGTGGTAGTTTACAAAGGAAATCATTTGTTCTTCAATATCTTTAAATCTGTGAAGGAAATTATTTGTGCTTCAACTTATTATATTCAGCAATAAAAATAAATATCCAAAGTATTCACTCTCATTTAAAAGTCCTCACGGTTATGCATGGGTGAATTACTTGGATTTTTGATTATGTGCTTCCATGCTCATTTAAAAGTCCTCACGGTTATGCATGTATGGAACGCATATCAAATTTAATTGATTTAATAGACAAGTTGATTCTAATCCCATTTAAAAGTCCTCACGGTCATGCGTGGTTAGAAGATACTTGATTTCATTTTTAAATTAAATTGGAATACTGCTAATCTCATTTAAAAGTCCTAACGGTTATGCATGGTTAGTAGATATTCAAATTTCCATAAATAAATATACCACAAATAGACATATCTATATGATTTTTGATGATTTTATCCCCATCACTTCTGAAAGTGGAATATGCGCTTGACAAGGGTAATTATGATTTTTGTTTGAGTTTTATTGAAATTTAATATTTATATTCAATTGAGTTAAATGTTAGATTCATGTCTATCACTTCATCCCTATTTTTACAACACTGTTATTCTTTTGCTGATAACAAAAGGGGGAGAGAAAAGTTAAGATTTTGTCAAATAGAATCAAGCAAAGGTCAAATAATTTTCATAAGTTTCAATTTGCATATAGGCTCATTTACATATTTTTATTTGTATGCATATATGTAGGGGGAGTATTGTGTAGAGAGGAGCATTTAAATAGGGGGAGCAAATTGAACGATCAAATACATTTAATACATTCAAAATCTTAAATATATGTTTGTTATCATCAAAAGGGGGAGATTGTTGAATATGCGCTTTGCGCTTATATGATTTTTGTTTGATGATAATAAACATATATACATTCGTTTAAATGTATTTGTTAATATACTATTTTATTTTTCATAGAATAAATAAATATTTGCTGAATAAAATTAAATGACACAGAATTTGAATTCAAACAGAAATTTTATTCAAACAAATATTTATTACAATTTTGAATAGTACAATTTCAATCTCTCACTATAACTATACAACTTTGATTACAATCACATCACATTTCACATTTACAGTTAACCTCACTACATATCACTCACACTCGTAATTTTCTTCAACTTCCTTCTAGTTTAAATCCAGCATCTGAGAAATCTGCAAAAATATTCACTAACGTAGTAAAATTGAAAAAGAAATGTTTTTGCAATATAAAATGAAATATGGTTTTTGAAAATATGATTTGCCTCAGTTATTTGGGTTGTTCGTCATCATTCACACTTGTTTTCATCACAAAGTCGTGCATATAGATATTACAGGGACATGTAACCATAAGTGGCTGCAATACACACGTGTACATTCATACACGTGTGCACTGCCTCGCCAACTCGTGTGCGCAGCCAACAATAGCAAGTGTGCAAGCACAACTTCACAACAAACAAGGCAATGCACTATGTAATGTACAACAAGTCCAACATCCTCAAATGAAGTACAAAGCATACACATGAAAACCAACAATTATGCAATAGTGAAAAACACAAGTCAGTGGTGAAGCAACAACAATGAAGCAAAGCCAAGATTACATGTACTCGAGGCAAATGCAACTGTGAAAACTGAAGTAAAAAAATGTGCATGAACACAGTGAAGACCACAGAGGCAGTGTAACAGTGGTGATGCAGTGGCACATGACCATCAAGCAAGACCAGTGACCAACCACAAGATCACCAAGCAATTAACCAGAGGCAACCACAAGTGCAAGAATAAACCAGCATGAATGCAACATGGCTAAGATGTCTCAAATAAACAAAACACCAAATAGACCATGGAACAGCAAAGTGATCAAACAAACAAGATCAGGGCAGTGGACAGTACAAGCCAGCAAATGCAACGACCAAAACCAGTTAAACAAGACACAGCAGTGATCAGATGAATCTTGAAATGCAACAAAGTGAAATGGAGCTCACTGAGAAATGCAATGCAGGTACCAACTTTGATGAATGTATATGACACCAACCAGAGGCAACATCACACTATTCAACTACATCAAGTCCAAATATACAGAAGTCAGAGCAGAGAACTGATACAAATGAATGTAGTGAACTATGAAGATCAACAAGTAAAGGCCACACCAGAATGCATCAAAAGCAAACCGAGTACAGGCCATAACATGTCAATACAAGCACATGAGGTAATGAATCACTGAAGTAATGCATCCAGTACCAACCAGAAAAGGATGGCCAGAGACGAAATGATTCAAAGCCAAAAGCCAGCAGTAAAAAATCTCACGAAATCAACATGGTCAAAGCAAATCAACGCAATTCAAGTGAGGATGAAAAATTGACCAAGTCACAAATCAAAACCGTGTTATTCAAGTAATATGAACAAGTCAGTGAAATCTCGTGCATCAATACAAGATCGAACGAACGAAGACAAATTCAAATGAACGAATACGAACGCAAAAATAGGATTTCGAATCCTATATAAGCCCAATCATCATTGGCAAAATAATCATCGAGTTCAAGCATCAACCAGCAAAGCAAAAGGAGAAAAATACATACCGAAAAAAAGCAGAACGAATTCGATCCAAAATTGAAGAGCCGTAAGCAAATCAAAAGCATCGAAGCCTACTATCGAACGAGATCGAGCGGCGCTTCAATTTTTCACAACCCTAGTTTGAATCGCAAGGAGCAAAAGAAATTTGCAGAAACCCTAATTTGCAAAGAAGAACAAGCCGCCATCTCAAAAAGGAACGAACGAAGAATAAAGCAGCCATTTTTTTCTCAAGATAAAAGGATTGGGCTGGATTGAAGTTAAAAGGGGGCCGGCCTTGTTATAGAATAATAAAAGAGGGTTTTAAGTTCTTAAATTAGGCTTTATTATTTTGTTAACTAGGGTTAAGGGTTATTTTCTATTGTCTTTTAATTATCGTTTTTATTTTCCGAATCAAAACTTTGTAAATCACCACCTAGGGTTTAGGTAGTGTCAGATTGTCTAGTTAGAATTAGTTCAGTGAGCAGGGTGTGCGAGTTTGCAAAATTCTATTGTAGGCGGGAGCAGAGTTTGCGAGTAAACGAAGCTCTATAGGCGGGAAGCAAAGTTTGCGAGTAAGCGAAACTCTATAGGCGGACCAGGGTGTGCGAGTCTAGTAGAGTGTTTGTGAGCGGGAGCAAATGTTTGCGAGCAGGGTGTGCAAGTCTAGTAGAGTGTTTGTGAGCGGGAGCAAATGTCTGCGAGTCTAGTAGAGTGTTTGTAAGCGTGATACTGTTTAATTCTAATAGAAATATGTGAATGCAGCAGTAGGCAGGGGTTGCCGAAGCTGGATAAATTTTGTGTGTGATTTACTTTTCAGCATATTTATTTCTGCAGTTTATTTCTGTGTTTAAATCGAGAAAATTTGCTATAACCCTATTCACCCCCCCTCTAGGGTTAATCTAGATCCTACAATGCAAGTAGTGTAGCTTAATTTCTTTTGTTGTAAGTAGTTTAATTGCATTCTCTTCTTTGCTTATTTTCTATTTTCTTCTCTTTTTAATGCTGAAATTTACTTGTGTAGCTTCAGTGCCACAAATGAGTAGCTAAACCCCTCAAGTTAGGGGTAATGAAGCTCTCAAGTATTATGTGAATTCAACAATCCTATGATTTATGATCTCTTGTATTTGTGCTTCATGGAAGTAGATATTGATGTAAGTTTATACAAGTGGGTTTGATAGCTTATGTTGCATTTGCAATTGAGCTATTCTTATTCAATATAAACACAAGTTACATCATGATTTGCAAATCGATTTTTGATTTTGAAATGAATGTGAAAAAAAATTTGATGATCTATATTACTAATCACAATATTAAATAGATTATGCTTAAAAATAGTTTTTGTTTTGCTGCATTTTCATGAGAATTAACAAGTGGCTTATTTGTTGTATTATGTATGATGGTTTTCTTTATGTTAATTAATGACATAAATAAACCATACTTATGATAGGTACACCATTAAGTTCATTTAAGATCAATACTTCAAATCATAGATTATTTGTTTGATTGATTTACAAAAATATGAGAGTGGATTGGCCTTTAAGTTGTTCTCTAATTTCATACTTTTTAATCTTATTTTTATTTTAGTTTTAGCTTCTTATTAATCGGCTAAATTTCTATCGGTTTAGAAAATAGTCGAGAAATTTCAAAATAAATTTAACGCAAGGGCATGCTGTACACTTGTAGTACGTGGCGAATACGGGTCGATCCGTAGGGAATTGATGATTTTAAAAATGCTATTCAATCAAATTATACCAATTTGGAATGAGAGTTAAGTTAGAGAATTAGAAAATTAGCTAACCAACTAAAAGAAAAGAGATGCAAATATAAGAGTTAAATGACAATTTGAAGAATAAATCCACTCTCTAGATCACATAGTTCAACACATGAAATCATGATCTCTCTTTTATGGTCATTAGTGGTTTAACTGATTTGCTTATCGTAAGTATGACATATTTGTGCTATTATTAGCCCAACATAAGCCATCAAACTTTAACACACCCTTTAAACCACTTACTAACTTTCATAAAACTTGACAATGAAAATGAAATCTATTTTAAGTATGGCCTATTAACTATTGATTAAAAATATATTCCATCAAATTTTAATTTCAATTCACTTTCTTTTGTCATAATCATATTTTAATGAAGAGGCAATTAGTGTTAGTGATTGTTAAGCATAACCTATTTGGTGTCAACAATATAGGCTATCAAATTCAAAGCAAAAACAATAATTAAAACCACTTCTATCATCATCATTAAGTACAAAAAGAGAACATGAATTAACAAAATGTTGAAGCTACATAATTAGAGAGCTTCATCTCTAAATTGAAGGGGTTTAGCCTCTCATATTAGTCATTTGATTAACAAGTGTAGTTAGAAACATGAAAGCAAAATGATAGCAAAATGAAAGCTAATGGAAAAAAGAGCTAATTAATAAGAATTAAAACTAATCTACTTTGCATGAATATAAATCTACACTGCCAACATTAAAGTAATTAAACAAGAAAAGGAAAGAGCATGTATTAAATTGCAATAAAAAAGAAATTATATGAAAATAAAAATGGCTAAGTAGCCATGAAAAGAAAATAAAAGAGAGCTATTTTAAACTAAGAACTAAGTAGAAGAGAGTGCCTCCATGAAGAGGGCTTAAAGAGGGTAGAAGAGGTTACATGAACATAATGGGTTATTTATACAAGCATGAAAACCTAATCCATAATTTGAAGAATGACCAAACTACCCTTGAGAAAGTGTGGAGGCCAAGTAATCATTAGCTTCTACTAATCATTATTTAAGTGTACATGAAGCCATAAACTCCATAAGCATGTGCATTAACCTCTAATTTGTATATTAAGGTAGGTGCGTAGGTGGGGTCCTCCATGATCTTCACTTTGAATTATTTCCATCTTCATTCATTTATGTTCTTTTTGTGTCATGCATATATTCTTCATGAAACCACTTGTAATTGAAATCAAATTCCTACAAAATAGTATGGAAATTTCTAATTAAATTTTCTCATGTTAACTTATGCACAAAAATGATTATTTTGCCCTTGGATGAAGATGAATATGCGACAATTTGGAATTTATATGGATTTTGGTTAAAACAAGTTAAAATACCCACTATGATCATTTATTTAAATTAATTAGAATAAATATGGTGGTAAAAATATGCACATTTATGTGCACATCAAATACCCCCATGCTTATCTTTTTATTCGTCCTCGAATAAAGAAAAACTAAGATAAATCCATTTTCATAGGAAGCATGATTGCATTGAGCGTATGCAACAAGCCGTTAAACCTTTGGGTGTCTCCAGTAGAACGAGTGTTGTCTCGTGTGGGTTTTCAGTAGATACTACCCACAAAATACGAATGCAGGATGAAAATATTTACAAAATGCAAGATTTATTACAAAGAGATGAATGCAAGTTTTTGAAAATATTTACAAATGAAGAATTTACTTTTAAAACGACACAAATAAGTTAAATATAAGTTTCGGTCATTATCTTGAAATTTAAGCCATTTACTCGCCAAAGTTTCCAATAAAAATCAAGTTATCAATGCAAATAGACTATAGTTTAACTCGTTGTTTTGGTTGATTACGTAGTGTAATTATGAAATGGATCCTTATTTGATTATCAAAGTTTATCACAGTGGTATTTTCATTTCTATTCAATAACAAGTCAAATCAAACAAGTTAAAATAGTGCTTAGATTTCAATTGCTTACTCTCTCTATATATTTTTTGAAATTTTTATTGATATTAACAATATTTACATATGCATAACTCAGATAAACTGAGGCCAGATATATTACCCATGCACTGCCTTGCGGACTGATGTGAGGGGAATATAAAGCATGGCGAGTGAATACACAAGTGTGAACACTTATCGACTATCGGCATTATGAGTAAAATAAATTTTATATACACACCTAAGTCAGATAAACTGAGGCCAGATATACCGATAGTGCACTGCCTTTCGGGCTCACGTGAGAAGGGTACAGAGCATGGTGAGTGAACACATGAGTGTGAACACATGACTCTAGGTGTTAAAAATATATACATACATACAAATTTTTTTATTTAGTTTTTTTTTACTTTTTATTAAAGAGAGAGTTCGCAAAATCATCTTAGCACCCTTTAACTTGAAGACAAAAAACATGTTATATCCTTCACTTTAAATTCACCACTTTTTAAAACAAAGATTTTAAATTAGGATGTATTTCATAATTAACACGTATGAATCTTCTTATATACTAGTTAAACCACTGTTATTTGTAATCAAACTTTATTTTTATTTTTGTAAAGACGAATAAGTTCTCAAAAATTTCAATTTTATAAACCAAAACTATATATTTATCCTATAATGTTTCTTTAAAAATAAATCAAAATGCTTAAAAAAAGTTTTGAAAATTTATAATTTTTTTCGAGTTTAAAAATGAAAAATTAATCATGAAAAATCAAAAAGAAGATGAGTCTCCCCCCACACTTAAAAACATGACCTTTATTTAAATGAAAATTAACGTTATTTGCACGAGATCAGAGAGTATATCTTCAAAAAGTAAATGAAACGGTCTTCCAAAGACCAATTCATTTGTCTCGTCAAGTATGCGAGACACGGTTGAAGCTTGAAAAACCAAACCTTTAAAGATTTTAGAGTTGAATGTTGATTTGGAAAAACGAATGTCATTTTGTGGAAAATCGTACGAGTTGTTTTATTGTCAATGATTTTTGGGGTCGATAAAACAATTGGTTGAAGTTTAAGTTTATTTTCACCAAATTGAGATTCAAGCTCTTCATTGAATTTTTTTTCAAAATTATTGATTTCAAAATCAAAATGGCGATGTAACTCTTCCTCATCAGAATTGGATAACTCGTTTTGGGAAAGTCCAAAGAAATCATGTTCGTTAAATTCATCTTCCTTTGTTGGATTATCAGCAACTTCATTTCTTATCTCGAGTTCAAAATCCAAAGTTGTTGTATTCAAATTTTCAAAATCGAGAAAAGGAAGATCGAATTTTAAATTTGGTTCGACACCCTCAACAGAATTGAAATCCAATTCAATTACAAATTTTTCAACAACTTCATTAAGCTTGTCATTTTCTAGTTCAAAAGTTGTTATTTGAAAATCACCAAATTGGATAAAAGATGGATTATCACTCGACTCATCACATGTTGGGATTTGGTTTTATTTTTTCACGTTGTTTCATATATATTTCAAACAAAAAATTCATGTGATCATTGTAAATTTGTTCATTTGTTCAACAAAATCCAACTTATAATTATTGACTTGAGAATTTTCGAATTTAAATTATTGAGAACAAAGATTTTCAATCGTAATGTGGTTAAGATTATTCCCACTTCCAAATTCATTTGAAAAGTTGTTTCCATTTTCATTTTGAGTTTGAAATTAGTTTTGGAGTTCGAAATTGAATTGGCATGGGGTATAATCGAAATCGTTTGAATTTTGAATTGAATTCAAATTTTGAAATCCTTGACTCGAGTTACTACACAAATATGAATTACACAAATCATTTATACTCTGATTTTGTTGTGTAGAGGGTTCAAGTAAAGATGAAATGCTATTTTCAAGAGTCGAAGGCCGGTCATCGTTTTGAAAATTTTGTTGTTCAAAATTCGAATTATTGAAACAATAGTTGTCGTTAAAATATCCATACGAATTTGGAGAGAAATTATATGGATTATATTTATTCTCACAACTATCGTAAAATTAATATAAGTGGGGAAACTCGGACATTTTCAAGAATGTTTTTGTTTTTATTTTTTTTATAAAGGAAAAATTATTTACAAAAAGAATTTATTTTTCAAAAGAAAATTTGATTTTTGTTTTGTTTTTGGATTTTTCATTTTTTGTTTTTGAAAAGGTTTTATATTTTTTTGGATTTTTGAAATTTCGAAGAAAATGGATTTAAAAATATCAAAGGAAAAAGGAAAAGGAATATTTACAATTTTTTTTAGTTTTAGATTTTGAATTTTTTTGTTTTGTTTTTAAAAATATACGCATGAGCTAACGCAACTAAATTAATTCAAGGGATAATTACAAATTATTTATCCTATGTTAACCCAAAATCGTATAATCACACTTTATCTTAAATCAACAAGATAGTTCTCAGCCAGGTAATGGACATAATTTATCGGTGCACCACGAATCATCGTAGCAATGCAGCCGAAGGTTTAAGTTCTTTCAGAAGGACAACTACTATAAAGTTACGAATCCCTGTAATATTTATAAATGGTTATTACTTTGTCGTAGCCTAGACACCAAGAAATTAAATTGTTCAAGGGGGACAACTTGTGAATATGCAATTAAGTGTTATCGATGTCTAACCGTTATTATTAATCAAAATTCCATGATGAGATGCAAAGTAGAAAATTAAACGTGTATTAACAATACAACTACGAATGAATTTTTTTTTTCTTGAAATTTTTTGTAAATACAAACTAACAACAATGCAAGGCAAATAAAAACAATAGATATAACAAGCTAGTAGTTTTTTAGCAAGCAAAGCAAAGCAATTATTTTTAACAAGCCAAGCAAAGCAAGCGACTCTTCCAATCTACTTTGGCAATCTAAAAAGAAATTCAAAATAAAAACATACAGTTTGCAGGTTTTTTTGAAAGAGAGGAACAAGTTAAAACAACACTAACTTGTTTGTTTTTTTTTTAATCAAGAAAAAAAAATGAATGAAACCGTATGATGCAGTGCAAGACAGGACTCTAGGTTGCGAACGACCTTCATTAGGTCGTGATGATGATAGTGCGCGATGTAGCGAAGTTAACCCGTCTGTTAAGTCGCACCAACGACCTAACAAGCTATGACGTAGCAAGATACAGAAGGAGGATGGGGCGTTACACCAGAGTAACGAGTTATGCGAGTTACCTCTTAGCGAGTTAAGCATCCCAGAGCGTAATTCCTTGGGTCGTAACGACCTACGAGCTAAGACCTTACCGAGCCACGACCTACCAAGCTACATGGATTCTAGGTGTTTGCCGCTTCCTTATGGCGCCAACGACCTAGCGACTGAAGACGCAATTCATTAAGTCGCTCACACTAGGTCGCAGTTTCCTGATGTTGAGTCGTCGATCTCTTAAGTCGAGCACCAGTTAAGTCGCTCAAGTTGTGTGTTGTATTCTTAGGTCGTTATGTTGTATATATGGATAAACTGTGTGTTGTAACTCGTGTTTGTTAACTCGTTTGTCCTTATGTTGTTGTACTTATGTCATGAGTCGTGCGTTGTGATATTGTATGTTAAGTCGTAGGTCGCGACCTGTGTTAGGTCGGTTGAACTGCTATGTCGCAGGCTGTGTGTGTTGTAAACTCTATAGATAGCGGGTGAGTTGTATCATTTGGGGTTGTTGATTGATTTTGAATAAAACTTTGTTTGAGTGCTTTGTGCCTCTCTTAAAATTGAAAGTTGAGTGTTATCTCCTTTCTTCATTTTCGGTTATTCGAGTGCGCTCGTATCAACAGATTTGAAGCCGATTCACGGAATCTCGTGCGCGAGATCAACGTTCGAAGAATCGCAGATCTTCTAACACGGTATCATGCGCGATCAACGTGTTAAAGATAGCTAGAATCCGGTATCTCTTGAGATCAACGGATTTGGGCATTTGGGTATTTTCAATCCATCGATTCATACTTTCATCGTCACATCCATTTTCGTTATATCCGCTGCGTCATTTGGTATTGATGATGCAGTGCAAGACAGGACTCTAGGTCACGAACGACCTTCATTAGGTCACGATGATGATAGTGCGCGATGTAACGAAGTTAACCCGTCCGTTAAGTCGCACCAACGACCTAACAAGCTACGGCGTAGCAAGATACAGAGGGAGGATGGAGCGTTACATCAGAGTAACGAGTTATGTGAGTTACCTCTTAGCGAGTTAAGCGTCCTAGAGCGTAATTCCTTGGGTCGTAACGACCTACGAGCTAAGACCTTACCGAGCCACGACCTACCAAGCTACATGGATTCCATGTGTTCACCGCTTCCTTATGTTGCCAACGACCTAGCGACTTAAACCGCAATTCATTAAGTCGCTCACACTAGGTCGCAGGTTCCTAATGTTGAGTCGCTGATCTCTTAGGTCGAGCACCAGTTCAGTCGCTCAAGTTGTGTGTTGTATTCTTAGGTCATTATGTTTTATATATGGTTAAACCGTGTGTTGTAACTCGTGTTTGTTAACTCGTTTGTCCTTATGTTTTTGTACTTATGTCGTGAGTCGTGCGTTGTGATATTATATGATAAGTCTTAGGTCGCGACCTGTGTTAGGTCGGTTGAACTGCTATGTCGCAGGCTGTGTGTGTTGTAAACTCTATAAATAGCGGGTGAGTTGTATCATTTGGAGTTGTTGATTGATTTTGAATAAAACTTTGTTTGAGTGCTTTGTGCCTCTCTTAAAATTGAAAGTTGAGTGTTATCTCCTTTCTCCATTTTCGGTTATTCGAGTGCGCTCGAATCAACGGATTTTAAGCCGATTCACGAAATCTCGTGCGCGAGATCAACGTTCGAAGAATCGTAGATCTTCTAACACAGTATCGTGCGCGATCAACGTGTTAAAGATAGCTAGAATCCAGTATCTCTTGAGATCAACGGATTTGGGCATTTGGGTATTTTCAATCCGCCGATTCATACTTTCATCGTCACATCCATTTTCGTTATATCCGCTGCATCATTTGGTATCAGAGCTAGACTTAGCCAATCATAGCTAAGCCGAGCCTGTTGGAACAAAGAGAAGTGTTGGAGTTGAAGTCAAGTTCAGATTTGATCAAGGCCGAGAGCTATAAGTGGAGGCGTGTGTCATTTTGTAAGTCAAAGCCGAGATCAGTGAAGGAAACAAGATTATTGAAGTATCATGCCGCCAAGAAGAGCTAATCGTCATCAGAATGTCGAAGATTTGTATAAAAGAGAAGATGCTGAACAAATGGAACAACGAATCAGTAATAAATTCAATGAGAAGTTCGATGAAGAAATTGGTAGACTGGAGAAATTGATGATCGATATGAATCAAGGTCAAAGGAGAAGGTCGCCAGTCTCGAACCATGGAGGAAAAAGAGTTTCACCATCGGCTACGGAAGCGAGGAGGGTGTCGCCACAATCTTATAGAGATAGAAGAGAATCATCAGTTTCGATGAGGAGAGATCACCATGAGTATCGAGATGAAGAAAGAAGAACTCAACGTGAGTTTGAGTATGATCCATATCATGATGATGAAAGACATAGTAGAAGAGACATGCGTGATCGAAGAGATGTTGATGGTCGAGATCGATATCAAAGCACACGTGATTATGATGAAGAGAGTGACAGAGGAAGTATTCATTATCGAGATCGAGACCAAGTACGACGTCAATATCGGGATGTAGAAGATGATCGACGATGGGAGTTGGGGATGAAAACTGAAATTCCAGAATTCAAGGGTAGTATGCAAGCTGAAGAATTCCTTGATTGGTTATCTAATGTTGAAGAGATTTTTGACTTCAAAGAAGTTCCCGAGCATCGCAGAGTTAAGTTGGTTGCTACTCGTTTGAGAGGGAGAGCTATGGCATGGTGGCAGCAAACAAAACTTTCATGGGAAAGGATGGAAAAGTCAAAGATTGTCTCATGGAAGAAGATGAAGAAGTTAATGAGGGCTACTTTCTTGCCTTACAATTATCAATCTCTTATGTATCAACGATTACAGAACTTGAGACAGGAAACAAAGTCAGTGAATGATTATGCGGATGAATTTTATCAATTGATCGCCAGGAATGATATCATGGGGACAGAGGAACAGTTGATTGCTAGATTTGTTAGAGGGTTGAGAATGCAGATTCAGGATATGGTGAATATGTTTGATCCAAGGGCCGTGGCTGAAGCACACCAAAAGGCTCTAGCTTGGGAGAAGCAAGGCAGAAGAGGAGCTGGTGCGTTTACAAATTCCAACAATCCAGTGAAAGGGGCTAGTAGCAACACGAATGTTTCCAAGGCTATTAATAAACCGGTTGTCAATGAAGCTGTTAAGACCAAGGTCAACAACAATTTCGAGTGCTATAACTGTAAGGAATTTGGTCACAAGAGTAATGAATGTCCGAAGCCTAAGAAACGAGCAATGGTTGCCGAGGTTGAGGATGAGGATGCTGAAGTAGAATATTCCAATTCACCACAAGTTGAGGAGGAAGAAGAGTTGTCAGGAGATGAGGGTTGTAATTTAATGATGAGGAGATCTTGTTTAACACCAAAGCAAGAGGATGATTCTAGTTGGTTGAGGAGCAATATTTTTCAGTCAACATGCACTACTATGTGGAAGATGGTTGGAACGAAGCTGAATTTTAGTAGCGCCTATCATCCGCAAACAGATGGGCAAACGGAAGTGGTGAATAGATCGTTAGGAAACTTGTTGAGATGTCTTGTGAAAGATAATTTGAAGAGTTGGGATATGAAGTTATGTCAGGCGGAATTTGCACATAACCACGCTGCTAATCGAAGTACTGGATTGAGTCCATTTCAAGTTGTATATTCAGCAATTCCGAAGGGACCGTTGGTTTTGACGACAGTGCCATATCAGAAGGGAGTTGTTAAACGAGCTGGTGATTTCGTGAATGAGTTGCAGGAGTGTCACAGAACTGTTCATGAACGATTGCTTGCACCAAATGAGAAGTATAAACAACTGGCGGATAAGAAGCGAAGAAGTGTGGACTTCAAAGAAGGTGATTTGGTTTACGCAGTGTTGACGAAAGATCGTTTTCCAGTTGGAACTTACAATAAATTGAAAGCTCGAAAGATTGGTCCAGTAAAAGTCTTGAAGAAGATCAACGATAATGCATATCAGTTGAGCTTACGGGATCATATTCACGCTGCAGATGTTTTTAACGTCAAACACTTGATTCCGTATCATGGGGATAAGCTTGTTGAGGAAGAGGAAGGTGCAAATTCGAGGTCGAATTCTCGTCAACCGGGGGAGGATGATGCAGCAAAATCTACTAACTCAATTGTTTTGAGTCGCTAGATGGCATTAAGTCGCTCACGACCTAGTGAAGATCGCTCGCGAGTTGACGAGTTAAGCAATCCAGTGCTCGATTCTTTAGGTCGCTCCAACCTAATCCTACCAAGCTACGACACAACCTAACATCAACGAGCTACGACTTAGTTGTCACGACCTAAAAACTACGGGACATACTTTAAGTCGCGAAGTCTTAAGTCGATGATCTTTAGGTCATCCCTGAAGTTAGGTCGCTCGACCTTATGTCGCGTCTCTTCTTATGCCGCTACTGAATTTTAGGTCGCCGCTGATTTTCTTAAATCGCTCCAAAAGTTAGGTCGTTGAAACTTATGTCGTTATATCGCGTCATGTTGTATATGTTCTTATGTCGTAAGTCGTTGAATCGTACTGTGCTGATTAGGTCGCATGTATGTTGGAAGGTTAACCCGTTATGTTGTAAATACTGTTAAGTCGTGTGTTGTTGTTGTTATGTCGCGTACGTGTTGTAACATGTTTGTTAGGTCGTAGGTCGCGTCATCTGATGTTAGGTCGGTGGAACTGTAAGTGTTGAGTTGTAACCCTATAAATAGGGATGTTGGGTCATTTGTAAAGGTTGTTGATTTTTGAATAAAATTTTGAGTGCTTTGTGCCTCTTTTGAAATTGGAAGTTGAGTGTTATCTCCTTTCTCCATCTTCAGTATTCGAGTGCGCTCGAATCAACGGATTTGAAGTTGATTCACGGAATCTCGTGCGCAAGATCAACGTTCGATGAATCGTAGATCTTTCAACATGGTATCATGCGCGATCAACTGTTAAGGATAGCTAGAATTTGGTATCTCTTGAGATCAACGGATTTGGGCATTTGGGTATTTTCAATCCACCAATTCATACTTTCACCATTACATCCGTTTCCGTTATATCCGCTGCTTCACTTCTCGAGTACGAGTACCCTTTATATTAATATTAAATTACAAAATATCTTGTTTACCCAACTTCAGATTTTGACATCCTATCGAAGCGTTTTTACCTTGTACGAGCACATGATAACTCCAAAAATTACAAAATTTGAAATCCGAAAATAATTCAATATTACGGATTCAACGGAACTGGTTTCGTCGAAATCCGAGACTGCACCTCGGAAGGCTATTTTTAAACGACAATTTAAACATGTGATTTTAAAATTTAACAAATGACTGTTAAATTTAATTTTAGCTCATCTATTATTTTCAGTATTATCAGTATTCATCTTATAAGCCCTTAAAAAATATTTTAACAAACTTACAATTCCAGATTTAATATTTTACCCAATGTCGAATTACCACTTTAATAATTATTTAATTTTTTCAATTTAGTTGTTATATTTAAATTCTGAATCTTTTTATTAAATAAACACAGCTTTCCATATTCAAAATCAAATTATAATTCAAATTAAATATTTAAATCCATTTTAGATATCGCAAATTAACTGTTCAAAAATCTGGGTCGTTACACCCGTACTTGATTTATATTCCGCTATGTATTCAGTTATGTGAGGACAGGTTATGATTACTATCCAATTGTGTGTTATGTGATTGTTGTACTCTGATGGATGTAATGTATAAACATATATATTTTCTTTGTGTAAAGATCAATTATTATATATTATATTTTATTCCGTTGCATTTCTGAGATTCTGATGTTGTTTCTATTTTCTTCTTCTACCTTCTTCTTCTTAAACCCTAATGGTTCGTATTTTCGTTCACTTTGAGTTGATATGTTGAAGAATAGTGTCGACTCAAGGGGTATGAAACTGCAGGTCGTTACAAGGAGATACCTTTGTTTTCAAAGGATTTTCAAAAATATGATAATCCAATTGAGTGTGATTTTCTCACACTGGTTTTCCAGACTAACTCGGGTGTTGTTTTATTATGATACCCGGGTCAGACCGAGCATTACAGATCCATGATAGTATGCTATGGAGCTCAAGAGGGGAGCTGGATGACAGAGGCCTATCTCCGTACTTGGTTATTATTTCCGCTGTGTAAGGACAGATAATAAGCTGTCGAAAGTGATAGAGATTGTTGTACTCTGATAATGGTATGTATATATAACAGTACAGATTTCCTAGTATTAAAAGATGTTATTATGTATTGTATTTTGTTCCGCTGCGACTGTGAGATTCAAATGTTGTTTTATATTTTCTTCTTCTACCTCTTTCTTCTTTTACCCTAGTTATTCGTTCTTTTGTACAGTTTGGGTTGAACGAGGAAGAATTATTATCAACTTAAGGGGTACGAAACTGTGGGCCGCTACACACTCTATTCGTATCCATTCTCTTTTCATCTTCTTTAGAAAAAAATTTATACTTATTATATAAAAGCAGTATTATCGGTTCGTACTGCTTCAATTTCCTAAGGGCCTCTCTTCGGCTTGTCACCATCTCCATGGCCGCATCTGTTTGTTTCCACCATGCGAGGCTTCCTTCGACCATTGCCGGGTTCGACCCGAGACAACATCGACCACCTCCTCCTTGCCTCGTGCGCAGGCGACTCCACCCAAACCTCGAGCCGATCAAAACCCTCAACAGCCCTACCACCTAAACCGAACCCTCCTCGCCACTGGACTCCGCTGCTCTTTCCGAGCGCCTTTGCCCTGAACTTCTCGTTCGCCGCAGCTTCTTCTCCCCTCCCCTCTTTTTTTGTATAAGTGTAAGTGTATATATGTTTTAGTATATCTGGTTTAAAGTGCTATATACATTATATATAGTTTATATATATATTGGCGCAGCGGTGATACCAATTGACGCAGCGGATCTAGATTTGATACCAATGGACGCAGCTTATATTAGGATCTTCCTCACAAAATGATGATTTCGTGTCAAATAAACCAATAGAACGATAAATGCTTAATTCCTTTGATCATGATGATACCGGAATCTAGCTATCTCCAACCCGTTGATCTCTCAAGATACCGTGTTGAAAGATCTACAATTCGATCATTGATCACTCGAAAGTGATACCGAGCATTGGCTTCAACTTCGTTGATTCGCGCATGAATAACCCGAAGATGGAAAGTAGAAGGAAATCACACTCAACTTCAACAATGGTGGCCAAAGCGCACACACAAACTTTATTTCAAAATCAAATCCCCTTTAAAATTACAACACACCCGTATTTATAAAGAATTACACACACAGCAGCGACTCAGTACAGACGACTCACGACTTAACACGTTCAACCTAACATTACTCGACTTAACGACATACGACATACGACTCAACGACATACGAGTTACACCATCACTTGACTTAACAACAGTGCGACATAACAATAGACGACTTAAGAAAATAACAACAATGCGACATAAGAAGTTACAACACATGCGACTAAAGAAGATAAGCGACTTATGCGACATAAGAACTATCTGCTTCAGGAGCGACTTAAGAATTGCGGCATTCAGGAACGACTTAAGGAAATGCGGCATAAGAATGCGAACTAAGGAACTGAGCGACTTATAGAACTGAGCAACTTATAGAGATGCGGCTTGATTTAGCGACATAAGATGGTTGGCATAAATTGCTGGCAATATAAGATTGGCGCGCTGCAGCATCCTTCCCTCGTGTCTCGCTATGCCGTAACTCGCTAGGTCGTTGGCGACTCAAGGCAGGCGACTTAAGGGATAACTTATGGTGCGCTCCATCATCCTCCCTTGGTTGAAAAGAATTCGTCCCCTAGTTTACACTTTCCTCTTCTTCGACATGCCTATTCTCATGATATGGAATCAAGTGTTTGACGTTGAAAATATCAGCAGTATGGATATGATCCGGCAATCTTAACTGATAAGCATTCTCATTAATCTTCTTTACGATTTCCAAAGGACCAATCTTTCTAGCAGCTAGTTTGTTGTAAGTACCAATAGGACATTGATCCTTAGTCAATACTGCATATACAAAATCTCCTTCTTTGAATTCAACATTTCATCGTTTAATATCTGCAGATTGCTTATATTTCTCATTCGCCTTAAGCAATCGTTCCTGAACAACCTTGTGGCACTCGTGCAATTCATTCACAAAATCACTAGCTCGTTTGATCACTCCTTTCTACTGTGGTACTATAGATAAATCTAATGGTCCCATAGGCATTGTTGAGTAAACGACTTGGAATGGACTGAACCCAGTGCTACGATTAACAGCATGGTTGTGTGCAAACTCAGCTTGACACAGCTTGGAATCCCAACTCTTCAAATTGTCATTCACAAGGCATCTCAATAGATTACCTGGGGATCTATTCACAACTTCTGTCTGTCCATCCGTCTGTGGATGATAAACACTACTAAATTTTAGCTTTGTCCCGACCATTCTCCATAGAATCATCCAAAAATGACTCAGAAAACGAGTGTCTCTATCCGATACAATAGATTCAGGCAACCCATGAAGAGATAGATCTCTCTAAAGTATAACTGTGCGATATTAACTACATCTGCAGTCTTCTTGCATGTGATAAAATGCACCATTTTTTAAAACTGATCAACCACCACATAGATAGAATCATTGCCACGTTGCGTTCTCCGCAATCCCAATACAAAGTCCATACTAACATCCACCCATGGTTTAGTAGGTATTGGCAACAGCATATATAAACCTGCATTTGTCGCGGTCCCCTTTGAAACTTGACAAATATGGCACCTCTGAACGAACCTTTCAACCTCCTTCCTCATTGACGGCCAAAAATAAGACTTTGATATCAACTGCATAATACGGTCGCGGCCCACGTGTCCTTCTTCATGTAATTCTTTGATGATTTTCATTCGCAAACTGCAATCTGGAATGCACAACTGATTTCCTTTGAATAGAAAACCTTCAACCAGCATATATCCATCCATGTTTCCCTGCTTGACCTTGTCTAGGATCTTGGAAAAATAAGAATTTGAAGTAAGCAAATCTGGAAGTAAATCAAAACCCATCACCTCTACTCGCATGGTTGTTAGTAAATTCTCCCTTTGACTCAATGCATCGGCAACGCGATTAGTTACTCCAAACTTATGCTTTACGACGAACGTAAATTGTTGCAAATAAGTTATCCACGATGCATGCCTAGCTGCAATTTTAGTCTGCCCTTGTAAATGTTTCAATGCTTCATGATCCGTATACAAAACAAATTCTTTGTGGAACAAGCAATGTCCCTAATGCTTCACAGCTTGCACAATAGAATACAACTCCACATCATAAGTATTGTATCTCATCTTTGCCCCAGAAAGCTTTCCACTGAAATAGGCAATTGGACGACCCTTCTGACTCAACACTCCTCCAATTCCAACTTTGGACGCATCTGTATGTAACTCAAATTGTAACTGAAAATCTGGCAACACTAGAATCGGTGCTGAGGTTAAAAGTTCCTTGATTTGTTCAAAAGCAGAACCTGCCTCTTTCGTCCATGAAAACTGCTTTCCTTTCATACAGTCAGTAACAGGAGCCATTACGCTACTGAAGTGCAATATAAATCTTTGATAAAATGAAGCTAACCCAGGAAACTTCTTACTTTTGTTATAGTTTTGGGATGTGGCCAATTTCTGACTGCGGCTACTTTACTCTGATCCACTTGTATCCCTTCCTTGGACATGACATAACCCGGAAATAAAACACTTGGCGTCATGAACACGCATTTCTTCGTCGCTGTATAGAACTGTTCTTGACGAAGAATAGTTAACACCTTTCGCAAGTGTTGAATGTGCTCCTCTGTGCTAGCACTATATATCAAGATATCATCAAAGTAGACTACAACAAACTTTCCGATGTAAGGTATGAAAATTTGATTCATCACCCTCATAAATGTACTTGTTGCATTAGATAGACCAAATGACATAGGAAATCTGTATCTGACAGTTATTTTGATGTACTTGTCTTATGCGAATCTGATGATAACCACTCTTAAGATCGATCTTAGAAAAGATTACAGACCCACTAAGTTGATCCAATAGATCACCAAGTCTTGGCATAGGAAATCTGTATCTGACAGTTATTTTGTTGAGTGCCCGGCTGTCTGTATACATTCTCCATGAACCATCTTTCTTCGGTACGAACAGAGCTGGTACAGCACAAGGACTGAGACTCTCTTGAACACGCCCTTGCTTAAGCAACTCCTCAACCTGTATCCTCAACTCTTCATGCTCTTTTGGACTCATACGATAATGCGGCCTATGCGGTAAAATAAAACCTGGAACTAGATCAATTTGATGTTGTACAGCTCTATCATATTGCCATGGTCTTCCCAATAGTAGATGACACACATCCATATCGACAACATCACACCATATATCATCTTTGTACTTCTTCCCAATAGAAAATATAACAAATGCTCGTCTTCCCACTGTCACTTCTCCACCTTTCTTTAGCCATGCCAGTTTATAAGGTCTAGGATGTTTTTCAGTCTTCAACCCTAACTTTTGGAAGGCTTCTTCAGAAATAATGTTATCGCAGCTTTCTGCATCAATAACAAATTGACAAACCTTTCCCAAGATAGTACATGTAGACTGAAAGATATTGCTTATCAGCCAACTAGAATCATTCTCATGCTTTGGCACTAAACAAGATATCCTCATCATCAAATTACACCCTTCGTCTCCTGACACAACTTCTTCATCTTCATCAAACTTCGGTGGTTGAGAATAATCAATTTCAGCTTCCACATCCTCATACTCACATTCCTCTACAACTAATGCTCTCTTCTTTGGATTTGTACATTCATTACTTTTATGGTCAAACTCCTGACAATTATAGCACTGATTGACCTTTGTTTTAGCGGCTTCATTGACAACTGGTTTATTGACTGCCTTGGAAACATTAGCACTGATACTAGCACCCTTATTCTGGTTGTTAGAACCCGTAAACACACCAATTCCTCATCTCCCTTGTTTCTCCCAAGCTAGAGCTTTCTGATGTGCTTCAGCAACAGACATTGGATTAAACATATTAACCGTGTCTTGGATTTGCATTCGTAACCCGCTAACATATCTAGCCGTTAGCTGTTCCTCGGTTTCCATAATATCATTCCTTGCAATCAATTGATAGAATTCATCTGCATTGTCATTCACTGTCTTCGTCCCTTGTCTCAAATTCTGCAAACGTTGATACATAAGAGATTGATAATTGTACGGCAAGAAAGTCGTTTTCATCATCTTTCTCATCTTCTCCGAAGCGACTACTTTTGATTTTCTCATTCTCTCCCGAGTTAGTTTAGTTTGTTACCACAAAGCCATAGCTCTTCCTCTTAGTCTTGTAGCAACTAATTGGACTCTACGATTCTCAGGCACATCCTTGAATTTCAAAATTTCTTCAACAGTCAACAACCAATCAAGAAATTCTTCTGCTTGCATACCACCTTTGAATTCTGGAATTTCAATCTTCATACCTGACTCCCATTTACGATCATTTTCTGAATCCAGATATTGATTTCACACTTGGCCTCGATTTCAATAATGAATACTACTTCTATCGCCATCTTCCTCAAAATCAGATGTATTTCAATATCGATCCTGACCATCCACGTCTTTACGACTACTCATATCCCTTCTACCCTGTCTTTCAGCATCACGATATGGTTCATTTTCGAATCCACATCGAGTTCTTCCCTCTTCATTTCGGTACCCATGGTTCATTAAAACTAAAGATTCTCTCTTATCTCGATAAGACTGTGGTGACATTCTCCTTTCTTCCGAAACGGATGATGAAACCCTGTTTCTACCCTGGTTCGAAACTGGTGGCATTCTCCTTTGATTTTGATTCATGTCGTTCATCAGCTTCTCCAATTTTTCAACACCCTCATTGAACTTTTCTTTGATACGCTGCTCCATCTGCTCAGCTTCTTGTCTTCTATACAAATCTTCAACATTATGAAA
This sequence comes from Allium cepa, assembly GCA_030765085.1. Classification (NCBI taxonomy): domain Eukaryota; kingdom Viridiplantae; phylum Streptophyta; class Magnoliopsida; order Asparagales; family Amaryllidaceae; genus Allium; species Allium cepa. Next base: position 214,317,662 of record CM060934.1, read on the forward strand.
GCGATTAGCATGTCTCGGAAGCATGATCATTAAACAATCTCGTTTCCGTCTCTACTTAGCTCTGATTTGGCTTTGATTTAGCTTCGATCTGACTCTACCAGCTCTGATACCAAACTGGCGCAGCGGTGACACTAATTGATGCAGCGGATCTAGATTTGATACCAAAGGACGCAGCTTATATTAGGATCTTCCTTACGAAATGATGATTTCGTGTCAAATAAACCGATAGAACGATAAATGCTCAATTCCGTTGATCGTGATGATACCAGAATCTAGCTATCTCCAACCCGTTGATCTTGCAAGATACCGTGTTGAAAGATCTACAATTCGATCGTTGATCACTCGAAAGTGATACCGAGAATAGGCTTCAACTTCGTTGATTCGCGCACGAATAACCCGAAGATGGAAAGTAGAAGGAGATCACACTCAACTTCAACAGTGGTGGCCAAAGCGCATACACAAACTTTATTTCAAAATCAACTCCCTTTTACAATTGACAACACACCCCTATTTATAGAGAATTACACACACACAGCAGCGACTCAGTACAGACGGCTCACGACTTAACACTTTCGACCTAACATTACTCGACTTAACGACATATGACATACGACTCAACGACATACGAGTTACAACATCACTTGACTTAACAACAGTGCGACATAACAACAGACGACTTAAGAAAATAACAACAATAAGACATAAAAAGTTACAACACATGCGACTTAAGAAGATAAGCGACTTATGCGACATAAGAACTATCAGCTTCAGCAGCGACTTAAGAATTGCGGCATTCAGGAACGACTTAAGGCCATGCGGCATAAGAAAGCGACCTAAGGAACTGAGCGACTTATAGAACTGAGCGACTTATAGAGATGCGGCTTGATTTAGCGACATAAGATGGTTGGCTTAACTCGCTGGCGACATAAGATTGGCGCGCTGCATCATCCTCCCCTCGTGTCTCGCTATGTCGTAACTCGCTAGGTCGTTGGCGACTCAAGGCAGGCGACTTAAGGCATAACTCATGGTGCGTTGCATCATATATATATATATATATATATATATATATGCGATAGTGAAATAAGAATTGTATACATGAATTTCAACAGTTTATATATTAGTTTATGTATATAAAGGTTATATATAGTTTTGTTAGTGATGATTATATGAATGTCAAGCTGTGATTTTGGTTTATACAGTTATGAATTATAAAGTTATAAAGTTTATATAGTTTATATAAAGTCTGTTATATGAGTTGATTATATACTAGTCTGTTTTGTTTCAAAGGTTATATTATACAAGTGTTATCTATATATATTATTATATAAACGTATACTTGATATGTTGTATAGTATATAAATTTTAATAATGTAAGTTTTATTAACTGTATATGATTATATAGGTGAAGAAAAATATATAATATGTTATATAAGCTTATACCCAGAACATGCCTGTTAAGCTCTGATTTAAAAGTATATAATGTATATATATAAAGTATATTTCATTTTTGGTTCTATACGTATGTTATAAAGGAAGTACATGTATATATATCTTGTAGTTTTTCCTATTACATGTTATGTATAAACTGCTGTTTACATGCATAGGTCTGCAGAAAAGTAATATATATGTTTTGCCTGCCTTGGCCTTTTGCCACACTCGTCTTCTAAATAGCAGTAGCTTTCTCCTAAGAATATATATAAAGTTTATAAGCTACGTATTTAAATTTTACCTATTTTGTCTGAAGCCTGCATATATTATTAAATGTAAGTTTGTGTACATGTGTATAGATATTAGTTTTATATAGGTGAATTTGGTTTTCAATTATATATATATTTTGTATGTTTATATATATTTATAATAAAAAAATATGGGTTGTTTATATGAGCAGTGTGTGTTGTTTTATAATTAATATTGATTTAAATATAATATATACATGTTATATAGGGTACTTTATAATATGTTCTGATGCTATATTATTTTTTTTTGTGATGCTTATGTCCGCTTATATCTGAATTATATAAATGTTTGATTTTATGTACATGAACTTATATAAGTCATATTATATATATATATCATAAATTACATATGGTCTATATATATAGATTTTTGAAATATATGTAGATAATATACATTAGTTTCAGTTTATACCGGGCTGATTTGACTCGTTTTCATTGATTTCGATTTATCAGCTTGTCTATCGAATTCGTGCCCATCTTGCTTTGCTTTGGAATTCATGATTGGATTCGTAACTTGTTTCATTTGTCAAAACACTCTAGCCTGGAAAGGTGAGCAATCACTCACGATTAACATTCTTATATTTATTAAATTTGATTTCAACTAAAACGATAGTTGAAATCTGCTGCTGTTAGTTATTTAAATTGCTATATATATGCTATTATCTGTATCAGTTAACCTTTGACATCTGACACCATTATCTGTTATTTATATTGATGATATATGCCTATTATATTATTATCATATCTGTTCTCACTCTACAAGTTCCTTGTTAGTATAGAATTCCTTATGGGTTGAAATGATACATACCCGAACGATTTTGTAGAATAGGAGAAAATCAATATGGGTTGAAATGATAAACCTAAGTGATTTTTGTTGAACTGAATTTGGGATTGCGGGTTCAAAAGATATATACCCGTAAATATTTAAATTGCGGATTGAAATGATAAATATCTGTATCACTTGACCATAGGATAGAAAATTTTATATAGACACCGTTGGTCTGTATTTTTTTTGAAAATGATTTCCAAGAGTTTTAAAACAGAATATATATGGTTTTATATAAAAAAATTGTTTTTAAATATTATATATCAAAATGTTATTTTATATATGATTAAATTCTTGATTTTCAGAAATTATATGTTTGAAATTTTAAAATTTTAAGTTAGCTTTGAAATTATAAATTTTAAGAATTTACTTATAATTTTACTATTCTAAAATATGTATAAATTTGTTTTAATATAAAATAAGTTTAATAATAAGATTTAACTTAATAAAATTTGATTTAATTAATAGATAAAGTGTTTATGTATTTATTTAAGACTTTATTTTAAAGCAATAGATTTTTATGAAATTTTTTAATAAATTAAGGTTGGAAAGTGAATTAGAAATTGGTTTGAAATTGTATTTATTTAAAAATTATATCTAAATAAATTTGATTTGAAACTTATTTAATTTGAGATTTTAAAGATATGATTTTGTAACTTGATTTTGATTAAAAGTGATTTAAATGAATATTTGAAAATTTACATAAATTGAAATGGGGTATTTAGTTTATTTAAATTTGTCATTTGAAGTTTTATTTAAATATTATTGAAATGATTAAGTAAATATTTCAAAACTAAATAATAGTAAAGTGAATTTGATATATATAATTATCAAATTTAGTTTTGAAATTGTGGAATACTTAGAGCTTTGAAATATATTGAAATTGAAATGGTTTATTTTATGGTTCAAATCTGTATTTGAAATCGATATAATTTGAAATGTTTATTTAAAAACTGAATTGAATTTAAATTGATGATTTGATATTGGATTAAATTGAATTTTGGCATTTGAGTTTACTTATATCAATTTGTGAAATTTGAGAAACGTATTATTTTTATATAAAGTATTTTTAAATATATTTAAAACTATTTATATATTTTACTTTATAAATTACTTTAATACAAATTATTTGAAGATAAATCATTTTAATATAAACTTTTTTTAATATATACTATTTTAATATTCCAATTATTTATTTTATATAAACTATTTTAATATACTAACTATTTTATTATAATCTATTTTGATTTATAATTATTTTATATAAACTATTTTATTTTATAAACTATTTTATTATATATACTATTATTAATATCTAAACTACTTAAAGGAAAGTGTTATGATTTCCAAAGTGTTATGATTTCCAAAGTGTTATAATTTCAAGTGTTTTGGTTTCGAAAGTGTTATAACTTTGAAAGTGTTATGATTTTGGAAATGGATATATTTGGAGGGAAAAATGATATCGTATTGATATGGTTAGGAAATGGAAATGATATTATTGGTTGAAGTATAAACTATTTTGAAATGACCACAGTGTTATAATAACGTTTGGTTGTTAAAGAGACCATAGTGTCATAAATATTCATATCACTAAGGCGTAAATGAATATAGCACATAAAAGTGTACACCAAAGTAGTGGTCATATAAGATCCACTACATCACAAAATAATAAACACAAGTGCTAGAAAAAAGAATATGTATACATCAAGGAGTCTCTATCTCGAATGTATAAAAGCATACTAAGTTAAGTAGTTTGCCAAAAGTCAAAAGCAAGTCCCAACTAAGAAGTCAAGTGGAAGCATCTGTAACACCTTAGTCTGACCCGAGTATTATTTTAGAAGAGAAATAATATATGGATCAGTCTAGCTATAAATATCATATAAGATAAGATAGGATATGAGATATGAAAAAAATGTATGATAACAATAAGGTCATATTGTGACAAGTATATAGTTTATAACAACGAAAATCATGCAATATCTCAAATCTACTCAAACGCCAAAAAGAATGTCATATTCTTTAACTTATTCACCAAACCACAAATGTGGATAAAGCTTACCAATGTAAATCACGAAAATTGGTGAAACATAAATTCTAGAAATCATCAATTAGAAATCCAAAAATCACAAAGGGGGAGGCCTATCACAAACAGGAGCATGAAAACTCACCAACATGTGTATCACAAATGAGTCGCTATCCCATGAATCGAACATCGACACACCTAAAAAGATACGCCCCATGCATAGTCGAACATCGACGCACCTAAAAAGATACGCCCCATGCATAGTCGAACTTCGAGGCACCTAAAAAGATACGCCCCATGTATAGTCGAACATTGACGCACCTAAAAAGATACGCCCCATGCCTAGTCGAATATCGACGCACCTAAAAAGATACATCCCATGCCTAGTCGAACATCGATGCACCTAAAAAGATACACCCCATGCCTAGTCGAACATTGACGAACATCGATGCACCTAAAAAGATATGCCCCATGCAGCGGCTTATCGAGCCGATTGCTCCACGAACGGTCCAAAGACCACGCTAGCCCATAAAAATGAGCTGAAGCTCTATAGAACGGGGTACGGTCCCCCACGCGGACAAAGGGACATCGCATATCGCTAGTCTAAACCACAAAATGATCACCATTGATCAAATAAAAGTGTAAATTACACTAAGCTAGTAAATAAATGAGTTTAGCTTCATGTCCCATAACTACTGGCTTAACTTAAATATCTACGAACATCTGGATTTTTCAACCAGACGTCTGGATTTTCCTACTGAGCAAAAATCAACCTAGCCCAAAAAGGGCAAAAATTGAAACATGAAGCGATCGAACAAGTGATGGATGTTAGGGACTTATGCCAATCGACAACCCAGCCCTATAGGCTCTTCTATACACCATCAAAATATATCCAAACATCCAAGATAGGATCTTTAAAGATTTTGACTTCAAAATACCAAAATTTGAAAATTCACCAAATCAATTCAAATCAAAAGCAAATGAACATGAATAGATGTTAGGAATTCATACCTACAAATGAAAGCTATAGACATAGATGTGTGTTCAAGAACTCACCTTTAAAACTCAAAGAAAACGAATGAGAAGCTTTAAAACAAAGCAAGACCAATTCCTCTTCAATACACCTCTCTTCAATCTAAGCTTCTCTTTGATTTTAAAGCTTGAATCTTGAATTTCGTAGTAATCTAGGGTTTAGGAATTTTAATTTTCCTTTCTTTCCCCCATTTTCCTTTAGCTTGAGTGTTAGGAAATAACAAAATGAATGAAGAGGAGTTGGAGGAGGAGTCAGGGTATTAGATGAGTTAGTGGGCTGAAACCCAAAACAAAAGCCCAATAGAAAATAGAAAAATTCTACTCAACTCCAAACATATCGATGTTTATACTAAAAAAGGTCAGAAATGTTGTTTTGAACTCAATATAAGTTGTCTCGAGTACGGATTTGACCGTTTAAAAAAAGTCGCGTTTTGGACTTTAATCCGATTAACGATGCTATATTTAAATAAAGCATTTAAATATACAATCATAAAATATGTGATTTGTTACACACTCCCCTTCTTCAAAAAATTGCACCCTCGAAATACTTAAGAAGAAAATAAAGAGTAACAACCACACTAAGGCGTAACAATACAAAAGAAAATTTTAAAGCGAGAAGTTCACCTTAAAGAGCTCGAGAGAGTAATTCCGGATGTGTTCGCTCGATGAATTCTCTAGATTCCCAAGTGCAATCATTAGGATTTGAGGACCATTGAACTTTCACAAGTGAAACATCTTTATTTCGAAGAAGTTTAACCTCTAGCAAAGATATGAATAGGATGTTGCTCATAAGTCAAATTAGGTGAAACTTCAATTTCTTCAATAACACCGGACTCAAGAATAGAATCAGAATCCCTAGGGCATTTCCGTAGTTGAGAGACGTAGAATACGTCATGAATAGCAGAAAGTTGAGCCAGTAGTAAAAGGCGATAGTCCACGGAACCAATGCGTTCGGTGATGGGAAATGGACCAATATATCGAGGTGTTAATTTTCCCGGTCTACTGAAACACACAACACCCTTTATAGGTGAAACACGAATGAACACCAAATCTCCCATAAAATTCTAATTTCATTTTCCGGCTATCCGCATAGGATTTTTGTCTACTTTGAGCTTCTTTCATCCTATGCCGAATAAGGTCAATCTTTTTTGTGGAATCACGAATAAAATCTAGACCTAAAACCAGCTTCTCACCGGCCTCAAGCCAACAGGAAAGAGATTGGCATGGCCTTCTGTAGAGTGCCTCGAAAGGTGCAATACCAACACTAGATTGGAAGCTATTATTATTATAGGAAAACTCAACAGGAGAAATATGATCTTCCCAACTTCCACCATGAGCATCAATTTCAAAGTCTTTCGAACCATCAATATTTTTGTCCCTACAACTTTGGCTAGGATGAGCAAATTTGGGATCATGCTTTTGCACTTCAAGAATGCGGTCTAAAAGAGATGTATGAGCCTCAAGGCAACATAAAACAAGAGATGAACATGAATCAGATTCACGATCTCGAATCTCAGAAGTGGATAAAGTCTCGAGATCATTCCATTCAGACATTATTATGGAAATAACTGCTTGTTGCTTATGGCTAAGGGCATTGGCAACACGATTTCCCTTTCCAGGAGTATAAAGAATATCAATGTAACATCCCAAAATTCTTCAATTAAATTTAATAATATATTTTTAACTTTTAAAATTTAATTTGGAAAATTAATTGACAAATTCCAAACAAATAAAATGAATGATAAATGCTATATGGATAAAATTCCAAAAACAAAAAAAAATATTTTGAGGTTGAAATTTTTAAATAATAAATTGTATAATTTTTTTTATAAATAATAAATAATAAAAATCATTTAAATTTAAAATTATATACACATAGGTATATTTTATAGAATTGAATTTTTATATTGGAATTTAAAATTAAAATTGTTTAAAATATGTATGAATTTATAAATAGGTATAAAAGGATTTATTTTGAGTTTAAAATTTGAGATTTGAATTTGAATTCAAAATAAATGTTTCTAAAAATAATAGCATTTAAAAACATTCAAGAAGTAATGTATATAATGTGAATATTGGTTAAAACACAATTCTTTAACATTTTATATATTTAAACACATATGCAAAAGAATATATATAGGATGTATTTATTTATAAAATATATATATGAAAATAAAATAAAAATAAAATGAAAAGTAATAATATCCTTTTGACTTGAAGGAAAAAAAATATATAGATGTAAATACATATACATGAGAGATGGAGGAGGAAAATAAACAAGATCTTGTTTTCATCATTACTTTTTACAAATGGCATGAAATGTCTTTATTAAAAAAAATATTCAAATAAAAAATTAAAGAAACTTTTAAGTTTCCAAAATTTCGAAATTTTAAGCTTCAACTCTGATAGTACAGCAGCCATAAAGATTTGTAATCTTTAAACATCATCAGTCAAAAGAAAATCATCAAAATAGAAAAAGAAAAAAAAACTGCTCTTCTTCTTCAATTCAAGTTTGAAAATCTGAAACCATACAAACAAATTCAAGCTATAGCCTACAAAATTCCATCTTTCGGGTAGTTTTAAACTTTATTGTTTAATGAAATTATGATTCAAAAAATCAAATTTTAATATAAATAAATTTAACTACAGGATAATGATGCTGCAGGCTTTGGCTAGAAAGGAAAACAGTGCAGAAATTTTTAAACAAATTTAAGGCAAGTAAAAATTTTCTTTTTAAATTTTAATTTGAATCTGTTAAACATGAATGAGACAAGAATTTAACCATTGGATCCATCAATTATTTGCAGCAAAAGAATCAAAATCAAAAGCTAAAAAAATTGCAGTTTTTCAAGTTCCTGGAAAAAGAGAAAAAGATTCAACTGTAAGTAAATTTAAATTCTTGTTTGCTATAGATAGATTAAATAAACAAGAGCATGCAAAAGTGATTAAACAAAGTGTTATAATTACAAGTTGCAGATTTAAATTTCAAAATCAAGTAGGAAAAGACTCAGGCTTCATTTTCTGTTTTGGAAACTATCAAGAACTGTTGGAAAGAAAAGAAAAAAATAGGTGAGTAAATCTATTGCTTATTCAAATTTTTTTTCTGTGTTTGGATTCCTAAAGGAATATAAATGGTTTGCATGTGAATGAATTGTATGCTTATGCTTTGAATTTCCTTGAAAACTTTTGTTTTCCTGTTCCTGTCTTTTGTAATACTTAGTTACAGGGAAATTTGAATCCTCTCTCTTTCTTTTCTTTTGGGAAAAGAGAAAAATTTATGAATTGCAAATAGTTTAAAGGCTAGTTCAAAACTTACAACATGTTTTAGAAATGAATCAAAGCAAAACCTGTAGCTTTCTTTTTCTTTGGAAACTGTACAAATACTGTCATGTTTGATTTCCTGGTTTACAGAGTAAAACACATTCAAATCCAACGTCTTTTGCCCCACACTGATCCTAAAAAATGTCAGTAATCAAGTTAAAATTGTTGTTTAAACTTGTATTTCATCTCAGCAATGAATCAAAGCAAATGAATCATGTTATCTTCACTGGAAAATGCAGAACACAGTCACGACCCAAAATAGGCAAAAATTCGAACTTTATGAATTTGAATTCCAGTAATACCATTTGAATCGCCATTTAAAATGATGAATTTAGAAACAAAGATTCAAATTTTTTGTTAAGTTTTTGTTGAGATTTTTGAGATGATCAGAAAATCGCATTTTTGCCAAATTCCGGCAACCAAGGCGATCGTAGGCCTCGATGTAAAGACCCGATTCCTCGACTTTCGAAAATCGACAGTAATACGACCACTGTATCAAATGCCGCAAAATCGAATGCTGGAAAACTGAACTTTTAGGGTTTAAAAAGAAGAGGTAGAAGAAGTAAGAAAGAAGAAGCAACAGAAACAATATCAGAATCTCACATTCGCAGCAGAACAACATATAATAGATAAATGAATAATCTTTAAATCAAAAGAACTGTACATTTTATACATTACATCATCAGAGTCAATATACAACACAACAAAACTGGACAGTCATATAAACTTGCCCTTACAAGTGAATACACAATGGAAAAGATAATATCATATACAAGTGATACGTCTCGCCAGCCAGCTCGCCACCTGAGCACCAAAGCATCCTGAAATCCAGAATGACCTGATAACCTGACTCTAGCTGCCCATGTGGAAAATGATGGGCACCCAGAGTTTAGGAAGGGAACAATAAACTCCAGGTCAGTCATGGGACTAGTGTGAGAACTTAAAACAATTGTTTATCTTTAAAATAACAACAAAGGAAGTGAAAAAAAATATCCGCAATGCTTTTGGAAAATGAAACTACCATAAGGCCTCCCGCCACACACACAATGCAAACGCAGAATTGGAGGAGATTTCTCCTTATGATAGTCAAACATGCTTACTACGCAAAACAAATCATTTTTGATATTATTATTAGTGCATAGTGATGAAAACATTTCGAGAGTATAATATTAATCTTAGCCAGCATATGTACCATTATTGTATGCCTACTATAGCTACCATATTAGATGGCAGGTTCTACAACTAAAACCGTACAAGGCTCGTATTGTTTCTTTGGATTTCCAACAAATGGTCAGTCCAACGAACTTCCCATTGCCACATGGGTACGCCTCTGGAGGGACACCCCGAGAACCTAACCGGATCTCTGCCAACACAAGGCCGGGTTACCTCTGCAAAAGTAGGTAACTACTGAAACGAGTATGCCATCCCCCGGTTGTAAACAACCTTTATCTGAGGATCCTCAATACCAACAACCACAAAGTAATAAATTTGAAGCAACAACATAGTTTAAGTATCTGGGCTCCATACCATGATACCACCACTATCCAGAAGGAAATGAACATACCCTAAGGGGTGCTACCCCCTAAAACCTTGCTGCATTCTTCCTATTTCGACCATTCCGGGGTGTGAGGTCCGACGAAGTCTCGTCCACAAAGCTACGCTTTTCACAAAGCCATGCTTCGATAAACAAATGATCAGCAGCACTTCGTATGCCACATTACCAAATTGGGAATGGATCACTAGTAACCATCAACTACATAACCTCTGAGCTCGTACGTTTCAGAGAAGGGGGTTAAGCTAAGAGAATAAATTCTTCGCCACCAACAGAAATGTATTTGATAGAACCCAGCTTTATATCTCAAAATGTAACGTCGGACATACAACCATACAAGTCTGTTCCGGGATCGAACAGAACCGAAGGCACTTCAAAAGAAACCCTTGCAATCCGGATATTCACTAATCACGTCCGGACTTCCATCACAAAGGGTGATAAAATCTCTATACCGGAGATCAGCCATGCAGAGATATTCGACGGTAATCCTTCCGTTTTCAAAATATCTGGTCTTCAACACCGGTCTTCAAATGCAATCCATTTCGACATATCACTATTCGGAATGGGTTATACGACACAGAGGTCCTTTCCCGGCTAACCCGAATAATGAGCGCTTATTTTTAAAAATAAGTGTTGCATTCAAATTTCAAGCAAATCACAACAAATACCCATTTAAAGATAAATATTGATAGTCGGTTATTTAACTTTCCATAAATATGCACAACAATCACCAGATTCCAATTAATTTTTCCAAATTATTTATTTCCCAAAAATATCTTTACAAGATATATTTGTCCACATTTCAACCATTTGACAACAAATTTCAAATCACTTTTCACCTTCACAACTTTTGAAAACAAATTTCAACTCATTTTCCTTACGCAGAAACATTTCCAAATATTTATTCATTTTTCACTGGAAATCTACCGAGTTCAAATACTTTAAAATAATTTATAACACTTATACAAAATATATCGGGAAACACTTTGAAATAAAACTATTTTTCTTCAAACACTTTACTTAAAATATTAGTTATAAAAATATTATACCAATATTACATATAACTTAAGTCCAAACTAATTTTCAAAATAAAAATTTTTAGATAGAGTATAACTATTTAAATAACTATTTTCTAAAACAATTATTGATTAAATCTTAGAAAAAAATCATTTCTATATCAACTTAATGAATCTTTACTTAAAGGATTTAAAACAATTTAAGAAGTTAATTTCTCCAAAGTATCCTTTTCAAAGCCAATTCTAGAATTATATATATATGTATGTATGTATGTATATGTATATATTTTTCAAAGCTACTCAAAAAATTTATTCGGCTTTCCAGGGAGAATACTCTTTCGTTTCAAAATGGTCCATTTAAACTAATTAAATAAATCCTTATCGATTTATTTTAAATTTACATTTCAAATCCGTAAATTTATTTCCACACTTTAAAAATAAATCAATGTTTATTTTTAAAACAAATTTCCCTTCTCTTTATAAATTTCCATATGTCCACTGATATACGATTTTCAAATCAATTTCAAATATTCACTTTCAACAACAATTCAATTTTTTTCAATTTATTTCAAAAACAACCAAATCAAATTCCATATTGATTTTCCAAGAAATTAAACACCAAGTGAATTTCATTCAAGTCTCAAATTGAAATCAATTTCTACTAAAACCCAAATCAATTTTCAAATTGATTCCAAATTCTTTTCAAAACACCAAATAAATTTCCAAATGGATTTTCAAAAGATTTAAATTCAATCACCAAAAATCAATTCCCAAATGGATTTCAAATTTTATTTCCTTTTTAAAAAAAATCCTTTTAAAGAAAACAAATTCTTATATTTTTCAAACTCTTTAAAATCTGTATTTTGAATAAATTCTTCAACCTTTGAATAATATTACCCGAAATCCATTTATTAAAGCTTTTCCCATATTTTGAAATTTTATTCAATAAGATTAAAAATAAAACTTTATTATTTTAGAATTCCTTCTTTTAAATTTATCCAATTCTCAAAAATAAATTTTAAATATTAACTTTCAACCTGAATTTTCGAAAATCAAATTTTTATTTATTTCCGGTATCTAACGATAGCAAAATATATTCGGCTAAATTTAGCTGTCAACGATTTCAATCACAAAGATAATCACACAGAGATTAAAAAAATCAACTCACAACATTGAAACAAATTCAATCATTTGAGGAATACAGTTGATCCCTCCAACTTGTTTCCCTGCATCCATAGATGTTAGCACAATACCAATCCCGTTTCAAGACGGGATATCGCGGTATATGGGTTTATAAATATTATCCGCTATTATGCGGCGCAGTAGGGTCTCATCCGCTATATAATGCGGGAAATCAACTCCAAGTACATATATAATACCAATTCCACTTCGAGGTGGAATATCATGGTATATGGGTTTAATATAATAACCTCCGCTTCATATACGCGTATAGGGTCTATTTCAATACAACCAATAACAATCATCATTCAATCACACAATCAAGCAATTTTAAATTTAACTATTTAAAATTTAAATCGAAATACAATTCGATTGAGTGAGAAGTTCTCACCCTTTTCCTTTAATGTGCAGTCCATTCTCATTCTCGACTAGTTTCTCCACTTTAAACCTTGTATAAACAATTTTTATACAATTTATTAATATTCGAAAAAATCGAATAACCAATTATCGTTTAATATTTTTAATTCAACTAATAATTTCAATTTTAACTAGTGATTTAGTTTTAACTGATAAATTTTCCTTTTAAAATATCCACACACTTATAAAAAATAGATTTCAACAAATTTTACTTATATAAAATCCCTCAATATTAAAAATTCCTTACTGTATATTTTTTCTTTGCTTTCTGTTTCCATTCCAACTGAAAATAAATTTAAACAAATTTTCTAACTTATAATTAAGTCGATATATAATCTTAATCACCATACTGTTGTAATTACCTCACTGCTCGATAAAGGCCTCGCGACAGCAAAACCATAGCCGATCCAATCGACCTTGCCACAACTACGCCCTACCGCATCAGATCGTCACCTCCCCCAACAACTATCGAACCACCTCGAATACGCACACAAACGACAAGTGACGAAACTACAGTGTCGATGCCCACCTTCACGCGTTCGATTTCGAAACGAACAAAAATCTACCGCGTTCGTAAATTCCCTAAAATCGACGACGACAAGTCATCGCTTGCATCCTCACACGCGCGAGCTCATGCGCCACTGACCCTAGCAAAACGAGCTGCTCTTCCGAGGAAAATCGAGCATCCATCGAGTTCAATTTGAACTTCCCTCGCCAAAGCTCGAAGTCACCATTCGTTTGGTCGAGCTCCTCGATTTCGATAAAATGAATTTGAGGGAAGAGTAATTAAAAGTAGCGGCCATGGCTGTTGATTTTTGAACGATAGGATTTGTTTTGAAAATTGATTTTAAACTCTCTCAGGCTTCGGCTGTTTATTTTTCTTCTGAAGCGGCTGTAAAAAATTTAACGAAAATAATGGTTCCCGTTGGTTTTAATAGAAGGAGAAAGGGAACATGATTCGATGTTTTCGTGCTTAAGGCAAATTGCTATAGTGCTTGGGAGATGACAGAAACGCAGCTGATGGGAAAAGAAACGGCTGATAGTGACCAGAGTATAAAAATATATATTTAAGTTAAATTCAAATCGTCTCGATAAACACAACACGAAATTTGGCATCCTATCGAGGCGTGTCGCTAGGCGTTCATAACATTATACCCCCATTCCGAACGCAATGGAAAAGGTTCCGAGTCCAAATTCGATCGTATGGAGAAGATAGCTTTTTAGACCAGTTATTAAATTAAATTTCGATAAAATTTTCAACGCGTTTGAAATTCGTACGACCACAGGACAACTTCGAATGCTACAGAAATTGAAATCTGATAATAATACAATATTACGGATCTAATGGAACTAGTTTCGTCGAATTCCGAGGCTGTGCCTCGGAAGGCTATTTTTAAATATCGATTTAAACAATATAAATTTCAACACTGAATAAATCATCTCCAAATTCAATTCTGAAGCTTCTATTATCTTCAGTATTATTAATATAAATTTTCTAAGCCTTTAAAATATTTTCAATCTGCTTAAAATGAAGATTCAAATTTTTACGCAGTTTCAATAATTAAATTCAATAATTTAATTACCAATTTCATAATTATATTTGAAATTCAATGTATCGACCCAGAATTTCTGTCAATTAATTTTTTTATATTTAATTGATTTTAAATATTAATAAGTGAAATTTATAAGTCGGATAATTTATTTTTTGAATATCTGGATTTAATTGGATAATTAAATCGATAATTTAATAATTGAAATTACAGAAATAATTGAACTCGGGTTTAATGTGATTAAAAAATGATTTATAAAGTTATAATAAATCATATTGGAGTTATAAAAATGTTATGGAACTTTTAAAATTGAATTGAAAGTAAATCTGTGAAAATTGAATATTTTAATATTTAATTGACGACTGAAAATAGTCATTTTTCAAACAGTCTCGGATTTCGACGAAACCTGCTTCATCGGATCCGTAATGTTTTATTTTTGTAAGGTTTCAAATTTCATGTCAATCGGATTTACCGTTTGTCCGGGGCAAGCTAAAACGCACAGAAATTTAGTTAACCGATTTAGTTTAAAATCGATCGTTTATTGCCATAACTCGCATAGATGATCGAATTGGCTCCCAAAACTTATTCCATTGTGTCCGGAACGCGGGTTAAACTCTAGAAACGCCGGTCACCGCGCGATATTTGGAGTTTGGAAATCCCGCATGAATAGTGTTTTTCGTCAATTTTCTATATAAGGACGTTATAATTCACTTTTGCAAAAGAAAAACAGAAACTAGGGTTTCAATGTTACAGCCGCCTTCTACAGTATCAATGGCCGAAATACATCCTCCTTTCTCATCGTTTTTCTTTCAATCCACATCTTATTTCAGAAATCTTCCAACAGCAAACTTGTTGAGGACGACGAGATGAACCAATCCAACGGCTATGATCAAGTATTACTTGATATATCGACGGCAAAGTAAGCTTGAACGTTCGTCGTTCGAACGTGTTTTTCTCGATGAACGTGGGACCGAGCTTGGTCGTACTCACGGTGATGGTAGGGGGTGGCGAGGGCTTTCAAATGATGGTGGTTGATCGGCCTGGAGTCGTTCGTATTTGTCGCGGCAATTAGGGTTTGGTGGCGGCGTTGGGTTCGAACGCGACCGGGGTATCGCGCGTGAGAGGAAGAAAAGGCGGAGGGCCGTGATCTGTGGTTTTGAAATGAACGGCTCTGATCTCTTCTAGGTTAAAATAAATAAATTAAATTGTAAATTATGTATATTAATTAGTGCAAACTTTGAAATGCGATAACTTTTTCACGAGATCGAAATTTGACGAGACAAGTTGCGTTGGTGCCGTATTGTCGAGCACTACGCAGTGAAGCTAGTTTGGAGTCGTTTGGAGTTAGTGTAAAATGCGCGTTTAATTTTATTCGAAATAAAACACTACAACTGATATCGGGAAACTCAAGGTGAGAACCTCTCACTCAATCGAAATTGTTCGATTTAAATTTTAAATAGTTAGGTTTAAAATTGCTTGAATTTGTGATTGGATGATAAATTGTTATCTATTGTGTTAAATAGACATTATACGCCGTATATTAAGCGGAGGTTATTTATTAAAAACATATACCGCGAATATTTCACCGTACGTTAAATTGGTATTATTTATGTGTTTGGAGTTGAATTTCCCGCATTATATAGCGGATGAGACCCTATTGCACCGTATAATAGCGGATAATATTTTATAAATCCCATATACCGCGATATTCCGTATTGGAACGGAATTGGTACTGTGCTAACATCTGTGGATGCAGGGAAACAGGTTGGAAGGATCCAACTGGATTCCTCACCCATATTGATTTATTACATATATTGTGATATATTCTGTTTTCATATGATATATGATGTTTAGACGCCGCGATTGTATATTTGGTGCTGTTGCATCAGTGGTTTTGGAGTTTTAAAAATGTTAAAGGAACGATTTCTAATTTATAAAGGGTTTTAAAGTGATTTTTGAAAGTATACGTTTTATTAAATTTTGAAATTGATTCATTTTAAATAAATAAACGTTATAATTTTAATATTATAAAAATTATTATTTTTGAGAAATCTAGTTGAAAATGTGATGTTCGAAATATGGAATTGATGTGTAACGTCCCACCTTTTCGCACGATTTAAACAGACACACTTGCCAATTAAATCCATACGGAAGGGCGGATTGTTATGGGGTAAATAAGAAAAAAGAGAAAGAATTAAAGGAAAACAGAATCTCACAGCGGAAGGATAAAATATAATAATAAAATATACAGTTTATAAATTTGTTTACAAAACATTCATATAATACATATCAGAGTTACACATACCAACAACAATGCAGCGGAACAGTGTGTAGTGCACTAGTATAAATAATAATAATATACATCTTCGTCTTCGTCCTCTAGAGCTAAATCTTCAAATCCTGAAACGCTCGGACTGACCCGAGCGAATTGAAAAGACAAAACACTCGAGTTAGAACTAAAAGATCTTATGTGAGTTAAATTAACAGAAATTAATATGAGTGCAGTAACTCAAGAGATGCTCGGGATTTACATCTCCTAAGGATCCGTTAAACTATTTACTACATAGTATATTGCGCTATTATAATAGTGTCTAATTGTAAAATAATCTTACTTTTAAATAGCGTTAAGGAGTGACCCAATATTCCCCTTAACACAATAATAGTCCCAGTAGTCCATCCAATATCATAGTCCCTCCTGATCGGGAAGCCACCAGAGGATACAACACGGGCTACGGGAGAAATCCAAACTCGTACAAGGCGCGATAGGGTAGGTGACACGGCACAACTAGGCAATGCCAGGGTAGATATACCAATTTCTATCCGAGCTGATGGAAACGCGTAGCCGCAGCTACCGCCCACCTCGAACAAACTCCCCTAAAAATCAAAGTAAAAGTGGCCACTGAATCAATCCAAAGTCAAAGTATAATATCGAAGAGGAGTGTCCGATCAGAGGAATGACCTCATTGGCCCGAGAATCGCTCCTGTTTTAGCCACCTTATGCCAACTCACGGGAGTTGGGTCCACGTATTTACCTTACAGGAAACGCCGCCACCAACCTATTTCATTCTGGAATCTCCACCGCGTACACGGTTGTTGAAGTGGTTTTCGGAGTTGGCAGAGAGTATGACAACTTCCGATCCCGGTCTCTTCAACAACCAACCGTTATAATAACACCGCGGTCATTTAAAATAATTTATACGTTAAACCAGAATAAAATATCCATTTTAAACCCATATAAGTATGATATCATTTCTTTTTAAACCCAAATCAATACGATATTATGTTATTTTCCAATATATATACTTTCCAAAATCATAGGGTTTTCAAAGTAAATATTTAGAGATCAAAACTCTTGAATATAAAAATTTCAAATTATACTACCTTGAAAATCATAACTTTGAAACAAGTTCCATCTCTTAAATGGTTAAATATTAAACTTCTTTAATAAAACAAAATAGCTTCTTTAGATTTCCCAAATCAATTTCAAATATCGATTTAAACTTCCAAATACCATTTTAATTATTATGGTTCAAATCTTTAAATATTTCACCTTTCAAAACAACTCATTTGACAAACCCATATATATCAAATTCAATTACTTATTATTTATACTTGAAATATTTATTTACGATTTCAATATAATTTAAGTAAAACAGGATAATCTTCCAATTTATTAAACTTGATATATTCATTTAAATCAACCTGATATTCATTTAAATCACTTTACACAAAATCAAGTTACAAAATCATCTCCCTTTAAAAATTCTAATTTTTATTAAATTTCAATTTAACTTAAAATTCATCTTCCAAATCTTATTCTCATTTGAGTCATTAAAACTCCAGAAATTTAAACTTTAAATAAAAGCTTAATCGTATTTGATCTTAAAAATCAAACTTTATTCTATACTTCAAATCAAATTTATACAAAGCTTAAAACCCGAAAATTTCTATATATATATAGCTTTTATTAAAAATCAAATCAAAACCCATACCCATATATATATGTAGCTTTGCAAAACCATAGAAAACATTTCAAAAACAATTTTATATATATACCGCGATGCCTGTATATAATTTTCTATCCTATGGTCAAGTGATACGGATATTTATCATTTCAATCCGTAATTTAAAAATAAAAAAATGCGGTTGTATATCATTTCAAACCGCAATCCCGAATGGTATGAAGATGAATAATAACTTGCAGTTTACATAAAATGGAACACATCATCCATTCACCCAATATCAATATCAACCAATTTATTTCAATCATCATCAATTCAAAAAAACATCAATATATGACATATACAATATAACAGGAAATAAAGGATAGTTATTAACTAACAGTTTATATTCAAAATAAATTTTATTAACTGTTTAACTATCAGTTTATATGCACAAAAATAATTTCTAACTGTAAATTTATATGCAATAAATAAAATAAATAAACAGTTAAATAAATGAAAATGCGAATTAACTGAGAAGATAAATAAAACATGCCAAACAATCATATATAAATTTCTACTCATATCTAAAAATCAATTTAACAAACATAAAATATTTTAGAACTTGTGAGTGGGTTAAAACACTCACCTTTTGAATTTAAATTGGATTTAAATCCAATTTAAACCAAAAATTTCGCAGTCTCCAAATTCATCCAAACCAGCGTCAACAGATCTGAAATTTCAATACGATCCTAAAAAAAATCTCGCGTGAATCGGACACCGTATGTGAAAATTACACAAGTTAAAATTAAAGAAATTGCATTGAAAATCAAATAAACTAAAATAAAGAATACCTCTCTTCGAGAACTATGACATATAAATTTTTCTGGAATTTTTAGAGGAGTTTGAATTTTTTTATTTATATTTTGGACTGTAATTGGATCTAGAATTTTGCAGCCATTGGAAAAGAAGAAGTTGAAGAAAAGAATACACGGAGAATTGAAGATAAATGGAGGCTAGGGTTTACACAGCCTATTTATAGACAAAGTGAAAAAGAATAGAATAGAATAGAATAGGTGGGCAAAAAGGATATTAATATTTATTGAATACGTTACGAATTAGTAAATAAATTAATTTCTCATATTCCAGTTTTAGTATTTAAAATTTTTATCCCTTAAAGATCCTCAACATTTACATTGATTTTAAACATATTTATAAATGTAAATTTAGATGCTTCATTTATAAGTTTCAATATAAATTCACAATTGCATTAAGATTTCAAATTCATAGATAATTTCAATCTTCAACTAAACTTCTAAATTACCGTAATAATTACCTTAGATTCTCAATGGATTTAACTATTGTAAATCGACTAAGTTTACATACTATAAAATTCACATTTCTATGTATATATAGTTTTGAATTCCATACTATACATATTTTATTAATATTTCGCAAATACATAAATTGGTATTGCACTGTTACTTAAATATATAGCCTATACCAATCACTAACTAAATGGGTTACCAAATTTTGGATTGGTTAATAATTATTAATTATTGCTTCATTTCTTAATTATACATTTGCATGGGTTATGCTTGTCTGATTACATTCCCATATTAATTAATGTTTCTAACAAACAATAACCTTTCCTTAGTCCCACCCTTTTTACCAAATATTTCCCCTGCAAATAATTCATTTTCCTATACATACTTTCATTTACACTTAAACTTATTATACCTCTTTATTTTTCTCAACCAATTACAATGGTTTAATAAATAAAAAATAAGATTTTGAGTTGATAGATTCATAAGTTCAAACATTTACCTTATTTTAAAATCTACTAAATTTTGAAATCATAACATAGACTCCAGATTCATTTATAAAATTCTCCACCTATAACCTACATATAACAATGAATGTTGCATTTGATTAAGATTCTAATTCAATAAATTTATCCACCATGTAAATTAAGGTTTAAACAATTAATTAATTTTCCTTTAATATATTCAATTTAGCAATCTATTAAACATGGTATTATATTTCACGTAAATGTACATTTAATTACATTTCTTACAATGTTTTTTCCAAATTAATCGAATGAGCTAAGCATATACCTCTTAATATCCACCCATCTTGACTTAATCCCAAATAACATACAAATTAAACTACGTTAAATTTTCAATTAACTCTATCATTACTTTTTATATTCCAAATAAATAAATTAATAATAGGTTAATTGGATTAGTTTTACAATTCAACTTTAACAAATTGCAATTTATGTCAGTTTGGATTACTTGGTAACTTTAGAATCTTTTAAACAACTTCCTACATTAATTTATTATAGAATAATTCAAAATTTACAATATTAACGTACAATTCCAATTTATGCAAAGATTAAAAACTTAAGTTTTCAAGGAATTTATTTATTTAGGTTTAAATCCCGTTATCCCCAAAAAAATTGTCATCTCATAGTTACAATCTACATTGGTTGGTATTTATTCCATTCATCTCTTTAGTTATAGCGTAAATTTCTCATTAATACACATTAAAGTCCATTTAATTTCAACTGCCTCCTAATTTCCATTTAATAAGTCTTAACACCCTATATTTTGACAACTCCTAACATGTTATTACTTCTCATATTAAATGTACCCTTTATTTAGTGTATTAACATTTATTTCAATTCAAATTTCATCAACCAAATTAAACATGTAACTTATAACTATTTCTTACAATTCAAGATATTGCACCCATTGTCATATTCTGAATGGAGTTAGCATTTAATCTCAAAATTTATCTAAATTTTACATTAAGACAATATTTAATTCCCCTTGATAATATTAAATCCCCAATGGAATCAATATATCCTACTTTACATACTTTACGTGTAAAACTCTTAAGTTTCCAATTTCACTTATTCCCCAAATCCAAATAATTACCTAACATAAATCTATGCTTATTTTATTTCACGTTCACCCTTCCGTTACTCTCAAATAAATTACCTAGTAACGTTCATGCTATGTCAGTTTCCTATTCTATTGCGATATTTTATTTATTCATTACTGCATAACTTCATTTATTTCATTCTTATTACTCTAATTAATCGTTAAAATAACGCTTATCAATACGCGTCAAATTATTTACAAATTAACAAGGTTTTGATAAATAGACCAATTAATTAGGTAATGCATACTAATATTTATTATACCCATAAATTAATACTTAACTACTTTAATACCTTACCTATATTTTCTATCTTCACATTCTATTCAGGTACAATACTTACACCAATTTATTTATTGAAAATTTATCCATTTTACAAACAAGGCTCAATTTACCATTTGTTCAATTATCGTTCATCTCAATATAAATTTATCACTCTTTATTTATTTCTACTAAATTTTTATTACAAAATTCTATTAAATAACTAAATTAAATTGTCTAAATTTTCGGGTCGTTACACTCTCCCCCACTCAAAAATTTTCGTCCCCGAAAAGGAAAAAGAAGGGAAAGAAGGATTTAGAAATCTATATATCTTATTCAAAACACTACCTTATAAACAATTAACTTACAACATTTGTTACTTTTCTTAAGATATACAAATTTACAACATTATCTTTTTTTTATACTTAAAATTTATTAAAGTTTGGAAAAACATTTCAAAATATTTCTAAGTAGTTCCAATCATTACAACAACCATCAATTTCAACAAACAGCATCCACAACCAAACAACCATTAATCCAACAAACAAATAGTTGTTCGGGTTCAAAACCTTTTAAATTGTATGGAATGAAGAATAAACTACTAGCGCATCCCATACTCAACAGTCTTAGATAAAACTAAGTAGATTATTCATTCACCCAAATCAACTTTCAAGGTATCCTTGCCTAAACAAGCATCAGCTAAACAACAAATCCAAACAACAATCAATTTTACTTATTTTCAACTTCATTCATATCTTTGTTGTTTGATTATCTTTTTATTTATATAGTGATTCATCATTTTAATTTACATTTACCCATTAAAGGTTTGCTTCATTTACTTCTTATATTACTTAAAATTTCTCCATTCCATTAAATAAGGTCATGCTAGTTTCCCCTTTTTTCTCTCGCTATAATTATTCATTTATTTATCATTGCATGTCCTTATTTAGTTACACTTTAATTACTTAAGTTTAAATCATCCAATAGTCATACTCCCTTAATTATATTTACTTGGTAGAATTTCAATTAATACTTAAGATTATAACATTAAATTCTCATTTAAAATAGCAAATTTATGGAATACTTCATTACCTACTATTTCTTGTACAAATTTCTATTACATTTCTTATTAACATTTCGACTTTTTATATTTGGTAAGTTATATGTGCTAAAGAAAATGCAATTGAACTTATACAAGTTTTTCTCATCTTTTAATTAAATTATAATGTTCCACAATCTTACTCTAGGCTTCATATGTTACAAATTTCAAGGTTTCTTTAATTTCCATTTATAATTTGGCATTAAATCTCTTACCTAAATTAGGGGTTTTAATTATTTACCCTTTATTTTACAACAATAATTTATTAATCGGAAATTTAAGAATTAAATACCGGGTTAGATTTCAAATTATTCTAACATATCCTTACTACATATATCTCTAATTATAGTGAAAACAATTCAAAATTTATATTTTTCCCAAAATTAACCTGCAGTAGGGCTACTACAGTGGCCTTCCCCCTTCGAAACTTGAAAATGAAAGTCGATGATGCGTGCACTCATCACCGAATTTATTTCCAAGCGACAGAGAGGAAAGTACAAAACTTGTTTTCTCCAAAATCTTCTTTAAAACAATTCTTACGAATCATATTGAAATATTTATATCAGAAAATACTTATGAATAATATTATTATATTCCAAAATTTATTCGAAAGAAATTTCAAAACCCCGGAACTTAAGTTCTAAATTTCCAAATTTCATTTGTCTTATTTTTCAATCTAATTTCTATTATTATTTATGTACTTTATTACCTAACAACCAATCTATTGCAGCCAAAAATATAGATATCATTTAAAAAAAATATTTTATATAGAAAATATAATAGGCAAAATTATTTCATTCACCTATATTAAAAACAGACATTATGTTGGTCAGTCCTATTTAGTGTTTAGAAATCCTTATTGATGTCATAGCGTCCCATGCACCAACCAGAATTTATAAATACAAAACGGAACAGATTAACACAATATCAAAATCTTTTTATAACACTAACAAATACGCTCTCTCATATATATATATATATATATATATACACACTCAGCGACTCTCATAGGGTATTATTACCCTATTAGCAAAGAGTCAAACCCCACAAAGCCAAAGTTTAACGCTAAACCAAAGCTCTGACACCAGATGTAACGTCCCGCCTTTTTGCATGATTTAAACAAACACACTTGCCAATTAAATCCATATGGAAGGGCAGATTGTTATGGGGTAAATAAGAAAAAAGAGAAAGAATTAAAGGAAAACAGAATCTCGCAGCGGAAGGATAAAATATAATAATAAAATATAAAGTTTATAAATTTGTTTACAAAACATTCATATAATACATATCAGAGTTACACATACCAACAACAATGCAGCGGAATAGTGTGTAGTATAAATAATAATAATATACATCTTCGTCTTCGTCCTCCAGAGCTAAATCTTCAAATCCTGAAACGCTCGGACTGACCCGAGCGAATTGAAAAGACAAAACACTCGAGTTAGAACTAAAAGATCTTATGTAAGTTAAATTAACAGAAATTAATATGAGTGCAGTAACTCAAGAGATGCTCGGGATGTATCTCCTAAGGATCCGTTAAACTATTTACTACATAGTATATTGCGCTATTATAATAGTGTCTAATTGTAAAATAAACTTACTTTTAAATAGCGTTAAGGAGTGACCCAATATTCCCCTTAACACAATAATAGTCCCAGTAGTCCATCCAATATCATAGCCCCTCCTGATCGGGAAGCCACCAGAGGATACCACACGGGCTACGGGAGAAATCCAAAATCGTATAAGGCGTGATAGGGTAGGTGACACGGCACAACTAGGCAATGCCAGGGTAGATATACCAATTGCTATCCGGGCTGATGGAAACGCGTAGCCGCAGCTACTGCCCACATCGAACAAACTCCCCCAAAAATCAAAGTAAAAGTGGCCACTGAATCAATCCAAAGTCAAAGTATAATATCGAAGAGGAGTGTCCGATCAGAGGAATGACCTCATTGGCCCGAGAATTGCTCCTGTTTTAGCCATCTTATGCCAACTCACGGGAGTTGGGTCCACGTATTTACCTTACAGGAAACGCCGCCACCAACCTACTTCATTCTGGAATCTCCACCGCGTACACGGTTGTTGAAGTGGTTTTCGGAGTTGGCAGAGAGTATGACAACTTCCGATCCCGGTCTCTTCAACAACTGTGACGACCCAGGATTTTGAACAATTTAAAATTTGAATGATTAATTGATTTTAAATATTTTAAAGGTTAATTTTAAACCTGAATTCAAGATATCAATATCTACTTGATAATTAAATCATTGAATTATATAGTTTAAATACTGAATTTAATAATTGAATTGGGTAAATTGTTGAATCTAAAATTCAAAGCCTGTTTAAAATAGTTCGAAGGCTCGTAAAATTTATAATGGTGTTACCGAAGATAATAGAAGGATTGGAATTTAATTTAAAGGCGATTTGTTCAATTTTGAAAATATATCGTTCAAATTGAATTTAAAAACAGCCTTCCGAGGCACAGTCTTGGAATTGGACGAAACCCGTTCCATTGGATCCGTAATAGTTAGTTATTACCGGATTTCAATTTTCATAACATTTGGATTTACCGTTTGCTCGTACGGTGAGAAACGCATTGAAATTTAAAAACCGATAATCCAATACAATTAAAATATACAATCGTACTTAAGAAGCCATTCCAATTTCAATTATACTTTTCCTTAGCTTCCCAAATACGCCTCTTCGTTGATAAAATAAAATAAGATGGGTAGATATTTTGGTTCTCTGTTCGTTCAAATCTATAAGGAACGGTGCTCCTTCATTTCGAAATCGAATGGCTCAAAAAAAAATGGCTATGCGCCCTCCCCTCTCTCGTTCTTCTCGTCCTCAACATTCAAAATAAAAGAAGAACTTAAATCAATCGCGATGCCTCGAAAGGGCACGAGCATGAGAGGGGCGACGCAGCTCTTAGAAGCGCTCGAGGCGATGTGAGTTGGAGGGGCAGTTCGCGAGTTAGGGTTTTGAGTTAAGGTCGCTATGTGACGAAGACGATGGGATGGGACTGCGACATGGAGCTCGATTTTTGGGGGCGCTGTAGATTATCGATCGCGACGTCGCGTGGTGGCGTTTGGGGTTCGCGAGGGCCGACAGTGGTTTGAAGGTGAAGGTGAATTGGATGCTCGCGATATATTTGATTTTGATTAAGCTCAGTGAAGGTGAACGGCGTGAAACTGAGTAACTCAGCATATAGGAAACCGGGTTGCAGCCTACATTGGGAAGTTTGGTGAGTTTTTATTTTTATTTTTACTTTTTACTTTATTTTGGTTCTGGATATTGTTTCTATCGTGAGAGATGGAGTAAGATTTATAGATTAGATTGGTTAAATTTTTGATTTGAAATGAGTTAATTAAGTTTATTAACTGACAATATTAAACAGCTAAAGTGATTTGTCAGAATAATAATAAGAATTTGTTTATGTATTGTTTGAAATTAATTTGGTTATGGCATATTATAGTAATTGTTGTTAAAAATAAAATGCAGGGGTTTTAAAATGTTCAAAGAAATTGTAAAGGTTAGATTTTGAAATCTGTAATCTATTTTATAAATATGTATGTAGTTCAAAGGAAATAAATATACATATATGTTTTCACTTATTAAAGAATTTATAAAAAAATAGAACTTATTCGTTTTAAATTTATTATTATTAGTCAAATGAAAATTTGTAAAAAAAAAGAACAGTTGATTGTTCGATTATGTAAAATATTAATAAATCGTATAACTGTTTATTCAAGGTTTGAAAACTTTGGAGAGACAAGCCGATATGGATAGGATTGCAAATAAAAGGAGCAAAGGTGAGTAAATCTCACTCTGTTGGATTTTATTTAAATTTTAAATGGTTAAATTTAAATATTTTGTTTAATGATTGGATTGATTGATGTGCACTGTGAGTTGGTGATGTGAATTCGGTTTGGTTGATTCTCGAGTTAATTGAGATTTGACTCGAAGTATTGGAGCTTTAAGTTGTTTTAAATTTAAATCATAAAGAAGGAAAGGGTTTCGAGTTAAGTTTAAATGAATTGTGATTCATTTAAAAAGTAGAGAAATTAAGAAGGATAAGTAATTAAACCAATAAATCAATGATTTAAATTAATTAATTCCATAATTGGGGATTGGAGTTAACTAATTAAGGTTTAAGTTAATTAATTATGTTTAATTAATTTAGAATAATCAATGGATGCTTTGATAGAAATTACTTAATGTCATCAATAAAATAGAATTACTTTGTGTAATTATAATTAATCAAGAGATTAGTTGAAATAACAAATTAAGGAGTAATTAATTTATTAATAGAGTAAATAAGAAATAGTTAATTTCAGGTTGTGGGTGATCGAGAATGATTAATATTGTGGTCGAATTAAAGTAAAGTATAATTGGAAATCATTAAATTATATAATTAATGAAGTAATTAAAGATTTAATTTGTTGAGATTAATTAATTCATAATAAGTGACTTATGAGAAGCCAATTAATATAAGTAATTAAAAATGAATGGAATTGATTATAGTTAATTAATTTGTGAAGGAATTAAAGATTACTCATTGGTTTGGTAAGAGTAATTAATATCGTGAAATCAATTAAAGATAATTACTTAAATGTTATTGAAAAGGAATAAATCCAGGGTGATTAATTAAGTTGAAAATGATGGTTGTCAAATTAATTGACTTGGAATTAATTAATGATGAATAAAGAAATCTAAGTGATGGAGGTTAGAAATTCAATTAGAATAAATTGAATTGAATTGGAAGTGATTAAAGTGCTTATGAATGATTGAATGGTAATGGATGTTTTGATTAAGTTGATATCTCTGATATGAAAGGTTGTGTGTTTCATTTGGATAACATGGGTAGGATAACTTGTGTTTCGAAGAGACTATGGTTGGGTATTGGGAAATACCCGAAAACCACTTCGGAATTAAAATAATAATAATAATTGATATATGAAATCAATAGACTGGAATGAAATGTTTTAAGTGAATTCGATTATTTTATCTAAGTTTGGTACTTAGAAAGTCATATGTGAAATAAGCATTGTCTATAACAAATTGTGGATTGGTTAAATTAATGAAAGTTACCCCGGGTTTATATAAGTTGTTTGTTTGGTACTACATGTTAGTTGGGTTAACTCACGCTGGTTTCCAGCCTGACCCGGGTGTTACTTTGGTGTAATGCTCGGGTCAGACCGAGTATTACAGATTTTCAGGTAGGTACGTTCTGGAGCTCAGGAGGCGAGTTGGATGGTGATAGCGTTTAAATTTTTCCGCTGTATATATTGTGTATCTGAGACATGATTTGTATATATATCCAGTATCTGTATATATATGTGAAACTCTGATGTAAATTAAAATGTAATCGACAGATATAGTATTCTTTTGTAAACTGTTATTATTTATTTATTATAGTTTATCCGCTGCGAATGTGAGTTGTTGATGTTTCTGTTCTTCTCTTCTTCTATCTCTTTCTTCTTTTTCATAACTATCTGAAATTTCGGGTTCGAAAATTTCGGGTCGTTACATTTGGTATCAGAGCTGAAAGGTTAAGCGAGAACCTTGGCTCTGGTGGGGATTACTCATTAAATAGGGTCTGAAGTACTCTAGAATGAGTTGAGTATATATATGTATGAGCGCGTACTTGTTATTTTCTTATATAAAAGTTTTAAATGGTTTTATATAAAAGTATATTTTGATATATAAAACAATATTTCCTTCTAATAAATATTAGGTGATTGGGTGTTAAATTATTGGAATTAAGTTAAGAAGGACTATAATACAACCAAATTAAAATTAAATTAATTAAAAATGAAATTCAAGAGTTAGAACTCAGAAATTAGAATTGTTTGAAACTTTAAATGAACAAAGTTAAATTTGGTTTAAAAAGGTTAAACCAATCTTTGAGAATATAGCTCGAATTATATAATTCGAGATGGTTTAAATTTGAAGTTGGAATTGAACTCATTCAAATTGAATCCGATTTGAATTAATTGGATTTGGGATGGAAGATGTATAGGTTCAAAAATTTAATGGAAGATTTGAATTGGATTGAATTGAAATGATTGAAATTGAAGTGGGTTCAATTGAATGGATGCTAGTCCAAAGTAATTAGAATAACTTTGGAATTGTAATTAAAG
The DNA here is from genome assembly GCA_030765085.1 of Allium cepa. Taxonomy (NCBI): domain Eukaryota; kingdom Viridiplantae; phylum Streptophyta; class Magnoliopsida; order Asparagales; family Amaryllidaceae; genus Allium; species Allium cepa. Next base: position 214,346,701 of record CM060934.1, read on the forward strand.
TGGAATTGGTTTAAAATCAAAAAGGAATTTGAAATATAAATTGTAAATGAAATTATAAGATGAAATAAACTTCATAAATAAATGAGATTATAATTTGTGATAGAATTTCTGGAAAATATTTGAAATAGAGTAAGATGAAAATTCCAGAGTAATGTTTAAATATGAATTTGATGGATTGGGAGTTTGGAATTTTGGGAAAAATTAAAATTCCTTTGGGTTTGAAAGTGGTTTCCAAGAATTTTGAAGAAAGAATAGTATTATTTCAAACATATTGGAAGTGTTTTAGAGAGATAAAGGCATTAAACTCTTTCGGTCACTGGAAAATAACGTCAGTGATGACTGCAGCATCATCGATGTTCGTTTTCGAGTTTCTAGAAGAGAAATTTTGCTACCAAATTGTTTTAAATTGGAATTGTTTGTGAATTGGGTTTGGTTTTGAAATTCAAAAAGGGATAATTGAATTTGCCAAAGAATTTTGGACATAGTTGAATTCTAAGGTGATATTGAAATTTTGGAAATTTGTTTAAACTCTAAAACCTTGATTAAATGTTTATGGAATAATAAAAATATATTGACTAAATGAAATGTATAATTTCGAGTTAAAAGCAGAATGTGAATGTAATTGATTATAAATAGAAGTTATAAATTTGAAACTAAAATTAAAGCTGTACAAGTTTAAAGATCAAATGGAATTTGATTTAAATTTGGAAAGAAATTGAGAATTTATTCAATTTGGATTGAGAATGAATCAAGTCCAATGGAAATTAGAGTAAAATTAAATTTGGATTGGGTCAATTTAAATGGAGTGGAAATTTAAATTGAATTGTTTGGGGAAGTGAACAGTTTTGACTCTGGGCTATTTTCAATATAAATTGTCTTAATATAAACGTATTGTTTCTAAGCTATTAAATATATACAACCTTTCTTTCTTAAAGCCAAATTATTTTATACTTGTTTTACAATTATTTTGGAACTATTCAACCATTTTTCAACTGTTTTCTAAATTTATTACTATATTTCAACTATGTTACAAATTAATTACTAATTTACAACTATTTTGCAACTATTAAGATTTCTATAACTATTTAATTATTTTCCAACTATTTTATAATTAGTTAACTATTTTACAATTATTTTCAAACTAATAATCATTTTTCAACTACTTACCTATTTTTAAAATTTTCAAGCTATTTTTCTAAATTGATCGGAGTTCAAACTGTTATTAATTAATGTACCCAACTTATATAAGGATAGGAGTAATAATCCAAATGGGGATTAATGTAAAGGTGAATAAGGAATGTGAAATGGTTCTTTTGAACTAAAAGAATATTTTGAGAAATATGAAATGAATAAAGATGGAAATTGGATATTTCTATGGTTTTTGAAAATGTTTGGAGTATAAAAGGTGTTTTATACAAGAAAGTAAGGATCCAAAGTTTTAAAAATTTATATATATCTGAATATATATAAAGGATCTTATGAGGATTTTGGGAAAGGCTTTTGATTTTTGGGAAAAATCAATATTGAGTTTTGGAAAGCCTATTTTAAGAATTATCGATTTTTGGATAATCGATTTTGTGTAAAGGAGCTTTGTATGATTTGAGGATACTATATGTATAGTATAAAGTGTTTTGATGATTGCTCTGGGGAAAAAGGCGCTCCCTTGAAATGAACTTCTCAGGAGTGCCACCGGGTGGTGCTGCCTTGAGCCCAGGGGGGGTTCTAAAGTTGATCCTGTGAGGAGTCCGGACAAAACTAGTTCCTGAGGATTATTGGGTAGCGTAAGTCGATGGCGTTGATGCCTACAGAGGCATTTGGGTTATGCTGTGACGACAGTGTAACTCGATGTCGCTGCGATCTACTGTGGGGACCATAGCGAAATCGTGTGGAGGATGAGTGTCAACGGTCTACACTTGATTTTGCCGGGAAGGCAACGCAACATCGGTAGACTGCGATCTATGGTCAAGTGGAGTGGAGAAGTTTCATTTTTAGCAGCGAAATTCGATGGCGCTGATGCCTACAGTTATATGGGTTTTTGCTGTGATAGCTACGTAACCCCAGTTGTAGTTGTGATCTGTCGTGGGTTCCATGGTGTAATCGTGGGGCGCGGAGGCCTACAGTTATCTGTGGATTTTGTCGGGATGGCAACGTAATCATCGGGTTAACTGCGACCATGGATGGGAATGATGATTTTCAGAGCATTATCACCAAATATATTTTCTCTATTTTCAAAAACTATTTTCTGTATTTTCAATAAAATTATTTTCCAAGTATTTTCACTGGGTGTTGAAAACGGGTTTACCAAGTACTTATAGATTTTCAGTCCTACGCCTGATCAACGTATGACTGAATTTCTGTGAGAACAAGGATGGACTAGTTGAGGCATCGAGTTATAAAAGTATTTTTATTAAAAACTATTTTAATAGTAATATCTGAATTTAAAAGCATTCCTAAAAATTTCAATATTAATATGTTGAAATTTTTGGAGATTAAAAGGGAAAATCCAAACTGGAATTATAAAATAAAATTTGAACTCGGGAAATTTAATAAAGTGATTCTGTAATAAAATTGAATCTTGTTATAGAATTGGAATAAGCTAGTTGGCTAAATAATTATATTAAATAATAACATTTAACTTGGATAAATGAATAAATTGCAAGTTAATAATGGAGTTTAGAAATGAATTCGAATTATAAATAGAATTCGACTTGGATTTGATAATGAATTAAATAAGAAGAGATGTTGTAAAATAAAAATAGAGTTGGATTGAAAATGTGATGGTTTGAATTATAAATAAAATTCAAAGGTGATTTGAAAAATATTTAATGAAATTTGCAAGTAAATTAGATATAAGAGAAGTGTCGTCATATGGAATTTATTTATAATAGACATGGTTTAATTGCAATAAAATCCAAGTGAATAGAAAAGATTGAGAATGGCCATGTATTAATAAAATAAATTCGAAAATGAATTAAGTAAGCAAATTAAAATTTTAAAACGGGTTAATTGAGTTGAATGATAAATGGATGAAGTCTGATTGATCAGACTGAACTTAAATTTGGTGATATATTAATTTGAAGTATAAATGAGTTCAGTATGTGGTTGTATATTATTTTGATAAATTGAGAAGATGAATTAAAATTAAAAATTTAAAATGGATAGGCCTACTGAATTTAATGGAAGTTGGTTAAATGAGAATCAAATAGAAGTAGACTTAAGTTTGATGTTGGAATAAATTAAGTAAATTCACTTGAGTTTAAAATTTATGGAAGTTTGGCTTCGGATAAGAGTGAAAGCCAATCCAATAAAACTTGGATTGAATTAATTTGGGAAATGGTTATGAATTTATAAGTATTGGATGTGCTAAGTTTAATAAATTGTTTTGAAGGAAGCAATTGCGGAAATGAAATGAAATGCAATGAATGGTTCGTAAATAATTTAGAAAAGAAATGGAGTTAAATGCAGAATGAGTTGAAATTAATTTAAAATAGTTTTAATCTAACAATTATTGTCGTTTGGCGTAAATAAAAGTAATTAAAATACTATGAGTTCATAGAGATTAAATAAAATTGATTCTGAATCATTTGAAGTGAATATGAGCTTGTTTGGATTATAAATCAATGGAATGTCAGAAATTGAATTGTGAACCATTAAAACTTAAATGAAACGACATATGAATTGGTTGGAAGTAATTGGAATTAGCTTTAAATTATATAAATCGCTTATGTTAAGCGTTTGGTGTTTGTTGTTTTCGTAATGCTTGTTGTTTATGTAATTCTTGTGTTTAGCTATTGAAAGTAAGTGTTAGGTTAATAAATTTTTATATATGGCACTTACGTATTTAAATTGAGTAAGTACAGGTACAGGGAAGCCGTTTGGCTAGATTTGGGGTATGCTAATTGCAAAATAAATAAGCTGCTTGCTTAAAATACTAAATAAGGTACGCCTACGCAATAAAAATAGGAAATATGAACTGTTTTTGCTTTTTCCGACCGGGTGGGTCGATGTATATATATTTATATCTCTTGTCAAATTGCAAAAGCTCCTCCGTACAAAGGAGACTCTGCCAAAATTTTCTGAAAATTTTGGGAGTTAGAAATTTTTTTGAAAATTTTGATTAACGACAAAACAATTTCAAATTGGAATTTAAGCAAACTAGTAAATGAAATTAACATGAATCAGTTTAAAAGAAAGATATAACTCAATATTAGAAATCGAAAATAAATTGAATTCAAATGTAACGGGGAAAACTAATTTGAATAGAAATGGATATGAAAACTTCTGTAAGGAAAAGTGTGTAAAGATTTGGAAGGGCTATGATTGGATATTATTGCTAAGTAGGTTATGCAGGTATTAAGGGAAAGGAAATTGGACTTGGTTCCAATAGGTAAATGTGAATTGCCCGACAAAAAGGTATGTATTTTAATTTCTGTATGGAATTGGATTGGGTTTTTGATGTAGCCACTTGGCTTTGGTTTTCTTTTGGAATTTGGGAGCCCGTAGAGGCCTTTTGTAGTTGTACCGAGGTAGCCGCGCAAAGGAGACACTGGCAAAATTTCTCGGAAATTTAGGTAGTTAGAAAAATTTTGAGAAAATTTTGATAATTTCAAAATTTGGTTTTAAATTGAAATTTGAATATTTGAGGAAAAGAGTATTGTTAAGAAATTGTGGAAGAGTTTGGAAAGTTAGTACCAACTGATAGTGGGTCTTTAATAAAAGATAGTTGGTAGGATGTTGAATTCGGAATTTTGGGAAAGGTAAACAGGTTTGGAATCATTCTTCCTAACTAATAATTTCGGTGACGAAATTCTTTTAAGGGTGGAGGAGTGTGACGACCCAGGATTTTGAACAATTTAAAATTTGAATGATTAATTGATTTTAAATATTTTAAAGGTTAATTTTAAACCTGAATTCAAGATATCAATATCTACTTGATAATTAAATCATTGAATTATATAGTTTAAATACTGAATTTAATAATTGAATTGGGTAAATTGTTGAATCTGAAATTCGAAGCCTGTTTAAAATAGTTCGAAGGCTCGTAAAATTTATAATGGTGTTACCGAACATAATAGAAGGATTGGAATTTAATTTAAAGGCGATTTGTTCAATTTTGAAAATATATCGTTCAAATTGAATTTAAAAACAACCTTCCGAGGCACAGTCTTGGAATTGGACGAAACCCATTCCATTGGATCCGTAATAGTTAGTTATTATCGGATTTCAATTTTCATAACATTTGGATTTACCGTTTGCTTGTACGGTGAGAAACGCATTGAAATTTAAAAACCGATAATACAATACAATTAAAATATACAATCGTACTTAAGAAGCCATTCCAATTTCAATTATACTTTTCCTTAGCTTCCCAAATACGCCTCTTCGTTGATAAAATAAAATAAGATGGGTAGATATTTTGGTTCTCTGTTTGTTCAAATCTATAAGGAACGGTGCTCCTTCATTTCGAAATCGAATGGCTTAAAAAAAAAATGGCTATGCGCCCTCCCCTCTCTCGTTCTTCTCGTCCTCAACATTCAAAATAAAAGAAGAACTTAAATCAATCGCGATGCATCGAAAGGGCACGACCATGAGAGGGGGGACGCAACTCTTAGAAGCGCTCGAGGCGATGTGAGTTGGAGGGGCAGTTCGCGAGTTAGGGTTTTGAGTTAAGGTCGCTATGTGACGAAGACGATGGGATGGGACTGCGACGTGGAGCTCGATTTTTGGGGGCGCTGTAGATTATCGATCGCGACGTCGCGTGGTGGCGTTTGGGATTCGCGAGGGCCGACAGTGGTTTGAAGGTGAAGGTGAATTGGATGCTCGCGATATATTTGATTTTGATTAAGCTCAGTGAAGGTGAACGGCGTGAAACTGAGTAACTCAGCATATAGGAAACCGGGTTGCAGCGTACTTTGGGAAGTTTGGTGAGTTTTTATTTTTATTTTTATTTTTTATTTTATTTTGGTTCTGGATATTGTTTCTATCGTGAGAGATAGACTGGTTAAATTTTTAATTTGAAATGAGTTAATTAAGTTTATTAACTGACAATATTAAACAGCTAAAGTGATTTGTCAGAATAATAATAAGAATTTGTTTATGTATTGTTTGAAATTAATTTGGTTATGGCATATTACAGTAATAGTTGTTAAAAATAAAATGCAGGGGTTTTAAAATGTTCAAAGAAATTGTAAAGGTTAGATTTTGAAATCTGTAATCTATTTTATAAATATGTATGTAGTTCAAAGGGAATAAATATACATATATGTTTTCACTTATTAAAGAATTTATAAAAAAAAAGAACTTATTCGTTTTAAATTTATTATTATTAGTCAAATGAAAAATTGTAAAAAAAAAAGAACAGTTGATTGTTCGATAATGTAAAATATTAATAAATCGTATAACTGTTTATTCAAGGTTTGAAAACTTTGGAGAGACAAGCCGATATGGATAGGATTGCAAATAAAAGGAGCAAAGGTGAGTAAATCTCACTCTGTTGGATTTTATTTAAATTTTAAATGGTTAAATTTAAATATTTTGTTTAATGATTGGATTGATTGATGTGCACTGTGAATTGGTGATGTGAATTCGGTTTGGTTGATTCTCGAGTTAATTGAGATTTGACTCGAAGTATTGGAGCTTTAAGTTGTTTTAAATTTAAATCATAAATAAGGAAAGGGTTTCGAGTTAAGTTTAAATGAATTGTGATTCATTTAAAAAGTAGAGAAATTAAGAAGGATAAGTAATTAAACCAATAAATCAATGATTTAAATTAATTAATTCCATAATTGGGGATTGGAGTTAACTAATTAAGGTTTAAGTTAATTAATTATGTTTAATTAATTTAGAATAATCAATGGATGCTTTGATAGAAATTACTTAATGTCATCAATAAAATAGAATTACTTTGTGTAATTATAAATTAATCAAGAGATTAGTTGAAATAACAAATTAAGGAGTAATTAATTTATTAATAGAGTAAATAAGAAATAGTTAATTTCAGGTTGTGGGTGATCGAGAATGATTAATATTGTGGTCGAATTAAAGTAAAGTATAATTGGAAATCATTAAATTATATAATTAATGAAGTAATTAAAGATTTAATTAGTTGAGATTAATTAATCCATAATAAGTGACTTATGAGAAGCCAATTAATATAAGTAATTAAAAATGAATGGAATTGATTATAGTTAATTAATTTGTGAAGGAATTAAAGATTACTCATTGGTTTGGTAAGAGTAATTAATATCGTGAAATCAATTAAAGATAATTACTTAAATGTTATTGAAAAGGAATAAATCCAGGGTGATTAATTAAGTTGAAAATGATGGTTGTCAAATTAATTGACTTGGAATTAATTAATGATGAATAAAGAAATCTAAGTGATGGAGGTTAGAAATTCAATTAGAATAAATTGAATTGAATTGGAAGTGATTAAAGTGCTTATGAATGATTGAATGGTAATGGATGTTTTGATTAAGTTGATATCTCTGATATGAAAGGTTGTGTGTTTCATTTGGATAACTTGGGTAGGATAACTTGTGTTTCGAAGAGACTATGGTTGGGTATTGGGAAATACCCGAAAACCACTTCGGAATTAAAATAATAATAATAATAATTGATATATGAAATCAATAGACTGGAATGAAATGTTTTAAGTGAATTCGATTATTTTATCTAAGTTTGGTACTTAGAAAGTCATATGTGAAATAAGCATTGTCTATAGCAAATTGTGGATTGGTTAAATTAATGAAAGTTACCCCGGGTTTATATAAGTTGTTTGTTTGGTACTACATGTTAGTTGGGTTAACTCACGCTGGTTTCCAGCCTGATCCGGGTGTTACTTTGGTGTAATGCTCGGGTCAGACCGAGTATTACAGATTTTCAGGTAGGTACGTTCTGGAGCTCAGGAGGCGAGTTGGATGGTGATAGCGTATAAATTTTTCCGCTGTATATATTGTGTATCTGTATATATATGTGAAACTCTGATGTAAATTAAAATGTAATCGACAGATATAGTATTCTTTTGTAAACTGTTATTATTTATTTATTATAGTTTATCCGCTGCGAATGTGAGTTGTTGATGTTTCTGTTCTTCTCTTCTTCTATCTCTTTCTTCTTTTTCATAACTATCTGAAATTTCGGGTTCGAAAATTTCGGGTCGTTACAACAACCAACCGTTATTATAAGGCCGCGGTCATTTAAAATAATTTATACTTTAAACCAGAATAAAATATCCATTTTAAACCCATATAAGTATGATATCATTTCTTTTTAAACCCAAATCAATACGATATCATGTTATTTTCCAATATATATACTTTCCAAAATCATAGGGTTTTCAAAGTAAATATTTAGAGATCAAAACTCTTGAATATAAAAATTTCAAATTATACTACCTTGAAAATCATAACTTTGAAACAAGTTCCATCTCTTAAATGGTTTAATATTAAACTTCTTTAATAAAACAAAATAGCTTCTTTAGATTTCCCAAATCAATTTCAAATATCGATTTAAACTTCCAAATACTATTTTAATTATTATGGTTCAAATCTTTAAATATTTCACCTTTCAAAACAACTCATTTGACAAACCCATATATATCAAATTCAATTACTTATTATTTAGACTTGAAATATTTATTTAACGATTTCAATATAATTTAAGTAAAACAGGATAATCTTCCAATTTATTAAACTTGATATATTCATTTAAATCAACCTGATATTCATTTAAATCACTTTACACAAAATCAAGTTACAAAATCATCTCCCTTTAAAAATTCTAATTTTTATTAAATTTCAATTTAACTTAAAATTCATCTTCCAAATCTTATTCTCATTTGAGTCATTAAAACTCCAGAAATTTAAACTTTAAATAAAAGCTTAATCATATTTGATCTTAAAAATCAAACTTTATTCTATACTTCAAATCAAATTTATACAAAGCTTAAAACCCGAAAATTTCTATACATATATATATATATATATATATATATATATATATATAGCTTTTATTAAAAATCAAATCAAAACCCATACCCATATATATATGTAGCTTTGCAAAACCATAGAAAACATTTCAAAAATAATTTTATATATATACCGCGATGCCTGTATATAATTTTCTATCCTATGGTCAAGTGATACGGATATTTATCATTTCAATCCGTAATTTAAAAATAAAAAAATGCGGTTGTATATCATTTCAAACCGCAATCCCGAATGGTATGAAGATGAATAATAACTTGCAGTTTACATAAAATGGAACACATCATCCATTCACCCAATATCAATATCAACCAATTTATTTCAATCATCATCAATTCAACAAACATCAATATATGACATATACAATATAACAGGAAATAAAGGATAGTTATTAACTAACAGTTTATATTCAAAATAAATTTTATTAACTGTTTAACTATCAGTTTATATGCACAAAAATAATTTCTAACTGTAAATTTATATGCAATAAATAAAATAAATAAACAGTTAAATAAATGAAAATGCGAATTAACTGAGAAGATAAATAAAACATGCCAAACAATCATATATAAATTTCTACTCATATCTAAAAATCAATTTAACAAACATAAAATATTTTAGAACTTGTGAGTGGGTTAAAACACTCACCTTTTGAATTTAAATTGGATTTAAATCCAATTTAAACCAAAAATTTCGCAGTCTCCAAATTCATCCAAACCAGCGTCAACAGATCTGAAATTTCAATACGATCCTAAAAAAAATCTCGCGTGAATCGGACACCGTATGTGAAAATTACACAAGTTAAAATTAAAGAAATTGCATTGAAAATCAAATAAACTAAAATAAAGAATACCTCTCTTCGAGAACTATGACATATAAATTTTTCTGGAATTTTTAGAGGAGTTTGAATTTTTTATTTATATTTTGGACTGTAATTGGATCTAGAATTTTGCAGCCATTGGAAAAGAAGAAGTTGAAGAAAAGAATACACGGAGAATTGAAGATAAATGGAGGCTAGGGTTTACACAGCCTATTTATAGACAAAGTGAAAAAGAATAGAATAGAATAGAATAGAATAGGTGGGCACAAAAGGATATTAATATTTATTGAATACGTTACGAATTAGTAAATAAATAAATTTCTCATTTTCTAGTTTTAGTATTTAAAATTTTTATCCCTTAAAGATCCTCAACATTTACATTGATTTTAAACATATTTATAAATGTAAATTTAGATGCTTCATTTATAAGTTTCAATATAAATTCACAATTGCATTAAGATTTCAAATTCATAGATAATTTCAATCTTCAACTAAACTTCTAAATTACCGTAATAATTACCTTAGATTCTCAATAGATTTAACTATTGTAAATCGACTAAGTTTACATACTATAAAATTCACATTTCTATGTATATATAGTTTTGAATTCCATACTATACATATTTTATTAATATTTCGCAAATACATAAATTGGTATTGCACTGTTACTTAAATACATAGCCTATACCAATCACTAATTAAATGGGTTACCAAATTTTGGATTGGTTAATAATTATTAATTATTGCTTCATTTCTTAATTATACATTTGCAAGGGTTATGCTTGTCTGATTACATTCCCATATTAATTAATGTTTCCAACAAACAATAACGTTTCCTTAGTCCCACCCTTTTTACCAAATATTTCCCCTGCAAATAATTCATTTTCCTATACATACTTTCATTTACACTTAAACTTATTATACCTCTTTATTTTTCTCAACCAATTACAATGGTTTAACAAATAAAAAAGAAGATTTTGAGTTGATAGATTCATAAGTTCAAACGTTTACCTTATTTCAAAATCTACTAAATTTTGAAATCATAACATAGACTCCAAATTCATTTATAAAATTCTCCACCTATAAGCTACAAATAACAATGAATGTTGCATTTGATTAAGATTCTAATTCAATAAATTTATCCACCATTTAAATTAAGGTTTAAACAATTAATAAATTTTCCTTTAATATATTCAATTTAGCAATCTATTAAACATGGTATTATATTTCACGTAAATGTACATTTAATTACATTTCTTACAATGTTTTTTCCAAATTAATCGAATGAGCTAAGCATATACCTCTTAATATCCACCCATCTTGACTTAATTCAAAATAACATACAAATTAAACTACCTTAAATTTTCAGTTAACTCTATCATTACTTTTTATATTCCAAATAAATAAATTAATAATAGGTTAATTGGATCAGTTTTACAATTCAACTTTAACAAATTGCAATTTATGTCAGTTTGGATTACTTGGTAACTTTAGAATCTTTTAAACAACTTCCTACATTAATTTATTATAGAATAATTCAAAATTTACAATATTAACGTACAATTACAATTTATGCAAAGATTAAAAACTTAAGTTTTCAAGGAATTTATTTATTTAGGTTTAAATCCCGTTATCCCCAAAAAAATTGTCATCTCATAGTTACAATCTACATTGTTTGGTATTTATTCCATTCATCTCTTTAGTTATAGCGTAAATTTCTCATTAATACACATTAAAGTCCATTTAATTTCAACTGCCTCCTAATTTCCATTTATAAGTCTTAACACCCTATATTTTGACAACTCCTAACATGTTATTACTTCTCATATTAAATGTACCCTTTATTTAGTTTATTAACATTTATTTCAATTCAAATTTCATCAACCAAATTAAACATGTAACTTATAACTATTTCTTACAATTCAAGATATTGCACCCATTGTCATATTCTGAATGGAGTTAGCATTTAATCTCAAAATTTATCTAAATTTTACATTAAGACAATATTTAATTCCCCTTGATAATATTAAATCCCCAATGGAATCAATATATCCTACTTTACATACTTTACGTGTAAAACTCTTAATTTTCCAATTTCACTTATTCCCCAAATCCAAATAATTACCTAACATAAATCTATGCTTATTTTATTTCACGTTCACCCTTCCGTTACTCTTAAATAAATTACCTAGTAACGTTCATGCTATGTCAGTTTCCTATTCTATTGCGATATTTCATTTATTCATTACTGCATAACTTCATTTATTTCATTCTTATTACTCTAATTAATCGTTAAAATAACGCTTATCAATACGCGTCAAATTATTTACAAATTAACAAGGTTTTGATAAATAGACCAATTAATTAGGCAATGCATACTAATATTTATTATACCCATAAATTAATACTTAACTACTTTAATACCTTACCTATATTTTCTATCTTCACATTCTATTCAGGTACAATACTTACACCAATTTATTTATTGAAAATTTATCCATTTTACAAACAAGGCTCAATTTACCATTTGTTCAATTATCGTTCATCTCAATATAAATTTATCACTCTTTATTTATTTCTACTAAATTTTTATTACAAAATTATATTAAATAACTAAATTAAATCGTCTAAATTTTCGGGTCGTTACATGATGATTTTATAAAATAGTTTAAATAGAGATTTTTGTATTTATTATAAATTCTTTATATATATAAGATTTATAAAATTGGATTTTTTTTGTAAATCAAAGTGATGAGAATATAAAAGAGTTTTTAAAATGTTTTAAAACGATGTTATAAATGGATTTTTATAAAAGAATAAATCTACGATTTTAAAGTTATAAAAAGGAATTTCTTTTGAAAAGAAATAAATTTGAAATCCATTTGGATATTGATTTTGGTGTTTAAAAAAAATGAATGTTTTGGAAATCCTTTTGGAAATCTATTTGGTGTTTTGAAATGAATTTGGGATCTATTTGAAAATTGATTTGGGATATAATAGAAATTGATTTCAATTTGAAATTTGAATGAAATTCACTGGGTGTTTAATTTCTTGGAAAATCAATAAGGAATTTGATATGGTGTTTTTGGAGATCAATTGGAAAAACTGATTTGGTGTTGAAAGTGAATATTTGAAATCGATTTGAAAATCGTATATCAGTGGATATTTGGAAATGTTAAATTCACGTTTGAATTTATAAAGGAAAGGGAAATTTGTTTTAAAAATAAACATTGATTTATTTTTAAAGTGTGGAAATAAATTTACGAATTTGGAACGTAAATTTAAATAAATCGGAAGGATTTATTTAATTGGTTTAAATGGACCATTTTGAAATGAAAGTGTATTCGCCCTGGGAAGCCGAGTATATTTCCAAAGTTATTTTTAAAGTATAGATTAAAAGTTCTAAAGTAGCTTTTAAAGAATATTTTGGGGAAAATTATTGTCTTAAGTTATTTTTGAAATCTTTAGAGTACAGATTTATTTAGCAAATTATAAAAGTGGTTCTTTAAAGACTAAATTTATAATTGTTTTAGAAATCGACTATTTAAATAATTACACTCTATCTACTAATTTTATTTTGAAAGAAAATTCGTTTTGGACTTAAATTATAGGCAATACTAGTATAATATTTTTATAACTAATATTTTAAGTAAAATTGTTTTAAAGAAAAATAGTTTTGTTTTAACAAGGTTTTTCCAAATATATTTTGGACAAGTGATATTCATTATTTTAAAGTATTTGAACTCGGTAGATTTCAAGTAAAAATGAATAAGTATTTGGAAGTGTTTCCGCGTAAGGAAATTGATTTGAAATTTATTTTCAAAGGATTGAAATGTGGAAATTGATTTGAAAGTGATTTTCAAATGATTGAAGTGTTGGAAAATATATCTTGTAAAGATATTTTGGAAATAAATAATTTGGGAAATTATTTAGAATTTGATGATGTTGTGAACATTTATTGATAGTTAAATAATCGACTATCAATATTGACCCTTAAATGGCTATCTGTTGTGAATTGGTTGAAATTGAATGCTACACTTATTTAAAAAAAATTGCGCTCGTTATTCGAACTACCCACTCCAAATAGTGATACGACGTGATGGATAGCATTGAAGACCGGTGTTGAAGACCGGATACTTTGAAAACGGAAGGATTACCGTCGAATGACTCTGCATCGGTTGATCTCCGATATAGAGGTTTTATCACCTTTTGTGGTGGAATGTCCGGACGTGATCAGAAATTATCCGAAATTGCAAGGACTTCTTTGGAAGTGGTTCTGTTCGATCCCGGAACAGACTTGTATGGTTGTATGTCTGACGTTACATTTTGAGATATAAAGCTGATTTCTATCAAATACATTTCTGTTGGTGGCGGAGAATTTATTCTCTTAGTTTAACACCCTTCTCTGAGATGTACGAGCTCAGAGGATATGTAGTTGATGGTTACTAGTGATATATTCCCAATTTGGTAACGTGGCATGCTGAGTGTTGCTGTGTGATGATCATTGTTGATCATCTATTGATCAAAGCATGGCTTTGTGCCGAGCTTTGTGGACGAGACTTCGTCGGACCTCACACCCCGGAATGGTCAAAACAGGAAGGATGCGGCAAGGTTATTGGGGGTAGCGCCCCTTAGGGTATGTCATTTCCTTCTGGATATAAGTGGTATCATGGAATGGAGCCCAAATACTTACTTTGTGGTTGCTGCATTATTATTATTATATGGTTGTTGGTATTGAGGATCCTCGGATAAAGGTTGTTTACGACCGGGGGATGACATATTCGTGTCGGTAGTTACCCAGCCAGGGGTAACCCAGCCTTGTGTTGGCAGAGATCTAACCGTAATGTTAGGTTAGATTCTCGAGGGCGTCTTTCTAGAGGCGTACCTATGTGGAAATAGGAAGTTCCTTGGCTTGACCATTTGTTGGAAATCCAAAGAAACAATACGAGTCTTGTACGGTTTTAGTTGTATTACCTGCCATGGAATGTGGCGGTAACCTGCTATTGAACATAGTAGCTATAGTAGGCATACAATAATGGTTGTATGTTGGCTAAGATTTACATTCTACTTTCGAAAAAAATTCATCACTATGCACTAATAATAATATCAAAAATGATTGATTTTGCGTAGTAAGCATCTTTGACTATCATAAGGAGAAATCTCCTCCGATTCTGCGTTTGCATTGTGTGTGTGCGGGAGGCCTTATGGTAGTCTCATTTTTCAAAAGCATTGCGAATTGATTTTAAAATTCTCCTGTTGTTTGTTTTATAAGATAAATAACTGTTTTAAGTTCTCACAACAGTCTCATGACTGAGCTGGAGTTTATTGTTCCCTTCCTAAACTTTGGGTGCCCACCAATTTCCACACAGGCAGCCTAGAATCAGGTTATTCTGGATTTTGGAGTGCTATGGAGCTCAAACGCGAGCTGGATGGCGAAACGTATCAACTAGTATATGATATTATCTTTTCCGCTGTGTATTCAGATTGTAAGGACAAATTTATATAACTGTCCATTGTTGAGCTATGTTGTATATTGTTGTTGTATACTCTGATGAATGTAATGTATAAACTGATATAGTTCTTTGTTTTAATGATATTCATTTATCTATTATATGTTGTTCCGCTGCGACTGTGAGATTCTAATATTGTTTCTGCTGCTTTTCTTACTTCTTCTGTCTTTTACATCTACCTCTTCTTTTTAACACTCATGGTTCGGTTTTCCGGCATTCGATTGCTTGGCAGTTGATACAGTGGACGTATTGATGTCGATTTTCGAGAGTCGAAGAATCGGATCCTCACACTTAAGTTTAAATTTACCCTCAAATATTTGAAATCAATCAAATACTTTAAATTTCAAATGTCCAAAATTCTGGGTCGTTATATTCTTCCCCCCTAAAAGAATTTCGTCCCGAAATTACAAGTTAAGAAGAATGCCCCAAACCCATTAACTTATTAAAAAATTCCACTTAGTGAAAATTTTATATTCACCTTTTCCAAAACGTTCAACTTCGACCAAAACAATGGTTTTTATTTTCTAATTCAATTCCTACGTTTTCATTACAATTTAGAAATCGACTTTTCTTTAACAAAATTTTTTTTTCCAAATTTTCAAAAATTTTCTAACTGCCAAAATTCACGGAAAATTTTGGCAGAGTCTCCCTTGTACGGAGGACCTTTTGCAATTTGACAAGAGATATAAATATATATACATCGACCCGCATGGTCGAAAAATAGAAAAAACAGTTCATATTTCCTATTTTTATTGCGTAGGCGTACCTTTTTAGCATTTTTAAGCAAAGCATTTTATTAATAAGCATTTTGTGCGACCAAATCCCGCCAAATGGCAGCCCCGGTACCTGTACTTACTCAATTTAAACATGTAACTGGCATATATAAGAAATGTATTTACATTTCACTTATTTTCAATAGTAAACACAAAGTTTTCATAAGCAAAGCACTCAAAATAATTCCCATAAGCAATTTATAAGGTTTCAATACAAATTTAATTGCTTATAACTACATTCCATACCATTTCCATTTAATTCAAGTGATTTACTATTCACTTCCTTCCATTCAATTCATTTTTATGTCCAAACAACTCATATTCATTTCAACCGATTCCAACATCAATTCTATTTGTTTTTATTAAGCCATAGAATTTATATATCTTGTTTACGTCAAACGGCAAACAAATTTTTATGCAATTTGACGAGATTTGTGTAAATAAACTATCACTTGAACTCATAACCGTTTTAAATTGATTCTAACTCAATTCATATCAGTTTCATTTCCATTTTTTATTCAATCTTGCACTATCAATTTCATTTGAATTCAATTCGTAATTTCAATTCTATTTGGATTCTATTCATCTTCCGAATATTGAATTTTATCAATTATCTTTAGTTCACTTCGAACTAATTTTAAAACTTCATTTTATTTCACACAATTCAAATTGATTTTCAATATTCGGTTTCAATTCCAGTTTTATCCTTTTGTTCATTCTCTTATTCACAATTTATTTTCCAACTTAATAATTTTATTCCAATCATTTAGTCTATTAGACTTCTAAAATTCACCTTTATTCAAATTAACTCAAGTCAATTTCAGTTTAAATCTGAATTTTATTTAACTTAACTTCAGTTAAATCTAGCATCATACTATACTCTTAAATCCACCAATTCACTTGTTCATAATGATTCATTTCACAACTTCCAGTTTAATCTTCATTCAATATCAAATTTACTTAAGAATTTCACTCTTCATTTCTTAGGTTCAATATAAATATTCCATTTACTAACAAATTCAAAACGAAGTTTAACATTCAGTTTTAATTTCGTTTACTTGCAATTGTAAATTCCATTCATTCATTTGGAAATTTATTTCTACTTACTTGAACTTTATCTGCAAATTTAACTCATAATTGAATTTTTATTTAACTAATTCAACTTCCCTATTTCATGAACTAATTAATTTTCAAAATATTTTATCTGGAATTCTATTCCAAATTATAAATCACATTTACATTTTATATTCACAAATTCTAGTTGTATATGGATTTTATTTCTTAGTTTTTTGTTTTAATTTCAATTTCATATCCAATTTCCATATATATATTAATGATGATAATTCAACATCATCACTTCCTAACAACCAAGCAACCATATAATATAATAATTTATGGAAAATGATTTTCTTTTCTATACAAAATAGTTTGGGTAAAATTATCTCATTTACCCGATTTAAAAACAATACTGTGTCGGTTTACCTTGTTTAAGAGTTTAGAAATCCTTATCGATTACAGTTGGCCAAACTGCACCGACCAGAATCTATAAACAATCAACCGATAAGTCAACACAATACAAAACAATTTTTATATTCACTAACAAATATGTGTCGTATCTATTATTACACTCACACTCATTCTAGAGTACTACTGACTCTATCTCTAATGAGTAATTCCTAACAGAGCCAAGGTTGCTGCTTAACCAAATGCTCTGATACCACATGTAAAGACCCGATTCTTCGACTTTCAAAAATCGACATTAATATGACCACTGTATCAAATGCTGCATAATCGAACGCCGAAAAACCGAACTGTTAAGGTTTAAGAAGAAGAGGTAGAAGAAGTAAGAAAGAAGAAGGAACAGAAACAATATCAGAATCTCACATTCGCAGCGGAACAACATATAATAGATAAATGAATAATCTTTAAATCAAAAGAACTGTACATTTTATACATTACATCATCAGAGTCAATATACAACACAACAAAACTGGACAATCATATAAACTTGTCCTTACAAGTGAATACACAACGGAAAAGATAATATCATATACAAGTGATACATCTCGCCATCCATCTCGCCACCTAAGCACCACAGCATCCTGAAATCCAGAATGATCTGATAACCTGACTCTAGGCTGCCCGTGTGGAAAATGATGGGCACCCAGAGTTTAGGAAGGGAACAATAAACTCCAGGTCAGTCATGAGACTGGTGTGAGAACTTAAAACAATTGTTTATCTTTAAAACAACAACAAAGGAAGTGAAAAAAAATATCCGCAATGCTTTTGGAAAATGAAAGTACCATAAGGCCTCCCGCCACACACACAATGCAAACGCAGAGTTGGAGGAGATTTCTCCTTATGATAGTCAAACATGCTTACTACGCATAACAAATCATTTTTGGTATTATTATTATTAGTGCATAGTGATGAAAACATTTCGAAAGTATAATATTAATCTTAGCCAGCATAAGTACCATTATAGTATGCCTACTATAACTACCATATTAGATGGCAGGTTCTACAACTAAAACCGTACAAGGCTCGTATTATTTCTTTGGATTTCAACAAATGGTCAGGCCAAGGAACTTCCCATTGCCACATAGGTATGCCTCTGGAGGGACGCCCCGATAACTTAACCAGATCTCTGCCAACACAAGGCCGGATTACCTCTGCAAAAGTAGGTAACTACTGACACGAGTATGCCATCCCCCGGTTGTAAACAACCTTTATCTGAGGATCCTCAATACCAACAACCACAAAGTAATAAATTTGCAGCAACAACATAGGTTAAGTATCTAGGCTCCATACTATGATATCACCTCTATCCAGAAGGAAATGAACATACCCTAAGGGGCGCTACCTCCTAAAACCTTGCTGCATTCTTCCTGTTTCAACCATTCCGAGGTGTGAGGTCCGACGAAGTCTCGTCCACAAAGCTACGCTTTTCACAAAGCCATGCTTCGATCAACAAATGATCAGCAGTACTTCGTATGCCACATTATCAAATTAGGAATGTATCACTAGTAACCATCAACTGCATAACCTCTGAGCTCGTACATCTCAGAGAAGGGTGTTAAGCTAAGAGAATAAATTCTCCGCCACCAACAGAAACGTATTTGATAGAACCCAGCTTTATATCTCAAAATGTAACGTCAGACATACAATCATACAAGTCTGTTCTGGGATCGAACAGAACCGAAGGCACTTCAAAAGAAACCCTTGCAATCCGGATATTCACTAATCATGTCCGGACTTCCATCACAAAGGGTGATAAAATCTCTATACTGGAGATCAGCCGATGCAGAGACATTCGACGGTAATCCTTCCGTTTTCAAAATATTCGGTCTTCAACACCGGTCTTCAAATGCAATCCATTTTGACATATCACTATTCAGAATGGGTTATACGACACAGAGGTCCTTTCCCAGCTAACCCGAATAATGAGCGCTTATTTTTAAAAATAAGTGTTGCATTCAAATTTCAGGCAAATCTCAACTGTTAGAAACGCGGATTATGGGGGGTGAATAGTGTTAATAAAGAATTACTAAATCTTTTTGAATTTATGTTAATTTAGACACAAATGTATGCAATATACAGAAATAGGAATGATTACAGAAACAAACACAGATGTAGAAATAAAATAAAAGCAATAAAGGGAAGAACACATCGGATTTTATACTGGTTCGGAGTTACCCTACATCCAGTCCCGTAACATAAGTACGGATTTCCTTTCAACAGCAATTGTACAATTACACCCTCGGTTTCCATGGCTACGAGGTACACCCTCTAGAATTTCGATCCTCTGGGTAGGGATAATTGATTCCCGGGCCACAAGTTTACCCAATTGATTTAACCAGGCTACAATCACATCGTTTTCCTTTTGATTGATTTCCAAGGCTACAATCACACCTTTTCTCGCTAATATATTACAAAGAAGTCTATAACTCTGAATAGCACTGAGAACCTTGTAGAGATGGTGATGGAGAATCAAACTTGAAGTAATCGAGTATGATTTGATGTTGATTTCGGCAGAGTAATGGTATGATTTTGTATTAAGAAATGTGGAAGAAGAAGAGAAGTGAAAAACCAGAAATTATATATTAAAATTCATTGAAACTGACCCCTATTTATAGAAGAACAACAGCCATGACCATTCATGAAGAGTTATGGCGAATAGACACTTCTTTTGAAATTTGAATTTTGAATTAAACTGTCACCATGTCGACATGGTGCCTATGGGCATGTCGACATCCCTCAGCCAAATTTGATATTTTGAATTTCTATAAAAATAATATTTATCTTATATAAAAACTATTTAAAACTTTATAAATATACTTGAATATATTTGAAATTCATAAGTAAATATAAAGATCGATATATATGTTATTATAATTTAAATCAAAGTATAAATAATTTAAAAGTTAAATATATTATTTGAAAAGACAGTTTAAAATTGGGAGTAATTTTGACTTTGAAAATAAAGATGTTTTGAGGCTAAAATTAATGAAAACCGGAATCGAGGGTTTTGAATATTTTTAAAAGGAAAGTTTTGAAATCATTTCGAAAATAAGATAATTTTGAAAAATCATGTGAATTAAGATTAGAGGATACAAAACAATGTCCCACTAGATTTTCATAGGTTCATCCTACTTAGGGTTCCATCCCTTTAACAGGCTCGAAATGGATTCCATTCCATGAATAAATTGGATATTAAGATGCTAGTGCTTTTCTACGAGTTTTAACAAATATTCCTAATAAAACAAACTTAACCTTGAAATCTTGAACTCTTGATAATCTTGATACTCATGAGTCTTCTATCTCTATATATTGAATCTCTATACTGTACAGTCTTCATTCTTGATACCTGCATGGTTAGATCCTGCATATACATATATATCTAAACTTGTAATGTTAGTATTTGATGCAGCGGATATAACAGAAACGGATGTAATGGTGAAAGTATGAATCGGTGGATTGAAAATACCCAAATGCCCAAATATGTTGATCTCATGAGATACCTGATTCTAGCTATCCTTAACACGTTGATCGCGCACGATACCGTGTTGAAAGATCTACGATTCTTCGAACGTTGATCTCGCGCACGAGATACCGTGAATCGGCTTCAAATCCATTGATTCGAGCGCACTCGAATACCCGAAGATGGAGAAAGGAGATAACACTCAACTTCCAATTTCAAAAGATGCACAAAGCACTCAAAATTTTATTCAAATTCAATAACCTTTACAAATGACACCACCCCTATATTTATAGGCAGTTTACAACTCATCAGACCGACCTGCTAAGTAAAAACGACTCAACCCAGGCAGCCATGACCTAACAGTGGCGCCCTAACAGATGCGACTCAATTACAACTCATATGCGACCTAACAGTAGCGACTTACATCATCATACGAGTTACATTACAGCACGAGTTACATGACACACAACTTAACAAACAAATAGTACAAACGACTTAACCAAAACATGCGACTTACGACCTAAGTACAAACATCACACGACCTTACAACAAAGCGACTCAACACGTATACATTTGACTCAATATGTACAACACGAGTTACGACCTAAGCTACACAGCAACATAAGCATCTTCACGACCTAAGGTAGCAGCGACCTTTTGGAAGCGACTTAAGAATCAGCGATATAAGACTTTGCGACCTATGCTTGTGCGACCTAGCCCTTCACGCGAGTCAACTTCGATAGGCCGTTGAGCGTCGGCCTGTTGCGTTGTTGTTTGGTAAATTAGTTCGTTAGTTCGGTTATCCCAACTCGTTAGGTCGCTTGGACGACCTACCAACATACTAGGTCGTGGCCGACCTAAATCCAATCCCTTGGTGCTTAACGTGTTACCTCGCAAGCGACCTTCACTAGGTCGTGAGCGACCTAAGGCCCTTGAACGACTCAAATCCATTGAGTTGGTAGATTGCGCTGCATCAAAATTGCTTTCCAAATATCCTGGTTTTAAAATAATCTTTTTAAAATATTTCTCAAAACGATTTTCGATCACTTATACTTATAAAGATTTTAAATTAGTGTTCTTAAGTTAATATATATTGAATTTTTGTTTATACTTTAATAAATTATATCCATATTGATTTTATATGTATTATTAACATTTTATTTAATATCTTGTCAAAACTTTCAAAATTATTTTATAAAGTTTTATTAAGTTTTAATATGATTAAAATATGCATAAACTATGTTTAAATGTTTATACGAAGTTTTAGAATATCTTAAAAGGCTTAATATTTTCAAAACAATTTTTATTAAGTGATTTTCAAAATACAATAGGATATGTTGGTATATCCTCTGCGAGTATGTCGACATATAGGCCGGCAGTTTCAAAATTCAAATTTGAATGGAAGTGTCTTTTAGTCGTATCTCTTTATGAATGGACATGACCGTTGTTTTCCTATGTATACCAGACTTCCAAAAGAATTTTTTATTAATTACTTTTTTATTTTTCTCTCCTCTTTTCACTCTCTTGATTTCTAAATTAAAATTGATCCAAAATCTGCCGAAATTCAACCAAAATCAAATTCAATCATTACTAGTTTGATTCTCCTTCATCTACTCTTTGATTTCTCATCTCTTTTACTCAAACCAAGATCAAAGTGCTATTTAAGAGTTATATGATCAGTTGTAATCAAGATCGAAGATCCGAATCTGTAAAACTCTATCAAATCATACTACTATACTTATGGGTGTGATTACAGCCTGTGAAATCGGTTGGATGTGCTGAGTAGCCTGTAAATCTAGTGGGTATGCTTATAGCCTGAAAATCAAGTGACTCTACCCAGAGATCGAGATTTTGGAGGGAGTGTCTCGTAGCTTTGAAGTTGAGATCGTATATGCATATACTAGTTGAAAATAAATCAGTACAAGGAATTGTTTGGGGCTAGATGTAAGGTAACTCCAAACCAGTATAAAATCTTGATATGTTCTTTCCCTTTTATTTTTACTACATCTAATTTTTTTTCTATGATTTTTTTGTGATTATTAATTTCATCATTCAAAAAAGAATATTAAAGAATCTGGAAATTATTCATATAATCAATTAAACACTATTCACCCCCCTCCCCCTCTACTATTACTTTAGCCTTAAGATCCCTATTCCGCTGACTCGCATTTGGTATAAGAATTTGAGAAATCGTTCTCAAAGAGATTTACTTCAATTTCCAAAAAAATGGATAAATTCTTTAGGACGATCATCTGTAAGCTTGGTGGTTCTTCTTCACCCTCATCCATAACTTTCTAGTTGTTTGTTTAAGTTATCTTCGTATTTGGATTTCTAGTTATAAGTTTATGTTAAATCTCTTGTATCTATCTTTTATTTCTTGTACTCATTATTATTATCAATGAAAATTCTATTTCTTATTGATATACATTGTCAATTATCTCTAAAAAGTCATACAAATATAATAGTATATGCCAAATACAATAAAAAGGTAAAATAAAGTGGTTTTGAAAATTATAGTGCATATGTCGACATATGCCAAGCATGTATGTCGACATATCATGACCATTTTTCAAAAAAATTAATTAAAATTTTTTAAATACTAAACACCAATTCATTCCAAATGACTTATTACCCCTAATATATCCATTCACTCCAGAAAATCATTATTTTCGGTCTCTATCTTCACTCCCTTTCAGTCTAAAACTCTAATAAAAAGTAATGTCTTCTCCTATCCAAAAACTAAACCGAAAACCTTGAACAAACTTTTGAATCATTCAAGGACATTCTTTCTTTCATCCTAAGAAACTAGAGGCACTTATAATTAGGTAAAACGCAGATGATCAAGGAGCAAGAATAGCATTTTGATGCGTTTTGGTAGATTATTTTTGCCTGAACAAAGAAGAACCAACTACCAACCTAGAGTGCACCATCAACAAAGATGATGAAAATTGGAATGCTATCAAAGCAGATCCAATCTTTGGCACTGATGGATGGGTTGAAGTTCCTCGAAATGTCTAGTTTAAATAGGTTTGATTATATATAAATAATAGTACTTTATTTAGTTTAGATTTGACTGGTTTGATTTGTATGGATTTTTCTGAATGGTTTGTGACATTAACTTTTTTGGATTGATTATGATTATTTCATTATTATCTAATTTTAAATATCACTTTTTTTTCATTTCTCATCATCATATTATATATATATATATATATATATATCAATTACTAGGGAGAGTTTGGGTTATAATTAGAGTAAGAGTTAGTGTTAGAATTATAGTTTAAGTTGGTTATTTTTTGTTGATGACAAAGGGGGAGAAATATATAAAATCCAAGCATGGATTAAGGAGGGTTTTGTAACCCAAGGGAAGTTATATTTTATATATAGAGTATCATCATCAAAAGGGAGAGATTGTTAGTACCTTAGATTTTGATTTTGATAATAACAACTATAGGATATTATACAAAATATAGATATTAATGTATTATCAAGTTATATATAGTATATAGTGCAGGATATTAGACAGGTGTTGATTAAGAATATTGTAAAGTATCAAGAGTAGATTCAAAATGATGATATCAAGAGTAGATTCAAGATGCTGATATCAAGAGTAGATTCAAGGTGATGATAATTGAAGCTCATGGGTATTAAAGAGTTCAAGATATTCTATATAGATTATAGAGTCATAGAATTTATGTTAAAACTTTGATAGCACTTTTCTGATCTCTCTAAATTTGTTTTAAATTATTTTTCGAATGTCCTAGTTTTAAAATATTTCTCAAAAAAATTTCAATCTCTTATACTTATAAAAGATATTATTTTAGTGTTTTTAAGTTTATATATACTGAATTTTTGTTTATACTTTAATAATTTATAACTATATTGATTTTATATATATTATTTACATTATATTGAATATTCTTGTTAAATCTTTCAAAATTATGTTATAAAGTTTTATTAAGTTTTAATATGATTAAAATATGTATAAACTATGTTTAAATGTTTATAAAAAAATTAGAATATCTTAAAAAAACTCAATATTTTCAAAACAATTTTTCTTAAGTGAATTTTCAAAACAAATGTAGGACGGTCCTTCTTCATGTGACTAAAGCTGATCGCAATTGAAGCATTTACGCTTCTCTTTAGCCGGGTGACACTTCATAGCGAAATGCCTCCGACATGTCATAGGAGTGACATACTAGTCAGCTTTTCGTTTTCAAACAAGCTCGATCTTCCTTGTATCATGATCTTTTCGATTCATTGGTGTTTTGGTTGCTTTCCACTTTCATTGCATCAATGGTATTCATAGGCATTCTCATGAAGAGAACCAAACCAATAAGTTATTCAAAAGTGGACCCTAACACGGATATGGCTAAGCAATGAACCCCTAACTACTGCTTAAGGGCCAAGGCAAATCCCTTTGCCCACAATAATGGAGTACCGACCACCTCATACTCTAAAAACAAAAGGTTGAATAGGTCAACACTCCTTTACTGACAAGTTATCCTACTAAAGATGGATGGAATACTCATGGCACATTCTCTTCTTGATCTCAAAAATGTATTGAGAGCTTAAAGTGGTGTCTGAATGAAATCCAAATCACATGCCTGCTTATCAACCACATTAACCTTGCAACCCACCCAACCAAAGTCTTCCTTTTCCTAATGTCGAGAAACAATCTCCCTTATGAAAACATTCACTA
The DNA here is from genome assembly GCA_030765085.1 of Allium cepa. Classification (NCBI taxonomy): domain Eukaryota; kingdom Viridiplantae; phylum Streptophyta; class Magnoliopsida; order Asparagales; family Amaryllidaceae; genus Allium; species Allium cepa. The sequence continues at coordinate 214,372,474 of CM060934.1, forward strand.
GACTTATATCGATGGAACCCTTCTTGTATGACCCGATTTTTTTACGTCCAAAAATCGGAATCAATATTGTCCACTGTATCAAATGCCGAACAATCGAATGCCGAAAAACCGAACCATTAGGGTTAAAGAAGAAAGAGGTAGAAGAAGAACTAGAAAACAACATCAAAATCTCACAAACGCAGCGGAACAATATATAATAGATAAATGACTAATCTTTTAAATACAAAAAGATCTATATCAGTTTATACATTACATCATCAGAGTACAACAAAATTCATAACACACAACTGGACAGTTATCATAACATGTCCTCACAAACTGACTAGAAGTTAAACAAACACAGCGGATATTCATCAAGTATGTGTGATACGTCTCGCCATCCAGCTCGTCTCATGAGCTCCACAACATCCTTTCCTGTATTCTATAATACTTGGTCTGACCCGAGCATCATAATAAAACAATACCCGAGTTAGTCTGGAAAACCAGCGTTAGAAAACACACTCAATTGGATTATTAAAGTTTTCAAAATCCTTTTGAAATCAAAGGTATCTCGTAAGACCACACCACAAATAAACATGTCGGGTTTTTACCTTACGATAACCAAAACATTTCTTATAAATTCCTCTGATATTATTATATTGTCTAAGTACGAATACTTAATCAAATAGCCGAAATTGTTACATTATTAAATTCTAGGATAATAGGTTTACAAACGAAACCGTAGAAGCACGTAGGAAGAATGGATATCCATCAATGGCAAGGCTACTGGGGTACCGCCCGTTACAGTACGTGGTCTAGATCACCGTACCGAGGATCCACCCTAAATCCCCTGCAATACAAGACCGGACTATCCCTTACAGGATAGCCCGAATCAGATCACCCCGCGGTTGGGATCATCAACCGCCCACTAAGCGGAATAAAAAGGAACCACTGCACAGGGATGACCTTACCTTAATTGGTTGCTAGCCACTTAGCCTTGCTACATCTTCTCTGTTTTAGTCATTGCCAGTTGATGAGGCTCGAGGCTATGCATTACCTTTTAGAACACATCTCACTTTCTGCAAGTTATGTTGTGGCAATTACTCAATTCATGGAACTAACAATTTAATTTTATGCAAGTGATAGCAAATTATGTTGTGGCAATTATTCAAGTAACATAAGCGGTGTGGTGACCCACCTTCTTGACCCTCAGAAATCGACATTAATACATACTCGGTGTTCACGTGCCGTAAATCCAAGTACCGAAAAGGCAGATTATCATGGGGTGGAGAAATAAAGATAGAATATAAGACAATAATATAATCTCATATCGTTTCAATACATAAATATACATTATACATATGAATAGTACATGCACTTACTTCAAATTGTTTCATCAGAGTTACGACAAGTACCAACCCAGCTAAAATAGTGATAACGATCTATCCTTACAGTGCTGGTAGATACTAATACATAATACAGACACAGCGGAAAGTGATAGACGACTTAAACAAAAGACCCAAAATGCTCCATGCTCCATTCCAAAATGCTCCAAGCTTACTAACTAGTTGGACATCCGAGAAAATTAGGGCACCTAGAGTTTAAGGGATAAGGAAAATAAACTTCAAGTCATTCATGAGACTGGTGTGAGAAACTCAAAATATGCATTTTGAAAACTAAAGGGTACCCCATAAGACCACGTCGCACATAAACACCGGACGGATTTTTACCTTATGATAACTAAAACATTGCTACATAAAATTCATTTGATGTTATTTTTAATGACATTATTTTGAAAGCAATTGCAAGTAAACTTATGGATCTTAGCCGAAATTGTTACATTATGAAATTCCAGCATACTAGCTATAATCAAGTCTAATGGCATGTATTGGAGAATGGATTACATACAATGGCACGTAAGGAACTACCTTTCATACAGTACACCTCTAGAGGGATATACCGAGGATCGACATCTTCGAAACATCTACATCTGGCAAGACCGGCCTGCCCACAGACCCGCCTGGTGGTGGATAGAACCGAATATGACATCATCCTGGTCGTAACCGACCTATCCGGGATCCCGAAACAACATAACCAACATACCCGACATACAGAGAATAATCTAGAAGGGTGATGTCGTATCCTTATGGGTACGACCCACATAACCTCACGAGATGCCTTGTTTAAACCATTTTCAAGTGATGAGGCCAGAGGTAAACATAGACATTCCGCTTTGAATATTACATTGTCATTCCTTAATCACACAACTATTTTCTACAAACGTATAACTCCTAAGCTCGAATGTGTCAGGAAAGGGTGTTAAGCTAAAACAAGTTGTCTCTTTGCCACCAATTAGATGATACATTCATAGAGATCAATCAATGTAATTATAAATGCAACATCAAACATTCATCCATACAAGTTGTTCAAGAATAGGACAAACCGAAGATGCTCTCCTGCCACATCCTATCGAGGATTACCCCTAGGATTGGTAGCGAGAAGTCCTTGCAACATGAAGAGTTTCAAAAATGAAGGGAAAGGAGAGTAGAAAAATATCTAAGATATTTTATACATTATCATCATTATCCATCACCTCTACATTCATCATCTCTATCATCCATATGGTCAAATTGACCCTTCACTCCATGTGCTTTCATGATGCATGTACTTGTGTGTAAGAAGGTTGACTTTGTGGTTGCTTAAAAGGTAAGAATGTAGATAATATCTTAGATATTCTTGAATATATATATATATATATATATATACAAATATATGTACATGTACATATGTGTGTTCATGTGTATGCGGATGTTTTCATGTATGCATACATGTATATGTGCATATATAATCCACAATGTTGTACAACTTATTCACGTTGAATTGATATGAATTTCGACTTCGATTTCCGATCATATTTTTACTTTTTAGTTAATATACACATATTTGTAAACAAAGTTTAAAAATAATATTTCTATCATTATATACTAAATTAAAGAGCTTGCTTAATAATTAAAATAATTGTTAAATCATTTAAACTAAATTTAAATTCAAAAATCTATTATTTAGAAATAATGACATCATTAATGATGTCATAAATACATTTAATTTTCCATAAATAAATAAATTATTTTATTTCATACTTGCATTCATATACACAAATGAGTGTATGTATCCAGCTTGGCGTGTGATGTCGGATAGCCCAAGAGTTGTTTATCGATAAAACGATTTTCGGTCATTTTACCGCTTTTTTACTCAAGTGTATAATTTTCTTTTATATATATTTATTCAAAATAAGATTATTGATATTGTTTATTATTTAAAACCTCATTTATGTTTTAATTTTTTTTTAAATATTTTGAAATTTTTATGATGTGATGAATTTACGGGTCGTTACAAACGGTATATTGCGCGAATGAATGTTTGATGAATTTATTATTTTGTATCTGTTTTACTGTTAAAACTTTGTTTGCTGTCTAATTCAAATTTTCCATATATGATTCTTAGTTCAGTATTTCCAATTATGTTTGAAGATCAAAAAACGGCGAGTTACATATGTTAGTTTGTTCTTCTATCTCCAATATATTATAAATGAATAATATCTTCAATTTTTATGAACATACAGGGGATTGTATTCATTTCCAACTAATTCAAATTACTTCCACTCAAATTGTATATTCCTTTTACTTACTAGGAAATTTTGTTTCAATCCACAACTTTTTTAAGCTAATTCATAACAATTTTCCTTTTTACTTAACTTTTACAAGTTATTAAATATAATCAACATATTTGTTCATCTCCTTTTTGGTTTCCAAAACCTTTTAAGATTTCTGTGCTACAAATCATTTTATGTCCATAATTCTTAAATTTTTGTCCTATAATTTGCATTATTACTGCTAGCGTCAAAAATTGCATCAAACACCCAAATTATATGAAAGTGCCAAAAATCCAACAACCAATTCAAATCAGAGTGAAGTAGAGAATAAAATATGAAGAAAAAAAAGTTAAAATAGTAGGAAATGAACACAAAAGGCTTTATAATGGTCCAGCTGACTCCGGCCTACGTCCACGTCAAATATTTTCCTTTTATTTATACTGTTGATTACAGTTACAATGATTTGAATCTGAGTAATAAAATGGCAGAGTGTAGCAAAGAGAGAAAAAGATCGCTTTCCCCAAGCCAATGATCATGTATTTACAGGATAAGGCGGCAAAATATCTAGTTGAAAATCCGCATGCAGAAGCCCAACCCCATGCCGACCCACCTCCAGAAATCGCGACCCCAAACAACAAAGTGTTTGGCATCGGTGTCGATCCCTATAAGGGCTTCGGTGCTGATCCGTAGACTTGAGGCATGGTCCCCTGCGATCCGTTGTGAGGGTCCCTCATTACGTCCACTTTGTGCTTCTATAATTTGTTTCCTTTGTTGCCTTGGTGTTTTCTGAAGTAATCATTCGACCTTTGATGAGTTGATCTGCTGAGTTGGGTGTTTATATCCACAGTGAACAGATCTAATTCCCTGCCGGGGGAATGTAATCCGATCCAATTCCTTCCCTAAGGGAAGTGCCGATCTATACTTAACTAATTCTGAGATGTTATTCATCTGAATCCACTTGATTATCATCCGTAACCTTGCTTATAACCACTGCAACAAAAATAAGTTTTTACCGTTTTCGTTCTCATTGTTCAAATGTTGAAAGCTATAGAAAATGCATTCAGCAGTATTGTTTAGGGTTTAACGTTGGAAAAAACGTTTTGGTTTGCCACCTTAACGCACTTTTCATTTCCCTTGTAAGAGCATCTCCAACAGCTTTCAATTCAGCCTTTATATTTAGGGAAACAACAATTTTCCACTCCAACGATTTCTATTCAGCTGAATATTAAGCGTAATATTCAATGGCTAATCTAGAATTTTAAATTGGATATGGTTGCTGATTTAATCAGCACCCATAGCCCAACGGTCATTTCACAACGGCTCCCCTCTCCAACGGCTATATTCCAAAGGTAATTTTCTGCTTTCTATATAAATTCACTCTCTTAACCCATCCTTTCTACAAAAATATCTTCATTCATTTCTTCTACAAATTGCATTATCTGAAAATGACTTAGTCTTTTGAAGACTTCACGCATCCTTCTCAGTCCCAAAACTACTACTTCGACGATAGCCAGCAGCAACCGAGCACTCCTTCCATACAACATTCATCCAATCCATGGACAGGCGATGATGACTACGACTTATGCAACATTTACTGTCACTATACGAATGACACGATTAGAGGCAACGATTAGAGCAAAGATAAGTTCTGGAAGAAAATAATACATACCTTCAACCTTAAGCATCTCGAAAACACTCGTTCTTTGTTTGCGATTCAAGATCGACTCGGCAAAATCAATCGACAAACTCAGTTTTAAGAATCACAAATTTATAAAATAAAAAAAGAAAACCCTAGTGAAATGGACGGCGAAGGGCACTTGGTATGTTTCTTGTTATTACTAGTTTTTTACAATGTAAATATGCTTTGTAATTTTATTTTTATTTTGGATTTACAGAAAAAATAACGAATGAGAAATTCATAAAGCTTTTTTCAAGGAAAAACGGAGCGAAAAAAGCGCATTATTACCAATTTTCTAACTGTTATGAGTTGCTGACAAGCACACCTAAGTGAAACTCCGATAATGCTAAGAGCCTTCGAGACATTCAAGCGAAGGGAAGGGGAAGAACAAAGCATCGAAATCTTCATACTCGTCAAGCCCATGAGATTCATCTTATAGAGAAAGTCAATTTCAGGGAGAAAATGAGTTAGATGCTCTCAACTAGAGACCGGATGAAAGTTATAGACCAATTGAGGAAAAAGCAGCAAAGAGAAAAAATAAAGCTGATGTCGTGGTGGACGCTAAAGTGAACGCCGCTCTTGAAATTCACGAAAGAAGACATCAATAAAGAAGCAGGCAAGTGCAAGAGAAGATCGATGTGATGCGCAAGTCTGTAGAAATTGAGCAACAAAAGCTTGACATAGAATGGAGAAGAGAAGAATATATGATCATGGATAAAGATCTGACTAGGATAGATGACATGCAAAAGCAATATTGGATGGAGCGCAAACGACAAATAATTATTTCCAAATTCCCTAAAGTAGTTTTTTTAGTCTTAAAATTGTTTAAGTTGTACTACTTTCGATGTAATGTATCGTTTGTTAACGTGAAAAATTAGACGCTAACACCCCGGTGTAAGTAGAAGTAAAGTGAAAGCACCACCCGTCAATACGGGAACCAGAAACAAGCAGAAAATACAGAAAAAATAGTACAAAGACAACAGTTTTATAGTGGTTCGGCTTCAAGTTAAGCCTATGTCCACTTTAATCTTCCTTTATTGCTGAATCAGTTACAACTTTAAAACAAACTTCAATTACCTAAAACATCGATATAGAAGAACTCTTCAAATCCATGTTGAATGTAAGATTCCTTCTTGAAGTTCGATGAAGCGTCTTGAGTATTTGAGGTGTTGAATGAGTTGAGAAAGCAGCAGAATGTAGGCGTTCCAAGAGTGAGTTCCCCAAAAGTCCCCCTCCAGTTGGAATAGGTGCCGTATTTATAGAGAATTCCTGGGCAAGGCATAGGTCGTGCACGACCTAAGATAGATTGTAGGTCGCTAGCGACTTAGGGGATGTGAGTCACGACCCAACTTGGTTGTACTTGGCTCTTCTGCAATAGTCAGTAGGTTTTCGACGACCTAGAGATGGAATGACTTAAGAAGCAGTTACATGGGAAGTTACCTCGGCTCTGTCTGGCTCGCTAGGTCGTTATTACCTTAGGTCGTTAACTCGCTGGCTCACTAAGTCGTTAGGCTCTTTAACCCGTTAGGTCGCTAAATCCAATTAGCTACTAGGTCGCTCCACACTATAGGTCGTTAGGTCGCTTTTATGCTTAAGTTGCCAAACCTCTTTACCGTGATAAACTTGCTAGGTCGCATGTGGTTTTAGGTCGCTAGGTCGCATCATTCTTTAGGTTGTTAGGTCGCTCTTCCTCATTGGTCCTTAGGTCGCTTATTAAGAGGAGTTAACACTTGCCCCTCGAAGTACATGCCTAGGAGTTAGGTTGTGTGCTTTGATATCTCTTAACTGGCGCCGTCCGGGATCGTTAGGTCGTGAGCGACTTATAAGAGAGTTAGGTCGTTCGTGCTGATTCGTGTTCCTCTGTCCCTATATAAGTCACCGAGATCACTCCTTCTTCCCTTTACCTGTTCTAACCCTCTAACCCGCCTTCGAAGGATTCCCAAGCTCTCGAAAAAGAATTCAAATCAACCAGTCGCTGATCATTCCTCCAATCACACTACGTAAGTGAATTCCGACCATCATCTAACCACGACTATCATCAAATTGTGAATCCCCCATTTTTTGAACTTACCCCGATCTCTCGTGCCATATTTCGCCACGAATCATGTCACGAACGATTTTCGATCGTTATTAGACATGTTGTCGCTGTAATTCACAAGAGCGCAGCAGTGCATCGGGTTTATGATGGATCCAAGGTGACTTGAATCGGTTTTGGATGATCTGGCGGTGTGGAGAGATGGTGAATTTTATTGTAGAGAGGCTAACGGGCTGCTGGGTTAACAGGTTAACAGGTTAGTGGGTTAGGCGTTTTGTTGAAAGAAGGGGGAGTTAGCGAGTTGAGGAAGGTTAGGTCGTGCTCGACCTAAGTGCCTTGAATGACTTAGGCTTCAGCAGTGTGGACATGAATCGCACGTCTTAGCTCCGTGGACGACCTAGCGACTTAGCCAGAAAACTCCAAACGACATAAAGGACAGCGACTTAGTTTGCCAGGATTACGCGCGACCTAAAGTTGAATGACCTAAAGGACCAGCGACCTAATTTACCAGAATAACATACGGTTTAAAACTAGGCGACTTAAAGAATCAGCGACCTAACTTGATGTGGCATAGGTCTTAGGTCGCGGACGAGTTAACACTTAGGCATTTTGTTGTGGCTTGACTTCCTGCGACCTAAGCTTTTAGGTCGTGTAAGGGTCTTGAACGACCTAAAACTTAATCAAATTTGTATTGCCTTGCCCTGAAGTTTCATGCCTTGAACTCTTCAACTTGAACAATGCGACCTAATAAAATTTGCCTGAACTTTGAACTGTTTGAACTTTGTTGTACTTCTTTGCAGATTATACCATCTTTAATGCTAATAACCTAACAAATGCAACATTTGTAGAAAACGGGACGAATATACTGCCACTGATTGCCCACATCAAATGACAGATTAGTCGATAAAATATAATCAAGTTAAAGAAACTATATGAAGTGCCATGAATCAACAAATTCAAATGAAGTATTAAAGCAAAGCAACGTTAATCAGTTAAAACTGATTTGTTTGCATCAACACGACACCTGTATTTGGACTTAAAACGACATGCCCTGAAATTTTATAACTGACATATGTCTATTACTTTAATTTCAGTTACTTCTGCTTGTCACTTTATTAGTTTTGCACAACACTAACACACATTAAGGAAACGTGCACCTTCACATTTGAATATCCAGTTGCTTATGTAGAATGGCTTCTCATCAAGAGGAAGTGGTAGAACAAGCCGGAGAGGCCTTCCAGATAGCCATTCCACTGGAGAATCCCCCGGAAAGAACTTCGACTACCTTGACTCAACGAGCATTTAACCAACTATGCATTCAATTTGGTATTGCAGAGGCGGATGCTTTGCTTCCTGGGCCTAATGATACTGCCGATAGCCCACCTCGCGGTTTTGTCGTTGTCAATCGCCAAATGTGCTTAAGTGGAGCAATTCCTCCTTTCAATGAGTTTCTTCAACAACTCCTTCTTCGGTTAACCATCTCTCCCTTCCAACTGCATCCCAATGGCTATGCCATCTTGATGGGATTGTGCGTTTTATTCAGGAGGACACTTGACCGTCTTTCGAGTTTTGAAGAAATTTGCTACTTATGCACATTTGCAAAAAACAAAGATCACCCTTCAATCATTCTTGTGAGAAGCGCCAGAAATCGTAAGCTTATCACCGATCTCTCCGAAAGCGCTCACCGTTTTCTGAACTAGTTCTTTTTCGTTCGCTGCCCTCCAGGATTTTATGCCATCTGGAGAGCAGGAAGTAAGATTACTCATTTCCATTCTTTCCATTCTGAGTTTTTCGAGATCCGAGCTGCCAAGTGCTAACTTCATTCTTTTCTTTTTCAGCACTTCCTCCTCCTTCTAGAGATCCCGGCCATAAGTCGATTTTTGAAAGACTTAATGCTGTGGCGGTTGTGGAAAGAAGCATTATGTTTTTTCTGAAAGATGAATTTCTGCATCAGTTCGGACTTTTACACTCTTCCCGCTCTACTCATCCTCATGAAGTTCCCGATTCTCCGGCAAAGACACCAGATGCCCCATTTTCCGTTGAAGAGTTTACACCAAGAGAACCTATTGGTGAGGCTTTACTGGTGAAGTGTTCTACTTCTATCGACGTTGCGGGGCCATCCGACAAATTTGCACTTGCCCCGGTTATTGAGGAAGAAGAACCCCTTCAACAATTCGAGAAAACTGCTGATAAAGGAGGTGATGGGAAGAGTCATGTTGGACATGATGGTGACGATATCTTTGAGGGGTTGAGCGACTTAATGATAACTTCACAGGAGCTTTTTAAAGATGACCCCACTACAACTAAAGTTATTTCTCCAGTAGTAGAGGCTACATCTGTCTTGCAACAACTTCCGTCAGCCCAAGAGTTGACTCCCGCTCTTACTCCCCGGCCGAAGAGCGGTTTGTAGTTTGACGCGCGTAGTTTGCACGTTACACACACTTAGGATCTTCTTGGCACTTAAATGCACTTAGCTTTTTGTACTTTGAAGGTTCTCAAGTTATGTTTCTTCTTCAATTCCAGGTTCTCCAATGGGTCGTAGAGGTTCATATTTTAAAGACTTCCAGCGCTACAGAAGACGTGACTCCTACGATCCGTGGCGGTATCTTCCTTCCTTCAGGGAGACCGATGAAGAAAGGGATGCGAGAAAGGCTCGTGAGAGGCGCGCTTATGAAGAACTCCACGGAAGAAGGGACGAGCGACACGACTCTTCTCAGAGAGGGGATGATTCTCACAAGCGGAAAGACAAGGGGAAACATCATATTGTTGAGGATCCGAGTAAACGAGCCAAACATAGCGAAAAGCCGGCATTCGAAATTTCGGAAAAGCCCTCTGTTCCCGTCTCTCCTCAATCTCCCGCCCTTACTCGAACTGATATTCAAACATTCATCGGTAGGCCCCCGTATCAGGTTGGACAAGGTCCGGCTACTCTTCAAAGACGGTTTCCGCACTGGTGCTTAAAAGTAGTGCGTTTTGATCTTGAATTGGTTCCAATTGACAAGGCCGCTATGTTGCGAAATCTTGATGTCGTCAAACTTGATATCGAGAGAATAGCAGGTTGGCAAAAACTTGTCGACGAACTTCAGAGAGTAAATCGTGCAAATCTTGAAGCCATGTTGACCGTGGAAAATGATAAATCCGAATGGCAGAAAACTCTCGACCAACATGATGCAGAGACGAAGAGCATCGCCGCTTACAATGAAAAGCTTGAAGCGGAAGTCGAAAAACTCAAAGAAGAGCTTGCCATTTCTTCCACTTCCTATACTCAAAAGGAAGAAGTGCTTCAAAAACAAGTAAGGGATGCTCATGCCAGCCAACGGGATACCGAAGCTAAACTCAAGTGGCAGGAAAGAGTTGCAGAAGGTTACCGTGCTGAAGTTGCTCAGTTGCGACAACAAACCAGCGCCCAGAACATGGAAATCGAGATGTTAAAAGCTCGACTTGCTAAAGTTGAGAAAGAGCGTGATGAGGTTGTTGCCGGCAAAGTAGCAGCTGAAGAATCTCACGAGGCGACTAAGGCCAACATCAACTCTACTTTATTCGATTTTTACTTGCATAGCGTCCTGGGGCGTGGTAGCCTCGCATTCTTGGGCCCCAAATATGAAATCACTTTAGCTGAAGTGTGGGAAGCTGCACTTGATATGTTGGGAGGCGACGGCTATTCTGAAGCAGACCTTGAGGCGCATTATTTAGATGATGAGGCACGCGCCGCCCTTGCTAAGGGAAAAGAGCAGCTTTCTAGAGAGCGTGCCGGGAGAGCAGAACGAGAAGATTTAGGGACGGTACATTCAACCGACCCAACTCATCCTTCTGCTTCAGTTGACATTGACATCACTGGCTCTAGTTCCCACTCTCCGATTCCTGCTAAAGTTGATACTGGAACTGCAACTGCTCAAACTGAAGATGAGCCTCAAGGAAGCGCTGAAGCGCAAGATTTTGAAGTTGACGTGATAAAGCCAACTTCTCCAGGTAACTTCACCGTTGAATCATCTCAAGTGGACTGCTTGTTCGCTTCACATGAGTTTAATGAACTTCTTGATTATTTCTTGAACCTGAACGAGCCTCTATCTCCTCTCTTTGTGGGAGATACTGATATTTTTCACTTTTGTTCTCCTGCAGTGAAAGCGCCAAGTGCTATTCAGACTGCTCCTCCTCCAGCTATTCCTCCTCCATCCCTTCAGGACACTCCTGCTTCTCAGTCGGGATCGCAGGAAGAGCAAATAGGAGCCCTTCAAGGCTTAGACGACCCGGCAGCTTCGTAGGAGCAGAAGGTTGAGGAACTTAAGGGGGCGAAGTATCTCCGGACCAAACTATTTCCGATGAGATAAAGTTGTCTGCACTTGTGACTCCAGGAAGTGTGTCTTCTTCGAGGAGAAAAGGGAAGCGTACATCTTCAAAGAAGAAGAGAAGAAGCACTGCTGTTGTTGAAAAGGAAGCAGAAGTTGATCCAGCAGTAGCTCTCTCTCCTTCTCCCCCAACTCTTCCGACTCGGCTTGAAAAACTAACCATTAAGCCCGGTGAAGGCTCCAAAGGTGGTGGGAGAAAGAAGAAGTGATGAGTCCCGCTTTCCTTCCCTTGTTTTGCTTTTTGCTTTTTGCATGTATTGACCGGAGATTGTGCGGGTACCGGCCCCCGCTTGAAACATGCATATGTAAAAAATTCTTATAGTATGGAATAAAATGATTCTTCTACTTGTACAAACTTCTGTCTGTATTTAAGAATGCATTTATTCTTCTTTTTCACATACCAGTTTTTTTTATTTTCTTTGTGTGATGTTGCAGTAAGCCTGTGGTATGTTGTTTGAGCATTGCTTTTGTGAATGTAACTATACTATATTGCCCCTATACCACGGTTTAGTGCAATCTTTTTCACATTGACACGATTTTGGAGAACAACTCTTCTTGTTTCGAGAAGACTTGTAATCTTTCATTGGAGAACAACTTTTCCAACTTAAGGAGACTTGCATCCGTACTTTAGAGAGTAATTTTTCCCTTTTGAGGAATTATTTCTCTGATTTAGTAGAATGCGCCTCGCATTGGAGAAGTCTTTTCCCTTTTTTTTACACTTCAACTTCCCGGAGATAATCACTTCTTCTCTTTCCTTTTTTCCTTTTTCTTTTTAAAAGAGAAGTAGTGAATTCTCCTGTGCGGTGAAGTGGACTTCAAAAGAAGATTTTTATTTGGCACTTCAACTTTCGGAATATTCTTATTGTAGAAGCACGTCTCTGAAGAGGGCTTTTCACATTTCAACGCTTGTGATGTTTGTTTCAAATCTAGGTGAAATGTGTGCCTTCGAAGAGGTCTTGTTGTCTTTATTTTGCATTTCAGCTCTGGTGAAGTGGACCTCCGAAGAGAGATTTTTGCACTTCAGCTCCTGGTGAAATGTGCCTCCGAAGAGGTCTTTTCACATCTCAATGCTTGTCAAGTTTTATTTCAGATCTTGGTGAAATGTGTGCCTACGCAAAAGTCTTTTTATCATTTCAGCTCTGGTGAAGTGGACCTCCGAAGAGAGATTTTTGCACTTCAACTCCTGGTGAAATGTGCCTCCGAAGAGGTCTTTTTATCATTTCAGCTCTGGTGAAGTGGACCTCCGAAGAGAGATTTTTGCACTTCAATCCTGATGAAATGTGCCTCCGAAGAGGTCTTTTCACATCTCAACGCTTGTGAAGTTTTATTTTAGTTCTTGGTGAGATGCGTGCCTCCGAAGAGTTCTTTTTATCATTTCAGCTCTGGTGAAGTGGACCTCCGAAGAGAGATTTTTGCACTTCAACTCTTGGTGAAATGTGCCTCCGAAGAGGTCTTTTCACATTTCAACACTTGTGAAGTTTTATTTCAGATCTCGGTGAAATGTGTGCCTCTGAGTAGGGCTCTTGCCTGGAAGTTACTTTCTCATGGTTAGATGGATTCACGGGGCGGACACATGTTACTTGGATGTTCGTTTGCACAAACTATCTCAGCTAGTTAACAAGGTGCCTCCGGTCATTCCACCAATCTTTTTTGTTGAGAAAGAAAACTTTCGTTTTTTGGCATGAGCCGTCAGAGGTCTTTATCCTCTGAAGAGTTGTGCCTCCGAAGAGGGCCTGTGCCTCCGAAGAGGTCTTTTGCTTTTCTTGGTCTGCTTGCCCATGTCTTTTCGCCATTTGCTCATATCAGCGATTTCCTGTCATCATTTTCAAGTATACATCTCTTTCTTTTGCAAGTAGTTCCTTTTATCCAAAGAAGTGTACTTCATAGTTAATTGAGTTTGCAGGGGCGGACACAGGCTACTTAATCGGATGCTCGTTTACTCGAACGATCACAATTATTTAGCAAGTGCTCACCTCCAGCAGAATCATTAACTGTTTGCCTGAAGAACTTCTTACATAGGATTTAAATCTGAAATTTTTTGTGGCTTAACATTTGTTTGCTGAGTGGTGTCAGGGATCACTTGGTCTTGCGATGGGTAAGCTTTGTTTTAATTGCCTGCAATATTAAACCGACATTTTAGCAATACATTCAAGGTATTTACATATCGAAATAAAACAGGCATTTTATAATAGTAGAGAACACAAGATTTATAGTGGTTCGGCCAAAAGCTGGGCCTACATCCACTTTATAGTTCTTATTATTCACTTGCACTGGCTTTACAATGGCATTTCATACATTCATGATTCTTTTTTTTTACAATATTTCAGCAAAGCTTTTAAGTAAAATATGGACGCAAGTGATTGCTATTCCAAGCCCTTGGAATTGGATCTCTTTCGACAGTTGTGAGTTTGAATGTGCCGTCAAGAAGTTTTTTGCCTATGACATACGGCCCTTCCCAGTTTGGCCCAAACACACCTGTTGCTGTCATAATTCTTTTCAGGACTAGATCCCCAACTTCAAAGCTGCGTTGGCGAACTTTGGAATTGAAGTGCCTGGCTATCCTTTGCTGATGGGCTGCAATTCTAAGCTTTGCCTCTTCCGTCTTCTCGTCAAGGAGATCAAGTGCTTCAAGTTGCAGCTTCTCATTCTCAGCTTGATTAAAGTGGATTCTTCTGTGTGAAGGGACCTCCGTTTCCACTGGAATCATTCCTTCTGATCCATATGCCAATGAAAACGGAGTGTGCCCAGTCGCAGTTTTGTGGGTAGTTCTGTATGCCCATAGTGCTAGTGGCAGCTTATCGACCCAACCACCTTTTGCTTTCTCCAGCTGTTTCTTGATGGTTGATTTGATGATTTTGTTTACTGCTTCCACTTGCCCGTTTGCCTGCGGATGAGCCACTGCTGAGAAGCTTTTCGGATTTTGAATCGTTTGCAAAAATCCTGGAATTCTTCACTTTCGAATTGGGTACCATTGTCTGTGATTGTCTTCTGAGGCACACCATACCTGCAAAAGATATTTTTAGTCACAAAATTTATCATATTTTTAAAGGTAATAGTAGCCAATGGTTCAGCTTCAGCCCATTTAGTGAAATAGTCAACAGCAACAATAGCATATTTAATTCCGGATTTGGCAGTCGGTAAAGACCCAATGAGATCTATTCCCCAAATGGCAAATGGCCATGGACTGACCATCTGTGTGAGTTCAGTGGAAGGTGCTCTAGGGATTTTGGCAAATCTCTGGCATTTATCACACTTTCAAGAATAGTCAGCAACGTCTCGATTAATCTCCAGCCAAAAATATCCATAACGGAGAATTTTCTTTGCTAAAGTTTGACCACCCGTATGATCTCCACATTCTCCTCCGTGCACCTCAGCTAGAATTGTCTTGGCTTCTTCCTTGGTTACACATCGGAGTAATGGCATTGAGAATCCCCGTCTGTACAATCGGCCATCTTGGATTATATATCTAGAGGCTTTCCTTAGCAGCTTCTGTCGTTCTTTTGAATTTTCTGGCAGAGAACCGTTGAGCAAATATTCCAATATCGGAGTCATCCATGATTCTTGCTCTTGAGATACAGTCATAATCCAGTCAACATCCATCTCATCTATGCTCGGAGCTGACAAGATTTCCATAAGAACTAATCCCAATAACTGAGCTTCGCCAGTACTTCAATACTTCGCGAGAGAATCCGCCTTCATGCTCTCTTCCCGGGGTATATGGCTTATTGTGTAATGATCAAAGTCATCAAGAAGCTCCCAGACCTTTGACAAGTAGGCAGGCAGATTCCCCCCTTTAGCTTGAAATTCTTTCTTGACTTGGCATACGATAAGCTGAGAATCACTGACAATCTGTAATACCCTGATATTCAGTTCTTTAGCAATTTTCAAGCCAGCAATAAGAGCTTCGTATTCTGCCTCATTTTTTGTCGAAGGAAACTCTAATCTCAACGCATAACACAGTGATCGCCCTTCAGGGGTTTCAAGCACAACCCCGGCTCCAGAACAGTAATCATTTCTTGCACCATCAACATATAACTTCCATCGAATTGGGGTGTTATCGGTTACCGCTTCCTCACTATCACCTTTATCCGTACATTCTGCGATGAAATCTGCTAAAGCTTGCCCATTGATCGCTCTCCGGGGGTAATAAGTGATGTCATATTGGCTGAGTTCAATATTCCATTTCAAAAGATGACCCGAAGTCTCAGGGCGAAACAGGACTTGCTTCAGAGGTTGATCAGTGAGGACTTTGATAGGATGAGCTTGGAAATATGGCCTCAGTTTTCTTGATGCAATCAGTAGACAATAGGCGAGTTTTTCCAATTTTGAATAATTCATCTCTGCCCTAGTGAATCTTTTGCTGATATAATAAACCGGGCGCTGAATTCTTGCGTCTTCCCGTACCAACGCTGCACTGAGAGCATGAGATGAGATTGCCAAATATATGAAAAGATCTTCACCATTGTCAGGCTTTGAAAGTATTGGAGGCACTTCCATATGACGAATCAACTCATCGAAGGCGTTTTGGCATTCAGGAGCCCAGTCAAAGTTTTTTCTTCCTTTCTTCAGAGCATCAAAGAATGAAATGCATTTATCAGTAGCTTTGGAAATGAACCGACTCAAGGCAGCAACTTTTCCATTGAAACTTTGCAATTCCTTCTTCATTGTAGGAGCTTTGACTTCTCTTAAAGTAGCGATCTGAGCAGGATTAGCTAATGCTCCTAACGCTCACAATGAAACCCAAGAACTTTCCGGACTCCACCCCAAATGAACATTTCAATGGATTAAGCTTCATTCCGTACTTTCAAAGGACTGAGAGCATTTCTGCCAAGTGATCCATGTGGTCCACTGCTTTCTTTGATTTCACTAGCATATCGTCGATATAAACTTCCATAGTCTTGCCAATCTGCGGTTTAAACATAGCATTAACAAGTCTTTGGTAGGTTGCCCCTGCATTCTTAAGTCCGAAAGACATGACTCTATAGCAGTAGAGATCAACATCAATGATGAAGCTCGTGTCCTCCTGATCTAGCTCATGCATCATGATCTGGTTATATCCGGAGTAAGCATCCGTAAAGGATAACAATTCATGCCCCGCTGTTCCATCCACCAACTGATCAATCCTGGGTAACGGGAAGCAGTCTTTGGGGCTGGCTTTGTTTAGATCTGAAAAGTCGATGCACACTCTCCACTTTCCATTGGCCTTCTTAACCAATACTGGATTTGAAACCCAATCGAATAAGTAGACTCCCTGATAAAGCCATTCTCCATAAGCCGATCTACTTCTTCCTTCAATGTTGCTGACCTTTCAGGACCCTGGGTTCTTCTTTTCTGCTTTACCGGTGTAAACCTCGGATCGATATTCAGAGTATGCACTGCACCTTCTGGGGATATTCCACACATATCAGCATGAGTCCAAGCGAATACGTCCAGATTTGCTTTCAAAAATGATATCAAAATATTCTGAACCGTCACACTAAGTTGCGAACCCACATTCAGCAATTTGTTCGGGTCTTTTGGGTCAACAAGTACTGGCACCGTTACTTCCACTGGTACCACTCTATTCTCCCTTGCACTGGCTTTTCTGGGATCCATTTCTCTTCGTGCACCACTGTGCTCGCTAGTACAGGGTCCACCCTGTAATTGCTACAAGGTTGGCTCTTTGATGCGGACTGGGGCCACCGTATCCTTTCCCATTTCTATTTTCCTCGCTTCACGCAACTCTGTAAGATAACATTCCCGCCCTGCATTCTGATCCCCTTTAACCACACCGACTCCATTATCTGTGGGGAATTTTATGGTCAGACACCATGGGGGCAAGAATAGCTTTAAATGCTGCAAGAGTTGGTCGGCCTAGGAAGGCGTTGTAGGCGGAAAATTCTTCAACAATTACAAAGGTCTGCTTTCGAGCCACTTTTCTCTGCCCCTCTCCAAGTTCTACAAACAAATCGATAGTCCCAATCGGCTACTTCGGTTCCCCAGTAAACCCAGCAATATTCAGCGATGAAGCTTGAACGTCAGCCATTGGAATCTTCATCTGGTCAAATGTCTTCTTGAAGAGAATATTACATGAAGCGCCGCAATCAACAAGCACTCTTCTAACAATAGCCGGCCCAATACCGGCGGAGATGACTAAGGGATCCATGGTAGGAGCTTCAATGCCAATAGAATCCCTTGCCCTGAACACAATATCATCATTAAAAGTCTTCTGCTGCTTCAAGGGTGCAGCATCTTCTAACACAAAAACACTCTCTTCTACCGGTGCATGCTTCAAGGCACGGTCATATCTTTCCATCTCACCCCAGCTTCTGCCTGCTGGGTGAGGACCTCCTGTAATCACATTAATAACAAGTCTTTCCGGTTCATGCGCTGCTGCTTTTTCATTCGAGCTAGGACGATGAACAGGAACTTGTTGACCTTGAGTTGATGAAGCTGGGCCATTCCTGTTCCTCCTCACATACTGCTGGAGTTTATTTTCTTTCAATAACTCCTCAATCAGCTCCTTCAAGTAGCGGCACTCATTAGTATCGTGGCCGGGTTGGTTGTGAAACCGGCAATATTTTCCGCTTTTCTTAGCTTTCTTCCCAATCCTCAGTTTAGCTCGTGTAGGGTATTCGACAGTATCCTTGGTTGCGAAGAAAATGTTTTCTGGAGTATCGGTCAAAGGAGTGAAGTTGAATGGACGATTTTTCTTCGCATCTCCTTGCTTTTTCCCACCATCGTTTCCCTTTTTCTGAGAACCAGATTCCTTCTTATTCGAAGTAGCATTACTATTCCGAACCTCTGTCGATACCACCCTGGCTGGTGCTTGAAGGCTTTCCAAGCGCATGAATTCATCTGCTTTCTTATAAAATTTCTCAAGCGAATTTGGTTCTTTCATCTTCAGCCACTTCCCAAATTCGCTCGATTTATCGATTGCCCTCATCAAGTATGTCAGGACCATACATGGCTCCGCATTATCCACTTCAGCCAAAACTATGTTGAAACGGCTTAAGAAGGATCTAATAGATTCTCCGGGGTTTTGTTCCAGACTCGACAGTGACATTATGTCCTTTGCTTTTGAAGCATACAATCTGAATTGTTCCTTGAACTTCCGAGTCAAGTCAGAAAACTGGTCTATAGATCGGACCGACAGCTTGGTGAACCAAAGTAGAGCCACTCCATCTAAATACACCGGGAAATACCGGCATTTGATCTCATCGGATGCTCTGGCGCCCGTCATGTGCCAATCATATCTGTACAAGAATTCATTAGGGTCGCTTATCCCCTTGTAAGCCGGAATGGTAAGAGGGACAAACTTCATCGGAAATTCTGCCTTCAAGATCCTTTCAGTGAATGGAGTCTTGCTCGGAGCGAACACCCGTTCTTTTTCATCTTTATCCCTTTGCATACTTTCTTTCATAATCTGTCGAACCATCCCCGAGAAATATTCTTCATCATTCACAGTCTCTGCTAGGCAAACATCAGCCATTCTTTCGGAGTTTTGTCTTGACAAGCGTTCGCGGAGGGTTGGCTGTGGCCCTGATCGCCCTGCTTGGGGAGGTGTCACTTCCACAGGGACGGCTGCCCTTTGGGGAATATTTCTCCCTTCAACATTCTGAGCTTCATTAGCAAAGTTTTCCTCATTATTTATCGGTTGACAGTTAGCTCCGAGCATAACGTTCAACCTTTCCAACATTAGATTGTTTTGAGCTTCCATTTGCCGATGTAGCCCAGACACCACAGCATCTAACTCTGCTCGTGTAACTCCAACAGTTTGAGTTGCTTGACTTAAAGGAGGAGAGGTGGCAGTATTTTCTTGAACATCACCAGATCTCACAGATCTGCGCTTTCTTCCAGGAGCCATTATTTCTGATAGACTTCTGGTTTTAAGGGAAACTCTTTTAACAAACTTCTGTGAAGCAATGATGGAGGTAGCCTGAGTTCAATTCTCAGTGAAAGCAACAAAATTGTTAACGTGAAAAATTAGACGCTAACACCCCGGTGTAAGTAGAAGTAAAGTGAAAGCATCACCCGTCAATACAGGAATCAGAAACAAGCAGAAAATACAGAAAAGACAGTACAGAGACAACAGTTTTATAGTGGTTCAGCTTCAAGTTAAGCCTACGTCCACTTTAATCTTCCTTTATTGCTGAATCAGTTACAACTTTGCAACAAACTTCAATTACAACACTGTAAAGACAAGTAGCTAAAATACCGATGTAGAAGAACTCTTCGAATCCATGTTGAATGTTAGATTTCTTCTTGAAGTTCGACGAAGCGTCTTGAGTATTTGAGGTGTTGAATGAGTTGAGAAAGCAGCAGAATGTAGGCGTTCCAAGAGTGAGTTACCCAAAAGTCCCCCTCCAGTTGGAATACGTGCTGTATTTATAGAGAATTCCTGGGCAAGGCATAGGTCGTTCACGACCTAAGATAGATCGTAGGTCGCTAGCGACCTAGGGGATGTGAGTCACGACCCAACTTGGTTGTACTTGGCTCTTCTGCACTAGTCAGTAGGTTGTCGATGACCTAGAGATGAAACGACTTAAGAAGCAGTTACATGGGAAGTTACCTCGGCTCTGTCTGGCTCGCTAGGTCGTTATTACCTTAGGTCGTTAACTCGCTGGCTCATTAAGTCGTTAGGCTCTTTAACCCGCTAGGTCGCTAAATCCAATTAGCTACTAGGTCGCTCCACACTATAGGTCGTTAGGTCGCTTATATGCTTAAGTTGCCAAACCTCTTTATCGTGATAAACTTGCTAGGTCGCTAGGTCGCATGTGGTTTTTGGTCGCTAAGTCGCTCCATTCTTTAGGTTGTTAGGTCGCTCTTCCTCATTGGTCCTTAGGTCGCTTATTAAGAGGAGTTAACATCGTTTATTTAAATCTGGTGTACTATGTTATAAATTATTGTTATACCATTCTTATTTCCATATGGACAAATTCAATAACCAAACAGAATAACATGTTGAAGGCAATGACATACATAGTAATAAGACAACTTAAATACCATTACAACGCAAACCGTACATACCTGACAGATCTAATGCAATATTGATCTAACAATCACAAAAGAAATTCCAAATGTGATTCATAAGATCCTTTTGGAGCCGGTTGTGAAGTTGTGCATTGTGGTATGAAAGTTGTTGTTCCATGTAAATGTTGAATGATTTTTCTGTTATAAGAACGTCACCTCAGAATACTTCTGGCATTTGCCCTGCACCATCATATTCGTAGTGACGTTGTTGTTCGTCCATATCCCTTTTATCTTCAATAATCATATTATGCATAATAATACATGCAAACATGATTCTGGTCATTTTTTCCCGAGACCAAAGTCTACATGGATTGCTAATCATAGCAAATCTGAATCGTATGAAGCCAAAAGCACTTTCTACATCTTTTCTTGTCCCTCTTGCATTGTAGCAAACTTTGCTTGCTTTGCTAATATTGGGTTTGGACATGTCTTTTCAATTGTGCTCCATTTTGGATAAATTCCATCACCAAGATAATATTCATGCTCATAAGTGTGTTGCCCAAGAGTGAACGACACTTGAGTTACTCGACCCAGTGTCAAATCATTAAACAAGTGTGACCTCTCAATTACATTTAGATCATTGTTAGATCCAGGTATTCTAAAGAAAGCATGCCATATGAAGCAAAGACTTATAAAATAATAGTTGGTTTTCTTTCTTTACCATTGTAAGCTCCTCGGTATGCTTTGGGGCAGTTCTTCCATTCCTAATGCATACAATCCAAACTTCCAAGCATTCCAGGCCATCCTTTGCTCTCAGGCATTTCTCGAATTCGCACCACGTCATCCTCATTTAGCGATCTAAGTTACTCAGTGCCGAAAATGTCCACCACAGATTGACAGAATTTGTCAAAAGTTTCTAACGCAGTCGTCTATGGGATTCGATATGCGTCATCCAATGCATCTGTGAGGGTGAAATAGGCTAACATCCTCAGTGCAACAGTCATTTTTTGTTCACCGCTAAGCCCTTTTGTTTTTGAAGCATTCGGTTTTTTTAATAAATCATTTATCATTGTTTTGAATACTTGTTAAAAAAATTAAAAACAGATCTCTTCTCATTTTGTATCTTCTCCTGAACATACCGGGTCCATAAGTGCAATTTGGGTTGAAGTAGTCTTGCATCAGAGTTTTGTGGAAGACAAATTGATTACGGTTTACATATTTATGACCCACGACTGACCCACCGTGTTTTCGGGATGTGCAACCATAAGCTTCACGACATATGTTTGCTATTTCTTGCAATTCTTCGGCTTCTTCTTGGAGTATCTCTTCTTCATACGGAAGAGGCTTATATGAAGATAAATGCATGCACAAATGAATACAAAGGAAAGAAGCGGGAAATAATTCAAGTCCAAGATCATGGAGGACCACACCCACTTGCCTTGATTTTCAATTAGGACCTAAGCACATGCTAAAAGGTCATTAGAGTTTCATGTAAATTTAAGTGGGGGATTAGTGGATGTTAATGATTACTTGGTGGCCACACTACCTTAAAGGTATTTTGGGCATTCCCCACAAAATGGAATTAGGGTTTTATGCATGTATAAATAACCCTCTTATGTACATGAACATATCTTCAACCTTTCATATTACTTAAAAAATTAGAGTGCAGAATTTGTAAACAATGCTTCATGAAATAAAAATGGCTTCTTAGCCTCCTTTTCTTCTCTTATTTACATGCGTTTATTTATGTTTTTTCCTTTTCTGTGTTAGTAGATTAGTTTTACATTCATGCAAGTAGTGTAGCTTAGTTCCTTTTGTTGTAAGTAGTTTAATTACATTCTCCTCTTTGCTTATTTTCTATTTTCTTCTCTTTTTAATGTTGAAATTTGCTTGTGTTGCTTCAATGCCACAAATGGGTAGCTAAACCCCTCAACTTAGGGGTAATGAAGCTCTCAAGTATTATGTAAATTCAACAATTCTATGATGTATGATATCCTGTATTTGTGCTTTATGGAAGTAGATATTGATGTAAGTTTATACAAGTGAGTTTGATAGCTTATGTTGCATTTGCAAATGAGATATTTTTATTCAATATAAACACAAGTTACATCATGATTTTCTAATTTATTTTTGATTTTGAAATGAATATGAAAACAAAATTTGATGATCTTACTAATCACAATCGTAAATAGGTTATACTTAAAAATAGTTTTTGCTTTGCTTCATTTTCATGAAAATTAACAAGTGTGTTATTTGTTGTATTATAGTTTGATGGTTTCCTTTATGTTAATTAATGACATAAATAAACCAAACTTATGATAAATACAACAATATGTTCATTCAATATCAAAACTTGAGATCATAGATTATTTGTCTGATTGATTTACAAAAATATGAGAGTGGATTGGCCCTTAAGTTGTTATCTAATTTCATAGTTTTTAATTTTATTTTTATTCTAGTTTTAGCTTCTCTTTGTTCACAAATAATTGAAAACAAGTTTCTCTCATTTTGGTCTAATTTGATTGAATAGCAAGTTTAAAATCTAAAAATTTCCCTACGGATCGACCCGTACTCGCCGCGTAATTCAATAGTACGCTGTGCGCTTACGGTTATTTTAATTTGAATTTTTTCGACTATTTTCTAAACCGATAGAAAATTAGTCGATTAACAAGTTTTTGGCGCCATTGCCGAGGAATCGTTTTGATTTTGATTTTCTATTCTTCGGATTAGTTTTGTTTTGTGTGTTTATTTTGTGTGTTTTTGCATTTAAAAAAAATTTGTGTTTATTGTTTGATTTTTGCTTGCATTTTCATTTGTGCGTTTGTGGTTGTTCTAGTTTTCATTTGCATTTGCTCTTTTCTATTAAAAAAATTATTGTGTGTTTGTTTAGTTTTTTTGTGCATTTGTTTGTATTCTTGTTAGTTTTGCATTTTCATTTGCATTTCCAAATCAAAAAAAAGGTGCATTTTCAATTTCAAATTGCATTGCATTCACTATTCACCATGTTACATCCTTGCTGTTCACTGTGTTTGCATACATCTATGCTACAATACATTTGTATTACATTAGTGTTACTCCTTCACACTCTCACATCATCTACAAACCCCTCTCTGTCAACAAGATTCATTACAAGCTGCATTTACCCTTGCCACAAACCACTATTACATTGCAAAACTCCAAAAAAAACCACTTCTTCCCATAGACCAGTTGCTACAATTCCCCGACCAAAAGATTACAGTGCCTTCATCAACTCTATCTCTCTGACCATCATCAGTCTGCTGCCATACCCACTACATCCCAAACCATATAAGTCCACCAATACTTCACCAACCACATAACACCTCTGCGACTTCAAACCACAAAGCAAACTCTTCAACCACCATAGTCATCAACTGTCCTCAATCCATTGTCTCATCATTACATTCACCACCAAACAAACATTCTCCAACAATACAACTGCACCTGAACTACTTCAATTGTTGCCACATAAACTTAACAACCAGCGACATCACTGCTGTACATCAACCATTGTCCCCCACTTTACTGCCATTCAACTTCCATCCTGCCGCACCTTCTAACTTCTCACCAACTACTGCTGCTCGACTGATCACCACTCCCTCTACCGAGCAATCAAACTTCTGCCGTCATCAACTGTTCAGCACAGCAGCACTTCAATACAAAGAACCATAACCTGCCCTTCATCACTGCCAAGCAATTCAAATGGGAATCTCCTTCTCCACTTCCTTCAACAATTGACATTCACAACTCCTCAATTCAGCAACCAATTCCACTAATTCTTTCCATCGCCCCTCAGCCTTAAACCCACAACCCGCTGCAAAGCCAACCAACTTCAAATCGCCAATCCTCCAATCACCATCGCAAGTGAACTTTGCGACCACCTCTGTAATCTTGCCTCTCCACAAAGACACCCAGAGCCACCGACTACCCATCTGAACCGCCACTAACCTCCAGCTTACGAACAAGCCTCAACAACCACCGAACCTCAGCACCTCCACAACCTTGAACCATAACCAAATCGCCATCCCAATACAATCAATTCGACTTCGCCAATCCACCATCATGCCCAAACCCTCAATCTCCCGCAACTCCATCAATTCAACCAATCACGACTTCTCGAGTCGAAACTCTCCCAAAGACCACAAAGAATTGCCTTAAACAACCCGGGCCTAGAAATCGAACTAAGTCCATAAAAAAAGGAAAAAATTATGATTTGCGAATTTGAATTGAACTTCGGTGCTCAGTTGTGTTTGGTCCGGTAGTTGACTGAGAAAACGGTTTTGCTTTGAGTTGTTTTTTGAGTGGGCCAGGTTTTGGGCTTGAATAGTTTTTTTGTGTGTGTTTGCTTCTTTTTTTAAGTGTTTTTTTTAGTTTGTTAAAAAAAGAGTATTATCCAAATTGCTTTAGTTTCAAATTTTTGTTAATTTCTCCTCACAAAAAAAGAGCTATTGTACATACCTTGTTCATTTGATTGTTTATTTTGTTTTGTTTCTTATTTGTTTTAGTCAAAAATAAAACAAGATTAACGTTGTTTAATTTTCATTTTTCAATTGTTTTCACTTGTATTAGTTTTAATTGTTTTAGTTTTCATTTATTTTATTTTCAATTGTTTTGTTTTTTCATCTTTGATAAACATATAAAAAAATTGTATATATATATTGTTTTTATTTTCAGGTTGCCAAAGCAGAATATCAAACAGAAGAAGTGCTTGCCAAAAATAATTGCTTGCTTGCTTGTTAAAAAAAATTGTCGCTTAAAAATAAATTATAATCTGCACGCTATGGTATTGTTCCCTTTTCCCTTGTTTTTTAATTGAATTGCATTGTTGGTTGCTTGCATTTGCATATATATATATATATATATATATAATTTCAAAATTCAAAATCAAAAACAAATTTCATTTGTAGTTGCATTGTAAATTCACGTTTAATTTTTGCTTTGCATTCATCTCATCTTATTTTCTTTTTCTAAGGGCAATAATCCAATTCACATAAGATAAGGGATTTCATCACCCTTTCCTTAGCCCACAAATGCATTTCATCGTAGAATTTGACTAATAATAACCGTTAGACATTGGACCTAATAGCGTCACGAGTTCATCTAAGGCTTAATTGTATTTTCACAATTGTTTTCTGTGAACAATTTTATTTCTTGGTGTCTAGGCTACGGCGAGTAATAACCATTTATAAACATTACGGTGATTCGTAAATATTGTAGTGGTTGTTTCTCTTAAGGTACTTAAACCTTCGGCTGCATTACTACCGTGATTCATGATGCACCGATAACCCTTGCACATTACCTGGCTGAGAAATATTTTTGTTGATTTAAGACAAAGTGTGATTATACAATTTTAGGTTAGGAGCTACTAATGACAGAAAACTGTAATTAAGTCCTTTGCATTCATTTAGTTGTATTAGTTCATGCATATTTAAAAAAACAAAAAAAACAAAAAAATCCAAAATAAAAAAAATTGTAAATTTTACTTAACTTAGTTTTTAATCCAAAAAATCCGTTTTCTTTTCCTTTGAAAATTTTCAATCAAAAACCCAAAAAAAAATATAATCTTTTCAAAAACAAAAAAAATTAAAAATTCAAAAATAAAAACCAAATTTCCATTTTCTAAAAAACAAAAAAAATTGAAAAAATCCTTTTGGTAAATATTTGAAAATTCAAAAAAAATACAAAAAAAACATATAAAATTCTAACTTCTTCCTTTTCTTGACTTTCACTTGTGCATGAGTACTTGGACTCGTAACACAACAACAAATCGTTGGACTCACGACTCGACAACTAATCGTTTAACTCGAACTGACGATCCTTTCGAAATGGCGAATGAAAACGCCCCTCTAACTCTTATAGATAGAAATTTTCCCGATAGAGTTTCTATTCCATCTTGCATCACGTTACCCGCCCCTACGGGTAACCATTTCGAAATTCACTCGAACCATATTGCCGCACTTTTGAAATTTGGCAATTTCGAGCGCGATGACCCATAAATTTTCTTGACTAAATTCGAACAAGTTTGTGCAGCCATTAAACTCCAACAACTTTATGATGACGGAATCAAACTCCGATTAATCCCATTCGCTCTTATGGATTACGCTGAAAAATGGTTGTACAGCTTACCATCCAACTCGATTAAAACGTGGGAAGAATTCGTAAAAGCTTTCTTAAAAAAGTTCTACCCCTTGGAGAAAACGAGTAGAATCCGAAACAAAATTGTTAATTTTCATCAATTCAAGGGAGAACTATTCGGAAAATATTTTGAAAGATTCAAAAGCTTTTGGTAAAATGTCCACACCATAACTTTGAAAAATGGACGATTTGCCAAATCTTATATGATGGACTTGAAAATAGCTCGCGAACCATGCTCAAATCAATGTGCTAAGGCAATTTTCTTGCCCAACATCATGATGATGCTTGGCAATTTCTTGAAAACCTCGTTGAAAATCCGTCCCAATGGGAACGTTCGAACAAAAAATCAATTTACTCTTGATCAAGTGCACACTCGATAGGAACTTCTTTGGCTTTGGAAGCTAAGATAGATGCAATTATTAAAAAATTCGATAATGTTTTCTCATTGAATCAAATTAATCAAGCTTCCCAACCAATGTACTATAAATCAAACGAATCAGGCGATCATAATCATATAGCCGATCAATGTCCCAATTCTGTCGAACAGATCAATGCTTTCAATAAAGCCAAAAACGACCCGTATTGTCCAACGTACAACCCTGGTTGGAGAAATCATCCGAATTTTGCATGGAACCAAACAATCCCAACACGAATACAATTCGTCCCAATTTTCAAGCATTCTCGAATAATTCTTCGAATGCTCCCTTTCAACCCAACAATTTTCAACCAAACTTTGCGGGTCCGTCTCATAATCAATCACAACAATCAAATTTTCAACCAAATTCTGCTCATCCTCTCCAAGACGATAAATGTTTAAGTTCAGTTGAAAAAACTCTTGAAACATTGGCTAAAGCAACTACTCAAAGTCTTCATTCAAACAGCAATTTGCAAAATTTATTGACCTCATATATGCAAAATACAAACCAATCAATTGCAAAACTCGAAATGCAAATGAGTCAATTAGCCACGTCTTTAAGTGAACGCAAACGAGAAACATTCCCAAGTCATCCCCTTTCAAATCCCAGAAATCAAAACGCGAATTCAAATCAAGCGCATGTTGTTCAAGATAACAACGTCACCCAATTGATATCAGAACTTTACGTTCTGGTAAACAAATCGACAATCAAGTCATTAATCCAAACGATTTACCGGAAACCTCTCTCGACACTTCTAGAGCAACGAACGATTCTGAACAAAATATGGATCCAAACGTTGAATCGAATGCCAATCAAAATTCCTCTTATACTCCAGTAGACCCGCCTACCAAGTGTCGTGTTACATTTCCACATCGTCTTCGACCAAAGGAACACTCAGACCAAATGGAAAAGATGTTGGAAATTTTTAAACAAGTCAAAGTTAACATCCCGCTTCTTGACATCGTTTAACAAGTCCCCACTTACGTGAAATTTCTTAAGGACTTGTGTACCCAAAAGCGACACACTTAAGTGCCCAAAAAAGTCTTCTTAGCCGCCAGTTTGAGCGAAGTCTTGCCCCAATCCATGCTCGTCAAATACAAAGATCCTGGCTGCCCTATAATTTCATGTACAATTGGAGACAATGCAATTAACAAATGCTTGATAGATTTAGGTGCGAGTGTCAATTTGATTTCATACTCCATTTACGAATAATTAGGCTTAGGTAAGCTCAAACCCATAAAAGTCACGCTTCAATTTGTCGATCGCTCGATTAAGAAGCCCGTGGGAGAAATCGAGGACATGCTCATTCAAGTAGGACAATTCACATTCCCCGTTGATTTTATCATTCTTGAAACACAACCCGTGACAAATCCCGCGAGTCAAATTCCATTGATTTTAGGCCGACCATTCTGAGCCACCTCAAATGCCTTAATAAATTATCGTAAAGGATCGATGAAAATCTCTTTTGGAAACATGACTTTGGACCTCAACATTTTCAATCTTGAAAGTCAACCAAATGAACCTTGTGACCAAACGTTGGAAGTTAGTGCCATTCACGAAAACTTTGAAAATGAGACACTTGATCTTAACGACGAACGTGAGGTCGAGTACAAAAAATTGTTTCACGAAATTCCCAACGAGATTGAATACACTCTTCCCTTTGAATCACTTCTAGTTGAGTCCGAATCTCAACCTAATTCTTCGATCGAGAAACTCCCTAAGTTGGACCTCAAACCACTTCACGGTCACCTTATGTACGCATACTTAGGTGAAAACGAAACTTGTCATGTCATCATTTCTAACAATCTTTCTCTTAACCAAGAAGCTTCTCTTCTCTCCATTCCTTCGAAAAATAGAGAAGCAATTGGGTGATCCATTACCGATATTAAGGGAATTAGCCATGCTATTGTCCAACATCGCATTTACTTGATTGACGAAGCCAAACCCACTCGCGATGCACAACGGAGGCTTAACCCAAAAATGAAAGATGCAGTTCGTGACGAAATTCTTAAGCTCCTCGATAACGGTATCATATACGTCATCTCCGATAGCCCATGGGTTAGCCCAGTTCATGTCGTGCCTAAAAAGTCCGGACTTACCGTTATATAAAATGACGCTAACGAACTTATTCCAACTCGTACTCAAACAGGTTGGCGTGTTTGCATTGACTATCAAAAACTAAATGCCACAACACGTAAGGATCACTTCCCTCTTCCATTTATGGACCAAATGCTTGAACCTTTAGCCGACCACGAATTATACTGCTTCCTTGATGGTTATTCCGGCTATAACCAAATTCCCATCGCTCCAGAAGATCAAGAGAAAACAACTTTCATGTGTCCATTCAGAACCTTTGCTTATTGACGTATGCCATTCGGAATTTGTAACGCTCCTGCGACTTTCCAACGGTGCATGGTGGGCATCTTTTTTGACGTGATTGAGCGCTTTCTAGAAGTTTTTATGGACGATTTTTCTATCTTTGGTGATTCTTTTTCCCAGTGTTTACATCTCCTCGAGTTGGTTTTGAATCGATGTAAAGAAAAACATTTGACTTTGAATTGGGGAAAATGCCACTTTATGGTCAAACTAGGCATAGTCCTTGGACAAATCATCTCAAATAAAGGCATTGAGGTAGACAAAGCGAGAATCGATGTCATTGCAAATCTACCCATTCCCAAATCTGTTAAGGACATTCGATCATTTCTAGGACACGCTGGCTTGTATCGACACTTTGTGAAAGACTTTAGCAAGATCGCTCGTCCTTTAACGACTCTCCTTGGTAAAGACGTTCCTTTCGATTTTAACTCCAAGTATATCTCTTCTTTTGAACATCTCAGAAACGAACTCATTTCTACTCCAATCATTTGCGCACCCAATTGGGATCTCCCATTTTAAGTAATGTGCGACGCTTCTAACTTTGCGGTTGGTGCTATCTTAGGATAATGCATCAACAAGATCCTTCACGTTATCTACTACGCCAGCATGACTCTGAACGACGCTCAACTCAATTACGCAACAACTGAAAAAGAGATTCTAGCTGTCATTTTTGTAACATCCCGCCTTTTCGCACGATTTAAACAGACACACGTGTCAATTCAAAACCATACGGAAGGGCGGATTGTTATGGGATAAATAAGAAAAACAGAGAAGAAATAAAACAAAATAGAATCTCACAGCGGAAGGATAAAATATAATAAAACAAATATACAGTTCATGAAGCTGTTTACAAATTTATTTGATTTAATTCAACAATACATATCAGAGTTCATATACCAATAAATACCAATGCAGCGGAACATTATGAGTTTAGTGCAATAATATGAATAATAATAATAAAAATCTTCGTCTTCGTCCTCCAGAGCTAAATCTTCAAATCCTGGAATGCTCGGACTGACCCGAGTGAATTGAAAAGACAAAACACTCGAGTCAGAACTAAAATATCTTATGTGAGCTAAATCAACAAAGATAATATGAGTGCAGTAACTCAAGAGATGCTCGGAATTCACATCTCCTAAGGATCCGTTAAACTATTTATTATGTAGTATATTGCACTATTATAATAGTGTCTATAGTAAAATAAACATACTTTTAAATAGCACCAAGGCTTTACATTTTCCACCTTAACACATAATAGTCCTAGTAGTCCATCCAATATCATAGTCCCTCCCGATCGAGAAGCCACCAGAGGATACCACACGGGCTATAGGAGAAATCCTAACTCGTACAAGGCTCGGTATGGTAGGTAACACGGCATAACTAGGCAATGTCAGGATAGATATACCAATTACGCATCCGGGCTGGTGGAAACGCGCAGCGCGCAGCTACCGCCCACCTCGAACAAACTCCCCCCAAAATCAAAGTAAAAGTGGCCACCGAATCAAACCAAAATAAGAGTATAGTATCGAAGAGGAGTGTCCGATCAGAGGAATGACTTCATTGGCCCGAGAATCGCACCTGTTTTAGCCACCTTATGCCAACTCACGGGAGTCGGGTCCACGTATTTACCTCAAAGGAAACGCCGCCACCAACCTACTTCATTCTGGAATCTCCACCGCGTGCACGGTTGTTAAAGTGGTTTTCGGAGTTGGCAGAGAGTATGACAACTTTCGATCCCGGTCTCTTAAACAACCAAACGTTATTATAACATCGTGGTCTTTGAAAATAGTTTATACTTCAAAACCTGAATATAATTAAACATTTCAAAACCCATAAGTATGATATCATTTAAATTTCCAAAACAACTCATTTGATATTATTTTTATAAAACCCAAAACAATAATATCCTCTTTTTTTCCAAATATATTTATTTTCCAAAATTATACTGCTTTACAATTTATAATATCTGGAAACCAAACATTTGAATTATAACTTTCAAAACCCAATACTTCGAAATTCATAGCTTTAGAACCATACTTCTAAAACTTGAATGGTTTGGATATTCAAACAGTATATAGAATAAAATAGTTTGAATTAAAAATTACTTTATAAAATAAATTTCTGCGACTTCATAATTTTATTCATTTAAAATTTTAGGTCTTAACCTATTAAATTTAGATTCACTTTTAGTTTCAGTAAAACACTTCGTTTTCAATATATTCAAACTTCGAATATTTAAATTCCAAACTAAGGACGAAAACCCTATTTAACCATTTATGGTCCTATTATTTAGTTTGAAACATTCGCATAATAAACCCATAAATAAAACTCAACTTTCTAACAATTAAATTTTTCCTTCACTTTATTTATACTAGAAATATTTATTTAATTTATCTTGAAATAAAAATCCAGTTATAAATATCATACCTTTAAAATTTCCAATTTTTATAAGTCCACATCAACTTACGGAGTTCAATTTTCAAACAAACCCAATTCCAAATAAATTTTCAATTTATCTTCCAATCTTAATTGATTTGAATCATTAAACTCTATATATATAATATCTTAAACCTGTACTTAATCGTATAATATAAATTATCAAACTTCATTATTCGACTTATTTATTTATATTCAACAGATTTATACGTAGCTTAAATTCTAAATTTAAATATGTATATATATATATAAAATAATATTTATATAATATCCAAATTTAATATTTATTAAATCGTATCATATCCAAACCATAAAAATCATTTCAAAATAATTTTATATATATACCGCGGTGCCTGCATATAATTTTCTATCCTATGGTCAAGTGATACAGATATTTATCATTTCAACCCGCAATTTAAAAAAATAAAAATTACGGTTGTATATCATTTCAAACCGCAATCCCAAATAAAATGAAATGCATGATAATTTGCAGATTTTAAAATATAGTACACATCATCCATTCACCAAACATCAATCATCAACCATTAATTATAATCATCATCCAATTTAAACAAACATCAATATAGAGCATATAAATATAACCGGGAATAACTAACAGGTCTTAACTAACAGTTTATATTCAGAAATAAATTTAATAACTATTTAACTAGCAGTTTATATGCAAATAAATAAATTCTAACTGTCAATTTGTATACAATAATAAAAATTAATTAACAGTTAAATTAAATAAAGGCGATTTAACTGAGATGATGAATAAAACATGCCCAACAATCATAAATAAATTTCTACTCATATCTTAAGTCAAATTAACAAACACAAGAAATTTTAGAAGTTGTGAGTGGGTTAAAACACTCACCTTTTGAATTTAAATTGGATTTAAATCCAATTTAAACCCAAAAATTTCGCAGTCTCCAAATTCATCCAAACCAGCGTCAACAGATCCGAAATTTTATTACGATCCTAACAAAAAAATCACGCGTGAAACGGAGTTCGTAGGAGAAAGTTATAGGCATTAATGGTGATTGAAATTTCAAAAAAAGAAAAAAAAGAATAGAAATGAAAGAACACCTTCAAGCGCCACGTCATCCCCCTTTCTTTCCCTCTCTCCCTCGCGCGTTTTGCTTCCAGATTTTTCTAAGAAGTTTGAATTTTAGCTTTTGATTTGGTTTGGAATTTTTATTTGGATCTAAGATTTGTTTGTCTACCATTGAGGAGGAGAGAGTTGAGATGTACGCACAGAACAAATGAGAATTAGGGAGGCTAGGGTTTGTAGCAGGATATTTATAGAGAAAGTTGAAAAGAAAAAAGAAAGTTTGAACTAGAATAAAATTTGAAGAAGAAGAATATTTTAAGTGGAAGGAAAAATTAAAATGAGAGATAATAAGGAGATTTGAAGAATAAATTAAGGCTGCAGGAATGAAGATAGAAATAAATGAAAAGCAAACAAAGTATATATAAACCAAGTAAGAATTGAAATATAAGTAAAAATATGAACAGCCTTAGAAAACGGTAGTGTTGAAAGAGGTAAAGTAAAGGAATAAATATATAAATGAAGATAAAAATAAATCTTCCGTTTTTAAATATGAAGCTTCAGGAGAATGAATTGCCAGTAAAAGAAAGCTACAAGAACTTATAATATGTAAACAAAAATAAAGTTTAGAAATAAAGAATATTAAATACTAATGACGTGGCATGAATAGTAATTTGGATGTCATTAAAAATAAAAATAAAAACTTCAGGAAAACTACTTGAAATGGAGCAAACAAAAGAGAAACAAATGAAAAGAATGAGGCAGTTATTAATTGGAAATCAATCATACGAGGTTACTATAAATTAATAAGCATGAGTAGTTTAACAAATGGATGCTCAAGTGGAACCTACATGGATGACTTAGAACGAAATAAAAAAGAAAAAGAAAAAGAATGCGGATATGGCAATAAATATTAAGCAAATGAAGGGCCACTTATATACTATAAACAAACCTTTGGAGTCCAAATTTTGAATCTTACTTCGGTTAATTCATTCCCATAAATCCAAATATGCACATATTTATATCATTAAATTCTTTATTAACACATTCATTTTATGGTAACATATGCATCCTCCATTAACGCAATCAATTAAACAATCTATTTAACAACCAATTAATGATATTACTCAATCGAAAAAAAAAATCAAACAATTATACAATCAATTACCAAACCAATCTACCTATATATCTATTTATATTACTCAACCAATTTTACTAATTTATGAATATATATATATATATGCGCTAAATTTGTTTTTAATATTTAATTTCAATTTATGTAAAATTTTATATTTAATTTTAATTAATTGCAATAAATCCAAATAAATACATAAAGCTTGATTCCCGTTTAAACATTTAACTCATTTGATTGCAATTAACCTTTTTATAGTAAATTAAATTCCGATATATTAATAAAACTTTATTTCCATTCTTTTTATTCATAAATTATCATATTATGAAGAACATTTACGTTATTCCCCATTTATTACCTTAATTTATTTATCATGACACTTAATTTATATTTATTGCAATGATTTCCAAATCAATTGAATGAATTAAATATATATGCATCACTCATAGTAACTTGTGGTCACAACTCTTGATCACATTAAATAAGTTTATTATTTACTAATCCAAAAATCACCATTTACTACATATATGAATTTATTAATTCAATTCTTCCATTTCGTTTTCCTATACTAAATTTATTACCAAGTGCATTTACTACATTCCAACAAATTGGAATTTCATTCAATTTCTATAACAATCATTGCATTTATTGTCTTCTATTGATTTTATCAAATTGCCCCATATTCCTTTAAATTCATACTAACGTAAAATTTAATTTCATTTATTGCATAAACTCCATTTCATAATCTACATGCAATTTCTACCTAGAAATAAGGTTACGTTTCCATTGTAATTTACATTTACACCTTACGTTACTACATTAATTATACTTAAAGTAACGTTTATTATTAATAACAATATTAAACTTACTTAACATTTTATATGAACTTTTATAAAAAATAAAATTTCATTGACCAATTTATTAGGTAATTTATATAGTTGCTATCCTTTATTTCATAAATTAAATCCATTCCATCTAAATCCTTATCTATATAATATCTAAACATTTAATTTCATCAAATACCAATTGACCCAATTATTTTATTTATTAATTCATATCATTTAAATAATTTATCAAATTGAAATGTTCATTCAAGCGTATAGATTATTACTTGCATTACAAAATTTCTTAATTTATTCCAATTACCGTTAACAATGTTTTTGTTTCGTTAAATCAATTTAATACCTTCCTTTATTTTCTCATATTCAAAGTATATCATGGAAAAAATCTTTCCACTACTTAATTTATTGAATTTTATACAATTTACTATAAATAGGTTTAAATTCCCATTTGCTGTATTTAAAATTTGGCGTTCATAAATTGCACAATCTCATAAATTCAACCAATTTAAATCGACGAAATTTACGGGTCGTTACAATCTCCCCCACTCAAAACTTTTCGTCCCCGAAAAGGAAAAGAAGGGAAAAGAAGAAATAAGAAATCAATATATCTTTCTTAAATATTAAATTTATAATCAACTAAGTTTACAAAATAAAATAATTTAAAATAAAATATACCAATTTATACTCATTTAAATCTTTTATACATAAATTATTAAAGTTTGTAAAACATTTTCAAATTTTTCTAAGTCCAAAATTTACGGAAAATTTTGGCAGAGTCTCCTTTGTACGAGAGGCTCGGGAGAAAATATAATATTAAATATAACAAAATATCACATATAATATCCAAAATAGTATATCCCAACACGGGAAAATATATAAAATAGCGCTATAAACCGTAATCCGAAAACGTACCTATTTGTCGGGCAATTTACGTTTATTTTATGGAACCAAAAGCTGTAGCAATTGCATTCATAACCTGCATTTCACTTATATAATCCAAAGGGTTAACGATTATACAAAATGAAATATTTAAGTGGTTTCAACTACTCACAATAAATAAATACAGCAACCATCAATTTCAACAACAGCATACACACCCAATACAAAACAACCATTAAATCAAACAAACAAATAGTTGTTCGGGTTCGAAACTTTTTAAATTATACGGTATGGAGAATAAACTACTAGCGCATCATTTACTCAACAGCCTTAGATAAAACTAAATAGATTATTCTTTCGTCCAATCCAAATTTTAAAGTATCTTACCCAAACAACCATAATTTAAACAACAACAAACCCAAACAACAAATCAACTTTACTTATTATAATCTCATTTCATACATTAGTTTTTTGATTCCTTTTACTTATATAATGGTTTATCCCTTTTTAATTTACATTTATTTCTAACAAACTTTTAATTTCATTTACTCATTCAATGTTTGTTTCAATTATTTCCACTTACTACTTACAATCATTCCTTTCATTGATTCAGGTCATGCAATTTTCTTTTTATTGCATTACATTTATGCATTTCTTAATTTCATTCATTTATTTACTGCTAAATTTTATTTTCTTAAGTTTAAAATCTTTTATTTATATTACTTATCTTTCTATTTCAATTAATAATCTTCCAATTTTAACTTAAGTTCATATACTACACATCAATTCTTATTTATTAAAGAATTCCATTGAATACCTTCATTATTCCAAAAAATTTCTTGTATAATATTCTATTACAGTTTCTTATTAACATTTCAACTTTTAATATTTGGAAAGTTATAAATATGATTTTTAAGAATGTAATTGAAAATTATACTAGTTTCCTCAATTCTTTTAATTAATTGATGGTTCAATAATTACATCTTTGATTTATAAGTTACAATTTCACATTACCTTTAATTTCATTCATTTATTTAATGCTTACATTTCTACTATATTCAATTATAGTAACATTTAATTACACTTAAATTTAAAACTTTGTACATCAATTCTTATAAATAAATAATTTCATTAATTCATTTACTAAGGTTAAAATCATTTATTTACATTACTAACCTTCCTATTATTTAAATTTTACTTTAATTAAAGGTTCTCACTATTAATTTAGTCATATTCCAATTTACTTCACTTAATTAAACTATTAATTAACTTGAACTTTAGAACTAAATACCGGGTTTAATTTTAAATCATTTAAAATAATGGATAGATGTATACACTTTAAAAAAATATTTATATCCAATTATAATTAAAACAATAAAGAAATTTTTCTCAAACAAATTTGCAGTAAACTACTACAGTGGCCATCCCTTTCGAAACTCGAAAATGAATGTCGATGATGCGTGCACTCATCATCGAAATTATTTTCCAGCGATAGAGAGGGGAGTACAACTTATTTTCTCAAAAATCTTCTTTAAAACAATTCTTTCGAATTACATTGAAATATTTATATCAGAAAATTAATATCTTCCAAAATTTATTCGAAAAATTTTGAAAATCCCGGAACTTAAGTTCTAAATTTCCAAATTTATTTTATTTTATTTTTCAATCTTATTTCTATTATTATTTATATACTTTATTACCTAACAACCAATCTATTGTAGTCCAATATAGATATCATTTGAAATTTTTTATTTTATATAGAAAATATAATAGGCAAAATTATTTCATTCACCTATATAAAAACAAATATTATGTCGGTCTGTCCTATTAAGTGTTTAAAAATCCCTATTGATGTCATAGCGTCCCATGCACCAACAGAATTTATAAATACAAAACGAAACCGATTAACACAATATTAAAATCCTTTTATAACACTAACAAATACGCTCTCTTATATACATACGCCCAGTGACTCCCATAGGGTATTACTACCCTATTAACAAAGAGTCAAACCCCACAAAGCCAAGTTTTATCGCTAAACCAAAGCTCTGATACCAACTGAACATCCCGCCTTTTCGCACGATTTAAACAGACACACGTGCCAATTCAAAACCATACAGAAGGGCGGATTGTTATGGGATAAATAAGAAAAACAGAGAAGAAATAAAGCAAAATAGAATCTCACAGCGGAAGGATAAAATATAATAAATCAAATATACAGTTCATGAAGCTGTTTACAAATTTATTTGATTTAATTCAACAATACATATCAAAGTTCACATACCAATAAATACCAATGCAGCGGAACATTATGAGTGTAGTGCAATAATATGAATAATAATAATACAAATCTTCGTCTTCGTCCTCCAGAGCTAAATCATCAAATCCTGGAACGCTCGGACTGAGCCGAGCGAATTGAAAAGACAAAACACTCGAGCCAAAACTAAAATATCTTATGTGAGCTAAATCAACAGAGATAAATATGAGTGCAGTAACACAAGAGATGCTCGGGATTCCCATCTCCTAAGGATCCGTTAAACTATTTACTATGTAGTATATTGCACTATTATAATAGTGTCTATAGTAAAATAAACATACTTTTAAATAGCATTAAGGCTTTACATTTTCCACATTAACACATAATAGTCTTAGTAGTCCATCCAATATCATAGTCCCTCCGGATCGGGAAGCCACCAGAGGATACCACACGGGCTACGGGAGAAATCCAAACACGTACAAGGCCCGGTATGGTAGGTGACACGGCACAACAAGGCAATGCCAGGGTATATATACCAATTACGCATCCGGGCTGGTGGAAACGCGCAGCGTTCAGCTACCGCCCACCTCGAACAAACTCCCCTTAAAATCAAAGTAAAAGTGGCCACCGAATCAAACCAAAATAAGAGTATAGTATCGAAGAGGAGTGTCCGATCAGAGGAATGACCTCATTGGCCCGAGAATTGCTCTTGTTTTAGCCACCTTATGCCAACTCACGGGAGTCGGGTCCACGTATTTACCTCAAAGGAAACGCCGCCACCAACCTACTTCATTCTGGAATCTCCACCGCGTACACGGTTGTTAAAGTGGTTTTCGGAGTTGGCAGAGAGTATGACAACTTTCGATCCCGGTCTCTTCAACAACCAAACGTTATTATAACACCGCGGTCTTTAAAAATAGTTTATACTTTAAAACCTGAGTATAATTATCCATTTCAAAACCCATAAGTATGATATCATTTAAATTTCCAAAACAACTCATTTGATATTATTTTTATAAAACCCAAAACAATAATATCCTCTCTTTTTTCCAAATTTATTTCTTTTCCAAAATCATACTGCTTTACAATTTATAATATCTGGAAACCAAACATTTGAATTATAACTTTCAAAACTCTATACTTCGAAATTCATAGCTTTAGAACCATACTTCTAAAACTTGAATGGTTTGGATATTCAAACAGTATATAGAATAAAATAGTTTGAATCAAAAATTACTTTATAAAATAAATTTCCGTGACTTCATAATTTTATTCATTTAAAATTTTAGGTCTAAACATATTAAATTTAGATTCACTTTTAGTTTCAGTAAAACACTTCGTTTTCAATATATTCAAACTTCGAATATTTAAATTCCAAACTAAGGTTGGAAACCCTATTTAACCATTTATGGTCCTATTATTTAGTTTGAAACATTCGCATAATAAACCCAAAAATAAAACTCAACTTTCTAACAATTAAATTTTTCCTTCACTTTATTTATACAAGAAATATTCATTTAATTTATCTTGAAATAAAAATCCAGTTATAGATATCATACCTTTAAAATTTCTAATTTTTATAAGTCTACATCAACTTACGGAGTTCAATTTTTAAATAAACTCAATTTCAAATAAATTTCCAATTTATCTTCCAATCTTAATTGATTTGAATCATTAAACTCTCTATATATAATATCTTAAACCTGTACTTAATCGTATAATATAAATTATCAAACTTCATTATTTGACTTATTTATTTATATTCAACAGATTTATACGTAGCTTAAATTCTAAATTTAACTATGTATATATGTATAAAATAATATTTGTATAATATCCAAATTTAATATTTATTAAACCGTATCATATCCAAACCATAAAAATCATTTCAAAATAATTTTGTATATATACCACGGTGCCTGTGAATAATTTTCTATCCTATGGTCAAGTGATACGGATATTTATCATTTCAACCCGCAATTTAAAAAAATAAAAATTGCGGTTGTATATCATTTCAAACCGCAATCCCGAATAAAATGAAATGCATGATGACTTGTAGATTTTAAAATATAGCACATCATCCATTCACCAAACATCAATCATCAACCATTAATTATAATCATCATCCAATTTAAACAAACATCAATATAGAGCATATAAATATAACAGGGAATAACTAACATGTCTTAACTAACAGTTTATATTCAGAAATAAATTTAATAACTGTTTAACTAGCAATTTATATGCAAATAAATAAATTCTAACTTTCAATTTATATACAATAATAAAAATTAATTAACAGTTAAATTAAATAAAGGCGATTTAACTGAGATGATGAATAAAACATGCCAAACAATTATAAATAAATTTCTACTCATATCTTAAGTCAAATTAACAAACATAAGAAATTTTAGAAGTTGTGAGTGGGTTAAAACACTCACCTTTTGAATTTAAATTGGATTTAAATCCAATTTAAACCCAAAAATTTCGCAGTCTCCAAATTCATCCAAACCAGCGGCAACAGATCCGAAATTTTATTACGATCCTAACAAAAAATCTCGCGTGAAACGGAGTTCGTAGGAGAAAGGAGAAAGTTATACGCATTAATGGTGATTGAAATTTCAAAAAAAGAAAAAAAAGAATAGAAATGAAAGAACACCTTCAAGCGCCACGTCATCCCCCTTTCTTTCCCTCTCTCCCTCATGCGTTTTGCTTTCAGATTTTTCTGAGAAGTTTGAATTTTAGCTTTTGATTTGGTTTGGAATTTTTATTTGGATCTAAGATTTGTTTGTCTGCCATTGAGGAGGAGAGAGTTGAGATGTAAGTACAGAACAAATGAGAATTAGGGAGGCTAGGGTTTGTAGCAGGATATTTATAGAGAAAGTTGAAAAGAAAATAGAAAGTTTGAACTAGAATAAAATTTGAAGAAGAAGAATATTTTAAGAGGAAGGAAAAATTAAAATGAGAGATAATAAGGAGATTTGAAGAATAAATTAAGACTGCAAGAATGTAGATAGAAATAAATGAAAAGCTAACAAAGTATATATAAACCAAGTAAGAATTGAAATATAAGTAAAAATAAGAACAGCCTTAGAAAATGGTAGTGTTGAAAGAGGTAAAGTAAAGGAATAAGTATATAAATGAAGATAAAAATAAATCTTCCGTTTTTAAATATGAAGCTTCAGGAGAATGAATTGCCAGTAAAAGAAAGCTACAAGAACTTATAATGTGTAAACAAAAATGAAGTTTAGAAATAAAGAATATTAAATACTAACGACGTGGCATGAATAGTAATTTGGATGTCATTAAAAATAAAAATAAAAACTTCAGGAAACTTGAAATGGAGCAAACAAAAAAAAACAAATGAAAAGAATGAGGCAAGTATTAATTAGAAATCAATCATACGAGGTTACTATAAATTAATAAGAATGAGTAGTTTAACAAATGGATGCTCAAGTGGAACCTACATGGATGACTTGGAACGAAAGAAAAAAGAAAAAGAAAAAGAATGCGGATATGATAATAAATATTAAGCAAATGAAGGGCCACTTATATACTATAAACAAACCTTTGAGGTCCAAATTTTGAATCTTACTTCGGTTAATTCATTCCTATAAATCCAAATATGCACATATTTATATCATTAAATTCATTATTAACACATTTATTTTATGGTAACATATGCATCCTCCATTAACGCAATCAATTAAACAATCTATTTAACAATCAATTAATGATATTACTCAAAAAAAAAATCAATCAATTATACAATCAATCAATCAATTACCTAACCAATCTACCTATATATCTATTTATATTACTCAACCAATTTTACTAATTTATGAATATATATATGCACTAAAAAATTTAATATTTAATTTCAATTTACGTAAAATTTTATATTTAATTTTAATTAATTGCAATAAATCCAAATAAATACATAAAGCTTGCTTCCCATTTAAACATTTAACTCATTTAATTGCACTTAACCTTTTTATAGTAAATTAAATTTCGATATATTAATAAAACTTTATTTCCATTCTTTTTACTCGTAAATCATCATAATTCCCCATTTATTACCTTAATTTATTTATCCTAACACTTAATTTTTATTTATTGCAATGATTTCCAAATCAATTGAATGAATTAAATATATATGCATCACTCATAGTAACTTGTGATCACAACTCTTGATCACCTTAAATAAGTTTATTATTTACTAATCAAAAAATCACCATTTGCTACATATATGAATTTATTAATTCAATACTTCCATTTCGTTTTCCTATACTAAATTTATTACCATGTGCATTTACTACATTCCAACAAATTGGAATTTCATTCAATTTCTATAACAATCATTGCATTTATTGTCTTCTATTGATTTTATCAAATTGCCCCCATATTCCTTTAAATTAATACCAACGTAAAATTTAATTTCATGTAACGACCCGCAAATCCGTACCCCTTGAGTCAACACTATTCTACAACAATTAACTCAAGTTGCACAGAAATACGAACCATTTGGGTTTAAGAAGAAGAGGTAGAAGAAGAGAAAACAAAATCAACATCAGAGTCTAACCATCGCAGCAGAATAAAATATAATAGATAGTAAATAATCTTTACTCAAAATCAAATATATCTGTTTACATATATTACATCATCAGAATACATCAGTCACAACTCAACATCAATATCATACAATGGGTACACAACAACTCAACACAGCGGAATACGTATATAAATATACAAGTACGAGAGTACGTTTCGTCATCCAGCTCGTCTCCTGAGCTCCACAGCATCATATCCTGTATCCTATAATACTCGGTCTGACCCGAGCATTACAGTTAAATAACACCCGAGTCAGTCTGGATTACCAGCGTGAGAAAATCACACCCAATTTATTTTTAAAGTTTCAAAAATCCTTTGAAAACAAAAGCATCTCGTAAGACCACGCCACAAATAAACATGTCGGGTTTTTACCTTACGATAGCTAAAACAATTTTATAGAAATCCTCTGATATTATAATAGGGTCTATACACAAGTACTTATAAAATAGCCGAAATTGTTACATTATTAAATTCCAGCTACTAGCCACAAAAGTGGGTAATACAAACAAAACTCGTACAAGGCTCGTAGGGAGAATGGATTTCCAACTAATGACTAGGCACTGGGGTACCACCTGTCACAGTACGGGGCCTAGATCACCGTACCGAGGATTACTCCCTTCATCCCCTGCAACACAAGGCCGGAACCATCCCTTACTGGACAGTCCCGAGTGAGATCACCCCGCGGTTGGGATCAGCAACCGCACCACTAAGACGAAAAATAAAAAGGGACATCTAGACTGGAATGACCTCACCCTGCTTGGGTGCTACCCACCTAAACTTGCTACATATCCCCTGATTTTCAGTCATTCCCATTTGATGAGGCTTGAGGCTAAGTGTTACCTTTAGAACGTTTCACTTAGAATGCCCATCGCCCACCTGACGATGTTTCGCAAGCATTCGTCCATACAAGTCCGTCCCGGGTTCGAACGGAACCGAAGGCACTATTCCTACTACATCCATTTTGGAAATATCCTCAGGATTAGTAGCGACTAGCCCTTGCACTTCACTGCTCCATCTTCGACTCCGAACACGTTTTTCGCACGAAACGTACAAACCGGATCGAAGTGGTTTTCGAGAAATAAATCTCGATCCCGGTCTCTTCGAAACGATCAACGCAATTGGCCAATATTGATAGTCGGTTATTTAACTATCAATTAATATTCACAACATCCACCACACAATAACTAATTTCCCAAATTATTTATTAACCTCAAAATATCTTCCCAAGATATATATTTCCAATTTCAACCCCTTTTGAAAACAGTTTCAAAACCCGTTTTCCCTTCCCAGGGTACATTTCCAATTATTATTTCCATTGGAACGCCAAGTACAAACACTTAAGTTTAAAATAATTTAAAAACATTTTTTTTTATAAAATATACTTATAACTTTTAAAATTATAACTTAAATATTTTATTAAAATGAATATACTAACAAAATATTTTGTATAATACAATTTATAAAATATAAACTAAATTTCCTCTTTTAAACTCAATACCAAGTTACTTTATATAGTTATTTCAATAATAGATTTAGAAAAATATACTTGCTTTAAAAATTTAGATTTAGAAATAATAAACTTTCCAAAACCTGCTTTTTAAAACGATCTTAAAAACTTTAAATATTTTTGAAAACCATACTTGGCTATCCAAGGAAATCCTCTTCTATTTCCCATTTCTTAAAAATAAATCACCATTTATTTTTAAACGAATCCCCATTCCTTTGATAAATCCTTACCTTGAATTTAAAAAAAAAAAAGAAAATATCCACCGACATTTTATTTCACTTTATAACCCAGTCATAAAGTCCCAAAATCTCTCTTCACTTTAAATTTAAATTTCAACACCTAAATCAATTTTACAATTGATTTCCATTTACTTTACCAGGAAATAAATTCTCTTACTTCATTTATTTCAAAATTTATTAACTT
The DNA here is from genome assembly GCA_030765085.1 of Allium cepa. Classification (NCBI taxonomy): domain Eukaryota; kingdom Viridiplantae; phylum Streptophyta; class Magnoliopsida; order Asparagales; family Amaryllidaceae; genus Allium; species Allium cepa. The sequence goes on from CM060934.1 coordinate 214,417,199, forward strand.
TAGATTTAATTTCCAATTTATGTTTTTAAAATCTTTAAACTGAAAAATACCAAATTCAGATTCCTCAATTTCCTTTCTTTACCTTTAAATTTAATCCTTACATTTAAAATAATGACTTTTATTCACTTAAGTTCCAGAATTTATTATTCCTTTGTTAATTCAATTTCCTCATATTCCATATTTTGTTAGAGTTTATAAATCACTCTATTTTATTTTATTTTCACTTCATTATTCAATTTATTCCAATTTACTAGAATTATTTACTTAAAATTTTACTCTTTTATTACCTTTCAAAAATCCAATTCTATAGATTTGGAAAATTCAGAATACCAACATATTCAATCCAATCATATCATCCTGTACTCCATACAATCATTCACAGGATATCAATATTCATAACACAGAATATTAAATAATCTAAATAAACTTTGAGGGATCCAGTTGGATCCCTCCAACCTGTTTCCCTGCATCCACAGATGTTAGCACAATACCAATTCCACTTCGAGGTGGAATATCGCGGTATATGGGATTTTATATAATATCATCCGCTATTATGCGGCGCATAGGGTCTCATCCGCTATAAAGTGCGGGAAATCAACAACTCCAATATATACATATTCCAATATATATATATTGGTATATATACTACTATATATACTATCATATCCAATCAATCCAAACAAGCATTCAATCAATTATTTAAATTTAACTATTTAAATTTAAATAAAATTCACTGAGTGAGATTAACTCACCTTTGCCCTTTTTATTTGCCACCATATCCATCTCGACTTGTCAACCTTTGAACAAACATCATATGATTTTATCAATATTCGAACAATTTGAACAATTATTTCTTTTAATAAATTTAATATGCTAATGATTTAGTTTTTGACTTCCTTGTGATGATTTAAACTCTCACCTTAACTGAAAATACAATTTTCCATATTTATTTTATAACATTTTCTTTTACTATTATTATTTAGTTTATTTATGTTTTTGGAAAAAAAAATCGAGCAATGTATTTTCATTTAATAAATTTACTTAACTAATCTTTCACATAATTCCTTATATATTTTCTTCCAAGGCCTTATATCCATATTTATTTTCTTTTCTTTACTCTAGAAATAATATATGTACTTAAAAACAAAATATATATAGATTAAAACAAATCTGACTCATATGAATCCTTTCAGCAAATTAAAAAAAAATCCCTATCTTTTCCCAAAAATCCTATTTACATATTTCTTTATATATATATATTATATTCTATAAAATAAAACCCTTTTACAGTTAATTATTATTATTATTATTATTATTATTATTATTATTATTATTTTATTACTCTCTGAAAATATATATCTTCTGACTATAAAAAGGGTTTACTGTTAAAGAACATTTTTTTTTTGAACCAATTATTTTCTGATTTTAACTAATTAAAATAAACACAATACCTTACAGCGCAGGCTCAACCTCGAGATCTCCGCACCGGTCACTGCCAAGGAACGACCATCGCGAGTTCTTCCCAGCCTTGCCTCGCGACGCCCTATTTCTGCGCTGCCGCTTCCTACCTCCTCAAGCTCGAAACCGAGCCACCCTCAAACCTACATCGCCAGAATTCCCCTTCTACTCTTCGATCGAATCGAGTTCGATATCGAAGTCGAACAAACCAACCCCAAACTGCAACCCCCACCTCAACGTTCCCTCTCCCACTTGCGACTCGAAAGCGACTCGAAAAGAACAGGGGGAAAATTTCGTGAGGGCTTCGACATGAAGATTCGATTTTTTTTTTATACGGTTCGTCGAACTGAAGGAGAGGGGAGGAGAAAGGTTTATCGGCCATTGATTTTAATGTTTGCTCAGCCTTCAATTTGAATTGAGATATAGAGTTGAAGAATCGGCCATTATTTTGATTGCTAGTTTATTTCTTAAGCAATTGAAACTCGGTTAATGTTTTAAGTAGGAAGGTGCCTTGCGTGATAAAGAAGAGAGGGAGACAACTAGGGCGACGAAAACAGACATTAGGGTGGCTCGTAGCTGACGAAAAGAACGATAGATGTGAGATAATTTCGGCTGTTGATTTTTATTTTCAGATAATAATATTTAATATAAATCGGTAATTATCGACTAAGCGTTTATACCCCGTACGATCACACGTTATCTCCGAAAGCCACGAAATTTGAAATCCGGTAATAATTCAATATTACGGATCCAATGGAACTGGTTTCGTCGAATTCCGAGACTGTGCCTCGGAAGGCTATTTTTAAATTCAATTTAAACTATAAAATTTTAAAACTGAACAAACCATTATTAATTTCAATTTTACATCTTCTATTATCTTCAGAATTATTAATATAAATTAAATAAGCCTTCTAATTATTTTTAACCAGCTTTAAAATCAAGATTCAATATTTTTACCCAATCCCGATAATTAAATTTAATAATTAATTATTCAATAAATATTGATATTTGAAATTAAAGTTAATAATTAACTTTCGAATATTTAAAATTAATTAAATATTCCCATTTCAAATGTCTAAAAATTTCGGGTCGTTACATTCCTCCACCCTTAAAAGAATTTCGTCCCCGAAATTACTAGTTGGAAGACTGATCCATAACCCATTAACTATTTCCTCAAACCAAACAATTTTTAACAACTTAGCAAACAAATCTTTTTATCGAAGACACTCTAACTCTTTCCTAGCCTTTGAACTTATCCATAACCCTTAAACCATATTACATACTTACTTATCAATTCAAATCTTAAATTTGAATTCAAATTTTAAATTATCAAAATTTTCTCAAAATTTTTCTAACTCTCTAAATTTTCGAAAAATTTCGCCAGCGTCTCCTTTGCGCGGCTAGCTCGGTACAACTACAAAATGGCTCTACGGCCTCCCAAATCCAACAAGAAAACAAAAAGCCAAGTGGCTCGACAAAAACCCAATCAAAATCTCATATAGAAATTCAAATACATACCTTTTTGTCGGGCCATTTAAATTTTATCTTCTGAAATCAAACATCAATTTCCTTCTGCTTTTAAAACACCTGTATATCCTGTTATAACAATAATGTCCATCCACAACATTCAAAATCATTTTGCATTACTTTTACACAAATTTCAATATTTGCTTTATTTAAGCCCATACGATGCACACATATTATTCGTATGCAATTACCAAATCCGATCGTTCACTCGATCACACAATTTCATTTCCGAACTAGTATCGTCCACCCGACTTCCTAGTGCGGACTCAGATCTGGTTTCTTGATCAGAAATCGTCATTCTCCTTGCATAGTCAGGTTATCCCATTTTTTGGTCAAAACTGGAATATCAACAAATTGGCAAGGAATTATGGATACCAGGACTGGGGATAAGGCTACGATGGATATCGTCAAAACTTTGTTGAACTCCGATCGGGACGAAATTGATTGGAAATGATGATAAGGACTATGAAAGGCTATGTTTCAAATTTCAGGTTAATCGGAGTTCGTATGAAGGAAATATGATGAATTCAAGGTAGGAATAGTACGTAGTTCGAATCCATCAAAAAAGGGATAAAGTGGCGCTCGGTTCGAACCGATCAGGTTCGAACCCATCAGGATTCGAACCCATGAAGTTCGCATCGATGACGCTTCGAATCGATGGGAACTAGATGGGTTCGAAAGGAGTAGCATCAATGCAATGGACATGGATTCGATCGATGGACATGGACTCGAAGATGGTGGATCCGAACGATAAGTATGGATTCGAAGATCATGGATTCGAAGATGAAGATGGATTCGAAGAAGGAGATGGATTCGAAGTGGACATGGACTCGAAGAGGGTAATGGATTCGAAGTACACATGGATTCGAAGATGAAGATGGACTCGAAGAAGGCAATGGATTCGAAGTATACATGGATTCGAAGATGAAGGTGGACTCGAAGAAGGAGATGGATTCGAAGTGGACATGGGTTCGAAGAAGGAGATGGATTCGAAGAGGACATGGATTCGAAGATGATGGATACGAAGCAAGGGACACGGATTCGAAGGACAAGGATTCGAAAGGGATGGATTCGAAGGGGATGGACTCGTAGGATATGGACTCGAAGGAGGTGGCTTCAGGAAGCATGGACTCGAAGAGCATGGGTTCGAAGGGTATGGATTCGAAGGAGTCGGCCTTATGGATTCGAAGGGGATGGTTTCGAAGTAGACGGGTTCGAAGCATGGGTTCGAACCATTCAGGACACACGGATTCTTGAACTTGGATCGATCATATCTTCCAAACCGTTGATCCAAATGCAATGAAATTTTTACAGGAGCTCACATGCATGTTGAAGAATGTTCACGCCAATTTTCAGCTCAATTGGATGGATTCTTGATCGATTCGAACGTCACTTCGAATCGATCCCAAACTGGGCACGGATTCCGAGAACACGGGCCTGTGGGCCCCCCTCACGTGCCAAGCAGCCTCCCCAGGCTTTAGGCGGGATTTCAGCCTTCCACGCCTATAAATAGAGCCCCTGGTCATTCATAAAAGGGGTCGGAAAATTTGGAGAGGAAAGGCAAGCCCAGACGCTGCTAGAATCATTTCATAGCATCATTACTGCTATTTTCTTCAGATTTGGTCACTACAACTGTTGTAATCACTTGTAATCTTCAAGGATAATCAATAAAAAAGAAAAAAAATTGGAGTGGACGTAGGCCGGAGATAGCCGAACCACTATAAAATTTGTGTCTCTGTTCTTTACTTTTGGATTGCTGTCTATTATTTGTTGAGATTTGATATTTGCGTTTGAATATCACTAATTCATATTCATACACTGAGGCTTTCACGGTATTGGGTGTTTGTGACCAATTTTGGCGCAAACATTTTGGTGCTTTCACTGAGAACAACTAGCACCCGCTACATCGGATTTGAAGAGTTTGAGAAGTTTGGATCTGGAAGACAATGACTAGGCAGAAAAGCAGAAGGCTGAGGGCTGAGAGAAGCCAACAAGGAGGAAGTCAACAAGCATCCTCCGGAGGTGAGGAAGGACAGGCTTCGGTCTACATAACTCGGGATGAGATGGAAGCTATGACCAATTCTTTGCAAGAGAGATTGTTGAAAAGTCAACAGGAAATGATGCAAACTTTCTTGGAACAAATGAGAGCTGCAGGGATGCAGAACTTAGGAACAGCTACAACAACTGTGGATGTAGGACAAGGAGCTAGGGTTGTGGAACCCAATGAAGGACAGGATACGGAGCCAGAAGGCAATCAACAAGGGCTTGGGGGCAGGCCCACAGGATTCAATGCAGGAGAACCTTTGGAAGGAATTCAACAAGCTAGAGCTAACGTTGCTGCTAGTGAGCCACACGAGGAATATGTACCAGAGTTCCCTCGGGGGCATGGGGGGCAACCCCTACCAGACAATACAGGATTAGTAGAAATGATCAGGAAGACTGTACGAGGTGGTTTGACAAATGGAGATTTGGAAGGAGTGAATAGAAGTCCATTCGCTCGGGAGATAAGGATGGCTCAGAATACACCTAAGTTCAAGCTACCTAGCGTGGAAGTATATGATGGTAAGACGGATCCAACAGATCACTTAATGAGGTACACCAGACACATGGAGGTGCTGGGGGCATCGGAGGAAGTGATGGCCCGATGTTTCCCTTTGTATTTGAAGGACTTAGCTGCAATGTGGTTTAGGCAGCTAGAAGAAGGATCTATCAGGACTTGGAAGGAATTAGTGGAAAAGTTTCTGGGACAGTTTCGGGTTCACGTCAAGAGGCCGAAGAACGTGATGACTTTAACATCGGTGAAGCAAAGGATGGACGAATCGCTTAGAGCTTTTTTAACTCGATTCAGTGCGGCAGTCGCTTCGGTAGATCGGCCTGATCCATCAATGGTTTTAAAGGCAGCAGTATCAGGAGTCAGGGAGAATTCAGATTTCAAGGTATCTCTGATACGAGATCCCCCGCAAAATCTTGACGAATTCTATCACGAGGCAGAAAGGTTCCTTCGGCAAGAAGATGCAAGTACGGATTTAAAGTTGAAAAAGGTTAGTGCAATCGAGGTTGGAGCGGTATCCAAAAATGGTTTGGATAAGGATAAAGGAAAAAGGAAGTTAGATGACGACTCTGGAAACGCTAGGAAGCGATGGAAGGATCCGAAGTTTTCCACATACACTGGATTGAACGAGACGCTGGAGCGGATATACTTGGAAACTCGGAATCGCCTTCCCTACCGAAGGCCGGCTAGGAGGGAACCAACAGAGCGGGAAAGGACATCAGGAAGGCACTGTCTCTTCCATGATCTGGATGGACACGATACCAACAGCTGCAGGCACCTAAAGGATATAATCGAGGAGCATGTAAGGAATGGACAGTTACAGCAATACGTTGGAACTCGGGATGCAATGGTGGAGCAGGAGCAACCACCGACCACCTCACGCCGTGATGATGGGAAGCCCAGGGATGATCGTCGATTGATCATCCATTGACCAGGATAATATGGAATAAGTAGCAAGCTACTAGTAAACGGTAAAGTCATTTACACATGTACGGGGATGGAGATAGCCCCTAGGCATGCTCTGAATGATGATAATCCGGGATGCTATGGTTTGTGAAATTTATTTATTGCTTTTAAATTGGACATTGCTTTTCTTTATTGGATTTGGTTTTGGAGCTTGGATTGAGCTCCTGGTTTTTCTTGCTTTTTTATTTGGATTTTCCTTTGGATGATTGTTTTTGGTTTTGAATGCTGGTTTGGATTTCTGGTTTTCTGGTTTGGATTTGAATTTTGGGTTTGGATTTGAATTTTGGATTTGGATTTTGGATTTGGATTTCGGATTTGAATTTTGGATTTGGATTTTGGAATAGATTTTGGTTGGACTTTTATCTGGTTTTTGATAAATGGTCGTCGGGTATGGATTATGCCTGGCAAGGGATGAGTCATTTTACCCAGACAAGGTGAATTGACTCATTCAGGTCGCCAAGTATGGACAATACTTGGCAAGGGTCCGGAGTGACCAGGATTCGGCCTAGGACTTAGGCCCTCTATTATCATTTATTATTTTCAGGTCGTCGAGTATGGACTATGCTCGGCAAGGGTCCGGAGAGATCAGGATTCGGCTTAGGACTTAAGCCATGGCATTTTACAGCGCCCAGGGACACTGGGCCAAGGTCGTCAAGTATGGATTGCGCTTGGCAAGAACCCGGAAAGGTTGGCTCAACGTCCAGGGACACTGGACCAAGGTCGTCAAGTATGGATTGCGCTTGGCAAGAACCCGGAAAGGTTGGCTCAACGTCCAGGGACACTGGACCAAGGTCGTCAAGCATGGATTACGCTTGGAAAGAACCCGGAGAGGTTAACTCAACGTCCAGGGACACTGGACCACGGTCGTCGGATGTGGATCACGCTTGGCAGGAACCCAGAGAGGTTATGGATTTGGATATCGACCCGGAGAGGTCCTGGCTTCGGTTATTGGCTATTGGATAAGGATGGATTGGAACTTGGTTGTCGAGTTCGAATGGATACGAAATTGGCTAAGGCTTTGGTTATTGGATATGGAATTGGACATCGACTCGAAGCAGTCAAGGACGATATACTCTGGCAATATGGCTTTGGACTTCGGATATTGGATTCGTAATTATTCAAAACACGCCTTGTTATCACAAGACATGTTTTGGGGGGCAAAATGTTATCCCATTTTTTGGTCAAAACTGGAATATCAACAAATTGGCAAGGAATTATGGATACCAGGACTGGGGATAAGGCTACGATGGATATCGTCAAAACTTTGTTGAACTCCGATCGGGACGAAATTGATTGGAAATGATGATAAGGACTATGAAAGGCTATGTTTCAAATTTCAGGTTAATCGGAGTTCGTATGAAGGAAATATGATGGATTCAAGGTAGGAATAGTACGTAGTTCGAATCCATCAAAAAAGGGATAAAGTGGCGCTCGGTTCGAACCGATCAGGTTCGAACCCATCAGGATTCGAACCCATGAAGTTCGCATCGATGACGCTTCGAATCGATGGGAACTAGATGGGTTCGAAAGGAGTAGCATCAATGCAATGGACATGGATTCGATCGATGGACATGGACTCGAAGATGGTGGATCCGAACGATAAGTATGGATTCGAAGATCATGGATTCGAAGATGAAGATGGATTCGAAGAAGGAGATGGATTCGAAGTGGACATGGACTCGAAGAGGGTAATGGATTCGAAGTACACATGGATTCGAAGATGAAGATGGACTCGAAGAAGGCAATGGATTCGAAGTATACATGGATTCGAAGATGAAGGTGGACTCGAAGAAGGAGATGGATTCGAAGTGGACATGGGTTCGAAGAAGAAGATGGATTCGAAGAGGACATGGATTCGAAGATGATGGATACGAAGCAAGGGACACGGATTCGAAGGACGAGGATTCGAAAGGGATGGATTCGAAGGGGATGGACTCGTAGGATATGGACTCGAAGGAGGTGGCTTCAGGAAGCATGGACTCGAAGAGCATGGGTTCGAAGGGTATGGATTCGAAGGAGTCGGCCTTATGGATTCGAAGGGGATGGTTTCGAAGTAGACGGGTTCGAAGCATGGGTTCGAACCATTCAGGACACACGGATTCTTGAACTTGGATCGATCATATCTTCCAAACCGTTGATCCAAATGCAATGAAATTTTTACAGGAGCTCACATGCATGTTGAAGAATGTTCACGCCAATTTTCAGCTCAATTGGATGGATTCTTGATCGATTCGAACGTCACTTCGAATCGATCCCAAACTGGGCACGGATTCCGAGAACACGGGCCTGTGGGCCCCCCTCACGTGCCAAGCAGCCTCCCCAGGCTTTAGGCGGGATTTCAGCCTTCCACGCCTATAAATAGAGCCCCTGGTCATTCATAAAAGGGGTCGGAAAATTTGGAGAGGAAAGGCAAGCCCAGACGCTGCTAGAATCATTTCATAGCATCATTACTGCTATTTTCTTCAGATTTGGTCACTACAACTGTTGTAATCACTTGTAATCTTCAAGGATAATCAATAAAAAAGAAAAAAAATTGGAGTGGACGTAGGCCGGAGATAGCCGAACCACTATAAAATTTGTGTCTCTGTTCTTTACTTTTGGATTGCTGTCTATTATTTGTTGAGATTTGATATTTGCGTTTGAATATCACTAATTCATATTCATACACTGAGGCTTTCACGGTATTGGGTGTTTGTGACCAATTTTGGCGCAAACATTTTGGTGCTTTCACTGAGAACAACTAGCACCCGCTACATCGGATTTGAAGAGTTTGAGAAGTTTGGATCTGGAAGACAATGACTAGGCAGAAAAGCAGAAGGCTGAGGGCTGAGAGAAGCCAACAAGGAGGAAGTCAACAAGCATCCTCCGGAGGTGAGGAAGGACAGGCTTCGGTCTACATAACTCGGGATGAGATGGAAGCTATGACCAATTCTTTGCAAGAGAGATTGTTGAAAAGTCAACAGGAAATGATGCAAACTTTCTTGGAACAAATGAGAGCTGCAGGGATGCAGAACTTAGGAACAGCTACAACAACTGTGGATGTAGGACAAGGAGCTAGGGTTGTGGAACCCAATGAAGGACAGGATACGGAGCCAGAAGGCAATCAACAAGGGCTTGGGGGCAGGCCCACAGGATTCAATGCAGGAGAACCTTTGGAAGGAATTCAACAAGCTAGAGCTAACGTTGCTGCTAGTGAGCCACACGAGGAATATGTACCAGAGTTCCCTCGGGGGCATGGGGCGCAACCCCTACCAGACAATACAGGATTAGTAGAAATGATCAGGAAGACTGTACGAGGTGGTTTGACAAACGGAGATTTGGAAGGAGTGAATAGAAGTCCATTCGCTCGGGAGATAAGGATGGCTCAGAATACACCTAAGTTCAAGCTACCTAGCGTGGAAGTATATGATGGTAAGACGGATCCAACAGATCACTTAATGAGGTACACCAGACACATGGAGGTGCTGGGGGCATCGGAGGAAGTGATGGCCCGATGTTTCCCTTTGTATTTGAAGGACTTAGCTGCAATGTGGTTTAGGCAGCTAGAAGAAGGATCTATCAGGACTTGGAAGGAATTAGTGGAAAAGTTTCTGGGACAGTTTCGGGTTCACGTCAAGAGGCCGAAGAACGTGATGACTTTAACATCGGTGAAGCAAAGGATGGACGAATCGCTTAGAGCTTTTTTAACTCGATTCAGTGCGGCAGTCGCTTCGGTAGATCGGCCTGATCCATCAATGGTTTTAAAGGCAGCAGTATCAGGAGTCAGGGAGAATTCAGATTTCAAGGTATCTCTGATACGAGATCCCCCGCAAAATCTTGACGAATTCTATCACGAGGCAGAAAGGTTCCTTCGGCAAGAAGATGCAAGTACGGATTTAAAGTTGAAAAAGGTTAGTGCAATCGAGGTTGGAGCGGTATCCAAAAATGGTTTGGATAAGGATAAAGGAAAAAGGAAGTTAGATGACGACTCTGGAAACGCTAGGAAGCGATGGAAGGATCCGAAGTTTTCCACATACACTGGATTGAACGAGACGCTGGAGCGGATATACTTGGAAACTCGGAATCGCCTTCCCTACCGAAGGCCGGCTAGGAGGGAACCAACAGAGCGGGAAAGGACATCAGGAAGGCACTGTCTCTTCCATGATCTGGATGGACACGATACCAACAGCTGCAGGCACCTAAAGGATATAATCGAGGAGCATGTAAGGAATGGACAGTTACAGCAATACGTTGGAACTCGGGATGCAATGGTGGAGCAGGAGCAACCACCGACCACCTCACGCCGTGATGATGGGAAGCCCAGGGATGATCGTCGATTGATCATCCATTGACCAGGATAATATGGAATAAGTAGCAAGCTACTAGTAAACGGTAAAGTCATTTACACATGTACGGGGATGGAGATAGCCCCTAGGCATGCTCTGAATGATGATAATCCGGGATGCTATGGTTTGTGAAATTTATTTATTGCTTTTAAATTGGACATTGCTTTTCTTTATTGGATTTGGTTTTGGAGCTTGGATTGAGCTCCTGGTTTTTCTTGCTTTTTTATTTGGATTTTCCTTTGGATGATTGTTTTTGGTTTTGAATGCTGGTTTGGATTTCTGGTTTTCTGGTTTGGATTTGAATTTTGGGTTTGGATTTGAATTTTGGATTTGGATTTTGGATTTGGATTTCGGATTTGAATTTTGGATTTGGATTTTGGAATAGATTTTGGTTGGACTTTTATCTGGTTTTTGATAAATGGTCGTCGGGTATGGATTATGCCTGGCAAGGGATGAGTCATTTTACCCAGACAAGGTGAATTGACTCATTCAGGTCGCCAAGTATGGACAATACTTGGCAAGGGTCCGGAGTGACCAGGATTCGGCCTAGGACTTAGGCCCTCTATTATCATTTATTATTTTCAGGTCGTCGAGTATGGACTATGCTCGGCAAGGGTCCGGAGAGATCAGGATTCGGCTTAGGACTTAAGCCATGGCATTTTACAGCGCCCAGGGACACTGGGCCAAGGTCGCCAAGTATGGATTGCGCTTGGCAAGAACCCGGAAAGGTTGGCTCAACGTCCAGGGACACTGGACCAAGGTCGTCAAGTATGGATTGCGCTTGGCAAGAACCCGGAAAGGTTGGCTCAACGTCCAGGGACACTGGACCAAGGTCGTCAAGCATGGATTACGCTTGGAAAGAACCCGGAGAGGTTAACTCAACGTCCAGGGACACTGGACCACGGTCGTCGGATGTGGATCACGCTTGGCAGGAACCCAGAGAGGTTATGGATTTGGATATCGACCCGGAGAGGTCCTGGCTTCGGTTATTGGCTATTGGATAAGGATGGATTGGAACTTGGTTGTCGAGTTCGAATGGATACGAAATTGGCTAAGGCTTTGGTTATTGGATATGGAATTGGACATCGACTCGAAGCAGTCAAGGACGATATACTCTGGCAATATGGCTTTGGACTTCGGATATTGGATTCGTAATTATTCAAAACACGCCTTGTTATCACAAGACATGTTTTGGGGGGCAAAATGTTATCCCATTTTTTGGTCAAAACTGGAATATCAACAAATTGGCAAGGAATTATGGATACCAGGACTGGGGATAAGGCTACGATGGATATCGTCAAAACTTTGTTGAACTCCGATCGGGACGAAATTGATTGGAAATGATGATAAGGACTATGAAAGGCTATGTTTCAAATTTCAGGTTAATCGGAGTTCGTATGAAGGAAATATGATGGATTCAAGGTAGGAATAGTACGTAGTTCGAATCCATCAAAAAAGGGATAAAGTGGCGCTCGGTTCGAACCGATCAGGTTCGAACCCATCAGGATTCGAACCCATGAAGTTCGCATCGATGACGCTTCGAATCGATGGGAACTAGATGGGTTCGAAAGGAGTAGCATCAATGCAATGGACATGGATTCGATCGATGGACATGGACTCGAAGATGGTGGATCCGAACGATAAGTATGGATTCGAAGATCATGGATTCGAAGATGAAGATGGATTCGAAGAAGGAGATGGATTCGAAGTGGACATGGACTCGAAGAGGGTAATGGATTCGAAGTACACATGGATTCGAAGATGAAGATGGACTCGAAGAAGGCAATGGATTCGAAGTATACATGGATTCGAAGATGAAGGTGGACTCGAAGAAGGAGATGGATTCGAAGTGGACATGGGTTCGAAGAAGAAGATGGATTCGAAGAGGACATGGATTCGAAGATGATGGATACGAAGCAAGGGACACGGATTCGAAGGACGAGGATTCGAAAGGGATGGATTCGAAGGGGATGGACTCGTAGGATATGGACTCGAAGGAGGTGGCTTCAGGAAGCATGGACTCGAAGAGCATGGGTTCGAAGGGTATGGATTCGAAGGAGTCGGCCTTATGGATTCGAAGGGGATGGTTTCGAAGTAGACGGGTTCGAAGCATGGGTTCGAACCATTCAGGACACACGGATTCTTGAACTTGGATCGATCATATCTTCCAAACCGTTGATCCAAATGCAATGAAATTTTTACAGGAGCTCACATGCATGTTGAAGAATGTTCACGCCAATTTTCAGCTCAATTGGATGGATTCTTGATCGATTCGAACGTCACTTCGAATCGATCCCAAACTGGGCACGGATTCCGAGAACACGGGCCTGTGGGCCCCCCTCACGTGCCAAGCAGCCTCCCCAGGCTTTAGGCGGGATTTCAGCCTTCCACGCCTATAAATAGAGCCCCTGGTCATTCATAAAAGGGGTCGGAAAATTTGGAGAGGAAAGGCAAGCCCAGACGCTGCTAGAATCATTTCATAGCATCATTACTGCTATTTTCTTCAGATTTGGTCACTACAACTGTTGTAATCACTTGTAATCTTCAAGGATAATCAATAAAAAAGAAAAAAAATTGGAGTGGACGTAGGCCGGAGATAGCCGAACCACTATAAAATTTGTGTCTCTGTTCTTTACTTTTGGATTGCTGTCTATTATTTGTTGAGATTTGATATTTGCGTTTGAATATCACTAATTCATATTCATACACTGAGGCTTTCACGGTATTGGGTGTTTGTGACCAATTTTGGCGCAAACATTTTGGTGCTTTCACTGAGAACAACTAGCACCCGCTACATCGGATTTGAAGAGTTTGAGAAGTTTGGATCTGGAAGACAATGACTAGGCAGAAAAGCAGAAGGCTGAGGGCTGAGAGAAGCCAACAAGGAGGAAGTCAACAAGCATCCTCCGGAGGTGAGGAAGGACAGGCTTCGGTCTACATAACTCGGGATGAGATGGAAGCTATGACCAATTCTTTGCAAGAGAGATTGTTGAAAAGTCAACAGGAAATGATGCAAACTTTCTTGGAACAAATGAGAGCTGCAGGGATGCAGAACTTAGGAACAGCTACAACAACTGTGGATGTAGGACAAGGAGCTAGGGTTGTGGAACCCAATGAAGGACAGGATACGGAGCCAGAAGGCAATCAACAAGGGCTTGGGGGCAGGCCCACAGGATTCAATGCAGGAGAACCTTTGGAAGGAATTCAACAAGCTAGAGCTAACGTTGCTGCTAGTGAGCCACACGAGGAATATGTACCAGAGTTCCCTCGGGGGCATGGGGGGCAACCCCTACCAGACAATACAGGATTAGTAGAAATGATCAGGAAGACTGTACGAGGTGGTTTGACAAACGGAGATTTGGAAGGAGTGAATAGAAGTCCATTCGCTCGGGAGATAAGGATGGCTCAGAATACACCTAAGTTCAAGCTACCTAGCGTGGAAGTATATGATGGTAAGACGGATCCAACAGATCACTTAATGAGGTACACCAGACACATGGAGGTGCTGGGGGCATCGGAGGAAGTGATGGCCCGATGTTTCCCTTTGTATTTGAAGGACTTAGCTGCAATGTGGTTTAGGCAGCTAGAAGAAGGATCTATCAGGACTTGGAAGGAATTAGTGGAAAAGTTTCTGGGACAGTTTCGGGTTCACGTCAAGAGGCCGAAGAACGTGATGACTTTAACATCGGTGAAGCAAAGGATGGACGAATCGCTTAGAGCTTTTTTAACTCGATTCAGTGCGGCAGTCGCTTCGGTAGATCGGCCTGATCCATCAATGGTTTTAAAGGCAGCAGTATCAGGAGTCAGGGAGAATTCAGATTTCAAGGTATCTCTGATACGAGATCCCCCGCAAAATCTTGACGAATTCTATCACGAGGCAGAAAGGTTCCTTCGGCAAGAAGATGCAAGTACGGATTTAAAGTTGAAAAAGGTTAGTGAAATCGAGGTTGGAGCGGTATCCAAAAATGGTTTGGATAAGGATAAAGGAAAAAGGAAGTTAGATGACGACTCTGGAAACGCTAGGAAGCGATGGAAGGATCCGAAGTTTTCCACATACACTGGATTGAACGAGACGCTGGAGCGGATATACTTGGAAACTCGGAATCGCCTTCCCTACCGAAGGCCGGCTAGGAGGGAACCAACAGAGCGGGAAAGGACATCAGGAAGGCACTGTCTCTTCCATGATCTGGATGGACACGATACCAACAGCTGCAGGCACCTAAAGGATATAATCGAGGAGCATGTAAGGAATGGACAGTTACAGCAATACGTTGGAACTCGGGATGCAATGGTGGAGCAGGAGCAACCACCGACCACCTCACGCCGTGATGATGGGAAGCCCAGGGATGATCGTCGATTGATCATCCATTGACCAGGATAATATGGAATAAGTAGCAAGCTACTAGTAAACGGTAAAGTCATTTACACATGTACGGGGATGGAGATAGCCCCTAGGCATGCTCTGAATGATGATAATCCGGGATGCTATGGTTTGTGAAATTTATTTATTGCTTTTAAATTGGACATTGCTTTTCTTTATTGGATTTGGTTTTGGAGCTTGGATTGAGCTCCTGGTTTTTCTTGCTTTTTTATTTGGATTTTCCTTTGGATGATTGTTTTTGGTTTTGAATGCTGGTTTGGATTTCTGGTTTTCTGGTTTGGATTTGAATTTTGGGTTTGGATTTGAATTTTGGATTTGGATTTTGGATTTGGATTTCGGATTTGAATTTTGGATTTGGATTTTGGAATAGATTTTGGTTGGACTTTTATCTGGTTTTTGATAAATGGTCGTCGGGTATGGATTATGCCTGGCAAGGGATGAGTCATTTTACCCAGACAAGGTGAATTGACTCATTCAGGTCGCCAAGTATGGACAATACTTGGCAAGGGTCCGGAGTGACCAGGATTCGGCCTAGGACTTAGGCCCTCTATTATCATTTATTATTTTCAGGTCGTCGAGTATGGACTATGCTCGGCAAGGGTCCGGAGAGATCAGGATTCGGCTTAGGACTTAAGCCATGGCATTTTAC
Organism: Allium cepa; assembly: GCA_030765085.1. Lineage (NCBI taxonomy): Eukaryota > Viridiplantae > Streptophyta > Magnoliopsida > Asparagales > Amaryllidaceae > Allium > Allium cepa. The sequence goes on from CM060934.1 coordinate 214,433,056, forward strand.
AGCGCCCAGGGACACTGGGCCAAGGTCGTCAAGTATGGATTGCGCTTGGCAAGAACCCGGAAAGGTTGGCTCAACGTCCAGGGACACTGGACCAAGGTCGTCAAGTATGGATTGCGCTTGGCAAGAACCCGGAAAGGTTGGCTCAACGTCCAGGGACACTGGACCAAGGTCGTCAAGCATGGATTACGCTTGGAAAGAACCCGGAGAGGTTAACTCAACGTCCAGGGACACTGGACCACGGTCGTCGGATGTGGATCACGCTTGGCAGGAACCCAGAGAGGTTATGGATTTGGATATCGACCCGGAGAGGTCCTGGCTTCGGTTATTGGCTATTGGATAAGGATGGATTGGAACTTGGTTGTCGAGTTCGAATGGATACGAAATTGGCTAAGGCTTTGGTTATTGGATATGGAATTGGACATCGACTCGAAGCAGTCAAGGACGATATACTCTGGCAATATGGCTTTGGACTTCGGATATTGGATTCGTAATTATTCAAAACACGCCTTGTTATCACAAGACATGTTTTGGGGGGCAAAATGTTATCCCATTTTTTGGTCAAAACTGGAATATCAACAAATTGGCAAGGAATTATGGATACCAGGACTGGGGATAAGGCTACGATGGATATCGTCAAAACTTTGTTGAACTCCGATCGGGACGAAATTGATTGGAAATGATGATAAGGACTATGAAAGGCTATGTTTCAAATTTCAGGTTAATCGGAGTTCGTATGAAGGAAATATGATGGATTCAAGGTAGGAATAGTACGTAGTTCGAATCCACCAAAAAAGGGATAAAGTGGCGCTCGGTTCGAACCGATCAGGTTCGAACCCATCAGGATTCGAACCCATGAAGTTCGCATCGATGACGCTTCGAATCGATGGGAACTAGATGGGTTCGAAAGGAGTAGCATCAATGCAATGGACATGGATTCGATCGATGGACATGGACTCGAAGATGGTGGATCCGAACGATAAGTATGGATTCGAAGATCATGGATTCGAAGATGAAGATGGATTCGAAGAAGGAGATGGATTCGAAGTGGACATGGACTCGAAGAGGGTAATGGATTCGAAGTACACATGGATTCGAAGATGAAGATGGACTCGAAGAAGGCAATGGATTCGAAGTATACATGGATTCGAAGATGAAGGTGGACTCGAAGAAGGAGATGGATTCGAAGTGGACATGGGTTCGAAGAAGAAGATGGATTCGAAGAGGACATGGATTCGAAGATGATGGATACGAAGCAAGGGACACGGATTCGAAGGACGAGGATTCGAAAGGGATTGATTCGAAGGGGATGGACTCGTAGGATATGGACTCGAAGGAGGTGGCTTCAGGAAGCATGGACTCGAAGAGCATGGGTTCGAAGGGTATGGATTCGAAGGAGTCGGCCTTATGGATTCGAAGGGGATGGTTTCGAAGTAGACGGGTTCGAAGCATGGGTTCGAACCATTCAGGACACACGGATTCTTGAACTTGGATCGATCATATCTTCCAAACCGTTGATCCAAATGCAATGAAATTTTTACAAGAGCTCACATGCATGTTGAAGAATGTTCACGCCAATTTTCAGCTCAATTGGATGGATTCTTGATCGATTCGAACGTCACTTCGAATCGATCCCAAACTGGGCACGGATTCCGAGAACACGGGCCTGTGGGCCCCCCTCACGTGCCAAGCAGCCTCCCCAGGCTTTAGGCGGGATTTCAGCCTTCCACGCCTATAAATAGAGCCCCTGGTCATTCAGAAAAGGGGTCGGAAAATTTGGAGAGGAAAGGCAAGCCCAGACGCTGCTAGAATCATTTCATGGCATCATTACTGCTATTTTCTTCAGATTTGGTCACTACAACTGTTGTAATCACTTGTAATCTTCAAGGATAATCAATAAAAAAGAAAAAAAATTGGAGTGGACGTAGGCCGGAGATAGCCGAACCACTATAAAATTTGTGTCTCTGTTCTTTACTTTTGGATTGCTGTCTATTATTTGTTGAGATTTGATATTTGCGTTTGAATATCACTAATTCATATTCATACACTGAGGCTTTCACGGTATTGGGTGTTTGTGACCAATTTTGGCGCAAACAAGTCATAACTATGATAGAGAATTTCGAGAATCAATCAACAATCCATATTCAGGTTCGCCGTCGAAAATCGAGTGAAAAATCCTAACTCGGATCGATATAACTATCTCGAAAATCTGTGCTCGAATTCTGGATCAATATAGCTATGTGAATAAATAATATACGTACACCTTACGTAATTAGCCCAATTTATTTTTAGCTACACCAATTCTCTTTTTATTCACATTCCCAGCTATCACTTTAAGCTTCAGTTAATTTCCATTCAATTATTCTCTTGGAATAATTTTTCGCAATACCAAATTTACTTAAGAATTTCATTTTCCATTCCTTAAGTTTAATTTGAATATTGTATATAATTCTTATATAAATCTTCATTTTACTATTGAAGTTTATTTCCATTACCATTCTCTTTGTCTTTACAATTTCATTTAAGTTTAAATTTTGGTTTCCACTTTGAATATTGTATTAGTTGCACTTACTAATTAATTTAAATCTCAATTAAAGTTTATTTGCAAACTTTACTTCTTTAGTTTCTTCAATTTCATTCTCTTTACAATTACACATTTTAAATTACACTTAAATATTCAGTTCCAGTTCTATGTGCTTAACAAATTTAAATCATTTGTTATTAGTGAAAATTTCCAAAAATTTCAAAAAATTTCTACCTCCCAAAATTTACGGAAAATTTTGGCAGAGTCTCCCTTGTACGGAGGGACTTCTGCGATATCGCAGGATGCACAAAAACATATATACATCGGTCTCAGGCCGGAAATCAATATACATCGACCCACACGGTCGGAAAACAGAAAAACAGTTCATATTTCCTATTTGTATTGCGTAGGCGTACCTTATTTTAGCATTTTTAAGCAAGCGGCGATTTATTTTAGCAAATTGCGCAATCAAATCCAGCCAAACGGCTTCCCTGAACCTGTACTTACTCAATATAAATATGTAAGTGACAATTACACAAATTTATAGCATTTCACTTAAATATAAATAATTAAAACATGGGTTTCATAAACGATGCATATCATATACTTCCACAAGCACATGTGAAACATTTCGACATTTATTTTGAATGCTTCCAATCCACTCCAATACCATTTCATTTAATTCATTTTACATTCCAATTAAATGATTTACACTTCATTGCCTACTTCCAATTCATTTGAATCCAAACGAGTTTATTTTTATTCCAAGTGATTCAAAATAAATTTTATTTCACTTCTATCAACTCATAAAATTTTATTCAATGAATTCCGATTTTATTCGAAGCCAAGCTCTTGTTAATATAACTTGAGTTACTCAACTTAATTACTAATTTCATTCCACTTACCAAACAGGTTTTATTATAAACCATTTATAATTCAACCGATTTCAAAATCAATTTTTAGTCAATTTCTATTCATTCATAGAATTTTGATTTTATTAATAACAAGGTCTTTTCCATTCTATTTCAACCAACTTGGAATTGATTCACAAATTCCAACCATCACTGTTATAACCCAATTTCATTTTGTTTGACGACACTCCCAATTATTTTTAATTCATCGTTGGTCTAAGTTGAATTTATATGTTACTCGAGCTCATTTCCAATTTCATTGTTAGCTCCATTCGCTTAAATTAAATTAGTATATTTCATTGAGTCAATATGAATTCTAATTCACATTCAATAATTTATTTCGGAATTCCTTTCATTTTATAATGAGGCCATTTCCAATTTATCCCTACTTGGATTTTTATTGGCAATACAAATCATTTTTATATTAATTCAATTCCATTCAACTTCAATTCAAATTTAATTCACTTATAATTTCAAGTTGAATTTCTATTAATAACTCAACATCTCTTTCAAATTTTATCATTTATCCGCAACTCAAATTTTTATTTAAACAATTCGAGTTCCATTTCCATATTCCATTAATTAATCTTGGAACATTCCATATTATTTACATCGAATATTTATCCCATAATTCATATACAAACTCAACATTTGTCACCACAAAATTTGATATTCAACATACATTAAATCAATATTTGATTTTTATTTCAAAATTTCTTTATCTATTTTACTGGAGTTCAACCTATTTATTTTATAAGTTAAGTTTTGGATTTTCATTCACTTTCCAAATTCAAAACTATTTTATTTTGGCTTATTAATCTCATTTCTAAATTTTATAGGTCACATTTCATTTATATTCACACTTCCATCTATCCACAATCAATCTCATTCACATTCTTACTTTTATCTTGGGAATACACATTTTTATTTATTCAATATATTTTATTACTCCACAAACATTTTTATATAAGATTCCAGAGTTTTTAAACGATTCCTAAAATTCCAAAATCAACTTTGAAATCAACTATATCTAAAATCCTTTGGTAAATTCAATTTTCCTCTGAATTTCAAGACCAAATCCAGTTCACAACCAATTCCATTTTAAAACAATTTGGCAGCAATTTCTCTTTTAGAAACTCGAAAATAAACATCGATGATGCTGCAGTCATCACCGACGTTATTTTCCAGTGACCGAAAGAGTTCGATGCTTTTATCCCTTTAAAACATTTCAAATATTCTTAATTTCCAATCTCACCAAATTCAATTTCAATTCAAAAATATTCCCGAAATAATACCACTATTATTTCTTCAAAACTTTTGAAAACCATTTCCAAATCCAAAGGAATTTAAACTTTTCCCCCAAAATTCCAAACTTACTCTGGAATCTTCATCTTAATTTATTTTCATTCTCTGGAATTCTAATTCAAAATTATAATCTTATTTATATATGAAGTTATTTCAAATTTAAAAATTACATTTATAATCTATATTTCAAATTCTATTTTGTTATATAAATTTATTTTTCAACTTTGGTTATAAGTTTCAATTTCTTATTCAATTTTTACACAATAGCGTTAATAATTTAATATTATCATTCCTTAACAATCAAGCATCCAAATACTATAATAATTTCTGAAAATTATTTCTTTCATATACAAAATAATTTGGGTAAAGTTATTTCATTTACCCTATTTTAAAACAATACTGTGTCGAATTGTTCTATTCAAGTGTTTAGAGATCCCTATCAATAACGTTAATTACTCGTATTGACCAGAATCCATAAACCACTCAATAAACCAATCAACAAAATATAAAAATCATTTTATTCACTAACAAATACGCGCTCATATCTATTAATACACTCAAACTCATTATAGAGTACTACGGACTCTACTTGAGTAATTCCCACCAAAGCCTAGGTTGTCGCCAACCTAAGCTCTGATACCAACTGTAACGACCCGCAAATCCGTACCCCTTGAGTCAACACTATTCTACAACAATTAACTCAAGTTGCACAGAAATACGAACCATTTGGGTTTAAGAAGAAGAGGTAGAAGAAGAGAAAACAAAATCAACATCAGAGTCTAACCATCGCAGCAGAATAAAATATAATAGATAGTAAATAATCTTTACTCAAAATCAAATATATCTGTTTACATATATTACATCATCAGAATACATCAGTCACAACTCAACATCAATATCATACAATGGGTACACAACAACTCAACACAGCGGAATACGTATATAAATATACAAGTACGAGAGTACGTTTCGTCATCCAGCTCGTCTCCTGAGCTCCACAGCATCATATCCTGTATCCTATAATACTCGGTCTGACCCGAGCATTACAGTTAAATAACACCCGAGTCAGTCTGGATTACCAGCGTGAGAAAATCACACCCAATTTATTTTTAAAGTTTCAAAAATCCTTTGAAAACAAAAGCATCTCGTAAGACCACGCCACAAATAAACATGTCGGGTTTTTACCTTACGATAGCTAAAACAATTTTATAGAAATCCTCTGATATTATAATAGGGTCTATACACAAGTACTTATAAAATAGCCGAAATTGTTACATTATTAAATTCCAGCTACTAGCCACAAAAGTGGGTAATACAAACAAAACTCGTACAAGGCTCATAGGGAGAATGGATTTCCAACTAATGACTAGGCACTGGGGTACCACCTGTCACAGTACGGGGCCTAGATCACCGTACCGAGGATTACTCCCTTCATCCCCTGCAACACAAGGCCGGAACCATCCCTTACTGGACAGTCCCGAGTGAGATCACCCCGCGGTTGGGATCAGCAACCGCACCACTAAGCCGAAAAATAAAAAGGGACATCTAGACTGGAATGACCTCACCCTGCTTGGGTGCTACCCAACTAACCTTGCTGCATATCCCCTGATTTTCAGTCATTCCCATTTGATGAGGCTTGAGGCTAAGCGTTACCTTTAGAACGTTTCACTTAGAATGCCCATCGCCCACCTGACGATGTTTCGCAAGCATTCGTCCATACAAGTCCGTCCCGGGTTCGAACGGAACCGAAGGCACTATTCCTACTACATCCATTTTGGAAATATCCTCAGGATTAGTAGCGACTAGCCCTTGCACTTCACTGCTCCATCTTCGACTCCGAACACGTTTTTCGCACGAAACGTACAAACCGGATCGAAGTGGTTTTCGAGAAATAAATCTCGATCCCGGTCTCTTCGAAACGATCAACGCAATTGGCCAATATTGATAGTCGGTTATTTAACTATCAATTAATATTCACAACATCCATCACACAATAACTAATTTCTCAAATTATTTATTAACCTCAAAATATCTTCCCAAGATATATATTTCCAATTTCAACCCCTTTTGAAAACAGTTTCAAAACCCGTTTTCCCTTCCCAAGGTACATTTCCAATTATTATTTCCATTGGAACGCCAAGTACAAACACTTAAGTTTAAAATAATTTAAAAACATTTTTTTTTTATAAAATATACTTATAACTTTTAAAATTATAACTTAAATATTTTATTAAAATGAATATACTAACAAAATATTTTGTATAATACAATTTATAAAATATAAACTAAATTTCCTCTTTTAAACTCAATACCAAGTTACTTTATATAGTTATTTCAATAATAGATTTAGAAAAATATACTTGCTTTAAAAATTTAGATTTAGAAATAATAAACTTTCCAAAACCTGCTTTTTAAAACGATCTTAAAAACTTTAAATATTTTTGAAAACCATACTTGGCTATCCAAGGAAATCCTCTTCTATTTCCCATTTCTTAAAAATAAATCACCATTTATTTTTAAACGAATCCCCATTCCTTTGATAAATCCTTACCTTGAATTAAAAAAAAAAAAAAATCCACCGACATTTTATTTCACTTTATAACCCAGCCACAAAGTCCCAAAATCTCTCTTCACTTTAAATTTAAATTTCAACACCTAAATCAATTTTACAATTGATTTCCATTTACTTTACCAGGAAATAAATTCTCTTACTTCATTTATTTCAAAATTTATTAACTTTAGATTTAATTTCCAATTTATGTTTTTAAAATCTTTAAACTAAAAAATACCAAATTCAGATTCCTCAATTTCCTTTCTTTACCTTTAAATTTAATCCTTACATTTAAAATAATGACTTTTATTCACTTAAGTTCCAGAATTTATTATTCCTTTGTTAATTCAATTTCCTCATATTCCATATTTTGTTAGAGTTTATAAATCACTCTATTTTATTTTATTTTCACTTCATTATTCAATTTATTCCAATTTACTAGAATTATTTACTTAAAATTTTACTCTTTTATTACCTTTCAAAAATCCAATTCTATAGATTTGGAAAATTCAGAATACCAACATATTCAATCCAATCATATCATCCTGTACTCCATACAATCATTCACAGGATATCAATATTCATAACACAGAATATTAAATAATCTAAATAAACTTTGAGGAATCCAGTTGGATCCCTCCAACCTGTTTCCCTGCATCCACAGATGTTAGCACAATACCAATTCCACTTCGAGGTGGAATATCGCGGTATATGGGATTTTATATAATATCATCCGCTATTATGCGGCGCATAGGGTCTCATCCGCTATAAAGTGCGGGAAATCAACAACTCCAATACATACATATTCCAATATATATATATATATATATATATATATTGGTATATATACTACTATATATACTATCACATCCAATCAATCCAAACAAGCATTCAATCAATTATTTAAATTTAACTATTTAAATTTAAATAAAATTCACTGAGTGAGATTAACTCACCTTTGCCCTTTTTATTTGCCACCATATCCATCTCGACTTGTCAACCTTTGAACAAACATCATATGATTTTATCAATATTCGAACAATTTGAACAATTATTTCTTTTAATAAATTTAATCTACTAATGATTTAGTTTTTGACTTCCTTGTGATGATTTAAACTCTCACCTTAACTGAAAATACAATTTTCCATATTTATTTTATAACATTTTCTTTTACTATTATTATTTAGTTTATTTATGTTTTTGGAAAAAAAAAATCGAGCAATGTATTTTCATTTAATAAATTTACTTAACTAATCTTTCACATAAATCCTTATATATTTTCTTCCAAGGCCTTATATCCATATTTATTTTCTTTTCTTTACTCTAGAAATAATATATGTACTTAAAAACAAAATATATATAGATTAAAACAAATCTGACTCATATGAATCCTTTCAGCAAATTAAAAAAAAATCCCTATCTTTTCCCAAAAATCCTATTTACATATTTCTTTATATATATATATTATATTCTATAAAATAAAACCCTTTTACTGTTAATTATTATTATTATTATTATTATTATTATTATTATTATTTTATTACTCTCTGAAAATATATATCTTCTGACTATAAAAAGGGTTTACTGTTAAAGAACATTTTTTTTTTTGAACCAATTATTTTCTGATTTTAACTAATTAAAATAAACACAATACCTTACAGCGCAGGCTCAACCTCGAGATCTCCGCACCGGTCACTGCCAAGGAACGACCATCGCGAGTTCTTCCCAGCCTTGCCTCGCGACGCCCTATTTCTACGCTGCCGCTTCCTACCTCCTCAAGCTCGAAACCGAGCCACCCTCAAACCTACATCGCCAGAATTCCCCTTCTACTCTTCGATCGAATCGAGTTCGATATCGAAGTCGAACAAACCAACCCCAAACTGCAACCCCCACCTCAACGTTCCCTCTCCCACTTGCGACTCGAAAGCGACTTGAAAAGAACAGGGGGAAAATTTCGTGAGGGCTTCGACATGAAGATTCGATTTTTTTTTTTTTATACGGTTCGTCGAACTGAAGGAGAGGGGAGGAGAAAGGTTTATCGGCCATTGATTTTAATGTTTGCTCAGCCATCAATTTGAATTGAGATATAGAGCTGAAGAATCGGCCATTATTTTGATTGCTAGTTTATTTCTTAAGCAATTGAAACTCGGTTAATGTTTTAAGTAGGAAGGTGCCTTGCGTGATAAAGAAGAGAGGGAGACAACTAGGGCGACGAAAACAGACATTAGGGTGGCTCATAGCTGACGAAAAGAACGATAGATGTGAGATAATTTCGGCTGTTGATTTTTATTTTCAGATAATAATATTTAATATAAATCGGTAATTATCGACTAAGCGTTTATACCCCGTACGATCACACGTTATCTCCGAAAGCCACGAAATTTGAAATCCGGTAATAATTCAATATTACGGATCCAATGGAACTGGTTTCGTCGAATTCCGAGACTGTGCCTCGGAAGGCTATTTTTAAATTCAATTTAAACTATAAAATTTTATAACTGAACAAACCATTATTAATTTCAATTTTACATCTTCTATTATCTTCAGAATTATTAATATAAATTAAATAAGCCTTCTAATTATTTTTAACCAGCTTTAAAATCAAGATTCAATATTTTTACCCAATCCCGATAATTAAATTTAATAATTAATTATTCAATAAATATTGATTTTTGAAATTAAAGTTAATAATTAACTTTCGAATATTTAAAATTAATTAAATATTCCCATTTCAAATGTCTAAAAATTTCAGGTCGTTACATTTCATTTATTGCATAAACTCCATTTCATAATCTACATCCAATTTCTACCTAGAAATAAGGTTACGTTTCCATTTGTAATTTACATTTACACCTTATGTTACTACATTAATTATCCTTAAAGTAATGTTTATTATTAATAACAATATTAAACTTACTTAACATTTTATATGAACTTTTATATAAAAAAATTCATTGACCAATTTATTAGGTAATTTATATAGTTGCTATCCTTTATTTCATAAATTAAATCCATTCCATCTAAATCCTTATCTATATAATGTCTAAACATTTAATTTCATCAAATACCAATTGACCCAATTATTTTATTTACTAAGTCATATCATTTAAATAATTTATCAAATTGAAATGTTCATTCAAGTGTAAAGATTATTACTTGCGTTACAAAATTTCTTAATTTATTCTAATTACCGTTAACAATGTTTTTGTTTCGTTAAATCAATTTAATACCTTCCTTTATTTTCTCATATTCAAAGTATATCCAGGTAAAGATCTTTCCACTACTTAATTTATTGAATTTTATACAATTTACTGTAAATAGGTTTAAATTCCCATTTGCTGTTTTTAAAATTTAGCGTTCATAAATTGCACAATCTCATAAATTCAACCAATTTAAATCGACAAAATTTACGGGTCGTTACAATTTTTGCGCTCGAAGAATTTCGACCTTACTTGATAGGTTCACACATTACCGTGTACATAGACCATTCTACGCTTCGATATCTCTTTGCTAAAAAGGATGTTAAAACCCATTTGATTCGTTGGATCCTTTTACTTCAAGAATTTGACCTTACAATTAAAGATAAAAAAGGATCCGATAACATCATAGCCGATCGCTTGTCTCATCTTCCGAACACACCATCTTCTTTGCCAATTAATGAAAACTTCCTCGATGAACAACTTCTTTCAATCTATATCGATCCATGGTACGCTGATATAGTGAACTACTTAGTCACTAAAGAAACTCCCACATTTTGGTCCAAACAAGACAAATGCAAATTCATGTCCCAAGCGAAGTATTTCTATTTGGACGATCCATACTTGTTCAAATATTGTCCCGACCAAATCATCCGACGTTGCTTTTCAGATAATGAGATAAGGAGTGTTCTCTCGTTTGCTACGATCAAGCGTGCGGTAAACATTTCGGTCCTCGAAAAACTGCGGAAAAGGTGTTTCAGTGTGGTTTCTATTGGCCTTCTCTTTTCAAAGATTCATTTGAATTTTATAAAACTTGCGATCGATGTCAAATGCTTAGACGAATTTCTCAATGAGATATGATGCCTCTAAACCCTATTCTTACGATCGAAATCTTTGGTGTTTGGGGTATCGACTTTATGGGACCTTTTCCCAATTCTTTTGGAAACTTGTATATCATTCTCGCTATCGATTACGTCTCAAAATAGGTAGAAGCCGTTCCGTGCAAGACCAACGACCATTGAATTGTTGTGAAATTTCTCAAAGAAAACATATTTTCGAGGTTCGACACACCTCGCATAGTAATCAGTGATAACAGAACCCATTTTTGCAACCGTTCTTTTGAAACGTTAATGAAGAAATACTCGATAACCCACAAGTTATCCACTCTATATCATCCTCAGACTTGTGGGCAAGTTGAAGTTTCGAATCGTCAAATAAAACAAATCTTAGAGAAAACTATCAACAAAAATCAAAAAGATTGGTCTCAGAAATTGGCCGATGCCCATTTGGGCTTACCGTACTACTTTTAAAACTAACCTTGGGATGTCCCCATTTTGTTTAGTTTACGATAAAGCTTGCCATTTACCCGTTGAAATTGAACATAAAGCATTGTGGGCGATAAAGAACTTAAACTTTGATCTTGAAAAAGCTGGCGAAAATCGAAAACTACACCTCAACAAACTAGAAGAACTTAGGAATGATGCATATGAAAATGAGGAAATTTCCAAAGAAAGAACCAAATTTTTTCATGACAAGTCAATCCTAAGGAAAACATTTTTGCCTAACCAAAAAGTTCTTTTATATGACCCGAGACTTCATTTATTCCTTGGGAAACTTAAATCAAGGTGGACTGGACCATTTGTGGTAAGAACTATTTTTCCACATGGTGCTGTAGAAATAGAAAACCCCAGAGATGGATCGATTTTCAAAGTCAACGTCATCGTTTAAAACCTTTCTTGGAATTACCAAGTAACCAAGAGGAGGAGCTCATGATCCTTCATGAGCCAAGCTATGTCTAGTAAGAATGCTAACCTTCTTTTGTAAATATGTACATAGTTTCCCCGTTACACTCTTTATATCATGCATTGACTGTAGGGACACAGTCAAAATTAAGTGTGGGGCGGGGAGTCACATTTTCATTTTTTTTAATTTTTCATGGTCATGGCATTTTTGAATTTTCATTTAACTCAAAAAAAAAAGAATTCGCAAAATTTCTAAATCTCAAAAACATTTTCTTTTTCTAGCATTTTGATTTATTTTTGAAGAAACACTATGAGATAAGTATAAGTTTTGGTTAATAAATTGAAATGTTTGAAAATTTATTTGTCTTAACAAAAATAAAAATGAAGTTTGATTACAAATAACAATGGTTTAACTAGTATATAGGAAGGTTCATATGTGTTAATTATGAAATATATCCTAAATGAAAATCTTTTTTTTTAATGGTTGATTTAAAGTAAAGGATATAACATCTTTATTGTATTCTAAGTTAAGTGGTGCTCAGATGATTTTGCAAAACTCTCTCTTTCTAAAAAAATAAAAAAACAAAAAGAAAAAACAAAACATTTGTATATATGTAAATATTTTCTATTAACAACTACAGTCGACAGGTGTACACACTTGTGTGTACACTCGCCATGCTCTGTACCTTTCTCACGTAAGCCCAAAAGGCAGTACATGATCGGTATGTCTGGCCTCAGTTTATCTGAGCTAGGTGTATGTATATATAAATTATTTTATTAATAATGCATATAGTCAATAGGTGTTCACATTCGTGTGTTTACTCGCCACACTCCGCATTCCCCTCACATAAGCCCGAAAGGTAGTGCATGGGTAATATATCTGGACTGAGTTTACCTGAATTAGGCATATGTAAATATTGTTAATATCAATAAAATTTCAAATAAGAGAGAATAAGCAATTGAAATCTAAGCACCATTTTAACTTGTTTGATTTAATTTGTTATTGAAAAGAAATGAAAATACCACTTTAATAAACTTTGATAACTAACTAAGGATCCATTTCCTAATTACATTGTGTTATCAACCGAAACAACTAGCCAAACTATGGTCTATCTATTATGACAACTTGATTTTTATTGGAAATTTTGACGAGTATATGATTTAAATTTTCAAGACAATGACCAAAACTTGTATTTAACTTATTTGTGTCTACTTAAAAGTAAATCTTTCATTTGTAAATACTTTCAAAAACTTGCATTCATCCCATTGTAAATAAATCTTGCACTTTGTAAACATTTTCACTTTGAATTTGGATTTTGTGGGTAGTATCCACTGAAACCCTCGCCAGACAATACTCGTCATACTGGGGACACCTAGAGGTTTAATGGCTTGTTGCATACGCTCAATGCAATCGTGCTCCCTATGAAAACGGAGTTATCTTAGTTTTCCTTTATTCGAGGACGACTAAAAAGATAAGTGTTGGGGTATTTGATGGGCAAGTAATGTGCATATATTTACATTCATATTTTGTCACATTTTATTTAAATAAACATCATATATGGGCATTTGTATATGTTAAAACCAAAATTCAACTATTTTCAAACCATCATATTTTCATCTTCATTTAGGGGCAAAATGATCATTTTTGTGCATGTGTAAAATTTGAGAATTTTTACTTGGACATTTTTGATGATTTTTATAGGAATTTGGATGCATATGGAAGAGGCTTATATGAAGATACATGCATGCACAAATGAATACAAAGGAAAGAAGGGGGAAATAATTCAAGTCCAAGATCATGGAGGACCCCATCCACTTGCCTTGATTTTCAATTAGGAGCTAAGCACATGCTAAAAGGTCATTAAAGCTTCATGCACATTTAAGTGGAGGATTAGTGGATGTTAATGATTACTTGGTGGCCACACTACCTCAAGGGTATTTTGGGCATTCCCAAAAAATGGAATTAGGGTTTTATGCATGTATAAATAACCCTCTTATGTACATGAACATATCTTCTACCTTTCATATTACTTAGAAAATTAGGGTGAAAAATTTGTAAACAATATTTCATGAAATAAAAATGGCTTCTTAGCCTCTTTTTCTTCTCTTATTTAAATGCTTTTATTTACTTTTCATGCGTTTATTTATGCTCTTTTCTTATTAGTAGATTAGTTTTATATTCATGCAAGTAGTGTAGCTTAATTTCTTTTGTTGTAAGTAGTTTAATTGCATTCTCTTCTTTGCTTATTTTCTATTTTCTTCTCTTTTTAATGCTGAAATTTACTTGTGTAGCTTCAGTGCCACAAATGAGTAACTAAACCCCTCAACTTAGGGGTAATGAAGCTCTCAAGTATTATGTGAATTCAACAATCCTATGATTTATGATCTCTTGTATTTGTGCTTCGTGGAAGTAGATATTGATGTAAGTTTATACAAGTGGGTTTGATAGATTATGTTGCATTTGCAATTGAGCTATTCTTATTCAATATAAACACAAGTTACAACATGATTTGCAAATCGATTTTTGATTTTGAAATAAATGTGAAAAAAAAATTGATGATCTATATTACTAATCACAATAGTAAATAGATTATACTTAAAAATAGTTTTTGTTTTGCTTCATTTTCATGAGAATTAACAAGTGGCTTATTTGTTGTATTATATATGATGGTTTTCTTTATGTTAATTAATGACATAAATAAACCATACTTATGATAGTTACAACAATAAGTTCATTTAATATCAATACTTCAGATCATAGATTATTTATTTGATTGATTTACAAAAATATGAGAGTGGATTGGCCTTTATGTTGTTCTCTAATTTCATATTTTTTAATCTTATTTTTATTTTAGTTTTAGCTTCTTATTAATCGGCTAAATTTCTATCGGTTTAGAAAATAGTCGAGAAATTTCAAAATAAATTTAACGCAAGGGCACGCTGTACACTTGTAGTACGTGGCGAATACGGGTCGATCCGTAGGGAATTGATGATTTTAAAAATGCTATTCAATCAAATTATACCAATTTGGAATGAGAGTTAAGTTAGAGAATTATAAAATTAGCTAACTAACTAAAAGAAAAGAGATTCAAATATAAGAGTTAAATGACAATTTAGAGAATAAATCCACTCTCTAGATCACATAGTTCAACACATGAAATCATGATCTCTCTTTTATGGTCATTAGTGGTTTAACTGATTTTCTTATCATAAGTATGACATATTTGTGCTATTATTAGCCCAACATAAGCCATCAAACTTTAACACACCCTTTAAACCACTTACTAACTTTCATAAAACTTGACAATGAAAATGAAATCTATTTTAAGTATGGCCTATTAACTATTGATTAAAAATATATTCCATCAAATTTTAATTTCAAATCACTTTCTTTTGCCATAATCATATTTTAATGAAGAGGCAATTAGTGTTAGTGATTGTTAAGCATAACCTATTTGGTGTCAACAATATAGGCTATCAAATTCAAAGCAAAAACAACAATTAAAACCACTTCTATCATCATCATTAAGTACAAAAAGAGAACATGAATTAACAAAATCTTGAAGCTACATAATTAGAGAGATTCATCTCTAAATTGAAGGGGTTTAGCCTCTCATATTAGTCATTTGATTAACAAATGTAGTTAGCAACATGAAAGCAAAATGATAGCAAAATGAAAGCTAATGGAAAAAAGAGCTAATTAATAAGAATTAAAACTAATCTACTTTGCATGAATATAAATCTACACTGCCAACATTAAAGTAATTAAACAAGAAAAGGAAAGAGCATATATTAAATTGCAATAAAAAAGAAATTATATGAAAATAAAAATGGCTAAGTAGCCTTGAAAAGAAAATAAAAGAGAGCTATTTTAAACTAAGAACTAAGAAGAAGAGAGTGCCTCCATGAAGAGGGCTTAAAGAGGGTAGAAGAGGTTACATGAACATAATGGGTTATTTATACAAGCATGAAAACCTAATCCATAATTTGAAGAATGACCAAACTACCCTTGGGAAAGTGTGGAGGCCAAGTAATCATTAGCTTCTACTAATCATCATTTAAGTGTATATGAAGCCATAAACTCCATAAGCATGTGCACTAACCTCTAATTTCTATATTAAGGTAGGTGCGTAGGTGGGGTCCTCCATGATCTTCACTTTGAATTATTTCCATCTTCATTCATTTATGTTCTTTTTGTGTCATGCATATATTCTTCATGAAACCACTTGTAATTGAAATCAAATTCCTACAAAATAGTATGGAAATTTCTAATTAAATTTTCTCATGTTAACTTATGCACAAAAATGATTATTTTGCTCTTGGATGAAGATGAATATGCGACAATTTGGAATTAATATGGATTTTGGTTAAAACAAGTT
Source organism: Allium cepa (assembly GCA_030765085.1). Lineage (NCBI taxonomy): Eukaryota > Viridiplantae > Streptophyta > Magnoliopsida > Asparagales > Amaryllidaceae > Allium > Allium cepa. The sequence goes on from CM060934.1 coordinate 214,449,662, forward strand.
AAAATACCCACTATGATCATTTATTTAAATTAATTAGAATAAATATGGTGGTAAAAATATGCACATTTATGTGCACATCAAATACCCCCATGCTTATCTTTTTATTCGTCCTCGAATAAAGAAAAACTAAGATAAATCCATTTTCATAGGAAGCATGATTGCATTGAGCGTATGCAACAAGCCGTTAAACCTTTGGGTGTCCCTAGTAGAACGAGTGTTGTCTCGTGTGGGTTTTCAGTAGATACTACCCACAAAATACGAATGCAGGATGAAAATATTTACAAAATGCAAGATTTATTACAAAGAGATGAATGCAAGTTTTTGAAAATATTTACAAATGAAGAATTTACTTTTAAATCGACACAAATAAGTTAAATATAAATTTTGGTCATTATCTTGAAATTTAAGCTATTTACTCGTCAAAGTTTCCAATAAAAATCAAGTTATCAATGCAAATAGACTATAGTCTAACTCGTTGTTTTGGTTGATTACGTAGTGTAATTATGAAATGGATCCTTAGTTGATTATCAAAGTTTATCACAGTGGTATTTTCATTTCTATTCAATAACAAGTCAAACAAACAAGTTAAAATAGTGCTTAGATTTCAGTTTCTTACTCTCTCTATATATTTTTTTGAAATTTTTATTGATATTAACAATATTTACATATGCATAACTCAGATAAACCGAGGCCAGATATATTACCCATGCACTGCCTTGCGGACTGATGTGAGGGGAATATAAAGCGTGGCGAGTGAATACACAAGTGTGAACACTTATCGACTATCGGCGTTATGAGTAAAATAAATTTTATATACACACCTAAGTCAGATAAACTGAGGCCAGATATACCGATAGTGCACTGCCTTTCGAGCTCACGTGAGAAGGATACAGAGCATGGTGAGTGAACACATGAGTGTGAACACATGACTCTAGGTGTTAAAAATATATACATATATACAATTTTTTTATTTAGTTTCTTTTTTACTTTTTTTTAAAGAGAGAGTTCGCAAAATCATCTTAGCACCCTTTAACTTGAAGATAAAAAACATGTTATATCCTTTACTTTAAATTCACCACTTTTTAAAACAAAAATTTTCAATTAGGATGTATTTCATAATTAACACGTATGAATCTTCCTGCATACTAGTTAAACCACTGTTATTTGTAATCAAACTTCATTTTTATTTTTGTAAAGACGAATAAGTTCTCAAAAATTTCAATTTTACAAACCAAAACTATATATTTATCCTATAATGTTTCTTTAAAAATAAATCAAAATGCTTAAAAAAAATTTGAAAATTTATAATTTTTTTCGAGTTTAAAAATGAAAAATTAATCATGAAAAATCAAAGAGAAGATGAGTCTCCCCCCCACACTTAAAAACATGACCTTTATTTAAATGAAAATTAACGTTATTTGCACGAGATCAGAAAGTATATCTTCAAAAAGTAAGTGAAACGGTCTTCCAAAGACCAATTCATTTGTCTCGTCAAGTATGCGAGACACGGTTGAAGCTTGAAAAACCAAACCTTCAAAGATTTTAAAGTTGAATGTTGATTTGGAAAAACGAATGTCATTTTGTGGAAAATCGTACGAGTTGTTTTATCGTCAATGATTTTGGGGGTCGATAAAACAATTGGTTGAAGTTTAAGTTTATTTTCACCAAATTGAGATTCAAGATCTTCATTGAATTTTTTTTCAAAATTATTGATTTCAAAATCAAAATGGCGATGTAACTCTTCCTCATCAGAATTGGATAACTCGTTTTCGGAAAGTCCAAAGAAATCATGTTCGTTAAATTCATCTTCCTTTGTTGGATTATCAACAACTTCATTTCTTATCTCGAGTTCAAAATCCAAAGTTGTTGTATTCAAATTTTCAAAATCGAGAAAAGGAAGATCGAATTTTAAATTTAGTTCGACACCCTCAACAGAATTGAAATCCAATTCAATTACAAATTTTTCAACAACTTCATTAAGCTTGTCATTTTCTATTTCAAAAGTTGTTATTTGAAAATGGCCAAATTGGATAAAAGATGGATTATCACTCGACTCATCACATGTTGGGATTTGGTTTTATTTTTTCACGTTGTTTCATATATATTTCAAACAAAAAATTCATGTGATCATCGTAAATTTGTTCATTTGTTCAACAAAATCCAACTTATAATTATTGACTTGAGAATTTTCGAATTTAAATTATTGAGAACAAAGATTTTCAATCGTAATGTGGTTAAGATTATTCCCACTGCCAAATTCATTTGAAAAGTTGTTTCCATTTTCATTTTGAGTTTGAAATTAGTTTTGGAGTTCGAAATTGAATTGGCATGGGGTATAATCGAAATCGTTTGAATTTTGAATTGAATTCAAATTTTGAAATCCTTGACTCGAGTTACTACACAAATATGAATTACACAAATCATTTATACTCTGATTTTGTTGTGTAGAGGGTTCAAGTAAAGATGAAATGCTATTTTCAAGAGTCGAAGGCCGGTCATCGTTTTGAAAATTTTGTTGTTCAAAATTCGAATTATTGAAACAATAGTTGTCGTTAAAATATCCATACGAATTTGGAGTGAAATTATATGGATTATATTGATTCTCACAACTATCGTAAAATTAATATAAGTGGGGAAACTCGGACATTTTCAAGAATGTTTTTGTTTTTATTTTTTTTATAAAGGAAAAATTATTTACAAAAAGAATTTATTTTTCAAATGAAAATTTGATTTCTGTTTTGTTTTTGGATTTTTCGTTTTTTTGTTTTTGAAAAGTTTTTATATTTTTTTGGATTTTTGAAATTTCGAAGAAAATGGATTTAAAAATATCAAAGGAAAAGGAATATTTACAAATTTTTTTAGTTTTAGATTTTGAATTTTTTTGTTTTTTTTAAAAAAATATATGCATGAGCTAATGCAACTAAATTAATTCAAGGGATAATTACAAATTATTTATCCTATGTTAACCCAAAATCGTATAATCACACTTTGTCTTAAATCAACAAGATAGTTCTCATCCAGGTAATGGACATAATTTATCGGTGCACCACGAATCATCGTAGCAATGCAGCCGAAGGTTTAAGTTCTTTCAAAAGGACAACTACTATAAAAGTTACGAATCCCTGTAATATTTATAAATGGTTATTACTTTGTCGTAGCCTAGACACCAAGAAATTAAATTGTTCAAGGAGGACAACTTGTGAATATGCAATTAAGTGTTATCGATGTCTAACCGTTATTATTAATCAAAATTCTATGATGAGATGCAAAGTGAAAATTAAATGTGTATTAACAATACAACTACGAATGAATTTTTTTTTGTTTTTGAAATTTTTTGTAAATGCAAACAAACAACAATGCAAGGCAAATAAAACAATAGATATAACAAGCTAGTAGTTTTTTTAGCAAGCAAAGCAAAGCAATTATTTTTAACAAGCCAAGCAAAGCAAGCAACTCTTCCAATCTACTTTGGCAATCTAAAAAGAAATTCAAAATAAAAACATACAGTTTGCAGGGTTTTTTTGAAAGAGAGGAACAAGTTAAAACAGCACTAACTTGTTTGTTTTTTTGTTTTTTTAATCAAGAAAAAATGAATGAAACCGTATGATGCAGCGCAAGACAGGACTCTAGGTCGCGAACGACCTTCATTAGGTCGCGATGATGATAGTGTGCGATGTAGCGAAGTTAACCCGTCTGTTAAGTCGCACCAACGACCTAACAAGCTACGGCGTAGCAAGATACAGAAGAAGGATGGAGCATTACACCAGAGTAACGAGTTATGCGAGTTACCTCTTAGCGAGTTAAGCATCCCAGAGCGTAATTCCATGGGTCGTAACGACCTACGAGCTAAGACCTTACCGAGCCACGACCTACCAAGCTTCATGGATTCTAGGTGTTTGTCGCTTCCTTATGTCGCCAACGACCTAGCGACTTAAGCCGCAATTCATTAAGTCGCTCACACTAGGTCGTAGGTTCTTGATTTTGAGTCGCAGATCTCTTAAGTCGAGCACCAGTTAAGTCGCTCAAGTTGTGTGTTGTATTCTTAGGTCGTTATGTTGTATATATGGATAAACCATGTGTTGTAACTCGTGTTTGTTAACTCGTTTGTCCTTATGTTGTTGTACTTATGTCATGAGTCGTGCGTTGTGATATTGTATGTTAAATCGTAGGTCACGACCTGTGTTAGGTCGGTTGAACAGCTATGTCGCAGGCTGTGTGTGTTGTAAACTCTATAGATAGCGGGTGAGTTGTATCATTTGGGGTTGTTGATTGATTTTGAATAAAACTTTGTTTGAGTGCTTTGTGCCTCTCTTAAAATTGGAAGTTGAGTGTTATCTCCTTTCTCCATTTTCGGTTATTCGAGTGCGCTCGAATCAACAGATTTGAAGCCGATTCACGGTCTCTCGTGCGCAAGATCAACGTTCGAAGAATCGTAGATCTTCTAACACGGTATCGTGCGCGATCAACGTGTTAAAGATAGATAGAATCCGGTATCTCTTGAGATTAATGGATTTGGGCATTTGGGTATTTTCATCCACCGATTCATACTTTCATCGTCACATCCATTTTCGTTATATCCGCTGCGTCATTTGGTATTGATGATGAAGCGCAAGACAGGTCTCTAGGTCACGAACGACCTTCATTAGATCGCGATGATGATAGTGCGCGATGTAATGAAGTTAACCCGTCTGTTAAGTCGCACCAACGACCTAACAAGCTACGGCGTAGCAAGATACAGAGGGAGGATGGAGCGTTACATCAGAGTAACGAGTTATGTGAGTTACCTCTTAGCGAGTTTAGCGTCCTAGAGCGTAATTCCTTGGGTCGTAATGACCTACGAGCTATGACCTTACCGAGCCACGACCTACCAAGCTACATGGATTCCATGTGTTCGCCGCTTCCTTATGTCGCCAACGACCTAGCGACTTAAACCGCAATTCATTAAGTCGCTCACACTAGGTTGCAGGTTCCTGATGTTGAGTCGCTGATCTCTTAGGTCGAGCACCAGTTCAGTCGCTCAAGTCGTGTGTTGTATTCTTAGGTCATTATGTTGTATATATGGTTAAACCGTGTGTTGTAACTCGTGTTTGTTAACTCGTTTGTCCTTATGTTTTTGTACTTATGTCATGAGTCGTGCGTTGTGATATTGTATGTTAAGTCGTAGGTCGCAACCTGTGTTAGGTCGGTTGAACTGCTATGTCGCAGGTTGTGTGTGTTGTAAACTCTATAAATAGCGGGTGAGTTGTATCATTTAGGGTTGTTGATTGATTTTGAATAAAACTTTGTTTGAGTGTTTTGTGCCTCTCTTAAAATTGGAAGTTGAGTGTTATCTCCTTTCTCCATTTTCGGTTATTCGAGTGCGCTCGAATCAACGGATTTGAAGCCGATTCACGGAATCTCGTGCGCGAGATCAACGTTCGAAGAATCGTAGATCTTCTAACATGGTATCGTGCGCGATCAACGTGTTAAAGATAGCTAGAATCCAGTATCTCTTGAGACCAATGGATTTGGGCATTTGGGTATTTTCAATCCACCGATTCATACTTTCATCGTCACATCCATTTTCGTTATATCCACTGCGTCATTTGGTTTCAGAGCTAGACTTATCCAATCATAGATAAGCCGAGCCTGTTGGAGAAAAGAGAAGTGTTGGAGTTGAAGTCAAGTTCAGATTTGATCAAGGCCAAGAGCTATAAGTGGAGGTGTGTGCCATTTTGTAAGTCAAAGCCGAGATCAGTGAAGGAAACAAGATTATTGAAGTATCATGCCGCCAAGAAGAGCTAATCGTCATCAGAATGTCGAAGATTTGTATAAAAGAGAAGATGCTGAACAAATGGAACAACGAATCAGTAATAAATTCAATGAGAAGTTCGATGAAGAAATTGGTAGATTGGAGAAATTGATGATCGATATGAATCAAGGTCAAAGGAGAAGGTCGCCGGTCTCGAATCATGGAGGAAAAAGAGTTTCACCATCGGTTACGGAAGTGAGGAGGGTGTCGCCACAATCGTATAGAGATAGAAGAGAATCATCAGTTTCGATGAGGAGAGATCACCATGAGTATCGAGATGAAGAAAGAAGAACTCAACGTGAGTTTGAGTATGATCCATATCGTGATGATGAAAGACATAGTAGAAGAGACATGCGTGATCGAAGAGATGTTGATGGTCGAGATCGATATCAAAGCACACGTGATTATGATGAAGAGAGTGACAGAGGAAGTATTCATTATCGAGATCGAGACCAAGTATGACGTCAATATCGGGATGTAGAAGATGATCGACGATGGGAGTCGGGGATGAAAACTGAAATTCCAGAATTCAAGGGTAGTATGCAAGCTGAAGAATTCCTTGATTGGTTATCTAATGTTGAAGAGATTTTTGACTTCAAAGAAGTTCCCGAGCATCGCAGAGTTAAGTTGGTTGCTACTCGTTTGAGAGGGAGAGCTATGGCATGGTGGCAGCAAACAAAACTTACATGGGAATGGATGGGAAAGTCAAAGATTGTCTCATGGGAGAAGATGAAGAAGTTAATGAAGGCTACTTTCTTGCCTTACAATTACCAATCTCTTATGTACCAACGATTACAGAACTTAAGACAGGAAACAAAGTCAGTGAATGATTATGCGGATGAATTTTATCAATTGATTGCCAGGAATGATATCATGGAAACAGAGGAACAGTTGATTGCTAGATTTGTTGGAGGGTTGAGAATGCAGATCCAGGATATGGTGAATATGTTTGATCCAAGGTCCATGGCCGAAGCACACCAAAAGGCTCTAGCTTGGGAGAAGCAAGGCAGAAGAGGAGCTGGTGCGTTTACAAATTCCAACAATCCAGTGAAAGGGGCTAGTAGCAACACGAATGTTTCCAAGGCTATTAATAAACCGGTTGTCAATGAAGCTGTTAAGACCAAGGTCAACAACAATTTCGAGTGCTATAACTGTAAGGAATTTGGTCACAAGAGTAATGAATGTCCGAAGCCTAAGAAACGAGCAATGGTTGCCGAGGTTGAGGATGAGGATGCTGAAGTAGAATATTCCAACTCACCACAAGTTGAGGAGGAAGAAGAGTTGACAGGAGATGAGGGTTGTAATTTAATGATGAGGAGATCTTGTTTAACACCAAAGCAAGAGGATGATTCTAGTTGGTTAAGGAGTAATATTTTTCAGTCAACATGCACTAGTCTGTGGAAGATGGTTGGAACGAAGCTGAATTTTAGTAGCGCCTATCATCTGCAAACAGATGGGCAAACAGAAGTGGTGAATAGATCGTTAGGAAACTTGTTGAGATGTCTTGTGAAAGATAATTTGAAGAGTTGGGATATGAAGTTATGTCAGGCGGAATTTGCACATAACCACGCTGTTAATCGAAGTACTGGATTCATTCCATTTCAAGTTGTATATTCAGCAATTCCGAAGGGACCGTTGGATTTGACGACAGTGCCATATCAGAAGGGAGTTGTTAAACGAGCTGGTGATTTTGTGAATGAGTTGCAGGAGTGTCACAGAACTGTTTATGAACGATTGCTTGCATCAAATGAGAAGTATAAACAACTGGCGGATAAGAAGCGAAGAAGTGTGGACTTCAAAGAAGGTGATTTTGGTTTACGCAGTGTTGACGAAAGATCGTTTTCCAGTTGGAACTTACAATAAATTGAAAGCTCGAAAGATTGGTCCAGTAAAAGTCTTGAAGAAGATTAACGATAATGCATATCAGTTGAGGTTACCGGATCATATTCACACTGCAGATGTTTTTAACGTCAAACACTCTATTCCGTATCACGGGGATAAACTTGTTGAGGAAGAGGAAGGTGAAAATTCGAGGTCGAATTCTCGTCAATCGAAGGAGGATGACGCAGCACAATCTACTAACTCAATTGTTTTGAGTCGCTACTGAATTTTAGGTCGCCGCTGATTTTATTAAATCACTCCAGAAGTTAGGTCGTTGAATCTTATGTCGTTATATCGCGTCATGTTGTATATGTTCTTATGTCGTAAGTCGTTGGATCGTACTGTGCTGATTAGGTCGCATGTATGTTGGAAGGTTAAGCCGTTATGTTGTAAATACTGTTAAGTCGTGTGTTGTTGTTGTTATGTCGCGTATGTGTTGTAACATGTTTGTTAGGTCGTAGGTCGCGTCATCTGATGTTAGGTCGGTGGAACCGTAAGTGTTGAGTTGTAACCCTATAAATAGGGATGTTGGGTCATTTGTAAAGGTTGTTGATTTTTGAATAAAATTTTGAGTGCTTTGTGCCTCTTTTGAAATTGGAAGTTGAGTGTTATCTCCTTTCTCCATCTTTCGTATTCGAGTGCGCTCGAATCAACGGATTTGAAGCCGATTCACGGAATCTCGTGCGCAAGATCAACGTTCGAAGAATCGTAGATCTTTCAACATGGTATCGTGCGCGATCAACGTGTTAAGGATAGCTAGAATCTGGTATCTCTTGAGATCGACGGATTTGGGCATTTGGGTATTTTCAATCCATCGATTCATACTTTCACCGTTACATCCGTTTCCGTTATGTCCGCTGCTTCACTTCTCCAGTACGAGTATCCTTTATATTAATATTAAATTACAAAATATCTTGTTTACCCAACTTTAGATTTTGACATCCTATCGAAGCATTTTTACCTCGTACGAGCACATGATAACTCCAAAAATTACAAAATTTCAAATCCTAAAATAATTCAATATTACGGATCCAACGAAACTGGTTTCGTCGAAATCCGAGACTGCGCCTCGGAAGGCTATTTTTAAACGACAATTTAAACATGTGATTTTAAAATTTAACAAATGACTGTTAAATTTAATTTTAGCTCATCTATTATTTCCAGTATTATCGGTATTCATCTTATAAGCCCTTAAAAAATATTTTAACAAACTTACAATTCCATATTTAATATTTTACCCAATGTCGAATTACCACTTTAGTAATTATTTAATTTGTTCAATTTAGTTGTTATATTTAAATTCTGAATCTTTTTATTAAATAAACACGGCTTTCCATATTCAAAATCAAATTATAATTTAAATTAAATATTTAAATCCATTTTAGATATCGCAAATTAACTGTTCAAAAATCTAGGTCGTTACACCCGTACTTGATTTATATTCTGCCATGTATTCAGTTATGTGAGGACAGGTTGTGATTACTATCCAATTGTGTGTTATGTGATTGTTGTACTCTGATGGATGTAATGTATAAACATATATATTTTCTTTGCGTATAGATCAGTTATTATATATTATATTTTATTCCGTTGCATTTCTGAGATTCTGATGTTGTTTCTATTTTCTTCTTCTACCTTCTTCTTCTTAAACCCTAATGGTTCGTATTTTCGTTCACTTTGAGTTGATATGTTGGAGAATAGTGTCGACTCAAAGGGTACGGAACTGCAGGTCGTTACAAAGAGATACCTTTGTTTTCAAAGGATTTTCAAAAATATGATAATCCAATTGAGTGTGATTTTCTCACTCTGGTTTTCCAGACTAACTCGGGTGTTGTTTTATTATGATACCCGGGTCAGACCGAGCATTACAGATCCATGATAGTATGCTATGGAGCTCAAGAGGGGAGCTGGATGACGGAGGCCTATCTCCGTACTTGGTTATTATTTCCGCTGTGTAAGGACAGATAATAAGCTGTCGAAAGTGATAGATGATTGTTGTACTCTGATAATGGTATGTATATATAACAGTACAGATTTCCTTGTATTAAAAGATGTTATTATGTATTGTATTTTGTTCCACTGCGACTGTGAGATTCAAATGTTGTTTTATATTTTCTTCTTCTACCTCTTTCTTCTTTTACCCTAGTTATTCGTTCTTTTGTACAGTTTGGGTTGAACGAGGAAGAATTATTATCAACTTAAGGGGTACGAAACCGTGGGCCGCTACACACTCTATTCGTATCCATTCTCTTTTCATCTTCTTTAGAAAAAATTTATACTTATTATATAAAAGCAGTATTATCGGTTCGTACTGCTTCAATTTCCTAAGGGCCTCTCTTCGACTTGTCACCATCTTCATGGCCGCATCTGTTTGTTTCCAACATGCGAGGCTTCCTTCGACCATTGCCGGGTTCGACCCGAGACAACATCGACCACCTCCTCCTTGCCTCGTGCGCAGGTGACTCCACCCAAACCTCGAGCCGATCAAAACCCTCAACAGACTTACCACCCAAACCGAACCCTCCTCGCCACTGGACTCCGCTACTCTTTCCGAGCGCCTCTGCCCTGATCTCCTCGTTCGCCGCAGCTTCTTCTCCCCTCCCCTCTTTTTTTGTATAAGTGTAAGTGTATATATGTTTTAATATATCTGGTTTAAAGTGCTATATACATTATATATAGTTTATATATATATATATATATATATATATATATATATATATATATATTGGCGCAGCGGTGATACCAATTGACGCAGCGGATCTAGATTTCATACCAATGGACGCAGCTTATATTAGGATCTTCCTCACAAAATGATGATTTCATGTCAAATAAACCAATAGAACGATAAATGCTCAATTCCTTTGATGGTGATGATACCGAAATCTAGCTATCTCCAACCCGTTGATCTCTCAAGATACCGTGTTGAAAGATCTACAATTCGATCATTGATCATTCGAAAGTGATACCGAGCATTGGCTTCAACTTCGTTGATTCGCGCATGAATAACCCTAAGATGGGAAGTAGAAGGAAATCACACTCAACTTCAACAATGGTGGACAAAGTGCACACACAAACTTTATTTCAAAATCAAATCCCCTTTACAAATGACAACACACCTGTATTTATAGAGAATTACACACACAGCAGCGACTCAGTACAGACGACTCACGACTTAACACGTTCAACCTAAAATTACTCGACTTAACGACATACGACATACGACTCAATGACATACGAGTTACACCATCACTTGACTTAACAACAGTGCGACATAACAATAGACGACTTAAGAAAATAACAACAATGTGACATAAGAAGTTACAACACATGCGACTTAAGAAGATAAGCGACTTATGCGACATAAGAACTATCAGCTTCAGGAGCGACTTAAGAATTGTGGCATTCGGGAACGACTTAAGGCAATGCGGCAAAAGAATGCGACCTAAGAAACTGAGCGACTTATAGAACTGAGCGACTTATAGAGATGCAGCTTGATTTAGCGACATAAGATGGTTGGCATAACTCGCTGGCGATATAAGATTGGCGCGCTACAGCATCCTTCCCTCATGTCTGGCTATGCCGTAACTCGCTAGGTCGTTGGCAACTCAAGGCAGGCGACTTAAGGGATAACTCATGGTTTGCTGCATCATCCTCCCCTGGTTGAAAATAATTCGTCCCCTAATTTACACTTTCCTCTTCTTCGGCATGCCTATTCTCATGATATGGAATCAAGTGTTTGACGTTGAAAACATCAGCAGTATGGATATGATCTGGCAATCTTAACTGATAAGCATTCTCATTAATCTTCTTTACGATTTCCAAAGGACCAATCTTTCTAGCAGCTAGTTTGTTGTAAGTACCAATAGGACATCGATCCTTAGTCAATACTACATATAAAAAATCTCCTTCTTTGAATTCAAGATTTCATCGTTTAATATCTGCAGATTGCTTATATTTCTCATTCGCCTTAAGCAATCGTTCATGCACAACCTTGTGGCACTCTTGCAATTCATTCACAAAATCACTAGCTCGTTTGATCACTCCTTTCTGTTGTGGTACTATAGATAAATCTAATGGTCCCTTAGGCATTGTTGAGTAAACGACTTGGAATGGACTGAACCCAGTGCTACGGTTAACTGCATGGTTGTGTGCAAACTCAGCTTGACACAGCTTGGAATCCCAACTCTTCAAATTGTCATTCACAAGGCATCTCAATAGATTACCTAGGGATCTATTCACAACTTCTGTCTGTCCATCCGTCTGTGGATGATAAGCACTACTAAATTTCAGCTTTGTCCCGACCATTCTCCATAGACTCATCCAAAAATAACTCAGAAAACGAGTGTCTCTATCCGATACAATAGATTCAGGCAACCCATGAAGAGATAGATCTCTCTAAAGTATAACTATGCGACATTAACTACATCTGTAGTCTTCTTGCATGTGATAAAATGTACCATTTTTTAAAACTGATCAACCACCACATAGATAGAATTATTGCCACGTTGCGTTCTCCACAATCCCAATACAAAGTCCATACTAACTTCCACCCATGGTTTAGTAGGTATTGGCAACGGCATATATAAACCTGCATTTGTTGCGGTCCCCTTTGAAACTTGATAAATATGGCACCTCTGAACGAACCTTTCAACCTCCTTCCTCATTGACGACCAAAAATAAGACTTTGAAATCAACTGCATAGTACGGTCGCGGCCCACGTGTCCTTCTTCATGTAATTCTTTGATGATTTTCATTCGCAAACTGCAATCTGGAATACACAACTGATTTCCTTTGAATAGAAAACCTTCAACCAGCATATATCCATCCATGTTTCCCTGCTTGACCTTGTCTAGGATCTTGGAAAAATAAGAATCTGAAGTAAGCAAATCAGGAAGTAAATCAAAACCCATCACCTCTACTCGCATGGTTGTTAGTAAATTCTCCCTCTAACTCAATGCATCGGCAACGCGATTAGTTACTCCAGACTTATGCTTTACGACGAACGTAAATTGTTGCAAATAAGTTATCCACGATGCATGCCTAGCTGCAATTTTATTCTTCCCTTGTAAATGTTTCAATGCTTCATGATCCGCATACAAACAAATTCTTTGTGGAACAAGCAATGTCCCTAATGCTTCACAGCTTGCACAATAGCATACAACTCCACATCATAAGTATTGTATCTCATCTTTGCCCCAGAAAGTTTTTCACTGAAATGGGCAATTGGACGACCCTTCTGACTCAACACTCCTCCAATTCCAACTTTGGATGCATCTGTATGTAACTCAAATAGTAACTGAAAATCTGGCAACACTAGAATCGGTGCTGAGGTTAAAAGTTTCTTGATCTGTTCAAAAGCAGATCCTGCCTCTTTCGTCCATGAAAACTGCTTTCCTTTCATACAATCAGTAACAGGAGCCATTACGCTACTGAAGTGCGGTATAAATCTTCGATAAAATGAAGCTAACCCATGGAAACTTCTTACTTTTGTTATAGTTTTGGGCTGTGGCCAATTTCTGACTGCAGCTACTTTACTCTGATCCACTTGTATCCCTTCCTTGGACATGACATAACCCAGAAATAAAACACTTGGCGTCATGAACATGCATTTCTTCGTTGCTGCATAGAACTGTTCTTGACGAAGAATAGTTAACACCTTTCGCAAGTGTTGAATGTGCTCCTCTGTGCTAGCACTATATATCAAGATATCATCAAAGTAGACTACAACAAACTTTCTGATGTAAGGTATGAAAATTTGATTCATCACCCTCATAAATGTACTTGTTGCATTAGATAGACCAAATGACATGACCGGCCATTCATATAATCCTTCCCGAGTCTTGAATGATGTCTTCCATTCATCACCTGGTCTTATGCGAATCTGATGATAACCACTCTTAAGATCGATCTTAGAAAAGATTACAGACCCACTGAGTTGATCCAATAGATCACCAAGTCTTGGCATAGGAAATCTGTATCTGACAGTTATTTTGTTGAGTGCCTGGCTGTCTGTATACATTCTCCATGAACCATCTTTCTTTGGTACGAACAGAGCTGGTACAGCAAAAGGACCGAGACTCTCTCGAACACGCCCTTGCTTAAGCAACTCCTCAACCTATCTCCTCAACTCTTCATGCTCTTTTGGACTCATACGATAATGCAGCCTATGCGGTAATATAACACCTGGAACCAGATCAATTTGATGTTGTATGTCCCTTAGTGGCGGTAATTCCTTGGATAATTCCACAGGAAAGACATCTTTAAATTCATTTAACACCGGTCTAACCTCCACAGGAATTTCAAGATCTTCACTTGTTTCATACCCAATCAACATAAACACTTCAGCACTTTCTTTCACTTCTTTAACAAATTCTCTCATAGATAATAGACTAGTTGATTCCACTTTCTTCTCTGACTTGCTTTCACATTGTTCACGCTTCTTAGGAACTAAGGTAACTTGGGTTCCTTCGAACATGAAACTATAGTTGTTGGTGCCACCATTATGTTGTACAGCTCTATCATATTGCCATGGTCTTCCCAATAGTAGATGACACACATCCATATCGACAACATCACACCATATATCATCTTTGTACTTCTTCCCAATAGAAAATGTAACAAATGCTCGTCTTCCACTGTCACTTCTCCACCTTTCTTTAGCCATGCCAGTTTATAAGGTCTAGGATGTTTTTCAGTCTTCAACCCTAACTTCTGGAAGGCTTCTTCAGAAATAATGTTACCGCAGCTTTCCGCATCAATAACAAATCGACAAAACTTTCCCAAGATAGTACATGTAGACTGAAAGATATTGCTTCTCAGCCAACTAGAATCATTATCATGCTTTGGCACTAAACAAGATATCCTCATCATCAAATTACACCCTTCGTCTCCTGACACAACTTCTTCATCTTCATCAAACTTCGGTGGTTGAGAATAATCAATTTCAGCTTCCACATCCTCATACTCACATTCCTCTACAACTAATGCTCTCTTCTTTGCTTTGTACGTTCATTACTTTTATGGTCAAACTCCTGACAATTATAGCACTAATTGACCTTTGCTTTAGCGGCTTCATTGACAACTGGTTTATTGACTGCCTTGGAAACATTAGCACTGATACTAGCACCCTTATTTTGGTTGTTAGAACCCGTAAACACACCAATTCCTCATCTCCCTTGTTTCTCCCAAGCTAGAGCTTTCTGATGTGCTTCAGCAACAGACATTGGATTAAACATATTAACCGTGTCTTGGATTTGCATTCGTAACCCGCCAACATATCTAGCCATTAGCTGTTCCTCGGTTTCCATAATATCATTCCTTGCAATCAATTGATAGAATTCATCTGCATAGTCATTCACTGTCTTCGTCCCTTGTCTCAAATTCTGCAAACGTTGATACATAAGAGATTGATAATTATACGGCAAGAAAGTCGCTTTCATCATCTTTCTCATCTTCTCCCAAGTGACAACTTTGGATTTTCCCATTCTCTCCCGAGTTAGTTTAGTTTGTTGCCACCAAGCCATTGCTCTTCCTCTTAGTCTTGTAGCAACTAATTGGACTCTACGATTCTCAGGCACATCCTTGAATTTCAAAATTTCTTCAACAGTCGACAACCAATCAAGAAATTCTTCTGCTTGCATACCACCTTTGAATTCTGGAATTTCCATCTTCATACCTGACTCCCATTTACGATCATTTTCTGAATCCAGATATTGATTTCGCACTTGGCCTCGATTTCGATAATGAATACTACTTCTATCGCCATCTTCCTCAAAATCAGATGTATTTCGATATCGATCCTGACCATCCACGTCTTTACGACTACTCATATCCCTTCTACCCTGTCTTTCAGCATCACGATATGGTTCATTTTCGAATCCACATTGAGTTCTTCCCTCTTCATTTCGGTACCCATGGTTCATTAAAACTGAAGATTCTCTCCTATCTCCATAAGACTGTGGTGACATTCTCCTTTCTTCCGAAACCGATGATGAAACCCTGTTTCTACCCTAGTTCGAAACTGGTGACATTCTCCTTTGATTTTGATTCATGTCGTTCATTAGCTTCTCCAATTTTTCAATACCCTCATTGAACTTTTCATTGATACGCTGCTTCATCTTCTCAGCTTCTTGTCTTTTATACAAATCTTCAACATTATGAAAGCGATTAGCATGTCTTGGAAGCATGATCATTAAACAATCTCGTTTCCGTCTCTACTTAGCTCTGATTTGGCTTTGATTTAGCTCCGATCTGGCTCTACCAGCTCTGATACCAAACTGGCACAGCGGTGATACCAATTGACGCAGCGGATCTAGATTTGATACCAAAGGACGCAGCTTATATTAGGATCTTCCTTACGAAATGATGATTTCGTGTCAAATAAATCGATAGAACGATAAATGCTCAATTCCGTTGATCGTGATGATACCAGAATCTAGCTATCTCCAACCCGTTGATCTTGCAAGATACCGTGTTGAAAGATCTACAATTCGATCGTTGATCAATCGAAAGTGATACCGAGAATTGGCTTCAACTTCGTTGATTCGCGCACGAATAACCCGAAGATGGAAAGTAGAAGGAGATCACACTCAACTTCAACAGTGGTGGCCAAAGCACACACACAAACTTTATTTCAAAATCAACTCCCTTTTACAAATGACAACACACCCCTATTTATAGAGAATTACACACACACACAGCAGCGACTCAGTACAGACGACTCACGACTTAACACTTTCGACCTAACATTACTCGACTTAACGACATATGACATACGACTCAATGACATACGAGTTACAACATCACTTGACTTAACAACGGTGCGACATAACAACAGACGACTTAAGAAAATAACAACAATGAGACATAAGAAGTTACAACACATGCGACTTAAGAAGATAAGCGACTTATGCAACATAAGAACTATCAGCTTCAGCAGTGACTTAAGAATTGCGGCATTCAGGAACGACTTAAGGCAATGCGGCATAAGAAAGCGACCTAAGGAACTGAGCGACTTATAGAACTGAGCGACTTATAGAGATGCGGCTTGATTTAGCGACATAAGATGGTTGGCTTAACTCGTTGGCAACATAAGATTGGCGCGCTGCATCATCCTCCCCTCGTGTCTCGCTATGCCGTAACCCGCTAGGTCGTTGGCGACTCAAGGCAGGCGACTTAAGGCATAAATCATGGTGCGTTGCATCATATATATATATATATATATATATATATATATATATATATGCGATAGTGAAATAAGAATTGTATACATGAATTTCAACAGTTTATATATTAGTTTATGTATATAAAGGTTATATATAGTTTTGTTAGTGATGATTATATGAATGTCAAGCTGTGATTTTGGTTTATACAGTTATGAATTATAAAGTTATAAAGTTTATATAGTTTATATAAAGTCTGTTATATGAGTTGATTATATACCAGTCTGTTTTGTTTTAAAGGTTATATTATACAAGTGTTATCTATATATATTATTATATAAACTTATACTTGATATGTTGTATAGTATATAAATTTTAATAATGTAAGTTTTATTAACTGTATATGGTTATATAGGTGAAGAAAATATATAATATGTTATATAAGCTTATACCCAGAGCATGCCTGTTAAGCTCTGATTTAAAAGTATATAATGTATATATAAGAAGTATATTTTATTTTTGGTTCTATACGTATGTTATAAAGGAAGTACATGTATATATATCTTGTAGTTTTTCCTATTACATGTTATGTATAAACTGCTGTTTACATGCATAGGTCTGCAGAAAAGTAATATATATGTTTTGCCTGCCTTGGCCTTTTGCCACACTCGTCTTCTAAATAGCAGTAGCTTTCTCCTAAGAATATATATAAAGTTTATAAGCTACATATTTAAATTTTACCTATTTCGTCTGAAGCATGCATATATTATTAAATGTAAGTTTGTGTACATGTGTATACACATTAGTTTTATATAGGTGAATTTGGTTTTCAATTATATATATATATATATATTGTATGTTTATATATATTTATAATAAAAAAATATGGGTTGTTTATATGAGCAGTGTGTGTTGTTTTATAATTAATATTGATTTAAATATAATATATACATGTTATATAGGGTACTTTATAATATGTTCTGATGCTATATTATATTTTGTTTTAATGCTAATGTCCGCTTATATCTGAATTATATAAATGTTTGATTTTATGTACATGAACTTTGTAACGACCCATAAAATTTTAGCAATTTTTAATTGGTATTTAACGTATTGAATTGGATTTTGAGAAATTATTAATAATAAAATTTTGAAAAAAAAAGAAAATATGTTATGTATATTAATGATTTGTAGTACGAGCTGTGTACATATATTTTAAAGTTTGGTTGTGGTTATACCTATAAGATCTAGTACAAAAACTTTATAAACTATTATTTATACTATAATATAAGTTAAGTTTGATGTAAATTTGGTAGCATAGTTCATTTCTATTGGGTATAAATATCAATAGCGTGGGTAATAAATTTACGGTCTCCTTTTGCTTTTCAACAAGGTGTGTAAATTTTAAGTATGTTGAGTACGTTCCATATATAGTTATTTTGGAAAACCACTGTATATGTATGATGGTCTATTTGAAGTGTATATATAGTAAAGCGTATTTATACCAAGTTTTATTTAATTTATATGTGTTATAATAGCTATATATATATATATGTTAGTCTTGATACTAGTATATAGTTTTACTGAAGTTTGATTTCTAGTCATGTTAAATATATATATATATATTTGATTTTGGGTTTTTGTGTCACCATTTCCAGTTTATTTTAGTGCATATTTAGTATATCTATACATATGTCGTCAGCTATAAATACGATAGTTAAGGGTTTCATATATCATATGAACCAAAGAAGAAGAGAAGTATATACTATATTTAACTACATATATGAAGTATATGTTTTAAGGGTTGATTTAAGGTCTGCATTAAAAAAAGTAGTTGTGATTACCATTATTTCATATTGTACCTTCTATATTCCTGACTGACTTTCAGCGTTCATTCATTCATTTTAATTGTGGGTTTTTCTTTTCTCTCTCTTTTCTTATAAATAATTGTACGCATTCATCTCTTTCCCTTTCTTATATTTTGTCCCTTCATCATCTTTTAGCCGTTAATTTTGTTTCGAAAATCAAGAAAATTTGTATACGTTTTATTCTTTTTGAACGTTTAATAATAAAGATAAATCTGCATAGTATAATCAGATATGAATTGAGATCTAGGAAATAAATAAATATAAAAACGTATAACATGCCACTAATAATAAATTGCTTTAATAGCTTCTCAATTAGCATACAGCTGTTTCCATCCCATGCCATGTCAAAAGTTTGAAACGTAATAAATGCTATATGATTATTTCGCATTTATTTTTTTTCCTTTATTATTTCCTGTACGTTTTCATTCCAATCTAAATTATAACTTTTTGATTTCCATGCCTTTTCGGATCTCAAACGCGCAGCCCAAGGAATATTTCTTTAATAATTTTCCTAAAAATCAGCTTTTGGCCGTTTTATTGCATTGATTTCAAATTGTGCCCGTTTGTTTTTCTCATTCCTCTCATACGTTACCACCTTTATTTATGCTCGGGACACAGCTCATTTTTTTTCCTTCGTTCCCTTTCTTTTATTTGCTTCCTTCGTTTCCATCGGTTCAATTATATAGATTTTTATATTCGTTGCACGTTTACATTCATTTATTTTGACCAGTCCTTTCCTTTGTTATTCCCCTAATTTTGTGCGTTACTTTACCATAACCAATGCTCCGTATTTATTCGCTTTAATCTTTTCAGCTGAATTTGACCATTACTATTCAAATCAATTCATATTTATTGTATACGTTTCGTATGCAACGGTTCTTTTCTTTATTTATTTTGCCTTTATAACCTTGTTTGACTTCGTTTCTTTCATATTGCAAACTGCTGTCACTTCCAATCTCATTCCTCATTTTAAGTTTTCTTCCTCCTCCTTCTTCCATTTTTCTTTCTACAGATCCACCTATTTTCTCCCTTCTTTTACCGTGCTTCCACCTCCCATCGCTTCGTCACCCACCACATCCAACTCATCCCTCTCCCTCCGCGTTTTTCTCTCCTCCTCTCATGCACATATCTCTCTACACGTGTTGTCATCGCCTGCATGCTCAGCCATCCTCAGAGCCTTCACCATCAACAATCATGCCACACGTTATCTTTGAGTAATAGGTTAGCATATATTTATAATATATATGTGTTATTGTATATTTTCTATAAGTCTGTATTTGGAATATGTGATCTGTCCTACATGATTTTAAATTCATGTTAGTTATGTATCATATGGTATTATATATATGAGTTCATAACAGTATTCTTTTTTTTTTTTCTTTTTTTTTTTTCGTTCATAGTGTGTATGATATTATACTATGTATAGAGATTTGATAACTTGATTGTTTTATACTTTATGTGTCACGTTGGTATTCAATTTTAAAAGTTTGAAGGTTATATATTAGTTAATATATAGTTTAATATATGTCAGTAATGTATATCTATGCAGTAATATTGTATGTATTATAGCAAAGTAAGTTTTTTTTTTTTGATTTAAGATATCATATATACATCTTATAAATATAGTATGGCTCCAAGTATGAAATGTTTGCAGTTTTCAGATTCTATATAATATAAAATTTTGTTCGCATGTTATAAAATTTGATAAGTGTATATATAAATATTATATAAAAAGTTAGTACATATATAAAACGTAAAGCATACTCATCTTATCAGTCGATTGTATATGTATTTAAATATATGATATGTTTAAAGCTATGTATTTTGTGAATAACTGGTTATAAGTATATATATACACATTTGATTTAAAGTTATAAAGGTATGCATATTGTGAATTAGACTATATTAAGCTTACAAATATTTATATAGTTTTATAGGGAAGTACGAGCTATGTGGGTTATATTTTTAGCAAGCGTATTGTTACCACTTTAAAATGGGTGAAGTTTTACAGTTTACGGTCTATTTGTGTAAGTGTGTAATGTATGTTTAATTTAATAAAGTTATGATAGTTTTGTATAAAATGTTTAACTATTAATATATCTGATATAATGATAGTTTCATATCTGATATAGCTTATATATTATAAAGTTACAGGATACGTTAGTTTTATACGCTAGTTAATATATATATTTAATAATTGACTAAAATGTTTTCAGTGTGAGTTTACTTTTTTTAGTGTTGGATTTTATACGGCATAGTATGTATACTTGTTCACAGTCTATATAAGTATATGAGTGCATGTGTCGTTATAAGTATTTTGTTGTTTATAAATCTCGAGACATATATATGCGTTTAGGTGTTTGTTTCAGACTTACGTAATATATATATATATATAACCGAATATAGGCTATGCATTTGGAATTTCTATATATACATTTTTATTATGAACATATATAGGTTGCTTTCATGGGTTTTTTTTTAAGTAATATATATTACAATAAGTGGTTATATTGTTTTTATAATAATTATTGACTATAAAATATAATACAATGGTTTTTTTTTGGACGAATTATGTTTAAATTACATATAGGTATATATAGATTTTAAATATACATTTTTAATTTGAAAATTGGTTTTGGGAGAATTAATATCATAATAATTTATATTTTTTTCTGTAATATCAAAATTGATTCGATTCATTCTCATCGATTTCCCATTATCAGCCTTGTCCGTCGTGCCTATTTTCTGCATCAAATCTTGTCCATCCAGCGTTGCTTTGGATTTCGTAGCTTATTTCATCATCATATATCTCTAGCCTCGAAAGGTGAGCAATCACTCACGATTAACTTTCTTTTATTTATTAAATTTAATTTCAATTGAAATGACAATTGAAATATGCTGCTGTTAGATTTAAATTGTTATATATGCTTTTATCGGTAACTGTTCACTTATGGGATATGATACCATATCTTATTGTTTATATTTATTTTGATGATATATGCTTGTTGTTATTATTATTTTCATATCTGTTATCACTCTGCAAGTTCCCTATTAGTATAGAAATCACCATGGGTTGAAAAGATACATACCCGAACGGACTTTAGAATAGGATAATTTCGTTACGGGTTGAAATGATAGACCCAAGAGATTTTTGATTTAATTTAAAATTTTGGATTTCGGGTTGAAATGATATCCAGCCGAATATATTTAGTGTACGGATTGAAATGATAAATATCCGTAGCACTTGACTATATGGTAGGAAATATATATACAGACACCGTTGGTCCATATAAATATTTTGAAATTATTTCTATAATTTTGGAAAGAAATATACGGTTTAATAAATTTTGATTCTTAAGATATTATATAAATGGAAATTTTATATATAGATTTAGTCGTAATATTTGATTTAAATTAGATTGATTTAATACATATAATATAGTTGAGTATCTATGGAAATCTATATTTCAAATAGATCTTTCTCGTAATAAATTGAAAAAAATAGGATTGGGAGGTACATTTGGGTTTATTAAAAATGGTATTTAAATAAGGATTTATTTAATTAAATCGACTTGAATTGAACTTGTAAATATTAAAGCTTTGAGCTATATTGGAATTTAAATGGCGATTTCGAGATTTAGATCTGTATTTGAAATAAATATAGTTGAATTTGTTATTTAGAAACTAAACTGAATTAAAATATAAATTTAGGTTGAACTAAATTTGAATTTATTATTTAGAAGCTAAATTGAATAAAAATTAGTTTGAAACGTTGAATACTTAAAGTTTGAAATATATTGGAATATAAAGGGGGTATTTTGTGATTTCAAATTTGAATTTGAGATTGATAAATTGGGATTTGAATTTAATTTGAATGGGAAGGTTGGGTTAATGTTGAAACGATTTGTTAAGTTGAGGGAATTGAAAATACTTTACTGTATAAATTATTTAATATATATAAACACTATTTGGGAAATATAGAGATATTTGGAGTGAAAATGATGTTTTGGTTTTGAAGTATAAATTAAGATGAAAGAACCACGGTGTTATAGTGTATATTTCTACCCTGTAGATAGTTCCATGGACCCTTAGAGGATGGTTATTCCAAACATTCTTTGAGTTAATTATATTTCAGTTGATATTTCACTTGAGTTAGATTTATAGATATAAGAATGTTAATCCTGACTCGAGTGTTTTGTGTTTTGCTTTACGCTCGGGTCAGACTGAGTGATACAGCATTTGAGACTCACCTTCGAAGTTGGAGCCTTGCTTGAAGATCCAGCTATCTATCCTTTCAGTCATCCTGTTGATTTGTTCAGAGAAGTCATCTGCGCATACTGGAGACTTCACTATATCTAAGATATTCAATTGTATTT
This sequence comes from Allium cepa, assembly GCA_030765085.1. Classification (NCBI taxonomy): domain Eukaryota; kingdom Viridiplantae; phylum Streptophyta; class Magnoliopsida; order Asparagales; family Amaryllidaceae; genus Allium; species Allium cepa. The sequence goes on from CM060934.1 coordinate 214,472,739, forward strand.
ATTTCTATCTCCAATGTATATAGTAGCTTCATAAACTACTATTCTTTATCTATTCCGCTGCATTGTATTACTCTGTGTAAGTGATCTATGATTGATTTATTTACTGTATATTTTAAGTTTTGCCAAATTTTTATTAACAATTCGGTAATTTGAATTATTCAAGTCGGACATGTACGGTTTTATTGTCGAATTTGAATGGTCCAAAATAGCGGGTCGTTACAAACTTATATAAGTCATATTATATATATATCATAAATTACATATGGTATATATATATAGATAGATTTTTGAAATATATGTAGATAATATATATTAGTTTCAGTTTATACCAGGCTGATTTGACTCGTTTTCATTGATTTCGATTTATCAGCTTGTCTATCGAATTCGTGCCCATCTTGCTTTGCTTTGGAATTCATGATTGGATTTGTAACTTGTTTCATTTGTCAAAACACTCTAGCCTCGAAAGGTGAGTAATCACTCATGATTAACATTCTTATATTTATTAAATTTGATTTCAACTAAAATGATAGTTGAAATCTGCTGCTGTTAGTTATTTAAATTGCTATATATATGCTATTATCTGTATCAGTTAACTTTGACATCTGACACCATTATCTGTTATTTATATTGATGATATATGCCTATTATATTATTATCATATCTGTTCTCACTCTGCAAGTTCCCTGTTAGTATAGAATTCCTTATGGGTTGAAATGATACATGCCCGAACGATCTTGTAGAATAGGAGAAAATCAATATGGGTTGAAATGATAAACCTAAGTGATTTTGTTGAACTGGATTTGGGATTGCGGGTTCAAAAGATATATACCCGTAAATATTTAAATTGCGGATTGAAATAATAAATATCTGTATCACTTGACCATAGGATAGAAAATTTTATATAGACACCGTTGGTCTGTATTTTTTTGAAAATGATTTCCAAGAGTTTTAAAACGGAAATATATATGGTTTTATATAAAAAAATTGTTTTTAAATATTATATATCAAAATGTTATTTTATATATGATTAAATTCTTGATTTTTAGAAATTATATGTTTGAAATTTTAAAATTTTAAGTTAGCTTTGAAATTATAAATTTTAAGAATTTACTTATAATTTTACTATTCTAAAATATGTATAAATTTGTTTTAATATAAAATAAGTTTAATAATAAGATTTAACTTAATAAAGTTTGATTTAATTAATAGATAAAGTGTTTATGTATTTATTTAAGATTTTATTTTAAAGCAATAGATTTTTATGAAATTTTTTAATAAATTAAGGTTGGAAAGAGAATTAGAAATTGGTTTGAAATTGTATTTATTTAAAAATTATATCTAAATAAATTTGATTTGAAACTTATTTAATTTGAGATTTTAAAGATATGATTTTGTAACTTGATTTTGATTAAAAGTGATTTAAATGAATATTTGAAAATTTACATAAATTGAAATGGGGTATTTAGTTTATTTAAATTTGTCATTTGAAGTTTATTTAAATATTAGTGAAATGATTAAGTAAATATTTCAAAACTAAATAATAGTAAAGTGAATTTAATATATATAATTATCAAATTTAGTTTTGAAATTGTGGAATATTTAGAGCTTTGAAATATATTGAAATTGAAATGGTTTATTTTATGGTTCAAATCTGTATTTGAAATCGATATAATTTGAAATGTTTATTTAAAAACTGAATTGAATTTAAATTGATGATTTGATATTGGATTAAATTGAATTTTGGCATTTGAGTTGACTTATATCAATTTGTGAAATTTGAGAAACCTATTATTTTTATATAAAGTATTTTTAAATATATTTAAAACTATTTATATATTTTACTTTATAAATTACTTTAATATAAATTATTTGAAGATAAATCATTTTAATATAAACTTTTTTTAATATATACTATTTTAATATTCCAATTATTTACTTTATATAAACTATTTTAATATACTAACTATTTTATTATAATCTATTTTGATTTATAATTATTTTATATAAACTATTTTATTTTATAAACTATTTTATTATATATACTATTATTAATATCTAAACTATTTAAAGGAAAGTGTTATGATTTCAAAGTGTTATGATTTCCAAAGTGTTATAATTTCAAGTGTTTTGGTTTCGAAAGTGTTATAACTTTGAAAGTTTTATGATTTTGGAAATGGTTATATTTGGAGGGAAAAATGATATCGTATTGATATGGTTAGGAAATGGAAATGATATTATTGGTTTTGAAGTATAAACTATTTTGAAATGACCACAGTGTTATAATAACGTTTGGTTGTTAAAGAGACCGCAGTGTCATAAATATTCATATCACTAAGGCGGAAATGAATATAATACATAAAAGTGTACACCAAAGTAGTGGTCATATAAGATCCACTACATCACAAGATAATAAACACAAGTGCTAGAAAAAAGAATATGTATACATCAAGGAGTCTCTATCTCGAATGTATAAAAGCATACTAAGGTAAGTAGTTTACCAAAAGTCAAAAGCAAGTCCCAGCTAAGAAGTCAAGTGGAAGCATCTGTAACACCTCAGTCTGACCCGAGTATTATTTATGAAGAGAAATAATATATGGATCGGTCTAGCTATAAATATCATATAAGATGAGATAGGATATGAGATATGAAAAAATGTATGATAACAATAAGGTCATATTGTGACAAGTGTATAGTTTATAACAACGAAAATCATGCAATATCTCAAATTTACTCAAACGCCAAAAAGAATGTCATATTCTTTAACTTATTCACCAAACCACAAATGTGGATAAAGCTTACCAATGTAAATCACGAAAATTGGTGAAACATAAATTCTAGAAATCATCAATTAGAAATCCAAAAATCACAAAGGGGGAGGCGTATCACAAACGGGAGCATGAAAACTCACCAACATGTGTATCACAAATGAGTCGCTATCCCATGAATCGAACATCGACACACCTAAAAAGATACGGCCCATGCATAGTCGAACATCGACGCACCTAAAAAGATACGCCCCATGCATAGTCGAACTTCGAGGCACCTAAAAAGATAAGCCCCATGTATAGTCGAACATTGACGCACCTAAAAAGATACGCCCCATGCCTAGTCGAATATCGACGCACCTAAAAAGATACATCCCATGCCTAGTCGAACATCGATGCACCTAAAAAGATACACCCCATGCCTAGTCGAACATTGACGAACATTTATGCACCTAAAAGGATATGCCCCATGCAGCGACTTATCGAGCCGATTGCTCCACGAACGGTCCAAAGACCACGCTAGCCCATAAAAATGAGCCTAAGCTCTATAGAATGGCGTACAGTCCCCCATGCGGACAAAGGGACATTGCATATCGCTAGTCTAAACCACAAAATGATCACCATTGATCAAATAAAAGTGTAAATTACACTAAGCTAGTAAATAAATGAGTTTAGCTTCATGTCCCATAACTACTGGCTTAACTTAAATATCTACGAACAGATTGTAGATTTTCACTCGAAAATTATTATAAGATTTCAATCGAACTATTCTTAGAATCAACCGACAATGTAAATGCAAGCGTTTCATACCACTTGTTTTGCTAAGTCGTTTAATTAGATTTCTCATACGAATGAGGTAAAGGTTTGTATATACTAATAGATTAGAAAACGGTTTTAAGAACAAGCTTTGTAATAAAAGTAACATTGAAATCATTTTTGTAAAAGAGTTTGAGTATTTACTACTAGTGTAGAAACCTTTGTATTTTAAAGTGACAAATAATAGAAATGATTGTAAAAACAATCTATCACCAAAAATTCACATTCGACGACGTGAATTCAAATCATAAAAATCGATATCAAATCCAATCAAATGGATATTCCCAAAAGTCCATAAATGAAGTCATCAAAGTCGATAATAATTGACAACAACTAACCGGATCAATAAAAATCGATAAAATTTGGAAATCCACTCAAAAATAGCAAAAATAGGTAAAATTGAACAGTTCCAGATGTCTGAAATTACCAATAGACGTCTGAACCCCTAACCGGACGTTTGAAACCCTAACTAGATGTTCGAACCACTAATCCAGACGTCTGGATTTTGTCTCTGGCTTTTTTTTCTTTTTCTAGGGACCTTTTCCAAACATCTGGATTTTTCAACCAGACGTCTGGATTTTCCTACTGAGCAAAAATTAGCCTAGCCCAAAAAGGGCAAAAATCCAAACATGAAGCGATCGAACAAGTGATGGATGTTAGGGATTTATGCCAATCGACAACCCAGCCCTATCGGCTCTTCTATACACCACCAAAATAAGTCCAAACATCCAAGATAGGATCTTTAAAGATTTTGACTTCAAAATACCAAAATTTGAAAATTCACCAAATCAATTCAAATCAAAAGCAAATGAACATGAATAGATGTTAGGAATTCATACCTACAAATGAAAGCTATAGACATAAATGTGTGTTCAAGAACTCACCTTTAAAACTCAAAGAAAACGAATGAGAAGCTTTAAAACAAAGCAAGACCAATTCCTCTTCAATACACCTCTCTTCAATCTAAGCTTCTCTTTGATTTTAAAGCTTGAATCTTGAATTTCGTAGTAATCTAGGGTTTAGGAATTTTAATTTTCCTTTCTTTCCCCCATTTTCCTTTAGCTTGAGTGTTAGGAAATAACAAAATGAATGAAGAGGAGTTGGAGGAGGAGTCAGGGTATTAGATGAGTTAGTGGGCTGAAACCCAAAACCAAAGCCCAATAGAAAATAGCAAAATTCTACTCAACTCCAAACATATCGATGTTTATACTAAAAAAGGTCAGAAATGTTGTTTTGAACTCAATGTAAGTTATCTCGAGTACGGATTTGACCGTTTAAAAAAAGTCGCGTTTTGGACTTTAATCCGATTAACGATGCTATATTTAAATAAAGCATTTAAATATACAATCATAAAATATGTGGTTTGTTACACACTCCCCTTCTTAAAAAAATTGCACCCTCAAAATACTTAAGAAGAAAATAAATAGTAACAACCACACTAAGGCGTAACAATACAAAAGAAAATTTTGAAGCGAGAAGTTCACCTTAAAGAGCTCGAGAGAGTAAGTCCGGATGTGTTCGCTCGATGAATTCTCTGGATTCCTAAGAGCAATCATTAGGATTTGAGGACCATTGAACTTTCACAAGTGAAACATCTTTATTTCGAAGAAGTTTAACCTCCGTAGCAAAGATATGAATAGGATGTTGCTCATAAGTCAAATTAGGTGAAACTTCAATTTCTTCAATAACACCGGACTCAAGAATAGAATCAGAATCCCTAAGGCATTTCCGTAGTTGAGAGACGTAGAATACGTCATGAATAGCAGAAAATTAAGCCAGTAGTAAAAGGCGATAGGCCACGGAACCAATGCGCTCGGTGATGGAAAATGGACCAATATATCGAGGTGTTAATTTTCCCGATCTACTGAAACACACAACACCCTTTATAGGTGAAACACGAATGAACACCAAATCTCCCATAAAATTCTAATTTCATTTTCCGGTTATCCGCATAGGATTTTTTGTCTACTTTGAGCTTCTTTCATCCTATGCCGAATAAGGTCAATCTTTTCTATGGAATCATGAATAAAATCTAGACCTAAAACCAGCTTCTCACCGGCCTCAAGCCAACAAGAAGGAGATCGGCATAGCCTTCTGTAGAGTGCCTCGAAAGGTGCTATACCAACACAAGATTGGAAGCTATTATTATTATAGGAAAACTCAATAAGAGAAATATGATCTTCCCAACTTCCACCATGAGCATCGATTTCAAAGTCTTCCGAACCATCAATATTTTTGTCCCTACAACTTTGGCTAGGATGAGCCAATTTGGGATCATGCTTTTGCACTTCAAGAATGCGGTCTAAAAGAGATGTATGAGCCTCAAGGCAACATAAAACAAGAGATGAACATGAATCAGATTCACGATCTCGAATCTCAGAAGTGGATAAAGTATCGAGATCATTCCATTCAGACATCATTATGGAAATAACCGCTTGTTGCTTATGGCTAAGGGCATTGGCAACACGATTTCCCTTTTCAGGAGTATAAAGAATATCAATGTAACATCCCAAAATTCTTCAATTAAATTTAATAATATATTTTTAACTTTTAAAATTTAATTTGGAAAATTAATTGAAAAATTCCAAACAAATAAAATAAATGATAAATGCTACATGGATAAAATTCCAAAAACAAAAAAAAAATTGAGGTTGAAATTTTGAAATAATAAATTGTATAATTTTTTTATAAATAATAAAAATCATTTGAATTTAAAATTATATACATAAAGGTATATTTTATAGAATTGAATTTTTATATTGGAATTTAAAATTAAAATTGTTTAAAATATGTATGAATTTATAAATAGGTATAAAAGGATTTATTTTGAGTTTAAAATTTGAGATTTGAATTTAAATTCAAAATAAATGTTTCTAAAAATAACAGCATTTAAAAACATTCAAGAAGTAATGTATATAATGTGAATATTGGTTAAAACACAATTCTTTAACATTTTATATATTTAAACACATATGCAAAAGAATATATATAGGATGTATTTATTTATAAAATATATATGTGAAAATAAAATAAAAATAAAATGAAAAGTGAATCTTTTTGACTTGAAGGAAAAAAAATATACAAATGTACACATACATGAGAGATGGAGGAGGAAAATAAACAAGATCTTGTTTTCATCATTACTTTTTACAAATGGCATGAAATGTCTTTATTAAAAAAAAATATTCAAATAAAAAATTAAAGAAACTTTTCAATTTCCAAAATTTCGAAATTTTAAGCTTCAACTCTGATAAGTACAACAGCCTCAAAGATTTGTAATCTTTAAACATCATCATTCAAAAGAAAATCATCAAAACAGAAAAAGAAAAAAAAAACTGCTCTTCTTCTTCTTCAATTCAAGTTTGAAAATCTAAAACCATACAAAAAAACTCAAGCTATAGCCTACAAAATTCCATCTTTCAGGTAGTTTTAAACTTTATTGTTTAATGAAATTATGATTCAAAAAATCAAATTTTAATATAAACAAATTTAACTGCAGGATAATGATGCTGCAGGCTTTGGCTAGAAAGGAAAACAGTGCAGAAATTTTTAAACAAATTTAAGGCAAGTAAAAATTTTCTTTTTAAATTTTAATTTGAATATGTTAAACATGAATGAGACAAGAATTTAACCATTGGATCCATCAATTATTTGCAGCAAAAGAATCAAAATCAAAAGCTAAACAAATTGCAGTTTTTCAAGTTCCTGGAAAAAGAGAAAAAGATTCAACTATAAGTAAATTTAAATTCTTGTTTGTTATAGATAGATTAAATAAACAAGAGCATGCAAAAGTGATTAAACAAAGTGTTATAATTACAAGTTGCAGATTTAAATTTCAAAATCAAGTAGGAAAAGACTCAGGCTTCATTTTCTGTTTTGGAAACTATCAAGAACTGTTGGAAAGAAAAGAAAAAAATAGGTGAGTAAATCTATTGCTTGTTCAAATTTTTTTTCTATGTTTGGATGCCTAAAGGAATAGAAATGGTTTGCATGTGAATGAATTGTATGCTTATGCTTTGAATTTCCTTGAAAACTTTTGTTTTCCTGTTCCTGTCTTTTGTAACACTTAGTTACAGGGAAATTTGAATCCTCTCTCTTTCTTTTCTTTTGGGAAAAGAGAAAAATTTATGAATTGAAAATAGTTTAAAGTCTAGTTCAAAACTTACACCATGTTTTAGAAATGAATCAAAGCAAAACCTGTAGCTTTCTTTTTCTTTGGAAACTGTACAAATACTGTCATGTTTGATTTCCTGGTTTACAGAGTAAAACACATTCAAATCCAACATCTTTTGCCCCTCATTGATCCTGAAAAATGTTAGTAATCAAGTTAAAATTGTTGTTTAAACTTGTATTTGATCTCAGCAATGAATCAAAGCAAATGAAACATGTTATCTTCACTGGAAAATGCAGAACACAGTCACAACCCAAAATAGGCAAAAATTCGAACTTCATGAATTTGAATTCCAGTAATACTATTTGAATCGCCATTTAAAATGATGAATTTAGAAACAAAGATTCAAATTTTTGGTTAAGTTTTTGTTGAGATTTTTGAGATGATCAAAAAATCGCATTTTTGCCAAATTCCGGCAACCAAGGCGATCGTAGGCCTCGATGTAAAGACCCGATTCCTCGACTTTCGAAAATCGACTTTAATACGACCACTGTATCAAATGCCGCAAAATCGAATGCTGGAAAACTGAACTTTTAGGGTTTAAAAAGAAGAGGTAGAAGAAGTAAGAAAGAAGAAGCAACAGAAACAATATCAGAATCTCACATTCGTAGCAGAACAACATATAATAGATAAATGAATAATCTTATAATCAAAAGAACTGTACATTTTATACATTACATCATCAGAGTCAATAGACAACACAACAAAACTGGACAGTCATATAAACTTGTCCTTATAAGTGAATACACAGCGGAAAAGATAATATCATATACAAGTGATACGTCTCGCCATCCAGCTCGCCACCTGAGCACCAAAGCATCCTGAATCCAGAATGACCTGATAACCTGACTCTAGCTGCCCGTGTGGAAAATGATGGGCACCCAAGTTTAGGAAGGGAACAATAAACTCCAGGTCAGTCATGGGACTGGTGTGAGAACTTAAAACAATTGTTTATCTTTAAAATAACAACAAAGGAAGTGAAAAAAAATATCTGCAATGCTTTTGGAAAATGAAACTACCATAAGGCCTCCCGCCACACACACAATGCAAACGCAGAATTGGAGGAGATTTCTCCTTATGATAGTCAAACATGCTTACTACGCAAAACAAATCATTTTTGATATTATTATTAGCGCATAGTGATGAAAACATTTCGAAAGTATAATATTAATCTTAGCCATCATAGGTACCATTATAGTATGCCTACTATAGCTACCATATTAGATGGCAGGTTCTACAACTAAAACCGTACAAGGCTCGTATTGTTTCTTTGGATTTCCAACAAATGGTTAGTCCAAGGAACTTCCCATTGCCACATGGGTACGCCTCTGGAGGGACACCCCGAGAACCTAACCGGATCTCTGCCAACACAAGGTCGGGTTACCTCTGCAAAAGTAGGTAACTACTGAAACGAGTATGTCATCCCCCGGTTGTAAACAACCTTTATCTGAGGATCCTCAATACCAACAACCACAAAGTAATAAATTTGCAGCAACAACATAGTTTAAGTATCTGGGCTCCATACCATGATACCACCACTATCCAGAAGGAAATGAACATACCCTAAGGGGTGCTACCCCCTAAAACCTTGCTGCATTCTTCCTATTTCGACCATTCCGGGGTGTGAGGTCTGACGAAGTCTCGTCCACAAAGCTACGCTTTTCACAAAGCCACGCTTCGATCAACAAATGATCAGCAGCACTTCGTATGCCACGTTACCAAATTGGGAATGTATCACTAGTAACCATCAACTACATAACTTCTGAGCTCGTACGTCTCAGAGAAGGGTGTTAAGCTAAGAGAATAAATTCTCCGCCACCAACAGAAATGTATTTGATAGAACCCGGCTTTATATCTCAAAATGTAACGTCGGACATACAACCATACAAGTCTGTTCCGGGATCGAACAGAACCGAAGGCACTTCAAAAGAAGCACTTGCAGTCCGGATATTCATTAATCACGTCCCGACTTCCATCACAAAGGGTGATAAAATCTCTGTACCAGAGATCAGCCTATGTAGAGACATTCGATAGTAATCCTTCCGTTCTCAAAATATCTGGTCTTCAAAACCGGTCTTCAAATGCAATCCATTTCGACATATCACTATTCGGAATGGGTTATACGACACAGAGGTCCTTTCCCGGCTAACCCGAATAATGAGCGCTTATTTTTAAAATAAGTGTTGCATTCAAATTTCAAGCAAATCACAACAAATACCCATTTAAAGATGAATATTGATAGTCGGTTATTTAACTATCCATAAATATGCACAACAATCACCAGATTCCAATTAATTTTTCCAAATTATTTATTTCCCAAAAATATCTTTACAAGATATATTTGTCCACATTTCAACCATTTGAAAACAAATTTCAAATCACTTTTCACCTTTACAACTTTTGAAAACAAATTTCAAGTCATTTTCTTACGCAGAAACATTTCCAAATATTTATTCATTTTTCACTGGAAATCTGCCGAGTTCAAATACTTTAAAATAATTTATAACACTTATCCAAAATATATCGGGAAACACTTTGAAATAAAACTATTTTTCTTTAAAAACTTTACTTAAAATATTAGTTATAAAAATATTACACCAATATTACATATAACTTAAGTCCAAACTAATTTTCAAAATAAAAATTTATAGATAGAGTATAACTATTTAAATAACTATTTTCTAAAACAATTATTGATTAAATCTTAGAAAAAAATCATTTCTATATCAACTTAATGAATCTTTATTTAAAGGATTTAAAACAATTTAAGAAGTTAATTTCTCCAAAGTATTCTTTTCAAAGCAATTCTAGAATTATATATATGTATGTATGTATGTATGTATATGTATATATTTTTCAAAGCTATTCAAAAATTTTATTCGGCTTTCCAGGGAGAATAATCTTTCATTTCAAAATGGTCCATTTAAACCAATTAAATAAATCCTTATCGATTTATTTTAAATTTACGTTTCAAATCCGTAAATTTATTTCCACACTTTAAAAATAAATCAATGTTTATTTTTAAAACAAATTTCCCTTCTCTTTATAAATTTCCATATGTCCACTTGTAACAACCCGCATATTTATCGAGTTTACATTTAAATATTTTTATTTAAATATTAAATCGTTAATCGGATTTTGGTCCGAAAAACTACTTTTTGCAAACGGTCAAATTAGGACTCGAGACCACTTCCATTGAGTTCGAAATGTCGTTTACAACTTTTTAAGTATAAACATCGATAGGTTTGGAGTTAGTGAAATTTCACTAACTTTTCCCGCTTTGGACTTTGGGTTAGTTTAGCCTATTAAGCCCAAGTTCCAACCCTCTTCTCCTCACTCTTCATAAATTTCCTAACTAACTCAAGCTTTAGCATTAATGGTGAAGAGAATGGGAAATTAAAACTCCAAGCTCAAATTCAATTGCAACTCCATCATTCAACTCCAAATTCAAGTAGAAGATATTGGATTCAAGCTTTGGATTGCTTCTCCTTGCTTTCAAGCTTCATCTTCATAAATTTTAGTGCAAAGGTGAGGTTTTTATCTCACAATTCTAGTCTATAACTATATTGGACTGTTGGGAATGATTCCCTATCACTTTAGCATGCATATTTGCTTTTGGTTTGGATTGGATTGGCGAAAAACTCCGATTTTTGGTGTTTGGGAGAAATTTCTGCATTTTGGTCGTTCTGGCCGTTTTTAGCTCGCTCGGAGTTAGGTCGTGTGGACCTTAGGTCGTAGGTCGCGTACGAGTTAACCCCTAGGTCGTTCTGGCCATTTTCGTGTTTTCGGAGTTAGGTCGCTCAGGACCTTAGGTCGTAGGTCGTATGGCCGTTAGGTCGCTCTGCTTTGGCTCTGGCCACTTTTGCTCACTCGCAGTTAGGTCGCTCACGACCTAGGACTTAGGTCGCTCGCGAGTTAGTACCATAGGTCGTTGGGCCATCTAAATGCTTGTTCGGTGTTAGGCCATAGGTCGTATGGACCTTAGGTCGTAGGTCGCTCGGTCTCTCTCACTTCGCTAGGTCGCTAGCTCGCAGCTCGCGTTTGAGCTTAGGTCGTAGGTCGTGGGTAGGTGGGTCGTAGGTCGCTCGCCTATATCCTCTGGCCATTTCATCCCTTGGTCGCTTGACCTCTAGGTCGCGGGTACCATTAGGTCGCTCGGCCTTGTTTAGTGCTAGGTCGCTGGACCATTTAGGTCGTTCGACCCTTAGGTCGCGGGTTTTTAGGTCGTTAGGTCGTTAGGCCGTTAACCCACTAGGTCGCATGACCTATAACCTGTTAGGTCGCTCGACCGTTTACTCCATTAGGTCGCCCAACCCTACTACAAGTATTAGGTCGTATGACCTTGTTCCACTAAGTCGCTCGACCCTTAGGTCGTAACACATTAGGTCGCACGCCTTTCACACCATTAAGTCGTGAGTTTAATTAGGTCGCTCGGCCTTAAAACGTTAGGTCGCTTGACCTGTGCTATTGTTAGGTCGCTTGGCCATTTCAGTTAGGTCGCATGACCATAGAGTTGCTCCAGTTAGGTCGCTTGACTCCTTAGACCCCTAGGTCGCAACCATTAGGTCGCTCGACCCTATTCCCCTTAGGTCGTTAGACCTCATTTTGTCTTCACTAGGTCGTACCGTTTTGGTCGGGGCGCTACCCCCTGGACCCCCGCGACCTGACCGGGCAGGTCGAACCCCGTAAGCGGTGGCGTTGCCCCCGCACCCCCACCTTGGGGGGTTGCCACCCCCCTGGACCCCCCTCCGTAGGGGATCTTATCTGAAAAATATTGAGCTGATTTCCTTGGATTTTATTCGCATCTCCGTATGCGATCTTTGTGACTGATTGTTTCTACACTTGCTTATGTGTTTTGTCACTTTATAATATAAAGGTTTCAATACTAGTAGTAAATATCAAAACTCTTTTAACAAACAATTTCAACTCTATTTTTAATAACAAAGCTCTTTTCTTAAACCGTTTTCCAATCTATTAGTATATACAAGCCTTTACCTCACTCGGATGAGAAATCTAATTAAACGACTTAGTAAAACAAGTGGTATGAAACGCTTGCGTTCACTTCGTCGGTTAATTCTTGGACTTGTTCGATTGAACCTCTTGTGACAATTTTATTAGTGAAGATTTACATTTTGTTTGTAAATATTTAAGTTAAGCAAGTGGTTATGGGACATGAAGCTAAACTTCTATATTTACTAGCTTAGTGTAATTGACACTTCTCGTTGATCTTGATGATCGCTTTATGAATTAGACTAGCAATTGTGCGATGTCTCTTTCATTGCAAGGTTAGACTAGACACCACTTGTGTGATTCCATTCACACATACCTTTCTGCTTTTTGGTTAGTCTTGACCTCATTCTGTGTGATTCCACTCACACATGTGGGGTAGCTCCCCATGGTCTTCGGACCGTCATGTGATAGGCCTCTTTCCCTTTTTATGATTTCTGGATTTCTCGTGTTGATTTCTGGAATTTATGTCATTGACTTGTTATGAGTACAAGTTTAGGGTATGATGCCCCCTTCGAATCTTTGAGAAGATTCTTGTGATATTGATTATCTCTTATTGATTGATCTTCTGTTGATCATTATTTACATACTTATAGTGGTATGTCGTTATGGATGTTTATGTTTATGCCATATCTTTTATGTTATATCATGTCATCTGATATTTATAGCTAGACTGATCCGTTTATTATTTTCTTAAATAATACTCGGATCAGACCGAGATGTTACAGGTGCTTCTGCTTGACTTCTTCCCAGGGATTCATCACTCTGACTTTTGGCTAACTGTTTAGATTAGCAGTTTTTGTTGTATACACTTGAGATATAGACTCATAGTTGTATTCTTTTGTATAGCACGTGTTGCTATTCTTTTGTATTATCGTGGATCTTATTGACCACTACTCTGATGTACACTTTCATGTGTTAGTTATATATTCATATCTTCTTCCGCCTTTGTGATATGGTTATCTGTGACTGATTTGTGATATGATTATTTCTATGTTTGTTTCCGAAGATTATTTATAGCCACCGTGTGATAAGCAATTACATGGATGGTCGCTCCTCAACAGCCTTATTCTCCGTGCTAGTTGACAGCACTTCTCCGGAGTGTTCTTGGCTAGCGTGGGTATAGAGGTGGGGCGTCACAGCTTGGTATCAGAGCCAAACTTCGGAACAATGTAGAATAACTTAACAAGGATCATCGTCCTAGGTCTATCTTAGGAGTCATACCATAGGATTAATTTGAGTCTTCGTACCGACTCATCCTATTTCCTTTATGATTCCTTGTTTTATCTATCAAGATTGCTTGATGTTCATTGGTAAATAACCTTCTTCCTTCTCTTCTTTCTTTCTTTAAGGAAGAGAATGTCTAGACCAGGCCGTCCCAGAACTGGATCATCTGGTGCTGCTCCTCCGGATGGAGTTTTTATGACTGCTCAACAGCTTCTTGATTTAGTAACTAATGCTCAAGCAGCTGGAGCTAACCCGGAACCTACTCACCCAAAGTCGGGATTTGCACGCTTGTGCAGCGATTACACCAACTTGGGTGGGAAGCCCTTCAAAGGTTCGGAAAATATCATCGAGGTCCAGGCTTGGTTAAAATCATGCGATCGAATCTTTTCTCGCATGAATCTTATCGATCTCCACCGCGTTCAGGTGGCTTCCAGCATGCTCCAAGAGAGAGCATTGGACTGGTACGAACTCCTTATTTCAGAAATTAATGAAGCGGATCTCACCTGGGAGCAATTTCAGGGACGCTTCGAGTTAAAGTTTGTACCAGAAGCTGGGAAAGTAAGCTTGGCTCGACGTTTTATAGACCTTGTTCAAGGTCAATCCTCTGTGACTGATTACGTCGCAGCCTTCGAGTCGCTTTCCAAATATGGGGTTGAATACATCAACACCCCATTGAAGAAGAACCAGAGGTTCGTTTATGGCTTAAATAAGAGTCTTAAGAAGCCACTGCTCCTGAAACTAGAAGTCGCATTTGATCAACTCGTCGATATCGCTCTTCGTCTTGAAGAGGCTGATAGAGAGAGTGATGTTGAAGTGGAAGGCGCTAAACCAAACTTCAACAACAAGAAGAGGCCAAACAAATTCAAGGGTCCTTATCCCAACAAAAAGGGTAAGCAGGCAACCCCTGTGGCAAAGTATCCTTCTCCTAGTGGTGCGAGTTGCTTCAACTGTGGGTCTGGGGATCATTATGCGAATAAGTGCTCTAAGCCCAAATCTTGTCGCTATTGTAAGAGCCCAGATCACTTTATACATCAATGCCTCAAACGTAAAAGCAGGAATGAGGGAAAGTTAAATGTGGCTCAAGCCCCTGGCAACACATCTCGTGGCCAAGGTATTTCTCATTCCATTCTTGATGGTATTATTTTATTTCATGATCAACCTATTAGAGTTCTCTTTGATACGGGTGCATCCCATTCCTTTATATCAAAGGAACTGGTAGACACTTTTTCCTTAAGTGTTACTGCATTGATGACTTCTTTAAAAATTGCGAATCCTGTTGGTGGATCCGCAACTCTTAGTTTGCTTTGTAAAGATGTGGAGATTATTTTATGTGATTTTTCTTTCCTAACTGATTTGCATGTCATGCGTTACTTAGGCTTTGGAATAATTTTGGGAATGGATTGGCTTAACCGTTATCAAGCCCATATCCTATGTCCTGAGCGGACTATTCATCTCCGACATCCACAATCTGTTAAACATATTTCTGTTAATCTTAAAGATTCAGAATCATGTTTGGTGGCATCTTTATATTCTTTAAATCCTCGTGATAACGATGATGATGATGAAGATGATATTATTTCTTGTATTCATGTTGTTCGTGAATTTTCCGACATATTCGAGCCCGTTTTAGGTTTACCACCTAAACGAGCAATTGAGTTCAGAATTAATCTTGTTTCTGGAGCTCAACCTATTACTCGTCCTCCTTATCGCATGTCTAATAAGGAAAATGAGGAGATGCGTAAACAATTATCTGAGTTGGAGACGAGGCAATTTATTCGCTCTAGTTCCTCGCCTTGGGGAGCTTCGGCTATTTTCGTAAAGAAATCCGATGGTACTCTGAGGCTCTGCGTTGATTATCGCAAGCTTAACGATCTTACTATTAAAAATAAATATCCTTTACCTCGGATTGATGATCTATTCGATCAGCTTAGTGGTGCTAAGGTCTTTTCACAATTGGACTTGGCTACCGGTTTCCATCAGCTTCGTATCGCTGAGGATAGCATTCCGTTGACATCATTCCGTACTCGATATGGATCTTATGAATGGCTTGTTATGCCATTTGGGTTAACGAATGCTCCAGCTTATTTCGTTGACCTCATGAATCGAGTTTTCAAAGATTTCCTCGATCGGTTTGTTCTCATATTCATTGATGATATTCTTGTGTATTCAAAAACCGAGGAGGAACATGAGAAACATCTTCGGATTGTATTGGAAACACTTAGGAGTAATCAATTAAAGGCGAAATTTTCTAAATGCCACTTTTGGCAATCTCGTGTGAAGTTTCTCGGTCATATTATTTCCGAATCCGGGATATCTGTGGATCCTTCAAAGATTGAAGCGATTCAAGATTGGAAGAGACCGGAGAGTGTGACAGAGATTCGTAGTTTTCTCGGATTGGCGGGCTATTACCGTCGTTTTATTAAAGACTTTTCTAAGATTGTCGTGCCTCTTACTGGCTTGACTAAGAAGCGAGTTAAATACATTTGGTCGGACAAATGTGAAGCCTCTTTTCAGAAATTGAAAGAACTCCTTTCCGATGCTCCTATTCTTGTTATTCCCGAGGGGAATCAAGATTTTGTTGTTTATACCGATGCTAGTCACGTTGGTTTGGGTGCCGTTCTTATGCAAAAAGAACGTGTTGTTGCTTATGCTTCTAGGCAATTGAAGCCGGCCGAGACTAGATATGCCACACATGATCTAGAGCTCGCGGCTATTGTTTTCGCCCTTCGAATGTGGCGTCATTATCTATTGGGAGAGAAATTTATTCTTTACACGGATCATAAGTCTTTGAAATATTTATTTTCTCAAAAAGAACTTAATTTACGTCAACAGCGTTGGCTCGAGTTCCTTGCACCTTATGATCTTGATATTCTTTATACCCCCGGTAAGGGTAATCGTGTCGCCGATGCTCTTAGCCGTAAGCAACAAGCAGTTGTTTCTATGATGATATCCGAATGGAACGATCTCGAGATCTTATCCACTTGTGAGATTCGAGAGCGCGTATCCGATTTATGCTCATCGCTTGTTTTATGTAGCCTTGAGGCTCATCCTTCTCTTTTAGACCGCATTCTTGAAGCTCAAGGGCTAGATTCTGAATTGGCTCTTCTTGGCAAAAATGTTAAGGATAAAATTGATATTGAAGGTTTGAAAGACTATAATATTGATTCTCGTGGCGGCATTCGAAAATTTGGTAGACTTATCGTACCAAATATTGGAGATCTTCGTAAAGATATTTTAGAAGATTCCCATTGTTCTAAATTCACCATTCATCCCGGTAGTAGTAAAATGTACGCTGATATGAAGCGACTTTATTATTGGGAGGGAATGAAATCTGATATTGCTAACTTTGTTAAGTGTTGCATGACTTGCCAACTTGTCAAGGCCGAACATCAAAGGCCTGGTGGGTTATTGCAACCTTTAGAAATTCCAATTTGGAAGTGGGATCAAATTTCCATGGACTTTATAGATGGCCTTCCCCGTTCTCGTTCGGGTCATGATAGCTTATGGGTGATTGTTGATAGACTTACTAAATCCGCCCATTTTATTCCGGTTCGGTCTAACCGAACCGTTCCTCTTTTGGCCAAACTATTTGTCAAGGAAATTGTAAAATTGCATGGAGTTCCTACTTCTATTGTTAGCGATCGTGATCCATTGTTTACTAGTGGATTTTGGAAGAGTCTTCAAAAAGCTTTAGGAACGAAGCTTAATTTTAGCACCGCTTATCACCCCCAATCCGATGGACAAACCGAGCGTGTGAATCAAACTCTTGAAGATCTTCTTCGTGCTTGTGTGCTTGATTTTGGTGGAAGTTGGGAAGATCATATTTCACTTGTTGAATTTTCCTATAATAATAGCTTCCAATCTAGTATTGGTATGGCACCTTTCGAGGCACTCTACGGAAGGCCATGCCGATCTCCTTCTTGTTGGCTTGAGGCCGGTGAGAAGCTGGTTTTAGGTCCAGACTTTATTCGTGATTCCACGGAAAAGATTGAACTTATTCGACATAGGATGAAAGAAGCCCAGAGTAGACAAAAATCCTATGCCGATAATCGAAGAAGGAAATTAGAATTTTCTGTTGGGGATCCTGTTTTTATTCGTGTTTCACCTATAAAGGGTGTTGTACGTTTCAGTCGATCGGGGAAGTTAGCGCCTCGATATATTGGGCCATTTCCTATCACTGAACGTATTGGTTCCATGGCTTATCGCCTTGCATTGCCGGCTCAGTTTTCTGCTATACATGATGTATTTCACGTTTCTCAATTACGGAAATGCCTTCGGGATTCCGATTCTATTCTTGAGCCTGCTGTTGTGGAAGAAATTGAAGTTTCGCCGAATTTAACTTATGAGCAGCATCCTATTCGAATTATAGCTTCTGAGGTTAAACGACTTCGAAATAAAGATGTTCCACTTGTAAAGGTTCAATGGTCCTCAAATCCTAAGGATTGTTCTTGGGAATCCAGAGAATTCATCGAGCGTACACATCCGGACTTGCTTACTCCTGCCCTTTGAGGTGAACTTCTTATTTCAAATTTCTCTTGTGTTAATATGCTTTTATGGTTGTTACTTTTTATTTCCACCTTATATATATATTGCGAGGACGCAATTTCTTTAAGGAGGGGAGTCTGTAACAACCCGCATATTTATCGAGTTTACATTTAAATATTTTTATTTAAATATTAAATCGTTAATCGGATTTTGGTCCGAAAAACTACTTTTTGCAAACGGTCAAATTAGGACTCGAGACCACTTCCATTGAGTTCGAAATGTCGTTTACAACTTTTTAAGTATAAACATCGATAGGTTTGGAGTTAGTGAAATTTCACTAACTTTTCCCGCTTTGGACTTTGGGTTAGTTTAGCCTATTAAGCCCAAGTTCCAACCCTCTTCTCCTCACTCTTCATAAATTTCCTAACTAACTCAAGCTTTAGCATTAATGGTGAAGAGAATGGGAAATTAAAACTCCAAGCTCAAATTCAATTGCAACTCCATCATTCAACTCCAAATTCAAGTAGAAGATATTGGATTCAAGCTTTGGATTGCTTCTCCTTGCTTTCAAGCTTCATCTTCATAAATTTTAGTGCAAAGGTGAGATTTTTATCTCACAATTTTAGTCTATAACTATATTGGACTGTTGGGAATGATTCCCTATCACTTTAGCATGCATATTTGCTTTTGGTTTGGATTGGATTGGCGAAAAACTCCGATTTTTGGTGTTTGGGAGAAATTTCTGCATTTAGGTCGTTCTGGCCGTTTTTAGCTCGCTCGGAGTTAGGTCGTGTGGACCTTAGGTCGTAGGTCGCGTACGAGTTAACCCCTAGGTCGTTCTGGCCATTTTCGTGTTTTCGGAGTTAGGTCGCTCAGGACCTTAGGTCGTAGGTCGTATGGCCGTTAGGTCGCTCTGCTTTGGCTCTGGCCACTTTTGCTCACTCGCAGTTAGGTCGCTCACGACCTAGGACTTAGGTCGCTCGCGAGTTAGTACCATAGGTCGTTGGGCCATCTAAATGCTTGTTCGGTGTTAGGCCATAGGTCGTATGGACCTTAGGTCGTAGGTCGCTCGGTCTCTCTCACTTCGCTAGGTCGCTAGCTCGCAGCTCGCGTTTGAGCTTAGGTCGTAGGTCGTGGGTAGGTGGGTCGTAGGTCGCTCGCCTATATCCTCTGGCCATTTCATCCCTTGGTCGCTTGACCTCTAGGTCGCGGGTACCATTAGGTCGCTCGGCCTTGTTTAGTGCTAGGTCGCTGGACCATTTAGGTCGTTCGACCCTTAGGTCGCGGGTTTTTAGGTCGTTAGGTCGTTAGGCCGTTAACCCACTAGGTCGCATGACCTATAACCTGTTAGGTCGCTCGACCGTTTACTCCATTAGGTCGCCCAACCCTACTACAAGTATTAGGTCGTATGACCTTGTTCCACTAAGTCGCTCGACCCTTAGGTCGTAACACATTAGGTCGCACGCCTTTCACACCATTAAGTCGTGAGTTTAATTAGGTCGCTCGGCCTTAAAACGTTAGGTCGCTTGACCTGTGCTATTGTTAGGTCGCTTGGCCATTTCAGTTAGGTCGCATGACCATAGAGTTGCTCCAGTTAGGTCGCTTGACTCCTTAGACCCCTAGGTCGCAACCATTAGGTCGCTCGACCCTATTCCCCTTAGGTCGTTAGACCTCATTTTGTCTTCACTAGGTCGTACCGTTTTGGTCGGGGCGCTACCCCCTGGACCCCCGCGACCTGACCGGGCAGGTCGAACCCCGTAAGCGGTGGCGTTGCCCCCGCACCCCCACCTTGGGGGGTTGCCACCCCCCTGGACCCCCCTCCGTAGGGGATCTTATCTGAAAAATATTGAGCTGATTTCCTTGGATTTTATTCGCATCTCCGTATGCGATCTTTGTGACTGATTGTTTCTACACTTGCTTATGTGTTTTGTCACTTTATAATATAAAGGTTTCAATACTAGTAGTAAATATCAAAACTCTTTTAACAAACAATTTCAACTCTATTTTTAATAACAAA
Organism: Allium cepa; assembly: GCA_030765085.1. Lineage (NCBI taxonomy): Eukaryota > Viridiplantae > Streptophyta > Magnoliopsida > Asparagales > Amaryllidaceae > Allium > Allium cepa. The sequence continues at coordinate 214,493,227 of CM060934.1, forward strand.
GCTCTTTTCTTAAACCGTTTTCCAATCTATTAGTATATACAAGCCTTTACCTCACTCGGATGAGAAATCTAATTAAACGACTTAGTAAAACAAGTGGTATGAAACGCTTGCGTTCACTTCGTCGGTTAATTCTTGGACTTGTTCGATTGAACCTCTTGTGACAATTTTATTAGTGAAGATTTACAGTTTGTTCGTAAATATTTAAGTTAAGCAAGTGGTTATGGGACATGAAGCTAAACTTCTATATTTACTAGCTTAGTGTAATTGACACTTCTCGTTGATCTTGATGATCGCTTTATGAATTAGACTAGCAATTGCGCGATGTCTCTTTCATTGCAAGGTTAGACTAGACACCACTTGTGTGATTCCATTCACACATACCTTTCTGCTTTTTGGTTAGTCTTGACCTCATTCTGTGTGATTCCACTCACACATGTGGGGTAGCTCCCCATGGTCTTCGGACCGTCATGTGATAGGCCTCTTTCCCTTTTTATGATTTCTGGATTTCTCGTGTTGATTTCTGGAATTTATGTCATTGACTTGTTATGAGTACAAGTTTAGGGTATGATGCCCCCTTCGAATCTTTGAGAAGATTCTTGTGATATTGATTATCTCTTATTGATTGATCTTCTGTTGATCATTATTTACATACTTATAGTGGTATGTCGTTATGGATGTTTATGTTTATGCCATATCTTTTATGTTATATCATGTCATCTGATATTTATAGCTAGACTGATCCGTTTATTATTTTCTTAAATAATACTCGGATCAGACCAAGATGTTACAGGTGCTTCTGCTTGACTTCTTCCCAGGGATTCATCACTCTGACTTTTGGCTAACTGTTTAGATTAGCAGTTTTTGTTGTATACACTTGAGATATAGACTCATAGTTGTATTCTTTTGTATAGCACGTGTTGCTATTCTTTTGTATTATCGTGGATCTTATTGACCACTACTCTGATGTACACTTTCATGTGTTAGTTATATATTCATATCTTCTTCCGCCTTTGTGATATGGATATCTGTGACTGATTTGTGATATGATTATTTCTATGTTTGTTTCCGAAGATTATTTATAGCCACCGTGTGATAAGCAATTACATGGATGGTCGCTCCTTAACAGCCTTATTCTCCGTGCTAGTTGACAGCACTTCTCCGGAGTGTTCTTGGCTAGCGTGGGTATAGAGGTGGGGCGTCACACCACTGATATACAATTTTCAAATCAATTTCAAATATTCACTTTCAACAACAATCCAATTTTTTTCAATTTTTTTCAAAAACAACCAAATCAAATTCCATATTGATTTCCAAGAAATTAAACACCAAGTGAATTTCATTCAAATCTCAAATTGAAATCAATTTCTACTACCCCAAATCAATTTTCAAATTGATTCCAAATTCTTTTCAAAACACCAAATAAATTTCCAAATGGATTTTCAAAAGATTTAAATTCAATCACCAAAAATCAATTCCCAAATGGATTTCAAATTTTATTTCCTTTTAAAAAAAAATCCTTTTAAAGAAAACAAATTCTTATATTTTTCAAACTCTTGAAAATCCGTATTTTGAATAAATTCTTCAACCTTTGAATAATATTACCCGAAATCCATTTATTAAAGCTTTTCCCATATTTTGAAATTTTATTCAATAAGATTAAAAATAAAACTTTATTATTTTAGAATTCCTTCTTTTAAATTTATCTAATTCTCAAAAATAAATTTTAAATATTAACTTTCAACCTGAATTTTCGAAAATCAAATTTTTATTTATTTCCGCTATCTAACGATACCAAAATATATTCGGCTAAATTTAGCTGTCAACGATTTCAATCACAAAGATAATCACACAGAGATTAAAAAAATCAACACACAACATTGAAACAAATTCAATTATTTGAGGAATACAGTTGGATCCCTCCAACCTGTTTTCCTGCATCCATAGATGTTAGCACAATACCAGTCCCGTTTCAAGACGGGATATCGCGGTATATGGGTTTATAAATATTATCCGCTATTATGCGGTGCAATAAGGTCTCATCCGCTATATAATGCGGGAAATCAACTCCAAGTACATATATAATACCAATTCCACTTCGAGGTGGAATATCATGGTATATGGGTTTAATATAATAACCTCCGCTTAATATACGCGTATAGGGTCTATTTCAATACAACCAATAACAATCATCATTCAATCACACAATCAAGTAATTTTAAATTTAACTATTTAAAATTTAAATCAAAATACAATTCGATTGAGTGAGAAGTGCTCACCTTTTTCCTTTAATTTGCAGTCCATTCTCATTCTCGACTAGTTTCTCCACTTTAAACCTTGTATAGACAATTTTTATACAATTTATTAATATTCGAAAAAATCGAATAATCAATTATCGTTTAATATTTTTAATTCGACTAATAATTTCAATTTTAACTAGTGATTTAGTTTTAACTGATAAATTTTCCTTTTAAAATATCCACACACTTATAAAAAATAGATTTCAACAAATTTTGCTTATATAAAATCCTTCAATATTAAAAATTCCTTACTGTATATTTTTTCTTTGCTTTCTGTTTCCATTCCAACTGAAAACAAATTTATACAAATTTTCTAACTTATAATTAAGTCGATATATAATCTTAATCACCATACTGTTGTAATTAGCTCACTGCTCGATAAAGGCCTCGCGATAGCAAAACCATAGCCGATCCAATCGACCTTGCCACAACTACGCCCTGCCGCATCAGATCGTCACCTCCCCCAACAACTATCGAACTACCTCGAATACGCACACAAACGACAAGTGACGAAACTACAGTGTCGATGCCCACCTTCACGCATTCGATTTCGAAACGAACAAAAATCTACCGCGTTCGTGAATTCCCCAAAATCGACGACGACAAGTCATCGCTTGCATCCTCACACGCGCGAGCTCATGCGCCACTGACCCTAGCAAAACGAGCTGCTCTGTCGAGGAAAATCGAGCATCCGTCGAGTTCAATTAGAACTTCCCTCGCTAAAACTCGAAGTCGTCGTTCGTTTGGTCGAGCTCCTCGATTTCGATAAATTGAATTTGAGGAAGAGGAATTAAAAGTAGCGGCTATGGCTATTGATTTTTGAAAGATAGGTTTTGTTTTGAAAATTGATTTTAAACTCTCTCAGGCTTCGGCTGTTTATTTTTCTTCTGAAGCGGCTGTAAAATTTTTAACGAAAATAATGGTTCCCGTTGGTTTTAATAGAAGGAGAAAGGGAACATGATTCGATGTTTGCGTGCTTAAGGCAAATTGCTACAGTGCTTGAGAGATGACAGAAACGCAGCTGATGGGAAAAGAAACGGCTGATAGTGACCAGAGTATAAAAATATATATTTAAGTTAAATTCAAATCGTCTCAATAAACACAACACGAAATCTGACATCCTATCGAGGCGTGTCGCTAGGAGTTCATAACATTATACCCCCATTCCAAACGCAATGGAAAAGGTTCCGAGTCCAAATTCGATCGTATGGAGAAGATAGCTTTTAGACCAGTTATTAAATTAAATTTCGATAAAATTTTCAACGCGTTTGAAATCCGTACGACCACACGACAACTCCGAATGCTACGGAAATTGAAATCTAATAATAATACAATATTACGGATCCAATGGAACTAGTGTTGTCGAATTCCGAGGCTGTGCCTCGGAAGGCTATTTTTAAATATCGATTTAAACAATATAAATTTCAACACTGAATAAATCATCTCCAAATTCAATTCTGAATCTTCTATTATCTTCAGTATTATTAATATAAATTTTCTAAGCCTTTAAAATATTTTCAATCTTCTTAAAAATGAAGATTAAAATTTTTACCCAGTTTCAATAATTAAATTCAATAATTTATTTACCAATTACATAATTATATTTGAAATTCAATGTATCGACCCAGAATTTCTGCCAATTAAATTTTTTATATTTAATTGATTTTAAAAATTAATAAGTGAAATTTATAAGTCGAATAGTTTATTTTTTGAATATCTGGATTTAATTGGATAATTAAATCGATAATTTAATAATTGAAATTACAGAAATAATTGAAAATCGGGTTTAATGTGATTAAAAAATGATTTATAAAGTTATAATAAATCATATTGGAGTTATAACAATGTTATGGAACTTTTAAAATTGAATTAAAAGTAAATCTGTGAAAATTGAATATTTTAATATTTAATTGACGACTGAAAATAGTCATTTTTCAAACAGTCTCGGATTTTGACGAAACCTGCTTCATCGGATCCGTAATGTTTTATTTTTGTAAGGTTTTAAATTTCGTGTCAATCGGATTTACCGTTTGTCCGGGGCAAGCTAAAACGCACAGAAATTTAGTTAACCGATTTAGTTTAAAATCGGTCATTTATTGCCATAACTCGCACAGATGATCGAATTGGCTCCCGAAACTTATTTCATTGTATCCGGAACGCGGGTTAAACTCTAGAAACGCCGGTTACCGCGCGATATTTGGAGTTTGGAAATCCCGGATGAATATTTTCGTCAATTTTCTATATATGGACGTTATAATTCACTTTTGCAAAAGAGAAACAGAAACTAGGGTTTCAAGGTTACAGCCGCCTTCTACAGTATCAATTGCCGAAATACATCCTCCTTTCTCATCGTTTTTCTTTCAATCCACACCTTATTTCATAAATCTTCCAACAGCAAACTTGTTGAGGACGACGAGATGAACTAATCCAACGGCTATGATCAAGTATTACTTGATATATCGACGGCAAAGTAAGCTTGATCGTTCTTCGTTCGAACGCGTTTTTCTCGATGAACATGGGACCGAGCTTGGTCGTAATCACGGCGATGGTAGGGGGTGGCGAGGGTTTTCAAATGATGGTGGTTGATCGGCCTGGAGTCGTTCGTATTTGTCGCGGCAATTAGGGTTTGGTGGCGGCGTTGGGTTCGAAGCGACCGGGGTAACAAGCATGAGAGGAAGAAAAGGTGGAGGGCCGTGATCTTTGGTTTTGAAATGAACGGCTCTGATCTCTTCTAGGTTAAAATAAATAAATTAAATTGTAAATTATATATATATATATATATATATATATTAATTAGTGCAAACTTTGAAATGCGATAACTTTTTCATACGAGATCAAAATTTGACGAGACAAGTAGCGTTGGAGCCGTATTGTTGAGCACTACGCAATGGAGCTAGTTTGGAGTCGTTTGGAGTTAGTGTAAATTTCGGGTAAAATTAAACGCGCGTTTAATTTTATTCGAAATAAAACACTACAACTGATATCGGGAAACTCAAGGTAAGAACTTCTCACTCAATCGAAATTGTTCGATTTAAATTTTAAATAGTTAGGTTTAAAATTGCTTGAATTTGTGATTGGATGATAAATTGTTATCTATTGTGTTAATAGACATTATACGCCGTATATTAAGTGGAGGTTATTTATTAAAAACATATACCGCGAATATTTCACCGTAAGTGAAATTGGTATTATTTATGTATTTGGAGTTGAATTTCCCGCATTATATAGCGGATGAGACCCTATTGCGCCGTATAATAGCGGATAATATTTTATAAATCTCATATACCGTGATATTCCGTATTGGAATGGAATTGGTACTGTCCTAACATCTGTGGATGCAGGGAAACAGGTTGGAAGGATCCAACTGGATTCCTCACCCATATTGATTTATTACAGATATTGTGATATATTCTGTTTTCATATGATATATGATATTTAGATGCCGCGATTGTATATTTGGTGCTGTTGCATCAGTGGTTTTGGAGTTTTAAAAATGTTAAAGGAACGATTTCTAATTTATAAAGGGTTTTAAAGTGATTTTTGAAAGTATACGTTTTATTAAATTTTGAAATTGATTCATTTTAAATAAATAAACGTTATAATTTTAATATTATAAAAATTATTATTTCTGAGAAATCTAGTTGAAAATGTGATGTTCGAAATATGGAATTAATGATTTTATAAAATAGTTTAAATAGAGATTTTTGTATTTATTATAAATTCTTTATATATATAAGATTTATAAAATTGGATTTTTTATAAATCAAAGTGATGAGAATATAAAAGAGTTTTAAAAATGTTCTAAAACGATGTTATAAATGGATTTTTATAAAAGAATAAATCTACGATTTTAAAGTTATAAAATGGAATTTCTTTTGAAAAGAAATAAATTTGAAATCCATTTGGATATTGATTTTTGTGTTTAAAAAAATGAATGTTTTGGAAATCCTTTTGGAAATCTATTTGGTGTTTTGAAATGAATTTGGGATCTATTTGAAAATTGATTTGGGATTTAATAGAAATTGATTTCAATTTGAAATTTGAATAAAATTCACTGGGTGTTTAATTTCTTGGAAAATCAATAAGGAATTTGATATGGTGTTTTTGGAGATCAATTTGAAAAACCGATTTGGTGTTGAAAGTGAATATTTGAAATCGATTTGAAAATCGTATATCAGTGGATATTTGGAAATGTTAAATTCACGTTTGTATTTATAAAGGAAAGGGAAATTTGTTTTAAAAATAAACATCGATTTATTTTTAAAGTGTGGAAATAAATTTACGAATTTGGAACGTAAATTTAAATAAATCGGAAGGATTTATTTAATTGGTTTAAATGGACCATATTGAAATGAAAGTATATTCGCCCTGGAAAGCCGAGTATATTTCCAAAGTTATTTTTAAAGTATAGATTAAAAGTTCTAAAGTAGCTATTAAAGAATATTTTGGGGAAAATTATTGTCTTAAGTTATTTTTGAAATCTTTAGAGTACAGATTTATTTAGCAAATTATAAAAGTGATTCTTTAAAGACTAAATTTATAATTGTTTTAGAAATCGACTGTTTAAATAATTACACTCTATCTACTAATTTTATTTTGAAAGAAAATTCGTTTTGGACTTAAATTATAGGCAATACTAGTATAATATTTTTATAACTAATATTTTTAGTAAAAGTGTTTTAAAGAAAAATAGTTTTATTTTAAAAAGGTTTTTCCAAATATATTTTAGACAAGTGATATTCATTAGTTTAAATTATTTGAACTCAGTAGATTTCCAGTAAAAATGAATAAGTATTTGGAAGTGTTTCCGCTTAAGGAAATTGATTTGAAATTTATTTTCAAAGGGTTGAAATGTGGAAATTGATTTGAAAGTGATTTTCAAATGATTGAAGTGTTAGAAAATATATCTTGTAAAGATATTTTGGAAATAAATAATTTGGGAAATTATTTAGAATTTGATGATGTTGTGAACATTTATTGATAGTTAAATAATCGACTATCAATATTGACCCTTCAATGGCTATCTGTTGTGAATTGGTTGAAATTGAGTGCTACACTTATTTAAAAAAAATTACGCTCGTTATTCGGACTACCCACTCCGAATAGTGATACGACGTGATGGATAGCATTGAAGACCGGTGTTGAAGACCGAATATTTTCAAAACGGAAGGATTACCGTCGAATGACTCTGCATCGGCTGATCTCCGATATAGAGGTTTTATCACCTTTTGTAATGGAAAGTCCGGACGTGATTAGAAATTATCTGGAATTGCAAGGACTTCTTTGGAAGTGTCTTCGGTTCTGTTTGATCCCGGAACAGACTTGTATGTTTGTATGTCTGACGTTACATTTTGAGATATAAAGCTGATTTCTATCAAATACATTTCTGTTGGTGGCGGAGAATTTATTCTCTTAGTTTAACACCCTTCTCTGAGATGTACGAGCTCAGAGGATATGTAGTTGATGGTTACTAGTGATATATTCCCAATTTGGTAACGTGGCATGCTGAGTGTTGCTGTGTGATGATCATTGTTGATCATCTATTGATCAAAGCATGGCTTTGTGCCGAGCTTTGTGGACGAGACTTCGTTGGACCTCACACCCCGGAATGGTCAAAACAAGAAGGATGCAGCAAGGTTATTGCGGGTAGCGCCCCTTAGGGTATGTCATTTCCTTCTGGATATAAGTGGTATCATGGAATGGAGCCCAAATACTTACTTTGTGTTCGCTGCATTATTATTATTATATGGTTTTTGGTATTGAGGATCCTCGGATAAAGGTTGTTTACGACCGGGGGATGACATATTCGTGTCAGAAGTTACCCAGCTAGGGGTAACCCAGCCTTGTGTTGGCAGAGATCTAACCGTAATGTTAGCTTAGATTCTCGAGGGCGTCTTTCCAGAGGCGTACCTATGTGGAAATGGAAAGTTCCTTGGCCTGACCATTTGTTGGAAATCCAATGAAACAATACGAGTCTTATACGGTTTTAGTTGTATTACCTACCATGGAATGTGACGGTAACCTGCTATTGAACATGGTAGTTATAGTAGGCATACAATATTGGTTGTATGTTGGCTAAGATTTATATTCTACTTTCGAAATGTTTTCATCACTATGCACTAATAATAATATCAAAAATGATTGATTTTGCGTAGTAAGCATCTTTGACTATCATAAGGAGAAATCTCCTCCGATTCTGCGTTTGCACTGTGTGTGTGCGGGAGGCCTTATGGTAGTCTCATTTTTCAAAAGCATTGCGAATTGACTTTAAAATTCTCCTGTTGTTTGTTTTATAAGATAAATAACTGTTTTAAGTTCTCACAACAGTCTCATGACTGACCTGGAGTTTATTGTTCCCTTCCTAAACTCTGGGTGCCCACCAATTTCCACACGAGCAGCCTAGAATCAGGTTATCAGGTTATTCTGGATTTTGGAGTGCTATGGAGCTCAAAGGCGAGCTGGATGGCGAAACGTATCAACTAGTATATGATATTATCTTTTCCGCCGTGTATTCAGATTGTAAGGATAAGTTTATATAACTGTCCATTGTTGAGCTATGTTGTATATTGTTGTTGTATACTCTGATGAATGTAATGTATAAACTGATATAGTTCTTTGTTTTAATGATATTCATTTATCTATTATATGTTGTTCCGCTGCGACTGTGAGACTCTGATATTGTTTCTGTTGCTTTTCTTACTTCTTCTGTCTTTTTCTTCTACCTCTTCTTTTTAACACTCATGGTTCGGTTTTCCGGCATTCGATTGCTCGGCAGTTGATACAGTGGACGTATTGATGTCGATTTTCGAGAGTCGAAGAATCGGGTCCTGACACTCAAGTTTAAATTTACTCTCAAATATTTGAAATCAATCAAATATTTTAAATTTCAAATGTTCAAAATTCTGGGTCGTTACATTCTTCCCCCCTTAAAAGAATTTCGTCCCAAAATTACAAGTTAAGAAGAATGCACCAAACCCATTAACTTATTAAAAAATTCCACTTAGTGAAAATTTTATATTCACCTTTTCCAAAACGTTCAACTTCGACCAAAACAATGGTTTTTATTTTCTAATTCAATTCCTACGTTTACAATACAATTTAGAAATCGACTTTTCTTTAACAAAATTTTTTTTTTCCAAATTTTCAAAAATTTTCTAACTGCCAAAATTCACGGAAAATTTTGGCTGAGTCTCCCTTGAACGGAGAAGCTTTTGCAATTTTACAAGAGATATAAATATACATACATCGATCCGCATGGTCGAAAAATAGAAAAAACAGTTCATATTTCCTATTTTTATTGCGTAGGCATACCTTTTTAGCATTTTTAAGCATAGAGGTTTATTAATAAGCATTTTGCGCGACCAAATCCCGCCAAATGGCAGCCCCGGTACCTGTACTTACTCAATTTAAACATGTAACTGGCATATATAAGAAATGTATTTACATTTCACTTATTTTCAATAGTAAACACAAAGTTTTCATAAGCAATGCACTCAAAATAATTCCCATAAGCAATTTATAAGGTTTCAATACAAATTTAATTGCTTACAACTACATTCCATGCCATTTCTAATTAATTCAAGTGATTTACTGTTCACTTCCTTCCATTCAATTCATTTTTATGTCCAAACAACTCATATTCATTTCAGCCGATTCCAATATCAATTCTATTTGTTTTTATTAAGCCATAGAATTTATATATCTTGTTTACGTCAAACGGCAAACAATTTTTTATGCAATTCGACGAGATTTGTGTAAATAAACTATCACTTGAACTCATAACCATTTTAAATTGATTCTAACTCAATTCATATCAGTTTCATTTCCATTTTTTATTCAATCTTGCATTATCAATTTCATTTGAATTCAATTCGTAATTTCAATTCTATTTGGATTCTATTCATCTTCCGAATATTGAATTTTATCAATTATCTTTAGTTCACTTCGAACTAATTTTAAAACTTCATTTTATTTCACACAATTCAAATTGATTTTCAATATTCAATTTCAATTCCAGTTTTATCCTTTTGTTCATTCTCTTATTCACAATTTATTTTCCAACTTAATAATTTTATTCCAATCATTTAGTCTATTAGACTTCTAAAATTCACCTTTATTCAAATTAACTCAAGTCAATTTCAGTTTAAATCTGAATTTTATTTAACTTAACTTCAGTAAAATCTAGCATCATACTATACTCTTAAATCCACCAATTCACTTGTTCATAATGATTCATTTTACAACTTCCAGTTTAATCTTCATTCAATATCAAATTTACTTAAGAATTTCACTCTTCATTTCTTAGGTTCAATATAAATATTCCATTTACTAACAAATTCAAAACGAAGTTTAACATTCAGTTTTAATTTCATTTACTTGCAATTGTAAATTCCATTCATTCATTTGGAAATTTATTTCTACTTACTTGAACTTTATCTGCAAATTTAACTCATAATTGAATTTTTATTTAACTAATTCAACTTCCCTATTTCATGACTAATTAATTTTCAAAATATTTTATCTGGAATTCTATTCCAAATTATAAATCACATTTACATTTTATATTCACAAATTCTAGTTGTATATGGATTTTATTTCTTATTTTTTGTTTTAATTTCAATTTCATATCCAATTTCCATATATATATTAATGATGATAATTCAACATCATCACTTCCTAACAACCAAGCAACCATATACTATAATAATTTATGGAAAATGATTTTCTTTTCTATACAAAATAGTTTGGGTAAAATTATCTCATTTACCCGATTTAAAAACAATACTGTGTCGGTTTACCTTGTTTAAGAGTTTAGCAATCCTTATCGACTACATTTGGCCAAACTACACCGACCAGAATCTATAAACAATCAACCGATAAGTCAACACAATACAAAACAATTTTTATATTCACTAACAAATATGCGTCGTACCTATTATTACACTCACACTCATTCAAGAGTACTACTGACTCTATCTCTAATGAGTAATTCCTAACAGAGCCAAGGTTGTCGCTTAACCAAATGCTCTGATACCACATGTAAAGACCCTATTCTTCGATTTTCAAAAATCGACATTAATATGACCACTGTATCAAATGCCGCATAATCGAATTCCGAAAAACCGAACTGTTAAGGTTTAAGAAGAAGAGGTAGAAGAAGTAAGAAAGAAGAAGGAACATAAACAATATCAGAATCTCACATTCGCAGCGGAACAACATATAATAGATAAATGAATAATCTTTAAATCAAAAGAACTGTACATTTTATACATTACATCATCAGAGTCAATATACAACACAACAAAACTGGACAATCATATAAACTTGTCTTTACAAGTGAATACACAGCGGAAAAGATAATATCATATACAAGTGATACGTCTCGCCATCCAGCTCGCCACCTGAGCACCACAGCATCCTGAAATCCAGAATGACCTGATAACCTGACTCTAGGCTGCCCGTGTGGAAAATGATGGGCACCCAGAGTTTAGGAAGGGAACAATTAACTCCAGGTCAGTCATGAGACTGGTGTGAGAACTTAAAACAATTGTTTATCTTTAAAAAACAACAAAGGAAGTGAAAAAAAATCCGCGATGCTTTTGGAAAGTGAAACTACCATAAGGCCTCCCGCCACACACACAATGCAAACGCAGAATTGGAGGAGATTTCTCCTTATGATAGTCAAACATGCTTACTACGCATAACAAATCATTTTTGATATTATTATTAGTGCATAGTGATGAAAACATTTCGAAAGTATAATATTAATCTTAGCCAGCATAGGTACCATTATAGTATGCCTACTATAACTACCATATTAGATGGCAGGTTCTACAACTAAAACCGTGCAAGGCTCGTATTGTTTCTTTGGATTTCAACAAATGGTCAGGCCAAGGAACTTCTTATTGCCACATGGGTATGCCTCTAGAGGGACGCCCCGATAACCTAACCGGATCTCTGCCAACACAAGGCCAGATTACCTCTGCAAAAGTAGGTAACTACTGACACAAGGATGCCATCCCCCGGTTGTAAACAACCTTTATCTGAGGATCCTCAATACCAACAACCACAAAGTAATAAGTTTGCAGCAACAACATAGGTTAAGTATCTAGGCTCCATACCATGATATCACCTCTATCCAGAAGGAAATGAACATACCCTAAGGGGCGCTACCTCCTAAAACCTTGCTGCATTCTTCCTGTTTCAACCATTCCGAGGTGTGAGGTCCGATGAAGTCTCGTCCACAAAGCTACGCTTTTCGCAAAGCCATGCTTCGATCAACAAATGATCAGCAACACTTCGTATGCCACATTATCAAATTGGGAATGTATCACTAGTAACCATCAACTACATAACCTCTGAGCTCGTACATCTCAGAGAAGGGTGTTAAGCTAAGAGAATAAATTCTCCGCCACCAACAGAAATGTATTTGATAGAACCCAGCTTTATATCTCAAAATGTAACGTCGGACATACAACCATACAAGTCTGTTCCGGGATCGAACAGAACCGAAGGCACTTCAAAAGAAACCCTTGCAATCCGGATATTCAATAATCACGTCCGGACTTCCATCACAAAGGGTTATAAAATCTCTATACTGGAGATCAGCCGATGCAGAGACATTCGACGGTAATCCTTCCGTTTTCAAAATATTCGGTCTTCAACACCGGTCTTCAAATGCAATCCATTTCGACATATCACTATTCAGAATGGGTTATACGACACAGAGGTCATTTCCCGGCTGAACCGAATAATGAGTGCTTATTTTTAAAAATAAGTGTTGCATTCAAATTCAGGCAAATCACAACTGTTAGAAATGCGGATTATGGATCTTAAGGCTAAGATTAACACTAGAGGGGGGGTGAATAGTGTTAATAAAGAATTACTAAATCTTTTTGAGTTTATGTTAATTTAGACACAAATGTATGCAATATACAGAAATAGGAATGATCACAGAAACAAACACAGATGCAGAAATAAAATAAAAGCAGTAAAGGGAAGAACACATCGGATTTTATACTGGTTCGGAGTTACCCTACATCCAGTCCCGTAACATAAGTACGGATTTCCTTTCAACAGCAATCGTACAATTACACCCTCGATTTCCATGGCTACGAGGTACACCCTCCAGAATTTTGATCCTCTGGGTGGGGATAATTGATTCCGGGCCACAAGTTTACCCAATTGATTTAACCGGGCTACAATCACACCGTTTTCCTTTTGATTGATTTCCAAGGCTACAATCACACCTTTTCTCGCTAATATATTACAAAGAAGTCTATAACTCTGAATAGCACTGAGAACCTTGTCGAGATGGTGATGGAGAATCAAACTTGAAGTAATCGAGTATGATTTGATGTTGATTTCGGCAGAGTAATGGTATGATTTTGTATTAAGAAATGTGGAAGAAGAAGAGAAGTGAAAAACCAGAAAATATATATTAAAGTTCATTGAAATTGACCCATATTTATAGAGGAACAACAGCCATGACCATTCATGAAGAGTTATGGCGAATAGACACTTCTTTTGAAATTTGAATTTTGAATTAAAGCGTCACCATGTCGACATGGTGCCTATGGGCATGTCGACATCCCTCAGCCAAATTTGATATTTTGAATTTCTATAAAAATAATATTTATCTTATATAAAAACTATTTAAAACTTTATAAATATACTTGAATATATTTGAAATTCATAAGTAAATATAAAGATCGATATATATATTATTATAATTTAAATCAAAGTATAAATAATTTAAAAGTTAAATATATTGTTTGAAAAGACGGTTTAAAATCGGGAGTAATTTTGACTTTGAAAATAAAGATGTTTTGAGGCTAAAATTATTTAAAACCGGAATCGAGGGTTTTGAATATTTTTAAAAGGAAAGTTTTGAAATCATTTCGAAAACAAGATAATTTTGAAAAATCATGTGAATTAAGATTAGAGGATACAAAACAATGTCCCACTAGATTTTCATAGGTTCATCCTACTTAGGGTTCCATCCCTTTAACGGGCTCGAAGTGGATTCCATTCCACGAATAAATTGGATATTAAGATGCTAGTGCTTTTCTACGAGTTTTAACAAATATTCCTAATAAAACAAACTTAACCTTGAAATCTTGAACTCTTGATAATCTTGATACTCATGAGTCTTCTATCTCTATATCTAGAATCTCTATACTGTACAGTCTTCATTCTTGATACCTGCATGGTTAGATCCTGCATATACATATATATCTAAACTTGTAATGTTAGTATTTGACGCAGCGGATATAACAGAAACGGATGTAACGGTGAAAGTATGATTCGGTGGATTGAAAATACCCAAATGCCCAAATCCGTTGATCTCATGAGATACCTGATTCTAGCTATCCTTAACACGTTGATCGCGCACGATACCGTGTTGAAAGATCTACGATTCTTTGAACGTTGATCTCGCGCACGAGATACCGTGAATCGGCTTCAAATCCGTTGATTCGAGCGCACTCGAATACCCGAAGATGGAGAAAGGAGATAATACTCAACTTCCAATTTCAAAAGAGGCACAAAGCACTCAAAATTTTATTCAAATTCAATAACCTTTTCAAATGACACCACCCCTATATTTATAGGCAGTTTACAACTCATCAGACCGACCTAACAAGTACAAACGACTCAACCCAGGCAGTCATGACCTAACAGTGGCGACCTAACAGATGCGACTCAATTACAACTCATATGCGACCTAACAGTAGCGACTTACATCAACATACGAGTTACATTACAGCACGAGTTACATGACACACGACTTAACAAACAAATAGTACAAACGACTTAACCAAAACATGCGACTTACGACCTAAGTACAAACATCACATGACCTTACAACAAAGCGACTCAACACATATACATTCGACTCAATATGTACAACACGAGTTACGACCTAAGCTACACAGCAACATATGCATCTTCACGACCTAAGGTAGCAGCGACCTTTTGGAAGCGACTTAAGAATCCGCGATATAAGACTTTGCGACCTATGCTTGTGCGACCTAGCCCTTCACGTGAGTCAACTTCGATAGGTCGTTGAGCGTCGGCCTGTTGCGTTGTTGTTTGGTAAATTAGTTCGTTAGTTCGGTTATCCCAACTCGTTAGGTCGCTTGGACGACCTACCAACATACTAGGTCGCGGCCGACCTAAATCCTATGCCTTGGTGCTTAACGTGTTACCTCGCAAGCGACCTTCAATAGGTCGTGAGCGACCTAAGGCCCTTGAACGACTCAAATCCATTGCGTTGGTAGATTGCGCTGCATCAAAATTGCTTTCCAAATATCCTGGTTTTAAAATAATCTTTTTAAAATATTTCTCAAAACGATTTTCGATCACTTATACTTATAATGATTTTAATTTAGTGTTCTTAAGTTAATATATATTGAATTTTTGTTTATACTTAAATTATATCTATATTGATTTTATATGTATTATTAACATTTTATTTAATATCTTATCAAAACTTTCAAAATTATTTTATAAAGTTTTATTACGTTTTAATATGATTAAAATATGCATAAACTATGTTTAAATGTTTATACGAAGTTTTAGAATATCTTAAAAGACTTAATATTTTCAAAACAATTTTTATTAAGTAATTTTCAAAATACAAAAGGATATGTTGGCATATCCTCTGCAAGTATGTCGACATATAGGCCGGCAGTTTCAAAATTCAAATTTGAATGGAAGTGTCTTTTAGTCGTATCTCTTCATGAATGGACATGACCGTTGTTTTCCTATGTATACAAGACTTCCAAAAGAATTTTTTATTAATTACTTTCTTATTTTTCTCTCCTCTTTTCACTCTCTTGATTTCTGAATTAAAATTTATCCAAAATCTGCCGAAATTCAACCAAAATCAAATTCAATCATTATTAGTTTGATTCTCCTTCATCTACTCTTTGATTTCTCATCTCTTTTACTCAAACCAAGATCAAAGTGCTATTTAAGAGTTATATGATCAGTTGTAATCAAGATCGAAGATCCGAATCTGTAAAACTCTATCAAATCATACTACTATACTTATGGGTGTGATTACAGCCTGTGAAATCGGTTGGATGTGCTGAGTAGCCCGTAAATCTAGTGGGTATGCTTATAGCCTGAAAATCAAGTGACTCTACCCAGAGATCGAGATTTTGGAGGGAGTGCCTCGTAGCTTTGAAGTTGAGATTGTATATGCATATACTAGTTGAAAACAAATCAGTACAAGGAATTGTTTGGGGCTAGATGTAAGGTAACTCCGAACCAGTATAAAATCTTGATATGTTCTTTCCTTTTTATTTTTACTACATTTAATTTTATTCTATGATTTTTTTGTGATTATTAATTTCATCATTCAAAAAAGAATATTAAAGAATCTGGAAAATATTCATATAATCAATTAAACACTATTCACCCCCCTCCCCCTCTACTATTACTTTAGCCTTAAGATCCCTATTCCGCTGACTCGCATTTGGTATAAGAATTTGAGAAATCGTTCTCAAAGAGATTTACTTCAATTTCCAATAAAATGGATAAATTCTTTAGGACAATCATCTGTAAGCTTGGTGGTTCTTCTTCACCCTCATCCATAACTTTCTAGTTGTTTGTTTAAGTTATCTTCGTATTTGGATTTCTAGTTATAAGTTTATGTTAAATCTCTTGTATCTATCTTTTATTTCTTGTACTCATTAATATTATCAATGAAAATTCTATTTCTTATTGATATACATTGTCAACTATCTCTAAAAAGTCATACAAATATAATAGTATATGCCAAATACAATAAAAAGGTAAAATAAAGTGGTTTTGAAAATTATAGTGCATATGTCGACATATGCCAAGCATGTATGTCGACATATCATGACCATTTTTCAAAAAAATTAATTAAAATTTTTTAACTGCTAAACACCAATTCATTCCAAATGACTTATTACCCCTAATATATCCATTCACTCCAGAAAATCATTATTTTCAGTCTCTATCTTCACTCCCTTTCAGTCTAAAACTCTAATAAAAAGTAATGTCTTCTCCTATCCAAAAACTAAACCAAAACCTTGAACAAACTTTTGAATCATTCAAGAACATTCTTTCTTTCATCCTAAGAAACTAAAGGCACTTATAAGTAGGTAAAATGCAGATGATCAAGGAGCAAGAATAGCATTTTGATGCGTTTTGGTAGATGATTTTTGCCTGAACAAAGAAGAACCAACTACCAACCTAGTGTAGGATCTAGATTAACCCTAGAGGGGGGGTGAATAGGGTTATAGCAAATTTTCTCGATTTTAAACACGGAAACAAACTGCAGAAATAAATATGCTGAAAAGTAAATCACACACAAAATTTACCCAGCTTCGGCAACCCCTGCCTACTGCAGCATTCCCATATTTCTATTAGAATTAAACAGTATTCCGCTTACAAACACTCTACTAGACTCGCAGACATTTGCTCCCGCTCACAAACACTCTACTAGACTCGCAAACATTTGCTCCCCCTCACAAACGCTCTACTAGACTCGCAAACATTTGCTCCCGCTCACAAACACTCTACTAGACTCGCACACCCTGCTCCGCCTATAGAGTTTCGCTTACTCGCAAACTCTGCTCCCGCCTATACAGCTTTAATTACTCGCAAACTCTGCTCCCGCCTATAGAGCTTCGATTACTCGCAAACTCTGCTCACGCCTATAGAGCTTTGCAAACTCGCACACCCTGCTCACTGAACTAATTCTAACTAGACAATCTGACACTACCTAAACCTAGGTGGTGATTTACAAAGAATTTAATTCGAAAAAGTAAAACTTAACAACAATTAAAATTTAAACCCTATTTAAAAATATACTAAAGCCCTTTTAAATAAAACACGGCCGCCCCTTTTATTCTCTAACCCGATTCTTCCTTCTTCTTTTGGCCTGTGAAAAAAAATGGTCGTCGTTCCTCTTTTCAGCTCAATTAGGGCTTCTGCAAATTTGGTGCTTTTGCTCCTTGCGATTCAAACTAGGGTTGTGCAAATTAAAGCGCCGCTCATTCTCGTTCGATAGTAGGCTTTGATGCTTTTTATTTGCTCACGGCTCTTCAATTTGGATCGAGTTCGTTTTGAGATTTCGGTACGTAATTTATCCCTTTTGCTTTACTGGTTGATGCTTGAAATCGATGATTTATGCCGATGATGATTGCAGTAATTTATAGGGATTGAATTCCTAAATTTTCGTTCGTTCAGCTATATTTGAATTTGTCATATAAATTGTTCTGGCCGCTTGATGATGCTTGAACGATTGATGATTAATCTGACTTTGTCAAATTTGTATCTTTCACGTTTCTTGGTTGACACAGTTTTGAAATTCATTTTCGTGATAACCACGGCTTCCACTCCGTTCCTTTTTCTGTTGACTGTGACTTGTTTACTTCGGCTTTGTTGTTACTGCATTCATGGTTTTGCTTCGACCACTGTCTTGCATTTTTACTTGAGTACTGGGTTGCTCCAACTCTTCCTGTACTCAGTGTTGTGCGCATAGCACTGAGCTTTACTGTGAACTTTGTGGTCTGGTTTCACTTTAATTTTGTAGCATTCAAACTTGATGGCTCTGGCTCGATATTGATTTCCTTTCGTCTTTGGGCATTTGTAAAACATGCTGTTTGCATTTGAACTTTTATGCTTGATTTGTCTCGGTCTTGATTTGAAACTGTTTTTCTCTGGTACACTATGCTGTAGCCTTGGTCTTTGTTGGTTTTTGGTGGCATCTGATTGTAGTGGCTTCATTGTCTTTGGCCATGTTGTCTTCAGTTGCTTGTATATATGTATTTACTTTGAGCATGTTGCATTTTGGGCATTGTTTCATCTGACTTCGGTCTTGATACTTGCATACTGATGCTTGTTGTACTTGTATACTTCATATATGCAATGTGTCTTGTATCACTTGGGTTACTTGTGTACTTGAGTATGCACTGCATATTTGTGATCTTCATTTTCACACTACAGACTTGTCTGACCTTGATCCAATTTCACCATGCGTGTAACAAACGCGATTTTTCGTTGCCGAAAATTCAACATCGATACTCACTTTATCGACTGCCGAGAAATCGAAGGCCGAAAAACCGAAATGTTATGGGTTTAAGAAAAAGAAGAAAGAAAGAAGAAGAGAAGAAGGTAGAAGATTTAGATAGGGAAAAGAATATAGAAAATTTTAAAATAGAAGAAAAAGAGAAATAGAACAGAAAGAAAATAGAGAAAATAGAACAGAACAGAAAACAAGAACAACATCAGAATCTCACAATTCGCAGCGGAACAACATATAATAATAAATGAATAATCTTTAAACAAAGAACCATATCAGTTATTACATTACATTTCATTTCATTACATCATATCATCAGAGTGTACAACAACGACAACAAACAGTGCAGCGGAAAAAGAAATACTGTATAACTAGTAATACGTCATGCCATCCAGCTTGCCTCCAGCAATTCCAGAATGTCCAGAATATCCTGATAAACCTTACTCTTGACTGCCCGTGTGAAAATTGGTGGGCACCCAGAGTTTAGGAAGGAAAACAATAAACTCCAAGTCAGTCATGTGACTGGTGTGAGAACTCAAAACAGTTTATTTATCTTTAAAATCAAAATAGAGGAATATTTTTAAATTCAATTCGCAATGCTTTTAAAAATGAGACTACCATAAGGCCTCCCGCACACACACACAATGCAAACGCAGAATCGGAGGAGATTTCTCCTTATGATAGTCAAAGATGCTTGATACGCATTTAAAAATAACATTTGATATTATTACTAGTGCATAGTGTAGGGGAAAAATTCATTTCGAAAGTAGAATATAAATCTTAGCCAACATAGACATTTCGAACTATGCCTACTATAGCTACCATCCAAACAGTGGTGACCACCATAAGTGAATGGCAGGTTCTACAACTAATACCGTACAAGTTTCATATTGGGAATTGGATTTCCAACAAATGGTCAGGCCAAGGAACTTCCCATTGCCACATGAGAATGCCTCTGGAAAGACATCCCCGAGAACCAAACCGGAACTCTGCCAACACAAGGCCGGGTTACCCCTAACTGGGTAACTACTGACACGAGCACGCCATTCCCCGATCGTAAACGACCTTTCTCACGGGATCCCGATAGCCAACAACCACAAAGTAATAAATTCGCAGTAACCACATAGGTTAAATATCTGGGCTCCATACCATGATACAACCTCTATCCAGAAGGAAATGTACATACCCTAAAGGGTGCTACCCCTCATAACCTTGCCGCATCTTTCCTGTTTTGACCATTTCCGGGGTGTGAGGCTCGACGAAGTCACGTCCACAAAAACATACTTTATACAAAAGCCATGCTTTGGGTCAACAAATGATCAACACAATGATCACCAAGATAGACGATCAAATAAACGATCCTATCACAATAATCAACACAATGATCATTTCAGTAACACTCGGCATGTCACATTACCAAATTGGGAATACATCGCTGATAACTTCAACTATATAACCTCTGAGCTCGTACGTCTCAGAGAAGGGTGTTAAGCTAAAAGAATAAATTCTCCGCCACCACAGAAATATATTTGAAAGAAATCGGCTTTACATCTCAACTTGTAATGTCAGACACACAATCCATACAAGTCTGTTCCGGGCTCGAACAAAACCGAAGGCACTTTCAAAGAAGTCCTTGCAATCCGAATAATCTCTAATCACGTTCGGATTTCCCATCACATATGGAGATCTCAATACCAGGGATCAGCCAGTGCAGAGACAATCAACAAGAAACCCTTTCGCTTTCGAAAATATCCGGTCTTCAACACCGATCTTCGAATGCAATTCATAACGACGTATCACATATTCGGAATGGGTTATACGACCCCAAGGTCCTTTCCCGGTTAACCCGAATAGTGAGTGCTTATTTTTAAAAAAAAAATAAGTGTGGCATTCAATTTCAAACAATTCACAACAAATAACTATTTAAAGGTAAATATTGATAGTCGGTCATTGAACTATCAATAGATATGCCAACATCACCAGATTCCAAATAATTTACCAAATTATTTATTTCCCAAAAATATCTTTACAAAGATATAAACATAATTTCCATACTTTAAAAATAAATTAATATTTATTTTTAAATCTAATTTCCCAATTTCATTTATAAATTCTATATTGAATTTACATTCCAAAATATTTATGAATATACGATTTCCATTCAATTTCTAATATTCATTTTCAATTTATCTTCAAAAAGATAAATTCCAAATATTCACTTAATATTGGAAAAGCATTTCTATACTTATTAAAAATAAGTAATTCACAGATCTTTTTATTTTCTATACTGAGAAAATATTTAATATACCCTAATCGAAATTAAGTATATATTTCATTCTTTTAAGGAAATCATTCACTTAATCATATTCATTTGGGTCAAAACGAATGTCACGTAAAACATCGTTACGATAACCCAAAATCACTAGTATAGGGATTCGAAATTAAAATAGATATATAAATCCCAATACTATACAAAAACATTTCCTTTCGGAAATCATTTAATATAACAACAGTGCTATAGTCCACCATTTCCTTTTATTTCTCGAAAGCATCTATTTCAACAATAAATGTTGAAATCTATGGTTTCGAATCTCAATACAGTTTAAAACATCTTTAGATCGTTTTAATTCTATTTAAAACATCACATCTAAAATAATTTCTTTAACATAATATTCACTATTCAAAAACGTGAATACACTTGTTAATAAATTTCATCACTTCTATTCATTTTATTTTAAAGAATTATTCACTGTCTAAAAGATGAATATAATTCCATAAATAAATTACAACAATTCCTTATCAAAAAAGTCGTTGCGGATTTATAAAACAATGTTTATAAATTCTATTTCTATTTATTTTATATCAACTCCTTTTTATAAATTCCTTTATTAACCTATCTTAATTCATATCACAATGATATATTAAAAATTCATATTATAAGTCAAATACTTATAATTTATTTGTTTATAAAAATCGTTCCTTTAAACTTCATAATTATAAATCTTATAACTTATAAGATTCAATTATTTGTCCAAATTCCATTCCTTTAATAACTTTATGAATTTTATTTTGTTTTCCTTTATAAATTTTATAAACCTACTATTTATAAAATTCTATTTATAACTTCATCGTTATAATCCCATAAATTTCATTCATTTGTGAAATTCATTCACAATTCATTCTAACTCTTATAAAAGCTCGTTTAATAATCCCAATATTTTTAATTTATAAATCTTTTTAATATAAAACAATTTATATTACTACTTTAAACATCTTTAAACTCTTTTATAATTTCATCATTCTGATTTATAAAATAAAAATTTTATAAATCCTATCTTTAAACTTCTTATAATAAATTCAGAATTCCCAGTTCAAACTATTTTATAAAATCACTAATCCCATATTTTTCAAAAATCAACTTTTAACTGTATTTCTCAAAAATCATAATTTTCATAATATTAAAATTATAACGTTTATTTATTTAAGATGAATCAATTTCAAAAATATTTTATAAACGTATATTTCCAAAAATCACTTTAGAAATCAAAATCGTTATTTTTAAACTTCAAAATTGGATCCGATGATGCAACACATCAATAGTCAATCATGACTTTTCAAACATCATATATCATCCATGATAAACAATCAAATATCACAATATATGAAATCAAATAAATATTTGTGAGGAATCCAGTTGGATCCCTTCAACCTGTTTCCCTGCATCCACAGACATTAGCACAATACCATTCCGTTTCAAGACGGAATATCGCGGTACATGGGATTTTATAAATATATATCTGCTTACTAACGGCGCAATAGGGTCTCATCCGCTAAAAGAAAATGCGGGAAATCAATCAACTGCAATATATACATATGCCAATATATATATATTGCTATATATAATATAATACCAATTCCACTTCAAGGTGGAATATCGCGGTATATGTGTGTAATAAATAACCTCCGCTTACTAACGGCGTATAGGGTCTATTCACATCCAATATATATTCAATCATTCAATCAACACAGTCAAGCAAATTTTAAATCTAACTATTTAAAATTTAAATAAACAATAAAATTCCTTTTGAGTGAGAAGTTCTCACCTTTATTCCCGTTTGCAATCCACTTCCAATTCAACTTGTTTTCTTCATTTATACCTTGTATAAATATTTACACAATTTATTAATATTCGAATCAATCGAATAATAAATTCTCATTTGATTTAACTAGTTTATAATTTAATTTGGGCTTAATCACTCATTCCAAACAAATTCCCCTTTTAAATTTTAAACAGATTACTCTTAAACATTTTTATTTGAGGAAATTTAAATTTCAACTAAATTTACTTATCAAAAATAAATTTATTTAACTACAATTAAATTTTAAAACCAAATTTCCTTCTTTTATTAAATTATTTTAACTAAAAATTTAATTTAATTAACCAAACTCACTTTCAATAAAATTATCTAATTGAAGGTTTAAATCTTAAACTAGAATTCCTTTAAATTATTCATCCAATAAACTAAATTCCTATTAGGTAATTTAAATTAGCCAATGATTTTATTAATATTCGAATTAAATCGAACTATTCAATTTTCGTTCTTGATTGTTTAATTAATCAATAGTTTTATTTAAACCAATCTCTTCTTAAATAAATTTATTTTAACAAATTTTCCTTTGAAAATAATTCTAACTAGAAATTCTCAATTGAACTAAATTTCCTTTTTATAAATTAAATCAACTAATTATTTTACTTTAAATTAATATCTTTAAATTAATTTCTTTTAAATAAATTTGTTTAACTAAGAATTTAAATTATAAACTAAATTCCTTTTGAAATCTTATCCCCTACTTTTAATTTTAAACTAACACCTTTAAATTTTAAACAGATTACTCTTAACAAATTTGTCTAGTTCAAATTAAACTTCAACTAAATTTACTTTAAACCAAAATCTCATTTTCATAAATATTTCAAATATTTTGATTACATAAATTTCTTCAATATGTTAAAATCCTTTTGTATAAATTTTACTGTTATATATATATATATACATATATATTTATAAATCTTTATAGTTTTTTTTTCTTTTCTTTTTTTTTTATATATATTTATCCATTTCATAACAACATTCACATATTAAATCAGAGAAATTAAATCATACCTCCCTGACTAATCGAGTAAACCCAGAACCCCAACTGAATCGCTATGTCGAGTTCACCCTCTCGCCGCCAGGCCACCTCCGCGAGCTCGAGAACGAACTGCATCGCGACCCTCTGCCTTCCACGTGTGCGAGTGCCTAGCCGCCATTGCCTTCGAATCGCACGCGCGAGCTCACCATCTTCCAATTCGAGCTCCATCATCACTGCCGCGCACCCCCTCGCGCTAGCACGCGCCAGAAATCGCGACAGCCCTCATCCACGTCGCCGCCGCTTCTTCTCGCGCGAGCACGCGCCGCCATCCCTCATACGACCCACCTCCAACCTCGAAGTCGCGCGCCGCTATTGCGCATCGCCTCCCCTGCCTCGCGCGCCATTGATTTGGTTTTTTTTTAATTTATTTTTTTTTTATTTTTTTTTTTTTACTGAGGCTCGGCATTGATTCGATTTGGGGAAAGGAAGAGGAAATAGGAGAGGGAGGTCGCGATTATAAAGAAGGAATGAGAAGCTCTGCCTATTTTTTCTATCGGCCATTAATTTTTTTCTCTGAATTGATTTGAATAATAAAGGAAGAGGGGGAGAGAACGTGAATACTTTAAAAGGTGAAGAACGTGGCTGCACGATCTTCATCGTGATATTGGCGTGATTTTCTGCGTGAGAAGAGGAGAGTAACGTGTGTTAGTTGACTAAATTTATATTTAAATTTAAATTTAAATCGTTGAAAATTTTAACGCGTTTACGTGTCGTGTGCTCACATATAAACTCCAAAAAATACGAAATTTGAAATCCTAGAATAATTCAATATTCCGGACCCAATGGAACTGGTTTCGTCGAATTCCGAGACTGTGCCTCGGACGGCTATTTTTAAATATCGATTCGAACGATTAAATTTCAAAACTGAACAAATCACTTTCAAATTAAATTCTGAAGCTTCTATTATCTTCAGTATTATCAATATGAATTTTACAAGCCTTTGAAATATTTTTAATTGGCTTAGAATTGAAGTTTCAAATTTTTATTCAGCTTTCAATAGATTAAATTCTATAATTTAATCGCTATATTCAAAGTTATATTGAAAATTCAATCCAAACCATCATTCAAATATTTAAAATTAATTAAATATTTTCAATTTAAATTGTTAAAATTTCTGGGTCGTTACAATCTTTCCTCCTTAAAAGAATTTCGTCCCGAAATTACAAGTTAAGAAGAATGCCCTTATCCTGTCTATCATTTTTTCACAATCCAAATAGTTTTATCAACTTACTAACCTAAATCTTTTTTTTTTTTACTAGAGATTCATTATCATTTCAACTAGCTTTCCAATTTCAATTATAGGTTTCAACCAACATTGTTTTACTAACCATTCAAGTTAAAATTCAAATTCAAATTTCAAACTTTCAAATTTTTCTCAAAATTTTTCTAACACCCTAAATTTCCGAAAAATTTCGCCAGCGTCTCCTTTGCGCGGCTAGCTCGGTACGACTACAAAATGGCACCACGGCCCCTCAGAATCAAAAAGAAAAGAGAAAAGCCAAGTGGCTAGAGAAGAAAGTCATCAAATCTCATACTGAAATTCAAATACGTACCTTTTTGTCGAGCAATTCAATTTTAACTTTGAAATCAAAATCTCAATTCCTTTATACACCTGTATATCCTGCTAGTAGTAGTAGCATACAAATCCAAATACAATATTCAAACCAATTTGCCAATTCTATTGCAAAATTTCGATATATGTTTCTTATATATTTTAACTTCACTATTTGAAGTTACATATTCAATTCTTATTCAATTTTACTCTTCAATTCAATTCACAATTTCATTTGAATTCAATTCTCAATTCTAAATATTGAATTCTATCGATTTACTTTCATTTGCTAATTCATTTTAATATTCAATTCATTCCATTTGAAATTATTTCACAAATGAATAAATTATCAAGTTAATTTTCTTGAATCCAATCCATCTTATTTTATTCCATATACTAGTGATAATAATTCTATATTATCACTTCTAATAATCATGCAACCATATACTATAATAATTCATAGAAAACCATTTCTTTTCTATACAAAAATAGTTTTGGGCAAAATTATCTTATTTACCCGATTCAAAAACAATTTTATATTCACTAACAAATACGCGCTCATATCTATTATTACACTCAAACTCATTCTAGAGTACTGCTGACTCTATCTCTAACGAGTAATACCCAACAGAACCATGGTTGTCGCTTAACCATAAGCTCTGATACCAAATGTAGCAAACGCGATTTTTCGTTGCCGAAAATTCAACATCGATACTCACTTTATCGACTGCCGAGAAATCGAAGGCCGAAAAACCGAAATGTTATGGGTTTAAGAAAAAGAAGAAAGAAAGAAGAAGAGAAGAAGGTAGAAGATTTAGATAGGGAAAAGAAGATAGAAAATTTTAAAATAGAAGAAAAAGAGAAATAGAACAGAAAGAAAATAGAGAAAATAGAACAGAACAGAAAACAAGAACAACATCAGAATCTCACAATTCGCAGCGGAACAACATATAATCATAAATGAATAATCTTTAAACAAAGAACCATATCAGTTATTACATTACATTTCATTTCATTACATCATATCATCAGAGTGTACAACAACGACAACAAACAGTGCAGCGGAAAAAGAAATACTATATAACTAGTAATACATCATGCCATCCAGCTTGCCTCCAGCAATTCCAGAATGTCCAGAATATCCTGATAAACCTTACTCTTGACTGCCCGTGTGAAAATTGGTGGGCACCCAGAGTTTAGGAAGGAAAACAATAAACTCCAAGTCAGTCATGTGACTGGTGTGAGAACTCAAAACAGTTTATTTATCTTTAAAATCAAAATAGAGGAATATTTTTAAATTCAATTCGCAATGCTTTTAAAAATGAGACTACCATAAGGCCTCCCGCACACACACACAATGCAAACGCAGAATCGGAGGAGATTTCTCCTTATGATAGTCAAAGATGCTTGATACGCATTTAAAAATAACATTTGATATTATTACTAGTGCATAGTGTAGGGGAAAAATTCATTTCGAAAGTAGAATATAAATCTTAGCCAACATAGACATTTCGAACTATGCCTACTATAGCTACCATCCAAACAGTGGTGACCACCATAAGTGAATGGCAGGTTCTACAACTAATACCGTACAAATTTCATATTGGGAATTGGATTTCCAACAAATGGTCAGGCCAAGGAACTTCCCATTGCCACATGAGAATGCCTCTGGAAAGACATCCCCGAGAACCAAACCGGAACTCTGCCAACACAAGGCCGGGTTACCCCTAACTGGGTAACTACTGACACGAGCACGCCATTCCCCGATCGTAAACGACCTTTCTCACGGGATCCCGATAGCCAACAACCACAAAGTAATAAATTCGCAGTAACCACATAGGTTAAATATCTGGGCTCCATACCATGATACAACCTCTATCCAGAAGGAAATGTACATACCCTAAAGGGTGCTACCCCTCATAACCTTGCCGCATCTTTCCTGTTTTGACCATTTCCGGGGTGTGAGGCTCGACGAAGTCACGTCCACAAAAACATACTTTATACAAAAGCCATGCTTTGGGTCAACAAATGATCAACACAATGATCACCAAGATAGACGATCAAATAAACGATCCTATCACAATAATCAACACAATGATCATTTCAGCAACACTCAGCATGTCACATTACCAAATTGGGAATACATCGCTGATAACTTCAACTATATAACCTCTGAGCTCGTACGTCTCAGAGAAGGGTGTTAAGCTAAAAGAATAAATTCTCCGCCACCACAGAAATATATTTGAAAGAAATCGGCTTTACATCTCAACTTGTAATGTCAGACACACAATCCATACAAGTCTGTTCCGGGCTCGAACAAAACCGAAGGCACTTTCAAAGAAGTCCTTGCAATCCGAATAATCTCTAATCACGTTCGGATTTCCCATCACATATGGAGATCTCAATACCAGGGATCAGCCAGTGCAGAGACAATCAACAAGAAACCCTTTCGCTTTCGAAAATATCCGGTCTTCAACACCGATCTTCGAATGCAATTCATAACGACGTATCACATATTCGGAATGGGTTATACGACCCCAAGGTCCTTTCCCGGTTAACCCGAATAGTGAGCGCTTATTTTTAAAAAAAAATAAGTGTGGCATTCAATTTCAAACAATTCACAACAAATACATATTTAAAGGTAAATATTGATAGTCGGTCATTGAACTATCAATAGATATGCCAACATCACCAGATTCCAAATAATTTACCAAATTATTTATTTCCCAAAAATATCTTTACAAAGATATAAACATAATTTCCATACTTTAAAAATAAATCAATATTTATTTTTAAATCTAATTTCCCAATTTCATTTATAAATTCTATATTGAATTTACATTCCAAAATATTTATGAATATACGATTTCCATTCAATTTCTAATATTCATTTTCAATTTATCTTCAAAAAGATAAATTCCAAATATTCACTTAATATTGGAAAAGCATTTCTATACTTATTAAAAATAAGTAATTCACAGATCTTTTTATTTTCTATACTGAGAAAATATTTAATATACCCTAATCGAAATTAAGTATATATTTCATTCTTTTAAGGAAATCATTCACTTAATCATATTCATTTGGGTCAAAACGAATGTCGCGTAAAACATCGTTACGACAACCCAAAATCACTAGTATAGGGATTCGAAATTAAAATAGATATATAAATCCCAATACTATACAAAAACATTTCCTTTCGGAAATCATTTAATATAACAACAGTGCTATAGTCCACCATTTCCTTTTATTTCTCGAAAGCATCTATTTCAACAATAAATGTTGAAATCTATGGTTTCGAATCTCAATACAGTTTAAAACATCTTTAGATCGTTTTAATTCTATTTAAAACATCACATCTAAAATAATTTCTTTAACATAATATTCACTATTCAAAAACGTGAATACACTTGTTAATAAATTTCATCACTTCTATTCATTTTATTTTAAAGAATTATTCACTGTCTAAAACATGAATATAATTCCATAAATAAATTACAACAATTCCTTATCAAAATAAGTCGTTGCGGATTTATAAAACAATGTTTATAAATTCTATTTCTATTTATTTTATATCAACTCCTTTTTATAAATTCCTTTATTAACCTATCTTAATTCATATCACAATGATATATTAAAAATTCATATTATAAGTCAAATACTTATAATTTATTTGTTTATAAAAATCGTTCCTTTAAACTTCATAATTATAAATCTTATAACTTATAAGATTCAATTATTTGTCCAAATTCCATTCCTTTAATAACTTTATGAATTTTATTTTGTTTTCCTTTATAAATTTTATAAACCTACTATTTATAAAATTCTATTTATAACTTCATCGTTATAATCCCATAAATTTCATTCATTTGTGAAATTCATTCACAATTCATTCTAACTCTTATAAAAGCTCGTTTAATAATCCCAATATTTTTAATTTATAAATCTTTTTAATATAAAACAATTTATATTACTACTTTAAACATCTTTAAACTCTTTTATAATTTCATCATTCTGATTTATAAAATAAAAATTTTATAAATCCTATCTTTAAACTTCTTATAATAAATTCAGAATTCCCAGTTCAAACTATTTTATAAAATCACTAATCCCATATTTTTCAAAAATCAACTTTTAACTGTATTTCTCAAAAATCATAATTTTCATAATATTAAAATTATAACGTTTATTTATTTAAGATGAATCAATTTCAAAAATATTTTATAAACGTATATTTCCAAAAATCACTTTAGAAATCAAAATCGTTATTTTTAAACTTCAAAATTGGATCCGATGATGCAACACATCAATAGTCAATCACGACTTTTCAAACATCATATATCATCCATGATAAACAATCAAATATCACAATATATGAAATCAAATAAATATTTGTGAGGAATCCAGTTGGATCCCTCCAACCTGTTTCCCTGCATCCACAGACATTAGCACAATACCATTCTGTTTCAAGACGGAATATCGCGGTACATGGGATTTTATAAATATATATCCGCTTACTAACGGCGCAATAGGGTCTCATCCGCTAAAAGAAAATGCGGGAAATCAATCAACTGCAATATATACATATGCCAATATATATATATATATATTGCTATATATAATATAATACCAATTCCACTTCAAGGTGGAATATCGCGGTATATGTGTGTAATAAATAACCTCCGCTTACTAATGGCGTATAGGGTCTATTCACATCCAATATATATTCAATCATTCAATCAACACAGTCAAGCAAATTTTAAATCTAACTATTTAAAATTTAAATAAACAATAAAATTCCTTTTGAGTGAGAAGTTCTCACCTTTATTCCCGTTTGCAATCCACTTCCAATTCAACTTGTTTTCTTCATTTATACCTTGTATAAATATTTACACAATTTATTAATATTCGAATCAATCGAATAATAAATTCTCATTTGATTTAACTAGTTTATAATTTAATTTGGGCTTAATCACTCATTCCAAACAAATTCCCCTTTTAAATTTTAAACAGATTACTCTTAAACATTTTTATTTGAGGAAATTTAAATTTCAACTAAATTTACTTATCAAAAATAAATTTATTTAACTACAATTAAATTTTAAAACCAAATTTCCTTCTTTTAATAAATTATTTTAACTAAAAATTTAATTTAATTAACCAAACTCACTTTCAATAAAATTATCTAATTGAAGGTTTAAATCTTAAACTAGAATTCCTTTAAATTATTCATCCAATAAACTAAATTCCTATTAGGTAATTTAAATTTGCCAATGATTTTATTAATATTCGAATTAAATCGAACTATTCAATTTTCGTTCTTGATTGTTTAATTAATCAATAGTTTTATTTAAACCAATCTCTTCTTAAATAAATTTATTTTAACAAATTTTCCTTTGAAAATAATTCTAACTAGAAATTCTCAATTGAACTAAATTTCCTTTTTATAAATTAAATCAACTAATTATTTTACTTTAAATTAATATCTTTAAATTAATTTCTTTTAAATAAATTTGTTTAACTAAGAATTTAAATTATAAACTAAATTCCTTTTGAAATCTTATCCCCTACTTTTAATTTTAAACTAACACCTTTAAATTTTAAACAGATTACTCTTAACAAATTTGTCTAGTTCAAATTAAACTTCAACTAAATTTACTTTAAACCAAAATCTCATTTTCATAAATATTTCAAATATTTTGATTACATAAATTTCTTCAATATGTTAAAATCCTTTTGTATAAATTTTACTGTTATATATATATATATATATATATATACATATATATTTATAAATCTTTATAGTTTTTTTTTCTTTTCTTTTTTTTTATATATATTTATCCATTTCATAACAACATTCACATATTAAATCAGAGAAATTAAATCATACCTCCCTGACTAATCGAGTAAACCCAGAACCCCAACTGAATCGCTATGTCGAGTTCACCCTCCCGTCGCCAGGCCACCTCCGCGAGCTCGAGAACGAACTGCATCGCGACCCTCTGCCTTCCACGTGTGCGAGTGCCTAGCCGCCATTGCCTTCGAATCGCGCGAGCTCACCATCTTCCAATTCGAGCTCCACCATCACTGCCGCGCACCCCCTCGCGCTAGCACGCGCCAGAAATCGCGACAGCCCTCATCCACGTCGCCGCCGCTTCTTCTCGCGCGAGCACGCGCCGCCATCCCTCATACGACCCACCTCCAACCTCGAAGTCGCGCGCCGCTATTGCGCATCGCCTCCCCTGCCTCGCGCGCCATTGATTTGGCTTTTTTTTTTTTTTTTTTTTTTTACTGAGGCTCGGCATTGATTCGATTTGGGGAAAGGAAGAGGAAATAGGAGAGGGAGGTCGCGATTATAAAGAAGGAATGAGAAGCTCTGCCTATTTTTTCTATCGGCCATTAATTTTTTTCTCTGAATTGATTTGAATAATAAAGGAAGAGGGGGAGAGAACGTGAATACTTAAAAAGGTGAAGAACGTGGCTGCACGATCTTCATCGTGATATTGGCGTGATTTTCTGCGTGAGAAGAGGAGAGTAACGTGTGTTAGTTGACTAAATTTATATTTAAATTTAAATTTAAATCGTTGAAAATTTTAACGCGTTTACGTGTCGTGTGCTCACATATAAACTCCAAAAAATACGAAATTTGAAATCCTAGAATAATTCAATATTCCGGACCCAATGGAACTGGTTTCGTCGAATTCCGAGACTGTGCCTCGGACGGCTATTTTTAAATATCGATTCGAACGATTAAATTTCAAAACTGAACAAATCACTTTCAAATTAAATTCTGAAGCTTCTATTATCTTCAGTATTATCAATATGAATTTTACAAGCCTTTGAAATATTTTTAATTGGCTTAGAATTGAAGTTTCAAATTTTTATTCAGCTTTCAATAGATTAAATTCTATAATTTAATCGCTATATTCAAAGTTATATTGAAAATTCAATCCAAACCATCATTCAAATATTTAAAATTAATTAAATATTTTCAATTTAAATTGTTAAAATTTCTGGGTCGTTACAATCTTTCCTCCTTAAAAGAATTTCGTCCCGAAATTACAAGTTAAGAAGAATGCCCTTATCCTGTCTATCATTTTTTCACAATCCAAATAGTTTTATCAACTTACTAACCTAAATCTTTTTTTTTTACTAGAGATTCATTATCATTTCAACTAGCTTTCCAATTTCAATTATAGGTTTCAACCAACATTGTTTTACTAACCATTCAAGTTAAAATTCAAATTCAAATTTCAAACTTTCAAATTTTTCTCAAAATTTTTCTAACACCCTAAATTTTCGAAAAATTTCGCCAGCGTCTCCTTTGCGCGGCTAGCTCGGTACGACTACAAAATGGCACCACGGCCCCTCAGAATCAAAAAGAAAAGAGAAAAGCCAAGTGGCTAGAGAAGAAAGTCATCAAATCTCATACTGAAATTCAAATACGTACCTTTTTGTCGAGCAATTCAATTTTAACTTTGAAATCAAAATCTCAATTCCTTTATACACCTGTATATCCTGCTAGTAGTAGTAGCATACAAATCCAAATACAATATTCAAACCAATTTGCCAATTCTATTGCAAAATTTCGATATATGTTTCTTATATATTTTAACTTCACTATTTGAAGTTACATATTCAATTCTTATTCAATTTTACTCTTCAATTCAATTCACAATTTCATTTGAATTCAATTCTCAATTCTAAATATTGAATTCTATCGATTTACTTTCATTTGCTAATTCATTTTAATATTCAATTCATTCCATTTGAAATTATTTCACAAATGAATAAATTATCAAGTTAATTTTCTTGAATCCAATCCATCTTATTTTATTCCATATACTAGTGATAATAATTCTATATTATCACTTCTAACAATCATGCAACCATATACTATAATAATTCATAGAAAACCATTTCTTTTCTATACAAAAATAGTTTTGGGCAAAATTATCTTATTTACCCGATTCAAAAACAATTTTATATTCACTAACAAATACGCGCTCATATCTATTATTACACTCAAACTCATTCTAGAGTACTGCTGACTCTATCTCTAACGAGTAATACCCAACAGAACCATGGTTGTCGCTTAACCATAAGCTCTGATACCAAATGTAGCAAACGCGATTTTTCGTTGCCGAAAATTCAACATCGATACTCACTTTATCGACTGCCGAGAAATCGAAGGCCGAAAAACCGAAATGTTATGGGTTTAAGAAAAAGAAGAAAGAAAGAAGAAGAGAAGAAGGTAGAAGATTTAGATAGGGAAAAGAAGATAGAAAATTTTAAAATAGAAGAAAAAGAGAAATAGAACAGAAAGAAAATAGAGAAAATAGAACAGAACAGAAAACAAGAACAACATCAGAATCTCACAATTCGCAGCGGAACAACATATAATAATAAATGAATAATCTTTAAACAAAGAACCATATCAGTTATTACATTACATTTCATTTCATTACATCATATCATCAGAGTGTACAACAACGACAACAAACAGTGCAGCGGAAAAAGAAATACTATATAACTAGTAATACGTCATGCCATCCAGCTTGCCTCCAGCAATTCCAGAATGTCCAGAATATCCTGATAAACCTTACTCTTGACTGCCCGTGTGAAAATTGGTGGGCACCCAGAGTTTAGGAAGGAAAACAAAAAACTCCAAGTCAGTCATGTGACTGGTGTGAGAACTCAAAACAGTTTATTTATCTTTAAAATCAAAATAGAGGAATATTTTTAAATTCAATTCGCAATGCTTTTAAAAATGAGACTACCATAAGGCCTCCCGCACACACACACAATGCAAACGCAGAATCGGAGGAGATTTCTCCTTATGATAGTCAAAGATGCTTGATACGCATTTAAAAATAACATTTGATATTATTACTAGTGCATAGTGTAGGGGAAAAATTCATTTCGAAAGTAGAATATAAATCTTAGCCAACATAGACATTTCGAACTATGCCTACTATAGCTACCATCCAAACAGTGGTGACCACCATAAGTGAATGGCAGGTTCTACAACTAATACCGTACAAATTTCATATTGGGAATTGGATTTCCAACAAATGGTCAGGCCAAGGAACTTCCCATTGCCACATGAGAATGCCTCTGGAAAGACATCCCCGAGAACCAAACCGGAACTCTGCCAACACAAGGCCGGGTTACCCCTAACTGGGTAACTACTGACACGAGCACGCCATTCCCCGATCGTAAACGACCTTTCTCACGGGATCCCGATAGCCAACAACCACAAAGTAATAAATTCGCAGTAACCACATAGGTTAAATATCTGGGCTCCATACCATGATACAACCTCTATCCAGAAGGAAATGTACATACCCTAAAGGGTGCTACCCCTCATAACCTTGCCGCATCTTTCCTGTTTTGACCATTTCCGGGGTGTGAGGCTCGACGAAGTCACGTCCACAAAAACATACTTTATACAAAAGCCATGCTTTGGGTCAACAAATGATCAACACAATGATCACCAAGATAGACGATCAAATAAACGATCCTATCACAATAATCAACACAATGATCATTTCAGCAACACTCAGCATGTCACATTACCAAATTGGGAATACATCGCTGATAACTTCAACTATATAACCTCTGAGCTCGTACGTCTCAGAGAAGGGTGTTAAGCTAAAAGAATAAATTCTCCGCCACCACAGAAATATATTTGAAAGAAATCGGCTTTACATCTCAACTTGTAATGTCAGACACACAATCCATACAAGTCTGTTCCGGGCTCGAACAAAACCGAAGGCACTTTCAAAGAAGTCCTTGCAATCCGAATAATCTCTAATCACGTTCGGATTTCCCATCACATATGGAGATCTCAATACCAGGGATCAGCCAGTGCAGAGACAATCAACAAGAAACCCTTTCGCTTTCGAAAATATCCGGTCTTCAACACCGATCTTCGAATGCAATTCATAACGACGTATCACATATTCGGAATGGGTTATACGACCCCAAGGTCCTTTCCCGGTTAACCCGAATAGTGAGCGCTTATTTTTAAAAAAAAATAAGTGTGGCATTCAATTTCAAACAATTCACAACAAATACATATTTAAAGGTAAATATTGATAGTCGGTCATTGAACTATCAATAGATATGCCAACATCACCAGATTCCAAATAATTTACCAAATTATTTATTTCCCAAAAATATCTTTACAAAGATATAAACATAATTTCCATACTTTAAAAATAAATCAATATTTATTTTTAAATCTAATTTCCCAATTTCATTTATAAATTCTATATTGAATTTACATTCCAAAATATTTATGAATATACGATTTCCATTCAATTTCTAATATTCATTTTCAATTTATCTTCAAAAAGATAAATTCCAAATATTCACTTAATATTGGAAAAGCATTTCTATACTTATTAAAAATAAGTAATTCACAGATCTTTTTATTTTCTATACTGAGAAAATATTTAATATACCCTAATCGAAATTAAGTATATATTTCATTCTTTTAAGGAAATCATTCACTTAATCATATTCATTTGGGTCAAAACGAATGTCGCGTAAAACATCGTTACGACAACCCAAAATCACTAGTATAGGGATTCGAAATTAAAATAGATATATAAATCCCAATACTATACAAAAACATTTCCTTTCGGAAATCATTTAATATAACAACAGTGCTATAGTCCACCATTTCCTTTTATTTCTCGAAAGCATCTATTTCAACAATAAATGTTGAAATCTATGGTTTCGAATCTCAATACAGTTTAAAACATCTTTAGATCGTTTTAATTCTATTTAAAACATCACATCTAAAATAATTTCTTTAACATAATATTCACTATTCAAAAACGTGAATACACTTGTTAATAAATTTCATCACTTCTATTCATTTTATTTTAAAGAATTATTCACTGTCTAAAACATGAATATAATTCCATAAATAAATTACAACAATTCCTTATCAAAATAAGTCGTTGCGGATTTATAAAACAATGTTTATAAATTCTATTTCTATTTATTTTATATCAACTCCTTTTTATAAATTCCTTTATTAACCTATCTTAATTCATATCACAATGATATATTAAAAATTCATATTATAAGTCAAATACTTATAATTTATTTGTTTATAAAAATCGTTCCTTTAAACTTCATAATTATAAATCTTATAACTTATAAGATTCAATTATTTGTCCAAATTCCATTCCTTTAATAACTTTATGAATTTTATTTTGTTTTCCTTTATAAATTTTATAAACCTACTATTTATAAAATTCTATTTATAACTTCATCGTTATAATCCCATAAATTTCATTCATTTGTGAAATTCATTCACAATTCATTCTAACTCTTATAAAAGCTCGTTTAATAATCCCAATATTTTTAATTTATAAATCTTTTTAATATAAAACAATTTATATTACTACTTTAAACATCTTTAAACTCTTTTATAATTTCATCATTCTGATTTATAAAATAAAAATTTTATAAATCCTATCTTTAAACTTCTTATAATAAATTCAGAATTCCCAGTTCAAACTATTTTATAAAATCACTAATCCCATATTTTTCAAAAATCAACTTTTAACTGTATTTCTCAAAAATCATAATTTTCATAATATTAAAATTATAACGTTTATTTATTTAAGATGAATCAATTTCAAAAATATTTTATAAACGTATATTTCCAAAAATCACTTTAGAAATCAAAATCGTTATTTTTAAACTTCAAAATTGGATCCGATGATGCAACACATCAATAGTCAATCACGACTTTTCAAACATCATATATCATCCATGATAAACAATCAAATATCACAATATATGAAATCAAATAAATATTTGTGAGGAATCCAGTTGGATCCCTCCAACCTGTTTCCCTGCATCCACAGACATTAGCACAATACCATTCTGTTTCAAGACGGAATATCGCGGTACATGGGATTTTATAAATATATATCCGCTTACTAACGGCGCAATAGGGTCTCATCCGCTAAAAGAAAATGCGGAAAATCAATCAACTGCAATATATACATATGCCAATATATATATATATATATTGCTATATATAATATAATACCAATTCCACTTCAAGGTGGAATATCGCGGTATATGTGTGTAATAAATAACCTCCGCTTACTAATGGCGTATAGGGTCTATTCACATCCAATATATATTCAATCATTCAATCAACACAGTCAAGCAAATTTTAAATCTAACTATTTAAAATTTAAATAAACAATAAAATTCCTTTTGAGTGAGAAGTTCTCACCTTTATTCCCGTTTGCAATCCACTTCCAATTCAACTTGTTTTCTTCATTTATACCTTGTATAAATATTTACACAATTTATTAATATTCGAATCAATCGAATAATAAATTCTCATTTGATTTAACTAGTTTATAATTTAATTTGGGCTTAATCACTCATTCCAAACAAATTCCCCTTTTAAATTTTAAACAGATTACTCTTAAACATTTTTATTTGAGGAAATTTAAATTTCAACTAAATTTACTTATCAAAAATAAATTTATTTAACTACAATTAAATTTTAAAACCAAATTTC
The DNA here is from genome assembly GCA_030765085.1 of Allium cepa. Taxonomy (NCBI): domain Eukaryota; kingdom Viridiplantae; phylum Streptophyta; class Magnoliopsida; order Asparagales; family Amaryllidaceae; genus Allium; species Allium cepa. The sequence goes on from CM060934.1 coordinate 214,531,893, forward strand.
CTTCTTTTAATAAATTATTTTAACTAAAAATTTAATTTAATTAACCAAACTCACTTTCAATAAAATTATCTAATTGAAGTTTAAATCTTAAACTAGAATTCCTTTAATTTATTCATCCAATAAACTAAATTCCTATTAGGTAATTTAAATTAGCCAATGATTTTATTAATATTCGAATTAAATCGAACTATTCAATTTTCGTTCTTGATTGTTTAATTAATCAATAGTTTTATTTAAACCAATCTCTTCTTAAATAAATTTATTTTAACAAATTTTCCTTTGAAAATAATTCTAACTAGAAATTCTCAATTGAACTAAATTTCCTTTTTATAAATTAAATCAACTAATTATTTTACTTTAAATTAATATCTTTAAATTAATTTCTTTTAAATAAATTTGTTTAACTAAGAATTTAAATTATAAACTAAATTCCTTTTGAAATCTTATCCCCTACTTTTAATTTTAAACTAACACCTTTAAATTTTAAACAGATTACTCTTAACAAATTTGTCTAGTTCAAATTAAACTTCAACTAAATTTACTTTAAACCAAAATCTCATTTTCATAAATATTTCAAATATTTTGATTACATAAATTTCTTCAATATGTTAAAATCCTTTTGTATAAATTTTACTGTTATATATATATGTATATACATATATATTTATAAATCTTTATAGTTTTTTTTTCTTTTTCTTTTTTTTATATATATTTATCCATTTCATAACAACATTCACATATTAAATCAGAGAAATTAAATCATACCTCCCTGACTAATCGAGTAAACCCAGAACCCCAACTGAATCGCTATGTCGAGTTCACCCTCCCGTCGCCAGGCCACCTCCGCGAGCTCGAGAACGAACTGCATCGCGACCCTCTGCCTTCCACGTGTGCGAGTGCCCAACCGCCATTGCCTTCGAATCGCACGCGCGAGCTCACCATCTTCCAATTCGAGCTCCACCATCACTGCCGCGCACCCCCTCGCGCTAGCACGCGCCAGAAATCGCGACAGCCCTCAACCACGTCGCCGCCGCTTCTTCTCACGCGCCGCCATCCCTCATACGACCCACCTCCAACCTCGAAGTCGCGCGCCGCTATCGCGCGTCGCCTCCCCTGCCTCGCGCGCCATTGATTTGTTTTTTTTTTTTTTTTTTTTTTTTTTTTACTGAGGCTCGGCATTGATTCGATTTGGGGAAAGGAAGAGGAAATAGGAGAGGGAGGTCGCGATTATAAAGAAGGAATGAGAAGCTCTGCCTATTTTTTCTATCGGCCATTAATTTTTTTCTCTGAATTGATTTGAATAATAAAGGAAGAGGGGGAGAGAACGTGAATACTTAAAAAGGTGAAGAACGTGGCTGCACGATCTTCATCGTGATATTGGCGTGATTTTCTGCGTGAGAAGAGGAGAGTAACGTGTGTTAGTTGACTAAATTTATATTTAAATTTAAATTTAAATCGTTGAAAATTTTGACGCGTTTACGTGTCGTGTGCTCACATATAAACTCCAAAAAATACGAAATTTGAAATCCTAGAATAATTCAATATTCCGGACCCAATGGAACTGGTTTCGTCGAATTCCGAGACTGTGCCTCGGACGGCTATTTTTAAATATCGATTCGAACGATTAAATTTCAAAACTGAACAAATCACTTTCAAATTAAATTCTGAAGCTTCTATTATCTTCAGTATTATCAATATGAATTTTACAAGCCTTTGAAATATTTTTAATTGGCTTAGAATTGAAGTTTCAAATTTTTATTCAGCTTTCAATAGATTAAATTCTATAATTTAATCGCTATATTCAAAGTTATATTGAAAATTCAATCCAAACCATCATTCAAATATTTAAAATTAATTAAATATTTTCAATTTAAATTGTTAAAATTTCTGGGTCGTTACAATGCGTTGTTTCACATCAGTTTTCATAGTTGCACATACTTATTTAAGTTTGTGTTGGTGTAGTTGCTATGCAGTTGCTATTGCCGTGTTGATCTTTCTGAAGCTCGAGTTGCACACTGCTCTGCACTGTGTCTTGTTTCATGTTTGCACTGGCTGTTGTTGAGTTGTTATATTTGTGGTCTTGCATTTGGTATATTTAAGCAGCAGAACTTGTTACTGCATTCTTCATGTTGTATCCTGGTCTGGTGCACATTGTTTGTTGATGTTGTTTGTGCACTGCCACACTGAACTACTATGTCTTGCATTTGTGTACTGTGTCTTTGATTGGTCATTGGGCATTGCATTACTTCTGTATCATGCTTGGCTTCTGTGTTGATCTTGCTTGCATTGTCACTTGGTCGACACTTGCAGTTGTTTTATTGATGCATTCAAATGTTCACTGCCTTGTAATCTCTGTTTGTAACTTTCATTGAGTTTTGTTGCATTGTCTTTGACTTGTGAACTGCCCTGTGTTGAATCCAGTTTTTCAAAAACTCGGGTTTGACCTTGTGCTCGAGTCGTGTTTTTGAACATATTGCACGTGATTTGAACCTGGCTTTTCATTTGGGTTTGACCTGTGCTCACATGTCCCTGTAGCATTATCAAGTGTATATATTGGTGTGCACGGCCTTGTGGCATATACAGTGATACACTGTGTATGTCACAATGTTCGTGTATGATGAATTCAAATTTAAATGATGACGAACAACCCAAATAACTGAGGCAAATTTATTTTCAAAATTCATATTTTATTTTATATTGCAAAAATATTTTATTTTCAATTTTACTGCGTTAGTGAAAATTTTTGCAGATTGCTCAAATGCTGGAATGAAACTGGAATGAAGTTGAATATAAAAATACGAGTGTGAGTGATATGTAGTGAGGTGCTGGTGTAAATGAGAAAAAAATGTGATGTAATCAAAGTTACTGTAATTGAGATTGAATATATAGTGAGAGCTTGAAATTGTACTATTCAAAATTGTAATAAATATTTGTTTGAATAAAATATTCGTTTGAATTCAAAATCTGTGTTATTTAATTTATTCAACAAATATTTATTTAATCTGTGAAAATAAAATAGTATATTAACAAATACATTTAAATGAGTGTATATATGTTTATTATCATCAAACAAAAATCATATAACCGCATATTCAACAATCTCCCCCTTTTGATGATAACAAACATATATTTAAGATTTGAATACTTTAAATGTATTTGATCGTTCAATTTGCTCCCCCTATTTAAATGCTTCCTCTCTACATGATGCTCTCCCTACATATATGCATACAAATAGAAATATATGAATGAGCCTATATGCAAATGGAAAATTATTTGACTGACCTTTGCTTGATTATATTTGACAAAATCTTAACTTTTCTCTCCCCCTTTTGTTATCAGCAAAAGGATAATAGTAATAGAAAAGTAGAGATATAGTGATCGATATTAATTCAACATTAAAACTCAATTGAATATAAATATTAAATTTCAATAAAAAAATCAAACAAAAATCATAAATACTTTAATTGACGCATATTCCACTTTAGAATGATATGAATGATTTCATCAAATAAAACCATATAGTCGTGTCTATTTGTGGTATATTTATTTCAGGAAATTTGAATATCTACTAACCATGCGTAACCGTTAGGACTTTTAAATGAGATTGGTAGTATTCACAATTTTTATTTTTATTTTAAAAAATGAATTCAAGTATCTTCTAACCACGCATGACCGTGAGGACTTTTAAATGGGATTAAAATCAACTTGTCTATTTAATCAATTAATTTTGATATGTGTTCCATACATGCATAACCGTGAGGACTTTTAAATGAGCATGAAGGAACATAATCAAAAATCCAAGTACTTCACCCATGCATAACCGTGAGGACTTTTAAATGAGAGTGAATACTTTGGATATTTATTTTTTATTGCTAAAAAAATAATAAATTGAAGCACAAATGATTTCCCGTTTAAAATACCACATATTGACATACTATATAGAATTTTGATGAATGATGGTCGTTAGAAATATGATAGATATAGAGATGGTTATGGAATTTTTACCAACAAAAAGTTTTATAACTCTTGTTTAAATTTCTAAAGAAATTTACTAATTATACTGTCTCGAGTCATAATATATGATTAATATCAACACTCATCACTTTTTTCAATCACTATTCATCTTTTCAATAATTATTAGGGGGTCGGATTAGTTAATATAGTTATTTAAAATCAATTTCAAAAATAGTTATAAAATCAAATTTTCTTAAATAACTAATCTGATACAAGGTCAAAACTGATTTTCTAGAAGGGGTTTTCAAGAAAAATTTCTGCTAAAATAAAAATTATTTCAAGTGAAAAATATGCAGATATTTTCTTTGAAAAATGACGCAGCAAATGAATGTTTCAAAAATTAATCACGTTCCACTAGTAATTTTTCTATCAACTATATTACCAGTGTAATCTGCATCTGAATTTCAATTTCACTCAATATTCACTCGTTGGATGTCAAAGACCAAATTGTGAAATTTCAATAATTTTTAAATGAAATTCTCTTGGATTTGAATTGAGACCGTGTTAACATTCAAACAAATTATCATAGTGTCAGTTTCAGAAACCGTAGGATAAACAGTTAAATTTATGAGTAATCAACGGTCAATCAACATCATAATTATTTCAAAAACAATTTCTTGAAGTTTCAACAATTTCGTAAAGATTCTTAAAATCATTTTTACAATTTTTTTAAATAGAATTCATTAGGATTTTAAGTTGAAGCCATGTAAATAGAAGAAACCGTGAATATAGATTTAGCCAAAAATATTATCGTCAATCAATAAAAGCACCATGAGCAATCCAAATTAATCGATATAAAGTATTTCAAGGATTGTAGTGTTTTTGGCATAAAAGCATAATTGGCCAACAATTTTGAAAAAGTCAGAATCAAAATCATTATTATTTCATCATCGCATAATTGGCTGATTTAATTCAGATTACGGTGCAGATTGTAACATTTAATATATCGTTCAAAACAAATTTACCTGTTTTACCTTTACGATAATTTTTCGTTGTTGTCCACTGTGATTCTGTCACCTTTATACTAGGCTAAGGAACTTTGCTTTGTCGCCCGTTGTGTTTCTGGAAGAGCCAAAATCCAGAGAACACTGTTGTTGTTCCTTAGCCTGCCACCACACCTACACGATGAAAGATTTTTGTGACCTATTTGTTTTTATAGGTCCATGGTTGTTAGTGGCAGAATATTTCGAAAAATAATTTTGTGGAGACCCAATACTATTTATAATTGTTCCCTTTGGCACCCAAATTTGTTTAACTTTCAAAGATTTTATATTTGTGCCTTTTGGAACCCAAATTGGTATAGTTTTCACATGTTTGGGTCTATACCAACAATTATTTTGATTGTGTCCAAATTTTCTACAAATTGTGCACATAGAATTAACTTGATTAATATTGCTTTCAACAATTTTCGAATTATTATATCCAAGTCCTTGTCTAACTGTATTAACAGTTTGCTTTCCTAATAGCATATTCAACGATTTTTCACTTTTTGAAAATTTATCTAAAGTCGTTGACAATTGTTGGACTTGTGTTTTGAGAGATTCATTTTCATTTATCAATTGTGTGCACTTTTCAATAGAATCCTCTCTCCTATTATTTTCATTCTCTTTTAAAATCAGAATTTCATTTTCAAGTGATTTTATATTGATTTCTGATTTTTCAATTTCCTTTTCGAATGTTGGACACTTATCACACTTAGGGATCTTACTTTGATAGGTTTTAACTAATTTGTCGAGTTTCTCATTTAATTCTAACAAAGTATCTTTTTGTGATTCAAGTTTGGCATACTTCTCCCTAAGTCGTTTAAAACAGCCATTCACTTCGTGGAAATAAGTAAGTAATTCAGAGTGAGTGAGTTTTGATACCTCGCTTGGCTCGTCATCGTCGCTGTCGGTTATATTCCCATGAAGGCACATATCTGCTTTCTCACTTTCACTGCTATCGCTTTTATTCCACGTGGCTGCAAATTTCCTTTTTGAATTCTTCATTAGTAATGCTAGCTCGGGTGCTCCATCATCATCATCCTCATCACAACTGCTATTTACCAATCCTGTTAAGCACATTTCTTTAGCTGAGTTGGTTGTGGAGGACATCTCATTACTGTTGACTTTTGCACCATATATTGCGTTGAGAGTTTTCCAGATTTTCTGTGCATTTTCACAATGAGAAACGAAATAAAAATTATCACGATTAATATGAGAATATAATATATGCATAGCAAGAGCATTAATCGAGATAATTTCCTTATTTGTTTTATCACACCCATTTTCAATAATATCCCAACATTTAATATTAACATATTTTAAATAAAATTCCATTTTCAATTTCCAGTTCAAAAAATCTGTTCCATCGAAAATAGAACGAATAATATTGAAATGACCCTCAACAAAAATATTATCTGGTGGATTCATGACTCTAGAGTTAAAGAAAAAATACCGGGCTTTGATACCACTTGTAAGATCTAGATTAACCCTAGAGGGGGGTGAATAGGGTTATAGCAAATTTTCTCGATTTTAAACACAGAAACAAACTGCAGAAATAAATATGCTGAAAAGTAAATCACATACAAAATTTACCCAGCTTCGGCAACCCCTGCCTACTGCTGCATTCCTAGATTTCTATTAGAATTAAACAGTATCCCGCTTACAAACACTCTACTAGACTCGCAGACATTTGCTCCCGCTCACAAACACTCTACTAGACTGGCAAACATTTGCTCCCGCTCACAAACACTCTACTAGACTCGCACACCCTGCTCCGCCTATAGAGTTTCGCTTACTCGCAAACTCTGCTCCCGCCTATACAGCTTTGATTACTCGCAAACTCTGCTCCCGCCTATAGAGCTTCGATTACTCGCAAACTCTGCTCCCGCCTATAGAGCTTTGCAAACTCGCACACCTTGCTCACTGAACTAATTCTAACTAGACAATCTGACACTACCTAAACCTAGGTGGTGATTTACAAAGAATTTAATTCGAAAAAGTAAAACTTAACAACAATTAAAATTTAAACCCTATTTAAAAATATACTAAAGCCCTTTTAAATAAAACACGGCCGCCCCTTTTATTCTCTGACCCGATTCTTCCTTCTTCTTTTGGCCTGTGAAAAAAAATGGTCATCGTTCCTCTTTTCAGCTCAATTAGGGCTTCTACAAATTTGGTGCTTTTGCTCCTTGCGATTAAAACTAGGGTTGTGCAAATTGAAGCGCCGCTCGTTCTCGTTCGATAGTAGGCTTTGATGCTTTTTATTTGCTCAACGGCTCTTCAATTTGGATCGAGTTCGTTTTGAGATTTCGGTACGTAATTTATCCCTTTTGCTTTACTAGTTGATGCTTGAACTCGATGATTTATGCCGATGATGATTGCAGTAATTTATAGGGATTGAATTCCTAAATTTTCGTTCGTTCAGCTATATTTGAATTTGTCATATAAATTGTTCTGGCTGCTTGATGATGCTTGAACGATTGATGATTAATCTGACTTTGTCAAATTTGTATCTTTCACGTTTCTTGGTTGACACGGTTTTGAAATTCATTTTCGTGATAACCACGGCTTCCACTCCGTTCCTTTTTCTGTTGACTGTGACTTGTTTACTTCGGCTTTGTTGTTACTGCATTCATGGTTTTGCTTCGACCACTGTCTTGCATTTTTATTTGAGTACTGGGTTGCTCCAACTCTTCCTGTACTCAGTGTTGTGCGCATAGCACTGAGCTTTACTGTGAACTTTGTGGTCTGGTTTCACTTCAATTTTGTAGCATTCAAACTTGACGGCTCTGGCTCGATATTGATTTCCTTTCTTCTTTGGGCATTTGTAAAACATGTTGTTTGCATTTGAAATTTTATGCTTGATTTTGTCTCGGTCTTGATTTGAAACTGTTTTTCTCTGGTGCACTATGCTGTAGCCTTGGTCTTTGTTGGTTTTTGGTGGCATCTGATTGTAGTGGCTTCATTGTCTTTGGCCATGTTGTCTTCAGTTGCTTGTATATATGTATTTACTTTGAACATGTTGCATTTTGGGCATTGTTTCATCTGACTTCGGTCTTGATACTTGCATACTGATGCTTGTTGTACTTGTATACTTCATATATGCACTGTGTCTTGTATCACTTGGGTTACTTGTGTACTTGAGTATGCACTGCATATTTGTGATCTTCATTTTCACACTACTGACTTGTCTGACCTTGATCCAATTTCACCATGCGTTGTTTCACATCAGTTTTCACAGTTGCACATACTTATTTAAGTTTGCATTGGTGTAGTTGCTATGCAGTTGCTATTGTCGTGTTGATCTTTCTGAAGCTCGAGTTGCACACTGCTCTGCACTGTGTCTTGTTTCATGTTTGCACTGGCTGTTGTTGAGTTGTTATATTTGTGGTCTTGCATTTGGTATATTTGAGCAGCAGAACTTGTTACTGCATTCTTCATGTTGTAGCCTGGTCTGGTGCACATTGTTTGTGGATGTTGTTTGTGCACTGCCACACTGAACTACTCTGTCTTGCATTTGTGTACTGCGTCTTTGATTGGTCATTGGGCATTGCATTACTTCTGTATCATGCTTGGCTTCTGTGTTGATCTTGCTTGCATTGTCACTTGGTCGACACTTGCAGTTGTTTTATTGATGCATTCAAATATTCACTGCCTTGTAATCTCTGTTTGTAACTTTCATTGAGTTTTGTTGCACTGTCTTTGACTTGTGAACTGCCCTGTGTTGAATCCAGTTTTTCAAAAACTCGGGTTTGACCTTGTGCTCGAGTCGTGTTTTTGAACATATTGCACGTGAGTTGAACCCGGCTTTTCATTTGGGTTTGACATGTGCTCACCTGTCCCTGTAGCATTATCAAGTGTATATATTGGTGTGCACGGCCTTGTGGCATATACAGTGATACACTGTGTATGTCACAATGTTTGTGTATGATGAATTCAAATTTAAATGATGACGAACAACCCAAATAACTGAGGCAAATTTATTTTCAAAATTCATATTTTATTTTATATTGCAAAAATATTTTATTTTCAATTTTACTGCTTTAGTGAAATTTTTTGCAGATTGCTCAGATGCTGGAATGAAACTGGAATGAAGTTGAATATAAAAATACGAGTGTGAGTGATATGTAGTGAGGTGCTGGTGTAAATGAGAGAAAAATGTGATGTAATCAAAGTTACTGTAATTGAGATTGAATATATAGTGGAGCTTGAAATTGTACTATTCAAAATTGTAATAAATATTTGTTTGAATAAAATATTCGTTTGAATTCAAAATCTGTGTTATTTAATTTACTCAACAAATATTTATTTAATCTGTGAAAATAAAATAGTATATTAACAAATACATTTAAATGAGTGTATATATGTTTATTATCATCAAACAAAAATCATATAACCGCATATTCAACACCTAGAGTGCACCATCAACAAAGATGATGAAAATTGGAATGCTATCAAAGCAGATTCGATCTTTGGCACTGATGGATGGGTTGAAGTTCCTCGAAACGTCTAGTTTGAATAGGTTTGATTATATATAAATAATAGTACTTTATTTAGTTTAGATTTGACTGGTTTGATTTGTATGGATTTTTCTGAATGGTTTGTGACATTAACTTTGTTGGATTGATTATGATTATTTCATTATTATCTAATTTTAAATATCACTTTTTTTTCATTTCTCATCATCATATTATTTATATATATATATATATATATATATATATATATATATATATATATATATATCAATCACTAGGGAGAGTTTGGGTTATAATTAGAGTAAGAGTTAGTGTTAGAATTATAGTTTAAGTTGGTTATTTTTTGTTGATGACAAAGGGGGAGAAATATATAAAATCCAAGCATGGATTAAGGAGGGGTTTTGTAACCCAAGGGAAGTTATATTTTATACATAGAGTATCATCATCATAAGGGAGAGATTGTTAGTACCTTAAATTTTGATTTTGATAATAATAACTATAGGATATTATACAAAATATAGATATTAATGTATTATCAAGTTATATATAGCATATAGTGCAGGATATTAGACAGGTGTTGATTAAGAATACTGTAAAGTATCAAGAGTAGATTCAAAATGATGATATCAAGAGTAGATTCAAGATGCTGATATCAAGAGTAGATTCAAGGTGATGATAATTGAAGCTCATGGGTATTAAAGAGTTCAAGATTTCAAGATATTCTATATAGATTATAGAGTCATAGAATTTATGTTAAAACTTTGATAGCACTTTTCTGATCTCTCTAAATTTGTTTTAAATTTTTTTTCGAATGTCCTGGTTTTAAAATAATCTTTTTAAAATATTTCTCAAAAAAATTTCAATCTCTTATACTTATAAAAGATATTATTTTAGTGTTTTTAAGTTTATATATACTGAATTTTTGTTTATACTTTAATAATTTATAACTATATTGATTTTATATATATTATTTACATTATATTGAATATTCTTGTTAAATCTTTCAAAATTATGTTATAAAATTTTATTAAGTTTTAATATGATTAAAATATGTATAACTATGTTTAAATGTTTATAAAAAAATTAGGATATTTTAAAAAAACTCAATATTTTCAAAACAATTTTTCTTAAGTGAATTTTCAAAACAAATGTAGGACGGTCCTTTTTCATGTGACTAAAGCTGATCGCAATTGAAGCATTTACGCTTCTCTTTAGCCGGGTGGCACTTCATAGCGAAATGCCTCCGACATGTCATAGGAGTGACATACTAGTCAGCTTTTCGTTTTCAAACAAGCTCAATCTTCCTTGTATCATGATCTTTTCGATTCAGTTGGTGTTTTGGTTGCTTTCCACTTTCATTGCATCAATGGTATTCATAGGCATTCTCACGAAGAGAAGTAAACCAATAAGTTATTCAAAAGTGGACCCTAACAAGGATATGGCTAAGCAATGAACCCCTAACTACTGCTTAAGGGCCAAGGCAAATCCCTTTGCCCGCAATAATAGAGTACCGACCACCTCATACCCTAAAAACAAAAGGTTGAATAGGTCAACACTCCTTTACTGACAAGTTATCCTACTAAAGGTGGATGGAATACTCATGGCACATTCTCTTCTTGATCTCAAAAATGAATTGAGAGCTTAAAGTGATGTTTGAATGAATTCCAAATCACATGCCTGCTTATCAACTACATTAACCTTGCAACCCACCCAGCCAAAGTCTTCCTTTTCCTAATGTCGAGAAACAATCTCCCTTCTGAAAACATTCACTAGACTTATATCGATGGAACCCTTCTTGTAACGACCCGATTTTTTGACGTCCGAAAATCGGAATCAATACCGTCCACTGTATCAAATGCCGAACAATCGAATGCCGAAAAAACGAACCATTAGGGTTAAAGAAGAAAGAGGTAGAAGAAGAAATAGAAAACAACATTAAAATCTCACAAACGCAGCGGAACAATATATAATAGATAAATGACTAATCTTTTATATACAAAAAGATCTATATCAGTTTATACATTACATCATCAGAGTACAACAAAATTCATAACACACAACTGGACAGTTATCATAACCTATCCTTACAAACTGACTTGAAGTTAAACAAACACAGCGGAATATTCATCAAATACGTGTGATACGTCTCGCCATCCAGCTCGTCGATATATATATATATATGTGTGTGTGTGTGTGTGTGTTATACTCGTAGGCATGTTTATATTTATGTATATATATTGTATTATAAATTAATTTACTATTAATTATTATATAGACTACCTATGTAGATACATATATATGTACACATATAAAATAAAATATAAAATAAAATAAATAGTTTATTTTATTTCATATTAAAAATATTATTTTGTCATACATACGTACGTACGTACGTACGTACGTACACATACGTACACATACATACGTACACATACGTACACACACACGTACACACACACATACACACACACACACACACATACAGACACACACACACATACAGACATACACTGCACACACACACACACACACACACACACACACACACACACAGACACACACACACACACACGTACGTACGCACGCACGCACGCACGGACAAGATATTAGAGATAGAGAATAGATTCAAATTTTAAGTTGTTACAACCAAGGTAAACTATAAATTCAAATTTGAATAGTACTCAACCTAAATACCTCTTTTCTAATCCTCTTTTCTAGTCCGAAATTATCATAGATATGTACCTGCATAGCGATTAGGAATCTACATTTATTGACATACATGCAATACTTCCATCTTCCACTGTGCATAGCTGTGGTTGTGGATAAGAGTCGAGTACTACTTGTATCAGGCGAATAAACAAAATAAGAGCATTCAAAATCATAATATTTTCATTAACCAACTCAAACTCGTCCATAACATTCGCATCAGCAGTATAAGCGATAATGAAAGTAAGGTATTTTAATTACTCAAAACCAGCTACTCCTTGAAGGTGGTGCAAAAAGTACAAGCATGAAAAAAATAACATGTTCAGAATGTCAGAATATAAGGTTGCTCCTCCAACAAAACAATACAATACACTGCTGCGTATAAGGATACTCCTCCAACAAAACAATACAATACGCTGCTGCAGTTGGTGGGGCCATCATTAGCTGCCTGATCTGTTAGCCATCGTTGGATCATGTGCTACTGTTGTTGTTTCAACTTCGCTTGCACTCGCAGCTTCCCCCATGTCATTCTGTAACAACAAAATTACATACCGTCAGTTTCAGCCTTCTTAGATATCAATAAACTTTATATAACATACGTTCTCTTTTTGTTAGCAGTGTATATAGTTGGTGATCAACGTGATATTCCTAAGTTGTGTTATAAATAATTTTTGGTTGCCGTGTGCGTTAGGATTCTACGTGACATGGTTAAATAAATATCTGTAATATCATAGATGATGCATAGCTGTTTGTACTGTATTTAACCAAGCAAATATCAAGTAAACGTCAACTGATGTAGATCCACCCACGCAAATATCACATTACTGTTTTGTCTAGAAAAAAGTGTAAGATGTATGATGTCTTGACACAAAACTGGAAAGATAATTTCATTGTATTAATTTATGTATCTCATGGTCAATTTTGATTCTTTATACATAAAGTTCCCAGATGATTAAATAGCAATATACAAGCACTGTTTTTGCCATTAAAAAATAAAAACTGTCAATATTTAGTATTTCAGACGTTTGTTGTCTTTGTTACCTTTTTTTATTCATTCATTTATTTTAACATCGAAAATAGGGGACCGTGATTTCTCTCATCGATAACCCTTTACTTCTGTGTTCTCAAGTGCTAACTTAATTCGGGCGATCCAAATCAGAGCATTGTAGTTAAATTTGTTTAGTATATTACATTTGTTAATTTACGTTAAGCTTAAATATTTATTACTGACGCATACTGATTTGTTTAAAAATGTATTGTCCCTCGTCTCTGTCGAGTGCTATGAGACAACCCTTGTAAAGCTGTAACCATTTGCTTACGCTTACAGCCCAATAAAGCACCTACTGCTCTATTTCACTGTCCAATTTTTGTCTATTTTCTAACATATTGCAATACAACTTCACGCGATCGAATCATATTTTGATATTCTGAAATTACATTCAAAATGATATGTTAAATGAATCTTTTCTGTCATGCTGCTGTAATTTTTTGTCCATTGATATGTATTCTACTGACTGATATCAAACGCTACACTTTTAGCTCCTAATTCTACATACTAAACCATATACCAAAAAATCTAGCAATTTTTTTGGTGCAAAGTAAAAATAACCTAGATCAGATTCCGATCAGTGGCCCATGTGCGAAGCACGGGCCTACTTGTAATAATAACAATACAAGGGAAATTTTTCTTACCAATGCTGGTACAATCTCTGAAAGCCTGGGGAAAACTTTCTTTTTGTAGAAGTCTCGGATTGTGGCAGGCTCTAGCTTCGCCACATCCCCTATCTCAATGAATAAATCTGCTCTAAATTCTGCGGAAAAAGGTAATAATTCAAATTATAGTCACACACACAGAGAGAGAGAGAGAGAGTGAAAAGAGACGCATTTTCATACCACTAATCGAATTTTTGGTGGCTATCATCTGCATCAAATGCGCGATTGCGGCAGCCTTCAATCTCGACGAATGACGATTCTCAATCTTCTGCAAATTAGCAAAAGCATCTTCAGCTGCCTTTTTCTCTTTGTTTCCCAATCCCAAAACGGTACAAAATCGATCCACATAGGGTGTATCATCGAATGGCGGCAGATCCACATCAAAGATCACGTTGTCCAAAATCCAGGCTTTGGCATGAACAATATCTTTGCGGCACAGGCCATTGGCGATGGCTTCAATATCTGTTTGTTTGCACTTGCAAAATTGTTATAGATTTACAAAAATAGAACAACAAGAAGAAGAAGTACTTACTGACCTTTCAGGCCAATTGGCAGCCCCGCCTCTTGACATGCAATGTACAGTGCACCAGCTGTACATGCCTTTTTCTGTCTGGCAGGCATAGTGTCAAACGCCTTCAACGCGATCTGCTTTGCCCTTTCTTTTATTCTATCATCATTGATCTGAATTCTGTTAAAAGAATTAAAAAAAATGAAAAATCAGTTACCATTACGAGCGTACGAATTCGAGTAATATGACTTACGACTATGGTTTCATTGTAATATTTCTTGTCATTAGTCACGAATTACCCAATTGTTATCATCAAGCTAGAAGCATCTCACATTTCATAGTATCGCCGTTAGTCATGAATTTGCTAGCTTACTTTTAGTTTGAAAGATTTTAATATTACAGTATTGTTGTTTTAGCTAACATCAGTGTTGAGTGGTAGACCGGTATTAAACAATATAAAATTTGAGAACACATCTCACAGTTTCAAAGATGTTTGTTTAACTATACAATATGATTTTATATTTTAGATCAATAAAATGCATCCAATGTTGATATAATTATTTACCGTTTATGGATCATCTAAAATGCATAAAACTAATATATAATTATCTCATATATTAAATAATATGGAGTAAATGTGTTTATTTGTCCGATAGTAAAGTTTTACTCCAACCAGTCATATCTTTGTGACCTTTTTTGTAAATACTCTTAATTTCATTACTGAATCGGTTTTCCTTTTTGCAAATGACTGTGTTTGTATTCATCTATGTTTATATAAGCAAGCAAGGAATTTTTGATAAGTTACCATCTTTCTGTGGTTGAACTAAATTGTAGAAGAAGAGTTCATCATTGTTATTATTATCTGATTAACAGAATTATTTGATGGTTGTACAAAGTAATCACATGTGATCTTTTCAAATACCCCTTTGTTTAATTCCATGTAGTTTTAATTAAGGATCTTTTCTTATATTTGCATACATATATTGTTGTTCATTCATGGATTAAAATTTCTCATATACTTCAGCAAAAAAATTGATCTTCGTTAAAAAAAAGGAAGTGCTTGGTTCATTGAATTTGTAGCAAATTTGATTAATTTGACCGAATATTTGAGCAAATGAAGCTTCACCCATAGCGTATTGAGCAAATGATTTAAATCTCTTGCGGTTATGATGATGTTGTCCTTCATTTGTTGTAATTGATTTTCAAGCTAATTTTATCTCTTGATTTAAAAACTATGTTTTATATTTTATAGTTAATCCATGGCATAGCTTAATTCATAAACATGCGGAGTAAATAAAATTCGCGCATCACATATTTTGGTAGTAATTATTCTAGATTCAAATTCACATTTAGATATCTTACCACCCTCGCCAATTCTTATAAAGTGTTAAACCCATTCATATAGGTTCTAGGCGATTAATTCCTCTTTAACATACAATACCAACTAATTCACAATTTGTTCTCCTTTCCCTTCCACCTTATGACATACCTAAGCATTTTTTTAATATTCTTTTACTGCTTATTGCACATTTTTTAAGCAACAGAGCCTTTTAGAGTTTTCTACACGCTTTGTTAAAGAAAAGGAAGTAAAATTAAAATGATTGAAGCAATAATCATAGTAAACACTCGAGGCCAACCTTGCTTAATCATGTTTTAGCAATTTCATGCTCGGTTTCTGTTACGTCTATTTTTCTTAGTTATTACCTTAATGGTCAACTATATTAAAAATTCTTTTGACATATCTACACCTAATTGAGTAGCAATGTGTTATTACCTATGGAATTTACGCGTGTGTGAATCATCGTGGAAATTGTAATGTACAATTATTATTTTTCAAAATTTAATGAGTATACGAACCACAAAGGTAAAAGGCTTAGTACAAATCATTATATTTAGTTTGTGTTTGTTTAGTAACATGAACAATGCACGTATTAGACGCCCCCGCGCACACACACATATACATACATATATATACATACGCATATTAATATATATATGTATATGTATGTATATGTATATGTATATATGACATAGTGGTATTATTATCAATTCAAATAATTGTCTCACCCATAACAGTTTTTAATCAAGGTAAATCGAAGATGAAAAAACATCCATTAAAAGCATAGATGAACAATAAATAGGTCCAATTTCATGTGTGTGGCACGGGTTCACACTAGTGTGTTATACATATGCAATTCGACCTTTTGTGATTGAATTCAGACAAAAAGTAAATTCCCAAAATAAATATTACCTGTCCCAGATATTTTCCCTTGCTTGATCTATACTTGATCCAGCATTGCCTGTCGAGGACATGCTTGTTTTCTTCTTCTTTACTACTTTGGGTTCTAGAAACAAAATTTTAAATTATGTTACAACAAATTATTTTATTGGTAAAATCATTATTTTTACAAAACTAATAACTTAACATAATTTTACAAATCAATTAGAATAAAGTGGTCAATTCAACAATACCCCTACTATTAGGCATTATGTACTGCTACAAACCAACTAAAGTAAACTCTTCTATTATAACATAGAAAACTGATTAAAACTAAGCTAGAAGTATGGCAATTATTCAAGTGACATAAGCGGTGTGGCGACTAGGCCTGTCAACGGATGCAAACGAATGCGGATATGGCTATATCCGCATCCGTATCCGAAAAATAAAATCTACATCCGCATCCGCAGCCGATATTCGCGGATATTCAAAAATTAACATCCGTATCCGCATCCGCAGATATTTTCAGATATCTGAAAATATCCGCATCCGAAAAAAGGATGCGGATATTTCCGAATATCCGAAAATATCCGAAAATCCGCATCCGAAAACTAGATTGAGAATTATAAGATAATAAAAAAATTAATCAAAAAATTACAATTCATAGCATTCAAATAACAATCAATCGACAAACTAATATACTTCAGTTTCCAAGTTAACAAACAATCCACACAAAATCATAATAGAGTTATTAAATGCATAATTAATTAGCTTATACAATTTAAATAATTAACCAAAAAACCTAAATAAACATATCTACGGTGACGAATAAGCATCCGATTTCTTTGCAAAAGTGAAGAATGAACATCCAATTCTTTGTTCTATTTTCAAACTCATGAGCTTTCCACACGATCCTATAAAACAAAACATAGCAAAAATAGGATCCAATAAATCAAACTTCAAAATCATATTGTATTTTGCACTGGAAAGTGCTGCTGCTAGTGCTGCAGTAGCAGCACCAAGTGCTGCTGTCAGAAAGTGCTGCTGCACTTGCCGCAGCAGCAGCACCACCAAGTGCTACTGCAGCAGCATCACTTGTTGCTGCAGCCAGAAAGTGCTGCTGCTTGCACTGACATTTTTAGGTCTACACATCTTAACTTTAACTATTGTTGGGGCATGGTTGTGAATGATTAAGTTAGATTTTGGACCATGAACTTGAACTGACATTTGTATGTGTATGTTATACCATTGAATCTTCCAGGGTTTGCCTTATGGCTATATAGTGGTGAGAGATATAATATAATCTTGGTGGTAACCTTAAAATCTGTAGTATATTCATATGATGATTTTTTTTTATTGAACATGATCGATTTATGTCCATGGGATTCAGTCCCAAGACCTCTAGATAAACAATTTAAGACAAACCATTGTTCCATTGGGGACACAATATAATCATGTATTGAATACATTACATAAAGGGACAGAAGAAATATGTACATAGTGCATACACAACCATTTTGCAGCCATAAATTACGACTCAAATTTAGCAGTATCAACATTTCAAATGCAAAATAGCATCTCCTTATGTATTGTTACGATACTCACAATATGCAAACGTTATATTTAGACTGAACCTACCACATTATCGACCAGCTAAGGTACTAGACTTGTTAAAATCAAGTCTAGCATATATAAGCAAGATAGTTCAGATCTGACTTCTAGGTTTCCATTTAAGAAACCAAACAAATTATAAACGCGAGTAACAAAGTCCTGAAGATAAGCTCATTACTCATATACCGAATATATTCCT
This sequence comes from Allium cepa, assembly GCA_030765085.1. Lineage (NCBI taxonomy): Eukaryota > Viridiplantae > Streptophyta > Magnoliopsida > Asparagales > Amaryllidaceae > Allium > Allium cepa. The sequence goes on from CM060934.1 coordinate 214,550,323, forward strand.
CATAAGTGTTAAAAACAAGACCTTATTCACTACAAAACATTAAAATACCAACACATGCTAAATTACTTATCAAATAAACTATAAAATCAGATAAATATTTAGCGCCAGGCATAATTATAACTGTTTACTGTACTAGTCATCATCATTAAAATTATGTTAGTTAAACGAACAAGCATGTTTTATCACATACCTCAAATGAAAGCGAAGATCAAGATCATGCAAGTGTGAAAACACCTGCTCACGAAAAGAGAAAAAAAAACCTTTAAATTTTTATGTTCACCTACCAAATAATTATTAATTTGACTCCAAAATTATGATTTACTAATTGCTTGGATGTAAACAAAATAAAAATAGATGGGTCTTAACTGAAGCCGATTTTTTTGTCCTCTCCTCCAGCAAACCTCTCTATCTCACACCCACTTCTTTTGACGATCCAGCAAACCCCAAGAAATCAGTATTTTATGTGATCTGAAACATAGATTGGAGAATAATGAAGCAGCAGTTTATATTGAAAAACAATTGGTTTCCCTGTTTAATCATTCATCCACCGGAGAAAACTCACCGAAGCCGAAGATGCGAGGCGGAGCTACGAGCTGACTCAGGTGAGTGGTGTTGAACCAAGGCCGGACCGGAGCTGACTCAAGTGAGTGGTTTCGAACCAAGGCCGGACTGGAGCCGAAGCTATGAGGCGGAGCTGCGAGGTGAGTGGTTTCGAACGAAAGCCGGAGCCGAAGCTGCGAGACGGAGCGACGTCGGAGTGATGGGTTGTTTCGATTTAGGGCTACTGCGATTTAGGGTTTTATATTTCTTTTATTAGCGGCGGCTGTAAGAATTGAGATGATGTAATTGACGAGAATGAACTGAGTAATTGACGTTTGAAGAGTTGAAGTGAATACACTTAGGGTTTGTTTGTTGGGCTTGGGCCGTTGGCCTTTAATTTCCAAATAAATTTTAACCATACGTTAGGGTAATCTTTAAATAATAAATCAACAATAAATTAATAACAACAACTTTTATTATAACTAATTTCGGATCGGACGGATGTTTTCGCATACGGATATACTCATATCCGTATCCGCATCCGAAATCTCTTTCGGATATCGAATATCCGCATCCGCTTTTCGGATATTGTATAATATTTGTATTTTCGGATACGGACTCGGACGGATTTCGGATTTTTCGGGTATCCATTGACAGGCCTAGTGGCGACCCACCTTCTTGACCCTCAGAAATCGACATTAATACATACTCGGTATTCACGTGCCGTAAATCCAAGTACCGAAAAGGCAGATTATCATGGGATGGAGAAATAAAGATAGAAAATAAGACAATAATATAATCTAATATCGTATTCAATACATAATTATACATATGAATAGTACATGCAATTACTTCAAACTGTTTCATCAGAGATACGACAAGTACCAACCCAGCTAAAATAGTGACAACGATATATCCTTACAGTGCTGGTAGATACTAATACAGACACGGCGGAAAGTGATAGACGACTTCAACAAAAGACCCAAAATGCTCCATGCTCCATTCCAAAATGCTCCAAGCTTACTAACTAGTTGGCCATCCGAGAAAATTAGGGCACCCAGAGTTTAAGCGATAAGGAAAATAAAATTCAAGTCATTCATGGGACTGGTATGAGAAACTCGAAATATGCATTTTGAAAACTAAAGGGTACCCCATAAGACCACGTCGCACATAAACACCGAACGAATTTTTACCTTATGATAACTAAAACATTGCTACATAAAATTCATTTGATGTTATTTTTAATGACATTCTTTTGAAAGCAATTGCAAGTAAACTTATGGATCTTAGCCGAAATTGTTACATTATGAAATTCCAGCATACTAGTTATAATCAAGTCTAATGGCATGTATTGGAGAATGGATTCCATACAATGGCACGTAAGGAACTACCTTTCATACAGTACACCTCTAGAGCGATATACCGAGGATCGACATCTTCAAAACCTCTGCTTCTGGCAAGACCAACCTACCCACAGACCTGCATGGGGGTGGATAGGACCGAATATGACATCACCCCGGTCGTAACCGACCTATCCGGAATCCCGAAACAACATAACCAACATACCCGACATACAGAGAGTAATCTAGAAGGATGATGACCGTATCCTTATGGGTACGACCCACATAGCCTCACGAGATGCCTTGTTTAAGCCATTTTCGAGTGATGAGGCCAGAGGTAATGATTACCTTTCATATAGACATTCCGCTTTGAATATTACATTGTCATTCCTTAATCACACAACTATTTTCTACAAACGTATAACTCATGGGCTCGAATGTGTCAGGAAAGGGTGTTAAGCTAAAAGAAGTTGTCTCTCTGCCACCAATTAGATGATACATTCATAGAGATCAATCAATGTAATTATAAATGCAACATCAAACATTCATCCATACAAGTTGTTCATGAATAGGACAAACCGAAGATGCTCTCCTGCTACATCCTATCGAGGATTACCCCTAGGATTAGTAGCGAGAAGTCCTTGCAACATGAAGAGTTTCAAAAATGAAGGGAAAGGAGAGTAGAAAAATATCTAAGATATTTTATACATTATCATCGTTATCCATCACCTCCACATTCATCATCTCTATCATCCATAAGGCCAAATTGACCCTTCACTCCATGTGCTTTCATGATGCATGTACTTGTGTGTAAGAAGGTTGACTTTGTGGTTGCTTAAAAGGTAAGAATATAGATAATATCTTAGATATTCTTGAATATATATATATATATATATATATATATATATATATACAAATATATGTACATGTACATATGTGTGTTCATGTGTATGCGGATGTTTTCATGTATGCATGCATGTATATGTGCATATATAATCCACAACGTTGCACAACTTATTCACGTTGAATTGATATGAATTTCGACTTCGATTTCCGGTCATATTTTTACTTTTTAGTTAATATACACATATTTGTAAACAAAGTTTAAAAATAGTATTTCTATCATTATATACTAAATTAAAGAGCTTGCTTAATAATTAAAATAATTATTAAATCATCTAAACTAAATTTAAATTGAAAAATCTATTATTTGGAAATAATGACATCATTAATGATGTCATAAATACATTTAATTTTCCATAAATAAATAAATTATTTTATTTCATACTTGCATTCATATACACAAATGAGTGTATGTATCCAGCTTGGCGTGTGATGTCAGATAGCCCAAGAGTTATTTATCGATAAAACGATTTTCGGTCGTTTTACCGCTTTTTTACTCAAGTGTATATTTTTCTTTTATATATATTTATTCAAAATAAGATTATTGATATTGTTTATTATTTAAAACCTCATTTATGTTTTTTTTTTAAATATTTCGAAATTTTTATGAAGTGATGAATTTACGGGTCGTTACAAACGGTATATTGCGCGAATGAATGTTTGATGAATTTATTATTTTGTATCTGTTTTACTGTTAAAACTTTGTTTGCTGTCTAATTCAAATTTTCCATATATGATTCTTAGTTCAGTGTTTCCAATTATGTTTGAAGATCAAAAAACGACGAGTTACATATGTTAGTTTGTTCTTCCATCTCCAATATATTATAAATGTATAATATCTTCAATTTTTATGAACATACAGGGGATTGTACTCATTTCCAACTAATTCAAATTACTTCCACTCTAATTGTATATTCCTTTTACTTACTAGGAAATTTTGTTTCAATCCACAATTTTTTTAAGCTAATTCATAATAATTTTCCTTTTTACTTAACTTTTACAAGTTATTAAATATAATCAACATATTTGTTCCTCTCCTTTTTGGTTTCCAAAACCTTTTAAAGTTTCTGTGCTACAAATCATTTTATGTCCATAATTCTTAAATTTTTGTCCTATAATTTACATTATTACTGCTAGCGTCAAAAATTGCATCAAACACCCAAATTATATGAAAGTGTCAAAAATCCAATAACCAATTCAAATCAGAGTGAAGTAGAGAATAAAATATGAAGAACAAAAGGTTAAAACAGTAGGAAATGAACACAAAAGGCTTTATAATGGTCCAGCTGACTCCGGCCTACGTCCACTTCAAAGATTTTCCTTTTATTTATACTGTTGATTATAGTTACAATGATTTGAATCCGAGTAATAAAATGGCAAAGTGTAGCAAAGAGAGAAAAAGATCACTTTCCCCAAGCCAATGATCATGTATTTATAGGATAAGGCGGCAAAATATCTAGTTGAAAATCCGCATGCATAAGCCCAACCCCATGCCGACCCACCTCCAGAAATCGCGACCCCAAACAACAAAGTGTTTGGGATCGGTGTCGATCCCTATAAGGGCTTCGGTGTTGATCCCTAGACTTGAGGCATGGTCCCCTACGATCCGTTGTGAGGGTCCCTCATTACGTCCACTTTGTGCTTCTATAATTTGTTTCCATTGTTGCCTTGGTGTTTTCTGAAGTAATCATTCGACCTTTGATGAGTTGATCTGCTGAGTTGGGTGTTTATATCCACAGTGAACAGATCTAATTCCCTGCCGGGGGAATGTAATCCGATCAAATTCCTTGCCTAAGGGAAGTGCCAATCTATACTTAACTAATTCTGAGATGTTATTCATCTGAATCCACTTGATTATCATCCATAATCTTGCTTATAACCACTGCAACAAAAATAAGTTTTTACCGTTTTTGTTCTCATTGTTCAAATGTTGAAAGCTATAGAAAATGCATTCAGCAGTATTGTTTAGGGTTTAACGTTGGAAAAAACGTTTTGGTTTGCCACCTTAACGCACTTTTCATTTCCCTTGTAAGAGCATCTCTAACAGCTTTCAATTCAGCCTTTATATTTAGGGTAACAACAATTTTCCACTCCAACGATTTCTATTCAGCTGAATATTAAGCGTAATATCTAATGGCTAATTCAGAATTTTGAATTGGATATGGGTGCTGATTTAATCAGCGCCCATAGCCCAACGGTCATTTCACAACAGCTCCCCTCTCCAACGGCTATATTCCAAAGGTAATTTTCCGCTTTCTATATAAATTCACTCTCTTAACCCATCCTTTCTACAAAAATATCTTCATTCATTTCTTCTACAAATTGCATTATCTGAAAATGACTTAGTCTTTTGAAGACTTCACGCATCCTTCTCGGTCCCAAAACTACTACTTCGACGATAGCCAGCAACAACCGAGCACTCCTTCCATACAACATTCATCCAATCCATGGACAAGCGATGATGACTATGACTTATGCAACATTTACTGTCACTGTACGAACGACACGATTAGAGGCAACGATTAGAGCAACGATAAGTTCTGGAAGAAAATAATACATACCTTCAACCTTAAGCATCCCGAAAATACTCGTTCTTTGTTTGCGATTCAAGATCGACTCGGCAAAATCAATCGACAAACTCAGTTTTATGAATCACAAATTTATAAAATAAAAAAAGCAAACCCTAATGAAATGGACGGTGAAGGGCACTTGGTATGTCTCTTGTTATTACCAGTTTTTTACAATGTAAATATGCTTAGCAGTTTTATTTTTATTTTGGATTTACAGAAAAAACAACGAATGAGAAATTCATAAAGCTTTTTTCAAGGAAAAACGGAGCTAAAAAAGCGCATTATTACCAATTTTCTAACTGCTATGAGTTGCTGACAAGCACACCTAAGTGAAACTCCGATAATGCTAAGAGCCTTCGAGACATTCAAGCGAAGGGGAAGGGGAAGAACAAAGCATCGAAATCTTCATACTCGTCAAGCCCATGAGATTCATCTTATAGAGAAAGTCAATTTCAGGGAGAAAATGAGTTAGATGCTCTCAACTAGAGACCGGATGAAAGTTATAGACCAATTGAGGAAAAAGCAGCAAAGAGAAAAAATAAAGTTGATGCCACGGTGGACGCTAAAGTGAACGCCGCTCTTGAAATTTACAAAAGAAGACATCAATAAAGAAGCAGGCAAGTGCAAGAGAAGATCGATGTGATGCGCAAGTCTGCAGAAATTGAGCAACAAAAGCTTGACATAGAATGGAGAAGAGAAGAATATATGATCATGGATAAAGATCTGACTAGGATAGATGACATGCAAAAGCAATATTGGATGGAGCGCAAACGACAAATAATTATTTCCAAATTCCCTCAAAGTAGTTTGTTTTAGTCTTAAAATTGTTTAAGTTGTACTACTTTAGGTGTAATGTTTCGTTTATTTAAATCTGGTGTACTATGTTATAAATTATTGTTGTACCATTCTTATTTCCATATGGACAAATTCAATAACCAAACAGAATAACATGTTGAAGGCAATGACATACATAGTAATAAGACAACTTAAATACCATTACAACGCAAACCGTACATACATGACAGATCTAATGCAATATTGATCTAACAATCACAAAAGAAATTCCAAATGTGATTCATAAGATCCTTTTGGAGTCGGTTGTGAAGTTGTGCGTCGTGGTATGAAAGTTGTTGTTCCACGTAAATGTTGAATGCTTTTTCTGTTATAAGAACGTCATCTCGGAATACTTCTGGCATTTGCCCTGCACCATCATATTCGTAGTCACGTTGTTGTTCGTCCATATCCCTTTTATCTTCAATAATCATATTATGCATAATAATACATGCAAACATGATTCTGGACATTTTTTCCCGAGACCAAAGTCTACATGGATTGCTAATCATAGCAAATCTGAATCGTATGACGCCAAAAGCACTTTCTACATCTTTTCTTGTCCCTCTTGCATTGTAGCAAACTTTGCTTGCTTTGTTATTATTGGGTCTGGACATGTTTTTTCAATTGTGCTCCATTTTGGATAAATTCCATCACCAAGATAATATTCATGCTCATAAGTGTGTTGCCCAAGAGTGAACGACACTTGAGTTACTCGACCCAGTGTCAAATCATTAAACAAGTGTGACCTCTCAATAACATTTAGATCATTGTTAGATCCAGGTATTCTAAAGAAAGCATGCCATATCCATAAATCATATGAAGCAAAGACTTCTAAAATAATAGTTGGTTTTCTTTCTTCACCATTGTAAGCTCCTCGGTATACTTTGGGGCAGTTCTTCCATTCCTAATGCATACAATCCAGACTTCCAAGCATTCCAGGCCGTCCTTTGCTCTCGGGCATTTCTCGAATTCGCACCACATCATCCTCATTTAGCGATCTAAGTTACTCAGTGCCGAAAATGTCCACCACAGATTGACAGAATTTGTCAAAAGTTTCTAACGCCGTCGTCTATGCGATTCGATATGCGTCATCCAATGCATCTGTGAGGGTGGCATAGGCTAACATCCTCAGTGCAACAGTCATTTTTTGTTCACTGCTAAGCCCTTGTGTTTTTGAAGCATTCGGTTTTTTAATAAATCATTTATCATTGTTTTGAATACTTGTTAAAAAAAATTAAAAACAGATCTCTTCTCATTTTGTATCTTCTCCTGAACATACCGGGTCCATAAGTGCAATTTGGGTTGAAGTAGTCTTGCATCAGAGTTTTGTGGAAGACAAATTGATTACGGTTTACATATTTATAACCCACGACTAACCCACCGTGTTTTCGGGACGTGCAACCATAAGCTTCACGACATATGTTTGCTATTTCTTGCAATTCTTCGGCTTCTTCTTGGAGTATCTCTTCTTCATACGAAAGAGGCTTATATGAAGATAAATGCATGCACAAATGAATACAAAGGAAAGAAGCGGGAAATAATTCAAGTCCAAGATCATGGGGGACCACACCCACTTGCCTTGATTTTCAATTAGGAGCTAAGCACATGCTAAAAGGTCATTAGAGTTTCATGTAAATTTAAGTGGGGGATTAGTGGATGTTAATGATTACTTGGTGGCCACACTACCTCAAAGGTATTTTGGGCATTTCCCAAAAAATGGAATTAGGGTTTTATGCATGTATAAATAACCCTCTTATGTACATGAACATATCTTCAACCTTTCATATTACTTAAAAAATTAGAGTGCAGAATTTGTAAGCAATGTTTCATGAAATAAAAATGGCTTCTTAGCCTCTTTTTCTTCTCTTATTTACATGCTTTTATTTATGTTTTTTCCTTTTCTTTGTCAGTAGATTAGTTTTACATTCATGCAAATAGTGTAGCTTAATTCCTTTTGTTGTAAGTAGTTTAATTACATTCTCTTCTTTGCTTATTTTCTATTTTCTTCTCTTTTTAATGTTGAAATTTACTTGTGTTGCTTCAATGCCACAAATGGGTAGCTAAACCCCTCAACTTAGGGGTAATGAAGCTCTCAAGTATTATGTAAATTCAACAATTCTATGATTTATGATCTCTTGTATTTGTGCTTTATGGAAGTAGATATTGATGTAAGTTTATACAAGTGGGTTTGATAGCTTATGTTGCATTCGCAAATGAGCTATTTTTATTCAATATAAACATAAGTTACATCATGATTTGCTAATTTATTTTTGATTTTGAAATGAATATGAAAACAAAATTTGATGATCTTACTAATCACAATAGTAAATAGGTTATACTTAAAAATAGTTTTTGCTTTGCTTCATTTTCATGAAAATTAACAAGTGGCTTATTTGTTGTATTATAGTTTGATGGTTTTCTTTATGTTAATTAATGACATAAATAAACCATACTTATGATAAATACAATAATATGTTCATTTAATATCAAAACTTGAGATCATAGATTATTTGTCTGATTGATTTACAAAAATATGAGAGTGGATTGGCCCTTAAGTTGTTATCTAATTTCATAGTTTTTATTTTTATTTTTATTTTAGTTGTAGCTTCTCTTTGTTCACAAATAATTGAAAACAAGTTTCTCTCATTTTGGTCTAATTTGATTGAATAGCAAGTTTAAAATCTAAAAAATTCCCTGTGGATCGACCCGTACTCGCCGTGTAATTCAATAGTACGCCGTGCGCTTACAGTTATTTTAATTTGAATTTTTCGACTATTTTCTAAACCGATAGAAAATTAGTCGATTAACAAGTTTTTGGCGCCATTTCCGGGAAATCATTTTGCTTTTGATTTTCTATTCTTCGGATTAGTTTTGTTTTGTGTGTTTATTTTGTGTGTTTTTGCATTTAAAAAAAGTTGTGTTTGTTGTTTGATTTTTGCTTGCATTTTCATTTGTGTGTTTGTGGTTGTTCTAGTTTTCATTTGCATTTGCTCTTTTCTATTAAAAAAATTACTGTGTGTTTGTTTAGTTTTTGTGTGCATTTGTTTGTGTTCTTATTTGTTTTTCATTTTCATTTGCATTTCCAAATCAAAAAAAAGGCGCATTTTCAATTTCAAATTGCATTGCATTCACTATTCACTGTGTTACATCCTTGCTGTTCACTGTGTTTGCATACATCTATGCTACAATACATTTGTATTACATTAGTGTTACTCCTTCCCACTCTCACATCATCTACAAACCCCTCTCTGTCAACAAGATTCATTACAAACTGCATTTACCCTTGCCACAAACCACTATTACATTGCAAAACTCCAAACAAGACCACTTCTTCCCATAGACCAGTTGCTACAATTCCCCGACCAAAAGATTACAGTGCCTTCATCAACTCCATCTCTTTTACCATCATCAATCTGCTACCATACCCACTACATCCCAAACCATATAAGTCCATCAATACTTTACCAACCACATAACACCTCCGCGACTTCAAACCACAAAGCAAACTCTTCAACCACCATAGTCATCAACTGTCCTCAATCCATTGTCTCGTCATTACATTCACCGCCAAACAAACATTCTCCAACAATATAACTGCACCTGAACTACTTCAACTGCTGCCACATAAACTTGACAACCAGCGATATCACTGTTGTACATCAACCATTGTCCCCCACTTTACTGCCATTCAACTTCCATCCTGCCACACCTTCTAACTTCTAACCAACTACTGCTGCTCGACTGATCACCACTCCCTCTACCGAGCAATCAAACTTCTACCGTCATCAGCTGTTCAGCGCAGCAGCACTTCAATACAAAGAACCACAACCTGCCCTTCATCACTGCCAAGAAATTCAAACGGGAATCTCCTTCTCCACTTCCTTCAACAATTGACATTCACAACTCCTCAATTCAGCAACCAATTCCACTAATTCTTTCCATCACCCCTCAGCCTTACACCCACAACCCGCTGCAAAGCCAACCAACTTCAAATCGCCAATCCTCCAATCACCATCGCAAGTGAACTTTGCGACCACCTCTGCAATCTTGCCTCTCCACAAAGACACCCAGAGCCACCGACTACCCATCTGAACCGCCACCAACCTCCAGCTTACGAACAAGCCTCAACAACCACCGAACCTCGGCACCTCCACAACCTTGAACCATAACCAAATCGCCATCCCAATACAATCAATTCGACTTCGCCAATCCACCATCGTGCCCAAACCCTCAATCGCCTACAACTCCATCAATTCAACCAATCACGACTTCTCGAGTCGAAACTCTCCCAAAGACCACAAAAAATTGCCTTAAACAACCCGGGCCTAGAAATCGAACTAAGTCCATAAAAAAGGAAAAAATTATGATTTGCGAATTTGAATTGAACTTCGGTGCTCAGTTGTGTTTGGTCCGGTAGTTGACTGAGAAAACGGTTTTGTTTTGAGTTGTTTTTCGAGCGGGCCAGGTTTTGGGCTTGAATAGTTTTTTTTGTGTGTGTTTGTTTCTTTTTTTTAAGTGTTTTTTTTAGTTTGTTAAAAAAAGAGTATTATCCAAATTGCTTTAGTTTCAAATTTTTGTTAATTTCTCTTCACAAAAAAAGAGCTATTATACATACCTTGTTCATTTGATTGTTTATTTTGTTTTGTTTCTGATTTGTTTTAGTCAAAAATAAAACAAGATTAACGTTGTTTAATTTTCATTCTTCAATTGTTTTCACTTGTATTAGTTTTAATTGTTTTAGTTTTCATTTATTTTATTTTCAATTGTTTTGTTTTTCATCTTTGATAAACATATAAAAAAATTGTGTGTATATATATATATATATATATATATATATATATATATATATTAGTTTTATTTTCAGGTTGCCAAAGCAGAATATCAAACAGAAGAAGTGTTTGCCAAAAATAATTACTTGCTTTCTTGTTAAAAAAAATTCCGCTTAAAAATAAATTACTAATAATCTGCACGCTCTGGTATTGTGCCATTTTCCCTTGTTTTTTATTTGAATTGCATTGTTGGTTTCTTGCATTTGCATATATATATATATATATATATATATAATTTCAAAATTCAAAATCAAAAACAAATTTCATTTGTAGTTGCATTGTAAATTCACGTTTAATTTTTGCTTTGCATTCATCTCATCTTATTTTCTTTTTCTAAGGGCAATAATCCAATTCACATAAGGTGAGGGATTTCATCACCCTTTCCTTAGCCCACAAATGCATTTCATCATAGAATTTGACTAATAATAACCGTTAGACATTGGACCTAAGGGTGTCACGAGTTCATCTAGGGCTTAATTGTATTTTCACAATTGTTTTCTGTGAACAATTTTATTTCTTGGTGTCTAGGCTATGGCAGAGTAATAACCATTTATAAACATTACGGTGATTCGTAAATATTGTAGTGGTGTTTCTCTGAAGGTACTTAAACCTTCGGCTGCATTACTACGGTGATTCATGATGTACCGATAACCCTTGCACATTACCTGGCCGAGAAATATTTTTGTTGATTTAAGACAAAGTGCGATTATACAATTTTAGGTTAGGAGCTACTAAGGATAGAAAACTGTAATTAAGTCCTTTGCATTCATTTAGTTGCATTAGTTCATGCATATTTAAAAAAACAAAAAAAATCCAAAATAAAAAAAATTGTAAATTTTACTTAACTTAGTTTTTAATCCAAAAAATCCGTTTTCTTTTCCTTTGAAAATTTTCAATCAAAAACCCAAAAAATATATAATCTTTTCAAAAACAAAAAAAAATTAAAATTCAAAAATAAAAACCAAATTTCCATTTTCTAAAAAAAAATTGAAAAAAATCCTTTTGGTAAATATTTGAAAATTAAAAAAAAATACAAAAAAAAACATATAAAAAAAATTTGAAAAGCCAAAAACAAAAATCAAACTTCTCTTTTCAAAATAAATTTCACCTGGTAAATAGTTTTCTTCCTTTAAAACAAAAAGAGAAAAATAATAATTTTTCACTTCGTTTTTCAAATCTTCTTTCATTCTCTAAACTCGATTCTAACTTCTTCCTTTTCTCGACTTTCGCTTGCGCATGAGTACTTGGACTCGTAACACAACAAAAATCGTTGGACTCGTGACTCGACAACTAATCGTTTAACTCGAACTGACGATCCTTTCAAAATGGCGAATGAAAACGCCCATCTAACTCTTATAGATAGAAACTTTCCCGATAGAGTTTCTATTCCATCTTGCATCACGTTACCCGCCCCTACGGGTAACCATTTCGAAATTCACTCGAACCATATTGCCGCATTTCCGAAATTTGGCAATTTCGAGCACGATGACCCATACATTTTCTTGACTAAATTCGAACAAGTTTGTGCAGCCATTGAACTCCAACAACTTTCTGATGTCGGAATCAAACTCCGATTAATCCCATTCACTCTTATGTATTACGCTGAAAAATGGTTGTACAGCTTACCATCGAACTCGATTAAAACGTGGGAAGAATTCGTAAAAGCTTTCTTAAAAAAGTTCTACCCCTTGAAAAAAACGAGTAGAATCCAAAACAAAATTGTTAATTTTCATCAATTCAATGGAGAACTATTTGGAAAATATTTTGAAAGATTCAAAAGCTTTTGGTAAAATGTCCACACCATAACTTTGAAAAATGGATGATTTGCCAAATCTTATATGATGGACTTGAAATAGCTCACGAACCATGCTCAAATCAATGTGCTAAGGCAATTTTCTTGCCTAATATCATGACGATGCTTGGCAATTTCTTGAAAACCTCATTGAAAAATCGTCCCAATGGGAACGTTCGAACAAAAAACCAGTTTACTCTTGATCAAGTGCGCACTCGATAAGAACTTCTTTGGCTTTGGAAGCTAAGATAGATGCAATTATTAAAAAATTCGATAATGTTTTCTCATTGAATCAAATTAATCAAGATTCCCAACCAATGTATTATAAATCAAATGAATCAAGCGATCGTAATCATATAGCCGATCAATGTCCTAATTCTGTCGAACAAATCAATGCTTTCAATAAAGCCAAAAACGACCCATTTTCTCCAACGTACAACCCTGGTTGGAGAAATCATCTGAATTTTGCATGGAACCAAACAATCCCAACACGAATACAATTCGTCTCAATTTTCAAGCATTCTCGAATAATTCTTCGAATGCTCCCTTTCAACCCAACAATTTTCAACCAAACTTTGTGGGTCCGTCTCATAATCAATCACAACAATCAAATTTTCAACCAAATTCTGCTCATCCTCTCCAAGACAATAAATATTTAAGTTCACTTGAAAAAACTTTTGAAATGTTGGCTAAAGCAACTACTCAAAGTCTTCAATCAAATAGCAATTTGCAAAATTTATTGACCTCATATATGCAAAATACAAACCAATCAATTGCAAAACTCGAAATGCAAATGAATCAATTAGCCACGTCTTTAAGTGAACGCAAACGAGAAACATTCCCAAGTCAGCCCCTTTCAAATCCCAGAAATCAAAACGCAAATTCAAATCAAGCGCATGTTGTTCAAGCTAGCAACGTCACCCAATTGATATCAGAACTTTATGTTCTGGTAAACAAATCGATAATCAAGTCATTAATCCAAACGATTTACTGGAAACCTCTCTCGACACTTTTAAAGCAACGAACGATTCTGAACAAAATATGGAGCCAAACGTTGAATCGAATGCCAATCAAAATTCCTCTTCTACTCCAGTAGACCCGCCTACCAAGTATTGTGTTCCATTTCCACATCATCTTCGACCAAAGGAACACTCAGACCAAATGGAAAAGATGTTGGAAATTTTTAAACAAGTCAAAGTTAACATACCCCTTCTTGACATCGTTTAACAAGTCCCCACTTACGTGAAATTTCTTAAGGACTTGTGTACCTAAAAGCGACACACTTAAGTGCCCAAAAAAGTCTTCTTAGCCGCCAGTTTGAGCGAAGTCTTGTCCCAATCCATGCCCGTCAAATACAAAGATCATGGCTACCCTATAATTTCATGTACAATTGGAGACAATGCAAGTAACAAATGCTTGATAGATTTAGGTGCGAGTGTCAATTTGATTTCATACTCCATTTATGTATAATTAGGCTTAGGTAAGCTCAAACCCATAAAAGGCACGCTTCAATTTGCCAATCGCTCGATTAAGAAGCCCGTGGGAGAAATCGAGGACATGCTCATTCAAGTAGGACAATTCACATTCCCCGTTGATTTTATCATTCTTGAAACACAACCCATGACAAATCCCGCGAGTCAAATTCCATTGATTTTAGGCCGACCATTCTGAGCCACCTCAAATGCCTTAATAAATTATCGTAAAGGATCGATGAAAATCTCTTTTGGAAACATGACTTTGGACCTCAACATTTTCGATCTTGAATGTAAACCAAATGAACCTTGTGACCAAACGTTGGAAGTTAGTGCCATTCACGAAAACTTTGAAAATGAGACACTTGATCTTAACGACGGACGTGAGGTCGAGTACAAAAAATTGTTTCACGAAATTCCCAACGAGATTGAATACATTCTTCCCTTTGAATCGCTTCTAGTTGAGTCCGAATCTCAACCTAATTCTTCGATCGAGAAACTCCCTAAGTTTGACCTCAAACCACTTCCCGATCACCTTATGTACGCATACTTAGGTGAAAATGAAACTTGTCCTATCATCATTTCTAACAATCTTTCTCTTGACCAAGAAGCTTCTCTTCTCTCCATTCCTTTGAAAAACAGAGAAGCAATTGGGTGGTCCATTACCGATATTAAGGGAATTAACCACGCTATTGTCCAACATCGCATTCACTTGATTGACGAAGCCAAACCCACTCGCGATGCACAATGGAGGCTTAACCCAAAAATGAAAGATGCAGTTCGTGACGAAATTCTTAAGCTCCTCGATAACGGTATCATATATGTCAACTCTGATAGCCCATGGGTTAGCCCAGTTCATGTCGTGCCTAAAAAGTTCGGACTTACCGTTATATAAAATGACGCTAGCGAACTTATTCCAACTCGTACTCAAACTGATTGGCGTGTTTGCATTGACTATCAAAAACTAAATGCCGCAACACGTAAGGATCACTTCCCTCTTCCATTTATGGACCAAATGCTCGAACCTTTAGCCGACCATGAATTCTACTACTTCCTTGATGGTTATTCCGACTATAACCAAATTCCCATCGCTCCAGAAGATCAAGAGAAAACAACTTTCATGTGTCCATTTAGAACCTTTGCTTATTGACGTATGCCATTCGGAATTTGTAACGCTCCTGCGACTTTCCAACGGTGCATGGTGGGCATCTTTTTTGACGTGATTGAGCGCTTTCTAGAAGTTTTTATGGACGATTTTTCTATCTTTGGTGATTCTTTTTCCCAGTGTTTACATCTCCTCGAGTTGGTTTTGAATCGATGTAAAGAAAAACATTTGACTTTAAATTGGGGAAAATGCCACTTTATGGTCAAACAAGGCATAGTCCTTGGACAAATCATCTCAAATAAAAGGCATTGAGGTAGACAAAGAGAGAATCGATGTCATTGCAAATCTACCCATTTCCAAATCTGTTAAGGACATTCGATCATTTCTAGGACACGCTGGCTTGTATCGACACTTTGTGAAAGACTTTAACAAGATCGCTCGTCCTTTGACGACTCTCCTCAGTAAAGACGTTTCTTTCGATTTTAACTCCAAGTGTGTCTCTTCTTTTGAACATCTCAGAAACGAACTCATTTCTACTCCAATCATTTGCGCACCCAATTGGGATCTCCCATTTGAAATAATGTGCGACGCTTCTAATTTTGCGGTTGGTGCTATCTTAGGACAATGCATCAACAAGATCCTTTACGTTATCTACTACGCCAGCATGACTCTGAACAACGCTCAACTCAACTACACAACAACTGAAAAAGAGATTCTAGCTGTCTTTTTTGCGCTCGAAAAGTTTCGACCTTACTTGATAGGTTCACACATTACTGTGTACATAGACCATTCTACGCTTCGATATCTCTTTGCTAAAAAGGATGCTAAAACCCATTTTATTCGTTGGATCCTTTTACTTCAAGAATTTGACCTTACAATTAAAGACAAAAAAGGATCCGATAACATCATAGCCGATCACTTGTCTCGTCTTCCGAACGCACCATCTTCTTTGCCAATTAATGAAAACTTCCTCGATGAACAACTTCTTTCAATCTATATCGATCCATGGTACGCTGATATAGTGAACTACTTAGTCACTAAAGAAACTCCCACATTTTGGTCCAAACAAGACAAATGCAAATTCATGCCCCAAGTGAAGTGTTTCTATTTGGACGATCCATACTTGTTCAAATAATGTCCCGATCAAATCATCCGACGTTGCATTTCAGATAACGAGACAAGGAGTGTTCTCTCGTTTGCTACAATCAAGCGTGCGGTAGACATTTCCGTCCTCGAAAAACTGCGGAAAAGGTGTTTCGGTGTGGTTTCTATTAGCCTTCTCTTTTCGAAGATTCATTTGAATTTTATAAAACTTGCGATCGATGTCAAATGCTTAGACGAATTTCTCAACGAGATATGATGCCTCTAAACTCTATTCTTACGATCGAAATCTTTGATGTTTGGGGTATCGACTTTATGGGACCTTTTCCCAATTCTTTTGGAAACTTGTATATCATTCTCGCTATCGATTACGTCTCAAAATAGGTAGAAGTCGTTCCGTGCAAGACCAACGACCATTGAATTGTTGTGAAATTTCTCAAAGAAAACATCTTTTCGAGGTTCGACACACCTCGCACAGTAATCAGTGATAACAGAACCCATTTTTGCAACCGTTCTTTTGAAACGTTTATGAATAAATACTCGATAACCCACAAGTTATCCACTCCGTATCATCCTCAGACTTATGGGCAAGTTGAAGTTTCGAATTGTCAAATAAAACAAAACTTAGAGAAAACTATCAACAAAAATCAAAAAGATTGGTCTCATAAATTGGCCGATGTGCTTTGGGATTACCGTACTGCTTTTAAAACTAACCTTGGGATGTCCCCATTTTGTTTAGTTTACGATAAAGCTTGCCATTTACTCATTGAAATTGAACATAAAGCATTGTGGGCAATAAAGAACTTAAACTTTGATCTTGAAAAAGCTGGCAAAAATCGAAAACTACACCTCAACGAACTAGAAGAACTTAGGAACGCTGCATATGAAAATGAGAAAATTTACAAAGAAAGAACCAAAGTTTTTCATGACAAGTCAATCCTAAGGAAAACATTTTTGCCTAACCAGAAAGTTCTTTTATATGACCCGAGACTTCATTTATTCCTTGGGAAACTTAAATCAAGGTGGACCGGACCATTTGTGGTACGAACTATTTTTCCACCTGGTGCTGTAGAAATAGAAAACCCCAGAGATAGATCGATTTTCAAAGTCAACGATCATCGTTTAAAACCTTTCTTGGAGCTGCCAAGTAACCAAGAGGTGGAGCTGATGATCCTTCATGAGCCAAGCTATGTCTAGTAGGAATGTTAACCTTCTTTTGTAAATATGTAAATAGTTTTCCCCGTTACGCTCATTATATCATGCATTGACTGTAGGGACGCAGTCAAAATTAAGTGTGGGGCGGGGAGTCTCATTTTCATTTTTTTTAATTTTTCATGGTCATGGCATATTTGAATTTTCATTTAACTCAAAAAAAGAATTCGCAAAATTTCTAAATCTCGAAAACATTTTCTTTTTCTAGCATTTTGATTTATTTTTGAAGAAACACTATGAGATAAGTATAAGTTTTGGTTAATAAATTGAAATGTTTGAAAATTTATTTGTCTTAACAAAAATAAAAAATGAAGTTTGATTACAAATAACAATGGTTTAACTAGTATATAGGAAGGTTCATATGTGTGAATTATGAAATATATCCTAAATGAAAATCTTTTTTTTTTTAAATGGTTGATTTAAAGTAAAGGATATAACACCTTTATTGTCTTCTAAGTTAAGTGGTGCTAAGATGATTTTGCAAAACTCTCTCTTTCTAAAAAAAGAAAAAAAAAAGAAAAAACAAAACATTTGTATATATGTAAATATTTTCTATTAACAACTACAGTCGACAGGTGTACACACTTGTGTTACACTCGCCATGCTCTGTACCTTTCTCACGTAAGCCCGAAAGGCAGTACATGATCAGTATATCTGACCTCAGTTTATCTGAGCTAGGTGTATGTATATATAAATTATTTTATTAATAAGGCATATATTCAATAGGTGTTCACATTCGTGTGTTTACTCGCCACACTCTGCATTCCCCTCACATAAGCCCGAAAGGTAGTGTATGGGTAATATATCTGGACTCAGTTTACCTGAGTTAAGCATATGTAAATATTGTTAACATTAACAAAATTTTCAAATAAGAGAGAATAAGCAATTGAAATCTAAGCACCATTTTAACTTGTTTGATTTAATTTGTAATTGAAAAGAAATGAAAATACTACTTTAATAAACTTTGATAACCAACTAAGGATCCATTTCCTAATTACATTATGTTATCAACCAAAAAAACTGGCCAAACTATGGTCTATCTATTATGACAACTTGAGTTTTATTGGAAATTTTGACGAGTAAATGATATAAATTTTCAAGACAATGACCAAAACTTGTATTTAACTTATTTGTGTCTATTTAAAAGTAAATCTTTCATTTGTAAATACTTTCAAAAACTTGCATTCATTCCATTGTAAATAAATCTTGCACTTTGTAAATATTTTCACTTTGCATTTGGATTTTGTGGGTAGTATCCACTGAAACCCTCGCGAGACAATACTCGTCCTACTGGGGACACCCATAGGTTTAATGGCTTATTGCATACGCTCAATGCAATCGTGCTCCCTACGAAACAGAGTTATCTTAATTTTCCTTTATTCGAGGACGACTAAAAAGATAAGTGTGGGGGTATTTGATGTGCACGTAATGTGCATATATTTACATCCATATTTTATCTCTTTTTATTTAAATAAACATCATATATGGGCATTTGTATATGTTAAAACCAAAATTCAACTATTTTCAAACCATCATATTTTCATCTTCATTTAGGGGCAAAATGATCATTTCTGTGCATGTGTAAATTTGAGAATTTTTACTTGGACATTTTTGATGATTTTTATAGGAATTTGGATGCATATGGAAGAGGCTTATATGAAGATGCATGCATAAATGAATACAAAGGAAAGAAGGGGGAAATAATTCAAGTCCAAGATCATGGACGACCCCATCCACTTGCCTTGATTTTCAATTAGGAGCTAAGCACATGCTAAAAGATCATTAAAGCTTCATGCACATTTAAGTGGCGGATTAGTGGATGTTAATGATTACTTGGTGGCCACACTACCTCAAGGGTATTTTGGGCATTCCCAAAAAAATGAAATTAGGGTTTTATGCATGTATAAATAACCCTCTTATGTACATGAACATATCTTCTACCTTTCATATTACTTAGAAAATTAGAGTGAAAAATTTGTAAGCAATATTTCATGAAATAAAAATGGCTTCTTAGCCTCTTTTTCTTCTCTTATTTAAATGCTTTTATTTACTTTTCATGCGTTTATTTATGCTCTTTCCTTTTCTTGTTAGTAGATTAGTTTCATATTCATGCAAGTAGTGTAGCTTAATTTCTTTTGTTGTAAGTAGTTTAATTGCATTCTCTTCTTTGCTTATTTTCTATTTTCTTCTCTTTTTAATGCTGAAATTTACTTGTGTAGCTTCAGTGCCACAAATGAGTAGCTAAACCCCTCAACTTAGGGGTAATGAAGCTCTCAAGTTTTATGTGAATTCAACAATCCTATGATTTATGATCTCTTGTATTTGTGCTTCATGGAATTAGATATTGATGTAAGTTTATACAAGTGGGTTTGATAGCTTATGTTGCATTTGCAATTGAGCTATTCTTATTCAATATAAACACAAGTTACATCAGGATTTGCAAATCGATTTTTGATTTTGAAATGAATGTGAAAAAAATTTTGATGATTAATATTACTAATCACAATAGTAAATAGATTATACTTAAAAATATTTTTTATTTTGCTTCATTTTCATGAGAATTAACAAGTGGCTTATTTGCTGTATTATGTATGATGGTTTTCTTTATGTTAATTAATGACATAAATAAACCATACTTATGATAGGTACAACAATAAGTTCATTTAATATCAATACTTCAGATCATAGATTATTTGTTTGATTGATTTACAAAAATATGAGAGTGGATTGGCCTTTAAGTTGTTCTCTAATTTCATAGTTTTTAATCTTATTTTTATTTTAGTTTTAGCATCTTATTAATCGACTAAATTTCTATCGGTTTAGAAAATAGTCGAGAAATTTCAAAATAAATTTAACGCAAGGGCACGCTGTACACTTGTAGTACGTGGCGAATACGGGTCGATCCGTAGGGAATTGATGATTTTAAAAATGCTATTAAATCAAATTATACCAATTTGGAATGAGAGTTAAGCTATAGAAAATTAGCTAACTAACTAAAAGAAAAGAGATGCAAATATAAAAGTTAAATGACAATTTAGAGAATAAATCCACTCTCTAGATCACATAGTTCAACACATGAAATCACGATCTCTCTTTTATGGTCATTAGTGCTTTAACTGTTTTACTTATCATAAGTATGACATATTTGTGCTATTATTAGCCCAACATAAGCCATCAAACTTTAACACACCCTTTAAACCACTTACTAACTTTCATAAAAGTTGACAATGAAAATGAAATCTATTTTAAGTATGGCCTATTAACTATTGATTAAAAATATATTCCATCAAATTTTAATTTCAAATCACTTTCTTTTGCCATAATCATATTTTAATGAAGAGGCAATTAGTGTTAGTGATTGTTAAGCATAACCTATTTAGTGTCAACAATATAGGCTATCAAATTCTAAGCAAAAACAACAATTAAAACCACTTCTATCATCATCATTAAGTACAAAAAGAGAACATGAATTAACAAAATGTTGAAGCTACATAATTAGAGAGCTTCATTAACTCTAAATTGAAGGGGTTTAGCCTCTCATATTAGTCATTTGATTAACAAATGTAGTTAGCAACATGAAAGCAAAATGATAGCAAAATGAAAGCTAATGGAAAAAAGAGCTAATTAATAAGAATTAAAACTAATCTACTTTGCATGAATATAAATCTACACTGCCAACATTAAAGTAATTAAACAAGAAAAGGAAAGAGCATGTATTAAATTGCAAACAAAAAGAATTTATATGAAAATAAAAATGGCTAAGTAGCCATGAAAATAAAATAAAAGAGAGCTATTTTAAACTAAGAACTAAGAAGAAGAGAGTGCCTCCATGAAGAGGGCTTAAAGAGGGTATAAGAGGTTGCATGAACATAATGGGGTGTTTATACAAGCATGAAAACCTAATCCATAATTTGAAGAATGACCAAACTACCCTTGAGAAAGTGTGGATGCCAAGTAATCATTAGCTTCTACTAATCATCATTTAAGTGTACATGAAGCCATAAACTCCATCAACCTCTAATTTGTATATTAAGGTAGGTGCGTAGGTGGGGTCCTCCATGATCTTCACTTTGAATTATTTCCATCTTCATTCATTTGTGTTCTTTTTGTGTCATGCATATCTTCTTCATGAAACCACTTGTAATTGAAATCAAATTCCTACAAAATAGTATGGAAATTTCCAATTAAATTTTCTCATGTTAACTTATGCACAAAAATGATTATTTTTCCCTTGGATGAAGATGAATATGCGACAATTTGGAATTAATATGGATTTTGGTTAAAACAAGTTAAAATACCCACTATGATCATTTATTCAAATTAATTAGAATAAATATGGTGGTAAAAATATGCACATTTATGTGCGCATCAAATACCTCCATGCTTATCTTTTTATTCGTCTTCGAATAAAGAAAAACTAAGATAAATCCGTTTTCATAGGGAGCATGATTGTATTGAGCGTATGCAACAAGCCGTTAAACCTTTGGGTTTCCCCCGTAGAACGAGTGTTGTCTCGTGTGGGTTTTCAGTGGATACTACCCACAAAATACGAATGCAGGATGAAAATATTTACAAAATGCAAGATTATTACAAAGAGATGAATGCAAGTTTTTGAAAATATTTACAAATGAAGAATTTACTTTTAAATCGACACAAATAAGTTAAATATAAGTTTCGGTCATTATCTTGAAATTTAAGCCATTTACTCGTCAAAGTTTCCAATAAAAGTCAAGTTATCAGTGCAAATAGACTATAGTTTAACTCGTTGTTTCGGTTGATTACGTAATGTAATTATGAAATGGATCCTTAGTTGATTATCAAAGTTTATCACAGTGGTATTTTCACTTCTATTCAATAACAAGTCAAATCAAACAAGTTAAAATAGTGCTTTGATTTCAATTGCTTACTCTCTCTATATATATTTTTTGAAATTTTTATTGATATTAACAATATTTACATATGCATAACTCAGATAAACTGAGGCCAGATATATTACCCATGCATTGCCTTGCGGACTGATGTGAGGGGAATATAAAGCGTGGCGAGTGAATACACAAGTGTGAACACTTATCGACTATAGGCGTTATGAGTAAAATAAATTTTATATACACACCTAAGTCGGATAAACTGAGGCCAGATATACCGATCGTGCACTGCCTTTCGGGCTCACGTGAGAAGGGTACAGAGCATAGGGAGTGAACACATGAGTGTGAACACATGACTCTAGGTGTTAAAAATATATACATATATACAATTTTTTTATTTAGTTTCTTTTTTACTTTTTTTTAAAGAGAGAGTTCGCAAAATCATCTTAGCACCCTTTAACTTGAAGACAAAAAACATGTTATATCCTTTACTTTAAATTCACCACTTTTTAAAACAAAGATTTTCAATTACGATGTATTTCATAATTAACACGTATGAATCTTCCTATATACTAGTTAAACCACTGTTATTTGTTATCAAACTTCATTTTTATTTTTGTAAAGACGAATAAGTTCTTAAAAATTTCAATTTTATAAACCAAAACTATATATTTATCCTATAATGTTTCTTTAAAAATAAATCAAAATGCTTAATTTTTTTTTTGAAAATTTATAATTTTTTTCGAGTTTAAAAATGAAAAATTAATCATGAAAAATCAAAAAGAAGATGAGTCTCCCCCCACACTTAAAAACATGAGCTTTATTTAAATGAAAATTAACGTTATTTGCACGAGATCAGAAAGTATATCTTCAAAAAGTAAATGAAACGGTCTTCCAAAGACCGATTCATTTGTCTCCTCAAGTATGCGAGACACGATTGAAGCTTGAAAAACCAAACCTTCAAAGATTTTAAAGTTGAATGTTGATTTGGAAAAACGAATGTCATTTTGTGGAAAATCGTACGAGTTGTTTTATTGTCAATGATTTTTGGGGTCGATAAAACAATTGGTTGAAGTTTAAGTTTATTTTCACCAAATTGAGATTCAAGCTCTTCATTGAATTTTTTTTCAAAATTATTGATTTCAAAATCAAAATGGCGATGTAACTCTTCCCCATCAGAATTGGATAACTCGTTTTCGGAAAGTCCAAAGAAATCATGTTTGTTAAATTCATCTTCCTTTGTTGGATTATCAACAACTTCATTTCTTATCTCGAGTTCAAAATCCAAAGTTGTTGTATTCAAATTTTCAAAATCGAGAAAAGGAAGATCGAATTTAAATTTGGTTCGACACCCTCAACAGAATTGAAATCCAATTCAATTACAAATTTTTCAACAACTTCATTAAGCTTGTCATTTTCTATTTCAAAAGTTGTTATTTGAAAATCGCCAAATTGGGTAAAAGATGGATTATCACTCAACTCATCACATGTTGGGATTTGGTTTTATTTTTTCACGTTTCATATATATTTCGAACAAAAAATTCATGTGATCATCGTAAATTTGTTTATTTATTCAACAAAATCCAACCTATAATTATTGACTTGAGAATTTTCGATTTTAAATTATTGAGAACAAAGATTTTCAATGTAACATGGTTAAGATTATTCCCACTGCCAAATTCATTTGAAAAGTTGTTTCCATTTTCATTTTGAGTTTGAAATTAGTTTTGGAGTTCGAAATTGAATTGGCATGGGGTATAATCGAAATCGTTTGAATTTTGAATTGAATTCTAATTTTGAAATCCTTGACTCGAGCTACTACACAAATATGAATTACACAAATCATTTATACTCTGATTTTGTTGTGTAGAGAGTTCAAGTAAAGATGAAATGCTATTTTCAAGAGTCGAAGGCTGGTCGACGTTTTGAAAATTTTGTTGTTCAAAATTCGAATTATTTAGTTGTCGTTAAAATATCCATACGAATTTGGAGTGAAATTATATGGATTATATTGATTTTCACAACTATCGTAAAATTAATATAAGTGGGGAAACTCGGACATTTTTAAGAATTTTTTTGTTTTTATTTTTTTTATAAAGGAAAAATTATTTACAAAAAGAATTTATTTTTCAAATGGAAATTTGATTTTTGTTTTGTTTTTGGATTTTTCAATTTTTTTTGTTTTTGAAAAGGTTTTATATTTTTTTTTGGATTTTTGAAATTTCAATGAAAATGGATTTAAAAATATCAAAGGAAAAAGGAAAAGGAATATTTACAATTTTTTTAGTTTTAGATTTTGAATTTTTTTTTGTTTTTAAAAAAAAAATATGCATGAGCTAATGCAACTAAATTAATTCAAAGGATAATTACAAATTATTTATCCTATGTTAACCCAAAATTGTATAATCATGCTTTGTCTTAAATCAACAAGATAGTTCTCAGCCAGGTAATGAACATAATTTATCGGTGCACCACGAATCATCGCAGCAATGCAGCCGAAGGTTTAAGTACTTTCAGAAGGACAACTACTATAAAATTTACGAATCCCTGTAATATTTATAAATGGTTATTACTTTGTCGTAGCCTAGACACCAAGAAATTAAATTGTTCAAGGAGGACAACTTGTGAATATGCAATTAAGTGTTATCGATGTCTAACCGTTATTATTAATCAAAATTCTATAATGAGATGCAAAGTAGAAAATTAAACGTGTATTAACAATACAACTACGAATGAATTTTTTTTGTTTTTGAAATTTTTTTGTAAATGCAAACTAACAACAATGCAAGGCAAATAAAAACAATAGATATAACAGGCTAGTAGTTTTTTTAGCAAGTAAAGTAAAGCAATTATTTTTGACAAGCCAAGCAAAGCAAGCGACTCTTCCAATCTGCTTTGACAACCTAAAAAGAAATTCAAAATAAAAACATACAGTTTGCAGGGTTTTTTTGAAAGAGAGGAACAAGTTAAAACAACACTAACTTGTTTGTTTTTTTTGTTTTTTTTAATCAAGAAAAAATATGAATGAAACCGTATGATATAGCGCAAGACAGGACTCTAGGTCGCGAACGACCTTCATTAGGTCGCGATGATGATAGTGCGCGATGTAACGAAGTTAACCCGTCTGTTAAGTCGCACCAACGACCTAACAAGCTACGGCGTAGCAAGATACAGAGGGAGGATGGAGCGTTACACCAGAGTAACGAGTTATGCGAGTTACCTCTTAGCGAGTTAAGCGTCCCAGAGCGTAATTCATTGGGTCGTAACGACCTACGAGCTAAGACCTTACCGAGCCACGACCTACCAAGCTACATGGATTCCAGGTTTTCTCCGCTTCCTTATGTCGCCAACGACCTAGCGACTTAAGCCACAATTCATTAAGTCGCTCACACTAGGTCGCAGGTTCTTGATGTTGAGTCGTTGATCTCTTAGGTCGAGCAACAGTTAAGTCGCTCAAGTTGTGTGTTGTATTCTTAGGTCGTTATGTTGTATATATGGTTAAATCGTGTGTTGTAACTCGTGTTTGTTAACTCGTTTGTCCTTATGTTGTTGTACTTATGTCGTGAGTCGTGCGTTGTGATATTGTATGTTAAGTCGTAGGTCGCGACCTGTGTTAGGTCGGTTGAACTGCTATGTCGTAGGTTGTGTGTGTTGTAAACTCTATCAATAGCGGGTGAGTTGTATCATTTGGGGTTGTTCATTGATTTTGAATAAAACTTTATTTGAGTGCTTTGTGCCTCTCTTAAAATTAGAAGTTGAGTGTTATCTCCTTTCTCCATTTTCAGTTATTCGAGTGCGCTTGAATCAACGGATTTGAAGCCGATTCACGTAATCTCGTGCGCGAGATCAACGTTCGAAGAATCGTAGATCTTCTAACACGGTATCGTGTGCGATCAACGTGTTAAATGTAACGAAGCGGATTTTCACGCTCGAAAATCGACATCCATACTTTACATCGTACTCGAATGCCGCAGATTCGACCGTTCAAATCCGAGTCGCCAGAGCTTATAACACCATTAAGTAAACAACAGAGCGGAAGAAATAACGAATATCAATATACAACATCTGATACAATATCCTGATACAACAGATGATACAATAGATATCGATATACATCAGAGATATGATACAATAAAATAGTAGCGGAAATAGATAGCACCAGCAGCGGAACATTTTACTCCAATATAGTCTTCAAGGAAGAACTCCAGCAGTAGCTTGAACCAACATCACGATGCACTAAGCTAAGCAAGATCAGTCATGTCCAAAGACTGAACTAGCTCCAGATAAACCACTGAACCTAATTATCTGAAAAACCCAACTCTAGACTGCTCGTGTGGAAAATAGTGAGCACCTAGAGTTTAGGAAAGGAACAATAAACTCCGGATCAGTCATGAGATTGGTGTGAGTAACAAAAACAGTTTATCTTTAAACACAAACAGCAAGAGAATTTTAAAGTAAATTCGCAATGCTTTTAAAAAATGAAACTTCCATAAGACCTCCCGCCACACACACAATGCAAATGCAAAATTGGAGGAGATTTCTTCTTATGATAGTCAAACATGCTTAATACGTAGAAAATTTCTTTGATATTATTATAAGTGCACAGTGCAGAAAAGCATTTCGAAAGTAGAATATAAATCTTAGCTAGCATAGACATTCCGAACTATGCCTACTATAGCTACCATCCAAACAGTGGGGCGCCACCATAAGTGAATGGCAGGTAATACAACTAAAACCGTACAAGGCTCGTATTGTTTTGATTGGATTTCCAACAAATGGTCAGGCTAAGGAACTTTCTACTGCCACATGGGATCGCCTCTGGTGGGACGTCCCGAGAACCTATCCGGATCTCTGCCAACACAAGGTTGGGTTACCTCTGTAACTAGGTAACTACTACTCGAGCATGCCACTCCCCGGTCCTTTGGGACCTTTATCCGAGGCGCCTCTAAGCAACAACCACACAGTAAATGAGATTGGAGCTACCACATAGGTTAAATATCAGGGCTCCATACCTAATACCACCCTTTACCAGAAGGGAATGACACACCCTAAAGGGTGCGGCCCTCATAACCTTGCCGCATCTTTCCTGTTTCGACCATTTCCAGGGTGTGAGGTCCTGATGCAGTCTCGTCCACAAAGCTACGCTTTATACAAAAGCCATGCTCTGATCACAAATGATCAACAAATGCTCATTAACACATGGCAGCACTCAGTATGCCACACTACCAAATTGGGAGTATATCGCCGATAAACTTCAACTACATATCTTCTAAGGGTGTTAAGCTAAGAGAATAAATTCTCCGCCACCAACAGAAATGTATTTGAAAGAAATCTGCTTTATATCTCAAAGTGTAGTGTCAGACATACAACCATACAAGTCTGTTTCGGGTTCGAACAGAACTGAAGGCACTTCCGAAGAAGTCCTTGCAAACCGGGTATTCACAATCCCGATCGGACTTCCCATCACTTAAGGAATCTCTATACCGTAGCTACTCGGTGCAGGGACAATCGATAGGTTGTCCTATCGTTCTCACAAATACTCGGTCTTCAACACCGGTCTTCAAATGCTATCCATAACGATGTATCACATATTCGGAATGGGTTATATGACACAAAGGTCCTCTCCCGGCTAAACCGAATAGTGAGCGCAACATTTAAAACATATGGTTATGGGATTTCAGTTAAGTCATAACTTAATAACTCAATGGTTTAAACAATTACCATTTTCAAATCTTTTAAACAAAAGATTTATTTCACAAGGTTCATCCATTTTCACAAAGATCCATTTACGGATTTCAAATCAATTTCCATTTCAATTGGATTAACTCGTTTAAAATCTTTAAATTAAAGATTTAACTGATAGCTTTCAAATCGTTTCCATAACTTGAAAAATCATTTTCATTTTTAACTTGAAATTCTTTTAACACAAATTGGACGTTCATTACTTAAGTGAAAGCTTTTATCATTTGAAGACAAATAGTTTTCGTTCCAGAAAGATCCAATTTTATTTATACGAGTTAAAGCCTTTGAATTTAAATTCAAATTCCCAAATCAATACCTTTAAAATGGTTTAACCTATATAAACTGGTATAACATCTTTAGTCCCTAGTTTACAGATCATAGAATTCAATTTTGAATATTGAATTTAAATTAAAATATTTAAATTCCAAAACTCAATTAAGTTATTCAAAATAAATTTCATCTTTGAAATTACATTTCAAAAGCTTTTCACTTTAAACCCAATCCATTTTTAAAACATTTGAATTCAAATATTCAAATTTAAAACTATTCAAAAATCTGTGACTTAATCGATTTCCTCGTGAAATCCATATTTGTGTGTGTATAAGTGTGGTCCAGGGGTTTAACACAATAGTGTAACATCGTTCAATTATCACAGATCAAACAAAAATATAATTGATAAGCGATATAAACGATAACGCTTATCGTCCATTCACAGATTCACTGATAATATACCAATGTATCACCGATAACAATGTACGTCACAGAGAATCAATTTCATTACAGGTCACAACACAAGTCAGGGTACATCACAAAGCATCACATATTAGGGTATCAAACAATTCAACATCCAATACAATTCAAACATCCATAAGTAGGATTAATTTAATTATCTGATTTATTTAATCAGATCATTTACTTATGAATTTCATTACAAATCCTGGTTAATTAACATTAATAAATTACAAATCATTTTGATTAATTATTCTTTAATCATTTATTAATTAACCATTAATAATAAATTACTTAACCTTTAATTATAATTCATCAACCTTTAATTATTAAATAATTAACCTCTTATTATTTAATTAACCATTTAATTAATTATCTTTAATCAATGATTAATTACACTCTAATTACATTAAGTAATTATCCTTAATTAATTACATAAATTAATTATTTTTAACCAATTACAGTAATTAACCTTTTATTACTTTGTTAATTAGTTAACTAAAATTAATTACATTAATCCTTAATTAATTATATTAATTATATTAATTTATTACTTCATAATCACTTATCATTGATTAATTAATCTTAATTAATCAACCCTTAATTATATCATTAATTATATTAATTAATGATCTCTAATTACTTCTTTAATTAATTACTCTATTTACATTAATTACATTAAGTAATTAATCTTTAATTAATATTAATAAATCTCATTTATTAATTAATCCTTCCTTTATAATTTCAAATTCCATTTAAAATTCAAATTCTTTTAAATATACTTTTGATTACTTAAACACTTTTATTAAACAATTTAAATTTAAAAGCTTTATTTATTCCTAAAACTAAGATTGAAACTAAACTTGAAATTCATATTTAAACTCTTGATTTAAAACTTAGTTTTTAATTTTGCTTTATAAATTCAAAAATGAAAATTTTAAATTGTAAAAACAGAACAGGTTTAAAACCTGTAACACAATTCTACCCGAGATTCAACCCTTCCTGCTTCAAGCCCAACATCCAAAATCTCGAGCCAAAACCCTGGAGCTACTCGAGGAACTCGAGTATAACACTACCCCAAACCAGACTTTACCAATAAAACAACTCAGGGCACCGTGCACGTGCACGGAGCCGTCAAACTCCTCCAACCAACCCTGCAACGTCGAGCAAGTCAACCATCTTCCACCAACCAACTCCCGATCACCAAAACTCCTCCATTCCCTCTGAATCAAAATCGAGTGCCAAAATCGATACCTGGAAACAAAATAGGAACTCCTCCTATACCTGTCAACGCGTCATTCGCTACAACCCAACCACCAGAACACGTGAAACTCTGGCCATCACTTCGTCAATACCTGCTCTACTTGCTCCCAAGAACACGCGGCACTCGATCGAACGATGGTATCGAACGAATCGAAATTCCTGACCTCACCAAAATTAGGTTTAAAAACTTCACGAGCTCGCCGCCGTCACCTCGTTGAACTGGAACAGCTCCAACCATTTTTCCCAACCCCACTGGTCACTCCTCTACCTCCAGGAGGAAACTCGACCCCTCCGATCAATGAGATCACCCGCGACGACCCAAAATGTAAAATACAGTCGAACCCAAACTGCTCTTCATTCTTTGATCTAAAAATTGTGAATCTTGCTTTAAAAATCATGTTATATTATAGGAATTCAATTTATATTCCTGAATTCGTGAATTAAAAAGTTTAAATTTGAACTTATTTAAAGTGTTCCTCAAATTACTTGTTTTCCAGAGCTATTTACAAATTATTTTAACTCAAATGAAATTTTAGTCTTTAATATATTCCATAACAAACAATTGTTATTTTGATCCTAAGACTAAACAGTAAGCATATTGAGAGGAGTTGATTTATTTTCTTTTGAAGCAAACCTATGTTTGAATTTAGCAGGGGACATTTGTAAACAGCCTGCACCCCTGATCTATATTATTCAAACATACATAGGAGGATTATATAGACATAAACACTCATAATTATAGATATATATCTATCACAGATTTATATTTTATGTTGTTTTAAAGTGATGTTACTCACCTTTGATTTGCAGCAGAGACAAAGAACTTGATATTTTTGAGAACTGGAAGTTGGACAGAGAGTCTAGCTACCTGTAGCTTTGAATTTACAGTTTGAATTTGTTTTAAAGTTTCAAATTTTGCTTTATTTCCAGGCTGCAGACTTTACTCTTGAACTTGATTTTCCTTTATATCATCTTGCTTGACCCTCTGGTTTTGATTAATTCATATAGTTGTTGAAGTTCAAATTGAATTTTTGTTTGAGTTTTCACTATGATGCTTGCTCCCATTTGTACTCAGTTGTGATAATGAACTGAAAGGAGGGTTGATGTAAATAAATTGAATTAACAGACTACAGGCTGATAAATATTTTGGACAAGTGATTATAGTGTTTTGTACAATAGGATCAGATATAATTTCAAATGGAGGCTGAGATGATTCTTGTCTCGGTGGCTAAAGATATTGCATTAATTGCTTTGCTGTTCAAGTGTTTTAGTTTGTATTTAGTCAGAGATTTTGTTGGCTGTAATCTTGCTTTTGATATGCTAGTATTAATTGTATTGTACCATATACTTATAATTTTTTTTTTCATTTTATTTCGGCTGTACATGATATTAAGGTTGATGTCTTCCTTTATAAGCTTCTTACTTATTTAATTTTTTCTTGTTTTGTTGTTTTGTTTACAGCCTACATACAAGATTCCATTACTTAGTTTGTTTTATAACTAATACATATCTTTGCATATATTTTGTTTGTTTATGCATATCAGTGTCTTCTTTTGCAAGCTATTTACATACAATATTTTTCTTTGTTGGCTGAAAGCAATTTTGAATAGATGGAATTTAATGCCAAGGCACTTATGTCTTCATTCTTATATTTTGTATTTGTTTGTTGTCTTGTTTTGTAAGCTTTGTTTCTATTTGTATGTTTATATTTTGGTGGCTGAGAGATCTCATATTTTGTTTTGTTCGTACTTTAATAATATTTTGCTTATACTTGTATTTACATTGTATTTATTTTTTACTTTATTTATTTTGTAAGTATATTTTGTTTGTTTATTTGTTTATCTTCCTTTGTAAGCTTTTATGTTTTATTATTTGTAATACAAATATTTACTTTGTTTGTTGACTTTATATTTTATAGTTTATTATATATATATATGAATTTATTTCTAGCTTAATATTTATTTGTTTTATTTTATTTTAAAGACTTAATTTTGAATTTTCAAATCAATTTATCAATAAATTCCACCATTTTAAATCAAAAATGAATTTAATTATCAATTTAAAATAAATTAAAATTCGAGATCGTTACAGACTTCCCTCCTTAAAAGGAATTTCGTCCTCGAAATTCGCCAGAGAGAGATAACGAAGATAGATGAAAGAGAAATATCTTTCGAGATCAGCTAGATATGTTTATTCTGCATTTGGCTTACCAAATCAGAATATCAACAATAGATACAAAAACGAATCTATTTAACACTTCATAAGATATTCGGGTTATCCAGATCTACGAAATATGGAGAGACATCGATTAGTTAGAAGGGATAACTAACCATTCGTAGAATATATCCAGACTCAAATTGTATTCACATAGTTGTCTACTTTTGGGTATAATTTCAAAAAAATTAGTTTAGAAACCAAAGTGTATCTATCAACCATAGCAACCAAAGCAAACAAAGCAACCAATACATCCAAACAAACAATTTTGGCCTATTTGGAGTTTATGTCCCATACAAATATATCAAATCTTCTTCCTGGATCTACCAGGAATTGTCAAAGAATTGAAAAGAGATGCTGAACAAAGAGATAGATTTAATCTTCTATAATTTTTTTTTCAAATACTAGGAATGGATTCCAAACTCAAGTCGGAATATCTCAAAATATATACCAATTTGTCCCTCTTCGGACTTCGATCAACCAAAGAAACTATAATAGAATTTCAAATTCGGTTTTAAACGATATTGTTTTATCGATTCAATTCAAATTTATCCTATATCCTATTAATCAAGTTAACCCAATTTAAAATTTCCAATTCATATTCATTAAAGTTTAAATCAACAACTGATGAGAAATCGATGAAGATACTAAGTAAGAATTTCCTACAACGATTCGTAGAGCCATCATCACACCGAAACTTCTTCTTATAGCCGGTACGAAGCAATCAAAAGAATTTGAAAAGACGAATCAAAGAAGTTTGATAAAGAAAGATTGTTTCCACTATCGCAGGGTATGGACCATTTATAGTGGTATTCCCCTGTCCCCTATCTCATTCTCTTCTTGCACTCATACTCACTATCAGCGGATAGTAAGAGAATTTGTTGAGGCATTCGAACAGATATCTTAGGGATTACTCATTCTAGGGTATACTTCACCCTATCTCTAATGAGTTACTTAATGTGTTATACTCCTGAGCTAAAGTTTTAACCCTCAGCTCTGATACCAAATGTAACGAAGCGGATTTATCGCGCTCAAAAATCGACATCCATACTTTACATCGTACTCGAATGCCGCAGATTCGATTGTTCAAATCTGAGTCGTCGGAGCTTATAACACCATTAAGTAAACAACACAGCGGAAGAAATAATGAATATCAATATACAACATCTGATACAACATCCTGATACAACATATGATACAATAGATATCGATATACATCAGAGATATGATACAATAAAATAGTAGCGGAAATAGATAGCACCAGCAGCGGAACATTTTACTCCAATATAGTCTTCAAGGAAGAACTCCAGCAGCAGCTTGAACCAACATCACGATGCACTAAGCTAAGCAAGATCAGTCATGTCCAAAGACTGAACTAGCTCCAGATAAACCACTGAACCTAATTATCTGAAAAACCCAACTCTAGACTGCTCGTGTGGAAAATAGTGAGCACCCAGAGTTTAGGAAAGGAACAATAAACTCCGGATCAGTCATGGGACTGGTGTGAGTAACAAAAACAGTTTATCTTTAAACACAAACAGCAAGAGAATTTTAAAGTAAATTCGCAATGCTTTTAAAAAATGAAACTACCATAAGACCTCCCGCCACACACACAATGCAAACGCAGAATTGGAGGAGATTTCTTCTTATGATAGTCAAACATGCTTAATACGCATAAAATTTCTTTGATATTATTATTATAAGTGCACAGTGCAGAAAAGCATTTCGAAAGTAGAATATAAATCTTAGCCAACATAGACATTCCGAACTATGCCTACTATAGCTACCATCCAAACAGTGGGGCGCCACCATAAGTGAATGGCAGGTAATACAACTAAAACCGTACAAGGCTCGTATTGTTTTGATTGGATTTCCAACAAATGGTCAGGCTAAGGAACTTCCTACTGCCACATGGGATCGCCTCTGGTGGGATGTCCCGAGAACCTATCCGGATCTCTGCCAACACAAGGCCGGGTTACCTCTGTAACTAGGTAACTACTACTCGAGCATGCCACTCCTCGGTCCTTTGGGACCTTTATCCGAGGCGCCTCTAAGCAACAACCACACAGTAAATGAGATTGGAGCTACCACATAGGTTAAATATCAGGGCTCCATACCTAATACCACCCTTTACCAGAAGGGAATGACACACCCTAAAGGGAGCGACCCTCATAACCTTGCCGCATCTTTCCTGTTTCGACCATTTCCGGGGTGTGAGGTCTTGATGCAGTGTCGTCCACAAAGCTACGCTTTATACAAAAGCCATGCTCTGATCACAAATGATCAACAAATGCTCATTAACACACGGCAGCACTCAGTATGCCACACTACCAAATTGAGAGTATATCGCTGATAAACTTCAACTACATATCTTCTAAGGGTGTTAAGCTAAGAGAATAAATTCTCCGCCACCAACAGAAATGTATTTGAAAGAAATCTGCTTTATATCTCAAAGTGTAGTGTCAGACATACAACCATACAAGTCTGTTCCGGGTTCGAACAGAACCGAAGGCACTTCCGAAGAAGTCCTTGCAATCCGGTCCTGATCGGACTTTCCATCACTTAAGGAATCTCTATACCGTAGCTACTCGGTGCAGGGACAATCGATAGGTTATCCTACCGTTCTCACAAATACCCGGTCTTCAACACCGGTCTTCAAATGCTATCCATAACGACGTATCACATATTCGGAATGGGTTATACGACACAAAGGTCCTCTCCCGGCTAAACCGAATAGTGAGCGCAACATTTAAAACATATGGTTATGGGATTTCAATTAAGTCACAACTTAATAACTCAATGGTTTAAACCAATTACCATTTTCAAATCTTTTAAACAAAAGATTTATGTCACAAGGTTCATCCATTTTCACAAAGATCCATTTACAGATTTCAAATCAATTTCCATTTCAATTGGATTAACTCGTTTAAAATCTTTAAATTAAAGATTTAACCGATAGCTTTCAAATCGTTTCCATAACTTGAAAAATCATTTTCATTTTTAACTTGAAATTCTTTTAACACAAATTGGACGTTCATTACTTAAGTGAAAGCTTTTATCATTTGAAAACAAATAGTTTTCGTTCCAGAAAGATCCAATTTTATTTATACGAGTTAAAGCCTTTGAATTTAAATTCAAATTCCCAAATCAATACCTTTAAAATGGTTTAACCTATATAAACTGGTATAACATCTTTAGTCCCTAGTTTACAGATCATAGAATTTAATTTTGAATATTGAATTTAAATTAAAATATTTAAATTCCAAAACTCAATTAAGTTATTCAAAATAAATTTCATCTTTGAAATTACATTTCAAAAGCTTTTCACTTTAAACCCAATCCATTTTCAAAACATTTGAATTCAAATATTCAAATTTAAAACTATTCAAAAATCTGTGACTTAATCGATTTCCTCGTGAAATCCATATTTGTGTGTGTATAAGTGTGGTCCAGGGGTTTAACACAATAGTGTAACATCATTCAATTATCACAGATCAAACAAAAATATAATTGATAAGCGATATAAACGATAACGCTTATCGTCCATTCACAGATTCACAGATAATATACCAATGTATCACCGATAACAATGTACGTCACAGAGAATCAATTTCATTACAGGTCACAACACAAGTCAGGGTACATCACAAAGCATCACATATTAGGGTATCAAACAATTCAACATCCAATACAATTCAAACATCCATAAGTAGGATTAATTTAATTATCTGATTTATTTAATCAGATCATTTACTTATGAATTTAACTACAAATCCTGGTTAATTAACATTAATAAATTACAAATCATTTTGATTAATTATTCTTTAATCATTTATTAATTAACCATTAATAATAAATTACTTAACCTTTAATTATAATTCATCAACCTTTAATTATAAATAATTAACCTCTTGTTATTTAATTCACCATTTAATCAATTATCTTTAATCAATGATTAATTACACTCTAATTACATTAAGTAATTATCCTTAATTAATTACATAAATTAATTATTTTTAACCAATTACAGTAATTAACCTTTTATTACTTTGTTAATTAGTTAACTAAAATAAATTACATTAATCCTTAATTAATTATATTAATTTATTACTTCATAATCACTTATCATTGATTAATTAATCTTAATTAATCAACCCTTAATTATATCATTAATTATATTAATTAATGATCTCTAATTACTTCTTTAATTAATTACTCTATTTACATTAATTACATTAAGTAATTAACCTTTAATTAATCTTAATAAATCTCATTTATTAATTAATCCTTCCTTTACAATTTCAAATTCCATTTAAAATTCAAATTGTTTTAAATATACTTTTGATTACTTAAACACTTTTATTAAACAATTTAAATTTAAAAGCTTTATTTATTCCTAAAACTAAGATTGAAACTAAACTTGAAATTCATATTTAAACTTTTGATTTAAAACTTAGTTTTTAATTTTGCTTTATAAATTCAAAAATGAAAATTTTAAATTGTAAAAACAGAACAGGTTTAAAACCTTAACACAATTCTACCCGAGATTCAACCCTTCCTGCTTCGAGCCCAACATCCAAAATCTCGAGCCAAAACCCTGGAGCTACTCGAGTATAACACTACCCCAAACTAGACTTTACCAGTAAAACAACTCAGGGCACCGTGCACGTGCACGGAGCCGACAAACTCCTCCGACCAACCCTGCAACGTCGAGCAAGTCGACTATCTTCCACCAACCAACCCCCGATCACCAAAACTCCTCCATTCCCTCTGAATCAAAATCGAGTGCCAAAATCGATACCTGGAAACAAAACAGGAACTCCTCCTATACCTGTCAACGCGTCGTTCGCTACAACCCAACCACCAGAACACATGAAACTCTGGCCATCACTTCGTCAATACCTCCTCTACTTGCTCCCAAGAACACGCAGCACTCGATCGAACGATGGTATCGAACGAATCGAAATTCCCGACCTCACCAAAATTAGGTTTAAAAACTTCACGAGCTCGCCGCCGTCACCTCGTTGAACTGGAACAGCTCCAGCCATTTTTCCCAACCCCACTGGTCACTCCTCTACCTCCAGGAGGAAACTCGACCCCTCCGATCAATGAGATCACCCGCGGCGACCCAAAATGTAAAATACAGTCGAACCCAAACTGCTCTTCATTCTTTGATCTAAAAATTGTGAATCTTGCTTTAAAAATCATGTTATATTATAGGAATTCAATTTATATTCCTGAATTCGTGAATTAAAAAGTTTAAATTTGAACTTATTTAAAGTGCTCCTCAAATTACTTGTTTTCCAGAGCTATCTACAAATTATTTTAACTCAAATGAATTTTAGTCTTTAATATATTCCATAACAAACAATTGTTATTTTGATCCTAAGACTAAACAGTAAGCATATTGAGAGGAGTTGATTGAAGCAAACCTATGTTTGAATTTAGCAGGGGACATTTGTAAACAGCCTGCACCCCTGATCTATATTATTCAAACATACATAGGAGGATTATATAGACATAAACACTCATAATTATAGATATATATCTATCACAGATTTATATTTTAAGTTGTTTTAAAGTGATGTTACTCACCTTTGATTTGCAGCAGAGACAAAGAACTTGATATTTTTGAGAACTGGAAGTTGGACAGAGAGTCTAGCTGCCTGTAGCTTTGAATTTACAGTTTGAATTTGTTTTAAAGTTTCAAATTTTGCTTTATTTCCAGGCTTCAGACTTTACTCTTGAACTTGATTTTCCTTTATATCATCTTGCTTGACCCTCTGGTTTTGATTAATTCATATAGTTGTTGAAGTTTAAATTGAATTTTTGTTTGAGTTTTCACTATGATGCTTGCTCCCATTTGTACTCAGTTGTGATAATGAACTGAAAGGATGGTTGATGTATGTAAATTGAATTAACAGACTACAGGGTGATAAATATTTTGGACAAGTGATTATAGTGTTTTGTATAATAGGATCAGATATAATTTCAAATGGAGGCTGAGATGATTCTTGTCTCGGTGGCAAAAGATATTGCATTAATTGCTTTGCTGTTCAAGTGTTTTAGTTTGTATTTAGTCAGAGATTTTGTTGGCTGTAATCTTGCTTTTGATATGCTAGTATTAATTGTATTGTACCATATACTTATAATTTTTTTTTCATTTTATTTCGGCTGTACATGATATCAAGGTTGATGTCTTCCTTTATAAGCTTCTTACTTATTTAATTTTTTCTTGTTTTCTTGTTTTGTTTACAGCCTACATACAAGATTCCATTACTTAGTTTGTTTATAACTAATACATATCTTTGCATATATTTTGTTTGTTTATGCATATCAACGTCTTCTTTTGCAAGCTATTCACATACAATATTTTTCTTTGTTGGCTGAAAGCAATTTTGAATAGATGGAATTTAATGCCAAGGTACTTATGTCTTCATTCTTATATTTTGTATTTGTTTGTTGTCTTGTTTTGTAAGCTTTGTTTCTATTTGTATGTTTATATTTTGGTGGCTGAGAGATCTCATATTTTGTTTTGTTTGTACTTTAATAATATTTTGCTTATACTTGTATTTACATTGTATTTATATTTTACTTTATTTATTTTGTAAGTATATTTTGTTTGTTTATTTGTTTATCTTCCTTTGTAAGCTTTTATGTTTTATTATTTGTAATACAAATATTTACTTTGTTTGTTGACTTTATATTTTATAGTTTATTATATATATATGAATTTATTTCTAGCTTAATATTTATTTGTTTTATTTTATTTTAAAGACTTCGTTTTGAATTTTCAAATCAATTCATCAATAAATTCCACCATTTTAAATCAAAAATGAATTTAATTATCAATTTAAAATAAATTAAAATTCGAGATCGTTACAGACTTCCCCCCTTAAAAGGAATTTCGTCCTCGAAATTCGCAAGAGAGAGATAACGAAGATCGATGAAAGAGAAATATCTTTCGGGATCAGCTAGATATATTTATTGTGCATTTGGCTTACCAAATCAGAATATCAACAATAGATACAAAAACGAATCTATTTAACACTTCATAAGATATTCGGGTTATCCAGATATACGAAATATGGAGAGACATCGATTAGTTAGAAGGGATAACTAACCATTCGTAGAATATATCCAGACTCAAATTGTATTCACATAGTTGTCTACTTTTGGGTATAATTTCAAAAAAATTAGTTTAGAAACCAAAGTATATCTATCAACCATAGCAACCAAAGCAAACAAAGCAACCAATACATCTAAACAAACAATTTTGGCCTATTTGGAGTTTATGTCCCATACAAATATATCAAATCTTCTTCCTGGATCTACCAGGAATTGTCAAAGAATTAAAAAGAGATGTTGAACAAAGAGATAGATTTAATCTTCTATAATTTTATTTTCAAATACTAGGAATGGATTCCAAACTCAAGTCGGAATATCTCAAAATATATACCAATTTGTCCCTCTTCGGACTTCGATCAACCCAAGAAACTACAATAGAATTTCAAATTCGGTTTTAAACAATATTGTTTTATCGATTCAATTCAAATTTATCCTATATCCTATTAATCAAGTTAACCCAATTTAAAATTTCCAATTCATATTCATTAAATTTTAAATCAACAACTGATGAGAAATCGATGAAGATACTAAGCAAGAATTTCCTACAACGATTCATAGAGCCATCATCACACCGAAACTTCTTCTTATAGCCGTACGAAGCAATCAAAAGAATTTGAAAAGACGAATCAAAGAAGATTGATAGAGAAAGATTGTTTCCACTATCGCAGGGTATGGACCATTTATCGTGGTATTCCCCTGTCCCCTATCTCATTCTCTTCTTGCACTCATACTCACTATCAGCGGATAGTAAGAGAATTTACCGAGGCATTCGAACAGATATATTAGGGATTACTTATTCTAGGGTATACTTCACCCTATCTCTAATGAGTTACTTAATGTGTTATACTCCTGAGCTAAAGTTTTAACCCTCAGCTCTGATACCAAATGTAACGAAGCGGATTTTTCGCGCTCGAAAATCGACATCCATACTTTACATCGTACTCGAATGCCGTAGATTCGATCGTTCAAATCCGAGTCGCCGGAGCTTATAACACCATTAAGTAAACAACACAGCGGAAGAAATAATGAATATCAATATACAACATCTGATACAACATCCTGATACAACAGATGATACAATAGATATCGATATACATCAGAGATATGATACAATAAAATAGTAGCGGAAATAGATAGCACTAGCAGCGGAACATTTTACTCCAATATAGTCTTCAAGGAAGAACTCCAGCAGCAGGTTGAACCAACATCACGATGCACTAAGCTAAGCAAGATCAGTCATGTCCAAAGACTGAACTAGCTCCAGATAAACCACTGAACCTAATTATCTGAAAAACCCAACTCTAGACTGCTCGTGTGGAAAATAGTGAGCACCCAGAGTTTAGGAAAGGAACAATAAACTCCGGATCAGTCATGGGACTGGTGTGAGTAACAAAAACAGTTTATCTTTAAACACAAACAGCAAGAGAATTTTAAAGTAAATTCGCAATGCTTTTAAAAAATGAAACTACCATAAGACCTCCCGCCACACACACAATGCAAACGCAGAATTAGAGGAGATTTCTTCTTATGATAGTCAAACATGCTTAATACGCAGAAAATTTCTTTGATATTATTATTATAAGTGCACAGTGCAGAAAAGCATTTCGAAAATAGAATATAAATCTTAGCCAGCATAGACATTCCGAACTATGCCTACTATAGCTACCATCCAAACAGTGGGGCGCCACCATAAGTGAATGGCAGGTAATACAACTAAAACCGTACAAGGCTCTTATTGTTTTGATTGGATTTCCAACAAATGGTCAGGCTAAGGAACTTCCTACTGCCACATGGGATCGCCTCTGGTGGGATGTCCCGAGAACCTATCCGGATCTCTGCCAACACAAGGCCGCGTTACCTCTGTAACTAGGTAACTACTACTCGAGCATGCCACTCCCCGGTCCTTTGGGACCTTTATCCGAGGCGCCTCTAAGCAACAACCACACAGTAAATGAGATTGGAGCTACCACATACGTTAAATATCAGGGCTCCATACCTAATACCACCCTTTACCAGAAGGGAATGACACACCCTAAAGGGTGCGACCCTCATAACCTTGCCGCATCTTTCCTGTTTCGACCATTTCCGGGGTGTGAGGTCCTGATGCAGTCTCGTCCACAAAGCTACGCTTTATACAAAAGCCATGCTCTGATCACAAATGATCAACAAATGCTCAGTAACACACGGCAACACTCAGTATGCCACACTACCAAATTGGGAGTATATCGTTGATAAACTTCAACTACATATCTTCTAAGGGTGTTAAGCTAAGAGAATAAATTCTCCGCCACCAACAGAATGTATTTGAAAGAAATCTGCTTTATATCTCAAAGTGTAGTGTCAGACATACAACCATACAAGTCTGTTACGGGTTCGAACAGAACCGAAGGCACTTTCGAAGAAGTCCTTGCAATCCGGGTATTCACAATCCTGATCGGACTTCCCATCACTTAAGGAATCTCTATACCGTAGCTACTCGGTGCAGGGACAATCGATAGGTTATCCTACCGTTCTCACAAATACCCGGTCTTCAACACCGGTCTTCAAATGCTATCCATAACGACGTATCACATATTCGGAATGGGTTATACGACACAAAGGTCCTCTCCCGGCTAAACCGAATAGTGAGCGCAACATTTAAAGCATATGGTTATGGGATTTCAATTAAGTCACAACTTAATAACTCAATGGTTTAAACCAATTACCATTTTCAAATCTTTTAAACAAAAGATTTATGTCACAAGGTTCATCCATTTTCACAAAGATCCATTTACGGATTTCAAATCAATTTCCATTTCAATTGGATTAACTCGTTTAAAATCTTTAAATTAAAGATTTAACTGATAGCTTTCAAATCGTTTCCATAACTTGAAAAATCATTTTCATTTTTAACTTGAAATTCTTTTAACACAAATTGGACGTTCATTACTTAAGTGAAAGCTTTTATCATTTGAAAACAAATAGTTTTCGTTCCAGAAAGATCCAATTTTATTTATACGAGTTAAAGCCTTTGAATTTAAATTCAAATTCCCAAATCAATACCTTTAAAATGGTTTAACCTATATAAACTGGTATAACATCTTTAGTCCCTAGTTTACAGATCATAGAATTTAATTTTGAATATTGAATTTAAATTAAAATATTTAAATTCCAAAACTCAATTAAGTTATTCAAAATAAATTTCATCTTTGAAATTACATTTCAAAAGCTTTTCACTTTAAACCCAATCCATTTTTAAAACATTTGAATTCAAATATTCAAATTTAAAACTATTCAAAAATCTGTGACTTAATCGATTTCCTCGTGAAATCCATATTTGTGTGTGTATAAGTGTGGTCCAGGGGTTTAATACAATAGTGTAACATCATTCAATTATCACAGATCAAACAAAAATATAATTGATAAGCGATATAAACGATAACGCTTATCGTCCATTCACAGATTCACAAATAATATACCAATGTATCACCGATAACAATGTACATCACAGAGAATCAATTTCATTACAGGTCACAACACAAGTCAGGGTACATCACAAAGCATCACATATTAGGGTATCAAACAATTCAACATCCAATACAATTCAAACATCCATAAGTAGGATTAATTTAATTATCTGATTTATTTAATCAGATCATTTACTTATGAATTTAACTACAAATCCTGGTTAATTAACATTAATAAATTACAAATCATTTTGATTAATTATTCTTTAATCATTTATTAATTAACCATTAATAATAAATTACTTAACCTTTAATTATAATTCATCAACCTTTAATTATAAATAATTAACCTCTTGTTATTTAATTCACCATTTAATCAATTATCTTTAATCAATGATTAATTACACTCTAATTACATTAAGTAATTATCCTTAATTAATTACACAAATTAATTATTTTTAACCAATTACAGTAATTAACCTTTTATTACTTTGTTAATTAGTTAACTAAAATAAATTACATTAATCCTTAATTAATTATATTAATTTATTACTTCATAATCACTTATCATTGATTAATTAATCTTAATTAATCAACCCTTAATTATATCATTAATTATATTAATTAATGATCTCTAATTACTTCTTTAATTAATTACTCTATTTACATTAATTACATTAATTAATTAACCTTTAATTAATCTTAATAGATCTCATTTATTAATTAATCCTTCCTTTACAATTTCAAATTCCATTTAAAATTCAAATTCTTTTAAATATACTTTTGATTACTTAAACACTTTTATTAAACAATTTAAATTTAAAAGCATTATTTATTCCTAAAACTAAGATTGAAACTAAACTTGAAATTCATATTTAATCTTTTGATTTAAAACTTAGTTTTTAATTTTGCTTTATAAATTCAAAAATGAAAATTTTAAATTGTAAAAACAGAACAGGTTTAAAACCTGTAACACAATTCTACCCGAGATTCAACCCTTCCTGCTTCGAGCCCAACATCCAAAATCTCGAGCCAAAACCTTGGAGCTACTCGAGTATAACACTACCCCAAACCAGACTTTACCAGTAAAACAACTCAGGGCACCGTGCACGTGCACGGAGCCGACAAACTCCTCCGACCAACCCTGCAACGTCGAGCAAGTCGACTATCTTCCACCAACC
The DNA here is from genome assembly GCA_030765085.1 of Allium cepa. NCBI lineage: Eukaryota > Viridiplantae > Streptophyta > Magnoliopsida > Asparagales > Amaryllidaceae > Allium > Allium cepa. Next base: position 214,594,589 of record CM060934.1, read on the forward strand.
AACCCCCGATCACCAAAACTCCTCCATTCCCTCTGAATCAAAACCGAGTGCCAAAATCGATACCTGGAAACAAAACAGGAACTCCTCCTATACCTGTCAACGCGTCGTTCACTACAACCCAACCACCAGAACACGTGAAACTCTGGTCATCACTTCGTCAATACCTCCTCTACTTGCTCCCAAGAACACGCAGCACTCGATCGAACGATGGTATCGAACGAATCGAAATTCCCGACCTCACCAAAATTAGGTTTAAAAACTTCACGAGCTCGCCGCCGTCACCTCGTTGAACTGGAATAGCTCCAGCCATTTTTCCCAACCCCACTGGTCACTCCTCTACCTCCAGGAGGAAACTCGACCCCTCCGATCAATGAGATCTCCCGCGGCGACCCAAAATGTAAAATACAGTCGAACCCAAACTGCTCTTCATTCTTTGGTCTAAAAATTGTGAATCTTGCTTTAAAAATCATGTTATATTATAGGAATTCAATTTATATTCCTGAATTCGTGAATTAAAAAGTTTAAATTTGAACTTATTTAAAGCGCTCCTCAAATTACTTGTTTTCCAGAGCTATCTACAAATTATTTTAACTCAAATGAATTTTAGTCTTTAATATATTCCATAACAAATAATTGTTATTTTGATCCTAATACTAAACATAAGCATATTGAGAGGAGTTGATTTTTTTTCTTTTGAAGCAAACCTATGTTTGAATTTAGCAGGGGACATTTGTAAACAGCCTGCACCCCTGATCTATATTATTCAAACATACATAGGAGGATTATATAGACATAAACACTCATAATTATAGATATACATCTATCACAGATTTATATTTTAAGTTGTTTTAAAGTGATGTTACTCACCTTTGATTTGCAGCAGAGACAAAGAACTTGATATTTTTGAGAACTGGAAGTTGGACAGAGAGTCTAGCTGCCTGTAGCTTTGAATTTACAGTTTGAATTTGTTTTAAAGTTTCAAATTTTGCTTTATTTCCAGGCTGCAGACTTTACTCTTGAACTTGATTTTCCTTTATATCATCTTGCTTGACCCTCTGGTTTTGATTAATTCATATACTTTTTGAAGTTTAAATTGAATTTTTGTTTGAGTTTTCACTATGATGCTTGCTCCCATTTGTACTCAGTTGTGATAATGAACTGAAAGGAGGGTTGATGTATATAAATTGAATTAACAGACTATAGGGTGATAAATATTTTGGACAAGTGATTATAGTGTTTTGTACAATAGGATCAGATATAATTTCAAATGGAGGCTGAGATGATTCTTGTCTCGGTGGCTAAAGATATTGCATTAATTGCTTTGCTGTTCAAGTGTTTTAGTTTGTATTTAGTCAGAGATTTTGTTGGCTGTAATCTTGCTTTTGATATGCTAGTATTAATTGTATTGTACCATATACTTATAATTTTTTTTCATTTTATTTCGGCTGTACATGATATCAAGGTTGACGTCTTCCTTTATAAGCTTCTTACTTATTTAATTTTTTCTTGTTTTTTCGTTTTGTTTACAGCCTACATACAAGATTCCATTACTTAGTTTGTTTTATAACTAATACATATCTTTGCATATATTTTGTTTGTTTATGCATATCAGTGTATTCTTTTGCAAGCTATTCACATACAATATTTTTCTTTGTTGGCTGAAAGCAATTTTGAATAGATGGCATTTAATACCAAGGTACTTATGTCTTCATTCTTATATTTTGTATTTGTTTATTGTCTTGTTTTGTAAGCTTTGTTTCTGTTTGTATGTTTATATTTTGGTGGCTGAGAGATCTCATATTTTGTTTTGTTTGTACTTTAATAATATTTTGCTTATACTTGTATTTACATTGTATTTATATTTTACTTTATTTATTTTGTAAGTATATTTTGTTTGTTTATTTGTTTATCTTCCTTTGTAAGCTTTTATGTTTTATTATTTGTAATACAAATATTTACTTTGTTTGTTGACTTTATATTTTATAGTTTATTTTATATATATGAATTTATTTCCATCTTAATATTTATTTGTTTTATTTTATTTTAAAGACTTCATTTTGAATTTTCAAATCAATTTTTCAATAAATTCCACCATTTTAAATCAAAAATGAATTTAATTATCAATTTAAAATAAATTAAAATTCGAGATCGTTACATTAAAGATAGCTAGAATCCGGTATCTCTTGAGATCGATGGATTTGGGCATTTGGGTATTTTCAATCCACCGATTTATACTTTCAACGTCACATCCATTTTCGTTATATCTGCTGCGTCATTTGGTATTGATGATGCAGCGCAAGACAGGACTCTAGGTCGCGAACGACCTTCATTAGGTCGCGATGATGATAGTGTGCGATGTAACGAAGTTAAACCGTCTGTTAAGTCGCACCAACGATCTAACAAGCTACGGCGTAGCAAGATACAGAGGGAGGATGGAGCGTTACACCAGAGTAACGAGTTATGCGAGTTACCTCTTAGCGAATTAAGCGTCCCAGAGCGTAATTCCTTGGGTCGTAACGACCTACGAGCTAAGACCTTACCGAGCCACGACCTACCAAGCTACATGGATTCCAGGTGTTCGCCGCTTCCTTATGTCGCCAACGACCTAGCGACTTAAGCCGCAATTCATTAAGTCGCTCATACTAGGTCGCAGGTTCCTGATGTTGAGTCGCTGATCTCTTAGGTCGAGCACCAGTTAAGTCACTTAAGTTGTATGTTGTATTCTTAGGTCGTTATGTTGTATATATGGTTAAACTGTGTGTTGTAACTCGTGTTTGTTAACTCGTTTGTCCTTATGTTGTTGTACTTATGTCGTGAGTCGTGCGTTGTGATATTGTATGTTAAGTCGTAGGTCGCGACCTGTGTTAGGTCGGTTGAACTGCTATGTCGCAGGCTGTGTGTGTTGTAAACTCTATAAATAGCGGGTGAGTTGTATCATTTGGGGTTGTTGATTGATTTTGAATAAAACTTTGTTTGAGTGCTTTGTGCCTCTCTTAAAATTGGAAGTTGAGTGTTATCTCCTTTCTCCATTTTCGGTTATTCGAGTGCGCTCGAATCAACGGATTTAAAGCCGATTCACGGAATCTCGTGTGCGAGATCAACGTTCGAAGAATCGTAGATCTTCTAACATGGTATCGTGCGCGATCAACATGTTAAAGATAGCTAGAATCCGGTATCTCTTGAGATCAACGGATTTGGGCATTTGGGTATTTTCAATCCACCGATTCACACTTTCATCGTCACATCCATTTTCGTTATATCCGCTGCGTCACCGTATAACTTCTTTTTTTTGAAAAAGAACTAAAAAGGAAAAAAATACAAATAATTAAAATACAATTGAAATTCACAAACAAGACCGGCCTCTTAAAAATGGAAATTCACACTTAGAAAACAAACAAACCCGGCCCACTTTAGAAAACTAGTCCCACCTCAAAATATCCTTATCAACAAACAAACGCAATCGAACAACTTAAGCAGCAAAATCAATTGTTTTTCCTTCTCACTTCACAAATTTTCACTTCGAAATTAAACTTTCCACGTCCCTGAAATTGATTTTGGTTTCATTCTAGAGTGAAGCAGTGGTCGCGGTGATTTTGGCTAGCGAATTTGAGGCTCTGCGATTTGGGTATTCGATAGGAGGATTTGGTTTCAGTTGTGGTCGCGATAGTAGGTGGATGCTATATCGTTTCTGTTCATGTTTTGGAAGTCGTAGCAACTTGGTCACAGAGGTGGTCTAGTGGAAATTATAGGCGAGGGAATTGCTGAGGTGGGTTTGGGATGAAGGCGACAAAGAAGGCTGATGTAACGACCCATATTTTTGGCTATTTTAAATTATTTAATTTAATGTAATTGGTTAAATATGGGTAGATTTTTTTTAATGATTGTTAATATTAATTTATTGGATAATTCAATTGGTTTAAATTTAATATATAGGATTATTTGAATAATTGAATTATGAATTTAATATGATTAAAAATGGTATCACAAATTGATTCAAATTTTATATAAATATGAATGGAGATTGTTAATATTTAAAAGTGGATTTTCATGAGAATAAATTTAAATTTTGAAAATTTTAATTTTAATTAACGAGTTAAAATATCCATTTTGGCCACTGTCTCGAATTTTGACGAAACCAGTTTCATCGGATTCGTAATAATGAATTATTGTAAGATTTCAAGTTTCGTAGCGATCGGACTTGCCGTTTGGTCATGCAAGCTTGAAACGTATGGAAATCAATTTAAGGAATTCGATAAAATAAATTGACTTTGAAAAGATATCTTCTACATACGATCGAATTAGACCTCGAAACTAGTTCCATTGCATTCAGAATGGGGGTAAAACATTATAAACGCCTTGCGGCACGTCTCGATTAGAGTTCGGACTATTTTGGACCTAACTATATAAATACGCACACAAATAGAGACGGTTTTATTATTATTTTAATTCCTAAAACCCTAGCCGTCACTTCCTTTTAATGGCTGAAAATTCACTAACTTCCCACCTCAATATCTCTCAACCCGTTCAACGAAATCGGAAAATTCCAAAAGCAAATTGTAGATCTCGGTGGCTCTTCAAATCCATATGGTTGATCTATGCTATTACGCCATGATTTCGCCAGAATCTCGCTTGGAAGCATGGACATATTTTCTCGGACTGCGTGTAAACGGTGGCGGCTAGTGATGCATAACTTCTAGCGTAGGTGGAGCAAGACGAGGCGCATCCAGGGGAGACTCTCGGTCGTGGTCTGGTCGACCGATGTGGCATGCCTGTGTTAGCTAGGGTTCGTGGTTATGGGTTCTCGGCTGAAAACTTGTATGAGAAGATGATGGTGTACGTTTATATTTATTTAATAATTTATTTATTTTATATTAAAATTCAAATGTTCTAACTCGAATAACTTTTGCATGCGAGTTTGTATTCACGCGCGGTTTTCTCCGTTGTGATCGTATCGAAATTCCAAACATTATGAAACTAGTTTGGCTACATTCCGAGACTAATCAAATTTTGGGCCTAAACTGGATTTTAAATTGTCGATGAATCAAAGGTGAGTGTTTATATGCTCACAGTTGACTAAAATAATTTTATGTTAGTTACATTTATATTCTGAAGCGATATGAAATTTATTGGCTATTGTTTGGTAGGTTTAATTGTCATTTAAATTGGTATATGAATTAATTGATAGAATTTAAATTGACCGTTAAATAAATTTAAATTTAATTGGCAGCATATTACCCGATATGGTAAAAATTGAAATTAATGTTATTGGCTTTATGGTTGATTGGTTGTGATGGATGCTATTGGTCGATATTGGTTGTTTATTTATTTTGGTATATCATGCTATCATCCTATATATTGTTTATTGCATATAAAACTATAAACTGAATTATTTCGAATAAATTAAGAAATAGGTTGAAATGATATATACCTACGACATCTATTTGGATTGAAATGATATATATCCATCCTTAAAATTAAATTGAAATAATTATCCACTTGGCCATAGGTTAGAAAATTATATACGGATACCGGGTTGGTTAAATTAAATGATTTTAAAAGTTGTTTTAAAATTATTTAAATGAATTGATTTTAGTAATAAAATCAAATTTATGGAAATTGAATTATTTTGAATTGGAGCTCGAAATGTTGGAATTTAAACTTGGTAAACAAGATTGTTTAATTAATCGAAGTTTAAACTTTAATGTTATAAACGAAATACGTCGTAAATTTTAGAAATGGATTTGTTTTAAACGATTGGCTTTTATTCGAATTTTGAATATTACTAAATAAATAGTGGTATGAAATGATATTTCAAATTTGAGCTTGGAGTTGAATTATATTTGAAATTTGGATTTTTTTTATGAAAATTGGATGGTGAATGTGAATTTGATTTAAGTGTTTAAATCAAAATATTTAAGATAGAATTTGGAATTGGAAATTAATTTGAAATTGAATTTTAAATTAACTGGAATTGGAATTGTTATTGGAAATTAATTTGAAATTGGAAATTTAAATTAATTTGGAATTGAAAATTAATTTTAAATTAGGATTTAATTTAATTTGGAAATGGAAATTTAAAATGAAAGGAATTTGTGAATTGAAATCGAAATTTATGTGGAATCAAAATTTATTCGAGTTGGAATCGGAATCGAATCAATTAAATCGAAATCGAATTTGGAATTGATCTGGGTAGGAAATTGGGAAGTTTACCGGTTTGACTTTGGAATTATTTTTAAATGAATAATTTAGTATAAATGATTTAAAATCCATATTCTTTAAATATTCAAATTATTTTGATTTTCTAAACTATTTTACTATATAAACCATTTTTATATATATTCAAATTATTTTTGATTAAACTATTTTTAACTATTTAAATATTTTCTATTAAACCATTTTTAACTATTTAACTATTTTAAACTATTTAAACTATTTTCTAAAATTCAAACTGGTTAAAGGGTAAATTGTTTATATCTAAATCTTGGATTTAAATACGAACTATGTTAAAGTTAAGATTATAACCTAAATTGAATTCGAATCAAATTTTGGAAGTGAAATCGATTTATCGGACAGAATTGATAATTTTGAATATATGATAATTTCGAAATGGATTTGATTTTAAAGCAAATATATGATGATTTCTGTAACAGCCCGATATTATCAACCATTCGCATCCGCACATGTCGGACTTGAATTGCTTAAAATACCGCGTTGTAAATAAAATTTGGCAAATCTCAGAATATACAGTAAATGAATATAATCATAGATCACAGATCACAGACACAGAGTAAAATAATGCAGCGGAAGTAAAAGAAATAGTAGTTCATGAAGCTACTATATAAATATATCAGAGTACATAAGATACAATAGGAGAAATAGAGTACAACATAAGTCTCAATATGATAACCAAGTACAAACTGAACAGAACAACAGAATTGACATAGATAAGCAGATAGATAAGCAGAATCTCCAGCAAAGAGCAGCTCTAGAAAGAGGATCCAAAGTTGTGAATACTCAGACTGACCCGAGCGTAAAGCAAAACACAAAACACTCGAGTCAGGACAATATATACTTATATAATGTAAACCAACTCAAGTGAACTGTAATAAAGTACAAGTAACTTAGAAGATGCCTGGGAACGCCCATCCTCTAAGGATCCGTTAAACTATTTACTATGTAGTAATATTGCGCTATTATAATAATGCCTATTAGTAAAATAAACTTACTTTAAAATAGCATCACAGGGTTACCCTATAGCCCCAAACACGTAATAGTTCCAGTAGTCCATCCAGTATCAGCGTACCTCTAGATCGGGAGGCTACCCTAAATACTCCACGGGCTATGGGAGAAAACCAAACTCGTAGTAAAGGCTTGATAGGGTGGGTGTCACGGCACACAAGGTGTGACGCCCCACCTCTATACCCACGCTAGCCAAGAACACTACGGTGTAGTGCTGTCAACTAGCACGAAGAATAAGGCTGTTGAGGAGCGACCATCCGTGTAATTGCTTTGTGCGAGCACCGATATGCCAGATAGTAAAAACGTGCATTTCATTTCAGGAGGAAATCCGACATGCCGATGCAAACTCAAAGCTACTACACAGTGGCTATAATAGTCTAGGACAAAAATATAAAATAACAACAAAGATAATATAAATGCGGAACACAGATGAAACAGAAAACCTCATATACATATATAATAACTGATGTCAGTTACAATACATTTACACGGTACATGTGATGCAACTACAACAGTCGACTCAGGAAGTTACATATACAAGTACATTAACGTATTTAATATACATGAATACATATCTTCCTATACAATTTTACAGACTACTACAAATGACGACGACTACTCCAAAAGATATGAAAGAACTTCATAGCTCTAGCAGCAACCCAAAGCAGAATATCTACAACCTGAAATACCCGGTCTGACCCGAGTATTAAATTCAAAAGAAAATAATACTCGGGTCATTCTAATTCAAACTCAGTTATTAGTGCACAGAAGCAATAATAATTAAATAATGAATAGACGACAGTAATTAAACCAAATCAGAATGCAATTCAGAATATTGAATTGAAATAAACAAAACAGTTCAAAACATTTAAATATCAATTAAAATATTAAGTCGAGTAGGGCTGCAGTACACGCACGCGTGCACTGCCTCGCCACTACAGCATATGGAATATGCAAAAGATCAATTAATCAAAACAAGATAGATATCATAAAACCATACCGTGTGGCTGCAGTTCACGCTTGCGTGCACTGCCTTGCCACTACAGTGACGATGTACCCAATGAATATCGGGTGGCTGCAGTTCACGCTTGCGTGCACTGCCCTGCCACAACAGTGATAACGTACCCAATGAATGTAAGATATGTACACAAGTGAATGTAAGATATGTACACAAGTGAATGTAAGATATGTACACAAGTGAATGCACATAACCAACTACACGTGGCAAAAAGAATCAGAAGTGCAACGAGAAACCGCACAACCCAAATGAGCAAGTGCACAAGGCAGTGTTCAACATGGGGACACAACCGAATGAAGGTGAGAGCAACGAGGTGGCAACATTAAATGAATCAAAGGAAGTCCAGATATAATGCAACAACAAACTTAACCTCAATGTTCTCAAATCCAATGACAGTAAAAGACATAGAGTAGCTTTTAAATAAGATTAGTGTCTCAAATGAACATGAAGAGAGCAAGCTACAAAATACATATGCAGCATTACTATAGACTGCAGGTCAGAGACTACAGAGGGAAACTCAACCAAGTTAAGTGGATAACCAGAGTATCAACATGAAGGCAATGCAGACTCAAACACAGGCAATATAAACCCAACAGTGCAAAATGACAGTGGTTCTAACTGGTATTAAAACAGTTCACCAGCATGAAGTTCAACAAGGAGCCTCAACATTAAAGCCTAGACCCCAAGTACATAAAATAGTAGTGAACCATGAATCAGGTTTTGATGCATAGCTATCACGACTCAAATGAATAATGTACCAAATCAGACTCGAGACAGTGTCAATTAAATGAAACTGAAAAAGGCAATAACAATTGTAACCACAGAAACAAGCAAGCGTATCATGGAACGGCAGTGCAACTTGACTCGATCATGCAACATGAAGAAGCCAACATACATGACTAGAGGCACATATGAACATGAAGCAATAACATATGTACATGAGCATGAATAACATGAAGCAGCACCATGCAACACAAAGTAAACTCATGTGAACATGTACATAGGAACACAAATCTGGGCCACTTTTCCATCAGACGAATAAGAAACTAAGGCCAGGCTCAACACAACAGAGTGGCAACATAATGCAACAGGGAAAAGGGCTACAACTCAAAGACCATGAGCAAATAGAAACAGGCAGTGACAAATTGCACAAAGAAGTTCAAGTGTACTACAGAGACAATGCAACATGAATGACATAAAGGCAGTGAAGTGCTGACTGGTAACAGCCAATTGAAAACAGGTATAACTGATATATGGTGATGGAAGTGCAGTGGTGAAGAACAATTCAACTACAAACGCACTGTCACGACATGTACACAGCTGCATGAAACAACAAGTACAAACACATGTAAACTACATGCCTCGAAGAATAGAGCACAGAACTCGAATGACCAAATACATATGTCAGTGGTCCAGCACGAAGACACTGCAGAATGGAGGTGAAGGCAAACAAGATGGCAACTTTAACTAAATCAAAAGAAGTCCAAATATACTGCAACTACACTCTCAACCTCAATTTTCTCAAATACAACTTGACAGTAAAAGGCTCAGGACAGTTTTAAATATGAATACTGTCACAAATGAAATATAATGATCAAATACAAATGAATACACTGCATCAATACAGTGTATCAGGTTCGAGTTCAACCAAGGAGACAGACATCAAGTGGACACAAGACTCACATATATAGTGAAGTACAACATCAACATCTACAACATGGAACGGCAGAAATTCAAGCAACAAAATACACAGATAACTCGAGACATGAATTAGATGTGAGCAAACTCACCTTTGCCACGAACGGAAGCGAAGATGAACGAGCGCGAGGGCGAGCAGCCATTAATTGATGAAGCCCTAATTCTCGAACGAAGGAGAACGAATGAAGACGAGCCCCATCGAGCAGCCAGGACGAAGTTGAACTCGAACTGACGAAGCCGATCCTCCCGAAGCCCTAATTGGCGATGACGATCGATGGAGCACGTGGCCGCCACCATTTTTGTTCTCTCGGTGGTTTTAGGTTTCGAACGAATAATAGAAAATGAGAAAGAGGGGATGGGGTTTAAGTCGAAGAAAAGGAAAGGGTATTGAGTTTTTAAAATTTTCACGGCCCAAAAACAAATGAACCACTATTTAAAAATCAAAGCCCTTCAAACTTTATAACCATTTGTAATTTAAAATTTAAAAACTTCAATTTGAAAATTGACGAAAATATCGGGTTGTTACAGACTCCCCTCCTTAAAGAAATTGCGTCCTCGCAATCTTAAGGAATAAATGGGCAAAAGGTAACAACCCTGAGAATATATCAACACACGATGAAGAAATTTGAAATAGGAAGTTCACCATATAGAGCATAAGAGAGAGAGAGCCTGAATGTGTTTGCTCGATGAATTCTCTGGATTCCTAAGTGAAATCCATAGGATTTGAGAACCAATAAACTTTCACGAGAAAAACATCTTTATTTCGAGGGTGCTGAACCCCCGAAGCATTGATGTGAATAGAATGTTGCTCAAAGTCAAATCTGGTGAAACTTCAATTTCTTCAATAATACCGGGCTCAAGAATAAAAATCGGAATCCCTAAGGCATTTCCGTAAAAGAAAGACGCGTGAAACACAAGAGACAGCACGTTCTCTTTTGCAAGAGAATGGCATGCAAACTAACACGATTAGCATTGGTACAAACGATAGAGTCTTGGTTCCCACGGGAATCACCAAAATAGAAGTGTCGGAAAAGAGTTGTTTTAAATAATATTCTTTCCCGAAAAGCTAAAACTTTTGAAATTTACAATTTACTTTATGTAATTATCTTTTCAGAAAAAATTACATTTTAAAATTCAATTTATTGTGTCTGATTGTCTCATCAAAGCGTCTAGGAGATTCATATCGATAACGTTGATCAAGCGCATCGACCAGAATTCTTAAAGCACTCAATGGGCAATACAATCACAAAATATTCTCTTAATTTTATAAAAGGAATTTACAAATTTTCACCCTCAAACGGACAAGTCCGGAATTAAACGAATCAGTAAAAGAAAGGGGTCATAGTCCTCGATTTTGCTGAAACGTTTAAATCGCTTCCTCATTCTTTTGAAAGCGTAAACTATAAAAATTTTGAAAACGATTTTTATTTTGAAACAATTTTTAAAACACGTGATTAAAACAGCGATATCAGTAGCAACTTCGATAAGTGGATTTTCATTCATCAAAAGTGTCACAAGAATCTTCTCAAAGATAGAAAGGGATATCATACCCTAAACTTGTACTCATAACAAGTCAATGACACACGAATTCACCAATGCACAAGAATTGATAAAACTTATCAATAGAAATCACGAAAATTGGTGAAGCACAAATTCTAGAAATCTACACAAGAAATCCAGAAATCACAAGATAAGAGTATGAAAACTCGAACGGGAGTATGAAAACTCGAACGGGAGTATGAAAACTCGAACGGGAGTATGAAAACTCGAATGAGAGTATGAAAACTCGAACGGAGTATGAAAACTCGAAGGAGAGTATGAAAACTCAAACGGAGTATGAAAACTCGAACAGAGTATGAAAACTCAAACGGAGCATGAAAACTCGAACAGAGTATGAAAACTCAAACGGAGTATGAAAACTCAAACGGAGTATGAAAACTCGAATGAGAGTATGAAAACTCGAACGGAGTATGAAAACTCGAAGGAGAGTATGAAAACTCAAACGGAGTATGAAAACTCGAAAAGAGTATGAAAACTCAAACGGAGTATGAAAACTCGAACAGAGTATGAAAACTCGAAGGAGAGTATGAAAACTCACCTACACGCGACATGAAAATTCATCAACACATGTAACGCATAACGAGAATGGGAGCACGAAAACTCACCTACACGCGAGCATGAAAACTCATCAGCACATGTAACGCAAAGCGAGAACGGGAGCACGAAAACTCACCTACATGCGAGCATGAAAACTCACCAACACGTGCAATGCAAAGCGAGAACGGGAGCACGGAATCTCACCTACACGTGAGCATGAAAATCACCAACACGTGCAACGCAAAGCGAGAACGGGAGCACAGAATCTCACCTACACGCGAGCATGAAAAATCATCAACACGTGCAACGCAAAGCGAGAACGGGAGCACGGAATCTCACCTACACATGAGCATGAAAATCACCAACACGTGCAACACATAACGAGACGCTATCTCATGGTTGCAAGCCATTAATTTTGACACACGAATGGTCCGAAGACCGTGGGGCGCTACCCCACATGTGTGAGTCGAAATCACACAGATTGAGGTCAAGACTAACCTCGCAATCAAAAGAAAAGTATGTGTGAATAAAATCACACAAGTGGTGTCTAGACAATCCTCAAAGCCCAAGAGATATGTGTGAGACGAAATCACACCGATGAGGCCTAGTCTAACCGAAAAGGTATGTGTGAACGAAATCACACAAATGGTGTCTAGACAATCCTCAAAGCCCAAGAGATATGTGTGAGACGAAATCACACCGATGAGGCCTAGTCTAACCGAAAAGGTATGTGTGAACGAAATCACACAAATGGTGTCTAGACAATCCTCAAAGCCCAAGAGATATGCGTGAGACGAAATCACACCGATGAGGCCTAGTCTAACCGTAAAAATGATCGTCATGATCAACGAGAAGTGTCAATTACACTAAGTTAGTAAATGTAAAAGTTTAGCTTCATGTCCCTAACCACTTGCTTAACTTAAATATTTACGAGCAAACTGTAAATCTTCACTAGAAAATTGTCACATGAGGTTCAATCGAACAAGTCCAAGAATTAACCGACGAAGTGAACGCAAGCGTTTCATACCACTTGTTTTACTAAGCCGTTTAATTAGATTTCACATCCGAGTGAGGTAAAGGCTTGTATATACTAGCAGATTGAAAAACGGTTTAGGAAAAGAGTTTGATATTGAAAATAGAGTTAAATTTTTTTTGATAAAAGAGTTTTGATATTTACTACTAGTATAGAAAACCTTTATATTTTTAAAGTGACAAATCACAAAAATGATTGTAGAAACAATCAATCACAAGAATTTCACATACGAAGACGTGAATAGAATCCAAAGAAATTGATACCGAATTCATCGAAAGGTATGTTCACAAAAATCCCGAAGAAAAGGTCATCAAAGTTGCTAATAAATGATAGCAACAAATCAGGAAATAATCAAGAATCGATTAAATTCGAAAACCAAATCAATTCACTAAGATTCACATTCGAAGACGTGAATAAAATCCAAAGAATTCGATTCCAAATCCATCAAAGTAGGAATACCCAAAAATTCCTGAAATAGAAGTTATCAAAGTCGACAATTGAAATGCAATTTGTCTCAAAGATTGATACCCAAAAACCCAATTGTATGGAGACTGCATTAAGTACACGAATCAGAGACAAGAATGCATATATACAGCAGTTCGAATAAACAATGCGAGTTCAAATTGAAGTGGTACAAGTTGCAGCAATATGCAACTTGGTAAAGCATATACACAATGATACTTAGCAGAGCAAACTCAAATGAGCATGTGCAACGGAGAATAGCAGCAATGCTCATGAATAAGAGTTAGGAATTCATACCTAACAAATCAAAAATGATTTTAGATAAAAATGTGAGATAAAACATCGACAAATAGTTGTAACACATGTACTATCTAAGTTATGTTTTATATTTGTTCTAAACCCCAGGCTCTAATACCAAGCTGTGACGCCCCACCTCTATACCCACGCTAGCCAAGAACACTACGGTGTAGTGCTGTCAACTAGCACGGAGAATAAAGCTGTTGAGGAGCGACCATCCGTGTAATTGCTTTGTGCGAGCACCGATATGCCAGATAGTAAAAACGTGCATTTCATTTCAGGAGGAAATCCGACATGCCGATGCAAACTCAAAGCTACTACATAGTGGCTATAATAGTCTAGGACAAAAATATAAAATAACAACATAGATAATATAAATGCGGAACACAGATGAAACAGAAAACCTCATATACATATATAATAACTGATGTCAGTTACAATACATTTACACGGTACATGTGATACAACTACAACAGTCGACTCAGGAAGTTACATATACAAGTACATTAACGTATTTAATATACATGAATACATATCTTCCTATACAATTTTACAGACTACTACAAATGACGACGACTACTCCAAAAGATATGAAAGAACTTCATAGCTCTAGCAGCAACCCAAAGCAGAATATCTACAACCTGAAATACTCGGTCTGACCCGAGTATTAAATTCAAAAGAAAATAATACTTGGGTCAGTCTAATTCAAACTCAGTTATTAGTGCACAGAAGCAATAATAATTAAATAATGAATAGACGACAGTAATTAAACCAAATCAGAATGCAATTCAGAATATTGAATTGAAATAAACAAAACAGTTCAAAACATTTAAATATCAATTAAAATATTAAGTCGAGTAGGGCTGCAGTACACGCACGCGTGCACTGCCTCGCCACTACAGCATATGGAATATGCAAAAGATCAATTAATCAAAACAAGATAGATATCATAAAACCATACCGTGTGGCTGCAGTTCACGCTTGCGTGCACTGCCTTGCCACTACAGTGACGATGTACCCAATGAATATCGGGTGGCTGCAGTTCACGCTTGCGTGCACTGCCCTGCCACAACAGTGATAAGTACCCAATGAATGTAAGATATGTACACAAGTGAATGTAAGATATGTACACAAGTGAATGTAAGATATGTACACAAGTGAATGTACATAACCAACTACACGTGGCAAAAAGAATCAGAAGTGCAACGAGAAACCGCACAACCCAAATGAGCAAGTGTTCAACATGGGGACACAACCGAATGAAGGTGAGAGCAACGAGGTCGCAACATTAAATGAATCAAAGGAAGTCCAGATATAATGCAACAACAAACTTAACCTCAATGTTCTCAAATTCAATGACAGTAAAAGACATAGAGTAGCTTTTAAATAAGATTAGTGTCTCAAATGAACATGAAGAGAGCAAGCTACAAAATACATATGCAGCATTACTACAGACTGCAGGTCAGAGACTACAGAGGGAAACTCAACCAAGTTAAGTGGATAACCAGAGTATCAACATGAAGGCAATGCAGACTCAAACACAGGCAATATAAACCCAACAGTGCAAAATGACAGTGGTTCTAACTGGTATTAAAACAGTTCACCAGCATGAAGTTCAACAAGGAGCCTCAACATTAAAGCCTAGACCCCAAGTACATAAAATAGTAGTGAACCATGAATCAGGTTTTGATGCATAGCTATCACGACTCAAATGAATAATGTACCAAATCAGACTCGAGACAGTGTCAATTAAATGAAACTGAAAAAGGCAACAACAATTGTAACCACAGAAACAAGCAAGCGTATCATGGAACGGCAGTGCAACTTGACTCGATCATGCAACATGAAGAAGCCAACATACATGACTAGAGGCATATATGAACATGAAGCAATAACATATGTACATGAGCATGAATAACATGAAGCAGCACCATGCAACACAAAGTAAAATCATGTGAACATGTACATAGGAACACAAATCTGGGCCACTTTTCCATCAGACGAATAAGAAACTAAGGCTAGGCTCAACACAACAGAGTGGCAACATAATGCAACAGGGAAAAGGGCTACAACTCAAAGACCATGAGCAAATAGAAACAGGCAGTGACAAATTGCACAAACAAGTTCAAGTGTACTACAGAGACAATGCAACATGAATGACATAAAGGCAGTGAAGTGCTGACTGGTAACAGCCAATTGAAAACAGGTATAACTGATATATGGTGATGGAAGTGCAGTGGTGAAGAACAATTCAACTACAAACGCACTGTCACGACATGTACACAACTGCATGAAACAGCAAGTACAAACACATGTAAACTACATGCCTCGAAGAATAGAGCACAGAACTCGAATGACCAAATATATATGTCAGTGGTCCAACACGAAGACACTGCAGAATGGAGGTGAAGGCAAACAAGATGGCAACTTTAACTAAATCAAAAGAAGTCCAAATATACTGCAACTACACTCTCAACCTCAATTTTCTCAAATACAACTTGACAGTAAAAGGCTCAGGACAGTTTTAAATATGAATACTGTCACAAATGAAATATAATGATCAAATACAAATGAATACACTGCATCAATACAGTGTATCAGGTTCGAGTTCAACCAAGGAGACAGACATCAAGTGGACACAAGACTCACATATATAGTGAAGTACAACATCAACATCTACAACATGGAACGACAAAAATTCAAGCAACAAAATACACAGATAACTCGAGACATGAATTAGATGTGAGCAAACTCACCTTTGCCACGAACGGAAGCAAAGATGAACGAGCGCGAGGGCGAGCAGCCATTAATTGATGAAGCCCTAATTCTCGAACGAAGGAGAACGAATGAAGACGAGCCCCATCGAGCAGCCAGGACGAAGTTGAACTCGAACTGACGAAGCCGATCCTCCCGAAGCCCTAATTGGTGATGACGATCGATGGAGCACGAGGCCGCCACCATTTTTGTTCTCTCGGTGGTTTTAGGTTTCGAACGAATAATAGAAAATGAGAAAGAGGGGATGGGGTTTAAGTCGAAGAAAAAGGAAAGGGTATTGGGTTTTTAAAATTTTCACAGCCCAAAAACAAATGAATCACTATTTAAAAATCAAAGCCCCTCAAACTTTATAACCATTTGTAATTTAAAATTTAAAAACTTCAATTTGAAAATTGACGAAAATATCGGGTTGTTATACAAGGCAATGCCATAGTAGATATACCAATTACGCACACGGGCTGGCGGTAACGTAGCAGCCACTACGCCTACCTCGGAACACATTCCCAAAATCGGAGGGGCGTCCAAACAATCACAAAAGCAATAGAATGGTATCGAAGAAATTCGTCCGACTAGAGGAGCTACCCCTTTTGGCCCGAGATCGCTCCTGTTTTAGCCACCTTATTGCAACTCACGGGAGTTGGTTTCACGTAACATACCTTAAGAACGTCGTCACCGTCCTACTTCATTCTGGAATCTCCACCGCGTACACAGTTGTTAAAGTGGTTTTCGGTATTGATAGAGAGTATGCCAGATATCTGATCCCGGTCTCTTTAGCAACCAATCGTTATTATAACCCGTGGTTATAATTTTAAAATAATATTTTATATTTCGAAATAAAATATCATTTCAAATTCAAACCTTTATCAAAATAAAGATTTAATCATTTCCAAACCATTTCAATATATCAAAATAGCGTATCCATTCAAAACTCCCTTTTCAAATCATTTCAATATCTCAAAATATCATATCCTTTCAAAACTTCATTACAAATCATTTTAATATCAAAATATCATTTCAAGGATAGTTTATACTCAAAACCATTTTATTTCAAAGCTTTATTCATTTCAGACATAATATCATTTCTATTTCAAACATATATTCACTTTTCAAAATAGTTTATATTTTTCGAAGTTATAACTCTTTCACAACCAAAACATTTGAAATCATAACACTTTGAAAATCACAACATTTCGAAATCATACATATGAAATCAACCTTTAATTCTATCCATTTACAAATTTATTAGATTAAACCCAAATTTCAAATTTCAATTTATTTTAATTCAAACCATCATTTTCAATTCAAATTCAATTTACTAACAAACCATTTCAAATCTTATCAATTTCAAATATAAATTTAATCCACAAAATATAATATTCAATCTTTAGCATATTTCAAAGCTTAAATATCCCACATTTCATAAATCCAATATCATTTAAAATAAACTCAAATAATATATACTTCAAATATTCATTTATCAAATAATCTAAATAAATCAGAAATCAAATATCATTTCAAATCCATTTCAAAATATAAAAATATTACTCAAAAAATCATTCATTTTTATTTCATTTAACTCACATTCATTTTATTTAAAATTTAATGTAACGACCCGCCTTTGGACAGTTTAAACCGACGATCAAATACCCATGTCGATTCCAAACCATTAAAAGGGCAGATAGTTATTGGGGTAATTAAGAAAAGAAAAGGAAGGGAAATAAAGGAAATGAAACAACACAGAATCTCACAGCGGAAGGCTAAAGTATAATAATAAAATAACAGTTCATGAAGCTGTTAATTAAATGAATACATTTGAAATGAATACATTTGATTATTATTATACAACATTTATCAGAGTTACATACACAACAAATATCATACAACAATGCAGCGGAATGGAATGAATATAATAGTAGTAGATAATATACCAAATCTTCGTCTCCGTCCTCCAAGGAAATGATCTTCACCTAAACTGAAAACTCAGGACTGACCCGAGCGTAATGAAAAGACAAAACACTCGAGTCAGGACTAAAATATCCTTATGAAAGTTAAATCAATCGTCAATAAATATGAGTGTGACGGCGTCAGAGATGTTTACGGGGTTTTACATCTCATATCCAGTGTCAACGTGCGTGCAATAACTTAAGAGATGTTACGGGATTTTCCATCTCTCAAGGATCCGTGAAACTATCTACTATGTAGTAATATACGCTAAGTAGATAATGTCTATCAGTAATATAAAATATCAAAATAGCGTTAAGGCGTTACCATAATCCCCCTTAACACATTTTATATTCCCAAAAGCATATACAAGACCGTAGTTTCCCCAAAACCGGAAGTCACCAGAGGGCAATCCATATACTCAAGGTACACATCAAAACGTAGTGGTCGCGAATAGGATAATCAGTATGACAAGGTACATGAGGCAATACCAACTAGGATACTAGTAGTTGCGTGATCCGGACTGATGTTGGGCATAGCCAGCAGCTACCCCAACACCGCGAAACAACACTCCGAAATCAAGGGGTGCACCCAAATCGCATCACAAATGTAATAGATATGGTATCGAAGAAGTGTGTCCGCTAGAGGTGGCGAACCTCAATGGCCCGGCGCGGCTCCTGTTTTAGTCATGTCAGGGGTCATCCAATAATCGTTCTCTTTCTTCAGTCAACGCGTTCACCAAACCATCCACTTCATTCTGGATCAACACTCCGCGTATAATAGTTATTAAAGTGGTTTTCGGTATCGACAGAGAGTATGTCCATATCCGATCCCGGTCTCTTTAATAACTACGTATTATTACACCGTTGGCTCCTTTACATTTCGAATCGATTCATGATTGATATCAAATGTCATATTCACTTCAAAATCAAATCCATTTCAAATATCGACATAGCCATTCAAAGTATAAGGTTCCTTTTCAAAAATCATTTTGCGTCTCAATATCTTATTTCGGTTTCAAAATCATCCCGAATTTAAATTTTATGTTGCAACTTCATTTAACCCAATTCGTATTTAAATTCAAGATTTAAACATAAACATTCCACCTTATTAACCAGCTTGAAATTTTTAGAAAATAGTTTTAAGTAGTTTAAAAGTAGTTCAAATAATTAAAATAGTTAAAAATAATTAAAATCTTGCAATGGATTTAAAATAGATAAATTAGTTTAAAATAATTTAAATTGGGTTAAGTAGATTAAAATAGATTAAAATAGTTTAAGTATTCAAAATGGTTTATATAACAGAGTAATTTGGAAAACAATTTAAAACAGCTTCAAAACCAATCCATTTCAATTACAACTTCCCAATTCCAATCAATTTCAATTTCCATTTTACCGATTCAATTTCGATTTCAATTCAAAACAATGTCAACTTTAACTTCAAATCAATTCAATTCTACATTCACCTTCAATTTATTCAATTTCAATTTTTTTTTCGATTTGGAGCTTGATTTCAAAATATCCATTTATAACACTTAACAAATTTTCCATCAATATTCAAGTCTAAATTCCAATTTCAAATATGATTCAATTCCAAACTCGATGTCAAAATGTCATTTTTATATCACATTTACTTGGAAATCTTCAAAGCTCGAATTAAGGTTAAATCTTTAAACAAATCAATTTTCGAAATTCAATCAAATTCTAATTTTTAAATTTCAAAGTCTCGAATCATATTACTTAACAATTTCTTATAACCAAGATTTATTTCATCATTTCAAAACTCAATTTTTCAATAAATTCGATTTCTATAAATTGATTTCTATTTATAACCTTTAAATCAAAACATTTAAATAAACTTCAAATCGACGATTTTTTAAAATTATTCATTTAGCCAATTCGGTGTCCGTATATAATTTTCTATCCTATGGCCAAGTAATTATTTATTTCAATTAAATGTCAGGGATGAATATATATTACTTAAATTAAATCACAGTATCATATGTATGCATAACAGGATATATATAAGCAAATAAACATCCAAACACTCAAATATCAACCAATAACATCCATCGAAATACATCGTCCAATAAGCAATACAATTCATGGCAATTTCATAGTTATCGATGTCAGGTAAGTAAATCGCAATTCAATTTCGATTTCAATTTAACTGTCAATTTGAGTTTTCAACGGTTAATTCAAATAACAAGCAATATGATAATTAAATTTATATCAAACAACGACAATAAAATTCATATCACTTTATAATGTCAATTTAACTAGCATAAAAATATTTAGTACGGTGTGAGCGTTATAAAACACTCACCTTGATTTTCTCGATTTAAAATCAAATCGAACGACGTTCGATTTAACCCAAAATTTCTCTAGCTCCAAAAGCTTCCAATCCAGCTCCATAGCGTAGTGCTCGTCAATACGGACCTGTCGCAATTTGTTTCGTCCAGTTTGGACCTCGTATCAAAAAGTTATAGCCGTTTGAATTTTATATACAAATTTATATAAACAAATTAACTTTTCTATTTCTCTTTATTATTATTATTAACCTTTAATCTCAGCCGTTGCTTCCAGGATACCAAATCCAGACCGCCCCTTCCTTTCACCTTCTTCTTCGTTCACACGAGAAACAGCGAACCCAAGCACGCACGAAAACCCCAAAGGCCGAGCCTCCAACTTCCCACGAGACGACGATCAGGCGACGCTATGTCAAGCGCCTCCACGAGCTACACCCACGCCCCAACCCGCGGCCCACTCGGCCCTATATGCTGCACGCAAAACGAGATCGAACGGTCTACGTTCACGGCCCCACCGCGGCTCCAAACGACGACGATAAACAAAATCTACCGTTGGATGGAGAGATCTCTCCTAGCTCTACGATATTCGTGTTGGAGGTTTAGGCTAAAACGACATGGATGAGGAGAGATTGAGGGTGGAAGGTCGTAAGTTTTCGGCCATCGAATTCTAAAGGAGGCGGCCACGAATGAAAAGGGCTAGGGTTTCTGCTCAAACATGTTTATATAAGATTTTATATTATATTATTATTAATTCCAAAATTCACATGCTTTTTCAAACAATCTCCAAACGAAACGTGCCGGCTGGCGTTTCTAGGGTTTACCCCGCGTTCCGGACACAATGGAACAGGTTTTGGAAGCTAATTCGATCATATGCGACAGTTATAGCGATAAACGATCAATTTGAATTAAATCGATTTAAACGAATTTCTATACGTTTTGGCTCGCCCCGGACAAACGGTAAACCCGATTGACATGAAATTTAAAATATTACAATAATATCATATTACGGATCCGATGAAACTATTTTCGTCGAAATCCGAGACCGTTTGAAAAATGACTATTTTAACTCGTTAAATTAATATTAAAACAATTTCAATGCGTTTCGAGCTGCCACGGTCAAACGACAACTCCGATTTCTACGAAAATTGAGATCTGATAATAACTAACTATTACGGATCCAATGGAACTAGTTTCGTCCAATTCTGAGACTGTTCAAAATTTGGCTATTTTCCAGTCGATAATTAAATATTAAAATATTCAATTTTCACAAATTTACTTTTAATTCGATTTTAAAAGTTCTACCACATCATTCTAACT
Organism: Allium cepa; assembly: GCA_030765085.1. Taxonomy (NCBI): domain Eukaryota; kingdom Viridiplantae; phylum Streptophyta; class Magnoliopsida; order Asparagales; family Amaryllidaceae; genus Allium; species Allium cepa. The sequence continues at coordinate 214,616,774 of CM060934.1, forward strand.
TTAGTATGATAAAATAAAATGTTACAAATCATTTTTAGTCATATTCAACCCGTTATTCAATTTATCCAATAAATTCCAAATTTAAAATCTTATTAACTCTATTATAATCCTGATATAACTTACATTCACTTTGGAAACCAAATTGAATCATATTAAATCAAATTTTAATTTTTCACTTTATTTTCATATATTAAATTCTAATATCAAATTAATCATATCAAATTCGGAATTTAATTATTCAAACATTTGTAATATTAAATTTAAACAATTTTATTATTCTTAAATCAGTATCTTTTGAAATATTCGAAACGAACTTATAAAATTTAACACATTCAAATTATAGAACAACCATTTTCATTAAAACAATTATTCAATTCCCTTTATTCAATTATTCAATAAATTCCAAATATTAAATTTTAAACAATTTAATTGTTCAATATTTGACGGATTTCAATATTGGATTTTTAAATAAAAATTTCATTATCAGTCGATTTACTATATTACATTAGATGAATTCCACGTTATTATTTAACTGCAGTTAGAGATAATGCACTCAACTAATATATATACTTTCATTTCAATTGCAATTGGTTCACAAATTCAATTCGACTAACTAAATGAATAGGTAACTTAAATAATTATCACTGTTGACTTTTAATTACTTATAAGTTTATTATTTACAAACAAGCGTCACAATTACCTATACAATACAAATTCATTCAATTACCTTCGACTACATCTTATTTCAATTGATTTGGGATTTCATTCAATTAATAAACACTTAACTTAGATAAATTTTGTTGCATTTCATTCTAGTTATTATTATTCCAAATGAATTACAATTTTTTTCTAACACTAAATCACGAAATCTTATTAAATTAGCTATTTTAATTATCGGAAATTTACGGGTCGTTACAGTCTCCCCCACTCAAAACTTTTCGTCCCCGAAAAGGAAAAAGAAGGGAAAAGAACTAAGTATAGAATTCGCATTAGATATATTTCATTCAAAGTTATTAACTTATAAAACAATGAAATTCCATTTATAAAGTTATAACTACGCTTCCACTAAGTTATTCCAACGGCTTTCTAAATTTAAAGTTAGTTATCAAAACAAGTTATAAAAATTTTAAAACTTGAAAATTTTTCTAACACCCGGATTTACGAAAAATTTCGGCAGAGTCTCCTTTGCGCGGCTCGATCGGTACAACTACAAAACGCCTCTACGGGCCCCAAACAAACAAAAGAAAATCCAAAAGCCAAGTGGCTCATCAAAAATCACCAAATCCAATGATAAAATAAACATGTACCTTATATTTTTATTAGCGAGCATATACGAATAATATAGCGTGAAAGCGAGCTCCAAATGCGAAGCAAGCGCAATCCGCACCTACTAAACACTCAACAAACCATGAGAAACATGCATATATGAAAATAATATCAATATACACAATATAGCAACATAACAACTACATGTGCCAACATAGCAAATGCAACAAAACAACAAATGCAACCATCAATCAACTATCATCCAACAAATCCATAACCAATCAATATAAATTCACTTCTCATTAATATTTATTGACTAGGTTTCAATTTTAATCATAGTTGATTCATTAACGTTGGATTTTTCTAACATTCATCCTCAATTCAATTAGTTAACATTCACTAATTTATATTTACATTAGTTCACTTCCAATTTGAATCAAATTAAATTCATTTAACTTTCAATTTGATTTCAGTGATTTATAGCTTTCAATTTCATTAACACTTAATGAATTATATGCAATCCACTAACAATCATATAACAACCAAATCATACCCCACATAACCAAAATATTAATTTTACATTCAATTTGGTTTATCTCCTTCAATTCCAATTATACAATTTAAAAGAATCATTTTATATTTGGCATCTTATATTTCCAATATTAACTTTAATTAAATCCGTAAGCCGTACATATATCATCCGTAAGCAATATCAATCTAATCGCTTATTCGATCACACAATTTCACTTCCAAACTAGTATCGTTCACACGACTCTCTAGTGCGGACTCGGATTTGGTTTCTTGATTGGAAACTGTTACTCTCCTTGCATAGCCATATGCTATGATAGAGAATTCCAGAATCAATTAAAAATCCATATCTAGGGTTCGTCGTCAGAAATCGAGTGAAAAATCCTAAATTGGATCGATATAAATCATCTCGAAATTTTGTGCTCGAATTTGGATCAAATCGTTATGCGAATAAAATAATATACGTACAATCCCACGTATTACCTTCCAATAGATTTCTATCCAATTTATCTATACTAAATTATTTTATTGACTTTCATTTTATTTACCATTTATTATTCACAATCCATTATTTAGTTAATATATCCATTTCTTTACATAGCATATTCTTCAACATTATCTTTTCTTAACACCTTATCAAAGAATTCGCTTACTCAAGTTCATTTTCAAACATTCTATATAATTTAATTAAATTCAATTTCATTTTAAAATTGATTCTTAGCTATAAGAAATTCCTTTGTTTATACTTATTGCATTTTCATAATTCCAGTTAATAACGAATTCATTTGTGGAACATTTTTTTTTTTAATCATTACTTTAGTTTATTGTCATCTCATAAAAGTCTAACTTCTCATATATGACTTCTCTTAGTTTACAGATATCTTAAAGGTTACAAATTTAATTATTTTACAATCCCTTTGCAATTTATATTTTTTTTCTATAACCAATTTACAAAGATATAATACGATTCATTTCTTAAGTTCACTTACTTGTTCCATTTATTCATTCACCATTTCAGGTTATATTTAAGTATATAACATTTTTCCACAACCAAAATTTTCATTTACACATTTTAATTCATTTTGAGTTTTCCTTACTTGTATACTTCAATTACTTTCAGGTTCTGTTTATTTGTACAACATCTCATTACATATCCAAAACATCATTTAACTTCTTAATATTTGGTAAGTCTTGTTATGTGTTATCAGAATGCAAATTTTCGGTATTATACAAATTTATAGAATTTCATTTTACTAATTTAGAATGTTCACAATTTAATTTGTTTAAATCCCTTTTACCTTTCAACTTTAAAGTTTTCCTAAACAATAGCTTAGATATCTTAATCCTCTTATTTTTATAAATTTTGGTTATTCCCATTTCATTTAAATAATTTGAAAATTTCTAATTAACATAACTTAGAAATTTAAATGCTCGGTTCCTTTCAAATTGTTTGAAATAAACAAATACTTATATTATTATATATTTTTTTTTTATATATCAAATCATACCTTTGGAGTTTAAACCAAAACTCATTTACCCAAAATAATTTTTAAAGAAAAGCAAAGCTTCTTAGAAGTCTCCCCCACTTTGAGACTCGAAAATGAACGTCGATGATGCTGCGCAGTCATCACCGAAATTATCTTCCAGCGACATAAGAGAGGAGTACTAAATTTATTCCTTCCTTTAAAAATCCTTTCAAAATATTTCCATAAACAATTTCCAACTAATATTAATATATATTTCTTCAAAGCTTGGAAAACCATTTTAAAACCTCCGGGACATAATTCAATATTTTCCAATTTAAATCTATTTTAATTCATAAGTCACCTTTATAAAATATTCTTATAAGATTTCACAAGTGTTTTATATTTTCTTCAAATTATAGGAATTTCTTTCTTAAAACATTCCACAAGTATTTTATTACTGTTCTTTTGTAATTCAACTTAGTTATCAAATTACAATATCCAATTAGTGATAATAACCAATATTTTTATTCCTAACAGCCAGGTAAGCTAGATAAGTCACACTAATTTCTGAAGAATTTTCTTTATATACAAAATATAATTAGGGCAAAATTATTTCATTTACCCAATTTCAAAACAATACTATGTCGAATTGTTCTGTTTAAGTGTTTAGAGATCCCTATCAATGACGTTAATTACTCGTACTGACCAGAATCCATAAGCCACTCAACAAAACAACCGACACAATATAAAACATTTTATATCACTAACAAGTACGCTCTCTCATATACACTCAACTCATTCATATAGTTTACCTCTATTTCAATGAGTTACTCCCCACTAGAGCCAAGGTTTATCGCTAAACCAAAGCTCTGATACCAACTGTAACGACCCGCCTTTGGACAGTTTAAACCGACGATCAAATACCCATGTCGATTCCAAACCATTAAAAGGGCAGATAGTTATTGGGGTAATTAAGAAAAGAAAAGGAAGGGAAATAAAGGAAATGAAACAACACAGAATCTCACAGCGGAAGGCTAAAGTATAATAATAAAATAACAGTTCATGAAGCTGTTAATTAAATGAATACATTTGAAATGAATACATTTGATTATTATTATACAACATTTATCAGAGTTACATACACAACAAATATCATACAACAATGCAGCGGAATGGAATGAATATAATAGTAGTAGATAATATACCAAATCTTCGTCTCCGTCCTCCAAGGAAATGATCTTCACCTAAACTGAAAACTCAGGACTGACCCGAGCGTAATGAAAAGACAAAACACTCGAGTCAGGACTAAAATATCCTTATGAAAGTTAAATCAATCGTCAATAAATATGAGTGTGACGGCGTCAGAGATGTTTACGGGGTTTTACATCTCATATCCAGTGTCAACGTGCGTGCAATAACTTAAGAGATGTTACGGGATTTTCCATCTCTCAAGGATCCGTGAAACTATCTACTATGTAGTAATATACGCTAAGTAGATAATGTCTATCAGTAATATAAAATATCAAAATAGCGTTAAGGCGTTACCATAATCCCCCTTAACACATTTTATATTCCCAAAAGCATATACAAGACCGTAGTTTCCCCAAAACCGGAAGTCACCAGAGGGCAATCCATATACTCAAGGTACACATCAAAACGTAGTGGTCGCGAATAGGATAATCAGTATGACAAGGTACATGAGGCAATACCAACTAGGATACTAGTAGTTGCGTGATCCGGACTGATGTTGGGCATAGCCAGCAGCTACCCCAACACCGCGAAACAACACTCCGAAATCAAGGGGTGCACCCAAATCGCATCACAAATGTAATAGATATGGTATCGAAGAAGTGTGTCCGCTAGAGGTGGCGAACCTCAATGGCCCGGCGCGGCTCCTGTTTTAGTCATGTCAGGGGTCATCCAATAATCGTTCTCTTTCTTCAGTCAACGCGTTCACCAAACCATCCACTTCATTCTGGATCAACACTCCGCGTATAATAGTTATTAAAGTGGTTTTCGGTATCGACAGAGAGTATGTCCATATCCGATCCCGGTCTCTTTAATAACTACGTATTATTACACCGTTGGCTCCTTTACATTTCGAATCGATTCATGATTGATATCAAATGTCATATTCACTTCAAAATCAAATCCATTTCAAATATCGACATAGCCATTCAAAGTATAAGGTTCCTTTTCAAAAATCATTTTGCGTCTCAATATCTTATTTCGGTTTCAAAATCATCCCGAATTTAAATTTTATGTTGCAACTTCATTTAACCCAATTCGTATTTAAATTCAAGATTTAAACATAAACATTCCACCTTATTAACCAGCTTGAAATTTTTAGAAAATAGTTTTAAGTAGTTTAAAAGTAGTTCAAATAATTAAAATAGTTAAAAATAATTAAAATCTTGCAATGGATTTAAAATAGATAAATTAGTTTAAAATAATTTAAATTGGGTTAAGTAGATTAAAATAGATTAAAATAGTTTAAGTATTCAAAATGGTTTATATAACAGAGTAATTTGGAAAACAATTTAAAACAGCTTCAAAACCAATCCATTTCAATTACAACTTCCCAATTCCAATCAATTTCAATTTCCATTTTACCGATTCAATTTCGATTTCAATTCAAAACAATGTCAACTTTAACTTCAAATCAATTCAATTCTACATTCACCTTCAATTTATTCAATTTCAATTTTTTTTTCGATTTGGAGCTTGATTTCAAAATATCCATTTATAACACTTAACAAATTTTCCATCAATATTCAAGTCTAAATTCCAATTTCAAATATGATTCAATTCCAAACTCGATGTCAAAATGTCATTTTTATATCACATTTACTTGGAAATCTTCAAAGCTCGAATTAAGGTTAAATCTTTAAACAAATCAATTTTCGAAATTCAATCAAATTCTAATTTTTAAATTTCAAAGTCTCGAATCATATTACTTAACAATTTCTTATAACCAAGATTTATTTCATCATTTCAAAACTCAATTTTTCAATAAATTCGATTTCTATAAATTGATTTCTATTTATAACCTTTAAATCAAAACATTTAAATAAACTTCAAATCGACGATTTTTTAAAATTATTCATTTAGCCAATTCGGTGTCCGTATATAATTTTCTATCCTATGGCCAAGTAATTATTTATTTCAATTAAATGTCAGGGATGAATATATATTACTTAAATTAAATCACAGTATCATATGTATGCATAACAGGATATATATAAGCAAATAAACATCCAAACACTCAAATATCAACCAATAACATCCATCGAAATACATCGTCCAATAAGCAATACAATTCATGGCAATTTCATAGTTATCGATGTCAGGTAAGTAAATCGCAATTCAATTTCGATTTCAATTTAACTGTCAATTTGAGTTTTCAACGGTTAATTCAAATAACAAGCAATATGATAATTAAATTTATATCAAACAACGACAATAAAATTCATATCACTTTATAATGTCAATTTAACTAGCATAAAAATATTTAGTACGGTGTGAGCGTTATAAAACACTCACCTTGATTTTCTCGATTTAAAATCAAATCGAACGACGTTCGATTTAACCCAAAATTTCTCTAGCTCCAAAAGCTTCCAATCCAGCTCCATAGCGTAGTGCTCGTCAATACGGACCTGTCGCAATTTGTTTCGTCCAGTTTGGACCTCGTATCAAAAAGTTATAGCCGTTTGAATTTTATATACAAATTTATATAAACAAATTAACTTTTCTATTTCTCTTTATTATTATTATTAACCTTTAATCTCAGCCGTTGCTTCCAGGATACCAAATCCAGACCGCCCCTTCCTTTCACCTTCTTCTTCGTTCACACGAGAAACAGCGAACCCAAGCACGCACGAAAACCCCAAAGGCCGAGCCTCCAACTTCCCACGAGACGACGATCAGGCGACGCTATGTCAAGCGCCTCCACGAGCTACACCCACGCCCCAACCCGCGGCCCACTCGGCCCTATATGCTGCACGCAAAACGAGATCGAACGGTCTACGTTCACGGCCCCACCGCGGCTCCAAACGACGACGATAAACAAAATCTACCGTTGGATGGAGAGATCTCTCCTAGCTCTACGATATTCGTGTTGGAGGTTTAGGCTAAAACGACATGGATGAGGAGAGATTGAGGGTGGAAGGTCGTAAGTTTTCGGCCATCGAATTCTAAAGGAGGCGGCCACGAATGAAAAGGGCTAGGGTTTCTGCTCAAACATGTTTATATAAGATTTTATATTATATTATTATTAATTCCAAAATTCACATGCTTTTTCAAACAATCTCCAAACGAAACGTGCCGGCTGGCGTTTCTAGGGTTTACCCCGCGTTCCGGACACAATGGAACAGGTTTCGGAAGCTAATTCGATCATATGCGACAGTTATAGCGATAAACGATCAATTTGAATTAAATCGATTTAAACGAATTTCTATACGTTTTGGCTCGCCCCGGACAAACGGTAAACCCGATTGACATGAAATTTAAAATATTACAATAATATCATATTACGGATCCGATGAAACTATTTTCGTCGAAATCCGAGACCGTTTGAAAAATGACTATTTTAACTCGTTAAATTAATATTAAAACAATTTCAATGCGTTTCGAGCTGCCACGGTCAAACGACAACTCCGATTTCTACGAAAATTGAGATCTGATAATAACTAACTATTACGGATCCAATGGAACTAGTTTCGTCCAATTCTGAGACTGTTCAAAATTTGGCTATTTTCCAGTCGATAATTAAATATTAAAATATTCAATTTTCACAAATTTACTTTTAATTCGATTTTAAAAGTTCTACCACATCATTCTAACTTTAGTATGATAAAATAAAATGTTACAAATCATTTTTAGTCATATTCAACCCGTTATTCAATTTATCCAATAAATTCCAAATTTAAAATCTTATTAACTCTATTATAATCCTGATATAACTTACATTCACTTTGGAAACCAAATTGAATCATATTAAATCAAATTTTAATTTTTCACTTTATTTTCATATATTAAATTCTAATATCAAATTAATCATATCAAATTCGGAATTTAATTATTCAAACATTTGTAATATTAAATTTAAACAATTTTATTATTCTTAAATCAGTATCTTTTGAAATATTCGAAACGAACTTATAAAATTTAACACATTCAAATTATAGAACAACCATTTTCATTAAAACAATTATTCAATTCCCTTTATTCAATTATTCAATAAATTCCAAATATTAAATTTTAAACAATTTAATTGTTCAATATTTGACGGATTTCAATATTGGATTTTTAAATAAAAATTTCATTATCAGTCGATTTACTATATTACATTAGATGAATTCCACGTTATTATTTAACTGCAGTTAGAGATAATGCACTCAACTAATATATATACTTTCATTTCAATTGCAATTGGTTCACAAATTCAATTCGACTAACTAAATGAATAGGTAACTTAAATAATTATCACTGTTGACTTTTAATTACTTATAAGTTTATTATTTACAAACAAGCGTCACAATTACCTATACAATACAAATTCATTCAATTACCTTCGACTACATCTTATTTCAATTGATTTGGGATTTCATTCAATTAATAAACACTTAACTTAGATAAATTTTGTTGCATTTCATTCTAGTTATTATTATTCCAAATGAATTACAATTTTTTTCTAACACTAAATCACGAAATCTTATTAAATTAGCTATTTTAATTATCGGAAATTTACGGGTCGTTACATTTAATTACCATCTTCAAGATTACTTTTCACAGGAGTTTATATTTACAAAATTAAATCTTGCCTTTTAGATCCATAAAGTCAATTCCTTATATATATAAACTAGATATTTAATTTCCAAAACTTTAAATATTTTTCCAAAGATTATCTATTCATTTAAATTAATTAAAACAAAGATTCAATTTCCGTAGCGCTTATAAAATGCTACGTAAAGTTATAGTTTAAAATTGTTCAACAAAAGACAGCGTTTAAATGCTGTAATAGATTTCCTTTAAATTTCAAATAAACTTTAATGTTAAGTTTAACCATTATAGCACTTACAAAGTGCTATAATAGCCTTTGTTTCAAATTAACTTTTTAGTTCATTTAAAACAGCTACAACATTTATCAAAAATGCTGTAATATCTTTTACATTACATTTCAAAAATGCTGTTAAATCAAATTCAGGGTTTAAATACAACTTTCACAAATAGATAGTTTTAATTTAAATCATTTTAACTTATAAAATCATATAATTTCACAGTTTTAAAATCATCCTTCCAATACTCTTATTTTTATGATTTCTATAAAGTTAAATTTCATCCAAAAATCAAAATTTAACATAATTTCTTATTTAAATTCAAGTATTAAATTCCATTTCTTTAATTAAATTATTAACTTAATAATTAAGTTTAAACTTCCAAAATATAACTTATTTCTATTTATTTTACTTAATTAAGATTTCACTTTTAACAAAAGTTCAAAATTCCCAATTTAAGTTATATTTCAAAATTTAACTTAAACACTCATTTATTTAACATTTTAACTTATTCAAAAACCATTATAAATTTTATAAAATCATTTAAAATACATATTTACATCAAAATATTATAATTTTCTTACTTTACATAATTTCCTTTTTAAAACAAAACATAAAATTTCAAAATTTACTTATAGTCCAAATTCTACTTTACCATTTACTTAATTCATTATTTAATTTATAGAAATCACTAATATTTCTATAAAAATCCTTTTTAATTAAATTTAAATCAAAATATTATAAAATTACATTTTAAAATATTTTTAAAACATTTCAGAAAAATATTATATAAACCACGGGCCTGTATATAGTTTTCTAACCTAGATCAAGTGATACGGATATATATCATTTCAATCCGCAGTTTACAAAGAAAACCCGAGTTCTATCATTTCAAACCCGCAGTCCTAAGTAAAATGAATGAATTTGAAAACCGCTCAAGCCTATCATTTCAGCCCATAACGATTTTCCCTTATTCTAAAGACCGTTTGGGTATGTATCATTTCAACCCATAGTGATTCTAGTCTACAAGGAACTTGCAATGGTGATAAATGATATAAATAACAGAATAGCATGAAATAACAATGACATATGATATAACAGGTGTAATAACAGGTGTGAACATCATATGATAATAATTTAAGCGTATATAACATGATGATATACATTACAGATTCAAATGGTGTCGGTTTATCAGTTATATAGGTACAGATTGTCTGGTGAGAATAACTCACATGTTCAGAGCTGGAGATATCCACCAAAGCACACAACACTGACACAACAAAGGCACACCGACACGGATATGACTTGAGAGTGGAGAGACAAAGCTAATAGCCTTGCATGCATTTACACAAAACAGTAGAGTAATGTAAGATTTCAACACAAATTATCACTAAACAATGCAAGGAATCAAAGCCCAAAACAAAGTCAAATTCATCGCACTTGCTCTCAACTTCATATGGATCAGTTATAGGTTGGATAAGCTCAGCCAAGGAAGGGACTAAGGACTGGGTTTGGGTCCAAACAAGTTGGCCTCTATGGTTAAAAAGTGTGGAGAAGATATAGGTGCAAAACAGTACAACAACAAGGCAATATACAAGATCACAAGGAACAAATAGGTTCGGAAATTGGCTCTAGGTGCTCTTCCGGTGGTGAAGGTGGTGATGGGTGATGTGGCAGAGGGTGGAGGTCAGGTCAGAGGTGGTGGTGGTGGAGGAAGTGGCGGCTAGTGGTGGTAGAAGGAGATGGTGTACAACTAGGCTTGGTTTATGTAGATATGTGATGGTTTTGTGAACTTTTGGTGATGATGCTTGCCAGATGGTTGCTTGGCTTGGCCATGGTAGTGCTCTAGGGAGGTAGGTGAAAGGGATAGGAAGTGGTGGAGGTCGGCCAAGGGCTGGAGGAGGGAGGAGCTGATCAAAAAGTGAAGAACAAGTGCAAAAATCAAGGTAGAAAACTAGAAAAACAAAAGAAAAAGAGAATAGATTTTTACCCAAACTCTTGAAGCCATGGCCGTGTAAATTTTTATGGTTTTGAGGAAGTTTTAGTATGTGAAAAATGAGGAAATGCAGCCGAGAAAAGAAATGAAAGCATGGCCAAAACAATAAAGGAAGTAGGTTGAGAAAATGAAAAGTCGGGAGATGAAAGGACTTGGAATATAAAGAGTTTAAAACTTTTCAAATTTCCACTCATTTTATATTTAATTTTAAATAACTGAAATATATATATATATATATATATATATATATATATAAATTCAGAAAAAATACGAAAATTTAGTAAATATAAAAAATAAAAAATAAATTTTAATTATATATAGTTAAATCAAGAAAATAGCAAAGAAAATGTAAACTAGGCTAGTAAATTTGAAAATAAATGCAATGAACTTTGGAAAATTTTTATGTACTTGAAAAATATTTATAAATAAATGTAAGAACCCTAAATAAAAATGCATTCACAAAAATAAATAAATAAATTTTAATTAAACAAAATTTAAATGAAGAAAATAGCAGAAAAATGGACACTAGGCTTAAAAATAGAAAATAAATGCAATAAATTTTGGAAAATTTTTATTATCACTTTAAAAATATTAGAAGACAAAAATATACGTAAAATTACATATTAACACATATTAAAATAAAATATGACAATAAAAATATAATTTATATAATTTAAAATAAAAAAAATGCCAAATAAATCAACTTACACTCAATATTGAAAATTACATAACTTTCACATTTTAAATTCGTTTTCAATGAAACGAAAAACAGTATTCAAGTTATTAAATCTATTTTCATAATAAAAGATAAAATTTGAGAATTTAAATATTTAAATTTAAAATTTGAAAGTCAAAGTTTGACCAGTTTGACCAAAAAACAACTTTTCAGGAAAATATTCAATTTATATAAGTTTGAAGTTATAATTCACATAATAATCAAAAATTATATTTAAAAATGAATGTTTGAAATAAAACAAGTTTAAAATAATTTCAAAATAAAATAAAGTTTTTAAATCAAGAAATTCAATTTAGCAGAAATAAAATATAAAATAAAATAAGTCTAAAATATAGGGTTGTTACACTCTCCCTCACTCAAAACTTTTCATCCCCGAAAAGGAATGAGGTACGGGAAAGCATAGAAAAAGATAGAGTGAAATAATATTAAGATAAGATGACAAGAAGATTGGAATTATACCTGATAACTATTGTTATAGGTAAGTTTAACAAGGTGGAGGTGATCTTCCCAAGATTCTCCAGAATCAGGAACACAAGCATGAAAAGATCCTCTAGAATTTGATTCACTCTTTACCGACGGTCTGCGGATGAAAGCAGTGCTCAGATTCAAAATGAGTACCAAATATTATTAAGGATTATAGAAAGATTTCTAAACAGAAAGATTATAGATAGATGCCTATACCAGTCTGTAGCAAGATGAGGAAAATAAGGACAACTAAAGACAATTTGAAAACAAAATAAGATAATAGGTTTGAAAAACAAATAAGATAATAGGTTTGAAATTTCCATGGTTTCAGCTTAAATTGATAATTAATTTTACACAAGTTAAATAAATCTTACTATATCTAATTTCATTATCTTATCATCCAATTTTCTTAAACTAACAATTTCTAAAGTCGTGGATTTGAAAAAGAATCATTTATTATACTCAATTGTACTCAATAAAATTAATTCTTCTTCATTCCTAATTAAAAATTAAATTTATTGCTCTCAATATATTTTATCACCTATGTTAAATATACTTACACTTATTATAACTGTTTTAATTTATTTTTAATTCCTTTAACATCATTTTATATTGTAAGTTATTCAATTCACTTTTTATTCTATATATCTTTGTTAATCTTTTTATAACTAAAATTTATGTGTATAATAATTATTATAACCACTCAAATTTTATTTTTAAAAACTTTTTACATTGTATATATAATACAATTACATTATTAACTTCTGAAAATTAAGGTAAGTTACTTTTGATTGCAATTGTATTATATAAACAAAGCTTCCTAATTCAATCATTTTAAGTTTGAATCATTTATTCAAAAAATTTGATTTTTTTTATAATTGCATTTATTCTTTAAGATAAATTGTAAGAATTGAATTTCCGATTCCCTTCAAACCATTTAGAGATGAATAAATAAATGTACATATATGTCAAATCAAATTTAAATCATATCTCTCTATATATAATATAAATCAAGTCATATTTTAGAAATTCGAACCAATTAAATTTCCCAAAAAAACACTGTAGCAAGACTATAGAATGGTCTCTTCACTTCGAAACTCGAAAATGAAAGTCGATGATGCAGCGGTCATCACCGAAGTTATTTTCTAGCTACAAAGAGAAGAGCACTCATTTTTAAACTTTTAAAATTCTTTGGAAACAAATTTCTATTCAAAAATACTTTAAATAATATCCTTTTAAAACTTGAAAACACATGGTTTGAAACCATCGAAAATTAAATTCTCAAATTCTTGATTTAAATTCATTTTAGTTCCCAAATCAATTTATAAACAACTATTTATAAATTCATTTATAGAACTATAAATGATAAATCAAGCATTATCATTTCAAATAATCAATTTAAACCAGTTTATTAAGTTCCATAAATTTACTTATATATCAAAATTTATTTCATTAATCAAATTTTAAAATAATACTGTGTCAGTTTGTTCTGTCAAAGTGTTTTAGAAATCCTATCGATAACACTGATTAGACGAATCGATCGGAAACCTAAATCAACATCAACACCCAAACAACACAATATATAAAACAAAACATAAATTTACAAGTACAATTTAAAAATGTTTGGAAGATAGATTAGAAACAAATTACAAGATGATTAATTGACAAAATAGGAAGATGGATAAGCTTAGATAAATCACGTGCAACCTTAACCGGGTCAACCACGACTTAATGAATAAGATCAAATGTGGATTGTTTGGAGTAAATCTACATCCGATCTCAAGAGAATGAGTTTGGAGTAGTAAATGATATTAGCGTCTAAACCAAGGATAGATATAAATCTCTAGTGAATCGATGCTAATTGTAAAGGAGTTTCCCCCTTTATGAGAAAATTAGAATACTGGCAAAACCGCCAATTCACTATAAAGATCATTCATAGTGGAGTTATGGGATACTCCAGAATCAAAAGAAGATGAATAGTGAGGGACACAAATGGATTTTGGAACCGTAGGGAACGTTCCAAAATTCGAGGAAATTCGAATCAAGGAGGAAAGATTCAAGCTCAAATGAAAGTGATTCTGTAACTAAATTTACCATACATTCTAAGTTTTCCCTCAAAGCCAAAGCTCTGATACCAACTGTAACAGCCCGATATTTTCAACCATTCACATCCGCACATGTCGGACTTGAATTGCTCAAAATAGCGCGTTGTAAATAAAATTTGGCAAATCTCAGAATATACAGTAAATGAATATAATCACAGATCACAAACACAGAGTAAAATAATGCAGTGGAAGTAAAAGAAATAGTAGTTTATGAAGCTACTATATTAATATATCAGAGTATATAAGATACAACAGGAGAAATAGAGTACAACATAAGTCTCAATATGATAACCAAGTACAAACTGAATAGAACAACAAAATTGACACAGATAAGCAGATAGATAAGCAGAATCTCCAGCAAAGACCAACTCTAGAAAGAGAATCCAAAGCTGTGAATACTCAGACTGACCTGAGCGTAAAGCAAGATACAAAATAATCGAGTCAGGACAATATATACTTATATAATGTAAACCAACTCAAGTGAACTGTAATAAAGTACAAGTAACTTAGAAGATGCCGGGGACCGCCCATCCTCTAAGGATCCGTTAAACTATTTACTATGTAGTAATATTACGCTATTATAATAATGTCTATTAGTAAAATAAACTTACTTTAAAATAGCATCACAGGGTTACCCATATAGTCCCAGACACGTAATAGTCCCAGTAGTCCATCCAGTATCATCGTACCTCTAGATCGGGAGGCTACCCTAAATACTCCACGGGCTACGGGAGAAAACCAAACTCGTAGTAAAGGCTCGATAGGGTAGGTGACACGAAACACAAGGCAATGCCAGGGTAGATATACCAATTACACACACGGACTGGCGGTAATGTAGCAGCCACTATGCCCACCTTGGAACACATTCCCAAAATTGGAGGGGCACCCAAACAATCACAAAAGCAATAGAATGGTATCGAAGAAATGCGTCCGACTAGAGGAGCTACCCCTTTTGGCCCGAGATCGCTCCTGTTTTAGCCACCTTATTGCAACTCACGGGAGTTGGGTCCACGTAACATACCTCAAGAACGTCGCCACCGTCCTACTTCATTCTAGAATCTCCACCGCGTACACAGTTGTTAAAGTGGTTTTCGGTATCGATGGAGAGTATGCCAGATATCCGATCCCGGTCTCTTTAACAACCAATCGTTATTATAACCCGTGGTTATAATTTTAAAATAATATTTTATAATTCGAAATAAAATATCATTTCAAATTCAAACCTTTATCAAAATAAAGATTTAATCATTTCCAAACCTTTTCAATATATCAAAATAGCATATCTTTTCAAAACTCCCTTTTCAAATCATTTCAATATCTCAAAATATCATATCCTTTCAAAACTTCATTACAAATCATTTTAATATTAAAATATCATTTCAAGGATAGTTTATACCTCGAAACCAAAACCATTTTATTTCAAAGCTTTATTCATTTCAGACATAATATCATTTCTATTTCAAACGTATATTCACTTTTCAAAATAGTTTATATTTTTCAAAGTGATAACTCTTTCAGAACCAAAACATTTGAAATCATTACACTTTGAAAATCACAACATTTCGAAATCATACATTTTAAATCAACCTTTAATTCTATCCATTTACAAATTTATTAGATTAAACCCAAATTTCAAATTTCAATTTAATTTAATTCAAACCATCATTTTCAATTCAAATTCAGTTTACTAACAAACCATTTCAAATCTTATCAATTTCAAATATAGAATTAATCCACAAAATATAATATTTAATCTTTAGTATATTTCAAAGCTTAAATATCCCACATTTCTTAAATCCAATATCATTTAAAATAAACTCAAATAATATATATTTCAAATATTCATTTATCAAATAAATTAAATAAATCAGAAACCAAATATCATTTCTAATCCATTTCAAAATATCAAAATATCATTCAAAACATCATTCATTTTTATTTCATTTAACTACCATTTAACTCACATTCATTTTATTTAAAATTTAATTACCATCTTCAAATTTACATTTCACAGGAGTTTATATTTACAAAATTAAATCTTTCCATTTAGATCCATAAAGTCAATTCCTTATATTTATAAATTAGATATTTAATTTCCAAAACTTTAAATCTTTTTTCCAAAGATTATCTATTCATTTGAATTAATTAAAACAAAAATTCAATTTCCGTGGCGCTTATAAAATGCTACGTAAAGTTATAGTTTAAAATAGTTCATTTAACAACAGCGTTTAAATGCTGTAATTGATTTCCCTTAAATTTCAAATAAACTTTAATGTTATGTTTAACCATTACAACACTTACAAAGTGCTATAATAGCCTTTATTTCAAATTAACTTTTTAGTTCACTAAAACAACTACAGCATTTACCAAAAATGCTGTAATATCTTTTACATTATATTTCAAAAATGCTGTTAAATCAAATTCAGGGTTTAAATACAACTTTCACAAATAGTTAGTTTTAATTTAAATCATTTTAACTTATAAAATCGTATAATTTCACAATTTTAAAATCATCATTCCAATACTCTTATTTTTATGATTTTTATAAAGTTAAATTTCATCCAAAAATTAAATTTTCTTATTTAAATTCAAGTATTAAATTCCATTTCTTTAATTAAATTATTAACTTAACAATTAAGTTTAAATTTCCAAAATATAACTTATTTCTATTTATTTTACTTAATTAAGATTTCACTTTTGACAAAAGTTCAAAATTCCCAATTTAAGTTATATTTCAAAATTTAACTTAAACACTCATTTATTTAACATTTTAACTTATTCAAAAACCATTATAAATTTTATAAAATCATTTAAAATACATTTTTACATAAAAATATTATAATTTTCTAACTTTACATAATTTCCTTTTTAAAACAAAACATAAAATTTCAAAATTTACTTATAGTCCAAATTCTACTTTACCATTTACTTAATTCATTATTTAATTTATAAAAAATCACTAATATTTCTATAAAAATCCTTTTTAATTAAATTTAAATCAAAATATTATAAATTTACATTTTAAAATATTTTTAAAACATTTCAGAAAAATATTATATAAACCACGGGTCGTATATAGTTTTCTAACCTAGGTCAAGTGATACAGATATATATCATTTAATCCGCAGTTTACAAAGAAAACCCGGGTTCTATGATTTCAAACCCATAGTCCCAAGTAAAATGAATGAATTTGAAAACCGCTCAGGCCTATCATTTCAGCCCATAATGATTTTCTCTTATTCTAAAGTCCGTTCGGGTATGTATCATTTCAACCCATAGTGATTCTAGTCTACAAGGAACTTGCAATGGTGATAACTGATATAAATAACAGAATAGCATGAAATAACAGTGACATATGATATAACAGGTGTAATAACAGGCGTGAACATCATATGATAATAATTTAAGCATATATAACAGGATGATATACATTACAGATTCAAATGGTGTCGGTTTATCAGTTATATAGGTACAGATTGTCTCGTGAGAATAACTCACATGTTCAGAGCTGGAGATATCCACCAAAGCACACAACACTGACACAAAAAAGGCACGATGACATGGATACGACTTGAGAGTGGAGTGACAAAGCTAATAGCCTTGCATGCATTTACACAAAATAGTAGAGTACATGTAAGATTTCAACACAAATTATCACTAAACAATGCAAGGAATCATAGCCCAAAACAAAGTCAAATTCATCGCACTTGCTCTCAAATTCATATGGATCAGTTATAGGTTGGATAAGCTCAGCCAAGGCAGGGACTAAGGACTGGGTTTGGGTCCAAGCAGGTCGGCCTCTATGGTTCAAAAGTGTGGAGAAGATATAGGTGCAAAACAATACAACAACACGGCAATATACAACATCACAAGGCACAAATAGGTTCGGCCATTGGCTCTAGGGGCTCGGCCAGTTGTGCAGGTGGTGGTGGATGATGTGGCAGAGGGTGGAGTTCAGGTCAGAGGTGGTGGTGGTGGAGGAAGTGGCGGCTAGTGGTGGTAGAAGGAGATGGTGTATAACTAGGCTTGGTTTATGTAGATAGGTGATGGTTTTGTGAATTTTTGGTGATGATGCTTGCCATATGGTTGCTCGGCCTGGCCATGGTAGTGATCTAGGGAGGTAGGTGAATGGGCTAGGAGGTGGTGGAGGTCGGCTAAGGGCTGGAGGTGGGAGGAGCTGATCAAAAATTGAAGAACAAGTGCAAAAATCAAGGTAGAAAACTAGAAAAACAAAGTAAAAAGAGAATAGATTTTTACCCAAACTCTTGAAGCCATGGCCGTGTAGATTTTTGTGGGTTTGAGGAAGTTTTAGTACGTGAAAAATGAGGAAATACACCTGAGAAAAGAAATGAAAAGCACGGCCAAAATAATAAAGGAAGTAGGTTGAGAAAATGAAAAGTCGGGAGATGAAAGGACTTGGAATATAAAGAGTTTAAAACTTTTCAAATTTCCACTCACTTTATATTTAATTTTAAATAACTGAAACATATATATAAATTCAGATAAAAACGAAAATTTAGTAAATAAAAAAAATAAACAAATAAATTTTAATTATATATAGTTAAATCAAGAAAATAGCAAAGAAAATGTAAACTAGGCTAGAAAATTTGAAAATAAATGCAATGAACTTTGGAAAATTTTTATGTACTTGAAAAATATTTATAAATAATGATAAGAACACCAAATAAAAATGAATTCACAAAAATAAATAAATAAATTTTAATTAAGCAAAATTTAAATGAAGAAAATAGCAGAAAAATGGACACTATGCTTTAAAATAGAAAATAAATGCAATAAATTTTGGAAATTTTTTATTATCACTTTAAAAATATTAAAAGACAAAAATATACATAAAATAGCATATTAACACATATTAAAATAAAATATGACAATAAAAATATAATTTATATAATTTAAAATAAACAAAATTGCCAAATAAATCAACTTATACTCAATATTGAAAATTACATAACTTTCACATTTTAAATCTGTTTCAACGAAATGAAAAACAGTATTCAAGTTATTAAATATATTTTCATAATAAAAGATAAAATTTGAGAATTTAAATATTTAAATTTAAAATTCGAACGTCAAAGCTTGACCGGTTTGACCAAAAATCAACTTTTCAGGAAAGTATTCAATTTATACAAGTTTGAAGTTATAATTCACATAATAATCAAAAATTATATTTAAAAAGGAAATGTTTGAAATAAAACAAGTTTAAAATAATTTCAAAATAAAATAAAGTTTTTAAATCAGGAAATTCAGTTTAACAGAAATAAAATATAAAATAAAATAAGTCTAAAATATAGGGTTGTTACACTGAAATGGATTTGATTTTGAAACGAATATAACATTTTGATATCAATTGCAAATTGTCTTCGAAATGTAAAAGAACCAACTGGTGTGTAAAATGATGATTGGTTGTTAAAGAGACCGGGGCCTCTTATTGAAATACTGTCCTTTAATATTGGAACCACTTTGACAACCGTGTACGCGGTGGGTGATATCCAGATTGTAGTGGTTGAATTGGCGACGTTTACTGGAATGAAGTAAGAGAATGATGATGGATAGCCTTGACATTCATGTCATAATTAAAATGACTAAAATAGGAGCCTATGTCTGGCTAATGAGGTTGACTATCTCTAGTGACGTTGATCCCTCGTATTACTATTGTGGTTTTGGATTCGATGGGTGCACCTTATTTGTCATTTGGACTGATTATCGCGGTCAGCCACTGATGGGTTACGACCAGCCAGAAAGGGTAAACTAGTAGAATCCTACCTTGGGTATTGCCTCACATGCCTTGTCATATTTATTCCTATACGAGCCTATGAATTTGGTTTTAAAACTGTATAAAACGCGTTATGGTGGATCAATGTAAAGCCTTAATGCTATTTTGATATTTATTTTACCGATATACATTATCTATTACAACATATACTATTATATATAAATAGTTTAACGGATCCTTAGGAAATGGAAAATCCCGTAACATCTCTTAAGTTATTGTGCTCATATTTTATGATATTGATTTGACTTACTTTAGAGTATTTTAGTCCTGACTCGAGTGTTTTGTCTTTTCATTATGCTTGGGTCAGTCCTGAGTTTTTAAGTACATCGAAGATTATTCTCTAGAGAATGAAGACGAAGACTTGGTATATTACTACTACTATTATTATCTGCATCATGCTATTTTTGCTGTGTCGATTTATTTACTCTGATGTATATATATATAACACCGATAACTCTGTATATATTTTAATCATATTTATAGTAAACAGCTTCATGAACTGTTTATGTGAGTATTATATTTTATCGTCCCGCTGGGAGATTCTGTGTTTATTTTCTTCTCCTTTTCTTATTTTTCTTATTTAACCCCATTGATTATCTACGTTCCGGATTATTTAAGTCGGACATGTGTGGATTATTGTCGATTTAAACCTTCTGAAATGTGGGTCGTCACAGTTGGTATCAGAGCGAAGGTTTAGCGATAACCTTGGCTTTGTGGGGTTTAACCCATTAGAGATAGGGTATTAATACCCTAGAATGTTTGAGTGTGTGTGTGTGTGTATATATACGAGAGAGCGTATTTGTTAGTGTTATAAAATCTTTTATATTATGTTTACTTATCCATTGAGTTGTTTATGAATTCTGATCGATGTGCGGAACGCCATGACATCGGTAGGGATTTCTAAACGCTTAAACGAGGCAAGTTGACATAATATTGTTTTAAAAATCGGGTAAATGAAATAATTTTACCTATATTATATTATATATATAGTGATCAAAATGAAATTGTTATTAGGAGATGATAATATTTAATTATCATTAATTATTGGTTGAATTAAAATAAAACGAATACTTAATGAATTTTATTTTATGAAGCATTTGATAATTAAATTGAATTGAAATATAGTTGCAATAAGAATTGGTTAAAATGATCAAGTTGTAAATTAATGAAATATTTTGGTAAATAAGTTAAGAAAATTTGTATAAGTATATTTATAATATAGTTTATATATAGAAATGATTTTAAAAATTGAGAATTTTAGAATTTAAAACCTTTTGTTTTCAAAATTGTTTTCCAAACCCTTAAAAATTAATAATAGTATTATTTGAAAGAATTTTGACTAGAAAAATATTTTCAAAATATTTTTGAAGTAAATAAAGCATTAAACTCGCTTGGTCGTTGGGAAATAATTCTGGGGATGACTGCAGTATCATCAGTATTCATTTTCGGGTTTCTGGGTGAGAATTGCTACAAGAAGAAATTTCTTTTCGATTAAAATAGGTTTTGGTTATGAAAGAAAAATAAATTAAGTATGAATTAATAAATATGTGAAAATAGTTTTGAACTTATAATTGAAAATAGTATATAAAGAGTAAGTTATAACTTTTAAGTTAAAAATAGTATAGAAAAGAAATAAGTTTATAACTTATAAATTTGAATAGGAAAATGAAACCAAATTTAAAATGGTTAAAATTTTGGCTAAACAAATAGAAGATAGAAAAATTTGAATTTGAGACACAAATAAAATAATTGGCTTAGCATTGAAAAACTAAATGGAGTTAATGAAATGAAGTAAATAAAATACATTTAGCCCAAGAAGCTTAAATAAAAAAATGAATTGCATTTAAAATGAAGTAGATAAAATAATAAATTGGAATTTTGAATGAAAAAATTGTATAACTTATAGATTTGAGAATTTTAAGCTAAAAACAAAATTTAAAATTTGTAAAAATAGTAATGATAAGAAATTTAACTCGAATAAAATTAAATAAAATGAATAATGGATTAAAATGAAATGAAGTTTAACTTAATATTAAATAAATTGAATTGGATATTAAATTATCTTGAGGAATCATTAAAGTGAATTATTCCACTTAACTATGAAATGAATTAATCAAATGAATATGAGTTTTTTTAATGAAATGTAATTTAAGTAAGTAAGAAATCGAATAAAAATAAATGAATGTAAGTAAAAATTTAGTATGAGTAATTGGATTTGATTTAAAATAGGATAAAGGGAAATTTAAAATGTAAGTGGAGTAGTTTAAATAAAAATTGAATGTTAACTGATATAATATGGAATAAATTATAAAATGAAGTTAACTTAAGAGAGATTAAATGAATTGATCATGGAAGATATATATATATATATATATATATATATATATATATATATTAATATGAATTGAGATATAAAGTAAAAATAAGAATATTAACTAAGTGGAAATAAAACAAACTTAACTTAAGCAAGGTTAAATGGAATAATTTTATAAATGATTCACCAATGAATTTATATGAAATAGGTTGAACAAAAAGCGAAACAAATTGGATTTTCAAAAATAAAATAAAATAAAATTGAATACAATGAATTTGTAATGAATGTTAACTAATTGAACTAAATTAATGGAATGTAAAACAATTAATGTGAATGAAATGAATATTGGCCGATTGAATAAAAATGGATTGAAACCAAATTATTTGAATGTAAATAATTTAAAAACGTATGAACTAAATATAAAATCCATTGTATGATTAACGAAATGAGTATTAATAAGTGAATGATTATCAATTTAAAATATATGGAATGTGGTATGGAATTAATTTACTTAAGTATAATTAATTATATGTATTATTGAAATGAAATAATGGAAGAAAGAAGAAAATATGAATGTAACCATCATCGAGTGTAAATTAATAGACTGTAAACTTATTAATGTTGGTAAGTGCAAGGAAATCGTTTGGAAGTAAATAAATTAAATGAAAAATCAATGGAACATGAATCAAATTGAATAAAAGTTAGTTGAATTCAAAAAAATTGAATGTGGAAATAAAATGTTAATAAAATTTAATGTTAATTAGAATGTGAATGTATAAATTAAATATTGAAATGTAAATTGTGATAGTTATGAATTGAATTGAATTGAATGAATATTGATTTGTCGTATGATTTGTTTTGTTGTAAATCATTGTTTAATTGATTTGAGTGCATGTGATGGTTGCATGACTGCATATTTCTTCTCGTGCTTGAGATTTGGATTCAAAATACATGTTTTATACTTATTAGTACTCAAACGTGTTCTACATCTTATTATAAGTGACTAACATTCCGAATTGAGTTGAGATATGTACATACGAAGACCATTTGGGTGTATACGTGGATTTTTACATGCTTTGCTTGCTTAATATGAGCGAACTCGCTCGTATTAATAATAATAAGATACGTATCTCGGATTACTTACCGCGATTTTATATTTTTGCCCTTCGGGATGCCTCACAATTGAGATGAGATGTATATTTGATATCTATTTGGTATATTTGTGTTACATATTGATATTGTAAATTTTTCCGATCGAACCGCACAAAGGGGACTCTGCCCAAATTTTCCGTGAATCCAGGTGTTAGAAATTTTTTAAAGTTTTAAAATTTTTTATAACTTATTTTTGTATGTAAGTTATATTTTTTGTAAACCGAGAGTACAGTGGCGTAGTAGAAGCGTAGAAAAGGTTTTCTAATAAGATCTTAAAGTTATAAGTGACTATTTGAATAAAATATATTGTATGTTAAATTCTGTACTTAATGCCTTTTCGAGGACGAAAAGTTTTGAGTGAGGGAGTGTGTAACGACCCGTATTTTTGGCTATAATAAATTATTAAATTTAATGTAATTCCTGGTTATATATGGGTAGATTTTTTTTTAATGATTGTTAATATTAATTTATTAGATAATTCAATTGGTTTAAATTTAATATAGAAGATTATTTGAATAATTAAATTACAGATTTAATATGATTAAAAATGGTATCATAAATTGATTCAAATTTTATATAAATATGAATGAAGATTGTTAATATTTAAAAGTGGATTTAAATGAGAAAAAATTTGAAATTTGAAATTTTATATTTTAAGTAACGAGTTAAAATAGCCATTTTGGCCACTGTCTCAGATTTCGACGAAACCAGTTTCATTGGATCCGTAATAGTGAATTATTGTAAGATTTCAAGTTTCGTAGTGATCGTACATGTCATTTGGCCATGCAAGCTTGAAACGTATAGAATCAATTTAAGGAATTCGATAAAATAAATTGACTTTGAAAAGTTATCTTTCACATACGATCAAATTAGACCTTGAAACTAGTTCCATTGCGTTCGGAATGGGGGCAAAACATTATAAATGCCTGGCGGCACGTCTCGATTAGAGTTCGGACTATTTTGTACCTAACTATATAAATATGCACGCACATCGAGATAGTTTTATTATTATTTTAATTTCTGAAACCCTAGCCGTCACTTTCTTTTAATGGCTGAAAATTCACCAACTTCCCTCCTTAATATCTCTCAATCCGTTCAAGGAAATCAAAAAATTCCAAAAGCAAAGTTGTAAATCTCAACGAGCTCTTCAAATCCATACGGTTGGTTTATGCTATTACACCACGGTTTCTCCAGAATCTGGCTAGGAAGCATGGACGTATTTTCTCAGATTGTGTGCAAACGGCGGCGACTGGTGATGCACAACTTCTAGCGTAGGTGAGCAAGACGAGGCGCATTTAGGGGAGACTCTCGATCGTGGTCCGATCGATCGATGTGGCATGCGTGTGTTAGCTAGGGTTCATGGTTATGGGTTCTCGGCTGAAAACTTGTACGAGAAG
Organism: Allium cepa; assembly: GCA_030765085.1. NCBI lineage: Eukaryota > Viridiplantae > Streptophyta > Magnoliopsida > Asparagales > Amaryllidaceae > Allium > Allium cepa. The sequence goes on from CM060934.1 coordinate 214,642,049, forward strand.
ATGATGGTGTACGTTTATATTTATTTAATAATTTATTTATTTTATATTAAAATTCAAATGTTCTAAATCGAATAAGTTTTGCATGCGAGTTCGAATTCACGCGCGGTTTTCTCCATTTTGATCGTATCGAAATTCTGGACATTAAGGAACTTGTTTGGCTACATTCTAAGACTGTTCAAATCTTGGGCCTAAACTGGATTTTAAATCGTCGATGAATCAAAGGTGAGTGTTTATACGCTCACAACTGACTAAAATAATTTTATATTAGTTATATTTATATTCTGAAGCGATATGAAATTTATTGGCTATTGTTTGGTTGGTTTAATTGTCATTTAAATAGGTATATGAATTAATTGATAGAACTTAAATTGACCGTTAAATAAATTTAAATTTAATTGGCAGCATATTACCCGATATGGTAAAAATTGGAAGTTGTGAATGTTATTGGTTTTATGGTTGATTTGTTGTGATGGATGCTATTGGTCGATATTGGTTGTTTATTTATTTTGATATATCATGCTATCATTCTATATATTGTTTATTGCATATAAAACTGTAAACTGAATTATTTCAAATAATTAAGAAATAGGTTGAAATGATATATACCTACGACATCTATTTGGATTCAAATGATATATATCCATCCTTAAAATTAAATTGAAATAATTATCCATTAGGCCATAGGTTAGAAAATTATATACGGACACCGGGTTGGTTAAATCAAATGATTTTAAAAGTTATTTTGAAATTATTTAAATGAATTGATTTTAAGAATAAAATCAAATTTACGGAAATTGAATTATTTTGAATTGGAGCTCGAAATGTTGGAATTTAAACTTGGTAAACGAGATTGTTTAATTAATCAAAGTTTAAAATTTTAAGTTATAAACTAAATACGTCATAAATTTCAGAAATGGATTTGTTTTAAAGGATTAACTTTTATTCGAACTTTGAATATTACTAAGTAAAGAGTGATATGAAATGATATTTCAAATTTGAGCTTGGAATTGAATTATATTTGAAATTTGGATTTTTTTAGGAAAACTGGATACTGAAAGTAAATTTGATTTAAAGTGTTTAAATCAAATTATTTAAAATAGATTTTGGATTTTGGAATTGGAAATTAATTTGAAATTTAAATTTAAATTAATTGGAATTGGAAATTAATTTGAAATTGGAAATTTAAATTAATTTGGAATTGGAAATTAATTTGAAATTGGGATTCAAATTAATTTATAAATCGAAATTTAAAGTGAAAGGAATTTGTGAATTGAAATCAAAATTTATGTGGAATCGAAATTTATTCGAGTTGGAATCGGAATTGAATCAATTAAATCGAAATGGAATTTGGAATTGATTCAGGTAGGAAATTGGGAAGTTGACCGGTTTGACTTTGGAATTATTTTTAAAATGAATATTTTAGTATAAATGATTTAAAATCTATATTCTTTAAATATTCAAATTATTTTGATTTTCTAAACTATTTTACTATACAAACCATTTTAATATTCAAATTATTTTCGATTAAACAATTTTTTCTATTTAACTATTTAAATATTTTCTATTAAACTATTTTTAACTATTTAACTATTTTAAACTACTTAAACTATTTTTAACTATTTAACTATTTTAAACTACTTAAACTATTTTCTAAAATTCAAACTGGTTAAAGGGCAAATTGTTTATATTTAAATCTTGGATTTAAATATGAACAAGGTTAAAGTGAAGATTATAACCTAAATTGAATTCGAATCAAATTTTTGGAAGTGAAATCGATTTATCAAATAAAATTGATAATTTTGAATATATGATAATTTCGAAATGGATTTGATTTAAAGCGAATATATGATGATTTCAAAATGGATTTGATTTTGAAACGAATATGATATTTTGATATCAAGTGCAAATTATTTTCGAAATGTAAAATAACCAACTGGTGTGTAAAATGACAATTGATTGTTAAAGAGACCGGGGCCTCTTATTGAAATTGTCAGGGCCCGTTTTTCCGTACCCTTTGAATCGACAATAAACCACACATGCCAACTCAAATTGCACGAAAATACGGAACATGAAGGGTAATAAAGAAAACAAAGACAAAATAGAATGTCACCCGAATGGAATAACATATATTATTGAACAAATATCTTTACAGTGGGAAACTTTTAAATACATATATCAGAGTCTAACCTAAATTCAGCTTGGACAGTTATAAACATCTGTCCTTACAATTGCTGACAAACATCAATAAAATACACTAAGTACAGCGGATAATAGAATATGTCCATACATAGATGAATATCTCCAACTCTCCTCTGGAAACTCCAACCGTCTTCGACAAAGAAGTTATGGCCGAGAGAAGAAGAGGTAAAATGTGGAGAAAAAAGTAGTTTGTTTTGAAGAGAATAAACATTGATTTCTTTTGAATATTTTGTAAATATTTTGACATTATTTCTTTATAATATTTTTCTATGGCGTGGAAGCCATTAGAGAGGAGAGGAAGAAGATGAAGAAGCTTGAGAAAAAGAAGAAGAAGAAAATGTGGCTGAAATGTTTCCCTTTAAAAGAAATAGAAATGTTTGGTAATGAATATTTTGAAGTAATATTATATAAAAGTGATTTATATTAGAATGGTTTTTATAAAAATGTTTTATAAAACGGAAAGAATTTCGAGGACTAAACCCGATAGTTTTAAGATGATTTTTGAACAGATTTGGAAAATGAAATTTATTATAGATTTGAAAGTACTTGTGAATATTAGTGTGAAATGATTTATCGCTTCGGGATATAAACCGATTTGTTATTTTACCAATGATTCGAGTAACCCGTAACTAAAAAGTGGGCATATGTTTTTGGTATAGTCTGCTCATGGAATAGAGGGATATACTTATTTATCGATTGTACTAAGGCTGAGACCCAGTTGCCTTGTTATTTCGAGAAACCACCCGATCTAGTTGCATATGGTTTGATATGTTTTTACTACAGTATTTGGGATTTTCAAATAAACTTTTCAAAAGTGATTTGATTTAAGATCCCGAAGAAAAATATAATTTGAATATAAAGATATATACATATTTCAAAAGTTTTGAAACAAGAATTCGAGAGTAAAGTCCAAAGGGATAATTTCCGTAAAGGTAATTAGATTTGAAAATCTAAAATTGAAGATTAAGCCTAAGTGGGTAGTTTTGGAAATTGCATATTGTTTGTTCCATCGTAGGCTCTATGAGTCTTATTTGCGGTAGGAGAACTACGTTGGCTTGATCCTATATCTAATTGGGTACCCAATTAGATAGGGGTACGTAGGCAGTCACAAGTGGTAGTGATGCAGCCCCTAAAATAATATAACCCTATCATGTTTATCTATTATTGGCTGTTGTTTATCTTGTGTCATTTTATTTGGTATATATTAAAGCACACTTTGTAGAATTAGTACATAAATTAATTACTCTGATAAGTTGTATATTTGGAATTTTATCCTATGCATTTAGTAATACTGAATATCTATCAAATATGGTGTATTAAGTTGGTAGTTTACATTAGTAGTTTTAGAACGGACAGATTTTTTTGTAATTTTAACTGGATCTAAAATCCGGGTCGTCACAAAAATACTCTCTTTCAATATTGGAACCACTTTGACAACCGTGTACGCGATGGATGATATCCAGAATGTAGTGGTTGAATTGGCGATGTTTACTGGAATGAAGTAAAAGAACGATGATGGATAGCCTTGACATTCGTGTCATAATTAAAATGACTAAAACAGAAGCCTATGTCTGGCCAATGAGGTTAGTTACCTCTAGCAACATTGATCCCTCGTATTACTATTATGGTTTCGGATTCGATGGGTGCACCTTATTTGTCGTTTGGATTGATTGTAGCGGTCGACCACGGATGGGTTACGACCAACCAGAAAGGTTAAACTGGTAGAATCCTACCTTGGGTATTGCCTCATGTACCTTGTCATATTTATTCCTATACGAGCCTATTATGAGTTTGGTTTTAAAACTATATAAAACGTGTTAAGGTGGATCAATGTAAAGCCTTAACGCTATTTTGATATTTATTTTACTGATATACATTATCTATTATACCGTATACTATTATATATAAATTGTTTAACGGATCCTGAGGAGATTGAAAATCCCGTAACATCTCTTATTTTATTGTGTTCATATTTTATGATATTGATTTGACTTACTTAAGAGTATTTTAGTCCTGACTTCAGTGTTTGGTCTTTTCATTACGCTCGGGTCAGTCCTGAGTTTTTCAGTACATCGAAGATTATTATCTAGAGGACGAAGACAAAGATTTGGTATATTACTACTATTGTTACTATCTGCATCATGCTGTTTCTGCTGTACCGATTTATTTACTCTAATGTATATATAACTATGATAACTCTGTATAGATTTTAATCATATTTATAGTAAACAGCTTCATGAACTGTTTATGTGATTATTATATTTTATCGTTCCGCTGTGAGATTGTGTGTTTGTTTTCTTCTCCTTTTCTTATTTTTCTTATTTAACCCCATTGATTATCTAATTTCTGGATTGTTTAAGTTAGATATGTGTGGATTATTGTCGATTTAAACCTTCTAAAATGTGGGTCGTCACCGCTGAAGTCGATTCGAGTAAGGCGGTTAGAGGAAATCCACGAGTGGCTTCCGGTGTTCGGCAATTGGAGATGGTGGATTTCGCGAAGTTGTGGATGATGATGGTTGTTTTGCTGTTGTTTGCTGATGTGCTACTGTAGGGCAGATTGTTGATGTGGTAACCAGTAGTTTTGAAGTGATGTGAGGCTATGACATGTATCAGGTTTGACAATATGGCTATGACATGTATTAGGCTATGACATGTATCAGGTTGTATTAGGTTTTGAAGTGAAGTGTTTGTTTATAAGAGGAGTATGATGGTGGTCAGAGTTTGACAGTGGGGATGTAAGAGCTATAGGAAGTTGATGGTCAGATGGTTTATCGTAGAGATGATGTAACAGTATGCTTGCGGGGTGCTAATGGCGATAAGGGGTTTGTATGGGTTTTATAAGTATGTGGTTGAAGTGGTCTATATTGTAGTATCCATGGGTGGTGCCAGTCAGTGGTTAATGGAGGAGAGGAAGGTCAGTCGCGTGATGTGCTCTTGTCAGTGGGGATATTGAGTTGTTTGGCAGAGGTGGTTGTTTTGTTTTGGACAGCAAATGAGTATTGAAATAGTGGTGTAGTGGTCATATTGGTTGTGATGGTGTGTTGAGAGGTGATGCTTAGTGGTCTGGGATGAAGTCAGAGGAGTGCTGTGGGTGTTAGAAGTCGTTAACTGTTGAATGCTGCTGTTGTTGTATTGATGGATGGTAGCACTGTTGTAGTGTTGTATGGCCAGAGAAGTTTCGAGGTAGTAACTGGAATGGTTATGGTTTGTAGCAGTTTTGAAGTCTGGTAATGACTATGTGAATTGAAGTTGGAAGTTTTGAAGTCAAGTGGTTAGTAAGTGAATGTTTGTGTGAAGTTGAATGTTGCAGATGTAGAGGAGATAGTGTGTAGTTGTTTGACCGAGTCAGGGTTAATGGCAGGGTATGGTTGATATTGCAGAGGCAAGAAGTGTTTAGGGGGAGGCAGTATGTATGTAGGCATGGAACAAAGATATAAAGATGCACAGAGAAGCAAAGATGCACAGAATTGCAAAATTAGTTTATAGGAAATGAAATATTTGTTTGTTTTGTAAATTGTAAACAAAAAGAAGAAAATGCAATTGTAATTGACAATGAAATGGAATAGAAACTTTTTTTTTCAAATGAAAATCTGTAATTTTTTTATGAATATGCTAATGCAAGTGCAAGTAGAAAACAAGCACACAAACAAATCACACAACAAACAAACACATAATTTTTTTTGTTTTTGCTTTTTTTATATGCAATACACACACAAAAATCAAATGTTAATAATTCGAAGAATAGTAATTAAAATCAAATCAAGTTCCTTGGCAACGGCGCCAAAAACTTGTTAATTGGCTAAATTTCTATCGGCTTAGAAAATAGTCGAGAAATTTCAAATTAAATTTAACCGCAAGCGCACATCGTACACTTGTAGTACGTGGCAAATACGGATCGATCCGTAGGGAATTGATGATATTAAAAATGCTATTCAATCAAATTATACCAATTTGGAATGAAAGTTAAGCTATAGAATTAGAAAATTAGCTAACTAACTAAAAGAAAATAGATGCAAATGTAAGAGTTAAATGAAAATTTAGAGAATAAATCCACTCTTTACATCACATAGTTCAACAAATGAAATCATGATCTCTCTTTTATGGTCATTAGTGCTTTAATTGATGTGCGTATCATAAGTATGATATATTTGTGCTATTAATTATCCCAACATAAGCTATAAAACTTTAACACACCCTTTAAACCACTTACTAACTTTCATGAAACTTGACAATGAAAATGAAATCTATTTTAAGTATGGCCTATTAACTATTGATTAGAAATATAGACCATCAAATTTTAATTTCAAATCACTTTCTTTTTCCATAATCATATTTTGATGAAGAAGCAATTAATATTAGTGATTGTTTAAGCATAGCCTATTTGGTGTCAATAATATAGGCTATCAAATTCAAAGAAAAAACAACAATTAAAACCACTTCTATCATCATCATTAAGCAGAAAAAGAGAACATGAATTAACAAAATGTTGAAGCTACATAATAAGAAAGCTTCATTACTCCTAAATTGAAGGGGTTTAGCCTCTCATATTTATCATTTGATTAACAAATGTAGCTAGCAACATGAAAGCAAAATGACAACAAAATGAAAGCTAATGGAAAAAAGAGCTAATTAACAAGAATTAAAACTAATCTACTTTGCATGAATATAAATCTACACTACCAACATTAAAGTAATTAAACATGAAAATAAAATAGCATGTATTAAATTGCAATAACAAGGAAATTACATGGAAATAAAAATGGCTAAGTAGCCATGAAAAGAAAATAAAAGAGAGCTATTTTAAACTAAGAACTAAGAAGAAGAGAGTGCCTCCATGAAGCGGGCTTAAAGAGGGTTGAAGAGGTTACATAAACGTAATGAGTTATTTATACAAGCATGAAACCCTAATCCACAATTTGGGAAATGACCAAACTACCCTTGAGAAAGTGTGGAGGCCAAGTAATCATTAGTTTTACTAATCATCATTTAAGTGTACATGAAGCCATAAACTCCATAAGCATGTGCATTAGCCTCTAATTTGTATATTAAGGTAGGTGCACTACACCACAAAAGGCTTTTAACAGCGTTTGATAAACGCTGTAGTACGATACAACAGCGTTAGTTCAAACGCTGTATAACGACATGCTGTCGTATATACAGAACTTACAACAGCTTTTTGTTAAACGCTGTTGAAACATCACTTTGACAGCGTTTCGTACAAGCTGTCAATAATGTTTTTACAGCATTTTCAAACATGCTGTCTTATGTTTCTACAGCGTTAATAATTTAGTTGTCGAAGATGTTTTAATTCTACTTTAACTGTTTACAACAGCTTTTTATAAATACTGTTATTGAATCATCAACTTTTTCGACAGCATGTACTAAACGCTGTTATTGACTATTTAAAGATAATTATAGCACAGATTGAACGTTGTTGTTTCTTCATTGACAGCATTAATCAAACGCTGTCTTCTATTTACGTAAGAGCTTTAATATTCCACTTTATTTTTGAACATTCCAGAACTATATTTTGAGTATATTGAAGCAACTAGCATATATAACATGTTCTAATAACTATTAATTAGTTACATAAACTAGTTAAGACAATATTAATAAACAAAAGACATCCATAAACCAAGTTTCAATAATATCCATAAACAAAAATAACAAAGTAAACCAAGTTGCCACAAATTCTGTTAAACAAAGACACGTTATATGTTAAACAAAAATATAATATCAATAGAGTAGCTCCACTCATCTGCAATGTGATATTACTCAACGTAAACAACGCTAATCCAGCTTACATGATATATACGTTCAGTATATTACAATTACAAATACAAACCTTAAGTAGAAAAATGGCTGCAGTGTAAAATAGAAATGATGCTGCTGCATAGCCAGCAAACAGAGCAATCTGCAAGAAAGAAAAGTAACATACAGTTACCTGATATATTCAAAACAGAAGTTTAAATAAAAGGATAAGTAGAACTACTTACAATTCTTGCAGACCACTGAACTGACACAAGTTCCTCCTGAAACACAAGGGCACATCATGAAATCCAACCTATAGAGCAACCACATGCTTCAGTTCAGAGAACTCAGTTAAACAATATAGAGTATATGCTACCCGCACAAATGCTTCAGCCAACAGTCTTGAGTTCTGTTATGCTAGGTTTAACAAGGATCAGGGACTGCCTGAAATGCTCAAGAAGCATGGCTAGTATGATATAAAGGGATAGAATGGTCTAAATATTAACTGAAAATTAAATTGAAAAAAAATCATGCTGTTAAAAATCATCTCTATAACATCTTTTTATTTCTCTGAATCCTTGAACAGAATCACCATGCTGGCACGAAATTTTCAACCAAGTTTCTAGTCAGAAATTCGGAAAATAAAATGGACAGAGACAATCAAATCCAGTTTCATTATTTTTCTGTAAGTAACATAAGGCCAAATTTGATGATTTTATGCAAGATTTGTTCTCGCATCCAGCATCATTTTCAATATCTTCCTTGTTAAACTATTTGCAATCAACGTTCATGCATACACCCATTATGTTTACTAACTGTATATAACTTCACAGAAATCAACTGCCATGCCACGATTAAGCTTCTACTTCGATATTTATTTATGAGTTGGAAGAAAGTGATATCAAATAGACTGGCCTAGACCTAAGATTTAAGACCTCTATCTTTAGGTGGTAGCATGGCAGATTTATTTTTGTCAGCAGTCACAATGCTACCACCGTCTATGTAAAACAAATATTTTTTTAGGACAATGCAATCTTTAAATAACGTTTACCATGCAAATTGATTAAGAAATTGGTACCTGATACACAGCTGATTTTCCCTTCAAGTCCACAGCAACCGGTGTTTGCTGACTACTGCTAACAGACGCACTCTCGAAACTTGCACTGTATTCGGTCACTGGAGAAGTCTGCATATAATATATTTTTTCCAGTGGTAGTTATATGTTTTCATGAGACAAAAAATGCTAAGAACACATAACAAATTGGCAATGATACACAATTACCTGTGAAAGCGTGGTATGCGGACCATCGGTTTTCTTGGTTATTCCTCTTGCAGTATGGATCATGTCAGTGTTATTAACGTCATAGTCGGTTGGACGGAACTCGAAAACCGCACAGCCTACTAATTTCTGGAAATATTTTCAATCTTCATTGATCCACTCTCCTGTTGAATAAGTCTGTTATTTTTTTTCGCAAAACCTTAACAGAGATGGTAATCACGTAGAATTAAATTAAGTCGTTGCAAGCTATATGCAACGAAGGTGCTAATTAAGAAAGTGGAAGACAGTGGTTTGGAGCAAACCATTTTTGCAATAGCAAGCATATCATCAACGTTCTGGCCTATAAGCTTTCTGCTTCCTTGTCAAAAGTGGTAATGGTAGTAAACATAGTTTTGTCCAAAATCTCGATGTTCAAACGATAATTGACGTAGATAAGGAACGATCAAAACAGATTACAAGTATTAACTTTAAATTTTATCATTTCTTACCGGTTCATCGGGCTATCTACCATCGTATGACATTTAGTACAAATGTAATTTGCACATACAAGATGGACCGACCCCTCGCAAATAACACAAGGCAAATAACTCCATGCCGTTGCAGTTTCAGCTTTGTAATTGTTGCAGGCACCACATATTCTTTTCCCCTGGGCAGTTTTATGTTCGTAAAAGTTAAATCTAAAAAAAATAAAAAAGATGATATAGTAAATATTGCAGTCAAAAGTACGAGTGGGTTAAGTTCAATGTCAATTAACAGACATCAGCAACTACATTTACTAAAAGGAGATAAAGTTTAGAAACACAAATAGATTCGTTATAGTAAAGGGCATGAATCAAAGTTGACTGACTTTTTCACATGAATATGTATGAAAACACTGTAAATTTAACAGCCTACCATACATTTTTTATTCCTCAATTCTTCCATAAGATGTGCAATGCTTGCTTCGACTACTGTTATATCGGCAGCTCCTTGGCTATTTGGATTGTCGCTCAATAGTGTAATCCTCATTGAAGCGACATCTGCAGTACAAGACAATGGAAGTAGATAAACGTTTGTTATTATATTTTTGTTACAGAAACTAGGTATCGGTTGCATACTGGTAACCAGATAACAAATCTTTGAATTTCTCAATTTGAGGGAATCTTAATGTTCAGGTACACCTTTGTCGCTTTTGTAGAATCGAAAGTGAATGATCTTGAAAAAGTAAATAATGCTGAGTATTTTTGTAAAAAGCATAATGTGGAGCTATGTTTTGTCTTGCTATTTTTAATGCTCCCATAATAACAAAATCATAACAGCTGAATTTGGACTAATTTTTGAAATATTTCTAGATAATGAGATTGTGTGTCTTAATGATCAATTGAAGGATTATTTACACTAATGCAGTTTGCATCCACTTCAAACATGTCATAAATCAGGTTGCATGAACTGAACATGATTCATCATTCATTGTATCATGATTTGTTCTTAACAATACAATAAAATAGTTCATAAAATAAGATTTTCTTATTCTTAGACTTATTCCTAAAATTCAAGCTAAGTAATTTTATGAATTACAACATCAGTGACATTTTAAGGGAGAAGCTAGACATTATGATATCTGAATTTTTTTTCCTCAATAGCAAAAACATCTCTTAATACTTAATCACTAGATCACTTTCATGTAATAAACAAGAGAGCAAGTAACACAAATCTATGACATAAAAATATAACATAGAATTTCACATAAATGATCATTACTTCATGGAGTATCAAATATTATTTCATTGGTCATAAAACAATAAACTTTGTTTTTGTAAATGAGAAACAGTTCATTCACTGCTTACCTTTGTCATTTCACTTACACAACATTCGGTTCAGCCCATTTGATGATTTGGTGCCTGCAGCTTGCTTCAGACACTATGCGACATCACATAGTGATCCTAACCCACTCGTGTTTGCTTGGGGATGCATTAATTCAACATCATGCTTCAATTTAGCCTATGCCAGCCATATGATCGTGTGCATCGTTGGTCTTCAACATGTTCAATATGACTCCGACTTGTAGTAGTTTTCGACATTTCAGCAATGTCCCTCCATCTTGAAACATGTTCAATATTGCATTTTACAGCACCAACACCATGAATTAGACGATAGTCCCATTCACACTGCAGTTCTACCAAGAAGTTTGCACATTTTACAAGCCAAAGAACTAGGAGGTGTTCCACTTTGGGTAGCACTGATGCACATTAGCTGTTTTGATGCATATTTACTCAAGATTGCTTGAGCTACTCTAATCCTTTCTGAAGCAATATTAGCCATGTTGAATTAGTACTTTTATGCATTATGATCTGACATACTACACCAATACATCATACTTTGGCATTACTACATCGGTGCAACATAGCTTCAACACTGCTATACCAGATTGGAGGATGCATACTGTAGCTTCGGCAATACTGTGTGGACTATACCCACCTGCACAAACAAAGTACAAAACTGCAATAAAATTGATCTGACTAAAGTTGCATTCTAGGTTGAACTCCCTTTAATACAACAAAATAAAGTAACACAAGCTCATATCATTGCTTTTGGATGGGTTTTCAGGTACAAGGAAATTGGTCTAAACTTGAATGAACATAATTTCCTACTAGCTAAATTACCAGTTGCAATATGTAGTTGACACCTAATCGTTCTTAAGCAATATGTCTTAGCTGTAGATGCCATGAGAAATTGACCTGGAAAACCATGGTTCACATGTTACAAGTAATATGTTATATGGTACCAACACATATATAATCAGTAAATAGATAGGAAAATACTTAGGTAATTTCATTAGTTTATTCAGAGAAACATTCATGTGTGTTTGATATAGTGCATATACTTTTGCATGGAAAATTTAATATACTTTGATCTATTCAAAGAGGTTAATATTTAAAGTCATCCACCCCTCCTTTGAAATATTTGTTACAAATAAATTTGTATGAAACTTCTCAATCAACAAATAATCAGGATGTACGTATTTTGCAATACCTCTTTTATTTCCCATGCCATAAAGATTAATAAACAAGTCATAAAAAACACAACTTACAACCCTATAAAGACATATAATCAAATAAGCAACAACCTTGAACATCATCCTGATAACCCTTCGACACATAACTTATATATATATATATATATATATATATGGATTTATCTGCCATATATAAGTTTTAAAAATCTCTTATATATATAAATGAATGGATTTTATATATAAGCTGTTATAAATTGCTAAGTCGATGAATTATATATATATATATATATATATATATATATAAAATTAGGAGACAAAAGGCAATAAAAAGATTCAAAAGACAGGAAGTTCTGAAAATGTTTTGCAAAGGAAATTGCATTGCAATGGATGGTTACATGAAGAAAGGTGATAAATAATTCTTGGGATAATATTAGATTATAAATGAATTTTTTTATTATTGTTTTTAAATTTTCTTAAATATCAAATAAAACATGTTTACTGTAAAATTTGATATCATCGTGTTCCTTCTCTTAAAATCTAATAACTGATATCTAAATGTTTGACTCTCCAGAAAATAGGCAATATCTTTGCATTATGGAAACCTTTGGGGGCCTTATGATCATATAGGGCTACCTTATTCATAAATTAATGATAATCTATTAGGCAAAGCACTCTTTTCAACATCTTTAACCAATTGAGAACAATTCAATTATTCTTTAGCAATGATAAGTCATAGGTTGATTATGACAGTGAAGGCTTCCTGCATTAGAGCAAGGATGATTTCACCACCGATTTGAAACTAGTGTTTTAAGTGTTTGATTGATGTAGACTACAAAATGTAGTAGGTTTCCAATAAAATTATATGGCCTATGAATATAAAACAATTTAGTTCAAATAATTAAAATTAACTAATGTCAAATATATAAAATCTCATCAAAACCAATCTAAATTCTAAGTGGCAATCTACTTAACCATCTTAATGATAAGAAAATCTCTGAAACTGCAAGACTGACAAAAATCAATTCTATTTCTCAAGAAAAATCATTAGTTATTTTGTTCTTTCTATTGTGAAACAATTAAGAATTTTTTGGATCACATGTTGTTCAAAGTTTTTTTAATATTATTTCTCATTCAATAGTAATGGAAAAATGGGCTGCACAATAACCATAACCATTGTGTAATATTATAATTGCAACATAGTGAAATTTGCCAAATGTTAGTTTGCACAATCCTAGACATGCCTCCATATGCTTTCATAAATATAAATCAGTTTCTTCACACTTACAATTGAATTTATGTAGATTTCAAAACTTAATAACCCATAATAAATCTACATGCTACTTAAAAAGCATGATTTTTTTTAAACAACCAATTTTTATAGAAGTGAGTATTATGGATTTTAACAATACCAGAAGAGGAAATTAATTCAAACCAATTAATTTTATTTCGTATTGATCCATATATTCAACGTAAAACTATAAATGATTAACTTAAACTCCTACGAATCCAAACCAATTAACTTAATTTAGTATATTGATGGTCCTCAATAAAAACAGTGATTCAAATCTATTTATGAAAATTATATTTACATAATTAATATATTATTCATCCAGGAACACCAACATTCAGTACAAAATCAACCAAAAATGACATAGCTCAACATAAACAAATCACATTTTTATCTTTGATTGACAATAAGAAGAAATTAATAACCTGATTTTCTTGAAAAAAACCGACCAAGAGATAAGTGAAATGAAGCTTTGTTGTCTTTTCGAGGCTGATGGAAGAGAATAGTTGGAAATTCCACCCTAGCAAACAATGAAGAAGACGTGGAAGATAGGAATTAGAGGAGAAGAGGAACGAGAAAGAAAACTCAGGATTAGGTCGAAATAAGAAGTATTCTGTGTATAATGAAATAAGTGAGAATGTGGCCGCGAAACTAAAAAGGATGAAAATAGAAGAGGGAAAAGAACCGCACGTAAGCAAATACATAAAATATACCGAATACAGCGTTTGATTGTTTTATTTTACCGAATAAAATGACAATCCACTGCATCTAACGTAAAAACGCTGTTCACAATTGCAGCCAAATGCAAATTTTGTTGTAGTGACTTCCTTTCTGCCTCTACACTGCCTCGCCACCCAAACAACCATTCAACATATCTACATATCATTAACCTCCTCCATACAACATACACGGTCCATCTTCTCACTACCATCCTCCCTGCAAATACATACTCCTAACTTCATCACCAAACTTCCATAATGCTGCACATCACCACCATCTTCCATGTACCACTGTTGCCTCCCTCCATCTGCAATTCAATCTACTACTGCTCATAACCAATTTACCTCTACTTACAATCCGCAATACAAATGAGCACTTCATCCAATTGCATTTTCATACAAACTAGCACTATCAGCTGTTACTGCCACAACCAAACCCCTTCACTATAGTACCATCATCTCACAATACTTCCATAGCAGCTTCTACAGCAAGCCGCCTCACCCAAAAAATGATGCAAATAATTCAAAACATGGTGCTTCTACTAATCAGTGAAATACAAAAATAAAATTTTTGCTACTATTCAGAACTTATAACAAGCATTTTATAGGCAATACTTATGCAGCTCCAACTACCGCATAATTTGACTAAAAACTTTCCTAAACATAAACCATACTTTGAACGAATCATTTAACTAAATTCAATCCCAAAATAACCGCAGTAAGCTTAGACTTTCTACCATATGAAAAGAAAAAACATTAGGGTGGAAAAGGATCACCTCGTTTCTAATAATTAATTCTACGAAAACTCAATTTTCATTAAAAAGGAAATCACAAAAGAAAATATGAATATTGTTTAGTTAAGTCGACTTTAAACCAGTATACAAAATATGAATTAAGCTAACCTCTTTAACCGAGCAGTTTCAGGAACTTGAGAGTCCTTACATGGGAAGAAAAGTTCTTCGAGAACTCGCAGCCAAGGGCACCTGCTCCAACCAAGAAATCATTGGTAAGCTCCAGCCTTCTTTGAAGCTTGGCATCAAATAAAGAAATCTTAGTATCATAGAGCAAATTAAGTGGCATCACATTGTCAGGCTTTAGAGGTTCCATGGGAAGAGACTCAATTGAATTGAAGTTGAAATACTGCAACCATACAACATAACAGATGTATAAAAAATCTATACATAATAAATAGGATCGCACACAGTCATTAAACCTAAAAATTGGAGAACCCATTAAACCTTGAAAAAAGAATTAGGGAGATTCATTGACAAGGGGGTACCCGAGGCATTAAAGGCAAATCAGGGCAGTGACGATTGACAAAAAATCGAAGAACAAGCAAAATCCGAGGGAAATGAAAATGAGGGAAAATGAATTAAAGGAGAGACGAGGGAGGATTGACGAGCGAAAATGAATTTTTGGGGGGAATTATAACGAGAGCAGCGCCAAATATTTTGACAGTGGAAACTAGAACCTAATTTCATTCTCAGCGTTTTTGCGCAAATATTTTCATTTTAAAATAGCTTTTACTGCATTTAGGTTTTGAACGCTGATAATGAATGCGGTCAAAAGTAAAATTTGCTGTAGTGGTGGGTAGGTGGGTTCGTCCATGATCTTCACTTTGAATTATTTCCATATTCATTCATTTGCGTTCTTTTTGTGCATGCATATCTTCTTCATGAAATTCCTACAAAATAGTATGGAAATTTCTAATTAAATTTTCTCATATTGATTTATGAATAAAAATAATTATTGTCCCCTTGGATGAAGATGAATATGCAACAATTTTGAATTAATATGGATTTTGGTTAAAACAAATTAAAATAACCCCCTATGATCATTTATTTAAATTAATTAGAATAAATATGGTGGTAAAAATATACACATTTATGTGCATGTCACTTCTCTTTGTTCACAAATAGTAGAAAGCAAGTTTATCTCATTTTGGTCTAATTTGATTGAATAGCAAGTTTAAAATCTTAAAAATTCCCTACGGATCGACCCGTACTCGCCACGTACTTCAATAGTACGCCTGCATTTGCGGTTATTTTAATTTGAATTTTTTTGACTATTTTCTAAACCGATAGAAAATTAGTCGATTAACAAAATGACAAACCCAAGCGATTTTCATTTATTTTGAATTTTTGGGATTGCGGGTTGTATATACCCGTAAATATTAAATTGCGGATTAAAATGATAAATATCTATATCACCTGACCATAGGGTAGAAAATTATATACGGACACCGTTGGTCTATATTTTAAAAATGATTTCCAAAGTTGAAAGGAAATATATGGGTTTTAATAAATATTGATTTTTAAAATATAATATGTATAAATGTTATTTTTATATATGTCTGAATTTTGATTTTTAAAATTATATGTTTTAGAAATTTAAATTTATAAGTTAGTTTTGAAAAATATAATTTTTAAGATTTTATTTATAATTTTATTATTTTAAAAATGTATATAAAAATAAATTTAATATAAATAAATTTAATAATAAGATTTAATTTAAAAAAATTTAATTGGTATATAATATGTTTAAGTATTTATTTAAAGTTATGTATTAAAAACAGATTTTGTAATAACTATAATAAATTAAGGTTAGGAAGATAAATTGTAATTGATTTGAAATTGTATTCGTTTAAGGATTATACTTAAATAAAATTGACGCGAAACTTACTGAATTGAGATTTTAAAGATATGATTTTATAACTTGATTTTTGATTTAAGGTGATTAAATGAATATTTTCAAATTTAAATAAATTAAAATGAGATATTTAGTTTTATTTAAATTTGTAATTTGAGATTTTGTTTAAATGATTATTGGATTGATTAAGTGAATATTTCAAAACTAAATAATAGTAAAGTTAAATGTTGAAAAATAACTGAAACTTATGTTGAAATGTTTGAATATTTAAACTTTGAATCTTACTGGAATTGAAGAGATAGTTCAAACCTGGATTTGAAATTGATAAAGATTGAAAATGGCATTAAGAATTTGAATTGAATCTTTAACCTTTTAAATAGAAAGTGTTGAACATGGATTGATTTAAATCGAATTTTGGAATTTAAGCTGATTTGAATTGATTTGTGAAATTAGAGGATACTATTGTTATTATATAAATATTTTTAATATATAAAAACTATTTTAATATATAAATTATTTTAATTAATAAACTATTTTAGTTTATAACTATTTTAATATATATATATATATATATATATATGTATATACTATTTTCAATATCTAAACTGTTTAAGTTGGAAGGGTTATGATTCAAAAGTGTTATGATTTCAAAAGTGTTATGATTTCAAAAGTGTTACGATTCTGCAAATGAATATGATATTTTGATATGAAGTATAAAATACTTGAAATGAAATGACCATGGTGTGAAATAGTTGGTTGTTAAAGAGACCGAGATCGGATATTGTCATACTCTCTACCAATACCGAAAACCACTTTAACAACTGTGTACGTGGTGGAGATTCCATAACGATGTAGGATGGTTTGATGATGATTCCATATGCGGTATTAGCATAGCCTTGACTCCCATGAGTCAGCTTGATGTGGCTAAAACATGAGCTATACCGGGCCAAGTTGGTTCATTCCCTCGATCGGGCACATTTCTTCGTTACCATTCTATTGCTTTTGTTATTTGATTTGGGTGCACATTTGATTTAGGAGTGTGTCACAAGGGAGGTTAGTAGCTGCTATGCGTTACCACCAGTCCGGGAGTGCAAATGGTATATCTACCCTGGCATTGCCTCGAGTGCCATATTGCATGCCTTATCGCGCCTTCTACGAGTTTATTTTGTACCGTACCTATGTGGTGGCCTCTGGGTAAACCACCGATTTGGTGGAGCGTACGACATTGTATAGACTACGAGAATATATAAAATGTGTTAAGGGGGATATGGGTAATGCCTTAACGCTATTTTAATAGTTTTACTTTACTATAGACATATTATGATAGCGTATATTACTACATAGTATATAGTTCCATGGATCCTTAGTGGATGGGTATCCCAAACATCCTTTAAGTTACTTGTATTTCAGTTGACATTTCACTTGAGTTAAATTTATTGGTATAAGAATGCTAATACCGACTCGAATATTTTGTGTTTTGCTTTATGTTCGGGTCGGACTGAGTGTCACAGCATTTGAGACTCACCTTTGGAGTTGAAGCTTCCCTTGGAGATCCATCAACATCTATTGAGCTTTCAGTTATCCAGTTGTTTTTTCAGACTTGTCATCTGTTTGTATTCGAGACTACATTGTATTTGAGATATTCTTTTGTATTTTATTTCAAACTCTGTTGTTTATATAGTAGCTTCATGAACTACTATTTATCTTTTCCGCTTCTTATTGTTATATTACTCTGTGTCAGTGATTCTATGATTGATTTATTTACTGTATATGTTTATTTTTGCCAAATATAAATTAAAAATCTGTTGTTTTGAGAAATTCAAGTCTGACATGTGTGGATACGAATGGTTCAAAATACCAGGTCGTTACACGATATTAGCACAAGGTCAAACCTGAGCCAAAGCTAGGTTTAACTAAGGTGCATGCAATACGAAACAATGGGTCAAGACAAAACTGAATTGGCTACAGTTCAAGTCCACAACATCATAATGAATTCACTTGAATAGCAAATCTATGGGTCAAGACAACTAACACAACTCGACCAGTTCAAAATCAATAATGAACCAGCATAAAAAGTAATGAAGCAACACTAATGATGAAGGCATATACAAGTGCATCAAACCACACAACAATATAACATTTGTATATGCAGTGACAACCAGACATACACATGATAATGACTCGAGAACAAGACAAATACAACATAAATTCAAGTGAAACAAAATGGTCAGACCATTAAATGAACAAGACCAGAGCAGTATATAAAATTGCATATATATATATATATATATACACATATGAATATGGACCAAACCAGAACACACACTTCAAATGCAAGTATTCAAAGAGGAACAAACATGCTCAGTACTAACAAGGACTAAATGAATATGCACATATGTACATACATAAATGTATGTATGTATACAAGTGGAAATGACCAGCTTTCAAAGTGCAGACAAATTCCAAAATCAAGACGAAGTCTGAAAAAAATGCAAGCTTGAATCGACGTATGAAAACAAAGCAGCTTGAACTAGACTGTAAATGTACATGGTCATACTTGAAGCAACTCATCACAAAAATGCAAACTACAACAGAGGTATACAACAACCAAGTGAAGGCATGGAAGTAAACATGTAGAACAGTGGACAAAACCCAATGCAACCCATACCAATATCATACAACAACTACATACATCAGTATAGAGCATCAGAAACATACATATATACATGCGCAAACACATATGTACACATGTATTAATATGCAGTGACAGTATGAACAGTGATCAAGCATTAGGTTGAAAATGGTACAGAGCTTTTAACAATTATAACAAAGTCAAGGATGAGACAAAAATCAATTAAATGATCAAATGTCGCAAGAATTCAAATTTGAACTAGTCAAAGTGTTTTTCAACAAGCCAAAATATTATCTCGAATACTGCCAGTAAGGAAGTACTAGTAGGTGACATAAAATCAAACAAGTCAAAATCAAATCCGTGATTATCAAGGAACGAAAATATACGAATTGAAAAAGTCAGAAAACATCACAAGCATCCAAATGAAAATCAATGGCCAAGAAAGAAATCAAATAAAATATATACGAAAGAGATTATAGGATTTCGAATCCTATTTAATCCAATCATCATCGGCAGTCAAAGGCATTCGAGTTCAAGCAAAACAAAGAAGCAGTAAATCATTAAAACTCAAATCAAGTCTAGCATAAGAAAATTGGAAAATCAAAAATCGCATACCATGTTAAACATTCAAGCTCGATAATTTTGAAGAAGCCGTGAACAAATCAACTAATCAAGGAAGCCTCGAAGTGAATTAAAAGCATCATTTTAAGCGGCGTCTTCAACAAAGCAAAAGCCCTAATTTTCTTAAAGAGGAACGAACGAAAAAGGTAGCAGGCATTTTGACAAAGAAAGACACCAGCCGAATAATATAAAAAGAAAAAAGGGGAAATTTCTTCACTATGTTTTTTTGTTTGGGCCAGCATCTTTGAAATCATCTTGGGCTTTAAATTCTAAAATTAGGGTTTTATTGTATTAATTGTTTTTTTATTTTGTAATTCTCTTTTAAACTTTTGTACATTCTAGTCGTGTAGGGGACGAACTACGGTAGTGTAGTTCGAGAATGCACAACTCAGAGGCTGAGTTGTGGCAGGGATTTGAGTATAGAGTTAGGTTAGTCGATAGCGGGTGTTGCAAGTTTACGTGTGTAAGCGTCTGACTACTTAATTTCTAGTAGAAACCTTGGAGGCAGCATGTAGGCATGGTTTTGTCGAAGCTTGGTGAATTTGTGTTGTTCTATTTCTGCTTTTATTATTTTACTATTATCTATGCTGCAATTATTTTATATATTTCCACATTAAACTTTTATAAATAATAGTATCACTTATTCACCCTCCCTCTAGAGTGAAATTGATCCTACAAGTGGTATCAGAGCTAGGAACAAAAGCCAATTTTTGTCTAAAAATTTGATTTTTAAAAAACAAATTATTTTTTTAAAATTTTAAATGGCTTCTTTTAATAATGCTTTTGCTGAAGGTCGGTCCAATATTATTCCTCCTATTTTTGATGGAACAAATTTTTTTTGATTGGAAACTAAAAATGTAATTTTATTTAAAATCTGTTAGTATTAAATGTTGGGATATTATTGAAAATTGGTGTGATATAATAGACAAGAAAATTACCTCAATTAATGCTCTTGCAATGCATATACTATATTCTCATATTAATCAACAAAATTTTAACTTTATCTCTAATTGTGAAAGTGCACAGGAAATCTGGAATACTTTTGATGCAATATATGGTGCAAAAGTCAACAATGATAAGAAATCCTCCATAATCGACTTAGTTAAAGAAACATGCTTAACAGGATTAGCAAATGGCAGCAGTGGTGAGGATTTAATGGTCGATGAGATAAGTGATTTTCCATTCAATGATTTAGTTCTCTTGCATCGAAAATTAATTAAAAATAATAAAGCTCTTGAGATGACAAATAATAAGTTGAAAAGGGAACAACTTAAACTACATCAGAAAAATAATGATTTGGAAAATGAACATAAAAATATCAAGACAAATGAAAATTCTAATTGCAAAAGGTGTTTGAACTATGAAAAAGAATCTGACTGTTTTCATGAAAAAGTTCAAAAGTTAGAAAATGAAATTTTAATGCGGGAGAAAAACAAGAGTTGATTTGTAAAAATAATATTTTACAAAAATAGTTAGATAGCTTTAAGAAGTCGAAAATTTCTAAATGTGTGATTTTTGAAAAGAAATTAGATGAAGTCAACAAAAATTTCACAACCCTTGAAAAAGAAAACATGATTATGAGCAATTCTAAAATTATTAGATTAAATCATGAGTTTGAAAAGGAGATTGAAAAATTCAAGGATGTTGAAAAACTTAAATATAAAAACTCCAACTCTTTGAAATTGAGATGCTTGAAATTGAGACTAAAATTAGAGACCTTAAAAATGAAAACATGGACTTGAAAATAAAGAATTTTGAAATGAGAGATAGTACCATTCGTTGTTGTTTAAAGCTAATAAATGAAAATAAACTTTTAAAGTCCAAAGTTAATAAACTTGAGTTGATTACTCGAGACTTTTTCCCTAGAGAAAAATCATTTAATATGCTCCTAGAAAATCAACTCTTTGTGAATAAAAGGAAAGGACCCGAATTTGAAAAAGTGTCAAAATATGAACAAGCAACTAATAACACTGTCAAGGGGGAAAATGTGATACCCAAATGTGTAGAGTGTGGAAATATTGGACATAGCAAGAATAATAGTCGAAATATATACAAACATAAAACCGTTAAACAAATATGGATTCTGAAAGGTACGAATATAAATAATTTGAAATTTAAACAGATTTGGATTCCTAAGGGTACAATTGTAAATACTATTGGTTTGTTATATAGACAAATTTGGGTACCAAAGAGTTCAATAGATAATAATAGTGGTCTTACATCCTTAGTTAGACCGCTTGCCTTCTCCAAAATTTAGACACACAAGTGAGCTAAGGAACAACTTTGATAGAGATAGATTTCGAGTTGTTCTAAGTGATTGATAAACTAAAATTTAAATGTTCCTTAGCCTATAAAGTTTACATGGAGATCATCGCATTTTTATTTATCATGACATCAAAGGAAAGTGAGGTATGATCTCTCAACTCAATTTTGTTCATATATTGTTAATTATGTTTTGATTGACAGTGTTGAAGTATCTTTGCCATATCTTGAACATATCAACTTTGATTTATTCTTGAAGCTCTAGAAAACTAATCGATAATGCTACAACTTTTCTGTCTTTTAGATTCACTTTGGAATGACAAGAAAAACCGCTTTAACGAATTTTTCTGAATGTATGTTTTTGCTCAATTTAGATTACTTTACTTATGCTTGATATAAATGGACGTGCTAAAAATTTAAGTGTTGAGGAGTACACTTTTTCTTATATATCACTATATATCACAATGAAAATCTCAATTACAAGTGGTATTTTATATCGTTTCATGTTGAAATCATTTTTGCAATTATTATTTATATTGATTTTCAGCTTGAAGTCATTTTCACAAAACCCCCTTACAGAAAATTGATTTTCACTTATTTTAATTTTTTGAAACGATATCTATCTAAAGATAACCTTGAGTTAAAGGGTATTTCAAATGCAGGTGACACTAGTACTCTAGTTGACAGAAAAATTACTAGTGGAACATGTTTTATGTAAAGACATTCATTAGCTGCCTCACATTTTCAGAGAAAATATCTGCATATTTTTCATTTCAAATAATTTTCAATTAGCCGACATTTTTCTTATAAAACCGCTTCCAAAATTTTTTTTGGACCTTGTTTCATATTAGTCAATTTGATTTTATAAATATTTTTGGATTTGATCTTAAATGACTACATTAACTAATTGACTCCCTATTGATTATCGAAAGATAAGTAGCGATTGAAAAAGTGATGAGTGTTGATATTAATCATATATTATAACTTGAGACAGTATATTTAGTAAATTTCTTTAGAAATTTAAACAAGATTTATAATAACTTTTGATGGGTAAAAATTCCATGACCATCTTTATTTCTATCATATTTCCAACGACCATCAGTCATCAAAATCCAATATAGCATGTCAATATGTGGTATCCAATATAGCATGTCAATATGTGGCATTTTAAACGGGAAATTATTCGCTTTCATTTTATTTTATTTTTAGCAATAAAAACATCCAAAGTATTCACTCTCATTTAAAAGTCCCCACGGTTATGCATGGATGAATTACTTGAAATTTTTTATTATGTGCTTTCATGCTCATTTAAAAGTCCTCACGGTTATGCATGCATGGAACACATATCAAAATTGATTATTAAATAGACAAGTTGATTCTAATCCCATTTAAAAGTCCTCGTGGTTATGCATGGTTAGAAGATGCTTGAAATTCATTTTTTTATAAAAATTTGGAATACTACTAATCTCATTTAAAAGTCCTAACGGTTATGCATGGTTAGTAGATATTCAAATTCCTGATATAAATATACCACAAATAAACATAACTATATGGTTTTGTATATATTACCCCTATCACTCTAAAGTGGAATATGCACCTAACAGAGTATTTATGATTTTTGTTTAATTTTTTTCTTGAAATTTGATATTTATACTCGATTGGGTATTAATGTTATATTAATGTCTATCACTTTATCTCTATTTTTGTAACACTATTACTCTTTTGCTGATAATAAAAGGGGAAGAGAAAAGTTAAGATTTTGGCTAATAAAGGTCAAATATTTTATTTTCTATTTGCGTCTAGATTCATTTTCAAATTTTTATTTATTCTTATGCGTATATGAAAGGGGAGCTTTGTTGTAGAGAGGGAGCATTCAAATAGGAGGAGCAAATAGATTTTATCTATACTCAAATACATTTAATAAATTCAAAATCTTAAATATATGTTTGTTATCATCAAAAGAGGAGATTGTTGAATATGCTAGTATATGATTTTTGTTTGATGACAATAAACATATATATATATATATATTCTTTTAAATGTATTTGTTATTGTACTATTTTATTTTCACATAATTAAATAAATATTTGCTGAATAAATCAATGACATAGAATTTAAATTCAAACAAATAGTTTTTTAAACAAATATTTTATTATAATTTTTGAATAGTACAAAATTTAAGCTCTCACTATATACACAACATTTCAAATTACAACATAATTTTTCACTATACAATTATCATTTACATTAGCACCTCACTACATATCACTCATTCACTCGTATCTTATCTTCGACTTTGCTCCAGCCTGAATCCAGCACCCGAGTTATCTACAAAATACACAATGACGTTGTAAAATTCAAAAAGAAATAATTTTTGCAATGTAAAATAAAATGTGTTTTTGAAAATATGATTTACCTTAGTTATTTGGGTTGTTTGTCATCATATTCATTTTTGAATTCATCATACACGAAAAGCTTGTGACATGCACAGTGTATCACTGTACATGCCACAAGGCTGTGCACAATATACACTTTATAAAACTATAGAGACAGGTAGCACAAGGTCAAACCCAACCAAAAGCTAGGCTCAACTCAAGTGCAATACAAATAAAGTCACGATATGAGCATAAGGTCAAACCCGAGCCAAAGCTAGGTTCAATTCAGGTGCATGCAATACAAAACAATGGGTCAAGACAAAACTGAAGTGGCTATAGTTCAAGTCCACAACAGTATAATGAAATCACTTGAATAACAAATCAACGGGTCAAGACAACTAAAACAACTCGACCAGTCCAAAATCAATAATGAACCAGCACAAAAACTAATGAAGCAACACCAATGATGAAGGCACATTCAAGTGCATCAAACCACACAGCAAGACTATATATATATATATATATATATATATATATATATATATATATATATATATATGCAGCGACAACCAGACATACACATGATACATGACTAGAGAACAAGACCAAATACAACACAAATTCAAGTGAAACAAAATGGTTAGATGATCAAATGAACAAGACCAGAGCAGTAAATAAAATGGCATATATATACGTATACATATGGACCAAACCAGAATACACACTTTGTAACGACCCGTAAATTTTCGGTAATTAAATTTGTTAATTTAATAAGATTTTGGTAATTTAATATTGAAGAAGTAAAAATCTGTAAATTTAATAATGAAATGAACACTAAAATAAAGTGTAACGATGGTAATGTAAGTTGATTATTAACAATGTGTATGAAATTCCGATTCATTGTAATTTAAATGCTATGCTTGGTTATAAATTTAATATAAGAAAATAAAAGTAAATATTGAATTAACCAAGGAAATAATACATTGATTAATAGAAATTGAACGAGATTTGTGTTATGAAACTAATGGTAACATTTGTTGTAAGTAATAAACTTATAAATGAAATTAAAAGTGAATAGTGACAATTATTATAAGTTACCTATGTATGTAGTCCATTAAATTAAATTGGAAATTAATTGTGATTAAAATGAAATTAAATATTACGCTATTTGAAATTAAGAAAAATTGGAGAATATTAATACACCAAGATATAAACCGATGCTAGTTATATCCTTATTGTAATAAAAGACTTGAGTAACAAGGTTTAAAAATTTAATAAATGGATTTTGGAATTTTAATTTATAATTTCTGAATTTACTGAAATTGAAATTAAACACTGAAATTGATGAATTAATCAACGTTAAATTGACATCTAATTTTTTTTAAATTATTGTAAATGATTAAGAAATCAAAATTGATAGAAGTTGTAAATTATTAAAATTTAAACTGAAAAGTGATTTAATTAATTAATTATTAATTTATTTAATTAACGTGAAAATAGTCATTTCGACCACTGACTCGGATTCGGACGAAACCAGTTTCATGGGATCCGTAACGGTGAATTATTGTAGGATTTCAAGTTTCGAAACGATCGGACTTGTCGTTTGATCGTACGAGCTCGAAACGCCTAGAAATCAATTTAATTGAAATCAATTTGAAATTAGCCGATTTTAACATAACTTCTTCATACGATGGAATTAGGATTTGAAACTTGTTCCATTGATTTTAAAATGTTTTTGAACATCGATTTTGATATATGGGATGACCCATTTTCGTTTCAGATTCGAAATGGGCTTTTCGGGTCATTTACCGTTCAAAACCCAAATCGATCAAGCCCATTTGTTTCTATTTTGTTATGCCTATATATATATATCATTATAAACCCTAGGTCATTCTTATTCCTCATTCTATATGTACAATTCCATTTGCTTCCCTCTTCCCAATGGCTGCAAACCGTAAATTGCAATTTCAAATCAAATCCAAAATCCAAAAATTCAAACTCGTCCAATCCAAACAAATTATATATCAATCTGAAGCTCTCGACGAGCGCATCTTAGATCTACAATTAGTTTATGTCATTGGATCATCATTTTTCTATAAAATGAGATTGAATGTCAACAGTCCATATTAGGGTTTTAATTGTTTAACGGTGGATTTTCGTCTTGCGACGATCGGGATGCGCCATCGCATAGAGCTCGTCGAATAGAGGTCATCCATGTCGTTCGTTCATGTCATTGGTGTCGTAATTCGCCGTGGTTGGCAATAAAAAGTAGGTGACGACGGTCGAGATACGGCGAGCCGGAGGTGGCCGCTCGGTCATGGTGGGGTCGCCAGGAGAGGCGACGACGACGATGTACTCCGATCATCCTGAAAACGAATACGGTGGTGGGGATTCGATCGTGTTTGGAGGCGATTGATGGGAACAAGGTCGCGATATTTTGGCTTAGGGTTTCGATGCATGAGGTGACGTGGCTTCATGCGATTGGTTGGTTTTTATTTATTTATTCTGATTTAACTTAAGTTTTCAAATCTTTAATTTGCATAAATTTTACATACGAGGTCCATTTTATATACGGTTTTCTCTCCTAGGATCGTATTGGAATTCCGGACATTTTGACGCTGGTTTGGACGGATTATGAGACTGTTTGAATTTTGAGCTTAAATTGGATTTTAAATTCAATTTAAATACAAAGGTGAGTGTGTAGGATCTAGATTAACCCTAGAGGGGGTGGGGTGAATAGGGTTATAGCAAATTTTCTCGATTTTAAACACAGAAACAAACTGCAGAAATAAATATGCTGAAAAGTAAATCACACACAAAATTTACCCAGCTTCGGCAACCCCTGCCTACTGCTGCATTCCCAGATTTCTATTAGAATTAAACAGTATCCCGCTTACAAACACTCTACTAGACTCGCAGACATTTGCTCCCGCTCACAAACACTCTACTAGACTCGCAAACATTTGCTCCCGCTCACAAACACTCTACTAGACTCGCAAACATTTGCTCCCGCTCACAAACACTCTACTAGACTCGCACACCCTGCTCCGCCTATAGAGTTTCGCTTACTCACAAACTCTGCTCCCGCCTATAGAGCTTCGATTACTCGCAAACTCTGCTCCCGCCTATAGAACTTCGATTACTCGCAAACTCTGCTCCCGCCTATAGAGCTTCGCAAACTCGCACACCCTGCTCACTGAACTAATTCTAACTAGACAATCTGACACTACCTAAACCCTAGGTGGTGATTTACAAAATTTTGTTTCGAAAAGTAAAAACAAAAAACAATTAAACAACAATTAAAAACACTTAAACCCTAATTAACAATAAACCCAAAAACTAAAGCCCTTTTAAACGAAGCCGGCCCCCTTTTACTCTAGCCCGTTGTCTTCTTTAGTTTATTTTGCTCTGTGAAAACAATTGTCGACCTGCTTCCTTTCTTAGTTCTGAAATTAGGGCTTTGCTTTCGTTCTCTCTGCTCTGGAAATTAAGGCTTGAAGTCGCCGGCTTTAATTCGATCGATCCAGTGATGTTTTGCGTGTCGCCTTGATCGATTGATTCCTCGTTGCTTACGCGGCTGCTTCGTTGATCGAATTCCTTCCTTACTTCGGTATGTAATTATACGCTTTTGCTTTTACTGATTTTATGCTTGCATGAATTCGATCGTGATTCGAGTTGGATGTTTTTTTCTTTGTTAAGCTCGAACTCGAATAATGATGCCGATGATGTGAATTTGATTATATAGGGTTTGTAACCCTAGATTTGCGTCGTATAAGTTGATTTGAATTTGTCTACTGATTATTGCTTTGGCCATTCGATTATTCTTGGATGCTCGTGATTTCACTGACTTTTTCAATTGCGTATTTTTGGTAGCTTGATTCACACGGTATTGAATTTTTGAGATATTTGTTTACCACCGGCTTTTGATTCTTTGCTTGGTCAAATTGCTTGGTTACTGCGGCATTGAATTGTATTGACGATGTTGATTTTGGTTTCGTGAATTTCTCTGTTGACCTGTTCATTACGGCTTTGACATTTTTTTAACTTCAATATTTTGTGAATTAGTTTTGCCCACTGTCTAGATGCTCTTCACTGAGCATACTGTAGCTGGTCATTGCATTTTGTTATCATTGATTTGTTGTGCTTGCTGTATCTTGTAGTTGCACTTCTAGTTGAATATGTTGGCACTGGGATATAACTCGAACTGTTTTGATGTTGCATCCATTTGGTATGCATATTGTAGCCATGATCATTTTGTTGTTGTTTGGATCATTATGCTTCGAATTGTGTAGTTGGTTCATTATGCAGTCTACATTGAACTTTGAGTTGTAGTCTCGAGCTCTGTCTTCATGTAGCTTGCTATGTGCATTCATGTGCTTGCTGCTATGTTGGTGGCAATCTGATTGTAGTGGCTTCATTGTCTTTGGCCATGTTGTCTTCAGTTGCTTGTATATATGTATTTACTTTGAGCATGTTGCATTTTGGGCATTGTTTCATCTGACTTCGGTCTTGATACTTGCATACTGATGCTTGTTGTACTTGTATACTTCATATATGCACTGTGTCTTGTATCACTTGGGTTACTTGTGTACTTGAGTATGCACTGCATATTTGAATTGCACCTTTTCTGGTTGGTCTGGCCATTGTAGCTGTATTTATGTACACTATGTTGTACTGAGCTCGACATTGCTTCATGTTGCCTTCATGTAGCTTGTTCTCTACATTTGCTTGATTGTTGCAGTCCATGTTCTGTTGAGTTGTTGTTCTTCTGGTCTTTGCTTCCATCCATTTGGTTGTTGCAGTCCTATGCAGTTGCAGTTTGATTTTATGTTCATCTCGACTTGTATTGCTGTTTGGTCTGACCATCTTGTATTCATGAGCCACTGAGTTTGAGCATTTGTACATTTGCATCTTGGGTTGTACTGTCTTGAGCTCGAGTATTTGCTGTTGCATACATGAGTTTGATACTGTTGGTCGACTATCTCCTTGAGTTGCTGTACTTCATGTTGTATTCATCCCTGTTGCACTCTTTGATGATTCATTGGTGAATATGTTGGCTGCTGTGTTGATCTTGCTTGCATTGTCACTTGGTCCACACTTGTAGTTGTACTTGCTTTGATGCTGGTTTGAGGCTGTGTCATGTTTGAACATAGCATTCATGTGTACTTTTTGATTTGCACCTGAGTTGAATCCTGTATTTGGGTTTGACCTGTGCTCACTTGTCCCTGTAGCATTATCAAGTGTATATCGGTGTGCACGGCCTTGTGGCATATACAGTGATACACTGTGTATGTCACAATGTTCGTGTATGATGAATTCAAATTTAAATGATGACGAACAACCCAAATAATTGAGGAAAATAATATTTTCAAAAACTATTTTTATTTTATTATTGCAAAAATATTTCTTTTTCAATTTTACTGCGTTAGTGAATTTTTTTGCAGATTTCTCAGATGCTGGAATGAAACTGGAATGAAATTGAATATAAAAATACGAGTGTGAGTGATATGTAGTGAGGTGCTGGTGTAAATGAGAAAAAATGTGATGTAATCAAAGTTGTACTGTAATTGAGATTGAATATATAGTGAGAGCTTGAAATTGTACTATTCAAAATTGTAATAAATATTTGTTTGAATAAAATATTCGTTCGAATTCAAAATCTGTGTTATTTATTTTATTCAACAAATATTTATTTAATCTGTGAAAATAAATAGTATATTAACAAATACATTTAAACGAATGTATATATATATGTTTATTATCATCAAACAAAAATCATATAGGCACAAAGCGCATATTCAACAATCTCCCCCTTTTGATGATAACAAACATATATTTAAGATTTTGACCGTGTTAATTGTATTTGATCAATGATATATTCTAATTGCTCCCCCTATTTAAATGCTTCCTCTCTACATGATGCTCCCCCTACATTTATGCATACAAATAGAAATATATGAATGAGCCTATATGCAAATGGAAAATTATTTGACCTTTGCTTGATTCTATTTGACAAAATCTTAACTTTTCTCTCCCCCTTTTGTTATCAGCAAAAGGATAATAGTAATAGAAAAGTAGAGATATAGTGATCGATATTAATTCAACATTAAAACTCAATTGAATATAAATATTAAATTTCGATAAAAAATCAAACAAAAATCATAAATACTTTAATTGACGCATATTCCACTTTAGAATGATATGAATGATTTCATCAAATAAAACCATATAGTCGTGTCGATTTGTGGTATATTTATTTCAGGAAATTTGAATATCTACTAACCATGCATAACCGTTAGGACTTTTAAATGAGATTAGTAGTATTCACAAATTTTATTTTTATTTTAAAAAATGAATTCAAGTACCTTCTAACCACGCATGACCGTGAGGACTTTTAAATGGGATTAGAATCAACTTGTCTATTTAATCAATTAATTTTGATATGCGTTCCATACATGCATAACCGTGAGGACTTTTAAATGAGCATGAAAGCACATAATCAAAAATCCAAGTAATTCACCCATGCATAACCGTGAGGACTTTTAAATGAATGTGAATACTTTGGATATTTATTTTTTTATTGCTAAAAATATAATAAATTGAAGCACAAATGATTTCCCGTTTAAAATACCACATATTGACATACTATATAGAATTTTGATGAGTGATGGTCGTTAGAAATATGATAGGAATAGAGATGATCATGGAATTTTTACCAACAAAAAGTTTTATAACTCTTGTTTAAATTTCTAAAGAAATTTACTAACTATACTGTCTCGAGTCATAATATATGAT
The DNA here is from genome assembly GCA_030765085.1 of Allium cepa. Classification (NCBI taxonomy): domain Eukaryota; kingdom Viridiplantae; phylum Streptophyta; class Magnoliopsida; order Asparagales; family Amaryllidaceae; genus Allium; species Allium cepa. The sequence goes on from CM060934.1 coordinate 214,673,616, forward strand.
TAATATCAACACTCGTCTTATTTTCAATCACTATATATCTTTTCAGATAATTGATAGGGGGTCAGATTAGTTAATATAGTTATTTAAAATCAATTTCAAAAAAGTTATAAAATCAAATTTTCTTAAATAACTAATCTGATACAAGGTCAAAACTGATTTTCTAGAAGGGGTTTTCAAGAAAAAATTTCTGCTAAAATAAAAGTTATTTCAAATGAAAAATATGCAGATATTTTCTTTGAAAAACAATGCAGCAAATGAATGTTTCAAAAATTAATCACGTTCCACTAGTAATTTTTCTATCAACTATATTACCAGTGTAATCTGCATCTGAATTTCAATTTCACTCAATATTCACTCGTTGAATTTGATAGACCAAACCATGAGTTGTGCATCAAAAATTTCAAACTCAATTTTAGCATTTTAAATGTCATTCTTTTGGATTTGAATTGAGACCGTGTTAACAATCAAACAAATATCATAGTGTCAAACTTAGAAATCATAGGATGAACAACTATCAACAGTCATTAAAACTTCATTATTATTTCAAAACAATTTCTTGAAGTTTCAACAATTTCATAAAGTTTCAACAATTTAAAAAATTTCTTAAAATCCTTTTTTTTTACAATTTTTTAAATAGAATTCATTAGGATTTTAAGTTGAAGCCATGTAAATAGAAGAAACCGTGAATATAGATTTAGCCAAAAATATTATCGTCAATCAATAAAAGCACCATCGGCAATCCAAATTAATCGATATAAAGTATTTCAAGGATTTGTAGAGTTTTTTGGCATATAAAATATAAGTGGCCGACAATTTTGAAAAAAGTCAGAGTCAAATTTCATCATCGCATAATTGGCTGATTTAATTCAGATTACGGTGCAGATTGTCACATTTAATATATCGTTCAAAACAAATTTACCTGTTTTACCTTTACGATAATTTTTCGTTGTTGTCCACTGTGATTCTATCACCTTCGTACTAGGCTAAGGAACTTTGCTTTGTCGCCGTTGTGTTTCTGGAACAGCCAAAATCCAGAGAACACTGTTGTTGTTCCTCAGCCTGCCACCATACCTACACGGGAAAAGATTTATGTGACCTATTTGTTTTTATAGGTCCATGGTTGTTAGTGGCAGAATATTTATAAAAATAATTTTGTGGAGACCCAAAACTATTTATAATTGTTCCCTTTGGCACCCAAATTTGTTTAACTTTGAGAGATTTTATATTTGTGCCTTTTGGAACCCAAATCGGTATAGTTTTCACATGTTTGGGTCTATACCAACAATTATTGTGATCGTGTCCATATTTTCTACAAATTGTGCACATAGAATTAACTTGATTAATATTGCTTTCAACAATTTTCGAATTATTATATCCAAGTCCTTGTCTAACCGTATTAACAGTTTGCTTTCCTAATAGCATATTCAACGATTTTTCACTTTTTGAGAATTTATCTAATGTCGTTGACAATTGTTGGACTTGTGTTTTGAGAGATTCATTTTCATTTAACAATTGTGTGCACTTTTCAATAGAATTCTCTCTCCTATTATTTTCATTCTCTTTTAAAATCAGAATTTCATTTTTAAGTGATTTTATATTGATTTCTGATTTTTCAATTTCCTTTTTGAATGTTGGACACTTATCACACTTAGGGATCTTACTTTGATAGGTTTTAACTAATTGGTCGAGTTGTTCATTTAATTCTATCAAAGTATCTTTTTGTGATTCAAGTTTGGCATACTTCTCCCTAAGTCGTTTAAAACAGCCATTCACTTTGTGGAAATAAATAAGTAATTCAGAGTGAGCGAGTTTTGATACCTCGCTTGGCTCGTCATCGTCGCTATCAGTTATATTCCCATGAAGGCACATATCTGCTTTCTCACTCTCACTACCAGTTCTTTGATTATCTTCATCATTTGTATTCCAAGTGGCTGCCGCATCATCATCATCCTCATCACAACTGCTCTTTACCAATCCTGTTAAGCACATTTCTTTAGCTGAGTCGGTTGTGGAGGACATCTCATTATTGTTGACTTTTGCACCATATATTGCATCGAGAGTTTTCCAAATTTTCTGTGCATTTTCACAATGAGAAACAAAATAAAAATTATCACGATTAATATGAGAATATAATATATGCATAGTAAGAGCATTAATCGAGATAATTTCCTTATTTGTTTTATCACACCCATTTTCAATAATATCCCAACATTTAATATTAACAGATTTTAAATAAAATTTCATTTTCAATTTCCAGTTCAAAAAATCTGTTCCATCGAAAATAGAAGGAATAATATTGAAATGACCCTCAACAAAAATATTATCTGGTGGATTCATGACTCTAGAGTTAAAGAAAAATACCGGGCTTTGATACCACTTGTAGGATCTAGATTAACCCTAGAGGGGGGGGGGTGAATAGGGTTATAGCAAATTTTCTCGATTTTAAACACAGAAACAAACTGCAGAAATAAATATGCTGAAAAGTAAATCACACACAAAATTTACCCAGCTTCGGCAACCCCTGCCTACTGCTGCATTCCCATATTTCTATTAGAATTAAACAGTATCCCGCTTACAAACACTCTACTAGACTCGCAGAAATTTGCTCCCGCTCACAAACACTCTACTAGACTCGCAAACATTTGCTCCCGCTCACAAACACTCTACTAGACTCGCACACCCTGCTCCGCCTACAGAGCTTCGATTTCTCGCAAACTCTGCTCCCGCCTATAGAGCTTCGATTACTCGCAAACTCTGCTCCCGCCTATAGAGCTTCGCAAACTCGCACACCCTGCTCACTGAACTAATTCTAACTAGACAATCTGACACCACCTAAACCCTGGGTGGTGATTTACAAAGTTTTGTTTCGAAAAGTAAAAACAAAAAACAATTAAACAACAATTAAAAACACTTAAACCCTAATTAACAATAAACCCAAAAACTAAAGCCCTTTTAAACGAAGCCGGCCCCTTTTTACTCTATCCCGTTGTCTTCTTTAGTTTATTTTGCTCTGTGAAAACAATTGTCGGCCTGCTTCCTTTCTTAGTTCTGAAATTAGGGCTTTGCTTTCGTTCTCTCTGCTCTGGAAATTAGGGCTTGAAGTCGCCGGCTTTAATTCGATCGATCCAGTGATGTTTTGCGTGTCGCCTTGATCGATTGATTCCTCGTTTCTTACGCGGCTGCTTCGTTGATCGAATTCCTTCCTTACTTCGGTATGTAATTATACGCTTTTGCTTTTACTGATTTTATGCTTGCATGAATTCGACCGTGATTCGAGTTGGATGTTTTGTTCTTTGTTAAGCTCGAACTCAAATAATGATGCCGATGATGTGAATTTGATTATATAGGGTTTGTAACCCTAGATTTGCGTCGTATAAGTTGATTTGAATTTGTCTACTGATTATTGCTTTGGCCATTCGATTATTCTTGGATGCTCGTGATTTCACTGACTTTTTCAATTGCGTATTTTTGGTAGCTTGATTCACACGGTATTGAATTTTTGAGATATTTGTTTACCACCGGCTTTTGATTCTTTGCTTGGTCAAATTGCTTGGTTATTGCGGCATTGAATTGTATTGACGATGTTGATTTTGGTTTCGTGAATTTCTCTGTTGACCTGTTCATTACGGCTTTGACATTTTTTTAACTTCAATATTTTGTGAATTAGTTTTGCCTACTGTCTAGATGCTCTTCACTGAGCATACTGTAGCTGGTCGTTGCATTTTGTTATCATTGATTTGTTGTGCTTGTTGTATCTTGTAGTTGCACTTCTAGTTGAATATGTTGGCACTGGGATAGAACTCGAACTGTTTTGATGTTGCATCCATTTGGTATGCATATTGTAGCCGTGATCATTTTGTTGTTGTTTGGATCATTATGCTTCGAATTGTGTAGTTGGTTCATTATGCAGTCTGCATTGAACTTTGAGTTGTAGTCTCGAGCTCTGTCTTCATGTAGCTTGCTATGTGCATTCATGTGCTTGCTGCTATGTTGGTGGCAATCTGATTGTAGTGGCTTCGTTGTCTTTGGCCATGTTGTCTTCAGTTGCTTGTATATATGTATTTACTTTGAGCATGTTGCATTTTGGGCATTGTTTCATCTGACTTCGGTCTTGATACTTGCATACTGATGCTTGTTGTACTTATATACTTCATATATGCACTGTGTCTTGTATCACTTGGGTTACTTGTGTACTTGAGTATGCACTGCATATTTGAATTGCACCTTTTCTGGTTGGTCTGGCCATTGTAGCTGTATTTATGTACACTGTGTTGTACTGAGCTCGACATTGCTTCATGTTGCCTTCATGCAGCTTGTTCTCTACATTTGCTTGATTGTTGCAGTCCATGTTCTGTTGAGTTGTTGTTCTTCTGGTCTTTGCTTCCGTCCATTTGGTTGTTGCAGTCCTATGCAGTTGCAGTTTGATTTTATGTTCATCTCGACTTGTATTGCTGTTTGGTCTGACCTTCTTGTATTCATGAGCCACTGAGTTTGAGCATTTGTACATTTGCATCTTGGGTTGTACTGTCTTGAGCTCGAGTATTTGCTATTGCATACATGAGTTTGATACTGTTGGTCGACTATCTCCTTGAGTTGCTGTACTTCATGTTGTATTCATCCCTGTTGCACTCTTTGATGATTCATTGGTGAATATGTTGGCTGCTGTGTTGATCTTGCTTGCATTGTCGCTTGGTCGACACTTGCAGTTGTACTTGCTTTGATGCTGGTTTGAGGCTGTGTCATGTTTGAACATAGCATTCATGTGTACTTTTTGATTTGCATCTGAGTTGAATCCTGTATTTGGGTTTGACCTGTGCTCACTTGTCCCTGTAGCATTATCAAGTGTATATCGGTGTGCACGGCCTTGTGGCATATACAGTGATACACTGTGTATGTCACAATGTTCGTGTATGATGAATTCAAATTTAAATGATGACGAACAACCCAAATAACATTTTCAAAAACTATTTTTATTTTATTATTGCAAAAATATTTCTTTTTCAATTTACTGCGTTAGTGAAATTTTTTGCAGATTGCTCAGATGCTGGAATGAAACTGGAATGAAGTTGAATATAAAAATACGAGTGTGAGTGATATGTAGTGAGGTGCTGGTGTAAATGAGAAAAAATGTGATGTAATCAAAGTTGTACTGTAATTGAGATTGAATATATAGTGAGAGCTTGAAATTGTACTATTCAAAATTGTAATAAATATTTGTTTGAATAAAATATTCGTTTGAATTCAAAATCTGTGTTATTTATTTTATTCAGCAAATATTTATTTAATCTGTGAAAATAATTAGTATATTAACAAATACATTTAAACGAATGTATATATATATATATGTTTATTATCATCAAACAAAAATCATATAGGCACAAAGCGCATATTCAACAGAGTGTTTTATCCCACCCACAACTTCTAAAATTTCTTATGTTTGTTGGATTTAATTTACGATGTGATTTGGAATTTATTTATGACTGTTGATATATTTTAATCATCATCTCGGTTAATTTGAATTTATTTGAATTAAATCGTTATTTAATTTATTATTGAATATAAAGTGCCAATAAAAACCTACTATCGACTATCAGTTCTATATTGATATTATTGATTATTTTGGATGATGATTGTGATGGATGTTGGTTGTTGATGTTGGTTAAATGGATGTTGTATTTTATATCGTTATAAACCGTAAGTTCGTGATGGATTTTTTTATTAAATTAGGGATTGTGGTTTGAAATGATATATAACCGTAAAATTTAAATTGCAGATTGAAATAATAAATATCTGTATCACTTGACCCTAGGTTAGAGAATTATATACGGTGTAACATCCCAGAATTTGTTAATTTAAATTCGGCAAATTATTTACACTTTTGAATTTAAATTGTGAATTTCAAAGACAAAATGAAATATTTTTCATATTAATATTAAATAAAAGAATATATATATATATATGAATATAACTATATATTTGATATTTTAAGTTTTAAATGAAATATATAACAAAATTTGCATTAATCAATAAAACAAAACATGACATATGTAATATATATACTTGTATGAAAATTTAATAAACAAGAAACTTAAGTTTGCAAGTGGAACTAGAAACCAGGAATAATCAACAGAAAATACAAGAGTAAAATAAGAAAAGTGTATACATAATGTACTTGCAAGAATAAAAATAAGATGGCTGTTACATTGAAGCATGAAGCATTTAATGCTTTCAAACCAGCCCATAAGCAAGATCCCATCAGCCAAGTGAAAGCATGGTTTTAGTCTTCTTTTTATAATATCAACCTGTACTTGCATATACTCAACCTGTACAAACTATTCTTCTATATTTACACCATACTTCTTCAGCCGTTCCAACCATATTTTACAAACCTAAACAATAAAAATAAAATATGTGATGAATTATAAATGTTGAAAACACACACTTTAAATTAGCAAAGTAAAACAAGTCCCAACAGTACTTGTATAAACAAATTAACAACATATGCTGTAAGTATTTCAAAGCAAAGAAAAAATCTATTAACAAAATAAAAACAGTACTTGTATAAACAAATCAACAACATATATATGTAAACTAAGATGGGAACACATGCATTAAATGTTTCTTTTTTTAAGCCTAAATCAAAATCATATCAGCCCCCAAATACAAGATATCTCTGATGATTTGTACAAAGAAAATTTATCACCTGTACAAATCTATTATCCTCTAGTTTCTTTTATACATCAACTTTCTCATTCTTGTTCGTTCAAACTTAACTCAGCAAGCCTGAGAAAAAGAAAAAGAAAAATAAGCATCATTATCTTACAAATTCAAATCCAATTCAACAACAATGCAAGAAGTTTTAAAGAGAGATCTAACTGCAGTTTTCAAGGCACTAAAAATTTGCTCTCTGTTTCTATTTTCGGTTCTCAGGCAAATTTGTGAGTAAACTTTTGTTTTCTCAAATCTTTGGTTGCTGTGTGGATATTGGATGATGTAGGGAGTTAAACTTTGTTTTACATCCTGGATATATGAATGAATGTTTTGTTCTTTTGCATGTTGATCGTATGCATTTCAATCTCTGTTTTGCTTTAGGAAAACCAAAACTACATATCACCTTCCTTCTTTGATTCTAACAGAGATTTTTAAACAAGTTAAGAAATGGTTTTAAACTCACATTACATATCAGTAAAGAATTAAAATAGTTTATAGAGTTCTTCTTCCTGGAAGATAAAAACACAGTTAAAATGCAAAATGTGTTTAATTTCAAACCTCGTAAGTTTTAATTTCAAACATATTATCTAGAAGCTTATCAAAATCTATGATTTTTGAAAGAAAAATCAAATATTTTAAGTGAGTAAATCTTGAGAAAAACAAGGATGAACAGAATTGTTCTTTTTACCAAATTTCGGTGATTGGGGCAATGATGGGTCTTGCGATCGAGAGCGAAGCATGTTCGAAGTTCAGAGATTATGGGAAAATTGTTGAATGATTTTTAAATTCGTTGTGATGGGCTGATGAAATCGAAATTGGGTTTTAACCCACATTTTTGATCGTAGCGGAAATAGGTTCACCGCAGTTTTGTTAGACCACCGGAGTTGATCGCTCCGGTGGGGATAGGAGCGTTTGGTCGAGACGAAGCTTTAACTTAACTTTCATGGCCTTCGATGGCCAGAGGTGGAAGGGCGATGTGATTTTATGGTAGCTTGGTTTCGCTATAGTTTGAGTCGATAGCAAGAATTTTGATTTTGTTGACGAGATAGGTTTTTGGATGATCGTGTGGTTCAGGTGGATGGTCATTGACTTGGGGGGTGGCCGGAGATCCAACTAGCGGCGGCGAACTCCATTGTGCACGTGCACGAGGCCGTCTTGTGTCAGGAAGCTTAAACCTGGGTGTGTTGTTAAGATAAATCTTAAGCTAAGTAAGAAAAAAATAGATGAAGAAGAAAGAAGGCGGGGCGCGAGAGTTGACTCGAGTGAAGAAAAATGGTTACTCGGGTAAAAGGATTTCCGAACCTGCAGTATAAAGTATTAAACAATTTTGAATATTAATGAAGTAATTAAGGCCTGACCAATTAAATTGAGAGTTTAATTCAAGTTTTAATGAATTAAGCAAATACTTAATAACGTTTTAAAATCTAATTTATACTTTAAATAAATAATTTATTTACGATAAATATTTAAGTTATGTTAACATTAAAACTTTTTATAACTATAATAAATTGATTTCCAAGGTATAAAGAAGATTTTTAAATGATAACTAAGGTAAATAATTTTTATTAATTAATGGTTTTGAAAAGTAATTAATAATAATTTGTAATTGAGATTGATTTATAAAGACAATTAAGTGTTTAGATTTAATCGTAAACTTAAGAATTTATTAATTGATAAATTAAGTTGATTTATTAGGACTAGCAGTTAATTAAAATAATTAATTAAGAAACAAGTAATCAAGTTAATTAAGATTTAATTAAATTATCAAAATTTATCATTGATTGTAAATGATCAACAAAGATAATTATGTGATTAATTTATTTAAATCACATTGGAAAACAATTAACTATTGTTCTGCACTGGATTGTTATTTCTGTTGTGATCGTAATACTGTGCGATGTAGTTTGCTCAGTACTGAACTGTGACTTGTGATTTAAATTCTATTTTGATGTGAAAACCCGTTGGCCCGTAAAACGGCATTTGAATTTCGATGCGACAGGGAGTCGAATTCCGGTTGATTATCCGAAATCCACATCGAATGAGTGAATCTTTGTGAATGACATCCACATGTTTTAAAATTGACACTCACTATTCAAATTAACCGGGAAAGGACCTTTGAGTCGTATAACCCATTCGGAATATGTGATTCGACGTTATAGATAACATTTGAAGACTGATGATGAAGACCGGGTATTTGCGAGAACGATAGGATGACCTATCGATTGTCTCTGCACTGAGTTGCTCCGGTATAGAGATTCCCTAAGTGATGAGAAGTCCGATCGGGATTGTGAATACCCGGATTGCAAGGACTTCTTCGGAAGTGCCATCGGTTCTGTTCGAACCCAGAACAGACTTGTATGGATTGTATGTCTAACATTACAAATTGAGATGTAAAGCTAATTTCTTTCAAATACATATCTGTTGGTGGCGGAGAATTTATTCTCTTAGCTTAACACCCTTCTCTGAGATGTACGAGCTCAAAGGTTATGTATTTGAAGGTTATTAGTGATATACTCCCAATTTGGCAGTGTGATATGCTGAGTGCTGCTGATCATTTGTTGATTGAAGCATGGCTTTGTAAAAAGCATAGCTCTGTGGACGAGACTTCGTCAAACCTCACAACCTGGTTATGGTCGAAACAGGAATCGTGGCAGCAAGGTTATTTGGGGATAGCTTCCCCTGAGAGTATGTCCATTTTCTTCTGGATTATGAGTGGTATCATGGTATGGAGCCCATATACTTACTTTGTGGATGCTGCAAACTTATTACTTTGTGGTTGTTGGTTGAGAAGCGCTTCGGATAAAGGTCGGTAACGACCAGGAAGTGGCATATTCGTGTCAGTAGTTACCTATCCAGAGGTAACCCGGCCTTGTGTAGCAGAGTTCCAGTTAGGATCCGGGGACGTCCATCCAGAGACGTTCCATTTTACTTGGTGAGTTCCTTTGCCCGACCATTGTTGGAAATCCAAACAAAACAATACGAGCCCCATACGGTTTTAGTTGTATAACTTGCCATGCAGCGTGGCGGTAACCTGCCACAAAACATGATAGCTATAGTAGGCATAGTTCGGAATGTCTATGCTGGCTAAGATTAATATTCTATTTTCGAAATGCTTTCTACACTATGCACTAGTAATAATATCAAAGGAATTTCCCCGTACCAAGCATATTTGACTATCATAAGAAGAAATCTCCTCCAATTCTGCGTTTGCATTGTGTGTGTGGCGGGAGGTCTTATGGTAGTTTCATTTCTAAAAGCATACCGAAATTCTTTTATAAATCTAGTTTCTTTAAAAGCAACTATTTTTGTTTACTCATACCAGTCCCATGACTGATCCAGAGTTTATTGTTTCTCTCCTAAACTCCGGGTGCCTTTTATTTTCACACGGACAGCCTAGAAGCAGGTTATCCGTGTTTTGGAGCTAGCTTGGATTTGAAGTCTTCTGGAAGCTTTGGATTTTGGAAATCTTTTGAAGTATTGGAGTTTTGAAGACCTTGTTGAAGTTGAAGTATGTTGGAAACTTGTTGAAGTTTCTGTTCTCGTATTATTGTGGTATCATATTTGTATTACTCTGATCTTTGGGATCGATGTTGTGTTGGATATTGTATCATATTGTATCTGTGTTAGTATATGACATTCATTTTGTTTCCGCTGTTTTATATTCATCTAATTGTTGTTATAAACTCCATCCGAACTGGAATTTGACGTTTGAATCTCCGGCAGTCGAATACAAGTGAGATATTTGATGTCGACTTTTGAACGCTGAATTTTGGGTTGTGACAAATTGGTATCAGAGCTTTTGGTTGAGTAAGAACTTTAGCTACGGAGTATAACACATTAGATGGCTCATTAGAGATAGGGTGAAGTATACCCTAGAATGAGTATAAACCAAAAGACCAAAGCCCAAATTTTCTTGGTCTATTCCTTTTAAATTGTTAATGTTTCCTAAGATATCTTGTCCATATGCCTAAATCAATTTTTTTTGCTATTTACAGATAGTAAGAATGAGCGGAAGAAGAGGACAGGGTAGGGAACGGGGAAATACCACCGCAACTGGTCAAGTCCCTACAAATGCAATTATGTCTACTCAATCTCAGCCGAATCTGGCTGATCTATATAAAAATTTCTCGAGACTTGGAGGAAAGCCGTTTACGGGCAAGGAATCTGTTGTAGAAGCCCAAGCTTGGATCCGATCTTGTGAAAGAATTTTTAAAGGGTTGAAGTTGGAAGATGATCAAAAGCGACTAATAGCTTCTTGGCAACTCCAAGAGGAAGCATCAGCTTGGTGGGAGACAGTTACTATGGATAAGTTAGAAGATAAGTTTACTTGGGGACAATTTAAAGAAGTGTTTGAGCAGCGATATATTCCATCTGCTGGTATCTCTCGAATGTACCAGGAGTTCCTAGATTTGAAGCAGGGAAGTCTATCATTTGAGAAGTACTTGAATAAATTTCATGAATTATCTCGATTTGGTCCGGAACTAGTAAGTACACCCTTGAAGAGAAATGAAAGATTCATTCGGGGAATGAATAAGGAGTATCACGAGAGAATGACAACCCACATTAAAGAATCTTTTTCAGACTTGATTGATATGGGTTATCGATATGCTACTCTAGATATGCAGGAAATTCCGAAAGAGAAGGGGAGTTCAAGTAGTTCGAATAGGAAGAAAAGAAAATTCGAAGGAAAGAAACCAGTTCGAGGTAAGAAGAAGAAGAGGAGTACTCAAGAAAATTCAGCCCGAAATGTTGTTTGTTTTAATTATCAAGAGAGAGGCCATTTAACAAATGATTGTGAGAAGCCAAAGAAACAAATTAAGAAGAATCAACTTGTAAAGGCAAGTCGAAGATCCAAGGGATGTTATTGTTGTCACCAGCAAGATCATGCAGTTAAGAATTGCCCGAAAAGGAAATAAGCACGAATAGCGAAAGTGTGTGCAATAAATGATAACGCCTCAACTTCTAAGGCGAATGAAGGAAAGGGAGTTTTGGAGGGTAGCCTTATTATCGGTGGAAGATTTGTTAGAGTTTTATTCGACACGGGAGTTTCACATAGCTTTATCTCCCAACCGCTCGTGGATGAATTAAAACTTAAACTCAGGTTTGTCGTTGAGCATATTTGCGTGAAGAATCCGGTAGGGGGTCCTGCAAATCTTTGTTTATATTGTAGAAGGGTGCCTATCTCTTATTCTGGCTATAAATTTCCTATTAACCTTTATGTTCTTGACTTCAACGAATATGAAATCATACTCGGGATGAATTGGTTATCGAAATACGAAGCCAAGTTAGATTGCAGCAATCGAACGATTCTAGTCAAAACTAAAATTGGAGATTTCGTTGAAATTTCTTGTGAAGACCCTAGTCCGAAAAGAGATAAACTGATGTATAATTGGGGATATCCGGAACCTAGTCTGGAATCCATTCCTGTTGTTCAACATTTTTTCGATGTATTCAAAGAGGTAGAATCTTTACCTCCACAGAGAGAAATAAATTTCAGAATTGACTTAATTCCGAATGCTTGTCCTGTTGTTCGTGCTACTCGCAGGATGGCACCCAGGGAAAAGCTTGAATTGGTTCGGCAAACTGATGATCTACGAGCAAAAGGATTAATTCGACCCAGTGTTTCTGAATGGGGCTCAGCCGTCGTATTTGTTGCCAAATCGGACGGATCTTTGAGATTGTGTGTCGACTATCGCAATCTCAATAAGCAAACTCCCAAGAATAAGTTTCTTTGCCCAGGATCGACGATTTATTCAATCAACTTCATGGTGCACGATTCTTTTCTAAGATGGATCTAGCTCAGGGATTCCATCAGTTGTGAATTGCCGAAGATTGTGTTCACCTAACTGCTTTTAGAGGTCTGGATATGTTCTACGAATGGTTAGTCATGCCTTTTGGACTAACTAACGCTCCTGCATACTTCGTAGATTTGATGACCCGTGTGTTTCGGGAGGTGCTGAATAAATTTGTTCCTGTATTTATCGATGATATTCTAATCTACTCCAAAACCGAAGAGGAGCATGCTGAACATCTCAGAATTGTTTTGGAGATTTTGAGAAGGAATGTCTTATTCGCTAAATTTTCTAAATGTCACTTTTGGGTCAAAGAAGTCAGATTTCTTGGTCATATTGTTAATGAAGAAGGGATTTCTGTTGATCCGAGCAAAATTTCCGCTATCCTTGACTGGAAGCAACCCAGGACTCCGAAAGAAGTTAGAAGCTTTTTGGGTTTAGCAGGCTACTACCTAAAGTTTGTTCAGGACTTTTCTAAAATTTCTAGCCCGTTAACCAAGCTAACCATGAAAAATTCCAAGTTTAATTGGACCCCAAGGTGTAACGAAGCTTTTCAGGAATTGAAAAAGAGATTGACTACTGCTCCTATTCTCGCTATCATTAACGGGAACCAGGGCTTATCTGTCTATGCTGACGCTAGTGGTGATGGGGTAGGTGCAGTGTTAATGCAGCATGGGAAGGTGATTGCCTACGCAGGTAGACAATTACGTCCACACGAGAGGAACTACCCAACACATGATTTGGAGCTTTTGGCTGTTGTTTTCGCTTTAAAAATTTGGCGACATTATCTTCTGGGTGAAAAATTCGAATTATTCACCGAACACAAATCTTTGAAATATCTCTTCACCCAGAAGGATCTAAATCTGCGACAACAACGTTGGTTGGAATTTCTGGCATCTTATGACTTAGATATTCAATATACGCCCGAAAAAGCCAATGTAGTTGTCGATGCTTTAAGTAGGAGACATGCTGTTCTTGCATATCTTGTTATCACTCCTACTCTCCTTGAGAAGATCGCGAGCAAGCAATATGAAGATGAGTTTCTTCGGGGAATTTATAAAAGAATTTGCCAAGGAGAAGACACTAGTTTTGAGATGGATAATGGAGGAATTATAAGGATGAAAGGCAGAATATGTGTTCCAGACTTCCCTGATCTGAAACGTGAAGTTTTAGATGAATGTCACAAATCAAAACTCAGTATCCATCCAGGAATTAATAAAATGTATAGAGATATTAAAAGAACATTCTGGTGGAAGACGATGAAAAGGGACATATCGATTTATGTGAGTCGCTGTGCTACTTGTCAGCAAATCAAAAGCGATCAAAAGAAAGTGACCGGTTTACTTCAACCTTTGGAAGTACCGAAATGGAAGTGGGATCAGGTATCGACGGATTGCCACGAACCAAGAAGGGAAATGAAGCAATTTGGGTTATAGTGGACCGTCTAACCAAAACTGCTCACTTTATTCCCGTGAAATCCACTCGAACTGCAGCAAGCTTAGCAGGGCTATATATAAAGGAAATAGTTCGTCTCCATGGAATTCCCATTAGTATAGTGAGTGATCGTGATCCGATCTTCACTAGTAGATTTTGGAGGCATTCCAAGCCGCTTTGGGAACAAAATTGAATTTCAGCACTGCTTATCACCCACAATCTGATGGACAGACTGAGAGGGTTAACCGAATTCTAGAAGATCTATTGCGAGCCTGCATTCTTGATTTTGGTGGTTCTTGGGAGGACCATTTGCATCTGGTCGAATTCTCTTATAACCACAGCTATCAGGCCAGTATTGAAATGGCTCCTTTCGAAGCTTTATATGGTCGTCGATGTCAATCACCTGCATGCTGGATCGAATCAGGTGATAGACTCGTCCTTGGACCAGACATGATTAAAGAAGCCACAGAGAAGGTAGATTTTATTCGAAAGAAGTTATTAACTGCCAAAGCCGTCAGAAAAGCTATTATGACCGCCGACGAAGAGATTTGGAATTTCAAGTTGGAGATTCTGTATTTCTGAAAGTGTCTCCGATGCGATGAGTATTGAGGTTTTGGAAAACTGGAAAGCTAACACCGCGGTATATTGGTCCTTTTCCTATTCTAGAAAGGATCGGTTCTCTAGCATATCGAGTGCAGCTAGCCAGCTGGTTATCTGGCGTGCACAATGTATTTCATATTTCTAATCTCCGAAAATTTGTACACGACCCAGATAGTATTATTGAGGAGGCAGCTCAACAGGATCTTGAGATCATTCCTAACTTGGCAGTAGAAAGAGAGCCGATAAAAATTATAGATTGTGATGAGAAGCGATTGAGAAACAAAGTTGTGAAATTGGTTAAAGTTCAGTGGAGTGGCGATCCAAAGGAATGTACTTGGGAGACCGAAGATAATACGAAGAAATCATATCCGAATTGCAGAGTAGATATTTCGGCTTAAACTGTAAGTCATTTCCTTGTTTTTCTAAATTCGTCTATTCTTTGTTTGCGTTTCTCTCTCTTTCAATTTCGAGGACGAAATTTTCTTAAAGAGGAGATATTGTAACATCCCAGAATTTGTTAATTTAAATTCGGCAAATTATTTACGCTTTTGAATTTAAATTCTGAATTTCAAAGACAAAATGAAATATTTTTCATATTAATATTAAATAAAAGAAAAAAAATATAAATGAATATAACTATATACTTGATAGTTTAAGTTTTAAATGAAATATATAACAAAATTTGTATTAATCAATAAAACAAAACATGACATATGTAATATATATACTTGTATGAAAATTTAATAAACAAGAAACTTAAGTTTGCAAGCGGAACTATAAACCAGGAAATAATCAACAGCAAATACAAGAGTAAAATAAGAAAAGTGTATACATAATGTACTTGCAAGAATAAAAATAAGATGGCTGTTACATTGAAGCATGAAGCATTTAATGCTTTCAAACCAGCCCATAAACAAGATCCCATCAGCCAAGTGAAAGCATGGTTTTAGTCTTCTTTTTATAATATCAACCTGTACTTGCCTATACTCACCCTGTACAAACTACTCTTCTATATTTACACCATACTCCTTCAGCCGTTCCAACCATATTTTACAAACCTAAACAATAAAAATAAAATATGTGATGAATTATAAATGTTGAAAACACACACTTTAAATTAGCAAAGTAAAACAAGTCCCAACAACACTTGTATAAACAAATTAACAGCATATGCTGTAAGTATTTCAAAGCAAAGAAAAAAATCTATTAACAAAATAAAAACAGCACTTGTATAAACAAATCAACAGCATATATATGTAAACTACGATGGGAACACATGCATTAAATGTTTCTTTTTTTAAAGCCTAAATCAAAATCATATCAGCCCCCAAATACAAGATATCTCTGATGATTTGTACAAAGAAAATTTATCACCTGTACAAATCTATTATCATCTAGTTTCTTTTATACATCAACTTTCTCATTCTTGTTCATTCAAACTTAACTCAGCAAGCCTGAGAAAAAGAAAAAGAAAAATAAGCATCATTATCTTACAAATTCAAATCCAATTCAACAACAAAGCAAGAAGTTTTAAAGAGAGATCTAACTGCAGTTTTCAAGGCACTAAAAATTTGCTCTCTGTTTCTATTTTCGGTTCTCAGGCAAATTTGTGAGTAAACTTTTGTTTTCTCAAATCTTTGGTTGCTGTGTGGATATTGGATGATGTAGGGATTTAAACTTTGTTTTACATCCTGGATATATGAATGAATGTTTTGTTCTTTTGCATGTTGATTGTATGCATTTCAATCTCTGTTTTTGCTTCAGGAAAACCAAAACTACATATCACCTTCCTTCTTTGATTCTAACAGAGATTTTTAAACAAGTTAAAAAATGGTTTTAAACTCACATTACATATCAGTAAAGAATTAAAATAGTTTATAGAGTTCTTCTTCCTTGGAAGATAAAAACACAGTTAAAATGCAAAATGTGTTTAATTTCAAACCTCATGAGTTTTAATTTCAAACATATTATCTGGAAGCTTATCAAAATCTATGATTTTTGAAAGAAAAATCAAAAATTTTAAATAAGTAAATCTTGAGAAAAACAAGGATGAACAGAATTGTTCTTTTTACCAAATTTCGGTGATTGGGGGCAATGATGGGTCTTGCGATCGAGAGCGAAGCATGTTCGAAGTTCAGAGATTATGTGAAAGTTGCTGAATGATTTTTAAATCCGTTGTGATGGGCTGATGAAATCGAAATAGGGTTTTAACCCACATTTTTGATCGTAGCGGAAATAGGTTCACCGCAGTTTTGTTAGACCACCGGAGTTGATCGCTCCGGTGGGGATAGGAGCATTTGGTCGAGATGAAGCTTCAATTTTACTTTCGTGGCCTCCGATGGCCAGAGGTGGAAGGGCGATGTGATTTTCTGGTAGCTTGGTTTCGCTATAGTTTGAGTAGATAGCAAGAATTTTGATTTTGTTGACGAGATAGGTTTTTGGATGATCGTGTGGTTCAGGTGGATGGTCGTTGACTTGGGGGTGGCCGGAGATCCAACTAGCGGCGGCGAACTCCATTGTGCACGTGCATGAGGTCGGCTTGTGTCAGGAAGCTTAAACCTGGGTGTGTTGTTAAGATAAATCTTAAGCTAAGTAAGAAAAAAATAGATGAAGAAGAAAGAAGGTGGGGCGCGAGAGTTGACTCGATTGAAGAAAAATGGTTACTCAGGTAAAAGGATTTCCAAACCTGCAATATAAAGTATTAAACAATTTTGAATATTAATGAAGTAATTAAGGTCTGACCAATTAAATTGAGAGTTTAATTCAAGTTTTAATGAATTAAGAAAATACTTAATAACGTTTTAAAATCTAATTTATACTTTAAATAAATAATTTATTTAAGATAAATATTTAAGTTAATTTAACATTAAAACTTTTTATAACTATAATAAATTGATTTCCAAGGTATAAAGAAGATTTTTAAATGATAACTAAGGTAAATAATTTTTAGTAATTAATGGTTTTGAAAAGTAATTAATAATAATTTTTAATTGAAATTGATTTATAAAGACAATTAAGTGTTTAGATTTAATCGTAAATTTAAGAATTTATTAACTGATAAATTAAGTTGATTTATTAGGACTAGAAGTTAATTAAAATAATTAATTAAGAAAAAAGTAATCAAGTTAATTAAGATTTAATTAAATTATTAAAATTTATAAATGATCAATAAAGATAATTATGTGATTAATTTATTTAAATCACATTGGTAAACAATTAACTATTGTTCTGCACTGGATTGTTATTTCTATTGTGATCGTAATACTTTGCGATGTAGTTTTCTCAGTACTGAACTGTGATTTGTGATTTAAATTCTATTTTGATGTGAAAACCCATTGGCTCGTAAAACGGAATTTGAATTTCGATGCGACAGGGAGTCGAATTCCGGTTGATTATCCGAAACCCACATTGAATGAGTGAATCTTTGTGAATGACATCCACATGTTTTAAAATTGACACTCACTATTCGAATTAACCGGGAAAGGACCTTTGAGTCGTATAACCCATTCCGAGTATGTGATTCGACGTTATGGATAACATTTGAAGACCGATGATGAAGACCGGGTATTTGCGAGAACGATAGGATGACATATCGATTGTCTCTGCACTGAGTTGCTCCGGTATAGAGATTTCCTAAGTGACGGGAAGTCCGATCGGGATCGTGAATACCCGGATTGCAAGGACTTCTTCGGAAGTGCCTTCGGTTCTGTTCGAACCCAGAACAGACTTGTATGGATTGTATGTCTGACATTACAAATTGAGATGTAAAGCTGATTTCTTTCAAATACATATCTGTTGGTGGCGGAGAATTTATTCTCTTAGCTTAACACCCTTATCTGAGATGTACGAGCTCAAAGGTGATGTATTTGAGGGTTATTAGTGATATACTCCCAATTTGGTAGTGTGATATGTTGAGTGTTGCTGATCATTTGTTGATCGAAGCATGGCTTTGTGAAAAGCATAGCTTTGTGGATGAGACTTCGTCAAACCTCACAACTCGGTTATGGTCGAAATAGGAATCGTGGCAGCAAGGTTATTTGGGGATAGCTTCCCCTGAGGGTATGTCCATTTTCTTCTGGATTATGAGTGGTATCATGGTATGGAGCCCATATACTTACTTTTTGGATGCTGCAAACTTATTACTTTGTGGTTGTTGGTTGAGAAGCGCTTCGAATAAAGGTCGGTAACGACTGGGAAGTGGCAAATTCGTGTCAGTAGTTACCTATCCAAAGGTAATCCGACCTTGTGTAGCAGAGATCCGGTTAGGATCCGGGGATGTCCTTCCAGAGGCGTTCCATTTTACTTGGGAAGTTCCTTAGCCCGACCATTGTTGGAAATCCAAACAAAACAATACGAGCCCCATACGGTTTTAGTTGTATAACCTGCCATGCAGCGTGGCGGTAACCTGCTACAAAACATGATAGCTATAGTAGGCATAGTTCGGAATGTCTATGCTGGCTAAGATTAATATTCTATTTTCGAAATGCTTTCTACACTATGCACTAGTAATAATATCAAAGAAATTTCCCCGTACCAAGCATATTTGACTATCATAAGAAGAAATCTCCTCCAATTCTGCGTTTGCATTGTGTGTGTGGCGGGAGGTCTTATGGTAGTTTCATTTTTAAAAACATACCGAAATTCTTTTATAAATCTAGTTTCTTTAAAAGAAACTGTTTTTGTTTACTCATACCAGTCTCATGACTGATCCAGAGTTTATTGTTTCTCTCCTAAACTCTGGGTGCCCATTATTTTCACACGGGCAGCCTAGAAGCAGGTTATCCGTGTTTTGGAGCTAGCTTGGATTTGAAGTCTTCTGGAAGCTTTGGATTTTGGAAATCTTTTGAAGTATTAGAGTTTTGAAGACCTTGTTGAAGTTGAAGTATGTTGGAAACTTGTTGAAGTTTCTGTTGTCGTATTATTGTGGTATCATATTTGTATTACTCTGATCTTCGGGATCGATGTTGTATTGGATATTGTATTATATTGTATCTGTGTTAGTATATGACATTCATTTTGTTTCCGCTGTTTTATATTCATCTAATTGTTGTTATAAACTCCATCCGAATTGGAATTTGACGTTTGAATCTCCGGCAGTCGAATACAAGTGAGGTATTTGATGTCGACTTTTGAAAGCTGAATTTGATATTAATTTCAAACTCATATTTTAATATAAACTGTTTTAAAGATATATTATTTAAAATTTCTAATTATTAAGATTTTCAAATTTATTAAACTATTTAACTAATATTAACTATATAAATTATTTTGATCTATTTTAAACCAATTCAATTTATTTTAAACTAATTAAAACATTTTAAATTATTTTAAAAATAGGTAATCTATTTTAATTATATTTAATCTAAATTTAATCTATTTAACCATCTTAAATCAATTTAAAAATATTTTACCTATAATTTAACTATTCTGGAGCATTTTAACTATTTATAACTATTTAAAACTAATTTCTAAATTTCCAAACTAAGTACATCGAAGAGTTTATATTCATTTCAGTTGGTTTAAAAAGAGAATAAGGTTAAATGATGTTATAACCTAAGTTGGAATTTAAATGTATAATGAATTGAAATGATGATTTTGAAGTAAGGACTTAACCTGAAAGGAAATATGATTTTTGGAAGAAATTATGATTTTTGAAACGATATAATTTCAAAGTGAAATGATTTGAAAGTGATATGGTTTTTGAGAAATACGATATTTTGATGTAAATCATGAAGTTGACTTTGAAAGGAAATATGATTATCGAACTATGATTTCAAAAGGTGAATATGATTTCGAAAGTAAGTAATGGGTTCAAAAGTGATATGGTTTTAAATCAAATATGATATTTTGATATCAATTATGAAACGACTTTGAAAATGTAAAAGAACCATTCGGTGTGTAATAAGCGATTGGTTGTCAAAAAGACCGGGATAAGATGTTGTCATACTCTCTGCTAATACAGAAAACCACTTTGACAACTGTGTGCGCGGTGGAGATTCCAGAATGAAGTAGGATGGTGGCGACGATCCTAAAGGTATATTTACGTGAACCCGACTCCCGTGAGTTGGCATAAGATGGATAAAACAGGAGCAATTGACAGGCCAAGTGAGGTCATTCCTCCGATCGGACAGACTCCATCGATTCTATATTTTGACATTTGATTTATTTGGTGGCCACCCTTCGATTTTACTTGGGAGTGTGTTTCAAGTTGGGCGGTAGTTGCGGCTATGCGTTACCAACAGTTCGGAAGTGTAATTGGTATATCTACCCTGGCATTGCCTAGTTGTGCCATGTCACCTACCCTAGCGTGCCTTCTACGAGTTTATTTTGTACCATACCTATGGAGTGCCCTCTGACGGCACCCAGTACGGGTGGAATTACCGTACTATATAGACTATGGGAATATATAAAATGTGTTACGGGGGAAATGGGTAATGCCTTAATGCTATTTTAATAATTTACTTTACTATAGACATATTATAATAGCGTATTGTACTACATAGTAGATAGTTTAATTGATCATTAGGAGGTGTGAATCCCCAAACATCTCTTAAGTTATTGCACTCACGTTAGACACTGCATAGGAAATGTAAAACCCTGTAAACATCTCTGACGCCGTTTCACTCATATTTATTTACCGTTGATTAACTCACATAAGATCTTTTAGTTCTGACTTGAGTGTTTTGTCTTTATAATTCGCTTGGGTCAGTCTGAGTATTTCAGGATTTGAAGACCTTATTTGTGGAGAACGAAGACGAAGAGTTGTGCTACTATTATTTACTATATCTATTCCACTGCATTCATATTGTTCCGCTGCATTATTCATTTATCTCTGATATGTGTAACTCTGATTCTATGTTGTATACGTATAATCAAATGTTTTGTAAACAGCTTCATGAACTGTAATTTGATTATTATATTTTGTCATTCCGCTGTGAGATTCTGTATTGTTCTCTTTCTTTCTCCTTCATTTCTTATTCACCCTAATAACAATCTGCCCTTCTGTATGGTTTGAGGCTGACGAGTGTGGTTTATCGTCGATTTAAACTATCCAAAAAGGCGGAATGTTACACACTTCAAATGCAAGTAATCAAAGAGGAACAAACATGCTCAGTTTTAACTAGGACTAAATGAATACGCACATACATACATACATGCATAAATGTATGTGCGTATAAAGTGGAAATGACCAGCTTTCAAAGTGCATACAAATTCCATAATCAAGACGAAATCTGAAAACAATGCAAGCTTGAATCGAAGTATGAAAACAAAGCAGCTTGAACTAGACTGCAAATGTACATGGTCATACTTGAAGCAACTCATCACAAAAAGGCAAATTGCAATAGAGGTATACAACAACTAAGTGAAGGCATGGAAGCAAACATGTAGAACATTGGATAGAACTCAATGCAACCTAGACCAATATCATATAACAACTACTTACATCAGTACAGAGCATCAGAAACATACATATATACATGCGCAAACACACATGTATACATGTATTGATATGTAGTGATAGGATGAACAGTGATCAAGCATCAGGTCGAAAATGCTATAGAGCATTTAACAATTATAACAAAGTCAAGTCCGAGACAAAATCAATCAGATGATCAAACGTTGTAGGAATTCAAATTTGAACTAGTCAAGTGTTTTTCAACAAGTCAAAATATTATCTCGAATGCTGCCAACAAGGAAGGTAACTAGCAGGTGACACAAAATCGAACAAGTCAAAATCAAAGCCGTGATATTCAAGGAAAGAAAATATACGAATTGAAAAAGTCAAAAAACATCACAAGCATCCAAACGAAAATCAGCGGCCAAGCAAGAATTCAAATAAAATATATACAAACGAGATTACAGGATTTCGAATCCTATTTTACCCAATCAGCATCGACATTCAAAGGCATTCGAGTTCAAGCAAAATAGAGAAGTAATAAATCTTTAAAACTCGAATCAAGTCGAGCACAAGCAGATTGGAAAAGCAAAAATCACATACCATGTTAAACATTCAAGCTCGACAATTTTAAAGAAGCCGTGAACAAATCAACTAATCAAGGAAGCCTCAAAGTGAATTAAAAGCATCATTTTAAGAGGTGTCTTCAACAAAGAAGAAGCCCTAATTTTCTTGAAGAGGAACGAATGAAAAAGGAAGCATCCATTCTGACAATGAAAGGATGCCGGCCAAATAATATAAAAAGAAAAAGGGGGAAATTTCTTTACAGTGTTTTTTGGTTTGGGCGGACATCTTTGAAATCACCTTGGGCTTTAAATTCTAAAATTAGGGTTTTATTGTATTAGTTGTTTTTTATTTTGTAATTCTATTTTAAACTTTTGTAAATTCTAGTCATGTGACTAAGGGACGAATTACAGTGGTTTAGTTCGAGAATTCACAACTCAGTTGTAACGACCCGATTTTTTGCATAGCCGAAAAATCGAACCATCAGGGTTAAAGAAGAAAGAGGTAGAAGAAGAAAATAGAAAACAACATCAGAATTTAACCATCGCAGCGGAATTAAATATAATATATAATAACTAATCTTTACTCAAACCAAAACTATATCTGTTTTATACAATACATCATCAGAGTACAATACAATCAACATCACAATCCAGGACAGTTATGATTACTTGTCCCTTACAAAATACACAACACAGCGGAATATACATCATATACGAGTGATACGCCTCGCTATCCAGCTCGTCTCCTGAACTCTACAGCATCATATCCTGTATCCTATAATACTCAGTCTGACCTGAGCATTACAGTTAAATAACACCCGAGTCAGTCTGGCATACCAGCGTGAGAAACTCACACTCAATTTGATTATTAAAGTTTAAAAATCCATTGAAAACAAAAGCATCTCATAAGACCACACCACAAATAAACATGTCGGGTTTTTACCTTACGATAGCTAAACACTTTTTATTAAATTCGTCTGATATTATAATAGTGTCTATAGAAAGTAAAATAGAATCTAGCTGAAATGCTTGCATCTCACATTTCAGCAATAGTTGGGCCAATCAAAACTGTACAGGTGCTTATTGGAGTTTGGATTCCATACAATGGCAGGGCTACCAGGATACCGCCCGTCACAGTACCTAGTCTAGATCAGAGTACCGAGGATTACGCCCAATCCCCTGCAACACAAGGCCGGAACCATCCATTACTGGACAGTCCCGAATAAGATCACCCCACGGTTGGCGCGACCAACCGCATACTAAGCCGAATAAAAAGAGACATCTAGACAGGGAAACCTTACTCTCAAGTGGGAATTACCCACGAAGCCTTGCTGCACCTCCCCTGTTTTAGCCATTCCCGGTTGATGGGGCTTGAGGCTAACTGTTACCTTATTTAAACATATCCCTTCAAATGCCCATCGTCCACCTGACGATGTACCGAAAGCATTCATCCATACAAGTCCGTCCCGGGTCCGAACGGAACCAAAGGCACTACTCATACTACATCCATTTTGGAAATATCCTCAGGATTAGTAGCGACTAGCCCTTGCACTTCACTGCTCCATCTTCGATTCCAAACGTGTTTCCACGAAACGTACAAACCAAATCGAAGTGGTTTTCGGGACATAAAATCCCGAACCCGGTCTCTTCGAAACGATCAACGAATTTAGCCAATATTGATAGTCGGTTATCTAACTATCAATTAACATTCACAAACAACCATCAAACAATAAATAATTTCCGTAAATTATTTATTATCCTCAAATATCTACACAAGATATATTTCCATTTTCAACCCTTTGAAAATAGTTTAAAACATCTTCCTTTTACGGAAATAAATTTCCCTATTTTTTTTTCTATTTCCCCTGAAATCACCAAGTATAACCACTTAAGATTTTTAAAATAATTTTAAACACTATTCTATAAAATATATTTAATTGAAACATTTATATTAAAACTACTTTGATACTTAATTTCAAAGATATATACTTAAGAAATTTAAAATAAAGTTACTTAATAAAATATAAACTAGATTTTTATCTTTTAAAAACATAATATCAAGCCATCTTTAAATAACTACTATTAAAATAAAATTTGAGGAATACTTGCTTACAAATTATACATTTAAGAATAACAAATATTCTAAAACATATTCTAAAGTAACTTTAAAACTTTTAGTTTGTACTTAAAATTTGGCCATGAAAACGTTCTTGGCTATTCAGGGAAATATACTCCTCTTTCACATCTTTAAAAATAAATCACTATTTATTTTTAAACAAATTCACCTTCCTTTATAAATTTCCACCTTGACTTTATATTTTCAAATATCCACTGATATTTTGTTTCACTTTATAAACTCGGTTTATAAATTCCAAAATCTCACTTCTTTTTTAAATTTCGATTCCAAACACTTAAATCAATTCACAATTGATTACCAATTTACTTCACTTCGAAACAAACTTCCTTATTCACTTCATTTATTTCAAAATCCATTAACCTTCAGGTTTATTTATTTATTATGATTTAAAAATTCTTTTTATCTGAGAATACTATTTTCATTTTTCCCAATTTCTTTCCTTGATCCTTTATATAAATTTAACCTTAAACTTTAAATAAATTCCCTTTCAGCAATATCACTTAAGTTTTAAAATTTATCATTTCACTGTTTATTTAAAATTCCGTTTTCCTTACTTGGAATTTATTAAAATTCAAAAATCACTTTTATTCTTTCCCAATTAATTCTTAAATTTATTTAAATTCCCTATAACTATTTATTTAATTAAAAATTCACTCTCTAATTTCCTTTCAAAAATCCAATTCTATATATTTGTTAATTCAGAGTATCGAGATATATTCAGTCAAATCATAGCATTCAATATTCTCATTTTCTATATAATTCATCACAGGATATCAAATATTCATAACACAGAATATTAAATAATCTAAATAATTTTGAGGAATCCAGTTGGATCCCTCCAACCTGTTTCCCTACATCCACAGATGTTAGCACAATACCAATTCCACTTCGAGGTGGAATATCGCGGTATATGAGATTAATAAAATATCGTCCGCTATTATGCGACACATAGGGTCTCATCCGCTATATAATGCGGCAAAACAATCACTCCGACACACACACACACACACACACACACTACTATATAATATATCACATCCAATCAATTCAACCGTTCAACCAATTATTTAAATTTAACCATTTAAATTTAATTTAAAAGCAGATGAGTGAGATTAACCCACCTTTGCTTTTATTTACAATCCAACCAAACCAGCTTATTTTCTTCACGCTTTTAGACCTTGTAAAAACATTAAAGGTTTTATTAATATTTAAATTAGTTGAAAATAATAAATTACCACTTAACAAATTTAATTACAAATTTCAAATGATGGTTTTACTAACCTAGTCTACATTCTCTTTTCTTTACACATTTTTTTTCTAGTGGAACTACTTTAATTTTACACCTTCTTTTCTTGCCTAATTTATAAATTTTATGACAAGTACACATACTAATCCTTCAAATAAATTCACCAATAACCTAAAAATTATATGATTCAACTATATATATGTGATATTTATTATTACTATTCAACAGATTATTCTAAAATTAAAGACCCAAAATCGATAAGCAAAAATCTCACCCAAACAGGCTGCCGATACCCTCTCTCGAACTGCCGCGGTTCACGCGAGAGTCCATCACCACGAAGCCGATACCATGAACTCGATCGCGACCAACTAATGATGAAATCGACAACCATCTACATTGACTGCACTGTTTCCTTCCTCCAGGCGATTCGCCATGAAGCCAAACATTACCGGCATCTCCACCAATTTTCTCCCTCCACAATCACTATCCATCGATCTGCGTTTGAAGTCAAGTCCTCATCACACAAACTCTGCAGCCATCACCACAATTCCCTAGCCCGATGCCTCACCTTAGATCGACCAACAACCCAAAACCCAGATCGCATCGCGATAGCCAACTCGACGCGACTCCACCCCGCAACCCAAAACTAACCCGAACCATCCAAGCACGTCGCTCGACACCGCCTCGCGTCACCACTTCATTCCACTTCCAACCCATCATCGAGCATCCTTCCCACAACGAAAGCGTACAACCCCGAGCCTCATCGCTAAATCGAATCGTCCCTTCTCAATTCGCCGCTGATACGTGCGTCACCTCTGGTCACACTGCTCTGCTCCGCCGTGCCTTGAACGAGAAATTGGTGAATCGATTTAATTGATTTCTCTTCTTTTTTTCAAATTTTAGTTTTGAAATATTTTCGTTATTTGATTTCGACAAAGGGGAAACTGTCGCCCCATTTTTTCTTTTGAATGTTTTCGGCGATGCCGCCTATTGAATTGAAGAAGACAGAAGGGGAAAGCTTGCATTATTTTTAAGATGAAGGGTTCGAATCCTCTGATTAAAACTGTCGCGTGTTGAAAAAGGAAAGCAATAGTGTTTTGAAGGGGACATAAGAAGAAGTGTGATGGCGACAGAAAGTAGGCTGATGGAACGAGAATTTCAACTGCTGTCCTAAGGTATAAATTTATATATTAATTCAAATTCAATTTGTCTCAATTTACATAGCTTAAAGTCACGAACCCCTACCAAGGCATGTTGCTAGGCATTTATAACGTTATACCCCTATTCGGAATGCAATGGAAAAGGTTTCGAGTCCTAATTCGATCGTATGGAGAAGATAGCTTTTTTGGACCCAGTTATTATATTGAATTTCGATATAGATTTCAACGTGTTTATCTGTTATACACTCACAAAACAATTCTAATCACTACAAAGTTTGAAATCCGATAATAATACAATATTACGGATCCAATGGAACTGGTTTCGTTGGAATCCGAGACTGTGCCTCGGATGGCTATTTTTAAATATCAATTTAAACGATATATTTTCAAAACTGAACAAAACACTTTTAAATTCAATTTTCAAAGTTCTATCACCTTCAGTATTATTAATTTGAAATTTTATAAGCCTTCAAATTATTTTTAACAAGCTATAAAATCACCTTCACTATTTTAATTCAGAATTATCATAGTAAAGTAAACTAAGCTGTATCCTATGAATTGTTGTTTCCAATTATTTAA
This sequence comes from Allium cepa, assembly GCA_030765085.1. NCBI lineage: Eukaryota > Viridiplantae > Streptophyta > Magnoliopsida > Asparagales > Amaryllidaceae > Allium > Allium cepa. Next base: position 214,701,237 of record CM060934.1, read on the forward strand.
TTCAGAATTAAATTATCCAATAAATACTGATATTTAAAATTCAAGTTACACATTAACTTTTAAATATTTAAAATCAATTTAATATTCCAGTTTTAAATATCTAAAAATTCCGGGTCGTCACATTCCTCCCCCCTTAAAAGAATTTCGTCTCCGAAATTACCAGTGAGGAAGAATGATCCATAACCCATTAACCATTTTCTCACCCCAAATAGTTTTTTAACAACTTACCAAAACAAATCTTTTTATCAAAGACACACTAACCCTTTCATTAACTTTTCAAACTCATTCATAAGTCCCAAACAATATTCCTTACTTAACAATTCAAATTTAAATTTGAAACCAAAATTTGAATTATCAAAATTTTTCTAACTCTCTAAATTTTCGAAAATTTTTGCCAGCGTTTCCTTTGCGCGGCTAGCTCAGCACATCTACAAAATGGCTCTATAGCCTCCAAATCTCAAACGGAAAACAAAAAGCCAAGTGGCTAGATCAAAACCCAAATTAAATTTCATTTAGAAATTTTGAATACATACCTTTTTAGTCGGGCCGTTTAAATTTATCTTCTGAAATCAAAAATCCCAGTTTATCCTTTACGTCTATGTACCTGTATATCCTACTAAGCAATAGCATCTAGTTACAGTTCCAAAACCATTTTATACATTTCTTTTCAAAATTTTCAAAATTTTCTTTATTTAGGCCCATACGATGTACATATATCATCCGTACGCAATACCAAATCCGATCGCTCACTCGATCACACAATTTCACTTCTGAACTAGTATTGTCCACCCGACTTCCTAGTGCGGACTCAGATCTGGTTTCTTAATCGGAAACCGTCATTCTCCTTGCATAGCCGTAAACTATGATAGAGAATTTCTAGAATCAATCAAAATTCCATATCCAGGGTTCGCCGTCGAAATCGAGTGAAAAATCCTAACTCGGATCGGTGTAATTACCTCGAAATTGTGTGCTCAAACCTGGATCAATTAGCTATGCGAATAAAATGTTATACGTACATCCTACGTATTAGTTTCAATGATTATCAGCTATATCAATTCCCTTTTTATTCATAGTCATTTTGATTGTTATCCACTTATTTACAATTTTCCCTTGTCGCAATTTCCAGTGTCAATCTTCATTCAATTATTTACTCAGTATATTCCTTAATACCAATTTACTTAAGAATTTCATCCTTCATTTCTTAAGTTCAATATAAATATTTTACATACTTCTTCTATTTGTTTTCACTTTGCTATTGAAGTTTCCAGTTCCATATAAATTTCAATTTGCTTCACTTAATTAATTATTTTCAAACTTCAATACCTTTATTGCCATCTTTTATCCAAATTTTCATTTTCAATTTCCACTTGAATTTAATTCCTTCCTAATTCTGAATATTGAATTTTTTATTCACCTTATTTCAACCCATATTTAATTAACCATTTCCTTTTATTAGTTTCACTTATTAATTTATTTAAATCTCAAATAAATGTTTATTTACAAACTTTTGTATCTTTAAGTTCTTCGAACAATTTCTTCGATTTCACCTTACTTTATATACACACTTTCAAATTACATTTCAATATCAGTTTAAATTCTAATTTCTTACCAATTTTAAATCATTTGTCGTTAATGAAAATTTTAAAAATTTTCGAACTCCCAAAATTTTCGGAAAATTTTGGCAGATTCTCCTTTATACGAAGGAGCTTTTGCAATTTTACAAAAGATATAAATGTATATACATCGACCCACATGGTCGGAAAATAAAAAACAGTTCATATTTCCTATTTTTATTGCGTAGGCGTACCTTATTTAGCATTTTAAGCAGCAACTTATTATTTTACTAATTTGCGCGGTCAAATCCAGCTAAACGGCTCCCAAAAATCTGTACTTACTCAATTTAAACATATAAGCGACAAATATACAAAGTTTATTAACATTTAACATAATTTCAATAGCTAAACACATGTATAACATAAGAAATATACACTAAACGCTTTCCATAAGCAAATTTATAAGGTTCCGACACAAATTTAAATGCTTTCAATCCATTCACACACCATCTCACTCAAATTATTCTTATTTCGTTCCATTTAAATAGTTTACACTTTATTGCTTACATTTAATTCATTTAGTCCAAACGAACTCATATTTATTACAATTGATTCAAAATCAATTTTTATTTGCTTCTTTTATTTCATAAATTTCTATACAATCTTGTTTGTGTTTGCGTCAACAACGACCATTTCTATGTAAATTCAATGATATTCACTTTCCATTCTAGTTTATAACTAATTTAAATTGATACCAACTCAATCTATACTTTATTCTATTTCATTTCCAATTGAGTCCGTTCAATTTATTATGCATTCCATTTTATTTTACTCATTAAATTCAATTAGTATACTCATTCAATCCATTATAAATTCTAATTTGCATTCGAAATCTATTTCCGAATTTATTTTATTAATAACAAGGCCATTTCAATTTTATTTCTACTCACTCAGATATTATGTGCAATTCAAACCATCTTTATCCTAATCCAACTTTATTTCATTTAACAATACTTCAATCATATCTTAATTTATTAACGCTTCGAGTCGAATTTTACTTGAAGTGCAAGTTCATTCCAAACTCCATTAATAACTCACAATATAATTTCCATTTCCATATCCATTAATTAATTAAGGAGTTTATTCCAATTTTATACCCAATATTTGATTTTGGTTTCAAAATCACTTTACTTGAATTCAAATTTCTTTTTATATCCCAAGCTTGAATTTTTATTTCATTTCCAAAAGTAATTATTCTTCACTTACTACAAGTTAAAATTTTTTAAACAAAATTTTAAGTTTTTGTAAGTTTTCCGTACCAAATCCTTATTCCAAAACATTTTTAATTAACTTCCAGAGTTTATGCAATTCCCAAAATTTCAAAATAACCTTTGACATCAACTATATAAAAAATCCCTTTCAATTTCAAAATCAAGCACCGTTTTTGCAAACAACTCTAATTCTCATCCTTCAGGTAGCAATTCCTCTCTTGAAAACTCGAAAATGAACACCGATGATGTCGCGATCATCATCGGAATTATTTTCCTGTGACCGAAGAGAGTTTAGTGCTCTTATCCCGATCAAAAGCATTTCATATATTTTTAAATTTCCAAATCTCACCAGATTTCAAATCCAATTTAAAGTATTTCTCAAATACTATCACCATTATTTTCCCAAAGCTTTTGAAAACTATTTCAAACCCAAAGTGTAACGACCCAACTTCCACACTCTAGGAAGTTGCATCGCTAAGAAGAAAGAAAGTGATAGAAAAGAGAAAAGAAAGGAAAGAAAGAACAGACCACATCAGAATCTCACAGCGGAATCGAATAAATTATAATATATCATATAAAACTTTACATAGTATCTTATACGTCAGAGTAATACAGCTAATACAACACAAAACTAGACATTTATAAACATCTGTCTAGCTATTACAATCCAAGTACAACAGAGAAAAGTAGATACAATTCAAACACAACGGAACCACTACATATATCTACACGCTGAAGCCTCCTGCTCCATTATCTCCTCCAGAACTCGTCAAGCAATCCTGAAACACTTGACTACTCATACATAATATAAGTACCCAAGAGTTTAATAAAACAGAAAATAAACACTCAGGTCAGACAGGGGTCTGGTGTGAGTAAACGGGGATAAAAGTTGCTTAACTTTAGAAAATCATTTGAAAACAAAAAGGCATCACGTAAGACTTCCCACACATAAACATGGAAAAGTTTTTACCTTACGCTAACCAAAACATTTGATAGGAAATCCGGTGATATTATAATAGTGTCTAGGGTTTTCAAGTAAATAAGAAATAGCTGAAATTGTTACATGATTAAATTCCAGCTACAAGCCACAAAAGTGGGTAATACAAGCAAAACCGTTGGGTCTCGTAGGGAAAATGGGTTTCCATCAATGGCAGGGCTACTGGGGTACCGCCCGTCACAGTACGTGGCCTAGATCACCGTACCGAGGATTACTCCCTTCATCCCCTGCAACACAAAGCCGGAACCGTTCCTTACTGAATAGTTCCGAACAAGATCACCCCGCAGATTGGTCGTCACCAACTGCCACACAACCGAAATATAAAGGGACCTCTAGACAGGGATAAATCTTGCTCTCAAGTGGGGGCTACCCACGAAGCTTTGCTGCACCTCCCCTATTTTAGCCATTCCTGGTTGATGAGGCTTGAGGCTACGATTACCTTTATAGGACATAACAAACTTAGAATGCTCATCGTCCGCCTGACGATATGCTGGAAGCATTCAATCCATACAAGTTCGTTCCGGGTTCGAACGAAACCGAAGGCATTATCTCGTTACACTCGTATTGGAATCACCCTCAGAGTTAATGACGATAACCCTTGCACTCTATATCACCATCTCGAATCTATAAGTACTATTCCGTCTAACTCATTACGGAATCACCCACAGAGTTATATTGACGTATAGCCCTTACACCTCGAGTCTTCACTTGCTCCACTTGGATTAACGACCTAACGTTTAATTGGAATCGATGTGGTTTTCGGAATTCCAAATATGGAAACCCGATCCCGGTCTTACCGAAACCAAACGCCATTTTAATGTCCAAGTTGTACTTAAGGGTTTTAAACTTATCTCATTATTATCTATTTCATACAGATAGATAAACTACATCTAGCAATAGATAATCACATTCATATCATAATAGATAATCTGTATCATCCATAAACAGATAATCATCACAACCAAACAATTATAAACAAACTATCATACTTAAACCAATCATCCATATCATACAGATACAACTAGTCTCATTACTGAGATCACAACCATTCAATCAATAGCATCCATAAGCAAAGATTCATCAACCATCAATTATAATTAATTTAAAATGAATTAAATTAGTTACAACTATCTCTAATTAATTTAATTTAAATTAAATTAATTAACAAATTTAAATCTTGCTTAACATCCATTAATTAATTAACCCAGTTAATTAATTCACTTCCTAAGTATTTAACTTGATTGAACATCTTTGATTGATCATTCACCAATTACAATAAGTAATTAGTATTAAATTAATTTACCTTAATCATAAGTAATTAACATCTAATTACTCATTTATTAATTAATTATAATTAATTATATTTATCCTTAATTAATTACAATTAATTAATCACTTAATTAATTATTACTTAATCAAACAATCCTTAATTACATCATTAATTATAATAATTAATGATCTCTAATATCTAAATAAATTACAAAATTAAAATTAATTTCATTTAGTAATTAATCCAATTATTAATCACCTTGATTAATATCCAATTAAGTAATTAACTATCTTTAATTACTTATTAACAAATTAATTATCCAATAATTAATCATTAATTAATTCCTTAATTAATTACAAAAGTAATTATCCAAATTACTAATTACATTCCAGTAATTATCATTATTACTTCTCTAAGCAACCCTGCTCCACTAATTACATTAAGTAATTACATTCTAAAATCATCAAATGATTTATTTAAACTAAATTAATTAACTTAAATAAATCACATATCAAAATTAATTATAATAATTAATTAGTTCCTTAATTACTTTACAATTAATTATACTTAATTAATTAGATTCAATTAATCAATCTAGTTAATTATCAAAATTAATTACATTAATTAATTACTAAATTATCCTTAGATAATTATCACAAATTATTAATTAACATTTCATTAATTACATACTTAAGAAAATTTAAATTAGATTAATAATTCATTTCTAATTAATATTAATCTAAATCATTATTTAAAATTAAATAATTAAGTAAATCCTTAATTATCTTAAATATTTTTCAAAATAATTCAATTATTTATCAATGACTCATTTAAGTTCAAAATGTATTAAAACAATACATTTCTAAATTTAAATTCAAATTCCATTTAAAAATCAAATATTTAAAATGTTTAATCATTAAACATTAATTCAAATTAAAATAATTATAAACCTTACAACAAAATGAATGTGTTCATTTCTACAAACTGTTTTGAATTCAAAACTGGTTTTCAAAGTAAATCAGAAAACTGATTAAACTTGATTTCAAACAGATTTAAATCTTGATTAAAACATTTGAACTTATTCAATATTTAAATTTACAAACTGTTGTAAATTCAAATCTGAATTCGTAGCAACTTGAAACTATATTAAACTTGATTCCAAAACTTAATTTAAATCTTGCTTTAGATTTTAAAATTTTCATTTTTAAAAAACTTTGAATTCAAAATTACATTTGAATTCAGATTCAAGTTGCACTTGAATCAATTCCTGCACTAAACTGAATTTCATTCACCATTTTAAAAACTGCAAAACTTCAGGATTTTTAAACCTGTAACCATACCCTGCAACCCCTTTTTTTCTTCTTTTTCTTTTTAAAAAAACTTTGGATTTCAAACTTTATTTGAATTCAGATCCAACTTGTACATGAATCAAGTTGTAACTTAAAAATATGAATTTCATTCAAGAATCTAAAAACTGCAAACTCTCTCTGGATTAAAACCTGCAAACTGTTTTAAACTTTTGATTTAAAACAGAAATTTAAATCTTGATTAAATTTAAGATTTTACTTCTAAAAACTTTGAATTCAAAGCTACATTTGAATTCAGTTTAAATCTTACATTTGATTCAATTTACAATCTTTAAAATAGAAGCATTATTCAAAATCCTTAAAAACTGCAAAACAACTTTCAGGTTTAAAACCTGAAACATTTTTAATTTTGATTTAAAACCAAACTTTAAACTTGTCTAAGACATTTCATTTTCTAAAAGCTTTGAATCCAACTCTATTTGAATTCAGTTACAACTTATGCTAGAATCAAAATCCAACCTTAAAAAGATGAATTCATTCAAAGTTAAGAAACTGCAAAATTCTCAGGTTTAAACCCTGAAATCTACTAACCCGAGCAACCCCCTAATCTACTTCGAGTTCTCATCTCACTTACTTCGAGTTAGAAGCACAACTACCCGAGGATTTCCCGAGTCACAACAAACCCTGCACGTCTGAGTTCAACATGCAACCAAATGAAAACCTAGAAACTAATTCACCTGCCTCCCTCTCTCCAATTATCAAATACCGAATTTACTTCATTCCTACATCCATACTCCACTAACATGAAGCATTAAAACACCCTAAACCCAGTTGCTTAACAGATTGTTTTCAATTTTTCCTATTTCTGTTTAAAACAGAAATATCTTTCCCTGACAGGTTATTTAAAACTGTAATATTTTTTTTAAAAAAAATCCTAAATTCCAACATGTATTCTAATTTATTCACTTGCTCTAATAACTTATGATGTTTGATATTTGTTTTATTACAAGTGCTTACTGCTGTATTTGTTTCAGAAGAAACAGATTTTTATCAAAGTATCAAAATTATGATTTAAGAACATAATTTTATTCTTAAACAACATTATTTGTTTGCTCATATTAATTCCTAACATAAGTTAAACAAGTAAATAAAGTTTTCTATTAAACTTAGTTTAAACAGAAAACTGTAAATCAAGATTTCTGTAATTCCATATATCTCTATGTATATTCACACAACATATTAATCACAATAAAATCATACAAGTATACACAATCTTACATTTTCTCATGCATCAGATAGATTCAAACTTTGGCATTGAGGTTCTCACAAACAAATAAATAACAGAGCAATTTAATCACACCAGATTTGAAAAAAAAACAGTTTACATATGAAGCTTAGGTTCTGAAAAACTTTGTATAATTTTGATTTAAAAGAAACTGTTTTTAAAAGTAAAGGTTTACTCACTTTTAGTTTGAAGCAGAGAAGCATTTTCATTTTTTTCCTGGAGCTGCTATAGTTGAATTTCTTGAAACAGATTTGCATTTGCTAGTTGATGATGCTTTTACTTGTTGATGCAGATTGCATGCAGACCCATCTTTATTGGTCAGATTTTAATTTGGACTTCATATTGATGTTGAGCTTCAGATTTGAAGAAATTGAAGTTTGCTTTGCTTATATTTTGATTGCAGTTGATATATTTGAAGAAAATGATTGCAGACTTGGTTTAAAATGTTGCAGATTTGAGGTTATATGTTTTGCAGATTTGAAATGCAGATATGAAGTTGTTTGGTTTGCAGATTTGATTGAAGATGTAAGCAGATTTTCAACATGCATTTGTTTTGAGGGGTTTTGATTTTACAGAAATTTTGATTTCTGTTTTTCAATTGAAGAAAATGTTTTAACCAAATGCTTTTGTTATGTTTCTATCAATATAACTTAAATTTTAAGAAAAATAGTAATCTTGCCACTTGTTATGTTAAGTAAGATAAATGATTTACAAGTGTCCATGCATTAGTTAAATGATTAACACATATGCATGTTAATATTTAAAAGCCATTTCTAAATTTCTAAATGTATTTAAATTATCTTAAACTATTTCTAATTTGTTTAAGCATGTTTTTAAATGTTTATTAGTTTTTAAATAAACACATATAAACTATACACTTACATTTAAATGTTTGTTTAATTATTTTTAAAATAACATTCTTTATAAACCAAATTTCAAAAGAAAAGCAATTTTAAAATAAAACAAAACAAATTTTTATTATAAAACAAAATTTTAAACTAAACAAATTCTTACTTACATTTTATGAAAATTATAAGAAAGGTTTTTGAAACAGACATTAGAAAAGTATACAATACTAATTTAAATTAATTTAAATCCATTTACAATTTATTCATTTATAAATAAATTAGAAAATATCCTTTGTTAAATAATAAATTAAAATTAAAAACCAAATCTTCTATTTACAATGTATAAACATTTATACATCATAAATAAAAATAATTTTAAATTAGTTAAGAAAGATTATTTATTACTTAAATATTTTTAACTTTTGAAAAATATCATTTAACAAACTAAATAATTATTAACTTTCAAAAGAAAATTCCAGTTTAAATTAAATTATTAAATCAATATTTCACATTTAAAAATAATTATCAAAGAAATTATCAAATAATTATTGCCTAAATTTCCGGGGCATCACATTCCTCCCCCCTTAAAAGAATTTCGTCCCCGAAATTTAAAAGCAAAGGTAATTTAATAATCCCATACAGATTTTAAATTTTAAAATAGCAAACATATGTTATCAACCAAATACTAGCAACCATAGTAACCAATCTAAACAAACAATTCTAATTATCCAGATAAAATTCTAGATAGAATTCCTTAGAGTTTTCCAGATACAAACACCGGGACACTCGCCCTATAAAATCTAAACCAGCTACACCACTCAGATCTAGAGCTCCTATATATCTAGATCTACAAATCTAAACAAAATACAGGACTACAGACAAGTCCTGATCAATTCCCAAACCTCTCAGAACTACAGATTCTAAAACCAATGATAAACCATACACGTACTCCCTCAGAGATACATGAAAAACAAAACAAATTCTGTCATCTGAACTGGAAATTCGATCTTGTAGACCAAACACTTAACTCTCAAAAGAAAGCAGATAGATCCAATACCCATATCCACAAATCTCTCCTGATGATCCTGGGCTGCCTTCAACTTCTAGATCAAACAGATCCTCCACACAAACTCAATTACACAAACATCAGAAAACTTCAAACAAACTACTCTATCTGGAAACAAACAGATGCAAAACAATCAAGCCTCCAGATCCAAAATGAATTTCCTGTAGAAATCCTCTGATCCAAGACAAAACTCAAATTCCCAAAGAATCGGGTGCTGCTCCTATCCTGGAATAGCTGCCACCCTGCTTCCACTGCGCAACTCTGATTCGAGAATACTGTTGATGAACACAAGTATAAACTTGATCAACTTATCCCGGAATATTGTTCATCAAATTCCATAAAATCTCAGTGACTTATCCGATTCAGTCATAATACACAACAAAAATTACTCAGAGAGCCTCCGAACCATCGCAAGTCACCTTTGCGATTCCACTCAGTTCAGATTCTAAGAAATCGTTTCACTTCAACAAACAGAACAGCTAAAGCCTTCAAAAGAAGAAACTAGTGGTCCACCTCTTAACCACTAACATCACACCCAGCTGAGCTTCCAGAAGAAATGGATAAGCTCTCCATATGCCTGGACTATTGACAGAAGAATCACAAAAGACTTCTGAACCATCGAAGAACAGGCCACTCACTGCTGCTACTGCTGCCAAAACTTCCTTAACTAAAAACTCATCAAACCTCAAAGCTACACCAGCCTCATCACAATAGGGCCGTCCAGATAGACAGATATCTTTCAGGAAACTCGCTCCCAACCAAGCTCAAAACACTCTGCCAAACTGAGTCTTAAACTCAAATATAGACAGAACTCCTCCCTGGGGTTGCCAAAATACCAATTCTGGCTTCAGCACTCCCAATTAATCCAAACTCAAGAGAATCCAATCACACGAGTGCTACCAAGCTTACAATCCAAAAATATACTACGAATCTTGAAAAGACTTCCTTCAGAGATTAGTTTTGAAATTCTTCACACCAAACTTGCCAAGCTACTCAAGATGCCCAACACTGCCCTAGCAGATCACTTCCAATCTTAAACACTCGAACTCCAACCATTGGTAGTTGTGTTACACACACCACTACCATATCTACCTTTATTACTTATATTGGAAAACCTGAACAGGTAACCCAATCCAATAGGTAGAAATAAACAAACCAAATATATATACATATATATATATATATATATATATATTCAAAATTACAAATACGCTCTCTCAAGAAGGACACAACTACAGAGCCTAGGTATTCACTCAACCTAATGCTCTGATACCACGTTGTAACGACCCAACTTCCACACTCCAGGAAGTTGCATCGCTAAGAAGAAAGAAAGGGATAGAAAAGAGAAAAGAAAGGAAAGAAAGAACAGACCACATCAGAATCTCACAGCGGAATCGAATAAATTATAATATATCATATAAAACTTTACATAGTATCTTATACATCAGAGTAATACAGCTAATACAACACAAAACTAGACATTTATAAACATCTGTCTAGCTATTACAATCCAAGTACAACAGAGAAAAGCAGATACAATTCAAACACAGCGGAACCACTACATATATCTACACGCTGAAGCCTCCTGCTCCATTATCACCTCCAGAACTCGTCAAGCAATCCTGAAACACTTGACTACTCATACATAATATGAGTACCCAAGAGTTTAATAAAACAGAAAATAAACACTCAGGTCAGACAGGGGTCTGGTGTGAGTAAAAGGGGATAAAAGTTGCTTAACTTTAGAAAATCATTTGAAAACAAAAAGGCATCACGTAAGACTTCCCACACATAAACATGGAAAAGTTTTTACCTTACGCTAACCAAAACATTTGATAGGAAATCCAGTGATATTATAATAGTGTCTAGGGTTTTCAAGTAAATAAGAAATAGCTGAAATTGTTACATGATTAAATTCCATCTACTAGCCACAAAAGTGGGTAATACAAACAAAACCGTAGGGTCTTGTAGGGAAAATGGGTTTCCATCAATGGCAGGGCTACTGGGGTACCGCCCGTCACAGTACGTGGCCTAGATCACCGTACCGAGGATTACTCCCTTCATCCCCTGCAACACAAAGCCGGACCCGTTCCTTACTGAACAGTTCCGAACAAGACCACTCCGCAGATTGGTCGTCACCAACTGCCACACAACCGAAATATAAAGGGACCTCTAGACAGGGATAAATCTTGCTCTCAAGTGGGGGCTACCCACGAAGCTTTGCTGCACCTCCCCAGTTTTAGCCATTCCCGGTTGATGAGGCTTGAGGCTACGATTACCTTTATAGGACATAACAAACTTAGAATGCTCATCGTCCGCCTGACGATGTGCTGAAAGCATTCAATCCATACAAGTTCGTTCCGGGTTCGAACGAAACCGAAGGCATTATCTCGTTACATTCGTATTGGAATCACCCTCAGAGTTAACGACGATAACCCTTGCACTCTATATCACTATCTCGAATCTATAAGTACTATTCCGTCTAACTCATTACGGAATCACCCACAGAGTTATATTGACGTATAGCCCTTACACCTCGGGTCTTCACTTGCTCCACTTGGATTAACAACCTAACGTTTAATTGGAATCGATGTGGTTTTCGGAATTCCAAATATGGAAACCCGATCCCGGTCTTACCGAAACCAAACGCCATTTTAATGTCCAAGTTGTACTTAAGGGTTTTAAACTTATCTCATTATTATCTATTTCATACAGATAGATAAACTACATCTAGCAATAGATAATCACATTCATATCATAATAGATAATCTGTATCATCCATAAACAGATAATCATCACAACCAAATAATTATAAACAAACTATCATACTTAAACCAATCATCCATATCATACAGATACAACTAGTCTCATTACTGAGATCACAACCATTCAATCAATAACATCCATAAGCAAAGATTCATCAACCATCAATTATAATTAATTTAAAATGAATTAAATTAATTACAACTATCTCTAATTAATTTAATTTAAATTAAATTAATTAACAAATTTAAATCTTGCTTAACATCCATTAATTAATTAACCCAGTTAATTATTTCACTTCCTAAGTATTTAACTTGATTGAACATCTTTGATTGATCATTCACTAATTACAATAAGTAATTAGTATTAAATTAATTTACCTTAATCATAAGTAATTAACATCTCATTACTCATTTATTAATTACTTATAATTAATTATATTTATCCTTAATTAATTACAATTAATTAATCACTTAATTAATTATTACTTAATCAAACAATCCTTAATTACATCATTAATTATAATAATTAATGATCTCTAATATCTAAATAAATTACAAAATTAAAATTAATTTCATTTAGTAATTAATCCAACTATTAATCACCTTGATTAATATCCAATTAAGTAATTAACTATCTTTAATTACTTATTAACAAATTACTTATCCAATAATTAATCATTAATTAATTCCTTAATTAATTACAAAAGTAATTATCCAAATTACTAATTACATTCCAGTAATTATCATTATTACTTCTCTAAGAAACCCTGCTCCACTAATTACATTAAGTAATTACATTCTAAAATCATCAATGATTTATTTAAACTAAATTAATTAACTTAAATAAATCACATATCAAAATTAATTATAATAATTAATTAGTTCCTTAATTACTTTACAATTAATTATACTTAATTAATTAGATTCAATTAATCAATCTAGTTAATTATCAAAATTAATTACATTAATTAATTACTAAATTATCCTTAGATAATTATCACAAATTATTAATTAACATTTCATTAATTATATACTTAAGAAAATTTAAATTAGATTAATAATTCATTTCTAATTAATATTAATCTAAATCATTATTTAAAATCAGATAATTAAGTAAATCCTTAATTATCTTAAATATTTTTCAAAATAATTCAATTATTTATCAATGACTCATTTAAGTTCAAAATGTATTAAAACAATACATTTCTAAATTTAAATTCAAATTCCATTTAAAAATCAAATATTTAAAATGTTTAATCATTAAACATTAATTCAAATTAAAATAGTTATAAACCTTACAACAAAATGAATGTGTTCATTTCTACAAACTGTTTTGAATTCAAAACTGGTTTTCAAAGTAAATCAAAAAACTGATTAAACTTGATTTCAAACAGATTTAAATCTTGATTAAAACATTTGAACTTATTCAATATATAAATTTACAAACTGTTGTAAATTCAAATATGAATTCGTAGCAACTTGAAACTATATTAAACTTAATTCCAAAACTTAATTTAAATCTTGCTTTAGATTTTAAAATTTTCATTTTTAAAAAACTTTGAATTCAAAATTACATTTGAATTCAGATTCAAGTTACACTTGAATCAATTCCTGCACTAAATTGAATTTCATTCACCATTTTAAAAACTGCAAAACTTCAGGATTTTTAAACCTGTAACCATACCCTGCAACCCCTTTTTTTCTTCTTTTTCTTTTTAAAAAAACTTTGGATTTCAAACTTTATTTGAATTCAGATCCAACTTGTACTTGAATCAAGTTGTAACTTAAAAATATGAATTTCATTCAAGAATCTAAAAACTGCAAACTCTCTCTGGATTAAAACCTGCAAACTGTTTTAAACTTTTGATTTAAAACAGAAATTTAAATCTTGATTAAATTTAAGATTTTACTTTTAAAAACTTTGAATTCAAAGCTACATTTGAATTCAGTTTAAATCTTACATTTGATTCAATTTACAATCTTTAAAATAGAAGCTTTATTCAAAATCCTTAAAAACTGCAAAACAACTTTCAGGTTTAAAACCTGAAACATTTTTAATTTTGATTTAAAACCAAACTTTAAACTTGTCTAAGACATTTCATTTTCTAAAAGCTTTGAATCCAACTCTATTTGAATTCAGTTACAACTTATGCTAGAATCAAAATCAAACCTTAAAAAGATGAATTCATTCAAAGTTAAGAAACTGCAAAATTCTCAGGTTTAAACCCTGAAATCTACTAACCCGAGCAACCCCCTAATCTACTTCGAGTTCTCATCTCACTTACTTCGAGTTAGAAGCACAACTACCCGAGGATTTCCCGAGTCACAACAAACCCTGCACATCTGAGTTCAACATGCAACCAAATGAAAACCTGGAAACTAATTCACCTGCCTCCCTCTCTCTAATCATCAAATACCAAATTTACTTCATTCCTACATCCATACTCCACTAACATGAAGCATTAAAACACCCTAAACCCACTTGCTTAACAGATTGTTTTCAATTTTTCCAATTTCTGTTTAAAACAGAAATATCTTTCCCTGACAGTTTATTTAAAACTGTAATATTTTTTTTTTAAAATCCTAAATTCCAACATGTATTCTAATTTATTCACTTGCTCTAATAACTTATGATGTTTGATATTTGTTTTATTATAAGTGCTTACTGCTGTATTTGTTTCAGAAGAAACAGATTTTTATCAAAGTATCAAAATTATGATTTAAGAACATAATTTTATTCTTAAACAACATTATTGTTTGCTCATATTAATTCCTAACAGAAGTTAAACAAGTAAATAAAGTTTTCTATTAAACTTAGTTTAAACAGAAAACTGTAAATCAAGATTTCTGTAATTCCATATATCTCTATGTATATTCACACAACATATTAATCACAATAAAATCATACAAGTATACACAATCTTACATTTTCTCATGCATCAGATAGATTCAAACTTTGGCATTGTGGTTCTCACAAACAAATAAATAACAGAGCAATTTAATCACAGCAGATTTGAAAAAAAAAAACAGTTTACATATGAAGCTTAGGTTCTGAAAACTTTGTATAATTTTGATTTAAAAGAAACTTTTTTTAAAAGTAAAGGTTTACTCACTTTTAGTTTGAAGCAGAGAAGCATTTTCATTTTTTTCCTGGAGCTGCTATAGTTGAATTTCTTGAAACAGATTTGCATTTGCTAGTTGATGTTGCTTTTACTTGTTGATGCAGATTGCATGCAGACCCATCTTTATTGCTCAGATTTTAATTTGGACTTCATATTGATGTTGAGCTTCAGATTTGAAGAAATTGAAGTTTGCTTTGCTTATATTTTGATTGCAGTTGATATATTTGAAGAAAATGATTGCAGACTTGGTTTAAAATGTTGCAGATTTGAGGTTATATGTTTTGCAGATTTGAAATGCAGATATGAAGTTGTTTGGTTTGCAGATTTGATTGAAGATGTAAGCAGATTTTCAACATGCATTTGTTTTGAGGGGTTTTGATTTTACAGAAATTTTGATTTCTGTTTTTCAATTGAAGAAAATGTTTTAACCAAATGCTTTTGTTATGTTTCTATCAATATAACTTAAATTTTAAGAAAAATAGTAATCTTGCCACTTGTTATGTTAAGTAAGATAAATGATTTACAAGTGTCCATGCATTAGTTAAATGATTAACACATATGCATGTTAATATTTAAAAGCCATTTCTAAATTTCTAAATGTATTTAAATTATCTTAAACTATTTCTAATTTGTTTAAGCATGTTTTTAAATGTTTATTAGTTTTTAAATAAACACATATAAACTATACACTTACATTTAAATGTTTGTTTAATTATTTTTAAAATAACATTCTTTATAAACCAAATTTCAAAAGAAAAGCAATTTTAAAATAAAACAAAACAAATTTTTATTATAAAACAAATTTTTAAACTAAACAAATTCTTACTTACATTTTATGAAAATTATAAGAAAGGTTTTTAAAACAGACATTAGAAAAGTATACAATACTAATTTAAATTAATTTAAATCCATTTACAATTTATTCATTTATAAATAAATTAGAAAATATCCTTTGTTAAATAATAAATTAAAATTAAAAACCAAATCTTCTATTTACAATGTATAAACATTTATACATCATAAATAAAAATAATTTTAAATTAGTTAAGAAAGATTATTTATTACTTAAATATTTTTAACTTTTGAAAAATATCATTTAACAAACTAAATAATTATTAACTTTCAAAAGAAAATTCCAGTTTAAATTAAATTATTAAATCAATATTTCACATTTAAAAATAATTATCAAAGAAATTATCAAATAATTATTGCCTAAATTTCCGGGACATCACACAAAGGAATTTACCTTTTCCTAAAAATCCAAATTCGGAAACCATAAAATTTTATATTCAACATTACTCTGGAAGTTTTATCTCATTTTAATTATACATCACATTTTTAATTCACATTTACAATTTTATTTGTTTGTAAATTTATTTCTTATCTTTTAGTTATGATTTCGAATTCTTATTAAATTTTCACTTATCAACGATAATAATTTAATATTATCAATTCCTAACAACCAAACATCCAAATACTATAATAATTTACAAAAATTATATCTTTTATATACAAAAATAATCTTGGGAAAAATTATTTCATTTACCCTATTTAAAACAATACTGTGTCGAGTTGTTCTATTCAAGAGTTCAGAGATCCCTATCAATAACGTTAATTACTCGTATTGACCAGAATCCATAAATTACTCAATAAACCAATCGACACAATATAAAACCATTTTATATTAACTAACAAATACGCGCTCATATCTATTACTACATTCAAACTCATTCTAGAGTACTATGGACTCTATTTCAATGAGTAATCCCCACCAAAGCCTAGGTTGTCGCCAACCTAAGCTCTGATACCAACTGTAATGACCCGATTTTTCTCATAGCCGAAAAATCGAACCATCAGGGTTAAAGAAGAAAGAGGTAGAAGAAGAAAATAGAAAACAACATCAGAATCTAACCATCACAGCGGAATTAAATATAATATATAATAACTAATCTTTACACAAACCAAAACTATATCTGTTTTATACAATACATCATCAGAGTACAATACAATCAACAGCACAATCCAGGACAGTTATGATAACTTGTCCCTCACAAAATACACGACACAACGGAATATACATCATATACGAGTTATACGCCTCGCCATCCAGCTCGTATCCTGAACTCCACAGTATCTTATCCTGTATCTTATAATACTCGATCTGACCCGAGTATTACAGTTAAATAACACCCGATTCAGTCTGGCATACCAGCGTGAGAAAATCACACTCAATTTGATTATTAAAGTTTCAAAATCCTTTGAAGACAAAAGCATCTCGTAAGACCACGCCACAAAAAAACTTGTCGGGTTTTTACCTTACGATAGCTAAACACTTTTTATTAAATTCGTCTGATATTATAATAGTGTCTATAGAAAGTAAAATAGAATCTAGCTGAATTGCTTGCATCTCACGTTTCAGCAATAGTTGGGCGCAATCAAAACCGTACAGGCGCTTATTGCAGTTTGGATTCCATACAATGCAGGGCTACCGGGGTACCGCCCGTCACAGTACCTGGTCTAGATCAGAGTACCGAGGATTATGCCCAATCCCCTGCAACACAAGGCCGGAACCATCCCTTACTGGACAGTCCCGAATAAGATCACCCCACGGTTGGCGCGACCAACCGCACACTAAGCCGAATAAAAAGGGACATCTAGACAGGGGATACCTTACTCTCAAGTGGGAATTACCCAAGAAGCCTTGCTGCACCTCCCCTGTTTTTGCCATTCCCGGTTGATGAGGCTTGGGACTAAGCGTTACCTTTTCTAAACATATCCCTTCGAATGCCCATCGTCCACCTGACGATGTACCGAAAGCATTCATCCATACAAGTCCGTCCAAGGTCCGAAGGGAACCGAAGGCACTACTCCTACTACATCCATTTTGGAAATATCCTCAGGATTAGTAGAGACTAGCCCTTGCACTTCACTGCTCCATCTTTGATTCCAAACGCGTTTCCACAAAACGTACAAACCAAATCGAAGTGGTTTTCGGGAAATAAAATCCTGATCTCGGTCTCTTCGAAACGATCAACGCATTTAGCCAATATTAACAGTCGGTTATTTAACTATCAATTAACATTCACAAACAATCATCAAACAATAATTAATTTCCCTAAATTATTTATTATCCTCAAATAACTTCACGAGATATATTTCCATTTTCAACCCTTTGAAAATAGTTTAAAACATCTTCCTTTTACGGAAATAAATTTCCCAATTTTTTTTCTATTTCCCCTAAAATCACCAAGTATAACCACTTAAGATTTTTAAAATAATTTTAAACACTATTCTATAAAATATACTTTAATTAAAACATTTATATTAAAACTACTTTGATACTTAATTTCAAAGATATATACTTAAGAAATTTAAAATAAAGTTACTTAATAAAATATAAACTAAATTTTTATCTTTTAAAGACATAATATCAAGTCATCTTTAAATAACTACTATTAAAATAAATTTTGAGAAATACTTGCTTACAAATTATTTACTTCATTTATTTCAAAATCCATTAACCTTCAGGTTTATTTCTTTATTATGATTTAAAAATTCTTTTTATCCGAGAATACTATTTTCATTTTTCCCAATTTCTTTCCTTGATCCTTTAAATAAATTTAACCTTAAACTTTAAATAAATTCTCTTTCAGCAATATCACTTAAGTTTTAAAATTTATCATTTCACTATTTATTTTAATTTCTCTTTTCCTTACTCGGAATTTATTAAAATTTAAAAATCACTTTTATTCTTTCCCAATTAATTCTTAAATTTATTTAAATTCCCTATAATTATTTATTTAATTAAAAATTCACTCTCTAATTTCCTTTCAAAAATCCAATTCTATATATTTGTTAATTCAGAGCATCGAGATATATTCAGTCAAATCATAGCATTCAATATTCTCATTTTTAATATAATTCATCATAGGATATCAAATATTCATAACACAGAATATTAAATAATCCAAATAATTTTGAGGAAACCAGTTGGATCCCTCCAACCTGTTTCCCTGCATCCACAGATGTCAGCACAATACCAATTCCACTTCGAGGTGGAATATCGCGGTATATGAGATTAATAAAATATCATCCGCTATTATGCAGCACATAGGGTCTCATCCGCTATATAATGTGGGAAATCAATCACTCCGATATATATATATATATACACTACTATATAATATATCACATCCAATCAATTCAACCGTTCAACCAATTATTTAAATTTAACCATTTAAATTTAATTTAAAACCAGCTGAGCGAGATTAACTCAACTTTGCTTTTATTTGCAATCCAACCAAACCAGCTTATTTTCTTCACGCTTTTAGACCTTGCAAAAGCATTATGGGTTTTATTAATATTTAAATTAGTTGAAAATAATAAATTACCACTTAACAAATTTAATTACAAATTTCAAATGATGGTTTTACTAACCTAGTCTACATTCTCTTTTCTTTACACATTTTTTTTCTAGTGGAACTACTTTAATTTTAAACCTTCTTTTCTTGCCTAATTTATAAATTTTATGACAAGTACACATACTAATCCTTCAAATAAATTCACCAATAACCTAAAAATTATCTGATTCAACTATATATATATATGATAATTATTATTACTATTTAACAGATTATTCTAAAATTAAAGACCCAAAATCGATAAGCAAAAATCTCACCCAAACAGGCTGTCGATACCCTCTTTCGAACTGTCGTGGTTCACGCGAGAGTCCATCACCACGAAGCCGATACCATGAACTCGATCGCGACCAACTAATGATGAAATCGACAACCATCAACATCGACTGCACTGTTTCCTTCCTTTAGGCGATTCGCCATGAACCCAAACATTGCCGGCATCTCCACCACTTTTCTCCCTCCACAAGCACTATCCATCGATCTGTGTTTGCAGTTAAGTCCTCATCGCACAAACTCTGCAGCCATCACCACAATTCCCTAGTCCGATGCCTCACCTCAGATCGACCCACAACCCAAAACCCAGATCGCATCACGATAGCCAACTCGACGCGACTCCATTGTGCAACCCTAAACTAACCCGAACCATCCAAGCACGTCGCTCGACACCGCCTCACGTGACCACTTCATTCCACTTCCAACCCGTCATCGAGCAGCCTTCCCACAGCGAAAGCGTACCAACCCCAAGCCTCATCCCTAAATCGAATAGTCCCTTCTCGATTAGCCGCTGATGCGTGCGTCACCTTTTGTCACACTGCTCTGCCTCCGCCGTGCCTTGATCGAGAAATTGGTGTATTGATTTATTCGATTTCTCTTCTTTTTTTTCTTCAAATTTTAGTTTTGAAATATTTTCGTTATTTGATTTTGACGGTGGGGAAACTGTCGCCCTTTTTTTTCTTTTGAAATGTTTTCGGTGATGCCTCCTATTGAATTGAAGAAGATAGAAGAGGAAAGCTTACATTATTTTTAAGATGAAGGGTTCGAATTCTCTGAATAAAACTGTTGCGTATTGAAAAAGGAAAGCAACAGTGCTTTGAAGGGGACATAAGAAAATGTGTGATGGCAATAGAAAGTAGGCTGATGGAATGAAAATTTCAACTGCTGTCCTAGGGTATAAATTTATATATTAATTCAAATTCAAATTTTCTTAATCTACGTAGCTTAAAGTCACGAACCCCTACAAAGGCGTGCTGCTAGGCATTTATAATGTTATACCCCTATTCCAAATATGGAAAAGGTTTCGAGTCCTAATTCGATCGTATGGAGAAGATAGCTTTTTTGGACCCAGTTATTATATTGAATTTCGATATAGATTTCAACGCTTTTATCTGTCGTACACTCACACAACAATTCTCATCACTACAAAATTTGAAATCCGATAATAATACAATATTACAGATCCAATGGTTTCGTTGAAATCCAAGACTGTGCCTCGGATGGCTATTTTTAAATATCAATTTAAACGATATATTTTCAAAACTGAACAAAACACTTTTAAATTCAATTTTCAAAGTTCTATCACCTTCAGTATTATTAATTTGAAATTTTATAAGCCTTCAAATTATTTTTAACAAGCTATAAAATCACCTTCACTATTTTAATTCAGAATTATCATAGTAAAGTAAACTAAGCTATATCCTATGAATTGTTGTTTCCAATTATTTAATTCAGAATTAAATTATCCAATAAATAGTAATATTTAAAATTCAAGTTACACATTAACTTTTAAATATTTAAAATCAATTAAATATTCCAGTTTCAAATATCTAAAAATTCCGAGTCGTCACATTCCTCTCCCCTTAAAAGAATTTCGTCCCCGAAATTACCAGTTAGGAAGAATGATCCATAACCCATTGACTATTTTCTTACCCCAAATAGTTTTTTAACAACTTACCAAAACAAAACTTTTTATCAAAGACACACTAACCCTTTTATTAACTTTCCAAACTTATTCATAAGTCCCAAACAATATTCCTTACTTAACAATTCAAATTTAAATTTGAAACCAAATTTTGAATTATCAAAATTTTCTTAAAATTTTTCTAACTCTCTAAATTTTCGAATTTTTTTGCAAGCGTCTCCTTTACGCGTCTAGCTCGGTACAACTACAAAATGGCTCTTCAGCCCCCAAATCTCAAAAAGAAAACAAAAGGCCAAGTGGCTAGATGAAAACCCAAATCAAATTTCATTCAGAAATTTTAAATACATACCTTTTTAGTCGGGCCGTTTAAATTTATCTTCTGAAATCAAAAATCCCAATTTATCCTTTGCTTCTATATAATTGTATATCCTACTAAGCAATAACATCTAGTTACAGTTCCAAGACCATTTTATACATTTCTATTCAAAATTTTCAAAATTTGCTTTATTTAAGCCCGTACGATGTACATATATCACCCGTACGCAATACCAAATCCGATCGCTCACTCGATCACACAATTTCACTTCCGAACTAGTATCCTCTACCCGACTTTCTAGTGCAAACTCAGATCTGGTTTCTTGATAAGAAACCGCCATTCTCCTTGCATAGCCGTAAACTATGATAGAGAAATTCCAGAATCAATCAAAATTCCATATCCAGGGTTCGCCGTCGAAATCAAGTGAAAAATCCTAATTCGGATTGGTATAATTACCTCGAAATTCTGTGCTCGAATCTGGATCAATTAGCTATGCGAATAAAATGTTATACATACATCCTACATATTAGTTTCAATTGATTATCAGCTATATGAATTCCCTTTTTATTCACATTCATTTTGATTGTTATCCACTTATTTACAATTTTCCCTTGTCACAACTTCCAGTGTCAATCTTCATTCAATTATTTACTCAGTATATTCCATAATACCAATTTACTTAAGAATTTCATCCTTCATTTCTTAAGTTCAATATGAATATTTTACATACTTCTTATATTTGTTTTCACTTTACTATTGAAGTTTCCAATTCCATATAAATTTCAATTTGCTTCACTTAATTAATTATTTTCAAACTTCAATACCCTTATTGCCATCTTTTATCCAAATTTTCATTCTCAATTTCCACTTGAATTTAATTCCTTCCAAATTCTGAATATTGAATTTTTTATTCACCTTATTTCAACCCATATTCAATTAACCATTTCCTTTTATTAGTTTCACTTATTTATTTATTTATTTAAATCTCAAATAAATGTTTATTTACAAAATTTTCTATCTTTAAGTTCTTCGAACAATTTCTTCGATTTCACCTTACTTTATATACACACTTTCAAATTACATTTCAACATTTAGTTTCAATTCTAATTGCTTACCAATTTTAAGTCATTTGCCGTTAATGAAAATTTTAAAAATTTTTGAAATTTTTTGGCAGATTCTTCTTTGTACGGAGGAGCTTTTGAAATTTGACAAAAGATATAAATATATATACATCGACCCACACGGTCGGAAAATCAAAAACAGTTCATATTTCCTATTTTCTTTGCGTAGGCGTACCTTATTTAGCATTTTAAGCAGCAGCTTATTATTTTAGTAATTTGCGCGATCAAATCCAGCCAAACGGCTCTCAAAAACCTTTTCTTACTCAATTTAAACATATAAGCGACAAAAATACAAAGTTTATTAATATTTCACATAATTTCAATAGCTAAACACATGTATAACGTAAGAAATTTACACTCAACGCTATCCATAAGCAAATTTATAAGGTTCCGACACAAATTTAAGTGCTTTCTATCCATTCACACACCATCTCACTCAAATTATTCTTATTTCATTCCATTTAAATAGTTTACACTTTATTGCTTACATTTAATTCATTTAGTCCAAACTAACTCATATTTATTACAATTGATTCAAAATCAATTTTTATTTGCTTCTTTTATTTCATAAATTTCTATACAATCTTGTTTGTGTTTGCATCAACAACGACCGTTTCTATGTAAATTCAATGATATTCACTTTCCATTCTAGTTTATAACCAATTTAAATTGATACCAACTCAATCTATACTTTATTCTATTTCATTTCCAATTGAGTCCATTCAATTTATTATGCATTCTATTTTATTTTACTCATTAAATTCAATTAGTATATTCATTCAATCCATTATAAATTCTAATTTGCATTCAAAATGTATTTTCGAATTTATTTTATTAATAACAAGGCCATTTAAATTTTATTTCTACTCACTCAGATATTATTTGCAATTCAAACCATCTTTATCCTAATCCAACTTTATTTCACTTGACAATACTTCAATCATATCTTAATTTATTAACGCTTCGAGTCGAATTTTACTTGAAGCGCAAGTTCATTCCAAACTCCATCAATAACTTACAATTTGACTTCCATTACCATATTCCATTAATTAATTAAGGAGTTTATTCCAATTTTATACCCAATATTTGATTTTGGTTTCAAAATCACTTTACTTGAATTCAATTTTTTTTAACATCCCAAGCTTGAATTTTTATTCCATTTCCAAATGTAAATTTTCTTCACTTACTCCAAGTTAAATTTTTTTTTAACAAATTTTTAAGTTTTTGTAAGTTTTTCATACCAAATCCTTATTCCAAAACATTTTTATTAACTTCCAGAGTTTAAGCAATTCCCAAAATTTTAAAATCACCTTTGACATCAACTATATAAAAAATCCCTTTCAATTTCAAAGTCAAGCACCGTTTTTGCAAACAACTCTAATTCTCTTCCTTCAGATAACAATTCCTCTCTTGGAAACTCGAAAATGAACACCGATGATGTCGCGATCATCATCGGAATTATTTTCCAGTGACCGAAGAGAGTTTAGGGCTCTTATCCCGATCAAAATCATTTCATATATTTTTAAATTTCCAAATCTCACCAGATTTCAAATCCAATTTAAAGTATTTCTCAAATACTATCACCATTATTTTCCCAAAGCTTTTGAAAACTATTTCAAACCCAAAGGTATATACCTTTTCCTAAAAATCAAAATTCGAAATCCATAAAATTTTATATTCAACATTACTCTGGAAATTTTATCTCATTTTAATTATACATCACATTTTTAATTCACATTTACAATTTTATTTGTTTATAAAGTTATTTCTTAGCTTTTAGTGTAATGACATGATTTCATCGAGATCCAAAGGTCAGCATTCTTACGTCCACTGTATCAAATGCCGCAAAATCGAATGCCAAAAAACCGAATTCTTAGGGTTAAAAGAAGAGGTAGAAGAAAAAGATAGAAGAAGTAAGAAAGAAAAGCAATAGAAACAATATCAAAATCTCACAGTCGCAGCGGAACAACATATAATAGACAAATGAATAATCTTTAAATCAGAAGAACTGTTCATTTTATACATTACATCATCAGAGTGTACAACAACAATATACAACACAGCTCAACAATGGACAGTTTTGCAAACTTGTCCTTACAATTTGAATACATAGCAGAAAAGATAATATCATATATAAGTGATACATCTCGCCATCCAGCTCGCCACCTGAGTTCCATATCACTCTAAAATTCAGAATAACCTGATAACCTGACTCTAGGCTGCCCGTGTGGAAAATAATGGGCACCCATAGTTTAGGAAAGGAACAATAAACTCCAGGTCAGTCATGGGACTTATGTAAGAACTTAAACAGTTATTTATCTTTAAAACAACAACAACAAAGGAAGTGAAAAATATTCGCAATGCTTTTGGGAAATGAAACTACCATAAGGCCTCCCGCCACACACATAATGCAAACGCAGAATTGGAGGAGATTTCTCCTTATGATAGTCAAATATGCTTACTACGCAAAACAAATCATTTTTGATATTATTATTAGTGCATAGTGATGAAAACATTTCGAAAGTATAATATAAATCTTAGCCAACATACAACCATTATTGTATGCCTACTATAGCTACCATCTAAACCGTGGTGACCACCATAAGTAAATGGTAGGTTCTACAACTAATACCGTATAAGGTTCGTATTGGAAGATGGATTTTCCAACAAATGGTCAGGCTAGGGAACTTCCTATTGCCACATGGGAACGCCTCTGGAAGGACGCCCCGAGAGTCAACCTGCTCTCTGCCAACACAAGGCCGGTTCCCCCCTTCCCAGGAAGTAAACCTAAGATATACCACCCCCGGCCTTTAGGACCTTTATCCGAGGATCCTCAACACCAACAACAACCACAAAGAAATGTATTTGCAGTAACCACATAGGTTAAATATCAGAAATCCATACCTGACACCACCCTTTTCCAGAAGGAATGGACATACCCTAAGGGAGCTACCCCCGAAACCTTGCCGCATCCTTCCCTTTTCGACCATTACTGGGGTGTGAGGCCCGACAAAGTCTCGTCCATAAAGCTAGGCACAAAGTCATGCTTTGATCAACAAATGATCAGCACACAACAACACTCAGCATGCCACGTTTCCAAATTGGGAATATATAACTAGTAACCATTAACTACATAACCTCTGAGCTTATACGTCCCAGAGAAGGGTGTTAAGCTAAGAGAATAAATTCTCCGCCACCAACAGAAATTTATTTGATAGAAACCAGCTTTATATCTCAAAATGTAACGTCAGACATACAACCATACAAGTCTGTTTCGGGATCGAACAGAACCGAAGGCACTTCCAAAGAAGCCCTTGCAATCCGGATAATTCCTAATCACGTCCGGATATCCATCACAAAGGGTGATAAAATCTCTATATCGGAGATCAGCCGATGTAGAGACATTCGACGGTAATCCTTCCGTTTTCAAAATATCCGGTCTTCAACATCGGTCTTCAAATGCAATCCATTACGTCGTATCACTATTCGGAGTGGGAAATCCGAATAATGAGCGCAATATTTTGAAAATAAGTGTAGCATCCAAATTTTCAGACAAGTCACAACAAATACCTATTTAAAGGTCAATATTGATAGTCGGTTATTTAACTATCTATCAATGTTCACAACAATCACCAGATTCCAAATAACTTCCCAAATTATTTATTTTTCAAAAATATCTTTACCAGATATAATTTCCACACTTCAACCATTTGAAAACAAATTTCAAATCAATCCCCACATTTCAATCCTTTGAAAACAAATTTCAAATTGCTTTTCACTCATGGAATAAAATTCCCGATATTATTTCTCCACTGGAAATCTGCCAAATCTGAATACTTAAAATAATTTGTATCACTTAACCAAAATATATTTGGAAAAGCAATTTAAAATAAAAGTCTACTTTTAAAACACTTAAATTTCAAATATTAGCTATAAAAACATCATACTAATATTACATACAACTTAAGTCTAAAACTATTTTTTTTTTCTCCAAAACAAAATTAGTAGATAGAGTGTAATTATTTAAATAATCAATTTCTAAAACAACTATAAATTTAGTCTTTAAAATAACCACTTTTATAATTTTATAAATAACCTTTACTCTAAAGATTTCGAAATAACTTTAGAAAATAATTTTCCCAAAATATCCTTTTAAAACCAACTTCGGAACTTTTAATTTATACTTTAAAAGTTACTTTGGAAATATGCTCGGCTTTCCAGGGAGAATATACTTTCACTTCGAAATGGTCCATTTAAACCAATTAAATAAATCTTTACCAATTTATTTTAAATTTACATTCCAAATCCGTAAATTAATTTCCACACTTTAAAGTAACCCAATGTCTATTTTAAAACCAATTTCCCTTTCCTTTATAAATTCCAATGTGAATTTAAATTTCCAAATATCCACTGATATACGATTTTCAAATCGATTTCAAATATTCACTTTGAACAATAATTCAATTTTCAATTGATTACAAAAACAACCAAATCAAATCCCAGTTGATTTTCCGAGAAATTAAACACCAAGTGAATTTCATTCAAATTTCAAATTGAAATCAATTTCTATTAAACCCCAAATCAATTTTCAAATTGATTCCAAATTCATTTCAAAACACCAAATAAATTTCCAAAAGCATTACCAAAACATTCATTTTAAACACCAAAATTAATTACCAGATGGATTTCAAATCTATTCTTTTCAAAAGAAATTCCTTTTTAAAGAATACGAATTCTTTTATATTTTCAAATCTTTAAAAATTAGTATTTTGAATAAATTCTTCAACCTTTGAATAAATATTCCCGAAATCCATTTATTAAACCTCTTTGCCATATTTTGGAATTTTATTCAAAAACAAAACTTCATCATTTTCAAATCCTTCTTTTAAATTTATCCAACTCTCAAAAATAAATTTTATTATAAATTATCAACTTAAAATTTCAAAAATCCAATTTTATTTAATTTCGGTATCTAACGGTACCAATAATATATTCGGCTATATTTTAGCCGTTATCAATTTCAATCGCAAATATAATCATTCATAGATTATAAATAAATCAACATACAACATATGAAACACATTCAAATGTTTTGAGGAATCCAGTTGGATCCCTTCAACCTGTTTTCCTGCATCCATAGATGTTAGCACAATACCAATTCCACTTCAAGATGGAATATCGCGGTATATGGGATTTATAAAATAATATCCACTATTATGCGGCGCAATAGGGTCTCATCCGCTATATAATGCGGGAAATCAACTCCAAGTACATATATAATACCAATTTCACTTCGAGGTGAAATATCGCGGTATATGTGTTTAATAAATAACCTCCGCTTAATATACGGCGTATAATGTCTATTTCAACACAACAGATAACAATTTATCATCCAATCATTTAGTCAGCACAATCAAGTAATTTTAAATCTAACTATTTAAAATTTAAATCGAAACAATTTCGATTGAGTGAGAAGTTCTCACCTTGAGTTTCCGATAACAGTTGCTGTGTTTTATTTCGAATAAAATTAAACACGCGTTTGATTTTACCCAAAATTACCACAAGCTCCAAACAACTCCAATACGGCTCCATTGCGTAGTGCTCGTCAATATGGTCCAACGCAACTTGTTTCGAGAAATTCCGACCTTGTATGGAAAAGTTATGATATTTTGAAGTTAATACAATTTAATATAATTTATTTCACAACCTTCTATTTATTTTCAAACCCACATTAATGAGAGCCTTTCAATTTCCCTACCCAGATCTGGACCGCCCCTGCCTTCTTCTCTTTCCCCGTCAGATTCACGTACGCAAGTTTTAGGGTTTAGAAACCCATAGCCGCCGAAGTTCATCTAATTATCGGGCCCACTACGATCACCTTTACGTCGAACAGATGGTGCCGTTCCACTCGCCTAGCCGAGCTCTACCATCGGCCAAACCCAGGCGAAGCTCGATAGTCTCCCACGTCGAAGAACGTGGATGACCATGGTGGCTCTGAGGACGAATTGCCGCTAAACCACTCAACTTTATACGATCATCTCCATATGAAATCGAAGATCTCGTGATGCTCTTCAACTTTGCAGTTGATAGTTTTTGGTAAAAGTCGAGGGATCTGGAGAAATTAGAGGAAGAAGATCGTGTATTCTCGGCCGTTGAAATCTATAGCCGGCGGCTGAAGCTTTATTTCTAGGGTTTGTGAAAATGAAATGATGAAGGTACCTTTTATAGAAAATTCAACGAAAACACTATTCATCCGATTTTTTGAATTCCACATCCCATGCGGTGACCAGCGTTTTTAGGATTTAACCCGCGTTTCGGACACAATGGAATAAGTATCGAGAGCCAATTCGATCGTATGTGCAAGTTATGGAGATAAACGATCAAATTTAATTTAAATCAGTTAAACAAATTTCTGGGCGTTTTGGCTTGCCCTGGACAAACGGTAAATCCGATTGATACAAAATTTGAAACCTTACTATAATTTAACATTACGAATCTAATGAAACTAGTTTCGTCAAAATCCGAGGCTGTTTGAAAAATGGCTATTTTTAGTCGTCAATTAAATATTAAAATATTCAATTTTCACAAATTAACTTTTAGTTCGATTTTAAAAGTTTACAAACATTGTTCTAACTTCATATGATTTAATACAACTTTATAAATTATTTTTATACACATTAAACCCAATTTCCAATTATTTCTGGAATTTCAAATATTAAATTATCGATTTAATTAACCAATTAAATCCAGATATTCGAAAAATAAATTACTCGACTTATAAAATTTACGTGTTAATATTTAAAATCAATTAAATATATGAATTTCAAATGATAGAAATTCTGGGTCGTTACAAACTTCCCCCCTTAAAAGAATTTCGTACTCGAAATTGCCAAGTAAGTAAAAGTTACAGAATCCATTAACTTTTCAAAACAAACCGTTCAAATTAGATTTACAAATCTCTTAAGCGTTTAACTTTTCCAAAATTCATAGTTAAACTTCTTTCAACAACTTTACTAAGTTTTCAAATCATACTTAGTTATGCTTTTCAAAATTTTCAAATTTCTCAAAAATATTCTAACGCCTTAAATTTACGGAAAATTTCGCCATAACCTCCTTTGCGCGGCTCGATCTGAAAAAAATAACAGTATATATATATCACAAATATACATCTCATCAAGTGATGAGGCATCCCGCAGGGAAAAAAATGTAAAAGTACGATATTTAATCCGAGATATGTACCTTATATATTATTAGCGAGCATATACAGCTAATATAGCGTGAAAGCGAGCTCCAAATGCGAAGCAAGCACCATCCGCACCTACTATACACTCAACAACAATATGAGAACATGTATATACGAAAATGATATCAATATACATCATATATCACTACAACAACTACATGTGCCAACATAGCAAATGCAACCAATCAAACAATTATCCAACCAATAAACATCCCACAAATCAATGTTTATCCAAATCAATTCATAACCAAATCAATGTAGATTCACTTCTCATTAATATTCATTGAATTGATTTTCAATTTAATCACAGTTGATTTGTTAACATTGGACTTTACTAACATTCATTTAGTCATTTTCAATTAGTTTACATCCACTAATTTACATTCATTCTAGTTCACTTTCAATTCAAATTGAATTCAATTCTATATAAATTTACTTCACTTTCAATTTGAATTCAATAACTTAGCTTCCAATTTTATCAATTCAACTTCATTAACACTTAATGAATTATACACAATCAACTAATGACCATCTAACAATTAATGCATATCCAAAATAACCAAATCATTTAAATTTAAATTCAATTTGATCTAATACTTTTAATTCTAAATGGTTTATTATTAAATTGACTTACATTCAATTTATTCAATTAGCTTTTAATGAACTAACACTTACATCCATTATTTCATATCAATTTATTTACATTCAATTGATTTACATTCAATTCATTCATTAATTCAATTGCTAATTCATTTTACATTTTAAGTTGAATTTCATTTATATAACTCAAGTTCATATTTATTAATTCACTTTATTATTTTACTTTGATACCAAAATCAACTTCATTCAACATTACTTAAGTTATATTCCATTTCAAATTTCCACTTACATTTACTTTCACTATACAACTTAAGTTATATTCATTTCAACATCATTTTTTAATCTTAACTTAATTTTTCCACTTATAAATTCAATTCAAATTCCAATTCTAAAGTAATTTTTATTTAACTGTTACCAAAGTCAAATTTCATCACTTATTCAAATTCATATCTCATTTTTCTTAACAAAGTTGTTTAACCATTCTAATAATTGGTTTTACTTACATTTTCTCACTTTTAATAAGTTATACACTTATATATTTAAACTTCCTAATCTGATTTAATTTATTTAACTTCCTTTAGTTAAATTCGAA
The DNA here is from genome assembly GCA_030765085.1 of Allium cepa. Lineage (NCBI taxonomy): Eukaryota > Viridiplantae > Streptophyta > Magnoliopsida > Asparagales > Amaryllidaceae > Allium > Allium cepa. The sequence goes on from CM060934.1 coordinate 214,732,929, forward strand.
ATCATATATTTTATTATGCTACTCAAATTCTTTAACTTTACCAAAGTAAAATCCTTATAATTTCATATTATAAGTTCAAAACTTGTTTAACTTACATTTATCAATTTCAACTTGGATTTTTAATTTCAAATTTGTTTATCACAAAAAAACTTCAATTTCCAATTTACAATGGTAGCAAATCCATCACACAGAAACTCGAAAATGATACTGATGATGCTGCAGTCATCATCCTTATTATTTCCCTGTAGCAATAGTGAATTCAGTGCTTTAAATTCTTTCAAAATTTCCTTTCATTATTTATAAAACACATTTATAAATCTTTTTACTTATGAAATTTCACTATTCCACTTTACTTATACATGATTATTTCATAATTGTACATCATTTTAATTATAATTCCATACTTAATAATTCATTTGCTTATATGATTTCTTCTTTTACAATTGTTATATTTACTTAGATTATTCAAACAACTTTGATTCACTTATATATTTATATTTTCAACAACCAAAGAATCAATTTATATGCACTTTAATAATTTCTGAAAAATTATTTCCTTTATATATAAAATATAATCGAGGTAAAATTATTTCATTTACCCAATCTAAAACAATATCGTGCCGAATTGTTCTGAACAAGTGTTTACAGATCCCTATCGATAGAGTTGTATAGACTATACCGACCAGAATCCATATACCACTCAACAAACAAATCATCACAATATAAAACAATTTAATTTTCATTAACAAATACGCGCTCATATTTATTATTACACTCAACTCATTCAAGAGTACTACTGACTCTATCTCTAATGAGTAACACCCAACAGAGCCAAGGTTGTCACTTAACCAAATGCTCTGATACCACATTGTAACGACACGATTTTATCGGGATCCAAAGGTCGGCATTCTTACGTCCACTGTAACAAATGCCGCATAATTGAATGTCGAAAAACCGAATTGTTAGGGTTAAAAGAAGAGGTAGAAGAAAAAGATAGAAGAAGTAAGAAAGAAAAGCAACAGAAACAATATCAGGATCTCACAGTTGCAGCGGAACAACATATAATAGATAAATGAATAATCTTTAAATCAAAAGAACTTACATTTTATACATTACATCATCAAAGTGTACAACAACAATATACAACACAGCTCAACAATGGGCAGTTTTACAAACTTGTCCTTACAATCTGAATACACAGCGGAAAATATAATATCATATATAAGTGATATGTCTTGCCATCCAGCTCGCCTCCTGAGCTCCATAGCACTCCAAAATCCAGAATAACCTGATAACCTGACTCTAGGCTGCCCGTGTGGAAAAATATGGGCACCCAGAGTTTAGGAAGGGAACAATAAACTCCAGGTCAGTCATAGGACTGGTGTGAGAACTTAAACAGTTATTTATCTTTAAAACAACAACAACAAAGGAAGTTAAAAATATTCGCAATGATTTTGGAAAATGAAATTACCATAAGGCCTCCCGCCACACACACAATGCAAACGCAGAATTGGAGGAGATTTCTACTTATGATAGTCAAAGATGCTTACTACGCAAAACAAATCATTTTTGATATTATTATTAGTGCATAGTGATGAAAACATTTCGAAAGTATAATATAAATCTTAGCTAACATACAACCATTATTGCATGCCTACTATAGCTACCATCTAAACAGTGATGACCACCATAAGTAAATGGCAGGTTCTACAACTAATATCGTACAAGGTTCGTATTAGAAGATGGATTTTCCAACAAATGGTCAGGCTAGGGAACTTCCTATTGCCACATGGGAACGCCTCTGGAAGGACGCCCCGAGAGTCAACCTGCTCTCTGCCAACACAAGGCCAGTTACCCCTTCCCGGGAAGTAAACCTAAGATATACCACCCCCGTTCCTTTAGGACCATTATCCGAGGATCCTCAACACCAACAACAACCACAAACAAATGTATTTGCAGTAACCACATAGGTTAAATATCAGGACTCCATACCCGACACCACCCTTTTCCAGAAGGAATGGACATACCCTAGGGGAGCTACCCCCGAAACCTTGCCGCATCTTTCCCATTTCGACCATTACCGGGGTGTGAGGCTCGATGAAATCTCGTCCACAAAGCTAGGCGCAAATCCATGCTTTGATCAACAAATGATCAACCAATGATCAGCACACAGCAACACTCAGCATGCCACGTTTCCGAATTGGGAATATATCACTAGTAACCATCAACTACATAACCTCTGAGCTCGTACGTCCCAGAGAAGGGTGTTAAGCTAAGAGAATAAATTCTCCTCCACCAACAAAAATGTATTTGATAGAAACCAGCTTTATATCTCAAATTGTAACATCAGACATGCAACCATACAAGTCTATTCCAGGATCGAACAGAACCGAAGGCACTTCCAAAGAAGCCCTTGCAATTCGGATAATTTCTAATCACGTCCGGATATCCATCACAAAGGGTGATAAAATCTCTATATCGGAGATCAGCCGATGCAGAGACATTCGACGCTAATCCTTTCGTTTTCAAAATATCCGGTCTTCAACACTGGTCTTCAAATGCAATCCATTACGTCGTTTCACTATTCGAAGTGGGAAATCCGAATAACGAGCGCAATATTTTGAAAATAAGTGTAGCATCCAAATTTTCAAACAAGTCACAACAAATACCTATTTAAAGGTCAATATTGATAGTCGGTTATTTAACTATCAATCAATGTTCACAACAATCACCAGATTTCAAATAATTTCCCAAATTATTTATTTTCCAAAAATATCTTTACCAGATATAATTTCCACACTTCAACCATTAAAAACAAATTTCAAATCAATCCCCACATTTCAATCCTTTGAAAACAAATTTCAAATTGCTTTTCACTCACGGAATAGAATTCCCAATATTATTTATCTCCACTGGAAATCTGCCAAATCTGAATACTTAAAAAAAATTTGTATCACTTATCTAAAATATATTTGGAAAAACAATTTAAAATAAAAGTCTACTTTTAAAACACTTTAATTTCAAATATTAGCTATAAAAACATCATACTAATATTACATATAACTTAAGTCCAAAACTAATTTTTTTTTTCTCCAAAACAAAATTAGTAGATAGAGTGTAATTATTTAAATAATCAATTTCTAAAACAATTATAAATTAAGTCTTTAAAATAATCACTTTTATAATTTGCTAAATAATCTTTACTCTAAAGATTTTGAAATAACTTTAGAAAATAATTTTCCTAAAATATCCTTTTAAAACTAACTTCGGAACTTTTAATTTATACTTTAAAAGTTACTTTGGAAATATGCTCGGCTTTCCAGGGAGAATACACTTTCACTTCGAAATGGTCCATTTAAACAAATTAAATAAATGCTTACTGATTTATTTTAAATTTACATTCCAAATCCGTAAATTAATTTTCACACTTTAAAATAACCCAATGTTTATTTCAAAACCAATTTCCCTTTCCTTTATAAATTCCAATGTGAACTTAAATTTCCAAATATCCACTGATATACGATTTTCCAACGATTTCAAATATTCACTTTCAACAATAATTCAATTTTCAATTGATTTCAAAAATAACCAAATCAAATCCCAGTTGATTTCCCAAGAAATTAAACATCGAGTGAATTTCATTCAAATTTCAAATTGAAATCAATTTCTATTAAACCCCTAATCAATTTTCAAATTGATTCCAAATTCATTTCAAAACACCAAATAAATTTCCAAAAGCATTACCAAAACATTCATTTTAAACACCAAAATCAATTACCAGATGGATTTCAAATCTATTCTTTTCAAAAGAAATTCCTTTTTAAAGAATACGAATTCTTTTATATTTTCAAATCTTTAAAAATCAGTATTTTGAATAAATTCTTCAACCTTTGAATAAATATTCCCGAAATCCATTTATTAAACCTCTTTGCCATATTTTGGAATTTTATTCAAAAATAAAACTTCATCATTTTCAAATCCTTCTTTTAAATTTATCCAATTCTCAAAAATAAATTTTATTATAAATTATCAACTTAAAATTTCAAAAATCCAATTTTATTTAATTTCGGTATCTAATGGTACCAATAATATATTCGGCTAAATGTTAGCCGTTATCAATTTCAATCACAAATATAATCATTCATAGATTATAAATAAATCAATACACAACATATGAAACACATTCAAATGTTTTGAGGAATCCAGTTGGATCCCTTCAACCTGTTTTCCTGCATCCACAGATGTTAGCACAATACCAATTCCACTTCAAGATGGAATATCGTGGTATATGGGATTTATAAAATAATATCCGCTATTATGCGGCGCAATAGGGTCTCATCTGCTATATAATGCGGGAAATCAACTCCAAGTACATATATAATACCAATTTCACTTCGAGGTGAAATATCGCGGTATATGTGTTTAATAAATAACCTCCGCTTAATATACGGCGTATAATGTCTATTTCAACACAACAGATAACAATTTATCATCCAATCATTTAGTCAGCACAATCAAGTAATTTTAAATCAAACTATTTAAAATTTAAATCGAAACAATTTTGATTGAGTGAGAAGTTCTCACCTTGAGTTTCCGATAACAGTTGCTGTGTTTTATTTCGAATAAAATTAAACACGCGTTTGATTTTACCCAAAATTACCACTAGCTCCAAACAACTCCAAACCGACTCCATTGCGTAGTGCTCGTCAATATGGTCCAACGCAACTTGTTTCGAGAAATTCCGACCATGTATGGAAAAGTTATGATATTTTGAAGTTAATACAATTTAATATAATTTATTTCACAACTTTCTATTTATTTTCAAACCCACATTAATCAAAGCCTTTTAATTTCCCTACCTAGATCTGGACCGCCCCTGCTTTCTTCTCTTTCCCCGTCAGATTCACGTACGCAAGTTTTAGGGTTTAGAAACCCATAGCCGCCGAAGTTCATCTAATTATCAGGCCCACTACGATCACCTTTACGTCGATCAGATGGTGCCGTTCCACTCGCCTAGCCGAGCTCTACCATCGGCCAAACCCAGGCGAAGCTCGGTAGTCTCCCACGTCGAAGAACGTGGATGACCATGGTGGCTCTGAGGACGAATTGCCGCTGAACCACTCAACTTTATACGATCATCTCCGTATGAAATCGAAGATCTCGCGATGCTCTTCAACTTTGCAGTTGGTAGTTTTTGGTAAAAGTTGAGGGATCTGGAGAAATTAGAGGAAGAAGATCGTGTATTCTCGGCCGTTGAAATCTATAGTCGGCGGCTGAAGCTTTGTTTCTAGGGTTTGTGAAAATGAAATGATGAAGGTACCTTTTATAGAAAATTCAACGAAAACACTATTCATCCGATTTTTTGAATTCCACATCCCACGCGGTCACCAGCGTTTTTAGGATTTAACCCGCATTTCGGACACAATGGAATAAGTATCGAGAGCCAATTCGATCGTATGTGCAAGTTATGGAGATAAACGATCAAATTTAATTTAAATCGGTTAAACAAATTTCTGGGCGTTTTGGCTTGCCCTGGACAAACGGTAAATCCGATTGATACAAAATTTGAAATCTTACTATAATTTAACATTACGAATCTAATGAAACTAGTTTCGTCAAAATCCGAGGCTGTTTGAAAAATGGCTATTTTTAGTCGTCAATTAAATATTAAAATATTCAATTTTCACAAATTAACTTTTAATTTGATTTTAAAAGTTTACAAACATTGTTCTAACTCCAATATGATTTAATACAACTTTATAAATCATTTTTATACACATTAAACCCAATTTCCAATTATTTCTGGAATTTCAAATATTAAATTATCGACTTAATTACCCAATTAAATCCAGACATTCGAAAAATAAATTATTCGACTTATAAAATTTACGTGTTAATATTTAAAATCAATTAAACATATGAATTTCAAATGACAGAAATTCTGGGTCGTTACATTTTGTTATGATTTCAATTTCTTATTAAATTTTCACTTATAATTGATAATAATTTAATATTATCAATTCCTAACAACCAAACATCCAAATACTATAATGATTTACAAAAATTATATCTTTTATATACAAAAATAATCTTGGGCAAAATTATTTCATTTACCCTATTTAAAACAATACCGTGTCGAGTTGTTTTATTCAAGTGTTAGAGATCCCTATCAATAACGTTAATTACTCATATTGACCAGAATCCATAAATTACTCAATAAAACAATCAACACAATATAAAACCATTTTATATTCACTAACAAATATGCGCTCATATCTATTATTACATTAAAACTCATTCTAGAGTACTACGGACTCTATTTCAAAGAGTAATCCCCACCAAACCTAGGTTGCCGCCAACCTAAGCTCTGATACCAACTGTAACGACTCGATTTTTTTCATAGCCAAAAAATCGAACCATCAGGGTTAAAGAAGAAAGAGGTAGAAGAAGAAAATAGAAAACAACATCAGAATCTAACCAGCGCAGTAGAATTAAATATAATATATAATAACTAGTCTTTACACAAACCAAAACTATATCTGTTTTGTACAATACAATCAACAACACAATCCAAGACAATTATGATAACTTGTCCCTCACAAAATACACAACACAATGGAATATACATCATATATGAGTGATATGCCTCGCCATCCAGCTCGTCTCCTGAACTCTACAGCATCATATCCTGCATTCTATAATACTCGGTCTGACCCGAGCGTTACAGTTAAATAACACCCGAGTCAGTCTGGCATACCAGCGTGAGAAAATCACACTCAATTTGATTATTAAAGTTTCAAAATCCTTTGAAAACAAAAGCATCTTGTAAGACCACTCCACAAATAAACATGTTGGGTTTTTACCTTACGATAGCTAAACACTTTTTATTAAATTCGTCTGATATTATGATAGTGTCTATAGAAAGTAAAATAGAATCTAGCTGAAATGCTTGCATCTCACGTTTCAGCAATAGATGGGCACAATCAAAACCGTACAGGCTCTTATTGGAGTTTGGATTCCATACAATGGGGCTATCAGGGTACCGCCCGTCACAGTACGTGGTCTTGATCAGAGTACCAAGGATTATGCCCAATCCCCTGCAACACAAGGCCGGAACCATCCCTTACTGGACAGTCCCGAATAAGATCACCCCACGGTTGGCGTGACTAACCGCACACTAAGCCGAATAAAAAGGGACATCTAGACAGGGGAAACCTTACACTCAAGTGCGAATTACCCACGAAGCCTTGCTGCACCTTCCCTGTTTTAGCCATTCCCGGTTGATGAGGCTTGAGGCTAAGCGTTACTTTTTTTAAACATATCCCTTCGAATGCTCATCGTCCACCTGACGATGTTTACCGAAAGCATTCATCCATACAAGTCCGTCCCGGGTCCGAACGGAACCGAAGGCACTACTCCTACTACATCCATTTTGGAAATATCCTCAGGATTAGTAGAGACTAGCCCTTGCACTTCACTGCTCCATCTTTGATTCCAAACGCGTTTCCACGAAATGTACAAACCAAATCGAAGTGGTTTCCGAGAAATAAAATCCCGATCCTGGTCTCTTCGAAACGATCAACGCATTTAGCCAATATTGATAGTCAGTTATTTAACTATCAATTAACATTCACAAACAACCATCAAACAATAAATAATTTCCCTAAATTATTTATTATCCTCAAATATCTTCGCAAGATATATTTCCATTTTCAACCCTTTGAAAATAGTTTAAAACATCTTCCTTTTACGGAAATAAATTTTCCAATTTTTTTTCTATTTCCCCTGAAATCACTAAGTATAACCACTTAAGATTTTTAAAATAATTTTAAACACTATTCTATAAGATATACTTTAATTGAAACATTTATACTAAAACTACTTTGATACTTAATTTCAAAGATATATACTTAAGAAATTTAAAATAAAGTTACTTAATAAAATATAAACTAGATTTTTCTTTTAAAAACATAATATCAAGTCATCTTTAAAAAACTACTATTTTAATAAAATTTGAGAAATACTTGCTTACAAATTATACATTTAATAATAATAAATTTTCTAAAGCATATTCTAAAGTAACTTTAAAACTTTTAGTTTGTACTTCAAATTTTGCCTTGAAAACGTTCTTGGCTATTCAGGGAAATATACTATTCTTTCACATCTTTAAAAATAAATCACTATTTATTTTTAAACAAATTCACCTTCCTTTATAAATTTCCACCTTGAATTTATATTTTCAAATATCCACTGATATTTTATTTCACCTTATAAACTTGGTTTATAAGTTCCAAAATCTCACTTCTCTTTTAAATTCCGATTCCAAACACTTAAATCAATTCACTATTGATTACCAATTTACTTCACTTCGAAACAAACTTCCTTATTTACTTCATTTATTTCAAAATCCATTAACCTTCAGGTTATTTCTTTATTATGATTTAAAAATTCTTTTTATCTGAGAATACTATTTTCATTTTTCCCAATTTTTTTCCTTGATCCTTTAAATAAATTTAACCTTAAACTTTAAATAAATTCTCTTTCAGCAATATCACTTAAGTTATAAAATTTATCATCTCACTGTTTATTTAAAATTCCCTCTTCCTTACTCGGAATTTATTAAAATTCAAAAATCACTTTTATTGTTTCCCAATTAATTCTTAAATTTATTTAAATTCCCTATAATTATTTATTTAATTAAAAATTCACTCTCTAATTTCCTTTCAAAAATCCAATTCTATATATTTTAATTCAGAGTATCGAGATATATTCAGTCAAATCATATCATTCAATATTCTCATTTTCAATATAATACATCACAGGATATCAATTTTTTTTTTTGAAAAGCAAGCTGGGTTGACTGGTCCCCTACCAGGTTTTATTATAGAAAGAGGAAGAGACACGACTATAACAATCTACAGTCGCAAAAAAGGAAAAAAAATATGAAAAAATCACAGAAAAGGAAGGAGATACACCACAATCACTGACCAACCACAGTACACATCACTTTAATATCCCACACAATGAAGCATAGCTTGAGCAACCCAAATGTGCACAATCAGATACACAGGTGGGTGCACAAACAGAAAGAAATCAGCGGCCACAAATCAACTCAGCAGATCATGGCAGTGGGGGGAGAAACCCCGCCTGGAAAATCTTAAGCTAGTGGTGATGTTTGCTTTGATAATGACCCAAAGCTGGTGCGCCACACTGACATCACCATCAAAATACCTTGAATTCCTCTCCTTCCAGATCAGTCGAACATATATCTTCAAAACAAAGAAGATGATATCCTTGCGACTGCTGCTCCATTTCGTTGCATTATTCATCACATTCCACAAGCTAGAAGAGGTGCCATCATGTTCAGATAGACCAACCTTTTCCATCAGTGTACAAAACATATTAATTAAATAATGACAATCAAAAAAAATATGGTAACATGTCTCCGGTTTCACATTGCAGAAAAGGCAAAGGTTGTCAATTTGCATTCCCACAGCCACCAATCTATCTCTAGTTAGAATAGCACTATGAATTATTCTCCAAAGCATCAGGTTGTCACTAGCCGTAGAATGAGAGGACCAAAGAACATTAGCCCAAGGAAAAGTTGTACTGGCTTCAGAATTTGAAAGTAAAGCATAGACCCTGCCGATAGTATGAGATTTGCCATTCCAGCAAAGCCCAGTATCATGCATGACCTTCACATCATACTGACGCATGTTCCGCCATAACATATTGACCACCTGATTGCTGGAATAAGGAGCACAAAGCTTCCCATTGAGAATGTAATCAACAGCGTGAGCATTGCTAGCAATTGAGGTCTGAAGCTTTTCGTTATCACTAACCATTTTATTCAGCACCATACCATCACATAGCCATGGGTCATTCCAAAAACTCACAGCACAACTAGGAGACAAGCTGAATTTGACATAAGGAAGGAAAGTGCTCCTCATATTTAGGATTTTCCTCCATATCCAACTCGTGCCTTGTTTGATGCTCATATCCCAGAAGTTTCCATTCTTTATTCTATATGTCCACACCCACTGCACCCATAGACTGTTTCTTTTGAGCAAAATTGCATCAACATGCGAACTAACAGCAGCTCTATTCCATATTGAAATGTTGATGATGCCAAGCCCACCCTTGCCAAGAGGCTTTTCAATGGAAGAGTACGACAGAGGAACCATTTTCCTATTGTGAATACTACCAGTCCACAGGAAACGAAGAATGGCCGCTCTAATCATAGAGAGCAACAACTTGGGGAGAACATAGGTTCTTGTCCAATACACTGTCATAGAGAAACATACAGACTTTACAAGCTCCAATCTTCCAGCCATGGTTAGGTATTTAGCAGTCCAGTTGTTTAGCTTGGATGTAATTTTATCATAGAGTTGAGAACAATCAGCTCTAGTGACCCTGGACGTACACAAAGGTAAGCCAAGATAAACCATATTATCTTCCATGCCCTGGTAGCCCGAAAACCCAATCAACCAATCATTGGCAGGCCTGGAATTCCAGAATCGAGGATATGCGACTTTGCCTTGTTAATACGTAATCCAGTTGCAAGGAAGAAGGAATGAAGAGTGTCATTAATGGCAGTCATGGATTGTTGATTTGGCTTGGTAAATATCAATATATCATCCGCAAAAATTAGGGAAGTGATATGAAGCTGCTTGCACTTTGGATGGTAGGAAATATTCTTCTTTTCATATTCCAACGTGAGCATACAAGATAGAGCTTCCATAACAGCAATGAAAATATATGATGAAATAGGATCCCCCTGTCTGACTCCTTGCCTTCCTCTGAAATACCCCATGACCTTCCCATTATAGCATAAAGAGAAAGAAGGTGTAGAAATGCAGACATATACCCATGCAACAAATACTTTGGGAAAACCCATTAAAGACAACACACGAACAATGGAGGACCATTGCAAGCTATCAAAAGCCTTCTAAATGTCGAGCTTGATCGTTGATCGAGGGGAAATATGACTTCTACCATACCCATTGATTAGCTCATGGGCCATCATTATATTGTCAAGTATATTCCTATTGGGAAGGAAAATTTGGAGAGACTATCGATGGCAGCACTTTAACAAGTCGTAAGGCAAGAATTTTTAATATACACTTATAGACAACATTGCAGCATGAAATTGGTCGAAGAGAGGAGACATTTTGGATAGGCCTAACTTTGGGAATGAGGACAAGGTTGGTCGCATTAATTTCACCAAGCATCCTAAAATGATGGAAGAAGTTATGTATTGCCGCAGTGAAGTCATGGCAAACGATATTCCAGGTTGACTTGAAAAAGACAACATTGAAACCATAAGGTCCACCAGTCGAAGTCGTTTTCAAGGAGAAAAGAGCATCTTTTATTTCCTGATCAGTTACCAAAGAAACAAGCATCTCCTTCATAGGTTGATCAAGCTGAGGTAAGGGGAGAAGATTAAGCCTGTCAAGGTCAGGTTCAAATTCAGCATAGTTGCCAAGAAGCCTAGTGTAGTATTGAAGCAAATGCCTATCAATTTCCTTATCTGAAGTAAGAAGGGTGCCATCATCGTCATGAATAGTATGGATGTAGTCTCTGGCATGTTTGTCTTTAATTGATGCATGGAAGTAGGCAGTGTTCCTATCTCCCTCAATCACCCACTTCTGTTTCATCTTTTGCTTCATCATACTTGCTTCAGAGTCCAAAGCATCACTAAGCTTTTGGAAAAGGACAGATTCAGCTTGGGCATAAGCAGCATTAGTTGGGTCATCATCCAGACGCACTTGCGCTTCCAACAGCTGCTCCTTTATTGTATTTGAGATTTGAGTTCCCTTGCCAAATTTGATAGAAGCCCACTGTCTCAAAGCATGCTTCGTGGCCTTCAGCTTCCTGCACAAAATAAACATAGCATTTCCATAATATTTTGTTGACCAAGCATTAGACACTATATTGTAGTACTGAGGTTCAGTTACCCAAACATTAAAAAATTTAAACGCCTTCTTCCTACTGCATGGCTTGTGAATAGGAGAGAGAATTATAGGGGGGTGGTCAGATAGTATGGGGCTAGGAAGATGGGCAGAAATGGAAGGTCACAAAGAGAGGGCAGAAGCATTGCAGAAAGAGAGGTCAATGTTAGTGAAAGTTCTTTTGGCAGACCTACTCCTGTTGTTCCAAGAGAAGGGGACTCCAGTTCGAGGGATAGGGAGGAGATCAGAATCAGAAATTGATATATTCAAAGGAGCAATGTCTCTCGGCATTAGAGGAATGCCACCAATCTTGTCAGCAAGATTGAAACAGCAGTTGAAGTCACCCAATGCAATCCAAGGATGGGTATTCTGTCTGAAGTTAGGAAGAAGGCTGAGCAACACTTGTCTAGCCTCAACAGCATTGTGGGCATATACGATGGTTAAGAAAAAATTGTATTTAAGATGAAGATGGGTGGCATGAAAGTGAATAAGTTGAGAGGTAGAATGGATGGGAGAGAGAGAAGATCTGAGGATCATGTACAGTGAGAATCCTACCATATGAAGCATGCTCATGATTGTGATTTACGTGCCAATGAGGATTGATGTATTTTGCTGTATTCATGGTTAAAGGAAGAGAAAGCTTGGTTTCCAAGATTACAAATATCTTAATATTATGCTCAGAAATTAGGGTTTTGACGTGATTAAGTTTAACTTGGTTGTGAGCACCCCTGATGTTCCATGATGCTATTTTAAACATTAAAATAACTAGAATGAGGGATGATGCACTCTTGCCCTACTCGTAGTTGTAGGAGGGTCAGTTCGAACAGATTGGAGTTTTGCTGCTAAGGAAGAATACTTAAGGGCCCCAGGGGATGAAATTTCAGGTCGAGGAGGAGGCGATACCCATCCCGGGATGGATCCAGGAAAATTGTATGGAGAGGGGGTTGTGATGATGGTTTTTGAACATGGAGTGGATGATGATGGGGAGACATTGGGGAAAGGTGGCTTAAAAAGGTCAAAGATTTGATTCTCAATAAAATCCATGAAGGCTTGGTCTGATGAGATTGGTTCGTGGTCTACGGTTGTCAACTTTGCATGGGAGAATGATATATTAGATATAGGTTTGGTAGCATAAGAGAGTTGTGAATTGCCTTCAGTATTTGGACATTTGTTTTTCAACTGAGCATTTTCCTTGCTGAGAGGATTTGATACTTCAGTTACATTGGAACATAATGTATGTACAACTTGATTTGCATTAACACTATCATCACAGGGTAATGCCCCTTCCTCCAATGTTTCAGTTGCGCTTGGTTCATTTTCATTATACTCAGAAAATCATGCAGAAGCATAGAGAAGGGATTAGCATTCAATATTGCCTCATGTTGCACCAGTTTTGTCTGCATATTCTGAAGTTGAGAATTCGATACTTCAAAATTACTTGCAACAAGGGTGACATGCACATCCTTTTCATTAATATCCTTTCCTCTTTCTTCATTTATTAAGACTTTATGGTTCACCACATTGCATCCATTGTTATTTGTTTCCTTTCCACTTACTAACTGTTTGCCTACTGATTTACTGTTCTTATTCAAAATTAGATGCTCTCTATTCTTCCTAAATGCCACCTTTCTCCACTTCACGTTTGAGTTATCAGTATTGCTTTTTCCACCTCCATTCTCAGTACATTCCTTTCCTGTAACATTTGTGGCCGTAACACAACCTTGTTCCACTCTTTCTTTTCTTATGACTACACTCTTATGCACCAAACAGTTACTATCCTGATGCCCAAACACCTTACATCCCCCGCAAATCATGGGCTTCCACAAGTATTCAACTTTGACCTGTTGCTCAGTACCATCCAAGAGCTTAACCATAAAGGCATCAGGCAACTCAAATTGAGCAGAAACTTCCACCAAACATTTTACGTACCCAATTCTTCCCACCTTTTCGGTATTCTCATCCATACACAAGAATTTTCCTACCCTCGTTGCCAACCAGTTAATACCCAGGTGTGACCAACAGTACAGTGGAATGTTGGAGAGTTTCAACCACACCGGCACTGACTTTATCGTGCTCACACTGTTACCTATAGTTGGATCCCATTCTTTTATTATAAACAGTTTGTTCCTCATCACGATTGGATCAGACTGAATGATCTTCCTTCTATCTTCATCAGAAGATAGATTGAAGAGGAACAAACATCCATCTGATTTGACTTCTATCGACCCTTTTAGGCGCCATACACGCTTTAGATGATTCAATACTACCATGTAGGGCAATAGCATGTCGAGAAAAAAAACCTACAAGGCACTGGCCCCAGACAGCATTACCTGCATTCACCACTTCCACCGGTGGCACGATAGCACCATCTACGAACACAAGCGGGAATTCAACCGGTGAAAAATTGCCAGCATTGCGTGGTTTTGCTTTGAAGAGAGAATTCCATAACGGAGGGGTTGAAGTAGTGAGTCAGTTGGTGGGAGAAGGAACATGTGGTAGGTCGGGGAGAGAAGTTGGAGAGGAGGCCGTGGTCAAGGAGGGCGGCGGGTCAGGCAGAGGAGGTATGGTAGGAATAGTTGATGGATAGGAAGATAAGTACGGGAGGTAAGGTTGCTGGTTTGAAGGGATAGGACAGGGAGAGAAAGGACGGGGGCAGGGAGAGGCCATGACAGAAGGATATCAAATATTCATAACACAGAATATTAAATAATCTAAATAATTTTGAGGAATCCAGTTGGATCCCTCCAACCTGTTTCCCTGCATCCACAGATGTTAGCACAATACCAATTTCACTTCGAGGTGGAATATCGCGGTATATGAGATTAATAAAATATCATCCGCTATTATGCGGCGCATAGGGTCTCATCCGCTACATAATGCAGGAAATCAATCACTCCAATATATATATATACTACTATATAAAATATCACATCCAATCAATTCAACTGTTCAACCAATTATTTAAATTTAACCATTTAAATTTAATTTAAAACCAGATGAGTGAGATTAACTCACCTTTGCTTTTATTTGCAATCCAACCAAACCAGCTTATTTTCTTCACGCTTTTAGACCTTGTAAAAACATTATGGGTTTTATTAGTATTTAAATTAGTAGAAAATAATAAATTACCACTTAACAGATTTAATTACAAATTTCAAATGATGGTTTTACTAACCTAGTCTACATTCTCTTTTCTTTACACATTTTTTTCTAGTGGAACTACTTTAATTTTACACCTTCTTTTCTTGCCTAATTTATAAATTTTATGACAAGTACACATACTAATCCTTCAAATAAATTCACCAATAACCTAAAAATTATCTAATTCAACTATATATATATGATAATTATTATTACTATTCAACAGATTATTCTAAAATTAAAGACCCAAAATCGATAAGCAAAAATCTCACCCAAACAGGCTGTCGATACCCTCTCTCGAACTGCCGCGGTTCACGCGAGAGTCCATCACCACGAAGCCGATACCATGAACTCGATCGCGACCAACTAGTGATGAAATCGACAACCATCTACATCGACTGCACTGTTTCCTTCCTCCAGGCGATTCGCCATGAACCCAAACATTGCCGACATCTCCACCACTTTTCTCCCTCCACAAGCACTATCCATCAATCTGCATTTGCAGTCAAGTCCTCATCGCACAAACTCTACAGCCATCACCACAATTCCCTAGCCTGATGCCTCACCTCAGCTCTACCCACAACCCAAAACCCAGATCGCATCGCGGTAGCCAACTCGATGCGACTCTACCTCGCAACCCTAAACTAACTCGAACCATCCAAGCACGTCGCTCGACGTCGCCTCGCGTGACCACTTCATTCCACTTCCAACCCGTCATTGAGCAGCCTTCGCACAACGAAAGCGTACCAACCCCGAGCCTCATCCCTAAATCGAATCGTCCCTTCTCGATTCGCCGCTGATGCGTGCGTCACCTCTGGTCACACTGCTCTGCCTCTGCCATGCCTTGATCGAGAAATTGATGAATCGATTTAATCGATTTCTCTTTTTTTGTTCAAATTTTAGTTTTGAAATATTTTCGTTATTTGATTTCGACGGAGGGGAAACTATCGCCCTTTTTTTTCTTTTGAAATGTTTCGGTGATGCCTCCCATTGAATCGAAGAAGACAGAAGGGGAAATCTTGCGTTATTTTTAAGATGAAGGGTTCGAATTCTCTGATTAAAACTATCGCGTCTGAAAAAGGAAAGCAACAGTGTTTTGAAGGGGACATAAGAAAAAGTGTGATGGCGATAGAAAGTAGGCTGATGGAACGAGAATTTCAACTGCTGTCCTAGGGTATAAATTTATATATTAATTCAAATTCAATTTGTCTCGATTTACGTATCTTAAAGTCACGAACCCCTACCAAGGTGTGCCGCCAGGCATTTATAATGTTATACCTCTATTCCGAACGTAATGGAAAATGTTTTGAGTCCTAATTCGATCGTATGGAGAAGATAGCTTTTTTGGACCCAGTTATTATATTGAATTTCGATATAGATTTCAACGCGTTTATCTGTCGTACACTCACACAACAATTCTAATCACTGCAAAATTTGAAATCCGATAATAATACAATATTACGGATCCAATGGAACTGGTTTCGTCGAAATCCGAGACTGTGCCTTGGATGGCTATTTTTAAATATCAATTTAAACGATATATTTTCAAAACTGAACAAAACACTTTTAAATTCAATTTTCAAAGTTCTATCACCTTCAGTATTATTGATTCGTAATTTTATAAGCCTTCAAATTATTTTTAACAAGCTATAAAATCACCTTCACTATTTTAATTCAGAATTATCATAGTAAAGTAAACAAAGTTGTATCCTATGAATTGTTGTTTCCAATTATTTAATTCAGAATTAAATTATCCAATAAATAGTGATATTTAAAATTCAAGTTACACATTAAATTTTAAATATTTAAAATCAATTAAATATTTCAGTTTCAAATATCTTAAAATTCTGGGTCATCACATCAATGGCCGAGTTGTGGCAGGGTTTTGAGCATAGAGTTAGGTTAGTCGATAGCAGGTGTCGCGAGTTTACGTGTATAAGCGTCTAACTACTTAATTTCTAGTAGAAACCTTGGGTGCAGCATGTAGGCAGGGTTTTGCCGAAGCTTGGTAAATCTGTGTTGTTCTATTTCTGCTTTTATTATTCTGTTATTATCTGTGTTGCAATTATTTTATATATTTCCGCATTAAATTGTTATAATTAATAGTATCACCATATTCACCTCCTCTAGGGTGAAATCGATCCAACATTATGGGTGCGATCCACATAGCCTCACGGCATGCCCTATTTAAGCCATTTTCGGGTGATGAGGCCCAAGGTAACATTACCTTTCACATAGACTTTCCACTTTGAATGTCACATTGGCATTCCTTAATCACACAACTAATTTCTATAAACATATAACTCCTTGGCTCGATTGTCTCAAGAAAGGATGTTAAGCTAAAAGAAGTTGTCTTCTCCACCACCAATCAGATGATACGTTCATAGAGATCAATCAGTGTAATTACAAATGCAATGTCAGACATTCATCCATACAAGTTGTCCAGGAATAAGACAAACCAAAGATGCTCTTCTACCACATCCTGCCGAGGATTACCCTTAGGATTAGTAGTGAGTAGTCCTTGGAACATGAAGAGTTTCAAAAATGATGGGAAAGGAGAGGAGAAAAATATCTAAGATATTTTATACATTATCATCATTATCCATCACCTCCACATGCACCATCTCTATCACCCATATGGTCGAATTGACCCTTCACTCCAGTGCTTTCATGAGCATGTACTTGTGTGTAAGAAGGTTGACTTTGTGGTTGCTTAAAAGGTAAAGATGTAGATAATATCTTAGATATTCTTGAGTATATATACAAATATATGTACATGTACATATGTGTATTCATGTGTATGTGAATGTTTTCATGTATGCGTACATGTATATTTGCATATATAATCCACAATGTTGTACAACTTATTCACTTTGAATTGATATGAATTCCGACTTCGATTTTTGGTTATATTTTTACTTTTTAGTTAATATACACATATTTGTAAACAAAGTTTAAAAATAATATTTCTATCATTATATGCTAAATTCAAGAGCTTACTTAATAGTTAAATTAATTATTAAATCATTTAAATTAAATTTAAGTTCAAAAATCTATTAATTGGAAATAATGACATCATTAATGATGCCATAAATAAATTTAATTTTCCATAAATATATAAATTATTTTATTTAATACTTGCATTCATACACACAAATGAGTGTATGTATCTAGCTTGGCGCGTGATGTCGAATATCCGAAGAGTTGTTTACCGATAAAACGATTTTTGGTCATTTTACCGATTTTTTACTCAAGTGTATATTTTACTTTTATATATATTTATTCAAAATAAGATTATCAGTATCGTTAATTATTTAAAACCTCATTTATGTTTTAAAAATCCAGTTTTTTTTTAATATTTTGAAATTTTTATGAACTAATGAATTTACGGGTCGTTACAAAAGGTATCTTGCACGAATGGATCTTTGATGAATTTATTGTTTTGTATCTGTTTTACTATTAAAACTTTGTTTGCTGCCTAATTCAATTTGCCATATAGGATTCTTAGTTCAGTGATTCCAATTATGTTTGAAGATCTAAACATGGCGACTTACATATGTTAGTTTGTTCTTTCATCTCCAATATATTATAAATGAATAGTTATATCTCCAATTTTTATGAACATACACGGGATTGTATTCATTTCCAACTAACTCAAATTACTTCCGCCCAAATTGTATATTCCATTTACTTTACGAAATTTTGTTTCAATCCATAATTTTTTAAGCTAATTCATAATAATTTTCCTTTTTACTTAACTTTTACAAGTTATTTAATATAACCAACATATTTGTTCCTCTCCTTTTGGGTTTTCAAAACCTTTTAAGGTTTTTGTGCTACAAATCATTTTATGTCCATAATTCTTAAATTTTTGTCCTATAACTTATATTATTATTGCTAGCATCAAAAATTGCATCAAACACCTAAGTTATATGGAAGTGCCAAAAATCCAATAACTAATTCCAATCAGAGTGAAGTAGAGAACAAAATATGAAGAACAAAAAATTAAAACAGTAAGAAATGAACACAAGAGGCTTTATAATGGTCCGGCTGACTCCGGCCTACGTCCACTCCAAAGATTTTCCTTTTATTTACATTTTTGATTACAATTACAATTATTTGAATCCGAGCAATAAAATGGCAAAGTATAGTAAAGAGAGAAAAAGATTACTTTGCCCGAGCCAATGATCTTGTATTTATAGGATAAGGCGGCAAAAATCTAGTTGAAAATCTGCATGCAGAAGCCCATGTCCACGCCCACCCACCTCTAGAAATCGCGACCCCAAACAACAAAGTGTTTGGGATCGGTGCCAATCCCTATAGGGGATTCAGTGCCGATCCCTAGACTTGAGGCGTGGTCCCCTACGATCCATTATGAGGGTCCCTCAGAATGTCCCCTTTGTGCTTCCGTAATTTGTTTCCATTGTTGCCTAGGTGTTTTCTAAAGTAACCATTCGACCTTTGATGAGTTGATCTACCGAGTTGGGTGTTTATATCCACAGTGAACCAATCTAATTCCCTGCCTGGGGAAAGAAATCCAATCCAATTCCTTACCTAAAGGAAGTGCCAATCTAAACTAAACCAATTCTGAGATGTTATTCATTTGAATCCACTTGAATTTTAGTCTTAGAATTGTTTAAGTTGTACTACTTTCGGTGTAATGTACCGTTTATCTAAATCTGGTGTATTGTGTTATAAATTATAGTTGTACCATTCTTATTTCCATTTGGACAAATTCAATAACAACACAGAATAACATGTTGAAGGCAATGACACACATAGTAATAAGACAACTTAAATACCATTACAACGCAAACGCGTACATACATGACATATCTAACGTAATATTGATGTAACAATAACCAAAGAAATTCCAAATGTAATTCATAAGATCATTTTGGAGCCGGTTGTGAAGTTGTGCATCAAAGTATAAAAGTTGTCTTTCCACGTAAATGTTGAATGCTTCTTTTATTATAAGAACACCATCTCGGAATACTTCTGGCATTTGTCCTGCACCATCATATTCGTAGTGATGTTGTTGTCCGTCCATATCCCTTTCATCTTCAATAATCATATTATGCATAATAATACGTGCAAACATGATTCTAGACATTTTTTCCCAAGACCAAAGTCTACATGGATTGCTAATCATAGCATATCTAGATCGTAGAACGCCAAAAGCTCTTTGTACATCTTTTCTTTGTCCCTCTTGCATCGTGGCAAACTAAATAGTTTGGAGTCGAATCATTTGTCTAATTGACTTACGCAAATGCTTAGTTCATTGAATAAGTTGATATTTCCTTGCAGCCCAGCCTTAAGTAGCAAGAGTAGCTACTTTGCTTGCTTTGCTTCTATTGGGTTTGGACATGTCTTTTCAATTGTGCTCCATTTTGGATAAATTCCATCACCGAGATTATATCCATTCTTTTAAGTGTTTTGCCCAAGAGTGAACGACATTGGAGTTACTCGACCCAATGCCAGATTATTAAACAAGTGTAACCTCTTAATAACATTTAGATCATTGTTAGATCCAAACATTCCAAAGGCAGCATGCCATATCCATAAATCATATGAAGCAACGGCTTCCAAAATAATAGTTGGTTTTCTTTCTTTACCATTGTAAGCTCCTTGGTATGCTTTGGAATAGTTCTTCCATTCCCAATGCATACATTTTAGACTTTCAAGCATTCCAGGCCATCCTCTGCTCTCGTGCATTTCTCGAATCCACACCACATCATCCTCATTTGGCGATCTAAGGTACTCAGTGTCGAAAATATCCACCACAGATTGACGGAATTTGTCAAGAGTTTCTAACGCGGTCGTCTATGCAATTCGATTTGTGTCATCCAATGCATTTGCGGGGGTGCCATAGGCTAACTTCCTCAGTGCAGTAGTCATTTTTTGTTCAACGCTAAGCCCCTATGTTCTCGAAGCATTTGGATTTTGAATATAATGTTTGTCATTGTTTTAAATAGCTGTTAAAATTCTTAAAAACAGATCTCTTCTCATTTTGTATCTTCTCCTGAACGTATCAGGTCCATTAGTGCAATGGGTTGAAGTAGTCTTGCATTAGAGTTTTGTGGAAGGCATACTGATTACGGTTTACATGTTTGCGACCCACGACTAACCTGCTGTGTTTTCAGGATGTGCAGCCATAAGCTTCGCGACATATGTTTGCTATGTCTTGCTGTTCTTCGGCTTCTTCTTAGAGTATCTCTTCTTCATCGAAATCACTATCGAATGCCATGAAACATTTGAGGAAAGACGAAGCGTCATTGTTCGACTAAGTTTACTGCTAGGAGAGAAAAAAACAAGATGTTCAGTGTGATTCATGGAATGGCAGCTGAAGTCCTTATATAGAAGTGATATGATATATAGACAGTGGCAAGCGACAAGTGGTAGACAAATACCATAGAGTGTTGTCAAATCTACTTTAGCAAGTGGCAACCAAATACTGTATAGTGTAGTCAAATCAACTTTAGCAAGTGGCCGACCAACAAATGCAGAATCTAGTCAAATCAATTGTACCAAGCAGCGGACAAAAAATGCATAGTACAGTTAAATCTACTGTAGCAAGTGGCTGAAAAATAATTTAGTGTATAGTAAAATCAACTTTAGCAAGTGGTAGACAAATAATTTACTGTGTAGTTAAATCAACTTTTGCACGTGGCAGACAAATACTGCATACTGTAGTCAAATCCAATTTAGCAAGTGGGAGACATTATTAACTTGCATAACGACTAGTTAGAATTGCTTATTTAAGTGAAAATTTCGTAGTTGTAATATACAGAAAATTCCATGGCAAATGAAAGTTGGACTCCATAGGATTATTTGGTGCTAATCAAAGCATACATAGAAGCCTATACAAAACATATAGACGAAGAGATCGAGCGAGACTTCTGGGTTACTTTAAACGAAGCCTTTAATAATCATTTGAATTGTAGGTTAATTCGACGGATCCTGGATACTCACAGTACTTATTTCACGTTTACCAAAGCTTGTCAATGTTACAGAAGCGTTATAAACACGATGAAGGAAGAAGACTTATTTCAGTTAACACGAACTACGTATGATTCATGCTATCTTCGGGAGAACGTACTAATTTTGTTGGACATGCTACATATGATCAATGGGTTAGCTATATTAGATAGTTCGAATGATGTTTTATATATTTCTGTTTAAGTTCTATGTATTTCCTTACAGTCGAATGTATTAGGATTCGATTCCATGTATTTTCTATAAGTTCGACGGGTGTTTTTTTATAACTTCCATGTTTAAGACACTTTCACTATTTACGAAGTACGTAATATTACAAACAACATTGAAAAAGACTGATACAATAAGGACAATTGAAACAATGCAAACAAGATCTAATAAAAACACAAATGGATATAGTGGTACCAAACTAACAATTGAAACAATGCAAAAAGGCCTAAATCAAATCCAAACTGGATGATTTCAAATCTATCTTCGATCACGTGATAACTGAATTGAACCAAGTGTCCTAAGAGTTTCAATTTCTTGTTCAAGTTTGGTTTCACAAACCACTACACGGTGAGGTAAAGGATCATCCAACCATTACCATTGTCCACATCCATCAGGAAAATTGCAGTAACTATAGTGACGTCAACCAATGTCTATGGCAGACTATAAAATATTAACTCCATAATCGCAGTATATTTCTATAGAATCAACCTTTTGTTCTCTTCAAGATTGTTAAGCCCATAATTCATGCCCTCTTTGCCTTCTCCCATTACTGCTCCTTTGCTCCTCACTTTGCCTACTTCCATCCTCCAAAAGTCACTGCTCTTGTAAAGTTCCCTCGTGCTTTCTCACATCTTTATAATATATTTCCTCCATCTCAACGAACCAATCGATCTGTTCTTCAGGGTAAGAGGATTAGGAGCGTTCTCATGACTTAAAGGACCCTCGTACGAATACGGTTTTGGCAAGGAAATATGGCTATAATCCACCATTTTTTGGTTAATAGGATGAGATGAATTCAGAACGATTTGCCAAGAATATATAGCAGGAAGAAGATGTCATATGACAAAAACTATGCAACGTGGGTACAATGTTCGAAAAAGTCCAAAGTGCTAAGTCTAAAATACATCAAGCAACGTGCAAACATTGCTCGAAATGACATGACACTGCCAATAAAGCTATGTAGTGTAAATGTACTGTAAATAAATCTATGCCAATATCAAAAGAAATGCAACGTGCAAACAATGCTCGATATGACGTGACACTGCCAATAAAGCTATGCAATGTAAATGTACTGAAAATAAATCTATGCTAACATCAAAAGAAGTGCAACGTGCAAACAGTGCTCGATATGACGTGACACTGCCAATAAAGCTATACAACGTAAATGTATAGTAAATAAATCTATGTCAACATCAAAAGAAGTGATATACAATACAAGTCCTCAATACATGTCTGTAGAGCATGACTAGTGGTCTTAACAATATGTTGATGCATGTTCATCGTTTACTAGTAGTACTAGCACGACGGAATGTACCAAAACCCAAACATCGGTCTAAACTCACCCAATCCAAAAGAATTAAGAGCGGTGTACAAATATTCGAGTATAGTGGAACCCCAGTCTATAATGTGCAGCCGATCTAAATCGGCTACCGCTGCAAGGTAACCTAATCTAATGGTACTCTTTTGGTTCGAAAAGAAAGTCGAACCAAATAAGTATAGCAGAAATGCTTTAAGAACGGTGTCAATCATAACCTTGGTGCCCATATGAGCTACAAGGTACACTTGTAGATATTTAAGGAGGACCGCCCCGATGGTGACATGACCCTTCTCAAAATGAGGTAGGTAAATAGTGAAGACCTTAGGGCTATCAGACATATGGTCAAAAGTAAATGGTATCCTATCAAAACCTTCAATCTCAATCCAAGTCAACATATAAATGTCGGAAGGGGTAATGCAGAGCTCAAAATCCAAAAAATGAAAAATATATGTTGTAGGCCACCATCTCACTGCTAGGGCTACTATAAGTGGACGATCAAAATACTGTGGCGGCCTAATCTGTAAGAACCGTGCAAAAGGACTAGTCTGCAGCCTATATACTAAAACCTAGAGTAGTGTGTCATAATGCTGCGCTCTATACTTCGCCCAATTACCATGATAGCCGACATACCGAGACTAAAAAATTAAATGGTTGTTCGGTATTATTGTACACTTTAAATTCAAACAATTAAATAAGACACTTGCAATATCACATATCCATCTAATAAACATTATTTAACGGGTATTTATCTTTTAGTTAGAATTGTACCTCGACCGCATCCAATGTCGGGAATATACGATGACTATATCCCTCTGGTGGTTCGTGTAGAATACATAGTTGGTAAATCATTGTATCCAGAGCAGAAGTAATGAGTGCTGGGCCTACAAGCTCATCTAGCTAATAGTGCACAGTTCGTCTTGCGATTTTGGTTACATGTGGCGGTATGCCGACGATTTTTTTATATTAAAAAAAGAAAAAAAAGAAGATAATGGCGGAAAGGGGCTACGTGCCCTACTTATAGGCACCCAGCCCCGGGCGCTGATTTAATCAGCACCCAAGCTAAGGCGCTGATTAAATCAGCGCCTGGCTGTTGGAGCACACTACCTGCATTCAGTGGGTAATATTCAGACCCAGAATATTACCCCCTTGAGCTATTGGAGATGCTCTAAATTAGAAAAAAATGTTCCATTTCCCATCCCTTTACATAGTATTCATTTCCCTCTTCCTCAATTTCAATTTTCCCTAATGTCGATTTTGATTTCAATCCTTCATCTTCCATGTGGATTTCTTTATCGCTTGATAAACTAGGTGGATTTCCTTTCGTCTTCGATTCCCTTACCCACAATTGCCTTAAAATCGACGAATTCCCATTCTAATTCAATTTCCCTATCTGTGGTTTCCCCACAGTTGGCGGAGAACGGAAAATTTAGTGAGCATTTTTTTACCCTAGTTTTCAGTTCGATTTCAAAAAATTGCTTATTATCAAACTGAGTTTTAAGATTACCCTATTATTTCATAATTCACTTAACTTATTTTTTTAATGCAAAAATTGACAATCAAACGACGATTTTAGATTTCAGAAACGTACCGATTATGCTTATTTCAGAAAACGGTCCGCTTCTTTAGTAATTTATGACATTTTAGTAAATATTTAACATTATTTTCGTAATATAAGTTAGTGCCCATGTTAAAGAGAAGAAAATAGCTGCAACACATCTTAATCAATCCTGGTTAGCGTTTTTTTTCAACAATAAAAAAGTGCACAAACATATTTGACAACAAATTGCTGATATTTATTGGATTAAAAAGAAATTTGATTATCTTATGTAAAATATAATAATTTTTTTATGGGTGAAGATTGGAGAATATAATGATAAATAACAGTGAAAAGAAAAACATTTGTTGTGTGGTAAACTTAGGGTGATAAATCAATGACCGACACAAGGATTTGAATTTGAAATATTCTTGTTTGAATTTGATCTATTCTTAACTACAAGTGAAATGATTTTTCATATTTCCAGTGAGTGGTCTATACATAAATAAGTTATCTATATTTTCTACCTTAATAGCGGAAGTTAAGCTTTAAATGCTGCTATTATTTTTCTTATATGTCTCATGTTCTTGGAATACCTTGATTGTAAACATGTGAATATAATCAAGTTTCATTAAGCCTTTACAAGCAGTCACAAATAAAAAAAAATTCCCACTTGACTCAATTCATCAAATTTTTAGTTCTAGTTACAAAGTGAATCGTAAATGGATAAATTTGTCGGTTGAGAACTTGCGGTCCCTTCTTTATTATGAACCATAGATTTTGAAATATTTTTGAAACATTTTTTCTTTTAATGCATATTAAAATTTGGGTATCTACTAACAATTAAGCATGATTATCAACAATGGAGGTAAAGGGTAAGTGAAGCATGCCGGTGCTAATCGAGGTCGATATCAACTCGCTCTGGGTTCCCACTTTCATTTTGTTGACTAACTAATTCTACGTTGAGTTGTTTTTTGTCACTGGCCCCAAATGCATAGAGTCTTCCTAGTTCAATTAAAGAAAAGGCATGTATTCCGGTATATTGAGATTATTAGACTGATTTAGACTTCCTTTTCTTTATGTTCTTTAGGGAGCTCACTAGCTCTGGACTTAGAACAATTGTATGCCTGTTGGGATGCACAAAATTAAAAATTTTTGACGAGAAAATTTTCAAACTGGTAGTTTGATCACCTGAGTGCCAAAATATAAATATACCACTAGAACAAAATTCACTTTGATAATAATTAATCTCAGTGTTCTAAGCATAATTGCAGTTAAAATATTTTAAAAATAATAATATTCACGTACAAACACTGACAATTCTAGTGTTAGAGCTGAAATTTTAACGCACATAATAAGAATTCTTTTTAGCCGCCTTTCCTTCTTATTCTCATATTTCATCCCTAAAAAATTTAAAGTATTCTTCTAATCTTTTACTAATGTAGTTTACTATTATAGTTTACTATTGCAGATATTGTTTACTATTGTTGTTTGTCTTTTGTAAAACTATTCTTTTCTTTTCAATAATCTAAAATATGTGATAAAAGTTAACTTTTTTTTCTTTCACGTTTGAAGATGATTTTATTATATTTAATTTTGTTGATATTTTACCTAAATTTTTTTCTCTTCCTTTTTTATTCTATGGGACTGTATCGTTTAATATGATCCTGCAAGCGAATATGAGGCATTGCTGCAAGCACTAGGTTTTTTTAGCATTGAGGTGAACTACACTGAATTTTGTTACAAAATAAAATAAATTTGTTTAAGACTTCTGATCTAATTACATTGAATTGATTTATTAGAGAAGAAAATTATGTGTAGATCGAATGTATATATAAACTTTTTGTATGTCCAATATAGAATTGTATGTAAAAATTATTTTTCAACAAAGATGCATATGGATTCACTTAATCCCAAATGGAAATATAGCGATTGAATGTGTTATAATGAAATGGAGACCCAATGGATATTTAGTAAAAATTAGAACTCATCATCTTCCGAACAAATATGGGTAGTAACCATGTGCAATTCATATTTTAAAACTCGTCAACATCTTCTTAATAAAATACTCAATTCATATTACCATCCATCTTAACAAAAATATAGTCGTTCAATGACCATTCATCAAAGAACAAATGTTGTGGAATTTTTTCCTTTATATTTTACATATTGTAAGTCCATGTCCACTTATGCTATATATATGTATAATGTATGGAAATAATGATATTTCCAACATGGAAAATGAGTTGTAGAGCCGTAAGACTATTCATGTGTACTGTGCCACCTATTTTGAATTTATTTTTGAGGTTTTTGAGGTTTTTTAAGCAAATCAGATTAGAAAATTATGTTCAGGAAATTAGATGTAGAGCAGGCTCACTAGTACACAATCTATCTGTCTATTGCGTCATCTTATTTGTGACAGTTTAGGTAAAAATGGTAGCAAATAGTATAATATGCGATAGTTCTTCTTAAAAACTATAATAGTTGGTCTATGACAAGTAGAAGAAAATTTAAAAAGCAGTTTACGACGATCTTTGTCTATAACCACAGAAAATACGTTGTTATTTGCAACTGTTATTTTCATAACCATAGCAAATATCTATTGCAAATGCAACTAAAAAATTTAAAAATAATTCGCAATGGTTGTATAATACAATAGTGACAAATTCATAAGCAAATTGCGACCGTTATGCTGCAACCGTAGCAAACCAATGTGTACATATTTATTTATTTAGCGGTCAACAAAATTTACTTCACACTTTCTTTTTTATCATCCCTCTTTACATTACCGCTTCATAATAGAAATCAAATCCCTAAATTCGTAAGCCTAAAACCATTCATCCCTAAATCATTAAAATCCTTGCTCCCTCCATTCAATCCATTTTTCCTTCGTACCCCTTCTTCATAACACTTCCTCTTTTGAGTAGTTCATGTGCCGGTACAAGCTCGACAACGAGCTCCATCGCTGCGGGTTTAGCATCACCCGCTATTACATGGACCTCGACATATAACTGTGAGCAAAGCTATATGTACCTTTGCACGATGTATTAATACTTGGGCTGATAAACATAGCAATCTGGGTTTTGCTGCTCCTATTGCTAGTTTCTGCATCGATATCCAAAAAACAAAGGGAGGGTTTCTGCTTCAAACACCAGTGTTAGTAATTTGCTTATTATTTATTTTCACTCTTACAGATGCTACATAAGCTTTTATAAAATAAACAAAGAGTTATGATCTTTAGAAATAGATAGGCATTTAGTTTTCATTTTGATTTCTGTAACTCCCGGAGATAGAAAAATAAGATTACTATCTTACATTAAATACTATTATCTATGTTTTGGAGTTGAAATTGATTGAAACCTGTTTCACGTGCGTAAAGCTTATAAAATTGACCGAGGATGTGTATAATTGGGGGATGAGACCACGACGTGGTGGAGATGATGGTGTCAGAATAAGCACCGCAAGATAGCAATGGCATCATTGGTCATTTCTATAGTGTGGGAGTTGGCGAATGATGTAGCACGAAGGTAGTGACTACAGCGATGCCTGAAGCTTGAAGGCGACAGTTTTGGGTGGAGCTACTGACGCAGAGATGCGAACTTGCATGTAGAACGGCTAGAGAGCAGTGGCTGTCGACAACATCAACTTAGAGCCAAACTTATATTCTTCAATTCTTAGAATGGGTGAGTTTTATGCTCATCACTATATTTATTTCCCCTTGCATGCTATATAATCGGTGAGTTTTAATACCAGTTAACATTGTGTTTAATAATTAATGAATAGTATTAGAATAGATGTAAAGCTAAATCATGAAGTTAAGAAAGATAACTCAGATTAGGTTTGCTTTTCTATATATATACACATATACAAGTAGGAAAGGGTAGCATAAATAATTTTTCCTTGCTTTGTTTGAAATTTGATTGCTTAATCATATCAACTTTGTATCACATCAATTACCCTTCAGCTTTTTAGGCTCATGTACTAAACAATAACTTTTTGTTTCATATAAGTTTTGTTCATTTAGATGATAAAAGTAATAATTTCTTTGACTACGTAATGTACTAAAAGTAACATCAGTTGAATTGGATGTGTGAAATAGTACTCAAGTAAGAATACCTTTATATTTTGGACTTTGGTATGTCTATTAACAATAGTTTATCAAAATTTATTTTTTTGTCTTTATGGATGACAAATTGAAATCCAAAGCATATGGAACTTTGTATAGTTAAACAACTTATGTTTTAATTTATCGCTTGAGATGAATGAAATGGAATATTTGTGATATCACATCAGGAAATAGAAGTTTCATTGCATAATATTTTGCATCCTCCCTTCATAATGATGGTCATAACGAACACCCACTGTTAGAAGAACCTTCAACATCTCATAACCTTGTCCGTCAGAAAGCAAACTGAGAACATAGAGGATGTTGCCTTCTTAATAGACATCTGTTGTGAGGAAAAGAATTTCTGGGCATGTTTATATCCACACAGTCATATGCATTGTAATGACCCGATATTTTCAACCATTCGCATCTCCACATGTTGGACTTGAATTGCTCAAAATACCGAATTGTTAATTTAAATTTGGCAATCTCATCATATACAGTAAATAAATAATCACAGAATCACAGAGTAAATAAAAATGCAGCGGAAGCAAAGAAATAGTAGTTCATGAAGCTACTATATATATAAGATACATCAGAGTTAAACAAGATACAACAGAAGAGTAGTAAGATACATCAAGTACAAATCAGAATACATCACTGCTGGATACTGAAAGCAAAAACAGATGGCTGGATCTCCAAGCAAAGCTCCAACTCCGAATGCGAGTCTTGAATGCTGAATCACTCAGTCTGACCTGAGCGTAAAGCCAAACACAAGACACTCGAGTCAGAACATACATACTTATACAATGTGAACCAACTCAAGTGAACTATAATAAATGTACAAGTAACTTAAAGGATGCTTGGGACCGTCCATCCTCTAAGGATCCGTTAAACTATTTACTATGTAGTAATATTCGCTATTATAATAATGTCTAATAGTAAAATAAACATACTTTTAAATAGGGTAAAGGCTTTACATTTTCCACCTTAACACATAATAGTCCCAGTAGTTCATCCAGTATCAACATACCTCTAGATCGGGAGGCTACCCTATATACTCCATGGGCTACGAGAGAAAACCAAACTCGTAGTAAAGCTCGCTATGGTAGGTGACACGGCATGACAAGGCAGTGCCAGGGTAGATATACCAATTACGCACATGGGCTGGTGGTAATGTAGCAGCCACTACGCCCACCTCGGAACACACTCCAAAATCAAAATCGAAGGGTGGCCACCGAATCAATCACAAAGTAATAGAATGGTATCGAAGAAATGTGTCCGACCAGAGGAGCTACCTCTTTTGGCCCGAGATCGCTCCTGTTTTAGCCACCTTAAGCCAACTTACGGGAGTCGGGTCCATGTTCTTACCTCAATAGGGTCGTCGCCACCATCCTACTTCATTCTGGAATCTCCACCGCGTACACGGTTGTCAAAGTGGTTTTCGGTATCGACAGAGAGTATGCCCATATCCGATCCCGGTCTCTTTACAAACCAATCGTTATTATAACCCATGGATATTTATTTCAAAATAGTTTATACTTCAAAAATCATAATTTCATATCCATTTTAAAACCAAATACGATATCATTTCCATTTCAAAACCAAATAAGTATGATATCCTTTCATTTCAAAAAACCCATAAAATATGATATCGTTTTCATTTCAAAAATCAATAAAATATGATATCGTTTCCATTTCAAAAATCAATAAAATATGATATCATTTAAATAAAAGATAAATTTCAAATCAGTGAACATTTCCTTCAATTATTTAGACTTGAAATATTCCTTTTTAAATCATCTTAAACCAAAATCACATTATAAAATAATATTCTTAAATCTTCAATTCCAAATCAATATATTCAAAGAAGTTCTTAATTAAATATTATTTCAAATAAATTTATTTCCAAAATCATAGCACTTTCAAAGTTATAACACCTTTGAAACCAAACACTTTGAAACTACATACTTTGAAATCAAAACACTTTGAAATATTATCATTTGGAAATCATACTACTTAGAAAATCATTACACCTTTAAAATAATATTCATTACCAAAGTTAAAGCATTTTAAGTTCATTCGTTCAATTATACCAATTTCAAAACATTATATTAACATACAAAATTTTCAAATATGGTTTATATTTTACCTCAAAATATATTCATTTAAACCCTTTAAATTTAATGTCAAAATCTTTCAAAATAATATTCATTTGGATATCATTTAACTTATGATTTAATAAAAAAACTTCATAATTAAAATATCTAAATTAACTATAATTCATTTATTAAGTTAAAATTACACTATTTTACTCAAATTTTTAATTTCAAAAATAACTTAACATTATATTTCAAAATACCCATTTCATAAATAAAACTGGATTTCCATTTATTTACTTAACTTAAATTTCATTTGAAAACCAAATTTCCAATTATCAAGTTAAGTCATATTTAAGATACATATTCCCATTTAAATCATAATTATTTAATTTGCAAAACGTATCCATAAATATTTTACAATCACTAGGCTAGATTTAACATTCCACATTAAAAGGAGCTCGATGACGATTTTGATGGGCGGTGGTTTTTCCTGAGCTCATCAACCATGTTCCGTGTCTGTTTCTTGCAGCAGTCGTCCGTTCTGATTCGCCAGCCTTTGGGGGCCTTTTGCCTTTTTCTTTTTGTAATGGTGTTTTTCGTTCGGTTTGTTGTTCTTTTTCGCTTTTGGGTTACCTGTCAGGCATGTTGACAGCTTTTGGTGATCGTTAATAAAATTTGTTTCTTGTTGGAAAAAAAAACATTCCACATTAAATCAAAATTTCACTATCCAGTTAGTTGTCATAGAAAAAATTCTTTAAACTCCATTTAACCAATTATTAACTTATAAATTTTTTAACTTACAGAAAACAATACTCCTTTACAATTCAAAGAATTAAATCAAAATTAAGTTAAAATCCCATATATTTATAATTTCAAAACACTTAAAAAATTTCAGAAATTATTTAAAATACTTAATAAATTTTTCGAAAATATTATTTAAAATTAACCATGGGCCTGTATAATATTTTCTAACCTAGGTCAAGTGATACGAATATGTATCATTTCAATCCGTAATTTAAAATAAAAATCCGGGTCCCATCATTTCAAATCCACAATCCCAAGTAAATCAAATATAATAAAAAATCAATCGAGCCTATCATTTTAGCCCATAATGATTTTTTCTATTCTAAAGTCCGTTCGGTTATGTATCATTTCAACCCATAGTGATAGGGAGCTTGCAGTGTGAGAAACAGTAAATAAAATAAACAGTATAGCATATCATATCATATCAGGTAAAGTAACAGGTATATAATCAGGTTATAACATCATATAATCATATCATAGGCATATATGAACATTTTAACATAGCCTATAAATTTTCTACAATTCACATGTCATTGTTTCACAATCATATAAGTACGAATGTCGAGAGTGATAAACTCACTGTAACATTCCTGAATTTTAGCTAAAAATAATTAGATAATTGATTTAATATTTGGGATTCAATTTTAAAAAAAATTGGTAATTAAATTAAATTTTAGATTTACTTGTGATTTTATTTAGATTTGAAATATAAAAATAAAAATTGAATTCTTCAAATTTAATAAGATATATGTTTATTTAGTCATACAAACGAATTATAATGGGAAATTTGATTTTGAAATTTAATAAATATATTGACAATGAATATTGTTGATTTGAAAATACTAAAATGAATATCTTGGAAAACAAATTGGATTTATTTTGGAATTAATATGAAGATTCCAGAATTAATTAAAGGTATGTGTTTATAAAATAGTATTTTGGATTAGAATTCAATTATAAACATTTTGAAAATAAACTGAATTTGGAAACTCTACATTTTAAAAGTAGTGTACAATTGTTTTCTAATTTTAATATATGATATATTGGAAAGTTATATTTTGAAATTAATATAGTAAGGTTGTTTAAAACTAAATTTCATATTATCTAATATACATATCTCTTGAAAATCAATAAGAATTGAATTAAGAGTTTATATACCTTCTTTTAAATTTGTTGGAACTAAATTTATTTATATATATATATATGTAAGAATATATGAATGTAAGAAAATAAAATAGACAAACATGTTTTATAAATTAAAACAATGCAAGGTTTAAAAAACAATTTGTAAATTAATTTTGAGCAAAGGATTTAAACACAAATTGTTATATTTTTAACAAGTGTTCATTTGGTAAACAAGTGTAAGTTTGAGATCACTTGTATTAACAAATGGCAAATGCAAGTTTATTTTAAACTAAATTTAAATTTAACTTGTATGAAGGGAAAATATATCAGGCTATCTTCTATTTTCTCAAACCAAAAACAAACAGTTTTCAAAACATTTTCAAAACCTGAAAAAAATAAAATAAAGCAAAGGCTTCTGCCTGATCTATCTGAGCATAAATCAACAGTTTCATAATGATTCCAAAACTCAAGTTAGCAATGCAAAGATTGACTTCAACAAGTAAGGATACAGATCAAAACCGAAACAAGTTTCCAGATTCTAGTTTAAAACCAATTCCAAGCTTTGCATTCCTGTTCTGATCTTCTCCGTTTCATCAAAGATCAGGTGAGAAAACTCTTCAACCTTCATATATAAAGAATTTGGTTTGCATGTTTAATTTTATCCAGATATGCTTGAAATTCCTTTGTTTAAATGTGTATGCATCTGTGTGTGTATATATATGTATATAACAGGCTGTTCTGTTATACTCACAGGCTCAAGCACACTCAAAACAAAATCAATTTCTCTATGTCCAATCAATTCTAGACCTCGGTTTCTAAATAAAAGATAATGGTAAGGGTGTAAACTTAATTTTAGAAATACATTCAAGTATAAATGGTAAGAAGAATTATTGGGAAATATGAATATCAGTAAAAATAAATTTAAGTCAAAGATTTGATTTTTAGATTTTCAAGCTTTGATCATATGAACTTATTCGTATTTCAAAAATATGAATTTAGGAATTCATTTCATAATTTTTAAGGGTATAATCATCGAGTAATTGGGAGTTGAACGTGGTTTGTAATTTGGGCATTTGCTGGTAAACAAAGAAGTTTGGAATGTTAGATCATGGATGGAGTTTGTTTGAGGGTCAGGGACCTTGGTAAAAATGATCGATGAATTTATTGATCATCGGGGTGATGGCGGGACGTGGATATAGGGTTTTTAACCTCGTTTTGACCATGAAGAGAAAACGAACTGTTGTGTCAACGTGGGCGAGTTGGAGTCGATTGCATGCTGTGGGATCGACACATGGGAGTGAAGCGAGACTCTGATCACGAGGACGAGAATTCCGGTGATTGGAATCGGTGGGACGAGGATATTTCAGGCGATTGGTTTTAGTCCAGGTTATAGCCGGGTAGCTCGAATTTGATTTCTGAGGAACTTTGATGATCTGGCTGATCAAGGAGCTGGGTTGGGTCACCGATGACCTATTGATGTTGACAGGATTGGCCGGAGCAGCGGCGAACTCGAGTGCACATGCACGAGTTCATTTGTATGTCTATTGATTTCATGCTTGGGGAAGAAGCATTGTCTTGAAGATCGACTCGTGAAATTTTGGTTGCTGGCTCGAGTGCGTGCTCGAGTACATTCTTAATGTTAAAATTTAAAACTGAAACAAAGTATAAAAAAGAAAGAAAAGAAGAAACTCGGGAAATAGCTCGGGTAGATGGGAAGTTTGGCTCGGCAAACACGCGTTTGGCTCGGGTTGTTGATAATACAGCAGGGTTTTAAATTTTAAAGAAAATATTTAATAAATTTTTAAACGATATAAATGTTTAAATCAAGTTTTAAACAAACACCAGAAGGTAAACAAAGTTTAAAAAGGCAATGGTAAATTTAATCAAGCTTCAAAATATATTAACTATGTTTTGGAAGCTAAAATGAAAATTAAACAAGTTTTTAACAAAGTTTCAAGTTTAATTTTTAATGTAAATGTTTAAAATTGATTTGTTTTTAAAGTAATATATGTTAGGTTAATCGTGTAACTAATTTCTAAATGCTTTTAAATGGAATTTAATAATTAATTACTTAAGGTAGGCATTAATTTAATTACGTGATTAATTAAAGGTTAATTAATTAAGGGTAATTAATTACTTAATGATAATCACTAAATTTAAAGTAATTAATTAATGATTAAAGTTGATTAATCAAATGATTTAAGAATAATTACTCAATGTAATTAATTCTTGATTTAGTGATATAAGTGATTAGGATAATCACTTATTGAAATTAATTAAGGTTAATTAATAAATAATTAAAGGATTGTTAATTAACGTAAACTATAATTAATTAATGTTGATTAACCTGGATTAGTGATTACTCTGGTTTCAATTAATCAGATGTTTAATTAACCTTACTTATGGATGACTGTATTCTATTGAATGCTGTGAATTATTTAATATCTTTACTGTGTGATGCTTTGTGATTTGAATTGTTTTAATTCAAGCTGTGATAAATGTAATTTATTTATTTGTGATAAATTTATTTATATGTGAATCTGTGTGTAACATTCCTGAAATATTAGCCAAAATAATTCAATAATTAATTTAATTTTGAAATTAAATTATGGGGTTATTTGTGAATTAATTAGAGATTTCCAGAATAAACTTAAAATTTTAGCTTTTAAATAGAATGTTGAATTAAAATTAAGAATAAGTTTATATAAATTTAAAATGTAATTTTTTTACAAAAGCTATTTAAAGAATTTAGTTCAAATATATACATATTATATACTTAATTATTAGATTTGATAAAAAGATTTGAAACACATCCTCCTTTGAAATAAATATAGTTTGTATATTCACAAATTTAAAATGTAAAAAAAAAGGAAAAAAACAATTCTCCTATTAACATTATATACATACATACATACAAATGAATAAGGGGTGTATTCATGTGTAATGTGAATATGATATAAAAATTTAAGTTTGCAAAATCCTTCTTGTCTTGAAAAAGAAAAAAAGATCACAAATGTAGATATGCATTCACATGGGGATGGAGTAAAGAAATCAATGTATTTGAAAGCTCATGATTTCAATTTTACAAATGGCATACAACATCACTACTTTAATAAAATAATAAAATTAAAAATTTGAGAAACTTTTCAGCTTCTATATTCAAATTTGTTTAGCCTATAATCAAACATTCCGGCAAATTGAAAATCTGAGAAGCATTCAAAGCTTCTCAAGCCTGAAATAAAACCAAAATCAAAAAGCAATTCAAAGCTTCAAGATGAAAAGCCAAAAATCAAAACTTGAAGCTATGCAAAGGAAAGATCAAAATCTGAAAGCAATTCAAAATCAAACAAACACAGTCTTCAAACCAGATTCAAATTCAAAAAAAAAAAAACCTATAATCAAGTTTTCATCAACCTAGGAAAGCAAGATCAAAAACAAAATACAACCTGAAGTTGTTCATCATATCAGATCTGGGTAAAACAAGTACAGATCTGAGGCAAGAGTTAAAGCTTAGAAATCAAGTCCAGATAAATGGAAAAGATTAGAACAAAACTTGAGGAAATGATAATCAAAAGCAATTTTGAATTCAAAACTCAAGAAGCAACTCAGTAAATCAAGGCAAGTGAGTTTTTCTTTTAAAGATTTTAAATTGAGTTTGTTAAACATTAATGCAACAAGGATTAAACCATTGAATCCATCAATTGTTGCACCAAAGTAATCAAGATCTAAGGCTAATCTATTTACAGTTTTCAAGTTTCAGAAAAAAGGAAAAAAAAGAGAAGAAGCTTCTCTGTTATATAAAAATTCCAAACTGTAAGCCAAGCTTGGATCCTTGTTTGTTATTGGTAAACCAAATAAACAAATACAACAGAGATTAAACAAACATTCATATTTACAAGTTGCAGATTAAACTACAAGATCAAAATAGGAAGAGGAAATCATCCTGGCTTCATCAAAACCATTAGGAAACTCTCTGAAAAATAGGTGAGCAAATTTTGATTTTTAAACCAGTTTCTTTGATCTTTTCTGTCTGTGATGCTAATGATTGAAAGAATTTGTGTGACGTGGATATACTAGCAAGTATATATGTGTATGTTTGTATGTGTGCTCCGTTCATGTTTTATTCCCAGGTTCAAAATTTTATAGAAAAATCCCTTACCACTTAATCTAGTTCCTGATAGGATTTGATTTATAAACAAATGTTGTTTGATTTAACATAGAGTAAGGTTTAAAAATTTAATCAAGTTAAAAATAAAGCCTGAGTATCTTTGTCAAACCAAAAACATCAATGCATGTTAAATAAAGTGGAAACTCAAACATTGAAGTTTATAGATTCAGTATTTTTAATTGAAAACTCAAACAAAAACATGATTTTTAAAACTAAAATCCTAATTTTTAGTAACAGGATAAGAGTGCAGTTCTGGTTTGAACTTAAAATGAAATTTTGGGTAACTTGGGTGATCCCGACGATCTGAGAAGTCGGGGTTGCTTCTGGCTGTAGTGGAGAGATCAGGGGTTTTGGAAAAAAATGTCAGAAGGTTGATCGTGGCACAGTGGCGACGACAAGAGGTCGAGTTTGTTTTAAACCTAGTTTATGGGTTGGTCGGGAATTTGATTCTCACGGCTACTCTAGTGGATCGAGTTCCATTATATTCTCGAAGATGGAAGAGGGGATGTTGGCAAGGTCATGGACGGAGATGCTGATGCTCCAGTGTTCAGAGGCGCGGGGTTGAAGTGGTTCCAGGTTCAATGGTGGTTCCAGTTCTTTGGTTCCGGGTTTGGGTTCGAGGCTAGAATTTGATTTTTGGTCTGTAGTGATGAATTGTTGATTGTGATGGGATGCGAGTGTGATCGCCAGTGTGAGGAGACCGTCGATGGTGATCGAAGCTCTCTGCTTTGATGGTGCATGTGCACTGAGCACATTGTGATCTCTGATGGAGTTTTGGTTGGGAAGGAGGGAAATACTCGAGTTGTTCTCGAGGGTTGCTCGAATTTTTAGCGTGGGTTACTCGAAGCAAATTGGGCTAGGCTCGGGTTACCCTTTGTTATAGGTTTTCAACGAAACATGTTATGTTCCTTTTTAAATTTAAAATTGAAGTTTTAAAACAGAGTAAAGGTTTGGACAAGTTTAAATCAAAGCTTAAATCTGGAATTCAAGTTTAGGTTGAATCTCGGTTGTAAAATAATAATAATATAAAATAAAGTTTTTAGAATTTAAATTGTTTTAAACCTCAAAAAATTTAAATAGTTGGGATTTAAAAATGAAGTTTTAAATGTCAGTAAAGTTTTAAACCAAAGTTTAATCTAGAATCAAATTTAATTTGTATCCAGTTTTGAAATGAAAGAAAGTTTTGAATTTAAATTTTATTCATTTTTAATCTTAAATTTAAAATGGAATTTGAAAGTAAACTTGAAAGTGAATTTTTTTAAATACTTTGTTAATGATATCATCGATAAGAAAAATGTTTTTCTTAATGTTAATTAGGATGTAATAAATTCATTAAATTATTAAGTTAATTTTAAATGGATAATTTATTTATTTAATTATTGATTTGGATTATTAAATAAGTTATTAAAGATTTAAAGTGATTAATTAAGGTTTGAGGTTAATTAATTAAGGAATAATTAATTCGTAATTAAGGATTTTTAATTAGATATTAATTAATGATTAAGATTAATTAATCAAGTAATTAAGGATTAATTAAGTTATAGTTAACACTTAATTAATTAAACAATTAAAGGTAATTAGTTTGGGAATAATTAATCAATTAAAGGATAATTAAAGTAATTAAGGGATGATTATTGATCAAGAATAATAAATTTTGTAATTAACTTAAGGTTAATCACTAGTTGTAACTAATTAAGGGTAATTAATTTAATGGTAATTAATTAAGGGTTAATTAATTAATTAAAGATAATTAATTGAATGGTAAATTTAATAATTAAAAGTTAATTATCTAACAATTAAAGGTTGATGAATAATAATTAAAGGTTAATTAATTTATTATTAATGGTTAAATTATAAGTGATTAAAGAATAATTAATCAAAATGGTTTGTAATTAATTAATATTAATTAACTAGGATTAGTAATTCGTAAGTAATTAATTTGATTTGAATTAATCAGACAATTAATTGATCCTACTTATGGATGTTGGATTCTATTGGATGATTGTATTGTTTAATACCCCTGGTATGTGATGCTTTGTTTTGATTTGAACTGCGTAACTTATTTATCTGTGATATATTTCTGTGATCTGTGAATGAAAGATAAGCGTTATAGTTTATACTGCTTATCAAATAAATATATATATTGCTGTATTGGAATATGTACTTGTTGATGATGTTGCACTTTTATTGAGTTAAACCCTGGACCACACTTATACACACACAAATATGGGTTGCACGTGGAAATTGGTTAAGTCACAGATTTTTTGAAATAGTTTTTTTAAAAAAATTAATTTTTTTTGAATCCAAATAGAAAGCTTTTGAAAAGGGATTTTCAAAGGAAAAGTTATTTTTTGAATGACTTGATTAAGCTTTAAAGTTTAAATAATTTGATTTAAATTTAGATTCAAAATTTGAAAATTAAATTCTATTTATGATTTAAAAGGATTATACAAGTTTATATGGGTTTTAAACCATTTTAAAAGTATTGTTTTGGGACTTTGAATTTAACCCCAAAGATTTTAACTTGTATAAATGGAATTGGATTTTTCCGAAACAAAAAAATAACTATTTGTTTTTAAATAATAAAGGCTTTCATATAAGATATGAATTTCCAATTTGTGTTAAAGGAATCTTCTCAAGTTTAAAATGAAAATGGTTTTCCAAGTTATGAATAAATCTTTGGGAACGGGTTTGAAAGCTATAAGTTAAATCCTTAACTTAAAGTTAATCCTAATTAAAATGGAAATTGTTTGAAAACCTATGAACCTTTGTGAAATTGGGGGAACTTTGTGAAGTAAATCTTTTTGTTTAAAGATTTAAAATGGTAATTTGTTTAAACAATTTGAAAGAAAAGTTTTGGGTAATAAGTTGTGACTTAACTGAAATCTCAATATCCATATGTTTTAAATTATTGCGCTCATTATTCGGTTTAGCCGGGAGAGGACCTTGTGTCATACAACCCATTTCGAATAATGATACGATGATATGGATCGTATTTGAAGACCGGTGTTGAAGACCGGATATTTGCGTGAACGATAGGATAACCTATCGATTGTCTTTGCACCGAGTTGCTCCGGTATAGGGATTCCCTAAGTGATAGGAAGTCCGATCGGGATTGTAAATATCCGGATTGCAAGGGCTTCTTTTGAAGTGCCTTCGGTTCTGTTCGAACCCGAAACAGACTTGTATGGATGTGTGTCTAACATTACACTTTGAGGTATAAAGCTGATTTCTTTCAAATACATTACTTTTTGATGGCGGAGATTTATTCTCTTAGCTTTAACACCCTTCTTTGAGACGTACGAGCTCAGAGGTTATGTAGTTGAAGGTTATCAGCAATATACTCCCAATTT
This sequence comes from Allium cepa, assembly GCA_030765085.1. Taxonomy (NCBI): domain Eukaryota; kingdom Viridiplantae; phylum Streptophyta; class Magnoliopsida; order Asparagales; family Amaryllidaceae; genus Allium; species Allium cepa. The sequence continues at coordinate 214,773,736 of CM060934.1, forward strand.
GGTAATGTTGCATGCTGAATGCTACTGTGTGCTGATCATTGGTTGATCATTTGTTGATCAAAGCATGGCTTTGTGAAAAAGCATAGCTTTGTGGTCGAGACCTCATCAGGACCTCACACCCTGGAAATGGTCGAAACAGGAAAGATGCGGCAAGGTTATGAGGGTCGCTGATGCAGCGCACTATACTAGCTTGATTGCTTTAGGTCGCTCGGGTGCCTTAGGTCGCTTGCGACCTAACGACATAGATGATGCTGTGAAACAGGATGCAGTGCATGAGTTATGCCATCGGTTGCTAACGTGCTACGACCTAACGAAGTCTCGACCTACCAAGCCACGACCTAACAAGTCATGTTTTCTGATGTCGCAAGCCTTAGGTCGTTCTGAAATTAGGTCGCTAACATGATAGTTTGAGTCGTTCGAAGCTTAAATCGTCCCTGCATCCAAGGCCGCATATGTTAGGTCGCATGAAGCTGGTTATCTTCTTGGGTCGCTGCTATCTTATGTCGTGTGTGTTGTAAATGCTTTAAGTCGTGTAACGTGTTGTATATGTTGTAACTCGTCTGTGTTGTTTGTCCTTGAGTCGTAAGTCGTGACTCAGATGTTGTATGTGTTGTGGTATGTACAAATGTTGTGTTGTTGAGTCGTGATGTTAGGTTGGCTCGTGATGTTTAGGTCGGTTCTGTTAGGTCGTTAAGGCTGTGGGTGTGTGAGTTGTAAATCCTATAAATAGCGAGTGAGTTGTATCATTTGAAGTAATTTGATTTTGAATAAACTTTGTTTGAGTGCGTTGTGCCTCTTTTAAAATTGGAAGTTGAGTGTTATCTCCTTTCTCCATCTTCAGTTATTCGAGTGCGCTCGAATCAACGAATTTGAAGCCAATTCACGGAATCTCGTGCGTGAGATCAACGTAGAAGAATCGTAGATCTTTTATGTGACTCCCCACCCCGAGACCTGTATTAGTAAAGAGAATTACTAAGTAATCCTGTCTACTAATGTAGAGAATAGGGCTGGTTAAGGGCGACCATCATAGTAATACATTAGCTAAGAGCTAAGCATGTCAATCATGTCTTTATTTTTTTTCCATTACCTCATAAGTGGTAGACATGCTTAGACCCTAACTAATGCACACTATGGTGGATTCGGACCATTTCAGAAATAATGTAATATACATGCAGATAGAAAACATCAGTCACAGAATAACAAACCCAGATCAGAGTATATATATAAATACATACATCACCATACATTTCCATAATAATACATCATATATAAGTAGCATGGACTACTAAATCACATATACACCCATCCCACAAAATAATATACAATAAGACCCATAGACGACTTAAAACGACATCCAAGCCAAAATGATAAGTCTAACCAAAACTATCAAGCTGATCCAAGAAGTGAAGCAATCCAATCTGACCTACAACTCGGTCTGACCCGAGTGAAAAACACACAGGTCAGGCAAGCTAAACTTGTCAGTGGTAAGGATCTCAATAATAAGCGAAATGGTGAGAACCACTCCGTTGTTGCCAACGGAACGACAAGTTATTCATCATATCATTTATAAGAAAAGGGACATCGGGGATTCATCAATTTATTTCAAAGGAATTCAATAAGTAACATGCATATGGTTTCTCTTAAGGACATCTCTAAGTAAAGTGGATAAGAGATGAGAACCATATAATAAATTCATAAAGAAACATCAAATCATCATAAGCTATCATAAGAACTCATCAAGAGTTAAAGGAAATCATAATTGAAATCACCATATAAATTAATATGAATGTAGCCTATATCATACTCAAGGCCATATTCAAATAACACATCACAAAAAGGTGAAATCGAACATAGAAAACTTCATAGAAAATTGCACGTGCTTTTCATCTTGACTAGTACTACTATTATTTGGTACCATACATCGTGATGACTTGGGGTCATTAACATCTTAGCATCGTGATCATCTTGATTGACCATAGTCGAATATTGCGATGACACCCAAATCATAAAATCCGAGCAAAACATCATGACGATTGGAATCTAGTAATGACATCAATAACATCGTAATGATTCCAATCTTATACTCGGATTGTAGTACTAATAACATCTTGAATGTGTCACAACATCTCGAATAGTAACCCAATGGGTGTTAATGTACGTCCCATACCATACATTCGCACCTATTGGTCTACTAATCATCAGTCGATGCCACATTAGAAAACATTCATAAAAATCCAAATCAAACATACACTGCCTCGTCTCATTGGCGAGTGTAAAGCACCCAACTCATCGTGTCTCATACTTTGATGAGTTTAAAGTGACATCAAGACTTGTCTCATTTCATCGACAAGTAAAAGTCCATCTTAAACATCACAACCATCATCAATTCATCATAACAACCCCGCCTCATGTCCTTGGTAGGTAAAAATATCATAAAACAATTCCTCAAAGCCGATTCGACCGTACAAGTCCGATATTAAGCGATGAGGCGAAAAAACATGTCCCATACCACGTATTTTTGCCAACTCATTTAATTTTCATTCTCATATGTCGAAAATCATCTAACTAGGCAATAATAAATCTAGAAACATTTTATAGAGAAAACGGGATTTTTAAACAATTTTTAAATTTTTTTAAGTAAGTTTTGAAAGGAAAAAATCTATTTATCAAATAGATTATCTATATATAAAATACTTTTAAAAAAAATGAATAATTGCTTATAAATAAATAATTTTCAGAAACTTATTCAAAACCAAAATCAATTAAAACCATCGAATTCTTCAAATACCGATATTTATCGATATTTAGATTAAAATTGAATTTAAATAAAATTTAAATTCTAAAAATTTCCAAAATCAAGCTAATCCATTATCGGATAATAATACTAAACATTCATCATCATACTTATTCAAACAATATTTAAAATCATCGAAATTTGCAGTGAAACAGCTAATGAAAGCGCAAAAAGAAGCAAGAGAACAATCTACCAAACAACTTAATTTTTGGCTAACTTTGGATAGTCGTTAAGGTTATCAAAAGAACCCAGATTTTAGCTATATTTTGCTGCATTAGACGATCTCATGATGACAATAACATATCCAGAATTTGGAGCAATTCGCTACAAAATGAAAGAGTTATGATTTTTCAAACATAGCTCTTTTCAGCAAGCACAAAAAAACAAGATTTTTGGCTGTTTTGAAACAAGGATTTTCTATACAAAACGGCTCATAATTTCATGAATTTTTTAAGTAAGATTGTGCAACTAAACTTCTTCAACATACCAAAAACTTGGGGCAATTAGCTAAAAATTTAAGAAGGTATAATTTTTCTAAAGTGGTGTATTTTCGGCCAATACACAGAGGTCAGTTTTTGACCAATTCAAGCATTAATGAACCATAACAAAACAACTCAAAATTCAACAAAAATTTCCAGAAATGCAAAGTACCGTGACTAAAACAACATATCAAAAATTGATATCAGTTTGATAAAAATAGAAACAGATATGATTTTTCTAACATGACCTATTTTCAGCCATAACACAAAGATCAATTTTTAACCGACTTCAACCAATAATTTCCTACAGCATAATAACTCAAAATTAAATGAAAATCACCAGATATGCAGAGTTCCATGACTACAACAACTATTAAAAAATGGGATCAATTTGCTATAAATTGAAAAAGATATGATTTTTCTAATATGACCTATTTTCGGCCATAACACAAAGATCAATTTTTAGCCGACTTCAACCAATAATTTCCTGTAGCAAAATAACCCAAAATTCAATGAAAATTTCCAGAAATGCAGAGTTCCCTGACTACAACAACATATCAAAAACTGAGATCAATTTGCTTAAAATTGAAAAAGATATGATTTTTCGAATATGACCTATTTTCGGCCATAACACAAAGATCAATTTTTAGCCGACTTCAACCAATAATTTCCTATAGCAAAATAACCCAAAATTCAATGAAAATTTCCAGAAATATACTGCTACCCGATTACAACAACATATCAAAATCTGAGGTCAATTCACTAAAAATTGAAGAAGATATGATTTTTTCAATATAGGGTTTTTTAAGCCAGCAAAACAGAAAACAAAGTCGATAATTTGAGCAATTCCATCAACAATTGATAGCAAAATTTGATTTTTTTAGCTTTAGCTTGCTATAAGAAACTCTTACCTTGCTTACCACTTGATTTAGCAATGGTTTCAGCAGCACTAAGATGGATTTAGCTAGAAAATGGCCTTCAAGAGCCTGTAGATTGCAAAATAGGAGCATGCAGAAAGGAAATCAATCAAATTCAGATTACAGTAAATATAAATCCAAACTTTGGATGGATTAGAGGATCTAAAAGGTTGGAGATTACCTTTCTCTTCTTAGTTTAGGTGATTTCTCTTTGAACTTTTGCAGCAAATTGAGTGGGAATTTGATTTAGTTTGAGGAAACCATGGTTTTTCCTTTTGTTTTTAAGTAAGAAGGTTTTAGGAAGAAGAAATGCAAAGTACGTACAACTTTCTTTCTCTTTTTTTTCCTCACCAGAAGGATCTAGAGAATGGGCTTTGGATCCCATCCAAACCCTTTAAGCCCAAATAAAACATTAGAAAAAAAAGGAAGTTGTATATATGTTTCCACTTAATTTAACACTATATGCATATAACACTTCATTTTCAAGCCAAATAAAATGTATACACTAATTTGTTTTGAAATAAAATAGTTAATGCGACAAAATGAAATTTATTTTAACAATAAAAAGTTGTTTTAGTAATAAAACACCATTTTTAACAATATTTAGCAATTTACACAATTTTAGTGTAAAAAAGCTATTTTTAAAATATAACTTGTTCAAAAATTATTCTCTTAGTCAAATAAATTGTAATAAACCATTCTAACACTTTTAAAACAACAAACTACAATATTTCATCTTTATTTTAATAAAATACATGTTTTCTTCATATATTTCCTCTTATATTCAATAAAAGGATAATATTGGCAATAGTTTTCCAATATTAACACAATGACTTAATTAAAATACAGCACATGACTAATTTCACTTCAATACCTCAAAATAAAGTTTTTAAAACTTTATTTCCATCAATTTGGATTTATTTAAACAATTAAATGTTGAAATACATCACTTGGCAAATTTATTAACTCAAATTTACCTAAATTCCAATATTTTCCATTCTGACTCAATAAATAACTAACATCATTTATTTTCAACCTAATTTTACAAATAAGATATTCTATGCTTATTTTCATTCATTTATATTTATTCCAACCATCAATAAGTTAAAATAACATCTTATGAGATAAATTAGCTCACATAAATTCAAAACCTAAGTATTATTCATCAAAACATTGTTTATATAAAATAAACAATATTAACTCACATTTCATTCCTCCAATTCATTTATAATCACAATATTAAATTATTATTTGCATTATAATTTAATATTAATGGTAATCTCCAAAATCCGGGTTGTTACAGACTCCCCTCCTTAACAAAATTGCGTCCTCGCAATTTCTAGAGGAAAAGGCTGTAAACAACACTAAAGATGCAATCATCGAAGGATAAAGACAAGCTCGATTTCCAAATCATTCATACTCTCAATATAGAATGGTAGAAAGAAACAAGGAAAAACTCACTTGGTTAATTCAATGGCCTATCATAAGCTAATATAGTGATTAGCAAACCATCGAATTTTCCAAGCAACTCGAAAGAATTTCGAAGATCTCCCGTCATGAATCAAAACTCAATAAGATGCTCAACAAATAATCAATCGCAAATGATTGATTGCTCAAAACTCTATGAATAGTGTCGGGATCAAACTCACTCAAACCCGAACTCTAAACAATAAAGAAGATCATCAATAAGATTTTCCGCATAATCGTACGGAAAGAACATCCTCATAACAAGATAAACACAATATACAAGATTGATAAATCACAAGATGGCTTCTCACAAGGCCACCCACTCGAACGACCGTGAAAAATGCACGTCGTTAATAATAGCTCAAAGATAGAATATACTCAAGAAACAAGGATATAGGCTCGAATTAACTTTTAATCCAAGATATTTAGAATTTTTAAATCTCAGCATTTTTAAATTTTAAATCTCAATTTCCAACATTTGAAAATTTTCAAACTCTTTACTATACTACTTAGTAAGTAATTTAAAACTCAAATTAAAAGTCCAAATATCTTCTCTTACTTCAAAATTAATTTCCAAAGAAATTTGTAAATCCATAATAATATTCTTCAAAATAAATTGAGGGTTTAAATTCTCTTTACTCTTTCTGTTAAACCACTTAAATAGTTTAAAAGAAACTATATTCAAATTCTCTTATAACTCTTCTCTTAAACATCCAATGTATATAATATAGATTCTAAAATCTCAAAATAGACTTCCAATAAAGCACGATTAAAAAAAATATAATCTCATTTATATTCTCATCTTTATAATTTAAAAATAAATAAATGGCATTGCCTCGCCATTGAGTCTCTAATAAATAAATATATCTATTGGCTGCAGTGCTGATCGAACGATCAAAAGTGCCTCGCCACTCCATTACTCGTCTCTAAAATCAATGGCTGCAATTACCATTCAAAAATAAATTTAATATTTAATCTCAGATATTATTTTCAAAATCTCATTTTTTTTAAATCACAAACCATCGTGTCTGATTGCCTCATCATAGCATTTAGGAGATTCCTATCGATAACGTTGATCAGGCGTATCGACAAGAACTCTTAACTACTCGATGGACAACCCAACACTCTCAAATTATTTCTATAAAGGTAATATTACTCTTATAAAATATACTCTCAAAATATTCTTTGATTTTTTTTAATATATCTCAAAGCTCAAATTTCTCTTTAAAACTCATATTTATATAGCTTCAATACTCAAACCAAAGAACATTAAGAGAATGCATCGAGATATTCCTAGAATACTCGATTCTCAAAATCAACAGAAGGAAATGGAGTGTTCGTCAACTCCTACAACATGATAAGCCGCTCACAGAAATTATCAAGACACAAGATAAGCAAGATATTTTCTCGAAGGAGAAGAAGCACACAAACAACAAATCATTACTTCAAACAAAGTAATGCTACAGAGGATAACACCGATTGAGTATCCGAAAAGGATAACTCAAAGAAACTGAATAATAAACTCAATCAAGTTCGAACAATCAAGAAACTCACCCATTCCTTAGTGGAAGTCCTCGTGGAAGGATAGCCGAAGGCTAACAACTAATAATAAGGTTAATTTAAAACTCAATTGGCCGATTGGATATCAAACCCAAACAGACTCATCAAAACTCAACAAGGTCACCTTGATTGGAATTCGAGATATGTCATCAACATCTTGATACTCAAGAGTGAATTCAGAAGCTTTGGAATTGTCATTAACATTCCAAAGTGACAGATATAATGAACCAATCAAAATAGGAAATCTAAATATACAATAGGATCTATAAAACAAAGGATTGGACTTAATATCAAATAAGTCAATCCATCTCAAATCAAATGCATCTCAAGATTGTGAGTAACAAACAAATACTCACAAAAGCAACATCAAAAATAAAAATCTCAGAATGCTCACAACAAGCCAATCGTTGTGGATCCCTTCAATAGGATTCACAACTCTCAAAGGAATGCAACAAGAATGCTCAAAGTAATCAATCAGCTCCATCGATACGAACTCACTCGTATCGACAAAAATGAGAATAGAATAATCCTAAATAACGTTATTTATAAGATAAGATGACATCAAACTCTATTATGGAATGCTACGGAATATAATTAACATTCCTAGACATATTCCTTTCTATCTACCCCAAAAGAATTAAAAAGGGACACAAATCAAAACAAGGATAGGGGCAAGGCAAGGTCATGGTGAAACCGATCATGATTAAGGGATGATGTATATGGATGTATTATATCTGATGTATGGTATCTCGTATGTTGTTCTGTATATATTACATTATATTCTGAAACCTTGCTTTGATACCAAGCTGTGAGGCCCCACCCCGATACCTGCATTAGTAAAGAGAATTACTAAGTAATCCTGTCTACTAATGTAGAGAATAAGGCTGGTTAAGGGAGACCATCATAGTAATACATTAGCTAAGAGCTAAGCATGTCAATCATGTCTTGATTTTTTTTCCATTACCTCATAAGTGGTAGACATGCTTAGTCCCTAACTAATGCACACTATGGTGGATTCAGACCATTTCAGAAATAATGTAATATACATGTAGATAGAAAACATCAGTTATAGAACAACAAACCCAGATCAGAGTATATATATATAAATACATACATCACCATACATCTCCATAATAATACATCATATATAAGTAGCATGGACTACTAAATCACATATACACCCATCCCACAAAATAATATACAATAAGACCCATAAAAGTAGATGACTCACAACGACATCCAAGCCAAAATGATAAGTCCAACCAAAACTATCAAAGTGATCTAAGAAGTGAAGCAATCCAATCTGACATGCAACTCGGTCTGACCCGAGTGAAAAACACATGGGTCAGGCAATCTAAACTTATCAGTAGTAAGGATCTCAATAATAAGCGGAATGGTGAGAATCACTCCATTGTTGCCAACGGAACGACAAGTTATTCATCATATCATTTATAAGAAAGGGGACATCGGGGATTCATTAATTTATTTCAAAGGAATTCAGTAAGTAACATGCATATGGTTTCTCTTAAGGACATCTCTAAGTAAAGTGGATAAGAGATGAGAACCATATAATAAATTCATAAAGAAACATCAAATCATCATAATCTATCAAAAGAACTCATTAAGAGTTAAAGGACATCATAATTGAAATCACCATATAAATTAATATGAATGTAGTCTATATCATACTCAAGGCCATATTCAAATAACACATCACAAAAAGGTGAAATCGAACATAGAAAACTTCATAGAAAATTGCACGTGCTTTTCATCTTGACTAGTACTACTATTATTTGGTACCATACATCGTGATGACTTGGGGGCATTAGCATCTTAGCATCATGATCATCTTGATTGACTATAGTCGAATATTGCGATGAAACACAAATCATAAAATCCGAGCAAAACATCATGACGATTGGAATCTAGTAATGACATCAATAATATCGTAATGATTCCAATCTTATACTCGATTTGTAGTACTAATAACATCTTGAATGTGTCACAACATCTCGAATAGGAACCCAATGGGTGTTAATGTACGTCCCATACCATACATTCGCACCTATTGGTCTACTAATCATCAGTCGATGCCACATTAGAAAACATTCATAAAAATCCAAATCAAACATACACTGCCTCGTCTCATTGGTGAATGTAAAGCACCCAACTCATCGTGTCTCATACTTTGATGAGTTTAAAGTGACATCAAGACTTGTCTCATTTCATCGACAAGTAAAAGTCCATCTTAAACATCACAACCATCATCAATTCATCATAACAACCCCGCCTCATGTCCTTGGCAGGTAAAAATATCATAAAACTGTTCCTCAAAGCCGATTCGACAGTACAAGTCCGATATTAAGCGATGAGGCGAAAACACATGTCGCATACCACGTATTTTTGCCAAATCGTTTAATTTTCATTCTCATATGTCGAAATCATCTAACTAGGCTATAATAAATCTAGAAACATTTAATAGAGAAAACGGGATTTTTAAACACATTTTAGAAATTTTAAGTAAGTTTTAAAAGGAAAAATCTATTTATCAAATAGATTATCTATATATAAAATACTTTTTTAAAAAAATGAATAATTTCTTAAAACCCTTTAAAATGTTTTAAAAACATTTATTTAATTAACCATAATTTATAAATAATTTTCAGAAACTTATTCAAAACCAAAATCAATTAAAACCATTGAATTCTTCAAATACCGATATTTATCGATATTTAGATTAAAATTGAACTTAAATAAAATTTAAACTCTAAAAATTTCCAAAATCAAGCTAATCCATTACCGGATAATAATACTAAACATTCATCATCATACTTATTCAAACAATATTTAAAATCATCGAAATTTACAGTGAAACAGCTAACGAAAGCGCAAAAAGAAGCAAGAGAACAATCTACCAAACAACTTAATTTTTGGCTAACTTTGGATAGTCGTTTGGGTTATCAAAACAACCCATATTTTAGCGATATTTTTCTGCATTATACAACCTCATTATGACAATAACATATCCAAAATTTGGAGCAATTCGCTGCAAAATGAAAGAGTTATGATTTTTCAAACATAGCTCTTTTCAGCAAGCACAAAAAACAAGATTTTTGGCTGTTTTGAAATAAGGATTTTCTATATCAAAACAGCTCATAATTTTAGAAAATTTTCAGAAACATTGTACAACTAAACTTCTACAACATATCAAAAACTTGGGGCAATTAGCTAAAAATTGAAGAAGGTGTAACTTTTTTAAAGTGGTGTATTTTCGGCCAATACATAGAGGTCAGTTTTTGACCAATTTCAAGCATTAATGAACCATAACAAAACAATTCAAAACTCAACAAATTTTTTTGAAATGCAAATTTCCCTTACTACAACAACATATCAAAAATTGAGATTAGTTTGCCAAAATTTGAAACAGATATGATTTTCTAATATGACCTATTTTCGGCCATAACACAAAGATCAATTTTTGGCCGACTTCAACCAATAGTTTCCTACAGAAAAATAACTCAGAATTAAATGAAAATTCCCAAACATACATAGTTCCCTGACTACAACAACATGTCAAAAACCAAGATCAATTTGCTAAAATTTGGAAAAGATATAATTTTTCTAATATGACCTATTTTCGGCCATAACTCAAAGATCAATTTTTAGCCGATTTCAACTAATAATTTCCTCTAGCAAAATAACCCAAAATTCAATGAAAATTTCCATAAGTTTAGATTTCCCTGACTACTACAACATATCAGAAACTGAGATCAATTTGCTAAAATTTGAAAAAGATATGATTTTTCTAATATGACCTATTTTCGGCCATAACACAAAGATCAATTTTTAGCCAACTTCAACCAATAATTTCCTATAGCAAAATAACCCATAATTCATTGAAATTTTTTAGAAATATACTGATACCCTATTACAATAATATATCAAAATTTGAGATCAATTCGCTTAAAAGTGAAGAAGATATGATTTTTTTCAATATAGGGTTTTTTCAGCCAGCAAAACAGAAAACAAAGTCGATAATTTGAGCAATTCCATCAACAATTGATAATAAAATTTGATTTTTTTAGCTTTAGCTTGCTGTAAGAAACTCTTACCTTGCTTACCACTTGATTTAGCAATGGTTTCAGCAGCACTAAGATGGATTTATTTAGAAAATGGCCTTCAAGAGCCTGTAGATTGCAAAATAGGAGCATGCAGAAAGGAAATCAATCAAATTCAGATTACAGTAAATATAAATCCAAACTTTGGATGGATTAGCGGATCTAAAAGGTTGGAGATTACCTTTCTCTTCTTATTTTAGGTGATTTCTCTTTGAATTTTTGCAGCAAATTGAGTGGGAATTTGATTTAGTTTGAGGAGACCATGGTTTTTCCTTTTGTTTTTACGGTAAGAAGGTTTTAGAGAGAAGAAATGCAAAGTACGTACAACTTTCTTTCTCTTTTTATTCCTCACCAGAAGGATCTACAGAATGGGCTTTGGATCCCATCCAAACCCTTTAAGCCCAAATAAAACATTAGAAAAAAAAAAGGAAGTTGTATATATGTTTCCACTTAATTTAACACTATATGCATATAACACTTCATTTTCAAGCCAAATAAAATGCATACACTAATTAGTTTTGAAATAAAATAGTTAATGTGACAAAATGAAATTTATTTTAACAATAAAAATTTGTTTTAGCAATAAAACACCATTTTTAACTATATTTAGCAATTTACACAATTTTAGTGTAAAAACGCTATTTTTAAAATATAACTTGTTCAAAAATTATTCTCTTAGTCAAATAAATTGTAATAAACCATTCTAACACTTTTAAAACAACAAACTACAATATTTCATCTTTTATTTTAATAAAATACATGTTTTCTTCATATTTTTCCTCTTATATTCAGTAAAAGGATAATATTGGCAATAGTTTACCAATATTAACACAATGACGTAATTAAAATACAGTACATGACTAATTTCACTTCAATACCTCAAAATAAAGTTTTTAGAACTTTATTTCCATCAATTTGGATTTATTTCAATAATTAAATGTTGAAATACATCACTTGGTAAATTTATTAACTCAAATTTACCTAAATTCCAACATTTTCCTTTCTGACTCAATAAATAACTAACATCATTTATTTTCAACCCAATTTTACAAATAAGATATTCTATGCTTATTTTCATTCTTTTATATTTATTCCAACCATCAATATGTTAAAATAACATCTTATGAGATAAATTAGCTCATATAAATTCAAAACCCAAGTTTTATTCATCAAAACATTGTTTATATAAAATAAACAATATTAACTCACATTTCATTCCTCCAATTCATTTATAATCACAATATTAAATTATTTTTTTCATTATAATTTAATATTAATGGTAATCTCCAAAATCCGGGTTGTTACATTTTAACACGGTATCGTGCACGATCAACGTGTTGGAGATAGCTAGAATCCGGTATCTTTTGAGATCAATGGATTTGGGCATTTGGGTATTTTCAATCCATCGATTCTACTTTTCATCGTCACATCCATTTTTTGTAATATCCGCTCCGTCATTTTGTTATCAGAGCTAGACTTAGTCAATCATAGCTAAACCGAACCTGTGTGGAGCCGAGAAGAAAGTGTTGGAGTTTGAGTTTAAGCCGAGTTTGATCAAGGCCGAGAGTAAAGTTAATTCAAGCCAAGTTAAAGCCGAGAGCTAGAAGTTAAAGTTGTGCATCAATTTTGTAGTTGAATCCGAGCTCGTTAGAGAGATCATGCCTCCGAGACGTGTTAATCGATTTCAAAATGTTGAAGATGTGTATAGAAGACAAGAAGCCGAGGCAATGGAACAACGTATCAATGAGAAGTTCAATGAAGGTGTTGAGAGGTTGGAGAAATTGATGATCGATATGAATCAAAGTCAAAGGAGAAGGTCACCAGTCTCGAACCATGGAGGAAACAGAGTTTCGCCATCGGTTTCGGAAGCGAGGAGGGTGTCACCACAATCTTATCGAGACAGAAGAGAATCATCAGTTTCAATGATGCGAGATCACCATGGGTACAGGAATGAAGAGAGAAGAATTGCACGTGAGTATGAATATGAACCGTATTGTGATGTTGAAAGACAGAGTAGAAGGGATATGCATGGTCATAGGGACATGTATGGTCGTAGAGATGTGGATGGTTGAGATCGTTATCGAAGTATATCTGATTATGATGAAGAGGGTGATAGAGCTAGTATTCACTATCGAGATCGAGGCCAAATGCGAAATCAATATCTAGATTCAGAAAATGATCGTAAATGGGAATCAGGTATGAGGATGGAAATTCCAGAATTCAAAGGTGGTATGCAAACAGAAGAATTTCTTGATTGGTTGTCAAATGTTGAAGAAATTTTGGACTTCAAGGAAGTGCTTGAGAATCGCAGAGTCAAATTAGTTGCTACAAGACTAAGGGGAAGAGCTATGGCTTGGTGGAAGCAAAATAAACTCACATGCAAGAGAATGGGAAAATCAAAAGTTGTCACTTGGGAGAAGATGAGAAAGTTGATGAAGGCTACTTTCTTGCCTTTTAATTATCAGTCTCTGATGTATCAACGATTGCAGAATTTGAGACAAGGGACGAGGACAATGAATGACTATGCAGATGAATTCTATTCATTGGTTGCGAGAAATGATATTATGGAGACCAAGGAACAACTAACTGCTAGATATGTTGGAGGGTTACGAATGCAAATTCAAGACATGGTTAATATATTCAATCCAATGTCGGTTGCTGAAGCACATCAGAAAGCTCTAGCTTGGGAGAAACAAGGGAGACGAGGGGGTGGTTTGTTTACAAATTCCAACAATCAGAATAAGGGTGCTAGTAGCAGTGCTAATGTTTCCAAGACAGTTAATAAGCCAGTTAACAATGAAGCCGCTAAAACAAAGGTTAACAATAGTATCAAGTGCTATAGATGTCAGGAGTTTGGCCATAAAAGTAATGAATGTACGAAGTCAAAGAAGAGAGCATTAGTTGCAGAAGGATGTGAGTGTGAGGATGTGGAAGCTGAAGTTGACTATTCTCAACCATTAAAGTTTGATGAGGATGAAGAAGTTATGTCAGGAGATGAAGGGTGTAGTTTGTTGATGAGGAGGTCTTGTTTAGTGCCAAAGCAATAGAATGATTCTAGTTGGCTGCGAAGTAATATCTTTCGGTCTACATGTACTATTTTGGGGAAGGTTTGTGGATTTGTTATTGATGCGGGGAGCTATGATAACATTATTTATGAGCAAGCCGTTATGAAGTTGGGGTTGAAGACTGAAAAACACACTAGACCTTATAAACTGGCCTGGCTAAAGAAAGGTGGAGAAGTGACAGTGGGAAGATGAGCATTTGTTACATTTTCTATTGGGAAGAAGTACAAAGATGATATATGGTGTGATGTGGTTGATATGGATGTGTGTCATTTATTATTGGGAAGACCATGGCAATATGATAGAGTTGTACAACATGATGGTCGCACTAACAGTTACAGTTTCAAGTTTGAAGGAACTCAAATCACATTAGTCCCTAAGAAGCGTGAACAAAGTGAAAGCAAGTCAGAGAAGGTGGAATCAACGAGTCTATTATCTGCGAAAGAATTTGTTGAAGAGGTGAAGATAGTGCTGAATTATTTATGTTGATTGGGTATGAGACCAGTGAAGATGTTGAAATCCCTATGGAGGTTAGACCGGTGTTGAATGAATTTAAAGATGTCTTTCCTACGGAATTGCCCGAGGAATTACCGCCACTCAGGGACATACAACATTAAATTGATCTAGTGTCAGGTGCTGTTTTACCGCATAGGCCGCATTATCGTATGAGTCCAAAAGAGCATGAAGAGTTGAGAAGACAAGTTGAGGAGTTGCTTACGCAAGGGCGTGTTCGGGAGAGTCTCAGTCCTTGTGCTGTACCAGCTTTGTTAGTACCGAAGAAAGATGGATCATGGAGAATGTGTACAGACAGCAGGGCGCTCAATCAGATAACTGTCAGATACAGATTTCCTATGCCAAGACTTGATGATTTATTGGATCAACTCAGTGGGTCTGTAATCTTTTCGAAGGTCGATCTTAAAAGTGGTTATCATCAGATTCGTATAAGACCAGGTGACGAATGGAAGACAACATTCAAGACTCGGGAACGATTATATGAATGGCTGGTTATGCCATTTGGTCTATCAAATGCACCAAGTACATTTATGAGGATGATGAATCAAATTTTCAGACCTTACATCGGGAAGTTTGTTGTAGTTTACTTTGATGATATTTTGATTTATAGTGCGAGCACAGAGGAGCATATTCAACATTTGCGGAAGGTGTTAATTATTCTTCGTCAAGAACAATTCTATGCAGCGACGAAGAAATGCGTGTTCATGACGCCAAGTGTTTTATTTTTGGGATATGTCGTGTCCAAGGAGGGAATATAGGTAGACTAGAGTAAAGTAGCCGCAATCCGAAGTTGGCCACAACCCAAAATTATAACGGAAGTCAGAAGTTTTCATGGGTTAGCATCATTCTATCGAAGATTTATACCGCACTTTAGTAGTGTGATGGCGCTTGTTACTGATTGTATGAAGGGAAAACAATTTTTATGGACGAAGGAAGCAGGATCTGCTTTTGAACGGATCAAAGAACTTTTAACCTCAACTACAATTCTAGTATTGCCAGATTTCCAGTTGTTATTTGAGTTACATACAGATGCATCTAAAGTTAGAATTGGAGGAGTATTGAGTCAGAGGGGATGTCCAATTGCATATTTCAGTGAGAAGATTTCTGGAGCAAAGATGAGATACAATACTTATGATGTGGAGTTTTATGCTATTGTGCAGGCTGTGAAGCATTGGAGACATTATTTGTTCCATAAAGAATTTGTTTTATATACGGACCATGAAGCGTTGAAACATTTGCAAGGGCAGGATAAAATTGCAGCTAGGCATGCATCGTGGATAGCTTATTTACAGCAATTTACATTCGTCATAAAGCACAAATCTGGAGTCACTAATCGCGTTGCCGATGTATTGAGTCGGAGGAATAATTTGCTAACAGCTATGTGAGTAGAGGTGGTGAGTTTTGACGTACTTCCAGATTTGCTGACTTCAGATTCTTATTTTTCCAGGATTCTAAACAAAGTCAGGCAGGGAAGCATGGACGACTATATGCTGGTTGATGGTTTTTTGTTCAAGGGAGATCAATTGTGTGCTCCAAATTGCAGTTTGCGAATGAAGATTATCAAAGAATTGCATGAGGAAGGACACGTGGGCCGTGATCATACTATGAAATTGATTACAAAATCTTATTTTTGGCCGTCAATGAGAAAGGAGGTTGGAAAATTTGTTCAGAGATGCCATATCTGTCGAGTTTCGAAGGAAACCGGCACAAATGCAGGATTATATATGCCGTTGCCTATACCTACAAAACCATGGGTGGATGTTAATATGGACTTTGTGTTGGGATTGCCGAGAATGCAACGTGGCAATGATTCTATCTATGTGGTGGTTGACCGATTTTCAAAAATGGTACATTTTATTGCCTGTAAGAAACTGCAGATGCCGTTAACGTCGCTCAGTTATACTTCAGAGAGATCTATCGACTTCATGGATTGCATGAATCTATTGCTTCGGATAGAGATACTCATTTTCTGAGCCATTTTTGGATGGGTCTATGGAAAATGGTTAGGACTAAGTTGAAATTTAGTAGTGCTTATCATCCACAGACGGATGGACAGACTGAAGTTGTGAACAGATCCATAGGTAATCTATTGCGATGCCTCGTGGATGACAATTTGAAAAGTTGGGATTCGAAGTTATGTCAAGTTGAGTTTGCACACAACCATGCAGTTAATCATAGCACTAGGTTCAGTCCATTCTAGGTTGTTTATTCATCAATTCCTAAAGGACCGTTAGATTTAGCAATAGTGCTACCGCAGAGAGGGGTGATTAAACGAGCTAGTGATTTTGTGAATGAGTTGCAAGAATGCCACAAAGTTGTACAGGAACGATTGCTTAAGGCAAATGAGAAATATAAGCAATCAACAGATATTAAACGACGAAGTGTTGAATTCAAAGAAGGAGATTTTGTGTATGCAGTGTTGACTAAGGATCGATTTCCTGTTGGTAATTACAACAAACTAGCTGCTAGAAAAATTGGTCCTTTGGAAATCGTAAAGAAAATTAATGAGAATGCTTATCAGTTGAGATTGCCGGATCATATCCATACTGCAGACGTTTTCAACGTCAAACATTTGATTCCGTATCATGAACATCAGCTTGTCGAAGAGGAGGAAAGTGTGAATTCGGGGTCGAAATCTTTTCAACCAGGGGAGGATGATGCAGCGCACCATGCTATCTTGATTGCTTTAGGTCGCTCGGGTGCCTTAGGTCTCTTGCGACCTAATGACATATATGATGCAGTGAAACAGGATGCGGTGCATGAGTTATGCCATAGGTCGCTAACGTGCTACGACCTACCAAACCACGACCTAACAAGTCATGTTATCTGATGCCGCAAGCCTTAGGTCGTTCTAAAGTTAGGTCACTAACATGATAGTTTGAGTCGTTCGAAGCTTAAATCATCCCTGCATCCAAGGCCGCATATGTTAGGTCGCATGAAGCTGGTTATCTTCTTGGGTCGCTGCTATCTTTTGTCGTGTGTGTTGTAAATGCGTTAAGTCGTGTAACGTGTTGTATATGCTGTAACTCGTCTGTGTTGTTTGTCTTGAGTCGTAAGTCGTGACTCGGATGTTGTATGTGTTGTGGTCTGTACAAATGTTGTGTTGTTGAGTCGTGATGTTAGGTCGGCTCGTGATGTTTAGGTCGGTTCTATTAGGTCGTTAACGATCTGTGTTAGGTCGTTAAGGCTGTGGGTGTGTGAGTTGTAAATCCTATAAATAGCGGGTGAGTCGTATCATTTGAAGTAAGTTGATTTTGAATAAACTTTGTTTGAGTGCTTTGTGCCTCTTTTAAAATTGGAAGTTGAGTGTTATCTCCTATCTCCATCTTCGGTTATTCGAGTGCGCTCGAATCAACGAATTTGAAGCCGATTCATGGAATCTCGTGCGCGAGATCAACGTAGAAGAATCGTAGATCTTTTAACACGGTATTGTGCACGATCAACGTGTTGGAGATAGCTAGAATCCGATATCTCTTGAGATCAACGGATTTGGGCATTTGGGTATTTTCAATCCATCGATTCTACTTTTCATCGTCACATCCATTTTTTGTAATATCCGATGCGTCAGTCGCTCCCTTTAGGTTATGTCATTTCCTTCTGGAAAAGGGTGGTGTCAGGTATGGAGCCCTGATACTTAACCTATGTGGTTGCTCCAGTCTCATTACGTGTGGTTGTTGCTTTGATCGAGGCCTCGGATAAAGGTCCCAAAGGACCGGGGGATGACATAGTCGTGTAGTAGTTACCTAGTAAGAGGTAACCCGGCCTTGTGTTGGCAGAGAGCGGGTTATGCTCTCGGGACGTCCCACCAGAGGCGTACCCATTGACAGTAGGAAGTTCCTTAGCCTGACCATTTGATGGAAATCCAACCTTCCAATACGAACCTTTACGATTGCAGTTGTATTACCTGCCACCTCACGTGGTAGCTACAGTAGGCAAAGTATCATGGCACCTATGCTGGCCAGGATTTATATTATACTTTCAGAACGTTTTCCACTATGCACTAGTAATAATATCAAAATGATGTTTGCGCACTAAGCATTTTTGACTATCATAAGGAGAAATCTCCCCCATGTGTGCGTTTGCATTGTGTGTGTGCCGGGAGGCCTTATGGTAGTTTCATTTTCCAAAAAGTATTACGGAATTCATTTTACTTTTTTTTCAAACCAACCGTTTTCGTTTACTCATACCAGTCCTATGACAGACCTGGAATTTATTGTTCCCTTCCTAAACTCTGGGTGCCCACTATTTTCCACAAGGGCAGACTAGAGTTGGGTTTTTCAGATAGTCAGGTTATTAGTAGATTTCTGGAGTTGATTCAGTTTTTGGATCACGACTACACTTGCTTATCTTTGTGCAATACTTGATGGTGGTACTCGCTTGGGGATTGAGCTTTGGTGATGGAGTTGCTATTGCTATTTGGAGTTCTTTTTCTGAAGACTATATCCTCTATTGGAGATATTGTTCCACTGCTGTTGTCTTTTCTTTCCGCTGCTATTATCTTGTATCATATCTCTGATGTATATTGATATTCATTGTATCATCATTGTATCTGAATATTGTACCAAATGTTGTATATCAAATGTATTATTCATTTCTTCCGTTGTGTTGTTTTACTTAATTGTGTTATAAGCTCCGGCGAACCAGATTCGACGTTTGGATCTGCGGCATTTGAATACATGTGACATATTCGGTGCCGATTTTCGAAGGCCGAGTCAGGACCGCTATATTGTGTATGGAAGATAAGCGTTGTAGAAATATACCGCTTATTTATAATTGCTGTGCTTGAATCTGTGATAATGTTGCACTATTGTGTAAAACCCCTGGACTAAACTATACACACACAAATATGGGTTTCACGAGGAAACTGGTTAAGTCACAGTTATTTTGAAATGATTTTAAAAGTTGAATTTTTTAATCCTAGTTTATTTTGGAAAATGGAATTGGAATGAATTTGAAAAGATTTTTTGGAAAAAGGAATTTTGAAGATAAAAGTTATTTTTGATAACTTAATTAAGGTTTGAAAATTCAAATAATTTGATTTGAATTTAAATTCCAGACTTGAAATGGAATTCTATGTTTTGAAATTATGGTTTAAAAAGATTATATAATTTATTAATGTGTTTACATGGATTTTAAACCATTTTGAAAGTGTTTTGGGAATTTGACTTTAACCTAAATTTTATACTTGAAGAGCTTTAACTCGTGCAAATGTAATCGGATTTTTCCGAAATGAGAACTATTTGTTTTTAAATAATTATAGCTTTCATTTGAAAGAAAGGATTTCCAATTTGTATTGAAAAGATTTCAAGTTTGAAATGAAAATGGTTTTCCAAGTTATGAATGAATCTTTGGAAATGGTTTTGAAAGCTACGAATTAAAACTTGATTTAAAAATTGGATGAGTTAATCCAATTTGAAAGGGAAATTGTTTTGAAAGAATATGAATGAATCCTTGTTAAAGATTGATATACTTTGTTTTTAAATTGAAAAGGGATCTTAAAAGTGTATCCTTTCTATAAAAGTTTTGAAATGGAAATTGGTTTGAAATCTGTGAATGAATCTTTGTGAAAGATTGGTGAACTTTGTGAAATGAATCTTCTTGTTTAAAAGATTGGAAATGGTAATTTGTTTAAACCATTTGAAAGAAAAGTATTGGGTAATAAGTTGTGAATTAATTGAAATCCCAATATCCATATGGTTTTTAAATATGCGCTCGTTATTCGGTTTAGCCAGGAGAGGACTTTGTGTCATATAACCCATTTTGAATAATGATACGACGTTTATGGATAGCATTTGAAGACGGTGGTGAAGACCAGATATTTTCGAAAATGAAAGGATTACCGTCGAATGTCTCTGCATCGACTGATCCCCAGTATGAAGATTTTTATCACCCTTTGTGATGGGAAGTCCGAACGTGATTAGAAATTATCCGCATTTGCAAGGGCTTCTTTGGAAGTGCCTCCGGTTCCGTTCAAACCCGGGACAAACTTGTATGAATGTGTGTCTGACGTTGCACTTTGAGATGTAAAGCTGGTTTCTATCAAATACATTTCTGTTTGGTGGCGGAGAATTCAATCTCTTAGCTTTAACACCCTTCTCTGAGACGTATGACCTCAAAGGTTATGTAGTTGATGGTTACTAGTGCTACATTTCCAATTTGGTAATGTGGCATGCGAAGTGCTTCTGATCATTTTTTGATCGATGCAAGGCTTTGTGAAAAAGCGAACTTTGTGGACGAGACTTCGTCGAGCCTCACAACCCGGAATTGGTCGAAACATGAATGCTGCGGCAAGGTTTTTAGGGGTCGCGCCCCTAGGGTATGTCCGTTGAGGTAGTATCATGTTATGGAGCGCAGATATTTAACCTATGTGGTTACTGCAATATCATTACTGTGTGGTTGTTGCTTTGTTGGTTGAGAACTCTTGGATAAAGGTTGGCAACGACCGGGGATGGCATACTTGTGTGGTAGTTACCTATGTCATCGCTTGATTAAAGCGTGAGGTAACGTCGGCCTTGTTTGGCAGAGATCCGGTTAGGTACTCGGGGGCGTCCTTCCAGAGGCGCACCCATTTCGGTAAGGAAGTTCCTTAGCCTGACCATTTGTTGGAAATCCAAAGAAACAATACACGCCCTGTACGGTTTTAGTTGTATAATCTGCCGTGGAATGTGGTGGTAACTTGCTATTGAACATGGTAGTTATAGTAGGCATACAATAATGGTTGTACGCTGGCTAAGATTAATATTATACTTTCGAAAGGTTTTACACTATGCACTAATAATAATATCCAAATGATTTTGCGTAGTAAGCATGTTTGACTATCATAAGGAGAAATCTCCTCCAAGTGTGCGATTGCATTGTCCGTGTGGCCGGAGGCCCTATGGTAGTTTCATTTTCCAAAAAGCATTGCAAATTTCCCTTTAAATTGTCTTTCAAACCAAAGGTTTTTGTTTGCTCATACCAGTCCCACGACTGACCTGGAGTTTATTGTTCCTTTCCTAAACTCTGGGTGCCCGCAATTTTCCATACGGGCAGTCTAGAGTTGGGTTTTTCAGATAGTCAGGTTCAGTAAATTATCTGGAGCTGGTTCAGTCTTTGGACGAGACTGCACTTGCTTAGCTTGGTTAAACTTGATTGGAAGTTCGAGTTATGTCTGGATTGGAGCATTTGAAGTTGGAGTTGCAGTTGTTGTATTGGAGTTCTTTTCTGAAGACTATTCTTTCTATTGAAGATATTCTTCCAGTTGTATCATGTATCTCTGACGTATATTGATATTCATTGTATCATTGTTGTATCAAATGTTGTATATGATATTCATTTCTTTTTCTTCTGCTGTGTTGTTATACTTAATTGTGTTATAAGCTCCGGCGAGCCGGATATGAACGGTCGAATCTGCGGCATTCGAGTACGATGTGAAGTATGGATGTCGATTTTCGAACACGAAAATCCGGATCGTCACACTCACCTTTATAGCTAGAGGTGACGAGAATAAGATGAGTTACGAATTTGAGCACGAATTTCAAAGCAAAGAGAGATTGGCACGAATTCGACGGTCAAAGCTGATAAATGGAAGTCGATGAGAACCAATCAGAATCATTTAGGTAGAGACATAATATATTTCATTATATTTTTATGAAATCAATATTAAATCTAAGACAAATATATATATATATATATATATATATATAATTAATTAAAATCACCCATATCATAAAGTCAAACACAACTTATGAACAAAGACTTAAATATAAACACCAGCTTGCACATTCTGTATATAACTTATCTGAATATAATACTAATTTATATTACTATAATATCTTCAATTTGTATAAATAAAATAATACTAATAAAACTGATATGTTTATATAAACAAAAGTTGCATATATCACTTTATAAAACCAATATAATACTAACATAACTATTGCCTTTATACTACATGCATATCCATATAACACGTGCCTTCTTCTAGTATATGATTTCAAATTATTATAAACAGTATATATATGTACACTTGTATAATAGAAACACAACTAGCTTGATAGAAACGAACGTATTCGACAACAACACAAAATATATCTATAAAACATTTATAAGACTTTTTATATGTATATGTATATTAAAATATATATATAAAAAAAAAATTACCGAAATACATATGATACTCTACCTGCATATATACATCGATACAAATCAAAGAATATGTACATGCATATATTTGAATTTGTATATACTTTTTAAAACTAATATATATAAACACACATACAAAACTTTAATTAACATTTGATATATAAAAGAAAACAAAGAATGACATATATTTTGAAAATAAAACTATTGTTTCATACGTTTATATACACACACACACACACACACACACAAATAGAACTTCTAATATATATATATATATATATACACACACACACACTATATATTCGTACCAATGCAACTTACTTACATAATATACCAGAAGAAGATGAGGGGCAAGTCATGGCAAAAGGACAGGCGCACGGTCGAGGTAGAAGAGAAGCATGTCTGGGTGAGCACGGCGGCTGGAAGCGATCGCTTGCTCGGTTGGAGGGTGCTCGCTTGGCGTGGGGAGGAGGTGAGGCTGGGAGAGCGATTTGATCAGAGGATGGGCCTCGGTTATGGCAGAGGGAGGAACTTCTAGGGCTGGAAAATGTGGTGAATGAAAGGTGGTCTCGTACTTGAGGGTTGTGCCAGATCTGGGAAGAGAAGAGTTTGAAATGGTGGGTAAAGGCTAAAGGTGGAGATCTGAAAAATGTTTGAGAGCGAAATGATGATGAACAAGTTTAAGCCAATATAAACTAAAATCTCATATTCCCAAAAGCCGAAATAAATGCAAAGGAACTGAACTAAGGAAAACAAACAGTCAGTTATAGCTTGGGAATATGTAAAGTAAGTGGCCGTTTGATTAAACAGGGTAAGAAATGAATGGTCACGGGAGATCCAAGAGCTAAATTGCGGAACCGATACGGAAATCGTTCCGTAGAATTTCGCTATCTTCCAGACTTCGAAATTGACAATTGAATATACTATGGAGATTAGCACGACGAGATGATCAAAACGACAAACAGATATCAGTGGTACGATCATCTGATCAAAAGTCGATAATCGGTACCGAAAGTACTGCTATTCCGTACGGAAAAATCCAAACGGAGCAAGAAACGTCCGAATTTCGCGAAACGAATTTCGTAGTCAGATTCAAAGTGTTCTAAATAAAAAATTTCATGTTGACCTATTTAGGTTTCGGAATACATTTAAATTCAACTGTTATTAACTGATTTAAATTGAAATAAAATTACACCAGAAAATAAACTTCCATATTATCAAATGAAAATTAACCATTAGCTATGTTTCAAAAGACGTATTTCATATATCAAATTTTATTTCAAAATTTAATTATTTGAAATTTTATAAAATTCAATAAATTAAATAAATAAAACCACTAAAATTTACGGGTCGTTACACTCTCCCCCACTCCAAACTTTTCATCCCCAAAAAGGAAGGAGGTAGGTGAATAAAACAACCAGAAAAGAAAATAGATTGGAACAAAATAAAACAATTAATTTAAACCATATAGATTTCAATTTAATTAATTAATATTTAACAATTTGGTTAAACCATTTATATTAAATCGATAAATAGCCATTCAATTTAGATTTATTAGTTAAAACTGTTAATTCTAATCATATAAATTCCAATTTAAATCAATTAATATTCAATAATTGATTTTTTATTCAAGGCATTTCATTAAGTTGATTCAATTGTTAATTTATTAATTTCCTCAAAGCAAAATTTATTTAATTTATCTCATTTATTCATTATCTTATCCGATTATCCTCTATTAATAATTTTCTAAAATCATAAATTTGAATAGTCATTTATTATAATCATATTTTATTCAACAAATTTTCTTCTTCTTTATTCAAATTATTATTAAATTTATTCCACTTAATATATCCAATCAAATATATTAAGTATATTTGCACTTATTATAACTACTCCAATTTATTTAAATTTCCTTTAACACCATTTTATTGTAAATTATTCAATTAACTTTTATTCTGTTTACCTTTATTAATCTATTATAACTAAAATTTAAGTGTATAACATTTATTAAACCACTCAAATTTTATTTATAAATCCTTTTATATTGTATATTATCCAATTACATATTCAACTTCTGAATAATTTTAGGTAAGTTATATTGGAGTATAGTTGAGTATTATACAAATAAAACTTTCTAATTTAATTATCTCAAGTTTGAGCATTTATTCAAAAAATTTGATTTTCTTTTTATAATTGAAATTACTCTTTAAGATAGAATTTAAGAATTAAATTTCCGATTCCCTTCAAACCATTTAGAGATAACTAAATATATGCACATAACATGTCAAACCATATTTAAATCATATATTTATATATATTATAAATCAAGTCATATTTTAGAAATTCAAATCACTTAGATTCCCCGAAGCAACACTGTAGAAAAACTACAAAATGGTCTCTTCACTTCGAAACTCGAAAATGGACGTCGATGATGCTGCAGTTATCATCGAAATTATTTTCCAGCGACAAAGAGAAGAGCGCTGATTTAAAACTTTAGAATCTTTAGAACGATTTCTATTCGGAAATATTCCAAATAATATACCTTTTAAAACTTTAAAACCAAAGCTTGAAATCATCGAAAATTAAATTCTAAATTTCTTTATTTAAATTCATTTAAATTTCCGAATGCATTTAAAACCATGTTTTATAGTTCAATTCAATTATTTATATATGAAACAAAAGCCAATGGTTACAAGGTATCTATAAAATCAACTATTATTTCTTAACAACCAATTTAATAAAAATCCAGAAAAATTATAATATAGTTTTAAAATTTATTTCATTACTAAATTTGAAAACCATATTGTGTTAGTTTGCTCTGTTCAAGTGTTTTAAAGATCCCATCGATAGCGTTGATCAGACGAATCGATCAGAAACCTAAATCAACATCAACAACTCAAACAACACAATATAACATAAAATATTTTAAATATTAGATTTATTAATACACTTCAAGAATGATTTGAAGATAAGTTAGAAACAAAAAACAAGATGATTCGATAAAAGAGTAGGTTGATAGATAGACTTATATAAATCATGGGACACCTTAACCAGGTCAACCGTGACTTAAATGGAAAGATCATTGTAGAATTCTAGGGCAAATCTACATTCGATCTTAAGAGATAGAATTCGAGATAATAAGAGATACTAGCATCAAACCGAGGATATATAAATCTCCGGTTTGATGCCATTGTAAAGGAGTTTCACCCCTTTACCATTCAATTTGAGATTGGCGAGACCGCCAACTCATTATAAAGATCATTCGAAGTGGAGTTATGGGATACTCGAAAATCAAAAGAAGACGAATAGTGAGGGACAAGAATAAATTTCAAAACCACAGGAACGTTCCAAAATGCAAAAGAAATCGAGTCAAAAGGAAGAGATTCACACTCGAATGAAAGTGATTCTATAAATAAATTTACCATATATGCTAAGTTTTGCCGAGAGCCAAAGCTCTGATACCAACTGCAACGACCCGGTATTTTCAACCACTCGCATCCACGCATGATGGACTTGAATTGCTCAAAATACCGAATTGTTAATTTAAACTTGGTAATCTCATCATATGCAGTAAATAAATAATCACAGAATCACAGACACAGAGTAAATAATAATGCAGCGGAAGCAAAGAAATAGTAGTTCACGAAGCTACTATATATATAAGATACATCAGAGTTAAACAAGATACAACAGAAGAGTAACAAGATACATCATGTACAAATCAGAATACATCATTGGAATCACTGGATACTTAAAGCAAAAATAGATGGCTGGATCTTCAAGCAAAGCTCCAACTCCGAAGGTGAGTCTTGAATGCTGAATCACTTAGTCTGACCCGAGCATAAAGCAAAACACAAAACACTCGAGTCAGGACATACATACTTATACAATGTAAACCAACTCAAGTGAACTGTAATAAATGTATAAGTGACTTAAAGGATGCTTGGGACCGTCCATCCTCTAAGGATCCATTAAACTATTTACTATATAGTAATATTCGCTATTATAATAATGTCTAATAGTAAAATAAACATACTTTTAAATAGCGTTAAGGCTTTACATTTTCCATCTTAACACGTAATAGTCCCAGTAATCCATCCAGTATCAGCATACTTCCAGATCAGGAGGCTACCCTATATACTCCATGGGCTATGGGAGAAAACCAAACTTGTAGTAAAGCTCGCTATGGTAGGTGACACGGCACAACAAGGCAATGCTAGGGTAGATATACCAATTACGCACATGGGCTGGTGGTAACGTAGCAGCCACTACACCCACCTTGGAACACACTCCAAAATCAAAATCGAAGGGCGGCCACTGAATCAATCACAAAGTAATAGAATAGTATCGAAGAAATGTTTCCGACCAGAGGAGCTACCTCTTTTGGCTCAAGATCGCTCCTGTTTTAGCCACCTTAAGCCAACTCACGGTAGTCGGGTCCATGTTCATACCTCAGTAGGATCGTCGCCACCATCCTACTTCATTCTGGAATCTCCACCGCGTACACGGTTGTTAAAGTGGTTTTCGGTATCGATAGAGAGTATGCCCATATCCGATCCCGATCTCTTTGCCAACCAATCATTATTATAACCCATGGATATTTATTTCAAAATAGTTTATACTTCAAAAATCATAATATCATATCCATTTTAAAACCAAATACGATATCATTTCCATTTCAAAAAAAACACATAAAATATGATATCGTTTTCATTTCAAAAATCAATAAAATATGATATCGTTTCCATTTCAAAAATCAATAAAATATGATATCATTTTAAAAAAAACCAAATTTCAAATCACTGAACTTTTCCTTCAATTATTTAGACTTGAAATATTCCTTTTTAAATCATCATAAACCAAAACCACGTTATAAAGTCATATTCTTAAATCTTCAATTCCAAATCAATATATTCAAAGAAAGTTCTTAATTAAATATTATTTCAAATAAATTTATTTCAAAATCATAGTACTTTCAAAGTTATAACACCTTTGAAACCAAACACTTTGAAACTATATAATTTGGAATCAAAACATTTTGAAATATTAACATTTGGAAATCATAATACTTAGAAAATCATTACATCTTTAAAATAATATTCATTACTAAAGTTAAAGCATTTTAAGTTCATTCGTTCAATTATACCAATTTCAAACATTATATTAACTTATAAATTTTTCAAAAATGGTTTATATTTTACGTCAAAATATATTCATTTAAACCCTTTAAATTCAATGTCAAAATCTTTCAAAATAATATTCATTTGGATATCATTTAACTTGTGATTTAATAAAATAACTTTTTAATTAAAATATCCAAATTAACTATAATTCATTTATTAAGTTAAAATTACACTATTTTACCCAACTTTTTAATTTTAACAAATAACTTAACACTTTATTCAAAATACCCATTTCATAAATAAAACTGGATTTCCATTTATTTACTTAACTTAAATTTCATTTGAAAACCAAATTTCCAATTATCAAGTTAAGTCATATTTAAGATACATATTCCCATTTAAATCATAATTATTTAACTTGCAAAACATATCCATAAATATTTTGCAATCACTAGGCTAGATTTAACATTCCACATTAAATCAAAATTTCACTATCTAGTTATTTATCATAAATAAAATTCTTTAAATTCCACTAAACCAATTATTAACTTATAAATTTTTTAACTTATAGAAAACAATACTCCTTTACAATTCAAAGCATTATATCAAAACGAAGTTAAAATCCCATATATTTATAATTTTAAAACACTTAAAAAAATTTAGAAATTATTTAAAATACTTAATAAATTTATAGGAAATATTATTTAAAAATTAACCATAGGCCTGTACAATATTTTCTAACCTAGGTCAAGTGATACGGATGTGTATCATTTCAATCCGTAATTTAAAAAGAAAATCCAGATTCTATCATTTCAAACCCGCAATCCCAAGTAAATCAAATACAATAAAAAATCACTCGAGCCTATCATTTCAGCCCATAATCATTTTTCCTTATTCTAAAGTCCGTTTGGGTATGTATCATTTCAACCCATAGTGATAGTGAACTTGCAGTGTGAGAAACAGTAAATAAAATAAATAGTATAGCATATCATATCATATCAGGTAAAGTAACAGGTATATAATCAGGTTATAACATCATATAATCATATCACTGGCGTATATGAACATTTTAACATAGCATATAAATTTTCTACAATTCACATGTCATCATTTCACAATCATATAAGCACAAATGTCGAGAGTGATAAACTTACCTTTAGAGCTAGAGATGACGTGAACAAGATGAGTTACGAACCTGAACACGAATTTCAAAGCAAAGCGAGATTGGCACGAATTCGACAGTCAAAGCTGATAAATGGAAGTCGATGAGAACCAATCAGAATCATTTAGGTAGAGACACAATATATTTCATTATATTTTTATGAAATCAATACTAAATTTAAGATATATATATATATATATATATATATATATATATTTATAATTAAAATCACCCATATCTTAAAGTCAAACACAACCTATTAACAAAGACTTAAATATAAACAACAGCTTGCACATTCTGTATATAACTTATCTGAATATAATACTAATTTATATTACTATAATATCTACAATTTATATAAATAAAATAATACTAATAAAACTGATATGTTTATATAAACAAAAGTTGCATATATCACTTTATAAAACCAATATAATACTAACATAACGGTTGCCTTTATACTGCATGCATATCCATATAACACGTGCCTTCATCTAGTATATAATTTCAAACTATTATAAACAGTATATATATGTACACCTGTATAATAAAAACACAACTAGCTTGATAGAAATGAACGTATTCGACAACAACACAAAATATATCTATAAAACATTTATAAGACTTTTTATATGTATATGTATATTAAAATATATAAAATAAAAAAATATTACCGAAATACATATGATACTCTACCTGCATATATACATCAATACAAATCAAAGAATATGTACACGCATAAATTTTATCTATATTTGTATATACTTTTTAAACTAATATATATCTATATACACGTATAAAACTTTAATTAACATTTGATATATAAAAGAAAACAAAGACTGACATATATTTTGAAAATAAAACTACTATTTCATACGTTTATATATATACAAATAGAACTTCTAATATATGTATATTCATACCAATGCAACGTACTTACATAATATACTAGTAGAAGATGAGGGGCAAGTCACGGAAAAAGGACAGGCGCACGGCCGATGGAGGAGAGAAGCAGGTCCGGGTGAGCACGATGTTTGGAAGCGATCGCTTGCAGGGTTGGAGGGTGCTCGCTTGGCGTGGGGAGGAGGTGAGGTTGGGACAACGATTTGGTCAGAGGATGGACCACGGTCGTGGTAGTGGAAGGAACTGCTAGGGACGAAAAACGCGGTGAATGAAAGGTGGTCTTGTACTTAAGGGTTGTGCCAGATCTAGGAAGAGAAGAGTTTGAAATGGTGGGTAAAGGCAAAAGGTGGAGATCTGAAAAATGTTTAAGAGCGAAATGATGATGAACGGTTTAAGCCAATATAAACTAAAATCTCATATTCCCAAAAGCCGAAATAAATGCAAAGGAACTGAACCAAGGAAACCACACAGTCAGTTATAGCTATGGGAATATGTAAAGCAAGTTGTTGTTTGATTAAACAGGGTAAGAAATGAATGGTCACGGGAGATCCAAAAGCTAAATTACGGAACCGATATGGAAATCGTTCCGTAGAATTTTACTATCTTCCGGACTTTAAAATTGACAATTGAATATATTTTGAAGATCAGCACGACGAGACGATCAAAAAGGCATACAGATATCAGTGGTACGATCATCCGATCAAAAGTCGATAATCGAAACCGAAAGTGATGCTATTCCGTATGAAAAAATCCAAACGGAGCTAGAAATTCCGAATTTCGCAAAACGAATTTCGCAGTCAGATTCAGAGTGTTCTAAATAAATTTTCTCATGTTGACCTATTTAGATTTTGGAATACTTTTAAATTCAACTATTATTAACTAATTTAAATTGAAATAAAATTACACCAGGAAATAAACTTCCATATTATCAAATGAAAATTTACCATTAGCTATGTTTCAGAAGACGTATTTCAAATATCAAAATTTTACTTCAAAATTTTATTTTTTGAAATTTCACAAAATTCAATGAATTAAATAAATAAAACCACTAAAATTTATGGGTCATTACATGCGTGCACTATTTAATTGTCATATGGTGTTTGCTTACACGTTTCGAATATATATATGATTTTGTGCAATAAACACATCTATAAAAATTTGTTTATGTCATTGAAAAATTTGTTCAACTGATAGAGATATTTACTTTCACTCAAGACGATTTGATGGCTGAATGTATTTTCGTACTCGACTATTTCTCAGCAATATATGTCTAGTTTTTTTTCACTCGTACTCATTAAATGTAACTATAAACTACTTTTAGATTGAACTGTAATTCATCACTAATTATTTCACTACTTTTGAATGAATTTTCATCTAAGAATATTAAACTGCATTGCAGGGAAAAAAGAGCTAGATGTCGTTGATTCTACAGAGATTGATGTAGAAAATGATGACATCAAAGTTAGTGATAGTGAAGAGGAAGCTTATGCTATAGAACCTTGTAAAAATATTCCCAATGATACGGATTCGGATGATGAACAAGATGGTGAATACAGATATTGTCCTAAGAAATTTTATTATATCTTATTTGATTTATTGGTTGTTTTTTATTCATAAGAAACTATATATTGATAAATATGATAAGGAATTGTAAGAAATGATAAATCAAGCATACGAACAGTACATAAGTAAAAATGAAGTGTTACAAATTAGTGCAAGCATGTGAAGCATGCTTGTTCTAACTGCTAGGTTGATTTGTTTGAGGTATATTGATGATACCATCCTTGTAAAAATTAAATTGGTGTATCATAAAATATTTTATTACTAAATGCATTACTTTAATTGTCAAAGTAGGATAACATGGACCGGCTTAGTGAAATCAATTGGGATTTCTCAAACTTAGAGGTATGTTATACTTATATAAATATATTAATGCACAATAGTAAACTGGGATGCATATCTCTACTTCAATTGTGTGTTGTCAATTGTTGGTTAATAGAAAGCCTTTGAAAAGAGTGGACTACTTTATGGGAAGATAGCTTACTTATCCAGTTACACTGAACATGAGTGATTTGCTGCCCATTCCATATTTTAATAATGTTATTTTGTTATTGTAATTTTAAGTAGTTGTTTTCTTAATAAAATAAATTCATTCCAAAGTAGATTTTTTACTATTACCCACAAAGTGAGAAATAGTATATATTGCTTGAATATGCATATTCGTTTATACTCAAAACTAGTCAATAATAATGGCATAAAGCTTATAAAATTGTGCATGTTTGGGTTGCTCGTTTTTGAAGAAATGGAGTTTGTCTATGTACTGACAGTTATGCTTATGGGCACAAATATTATTCTATACTATATGTTCATCATACTGCTATTCATTTATATGTCAATAATAATGGTAAAGTATTGCGGTGAAAATTGAGGAACAAAAATGTTGGCTCTTTACATGGTTTGACATTTAGTTAGGTTTTGTATGTATGTGTGTAGCTAAAAATAGTTGCCAATAAGAAATAAATTCTTCAGAGTTTTCAATTTTGTATTCCTGAATTAGTCCTTCATCATTTGGATTGTCAATAAGTGTGAGGCATAATGTGTTGTTGTTCTCCCTAATACAATGTTACTCTCAATCATGCCTGCACTACTTCACTCTCATACAGTGTTGTTACAACACCTACTTTACCACTCACTTTAGATTTGGATCAACCTCACCTCGCTTGCTTACCCATACCTTAGTCCCGAATGATCAAAATATCCCCTCATGCTATTACATTACAATTAAATAATGGCTGAATTCGTGGATACTGAATAATAATCCACTTCAGTCCATGTTATAAGTTTTTATGGTCTCGACAACATCCTTTTCTATTCTAAGGTTCACTGCAAATGAGGTACCTATGCAATGAGATCTCAATTCTATAACTTCTGATTTTTCCAGTATTGCTTGATACATGCAATACCTCAATTCCTTTACTTCACTCGACCATTCAACTTTGCTATTATGCTTGACTTTCATTCATCGACATGGTTACTCAAATCATTATTTTAGTTGACCAAAAGGCATCTTTATCCTTTCATCCAGTAACAAATAGGTTTGAGTTTTATTAAAATTTCAGTTTGTCTCTAGTATATTTTGGCAACCAGGTTGTTATGCTTTAGTTCAATGCTTTAGTTCACTGTAAATGCAGTCCTTCATTTTTAGTTCATTTCAATTCATCTACCTCATTGCCTTGTTCTTGTTCAGTTCGGACTAGCCTCATTCACGATGTTTGTGTTAGTGTATTGCATTTCATTGCATTATCTTGTCATATTCTTTTCCTTGGTACTCACATCTCCAATCCAGCCACACAATCAATTGTAATCAACAAACACTGAGAAACTCACCTTCCCTAGCACCCAAGCTTATACATCAGCTTACAAACATGTTCTTTTGTTGTACACAACACTCTATCATGCACAATGATATTTGATGGTGAAAAAAAAGGAAAAAAGGAATCTTTTGCGAAGTAAATCATTTGGAAAATTTTGTGGAATTCTAGCATTTAAAGCAAGATCAACTTCTGGATTTTTGATGCTCTTATTATTGAACCAGAAGCTAAATGATCACTGCAAGTGTAACAACCCTGGTTTGGAGATTACCTGTCAATATTGAATTATAATGATAATTATAATTTAATATTGTAAATTAACTTAAAATTAGAGAAAGTAAATTGTTTATTTGAAATAAGCAATGGATTTTGGAATTTAAAATGAGAAAATAGAATTCCATGCTTTATTCTATTTTGTTTGGAGTGGTAATAAATGGAATATGGGCTTTAAATAAGGAAAATGAGTTCATTTTAGAGAAAATGTAATAATTATATTAATTATTGTCCATTTGCTTCTTTTAATACTTTTTAAAAGGAGTATGTAATTTTAAAGTTAGTTTATTAAAATAAAAGGTGGAAATTAGGTTAAAAATAAGTTTTGGGTATAAATAATGTTTTGAAATATTTTTCTAAGTGAGAAAATAAATTTGTGGAATTTTAGAAGTTAAAAACAATGTTTTATTCATTTATTTATGTAAATGGTGTATTTTTGTTAAATAAAGGATTTTAATAATAATAATGTTTTAAAAATATAAATTAATCTTTTTAAATGATAGGAAATGTTTTATTTTGTATATATACAAGTTTTCATATTTATCTTGTGTGTAAGTTGAGAGAAATGCATTTTTAAAATTGTGTATATGTGATATGTACACATTTATTTGTTATGTGTTCATTTAAACATTAAGCCATTTAATTCTTTCAATTATCATACCCAATTAGCCCAATATCACTTAGCCTGGTTGAGAAACGAGGAAAAAAGAATTGGTTATACGTTCATTTCTTACTACCTTCTTCCTCCTACAACCTAAAAGCAAAGTCAGTCAAATCCAAAATCAAACTCAATCTTCAATTAAACTCACAAAAATTCAAGTCTTTCTGCAAGATAAAGATAAATTAAAGGTATATAACTCCAAATCATACAATTTCGTCACAAAATTCTTTTACAGTAAATAGCTTTCTAAATTTTTTACTATATGTTGTTTGCATGTTTTGTATTTGCTCTCTACAGGTTTTAATGGCTTGTAATCTCAAGCAAAGCTTCCTCTTTTCATCAAAAATCCAAGCTTTTGCAACAAATCAGCAAGGTGAGTTGTATAAGCTCACAATATAGAAAAAAAAAGTGCCAAAGCTTGAAACTGTGAAAATATTAGCTTATGTTCGTTATTTCCTGTAGTTGAATTTTCCCTGTTTATATTCAGTTTCTACTTCATCTTTGATTCCTTATATCTTGTGATTCTGGCAACGAAATGCTACCAGATTTCTTGCATTTGGTAGCTTGCATGTTGAACTTCATCTCTGTAAATTTTTGTTTAAAATTATGGCCTTTTGCTGTGTCAAAATATTACTGGAAAATCAGTATGAGGCAGAAAAATACCCTGGAAGTAATATCTGTGGTCTGGGTCGACATAGAGGTCGACCCAGCACCATCTAGGTCGACCCGGTGGTCGACCTGGCCTCTGGTCTGGGTTGACCCCCTTTTTGGCCTAGGTGCGTAAGTTGTGGCCTTGTGTTCCTAGATCTTTGTATATTATTTCGTGACTTATGCCTTGGAATTGTGACCGTTTTGTCACTCGTTTTGATGCAAATTTCGAAATGATTTTGATGATGATTATAGGCCATGATGTCTATCGATAGACTATATAAAATTTGGAGAATTTAAAATTCAAAATTTGAATTATTTGAATTAAATTTGAATATCGGTTTGAGTGATATTTCTTGTTTTTATTCGTTTTCGAGCACGGTTTTCTACGAATCTTCTGAAATGATTTCTAAAATTAATGGGCATTTAAAAATAATTATTATATAATATCTCAAAATATTTTCAAGTGTAAAATCTATTTATTCTCTATAATAAGAGAAATGTTCAAATAGGGGTTTCAAATTGATTTTGGAAATTGGTTTTCAAAGCTTATTTTCCCATGTAAATTATTTTATATACAAATTATACATTTTTGCACTATTTGAGCGAATGAGAAAGAGAATTTAATGGTTTGGTAAAACACATGGTATGGAACACATGCTTTTATCTTATCGATTAATTCCAAACTTATCCGTTTGATCGTTTTGACCTTCGAGTCTAGTTTACCGATGAGATGAGGTAAACTTTTTACTGCTTTGAGTGTGGAATTTACTAGTGGTTAGTAAACCGTTTAGGGAGAATGTGTGGTATATGACACATGTTAACACTGTTCGGGTCTTATCCGAGATTTTGTGACATATTTGTTATTGCGGTGTGCCAGTACTGGACCTTCGGGACATTACCATTGCGGCGTTTGCCATTGCGGTGTATTTTTCTTTGAGATGTTTGCCATTGCAGCTTATTTGCCATTGCGGCGTATTTGTATTTACTTAGGTTTCAAAATAATTTTGGAAATGCTTAACCGTTATGAAGCCCACATCCTATGTCCCGAGAGGACTACCCAGCTTCGACATCCCCAATCTGTTAAGCAGATTTCTATTGTTCTTAAAGATTCATATTTTAATTCGATGGCATCCTTATATTCTCTAAATCCACATGATGACGATAATGATGATGAGGAAGATGTCATTTCCCTCATTCACATTGTTCATGAATTTCCTGATATATTTGAGCCCGTCTTAGGATTACCACCTAAGTGAGCAATTGAGTTCAGAATTAATCTAATACCTAGAGCTCTACCTATCATTCGTCTTCCTTATCGTATGTCCAATAAGGAAAATGAGGAGATGCGTAAACAATTATCCAAATTGGAAACAAAATAATTTATTTATTCTAGTTCCTCTCCTTGGGGAGCTTCGACTATCTTTGTGAAGAAATCCGATGGTACACTTAGGCTTTGCATTGACTACCGCAAGCTTAATGATCTCACCATCAAGAAAAAATATCCCTTACCTTGGATTAATGATCTATTCGATCAACTTAGCGGTGCTAGAGTCTTTTCATAGTTAGACTTAGCAACT
The DNA here is from genome assembly GCA_030765085.1 of Allium cepa. Classification (NCBI taxonomy): domain Eukaryota; kingdom Viridiplantae; phylum Streptophyta; class Magnoliopsida; order Asparagales; family Amaryllidaceae; genus Allium; species Allium cepa. The sequence continues at coordinate 214,810,491 of CM060934.1, forward strand.
GGTTTTCATCAGCTTCGTATTCCAGAGGATATCATTCCTTTGACATCGTTCCGTACTCATTATGGATCTTATGAATGGCTTGTTATTCCATTTGGTTTAACAAATGCTTCAGCTTATTTCGTTGACCATATGAATCAAGTTTTCAAAGACTTCCTTGATCGATTTGTTCTCATCTTTACAGATAATATTCTTGTTTATTCTAAAACCAAGGAAGTGCATGAAAAACTTCTTCGGATTGTGTTGGAAATTTTTAGAAACAATCAATTCGAAAGTAAAATTTTCTAAGTGCCACTTTTGGCAATCCCATATGAAATTTTTAGGACATATTATTTTTGATTCCAGAATTTCCATGGATCCTTCAAAGATTGAGGTGATCCAAAATTGGAAAAGTCCAGAGAGTATGACAGAAATTCGTAGCTTTCTTGGATTAGTGGGCTATTACTGTCGGTTCATAAAAGACTTTTCTAAAATTTCTGTACCTCTTACTAGTTTGACAAAGAAGGGAGTTAAGTACATTTGGTCAGAAAAATGTGAAGCGGCTTTTCAAAAATTAAAAAAACTCCTTTTCGATGTTCCTATTCTTGCGATTCCCGAACGAAACCAAGACTTGGTTGTTTATACCAATGCTAGTCGTGTTGGTTTGGGAGCCATTCTCATGCAAAGGGAATGCGTTATCGCTTATGCTTTTAGGCAATTAAAGCCTGTCGAGACTAGATATGCCACTCATGATTTAGAGCTCGCGGCCATTGTTTTTGACCTTAGAATTTGGCGTCATTATCTATTGGGAGAGAAATTTGTTCTCTACACCGATTATAAATCTTTAAAGTATTTATTTTCTCAAAAGGAACTTAATTTGCATCAATAAGTTGGCTTGAATTCCTTGCATCTTATGATCTTGATATTCTTTATACTTCCAAAAAGGAAATCGTGTTGCCGATGCCATTAGCCGTAAGCAAAAAGCGGTTTTTTCCACGATGATATCTGAATGGAATGATCTCAAGACTTTGTCCACTTCTGAGGTTCAAGATCATGAATCCGATTCAAGTTCATCTCTTGTTTTATGTAGCCTTGAGGCTCTTCCTTCTCTTTTAGACTGCATTCTTGAAGCTCAAAAGCATGTTCCCGAATTGGCTCATCTTAGCCAAAGTTGCAGGGATAGAAATATCGATGGTTTGAAAGACTTTGAAATTGATGCTCGTGGAGGTATTCACAGACTTATTGTGCCAAATATTAGTGATCTTCATAAAGACATTTTAGAAGATTCTCATCGTTCTAAATTACCATTCATCCTGGTGTAGTAAAATGTATGCAGACATGAAACGACTTTACTATTGGGATGGAATGAAATTAGACGTTGCTAAATTTACTAAGCGTTGCATGATTTGCCAACTCATAAAGGACGAGCATCAAAAGCCCGGTGAGTTATTGCAACCTTTGGACATTCCAGTTTGGAAGTGGGATAAAATTTCCATGGATTTAATTGACGTTTTTCCCCATTCTCGTTTGGGTCATGACAGTTTATGGGTGATTGTAAATAGACTTACAAAATCCACCCATTTTATTCCCGTTCGGTCCAACCAAACCATACCTCTTTTGGCCAAACTCTATGTTAAAGAAATTGTTAAATTGCACGGAGTTCCTACTTCTATCATTAGCGATCGTGACCTATTGTTTACTAGTGGATTTTGGAAAGGTCTTCAAAAACCTTTGGGAACGAAGCTTAATTTAGCACCGCTTATACTCCTAAGTCTGATGGACAAACCGAGCTTGTGATTCAAACTCTTGAAGATCACCTTCATGCATGTGTTCTTTATTTTGGTGGAAGTTGGGAAGAACATATTTCTCTTATGAGTTTTCTTACAATCATAGCTTCCAATCTAGTATTGGTATGGCACCTTTTGAGGCACTATACGGAAGGCCATGCCGATCTCCTTCTTGTTGGCTTGAAGCCGGTGAGAAGCTGGTTTTAGATCCATAATCTATTCGTGATTCCATAAAAAAGATTGACCTTATTCGTCATATGTTGAAAGAAGCTCAAAGTAGACAAAATTATGGCCATAACCGAAGAAGGAATTTGGAATTTTCTGCGGGAGATTCGGTATTCATTCGTGTTTCACCTATGAAGGGTGTTGTCCATTTCAGTCGATCGGGAAAATTAACGTCTCAACATATTGCCCCATTTTCCATCACTGAACGCATTGGTTCCGTGGCTTATTGCCTTTTATTACTAACTCAGTTTTCTTCTATTCATGACATATTCCATGTTTCTCAACTATGAAAATGCCTTAGAGATTCGGATTCTATTCTTGAACCCGGCGTTATTGAAGAAATTGAAGTTTTTCTAATTTGACTTATGAGAAACATCCTATTTGTATCATTGCTACAGAGGTTAAACGCCTTCGTAATAAAGATGTTCCGCTTGTGAAAGTTTAATGGTCTGCAAATTCTAATGATTGTTCTTGGGAATCCAGGGAATTCATTGAGCGAACACATCCGGACCTACTCTCTCGTGCTCCTTAAGGTGAACTTCTCACTTTAAATTCTTCTTTAGTGTTGTTATGCTTTTGTATGGTTGTTACTCTTTATTTTCTTCTTACGTATTGCGAGGACGCAATTTCTTTAAGGAGGGAAGTCTTTAACAACCCGCATATTTTACGATTATATATTTAATTTTTTTATTTAAATATAGCGTCATTGATTGAATTTAAAGTTCAGAATGTGACTTTTTGTAAATAGTTGAATCCGAACTCGAGACCATTTCCATTGAGTTCAAAATGGAATTTACAACTTGTTTGAGTATAAACATCGATATGTTTGGAGTTGATTAGGATTTTGATATTTTCAATTGGGCTTTGGGTTGTATTCTAGCTCACTAACCCAACAATATAACCCAAAACCTCTACCTAATAACTCCCATTCCACTCCTCTTCATTCATTCATTTCACTATCTAAGTTCCTAACACTCAAGCCCTAGGGAAAAATGGGGTAAAGAGAGGAGATTAGAAATTCCTAAGCCCTAGATTCTTAGGAAAATCAAATTCAAGTTCCGAAATCAAAGAGAAGCATAGGTAAGCATCCTCTTCATCTTTTCTATCTCAATCCCTCTGCGATTTTCATAATTTCCTATAACCTAACTTAGAAAATATTTGTACATGATCATAAATTGGAGCTTCTAGAGTTGAGATTGAAGTGGAATTGATCTTTCCTTGTTTTAGAGCTTCTCAGTTGTTGTTTTTGAGTTTAAAGATGACTTCTTGAACTCACATCTATGTCTATCACTTTCATTGTTGTTAGGTATGAATTCCTGACATCTATTTCATGTCCAGTTGCTTTTGAATTGAATTGGTTTGGTGAATTTTCCAATTTTTGGTATTTTGAAGTCAAAATCTATGAAAATCATACTATGGATGTTTGGACACATTGTTTGAAGTGTATTGAAGAGCCTATAGGGTTGGGTTGTCGATTGGCATAAATCTCTAGCCACCGTCGCTTATTCGATCGCTTTCGGTATGAAGGCCATTAATGGCCTAGGTTAATTGTGCCCTGAGCTACAGCTCAAACGTCTAGGAAAACGCTCAGACGTCTGGGAAAACACTCAGACGTCTAGGTCATCGGAATAAAAACTCCAGACTTACAGCTCAGACGTCCGAAGTTAGTCCCAGACGTCTGGGCGATCAGGAAGAAAATTCCTAGAACTTCAGCTCAAATGTCTGGAAAAACCACCAGACGTCTGGTGCTGTTAAATTCAGTCAATTTGCCTATTTTTGAGTGGATTTCCATTTTAATTGATTTTTTTGATCTGGTTAGTTGTTGTCATTCATTACGGACTTTGATGACTTCTTTTTTGGATTTTGGGAATATCCATTTGACGGATTTGGTATCGATTTCCATGGTTTTGATTCACATCATTGAAATGTGAATTTTGGTGATAGAAATTGTTTTTGCAATCATTTCGATGTTTGTCACTTTAAAATACAAAGGTTTTTATACTAGTAGTAAATAATCAAACTCTTTCACAAAAATGATTTCAATATTACTTTTGATACAAAGCACGTTGTTTAAAACCGTTTTCCAATATATTAGTATTTATTAACCTTTACCTCATTCGAATGAGAAATCTTATTAAATGACTTAGCAAAACAAGTGGTATGAAACGTTTGCGTTTACTTCATTGGTAATTCTTAGACTTGTTCGATTGAACTCTTGTGACAATTTTTGAGTGGAAATCTACAATCTGTTTGTAAATATTTAAATTAAGCTAATGGTTATGGGACATGAAGCTAAACTCATTTATTTACTAGCTTAGTGTAATTTACACTTCTTGTTGATCAATGATGATCATTTTATGGTTTAGATAAGAAATATGTGATATCTCTTTGTCCACGTGGGGGACAGTACCTTATTTTATGGAGCTTCATCTCATTTTTGTGGGCTAGCGACCCATGGTCTTTTAATCATTTTATGGAGTTCGGTTCATCAGGCATACCGTTGTACTATGTTGTTGTTCCGGCTTATTTGAGTTTCAGGTTCCTTAGGCGTACCGTTGTACTACATCGTTGTTCCGGCTTATTTGAGTTTTAGGTTCCTCGAACGTACCATTGTACTACGCCATTACACCAGCTCAATGGGTTAGCGACCCATGGAATAGCGTTACGTTTGTGATACATGTGTTGGTGAGTTTTCATGCTCCCGTTTGTGATAGGCCTTCCCCTTTGTGTTTTCTGGATTTCTAATTATTGATTTCTAGAATTTTTTTCACTAATTTTTGCGAATTGGCAATAATATGTTTTGTCAATATTTGAGGTTTGATGAATAAGCTAAAGAATATGACATACTTTTTGGTGTTTGAGAAGATTTGATATATTGTATGATTTTCATTGTTATCAAATATATACTTGTCACAATATGACATTATTGTTATCATATATTTTTGTCATATCTCTTATCCTATCTCATCTTGAATGATACTTATAGCTAGACCGATCCATTTATTATTTTTCTTCGTAAATAATACTCGGGTCAGACCGAGGTGTTACAAGTGCTTCCACTTGACTTCTTAGTAGGGACTAGCTTCTGACTTTTGAATAACTACTTTAGCTTAGTAGTTTTTTCTTTTATACATTCGAGATAGAGACTCCTTGATGTATACATATTCCTTTGTCTAGCATTCGTACCTATTCTTTTGTGATGTAGTGGATCTTGTATGACCACTACTTTGATGTTCACTTATATGTGTTATATTCATATCTGTTTCCACCTTAGTGATATGAATATCTGTGACTGATTTAAGTTATGCTTATTTTATATTTGTTTCCAAAGGCCACACAGCCACTGTGTAGTAGCTTTGAATTTGGATTTGATATGTCAGATTTCCTCTTGAAATGAAAATGCATTTCATACTATCGGACATATCGGTACTCGCACAAATTAATTACACAGATGGTCGCTCCTCAACAGCCTTATTTTCGTGCTAGTCGATGGCATTACCCCGTAGTGTCTTTAGCTAATGTAAGTATAGAGGTATGGTGTTACACTTTAAGTGACTAATACAGTTGGAATTTAATGAGCAACATTGATAGAATAACCATGCAAATTTCAATTGTTGAAATTAGCATAATAGATTTGTTATTCAACGTACTCAAGTTAATTCAGATTTGCTCGCAAAATTATCACATAGTATGACTTTGGATTTTGGTATATATGTGTTGAAACGGAAAATTCTAAATAATGGTTTAGAGTTAACTGTTTACACATAATAACCAAAGTATCTCGAAGTCAGTGGGAGTGATATTGGATATGATCCAAGGAAAATATGAAAGTATCGTTCGACAAGCATCAAAACAGAACAAATGTTTAAGAATATCAAATAGTTTGATTATCGATCAAAATGCAAAGGAAGCGTGTGTCCATAAGAAAGAGCATTAAAGGGTACATTGATATTTCTAAATCATAAGTAAATAACATACTACTGATTGTTAACGTTGTACTTGTGTTAAAATTAGTTTTAGTTGTTCTAATACTCAGTGTTGTATTTGTAAATAATGTCTTTTATAGAAAGTATAAAATATATTGGGAATGTACCAAACGATATGCGAAGACACCTTATTAATGTTTAATAAGGAACATTTAAGAAGGATTCCTTATGTATTGGCAATAGGAATTATCATGCATGTTATGTTACCTACGATATTGTGATTTATTTAGGTATTTGATACACGAAGCAAATATCAAATCCAAATGGATGTCATTAAGTGGTTGTTAGAGGTGTTCTCATGTATTTATGAAATACCAGAGAATTGTTTAAAGAAACAACAAACTCTTTGTAATGAATTGTTCGAACTCAAACTTCATAAGCGATATTGAGTATAATATGTTAATAATAAATTCAAGTTAAGAATCGTTAAGTTGGAATTGTTCCAAATGAAAGATGGTGATTGTTTTGATGAAAAAGGCTAAGTACATCACCTTGAATAACGCCAAAATAAAAGAAATGTATATGAATATAAATGCACAAATTTACAACCGAGCTGATGGTAATTCCAAATGTTGATAATCCCATTACATTTCTATATGATAACAATTTCGTGATATAGTTCGTAAAAGAACCTAGAGCTCACTAGAAGTCAAGAGACATACTCTAAATTGTTCCGTATGATAAAAGAGTTTATCACCATAGAGAGAGTTGATTAATAGAGTAGATAATTGCAACATAATAGCGTACCCATTTACTAACGAACTGAACCGATTGATTTTGAGGAAACCGATTGGAAAAGTTGGTATATGATTCCATAATTGACCCTAAGTGCAAGGGGAGATTGATAGAGTTAAGGGTATCTCCTAGGAACAAATGGATGTTGAATCAATCATTCTTGTTACCCATTATTTTTTTCTTTTTTTCTTTTTGTGATCAGCTACCCATTTATTTCTATTTATATATCAACACCTTATCATCAATTAATAGCACCCATTATATGCTACACTTACACAAGTTACACTATAATATATATATATATATATATATATATATATGGTTATACTTATATTTATACCACGTATATGTCGCTAATTAATGATACTCGAATAATCAATCGATTTAATTAAAGAGAGAGAAATGAAAATTTTCTCTCTCTACATAAATAAAGTATCCTCTCACTAACTGAATGAGTTAAGAGAAGTAAATGAAAAGTTTCCTTCTCTAAATTACATAACTTCTGGAGAATGAAAAGAAAGGTTTCTTTCTCTAAATTTACTCTTATGAGTAATTATTGGGTATATTTGATACACTTTATATTTAAGTTTAAATTAATTAAAAATTTCTTTCGATCAATTTTTAAATAAAATAAGATTTTATTTAAAAACTATATTAGATTAGATCTAATATAACTTTAGATTTCTTAGTCCCAAAAAATTCAAATGGTAAAATTTTTAAGCTCACCTATTTCTTCTACTGCGTACTGGCCCAGTTCCAACAAGAATTAGTTTTTCTTCCTTTGGCACTCCTTGATGCTGTTTAGTTGTTTCATCCTCAACCATCTTCCAAATCCTATCTGGATGTATTCCCCAAACCAATGCCATAAGCACCAAATTCTTCTTCGGATTGTCAACCTCCGTCACCACGTCATTAAACACGTTCAAAAGTGCCTTCAATGACTTTTCAGGCCTCCGGAAGACATCATATCCTTAGGTCGAGCAACATAAAACCTAAAATATTCCATAAACTTCTTAGTCAATTCATCGAATATCGATATGATTTCGATGTGAGCCGAGTGAACCACATCGATGCAACCCTAACAACAACATTGAATTGCACCTATCACTCTAGCACCATCCATGTGTCGCTCTTACTTGAATAGAAGATGTTTGGAATTGGTCTTCCCATCATACAACAACACCGTAGACATAACAAACATTTTAGGATATTCCTCTCGTAAAATCTCCTCCATAAATGCAGTAGTGCCAGGCGTAGAACGTCAATCTTCATTCCTCTTCCACTGGTTCTTAGTCACCAATCCTTGACCATCGCTTTAACATGTTCCTCACCAGCCTAATGATCTAAAAATGACTGCTAGGCGCATCCTTAAGTGTTTGGCACTGTAAACGGAGTTAATTCACTCGTTGGCATTTAGACTTTCCTATCTCTAGGAAAGCCGCTGCTCCGAAATTTCTTTGAAATCTAGCTAGTTCTATAGTGGTCGTTCAATCATTAGCATCTTTAAATCTAGCATTCTACACAATCTGTGACGACCCGAAATTTTTGAGCATTTAAAATTGGAATATTTAATTTATTTTAAATATTTAAAAGTTAAATATTTACTTGAATTTCAAATATCAATATTTATTGGATAATTAATTGTTAAATTTAATTATCAGAATTGGGTGAATTATTAAATCCGAAAATTTAAGCCTGTTAAAAATAATTTGACGGTTTATAAAATTTATGTTAATAATACTAATGGTGATAGAATTTTCAAAAAAATCGAATTTGAAAGCGTTTTGTTCAATTTAAAAATATATCGTTGAAATTGATATTTAAAAATAGCCTTCCGAGGCACAGTCTTGGAATTCGACGAAACCGGTTCCGTTGGATCCGTAATATTGAATATTTATCGGATTTCAAATCTCGTAGTGTTCGGAGTTGTTATGTGGGCGTTTGACGTATAAACGCGCTGAAAGTTTTATCGAAAAATTCAAGTTTAAATATATTATTATATTCTGGTTAAATAAATTCAAATCACCGCTTTCCTTTCACTTCAGCATGTAGCCTTCCTCTCAAATCATGTTCCCTCTGTTGAACAGCACGCTATCTATCCCTTCGTTCACATAAAGCTGTTCCTTTTCATTCCTTTAAAAAAGCATACGAAAAGAAATGATGTCAGAAATGGTCGAACCGATTTTAAAAAAAAACACGCTACCCTTCTCCTTAATCAGATCACAAGCTCCCTCTTTCTTCTTCCAGTTCAAAATTGACATCGGGTAAATAAAAAAAAGGGAACGAATTGGATTTGGGGGCGCGAGATGGTTCAAGCGCGGGAAGGGAAATCGCGATTCCGCACGATGAAGGCGAGCTCGTTCGTAGGGAAGAGGCGGCCTGACTGGGAGTAGGTGACGCAATGCGATGTGGGTACGGCGGAGCAGTGTTCTCGCGAGTTGGGAACGCAGGTCGATTGGGCCATTCGTGAGTACGGAAACGCGTAGGTGTAGGTGCGGCAGTGGTAACGGCTGTTCGCGCGGGAATTGGGAGCTAGGTTTTGAGCTCGGTTTCGCGTGATCGGTAGAAACGCGACGTCGTCGCGATTTGGAGGGCAGACGGCGGTAGGTTCGAAGTCGCGAGGCGACGAGTAATGATAGGCTGGTGGTCGATCGCTATAGCTGGGTTGTGGTGGTCTTCGTTCACGTGAGTATTTGATTTCTTCATTCTAAGAGTTTATCCGGATTTAGTTTTTTTAGCAGATTGAAGATATAAGTTTAAGAACAGAAAATTTATTTACAGAAGAAAAAATTGTTTATTGGGATAAAAACAGTAAATATACGGGTTAAGGAATTTTTATTAACAGTAAATTTTTAAAATAAGCAGTTTTAAAAACTTTAATATGTATAAATGTATGTATGCAGATTTTTTTTTATTATTTACAGCGAAGGATTTTTTTTATCAGTTTAAATTTATATAAGCATTTATTAAAGAGAAAGATTGGGTGTAAATTTACTTTTTAGTTAAATAAATTTATTAAGAGGAATTAGTTTTAAAATCTAAGATATTGGTTTAAAATAAAATCATTGATTAATTCAGATAATGAATTAGGTTAGTTTAATTATCATTTAAAATTAGTTTAAATTAAATTAATAGACGGAGATTTATATTTAGATTAGTTCAATTATTAATAAATCATATAATATTTATACAAAGGTCAAAATGGCGAAGGAAGCAAGCTAATTTGGATGGATTGTAAAACTAAGGACAAAGGTGAGTAAATATCACTCTTCTGGATTGATTTAAATTTAAATGCTTAAATTTAAATAATTGGTTGACTGATTGAATTGATTTGATGTGCTATATTATATATATGTAACGACCCGCTATTTTAGACTATTCGCATCCGCATATGTCGGACTTGAATAATTCAAAATACCGAATTGTTAATTTAAATTCGGCAAAACTGAGATATACAGTAAATAAATAATCACAGAATCACAGACATAGAGTAGTAATATGCAGCGGAAATAAAAGAGATAGTAGTTCATGAAGCTACTATATAAATATATAAGATATATCAGAGTTAAATAAGTTACAACAGAAGTCTCGAATACAATAGTCAAATATACGAATCAGAATACATCACTGAAATCAACTGAATCTCTGAAAGCTGGATAGATAGCTGGATCTCCAGGCAAAGCTCCAACTCCAAAGGCGAGTCTCGAATACTGGTACACTCAGTCTGACCCGAGCGTAAAGCAAAACACAAAACACTCGAGTTAGGATTAATATTCTCATATCGATAAATCCAACTCAGGTGAAATAGCAATCGAAATACAAGTAACTCAAAGGATGTTGGAATCACCATCCTCTAAGGATCCGTTAAACTATCTACTATGTAGTAGTGTACGCTAAATAGATAATGTCTATCAGTAATATAAAGTATCAAAATAGTGTTAAGGCGTTACCATTATCCCCCTTAACACATTTTATATAAATGTCATAGTCTATACAGCACTGTAAACTCCACTGTAAACTGGTGGGATATCAGGGAGTACTCCATAGGTATAACACAAAACAAATTTCGTAGTGGTCGCGTATATAGGGATACAAGTATGACAAGGCACATGAGGCAATACCCAAGGTAGTGAAACTACCGTTCGCCTGATCCGGACTGGTAAGAACGCATCGCCGCAGCGATCGCAACACCGCGAAACAACACTTCTGAAAAGTACGAGGGTGCACCAATCGATAACAAGTAATGAGTAGTAGTTACGAAGAAGTGTGTTCGCTCGAGGTGGCTAACCCCATTTGGCCCGGCACGGCTCCTGATTTTAGTCATTTTCAATTTGACACAGGTGTCAAGGCTATCCATTATCGTTCTCTTTCTTCAGTCATCACGTACATCATTCCAACCACTTCATTCTGGATCATCACTCCGCGTATAGTTATTAAAGTGGTTTTCGGTTTAGATAGAGAGTATATCCGTAACCGATTCCGGTTTCTTTAATAACTTCCGTAATTATTACACCGATTGGTCTTTTAATATATTTCAAAACCAAACAATTTCAATTAGAATTCGTAAACCATCATTTCGTTTGTCTTTCCAAATCAATTCCCAAAATTTACGTTCAAACTTTCAAATTTCCATTTTAAAATCCTATAATTCGATTTCAACTTTTATTTAAACAATTCAAATATTGATTCAAGTTCGTATATAAGTTTCATTCCGAAATCATTTAAAATGGTTTAATTTTCATTCAAATCAATTTTAATTCATTTACCGATTTCATTCAATATTCGCTTAGTAAATTTATCCTCCATCAACTTCTATTGAAATTCCAATTCATTTAAAGCAATTATTTACGTTCAACTTCATTATATCAACTTACAATTTAAATAAATTAAATTCGTCAAATAATTTCTTTAAATTACAAGCCTTGGGTTAATTTCAATAAATCCCATTCATTTCAGTAAATCACACTTTATTTCTTGTTAAAGAAATTCAATTTTCACTTATTTATTGACTTCGTTACAAATTTCAAACTCAATTAATAAAGAACTAAATTTCATATATTCGAGAAGTTCAATTTCACTTATTAATATACTTAAATATATTTTTCCAGAACTTTAATAAATAAAGAAACTCAATTTCATTTATTAACGAAGTTCAAATCCATTATTCAAAAGTTCGATTTCTCTTATCAAAGAATTCAATTTTTATTCAATTATCAAATAATTAAATCTTATTCATTTATTAAATAATTTCAGTCTTAATTATTAATAATTTCAAAACTTAATAATTACAATCTTGATCATAAATTCAAAATTAATTATTAAATCATTTCCACTTAATTATGAATTCAAACTTAATTATCAAATCATTTCAACTTAATTATAAATTCAACTTAATGATTTCAAACTTAATTATAATTCCAACTTGATTATAATTCGAATTTAGTTATTAAATGATCTCAACTTAATAATTTCAAAACTCGATTATTACTGAATCCAAATTATTTATTAATAATTCCAAATTTAATTATTAAGTAATCAGATTTCAAACAACGTTCTTTCATCAATTACTACGTTAATATTCGTTTCAGATTTCAATCTTTACATTTTCCTTTCATCAAAACTCAAATTCCAGTTTCATTTCGAAACTTATTCTTTATTCGAATAAAATCATTATTTTATTTTTAAATCAAATTATTGACCAATCGGATTTATTAAATTCTCTATCCTAACACTACAAGAAAAAGGCAGAATACCGACAGCCAAGACCGACGGCTTCCGACGGCCATTTTCCGACGGCTTTCGACGGGCCGTCGGCGGCCGTCGGAAGCCGTCGCAAATTTGCGATTATACCAGCCAGCCGAGCCCTTTCTTCCTCCTCCATTTCATACGAAAAAAACCCAAAAAACCCCCCAAATTCAACCCCTAAGCTTCCAATCCCTAATTTTTAGCTTCCGGATCTTCCAACGCACTCTAATCAAGCTTCAGTACTCTTAATCTCAGGTATAATCTCTTATTTTTATGAAAAATTCAGTTTTTACCCTAATTATAGATTTGCATAAATTGATAAATTAGGGCGAATTAATGATTGCAATTGTTTCCACTAGCGTAATAACGGTTTATAGCATCACATGGTATACCGATTTCATCTTTTATCGTGAAATTGTGATAAACACGTATAATTTGTGCATGTTCATGTATATGTATTTTGTTGTGTATGCCTTGATTCGACGATTGTATACGTTATTTGGAATAAGATAAAATGATTGAATGAACTAGGAGTATTATATTGTGCACGTTTTTACTTATGACACAAAAAAAATGCATTACTCTAAATTATAATTGTGTGTATTGAAAAATGACAAAATGTTAAACCAGCCCTAAGTTGATGCGTAATACGTCGAATAAATGTGTGAAATTAATATATAAATGTGAACAGTGAGTAAAACTGTATTTTTGAGTAAAATGCGCGCATGTTAACCGACAAATGTCCCTTAGAGAGTTTTTGGCCCCGTCTGACGAGTGTTGTACATGATCGTTGTATAAATAGTCGTTTTTTTCGAAAAACGACCATTTATATTCATCTGGTACAATGTTTGTCGGATTTGTCCCTGTATTGGACAAGTTATGAACACAGTAAGAATTTACATTTTGTATACTACTTCGTCTCAAACGGTTCATAAAATTTCGCCCTAACTTTTCTTTTTTGTTTCCTGCGTACACGCATTTGTGTACAATGCAGGGAACAAAAGGGAAATGCTGCCGAAATTTTATTGAATCGTTTGGGACGAAGTAATATACGAAATGTAAATGCTTACTGTGTTTGTAATGGGAGGTAGGATGTCTGACCAATGAAAAAAAATTATATATTTTTAATCGTTACGTACGTTAAAAAATGAAATGTGCCCTATTTGAAAATATTTTTAAATTTGTGAAGTTGTTCTTTAAATTCAAAATATTATACGAACATGAAAATAATCTTTTTCGAATGTGTATTCTTCAAAATAAATATTAAATTTTGAACTTCTCATTTTGTCAAATAGGAAAAATGATTGATTATTTTGTTGATCGAAGGAGATGGATGTACCAAAGAAAAGGAATGAGGGGCTCAATAAAAGAAGATTTTTATAACGGTATAAACGTGTTTGTTGAATTCGCCTTAAGTAATAACGGAAACGATCCAGAAATTCGTTGTCCGTGTAGTAGGTGTAGACATTTGAAGTTTTTGTTACCAGATATTGTGAAAGTTCATTTGTGCCAACACGGTTTCACACCCGAATATTATGTTTGGGATCGGCATGGAGAAGTTGTAGCAAATACTTCTGTAGAGTCTGAAAGTGTCGTTAACGAAATAGTTTCAACGACCCGTATAGAAAATATGGTCGAAGATGCAGCACGATCAATGTTTCCTATGGTTGAAGTTGACGACGATGATGTAAATGTTGAAGAACCAAATATTGAAGCTAAGAAAATTTATGATTTACTAGATGCAGCTAAAAAACCTATTTGGGATGGTTGTAAAAGCGGCACGCAGCTGTCAGTAATCGCAGAATACATTGCGATGAAGTCAAAATACAACATCACTGAAGCTGGGTTTACGGCTGTTGTACAAGCTGCAAAAAGACATATGCCGCCCGATAATCTAATGTGTGAAAATCACTACGAAGTTAAAAAACTTATGTCGGCTTTTGGTTTACCGTATCAGAAAATAGATACATGTTTAAAAGGATGCATGTTGTTTTGGAAAGAAGACGCAAACCTTAGAAATTGTAAAGTTTGTAACCAGGAGAGATACAAACCAAGAAAAAAGAAGGGTAAGGAAGTTCCGTACAAGCGTATGCACTACTTACCCATAACTCCAAGACTTCAAAGATTATACGCATCTTCTGTAACTGCGTCTAATATGAGGTGGCATAGCGTGAGAACGGAGGAAGAGGGTACGTTGACACATCCGGCCGATGGAGAAGCATGGAAGCATTTCGATAAAACGTATCCAAATTTTGCAGCGGAGAGTCGAAATGTTAGATTAGGATTATGTACGGACGGTTTTTCTCCATTTTCTCAATTTGGTTCTAAATATTCATCCTGGCCCATTATCGTCACACCGTATAATTTACCTCCATGGATGTGCATGAAAACGCAATATATGTTTCTTACTGTTGTCGTTCCTGGCCCCGACGATCCGACACAAGGAATCGATGTATATTTACAACCGTTGATTGAGGAGTTAAAAATACTGTGGAACGAAGGAGTAGAAACATACGATGTGTCAAAGAAGAAAAATTTTCGTATGTTTGCTTCTTTGTTGTGGACTATAAGTGATTTTCCTGCCTATGCAATGCTTTCGGGTGGAGTACTGCCGGTCGTCTAGCATGTCCATATTGCATGGATGAAACACGAGCGTTTTCTTTACCTCATGGTAAGAAAATTTCATGGTTTGACTGTCATCGATATTTTCTCCATGTAAATCATCCCTTCAGAGGAGACAAGAAAAACTTTTTAGCTAATAGAGTAGAAAACAGACAACCACCGACGATATGGTCAAGCGAAGACATATATGAACTTGTTAAGGACTATCCAAAGATATATGAAACGGGGGAGCAAACAGAAATTGAAGGCAAATCAGTTGTTCATAACTGGTGCAAACAAACTATTTTTTGGGAGTTGCCGTATTGGAAACATCTTCTGCTTCGCCATAACATAGATGTGATGCACAATGAGAAAAATGTATTTGATAATGTGTTTAACACAATTTTGAATGTGAAAGGGAAGACGAAGGATGATTTGAAATCAAGACGTGATATAGAAGAATTATGCAAACGTCCCGAGCTTCATATGAAACCAAATGACAGTAAAAAACCAAAAGCTTGTTACGAATTAGATAATAATCAAGTTAAAGCTGTGTTAAAATGGGTGGAAGGGTTAAGATTTCCTGATGGGATATCATCAAATCTTCGTAGATGTGTTGACTTTAAAAATAGTAGATTGAGCGGAATGAAAACTCACGACTGTCACATAATGATGGAAAATTTATTTCCCGTTATGTTTAAAGAACTACTGCCGTTAAAAGTTTGGAAGGTAGTAACGGAGCTTAGTATGTTTTACAAAGAGCTTTGTTCGACTACTTTAAAAGTGCAACGTTTACGTAAACTTGAAGTGGACATTCCTATATTGCTTTGCAAATTAGAGAAAATATTTCCGCCAGGTTTTTTTAATGTGATGGAACATTTACCTGTTCATCTTCCATCTGAAGCACGACTTCGAGGTCCTGTCCAATATGGATGGATGTATCCATTTGAGAGGTATGTAATATGTTATAACGTAATTTAATTGCATTTGAAAGATGAAGTTAATATAAATTAATGTTGCATAGATATTTGAATCATCTGAAGAAAAAAGTGAGACAAAAAGCACGAGTTGAAGGTTCGATATGTAAATCTTACATCGAAGAAGAAGCTTCGTTCTTTTTCTCTCACTATTTCAGTGACCATGTGAATATTTCATTTCAAAGTGTTCCTCGTAATGATGAAGGCGACGAACAAGAGTCCTCTCAAGCAATGTTATCTATTTTTAGACAACATGGTCGGCCTTCTGGAAAATGTGTGGAAATATGGCTAGACGATAGAGATCTTCGTGTAGCACACACTTATATTCTTCTAAATTGTGCCGAGGTTGCACCGTTTGTTAGGTAATCTGAAATAATAATTTTTGTTTTATTCTTTTCTGTAATGCATGCGCGTGTATAACCTAATGTAATAATTTGTTTATATAAACAGTGTTTATGAACGGGAACATCCGAACGGAGATCTCAGTAAAGAATTTTCCCGTTGGTTTTCAAATTACGTTTATGAGCCGAAAAATTGTGTTGTTGACGAAGGGTTGAAACATCTTGCAATGGGACCAAAAAGAGTGGTCAAGACATATCCAATATATTTCGTCAATGGATACAAATTTAACACTAAAGAATACGGTGCAGAAAAATTAACAAATAATACTGGTGTATTTGTTAAAGGTAGTGACGATCCAGAAAACCATTTAAATGATTTTTATGGCGTTCTAACACAAATTTTGCAACTGACATATTTCTCAAGACCCGCGGAGGAGGTGTTTCTATTTAGATGCAATTGGTTTAGCAATGTTCCAGGTTCTGGAATTAATGTGCATAAGGATTATAATCTTATCGAAATAAAGCATACATCGCACTATCACAAGTATGATCCTTTTGTACTAGCCAAACAAGCATTGCAAGTTTATTACGCTCCTTATCCGTCTCTAAAAAGAGATAAAGCAGATTGGTCTGCAGTTTTTAAAACAAAGGCCAGATTCACATTCGATGGGAAGAATATTCCGGACGAACAAGCTTATCGGGCAGATCTTGAGCAAAATAACGAAATAATAATTACAGACGATCATACAGATTTTGGTCCTTTGATCGATGAATCAAATGTTTTGGTAGAAGCGTTTGACAGTGCAGAGGAAAATATCGTCGAAAACGAGACCGAATCTGAATCAGAAGACGATGATGACTGATATAAATTTGAATCTGTTTTTTTGCAATTGATGTAACTATGTTGAATTCTTGATGTATTATGAAATTGATGTAACTATGAAACTAAATCCGTTTACTATTGTTTTATGTTATTTCAATTTGTCATTTATTTAGCAATTTTTATTAAAAATGCAATGAACTCTGCTTATCGTAGGAAGAGTACACCCATCATGAATCAGGTATAACAAACTTACATGTCTATTTACATTTCAGTCATTATAATTAAGCAATTTATACCATTGATGTCATGTTCATATGAAATATATTTCATTATCATGTTTTTATTCTCTTATATAATGATGTGTAAACGTCACAGGTTTATCATTATGTCACATAGAGGGAGGAGCTTTTCCCGTTCTTCAGGAGGCGATGGCAGTGGCCCATCGCAAGCGCCACACCGTCCAGTTGTTACGTTAGTCCCCAAAGCAGATGGGTAAAAATTAAATCTTATTCATCATCTTATTTTTTCTATACTATACGTATGTACTTATCTGTATCGTACTTAAAAACAGGGGGTTCGAGCTACTACCCACTAAGGTAGTGTTGGACGTCTCCAGAGCAGCATATCGTAGTAGGATGAGTGCGTGCTGGCCAAAGTGGGATACCATCCCTCCGCACATCATAGAGTGCATATGGCAGGATGTCCTAGTATGTGTAATTTTTATGTTTTCCATTTTTAATTCGTTTTTGTCGTTTTTCTACCGTTTATCGTTTAAAGTGTAATCTTTTTTTAACACAGGCTGAGATAGACATCCAGACAGATGATATGCAGCTGGCACGAGCATACTGGATGAGGAAGATGCGAAAGAACTACAGAGACACGATATCTGAGGTTAAGAAATCCGGGAAGAGACCACGGTGGATGGGGGAGAGCGTGTGGCAAGCTTGGTTGAGCTACTGGGAGACGGACGAGGCGAAGGCAAGTATACTAATTTTTTTTCAATTATTAATTTAACGTGATTGAAAAATAATGTATCAAATTTTGAATGTACAGGCAGAGTCAGATAGAAACTCTGCAAATAGAAATAAGAATCCCGTTACTCATCGCGGAGGATCGAAGTCGTTTCAGCAGTATCGGCAGGAGTTGGTAAATTTAATTACTGAATAATAAATGTAAATAGTTTATGCTATATGATTTTAAATGTATAATAATTGTATGTAACAATCAACTTCAGGAAGCCGAGGCACATGGTCCTGTCAGCTATATGGACGTGTTCACCCGTACGCATGCTGTTGAGCATGTTAATCCAGACGGGACTGTTTCGTACACATGGCAGGACGATAAATCCAGTAAAAGCCATGTAAGCATATTTCATTTTATTCAGTATTAGTAATTGTTTTAGTTGTCAAATTATTATGAAATAAGATATGATATTATTAATTTGTCAATGCAGGAGATGTTTATGGAGCAGCGACAGAAACTCCTTTCTGATACGGGTCGAGAGCAGCTGACGACCGATGAAGAGGACGTTATTTTTGAGTCCGTTATGAGTCCACCAGAGCATGGTCGACGATACGGATTTGGCAATTTAGCGGTAAATAATTTAATTTTTCTTAAAATACTTAAAATATGATATTCTTACCTTTTCAAAACAATAAACTTTGATTTTATTTATTTTTCAATTATTGCAGTCCAGTAGTCAGAGTAGGAGACGGCGGAGTAGACCTCAGAGCGAGCTAGCAAGTATAGAAGAATTGCAGACTAGAGTTCAGCAGTTGGAGGAGCAGAACCGCCAACAGGCCATGCAGACGGCACAGTTATTTGAGTACATGCAGCAGTTTGGTGGCCGCTTCCCTTCATCGGCTGGCTCTGGATCTGGGGCAGATTGATTCATTGCTTTCTAATTCGTTCGTGCAGGTATGTTTAGTTTTAGTTTACAATGATTTGGTAGAAGGAACAATTAATTGTTGATATGTATAATTATGTATAATACACTTGGTTCTGTAGGTGTATCAGGATATGCATGATTAGAACAGTTATTGTTAGTATTATTGTTAATGTTGGAATGTTATGTATATTTTGTATTTTATTTTTATTCTAATGTTGTTTATTTCTGTGTCTATTGAATATTTTGGAGTATTGGTTTGCATGTTTGGTTGGATTATTGTTTATTTGATTGTGCAGTATTGATATCGTAGTGTTTGGAAGAGAAATGTGGTTGGAAGGCTCTATTTGCAGCAGATTTAAAAAAAAAACAGCAGGTTTCCGACGGCTTCCGACGGCTCCCGACGGCTTATTGGTCGAAATTTTCCGGCGGTTTCCGACGGGTTCCGACGGCTTATTGGCCTGATTTCCGACGGTTTCCGACGGTTTCCGACGGCCGTCGGAAACCGTCGGAAACCGCCGGAAACCGCCGGAAACCGTCGATAATGTATACGGCATCACCCGTCGGTAGCCGTCGGAAATACTGCTCCCCGACGCCTTCATTTCCGACGGCTTTTTCCGACGGCCGCCGACGGCTTCCGACGGCCGCCGACGGTTTTCAGCCGTCGGAAATCCCCCCTCCCCTTGTAGTGTAAGTCAAGTTCATTTTGGGTATTTATCATTTCAACCCGATTCCAATTCAATTCAAAAATCAGAGCATAGAAAAGGGAACTTGCACTGTGATAACAGGGATGGTGTCAAAGTAAATAAACAAACAATAACAACAATCAATAATAATCCAATCATTTATTCAAATAATCCCGAGATAATCGTATTAATTTACATTTGTTGTTTGTGCAAATTAATATAATTATTTTTAGAATCTACACTATCATTTCATGTAGATTAAAGATTATTACTCTAATATAAATACGGTTCTTCACTTGTCATTCATTACTCTATTTTATACAACATCAATTTATACAACATACATTCAAATGATTCAAGGGGTAATTAACAATATTTCTACATGTCAATGTATTTAAACATTTAAAGGGGTCATATTATGCAATTTTGTCTAATTAAATTCAACACATATATTAATTTCACGTCGCTAACTATCATACGTCAATTTCAATTGCATAACATTTATCACTTTATATATTACAATTTAACATCCAATATAAACAACAATCAATCAATCAATTATCAACCAAACTGTATTATCTACGCATAAATAATTAACAGATAATGGTGTCATATGTCATAGATGAACAGATACAGGTAATAACAGTGTACATAACTATCAACAGCATATTTCAATTGTCGTTTCAATTGAAATTGAATTTAATAAATAAAAGAATATTAATCGTGAGTGATTGCTCCTCTTTCGAGGCTAGATAGATTATACAGTGGGTTAGGTTACAGATCCAAGCATGAATTTCAAATCGAAGTTAGATTGGCATGAATCGACGCTCAAAGCCGACAAATAGGAATAGACGAAATCAAATCAGAACTGGGTCGACGATGATAAATGATACAATTGAACTGATATAGATAGAATTTATAAAATCATATATATATATATATAATTAATAATATAAACTATACAACAGATAAGAAAAAGAAGCTAATATAAGCCTAAGTATACCGATGTGTGTAAATGCATATAAACCAACACTAAACAAGTGTTTTATAAAACTCCTATCCAAAACTCTGGGAAAACACAAAATATGTACAAAGTATACATTTGTGGCAAACAACTCATGCAAAGTAAACTGATATTTTAAAGTTTCAAATAAATAACACAGTACAACCTATAGGTATATTAGTATAACATAGCCTTAAAATAGAAAATCAGTTTAACCTGACGTACATAATAACATCAAATG
This sequence comes from Allium cepa, assembly GCA_030765085.1. Lineage (NCBI taxonomy): Eukaryota > Viridiplantae > Streptophyta > Magnoliopsida > Asparagales > Amaryllidaceae > Allium > Allium cepa. The sequence continues at coordinate 214,831,502 of CM060934.1, forward strand.
CATAAAAACTAATATCTTTAAAACCAAACATATATATGTATAAATTTAAAATCGATACACATATAACCTTTAATTTAAAACCAATTCATGAAATCCATACTTCAAACACACACCTAAAACGCATCCCTTAAGTCTGTCACTGATAATTTTAAAATGTCACTATGCATAAATTTCGAAACCAAACAGAACAAACTTCCTATATAACTAACAAGTATATAATGCCACTGACATCCATATTGGCGAAATTTTTTATATAAACTGCTAACCCATTTTGTATTACTTAAATTATATATATATACTATTGATGTACTACAGCTGAAACATCTCTTCACTTAAACCCATAGTTTTTTCCACAAATACCATATATAGGCTGTAAAGTATTAATCAAAACAAATTTATAAACAAGACTACAACTCAACTCACGTGTCATTGGACTTGCTGGCTCACGCATGGGGAAGGTGACGTGCAAAGAGAAGAGGGGAGGGCTACTTAGGTGAGGCCGGTTTCGGTGTGGGCTGTGATGGTCGTCTGAGCTTTGGCATCGAGGTGGTTATGTGGTTCGGTTGCATGGGTTTTCACGGCAGGTCAGCGTTGCGTAGGTGGCTCAATGCTCACGGCACAGGCAGCAAAAGGAGAAGCTCGGCTATAGGCTGCCTTGGATGGATCTGGGGTTGTGTGCTGCGACTGTTGTTGTAGCATCGGTTACAAGATGGAGAAGTGGGCGGAGCCGAGCTCTGGACACCGTAGTTGGTTCGTCGATGTGGCCGAATAGCACGGCGGAGGAGGGCAGTGAAAGAGGAGGGAGCACGGAATGGGAAGAGTGGAGGCAAAGGCTATGCGCGTACAGTAGCCTTTGGACAGAAATGAAGAAGCTCTCATATTATAACTGTTATGATTTGTATAAACAGAGAGGAGGTGGGGAACAAAAAAAGTGGTTGCTGAAAAGAGGAGAGGCATGAATTTGAAATGAGGCTTCTTGGTGGAAGGTTGATTTCATAAATGGACGTGCAAGTTTTGATAAGAAAAAGGAACAGGCACATGGATAGAAGCATGAAAGAGAATACAAGCATGATATCAATTTTCCAGAGCCACGCTAGAAAGAAATTTGAAGAGACACCGTTTACCGAAAATGTACCAGGCAATTTAATTGAAAAGTTGGAGAGAGCAAAAGCCAGTCTAAGCATTCAAGGTTTATTTATTTTTAAGTGGTTGTTTGTTATACAGCGGTAAATAGAAAGTTCGGGAAGCCAAAGGTATGAAAACGAAACCGATAGGTAGACATTCCGCGGATCGTAACGCACACCGAGCTCCGAAATAGAGAAATAAGTATACCATAGAGAACGGTTCGATGAGACGATCAAAACGATATATAAATATCAGTTGTACGATCGAATTATAAAAATTTAAATTTTCCTACTACGGAAAATGCATAAAAATCGTAGAAAAATAAGATCGACGGAGCCAAAGATGTCCGAATTTGGAAAAACGACAAACTGACAATTTGCTCAAAAGATGGTTTAGCATTTTTCTATGTAAAAATATTTTGGTTTTAAAAACGTTTTATTTTCATCGCTTTTTAGCTGATTAAATTTAAGTAAATTTACGCGCGAAATAAACTTTCATATTTTCGGGCAAAAATTTACCAGTTGCTATGTTTAACTGGACGCATTTGAAATATCGAATTTTTGTTGCGAAATTTTATTGTCTATTTTTATTTAACGAAAATTTCCATTTAACGCAAAACGCACGTTTCTTACGTTAAAATTTATTAATTTGGTTTCTGTTATTGGTTACGACTTTTTCGTATTATTACATTACGTTTTATATGTATTACATTATTGGACTTATCGAAATTGGTCGTCTACGAATTTGGTTTTGGATTTGTAACATATATACAAAGAGATTTCCATTTAATAAATCGTAAAATTTTATTTCTGTCGGATTTTTAATTAAAATTTTATTTAATTTAGCATTTTAAAGCATTAAAAATACAGGTCATTACAATCTCCCCCACTCAAAACTTTTCGTCCTCGAAAAGAAAGGAGGTAGGAGAATGGAAACAAACAGAAAGAAAATAGATTGAAAACAGAGTAAGACAATTAATTCAAGGGGGAATTAATTTGAAGGACAAAGATTTGTATATTTTTTGCCTCAAGGACACGGCATCAATACTTTTACCACAAGGACAAACATTCTTCTAAAAATTATTCATAAGGACAGACATTTTTCAAAATTATTTATAAGGACAACAAAACTGCTACCGACTTAAAAACTGATACCTAAAAACTGCTACCGATAACTACAAACTGATACCTAAAAACTGCTATCGATAACTAAAAACTGATACCTACAGAAAGTTGTCCTTCAGGATAAAATATTGAAGGTCTGTCCTTGAGGCTAAAAAGCTGTAAAATTTTGTCCTTGACAATAATTTCCTGTTAATTCAAACCATATAAATTTCAATTTAAATAAATTTATATTCAACAATTTGTTTTTAAATTCAAGGTTTTCATTAAATTGATTTGATTTCTCATTTATTAATGTTAGGTACAAAAAGTTTCTTTCAAATGAAATTCAATTTAAATTCAATTGATTCAAGATACTTCCTTGAGTTGATTTAATTCAGTTTATTAACTTTCGAACAAATTTTCTTCTATAAATCACAACTATTATTCAATTAATTTATTATTCTATTTATCTCCCTAAACATTTTATAATTAAAAATTTAAGTGAATAACATTTGTTATACGCACCCACATTTTATTTATAAAGACAATTTATATTATATATTATCCAATTTTCTTAAATTAACAATTTCAAAGATCATAAATTTGAATAGTCATTTATTATAATCATACTTTATTTGACAAATTTAATTCTTCTTTATTCCAAATTATTATTAAATTTATTCTTCTTAATATATCCTATCACATATATTATGTATATTTACATTTATTATAACTACTCAATTTTTATTTATAAAATTTCACTTAATATCATTTATATTGTATAATATTCAATTACATAATTAACTTTGAAAATTTAGGTAAGTGATATATAATGCAATTAAGTATTGTCCAAATAAAATTTTACAATTTACTTATTTCAAGTTAAGTGTTTAGTCAAAACTTTTGGCTTCATTGAAAATCATCTTTAATCAAAATTTTAAGAATTAGTTTCCGATTAATTTCAAACTTTTTAGAAATAATTATGTATATACAATATATATCAAATCAAATTAAATTTAAAATTATACCTATATATAAATCAAATTATACTTAAGAAATTTAAGTCGATTTATTTTTCAAAACAACCCGTAGCAAAGCTACAGAATAGTCTCTCCACTCCGAAACTCGAAAATGAATGTCGATGAAGTGGCCGCCATCACCGAAATAATTTGCCAGCGACAAAATAGGAGAGCACTGATTTAATCATTTAAAATCCTTTGAAAACCATTTCTATTCGAAAATATTTAAATAATATACAATTTTTAAACTTTAAAACCATAGTTCGAAATTATCGGAAATTAAATTCTCAAATTCTAATTTAAATTCACTTCAAATTCCAATCAAATTATATATAAGTTTATAAACTCTTTTTTTTTGTCATAGTCAATGGTTTACCAAACAATAAATGGAAATCAAATATTATCATTTTAACAACCAATTCAGTTAACAATTCAATTTTAGAAAAAATTAGACTTATATATATATAATCATACAAAAATTTATTTCATTAACCAAATTTGACAACCATATTGTGTTAGTTTGCTCTGCTCAAGTGTTTTAGAAATTCTATCGATAACGTTGATCAGACGAATCGATCGAATATCCAAATCAACATCAACAACTCAAAGAACACAATATATATTAAAACATTTTAAATATTAATTTACCAATACACTTCCTCGCTCGACGATACAAGATTAGATTTTAAAATAAGTATAGAGATTTAAATTTGTTAGACTCAAATTAAAGGGAATTCTGATTCGAAAACGGGTTTGAAAGAAAAGATAAGATGATTCAATTTACAGTATCGGGAGATGGATAAGCTTATTTAATTTTACGGGCAACCTTAACCTGGTCGACCGTAACTTCAAGAATAAGATCGATGCTGAATTCCGAGGTAAATCAACATCAGATTACAAGAGATAGAATTCAGGTATAGCGGGGAATAGATAGAATCGTAAACCGAGAATATAGAAATTTCCGGTAAATCGATGACAATTGTAAAGGAGTTTCACCCATTTACAAATAATTCGAAAATTGGCGAGACCACCGATTCAATATAAGGGTCATTCGAAGTGGAGTTATGGGATGCTCTAGAATTGAAAGAAAACGAACAGTGAGGGACACGAATGAATTTTGAAACCGCAGAGAATGTTCCAAAATTCAAAGGAAACGAGTCAAGAAGAAGAGATTGAAACTCGAGTGGGAGTGATTCTGTAAATACATTTACCCTATATGCTAAGTTTTGCCTAGAGCTACCAAAAGCTCTGATACCAATTGTAACGACCCGTTATTTTGGACTATTCGCATCCACACATGTCGGACTTGAATAATTCAAAATACCGAATTGTTAATTTAACTTCGGCAAAACTGAGATATACAGTAAATAAATAATCACAGAACTACAGACACAGAGTAGTAATATGTAGCGGAAATAAAAGAGATAGTAGTTCATGAAGCTACTATATAAATATATAAGATACATCAGAGTTAAATAAGTTACAACAGAAGTCTCGAATACAACAGTCAAATATACGAATCAGAATACATCACTGAAATCAACTGAATCTCTGAAAGCTGGATCTCAAGGCGAAGCTCCAACTCCAAAGGCGAGTCTCGAATACTGGTATACTCAGTCTGACCCGAGCGTAAAGCAAAACACAAAACACTCGAGTCAGGATTAATATTCTCATATCGATAAATCCAACTCAGGTGAAATAGCATTCGAAATACAAGTAACTCAAAGGATGTTGGAATCACCATCCTCTAAGGATCCGTTAAACTATCTACTATGTAGTAGTGTACGCTAAATAGATAATGTCTATCAATAATATAAAGTATCAAAATAGTGTTAAGGCGTTACCATTATCCCCCTTAACACATTTTATATAAATGTCATAGTCTATACAGCACTGTAAACTCCACCGTAAACTGGTGGGATATCGGGGAGTACTCCATAGGTATAACACAAAACAAATTTCGAAGTGGTCGCGTATATAGGGATACAAGTATGAAGAGGCACATGAGGCAATACCCAAGGTAGTGAAACTACCGTTCGCCTGATCCGGACTGGTGAGAACGCATCGCCACAGCGATCGCAACACCGCGAAACAACACTCCTGAAAAGTATGAGGGTGCACTAATCGATAACAAGTAATGAGTAGTAGCTACGAAGAAGTGTATTCGCTCGAGGTGGCTAACCCCATTTGGCCCGGCATGGCTCCTGATTTTAGTCATTTTCAATTTGACACAGGTGTCAAGGCTATCCATTATCGTTCTCTTTCTTCAGTCATCACGTACATCATTCCAACCACTTCATTCTGGATCATCACTCCGCGTATAGTTATTAAAGTGGTTTTCGGTTTAGATAGAGAGTATATCCGTAACCAATTCCGGTTTCTTTAATAACTTCCGTAATTATTACACCGATTGGTCGTTTAATATATTTCAAAACCAAACAATTTCAATTTCAATTAGAATTCGTAAACCATCATTTCGTTTGTCTTTCTAAATCAATTCCCAAAATTTACGTTCAAACTTTCAAATTTCCATTTCAAAATCCTATAATTCGATTTCAACTTTTATTTAAACAATTCAAATATTGATTCAAGTTCGTATATAAGTTTCATTCCGAAATCATTTAAAATGGTTTACTTTTCATTCAAATCAATTTTAATTCATTTATCGATTTCATTCAATATTCGCTTAGTAAATTTATCCTTCATCAACTTCTATTGAAATTCCAATTCATTTAAATCAATTACTTACGTTCAACTTCATTATATCAACTTACAATTTAAATAAATTAAATTCGTCAAATCAATTCTTTAAATTACAAGCCTTACGTTAATTTCAATAAATCCCATTCATTTCAGTAAATCACACTTTATTTCTTGTTAAAGAAATTCAATTTTCACTTATTTATTGAATTCGTTACAAATTTCAAACTCAATTAATAAAGAACTAAATTTCATATATTCGAGAAGTTCAATTTCACTTATTAATATACTTAAATATATTTTTCCAAAACTTTAATAAATAAAGAAACTCAATTTCATTTATTAATTAAGTTCAAATCCATTATTCAAAAGTTCGATTTCTCTTATCAAAGAATTCAATTTTTATTCAATTATCAAATAATTAAATCTTATTCATTTATTAAATAATTTCAGTCTTAATTATTAATAATTTCAAAACTTAATAATTACAATCTTGATCATAAACTCAAAATTAATTATTAAATCATTTCCACTTAATTATGAATTCAAACTTAATTATCAAATCATTTCAACTTAATTATAAATTCAACTTAATGATTTTAAACTTAATTATAATTCCAACTTGATTATAATTCAAATTTAGTTATTAAATGATCTCAACTTAATAATTTCAAAACTCGATTATTACTGATTCCAAATTATTTATTAATAATTCCAAATTTAATTATTAAGTAATTAGATTTCAAACAATGTTCTTTCATCAATTACTACGTTAATATTCGTTTCAGATTTCAATCTTTACATTTTCCTTTCATCAAAATTCAAATTCCAGTTTCATTTCGAAACTTATTCTTTATTCGAATAAAATCATTATTTTTTTTAAAATCAAATTATTGACCAATCGGATTTATTAAATTCTCTATCCTAAGTCAAGTTCATTTTGGGTATTTATCATTTCAACCCGATTCCAATTCAATTCAAAAATCAGAGCATAGCAATGGGAACTTGCAGTGTGATAACAGGGATGGTGTAAAAGTAAATAAACAAACAATAACAACAATCAATAACAATCCAATCATTTATTCAAATAATCCAAAGATAATCGTATTAATTTACATTTGTTGTTTGTGCAAATTAATATAATTATTTCTAGAATCTACACTATCATTTCATGTAGATTAAAGATTATTACTCTAATATAAATACGGTTCTTCACTTGTCATTCATTACTCTATTTTATACAACATCAATTTATACAACATACATTCAAATGATTCAAGGGGTAATTAACAATATTTCTACATGTCAATGTATTTAAACATTTAAAGGGGTCATATTATGCAATTTTGTCTAATTAAATTCAACACATATATTAATTTCACGTCGCTAACTATCATACGTCAATTTCAATTGCATAACATTTATCACTTTATATATTACAATTTAACATCCAATATAAACAACAATCAATCAATCAATTATCAACCAAACTGTATTATCTACGCATAAATAATTAACAGATAATGGTGTCATATGTCATAGATGAACAGATACAGGTAATAACAGTGTACATAACTATCAACAGCATATTTCAATTGTCGTTTCAATTGAAATTGAATTTAATAAATAAAAGAATATTAATCGTGAGTGATTGCTCCTCTTTCGAGGCTAGATAGATTATACAGTGGGTTAGGTTACAGATCCAAGCATGAATTTCAAATCGAAGTTAGATTGGCATGAATCGACGCTCAAAGCCGACAAATAGGAATAGACGAAATCAAATCAGAACTGGGTCGACGATGATAAATGATATAATTGAACTGATATAGATACAATTTATAAAATCATATATATATATATATATATATAATTAATAATATAAACTATACAACAGATAAGAAAAAGAAGCTAATATAAGCCTAAGTATACCGATGTGTGTAAATGTATATAAACCAACAGTAAACAAGTGTTTTATAAAACTCCTATCCAAAACTCTGGGAAAACACAAAATATGTACAAAGTATACATTTATGGCAAACAACTCATGCAAAGTAAACTAATATTTTAAAGTTTCAAGTAAATAACACAGTACAACCTATAGGTATATTAGTATAACATAGCCTTAAAATAGAAAATCAGTTTAACTTGACGTACATAATAACATCAAATGCATAAAAACTAATATCTTTAAAACCAAACATATATATGTATAAATTTAAAATCTATACACATATAACCTTTAATTTAAAACCAATTCATGAAATCCATACTTCAAACACACACCTAAAACGCATCCCTTAAGTCTGTCACTGATAATTTTAAAATGTCACTATGCATAAATTTCGAAACCAAACAGAACAAACTTCCTATATAACTAACAAGTATATGATGCCACTGACATCCATATTGGCGAATTTTTTTATATAAACTCCTAACCCATTTTGTATTACTTAAATTATATATATATATACTACTGATGTACAACAGCTGAAACATCTCTTCACTTAAACCCATAGTTTTTTCAACAAATACCATATATAGGCTGTAAAGTATTAATCAAAACAAATTTATAAACAAGACTACAACTCAACTCACGTATCATCGGACTTGCTGGCTCACGCATGGGGAAGGTGACGTGCAAAGAGAAGAGGGGAGGGCTACTTAGGTGAGGCCGGTTTCGGTGTGGGCTGTGATGGTCGTGTGAGCGTTGGCATCGAGGTGGTTATGGTTCGGTTGCATAGGTTTTCACGGCAGGTCAGCGTTGCGTAGGTGGCTCAATGCTCACGGCACAGGCAGCAAAAGGAGAAGCTCGGCTATAGGCTGCCTTGGATGGATCTGGGGTTGTGTGCTACGGCTGTTGTTGTAGCATCGGTTACAGGATGGAGAAGTGGGCGGAGCCGAGCTCTGGACACCATAGTTGGTTCGTCGATGTGGCCGAATAGCACGGCAGAGGAGGGCAGTGAAAGAGGAGGGAGCACGGAATGGGAAGAGTGGAGGCGTAGGCTATGCGCGTACAGTAGCCTTTGGACTGAAATGAAGAAGCTCTCATATTATAACCGTTATGATTTGTATAAAAACAGAGAGGAGGCGGGGAACAAAAAAATTGGTTGCTGAAAAGAGGAGAGGCATGAATTTGAAAAGAGGCTTCTTGGTGGAAGGTTGATTTCATAAATGGACGTGAAGGCTTTGATAAGAGAAAGGAACAGGCACATGGATAGAAGCATGAAAGAGAATACAAGCATGATATCAATTTTCCAGAGCCACGCTAGAAAGAAATTTGAAGAGACACCGTTTACCGAAAATGTACTAGGCAATTTAATTGAAAAGTTGAAGACAACAAAAGCCAGTCTAAGCATTCAAGGTTTATTAATTTTTAAGTGGTTGTTTGTTATACAGCGGTAAATAGAAAGTTCGGGAAGCCAAAGGTATGAAAACGAAACCGATAGGTAGACATTCCGCGGATCGTAACGCACACCGGGCTCCGAAATAAAGAAATAAGTATACCATAGAGATCGGTTCGACGAGACGATCAAAACGATATATAAATATCAGTTGTACGATCGAATTATAAAAATTTAAATTTCCTACTACGGAAAATGTATAAAAATCGCAGAAAAATAAGATCGACGGAGCCAAAGATGTCCGAATTTGGAAAAACGACAAACTGACAACTTGTTCAAAAGATGATTTAGAATTTTTCTATATAAAAATATTTTGGTTTTTAAAACGGTTTATTTTCATCGCTTTTTAGCTGATTAAATTTAAGTAAATTTACGCGCGAAATAAACTTTCATATTTTCGGGCAAAAATTTACCAGTTGCTATGTGTGACGCCCCACCTCTATACCCACGCTAGCCAAGAACACTACGGTATAGTGCTGTCGACTAGCACGGAGAATAAGGCTGTTGAGGAGCGACCATCCGTGTAATTGCTTTGTGCGAGCACCGATATGCCAGATAGTAAAAACGTGCATTTCATTTCAGAAGGAAATCCGACATGCCGATGCAAACTCAAAGCTACTACATAGTGGCTATAATAGTCTAGGACAAAATATAAACTAATAACACAGATAATATGAATGCGGAACACAGATGAAACAGAAAATCTCATATACATATATAATAACTGATGTCAGTTACATTACATTTGACACGGTACATGTGATACAACTACAACATTCGACTCAGGAAGTTATATATACAAGTACATTATCGACTAATATACATGAATACATATCAACCTATACTATGACACGACAACTCCAAAAGATATGAAAAGTCTTCATAGCTCAAGCAGCATCCCAAAGCAGAATATCAACAACCTGAAAATACTCAGTCTGACCCGAGTATTAAATTTCAAAAGAAAATAATACTCGGGTCAGTCTAATTCAAACTCAGTTATTAATGCACAGAAGCAATAATAATTAAATAATGAATAGATGACAGTCACAGAAATAAATTTACCTATCCGATTCTTAAATAAGAAATCGGATAACGGTAAATATAACGCGAACCAATTCAAAACAATTGGAACATCAATTAAAAGATCAACACGAGTAGGGCTGCAGTATACGCACGCGTATACTGCCTCGCCACTACAGCATATGGAATACGAAATAGATCCATAAATCAAAAGCAAAAGAAATAACACCAAAACCAATACCGTGTGGCTGCAGTTCACGCTTGCGTGCACTGCCTTGCCACGACAGTGACGATGTACCCAATGAATACCGTGTGGCTGCAGTTCCCGCTTGCGTGCACTGCCTTGCCACTATAGTGACGATGTACACAACCGGGCACAAGGTCAAACCCAAATGAATTACGGTTCAACCCAGGGCAACATAAGTGTACAAGGTCAAATAATCAAATATACAACATGGAATGCAGGCTGACCAAAAAGAAGCCCAACTAAGTACACATGAACCAGACATGAAACGACAATTTTGACAAAACAGTTTCACGAATGCAAAGGTCATAAAAGTGAGCAATGCACTAAGCAAATGAAGCAACGTACATATATATGTACACATAACTGCACAATGAATTAGAGTGGACAGGGATGGCAACTGCAAAAATCAAGTCAGATGCACAAGGCAGATGATACAAATGAACAGGAGACAAATAGCAGCAACATGACAGTGATATGCAAGCAAAAGTCTCTACATGGTGCAGCAGATATCAAGTGAAGGCCAGAAAATCAAGGAGCAGTACAATGAACAAGTTCATACAAGCTCAGACTCAGGTTCAATAAAATGACCAAAGGCACACTGGAATATACAGTGCAACAAAATGGAGTAGTGGAGATGTACACAGAGTAGTGTATATTAATCAACAAAGTGTGGATAAAGAAACCAGACTACAAAATGAACACATGAGTCAATGCAACAACTAGAATGAGGAAGTGCACCGAGTATGCTTGAGACAAAAATGCTATCAGGTTAGAAAGTATACAACATGTCAAGATGCAGACATAAAGAACTTCAACAAAAAAACATCAAGACATGTCAACAGTACATGAAGACAGTTCGAAGAAGACTACAATATCAAGTTCAACTGAAATGAAAACAGTTCGAAGAAGACTACAATGTCAAGTTGCAAAAAGTTCCAAGCTTCGACAAATTAGAACAGAATGGAAGCAGTAATTCAAGGTAAACTAGCAACAAACATGAAGTGAATCATGTCAAAGGCAATACACGAGAGCATACAAGTGCAGACAACAGGGCTCAAACCAGTGTCAACAAAACAGCAATCAAGCACATATATGCAGACCACAAAAATGATTCAAGCACAGTGCTACTACAAATATCACAATGGATGCAACACCAAACCCCAATACCAAGATAAACAAGTCAAGGTCAAACATTCATAACAGAAATGGTTTCAAATAATGCCAATAAAAATGCCAAGGCCGACAATACGCAAGTCAATGCCAAAGTCGAACTAGCGAATTCGAAACCAATTCAACATCCAAAATCAGGTCAAGGCCGAAACAATGAAATGAAATAAGCAAACGAGGTCAAAGAATTTGAATTAGATGTGAGTATAAATTACTTACCTTGTTGCCAAATCGAAGCAGAGGCCATTGGAATCGAACACGAACGATTTGAAGTTGTTAAATGATTGCCGAAGCCCCAATTTTTGGACGAAGAGGAAGGAGGACGAAGCCGCCATTAACTCTCTCGCTCTCGTTTGCTTTAGGGCTAGTGAATGGGAAAAATGAAGAAATTAAAAAAGGGGGACGGGTTTTGGATTATCACGGCAACCCAAAAAAATAAATGGGCCGGAATCAACTTTAATGCCCGCATAGCACTTTAACAATTCACAAAAGAATTTTAATTCAAATTTAAAAACTCCAAATGGAATTTTGCAACAATATTTATCGTCTAAATGTCGATTATTAATTGATGCAATTACCGGGTTGTTACAGACTCCCCTCTTTAAAGAAATTGCGTCCTCGCAATCATAAGAGATAAATGGACAAAAGGTAACAACCATAAAAGCATATCATCACAAGATGAAGAAAATTTGAAATAGGAAGTTCACCGTAAAGAGCATGAAGGAGCAAGCCAGAACGTGATTGCTCAAAGTTAAATCTGGGGAAACTTCAATCTCTTCAATAATACCGGGCTCAAGAATAAAATCGAAATCCCTAAGGCATTTCCGTAGAAGAAAGACGCATGAAACACGTCATGAATAACAGAAAATTGAGCCGATAATAAGAGGCGATAAGCCAAGAAACCAATACGTTTAGTGATAGGAAATGGCCCAATATATCGAGGCACTAACTTTCCCGACCAACTGAAACGCACAACACCTATCATAGGTGAAACACGAATAATTTGGAACCACAGCGTAGTACAAAAACGGTACGTCCAATGAACCGATCAACATAAAAGAACATCTGACGTAAGTCCATAAAAGGAATGAGACGAAGCTCAACAAAACGAAGTACATCGAAACGTCCGATGAACTTGGTAAAAAGATGATTCCATTCGGACATCATCAAAGAAACAACCACCTGTTGCCAACGAATAAGTGTATCGGCAACACGATTTCCCATCCGGGAGTGGTAAATAATATCAAGATCATGAGATATATAAGAAACTCGAGTCAACATGGTTGACGCAAATCATGTTCCTTATGAGAAAATAAATATTCCCAAGATTCATGATCAGGGTAGAGAACAAATTTCTCACCCAAAAATAATGGTGCCAAATTTTGAAGAACGAAATCAATAGCCAAGAGCACTAGATCATGAGTAGCATATCTAGTCTCAATAGGCATTAATGATTTAGAAACACAAGAGACAGCACGTTCTCTTCTGTAAGAGAATGGTGTGCAAACCAACACGATTAGCATTGGTACAAACGATAAAGTCTTGGTTCCCACGGGAATCACAAGAATAGAAGTGTCGGAAAAGAGTTGTTTTAAATAGTATTCTTTCCCGAAAAGCTAAAACTCTCGAAATTTACAATTTACTTTATGTAATTATCTTTTCAGAAAAATTTACATTTTAAAATTCAATTTATTGTGTCTGATTGTCTCATCAAAGCGTCTAGGAGATTCCTATCGATAACGTTGATCAAGCGCATCGACCAGAATTCTTAAAGCACTCAATGGGCAATACAATCACAAAACATTCTTTCAATTTTTATAAAAGGAATTTACAAATTTTCACCCTCAAACGGACAAATCCGGAATTAAACGAACCAGTAAAAGAAAGGGGTCATAGTCCTCGATTTTGCTGAAACGTTTAAATCGCTTCCTCATTCTTTTGAAAGCGTAAACTATAAAATTTTGAAAACGATTTTTATTTTGAAACAATTTTTAAAACACGTGATTAAAATAGCGATATCAGTAGAAACTTCGATAAGTGGATTTTCATTCATCAAAAATGTCACAAGAATCCTCTCAAAGATAGAAAGGGATATCATACCCTAAACTTGTACTCATAACAAGTCAATGACACACGAATTCACCAATGCACAAGAATTGATAAAACTTATCAATAGAAATCACGAAAATTGGTGAAGCACAAATTCTAGAAATCTACACAAGAAATCCAGAAATCACAAGATAAGAGTATGAAAACTCGAACGGGAGTATGAAAACTCGAATGAGAGTATGAAAACTCGAAGGAGAGTATGAAAACTCAAACGGAGTATGAAAACTCGAAGGAGAGTATGAAAACTCGAACGGAGTATGAAAACTCGAAGGAGAGTATGAAAACTCGAACGGAGTATGAAAACTCGAAGGGGAGTATGAAAACTCAAACGGAGTATGAAAACTCGAAGGAGAGTATGAAAACTCGAAGGAGAGTATGAAAACTCACCTACACGCGAGCATGAAAAGTCATCAACACATGTAACGCATAACGAGAACGGGAGCACGAAAACTCACCTACACGCGAGCATGAAAACTCATCAGCACATGTAACGCAAAGCGAGAACAGGAGCACGAAAACTCACCTACATGCGAGCATGAAAATTCATCAGCACGTGCAACGCATAACGAGAACGGGAGCACGAAAACTCACCTACATGCGAGCATGAAAACTCACCAACACGTGCAATGCAAAGCGAGAACGGGAGCACGGAATCTCACCTACACGTGAGCATGATAAATCATCAACATGTGCAACGCAAAGCGAGAACGGGAGCACGGAATCTCACCTACACATGAGCATGAAAATCACCAACACGTGCAACGCAAAGCGAGAACGGGAGCACGGAATCTCACCTACACGTGAGCATGATAAATCATCAACATGTGCAACGCAAAGCGAGAACGGGAGCATGGAATCTCACCTACACATGAGCATGAAAATCACCAACACGTGCAACGCAAAGCGAGAACGGGAGCACGAAATCTCACCTACCCATGAGCATGAAAATCACCAACACGTGCAACGCAAAACGAGACGCTATCTCATGGTTGCAAGCCATTAATTTTGATACATGAATGGCCCGAAGACCGTGGGGCGCTACCCCACATGTGTGAGTCGGTATCACACAGATTGAGGTCTAAACTAACCAAAAATCAAAAGAAAAGTATGTGTGAATGAAATCACACAAGTGGTGTCTAGACAATCCTCAAAGCCCAAGAGATATGTGTGAGACGAAATCACACCGATGAGGCCTAGTCTAACCGTAAAAATGATCGTCATGATCAACGAGAAGTGTCAATTACACTAAATTAGTAAATATAAAAGTTTAGCTTCATGTCCCATAACCACTTGCTTAACTTAAATATTTACGAAAAAGTTGTAAATCTTCACTAGAAAATTGTCACACGAGGTTCAATCGAACAAGTCCAAGAATTAACCGACGAAGCAAACGCAAGCGTTTCATACCACTTGTTTTACTAAGCCGTTTAATTAGATTTCTCATCCGAGTGAGGTAAAGGCTTGTATATACTAGTAGATTAGAAAACGGTTGGAGAAAAAGAGTTTTATATTGAAAATAGAGTTGAAAACATTTTGATAAAAGAGTTTTGATATTTACTACTAGTATTGAAACCTTTATATTTTTAAAGTGACAAATCACAAAAATGATTGTAGAAACAATCAATCACAAGAATTCACATACAAAGACGTGAATAGAATCCAAAGAAATCGATACCGAATTCATCGAAAGGTATGTTCACAAAAATCTCGAAGAAAAGGTCATCAAAGTTGCTAATAAATAATAGCAACAAATCGGGAAATAGTCAAGAATCGATTAAATTCGAAAACCAAATCAATTCACTAAGATTCACATTCGAAGACGTGAATAAAATCCGAAGAATTCGATTCCAATCCATCAAAGTAGGAATACCCAAAAATTCCTGAAATAGAAGTTATCAAAGTCGACAAAAGTGATAACAACTAATCCGAAAAGAAGAATCGATCAACAATTGGAAAAATAAAGCAGAACGAGCATAAATGCTTGAATGGCTTTAGCAAAAGTAAAAGTCAAGTCAATGTCGATATCGACAAGGCAAAGTCCAAGACAATTTCTTTTATACCAAAGAAATTTTAAAACTATCAGAGAGAGGCACATGAAAGCCAACAAACCATGGATAAGCAGACAGAGTCGACAATTGAAACTCAATTTGTCTCAAAGATTGATACCCAAAACCCAATTGCATGGAGACTGCATTAAGTACACGAATCAGAGATAAGAATGCATATATACAGCAGTTCGAATAAACAACGCGAGTTCAAATTGAAATGGTACGAGTTGCAGCAATATGCAACTTGGTAGAGCATATACACAATGATACTTAGCAGTGCAAACTCAAATGAGCATGTGCAACGGAGAATAGCAGCAATGCTCATGAATAAGAGTTAGGAATTCATACCTAACAGTCAAAGATGATCTTAGATAAAGATGTGAGATAAAACATCGACAAATAGTTGTAACACATGTACTATCTAAGTTATGTTTTATATTCGTCCTAAACCCCAAGCTCTGATACCAAGCTGTGACGCCCCACCTCTATACCCACGCTAGCCAAGAACACTACGGTGTAGTGCTGTCGACTAGCACGGAGAATAAGGCTGTTGAGGAGCGACCATCCGTGTAATTGCTTTGTGCGAGCACCGATATGCCAGATAGCAAAAAACGTGCATTTCATTTCAGGAGGAAATCCGACATGCCGATGCAAACTCAAAGCTACTACACAGTGGCTATAATAGTCTAGGACAAAATATAAACTAATAACACAGATAATATGAATGCGGAACACAGATGAAACAGAAAATCTCATATACATATATAATAACTGATGTCAGTTACATTACATTTGACACGGTACATGTGATACAACTACAACAGTGGACTCAGGAAGTCATATATACAAGTACATTATCGACTAATATACATGAATACATATCAACCTATACTATGACACGACAACTCCAAAAGATATGAAAAGTATTCATAGCTCAAGTAGCATCCCAAAGTAGAATATCAACAACCTGAAAATACTCGGTCTGACCCGAGTATTAAATTTCAAAAGAAAATAATACTCGGGTCAGTCTAATTCAAACTCAGTTATTAATGCACAGAAGCAATAATAATTAAATAATGAATAGATGACAGTCACAGAAATAAATTTACCTAGCCGATTCATAAATAAGAAATCGGATAACGGTAAATATAACGCGAACCAATTCAAAACAATTGGAACATTAATTAAAAGATCAACACGAGTAGGGCTGCAGTATACGCACGCGTATACTGCCTCGCCACTACAGCATATGGAATACGAAATAGATCCATAAATCAAAAGAAAAAGAAATAACACCAAAACCAATACCGTGTGGCTGCAGTTCACGCTTGCGTGCACTGCCTTGCCACGACAGTGACGATGTACCCAATGAATACCGTGTGGCTGCAGTTCACGCTTGCGTGCACTGCCTTGCCACTACAGTGACGATGTACACAACCGGGCACAAGGTCAAACCCAAATGAATTACGTTTCAACCCAGGGCAACATAAGTGTACAAGGTCAAATAATCAAATATACAACATGGAATGCAGGCTGACCAAAAAGAAGCCCAACTAAGTACACATGAACCAGACATGAAACGACAATTTTGACAAAACAGTTTCACGAATGCAAAGGTCATAAAAGTGAGCAATGCACTAAGCAAATGAAGCAACGTACATATATTTGTACACATAACTGCACAATGAATTAGAGTGGACAGGGATGGCAACTGCAAAAATCAAGTCAGATGCACAAGGCAGATGATACAAATGAACAGGAGACAAATAGCAGCAACATGACAGTGAAAACTCGAGTCACAGTACAGGCCACAACATGTTAATGCAACTACAAAGACCAGCAACTCAGTGGCAAATGAAGCAACAGAGTGACCAAAATCATCAATGCAATGCAACACAAATGTGTTCACATATACTAGGCACCAACAGAAACTAAGTCAAGAACCAAGTGAAGGTTTGAAGATGTGTAACAATCAAGTTCATGTCCAGGGAACAACAACAATTCGAACTAACTACTGAAACAAGTTCAGTGCATCAAGACAAGTGCATCCAGAAGAACAAAATTGCCTCCAACATAACAGATCAAATGAAACACAGTGACAACATCAAAATACATGCCAGAAGTTCAAGACACAAGTGATACAAATCAGAGCAAGTAGCAGTATGAAGCACTGTGAACCTAAACAGGTACACAAGTGTGCCAAAGAAAGAAAGGTTACGACACAGCATCATGAATATGCACAATGCAGACACAAGTCAGCTGCAACATGAAACAGAGGCAACAAGACTATATGCAAGCAAAAGTCTCTACATGGTGCAGCAGATATCAAGTGAAGGCCAGAAAATCAAGGAGCAGTACAATGAACAAGTTCATACAAGCTCAGACTCAGGTTCAATAAAATGACCAAAGGCACACTGGAATATACAGTGCAACAAAATGGAGTAGTGGAGATGTACACAGAGCAGTGTATATTAATCAACAAAGTGTGGTTAAAGAAACCAGACTACAAAATGAACACATGAGTCAATGCAACAACTAGAATGAGGAAGTGCACCGAGTATGCTTGAGACAAAAATGCTATCAGGTTAGAAAGTATACAACATGTCAAGATGCAGACATAAAGAACTTCAACAAAACAACATCAAGACATGTCAACAGTACATGAAGACAGTTCAAAGAAGACTACAATATCAAGTTCAACTGAAATGAAAACAGTTCGAAGAAGACTACAATGTCAAGTTGCAAAAAGTTCCAAGCTTCGACAAATTAGAACAGAATGGAAGCAGTAATTCAAGGTAAACTAGCAACAAACATGAAGTGAATCATGTCAAAGGCAATACACGAGAGCATACAAGTGCAGACAATAGGGCTCAAACCAGTGTCAACAAAACAGCAATTAAGCACATGTATGCAGACCACAAAAATGATTCAAGCACAGTGCTACTACAAATATCACAATGGATGCAACACCAAACCCCAATACCAAGATAAACAAGTCAAGGTCAAACATTCATAACAAAAATGGTTTCAAATAATGCCAATAAAAATGCCAAGGCCGACAGTACGCAAGTCAATGCCAAAGTCGAACTAGCGAATTCGAAACCAATTCAACATCCAAAATCAACCGAAACAATGAAACGAAATAAGCAAACGAGGTCAAAGAATTTGAATTAGATGTGAGTATAAATTACTCACCTTGTTGCCAAATCGAAGCAGAGGCCATCGGAATCGAACACGAACGATTTGAAGTTGTTAAATGATTGTCGAAGCCCCAATTTTTGGACGAAGAGGACGGAGGACGAAGCCGCCATTAACTCTCTCGGTCTCGTTTGCTTTAGGGCTAGTGAATGGGAAAAATGAAGAAATTAAAAAAGGGGGACGGGTTTTGGATTATCACGGCAACCCAAAAAAATAAATGGGCCGGAATCAACTTTAATGCCCGCATACCACTTTAACAATTCACAAAAGAATTTTAATTCAAATTTAAAAACTCCAAATGGAATTTTGCAACAATATTTATCGTCTAAATGTCGATTATTAATTGATGCAATTACCGGGTTGTTACACTATGTTTAACTGGACGCGTTTGAAATATCGAATTTTTGTTGCGAAATTTTATTTTTTATTTTTATTTAACGAAAATTTCCATTTAAAGCAAAACGCACGTTTCTTACGTTAAAATTTATTAATTTGGTTTCTGTTATTGGTTACGACTATTTCATATTATTACATTACGTTTTATATGTATTACATTATTGGACTTATCGAAATTGGTCGTCTACGAATTTGGTTTTGGATTTGTAACATATATACAAAAAGATTTCCATTTAATAAATCGTAAAATTTTATTTCTGTCGGATTTTTAATTAAAATTTTATTTAATTTAGCATTTTAAAGCGTTAAAAATACGGGTCATTACAATATAGTAGTACATATATATAATATATTGGAGTGATTGATTTCCCACATAATAGCGGATGAGACCCTATGCGCCGCATAATAGCGGATGATATTATTATAATCCCATATACCGCGATATTCCACCTTGAAGTGTAATTAGTATTGTGCTAACATCTGTGGATGTAGGAAAACAGGTTGGAGGGATCCAACTGGTTTCCTCAAAATTTTATAGATTGTTTATTATTCTGTGTTATGAATATGTGATTGCCTGTGATGGATTATATTGATAATTGGACTATTGAATGCTATGGATTACCCGGATATATTTCGATATTCTGAGTTATCGAATTTTATAGAATTGTATTTTTGAAAGAAGATAAAAGAATAAATTTTCAAGTAAAATAATTATTGAGAATTTGGATAAATTTGGAAATGGATTGGGAAAGATAAAAGGGAACTTTAAATTCTAATAAATAAGTTCCAGTATGAAAGAATATTTGAAACGAACAAAGAAATAACAAATTTTAAACTCCAGTGATATTATTTCAAGTAATAAGGAATTTATTTTAAAATTTAATGTTAAATTCATTTAAAAATATAAGAAGGGAATTTGAGAAATCTGAATCGATATTCTCCGTTAAAAGGATTTTAAAATCAAAATAAAGAAATGAAATTTTAAGTTAATGGATTTTGAAATAGTTCGAGCAAGTATAGGAATTTATTTAAAAATGGAGTAAATTGAAAATCAATTTGGAAATGGATTAAGAGTTTGAAATTGGAAATTTAAAGGAGGATGTGAATATGAAAAATTTATAAACTGGGTTTATAAAAACGAGGAAATATATCAGTGGATATTTGGAAGAATAAATTCGATAGGAATTTATTAAGTGAACGAGTAAATTGGTTTAAAAATAAATAGTGATTTATTTTTAAAAGGATGTGAAAGAAAAGCGTAGTTCCCTGGATAGCCAAGTACGTTTTCAAAGCAAATTTTTAAATATAAGTTAAAGGTTTAATGTTGTTTTATAAAGCATGTTTTTTACAAAATTTATTATTTCTAAATGTTTAATATTTTAAAGTAAGTATTTTCAAATTTATTATTGTAGTAATATTGTAAAGATGACTTAGTATTTTGTTTAAAGAGAGAAAATCTAGTTTTATATTTTATAAAGTAGCCTCATTTTATATACTCCTAAGATATATGTTTTTAATAAAGTATTAAAGTAGTTCTTAATTTAAATGTGTGAAAGTATATTTTATAATACAATGTTTTGAATTCTTTTAAAAATCTTAAGTGTTTATACTTGGTGATTTCGGTGGAAATAGCAAATGATTGGGAATTTCTTCCATGGAAAGAATAGGGTTGAAAATTGTTTTAAAAAGGGTTGAAAATGAGGAATATATCTTGTAAGGATATTTTTAAGGTAAATAAATAATTTGGGGAAATTATTTATTGTTTGATGGATGGTGTGAATGTAAAATTGATAGTTAAATAACCTACTATCAAATATTGGCCAAATGCACTGATCGTTTCGAAGAGACCTGGATCGGGATTTTTATTTCCCGAAAACCACTTCGATCCGGTTTGTACGTTTCGTGAAACGTGTTCGGAGTCGAAGATGGAGTAGTGAAGTGCAAGGGCTAGTCGCTGCTAATCCAGAGGATATTTCCAAAATGGATGTAGTAGGGTAGTGCCTTCGGTTCCGTACGAACCCGGAACGGACTTGTATGGATGAATGCTTTCAGAACATCGTCAGGTGGACGATGGGCATTCTAAGGAATATATTCCGGAAAGGTATCGTTTAGCCTCGAGCCTCATCAACTGGGAATGACTGAAAATCCGGGGTTATGCAGCAAGGCTTCGTGGGTAGCCCCCACTTGAGAGTAAGGTCATCCCTGTCTAAATGTCCCTTTTTGATCTCGGCTTAGTGTGCGGTTGCTGATCATACTCCAGTGCCTAGTCATTGTTGGAAATCCATTCTCCCTACGCGCCTATACGGTTTTGATTGTGCCCAACTATTGCTGAAACGTGAGATGCAAGCATTTCAGCTAGATTCTATTTTACTTTCTATAGACACTATTATAATATCAAAGGATTTTAATAAAAAGTGTTTTAGCCATCGTAAGGTAAAAACCCGACATATTTATTTATGGCATGGTCTTATGAGATGCTTTTGTTTCCGAAGGATTTTAAAACAATAATAATCCTATTGAGTGTTATTTTCTAACTCTGGTTTTTCCAGACTGACTCGGGTGTTATTTAACTGTAATGCTCGGGTCTGACTGAGTATTATAGGATATAGGAAAGGATGCTGTGGAGCTCAGGAGACGAGCTGGATGGCGATACGTATTTTCGTACTTGATTATTATTCCGCTGTGTCACTAGTTTTGAGGTCAAGTGTATATGACTGTCCAGTTATATGTCATTGTTGTTATTAAACTCTGATGAATGTAATGTAAAACAGATATATTTTTCTGTTGAGTAAAGATCTGTATTTATATATTATAGTTTATTCCGCTGCGATGGTTAGATTCTAATATTGTGGTTGTTTTTCTTCTTCTACCTCTTCTTCTTTAACCCTGATGGTTCGTATTTCCGTACATCTTGAGATGATTGTTGGTGAATAGAGTCAATTCTAGGAGTACGGATTTGCGGGTCATCACATTGGTATCAGAGCTGAAAGGTTAAGCGAGAACCTTGGCTCTGTTTGGGAGTACTCATTGAAAATAGAGTCCGCAGAACTCTAAAATGACATTGAGTGTATTAATAGATATGAGCGCGTATTTGATAGTGGATATAAAAATGATTTTATATTGTGTTGATTGATTTATTGTGTGGCATATGAACCTTCGTCGGCACAGTCTGGACAACTGTATCGAAGGAGTTTCTAAACACTTGAATAGAACAATTCGACACAATATTGTTTTTCGAAAGTGGGTGAATGAAATAATTTTACCCAAAATATAATTTGATACAAAAGAAATATTTTCTTAAATTGTTATATCACTTGGATGTTTGGATGATAATATTTAAAATAAATAAGATTTATAAAACTGAAATAATTGAATAATCAAATGGAAATTTGTTGGAGCATAAATTATACAAATGAGTTGTGGTTAAAATTTGATTTAAATTAAATCTGTAAATTTAAATTCCCAGAAATTTTGGAAGTGTTTTTCGAAGTGTTTTGAAGATAAATAATAGCATTATTATTTTTGGGAGGGTAATTCTAAAGGGAAAATTATTTAAATGGATTTTGAAGGTGATATAGTATTGAAATCACTTGGATCATTGGAAAATAATTCTGATGATGACGGCCGCATCATCAGTGTTCATTTTCGAATTTCTAAGTGACGGTTTGCTGCCAAAATGGATTTATTCAGAAAGACTGGTTTTGTTTTTGAAATTACAAAGGAAATTTGTTGAAAATAAAAACCAAGGGTTGGTTAAAAATTTGAGAAGTGTGATTTTAAGATATTAGTGATTTCAAAATGATTTGAAACCAAAAGTCGGGTGTTTAAAAATCCTGAATCCTAGTTTGAATTGGATGGAGAAATAAAATTAAGTTAAAATGAGTAAACTTAAACTAAGTTTAATATTGAGTTGGATTTAAATTAAACTAAAAATAAAATTTATTTGAGTTCGAATAGTGAAATAAGAACCAAAATAAATTTGTTTGGTATTTTGGAAATGGAGTAAAATCCAAACATGAATTATAAAAAAATAGATTAAACTCGAGGAAATTAACAAAAGTGATTTTTGAAGATAAAAATCAAATATTGAATTGTAAAATGGGACGGTACTAATTTGAAATAAATTAGTAAATTGAATATGTTAATGGAATTTTAAATGTGGAGATGAGAGGTTGAAAGTGTGAATGAATAATGAATTGGTATTGAACTTGAGTTAAATAAAATAAATTGGATTGTAATAGTGATGATTTGAACTGTAAATAAAATTCAATTCAGAATAAATTACTGGATGTGAATTAGAATTGATATTGGATTCAATAAATATACCAATTAAATTAAAAATGGAATGGAGTTAAAAATAAATTGAATTGGAATTAATTCAAATTGGTTATGAAACTTAAGCAATTATTTATTCACATGGATATTGGCAAAACAGCATAAAATAAATCGTCGTTTGATGTAAACAAAAGTAATTAAAATTCTATGAGTGGATAGAAGTCAAATAAATTGATTTTGAGATCAATTGAATTGAATCTGAGTTAGTTTGGAATATAATTAAATTGAATGTAAGAAATTGAGTTGTAAACCATTTAAATTGAATGAAGTTGTATATAAATGGGTTGTAAACAATTTAAATTAATGTCGGAACCCTATAAGTTGCTTATAAGTGTTGTTTAATCTTCATTGCTTATGAAAACTCCCCTGTTTGCTAGTTAAATATGTAAAATGTTGTTAAGTTACATGATTTTGGCACTTACATCTTTAAATTAAGTAAGTACAGGTTTAGGGAAGCCGTATAGCTGGTTTTGGGTTACGCTAATTGCTAAATAATAAGCCGCTTGCTTTAAAAGGCTAAATAAGGTACGCCTACGCAATAAGAAATAGGAAACATGAACTGTTTTTCTGTTTTCCGACCGTGTGGGTCGATGTATATATGTTTATATCTCTTGTCAAATTGCAAAAGCTACTCCGTACAAGGGAGACTCTGCCAAAATTTTCCTAAAATTTTGGGAGTAAGAATATTTTTGAAAATTTTAGAAAATTTTTTGTTAACAACAAAACGATTTCAAATTGGAGAATTTGTTCGAAGGAATTAAAGAACGTCAAATTTGGCATATAAATTTTTGTTTGGAATTTAATAGTAATTTAGTAGTTGAAACTAATTTAAAGAATGATAAAGTAATTATTGTTCGGGATATATGAATTGGAAAGTCAGTTAAGTGGATATAAAAGCTAAAGTGATAGAGTAATAATATAACAATATATATAGAATGCTTGTATTAAACTAAAGAAATGAATGGTGAAATTCTTAAGTAAATTTGGTATTGAGAAAATTATTCCTAGTGAATAATTGAATAGAAATTAAACTAAATTCGTGAAATGAGATAAATGTGGATAAGTGAAATAAAATCAAAATGAATGTGAATAAAGGGAAGTTGATAGTTAATAATCAATGAATGTAAATACGTAGGGTGTACATATATTATTTTATTCGCATAAGTAATTTGATCCAGATCCGAGCACAGAATTTCAAGGTAGTTATATCGATCCGAGTTATGATTTTTCACTCGATTTTCGACGACGAACCCTGGATATTGAATTTTGATAGATTCTGGAAATTCACTATCATAGTTGGTGGCTATGCAAGGAGAATAACGGTTTTTGATCAAGAAACCAGATCTGAGTCCGCACTAGGAAATCGGGTGGACGATACTAATTCGGAAGTGAAATTGTGTGATCGAGTGAGCGATCGAATGTGATATTGCGTACGAATGATGTATGTGCATCGTACGGGCATAAATAAAGCCAATATTGGAAATTTATAAAGGAATGTATAAAATGGTTTTGGAGATGTAATTGGATGTTATTACTTAGTAGGATATACAGGTGTATAAAAGCAATGGATAAATTGGGGTTTTTGATTTTAGAAGATAAAATTTAATGGCCCGACACAAAGGTATGTGTTTAATATTTCTATATGAAATTTGATTGGATTTTTGATCTAGCCACTTGGCTTTTGTTTCTTTTTGGATTTGGGAGGCCGTAGAGCCATTTTTGTAGTAGTACCGAGCTAGCTGCGCAAAGGAGACGCTGGCGAAATATTTCGGAAATTTAGAGAGATAGAAAATTTTTGAGAAATTTTTGAAAAAATTAAATTGGGTTTAAAATTTAAATTTGAATGGATTGGGTAAATGATATTGGTAGAAACCTAATGGAAGAGTTTGGAAAGTTAGTAAGATGGATAGCATGTCTTTAATAAAGATTGTTGGGTTGTTGTTAAAAACTACTGGTTTTGGGAAAATAGTAAACGGGTATTGGACCATTCTTCCTAATTAGTAATTTCGGGGACGAAATTCTTTTAACGGGGAAGGAATGCGACGACCCGAAATTTTTGAGCATTTAAAATTGGAATATTTAATTTATTTTAAATATTTAAAAGTTAAATATTTACTTGAATTTCAAATATCAATATTTATTGGATAATTAATTGTTAAATTTAATTATCGGAATTGGGTGAATTATTGAATCTGGAATTTTAAGCCTGTTAAAAACAATTTGATGGTTTATAAAATTTATATTAATAATACTGAAGGTGATAGTATTTTTTTTAAAAATAGAATTTGAAAGCGTTTTGTTCAATTTGAAAATATATCATTGAAATTGATATTTAAAAATAGCATTCCGAGGCACAGTCTCGGAATTCGACGAAACCAGTTAAGTTGGACACGTAATATTGAATATTTATCAGATTTCAAATCTTGTAGTGTTTGGAGTTGTTGTGTGAGCGTTCGACGTGTAAACGCGCTGAAAATTTTAACGAAAAATTCAAGTTTAAATATATTATTATATTCTGGTTAAATAAATTCAAATCACTACTTTCCTTTCACTTCAGCACGCAGCCTTCCTCTCAAATCATGTTCCCCCTGTGGAACAGCACGCTACCTATCCCTTCATTCACATAAAGCTGTTCCTTTTCATTCCTTTCAAAAAGCATATGAAAAGAAATGAAGTCAGAAATGGTCGAACTGATTTAAAAAAAATCACGCTACCCTTCTCCTTAATTAGATCGCAAGCTCCCTCTTTCTTCTTCCAGTTCCAAACCGACATCGGGTAAATTAAAAAAAAGGGAACGAATTGGATTTAGGGGCGCGAGATGGTTCAAGAGCGGGAGGGGAAATCGCGATTCCTCACGATGAAGGCGAGCTCGTTCGTAGGGAAGAGGCGGCCTGACTGGGAGTAGGTGACGCGATGCGATGTGGGTACAGCGGAGCAATGTTCTCGCGAGTTGGGAAGGCAGGTCGATTGGGTCATTCGTGAGTACGGCAACGCGTAGGTATAGGCGCGGCAGTGGCAGCGGCGGTTCGAGTGGGAATTGCGAACTAGGTTTTGAGCTCGGTTTCGTGTGATCGGTAGAAACGCGATGTCGTCACGATTTGGAGGGCAGACGTCGGTAGGTTCGAAGTCGCGAGGCGACGAGTAGTGATAGGCTGGTGGTCGATCGCGATAGCTGGGTTGTGGTGGTCTTCGTTCACGTGAGTATTTGATTTCTTCATTCTAAGAGTTTATCCGGATTTAGTTTTTTTTAGCAGATTGAAGATATAAGTTTAAGAACAGAAAATTTATTTACAGAAGAAAAAATTGTTTATTGAGATAAAAATAGTAAATATACGGGTTAAGAAATTTTTATTAACAGTAAGTTTTTAAAATAAGCAGTTTTAAAAACTTTAATATGTATAAATGTATGTATGCAGATTTTTTTTTATTATTTACAGCGAAGGATTTTTTATCAGTTTAAATATATACGAGCATTTATTAAAGAGAAAGATTGGGTGTAAATTTAGTTTTTAGTTAAATAAATTTATTAAGAGGAATTAGTTTTAAAGTCTAAGATGTTGATCTAAAATAAAATCATTGATTAATTCAGATAATGAATTAGGTTAGTTCAATTATCATTTAAAATTAGTTTAAATTAAATTAATAGATGGAGATTTATATTTCGATTAGTTCAATTATTAATAAATCATATAATATTTATAAAAGGTTAAAATGGCGTAGGAAGCAAGCTAATTTGGATGGATTGTAAAACTAAGGACAAAGGTGAGTAAATCTCACTCTTTTGGATTGATTTAAATTTAAATGCTTAAATTTAAATAATTGGTTGAATGATTGAATTGATTTGATGTGCTATATTATATATAGTAGTACATATATATAATATATTGGAGTGATTGATTTCCCGCATAATAGCGGATGATACCCTATGCGCCGCATAATGGCGGATGATATAATAATAATCCCATATACCGCGATATTCCACCTTGAAGTGGAATTAGTATTGTGCTAACATCTGTGGATGCAGGGAAACAGGTTGGAGGGATCCAACTGGATTCCTCAAAATTTTATAGATTATTTAATATTTTGTGTTATGAATATGTGATTGCCTGTGATGGATTATATTGATAATTGGATTATTGAATGCTATGGATTACCTGAATATATTTCGATATTCTGAGTTATCGAATTTTATAGAATTGGATTTTTGAAAGAAGATAAAAGAATAAATTTTCTAGAAAAATAATTATTGAGAATTTGGATAAATTTGGAAATGGATTGGGAAAGATAAAAGGAAACTTTAAATTCTAATAAAAAAGTTCCAGTATGAAAGAAGATTTGAAACAAAAAAAGAAATAATAAATTTTAAACTCCAGTGATATTATTTTAAGTAATAAGGAATTTATTTTAAAATTTAAGGGTTAAATTCATTTAAAAATAAAAGAAATGAATTTGAGAAATCTGAATCGATATTCTCCGTTAAAAGGATTTTAAAATCAAAATAAAGAAATGAAATTTTAAGTTAATGGATTCTGAAATAGTTCGAGCAAGTATAGGATTTTTTTTCAAAATGGAGTAAATTGAAAATTAATTTGGAAATGGATTAAGAGTTTGAAATTGGAAATTTAAAGGAGGATATGAATATGAAATTTATAAACTAGGTTTATAAAAGTGAGGCAATATATCAGTGGGTATTTGAAAGAATAAATTCGATAGGAATTTATTAAGTGAATGAGTAAATTGGTTTAAAAATAAATAGTGATTTATTTTTAAAAGGATGTGAAAGAAAAGCGTAGTTCCCTGGATAGCCAAGTACGTTTTCAAAGCAAATTTTTAAATATAAGTTAAAGGTTTAATGTTGTTTTATAAAGCATGTTTTTTAGAAAATTTATTATTTCTAAATGTTTAAAAATTTAAAGTAAGTATTTTCAAATTTATTATTGTAGTATTGTTGTAAAGATGACTTAGTATTTTGTTTAAAGAGAGAAAATCTAGTTTTATATTTTATAAAGTAGCCTCATTTTATATACTCCTAAAATATATGTTTTTAATAAAGTATTAAAGTAGTTCTTAATTAAAATGTGTTAAAGTATATTTTATAATACAATGTTTTGAATTATTTTAAAAATCTTAAGTGTTTGTACTTGGTGATTTCGGTGGAAATAGCAAATAATTGGAAATTTCTTCCATGGAAAGAATATGGTTTGAAAATTGTTTTAAAAAGGGTTGAAAATGGGGAATATATCTTGTAAGGATATTTTTAAGGTAAATAAATAATTTGGGGAAATTATTTATTGTTTGATGGATGTTGTGAATGTAAAATTGATAGTTAAATAACCGACTATCAAATATTGGCCAAATGCGCTGATCGTTTCGAAGAGTCCAGGATCGGGATTTTTATTTTCCAAAAACCACTTCGATCCCGGTTTGTACGTTTCGTGAAACGTGTTCGGAGTCGAAGATAGAGCGGTGAAGTGCAAGGGCTAGTCGCTGCTAATCCTGAGGATATTTCCAAAATGGATGTAGTAGGAGTAGTGCCTTCGGTTCCGTTCGAACCCGAAACGGACTTGTATGGATGAATGCTTTCGGAACATCGTCAGGTGGACAATGGGCATTCTAAGGAATATATTCCGGAAAGGTATCGCTTAGCCTCGAGCCTCATCAAATGAGAATGACTGAAAATCAGGGGTTATGCAGCAAGGCTTCGTGGGTAGCCCCACTTGAGAGTAGGGTCATCCCTGTCTAGATGTCCCTTTTTGATCTCGGCTTAGTGTGCGGTTGCTGATCACAACCGTGGGGTGATTTTATTTGGAATTATCCAGTAGGGGATGATTCCGGCCTTGTGTTGCAGAGGAGTGGGAGTGCTCCTCGGTACTGTGATTAAGCCACGTACTGTGTCAGGTGATACCCCAGTGCCTAGTCATTATTGGAAATCCATTCTCCCTACGCGCCTGTACGGTTTTGATTGTGCCCAACTATTGCTGAAACATGAGATGCAAGCATTTCAGCTAGATTCTATTTTACTTTCTATAGACACTATTATAATATCAATGGATTTTAATAAAAAGTGTTTTAGCTATCGTAAGGTAAAAACCCGGCATATTTATTTGTGGCGTGGTCTTACGAGATGCTTTTGTTTTCAAAGAATTTTAAAACAATAATAATCCTATTGAGTGTGATTTTCTCACTCTGGTTTTTCCAGACTGACTCGGGTGTTATTTAACTGCAATGCTCGGGTCAGACCGAGTATTATAGGATATAGGAAAGGACGCTGCGGAGCTCAGGAGATGAGCTGGATAGCGATACGTATTTCCGTACTTGATTATTATTACGCTGTGTAACCAGTTTTGAGGTCAAGTGTATATGACTGTGCAGTTGTATGTTATTGTTGTTATTAAACTTTGATCAATGTAATGTAAAACAGATATATTTTTCTGTTGAGTAAAGATCTGTATTTATATATTATAGTTTATTCCGCTGTGATGGTTAGATTATGATGTTGTGGTTATTTTTCTTCTTCTACCTCTTCTTCTTTAACCCTGATGGTTCGTATTTCTGTACATCTTGAGTTGATTGTTGGCGAATAGAGTCAATTCTAGGGGTATGGATTTGCGGGTCATCAGACAATCCATTGCCAATGTCCTGCAAATCGTCCTCAATGTTTGACATGTTGATGGTATTGTGCCATCACCCTTTAGATCCTCTAATAATCTGGTTAGTATTACATCATTCAGGTCGGCACAGAGTGGTTTTGCTTTGGCTAGAATTTGGCCATTGCCTCTAATAGTCCCCTTGATGTTTCAACAAACATTGCCTTCATCTTATGCTTCCCATCTCTCTTATTGTGATCAAAGGAAGATGTACAATCTTTTTTAGAACCCAATGGTGATGTCTGCTAGCGTGCAAGTAAAAATGTACATGCTCTCATACTTAATCTTCTTCTATTAAAATAGAAGACATATTAGGGTATTTTTACATACTTTGACCAGAATATAAAATTATTTTAAAATCATCATTCACTCATCTACATTTGGGAAAAACGATAATTTTGTGTGTATGCATTAATTTTAAGAAAATTTATTTTCACATTTTTAATTTTATTTTGTAGGAAATTGAGTGCAAATTATAAGAGCTTTATGGATGTATGCATGCACATGTTTTGGAAGTCAAAAGAAACAAGAAAAGAAGGAATTAATTCTTTATAGAGGATCCCACCTATCTGCTTGCAAATAAACTAAAATTAAAAGAAAAGCATATATTAGTGGAGATTAATTATTCATTAATGATTACTTGGAGGCCACACAAAGTTAAGGCTAGTTTTGGCAGCACCCTAAGCAGATGTTAGAGTTTTAAACTTATATAAATACCCTCTTATGTTTCATGTATTTCATGCATGTATTTGTAGCCAAAAAAATAGAAATAAAAACCCCTCTTCTGTTTAATAGCTTCTTGAACTTCTCATTTATGCATTTTTATTTCATGCTTTTCTTTTGTGCTATTTTATTTCAAGCTTCTCTATTATTTCATACAAGTAGATTAGATTTTCTTTACACAAATTAGTGTAGATTTATTTTTTCAATTAACTAGATCTCTTTGTATTTAATTAGCATTTCCCTTCTTTTTGTTAATGTTGAAATCCACTTTTGTTGAAATATATTTCAAGGTTGAGAGGCTAAAACCCTTCAATTTAAGGGAAATTAAGCTCTCATGAATCAGGTAAAGTCAATATTATGGTTTCGTTTATGATATCTTGCTTTTTTGCTTAATGTAAGTTTGGATGTATATGAAAGTTTGATGTTTATGAATGAATTTGATATTCTATGTTGTTAATCACAAATATGCTATACTTAATTAAATATAAACTAAAATTACGTATTCTTCTAACTATTTGATTTTGATAATGAAGTTAAAAGTCAAATTAAAATTTGATGTTCTATGTTACTTGGCCTAAGATGTTAAATAGATCATGCTTAAAATGTATTTTACGTCTAACTTCATAATGATTTTCGTGAGATTTAATGTGTGGGTTTTGTTGATTAACAAATATTCCATACTTAAAATGGATACATAAACTAATTCTACTTGTGTTAAAAAGAGAGAATATAAATTTATTATGTATTGATTTATACGAATATGAAAGCGGATTTGTTTCTAAATTTTCTTTTAGACTCATTACTTTTATTCTAATTTTACTCTAGTTTTTTTTAAATTTTTAATTAAAAATAGTTTCTAAATGTTAACACTAAAAATTGTACGCTAACACCCTGGTGTATGTAGTGATAAGATGAAAGCACCACCCGTTGGTATGGGAACTAGAACTAAGCAGAAAGTAACAGAAAACTGTAAAGAGACAACAGTTTTTATAGTGGTTCGGCTTAAAGTCAAGCCTACGTCCACTTAATCTTCTTTATTGCTGATTCGATTACAACTTTTTACAATGATCTTTGGTTACAACACAACTAAGACGAGTAGCTAGGACTTCGATTTAGGAGAGTTCTTCGAATTGATGTCGAATGTGTTAGATCTCTTCCCAAAGTTCGTTGAAGCGTCATCGGTGTTTGAAGTGTTTTAAGTGTTGAATGAGTCGAGAAAACAACAAAGTATCGGTGTTCCCGAAATGATCCAAAAGTCCCCTTTCAGTTGGAGCAGGAGGGGTATTTATAGGGAAAAATCTGGAAAAGTTGTAGGTCGTGGGCGACCTAAGGGTAGGTCGTAGGTCGTAGGTCGTGGGCGACCTAGGGAGCACGGGTTATAGCTTATCAGGGTTGCACTTGGTCAACTGGGTGGGCTGGTAGGTCGTAGTGACCTATGGGAGGATGTAGGCGACCTAAACATGTCGAAGTATCAAGTGGAGCGACCTAGGCTGGGCTTAGGAGTAGCAGCGATCTAGTGCTGGTTCGACCTATAACCAAGCGTCATAAGGACATGAGGCTTGTGGCTCGCTAGGTCGTTAACTTGCTAGGTCGCTAGGTCGTTAGCTTGCTAGGTTGCTAGGTCGTTAGCTCGCTAGGTTGCTAGGTCGCTCGGTCGTTAGATCGCTAGGTCGTTGAGCTCCTTTGTTGCGATATACTGCTAACCTGTATTGATTGCTAGGTCGCTAACTCGTCATAAATTTAGGTCGCTAGGTCGCTTATCATGTTAGCTCGCTGTAGAACTTCATCCTTGCTAGCCCGCTCATACTTTAACTTGTTAGGTCGCTTGTTTCCTTCGAGTACTTGAGTCGCCGTTCAGAATGGTGTTAACACTTGCCCCTCGAAGTATACGCCTATGTTATAGGTCGTGTGCTTCGATCTAATTCCGCTAAGTCATGAGCGACTCAAGAAGCTCGCTAACTCGCGTGCCTATTCGCCTTATCCTCTTTCCCTTATATAAGCCATTAGCTCGCTTCATCCTCCTCATTCAACTGCTTACACTCTACCGCCATTGCCGTTCTTCAGTTCAATAATCCTCAAAGCGAAACCCCTTTCCTTGTTGCTTCGATCATCATTCCAACAATAATCCTAGGTAAATCGATCACCTTTTCCATTGTATCGGCCATCGATTTCTCCATAATCAATTTCACACGGTTTTTGTTACCCTGTGGTAAGATTTCCTCCTGATTCGCCCTCCGATCACCATTGAATTGTTTGCAGTTGTTTAAAAATGAATCGGCCTATGATTTCTCAGAGTTGTTTGGTGAGTGTTCGAATTTGTGGATTTAACAACGTTTTCTGGAAACCTGGAGGAGATGATGGAGTTTTAGGTGTTTGGGGAAGAGGAGGAGATGTTAGGTTAATGGGTTAGTGGATAGCGGGTTACGCCATGGTGCTTCTGGTGATGCATGGCAAAGTGTGATTGGAGAATAGGACTTAGGGTTTTTGATGGGAGAAAATTTGGTATCGCCAAACTACTTCAGGTGCGACCTAATGGATCGAACGACCTAAGAACTTTTGCGACTTAAGGAGAGCCGAACGACCTACAGACTTGCGACCTAACTTCTTGCGACATAACTATTAGGTCGCGAGTGTATTCAAATGACTTAATCACTTAGACGAATATGCATTGCCTTGACCTGAAGTCTTATGCCTTAAATTCTTTGACTTGAACACTTTTTAACTCGTAGGAACATGATATTGCTGAACTCTCTGACTTGAACAATGCGACTTAAGGATGTTTTGACCTATGCTAAGCCGTTTGTAAAAGTTCGACAGCACTTAACTTGAATTTTCAACTTGAACTGCCGAGATAACCTGCCTAAACTTGTTGCACTCTTTTACGGATTATATTAACTTTAACGCTAACAACCTGCTAAACACAACATTTGCAGAAAAATGGGACGAATATACTCATCATCAACTGCCCACATTGAGTGATGGATTAGATCAAAGAAACAACATTCTGCTTAAATAAAATAATATGAATTTGATTAGTGATGAAGTGCTGTGAATCAACTATTTTAAATGGAGTATCAACACAAAATTCACACAGCTATAACTGCTTATCGCTGAATGTTATCTGCATTGATATTACACTTAGATTTAACTCAATAACAAGCAACGAATCTTCATGAATTGACACGTGCCAACCAGTATTATTTCGAGTTTTATTTTATTTACTTGTTATTTCAGTAGCTTTGCACAACACTTCACACGCTTTTAGGAAACGTGCACCTTCATATTTGAATATCCAATTCCTTGTGTAGAATGACTTCTCAACAAGAGGAGATAGTAGGGCAAGCTGGAGAGGTCTTTCCAGTAGCTAACCCCTTGGATAATCCCCCGGAAAGAACTTCAACCACTCTGAATCAAAGGGTTTTCAGTCAATTATGCACTCAGTTTAGTATTGCTGGAGCAGACGCTTTGCTTCCTGGGGTAAAAGATACTGCTGACAGGCCACCTTCTGGTTTTATCGCAATCAATCGTCAGATGTGCTTGAGTGGAGCTATTCCTCCTTTCAACGATTTTCTTCAAATGCTCCTTCTTCGATTAACCATCTCTCCTTTCCAGTTACACCCTAATGGCAATGCCATCTTGATGGGATTGTGTGTACTGTTCAGGAGGACGCTTGACCGTCTTCCAAGCTTTAAAGAGATTTGTTACTTGTGCAATTTTACGAAGAACAAAGATCATCCTTCTATCACACTTGTGAGGAGCGCCAAGAACCGTAAACTAATCACTGATCTTCCTGAAAGCACCCACGGGTTTTTGAATCAATTTTTCTTTGTTCGCTGCCCCCCGGGATTCTACGCCATCTGGAGAGTAGGAAGTAAGATTGCCTATCTCCGTTCTTTCCATTTCTGAGCTTTTCAAAATCCGAGTTGTCAAGTGCTAACTTCATTCTTCACTTTTACAGCACTTCCTCCTCTTTCTAAAGACTCCAGCCACAAGCCAACTTTTGAAAGACTAAGTGCTGTGGCGGTTGGGGAGAGAAGCATTAAATTTTTGCTGAAGGACGAGTTTCTGCATCAATTCATACTTTTACATCCTTCTCGATCTGCTCAGCTTCATGATGCCCCCGGTTCCCAAGCAGAGACATCAGATGCCTCGATTTCTGTCAAAGAAATCACGTCAAAGGAACCTGCTGTGGAAGCTTCAATAGTCAAATGTTCCACCCCTGCCGACGTTACAGGGTCATCTGGTAAATTTACACTTCCCTCGGTTATCGAAGAAGAGGAACTTCCTTAACACTCCAGGAAGGCAGCTGATAAAGGAGGTGAAAAAGAAAGTTCCGTTGGGCCTGATGGTAAAGACATTTTTGGTGGACTGAGCGACTTTGTGGTGACTTCACAGAAGCTCTTTAAAGATGACACTACCACCACTAAAGTTATCTCTCCGGAAATTGAGGCGACATCCGCCCTGCAACAAACTCCGTCAGCCCAAGAGTCGACGCCTGCTGCAAAAGTCGTCGTCACTCCCAAGCCAAAGAGTGGTTTGTAGTTTGACGCGCGTAGTTTGCACATCACACACACTTAGGATTTTTTGACACTTTTACGCACTTAGCTTGTTTATTTCGAAGATTTTTAAACCTTGTCTCTTCTTCACTTTCAGATTCTCCAAGGGGACGCAGTGGTTCATACTATGATGATTTCCAGTGCTATGCAAGGCGGACTACTATGATCCCAGGCGCTATCTCCCTGCCCCTAGGGAGACCGACGAAGAGAGAGCAGCCAGAAAATCTCAAGAAAGGAGGGCCCACGAGGAGCGCTACCGGAGAAGAGATGAACGACATGACTCTTCTCAAAGGGGTGATGATTCCCACAAAAGAAATTCTCATGCTGACAAAGGTAAGAGTCATGTCGTTGAAGATCCAAGCAAGCGGGCCAAGCTTAGCGAAAGGCCTGCGTCTGCAATTTATGAAAAGCCCGCTGCTCCCATCTCTTTAGAAATCCCTTTCAACTCTCCTGCCCTCAAAAGAACTGATATTCAAACAATCGTCAACAGGCCTCCATATCAAGTTGAAAAGGCTCCGACTACTCTTCAAAGTCGGTTTTCACACTAGTGCTTAAAAGGGGTGCGTTTTGATCTCGATTTGGTCCCTATCGACAAACAAGCTATGTTGATAAACCTTGATGCCGTCAAACTCAATATTAAGAGAATGTCCGGATGGCAAAAACTTGTCGATGAGCTTCAAAGAGTAAACCGTGCAAATCTCAAGGCCATGCTGACTATGGAAAATGATAAGTCCGGGTGGCAAAAGATTCTTGACCAGCATGACACAGAGATGAAGAATATCACCGCTTACAATGAAAAGCTTGAAGCGGAAATTGAAAAACTCAAAAATGAGCTTGCTACTTCTTCCACTTCATATACTCAAAAGGAAGAAGTGCTTCAGAAACAAGTGAGGGACGCTCACGCCGCTCAACGATACGCTGAGGCTCAACTTGATGCCGAGCAGAAGATGGTAGAAACCTACCGTACTGACATCGCCCAGCTGCGGGAGAAGGCTAGCTCCCAAGACTTGGAAATTATGAGGTTGCATGCTCAGTTGTCAAAAACCGAAAAAGAGCATGACGAGGGCATCGCTGGAAAAGCAGCAGCCGAACAATCACATGAGGCGACCAAGGCCAATGTCAGCTCTACTTTATTTGAGTTTCACGTTCACAGCGTCTTGGGGCGCGACAACCTTTCGTTTTTGGGACCGAAATACGAGATTACTCTGGCTGAAGTGTGGGAGGCAGCTATGGATACATTTAAAGATACCAGCTATGCCGAGGCGGATCTCGAGGCATTTTACTTGGATGACGAGGGTCGTGCTGCCCTCGCCAGGGGAAAAGAGAAACTTGCTAAAGAGCGAGCCGGAGTAGTAGAAGGGGAGTATTCAGGGAAGGAGGCACCTTTAAATGACCCTATCCGCCCTTCGGTTTCGGCCGACATTGACATCATTGGCTCCAGTTGCCATTCTTCGCCTCCTGCTAAAGTCGAAACCGAGATTACAACTGCACAGGGCGGAGACGAAGGCCAAGAAAGCGCCGAAGTACAAGACTATGAGGTTGACGTTATAAAGCCACCTTCTCCAGGTAACTTCAACGTTGATCCAGTTCAAGTGGATTAGTCGTTTGCTTCAACTGAGCTCGATGAACTTCTTGCTTATTACTTAAGTCTCGACGAGCCACTATCTCCTCTCTTTACGAGGAATACTGGTTTTAACTTTTCTTCTTCTGTAGTGAGAACACCAAGTGTTGCGCAACTTTCTCCTCCTCCGGCTTTGTTCCTCCATCTTCTCAAGTTACTCCTCCTTCTGCTTCTCAACCAGGGTCGCAAGAAGAAAAAATAGGAGCTCTTCAAGGCTTGGATGACCCGGCTGTTTCGCAAGAGCAGAAGGCGGAAGAACTTGAGGAGGGCGAGAGGACCCCGGAGAAATCTTATGCTGGCGACACAAAGCTATCTGAACTAATTACTCCGGGCAGCTAGTCTTCTTCAAGGAAGAGGGGAAGCGCGCAATTTCATGGAAGAAGAAGAAAAGCACTTCTACCGATGAAGAGAGAGCGGAAGTAGACCCAGCTGCACCTCTTTATCCTTCCTCCCCGACTCATTCAAGCCGGCTTTCGAAGTTAACCATTAGGCCGTGGAAGGGCTCCAAAGGTGGCGGGAAGAAGGAGTAATGAGTTTGGCTTTACGCTTCTCGTCTTGCTTTTTTTGCTTTTTGCTTGTATATAAAGGCTTGCATTGACCGGAGATTGTGCGGGTACCGGCCCCCACTTTTTGAAACCTGCACATGTATAAATTTTTTATAATATGGAATAAAATGATTCTTTTTACTTGTACAAACTTCTGTCTGTATTTGAGAATGCATTTACTCTTCATTTTCATACAAATTTCTTTATTTTCTTTGCATGATATTGTAGTGAGCTTGTGGTATGTTGCTTGAGTACTGTTTATGTTGCTTGAGTACTGCTTTCATTAATGTTGCTATATTATGTTGCCCCCATACCACAGCTCATTGTAATATTCTCCATTTTGAGGAGACTTGTACTCTTATTTTGGATAATAATTATTCCATTTTTGAGGGAATATTATTCTGCTCTAGTAGAGTGTGCCTCGTTTTGGAGAAGTTTTTATGCTTCAACCTTCGGAGATGGTCACTTTTATTTTTGAAAAGTAGATTCTCCTACGCGGTAACACGGGCCTCTGAAGAGGGCTTTATTTAGCACTTCAACTTTTTGGGGAAGAATATTTTCAAGATGAAGAAATTGATCTTCCCTTGAGAGTTGCAGTGTGCCTCTGAAGAGGGCTTTCTTCTTTTTTATATTTGTTGTGCCTCGTTGGAGGGCTTTTTTGTTTTGTTCACTTGAAATTACTTTCTCACAGTTAAATGGATCCACAAGGTAGACGCAAGTTACTTAATTGGATGTTCGTTTGCACAAATGATCGCAGCCAGTTAACAAGGGCCCTGTGCCTTCATCTTGTGAAGGTGCCCCTCCGGTGGTTCCATCAACCTTGTTGGTCGAGAAAAGCATTTCATCTTGTGACGTGCCTCCGAAGATGGCTTGTGCCTCCGAAGAGGTCTTGTGCCTCCAGAGAGGTCTTATGGTGCCTCGGGAGAGGTCTTCTGCCTTCGAAGAGGGCAGGTGTGCCTTTGGAGAAGGCTTGTGCCTTCGAAGAGGTCTTTATCCGGTGGTGCCTCGGGAGAGGGCTCTTGCCTCCGTAGAGGGCACGTGCCTCCGAAGAGGGCTTGTGCCTCCGAAGAGGTCTTTATTTGGTTTCCTGAAAGTTACTTTCTCACAGTTAAATGGATCCACGGGGCGGACGCAAGCTACTTAATTGGATGTTCGTTTGCACAAACGATCGCAACCAGTTGACAAGGGCCCTGTGCCTTCCACTTGGGAAGGTGCCCCTCCGGTGGTTCCACCAACCTTATTCGTTGAGAAGAGCACTTCCATTTTTCGGCATGCCTCGTTAGAGGGCTTTATCCTCCGATGAGTTGTGCCTCCGAAGAGGGCTTGTGCCTCCGAAGAGGGCTTTTGGTGGTTGGTTCGCCAGGAAGGTTGCGTCTCACGGTTAAGTGGATCCACGGGGCGTACGCAAGCTATCCAACCGGATGTTCGTTTGCACAAACGATCGCAATCAGTTAGCAAGGGCCTAGTGCCTTCGCTTTGGGAAGGTGCCCCTCCGTTGGTTCCACCTACCTTTTTGTTGAGAGACAAGACTCCTTTTTGGCTGTTTTTGTCTGCTTGCCCATGTCTTTCCATCATCTGCCCATCAGCGATTCCCCGTTATTATTTCCAAGCATATGTTCCTTTCTTTTGCAAGTAGTTTGTTTTATCCAAAGAAGTGTACTTCATTGTTAAGTGAATCCACGCGGCAGACGCAAGCTATCTAACTGGATGTCCGTTTGCAAAAACGATCACAATCAGTTAGCAAGGACCTGGAACCTCCACGTTAGGGAGGTGCCCCTTAGGTGGAATCACCAACTGTCTGGGAGAAGCACTTCTTGCGTAGGATTTGAATCTGGAATTTTTTGTGGCTTGACATTTGTTTATTGAGTGATTTATAAGGATCACTTGGCCTTGTGATAGGTTAGTTTCGTTTTAATGACCTGCAATATTAAATCAACATTTTAGCAATACATTTGAGGTATTTACACATCGAAATGAAACAGGCATTTTATAATAGTAGAGAACACAAGATTTATAGTGGTTCGGCCAAGAATTGGGCCTACATCCACTCTATAGTTCTTTTATTGATTTGCACTGATTTTACAATGGCTTATAACACAAATGATACATCCATAATTATTTTACAATTCTAAGCAAAGCTTTTAAGTAAAATATGGACGCAAGTGGTTGCCGTTCCAGGCTCTCGGGATTGAATCTCCATCGACAGTTGTGAGTTTGAAAGTGCCATCAAGAAGTTTTTTGCCTATGACATATGGCCCTTCCCAGTTTGGCCCAAACACTCCGGTTGCTGTCATGATCCTTTTCAAGACTAAGTCTCCAATCTCAAAGCTGCGTTGGCAAACTTTAGAGTTGAAGTGCCTGGCTATCCTTTGCTGATGGGCTGCAACTCTGAGCTTAGCTTCTTCTCTTCTTTCATCAAGCAAGTCAAGTGCTTCAAGTTGCAGTTTTTCATTTTCAGCTTGGTTGAAATGAATTCTCTTGTGTGAGGGGACCTCTATTTCCACTGGAATCATTGCTTCCGATCTGTATGCTAATGAAAATGGAGTGTGCCCAGTCGCAGTTTTGTGGGTAGTTCTGTATGCCTATAGTGCTAGTGGCAGCTTATCGACCCAACCACCTTTCGCTTTTTCCAGTTTCTTTTTGATGGCTGATTTGATAATTTTGTTCACTGCTTCCACTTGCCCGTTTGTCTGTGGATGAGCCACTGCTGAGAAGCTTTTTCAGATCTTGAATCGCTTGCAAAAGTCCTGAAATTTTTTGCTTTCGAATTGAGTACCATTGTCTGTGATTATCTTCTGCGGCACACCATACCTGCAAATGATATTTTTAGTCACAAAATTTATCATCTTTTTAGAGGTAATAGTAACCAAAGGTTCAGCTTCAGCCCATTTAGTGAAATAATCAACAACAACAATAGCATATTTGATTCCAGATTTGGCGATCGAAAAAGGCCCGATTAGATCTATCCCCCAAATGGCGAATGGCCATGGACTGACCTTCTCCGTTAGTTCGATGGAAGGCACTCTTGGGATTTTTGCAAATCTCTGGCATTTGTCACACTTTCGGGAGTAGATAGCGGCATCTCGATTAATATCTGGCCAGAAATACCCATATCGGAGAACTTTTTTTTGCTAGAGTTTGGCCACCTGAATGATCTCCACACTCTCCTCTGCGCACCTCAGCTAATTTTTTTGAGCTTCTTCCTTGGTTACAAATCGAAGTAATGGCATTGAGAATCTTCGCCTGCATAACCGGCCGTCTTGAATTACATATCTCGATGCTTTTCTTAACAGCTTCCGGCGCTCTTTTGAATTTTCTGGTAGGGAATCGTTGAGTAGATATTCCTTGATCGGGGTCATCCACGACTCCTGCTCTTGAGATACAGCCATGATCCAGTCAATATCCACTCTTCAGTGCTTGGAGCTGACAAGACTTCCACAGGGACCAATCTCAATAACTGAGCTTCGCCAGAGCTTGAATACTTTGCGAGAGAATCTGCCTTCATGTTCTCTTCTCGGGGTATATGGCTTATTGTATAATGATCAAAATCATCGAGAAGCTCCCAGGCCTTTGACAAGTAAGCAGGAAGATTTCTTCCTTTAGCTTGAAACTCTTTCTTGACTTGGCATACAATAAGCTGGGAATCACTAAAGATCTGCAACACTTTGATGTTCAGTTCTTTCGCAATCTTCAAGCCGGCAATAAGAGCTTCATATTCTGCTTCATTATTTGTCGAAGGAAATTCCAGTCTCAACGCGTAGCACAACGATCGCCCTTCGGGAGTTTCAAGCACAACCCCAGCTCCGGAACAATAGTCATTTCTTGCGCCATCAACATATAATTTCCATCGGATCGGGATATCATCAGTAACCTCTTCCTCACTGTCACCTTTATCCGTGTACTCTGTAATGAAATCTGCTAAAGCTCGTCCATTGATTGATCTTTGGGGATGGTAGGTGATGTCATATTGGCCGAGTTCAATATTCCACTTCAGAACACGACCCGAAGTCTCAGGGCGAAATAGGACTTGCTTTAGAGGCTGATCAGTGAGGACTTTGACAGGATGAGCTTGGAAATATGGCCTCAATTTTCTGGAAGCAATTAGCAGACAATAGACGAGCTTTTCTAGCTTTGAATAATTCATCTCCGCCCCAGTGGGTCATTTGCTGATGTAATAGACCGGGCGCTGAACCTTCGCATCTTCCCATACTAATGCTGCACTGAGAGCGTGAGACGAAACTGCCAAATAAATGAAAAGATCTTCACCATCGCTGGACTTAGAAAGTACTGGAAGCTCATTCATGTGACGAATCAGTTCGTCAAAAGCTTTTTGATATTCAGGAGTCCATTCAAAGTTTTTCTTTCCTTTCTTTAGAGCGTCAAAGAAGGGAATGCATTTATTAGCGGCCTTGGAAATAAACCGACTCAAAGCAGCGACTTTCCAATTGAGGCTCTGCAATTCCTTCTTTGTCCTAGGGGCTTTGACTTCTCTCAGAGCAGTAATTTGAGAAGGATTAGCTTCGATGCCTCTAGCACTCACAATGAAACCCAAGAATTTTCCGGACTCTACTCCGAATGAACATTTCAGAGGATTAAGCTTCATTCCATACTTTCGGAGGACAGCGAACATTTCTGCCAAGTGATCCATGTGGTCCACTGCTTTCTTTGATTTCACCAACATATCATCAACATATACTTCCATAGTCTTGCAGATCTGTGGTTTGAACATGGCATTGACAAGTCTTTGGTAAGTTGCCCCTGCGTTCTTCAGTCCGAAGGACATAACTTTATAGCAGTAAAGACCAACATCGGTGATGAAGCTCGTGTCCTCCTGATATGGCTTATGCATCATGATTTGGTTATACTCGGAGTAAGCATCCATAAAAGACAATAATTCACTCCCGGCTGTTCCATCCACCAACTGATCAATCCTAGGTAACGGGAAGCAGTCTTTGGGGCAGGCCTTGTTTAAGTCTGAAAAGTCGATGCATACTCTCCACTTTCCATTCACTTTCTTAACCAACACCGGATTAGAAACCCAATTTGGATAAGTGGACTCTCTGATGAAGCCGTTTTCCATGAGCCGATCTACTTCTTCTTTTAATGCTGCTGACCTTTCAGAACCTTGGGTTCTTCTTTTCTGCTTCACGGTTGTGAATTTCGGAACAATATTCAAAGTATGTACTACAATTTCTGGAGATATTCCACACATATCAGCATGACTCCAAGCGAATACATCCAGATTTTCTTTCAAGAACGATATCAACAAATTTGAACCGTCACACTGAGTTGTGAACCCATATTCAGCAGCTTGTTTGGATCTTTCAGGTCAACAGGTAATGGTACCGTTACTTCCACTGGCACCACTCTATTCTCCCCTGCACTAGTTTTTCTGGGATCCATCTCTTTTCGTGCACCACTATGCTCGCCAGTGTAGGGTCCACCCTGTAATTGCTACAAGGTTGGTTCTTTGATGCGGAGCGGATGCTCCTTTCCCATCTCTTTCTTCCTTGCTTCACACAGCTCTATAAGATAACATTCTCGCCCAGCATTCTGATCCCCTTTAATAACACCAACGCCATTATCCGTAGGAAACTTCATAGTCAGGCACCACGGGGCGAGAATGGCCTTGAACGCAGTAAGTGTTGGTCGACCTAGGAAGGCATTGTAAGCAGAAAATCCATCAACAATCACAAAAGTCAGCTTTCGAACCACCTTTTTCTGCGTTCTCCAAGCTCCACGAATAAGTCAATAGTCCCGATTGGCTGCTTTGGTTCCCTAGTAAACCCAACAATCTTCTGCGATAAAGCTTGAACATCAGCCATATGAATCTTCATTTGATCGAATTCTATTTAAAGAGGATATTGCAAGAGGCGCCGCAGTCAACAAGCACCCTTCTCACAATAGCCGGCCCGATACCTGCAGAAATGACCAAGGGATCCATGGTGGGAGCCTCAACACCAATGAAGTCCCTAGCTCGGAATACAATGTCATCATTGAAAGTCCTCTGCTGTTTCAGGGGTGCAGCATATTCCAAAACAAAAACATTCTCTTCTGCTGGGGCATATTTCCAAGCATAAGCATATCTTTCCATCTCACCCCAACTTCTGCCTGCTGGGTGAGGACCTCCTATGATTACATTAACAACAGGTCTTTCTGATTCCTGCACCGCGGTTCTTTCACCTGAGCCTGATTGATGTGAAGGAACTAGTTGCCCCTGAGTAGATGAGGCGGGGTCACCTCTGTTTCTCTTTACATATTGTTGCAGTTTGTTCCGTCTCAGTAGTTCCTCAATCAAAGTCTTCAAATGGCGACATTCGTTAGTATCATGGCCGGGTTGATTGTGGAATCGACAGAATTTCCCATTTCG
Source organism: Allium cepa (assembly GCA_030765085.1). Taxonomy (NCBI): domain Eukaryota; kingdom Viridiplantae; phylum Streptophyta; class Magnoliopsida; order Asparagales; family Amaryllidaceae; genus Allium; species Allium cepa. The sequence continues at coordinate 214,875,832 of CM060934.1, forward strand.
CGTAGCATTCTTCCCAGGCTTTATCTCAGCCAGTTTTGGGTATTCGATGACATCCTTGGTGGAAAAAAAGATGTTCTCTGGAGTATCAGTTAAAGGAGTAAAATTCGAAGGTTTAAAGAAGCGAAGTCTCTTCGCATCTTTCTGCTTCTTCCCACCGTTATTCTTCCTCTTCGGACCTCCAGACTCCTTTTTGGTAGAAGCAGCAGTGTTATTCTCAACCTCTATCAGTACCACTTTTGCCGGCGCATGAAGGCTTTCCAAGCGCATGAACTCATCATCTTTCTTGTAGAATTTCTCAGGAGAATTTGGCTCCTTCATCTTTAGCCTTTTCCCAAATTCACTCGATTTGTCGATAGCCCTCATCAAGTACGTCAAAATCATCCGTAGCTCTGCATTTTCAACTTCAGCCAAGGCTATGTTGAAGCGGTTCAAGAAAGATCTAATAGACTCTCCCAGATTTTGTTCGAGGCTGGATAATGACATTATGTCCTTGGCCTATGAAGCATACAACCTGAATTGTTCTTTGAATTTTCGAGTTAAATCGGAGAACTGGTCTACAGATCGGACTGGTAGCTTTGTAAACCAGAGTAGGGCCACACCTTCCAAGTATATCGGAAAGTACCAGCATTTGATCTCGTCTGTCGCCCTGGCACCTATCATGTGCCAGTCATACTTGTACAAGAATTGATTAGGGTCGCTTGTCTCCCGATAAGCCGGAATGGTGGGGGGAACTAACTTCCTTGGAAATTCCGCTTTTAGAATTCTTTCGGTAAACGGAGTCTTGCTTGGAGCAAACCCTCAGTCGTTCTCATCTCCATCCCTCTGGATGCTCTCTTTCATGATTTGTCGAATCATTCCCGAGAGATATTCCTCATTGTTTAGAGGCTCCGCGGGACAGACGTCAGCCATTTTCTCAGAAGTTTGCCTAGACAAATGTTCGAGGAGAGTTGGCTGTGCCCTTGATCCTCCAGCTTGGGGAGGTGCCCCTTCAGGGGCGCCAGCTGCCCTTTGAGGAATATTCCTCCCTTTAGAATTATGAACAGCATCAGCAAAGTTTTCCTCATTATTCACTGGTTGATGGTTAGCTCCGAGTGAAGCATTCAACCTGTCCAACATTAAAGTGTTCTGGGCTTCAATTTGCTGATATTGCCCAGACACTGCAGTATCTAACTCCGCTCGTGTGATTCCAACACTTGGAGCTGCTTGACTTGATGAGGGAGAAGTGGCGGTATTATGATGAGCATCACCGGATCTAGTAGATCTGCGCTTTCTTCCAGGAGCCATAACCTCTGATAGACTTCTGGTTTTGAGGGAGATTCTTTCAGCAAACTTTTGCGTAGCAATGATGAAAGTATCTTGAGTTCGATTCTCAGTGAAAGCACCAAAAATGTTAATGCTAAAAATTGTACGCTAATACCCCGGTGTATGTAGTGATAAAGTGAAAGCACCACTCGTTGGTACGGGAACTAGAAATAAGCAGAAAGTAACAGAAAACAGTAAAGAGACAACAGTTTTTATAGTGGTTTGGCTTAAAGTCAAGCCTACGTCCACTTAATCTTCTTTATTGCAGATTCGATTACAACTTTTTACAATGATCTTCGGTTACAACACAACTAAGACGAGTAGCTAGGACTTCGATGTAGGAGAGCTCTTCGAATTCATGTCGAATGTGTTAGATCTCTTCCCAAAGTTCGTTGAAGCGTCTTCGGTGTTTGAAGTGTTGAATGAGTCGAGAAAACAGCAAAGTATCGGCATTCCCGAATTGATCCAAAAGCCCCCTTTCAGTTGGAGCAGGCGGGGTATTTATAGGGAAAAATCTGGATAAGTCGTAGGTCGCGACCTAAGGGTAGGTCGTAGGTCGTGGGCGACCTAGGGAGCACAGGTTATAGCTTATCAGGGTTGCACTTGGTCAACTGGGTGGGCTGGTAGGTCGTAGCGACCTATGGGAGGATGGTAGGTGACCTAAACATGTCGAAGTATCAAGTGGAGCGACCTAGGCTGGGCTTAGGAGTAGCAGCGATCTAGTGCTGGTTCGACCTATAACCAAGCGTCATAAGGACATGAGGCTTGTGGCTTGCTAGGTCGTTAACTTGCTAGGTCGTTAGGTTGTTAGCTTGCTAGGTCGCTAGGTCGTTAGCTCGCTAGGTCGTTAGGTCGCTAGGTCGTTGAGCTCCTTTGTTGCGATATACTGCTAATCTGTATCGATTGCTAGGTCTCTACCTCGTCACAAATTTAGGTCGCTAGGTTGCTAATAATGTTAGATCGTTGTAGAACTTCATCCTTGCTAGCTCGCTCATACTTTAACTCGTTAGGTCGCTTGTTTCCTTCGAGTACTTGAGTCGCCGTTCAGGATGGTGTTAACACTAAACTTTTAGGATAGTCTGATTGAGTAATTTGAAAATATATCTTGTCTTGTGGATCAACCCGTACTTGTAAATGTACTACAAATGTACATCATGCACTTGCGGTAGTGTATTACGATATAATTCTAAGGTTTATCTAGAAAATCTATTTCGAATCAAGTTTTTGGCATCATTGCTAGGGAAAGCAATTTAATTTTAAATATACTCCTCAAATTATCTTTACATTTGTTTTATATTATTTTTTGTTACCAAACAAAAATGAAAAAAGTTGTGTTGTGCAATTGGTGTTACATATTGCTCACTTGTCATGTTCATTTGTGCATCTTTTGTTCTTTAGTGTTATTAAAAACATATTTCATAGTTTTCAAACTATGTGTTTTCAATGTGCAATTCAGTTTTCATTTCTACATTGCAATTTCATGTAGTTTTCATTTCTAAATTTCAATTTTTTCTGCATTGCAGTTTCAATTTTAATTTCCACATTTTAGTTTTTTTCTTCATTATAGTTATCATTACCATCACAACAAGAATAACTCCATACAAACATCGCAACACCGCATCACCGTCTCATACAAGCCTTCTGCAACCACTTCAACCCAAAACCCTCTGCCTATAACCTTCAACACTCCACCACCATGCATCTTCTGCCGATCAAACATCTTACCACTACATCCTCGGCAACAAAACAGACTTCTATAAGAAAAACTCCCCTCATCAAACATAGATTCCATCACCAAACTCCCCTCACCAAACAGTAACCATTACCTCACCAAACATCTACTATCTCCAAACACATCGGCCTCTGCTGCTTGCAACACAACACGCCTATACAACACGACAACTTCATCAACTACCTTCAGTTTGACCACCCAACTATCATCTGAATGCAAACCCAACATGCACCATGCAATCACATGACAACCCAGTTTCCTTCCTCACATTCAGCCATCACGTACTCTTACACCCTTCAGCCACCTCCAACTCCTTTTCCAAGCACCAGCAAACATGCCTCATAAAAATCACATCAACCCTCGACCACCAATGAATCAAAAAACGTCAACCAACCTACAACATTGCACACCACCCATCACTATAACCTGACCCCATTCCTCCCACCAAACCGATCCACAACCCAAAATCACCACATCATGCAAACTTGAATCAACTTCCCCTCTATTACATCCTTAATCAAAATTGAATGCTCCTCATCACTGCCTTGGAGCACACCCTACCTCCGACAACCAACCCTAAACCCGCAGTTCACCTACAACCACCAAACACAACCATCAATTCACCTGAACGCCTGAATTGAACCAAAACCCAAAAATGCAACTAACAGCATCCAATCGGACTCCTGCACCTACAAGCAAAATCGAATCACCGAAACCACCTTCTTTTGAAATATTTTTATCGTCACTATTTTTTATTTCAGAGTTATTTTCTTTCTTGACTTCGTTTTTTTAAACATAGAGGATAAATAAAAGGTCTAGGAATCGAGCTTGTGTTTTGTGCTGTGCGTATTGGGTTGAGTTAACCTTTTTTCTTGGTGTAAATTTTTTTTTCTTCCTCTCTTCATTTGGTTTAATAAATAAATTTTATTTGTTTTCATTAGGTACTTAAGGTTGATTTTAATTTTTTTTAATTTTCTTTTGTTCAACTTTAATTCTTTCGACTTTACAAAAAATAAAAATAATTTGCTTCTATTTTTGCTTGGGTAATTTTTTTTATCCCTATAAAAAAATGTTTACGATACTTTTTCGAATTGCGAACAGATAAAAACAGATAAGGAGAAGAATTTGTTCAGAAATTTCTTTGCTTTGCTTGCTAAATTTGCACTAAATATATTTACTGCTTTTAAATAAAATGACAAATAATTCTACATGCTTTGGTATTATATTCTTATCCTCTTTTTTTATTTTTGTTGAATTGTTGGTTGCTTGTATTTATAAAAAAAAATCATTTGTAGTTACATTGTTATTGCATGTTTGATTTTTACATATTTTACATCATTTCATCTTTGATTTTATTTTCTAAGGGCACCACCCAAATTTGCATACAGTGGGGATTTCATCATCCTTCCTGGGCCCATAAATTGCACTTCATTATAGAAAATTAAATTAAACAATAAAGATTAGACATTTGACTTATGGGTGTCATGGGATCATATAAACAAATTTGTTTTTTGACAACTTAATTTATATTAACAAAATATTTCTTGGCATCTAAGATAAAGAAAGAGCCTCAATCATTTACAAATATTATGGTGATTCATAAGATATTAGATTAATTATTTCTTTGAAGATAATTAAACCTTCAGTTGCATTGCTACGGTGATTCATTGTGCACTGATAAGTCATGTCTATCACCTGGCAAAGAATTATTTTGTTAAATTAAGTCAAAGTGTCACGATACAATTTTTATTTAGAAGCTACTAAGGATAGAAAAATTATGATTTATTCCTTGCATTTATTTAGTTGCAATAGCTCATGCATATATGGAAAAAAACACATCTCGAGGTAAAGAAAAATATAAAAAAACAAAAAAAAACATTTTTTAGTAAAAAGAAGAAAATTCACTTCATTCTTACTCTCTTTCCTTTCTTATTCACCTTTTCTTTTTCTGTTTCCTTGTGCATTTAATTTTTTTATTCATTATTACTTTCTTTTTCTCTCTCCCCTTAATCTTCTTTCTAATGCATGAGTGTTTGGACTTATGACACTTCGACGAACTGTTTTGTTCGAACAAACGGTAACGACCCACCTTTTAGACCGTCGAATGTTGACTCCGAATACTACTACTGTATCCAAATGTTGAACATACAATCATCGAAAAGACAGATTGTTAGGGTAAAATAAAATAAAAGAACAGAGAATAGAAAAATAGAATCTCACAACAGAATCGACAATGTATCATATAATTAGAATAGTAAACACTATCACTCCAAAATATAGAGTTCATGATAGTTAAAATCAAAACTTATCGGCTTGATAGTTATAAAATTTTGACCTTACAATTTGCTGATGGGTATAAACTATAAAATAGTGTAAAATAGAGCACTATTATAGATAAACCTCCAGCTCTGCTCTAAAGACTGCAATCTCCAAAGCCAACCTAGGGAAAAAACTCATTCTGACTTGAGCATTATAAAAAAATAACATCTGGATCAGTCTGGAATACTAGTGTGAGAAAATTCAAGCAATACGGAGAAAATATAAAATTCTATGAGACCACGCCCTAACGCGGAACTGGTTTTTACCTCACAAGAACAACATCCATATTAGTAATGGTGGAAATAAACAACAAGAAAAAAATCCAAATACGGATGGGATAAATTATATAAAAATCCAAACTTGAAAGAATGGAAACAATCTGAACGAAAACCCAAACTGGACAGAATGGATAAAACAAGGATTATTGTCCAAAATTGAACGCATGGAAAAAACCAATAACTAAACATCGTGAAGATGGTGGAGTCTTCCTAAAAAATAGGTAAAGTAAATCATCCTCAAATATAGGGAATTATACATTACTTTTATTTCTTCCCCTATCCTCAACTCAGTCCATTGTGAATATATGATCTACTTTAGGTAGTAATCAATATCTCTCACCGAACTGCTCTGAATTCTCGTATACAAGTCAGGCATCCTCCTATAGTATCATGGATTATCTACGTAATCATTACATATCCATACTATATAGATAATGGGCGTATCCTATATAACGTGCTCTCAGTAGCTCAAGTTAATCCACTGAAGCCATATAGAACATATCATCTCTCAAACATATGTATCAAACAACTTGACTTAATACATATTTCTAGACTCACCTAATAAGTCATATTTTCATGGCATCTCATAAAAAAAGTCTCGTTCGCATCGAGTGAAAACATCACACAAGTTCCACCTTATTTTGAGCATCGTCTTGATAATATCTATTACATCATCTTGCCACCAGGACTCCATACCCGATCACCAAAAATTAGATCACAATCTACGATATTTTTCTCCTTTAATTATTTTAGCTTGTTCAAATACATTTCTTGAACATCAAACTCCACTAAAAATATTTTTGTGAGCTCACATTGAGTATATATAGACTACGTATAAGTGTACACACATTCTTTCATGTAGTTTAACCTATTTAACCAATTTAATTATTTAATAAAATCCATACTATATAATTATATAGACTAATCAGCCCATTCACAACATTAAGAGCTTTCTATACATCCTATCATCTAATTCAACCAAATTCATCTTATTACAGAATTCAATTCAACAGCCAGATTATTTATTTATCTACGCAAACCATATATTCTTCATATTATTTTATTGAAGCCCAAATTTATTTTATAAAATAATACACTTGCCTATCAATCATATTACAGCTTAATTTTACGTAGCTATTCTATTAAAAGTAAGTTTAGCTATTAATAAGGCTTCAAAATGTTATATAGCTCATATATATAGTTTTTATATATGTATATGCATACATTTAAAATCATTTCTTAGGGTTTAAATTTAATAAATCCCGTTATAGCGATATTATGTATTTTACAACTTTATCAACCCCCATAAGTAATAAAATCTTCTTTTCTTATTTCTAACTTCTTATTAGTGATAAAATATATAATAACATTTCTATCACTAATATAATCCCTAATTCGAGTTCCTATTAATTTATAATATATGCTACAAAACAACTCTATCTAACTTTATTAGTTACGAATAGAATCCAATATCTATATATACAGGATATTAGTTAATTATCTTGAATATTAGTAGTAACACATATAATGATATTTATATCGCTAATATAACTCCAAATTAGGGTTAATTAATTTATAGTCACTATAAATTAATATCTTCATTGTCTAGCTCTATTCGACGTGAACATAGCACAATATAAATATACGAGATTTTAATCAATTATCTCGAATATTTGCTCAACCAAATCCCATCATATGGGGAAATAATTTCATATACGTATATATATCCTACCACTACTAACATTTTTAATATATAAAATTATAAAGATTTGTACTGAGAAATAATTCTAGTGTTATAATTCCGCTCACCTTAGCCTTATTTTCCAATTGCTCGGATTGCAATGGAACTTGTTCCGTCGTGAAGGCGACAACTCCACAAGTACAATATAATAAACTGCTTATAAATCGGGCCTCGTATGAGTAGAATTATGATTTTTAGAACATTTGTATATTAACTAATTAATTAAATAATTAATTACTCTTATTCCCTAAATTAAGCAACTCAAACGAGGCCGACCTTGTCTTAAGTCAATGTTGAACTTTAAATGATACCAGGACCTCTAGGGTTGAGATCGATCCACATCACTACGAGAGCCACTTGAGCCTGACACGTTGATCGAGACAAGCTAGGTCACCTACAACGCCACAATCATCGAGATTTGGCATCTTAAATGCTGACGCTTCCACCGATCACCCCATGTTGTCATGTAGCACTCGACGCTAATCGTCGCCGTAAATGAACCTGGTCGAGCAAGACGGTTACTTTTCCTTCATGCATTGCCTCTTGAAATGCCTTGCCAAAGAAGATCGAAAGACTTGTTGATGGCGGTCATTGTTTTTAAATCGTCTACGGGAGAGAGATAGAACAGGGTAGGGAACAAGGGTAGGGTGCCCTAATGAATGGCTATGTACCCTTAACTTAATTAATTTATTAGTTCACATGTTTTACTCTTGTACAAGTTGTAGAAAACTTCGATTGAGATGATTCTCAAACCGCACAACTCTATATATTTTTCTGTTTCCAATAGCATAAAATACCACATCATATGAGACTACTCCCCAAATGATTGATTTTACACGTATCGTTCACCAGTATCTATCGAAAAATATGCAATTCAAAATAAAGCATGCTCATTGTCTTTCATAATCAAATACCAATATTCCAGACTCAACAGACAAATTTATGGGGCCTAATTCCATCATATACAAAAGTTAGCCTTTTGGATCTATGTACTAATCGAACGCAAGCTACTAGCTAGAAATCCATCGATCAAAACTTATTAATGCTTATACGCATTGTCAACTACATAGACAATCCAGACTTAATGGAAGAGGCCTTGTATCCTAATTCATCCGCTTGTGAAAGTTGATTTTTCATTCCATCGATTAAATTGGCAATCCAATATTTAAATAAATCAATTGTTTAAATATTCCAATGAATAAAAAGGCAAGTTAATATACTGACCTTGGAGGTGGGTGAAGAACTTTATGGTATTGTTTATATAAAAAATATTGCATAATATAAGAAACAAGTTGAGGACATGTCTGCCGAGATTGCTGGGTTGCATAGTGAGCAAAAGGTTGTAGAATATCGGGGAATGATTTTGGTGCAACATTTAGATGCTGCGTCTATATGAGTGTAGTAGAAAGCTCTCTAGTGATTCCAGCTTCACGTGTCCCTCTCGGGTCGGATGCAGTACATGTGTTCCCATCTGGGGCTGACCTAACTAATATTCTTAAGTGGGAGAATGATATGAAGATTCACTACGAGGCCAAGATTATAGAATTAGAGAATTACTTTAAGAGAGAGTTAGGGATGCCAGGTACTCGGGTTTCCCCATTCCTGTCTACTGAAGATGAGTTCTTTGGTCCTTTCTCTAGGGGTGTCAAACAAATGAGGGAGCATCTCTTCGACGAACTTGAGAAGGTTAGGAATGTAGCTATGAGGAGGATAAATGACCTAGAGAACAAGATATATAACCTGGAGTATGAAGCCTAGTTGGACTCTATCGTAGCTTCTCAAGGTAGGATGGACATGGCATCTCTTTTGGCAGAACTTCATAAAGAGAAATTGAAAACCAAAATAGCGAAAATTGGTGAACAATGTGCAATTGATGTTTTCTGATATTTATAGCCTTTACATTATATATCCTTTTTGTAAACTAGGCCAATTACGGGAATAGATCTTCAGATTATGAAAACGTCCTTGCTAGTGCTAACTACGACCTCTGCGTTACCTAACAAAAGTTAACTCATGGTAAGGGCTTTCGTTCTCAATCGTTAATGGTGATTAATGAACTGCAGAGATAATTTCCTTCTCAGCTCGCAGCATCGCACTTCTACAGATCGTGGCGACATAAAGCGATCATGCTTAGTTTTGTACCAGAATCATAATTTAATTTTTAGGGAATGCTATTTTTTTAATATGACCCAGTTTGTAATATTTCATAGATTTTGTGAGGGTATGCGGAAGTAGATAATATTAAGATTCATAACTATGTATTGGTAACCCAGTTTTCTGAAGTATAAATAGCGAGATTTGAGCAGTAACTGGATTGTACCTGACCGAATGTTCTCTTTGATATAGATCGTATATTGTGCTCTCTTGCCATGTCTTCTATGAGCTCCTGAAATAGCACATGCCCCCGATTTTGACCCTTTCGGCCATAGTTTTTTTCTGTGTAGCGCAACTAGACCTTTTGTTAAGGTGTAGCGCCCAATGCTAATTTGACCGCATGTGTGATATGACCTTCCACCCTTTTGAGGGCGTAATGTTCTGGTTTGGTTGTGCATTGAACATGACCTACTTCATGTTCTAGGAGCGTAATGTCCTTGGCCATATGCTTTTACGCATACCTATTATGACCTACCCTGTATTTGTGGCATAATGTCCTTTGGAATGATACCTTTGGAATGATGGCGGTGAGCTATGAAGAGTGAAAGAAGACTTGACTGAGAAGTTAAGTCGTGTATATACAATGTATTATCATATGCACATGGTTTTTTAAACTAGTTCTAGCTGTCAAATATCCATACGTCCAATGTGGTATGTTGAATTAACCGACATAAACATTTTTCATACTGTTTCAGGCAGTCTAATATCCCTAGACCAGTCTTTACGATTGTCATCATAGAATAAATTCATACCGGATCAGGGAAAATTTTCATCCTATCTAGTGAAATATTTCGGCTAAGAATCCAGACTTGTGTTGATGCGAGTCCAAATGTGTAGGGTTAGTATCACCATTCTCAATGTTGAGATTGTCATTTTACTGCTGGCCTCCCATTAAGCTTAATCAGTGAAAATTGGTGGTGAACTGTGAATGTGCATGTATAAGTTCTTTTTACAAAGAAATAACACAAATATTTTTATATCATGTTTATATATTACAAATCTTGCCACGTAGGTGGTGCACGACATGTTGCTTTCAGTCCGTGCTCTTCAGTGGAGTGTCGGGCGCTTGTCTTTCTAGTTATTGCTCCGGCCTACTTCTCCTCTGGAATTTAAATCCATGAAATACCGATTGTTGACTCTTTCTATCAAATAGTGGTTTCCAGTCTCACCGTCCTTATTCTTGAGAATGTTGTGGCTGCTTATCTACTACATGAAACATGCAGCAGACAAGCGAGCGCGGTGAGTCGTGTGTGATAGAGAATGGAAGATGGAATTGAAGTTTTACTAGAAATTGAGAAGAGAGGAACGGAGTGACAGAGGGATGAAGGTTCGAGCCGTCTCTCTAGCACCAGAAATGTTTATGAAGTTTTTTGAATTCACCGGACTCAACTTGATTGTGTGGTGACCTTACGACCAGTCTTCCTCATGATTAGGAATTAGCAAAATTAAGCTTCGTTAAATTCGCCTTGGAGAAGCGATAGTGTTGCTAAAAGCTTACACGGATGTATGGTCGCACTTCAACTATTTTTTGAAATGTCGAAGAGGTTTTGCAAGTGATAAGTGATCTAAAAGAAAAATATTAGAAAGATGATAGTAAAGGACATGGATATTTTTTGCTTGTTCATATTAAGGTTAATCCTATGGACACGTGGTTTTTCATTATATCTTTGTGATATTTGTATAAACTGATTACCATGGCCTCTAAGGCATACAATATATCCTTTTATTTTGAGAAGAAGAAGAGATCCCTTAAAAATAAGAACCCTTTCTTTGTCCTCTAGGTTTTGTTTTAAAATATGAAGAATATACTGCCGGTGGTTGTAATCGATTTTGATTCTTTCCTTCAATCTCCACCCTCGGATTTTGCCACTTGTCGCTTATCCATGATGCTTATTCTTTGTGACTACATGTTAGCCTCTTCTCTCTTGGAATGGCAGGATACTTTAAGAGGAATGATAAAGAGGCTGCCCAGAGGCATTAGTATGTGATTGGTGCATGTAGAGAGGTTCGATGGTGAATCACTGCATGTCATTTAGACCTTTCTACACTGCTGATACTCTTGCTATCTTTGTTTAGTTTATTGCTACGTCAAGTCAGAATGAAGCGACATTTCCTATTCCGTTTCGAGGACTGGTTTAGCATGCGTCTAGTACGCGAATGAGGTTTATTTATGATTTGAGTCATTCCCATTGCTAATGCCGATGCAATAGAGGGAGAGCTTCACTTTTTTCGTTCATTTATAAGGCTGAGTCTGCATGAAGTGTATTTCAAGTGATATATACATCCCCTTTTGGAGTGCTTTTGGCCCTGTATGGCGCTACCGAGGTTGCCCCTAGTATGCACCTGCACAGACCTATTCCTCTAGACATTTGACAAAATGTGAGCTTTAGACGTATGGTTAATTCAGATCATCATTCCCCTTACTAATAGGGCATCTCAAGTACGTTTCCTGTTCAACCCTATTGCAATGAGAATAGCTTTCCTAACTTCAAGCATTATCTGTTTCTATTTTTTGTGGTTCATGGTAAGAATAGGTGTAGCATGGATGATGTTGGAATTTTGACCATTACCAGATTCCACAAGTCCAAAGTGATATAATTTTGACAAAGAGAATTGATATAAATAAACATCACAACAGGGCAATGCTTATTAAACTAAAATTGGATCTTACCAAAGCCGAGTAAGTGATAATTTAGTCATAATATCACACCACCTACTAAGTTACATGTGAACATTAACATTTGAATAGTTCATTGTTAATCGTTGACCGAATTTACACCCAAGAGTCACACAATCAAAATGCTGAATTCTCTTTAAACCAAATAGTCTACTTAGTTTATAATTATTACAAATTAATTAAATTAATTAATATTTGTGAAATATTAATTATGAAATTTGAATATGATTTAAGAAACAAATAGTATGTATATATATTTATAATAGTTATAAATATGCCAATCAATATGAGATTGATAAGAAATTAAATTAGATTTAATTATATATTTGTTTGGGCTTAAATAGGGTATTAATACATAGATTTGGAAGAGATATTTGGCTACAATTATACGATAGGGATGGCCAAAAATTGGGGAAATTAGTGTTTAAAACAGATATAGGAAATTAGGAAAGAAACATGAAAGATATGATCCTTTCTCTCTCTCTCTCTCTCTCTCTCTCTCTCTTAAACATTATAAAATGCCTCTCTAACCCTCACCTAAATGATAGATTTTTAGCCGCCACCATCTTCTAAATTATTGCCGCCGTTACCTTCTTATTGCTGCCGAAATAAAGCTCTGTTTATCCTAAAAATTCTCAAATCAAATTCAAGTTAAACAAAACTATTCAATAGTAAAAGGTCGCTGATTCCAACTAGCAATCTGATGTATCAAGGAAATTTTGGAGAAAGGGAATTCATATTTCAACGTGGACTTTATAGTATTTATAGTAGGTAACTTTTATTTTCATATATATTAAACAGATTATCATGTTTTATAATCTGTAATCATATATGCCTGTAGATATTTACATATCATTGTTATTGCATTAGTGTTTGCACAAAAAATGGACAAACACCTCCAATCCGTATGGTTTAGTTGATTATATATTATTTTCAAGGTTTTAGGTTACTTATGCAAATATGAAAAAAGCAGGGACTAAACTGTAAAAGACACACAAATTTATAGTGGTTCGGCCAGAATGTGCCTACGTCCACTTTATATGTTATTCTCCTTTTTCTTCAGATTACAAGTACAAAGCTTTAAGTACAAGTATAAGAAAGTTGTTTGAAAGTTCCTTCCTTGCTTGAGCTCTCAAACTTGTCTGCCATTGTTGTACCCCTGCCCCTCTATTTATAGAGTGAGGCTGGGGGCAGGGGTCTTGGATGTATATAGCTGCTGATGGGCCTGGGCTGAAGCAATCTGGCCTGGCAGCATTCTGGTTCGGCGAAGTTTGGTTCGGCCGTGCTTGGAGTGGTTGATCCGGAGGTTTATTCGGTAGAGGGTGGAAAGATGGTTGGCTCGGCAGGGAAGTTGAAAGATGTTGGTTCGGCATTGGCTTCTGGACCGGTGGTGGTGATGGAAGTTGGTTCAGTGGGGGGTGTCTGGGAGCTGGTTCGGTGATGCCTGGGGGAGTCTGGTTCGGTGATGATGGTCCGGTGGTAGGTGGTTTGGAGGTTCATTCGGTAGTGGGTTTAGAGGTGTTGGTTCGGCATGAAGGCAGTGTTGGTCCGGCATGGAGCTTGGACCGGTGATGGGTGGTTCGGTGGGGGAGTGTATATATGTTGGTCCGGTGAGGCCTGCGACCGGATGGAGCTTGACGGATGGCCTTTGGTTCGGCAAGGAGGTGTTGTTTTGCACGATGGGCTTGGTTCGACGAAGGATGGAAACTCATGGGTGGAAACACGCCCAACATTTACCCCCCAAAGTGGGGCACGTGCTTGCATGTGTCGCGCTTTGCTTTAAGTTGGGTACCTGGTATAGCTTCATTCGGTTTGAGGTGCCGAACCGGTTGGTCCGGTGTGCCGAACCGGTTGGTCCGGTGCTTCTGCGCTCGTCTATATATAGGGGCTACACCCCCTTAGTTATTCCTTACCGAACCAGAGAGAGCCGAATCAACTCCTAGCCGAATCAACTTCCTGCCGAATCAACATCGTACCGAAGCAGGTAAATATCCTAAAGCCGAATGAGCTTAAGAATCTTGACTACTGAATGGATCTGATGCCGAATGGATACGAGGTTTCTAAGAACCGAATGGGGCTCGGTATTGGGAATGCCGAGTGAACCTCGAAAGCTTGACTACCGGATGGAACCTGAAAGTTATCCGTTTATATTCCCATACTCCTTGTCTAATACCATGTTTTTCTTGTGCCGCAGATAAATGTCTCGCAAAGCAGAAACTCGATCAGATAGAAAGAAGTCCAAGGACAGAGAAGAGACTTCTACCGTGCCCCAAGCCCAGTCAGGGCCGGCGCAACATGGACCTGCCCCGAGGTCGTTAGTGGATGGGTATGGTCCCCAGGAACTTCTAGTCTCCCCTCCTGACTGCTTTCCTAGCTCCCTGAAGGAGGAGCAACTCGATGTTATATCTCGTTCCTTCGGAATAGATATAGCGCTCATGGTGCTGCCGGGGGCTGGAGTTATGCCATATGACCCTCCTGAAGGGTATTTTGCGTATAGTAGGTGCCACTGTATGTGCGGGGCCATTCCTCCCATCAACACCTAGGTAGTCAGCTTCATCACTTATCTGAAGGTGGCTCCATTCCAACTCCAGCCCAACTCTTACGCCATCCTGGTGTGCTTGTACGCTATCTTTCAGGAGAGGTATGGGCGCGCTCCTTCCAACCGGGAGGTACGGTATGTGTACAATCTGAGGGGATACAGGAAGGGATCCCCATATATTAGCTTGGAGTCTGCCGTCTCTTTTAAGCCGGTTCTGGACCTCTATTCGAAGTACAGTATGTTCAAGAAGGAGTGGTTCTTCGTCAAAGATGACTCCGTCTCTATCCGTCGCTTCACCTCCGGATGTAAGTCAAAGTTTTATTTACATTCCTTGTCTTGGCCGCAATTCTTTTCCTTATGTGCTTTCATTTCTTTCTAGCGACAGGTGGCTTTGTGGTTGTGGAGAACGATCGCCTAGTTCAGATGGCAGCTGAGATAGAAGCTATTTCAGAGAGAGACAGATCGGTTGCTTACCTGATCAGGAATGCTAGACTCTTGATGTACAACTTGATTCTTCCACATCAGTCCGTGGTTAAACAGAGAGATACGGCGGAAGAGAAACCTGCCCAGACTACAAGAGGGGCCACGAAGAAGAGTGGCAAGAGGAAAACTTTTACAAAGCCTCCGGTTGTCGGGGGTAAGAAACTTAAGGAGTCTGACGGCCCCTCTCCTAGCACTTTCCCGATTATCCCGGAGGAGGAAGATGTGGAAGAGGATAGAGGCGAGGGCGAAGGAGGCGATGTAGGAGGAGAGCCAGAGGGTGGAGGAGATGGCGATGGAGATGGAGAGGGCAATGGTGATGGCGACGGACAGGGCGGTAGTGGCACTGGTGCCTTAACCTCCGGGCAAGTGGGCGAGCTTCAGGAGTGGACGGATGAGGCTCTCCGTCAAGCTTTCGGGGAATCGGAGGGAGAATCGGATTTGGCGGAGAAGGCGAAGAAGACTGGCAAGTCCGAGGATGGCGTCGATCCATCCCCTAAGAGCTCCTCAGCTAGGGTGACTCCGGCGGAGCAAGGTGAACTTTTGACTTCTACAGATTCCATTTACGATAGGGACTTAGGAATATTTATGGCTCGCTCCCGTCCTGGGATGAAATCCAGGACTTATTGCAGGATCCTCCTTCTCTGCAGGGTTTGTATAGTAAAAGCGTCTTTCTTATTCTTTTTTTTTAACTCGATATATCTCTTGCCTCATGATTTGATGCATGCTTGCAACATTTATTCTTTACTCCAGGGGCAGGCCAGGTGGCCAAAACGTCAGATGTTCGACACTGCCTCGAACAATTCAAGTTGATGAGAGCTTCTGCTAAGCCGAAGCCTCCTACTGGTCGTCCTGGGGACGTGGTCAGCTACCGCCCTCTCCTTGGAGTTATCGAGGAGGGTATCCAGCAGAGGAAGATGAGGCGTTCCTTGTTTGATTCACCACCTGGTTCTCAGCCTCCTACTCAGCCTTCCCGAGATACCACGAAGGAGACCACGAAGTTTGTCCCCTCTCCGCATCCTTTCGAGAATCCTACTGTTATCCGCATAAAACGTCCCGACGTGCCTCGCAATCCCTTTGCCGGCCACCCGGATTTGAACCCAAGCTCTCAGGATATTTTATTTGACGAGGCCATGGGCGAGCATCTTCTCCCCCGTAATCCCATGGTTCGGGTTCTTGATGAGGCTAAGTCCCTAGATCTGGATCTGCTCACTACTCGGATAGCTCCTATGGGGACGAAGCCAAGGCCAACATCGACCGGGTCGCGGAGGTGGCCAAGAAGTTAATGGAACATCACGCCCTATTGGCCAAGGCCGGGGAGGAGATAGGGAATGCCAATATAAGGTTGCGGTTAGTGGTTGCTGATCAGGCCAAACAACTTGCCGACCAGGCTATTCAGATTTCGCAGCATGAAGCCGACTCCCAACGACTGAAGAAGGCCATGGAAGAGGCTAGTAGAGCTGAGTTGCGGAAAATGGAGGCCGCTTGCGAGAAACGCATTGACATGGCCATTACCACGGTTGATGAGGTTAGGAGGGCGGACCTCGAGCAGGTTGAGGAGATATCTGGGAGGCTTGAAGCTGCAGAACTTGCTCAAGCCAAGTTGAAAGAAGAGATGGAGGAGATGAGGAGATCCCTCTAGGCTGAGTGCTCGAGATACCGGCGGGAGAGGGATGCTGCTGCCACTAAGTTGCAGATTTCCGAGGCCCGGGTGAAGAGGTTTGAAGAGGATGAGGGGATGATGGACGATATGCTGCAGAACATGTATTTCCGCACTTGGAAGGAGGGCAGCTTGTCCTAGATGGTTGACTATCCCCGGGTTATGGCCAAGGTATATCTTCGGGCTTTAGAGGAGGCCAGGGTTGATGCGGGTAAGAAAGGTGGAGCGGCCTTTAGTCTGGATGTAGTCACCGCTCAGTTTTCGAAGGAGGAGCAGGCGGCGGTGAAGGAGGGGATGCAGCTGCTTGCTGCGGAGGAAGCGGGTGTGCAATTGGAGGATGAGGATCAAGCGGCGGACGCTGGTGAGTCTCTCTTCTCTTTCTCTTTTCCTTTTAGATTTTCATAACTTGATCGTTTACTATTTGTTTAATGAATTCCTCTTCTAAATTGGACAGGTGGGACTTCCGATCAACATGCCGGGAGCTCCGACCCTGCGGCTATGTAGGCTTAGAGAGTTGGTAGGATGAGGGCGAAGCGTGGATGCAGCTGGTTCCTTGTCCGGATTCGGCCACCTTTGGTTTCCTTTTATCGCTGTTTATGTTAGTCCAAAACATTGATGTGACTGTAATAATATTGTTTGTGGTGAATGACTTTATGTAATTTCATAACATAAGCTGATTCCTTTATGTTGGAATGTTATCGCTATTTTGTTGTGCTGTGTAAGTGATGTAACTATGCATGTTACTAGTGACTTGACTGTGCCTGATGCCAAGTTTTTTGCTTAAAGTATAATTTTCTCATTTTGCAACGTAAATGTGATGTGTGAATATGAACTGCAGCTATGCATTAATGTATAAAAGTAGAAGGTACCGCCCTTCATGTTTCGGCTGTGGACGGCAACTTCGTGCGCCCTGTAAGACTAAGCACGGAATGCTGTTGACTGTCTCGTCATCCGATTGTAAGTTTCTGTTCCCATTAGCGAGCGTTCCCTATTTCATATCCTGTACTTTCAAGCACCGTTACGGAGAATAGGAGAAAAGTTTTAAATGAAATGGAAATATAGGAAAAGTAAAACTTCCAGTCATGGAAGGCCGTTGATGTGCTTAAGTTCGTGGCAAACGGGTTTTGTAGTCACTTTCCCTAGCTGTGGGTCTTGGAGACATTTGTCACCCATCTTATGCCTCTGCGGGGAGTTTTCTTTTTTACCACAGCCGCACTTAAGACACATCGGAGCCGATCGCGCACAGTAACTACCCGGGCCATTATGGTCCGTAATCGTAGGTATTATTCGATTTACTGTGGCCGGCTAGCGTGGGGGCCGATCGTCAACTGTGAACTGCCCCTGGCTGGCCACACCTTATGTTGGAGCTTATGGTCGGTTCATAGTTGCCGGCGAGCCGAATCGCTGTAATGAGCTGCCATGGCATAATCGGCCTTCTCGGTGGCTTATACTCGGCTTATTACAGTCGGCTTTAAGGGCCGAGGCAAACAATGAGTTAACTCTCGGTAGAGGGATACCGGAGCGAAAGTGTCTCATTGGCGAGGGCATAGGATCGTAGCATACCTGTTAGGTTTTGTCCAGGTGGAGTTGTGTTGTGAAGCTCTGAATTGAAATGTCATCTGCAAAGGATTTTGTTCAACAGCAAAGGATAAAGCTTAGCAAGTAGCCAAGATATAAAGGAACAAGTTAACAAGAGCCAAGTTTTTAAAGTGGTTCGGCACGAAAATGCCTACGTCCACTGATTCTCTTTGTTAATTCACTTCATATGGGCAGTACAAGTTAAGAAAAGTATCGACGGAGGTGTCGGATGTTCCATGCCCTCTGGAACACCTCTCCGTCCACTGTTGACAAAATATAAGCTCCGTTGTGGAGATCTTTATGAATTACATATGGTCCGTCCCAGATTGGATCCAGCGCTCCTTGGCGCGGAAAGATTCGCTTGAGGACAAGATCTCCTTCTTGCAAGCTGCGATGTTTGACTTTGGAGTTGTATAGTGCTGCCACTTTTTGTCTGTGAGCTACTGCTTTGAGTGCTGCATCATTTCTTCTCTCCTCAATTAGATCCAAAGACATGTGGAGGAGTTCTTCGTTTTCTTTGGGGTTGTAGTGGATCCTACGATGGGAAGGTACAATAGTTTCAACTGGGAGCATGGCCTCTGATCCGTATGCCAAAGAGAACGAAGTATGCCCTGTTGATGTTCTGAAAGAAGTGCGGTAGGCCCATAGTGCTGTAGGAAGTTCGTCCACCCAAGCACCTTTTGACTTTTCAAGCTTCTTCTTGATTAGAGTCTTGAGAATCTTGTTGACAGCTTCGACTTGTCCATTTGCCTGGGGATAAGCTACGGATGAGAAGCCCTTATGAATTCCGTGCTCTTGGCACCAATCGGCAAATTCCTCGCTATCAAATTGAAGCCCGTTGTCTGATATGATTCTGAGTGGAACCCCGTACCTGCACAGAACGTTTTTGATCAAAAAGTTGATAACTTTAGCTGAAGATATTTTATTCAGAGGCTCCGCTTCCACCCATTTGGTGAAATAGTCAACTGCCACTATAGCATGTCTGGCCCCGCCTCGGCCCATCGGCAGTTCGCCAATTAAGTCAATTCCCCATATTTCGAAGGGCCAAGGGCTGGTCATCTGAGTAATTTCATTGGTTGGTAGTCGAGGAATTTTAGCAAATTTCTGACATCTGTCGCATCTTCTGACGAAGTCTAAGGCATCTTTGTTTAAAGTGGGCCAGAAATACCCATATCGGAGTATCTTTTTTGCTAGGGTATGCCCTCCGGTGTGGTCTCCACAACTTCCCTGATGGATATTGGATAGAATTTCCTTGGCTTCTCTTCCAGCAGTGCACCTCAATAAGGGGTTAGAGAAGCCGCGCCGGTAGAGGATGCCTTCTTGAATTGTGTAGCGGGAAGCTTTCCTTAGAATTTTCTTAATTTCATTTCGCCCATCGGGTAGGGTGCCGTTTTGTAAGTATTCTCGGATAGGGATCATCCATGTTTCTTCTTCGGTTGCAGCTATCGGATTTACTTGCTCGAAACTCGAGGTTAGTAGCCTTGAGACAGTTATCGTTCCAGAAGTGGTATCATCTCCCATGCTAGCTTGCTTTGCCAGCTCGTCGACCTCTTGATTTTCTTCTCGAGGAATGTGTTTGATCGAGTAGTGATCCAATTGATTGAGCAGTCGCTTAGTCTTTTTCAGATATGCCGTGAGCCGCTGTCCTTGAGTCTGGAACTCCCCTAGTATTTGATTTACGATGAGTTGCGAATCACTGTGAAGACATAAGGAACTGACTCCGATCTCCAGGGCGAGCTCTAATCCGGCTATTACTGCTTCATATTCGGCATCATTGTTGGTGGCAGCAAATTCCAGCCTTAGTGCATAACGCAGCTTTCTTCCCCTGGTAGTGATGATCACAACGCCTGCCTCCGAGCCTTGTTCGTTCGATGCTCCATCCACAAAGAGACTCCACTTGATGTCCTCTGTTATTTCAGACTACTCCCTGCCTTCGTTGATAGTGAATTCGACGATGAAATCGGCTATGGCTTGTCCCTTGATGGCAGTGCAAGGATGGTAGGTGATATCATATTGGCTTAGCTCGATGCACCACTTGAGCAGTCGCCCAGAGGTGTCGGGACGATGGAGCACTTGCCTCAATGGTTGGTCGGTTAGGACTCTGATGGGATGAGATTGGAAATAGTATCATAGCTTCCTTGATGTGATTAGTAAACAGTACGCCAGTTTCTCGAGTTTGGGATACCGGGCTTTTGCTCCCGTGAACCTTTTGCTTATGAAGTACACTGGCCGTTGTGTGCGGTTTTCTTCTCTTACCAAAGCGGCGCTTAGAGCATGGGATGACACAGCAAGATATAGGTATAGTTCTTCGCCTTCATTTGGAGTCGAGAGTACTGGTGGCCGTTGGAGGTGCTCGATTAGGTTAAGGAAAGCTGCTGAACATTCGTCGGTCCACTCGAATTTTCCTTTGTCTCTCTTCAGGGCTTCAAAGAAGGGAATGCATTTGTCGGTTTCTTTAGAGATGAATCGGCTTAGGGCGGCCACCTTCCCGTTTAGGCTTTGCATTTCTTTCGGAGTGGATGGTATCTTGATATCTTGCAGGGCTCGGACTTGTTCGGGGTTTGCTTCGATCCCTCTGGCATGGACGATGAATCCCAAGAACTTTCCTGATGACGCTCCGAAGGAGCACTTTAGAGGATTCTGCTTCATTCCATATTGGCGGAGTACTTGGAACATCTCGTCCAGGTGGCTTACATGATCGTTGGCTTTTCTTGATATAACCAGCATGTCATCCACATAGACCTCCATAGTTCGTCCTATCAGTTCTGCAAACATCTTGTTGACGAGGCGCTGATAAGTAGCTCCGGCGTTTTTAAGTCCAAATGGCATTACCTTGT
Organism: Allium cepa; assembly: GCA_030765085.1. Taxonomy (NCBI): domain Eukaryota; kingdom Viridiplantae; phylum Streptophyta; class Magnoliopsida; order Asparagales; family Amaryllidaceae; genus Allium; species Allium cepa. The sequence continues at coordinate 214,897,129 of CM060934.1, forward strand.
AGCAGTACAATCCTCGGTCAGTGATGAAGCTAGTGTGGTCTTGATTGGGGGCATGCATAGGGATCTGATTATATCCTGAGTATGCGTCCATAAAGGATAAGAGTTCGTGTCCAGCAGTGATGTCCACGAGTTGGTCGATTCGGGGGAGTGGGAAGCAGTCTTTCGGGCAAGCATCATTTAAGTTGGAGAAATCGATGCATGTTCGCCACTTCCCATTAGCTTTCTTTACCAGTACCGGGTTGGCGATCCATTCCGGGTAGATGGCTTCACGTATGAAGTCATTGGCAAGTAACTTCTTTACTTCTTCCTCGAGGGCTGCTGATCGTTCTGCCCCCTACTTCTCTTCTTTTGCCTTACCGGTACCTTGGTAGGATCGATGTTTAGTGCGTGGCATGCTATGTCCGGGGAGATTCCAGTCATATCAGCGTGCGTCCATGCAAATACATCCATATTGTGGCGAAGAAAATTAATGAGTTGATTCTTAATTCTCTTTTTAACTGAGATCCGACTCTCAGCAGTTTACTTGGGTCGCGTTTGTCTACAGATACGAATTCCATAGCCTCTGCAGGCTCGGCGGTGGCCTCCTCCTCTTTGTCCCTGGGGTCTAATTCATTGAAAGGATCACTGGTATACCGAAGAGGAGGGGCTTTCTTTTGTTGCTATGCTTCCAAGCTTTTCATGCAGAGAATAGTCTCTTCATTTTTCCCTTTATCTCTCCTGCGATTATTGCGAAGTTCGGTTACATAGCAGTCCCGAGCGGCGTCTTGATCCCCTTCTACTTCTCCCACTCATTATTCGTTGGAAATTTCATCTTCAGGCACAATGGGGCTAGGACAATTTGGAAGTCGGACAAGGCTGGTCTTCCCAAGAAGGCATTGTAGGCCGAGTGGTTGTCTATTAGCACGAATGTTTGTTTCCGAACGGCGGAGCGGGGATGACTTCCCAATTCAACAAAGAGATCCAATTGTCCGAGGGGCATCTTTGCTTCTCCAGTGAAACCGTGTAGCGGTTTGTTGCAGGGAGACACGTCCTTCATTGACAGCTTCATTTTGTCGAAAGCATGCTTGAACAGAATATTCACTGAGCTTCCAGTGTCTACTAGGATTCGAAAAACTTCAGCTGGGCCGAACCAGGCAGAGATGACCATAGGATCCATATGAGGGTATTGCCTTCCTTCCAGGTCGCGCCCACTGAATGTGATGTCATTATTTTTCTTCCGCTTAGGGAGGCGTTCTTCCATAACAGAATTGACACAGTCTCCCTCGCTTCTGAGTGAGTTTCCATATCTCTCCATTTCTGCCCAGCTTTTGTCGGCGATGTGTGGCCCCCAGATATTGTATGAACCACTATCTTCTCTTGACTGGAACCGTTGGTGTTGCAATTTCCTCCGCCTGTCTCTGGGTGGAGCTGCCCTGGGTTTTCCTTGGTAGGAGCCGGGGTCCTGTCCTGCCCCTTTACATAGCGTTCTAATCTCTTCCTTCTGATGTGTTCTTCGATTAGGTCGCGGAGGTGGCGACATTCATTGGTATCATGTCCATAAGATTCGTGGAAACGACAGAACTTTCCGGACTGGATTGCGTGATCTGACTCCTTCTTGTACGAGGGGCGCTTGTATGTAAGTTCGTCCTAGGTGGCCAGAAAGATGTTCTCGACTGTTTCATTCAAGGGAGTGTAAGCGTCAAATCTCGGTCCTGGTCGGTACAAGCGCTTTTCTCCCTTCTTGCCCCCGGCATTGTCTTTGGAGTCGTTTCTCTGAATGTCTTTCGCTGCGGCTGGGGCGTTTCCATGAGCCATCTTAGCCTGTGGTCCTGTCTGCCTTTCAGTAGCAGCCTCTTCGAGTCTCATGTACTTCCCAGCTTCATGGAAGAAATCAGGCAAGGTAGCTGGTTTTTCTTTAGTTAGTCTTCTAGCAAACTTGGTATCTGGGTGCACACTACTACAGAGGGCCATTAGGGTGAGTTTCTCATCGGCATCTTGGACTGCGGCCGCTGCGGCGTTGAACCGGGTTAGATATTGTTGCATTGTCTCTCCGGATTTCTGTTTGACAGTAGATAGAGAATAAGCATCCTTTGGTTGTTCCATATGAATGCGGAACTGGCTAATGAACTTTTCTTTCAACATCTCCCATGAGCTGATAGATCCTTGGGGTAGATGGCAGAACCAGGAGGTAGCTAGGTCTGCTAGGAATAGCGGAAAGCATTTACACAACACTCCTTCCGTTGCTCCGCTCATGAGCATATGCTGTGTGTATCTCTACAGGTGTACAACGGGGTCGGAAGTTCCCTTGTACGGTTCCATCGTTGGCATTTTCCATTCTCGAGGGGTGATGGCGGTTTTTATGTCTCGGGTGAAAGGGCTGGTTACCCTAGCGCCTATCCCTCGATCCCTTTGCTCCCGTCGGACGCATTCCCTGAATAATCGTGCCATTCTTTCATCAGAATTTGGAGCGGACAAAAATGAGCTTGGTTCTTCCCTGCGGGATCGATCTCGTCCAGATGACCTGTAGGGATGGTATAGTCTATCGCTTCTGACGTTATCCAGTGGCTGTCTTTGGCTGCTCAGATGCATGCTAGGACTAGCTACAGTTGGCCCCTGCCTTGATCTTCCCCTGTGGGGTTCTGTTTCGAGCATTTCCATGGGGTCAACTTCGGGCTGGGTTCTAGCTCGGCCCCGTTCAGCGGGGTTTCTATGATTAGGCGGCATGACTGGCTCAGCTACATCCGACCCTCGCCTGGTGCCTCCCCCATTGGGTTCGGTTCCAACCGCTTCCTCGAGTCGGAGTTCGGGCTGTGTCCGGGCGCGGCCCCTATCATTGTTGTTCCTGTTGATAGCTTCTTTGAAGAGGGAAGACTTTTGTTGTCTCCGAGATCCTCCAGATTGAGACTCACCCCATGATTCAGTGTTGCGGTTGGATTCTTCGGCATCCCTCAAGCGTGACATGAGTTGGTTCACCAAAGCTTCTTGTTGGGATGCGAAGCGGTTAGTCACTTCAACCACAACTCTGTCTAGGTCTGCCCTAGTGATTGCTGCCGGTTGTTCCGCGGCAGGAGCTGTCGGAATTGCCTGATCTACATTTGGCACTGCTGTCATAGTGGGATGGTTCTCTAGATCTGGATCCACTGGGCCTGGAGTACTGCTGGTTGCAACGTTCTTTCCCTTGTTGGCATCTTTTCTCGGCCTGGAAGTCATGTTTCCTAGGCAATGAAGGGTGCTATTGGGAAAGAAGGTTGAATGAGGGAAGCTGAAGCTTCGAGTTCCAAGTTCTCAGTGAAAGCACCAAAAATGTTTGCACAAAAAATGGACAAACACCTCCAATCCGTATGGTTTCGTTGATTATATATTATTTTCAAGGTTTTAGGTTACTTATGCAAATATGAAAAAAGCAGGGACTAAACTGTAAAAGACACACAAATTTATAGTGGTTCGGCCAGAATGTGCCTACGTCCACTTTATATGTTATTCTCCTTTTTCTTCAGATTACAAGTACAAAGCTTTAAGTACAAGTATAAGAAAGTTGTTTGAAAGTTCCTTCTTTGCTTGAGCTCTCAAACTTGTTTGCCATTGTTGTACCCCTGCCCCTCTATTTATAGAGTGAGGCTGGGGGCAGGGGTCTTGGATGTATATAGCTGCTGATGGGCCTGGGCTGAAGCAATCTGGCCTGGCAGCGTTCTAGTTCGGCGCAGTTTGGTTCGGCCGTGCTTGGAGTGGTTGATCCGGAGGTTTATTCGGTAGAGGGTGGAAAGATGGTTGGCTCGGCAGGGAAGTGGAAAGATGTTGGTTCGGCATTGGCTTCTGGACCGGTGGTGGTGATGGAAGTTGGTTCGGTGGGGGGTGTCTGGGAGCTGGTTCGGTGATGCCTGGGGGAGTCTGGTTCGGTGATGATGGTCCGGTGGTAGGTGGTTTGGAGGTTCATTCGGTAGTGGGTTTAGAGGTGTTGGTTCGGCATGAAGGCGGTGTTGGTCCGGCATGGAGCTTGGACCGGTGATGGGTGGTTCGGTGGGGGAGTGTATATGTGTTGGTCCGGTGAGGCCTGCGACCGGATGGAGCTTGACCGGATGGCCTTTGGTTCGGCAAGGAGGTGTTGTTTTGCTCGATGGGCTTGGTTCGACGAAGGATGGAAACTCATGGGTGGAAACACGCCCAACAATTAGTTAAGTGAGATTTTCATATGTAACTATGTTGTTACAATGGAGATTGGTTATTGCGTAAAACTTAATGTTTGTATTCGTAATTTTCTTTGTAATATGATATTATAAGCTAAACAATTTTTTTTAATTTGATATTAGTTTTAAATTCATACAAAATATTAATTTGTGTATTAGTACTCATGTACAATTTGTATTAAAGCATTATATTTATATCTACTATATAGAATTAATCTAAAAAATTTCTTATACATGTTTATGTTTGTCATGAATTATAAGTACTAAAAATAATATTTTATATTATTAATATATATTTATTATCAACATTTATTGAAGACTTGATTTAGTAAATTTGCATAAAATAAAAAGTTTTTCAAAAATTCAGTTTTATAATTTTTAAAATTAACTCGAGATGTCAGATGCTTATAGAAAAAACTTAAAATTTTTAGACTTTACTTTATATTTTTAAAAACTATTTTAACTTCGACCACACATTAATTAACAAAAATTATTATTTTAATTCCTAAAATTATGGAATTTTTTTATGACACCCAAAATATGATATTAGATTTTTGGTAATTGAAATTGAAATTTTTTGTAATCTATGTATTCAATATTAATTGATTAAGGACCGAATCTAACCATTAATTCATGATATATGCACAATAAAATATTAAAATCATATTAACTTTAAATTTATGATATTTTCAAAATGAAAGAATTTTTTTTATATATATTTATATTTATATTTATACTCATATTTATTTTTATGTCTATGATTATATATATTACATTATAAGTTAATTTACTATTAACTATTATATTGACTAACTATGCATATACACACACACATATATAAAATTAAAAACAGTTTGTTTTAATTAACATTAAATATATTATTTTATCATATATGTATGTATGTATGTATGTATATGTATATGTATGTGTATATACATATAAATTGTTACTTATAATATAACATGTAATTTACATAAATATTTTTTTATAATATCTTAATAATGGAACATATTATACATTTACTTTGATACGTATCCATACATGTATATAATTATTTAGAATTTATAACCATATGTACATGCACATATTTGACTACATACAATACAAATAAAAAGTGCTAATATGCCCGTTGCAATCTAAACGCAACATCTATATACAGGCATGTTATACCTTGCATAGATTACTATGTTACACATGCTTGCACAAACACCCGAAATTTTTGAATATTTGAAATTGAAATATTTAACGTATTTTAAATATTTGAATGGGTATTTAATTTGGATTTCAAATATCACTATTTATTTGGCAATCAAATTATTTAATTTAATAATTGAATTTTTTTTAAAATGTTGAATGTTGGGTTTTTTAGCTAGTTGAAAATATTTCAAAGGCTTGGAAAATTTATATTTATAATACTGGAGACAATAGAGGTTTTAAAATTTGAATTTGGGAATGTTTTGTTTAGTTTTTTTTTTTAAATATATAGTTTAAATTGAATTTAAAAATAGCCTTTCGGGGTACAGTCTCTGAATTCAACGAAACCAGTTTCGTTGGATCCATTATAGTGTATTATTATTGAGTTTCAATTTTCGTAGTGTTTGGAGTGATCGTTTGGTCATACGATAAGTAAACGTGCTGAAATTAAATCAATAATTTAATATATAAACTGGGTCCAAAAAGCTATCTTCTCTATACGACCGAATTAGGACTCGAAACATTTTCCATTGTATTCGGAATAGGGGTTTAATATTATAGACGCCTAGCGGCACGCCTCGATAGGAGATCTAGATTTTTAGCTCGATTTCAATACGCTTGAAATTCAAATTAAATTTAAAATTTGTAAATGGCGATCAGTCAAAAATTATAACCTGGAATCCAACACGTTGCTTACCTCTTCAAGCACGTGTTCAACAGGGTTAACACATGTTCATTTGGTAACACACGTCTCCTTAATAATGAATATTTATAAAAAAAAGAGATACATTCTTGTTTCCCTCACTCTCTCCTTTTCTATGTTCTTACTAGTAAAATATAAATGGCTGTAGTTTTTAGAAATCAAAATCAAATTTATTCCTTTAATTAAAAATCATAAATTCATTGCTTCGAGTTTGTACAGGTGAGAGTTTTAGTCCCTTGTGAGTTTTGTAGTGTGCGATAATATTTTGGCAAATTGACGACCTGGACGAGAATATGGTGAAACTAGGGTTTAATTTTCCTAGTCAGGGAGGGTAAATTAGGCGAAGATAATGGCGCGGTTGCGTTTCTGGTTTCGAAGCATGCACTGCTTACCTAATTTCTACAAGGCCGATCACCTCTCATGAAATGGGACTTTGCACTATCGTGTGTGAGGCCGGTGGGTCGATCTGAGGTGAGGCATCGGGCTAGGAGTTGTGATGACGGCTGAAGAGTTTGTGTGATGAGGAGTTGACGGAAAACGCAGATCGATGAATAGTTGCTTGTGGAGGGAGAAAAGTGGTGGAGATGCCGACGATGTTCAGGTTCATGGCGAATCGCCTAGAGGAAGGGAGTAGTGCAGTCGATGTAGATTGTTGTCGATTTCATCATCAGTTGGGCGTAATTTTGATTTTGGGAGGCCGCGATTTCGAAAGAGGCGTGATATATCTGCTGCTTTGGGTGGCGCCTCAACTGATGGTCATGCGGTCGAGTTCGTGGTATCAACTTCGTGGTGATGGGACACTCGCGTGAACCGCTGTAGTTCGAGGGAGGGTGTAGACAGCCTGTTTGGGTGAGATCTTCGATCTGTTTTTGCTTATCGATTTTGGGTCTTTAAATTTAGAATAATATGTTGAATAGTAATAATAATTATCATATATATATATATAGGGTAGAATCAGATAACTTTTAGGTTATTGGTGGAATTAGGATGTGATGCAGCTAAGGCCAGAGAAGAAATTGTGCAATCTCTAATTCCTGAAAGCATGAGTTTGTGGTGTAGTTTGATGAGTCGTCCACGACTCAATGAAAGCTTGAGTCGTTTCCGACCTAAGGAGTTACAGGGGGAAGTGATAACCATAGGTCGAATGGAGGAGGTATCGGACTTGAGTCGTTCACGAGTCAATGGAAGCATGAGTCGCTTCCGAGCTAACTGGATATCAGAAGGAGACTGTGCAGAGTCAACGAGTTACGACTCATGATGAGTCGCCCTGATTGAGTCGTTAAGGAGTTATGCCGCAATGTGACTGTGTAGTGTATTTTTTTGAATCAGTTAGGTTGGTAACGACCTTGCCTAAGTCGTTTGCATTTTTGTTTGTTGTAAAGGGGATGAGTCGCTTCATGTTAAGTCGATGCCGACTTAAGAGTTGTCTCGGTTATGTGTATATATGAGTCGTTGTATCTTTGAGTCGTCTGTATATATTGGTGTTAGGTCGTTGTTGACATATATTGAGTCGCATGGTGTTTGAGTCGCTGCCGAGTCAATATGAGTCGTAAGTCTTGTGATGAGTCGGTCAGGTCTTGAGTCATACGCGACTTATGGGCTGTGTTGTAAACTTCTATAAATAGGGAGTGAGTTGTAACTTTTTGGAGGTTGATTTTTGAATAAAATTTCTTGTTGATTGCTGTGTGCTTTCATCTTAAATTGGTAGTTGAGTGTAATCTCCTATCTCCTCTTTCGGTTAATCGAGTGCGCTCGATTCAACGATCGTAGAAGCCGATTCACGGAATCTAGTGCGCTAAATCAACGTGCGAAGAATCGTAGATCTTTGAACACGGTATAGTGCGCTATCAACGTGTTTGAGATAGCTAGAATTCGGTATCTTCGGATCGACGAATTTGGGCATTTTGGTATTCATCAATCCACCGATTTCTACTTTCACCGATTGAAGTTTATTTCGATTAATCCGCTGCGTCAGTTTTTTGGTATCAGAGCTTGTTTTAGCCAATCATAGATAAATTGGGTCTTGGAGCCAAGTGATGAAGTTTGAAGTTGTTCATCGCGTTCATATTGAAGTTGCAACAAGAGGAAGAACTTTCGATCCATTCCATTTTGGATCAAAGTGTTGAAAGGTGTTTGAATTTGAAGTAGGCCGTGTATACTAGTGGAGTAGCCGAGCCTAGGGAGGATCATTGGAAGCTTGTTTCGAGCTAAGGAGTTAAGGCCGAGCCTTGTGAAGTTGTGTAGAAGCTTGTGAAGCCGTGATTTGCTTGTGAAGTATCACTTTGGTATCGATTTGTTGAAATTTTGTGAAATTGAATCATGCCACCAAGGAGAGTTAATCGTCATCAAAATGTTGAAGCGTTGTATCGAAGAGAAGAAGCCGAGCTTATGGAACAACATATTAACGAGAAGTTTGATGAAGGCATTGGAAAATTGGAGAAATTGATGAATGATTTGAATCAAAGGAGGAGATCACCAAACTCGAACCATGGAGGAAACCGAGTTTCGCCATCGGTTACGGAAGCGAGGAGGGTATCACCACATTCTTGTAGAGATAGAAGAGAAACATCAATTTCATCACGAAGAGATCATCATGACTATGCACATGAAGAGAGAAGAAGTCGACGTGAATTTGACAGTGAAGCATATAGAGAGGAAGAGAGACATAGTCAAAGAAGCATGCATGAACGGAGGGATGATAATGGTCGAGATCGATGTAGGCGTACCTTTGATTTTGATGAAGATGGTGATAGAGCAAGTATTCATTATCGAGATCGAGATCAAATTCGAAATTCTTACCGGGATGTTGAAGATGATCGTCGTTGGGAATCGGGAATGAAGATGGAAATACCAGAATTTAAAGGAGGGATGGTAGCTAAAGAATTTCTTGATTGGGTGTCAAATGTTGAAGAGATCTTTGATTTTAAGGAGGTTCCTGAGCATAGGAGAGTGAAATTGGTTGCTACTAGGTTGAGGGGGAGAGCTTTGGCATGGTGGCAGCAAAATAAACTTACCAGAGAACGGATGGGGAAGTCAAAGGTTGTAGAGTGGGATAAGATGAAGAAAATGATGAGAGCTACATTTTTGCCATACAACTATCAATCACTTATGTACCAGAGATTGCAGAATCTGAGGCAAGGGACGAAGTCTGTTAGTGATTATGCTGATGAATTTTACCAACTCATTGCCAGGAATGATATTATGGAAACGGAAGAACAGCTAACTGCTAGATTCATTGGGGGATTGAGAATGCAGATCCAGGATATGGTTAATATGTTTGATCCTAGATCAGTGGCAGAGGCACATCAGAAAGCGTTGGCTTGGGAGAAGCAAGGAAGGCGTGGAGGTGGTGTGTTTACTAATTCCAATAATCAAGCGAGGGGTGTTAGTGGAAGTTCTAATGTTCCTAAACCTGTCAATAAGCCAGTGGTGAAGGAGGCTGAGAAGGCGAAGGTTAACAGTGGTTTCAAATGTTATAATTGTCAGGAGTTGGGTCACAAAAGCAATGAACGTCCGAAGCCGAAGAAGAGAGCAATGGTTGCAGAAGTTGAGGAGGATGATGGTGAGGAGGCAGAATGTTCAAATGCACCTTATGTTGAGGAGGAAGAAGAAGTGCCAGGAGACGAAGGTTGTAATCTGATGATGAGAAGGTCTTGTCTCACACCAAAGCAAGAGGAGGATTGTAGTTGGTTGAGAAGCAATATTTTTCAGTCGACATGCACTATTCTAGGGAAAGTTTGCAAGTTCGTTATTGATGCTAGAAGCTGTGACAACATTATTTCTACAGAAGCAGTAAGGAACTTGAACTTGAAAACTGAGAAGCATCCTAAACCGTACAAGCTAGCATGGTTAAGGAAAGGTGGTGAAGTGAAGGTGTGTCGAAGGGCTTGTGTGAATTTTTCTATTGGGAAGAAGTACAAAGATGAAATTTGGTGTGACGTTGTAGACATGGATGTGTGTCATTTGTTGTTGGGCAGACCATGGCAGTTTGATAGATCAGTTCAACATGATGGTCGTGCCAATAGTTACAGTTTCATGTTCGAGGGTACTAAAATCACTTTGGTTCCCAAGAAGCAACAACAGAAGGAGAGCAAGCTGGAGGAGATTGAGGAATTGAAAACTTTATTATCTTTGAAGGAGTTTGTTAAAGAAGTTGAAGAGAAGCCTGAAGTCTTTTTGTTGATTGGGAGAGAGAGTAGTGAAGAAGCTGAGATTCCAGAAGAAGCAAAGCCAATTTTGAAAGAATTTGAAGATGTCTTTCCAGAAGAGTTGCCTAAGGAGTTACCGCCACTTAGAGACATTCAACATCAAATTGATCTTGTTCCGGGAGCAGTTTTACCACATCGACCACATTACCGAATGAGTCCGAAGGAACATGAAGAGTTACGAAGGCAAGTGGAAGAGTTGTTAGAACAGGGACGTGTTCAGGAAAGCTTGAGTCCTTGTGCTGTACCAGCTTTGTTGGTGCCGAAGAAGGATGGAACATGGAGAATGTGTACAGATAGTAGAGCTCTGAACAAGATTACTGTTCGTTACAGATTTCCTATGCCGAGGTTAGATGACTTGTTGGATCAATTGAGTGGGGCAACTATCTTTTCGAAGATTGATTTGAAGAGTGGTTATCACCAGATTCGCATTAGACCTGGAGACGAATGGAAGACAGCTTTCAAGACAAGAGAGAGGTTATACGAATGGTTGGTTATGCCATTTGGTTTGTCAAATGCACCTAGTACATTCATGCGGGTGATGAATCAAAATTTTAGACCATTCATTGGGAAGTTCGTAGTGGTTTATTTCGATGATATTCTGATATACAGCAGGAGTACGGAGGAGCATGTTCAACATTTGAGGGAAGTATTGATTATTCTTCGTGAGGAACAATTTTATGCTGCTACGAAGAAGTGCGTGTTTATGACACACAGTGTTTTATTTCTGGGTTATGTTGTTTCAGGAGAAGGTATTCAAGTTGATCAGAATAAAGTTGAGGCAGTCAGGAATTGGCCACAGCCAAAGACAATTACAGAAGTGAGAAGTTTTCATGGGCTAGCGTCATTCTACCGAAGATTCATTCCACACTTCAGTAGCGTGATGACTCCGGTTACTGATTGCATGAAGGGGAAGCAGTTTGTATGGTCAGAGGAAGCGGGGGTTGCTTTTGAGAAGATCAAGGAGCTATTAACGACAGCACCAATTCTTGTTTTACCTAATTTTCAGTTGTTGTTTGAGCTACATACTGATGCATCAAAGGTTGGGATTGGAGGAGTGTTGAGTCAGCAGGGGAGACCTATTGCATATTTCAGTGAAAAGTTGTCAGGGGCAAAGATGAGATACAATACATACGATGTTGAGTTTTATGCTGTTGTGCAAGCTGTTAAGCATTGGAGACACTATCTATTCCAGAAAGAATTTGTTCTGTACACTGATCATGAGGCATTGAAGCATATGCAAGGACAAGACAAGATTTCAGCGAGACATGCATCATGGATTGCTTATTTACAACAGTTTACTTTTGTTGTCAAACATAAGTCAGGGGTGACGAATCGTGTGGCTGATGCTTTAAGTCGGAGGAGTCATTTACTGACAACATTGAAAGTTGAAGTGACGGGGTTTGAATTATTACCAGAATTGTTTGGGAAAGATCCTTACTTTGTGAAATATGTTGAAAAAGTGAAGGATGGGAGTACCGATGAATTTATGTTGGTTGATGGATTCTTGTTTAAAGGAAATCAGTTATGTATTCCAGAGGGCAGCTTGAGAATGAAAATTATCAGGGAGTTGCATGAAGAAGGCCATGTGGGTAGAGATCGTACGTTGCAGTTGATCTCTCAATCGTACTTTTGGCCGTCGATGAGAATAGAGGTTGAAAGATTTGTGAAGAGATGCCATATTTGCCAAGTTTCGAAAGGAACCGCGACCAATGCTGGGTTGTATATGCCGTTGCCTGTACCGGCTAGACCATGGGTTGATGTGAGTATGGACTTTGTATTGGGATTGCCGAGAACGCAGCGTGGTAATGATTCTATATATGTAGTGGTTGACAAATTTTCTAAAATGGCACATTTTATTGCCTGCAAGAAGACAGCGGATGCAGTTCGAGTGGCACAATTATTCTTTAAGAAGGTGTATCAATTGCATGGTTTACCAGAATCTATTGTTTCTGATCGGGATACTCGTTTTCTGAGTCACTTTTGGTTAAGTTTGTGGAAGATGGTGGGAACGAAGCTGAAATTTAGTAGTGCTTATCATCCGCAAGCAGATGGACAGACAGAAGTTGTTAACAGATCGTTGGGAAATTTGTTACGATGTCTTGTACAGGATAATCTGAAGAGTTGGGACATGAAGTTATGCCAGGCAGAGTTTGCTCATAATCATGCGGTGAATCGTAGTACGGGATTCAGTCCATTCCAGATTGTATATTCAAATTTACCCAGGGGACCGTTGGATTTGGCAGTAGTACCACAATTGAAGGGGACGGTTAAACGAGCTGTAGACTTTGTTGACGGGTTGACGGAATGTCATAAGATCGTTCAAGAACGATTAGAAAAGTCAAATGAGAAGTATAAGCGGGCTGCTGATTTGAAACGACGGAGTATTGAATTTAAGGAAGGTGATTTGGTTTATGCTGTATTGACGAAGGATCGTTTTCCGGTGGGTGTTTATAACAAGTTGAAGGCGCGGAAAATTGGTCCAATTGAAATTGTGAAGAAAATTAATGAAAATGCTTATAAGTTGAAGCTGCCAGAAGATGTTTACACATCTGACGTGTTCAATGTTAAACATCTTGTTCCATATTACGGAGGTAAACAATCAGATGGAGAAGAATGTACAAATTCGAGGACGAATTTTTCTCAACCAGGGGAGGATGATGCAGCTAAGGCCAGAGAAGAAATTGTGCAATCTCTAATTCCTGAAATCATGAGTTTGTGGTGTAGTTTGATGAGTCGTCCACGACTCAATGAAAGCTTGAGTCGTTTCCGACCTAAGGAGTTATAGGGGTAAGTGATAACCATAGGTCGAATGGAGGAGGTATCGGACTTGAGTCGTTCACGAGTCAATGGAAGCATGAGTCGCTTCCGAGCTAACTGGATATCAGAAGGAGACTGTGCCGAGTCAACGAGTTACGACTCATGATGAGTCGCCCTGATTGAGTCGTTAAGGAGTTATGCCGCAATGTGTCTGTGTAGTGTATTTTTTTGAATCAGTTAGGTCGATAACGACCTTGCCTAAGTCGTTTGCATTTTTGTTTGTTGTAAAGGGGATGAGTCGCTTCATGTTAAGTCGGTGCCGACTTAAGAGTTGTCTCGGTTATGTGTATATATGAGTCGTTGTATCTTTGAGTTGTCTGTATATATTGGTGTTAGGTCGTTGTTGACATATATTGAGTCGCATGGTGTTTGAGTCGCTGCCGAGTCAATATGAGTCGTAAGTCTTGTGATGAGTCGGTCAGGTCTTGAGTCATACGCGACTTATGGGCTGTGTTGTAAACTTCTATAAATAGGGAGTGAGTTGTAACTTTTTGGAGGTTGATTTTTGAATAAAATTTCTTGTTGATTGCTGTGTGCTTTCATCTTAAATTGGTAGTTGAGTGTAATCTCCTATCTCCTCTTTCGGTTAATCGAGTGCGCTCGATTCAACGATCGTAGAAGCCGATTCACGGAATCTAGTGCGCTAGATCAACGTGCGAAGAATCGTAGATCTTTGAACACGGTATAGTGCGCTATCAACGTGTTTGAGATAGCTAGAATTCGGTATCTTCGGATCGACGAATTTGGGCATTTTGGTATTCATCAATCCACCGATTTCTACTTTCACCGATTGAAGTTTATTTCGATTAATCCGCTGCGTCAGGATGTATACCTGTCAAAAAATTTATAAATTGGGCTAGAAAAGAAGGTGTAAACTAAAGGTAGTTCAACAATTTAAAAAAGAAAAGAAAATGTTAGTTTAAAAGCAAGTTGTTAGTTTAAAATAAATTTATTAAACGGTACGTGATTATTAGATTAGTTCGAATATTAATAAATCATCTATTGTTTGTTCAAGGTCTAAGTAGTAGAGAGAGCAAGCTGGATTGGCAATGGGTTGCAATTAAAAATCAATGGTGAGTTAATCTCACTCATCTGGATTGTTATTTAAATTTAATAGTTAAATTTAAATATTTTGTTGAATGGTTGAATTGATTGGATGTGGTATATATTATATATACATATATATATACATACATACGTACATATATATATATATATATATATATATATATATATTAGAGCGATTGATTTCCCGCATTATATAGCGGATGAGACCCTATGCGCCGCATAATAGTGGAGGATATTATGGAAACCCATATACCGCGATATTCCACCTCGAAGTGGAATTAGTATTTTTATATTGTGCTAACATCTGTGGATGCAGGGAAAAACAGGTTGGAGGGATCCAACTGGATTCCTCAAAACATTTGAATTTGTTTTATATATTCAGTGATATGATTATGTGATAATCTGAGACGAATTATATTGATCATATTAGGAATTGGAATTTATTGAATACTCTAGCTTAGTTATATATATTGGAATTTTGAGAATTAGAATATATATGAAGTTTTGATTTTAAAAGTAAATAAAAAGGGAATTTTAAATGAAATAATTATAAGGAATTTGGATAATTAAAATGATTTGAAAGAATACAAGTTGATTTGTTTTAATTGTAATAAATAAATCCAAAGTAGGAAAAAAAGATATTTTGAATAAATGAATTCAAGTGATAATATTTTAAAGGAGGAAAGGAGTTATTTTAAAATTCAAGGATATAAAAATGATTTGAAAAAATGTATGGTTTTATTGTAAACAAGGTTTATAAAAGTGAAGTAAGATATCAGTGGATATTTGGAAGTATAATGTAACAGCCCGCTATTTTGGACCATTCAAATCGACAATAAAACCATACATGTCCGACTTGAATAATTCAAAATACCGAATTGTTAATAAAATTTGGCAAAACTTAAAATATACAGTAAATAAATCAATCATAGATCACTTACACAGAGTAATACAATGCAGCGGAATAGGTAAAGAATAGTAGTTCATGAAGCTACTATATACCTCAGCGTTAGAAATAAAATACAACCGAATAGTTCAAATGCCATGAAGTCTCCAATGCAACAGATGGCTTCTCTGAACAAATCAACTGGATGACTGAAGGGATAGATAGCTGGATCTTCCAGCAAAGCTTTAACTTCGAAGGTGAGTCTCAAATGCTGTATCTCTCAGTCTGACCCGAGCGTAAAGCAAAACACAAAACACTCGAGTCAGGATTAACATTCTTATATCTATAAATCTAACTCAAGTGAGATATCAACTGAAATATAATTAACTTAGAGGATGTTTGGGATAACCATCCTCTAAGGGTCCATGGAACTATCTAAAAGATAGAAATATACACTATAACACCGTAGTCTTTTCAACTTAATTTATACTTCAAAACCAAATATCATTTTCACTTCAAATATCTCTATACTTCCCAAATAGTATTTTTATATATTAAATAATTTGTACAGTAAAGAAATTTTAATTCCCTCAACTTAACAAATCGTTTAACATCAACCCGACCACCCCATTTAAATCTATTTCAATCTCAATTTATTAATTTAAATTCAACTCAATTTCTAAAATAACCACTTTAATTTTATCGATCTCAAATTCGGATTTGAAATCACAAAATACCCTTTATATTCAATATATTTCAAAACTTTAAGTATTCAACGTTTCAAACTAACTTTTTAATCAATTTAATTTCTAAATAATAAATTCAACTATACTGATTTCAAATACATATCCGAATCTCAAAATAAACCATTTAAATCCCAATATAGTTCAAAGCTTTAATATTTAATTAAACGTTCAATTTAATAGTTCCATATAGATCTCGATTTAACCTCATTATTATCTAGTCTTAAAATAATCCCTCATTAGATACAATATCATTTAAGTAACCTTCAATTACATTTTACTCAATATTTTCTTTAATTTATTTAAACGTGAAATATTCATTAAATCACTTAAATAAAAATCCAGTTACAAAATCATACCCTTAAATTTCCCATTCAATAATTTCAAATTGATTTAATTGAATAAATCCTTATTTAAATACCATTTAGATAAACCCACATTTATCTCCCAATCTTAGTAAATTGCAGAATACTTTTTGGAATAAAATTTACATAAATATTTAACATAATTTATGTATTAAATCAAATTTTGACTAAATTAAATATTATTAAATCTATATATCATTACCCTTTATATATAAATTTTTTTAAGGATTAACATTTAATAAGACCATATATTTCTTTCCAAAACAATGAATTAAATTTCAAAATATTTATATATGTGGACCAACGATGTCTGTATATATTTCTTATCATATGGTCAAGTGTTACGGATATTTATCATTTCAATCCGTACACTAAATGTATACGGGTGGATAGCATTTCAACCCGTAATCCCAATTCAATTAAATGAAAATCGCTTGGGTTTATCATTTCAACCCATAACGATTTTCTCCTATTCTAAAGTCTGTTCGGGTATGTATCATTTCAACCCATAGTGATTTCTATACTAACAGGGAACTTGTAGAGTGATAACAGATATGTAAATAATAATAACAACAGGCATATATCATCAAAATAAATATATAAACAATAGGATATGGTGTCATATCCCATAAGTGAATAGTTACAGATAATAGCATATATAACAATTTAAATAACTACAGCCTCATATTTCAATTGTCGTCTCAATTGAAATCAAATTTAGTAAATAAAAGAATGTTAATCGTGAGTGATTTCTCACCTTTCGAGGCTAGATAGATTGGACAAAGAATTGAGCTATGCTGGATCATGATCTAGACATCGAACAAATCCAAACAAAATTTTCAAAGCGAAGCAAGATTGGCACGAATACGATGGACAACTGATAAATAGAGATCGATGAAAATAAATCAGAAACTGCTTTATGTAGACCGAAATGAAATACAAATATTATTCTATTATACTACTCTCTTAACCAATATTAGTTTTGAAATGCATTAAAATTACATATACATACATACGTTTTCAAACAAACGCAAATAATAGAAAACTGCAAAACTATGTTTAAAACCAATATAAACATAAATTTTTTATAATCCTTTTTTAAATCAACATTTAAGTCAACATTCCACATTATTATTGTTAAGACCAATATCGACTTTTCTTAATTTGTTGAAACACTACACACCTTATACTTGATATAAATTTACCTTTTGCAAAATATTTATAAGAAAGAGAAGGGCGAGAGCACAGCTCCAACTTAATTTAACAATTTAAATTCCAGTACTTTCTTTAATATTAAAACAGGCTTCAGGCATTTCTTACATGTAAACACTTACATTAAACTTTGTTTATCATCTTAAAAATATCAATGTCAAATTTTAACCCATATAATCACTAGTATAAACTTACATTTTAAAACAACAAATCTTAGATCTTATAAAACTGTATTTGTATAATAATTCATCTCTGGACAGACACACAAACTAACATAAAATATATTATACTATATATTCTCCCCAAAAGTTTATAACTCTACAACTATATTTTAAACAACAGAAGGAAATTTAAACCCATGCAAACTCTACCTATGTATCAAACTTATGTTTTATAACTTACTATATATTAATATGTTTATAAATGTATATTGTCCCACAATATATATATTATAAAATTAACACCTTTTTATAAACAATACAATATAAAATTAACACCTTTCTTTTTTTTTTATATAAAAATCTTACATGCTGTAACATATATGCAGACTGCTAAACATCTTATATTATATATAAACAGTATGAAATAACCCAATGTATATTCAAAAGTCATACTAAACAAATTTCAATAAATACTCATATAAAACTAACCATAGAACAAATGCAAATGTTTATAACTTTATATTTAATGTATACTTGCGCTGCACTATATAAACATACTTATAATGTAAAATATATACTTGAAGCATGTTATGCTTAAAATAAAGGAAAAGAAAAAGAAATATAAACAATAAGAAAACAAAAGAAAAGGAGGAAAAAGAAGAAGAAAAAGAAAAGAAATAAGAAGAAAAAAAAATTAGTGCAGCCATTTACCTACAGAAGAAGCGTCACACGCAAGAGAGGAGATGAAGATCTATTGATATGGAGTAGGGTATGTACGAGTGATTTGTATTTATAAGAGAAGCCTCACATTGATAGAGTGGAAAGAAATTTTGTTTAAAGTGGCAAGAAATAAAGATAGTAATGGCTAGAGGAAATTTAGGAATTTATTCCTATAATTTAAGGAGAGAAAAAAAAGAAAGAGGAAATAAATTAAAACAAATATATAAAGATTAAATGCTGGTGAACAGAGGAAATAAAATGAAACAAATATGTATATAAACATTGAATGCTGGTGAAAAGAGAAAATAAATTAAAACAAATATGTATAAAGATTGAATGCACATGAATAGAGAAAATGAATTAAAACAAATATGTATAAAGATTGAGTGTTAGTGAAAAGAGGAAATAAATTAAAACAAATAAGAAGAGAATGGATTGATTTAAAGGAAAGGCAATGGATGGTTTAGAAATAAATAAATGTAAAACGTATACGTTTTACATTTCAAAAAGGAAAGAAATAAATACGGGAATGGCAACAGATCTTGCAAGCAGGGAAATAACGTAAAAAGAGGAAGAGAAAGAGGCGTATAAATGAATGGTAAATAAATTTAGATTTCAAATGAAATAAATGGAACAGCAGAGATTAAAGTATGGATGTAAATCCAGGAATAATAAAAAGCAACGGTTATATGTCGATTAAGAAAAATAATTAAAACAATTAATGGCTTAAATGGGGTAGCATGTTTCAAAATTTTGAAATGCAAAAGAAACGTACACTATAAATATAAAGTTTTCAAAAGCAAAAGAAATGTAAAGCTGTCCATTGATTCATCAAAACGTTATTAAGTAATAAATTGAAATGAATATAAAAATAAAAGTAATTGTAATGGTCAATAGTTGATTTAGCTATACACCTAAAGCAATAAATTTTTGTTTGTTTGTACAACACAAAATGAGTTTTGAAAGTCAAGGATATAAAAATGGATAAAAGGAAAGAAATCAGGAAATTTTGTGAGCAATAGCTTTCTAAGGAAAGGTAGGCTTACATTATATATACATGCTGAGATGATTAGGCACGTTCAAAAATTTTGAAGCAAATGAAGGAATTGGAAATAAATATAAAATGAAAGAAATTTGAAAAGTCCGTAGCTATGATTTAGCCAAAATTTATTAAAGCCATTTACTAGGAAGGTTGGGACCGAAATAATAGGGAGAGGAAGGCACATTAAATTTGATGACAAAGTTGTGTTCAGATCTATAAGCAAGTTGTTTATATATTATAGGCCTTATGAAAGCGAGGGAAGGAACGGATGCTACTAGCTTGATGATTTGAGATTCTTTCGAGCGTTAAAAACAAAAATAAAGGGAGACCAGAATAAACGCACCACCATAAATATAAATATACGCTTCAATTGCAAAAGAAATGTATAGAGAAAATTATGGGTAGTGGGAAAAGTAAAGTCAGTGCACGAAACTACAAGGAATAATAAAAGCAAGGTCGATGATCTCAAATTTATTAATGGTTACGAATGGAAAAGTCTACCTGAATTGGAAAAGTATTAAGCAATAGAAATCTTTAACGGTAGTAAAAAGAAACCGTTACGCACTGATTCAGAAATCAATTAAAGCAATTAATAGCTTGAATTGGACAACACGTTTTCTCAATTAAATAAACTTCCATAAAATTATTTGAAAATTTACAATCTGCTATATTTAAATATATGTATTCTAAATATATAAACATTTTATTTAAAAATTCAATTATTATAAGATTTCACAAATATTCAATTAAATACGTTATAGAATCAATTAAAAATTGTTAAAATTTTCCGGCTCGTTACATATAAATCCAGGATAGGAATTTTTAAAGGAATGGGTAATTTATTTTAAAAACAAATAGTGGTTTATTTTTAAAGGTGTGTAAGGAAAGTGTATTTCCCTGAAAAGCCAAGTACGTTCTCAAACCAGATTTTTAGTATAAGTTAAAAGTTTTAAAGTTTGTTTAAAGGAATGTTTTTAAGAAATTATTATTTAAGTTGTTTAAATTTATTATTATTAAGTTGTTTAAAATTTAAAAGTAAACATTTATTTAAATTAATTATAGTAGTAATTAATTGAAAGGTTTGACTAGTATTATGATTTTAAGGATAATTAATAATATTTATATTTTATAAAATAAATTTATCTTAAAGATAGTTTGGTTAAGTTTTATCTAAAAACTTGTATAGAATTTCGTAACTCTTATTTTAAAATTAGTTTTCCTTAATTTTTATTTTAAAAATTATTTTTATATTTTATAAAGTAGTTTTATTTAAATATTTTTAAAGTATATTTTTTTGAATAAAGTGTTTAAGTAGTTTAATTTAAATGTTTTAAATTATAATTTAGAATAAAGTGATTTAAATTATTTTAAATTCTAAAGTATTTGGACTTGGTTGTTTCAGTGGAAATAAAGAATATTGGGAATTTATTCCATGAGTGAAAAGATATTTGAAACTGATTTAAAAAAGATTGAAGTAAGAAGATATCTTTCAAAGATATTTTGAAAAATGAATAATTTGGAAAATTGTAATGGCCTTGTGATTGATTGTGAATGTTATTTGATAGTTAAATAACCGACTATCAATACAGGACAATGCGCTGATCGTTTCGAAGAGACCGGGATCAGGATTAATTTCTTAAAAACCACTTCGATTCGGTTTAAACGTTTCGTGTGGAAACAGGAGTTTGCAATCGAAGATGGAGCAATGAAGTGCAAAGGCTAGTCGCTACTAACCCTGAGCGTGATTCCAAAATGGATGTAGTAGGAGTAGTGCCTTCGGTTCCGTTCAAACCCGAAACGGACTTGTATGGATGAATGCTTTCAAAACATCGTCAGGAGGACGGTGAGCATTCTATGTGAAATGATCTAAAAGGGGTAACGCTTAGCCTCGAGCCTCATCAACCAGGAATGACTAAAAATTAGTGGATATGCAGCAAGGCTAAGTGGGTAGCGCCCATTAGGGCAAGGTCATTCCTATCTGGATGTTCCTTTTTATTCGGCTTAGTGGGAAGTTACTGATCCCAACCGTGGGGTGAGCTTATTCAGGATTATCCAGTAAGGGGTAGTCCCGGTCTTATGTTGTAGGGATCAGGGTGGATCCTCGGTACATTGATTTAGACCAGGTACTGTGACAGGTGGTACCTCAATGCCTAGTCATTAGTTGGAAACCCATTCTCCCTACACACCTTTATAGTTTTGATTGTGCCCAACTATTGCTGAAACGTGGGATGCAAGCATTTCAGCTAGATTCTATTTTACTTTCAATAGACACTATTATAATATCAGACGGATTTGATAAAAAGTGTTTTGGTTATCGTAAGGTAAAAACCCAACATGTTTATTTGTGGCGTGGTCTTATGAGATGCTTTTGATCTCAAAGGATTTTGAAACTTTAATAATCCAATTGAGTGTGTTTTTCCACGCTGGTATTCCAGACTGACTCGGGTATTGTTTATTTATAATGGTCGGGTCAGACCGAGTATTATAGAATACAAGAAAGGATGCCGTGGAGATCAGGAGATGAGCTGGATGACGAGGCGTATTTCCGTAGATTCATATTTCCGTTGTGCAATGTAAGCTGTATATTCAGCTTTAGAAGGACGAGATATTATAACCGTCCTAAATTGTGGTGTTAATTGTATTGTACTCTAATGATATATGTATAAAACAGATATAGTTTATCTTGTGTAAAGATCAGTTATTATCTATTATATTTTATTACGCAGCGATGGTAAGATTCCGTTTTGTTGTTTTCTCTTCTTCTACGTCCTCCTTCTTAACCCTAATGGTTTGATTTTTTGGCATTTGATTGTTCAGCATTTGATACAGTAGGCGTAATGATGTCGATTTTCGGACGTCGAAAAATTGGGTCGTTACATATATATTAAGTAAAACCAAAATCAAATAAATTTCAAACTACAATTATAAATTTAAATAAAATACATAATTCTGTTTAAGCTAATTTAGGAATATTCTAAATGAATTAGTCTTCATAGGCCAAATAAAGATCTGATTGGGTAATTAATTTTAAAATTCACTCTTATCTTCCACCACTTGCTAACCCAGTTCTAATAATGGTATCAAAGCCCAATATCTTATGCAATCTAAATTAGACATGTTAAGGCTAAATAATTAAGCATGCACACTTAGTACAATGTCCAGAAAGTGATGTCTAGGATTGGAATTGGGTAATCAAGTACCCTGTTCACCCGGTAACCTACTTGGCTTAAAAGGTGAAGTAAGCCCGAAGTTGCTACTAACAAAAATGGACCAATTTGAATCAGGACTTGGGCTAATTTTCAAAATAGTTTTGAAAATAAAGACAAGATTTTAAATTTAAAAGTTAAAATTAAAATAAAACATGTTTATTATGAAAGGTTATAATATAACATAAATTTTCAAAATGTTTGAAAATGTATTCAAAAGTTCAAAATGTGTCAAAATATCTAAATATTAATTTTGAAATTTAAAATTTATTATTAAGGTTAATAAATAAATTAATTAAATGAGTTAATTAATTAATACTCATATGCATGTATTATATATGTCGATATGCGTTATGTTATTTTAAAGTATTTAAGATAAAATAAATATACATGTACGTATATATGATAAAATTTCGAAATTGATATAATTTAAATAAATAAATTAATTCATTAAATAAATAAAAAGTTAATTAATTAAATAAAAATATACATATATAAGATACATGTTTACAATATAAAGGTTAAATATACACTATAAAAGTAATAGTAGATATATCCAATATAAAAGTTGTATTGGAATACTAATTGAAAATTAATTAAAGAGTAGTTAAATAAGGTTTAATTATCATATATTATGTATAAGACTATTATATAAGTGATATGAAATATATAAGTTGATAATAAAAATAATTTTTTTCCCTCATTTAATGGCAGCTGATTATTTTCTCTTCTCCGAATCACCCGCTCCTTCCTACACCACCTTACCCTCCATACCAACCTTCCCCTACTATTCCGACTCCACCACCATCAATTCCTCTAGCATTCCTCCTCCCACTTCATCCTTTCCATTGCTGGCTTCTTTTTCTCTCTCAGCTCTTCCTTCCAGCCCGCCTGTTCTTCTATGTCTTTCCGATCTTCCTCGGGCCCCCTCCCATCTCTTTTTCTTCTTCCTATCCTTCAACTCCTCAGCCATGGAATTCTCTTTTCAAAAGCAAACCAAGAAACGCAGGGAAATATATTCCTATCGATATCCCTCTTGAGTTCTATGGTGAGGCTCTTGTTCCTCCTTCTTTTGTGGTCCAACAGGAAATTATGTATGTGGCAGTCATCTTGTTAGGTTCTTCCTTGATAAGCCGCTCCCATACTTGACTGTTCTTGGCCATCTTAAATTAAATCTAGAAACTGAAAGGTGAACTTTAAGTGAAATCGGATGGATGCTTGTTCCTTCTTCATCTCTCATCCGAGGAGGACAGAAGGCGAGTAGTTGAATCAGACTTAATTTAATGAGGAACAAGATATTCATAATCAAGCAGTGGGATTCTACGATTGGCAACAACATAAATTCAATCAAAACTGTTCATGTATGGTTGAAACTGAGCAACATGCCCCTTTTTCATGGTCTCATCTCAGAATCAATTGGCTGGCTATAAGGATAGGAACATTCCTATGTATGGATGAGTCGACTGAAAAGCCCGAGAGAATTTGGTTTGCAAAATGCATGGTGGAGATATCAGCAGAGAAGGTTTTGCCTGATCGGTTCCCTGTGAAGCTATTAAATGGAACTGAAAAAATAGTGTTAGTAGAGTATTTGTGGAAACCACAAATTTATACTCAGTGCAAAGTTTTTGGACATGTAATATATGTTTTTAATTTTAATATAAAAAAAGAAGGTGGAAGAAGCAGCTATGATGGAAAATTAAGAAAATGCTGTAGTAGAGAAAGAAATTGTTGCTAGTTGCTCTGGTAAGGATCAAAGTGAAAAGCAACCACATTCTAGTGGTTCATGGAGAAGCATAAAAGTTAGAAAGTTTAAAAATAACAGTTATATTACAAAGACAAGTAACAAAATAAACGCAAGCAAAAACACTGGTGTGGTGCAGCAGTCAATGATAGCTCAAAGTTTAAGTGCAGCAGTGGTGAATGAAACAGGAACAAGTAAGGAAGGCAAAACTCTAATCTAATTCCCTTTACAACATTACAAGAAATTGGTGAAAATGAAAGCAACGAGAGTGTGCTGCCTGATGACCATGAGGATGGTGAGATTGTTCTTGAATCTGATGCAGTATTGGTCATTACTGACCCAGTGGTAAAAAAGAAAAATGCCAACTTTGTTTCAAATGTGCATGATCAAGTAATGGATACAAACAGCGACACATTTATAGATGCACAACAATGTGCACACAAACAGCTGTTCTCTCTTAAATCCACCTCCGGTGCTTTAACCGAGCATAAGCTACAAGCCCCATGCACGAATTCAATTTCAAATCATGCTCAAGCTCCAATCCACAATCCTAACCCCAATAATCCATGCAGTAACATAATTCAAACACACAAATCTCTTATTCCTAGCAACAATGAACCTGCAAACTTTGCTCAAACTCCCATTGATAAGAAAGACTTTGATTTTTGGTCTGGTCTTGAATTTTTTTTTACTAACCTTGTAGTTTCATTGCACGATCAAAACTCTTCATCTTTTCACTCCAATCAATCTCCACCATCCCTTGTTCAACTTCCATCATCTCCTTATAACTTCACCGGCAGCATACTAGGTTGGAAATCACCATCACCATCCCATGTGTCTAAAACACCTGTTTCAAAACAAAAATCGAAGCATGCCACAAATCTAGCAGTGCAAATTTCTGCAGCCAGACCCATCCCTCCTTCAACAAGGAGCATGTCAAACACCAATCTCCTACATCAATAGTTTATTTTATGGATCACAACATAGCCTCGTGGAACATCAGGGGTGCTCACAACCCCATCAAAATTGATCTTCTCAAATTCCTTATAAAAACCCATTGTTTATCAATATTTGCAATCCTTGAAACCAAGATGGATCTTCCCTTGTTCATCAAAGATGCCTCCATCATTAAACTCACTTAGACTCTTAACCACAACTTAGTCGAACCCCCTACGTTAGGATCATGGTTATCCATGACCCCATTGTGTTATCCCTTAACTCCATTCTTTCCACCGACCAATCCGTGCATGTTCATGCCATTCGCCTTTCCTCTAACGTGTCTTTTTACCTCACCTTCACCTATGCGCATAATGGCTTGCTTCCAGGAAGCATCTGCTCAATCTCCTACCTGCTATGAGATAAGGCTCCCAACCATGGCTGATTCTTGGTGATTTTAACTGCCGCTACAATCTCACTAACAAGTCTGGAGGTCTTTCTCCTATGCCTAGGGACATTGTACCCCAAAACACAGCATTAAATGATTCTAACCCAATCCCCATAATAATCCATGGCGTTCCATTATCTTAGAATAACAGAAGTCGCTCTGGTATTCGAACCTTCACAAACATTGATCACTCATTCTGCAACCTTATTGCCTATCTGAAGTGGCCTGCCATATCCTCCTTCCTTCCCTACCCTACTCATTCTGACCATTCCCCTATCACTGTCAGCATTAATAAACTGCCGTTGAGGGAAAGGAGAGCCTTCAAATTTTTTAACGCATGAGTCCATGAAAATGATTTTCAACAAGTAATACATGTTGTATGGACAATTACAGTTTACAATAACCCAATGTTTGTCTTTTGCAGGAAGTTAAAAGACATGAAAGAAGAACTGAAGGTTTGTGCCAAAGCCAAATTTGGAGATGGTTCTCTTCAATCTTCTAGAATTCAAACCCAATTGAAGGAAGCTAAAGACATTTTGATGGAGATCCCTGGTGATCAGAATGCAGTAGCTAGAGAGAGTCTTCTCATTTCACAGCTCAATGATGCTTTAAACAAGGAAGCCAACATGAGGAGACAACAACTTCACCAAAAATGGAATACTGATGGAGATAACAATACAACCTATTTCCATGTCTCCATCAAAAGCAAGCAAAAGAGGGATCAGTTTTCTTCATTATATGATAGCAATGGTTCCCTTCTCACTCAGCCCAATCAAGTGGATGTCCTCCATTATTTCGCTGACCTCCTTGGAAATTCATCTGATTTCAAACCATTATTTGATATATTTGATATCTTTCCACTTTCCAGAATCCCCCGTTCCGTTCTTCACATGCTTACCGACCAAATTTCAGCCTCTGAAGTCAAAGATGCCCTCTTTTCCATGAATAAAAAGTCGACTGGTGACCCAGATGGTTACAATGTTTTGTTTTATACATCAACATGGAACATTATAGGTGAAGACTTTACCAAGGCTCTCCTTAATTTTTTTCTAAAATTTAAAATGATTAAGGAGGTAAATGCAACAAATCTCATCCTCATTCCTAAATCCACACCAGCTTTTTATGCAACAGATTTTTGTCCTATATCTTGTTGCAATGTTATATATAAAGGCATTTCAAAGACTCTTGCCTCAAGTTTGGTAATAGTGCTCCCATATATAATATGAAAAAACTAATGTGCCTTCTTGCCAAATAGAAGCATTTTAGATAACATCATGCTAACTCACGAGCTTATCAAAGGTTATGGCAAACACCAAGCTGTGCCCAATGCCATGATGAAGCTTGACATCAGTATAGCATATGACAACATTCAATGGTCCACCATTATCAAGATTGTGGCAGTAATGAGGTTCCCGAAGACTTAGGTTGCCTAGGTGTATATGTGTATCTCCACTGCCTCTTATTCCCTCATCTACAATGGAACTGCTCATGGGTTCTTTGATGGTAAGTAAGGAATTAGGCAAGGGGACCCCTTATCTTCTTATCTCTTTCTGTTGGTGATGGAAGCTCTGACCTGTATGCTACAAAATCAGTTCTCTCAGTCTAAAATAAGTTACCATCCAAAGTGCAAGACAATGAATATAACTTCCCTCCTTTTTGCTGATGATATACTTATTTTTAGAAGGCCGAATAGGCAATCCATAGATACCATTCTTGAAACTTTGAGAATCTTTTACCTTTCCACTGGCCTCAAGTTAAACACTTCAAAACCTCATATTCTCATGGTAGGTGTTACCCCAAGCCTGAAGGAGGAGCTTGTTCTCTCATCTAGTCTACAATACTTAAATCAGGGAATGAATTACCTTGGGCTACCCTTATGTACATCCGAAATCACTATAGCCAACTGCCTTCCTATCTATGACAAGATCACAAGAAGAATGAATTGTTGGTCGATTAGGATGCTTTCCCAAGCTGGTCGACTAGTACTCATCAAATTATTTTGTTTCTCCATGATAGTTTATTTGGCGAGATCTTTTATTCTCCCTACTAAGTTATTAAGGATGGTAAGGAGTGTAATGATGAAGTTTTTCTGGTCAAGAACTATACAAATTTGGAAGATTGTTCCTATATCTTTCTCTAAGATTGAACTAGCCAAATTGAAAGGAGGCTTAAGGGTAATTAACACGGACAGATGGAACAAAGCTGTAATGAGTTATCACCTTGATACTTTACTCAATAGGAAGAATAGCCTATGGGCTGATTAGACATGAGGACATAATATGGGTGGAAAAGATTTTTGGGCCACGCTTGCCCATAAAACTATAGTTGGATCTGGAGAAGTCTTCTTAGATTAAGGAGTACTCTTCTACCATCCATCAAGTATAACCTATCACCTGGTAGTCTTGTTTCTTTCTGGAATGACCCATGGTTGGTAGAAGGAACAATATTATCCAGACTGTAAACCCCTCCGGGGATCCAACAAACCTCAATAAATCTCAATGCCAAAGCTGTTGATTTTATAATTAATGGTAAGATGAAAGTCCATAGAACTAGCAATCAAGTTATCAGAGCCTTGTGGCAAAAGCTTGAAAACATAGGCATCCCTCTTACCGACAGAGACAATATCACCTAGAAGGGTGGCAGACATAGATTTGTGATGTTTACTCTCTTCTATCAGGCCATATAACTATGCCTAATCGCCAATGGTCTGCTATTGCTTGGTTGAACCACTCTCGGAGTAGCGATAACATGATGTTATTGAAAACTGTAAAGAATGCCCTAATGAATAAAGACAAACTTGAAAAGTATGGTATGACAGTTAGCATTTCCTGCACATTATGCCAATCCTACAGTGAGAGTGCTACCCGCCTAATTTTTTCCTGGCCCTTTATCAAAAATCTATGGCTGTCTGTAATGGACAAAGATGGATATCAAAGCTTCACTGGAGTATCTATCGTTGACTGGGATATCATCACCAAGGCCACTAGGTGGAGGAAGGACAAAAGAGCCATGTTTTTAATTGTCTTAAAAAAGTACCTTAAAATGGTGTGCGGTGAAAGAAATAGGAGGGTTTTTCAATTGAAGAATAGGACAGAGTTGATCCTTTGGAATACTTTGGTTAAGGATATAGCTTATGGGTTTAATATGAGCAAGTGTTTTTAATAGTGTTCAGCGGCTGTGATTCTATCATGTTTTTGGTTTTTTAATTTTCTTTTCCTTCTCCTCTTGCTTTTTTCATATTTCCTTTTCTTTTTTTCTACTGTGTATGTTAATAGTATACGTAACATGCCTATCGCCTACGCTTTGTACTGTTTATTACATTTATTGTAATAAAAAGTGAACGGCCCACTATAAATCCACTTGCCTTGCCAAAAAAAGTTATATAATAAAAAAACCTATATGATATGAATGTATAAACTAAAGGTGGGACTTTAAAGGAACCCAACCAGACTTAGGGGATAAATAAATATGTAAAGGTATGTATACCATGATTTTTGATTGGTCCGACACTTGAATCACGAGGGTATTTTATAAGAAATACATTATTCCATAAGTCAATATCACTCAATATATATATATATATATATATTGAATATTATAAATCTTCAATATATTATTGTCCTCTACTATATATATACTAATAAATTACTTATATACTCATTAGTTGTTCAGCAAACTTAAGCTCGGAATGTTATGTGTGGTATTATCAATATATTGGGTAGATGAGGTAAGATAACTATATGCATTTGTTGAGAAAACTCAAGGTATATATACTATACTTTGGTCATTGCGATATGGTAGGTACAAATGAATAATCTTTTTTGATTTATTGAGCAAACTCAAGAGTACGTAACGCTACTCAAATGTTGGGCAATGTATGTTTAGTGATAGTAGTTACAAAGCATTGTAATCATGAGTGATTTATCACAATAAAATTAAATATACCGTTCTAAATGGTATATTTCAAATTAAATATACCATAGGTGATTTAAATGTTCCTAGTCAAGATGCATCAAAACTGGATATCGATGTATCCATTGAGGCTAGTGTAACAACCCGGATTTTTAAACGATTAATTTAAATGAATTTAAATATTTGATTTGATCTATGAATTGATTTTTAATATGAAAAGTTTGGTTTTATTTAATATAAAGGATTCATAATTTAAATATAACGATATATTGGATTGATAAATTAATTATTAAAACAGTAATTGGATATTTGGTAAAATATAAAATCTGAGGTTGTAAGTTTGTTAAAATATTTTTAAAGGTTTATAAAATTTATATTGATAATACTGGAAGTAATAGATGGATTAAAATTGAATTTAACATTCGTTTTTTCAATTTTAAAAATACATCGTTTTAACTGATATTTAAAAATAGCCTTCCATGGCACAGTCTCGGAATTCGACGAAACATATTCCATTGGATCCGTAATAGTGTATTATTATCGGATTTCAATTTTCATAGTGATTGGAGTTGTTGTGTGAGCATACGATATATAAACGCGCTGAAATTTATATCGAAATTCAATTTAATAACTGAGTCCAAAACGCTATCTTCTCCATACGATCGAATTAGGACTCGAAACCTTTTTCTTTTCGTTCACAATAGGGGTTTAATATTATAATTGCCTAGTGGCATGCCTCGATAGGAGTTCAGGAATTTTAGTTACGTAAAACTAGATATTTTGATTTTAATGTCAAAAAAATAAGATATATAAATATAGTAGGAAAGTCAAACTCAATCTATCGTATACCCGAAGCTTCCTTCTCCTTTATATTTAATTTGCAAATTCCTTCCTGGGGGAGAATGCGAATCACGTATACTTCCTTTCTTCTCAAATGGAAATCCGAATCGAGTTCAAAAAAAAGGAGGGAGAGAGAGAGGGCCGAGCATCCCCTAATCGATTAAATTGATTCATTCGCTTCCAAGAACAGATCATGAGCCTCTCTCCCGTGACATTAAATTCTTATTTGTGCGATTCAACCGCCTTCAACGTGTACGAACCGAAGCCATCATCTCGTGATCGAAGTTCGTCGTGGGCTGTCATGGTAACGCGGCGCAAGTGGGCCGCGTACTCGTGGAGCGTGCGAAGCAGTACGAAGGGGGAGGTCGTGGATCTGAGGCGTGATTTCGTGGAGGCATGGGCCGTTGGGAATGTCGGCAAATCGATTGAGAGAGGAAGGGACTCGCGATTCGAAGTAACGTTTGGCTCTAGTAGGACGAGTCGCGAGTTCGACTGTGGTGGCCTAGCTCGGCGTAAGGCTGGTGAAGTGCTGTAGCCTGGGGTTGTCGCGAACTCTAAGGTATAGGATTTTGTTTTTTTATTTAAATATATATATATATATATATGTACATATAAAGTGAAAAAAATATTATTACTAAAGAAAACTATATATTTATATGTAGTTTTCAATTTACAATAATAATAATGATAGTAAAGAAATAAAATAAATTGTATAGTTTACAGCAAGACATTTCTAGTTATTTAATTTAATTTTATACACTATAGAAAGGATTTTTATTTTTCATTAGAGCTAATTTTTATATATGTATAGTTTCAAAGAATAAAAAATAATATACATATTTTCACTTTCTAGAATTTAAATAATATGGTTATTATGAGATTTATCTATTCAATCAACTTATTAAACTATTTTAGTTATTAAAGATTATTTAAAAGAAAAATTCCTTTAAATTAAAAATTTTGGTTTAAAACCCAATGATTAGTTTAAATTTAATTATTGGTCAATTTAATTTACTTATTGGTAAGTAATTGATAGGGTATCTCAAATGTTAATAAATCATATAAATTGTTATTTAAGGTCAAAATCGGGAGAACCAAGCCAATATTAAAGTGGCTTGCAAATAAAAGCAAAGGTGGGTTAATCTCTCTCATCTGGATTTTTTTGTATTTAAACTTAAATTATTTTTTGCTTTGTTTGGATGATGAATGTTGGTGGTTAAAAATTTAAATAGACCCTATACGCCGCGTAATAGCAGATGGTATTTTATAAATCCCATATACCACGATATTCCACCCCGAAGTGGAATTGGTATTATATATATATAGTTGGAGTTGATTTCCTGCATTATATAGCGGATGAGACCCTATGCGCCGCATAATAGCGGAGGATATTATTTAATCCTATTTACCGCGGTATTTCACCTCGAAGTGAAATAGGTATTTTATACTGTGCTAACATTTGTGGATGTAGGAAAACAAGTTGGAGGGACCCAACTGGATTCCCCATAATATTTAGATTTGTTTAAATATTCTGTATTATGATTATTTGATATTCTGTGAACTATATGGATAATTGGAAATGTTGGTTGCAATGACTTGATTTAATATAAAAAAACTGAGTTACCAAAATATGTAAATTGGATTTTTACTGAAAAATAAATAGAGAAGAAAATTTTCAAGTAAAATTATTATAGAGAATTTAAATAAATTTAAGAATTAATTGGAAAGAATAAAAGGGATTTAAATTTTTTAATAAATAAATTCGAAGTGTGGAAAGGAAATTTAAATAAATAAAGAAGTAGTGGTTTTTAAACCTAAGTAATATTATTTAAAGATATAAAGAATTCATTTCAAAATTCAAGGTCTAAATTTATTTTAAAACGGATAAGAAAGGATTTTGGAAAACTTGAGATTGATATTTTAAGTTAAAATATTATAAATCATTATAAAGAAATAAAACTGAAAGTTAATGGGTTGGAAATAAATTGAGTAAGTCTGGAAATTTATTTCAAAGTAAAATAAGATGGAGATAAATTTGGAAATTGATTCAAGGGTTGAAAACGGGATTTAAAGGGAAAGTGAGACTATGAAATTTATAAACTGAAGTTTATAAAAGTGGAAGAATATATCGGTGGATATTTGGAAGAATGAAATTCAAGATGAGAATTTATTAAAGGAATGAATAAATTTGATTAAAAATAAATAGTGACTTAATTTTTTAAAGAATGTGAACGAGAAGTATATTTCTCTGGATAGCCAAGTATGTTCGAAATGAATTCCTTTCAAGTATAAGTTAAAAAGGTTTCAAGTTGTTCTCAAAGTATGTTTAGAAAGATTTTTATTTTCGAAAGTTTAAAGTAAGTATTTTCAAATTTATTACAGTAGTAATGCTTTAAAAGAGAATTGGTGTTATGTTTTAATAGTTAAAGATTTAGCTTTATATTTTATAAAGTAGTTATATTTTAAATTTTTTTAAAGTATATCTTTCTATATATATAAGTAGTGTTAAAGTGAAATGTTTTAAAGGATATTTCATAATAACGTGATTTAAATAATTTTAGAAATGTAAAGTATTGTACTTGGTGATTCAGTGGAAATATAAAATATTTAGAAATTTATTCCGTAAATGGAAGATAGTCTGAAAACTATTTTCAAAGGAATTAAAATGGAAAGATATCTTGCGCTGATATTTCGAGGTTAATAAATAATTAGGAGAATTATTTATGTTTGATGGATGTTTTGTGAATGTTAATTGATAGATAAATAACCGACTATTAATATTGGACAATGCGTTGATCGTTTCGAAGAGTCCGGGATCGGATTTTAATTATCCGAGAACCACTTCGATTCGGTTTGAACGATTACGAATGAAGACCGTGAAGATGCAAAGACGGTGATTCGATTTGTCCAGACCCGGGCAACTTGTATGGACGAATGCTTTCAGAACATCGTCAAGAGGACGATGAGCATTCTAAGTGGGACTCATTCTTGAAAGGTAATCGTAGCCTCAAGCCTCATCAACCGGGAATGGCAAAAACAGGGGAGGTGCAGCAGGATTCGTGGGTAGCTCCCACTTGAGAGTAAGATTTCCCCTGTCTAGATGTCCCTTTTTATTCAGCTTAATGTGCGGTTGGTCGCGCCAACCGTGGGGTGATCTTATTCGGGACTGTCCAGTAAGGGACGGTTCCGGCCTTGTGCTGCAGAGGATTGGGCGTAATCCTCAGTATTCTGATCTAGGCAAGGTGCTGTGATGGGTGGTACTCCAGTAGCCCTGCCATTGATGGAAATCCATTTTCCCTACGTGCCTTTTACGATTTTTGTTTGTATTACCCACTTTGTGGCTAGTATACTGGAATTTAATAGATGTAACAATTTCAGCTATTTTAATATGTATTTGTATATAGACGCTATTATAATATCAGAGGATTTTTATTAAAAATGTTTTAGCTATCGTAAGGTAAAAACCCGATATGTTTATTTGTGGCGTGGTCTTACGAAATGCTTTTATTTTTAAAGGATTTTTCAAACTTTAATAATCAAATTGAGTATGATTTTCTCATGCTGGTTTTCCAGATTGACTCGTGTGTTGTTTTATATGATGCTCAGGTCTGACCGAGTTAACAGGTTCAGGTTAAATGTTGGAGCTCAGGAGACGAGTTGGATGATAGAGCATATTTCCGTATTTGTCTATTATTTTCGCCGTGTATGGTCATGTGGTAGTTGTCTCTATATGATTGATTGATGTACTCTGATATGGTATGTATGTATATATGACAGTACATATTCTTTGTATTTAAAACTGCATTCTATATATTGTAATTTGTTCTGCAGCGATTGTGTGATTCTGATGTTGATTTTATCTTCTTCTTCTACCTCTTTCTTCTTTAACCCGAAGACTCATATTTTTGTTCCACTTTGAGCTGAATGGTTGTGGAATTTGTTAGTTTAAAGGGGGTACGGATTTGCTGGCCTTCACAGTTGGTATCAGAGCAGAAAGGTTAAGCGAGAGCCTTGGCTCTGGTGGGGATTACTCATTAGAGATAGAGTCAGTAGTACTCTAGAATGAGTTTGAGTGTATTAATAGATATGAGTGCGTATTTGTTAGTGAATATAAAATTGTTTTATATTGCGTTGATTGATTTATTGAGCGGCATATGAACCTTCATCGACATAGTCTGCACAACTGGATCGAAGGGGTTTGTAAACACTTGAATAGAACAATTCGACAAAATATTGTTTTCAAAAGTGGGTAAATGAAATAATTTTACCGAAAATATATTTTGATGTAAAAGAAATATTTTATGAAATTATTATGTAACTTGAAGTGTTTGGATGATAATATTAGGGTTCAACAAGATTTTAAAGTTTAAGATAGTCATATAACTAATATGAGAACCTGTATGAGTATAAATTTTACAAATGGATAATGGATTTTAATTAAAGTGGACTTAGAAAAGAATCCTTATGAAATAATTTAAAAATCAGCAGAGAATGATTTACAAGCTTATAAATTGAAGTGATTTTTAAATAAAAAGGGAAAGTATGAGATTGAATTTTTGAATTAAAATTAAAAGTGAGAAAGTTAAAATAAAATTTAACTTAGAGAAATTTAAATTTGTTGAAATTTAATTGATGGTGACATGAAATTAAATAGATTGGTGAAGTATATTAAATTTTGGATGTGATTGGATAGTAAATAAAATTTAATTGGATTGAGAGATTAAATTAGATTGAAATTAAATTAAGCTAAATTTAATGTTTGAATTTGAATTAAATTGAATTGAATTGAGATGTTGATGATATTGAAATGAAATAAAATTCTTACCTAGATAAAATTTATAAGAATGGTATGAAGTTAAATTTAATGTAAGCTGAGTTAAGTTAGCATTGAATTTGAATAAAGAAGCTTCGATATCTTATAAAAGAATTGAGAAGAGTTGAAATAAAAATATATACTTGGCTAAGTAAAATAAAGTATAATTCCGAATTGAAAATAAAATGTGAATGTGGTTAACTGTAAATAAATAGAAGTGTAAATATATATATATATATATATATATATATATATATATATATAAAAGAGTGTGACTTTTAAATTTTAAAAGTGGAATATACAAGCCAAATTAAAATTGTTTGATATTTTGGGAAATGAATAAAAATCCAAACTTAATTACAAAATAGAATTTGAACTCAAGTAAATTAGTTAAAGTGAGTTTGAAATAAATAAATAAAAGTCAAATACTAAATTATAAATTGGAGGTGAACTAATTAGACGATTAGTTAATTAATGAAATATAGAAATGAAACCAAATCTGATTAATAGAAGTTGAATTGTGAGTTAATAAAATTGGATTATGAATGAATGGTAGAAATGAAACTTGAATATAAATAATATTCAACATATATTGTAAGTGAATTAAATATAATTGAAATATCGTCGAGTGGGAGAAACTTAAATTAAAACAGAAATGGAATTGCAAATAAAATCCAAGGGAGTAGAAATAAATTGAAAATGACTTTGTAATTAATTGAATGAGTCGAGAATGAATTGAATTTGGAAATTAAAATTTATAGTGGATGAAATCAATGAACTAATCTAATATATGTGCAAATTCAAATGGATTTGATCGAATAGAAATTAAGTTAAATTGGAAGAGAATTTATTTGCAAATGGAAGTGAATTTAAGAAATGAAGTTTGATTCATTTGAAGTAAATTAACTTAGGTTCAAAGTTAATAGAAGCCTGGCTTATATAAATTTATTAACTTATAAGGATGGAAGATTTTCAAGCTTAATAAGATGGTTTGAATAAAACAAAAGTGAACATGAAATAAATGCAAATATGTGGATTGTAAATAAATTAAAATGGAAATGAAAATTTAAATGAATTGAGTTGGAATAAATTTGAAGTGGTTATAAGCTTAAGAAATTGTCTAATTACAAAAATATCGCCGAAATTGCATAGAAATAATTGTCCTTTATCGTAAACTAGATTAAATGAATTTCAATGGATTAATAGATGTAAATAAACTTGATTTTTAAATGTTTGGGTTACAAATGAATTGAATGTAAGAAAATGAGTTGAGAATCATTCTGAATTGGATAAGATGATATAAAAATCAAGTAAAGAAATTGAATTGATATTGAGGCCTTATTAATTGCTTATGGAAACTATTTTGTGTATATTGTTTATAAAATGGCCCTGTTGTTAATAAAATAAACTTGGAATAAAATGGAGGGTGGAAATAAAATTTAAATGGATCGGTTGACGAAAACAGAATTGAATAAAATACTAAATTGATAGAAATGGAATAGATTGATTTTAGAATCAATTAAATTGAAAATGAGTTGTTTGCATGTAAAAATGAATTGAGGATAAGCAAATGAGTTGTAAATCATTAAAGTTGAATGTAAATGGTATATGAATCGGTTAAAAGCAATTAAACTAGTTTGGAAACCATACAAATTGCTTATGGAAGTTATTTAGAATGCATTACTTTTAGTATTGATGTGTTGTAGTTATTTAAATGAGTGAAATGTTATAAATTTCATAAATATGTTACTTATATGTTTAAATTGAGTAAGTACAGGTACCAGAAGGCCTTTAGCGGGATTGTGGTGGCGCTAATAGCTAAATATTAAACCGCTTGCTTAAAAATGCTAAACAGAGGTATGGCTACGCAATAAAAATAGGAAATATGAACTGTTTTTGGTTTTTCCGACCGTGTGGGTCGATGTATACATATTTATATCTCTTGTCAAATTGCAAAAGCTCCTCCGTACAAAGGAGACTCTGCCAAAATTTTCCAGAAATTTTGGGAGTTAGAAAATTTTTGAAAATTTTTGAAAAAAAATATTTTTGTTAACGACAAAATGATTTTAAATTGGAACTGGAATAAAGGATTTTGAAGTTAGAATTGAAAACCAATTGTTTGGGTAAATGGAAATGATTAGGAAGGTGAATAGAAAGTTTAACTAAGTAACTTTTACTAAGTTAATGGGTTAGGGCATTCTTCTGTGTTAGTAATTTCGGGGACGAAATTCTTTTAAGGGGGGAGGAATTTAACGACCTGGATTTTTAAACGATTAATTTAAATGAATTTAAATATTTGATTTGATCTATGAATTGATTTTTAATATGAAAAGTTTGGTTTTATTTAATATAAAGGATTCAGAATTTAAATATAACGATCTACTGGATAGATAAATTAATTATTAAAATAGTAATTGGATATTTGGTAAAATATAAAATCTGAGGTTATAAGTTTGTTATAATATTTTCAAAGGTTTATCAAATTTATATTGATAATACTGGAAGTAATAGATGGATTAAAATTGAATTTAACAGTCGTTTGTTCAATTTTAAAAATACATCGCTTAAATTGATATTTAAAAATAGCCTTCCGAGGCACAATCTCGGAATTCGACGAAACCCGTTCCATTGGATCCGTAATAGTGTATTATTATCGGATTTCAATTTTCGTAGTGATTGGAGTTGTTGTGTGAGCATACGATATATAAACGCGCTGAAATTTATATCGAAATTCAATTTAATAACTGAGTCCAAAATGCTATCTTCTCCATACGATCGAATTAGGACTCGAAACCTTTTTCTTTTCATTCGCAATAGGGGTTATTATAATTGCCTAGTGGCACGTCTCGATAGGAGTTCAGGAATTTTAGTTATGTAAAACTTGATACTTTGATTTTAATGTCAAAAAAATAAAATATATAAATAAAGTTGGAAAGTCTAACTCAATCTATCGTATACCTGAAGCTTCCTTCTCCTTTATATTTAATTTGCAAATTCCTTCTTGGGGGAGAATGGAAATCACGTATACTTCCTTTCTTCTCAAATGGAAACATAAAATCAAGTTCAAAAAAAAGGAGGGAGAGAGAGAAGGCTGGGCATCCCCTAATCGATTGAATCGATTCGTTCGCTTCCAAGAACAGATCGCGAGCCTCTCTCTCGCGACATCAAATTCATATTTGTGCGATTCAACTGCCTTCAATGTGTACGAACCAAAGCCATCATCTCGTGATCGAAGTTCGTCGTGGGCTGTCGTGGTAATGCAGCGCAGGTGGACCGCGTACTTGTGGAGCGCGTGAAGAAGTACGAAGGGGGAGGTCGTGGATCTGAGGCGTGATTTCGTGGAGGCATGGGCCGCTGGGGATGTCAACAAATCGATTGAGAGAGGAGGGGACTCGCGATTCGAAGTCACGTTTGGCTCTAGTGGGACGAGTCACGAGTTCGACTGTGGTGACCGAGCTCGGCGTGAGGCTGGTGAAGTGCTGCAGCCTGGGGTTGTCGCAAACTCTTGGGTATAGGATTTTGTTTTATTATTAAATATATATATATATATATATATAAGTATATATACGGTGGAAAAAAATTATTACTAAAGAAAAATGTATATTTATTTGTAGTTTTCAATTTACAATAGTAATAATGACAGTAAAGAAATAAAATAAATTGTATAGTTTACAGCACATTTCTAGTTATTTTATTTAATTTTATACATTATAGAAAGGATTTTTATTTTTCATTAGATTTAATATATATATATATATATATATATAGTTTCAAAGAAAAAAAATAATATACATATTTTCACTTTGTAGAATTTAAATAATATGGTTATTATGAGTTTATCGATTCAATCAACTTATTAAACTATTTTAGTTATTAAAGATTATTTTAAAAAAATTAGTTTAAATTAAAATTTGTGGTTTAAAACCCAATGATTAGTTTAAATTCAATCATTGGTCAATTTAATTTACTTATTGGTAAGTTATTGATATCTCAAATGTTAATGAATCATATAAATTGTTATTTAAGGTCAAAATCGGGAGAACCAAGGCAATATTGAAGTGGCTTCCAAATAAAAGCAAAGGTGGGTTAATCTCACTTATATGGATTTTTTTTATAGCTAAACTTAAATTATTGGTTGCTTTGTTTGGATGATGAATGTTGGTAATTAAAAATTTAAATAGACCCTATACGCCACGTAATAGCGGATGATATTTTATAAATCCCATATACCGCGATATTCCACCCCGAGGTGGAATTGGTATTATATATATATATATATATATATATATATATGGAGTTTATTTCCTGCATTATATAGCGGATGAGACCCTATGCGCCGTATAATAGCGGAGGATATTATTTAATCCCATATACCGCGGTATTTCACCTCGAAGTGAAATAGGTATTTTATATTGTGCTAACATTTGTGGATGAAGGGAAATAGGTTGGAGGGACCCAACTGGATTCCTCAAAATATTTAGATTTGTTTAAATATTCTGTACTATAATTATTTGATATTCTGAACTATAGGGATAATTGGAAATGTTGGTTGTAATGACTTGATTTAATATTAAAAAAAACTGAGTTACCAAAATATATAAATTGGATTTTTACTGAAAAGTAAATAGAGAAGAAAATTTTCATGTAAAATAATTATAGAGAATTTAAACAAATTTAAGAATTAATTGGGAAGAATAAAAGGGATTCAAAATTTTTAATAAATAAATTCCAAGTATGGAAAGGAAATTTAAATAAATAAAGAAGTAGTGATTTTTAAAGCTGAGTAATATTATTTAAAGATATAAAGAATTCATTTTAAAATTCAAGGTCTGAATTTATTTTAAAACGGATAAGAAAGGATTTTGGATAATTTGAGATTGATATTTTAAGTTAAAAGATTATAAATCATTATAAAGAAATAAAAACTAAAAGTTAATTGGTTGGAAATAAATGGAGTAAGTCTGGAAATTTATTTCAATGTAAAATAAGATGGAGATAAATTTGGAAATTGATTCAAGTGTTGAAAATGGGATTTGAAGGGAAATTGAGACTATGAAATTAATAAAGTGAAGTTTATAAAAGTGGAAGAATATATAGGTGGATATTTGGAAGAATGAAATTCAAGATGAGAATTTATTAAAGGAATGAATAAATTTGATTAAAAATAAATAGTGATTTAATTTTTTAAAGAATGTGAACGAGAAGTATATTTCTCTGGATAGCCAAGTACGTTCGAAACGAATTCCTTTCAAGTATAAGTTAAAAAGGTTTCAAGTTATTTTCAAAGTATGTTTAGAAAGATTTTTATTTTCAAAAGTTTAAAGTAAGTATTTTCAAATTTATTATAGTGGTAATGATTTAAAAGAGAATTGGTGTTATGTTTTAAGAGTTAAAGATTTAGCTTTATATTTTATAAAGTAGTTGTCGTTTGAATTTTTTTAAAGTATATCTTTCTATATATATCTAAGTAGTGTTAAAGTGAAATGTTTTTAAGGATATTTTATAATAAGGTGATTTAAATTATTTTAGAAATCTAAAGTATTGTACTTAGTGATTCAGTGGAAATAGAACATATTTAGAAATTTATTCGGTAAAAGGAAGATAGTCTGAAAACTGTTTTCAAAGGAATTAAAATGGAAAGATATCTTGCGCAGATATTTCGAGGTTAATAAATAATTGGGAGAATTATTTATGTTTGATGGATGTTTTGTGAATGTTAATTGATAGTTAAATAACCGACTATCAATATTGGACAATGCGTTGATCGTTTCGAAGAGTCCGGGATCGGATTTTAATTATCCGAGAACCACTTCGATTCAGTTTGAACGATTACGAATGAAGACCGTGAAGATGCAAAGACGGTGATTCGATTTGTCCAGACCCGGGCAACTTGTATGGACGAATGCTTTCAGAACATCGTCAAGAGGACGATGAGCATTCTAAGTGGGACTCATTCTTGAAAGGTAATCGTAGCCTCAAGCCTCATCAACCGGGAATGGCAAAAACAGGGGAGGTGCAGCAGGATTCGTGGGTAGCTCCCACTTGAGAGTAAGATTTCCCCTGTCTAGATGTCCCTTTTTATTCAGCTTAATGTGCGGTTGGTCGCGCCAACCGTGGGGTGATCTTATTCGGGACTGTCCAGTAAGGGACGGTTCCGGCCTTGTGCTGCAGAGGATTGGGCGTAATCCTCAGTATTCTGATCTAGGCCAGGTACTGTGACAGGTGGTACTCCAGTAGCCCTGCCATTGATGGAAATCCATTTTCCCTACGCGCCTTTTACGATTTTTGTTTGTATTACCCACTTTGTGGCTAGTATACTGGAATTTAATAGATGTAACAATTTCAGCTATTTTAATATGTATTTGTATATAGACACTATTATAATATCAGAGGATTTTTATTAAAAATGTTTTAGCTATCATAAGGTAAAAAACCGATATGTTTATTTGTGGCGTGGTCTTACGAAATGCTTTTGTTTTCAAAGGATTTTTCAAACTTTAATAATCAAATTGAGTGTGATTTTCTCACGCTCGTTTTCCAGATTGACTCGGGTGTTGTTTTATATGATGCTCAGGTCAGACCGAATTAACAAGTTCAGGTTAAATGTGGAGCTCAGGAGACGAGTTGGATGATAGAGCCTATTTTCGTTTTTGTCCATTATTTTCGCTGTGTATGGTCATGTAGTAGTTATCTCTGTATGATTGATTGATGTACTCTGATATGGTATGTATGTATTTATGACAGTACAGATTCTTTATATTTAAAAATGCATTCTATATATTGTATTTTGTTCCGCTGCGATTGTGAGATTCTGATGTTGATTTTATCTTCTTCTTCCACCTCTTTCTTCTTTAACCCGAAGACTTGTATTTTCGTTCCACTTTGAGCTGAATGGTTGTGGAATTTTGTCAGTTTAAAGGGGGTACGGATTTGTGGGCCTTCACAGCTAGAGTACGTAACGCTTTCCAAATGTTGGGCAGTGTATGTTTGGTGATAGTAGTTACAAAGTGTTGTTACCATGAGTGACTTATCACAATAAAATTAAATATACCATTTTAAATGTTCCTAGTCAAGACATAACGAGACTGTGAGTGATTTATCACAACAAAATTAAATATACCGTTTTCAAAGTTCCTAGTCAAGATGTAATGAGACTGATTGTTGATGTATCTGTTGAGACTATAGTATGTAACGCTCTCCTAATGTTGGGCAGTGTATTACTCATGGTAGCATGAGGCACCTAGAGGTTATGTACTGATAGTTATTGTAGAACTATGGAACAGCTCATAGTTCTCTTGACTTAGGAATAATTTGGATCTTCAATATGAAAGCTCCACTTTGATTATAGCCAAATCATGATATAGCATCTATTGAGAGACTATAGTTGGGTTGAGTGAAAGTATTGGAATTGAATCACTATTCAAGAGAGGATTCATCTCCTTGGTTACATGGGGTTAGTATCATGGTCAACTCAAGTCAACTCAGAGTCAATCCTTCTAGGCAGAGCATTTCAGTTAATAATAATTGTTATTATTTACCAAGGACTTTGTGCTTGGACTATAGGTGGACGATAATGAAATTTGACCATTACCAAATTTCATAAGTCCAAAGTGATATAGTTTTGATGAAGAAAATTGGTGTAAGTAAATGTTGAATATGGTAGCGCTTATTAAACAAAAATTGGATTTTACCGAAAATGAGTTATTATTACCTTAGGTTATGGTTTTGATGATAATGACTATATGACATTATATAAAATGCAGATACTAATGTTTTATCAAGTTACAAATAGTATATAATGCAGGGTATTAGACATGTGTTGATTAAGAAGACTATACAGTATTAAGAGTAGATTCAAGATGGTGATATCAAGAGTAAATTAAAGATGCTGATATCAAGAGTAGATTCAAGATGATGATATTGAAGATTCTTGAGTATTGAAGAGTTCAAGATTTCAAGATATTCCATATAGCTTATTGAGTCATAGAATTTATGCTAAAACCTTTGTAGCACTTTCCTAATCTCTCTTGCCTTCTCTAGTTTTCTTTTAAATTATTTCAAGTATCCTGCTTTTAAAATAATCTTGCTAAAGTATTTTTAAAAATGGTTTTCTATTTCTCATACTTATAAAGATATTATTTTTGTGTTTTTAATTTTATATATATACTGAATTTTTGTTTATATTTTAATAATTTATAACTATATTGATTTTATATATATTATTCATATTATTTTGAATTTTCTTATTTAATCTTTCAAAATTATTTTAAAAAGTTTTATTAAGTTTTAACATGATTAAAATATGCATAAACTATGTTTAAATGTTTATACAAAGTATCTTACAGAACTTAATATTTTCATAATAATTTTTATTAAGTGATTTTTCATAATACCAAAGGATATGTGGATATATCCTCTGCAAGTGTGTCAACATATAGGCTGGGAATTTCAAAATTCAAACTTGAATGGAAGTGTATTTTCGTCGTTCTCTTCACGAATGGACATAATCGTTATTTCTCTATATATACCGGACTTCCAAATGAATTTTATTAATTGCTTTCTTATTTTTCTCTCCTCCTTTCTCTCTCTTGATTTCTAAATCAAAATATACCCAAACTCTACTGAAATTCAATAGAAATCAAATTCAACCATTATTAGGTTTATTCTCCTTCATCTACTCTTTGATTTCTCATCTCTTTCACTCAAACCAAGATCAAAGTGCTATTCAAGAGTTATACGATTAACTATAATCAAGATCGAAGATCTGAGTCTGTAAAACTCTATCAATTGTAATCTTAAAGTCTATGTTTAAACCTCTTATCCATTTCGCCTACATTAAAAAAATTCACTAAGCTTATATATTCAAAATGATAATGTTGTAAAGCGATTCAGTGTTTCAACTCTATAATGTTATGCAGTATGAAGCTGTACTTTATCTGTAGCAGTAACTTTCATACTAGCTTAACAATTTTGGTGCAAGTTCAAGTGTAATTCTAGCTTTGGTAATGATCCTAAATTGTCCAAGTCAACCAAGAACACAATAAAAAAGGTTAGCGTTATGATTTTCTGAGCACTTAAGTATCGCTCCCTTTTTTTCATTAAATTTGCAATAAAAGATTACATGAAATGTTACCAAAATCACACAAATATTATATTGCTTTCACTAAGTTTTTTTAATGCTACCAAATTAACAGTACCCATCACAATTTCCAACTGGTGAATGTTATTTGGGGTCCATGCCTAAAAGCTTGTCTACCGACTTCTGCATTCGATAACATGCCACTGATTGTGGGTGTAGATAATCTGTCCATGATTTTGGCTAACGTCTATATTTTAAACTCTCCTTTAATACGTTATCCATAGTTGAGCACTTGATGCTTCAACATAAGGATTTTCTCCTTTGTAATCCACATCTTATATTCTTTAAGTGCTTCCATTTGGATTACCATGCCTTCTGATGCTTGAGCTTTCCTTGTAAAGGATGCCCATAACATTGTGCTATAATTTAATATACGAATTTGAGCCTACTTTGTATATGTGTGATACTGTATTAGCTATGTTTGATACTGATAATGGGTATAGAACCGATAAAGGAGGGTGAAAA
This sequence comes from Allium cepa, assembly GCA_030765085.1. Lineage (NCBI taxonomy): Eukaryota > Viridiplantae > Streptophyta > Magnoliopsida > Asparagales > Amaryllidaceae > Allium > Allium cepa. Next base: position 214,941,911 of record CM060934.1, read on the forward strand.
TACCAATTGCCAAAATCTTTCGCAACATTTGAGTTCTTGTTGAAATTGAAATGACCACCAATATTCCGAGTATCGAGAAAGAACCGAAATTCTATATTTGCAGAGTTCATGGTTTCCCTACTTTAGTAGAAGAAGCATGAATGAGATGAAGATATTTGTAGGCGATATTTTCATAATGTAAATGTTTAATTCTTTTCCTTCAAAACTTGTTTCTTTCAATTCAAAGAAGGTGGGAGGGAGATTTAAAGAGGAGAGTGGCTTGGTCAAATAGTCAAATTGTAACATCTAGAATTTCAGTCATTTGGATTTAAAATATTTAACTGATTATAAATATGGGAATTTTGGTGGAATTAGTGAAATGGTTTAAAATTTCAAATATAGCGATTAAATGGGTTTGGTGAATAGTAAATTTAATACTTGAGACTGGGTAAATATGTGAATATGGAGGTAAATATGTGAGATTCTGTATTTATTTAGGTTCTAGTTTTATCTACCTTCTTTCATTTTTCCTAATAATCTGTCTTTCGGGCACTCGATTTTTCGGCATACAATACAGTAAACATATTGACATCGATTTTTGAAGGAAAAAAAGTCGGGTCATCACACGTGGTATCAGAGCTTAGGTTGAGCGATGTACCTAGGCTTTGGTGGGGATACTCATTAGAGATGGGGTCAGTAGTACCTTAGAATGAGTTTGAGTGTGTGTGTGTATGTGTGTATATGAAAATGCCTATTTGTTAGTGCTAGAAAATGTTTTGTATTGTGTTGACTTATCGGTTGAGAGGCTTATGAATTCTGGTCGGTACATGGGACGCCACAGTATCGATAGGAGTTTCTAAACACTTGAACAAGGCAAACCAACACAATATTATTTTGAAAGCAGGTAATGAAATAATTTTACCCAAACTCTATTTTGATATAAAAGAATAATTTTCCTAGAAATTATTATAATTTTATTTGGTTTGGTGGTGTTATACTATACGTATAAACATGTTGTTCTTCTAGGATAAATGATAAGGAGATCCGTCCACTTAAACGGATAGTGGGTGATCCCCGTTTTTATGTATTGTCTGATTATTTCCTAAAGAATCGGTATTGAGTATTTTGAAAAACGACGATCGGTTTATGGAGCGCTCGGGATGCGGGAGAGTGTACTTATAAGAGTTGGCTCGGAACCATTGTCACTCCAAACCATATACGGTTCTATGGGGGAGATTCATGTTATATTGAGATATTGAAACCCATTTGTGGTTCTAAGACAGTTGGATATGGGAATCCATGTGTAATTCCCAGATCTTTTTGAGATATGGGAATCTTTATGCGATTCCAAGGCCATTGTGGTGTGGAAATCCAAATGGGATTCCGTGATCTATTTTGGAGCAGTGCGTAAGCTGGAACGCTAGACGTAGCCTCATCAACGAAAATGACTAAAACCAGAGATAGGAGGCATGGCCAGATGGGTTGGCGAACCCATAGAGTGTAGTCGGCTCCTTTTTCTAGCAATACCGATACCTTCAGTTATTTTTGGCATGCCGGAGCGATGCACTCGACTTTGGCAAGACCATTTATGCTTTTCCTAAAATACCCCGACTAGACGGGTATGATGCTTCGGAAGGAAAACTCTGATCCTTGTGCAGGAGGACCATTCTCGAATTATTGAGGGCACCTCCGTGGAATCGTACATAATTAGCGAACGAGCCTTAACGAGTTTGATTTTATATGTAGTATTGTTGTGATGTACATAGTACGAGCATCACAGCTACTTGATTATTATTATTTTTACCCTTAGACATTATTATAACATCACTTGATTTTTTGTAGAAATGGTTTGGTACGTAAAAATTGTCCGTGTTTATGTGCGGATGGCCTTACGATACCTTTATTTTAGATAGGTTTTATAACTTTACAAATCAAATTGCGTGTGTTTTTCTCGCACTAGTGTACCAGACTGATCCATGTGTTATTATTTTATAATAATGCTTGGGTCAGGCCGAGCATATTACAGATATAAATTTGGATTGCTTAGAGGTCAGGAGATGGGCTGGAGACTAAGATATATTCTTGTATTCCGCTGCAGTATTTGTTTGAAATTATCAGCAATTGTGAGGAAAGGTTGTCATAACTGTCAAGGCTGATAATTATTGATTTGTGTACTCTGATTTGACGTACGTATATTACAGTTTTGATTTATGTAAAGAGCAGTTAATATTATATATTATTCATTCTGCTGTGATATTTCTGTATTTGTTTAGTTTCTTCTTTCTTCCACCTTCTTTCTTTTCCCCTAACAATCTATCTTTCCAACACTCGATTGTTCGGCATGCTATACAGTGAATGTATTGATGTCGATTTTCGATGGTTGAAAAGTCGGGTCATCACACAAATCGTGTAATGACTAACTACTAACACTTCACACTAATATCAAAATTATGAATTCAGTATTCAAATTATAACTAGTAATCATTTGATACAAGTTGTTGTGATAGCGCCTGCAATGCAGACTTGCTCCTAATGGCTCCTTTATATTTGATTGCTAATTATTAAAAAAATTCATTACAGGCGATTAATGGTTTTTAGTGCAAAAGCAAACTAGTTATCACATTATTCAAGGGTTTGAGGCTTTTTGGCATATTAAGCTTTTTTTTGTTATAACATACTTTGATGTGTTGTACTATTCGGTGTAACTTGACTTTTAACATCATCTAATCTTGGGTTTTGAATGTTGTCTAAATTTGAATATGTTTAACTATATAAATTGTTTTGAATCATTTAAATGTGTTTATACGATTTTTATTTATGTTGATTTGAATATATTAATGAAGCATGTAATATGTTAGCATGTAGATATTTTTCAATTATAGTACAATATAGGATAAGTGTTGTAAAAAATAACAATAATAAAAGACAAGGTTTATAACTATTGTTAAAAATCATGTGATAAAATCAACCATAGAAAATAGGTGTTGTTAAAACCTACAAAAGCAAAAATATACTGTTGTAAACAACACATAAAAAAGTTAACACTTATAACAAATGTTGTTATTTGTACAAATATAGACGATGAATAAAAATAGCTTATAAAAATACCACATCGTTTACTGATTGTTGTTAAAAAAATTTACTATAGCGATTTTGATGTGAATACCTTGTTTTAACAATGTTTGTTTCATGATGTTAAATCTCTGGGATCTACAATAGCATGTCGTTTGACAACATTCTTAATAATGCTACGAAAAGATATGACAGCGTTTTTCACCGCTAATGAAAGTCTTTTTTCTTGTAGTAAACCGATCTCCGATCATGATCATGAAATCCGTTTTTCCAAATCCATGGTAACGTGGCCTTGCCAAAAGACATGATAAAAATTATGCTACAAAACAAATTTGTCTTATGTCCATAGCACTTCTATAATTTCCTTAAAGAATATCCAAACTATTTAGAAATGCCATATTTGTATAACTATACATTGTAATCATGTCAACTGATTCTGAATATTATACTCTAATATATTTTTATAATATTCAAACTGTTTGGAAATGTTATATTCGTATAACTATACATCATAATCGTAGCAACTAATTGAGAATATTATACCATAATATATTTTTACCATGGCACGAAGTGAAACCCATAAAAATATTAGAACTTTTTTTACACAACGCCTTCAAAGTATTCAAACTAAAATAGGACTCTTAGCCCTTAAGCAAAAAGAGCACTTTTGGCTGCCATTTCCCATCGCTACTAGCCAAATTCATCTACATATGTGATGACCTGGAATTTTGGGCAATATAAATTTAATAATCTATATTAAAAATATAATTGATTTGATAAATTTTGTTAATAAAATTTGAATTGATTTAATAATCTTCTTTCATTAGATATTTAATTGGTGGATTTTATCTTTTAAAACTAATTAAATTGTTTTTTATTTATAATGTACATATATTTGTGTATATATTGTAAATAGATAAGCTTTGTTTTAATTTAACAATGTAATTTTATTTTCTAATTCTAATATTTTTGGTAATTTGATTTTATTTAATATTAAGCTTTTCAAAGCTATTTAATAAATAACTATAAGGTTTTAAATACTAAAGGTAAGTGTTAAATTGTTTAAATTTATTTTAGCTTAAGTTTAAATTTAAATTAATTAACAAAAGGTTTTTTTATTTTCTTGTTAAATATGGTTTGGAATATATATGATGCAGCTATGACTAGGTTGCGACAGTTTGGATACCTATTGACGCAACTCTGATACGGATTGACGCAACCTATCCAGGATCTTCCTCACGAAATGATGATTTCATGTCAAATAACCGATAGAACGATAAATGCTCAATTCCGTTGATCGTGATGATACCAGAATCTAGCTATCTCTAACACATTGATCTCGTAAGATACCGTGTTGAAAGATCTACAATTCGATCGTTGATCACTCGCAAGTGATACCGAGAATTGGCTTCAAATTTGTTGATTCGCGCATAAATAACCCGAAGATGGAAAGTAGAAGGAGATCACACTCAACTTCCAACAATGGTGGCAAAAGCTCACACACAAATTTTATTCAAAAATCAACTTTTTTTTACAAATGACAACACACCCCTATTTATAGGAAATTACAACACACACCTGCGACTCAACTATAATGCGACATAAGAAACATGCGACTCACGACTTAGCACATACGACCTAACATCACACGACTTATAACATCACTCGAGTTACAACATTACACGGCTTAACAAACATACGAGTTACAACATCATACAACATAACAACAACACGACATATCATCAGACGACTTAACAACACACGAGTTACAACATTACACGATTTAATAACAACATGACATAACATCATACGACTTAACGACATACGACATAAGGAGATAGCATAGCTTCATGCGACATAAGAAGTTACGGCATAAGTGAGCGACTTAAGGAGATGCGGCATAAATAAGCGACTTAAGAAATGCGGGCTTGATTTCTTGGGTCGCTATCTCGGCTTGATTTCTTGGGTCGCTATCTTATAAGGCAGGCGACTTAAGGCAGGCGACATAAGATTACACGCATGCGACCCAAGGCAGTGCGGCATTAGCGAGCGACTTAAGGAAATGCGGCATAAGTGCTTGGCGCATAACTCGCTGGCGACTTTGTTAACTCGCTTAGCATGGTGCGCTGCATCGTCCTCCCCTGGTTGAAAAGAATTCGTCCCCGAATTTTCACTTTCCTCTTCTTCGACATGCTTATTCTCATGATATGAAATCAAGTGTTTGATGTTGAAAACGTCGGTAGTATGGATATGATCCGACAATCTTAACTGATAAGCATTCTAATTAATCTCTTTACGATTTCCAAAGGACCAATCTTTCTAGCAGCTAGTTTGTTGTAAGTACCAATAGGAAATCGATCCTTAGTCAATATTGCATATACAAAATCTCCTTCTTTGAATTCAACATTTCGTCGTTTAATATCTGTGGATTGCTTATATTTCTCATTCGTCTTAAGCAATTGTTCCTGCACAACCTTGTGGCACTCTTGCAATTCATTCATAAAATCACTAGCTCGTTTGATCACTCCTTTCTGTTGTGGTACTGTAGATAAATCTAATGTTCCTTTAGGGATTTTTGAGTAAATTACCTGGAATGGACTGAACCCAGTGCTACGATTAACTTCATAGTTGTGTGAAAACTCAACTTGACACAGCTTGGAATCCCAACTCTTCAAATTGTCATTCATGAGGCATCTCAATAGATTACCTAGGGATCTATTCACAACTTCTGTCTGTCCATCCGTCTGTGGATGATAAGCACTACTAAATTTCAGCTTTGTCCCGACCATTCTCCATAGACTCATCCAAAAATGACTCAGAAAACGAGTGTCTCTATCTGATACAATAGATTCAGGCAACCCATGAAGACGATAGATTTCTCTGAAGTATAACTGTGCGACATTAACTGCGTCTGCAGTCTTCTTGCATGCGATAAAATGTACCATTTTTGAAAACCAATCAACCACCACGTAGATAGAATCATTGCCACGTTGCATTCTTGGCAATCCCAATACAAAGTCCATACTAACATCCACCCATGGTTTAGTAGGTATAGGCAACGGCATATATAAACCTGCATTTGTCGCGGTCCCCTTTGAAACTTGACAAATATGGCACCTATGAACGTATTTTTCAACCTCCTTCCTCATTGACGTCCAAAAATAAGACTTTGAGATCAACTTCATAGTACGGTCGCGGCCCACGTGTCCTTCTTCATGTAATTCTTTGATGATTTTCATTCGCAAACTGCAATCTGGAATACACAACTGATTTCCTTTGAATAGAGAACCTTCAACCAGCATATATCCATCCATTTTTCCCTGCTTGACTTTGCCTAGGATCTTGGAAAAATAAGAATCTGAAGTAAGAAAACCTGGAAGTATGTCAAAACCCATCACCTCTACTCGCATGGTTGTTAGTAAATTCTCCCTCCGACTCAATGCATCAGCGACGCGATTAGTTACTCCAGACTTGTGCTTTACGAAGAATGTAAATTGTTGCAAATAAGCAATCCACGACGCATGCCTAGCTTCAATTTTATTTTTTCCTTGTAGATGTTTCAATGCTTCATGGTCCGTATACAAAACAAATTCTTCGTGGAATAAGTAATGTCTCATATGCTTCACAACCGACACAATAGCATAAAACTCCACATCATAAGTATTGTATCTCATCTTTGCCTCAGAAAGTTTTTCACTGAAATAGGCAATTGGACGACCCTTCTGACTCAACACTCCCTCAATTCCAACTTTGGACGCATCTGTATGTAACTCAAATAGTAACTGAAAATCTGGCAACACTTGAATCGGTGCTGAGGTTAACAATTCCTTGATCTGTTGAAAAGCAGATCCTGCCTCTTTCATCCATGAAAACTGCTTTCCTTTCATACAATCAGTAACAGGAGCCATCACACTACTAAAGTGCGGTATAAATCTTCGATAAATGAAGCTAACCCATGAAAACTTATGACTTCTATTATAGTTTTGGGCTGTGGCCAATTTCTGATTGTGACTACTTTACTCTAGTCCACTTATGTCCCTTCCTTGGACACGACATAACCCAGAAATAAAACACTTGGCGTCATGAACACGCATTTCTTCATCGCTGCATAGAACTGTTCTTGACGAAGAATAGTTAACACCTTTCGCAAGTGTTGAATGTGCTTCTCTGTGCTAGCACTATATATCAAGATATCATCAAAGTAGACTACAACAAACTTTCCGATATAAGGTCTGAAAATTTGATTCATCACCCTCATAAATGTACTTGGTACATTAGATAGACCAAATGGCATGACCAGCCATTCATATAATCCTTCCCGAGTCTTGAATGTTGTCTTCCATTCATCACCTGGTCTTATGCGAATCTGATGATAACCACTCTTAAGATCGACCTTAGAAAAGATTACAGACCCACTGAGTTAATCCAATAGATCATCAAGTCTTGGCATAGGAAATCTGTATCTGACAGTTATTTTGTTGAGTGCCCTGTTGTCTGTACACATTCTCCATGAACCATCTTTCTTTGGTACCAACAGAGCTGGTACAACACAAGGACTGGGACTCTCTCAAACACGCCCTTGCTTAAGCAACTCCTCAACCTGTCTCCTCAACTCTTCATGCTTTTTTGGACTCATACGATAATGCGGCCTATGCGAAAAAATAGCACATGGCACTAGATCAATTTGATGTTGTATGTCCCTTAGTGGCGGTAATTCCTTGGGTAATTCCGCAGGAAAGACATCTTCAAATTCATTTAACACCGGTCTAACCTCCTCAGGAATTTCAAGATCTTCACTTGTTTCATACCCAACCAACATAAACATTTCAACACTTTCTTTCACTTCTTTAACAAATTCTCTCGTAGATAATAGACTAGTTGATTCCACTTTCTTCTCTGACTTGCTTTCACTTTGATCACGCTTCTTAGGAACTAAGGTAACTTGGGTTCCTTCAAACATGAAACTGTAGCTGTTGGTGCGACCATTATGTTGTACAGCTCTATCATATTGCCATGGTCTTCCCAACAGTAGATGACACACATCCATATCGACCACATCACACCATATATCATCTTTGTACTTCTTCCCAGTAGAAAATGTAACAAATGCTCGTCTTCCCACTGTCACTTCTCCACCTTTCTTTAGCCATGCCATTTTATAAGGTCTAGGGTGTTTTTCAGTCTTCAACCCTAACTTCGTGATGGCATCTTCAGAAATATTGTTATCGCAGCTTCCCGCATCAATAACAAATCGGCAAACCTTTCCCAAGATAGTACATGTAGACCGAAAGATATTGCTTCTCAGCCAACTAGAATCATTCTCGTGCTTTGGCACTAAACAAGACCTTCTCATCATAAAATTACACCCTTCGTCTCCTGACACAACTTCTTCATCTTCATCAAACATCGGTGGTTGAGAATAATCAATTTCAGCTTCCACATCATCATACTCACATTCCTCTGCAACTAATGCTCTCTTCTTTGGCTTTGTACATTCATTACTTTTATGGCCAAACTCCTGACAATTATAGCACTTGATACTGTTATTGACCTTTGCTTTAGCGGCTTCACTAACAATTGGTTTATTGACTGCCTTGGAAACATTAACATTGCTACTAGCACCCTTATTCTGGTTGTTAGAACCCGTAAAAACACCAACTCCTCGTCTCCCTTATTTCTCCCAAGCTAGAGCTTTCTGATGTGCTTCAGCAACAGACATTGGATTAAACATATTAACCTTGTCTTGAATTTGCATTCGTAACCTTCCAACATATCTAGCAGTTAGCTGCTCTTCGGTTTCCATAATATCATTCCTTGCAATCAATTGATAGAATTCATCTGCATAGTCATTCACTGTCTTCGTCCCTTGTCTCAAATTCTACAAACGTTGATACATAAGAGATTGATAATTGTACGACAAGAAAGTCGCTTTCATCATCTTTCTTATCTTCTCCCAAGTGACAACTTTTGATTTTTCCATTCTCTCCCGAGTTAGTTTAGTTTGCTGCCACCAAGCCATAGCTCTTCCCCTTAGTCTTGTAGCAACTAACTGGACTCTGCAATTCTCAGGCACATCCTTGAATTTCAAAATTTTTTCAACAGTCGACAACCAATCAAGAAACTCTTCTGCTTGCATACCACCTTTGAATTCTGGAATTTCCATCCTCATACCTGACTCCCATTTACGATCATTTTCTGAATCCAGATATTGATTTTGCACTTAGCCTCGATTTCGATAATGAATACTACCTCCATCACCATCTTCCTCAAAATCGGATGTATTTCGATATCGATCCCGACCATCTACGTCTTTACGACTACGCATGTCCCTTCTACCCTGTCTTTCAGCATCACGAAATGGTTCATTTCTAAACCCACGTTGAGTTCTTCTCTCTTCATTTCGGTAACCATGGTTCATTGAAACGATGATTCTCTCCTATCTCGATAAGACTGTGGTGACACCATCCTTTCTTCCGAAATCGATGGTGAAACCCTGTTTTCACCCTAGTTCGAAACTGGTAACGTTCTCCTTCGATTTTGATTTATGTCGTTCATCAATTTCTCCAATTTTTCAATAACCTCATTGAACTTTTCATTGATACGTTGCTCCATCTACTCAGCTTTTTGTCTTCTATACAAATCTTCAACATTATTATAGCAATTAGCACGTCTCGGAGGCATGATCGTTAACAATCTCGTTTCCGTCTCTAATTTAGCTCCGATTTGGCTTTGATACCAATAGACGCAGCTATGACTAGGTTGCGATAGTCAATTGATGCAGCTCTAATACGGGTTGATGCAACCTATCCAGGATCTTCCTCACGAAATGATGATTTCATGTCAAATAACCGATAGAACGATAAATGCTCAATTCCGTTGATCGTAATGATACTGGAATCTTGCTATCTACCAATTGACGCCACTCAGATATGGATTGACGCAACCTATCCAGGATCTTCCTCATGAAATGTAACGTACGCGGATTTTCGACGCCGAAAAACCGACATCGACACTCACTTTATCGACTGCCGAGAAATCGAAGGCCGAAAACACGGAATGTTAAGGGGTTTTAAAAAAAATTTAAGAAAAAGAAAGAGATAGAAGAAGAGAGAAGGTAGAAAATGGAGGGAAAAGAAGATAGAAAATTTAGAAATAGAAAGAAAAAGAGAATAGAGAAAAAGGAGAAAAACAGAAGAAAATAGGACGGGACAGAAAACAACAGAACAACATCAGAATCTCACAATTCGCAGCGGAACAACATATAATAATGAATGAATAATCTTTAAACAAAGAACTATATCAGTTATTACATTACATCACATTTCATTACATCATATCATCAGAGTGTACAACAACATACAACAACAACAGTGCAGCGGAAAAGAAATACTATATAAATAATACGCCATGCCATCCAGCTTGCCTCCAGCAACTCCAGAATATCCAGAATATCCTGATAAACCTAACTCTTAACTGCCCGTGTGGAAATTGGTGGGCACCCAGAGTTTAGGAAGGAAAACAATAAACTCCGGGTCAGTCATGTGACTGGTGTGAGAACTCAAAACAGTTTACTTAACTTTAAAATCAAAATAGAGGAATATTTTTAAATTCAATTCGCAATGCTTTTAAAAATGAGACTACCATAAGGCCTCCCGCACACACACACATGCAAACGCAGAATCAGAGGAGATTTCTCCTTATGATAGTCAAAGATGCTTGATACGCATTTAAAATAACATTTGATATTATTATTAGTGCATAGTGTAGAGGAAAATCATTTCGAAGGTAGAATATAAATCTTAGCCAACATACGACCATTATCGTATGCCTACTATAGCTACTATCCAAACAGTGGTGACCACCATAAGTGAATAGCAGGTTCTACAACTAATACCGTAAAAGTTTCGTATTGGGAATTGGATTTCCAACAAATGGTCAGGCCAAGGAACTTCCCATTGCCACATGAGAATGCCTCTGGATGGACATCCCCGAGAACCAAACCGGATCTCTACCAACACAAGGCCGGGTTACTCCTAACTGAGTAACAACTGACCGAATATGCCATCCCCCGGTCCTTTGGGACCTTTATCAACCGAGCGCTCGTAATCAATTCACACAATCATAAAGTGTTTTCAACATGAGTAAGTATCTGGGCTCCATACCATGATACCACCCTTTTCCAGAAGGAAATGGACACATCCTAAAGGGTGCTACCCCTCATAACCTTGCTGCTTCTTTCCTGTTTTGACCATTCACGGGATGTGAGGCTCGACGAATTCACGTCCACAAAAACATACTTTATACAAAAGCCATGCTTTGGGTCAACAAATGATCAACACAATGATCACAAGGATAGACGATCAAATAAACGATCCTATCACAAATAATCAACACAATGATCATTTCAGCATCACTCAGCATGTCACATTACCAAATTGGGAATATATCGCTGATAACATTCAACTACATAACCTCTGAGCACGTACGTCTCAGAGAAGGGTGTTAAGCTAAAAGAATAAATTCTCCGCCACCAACAGAAATATATTTGAAAGAAATCGGCTTTATATCTCAACTTGTAATGTCAGACATACAATCCATACAAGTCTGTTCCGGGCTCGAACAAAACCGAAGGCACTTCTTACGAAGCCCTTGCAATACGGGTATTCACAATCCCGATCGAATTTCCCATCACTTAGGAGATCTCTATACCAGGAGCTACCCAGTGCAGAGACAATCGATAGGTCATCCTATCGCTTTCACAAATACTCGGTCTTCAACACCGATCTTCAAATGCAATTCATAACGACGTATCACATATTCGGAATGGGTTATACGACCCCATGGTCCTTTCCCGGTTAACCCGAATAGTGAGCGCTTATTTAAAAATAAGTGTGGCATTCAAATTCAAACAAATCACATCAAATACCCATCCAAAGGGAAATATTGATAGTCGACTATTGAACTATCAATTGATATGCATACATCACCAGATTCCAAATAATTTTCCAAATTATTTATTTTCCAAAATATCTTTACAAGATATATAATTTTCACACTTCAAAAATAAATCAATATTTATTTTCAAACAAATTCTACTTTTCATTTATAAATTCCTTAGTGAATTTATATTCCAAAATATTCATGCATATACGATTTCAACTATTCATTTTCAATTTATCTTCAAAAGATAAATTCTAATTTTTCACTTCATATTGGAAAACAATTCCATACTTATTTAATAAGTAATTCACAAATTTTATTTATTTTCAACACTTGGAAAATATTCAATATACTTAAATCGAAATTAAGTATATATTTCATTCTATTAAGAAAATCATTCTCTTAAACATATTTATTTGGGCCAAAACGAATGTTGCGTAAAACATCGTTACGATAACCCAAAATCACTAGTATAGGGATTCAAATTTAAAATAGCTATATAAATCCCAATACTTTACAAAGCATTTCCTTTCGGAAATCATTTACTATAACAACAGTGTTATAGTCCACCATTTCCTTTTATTTCTCGAAAACGTCTATTTCAACAATACATGTTGAAATCTATGGTTTCGAATCTCAACACATTTTAAAACATTGTTCGATCGTTTTAATTCTGGTTAAAACATTCACATTCAAACCATTTTCTTTAACGTGTTATTCACTATTCAAAAATGTGAATAAACTTCATTAAGAAATCTCATCCTTTTATTCGTTTTAATTCAAAGGATTATTCACTATTCAAAAATGTGAATATACTTCATTAACAATTTCATCCTTTTATTCATTTTTAATTCAAAGGATTATTCACTATTCAAAAATGTGAATATAACTCCATTAATAGGTTTCAACAATTTACTTATCAAAATAAGTCATTTGCGAATTTATAAAACATCGTTTATAAATTCCATTTTTATTTATTTATAAAAACTTCTTTTTTTATAAATTCTTTTATTAACCTATTCCAGTTTATAACTAAATTATAAACTAAACGTTCATATTATAAGTTAATTACTTATAAAACGATTATTTTACAAAATCGTTCTTTTGAACTTCATAATTATAAATCTTATAACTTATAAGATTCATTTACTTAACCAAATCTATTCTTCAAATAACTTTATAAATTTATAAATCTTACTATTTATAAATTTTATTTATCACATCACCATTTATAATTCTATAAATTTCATTCATTTATGAAATTCATTTTCACTTCATTCAAACACTTATAAAAACTCGTTTTATAAGTCAATATTTCAATTTATAAATATCCATTTATAAATCTCTTAATATAAATCAAATTATATTATTCTTTAAAAACATCTTTAAATTCCTTTATAATTTCACCATTCTGATTTATAAAATAATCAAATTTTATAAATCTTATATTCAAACTTTTAATAATAAACTCAAAAATCCAGTTTAAACTATTTTATAAAATCATTGGTTCATATTTCTCAAAAATCAGCTTTTAACTATATTACACAAAAACCAAAATTTTGTAACTTTAAAAATTATAGCTTTTAATTATTTAAAATGGATCAATTCTAAAAATATAGTATATTTTCAAAAATCACTTTAAAAATCATTTTAAAATCCCAAAATCTGGGTCCAATGATGCTACACACCAAATAGTCAATCACGACTACAACGACATCATATATCAAATATGATAATCCATCAAATATCAAAATATCTGAAAATCAAATAAAAACTGTTGAGGAATCCAGTTGGATCCCTCCAACCTGTTTTCCTGCATCCAAAAACATTAGCACAATACCAATTTCGCTCCAGTACGAAATTATCGCGGTATATGTTTTTATTAAATATTATCCGCTTAATAACGGCGTAATAGGGTCTCATCCGCTAAACAAAAAATGCAGGAAATCAACAACTGCAATATATACATATGCCAATATATATATATTGATATTATATATAATACCAATTTCACTGTTTATGAAATATTCGCGGTATATGTTTTTAATAAATAACATCCGCTTACTAACGGCGCATAATGTCTATTTTAACAATCAATACATAACAATCATCATTCAAACACGCATTCAAATATTTTAAATCTAACTATTTAAAATAAAATCGAAACTAATTCGATTGAGTGAGAAGTTCTCACCTTGGTTTTAATTTTTGTTTTAGCGATTTATTTCGAATAAAATTAAACGCGCGTTTAATTTTACCCGAAATTCTCACTAACTCCAAACGACTCCAAACCAACTCCATCGCGTAGTGCTCGTCCATACGATTCCAACGCAACTGAGTTTGCATTTTTTCGACCTCGTATGAAAAAGATATGTAATTTACAAGTTCGTACACGTTTTAACTTATATAAATACAACATAATTTTAAAATTATAAACCTACAACTAACATGGACCATTGGATCCCTCATCTCCTCATCAGGACTGCGCACCCCCTTCTCCCTCTTCTTTCACGTTCACGCAAATACCTACAGTATAGCCGAACCCATCTTTCAAGCCTAGGGTTAAATATTGCTTCATCCTTACTCGATGATTCCTCGATCAAGTAGTTGCATTGCGAAGCCCCCAACCCCCCCTAGGTTCGGCCTGACCCCCATGAAGCTCGGCCATGCCTACAGCCTTGTATGGCGTGCGCAAGTTGAAACGAACGGCCCCCCTTTTCTCCCAAAATACAACTCCATTCGCGATCATAACCGTTGAACTTCAAGATCTCACCATCCTCTACAAGTTTCTAGTTGAAACTTTCTTGAATCGTTGCACAGATTTGAAGATTTAGAGGGATGAAATTAGGACATTTTCGGCCATTCATGCCTAAAACTGGCGGCTACAGAATTAGGTTTAGGTTTTGCCTTTTTTTTTATTTTTTTGAGAATTTATGGTGTATTTATAGAGTTTCGTTCGACACTATTCATCCGGAAATTCCGAACTCCGATTTAGGCGCCGTAACCAGCGTTTCTAAGGTTTACCCCGCGTTCCGGACACAATGGAACAGGTTTCGGAAGCTAATTCGGACATCTATGCGAGTTATGGCTGAAAACGCTCAATTTAAATTAAACCGATTTAAATCGATTTCTAGGCGTTTTAATTCGTACCGGACAAACGGTAAATCCAATCGACTTGAAATTTGAAACCTTACAATAATATCACATTACGGATCCGATGAAACTGGTTTCGTCGAAATCCGAGACTTTTTGAAAAATGGCTATTTTGACTCGCCAAATTTAAATTAAAAATAATTCAATGCGTTTCGAGCTGCCACGATCAAACGATAACTCCGATTGACACGAAAATTGAAATCCGGTAATAACTAACTATTACGGATCCAATGAAACTGGTTTCGTTCAATTCTGAGACTGTTCAAAAATTGGCTATTTTACAGTCAATTATTAAATATTAAAATATTCAATTTTCACAGATTAACTTTTAATTCGATTTTAAAAGTTCTAAAATATTTCTATAACTCCAGTATTATTAAATAAAATTTTCCAAATTATTTTCAATCATTTTTAACTCAATTTTTAATTATTTCCATAATTTAACGTATTAAATTATCGATTAAATTATCCAATTAAATCCAAAAATTCAAATAAAAATTTATTTGACTTATAAATTCACTTTTTAATATTTAAAATTAATTAAATATTCAAATTTTAATTTCTAAAAATTCTGGGTCGTTACAATCTTCCCCCCTTAAAAGAATTTCGTCCTCGAAATTAACAAGTAAGAAAAGTTACAAAATCTATTAACTTTCCAAAATTCATAGTTAAACTTCTTATAATACTTTACTAAGTTTTCCAAATCATACTTAGTTATCTTTTCAAAAACAACTACTATTGTTTAACTTTCAATTTCAAAACAAAGTTTAAAGTTTTCAAAATTTTCCCATTTTCTCAAAAATTTTCTAACGCCTTAAATTTCCGGAAAAATTCGCCATAGTCTCCTTTGCGCGGCTCGATCCGAAAAAAAAATGACAGTATATATATCACAAATATACATCTCATCAAGTAATGAGGCATCCCGCAGGGAAAAAAGTATAAAAGTGCGATATTTAATCCGAGATATGTACCTTATATTTTATTAGCGAGCATATACGGCTAATATAGCGCTAAAGCGAACTCCAAATGCGAAGCAAACGCGATCCGCACCTACTAAACTCAACAAACAACATGAGAATATGCACATATGCAAATAATCTCAATATACAACATATATCAACATAACAATATATGTCACATAGCAAATGCAACTAAACAACAAATGCAAACATCAACCAACTATAATCTATATCCAATAAACATTCATTCATATTCTCATTATATTCAATGAATTGGTTTTCACTTTAAATCATATTTGATTTGTTAACATTGGATTTTATCAACATTCATTCTCAATTTAATTACTTTACATTCACTAATTAAATCCAATTCACTTTCAATTCTATTCAAATTTATTTACTTCTAATTTGAATTCAATTACATAGCTTCCAATTTCATTAACACTTAATGAATTATATACAATCAATCCACAATCATATAACAAACAATATATTTTAATTTCAACCAAATTCCTTTTCTTACATTCATTCAATTTGGTTTAACACCATCACTTTCAATTGGTTTAATTAAATTGATTTTCATTCACTCTTTCAACTTCTAATAACATTAGATTTTAATGAATTAACACTTACATTCATTAATTATTCCTTATCAACTTATTTACATTCAATTTATTCATTATTTCAATTCAATGCCTAAAGTTGAATTTTTTATTTATATAACCCAAGTTCATATTCATTTAATCCACTTGATTATTTACTTCGATACCAATATCAATTCCATTTAACTTTAAATTCACTTTTATTCATAACTCATATTCATAGATATATTCATATAGTTTCACTTTTTATATATATAAGTTTATTTCACAATTGTAAATCACTTTAATTATAATTCAATTTTTATAATTCTTTTACTTATACAATTATTCTTTTATTTAGATTATTCAAACAACCTAACAATCAACTTATATACACTTTAATAATTCTGAAAAATTATTCCTTTATATATAAAATATAATCAAGGTAAAATTATTTCATTTACCCAATTTAAAATCAATATTGTGTCGAATTGTTCTATTCAAGTGTTTAGAAACCCCTTCGGTTCAGTTTCGAGCTGCGCCGACGAAGGTTCATATACCACTCAACAAACCAATCATCACAATATAAAACAATTTTATTCACTAACAAATACGCTCTCATAGCTATTATTACACTCAACTCATTCAAGAGTACTGCTGACTCTATCTCTAATGAGTAATACCCAACAGAACCATGGTTGTCGCTTAACCATCAGCTCTGATACCAAATGTAACGTACGCGGATTTTCGACGCCGAAAAACCGACATCGACACTCACTTTATCGACTGCCGAGAAATCGAAGGCCGAAAACACGGAATGTTAAGGGGTTTTAAAAAAAATTTAAGAAAAAGAAAGAGATAGAAGAAGAGAGAAGGTAGAAAATGGAGGGAAAAGAAGATAGAAAATTTAGAAATAGAAAGAAAAAGAGAATAGAGAAAAAGGAGAAAAACAGAAGAAAATAGGACGGGACAGAAAACAACAGAACAACATCAGAATCTCACAATTCGCAGCGGAACAACATATAATAATGAATGAATAATCTTTAAACAAAGAACTATATCAGTTATTACATTACATCACATTTCATTACATCATATCATCAGAGTGTACAACAACATACAACAACAACAGTGCAGCGGAAAAGAAATACTATATAAATAATACGCCATGCCATCCAGCTTGCCTCCAGCAACTCCAGAATATCCAGAATATCCTGATAAACCTAACTCTTAACTGCCCGTGTGGAAATTGGTGGGCACCCAGAGTTTAGGAAGGAAAACAATAAACTCCGGGTCAGTCATGTGACTGGTGTGAGAACTCAAAACAGTTTACTTAACTTTAAAATCAAAATAGAGGAATATTTTTAAATTCAATTCGCAATGCTTTTAAAAATGAGACTACCATAAGGCCTCCCGCACACACACACATGCAAACGCAGAATCGGAGGAGATTTCTCCTTATGATAGTCAAAGATGCTTGATACGCATTTAAAATAACATTTGATATTATTATTAGTGCATAGTGTAGAGGAAAATCATTTCGAAGGTAGAATATAAATCTTAGCCAACATACGACCATTATCGTATGCCTACTATAGCTACTATCCAAACAGTGGTGACCACCATAAGTGAATAGCAGGTTCTACAACTAATACCGTAAAAGTTTCGTATTGGGAATTGGATTTCCAACAAATGGTCAGGCCAAGGAACTTCCCATTGCCACATGAGAATGCCTCTGGATGGACATCCCCAAGAACCAAACCGGATCTCTACCAACACAAGGCCGGGTTACTCCTAACTGAGTAACAACTGACCGAATATGCCATCCCCCGGTCCTTTGGGACCTTTATCAACCGAGCGCTCGTAATCAATTCACACAATCATAAAGTGTTTTCAACATGAGTAAGTATCTGGGCTCCATACCATGATACCACCCTTTTCCAGAAGGAAATGGACACATCCTAAAGGGTGCTACCCCTCATAACCTTGCTACTTCTTTCCTGTTTTGACCATTCACGGGATGTGAGGCTCGACGAATTCACGTCCACAAAAACATACTTTATACAAAAGCCATGCTTTGGGTCAACAAATGATCAACACAATGATCACAAGGATAGACGATCAAA
This sequence comes from Allium cepa, assembly GCA_030765085.1. NCBI lineage: Eukaryota > Viridiplantae > Streptophyta > Magnoliopsida > Asparagales > Amaryllidaceae > Allium > Allium cepa. Next base: position 214,960,721 of record CM060934.1, read on the forward strand.
TAAACGATCCTATCACAAATAATCAACACAATGATCATTTCAGCATCACTCAGCATGTCACATTACCAAATTGGGAATATATCGCTGATAACATTCAACTACATAACCTCTGAGCACGTACGTCTCAGAGAAGGGTGTTAAGCTAAAAGAATAAATTCTCCGCCACCAACAGAAATATATTTGAAAGAAATCGGCTTTATATCTCAACTTGTAATGTCAGACATACAATCCATACAAGTCTGTTCCGGGCTCGAACAAAACCGAAGGCACTTCTTACGAAGCCCTTGCAATACGGGTATTCACAATCCCGATCGAATTTCCCATCACTTAGGAGATCTCTATACCAGGAGCTACCCAGTGCAGAGACAATCGATAGGTCATCCTATCGCTTTCACAAATACTCGGTCTTCAACACCGATCTTCAAATGCAATTCATAACGACGTATCACATATTCGGAATGGGTTATACGACCCCATGGTCCTTTCCCGGTTAACCCGAATAGTGAGCGCTTATTTAAAAATAAGTGTGGCATTCAAATTCAAACAAATCACATCAAATACCCATCCAAAGGGAAATATTGATAGTCGACTATTGAACTATCAATTGATATGCATACATCACCAGATTCCAAATAATTTTCCAAATTATTTATTTTCCAAAATATCTTTACAAGATATATAATTTTCACACTTCAAAAATAAATCAATATTTATTTTCAAACAAATTCTACTTTTCATTTATAAATTCCTTAGTGAATTTATATTCCAAAATATTCATGCATATACGATTTCAACTATTCATTTTCAATTTATCTTCAAAAGATAAATTCTAATTTTTCACTTCATATTGGAAAACAATTCCATACTTATTTAATAAGTAATTCACAAATTTTATTTATTTTCAACACTTGGAAAATATTCAATATACTTAAATCGAAATTAAGTATATATTTCATTCTATTAAGGAAATCATTCTCTTAAACATATTTATTTGGGCCAAAACGAATGTTGCGTAAAACATCGTTACGATAACCCAAAATCACTAGTATAGGGATTCAAATTTAAAATAGCTATATAAATCCCAATACTTTACAAAGCATTTCCTTTCGGAAATCATTTACTATAACAACAGTGTTATAGTCCACCATTTCCTTTTATTTCTCGAAAACGTCTATTTCAACAATACATGTTGAAATCTATGGTTTCGAATCTCAACACATTTTAAAACATTGTTCGATCGTTTTAATTCTGGTTAAAACATTCACATTCAAACCATTTTCTTTAACGTGTTATTCACTATTCAAAAATGTGAATAAACTTCATTAAGAAATCTCATCCTTTTATTCGTTTTAATTCAAAGGATTATTCACTATTCAAAAATGTGAATATACTTCATTAACAATTTCATCCTTTTATTCATTTTTAATTCAAAGGATTATTCACTATTCAAAAATGTGAATATAACTCCATTAATAGGTTTCAACAATTTACTTATCAAAATAAGTCATTTGCGAATTTATAAAACATCGTTTATAAATTCCATTTTTATTTATTTATAAAAACTTCTTTTTTTATAAATTCTTTTATTAACCTATTCCAGTTTATAACTAAATTATAAACTAAACGTTCATATTATAAGTTAATTACTTATAAAACGATTATTTTACAAAATCGTTCTTTTGAACTTCATAATTATAAATCTTATAACTTATAAGATTCATTTACTTAACCAAATCTATTCTTCAAATAACTTTATAAATTTATAAATCTTACTATTTATAAATTTTATTTATCACTTCACCATTTATAATTCTATAAATTTCATTCATTTATGAAATTCATTTTCACTTCATTCAAACACTTATAAAAACTCGTTTTATAAGTCAATATTTCAATTTATAAATGTCCATTTATAAATCTCTTAATATAAATCAAATTATATTATTCTTTAAAAACATCTTTAAATTCCTTTATAATTTCACCATTCTGATTTATAAAATAATCAAATTTTATAAATCTTATATTCAAACTTTTAATAATAAACTCAAAAATCCAGTTTAAACTATTTTATAAAATCATTGGTTCATATTTCTCAAAAATCAGCTTTTAACTATATTACACAAAAACCAAAATTTTGTAACTTTAAAAATTATAGCTTTTAATTATTTAAAATGGATCAATTCTAAAAATATAGTATATTTTCAAAAATCACTTTAAAAATCATTTTAAAATCCCAAAATCTGGGTCCAATGATGCTACACACCAAATAGTCAATCACGACTACAACGACATCATATATCAAATATGATAATCCATCAAATATCAAAATATCTGAAAATCAAATAAAAACTGTTGAGGAATCCAGTTGGATCCCTCCAACCTGTTTTCCTGCATCCAAAAACATTAGCACAATACCAATTTCGCTCCAGTACGAAATTATCGCGGTATATGTTTTTATTAAATATTATCCGCTTAATAACGGCGTAATAGGGTCTCATCCGCTAAACAAAAAATGCAGGAAATCAACAACTGCAATATATACATATGCCAATATATATATATTGATATTATATATAATACCAATTTCACTGTTTATGAAATATTCGCGGTATATGTTTTTAATAAATAACATCCGCTTACTAACGGCGCATAATGTCTATTTTAACAATCAATACATAACAATCATCATTCAAACACGCATTCAAATATTTTAAATCTAACTATTTAAAACAAAATCGAAACTAATTCGATTGAGTGAGAAGTTCTCACCTTGGTTTTAATTTCTGTTTTAGCGATTTATTTCGAATAAAATTAAACGCGCGTTTAATTTTACCCGAAATTCTCACTAACTCCAAACGACTCCAAACCAACTCCATCGCCTAGTGCTCGTCCATACGATTCCAACGCAACTGAGTTTGCATTTTTTCGACCTCGTATGAAAAAGATATGTAATTTACAAGTTCGTACACGTTTTAACTTATATAAATACAACATAATTTTAAAATTATAAACCTACAACTAACATGGACCATTGGATCCCTCATCTCCTCATCAGGACTGCGCACCCCCTTCTCCCTCTTCTTTCACGTTCACGCAAATACCTACAGTATAGCCGAACCCATCTTTCAAGCCTAGGGTTAAATATTGCTTCATCCTTACTCGATGATTCCTCGATCAAGTAGTTGCATTGCGAAGCCCCCAACCCCCCCTAGGTTCGGCCTGACCCCCATGAAGCTCGGCCATGCCTACAGCCTCGTATGGCGTGCGCAAGTTGAAACGAACGGCCCCCCTTTTCTCCCAAAATACAACTCCATTCGCGATCATAACCGTTGAACTTCAAGATCTCACCATCCTCTACAAGTTTCTAGTTGAAACTTTCTTGAATCGTTGCACAGATTTGAAGATTTAGAGGGATGAAATTAGGACATTTTCGGCCATTCATGCCTAAAACTGGCGGCTACAGAATTAGGTTTAGGTTTTGCCTTTTTTTTTATTTTTTTGAGAATTTATGGTGTATTTATAGAGTTTCGTTCGACACTATTCATCCGGAAATTCCGAACTCCGATTTAGGCGCCGTAACCAGCGTTTCTAAGGTTTACCCCGCGTTCCGGACACAATGGAACAGGTTTCGGAAGCTAATTCGGACATCTGTGCGAGTTATGGCTGAAAACGCTCAATTTAAATTAAACCGATTTAAATCGATTTCTAGGCGTTTTAATTCGTACCGGACAAACGGTAAATCCAATCGACTTGAAATTTGAAACCTTACAATAATATCACATTACGGATCCGATGAAACTGGTTTCGTCGAAATCCGAGACTTTTTGAAAAATGGCTATTTTGACTCGCCAAATTTAAATTAAAAATAATTCAATGCGTTTCGAGCTGCCACGATCAAACGATAACTCCGATTGACACGAAAATTGAAATCCGATAATAACTAACTATTACGGATCCAATGAAACTGGTTTCGTTCAATTCTGAGACTGTTCAAAAATTGGCTATTTTACAGTCAATTATTAAATATTAAAATATTCAATTTTCACAGATTAACTTTTAATTCGATTTTAAAAGTTCTAAAATATTTCTATAACTCCAGTATGATTAAATAAAATTTTCCAAATTATTTTCAATCATTTTTAACTCAATTTTTAATTATTTCCATAATTTAACGTATTAAATTATCGATTAAATTATCCAATTAAATCCAAAAATTCAAATAAAAATTTATTTGACTTATAAATTCACTTTTTAATATTTAAAATTAATTAAATATTCAAATTTTAATTTCTAAAAATTCTGGGTCGTTACAATCTTCCCCCCTTAAAAGAATTTCGTCCTCGAAATTAACAAGTAAGAAAAGTTACAAAATCTATTAACTTTCCAAAATTCATAGTTAAACTTCTTATAATACTTTACTAAGTTTTCCAAATCATACTTAGTTATCTTTTCAAAAACAACTACTATTGTTTAACTTTCAATTTCAAAACAAAGTTTAAAGTTTTCAAAATTTTCCCATTTTCTCAAAAATTTTCTAACGCCTTAAATCTCCGGAAAAATTCGCCATAGTCTCCTTTGCGCGGCTCGATCCGAAAAAAAAAATGACAGTATATATATCACAAATATACATCTCATCAAGTAATGAGGCATCCCGCAGGGAAAAAAGTATAAAAGTGCGATATTTAATCCGAGATATGTACCTTATATTTTATTAGCGAGCATATACGGCTAATATAGCGCTAAAGCGAACTCCAAATGCGAAGCAAACGCGATCCGCACCTACTAAACTCAGCAAACAACATGAGAATATGCACATATGCAAATAATCTCAATATACAACATATATCAACATAACAATATATGTCACATAGCAAATGCAACTAAACAACAAATGCAAACATCAACCAACTATAATCTATATCCAATAAACATTCATTCATATTCTCATTATATTCAATGAATTGGTTTTCACTTTAAATCATATTTGATTTGTTAACATTGGATTTTATCAACATTCATTCTCAATTTAATTAGTTTACATTCACTAATTAAATCCAATTCACTTTCAATTCTATTCAAATTTATTTACTTCTAATTTGAATTCAATTACATAGCTTCCAATTTCATTAACACTTAATGAATTATATACAATCAATCCACAATCATATAACAACCAATATATTTTAATTTCAACCAAATTCCTTTTCTTACATTCATTCAATTTGGTTTAACACCATCACTTTCAATTGGTTTAATTAAATTGATTTTCATTCACTTTTTCAACTTCTAATAACATTAGATTTTAATGAATTAACACTTACATTCATTAATTATTCCTTATCAACTTATTTACATTCAATTTATTCATTATTTCAATTCAATGCCTAAAGTTTAATTTTTTATTTATATAACCCAAGTTCATATTCATTTAATCCACTTGATTATTTACTTCGATACCAATATCAATTCCATTTAACTTTAAATTCACTTTTATTCACAACTCATATTCATAGATATATTCATATAGTTTCACTTTTTATATATATAAGTTTATTTCACAATTGTAAATCACTTTAATTATAATTCAATTTTTATAATTCTTTTACTTATACAATTATTCTTTTATTTAGATTATTCAAACAACCTAACAATCAACTTATATACACTTTAATAATTCTGAAAAATTATTCCTTTATATATAAAATATAATCAAGGTAAAATTATTTCATTTACCCAATTTAAAATCAATATTGTGTCGAATTGTTCTATTCAAGTGTTTAGAAACCCCTTCGGTTCAGTTTCGAGCTGCGCCGACGAAGGTTCATATACCACTCAACAAACCAATCATCACAATATAAAACAATTTTATTCACTAACAAATACGCTCTCATAGCTATTATTACACTCAACTCATTCTAGAGTACTGCTGACTCTATCTCTAATGAGTAATACCCAACAGAACCATGGTTGTCGCTTAACCATCAGCTCTGATACCAAATGTAACGTACGCGGATTTTCGACGCTGAAAAACCGACATCGACACTCACTTTATCGACTGCCGAGAAATCGAAGGCCGAAAACACGGAATGTTAAGGGGTTTTAAAAAAAATTTAAGAAAAAGAAAGAGATAGAAGAAGAGAGAAGGTAGAAAATGGAGGGAAAAGAAGATAGAAAATTTAGAAATAGAAAGAAAAAGAGAATAGAGAAAAAGGAGAAAAACAGAAGAAAATAGGACGGGACAGAAAACAACAGAACAACATCAGAATCTCACAATTCGCAGCGGAACAACATATAATAATGAATGAATAATCTTTAAACAAAGAACTATATCAGTTATTACATTACATCACATTTCATTACATCATATCATCAGAGTGTACAACAACATACAACAACAACAGTGCAGCGGAAAAGAAATACTATATAAATAATACGCCATGCCATCCAGCTTGCCTCCAGCAACTCCAGAATATCCAGAATATCCTGATAAACCTAACTCTTAACTGCCCGTGTGGAAATTGGTGGGCACCCAGAGTTTAGGAAGGAAAACAATAAACTCCGGGTCAGTCATGTGACTGGTGTGAGAACTCAAAACAGTTTACTTAACTTTAAAATCAAAATAGAGGAATATTTTTAAATTCAATTCGCAATGCTTTTAAAAATGAGACTACCATAAGGCCTCCCGCACACACACACACACATGCAAACGCAGAATCGGAGGAGATTTCTCCTTATGATAGTCAAAGATGCTTGATACGCATTTAAAATAACATTTGATATTATTATTAGTGCATAGTGTAGAGGAAAATCATTTCGAAGGTAGAATATAAATCTTAGCCAACATACGACCATTATCGTATGCCTACTATAGCTACTATCCAAACAGTGGTGACCACCATAAGTGAATAGCAGGTTCTACAACTAATACCGTAAAAGTTTCGTATTGGGAATTGGATTTCCAACAAATGGTCAGGCCAAGGAACTTCCCATTGCCACATGAGAATGCCTCTGGATGGACATCCCCAAGAACCAAACCGGATCTCTACCAACACAAGGCCGGGTTACTCCTAACTGAGTAACAACTGACCGAATATGCCATCCCCCGGTCCTTTGGGACCTTTATCAACCGAGCGCTCGTAATCAATTCACACAATCATAAAGTGTTTTCAACATGAGTAAGTATCTGGGCTCCATACCATGATACCACCCTTTTCCAGAAGGAAATGGACACATCCTAAAGGGTGCTACCCCTCATAACCTTGCTGCTTCTTTCCTGTTTTGACCATTCACGGGATGTGAGGCTCGACGAATTCACGTCCACAAAAACATACTTTATACAAAAGCCATGCTTTGGGTCAACAAATGATCAACACAATGATCACAAGGATAGACGATCAAATAAACGATCCTATCACAAATAATCAACACAATGATCATTTCAGCATCACTCAGCATGTCACATTACCAAATTGGGAATATATCGCTGATAACATTCAACTACATAACCTCTGAGCACGTACGTCTCAGAGAAGGGTGTTAAGCTAAAAGAATAAATTCTCCGCCACCAACAGAAATATATTTGAAAGAAATCGGCTTTATATCTCAACTTGTAATGTCAGACATACAATCCATACAAGTCTGTTCCGGGCTCGAACAAAACCGAAGGCACTTCTTACGAAGCCCTTGCAATACGGGTATTCACAATCCCGATCGAATTTCCCATCACTTAGGAGATCTCTATACCAGGAGCTACCCAGTGCAGAGACAATCGATAGGTCATCCTATCGCTTTCACAAATACTCGGTCTTCAACACCGATCTTCAAATGCAATTCATAACGACGTATCACATATTCGGAATGGGTTATACGACCCCATGGTCCTTTCCCGGTTAACCCGAATAGTGAGCGCTTATTTAAAAATAAGTGTGGCATTCAAATTCAAACAAATCACATCAAATACCCATCCAAAGGGAAATATTGATAGTCGACTAATGAACTATCAATTGATATGCATACATCACCAGATTCCAAATAATTTTCCAAATTATTTATTTTCCAAAATATCTTTACAAGATATATAATTTTCACACTTCAAAAATAAATCAATATTTATTTTCAAACAAATTCTACTTTTCATTTATAAATTCCTTAGTGAATTTATATTCCAAAATATTCATGCATATACGATTTCAACTATTCATTTTCAATTTATCTTCAAAAGATAAATTCTAATTTTTCACTTCATATTGGAAAACAATTCCATACTTATTTAATAAGTAATTCACAAATTTTATTTATTTTCAACACTTGGAAAATATTCAATATACTTAAATCGAAATTAAGTATATATTTCATTCTATTAAGGAAATCATTCTCTTAAACATATTTATTTGGGCCAAAACGAATGTTGCGTAAAACATCGTTACGATAACCCAAAATCACTAGTATAGGGATTCAAATTTAAAATAGCTATATAAATCCCAATACTTTACAAAGCATTTCCTTTCGGAAATCATTTACTATAACAACAGTGTTATAGTCCACCATTTCCTTTTATTTCTCGAAAACGTCTATTTCAACAATACATGTTGAAATCTATGGTTTCGAATCTCAACACATTTTAAAACATTGTTCGATCGTTTTAATTCTGGTTAAAACATTCACATTCAAACCATTTTCTTTAACGTGTTATTCACTATTCAAAAATGTGAATAAACTTCATTAAGAAATCTCATCCTTTTATTCGTTTTAATTCAAATGATTATTCACTATTCAAAAATGTGAATATACTTCATTAACAATTTCATCCTTTTATTCATTTTTAATTCAAAGGATTATTCACTATTCAAAAATGTGAATATAACTCCATTAATAGGTTTCAACAATTTACTTATCAAAATAAGTCATTTGCGAATTTATAAAACATCGTTTATAAATTCCATTTTTATTTATTTATAAAAACTTCTTTTTTTATAAATTCTTTTATTAACCTATTCCAGTTTATAACTAAATTATAAACTAAACGTTCATATTATAAGTTAATTACTTATAAAACGATTATTTTACAAAATCGTTCTTTTGAACTTCATAATTATAAATCTTATAACTTATAAGATTCATTTACTTAACCAAATCTATTCTTCAAATAACTTTATAAATTTATAAATCTTACTATTTATAAATTTTATTTATCACTTCACCATTTATAATTCTATAAATTTCATTCATTTATGAAATTCATTTTCACTTCATTCAAACACTTATAAAAACTCGTTTTATAAGTCAATATTTCAATTTATAAATATCCATTTATAAATCTCTTAATATAAATCAAATTATATTATTCTTTAAAAACATCTTTAAATTCCTTTATAATTTCACCATTCTGATTTATAAAATAATCAAATTTTATAAATCTTATATTCAAACTTTTAATAATAAACTCAAAAATCCAGTTTAAACTATTTTATAAAATCATTGGTTCATATTTCTCAAAAATCAGCTTTTAACTATATTACACAAAAACCAAAATTTTGTAACTTTAAAAATTATAGCTTTTAATTATTTAAAATGGATCAATTCTAAAAATATAGTATATTTTCAAAAATCACTTTAAAAATCATTTTAAAATCCCAAAATCTGGGTCCAATGATGCTACACACCAAATAGTCAATCACGACTACAACGACATCATATATCAAATATGATAATCCATCAAATATCAAAATATCTGAAAATCAAATAAAAACTGTTGAGGAATCCAGTTGGATCCCTCCAACCTGTTTTCCTGCATCCAAAAACATTAGCACAATACCAATTTCGCTCCAGTACGAAATTATCGCGGTATATGTTTTTATTAAATATTATCCGCTTAATAACGGCGTAATAGGGTCTCATCCGCTAAACAAAAAATGCGGGAAATCAACAACTGCAATATATACATATGCCAATATATATATATTGATATTATATATAATACCAATTTCACTGTTTATGAAATATTCGCGGTATATGTTTTTAATAAATAACATCCGCTTACTAACGGCGCATAATGTCTATTTTAACAATCAATACATAACAATCATCATTCAAACACGCATTCAAATATTTTAAATCTAACTATTTAAAATAAAATCGAAACTAATTCGATTGAGTGAGAAGTTCTCACCTTGGTTTTAATTTCCGTTTTAGCGATTTATTTCGAATAAAATTAAACGCGCGTTTAATTTTACCCGAAATTCTCACTAACTCCAAACGACTCCAAACCAACTCCATCGCGTAGTGCTCGTCCATACGATTCCAACGCAACTGAGTTTGCATTTTTTCGACCTCGTATGAAAAAGATATGTAATTTACAAGTTCGTACACGTTTTAACTTATATAAATACAACATAATTTTAAAATTATAAACCTACAACTAACATGGACCATTGGATCCCTCATCTCCTCATCAGGACTGCGCACCCCCTTCTCCCTCTTCTTTCACGTTCACGCAAATACCTACAGTATAGCCGAACCCATCTTTCAAGCCTAGGGTTAAATATTGCTTCATCCTTACTCGATGATTCCTCGATCAAGTAGTTGCATTGCGAAGCCCCCAACCCCCCTAGGTTCGGCCTGACCCCCATGAAGCTCGGCCATGCCTACAGCCTCGTATGGCGTGCGCAAGTTGAAACGAACGGCCCCCCTTTTCTCCCAAAATACAACTCCATTCGCGATCATAACCGTTGAACTTCAAGATCTCACCATCCTCTACAAGTTTCTAGTTGAAACTTTCTTGAATCGTTGCACAGATTTGAAGATTTAGAGGGATGAAATTAGGACATTTTCGGCCATTCATGCCTAAAACTGGCGGCTACAGAATTAGGTTTAGGTTTTGCCTTTTTTTTTATTTTTTTGAGAATTTATGGTGTATTTATAGAGTTTCGTTCGACACTATTCATCCGGAAATTCCGAACTCCGATTTAGGCGCCGTAACCAGCGTTTCTAAGGTTTACCCCGCGTTCCGGACACAATGGAATAGGTTTCGGAAGCTAATTCGGACATCTGTGCGAGTTATGGCTGAAAACGCTCAATTTAAATTAAACCGATTTAAATCGATTTCTAGGCGTTTTAATTCGTACCGGACAAACGGTAAATCCAATCGACTTGAAATTTGAAACCTTACAATAATATCACATTACGGATCCGATGAAACTAGTTTCGTCGAAATCCGAGACTTTTTGAAAAATGGCTATTTTGACTCGCCAAATTTAAATTAAAAATAATTCAATGCGTTTCGAGCTGCCACGATCAAACGATAACTCCGATTGACACGAAAATTGAAATCCGGTAATAACTAACTATTACGGATCCAATGAAACTGGTTTCGTTCAATTCTGAGACTGTTCAAAAATTGGCTATTTTACAGTCAATTATTAAATATTAAAATATTCAATTTTCACAGATTAACTTTTAATTCGATTTTAAAAGTTCTAAAATATTTCTATAACTCCAGTATGATTAAATAAAATTTTCCAAATTATTTTCAATCATTTTTAACTCAATTTTTAATTATTTCCATAATTTAACGTATTAAATTATCGATTAAATTATCCAATTAAATCCAAAAATTCAAATAAAAATTTATTTGACTTATAAATTCACTTTTTAATATTTAAAATTAATTAAATATTCAAATTTTAATTTCTAAAAATTCTGGGTCGTTACATGAAATGATGATTTCGTGTCAAATAACCGATAGAACGATAAATACTCAATTCCATTGATCGTGATGATACCGGAATCTAGCTATCTCCAACCCGTTGATCTCGGAAGATACCGTGTTGAAAGATCTATAATTCGATCATTGATCACTAGAAAGTGATACCGAGAATTGGCTTCAAATTCGTTGATTCGCGCACGAATAACCCGAAGATGGAAAGTAGAAGGAGATCACACTCAACTTCCAACAATGGTGGCAAAAGCTCACACACAAATTTTATTCAAAAATCAGCTTTTTTTTTTACAAATGACAACACAACCCTATTTGTAGGAAATTACAACACACACCTGCGACTCAACTATAATGCGACATAAGAAACATGCTACTCACCACTTAGCACATACGACCTAACATCACACGACTTATAACATCACTCGAGTTACAACATTACACGGGTTAACAAACATACGAGTTACAACATCATACAACATAACAACAACGCGACATATCATCAGACGACATAACAGCACATGAGTTACAACAATACACGATTTAACAACAACACGACATAACATCATACGATTTAACGACATACGACATAAGGAGATAGCACAGCTTCATGCGACATAAGAAGTTATGGCATAAGTGAGCGACTTAAGGAGATGCGGCATAAATGAGCGACTTAAGAAATGCGGGCTTGATTTCTTGGGTCGCTATCTCGGCTTGATTTCTTGGGTCGCTGTCTTATAAGGCAGGCGACTTAAGGCAGGCGACATAAGATTACTCACAGGCGACTCAAGGCAGTGCGACATTAGCGAACGACTTAAGGAAATATGGCATAAGTGATTGGTGCATAACTCGCTGGCGACTTTGTTAACTCGCTTGGCATGGTGCGCTGCATCAATATATAAGTTTAAAATACAATTTTTCAAATGATACATTAATACATATAAGAAAATAAGTAAATTTATAATATAGAAATAATTTCTTTTATAAATTATTTCAAATTGATAAAATGTGTTATTTTCAAACAATATTAATAATGTATTGTTTTTACAAATAAATTTTTAATAAAAAAAGAATTGTTATTTTCAAATTGAATGTGTTGTTATAAAGTGACTTTAATTTGGATTTTTAAATTTGAATTTGGATTTAAATTTGGGAATTCGAAGAATAGTTATTTTAAAATGTTTTGGATTATGAAATATATGTATAAGATTTTATATATATATATATATATATAATTTGTTTTATTTTATTTTCTTTTAAAGAAATTATTATATATATACATAGTAAAGTATTTATAAAATATATAAAAAAAATTTATTTACATTTTAAAATAAATAAAAATAGTATTAATTACTTATAAGACATATGTTATTTTTCTAAGCTTCATATAACAAATGTTATTCCAGGTTCTTGTTCCAGGTTTGGGATGTGAAGCTCGAATTTGATTTCGAGTCTGGAAGGTTGATCTGATGATCGTGTTTAGGTGTGAGGGTGATTGATGACTTGAGGAGATCATCGGCGATGATCGAAGTGGAACGACGCCACCGTGCATGTGCAAGGTGCACTGTTATTCTGGTGAAGTTTGTTTTTGGGCAGAGGGTTTTTGTACTCGAGTAATTCTCGAGCAATTCGAGTGTTAGACTCGAAGTTTTTTTGATTTTGGCTCGAAGCAAAATAGGGTAGGCTTGGGTAATTTGTTAGTTACAAGTTTTTAAAAGAAACCCGTCTGTGTTTTTAATCTTAAAATGAAATTCAAAATTTAACAGCCAGATTTAAATAGTTTTTAAAATCCAGATTTAAATACGGATTCAAACTAACTTTTTCATACTAGTTTTAAAATGATTAAAGTTTAAGGAAATTTAAATGTCTTAAACAACTTTGAATGTTTAAGTATATTTTTAAATGATTTGAATTTAAAAATGATTTTTAAATGAAAGTAAAGATTTAAACAAAAGTTTAAATCAAGTTTTAATTCTGGAATCAAATTTAGTTTGAAACTTAGTTGGAGATAAATAAGTTTTTAAATTTAAATTATTCTAAAAACTTTAAAATGTTTAAAGTATAATTTAAATGGTTTGAATTTAAAAATGGATTTGGTTTGAATTCTTTTAAAATTCATTTTATAAGATAAGTATTCCTTTAACAGGAGATTTTAAAGGTTTTTAAATTGTTTTAAACTTTGTTAAAGTTAAATTTGTAATCATTTTCAAATCTTATATTTAAAATGAAATTTTTTTAGTAAATTCAAAAGTAAATTGTTTTCAAATGTTTGACAATTTAGACATAATTAAGAAATGTTTTTATCTTAAAGTTAAATTAAGATTTAATGTTTTGAATTAATTAAATTAACGAGGTAATTAAGGAATAAATTAGTTAATTTAATTAATGATTAAGGATTAATAAATATATAATTAAAGGTTAATCAATTTGTAATTAAAGATCATTAATTAGATAATTAAAGATTATTAATTGATGATTAAAGAATTATTAATTAAGCAATTAAGTTATGATTAGGTTAATTAATCAAGTAATTAAGAATTAATTAAGTTACAGTTAAGCACTTAATTAATTAAATAATTAAAGATTAATTAATTGGTTATTAAAGATAAATTAATTTGTAATTAATAATAATTAATCTAAGTTTAATTACTTTAGAGAAGTAATTAAAGAATTTTTAACAGTTAATGAAGGTCATTAACCTAAGATTATTTTACAATTAATTAATGTGATTAATTATAATTAATTAATTAGATTAATTAATTAAGGATAATCATTTATGAAATTTGGTTAAGTATAATTACTTAAGGGAAGTAATTAACGAATTAATTACTCAATGTAATTAATTGAGTTTAATGTGATTATTTTAAGTTAATTAATTAAGTTTAATTAATTTAAGATAATCACCGGATATGATAAATATAATTACTTAATAAAGTATAATTACTCAGTGAAGTAATTAATGAAAAATTACTGGATGTAATTAATTGAAGGATGATTTAAGTACGGAAGTAATTTGGATTAAATTACTTTGTGTAATTAATTAAGGGATCAATTAGGATAATTAATTAAGGAGTAATTAATTTATTAAATGAAGTAACTAAGGGTAGTTAATTATTGAATGAGATTAATCAAGGATGATTAATAATTATGGTTTAATAAAGGATTAATTACTTAATGTAATTAATTTAAATAGAATAATTAATTAAAAATGTAATTAGAGGATCATTAATTTATATAATTAATGATGTAATTAAGGGTTGATTAATTAAGATTAATTAATCAGTAATAAGTGATTATAGAATAACTAATTAATGTAATTAATTAAGGATTGATGTAATTAATTATAGTTAAGTAATTATTGAAGTAACTAAAGGTTAATTACTATATTTGGTTAAAGATAATTAATTTGTGAAATTAATTAAAGGATAATTACTTAAATGTAATTAAATGATAATTAATCAAGGGTGAGTAATTAGATGGAAATTAGATGGTGATCAATTGATTGATTAGTAATTAATTAATAGATTGAGTAAGCAAGATTTATGTGATGAAATAATTAATTTAATTAATTTTAAATTAATTAGAGATGAAGTAATTAATTTAATTCATTTTAAATTAATATAGTGTGATTAATTAATTCTTGCTTATGTATAGATGGATGATATTAATTGCCTTGAATGGTTTGAGACCTCAGTTATGAGATAAGTGATGCTGTGTGATATGGATGCTTTGGTTGAAGTGGATGATAAAGTGAATTATCAATTTGTGATGATAATGTAGATTATCTATTGTGATATTGTGAATTATCTATCTGTATGAATATAGATAATAGAATTGAATTGTTTTAATTATAAAACAACTTGGCCTTAAAAGATGGCGTTTTGGATTTCGGTGAGTCCGGGATCGAGTTATCGGATTTGGATATCCGAAAACCACATCGATCCAAATTAACGATAGGTCGTGAATCTCAAGAGAAGATGAAGATTCAGAGTGCAAGGGTTATTGTCGTTAACTCTGAGGGTAATTCCAAAATGAGTGTAACGAGATAATGCCTTCGGTTTCATTCGAACCTGGAACGAACTTGTATGTATGAATGCTTTCAGAACATCGTCACGTAGACGATGAGCATTCTAAGAGATGTGTTCTCTAAAGGTAATCGTAGCCTCAAGCCTCATTAACCGAGAATGGCTAAAACAAGGGAGGTGTAGCAAGGCTAAGTGGGTAGCACCCAAGTAGGACGAGATTTTCCCCTTTTTAGAGGTCCTTTTTTATTCGGCTGTGTGGGCAGTTGTTGAGCTCCAACTGCCGGGGTTATCTTGTTCAGGACTATCCAGTAAGGGATGGTTCCAGGTTTTTATTGCAAGGGATTGGGAGTAACCCTCGGTACGGTGATCTAGGCCACGTACTGTGACGGGCGATACCCTAATAGCCCTGCCATTGTATGGAATCCAATCTCCAATAAGCGTCGTACGTTTTGATTGTGCCCAACTATGTTGGAACGTGAGATGCAAGCACTCTAGCTATTTTCTATTTTACTTGAAAACCCTAGACACTATTATAATATCACTGGATTTCCTATCAAATGTTTTGGTTAGCGTAAGGTAAAAACTTACCTATGTTTATGTGTGGGGAGTCTTACGTGATACCTTTTGTTTTCAAAAGATTTTCAAAGTTAAGCAAGTTTAACCTGTTACTCACACCAAACCCATGTCTGACCCGGAGTTTATTTCTGTTTTTCTTAAAATCTTGGGTACTCAATTTTTATGAGTAGCCAAGGGATTCAGGTTAGCTTTGAGGAATTCTGGAGGAGAAATGGAGCGGGAGGCTTCAACGTTTGTAGATATACAAGTGGTTCCGCTGTGTTGGTATCTCTGAGTCGTTTGTTTGAGTTGTAATAACTAGACAGGTGTTTATAACTATCTAGTATGTGTTGTATAAGCTGCACAACTTTGATAATTGTTGTATACTATGTAATATCTTATGTGATATATTATATTTCATTCGTTCCACTGTTGAGATTCTGATGTTGTTTCTTCTTTCTTCTCTTTCTTTTCTCTTTTCTATCCCTTTCTTTCTTAAAGATGATGCGACTTTCTGTGGGGAGAAAGTCGGGTCGTCACAACATAGGAGCTCTAATAAATTCATCTCAAATCAATTTCAAAGCAACAACTATTTGGTAGCAAACATTCTATGATTCAAGGATTAGCAGTTTGCCGAATCGAGAAGCGTTCAGAGGAGGGAGATTCATTATTACAAGGTGTACTTTAAGGCATTGATTTTGGTATGCATTTACAATACCATATGACTTATGATTATTTTATATCATTCTATTGTTTGTTTGTATACCATTAATATATTATTCGTTTGGTGAGATTCTTATATGTATCAATGTTACCACATATTAGATTGATCACATGTATGTATGTTATTAAAAAACATTTTTGTAGTTCTTATGTATACACATCCGAAAAAATTTATTTTAATTATTATTCTTTTATTTATTAATTTATGTATATATTAATATGTCATATAACATGAATTAAATGATTTATAATTAACTATATTATCATATCATGTTAATAATTAGTCTTATATTTTATATATTCATATCTGCATTAATTATAATTTTAGGTAACAAAAAAATATTTTTTTTAAAAAATTGTTACTATTATTTAACATTATTTAAATTAAAACACAAGTTGAATAAGTCATACAAAATAATAAATGCTTCAAAAATTATATTTTAAATTTTATGCAATTAGCTCATTATCATATTATCTCCAGGCCAAAACCCCAGAATTAAAAATTAAAATTTTTATTTTAAAACAAATCATTTATATGTGCAGCTAATATTAAGTAACTAATAAAAAAGTACTTTTTTGACTTAGAAAATTATGAAACTTTTCTTGACCTTAAAAATATCATATTTGAATTTATGAAAAAAATTAAATTTGTAAATATATTACGAAAGTAATTTTAACATTATTTTAATGCTTTTCTACTAATTAATAATATATAAATAATTTAGTAATATGAAGTTATAGTTAAGTATTTCATGCAATGAGTATTCTATATATAATGCTACAAAAGTATTTATTTTTATTTAGGTTTCATAAATGATATAATTATATATTTTCAAGTACATATATTTATAAATACTTTTGTTATATACAGATATATAACATATACTTGTATATTATATTTATAAAATTATACACTATATGTTTGTGTGTGTATATATATATATGTTTATATATTTACATAGTCATTTATTTTATCAATACCTAATTCAGTGTTTATATATATATATATATATATATATCTATTATTGATATTTCACATATACGCAATGCATATATTTTTCATATGTATATATATAAGTATACGTTTATATATTGTTTTAATATTTATTTGAGTAACAATTTATATACATACATATAATTGGACAACATACAATACATATAGGATGAGCTAACATATCCATTGTTATGCAAATCCTAACATCCTTATGAAGCATATTATACGTTCAATGGATTATTTTGTTACACATGCACACACACATATATATGTATATATTATATATATGTGCCTTTATATTTAACTGAATATGAATTAAACAAAATTCCATCTTTTGCTTATAAATTTAAATGAAATAAGAGATTTTATTTAAATTAAATTTAGAAATTTTATAAATAAATTAGAATTCATAGTCTCAATAAAGGTCCAATAAGGTAAAAAAAAATTTGAAATTCACTAATTACTTCCGCTGCGAGCTGGCCCAGTTCCAACAGAAGCTTGCTCTCCAGGCCTAATTAGTTTAATCTTTAGTAGGTTAGGATGCGTAACGACCTGTAATTTTTAATAACTAAAATATATTAAATTAATTAAGATTTTGCAATTTAACACCGTGAGAAATTAAAATTTATGATTTATTAACCAGAAAAATGATTTGAATATGATTTAATAATGTTAATTTAATGTAAGTGACAATTATTTTAATGTAATTTCAATCAATTGGAATTATTGTAAAGTTAATTTGGTTATAATTATAAATAAGGAATTAAAAATTGGTAATTAATGGAATTAAGGAAACTGAAATGTTATAATTAATATAGTAAAAACGATAATTGTGAAGTATGAATGCAATAAAATGTAAACCAATGTTAATTGTATCCATAAGGTGATAGTTTATTTAATAATAAGAGTGAAAAATCCAAATAAAAGAATTTGATTGAAATTTAATTATAATTAACTAAGGTTTTTATTTCAATTACAATTGAACTCTGAAATTTGCGTAACATTTAAATAGTGGATTTAACATGGAAATTTCATTTTAAAAGGTTATTAATTTCTATTTAATCAAGAAATAATAAAGTTGTTAACTTTTAATTTATTGTTTAAAAGTAGTTAAATTAATTTAATAATAGTTTATTTAATTAACGTGAAAATAGCCAATTTAGCCACAGTCTTGGATTTTGACAAAACCAGTTTTATCAGATCCGTAACAGTGAATTATTGTAGGATTTCAAGTTTAATAGAGATCACTTGTCGTTTGATCGTGCGGGCTCGAAACGCATAGAAATTAATTAATAGAATTTGATTGAATATAATCTGATTTTGAAAGGTAACTTCCATATACAATGGAATTAGGGTTTGAAATTAGTTCCATTGAGTTTAAAAATATCGAAAACATATATTTCGATATATTGGACGACATATTTTCGTTTCAGAAACGGGATGAGCTTTTCAGGTCGTCGTTATCGTTTAGATCCAATTCGATATGTCCACTCATTCTTATCTACCTCTGTATATATAAATAGTTTTTCCTAACTCTAGCAGCCTTTTATTTCTTATTCCTATGTACAATTCTATCTGTCTGTTCCTTCCCTCTTTCTCAATTCCAGAACATCAAAACCCTAAATTACCAAATTCAAACTCAAATTGAAAATTCAAACTCTCCAAACCCCATCATACTATATACCGTTTCGAAGCTCTCGACAATACGAATATAAAGCAAGTGTTCGTTTTTCAAAATAGTGCACGAATCAATCAGAAATCTCGGTCAAAGTCTCGAAATCGCGAAACCCTAACTGCAATTTGGAGATTTTTGATTTCATCATCAATCAGTGAAATTGGAACATTAGTATTGAAGAGACCGTTGCATGGAGTCGATTGGTGGTGGTTAGAGGACGTGTGTGGCCGATGGCAGCTGGAATTTGCGATCTAGGGTTTGAAAACCTTAGTCATTGGGTTGCGGCCGGCTGCGTTTTGGGTGCTCAGACGTGGGAGGCTGGTAGGCGGTGGCATGGTTTGGCCAGAGGCGTTGGTGCCATGGCAAATGGTGGCATTTAGAGGTAGAGGTCGGTGGTCAAAGGGCCAGCGTTGATGGGTGGTTCGCTGTCTTCATGCGTTTCATGGGTGTTTTGTGTGGTTTTGAGATGGTAATCTAATTTACCTTTTTTCCCTGTGTTATTTTATTTTAAATTTAATTTTCAAATGTTCTAACCTAAATAACATTTTCATACGAGCTCGGTTTTAGACGCAGTTTTCTCTATTGCGATTGTATTAAAATTTCAAAAGACAAGGAACTGGTTTGGCTACATTCTAGGATTAATAAATTTTTGGGCCTAATTTGGATTTTAAATCGACGGACAAACCAAAGGTTAGTGTTTTAACCCATTCACAACTACTAAACCATCTTATGTTGGTTAAATTAAACTTATGATGTGACTAGAAATTTATTGATTGCTATTTGGTAATTTAATTTGTCATTTAAGTTTAATTTGAATTTATATCGAATTTAATTTCCATTTAAACTAATATTCAAATTAGTTTCCGGTTAAATACCTGATAATAATAACCAATTCATTTATTGTGAATTATTGGTTGATTTGAATAATGATCGTGATGGATACTTATTTGTTGGTATTTTTAGTTGATTTGATGTTATGTTTAATTTATATGTTGTTATCATACTGCAAGTTCCCTTGGTTATTGTAAGGAAACTCACTATTGGTTGAAATGATACATACCTAAACGATCTTATAGATTAAGTAAAAAGTTGTTGTGGGTTGAAATGATAAACACAAACGATTTTATGGCTTTTGGATTTTACTTGAGATTTGGGGTTATATACAGGTAAATTTAAATTTATTATAGTTGGTAGATATATATCCGTACCACTTGACCATAGGGTAGAAAATTATATATGGACAGCGAGCTGTTAAATTAAATGCTCTAAAATCTTGAATTTGGATTTTGATTAATGTTATTATTTTTAAAGGAAATAAATTATAGATTTATATAAACTTAACTATTTTCTAATTCAAGCTTTGAAAGTTGAAATGGTTTTAAATAAGAATGGAATTGAATTTAAATAATTGATTTGGAACTAAATCGAAACTGAGTCATTTGAATTGAAAGATTAAAATTGAGTTTTGTTGATTTGAAATCTAGATATGGTCCAAGTCTGTTGAAATGGAAGAAACAGTTGATTTGATACTATTTTCAAAGTAAATAATTTTAATATAAATTGTTGAAAATCAATTATTTAAAAATTCAGATTATTTAGATTTTCAAAACTATTTATTATATAAACCATTTCCAATAATCAAACCATTTTATATTAAACTACTTTAACTGTTTTATAAAAAATTCTTAAACTAATTTAAACTATTTTTAAAACTATTTTAAACTACTAAAAATATTTTAAACTATTTTAAACTATTAAAACTATTTTAAACTATTTATAACTATCCGAGCTATTTTCTAAAAATTCAAATTATGCAAGGTTGAATTGTTTATATTTAAATCCTTGATCTAAAGGCGAATGTGGTTAAATGATGTTATAACCTACATTGGAACTTGAAATGATATTTTCCAGTGAAACGACAAATTTTTAGTAAATATGATGGCTTTGAAATGACAGATATTTTGAAAATGAATATGATTTTGAAAGTGATATGATTTTGGAAGCGAATATGATTTTAGAAGTAATATGATTTCGAAAGTGAGATGATTCGAAAGTGAATAAGATTTCGAAAGTGATATGATTTTGAAGTGAATATGATATTTTGACATCAAGTATGAATCGGTTTTGAAAATGTAAAAGAACCAACCGGTGTGAAATAAACGTTTGGTTATTACAAAGACTAGGATCATATATTGTCATATTCCCTATCGACATCGAAAATCACTTTAACAACTATGCACGTGGTGAAGAATCCAGAATGAAGCGCGATGGTTTGGAGAACGCTACTGTATGAGCTATGAAATGCAACCCTTACCCCCTTGGGTCAGCTTGATATGACTAAAACAGGAGCCACACCGAGGCAAGTGAGGTCGCTTCTCCAATCGGGCATATTTCTTTGATACCATATCTGTTACTTTGTGATTGATTAGTGGCACCCTTTGGTTTGATTATGGGAGTGTGTCTCGAGGTGGACGGTAGTAGCTGCTATGCATTACCACCAGTCCGGATCCACAAAAAGGTAGTATTCTACCCTGGGCATTGCCTCGTGTGCCTTGTCATATGCTTTACTGAGCTCATTACGAGTTTGGTTAGTGTCGTACCTTGGGTGTGCTCTCTGATAACCCACCAGTTTATAGTGGAGTTTATAGTACTGTATAGAATATGACATTTATATAAAATGTGTTAAGGGGGATATGGGTATCACTTTATCAAAATTATAATACTGTAATTTACTGTAGACATTATAATAGCATATTCTACTACATATATATAATTTAACCAATCCTTGGGAGATGGAAACCCGAACATCTCTTAAGTTATCGCATGCATGATAGACACTGGATAGGAGATGTAATATCCCGTAAACATATCTGAAGCCATTACACTCATATTTACCTATTTTTATTTAGATTACATAAGATCTTTTAGTTCTAACTCGAGTGTTCTATCTTTTCATTACGCTCGGTTCAGCCTGAGCATTTCAGTGTTGAAGACTATCTTTCTGGAGGATGATGACGAAGATTTAGTATAATATTGCTATTTATTATATTTATTCCACCACATCATGTTGTTCCGCTGCATTATTTATTTGTTCCTGCTGTATATATAACTCTGATCTATACTGTAAAATTGTAATCAAATGTTTTTTGTAAAACAGCTTCTTGAACTGTTTATTTGATTATTATATTTTTTCATTCCATTGTGAAATTATGTGTTTTTTTCCTTTCTATTCTCTTTTTTTCTTATTTACTCACTTAATAATCCTCCCTTTTGAATAGTTTAAGTTAACATATGTGGTTTATTGTCGATTTAGACTGTCCTAAAAGTTGGGTTGTTATATTTGGTATCAGAGCTTTGGTTTAGCAATAACCTTATCTTTATACGGTTTGACTCCTAAGAAATAGGGTAGTCATACTGTAACGAACGGGATTTTCGACTTCCGAAAATCGACATCAATACGTCCACTGTATCGAATGCCGCACAGTCGAAGGCCCAAAAACCCAACCGTTATGGTTCAAGAAAGAAGAGGTAGAAGAAAAAGATAGAAGAAAAGAAAGAAAAGCAACAGAAACAATATCAGAATCTCACAGTCGCAGTGGAATAACATATAGTAGATAAATGAATAATCTTTAAATCAAAGAACTATACATTTTATACATTACATCATCATCAGAGTTTACAACAACAAAATACAACACAGCTCAACAATGGACAGTTATACAAACTTGTCCTTACAATGTATTCTACAGTAGAAAAATAATATCATATACAAGTGATACGTCTCGCCTCGAGCTTGCCTCCTGAGCTCCATAGCACGTCTAAATCCAGAATAACCTGATAACCTGACTCTAGGTTGCCCGTGTGGAAATTGGTGGGCACCCAGAGTTTAGGAAGGGAACAATAAACTCCAGGTCAGTCATCGGACTGGTGTGAGAACTAAAACAGTTATTCATCTTTAAAACAACAGTAACTAAGGAAGTGAAAAAATTTCGCAATGCTTTTGGAAAATGAAACTACCATAAGGCCTCCCGCCGCACACACAATGCAAACGCAGAATTGGAGGAGATTTTTCCTTATGATAGTCAAAGATGCTTATTACGCAAAGCAAATCATTTTTGATATTATTATAAGTGCATAGTGGAAAACATTTCGAAAATATAATATTAATCTTAGCCAGCATAGGTACCATTATATTATGCCTGCTATAGCTGCCATTTTAAATGGCAGGTTCTACAACTAAAACCGTACTAGGCTCGTATTGTTTCTTTAGATTTCCAACAAATGGTCAGGCGAAGGAACTTCCCATTGCCACATGGGTACGCCTCTGGAAAGACGCCTCGAGAACCTAACCGGATCTCTGCCAACACAAGGCCGGGTTAACGACCTTTATCCGAGGATCCTCAATACCAACAACCACAAAAATAATAAATTTGCAGCAACAACATAGGTTAAGTATCTGGGCTCCATTCCATGATACCGCCTCTATCCAAAAGGAAATGACATACACTAAGGGGCGCTACCTCCAATAACCATGCCGCATCCTTCCTGTTTTGACCATTCCGGGTGTGAGGTCTGACGAAGTCTCGTCCACAAAGCTGGGCATGAAGCCATGCTTTGATGAACAAATGATCAACAAAAT
The DNA here is from genome assembly GCA_030765085.1 of Allium cepa. Taxonomy (NCBI): domain Eukaryota; kingdom Viridiplantae; phylum Streptophyta; class Magnoliopsida; order Asparagales; family Amaryllidaceae; genus Allium; species Allium cepa. Next base: position 214,985,045 of record CM060934.1, read on the forward strand.
GATCATCACACAGCAACATTCAGCATGCCACGTTACCAAATTGGGAATATGTCACTAGTAACCATCAACTACATAACCTCTGAGCTCGTATGTCTCAGAGAAGGGTGTTAAGCTAAGAGAATAAATTCTCCTCCACCAACAGAAATGTATTTGATAGAAACCAGCTTTATATCTCAAAATGCAACGTCAGACATACAACCATACAAGTCTGTTCCGGGCTCGAGCAGAACCGAAGGCACTTCAAAAGAAGCCCTTACAATCCGGATAATTTCTAATCACGTCCAAACTTCCCTCACAAAGAGTGTCTCTATATCGAAGGTCATCCGATGCAGAAACATTCGATGGTAATCCTTTCGTTTTCAAAATGTACGGTCTTCAACACCGGCCTTCAATGCTATCCATTACGTCGTATCACTATTCGAAGTGGGTAATCCGAATAACGAGCGCAATAATTTAAAAATAAGTGTAGCATTCAATTTCAACCAATTCACAACCAATACCTATTTAAAGGTCAATATTGATAATCAGTTATTTAACTATCAGTCAATGTTCACAACATCATCAAATTCTAAATAATTCCCCAAATTATTCATTTCCTAAAATAGCTTTACAAGATATACTTTTCAACACTTTAACCATTTGAAAACCAATTTCAAATCAATTTCCACATTACAATCCTTTGAAAACAAATTTCAAATCATTTTCCTTAAGCGAAAACACTTTCAAATACTTATTCATTTTCACTGGAAATCTGTCGAGTTCAAATACTTTAAAATAATTAATATCACTTGTCCAAAATATATTTAGAAAACACTTTAAAATAAAACTATTTTTCTTCAAACAAATTACTTAAAATATTAGTTATAAAAAATATTATACTAGTATTGCATATAATTTAAGTCTAAATAAATTTTCAAAATAAAATTTGTAGATAGAGTATAACTATTTAAATAACTATTTTCTGACTCAAATCTTGAATAAATCTCTGAAATAATCATTTCTATAAACAATTTAATAAATCTTTACTTAAAGGATTTAAAACAATTTAAGAAGTTAATTTCTTCAAAGTACCCTTTTCAAAGCCAATTCTAGAAATATATGTATATATATATATATACACTTATAATTTTTCAAAGCTATTTAGAAATTTTATTCGGCATTCCAGTGAGAATGCACTTTCATTTCAAAATGGTTCATTTAAACCAATCAAATAAACACTTACCGATTTATTTAAATTTACGTTCAAATCCGTAAATTCATTTCCACATTTCAAATATAAATCAATATTTATTTTTAACAACAAATTCGTCTTTTCTTTATAAATTGAAACGTGAATTTAAAATATCCAAATATCCACTGATATATGATTTTCAAATCGATTTCAAATATTCACTTTCAATACCAAATCAGTTTTTCAATTGATTTCCAAAAACAGCAAATCAAATTCCCTATTGATTTTTCAAATTATTAAACACTAAGTGAATTTCCTTCAAATCTCAAATTGAAATCAATTTCTATCGACTCCCAAATCAGTTTTTCAAATTGATCCCAAATTCATTTCAAAACACCAAATAGATTTCCAAAAGGATTTCCAAAACATTCATTTTTAAACATCCAAATCAATTACCGGGTGGATTTCAAATTTATTTCTTTTCGAAGAAATTTCTTTTTTTTATAACTTTAAAATCGTAGATTCTATCCTTTTATAAAATCCATTTATAACGTCATTTTAAAACATTCTCAAAACTCCTTTATAATTTCAATTATTCGGATTTATAAAATTTCAATTTTATAATCTTCTTTATAACCATTTATAATTATGCAAAAATCTCGATTTAAATAAACTTATTCTTTTAATAATTTACAAATCATTATTAAAACTTATATAACTCCACAAACTGTACTTAAGTGTTATTTCATAAAAATCGTAATTTTTATAACAATAAAAATTATATCTTTTATTTATTTTAACAATTCCAAATTCAGTAAACGTACATTTTCAAAATCACTTTAAAATCCTTTATAAATTAGAAATCGTTCCTTTAACATTTTTAAAACTCCAAAATAGGCCCAATGATGCAATAGCACCAAATAATCAATGACGGCATCCAAACACCAAACATCAATATGATAATAGAATATATATAACAATATTTGTAAATAAATCAATACGGGTGAGGAATCCAGTTGTATCCCTCCAACCTGCTTCCCTGCATCCACAGATGTTAGCACAATACCAGTTCCGTTTCAAAACAGAATATCGCGGTATATGGGATTTATAAAATATTATCCGCTATTATGCGGCGCAATAAGGTCTCATCCGCTACATAATGCGGGAAATCAACTCCAAGTACATATATAATACTAATTTCACTTCAAGGTGAAATATCGCGGTATATGTGTTTAATAAATAACCTCCGCTTAATATACGGCTTATAATGTTTATTCAACATAATAGATAATAATTTATCATCCTATCACACAATCAAGCAATTTTAAATCTAACTATTTAAAATTTAAATCGAACAATTTTGATTGAGTGAGAAGTTCTCACCTTGCTTCCAATCCAGTTTCGGCGTTTTACTTCAAATAAAATTAAACACACATTTAATTTTAGCCGAAAATTTCACTAGCTCCAATCAATTCCAATCTAAATCCATTGCGTAGTGCTCGACAAAACGAAGCCAACGCAATTTGTTTCATCCAAAACGGACCTCGTATGACAAAGATACGATGTTTTAAACATTATACAAATTATAATATAATTTAAATTTAAATTTTATTCTTATTTTACGAACCCCTTCAAATCTGGACCGTGCATTTCAAGTGCACAGATCATGGCCGCGGATCCTTTTCTCCTCTCCCTCATGTACGTTTCCACCCAGGAAATATCGCGCTCGAAATAAACCCAAACCGCCTTCGTTCAAATTTTTATCGCGACCCCCAATGCTCGACTTCACGACGATCAAATGACGTCGTTTCGAAGCCCCACTCCATATCGACTTCCATGCCAAATACCATGAATTCTGGTTGCAACTACGACGTGAAATTCCTCTTCAAAGTCGACACGAACGCGGCTCCATTCCGGCCTCCACGCTCCACCATATTCGATCATAACCGTTGATTATTTAGGTCTTGCCACGATCTTCATCTTTGCAGTTGATAGTTTTCGACGATTGTTGGTGGATCGGAAGAAAAAGAAGGAAGAAGATGGGAGTTTTCTGGCCATGTATTGCATTAGTGGCGGCTAGGGTTTTGCTCTGGTTAGGGTTTGCAAAATGAAGAGAGTGAAGGTCCTTTTATAGAAATTTCGCCAAAACACTATTCATTTCCAAATTTCCAAACTCTAAATCACACGCGGTAACCGGCGTTTCTAGGCTTTACCCCGCGTTCCGGACATAATAGAATGGGTATCGGGAGCCAATTCGGTCATCTGTGCGAGTTACGGGGAGAAACGATCGATTTTAAATTAAATCGGTTAACCAAATTTCTGTGCGTTTTAGCTTGCCCCGGACAAACGGTAAATCCGATTGACACAAAATTTGAAACCTTACATTAATATAACATTACGGATCCGACGAAAAGGTTTTCATCGAAATCCGAGACTTTTTGAAAAATGCCTATTTTTAGTCGTCAATTAAATATTAAAATATTCAATTTTCATAAATTAACTTTTAATTCGATTTTAAAAGTTCTATAACATCATTCTAACTCCAATATAATTTAATATAACTTTATAAATCATTTTTAATCATATTAAATCAAATTTCCAATTATTTCTGGAATTTGTTATATTAAATTATCGATTTAATTATCCAGTTAAATCCAGATATTCGAAAAATAAATTATTCGACTTATAAATTTCACTTGTTAATATTTAAAATCAATTAAATATAAGAATTTAAAATGACAAAAATTCTGGGCCGTTACAAACTTCCCCCCTTAAAAGAATTTCGTATTCAAAATTACCAAGTAAGAAAAATACACAAAATCCATTTACTTTCCAAAACAAAATGTTCAAATTAGATTTACAAATCTCTTAAGTGTTTAACTCTTTCAAAATCCATAGTTAAACTTCTTACAAAATCTTTACTAAGTTTCCAAATCCAAACTTAGTTTTCAAAATTTTCAAATTTCTCTAAAATATTCTAACGCCTTAAATTTTCGGAAAATTTCCCCATAACCTCCTTTGCGCGGCTCGATCCGAAAAAAAATGACAGTATATATATCACAAATATACATCTCATCAAGTGATGAGGCATCCCGCAGGGAAAAAAGGTGTAAAAGTATGATATTTAATCCGTGATATGTACCTTATTTATAATTTGCGAGCGTATACGGCTAATATAGCGCGAAAGCGAGCTCCAAAAGCGAAGCATAAGCCATCCGCACCTACTAAACACTAAATCAAACAAATGAGAACATGTATATGTAGAAAGTAGTATCGATGTACAACATATAGCAACATAACAACTACATGTGCCAACATAGCAATGCATTCAAAAGCAACAATGCAACCACCAAACAACTATCATCCAACTAACATCCAACAAATCCATACCAAATCAATATACATTAACTTCTCATTAATATTCAATGAATTGGTTTTCATTTTTAGCCACAGTTGATTCATTAACGTTGGATTTTACTAACATTCATTCTCAATTCAATTAGTTTACATTCACTAATTTACATACACATTAGTTCATTTCCAATTTGAATCAAATTCAGTTCTATTCAAATTTATTCACTTCCAATTTGGATTCAATTACTTTAGCTTCCAATTTTATCAATTCAACTTCATTAACACTTAATGAATTATACACAATCAATTAATAACCATATAACAAACAATGTATATTCAACATAACCAAATTATTTAATTTACATTCAATTTGGTTCAACACTTTTAATTTCCAATTGGTTTAATATTAAATTGAGTTATATTCAATTTATTCAATTAGCTTTAATGGATTAACACTTACATTCATCATCCCATATCAATTCTTTTACATTTGATTGATTAACATTCAATCCATTTATTAATTCAATTGCTAATTCATTTTACAAATAAAGTTGAATTTCATTTATATAGCTCAAGTTCATATCCCTTTAATTCACTTCATTATTTTACTTTGATACCAAAATCAACTTCATTCAACATCACTTAAGTTATATTCCATTTCAAACATCATTTGTTTAACTTCACTTAAATTTCCTACTTGATAAATCCAATTCTGATTTCAATTCTATTTAACTTTTACTAAAGTCAAATTTCATCACTTGTTCAAATTCAGATCTATTTTGCTTAACAAAATTGTTTAACCATTTTAATAATTGGTTTCACTTATACTTACTTTAATTTAACTCCATCCTTTAAGTTAAACTTATTCTATCAAAATTCAAATTGTATAAGTTATCAACTCATTTATCATTCCCATAAATATTTTAAATAGGATTCTAGAGTCTTTTCAACCTTTCAAAACCATTTTTGAAATCAATTCAAATTATCTTTTGAATTTCCAAAATATCAAATTCTTTGAAAACACTTCTTCGGAATTTATTTCAGATTATAAATCACATTTATAAATCTTTTACTTATATAATTTCACTTCTTATATATAAGATTATTTCACAATTGTAAATCATTTTAATTATAATTCCATACTTATAATTCATTTGTTTATACAATTTATTCTTTTAAAATTGTTGTTTTTATTTAACTTATTCAAACAACTTTGATTCACTTATATATATTTTTTCTTTTCAACAACCAAACAACCAATTTATATACACTTTAATAATTCCTGGAAAATTATTCCTTTATATATAAAATATAATCGAGGTAAAATTATTTCATCTACCCAATTTAAAATGATACTATGTCGTCTTGCCTCGTTTAAGTGTTTAGAAATTCCTATCAATAATATGGCGTCCCAAATACCGACCAGCATTCACAAACAGCTCAACGGATAAGCAAACACAATATAAAACAATTTTATATTGACTAACAAATATGCGCTCATATCTATTATTACACTCACACTCATTCTAGAGTACTACTGACTCCATCTCTAATGAGTAACACCTAACTGAGCCATGGTTGTCGCTTAACCAAATGCTCTGATACCACGCTGTAACGAACGAGATTTTCAACTTTCGAAAATCGACATCAATACGTCCATTGTTTCGAATGCCGCATAGTCGAAGGCCGAAAAACTCAACTGTTATGGTTTAAGATAGAAGAGGTAGAAGAAAAAGATAGAAGAAAAGAAAGAAAAGCAACCGAAACTATATCAGAATCTCACAGTCGCAGCGGAATAACATATAGTAGATAAATGAATAATCTTTAAATCAAAGAACTGTACATTTTATGCATTACATCATCATCAGAGTTTACAACAACAAAATACAACATAGCCCAACAATGGACAATTGTACAAACTTTTCCATAAAATGAATTCTACAGTAGAATAATAATATCATATACAAGTGATACGTCTCGCCTCGATCTAACCTTCTGAGCTCCATAGCACGTCTAAATCCAGAATAACCTCATAACCTGAATCTAGGCTGCCCGTGTGGAAATTGGTGGGCACCCAGAGTTTAGGAAGGGAACAATAAACTCCAAGTCAGTCATGGGACTGGTGTGAGAACTAAAACAGTTATTCATCATTAAAACAACAACAACTAAGGAAGTGAAAAATTTTCCCAGTGCTTTTGGAAAATGAAACTACCATAAGGCCGTCCGCCGCACACACAATGCAAATGCAGAATTGGAGGAGATTTCTCCTTATGATAGTCAAAGATGCTTACTACGCAAAACAAATCATTTTTGATATTATTATTAGTGCATAGTGGAAAACATTTCGAAAATATAATATTAATCATAGCCAGCATAGGTACCATTATATTATGCCTACTATAGCTGCCATTTTAAATGGCAGGTTCTACAACTAAAATCGTACAAGGCTTGTATTGTTTCTTTGGATTTCCAACAAATGGTCAGGCCAAGGAACTTCCCATTGCCACATGGGTACGCCTCTGGAAAGACTCCCCGAGAACCTAACCGGATCTCTGCCAACACAAGGCCGGGTTAACCCTAGCTTGGTAACTATTGACATGAATATGCCATCCCTCGGTCGTAACAACCTTTATTCGAGGATCCTCAATACCAACAACCACAAAAATAATAAATTTGCAGCAACAACATAGGTTAAGTATCTGGGCTCCATTCCACCTCTATCCAGAAGGAAATGACATACACTAAGGGGCGCTACCCCCAATAACCTTGCCGCATCCTACCTGTTTTGACCATTCCAGGGTGTGAGGTCCGACGAAGTCTCGTCCACAAAGCTAGGCATGAAGCCATGCTTTGATGAACAAATGATCAACAAAATGATCATCACACAGCAACACTCAGCATGCCACATTACCAAATTGGGAATATATCACTAGTAACCATCAACTACATAACCTCTGAGCTCGTACGTCTCAGAGAAGGGTGTTAAGCTAAGAGAATAAATTCTCTGCCACCAACAGAAATGTATTTGATAGAAACCAGCTTTATATCTCAAAATGCAATGTCAGACATACAACCATACAAGTCTGTTCCGGGCTCGAACAGAATCAAAGGCACTTCAAAAGAAGCCCTTGCAATCCGGATAATTTCTAACCACGTCCGGACTTCCCATCACAAAGAGTGATAAAATCTCTATATCGAAAATCAGCCGATGCAGAGACATTCGATGGTAATCCTTCCGTTTTCAAAATATCCGGCCTTCAACACCGGTCTTCAATGCTATCCATTACTTTGTATCACTATTCGGAGTGGGTAATCCGAATAACGAGCGAAATAATTTAAAAATAAGTGTAGCATTCAATTTCAACCAATTCACAACAAATACCTATTTAAAGGTCAATATTGATAGTCGGTTATTTAACTATCAATCAATGTTCACAACATCATCAAATTCTAAATAATTCCCTAAATTATTCATTTCCCAAAATATCTTCTCAAGACATACTTTTCAACACTTTAACCATTTGAAAACCAATTTCAAATCAATTTCCACATTGCAATCCTTTGAAAAGAAATTTCAAATCATTTTCCTTAAGCGGAAACACTTCCAAATACTTATTCATTTTCACTGGAAATCTACCGAGTTCAAATACTTTAAAATAATTAATATCACTTGTCCAAAATATATTTAGAAAACACTTAAAATAAAACTATTTTTCTTCAAACACTTTACTTAAAATATTAGTTATACAAAAAATATTATACTAGTATTACATATAATTTAAGTCTAAAAATTTTTTCAAAACAAAATTTGTAGATAGAGTATAACATTTTAAATAACTATTTTCTGACTCAAATCTTGATTAAATCTTAGAAATGATCATTTCTATAAACAATTTAATAAATCTTTACTTAAAGGATTTAAAACAACTTAAGAAGTTAACTTCTTCAAAGTACCCTTTTCAAAGCCAATTCTAGAAATATATATGTGTGTGTGTGTGTGTGTATATATAATTATAATTTTTCAAAGCTATTTAGGAATTTTATTCGGCTTTCCAGGGAGAATGCTCTTTCATTTCAAAATGGTTCATTTAAACCAATCAAATAAACCCTTACCGATTGATTTAAATTTACGTTCAAATCCGTAAATTCATTTCCACATTTCAAAAATAAATCAACGTTTATTTTAACAACAAATTCCCCTTTCTTTATAAATTCAAACGTGAATTTAAAATTTTCAAATATCCACTGATATACGATTTTCAAATCGATTTCAAATATTCACTTTCAACACCAAATCGGTTTTTCAATTGATTTCCAAAAACAACAAATCAAATTCCCTATTGATTTTCCAAATTATTAAACACTAAGTGAATTTCCTTCAAATCTCAAATTGAAATCAATTTCTATCGAATCCCAAATTAATTTTTTAAATTGATCCCAAATTCATTTCAAAACACCAAATAGATTTCCAAAAGGATTTCCAAAACATTCATTTTTAAACACCCAAATCAATAACCAGGTGGATTTTAAATTTATTTCTTTTCAAAGAAATTTCTTTTTTATATAACTTTAAAATCGTAGATTCTATCCTTTTATAAAATCCATTTATAACATCATTTTAAAACATTCTCAAAACTCCTTTATAATTTCAATTATTCGGATTTATAAAAATTCAATTTTATAAATCTTCTTTATAACCATTTAATTGTTCAAAAATCTCGATTTAAATAAACTTATTCTTTTAATAATTTACAAATCATTATTAAAACTTATATAACTCCATAAATCGAACTTAAATGTTATTTCATAAAAATCGTAATTTTTATAACAATAAAAATTATATCTTTTATTTATTTTAACAATTCCAAATTCAGTAAATGTACATTTTCAAAATCACTTTAAAATCCTTTGTAAAATTTGAAATCGTTCCTTTAACATTTTTAGAACTCCAAAATAGGCCCAATGATGCAACGGCACCAAAAAATCAATCACAGCATCCAAACATCATACATCAATATGATAACAGAATATATATAACAATATATGTAAATAAATCAATACGGGTGAGGAATCCAGTTGGATTCCTCCAACCTGCTTCCCTGCATCCACAGATGTTAGCACAATACCAATTTCGTTACAAAACAGAATATCACGGTATATGGGATTTATAAAATATTATCCGCTACTATGCGGCGCAATAAGGTCTCATCCGCTATATAATGCAGGAAATCAACTCCAAGTACATATATAATACCAATTTCACTTCAAGGTGAAATATCGCGGTATATGTGTTTAATAAATAACCTCCGCTTAATATACGGCTTATAATGTCTATTCAACACAATAGATAAAAATTTATCATCCAATCACACAATCAAGCAATTTTAAATCTAACTATCTAAAATTTAAATCGATCAATTTCCATTGAATGAGAAGTTCTCACCTTTCTTCTAATTCAGTTTCAGCGTTTTATTTCGAATAAAATTAAACACACGTTTAATTTTACCCAAAAATTTCACTAGCTCCAATCAATTCCATCCAGCTCCATTGCGTAGTGCTCGACAAAATGAAGCCAACGCAATTTGTTTCGGCCAAAACGGACCTCGTATGACAAAGATACGATGTTTTAAACATTATACAAATTATAATATAATTTAAATTTCAATTTTATTCTTATTTTATAAACCCCTTCAACTCTGGACCGTGCATTTCAAGTGCATAGATCATGGCCGCGAATCCTTTTCTCCTCTCCCACACGTACGTTTCCACCCAGGAAATATTGCGCTCGAAATAAACCCAAACCGCCTTCGTTCAAATTTTTATCGCGATCCCAATGCTCGACTTCACGACGATCAAATGACGTCGTTTCGGAGCCCCACTCCATCTCGACTTCCATGCCAAATGCCATGAATTCCGGTCGCAACTACGATGTGTAATTCCTCTTCAATGTCGACACGAACGCGGCTCCATTCCGGCCTCCATGCTCCACCATATTCGATCATAACCGTTGATTAGCTAGGTCTTGCCACGATCTTCATCTTTGCAGTTGATAGTTTTCGACGATTGTTGGTGGATTGGAAGAAAAAGGAGGAAGAAGATGGGAGTTTTCTGGCCGTGTATTGCATTAGTGGCAGCTAGGGTTTTGCTCTGGTTAGGGTTTGCAAAATGAAGAGAGTGAAGGTCTTTTTATAGAAATTTCTCCAAAACACTATTTATTTCCAAATTTCCGAACTCCAAATCACGCACGGTGATCGGTGTTTCTAGGGCTTACCCCGCATTCCGTACACAATGGAATAGGTATCAGGAGCCAATTCGATCATCTGTGCAAGTTACGGGGAGAAACAATCGATTTTAAATTAAATCGGTTAACCAAATTTCTGTGCGTTTTAGCTTGCCTCGGACAAACGGTAAATCTGATTGACATAAAATTTTAAACATTACAATAATATAACATTAAGGATCTGTTGAAACTGGTTTCGTCAAAATCCGAGACTGTTTGAAAAATGGCTACTTTTAATCGTCAATTAAATATTAAAATATTAAATTTTCATAAATTAACTTTTAATTCGATTTTAAAAGTTCTATAACATCATTCTAACTCCAATATAATTTACTATAACTTTATAAATCATTTTTAATCACAGTAAATCAATTTTCCAATTATTTCTGGAATTTGTTATATTAAATTATCGATTTAATTATCCAATTAAATCCAGATATTCGAAAAATAAATTATTCGACTTATAAATTTCACTTGTTAATATTTAAAATCAATTAAATATAAGAATTTCAAATGACAGAAATGCTGGGTCGTTACACATACCCTAGAATGAGTTTGTCTGAGTGTATATATATGAGAGAGTGTACTTGTTAGTGTTATAAAAATGTTTTTTATTGTGTTAATATGTTTTGTTTAGTATTTATAGATTCTGGTCGGTACATAGGATGCTATGGCATCGATAAGGATTTCAAAACACTTAATTGGGCAGACCGACATAATATTGTTTTTGAAAATAGGTAAATGAAATAATTTAACCTAATATTACATTTTGTATATAAAAGATTAATTTTTATAAATGGATATAGTTGAATGTGATATGATTGTCTGTTAGGAAGTGAAATTTTACAAATATTGGTTGTAAAATAAATTTTACAAATAAATTAAATATGAGTTGGAAATTTGAAAACTTAAGTTCCGAGGTTTGAAATTTCTTTCCAAAGGATTTTGGAATATAAAATTAGTATTATTTGGAAGTATTTTTGTGACGATCCGGGTTTTTCAATGTTTAATTCGGGATATTTAAATGGTTTTAATATTGAAATTGAATTATAAATTGGTTTTGAATCTGGAAAACTTGGATCTATTTATTCAGAATGCAAATATAGCAATTTGTTGACTAATATAATTATTCAATTCAATAATTGAAAATTGGGTAAAATATTGAATTTGGGGTTTTAAGCTCATTAAACATATTTTAAAGGCTTGTGAAATTTATATTAATAATACTAAAGACAATGCAACTTTTAAAATTGAATTTGGAAGTGACCTGTTCCGTTTTAAAAATAAATCGTTTAAGTTGATATTTAAAAATAACCTTCCAAGGCACAGTCTCGGATTTTGACGAAACCAGTTCCATTGGATCCATAATATTGTATTACTATCACATTTAAATTTTTGGTGTGTTTGGACTTATCGTGTGGTCCTACGGAATATAAACACGCTGAAATCTATATCGAAATTTAATATTATAACTAGGTCCAAAAAGCTATCTTCTCCATACAATCGAATTAGGAAACGAAACATTTTCCATTGCATTCGAAATAGGGTTTATAACATTATGAACGCCTAGCGGCACACCTCGATACGATGTTAAGATTTTAAGTTGTGAATTCAAGACGATTTAAATTTAAATATAATATATGTATTTGTTTGACTGGTCAAACGCTGTCTTATCTTTTGCATCTTGTCTGTGCCCTAGCAGATTTGAGCATGCAAAAATCACGTCCATCACCTCTTTTCTAACGGGATATTTTGATTTTGATATAAAATAAATAAGTGAAGCTTCCTCAACATGCAGTTACACTCATTATATATCTCTAGCCTACTTCTATCATATTTCAAAATCGAAGTATTCTCATCGCCTTTATTTTCCCTTTTCATGCTTCAATTTAAATCACAGAACGAAAGGAAAAAAATCATTGAGCAATCGGTTCTGTAAAAATTGATTCATATGAGAGAGGAATGAAATCGAACAGTGGACGTCAACTGCCAGGATAAACTGCTTGAACTTGTTGCACTTTTTTACAGATTCTATTAACTTTAACGCTAACAAACTGTCAAACACAACATTTACAGAAAAATGGGACGAATATACTCATCATCGACTGCCCACATCGAGTGATGGATTAGATCAAGGAAACAATATTTTACTTAGGTAAAATAGTATTAATCTAATTAAAGATGAAGTGATGTGAATCAACAGATTTAAATGAAGCACCAACGCAAAATCCATACAGTTATAGCTGCTTATTGCTAAATATCATCTGCATTGATACTACACTTAACTTTGACTTAATAACAAGCCTTGAACCATCCTGAATTGACGTGCATCAATCAGTACTATCTCAAGTTTTACTTTGTTTACTTGTTATTTCAGTAGTTTTGCACAACACTTCACATGCTTTTAGGAAACTTGCATCTTCATATTTGAATATCCAGTTCCTTATGTAGAATGACTTCTCAACAAGTACAAGAAGAGATAGTAGGGCAAGCTGAAGAGGCCTTCCCAATAGCTAACCCCTTGGATAATCCCTCGGAAAGAACTTCAACCACTCTGTATCAACGGGTTTTCAGTCAATTATGCATTCAGTTTGGCATCGCTGAAGCGGACGCTCTGCTTCTTGGGGTAAATGACACTGCTGACAGGCCACCTCCTGGTTTTATCGCAGTTAATCATCATATGTGCTTGAGTGGAGCTATTCTTCCCTTCAACGATTTTCTTCAAATGCTCCTTCTTCGATTAACCATCTCTCCTTTCCAGTTACACCCTGATGGCTATGCCATCTTGATGGGATTGTGTATACTGTTTAGGAGGACGCTCGACCGTCTTCCAAGCTTTGAAGAGATTTGCTATTTGTGCACATTTGCGAAGAACAAAGATCATCCTTCTATTACACTTGTGAGGAGCGCAAGAAACCGTAAATTGGTTACCGATCTTCCTGAAAGCGTCCACGGGTTTTTGAATAAATTTTTCTTTGTTCGCTGCCCTCCGGGATTCTACGGCATCTGGAGAGTAGGAAGTAAGATTACCTGTCTCCGTTCTTTCTATTCCTGAGCTTTTCAAAACCGAGTCGTCAAGTGCTAACGTCATTCTTTACTTTTACAGCACTTCCTCCTCTTTCTATAGATTCCAGCCACAAGTCAATTTTTTAAAAACTAAGTGTCGTGGTAGTTGAGGATAGAAGCATTAAGTTCTTGCTGAAGGACGAATTTTTGCATCAATTCGGATTTTTTCACTCTCCTCGATCCACTCAACTTCGTGATGCCCCCGGTTCTCAAGCAGAGACGTCAGATGCCGCGGTTTCCGCAAAGGAACTTGCACCAAAGGAACCTATTGCAAAGGCTTCATTGGTGAAATGTTCTACTCCCATTGACGTTGCGGTGTCATCTGGCAAATTTACACTTCCCCCTAGGTTATTGAAGAAGAGGAACTTCCTCAACACTCCGGCAAGGCTGTTGATGAGGGAGCTGAGAAAGAGAGTTCCGCTAGGCACGAGGGTGATGACATTTTTGGAGGGTTGAGCGACTTAGTGGTGACTTCACATGAGCTTTTCAAAGATGATACTACTGCTTCTAAACTTGTTTCTCCAGCAGTCGAAGTGATATCCACTTTGCGACCAACTCCATTAGCCCAAGAGTTGACGCCTGTTGCAAAAGTCGACATTGCTCCCAAGCCGAAGAGCGGTTTGTTGTTTGACGCGCGTAGTTTGCACATCACACACACTTAGGATTTTTGGCAATTATGCGCACCTTGCTCCTTCATTTCGAAGATTTTTAAATTTTGTCTCTTCTTCACTTTCAGATTCTCCAATGGGACGCAGCGGCTCATACTATGATGACTTCCAGCACTATGCAAGGCGTGACTATTATGATCCCAAGTGCTATCTTCCTGCCCCGAGGGAGACGACGAAGAAAGAGCAGCTAGAAAAGCTCACGAAAGGCTGACTCATGAGGAACGCTACGAGAGAAGGGATGAACGACATGATTCTTCCCAAAAAGATGATGATTCCCACAAAAGAAAATCTCACGATGATAAAGGGAAGAGTCATGTCACTGAAGATCCGAGCAAGCGGGCCAAGCTTAGCGAAAGGCCTACGTCCGAAATTTCTGGAATGCACACTGCTCCCATCTCTTTAGAAATCCCTTCCAGCTCTCCTGCCCTCAAAAGAGCTGACATTCAGACGATCATCAACAGGCCTACATATCAAGTTGAAAAGCCTCTGATTACTCTTCAAAGTCGATTTCCGCACTGGTGCTTAAAAGGAGAGCATTTCGACCTTGATTTGGTCCCAATCGACAAACAAGCTATGCTGAGAAATCTTGAGGCCGTCAAGCTTGATATTGAGAGAATGTCTGGTTGGAAAAAGCTTGTTGATGAGCTTCAAAGGGTGAATCGCGCAAATCTCGAAGCCATGCTGACCATGGAAAACGACAAGTCCGAATGGCAGAAAATTCTTGATTAGCATGATGCAGAGATGAAGAACATTACCGCTTACAATGAAAAGCTTGAAGCGGAAATTGAAAAACTCAAAGATGAGCTTGCAACCTCTTCCACTTCTTATACTCAAAAGGAGGAGGTGCAGCAGAAACAAGTAAGGGATACCCATGCCACTCAACGGGATGCTGAGGCTAAGCTTGATGCAGAGCAGAAGATGGTAGAAATCTACCGCAATGACATCGCCCAGCTGTGGGAGAGGGCTAACTCCCAAGACTTGGAAATTATGAGGTTGCAGGCCCATCTAGCAAAGACTGAAAAAGAGCATGACGAGGCCATTACTGGAAAAGCATCAGCCGAACAATCGCACGAGGTGACCAAGGCCAATGTCAGCTCTACTTTATTTGATTTTTACGTTCACAGCGTATTGGGGCGCGGCAGCCTTTCATTCTTGGGCCCAAAATACGAAATTACTCTGGCCGAAGTGTAGGAGGCCGCAATTGAGACATTTAAAGATACCGACTATGCCGAGGCAGATCTTGAGGCATTTTATTTAGATGATGAGGGTCGTGCCACCCTTGCCAGGTGAAAGGAGCAACTTGCCAAAGAGAGAGCTAGAGAGGCGGAAGGGGAGCATTCAGGGAAGACACTTTTGACCGACCCTACCCGTCCTTTGGTTTCGGCGGATATTGATATCATTGGCTCCAGTTCCCATTCTTGGCCTCCTACTAAAGATGAAATTGAAATTACGACTGCTCATGCTGGAGATGAGGCTCAAGAAAGCACTGAAGCACAAGACATTGAGGTTGACGTGATAAAGTCAACTTCTCCAGGTAACTTCAACGTTGATCCTGTTCAAGTAGATTACTTGTTTGCTTCAACTGAGCTCGATGAACTTCTTGCTTATTACTTAAGTCTTGACGAGCCACTATCTCCTCTCTTTACGAGGAATACTGATTTTAAATTTTCTTCTTCTATAGTGAGAACGCCAAGTGCTGTGCAGACTTCTCCTCCTCTAGCTGTTGCTCCTCTACCTTTCCAAGTTACTCCTCCTTCTGCTTCTCAACCGGGGTCGCAAGAAGAAAAAATAGAAGCTTTCCCAGGCTTGGATGATCCGGCTGCTTCGCAAGAGAAGAAGACGAAAGAACTTGAGGAGGGCAAGAGGACCCCGGAGAAATTTTATGCCAACGAGACAAAGCTATCTGAACTTATTACTCCGGGCAGTGAGTCTTCTTAAGGAAGAGGGGGAAGCGCGTAATTTCAAAGAAGAAGAAGAAAAGCACTTCTGCCAATGAAGAGAGAGCGGAAGTAGACCCAGCTGCACCTCTTTCTCCTTCTTCCCTGACTCGTTCAAGCCGGCTCCAGAAGCTAACCATTAGGCCAGGCGAGGGCTCCAAAGGTGGCGGGAAGAAGAAGTAATGAGTTTGGCTTTACGCTTCTTGTCTTGCTTTTTGCTTTTTTCTTGTACATAAAGGCTTGTAGTGACCGGAGATTGTGCGGGTACCGGCCCCCGCTTTTTGAAACCTGCACATGAATTTTTTTTTTATATAGTATGGAATTAAATGATTCTTTTTACTTGTACAAATTTTTGTCTGTATTTGAGAATGCATTTATTCCTCATTTTTGCACAAGTTTTCTTTATTTTCCTTGCATGATATTGCAGTGATCTTGTGGTATGTTGCTTGAGCATTGCTTTTATTAATGTAGCTATATAATATTGCCCCCATACCATAGCTCATTGTAATATTCACCATTTTAAGGAGACCTGTACTCTTACTCTGGAGAATAATTCTTCCATTTTTTAAGGAAATATTATTCTGCTCTAGTAGAGTGTGACTAGTTTTGGAGAAGTTTTTACGCTTCAACCTTCGAAGATGGTCACTTTTATTTTTGAGAAGTGGATTCCCCTACGCGGTAAAGCGGGCCTCTGAAGAGGGATTTATTTGGCACTCCAACTTTTAGGGAAGAATATTTTCAAGATGGAGAAATTGATCTTCCCTTGAGAGCTGCAGTGTGCCTCCGAAGAGGGCTTTTTTTTATTTGTTGTGCCTCGTTGGAGGGCTTTTTGTTCGCTTGAAAGTTATTTTCTCACAGTTAAATGGATCCACGGGGTGGACACAAGCTACTTAATTGGATGTTCGTTTGCACGAATGATCGCGACCAGTTAGCAAGGGCCCTGTGCCTTCATCTTTGGAAGGTGCCCCTTCGGTGGTTCCATCAACCTTGTTGGTTGAGAAAAGCACTTCATCTTGGGACGTGCCTCCGAAGAGGGCTTGTGTCTCCGAAGAGGGCTTGTGGTGCCTCGGGAGAGGGCTTTTGCCTCCAAAGAGGGCATATGGTGCCTTTGGAGAAGGCTTGTGCCTCCGAAGTGGTCTTGTGGTGCCTCGGGAGAGGGCTTTTGGCCTCCGAAGAGGGCTTTGTTGGCCTCCGAAGAAGGCTTTTGGCCTTCGAAGAGGGCTTTGTTGGCCTCCGAAGAGGGCTTTTGGCCTCCGAAGAGGGCTTTGTTGGCCTCCAAAGAGGGCTTGGTTGACCTTCGAAGAGGGCTTTTGGCCTCCGAAGAGGGCTTGTGGCCTCCGAAGAGGGCTTGGGGCCTCCGAAGAGTGCTTTTGGGCTCCGAAGAGGCCTTTTTCCTTCGAAGAGTTGTGCCTCCGAAGAGGCCTTTTGCCTCGTTAGAGGGCTTTTGTGTTTTGCTTGCCTGGAAGGTTGCGTCTCACGGTTAAGTGGATCCATGGAGCAGACGCAAGCTACCAAACCAGATGTTCGTTTGTACAAAGGATCGCAATCAGTTAGCAAGGGCCTGGAACCTTCACTTTGGGAAGGTGCCCCTCTGGTGGTTCCACCAACTTTTTTGTCGAGAGACGAGACTCCTTTTTGGCTGTTTTTGTCTACTTGCCCATGTCTTTTCACCATCTGCCCCTCAGCTATTCCCATTTATCATTTCCAAGTGCATGTTCCTTTCTTTTGCAAGTTGTTAGCTTTTTCACAGAGAAGTGTACTTCATTCTTAAGTGAATCCATGGGACAGACGCAAGCTACTTAACCGGATGTCCATTTGCGCAAACGATCGCGATCAGTTAGCAAGGGCCTGGAACCTCCACGTTAGGAAGGTGCCCCTTCGGTGGAATCACTAACTGTTTGTGAGAAGCACTTCATATGTAGGAATTGACTCTGGAATTTTATGGCTTGACATTTGTTTGTTGAGTGATTTGTAGGAATCGCTTGGCTTTGTGATGTGTTGAATAGGTAAGCTTTGCTTTGATAGCCTGCAATATTAAATCGACATTTTAGCAATATTTTTAGGATATTTGCATATCGAAATGAGACAGGCATTTTATAGTAGTAGAGAACACAAGATTTATAGTTCTTTATTATTGATTTGCATTGATTTTACAGTGGTTTTCAACACAAAAATGATACATCCATAGTTATTTTACAAACTTAAGGAAAGCTTTTAAGTAAAATATGGACGCAAGTGATTGCTATTCCAGGATCTCGGGATTGGATTTCCATTTCCACTTGAATCATTGCTTCAGATCCATATTCTAATGAGAATGGAGTGTGCCCAGTCGCAGTCTCGTGGGTAATTCTGTATGCCCATAGTGCTAGTGGCATCTTATCGACCCAACCACCTTTTGCCTTTTCCAGCTGTTTTTGATGGTTGACTTGATAATCTTGTTTACTGCTTCTACTTGCCCGTTTTCCTACAGATGAGCCACTACTGAGGAGCTTTTTTGGATCATGAATTGCCTGCAAATGTTCTGGAATTCTTCGCTTTCAAGTTGGGTTCCATTGTCTGTGATTATCTTCTGAGGCACACCATACCTGCAAACGATATTTTTAGTCACAAAGTTTATCATCTTTTAAGAAGTACTAGTAGCCAATGGTTCAGATTCAGCCCATTTCGCGAAATAATCAACAGTAACAATAGCATATTTGATTCAAGATTTGGCAATCGGCCAAGGTCCAATGATATCTATCCTCCGAATGGCGAATGGTCATGGACTGACCATCTGTGTTAGCTTGGTGGAAGGTGCTTCTGGGATTTTTGTAAATCTCTGGCACTTGTCACACTTTCGGGAGTAACTAGCAGCACTTTGATTAATATCATCTCAAAGCGTGAGCATATATCTCCATCTCGTCCCAACTTCTGCCTGCTGGATGAGAACCCTCTGTAACAACATCAATGATAAGCCTCTCAGATTCCTACGCTGCAGTCCTTTCACCTGAGCCAGATTGATGAGCAGGAAGTTGTTGCCCCTGAGTGGATGAGGTCGGGTCACTTCCGTTTCTCTTCACATACTGTTGTAGCTTATTCTGTCTTAACAACTCTTCAATCACATTCTTTAAATGGCAACATTCGTTAGTGTCATGGCCAGGTTGATTGTGGAATCGACAGAATTTCCCATTATGGACTGCATTTCTCCCAGACCTCATCTCAGGTGGTTTGGGATATTGGACAACATCCTTTGTTGCGAAAAAGATATTTTCTAGTGTATCAGTTAAGGGAGTAAAATCTGAAGGATTAAAGCGGCGAGGTTTCTTCACATTTTTCTGCTTCTTTCCACCGTCATTTTCCCTCTTCTGGCCACCAGATTCTCTTTTGTTAGTAGCAACCTCGTTATTCTAAACTTCGGTTACATTTACTTTTGCTGGCATAGGAAGGCTTTCTAAGCGCATAAATTCTTCGGCCTTTTTGTAGAATTTTCAAGTGAGTTAGGCTCTTTCATCTTTAGCCATCTCCCGAATTCACTTGATTTGTCAATAGCCCGCATTAAGTAAGTCAGAATCATCCGAGGCTCTGCATTATCTACTTCAGCCAAGGCTTTGTTAAAGCGGTTTAAAAAAGATCTGATAGACTCTCCGGGGCCTTGTTCAAGGCTAGATAGTGACATTATGTCCTTGGCCTTCGAAGCATATAGCCTGAACTGATCTTTGAATTTCCGAGTCAGGTTGGAGAACTGATCCACAGATCGAACTGGCAGCTTCGTGAACCAAAGCAAGGCCACTCCCTCCAAGTACACCAGAAAGTATCGACACTTGATCTCCTCTGATGCTCTGGCACCTGTCATGTGCCAGTCATACTTGTACAAGAATTGGTTAGGGTCGCTTGTCCCCCGATAAGCTGGAATAGTGGGGGGAACAAACTTCTTTAGAAATTCCACTTTCAGAATCCTTTCGGTGAAAGGAGTCTTGCTCGGAGAAAACCCATAGTCATTCTCATCTTCCTCCTTCTGCATGCTCTCTTTCATGATTTGTCAAATCATTCTCGAGAGGTATTCCTCATTGTTTAGAGGCTCCGCGGGACAGACGTCAGCCATTTTCTCGGAAGTTTTCCTGGACAAACGTTCACGAAGAGTTGGCTGCGGCCTTGAACCTCCAGCTTCGGGAGGTGCCCCTTCGACGGCGCCACTTGCCCTTTGAGGAATACTTTTCCCTCGGGGATCATGAACATCTTCGGCGAAGGTTTCTTCGTTATTTTCTGGCTGTCGGTTTACTCCAAGCAAAGTATTCAACCTTTCCAGCATCAAAGTGTTCTGGGCTTCCATTTGCTGATATAACCCGACACTGCAGCATCTAACTCCGCTCGTGTGATTCCAACACTTGGAGCTGCTTGACTTGACGAGGGAGAAGTGGCAGTATTATCATGAGCATCACCAGATCTAGTAGATCTACGCTTTCTTCCAGGGGCCATAATCTCTGACAGACTTCTAGTTTTGAGAGAGATTCTTTCAACAAATCTTTGCGAAGCAATGATGAAATTACCCTGAGTTCAATTCTTAGTGAAAGCACCAAAAATATTAACGCTAAAAATGTACGCTAACACCCCGGTGTAAGTATTGATAAAGTGAAAGCACCACCCATTGGTACGGGAACTAGAAATAAGCAGAAAGTATCAGAAAACAGTAAAGAGACAACAGTTTTTATAGTGGTTCGACTTAAAATCAAGCCTACGTCCACTTAATCTCCTTTATTGCTAATTTGATTACAACTTTTACAATGTCTTCGATTACAACACAACTAAGACGAGTAGTTAGAACTTTGATGTAGAAAAGCCTTTTGAATTCATATTGAACAAGTTAGATCTCTTCCCAAAGTTCATTGAAGCGTGTTTGGTGTTTGAAGTGTTGAAGGAGTCGAGAAAACAACAGAGTATCGGCATTCCAGAAATGATCCAAAAGTCCCCCTTCAGCTGGAGCAGGCGGGATATTTATAGTGAAAATCTGGTGGCAGGTCGTAGGTCGTGAGCGACCTAAGGTTAGGTCGTAGGTCGTGAGCGACCTATGGGACACGGGCTATGGCTTAAAGTGGCTGTGCTTGATCAACTGCTTCTGCTGGTAGGTTTTAGCGACCTATGGGAGAATGGAAGGCGACTTAGATGTGTTGAGGCATCAAGTGAAGCGACATAGGCTAATTTTAGGAATGGCAGCGACCTAGTGTTGATACGACCTATGATCCAGCGACATAGGAATATGCGGCTTGTTAACTTGTTAGGTAGCTGAGCTATTAACTCGCTAGGTCGCCGGACCTTTAACTCACTAGGTCGCTGGACCCTTAACTCGTTGAGTTGCTTAGATCGCTAGGTCGCATAGATGTTGTAGTATTCGTCCCTTTGTTGTCTTATACCGCTGACCTGTATTGGTTGCTTGGTCGTTGGCTCGTCATATGCTTAGGTCGTTAGCTCATCATGTGCTTAGGTCGTTAGCTCGTCATATGCTTAGGTCGTTTGCTCGTCATATGCTTAGGTCGTTAGGTCGCTATTATGTTAGCTCGCTGTAGAACTGCATCTTCGTTAGCTCGCTCGCCTTTTAACTCGTTAGGTCGCTTGTTTCCCTTGAGTAATTGAGTCGCCGTTCAAAATGGCGTTAACAGGGAATTTGTTTCAAATGGGTTAAAATGGAAATAATATCTAATGGATATTTGAGATAAATAATTTGTGAAAATTATTTGATGGTTGCTTGTGTATGGTAAATTGATAGTTAAATCACCGACTATCAATATTGGACAATGCGCTGATCGTTTCGAAGAGTCCGGGATCGGATTTAGTTATCCGAAAACCACTTCGATCTGGTTTGAACGATTATGAATAAAGACCGTGAAGGTGTGAAGACGGTGCTTCGGTTTGTCCAGACCTAGGACAACTTGTATGGATCGAATGCTTTCAGAACATCGTCAGGCGGATGATGAGCATTCTAAGTGATGTGTTCTTTAGTGGTAATCATTAACCTTAAGCCTCATCAACCGGGAATGGCTAAAACAGGAGATGTGCAGCAAGGTTTCGTGGGTAGCCCCCACTTGAGAGTAAGGTTTCCCCTGTCTAGATGTCCCTTTTTATTCGGCTTAGTGTGCGGTTGGTCGCGCCAACCGTTGGGTGATCTTACTCGGAACTGTTCAGTAAGGAATGGTTCCGGCCTTGTGTTGCAGGGGAGTGGGCGTACTCCTCGGTACACTGATCTAGGCCAGGTACTGTGACAGGCGCTACCCCAGTAGCCCAGCCATTGATGGAAATCCTTTTTCCCTACGTGCCTTGTACGAGTTTTGTTTGTATTACCCACGTTGTGGCTAGTATGCTAGAATTTAATTAATGTAACAATTTCGGATATTTGAATAAGTATTTGTATATAGACACTATTATAATATCAGAGGATTTCTATAAAAAGTGTTTTAGCCATCGTAAGGTAAAAACCTGACATGTTTATTTGTGGTGTGGTCTTACGAGATGCTTTTGTTTTCAAAGGAATTTTTGAAACTTTAATAATCAAATTGAATGTGATTTTCTCATGCTGGTATTCCAGACTGACTCGGGTATTGTTTTATATGATGCTCAGGTCAGACCGAGTTAAACAGATTCAGGTTTATGCTGGAGCTCAGGAGACGAGCTGGATGACAGAGCATACTTCCGTATTTGACTAATAATTCCGCTGTGTATGGACATGTATTAGTTATTACTGTATGGATATTGATGTACTCTAATATGGTATGTATGTATATATGACAATACAAATTCTTTGTATTTAAAACTGTATTCTATATATTGTATTTTGTTCCACTGCGATGTGAGATTCTGATGTTGTTTTGTTCTTCTTCTTCTACCTCCTTCTTCTTTTAACCCGAAGACTCGTATTTTTGTTCCACTTTGGGCTGATGTGTGGTGGTTTTGGCCAGCTCAAAGGGGTATGGATTTGCGGGCCTTTACACTTGGTATTAGAGCTGAAAGGTTAAGCGAGAACCTTGGCTCTGGTGGGAATTACTCATTAGAGATAGAGTCAGTAGTACTCTAGAATGAGTTTGAGCATAATAATAGATATGAGTGCATATTTGTTAGTGAATATAAATTGATTTTATATTGTGTTGATGATTTATTGAGTGGCATATGAACCTTCGTCAGCACGGTCTTCACAACTGTGCCGAAGGTGTTTCTAAACACTTGAATAGAACAATTTGATACAATATTGTTTTTCGAAAGTAGGTGAATGAAAAAATTTCATCCAAAATATATTTTGATATAAATAAAATAAAAGGTATTTTCTGAAATTATTATAACTTGGATGTTTGGATGCTAATGTTTAGGCAAGTGAGATTATAAAATCTAAAATAGCTGATGTAACCAAGGAAACCATTAAATTTGAACTTTTGAATTAAATTTGAAGTGAAAAGTTAAAAATGAGGATTTAACATGGATTAAAGAGTAAAATTTTGAAATTTAATGAATAAGAATTTTTTTGTATGCGATTGTAATGAGAAAATGGAAATAAAGTAAAAATAAATAAGATATAAATGAATTGAATTGGAAAGTTTAATTGGAATTTAAATGGATTGAAATTCATTTAAGCTATGTAAATAGAAATAAGTTGACTTAAACTGAAGGTAAAAATCCAGTTGTATTGAATTAAATTGAAATTTGAGTTAATAAGGGGATGTGGAAATAGAACCTGAATTATAAATAGAAATTCCATTGAAATGGTCATTAAATTAAATATGAATTAGAAATTGTTATGGAACTGGATTAAAATAAAGATAAATTGAACTTAAAATAGAATCCAATTCAAGTATGGATGGAATAAATATGGCCTTGAATGTAATCTTAACAGATTTAGAATGAAATTAAAAATTTGAATGGAATTCTGAGAATGGCTAATTAAATTAAATGGAGTTTGATTTAGATAAGAATCAAATAATAACGGAAATGAATTTAAGTACGAAGTTGCAATAAATAAATTAACTAAAGATTGATTAAACTTTATAGAAGAGTGATTTCGAGGAAAGTGAAAGTTCATTAAATAAAATTTGGGTAAGTTTACTCTGAGCGATAAAATCCTTATTCAAATAAAAACAAGTTGGATGAGGATTAAATTGAATAAATAAACTATGAAGGCTTATCAACAGAAAATTTAATGCTTGAGATAAAGGTATGTTCAGCTTGAAAGGTAAGATCTTGAGTTAAAAGTGAAAATAAATGAATGTGATTAGGAGTAGATAATATAAGCGTGAAGAATAAATGAATGTGTGGCTTATAAAATTTAAAAGTGGAATAATAAGCTAAAATAAAATTATTTTGTATTTTGGAAATGAAATAGAAATCCAAACTTGAATTACAAGCTAGAAATGAACTCAAGGAATATAATGAAGTGATTTTTGTGATAAAAGAATTAAGTATTGAATTATAAATTGGAAGTGGACTAATTTGGAATAAATTAGTAAAGTATGTAAATAAAATTTGAATTGGTTAAATTGATGTTGAATGTGAATTAATAAAATTGGATTGTGAATTAAAGTGAATGGGAGGAAGAGACCTTGAGTTATAAATATGAAATTCAACTTGGATTGGTTAACAGATAAAATGAAATTGGATTCAAATAAGAATGGCTTGAAGTGCAAATAAAATTCAAATGGGTATAAATAAAGTGAAAATGGTCTTGTAATTAATTAAATAAGTTCGAGAATGAATCGAACATGGAAAGTGAAATTTTAAATGAATTGAATAAATAAATTAATTGAGCTAAGTAGTAAATGAAAGAGATTTGCTTTAAAATAAAATCAAATTAAATTGAAAAAGAATTTATGGGCAAGTGAAATAAACTTAAGTTATGAAAGTTAAATAATTTGAAGTAAATTAATTTAAGTCTAAAATTCAATGAAGCATGACTTATATAAATTTGGGAAATGATTGATAAATTTTAGGCATTAAGATTGTTGAGCTTAATAAAAATGGTTTTGAATAAAATCAATGTGAAAATGAAATCAATGCAAAGATATGGTTTGAAAATAAATTAGAATGGAATGAAATTTAATATAAATTGAGTTGGAATCAATTTTAAAATAGTTATAAAACTAAAGAAATTGTTTGTTTGAATGAATATTGTCGAATTTGCATAGAAATAATTGTTGTTGTCATAAACAAGATTTAATAAAGTTCTATGGATTAATAGAAGTAAATAAAACTTGATTTTTGAATCAATTGAAATGAATACAAAATAGTTTGGATTAAAATAAATTGAATATAAGAGAATGAATTGAAAATCATTCTGAAAATGGATAGAATAATTGAAAAATCGAGTGAAGCAATTGAATTGATTTTGAGGCCTTACCAATTTTTTATAAAGGGATTTGTGTACATTGTTTATAAAATATGGCTTTGTTGTTACTATAAGTTGATAGGTAACAAATATTGATTTTGAAATCAGTTAAATTGAAATGGGTTTATTTGGACTTGAAAAGGAATTGGAGATAAGTAAATGAGTTGTAACTCGCTTAAAGTTGAATGCAAATAGTATATGAAATGGTTAAGAAGCAAACTGAATTAGGTTGGAAACTATACAAATTGCTTATGGAAGCATTTATAGTGCATTACTTATGTTATTAATTGTTGTAGTTGTTTAAATGATTAAAATGTTATAGATTTCATAGATATGTTACTTATATGTTTCAATTGAGTAAGTACAGGTAACAGAAGACCGTATAGCGATAGTTTGGACGCGCGAATGCTAAAATAAAATAAGCCGCTTGCTTAAAATGCTAAAAGAGGTATGCCTATGCAATAAAAATAGGAAATATGAACTGTTTTTGGTTTTTCCGACCGTGTGGGTCGATGTATATATATTTATCTCTATTGTCAAATTGCAAAAGCTCCTCCGTACAAAGGAGACTTTGCCAAAAAAATTCGGAAATCTTAGGAGATAGAAAATTTTTGAAAATCTTTTTGTTAACGACAAAATGATTTGAAATTGGAATTGAAATAAAGGATTTCAAGAATTAGAATTGGAAACCAATTGTTTGGGTAAAAGAAAAGATTAGACAAAATGAACAATAAATCTAACTAAGTAACTTTTAAATACGTTAGCGGGTTAGAACATTCTTCTGTGTTAGTAATTTCGGGGACGAAATTCTTTTAAGGGGGAGGAATGTAACAACCCGGGTTTAAATACGGTTAATTTGTGATATTTAAAATGAATTTACATATTTAATTTGAATTATAATATGATTTTGGATTTGAATAGAATGGTTTTATTTAATAAAAAGGGGATTCAGAATTTAAATATAACATTCAATTGACTTAATAAATTATTAAAGTGATAATTTGATATTGGGTAAAATATTTAAATCTGGAGTTGTAAGCTTGTCAAAAATATTTTAAAGGCCTATAAAATTAATATTGATAATATTGGAGGTAATAGATACATTAAAATTGAATTCATCAGTCGTTTGTTCAATTTTAAAATTGCATCGTTTAAATGGACGTTTAAAAATAGCCTTCCGAGGCACAGTCTCGGATTTCGACGAAACTAGTTCCCATGGATCCGTAATATTGAATTATTGTCGGATTTCAAATTTCGTAATTTTCGGAGCTACCGTGTGATCGTACGAGATTAAAACGCCTAGTGAATAATTTATCCTTTTAATTTAAAATATCTCTTGTCATTTCACTTGTCAATTTCTTTTCACATCAACCCTTTTCCAACCTTCTCCTGTACGCCAGCTTCTCACCTAATATTCTTCACTTTCTCGTCTTCAAATCATTTTCGTTCCTCACATGAAAAAGAAAAAAACGAGGGGAAATTTTCTTAATGGCCGTATGTTAACGCTTAAAATTGAACGCTAACACCCCCGGTATGTGAAGTGTGAATGTGAAAGCACCACCCGATGGTTCGGGAACATAATATCAGCTAAAACAACAGAAAATACAGTAAGAGACAGCGATTTTTAGTGGTTCGGCTTAAGGGGTAGCCTACGTCCACTTTAAGTATCTTTATTACTGATCTTGTTGCAAAACGGTACAATGCTCTTCAAGTACAAATCTCTTTAGTTACAAAACACTTTGAACAAGTAGCTTAAGCTTCGATGTAGATGAAAGTCTTCGAATCCATGTCGGACGTGTCAAAGTCTTTCAAAGTAGCTTGTAGTGTTCTTTGAGACTTCAAGTATAGAATCGGTTTAGAAACTGGCAGAGTATCGGTGCTTGAATTGATTTTCCAAAAGTCCCCTTCATGCTTGAGGCAGGTTGGTATTTATAGGAAATTTTCCCCTTGAGCCGTAAGTCGTGACCGACTTATGGTAGGTCGTGGCCGACTTATCTGGCCAAGCCCATGGTCTCCCAGAGGTTCTTTTATCAGAATTCATGCTACAAGTCCTAAGTCGCCCACGAGTCAACATCTTCTTGTATGAGTAAAACAGCATCAGACTTTTGCTCAGTAGTTTTAGGTCGTGGACGACTCAAGCTAGGTCGTGAGTCGGTTGCGACTCAAATGCCGGGTCGAGACTTAAGAAAGGCATCCTTGCTGAACCTGGATATATCATAAGTCCTGAGTCGTGGACGAGTTAAGAGGCCGCGTGCTAAGTAGCTGCATCGGACTTGCCTTCATTTGCCTGGGTCGTGAACAACCTAGCATAGGCCATAAGTCGGTCGCGACTCAAGTGTAGGTTGTGATCTTGTCCCTGTACTGAGCAGTTAGGTCGGAAACCTCCTTGGATAGTTAGATCGGCATTTATCTTAGGCCAACATCCATGTTAGATCGGTAGCCTACCTAAGCCTTAGGTCGGTATACCCTCAAATCTTAAGTCGGCATCCTTGTTAAGTCTTAGGTCGGTAACCTTGTTAAGTCATAGATCGTGATGTATTCTGAGCCGTTCAGTCGTCAATGCCTTAAGTCGTGTTCCTTCCTTGAGCCGTGTATTCCCTTAAGTCGTGAGTCGTCCCAGGCCTTAACTCGTTGACTAAACGGGGTTAACACCGTACAAATTCCAGTGCTCCATTCTTCGTTCAAACCTCGTTCCCTTCTCCTTTTGTTCGTTACCAAACCCTGGTTTCCCAAATTTCTTTCCCCGCGAACGAAATAGCCTCCTCCTTTCGAAATCAAAATAGAATCTCGTATAAAAAAAAGGTGGAATCGACTGAGGTCTCGATTTCGACCTCAACAAGGAGCAACCGCGTGAGCGATGGTGCCGCTAAGTGGAGCGATAGGGTCTTAGGAACGGGCGATGTTGAGGATGGCGTGATTCGTGGAGGCTGTGCACGTGGAGGAGAGTCACAAGATCTAGTGGAGTGTCGATTCGGGGAAGCTCGGTGGCACGTGCTAGGGATGACATCGGCGGAGCTCGCGTACGCAGGGATGAATCGTGAATTGGTCGCGATGTACCGTTGAGGGAAGCGTCGACGTTGGGCAGCCGGAGTTGTCGTGGGTTTGTCTTCTAGAGGCAGTGAGGTAACTTCATATACAAAATTCAATTTTTATCGATATAGAGAAATAATATTTACAGACGAAAAAGGAAAACAATTACAGTAAAGTATAAAACATTCCTGTTTAATTTAATATATATAGGATATTTGGAAAATAAAATAAATAATATACTCACCTTTTTAATTTACTAGATTATTTAAGGAAAGAAAATCAGTTGAAAACTTAATCTTTGTTCAAGTTATATCATTAGATAAAATAAATTATTTGTTAAGTAAATTAATCAAATGGAATTTTTTTTCCAAAGTGTTCAAATATTAGTGATAATATTCACAGATAAGATTTATAGAATATAAATTTTAAAAAAAGAAAAGTAATATAGATTATTTTATAAATAGATTTTGGAATTTATATAGACTATTTTCATTAAGATATAGGTTTTTCAAAAGAAAAAAGGAATATATATATATATATATATATATATTGAACTTATTTGTTTATTTCTAGATAATGTATTATATTGATTGACTTGTTAAATAAACCTATTTAATTTTTTGGCTAATAAAAGAGTTTTAAAATAAATATTAGTATAACATTAAATTATTGGATTAGACTAAATTGTTAAATGGAAATTGGTTGAACGATTGTTTCGAATATTAATAAACCGTAAATTGTTTATACAAGGTCAAAAATATGGGGACGAGTCAAGATGGGATTGGAGTGGCAAAATAAAAAGCAAAGGTGAGTTAATCTCACTCAGCTAAATTGAAATTTGAATGGTTAAATTTAAATTTGTTTGTTGCTTTGTTTGAATGATGGCTGAAATTAGTAATCAATTAAATAGACCCTATACACCGCTTAATAGCGGATGTTAGAATATTAAACCCATATACCGCGACATTCCACCACGAAGTGGAATCGGTATTATATATGTATTTGGAGTGATTGATTCCCGCATTATATAGCGGATGAGACCCTACGCGCCGCATAATAGTGGGTGATATGTATAAATCCCATATACCGCGATATTCCACCTTGAAGTGGAATTGGTATTTTATTATGCTAACATTTGTGGATGCAGGAAAACAAGTTGGAGGGATCCAACAGGATTCCTCAAAATAATTATTTTATCTCATATATATGTTGTTCTGTGGCAGGATGATAAATTAATATGGATTATTTTATATATGAATTGAATTGTTAATTGTTAAATAACATCGAAGCTGAAATTTGAAAATTTGACTATCCTTGATAAATTAAGTCAAAGAAGTTAAACAAAACTCGAATAGAAAATATTATTGGAATTTGAAACCTCAATTTGTGAATGAAGAAAAAGAAATAAAAGCATTTTATAAACTATAATTAATTAAAGTTGAGTTTTTGGGAAATTTTAATACATTTAACACTGGAAAAAATTATTGTAATCAACAAGTAAAATTTTATTTAAGAACAAAAAGGAAGTGTTGTTAAGAAGTACAAATAAGGAATTTTTATTAAGAAATAAAAAGGAATTTTGTTATGACAAAAAAAGATTTATGAAGTAACGAAATGAAATTTATTTAAAGAACTATATGGAAATGTATGTAAAAGAAATAAATTATAAAGATGGAATTCTTTAATAAAACTATTTTATAAATAAAAAGGAACCCAGGAAGATTTTTATAAATTTATAAATGGAGTTTATAAATGAAATAGAAAAATATCAAATGTATATTGGAAGATAAGTTAAGTGAACTTATTTTGAGATATGGAATTGTTGGATGGAAATAGTAGAATATTTCCAAGGGTGAATGTGGACAAGAGGCAGATATAGATGATATTGGATTTTCTAAAAATTTTAATTTTATTTTAAAGGGAGTATTTTTAAATTACTACACTAAATAAATTTTTGTAAACTATTAGTTGAATTTGAAATATTTCGAATTAGTTTTTTTTTGAAGGTTTGGCAAATATGTATAATAACTCTAATTTTCTAAAACTAGTTTTACAATTTATCATTAACTGGATATGAACTTTAATTTTTATATTAAATATTTCTTTCAAACCATAATTTGTATAAAACTATACTTCTATTTTTATAAATCTAGATGTTTTCAAATTGTTTTTAAAATCCAATTAAAATCCTCTTGTGATGGCAAGCAACAAAGTTTATTTAAGTAAGATAAGACGTAGGAGAAATCTTATTAAGTGCAGAAATTGAGTTTGAGAATTTATAAGCAAAAGTATAAATCGATTTTTAAGAAAGAAATGAGAAAATATAGAATATTTTCAAAGATGAATCAGAATGGGAGTAAAGTATGAGAAATCAATTAAATGATTTCATGGGAATAAAAGGACTTTGGGAATCTGTTTCAAATGGGTTAAAATGGAAATAATATCTAATGGATATTTGAGATAAATAATTTGTGAAAATTATTTGATGGTTGCTTGTGTATGATAAATTGATAGTTAAATCACCGACTATCAATATTGGACAATGCGCTGATCGTTTCGAAGAGTCCGGGATCGGATTTAATTATCCGAAAACCACTTCGATCCAGTTTGAACGATTACGAATAAAGACCGTGAAGGTGTGAAGACGGTGATTCGACTTGTCCAAACCCAGGACAACTTGTATGGATTGAATGCTTTCAGAACATCGTCAGGCGGACGATGAGCATTCTAAGTAATGTGTTCTTTAAAAGTAATCGTTAACCTCAAGCCTCATCAACCGAGAATGGCTAAAACAGGGGATGTGCAGCAAAGTTTCGTGGGTAGCCTCCACTTGAGAGTAAGATTTCTCCTGTCTAGATGTCCCTTTTTATTCGGCTTTGTGTGCGGTTGGTCGCACCAACCGTGGGGTGATCTTACTTGGAACTGTTCGGTAAGGAATGGTTCTGGCCTTGTGTTGCAGGGGAGCGGGCGTACTCCTGGGTACGCTGATCTAGGCCAGTTACTATGACGGGCGGTACCCCAGTAGCCCAGCCATTGATGGAAATCCATTTTCCCTTCGTGCCTTGTACGACTTTTGTTTTATTACCCACGTTATGGCTAGTATGATGGAGTTTAATTAATGTAACAATTTTGGCTATTTGAATAAGTATTTGTATATAGACACTACTATAATATCAGAGGATTTCTATAAAAAGTGTTTTGGCTATCGTAAGGTAAAAACCCGACATGTTTATTGGTGGCGTGGTCTTACGAGATGCTTTTGTTTTCAAAGGAATTTTTGAAACTTTAATACTCAAATTGAGTGTGATTTTCTCACGCTGGTATTCCAGACTGACTCGGGTATTGTTTTATATGATGCTCGGGTCAGGCCGTGTTAAACAGGTTCAGGTTTATGTTGGAGCTCAGAAGATGAGCTAGATTACAGAGCGTACTTCCGTATTTAACTATTAATTCCGCTGTGCATGGACATGTATTAGTTATTACTGTATGGATGTTGATGTACTCTGGTATGGTATGTATGTATATATGACAATACAAATTCTTTGTATTTAAAACTGTATTCTATATATTGTATTTTGTACCGCTGCGATGTGAGATTCTGATGTTGTTTTGTTCTTCTTCTTCTACCTCCTTCTTCTTTTAACCCGAAGACTCGTGGTTTTGTTCCACTTTGGGCCGAAGTGTGGTGGTTTTGGCCAGCTCAAAGGGGTACAGATTTGTGGGCCTTTACAGTTTTTAAAGTGAATTTTTAAATCTACTATACTATATAACTTTTATGAACTATTATTGAATTTTGAATATTCTGAAGTTAGTTTTATCTTATTTGAAAATAAAACCAATATGTCAAGTTCTAGTGGTCTAGTGGTTAAGACATAGTGGAGTTGCTACATGTGGTTGTAGTGGCACCGGTTCGAATCCCAGCGGCCACAATAATGAGACATAGTGCACGGCCACTTATAAAACCGGCTAACCGAAGGCCAGGGCAAACATAGTTTCCTTGGCCCCAAAGTTTAGTCAAGTTCTAGTGGTCCAGTGGTTAAGACATAGTGGAGTTGCTACATGTGGTTGTAGTGGCACCGGTTCGAATACCAGCGGCCACAATAATGAGACATAGTGCACGGCCACTTATAAAACCGGCTTAACGAAAGGCCAGGGCAACATAGTTTCCTTGGCCCCAAAGTTTTCATAAAAGCTTCTTTTAATTTTTAATGTCCTCTGTTCCTTTTTTCCCTCCTCCCCTCGTCCTTTCAAACTGCGACCTTGTCCAATCCATCACCCCTCCCATACTTTCCACCATCTCTCCTCCTGTTCATCTTCAGCCTCCCCAATTTCCTCCCGACCCTCTCCCGCCTGATCCAGCCTCTCTGTTACCTTCTTCTTCTTCACAATCTCCCCATGTTGATGCTTGTTGTCCCTCCTCACCTCCTCTGCCTAATCTGTATTCCCCATCATCTTTGATTGTCCCAACTGTTCAATGGAACTCCCTCTTTAAGGCAAAACCACGTAATGCAGGGAAACATATCCCGGTTCAACTCCCACTTGTTTTTGAAGGCCATGTTCTAGTTCCTCCTGAGAATGTTATAAGAGCTGGAAATGAAGTTTGGGGAGATTACCTAGTAGGTTTCTTCCTTGATAAACCCCTTTCATATCTCACTGTAATTTCACATCTGAAAAGAGTTTGGAAATTAAAAGGTTCAATAAAAGATAAGTCTAATGATTTCTTGTTCCTATTCAATCTAACTTGTAAGGAAGATAGAAGGAAAATAATTGCAGCTGATCCAATTATCATAAGGAACAAGTTATTCATTGTTAAACAATGGGATCCAAATGTTGGAAACAGTTGCAGTACGATTAAATCTGTGCCGGTGTGGATCAGGTTATCGAATATCCCTTTATTTGCTTGGTCACATTTAGGCATAAATTGGCTAGCTAGTCGAATTGGAACTTTTATGTGTATGGATGAACAAACAGAGAAATTGGAAAGAATAGGTTACACAAAGTGCATGGTAGAAATCACTCCAGCGGTTGAGTTATTGGATGAATTTTCAGTAAGATTACTTGATGGAACGGAGCAGATTGTAAAGATAGAATATTTATGGAAGCCTGAAGTTTGCAGTGGTTGCAAAGAATTTGGGCATATGACTGAAATGTGCATGAAAAAGAAAACAAATCAGGAAGGGATGGCATCAACAGTAAAAAAGATTAGCAAGGAAAGAAGGGTTAATGTAATTCAGAATGAAAAAAGTATGGCAGACACAAAGAAAAAGCAAGAATGGAGAAGGGTTGAAAGTAAGGAAACAAAAATGAAAAGAGATAGGGAAAAAGAAAATACAACTGAAAATCAGATAATTGAGAAAGTTACTATTGATGATGAACCTAAACAAAGTGATGAACAGGAAAATAATGCAAGCACAATGAAAAAAGGAAACCAAGCTAAATCAAATGAACATATAAGAACAGACAACAATAAATTTTATGTCCTGATGGAAGAAAATGAGAATGAATTATGCAATGACACAAGTGATAATGAACCATGCAATGAAATCAGTGACAACGAAGGGCAGATAGAGGAAGGGGAAATATTAGCTAGCAAGCAAGATCAAAATTGTGGTGTGCTTGATACATCCCTCTTATTAGTGCATAATGTTGTAGGAGATCAGGTGAACAACAGATCAGGGATGATGGCAACCTTTGGTAACACAAATCCAGCTGATCAGAATCTCAATTCCACATTCACAATTGTCAATGCTTTGGCCTGTTCAAATGAAGGAAAATCAAAGCTAACCAGTGACAAGCAGGTTTTAAAAGCAAATAAAGAAAGATCAACAATACATTCTCAACAAGCAGAAGATCATTTTAAGGAGGATCTTGAAAAAGATCTAATTGCCCTCATCTTAGCTGAACATTCAAATTGCATCCCCCCCCTCATCAGGAGGATACTCCTTTTTTGGCCATCTGCCTGGTTGGATTTCATTGCCACCATCCTCAATTACCTCTCATAATACTCCAAGGAAAGGCAAGAATAAAGGCAAGTGTCTGATTGATTGCCCTGATCAAAATGATGATATAAACAATGTCCAAAGAGATTCTCCTGCAACTAGGAGCATGAAAAATGTGGTTCATCAATCTCTGAAGTATACCAAATGATACACAGCTATGCCATATGGAATGTAAGAGGAGCACATTCTGTAACAAAGCTTGATCAAGTCAAATATATCATAAACCAGCACAAAATATCCCTATTTGCTATTCTTGAAACTAAATTGAATGAGAACCTTACTATTAAAGCTGCAAAGCATATAAACCCCAACTGGATCCTTAATCATAATTTAAATCAAGCCTCATATGGTAGAATTATGGTCATCCATGATCCTACTGTAATAACTCTATCTTCTGTCCTTTCCACAGATCAACTCATCCATTTTCAAGCTAAATATCATGATTCTCCCTCCTCTTTTTATATAACTATAGTCTATGCCCAAAACTCTCCAACCACAAGGCAATCTTTTCTTGATCTCCTCCCTGCTTTCAGGCAAAATACCCACCCATGGCTTGTCTTTGGGGATTTTAACTGCTGTTTATCCTTGAATGACAGGCATGGTGGTCTTCCCCTTCTCCCTCATGATATTTTTCCCCTCAATAAAGATGTTGAGGATTCCAACCTGCTTTCAATACCATCATCTGGTGCTGAGTTCACATGGAACAATAGGAGTAGATCAGGTGTCAGAACCTACTCTAAGATTGATCACTCCTTTGCCAACTTAAAAGCTTTAACCACATGGACAACCTTATCATCCTTTATCCCACATCCCGTTCTTTCAGACCATTCCCCAATTATTTTCTCATCTGGGCAGAAGTTGTTAAAAGATAAAAGAAGCTTCAAATTTTATAATGCTTGGGTCCATGAACCTGAGTATAATAATATTATTAGTAAAGCATGGAATGAAAACTTCTTTGGTAACCCAATGTTTAAATTTTGCAGGAAATTAAGAGCAACTAAAATAGCATTAAGAGAATGGGCCAAAGGAAAATTTGGTGATGGCAATTTGAAATCAGCTTTGCTTAGGAGTAACCTCATTCTTGCTCAGGATGTTATGATGAACAGTCCTGACAATCCTGATGCTGCAGCTGCTGAGAGGAATCTTTTTGATCAACTAAGTGAAGCTTTGAAGGCTGAAGGCAATATGAAGAGACAAAAACTAAGACAAAATTGGGCAACTGAGGGAGACAATAATACTGCCTATTTTCATGCTGCAATCAAGGTTAAACAATCAAAGGAGCATATTACTAACATATATGATGAAGTAGGAGAATTGCACTCAAATCCTGAAGCTGTTGATAAAGCACTTCTTAGCTATTTCAAGAATTTGCTAGGTAATAATACTGAATTCATTCCTTCAATTGATGAACTATCCCAAATCCATTTACCTGAGGTGCTACCTGAGGAAGCTGATAAACTTGTTGTCAAGGTAACTGATATGGAAATTAAAGAAACTCTATTTGCTATGAATAAGCATTCTAGTGGAGGCCCTGATGGATTTAATGTCATCTTTTTTATCCAAAGTTGGGATATAATCAAGAAGGATTTTCTTAAGGTAGTCCATAATTTCTTTAATACCTTCAATCTTCTTAAACAAGTGAATGCAACAAATTTAGTTCTTATCCCAAAAGTCCACACTCCCATAACTGTTGCATCTTTTGGACCCATCTCTTGTTGTAATGTTATGTACAAATGTATTTCTAAAATCTTGGCCTCCAGACTAGTTTTAGTTCTCAGCAGAATCATATCCAATAATCAGTCTGCATTTCTTCCCAAGAGAAATATCCTTGATAATATTTTGTTATCTCATGAATTATTAAAAGGCTATGGTCGTGCTCAAGCTTCCAAAAATGCAATGCTTAAGGTGGATTTAATGAAAGCTTATGATAGTGTTCACTAGGCTTCTATAGTTAGAATTATGGCCCTGATGAAATTTCCCAAAGTGTATGTGGCTTGGATTTACAGATGTATCTCCACTCCTACTTACTCTATTAAGTATAATGGCTTTACTTCAGGGTTTTTCAACAGCAAA
This sequence comes from Allium cepa, assembly GCA_030765085.1. Taxonomy (NCBI): domain Eukaryota; kingdom Viridiplantae; phylum Streptophyta; class Magnoliopsida; order Asparagales; family Amaryllidaceae; genus Allium; species Allium cepa. The sequence continues at coordinate 215,021,960 of CM060934.1, forward strand.
CAAGGTATCAGGCAAGGGGATCCAATTTCTTCTTATCTTTTCATTTTAGTTATGGAAGTGCTAACTAGAATGCTGTCTGCAAAATATATGCAGAAGGATATTTTGTACCATTCAAAATGTAAACCCCTTGAAATCACATCTTTGTTATTTGCTGATGACATCATGATCTTCACAAAGCCAGATCAAAAATCTATTGAAAATATAAAAACTACCCTTGATTATTTCTATCTCATGACTGGGTTGAAATTAAATGCAAATAAATCTCACATTATCACTTCTGGAATTTCATCTGAGGAAGCTATCAGAATAAATGGTATATCTGGGCTGCAGCTAATGGAAAATAGCATGAATTATCTGGGTATTCCTCTTTGTACTTCAAGAATCACCACTAGACACTGTATGCCCCTGTTTACTAAAATCTGTAACATAATGAACTCATGGGCTAATAGGTTTCTTTCTCAAGCTGGTAGACTTGTTCTTGTGAAGTCTATTATCTCCTCTATGATGGTGTATTGGTCTAGAGTGTTTATTCTACCAAAAAAACTGGTGAATATGGCTGGAGGTGCAATGCTTAGATTTTTTTGGACTGGCTCTGTTCATTCAAAAAAATTCATCCCTTGTTCATTTGCTAAAATGGAACTTCCTAAAAAGAAAGGAGGTCTAGGAATCATCTCCTTGCATAATTGGAACAAAGCAGCTATTAGTGCTCACATAAATTCCTTACTCATTGGTAGTGATTCTTTACGGGTTGAATGGACCAAAAAGTATAACATGGGTAGTAGGAACTTCTGGACAATGCCAGTTCCTCAAAATTGCAACTGGAGATGGAGGTGTTTATTGGGATTGAGAACTGATTTCACTCAGTATATTAAGTATGATCTCTCTCAAAACAGTAGCATCAAATTTTGGAATGAACCATGGATGGATGAAGGCTTGATCCTTGTCAATGTCTTCTCTCCACAACAGCTTGATCAGGCAGGCATAAGTAGACATGCTAATGCAACTGACTACGTGAATGAGGGCAATCTGTTACTCCCTTACTCTAGTAATCAGGACATAAGGGCTTTTTGCAAATTATATCAAACACAACAATATGGTTTAGCTGAAAATGATAAAGTTCTCTGGAAGGGGAAACAGCATTCAATTTCTGTTGCTTATGATCTGCTTACCAATGTGAGTGGCAGTTCTTCTTCAGTTTGGCACAAGGTAATATGGACCACATCCTCTCCAGCTAGGGACAACCTGATGTTGTGGAAGGTTATCATGAATGCTTTATTGACAAAGAATAAAATGATGAGTTTTGGCATGAACATTGATCCCCTGTGTGTCTACTGCAAGTTGCAGATTGAGACGGTGGCTCATCTGTTTTTTGAATGCAATGAATTGCTTGGCCTACGGGGGAATTTTGTTATAAGAATAGATGTAGATCATAAGCATGGATTATCTGATTTTGAATGTGATCTCATATGTAAATCAACTAGGTGGAGGATGGAAAGAAGAACTGTCTACCTTTTCTATTTAAAGAAGTACCTGAATATTGTTTGGGAGGAAAGAAACTTGAGAATTTTTGAAAACAAAGCAAGAAGTATCCAGCAATTATAGGAAGTGCTAAAGAAAACTATCATCATGGGTATGAAGGATAGCAATTTTGCTTTCAGCTCTTCCTTGGCTGAAGCATTGGATTGATCCATGTTGTGTGTTGTCCCTTTTTTACCTTTCTTGCTTCCTTGTTTTCCTCTATGCCCATTATGTTTCTTTGTTTTTTGTTTTTTCTTTGTTCTCTTGGCCCTGTTTTTTGTTTTCAGTTTTTTTGTTTCTATGAGCTTGTTCATAGTAACTTTCCTTTTTAATCAATAACTGGTAGGGGACCAGTTAACCCCGCTTGCCTTGCAAAAAAAAGAAAATAAAACCATTATTCTTATTTTATAAGTATATATGTTTTTTGGTGTTTTAAAAATCAATTAAATAACCTCCTGAGATGAGAAGCGAAATTTAATAAATTGGATAAGGTTTAGGAGAAAAATCTTATAGTGGGGTTATAGAAACTTAAATAAATTGCCAAAATACAAGATAGGAGTCTTCTGAAGGTGAAATAAAATTCACGAAAAGGGAAGTAGAAGTGAAACGGGAATTTTTGAATAAAAAATGGCTTTGGTAACATTAAAATAAATAAATTAAGAAACTGAAGGGTTTATAGAATTCAAGTAAAATGGGTGGGAATTTACAAATGAAATTGTAAATATTTTTAGAAGAGGAAATAAGGAATAAGTGAATAATTTCCAATTGTTGAATAACCAATAAAGTGGGAAAAATATTCGAAGTATTGGGTAAAGGTTTGAAATTATTCCGTAAGAATAAAAAGAGATTTGAAAACTATTTTCAAAGTGTTGAAATATGAAAACAACATCTTGTGAAGATATTTTGTGATAAATAATTTGGAGAATTATTTAAAGCCTAATGGTTGCTTATGGATGTTAATTTGATAGTTAAATAACCGACTATCAATATTGGCCAATGCATTGATCGTTTCCAAGAGACCGGGTTTGGGTAATTACCCGAAAATCACTTTGATCCGGTTTAAACGTTTGCGAATGAAGACCGTGAAGACGATGAAGATGGTGTTTCGGTTTGTCCATATCCAGGGCAACTTGTATGGACGAATGCTATCAGAACATCGTCAGGAGGACGATGAGCATTCTAAGTGAAATGTGTTCTAAAAAGGTAACGCATAGCCTCAAGCCTCATCAACCGGGAATGGCTAGAACATGGGAGGTGCAGCAAGGCTAAGTGGCTAGCAAATCTAATCTACTTGCACTAAATAAAAAGAGCATGTAATAAAAATAACGTAAAAGCGAAGAGGCAATAAAATAGCATAAAAGAATACTAAGAATAAATTAAACAACAAAAAAGAGAAGAGCTTTTATTCTTAGTTTTTTGGCTATAAGTTCATAAAATAGTACATGCAACATAAGAGGATATTTTTACAAGTCTAAAACCATAATCTCTTTTTAGGGTGCTACCAAAGTTGCCACTGACTTTGTGTGGCCACCAAGTGATCATTAAGCATTAGTTAATTCCTACTAACATGTGCTTTTGCTTTTTATTGTGGTCCATTAGTAAGTGAGTAGTTGGGCTCTCCATGTAGTGTCTATTCTTTCTTTTCTTTAGCTTCCAAAATATGTACATGCATCAGTCCATGAAGCCTCTTCCAGTTTTCACTTAATTTTCTACAACTAAGATTAAAATGTGGAAATAAGTTTTCTCAAAATTAATTCATACATGATGATTTGAAAGTACTTTTATATTTTGATTTAAAACATGTAAAAATACCCAAACATGCATTTATTTTAATAAAAGAAGATTAAGAGTAAGAGCAAAAATATACACTTTTGCGTGCATATCACTACTTCTCTTGGTCGCCTGCATGCATGAAGATCGAGGCGACTCATTCACTCCATCCATTAGGTTCTTGAATGCGCATCACATAGCACCGAGGCAGTTCACCCAAACAGCTATAAGCTCTTTGAGGGACTTTTCATAGTTTGCAAAGATCTAAATAGCACGACCGGTCCTAGTAATTAAAAAATTTAAAGCTCTTCCAGGTCAAGATTTACCCACCGACCATTACTACCCCTAATAGATCTATATGCCCTCCCTCTTCTTCAGCATACCAAGTAAGCTATTGGCCTACCAAGACTAGTCCTTCTTCGTTCCTGATATCGTAAATCTGACCCTTGCCACACGGGTTTATGGTGTGTCTGATATCCTCACTATCTTCCATGATATCCCACAAATACCAGAATGTATCCAAGTATACACATCTAGGTGTGCCTAGAGAAATCCAATCAATTCCTTTTTCATTTTGATCCTAAGTTGTGATCGACCTAAAGGGCCTAAGTAGGACCATCCATATCCATCGGTCCATTGATCGTCAACTCAAAAGGTGATGCATGCACTTCCTCCAACTATTTCTCTGGTCTATAAATTAAAAATTTGCTACGGTGCTTGAGCCATGGTTTGGGTAGTGGTTGTTGTGCATCCACATTCTTTATGTAGAGAGCATTCTCTGCACCCTTTTATTTCTCTAGTCATTTTCGCCTCTTTAAGCTCAACAATGCAACATTCTCAAGCAACACTCTAGTCACCTCTAATGGCTCAAATCCTATTCCCCATGGGATACTTCATCATCAAGCACCAATGAGCTAATTCCACTATAAGATCAACTATAGCCGGTCAGCCCCTCATCATTACGTCTGGCCTGATTCCTTTGGGCATTTAACCTTTAGGTTCATATATTTTGTCTGCCATCTTACAGACCTCTAACGTACGGGTGCGACATCTTTTTTGAATTAACTCCTGAATGATATCCTATAAATTATGACACACGTTAGTGTTTTGCCCATGGGTCTTGTGGAAGCGACAGTATTCTCTAGGGACTCTACCAACTTCAGTCGCCTCCCTCCGAGATGGCTTCTTGTTCCCATCAATACCCTACTTGGACAGGTAGATATTTTTCATAGTATCATTTGGAGGAGTGTAATCATGTTGTCTCGTGTTCCTAATATGTTTTTTGGCATCATTTGTTCTGTCACTAGTGCCTTGGATCCTCTTTTTATGGTTACCAGTATCACCAACATTTACCGCAACTTTATCGCCGCTCTCATCGATCTGTTTGATTGCCACATTGCATTGCACCACTTCTTCAAAAATATACTAGCTTTTCGGCAGCCAGTTATGCCTCTTCTAAGAGCAAGAACTGATAGGGTTAAGGATATGCCCTAAAGGCAATTATGTAAATTATTGCATATACCTTACTCATTGACCAATCTTGTTCGAACTAATAGGTGTTTTCTTTTTATTATATACTTGATAGAATGTGTTATATTAATTAATTAATTTAATTAAAAGTGTATTTAATAGAAAATCCATAAAAGGTTTGTTTTGTGATAGTAGTTACAAAATGTTGTAACCATGAGTAATTTATCACAATGAAAATAAATATACCATTTTAAATATCATAATTAAGATGTATCAAGACCGAATATTGACACATCCATTGAGACTAGAGTACGTAACGCTCTCAAAATGTTGGGCAGTGTATTACTCATGACTGCTAGGTGTACCTACGGATTACGTACTGATAGTTGTAGGGCAACTATGGAATGACCCACTCGATAGTTTTCTGTTGGTTAATATGACTAAGGTCGGCAAGAAAATATCTATGTGACTAATTTACACAATTATATTGACTGAACACCGTTGATCTTCAATTTGGAAGTTTCGCTTTGATTGTAGTTAAATCATGGCATGACGTCTGTCGAACGACTATTCTTGGGTCGAATGGAAGCATTGGAAGTGAAATACTGTTCAACAGAGGATGTGTCTTGTAACGACCCAGAATTTTTGTTAATTAAAATTTGAATGTCTAATTTATTTTAAATATTAATAAGTAAAATTTTAAGTCGAATAAATTTTATTTTGAAAATCTAGATTTAATTGGATAATTAAATCGATAATTTAATAGTTGAAATTACAGAAATAATTGAAAATTGGGTTTAAAATGATTAAAATTGATTTGGAAAATTTTATTTAATCATATTGGAGTTGTAATAACATTATAGAACTTTTAAAATCAAATTAAAAGTTAATTTGTGAAAATTGAATATTTTAATATTTAATTGACGAGTTAAAATAGCCATTTTTCAAACAGTCTCGGATTTCGACTGTGATGACCCGGTATTTTGGCAACATTATTTTAACGACTAATTTAATCTAATTAAATAAAATACAAGCTTTTTAATTTATAAACTGATAAAATCTTTGGGCATTTATCAGTTATATATGTGTTGTGAAGAAAATTTTGGTTTGAAAATATAAAATAAATTCTTTTGAAATATTTATACTAAAATTTGTTTTATTCAATAAAAATTAAAGAGTCTATATTATTAACGTCTGATAATATATATCTATGAATATAAATGTAGTCTTTAAAAATAATGTTTAAAAGAAACTATCCTATCAATATTAAAGATAAGTATAAAATAATAGATGGTTATAAACATAAATATATAAACATAAGAAAACTATAATGTAAATCTAAGATATAAATAGAAATATAAAATATATAAATACAAACATATGTTATAAATGAAAGGTTGAAAATTTAATTACAACTAGAAAATAAAACTAAGAAGTTATGTAAACCATAACTATAATAATCTTACATAAACATTAAAGGAAATAATAACTAATATGCTTCGTAAATCATGTAAGCAAAAGGAGACAAACTATTCATAATATATTCAAAATATCTTTGTACAAATTATAAATATCAGCCAATATTAATTATGTGCAAACTAATGGGAAGACATAGGCAATTAATGCTTTCATCTCAGCATAAAGACATGTTCAGCCGAATTGCAAGACTAAAACAAAAATCTTTGACTCAAAATAATAATAACCAGTATGTTGCTGTGTTTAAGCAAAGCAAAGTCAGGTAAGACAAGAATGTGTGTATTTCATAGGTGTATGCTAGAAGAAACAAAATCTAAGTACATATAAAAAAGAATAAAAAAAATCAAATAGAACAAATATGTAAACAAGATGGGAGACATTAACATTAGATACTACCATCTCAGCACAACTTTGGTCATTGAAGTTGCACGGAAAATCATTTCAGCCTTCATACAAAAATATCTTATCTGATAGTAAAGTTTGTACTAGCTATGGCCTCCCCTGTTCAAAGCTGTTTCTATATAAACATCATCTCATTTTAACTTGTTCGTTCAAAACTTAGAAGCAAACCTGAGAATAAAAAAATAATAAAACATCTTTACTTTACAAAATCAAAACGACAATAATAGTTTCAACAACTCCATCTGTTTAAGGCTTCAAAACTAAGCAGAGATACAAGTTCCAGATTCAGGATTTAGGTCTGTTCTCTGTTTACATATACATGGAATTACTGATGATCAAATCCTGATTTCCTTTGATCAAAAACTTCTGTCAGGTGAGTAAAAAAAAACTAAGAAAACTTAAATTAGTTAAATCTGGACTTCTTGTGATAAAGCTTAAGTATGATTGTGTGATTAGATTTAATTTAGAAAATATTGTTGTTCTGTTATCTGTTAAACTGGGAATTGTATACTCATTCCAGTAATCAAAATACCTTATCTCACTATCTAGTTGATGATTTTGGATGCTATAAACTAGGGGAGTGTTTAATTTTGGGTATAACTTATGTTAAAAATAGTTTGGATGGAAACCATGTTGTGTAGTTCAGCAGAGTTCTAATTTACAGTGATCAAATAGGTTTTAGTGATAAATTGATATGTTTAAATTCTGAATTCGAGCATACAATCTGATTTTATTTGTAGAAATATGAATTTTAAAAGTAAAATTATGATTTCTAATGTAATTTAGCTCGAGAAATGGTTGAAGGACTTATTTACATTCAAAAATTGATTTCGATCATCTTCGTCAATGAGAAAGGTTGCGGGTTGTTCTAGAAGATGCGGGTGGTCCTAGGTAAGAGTTCGACCATGGCCAAATATTGATTTTTGTTTTGGTTTGGTTATTCGAGTAATTTTTAGGGTTTAAGGGGGGAATTGTCTGGTTCTATGTTCAATGGGCCACGGCGAGATGATAGTGAAGCGATGTATGATCGCTGGGGGGAAACTCAGTGGATGAAGGACCGAAGGGGTTCTGACCGAAGTCAGATGATTAACGGTGGATTAAAGTGGCGGGGCGAGACGAGTTTGGGAATTGATTTTTTCGTTCCAGGTTTATGTTTTGAGGAGTGCGACCGATTTTCGAATAAGGGTCCACTGTCGATGTTCCAGGTGTTGATCAGAAGCATGGGGCCGAGGGAGACTGGAGAGGTTGGTCGTCGGCGAGAATTGGTGGCCTTAGGCGTCGTACATGTGCACATAGGTGTGCACGTTTTCTCTGTGTAGTGTAGTTAGTAAAAGAACGAAGGAAGGAAGGTAAAAAACAAGAAGGTAGAGAGGGAGAGAACGAAGTTGGATCGGGATCTTTGGGCCTTGGGCCGAGACGTTCACGAATTTATTTGAAGGAGGTAGAGGAGTTTTGGGCTTGGGTTGTTTTTATTTAACCAGTTTATTTTTATATAGCTTAGACATGTTTTTAAATTAATGAAATATGAATCAAGTTGTAAAAGAAAAAAAAACTTGGCTGGTTTTTGAAAGTAATTTGGATAACAAGTTTTACGTTAACTATTCAACAAGTTTCTAGGTAAAATATTTCTCAAGTTTATTGTAAGACAAACAATTTTGAAAATATGATTTGTTCGATTTCTAATAAAATTAATTGACTAATTATATTCTTAAGTGTTTTCAAATGAAATTTATTAATAATTGAGCAGTTAATTAAGACAATGGTTATCTTTAGTTAAGGTCTTGATTAATTTAAAACCAAGGTGATTAATTAATGGGTAAATAAATTAATGTAGTAAATAAAGGTTAGTTAATTAATTGAGGGTTAATTAATTTATTAAAGTAATTATAGGGTAATTAATTAATGAAATTTAAGGAGAATTATTCAAGAGAAGTAATTAAGGATTAATTACTAAGTGTAATTAATTAAAGGGTTGATTAGTTAATTAAGGAAATTATTAAGGGTTAATAAATTAATTAGTATGGACAATTAAAGAATATTTAATCAAAGTAGAGATTTAAGGATAATTAATTTGTGTAATCAACTAAGAGTTAATTACTTATTGTAATTAAAGGATAATTTATCAAGGGTGATTTATTAGAATGGATAATTAAAAAAAACAATTAATTGATTTGTAATTACTTAATGTTAAGTAAAGGTAATATAAGTGATTAAAGTTAGCAATTGATTTAATTCGAGATAATAAAATTGATTGGAAAGTGATCAAATTTTGCTTATGAATGGTTGGATGAGATTAAATGCCTCGAATCAGTTGATATCTGTGATATGAAACGTTTTGTGATATGATATGATTAAGTGGAATGTCATAATGTAGTTATTTATTGATGATAAATTTCCGTGTATAAGTGACATATAGAATTTAAATTTAATCACTCGAATAACTTGGATTAAGATGACATTGGATTCGAAGAGACCGGGGTCGGGTATTAGTTAATACCAGAAACTACTTCAATTCTCTATAGATTGATATGTGAAGTCAATAGGTTGGAATAAAATGATTTAAGTGAAATGGACATTTAATCTAAATTTTGGTACTTGGGAAATTGATGTGTGAAATAAGTAATGCCTATAATAAATTTGAATTTAAACATTGATACGAGTTACCCGGGTTATATGAGTTGTATACCTTTGTATTCCATGGGTTTAATCACGCCGGTTTCCAGCCTGACCCGGGTGTTACTTTGGTGTAATGCTCGGGTCAGACCGAGTATCACAGATTTTCAGGTAGGTACGTTCTAGAGCTCAGGAGACGAGCTGGATGGCTATAGTGTATAAAATATTTCCGCTGTATTATTTTGCTGTGTATGTGAGACATGATAATTGTATATATTCAGTGACTGTATATATATGTGAAAACTCTGATGTATATTAAATGTAATCAACAGATATAGCATTCTTTTGAAAACTGTTTATTATTTATTATTATAATTTATCTGCTGCGAATGTGAGATGTTGGTGTTTCTGTTCTTCTTCTTCTTCTATCTCTTTCTTCTTTTTCATAACTATCTGGAATTTTTGGCTTCGAAAATTTCGGATCGTTACAGTTGGTATCAGAGCTGAAGGTTAAGCGAGAACCTTGGCTCTGGTGGGTGTACTCATTAAGGATAGGGTCAATAGTACCCTAGAATGAGTTGAGTGTATATATATGAGAGAGCGTACTTGTTATTTTCTTACATAAGGATTTTAAAATGATTTTATATAAGATTATATTTTGGTATATAGAGCGAATTGCCTCTTGAATTATTGGAATTAAATTAGGAAGTTATATAAACAACCGAACTGAAATTAAATAAAGATAAGTCTGAAATGGATTCAAACTTAAATTGAAATCTTGAATTGGAGAAGTATTTCAGAATAAGATGATAATGGATGGTTTTGGTATGATAATCTTGGTTATTATCATAAGCGATTGTTGTGTGTCTAATAAAAAGATGTGTATTACTGAGTAGGCAAAATGAAATATTCTAAAGAAGTAAACGTTTAAGTAAAGTATGACTTATAAAATTGAAAATACCTAAATTGTGAAAATTTAAATTGAGGTCCAGAATTTGAAATTCGTTTCAAAGTGCTGAAAGAAATAATAAATAGTATTATCTGAATAAAAGGAGATTTCTTGCAAACAATGGGTTGTTTGGAAATTTGATTTGAATTTAAAACCAAAGGTGGTTTAAAATTTTAAAATATGGCAGGGAGGGCCAAGAAATAAATATGTATATATGTATGGATATACATGGTATCAAAGATAATGTGAAAAAAACTCTAAGGTGTTGAGTTTTGATTTTCCCTGAAATGTGATATAAAACCCAGAGTGAAATAAGTTTTGAACTTATAAGAGGGAAAGAATTTTGAAATTTGAAGTGGAAATTCAAATTGAGTGAGGTAGATTGGATTAAGCAAATTGAAATTTAACTTGGGAGAAGTTAAATAAGTTTTGAATGAACAACTTGAATAGGAAATTTCAAGATGAAATTGGAATTTAACTTGGTGAGTTAAATGGTTAATTTAAATTGGGAGTTTGCGTGATCTCAAAACGGGTTTGAGATTTAGAAATTGAAAATGGATGGGTGTTTTTTTTAGAATAAGTTGGATGATATCATCCTGTTGTTGTTAAAAATCTTTAAATTGTGGATTGGATTTGTATAAATAAATAAGAAATGAAGTGTGGTAATTTATCCTTTTTTGAGACAAAAGAGAAATTTAACTTTAACTTGAAATTAAGGATATGGAATTATTTTGAACTAAGAATTTGAATAAATTGAATCTATAAATTATAATTGGTTAAGAACTGGCTTCAAACTAGAAGATAAAATTTAGTAATAAATAAAATTTTAAAATAAAATTTAGTAATAAATTAAATTTTAAAATAAAATTGTATTGAACTCTTATTTGAACCTTGAAATACATAAGTAAAGATAATTTAAAATGGAATATTGAGAATTGGACTCATAAATTTAATAATTTAAACGCTTTTAATAAAGTTTAATTTGGTTTAAAAGGGTTAAACCAACTTTAGAGAATTTAACTCGAATGTATATGATTTGAGATGGTTTAAAATTTGGGATTAAAATTGAATTAGTCCAAAATTAAATCTGACTTAAATTAAGTGGACTTGAGATTGAAGGTGTATAAGTCTTTCAAATGGAAAATTTGGGTTGAATTGAAATGGATGAAATTGAGTGGATATTAGCCCAAAGTGATTGAAATAACATGGGATTATAATTAAAGTGAATAGGTTTAAAATCAAATGGAATTTGATTTAATTTGGGAAGGAAATCAGGATTGATTTAACTTGAATTGGGAATAAATCAAGTCCAATAGAAATTGGAGTTATTGGAATTGGGTCAATTTAAATGGAATTAATTTTGGAAAGAGAAATCAAATTTGAATATTTGTTTTGAATAAACAAAGCTAGATATCTTTGTTATAAGAAATCTTATGAGAATTTTGGAAAAGGTTTTGGGAACCTTTGGATTTGAAAAGGCTTATGATTTTCGGGTAAAATCAATATTGGAATTTGGAAAGCCTATTTTGAGAATTATCGATTTTGGGATAATCGATTTTGTGTAAAGGAGCTTTGTATGAGATCATACTAGGTGTATGATTTGAATGATACAATATGTGTATATTATTAAGTGTTTTGATGATGGCTCTGGGGAAAAAGGCGCTCCCTTGAAATGGACTTCTCAGGAGTGCTACCGAGTGGTGCTGCCTTGAGCCCCAAGGGAGGTTCTAAAGTTGATCCTGTGAGGAGTCCGGACAAAACTAGTTCCTAAGGATTATGAGTTGAGTTTACCATAGCTAAGTCGTGTGTGCCGCGGAGAGTCTACAGTTACGTGGACTTTTGCTGCGACGACAACGTAACCCAGGATGTAACTGCGACCTATGGTAACATAGCGAAAGTCGTGTGTGCTGCTGAGAGCCAACAGTCTGCGTTTGAGTTTATCTCGGTAGACTACAACCTATGTAGGAGTGGAGCAGTTTCATTTCGATAGCGAAAATCAGAGGCCGCTGAGAGTCTACAGTTACATGGACTTTTGCTGCGATGGCAACGTAACCCTGGATGTAACTGTGATCTGTTGTGGGTTCCATGGCGTAATCGAGAGGCCGCGGAGAGCCTGCAGTTACATGGACTTTTGTTGTGACCGAAACGTAACCCTGGTATGTAACTGTGACCATGGATGGGGGTGATGATTTCCAGAGCATCCTCACTAAAGATATTTCCTCTATTTTCAAAAACGGTTCCAATAAAATTATTTTCCAAGAATTTTCACTGGATGTTGAAAACGTTTTTACCGAGTTCTTATAGATTTTCAGTCCTACGCCTGATCAACGTATGACTGAATTTCTATGAGAACAAGGATGGACTGGTTGAGACATCGAGTTATAAGAAATATTTTTATAAAAAGCTATTTTAATTGTATTATCTGAATTTAAAGGCATTTCTAAATTTAAAATAAAGGGGAATCCAAACTGGAATTATAAAATAAAATTGGACTCAGGAAAATTTAAATGATGCGATTCTTTGTAATAAAATCGAATCTTGATATAAAATTGGAAGTAAGCTAATTGGCTAAATAATTGTTGATCGAGTATGTTAATAAAATTTAACTTGGGTAAATAAAATGGATTGCAAGTTGATAATGGATTAAATAAGAAGGGATGGTATAAAAATAAAATTGAGTTGGATTGAAAAAGAGATGGTTTGAATTGCAAATAAAATTCAAGTGGTTTGAATAAATATTTAACGTAATTTGCAAGTAAATTTGATACAATGGAAGTGTTGTTGAATGAAGTTAAAGTGAATTATTATAGGAATGGTTAGAGTTGCACACAAAACCCAAGTGAATAGAAATAAATTGTGAATGGCTTTGTATAAATAAAATAAATGCGCAAATGAATTAAGGAAGTGAATTAAAAATATAAAATGGTAAAAGAAGTGGGTTAATTTAATTAAATAATAAATGGATGAAGTTTGATTTAATAAAAACTAAATCAAAAATGTGATTGGAATTGAACTCTTAGACTGGACTTAAGTTCGGTAGCATATTAATTTGGAGTATAATTGAGTTAAGTGGGTGCTTGGATAATTATTTTGATGGATTGTGATGGTGAATTAAAAATGAAATAGATGGGCTAACTGAATTAAATGGAATTTGATTTGATGATAATCAAATTGAATGGAACTGAACTTAAGTGATGTTGGAATAAATTAAAGTAAATTAACGTAAGTTTAAAATTTATGGAAGTCTGTCTTCGAATAAGGATAAAAGCACATTAAATAAAAGCATGAATTGAATTAAAGTTGGAATGGCTAATAGTACATAAGAAAGGAATGTGTTGAGCTAAATAAAATGGTTGATAATAAATTAAAATGAAATGGAATTAAATGAAATTGAGTCGAAATTAATTTAAATTGCTTATAAAACTTAAGTAATTGTTTATTCACATGGATATCATCAATTTGCGTAAAAATGAGCATCGTTTGTCTTAAACGAGTTTTAATTAAATTCTCTGAATTAGTGGAAGCAAATATAATTGATTTTTGAATCAATTGATATGAATGCGAGTTTGTTTTGCTTAAAAATAAATTTAGTTGATTTTAAGCATTTTAATGAATCTGGCTTCGTTCCTTTTCGAGGACGAAAAGATTCAAAGGGGGGAGGAATGCGATGACCCGGTATTTTGGCAACATTATTTTAATGAATAATTTAATCTAATTAAATAAAATACAAGCTTTTCAATTTATAAACTGATAAAATCTTTGGGCATTTATCAGTTATATATGTGTTGTGAAGAAAATTTTGGTTTGAAAATCTAAAATAAATTCTTTTGAAATATTTATACTAAAATTTGTTTTATTCAATAAAAATTAAAGACTCTATATTATTATCGTCTGGTAATATATATCTATGAATATAAATGTAGTCTTTAAAAACAATGTTTAAAAGAAACTATCCTATCAATATTAAACATAAGTATAAAATAATAGATGGTTATAAACATAAATATATAAACATAAGAAAACTATAATGTAAATCTAAGATATAAATAGAAATGTAAAATATATAAATACAAACATATGTTATAAATGAAAGGTTGAAAATTTAATTACAAATAGAAAATAAAACTAAGAAGTTATGTAAACCATAACTATAATAATCTTACATAAACATTAAAGGAAATAATAACAAATATGTTGTGTAAATCATGTAAGCAAAAGGAGACAAACTATTCATAATATATTCAAAATATCTTTGTACAAATTATAAATATCAGCCAATATTAATTATGTGCAAACTAATGGGAAGACATAGGCAATTAATGCTTTCATCTCAGCATAAAGACATGTTCAGCCGAATTGCAAGACTAAAACAAAAATCTTTGACTTAAAATAATAATAACTAGTATGTTGCTGTGTTTAAGCAAAGCAAAGTCATGTAAGACAAGAATGTGTGTATTTCATAGGTGTATGCTAGAAGATACAAAATCTAAGTACATATAAAAAAGAATAAAAAAAATCAAATAGAATAAATATGTAAACAAGATGGGAGACATTAACATTAGATTCTACCATCTCAGCACAACTTTGGTCATTCAAGTTGCACGAAAAATCATTTCAGCCTTTATACAAAAAATCTTATCTGATAGTAAAGCTTGTACTAGTTATGGCCTCCCCTATTCAAAGCTGTTTCTATATAAACATCATCTCATTTTAACTTGTTCGTTCAAAACTTAGAAGCAAACCTGAGAATAAAAACATACAAAACATCTTTACTTTACAAAATCAAACAGACAATAATAGTTTCAACAACTCCATCTGTTTAAGGCTTCAAAACTAACCAGAGATACAAGTTCCAGATTTAGGATTTAGGTCTGTTCTCTGTTTACATATACATGGAATTACTGATGATCAAATCCTGATTTCCTTTGATCAAAAACTTCTGCCAAGTGAGTAAAAAAAACTAAGAAAACTTAAATTAGTTAAATCTGGACTTCTTGTGATAAGCTTAAGTATGATTGTGTGATTAGATTTAATCTAGAAAATACTGTTGTTCTGTTATCTGTTAAACTGGGAAATGTATAATCATTCCAGTAATCAAAATTCCTTATCTCACTATTTAGTTGATGATTTTGGATGCTATAAACTAGGGGAGTGTTTAATTTTGGGTATAGCTTATGTTAAAAATAGTTTGGATGGAAACCATGTTGTGTAGTTCAGCAGAGTTCTAATTTACAGTGATCAAACAGGTTTTAGAGATAAATTGATATGTTTAAATTCTGAATTCGAGCATACAATCTGATTTTATATGTAAAAATACGAATTTTAAAAGTAAAATTATGATTTCTAATGTACTTTAGATTGAGAAATGGTGGAAGGACTTATTTACATTCAAAAATTAATTTCGGTCATCTTCGTCAATGAGAAAGGTTGCGGGTTGTTCTGAAAGAGGTGGGTGGTCCTAGATAAGAGTTCGACCATGGACAAATATTGATTTTTGTTCTGGATTTGTTATTCGAGTAAATTTTAGGGTTTAAGGGGGGAATTGTCTGGTTCTAAGTTCAATGGGCCATGGCGAGATGACAGTGAAGCGATGTATGATCGCTGGGGGGAAACTCGGTGGATAAGGACCGGAGGGGTTCTGACCGAAGTTTGATGATCAACGGTGGAGTAAAGTGGCGGGGCGAGACGAGTTTGGGAATTGATGTTTTCGTTCCAGGTTTATGTTTTGAGGAGTGCGATCGATTTTCTAATAAGGGTCCACTGTCGATGTTCCAGGTGTTGATCAGAAGCATGGGGCCGAGGGAGACTGGAGAGGTTGGTCGTCGGCGAAAATTGGTGGCCTTAGGCGTCATACATGTGCACATAGGTGTGCACGTTTTCTCTGTGTAGTGTGGTTAGTAAAAGAACGAAGGAAAGAAGGTAAGAAACAAGAAGGTAAAGAGGGAGAGAACGAAGTTGGATCGGGATCTTTGGGCCTTGGGCCGAGTCGTTCACGAATTTATTTGAAGGAGGTAGAGGAGTTTTGGGCTTGGGTTGTTTTTGTTTAACCAGTTTATTTTTATATAGCTTAGACATGTTTTTAAATTAATGAAATATGAATCAAGTTGTAAAAGAAAAAAAACTTGGCTGGGTTTTGAAAGTAATTTGGATAACAAGTTTTACGTTAACTATTCAACAAGTTTCTAGGTAAAATATTTCTCAAGTTTATTATAAGACAAACGATTTTGAAAATATGATTTGTTTGATTTCTAATAAAATTAATTGACTAATTATATTCTTAAGTGTTTTCAAATGAAATTTATTAGTAATTAAGCAGTTAATTAAGACAATGGTTATCTTTAGTTAAGGTCTTGATTAATTTAAAACCAAGGTGATTAATTAATGGGTAAATAAATTAATGTAGTAAATAAAGGTTAGTTAATTAATTGAGGGTTAATTAATTTATTAAAGTAATTATGGGGTAATTAATTAATGAAATTTAAGAGGAATTATTCAAGAGAAGTAATTAAGGATTAATTACTTAGTGTAATTAATTAAAGGGTTGATTAGTTAATTGAGGAAATTATTAAGGGTTAATAAATTAATTAGTATGGACAATTAAAGAATAATTAATCAAAGTAGAGATTTAAGGATAATTAATTTGTGTAATTAATTAAGAGTTAATTACTTATTGTAATTTAAGGTTAATTTATCAAGGGTGATTTATTAGAATGGATAATTAAAAAACAATTAATTGATTTGTAATTACTTAATGTTAAGCAAAGGTAATATAAGTGATTAAAGTTAGCAATCGATTTAATTCGAGATAATAAAATTGATTGGAAAGTGATCAAATTTTGCTTATGAATGGTTGGACGAGATTAAATGCCTTGAATTAGTTGATATCTGTAATATCAAAACGTTTTGTTATATGATATGATTAAGTGGAATGTCATAATGTAGTTATTTATTGATGATAAATTTCCGTGTATAAGTGACATATAGTATTTAAATTTAATCACTCGAATAACTTGGATTAAGATGACATTGGATTTGAAGAGACCGGGGTCGGGTATTAGTTAATACCCGTAACCCCTTCGATTCTCTATAGATTGATATGTGAAGTCAATAGGTTGGAATAAAATGATTTAAGTGAAATGGACATTTAATCTAAATTTTGGTACTTGGGAAATTGATGTGTGAAATAAGTGATGCCTATAATAAATTTGAATTTAAACATTGATACGAGTTACCCGGGTTATATGAGTTGCATACCTTTGTATTCCATGGGTTTACTCACACTGGTTTCCAGCCTGACCCGGGTGCTACTTTGGTGTAATGCTCGTGTCAGACCGAGTATTACAAATTTTCAGGTAGGTACGTTCTCGAGCTCAGGAGACGAGCTGGATGGCTATAGCGTATAAAATATTTCCGCTGTATTATATTGTTGTGTATGTGAGACATGATAATTGTATATATTCAGTGACTGTATATATATGTGAAAACTCTGGTGTATATTAAATGTAATCAACAGATATAGCATTCTTTTGTAAACTGTTTATTATTTATTATTATAATTTATCCGCTGTGAATGTGAGATGTTGGTGTTTCTGTTCTTCTTCTTCTTCTATCTCTTTCTTCTTTTTCATAACTATCTGGAATTTTTGGCTTTGAAAATTTCGGGTTGTTACATCGACGAAACTAGTTTCGTCGGATCCGTGATGTGATATTATTGTATGGTTTCAAATTTCGTGTCAATCAGATTTACCGTTTGTCCGGGGCGAGCCAAAATGCATAGAAATTCGTTTAATCGATTTAATTTAAAATCGATCGTTTATTGCCGTAACTTGCACAGATGATCGAATTAGCCTCCGAAACCTATTCCATTGTGTTCGGAACGCAGGTTAAACCCTAGAAACGTCGGTCACCGCGCGAGATTTGGAGTTCGGAAAGCCGAATGAATAGTAAATTGAAATAATTTCTATAAAAGCCCCATTCTCTTCACATTTGCAACAAAACCCTAGCCAACTAGGTCAGGCCGCCACTTCAAAATGTCTATGGCCGATAATTGTCTTTCTTTCCCCCTCGTTTTCTTCAAATCCACGCACTATTTACAGAAACTTTCAACTAAGAAAATGTCAAGCACACTAGGATCTATAACTTCAATGGCTGAGATCCTAAATGGAGTTACGGATTGGCGGCAAAATAGGTTTGAAGGCCGGCCGTTCGTCATCGAATTCGTGCTCAAGGGGAGGCCGAGCTCCAAGGTACTTCAGCCGAGTATCGAGCGGAGCGAGAGCTTCGATTTAAGGGTGGTATGATGGGGTTTTGGTCAACGTGGAGGGAGCGGCCTTAACCCTAGCTTCGTGAGATGGGTTTGTGTGCGTGTGTATTATCCTAGAGAAGAGGACGCACGTGAGGGAGAAGGGGGGTGCGGCTGGATTACATCAGGGAAGAAATGGATGGTCAGGATTGAGTAGGCTAAAATTAATAAAAGAAATTGTAATTTATTTATATTATAATTCGTTCAAACTTTAAACTGCTATAACTTTTTGCTACGAGGTCAAAAATGCACGAAACTTTTTGCGTTGGAATCGTATCGACGAGCACTACGTTGTGGAGCTGGTTTGGAGTCGTTTGGAGCTAGCGAAAATTTTGGGTAAAATTAAACGTCCTTCGAAATAAAACGCTACAAATTGCTATCGGAAATTCAAGGTGAGAACTTCTCACTCGATCGAATTGTTTCGATTTTAATTTTAAAAAGTTAGATTTAAAATTTGCTTGAATGTATGTTCAAATGATGATTGTTATCTATTGATTGTTAAAATAGACATTATGCGCCGTTAGTAAGCGGAGGTTATTTATTAAAAACATATACCGTGAATATTTCACAGTACAGTGAAATTGGTATTATTTATGTACTTGGAGTTGATTTCCCGCATTGTATAGCGGATGAGACCCTATTGCGCCGCATAATAGCGGATAATATTTTATAAATCCCATATACCGCGATATTTTGTCTTGAAACGGAATGTGTATTGTGCTAATGTCTGTGGATGTAGGGAAACAGGTTGGAGGGATCCAACTGGATTCCTCACCAATATTTATTTGATAATAGATATTGTGATATTTGTTGATTATCATATCGATATATGATGTTTGGATGTCGTGATAGACTATTTGGTGCCGTTGCATCATCAGATCCATTTTTGAAGTTTTAAAGTAACGATTTTGATTTTTAAAATGATTTTTAAAGTGATTTTTTAAAGTATACGTTTTTATTAAATTTTTGAATTGATTCATTTTAAACAAATAAAAATTATAATTTTTATGTTATAAAATTATGATGTTGGGGAAATATAACCGAAATGACTTTTGAAATAAGTAGTTTTCATAAAATAGTTTAAATTGGGATTTTTGAATTATTATAAACAGTTTATATAAAAGAGTTATAACATTGATATTTATAAAGTAAACATATTGAAGTTATAAAATGAGTTTATTAAGTGTTAAAATGAAGTATAAAAGGATTTCATAAGTGAATGAAATTTATATATTTATAAATTGTGAAGTTACAAATGAATAGATTTTGTAAAACAAATGATTTATAAGTAACTAACTTATAAATCAGACTTTGGCATTTAAATGGGATATAAATTGAAATTGTTAATAAAGGAGATTTTATAAGTTGAAGTTGTTATAAAATATAAATGAATGTTATAAGTAATAAGATTTATAATGTGTGAAGTTTTAAAAGAACGATTTAGTAAATAAATGAATAATAAGTACTTAACTTATAATATGGACTTTTGGTATATAATTGAGTTATATAAATTGAATTGATTTAAAAAAAGGATTTTATAATTGAATTTTTATAAATAGAAATGGAATTTATAAACGTCGTTTTTATAAATCCGAAATCATTTAAATTTGATGAATTAAACATAGAAGTTTATTTAAGGAGATATATTCGTGATTTTGGACAGCGAATTATCCTTAAAGTTAAATGTTGTAATAATAAGAGTTTGGTTGGGAAGTTTATCCACGATTTTGGACGGTGGATAATCTTTTAAATAAATGTGTAGAAACATTGAATTGGGTAAATAAAGTATATTCACGATTTTTGGACCGTGAATATATTATGAAATATAATGGATATGTTTTGGGGAAGTGATATTTTAAATGGAATTAAAATGATATAAGAATGTTTTAAAATGTATTAAGTATCGAAACCATAGATTTCAACATTCATTGTTGAAATAGATGTTTTCGAGGAATAGAAGGAAATGGTAGACTATAACACTATTGTTATAGTAAATGGTTTCCGAAAGGAAATGTTTTAGATAGTATTGGGATTTATATATCTATCTTAATTTCGAATCACTATACTAGTGATTTTGGGTTGTCGTAACGATGTTTTACGCAACATTCGTTTTGACCCAAATGAATGTGATTAATTAGCACCTACACGTTACAATACATTGTTGACTTATAATTTATCATTATAATAAGGAGTACATGTCGGGTGCAGCATGATAGGGGGTTCTTGCTTCTGGGTTTGGTAGCGAACGGTTGACTCTTACTCCTACATGTCCTACGGGGTTTGTGCAGTCGAGAGGTTAGCCGTAAAGGCAGAAAATAGGTACCGATGTTTGCTATGGTGGGCGTTAACCCACTAGCACGGTCCCATTACAGTTGGTATCGGAGCTTTGGGTTTAGGCAAAACCTAGCATATAGAGTAAATTTAATTACAGAATCGCCTTCCTTCGAGCTTGAATTTCTTGCTCTTTGACTCGGTTTCCTTTGAATTTTGAAATGTTCCACTCGGTTCCAAAATCCATTCTTGTCTCTCCCTGTTTGTGTTTTCTTAATTCTGGAGAATCCCATAGCTCCATCATATGATATATAAAGGGGTGAAACTCCTTTACAACAGGATTGATTCACTGAAGATTTATGTATCCTCGGTTTAAATGGTGCTACCTCTTGGTATGCGCGAATTCTATCTATTGTTATCGGATGTCGATTTGCCCCAGAATTCTGCATTGATTTTATTCTTGAAATCTCAGTTGACCCGTTTAAGGTCACCCGTGATTTACATTAGTCTATCCACCTTTTCTCTTTTGCTATTTAATCATCTTACCTTTGTTACGAGCCTATCTTTTATTTAGAATACTTTTGATTAGGGTCCCTCTAATTTGAATCTTTATCCTTGATTTGCAACCCATTCTTGAAGCATCGAGTGAGGGAGTGTATTTGTATTAATATAAAAATGTTTTATATATCGTGTTGTTTGAGTTGTTTAGTTGATTTGCGGTTTCAATCGATTCGTCTTCGATAGGAATTTCAAAACACTTGAACATAGCAAACTGGCACAATATTATTTTCAAAGTGGTAAATGAAATATATTTTGCATGATTATATTATACATATAAGTATAAATTTTTTGGAAATTTAATAGTTAAGTGAACTAGTTGTCTGAAATGATAATATTTAAAATTTTCAGTTATTGTTTTGTAAACCATTGACTTTTGCAACATAATAAATAAATGAAATTATAGACATGGTTTATAAATTGATTTAAAAAATGAAATTAATTTAAATTTAGAATTTGAGAATTTAATTTTCGATGATTTTAAACTTTGGTTTTAAAATTTTAAATGTATATTATTTAAAAGTATTTTCGAATAAAAATCGTTTCCAAAGAATTTTAAGAGGAATTAAATCATTGCACTTCTCTTTTGTCACTGGGAAATAACTTCGGTGATGACGACCATATCATCAACATTCATTTTCGAGTTTCAGAGTGGAAAGACCACTTAGTAGCTTTACTACACTTTTATTTTGGAAAATGAATTTAGTTTGAATTTCTTCAGTATGACTTGATTTATAATATATATAGGTATATAATTATATATTTGATTTGATATATAATGTATATGGATACATTTATCCCTAAATGGTTTAAAGTGAAATTGAAAATTTAACTCTTAAATTTTATGTTGAAAGATGATTTTAATTATAAATGGAGCCAAAATTTTGAATAAATATTTAAAAACTTGAAATAATTAAATTGGGAAAATCTACTTGTATAATACTCAGTTGCATTCCAACATATATAACTTACCAAAAATTTTCAGAAGTTAACTACGTAATTGAATAATATACAATATAGAATGATGTTAAAGGAATTTATAAATAAATTTGAGTGGTTATAATAAGTGACAATCTACTTAATTTATGTGATAAGATATATTAAGTGGAATAAATTTAATAATAATTTTGAATAAAGAAGAATTAAATTTGTTGAATAAAATATGAGTATAATAAATGACTATACAAATTTATGATTATAGAAATTGTTAATTGAGGATAATTAGATAATAAGATAATGAATTTAGAAATAGTTAAAAATTGAATTGTAAGTGAAATTAACTTAAGTGAAATCAAATGAATTAAAATCAACTGCTGAATATTAATTAATTTAAATTCAAATTTATATGGCTTGTAATTGATTTAACGTGTATTTCAATCTATTTTTCTTTCCAGTTGATTCTATTCTCCTACTTCCTTCCTTTTCGAGGATGAAAAGTTTTGAGTGGTGGAAAGTGTAATGACCCGTAAACTTTTGACAGTTTTAATAACGTAACTAACTGGAATTTTGTGATATTTTAAATAATAAAATTCTGAAATATAAATTTGATATTTGGAGTACGTCTAAGTAAACATAGCAAATGGTAAATTTTCATCTGATAATATGGAAGTTTATTTTCTTATATAATTTTATTTAAATTTAAATCAGTTAATATTAGATGATAATAAAATGTTTTTCAAACCTGAATATTTTTATATAATAAATTTGTAAATCATCTTCTAAGTGACACGTCATCTTCCGTTTCATTAAATTTGTACTGCTATTGCTCCGTTTATCTTACTTCTGCCATTTTAGCAGCATTTTAGGTACCGAATATCGACTTTTGATAGGAGGGTCGTATTGCCGATATCTGTGTACCATTTTGATCATCTTGTTGTGCTAATTTTTACAGTATACTCATTTGAATATTTCGAAGTCCGGTACGCGGAAAATCCGTGGAAACGGATGACCATATTGGTACCCATTTTGGAGCTTTTATTTTTCTGTGACCATTCAAATTTTCCAACGGTTAAAAATAAAACAGCCAATTGCATTTAATATTTCCTTAATTTACGTCCCTAACTTTTAACATTCCTACTATTTGCTTTTATTCGCCGGTACAATTCAATTCACTCTCTTTGTAATGACCCGGATTTTTCAACGTTCGGTTTAGAATATTTAAAATGGTTTTAAATATTGAATTTGAATTTATAGATTGATTTCGAGTATGAAACTAGGTTTTATATATAAAATAAATACAGAAATTAAATATAATGATTTATTGAATAATTGAATTATTAATGTTATAAGTGAATACTGGTTAAAATAGTGAATCTGAAGTTTTAAGCCTGACAAAAATAATTTAAAGGCTTATAAAATTTGTATTAATAATACCGAAGACAATGAAACTTTAAATTTTGGATTGGGAAGTGATCTGTTCAGTTTTAAAAATTTATCGTTTAAATTGGCATTTAAAAATAGCCTTTTGAGGCACAGTCTTGGAATTCGATGAAACTAGTTCCTTTAGATTCATAATATTGTATTATTATAGGATGTCAAATTTTGTCGCTTTCGGAGTTATCGTTTGGTCGCACGAGGTATAAACTCGCTGAAATTTATATCGAAAATTTAATATAAATTAGGTCCAAAAAGCTATCTTCTCTATACAATTGAATTAGGACTTGAAACCTTTTCCATTTCGTTCGGAATAAGGGTATAACATTATAAACGCATAGGGGCATGCGCAATTGGTGTTTGAGATTTTAAGTTGTGAAATCGAGACGTTTGGGATTTAAATAAAAATAAAAATAAAAATTTTCTATTCAAATTTTTTTTCATGCCGTAATTTCATTCCGCCAATGCCTTTTGCTTTCACCTCAGAATTACTATAGCTTATTAATTCGAGCATGTTAGCAAATTTTCATGTTCCTCGCTCTCCCTCTTTAAAAAACGAATTAGTTTCAAAACGAAATCATAGAACGAACTCTAGAAAAAAGAAGAAGGAAAGAAATCAATGGCTGCCCTCTCCTTGATTTTAGTCGTGTATTCCTCTTTATACCATGAACTTCAAGCTCACGAATCCCTTCAACTAAAATCTCAACCGTGGAAGAGAGGGTTTACGATGTGAGTTAGGTGAGCACATGCTCGTGAGAGAGCCTGAGTTGGTGGGCGAGGCGGCACTGCTTTCGAGCATTTGGATGGGCATCACGATGTGGGCCGATGGTAGTTCAAGTCATCAAGGAGAGGCGACTCTCACATGCGTAAGGAAGGCGGCGTGTTTGACTTTGGGTGCACGATGATTTCTGGTGGCAGAGACGGAGGCACGCGATGGCGAGGCTGTAACGCACAGGATTTTTCGACGCTCGAAAACCGACATCAATACGTCCACTGTATCAACTGCCGAGTAATTGAAGGCCGGAAAACCAAACCGTTAGGGTTAAAGAAGAAGAAAGAGGTAGAAGAAGAAGAAATAAAGAAGAAGCAACAGAAACAATATCAGAATCTCACAATCGCAGCGGAACAACATATAATAGATAAATGAATAATCTTTAAAACAAAAAACTATATCAGTTATTACATTACATCACATCACATTACATTACATTATCAGAGTTTATAACAACAAATAGCGGAAAAGAAATACTATATACTAGTAGATACGTCATGCCATCCAGCTTGCCTCCAGATCTCTCCAACAACTCCTGAATTCCAGAATATCCTGATAACCCGACTCTAAAGTGCCCGTGTGGAAATTGGTGGACACCTAGAGTTTAGGAAGGAAACAATAAACTCCAGGTCAGTCATGTGACTGGTGTGAGAACTTAAAACAGTTATGCTTTTAAAGAAACTAGATTTACAAAAGAATTTCGATATGCTTTTAGAAATGAAACTACCATAAGACCTCCCGCCACACACATAATGCAAACGCAGACTTGGAGGAGATTTCTTCTTATGATAGTCAAACATGCTTACTACGCATAATCAATTGATTTTTTTTATTATTATTAGTGCATAGTGTAGAAAACATTTCGAAAGTGGAATATTAATCTTAGCCAGCATAAGTACCATTATAGTATGCCTACTATAGCTACCATATTAAATGGCAGGTTCTACAACTAAAACCGTACAAGGCTCGTATTGTTTTGTTTGGATTTCAAACAAATGGTCGGGCAAAGGAACTTCCCAAGTAAAATAGAACGCCTCTGGAGAAACGTTCCCGGATCCTAACCGGATCTCTGCTACACAAGGCCGGATTACCTTTAAGCTAGGTAACAACTGACACGAGTATGCCATCCCCCGGTCCCTTGGGACCTTTATCCGAGGTACCTCTCATCCAACAACCACAAAGTAATAAATTTGCAGCAACCACAAAGTAAGTATCTGGGCTCCATACCATGACACCACTCATAATCCAGATAGGGAATGACATACCCTCAGAGGGCGCTATCCTCAAATAACCTTGCTGCCACGATTCCTGTTTCGACCATAACCTGGTTGTGAGGTTCGTCGAAGACTCGTCCACAAAGCTACGTTTTTTCACAAAAGACATGCTTTGATCAACAAATGATCAGCAGCACTCAGCATGCCACATTACCAAATTGGGAGTATATCACTGATAACCATCAACTACATAACCTCTGAGCTCGTACGTCTCAGAGAAGGGTGTTAAGCTAAGGGAATAAATTCTCCGCCACCAACAGAAATGTATTTGAAAGAAATCTGCTTTATATCTCAATTTGTAATGTCAGACATAACAATCCATACAAGTCTGTTCTGGGTTCGAACAGAACTGAAGGCACTTCCAAAGAAGTCCTTGCAAATCCGGGTATTCACAATCCCGATCGGACTTCACATCACTTAAGGAATCCGAATCTCTATACCATAGCTACTCGGTGCAGAGACAATCGATAGGTCATCCTATCGTTCTCGCAAATACACGGTCTTCACCACCAGTTTGCAATGCTATCGATATACGTCGTGCCACTATTCGGAATGAGATTTATGACACAAAGGTCCTCTCCTGGCTAAACCGAATAATGAGCGCTATACTAAAAATAAGTGTAGCATTCAAATTCAAGCAAATCACAACAAATACCTATTTAAAGGTAAATATTGATAGTCGGTTATTTAACTATCAATAGATATGCACAACATTACCATATTCCAAATAATTTCCCAAATTATTTATTTTCCAAAAATATCTTTACATGATATATATATGTCTCCACACTTTAACCGTTTGAAAACAAATCTCAAATCACTTTTCAATTTACCTTTAAAAGATATAATCTCTAAACATTTCACTTCATGTCAGAAAAACATTTCCATGCTTATTTAATAATAAGTAATTCACAAATCAAATTATTTCCAACATTGGAAAATATTCCATATACTTAAATCAAAATCAAGTATATACTTCATTCTTTAAGGAAAACGTTCTCTTAACACATTTATTTTGGTCAAAACGAATGTTGCGTAAAACATCGCTACGACAACCCAAAATCACTAGTATAGGGATTCGAAATTAAGATAGATATATAAATCCCAATACTATATAAAACATTTCCTTTTGGAAACCATTTACTATAACAACAGTGTTATGGTCCATCTTTTCCTTATTTCTCGAAAACGTCTATTTCAACAATAAATGTTGAAATCTATGGTTTCGATACTTAATACATTTTAAAACATCTTTAAATCGTTTTAAATTCGATTTAAAATATCACTTCCCAAAACATTCCTTTAATATATAATTCACTGTCCAAAACCGTGAATATACATCGTTTACCAAATTCAATATTTTCTACACATTTTATTTCAAGAATTATCCACTGTCCAAAATCGTGAATAAAATTCCCAACCAAACTCTTCATTACTACACATATCATATAATTGATAATTTGCTATCCAAAATCGCGAATATATTCCCTTTAATAAATTTCTATATTTAATCTATCAAATTCAGTTGATTTCGGATTTATAAAACAATGTTTATAAATTCCATTTCTATCTGTAAAAACTTCGATTTATAAATCTCCTTTATTCACCAATCAAATTTATAACTCAATTTTATACCCAAAATCTAATTCATAAGTTAATTACTTATAATCTTTTATTTTACAAAAATCAATTCATTTTATAACTTCACAATTTATAAATCTATATATTTCATTCACTTATGAAATTCATTTATACTTCTTTTTAAAACTTATAAAAACTCGTTTTATAATTCCAATATTTTTAATTTATAAAATATCAATTTCATAAATCTTTATATAAATCGTTTAATTTAAATAAACCAATCCTTTTAATAATTTACAAATCATTATTAAAGCTTATGTATAACTCCAAAATCATACTTAAGTATTATTTTCTAAAAATATAACTTTTATAATAATAAAAATTATAACGTTTATTTATTTTAACAATTCAAAATTTAATAAAACGTATACTCTCAAAAATCACTTTAAAATCCTTTTAAATTCAAAATCGTTACTTTACTATTTTTAAAACTCCAAAATAGGCCAATCCTGCAACAGCAACAATATATCAATCACGACAATCAAACATCATATGTCATCATATGATAATCAACAAATATCACAATATCTGTAATCAAATAAATACTGGTTAGGAATCTAGTGGGATCCCTCCAACCTGTTTCCCTGCATCCACAAACATTAGCACAATACCAATTCCATTCCAATATGGAATATCGCGATATATGGGATTTATAAAATATTATCCGCTATTATACGGCACAATAGGGTCTCATCCTCTATATAATGCGGGAAATCAACTCCAAGTACATAAATAATACCAATTCCACTGTACGGTGAAATATTCGCAGTATATGTTTTTAATAAATAACCTTCGCTTAATAGACGGCGTATAGGGTCTATTTTAACATTGAATAGATAATAATTTATCATCCAATCAAACAATCAACAATTTTAAATCTAACTATTTTAAAATTTAAATCGAAACCGATTCGATTTGGTGAGAAGTTCTCACCTTGATTTCAATTCAGTTTCAGCGTTTATTTCAAATAAAATTAAACGTGCATTTAATTTGATTTGAAATAAACGCTAGCATCAATCGACTCCAATCCAGTTCCATTACGTAGTGCTCGACAAAACGAAGCCAACGCAATTCGTTTCGTCCAAAACGGACCTCGTATGAAAGAGTGACACTATTTTAAAGCTTGTACAATTTTAATATAACTAATTTCACACATTTATTTATTTTTAAACCTTATTTCCAAATTTGGGCCGTTTGTTTCTTTTGCTATATCAGGCCGCGTTTTGCTATCTTCTTCTTCCAGGTGATTTGCGTTCAATCGAACCCACCTACACGTCATTTTCCCTAATTTTTGGAGCCCTCTCCGATCATCTACGCGATGATCAACAACCTCCATTACGTGCGCCATGCCATTCCTCACTCACGGCCATAGACCGACCCCCCAAAGACATTCCACGATCGAGATATCCCCTTCGAACTCCTGCGCAAACGCGGGCAAGTTGTGGCCTCTACACAACGCCGATTTAAATCTCCACCGTTGAACTCGTAGTGCTCGATGAGCTCTCCAACTTTCGTGTAGAAGCCGTAGCGTGAAAATGAAGGGATTGAGAGGAATCGAAGGGGAAAGAGAATAAATTTTTGGCCATTGAATAATTAGGGCCAGCTGAAGAAAGAAGGAGGGTTTGGTTTGCAAAAGTGAAAATAGAGGGCCTTATATAGAAAATTCTCAAAACACAATTCACCTGAAATTTTCCAAACTCCAAACAAAGCGTGTCGGCTGGCGTTTCTAGGGTTTACCCCACGTTCCGAACACAATGGAACATGTTTCGGAGGCTAATTCGATCATATGTGCTAGTTATGGAAATAAACGATCAAATTTAAATTAAACCGATTAAACTAATTCCTATGCGTTTTGGCTTGCCCCAGACAAACCGTAAATCCGATTGACATGAAATTTGAAATCTTACAATAATTTAACATTACGGATCCGATGAAACTAGTTTCGTCGAAATCCGAAACTGTCTGAAAAATGACCATTTTCACTAGTCGATTAAATATTAAAATATTCAATTTTTCACAAATTTACATTTAATTCGATTCTAAAAGTTCTACAACATCATTCTAACTCCAATATGATATAATAAAATTTTACAAATCATTTTTAATCATATTTAACCCAATTTTCAATTATTTACGTAATTTCAAATATTAAATTATTAATTTAATTATCCAATTAAATCTAGATATTCAAAATAAAATTTATTCGACTTACAATCTTACTTATTAATATTTTAGAATCAATTAAATATATGAATTTTAATTAACAAAAATTCTGGGTCGTTACAAACTTCCCCCATTAAAAGAATTTCGTCCTCGAAATTACCAAGTAAGAAAAAGTTACAGAATCCATTTGCTTTTCAAAAATCCATAGTTAAACTTCTTACAATAACTTTACTAAGTTTTCAAATCATACTTAGTTATCTATTCAAACCAAACTATATCGTTTAACTTTTAACTTCAAATCAAAGTTATAGTTTTCACAAAATCTTCCCAATTTTCTCAAAAATATTCTAACGCCTTAAATTTTCAGAAAAATTCGCCATAGTCTCCTTTGCGCGGCTCGATCCGAAAAAAAATGGCAGTATATATATATATATCACAAATATACATCTCATCAAGTGATGAGGCATCCCGCAGGGAAAAAAGTGTAAAAGTACGATATTTAATCCGAAATATGTACCTTATATATTATTAGCGAGCATATACGGCTAATATAGCGCAAAAGCGAGCTCCAAATGCGAAGCAAACGCAATCCGTACCTACTATACACTCAACAAACCAATGAGAAACATGTATATAGACAATAATATCGATATACAACATATACCAACAATTATATGTGCCAATATAGCAAATGCAACCAAAAGCAATAATTTCAACCATCAACCAACTATCATCCAACTAACATGTCAAATCAATATACATGCTCTTCTCATTAATATTTAATGACTTGGTTTTCCATTTAAATCACATTTGATTCATGAACATTGGATGTTTTTACTAACATTCATTTATTCATATTCAATTAGTCTATAATCATTAATTTATATTCAAGTTGGTTCACTTCCAAATCAAATTCAATTCTATTTAAGATTCACTCAATTTCCAATTTGATTTCAATTACTTTAGCTTTCAATTTCATTAATTCAATTTCATTAATTCAATTTCATTAACATTTAATGAATTTTATACAATCAACTAACAATCAATCTAACAACCAATGTATAACCAACATAACCAAATTTGTTTACTTTTCTTTACATTCAATTTGGTTCAACACTTTTAATTCCAATTGGTTTGATATTCTATTGATTTTCATTCAATTTATTCAATTAGCTTTAAATGAATCAACACTTATATTCATTATTCCATACCACTTTATTTACATTCGATTGATCAACATCCAATCCGTTTATTAATTCAATTGCTAATTCCTTTTAACAATATAAAGTTGAATTTCATTTATATAACTCAAGTTCATATCCATTTAATTCACTTTATTATTTTACTTCGATACCAAAATCAACTTCATTCAACATCACTCAAGTTATATTCCATTAAATATCATTTGTTTAACTTAACTTAAATTTCACTTGTCAATCCAATTCAGATTCCAAGTATGAAAATAAATTTTATTTAACTTTTACCAAAGTCAAATTTCGTCACTTACTCAAATCCAGATTTTTGTTTAACCATTTTTAACAATCTGTTTTTCTTACATTTCCACATTTAATAAGTTATGCAACCTATATTCAACAACTACCACTTGGATTTTATTGATTCACTTATACTTACTTTAATTTAACTCCATTGTTTAAGTTAAATCTATTCTATCAAAATTCAAATTGTATAAGTTATCAACTCTTTTATCATTCCCATAAATATTTTAAATAGGATCCCAGAGTCTTTTCAATCTTTCAAAACCATTTTTGAAATCAATTCAAATCATCTTTTGAATTTCCAAAACCAAATCCAAATTTTCCAAACAACTTTGATTAAAATAATCTGGCAGTAATTCCTCTTTTGGAAACCCGAAAATGAACACCAATGATGTCGCGATCATCATCAGAATTATTTTCCAGTGACCGAAAAGAGTTTAGAGGTTTCATCTCTCCAAAACAATTTTCCAAAATATCAAATCCTTTCAAAACATTTCTCAAGAATTTTGTTTCAGATTATAAATCACATTTATAACTCCTTTTCTTATATAATTTCACTTCTCATATATAAGATTATTTTACAATTGTAAATCACATTAATTATAATACCATATTCATACAATTGTTTTTATTTAGATTATTCAAACATCCCTTTTTATTAACTTATATATATTCTTACATTTTCAACAATCAAACAATCAATTTATATACTTTAATAATTCTGAAAAATTATTTACTTTTATATATAAAATATAATCAAGGTAAAATTATTTCATTT
Organism: Allium cepa; assembly: GCA_030765085.1. Classification (NCBI taxonomy): domain Eukaryota; kingdom Viridiplantae; phylum Streptophyta; class Magnoliopsida; order Asparagales; family Amaryllidaceae; genus Allium; species Allium cepa. Next base: position 215,053,786 of record CM060934.1, read on the forward strand.
ACCCAATTTAAAATGATACTATGTCGATTTATCTCGTTTAAGAGTTTAGAAACCCCTATCGATTACGGTTGTACACCCCGCACCGACCAGATTTCATAAACAGCTCAACGGATAAGCAAACACAATATAAAACAATTTCATATTCACTAACAAATATGCGCTCGTATCTATTATTACGCTCACACTCATTCTAGAGTACTATTGACTCTATCTCTAATGAGTAACACCTAACAGAGCCATGGTTGTCGCTTAACCATATGCTCTGATACCACTTCTAACGCTCAGGATTTTTCGACGCTCGAAAACTATAACAACCCGCATATTTATCGATTTTATATTTAAATATTTTAGTTAAATATTTTATCGTTAGTCGGATTTTAGTCCGAAAACCTACTTTTAGCCAGCAGTCGAATTGGGACTCGAGACTACCCCCATTGAGTTCAAAATAACGTTTGCGACCTTTTTGAGTATAAACTTCGATATGTTTGGAGCTAGTAAAAAATTTGACCATTTTCACTTTGGGTTTGGGTTTGGGTTCAGCCCAATGCTTTAACTTAATACCCAAACTGAAACCCCCCTCTTCATTCACTCCCTTTTCCTCTACTTTTCAGTTCCAAAGAGATTAATGGTGAGTGGAAGAGGAAATTAAAACTCCAAGCCCTAGTCTTCATTAGCAAATTCAACTTCTAGCTCCAAATTCAGGAGAACCCATTGGTAAGCCTTCTCTTCTTCTTCTCTAACTCCTTCTCTCTTGAATTTCAGAAATTCCTAAACCTAACTTTAGGAATATTCTTCTTTTAAGCCTTCCAAGCTTGTTGAGTTGGAATAGAAGAGTAATTGCACTTGCCATTTCTACAAAGCTTCTTCTTCTTCATTTGTTTGGGTTCAAAGGTGAGATTTTTAATCTCACATCTAGGTCTATGATTATCTTTGATTGTTAGGTATGAATTCCTAACACTCATTCATGTGTATTTGATTTTGATTTGGATTAGTTTTGTGAATATTCCAAACTTTAGTGTTTTGAGTTCAAATCTTCAAAAAATCATAGCTTTGTTGTTTGGACTTGATTTTGTGATGCATCGAAGAGCTTATAGGGCCGGGTAGCCGTTGGGCATAATTCCCTAGCGTCCGTGCTCGTTCGGTTGCGAATTGGTGGAGGTTGCACATCAATTCAATGGGCATCAAACTGCAGAACATCAGGTTCGGCCGACCGAAACCCTGGGCCGGTCGACCGACCTGCTGCTAAAGTGCAATTGCATTTCTCTGTCTCTGGTTCGGTCGGCCTGTTGCAGGGCTCGGTCGACCGACCTGCTTCTCGAGAAAATTTTTAAAACAGGGTCCGGTCGACCGACCTCTATAGCCGGCCGACCGACCTATTGCAATTTTGCCTATTTCGCCTAGTTGTTTGAATTTCCAACTTTAATCGATTCGTGTGGTTTCATATTTGTTGTTATCATTTATTATGACTTTGATGACACCTTTTTAGGGATTTTTGAATATCCATTTCGATGGATCCTTTATCGATTTCTTTGGATTTTATTCACGTCTTCGTATGTGAATTTTAGTGATTGATTGTTTCTACAATCATGTTTGTGATTTGTCACTTTAAAAATATAAAGGTTTCTATACTAATAGTAAATATCAAAACTCTTTCTTCAAATGATTTCAACACTATTTTATTACAAAGCTCGTTTCTTAAACCGTTTTCCAGTCTATTAGTATATACAAAACTTTACCTCACTCGTATGAGAAATCTAATTAAACGGCTTCGTAAAACAAGTGGTATGAAACGCTTGCGTTTACTTCGTCGGTTAATTCTTGGACTTGTTCGATTGAATCTCTTGTGACAATTTTCTAGTGGAAATTTACGATTTGTTCGTAAATATTTAAGTTAAGCTAGTGGTTATGGGACATGATGCTAAACTCATATATTTACTAGCTTAGTGTAATTGACACTTCTTGATGGTCATTGACGACTATTTTGGTGATTTAGACTAGCAATGTGCGATGTCTCTTTGTCTGCGAGGGAGACTAAACCCCGTTTTGTGGAGTTTCGACTCAAATTGGTGGGGTAGCAACCCATAGTCTTCGGACCGTTTGTAGAGCTTCGGCTCAATTTGTGATGGTTAGCAACCATGGAATTAGCGTTCCGTTTGTGATACACGTGTTGGTGAGTTTTATACTCCCGTTTGTGATAGGCCTTCCCCCTTTTTGTGATTTCTGGATTTCTATTGATGATTTCTAGAATTTGTGTTTCACCAATTTTCGTGATTTTCATTGATAAGTTCTATCAATATTTGTGCATTGGTGAATTTGTGTGTCATTGACTTTTGTGATTAGCATTGATATAATTGTCAATATTTATGGTTTTTGTGAAGGATATATAGAGTATGACATTCCTTTTTATCTTTGAGAAGATTCTTATGATATTGATTAATCTCTTATTGATTATCATATACATGCTTGTTATAGTATGTCATTATGGTTATTATATGTGCATGTCATATCTTTTATTCTTTATCATGTCATCTGATATTTATAGTTAGACTGATCCGTTTATTATTTTCTTATTAAATAATACTCGGGTCAGACCGAGATGTTACAGGTGCTTCTGCTTGACTTTACATCCGGGAATACCTCCTTGACTTTTGGTTAACTACTTAGATTAGTAGTTTTTGGTTGTATACAATTGAGATATAGACTCCATGATGTATACTTATTCTTTTGTGTAGTTCTTGTAACTATTCTTTTGTGATATTGTGGATCTTTTTAGACCGCTACTCTGATATACACTCCTATGTGGAATATTCATATCTATTTCCGCCTTTGTGATATGAATTGTCTGTGACTGATTTATGTTATGTTTATTTCTATATTTGTTTCTGAAGATATTATAGCCACTGTGTAGTAGCTATGAGTTTGTGTCGGTACGTTGGATTTCCTCTTGATAAAGAAATGTATGTTATACTATCTGACATATCGATGCTCGCACAAAGCAATTACACAGATGGTCGCTCCTCAACAGCCTTATTCTCCGTGCTAGTTGACAGCATTACACTGTAACGTTCTTGGCTAGTGTGGGTATAGAGGTGGGGCGTCACAGTTTGGAATCAGAGCCAAACTTCGGAACAATGTAGTATAACTTAACAAGGATCATCGTCCTAAGCCCATCTTAGGAGTCGTGCATTAGGATTTAATTCGTGTCTTCGTACCGTTCTATCCTATTTGCTTTTGTGATTCCTTGTTTTATCAATCATCATTGTTTGATATTCATTTTGTGAATAACCTTTTTCTTCTTCTTTCTTTCTTTCCAAAGGAAGAGAAATGGTTAGACCAGGCCGTCCCAGCGCCGGTCAATCTAGTGCTACTCCCCAAGATGGAGTTTTTATGTCTTCCCAACAGCTTCTCGATTTGGTAAAGAATGCTCAGGCAGCTGGTCCTAATCCTGAACCAACTCACCCTAAATCTAGATTTGCACGCCTGTGCAACGACTACACTAATTTGGGTGAGAAGCCGTTCAAAGGTTCCGAAACTATTATTGAAGTCCAGGCTTGGCTTAGAACCTGCAGTCACATCTTTTCGTGCATGAATCTTATTGATCTTCACCGAGTTCAGGTGGCCTCCAGTATGCTCCAAGAGAGAGCATTGGACTGGTACGAACTTCTTATTTCTGAGATTAATGAAACGGATCTCACCTGGGAGCAATTCCGGGAACGTTTTGAGTTGAATTTATACCAGAAGCAGAGAAAGTTACATTGGCTCGACGATTTATAGACCTTGTTCAAGGTGAGTCCTCCGTGACTAATTATGTCGCCTCCTTCGAGTCGCTTTCCAAATATGGGGTTGAATACATCAACACCTCATTGAAGAAGAACCAGAGGTTCGTCTATGGCTTAAACAAAAATCTCAAGAAGCCATTACTTCTAAAACTAGAAGTTCCTTTCGTCCAACTCATTGATATCACTCTTCGTCTTGAAGAGGCTGATAGGGAAAGTGATGTTGAAGTGGTGGCTTCCAAACCAAACTTCAACAATAAGAAAAGGCCTAACAAATTCAAAGGCCCTCATCCCAACAAAAAGGGTAAGCAAGCATCTACGGCAGCAAAGACCCCTACCTTTATTCGTGGAGAATGCTATAATTGTGGTTCAAAGGACCATTATTCAAATAAGTGTTCGAAGCCCCTCACGGTTCGCTACTGTAAAAGTCCCGGACATGTTATACCTTCATGCCCCAAACTTCAAGGCAAGAAGGAGGGAAAGTTAAATGTTGCTCAAGCCCCTGGCAACACATCTCGTGGTCAAGGTATATCTCATTCTATCCTTGATGGCATTATTATATTTCGTGGTCAACCTATTCGAGTTCTTTTTGATACGGGTGCATCCCATTCTTTTATATCAAAAGAGCTTGTTGATACTTTTTCTTTGAGTGTGGTTGCTTTAATGACTTCTTTGAGAATTGCGAATCCGGTTGGTGGATCAGCAACACTTAGTTTACTTTGTAAAGATGTGGAGATTATTTTATGTGATTTTTCTTTCCTAGCCGATCTGCATGTTATGCGTTACTTAGGCTTTGGAATGATTTTGGGGATGGATTGGCTTTATCGTTATGAAGCTCATATCCTATGTCCTGAACGGACTATTCATTTTCGACATCCTCAATCTGTTAAGTATATTTCTATTATTCTCAAAGATCCGGATTCCACTTTATCTGCATCTTTATATTCTTTAAATCCTCATGATGACGATAATGATGAGGAGGAGGATGTCATTTCTCTTATTCATGTTGTTCGTGAATTCGCCGACATATTTGTGACCGTTTTAGGATTACCACCTAAGCGAGCAATTGAGTTCAAAACTAATCTTATCCCTAAAGCTCAACCTATTACTCGTCCTCTTTATCGCATGTCTAATAAAGAAAATGAGGATATGCGCAAACAATTATCCGAATTGGAGACGAAGCAATTTATTCGTTCTAGTTCCTCGCCTTGGGGAGCTTCGGCTATTTTTGTGAAGAAATCCGATGGTACACTTAGGCTTTGCGTTGACTACCGCAAGCTTAATGATCTTACAATCAAGAATAAATATCCTTTACCTCGGATTGATGATCTATTCGATCAACTTAGTGGTGCTAAAGTCTTTTCACAGTTGGACTTAGCTACCGGTTTTCATCGGCTTCGTATTGCAGAGGATAGCATTCCTTTGACATCGTTCCGTACTCGTTATGGATCTTATGAACGGCTTGTGATGCCGTTTGGTTTGACAAATGCTCCGGCTTATTTTGCTGACCTTATGAATCGAGTTTTCAAAGGTTTCCTCGATCAATTTGTTCTCATATTTATTGATGATATTCTTGTGTATTCAAAAACCGAGGAGGAGCATGAAAAGCATCTTCGGATTGTGTTGGAAACTCTTAGGAGTAATCAATTAAAAGCAAAATTTTCCAAATACCACTTTTGGCAATCTCGTGTGAAGTTTCTCGGTCATATTATTTCCGAATCCGGAATTTCCGTAGATCCTTCAAAGATTGAAGCGATTCAAAATTGGAAGAGACCGGAGAGTGTGACAGAGATTCGTAGTTTCCTCGGATTGGTGGGTTATTACCGTCATTTTATCAAGGACTTTTCTAAAATTGTCGTGCCTCTCACTAGCTTAACTAAGAAAGGTTTTAAATACATTTGGTCGGACAAATGTGAAACTTCTTTTCAGCAATTAAAAGAACTCCTTTCCGATGCTCCTATTCTTGTGATCCCCGATGGAAACCAAGATTTTGTTGTTTATACCGATGCTAGTCGCGTTGGTTTGGGTGCCTTTCTTATGCAAAAAGAACGTGTTATTGCTTATGCTTCTAGGCAATTGAAGCCAGCAGAGACTAGATATGCCACTCATGATTTAGAGCTCGCGGCTATTGTTTTCGCTCTTCGAATTTGGCGTCATTATCTCTTAGGAGAGAAATTTGTTCTCTACACTGATCATAAGTCTTTGAAATATTTATTCTCTCAGAAGGAACTTAATCTACGTCAACAGCGTTGGCTCGAGTTCCTTGCACCTTATGATATTGATATCCTTTATACCCTCGGTAAGGGTAATCGTGTCGCCGATGCTCTTAGCCGTAAGCAACAAGCGGTTGTTTCTATGATGATATCCGAATGGAAGGATCTCGAGATCTTATCCACTTGTGAGATTCGAGAGCGCGTATCTGATTTATGCTCATCATTTGTTTTATGTAGCCTTGAGGCTCATCCTTCTCTCTTAGACCGCATTCTTGAAGCTCAAAGGCTAGGTCCTGAATTGGTTCTTCTTGGCCAAAATATTAAGGATAGAATTAATATTGAAGGTTTGAAAGACTTTGATATTGATTCTCGTGGCGGCATTCGAAAATTTGGTAGACTTATCGTACCAAATATTGGAAATCTTCATAGACATATTTTAGAAGATTCTCATCGTTCTAAATTTACCATTCATCCCGGTAGCAGTAAAATGTACGCTGATATGAAGCGACTTTATTATTGGGAGGGAATGAAATCCGACATCGCTAACTTTATTAAGTGTTGCATGACTTGCCAGCTTGTCAAAGCCGAACATCAAAGGCCCGGTGGGTTATTGCAAACTTTAGAAATTCCAATTTGAAAGTGGGATCAAATTTCCATGGACTTTATAGATGGCCTTCCCCGTTCTCGTTCGGGTCATGATAGCTTATGGGTGATTGTTGATAGACTTACTAAATCCGCCCATTTTATTCCAGTTCGGTCTAACCGAACCGTTCCTCTTTTGGCCAAACTATTTATCAAGGAAATTGTAAAATTGCATGGAGTTCCTACTTCTATTGTTAGCGATCGTGATCCATTGTTTACTAGTGGATTTTGGAAGAGTCTTCAAAAAGCTTTAGGAACGAAGCTTAATTTTAGCACCTCTTATCACCCCCAGTCCAATGGACAAACCGAGCATGTGAATCAAACTCTTGAAGATCTTCTTCGTGCTTGTGTGCTTGATTTTGGTGGAAGTTGGGAAGATCATATTTCACTTGTTGAATTTTCCTATAATAATAGCTTCCAATCTAGTATTGGTATGGCACTTTTTGAGGCACTCTACGGAAGGCCATGCCGATCTCCTTCTTGTTGGCTTGAGGCCAGTGAGAAGCTGGTTTTAGGTCCAGATTTTATTCGTGATTCCACAAAAAAGATTGATCTTATTCGTCATAGGATGAAAGAAGCCCTGAGTAGACAAAAATCCTATGCCGATAATCGAAGAAGAAAATTAGAATTTTCTGTTGGTGATCCCGTATTTATCCGTGTTTCACCTATGAAAGGTGTCGTACATTTCAGCCGATCGGGAAAGTTGGCGCCCCGATATATTGGGCCATTTCCTATCACTGAACGTATTGGTTCCATGGCTTATCGCCTTTTATTACCGGCTCAATTTTCTGCTATCCATGACATGTTTCACGTTTCTCAACTTCGGAAATGTCTTCGAGATTCAGATTCTATTCTTGAGCCCGGTGTTGTGGAAGAGATTGAAGTTTCGCCTAATTTAACTTATGAGCAACATCCTATTCGTATCATTGCTTCGGAAGTCAAACGACTTCGAAATAAAGATGTTCCGCTTGTTAAGGTTCAATGGTCTTCAAATCCTAAGGATTGTTCTTGGGAAACTAGAGAATTCATCGAACGAACACATCCGGACTTACTTTCTCGTGCTCTTTGAGGTAAACTTCTTATTTTAAATTTCTTCTTTTGTGTTGATATGCTTTTATGGTTGTTACTTTTTGTTCATTTGTTCCTTATGATTGCGAGGACGCAATTTCTTTAAAGAGGGGAGTCTGTAACAACCCGCATATTTATCGATTTTATATTTAAATATTTTACTTAAATATTTTATCGTTAGTCGGATTTTAGTCCGAAAACCTACTTTTAGCAAACAGTCGAATTGGGACTCGAGACTATCCCCATTGAGTTCAAAATGACGTTTGCGACCTTTTTGAGTATAAACTTCGATATGTTTGGAGCTAGTCAAAAATTTGACCATTTTCACTTTGGGTTTGGGTTTGGGTTCAGCCCAATGCTTTAACTTAATACCCAAACTGAAACCCCCCTCTTCATTCACTCCCTCTTCCTCTACTTTTCAGTTCCAAAGAGATTAATGGTGAGTGGAAGAGGAAATTAAAACTCCAAGCCCTAGTCTTCATTAGCAAATTCAACTTCTAGCTCCAAATTCAAGAGAACCCATTGGTAAGCCTTCTCTTCTTCTTCTCTAACTCCTTCTCTCTTGAATTTCAGAAATTCCTAAACCTAACTTTGGGAATATTCTTCTTTTAAGCCTTCCAAGCTTGTTGAGTTGGAATTGAAGAGTGATTGCACTTGCCATTTCTACATAGCTTCTTCTTATTCTTCATTTGTTTGGGTTCAAAGGTGAGATTTTTAATCTCACATCTAGGTCTATGATTATCTTTGATTGTTAGGTATGAATTCCTAACACTCATTCATGTGTATTTGATTTTGATTTGGATTAGTTTTGTGAATATTCCAAATTTCAGTGTTTTGAGTTTAAATCTTCAAATAATCATAGCTTTGTTGTTTGGACTTGATTTTGTGATGCATCGAAGAGCTTATAGGGCTGGGTAGCCATTGGGCATAATTCCCTAGCGTCCGTGCTCGTTCGGTTGTGAATTGGTGGAGGTTGCACATCAATTCAATGGGCATCAAATTGCAGAACATCAGGTTCGGCCGACCGAAACCCTGGGCTGGTCGACCGACCTGCTACTAAAGTGCAATTTCACTTCTCTGTCTCTGGTTCGGTCGGCCTGCTGCAGGGCTCGGTCGACCGACCTGCTTCTCGAGAAATTTTCTAAAATAGGGTCCGGTGGGTATAGAGGTGGGGCGTTACAAAAACCGACATCAATACGTCCACTGTATCAACTGCCGAGCAATCGAAGGCCGGAAAACCGAACCGTTAGAGTTAAAGAAGAAGAAAGAGGTAGAAGAAGAAGAAAGAAAGAAGAAGCAACAGAAACAATATCAGAATCTCACAATCGCAGCGGAACAACATATAATAGATAAATGAATAATCTTTAAAACAAAGAACTATATCAGTTATTACATTACATCACATTACATTACATTACATTATCAGAGTTTACAACAACAAACAGCGGAAAAGAAATACTATATGCTAGTAGATACGCCATGCCATCCATCTTGCCTCCAGATCTCTCCAGCAACTCGTGAATTCCAGAATATCCTGATAACCTGACTCTAGACTGCCCGTGTGGAAATTGGTGGGCACCCAGAGTTTAGGAAGGAAACAATAAACTCCAGGTCAGTCATGTGACTGGTGTGAGAACTTAAAACAGTTATGCTTTTAAAGAAACTAGATTTACAAAAGAATTTCGATATGCTTTTAGAAATGAAACTACCATAAGACCTCCCGCCACACACACAATGCAAACGCAGACTTGAAGGAGGTTTCTTCTTATGATAGTCAAACATTCTTACTATGCATAATCATTTGATTATTTTATTATTATTAGTGCATAGTGTAGAAAACATTTTGAAAGTAGAATATCAATCTTAGCCAGCATAGGTACCATTATAGTATGCCTACTATAGCTACCATATTAAATGGCAGGTTCTACAACTAAAACCGTACAAGGATCTTATTGTTTTGTTTGGATTTCCAATAAATGGTCGGGCAAAGGAACTTCCCAATAAAATAGAACGCCTCTGGAGAAACGTTCTCGGATCCTAACCGGATCTCTACTACACAAGGCCGGGTTACCTTTAAGCTAGGTAACAACTAACACGAGTATGCCATCCCACGGTCCCTTGGGACCTTTATCCGAGGTACCTCTCATCCAACAACCACAAAGTAATCAATTTGCAGCAACCACAAAGTAAGTATCTGGGCTCCATACCATGACACCACTCATAATCCAGATATGGAATGACATACCCTCAAAGGGCGCTATCCTCGAATAACCTTGTTGCCACTATTCCTGTTTCGACCATAATCGGGTTGTGAGGTTCGTCGAAGTCTCGTCCACAAAGCTACGCTTTTTCACAAAAGCCACGCTTTGATCAACAAATGATCGGCAGAACTTGGCATGCCACAGTACCAAATTGGGAGTTTATCGCTGATAACCATCAACTACATAACCTCTGAGCTCGTACATCTCAGAGAAGGATGTTAAGCTAAGAGAATAAATTCTCCGCCACCAACAGAAATGTATTTGAAAGAAATCTGCTTTATGTCTCAATTTGTAATGTCAGACATAACAATCCATACAAGTCTGTTCTGGGTTCGAACAGAACCGAAGGCAGTTCCAAAAAAGTCCTTGCAAATCCAGGTATTCACAATCCCGATCGGACTTCCCATCACTTAAGGAATCCGAATCTCTATACCATAGCTACTCGGTGCAGAGACAATCGTTAGGTCATCCCATGGTTCTCGCAAATACACGGTCTTCACCACCGGTCTTTAATGCTATCCATATACGTCCTATCACTATTCGGAATGGGATTTATGGCACAAAGGTCCTCTTCCGGCTAAATCGAATAACGAGCGCTATATTAAAAATAAGTGTAGCATTCAAATTCAAGCAAATCACAACAAATACCTATTTAAAGGTAAATATTGATAGTCGGTTATTTAACTATCAATAGATATGCACAACATTACCATATTCCAAATAATTTCTCAAATTATTTATTTTCCAAAAATATCTTTACAGGATATATATATTTTTCCACACTTTAATCGTTTGGAAACAAATCTCAAATCACTTTTCAATTTATCTTTAAAAGATATAATCTCTAAACATTTCACTTCATATTGGAAAAAAATTTCCATACTTATTTAATAATAAGTAATTCACAAATCTAATTATTTCCAACATTGGAAAATATTCCATATACTTAAATCAAAATCAAGTATATACTTCATTCTTTAAGTAAAACGTTCTCTTAACACATTTATTTGGGTCTAAACGAATGTTTTGTAAAACCTCGTTACGACTACCCAAAATCACTAGTATAGGGATTCGAAATTAAGATAGATATATAAATCCCAATACTATATAAAACATTTCCTTTCGAAAACCATTTACTATAACAACAGTGTTATAGTCCATCTTTCCCTTATTTCTCGAAAATGTCTATTTCAATAACAAATGTTGAAATCTATGGTTTCGATACTTAATATATTTTAAAACATCTTTAAATCATTTTAAATTCGATTTAAAATATCACTTCCCAAAACATTTCTTTAATATATAATTCACTGTCCAAAACCGTGAATATACATCATTTACCAAATTCAATATTTTCTACACATTTTATTTCAAGAATTATCCACCGTCCAAAATCATGAATAAAATTCCCTACCAAACTCTTCATTACTATACATATCATATAATTGATAATTCGCTATCCAAAATCGTGAATATATTCCCTTTAATAAATTTCTATGTTTAATCTATCAAATTCAATTAATTTCGGTTTTATAAAACAATGTTTATAAATTCCATTTCTATCTATAAAAACATCGATTTATAAATCTCCCTTATTCACCAATCAAATTTATAACTCAATTTTATACCCAAAATCTAATTCATAAGTTAATTACTTATAATCTTTTATTTTACAAAAATAAATTCATTTTATAACTTCACAATTTATAAATCTATATATTTCATTCACTTATGAAATTCATTTATACTTCTTTTTAACACTTATAAAAACTCGTTTTATAATTACAATATTTTTAATTTATAAAATATCAATTTCATAAATCTTTTATATAAATCGTTTATTATAACTCAAAACATTTCAATTTAAATAACCAATCCTTTTAATAATTTACAAATCGTTATTAAAGCTTATGTATAACTCCAAAATCATACTTAAGTATTATTTTCTAAAAATATAACTTTTATGTGACGCCCCACCTCTATACCCACACTTGCCAAGAACACTACGGTGTAGTGCTATCAACTAGCACGGAGAATAAGGCTGTCGAGGAGCGACCATCCATGTAATTGCTTATCACACGGTGGCTATGAATAATCTTCGGAAACAAACATAGAAATAATCATAACACAAATCAGTCACAGACATCCATATCACAAGGGCGGAAGAAGATATGAATATATAACTAACACATGAAAGTGTACATCAGAGTAGTGGTCGGTAAGATCCACAATAATACAAAAGAATAGCAACACGTGCTATACAAAAGAATACAACTATGAGTCTATATCTCAAGTGTATACAACAAAAAATGCTAATCTAAACAGTTAGCCAAAAGTTAGAGTGATGAATCCCTGGGAAGAAGTCAAGCAGAAGCACCTGTAACATCTCGGTCTGACCCGAGTATTATTTAAGAAAATAATAAACGGATCAGTCTAGCTATAAATATCAGATGACATGATATAACATAAAAGATATGGCATAAACATAAAATATCCATAATGGCATACCACTATAAGTATGTAAATAATGATCAACAGAAGATCAATCAATAAGAGATAATCAATATCACAAGAATCTTCTCAAAGATTCGGAAAGGGCATCATACCCCAAACTTGTACTCATGACAAGTCAATGACATAAATTCTAGAAATCAATGCAAGAAGTCCAGAAAATCATAGAAAAGAGAAAGAGGCCTATCACATGACGGTCCGAAGACCAAGGGGAGCTAACCCACATGTGTGAATGGAATCACACAGATTGAGGTCCAGACTAACCAAAAAGCAAAAAGGAATGTGTGAGTGGAATCACACAAGTGGTGTCTAGTCTAACCTCGCAACAAGAGACATCGCACAATTGCTAGTCTAAATCATCAGAATGATCGTCATGATCAACGAGAAGTGTCAATTACACTAAACTAGTAAATATAGAAGTTTAGCTTCATGTCCCATAACCACTTGCTTAACTTAAATATTTACGAACAAACTGTAAATCTTCACTAATAAAATTTGTCACAAGTGGTTCAATCGAACAAGTCCAAGAATTAACCGACGAAGTGAACGCAAGCGTTTCATACCACTTGTTTTACTAAGTCGTTTAATTAGATTTCTCATCCGAGTGAGGTAAAGGTTTGTATATACTAATAGATTGGAAAACAGTTTAAGAAAAGAACTTTGTTATTAAAAATAGAGTTGAAATTGTTTGTTAAAAGAGTTTTGATATTTACTACTAGTATTGAAACCTTTATATTATAAAGTGACAAAACACAGAAGCAATTGTAGAAACAATCAGTCACAAAGATCGCATACGGAGATGTGAATAAAATCCAAGGAAATCAGCTCAACGTTTTTCAGATAAGATCCCCTACGGAGGGGGGGTCCAGGGGGGGTGGCAACCCCCCAAGGTGGGGGTGCGGGGGCAACGCCACCGCTTACGGGGTTCGACCTAATGGTTGCGACCTAGGGGTCTAAGGAGTCAAGCGACCTAACTGGAGCAACCTTGTGGTTATGCGACCTAACTGAAATGGCCAAGCGACGTAACAATAGCACAGGTCAAGCGACCTAACGTTTTAAGGCCGAGCGACCTAATTAAACTCGCGACTTAATGGTGTGAAAGGCGTGCGACCTAACATGTTACGACCTAAGGGTCGAGCGACTTAGTGGAACAAGGTCATGCGACCTAACGTGTTACGACCTAAGGGTCGGGCGACTTAGTGGAACAAGGTCATGCGACCTAACGTGTTACGACCTAAGGGTCGAGCGACTTAGTGGAACAAGGTCATGCGACCTAACATGTTACGACCTAACGACCTATAGGCCAAACGACCTATGACCTAAAGCCCGAACGACCTAACACCGAACAAGCATTTAGATGGCCCAGCGACCTATGGTGCTAACTCGCGAGCGACCTAACTCCGAGCACCAAAAATGGACAGAACGACCTAAATGCAGAAAATTCACAAAAAAGCTAAAAATTGGAGTTTTTCGCCAATCCAATCCAAACCAAATGCAAATGTGCATGCAAAAGTGATAGGGAATCATTCCCAACAGTCCAATATAGTTATAGACTAGATTTGTGAGATAAAAATTTCACCTTTTCACTAAAATTTATGAAGATGAAGCTTGAAAGCAAGGAGAAGCAATCCAAAGCTTGAATCCAATATCTTCTACTTGAATTTGGAGTTGAATGTTGGATTTGCAATTGAATTTGTGCTTGGAGTTTTAATTTCCCATTCTCTTCACCATTAACGCCAAAGCTTAAGTTAGTTAGGAAATTTATGAAGAGTGAGAAGAAGGGGGTTGGAACTTGGGCTTAATAGGCTAAACTAACCCAAAGTCCAAAGCGGGAAAAGTTAGTGAAATTTCACTAACTCCAAACTATCGATGTTTATACTTAAAAAATTGTAAACGGCATTTCGAACTCAATGGAAGTGGTCTCGAGTCCTAATTTGACCGTTTGCAAAAAGTAGCTTTTCGGACCAATATCCGATTAACGACAAAATATTTAAATAAATTTTTTAATATTAAATCGATAAATATGCGGGTTGTTACATTTTATAATAATAAAAATTACAACGTTTATTTATTTTAACAATTCAAAATTTAATAAAACGTATACTTTCAAAAATCACTTTAAAATCCTATTAAATTCAAAATCGTTACTTTATTATTTTTAAAACTCCAAAAATAGGCCAATGCTGCAACAGCAACAATATATCAATCACGACAATCAAACAACATATATCAACATATGATATTCAACAAATATCACAATATCTGTAATCAAATAAATACTGGTGAGGAATCCAGTGGGATCCCTCCAATCTGTTTTCCTGCATCCACAAACATTAGCACAATACCAATTCCGTTCTAATATGGAATATCGCGGTATATGGGATTTATAAAATATTATCCGCTATTATACGGCACAATAGGGTCTCATCCGCTATATAATGCGGGAAATCAACTCTAAGTACATAAATAATACCAATTCCACTGTACGGTGAAATATTCGCGGTATATTTTTTTAATAAATAACCTCCGCTTAATAGACGGCGTATAGGGTCTATTTTAACAATGAATAGATAATAATTTATCATCCAATCAAACAATCAACAATTTTAAATCTAACTATTTTAAAATTTAATTCGAAACCAATTCGATTGAGTGAGAAGTTCTCACCTTGATTTCAATTCAGTTTCAGCATTTATTTCAAATAACATTAAACGTGCGTTTAATTTTACCCGAAATTATCACTAGCTTCAAATGACTCCAATCTAATTCCATTGCATAGTGCTCGACAAAATGAAGCCAACGCAATTCGTTTCGTCCAAAACGGACCTGGTACGAAAGAGTTACATTATTTTAAAGTTTGTATAATTTTAATATAACTAATTTCACACATTTATTTATTTTTAAACCTTATTTCCAAATCTGGGCCGTTCGTTTCTTTTGCTACATCAGGCCGCGTTTTGCTCTCTTCTTCTTCCAAGTGATTTGCGTTCAATTGAACCCACCTACATGTCATTTGCCCTAAATTTTCGAGCCCTCTCCGATCATCTACGCGATGATCAACAACCTCCATTATGTGCGCAATGCCATTCCTCGCTCACGGCCATAGACCGACCCCCCAAAGACATTCCACGATTGAGATATCCCCTTCGAACTGCTGCATGGACGCGGGCAAGATGTGGCCTCTACACAACGCCGTTTCAAATCTCCACCGTTGAACTCGTAGTGCTCGATGAGCTCTCCAACTTTTGTGTAGAAGCCGGAGCGTGAAAACGAAGGGATTGAGAGGAATCGAAGGGGAAAGAGAATGAATTTCTGGCCATTGAATAATTAGGGCCGGCTGAAGAAAGAAGGAGGGCTTGGTTTGCAAAAGTGAAAATAGAGGGCCTTATATAGAAAATTCTCAAAACACTATTCACTTGAAATTTTCCAAACTCCAAACGAAGCGTGCCGGCTGGCGTTTCTAGGGTTTACCCCACGTTCCGAACACAGTGGAACGTGTTTCGGAGGTTAATTCTGTAACAACCCTCATAATTGGACCATTTAAATTGACAATAATCCACACATGTCAACCTAAATAGTACAAAACACGAATCATTAATGGAGTATAGATATATAAATGAGAATCATCACAGAATCACAGAAAATTCAACATAACAGAATAGTGCAGCGGAAATATAACATAGTCATAAGAGTAGCTCATGAAGCTACCCATAAGTACAACAATGTCTCAAATAAAAGGAAATAAACAACATAGAAGTCTAAATAGTCCAAACGGAAAGCACAAATACTGATAAGATAAGATAGTGAAAGTCTTCAGTCTTCAGCTCCAAATAAGCAGCAGCAGCAATCCTCAATCTGATCCGAGCATATGCACAAACAAACACTCGAATCAGCACATATATTCTTATACAGATAATATGATTCAAGATTTGAAGTAACAATAACTCAAAGATGAATGGAATAAACATCTTTCAGGATCCGTTAAACTATTTATACATAATAGTGTACGATACATAGATAATGTCTAACAGTAAAGTAAAATATCAAAATAGTGTTAAGGTGTTACCATTATCCCCCTTAACACATTTTATACAGCATCATAGACTATACAGCACTGTAAACTCCACCGTAAACTAGTGTGTAACGACCCGTAGATTTTAATAGTTTTTAATTGGTTTTATAACGTATTCAATTTGGATTTTGAGAAATTTTAATAATAATATTTTGAAATAAAGTTTTAATATTTGGTTTACGTATAATTAAATATAGCAAATGGTAAATTTTCAATTAATTTTATGAAAGTTTATTTATTTTGTGAAATTCAATTAAATTCATGCTGACTTGCTAATGATTTGTAATCTAAATTTTAATAAAAGGATCTGCAACATCGTAGTTGTAAATTATGAAGGTTATTGTTTATAACCATACATGTAACTCTAATGATACGATTTTAATAACAAATTCCGTGTTCAAGATATGGATTTCATGATAGTATTTTATTAATATCCTTAGCTTTCAACAACAATCAATTAGCGACCTTAATCTTAATAGGATTTGAAAATCATCAACATTCGGATAAGTCAAATGATATTCTAAATGTTAATAATAATCTTGAAAAAAAAACTTTATCAGAAGAACATTTTAAGTACACATAAATTTTTATGGGATTATGTTAATATGTATTCAGTAGGCATATGCTAACAACCGCTCAAACAAGAGATAATCACTAATACACAGTGTTAATTGTTAAAAACTCAAACTATCTATATTTATCACGCAAAAATGCAAAATCATAAAGGTCATTAGTGAAATTATGCAATCTTAACATGTGCGTAGAAGGCACATGCTGATATTTTCTGATTTTGTGCATTGCACTAAGAATTATTGGATCCTATTCATTGTTAATTTGCTACCATTTCACGACTTTGACCACCACCTTAATTTGTTGAATGCCACGAATGCCAAAATGATGAATGATGTTGCAAGTCAGAAGAAAATGCATGCTCCTATATGCGTTTTTGCGTTAAATGACATTAGATGCCAACAATATTATTATGCATTTTCATTATCTTAATTCTTTTATCAATTAACCTCTCCACTTTTCTTTCCAATCTGATTTATAACCTGCCTATTTACTTTTCTTACCATATTTATTATTTGCTAGAATCTAGCCGTTTCATAATTCCCTTTTTCAGCATTTGATGTGTCTTCTCTAAATCTAAGCGGAAAATATAGCTTACCCCTTTTATTCATTTACATTTTTTTCTGTTTCAAATTTCATCGTGACTGACACGCAACCTTACTTTAATCACTGCGTCAATCAAGCATCCATCTATTAATTTTCATTTATTTTATATTTATTGCCAACGTTATAAATTTGAAAGATCACTTGCTTCCCTTGTCTCCCTGATTTCACGTCTCTGTGCCTATCCTTTTGAGTTTCTTACTTTTATATTCTATTATTTGCCTAAACATGGATTTTGACTGTTGCCATCCCCGTATTTATTTCTTTCCTTTTTGAAATTAAAACGTATACGTTTTACATTTATTTATTTCTAAACCATTCATTGCCTTTCCTTTAAATCAATCCATTCTCTTCATATTTGTTTTAATTTATTTCCTCTTTTCACCAACACTCAATCTTTATACATATTTGTTTTAATTCATTTTCTCTATACATGTGCATTCAATCTTTATACATATTTGTTTTAATTTATTTTCTCTTTTCACCAGCATTCAATGTTTATATACATATTTGTTTCATTTTATTTCCTCTGTTCACCAGCATTTAACCTTTATATATTTGTTTTAATTTATTTCCTCTTTCTTTTTTTTACTTCTCCTTAATTTATAGGAATAAATTCTTAAATTTCCTCTAGCCATTACTATCTTTATTTCTTGCCACTTTAAACAAAATTTCTTTCCACTTTATCAATGTGAGGCTTCTCTTATAAATACAAATCACTCGTACATACCCTACTCCATATCAATAGACCTTCATCTCCTCTCTTGCGTGTGAAGCTTCTTCTGTAGGTAAATGGCTGCACTAAATTTTTTTTTCTTCTTATTTCTTTTCTTTTTCTTCTTCTTTTTCATCCTTTTCTTTTGTTTTATTATTGTTTATATTGCTTTTGCTTTTCCTTTATTTTAAGCATAACATGCTTCAAGTATATATTTTACATTATAAGCATGTTTATATAGTGCAGCGCAAGTATACATTAAATTTAAAGTTATAAACATTTGCATTTGTTCTATGGTTAGTTTTATATTAGTATTTATTGAAATTTGTATAGTCTGACTTTTGAATATACATTGGGTTATTTCATACGGTTTATATATAATATAAGATGTTTAGCAGTCTGCATATATGTTACAGTATGTAAGATTTTTATATAAAAAAAAGAAAGGTGTTAATTTTATATTGTATTTTTTATAAAAAAGGTGTTAATTTTATAATATATATTGTGGGACAGTATACATTTATAAACATATTAATATACAGTAAGTTATAAAACATAAGTTTGATATATGGGTAGAGTTTGCATGGGTTTAAATTTTCCTTCTGTTGTTTAAAATATAGTTGTAGAGTTGTAAAATTTTGGGGAGAATATATAGTATAATATATTTTAAGTTAGTTTGTGTGTCTGTCCAGAGATGAATTATTATACAAATACAGTTTTATAAGATCTAAGATCTGTTGTTTTAAAATGTAAGTTTATACTAGTGATTATATGGGTTAAAATTTGACATTAATATTTTTAAGATGATAAAGAAAGTTTAATGTAAGTGTTAACATGTAAGAAATGCCCGAAGCCTGTTTTAATATTAAAGAAAATGCTGCAATTTAAATTGTTAAATTAAGTTGGAGCTGTGCTCTCGCCCTTCTCTTTCTTATAAATATTTTGCAAAAGGTAAATTTATATCAAGTATAAGGTGTGTAGTGTTTCAGCAAATCAAGGAAAGTCGATATTGGTCTTAACAATAATAATGTGGAATGTTGACTTAAATGTTGATTTAAATATGATTATAAAAAAAAATTATGTTAATATTGGTTTTAAACATAGTTTTGCAGTTTTCTATTATTTGCATTTGTTTGAAAACGTATGTATGTATATGTAATTTTAATGCGTTTCCAAACTAATATTGGTTAAGAGAGTAATATAATAGAATAATATTTGTATTTCATTTCGGTCTACATAAAGCAGTTTCTGATCTATTTTCATCGATCTCTATTTATCAGTTGCCCATCGTATTCGTTCCAATCTTGCTTCGCTTTGAAAATTTTGTTTGGTTTTGTTCGATGTCTAGATCGTGATCCAGCGTAGCTCAATTCTTTGTCCAATCTATCTAGCCTCGAAAGGTGACCAATCACTCACGATTTAACATTCTTATATTTATTAAATTTGATTTCAATTGAAACGACAATTGAAATATGTTATTAGTTATTTAAATTGTTTATATGCTATTATTTGTAACTGTTCACCTGTGGGATATGACACCATATCCTGTTGTTTATATTATACTGTTATTGATGATATATGCCTGTTATATTATTATTATATGTTATCACTCTACAAGTTCCCTGTAGTTTAGAATTCACTATGGGTTGAAATGATACATACCCGAACGGACTTTAGAATAGGAGAATTTCGTTATGAGTTGAAATGATAGACCCAAGCGATTTTCATTTAATTGAATTTGGGATTACGGGTTGAAATGATATCCACCCGTATATATTTAGTGTACGGTTTGAAATGATAAATATCCGTAGCACTTGACCATATGGTAGGAAATTTATACAGACACCGTTGGTCCATATATATAAAAATATTTTGAAATAAATTCATTGTTTTGGAAAGAAATATATGGTCTTAATAAGTATTAATACTTAAATTATTATATATAAGGGTAATGATATATATATATAGATTTAATAATATTTAATTCAATTAAGATTGATTTAATACATAAATTATGTTAATTATTTAGGTAAATTATAGTTCAAATAGATTTTTGCAATAATTGGGATAAATTAAGATTGGGAGATAAATTTGAGTTTATTAAAAATGGTATTTAAATAAGGATTTATTTAATTAAATCAATTTGAAATTTTGAATGGGAAATTTAAGGGTATGATTTTGTAACTGGATTTTTGATGTAAGTGATTTAATGAATATTTCACGTTTAAATATATTAAAGAAAATATTGAGTAAAATGTAATTAAGGTTACTTAAATGACATTGAATCTAATAAGGGAGTATTTCAAGACTAAATAATAATGAGGTTAAATTGAGATCTATACGAAACTGTTATATTGAACTTTTAAATATTAAAGCCTTGAACTATATTGGAATTTAAATGGTTTATTTTGAGATTCGGATCTGTATTTGAAATAAATATAGTTGAATTCGTTATTTAGAAACTAAATTGAATTTAAATTGATAAATTAAGATTGGATTTAATTTGAATAGGAAGGTCGGGTTGATGTTGAAACAATTTGTTAAGTTGAGGAAATTGAAAATACTTTACTCTATAAATTATTTAATATATATATATACTATTTTGGGAAATATAGAGATATTTGAAGTGAAAATGATATTTGGTTTTGAAGTATAAATTAAGTTGAAAGGACTACGGTGTTATAGTGTATATTTCTACCTTGTAGATAGTTCTATGGATTTTTAGAGGATGGTTATCCCAAACATCCTTTAAGTTAATTGTATTTCAGTTGATATTTCACTTGAGTTGGATTTATTTAGATAAGAATGTTAATCCTGACTCGAGTGTTTTGTGTTTTTCTTTACGCTCGGGTCAGACTGAGTGATACAGCATTTGAGACTCACCTTCGAAGTTGGAGTTTGCTTGAAGATCCAGCTATCTATCCTTTCAGTCATCCAGTTGATTGGTCCAGAGAAGTCTTCCGCACGTACTGGAGACTTCACTGTATCTGAGATATTCTATTGTACTTTATCTCTAACTCTGATTTTTTTTATAGTAGCTTCATGAACTACTATCTATTTATTCCGCTGTGTATTTTTGTACTACTTTGTATCTGTGATTCTGTGTTTGATTTATTTACTGTATATGTTGGGGTTTGCCAAATTTTAATTAACAATATGATATTTTGAGCAATTCAAGTCCGACATCTGCGGATGCGAATGGTTGAAAATAGCAGGTCGTTACATAGTGAGATATCAGGGAGTACTCCATAGGTATAATACAAAACAAATTCGTAGTGGTCGCGTATACGGAAATACAAGTATGACAAGGCACATGAGGCAATACCCAAGGTAGTGAAACTACCATTTGCCTGATCCGGACTGGTGAGAACGCATCGCCGCAACGATCGCAACACCGCGAAACAACACTCCAAATTCAAGGGTGCGCACCAATCAATCACAAAAGTAAATGAGTAGTTTACGAAGAAGTGTGTTCGCTCGAGGTAGCTAACCCCATTTGGCCCGGCACGGCTCCTGATTTTAGTCATTTCCAATTTGACACAAGTGTCAAGGCTATCCATTATCATTCACTTTCTTCAATCATCAACGTACGTCAATCCAACCCCTTCATTCTGGATCACACTCCGCGTATAGTTAATAAAATGGTTTTCGGTTTAGACAGTGAGTATGTCCCTAACCGATTCTGGTTCCTTTAATAACCTTCCTAATTAATTTTCCGATTGGTCGCTTAATATATTCCAAAAACCAATTCAATTTCAATTTCAATAATAATTTGTAAATCAACATTTCGTTAGTCATTCTAAATCAATTTCTAACATTACGTTTCATAACTTCATAACTTTATTTCAAAATTTCTATAATTCAATTTCAAAGTTTCAACTTAAAACAATTTCAAATATTCATTTAATTCCATGTATAAGTTCATTCCAAAATCAATTAATGTCCAAATCGATTTAAATTCAATTATCGATTTCATTCGATATTCATTAAATTAACTTATCATTTAACAATTTCAATTCAAATTTTCAATTCATTACATTACTTTCATAATTTCAACTTCATTATCAAAGCTTAAATATTTATTCAATTTGAATGGTCGAATCCAATTCTTTAAATTACAAACATTTCATTTGTTTCGATAAAGCGCATTCTATTTCTTATTAAGGAAATTCAATTTTATTTACTTATTTCCTTCGTTACAAATTTCAAAACTCAATTAAACAACTTACTTTCACTTATTCGAAAATTCAATTCTCAAAACAAAGAATATTCAATTCGATTTAATTATTACATAATTCAATCTATTCAATTTAGTTAAATCATTAAACAATTCAATCTTATTCAATTTAGTTCAATCATTAAACAATTCAATCTTATTCAATTATCAAATAATTTCAAATCTTAATTATTATCATTTCAAACTCATTCATTAATAATTCCAAACTTAATTATTAATTTTAAAACCAAATTATTAATAATTTCAAAACTTCGTTATTGATAACTTCAAACTTCATTATTAATAAATTTCAAGACTTGATTATTAATAATTCCAAATTGGTTATTACCCATTTCAACTTAATTATTAATAATTTCAAAATCAATTATCAATTAATTCTAAATTTAGTCCTTAAATAATTAAATTTTAAAACAATGTCCTTTTGTCAATTACGACGTTAATATTTGTTTCAAACTCAATATTCACATTTTCGTTCATTCAAATTCAAATTCCACTTTTATTCAAAACCTTATTATTAGTCAAATAAATCTTATTTCATTTTAAATCAAAACATTGACCAATCAGTTTAAATTTAATTTTCTATCCTAAGTCAAAGTTATTTGGGTATCTATCATTTCAACCCAATTCCATTTCAATTCAAAAATCAAGCATACAAAGGGAACTTGCAGTGTGATAGCTGGGATGGTGTCAAAGTAAATAAACAAGCAATAGCATCCATATATAACAATTCAACAATTATTTAAATAATCCCGAAATAATTGTATTAATCTGCATTTGTTATTTATGCAAATTAATATAATTATTTCTAAAATCTACACTATCATTTCATGTAGATTAAAGATTATTATATTACGGTTTTTCACTTGTCGTTCAATTTCAATTTCAATACTACAACAGTATACGTTCAAAGGTTTAAAGTGAAATTTATCAAATTCCTACGTGTCAATTAACTAATCAATATTCATCATATCAATGGGTCACGTTTAACTAATCAAATTTAACATATAAAGGGGTCAAGTTTAACAAATCAAGTTCGGCATATATAATCCATTTTAATTGTTAACTATCCTATATTAATTTCACTTGCAAATTATTTATCGCTCAACAATAACAATTAGCATCCAATTCCACATCACATAGCAATCAAACTAAACTTGCATAAGAATATATGTCGTGAAAATTTATTTCACCTTTCGTGGATAAAAAATGTGACGACGAAAGAAAAGAAGCACGAATGAAGCAAGAATAGAGTCGGTATAGCACGAACAAAAAACGCTGTAATATCGACAAAAGAAAAACGATATTAACACAATGAACATTTGTATATAATTTATCAATTTATATAAATACGCTTACCGATGACGGAGAAAAGAACAAAAGCTGAGAGATCGGTGCTGCTGCAACAAGAAATCAGTCGGTTGCTTTTGCACACAACGAAAAAAAAAGTCGGTTACAAATTTGGCAACAAAAATAGATATTGGTGTAACAATATCCAACGCTGTTTAAATCTCAGTTTCAAAACTTTTTTTTTTATATCAACTGGCCACAACACCTTATTGCTCCCGCACCAAATACACACCAAACACCCACGCATGCAACAACATGCACGCACACTCCAACAGCATGCATCACCTTCACGTACCCACCATTCACCAGCAAATTTTTTTCTTTTCTTTTTTTTTTCTTTTTTTTTCGGCTGAGACAAAAGGTATCCAACCTCCCTCATTTATTCACGCATGCATGTACAGTGTTGTATGCATGCATCCAACCTCCTCCCTATTTGCTACAAATCCAACTCACGTATATATTTCTTCCTCTCTGCATCTATGACATCACACGCATTCACTCCATAACTCCATCCATACCCACTAGCCGCATGCACCACAACTCCATGTTAACATAAATAATTCATGCACATATACACAATCATGCACATATCTTCCCTCCTCACTTCTGAATACTGCAAACCCAACTTTCATCCTTCTTCCCACCTTCTGTTCGCACTTTACTTTGCCCCTTTTTTTTCTCTCTCTCTCTCTTTTATTTCATATACAAGCCGAAGCTTGTATACACAGCCCTCATATACACGCATACACACACGGCCACGAAGTGAGGTGGCGCGCATGGGGAGGAAACGGCGCGGGTTGAAAGGAGGTGGGCGAAAGTGGAGGAGGAGAGGGAAGTGGAGAGGGTGGAGCTTGTTTCGGCCATTCCATATATTTTTTCAGAAGAGGGGAGAATGAGAGAATGAGCGAGGCTTGCTGGTAGGGGAGAGGGAAGAGGCAACGTCTCGGCCATGCTTGATTTTTTATTTTATTTTGCAGAAGAACTAAAAATATGGGAAAGAGAAAGGAGGAAGAGAAGAAGAAAGGGAATGGATGTTTACCTGAAGCTTGCAAAAATGGGAATGAAACAGTGAATGAAAATGAGCCGTGTTTGAACAGTGACTGAAGAAATATAATTTTCTTTGTTGCTTCATATCCCACAAACCCATTCATTTTCCCAAACGTCTAAGCTAACTCCAATGCAACCCTTCACCCTTCAACTACCATAGTAAATGCATCAGTTCAGCTGAGAATTATTTGTCTTTTCAAATTTCTTTTGTAACGGGCTAAAGAATTTGGGCTGACAATTTATTTAATCGGTCCGTACGGAACCGTTAAATCAACACGACGCATTATGCCGGACTCCGATTCGCGCAAATAAATATACCATTATGATCAGTGCGACGATGTGCTTCCAACGGTATACAGATTATTGTGATACGATGGTGTTATAAAATTCACATTTACGCCGCTAAAATTGTACGTTTTGCAAAACAATTTAAACGGAGCAGGCGATGACCGATTTTGATGAAACGAATTTCATAATCATGATTAGAATAATTTTTACAACATAACTATGTAAAAATATTTGGATTTGAAAGATAAATTTTACGCAGCGTTATATGGACTGATATACAGTAAACGCGAATGAAGTTTACTGTAATATTTTGCGACGAAACATTTCCCATGTTCATATCTAACTAGACGCATGTCATAATTAAAGTTTGGACGCAAATTGAAATCGTTTATAAATTTTCAAAATTTTTACATTAAAACGATGAATTTACCATTTTAAATCGGGTCGGAAATTCAGAGTCGTTACAAATTCGATCATATGTGCGAGTTATGGAAATAAACGATCAAATTTAAATTAAACCATTTAAACTAATTCCTATGCGTTTCGGCTTGCCCCGGACAAACCGTAAATCCGAATGACATGAAATTTGAAATCCTACAATAATTTAACATTACGGATCCGATGAAACTAGTATAGTCGAAATCCGAGACTGATTGAGAAATGACCATTTTCACTAGTCGATTAAATATTAAAATATTCAATTTTTCACAAATTTACTTTTAATTCGATTCTAAAAGTTCTGCAACATCATTCTAACTCCAATATGATATAATAAAATTTTACAAATCATTTTTAATCATATTTAACCCAATTTTCAATTATTTACGTAATTTCAAATATTAATTTATTGATTTAATTATCCAATTAAATCTAGATATTCAAAATAAAATTTATTCGACTTACAAATCTTACTTATTAATATTTTAAAATCAATTAAATATATGAGTTTTAATTAACCAAAATTCTGGGCCGTTACAAACTTCCTCCCTTAAAAGAATTTCGTGCTCGAAATTACCAAGTAAGAAAAAGTTACAGAATCCGTTAACTTTTCAAAATTCCATAGTTAAACTTCTTACAATAACTTTACTAAGTTTTCAAATCATACTTAGTTATCTGTTCAAACCAAACTATATCGTTTAACTTTTAACTTCAAATCAAAATTATAGTTTTCACAAAGTCTTTCTAATTTTCTCAAAAATATTCCAAGGCCTTAAATTTTCAGAAAAATTCACCATAGTCTCCTTTGCGCGGCTCGATCCGAAAAAAATGGCAGTATATATATATCACAAATATACATCTCATCAAGTGATGATGCATCCCGTAGGGAAAAAAGTGTAAAAGTACGATATTTAATCCGAGATATGTACCTTATATATTAGCAAGCATATACGGCTAATATAGCGCGAAAGCGAGCTCCAAATGCGAAGCAAACGCAATCCGCACCTACTATACACTCAACAAACCAATGAGAAACATGTATATAGACAATAATATCGATATATACAACATATACAAACAACTATATGTGCAAATATAGCAAATGCAACCAAAAGCAATAATTTCAACCATCAACCAACTATCATCCAACTAACATGTCAAATCAATATACATGCTCTTCTCATTAATATTTAATGACTTGGTTTTACATTTAAATCACATTTGATTCATTAACATTGGATGTTTTTACTAACATTCATTTATTCATATTCAATTAGTCTATATTCACTAATTTATATTCAAGTTGGTTAACTTCCAAATCAAATTCAATTGTATTTAAGATTCACTCAATTTCCAATTTGATTTCAATTACATTAGCTTTCAATTTCATTAATTCAATTTCATTAACATTTGATGAATTTTATACAATCAACTAATAATCAATCTAACAACCAATGTATAACCAACTTAACCAAATTTGTTTCCTTTTCTTTACATTCAATTTAGTTCAACACTTCTAATTCCAATTGGTTTGATATTCTATTGATTTTCATTCAATTTATTCAATTAGCTTTAAATGAATCAACACTTATATTCATTATTCCATATCACTTTATTTACATTCGATTGATCAACATCCAATCCATTTATTAATTCAATTGCTAATTCCTTTTAACAATATAAAGTTGAATTTCATTTATATAACTCAAGTTCATATCCATTTAATTCACTTTATTATTTTACTTCGATACCAAAATCAACTTCATTCAACATCACTCAAGTTATATTCCATTAGACATCATTTGTTTAACTTAACTTAAATTTCACTTATCAATCCAATTCAGATTCCAATTTTGAAAATAAATTTTATTTAACTTTTACCAAAGTCAAATTTCGTCACTTATTCAAATCCAGATTTTTGTTTTGCTTAACCAAATTGTTTAACCATTTTTAACAATCTGTTTTTCTTACATTTCCACATTTAATAAGTTATACAACCTATATTCAACAATTACCACTTGGATTTTATTGATTCACTTATACTTACTTTAATTTAACTCCATTCTTTAAGTTAAATTTATTCTATCAAAATTCAAATTGTATAAGTTATCAACTCTTTTATCATTCCCATAAATATTTTAAATAGGATCCCAGAGACTTTTCAATCTTTCAAAACCATTTTTGAAATCAATTCAAATCATCTTTTTAATTTCCAAAACCAAATCCAAATTTTCCAAACAACTTTCATTTAAAATAATCTGGCAGCAATTCTTCTTTTGGAAACCCGAAAATGAACACCAATGATATCGCGATCATCATCGGAATTATTTTCCAGTGAACGAACAGATTTTAGAGCTTTCATTTCTCCAAAACAATTTTCCAAAATATCAAATCCTTTCAAAACATTTCTCTGGAATTTTATTTCAGATTATAAATCACATTTATAACTCTTTTTCTTATATAATTTCACTTCTCATATATAAGATTATTTTACAATTATAAATCACATTAATTATAATTCCATACTCATACAATTGTTTTTATTTAGATTATTCAAACATCCCTTTTTATTAACTTATATATATTCTTACATTTTTAGCAACAATTTATATACTTTAATAATTCTAAAAAATTATTTACTTTTATATATAAAATATAATCGAGGTAAAATTATTTCATTTACCCAATTTAAAATGATACTATGTCGATTTATCTCGTTTAAGTGTTTAGAAACCCCTATCGATTACGGTTGTACACCCCGCACCGACCAGAATTCATAAACAGCTCAACGGATAAGCAAACACAATATAAAACAATTTCATATTCACTAACAAATACGCGCTCGTATCTATTATTACACTCACACTCATTCTAGAGTACTACTGACTCTATCTCTAATGAGTAACACCCAACAGAGCTGTGGTTGTCGCTTAACCATATGCTCTGATACCACATGTAACGCTCTGCATTTTTCGACGCTCGAAAACCAACATCAATACGTCCACTGTATCAACTGTTGAGCAATCGAAGGCCGGAAAACCGAACCATTAGGGTTAAAGAAGAAGAAAGAGGTAGAAGAAGAAAGAAAGATAGAAGAAGCAACAGAAACAATATCAGAATCTCACAATCGCAGCGGAACAACATATAATAGATAAATGAATAATCTTTAAAACAAAGAACTATATCAGTTATTGCATTACATCACATTACATTACATTACATTATCAGAGTTCACAACAACAAACAGTGGAAAAGAAATACTATATACTAGTAGATACGCCATGCCATCCAGCTTGCCTCCAGATATCTCCAGCAACTCCTGAATTCCAGAATATCCCGATAACCTGACTCTAGACTGCACGTATGGAAATTGGTGGGCACCTAGTGTTTAGGAAGGAAACAATAAACTCCAGGTCAGTCATGTGACTGGTGTGAGAACTTAAATTAGTTATGCTTTTAAAGAAACTAGATTTACAAAATAATTTCGATATGCTTTTAGAAATGAAACTACCATAAGACCTCCCGCCACACACACAATGCAAACGCAGACTTGGAGGAGATTTCTTCTTATGATAGTCAAACATGCTTACTACGCATAATCGTTTGATTTTTTTTATTATTATTAGTGCATAGTGTAGAAAACATTTCGAAAGTTGAATATTAATCTTAGCCAGCATAGGTACCATTATAGTATGCCTACTATAGCTACCATATTAAATGGCAGGTTCTACAACTAAAACCGTACAAGGCTCGTATTATTTTTTTTGGATTTCCAACAAATGGTCGGGCAAAAGAACTTCCCAAGTAAAATAGAACGCCTCTAGAGAAACGTTCCTGAATCCTAATCGGATCTCTACTACACAAGGCCGGGTTACCTTTAAGCTAGGTAACAACTGACACGAGTATGCCATCCTCCGGTCCTTTGGGACCTTTATCCGAGGTACCTCTCATCCAACAACCACAAAGTAATCAATTTGCAGCAACCACAAAGTAAGTATCTGGGCTCCATACCATGACACCACTCATAATCCAGATAGGGAATGACATACGCTCAGAGGACGCTATCCTAAAATAACCTTGCCGCCACGATTCCTGTTTCGACCATAACCGGGTTGTGAGGTTCGTCGAAGTCTCGTCCACAAAGCTACGCTTTTTCACAAAAGCCACGCTTTGATCAACAAATGATCAGAAGCACTCAGCATGCCACATTACCAAATTGGGAGTATATCGCTGATAACCATCAACTACATAACCTCTGAGCTCGTACGTCTTACAAAAGGATGTTAAGCTAAGAGAATAAATTCTCCGCCACCAACAGAAATGTATTTGAAAGAAATCTGCTTTATATCTCAATTTGTAATGTCAGACATAACAATCCGTACAAGTCTGTTCTGGGTTCAAACAGAACCGAAGGCACTTCCAAAGAAGTCCTTGCAAATCTGAGTATTCACAATCCCAATCGGACTTCCCATCACTTAAGGAATCCGAATCTCTATACCGTAGCTACTCAGTGCAGAGACAATCGATAGGTCATCCTATCGTTCTCGCAAATACACGGTCTTCACCACCGGTCTTCAATGCTATCCATATACGTCGTATCACTATTCGGAATGGGACTTATGACACAAAGGTCCTCTCCCGGCTAAACCGAATAACGAGCGCTATATTAAAAATAAGTGTAGCATTCAAATTCAAGCAAATCATAAAAAATACCTATTTAAAGGTAAATATTGATAGTCGGTTATTTAACTATCAATAGATAGGCACAACATTACCATATTCCAAATAATTTCCCATATTATTTATTTTCCAAAAATATCTTTACAAGATATATATATTTTTCCACACTTTAACCGTTTGAAAACAAATCTCAAATCACTTTTCAATTTATCTTTAAAAGATATAATCTTTAAACATTTCACTTCATATTGGAAAAACATTTCCATACTTATTTAATAATAAGTAATTCACAAATCTAATTATTTCCAACATTGGAAAATATTCCATATACTTAAATCAAAATCAAGTATATACTTCATTCTTTAAGGAAAACGTTCTCTTAACACATTTATTTGGGTCAAAATGAATGTTGTGTAAAACATCGTTACGACAACCCAAAATCAGTAGTATAGGGATTCGAAATTAAGATAGATATATAAATCCCAATACTATGTAAAACATTTCCTTTCGGAAACCATTTACTATAACAACAATGTCATAGTCCATCTTTTCCTTATTTCTCGAAAACGTCTATTTCAATAATAAATGTTGAAATCTATGGTTTCGATATTTAATACATTTTAAAACATCTTTAAATCGTTTTAAATTTGATTTAAAATATCACTTCCCAAAACATTCCTTTAATATATAATTCACTGTCCAAAACCGTGAATATACATTGTTTACCAAATTCAATATTTTCTACACATTTTAGTTCAAGAATTATCCACTGTCCAAAATCGTGAATAAAATTCCCACCCAAAATCTTTTTTTTTTGGCAAGGCCGACGGGGTTAAATGGACCCCGACCATTTATTGCTACACCAGACAGAACATCACACATAAAACAAAGGGAAGAAAGGAAAACAGGGGGCACTTGGCGTAGCAAGCACTGGGGAAAAAACAAAAAACAACAAAAAGAAAGGAAGACAACAACTAATTGATTAGAAGAAAGGAAGCACGTATCCCTGGCTGAATTGCAAACATCAGCTGGCCCAAGGAATCTCTAATCTCACTCATAATCCACCTTTTGAAATTAACATCTGTTTTATCATTTTCAACATCAAATAGCCTAGCATTTCTATCCCTCCAAACTGTGGTAATAAAGCTTTTTAGTACAACATTGAAGGTTCGTTCACTTTCGTTTTTGAAGGCCAATGCTGCAACAGCAACAATAATCCAACCAAACTCTTCATTACTACACATATCATATAATTGATAATTCGCTATCCAAAATCGCGAATATATTCCCTTTAACAAATTTCTATGTTTAATCTATCAAATTAAATTGATTTCGGATTTATAAAACAATGTTTATAAATCCCATTTCTATCTATAAAAACTTCGATTTATAAATCTCCTTTATTCACCAATCAAATTTATAACTCAATTTTATACCCAAAATCTAGTTCATAAGTTAATTACTTATAATCTTTTATTTTACAAAAATCTATTCATTTTATAACTTCACAATTTATAAATCTATATATTTCATTCACTTATGAAATTCATTTATACTTCTTTTTAGCACTTATAAAAACTCGTTTTACAATTCCAATATTTTTAATTTATAAAATATCAATTTCATAAATCTTTTATATAAATCATTTATTATAACTCAAAACATTTCAATTTAAATAAACCAATCCTTTTAATAATTTACAAATTGTTATTAAAGCTTATGTATAACTCCAAAATCATACTTAAGTAATATTTTCTAAAAATATAACTTTTATAATAATAAAAATTATAACGTTTATTTATTTTAACAATTCAAAATTTAATAAAACGTATACTTTCAAAAATCACTTTAAAATCCTTTTAAATTCAAAATCGTTACTTTACTATTTTTAAAACTCCAAAAAAAGGCAAATGCTGCAACAGCAACAATATATAAATCACGACAATCAGACATCATATATCATCATATGATAATCAACAAATATCACAATATCTGTAATCAAATAAATACTGGTGAGGAATCCAGTGGGATCCCTCCAACCTGTTTCCCTGCATCCACAAACATTAGCATAATACCAATTCCGTTCCAATACGGAATATCGTGGTATATGGGATTTATAAAATATTATCCGCTATTATACGCCAAAATAGGGTCTCATCCGCTATATAATGCGGGAAATCAACTCCAAGTACATAAATAATACCAATTCCACTGTACGGTGAAATATTCGCGGTATATGTTTTTAATAAATAACCTCCGCTTAATAGACGGCGTATAGGGTCTATTTTAACAATGAATAGATAATAATTTATCATCCAATCAAACAATCAAAAAAATTTAATCTAACTATTTTAAAATTTAAATCGAAAACGATTCGATTGAGTGAGAAGTTCTCGCCTTGATTTCAATTCAGTTTCAGCGTTTATTTCGAATAAAATTAAATGTGCGTTTAATTTTACCCGAATTATCACTAGCTTCAATCAACCCCAATCCAGTTCCATTGCGTAGTGCTCGACAAAATGAAGCCAACGCAATTCGTTTCGTCCAAAACAGACCTCGTATGTAAGAGTTACACTATTTTATATTTTGTACAATTTTAATATAACTAATTTCACACATTTATTTATTTTTAAACCTTATTTCCAAATCTGGGCCATTCGTTTCTTTTGCTACATCAGGCCGCGTTTTGCTCTCTTCTTCTTCAAGGTGATTTGCGTTCAATTGAACCCACCTACACGTCATTTGCCCTAATTTTTTGAGCCCTCTCCGATCATCTACGCGATGATCAACAACCTCCATTACGTGCGCCATGCCATTCCTCACTCACGGCCATAGACCGTGTAACAACCCTGTATTTTATGATTTTTTTTTGTATATTTTAATTATTTTAATTGAATTTTGATTTAAAAACTTATTTTATTTATTTTGAATGATAAACTTTAGTTTCGATATGAATTATCATTCCAAAGCATGACTAAAAAGAATATTTTCCAGAAAGTGAATTTTTTGGTCAAAATAGTCAAACTTTGACTTTTAATTTAAATTTTTAAAAGTTTGAAAATTTTAATTTTATATTTTATTATGAAAATACATAAAAATTTAAGAACACTGCCTTTTGTTTCGTTGGAAACGGATTTAAATTGTGAAAGTTATGTATATTTCAATATTAAGTGCAATTTGTTTATTCTGCAATTTTGTTATTTTAAATAGTATAAATTTTATTTTCTTTGTCATATTTTATTGTAATATGTATTAATATGTTATTTTATATATATTTTTGTCTTTTAATATTTTTGAAGTGAGGTAGGAATGTTTCTAGAGCTAGTAGTATTTTTCTTGTAATTTCCATGCCCTGTTCTGAATTTTTAAACATTTTCTTTAGTTCTTTTTCTATTTTTCTCCAATTTAGTTATTTATTTTATTTTAGAAATAATAAATAAATTATTTTATTTCAAAATTTTGCTTTAGAATATTTTTAAAATGAAGTAGATATTTTTCCAAAGCCATTAATGTTTTAATTGTAATTTTTGAACCTTGTTTTCAATTTTTAAGCAATTTCCTTAATTCTTTTATATTTTCTTTAAATTTAATTATATATTTTTTATTTTATTTCACTTTGTTTCAGTTTTAGATGTACTTGCTGAAATTTATTTTGTTTTACTTGATTTAAAAGAAAAGGAAGTATGGAAGGTTTTAAAAGCTAAGAAACGTAAAGTCGTTTCACCGTTTTTTTTTACCGTTTCTTTTTCAATCAATACACCATTTATTTAGGCCGTACCTTTCTGTGACGCCCCACCTCTATACCCACGCTAGCCCAGAACACTACGGTGTAGTGCTGTCAACTAGCACGGAGAATAAGGCTGTTGAGGAGCGACCATCAATAGTTAGGCCTTATACTAGCATTGGTTATCTCAATGGGAGTGATATATAAATATATTTTCTTTCATTTTCCATCTCTGATTTATTTTCTCCCATCGACATACCCCAATTCCAGTATAAAACGAACTACGATGGTTCGTAATAGTTTAGGACAGTAAATATAAAATATCACACAGATAATATAATGCGGAACACAAATCAAACAGAAAGTCTCATATATATATATATATAATAACTGATGTCAGTTACAATACATTCACACGGTACATATGATACAACCACAACAGTCGACTAAGGAAGTTACATATACAAGTACATTAACGTATTTAATATACATGCACACATATCTTCCTATATAATTTTACAGACTACTACAAATGACGACGACTACTCCAAAAGATATGAAAGAACTTCATAGCTCTAGCAGCAACCCAAAGCAGAATATCTACAACCTGAAATACTCGGTCTGACCCGAGTATTAAATTCAAAAGAAAATAATACTCGGGTCAGTCTAATTCAAACTCAGTTATTAGTGCACAGAAGCAATAATAATTAAATAATGAATAGACGACAGTAATTAAACCAAATCAGAATGCAATTCAGAATATTGAATTGAAATAAACAAAACAGTTCAAACCATTGGAATATCAATTAAAATATTAATTCAAGTAGGGCTGCAGTACACGCACGCATGCACTACCTCGCCACTACTGAATATGGTATACGCAAAAAGATCCATAAGTCAAAACAAATAGAATATCATACACGCCATACCGTGTGGCTGCAGTTCACGCTTGCGTGCACTGCCTTGCCACTATAGTGACGAAGTACCCAACGAATACCGTGTGGCTGCAGTTCACGCTTGCGTGCACTGCCTTGCCACTATAGTGATGATGTACCCAAAAACTCGATGAACCAAATTCAATGAAGTATCAAATATCAATGCCATGGCCATTGAACAGCAGGCCAAAGTCATCACAGGTACAAGTTAAAAAAGAGCACATCCAATAATTTTTTTCTCATCAAAACAAAATCAATAAAATGCTACAGGTTGAAGCTCCAAGACCAGCAAAACTCGAACCCGAAGCAACAATGACAAAGAGCTCACAAATGCTCAAAAAAAATAAGACAACGCAGTAGCAGCACAGCAATGTGTATCTGCTAATTTATTACTCAAATAAAGGATTGCAGTGAAAACTACCAATAGCTCTAGTGTATCTGCATATTAATTATGCAAACACAGGTTGCAGTGAAAACTGCAAAACGCTCAAGGCACAGCATAAAAATGAACAAACTCAATAATACTCAAAAACCAAGGCACTCTACACAATAGAGGCACAACTCCAAAATATGATATGCCTCAAAGTTCAACAGTACTAACAGATAAGGTTCGAGCACAAGGAAATGCAACAGTGCTTCTTATAAATGAAAGACCGGACGATAAGTAATCGTGCACATACGTGGTTAATGAAACCAAATACTACATGAAACAGGTATGCAAACCAAATGCCATCAAGGTCAAAGACATAAGAATTTAAACATGACCGACAGCGCAGTAATGTATATGCAAGAAATTGCTGCAGTGAACAAGATCAGTTCACGGCACCTGGACAAGCACATGTGCAAACGCAGTCATGCATAAGGGCAGTAAATAGGATTAAGACCAACAACCTCACAAACAACACAAAAGTCCACAAATTCTACACGACTGTAACCATCAGTGCACAAGGGCAATGACACGTACGCATACATGAACCAGCAGAAGCAACAGAAATGCTACAGTGGAACAACAACGTACAAAGATCACTGTAACATGAATACAAGTGCAGGACAGTTCAGTACATGCACAAAAGGCAGTGAAACAGACATGTACAACCAGGCAGCAGTTCACAAGTATCATATAAATTTAGTTCCAAGTCAAGTATTAATGACCTGGACAGAACAAGGTACCAAATGAAATTACGTACCTACAACCTAAATGTTTGTACATACGTGGATGGATACATATGCTGAACTAGTATGCAAGTGAATACAACGTGAACACAACAGTGCTCAGATGAGTCAAAACAGCAAGGCACTGCAACAAATTCTAGTAACATCTAAATGAAAATCAAGGCTACATCTGCAAATGAATCAGGTGAAGCAAAATGCAGCAGTGGACAGGGAAGTGCAGCCTCAACATGACGTTTAACAGTGCCAACAAATGCAAGAAGCGAGTGGCAGTAGTTTAAAACTTCCACAAGTGAATGTAAAATATGTATACAAATGAATGTACATAATAAACTACACATGGCTAAACAATTCAGAGGTGCACGAGAAGCAGCATAACTCAAATGAGCAAGTGCACAAGGCTGTGTACAATATAAAAATGCAACTGCAAATTACATGGGGGATGACACTGTAAAATGAACCAAAGTTCGATTGAGAAATGAATAAGGCAAGCCGACATCAGTGACATAGGTACGAAGATTGACCAGAAATGCAACTCCCAGCAAATGCATAAATATGAATCAAACTCTTATACACTGCAATAATACCAAAGAAACATGAAAAATGCATAACGAGTATGCAACTAAGAAAATAGGAGGAGGGTGAGAGCACCAAGGGTATGGCACCACAGCACACACACTCATGAATACAATGGTACAGTAGATACAAACTGCAACAATCAATATACTACAAGTACGACAGGTAAAAGATGGACACAGAGATGGTCAGAGACGAGGCTCACAAGGGCCGAGAAATCAAAGCCATAATCCAAAAATCAAGCAGCAAAAGATGTAAATTCGAACAACCCAGAAATCATCAACATCAACAAAATCGAATGGTCGAAGTCAGGTACCGAAAATCACAAATTAAACAAGCCAAGAAAATCGCGACCGAAGTCAGGCACCAAAACTTCAAGGCCAAAACACAAAACCACCCAATTATGAATTCGAATTAGATGTGAGTATAATACTCACCTTGTCGACGAATTGAAGCTATCAACCGAAGCCCAATCGAGCACGAGCACGTCGAATTGAAGGAGCCAGCATCGTAAATTTTGAACGCGCCCTAGCTTCAGACGAACGAAGACGAGATGCCACCATTTATTTTCTTTTGAGGCTTTTAGGGTTACGAACGAAATAGAAGAAAAAAAATGGTAAAGGGGCGGGTTGAGTTTCTTAAAGAATGGGTCGGCATTGAGATAAAGGGGACGTGTACATTTGCTTTGCAAAATTTTTCACGGCCCAAATAAAAACTCGTGGACCATTTATTATTTTTTAAAAAATATCAAAGCCCCTCAAACTTAATAACCATTTGTAATTTAAATTTTAATTTAAATTTTAAAAACTTCAAAATGGCAATTGACGAAAATATAAATCGTTTTAACGTCGATTATGAATTGACGCGAATATCGGGTTGTTACAGACTCCCCTCCTTAAAGAAATTGCGTCCTCGCAATCATAAGGAATAAATGGCCAAAAGGTAACAACCATAAGAGCAAGAAAGAGTAAGCTTGAACGTGTTTGCTCAATGAATTCTCTGGATTCAAAAATGAAACCCATTGGATTAGAGAACCACTAAGCTTTCACGAGATAAACATCTTTATTTCGAGGATGCTGAACCTCCGAAGCAATGATGTGAATAGAAGGTAGCTAGAGAATAAGAATAAGGATCCGAAATCCCAAAGGCATTTTCGTAATTGGAAGACGTGGGAAACGTCATAAATAGCAGAAAATTGAGTCGGTACACCGGCGTAATACAATATAAACGCCAAAGAAATCTTTTAATTTCATAAAAGAAATTCACAAATTATCAACAAAATCTAATTATCACAAACGACAATTAAATCTCAAAAATCTAATTATCACAAACGATAACTAGAAACAATAAATATCTGATTATCAAAAACGATAAATCAGAAATCATAAACATCCAATTATCAAAATGATAATCAGGAATTACCACAACGGTAATCAAATTTCAAATCACAAATATTTAATTATCACAATTGATAATCAAATCTCAAATCGCAAATGTTTAATTATCACAAACGATAATTAAATCTCAAATATCTGATTATCACAAGCGATAATCAGAAACAGCAAATATCTGATTATCACAAACGATAATCAGAAATCACAAATTTTCAATTAACGAGTCCGAAATTAACCGAAATAGCAAACGCACATGACCCATAATCACGAGTTTTACTAAATCGTTTAATTCACTTCATCGTTTCCTTGAAAGTGCAAAATGGTGTATTTTAAATAAATAACATTTTACGTTCTCAAACGGACAAGTCCGGAATTAAGCGAATCAGTAAAAGAAAGGGGTCATAGTCCTCGATTTTTCTAAAACGTTTAAATCGCTTCCTCATTCTTTTGAAAGCGCAAATCATAAAAATCTTGAAAACAATTTTGATTTATATTTAAAACAATTTTTAAAACACGTGATTAAAGCAGCATTATCCGTAGCAACTTCGACATACGTCAAAATTTCATCGAAATAATTGGCATCAAAATATAATACCAATGAATTTTCATTTATCGAAAATGTCGCAGGAATCTTTTCAAAGATAGAAAAGGATATCATACCCTAAACTTGTATTCATAACAAGTCAATAACACACGAATTCACCAATGCACAAGAATTGATAAAACTTATCAATAGAAATCACGAAAATTGGTGAAGCACAAATTCTAGAAATCTTCACAAGAAATCCAGAAATCACAAGATGAAAGTATGAAAACTCGAACGGAGTATGAAAACTCGAACGGAGTATGAAAACTCGAACGGAGTATGAAAACTCGAACGGAGTATGAAATAGAATAAAAGATATGGCATAACATAAAATATCCATAATGACATACTACTATAAGTATGTAAATAATGATCAACAGGAGATCAATCAATAAGAGGTATGGCATAAATATGAAATATCCATACTGACATACAACTATAAGTATGCATATAATGATCAACAGGAGATCAACCGATAAGAGATAATCAATATCACAAGAATCTTCTCAAAGATCCAAAGAGGTATCATACCCCAAATTTGTACTCATGACAAATCAATAACATATGAATTCACCAATGCACAAAAATAGGTGAAGCATAAAATTTCCAGAAATCAACATAAGGAATCTAGAAATCACAGAAAAAGGGAAAGAGGCCTATCACATGACGGTCCGAAGACCAAGGGGAGCTACCCCACATGTGTGAATGGAATCACACAGATTGAGGTCAAGACTAACCAAAAAGCAGAAAGGTATGTGTGAATGGAATCACACAAGTGGTGTCTAGTCTGACCATCAGAACGATCATCATGATCAACGAGGAGTGTCAATTACACTAAGCATGTGTGAATGGAATCACACAGATTGAGGTCAAGACTAACCAAAAAGCAAAAAGGTATGCGTGAGTGGAATCACACAAGTGGTGTCTAGTCTAACCTAGCAATGAAAGAGACATCGCGCAATTGCTAGTCTAATTCATAAAGCGATCATCAAGATCAACGAGAAGTGTCAATTACACTAAGCTAGTGAATATAAAAGTTTAGCTTCATGTCCCATAACCACTAGCTTAACTTAATATTTACGAACAAATTGTAGATCTTCACTAGAAAAATGTCACAAGTGGTTCAATCGAACAAGTCCAAAAATTAACCGACGAAGTAAACGCAAGCGTTTCATACCACTTGTTTTGCTAAGCCGTTTAATTAGATTTCTCATACGAGTGAAATAAAGGTTTGTATATACTAATAGATTGGAAAACGGTTTAGGAAAAGATTTTGATATTGAAAATAAAGTTGAAAACATTTTGATAAAAGAGTTTTGATATTTACTACTAGTATTGAAACATTTATATTTTTAAACTGACAAATCACAAAAATGATTGTAGAAACAATCAATCACAAGAATTCACATACGAAGACGTGAATAGAATCCAAAGAAATCGATACTGTATCCTTCCAAAAGTATGTTCACGAAAATCCCGAAGAAAATGTTATCAAAGTTGCTAATAAATGATAGCAATAAATCGGGAAATTAACAAGAATCGATTAAATTTGGAAACCAAATCAATTCACTAAAATTCACCTTCGAAGACGTGAATAAAATCCAAAGAATTCGATTCTAAATCCAACAAAGTAGGAGTATCCAAAAATTCCAGAAATAGAAGTTATCAAAGTCAACAAAGGAGATAACATCTAATCGGAAAAGAAGAATCGATTAACAAATGGGATAACGAAGCAAAACGAGCATAAATGCATAAATGACTTCAACAAAAATAAAAATCAAGTCGAAGTCGAAGTCAACAATTAATGGCCATAATAGAGTACAAAACGATTCAACATCATCATCAAAGGACTCAACGGCAAACCAAGTCAGAGTCTTGGAAATCAAGAATTTAGAAATTTCTCAAAAACAAAGTGACCAAAGTTGAATGGAATTCAAGCCGAAGAAAACATAAAATATCAAGTTCAGAATCGCTGAGATTCGAACAAAATCAATCATCGGCTAAATCTAATCAAAGCCGAAAACACAAGAATCAAAATCAAATGCATATGAATAAGCGTTAGGAATTCATACCTAACAATCAAAGATAATCATATGCAAATATGAGAGATAAAACGTCAACAAACAGTTGTAACACATGTACTATCTAGGTTATGTTTTATATTTGTTCTAAACCCCAGGCTCTGATACCAAGCTGTGACGCCCCACCTCTATACCCACGCTAGCCAAGAACACTACGGTGTAGTGCTGCCAACTAGCACGGAGAATAAGGCTGTTGAGGAGCGACCATCAATAGTTAGGCCTTATACTAGCATTGGTTATCTCAATGGGAGTGATATATAAATATATTTTCTTTCATTTTCCATCTCTGATTTATTTTCTCCCATCGACATACCCCAATTCCAGTATAAAACGAACTACGATGGTTCGTAATAGTTTAGGACAGTAAATATAAAATATCACACAGATAATATAATGCGGAACACAAATCAAACAGAAAGTCTCATATATATATATAATAACTGATGTCAGTTACAATACATTCACACAGTACATATGATACAACCACAACAGTCGACTAAGGAAGTTACATATACAAGTACATTAACGTATTTAATATACATGAACACATATCTTCCTATACAATTTTACAGACTACTACAAATGACGACGACTACTCCAAAAGATATGAAAGAACTTCATAGCTCTAGCAGCAACCCAAAGCAGAATATCTACAACCTGAAATACTCAGTCTGACCCGA
Source organism: Allium cepa (assembly GCA_030765085.1). Classification (NCBI taxonomy): domain Eukaryota; kingdom Viridiplantae; phylum Streptophyta; class Magnoliopsida; order Asparagales; family Amaryllidaceae; genus Allium; species Allium cepa. The sequence continues at coordinate 215,095,400 of CM060934.1, forward strand.
GTATTAAATTCAAAAGAAAATAGTACTCGGGTCAGTCTAATTCAAACTCAGTTATTAGTGCACAGAAGCAATAATAATTAAATAATGAATAGACGACAGTAATTAAACCAAATCAGAATGCAATTCAGAATATTGAATTGAAATAAACAAAACAGTTCAAACCATTGGAATATCAATTAAAATATTAATTCAAGTAGGGCTGCAGTACACGCACGCGTGCACTGCCTCGCCACTACTGAATATGGTATACGCAAAAAGATCCATAAGTCAAAACAAATAGAATATCATACACGCCATACCGTGTGGCTGCAGTTCACGCTTGCGTGCACTACCTTGCCACTATAGTGACGAAGTACCCAACGAATACCGTGTGGCTGCAGTACACGCTTGCGTGCACTGCCTTGCCACTATAGTGATGATGTACCCAAAAACTCGATGAACCAAATTCAATGAAGTATCAAATATCAATGCCATGGCCATTGAACAGCAGGCCAAAGTCATCACAGGTACAAGTTAAAAAAGAGCACATCCAATAATTTTTTTCTCATCAAAACAAAATCAATAAAATGCTACAGGTTGAAGCTCCAAGACCAGCAAAACTCGAACCCGAAGCAACAATGACAAAGAGCTCACAAATGCTCAAAAAAAATAAGACAACGCAGTAGCAGCACAGCAATGTGTATCTGCTAATTTATTACTCAAACAAAGGATTGCAGTGAAAACTACCAATAGCTCTAGTGTATCTGCATATTAATTATGCAAACACAGGTTGCAGTGAAAACTGCAAAACGCTCAAGGCACAGCATAAAAATGAAAAAACTCAATAATACTCAAAAACCATGGCACTCTACACAATAGAGGCACAACTCCAAAATATGATATGCCTCAAAGTTCAACAGTACTAACAGATAAGGTTCGAGCACAAGAAAATGCAACAGTGCTTCTTATAAATGAAAGACCGGACGATAAGTAATCGTGTACATACGTGGTTAATGAAACCAAATACTACATGAAACAGGTATGCAAACCAAATGCCATCAAGGTCAAAGACATAAGAATTTAAACATGACCGACAGCGCAGTAATGTATATGCAAGAAATTGCTGCAGTGAACAAGATCAGTTCACGGCACCTGGACAAGCACATGTGCAAATGCAGTCATGCATAAGGGCAGTAAATAGGATTAAGACCAACAACCTCACAAACAACACAAAAGTCCACAAATTCTACACGACTGTAACCATCAGTGCACAAGGGCAATGACACGTACGCATACATGAACCAGCAGAAGCAATAGAAATGCTACAGTGGAACAACAACGTACAAAGATCACTGTAACATGAATACAAGTGCAGGACAGTTCAGTACATGCACAAAAGGCAGTGAAACAGACATGTACAACCAGGCAGCAGTTCACAAGTATCATATAAATTTAGTTCCAAGTCAAGTATTAATGACCTGGACAGAACAAGGTACCAAATGAAATTACGTACCTACAACCTAAATGTTTGTACATACGTGGATGGATACATATGCTGAATTAGTATGCAAGTGAATACAACGTGAACACAACAGTGCCCAGATGAGTCAAAACAGCAAGGCACTGCAACAAATTCTAGTACCATCTAAATGAAAATCAAGGCTACATCTGCAAATGAATCAGGTGAAGCAAAATGCAGCAGTGGATAGGGAAGTGCAGCCTCAACATGACGTTTAACAGTGCCAACAAATGCAAAAAGCGAGTGGCAGTAGTTTAAAACTTCCACAAGTGAATGTAAAATATGTATACAAATGAATGTACATAATAAACTGCACATGGCTAAACAATTCAGAGGTGCACGAGAAGCAGCATAACTCAAATGAGCAAGTGCACAAGGCTGTGTACAATATAAAAATGCAACTGCAAATTACATGGGGGATGACACTGTAAAATGAACCAAAGTTCGATTGAGAAATGAATAAGGCAAGCCGACATCAGTGATATAGGTACGAAGATTGACCAGAAATGCAACTCCCAGCAAATGCATAAATATGAATCAAACTCTTATACACTGCAATAATACCAAAGAAACATGAAAAATGCATAACGAGTATGCAACTAAGAAAATAGGAGGAGGGTGAGAGCACCAAGGGTATGGCACCACAGCACACACACTCATGAATACAATGGTACAGTAGATACAAACTGCAACAATCAATATACTACAAGTACGATAGGTAAAAGATGGACACAGAGATGGTCAGAGACGAGGCTCACAAGGGCCGGGAAATCAAAGCCATAATCCAAAAATCAAGCAGCCAAAGATGTAAATTCGAACAACCCAGAAATCATCAACATCAACAAAATCGAATGGTCGAAGTCAGGTACCGAAAATCACAAATTAAACAAGCCAAGAAAATCGCGACCGAAGTCAGGCACCAAAACATCAAGGCCAAAACACAAAACCACCCAATTATGAATTCGAATTAGATGTTAGTATAATACTCAACTTGTCGACGAATTGAAGCTATCAACCGAAGCCCAATCGAGCACGAGCACGTCGAATTGAAGAAGCCAGCATCGTAAATTTTGAACGCGCCCTAGCTTCAGACGAACGAAGACGAGATGCCACCATTTATTTTATTTTGAGGGTTTTAGGGTTACGAACAAAATAGAAGAAAAAAAAGGGTAAAGGGGCGGGTTGAGTTTCTTAAAGAATGGGTCGGCATTGAGATAAAGGGGACGTGTACATTTGCTTTGCAAAAATTTTCACGGCCCAAATAAAAACTCGTGGACCATTTATTATTTTTAAAAAAATATCAAAGCCCCTCAAACTTAATAACCATTTGTAATTTAAATTTAAATTTAAATTTTAAAAACTTCAAAATGGCAATTGACGAAAATATAAATCGTTTTAACGTCGATTATGAATTGACGCGAATATCGGGTTGTTACACTTTCTCTATTCTTTTCAACTGCATTCTCTCATCTTTTTCACGTATTTTCAAATCTTCTCAACCCTAAAAAAAATCATGGCCTCCATCTTGCAAAAGTTTGGTAAAATTCCTTATCTTTTTCATTGTTTTTCCTTTTGTTTATTTGATTTTTGCTCTTACTTTCTCCTCTTCTAGGATCGGCTCCTCCTTCCTCCTCCTCCCTGGCCGCCTCCACCACCACCACATAAGGCCACCATCACCTCCAGCCCTCTGCCCAAGCCTAGCCGTGCACCACTTGTAGGCAAACTCCACCAAAAATTTGCATATACTCTTGAATAACGCATTGCCTAACACCTATGCTATCACCACTTCACCAAACCGCCTTGGCCGCCACATACATCAACACCACCAGCCACTACCTGACCTGAGACCACCTGCCACACCACCTCCTGACCCCACCAGGCCTGGCCATGACCATGCTTGCCTTGGCCGTGAGCATGTGTTGCATTGAAACCTTGTTTGTTGCCTTGTCTTGTAATTTTCATGCATATCCACCTTTGCACCATTACTTCCAAGTTATGGCCGACCCATATGAGCCCAAGACCTGATCCTAACCCACTCCTTAGACATGTATTTCAGATCTATAGCTGAAGCATAGGCGGTAGAAAGCAAGTGCAAAAACTTTGGCTTTGTTTATGCATTGATTTCTAACATTGTTTTATTATTTTGAGTTGGAAACTTATGTTATATTTATTTGTTTTGCCTCATGTATTCAAGTAAATTAACCTTGTCTCTCGAACACTCATATCATCATCATGGTTGAGAAAATGAACCCCCTTAGTGGATCTTTTGAATGGTTGTAGCAAGGTCAAGTAATCTTATTTTTGTTGCCTTTCAATTTCAATTTATTTCAATATATTTTGATTGAATATTCATAAGTTATATTGTCTTGTTTTGGGGTTGTTTGCAAGATGATATCTTGGCTATTTCTCTCCATTCAAATCAAAGTTCGTGCCTTCTGGATCCGTTGTGTCATTCTAATTGATATCTCTAGCATAAAAATGTGAGTAAATCTCACCACATGTTTATACTTATACAAGTAGAAAATTGACACCCTGTGAATCTGTAGAACTATATTACCATGTTATAACTGCTTATATTATTATCATACGATGTTCACACCTGTTATCACACCTGTTATATCATTTGTTACTGTTATATTATGCTGTTCTGTTATTTTTATCAGTTTATCACACTGCAAGTTCCCTGTAAATTAGAAATCACTATGGGTTGAAATGATACATACCCGAACGGACTTTAGAATAAGGGAAAATTGTTATGGGATGAAATGATAGGCCCGAATGATTTTCAATTTATTTCATTTACTTGGGACTGCGGGTTTGAAATGATAAAACTCGGATTTTTCTTTGTAAATTACAGGTTGAAATGATACATTACCCGTATCACTTTTCCTAGTGTAGAAAATTTTATACAGACCCGTAGTTGATATATGTTTTTCTAAAAAAAAATTTAAGTTATTTTAGAAATGTAAATATTAAAATATTTTGACTTAAATCTAATTAAAAAGGATTTTTGTAAAATATTATTGATTTTCTGAATAATTATAAGTGAAATGAATTAACAAAAAATTTAGAAAATTTTGAATGTAAGTTATTTTGGAAAATTTGATTTAATTATAATTGGAAATTAAATTGAATATGAAATTATGATAAATATATGATAATTTGAATTTAAATGAATTTAAAGTGATTTTATATCATATTAATGATATGTAATAAAGTTGAAATGTGAAATGAATGAATATTTTAAGTTGAAATTTTGAAATATAACTAAAATTGGAAATTTATGAAATTGACTTAAAAGTGAACTTTTAGTTAAGTAAATAAAAATAAAAATAAGTTATATTTGAGAATTTGAACTTAAGTGTTAAGTTGAAATTTAATGTAATGGATCTAAAATTGAACATTGCATTTTAATAAGTGAATTATTATTAAATCTTGATTTTTGAATGGAAATTTAACTTTATAAAATCATGAACTTGAAGAAAATTAAATGATGTTTATAAATGTGAAAATGTATGATTTTATAAGTTAAAAATGTTTTAAATAAAAATATAATTGGTTGAGAAATTATATTGAATATTTGAAGTTAATTGACTGCATTTTTGAAATGCTATTAATTACAATGTAAATGATATTACAACATTTGTAAATGCTGTAGTTGATGATAATGAACTAAAAATCTAAATTGAATTAAAAGCTATTATAGCAATTTTTGTAAGTGCTGTAATTTTTTTGAATTTAACTAAGTTTATTTGACATTTAAGTAAACCCTATTACAACATTTTAAAATGTTGTCTTTTGTTAAATTGAACTGTTTTGAATGTAACTTTCCGTAGCGTTTTCTAAATGCTGCGAAAAGTAAATTTTCACTATTTTGATAAACTTAAGTGAATAAATGAACTTCGAAAGTTGAAAATTTTGAAAATTTAATAATTTCATTATTAAACATAATAACTTCATTTTAATGATTAAAAATGATTTTTGGAATATAAACTGTTTTGAAATATGAATTGAAATGGTATTTTAAATTGAATAAAATGAATAATGATTTGAAATGAATGTGGTTTTGAAAAGAGATGATATTTTGATATATTAAATGATTGAAATGTGGTTTCGAAAAGATATGATATTTTGGTATATTAAAATGATTTGAAATGTGGTTTCGAAAGGATATGATATTTTGATATATTAAAATGATTTGAAAAATAGTGTTTTGAAAGATATGATATTTTGGAAATGATTTAATCTTTATTTTGATAAAGATTTGGGTTGAAATGATATTTCATTTTGAAGTATAAAATATTGTTTTAAAAGTTATAACTACGGGTTATAATAACGATTGGTTGTTAAAGAGACCGGGATCGGATATTGTCTTATAGCCGGCCAATACCGAAAACCACTTTAACAATTGTGTACGCGGTGGAGACTCCGGAATGAAGTAGGATGGCGTCGACGTTCTCGAGGTATATTACGTGGACCCAACTCCCATGAGTTGGCATATATGACTAAAACAGGAGCTATACCGGGCTACACAAAGGGTCGCACCCTTTCATCGAGCATGCTCCATCGGAAACCATTCTATTACTTTTGTGATTCGATTCGGTGGCACCACTTTGATTCGGGGGTATTGTTCGAGGTGGGCGGAAGCTGCTGGCTTGCCGTCACCACCGGTCCGGGAGTGCAAACGGTGTATCCACCCTGGCATTGCCTCGCGTGTCGTGTCATATCCTTATATCGAGCCCACTACGATTTTGGTTTAAAGATCCGACCGCGTTAAGGTTCACCATCCCCTTAACGCTATTTTCTATATGATTATACTTTACTGATTAGACACTACTGTATATAGCGCAAATATACTATATAGTAAATAGTTTAACGGATCCTTAGAGGATGGGCAGTCCCAAGCATCTTCTAAGTTACTTGTACCTTTATTACAGTTCACTAGAGTTGGTTTACATTGTATAAGTATGTATGTCCTGACTCAAGTGTTTGTATTTTTATTTACGCTCGGGTCAGCCTGAGTTATTCGCAGATTTGGATTCCACTTCTGGAGATTTAAATCGCTGGAGATTATCTGCTTATCTAGTCTTATCTATTCCAGTCGGTTGTTCTATCCAGCTTGTACTTGGTTGTCATATTGAAACTTCTGTTGTACTTTATTTTCTTCCGTTGTATCTTGTTTAACTCTTATATATTTATATAGTAGCTTCATGAACTACTATCTCTTTTACTTCCACTGCAGTATTATTACTCTGTGTCTGTGATCTGTGATTTTTATTTACTGTATATTCTGAGATTTGCCAAATTTTTATTTACAATGCGGTATTTTGAGCAATTCAATTCCGGCATGAGTGTCTACCTATACACTCATAATGGTTGCGAATGGTTGAAAATACCGGGTTGTTACAGACCGACCCCCTAAAGACATTCCACGATCGAGATATCCCCTTCGAATTGCAGCACGAACGCGGGCAAGTTGTGGCCACTACACAACGGCGTTTCAAATCTCCACCGTTGAACTCGTAGTGCTCGATGAGCTCTCCAACTTTCGTGTAGAAGCCGGAGCGTGAAAACGAAGGGATTGAGATGAATCGAAGGGGAAAGAGAATGAATTTCTAGCCATTGAATAATTAGGGCCGGCTGAAGAAAGAAGGAAGGTTTGGTTTGCAAAAGTGAAAATAGAGGGCCTTATATAGAAAATTCTCAAAACACTATTCACTTGAAAATTTCCAAACTCCAAACAAAGCGTGCCAGCTGGCATTTCTAAGGTTTACCCCGCGTTCCGAACACAATGGAACGTGTTTCGGAGGCTAATTCAATCATATGTGCGAGTTATGGAAATAAACGATCAAATTTAAATTAAACCGGTTAAACTAATTTCTATGCGTTTTGGCTTGCCCCGGACAAGCCGTAAATTCGATTGACACAAAATTTGAAATCTTATAATAATTTAACATTACGGATCCGATGAAACTAGTTTCGTCGAAATCCGAGACTGTTTGAAAAATGACCATTTTCACTAGTCGATTAAATATTAAAATATTCAATTCTTCATAAATTTACTTTTAATTCGATTCTAAAAGTTCTACAACATCACTCTAACTCCAATATGATATAATAAAATTTTACAAATCATTTTTAATCATATTTAACCCAATTTTCAATTATTTACGTAATTTCAAATATTAAATTATTGACTTAATTATCCAATTAAATCAAGATATTCAAAATAAAATTTATTAGACTTACAAATCTTACTTATTAATATTTTGAAATCAATTAAATATATGAATTTTAATTAACAAAAATTCTGGGTCGTTACAAACTTCCCCCCTTAAAAGAATTTCGTGCTCGAAATTACCAAGTAAGAAAAAGTTACAGAATCCATTAACTTTTCAAAAATCCATAGTTAAACTTCTTACAATAACTTTACTAAGTTTTCAAATCATACTTAGTTATCTTTTCAAATCAAACTATATCGCTTAACTTTTAACTTCAAATCAAAGTTATAGTTTTCACAAAATCTTCCTAATTTTCTCAAAAATATTCCAACGCCTTGAATTTTCAGAAAAATTCGCCAGTCTCCTTTGCACGGCTCGATCCGAAAAAAATTGGCAGTATATATATATATCACAAATATACATCTCATCAAGTGATGATGCATCCCGTAGGGAAAAAAGTGTAAAAGTACGATATTTAATCCGAGATATGTACCTTATATATTATTAGCGAGCATATACGGCTAATATAGCGCGAAAGCGAGCTCCAAATGCGAAGCAAACGCAATCCGCACCTACTATATACTCAAAAAACCAATGAGAAACATGTATATAGACAATAATATCGATATACAACATATACCAACAACTATATGTGCCAATATAGCAAATGCAACCAAAAGCAATAATTTCAACCATCAACCAACTATCATCCAACTAACATGTCAAATCAATATACGTGCTCTTCTCATTAATATTTAATAACTTGGTTTTCCATTTAAATCACATTTGATTCATTAACTTTGGATGTTTTCACCAACATTCATTTATTCATATTCAATTAGTCTATATTCACTAATTTATATTCAAGTTGGTTCACTTCCAAATCAAATTCAATTCTATTTAAGATTCACTCAATTTCCAATTTGATTTCAATTACATTAGCTTTCAATTTCATTAATTCAATTTCATTAACATTTAATGAATTTTATACAATCAACTAACAATCAATCTAACAACCAATGTATAACCAACATAGCCAAATTTGTTTACTTTTCTTTACATTCAATTTGGTTCAACACTTTTAATTCCAATTGGTTTGATATTCTATTGATTTTCATTCAATTTATTCAATTAGCTTTAAATGAATCAACACTTATATTCATTATTCCATATCACTTTATTTACATTCGATTGATCAACATCCAATCCATTTATTAATTCAATTCTTAATTCCTTTTAACAATATAAAGTTGAATTTCATTTATATAACTCAAGTTCATATCCATTTAATCCACTTTATTATTTTACTTCGATACCAAAATCAACTTCATTCAACATCACTCAAGTTATATTCCATTAAACATCATTTGTTTAACTTAACTTAAATTTCACTTATCAATCCAATTCAGATTCCAATTCTGAAAATAAATTTTATTTAACTTTTACCAAAGTCAAATTTCGTCACTTATTCAAATCCAGATTTTTGTTTTACTTAACCAAATTGTTTAACCATTTTTAACAATCTGTTTATCTTACATTTCCACATTTAATAAGTTATACAACCTATATTCAACAATTACCACTTGGATTTTATTGATTCACTTATACTTACTTTAATTTAACTCCATTCTTTAAGTTAAATTTATTCTATCAAAATTCAAATTATATAAGTTATCAACTCTTTTATCATTCCCACAAATATTTTAAATAGGATCCCAGAGACTTTTCAGTCTTTCGAAACCATTTTTGAAATCAATTCAAATCATCTTTTGAGTTTCCAAAACCAAATCCAAATTTTCCAAACAACTTTCATTTAAAATAATCTGGCAGCAATTCCTCTTTTGGAAACCCGAAAATGAACACCAATGATGTCGCGATCATCATCGGAATTATTTTCCAGCGATCGAAAAGAGTTTAGAGCTTTCATCTCTCCAAAACAATTTTCCAAAATATCAAATCCTTTCAAAACATTTCTCTGGAATTTTATTTCAGATTATAAATGACATTTATAAATCTTTTTCTTATATAATTTCACTTCTCATATATAAGATTATTTTACAATTGTAAATCACATTAATTATAATTCCATACTCATACAATTGTTTATATTTAGATTATTCAAACATCCCTTTTTATTAACTTATATATATTCTTACATTTTTAGAAATCAAACAATCAATTTATATACTTTAATAATTCTGAAAAATTATTTACTTTTATATATAAAATATAATCGAGGTAAAATTATTTCATTTACCCAATTTAAAATGATACTGTGTCGATTTATCTCGTTTAAGTGTTTAGAAACCCCTATCGATTACGGTTGTACACCCCGCACCGACCAGAATTCAAAAACAGCTCAACGGATAAGCAAACACAATATAAAACAATTTCATATTCACTAACAAATACACGCTCGTATCTATTATTACACTCACACTCATTCTAGAGTACTATTGACTCTATCTCTAATGAGTAACACCCAATAGAGCTATGGTTGTCGCTTAACCATATGCTCCGATACCACATGTAACGCTCTGGATTTTTCGACGCTCGAAAACCGACATCAATACGTCCACTGTATTAACTACCGAGCAATCGAAGGCCGGAAAACCGAACCGTTAGGGTTAATGAAGAAGAAAGAGGTAGAAGAAGAAAGAAAGATAGAAGAAGCAACAGAAAAAATATCAGAATCTCACAATCGCAGCGAAACAACATATAATAGATAAATGAATAATCTTTAAAACAAAGAACTATATCAGTTATTACATTACATCACATCATATTACATTACATTATCAGAGTTTACAACAACGAACAGCGGAAAAGAAATACTATATACTAGTAGATACGCCATGCCATCCAGCTTGCCTCCAGATCTCTCCAGCAACTCCTGAATTCCAGAATATCCTGATAACCTGACTCTAGACTGCCCGTGTGGAAATTGGTGGGAACCCAGAGTTTAGGAAAGAAACAATAAACTCTAGGCCAGTCATGTGACTGGTGTGAGAACTTAAAACAGTTATGCTTTTAAAGAAACTAGATTTACAAAAGAATTTCGATATGCTTTTAGAAATGAAACTACCATAAGACCTCCCGCCACACACACAATGCAAACGCAGACTTGGAGAAGATTTCTTCTTATGATAGTCAAACATGCTTACTATGCATAATCATTTTATTTTTTTATTATTATTAGTGCATAGTGTAGAAAACATTTCGAAAGTAGAATATTAATCTTAGCCAGCATAGGCACCATTATAGTATGCCTACTATAGCTACCATATTAAATGGCAGGTTCTACAACTAAAACCCTACAAGGCTCATATTGTTTTGTTTGGATTTCCAACAAATGGTCAGGCAAATGAACTTCCCAAGTAAAATAGAACGCCTTTGGAGAAACGTTCCCGGATCCTAACCGGATCTCTCTACACAAGGCTGGGTTACCTTTAAGCTAGGTAACAACTGACACGAGTATGCCATCCCCCGGTCCTTTGGGACCTTTATCCGAGGTACCTCTCATCCAACAACCACAAAGTAATAAACTTGCAGCAACCACAATGTTAGTATTTGGGCTCCATACCATGACACCACTCATAATCCAGAAAGGGAATGACATACCCTCAGAGGGCGCTATCCTCTAATAACCATGCTGCCACGATTCCTGTTTCGACCATAACTGGGTTGTGAGGTTCGTCGAAGTCTCGTCCACAAAGCTACGCTTTTTCACAATAGCCACGCTTTGATCAACAAATGATCAGCAGCACTCAACATGCCACATTACCAAATTGGGAGTATATCGCTGATAACCATCAACTACATAACCTCTGAGCTCGTACGTCATAACAATCCATACAAGTCTGTTCTGGGTTCGAACAGAATCGAAGGCACTTCCAAAGAAGTCCTTGCAAATCCGGGTATTCACAATCCCGATCGGACTTCCCATCACTTAAGGAATCTGAATCTCTATACCGTAGCTACTCGGTGCAGAGACAATCGATAGGTCATCCTATCGTTCTCGCAAATACCCGGTCTTCACCACTGGTCTTCAATGCTATCCATATACGTCGTATCACTATTCGGAATGGGATTTATGACACAAAGGTCCTCTCCCGGCTAAACCGAATAACGAGCGCTATACTAAAAATAAGTGTAGCATTCAAATTCAAGCTAATCACAACAAATACCTATTTAAAGGTAAATATTGATAGTCGGTTATTTAACTATCAGTAGATATGCACAACATTACCACATTCCAAATAATTTCCCAAATTATTTATTTTCCAAAAATATCTTTACAAGATATATATATATTTCTCCATACTTTAACCATTTGAAAACAAATCTCAAATCACTATTCAATTTATCTTTAAAAGATATGATCACTAAACATTTCACTTCATATTGGAAAAACATTTCCATACTTATTTAATAATAAGTAATTCACAAATCTAATTATTTCCAACATTGGAAAATATTCCATAAACTTAAATCAAAATCAAGTATATACTTCATTCTTTAAGGAAAACGTTCCCTTAACACATTTATTTGGGTCAAAACGAATGTTGTGTAAAACATCGTTACGACAACCCAAAATCACTAGTATAGGGATTCGAAATTAAGATAGATATATAAATCTCAATACTATATAAAACATTTCCTTTCGGCAACCATTTACTATAACAACAGTGTTATAGTCCATCTTTTTCTTATTTCTCGAAAACGTCTATTTCAACAATAAATGTTGAAATCTACGGTTTTGATACTTAATACATTTTAAAACATCTTTAAATCGTTTTAAATTCGATTTAAAATATCACTTCCCAAAACATTCCTTTAATATATAATTCACTGTCCAAAACCGTGAATATACATCGTTTACCAAATTCAATATTTTCTACACATTTTATTTCAAAAATTATCCACTGTCCAAAATCGTGAATAAAATTCCCAACCAAACTCTTCATTACTACACGTATCATATAATTGATAATTCCCTATCTAAAATCGCGAATATATTCCCTTTAATAAATTTCTATATTTAATCTATCAAATTTAGTTGATTTTGGATTTATAAAACAATGTTCATAAATTCCATTTCTATCTGTAAAAACTTCGATTTATAAATCTCCTTTATTCACCAGTCAAATTTATAACTCAATTTTATACCCAAAATCTAATTCATAAGTTAATTACTTATAATCAATTCATTTTATAACTTCACAATTTATAAATCTATATATTTCATTCACTTATGAGATTCATTTATACTTCTTTTTAACACTTATAACAAATCGTTTTGTAATTCCAATATTTTTAATTTATAAAATATCAATTTCATAAATCTTTTATATAAATCGTTTATTATAACTCAAAACATTTCAATTAAAATAAACCAATCCTTTTAATAATTTACAAATCTTTGTTAAATCTTATGTATAACTCCAAAATCATACTTAAGTATTATTTTCCAAAAATATAACTTTTATAATAATAAAAATTATAACGTTTATTTATTTTAACAATTTAAAATTTAATAAAACGTATACTTTCAAAAATCACTTTAAAATCCTTTTAAATTCAAAATCGTTACTTTACTATTTTTAAAACTGCAAAAATAGGCCAATGCTGCAACAGCAACAATATATCAATCACGACAATCAAACATCATATATCGTCATATGATAATCAACAAATATCACAATATCTGTAATCAAATAAATACTGGTGAGGAATCCAATGGGATCCCTCCAACCTGTTTCCCTGCATCCACAAACATTAGCACAATACCAATTCCGTTTCAATACGGAATATCGCGGTGTATGGGATTTATAAAATATTATCCGCTATTATACGGCACAATAGGGTCTCATCCGCTATATAATGTGGGAAATCAACTCCAAGTACATAAATAATACCAATTCCACTGTACGGTGAAATATTCGCGGTATATGTTTTTAATAAATAACCTCCGCTTAATAGACGGCGTATAGGGTCTATTTTAAAAATGAATAGATAATAATTTATCATCCAATCAAACAATCAACAATTTTAAATCTAACTATTTTAAAATTTAAATCGAAACCGATTCGATTGAGTGAGAAGTTCTCACCTTGATTTCAATTCAGTTTCAGCGTTTATTTCAAATAAAATTAAACGTACGTTTAATTTTAGCCAAAATTATCACTAGCTTCAATCGACTCCAATCTAGTTCCACTGCGTAGTGCTCGACAAAACGAAGCCAACGCAATTCGTTTCGTCCAAAACGGACCTCGTATGAAAGAGTTACACTATTTTAAAGTTTGTACAATTTTAATATAACTAATTTCACACATTTATTTATTTTTAAACCTTATTTCCAAATCTGGGCCGTTCGTTTCTTTAGCTACATCAGGTCGCGTTTTTCTTACTTCTTCTTCCAGGTGATTTGCATTCAATCGAACCTACCTACACGTCATTTGCCCTAATTTTTCGAGCCCACTCTGATCATCCACGCGATGATCAACAACCTCCATTACATGTGCCATGCCATTCCTCACTCACGGCCATTGACCGACCCCCCAAAGACATTCCACGATCGAGATATCCCCTTCGATCTCCTGCACGAATGCAGGCAAGTTGTAGCCTCTACACAACGCCGATTCAAATCTCCCCCGTTGAACTCGTAGTGCTCGATGAGCTCTCCAACTTTCATGTAGAAGCCGGAGCGTGAAAACGAAGGGATTGAGAGGAATCGAAGGGGAAAGAGATTGAATTTTTAGCCATTGAATAATTAGGACCGGCTGAAGAAAGAAGGAGGGTTTGTTTTACAAAAGTGAAAATAGAGGGCCTTATATAGAAAATTCTCAAAACACTATTCACCTGAAATTTTCCAAACTCCAAACGAAGCGTGCCGGCTGGCGTTTCTAGGGTTTACCCCGCGTTCCGAACACAATGGAACATGTTTCGGAGGTTAATTCGATCATATGTGCAAGTTACGGAAATAAACGATCAAATTTAAATTAAACCGATTAAACTAATTTCTATGCATTTTGGCTTGCCCCGGACAAACCGTAAATCTGATTGACACGAAATTTGAAATTTTACAATAATTTAACATTACAGATCCGATGAAAAGTTTCGTCGAAATCCGAGACTGTTTGAAAAATGACCATTTTCACTGGTCGATTAAATATTAAAATATTTAGTTTTTCACAAATTTACTTTTAGTTCGATTCTAAAAGTTCTACAACATCATTCTAAATCCAATATGATATAATAAAATTTTACAATTCATTTTTATTCATACTTAACCCAATTTTCAATTATTTACGTAATTTCAAATATTAAATTATTGATTTAATTATTCAATTAAATCAAGATATTCAAAATAAAATTTATTCGACTTACAAATCTTACTTATTAATATTTTTAAATCAATTAAATATATGAATTTTAATTAACAAAATTCTGGGCCATTACAAGGGCATTGGGCGTCAAGGCAAAGTCGACAAACTCATGTTTGGGTTTGCGATAAAGGTTTGCCTGAGTTAGAAGTTTGGACAATGAGGTATTCTTTTTTTTTCTTTTTCGTTTATACTTGATTTAATATATATATATATATATATATATATATGTATGTATGTATATACAGATTGAAAGAAAATAAAAATAAGTTTAAAATAGAAAATTATTTTATATGGATAAAGTTTGGAAGAAAATAATATTAGGAATTTTAAAATTATTATAGAGTTTATAGAAAAAATAGATTTTTAAAATGTATATAGGTTATTTTTTTTATATGTAGTTTCAAAGAAAAATAAAATAAATATACACATGTACATACTTTCACTTACTGGTTTGATGGAGATTAATTTGTTTAATAAACTTATTTAATTATTTTAGTCACTAAAAATGTTTTATTAAAAGAAAATTAGTTTAAAATTAAATTACAGTTTAATTAAATTATTAGTTAATTAAAATGAAAATCGACTATTCGATTATTTCAAATATTAATAAACCTTATAATGTTTATATAAGGTCAAAAATCATGAACAAGCCAAGATGGAAGTGGGTTGCAAAACAAAAATAAAGGTGAGATTTTCTCACTCATTTTGATTACCTTGTTTAAAATTAAATGTTAAATTTAAATTATTGGATGCATGACTTTATTGATGAATTTGTAATTTACTTGTTAGATGTTATATATATATATAGTAGTATATATATTAGTATTGGAGTGATTGATATTCCCGCATTATATAGCAAATGAGACCCTATACACCACACATAATAGCAGATGACCATATATACCGCGATATCCCCCTCGAAGTGGGATTGGTATTTTATTTGTTGACTAACATTTGTGGATGTAGGGAAAAACAGGTTGGAGGGATCCAACTAGATTTCTCAAAAATATTTATTGTTCATATATATGTTGACATACGATATGATGTATAAATTGATATGGATTGTGTGTGAATTGGATTATCAAATGTTAAATAGCCTCAGAATTGAGTTTGGTATTTTAAATACCATAAATAATTAATTTGAAGGAAATTTAAAAAAGGAATGTGAATACTAAGTACTTAAATTGTGAATTGGATTTACTCTAATGGGAATTAAGAAGAATAAAAATATATTAACTAATTGGGGTTTTACTTAACTATTTGGAAATTGGTTTAAGTAGAAACTTGACAATAAAATTATATATTAAGTGCTTGAAGAGAAATTGGAGTCGATAAATAGACTTGAAATAAAAATGGAATTTTATTTAAGGGATAAAATGAAATTATAAAAAGAATTGTTTTTATATCTAGATGGAAAACTCAGGAGGGCTTATAAATTTATAAACAGGGTATAAATAAGATAAAGTGATATCGGTGGATATGTGGAATATATAAGCTAATGGTATGAACTTATATCAAGTATGGGAGCTGTTTTGAAAAGAAATAATGGAAAATATTTCAAAGGTGAGAATGGCAATAAATTTAGATATGATCGAGATGATACGGACCAAGAGGAATTTATAATGTTAATTGGGGGATATTGGATTTTATTAAAAATAGATTTTTGTTAAGTAAGTTTGAATTTGTATAAAATTTACTATACTATATAATTTAAAACTATTATCTTGATTTAGAATATTATGAAGTTAGTTATTTTAATACTTAATATTTATTGAAATAAATTCTAATTTTATAATTAGCTTTGTAAATTAATTAGTAACTGGATATGAATTTTTAATGCCTTTAAATGTTGATATTTTAGATCTAGCTAAAAACCACAATTTGAAAACAAACCATTTTTCTTATTCTATTTATATATTAAATGTTTTAAATTAAATTATAAATCCTCTCGAGACGAGAAGCAAAGTTTATTAAGATGGATAAGATTTTAGATGAAGATCTTAAAGTGGTATAATGGAAACTTAAACAAAATTCTAAAGCATAATATAAGTGAACTTCGGAAGGTGAAATAAAAATTCACAAAGCAAGGAGAAGTGAAACTAGAATTTTAAACAAGCATAGATGGCTTTGAAAATATTAAAAGGGAATTAACTAAGGGGTTCTGGAATTTATAGAATTCATGTGAAAAGAGTTGGGAATTTAAAAATTATTTGTAAATGATTTTTGAAATAAAAAGAAATATTTTCCAAGTGTTGAGTAACGAATGAAGTGGGAAAAATATTCTAAGTATTGGACGAAGGTCGAAATTTGTTCAGTGAGAATACAAGGGATTTCAAAAAAAAACTATTTTCGAAGTGTTGAAATATGAAAATAATATCTTGAGTTGATATTTTGAAATAGATAATTAGGAAAATTATTTAAGGCCTGATGGTTGCTTGTGGATGTTATTTGATAGTTAAATAACCGACTATCAATATTGGCCAACGCGCTGATCGTTTCGAAGAGAATGGGATCAGATTTAATTATCCGAAAACCACTTCGGTCCGGTTTGAACGTAGCGAATGAAGACCATGAAGATGATGAAGATGGTGATTTGGTTTGTCCAGACCCAGAACAACTTGTATGGACGAATGCTATCAGGCTATCTGTAACAACCCGGGATTTGCATTACCGAATAAAAAATAAAAAATTAGGATTTTATTTAAATGGAGCAAATGATTTTTGGGATAAGGATAATTTATTTAAAAAATATGGACATTTTAAATTAATGGGTTTTTAAAAAATGAGGCAAAGTATTATTTAGGAACAATTAAAAAGCTAATGGGAAATTTAAGAAGGGGATTTGGTTAAGTATGGGTTTTTCATGGCTATGTTAACACTTAAACAATTTTTATACATGTTTAGAGCCACTCTCTCTTAATGGGTCCATTAGCCTAACCCAAATCCACTTACCATTCTATAAATCATCTCAAACTCTTAAACCTCATTCATTCCAACCCTAATCATAAAAAAAAATCCTAAAACCCTAAACCTAAAAATCGCCTCCATGCTTAGGAAAGCTCCATCCTCTCTTATATTGGCTTAAGCTAGTTAAAGTAAGGGAAGATAATGCAAAAACCCTCTTGTAATTCGTTTCTAACTCTCTTTAATTTCTGGAAATCATGTTGTAACTCTTGGTTTTATGTGTTTTGGTATTTTTCTAGCTCCTTAATCATCATCTCTTAGCTTTGGTTAGTGCCATATAGGTGTTTGTTCTTTTGCTTGAGAGGAATACTAGGTAAACCCTCTCCTAATCTATGTATAAGCATCTCTTAATTTTTTGAATTAGCCTAGTAACACTTGATTGTTGTGTTGAATGAATATCAAATCTTGTTGATTATCATTCCTTCCATTTGGACATTGCACACAAGTTGCTTGCTATATTGTTTGTGAGGTAATGCTAGCTATATCCTCATCATTTTCATGCTATGGCCAGATATATATCTATGGTATGATTAGATAATTGTTAATGGTCATTACTAAATCATTTGAGCAAGAAAAATTGAATTAATTAGCTCATTTCTCTATGTTTTGCAAAATTCTAAAACTGATTTTTGCTTCGACTTTGACCATGAATATCTCCTTCAATATCTGATGAAAACATGCCAAATCACTTCCTAATGATAGTTAGTATTGCCATCTATAACCCCTCCAAATTTCGTAGCATTCGGTGATCATTTGAATGGTGAAATCCGGGCTCAAAAACGGACCTGAATGCAGTTTTTACTGCTGGTTTCTGAGCTGGTGTGTATACTTTACTCCCTGTTTCCAGTTTTGAAACTGAAACTTTGTGACACCGCCACGGTCACATCCATGGTCGGAATCCAACGTTTTTGGACTCGTTGGAAAGATGGAGTTTCAAACTCCATCTCTCGAAAGTTTGATTAGTATCCGAGTTCATTTGACTCTTCGAAATTGCTGTCAAAGAGGAACCCGGGTCTCAGCCTGAAACAGTGTATTCACTGTTTCTGGGTCCGACTTTGGAGCGTCGCTGCGACTTCGTTTCAAGTCGGAATCGAGTAATTCATTTTGCGTTCTGAAGTAGGGATGTCGGACTACGTTCCTACCAATTTTCATGCCATTCAGATTCAGTTTGCTGGTCCGAATAATTTTTCGAACTTGAATATTTTTAGTGATTATCTGGTTTTATCGATTTCTTTGAGATTTGTCTCTGGATTTCGTACACGGGCCTTATAAAAAGGTTTTAAAAGGATTTTTCACTCCGAAATGGCTTTCAAATTATTATATAATATTATTTTTAATTATTAAATTAATTACTCCATAATAGGAGAGTTTTCAAAGGCCGTTTTAAAGTGATTTCAAACCAATTATAAATCTGTTTTCCGTAATTATTTTCTATAATAAAATCCCATGCTCATACTTTAGCACTTCGAGCGAAGTGGAAAGGTGCTTAAATGGTTGGGAAAAACTCCGGCCTATGAAACCGTGTGTATTTCCTTTCCGGTTAATCCCCGACCTATTCGATTGATCGTTTTGGCCTTTCGGTCTAGTTTACCGGTGACATGAGGTGAACTTTGTACTGCTTTCAGTGTGGAAGCTTACGATTGGCTAGTAAACCGTTAGTGCGAACGTGGGGCATGGGACTCACGTTAACACTTTACGGGTTCCTTGCCAAAAGTTCGTGACACATTCCTTTTATTACCTTTGGGATAGTATCTTCGGACTGTCTCCCTTAGAGGTATCGTTTTGGCATCTCTACTTGGGTGGCCGTTATACATCTCTACTTAGATGTATCGTTTTTGGCATCTCTACTTAGATGGCCGTTATACATCTCTACTTAGATGTATCATTTTTGACATCTCTACTTAGATGTTTTTGTTTTGGCATTTGTGCTTACGTTATGCCGATGATATGAGGCTTATTATACATCTCTACTTAGATGTTTTGTTTTGACATTTGTGACTATGTTATGCCGATGATACGAGGCTTGCTATACATCTCTACTTAGATATTTATTACTTCTCTATGTGAGAGTTTGTGGTCAATATTATTATGTTATATATCACCTCATTATCTATCATGTTTATCTCAGTTTATTAACTGATTGTTTAGTTAGCCTGACCCGAGTGTTTTTTCGCTCGGGTCAGACCGAGTTGTTTCAGGTTAGGTCTCTGGACTTAGCTTTCTGTGCTTCCGCTTGGACATTATCTGCTATGCTGATAGATAGCTCTTTATATTGTCCACTATTTTGATACTCTGATTATTCAGTCTCTTATGTACATATTTTTGACTCACATGTGTGAGCGGTGGCTTTGTACCCACCTTTTTGATATTTGTATCTGTATTGACAATATATTGTACTTATGTTCTGTGACTGTTATGTGACTATTCCGTGATGATGATATTATCATTTAGTATTATGTTTGTTCTGAACCTATTTTCCTTAGCCATTGTAATTTCGTTATAAATATCTATTGGATATGTCGAACCACTTGAGAAAAGAAAAAAAAGAAAAGTCGATACCACATTTTGACGTATTCAGTAGATAGTAATAGCTTGATTACATATGGTCGCTTCCATTATACTCTATTATCCGTTCCAGCAGACGGTATTACTCCGTAATACCCTTCGTTAGAATGGGTCTCGGAGTGGGGCGTTACACCAAGGTCAGTGGAGGACGATGAGCATTCTAAGTGAATGTGTTTCTTTAAAAGGTAACACTTAGCCTCAAGCCTCATCAACCGGGAATGGCTAAAACAAGGGAGGTGCAACAGGGCTAAGTGGGTAGCACCCAGTTAGGGTAAGATTTCCCCTGTCTAGATGTCCTTTTATTCGGCTGTGTGGGTGGTTGCTGATCCCAACCGTGGGGTGATCTTATTCGGACTATCCAGTCAGGGGTAGCTCTGGTCTTGTGTTGTAGGGGATCGGAAGTGGCCCTCGGTACAGTGATCTAGATCAGGTACTATGACAGACGGTACCTGTAACAACCCGCATATTTTACGATGGAATATTTAAATGTTTTGTTTAAATATGGTATCGTTAGTCAGATTTTAGTCTGAAAAGTTACTTTTATGCAAACAGTCGAATTAGGACTCGTGACCCCTTTCATTGAGTTCAAAATGTTGTTTGCAACATTTTTGAGTATAAACATTGATATGTTTGGAGCCAGCTAAGATTTTGACCTTTTTCACTTTGGGTTTGGGTTCAGCCCACTAGTCCACATAATACCCCAAACTGAAACACTTCTCTTCATTCACTCCCATTTCCTTACATTTTCAGTTCTAAAGAGATCAATGGGGAAAGAGAGAAAAAATTAAAACTCCAAGCCCTAGTTCCTTTCCAAACTCAAATTCTTGCTCCAAAATCAAAGAGAACCCATTGGTAAGCCTTCTCTTCATCTTCTCCAATTCTTTCTTTCTTCAATTTCAGAAATTTCTAAACCTAATTTGGGAAATATTTGTTTTTGTTCTTAGATTGGAGATTTTTGTGTTGAAGTGAAGAGTGTTGATCTTCTCTTTGTATTTGAGCTTCTTCTTCATTGATTTGGGTTTAAAGGTGAGATTTTTATCTCACATCTATGTCTATAACTATCTTTGATTGTGGGGTATGAATTCCTAACACCTATTGATGTTCATTTGCTTTGAATTGAATTGGTTTTGTGAATATTCCAATTTTTGGTGTTTTGAAATCAAAATTTGTGAAAATCCTTTTATGGTTGAACATGTTTTAGTGATGCATCGAAGAGCCTATAGGGCTAGGTAGCTGATTCGCGTAAATTTCTAGTGCCGTTGCTCGAACAATTGCAATTAGGTAGAGACTGGCCTTCATTTCATGGGCTTGGAAGTGCTGGAAACAGGTTCCAATCGATTGGAATTCTGGTCCAGTTGACTGACCTGCTACCAGAACACTTTCCAGTTTCTGGTCCAGTCGATTGGTATACTGAGTCCAATCGACTGACCAGTATCCCGCGGATTTTCCGGGACTGAGTTCAGTCGATTGACTCAGTTAGCCAATCGAATGACCTGCTCCCATTTGCCTAATATGCCTATTTTTTCCTATTTTTGTTGGGTTTCCAAATTTAATCGATTTGTGTTATTTCCAACTTATTGTTGTTACGACTTTGATGACTTCTATTTTTGGAGTTTTTGGAAATATCCATTTTGATAGATTTGATATCGATTTCTTTCGAATTAATTCATGTCTTCGAATGTGAATTTTGGTGATTGATTGTTTCTACAATCATTTTTGTGATTTGTCACTTTAAAAATATAAAGGTTTCAATACTAGTATTAAATAATCAAATCTCCTTCATCAAAACGATTTCAACTCTATTTTCAATATCAAACTCGTTTATAAGACCGTTTTCCACTCTACTAGTATCTACAAACCTTTGCCTCACTCGAATGAGAAATCTAATTAAATGACTTTGTAAAACAAGTGGTACGAAACGCTTGCGTTTACTTCATCGGTTAAATCTTGGACTTGTTCGATTGTATCTTTTGTGACAATTTTCTAGTAGAAATCTACAATCTGCTCGTAAATATTTATGTTATGCTAGTGGTTATGGGGGATGAAGCTAAACTCATATATTTACCAGCTTAGTGTAGTTGACACTTCTTGATGATCAATGATGATCAATTTTTTGATTTAGACTAGCGATGTGCGATGTCTCTTTGTCCGCGTGGGGGACTGTACCTCATTTTGTAGAGCTTCGACTCAAATTGATGGGGTAGCAACCCATGATCTTCGGACCGTTTTAGTAGAGCTTCAGCTCAAAAATATTAATGGTTAGCAACCACGGAATAGCGTTCCATTTTGTGATACACGTGTTGAGAGTTTTCATGCTCTCGTTTTGTGATAGGCCTCCCCTACTCTTTTTGTGATTTCTGGATTTCTAATTGACGACTTCAAGAGTTTGTGTTTCACCAATTTTCGTGATTTAAATTGATAAATTTTATCAATATTTGTGCATTAGTGAATTTGTATGTCATTAACTTTTGTGATTGACATCGATATAAGTGTCAATATTGTTGGTTTGGTGAACAAAATAAAGAATATGAGATTCTTTTTGGTGTTTTGAGATGTTTTGAGACATTGTATGATTTCCGTATTATCCATTTAATACTTGCCGCAGTATGGCATTATTGTTATCATACGTTATTGACATATCTCTTCTATATCATTTCATCTGAAATTTATAGTTAGACTGATCCGTTTATTTTTTTCTTATTAAATAATACTCCGTTCAGACCGAGATGTTACAGGTGCTTCAGCTTGACTCCTCATTGGGATCTATTATCTGACTTTTGCTAACTACATTGGATTTGCAGTTTTTGTTGTTATACATACGAGATATAGATTCCAAGATGTATAATTATTCTTTTGTCTAGCACTTGTATCTATTCTTTTGTGACATTGTGGATCTTATTTGACCATTACTCTGATATACACTTTTATGTATAATATTCATATCTATTTCCGCCTTTGTGATATGAAATATCCGTGATTGATTTGTGTTATGCTTACTTCTATATATTTTTCCGAAGATCATATAGCCACCGTGTTGTAGCTTTGAGTTTGAACCGGTATGTCGGATTTCTTATATTATCTGATATATCGGTACTCGCACAAAGCGATTACATGGATGGTCTCTCCTCAACAGCCCTATCCTCCGCGCTAGTTGACGCATTACCCCGTAGTGTCCTAGGCTAGTGTGGGTATAGTGGTGGGGCGCCACAGCTTGGTATCATAGCCAAACTTTGGAACAATGTAGAATAATCTAACAAGGATCATTGTCCTAAGTCTTTCTTAGGGTTTTGTGCTATAGGATTTAATTCGAGTCTTCGTACTGTTCTATCCTATTTTCTTTGCGATTTCTTGTTTTATCAATCATGATTTTTGATATTCATTTTGAGAATGACCTCTTTCCTCTCTTTTTTTTCTTTCTTTCTTAAAGAAGACAAATGGTTAGACCAGGCCGTCCCAGCGCCGGTCAATCTAGTGCTACTCCTCAGGATGGAGTATTTATGTCTGCTCAGCAACTTCTTGATCTTGTGAAAAATGCTCGAGCTGCTGGACCTATTCCAGGGCCTACTCACCCTAAGTATGGATTTGCGCACTTGTGCAGTGATTATACTAACTTGGGTGGAAAGCCATTCAAAGGTTCTGAAACCATTATTGAAGTCCAGGCTTGGCTAAGAACATGCGATCACATCTTTTCTCGCATGAATCTTATTAATCTTCACCGAGTTTAGGTGGCTTCTAGTATGCTCCAAGAAAGAGCATTGGATTGGTACGAGCTTTTGATTTCTGAAATTATTGAAGCGGATCTTACTTGGGAGAAATTCCGGGAACGATTCGAATTGAAATTTGTACCAGAAGCTGAGAAAGTGACTTTGGCTCATCATTTCATAGACCTTGTTCAAGGTGAATCCACTGTGGCAGATTATGTCGCATCATTCGAGTCACTCTCTAAATATGGGGTTGAGTACATAAACACCCCATTGAAAAAAAACCAAAGAATTGTCTATGGCTTGAACAAAAATCTCAAAAAGCCATTATTTCTAAAATTAGAAGTTTCTTTTGATCAACTCATTGATATTGCTCTTCGACTTGAAGAGGCGGATAAAGAAAGTGATGTTGAAGTTGGGGGTGCCAAACCAATCTTCAACAACAAGAAGAGGCCTGATAAATTCAAAGGACCTTATCCCAATAGCAAGAAAGGGAAGCAAGCAACTCCGACAGCTAAGACTTCTACTTATAGTGGTGGGCAATGCTACAACTTTGGTTTTAAGGACCATTATGCGAATAAGTGTTCAAAGCCCCGTGCTTATCGCTATTGCAAAAGCCCGGACCATTATATATCTTTGTGTCCCAAACTTCGAAACAAGAAGGGGGGAAAGCTTAATGTGGCACAAGCCTCTAGTAATACTTCTCGTGAACAAGGTATTTCTCATTCTATCCTTGATGGAATTATTGTGTTTCATGATCATCCTATTCGAGTTCTTTTTGATACGAGTGTGTCCCATTCTTTTATTTCAAAAGAACTTGCCGATACTTTTTCTTTGGATGTTATGTGTTTAATGACTTCTTTGAGAACTGCAAATCTGGTTGGTGGATCCGCAACACTCGGTTTATTGTGTAAAGATGTTGAGATTATTTTGTGTGATTGCTCTTTCCATGCCGATTTGCATGTTATGCGTTACCTTGGTTTCGGAATGATTTTGGGAATGGATTGGCTTAACCGTTATGAAGCTCATGTCCTATGTCCTGAGCGGACTATTTATCTTCGACATCCACAATCTGTTAAGCAGATTTCTATTGTTCTTCAAGATTCGCATTCCAACTTGGCAGCATCTTTATATTCCTTAAATCCTTGTGATGACGATGATATTGAGAAGGATGTCATTTCTCTTATTCACGTTGTTCATGAATTTTTCGATATATTTGAGCCCATTCTAGGATTGCCACATAAGCGAGCAATCGAGTTCAGGATTAATCTAATTTCTGGAGCTTTACCTATTACTCGTTCTCCTTATCGCATGTCCAATAAGGAAAATGAGGAGATGCGTAAACAATTATCTGAATTAGAGACGAAGCAATTTATTCGTTCTAGTTCCTCTCCTTGGGGAGCTTCGGCTATTTTTGTGAAGAAATCCGATGGTACGCTTAGGCTTTGCATTGACTACCGCAAGCTTAATGATCTTACTATCAAGAATAAATATCCTCTACCTCGGATTGATGATCTATTTGATCAACTTTGTGGTGCTAAAGTCTTTTCACAATTGGACTTGGCAACTGGTTTTCATCAGCTTCGTATTGCAGAGGATAGCATTCCTTTGACATCATTCCGTACCCTATATGGATCGTATGAATGGCTTGACGAATGCTCCAGCTTATTTCGTTGACTTTATGAATCGAGTTTTCAAATACTTTCTCGATCGATTTGTTCTCATCTTTATAGATGATATTCTTGTGTATTCAAAAACCGAGGGAGAACATTCAAAGCATCTTCGGATTATGTTGGAAACTCTTAGGAGTAATCAATTGAAAGCAAAATTTTCTAAATGCCATTTTTGGCAATCTCGTGTGAGATTTCTCGATCATATTATTTCCGAATCTGGAATTTCCATGGATCCTTCAAAGATTGAGGCAATTCAAAATTGGAAGAGACCGGAGAGTGTGACGAAAATCCGTAGCTTTCTTGGAGTGGCGGGATATTACCGTCGTTTTATAAAAGACTTCTCTAAAATTTCTGTGCCTCCTACTCATTTGACAAAGAAAGGAGTTAAATACATTTGGTCGGACAAATGTGAAGCTTTTTTTAAGAAATTAAAAGAACTCCTTTCTAATGATCTTATTCTTGTGATTCTTGAAGGGAACCAAGATTTTATTGTTTATACCGATGCTAGTCATGTTGGTTTGGGTGCCATTCTTATGTATAGAGAACGTGTTATTGCTTATGCTTCTAGACCATTGAAGCCAGTCGAGACTAGATATGCCACTCATGATATAGAGCTCGCGGCTATTGTTTTCGCCCTTCGAATTTGGTGTCATTACCTTTTGGGAGAAAAATTTGTTCTCTATACAGATCATAAATCTTTGAAGTATTTATTTTCTCAAAAGGAACTTAATTTGCGTCAACAACGTTGGCTCGATTTCCTTGCATCTTATGATCTTGACATTCTTTATACTCCCGAAAAAGGAAATCATGTTGCCGATGCCCTTAGCCGTAAGCAACAAGCGGTTGTTTCTTTGATGATATCCGAATGGAATGATCTCATGATTTTGTCTACTTGTGGGATTCATGATCGTGTATCCGATTTATGCTCATGTCTTGTGTTGTGTAGCCTTGAGGCTCATCCTTCTCTTTTAGACCGCATTCTTGAAGCTCAAAAGCTAGATCCTGAATTGGCTCTTCTTGGCCATAGTTGTAGGGATAAAATTAATATTGAAGGATTGAGAGACTTTGGTATTGATGCTCGTGGCGGTATTCGAAAATTTGGTAGATTATCGTGCCAAATATTTGTAATCTTCGTAAAGACGTCTTAGAAAATTCTCATAGTCCTAAATTTACCATTCATCCCGGTAGTAGTAAAATGTACGCGGATATGAAGCTGCTTTATTATTGGGGGGAACGAAATCTGATATTGCTAACTTTGTTAAGTGTTGCATGACTTGCCAACTCGTTAAGGCCGAGCATCAAAGGCCCAGTGGGTTATTGCAACCTTTGGACATTCCAATTTGGAAGTGGGACCAAATTTCCATGGATTTTATTGATGGTCTTCCCCATTCTCGCTCGGGTCATGAAATCCTATGGGTAATAGTTGATAGACTAACGAAATATGCCCATTTTATTCCCGTTCGGTCTAATCGGACCGTTCCTCTTTTGGCCAAACTCTTTATTAAAGAAATTGTTAAATTGCATGGAGTTCCTACTTCTATTGTTAGCGATCATGATCCATTATTTACTAGTGGATTTTGGAAGAGTCTTCAAAAAGATTTGGGAACGAAGCTTAATTTTAGCACCGCTTATCATCCTCGGTCCGATGGACAAACCGAGCATGTGAATCAAACTCTTGAATATCTTCTTCTTTCATGTGTTCTTGATTTTGGTGGAAGTTGGGAAGATCACATTTCACTTGTTGAATTTTCCTATAATAATAGCTTCCAATCTAGTATTGGTACGACTCCTTTCGAGGAACTCTATGGGAGGCCATGCCGATCGCCTTCTTGTTGGCTTGAGGCCGGTGAGAAGCTGGTTTTAGGTCCAGACTTTATTCGTGATGCCACAGAAACGATTGATCTTATCCGCCATAGGATGAAAGAAGCTCAAAGTAGGCAAAAATCCTATGCCGATAACCGAAGAAGGAAATTAGAATTTTCGGTGGGATACTTGGTGTTTATTCGTGTTTCACCTATGAAGGGTGTCGTGCGTTTCAGTCGATCGGGAAAATTAGCGCCCCGTTACATTGGTCTATTTCCATCACCGAACGTATTGGTTCCGTGGCTTATCGCCTCTTATTACCGGCTCAATTTTCTGCTATTCACGACATGTTTCATGTTTCTCAATTACGAAAATGCCTTCGAGATTCCGACTCTATTTTGAGCCCGGTGTTGTGGAAGAAATTGAAGTTTCGCCAAATTTGACTTATGAGCAACATCCCATTCGTATAGTTGCTTCGGAGGTAAAATGCCTTTGAAATAAAGATGTCCCGCTTGTGAAGGTTCAATGGTCCTCAAATCCTAAGGATTGCTCTTGGGAATCTAGAGAATACATCGAGCGAACACATCCGGACTTACTCTCTCGTGCACTTTAAGGTGAACTTCTTATTTTAACTTTCTTCTTTTGTGTTAATATGCTTTTTGGTTGTTACCTTTTACTTATTTCTATGATTGCGAGGACGCAATTTCTTTAAGGAGGGGAGTCTGTAACAACTCGCATATTTTACGATGGAATATTTAAATGTTTTATTTAAATATGGTATCGTTAGTCGGATTTTAGTCCGAAAAGTTACTTTTATGCAAACAGTCGAATTTGGACTCGAGACCCCTTCCACTGAGTTCAAAATATCGTTCGCAATATTTTTGAGTATAAACATTGATATGTTTGGAGCTAGCTAAAATTTTGACCTTTTTCACTTTGGGTTTGGGTTCAGCCCACTAGTCCACATAATACCTCAAACTGAAACACTTCTCTTCATTCACTCCCATTTTCTTACATTTTCAGCTCTAAAGAGATTAATGTGGGAAGAGACAAAGAATTAAAACTCCAAGCCCTAGTTCCTTTCCAAACACAAATTCTTGCTCCAAAATCAAAGAGAACCCATTGGTAAATCTTCTCTTCATCTTCTCCAATTCTTTCTTTCTTCAATATCAGAAATTCCTAAACCTAATATGGAAAATATTTGTTTTTGTTCTTAGATTGGAGATTTCTGTATTGAAGTGAAGAGTGTTGATCTTCTCTTTGTATTTGAGCTTCTTTTTCATTGATTTGGGTTTAAAGGTGAGATTTTTATCTCACATCTATGTCTATAACTATCTTTGATTGTGGGGTATGAATTCCTAACACTTATTGATGTTCATTTGCTTTGAATTGAATTGGTTTTGTGAATATTCCAATTTTTGATGTTTTGAAATCAAAATTTGTGAAAATCCTTTTATGGATATTTGAACATGTTTTGTTGATGCATCGAAGAGCCTATAGGGCTAGATAGCTGATTCGCGTAAACTCCTAGTGTCGTTGCTCGAACGATTGCAATTTGGTAGAGATTGGCCTTCATTTCATGGGCTTGGAAGTGCTGGAAACACGTTCTAGTCGACTGGAATTCTGGTCCAGTCGACTGACCTGCTACCAGAACACTTTCCAGTTTCTAGTCCATTCGATTGGTATACTGAGTCCAGTCGAATGACCAGTATCTCGCGGATTTTCCGAGATGGAGTTCAGTCGACTGAGTCAGTTAGCCAGTCGACTGACCTGCTCCCATTTGCCAAATATACCTATTTTTGCCTATTTTTGTTGGGTTTCCAAATTTAATCGATTTGCGTTATTTCCCACTTGTTGTTACGACTTTGATGACTTCTATTTTTGGAGTTTTTGGAAATATCCATTTTGATGGATTTGATATCGATTTCTTTGGAATTTATTCACGTCTTCGAATGTGAATTTTGGTGATTGATTGTTTCTATAATCATTTTTATGATTTGTCACTTTAAAAATATAAAGGTTCCAATACTAGTATTAAATAATCAAAACTCCTTCATCAAAATGATTTCAACTCTATTTTCAATATCAAACTCGTTTAT
Source organism: Allium cepa (assembly GCA_030765085.1). NCBI lineage: Eukaryota > Viridiplantae > Streptophyta > Magnoliopsida > Asparagales > Amaryllidaceae > Allium > Allium cepa. The sequence continues at coordinate 215,125,312 of CM060934.1, forward strand.
AAGACCGTTTTCCAATCCACTAGTATCTACAAACCTTTGCCTCACTCGAATGAGAAATCTAATTAAATGACATAGTAAAACAAGTGGTATGAAACGCTTGCATTTACTTCATCGGTTAAATCTTGGACTTGTTCGATTAAATCTTTTGTGACAATTTTCAAGTGGAAATCTACAATCTGTTCGTAAATATTTAAGTTAAGCTAGTGGTTATGGGACATGAAGCTAAACTCATATATTTACTAGCTTAGTGTAATTGACACTTCTTGATGATCAATGATGATCATTTTTGTGATTTAGACTAGCGATCTGCAATGTCTCTTTGTCCGCGTGGGGGACTGTACCTCGTTTTGTGGAGCTTCGGCTCAAATTGATGGGGTAGCGACCCATGGTCTTCGGACCGTTTTAGTGGAGCTTCGGCTCAAAAATATTAATGGTTAGCAACCATGGAATAGCGTTCCGTTTTGTGATACACGTGTTGAGAGTTTTCATGCTCTCGTTTTGTGATAGGCCTCCCCCTCTCCTTTTGTGATTTCTGGACTTCTAAATGACGACTTCTAGAATTTGTGTTTCACCAATTTTCGTGATTTAAATTGATAAGTTTTATCAATATTTGTGCATTGGTGAATTTGTGTGTCATTAACTTTTGTGATTGACATTGATATAATTGTCAATATTGTTGGTTTGGTGAACAAAATAAAGAATATGAGATTCTTTTTGGTGTTTTGAGATGTTTTGAGATATTGTATGATTTTCTTGTTATCCATTGAATACTTGCCGCAGTATGGCATTATTGTTATCATACGTTATTGACATATCTCTTATTCTATATCATTTCATCTGATATTTATAGTTAGACTGATTCGTTTATTATATTCTTATTAAATAATACTCGGGTCAGACCGAGATGTTACAGGTGCTTCAGCTTAACTCCTCATTGGGATCTATTATTTGACTTTTGCTAACTACATTAGATTTGTAGTTTTTGTTGTTATACATACGAGATATAGATTCCAAGATGTATAATTATTCTTTTGTCTAGCACTTGTATCTAGACATTGTGGATCTTATTTGACCACTACTCTAATATACACTTTTATGTATAATATTCATATCTATTTCAGCCTTTATGATACGAAATATCTGTGATTGATTTGTGTTATGCTACTTCTATATTTTTTTCGAAGATCATATAGCCACCGTGTTGTAGCTTTGAGTTTGAATCAGTTTGTTGGATTTCTTATATTATCTGACATATCTGTACTAACACAAAGCGATTACATGGATGGTTGCTCCTCAACAGCCTTATCCTCCACGCTAGTTAACGGCATTACCGCGTAGTGTCCTTGGCTAGTGTGGGTATAGTGGTGGGGCGCCACAGTACCCCAGTAGCCCTGCCATTGTATGGAATCCAATTTCCAATAAGTGCCTTCGGACTTGATTATATACCTATTATGTTGGAATTTAATGAATGTAACAATTTCGGCTATTTGAATAAGTATTTGTACTTAGACACTATTATAATATCAAAGGATTTTGATATAAAATGTTTTGGTTATCATGAGGTAAAAACCCGACATGTTTAATGGTGGCGTGGTCTTACAAGATACTTTTGTTTTCAAAGAATTTTCAAAAATATAATAATCCAATTGAGTGTGATTTTCTCACGTTGGTTTTCCAGACTGGCTCGGGTGTTGTTTTATTATGATACTCGGGTCAGACCGAGCATTACAGATCGAGCTCAAGAGGGGAGCTGGATAACAGAGGCCTATCTCCGTATTTAGTTATTATTTCTGCTGTGTAAGGACAAATAAGCTGTCCAAAGTGATAGATGATTGTTGTACTCTGATAATGGTATGTATATATAACAGTACATATTTCCTTGTATTAAAAGATGTTATTATGTATTGTATTTTGTGCCGCTGCGACTGTGAGATTCTGATGTTGTTTTCTATTTTCTTCTTCTACCTCTTTCTTATTTTACCCTAGTTATTCGTTCTTTCATACACTTTGGGTTGAACGAGGAAAATTATTATCAACTCAAGGGGTACGGAACTGCGGGCCGCTACACTCTCTCTTCTTATCCATTCTCTTTTCATCCTCTTCAGAAAAAAATTATACGTATTATATAAAAGCAGTATTATTGGTTCGTACTGCTTCAATTTCCTAAGGGTCTCTCTTCGGCTTGTCACCATCTTCATGGCCCCCTGTTTGTTTCCACCATGTGAGGCTTCCTTCGACCGTAGGCGGGTTCGACCCGAAACAACAGCGACCACCTCCTCCTTGCCTTGCGCACAGGCGACTCCACCCAAACCCAAAGCCGATCAAAACCCTCAACAGCCCTACCACCCAAAACGAACCCTCCTCGCCACTGAACTCCGCTCCCCTTTTCGAGCGCCTCCGCCCCGATCTCCTCGTCCACCGCAACTTCTCCTCCCCTCCCCTCTTCTGTTGTATAGGTGTAAGTGTATATATGTTTTAATATATCTGGTTTAAAGTGCTATGTACATCATATACATATATATATACGTATGTATGTATGTGTGTGTGTGAGATAGTGAAATAAGAATTGTATACATGAATTACAACAGTTTATATATTAGTTTATATATATAAAGGTTATATATAGTTTTGGTTAGTGATGATTATATGAATGTCAAGCTGTGACTTTGGTTTATACAGTTATGAGTTATAAAGTTATAAAGTTCATATAGTTTATATAAAGTTGGTTATATGATTTGATTATATACTAGTCTGTTTTGTTTTAAAGGTTATATTATACAAGTGTTATATATATATTTTATTATATCAACTTATACTTGATATGTTGTATAGTATATAAATTTTAATGATGTAAGTTTTATTAACTATATATGATTGTATTGGTAAAGTAAAATATATAATTTGTTATATAAGCTTATACCCAGAACATGCCTATTATGCTCTGATTTAAAAGTATATAATGTATAGATATAAAGTATATTGTATTTTTGGTTCTGTACGTATGTTATAAAGGAAGTACGTGTATATATATCTTGTAGTTTTTCCTGTTACATGTTATGTATAAATTGCTGTTTACTTGCATAGGTCTGCAAAAAAATAATATATATGTTTTGCCTGCCTCGGCCTTTTGCCACACTCATCTTCTAGTAGTAGCTTTCTCCTAAGAATATATATAAAGTTTATAAGCTATATATTTACATTTTACCTATTTTTTCTGGAGCCTGCATATATTAATTAATGTAAGTTTGTGTACATATGTATACACATTAGTTTTATATAGGTGAATTTGGTTTTCAATTATATATATAGATATTGTATGTATGTATGTATATATATATATATATATTTATAATAAAAAATACGTGTTGTTTATTTAAGTAGTGTGTGCTGTTTTATAATCAATATTGACTTAAATAAAATATATACATGTTATATAGGGTACTTTATAATATGTTCTGATCCTATATTATATTTTGTTGTAAAGCTTATGTCAGCTTATATTTGAATTATATAAATGTTTGATTTTATATACATGAATTTATATAAGTCATATTATATATATATATATATATCTTATATTACATATGGTCTATATATGTACATTTTTGAAATATATGTATATAATATATATTAGTTTCAGTTTATACTAGGCTTATTTGACTTTTTTTCATTGATTTCGATTTATCAACTGTCTATCGAATTCGTGCCCATCTTGCTTTTCTTTGGAATTCATGCTTGGATTCGTAACACGTTTCATTTGTCAAAACACTCTAGCCTCGAAAGGTGAGCAATCATTCATGATTAACGTTCTTATATTTATTAAATTTGATTTTAATTGAAACGATAACTGAAATCTGCTGCTGTTAGTTATTTAAATTGCTATATATATGCTATTATTTGTATCTGCTCACCTATGACATCTGACACCTTTATCTGTTATTTATATTGATGATATATGCCAGTTATATTATTATCATATCTGTTCTCACTCTGCAAGTTCCCTGTTAGTATAGAATTCCTTATGGGTTGAAATGATACATACTCGAATGATCTTGTAGAATAGGATAAAATCATTATAGGTTGAAATGATAAACTCAAGTGATTTTCGTTGAACTGAATTTGGGATTGCAGGTTCAAAAGATATATACCCGTATATATTTAAATTGTGGATTGAAATGATAAATATCAGTATCACCTGACCATAGGATAGAAATTTTTATACAGACACCGTTGGTCTATATATATATTTGATTTCCAAGAGTTTTATAAAGGAAATATATATGGTTTTATATAAAAATATTGTTTTTAAATATTATATATATAAATGTTATTTTATATATGATTAAATTATTGAATTTTAGGAATTATATGTTTTGAAATTTTAAAATTTTAAGTTAGCTTTGAAATTATAAACTTTAAGAATTTACTTATAAATTTACTATTTTAAAATATATATAAATTTGTTTTAATATAAAATAAGTTTAATAATAAGATTTAATTTAATAAAGTTTGATTTAATTAATAGATAAAGTGTTTAAGTATTTATTTAAGATTTTATTTTAAAGAAATACATTTTATAAAAAAATTAATAAATTAAGGTTGGAAAGAGAATTAGAAATTGGTTGAAATTGTATTTATTGAGAATTATACCTAAATAAATTTGATTTGAAACTTATTTAATTTGAGATTTTAAAGATATGATTTTGTAACTTGATTTTGATTAAAAGTGATTTAAATTAATATTTTCAAATTTACATAAATTAAAATGGGGTATTTAGTTTATTTAAATTCGTCATTTGAATTTATTTAAATATTATTGAAATAATTAAGTAAATATTTCAGAACTAAATAATAGCAAAGTAAATTTGATATATATAATTATCAAATTTAGTTTTGAAATTGTGGAATATTTAGAGCTTTGAAATATATTGAAATTGAAATGGTTGATTTTATGGTTCAAATCTGTATTTGAAATTGATATAATTTTAAATGTTTTATTTAGAAACTGAATTGAATTGAAATTGATGATTTGAGACTGGATTAAATTGAATTTTGACATTTGAGTTGGCTTGTATCGATTTGTGAAATTTGGCGAAACTATTATTTTTATATAAAGTATTTCTAAATATACTTAAAAATATTTATATATTTTACTTTATAAATTACTTTAATATAAATTACTTTAATACAAATTATTTTAAGATAAATCATTTTAATATAATTATTTTTAATATAAACTATTTTTAATACAAACTATTTTAATATTCTAATTATTTATTTTATATAAACTATTTTAGTATACAAACTATTTTATTATAAACTATTTTAATTTATAACTACTTTATATGAACTGTTTTATTTTATAAAATATTTTATTGTATACACTATTATTAATATCTAAACTGTTTAAAGGAAAGTGTTATGATTTCAAAGTGTTATGATTTCCCAAGTGTTATAATTTCAAGTGTTTTGGTATCGAAAGTGTTGAATATGCGCTTATATGTTTTTGTTTGATGATAATAAACATATATATTCATTTAAATGTATTTGGTAATGTACTATTTTGTTTTTCATAGATTAAATAAATATTTGTTGAATAAAATAAATTACACAGAATTTGAATTTGAATTCAAACAGAATAAGTTACACAGATTTTGAATTGAAACAGAAATTTTATTCAAACAAATATTTATTACAATCTTGAATAGTACAAATTCATGCTCTAACTATACATATACATTTCTGATTACATCACGATTACATCACAAATATTTTTACATTGATAACCTCACTACATATCACTCACACTCGTATTTTGTCTTCAACTGCATTCCAGTTTGAATCCAGCATCTGAGAAATCTGCAAAAATATTCACTAACGCAGTAAAATTGAAAAAGAAATATTTTTGCAATATAAAATGAAATACGATTTTTGAAAAAATGGTTTGCCTCAGTTATTTGGGTTGTTCGTCATCATTCACACTTGATTTCATCACAAAGTAGTGTACATAGATATTACAGGGACAGGTAGCCATAAGTGGCTGCAATACACACGTGTACATTCATACACGTGTGCACTGCCTCGCCAACTCGTGTGCGCAGCCAACAAGAGCAAGTGTACAACAGTGTCAAGTTGCAAACAGTTCAAAGCTTCGACAAATCACAACAGACCAATTCCAAATGACTCAGTGAAGTCAAAGTATGCAACTACGTGACATAAATGCAACTACAACGATGTAAGCGAAGAACCAAAGTCAGTGGCAAGCTTCAAACTGCATAAGTGACCATGCAAACTGACTCGAACCAATACAGTGACAATATCCAGCATACCAGAGGTCTCAACAAGAAAATCAAGTACAAGGCAACATGTACACCATGATATAATGTGCACCAGTAATGCAAACTATAGATACAAAGAACAAAGAACATGCATGAAGAACCAGAATACAAGTACAGGAGGCAGCTCAATATAAACATGCTCAGGTCAGAGACAACACACAAACCAAAATGAATATCACAAGTATGATCAGTGGTACACATGCAAGCTCGAGCACAAATATGGAAACTGCACCAAGTACAAATCACCAAATGAAGACCACAAATATATCAACTCAACAAGAATAGTACAGTCATGAAGCATGCAAAGAGCTCGAGCATGAGACATGTGCAACATAGTGAAGGTAACAAGTGCAACATACAAACAAGCATGCAACAGCAAGCATGCAACAGAGACCAACAGCCAGTGCCAACAAAGCAAAGAGACAACATCAATAAACCAATATTGCAAGAGGCAACAAGAATGGTGAAGCAGTGCAAATGAGCAAGTGAAACAGTGAATCGAAACATGCACTTGCAAATGAGCAACTACAAGATGAACAACAACCAAGTATACAACTACAGGTCTCAATATTAAAGAAACAACTCAGCATTGAATTAAATACAAGTTCGACTAAAAGTGCAGACGACAGCTGCTCAATGATACAGTAGCAAGCTACAATGGATGCAGCAATACCAAGTTCAACAACATCAAAGACAACACAAGTTCAGCTGTGCAAAATGTATACAAAGACAGTGAGCATATACGTATGGATGAAATGCAAAGGTTCAGACCGAGACTAAAGCAAGCAGCATGTGGTAAACCAAAATGTCATCATATGTACTCAATGCAAAGTCCAAGTCGAAATCATGGATCAGTGCCAAAGTCGAAGAAAAACAATGCAGACGTACAAATGTAACGCAGTGATAAAGATTCACGTACTAATACAGTATTGACGAAGTTCAACATTGCAGAGATGATCGAAGTAAAATACAAACCGAAGTCAGAATTCAATGATCAACTCAAATTTGTATTCTTTGAAATAGTCGGCAAAATTAAAAAGGGAAAGTTTCTGTTTTTTATACAAGAAGAATCGAACGTGTAAAAGTTAAAGCCGTGTGTATCAAGGTGTCACAAAAAATCAGGAAAGACGTGCGCAACAGGCATTAGAAAATTAGGAAAGTGATGAAGTCGTGAATTCATATAAATTCAACCCGAAGGTATCATCATCAGTGTGTGCTTCAATTCACAATCGAACTATCAATCGCAATCCCAATCTATCATCATCGGCATCGAAAAAGAGCAAGCAATCAAACAAGCAACAAAAGAAACAACATACCAAAGAGTCGACTGCTGAAGTAAGACAGAGAAGAACCAAATAGTCATCAACGAATAGAAGAAACCGAAGCCAAACCCTAGTTTCTCAAATCAAGAGAAGCAGCCGAGCGCGACTCCAAGCAAGTGATCGACAAGGCAACCAACCAGCAATCAAGAGCGGCGGATTAAATTGAAGAGCCCTAATTGCCACAAGGGAACGAAGCCCTAATTCATCAAACAAAGAAACAAGAGCAAGGCCGACATTTTTACAAGCAAAAGTGGACCGGGTCAAAGAATAAGGGAAGATAGTGGATCGGTTGAAAAATAAAGGGGCCGGTCTTCTTTATTATTAAAGGGGAATTAATCTCAAATTTAGGGTTTAATTTTTAGAGAGTTTTTTTTTATTGAGCAAAAATTACGCGTTCAAGTTCGTATTTTAATTTTTGCTCCGGTTTTAATTTTGAAGTTTGTTTTTATTTTCGAGTCGAAGAATTTGTAAATCACCACCTAGGGATTAGGTAGTGTCAGATTGTCTATTTAGAATTAGTTCAGTGAGCAGGGTGTGCGAGTTTGCAAAGCTCTATAGGCGGGAGCAGTGTTTGCGAGTGAGCGAAACTCTATAGGCGGGAGCAGGGTGTGCGAGTCTAGTAGAGTGTTTGTGAGCGGGAGCAAAAGGGTCTGCGAGTCTAGTAGAGTGTTTGTAAGCGTGATACTGTTTAATTCTAATAGAAATCTGAGAATGCAGCAGTAGGCAGGGGTTGCCGAAGCTGGGTAAATTTTGTGTGTGATTTACTTTTCAGCATATTTATTTCTGCAATTATATTTCTGTGTTTAATTTGAGAAAATTTGCTATAACCCTATTCACCCCCCCCCCCTCCCCTCTAGGGTTAATCTAGATCCTACAAGTGGTATCGGAGCCTGGTATTTCTATTTAACTCTAGAGTCATGAATTCATCAAATAATGCTTTTTCTGAGGGGCAATCTATTGTTAGGCCACCCATGTTTAACGGGAACGATTATGCTTATTGGAAAGTTAGGATGAGTATTTATCTTAGTTCAGTTGATTATGATGTTTGGGATATTATTGAAACTTGCTATAAACCTCCCACTATAATCGTTGGTGGTACTGAGATTCCTAAACCTAAGGATAGGTGGGATGCTAACGATAAGAAATTGAAAACGACAAATGCTAAAGCCATGAATGCTTTGATATGTGCTCTTGATAAAAATGAATTTAATAGAATCTCATTGTACAACAGCACGGGAAATTTGGCACACTTTGGAGGTAACACACGAAGGAACTTCTCAAGTCAAGGAGTCTCGTCTAGCCCTATTCAGCAATGAATACGAGAACTTTGTGATGGACAAAGGCGAGAGCATAAAGGACATGTTTGCACGCTTTTCAACTTTGGTGTACAACGCTAGAGCACTTGGGAAGGTATTCACTGAGGTAGAGCTTGTGCGGAAGATACTACGAGTCTTACCAATGAACTTTGAGGCAAAAGTCACGGCAATCCAAGAATCGAAAGATCTGAGTAAGCTAAGCATGGAGGAGTTGATTGGATACTTGATGACATATGAGCTTGAGCTAAAAGCAAAGGAAGAACGCAACAACTACGAACCAAAGAAAAAGACGATTGCCTTAAAGAGCAAAGAAGAAAGCGATGAAGAAGGAGAAGATCCAATTGAAGAGCTTGCAATGGCTGTCAATAATCTTAGAAAATGGTCGAGATTCAAGCCACGCAAGAAGAAAACAAATCGTAATAGGCCAAAAGATTCTGACAATTCCGATAATGAACCGACGTGCTTTAACTGCAAGAAGCCCGGACACTTCATACAAAAATGCCCACTTCTCAAAAACAACAAAGGAAAGAAAAAGGCGAAGAAGGTATTTGCAGCGACTTGGGATGATGAAGAAGGAGAAGAAGCTTCGGATAGCAGCTCAGAGGAGGCTAACTTGTGTCTTATGGCGAAATCAAATTCAGATTCAAGCTCAGAGGAATCTAGTGAGGAAGGTGAGTATTCCTATAGAGATCTTGTTTTTATGTGTCTTGATCTAACTAAAGTAGTTGATGCTCTTGAATCTAAAATTGAAAAACTGAAAACTGATAGGAGAGAACTTGCTCGTAAAAATTTTAGGTTAGAAACTGAACTTGAAAATATTCAAAACCTAGAATGTAAAAGATGTAAAGTTTTAGATTCAGAATTGACAAGACTTAAGAATAACTCTGAGAATCTTGAAAAAGAAAACTTGAACTTTAAGGAAATCATTGACACTAGGAAAAAGGATTTTATAAATCGATGCACCTCACTTGTCACTGAAAACACAACACTAAAAACCAAAGTCCAAAATCTTGAGAAATCTTTGAATAACTTTTCAAGAGGCGAAAAATCTTTCAACATGCTATTGGGAAATCAAATTTTTGCTAACAACAGAAAAGGACTTGGTTTTGGGAAAACACAAGCTGAGGATAATGCAAAAGGGAAAAGTGTCTTTGATAGATGTGAAATAATTGGACATCATGTTGAAAATTGTAGTCATAGGAACAAGAACACAAAATTACAAGTTTGGGTTCCTAAGAATTCTACAAACAAATTTCATGCCTATTGGAACAAGAATAAAAGGACTAAACAAGTTTGGGTTCCAAAGGGTTTGTTTATTCATAATGCTTCTGCCACTAACAATCATGGACCTAGAAATAGGTCACAAAAATCTTTCATCGTGTAGGTGTGGTGGCAGGCTAAGGAACAACAACGGTGGTCTCTGGATTTTGGCTGTTCTAGAAACACAACGGGCAACATAGCAAAGTTCCTTAGCCTAGTATAAAGGTGACAGAATCACAATGGACAATCACGAGAAATTATCGTAAAGGTAAAACAGGTGAAGGTATATTAAATGTGATAATCTGCACCATATTCTGAATTAAATCAGCCAAAATTGTGATAATGATGTGATGTCTTTAATTCTGACTTATTGATATGATTTTTCTTTTGACTTGTTCTTACCTTGATTTGTGCTCAAAAGTAGACCAACCATCCTTTCATCATTGAACTTAATCCGTTTGGTCAAATTATGATGTTGATTGATTACTGTCTACTCATGCTACACGTAGATATATTTTGACATTTTGATCACTGCTTGTAAATTTGCACGATTTCAAATTCATGTGAAAAAGGATTTTAAGAAATTGATGAAATTTCAAGAAATTGTTTTTGAAATAATTATGATGTTGATTGACTGTTGATTACTCATGAATATAATTGTTTATCCTATGGTTTCTAAAATTAACACCATGATATTTGGTTGAGTGTGAACATGGCTTCATTTCAAATTACATTCTGAGATAGTTTGTTGAAATTTCACAATCTGGTCTTTGACATCCAACGAGTGAATATTGAGTGAAATTTAAAATTCAGATGCAGTTCATACTGGTAATCTAGTTGATAGAAAACATACGAGTTGAACGTGATTAATTTTTGAAACATTCATTTGCTGCATCGTTTTTCCAAAGAGAATATCTGCATATTTTTCACTTGAAATAATTTTTTCATTTAGCAGAATTTTTTTTTCTCATATAACCCCTTCGAGAAAATAATTGTTTGACCATATTTTCAGATCAGTCATTGTTATTTGATTTTAAATGACAAATTTTGACTGATCTGACTCCCTACTAATTATCAAAAAGATAAATAGTGATTGAAAAAGTGATAAGTGTTGATATTTAACATACATTACTCAAGAGAGTATATTTGGAAAATTTCTTTAGGAATTAAAACAAGAATTATAAAACTTTTTGTTGGGTAAAGATTCCATGACCATTTCTATATCTATCATTATCGACCATGGTTTATCAAATATTCAATATAGTTTGTCGATATGTGGTACTATAATCAGGAATCATTTGTTTTTCATGTCACATTTTTTTAAAAATAAATAAATAAATAAATAAATATCCAAAGTATTCACTCTCATTTAAAAGACCTCACGGTTATGCATGGGTGAATTACTTGGATTTTTGATTATGTGCTTCCATGCTCATTTAAAAGTCCTTACGGTTATGCATGTATGGAACGCATATCAAAATTAATTGCTTAAATAGACAAGTTGATTCTAATCCCATTTAAAAGTCCTCACGGTTATGCGTGGTTAGAAGATACTTGAATTCATTTTTTAAAATTAAATTCGAATACTACTAATCTCATTTAAAAGTCCTAACGGTTATGCATGACTAGTAGATATTCAAATTCCTGATATAAATGTACCACAAGTTGATTCAACTGTATGATTTTATATGAACACCATATCCATCATTTCTAAAAGTGGAATATGCGCCTAACAAGGGTAGTTATGGTTTTTTGTTTGATTCTTATTGAAGTTTATTATTTATATTCAATTTGAGTTTAATGTTGGATTAATATTGATCACTTTATCTCTATTTTTCTCTCACACTATTATTCTTTTGCTGATAACAAAAGGGGGAGAGAAAAGTTAAGATTTTGCCAAATAGAATCAAGCAAAGGTCAAATAATTTTCCCATATGCATCTAGGCTCATTTGAATACATTTCTATTTGTATGCATATATGTAGGGGGAGCATCATGTAGAGAGGAAGCATTTAAATAGGGGGAGCAATTAAAGTATATCATTGATCAAATACATTTAACACATGTACAAAATCTTAAATATATGTTTGTTATCACCAAAAGGGGGAGATTGTTGAATACGCGCTTATATGTTTTTGTTTGATGATAATAAACATATATATTCATTTAAATGTATTTGGTAATGTACTATTTTGTTTTTCATAGATTAAATAAATATTTGTTGAATAAAATAAATTACACAGAATTTGAATTTGAATTCAAACAGAATAAGTTACACAGATTTTGAATTCAAACAGAAATTTTATTCAAACAAATATTTATTACAATCTTGAATAGTACAAATTCATGCTCTCACTATACATATACATTTCTGATTACATCACGATTACATCACAAATATTTTTACATTGATAACCTCACTACATATCACTCACACTCGTATTTTGTCTTCAACTGCATTCCAGTTTGAATCCAGCATCTGAGAAATCTGCAAAAATATTCACTAACGCAGTAAAATTGAAAAAGAAATATTTTTGCAATATAAAATGAAATACGATTTTTGAAAAAATGGTTTTCCTCAGTTATTTGGGTTGTTCGTCATCATTCACACTTGATTTCATCACAAAGTAGTGCACATAGATATTACAGGGACAGGTAGCCATAAGTGGCTGCAATACACACGTGTACATTCATACACGTGTGCACTGCCTCGCCAACTCGTGTGCACAGCCAACAAGAGCAAGTGTACAACAGTGTCAAGTTGCAAACAGTTCAAAGCTTCGACAAATCACAACAGACCAATTCCAAATGACTCAGTGAAGTCAAAGTATGCAACTACGTGACATAAATGCAACTACAACGATGCAAGCGAAGAACCAAAGTCAGTGGCAAGCTTCAAACTGCATAAGTGACCATGCAAACTGACTCGAACCAATACAGTGACAATATCCAGCATACCAGAGGTCTCAACAAGAAAATCAAGTACAAGGCAACATGTACACCATGATATAATGTGCACCAGTAATGCAAACTATAGATACAAAGAACAAAGAACATGCATGAAGAACCAGAATACAAGTACAGGAGGCAGCTCAATATAAACATGCTCAGGTCAGAGACAACACACAAACCAAAATGAATATCACAAGTATGATCAGTGGTACACATGCAAGCTCGAGCACAAATATGGAAACTGCACCAAGTACAAATCACCAAATGAAGACCATAAATATATCAACTCAACAAGAATAGTACAGTCATGAAGCATGCAAAGAGCTCGAGCATGAGACATGTGCAACACAGTGAAGGTAACAAGTGCAACATACAAACAAGCATGCAACAGCAAGCATGCAACAGAGACCAACAGCCGGTGCCAACAAAGCAAAGAGACAACATCAATAAACCAATATTGCAAGAGGCAACAAGAATGGTGAAGCAGTGCAAATGAGCAAATGCAACAGTGAATCAAAACATGCACTTGCAAATGAGCAACTACAAGATGAACAACAACCAAGTATACAACTACAGGTCTCAATATTAAAGAAACAACTCAGCATTGAATTAAATACAAGTTCGACTAAAAGTGCAGACGACAGCTGCTCAATGATACAGTAGCAAGCTACAATGGATGCAGCAATACCAAGTTCAACAACATCAAAGACAACACAAGTTCAGCTGTGCAAAATGTATACAAAGACAGTGAGCATATACGTATGGATGAAATGCAAAGGTTCAGACCGAGACTAAAGCAAGCAGCATGTGGTAAACCAAAATGTCATCATACGTACTCAATGCAAAGTCCAAGTCGAAATCATGGATCAGTGCCAAAGTCGAAGAATAACAATGCAGACGTACAAATGTAACGCAGTGATAAAGATTCACGTACGAATACAGTATTGACGAAGTTCAACATTGCAGAGATGATCGAAGTAAAATACAAACCGAAGTCAGAATTCAATGATCAACTCAAATTTGTATTCTTTGAAATAGTCAGCAAAATTAAAAAGGGAAAGTTTCTGTTTTTTATACAAGAAGAATCGAACGTGTAAAAGTTAAAGCCGTGTGTATCAAGGTGTCACAAAAAATCAGGAAAGACGTGCGCAACAGGCATTAGAAAATTAGGAAAGTGATGAAGTCGTGAATTCATATAAATTCAACCCGAAGGTATCATCATCAGTGTGTGCTTCAATTCACAATCGAACTATCAATCGCAATCCCAATCTATCATCATCGGCATCGAAAAAGAGCAAGCAATCAAACAAGCAATAAAAGAAACAACATACCAAAGAGTCGACTGCTGAAGTAAGACAGAGAAGAACCAAATAGTCATCAACGAATAGAAGAAATCGAAGCCGAACCCTAGTTTCTCAAATCAAGAGAAGCAGCCGAGCGCGACTCCAAGCAAGTGATCGACAAGGCAACCAACCAGCAATCAAGAGCGGCGGATTAAATTGAAGAGCCCTAATTGCCACAAGGGAACGAAGCCCTAATTCATCAAACAAAGAAACAAGAGCAAGGCCGACATTTTTACAAGCAAAAGTGGACCGGGTCAAAGAATAAGGGAAGATAGTGGATCGGTTGAAAAATAAAGGGGCCGGTCTTCTTTATTATTAAAGGGGAATTAATCTCAAATTTAGGGTTTAATTTTTAGAGAGTTTTTTTTTATTGAGCAAAAATTACGCGTTCAAGTTCCTATTTTAATTTTTGCTCCGGTTTTAATTTTGAAGTTTGTTTTTCTTTTCGAGTCGAAGAATTTGTAAATCACCACCTAGGGATTAGGTAGTGTCAAATTGTCTATTTAGAATTAGTTCAGTGAGCAGGGTGTGCGAGTTTGCAAAGCTCTATAGGCGGGAGCAGTGTTTGCGAGTGAGCGAAACTCTATAGGCGGGAGCAGGGTGTGCGAGTCTAGTAGAGTGTTTGTGAGCGGGAGCAAAAGGGTCTGCGAGTCTTGTAGAGTGTTTGTAAGCGTGATACTGTTTAATTCTAATAGAAATCTGGGAATGCAGCAGTAGGCAGGGGTTGCCGAAGCTGGGTAAATTTTGTGTGTGATTTACTTTTCAGCATATTTTTTTCTGCAATTATATTTCTGTGATTAATTTGAGAAAATTTGCTATAACCCTATTCACCCCCCCTCCCTCTAGGGTTAATCTAGATCCTACAGAAAGTGTTATAACTTTGAAAGTGCTATGGTTTTGGAAATGGATATATTTAAATCGAAAAATGATATCGTATTGATATGGTTTTGAAATGGAAATGATATTTTGGTTTTGAAGTATAAACTATTTTGAAATGACCGCGGTGTTATAATAACATTTGGTTGTTAAAGAGACCAGTATCGGTTGTTTTCATGCTCTCTGCCAATATCGAAAACCACTTTAATAACCGTGTACATGGTGGAGGTTCCAAAATGAAGTAGGTGGTTGATGACGTTCTATTTGAGGTATATACATGGACGTATTTCCCGTGAGTTAGCTTAAGTGGCTAAAACAGGAGCAACTAACGTGCCAAGTGAGGTAGCTCCTCCGATTGGACACACTTCTTCGATTGCCATTCTATTACATTATGATTGATTTGGTGCACACCTTTGATTTGGGAGTGTGGCTCGAGGTGGGTGGTAGTGGCTACTATGCGTTACCACCAGCCCGGAAGTGTAATTGGTACATCTACCCTGGCATTGCCTAGTTGTACCGTGTCACCTACCATAACGAGACCACTGTGAGTTTGTTTTGTGCTATACCTATGGAGTGCCATCTGATAAGCCCAGTTTATAGGAAGTTACAGTACTGTATAGACTATTGGAATATATAAAATGTGTTAAGGGGGATATGGGTAATGCCTTAACGCTATTTTAATAATTTACTTTACTATAGACATTATTATAATAGTGCGACGCCCCACCTCTATACTCATATTAGCCAAGGACACTATGAGGTAATGCCATCGACTAGCACGAAGAATAAGGCTGTTGAGGAGCGACCATTTGTGTAATTGCTTTGTGCAAGTACCGACATGTCAGATAGTATTACATGCATTTCATTTCAAGAGGAAATCCGACACATCAATTACAAACTCAAAGCTACTACACAGTGGCTATACGATCTTCAGAAAAAAATATAAAATAAGCATAACACAAATCAGTCACAGATATTCATATCAGTAAGGCAGAAAGAAATATGAATATAACATATAAAGTGTACACAAAAGTAGTGGTTATATAAGATCCACTACATCACAAAAGAGTAGATACAAGTGCTAGACAAAAGAATATGTATACATCAAGGAGTCTCTATCTCGAATGTATAAAAGCAAAAACTACTAAGCTGAGTAGTTAGCCAAAAGTCAAAATCTAGTCTCAGCTAAGAAGTCAAGTGGAAGCAACTATAACACCTCGGTCTGACCCGAGTATTATTTAAGAAGAGAAATAATAAACGGATCAGTCTAGCTATAAATATCATATAAGATGAGATAGGATATGAGATATGACAAAAATTTATGATAACAATAACGTCATTCTATGATAAGTATATAGTTGATAACAACGAAAATCACACAATATCTCAAATCTACTCAAACACCAAAAAGAATGTCATATTCTTTAACTTATTCACCAAACCACAAATGTTGATAAAGCTTATAAATCCAAATCATGAAAATTGGTGAAACACAAATTCTAGAAATCATCAATTGGAAATCTATAAATCACAAAGGGGGAGGCCTATCACAAACGGGAGCATGAAAACTCACCAACGCGTGCATCACAAATGAGATGCTATCCCATGAACCGAATATCGACGCACCTAGAAAGATTCGCCCCATGCATAGTCGAACATCGACGCACCTAAAAAGAAATGCCCCATGTATAATCGAACATCGAAGCACCTAAAAAGATACGTCCTATGCCTAGTCGAACATCGATGCACCTAAAAAGATACGCACCATGCATAGTCGAACATCGACGCACCTAAAAAGATACGCCTCATGCCTAGTCGAACATCGACGCACCTAAAAAGATACGCCTCATGCACCGACTTATCGAGCCGATTGCTCCATGAATGGTCCAAAGACCATGGGTCGCTAGCCCATAAAAATGAGCCGAAGCTCTATAGAACGGGGTACAGCAGACAAAGAGACATCGCATATCGTTAGTCTAAACCACAAAATGATCACCATTGATCAAATAAAAGTGTAAATTACACTAAGCTGGTAAATAATTGAGTTTAGCTTCATGTCCCATAACCATTGGCTTAACTTAAATATTTACGAACATATTGTAGATTTTCACTCGAAAATTGTCACAAGATTTCAATCGAACAAGTCCAAGAATCAACCGACAAAGTAAACGCAAGCGTTTCATACCACTTTTTTTGCTAAGTCGTTTAATTAGATTTCTCGTACGAATGAGGTAAAAGTTTGTATATACTAGTAGATTAGAAAATGATTTAAGAACAAGCTTTGTTATAAAATAACGTTGAAATCATTTTTGTGAAAGAGTTTGAGTATTTACTACTAGTATAGAAACCTTTGCATTTTAAAGTGAAAAGTCACAGAAAAGATTGTAAAAACAATCTATCACCAACATTCAATGACGTAAATTCAAACCATAAAAATCTATATCAAATCCAATCAAATGGATATTCCTAAAAATCAGTAAATTAAGTCATCAAAATCTATAATAATTGAAAAAAACTTACCGGATCAACAAAAATCCATAAAATTTGGAAATCCACTCAAAAACAGCGAAAATAGGCAAAATTGAACAGTTCCATACGTCTGAAATTACCAACCAGACATCTAAACCACTAATCCAAATGTCTGGATTTTGTCTCTGCCTTTTTTTCTTTTTCTAGGAACCTCTTTCAGACGTATGGATTTTTCAACCGGACATCTGGATTTTCAAACCACACATCTGGATTTTCCTGCTGGCAAAAATCAGCCTAGCCCAAAAAGGGCAAAAATCCAAACCGGAAGCAATCGAACAAGCGATGGATGTTAGGGATTTATGCCAATCGACAACCCAGCTCTATAGGCTCTTCGATAAACCACCAACACATGTCCAAACATCAAGATAGGATCTTTATAGATTTTGACTTCAAAATACCAAAATTGAAAAATTCATCAAATTAATTCAAATCAAAAGCAAATGAACATGAATAGACGTTAGGAATACATACCTAACAACAATGAAAGCTATAGACGTAGATGTGAGTTCGAGAGCTCACCTTTAAAACTCAAAGAAAACGAATGAGAAGCTTCAAACAAAGCAAGACCAATTCCTCTTCAATACACCTCTAGAATCTTCAATCTAAGCTTCTCTTTGATTTTACAGCTTGAATCTTGAATTTCCTAGTAATCTAGGGTTCAGGAATTTTAATTTCCCTCACCTTCCCCCATTTTCCTTTAACTTGAGTATTAGGAAATAATAGAATGGATGAAGAGGAGTTGGAGGAGGAGTTAGGTTATTAGATGAGTCAATGGGCTGAAACCCAAACCCAAAGCCCAATAGAAAAATAGCAAAATTCTACTCAACTCCAAACATATCGATGTTTATACTCAAAAAGGTTGCAAACGCCGTTTTGAACTCAATGGAAGTAGTCTCGAGCCCGAATTCGACCGTTTACAAAAAGTCGCATTTTGGACTTCGATCCGGTTAACGATGCTATATTTAAATAAAGCATTTAAATATACAATCGTAAAATATGCGGGTTGCTACAGACTCCCATCCTTAAAGAAATTGCATCCTCACAATACTTAAGAAGAAAATAAAGTGTAACAACCACACTAAGGCATAACAACACAAAAGAAAAATTTGAAGCAAGAAGTTCACCTTAAAGAGCTCGAGAGAGTAAGTCCGGATGTGTTCGCTCGATGAATTCTCTGGATTCCCAAGAGCAATCCTTAGGATTTGAGGACCATTGAACTTTTACAAGCAGAACATCTTTATTTCGAAGGAGATTAACCTCCGTAGCAATGGTATGAATAGGATGTTGCTAATAAGTCAAATTAGGTGAACTTCAATTTCTTTAATAACATCGGACTCAAGAATAGAATCGGAACCCCTAAGGCATTTCTGTAGTTTAGAGACGTGGAATATGTCATGAATAGCAGAAAATTGAGCTGGTAATAAAAGGCGATAAGCCATGGAACCAATGCGTTTGTGTAACGATCCTAAATTTTGAACAATTTAAATTGTGAATATTTAATTAATTTTAAATATTTGAATGATAATTTAAATTGAATTTCCAATATAACAATGAAATTGGTGATTAAATTTTAAAATTTAATCTATAAAGAGTTGAATAAAAATTTAAATTTGACTTCGGAGTTGAGATTGAATATGGAATTTGTAATTGAAATTCAAACTAATAACTTAAGAAGATAATTTGGATTTAAAAATTTTTATTTTTGTAAATTAGTAAATTAATGGTTAAATTTTAATGACATTTTTTCTTTAGCTTAAATAAAAAAATTAAAATCAATACAAAATAAAATAAACAAATACACTTAGTAAAAGAAAAAAATTTAACAACATAATTTAAACAAAAATTAAACAAAACAAACAAAAGTAAATATCTACAAAAACAAAACAAGGTGTTTGTGTACAAAATAAAATTTGATGTTTAAAATAAATTGAATTTAAAATGAAAAATTATATATATATAAATAGAAGAAAATAATAAAACAAAATAAAGATAAAACATAAAATAAAGAAGAAAAGAACCACTGCCTTTACTTTCAATCCGATACCCGATCCCATTCATTTCACTTTACCATTTCCATTTTTTAAACCCTAAACAAAGATCACGAAAGAAAAAAAATGGCGGCCCTGTCTCTCTCGTCTTCCTCTTCACTTCCAAACTAGGGCTTCAATTTCTGCTTCGAGTTCGATGCTTCAACTCGCTCGCGGCATCTTCAACAATTAGGGCTTCAGCTCTTCGTCTCTAAATTAGGGCTTGCGATCGATTTGGGGCTTTCGTTCAATAGCGTTCGTTGTTCCAAAGCAGGGTTTTTGCGAAGCTCCGGCATCGTCTTCTACCCAGCTAGGAAAGGTGAGTCTTTGGCTCACGGTTGATTTTAATGCAAGTGTTTGGATTTGTTGACTTGAATGCTTGGTTGCATGCTATGTTTTTGGGTGTTATCTGTTATCATTGGCTCGGTTACTTGAATCTGAACTATTTGGGGCTATTTGCAGTCTCTTGCTCGATTACTTAAATTTTAATTTAACTGATGAGAATAGATGTTATAAATTTTATTTTTAAATTGATAATAACAGATGTTGTTGAATCTTTATTTATAAACTGATGAGGTTGCTGCATGTGATGGATGTGAATTTATCTATATTGTGATGGATGCATGCTTGTGTATATGTAAGTATATGCCACCTCTATTATGATATACAGTTTCAAGAAAAAAAAAATATAATACTGTGAGTAAACTCTAACTTGTTTTCACAAAAATCTGGTTGCATGACTTGAAACTCGATGATAAATATGTTGCATGTTGTTGAACTAAGTATACTTGTTTCAAATCTGTTTGCATGTGAATGAAATATCAAGATGCTCCTCTGTTTTGAAAATATGCAGAGTACAGGTAGGAAAAGAAAATTCATTTTTCCTTGGTTTGATCCTTATTGGGCTATGATTCTTTAACAAATTATGTTTGTTAAGTTTAAACCAAAATTTGAAAATATTTCTAAGTTTAAAAGAAAAATAAAAATCAAAGCCTGTAACTCTGTCCATTGCACTGTTGATATTGAGTTGCACTGTCCAATTAAATTTACTATTGCATATATTTTGATTTCACTGTTATGTTGCATTTACATGTTATTGTGAGAAAATTTTTGTTTAAAAACAGTTTCTCTCTATTTAAAATTAAGTTAATAAGGTTTCAGAAAATCAAGTTAAATTCAAATGTTTTTCAATTTAAGAAAATCAAACAGTGGTAAATTAAAAAGATAATAACTGTACTGTTTTTCTTTAGTAAGCAACATCACTATTTATAGATGGTATCAAATTTATCTATGCATAAGTATTGATAGAATTGAGTATGTTTTGACTGTTGAAAATGGATGTTCTGTGTACTTTATAGATTATGCAGAAAAATGTTGTGTAAATTGTTTTAACAGTCATGCTTATGTTCTTACTTGAATTTAAATTCAAATTCACTTCTTTAGGTCTGAATTCTAGTTAGAATTTATTGTGTGAACATATTGTGTTTGTTCTGCATAGATTAGGTCTGTAAATCTTAATTTTAGAAAAATTAAAACCTGATACTTGAGAAAAATCAAGAACAACAGTCAATAGTTACTAGAAGTGAAATTTGTAAACATCTTTAAATTTATTCAAACAAGTTTTAACTTTAATACATGTTTAAAACCATGATTATTAGACCAGCATCAGTATTTAGTTTGTGCAGTATTTTGGAAATTTGGGAATATCAAACCATTTAGTAAATTTTGGAACTTGATTTTCTGCACTTGCATTGAGGACCTGTTGCATTGAGTCACTTTCATGGGTCCATTGCTTTACTGACTTGATTCACTGATGCATTTCTTATGTACATTGTGGTCTGCATTTTTCGATTTCGAACTTGAACTTGTAGTTGCAACTGGACATGTTGTGAGGTTGTGCATTTGTGCATTTTTGCCATTTGGTATCTTTGCATTCATCACTGTAGTACTTTTGAGTTGCACTTACCCCTTAGATGCACTATGTCTTGCATTTAGTCTGTACTGGTGTACATCTTAGTTTGCATTCCTCCTGAGTTCATATATATTGTTCTTGTACACATATATATACACAAGTATACATGCAATTGCTTCACTGTTTATTTTCTGCACCACTTGCATGTTACCTAAAGTTTGTTATGCTATCATTCATTCATGTGTATAACTGGTTTGGTGTTGCATCCATTGTGATATTTGTAGTAGCACCGTGCTTGAATCATTTTTGCCATCTTCACTCTGCAGTATAGCCTGTCACACCTGTTATACTTCATTCCTTGACTTGTTTGGTTTCTGTTCTCGGTTGATTTGCAATTGCATTTTCATAGTTGCTGCCCAGATTTGTTCTTGCTGTCATGTTCCATGCATTTGAGCTCTTTGAGTTGCAGTGTTTCATCACTTGATGTCTTTGATTATTTGGTCTGCACTTTATGTTGTAGTTGGACCTGCATTCGTTATTGTTTATGCCCTTGTGTCTGTGTGTGTGGTGCCATGTTTATGGTGCCCCCACCTTCATTTTTGATGACTTTATGCAGTATCAGTGCCTTTGTGCACTTGTGTGTCTGGTCAGTAAAACTTGGGGAATTTTGATTTGTTGAGATTTTTGGTTTGCGGTTTTCAGTTTTGGATTTTCGTAACAACCGCAATGCATTCAGTTAATTATTTCTGAAAGTTTTGAAAAAAAACCGATTTAGAAAATGATTTTAACATATAAAATTGAATATCACTTATTCTTATTTTCTGCATTTTGGGAAAACATAAAGATCTCTCCCCTTTACTATTTTCCCCTTTTGTTGTAATGGCTATGATTTTTCCACTTTCTGCTCCTCTTCCATGCTTTTTAAAATACATACTGAAAATGCAAAACACAAAACTTGAAGTCCAAACCAAACGGGTCCCAAGGATTTAAAACAATATCCCCAAAAGGTCTGTGCTAGCATGCACGAAGTGATTTTATGTTTCTACAGGCAAATCATTATCGCCTCATTTTATAGACTTAACAAATAACTGAAAGACGTAACACAATTTTAGTCAGAACCAACAGTTGCAGGAGCGCTGCTGCTTTGCCATATTAAATTTTTATATGTTCATCTCCAATGATTTCATTTTGGGATTTAAGTGGCACATTCCACCTGCAAATATTTGATGCTTCATGACACTGTCAATTACAGCTGATTTATTTTTTAAACTCCCTGATGCATTTCTGGACATTTCCCCCTCCCTGTTGCACCTCTGTGCATCCTACTGCACTGTGTCATCATTTGGCTCTGCGATTCATCGCTGTTGCCTCTGTGTTTGTTGTGTCTGCTGCTCCGTGCACTTGTTTCACTGCCCTGTACACGATCAACTAGCATCTATGCCTGCTGCTGCATGCTTGTTGGCTTACTGTTTTTTTTTTCAAATTGGCACTGGTTTTGCCTTGAGCCTTTTCTTTGCAGTGATTTGTCTGATTTGCGCTTGCACGCGTGTTGGCGAGGCAGTGCACATGTGTGCAAAGTATACGTGTGTACTGCAGCCACACGGGATTGACAGATTTTAAAAATTAAAGTTGTTAATATGAAAATCCATAATAGATTTTGAATTGATTCATGTGATCCATTTTGTTCAGTTCATTGCAAATTTATTTACTTGAGTTAAGATTAATCCTGACTCGAGTGTTTTTGTGTTTTGCAATTAACGCTCGGGTCAGACCGAGTATTTTACAGCTTGAAGATTTTCAGGCCGCGAAGTTAGAGAGAGAGGGGAAAGCACTTCATTAAAGTTTTCAGAAAAATTTTTCTTGTACTTAATAAAAATTGTTCCGCTGTATAAAATGTAATTCACTGTATAACTCTGATACTTGTATATAAAAGAAAAGTTTATTTATAAAATATATTATTGTTTCTGTGATTCTGTGACTGATCTTGCTTATCTGGGTGAAATGTGATGGGGGGTTCTCGCTTCGCGGTTAGGTGGCGAACGGGAGACTCTTACCCCCACACGTCCTCTTTAAGGGGTTGGTTAGGCGTAAGCCGTGACAGTCGAAAGGCTGGCCGTAAAAGCAAGGGCAGGGTACCATTTGTAGCCACGGTGGTGCCGGGATGGTTGCAAAGCCTACCGGTTGCTGCTGACGGAAATGAGGTTCTTACAAAGTGGTATCAGAGCTTTGGTTTACACAAAGCTTAGTTTATGGCATTTAATATGAATAGTTACTAGAATCACTTTAAAGAAAGTGTTTTCAAATCTAAAGAAGTATAAAATTGTTTTCTTTAAAATAAAGGGTATTTTGAAAATTAGAATCATTTTCGGAGATTCCCCTCTCTAAATTTAGGTTTGCGACCGTTTCTCTTCGGTGAGGTCTCGTTAGACTTGAGTTTCGATCATTCGGAAACTCATTATCGAATTTTTGAGAGTTATGGAAAATGAAACATGAGTTAAGAGAATTAATGAATTGGTTTAAATTGGCTTAAATCAAATATTTTGAATATCTTCAAAGTAGTAATTGGAAAATAAAATGATATGTCAATTTGATTATAATCAAATGGATTATTGAACTATAACTTGGAAATTTAATTTTGAATTCTTTTGAAAATTGATTTCAAATACTGTGAAGAACGATTTAGTAAATAAATGGATTATAAGTATTTAACTTATAATATGGATTTTGGGTATATAACTAAGTTATATGAATTGAATTGAATCAAATTAGTAAAGGAGATTATAAAACAAAGTTTATAAATAGAAATGTAATTTCTAAAGATGTTTATAAAATCCGCAAATGACTTATTTTGATAAGTAAATTATTGTAACTTATTAAAGGTGTTATATCTATGGTTTTGGACAATAAATGAGATATAAAAAGAGATATGAATCTAATGAAAATTTATAAGAGATTTAAATTGATGCAATGAAGAATTTGAATTTGAATGGGCATGGAAATAAGTTAAGTGGAAAACTTAATATTGGAAATTTGAAGTTGGTTTAAAACCAATATTTTGAAATGTATGCAGAATTCAAACTATGAATTAAGTTGAAGTTGAAAAACTTAAATGGGAATGTTTTTGGGAAGCAACACTATGAAATGAAGTAAATTCATTTTAAGTTGTTTTGAAATGTGTTTAAAAGAATGATTTCTTTTAAGAATGAAATATATATTTGATTTTGGTTTAAGTATATCAAATATTTTCAAAATGTTGAAAATAAATGGATTTGTAAATTACTTATTATTGAATAAGTATGGAAATATTTTCCAATATGAAATGAAAGGTTTGAAATTTTATCTTTTCAAGATAAAGTGAAAAGTAAATGTTTTGAGATTTTATCTTTTAAAGATAAATTGAAAAGTGAATATTTGAATTTGTTTCAAATGGTTAAGTGTGAAAAATTTTATATCTTGTAAAGATATTATTTTGAGAAATTTGAACAATTAGTTCAACTTGGAAATTTTTCAAAGTGATTGAATTTTGAGTTAAATGGAGTTTAACTTTGACACCCAAAAACAATGTAAGTTGAACTTTGAATTTTAAATGGATGATTTGGATTGTATGTCTAACATTGTGAATTGACGACATATCAATTGATCTCTATTAAATATATATCTGCGGTGGCGGAGAATTTATTCTCTTAGCTTAACACCCTTCTCTGAGACGTACGAGCTCAGAGGTTATATATCGATAGACATCAATTATGTGTTGAGGATTGACGATGTAACGTGAAATCCAAATCGAGTGTGAAGTCGATAATAAATTGGATTATGAATGTGAATTAGGTTTGAGATAACCTAAAAAAAAAAAAAAAAAATCCAAATCGGCTTAGAGGAAAATTTTAAATGGATAATGAAATGGAAAATTTGTGAATCTTCTATTTGTTATGGGTATGAAATGTTGTGGTTTTCATAACGTATATTTGTGAATACGATTAATTCGAAAACCAATTAGTTTGGAAAAGTAATTGCTGTGGAAAACTTATGTAAGTACACGAGTATGATATGTACAAAAAATGTGAAATGAAATATTATATATGTATGTATAATATTATGTTTTCCAAATTGAGGATATGGAAAAGTACCTTCCATTTAAACATTTGTGAAGGTTGTTGGAACTCGAGATGAGTGTCCATTTGAAAATCGTAGCTACGTAGTATTTCCATTAGTTGGAATGTCCTTTTGGACTGGTATAGTGTGCTAGCGTAATTCGAGGGGCGAGATGCCTACGGTTACAAGCGATTCCACTGGGATAGTGGCGTAACCGCCGTGTATACCGCGATCTAGTTACACTCGGGTGGTAGCGTAATTTGAGGGGCGTGATGCCTACAGTTACAAGCGATTCCACTGGGATAGTGGCGTAACCGCTGTGTAAACTGCAATCTACAAACCAAAGCGTAATTCGAGGGGCGAGATGCCTACGGTCACGAGCGATTCTACTGGGATAGTAGCGTAACCGCCGTGTGAACCGCGATCTTTGGCAACAACCATGGCGAAATTCAAGGGATGAGATATCCACAGTTACAAGCGACTCTACTGGGATAGTAGCGGAACCGCCGAGTAAACTGTGATCCATGGGGGAATGTGCTTTCCATATCCATTTTTAAAAGAATTTTTAAAAAAAGGTATTTTCACTGGGAATTGAAGCAAGTATATTTAGTACTTGGAGATTGTTAGACATGCGCCTGGCCAGCGTATGCCTAATGTCTTTAAGAACGACAGTAGACTTGTTAAATTTCGAGTTAGCAAGTATTTTCAAACTTTAAATAGAAAATCAATTATCTGAAATTAAAGTGACATAAATTCTAACTTAATAAATTAAGGGAGAGGATTTTTGAAATGTTTTGAAAGTCCACATCTTTGGAAAAGTTATACTATGTAAATTTCTTAAATGAAGAAGTTCAAATTTAAAATTTGGGTTTTTGTAAGTTGGAAATTTTAGTAAAGATTTTTGTGTCTTGATTGTAGAAAATAATAGACAAATGAGTTAATAAACAAAGCTAGTGAGATAAAACAAATGGAATGAATCCTATATTCATTTATTTCTAATAAGTTTCGAACTAGATAAAATTGTTAAAATATAAATATTAGTGAAATTTCAACAATCATTTCTCCTTACTTGTAATTTCGGGACGAAATTCTTTTAAGGAGGGGAGATTGTAACGATCCTAAATTTTGAACAATTTAAATTGTGAATATTTAATTAATTTTAAATATTTGAATGATAATTTAAATTGAATTTCCAATATAACAATGAAATTGGTGATTAAATTTTAAAATTTAATCTATAAAGAGTTGAATAAAAATTTAAATTTGACTTCGGAGTTGAGATTGAATATGGAATTTGTAATTGAAATTCAAACTAATAACTTAAGAAGATAATTTGGATTTAAAATTTTTTATTTTTGTAAATTAGTAAATTAATGGTTAAATTTTAATGACATTTTTTCTTTAGCTTAAGTAAAAAAATTAAAATCAATACAAAATAAAATAAACAAATACACTTAGTAAAAGAAAAAAATTTAACAACATAATTTAAACAAAAATTAAACAAAACAAACAAAAGTAAATATCTACAAAAACAAAACAAGGTGTTTGTGTACAAAATAAAATTTGATGTTTAAAATAAATTGAATTTAAAATGAAAAATTATATATATATAAATAGAAGAAAATAATAAAACAAAATAAAGATAAAACATAAAATAAAGAAGAAAAGAACCACTGCCTTTACTTTCAATCCGATACCCGATCCCTTTCATTTCACTTTACCATTTCCATTTTTTAAACCCTAAACAAAGATCACGAAAGAAAAAAAATGGCGGCCCTGTCTCTCTCGTCTTCCTCTTCACTTCCAAACTAGGGCTTCAATTTCTGCTTCGAGTTCGATGCTTCAACTCGCTCGCGGCATCTTCAACAATTAGGGCTTCAGCTCTTCGTCTCTAAATTAGGGCTTGCGATCGATTTGGGGCTTTCGTTCAATAGCGTTCGTTGTTCCAAAGCAGGGTTTTTGCGAAGCTCCGGCATCGTCTTCTACCCAGCTAGGAAAGGTGAGTCTTTGGCTCACGGTTGATTTTAATGCAAGTGTTTGGATTTGTTGACTTGAATGCTTGGTTGCATGCTATGTTTTTGGGTGTTATCTGTTATCATTGGCTCGGTTACTTGAATCTGAACTATTTGGGGCTATTTGCAGTCTCTTGCTCGATTACTTAAATTTTAATTTAACTGATGAGAATAGATGTTATAAATTTTATTTTTAAATTGATAATAACAGATGTTGTTGAATCTTTATTTATAAACTGATGAGGTTGCTGCATGTGATGGATGTGAATTTATCTATATTGTGATGGATGCATGCTTGTGTATATGTAAGTATATGCCACCTCTATTATGATATACAGTTTCAAGAAAAAAAAAATATAATACTGTGAGTAAACTCTAACTTGTTTTCACAAAAATCTGGTTGCATGACTTGAAACTCGATGATAAATATGTTGCATGTTGTTGAACTAAGTATACTTGTTTCAAATCTGTTTGCATGTGAATGAAATATCAAGATGCTCCTCTGTTTTGAAAATATGCAGAGTACAGGTAGGAAAAGAAAATTCATTTTTCCTTGGTTTGATCCTTATTGGGCTATGATTCTTTAACAAATTATGTTTGTTAAGTTTAAACCAAAATTTGAAAATATTTCTAAGTTTAAAAGAAAAATAAAAATCAAAGCCTGTAACTCTGTCCATTGCACTGTTGATATTGAGTTGCACTGTCCAATTAAATTTACTATTGCATATATTTTGATTTCACTGTTATGTTGCATTTACATGTTATTGTGAGAAAATTTTTGTTTAAAAACAGTTTCTCTCTATTTAAAATTAAGTTAATAAGGTTTCAGAAAATCAAGTTAAATTCAAATGTTTTTCAATTTAAGAAAATCAAACAGTGGTAAATTAAAAAGATAATAACTGTACTGTTTTTCTTTAGTAAGCAACATCACTATTTATAGATGGTATCAAATTTATCTATGCATAAGTATTGATAGAATTGAGTATGTTTTGACTGTTGAAAATGGATGTTCTGTGTACTTTATAGATTATGCAGAAAAATGTTGTGTAAATTGTTTTAACAGTCATGCTTATGTTCTTACTTGAATTTAAATTCAAATTCACTTCTTTAGGTCTGAATTCTAGTTAGAATTTATTGTGTGAACATATTGTGTTTGTTCTGCATAGATTAGGTCTGTAAATCTTAATTTTAGAAAAATTAAAACCTGATACTTGAGAAAAATCAAGAACAACAGTCAATAGTTACTAGAAGTGAAATTTGTAAACATCTTTAAATTTATTCAAACAAGTTTTAACTTTAATACATGTTTAAAACCATGATTATTAGACCAGCATCAGTATTTAGTTTGTGCAGTATTTTGGAAATTTGGGAATATCAAACCATTTAGTAAATTTTGGAACTTGATTTTCTGCACTTGCATTGAGGACCTGTTGCATTGAGTCACTTTCATGGGTCCATTGCTTTACTGACTTGATTCACTGATGCATTTCTTATGTACATTGTGGTCTGCATTTTTCGATTTCGAACTTGAACTTGTAGTTGCAACTGGACATGTTGTGAGGTTGTGCATTTGTGCATTTTTGCCATTTGGTATCTTTGCATTCATCACTGTAGTACTTTTGAGTTGCACTTACCCCTTAGATGCACTATGTCTTGCATTTAGTCTGTACTGGTGTACATCTTAGTTTGCATTCCTCCTGAGTTCATATATATTGTTCTTGTACACATATATATACACAAGTATACATGCAATTGCTTCACTGTTTATTTTCTGCACCACTTGCATGTTACCTAAAGTTTGTTATGCTATCATTCATTCATGTGTATAACTGGTTTGGTGTTGCATCCATTGTGATATTTGTAGTAGCACCGTGCTTGAATCATTTTTGCCATCTTCACTCTGCAGTATAGCCTGTCACACCTGTTATACTTCATTCCTTGACTTGTTTGGTTTCTGTTCTCGGTTGATTTGCAATTGCATTTTCATAGTTGCTGCCCAGATTTGTTCTTGCTGTCATGTTCCATGCATTTGAGCTCTTTGAGTTGCAGTGTTTCATCACTTGATGTCTTTGATTATTTGGTCTGCACTTTATGTTGTAGTTGGACCTGCATTCGTTATTGTTTATGCCCTTGTGTCTGTGTGTGTGGTGCCATGTTTATGGTGCCCCCACCTTCATTTTTGATGACTTTATGCAGTATCAGTGCCTTTGTGCACTTGTGTGTCTGGTCAGTAAAACTTGGGGAATTTTGATTTGTTGAGATTTTTGGTTTGCGGTTTTCAGTTTTGGATTTTCGTAACAACCGCAATGCATTCAGTTAATTATTTCTGAAAGTTTTGAAAAAAAACCGATTTAGAAAATGATTTTAACATATAAAATTGAATATCACTTATTCTTATTTTCTGCATTTTGGGAAAACATAAAGATCTCTCCCCTTTACTATTTTCCCCTTTTGTTGTAATGGCTATGATTTTTCCACTTTCTGCTCCTCTTCCATGCTTTTTAAAATACATACTGAAAATGCAAAACACAAAACTTGAAGTCCAAACCAAACGGGTCCCAAGGATTTAAAACAATATCCCCAAAAGGTCTGTGCTAGCATGCACGAAGTGATTTTATGTTTCTACAGGCAAATCATTATCGCCTCATTTTATAGACTTAACAAATAACTGAAAGACGTAACACAATTTTAGTCAGAACCAACAGTTGCAGGAGCGCTGCTGCTTTGCCATATTAAATTTTTATATGTTCATCTCCAATGATTTCATTTTGGGATTTAAGTGGCACATTCCACCTGCAAATATTTGATGCTTCATGACACTGTCAATTACAGCTGATTTATTTTTTAAACTCCCTGATGCATTTCTGGACATTTCCCCCTCCCTGTTGCACCTCTGTGCATCCTACTGCACTGTGTCATCATTTGGCTCTGCGATTCATCGCTGTTGCCTCTGTGTTTGTTGTGTCTGCTGCTCCGTGCACTTGTTTCACTGCCCTGTACACGATCAACTAGCATCTATGCCTGCTGCTGCATGCTTGTTGGCTTACTGTTTTTTTTTTCAAATTGGCACTGGTTTTGCCTTGAGCCTTTTCTTTGCAGTGATTTGTCTGATTTGCGCTTGCACGCGTGTTGGCGAGGCAGTGCACATGTGTGCAAAGTATACGTGTGTACTGCAGCCACACGGGATTGACAGATTTTAAAAATTAAAGTTGTTAATATGAAAATCCATAATAGATTTTGAATTGATTCATGTGATCCATTTTGTTCAGTTCATTGCAAATTTATTTACTTGAGTTAAGATTAATCCTGACTCGAGTGTTTTTGTGTTTTGCAATTAACGCTCGGGTCAGACCGAGTATTTTACAGCTTGAAGATTTTCAGGCCGCGAAGTTAGAGAGAGAGGGGAAAGCACTTCATTAAAGTTTTCAGAAAAATTTTTCTTGTACTTAATAAAAATTGTTCCGCTGTATAAAATGTAATTCACTGTATAACTCTGATACTTGTATATAAAAGAAAAGTTTATTTATAAAATATATTATTGTTTCTGTGATTCTGTGACTGATTCTGTTTAAATGTTATAAACTAAATAACAATCCGTCATTCTGAACGTTTCTGGTTGGTTTAATTACCGACTAGAGGCGGTCAGAGCGGCGGGTCGTTACAGTTTGGTGATGGGAAAGGACCAATATATCGAGGAGCTAATTTTCCCGATCGACTGAAACGCACAACACCCTTCATAGGTGAAACACGAATGAACACCAAATCTCCCACAAAAAATTCTAATTTCCTTCTCCGGTTATCAGCATAGGATTTTTGTCTGCTTTGAGCTTCTTTCATCCTATGACGAATAAGGTCAATCTTTTCTGCGGAATCACGAATAAAATCTAGCCCTAAAACCAGCTTCTCAATGGCCTCAAGCCAACAAGTAGGAGATCGACATGGCCTTCTGTAGAGTGCCTCGAAAGGTGCCATACCAACATTAGATTAGAAGCTATTATTATTGGAAAACTCAACAAGAGAAATATGATCTTCCCAACTTCCACCGCGTGCATCGATTTCAAAGTCTTTCAAACCATCAATATTTTTACCCCTACAACTTTGGCTAGGATGAGCCAATTCAGGATAATGCTTTTGCACTTTAAGAATGCGGTCTAAAAGAGATGTATGAGCCTTAAAGCAACATAAAGCAAGAGATGAACATGAATCGGATCCACGATCTCGAATCTCACAAGTGAATAAAGTTTCGAGATCATTCCATTCGGATATCATCATGGAAACAACCGCTTGTTGCTTACGGCTAAGGGCATCGGCAACACGATTTCCGTTTTCGGGAGTATAAATAATATCAAGACCATAAGAGGTAAGGAACTCAAGCCAACGTTGTTAACGCAAATTAAGTTCCTTTTAAGAAAACAAATATATTAAAATTTTATGATCGGTGTAGAGAACAAATTTCTCTCACAAAAGATAATGACGCCAAATTCTAAGGGCGAAAACAATAGCCGCGAGCACTAGGTCATGTGTGGCATATTTAGTCTCGGCAGGCTTTAATTGTATAGAAGTATAAGCAATAACACGTTCCCTTTTTGCATGAGAACGGTACCTAAACAAATACGACTAGCATTAGTACAAACAGTGAAGTATTGGTTCCCTTCGGGAATCACAAGAATAGGAGCATTGGAAAGGAGTACTTTTAAATGATCCTCTTTCCCAAAAAGCTTAAAACATTCAAAATTATAATTAACTTTATGTAATCATTATTTTTAGAAAATTTTACTTATTTTAAGTAAATTTACTATATCTGATTGTCTCATCAAAGTGTTTAGGAGATTCCTATCGATAACGTTGATCAGGCGCATCGACCAGAATTCTTAAAGCACTCAATGGGCAATACAACACAAAATCATCTTCTACATGATAAACATGTCTCTTTAAAATTTTTACGAATATTCTTTGTTCGTTTTAAGAACAAAATCCAATTATACTTATAAATATATCTTATTAGAAAGATTTGCAATTTGTAAATTGTTGTTTTTATCCATAGTCAATAAATTCAAGGATGGACTCATCGAGGTACTCATAGAATACTCGATTCATAAGATGGATGAAATAAGCTGGAGGGTTCGTCAAGCCGAATGACATAATGAACCACTCATAAAAATCATAGCTGATGAAAGTCGGTGGCAAGGTCGAACTAAAAAGACCTTTGGATCTCACAATCTGATATTTTGAGTAATTCAAGTCTGACATATGCGGATGCAAATGGTTGAAAATATCGGGTCGTTACACTTTATCATCAGTTGATAGCACCTATCATATATTGCACTTACACAATTTACAATATAATATATGTTTGGTGATACTTACATTTATTCCATGTATATGTTGCTAATTAATGACATTCAATTTAATTAATAAGAGAGAAATGAAATTTTATCTCTCCATGTAAATAAAGTATCCTCGCATTAATTGAATAAGTTAAGAGAAGGAAATGATAAGTTTCCATCTCTAAATTACATAACTTTTGGAGAAAGAAATGAAAGGTTTCTTTCTCTAAATTTACACTTATGAGTAATTATTGGGTGTATTTGACACACTATATATTTAGGTTTAAATTATTTAAGAACTTCTTTAAATCAATTTTTAAATAAAATATGATTTCATTTAAAAACTTTGTTAGATTGGATTTAATATACCTTTAGACTTTTTAGGCCCAAAAGATTCAAAATGGTAAAATTTTGAAATTCATGCATTTCTTTCACTGCTGGCTGGCAAGTTCCAACTGTGGTATCGAAGCTTAATAACCTATGGGTCTAAAAATAGTCATGTTATGGCTAACTAATTAAGCTTGCACACTTAGTACGATGTTTGGAAAGGTAATGCCTAGGATTAGAATTGGGTAATCTGGTACGATGTCCTACTTGACTACCAGCCTTGCTTGAAAGGTGAAGTGAGCCCAAAGGTGGCCTTTGATAGAAATGACTCAATTTGAATTGGGACTTGGGATAATTTTCAAAATAGTTTTGAAAACTAAGACAAGATTTTGAATTCAAAACTTAAATTTAAAATAAAATAATTTTTATTATAAATGGTTATAATATAACAAAAAATTTCAAAATGTTTGAAAAGGTAATCAAAGTATCAAAATGTTTAAAACTATTTAAATATTAATTTCAAAATTTAAAATTTATTAATAATTAATAAAATAAATTAACCAAACAAGTTAATTAATTAATACTTATAGGCATGTACTATATATGTCGATATATGTTATGTTATTTTAAAGTGTCTAAGATAACATAAGTATACATGTATGTATGTAAATAAATCTTGAAATTAATATAATTTAATAAAATTATTTAGTTAAATAAATTAATTAAAGGTTAAATAATTAAGTAAACTAATTAAAGATTGATTGACTGAACAAATTGACTAAAGGTTGATTAATGAAAAATGAATACACATATATGAGATATATGTGTTATACTATAAAGGTTATAGTAGACATGTCCAATATAAATGTTGTATTAGAACACTAATAAAAATTAACTGAAGGGCTAATTGATTAATATTAATTAAATAAGATTTAATCATTAAAATATTATACATAAGACTATTATATAAGTAATATGAAATATAAAAGATATATAATAATAAAACTTAGATGATATGAATGTATAAACTAAAGGTGGAACGTTAAAGAAACCCAAATAGAGTTAATGAGTAAATACATACGTAAATGTACGTATACCGTGATTTCTAATGTGTTTGACAGTTGAATCACAATGGTATTTAATAAAAATACATTATTCCATAAGTCGATTTCACTCAATATAATATAGAAGATTATGAATCTTCAATATAATGTTGTCCTCTATCATATATATACTAATAAAATACTTGCATACTCCTGAGCCGTTGAGTAGACTCAAGCTGGGGATGTCATGTGTTGTATTATTAATATTTTGAATAGACGAGGTAAGTCTATTATATGTATTTGTTGAGCAGACTCAAGGTACATGTACTATACTTAGGCCGTCGTGATATTGTAAGTACAAGTGACTAATTTCGTTTCGATTTATTGAGCAGACTCAAGGTTGTAATAAGATTGAGACAAAGTACCAAAAATTTAGGAATTGTATACGATACAATCAATAAGGAGTTATCCATCATTTATGGGGATATGATTTGTTGAGCAGACTTAAGGTCAAAATTCCAAGACAAACAAGTCCTAACACTTACTTGTAAAGTAGAAAAACATCTATGTTTCGTCTTAGGGTTTGGCGAAACAAAAGGACTAGTGGGAGCCTTATTAGAAAAATGAAGTGGTAACATTTAACCTTTCTAATATTGTAAGAACATATGCTAAATAATGTAATGATTATCTACAATGATAAATTTGTGCATTTAATATGATTGATAAAACGTTTATCAATTAAAATATACAAATGAACAAAATTGAAAATTGACAAATAGAAATATGACATATACTCACTATTAAATTCCTAGTGAATATTAATATTTTCTATACCCATGAAAGTGCCTAATTTTACAACTACTTAATACATTCGTAATTTGGTCGCTTACGTGTTTATTTGGTCAAGATCATGTATTGGATTCTATGAGTTTCGAACTCTAAAAGCAATACAAGATTATGGATATTTGATCTATGTATTATCACATATAAATATTATATAGTGAACAATCACCGTTTGTAATGTACGATACATTGATAAAATTAGCTCATTCAAATAAGCCAATAAATAGTACTATGAGATCGATTATTCAATTTTATTAATTACATAAAACAATATATTGTGTTATATGTAACATAAGGCCAAAACTACAATATAAATCTACAGACTTGATCACTGAAATATCAGTTTGATTAGTTTACGTAAAGTACAACAAATTTGATTTCTTTAAATGGTAAGGATAATCGAATGTGTTTTCATAAAGAGTTCATCATGATATTTTAGTAAGGCTTTTCTATTGAGTGGTTTGACCATTTAGAAAGAAAAGTGAATGTTTAAGTGTAAATGTTATTAAGATACGTGGGGATAAAGAGAATGAACGGTCGCTTTTGCTTCATAAAGAAACATCGAAAACAAGAATTGTAATAATAATGATATGATACTTGTTTGCGCCAAAATTGGTCACAAACACCCAATATCACGAAAGCACCCGTTTACGTACTCAACTCGATAATAATCAACACAGAATTCAGCAACAATCAATATAGAATTCATCTCTAAGTAACAAATCACAGTAATTCACAAACAACAATCACAAACACAGGATTTATAGTGGTTCGGCGTTCGTGCCTACGTCCACTTTGAAGGTTCTCTCTTTATTGCTTTGCTTGATTAAATCGATTACAACGGATTACAGTTGATAATAGCTTTGAAATCTGAATACAACAGTGATTCTTATGAATAGATTTGAATCCGGCAGAGTCTTGGTGTTCAATGGCAGAAGTTCTCGGAAGATCCCCCTTTCTGAAGGCTTCAGGGTGATATTTATAGGCGTTGGAGGCCCAGATCTTGCTGAAACTTCGGGAGACCTCTTCTGGCACGTGAGTGGGCCCACGCGACCGACCCCATCAAGTTTCGTCTCGATCTGACATCGATTCGAAGTCATTTCGAACCCATCAAGAAATGGTCCAATCGAGCTGAAACTTGGCAGGAACAATCTTTATCTTGTATGGAAGCTACTGTGAAAATTTGGTTGCATTTGGATCAGTGGTTTAGGAGATATGATCGGTTCAAGTTGTGGTTTTTCGTGAGGGCTGTTGCATTCGAACCCATCATTTCGAATCCATCCCCTTCGACTCGATCGGTCACGTGGATCTCTGGTGACGTGGCGCGCACTCCTCGCATCGATCCTGTTTTATCTCCGAGTTGACCGCTTCGCACCCATGTTCTTCGCCTCGTTTGTATCAGTGGCCGTTGCATAGTTTGAATCAATCAACTACGCAAGTCTCGTGTTGACCTGCATCTGCCTAGTTCGAATCGAGGACAGGGGGCCTCTTCGCATCGATGGTAAGTTCGCCTCGATACATGTGATGGATACGAACTGAAGCCCCGTGATGGGTTCGATCGATTCGAACTAGGCACTGGCGCGATCGATACGAAGTTCATGGATACGAAGACGCGACCCATTTGATGGATACGAAACAGTGTTCTAGTCATGGATACGAACGTGCTGATTGATTCGAATGCAATCGATTCGAAGTACATGATGGCTGCTGGACTCGAGGCACGGCTATGTCTCGTGGGTTCGAACTACTGCTAGGATGATGGGTTCGAACTTCATGGATTCGAAGGAAGGATACTGGGTGGGTTCGAACTTCATGGGTTCGAAGCAAGGACACCGGATGGGTTCGGAGTAGATGGTTTCGAAGCAATGGGTTCGAACATAACCTCTGGCCATCGATTCGAACCATGGGTACCCTATGGGTTCGAACCGAACAAGGGGCTATCTTTCTCAAATTGAAACCATTATATCTTGAGCATACGAACTCGGATTGACTTGAAATTTGAAATGACGACTCCTTCGACCTTTCTTGTCACGTCCTATCAATTTTTGCCCGTTCCGGACTCGGACAAAATTCATCGATATCCATAGCAAAGTGAAGTATAACCAATCTCTGAGACGAACTGTCTTTTGTTTTCGATCAATCTTTTGGTATCACGGCTTTGCCAAAAAGCGGGATAACAATACTTAACATTGGAATAAGAAAAATTATCTCTATTTCAAAATGTAGTTTTATATAGAAAATTATTGTCTACGAGATTTATTTCTATATGTTTAAGATATTTGATCAAAGAACTCTCCATTATAAAACTGTTGCAGTATATGAAACAGACAATCTATATTAAATGGATGATGGACCTTCATGTTTAGTACGTTATTATAGTAATGGCGGAAATAGTGGGAGCATGCCATATAATACTTATTGGCATCAAGTTACAAAAATTGCTTTTGTAAAACATAGAGAACATTATTTCTTATTTATGAAATAATGATTATTTTCCAGTATCAACTGAAAAATAGATATAGCTCTATTCCAACATGAATGTTATGAATATCCATTATGAAACAAAACTATAATGTGGTATTTGTTTTCATGACAAAATGATGCATTGGAAAACAATGAAGTATCTAAAATCATTTACAATCATTTTGGAATTATAGACTAAGCCATAGTTCTAAGAAATAATTTTGATTATATGGCTATGAATCGTATGATACTGGCTAATCATATCTCAAACAATTAAGGGCTATGCCCCCATTTAGTAGGAGCATCATAAGAGTTGATAAACTCTTCATATTGATGCATATTAATGTATGCAATCGCAAGTCTATTAATATCAAATTGGTTCCACGTACGTGGTTATATTCATTGATAATTTATCGCCGAGACGGACATGTGTATTTGATAATATGTTGTATGGATCGCTAGCGATCCATAAGGCTTGCTCATGGACCCCCTTGCATTATTATTCATTACCATTTCTAAGCGCACTTTTCAAGTTTTGTAGCATGCCTAACAATCTAGTTCAATAAGTGGAGACTCATCTAACTCAAGTTGTTTGGGCAGAATTAGCTAACTAAAAATAGACCTATAGAATTCATACGTAGTCGGATTGATTTGAAATTTTTGCCGAACATTTAGAAAACACAGGAAAAGTCTTACAAAAAAACTAAAGTCATTTGAAGCTGATTTGATTGATCGCTAGAGATCCATCTATATGAATAGCTAGCAACTCATATAAAGTGAGCCCGACCACTTTAAATTTTTACGGTGGGTCCCTAACACCCGTTAGAGTGTTCCTGCAAAGTTTCATTTGATTCCATTAAGATTTGTATGAGTTATGGATGATTCTTCTAGACTGGATGACCCATGAAGATGGATGATCAAACTAACTCCAAACGACTTGATATTTTGACAAGACACATAAATAGAAGATAGGAGGACAAGCAAAAAAGATCACTCAAAAATATGCTAACTGGATAGATAGCTAGCGATCCATCCCCTATGGATGGCTAGCGATCCATCCAGATAGGTGAGATGGCCCTCAAAATTTCTAAGCTCCTTCATGGCACTAAGTAAATGCTTCTGGTAGAAAAATATGCTAAGTTGATGAATAGCTAGTGATCCATCCCCTATGGATAGCAAGCGATCCATAGAAATAACTTTGATTGATTTGAGATTTTTGGTGATGACTTGGTGTAACAAATGGACTCTTCTACACCTGGACTTCTGACCCAATACCCATTGAACTTCCCAACAAAATACTCACCTACCTGCAACTAGAGATGGATCTTCTTTCGTGGAGACAACTACCATTACTCTACTAGAATTCCTTTACTTCTTCAACTTTTCTTCTCCCTCACAATAGTCATCAAAAGTGTTACTGTGATTTCCAGTCAACCCTTGAACTTTTGACTTGTTCTAACTCATTGTAATTTAGATCTAAGAACTAACTAGCTGATATCTAGAGAGATTTAACTCATATAATCATTAGAAAGATTGATTAAAGTAGTTGTAGGCCAGAGTCAGCCGAACCACTACAAAAATTCTATGTCTCTTTTCTTACTTCTACTGTTTATTTGTTGTTTATCTGAAACTTGTGCTGCTGATTATCTGAACTGGTGCTTTCACACTTGATCGAGGGTGTTGATCCATTTTTTAGGTTAACAGATACATACGTGGTATGCCTATAATAAGATCATAAAGTATAAAATGTAAGTAAATAAAATAACATGCAATAAAATAAAATGATTTGATTTGACTAAATATGTGAGTATATTGAAAAGAGTTCCAAATGTACCGAAAAATGAATAAAGATTCAATCTCAAAAGTCACTCCTTCATGTGATACATAATGATGTATTGATAAGGAGTAATCAAACTTTGTTGGACAAAGCACGGTTAACGATTAGTGAAGTTGAGTTAATTTCTTTCTATAAGGTCATGAACTTAAGAGTAGAACACAAGGCTAATATTATTTCATCTAAATAATAGTTAACAAAATCATACAAGATAAGGGTTCATAAGAAATCCCAATATATCCTAGTCCAAGGAGTTGGCTGGTTATGCGAATCTAAAGTTTGCACAAAATAGTTGTTCATGAGGGATCATAAATGAATCTACTAAAAAGGATTTTGAGAAAACCTACCATTAGGTGACATGTTTATATTTTGGATAAAAGTTTTGTAAACTAAAAATAAATCAGTTTTATTAGGAAATTCATAAAAGTTTATGAACCAATTCCGTTGCACTAAGGAACAATTGTTGTTTCAAGAAATACCAACTTCATAGACAAGGAATTCTTTGAGAAAATATTGGTAGTAGAAGGATACGATCCAAAGAAAAAACTGATTTGCATGAGATGAAATGAAATCAACCAACCCAAATGAACACGTTGCATTAGAGTGTCTAACATGTATTCATGCATATTGAAGAGAAACTATGAGTTTCTCATCAATGTCGAAAATATATAATCTTCGGTTGTTTAATTAAACAATTAGGAGTATTGACTCTATGATATGGTATGATGAACAAATCCAAAAAGATTACAAGTACGTAATCAAAATACAACCTTGGTAGTCATATCTGAATGGATCTGATCTATCGGCCTCGATTGTGTCTTTAAGTGACCGATGTAGTTAGAATTTAATGAGCAACATTGATAAGAATAACCTCGCAAATTTCAACTGTCGAAATTAGCATGATAGAGTCATTATTCAATGTACTCAAGTTAATTTAGATTTGCTCACAAAATCATTGCCCAATATGAGTTTGGATTTTTGTATATATGTTTTGAAATGGAAAATTCTAAATGATGATTTAGAATTAATTGTTTAGACATAATAATCAAAGTACCTCAAAGTCAGTGGGAGTGATATTGAGTTTGCAAGTTTTTGGATAAGATCCAAGACAGATACGAAAATGTCGTTCGATAAGCATTAAAATTGAACAAATTTTAAGAATATTAAATAGTTTGATTATCGATCAAAATGCATAGAAAGCGTGTGTCCATAAGAAAGAGCATTAAAAGGTACACTGATATTTTTACATCATAAGTAAACAACATATTGCTGATTGCTAATGATGTGCTTATGTTAAAATTAGTTTTATTTATTTTAATACCCAACATTGGATCTGTAAATGATGTCTTTTATAGAAAGAATAAGGGATATTGGGAATGTCCCAAAACGATATTCGAGGACACCTTATTAAAATGATTAATAAAGAATATGTTAGAAGGATTCCTTATGTATTTACAATAGGAATTATCATGCATGTTATGTTACCTATGATATCATGATTTATTTAAGTATGTGCTAAATGAAGCAAATATCAAATCAAAATTAATGCCACTAAGTAGTTGTTTTAAGTGTTCTCATGTATTTATGAAATACTAGAGAATTATTTATAGAAACAATAAACTCCTTGTGAATGAGTGTTCGAACTGAAACATCATAAGTGATATTGAGTATAATATGTCGGTGATAAATTCAAGTTAAGAATCTTTAAGTTGGAAATGTTTCAAATGAAAGATTTTGATTGATCCATTGAAAAAGGCTAAGTACATCGCCATGAATAACGCCACAATAAAAACAATGTATATGAATATAGGTGCACAAATTTACAATTGAGAATCTCATTACATTGCTATATGATAACAATGCCATGATATTGTTCGTAAAAGAACCTAGAGCTCACTAGAAGTCAAGAGACATACTTTAAATTGTCTCATATGATTAAATAGTTTATCACCATCGGAGAGAGTTGTTTGATAGAGTAGATAATTGAAACATAATAGCATACCCGTTTACTAATGGACTGGCCCAATTTATTTTAATTAAACTGATTGGATAAGTTGGTATAAGCTTCCATAATTGACCCCAAGTGCAAGTGAGGGATTGAAACAATTAGGGGTATGCTCTAGGAGCAAATGGAAGTGGAATTAATCATTCATGTTACCCTTTATTTTTTTTCTTTTTTCTCTTCATATGACCAGTTATCCATTTATTTCTATCTATATGTCAACACCTTATCATCAATTGATACAACCTATCATATGGTGCACTTACACAAGTTATACTATAATATATATGGTTATACTTACATGTATACCATGTATATGTTGCTAATTATTGACATTCGAATAATTAATCAATTTAATTAAAGAGAGAGAAATGAAAGTTTTCTCTTTCCATATAAATAAAACGTCCTCTCATTAATTGAATGAGTTAAGAGAAGGAAATGAAAAGTTTCTCAAAATTACCTAACTTTTGGAGAAAGAAACGAAAGGTTTCTCTCTTTAATTTACGCTTATGAGTAATTGTTGGGTATATTT
Source organism: Allium cepa (assembly GCA_030765085.1). Classification (NCBI taxonomy): domain Eukaryota; kingdom Viridiplantae; phylum Streptophyta; class Magnoliopsida; order Asparagales; family Amaryllidaceae; genus Allium; species Allium cepa. Next base: position 215,167,661 of record CM060934.1, read on the forward strand.
GATACACTATATAACACTACAACAAACTAGGGCTTTCTTAGCATATAAAAAACGCTATTATACATTATCATAGCGTTTTAGAGAATGCTATGGAACGGCATGCTATGGTAGGCCATAAATGTTAAATAGTAGGAACAGAAAAAATATGGAAAATAAATTTTCTATACCATTTTCTCAATACTATTAAGTGAAATCACTATAGGAAATAATCTAATGGTTACTTTCTAAAGCATTTAACTACACATTTCTATAGCGTTCTTTTTTTTGCGTATTTTATAGCATTTTATTTAGTTATATTATAGCGTTTGTCATCCATATTCCTATGGTTACTTTCTATAGTGTTTTATAAACATGACCTTTCTTAAACATTATTAAATGTAATATTAATTTATAGGTTTTATCTATCGCTTTTTCAGTTTTTTACCATATATAATATCCATTTACTCATTTCTTCTTTGTATATAAATACAAAAGATTTTTGCTGACAAAAAGTACGTAACTTAAAGCACAATATTTCATATATACCATTCCAATTTTTTTTGGCATATTCATATAGTAGTTCATACATATCATACAAACAATTTTTCTCATATCCATACATAGTATTTCATACATATCATTCAAGCAACTTTTCTAATGTTCATGCATATATTTCATACATATTTGCTTCAACGACTTACTTATGGTCAGTCAAACAGTTGAGTTCATCTACTTTGCTTTTGATATTTTCTCTCTAACATCTGCAATAATCAAATAAGCAATCCAGATGTTAGTAATTGTTATGTCAAACATTCATAAAGTAACCGGCACATATTTTGTCCACAATCTAACCAAACTTAGCTTTTAGTCTTTACTTGCTTAAAAGCTCTACCACATCTTCTGACGCGAACTATAACAAGCATATCTAGGGAAAAGAAATAAACCTGTAACATGCTAATTTCAAAGGATAATTATTAATTGTTAGAAATGGCTTGTTAATGCATTTAGCTAAATAAAACATATTTTGCATTTTTTGTTTACTTTATAATCTTGAAATGCTAAACAGACATAAATATACATGAAAAAATAAATTATAAATGGTCAGTAGTCACAAGGTCAAAGATTTTATCATTTTAGAAAAATATGACAATGTCCATATAAACTGGTACAAGGCTCTAATACTGCCTTTTTGGTGTAAAAATCTTTACAATGCATATTGTATCATTATGTATAACACTCAAAATGAGTATAAAAGAATTCTCAACAGATTAAACTATGTGCTGGAAACAAATGTAACAAAAAGGATTTACTCTTTACCACTCAAAACAAACTACAAATTCGAAATTCCAAAGTTAACACCATTCAAACGCATTCAAACGTAGATAAATGCAATAAGATTAGTGAATAATAATCGATTAATTAAGAAGAGAAAATTGCTGTTAATTTAGAATTTGATGGGGAGATTAAAATAGCAAAGTTATACCATCTTTAGCTGATTTCGAATAGGTCATAATTTTTTCTAAAAATGTTGGTCAGTGGTGTAATTTTTGAGGGGAAAGTCAGTAATTTATTTACTAATAGCGTGTTTAGTAGTTGACATGGTTAATTAGCCACAAAGTTTGTGCGAACATGTACAAACTCACTTATTGTCTTTAACAATAAAAAATATGTATAACCTTTTATCTTTTCGGTTGCTCAGCTTTTAGATAGATTTAAACTTTTGATGAACTAACATAGCACTGCAGTAATAGGTTTCACATCATAATAGGTAGACCTAGCATTAGGATTAATAATTTATATGTTGTAGCAAAATTATGAAGAAATTGCCCTAATGATGGTAAGAATACTTATTTGCCTCGGTGAGAAGGATGCATTATTATTGAATGTGAACTCTTTATATTGAGAGCATACAAGGTGTATTATAGGTCACTTGTCTTCTGTTTAGGTTTATACTACGTAAAAGCACTCTTTCCGTTAATTAAAATATGCTGAATTAACCTACACTAAACAATAGTTTACTAATTCGCTAAAACTATATATATTATGGTCACATATTTTTTTCATATTTAGAGCATTATTAACATCTTTACTTCGAAGACAAAAAAGCTACCTAAATAATGATTAATACTTCACTTTCAAATGATATCAGACTTTATGAATATATATAAATATGCATTTAGCTTGTTAATGTTATTTCTACTGTTATCCAATCCAATATATTTCAGATGAACATGATTAGATATTAGCCTGACATCCTCTCAAATTACTGTTTAGTGCATATACCAAAATGTCTTATTAATTGTTATGTTAATAATTTGCATTTAATTAAGTATGCACCATTACAAACACATACTAGTAGATTTACATATTAGATTACAATCTATTGAAACTTTATTCAGGAATCGTTCTTTATGTTTTGAGATATCTTATAAGTTCGTAACATTTATTTTTAGTTTCACTGTAGAAAAATAACTTGTTTTTCCATATGATGCCCAAATGGTGGACAATGGATCATGTCTATAACTCGTGTAGATTAAGATCATGTAGTTGAAATGCACATGCAATGAAAAGATGAGGCAACAAAAAGACTTTGCTTACTGATATTAATGATCAATGGAGGCAGCTTGATAGGATCAAGAATGCCAATGGAAATGGAACAGAAGTTGATAGCCAAGAGAAATCAAAATTTGAACCTTTAGAGAAAATTTATTTTCTCAATGTTTTGGATAAAATAGACTGACAATTTATTATATTTAAACTGAAACTATTATTACTTTCTAAAATATTTTCATCCATAACTGTAAAAATGTGAACTAAAGACTGTTAAATTTAAGTATCAGTTTCTTTTTGTTTGAATTTTTTTTTCATATTAAAGGTTTACCAATACCATATTTGAAGCATCACCTTAGTAAATTAAGTGAAAAAGAGAGTACTTCTAAAATATTATCGTTTTTCAAATATACAATTTTTATTAAACAGATTCGTTGAAGCAATTTAACAAATATTGTTCACAAAATTTATTCACCAAAATGATATTAACACAAATTATTTAAATTGCTTCAATGTGAAAGATTTTAACAAATTTATGAATTATTTTATAATTATAAGATAAGATACCAAACATGGTTGACCTCTTCTCATTGCTCGTGATCGTCTAGGTCTATCATGTCCCAACACTTGGAAAAGAGCATCTTCTCTCAACGAACTACTTATCGAGTTTGATTGCAATTCACTTTCAATTGTTTAACCTTTTCCTACAAAATTTAACATTTTTTTACAAATTTATAAGTAATAAAAAAATGCCAACAAATATTAGAAAGATAATATTGTGTTATTTTTATAAATACTAAGTTGTCTTATAATAGTATCTACGGCAAACTCGTGTTCACTAGTTCATCATTTTTCGAGTGCGCGATAATCCAAATTTGAGCCCTAAAAATGGAAACATAATCGCTACTCTCCTTTTCAATTTGATCACTTTGTTCTAAAGATGAAATTATATAATACAGTGGTTAATTATTATTATTGTTGCTATTATTATTATTAGTTTATACCATTGAAAATTTATTTTTATTTACCTTAAACTTTGAGTCCATTTACTTTTTTATAAAATCCCTCCTATCATCATGTTTTTGAAATTATCAGTTTGGGCTTAATCTTTCCCCCTATATTCTTTGTTTTCAATCTTGACTAATTAATATGCTTTTGGAAGCCCTCCAAATGCATCACATATGTTAAAAAATAGGCACTTTATGCTACTCCTTATCATCTAAATCCAGCCTGCAAAAATAGGCGCTTACTTGTTATGTATGGTTTACAATTTGGAGTGTTGTATTTATACATTATCTTCCCTACTTAGTTTTCACTTTTACTAAACCTATATTACTCATGCTTCCCTGACATTAATTACATGTAATGTTAGCAACATCATATTCAAATATGTTTAAAATAAAATCGTTGCAAAACAGTTAAACGATTGAATTAGGTGTAGTTAAACTACAATGAACTGCCTTGTAATCAATCCAACAACCAAAGTTGAAAAAAAAAACTAGCATATTTTTTGCCGATTAACTCAAGGCAACCATTAACATGGTAAAATTTATGATAGTAATTGTAGGAATCACTTTACTTTTCTAAAGTTGTCGTCACGATTATCTATATTTAACTAAGATACAAGGTATGCGCAACAACGGCAGGGAATCACATTGATTTTCTTTCAGTATTTGATCCATTGCACCCACTTTGAAGGCTGGAGTAAACATACTTGTATTTAACCTTGAAAGAGGCATTGCCAGTTATATAAATTCAAACTATTCTTATGCAAAGTGCCCTCAGTTTGTATTAACATTTATATTGGACATGCATTATATCTTCTTTTATATTAAAAGTTAAATAATTTCCTTCCTAATCATGAGCCAAGAATTGTTGCCCTCCTACAAACATGTACCAATTTTAAACTGAAATAATTATGAGAAGAAAAAAATAATAGCCTCGGATTTCCCCTCATGTGTAAAACATTTGGATTATTGAAGAAAAAACAACTGATAATCGACGACTCGATGGTCTGATGCCATACCTCTGAAACCACACTCTAAAGGTTTTACTGTATTATAACCCAGATGCAGGTCTAGAGTTAATCAGTTGTATTTTGTCTGGGATGCATGGATTTACATTGCCGCTGACATATTTTTTTGCAATCTTATGTTAATAAAACTACATACAACTTTCAAAAATAGTTACTTTGACAAGTTGAGGATGGCTAGAATCAAAGTACTCTTTAGGACATGACATCAACATTTTAGTCTTTACAGAAACTAAATACTATCACCTCAATAATTGTCAAATAATACTAAGATGTAAGGCCTTACATCACCATGTTAATTATTGTTTTTTAGCCTACTAGATCCAAATGAAATTTCTCTCCATAAACGGACACCAAAATAAACCAAGAATATGTAAACTACCATTATAATCCATGCTTTACAGGAGGTAAATTCTTTTACAATTTTATCTCTGGAAATTGGCTTGATGGTCTTATTATAAATAAAAATAATAATGGTGAGGCATAAGGAAATAGTCTGCTAATGACAAGTAAGTTTTTCCATTTACCAAATGATTTCATAAATTTGACATACTATTTTACATTTACACCTTTCTAACTTGATTTAACCATTCCAATTTAAGTAGAAATATTTTGCAACTGAACTTAATTAACAAAAGTAGAAATTGTAAGTCAGTGTTAGTTACAGTTACCATAATATTTTCTCCTTGCTTAATTAAGGAGTCTTAATTGCAAAGCCACACACTTTCTCCTCCATATACATTCTATACAACTAGCACGCCACCCTCAAGTTGTGGAAAAGTCTAAGTTTATGAGTACATATTTCTTGCAAGGGTATCTCAGGATATGTTATCTCCTAGCATCAAATGATACTAACTTCTTCCATACACACACACACACACACACACACACACACACACACACACACACACACATTACTCCAAGTCTCTTTATTCCTACAGCTACTAACCAAAAAACTTGTGTAGAACTGATAAGAAGACATTGTTTAGTTTCCAAACAATTCGAAGCTGGAGCGGAAAGTTGCCTTTATTGATTATTGGCAACTTAAAAAAGATGTAAAGAAAATGCAAGTGAAGATGAACAAACAATCATGTCCTACATTTTCCCATAGATTTTTCACTCCCCTGAAGAAAGTCCCCCTCTTTGGCTCTTATAGGCATAAAGAATAAGAAGTCATTCAGGTATGCTCTAAATAATACATTATTAACAAAAATATAATAACATTTTACATGATAAATTATGTGTTTTAATATCGAAAAAGGTTCAGAGAAAGCTTGCAAGCTTAGCGAGCAACGGAACTCCAAAAATCATGCAATAAATAAAAAAACAACATGATCTTGTACGAGCGGGACTCCACAACACACGCATTTAAATATATCAAAGTAATACATGCATTAAACAAAAAAAGAAAATAAAGTATATCAAAGTAACACCTGAATGCAACTCCACAACACAAATTTTAAATCATCATCAATGGACAGCCAATCATCAATCGCTCATTGGTTTCAATATTTGCTTCAGGTTGCTCATTTGGTTCAATATTTATTTTAGGTTGTTCATTAGGGTCCTTGATTTGTTTTTGTTTGCGAGTAAGAATCCTCTTCTTTGCCCCCTACATTAACAAATAGACTTAGACTTGAATATATATCTAGAGTGGCATCGAACAATATATTACTAGATTGCCATAAGTACTTAGTTATACTGCCCCTTTACCGATATATCTGTTTATCTAATTGACATTTTTCCTACGATATCTAGAGTTGCTACTATGTGGACAAATTGCATATATATGTACTTGAAGTTTAAATTGTTGAAGAAAAAAAATTTAGATAAAAAAGTAAGCATTATTTTGATATGGATATTAAGTGACTTCAATTTTAGCCATTTAAAACCTTAGATATCCAGTATTTCATGAAAGTGGTATAAGATCAGTAATTTGATATAATGGATTAGTGGCCACCGCAATTTTAGTTTGTAGATAAATACCATAAAAATCTTGGAATAGAATCATGAATATTTTAACCAATGCAACTACTTCAACTTGTTCTTGAATACTTGAAAGGAATAGTAGATCAAATTTAAAAATCACTAATAGTAGAAGAACTGTTATTTGACAATAGCCCGTCAATGATTAGATATGCGTCTTCCCTAAGTTATACAACACAACTAAAAAGGTACTTTTCGTTCTTAAATTGAATGGTTACTTAAGTTAGAAATAATACATAATAAATGGATCAAATAAGAAAAATTACAGCTAAACTAGATATCCTTCCCTATATACATATTTGATAGGTGAATAGGAGGTTATTCGGACTTAGATCATCTTTAAAAAATGTCAAAACTAGTCACCTCAAAATTGTCATACTAACTCATAAGTCTTGCTTTAGTTTTGAAATCAACTCTAAAGATATATATTGCTATGTAGACTGAATAACATCATTTTTTGGTATCCAACCAAGATTAAACAGTAAAACAACAATTTATTAATTATAGTACACCATAGATCTATAACAATATTATAAAATACTATCAAATCAACTTATCTTGTTTTTTCATCTTCCTTATCTTTTGACATGTGAAGTTACTAATCTAATTTGAATGCGAGGAACTACATCATCGTCATTAACTATTTCCAATCGACCATCAAATTTGGTAAATTATAGACCTCGTGTTTGAATAATTAGAAAAATGATAGTTATTGGTTTCCCTATATAAATATACGAATAAGTAGATAATCTAAATCGTAGCCAACCACCAATTTGCTCATCTAAAGACTAGAAAACCTTGTTACAAACAACTTATAAATATATTATAATACCTCCACAGCAGTTCGAATCGAAGTAGCGCTTACAGTGGATGCTCATAGGAATTCGAATAGGAGAAGCGTGGATGATGGCTACATCTAGGGATTGGGATCCACTAAGATTTAGATTAGAGTTAGGCGGATGGTGGCATCGATCGACTGTTGATGATGGATGGTAACACCGATGGACTGTTGTAACGATCTGGAATTCAGATAGTTAGAAAAATAAGAAAGAGATAGAAAAGAAGAAACAGAAACACGACGCTGGTTCTCACGAAACGCAGCGAATCAAATATAATATAAATAATAACAGCTTTCAAAAAATACAGCATCTGTCAAATATATTTGTAATACATAAGAGTTACTCTCATACACAACACTAGGCATATACAAATCAAATATATCTCAGATAAACAGAAATAATAGTCACAGCAGAATCACTCCATACGTTCCTGCCATCCAGCTCGCCTCTTGAGCTCCAGAACGTACTTACCTGAAAATCTGTAATGCTCGGTCTGACCCGAGCATTACATCAAAGTAACACCCGGGTCAGGTTGGAAACCAGCGTGAGTAAACCCAACTAATCAAGAAATACTAATGTAAAAATCTAACTTAAAACCCAACATTTCATATCACATAGCATCACAAATCACATATCTGAGATATCAACCAATCTAAGGCATGCAATTATTATTCAATCTTTCATAAGCGAGATTACTTAATCATACCATTTCTAATTAGTTTCAACAAATTAAATTAATTACTTCAATCACCCTTAATCCTGCTCATTTAACATTAATTAATTTCAAATATTTGAAATTAATCGTCCTTTAATTATCCATTTAACTAATTGTAACAATCCGGGTATTTTAACGGTTTTAATTAATTTAATTAATTGAATTTGTGTGAAATTTTAACTAATAAAATTTGAAATAAAAAATTAATATTTGAAATGCGTCTAGTTAAATATAGCAACTGGTAAATTTTCATTCGAAAATATGAATTTTATTTTCGTGTGTAATTTTATTTCAATTAAATCAGTTAGTAATTGATGAAAATAAAATGTTTTTGAAACCTAAATATTTTTATATAGAAAAATTCTAAATCATCTTCTGAGAAGACATCATTTTTCGTTTTTCCAAATTCGGACTTCTTTAGCTCCGTCGATCTTATTTTTTCTGCGTTTTCCTACATTTTTCGCTAGTAGATAAATTTATAATTCGGTCATATCACTGATATTTGTATACCATTTCGATCGTCTCGTCGTTCTGACCTCTGCGGTATATTCATTCGGGTGTTTCAGAATACTAAATGCGACGAAAACGGCGAACCAATTTGTCGTATTGGTTCCGTATTGGACCAGCTTGCTTCCTTTGTCTTTCCCTATGTACTGTGTAACGACCCAGAAATTTGGATCCCGAAAATTCCAGATAGTTAGAGAAAAGAAGAAAGAGATAGAAGAAGAACAGAAAAGAAACACACAAACTCACATTCGCAGCGGATAAAATATAATATCAATAATAGTTATACAAAAGAAAAACTGTATCTATCAATTTACATCAATATCAGAGCTACAACAATTTTATTCAACACGGGATAGATACATTTAACATGTCTCAGATATATACAATATCATAGTGAAACTCTTCATATGTCCCTGCCATCCAGCTCGCCTCTTGAGCTCCAGAACGTCCTTACCTAAAAATCTGTAATACTCGGTCTGACCGGAGCATTAGATCAAAGTAACACCCGGGTCAGGCTGGAAACCAGCGTGGGTAAACCCATCTAACATGGAATACAAAAGCATATAACTTATAAAGAACCCGGGGCAACTTATATCAATTTCAACTTCACAAGTTGTTATAGACATCATCTATTTCACACATTAATTTCTAAGTGCCAAAACTTAGATTAAATGGTCCAATTTACTCAAATCATCTCATACCAACCTATTGATTTCACATATCAATTTATAAAGAATCGAAGTGGTTTTGGGTATTTACTAATACCCGACTCCGGTCTCTTCGAATTCAATATCATCTTAACTTATATTATTCAAGTGAGATACAACTAAATTTTTAAAAACAGGATGTCACCTAATTCATCAACAATAGATATCCACATCATCACAGTTTAAATCAACATATTTTATCACATAGCATCACAAACCACGTATTAGGAATAACAATTAATCAAAGTCTTCCAATATCGTTCTATTTATCCTTTAATTACATTTAAATAATTAACCCTTAATTAATTTCACAAATTAATCATCCTTATCCCAATACAGTAATTAACCTTTAGATATTTCATTACTTAATTTCTAACCATAAATATTAATCACCCTTGATTAATAACATAAGTAATTAACTACCCTTAATTACTTCATCAAACAAATTAATTACTCCCTAATTATCTCTAATTAATCCCTTGATTAATTATACAAAATAATTTAATCCAAATTATTTTCACACTTCCATCTTCCACTGATTACATCCATTAATTATCATTAATTACTTCACTAAGTAATTATACTTCATCAATTACATTTAGTAATTATCATCAGACCATCAAGTGATTTAAAATTAATTAAACTTAATTAATTCCAAATTAGAAATTCATTTATCTTAATTACTTAATTAATTATAATTAATTAACCTTTAATTAATAAATAATCCTTTATTAATTTAAAACATTTCTTAATTAATTATCTAAATTAATTGACCCTTAATTGTAATTAATTTAAATCTTAATTGCTTTTATTAATTAATTATTCCCTAATCATAAATTAATTAAATTAACTAATTACTTCTTAATTACCTTATTAATTAAATTAATTTCAAATCATTAATCTTCATCTGATTTTAAGATAAAATTTTCTTAATTATGACTAAGTCGCCGTTAACAAAACATTGGAAAACAAATATGAACTTAAACCTTTTATGTATATTAAATTCTTTAAAGAAACAAACTTTGCTTTTAAACAAACCAAGCCCGAAAGAAACTCAAGCCCAATACCTACCAAAGAGTCAATAATGCAACCCAACTGGGCCGTAACCCAATACCCCAAACTCCTTTCTTCTCCTTCCTTTCATTTCCCTTTTCGAAATGTTATTTTAGTTTAAATTCAAAATGCTGTTTTAATCATTCGAACTGCTCGATACTACACTCGAGCTACCCACCAAATTTCTCGAGAGTAAACTCGAGTACAAGCTGAAGAAAACCCGAGCGTCTCTGAGCGTCTCGCCTACCTTGTTTTCCTTCGAGTCACTCACGCTATAAACACGAAGTCGACACCGAGACACAATCGTTCCTCTTAAACTCGAACCCACAGCACAACCCAAACGTGCACGTGCATGTGCACGGCAACTCCGGCCACCGGAGATTAGCGCCTCAACCACCTACAAGTCATCGGCTACACCATCACTCCATACAATAACCCAGATCAACTCCAACAGCCATAAATCGAAATCGAGTGCTCCAGGTCGAACCGGAACAAAATACTTTAATCAAAATCACATCGCCGCCCACGAATTTGATCACCGGAGCCCTCACGAGTCCGACCACACCTTCGTCACTCATCCACGAACCCATTCTCGAATTTTCCTCAAACTCGATGCATCAGTGAGGTAGCATTGGTCCAATTCTCCAGCTCGACCCAATTTAGGTTTAGAACCTAAATTCACCTGCCGCCATCGCCACGACTATCAGACAGTCCTCCATATATTTTTTCCATAACACCAGATCATTCCTCTACCTCTATCCAAAATTCTGATTCCCTTAAACTTTGTGACAATCAGAAATCACTCGAAATCCCATTTCCAGTAAATCCCAAAATTACCCATTCAATTCTTCATTAAAAATTGTAATTTTGATTCTGAAAATCCTATCTTTCATGATCATTCAAGAAGTAAACTCGAAACAGTAAATCTAATTGATTGATTTTATCGTAATAAAAGAATTTCTACTGTATTCTTTTAATTCTAGGAGATTTCCACATTTATTTTACTTAAATAAAATTTTAAACTCAAATTTATGTTTAAACAAACACAACATGTTTAAACTTAAGACTTATCAGTGAACTGATAAGAAGATTTGGATTTCTCCTATTCCTATTCTCTGTAGATTTAAACAGAGAAGAACAATCAAAAGAAAATCGACTTAATGAATTATCTTGAATGTAAAGTCAAATTGTTAAATATAAAATTAATTTAAATTGAAATTTCTATGGTTTAAACTAATTGTTTATTTGTTTCTCAATCCATTTTCTTCTGGTTGTTTCTATTCTCCTGCCTCCTTCCTTTTCGGGGAAGAAAAGTTTTGAGTGGGGGAGACTGTAACAACCCGGGTATTTTAACGGCTTTAATTAATTTAATTAACTGAATTTGTGTGGAATTTTAACTAATAAAATTTGAAATAAAAATTTAATATTTGAAATGCGTCTAGTTAAACATAACAATTGGTAAATTTTCATCCGAAAATATAAAGTTTATTTTTCGTGTGTAATTTTATTTCAATTAAACCAGTTAGTAATTGATGAAAATAAATTTTTTCGAAACCTAAATATTTTTATATATAAATATTCTAAATCATCTTCTGAGCAAGACGTTATTTTTCATTTTTTCGAATTCGCACTTCTTTAGCTCCATTGATCTTATTTTTTCTGCGTTTTCCTGCATTTTTCGCTAGTAGAAAAATTCGAACTTTTATAATTCGGTCATATCACTGATATTTGTATACCATTTCGATCGTCTTGTCGTTCTGACCTCTATGGTATATTCATTAGGGTGTTTCGGAATATTAAATGCGACGAAAACGGTGAACCGATTTGTCGTATCGATTCCGTATTGGACCAGCTTGCTTCCTTTGTCTTTCCCTATGTACCGTGTCATCCAACAGTCATCTGTAATTATTATTTTATATTTTAACCCTTTTTATTCCCAATGGGAAATTTATGTTTTGCCAGTTCACTCTTATCTTGCTTCTGTAGATATTTACATTAAATATACTAGTTTTAATGAGCTGCCAACTATTCGTATTTCCATAACCTTTCCTCTCTTTATGAATAGAAAGTTTAAATATAAAGTAATAAATATAATAGTATATTTAGAGTTGTAAAGTGTTTAGACAGAGAACATCCTCCCATTCCTCACTCTCTTACCATAAACTTTTGCTGTAGCTCCATTTTCTTTCTCCTCTCTCATTTTATGTTAAACATCAAAGCTTTCATTTTCCCAGACCTTCCCAGCTTGTGCAACCGACACCATCGACCCTCCGATCGAACTCGACCAAAACACTCAGATCCGTTGCTACTTTTCCCATCTTCGCCGCTCCGCTTTGCTCCACTGCAGCCCTTCCCTATACACAGCCAATAGCAGCAGCCCGCGTCCATGACTAGAACCATAGCCTCCGCCCAGAGAACCTTACCGGCACCCTGACCATCCACCCAACTCAACTCCTTCCCAAAACCCGATCCAACTGCGCTCTTCCATCTTCGCCTTGCAACCATCCTCCCACCGCACGCCGTAGATCCAAGCTCACTACCCATCACAGCCACTCTGCCACCATCCCGTGCACCATCCATCTCGGCCTACGCCTCCAATGAAACAACCCAGATCCGCCGTCTCCTTTGCCATTTTCGTCCACTTCCGAGCCAAACCCGAACACATCAATCACCATGCACAACAACATTCACCCCAAACTCCCAGCAGAACCTCGCCTGGCATTCGTGCTTCCATCTCCGTGCCTCGCTCTGTCCCTACTTGTTTGCCACTCACCCTCGCCAGAACGAACTCTTGTATTGTTTTAGGTGAGTTATGTTTTTATGCTCTTATGACAGTTATAAAGGGGCTGTCATAACATGTTAGCTTTATACGTTAGTTTATAAACTCGGTTTTTGTTTGAATATATGCTGTTATATATATAAACAATACTAGTTATATAAGTTCATACTTTCGATCTGGTTATTTATACATATGGTTTATATGTAAGATATTAAATCTACAAGTATACACGTACTGTTTATGAATGTGACAGTATAATTTTTTATAAGTTATACATATTTTTATATAGATTTCATGTGTACGTTTGCGTCTTTTATCAAAGTTTAATATATATATATATATATATATATATATAGAGTTGAGCTCTGATTATGTATATACGTTGTTTGGCACACATAAAGTGGTTATAGTTGGATCTCATATAACTTGGCATAGGTTTGGTTTGTATTATTTATATCATATAAGTTTTAATTGATTTTCAAAGTATAATATTTTGATTACATATAAAATGTTGTATATATAGGCTTAGTCTGCATATATTTGTTAAAAATATTATTTTGGTTTAAATGTATAAGTTTAATAGTTTATATACGTAGATAGATGTTATTTTATATTAAAATTAAATTATTGGTTTAAAAATAAATATGTATGTTTTATTTCAATATGTGTTTAAATTTAGAACATGATTTCGCAAATAATTTTGTATATGTGTGTGTATAGTTGTAAGTTCACTTATACAAATTTTATTCATCGATCCAATTTCGATTTGATTTTGTCTATTTCTATTGATCAGCTTATCCGTCGAACTCGAGTCCATCGTGCTTTGCTTTAAAAGTTTGTGCTTGGAATCGTAACTCACTCTATCGTCGAATCATCTCTAGCCTCGAAAGGCGAGTAATCACTCATGCTTAATGTTCTTTTATTTATTAAATTTGATTTCAATTGAAACGACAATTCAATTGTGCTGCTGTTAGCTATTTACACTGTATATATGTTATTACCTGTATCAGTTCACCTGTGACATCTGACGCCATTATCTGCTATTTATACAATGATAATCCAGTTTGGTTGATAAATGATCGATTGTTTGATGTTGACATTGAACGTTAAGTTGTTAATGTTGTAAGTGATAAATAATTTGAAGTTGAAATTGACGTAGGATAGTTAGATTTGATATATGTGTTAAATTTGATTAGATGACATTTGCATAATATGATCCCTTTAAATGTTTAAATAAACCGACACGTAGAAATAATGTTAACTGCACCTTGAATCATTGAATGTATGATTGTATAAGTTGATGTAGTATATTGATAATGGATACCAAGTGAAGAACCGCGTAAAATATTAGTGCAATAATCTTTAATCTACATGAAATGATAGTGTAGATTCTAGAAATAATTAAATTAATTTGCACAAATAACAATGTGAATTAATACGAATATTTATGGATTATTTGAATTGATTATTTGATTGTTATTGATTGTTGTTAATGCTTGTTTATTTACTTTGACACCATCCCAGTTATCACACTGCAAGTTCCCTTTGTTATGCTTTGATTTGTGAATTGAATTGGAATCGGGTTGTAGTGATAAATACCCAAATTAAACTTTGACCTAGGATAGAGAATTAAATAAAACCCGATTGGTCGATAATTTGATTTAAAAATAAAATAAAGTTTTTATTTGAATAAATAATAAGGTTTTGAAATGAAGTTGGAATTTGAACTTTTATGAAAGGAAAATGTTAATATTTAATAATCTGAATCAAAATATTAACATAGTAGTTGATGAAAGAATGTTGTTTACATTAAGAAATGATTGAATTAAGTTTTGAAATTATTTAATAATTATGTTTTGAAATTATTTAATAATTAAATAAAATTGAATTCTTTGATAAGTGAAATTGAACTTTTTGAATAAGTGAAATTAAGTTTCTTTATTAATTGAGTTTTGAAATGTGTAACTAA
Organism: Allium cepa; assembly: GCA_030765085.1. Classification (NCBI taxonomy): domain Eukaryota; kingdom Viridiplantae; phylum Streptophyta; class Magnoliopsida; order Asparagales; family Amaryllidaceae; genus Allium; species Allium cepa. Next base: position 215,182,777 of record CM060934.1, read on the forward strand.
GTAAATGAATAAGTGAAATTGAATTTCTTTAACAAGAAATGAAAATGTGATTTTTTTTGAAATTAACGTAAGACTTGTAATTTAAAAATTTGATTTGACGAATTTAATTTAACTAAATTTCTAAGTTTTGATACAGTGGAGTTGAAATTAGGTAATTGATTTAATGAATTGGAAATTAATAGAAATTTTTTGAATGATAAATTAATTTAACGAATATGGAATGAAATCGATAAATGAATTTAAATTGATTTGAATGTAAATTAAACCATTTTAAATGATTTCGGAATGAAACTTATATAGAATTTATATGAATATTTGAATTTCTTTAAATCAAATTTTGAAATCAAATTATAGAGTTTTGAAATGGTAATTTGGAAGTTTTGAAACGTAAATTTTGGAAATTGATTTAGAAAGACAAATGAAATGTTGATTTACGAATTCTAATTGAAATTGAAATTGATTTGGTTTTGAAATATATAAACAACCAATCGGTGTAATAATCACGAAAGTTATTAAAGAAACCTGAATCGGTTAGGGACATACTCACCGTCTAAACTGAATACCACTTTAATAACTATACGCGGAGTGTGATCCAGAACGAAGTGGTTGGAATGATGTACGTGATGACTGAAGAAAGAGAACGATAATGGATAGCCTTGACACTTGTGTCAAATTGGAAATGACTAAAACAGGAGCCGAGCCGGGCCAAATGGGATTAGCTACTTCGAGCGAATACACTTCTTCGTAAACTACTCAGTACTTGTTACCGATTGGTGCACCCCGAATTTTGGGAGTGTTGTTTCGCGGTGTTGCGATCGTTGCGGCGATGCGTTCTCACTAGTCCGGATCAGGCAAACGGTAGTTTCACTACCTTGGGTATTGCCTCATGTGCCTTGTCATACTTGTATTCCTATATACGCAACCACTACGATTTGTTTTGTGTTATACCTATGGAGTACTCCCTGATATCCCACTAGTTTACGGTGGAGTTTACAGTGATGTATAGACTATAACGCTTATATAAAATGTGTTAAGGGGAATAATGGTGACGCTTAAACACTATCTTGATACTTTACTTTACTGATAGGCATTATCTACTTATTGTACACTATTACATAGTAGATAGTTTAACGGATCCTTAAATGATGGTTATTCCAACATCCTTTGATTTACTCGTATTGCAATTGTTATTTCACTTGAGTTGGATTTATTGATATAAGAATGTTAATCCTAACTCGAGTGTTTTGTGTTTTCCTTTACGCTCGGGTCAGACTGAGTGGTTCAGCTTTTGAGACTCACCTTTGGAGTTGGAGCTTCGCTTGAAGATCCGGCTATCTATCCAGCTTTTAGATATTCAGTTGATTCTAGTGATGTATTCTGATATTGTATTTGACTATTGTATTCGACACTTCTGTTGTAACTTATTTAACTCTGATATGTATATAGTAGCTTCATGAACTACTATCTTTTATTTCCGCTGCATTTATTACTCTGTGTCTGTGATCTGTGATTATTTATTTACTATATATGTTCAGTTTTGCCAAATTTGAGTTAACAATTCGGTATTTTGAATTATTCAAGTCCGACATGTGCGGATGCGAATGGTTCAAAATAGCGGGCCGTTACATTAATCATCCTTGATTAATTATCCTCAATTACATAAAGTAATTATCTTTTAATCAATTACACAATAATAAATTTCCTTTAATTTAACTACATCCAGTAATTATTTATTCATAACTTCACTAAGTAATTACACCTCATTAATTACATTAAGTAATTATATTTAATCCAACTTCAAATGATTATCTTTAATTAATTAAACCTAATTAATTAATTAAAATTAAACATATTAAGTTAATTAATTACACTGAGTAATTAATTTTCTTTAATTACTTCATGGAGTAATTATTTTTAATAATTTTCTTAACATTAAGTAATTACCCTCTTAATTGCTTGTTACTTAATTATTTCCTAATTGATTAACCTTGATTAGTCAAATATTAGTTAAGTAATTAATTAAACTCGATTAATTACACAAATTAATTTATCTTAATTGAATTACCTTAGTTAAACATTAAAGTTAATTAAGTAATTAAACTTCGATTACCTTTGTTAACAAATCATGTTTAAAATTAAGATAAATCATTTATTACATAAACTCTTAACTTCCATTTAAAAGCAAAGTTAACCCTCTTATGTTGCTTTAAAATTCGAAAGCACCTGGGTTAAGGCTCTAGCTAAAACTTTTGTAATTAGTAACAGATCAAAGAAACTCCAGCCAAACCAATTATTCTCAAAATAAAACGCACGAGACCGACTTCGACACAAACCAAAATTTCCACGATGACAACACGAGCCAGACATTGAAACCTCTCGAGTCTCGAATCCCTATGTAACAACCCGCATATTTATCGATTTTATATTTAAATATTTTATTTAAATATTTTATCGTTCGTCGGATTTTGGTCCGAAAAGCTACTTTTTGCAAACAGTCGAATTGGGACTTGAGACCACCCCCATTGAGTTCAAAATGCCATTTGCGACCTTTTTGAGTATAAGCTTCGATATGTTTGGAGAAAGTTGATTTTTGCTACTTTTTCCCGCTTATGACTTTGGTTTGGACTGCACCCTTATTAGCTCAGCCCAACCCCTTCTCTTCATAACTTCTCCTCTTTAATTAAAACACTTCAAGCTAAAGTAAAAATGGTGGAAGAGATGGGAAAAGGAAATTCCTAAGCCCTAGCTTTCTTTGCAAATCCAACTTCTAGCTCCAAACTCAAGCGAACCCATTGGTAAGCACCTCCTTCATCTTCTCCAACTCATTCTCCTTTCAATTTCAGAAATTTCCTAAACCTAACTTAGGGAATGTTCTTCTTTTGAGCTTAGATTCAAGCTCCTAGTGTCGAGATTGAAGTGTGGTTGATCTTCCCTTGTCTTCAAGCTTCTCATTCATTGTTTTTGGGTTCAAAGGTGAGATTTTTATCTCACATCTAAGTCTATGATTATCTTTGATTATTAGGTATGAATTCCTAATACTTATTCATGTGCATTTGATTTTGGTTTGAATTGATTTGGTGTATATTCTAATTTTTAGTGTTTCGAAATCAAAATCTATGAAAATCCTTTTATGGGTGTTTGAACATGTTTTTGGTGACGCATCGAAGAGCCTATTGGGCTGGGTTGCTGATAGGCGTAATCCCTTAGTGCCCGAAGCTTTACCGGTTGCGAATTGGAAGGGTTTCACCTTCCATTTTTAGGCAGAGAAAACTACCTTAGCTCCAGTCAGTCGACTGGACTTCCAAGTCAGTCGACTGGCTGAAGCTAAAATGCAGTTTGAAGGCTTCCTGCAGAGCCTTGGGGCTCTGTTTACTGCAGTCAGTCGACTGACCCACTGAGTTCAGTCGACTGACCAGTATCCCGCGGATTTTTGGGGACTGAGTTCAGTCGACTGAACTCAATGAGCCAGTCGACTGACCTGCACATAGTTGTCTTCTATGCCTACTTGAGCCTATTTTTGCACGGTTTCCAAATTTCATCGATTCGTGTTATTTCCCACTTGTTGTTGCTACGACTTTAATGACTCCTATTTTTGGAATTTTTGGGAATACCCATTTTGACGGATTCAGATCGATTTCTTTGGATTTTATTCACGTCTTCGAATGTGAATTTTTATGATTGATTGTTTCTACAATCACTTCTATGATTTGTCACTTTAAAATATAAAGGTTTTCTATACTAGTAGTAAATATCAAAACTCTTTCCTCAAAACGATTTCAACTCTATTTTCAATACCAAACTCGTTTATAAAACCGTTTTCCAACCTATTAGTATATACATGCCTTTACCTCACTCGTATGAGAAATCTAATTAAACGACTTAGTAAAACAAGTGGTATGAAACGCTTGCGTTCACTTTGTTGGTTAATTCTTGGACTTGTTCGATTGAAACTATTGTGACAATTTTTTAGTGGAGATCTAGAATTTGTTCGTAAATATTTAAGTTAAACTAGTGGTTATGGGACATGAAGCTAAGCTTATATATTTACTAGCTTACTGTAATCGACACTTCTCTTTGATCATGACGATCATTTTATGTTTTAGACTAGCATGGGCAATTTCTATGCTTTTGATACATTGGATGTACCGTTTGCACTACATCAATGTCTATGCTTTTGATACATTGGATGTACCGTTTGCACTACATCAATGTCTTTGCTTTTGATTCATTGGATGTACCGTTTGCACTACATCAATGATATGCTTTTGATACATTGGATGTACCGTTTGCACTACATCAATGTCTATGCTTTTGATACATTGGATGTACCGTTTGCATTACATCAATGTCTTTGCTTTTGATTCATTGGATGTACCGTTTGCACTACATCAATGATATGCTTTTGATACATTGGATGTACCGTTTGCACTACATCAATGTCTATGCTTTTGATACATTGGATGTACCGTTTGCACTACATCAATGTCTTTGCTTTTGATTCATTGGATGTACCGTTTGCACTACATCAATGATATGCTTTTGATACATTGGATGTACCGTTTGCACTACATCAATGTCTATGCTTTTGATACATTGGATGTACCGTTTGCATTACATCAATGTCTTTCCTTTTGATTCATTGGATGTACCGTTTGCACTACATCAATGATATGCTTTTGATACATTGTATGTACCGTTTGCACTACATCAATGCCTTTGCTTTTGATACATTGGATGTACCGTTTGCACTACATCAATGTCTTAGCTTTTGATACATTGGATGTACCGTTTGCACTACATCAATGTCTTTTCTTTTGATTCATTGGATGTACCGTTTGCACTACATCAGTGATATGCTTTTGATACATTGGATGTACCGTTGCACTACATCAATGTCTTTTCTTCTGATTCATTGGATGTACCGTTTGCACTACATCAATGTTATGCTTTTGATACATTGGATGCACCGTTTGCACTACATCAATGTCTTGGCCATCCTTTTTTTTGTGATTTCTGGATTTCGTGTGTTGAATTCTGGAATTTATGTTTCACCAACTTTTACGATTGGCATTGATATATATGTCATTTATTGTGGCTTGGTGAATGAAATTAGGAGTATGACATTCCTTTTTTATCTTTGAGAAGATCTTTGCGATATTGATTAATCTCTTATTGATTTGTCAATTATTTATTTATCACAGCTTGGCATTGTGATTATTATACGTTTAGTCATATCTCTTATTCTATATCATTTCATCTGATATTTATAGCTAGACTGATCCGTTTATTATTTTCTTCTTAAATAATACTCGGTTCAGATTGAGATATTACAGGTGCTTCCTCATGGCTTCCTATCTGGAACCATCTTCTGACTTTTGGCTAACTACTTTAGTTTAGTAGTTTTTGTTGTATACATTTGAGATACAGACTCTATGATGTATACTTATTCTTTTGTCAAGCACTTGTATCTATTCTTTTTTTGATATTGTGGATCTTGTTTGACCACTACTCTGATGTACACTTTCATGTGTTATATTCATATCTATTTCCGCCTTTGTGATATGAATTATCTGTGACTGATTTGTGTTATGTTTATTTCTATATTTGTTTCCGAAGACATTTATAGCCACTGTGTAGTAGCTTTGAGTTTGTGTTGGTATGTCGGATTTCCTCTTGAGATGAAAAGTTATATTTTTATCCGGCATATCGGTACTCTCACAAAGCAATTATACAGATGGTCGCTCCTCAACAGCCTTATTCTCCGTGCTAGTCGACAGCATTACTCCGTAATGTTCTTGGCTAGCGTCGGTATAGAGGTGGGGCGTCACAGCTTGGTATCGGAGCCAAACTTCGGAACAATGTAGAATAATCTAGCAAGGTTCATGTCCTAAGTCTTTCTTAGGAGTTGTGCCTTAGGATTTGTTCGAGTCTTCGTACCGTTCTATCCTACTTTCTTTTATGATTCCTTGTTTTATCAATCAAGTTTGATTGAAATTTATTTTGAGAATAACTTCTTCCTCTTCTTTCTTTCTTTCTTAAAGAAGAGAAATGGTTAGACCTGGCCGTCCCAGCGCCGGTCAATCTAGTGCTACTCCCCAAGATGGAGTTTTTATGTCTGCCCAGCAGCTTCTAGATCTTGTTAAGAACGCTCAAGCTGCCGGACCCAATCCAGAGCCTACTCATCCTAGATCCGGTTTTGCACGCTTGTGCAGAGACTACACCGATTTGGGTGGAGGGCCATTCAAGGGATCCGAGAGTGTTATTGAAATTCAAGCTTGGCTCAAATCATGCGATCGTATCTTTTCTCGCATGAACCTTATTGATCTACATCGAGTCCAAGTGGCTTCTAGCATGCTCCAAGAAAGAGCGTTAGATTGGTATGAGCTCCTTGACTTCGGAGATTATCGAAGCGGATCTTACTTGGGAGCAATTCCGGGAATGATTCGAATTAAAGTTTGTGCCGGAGGCTGAGAAAGTAACTTTAGCCCGACGTTTCATAGACCTTGTTCAAGGTGAATCTTCTATGACAGACTATGTCGCATCTTTCGAATCTCTGTCCAAATACGGGGTTGAATACATCAACACCCCATTGAAGAAAAATCAAAGATTTGTCTATGGCTTGAATAAGAATCTTAAGAAGCCATTACTCCTGAAACTTGAGGTTTCATTTGATCAGCTTATTGATATCGCTCTTCGTCTTGAAGAGGCCGATAGAGAAGGTGATGTTGAAGTTGTGCGTGCCCAACAAAACTTCAACAACAACATGAAGAGGCCTATTAAATTCAAAGGCCCCATTCCCAATAAGAAAGGGAGGCAAGAAACCCCGGTAGCAAAAGCACCTACCTCTAGTCGTGGACGATGCTACAATTGTGGTTTCACAGACCACTATGCAAGGGAGTGCCCGAAACCCCTCTTTTGTCGTTATTGCAAAGGTTCGAGTCATCTTTTATCTTCGTGTCCTAAGCTTCCAAGCAAGAGAGAAGGAGAGCTGCAAGCCCCTAGCTACTCTTCTCTTGGTTAAGGTATTTTACATTCAATCCTTGATGGCATTATTTATTTCGTGACCTTCTTATTCGAGTTCTTTTTGATATGGGTTTCATCTCATTATTTTTATATCAAAAGAACTTGTCGATTCTTTTTCTTTAAAAATATTTTGGGCTTGATGAGTTCTTTGAGAGTTGTGAATCCGGATGGTAGATCCGCAACACTCAATTTTCTTTTTATTGATGTCGAAACTATTTTATGTGATTTTTCTTTCCGAGCCGATATTTTTACTTAGGCTTTGGAATTGTTTTTTTTTGTAAGGATTGGCTTAATTGTTGTGAAGCCCATATCCTATTTTCCGTATGGACTATTCATCTTCGACATTTTCTATCTGTTAAGCAGATTTCTATTTTTTCTTGAGATTCCGATTTCAAATTTTTGGTGGAATCATTTTATTCCTTAAGCCCACTTATAAGGAAAGTGTTGTTTCTCTTATCTAAATAATTTGTGAAACTTTTCCGGTATTTTTGAGTTTGTCTTAGGATTATCACCTAAGAAATCTTTTGTGTGGTGTTAAGGTCTTTTTAGTTCGACCTTGTCACCGATTTTCATTTGTCTACGAGTTGCGGGAGTTCGCATTTCACTTACCGCATTCCGCATTCGTTACGGTTCTTATGAATGACTTATTTTGTCATTCGGTTTGTCCAGCTTATTTCATCCATTTTATAGATCGAATATTCTACGAATATCTCGATGACTGTATTTATTGATTTTGGATGAAAATAGCAATTTAAAATTTTGCAAATCTTTTTCATAAGATTTATTTATAAGTATAATTGGATTTTTGTTCTTAAAACGAACAAAGAATATTCTTAAAAGTTTTTGAGAGACATTTTTGTCATATAGAAGATGATTTGGTGATTGTATTGCCCGTTGAGTGCTTTAAGAATTTTGGTCGATGCACTTGATCAACGTTATCGATAGGAATTTCCTAAACGCTTTGATGAGACAATCAAACACAGTAAAATTCACTTCAAATAAGTAAAATTTTCTAGAAAGATTATTACATAAAGATAAATGTAATTTTGAAAGTTTCAACTTTTCAGGAAAGAAGAATTATTCAAAAGAGATTCTTTCTTTTCGATACTCTTATTCTTGTGATTCCCGAAGGGAACCAAGACTTTATCTTTAGCACCAATGCTTATCGTATTGGTTTAGATGCCGTTCTCTTGCATAAGAAACGTGCTATCACTTGTGCTTTTAAATCATTATAGATTATCGAGACTAGATATGCCACTCATGATCTAGTGCTCGCGGCTATTGTTTTTACTTTTGGAATTTGGCATCATCATATTTGGATGAGAAATTTGTTCTCTACCTCGATCATAAATCTTTGGAATATTTATTTTCTCATAGGGAACTTCATGTCGACTCGAGTTCCTGGCATCTTATGATCTTGATATTCTGGAAATCGTGTTGCCAACGCGCTTTGTCGTAGGAAACAAGTTGTTGATTCTTTGATGTTGTCTGAATGGAATTATCTTTTCATCAAGTTCATCGAACGTTTTGATATACTTCGTTTTATTGGGCTTTACCTCATTTTTTTATGGACTAGCGTCCGATGTTCTTTTATGGTGTTCGGTTCATCGGATGTACTGTTATTATACTACATCGATGTTCCGTCTTATCTGGATTAATGGATGAACCATTATTATACTTCATCATTGTTCCGGTTTATCGGTTCATTGGACGTACCATTTTTGTACTACGTCGGTGTTCCGAAATTATTTAAGCTTTGGTTCATTGGGCGTACCTTTTTATACTATGCTGATGTTTCAAATTATTTGAGTTTCTGGTTCCTCGGGCGTACTGTTATTATACTACGTCGTTGCACCAGCTCAATTTTATGCTATTCTTGACATTCTCCACGTCATTTATCTACGGAAATGCCTTAGGGATTCCGATTTTTATTCTCGTGCCCGGTGATATCGTGGAAATTGAAGTTTCACCAGATTTGATTTATGAGCAACATTCCATTCACATCATTGCTTCGGAGGTTGAGCGCCTTCGGAATAAAGATATTCTTCTTGTGAGAGTTCAATGGTTCTCAAATCTTAGGGATTACTCTTGGGAATTTAGGGAATTCATCGAGCGATCCCGTTCGCGCTAACTCTTTCGGGCTCTTTGCGGTGAACTTCTTATTTCAATTTTCTTTTGTGTTGATATGCTTCTATGGTTGTTACTTCTTATTTTCTTCTTAAGTATTGCGAGGACGCAATTTCTTTAAGGAGGGGAGTCTGTAACAACCCGCATATTTATCGATTTTATATTTAAATATTTTATTTAAATATTTTATTTAAATATTTTATCGTTCGTCGGATTTTGGTCCGAAAAGCTACTTTTTGCAAACAGTCGAATTGGGACTTGAGACCACCCCCATTGAGTTCAAAATGCCATTTGCAACCTTTTTGAGTATAAGCTTTGATATGTTTGGAGAAATTTGATTTTTGCTACTTTTTCCCGCTTATGACTTTGGTTTGGACTGCACCCTTATTAGCTCAGCCCAACCCCTTCTCTTCATAACTTCTCCTCTTTAATTAAAACACTTCAAGCTAAAGTAAAAATGGAGGAAGAGATGGGAAAAGGAAATTCCTAAGCCCTAGCTTTCTTTGCAAATCCAACTTCTAGCTCCAAACTCAAGTGAACCCATTGGTAAGCACCTCCTTCATCTTCTCCAACCCATTCTCCTTTCAATTTCAGAAATTTCCTAAACCTTACTTAGGGAATGTTCTTCTTTTGAGCTTAGATTCAAGCTCCTAGTGTCGAGATTGAAGTGTGGTTGATCTTCCCTTGTCTTCAAGCTTCTCATTCATTGTTTTTGGGTTCAAAGGTGAGATTTTTATCTCACATCTAAGTCTATGATTATCTTTGATTATTAGGTATGAATTCCTAATACTTATTCATGTGCATTTGATTTTGGTTTGAATTGATTTGGTGTATATTCTAATTTTTAGTGTTTCGAAATCAAAATCTATGAAAATCCTTTTATGGGTGTTTGAACATGTTTTTGGTGACGCATCGAAGAGCCTATTGGGCTGGGTTGCTGATAGGCGTAATCCCTTAGTGCCCGAAGCTTTACCGGTTGCGAATTGGAAGGGTTTCACCTTCCATTTTTAGGCAGAGAAAACTGCCTTAGCTCCAGTCAGTCGACTGGACTTCCAAGTCAGTCGACTGGCTGAAGCTAAAATGCAGTTTGAAGGCTTCCTGCAGAGCCTTGGGGCTCTGTTTACTGCAGTCAGTCGACTGACCCACTGAGTTCAGTCGACTGACCAGTATCCCGCGGATTTTTGGGGACTGAGTTCAGTCGACTGAACTCAATGAGCCAGTCGACTGACCTGCACATAGTTGTCTTCTATGCCTACTTGAGCCTATTTTTGCACGGTTTCCAAATTTCATCGATTCGTGTTATTTCCCACTTGTTGTTGCTACGACTTTAATGACTCCTATTTTTGGAATTTTTGGGAATACCCATTTTGACGGATTCGGATCGATTTCTTTGGATTTTATTCACGTCTTCGAATGTGAATTTTTATGATTGATTGTTTCTACAATCACTTCTATGATTTGTCACTTTAAAATATAAAGGTTTTCTATACTAGTAGTAAATACCAAAACTCTTTCCTCAAAACGATTTCAACTCTATTTTCAATACCAAACTCGTTTATAAAACCGTTTTCCAACCTATTAGTATATACAAGCCTTTACCTCACTCGTATGAGAAATCTAATTAAACGACTTAGTAAAACAAGTGGTATGAAACACCTGCGTTCACTTTGTTGGTTAATTCTTGGACTTGTTCGATTGAAACTATTGTAACAATTTTTTAGTGAAGATCTACAATTTGTTCGTAAATATTTAAGTTAAGCTAGTGGTTATGGGACATGAAGCTAAGCTTACATATTTACTAGCTTACTGTAATCGGCACTTCTCTTTGATCATGACGATCATTTTATGTTTTAGACTAGCATGGGTAATTTCTATGCTTTTGATACATTGGATGTACCGTTTGCACTACATCAATGTCTATGCTTTTGATACATTGGATGTACCGTTTGCACTACATCAATGTCTTTGCTTTTGATTCATTGGATGTACTGTTTGCACTACATCAATGATATGCTTTTAATACATTGGATGTACCGTTTGCACTACATCAATGTCTATGCTTTTGATACATTGGATGTACCATTTGCATTACATCAATGTCTTTGCTTTTTATTCATTGGATGTACCGTTTGCACTACATCAATGATATGCTTTTGATACATTGGATGTATGTCTATGCTTTTGATACATTGGATGTACCGTTTACACTACATCAATGTCTATGCTTTTGATACATTGGATGTACCGTTTGCACTACATCAATGTCTTTGCTTTTGATTCATTGAATGTACCGTTTGCACTACATCAATGATATGCTTTTGATACATTGGATGTACCGTTTGCACTACATCAATGTCTATGCTTTTGATACATTGGATGTACCGTTTGCATTACATCAATATCTTTGCTTTTGATTCATTGGATGTACCGTTTGCACTACATCAATGATATGCTTTTGATACATTGGATGTACCGTTTGCACTACATCAATGCCTTTGCTTTTGATACATTGAATGTACCGTTTGCTCTACATCAATGTCTTTGCTTTTGATACATTGGATGTACCGTTTGCACTACATCAATGTCTTTTCTTTTGATTCATTAGATGTACTGTTTGCACTACATCAATGATATGCTTTTGATACATTGGATGTACCGTTTGCACTACATCAATGTCTTTTCTTCTGATTCATTGGATGTACCGTTTGCACTACATCAATGATATGCTTTTGATACATTGGATGTACCGTTTGCACTACATCAATGTCTTGGCCATCCTTTTTTTTGTGATTTCTGGATTTCGTGTGTTGAATTCTAGAATTTATGTTTCACCAACTTTTACGATTGGCATTGATATATATGTCATTTATTGTGGCTTGGTGAACGAAATTAGGAGTATGACATTCCTTTTTTATCTTTGAGAAGATCTTTGCGATATTGATTAATCTCTTATTGATTTTTCAATTATTTTTTTATCACAGCTTGGCATTGTGATTATTATACGTTTAGTCATATCTCTTATTCAATATCATTTCATCTGATATTTGTAGCTAGACTGATCCGTTTATTATTTTCTTCTTAAATAATACTCGGGTCAGACTGAGATATTACAGGTGCTTCCTCATGGCTTCCTATCTGGAACCATCTTCTGACTTTTGGCTAACTACTTTAGTTTAGTAGTTTTTGTTGTATACATTTGAGATACAGACTCTATGATGTATACTTATTTTTTTGTCTAGCACTTGTATCTATTCTTTTTTTGATATTGTGGATCTTGTTTGACCACTACTCTGATGTACACTTTCATGTGTTATATTCATATCTATTTCCATCTTTGTGATATGAATTATCTGTGACTGATTTGTGTTATGGTTATTTCTATATTTGTTTCCGAAGACATTTATAGCCACTGTGTAGTAGCTTTGAGTTTGTGTTGGTATGTCGGATTTCCTCTTGAGATGAAAAGTTATATTTTTATCCGGCATATCGGTACTCGCACAAAGCAATTATACAGATGGTCGCTCCTCAACAGCCTTATTCTCCGTGCTAGTCGACAGCATTACTTCGTAATGTTCTTGGCTAGCGTGGGTATAGAGGTGGGGCGTCACACCCTATCTTCTTCCACTTATTACTGCAACAACCAAGGAAAACCACTGATACGCTGAAGCACGGTGCACGTGCACAAGGCATCGGAGCAATGCCGACCAACGTCAATGCCAATCCGAGTCGCTTCCGGCCATCCCGACCCTCCAAGTTGCCTAGAGCCCCTATCAATCAGCAAAATCGAAATCGAGATCACAGAGTGCATCAAGAATACAGGCCAGTAACTAAACTCCTTGCCGCGCCTAGCTTCGATCATCAGAAGTCTTGACATCCTGTCCAAAGACTTGCTGTTGTACCACGCTACTGTTTCACCCACCCTTAGCCAGACCGATACACCCTAGACGTCGCGACGAACCCAAAAACTACAACGACCACTCAGACCCTTAAACCCTTGTTTGCTGAACCCTCGTCGCCACAGTGATCGTTAAATTCCCAAACAATTTTTCCTACAACCATCTACCCACTAGCCACCCCAGACATGAACCTCGACCAACCTAAGGTTCATTGGTTGCCAGAAATAGTCCAAAAACCAAATTCTGTCCATCGTCAAACTGCACCATCAATACTCAACTAAAAATACTAATTTTTGTTTTAAAAATCCTAATTTGTTAAGGAAAATCAGATTATAAACTTGAATTTACATATCGATGAACTAGATTTCTACCTGTTCTTCAATTTTTTTCACTGTTCTTGCAATGTCTAGATAAATTTTCAAACTTATTTCTTATAAATAAAATTTTAAAAACTTAATTACGTATAAACAAACAATATTTGTTTGAATACTTTAGCCTAACAAAGATCAAATGAAGAAATTTTATATATTCTTCTTATTGAGCCTGTTAGAAAATAACAGAGCAGAACACAAACTTGCATACCAGTATACACAGACATATAAACATGTATTCAGTTTTAAATAAGCATGCATACATAAATTTAAACATGCATTACGAGATTCACATCAAACATGACACATATGACAAATTAAAACTGATGTATGGGTTAAGTCTACTCACTGTAAGTAAAGGTTGGGTTTGTTTTACCCACAGCTTTAAGATGACATTTAAATATAGATTTCTAAAACACTTTGTACTTGAAAACCAAACAAGTCACCTTCTGGAATCAAAACTTAAAAATAAGCATATATAGAGTTACTGATTCTTTTTTTAGTAGCAATTTTAAAACTATTTTCAGGAAACAAGAACAGAGGTTACTTTAGGCAAGGGTCCAAGTTTTGATGCTCAGGTGGAACCATTTAAGTCTAAGCACACATGATCAATTTCATAGTAACATCACAATCCTATATTGTCGATTTCAGATCAAGGTTCGTTCATACCTATAGCTATACGTATAATATAAGAAGCCCTGTCAAAAGTTTTAAGGTTTTGTTTACTGACAATTCTTCCCACTGTTGCTTTGATTCTTTGCTTCAGGCTTTGCTTCATGATCTTCTTACTCGAATGCCTCTTTCGTCTTTAAGTTTGTAATGGTTTTTTTTGAATGCAGTCAAGTGTGAAACAAGGCAGTGATACATATTTATAAAGAGTGGAAGTGTACAGGGTAAGCAAGGCTGTGGCATTGTATAAATCTTCATATATTTACATTTTTTTATTTTCTTTTGTTTATTTTTTTGATCTGTACACTGCTGTGACCTGACAAGAATTGATTTTATATGAAAAAGCTTTGATGAATTTTTTTTTGTATGCTAAAGTTGCAACGTGCATTAATTGCTTGAGTTGATGATGTCTGCCTCTTTGTTTACAAACCTTTTCATTTGGATTTATATATGTATATATTTCGTATGAATAAATATAGGTATAATTATGCAATTCATCCTATTTTTACGTACATCATCACTATTATATATATACATTTGCTTTGTATATTATTATTGTTAATACTAAAAATGTACGCTAACACGCCGGTGTATGTAGTGATAAAGTGAAAGCACCACCCGTTGGTATGAGAACTAGAAATAAGCAGAAAATCACAGAAAACAGTAAAGAGACAATAGTTTTTATAGTGGTTCGGCTTAAAGTCAAGCCTATGTCCACTTAATCTTCTTTATTGCTGATTCGATTATAACTTTTATAATGATCTTCGATTACAACACAACTAAGACGAGTAGGTAGAACTTCAATGTAGAAAGGCTCTTCGAATTCATGTTGAATGAGTAAGATCTTTCCCAAAGTTCGTTGAAGTGTCTTCGGTGTTTGAAGTGTTAAATGAGTCGAGAAAACAACAAAGTATCGGCGTTCCAGAAATGATCCAAAAGTCCCCTTTCAGTTGGAGTAGGCGGGGTATTTATAGAGAAAATTTGGAGATAGGTCGTAGGTCCTGGGCGACCTAGGGTTAGGTCGTAGGTCGTGAGCGACCTAGGGGACACAGGCTATGGCTTATAATAGTCGTGCTTGATCAACTGCTTCTGCTGGTAGGTCGTAGCGACCTAAGGAGGGAATGGAAGGCGACTTCATCATGTCGAGGCATCAAGTGGAGCGACCTAGGTTAGGTTTGGAGATGGCAGCGACCTAATGCTGATACGACCTATGATCCAAGGACATAGGAATATGCGGCTTGTTAACTTGTTAGGTCGCTGGACCTTTAACTCGCTAGGTCGTTCCTTTAACTCGCTAGATCGTTGAGTCTTTTAACTTGCTAGGTCGCTAGGTTGTTAGGTCGCTAAGTCATTTCCATGTTAGCTCGTTATAGAACCTGTTGCTATGCTAACTCGCTGGAGGCTTTAGATCGTTAGGTCGCTTCCCCTTAACTTATTAGGTTGTGCCGCATTGAACTGCCCCCTGCTTTAATTTGCGTATGCTAAGTCGATGAAATGCTTAGCTCGCTGGATCGCTTGCCATTTAACTCGTTAGGTCGCTTGCTTTCCTTGAGTAATTGAGTCGCCGTTCAGAATGGTGTTAACACTTGCCCCTCGAAGTATACGCCTATGTTATAGGTCGTGTGCTTCGATCTAACTCTTCTAGGTCGTGGGTGACTCAAGAAGCTCGTTAACTCGCATGCCGATTCGTCTTCTCCTCTTTCCCCTATATAAGCCATTTAACTCGCTTCGTCCTCTTCACTTTATTGCTTACACTTTGCCGCCATTGCTACATTCGAGCTCAGAGGTTAACACGAAATCTTCTCTTTTTCATCTCCAATCGTCGATTCCAACAGCGAATTTAGGTAATTCCAATCATCTATTCGCCGTGTTTACCACCGATTCCTCCATAATCAGCTCCATACAATTTTCGTTATCATGTTGTAAGACTATATTCTGATTCGCCCTCCAATCTTCGTCGAATCGTTAGCGATTGCTTTGAAAATGAATCGGCTTAGGATTCATAGAGTTGTTTGGTGAGTGTTTTGAATTTGTGGAGTTTATCGATGGTTTCTGGAGATTTGGAGGAGACGATGAGGCTTTAGGTGATTGGAGGAGATGAAGGGATATTTGGTTAACAGGTTAGTGGATTTTAGGTTAAGCCGTGGTGCTTCTGGTGATGCAAGGGCGGTGGACGCGTGGCAGCATGCGAGTGGAGAGCAAGCCTTAGGGTTTTTTGATGGGAGAAGGTTTGGTACTGCCGAGCTACTTCAGGATTGACCTAATGAATTTGAACGACCTAATGAATCGAACGACCTAAGAGCCCTTGCGACCTAAGGGAAGCCGAACGACTTACGAACAAACGACATAACTTTTTGCGACATAATCTTTAGGTCGCGGACACACCCGAACGAGCTAACACTTAAACATATTTGCCTTGTCTCGACTCAAAGCCTTATGCCTTAACTCGCAGTGTAGCCTTAACTCGCAGGAACATGATTGACAAACTCTTTGACTTGAACAGAGCGACTTAAGGAAGCTTCGACCTTTGCTAAGTCGTTTGAACTTGATCACTTGTAAAAATTTGACAGCACTTAACCGAATTTTCAACTTGAACTACCAGGACAAACTGCCAGAACTTGTTGCACTTTTTTATAGATTGTATTAACTTTAACGCTAACAACCTGTCAAACACAACATTTGCAGAAAAATGGGACGAATATATTCATCATCGACTGCCCACATCGAGTGATGGATTAGATAAAGAAACAATATTTTACTTAAGTAAAATAATATGAATCTAATTAAAGATGAAGTGTAGTGAATTACTTGATTTAAACGAAGCATCAACGCAAAATTCATACAGCTATAACTGCTTATTGCTGAACGTCATCTGCATTGATACTACACTTAACTTTGATTTTATAACAAGCCTTGAACGTTCCTGAATTGACGTGCATCAATTAGTACTATTTCAAGTTTTACTTTATTTACTTGCTGTTTCAGTAGTCTTGCACAACACTTCACACGCTTTTAGGAAACGTGCACCTTCATATTTGAATACCCAGTTCCTTGTGTAGAATGATTTCTCCACGAGTACCAGAAGAGATAGTAGGGCAAGCTGAAGAGGTCTTTCCAATATCTGACCCCTTGGATAATCCCCCGGAAAGAACTTCAACCACTCTGAATCAACGGGTTTTCAGTCAGTTATGCATTCAGTTCGGCATTGCTAAAGCGGACGCTCTACTTCCTGGGGTAAATGATACTGCTGACAGGCCACCTCCTTGTTTTATCGCAGTTAATCCTCAGATGTGCTTGAGTGGAGCTATTCCTCCTTTCAACGATTTTCTTCAAATGCTCCTTCTTCTATTAACCATCTTTCCTTTCCAGTTACACCCTAATGGCTATGCCATCTTGACGGGATTGTGTGTACTGTTCAGGGGGACGCTCGACTGTCTTTCGAGCTTTGAAGAGATTTTCTATTTGTGTACATTTGCGAAGAACAAAGATCATCCTTCTATTACATTTGTGAGGAGCACAAGAAACCGTAAATTGAATATTGATCTTCCTGAAAGCGCCCACGGGTTTTTGAACCAATTTTTCTTTATTCGTTGACCCCCGGGATTCTACGACATCTGGAGGGTAGAAAGTAAGATTGCCTATCTCCGTTCTTTCCATTTTCTGAGCTTTTCAAAACCGAGTCGTCAAGTGCTAACTTCATTCTTTACTTTTTCAGCACTTCCTCCTCTTTCTAAAGATTCCAGCCATAAGCCAACTTTTGAAAGACTGAGTGCCGTGGAGGTCGAGGAGAGAAGCATTAAGTTCTTGATGAAGGATGAATTTTTGCATCAATTCGGACTTTTGCACTCTTCTCGATCCACTCAGCTTCGTGATGCCCCCAGTTCTCAAGCAGAGACGTCAGATGCCCCGGTTTCCGCAGAGGAACTTGCACCGAAGGAACCTATTGCAGAGGCTTAATTGGTGAAATGTTTTACCCTGTTGACGTTGCGGGGTCATCTGGCAAATTTACACTTCCCCCGGTTATCGAAGAAGAGGAACTTCCTCAACACTCCGGGAAGGCTGTTGATGAAGGAGCTAAGAAAGAAAGTTCCGTTGGGCATGACGGTGAAGACATATTTGGTGGACTGAGCGACCTTGTAGTGACTTCACAGGAGCTCTTTACAGATGACACTACCACTACTAAAGTTATTTCTCCAGCAATTGAGGCGACATCCGCCTTGCAACAAATTCCGTCAGCCCAAGAGTCGACGCCCGATGCAAAAGTCGTCATCACTCCCAAGCCGAAGAGTGGTCTGTAGTTTGATGCGCATAGTTTGCACATCACACACACTTAGGATTTTTGGCACTTATATGCCCTTAGCTTCTTTATTTCGAAGATTTTTAAGTTTTGTATCTTCTTCACTTTCAGATTCTCCAATGGGACGCAGTGGCTCATACTATGATGATTTCTAGCGCTATGCAAGGCGTGACTACTATGATCCCAGGCGCTATCTTCCTGTCCCTAGGGAGACCGACGAAGAAAGAGCAGCCAGAAAAGCTCACGAAAGGCGGGCTCATGAGGAGAGCTACGGGAGACGGGATGAACGACATGACTCTTCTCAGAGAGACGATGATTCCCACAAAAGAAAATCTCACGATGATAAAGGGAAAAGTCATGTCACTGAAGATCTAAGCAAGCGGGCCAAGCTTAGCGAAAGGCGTACGTCTGCAATTTCTGAAAAGCCCACTGCTCCCATCTCTTTAGAAATCCCTTCCAGCTCTCCTGCCCTCAAAAGAGCTGATATTCAGATGATCATCAGCAGGCCTCCATATCAAGTTGAAAAGCCTTCGATAACTCTTCAAAGTTGATTTCCACACTTGTGCTTAAAAGGAGTGCGTTTTGATCTCGACTTGTCCCAATCGACAAACAGGCTATGCTGAGAAATCTTGATGCCGTCAAAATAGATATTGAGAGAATGTTCAGTTGGCAAAAACTTGTCGATGAGCTCCAAAGAGTGAATCGCGCAAATCTCGAGGCCATGCTGACTGTGGAAAATGACAAGTCCGAGTGGCAGAAAATTCTCGATCAGCATGACACAGAGATGAAGAGATCACCGCTTATAATGAAAAACTTGAAGCCGAAATTAAAAAACTCAAAGAGGAGCTTGCCACTTCTTCCACTTCCTATACTCAAAAGGAAGAAGTGCTTCAAAAACAAGTAAGGGATGCCCACGCCGCTCAACGAGACGCTGAGGCTAAACTTGTGGCAGAGCGAAAGATGGTGGAAATCTATCGCAATGACCCCGCCCAGCTGTGGGAGAAGGCTAATTCCCAAGACTTGGAAATTATGAGGTTGCAGGCCCAGTTATCAAAGACCAAAAAAGAGCATGACGAGGCCATCGCTGGAAAAGCAGCAGCCAAACAATCGCATGAGGCGACCAAGGCCAATGTCAGCTCTACTTTATTTGAGTTTTACGTTCACAGCGTCTTGGGGCACGACAGCCTTTCGTTTTTGGGCCCAAAATGCGAAATTATTTTGGCCGAAGTGTGGGAGGCAACTATGGAGACATTTAAAGATACCGGCTATGCCGAGGCAGATCTCGAGGCATTTTACTTGGATGACGAGGGTCGTGTTGCCCTCGCCAGGGGAAAGGAGCAACTTGCTAAAGAGCGAGCCGGAGCAGCGGAAGGGGAGCATTCAGGGAAGGAGGCACCTTTGACCGCCCCTACTCGTCCTTCGATTTCGGCCGACATTGACATCATTGGCTCCAGTTCCCATTCTTCGCCTCCTGCTAAAGTCAAAACTTAGATTAGAACTGCACATGGAAGAGACGAAGGCCAAGAAAGCACCGAAGCACAGGACTTTGAGGTTGACGTGATAAAGCCAACTTCTCCAGGTAACTCCAACGTTGATCTAGTTCAAGTGGATTACTCGTTTGCTTCAACTGAGCTCGATGAACTTCTTTCTTATTACTTAAGTCTCGACGAGCCACTATCTCCTCTCTTTATGAGGAATACTGATTTTAACTTTACTTCTTCTGTAGTGAGATCACCAAGTGCTGCACAGACTTCTCCTCCTCCAGATGTTGCTCCTCCATCTTCTAAGTTACTCCTCCTTCTGCTTCTCAACCGAGGTCAGAAGAAAAAAATATAGAAGCTCTTCAAGGCTTGGATGACCCGGCTGCTTCGCAAGAGCAGAAGGCGGAAGAACTTGAAGAGGGTGAGAGGACCCTAGAGAAATTTTATGCCGACGACACAAAGCTATTTGAACTAATTACTCCGGGCAGTGAGTCTTCTTCAAGGAAGAGGGGGAAGAGTACAATTTCAAAGAAGAAGAAGAAAAACACTTCTGCTGGTGAAGAGAGAGCGGAAGTAGACCCAGCCGCACCTCTTACTCCTTCTTCGCCGACTCGTTCAAGCCGACTCCAGAAGCTAACCATTAGGCCGGACAAGGCCTCCAAAGGTGGCAGGAAGAAGGAGTAATGAGTTTAGCTTTACGCTTCTCGTCTTGCTTTTTTTTGCTTGTATATAAAGGCTTGTATTGACCGGAGATTGTGCAGGTACCGGCCCCCGCTTTTTGAAACCTGCACATGTATAAAATTTTTATAGTATGCAATAAAATGATTCTTTTTACTTGTACAAACTTCTATTTGTATTTGAGAATGTATTTACTCTTCATTTTCATACAAGTTTCTTTATTTTCTTTGCATGATATTGCAGTGAGCTTGTGGTATGTTGCTTGAGTACTGCTTTTATTAATATAGCTATGTTATATTGCCCCCATACCACAGCTCATTGTAATATTCTTTATTTTGAGGAGACTTGTACTCTTATTCTGGAGAATAATTATCCCATTTTTGAGGAAATATTATTCTGCTCTAGTAGAGTGTGCCTCGTTTTGGAGAATTTTTCACGCTTCAACCTTCGAAGATGGTCACTTCTATTTTTGATAAGTGGATTCCCCTAAGCGGTAAAACGGGCCTCTGAAGAGGGCTTTATTTGGCACTCCAATTTTGGGGAATAATATTTTCAAGATGGAGAAATTTATCTTCCCTTGAGAGCTGTAGTGTGCCTCCGAAAAGGGCTTTTTTTTTACTTGTTGTGCCTTGTTGAAGGGCTTTTTTATTCGCTTGAAAATTACTTTCTCACAGTTAAATGGATCCATGGGGCGGACGCAAGTTACTTAATTGGATGTTCGTTTACACAAACGATCGCAACCAGTTAACAAGGGCCCTGTGCCTCCATCTTACGAAGGTGCCCCTCCGGTGGTTCCATCAACCTTGTTGGTTGAGAAAAGCATTTCATCTTGGGACGTGCCTCCGAAGAGGGTTTGTGCCTCCAAAGAGGGCTTGTGCCTCCGAAGAGGTCTTGTGGTGCTTCGAGAGAGGGCTTTTGCCTCCAAAGAGGGAAGGTGTGCCTTTGGAGAAGGCTTGTGCCTCCGAAGAGGTCTTGTGGTGCCACGGGAGAGGGCTTTTGCCTACGAAGAGGGCATGTGCCTCCGAAGAAGGCTTTATTTGGTTGCTTGAAAGTTACTTTCTCACAGTTAAATGGTGTGACGCCCCACCTCTATACCCATGCTAGCCAAGAACACTACGGAGTAACGCTGTCGACTAGCACGGAGAATAAGGCTGTTGAGGAGCGACCATCTGTATAATTGCTTTGTGCGAGTACCGGTATGCCAGATAAAAATATAACTTTTCATCTCTAGAGGAAATCCGACGTACAGATACAAACTCAAAGCTATCACACAGTGGCTATATAAAATCTTCGGAAACAAATATAGAAATAAACATAACATAAATCAGTCACAGATAATTCATATCACAAAGACGGAAGAAGATATGAATATATAATTAACACATGGCAGTGTAGATCAGAGTAGTGGTCTAAAAAGATCCACAATAATACAAAAGAATAGCAACACGTGCTATACAAAAGAATACAACTATGAGTCTATATCTCAAGTGTATACAACAAAATAACTACTAATCTAAGTAGTTAACCAAAAGGTCAGAGAAATCAATCCCAAGAGAGAAGTCAAGCTGAAGCACCTGTAACATCTCGGTCTGACCCGAGTATTATTTAATAAGAAAATAAATAATAAACAGATCAGTCTAACTATAAATATCAGATGAAACGATATAGAATAAGAGATATGACTAAACACATAATAATCACAATGCCAAGCTGTGATAAATAAGTAATTGAAAAATCAACAAGAGATTAATCAATATCACAATAATCTACTCAAGATAAAAAGGATTGTCATACTCCTAATTTCATTCACCAAGGCACAATAAATGACATATAAGATATGTCATAACGATTAATCAATATCAAAGAATCTTCTCAAAGATCCAAAAAGGGTATCATACCCAAAACTTGTATTCACAACAAGTTAATGACACACGAATTCACCTATGCACAAGAATTGATAAATCATATCAATAGAAATCACAAAGTTGGTGAAACATAAATTCCAGAAATCAACACAAGAAATCCAGTCAATGACACACGAATTCACCTATGCACAAGAATTGATAAATAATATCAATAGAAATCACAAAAATAGGTGAAGAAGAAAATTCCAGAATTCGACACACGAAATCCAGAAATCACACAAAATAAGGGGGGGAGGCCTATCACATGAACGGGAGCATGAAAACTCACCAACAGCTGTAACACATGAACGAGAAGCTATCTCATGGTAGCTAGCCATTAATTTGACACACGAATGGTCCGAAGACCTGACACACGAATGGTCCGAAGACCGTGGGTTGCTAACCCACAAATTTGACACACGAACGGGGTTTAGTCTCCCACGCAGACAAAGAGACATCGCACATTGCTAGTCTAAATCACAAAGATGATCGTCATGATCATAGAGAAGTGTCAATTACAATAAGCTAGTAAATATATGAGTTTAGCATCATGTCCCATAACCACTAGCTTGACTTAAATATTTACGAACAAATTGTAGATCTCCACTAGAAAATTGTCACAAGGGATTCAATCGAACAAGTCCAAGAATTAACCGACAAAGTAAACGCAAGCGTTTCATACCACTCGTTTTACTAAGTCGTTTAATTAGATTTCTCATACGAGTGAGGTAAAGGTTTATATATACTAATAGATTGGAAATCGGTTTAAGAAAACGAGCTTTGTAATAAAATAGTGTTGAAATCATTTGAAGAAAGAGTTTTGATATTTACTACTAGTATAGAAAACCTTTATATTTTTAGAGTGACAAATCACAAAAAAGATTGTAGGAACAATCAATCACAAAGATTCAC
The DNA here is from genome assembly GCA_030765085.1 of Allium cepa. Taxonomy (NCBI): domain Eukaryota; kingdom Viridiplantae; phylum Streptophyta; class Magnoliopsida; order Asparagales; family Amaryllidaceae; genus Allium; species Allium cepa. The sequence goes on from CM060934.1 coordinate 215,206,135, forward strand.
ATTCGAAAATGTGAATAAAATCCAAAGAAATCGATATAAAATCCATCAAAGTGGATATATCTAAAATTCCCAAAGAAAAGGTCATCAAAGTCGATAATAAATGACAACAACAAAAGTGAGACAACACGAATCGATTAAAGTTGGATATTCAAACGGATTAGCAAAATAGGCTAATCTGGCAAAAAATCATCAGGTCGGTCGACCGGCTGCAGGGCTCGGTCGACCGGACCCTGTTACACAAAAATCCTCGGGAAGCAGGTCGGTCGGCCGAACCCCTGTAGTCGGTCGACCGGACCCTAAAACAGAAAGTGCTTATGCACTTAGAAGCAGGTCGGTCGACCGGACCAGGGGGTCGGTCGACCGAACCTGTTTCCAGCCTCATCCATGCCTATTACAAATGAGGTTCAATCTTGACCAATTTGCAATCGCACGAGCAACGGCGCTAAGGGTTTATGTCAATCGACTACCCGGCCCTATAAGCTCCTCGATGCATCACCAAAAACATGTTCAAACATAAAAGTTAGGATTTTTAATGAATTGAACTCAAAACACTAAAATTGGAATACTCACAAAAGCAATCCAAATCAAAATCAAATGCACATGAATAAGTGTTAGGAATTCATACCTAACAATCGAAGATAATCATAAGCATAGATGTGAGATTAAAAATCTCACCTTTTCACAAAATCAGAAAAGAAGAAGCTTGAAAGCAAATGGAGAATTACCCTCTCTTCAACACAACCCAATTGAGCTTGAATCTAAGCTCAAAAACAAGAACATTCCCAAAATTAGGTTTAGGAATTTCTGAAATTGGTAAGAGAATAAGTTGGAGAAGAAGAAGAGAAGCTTACCAATGGGTTCTTCTTGAGTTTGGAGCTTGGAATTTGATTTGCAAGAGAAACTAGGGTTTTGGAGTTTTAGTTTCCAATCTCTCCCACCATTAAAGCTAAGAAAACTGAAAAGAGAAGAGAATGAGGGTGAATGGGGAAGAGTGGCTCAGATTTGAGCATAAGTAAAACATAGGGCTGAGCCCAAAAACCAAACCCAAAGTGAAAAGTAGCAAAAATCGACTTTCTCCAAACATATCGAAGCTTATACTCAAAAAGGTCGCAAACGGCATTTTAAACTCAATGGGAGTGGTCCCGAGTCCTAATTCGACCGTATGCAAAAAGTAGCTTTTCGGACTAAAATCCGACGAACGATAAAATATTTAAATAAAATATTTAAATATAGAATCGATAAATATGCGGGTTGTTACAGGCTCCCCTCCTTAAAGAAATTACGTCCTCGCAATACTTAAGAAGAAAATAAGAAGTAACAACCATAAATGCATATCAACACAAAAGAAAATTTGAAATAGGAAGTTCACCATAAAGTGCACGAAAGAGTTAGCAAGAAGTCTGGTGAAACTTCATTTTCCACAATATTACCGGGCTCAAGAATGAAAACCGGAATCCCTAAGGCATTCCCGTAGATAAAAGACGTGGGAAACGTCAAGAATAGCAGAAAATTGAGCTGGTGCAACGGCGTAGTACAAAAACGGTACGCCCGAGGAACTAGAAACTCAAATAATTTGGGACATCAGCGTAGTACAAAAACGGTACGCCCAATGTACCAAAGCAAAGACAATAATGTAGTAGAAACGGTACATCCAATGAATCAAATAGCAAAAACATTGATGTAGTACAACCGTACATCCAATGTATCAAAAGGAAAGACATTGATGTAGTACAACGGTACATCCAATGAATCAAATAGCAAAGACATCGATGTAGTACAAACGGTACATCCGATGAATCAAAAGCAAAGACATCGATGTAGTACAAACGGTACATCCGATGAATCAAATAGCAAAAACATTGATGTAGTACAACGGTACATCCAACGTATCAAAAGGAAAGACATTGATGTAGTACAACGGTACATCCAATGAATCAAATAGCAAAGACATCGATGTAGTACAAACGGTACATCCGATGAATCAAAAGCAAAGACATCGATGTAGTACAAACGGTATATCCGATGAATCAAATAGCAAAGACATCGATGTAGTACAACGGTACATCCGATGAATCAAAAGGAAAGACATCGATGTAGTACAAACGGTACATCCGTTGAATCAAAATCAAAGACATCGATGTAGTACAAACGGTACATCTGATGAATCAAAAGCAAAGACATCGATGTAGTACAAACGGTACATCCGATGAATCAAAAGCAAAGACATCGATGTAGTACAAACGGTACATCCGATGAATCAAAAGCAAAGACATCGATGTAGTACAACGGTACATCCGATGAATCAAATAGCAAAGACATCGATGTAGTACAACGGTACATCCGATGAATCAAAAGGAAAGACATCGATGTAGTACAAACGGTACATCCGATGAATCAAAAGCAAAGACATCGATGTAGTACAACGGTACATCCGATGAATCAAAAGCAAAGACATCGATGTAGTACAAACGGTACATCCGATGAATCAAAAGCAAAGACATCGATGTAGTACAAACGGTACATCCAATGAATCAAATAGCAAAGACATCGATGTAGTACAGCGGTACATCCGATGAATCAAAAGGAAAGACATCGATGTAGTACAAACGGTACATCCGATGAATCAAAAGCAAAGACATCGATGTAGTACAAACGGTACATCCGATGAATCAAAAGGAAAGACATCGATGTAGTACAAACGGTACATCCGATGAATCAACACTTGTTGCCTACGACAAAATGTATTGGCAACACGATTTCCCTTCTCGGGAATAAAAGAATATCAAGATCATAAGATGCCAGGAACTCGAGTCAACATGGAGTTCCATATGAGAAAATAACTATTCCAAAGATTTATGATCGGGGGTAGAGAACAAATTTCTCATCCAAAAATGATGAAGCCAAATTCCAAAGGCAAAAACAATAGCCACGAACACTAGATCATGAGTGGCATATCTAGTCTCGATAAGCTATAACGACTTAGAAGCACAAGTGATAGCACGTTCTCCTTTGCAAGAGAATGGCATTCCAAACCAATACGACTAGTATCGGTACAAATAGCAAAGTCTTGGTTCCCCTTCAGGAATCACAAGAATAAAAGTATCGAAAAGAAAGAATTTCTTTTAAATAATCTTCTTTCCTGAAAAGTTAAAACTTTCAAAATTACATTTATCATTATGTAATAATCATTCTAGAAAAATTTACTATTTTCAAGTTAATATACTGTGTCTGATTGTCTCATCAAAGCGTTTAGGAGATTCTTATCGATAACGTTGATCAAGCGCATCGACCAGAATTCTTAACACACTAAATGGGCAATACAATCACAAAATCGTATTCTATAGGATAAGTAAGTTTCTCAAAAAAATTCTAAGAATATTCTTTGTTTGTTTTAAGAACAAAAATCCAGTTATACTTCTAAATGAATCTTATGAAAAAGATTTGCAAAATTTTAAATTACTATTTTCATCCAAAATCAGTAAATACAAGAATAGTCTCATCGAAATATCCATAGAATATTCGATTTATAAAGTGGATGAAATAAGCTGGACAAATTGAATAACATAATAATTCATTCATAGGAATCATAACAAGTGCGGAATGCGGTAAGTGGAATGCTAATTTCCGCAACTCGTAGCAAACGAAAACCGGTGGTAAAGTCAAACTGAAAAGACCTTAACACCACACAAAAGATTTCTTAGGTGATAATCCTAAGACAAACTCAAAAATACAGGAAAATTTCTCAACTATTTAGATAAGAGAAACAACACTTTCCTTATAAGTGGGCTTAAGGAATAAAATGATGCCATCAAGTTGGAATCAAAATCATAAAGGAAAAATAAAAAACTGCTTAACAGATTGAAAATGTCGAAGATGAATAGTCCACTCGGAAAATAGGATATGGGCTTCACAATGATTAAGCCGATCCTTTCAAAAAAATCAATTCCGAAGCCTAAGTAAAAATATCGGCTCGGAAAGAAAAGTCTCATAAAATAATTTCGACATCAATAAAAAGCAAATTGAGTGTTGCGGATCTACCATCCGGATTCACAATCCTCAAAGAAGTCATCAAGCCCAAAATATTCAAAGAAAAAGAATCGACAAGTTCTTTTGATATAAAAATAATGAGATGAAACCTATATCAAAAAGAACTCAAATAAGAAGATCACAAAATAAATGTAATCAAGGATTAAATGAGAAATACCTTGACCACGAGAAGTGTTGCTAGGGGTTTGCACAATATTTAGCTTTCTCATGTCCTTATTCAAAAGTTTGGGACATGCAGATAGAAGATGACCCGGTTTCTTGCAATAGCAACAAGAATGGGGTTTTGGACACATATTCGCATAATGTTCCTTAGAATTACAATTATAGCATCCTCCACGATTAGGGATTGGAGTCTTTGCTACAAAAGTAGTTTGCTTCACTCTCTTATTGGGATTAAGGCTCTTGAACTTAATATGCCTCTTCTTGGAAGTCCCAATATCACAAACACTTCCTTTACCAACCTCTCCATGAAGAAGAGTAACATCCACAAGCTGATTGAAAGAAACTTCAAGTTTCAAAGGTAGAACCATTTCGGGGTTCTTACTCAAAGCATAGATAAACTCTTGATTCTTTACAAGATCCAAAAGTTGTTGAGCAGACATAAAAACTCCATCTTAGGGAGTAGCACTAGATTGACTGGCGCTGGGACGGCCTGGTCTAACCATTTCTCTTCTTTAAGAAAGAAAGAAAGAAGAGGGAAAAGTTTCTCTCAAAATAAATATCAAGCAATCTTGATAGATAAAACAAGGGATCATAAAGAAAATAGGATGAATCGGTACGAAGACTCGAATAAAATCCTAAAGCACAACTCCTAAGAAAGACTTAGGACATGATCCTTGCTAAATTATTCTATATTGTTCCGAAGTTTGGCTCTGATACCAAGCTGTGACGCCCCATCTCTATACCCACGCTAGCCAAGAACACTACGGAGTAATGCTGTCGACTAGCACGGAGAATAAGGCTGTTGAGGAGCGACCATCTGTATAATTGCTTTGTGCGAGTACCGGTATGCCAGATAAAAATATAACTTTTCATCTCTAGAGGAAATCCGACGTACAGATACAAACTCAAAGCTATCACACAGTGGCTATATAAAATCTTCGGAAACAAATATAGAAATAAACATAACATAAATCAGTCACAGATAATTCATATCACAAAGGCGGAAGAAGATATGAATATATAATTAACACATGGCAGTGTAGATCAGAGTAGTGGTCTAAAAAGTTCCATAATAATACAAAAGAATAGCAACACGTGCTATACAAAAGAATACAACTATGAGTATATATCTCAAGTGTATACAACAAAATAACTACTAATCTAAGTAGGTAACCAAAAGGTCAGAGAAATCAATCCCAAGAGAGAAGTCAAGCTGAAGCACCTGTAACATCTCGGCCTGACCCGAGTATTATTTAATAAGAAAATAAATAATAAACGGATCAGTCTAACTATAAATATCAGATGAAACGATATAGAATAAGAGATATGACTAAACACATAATAATCACAATGCCAAGCTGTGATAAATAAGTAATTGAAAAATCAACAAGAGATTAATCAATATCACAATAATCTACTCAAGATAAAAAGGATTGTCATACTCTTAATTTCATTCACCAAGGCACAATAAATGACATATAAGATATGTCATAGACGTATAATATCCACAATGGCATACTACTACAAGTATGTAAATGATAATCAACAAACGATTAATCAATATCAAAGAATCTTCTCAAAGATCCAAAAAGGGTATCATACCCAAAACTTGTATTCACAACAAGTTAATGACACATGAATTCACCTATGCACAAGAATTGATAAATCATATCAATAGAAATCACAAAGTTGGTGAAACATAAATTCCAGAAATCAACACAAGAAATCCAGTCAACGACACACGAATTCACCTATGCACAAGAATTGATAAATCATATCAATAGAAATCACAAAAATAGGCGAAGAAGAAAATTCCAGAATTCGACACACGAAATCCAGAAATCACACAAAATAAGGGGGGGAGGCCTATCACATGAACGGGAGCATGAAAACTCACCAACAGCTGTAACACATGAACGAGAAGCTATCTCATGGTAGCTAGCCATTAATTTGACACACGAATGGTTCGAAGACCTGACACACGAATGGTCCGAAGACCGTGGGTTGCTACCCCACAAATTTGACACACGAACGGGGTTTAGTCTCCCACGCAGACAAAGAGACATCGCACATTGCTAGTCTAAATCACAAAGATGATCGTCATGATCATAGAGAAGTGTCAATTACAATAAGCTAGTAAATATATGAGTTTAGCATCATGTCCCATAACCACTAGCTTGACTTAAATATTTACGAACAAATTGTAGATCTCCACTAGAAAATTGTCACAAGTGATTCAATCGAACAAGTCCAAGAATTAACCGACAAAGTAAACGCAAGCGTTTCATACCACTCGTTTTACTAAGTCGTTTAATTAGATTTCTCATACGAGTGAGGTAAAGGTTTATATATACTAATAGATTGGAAATCGGTTTAAGAAAACGAGCTTTGTAATAAAATAGTATTGAAATCATTTGAAGAAAGAGTTTTGATATTTACTACTAGTATAGAAAACCTTTATATTTTTAGAGTGACAAATCAAAAATAAGATTGTAGGAACAATCAATCACAAAGATTCACATTCGAAAATGTGAATAAAATCCAAAGAAATCGATATAAAATCCATCAAAGTGGATATATCTAAAATTCCCAAAGAAAAGGTCATCAAAGTCGATAATAAATGACAACAACAAAAGGGAGACAACATGAATCGATTAAAGTTGGATATTCAAACGGATTAGCAAAATAGGCTAATCTGGCAAAAAATCATCAGGTCGGTCGACCGGCTGCAGGGCTCGGTCGACCAGACCCTGTTACACAAAAATCCTCGGGAAGCAGGTCGGTCGGCCGAACCCCTGTAGTCGATCGACCGGACCCTAAAACAGAAAGTGCTTATGCACTTAGAAGCAGGTCGGTCGACCGGACCAGGGGGTCGGTCGGCCGAACCTGTTTCCAGCCTCATCCATGCCTATTACAAATGAGGTTCAATCTTGACCAATTTGCAATCGCACGAGCAACGGCGCTAAGGGTTTATGTCAATTGACTACCCGGCCCTATAAGCTCCTCGATGCATCACCAAAAACATGTTCAAACATCAAAGTTAGGATTTTTAATGAATTGAACTCAAAACACTAAAAATTGGAATACTCACAAAAGCAATCCAAATCAAAATCAAATGCACAGAATAAGTGTTAGGAATTCATACCTAACAATCGAAGATAATCATAAGCATAGATGTGAGATTAAAAATCTCACCTTTTCACAAAATCAAACAAGAAGAAGCTTGAAAGCAAATGGAGAATTATCCTCTCTTCAACACAACCCAATTGAGTTTGAATCTAAGCTCAAAAACAAGAACATTCCCAAAATTAGGTTTAGGAATTTCTGAAATTGGTAAGAGAATAAGTTGGAGAAGAAGAAGAGAAGCTTACCAATGGGTTCTTCTTGAGTTTGGAGCTTGGAATTTGATTTGCAAGAGAAACTAGGGTTTTGGAGTTTTAATTTCCAATCTCTCCCACCATTAAAGCTAAGAAAACTGAAAAGAGAAGAGAATGAGGGTGAATGGGGAAGAGTGGCTCAGATTTGAGCATAAGTAAAACATAGGGCTGAGCCCAAAAACCAAACCCAAAGTGAAAAGTAGCAAAAATCGACTTTCTCCAAACATATCGAAGCTTATACTCAAAAAGGTCGCAAACGGCATTTTAAACTCAATGGGAGTGGTCCCGAGTCCTAATTCGACCGTATGCAAAAAGTATCTTTTCGGACTAAAATCCGACGAACGATAAAATATTTAAATATAGAATCGATAAATATGCGGGTTGTTACAAATGGACCCACGGGGCGGACGCAAGCTACTTAATTGGATGTTCGTTTGCACAAACGATCGCAACCAGTTAACAAGGGCCCTGTGCCTTCTACTTGGGAAGGTGCCCCTCCGGTGGTTCCACCAACCTTATTGGTTGAGAAAAGCACTCCCATTTTTCGGTGTGCCTCGTTAGAGGGCTTTTTCCTCCGAAGAGTTGTGCCTCCGAAGAGAGCTTGTGCCTCCGAAGAGGGTTTTGGTGGTTGGCTCGCCAGGAAGGTTGCGTCTCACGGTTAAGTGGATCCACGGCGTAGACACAAGCTATCCCACTGGATGTTCGTTTGCACAAACGATCGCAATCAGTTAGCAAGGGCCTGGAGCCTTCACTTTGGGAAGGTGCCCCTCGGGTGGTTCCACCAACCTTTTTGTCGAGAGACAAGACTCCTTTTTGGCTATTTTTGTCTGCTCGCCCATGTCTTTTCATCATCTGCCCATCAGCGATTCCACGTTAGCATTTCCAAGCACATGTTCCTTTCTTTTGCAAGTAGCTTGTTCTTTTCTAAAGAAGTGTACTTCATTGTTAGGTGAGCCCACGGGGCAGACGCAAGCTATCTAACTGGATGTTCGTTTGCACAAACGATCGCAATTAGTGAGCAAGGGCCTAGAACCTCCACGTTAGGAAGGTGCCCCTCCGGTGGAATCACTAACTGTTTGAGAGAAGCACTTCTTATGTAGGATTTGAATCTGGAATTTTTGCGGCTTGACATTTGTTTATTGAATGATTTATAGGAATCGCTTGGCCTTGTGATAGGTAAGCTTTGTTTTAATGGCCTGCAATATTAAATCGACATTTTAGCAATACATTTAAGGTATTTACTTCGAAATGAAACAGGTATTTTATAGTAGTAGAGAACACAAGATTTATAGTGTTTCGGCCAAGAATTGGGCCTACATCCACTTTATAGTTCTTTTATTGATTTGCACTGATTTTACAATGGCTTACAATACAAGAATGATACATCCATAATTATTTTACAATTTTAATCAAAGCTTTTAAGTAAAATATGGACACAAGTGGTTTCTGTTCTAGGCTCTCAGAATTGGATCTCCTTCGATAGTTGTGAGTTTGAAAGTGCCATCAAGAAGTTTTTCGCCTATGAAATATGGCCCTTCCCAGTTTGGCCCAAACACTCCGGTTGCTGTCATGATCTTTTTCAAGACTAGGTCTCCAATCTCAAAGCTGCGGTGGCGAACTTTAGAGTTGAAGTTCCTGGCTTTTCTTTGCTGATGGGCCGCAACTCTGAGCTTAGCTTCTTCCCTTCTTTCATCAAGCAAGTCAAGTGCTTCAAGTTGCAGCTTTGTATTTTCATCTTGGTTGAAATGGATTCTCCTGTGTGAGGGGACCTTTGTTTCCACTGGAATGATTGCTTCCGATCCGTATGCCAATGAGAATGGAGTGTACCCATTCGCAGTTTTGTGGGTAGTTCTGTATGCCCATAGTGCTAGTGGCAGCTTATCGACCCAACCTCCTTTTGCTTTTTCTAGCTGCTTTTGATGGTTGACTTGATAATTTTGTTCACTGCTTCCACTTGCCCGTTTGCCTGCGGATGAACCACTGCTGAGAAGCTTTTTTGGATCTTGAATCGCTTGCAAAAGTCCTGGAATTCTTCGCTTTCGAATTGAGTACCATTGTCTGTGATTATCTTCTGTGGCACACCATACCTGCAAATGATATTTTTAGTCACAAAATTTATCATTATTTTAGACGTAATAGTAGCCAAAGGTTTAGCTTCAGCCCATTTAGAGAAATAATCAACAACAATAATAGCATATTTGATTCCGGACTTAGCAATCGTCAAAGGCCCGATTAGGTCTAACCCCCAAATGGCGAATGGTCATGGACTGACCATCTGCGTTAGCTCTATGGAAGGCGCTCTTGGGATTTTTGCAAATCTTTGGCATTTGTCACACTTTCGGGAGTAGATAGCCGCATCTCGATTAATATCTGGCAAGAAATACCCATAGAGAAGAACTTTCTTTGCTAGAGTTTGGCCACCTGAATGATCCCCGCACTCTCCTCCGTGCACCCCAGCTAAAATTTCTCAGCTTCTTCCTTGGTTACACATTGGAGTAATGGCATTGAGAATCCCCGTCTTGAATTACATATCTCGATACTTTTCTTAACAACTTCCGGCGCTCTTTTGAATTTTCTGGTAGGGAACTGTTGAGTAGATATTCCTTGATCAGGGTCATCCACGACTCATGCTCTTGAGATGCGGCCATGATCCAGTCAATATCCGTCTCATCAGTACTTGGAGCTGACAAGACTTCCACAGAGACCAATCCCAATAATTGAGCTTCGCCAAAGCTTGAATACTTTGCGAGAGAATTTGCCTTCATGTTTTCTTCCAGAGGTATGTGGCTTATCGTATAATGATCGAAATCATCGAGAAGCTCCCAGGCCTTTGACAAGTAAGCAGGCAGATTTCCCCCTTTAGCTTGAAACTCTTTCTTTACTTGACATACAATAAGCTGGGAATCACTGAAGATCTACAACACTTTGATGTTCAGTTCTTTAGCAGTCTTCAAGCCGGCAATAAGAGCTTCATATTCTACTTCATTATATGTCGAAGGAAATTCCAATCTCAATGCATAGCACAATGATCGCCTTTCGGAGGTTTCAAGCATATCCCCAGCTCTGGAACAATAGTCGTTTCTTGCGCCATCGACATATAATTTCCATCGGGTCGGGATGTCATCGGTAACTTCTTCTTCACTGTCACCTTTATCTGTGTATTCTGCAATGAAATCTGCTAAAGCTTGTCCATTGATTGCTCTTCGGGAATGGTAAGTGATATCATATTGGCTGAGTTCAACATTCCTCTTCAGAAGACGACCCGAAGTTTCAGGGCGAAATGGGACTTGCTTTAGAGGCTGATCAGTGAGGACTTTGATAGGATGAGCTTGGAAATATGGCCTCAACTTCCTGGAAGCAATTAGCAGACAATAGGCGAGCTTTTCTAGCTTTGAATAATTCATCTCTGCCCCAGTGAATCTTTCGCTGATGTAATAGACCGGGTGTTGAACCTTCGTATCTTCCCGTACTAATGCTGCACTGAGAGCATGAGATGAAACTGCTAAATATATGAAAAGATCTTCGCCATTGCTGGGCTTAGAAAGTACGGGAGGCACTTCCATGCGACGAATCAGTTCATCAAAAGCTTTCTGACATTCAGGAGTCCATTCAAAGTTTTTCTTTCCTTTCTTTAGAGCGTCAAAGAAGGGAATACATTTATCAGTGGCCTTGGAAATAAACCGACTCAAAGCAGTGACTTTCCCGTTGAGGCTTTGTAATTACTTCTTTGTCCTAGGGGCTTTGACTTCTCTTAAAGCAGTAATCTGAGCAGGATTAGCTTCGATGCCTGTAGCACTCACAATGAAACTTAAGAATTTCCTGGACTCTACCCCGAATGAACATTTAAGAGGATTAAGCTTCATTCCATACTTTCGGAGGACTGCGAACATTTCTGCCAAGTGATTCATGTGGTCCACTGCCTTCTTTGATTTCACCAACATATCATCAACATATACTTTCATAGTCTTGCCAATCTGTGGTTTGAACATGGCATTAACAAGTCTTTGGTAAGTTGCTCCCGCGTTCTTCAGTCCGAAGGGCATGACTTTATAGCAATAAAGACCAACATCGGTGACGAAGCTCGTGTCCTCCTGATCCGGCTCATGCATCATGATTTGGTTATATCCGGAGTAAGCATCCATAAAAGACAATAATTCATGCCCGGCTGTTCCATCCACCAACTGATCAATCCTAGGTAACGGGAAGCAGTCTTTAGGGGAAGGCTTTGTTTAAGTCTGAAAAGTCGATGCATACCCTCCACTTTCCATTCGCTTTTTTAACCAGCATCGGATTAGAAACCCAATTTCGATAAGTGGATTCTCTGACGAAGACGTTCTCCATGAGCCGATCTACTTCTTCTTTTAATGCTGTTGACCTTTCAGGACCCTGGGTTCTTCTTTTCTGCTTCACGGGTGTGAATTTCGGATCAATATTCAAATTATGTACTGCAATTTATGGAGATATTCTACACATATCGGCATGACTCCAAGCGAATACACCCAGGTTTTCTTTCAGGAATGATATCAACATATTCTGAACCGTCACACTGAGTTGCGAACCCACGTTCAGCACCTTGTTTGGATCTTTCAGGTCAACAGGTACTGGCACCGTCACTTCCACCGGCACCACTCTATTCTCCCCTGCACTGGTTTTTCTAGGATCCATTTCTTTTCGTGCACCACTATGCTCACTAGTGCAGGGTCCGCCCTGTAATTGCTACAAGGTGGGTTCTTTGATGCGGAGCGGAGCTGCCGCATCCTTTCCCATTTCTCTTTTCTTTGCCTCCCGCAGCTCTATAAGATAACATTCTCGCCCAGCATTTTGAACCCCTTTAATAACACTATGCCATAATCTGTGGGGAACATCATAGTCAGGCACCATGGGGTGAGAATGGGCTTGAATGCAGCAAGAGTCGGTCGGCCCAGGAAGGCATTGTAAGAAGAAAATCCTTCGACAATCAAAAAAGTATGCTTTTGACCACCTTCTTCTGCCCTTCTCCAAGTTCCACGAATAAGTCAATAGTTCCAATTGGCTGCTTTGGTTCTCCAGTGAACCCAACAATCTTCTGCGATGAAGCTTGAACATGAGCCATAGGAATCTTCATTTGATCGAATGTCTTTTTGAAGAGAAAATTGCAAGAGGCGTCGCAATCCACAAGCACCCTTCTCACAATGGCTGGCCTGATACTTGCAGAGATGACCAAGGGATCCATGGTGGGAGCCTCAACACCCATAGAGTCCCTAGCCCGGAACACGATGTCATCATTAAAAGTTCTTTGCTGCTTCAAAGGTGCAGCATCTTCCAAAACAAAAACATTCTCTTACGCTGGGGCATATTTCAAAGCACGAAGCATATCTTTCCATCTCACCCCAACTTCTGCCTGCTAGGTAAGGACCTCCTGTGATTACACTAATAACATGCCTTTCAGATTGCTGCGCCGCAGTCCTTTCACCTGAGCCTGATTGATGAGCACGAACTAATTGCCCCTGAGTAGATGAGGCTGGGTCACCTCTGTTTCACTTTACATATTGTTACAGTTTGTTCTGTCTCAGCAGTTCTTCAATCAAACTCTTCAAATGGCGACATTCGTTAGTATCATGGCCGGGTTGATTATGGAACCGCCAGAATCTCCCACTTTGAACAGCATTCTTCCCAGGCTTTATCACAGGTGGTTTAGGATATTCAGTGACATCTTTGTTGGCGAAAAAGATATTCTCCGAAGTATCCATTAAGGGAGTAAAATCTAAAGGTTTTAGGTAGCGAGGCTTCTTCACATCCTTCAGCTTCTTCCCACCATTGTTTTCCCTCTTCTGACCTCCAGATTACGTTTTGGTAGAAGAGGTGGTGTTATTCTCAACCTCCATCAATACCACTTTCGCTGGCACAGGAAGGCTTCCCAAGTGCATGAACTCGTCGGCCTTCTTATAGAAATTTTCAAGTGAATTTGGCTCTTTCATCTTTAGCCATTTTCCAAATTCACTCGATTTGTCGATAGCCCTCATCAAGTAAGTCAAAATCATCCATGGCTCTGCATTGTCGACTTCATCCAAGGGTATGTTGAAGTGGTTTAAGAAAGATCTAATAGACTCTCCGAGATTTTGTTCCAGGCTGGACAGTGGCATTATGTCCTTGGCCTTTGAAGCATACAGCCTGAACTACTCTTTAAATTTCCGAGTTAAGTCAGAGAACTGGTCTACAGATTGAACTGGTAGCTTTGTGAACCAGAGTAGGGCCACTCCCTCCAAATACACTGGAAAGTACCGGCATTTGATCTCATCTGTCGCTCTGGCCCTAGTCATATGCCAATCATACTTGTACAGGAATTGGTTAGGGTCGCTTGTTCCCCGATAAGCTGGAATGGTAGGGGAACAAACTTCTTTGGAAATTCCGCCTTCAGAATTCTTTCGGTAAACAGAGTTTTGCTCGGATCAAACCCCCAGTCATTCTCATCTTCCTCCCTCTGCATGCTCTCTTTCATGATTTGTCAAATCATTCCCGAGAGATAGTCCTCATTGTTTAGAGGCTCCGCGGGACAGACTTCAGCCACCTTCTTGGAAGTTTGCCCGGACAAACGTTCATGGAGAGTTGGCTACGGCCTTGAACCTCCAGCTTGGGGAGTTGCCCCTTCGGCGGAGCCAGCTTCCCTTTGAGGAATACTTCTCTCCTGGGGATCATGAACATCTTCAGCGAAGGTTTCCTCATTATTCACTGGTTGATGGTTAGCTCCAAGCAAAGCATTCAACCTGTCTAGCATTAAAGTGTTCTGGGCTTCCATTTGCTGATATAACCCAGACACTGCAGCATCTAACTCCGCTCGTGTGATTCCAACACTTGGAGCCGCTTGACTTGATGAGGGAGAAGTGGCGGTATTATCATGAGCATCACCAGATCAAGTAGATCTACGCTTTCTTCCAGGAGCCATAATCTCTGATAGACTTCCGGCTTTGAGAGAGATTCTTTTAACAAATTTTTACGAAGCAATGATGAAAGTACCCTGAGTTCAATTCTCAGTGAAAGCACAAAAAATGTTAACGCTAAAAATGTACGCTAACACCCTGGTGTATGTAGTGATAAAGTGAAAGCACCACCCGTTGGTACGGGAACTAGAAATAAGCATAAAATCACAGAAAACAGTAAAGAGACAACAGTTTTTATAGTGGTTCGGCTTAAAGTCAAGCCTACGTCCACTTAATCTTCTTTATTGCTGATTCGATTACAACTTTTACAATGATCTTCGAACACAACTAAGACGAGTAGGTAGAATTTCGATGTAGAAAGGCTCTTTGAATCCATGTTGAATGAGTAAGATCTTTCCCAAAGTTCGTTGAAGCGTCTTCGTTGTTTGAAGTGTTGAATGAGTCGAGAAAACAGCAAAGTATCGGCGTTCCAGAAATGATCCAAAAGTCCCCTTTCAGTTGGAGCAGGCGGGGTATTTATAGAGAAAATATGGAGATAGGTCGTAGGTCGTGGGCGACCTAGGGTTAGGTCGTAGGTCGTGAGCGACCTAGGGGACACGGGCTATGGCTTATAATGGTTGTGCTTGATCAACTGCTTCTGCTGGTAGGTCGTAGCGACCTAAGGGGGGAATGGAAGGCGACTTAATCATGTCGAGGCATCAAGTGGAGCGACCTAGGTTAGGTTTGGAGATGGCAGCGACCTAATCCTGATATGACCTATGATCCAACGACATAGGAATATGCGGCTTGTTAACTTGTTCTAGACCTTTAACTCGCTAGGTCATTGAGTCTTTTAACTCGCTACATCGCTAGGTTGTTAGGTCGCTAAGTCGTTGCCATGTTACCTCGCTGTAGAACCTGTTGCCATGCTAACTCGCTGGAGGCTTTAGATCGTTAGGTCGCTTCCCCTTTACTCATTAGGTTGTGCCGCATTGAACTGTTCCCTGCTTTAATTCACGCATGCTAAGTCGCTAACTCGCTGAAATGCATAGCTCGCTGGATCACTTGCCTTTTAACTCGTTAGGTCGCTTGCTTTCCTTGAGTAATTGAGTCGCCGTTCAGAATGGCGTTAACAATTATCATATACATACACTTACATTTACATATGTTTACCATCACACACACACACACACACACACACACACACACACACATATATATATTTAAACATTTTATCTTCAATCTAATTAATGGGATTCATATACGTATATTTATATACATTATCCACAATTAAAGTTTGCATATATTTTCTATGAGATTTTTCATACTCAGAGATTTATAACCCAATATCTAATATAGTTTTTAAACCGATTCTAAATCTATCCAGATATTTAATTACCATAATTTTATTTTCTTGACTGATTAAAACTAATATTCCAATAATTACATCAGTTAACCACTCAATATTCGATGACCAAAAATCCGAGTTGTCACGTTCCTCTCCCCTTTAGAACTTTTCATCCTCGAAAAGGAATGAAACGAATTAATGCAAATGCTTAAAATCAGATAAATGTTCTTTGATCTTTTTTAAAACACTTTTTAATATCAATATAGATTCCAAAGTAAAAATACTTTTATAACTCGATGTTTCAACAAGTCCATCCTTGTTCTCACAGAAATTCGGCCATACGTTGATCAAACGTAGGACTGAAAATCTATAAGTACTTAGTAAACCTGTTTTCAACATCCAGTGAAAATACTTGGAAAATAATTTTATCGAAAATATAGAAAACAGTTTTGAAAATAGAGAAAATATCTTTGGTGGAAGTGCTCTAGAAATCATCACCCCCATCCATGGTCGCAGTTACATCCTGGGTTACTGTAACGACCCGGGATTTTGGGCAATATCAATTTAATAATCTGTATTAATTATTAAATTGATTTGATAATTTTTCCTTATAATTTTAATTTCAATTGGTAAATTTAATCTTTTAAAGGTTAATAAATATTTAATCTGGCAATATTGATAAGAATTATTTTTCAAAGTTAATAAAATTTTATTCTATTTATAATATATATGTTTGATATATATTGTGAATAGAAAGAGCTTTTGTTTTAAATAAAAGATGAATTTTCAAATTATAATAAATATGTATGTATATGTTATAATTTGAAATTGTTTTGAAATTTAATTTAATCTATTTATAATTTATATATGTATGAATTATAATTTAAAGCTTTGTTTTAAATTCAATATTTTTCAAAAGCTAATAAAGATGTATTCAAATTTGTTTTCAAAATAAAAGATAATTGTTTGTTTTTAAATATGATGGTTTAAAAGGATTTAAACAAAGTTTTATTTTTGTTTCTTTAAAGAGTTTAATTTAAATGGTTATAAATATATATGTGAATGTTTTAGATTTTAAATACATGTATAAAGAGATATTTGTATTATAATTAGTATTAGAATATTTCTTTTAAAGGTAAACTTATATTTATTTATAAAGTAAATTTAATAAGTAAATTTATATTTACATTTAAATTAAGTAAAAATTTAATTTAAACATACTTAAGTACAAATGTAAACATGTTAAGGCCTCTCAAAAACATATGTAAGGTTATTAAGTAATGTACGTGACAAATGTAAGTTTTATAAGAAGTGGCATATTCATTTTTATTTTTAATAAATATTTTGAAGAAGAAAACTAGTTTCACAAACATTT
Source organism: Allium cepa (assembly GCA_030765085.1). Lineage (NCBI taxonomy): Eukaryota > Viridiplantae > Streptophyta > Magnoliopsida > Asparagales > Amaryllidaceae > Allium > Allium cepa. The sequence goes on from CM060934.1 coordinate 215,223,340, forward strand.
TTATTTCCTTAATCTTCTTTTCTTACTCAAACCTGAAATTAAAAATCAAGAACAAATCTAAAATGAAATCTGCAACTAAAATGAAGAATCAAGTTGAAAGTAAAAGCTGCAACCAAATCTGCAACTTCAAGCTGAAATTCAATTAAAAACTACAACTTCAAACCTGCATTTTCAATTGAAGATCAAATCCGCAATTATCAACTACAACCTTCAATCTGCAACTTCAACTCAATTGCAATTCAAATGGAGTTCATCAGCAAGTTTCAATCTTTTAGTAACACCAAATTGTAAGCATGCAGAGAGATTCATTTTCAACAGCATGCAAATCAAAAAAATACTTTCCAGATTAAAGATTTAAAGCTTGGACATTAAAAACTGCTCTGTTCTCTATTTTGTTCAGTGCAAATTAAGGTGAATAAACACACGTTTTCTAAAAATAGTTTAAACTTGTGATTTTAGTTAAATGCATATGATTGAATTTGTGTGACAATATTGGTTGAATATGTTCTGGATGTAAATGCATGCTTCATTATCTAAAGTGCCTGTATGTATGTATAAAAGTTTGCCTCTGTTACTTTACCGGTTATAGATAAACTTGTAAATTCAATATCTTCCCTTGTATTAAATTTTGGACTTTGATTTCTAAAGGATAAATGTGTATAACTGGGTGATGTTAATCATAAAAATGAACTCGGGAAATTTTATTATGTTTTTATCTTAAAATTTTATAAGATACAGTAAATACTCAAACATGGTTAAAACTCGTTCGAGTCAAATCCAATATTTGGTTATAAAATCTGATTTGTATAACAAATTGATGAATTTTGATGGAAATATCGTGATTTTTAGTTAGGGAATTTGTGAGTTATTTTGAATTTTTCGAGTTTGGGCGTATCGGCAGTTTCTGATGATCTAAGACGATTCGAGACTCGAGGTTAGTATTAGAGTTGGCTGGGTTGTCGACGAATGCAGGAAAAATGGTAAGGCATTTTTCCGATGGCTGTGGTGTTCACGCTGAGGCGAACTAGGGTTTGGTGGTCATTTGTGCACTGGGTGGTTCACAGAGCATTGGCGATGGCCATTTAGGGACCGGAGGTGATCGCGTTGGTGGGACTATGAGCTGGAGAGTTTGATGAAGCTTCGGTAATCATAGACGGCGATCATGTGAACTGTCGCGTCGGCAATGAGGAAGATTACTGGCCATGGTGGTTCCAATAGGATCGAGTTTTAGCTCGATTTTGTATCGTGCGTTTTTCGTTCGATCTGAAGTCGCGTTTGAGTTCGTATGGATGTAGATGGTCATCGAGCATTGTCGTGACGCTCGCCAGAGGTAGGCGGCGTTGGTGCAGGTGCACCGTGAACATTTGTGTGCACCATGCACGGCTTTGGTTCTGGGAAGAGAGGAGTTGGAGAAGACGAGGGTTCGAACTCGAGTATTTTGGGGCCGTTTGTTTTCTGGGTAGCACTGTAAAAATAAAGTTTGCAAATTAAAAACTGTAGTTTGAAATAAATTAAAGATCAAGCTTTAAAAAAAATTATAAACAAGTGTTATAAAGAAATAAACTTTCAAGTTAAAACTGGTTCTTGAAAAATAATAATGTTAATTGAAACTATTTTCAAATTTAAAAGGATTTATGATAATTGCTTTTGAAAGCAATTAACTTAATTAAATTTTGAATATTTAATTTTAAGAGAAGTGTTCAATTTAGAGTATTAAATCGATGTTTTAAGTAAATTTAAAGTAATGTTTTAAAAATTAAGTTTTCAAATTATATTGAAAATAAATAAGTTTATATTAGATAATTTAAAGTGTTTTAAATTTTAAACTTGATTTCTTAATGCCTTATTTTCAAATAAGGCTATTGATATAATTTTGTAATCCAAATAGAACAATTTGTTTTTAAGTTTTTAATTTATTAAAATTTGATTAAATTTCAAATAATTTGTTTATGAGGGTAATTAAGATCAAATTATTATTATATGAACTAAAGAATACTTAATATGATTTGTTAACAAGTAAAGTTTAATTAAGATTAATGATTTTCTTAATTAATTAAGGATTTTTAAATATAAGAAGCTAAATAATTAATTATTTAATTTTAAATAATTAGTTAATTGTATAATTTTAATTATCCATTTAATTATGAATTAATTGAGTGTAATTACTTAATGAAGTAATTAATGTTGAGTTTCTGAATGTAATTAAGAATAGTAATTACTTATGGAAATAATTAGTGTGAAATTACTCATGTAAGTAATTAAAGGGAAGTGATTAATGATTAATCATTTGATGTTATTAATCTAAGAAATTGATTAATATAATTGTTTTAAAGTTAATTAATTATGGAGTTATTAATTAATTAAAGTATTAAGAATTATTTAATGATGGAATAAATTACTTGTTAAGTAATTAATTATGAGAGTAATCAAGATTTATTAATGGAAGTAATTAGAAGATAATTACTTATGTAAGTAATTAAGGGTTAATTACTTAATTATTTGGTTAATTAATTAATATCATTAATTAATGAAATGTGATTAATTTAAGATTAATTACAAAGTGTAATTAATTAAAAGTGTAATTAATTAATAAGGTAATTAATTAAGGATTATTTATTAATGTAATTGATTAATAATTACATAATGAAGTAATTAAAGATTAATTAATTAGAATAATTAATCAAGATTAATATAATTAATTAAGAAGTTAGTTAATTAAGATAAGTAATTACAAATTGTTAATTACTGTTTATGATTAATGAGATGATAAATTATAAGTTAATTATTTAATTAATTAAAGGGGTTTATTAATTAATAAGAATTATTTAATTAATGAAATTAATCAAGGTTGATTAATAAAGTAAATTAATTAAAGTATGATTAATTAATTGTAATTAGGTGAGGATTAATGCAAATTAATTATAGTTAATTAATTAATGAAGGATCATTAATTATTGTAATTAATGATAGTAATTAAAGGTTAATTACTGAAAATGGTTAAGGATAATTACTTAAATGTAATTAAAGTATAATTAATCAAGGGAGATTAATTAAGGAAGATCATTAAGAGATGTTAATGAATTTGATTTATAATAAATCAATGAAGTAGGATTAAGATAATCCAAGTGATTTAAGGATAGTAATTAATTTAATGAGAGGTTAATTAAATTGATTAAGAGTTAATCAATTCTGCTATGGGTGATTGATTAATATTAAATGGTTGATATTGGATGATTGACATTGGATGTTGAATGATGTTGGATGATTTGGATGTGATATCTCTGATAGGTGATATGCTGCTTTGTGAGATGAATGTTTGATATAAATTATCTATTGTGATAATGTGATTCATCTATCTGTTTATATCATCCTGAATATAAGTTAAATGTTTAAAACCCTTAAGTACAACTTGGACATTAAAATGGTGTTTGGTTTCGGTGAGACCGGGATCGGGTTTCCATATTTGGATATCCGAAAACCACATCGATCCAAATTAAACGTTAGGTCATTAATCCAAGTGGAGAGCAAGTGAAGACTCGAGGTGTGAGAACTATACATCAGTATAACTCTGTGGGTGATTCTGTAATGAGTTTGACGGAGATAGTACTTATAGGTTCAAGATAGTGATTTAGAGTGCAAGGGCTATGGTCGTTAACTCTGAGGGTGATTCCAAAATGAGTGCAACGAGATAGTGGCTTCGGTTTCGTTCGAACCCGGAACATACTTGTATGGATTGAATGCTTTCAGCACATCGTCAGGCGGGCGATGAGCATTCTAAGAGATGTGTTCTATAAAGGTAATCGCAACCTCAAGCCTCATCAACTGCGAATGGCTAAAACAGGGGAGGTGCAGCAAGGCTTCGTGGGTAGCCCCCACTGGAGAGTGAGATTTACCCCTGTCTAGAGGTCCCTTTCTATTTCGGCTTAGTGTGTGGTTGGTTGCGCCAACTACTGGGTGGTCTTGTTCGGGACTATTCAGTAAGGGATGGTTCCGGCCTTGTGTTGCAGGGGAGCGGGCGTACTCCTCGGTACTGTGATCTAGGCCACGTACTGTGACGGGCGGTACCCCAGTAGCCCTACCATTGATGGAAACCCATTCTTCCAACGAGACCTTATGGTTTTGATTGTATTACCCACACAGTGGCTAGTATGCTGAAATTTAATAATGTAACAATTTCGGCTATTTCTTATTTATTTGAAAACCCTAGACACCATTATAATATCACTGGATTTCCTATCAAATGTTTTGGTTAGCGTAAGGTAAAAACTTTTCCATGTTTATGTGTGGGAAGTCTTACGTGATACCTTTTCTTTTCAAAGGTTTTTCTAAAATTAAGCAATTTTAAACCGTTTACTCACACCAGATCCCTGTCTGACCCGAGTGTTTATTTTCTGTTTTATTAAACTCTTAGGTACTCATATTATGTATGAGTAGACGAGAGATTCAGGTTAGCTTGACGAATTCTGGAGGAGTTTTGGAGCAGGAGGCTTCATCGTGTAGATATATTATGGTTCCGCTGTGTTTGTGTGATATCTGTATCTTGTATACTTGAGTTGTATAGTTAGACAGATGTTTATAACTGTCTAATATGTGTTGTATAGATTGTGTAACTCTGATGTAATATGATACTATGTAATATTTTATGTGATATATTATATTTCATTCGTTCCGCTGTGAGTTATCTGATGTTGTTTTTCTTTCTTCTTTCTTATCTTTTCTTCTTCTATCCCTTTCTTTCTTAAAAGCGATGTGCCTTCCTGATAGATGGAAGGTGGGTCGTTTCAGCTGGTATTAGAGCATTAGGTTGAGCGAATACCTAAGCTCTGGATTGGTGTCTTTCTTGAGAGAGCGTACTTGTAATTTTTATATATAACTATATATTTATATATCTATATCTACTAGATTTGTTGGGTTATCTGTTCGGATTTCCCAACGTAAGTTCTAAGTTGGATGGAGTAGTGGTGTGTGTGTAACACGACTACGACTAATGGAAGAGGTCCATATGTTGAGGTTGGAAGTGTATTTGTGGAGACTGTAGACCTAATACCGTCTCGAGTGAGATTTGTAGCATGGAGTAAGGGTTTCTCTGATCTCCGAAGGAAATCTTTTAAAGATTCGGAGTTCATCTTTGAAGTGTAAGTTTGGATTTCGCTCGGGTGAGCGGATTTTGTAAGTTCGGATCTATCGGAAATGCAGAAGCAAGTGATGGTATCTTGATAACCGCGGGATGAGATGCAGTACCCATGGATATTTCCGAAGGTGTTTTCTCTTGAAGCAGTTTTAGAAGTGATCGAAGAGCAGTCTTTACCTGCCGCATGGAAGACTAATCTGTGTAAAAGTTATCTAGATCTCTAGCAAGGAGGTTGGCTATTTTGGAATATGAGACTAAGGACTACAAGTTGCTTCGTTTTGGCATGGTCTCATTGTTATTCCTTTAGGAGTTTTGATTAGCTGTGGTAGCAGTTTCAGCTCAGAGGTGTTGTGGCCGACAAGAAGGACTTTTGGCTTAGCAGTGTCCTGGAGATAGAGTTTGCAAGCAGTAGTGTGTGTCTATTTCTCCGATGATTCAGGAATCTTTATGATTCTTCTTTCAGCAGTCCGGGCAGTTGGTGAAGGCTTTCTTGAAGGGTTAACCAGGTTTGGAAAAGCTTAAGGCTGTTCTAATTGGTAAAGAGAGGTTAGTTTTTTTTGAATCCAAACTAGGTAGGATCGCAAAAGTGACTTGCGATTAGTTTGGGAATTTATCTTTTGTTTGAGACTGAGAATTCTCATGTGGAAGTAGGAGCTACTGATGTAATCAGAAGTTTGTCTGGATCTAGCTTTTGAGTTGGATTCTGCTATAAGGCTGTGTGACCGAGGCAGATGGGTCACTAAGATTTTATGGATTTGATGAACAAAGTTTCTCGGATATATTGGATAAGTTTGTACTCGTGTTCATCGACAGTATTATCATCTATTTCAGAATCAGAGTTGTGCAGCAGAAGCAAGGTAGTAGCTGTGCGAGGAAGGAAGCAAGTTCAATTTGCTATTGCTTGGGAAGTAGAGCTTGTTTTCTGGATTTTGATGGATCTTGGAAGACTTTTCTGTTGGATAGGATCCAGAGATTGGTTTGCTTTGGTCTTGTTGTTTCTAGAAGCACCAGCTTAGGTTGAGCTGATCAAGAAGATGAGCAGCCCATGATTATCTGTTGAGTTATGCAGTTATAAGATAAGGAGTTTGGAATTCAAAGTTGGAGACTTCGTTGTTGTTAAGATTTCTCTAGTGTCACGACCCGACTTTCCACTCCCGGAAAATCGCATCATGAATAAAGAAAGAAAGGGATAGAAGAAGAAAAGAAAGAAGAGAAGAAGAAACAACACAAGAATCTCAACAGCGGAAACGAATAAATTATATTAATAACAAAGTAATACATAGTATACATCAAATATCAGAGTACACAGACATATACAACACATACTAGACAGTTATAAATACCTGTCTAGTTATTACAACTCAATACAAACAGAACACTCAGAGACCAAACACAGCGGAACTAAATAACTATACGCAGAAGCCTCCTGCTCCATATGCTCCTCCACAAATCGTCAAAGCCAATCCTGAATCCTAACCTGAATTCTCTTGACTACTCATAAAAATTTGAGTACCCAAGAGTTAAAGAAAAACAGAAATAACTCCGGGTCAGACATGGGTCTGGTGTGAGTAACAGGTTAAAGTTGCTTAACTTTTTAAAAACCTTTGAAAGAAAAGGTATCACGTAAGACTTCCCACACATAAACATGGAAAAGTTTTTACCTTACGCTAACCAAAACATTTGATAGGAAATCCGGTGATATTATAATAGTGTCTAGGGTTTTCAAATAAAATACAGAAATAGCTGAAATGCTTACATCTCACATTCCAACATAGTTGGGCACAACTAATACGTACGGCACTTATTGGATTTTGGATTCCATCAATGGCAGGGCTACTGGGGTACCGCCCGTCACAGTACGTGGCCTAGATCACCGTACCGAGGAGCCACCCTAACTCCCCTGCAACACAAAGCCGGACCCGTTCCTTACTGAACAGTTCCAAATAAGACAACCCCGACGGTTGTCATGATCAACCGTCCCACACAGCCGAAATATAAAGGGACCTCTAGACAGGGGTAAATCTTACTCTCAAGTGGGGGCTACCCACGAAGCTTTGCTGCACCTCCCCTGTTTTAGCCATTCCCGGTTGATGAGGCTTGAGGTTACGATTTACCTTTATAGGACATATCACTTAGAATGCTCATCGTCCACCTGACGATGTTCTGAAAGCATTCAATCCATACAAGTTCGTTCCGGGTTCGAACGAAACCGAAGGCATTATCTCGTTACACTCATTTTGGAATCACCCTCAGAGTTAACGACAATAACCCTTGCACTCTGATTCACCATCTCGAATCTATAAGATCTATTCCGTCAAACTCATTACGGAATCACCCACAGAGTTATACTGACGTATAGCCCTTACACCTCGAGTCTTCACTCGCTCCACTTAGATTCACGACCTAACGTTATTTGGAATCGATGTGGTTTTCGGATGTCCAAATATGGAAACCCGATCCCGGTCTCATCGAAAACCAAAGCGTGTCTTATTAAGGCCAAGTTGTTTTAAGTTTAAAACAATTCAATTCATTATCTAAGCATACACAGATAGATAATTCACAACACCACAGATAATCAACATTATCATTATCAACAGATAATCATATCATAATCAGATAATACATATTATCATCCAAAAGCAACCAATGCATCCATATCACATACTCTATTCATCTCATAACTGAGATTACAAACCATACTAACAACCAATACCAATCATCAAACATAAGCAAATGATCAAATGATCACACATTCTATAATTAATTTAAAAATGAATTAAATTAATTACTCAATCTCTAATTAATTTAAAATGAATTAAATTAATTACTTCATCATAAAGATTCTGCTTATCTTAACCATCAATTGATTTCAAATCAATTTATAAATCATCTTACTATTTATTTCAATTAATCATTATTGATTAATCATCTCTAATTACAATAAGTAATTAGCATTATAGGTTGATTACACAAGTTAATTATTAAACCCTACATAAATTAATCACCCTTGATTAATAACCATTCAGTAATTAACTACATTAATTACTCAACCCAATAATTAATTATTTTTAATTAATTATCTAAATTAATCCCCTTGATTAATTTCAAAGTAACTTAAATCCAAATTACTTCTAAAATAAATATCCTTAATTACATTCTGTAATTATTAATTAATTACTTCCTTAAGTAATTACAAATTCATAAATTACATAAAGGAATTGTCAACAATCCATAAATGTTTAAATCAATTAAGCTTAATTAATTAATCTAAACAAATCACATTAACCTTAATTAATTACATTAAGTAATTAATTCACTAATTAATATTAAGTAATTAAACCTAAACAATTGATTATTAATTAATTAATCTAATTAATTATTAAAATTTAATCACATTAATTAACTGTTAATGACTTCATTAACATTTCTTAATTACTTAATTAAGAGATTAACTTAAATTAATCACCATTAGCTATTAAGTAATTAATATTTAATTACCATTTAATTAATCTCTAATTATTAATTAACTAAGTGTTAATTAAAAACTTAATTACCATAAATCACTTGATTAAATAAATCTTAATCATAAATTAAAATTTAGTTAACCATCCTTAATTATAGATTAATTAAACTAATTAATTAATCTCAAATTAAATTAAATATCATTAATTATTTAATTAAACTTCCACATTATTAATTAATTAAATAATTAATATTTATCTTAATTACCTTAATAATTAATGAATCCAATCATTAATTTTTATTTATCTTAAGATAAAACATTCTTATTAAATCATGCATTTAAAAACAAAATGTTTTAAAATTTACATTAAATTCAATTTAACATTTCTTTTAACTTTAAACTCAAACTTATTTAAAATAAGATTTTAAACAATACAACTTAATCTTATATGTTTACAAGAAACATATACTTTGTTAATAAGTTTAAAAAGAATTTAAATTTCAATTCAAATCAAATTCAAATCAATTTTAAAACATCTTTAAATTTCAAAATTTGAAATATAACTTCCATTCTCATTTTAGTTTTAAATTCTTTAAACTCTTTCTACAATTTACACTTTCAATTCAATGTAAATCATTTAAAAGCAATTTAAATTCAAATCCTTATTTTAAAACTGAAGCTTAAAAATTTAAATCCAGATTTAAAAATTCAGTTTTGAATTCATTTGAATTCCTAAATTAAATACTTAACCTCTTACTTCAAATGCAAAACAATAATGCATTTTATACTTGAAGGTTTAAAATCAAATTTAAATTTAAAAACATAAATGTTTTCAAATTCTCAGACAAATCAAAATTTGAATTCATATTCAAATTCAAACCAAAACTCATTTTAAATTTCCATTTAAAAATTTAAACTTACCTTTTACATATAAAACAGAAACTGTTTTTCTGTTTATTAAAAAAAAGCTTAAACTTTGAAATCTCCAGTATTTAAATAATTTTAAAAGAACAGAATTTAAACTTATTTAAATTCATACTTGAATTCAGTTTAAAAACCCAAGCCACAATTTTAGTTGCACCTTAATTCAAATTTTAAAAATCTGGAAACAGTTTCCTGTTTCCCCTTTCTTTTTTTTTTATTTTTTATTTTTTTATTTTTAACCAATTTGAAATTCTGCATTTAAATTTATTACAAAATAGGAATTCAAACTATTTGAATTTAATTTCAAACTCAAGTTTAAATCCTAAGCTAAACTTTTAGTTTAAATTTAAACTTAACTTTTAGTTTCAAAACTGCAAAGACAGTTTCTGTTGCTAAACCCTGAACAATGTACTCGAGCATGCTTCAGATTTACTTCGGGTCAAAAATATTCTGCTTCGAGTCATATCCCATTTAACCCGAGACCTACCCGAGTCACAATTCCAATACCCCTGAAACCTGAAACAGCCTTCACCAATATCACCTAAAACCTGTCAACTCCAATTTCTCTCAACTCCGACCAACATCAACACCCAAACTCCGGCACTAGCTTCATCACTACACCAACCATCAATTCCCAAAATAGCTTTGAACTCGATTCAATGAGGAGTACACAATCGACCCAAAACTGTAACCCAAATAAACTAGGGTTCATCACAGTAATTTCCAAATTTCAATCTTAATTTTGAATTGCAAATCAATTCAATAGTTTTATTGTGATTGGTGATAGATAAACTATCACCAGAAACAAATTCATCCAATTCAAATACAAGAATCAACTGATCTTGTTCAAATAAAAAATACAGTAGAGTTTGAATTGCTTTCTGGTTAAAGCAATAAGAACTGTAATTTTACTTTAAAAAATTCTATTTTGTTTAATGATTTAATATACTAACTTAAAACATGAATTCCTATAATTTAAATTTCACTTGATATAAATCTTTACTCTGTTATATTATTATCAAGTAAAACAAAATTTGATTTTAACTTATATAATTTTGTTTAATGCTTACTATATTTGATATAAGCAAGTTTCATTCACAGATTAAACATAACAGCAAACAATCAAAAGGAAAGGATTTTTCTATCAACTAGAACCTATATTGTAGATAGCCAGAACATAACAGAATGTATCTTATATACACATATAAACAACAAATTCAAATGTTAAATCATTTCTAAATAAAAGCATGCAACAACTTTCACCTACTTAATTTTTTTTAAAGGATAAGTTACTCACCTTATTTGCCAAAATGCAGAGCATAATCAACTATGCAGAGCACCTTCCAATTGCAGAGTATCAGACTTGAAAATAAATGCATGCAGGCTTGTTTGTTCTAATGCTAAGAAATCAGAGCTCTTTAATCTGGATTTTTCTGTGATGCTATCAGGTTTTACATGCAGGCTTTAAATTAATGCATTGCAATCATATATGCACAGGCAGTAGAAATACATGTACAAAAATTTAACTTAACAAATAAGCAAACATGCATTACTACCTAACTTTATTTAAGTTAAGTGTTACTCACACCAGACCCATGTCTGACCCGGAGTTATTTCTGTTTTTCTTTAACTCTTGGGTACTCAAATTTTTATGAGTAGTCAAGAGAATTCAGGTTAGGATTCAGGATTGGCTTTGACGATTTGTGGAGGAGCATATGGAGCAGGAGGCTTCTGCGTATAGTTATTTAGTTCCGCTGTGTTTGGTCTCTGAGTGTTCTGTTTGTATTGAGTTGTAATAACTAGACAGGTATTTATAACTGTCTAGTATGTGTTGTATATGTCTGTGTACTCTGATATTTGATGTATACTATGTATTACTTTGTTATTAATATAATTTATTCGTTTCCGCTGTTGAGATTCTTGTGTTGTTTCTTCTTCTCTTCTTTCTTTTCTTCTTCTATCCCTTTCTTTCTTTATTCATGATGCGATTTTCCGGGAGTGGAAAGTCGGGTCGTGACATCTTGGTATCAGAGCTTTAGGTTGAGTGAATACCTAGGCTCTTTAGTGGTGTCTATCTTGAGAGAGCGTATTTGTATTTTTAATATATATATTTATTTGGTTCTACCTATTTGTTGGATTACCTGTTCGGGTTTATCCGATGTAAGTTATAAAGGTAGATGAGGTAGAAGTGTGTGTAACACGACTACCATTGGTTGGAGTTTGATGGATGATGTTGGAAGTGTATTTATCGAGACTGTAGATCTAATACCGTCTCGAGTGAGTTCTGTTGTGATGAAGACTTCATCGATCTCTGAAGGTAACCTGTTAAGGTTCGGAGTTCATATTTGAAGTGCAGAGTTGAGTTTTGATCTGTCGGTTGAGCAGAAGCAAGCAAGTGATGATATCTTGATATCTTAGGAAGTAGTAGCTGCGTGATGAGATGCAGTGACTATGGATAGTTCCGAAGATTTTTCTTTGGAACAAGTTAAGTAGTGGGTCTGCCAGGTGATGTGGCTGAGTTTGGCAGAGTATTCTGAGTTGGTAGGGAGTCTTCTGGCTGAGTAGTTTCTCTGAAGTGGAGTTCAGAAGCAGCAGAGTGGATCTTTTCTCTGGTAAGTTGGCTAAGTCAGCATAAGCTGTTCTGTTTGGTTGAGAGAGAGCAGTTTCTTTGGATTTAGGCTGAGTTGATCGCAAAAGTGACTTGCGATAGTATGTTCTCTTGTGTTTGTTGGAGATTGTCTGGATGTTTTCTGGAAGTCAGAGTTTGTCTACATCTGGAGATCGAGATTTCTTTTCAGGATTGGAGCTGGTGGTTCAGTTAGTAGATGGATGGTTCCTTGAGATAGAAGTTGGTGAAGCAACTCAGGTTTGGGAGGAACATCTGAGTTTTCTTGTGGATATGTGGAACCATATTTCTGTGCTGGGTTGTCTGGTCGGTGCTTGTGTTTTCCGTCGGCATTTTCTTCTGTTTCGGATCAGAGTTGTGCAGCGGAAGCAGTTTGGAGATGCTTCTGTTTGTTTTTCGGTTAAGGAGAAGTTTGTTCTTTCTTCTGTTATTGAGAAGCAGAGTTTGTGTTCTTGGTTTTTGAGTGATCTTGAGGAGATTATTGGATTGTTTTGATTTAGTCTGTTTCTTTTGGAATCAGCAAGAGTTAAGCTGATTAGGAGTGATGTTGGTAACCCAGGATCGTCTGAAGAATTTTATGGATAAGAGACAGAGGAATTTGGATTCTGGAATTGGAGATTTGATTTTGGTTAAGTTTTTTTCTCTGACCCAAGGAGCTGTAAGTTTGGGAAGCTCGCTCTGAAGTGTTTTGGTTTCTTCTGTGTTTTTGGGTTAGATCAGTGTTTGGTTTTCTAGTGTTGAATTGCCAGTTTGGATAACTGGAATTCAGTATGTTTCACATATCTCTGAGGGAGTATGTGTTTGATATTTCTGGTTGAGGGACCAGCAGTTTAGGATGGTTTGTTTGTTGTGTCAGACTCGTCTGTAGTCTGATATTCTGTATAGAATTGTTTTTAGGAGCTCTATAGCTTAGTAGTATTGATTGATTGGATTTTATAGAGCGAGTATCCCGATATATATATATACCGGGGAAACTCGTGAAGGTTTTATCCAAAATTCTTTTGGATAGTTAGATTTGTTTTAATTGTGTGAATTGATTGCTTTGGTTATTGGCATATGAATAACATATGCCGTGTTTTAAAATAAAATCTGTAAATAGATTATTAAATTGCCTTTGTTTTAAATTTCGGGGACGAAATTCTTTTAAGGGGGAAGGATTGTAACGACCCGGAATTTTGGACAATATAAATTTAATAATCTGGGTTTAAATTTATATTGAATTGATAAATTTTGTTAATAAATTTGATTTGATTTCAATAATCTTCTTTATTTAAATATTTAATTTGTGAAATTATTTTTAATGAGTAAATAAATCTGTTTTCTATTTAATAATGTATATGTATTTATATATATTTTAAATAGATAAGTTGTTTTTAGTTAAATTAGTATAGTATAATTTTAATATGTTTTGAAAATAGAAATGGTGATTTATTTTTAATTTGATCTTTTCAAAAATATTTAATTAAAATACTATATGATTTTAAATATGGAATGAATGTTTTAATTAGTTTAAATTTCATTCTTATTTCAAGTTGTATATTAAAATATGTTAATACAAACTCTTTTATAAATTTGTTTTAAAAGTTTCTTTTTCAAAATGATTTAATTGTGTATTGTTTTTCTTTGTTCTTTAGAATTATTTATATTCATAATTATGTATATAAGAATTAATTAACAAGGCTTAATGCTTATTAACTTTAATTAAACATCAATTTAATTCATAAAGACAAGTGTTTGTAAATATTAAAGCTTAAAAGACAAGTGTCTCTATGTTTACAAGTGTCAAATTTATTTTCTTTTTCTTTTAATTCATTTTCTGAAATTTCATTCACATAAATTGGTTTCTTCATTTCATATGCATTCTTTTCTCATTCTTTAATAAAAGAAAACCAATCTCATTCTCATCCATTTACAAAACTGCATTTCTCAAACCTGATAAAAAAATTTACACTATTTCCAAATTTAAATTTAAAACTAACTTAAATTTGAATTCATCATTTAAACCTTTTATATCCATATACTTACTTAAATTCAATTCAACTTAAACTTGAATTTAATCAATGCTTTAAGCATGTTGGGTTTCCAGATTTTTAAAGAAAAACTTCTCAGGTTAAAAACTGCACTCTAAATTTATACTTTTAAAATTTAAGTTTAAATCTTACTTTATTGTTTGAATTCTTCAATTTAAACTTTTGAATCCAAATACTTACTTGAATTTAAACCATACCTACACTCTGAATTAAATCATTTGCTTTAAACATTTTAAATTTCCAGATTTTAAAAACACAACTCAGGTTTGCCTCTGCACAACAAACCCGAGGACACTATTATAATATCACTGGATTTCCTATCAAATGTTTTGGTTAGCGTAAGGTAAAAACTTTTCCATGTTTATGTGTGGGAAGTCTTACGTGATACCTTTTGTTTTCAAAGGATTTTCTAAAAGTTAAGCAACTTTTAAACTATTTACTCACACCAGACCCCTGTTTGACCCGAGTGTTTATTTTCTGTTTTATTAAACTCTTGGGTACTCATATTATGTATGAGTAGTCAAGTGATTCAGGATTGCTTTGACGAGATATGGAGGAGCAAATGGAGCAGGAGGCTTCTGCGTTGTAGTTATCTATTTTTCCGCTGTGTTGGTATCTCTGAGTCGTCTCTCTGAGTTGTTTCTTGTACTGTTTAGAGTTGTATAACTAGACAGGTGTTTATAACTGTCTAGTATGTGTTGTATTGGCTGTAAAACTCTGATGTATATGATACTATGTAAAGTAATTATGTGATATATTATATTTGATTCGTTCCGCTGTGAGATTCTGATGTTGTTTGTGTTCTTCTTTCTCTTTCTTTTCTTCTTCTATCCCTTTCTTTCTTATTAGCGATGCAATTTCCTGGAGTCTGGAAATATCAAATAATGAAACCTGCTCTGTGGGTTATGGGCCCACCACGCTTCCGCTGCGCAACTCTGATCTATCCTGAGTTGATTCACCAAACACTATCACAAGAAATTAATCCAACCAAAACACAGAAGAGATCCAAAACAAAATTCCGACTCCGGAATCCAATTTCCTTCGTCTCTTATCTTATTAACTTATTTAAATGAAACAATGTTTATATATAAAAGTGTATTTTAAATTTACTTATACAATTCAAATTATCAAAATGAATTATTAGGATTTAAAACAAGATTTTATTTGTTAATTAATTTCAATTCAAAACTTATCCATTTACAATATATATATAAATATATATACATACATTATAAATAGGAAATCATTTTATTAGCTTTTAAAAGATAAAATTTATCAATTAAACATTTATTTAATTGAATTATTCAATCAAGTTAATTTGATAAAAAGATTGTAACGACCCGGAATTTTGGACAATATAAATTTAATAATCTGGGTTTAAATTTATATTGAATTGATAAATTTTGTTAATAAATTTGATTTGATTTCAATAATCTTCTTTATTTAAATATTTAATTTGTGAAATTATTTTTAATGAGTAAATAAATCTGTTTTCTATTTAATAATGTATATGTATTTATATATATTTTAAATAGATAAGTTGTTTTTAGTTAAATTAGTATAGTATAATTTTAATATGTTTTGAAAATAGAAATGGTGATTTATTTTTAATTTGATCTTTTCAAAAATATTTAATTAAAATACTATATGATTTTAAATATGGAATGAATGTTTTAATTAGTTTAAATTTCATTCTTATTTCAAGTTGTATATTAAAATATGTTAATACAAACTCTTTTATAAATTTGTTTTAAAAGTTTCTTTTTCAAAATGATTTAATTGTGTATTGTTTTTCTTTGTTCTTTAGAATTATTTATATTCATAATTATGTATATAAGAATTAATTAACAAGGCTTAATGCTTATTAACTTTAATTAAACATCAATTTAATTCATAAAGACAAGTGTTTGTAAATATTAAAGCTTAAAAGACAAGTGTCTCTATGTTTACAAGTGTCAAATTTATTTTCTTTTTCTTTTAATTCATTTTCTGAAATTTCATTCACATAAATTGGTTTCTTCATTTCATATGCATTCTTTTCTCATTCTTTAATAAAAGAAAACCAATCTCATTCTCATCCATTTACAAAACTGCATTTCTCAAACCTGATATCATAATGATGCAGATTTGTACTTTGAAAAGAGGAGTTGCATGCATATGATATCAGGTTTGAGAAATGCAGTTTTGTAAATGGATGAGAATGAGATTGGTTTTCTTTTATTAAAGAATGAGAAAAGAATGCATATGAAATGAAGAAACCAATTTATGTGAATGAAATTTCAGAAAATGAATTAAAAGAAAAAGAAAATAAATTTGACACTTGTAAACATAGAGACACTTGTCTTTTAAGCTTTAATATTTACAAACACTTGTCTTTATGAATTAAATTGATGTTTAATTAAAGTTAATAAGCATTAAGCCTTGTTAATTAATTCTTATATACATAATTATGAATATAAATAATTCTAAAGAACAAAGAAAAACAATACACAATTAAATCATTTTGAAAAAGAAACTTTTAAAACAAATTTATAAAAGAGTTTGTATTAACATATTTTAATATACAACTTGAAATAAGAATGAAATTTAAACTAATTAAAACATTCATTCCATATTTAAAATCATATAGTATTTTAATTAAATATTTTTGAAAAGATCAAATTAAAAATAAATCACCATTTCTATTTTCAAAACATATTAAAATTATACTATACTAATTTAACTAAAAACAACTTATCTATTTAAAATATATATAAATACATATACATTATTAAATAGAAAACAGATTTATTTACTCATTAAAAATAATTTCACAAATTAAATATTTAAATAAAGAAGATTATTGAAATCAAATCAAATTTATTAACAAAATTTATCAATTCAATATAAATTTAAACCCAGATTATTAAATTTATATTGTCCAAAATTCCGGGTCGTTACATCTAGTTAAGGAAGCAGTGCTTGGATAAGATTGAATTGCCAGTTTGGATAACTGGGATTCATTGTATTTCACGTCTCTCTGAGGGAGTACGTGTATGATTCATTGTTGGTTGAGGAATTTGCAGTTCTGTTGGATTTGGAAGTTGTGCTAGACTTGAGTATAGTCTGATGTTTTGTCCAGATTGATGGATCTAGAGATGAGAGGAGCTCTGGTTTATGGTGGTACAGTTAGTTCAGCTTTTGTAGAGCGTGTCTCCCTGTGATTTATCCATGGGAAAACTCTAGATAGTATTAGAAGGATCTATCCTAATTTGTGTCAGGATAATTAGTTAGATTGTTTGTTTAATTGAGTGCTATGGTTGTTAGTAACTAAATGTTAAGTATGCTTTGCTGATTGAAATTAAAAGCTTTGCTGGGTTATTAAATTACCTTTAAAATTTCGGGGAAGAAATTCTTTTAAGAGGGGAGGATTGTAACGACCCGGGATTTTGGGCAATATCATTCTAATAATCTGTATTAATTATTAAATTGATTTGATAATTTTTCCTTATAATTTTAATTTAAATTGGTAAATTTAATCTTTTAAAGGTTAATAAATATTTAATCTGGCAATATTGATAAGAATTATTTTTCACAGTTAATAAAATTTTATTCTATTTATAATATATATGTTTGATATATATTGTGAATAGAAAGAGCTTTTTTTTTAAATAAAAGATGAATATTCAAATTGTAATATATATGTATGTATATGTTATAATTTGATATAGTTTTGAAATTTAATTTAATCTATTTATAATTTATATATGTATGAATTATAATTTAAAGCTTTGTTTTAAATTCAATATTTTTCAAAAGCTAATAAAGATGTATTCAAATTTGTTTTCAAAATATAAGATAATTGTTTGTTTTTAAATATGATGGTTTAAAAGGATTTAAACAAAGTTTTATTTTTGTTTCTTTAAAGAGTTTGATTTAAATGGTTATAAATGTATATATGAATGTTTTAGATTTTAAATACATATATAAAGAGATATTTGTATTATAATTAGTATTAGAATATTTCTTTTAAAGGTAAACTTATATTTATTTATAAAGTAAATTTAATAAGTAAATTTATATATACATTTAAATTAAGTAAAAATTTAATTTAAAAATACTTAAGTACAAATGTAAACATGTTAAGGCCTCTCAAAAACATATGTAAGGTTATTAAGTAATGTATGTGACAAATGTAAGTTTTATAACAAGTGGCATATTCATTTTTATTTTTAATAAATATTTTGAAGAAGAAAACTAGTTTCACAAGCATTTTTATTTCCTTAGTCTTCTTTTCTTACTCAAACCTGAAATTAAAAATCAAGAACAAATCTAAAGTGAAATCTGCAACTAAAATGAAGAATCAAGTTGAAAGTAAAAGCTGCAACCAAATCCGCAACTTCAAGCTGAAATTCAATTAAAAACTACAACTTCAAACCTGCATTTTCAATTGAAGATCAAATCTGCAATTATTAACTACAGCCTTCATTCTGCAACTTCAACTCAATTGCAATTCAAATGGAGTTCATCGGCAAGTTTCAATCTTTTAGTAACACCAAATTGTAAGCATGCAGAGAGATTCATTTTCAACAGCATGCAAATCAAAAAATACTTTCTAGATTAAAGATTTAAAGCTTGGACATTAAAAACTGCTCTGTTCTCTGTTTTGTTCAGTGAACATTGAGGTAAGTAAACACACATTTTCAAAAAACAGTTTAAACTTGTGATTTTAGTTAAATGCATATGATTGAATTTGTGTGACAATATTGGTTGAATATGTTCTGGATGTAAATGCATGCTTGATTATCTGAAGTACCTGTATGTATGTATAAAAGTTTTCCTCTGTTACATTACAGGTTCTAGATAAACTTGTAAGTTCAATATCTTCCCTTGTATTAAATTTTGGACTTTGATTTCTAAACAAGAAATGTGTATAACTGGGTGATGTTAATCATAAAAATGAACTCGGGAAATTTTATTATGTTTTTATCTTAAAATTTTATAAGCAGTAATTCTACTATGCCTGAAATTCACTACGTCATTTTCTGCGAAACTAATATCAATCACATGATTTGTACTGGCCCCCTGTTTTCCATCCATTTTCCACCGTTAAAAATCAGATCCGTATAATTTAACTCCCATTTTTCGGTCACTGTAGCACCATTCTTTTATAAGATACAGTAAATATTCAAACATGGTTAAAATTCGTTCGAGTCAAATCCAATATCTGGTTATAAAATCTGGTTTATATAACAAATTGATGAATTTTGATGGAAATATCGTGATTTTTAGTTAGGGAATTTGTGAGTTATTTTGAATTTTTTGAGTTTGGGCGTATCGGCAACTGCTGATGATCTAGGACGATTCGTGTGACGGACGCGATTTTTCGTTGTCGAAAAACCGAATCGTTATGGTTTAAGAAGAAGAAAAGATAGAAGAAGGGAGAAAAAAAATAGAACAGAACAGAAAGCAACAACAGAATATCAGAATCTCACAATTCGCAGCGGCACAACATATACTAGATAAATTAATATCATTAAAACAAAGAACGATACATTTTATACATTACATCATTATCAGAGTTTACAACAAACATAGACAACAAAGTCAATACATCAATGGACAGTTATATAAACTTGTCCTCATACAGAATACACAGCGGAATAATACATAGTATAATATCATATACAAGTGGTACGTCTCGATATGCAGCACACCTCCTGAGCTCCATAGCACTCCCAAATCCAGAATAACCTGATAACCAAACTCTAGACTGCCCGTGTGGAAATTGGTGGGCACCCAGAGTTTAGGAAGGGAAACAATAAACTCCAGGTCATTCATGGGACTGGTGTGAGAACTTAAAACAGTTTATCTTTTAAAATAAAGAACAGGATAAAATTTTGAAATAGATTCGCAATGCTTTTTAGAAAATGAGACTACCATAAGGCCTCCCGCACACACACACAATGCAAACGCAGAATCGGAGGAGATTTATCCTTATGATAGTCAAAGATGCTTGATACGGATTAAAAAGAAACATTTTATATTATTACTAGTGCATAGTATAGAAAACAATTTCGAAAGTAGAATATAAATCTTAGCCAGCATAGGCATTTCACACTTATGCCTACTATAGCTACCATCCAAATAGTGGGGCGCCACCATAAGTGAATGATAGGTTCTACAACTAAAACGGTACAAGATCGTATTGTTTCTTTGGATTTCCAACAAATGGTCAGGCCAAGGAACTTCCCATTGCCACATAGGTACGCCTCTGGAAAGATGACCCGAGAACCAAACCGGATCTCTGCCACCACAAGGCCGGGTTACCCCTAACTGGGTAACTACTGACACGAATATGTCATCCATCGATCGTAACCGATCTATCCGAGGATACTCGATTTCCAACAACCACAAAGTAATAAATTTGCAGCATCAACATAGGTTAAGTATCTGGGCTCCATACCATAATACCACCTCTATCCAGAAGGAATGACATACACTAAAGGGGCGCTACCCCCTAATAACCTTGCCACATCCTTCCTGTTTTGACCATTTCCGGGTTTGAGGCTCGATGAAGTCTCGTCCACAAAGCCACGCTTTATACAAAAGATGTGCTTTGGGTCAACAAATGATCAAAGTAATGATCACCAAGATAAATGATCAAACAAATGGTCATATTACAAATGATCAAACAACGATCATCCCACAGCAACACTCAACATGCCACATTACCAATTTGGGAATATATCACTAGTAACCATCAACTACATAACCTCTGAGCTCGTACGTCTCAGAGAAGGGTGTTAAGCTAAGAGAATAAATTCTCCGCCACCAACAGAAATATATTTGATAGAAACCAGCTTTACATCTCAAATTGTAACGTCAGACATACAATCCATACAAGTCTGTTCCGGGATCGAACAGAACTGAAGGCACTTCCAAAGAAGCCCTTGCAATCCGGATATTCTCTAATCACGTCCGGACAACCCGTCACTAAGGGTGATAAAACCTCTATATCGGAGATCAGCCGATGCAGAGTAACTCGACGGTAATCCATCCGTTTTCACAAATATCCGGTCTTCAACACCGGTCTTCAAATGCAATCCATAACGACGTATCACATATTCGGAATGGGTTATACGACCCAAAGGTCCTTTCCCGGCTAACCCGAATAGTGCGCGCTTATTTTAAAAATAAATGTGGCATTCAAATTCAAGCAATTCATAACAAATACCTACTTAAAGGTAAATATTGATAGTCGGTTATTTAACTATCAATAGAGATGTGCAACATCATCAGATTCCAAATAATTTTCCAAATTATTTACTTTCCAAAATATCTTTACTAGATATATAAAATTTCCGCACTTTAACCATTTGAAAACAAATTTTCAAATCACTTTTCAATCCTTTATCACTTTTGAAAACAAATTTCAATCATCTTCCTTACTCGGAAATACTTTCATTTCAAAATGGTTCATTTAAACCAATTAAATAAATCCTTACCGATTTACTTTATATTTACGTTCCAAATCCGTAAATTTATTCCCCTCTTTAAAAATAAATCAACATTTATTTTTAACCAAATTCCCCTTTCTTTTATAAATTCCATAGTGAATTTATAATCCCAAAATATCTATGATATACGATTTTCAATCGATTTCAAATATTCACTTTCAATTTATCTTTACAAGGATAAATTCTAAAATGTTCATTTCACATTGGAAAAACATTTCCATACTTATTTAATAATAAGTAATTCACAAATCTATTTATTTTCAACATTTGAAAATATTCAATATACTTAAATCAAAACTAAGTATATATTTCATTCTTTAAGAAATCATTTTCTTAACACATAAATTTGAGTCAAAACGAATGTTGCGTAAAACATCGTTACGACGACCCAAAATCACTAGTATAGGGATTCAAAATGTAAAATAGATATATAAATCCCAATACTATACAAAATATTTCCTTTCGGAAATCATTTACTATAACAACAGTGTTATAGTCCACCATTTCCTTTTATTTCTCGAAAACGTCTATTTCAACAATGAATGTTGAAATCTATGGTTTCGATTCATAATACATTTTAAAACATCTTTTAAAACAATTAACTTCATTTTATAATATCGCTTTTCCAAAACATAACCATTTTATTTAATTATATATTCACTGTCCAAAATCGTGAATATAACTCACTAATCCAATTTCAATATTTACAACACGTTTTATTTCAAGGATTTATTCGCTATCCAAAATCGCGAATATATTACCTTTCATAAACTTCTATATTCAATTTATCAAATTCAATTGATTTCGAATTTATAAACAATGTTTATAAATTCCAATTTTATTTATAAGCTTCGATTTATAAATCTCATTATCAACAAATTCCATTTATATCTCATTTAAATGCCAAAATCCGATTTATAAGATAATTACTTATAAATCTTCTATTTTACAAAATTTATTCATTTTATAACTTCACAATTTATAAATCTATAAATTCCATTCACTTATGAAATCCATTTTTTATTTCATTTTTAACACTTATAAAAACTCGTTTTATAATTCCAGTATTTTTAATTTATAAATATCAACTTTATAAATCTTCTATATAAATCGTTTATAATAATTCAAAAATCCCAATTTAAACCAATTTATAAATTACTTAACTATTTATTTTAAAAATCAAACTTTGGTTATACTTCACAAGAATATAATTTTTATAACTTTAAAATTTTAACTTTTATTTATTTAAAAATGAATCAATTCAAATTTTTTAATAAAACATAAAATTTCAAAAAAATCGCTTTAAAATCCTTTTAAATCAAAGATCGTTACTTTTAAACTTTAAAAATGGATCCGATGATGCAACAGCACCAAATAGTCAATCACGACAACAAACATCATATATCGATATGATAATCAATCAAATATCACAATATCTGAAAATCAAATAAATATTAGTGAGGAACCCAGTTGGATCCCTCCAACCTGTTTCCCTACATCCACAAACATTAGCACAATACCAATTCCGTTCCAGTACAGAATTATCGCGGTATATAGGATTTATAAAATATTATCCGCTTAATAGGCGGCGCAATAGGGTCTCATCCGCTATATAATACGGGAAATCAACAACTCCAATATATACATATTCCAATATATATATTGCTATATATAGATATATATTCTACTATATCTAATATCACAACCAAACAGCAATCAATAACTGCAATCATCATTCAAACATACATTTAAGTAATTTTTAAATCTAACTATTTAAAATTTAAATCGAAACTGTTTCGATTGAGTGAGAAGTTCTCACCTTGATTTAAATTTTGTTCCAGCGTTTTATTTCGAATAAAATTAAACGGGCGTTTAGTTTTACCCGAAATTTTCACTAGCTCCAAACGACTCCAATCCAACTCCATAGCGTAGTTCTCGTCCATACGAACCCAACGTAAAAAGTTTTGTCCGAAACGGACCTCGTATGACAAGGATATAACAATTTAAAGTTTATACAATTTAAATTATAATATTATTTACAAATTTTTTTTTAAACCTCCTTTTAATCTGGACCGTCCGAACTTCTACACGAGATCAAGGCCGTGTGGCCGCTTCTTCTCCCCCAGGTCTTCATACGCAAGCACGAACAACCCATTTGGCCGCCTCCTAGGGTTAAATATCGCGGCCCACACGAACGTCTTCTCGTCGATCAACTACCATCACGCGATAGCTCATCTCCTACTCCACGCTTGGCCAGAGGGGCACAAGGCTCGGCCTTGACCTGACATTGATAACGCGTGCAAACGTAGCACGAACGCGAGTTGATAACGGCGACCACGATGAGTTTCAGACGACTTCCACCGTTGGATGCATAGCTCTTGACGAGCTCTACAAGTTTGCTTCAGAAAGTTTTACGAATTGAAGCATGGATTTGAAGAAATTTGAGGGGGAAGAGGAGAAGATTTCGGCCGTTGGTAATATTAGAAGCGGCGGCTCCAACCTGAAATCCTAGGGCTTTAGAAATTTTGCAAAAGTGAAATATAAGGGGCTTATATAGAAAATTCAGCGAACACTATTCATCCCGGAATTTCCGAACTCCAAACGAAGCGTGCCGGTTGGTGTTTCTAAGGTTTACCCCACGTTCCGGACACAATGGAACGTGTTTCGGAGGCTAATTCGATCATCTGTGAGAGATATGGCTATAAACGCTCGATTTAAAATTAAACCGATTAAACGATTTTCTATGCGTTTTCGCTTGCCCCGGACAAACGGTAAATCCGATTGACACGAAATTTGAAACCATACAATAATATAACATTACGGATCCGATGAAACTGGTTTCGAAGAAATCCGAGACTGTTTGAAAAATGACTATTTTAACTCGTCAAATTAATATTAAAACAATTTCGATGCGTTTCGAGCTGCCACGGTCAAACGACAATTCTGATTGCTACGAAAATTGAAATCCGATAATAACAAACTATTACGGATCCAATGGAACTAGTTTCGTTCAATTCTGAGACTGTTCGAAAATTGGCTATTTTTTAGTCGATAAAAATATTAAAATATTCAATTTTTACAGATTAACTCCAAATTCAATTTTAAAAGTTCTATAACATCACTCTAACTCCAACATGATTAAATGAAATTTTACAAATCATTTTCAATCATATTAAACTCGTTATTCAATTATTTCTGAAATTTCTACTATTAAATGATCGATTTAATTGTCCAATTAAATCCAATATTCGATAAATAAATTATTCGACTTATTAATTTCATTTGTTAATATTTAAATTGAATTAAATATACAAATTTAAATTATCAAAAATTCTGGGTCGTTACAATTCGAGACTCGAGGTTAGTATCAGAGTTGGCTGGGTTGTCGACGAATGCAGGAAAAATGGTAAGGCATTTTTTCGATGAATGTGGTGTTCGCGCTGAGGCGAATTAGGATTTGGTGGTCATTTGTGCACTGGGTGGTTCATAGAGCATTGGTGGTGGCCATTTGAAGACCGGAGGTGATCGCGTTGGTGGGAGTATGAGCTGGAGAGTTTGATGAAGCTTCGGAAATCATGGACGGCGATCTCGTGGACTGTGGCGTCGGTAATGAGGAAGATTACTGGCCATGGTGGTTCCAGTAGGATCGAGTTTTAGCTCGATTTTGTTTCGTGGGTTTTTCGTTCGATCTGAATTCGCGTTTGAGTTCGTATGGGTGCAGATGGTCATCGAGCATTGTCGTGAAGCTCGCCAGAGGTGGGCGGCGTTGGTGCAGGTGCACCGTGAACATTTGTGTGCACCATGCACGGCTTTGGTTCTGGGAAGAGTAGAGTTGGAGAAGACGAGGGTTCGAACTCGAGTATTTTGGGGCCATTTGTTTTCTGGGTAGCACTGTAAAAACAAAGTTTGCAAATTAAAAACTGTAGTTTGAAATAAATTGAAGATCAAGCTTTAAAAATAATTATAAACAAGTGTTATAAAGAAATAAACTTTCAAGTTAAAACTGGTTCTTGAAAAAAAAATGTTAATTAAATCTTTTTTCAAATTTAAAAGGATTTAAGATAATTGCTTTTGAAAGTAATTAACTTAATTAAATTTTGAATATTTAATTTTAAGAGAAGTGTTCAATTTAAAGTATTAAATCAAAGTTTTAAGTAAATTTAAAGTAATGTTTTAAAAATTAAGTTTTCAAATTATATTGAAAATAAATAAGTTTATATTAGATATTTTAAAGTGTTTTAAATTTTAAACTTGATTTCTTAATGCCTTATTTTCAAATAAGGTTATCGATATAATTTTGTAATCCAAATAGAACAATTTGTTTTTAAGTTTTTAATTTATTAAAATTTGATTAAATTTCAAATAATTTGTTTATGAGGATAATTAAGATCAAACTATTATTTATATGAACTAAAGAATACTTAATATGATTTGTTAATAAGTAAAGTTTAATTAAGATTAATGATTTTCTTAATTAATTATGGATTTTTAAACATAAGAAGCTAATTAATTAATTATTCAGTTTTAAATAATTAGTTAATTGTATAATTTTAATTATCCACTTAATTATGAATTAATTGAGTGTAATTACTTAATGAAGTAATTGATGGCGAGTTTCTGAATGTAATTAAGAATAGTAATTACTTATGGAAATAATTAGTGTGAAATTACTCATGTGAGTAATTAAAGGGAAGTGATTAATGTTTAATCACTTGATGTTATTAATCTAAGAAATTGATTAATATAATTGTTTTAAAGTTAATTAATTATGGAGTTATTATTTAATTAAAGTATTAAGGATTATTTAATGATGGAATAAATTACTTATTAAGTAATTAATTATGAGAGTAATCAAGATTTATTAATGGAAGTAATTAGAAGATAATTACTTATGTAAGTAATTAAGTGTTAATTACTTAATTAATTTGGTTAATTAATTAATGTGATTAATTAATTAATGAAATGTGATTAATTTAAGATTAACTACTAAGTGTAATTAATTAAAAGTGTAATTAATTAATAAGGTAATTAATTAAGGATTATTTATTAATGTAATTGATTAATAATTACTTAATGAAGTAATTAAAGATTAATTAATTAAAATAATTAATCAAGATTAATATAATTAATCAAGAAGTTAATTTATTAAGATAAGTAATTACAAATTGTTAATTACTGTTTATGATTAATGAGATGATTAATTATAAGTTAATTATTTAATTAATTAAAGGGGTTAATTAATTAATAAGAATTATTTAATTAATGAAATTAATCAAGGTTGATTAATAAAGGTAATTAATTATAGTATGATTAATTAATTGTAATTAGTTAAGGATTAATGCAAATTAATTATAGTTAATTAATTAATGAAGGATCATTAATTATTGTAATTAGCGATAGTAATTAAAGGTTAATTACTGAATATGGTTAGGGATAATTACTTAAATGTAATTAAAGTATAATTAATCAAGGGAGATTAATTAAGGAAGATCATTAAGAGATGGTTAATGAATTTGATTTATAATAAATCAATGAAGTAGGATTAAGATAATCCAAGTGATTTAAGGATAGTAATTAATTTAATTAGAGGTTAATTAAATTGATAAAGAGTTAATCAATTCTGCTATGGGTGATCGATTAATATTGAATGGTTGACATTGGATGTTGAATGATGTTGGATGATTTGGATGTGATATCTTTGATAGGTGATATGCTGCTTTGTGAGATGAATGTTTGATATAAATTATCTATTGTGATAATGTGATTCATCTATCTGTTTATATCATCCTGAATATATGTTAAATGTTTAAACCCTTAAGTACAACTTGGACATTAAAATGGCGTTTGGTTTCGGTGAGACCGGGATCGGGTTTCCATATTTGGATATCTGAAAACCACATCGATCCAAATTAAACGTTAGGTCGTTCATCCAAATGGAGAGCAAGTGAAGACTCGAGGTGTGAGAACTATACGTCGGTATAACTTTATGGGTGATTCCGTAACGAGTTTGACGGAGATAGTACTTATAGGTTTGAGATAGTGATTTAGAGTGCAAGGGCTATAGTCGTTGACTCTGAGGGTGATTCCAAAGTGAGTGCAACGAGATAGTGTCTCCGGTTCCGTTCAAACCCGAAACGGACTTGTATGGATTAAATGCTTTCAGCACATCATCAGGCGGGCGATGAGCATTCTAAGAGATGTGTTCTATAAAGGTAATCGCAACCTCAAGCCTCATCAACCGAGAATGGCTAAAACAGGGGAGGTGCAGCAAGGCTTCGTGGGTAGCCCCCACTGGAGAGTGAGATTTACTCCTGTCTAGAGGTCCCTTTCTATTTCGGCTTAGTGTGTGGTTGGTCGCGCCAACTACGAGGTGGTCTTGTTCGGGACTATTTAGTAAGGGATGGTTCCGGCCTTGTGTTGCAGGGGAGCGGGCGTACTCCTCGGTACTGTGATCTAGGCCATGTACTGTGACGGGCGGTACCCCAGTGGCCCTGCCGTTGATGGAAACCCATTCTTCCTACGAGACCCCACGGTTTTGATTGTATTACCCACACTGTGGCTAGTATGCTGGAATTTAATAATGTAACAATTTCGGCCATTTCTTATTTATTTGAAAACCCTAGACACTGTTATAATATCACTGGATTTCCTATCAAATGTTTTGGTTAGCGTAAGGTAAAAACTTTTCCATGTTTATGTGTGGGAAGTCTTACGTGATACCTTTTCTTTTTAAAGGTTTTTCTAAAGTTAAGCAATTTTAAACCATTTACTCACACCAGACCCCTGTCTGACCCGAGTGTTTATTTTCTGTTTTATTAAACTCTTGGGTACTCATATTATGTATGAGTAGACGAGAGATTCAGGTTAGCTTGACGAATTCTGGAGGAGTTTTGGAGCAGAAGGCTTCATCGTGTAGATATATTATGGTTCCGCTGTGTTTGTGTGATACATGTATCTTGTATACTTGAGTTGTATAGTTAGACAGATGTTTATAACTGTCTAATATGTGTTGTATAGATTGTGTGATGTAATATGATACTATGTAATATTTTATGTGATATACTATATTTCATTCGTTCCGCTGTGAGTTATCTGATGTTGTTTTTCTTTCTTAGTTCTTATCTTTTCTTCTTCTATCCCTTTCTTTCTTAAAAGCAATGTGCCTTCCTAATAGATGGAAGGTGGGTCGTTTCAGTTACGTTGCCATCGCAGCAAAAGTCCATGTAACTGTAGGCACTCCGCGCCCCTCGATTACGCCATGGAACCCACAACAGATCGCAGTTACATTCCAGGGTTACGTTGTCCTCACAGAAAAAGTCCATGCAAATGTAGGCATCAGCGCCCTCGATTTTCGCTGCCAAAAATGAAACTTCTCCACTCCCACAAAAGTCACAGTCTACCGATGTAAAATCGAACATAGTATGTTGGCTCTCAACGGCACACATGACTTTCGCTATGTTACCATAGTGTCGCAGTCTACCGATATAAAATCAAACGTAGACCGTTGGTTCTCAGCGGCACACATGACTTTTGCTATGGTTTGCAGTAGATCGTAGTGACATTGAGTTACACTATCGTAACATCATAACCCAAATGCCTCTGTAGGCATCAGCGCCCTCGACTTTCGCTACACACTACTCATAATCCTTAGGAACTAGTTTTGTCCGGGCTCCTCACAATATCAACTTTAGAACCTCCCCTCTAGAGGCTCAAGGCAGTACCACCCTATGGCACTCCTGAGAAGTTCATTCAAGGGGGCGCCTTTTTCCCCAGAGCCACTTCAGAACACTTTATACTATACACATATAGTATTTTCCAAATCATACACCTAGTATGAATTACATATAAGTGCCTTTACACAAAATCGATTCCCAAAATCAATAATTCTCAAAGTAGGCTTTTCCAAATTCCAATATTGATTTTACCCAAAATCAAAAGCCTTTCCATATCCAAAGGTTCCCAAAACCTTTTCTCAAAATCATTTCCATAAAATCCTTTATATATATATACATATATATAATAATCTTGGAAAATATTTGAATCAATTTATACTTGTATAAATTTACTTTTATACTTCAAATCTTTTCAAAAAATCTTTTTCTTCCGGCAATAGATTCAACAAGGGGAGTTTTATCTTATATAACAAAGATATATAATTTTGTTTATTCCAAATCAAATATTCAAATTTGATTACTCTTTTGTAAAGTTATTTACCATATTACTTAATTCCATGATGTAAATTTAAATCATAGAAATATTTAAATTTCACTTTATTTCCATAAAGTAAATTTCTGCCATAGAAATATCAAAATTTTATTTTATTTTAGTTCATTCTATATTCACAAAATATATTTTCCATTTCAAGAACCATCTTACGATTCTCATCCACAAACTTTCAATATTAATTTCATTCCAACCCGTACGATGTACACATATCACCTTTACGTTATATCAATCTGATCTCTCACTCGATCACAAAATTTCACTTCCGAACTAGTATCGTCCACCCGACTTCCTAGTGCGGAATCAGATCTGATTTCTTGATCAGAAACCGTTATTCTCCTTGCATAGGTCACAACTATGATAGAGAATATCCAGAACCAATCAAAAATCTATATCCAGGTTCCAAGTTGAAAATCAAGTGAAAAATCCCAACTCGGATCGATAATACTATCTCGAAATTCTGTGCTCGAATCTGGATCAAATCACTATGCGAATAGAATAATATATGTACATCCTACGTATTTATTTTCATTGAATATTAGCTAAATCAATTTCTCCTTTGCTATTCACATTCATTTTAATCTCTATCCACTTATTCACCTTTGCTTCAATCCTCTCTTGGATTACCATTTTAATTCTTATCTCAATTGGGTATTTAATCATAAACAGTTTGTACTCTGTCCAGCTTATATTTAGAAAATAGCTTGAAAATTAAAAATAGAAAAGTAGACAAAAATAATTATTAGTTTGTAAAATAGTTGTTAATAGTTAAGTATTTATAAAATAGTTATAAAATAGTTAAATAATTGTAAAATAGTTAAATAATCCCAAAAGTAGTTGTTAAATAAATATAAGGTAGTTTTGGAATTTAAAAAGAAACGTTGTATAGTAAATAGGTAGGAAAATAGATTTTAAACAGTTTATATCAAAATGATTTATTTAAAAATAGTCCAGAGTCAAACTGTTTAATTCACCATCAACTCAATTTAAATTTCTACTTCCATTTAAATTGACCCAATTCTAATTTGAATAACTTCAATTTCCCTTGAACTGGATTTATCCCTAATTCAAGTTGAATTAACCTTAATTTCTTTCCAAATTCAAATCAAATATCATTTGATTTTGAACATATTCACTTTAATTACAGTTTTGAATTATTCAAATTAATTTAGACTAATTTTAAATTGAATCCACTTCAACTTCAAATCATTTCAAGTTCTATATGAATTAATCCCAATTCCCATTTGACTTTGAACTCATTCATTCTTAAATTTTATTTCAAATTAATCTAATTCAAATTTTCCATCTGAATTCTATACTTACCCATCTTCAATTCTAATTAGTTCAAACTAAATTCAATTTGAACTAATGAAATCTGAATCTCAACTTTAAACCATCTCGAGTTATATAAATCCGAGTTAAATCTTCAAATGTTGATTTAACCCCTTAAATCACATTAACCTTTAAATTTAAATCAATAATCCAAATCGTTAAATAATTTAATTCTGAGTCTAATTTTTGAAATTCCATTTTAAATTACCTTTACTTAACTTATTTCAATGTTCAAATAAGAGTTCAAAACAATTTTATCTTAAAAATTCAATTTATTACCAAAATTTTATCTTCCAGTTTTGAAACCAATTCCTAAACAATTTTAATTTATAAATTCAATTATTTAACAGTTCGAAGTAATTCCATATCCTTAATTTCAAAGTAAAGTTTAATTTCCCTTTTATCTCAATACTAGATATATTACCACCCTTCATTTCTTATTTATTTAAACAAATCCAATTCACAATTTAATAACAATAGGATGATATCATCCAATTTATTTTTAAACATCCATCAATTTCAATTTCTAGATTTCAAACCCATTTTGAGATCACCCAAACTCCCAATTCATATTAACCATTTAACTTCCCAAGTTGAATCCCAATTTCATCTTGAAATTTCCAATTCAGATTGCTTGTTAACTTATTTAACTTTCCCAAAGTTAATTTCAATTTCCTTAATCTGGCCAACCTTACCCAAATTAAATTCCTATTTCAAATTTTAAATTTTACATTAATAGTCGTATAAGTTTAAAAACTCATCGCTTTGGTTATCACATCTCATTCCAAATTTAACACTCAACATTTAGAGTTTATTTCAATCCACCTTTGGTTTTTAATTTAAAAAAATTCCCTTATATTTTCAAATAATACTTGTTTGAAATATGACCTTTTTATTTAAATATATTATTAATTATTTCTTTATCACTTTGAAACAATTTTCAAATTCTGGACCAGATTTAGGACTTCACAACTTAGATCATCTTCAGTTCAAATTTATAAGTCATATTTACCTAAATGTTTTATTTCCCTAAAACTTTTTATTTTGCTTACTCATTAATAACCAAGATTATCATATCTGAAAACTAATTCATTATTACCTTATTCTGAAAATTCTTCTCCAAATTCAAGATTTAATTTCAGTTCGAATCCATTTCAAACTTACTTTTATTTAACACCAATTTGGTTGTATTTATATTACCACTTTATTTAATTCCAATAATTTAATAACCCATTTACCTTAACCATTATTAGTAAGAAATATTGCTTTATATATATGGTATAAGCTTTTATAAAAATCATCCAGTTTTAAAATCAGTTTTTAAAACCTTTATATAAGAAAATAACAAGTACGCTCTTATACACACACACACACACACACACACTCAACTCATCCAAGGGTAACACTAACCCTATCCCTGATGAGCAAACCCACCCGAGCCAAGGTCTCACTTAACCTTCAGCTCTGATACCAATTGTAACCACCCAGAATTTCCGATCCCAAAAATTCTAGATAGTTAGAAAAATAAGAAAGAGATAGAAGACGAAGATACAGAAACACAACACTGATTCTCACAAAACGCAGCGGATCAAATATAATATCAAATAATAACAGCTTACAAAAGAATACTGCATCTGTCAAATATATGAATGATACATCAGAGTTACTCTCATACACAACACTGGGCATATACAAATCAAATATATCTCAGATAAACAGAAATAATAGTCACAGCGGAATCACTCCATACGTTCCTGCCATCCAGCTCGCTTCTTGAGCTCTAGAACGTCCTTACCTGAAAACCTATAATACCCGGTCTGACCCGAGCATTACATCAAAGTAACACCCGGGTCAGGCTGGAAACCAGCGTGAGTAAACCCAACTAATCAAGAAATACTAATGCAAAAATCTTACTTAAAAGCCAACAGTTCATATCACATAGCATCACAAATCACATATCCGAGATATCAACCAATCTAAGGCATGCAATAATTATTCAATCTTTCATAAGAAAGATAATTTAATCATACCAATTCTAATTAATTTCAACAAATTAAATTAATTACTTCAATCACCCTTAATCCTGCTTATTTAACATTAATTAATATCAAACAAATAAATTAATCATCCTTTAATCATCCATTTATTTAATCATCCTTGATTAATTATCCTCAATTAAATAAAGTATTTATCCTTTAATTAATTACACAATAAGAAATTTCCTTTAATTTAACTACATCCAGTAATTATTTATTCATTACTTCACTAAGTAATTACACCTCATTAATTACATTAAGTAATTATATTTAATCCAACTTCAAATGATTATCTTTAATTAATTAACCTAATTAATTAATTAAAATTAAACATATTAAGTTAATTAATTACACTGGGTAATTAATTTCCTTTAATTACTTCATAGAGTAATTATTTTTAATAATTTTCTTGACATTAAGTAATTGCCCACTTAATTACTTATTACTTAATTATTTCCTAATTGATTAACCTTGATTGGTCAAATATTAGTTAAGTAATTAATTACACTCGATTAATTACACAAATTAATTTATCTTAATTTAATTACCTAAGTTAAACATTTAAGTTAATTAAGTAATTAAACTTCGATTACTTTTGTTAACAAAAATGATTAAAATTAAGATAAATCATTTATTACATAAGCTCTTAACTTCCATTTAAAAGCTAAGTTAACACTCTTTCGTTGCTTTAAAATTCG
This sequence comes from Allium cepa, assembly GCA_030765085.1. Classification (NCBI taxonomy): domain Eukaryota; kingdom Viridiplantae; phylum Streptophyta; class Magnoliopsida; order Asparagales; family Amaryllidaceae; genus Allium; species Allium cepa. The sequence goes on from CM060934.1 coordinate 215,257,302, forward strand.
AAAGCACCTGGGTTAAGGCTCTAGCTAAAACTTTTGTAATTAGTAACAGATTAAAGAAACTCCAGCCAAACCAATTATTCTCAAAATAAAACGCACGAGACCGGCTTCGACATAAACCAAAATTTCCCCGATGACAACAAGAGCCAGACATTAAAACCTCTCGAGTCTCGAATCCCTATCTTCTTCCACTTCTCACTGCAACAACCAAGGAAAACCAGTGATACGCCGATGCGCGGTGCATGTGCACTAGGCATCAGAGCAAGCCGACCAACGTCAATGCCAATCCGAGTCGCCTCCGACCTTCCCGACCCTCCAAGTTGCTCAGAGCCCCTATCGATCAGGAAAATCAAAATCGAGATCACAGAGTGCATCAAGAACACGGTCCAGTCACCAAACTCCTCGCCGTACCTAGCTTCGATCATAAGAAGTCTTGACATCCTGTCCAGAAACTTGCCATCGTCCCACGCTACTGTTCCACCCACCCTCAGCCAGACCGATACACCCTAGACGTCGCGATGAACCCAAAAACTACAATGACCACTAAGACCCTTAACCCTAGTTTGCCGAACCCTCGTCGCCATGGTGATCGTTAAATTCCCAAACCATTTTTCCTACAACCATCTACCCACTAGCCACCCCGGACATGAACCCCGACCAACCTAAGGTTCATCGCTCGCCAGAAATAACCCAAAAACCAAATTCTGTCCATCATCGAACTGCACCATCGTACTCAATTAAAAATACTAATTTTTTTTTAAAAATCCTAATTTGTTAAGGGAAATCAGATTATAAACTTGAATTTACATATCGATGAACTTGATTTCTGCATGTTCTTCAATTTTTTCACTCTTCTTGCAATTTCCAAATAAATTTTCAAACTTTTTTCTTATAAATAAAATTTTAAAAACTAAATTACGTATAAACAAACAATATTTGTTTGAATACTTTAGCCTAACAGAGATCACAAGAAGAAAATTTTATATATTCTTCTTATTGAGCCTGTTAGAAAATAACAGAGATGAACTGATGCAGCTTTGACTAGGCTCGAACAGTTTAGATACCAAACTGTCGCAACCTATCCAGGATCTTCCTCGCGAAGTGATGATTTCGTGTCAAATAAATCGATAGAACGATAAATGCTCAATTTCGTTGATCATGATGATGTCGAAATCTGGCTATTTCCAACTCGTTGATCTCGCAAGATACCGAGTTGAAAGATCTACAATTCGATCGTTGATCACTCGTAAGTGATACCGAGAATTGGCTTCAACTTCGTTGATTCGCGCACGAATAACCCGAAGATGGAAAGAAGAAGGAGATCGCACTAAACTTCCAACAATGGTGGCCAAAGCTCACACACAATTTTATTCAAAAATCAATCCCCTTTGCAAATGACAACACCCCTCTATTTATAGGAAGTTACAACACACACATGCGACTCAACACATGCGACTTACGACCTAACACATACGACTTAACGTCATACGAATTACAACATTACACGACTTAACAACATATGACATAAGAAATCAGTATACGACTCACGATTCAACACATACGACTTAACATCATACGAGTTACAACATTACACGACTTAACAACATATGAGTTACACATCATACGACATACGACTTAACAGTGCGACATAAGAAGTCGGCATAAGAACTTGCGACTTAAGAAGATAGCACAACTTTAGGAATGACTTAAAGCGACATAACAAGATAACACAGCTTTAGGAACAACTAAAGCAACATAACAGGAACGACTTAAGAAATGCGGCATAAGTGAGCGACCTATAGAGATGCAGCATAAGTGAGCGACATACAGAGATGCGGCATAAGTAAGCGACTTATAGAGATGCGGCATAAGTGAGCGACTTATAAAGATGCGGGCTTGATTTCTTAACTCGCTATGAACGACTTATAAGACAGGCGACTCAAGGCAGGCGACATAAGAAGGCAGGCGACTCAAGGCCGGCGACTCAAGGCATAACTCGATGGCGACATAAGATGGTTGCGCTGCATCATCCTCCCCTGGTTGAAAAGAATTCGACCCCGAATTTACACTTTCCTCTTCTTTAACATGCTTATTCTCATGATATGGAATCAAGTGTTTGACGTTGAAAACGTCAGCAGTATGGATATGATCCGGCAATCTTAACTGATAAGCATTCCCATTAATCTTCTTTACGATTTCTAAAGGACCAATCTTTCTAGCAGCTAGTTTGTTGTAAGTACCAATAGGAAATCTGTCCTTAGTCAATACTGCATATAAAAAATTTCCTTCTTTGAAATCAACATTTTGTCATTTAATATCTGTGAATTACTTATATTTCTCATTCGCCTTAAGCAATCATTCCTGCACAACCTTGTGGCACTCTTGCAATTCATTCACAAAATCACTAGCTCGTTTGATCACTCCTTTCTGCTGTGGTACTACAGATAAATCTAATGGTCCCTTAGGGATTGTTGAGTAAATGACCTGGAATGGACTGAACCCAGTGCTACGATTAACTACATAGTTGTGTGCAAACTCATCTTGACACAGCTTGGAATCCCAACTCTTCAAATTGTCATTCATGAGGCATCTCAATAGATTACTTAAGGATCTATTCACAACTTCTGTCTGTCCATCAGTCTGTGGATGATAAGCACTACTAAATTTCAACTTTGTCCCGACCATTCTCCATAGACTCATCCAAAAATGACTCAGAAAACGAGTGTCTCTATCCGATCCAATAGATTCAGGCAACCCATGAAGACGATAGATCTCTCTGAAGTATAACTGTGAGACGTTAACTGCATCTGCAGTCTTCTTGCATGCGATAAAATGTACCACTTTTGAAAACCGATCAACCACCACATAGATAGAATCATTGCCACGTTGCGTTCTCGGCAATCCCAATACAAAGTCCATACTAACATCTACCCATGGTTTAGTAGGTATAGGCAACGACATATATAAACCTGCATTTGTTGCGGTCCCCTTTGAAACTTGACAAATATGACACCTCTTAACGAACTTTTCAACCTCCTTCCTCATTGACGGCCAAAAATATGACTTTGAGAACAACTGCATAGTACGGTCGCGGCCCACGTGTCCTTCTTCATGTAATTCTTTGATGATTTTCATTCGCAGACTACAATCTGGAACACACAACTGATTTCCTTAGAATAGAATCCCATCAACCAACATATATCTATCCATGTTTCCCTGCTTGACTTTGTCTAGGATCTTGGAAAAATAAGAATTTGAAGCAAGCAAATCTGGAAGTAAGTCAAATACCATCACCTCTACTCGCATGGTTGTTAGAAAATTCTCCCTCCAACTCAATGCATCGACGACGCGATTAGTTATTCAAGACTTGTGCTTTACGACGAATGTAAATTGTTGCAAATAAACTGTCCATGATGCATGCCTAGCTGCAATTTTATTCTTCCCTTGTAGATGTTTCAATGCTTCATGGTCCGTATACAAAACAAATTCTTTCTGGAATAAGTAATGTTTCCAATGCTTCACAGCCTGCACAATAGCACAAAATTCCACATCATAAGTATTGTATCTCATCTTTGCCCTAGAAAATTTTTCACTGAAATAGGCAATTGGACGACCCTTCTGACTCAACACTCCTCCAATTCCAACTTTGGATGCATCTGTATGTAATTCAAATAGTAACTGAAAATCTGGCAACACTAGAATCGGTGTTGAGGTTAAAATTTCCTTGATCCGTTCAAAAGCAGATCCTGCCTCTTTCGTCCATGAAAACAACTTTCCTTTCATACAATCAGTAACAGGAGCATTACACTACTAAAGTGCGGTATAAATCTTTGATAAAATGAAGCTAACCTATGGAAAGTTCTGATTTCTGTTATAGTTTTGTGCTGTGGCCAATTTCTGATTGCGGCTACTTTACTCTGGTCCACTTGTATCCCTTCCTTGGACACGACATAACCCAGAAATAAAACACTTCTCTTCATGAACATGCATTTCTTCATTGCTCCATAGAACTGTTCTTGACGAAGAATAGTTAATACCTTTCGCAAGTGTTGAATGTGCTCCTCTGTGCTAGCACTATATATCAAGATATCATTAAAGTAGACTACAACAAACTTCCCGATGTAAGGTCTGAGAATTTGATTCATCACCCTCATAAATGTACTTGGTGCATTAGATAGACCAAAGGGCATGACCAGCCATTTATATAATCCTTCTCGAGTCTTGAATGCTGTCTTCCATTCATCACCTGGTCTTATGCGAATCTGATGATAACCACCCTTAAGGTCGATCTTAGAAAAGATTATAGACCCAGTGAGTTGATCCAATAGATCATCAAGTCTTGGCATAGGAAATCTGTACCGGACAGTTATTTTGTTGAGTGCCCTGCTGTCTGTACACATTCTCGACGAACCATCTTTCTTTCGTACCAACAGAGCTGGTGCAGCACAAGGACTGAGACTCTCTCGAACACGCCCTTGCTTAAGCAACTCTTTAACCTGCCTCCTCAACTCTTCATGCTCTTTTAGACTCATACGATAATGCGGCCTATGCGGTAAAACAACATCTGGCACTAGATCAATTTGATGTTTTATGTCCCTTAGTGGCGGTAATTCCTTGGGCAATTCCGCAGGAAAGATATCTTCAAATTAATTTAACACCGGTCTAACCTCCGTAGGAATTTCAAGATCTTCACTTGTTTCATACCCAATCAACATAAACAATTCAGCACTATCTTTCACTTCTTTAACAAATTCTCTAGTAGATAATAGACTAGTTGATTCCACCTTCTTCTCTGACTTGCTTTCACTTTGTTCACGCTTCTTAGGAACTAAGGTAACTTGGGTTCCTTCGAACATGAAACTGTAGCTGTTGGTGCGACCATTATGCTGTACAGCTCTATCATATTGCCATGGTCTTCCCAATAGTAGATGACACACATCCATATCGACAACATCACACCATATATCATCTTTGTACTTCTTCCCAATAGAAAATGTAACAAATGCTCGTCTTCCTACTGTCACTTCTCCACCTTTCTTTAGCCATGCCAGTTTATAAGGTCTAGAGTGTTTTTTAGTCTTCAACCCTAACTTCTTGATGGCTTCTTCAGAAATAATGTTATCGCAGCTTCCCGCATCAATAACAAATTGACAAACCTTTCCCAAGAAAGTACATGTAGACTGAAAAATATTGCTTCTCAGCCAACTAGAATCATTCTCATGCTTTGGCATTAAACAAGACCTCCTTATCATCAAGTTACACCCTTCGTCTCCTAACACAACTTCTTCATCTTCATCAAACTTCGATGGTTGAGAATAATCAATTTCAGCTTCCACATCCTCATACTCACATTCCTCTACAACTAATGCTCTCTTCTTTGGCTTTGTACATTCATTAGTTTTATGGCCAAACTCCTGACAATTATAGCACTTGATACTGTTATTGACCTTTGCCTTAGTGGCTTCATTGACAATGGGTTTATTGACTGCCTTGGAAACATTAGCACTGCTACTAGTACCCTTATGCTGGATGTTAGAACCCGTAAATACACCAATTCCTCGTCTCCCTTGTTTCTCCCAAGCTAGAGCTTTCTGATGTGCTTCAGCAACAGACATTGGATTAAACATATTAACCATGTCTTGAATTTCATTCGTAACCCTCCAACATATCTAGCCGTTAGCTGTTCCTCGGTTTCCATAATATCATTCCTTGCAATCAACTGATAGAATTCATCTGCATAGTCATTCACTGTCTTCGTTCCATGTCTCAAATTCTGCAAACGTTGATACATAAGAGATTGATAATTGTACGGCAAGAAAGTCGCTTTCATCATCTTTCTCATCTTCTCCCAAGTGACAACTTTTGATTTTCCCATTCTCTCCCGAGTTAGTTTTGTTTGTTACCACCAAGCCATAGCTCTTCCCCTTAGTCTTGTAGCAACTAATTGGACTCTGCGATTCTCGGGCACATCCTTGAATTTCAAAATTTCTTCAACAGTTGACAACCAATCAAGAAATTCTTCTGCTTGCATACCACCTTTGAATTCTGGAATTTCCATCCTCATACCTGACTCCCATTTACGATCATTTTCTGAATCCAGATATTGATTTCGCACTTGGCCTCGATTTTGATAATGAATACTACCTCTATCACCATCTTCCTCAAAATCAGATGTATTTCGATATCGATCCTGACCATCTATGTTCCTATGACCACGAATGTCCCATCTACCCTATCTTTTAGCATCACGATATGGTTCATTTTCGAACCCACGTTGAGTTCTTCCCTCTTCATTTTGGTACCCATGGTGGTCTCGCATCATTGAAACTGATGATTCTCTCCTATCTCTATAAGATTGGCGTGACACCCCCCTTTCTTCCGAAACCGATGGTGAAACCTATTTCCACCTTGTTTCAAAACTGGTGACGTTCTCCTTTGACTTTGATTCATGTCGTTCATCAACTTCTCCAATTTTTCAATACCCTCATTGATCTTTTCATTGATATGTTGCTCCATTTGCTCAACTTCTTATCTTCTATACAAATCTTCCACATTATTATAGCGATCATCACGTCTCGGAGGCATGATCATTAAACAATCTCGTTTCCATCTCTGATTTAGCTCTGATACCAATTGATGCAGCTTTTACTAGGCTCGAACAGTTTAGATACCAAACTGTCACCACCTATCTAGGATCTTCCTCACGAAATGATGATTTCGTGTCAAATAAACCGATAGAACGATAAATGCTCAATTCCGTTGATCGTGATGATGCTGGAATCTAGCTATCTCCAACCCGTTGATCTCGCAAGATACCGGGTTGAAAGATCTACAATTCGATAGTTGATCACTCGTAAGTGATACCGAGAATTGGCTTCAACTTCTTTGATTCGCGCACGAATAACCCAAAGATGGAAAGAAGAAGGAGATCACACTCAACTTCCAACAATGGTGGCCAAAGCTCACACATAATTTTATTCAAAAATCAATCCCTTTTACAAATGACAACACACCCCTATTTATAGGAATTTACAACACACACATGCGACTCAACACACGCGACTTACGACCTAACACATACGACTTAACATCATACGAATTACAACATTACACGACTTAACAACATACGACATAAGAAATTAGTATACAAATCACGACTCAACACATATGACTTAACATCATACGAGTTACAACATTACACGACTTAACAACATACGAGTTACACATCATACGACATACGACTTAACAATGCGACATAAGAAGTCGGCATAAGAAATTGTGACTAAAGAAGATAGCACAGCTTCAGGAACGACTTAAGCGACATAACAAGATAACACAGCCTAAGGAACGACTTAAGCGACATAACAGGAACGACTTAAGATATGCGGCAAAAGTGAGCGACCTATAGAGATGCGGCATAAGTGAACGACCTATAGAGATGCGGCATAAGTGAGTGACTTATATAAATGTGACATAAGTGAGCGACTTATAGAGATGCGGGCTTGATTTCTTAACTCGCTATGAACGTCTTATAAGGCAGGCGACATAAGAAGGCAGGCGACTCAAGGCCGGCGACTCAAGGCATAACTCGCTGGCGACATAAGATGGTTACGCTGCATCATGAACACAAACTTGCACACCAATATACACGGACATATAAACATGTATTCAGTTTTAAACAAGCATGCATACATAAATTTAAACATGCATTATGAGATTCACATCAAACATGACACATACAACAAATTAAAACTTATTTATGGGTTAAGTCTATTCACTGTAAGTAAAGGTTTGGGTTTGTTTTACCCACGTTTTAAGATGACATTTAATGATATAGATTTCTAAAACACTTTGTACTTGAAAAATAAACAAGTTACCTTCTTGAATCAAAACTTAAAAATAAGCATATATGGAGTTACTGATTCTTTTTTTTCCGTAGCAATTTTAAAACTATTTTCAAGAAACAAGAACAGAGGTTACTTTAGGCAAGGGTCCAAGTTTTGATGCTCAGGTGGAACCATTTAAGTCTAAGAACGCATGGTCAATTTCATAGGAACATCACAATCCTATGTATGTTGATTTCAGATCAAGGTTCGTTCATACCTATAGCTATATATATAATATAAGAAACCCTGTCAAAAGTTTTAAGGTTTTGTTTACTCACAGTTCTTCCCACTGTTTCTTTGATTCTTTGCTTCAGGCTTTGCTTCCTGATCTTCTTACTCAAATGTCTCTTTCTTCTTTAAGTTTGTAATGGATTTTTCTTTCTTTTTTTGTTTTTTTTTTCGAATGCAGTCAAGTGTGAAACAATGCAGTGATACATATTTATAAAGAGTGGAAGTGTACAGGGTAAGCCAGGCTGTGGCATTGTACAGATCTTAAGATATTTACATTTTTTTTATTTTCTTTTGTTTATTTTTTTGAATTGTACACTGTTGTGACATGAAAAGAATTGATTTTATATGAAAAAGCTTTGATGCATTTTATTTTGTATGCTAAAGTTGCAACGTGCATTAATTGCTTGAGTTGATGATGTCTGCCTCTTTGTTTACAAACCTTTTCATATGGATTTATATATGTATATATTTCGTATGTATAAATATAGGTATAGTTATGCAATTCATCCTATTTTTACCTGCATGATCACTATTATATATATACATTTGCTTTGTATATTATTATCATATACATACACTTAAATTTACATATGTTTACCATCATATATATATATTTAAACATTTTATCTTCAATCTAATTTATGGGATTCATATACGTATATTTATGTACATTTTCCACAATTAAAGTTTGCATATATTTTCTATGAGATTTGTCATACCCAGAGATTTATAACCCAATATCTAATATAGTTTTTAAACCAATTTTAAATGTATCCAGATATTTTAATTACCAGAATTTTATTTGTTTAACTGATTAAAACTAATATTCTAATAATTACATCAGTTAACCACTCAATATTCGATGACCAAAAATCCAGGTTGTCACATTTGTTTTCCAGATTTCGTGGAGTTCTTTCTTGAGGTGATAAGTGGAACAAACACTATTTTATGGAGAAGCTGACAATACACACTTTTTTGTCCATGCAAAAATTTAATTTCCCGCCTTTTTATTTGTACAGCATTGAGTATGCGATAGTTATGCATTCAATAGCGTCTGAAACCCTAGATTGTGTGGTGGTTGATGGAAATAGGCAGAAATGCCACATATTATTACTATCAAATGTCGATATTTTTGTGGTTATATATTTAAGTTTAAATTAATTAAAACTCCTTTCGACCAATTTTTAAATAAAATTATATTTTATTTAAAACCCTGATTAGATTGGATCTAATATGCCTTTAGACTTCATAGGCCCAAAAGATTCAAATGGTAAAAAATTTAAGTTCACCCATTTCTTCCGTTGTGGGCTAGCCCAGTTCCAACAAGAACTAGTTTTTCATTCTTTTGTACTCCTCGATGTTGTTTAGTTATTTCATCCTCAGCTATCTTCCAAAGTCTTGTCTGGATGTATTCTCCGAACCAATGCCATATACACCAAATTCATCTTCGGATTATCAACCTCGTCACCATGTTATTAAACCTGTTCAAAAGTGGCTTCAACGAATCTTCAGGCCTCTGAAGGACATCACATTCTTGGGTCGAGCAACATGGAACCTAAATTTTTCCATAAACTTCTTAGCCAATTAATCAAAAATAGCTGTGATGCCCCTACCCTAAGATCCACATTAACAAAGAGTTATACTGGGTAATACTGTCTGCTAATGCAGAGAATAGGGCTAGATAGGAGCAACCATCTATAGCCTTGTCTTAAATATCTATTGAATACGTCGACAGTGCCATATTTTTTTCTATCTCAGGTGGATCGACATATCCAATAAATATTTAATACAATGCCATAGGTGGCTATAGGATCTATCAGAACAAAATACACCAACTCAAATGCAAAATACATCACAAAACAGTCGATAATCCCATATACACACATATACGGATACTTGATAGAGTATACAAAATGATACATCACATATGTGGTATGACGACCACAATATAAACACGAGTCAAAAGAATATACATATCAGAGTAGCAAACCAAAAAGGACTACACAAAAAGCTATAACAAAAGAGATAGCAGAATAGTCCATGCAGAAGCAGAATAGGCTAAGTCCAAATGTACCTAACCTGAAACAACTCGGTTTGAACCGAGTATAAAATACACGGACCAGTCTAGCTAAACAAATCAATAAATGGTGATAGCAGAATTATAGAGCATAGCAATATTCTTCTTAAACAAGAAGAAACAATAAGAAGCTAACCATAGACATATGGAGGATACACATCATGTATGGCATATATGGTTACACTAGATGATAGAACACTATTGCTTCAATAGGCATAAAACACAAAGGAGACAAAAAATCTCATGAATCGCTAAAATGTAGCATGCCTCATATCATTGGCAATCATAAATCAAATGAATGGTTTAGGGAATAGTATAATGTAAACTCCTAAAAGAGTAATTCCCAAACCCGCCATATCGGCAATTCCAAGGAAAACATAAGAAAAGCCATCTCGACATAAGCCATAAGGCAAATGTCAACAAAGGGATAAAAATCTCACTCAACGCCAAAAGGCAAATCCATTAGCGCCAATAGGCAATCTAAATATATATATATATATATATATATATATATATGCCAAAAGGAAAATCCAAACACACCAATACAGGCAATGAAAATCTCAAAAGAACTCCCAAGAGTCTAAAAATCCCGAAGTAATCGTCACCAAATGGTTCAAAGCACCGATTCCAAAATGATGACACATAAGGGTAAAAATCATCTCAAAAAGGTTTTGCACGTGCTATTTTTGTCAAGTACTGTTTCATATAATAGGTACCTTGCCCAAAGGAAAACGTCAAAAGACAAATGCGCCGCAATGGCAAACGCAATGGCAAACGTTCAAAGACAAATACGCTGCAATGGCAAACGTCCGAAGACAAATACACCACAATGGCAAATGATCCAAAGATCCAGTACTGGCACGCCAACAGTTAAATGTGTCACAAACTCTTGGAAAGGAACTCAAAAAGTGTTAACGGTTGTCCCATACTGTAACGACCCGGAATTTTCGAACCTAAAGATCCCAGATAGTTATGAAAAAGAAGAAAGAGATAGAAGAAGAAGAACAGAAACATCAACAACTCACATTCACAGCGGATAAAATATAATAATAAATAATATCAGTTTACAAAAGAATACTATATCTGTCGATTACATTTAATATACATCAGAGTTTCACATATATACAGTCACTGAATATATACAATTTATCATGTCTCGGATTAACAATAATATAAATACAGCGGAAATATTCTATACGCTCCTGCCATACAGCTCGTCTCCTGAGCTCCAAAATGTACCTACCTGAAAATCTGTAATACTCGGTCTAACCCGAGCATTACATCAAAGTAACACCCGGGTCAAGCTGGAAACCAACGTGAGTAAACACAACTAACATGGAATACAAAGCATACAACTTATATAAACCCGGGTAACTTATATCAATTTAACCAATTCACAATTTGCTATAGACAACACTTATTTTACATATAAATTTCTAAGTACCAAACTTAGATAAAATATCCAATTCACTTAAATCATTTCATTCCAGCCTATTGATTTCACAAATCAATTTATAAAATTCGAAGAGGTTTCGGGTATTTTCTAACACCCGACCCCGGTTTCTTCGAGTCTCATGCCATCCAAACCCAAGTTATCCAAATGAAATACACAACATTTCATATCAAAGATATCAACTCGTTCAAAGCATCCAATACCATTCAATTACCCATAAGCAAAGCTTAATCACATACAAATCAATTCAATTGATTCTAATTGAATTTCAAACCTCAATCACTTAGATTCCTTATCAATAAGTAATTCTAATTACTTCATGAATTAATTAACTATTTTAATTACATTAATCCTTAATTACTTATATTGATTAACTACTCTTAAGTCACTTACTTCTGATTAATTTATCTTAATTAATCAATCTTTAATTACATCATTAATTTTATAAATTTAAGATTTCCAATTATATTTTAATTTATCCTAATCTAAATTGATTACTTTAATTCAGCCACAATATTAATCATTCTCGATTAATCTCAACCTGAAATTAACTATCTTTTATTTACTTCATTAATCAATTAATTACTCCTTAATTAATTATCTTAATTAATCTCTTGATTAATTTCGCAAGTAATTATATTTTATTTATTACTTTAAGTAATTACTTATTAAACCGCCAAATGATTATTCTAAATTAATTAAACTTAATTAATTAAATTAAACCTTCATTAATTAATTAACCCTTAATTACTAAATTAATAAACCCAAATCATTAATTAATTGAATTAATTAATTATCTATTTTAATTACCCTATTACTTGATGAATTAGAAATCGTTAATCCCTTAACAACATTAGAATGAAAACATTTACTTATTTATAACTTGAATCTAAAACAAATTAAAAACCCGAATACTTCGAGTCAACCCACAATTAACTCGAAATCTAACCAAAACCAAAGTCACATCATCATAGCACACATCCAACCAATTTATTCATCCAACCAATCATTTAAATTTAACCATTTAAATTCAAATATAAATCCAACAGAGTGAGATTTACTCACCTTTGATTTTGCAATCCAAATTCGATCTCGATTTGTTTCCTTCAGATTTAGATCTTGTATAAATAATTAGGTAGTTTATTAATATTTGAACAAATCGAAAAATCAATTACCATTGATACTTTAATTAACTAATAAATTATTTTTAAACAATAATTCCCTTCTTAAAATCCTTTAGTGGCTAAATAAATTAAATAAGTTTATCAATCATATTAATCACTAAAATACATTATTTAAAATAATTGGTAGGTTTAAATAATGTGTCTATGTATTTTAATTTAATTTTTCTTCATTCCCATACTGCATATAAAATAATTTATATAGGCTTAAAATCTAACTTTTATATAAACCTTTAATATTAAAAAAATATTAACTTAAAAATAAAAACAGCTTAACAGGTCAAGTTTACCTTACTGTAAAACTCCTTTAATATATATAAATATATGAAACATAAGATCCGGATTTTAAATTTCTTCTTCTTCTTATTGTAATCTGTGAATATATACATACACTTATAAAAATGTCCTACTGTTATTTAATTTTTTTTTCTCAAGATCTGCATATATAAAATAAATAAAGCAATAGCAAATACCTTCCTTAGATTGCAAAGTCGTGCCTCCTCGCCGTGGAACGCAGAGCCACCCAAGCCCTAGCCTTGCCCTCGTGAATCACCGCTATCTCCATTGCTCTCCTCCCTCACGCGCGCACATGAAGTTCATGACTCCACCATCGACTGTCACCTGCGCCCTCGCGACCTCTTTCACCTCAAACCCCCTCGAGCTACTCTGTCGCAGCCGCTCCTCCATCCCTAGATTTCACGACCGAACTCTGCTACGATGTATCTTTCCCAATCGAACAACTAGGCAGCCTCCAAATCGAACGATGTCACCCACAAACACGAACGCTGGGGCAAGCGAGCAACTCCTTCCCTATGCACGATCTCGAACTTGGCAGCCACCTCGAACGCGAGAACTTCCTTTTTTTTTTAGTTGAAGATAAAGAAGCTCGGGTTTCTATTTGATTTCATTTTTTTTCTAGTTGAACGAAATTTCATTCTCCTTTTTTTTCGTGAATTTGTTTTCTGAAATAAGGAGAAAGGGACGGGGATGTTATAGATTTGAGAGGAAGACGAGAATAGGATATAGGGTTGGAGAGGCTTCCCGAATACGCTTGTTGATTAATAAAAATATCTCTGACTTGTACTTCAAATTAATTATATAATTAAATATAAAAATATCTCGTATTCCATAACGTGAAATCCCGAACCCCGAATCAAACATGCCGACAGGCGTATATAAAGTTTTACCCGCATCCCGAACACAATGGAACGTGTTTCGGAGGCCAATCTAATCGTATGCGCGAGTTACAAAAGAAAACGATCAAATTTAAATAAAATCGATTAAAACAGTTTCTAAGCGTTTTAAACTGCCAGGGTCAAATAACAACTCCGATTGGTACGAAAATTGAAATCCAATAATAACTAACTATTACGGACCCAATGGAACTAGTTTCGTCGAATTCCGAAACTATGCCTCGCAAGGCTATTTTTAAATTCAATTTAAGCGATATATTTTTAAAATTGAACAAATTACCTTTAAATTAAATTTCAACCATTCTATTATCTTCAGCATCATCATTATAAATTTTATAAGCCTTCAAATTATTTTAAACAGGCTTAGAAATTTCAGATTCAACAATTTAACCAATTTCAATTATTAAATTCAATAAATTAATTATGAAGTAAATATTAATATTTAGAATTCAAGTTGAAAATTAACTTTTAAATATTTAAAATTCAAATAATTATTCCAATTTAAATTGTTTGAAAGTCCGGGTCGTCACATTCCTCCCCCTTTAAAAGAATTTCGTCCCCGAAATTACTAGTTGGGATGAATGGTTCCAAACCCTTTTACCTTTTCCCAAAACTCTCAATTCAACATCCTACCAACTACCTTCTATTAAAGACCCACTATCATTCTTACCAACTTCTCAAACTCTCCCACAGTTTCCAAATAATACTCCTTTGCTCAATCATTCCATTTTCAATTTAAAACTAAATTTTGGATTATCAAAATTTTCTCAAAATTTTTCTAACTCCCTAAATTTTCGAAATTTTTTGTCAGCGTCTCCTTTGCGCGGCTAGCTCGGTACTACTACAAAAGGCCTCTACGGGGTCCCAAATTCCAAAAGAAAACAAAAGCCAAGTGGCTACATCAAAAACCCAATCCAATTCCATACAGAATTTTAAATACATACCTTCTTGTCGAGCAATTCAAATTTATCCTTTGGAACCAAATCCAATTTTCTTCTCCCTTTAATACCTGCATATCTCACTTAGCAACAATATCCAGTCACATTCTTTTAAATCATTTTATACCTTTCCTTACATAGGTTTTCATATACATTCAATTTATTTTCACTTCAGAGTATTAGATTTTATCTTTCATTTATAACTGGTTCATATTGGTTTCATTTATTAATTTACTTTAGTTTCCAATTTGAAATTGTTTTGCCGTTAACAAAAATTTTCTAACTCCCAAAATTTTCAGAAAATTTTGGCAGAGTCTCCTTTGTACGGAGGAGCTTTTGCAATTTGACAATAGATATAAATATATATACATCGACCTACACGGTCGGAAAAAGCAAAAACAGTTCATATTTCCTATTTTTATTGCGTAGGCGTACCTTATTTAGCATTTTAAGCAAGCAGCTAATTAATTTAAGAAATTAGCGCAATCCAAACCAACCAAACAGCCTTCAGGTACCTGTACTATCTCAATTTAAATATTTAAGTGCCACATATAGAGAATTTATTAGCATTTTACTTACTTTCAATAGCTAAACACAAGCATTACATAAACAACAAGTATCAAACGCTTCCCATAAGCGATTTATATAACTTAAAGCTAATTCCAATTACTTCCAACCAATTCATAAACCATTCCATTCAGTTTTAATGGTTTACAACACAATTGCTTACATTCAAATTATTTTTAATCCAAACAAGCCCATATTCACATCAAATGACTCAAAATCAATTTTATTTAACTTCTCTTAACCCTTATAATTTTAATTACTTTTGTTTACATCAATGACAACTATTTTTATGCAAATTCGACGATACTCGCTTAATAGAGTATCTATTTCAGTTTGTAACCACTTTAAATTAATTTTAACTCATCCTGTATTTAATTCCGTTCATTTTTAATTTATTCACCAACCATACGTACGCATTTCATTTCATCTCCTCATTGACTTCATTCAAACTATTTATTAAGCTTGGCACATTCAATACTTCTAAATTAATAACCATTTCCAAATTAATTTAACCCAAGCTTTTATTTAATGGATTTTATCCTTATTCGAAACCAAGCTTCAATAAATTTTAAACTTAAGTTAATTACTTTAATTTATTCCAACATCAACCTAAGTTCACTTCCATTCAATTTGATTCCCATCAAATCAAATTCTATTTAATTCAGTTAATCCATCACTTTCAATTTAATTCACCTCCATAATTTATCAAAATAATATCCAAGCACCTACTTAACTCATTTATACTTCAAATTAATATGCCACCGAACTTAAGTTCGGTCTAATAATCCAATTTCAATCACATCTTTGATTTATTTTTTATCAAATCAGACTTCATCCATTTATTATTTAACTCAATTAACCCATGGTAACTTTTTAATTTACCAACTTAATTCATCATCAAATTTATTTTATTAATACAAGGCCATCCTCAATTATTTCTACTCACCTGGGTTTTGTTTGCATCCCAAACCATTTTTATTATAATCCACTTTCATTTCATTCGACAACACTTCCATTATATCAAATTTACTTGCAATTTACATTAAATATTATTCAAATCACTTGAATTTTATTTGCAATTCAAACCATCACTTTTTCAATCCAACTCAATTTTATTTTTACACCATCTCTTCTTATTTAATCCATTATCAAACCCAAGTCGAATTCTATTTATAATTCGAATTCATTTCCAAACCCATTATCAACTTACAATCCATTTTTTTTACCCAAGTTAAATTTTATTAACATACTCGATCAAACAATTATTTAGCCAATTCGCTTACTTCCAATTTTATATCAAGATTCGATTTTATTACAAAGAATCGCGTCATTTAATTTTTTTTCTCGAAATTTCAACACATCTATTTTAACAATTTAGAAATGCTTTTAAATCCACCTTATACTATTAAAATGGCTTTTATAAAATTATTTCTTATAACTCGATGTCTCAACCAGTCCATCCTTGTTCTCACAGAAATTCAGTCATACGTTGATCAGGCGTAAAACTGAAAATATATAAGTAATTGGTAAACCCGTCTTCAACATCCAGTGAAAATATTTAAAATATAATTTAATTGAAAATATCGAAAGCAGTTTTTTTTTTGAAAATAGAGGAAATATCTTTAGTGAGAATGCTCTGGAAATCATCACCCCCATCCACGGTCACAGTTACATACCAGGGTTACGTTGCAGTCACAACAAAAGTCCATGTAACTGCAGGCTCTCCGCGACCTCTCGATTACGCCATGGAACCTACAACAGATCACAGTTATATCCAGGGTTACGTTGCCATCGCAGCAAAAGTCCATGTAACTGTAGGCTCTCAACGGCCTCTGATTTTCGCTGTCGAAATGAAACTTCTCCACTCCTACATAGGTCGCAGTCTACCGAGATAAACTCAAACGCAGACTGTTGGCTCTCAGCGGCACACACGACTTTCGCTATGTTACCATAGGTCACAGTTACATCCTTGGTTACGTTGCCATCGCAGCAAAAGTCCCTGTAACTTTTGGCTCTCAACGGCACACATGATGTTAACCCTGTTCTGCATATGAGATGAAACTTGGGCCGACTCATCCACTTAAGGTCTTTAACGACTCATTGGATTTACGACTCAAGAGGCTTCAGAAACTTAAGGAGAGGACCGACTCAACTGGAAGCGACTCAACTGGTAGCGACTCAACTGGTAGCGACTCATCGAGTCACCGACTCACTAAGTTAATGACCTAAAGCTCAAAGCGACTTAAAGGGTTACGACTCAAACAGGTCCACGACTCATCATAAGAAACGACTCAAGAGGATTGACGACCTAAGAAATGACTTGACGACTCATAACTCAGGATGACTCGTCCGCGACTTAAAGCCACTGAGTCGTATTCTGTTACAACAATGCATGTCCTAGTGAGAGTTGACTCGCCAACGACTCAGGACTTGGCTTAGAATCCAGCGAGAGAATAAGGTAGTGAGAAGACCAAATGCAGATAAGCCGGCCACGGCTCAACTTGACTCGGCCACGGCTTAGCCTGAGTCGGTCACGACTCAGGACTTGGGCGAAAAAACTTCTATCCAGATTTGCCTATAAATACATGGCCACCTCCAACATTCAAGGGGCTTTTGGCTCATTCATCTCAAGCGCCGTTACTCTGCTGCATTGTGAACTACTTCAACACCTTCAAGGAACTTCACGAAGAAATCAAACATGTCTAACATGTGTTCGAAGATTCGGGTCGACATTGAAGTTTAGACTACTTGTTCTAAGTCACTTGAAACTCAAAGTGTGTTGTAATCAAAGTGTAACTGCATTGATTTGTAATCGAATCGTCAATAAAGATATTCAAAGTGGACGTAGGCTCTCTCTTAAGCCGAACCACTATAAAATTGTTGTTGTTTACTACTTTTTCACTGTTATCTGCTTATAATCTGTTCCCGAGCTATCGGGTGGTGCTTTCACAATCTCACTTCATACACCGGGGTGTTAGCGTTCAAATTTTAGCGTTAACATTTTTGGTGCTTTCACTGAGAATTGAACTCAGGTGAGTTATCATCATTGCTTCACAGAGGTTTGTAGAGAGAATTTCCTTGAAAACCAGAAGTCTATCCGAGATTATGGCTCCTGGAAGGAAAAGTAGATCTGTCAGATCTGGGAATATTCAAGAAGGAACCTCCGCTTCCCCTGTATCGAATCAAGCCACACCAGCTATCGGAGTTACAAAGGCAGAGCTGGATGCTGCAATCTTAGGGCTGAACCAACAGATAAATGCCCAAAATGCACAACTCGAGGCTCAGAATGCCCAGAATGCCCTAATTCTAAATAGGTTGAACGATTTGCTTGGGGCAAACCGTCAACCAGCAGGTAATGAAAGGAATTTTGCTGGCAACCTTCATGATGCTGAAGAAAGAAATGCTCCTGAAAGGGCTGCTAGCCCCTTTGAACAAACACTTCCAGAGGTTGGTGGATCTAGAACTCGACATGATGAGGAGTATCTTTCTGGAATGGTCCGACAAATCATGAAAGAGAGTATGCAGAGGGTTGAAGACGAGAAAGAATGGGGTTTCGCCCCAAGTACGACTCCATTTACTGAGAAAATCTTAAAGGCTGAATTCCCAAGGAAGTTTGTCCCTCCAACCATTCAGCTTACAAGGGGACAAGTGATCCGAACGAATTCTTATACAAATATGATTGGCACATGACAGATGCCAGAGCCTCTGATGAAATAAAGTGCAGATATTTTCCTGTGTATCTCGAAGGCGTAGCTCTGCTTTGGTTCACCAAGCTGCCAGTCCGGTCTATCGATCAGTTTTCCGACTTAACCCGGAAGTTCAAGGAGCAGTTCAGACTATATGCCTCAAAATCCAAGGATATCATGTCACTGTCAAGTTTGGAGCAGAATCCAGGAGAGACTATCAGATCTTTCTTAAACCGCTTTAATATAGCGTTAGCTGAGGTGGACAATGCAGAACCGCGAATGATATTGACTTATCTGATGAAGGGTATTGACAAGTCAAGCGAATTTGGGAAATGGCTAAACATGAAGGAACCAAATTCCCTTGAAAAATTCTATAAAAAAGCAGATGAATTCATACGCTTAGAAAGCCGTCCCGTACCGTTAAAGGCAATGTTGGAAAAAGCTGAAGATAACACTGTTGCTCCACGCAAGAATGAATCTGTAGGGCAAAAAAGGGAAAATAACAATGGGAAGAAGCAGAGTAATCTGAAGAAGCCCCGATCCTTCAAGCCATCAGAGTATACTCCTTTATCAGATACGCCGGAGCGTATCTACCTTGCCACTAAAGATTCTGTTGACTTTCCTAAACCTCCTCCTCTAAAGACAGGGAAAAAGGCTATACAGAGTGGGAAGTTCTGCCGCTTCCATGATCAACCCGGTCACGAGACCGACGAATGCCGCCAGTTGAAAAATCTGATTGAAGAGTTGCTAAGGGAAAACAAACTGCAGCAATTTGTGAAAAAGAATAGCAACAATCCTGCTTCATCTAGTCAGGGGCAACAGGCTCCTACTCAACAGCCTAGGACGATTGAGAAGGCTGCGGGGCATGAATCTGGAAGGCCCATTATCAATGTCATTACAGGAGGACCTCACCCAGCAGGCAGAAGCTGGGGTGAGATGGAAAGGTATACCCGAGCTTTAAAGTATGTACCGACCGAGGAAGATGTATTCGTTTTGGAAGGTGCTACGCCCTTGAAGCAACAAAGAACTTTCGATGATGATATTGTGTTCAAAGCTAGGGATTCCGCAGGTATTGAAGCTCCTACCTTGGATCCCTTAGTCATCTCGGCTGGTATCGGGCCAGCTATTGTCAAAAGAGTTCTCATTGATTGTGGCGCATCCTGCAATATCCTCTTCAAGAAAACATTCGACCAAATGAAGATCCCTATGGATGATGTGCAAGCCTCATCGCAGAAAATTGCTGGCTTCACTGGGGAGCCAAAGCAGCCGGGAGGAACCATTGATTTGTTTGTGGAACTTGGAGAAGGAGAGAGAAAAGTGGTCCGCAAGCAAACTTTTGTGATTGTCGACGAATTTTCTGCTTACAATGCTTTCCTTGGTCGTCCAACTCTGGCAGCGTTTAAAGCTGTTCTTGCCCCGTGGTGCCTCACTATTAAATTCCCTACAGACAATGGAGTAGGAGTTATTAAAGGGGATCAAAATGCTGGGCGAGAGTGTTATCTGACAGAGCTACGAGAAACCAGAAAAAGAGAAATGGGAAAGAATGCGGCAGCCCCAGTCCGCATCAAAGAACCAGCCTTGTAGCAATTACAGGGCGGACCCTGCACTGGCGAGCACAGCGGAGCAAGGAAAGAGATGGACCCTAGAAAAATCAGTGCAGGGGAAAATAGAGTGGTACCGGTGGAAACGACAATACCAATACCTGTTGACCCAAAGGACCCAAACAAAGTGTTGAATGTGGGTTCACAACTTAACGCGTCAATTCAGAATATCTTAATATCTTTTTTAAAGGCAAATCTGGATGTTTTTGCTTGGACTCATGCCGATATGTGCGGAATATCCCCAGAAGTTGCAGTGCACGCTCTAAATATTGATCCAAAATTTACACCTGTGAAACAGAAAAGGAGAACTCAAGGTCTAGAAAGGTCGGCGGCATTAAAAGAAGAAGTTGATCAGCTCATGGAGAATAATTTTATCAAAGAATCTACCTATCCGAATTGGGTTTCAAATCCAGTGCTGGTTAAGAAAGCCAACGGAAAATGGAGAGTATGCATCGATTTTTCAGATCTGAACAAGGCCTGCCCCAAAGACTGCTTCCCATTACCCAGGATCGACCAACTAGTAGACGGAACAGCGGGACATGAATTGTTATCTTTTATGGATGCTTACTTCGGATATAACCAGATCATGATGCATGAGCCAGATCAGGAGGACACGAGCTTTATCACCGACACTGGTCTTTATTGCTACAGAGTTATGCCCTTCGGGTTGAAGAATGCAGGGGCAACATACCAAAGACTTGTTAATGCTATGTTCAAACCGTAACTGGGCAAGACTATGGAAGTCTACGTCGATGACATGTTAGTAAAGTCTAAGAAAGCAGTGGATCACATAGAACACTTAGCAGACATGTTCGCAGTCCTCCGAAAATACGGAATGAAGCTCAATCCTTTAAAATGTTCATTTGGAGTGGAATCCGGCAAGTTTCTAGGTTTCATCGTGAGCGCTAGGGGCATTGAGGCCAGTCCAGCTCAAATTACTGCATTGAAAGAAGTCAAAGCTCCTAGAACAAAGAAGGAATTGCAAAGTCTCAATGGAAAAGTCGCCGCCTTGAGTCGGTTCATTTCCAAAGCCACAGATAAATGCATCCCATTCTTTGACGCCCTAAAGAAAGGAAAGAAAAACTTCGATTGGACTCCCGAATGCCAAAAAGCCTTTGATGAATTGATTCGCCATATGGAAACGCCTCCAATACTTTCTAGGCCTGGCGATGGCGAGGATCTTCTTATATACTTGGCAGTATCATCTCATGCTTTAAGTGCAGCGCTGATACGGGAAGACAAAAGGATTCAACATCCAGTTTACTATATCAGCAAAAGACTCACTGGGGTAGAGATGAATTACTCTAAGTTGGAAAAACTCGCCTATTGCTTACTAATTGCATCTAGGAAGTTGAGGCAATATTTTCAAGCTCATCCTATCAGAGTCCTCACTGATCAACCTTTAAAGCAAGTCCTGTTTCGCCCTGAGACTTCGGGTCGCCTTCTAAAGTGGAATATTGAACTCAGTCAGTATGACATCACTTATCATCCCCGAAAAGCAATCAATGGACAAGCTTTAGCGGATTTCATTGCAGAATTCACAGATAAGGGTAACAGTGAGGAGGAAACGGTCGACGATTCCCCAATCCAATGGAAGTTATATGTCGATGGTGCGAGAAACGACTACTGTTCTGGAGCCGGAGTTGTACTTGAGACCCCTGAAGGCCGATCATTATGCTATGCACTAAGATTGGAATTTCCTTCAACAAACAATGAAGCAGAATACGAAGCCCTTATCGCTGGCTTAAGGATTGCCAAAGAATTAAACATCCGAGCGTTACAGATATTCAGTGATTCTCAGCTTATTGTATGCGAAGTCAAAAAGGAATTCCAAGCAAAAGGGGGGAATCTGCCTACCTACTTGTCAAAGGCTTGGGAACTCCTGGGTGATTTTGATCATTACATGATAAGTCACATTCCTCGAGAAGAAAACATGAAAGCAGATTCTCTCGCAAAGTATTCTAGCACAGGCGAAGCTCAATTTCTGGGGCTAACTCCAGTGGAGGTCCTGTCGACTCCTAGCATTGATGAGATGGACATTGATTGGATCATGAGCATGTCTCAAGAGCAAGAATCATGGATGACTCCGATAACAGAATATATGCTCAATGGATCCTTACCAGGGAACTCAAAAGAACGACAAAAGCTACTGAGAAAAGCCTCTCGATACATAATCCAGGATGGCCGGTTATACAGACGGGGATTCTCAATGCCATTACTTCGATGTGTATCCAGGGAAGAGTCTAAAGCAATCCTAGC
Organism: Allium cepa; assembly: GCA_030765085.1. Lineage (NCBI taxonomy): Eukaryota > Viridiplantae > Streptophyta > Magnoliopsida > Asparagales > Amaryllidaceae > Allium > Allium cepa. Next base: position 215,280,371 of record CM060934.1, read on the forward strand.
AGAGGTACACGGAGGAGAATGTGGTGATCATTCAGGTGGCCAAACATTAGCAAAGAAAATTCTCCGATACGGATATTTTGGCCAGAAATTAATCGAGATGCAGCAGAGTATTCTCGAAAATGTGACAGATGTCAAAGATTCGCCAAAATTCCTAGAGCTCCTTCCACTGAACTCACACAGATGGTCAGTCCATGGCCGTTTGCAATATGGGGGATAGACCTTGTAGGACCGTTACCAACTGCCAAATCTGGAATTAAATATGCCATTGTTGCTGTAGATTATTTTACTAAGTGGGCAGAAGCTGAACCACTGGCTACTATCACCTCAAAGAAGATGATAAGTTTTGTGACTAAAAACATCATTTGCAGATAAGGTGTGCCTCAAAAAATAATTACAGACAATGGAACTCAGTTTGAAAGTGAAGAATTCCAAGATTTTTGCAAGCGATTCAAAATCCGGAAAAGCTTCTCAGCAGTGGCTCATCCGCCGGCAAACGGGCAAGTGGAAGCCGTGAACAAAATTATTAAGTCAACCATCAAGAAGCAACTTGAAAGAGCAAAAGGTGGTTGGGTCGATAAGCTACCACTGGCACTATGGGCATACAGAACCACTCACAAAACTGCGACTGGGCACACCCCGTTTTCATTGGCATACGGGTCAGAGGCAATGATTCCGGTAGAAATAGAGGTTCCTCCACACAGAAGAATCCATTTCAATCAAGCAGAAAACGAAAAGCTACAGCTCGAAGCGCTAGATCTCCTTGATGAGAAAAGAGATGAGGCTAACCTCAGAATTGCAGCCCATCAGCAAAGAATAGCCAGACATTTCAATTGCAAAGTTCGCCAACGCAGCTTTGAGATTGGAGACCTAGTCCTGAAGAGAATTATGACAGCGACAGGTGTGTTTGGGCCAAATTGGAAAGGACCATATGTCATAGGTCAGAAGCTTCTTGACGGCACATTCAAACTCACCACTGTTGAAGGAGATCAAATTCCAAGGGCATGGAACAACAACCATTTGCGTCCATACTTTACTTGAAAATTTTGTTGAAATATTGTAAAAAGACTTATGCATGAATGATTCTTGTAATTGAAGGCAATTGTAAAACTGATGCAAGTAAATAATGAAAGAATATAAAGTGGATGTAGGCCCAATTTCCTGGCCGAACCACTATAAATCTTGTGTTCCTTATTATTATTACATGTTTGCTTTATTTTCGATATAAAAAGTACATAGAATGTATTGCTGAAATGTTGATTTAAATTTTTGCAGACAATGGAAGTGAAACTTGCACATAATAAGGCCAAGTGATTCTCGCCAAATTTCAAGTCACAAAAGCCCCGAATTCAAATCCTAGATAGGAAGTACTTCAATTGAACGACCTATGATTTCGACAGAAACGGGCCTTTGCTAATAAATTGAGATCGTTTGAATAAACAAACATCCAATTAAGAAGCTAATGCTCGTTCTCACGAACTTGCCTGACAATGAAGCACACTTCCTTGGATTAAACAAGTTACTCGTAAGAAAAGGGAATGAAAGCTAAAAAAAAAAGGATCACTGAAAAGGCATAAGCAAGTGGACAGAGGAACAACCAAAGCCATCATCGGCAGCACAAGTCCTCTTCGGAGGCACAACTCTTCGGAGGATAAAGACCTCTAATGGGTCATACGCCACAAAAAAGAAAGTTCTCTACCCAACAAAAAAGATTGGAGGAGTCATGACCATCCAACCATGAGAGAGTAACTTCCAGGCGATGAAAACCCTCTCTGAGGCACATTTCACCAGGAGTTGAAGTGTAACGACCGCTCCTCGGAATTTCACTTCACCAGAGTTGAAATGCAAACAAAATAAAAGACCTCTTCGGAGGCACATTTCACCAGGAGTTGAAGTGTTACGACTGCCCTTCGGAATTTCACTTCACCAGAGTTGAAATGCAAACAAAATAAAGACCTCTTCGGAGGCACATTTCACCAGGAGTTGAAATGTAACAGCCGCTCTTCGGAATTTCACTTCACCAAAGTTGAAATGCAAAACAAAATAGAGACCTTCCTGGAAGCCCACGTTTCACCGAGATTGAAATAAAACTTCCAAGTGTTGAAACGTGAAAAAATCCCTCCTCAGAGGTACAAATTTCTATTTTAAAAAAAAAAATCCTCATCACAGGGCATACTTTAACTTTCAAAGGAAGAGTGATTTACCTACTCTAGAAAATAACCTCCCTCAAAAAAAAAAGATGAAGAAAGTTAAAGTACCCTTCAGAGGCCCGCTTCACCACATAGAAGAATTCACTTGGCAAAATGTGTACATAAAAAAAGAAAGAGTGATTTCTTCGAAGGATGGAGCGTAAAAACTTATATGAAGGAAGTTGCACTCTACGAAAATCTTCTTCGAGAATGAAGTAATTATTCTTCAGAAAATAAGAGTGCAAGTCCCCTCAAAGTATACAATATTGCAGCGAGCTTATGGTATGGGGGCAACATGGTATAGTTACATACAAAATGGTATAGCTACATCGGTAAAGTACGCTCAAACAACATACCACAAGCTCACCGCAATATCATATAAATAAACTTGTGCAAAAATGAATAATAAATGCATTCTCAAATTCAAACAAAAGTCTGTACAAATAAAGGATCATTTTATTCAATTGCAGATACATGTTTCAAAATAAAAAAGCAGGGGCCGGTGCCTGCACAACATCCGACCATTACACAAAAAAGGAATCAAAAAGCCCGAAGCCCGACTCTTCATTTCTTCTTGCCACCTTTAGACCCTTTACCCGGCCGAATGGTTAGCTTTTCAGGTCGGTCTGAAGGCATAAGGGAAGAAGGGGAGGGAGGTGCAACTGGTGCAATTTCCGGTTCCTCTTCAGTAGTGATGATTTTCTTCCCCCTCCTCTTCGATGTCCCGTGCTTCTTTCTTCTCTTCGAAGAAGACTCACTCCCTGGAGTAACAAGAGCGGACAAAACTACATCGTCGGAAGGAGTCCGCTCCGGAGAGATCTTGCCTCCTTCAAGTCCCTCGTCTTTCTGCTCCTGCGAAGCAATATGGTCATCCAAGCCATGAAGAGCCTCAATTTTCTCCTCTTGTGACCCGGGTTGTGAAGCAGAAGGAGGAGTCACCTGAAGAGATGGAGGAGGAATAACCGGAGGAGGCAAAGACTGCACAGCACTTGGTGTTTCAACTGCAGAAGAAGAGAAATTGAAAATGTTAGTATCTCCCCAAAAGAAGGGAGATATGGGTTCATCGAGATTCAAGAAGTAATCGAGAAGCTCATCAAATTTTTGAGGAATAAGCAGGCGATCCACCTGAATCGGAGCAATGTCGAAATTACCTAAAGATGTTGGCTTCGTCAGTTCAATCTCATATTTTTGAGCCCCAATATACTCCAAAGCCTCATCATCAGTAGGAGTAATTACCCCGGTTCTTGTAGGAGGCAGCGAATGAGCACTGGAACCTGCGATGTCAACTTCAGAAGAAACTAGAGGACGTTCAGAGGTAGTAGGCGGTATTTCTTTTTCAGAACGCTCCTCTTCCGCCATCCCAGTCCGCGCTCTGGCGAGTTGCTCTTTTCCCTTGGCAAGAGCGGCGCGGGCATCATCGTCAAGATAATGCTCTTCAAGGGCTGACTCAGCGTATCCAGCACCTTTACCACCAAGCATATCGAGTGCTGCCTCCCAAACGTCAGCCAGTGTGATTTCATACTTAGGGCCTAGAAAGGCAAGGCTGCCACGCCCCAAAATGCTGTGCAGACAAAAATCAAATAATGTGGAGCTAATGTCAGCTTTGGTTGCTTGATGGGCCTCTTTGGCCGCGAGTTTACCAGCAACAGCCTCGTCACGCTCCTTTTCGGCCATAGCAAGTCGAGTTTTTAACAACTCTATCTCCAAGCTTTGAGAGCCGGTCTGTTCTCGCAGCTGTAAAGTTTCAGCACGATATTCTTCTATGACCTTTTCCTTGTGTGCAAGCTTATCTTCGACTGCCCTTTGACTGGCATGCGCATCTCGTACTTGTTGCTGAAGCATGCTCTCCTTTTGAGAATGGAAAGTAGATGAAGTAGCTAATTCTTCCTTAAGCTTTTCTACTTCCGCTTCCAGTTTTTCATTATAGGAAGCAATACTTCTCATTTCGGCATCATGCTGTTCGAGAGTCTTCTGCCACTCAGCCTTATCGTTCTCCATTGTGAGCATAGCCTCGAGATTGGCTCGGTTAACCCTCTGAAGCTCGTCGACGAGTTTTTGCCAGTTTGACATTCTTTCAATATCGGTCCTGACAGCGTCAAGGTTTCGTAGCATAGCCGATTTGTCAAGAGGAACCAAGTCGAGATCAAATCGAACCCCTCTCAGGCACCACTGAGGGAATCGACTTTGAAGAGTGGGAGGACCTTGCCCGACTTGGTATGCGGGACGGTTGATGATTGTTTGAATGTCGGAACGAACGGGGGCAGGAGATTGAGCAGGAACATGTTCAGAAACTGTCGGCATTGTTTCTTCAGTAAGTCTAGCCCGCTTGCTAGAAGAATCGTCCATGTGACCTTTACCTCTCTCATCGTGAGTCTTTCTTTTTTGAGTATCATCATCTCTGTGAGGAGGGTCATGTCTTTCTTGTTCCCTTCGGTGACGTTCTTCGTATGCTCGTCTCTCGTCTGCTTTCCTGATGGCCCTCTCTTCATCGGATTCTCTGTAGGAAGGGAGGTAACGCCTATAATCATACTGGCTACGCCTCCCGTAACGCTGGAAATCATCGTAGTATGAGCTGCTGCGCCCCATTGGAGAATCTGGAATAAAAATAATGAGCTTTAGAAATCTTTAAAGTATAAGAAGATAAATGCGTAGAAGTGATGAAAAATCCTAAGTGTTGTGTAACGTGTAAACTACACGCATCAAGTTACAGACCACTCTGTGGAATAGAGGTAGTGATAACTTGAGTAGGAGGAGTTGGCATTTGTTGTAGAGAAGATGTCGCCTCGATTACAGAAGAGATGGTTTTGGAAACATCATCTTTGAAAAGTTCTTGAGAAGTCACAATTAAATCGCTCAACCCCTCGAAAACATCATCGCCATCATGTTTTTTGGGACTTGCTTTCTTAACCCCTTCGTTAGTAGATTTTTCGGAAGATCGTGGAGGTTCTTCCTCTTCAATAACTGGGGCAAGAACAGACTTGTCAGATGGCCCCACAACATCCTTCGGAATTGAACACTTTACTAGTGAAGTTTCTATAGAGGTTCCTCCCAGCATGTGCTCTTTAATAGAGACCGGGGCATCAGGAGTTTGCGTCGGAGAATCAGGAATGTCAGTTGGGACTTCACGAGGCTGAGTGAAGCGAGAAGAATGAAGAAGCCCATATTGATGTAAAAATCCGTCATTTTAACAAAAACTTTATACTCCTCTCTTCTGCCGCCATGGCGTTCAATCTCTCAAAAATTTGTTTATAGCACGGATCTCTAGAGGGAGGAGGAAGTGCTAAAACAGAAAAAAGAAGAAGAAGCCAAGTTAGCATTTAGCAACTCAGATTTCGAAAAGCCCAAGTATGGAGAAATAAAAACAGGAAAATCTTACTTCCTACTCTCCAGATGGCATAAAACCCTGGAGGGCAGCGGACAAAGAAGTACTGATTTAGAAATCCGTGAACGCTTTCAGGAAGATCGATGATGAGCTTGCGGTTTCGAGCACTCCTTATAACTACGATAGAGGGATGGTCTTTAATTTTTGTGAATGAGCAGAAGTAGCAGATTTCTTCAAAGCTCGGTAATCGGCCCAGAACTCTACTAAACAGCACACATAACCCCATCAGAATGGCATGACCATTGGGGTGCAATTGAAATGGAGAGATAGATAGTCGAAGTAGGAACTGCTGAAGGAAGTCATTGAAAGTTGGTATGGCACCGCTCAAGCACATTTGGCGGTTGACAGCAATAAAGCCAAAAGGGGGCCTATCTGCAGTATCATTTGGCCCCGGCAGTAAGGCATCAGCTTCGGCAATGCCAAACTGGATGAGCAATTGGTTAAACACCCGCTGATTCAGAGTTGTGGAAGTTCTCTCCGGAGGGTTATCCAACAAGTTGGCTACTGGGGAGACATCTTCAGCCTGACAAATCGGTTCTTCTTGTTGAGATGTCATTCTACACAAGCAACTGGGTGTTCAAATGCGAAGGTGCACGTTTCCTAAAAGTGTGAAGTGTTGTGCAGAACTAATGAAAATAACAAGTAAATATAACTGGAATTAAACTGGTTGACGATTGATCGACTATGGTAATTTCAGAACTTGTTAATTTAGAGTTCATGCATAATATTAGTGTAGGCTGGTCAGTTTCCATTGATTGTCTCAGTGTTGCTTTAATATTCTACTTGAAATCGATAGCACTTCGTTCACACGATTTGTTTAAGTTAATTATCTATTATTAACTAATCTGTCATTTGATATGGGCAGTCGATGACAGTATATTCGTCCCAATTTTCTGTGAATGTTGTATTGAACAGATTGTTAGCCTACAAGTTAAAATGACATGTGAATGAATGCAATAAAATTCAACAGTTCAAAGTTAATGCAATGGTCCAAAGTTCGAGCAGAATTCACGCAAGTCCTAACTCGTCAACGGCTCAAAAATTTTGAGTCGGCAGTGCCCTAAGTCGTAAGTCGTATAAAAAGGGAGAAGCTCTGGTTCAACTCAAGGCTTAGGCCGTAAGTCGTAAGTCGTAAGTCGTGAGTCGTGAGTCGTATCTCGGCCACGACTCAAGGCTTAGGCCGTGGAGCATGTTGGGTCGGATCATGGTTGTTGGATCATACAAAAATGACTGAGTCGTACCTAAAGCAGTATTCGAATCAATCTGACCAACTAGTCACCTAACTCCTAACCAGGTTGCCTTCTAACCCATAAACCATTTCACTCCTAACTCCTAACCCGTTAATCTTCCAACCTTTAACCCATTAACCCAATAAGCTCTCAATCAACAATCCTATCTCTATCGCACCGTTAAACCGCCTCGAATCGTAAACCATCGGAACAGATAACCCTAAGTCCATTGATGACCAAAGCAACCAAATTCGCAGGGTTCAAAGGGGCAAATCGAAGATGGAGATGGGGCGCATAAGCTAGGGATAATCGGAAATCATAAGGAGAGCGAGATCGCTTACGCAATATGATGATAGGGATGATCGATGGAGAATCTGGTCGAAATTGCTTTTGAAAGCTTGAATGCGCGTTAATGGCAGACACGGTTTAAAGGTTAGGTAGTGAGAAGAAAAGGTGAACGACTCAGGTTTTTATAACGTTGGGCAGTAGAGTTTGAGTCGGCACACGAGTTAAGATAAGTCGAAGCACACGACCTACGACTTAGGCGTGTACTTAGAGGGGCAAATGTTAACCCTGTTCTGCATACGAGATGAAACTTGGGCCGACTCATCCACTTAAGGTCTTTAACGACTCATTGGATTTACGACTCAAGAGGCTTCAGAAACTTAAGGAGAGGACCGACTCAACTGGAAGCGACTCAACTGGTAGCGACTCAACTGGTAGCGACTCATCGAGTCACCGACTCACTAAGTTAATGACCTAAAGCTCAAAGCGACTTAAAGGGTTACGACTCAAACAGGTCCACGACTCATCATAAGAAACGACTCAAGAGGATTGACGACCTAAGAAATGACTTGACGACTCATAACTCAGGATGACTCGTCCGCGACTTAAAGCCACTGAGTCGTATTCTGTTACAACAATGCATGTCCTAGTGAGAGTTGACTCGCCAACGACTCAGGACTTGGCTTAGAATCCAGCGAGAGAATGAGCTAGTGAGAAGACCAAATGCAGATAAGCCGGCCACGGCTCAACTTGACTCGGCCACGGCTTAGCCTGAGTCGATCACGACTCAGGACTTGGGCGAAAAAACTTCTATCCAGATTTGCCTATAAATACATGGCCACCTCCAACATTCAAGGGGCTTTTGGCTCATTCATCTCAAGCGCCGTTACTCTGCTGCATTGTGAACTACTTCAACACCTTCAAGGAACTTCACGAAGAAATCAAACATGTCTAACATGTGTTCAAAGATTCGGGTCGACATTGAAGTTTAGACTACTTGTTCTAAGTCACTTGAAACTCAAAGTGTGTTGTAATCAAAGTGTAACTGCATTGATTTGTAATCGAATCGTCAATAAAGATATTCAAAGTGGACGTAGGCTCTCTCTTAAGCCGAACCACTATAAAATTGCTGTTGTTTACTACTTTTTCACTGTTATCTGCTTATAATCTGTTCCCGAGCTATCGGGTGGTGCTTTCACAATCTCACTTCATACACCGGGGTGTTAGCGTTCAAATTTTAGCGTTAACACACGACTTCCGCTATGGTAAACTCAACTCATAATCCTCAGGAACTCGTTTTGTCCGGACTCCTCACAGGATCAACTTTAGAACCCCGCCTTGGGGCTCAAGGCAGCACCACCCGGTGGCACTCCTGAGAAGTCCATTTCAAGGGAGCGTCTTTTTCCCCAGAGCCATCATCAAAACACTATATACTATACACATATAGTATCTTTCAAATCATACACCTAGTATGAATTTTATCGAAGCTCCTTTACACAAAATCGATTATCCCCAAAATCGATAATTCTCAAAATAGGCTTTCCAAATTTCAAATATTGATTTTATTCAAAATCAAAAGCCTTTCCAAATCCAATGGTTCCCAAAACCTTTTCCAAAATCCTCATAAGATTCTTTATATATATACGGATACATATAATTTTTAAAACTTCGGATCATTTCAAACTTGTATAAAATCCCTTTTATACTTCAAACACTTCCAAAAACCATAGAAATATCCAATTTCCACTTTATTCATTGTATATTTCTCAAAATATTCTTTCATTTCAAAAGAACCATTTCATAATTCTTATTTTCATTCAAATCCGTACGATGTACACATACCATCCGTACGCTATACCAATCTGATCGCTCACTCGATCACACAATTTCACTTCCAAACTAGTATCGTCCACCCGACTTCCTAGTGCGGACACAGATCTGGTTTCTTGATTAGAAACTGTCATTCTCCTTGCATAGCCATAACTATGATAGAGAACATCCAGAACCAATCAACAATCCATATCCAGGTTCGCCGTTGAAAATCGAGTGAAAAATCCCAACTCGGATCGATATAACTATCTCGAAAATTCTGTGCTCGAATCTGGATCAAATCATTATGCGAATAGAATAATATACGTACATCCTACGTATTTAACTTCGTTGATTATTAGCTAAATCAATTTCGCTTTCTATTCACATTTCCTTTAATCCTAATTTGGATTATTACTTCAATTCTTATCTCGATTGGGTATTTAATCAATAACAGTTTGAACTCCGACCATTTTATATTTAGGAAATAGCTTGAAAATTTTAAAATAGACAAGTAGTTGAAAAATAATTAATAGTTTGGCAAATAGCTGTAAAATATTTGACTAATTGTAAAATAATTGGAAAATAGTTAAATAGTTATAGAAATCATAGATAATTGCAAAATAATTGTAAAATAAGTATAAAATAATTTGGATTTAAGAAAGAAAGGTTATATAGCTTGGAAAAATAAGTTTATATCAAAACAAGTTATATTAAAAAAAGTCCAGAGTCAAAACTGTTCACTTCTCCAACAATCAATTTAAATTTCCACTCCCATTTAAATTGACCCGATTCCAATAACTCCAATTTCCATTGGACTTAATTCATTCCCGACTCAATTGAATTAATTTCCAATTCCTTTCCAACTTCAAATCAAATTCCATTTGATCTTAAGCCAATTTCACTTTAATTACAATTCCAAATTTATTCAGATAAATCTGGACTAATATCAATTGAACTCTCTTCAAGTTCAATACCCCTTTTAAGTTAATCCAACACAAATTTCCCATTTGAATTTTAAACTTGTGCAACATTAATTATAATTAAAATTTTACAACTTCTATTTATAATCAATTACATTCACATTTTGCTTTTAACTTGGAGTTATACATTTTATTTATCCAATATAGTTTTATTATTCCGTAAACATTTTAATCAAGATTCCAGAGTTTAAACAAATTTCCAAAATTCCAATATCACCTTAGAATTCAACTAATCCAAAATTCTTTTAGCTAATTCAATTATCCCTTTTTAATTTCAAAACCAAACCCAGTTTACAAACAATTCCAATTTAAAACCATTTGGTAGCAATTTCTCTTCTAGGGACTCGAAAATAAACATCGATGATGTTGCAGTCATCACCGAAGTTATTTTCCAGTGACCGAAAGAGTTAAATGCTTTTATTTCCTTAAAAACATTTCCAAATATTTTTAATTTCAAATCTCCCAGATTTCAAATTCAACACAAAAATATTTTTGAAATAATACTATTATTTCTCCAAAACCCTTGGAAACCACTTTCAAATCCAAAGGAATTTTAAATTTTCCCAAAAATTCCAAATTCCCAATCCATCCAATTCATATTTAAACATTACTCTGGAATTTTCATCTTACATTATTTTCAACTATCCTTTGGAATTCTATTTCAACTTATAATCTCATTTATTTATGAAGTTTATTTCAATTTATAAATTACATTTACAATCTATATTTCAAATTCCATTTTGTTATATAAGTTAATTCTTCAACTTGGGTTATAAGTTTCAGCTTGGTCGTATTTTATATTACTTCTTAACTTGATTCCAATAATTTAACAACCAATCTCCTTAATATTTATTAGAAGGAAATATTGCTTTATACATCAAAATATACTTTTATATAAAACCGTTTAAAACCTTTATATAAGAAAATAACAAGTACGCGCTCATATATATATACTCAATTCATTCTAGAGTTCTACGAACTCTATTTAATGAGTAATCCCCACCAGAGCCAAGGTTCTCGCTTAACCTTTCAGCTCTGATACCAACTGTAACGACCCAGAATTTTCGAACCTGAAAATCCCAAATAGTTATGAAAAAGAAGAAAGAGATAGAAGAAGAAGAACAGAAACATCAACAACTCACATTCGCAGCGGATAAAATATAATAATAAATAATACCAGTTTACAAAAGAATACTATATCTGTCGATTACATTTAATATACATCAAAGTTTCACATACATACAGTCACCGAATATATACAATTTATCATGTCTCGGATTAACAATAATATAAATACAGCGGAAATATTCTATACGCTCCTTCCATACAGCTCGCCTCCTGTGCTCCAAAACGTACCTACCTGAAAATCTGTAATACTCGGTCTGACCCGAGCATTACATCAAAGTAACACCCGCGTCAGGCTGGAAACCAGTGTGAGTAAACACAACTAACATGGAATACAAAGCATACAACTTATATAAACTCGGGTAACTTATGTCAATTTAACCAATTCACAATTTTCTATAGACAACACTTATTTCACATATAAATTTCTAAGTACCAAACTTAAATAAAATATCCAATTCACTTAAATCATTTCGTTCCAGCCTATTGATTTCACAAATCAATTTATAAATTTCGAAGAGGTTTCGGGTATTTTCTAACACCCGACCCCGGTTTCTTCGAGTCTCATGCCATCCAAAACCAAGTTATCCAAATGAAATACACAACATTTCATATCAAAGATATCAACTCATTCAAAGCATCCAATACCATTCAATTACCCATAAGCAAAGCTTAATCACATACAAATCAATTCAATTGATTCTAATTGAATTTCAAACCTCAATCACTTAGATTCCTTATCAATAAGTAATTCTAATTAGTTCATGAATTAATTAACTATTTTAATTACATTAATCCATAATTACTTATATTGATTAACTTCTCTGGAGTCACTTACTTCTGATTAATTTATCTTAATTAATCAATCTTTAATTACATCATTAATTTTATAAATTTAAGATTTCCAATTATATTTTAATTTATCCTAATCTAAATTGATTAATTTAATTCAGCCACAATATTAATCATTCTCGATTAATCTCAACCTGAAATTAACTTTCTTTTATTTACTTCATTAATCAATTAATTACTCCTTAATTAATTATCTTAATTAATCTCTTGATTAATTTCGCAAGTAATTATATTTTATTTATTACTTTAAGTAATTACTTATTAAACCGCCAAATGATTATTCTAAATTAATTAAACTTTTTTAATTTTATTAAACCTTCATTAATTAATTAACCCTTAATTACTAAATTAATCAACCTAAATCAATAATTAATTGAATTAATTAATTATCTATTTTAATTACCCTACTAACTTGATGAATAAAAAATCATTAATCCCTTAACAACATTAGAATGAAAACATTTACTTATTTATAACTTGAATCTAAAACAAATTAAAAACCCGAATACTTCGAGTCAACCCACAATTAACTCGAAATCCAACCAAAACCAAAGTCACATCATCATAGCACACATCCAACCAATTTATTCATCCAACCAATCATTTAAATTTAACAATTTAAATTCAAATATAAATCCAACAGAGTGAGATTTACTCACCTTTGATTTTGCAATCCAAATCCGATCTCGATTTGTTTCCTTCAGATTTAGACCTTGTATAAATAATTAGGTAGTTTATTAATATTTGAACAAATCAAAATATCAATTACCATTGATACTGTAATTAACTAATAAATTATTTAAAAACAATAATTCCCTTCTTAAAATCCTTTAGTGGCTAAATAAATTAAATAAGTTTATCAATCATATTAATCACTAAAATACATTATTTAAAGTAATTGGTAGGTTTAAATAATGTGTCTATGTATTTTAATTTAATTTTTCTTCATTCCCATACCGCATATAAAATAATTTATATAGGCTTAAAATCTAACTTTTATATAAACCTTTAACATTAAAAAAAATCATTAACTTAAAAATAAAAACAGCTTAATAGGTCAAGTTTACCTTACTGTAAAACTCCTTTAATATATATAAATATATGAAACATAAGATCCTGATTTTAAATTTCTTCTTCTGCTTATTGTAATCTGTGAATATATACATACACTTATAAAAATGTCCTACTGTTATTTAATTTTTTTTCGAGATCTGCATATATAAAATAAATAAAGCAATAGAAAATACCTTCCCTAGATTGCAAAGTCGTTCCTCCTCGCCGTGGAACGCAGAGCCACCCAAGCCCTTGCCTTGCCCTCGCGAATCACCGCTGTCTCCATCGCTCTCCTCCCTCACGCGCGCACTCGAAGTTCATGACTCCACCATCGACTGTCACCTGCGCCATCGCGACCTCTTTCACCTCAAACCCCCTTGAGCTACTCTGTCGCAGCCGCTCCTCCATCCCTAGATTTCACGACCGAACTCTGTTATGATGTATCTTTCCCAATCGAACAACTAGGCAGCCTCCAAATCGAACGATGTCACCCACAAATACGAACGCAGGGGCAAGCGAGCAACTCCTTCCCTATGCACGATCTCGAACTTGGCAGCCACCTCGAACGGGAGAACTTCCTTTTTTTTAGTTGAAGATAAAGAAGCTCGGGTTTCTATTTGATTTCATTTTTTTTTCTAGTTGAACGAAATTTCATTCTCCTTTTTTTTCGTGAATTGGTTTTCTGAAATAAGGAGAAAGGGACGGGGATGTTATAGATTTGAGAGGAAGACGAGAATAGGATATAGGGTTGGAGAGGCTTCCCGAATACGCTTGTTGATTAATAAAAATATTTCTGACTTGTACTTCAAATTAATTATATAATTAAATATAAAAATATCTCGTTTTCCATAACGCGAAATCCTGAACACCGAATCAAACATGACGACAGGCGTATATAAAGTTTTACCCGCGTCCCGAACACAATGGAACGTGTTTCAGAGGCCAATCTGATCGTATGCGCGAGTTACAAGAGAAAACGATCAAATTTAAATTAAATCGACTAAAACAGTTTCAAAGCGTTTTAAACTGCCTTGGTCAAACAACAACTCCGATTGCTACGAAAATTGAAATCCGACAATTACTAACTATTACGGATCCAATGGAACTAGTTTCGTCGAATTCCGAAACTGTGCCTCGCAAGGCTATTTTAAATTTAATTTCAACGATATATTTTTAAAATTGAAAAAATTACATTTAAATTAAATTTCAACCATTCTATTATCTTCAGCATCATCATTATAAATTTTATAAGCCTTCAAATTATTTTAAACAGGCTTAGAAATTTCAGATTCAACAATTTAACCAATTTCAATTATTAAATTCAATAACTTAATTATGAAGTAAATATTAATATTTAGAATTCAAGTTGAAAATTAACTTTTAAATATTTAAAATTCAAATAATTATTCCAATTTAAATTGCTAGAAAGTCCGGGTCATCACACATACCACCCGTTCGCACTAAACAGGTTGCTAACCGCTAGTAAATTACACACTCAAAGCAGTAAAAAGTTCACCTCATATCATCAGTAAAATAGACCCGTGGGCCAAAATGATCAAATGGACAAGTTAGGAATTAACCAAAACGATAAACGCACGTATCCGATACTAGCATTTTACCCAATCGTTTAACTCTCATTCTCATTCGCTCGACAGTGCAAAAACGTGCAATTTTTATAGAAAATAATTTACCTTGAAAATAAGCTTTGAAAACCATCGAAAACCATTTGGAAACCATATTTGAAAATTTCCCCTATTATAAAGAATAAATAGGTTTTATACTTGAAAATACTTTAAAATATTATATAATAATTATTTGAAATGTCCATATATTTCAAAAATGGTTTAGTGAAAACCGTTCTCGAAAACTATAAAAACAAAAAGGATATCTCAAAACCGATAAATTGAATTCAATTCAAATTTATCCCAAAATCAATTCAAATTCCATTTAAATTTGAATTTCAAATTCTCCCATTATAACTAGCCTACTAATAGGCATCATAGCTCTCACAATATCTCAAAAACAACATCAAAAGCGAATGAGAATGAGAGCAAAAACGAGCTAATACAATTCTAAGGTCGATGATTGTTATTGCTGTCATTTTACACTCAGGATAGCAACATACAACATAATTTCGACCAAGCAAACTTCAAAATTTTAGAAAGCTCAAAACATGGAACTTGTAGTATATGATCTAAGCTTTCCAGATCATCCAAAATTATTGAATTTGGTTAAGAAATGAAGGTGTTATGGCCAAAACAATTCTGTGATTATTGTTGCTGTTGGTTTGCTCTTGGGACAGCAATTCACAAGCACGATTTTGATCAAGAAAACTTCAAAATATCAGAAAACTCAAAAAGCAAAACTTGTAGCCCTATATCTAAGCTTTCTAGAACATCCAAAATTATTAAATTTGGATAAGAAACGAAATAGTTATGGTAAAATTCATTTCAACTTAAATCTCAAACAAATTTTACACTGATGATTTTCCTATATATATTTTTTTTGTTTGCCAATTTCTCACACCATTATCATTTTCAGCTAGCGAATTTGTGGATTTCAACGTGAGCTGAGTGAACCACATCGATGCAACATAATCTAAAAACAGGAAAACAACAACAATGAACTGCACATATTGCTCTAGCACCATCTATTTGTCGTTCATATTGCATAGATGATGTCTAGAATCGGTCATCCTATCATACAACGACATCGTAGGCATAGTAAACTTTTTAGGATATTCCTGTTGTAATATCTCCTCCATTAATGGAGTCGTGCTAGGCGCAAAATGTCAATCTTCATTTCTCCTCCACTTGTTCTTAGTCACCAGTCTCTTGACAATCGCTTTAATATGTTCCTCACTGGCTTAATGATCCTGAAAACGACTGCTAGGTGAATCCTAAGTGTTTGGCACTGTAAATGGATTTGATTTGCTCATTGGCATCTAGACTCTCTTATCTCCAAGAAAGCCACTATTTCGTATTTCTTTGACATCTAGTTAGTTCTGTAGTAGTCTTTCAATCACCAACATCTTTAAATCTAGCATTCTACGCAAATTCCATTGTCAGTGTCCTACAAATCGTCCTTGATGTTTGACATGTTGATGAAATTGGGCTGTCACTCTTTAGACCCTCCAATATTCTAGTTGGTATGATACCATTCAGGTCGGTACCGAGTGGTTCTACTCTGGCCAAAATTTAGCCATTGCCTCTAATTGTCCTCCTTGATGTTCCAACAAACATTGCCTTCATCTTATGCTTCTCGTCTCTCCTATTGTAATCAAAGGAAGATGCATAATCTTTTTTAGAACCAATGGTGATTTCTCCTAATGTGCAAGTAAAAATGTACATGCTGTCATTCTTAATCTTCTTCTATTAAAATAAACGACATATTATTATACTTTTACATATTTTGAGCAAAACATAAAAGCGTTTTTAAATCATCATTCACTCATCCACATTTGGGAAAAATGTAATTTTATTTGTATGCATTAATTTTAAGAAAATTAATTTACACATTTTTAATTTTATTTCATAGGAAATTGAGTGCATATTGGAAGAAGCTTCATGGATGTATGCATGCACATGTTTTGGAAGTCAAAAGAAAGAAAAACATAAGGAATTAATTCTTTATAGAGGATCTCACTTACACACTTGCAAATAGACTAAAATTAAAAGAAAAGCACACATTAGTGGTGATTAATTAATCATTAATGATTACTCGAAGGCTACACAAAGTTAAGGCTAGTTTATGTTAGAGTTTTAGACTTGTATAAATACCCTCTTATGTTTCATGTACTTCATGCATGTATTTGCGGCCAAAAAAATAGAAGTAAAAAAGCTATCTTCTATTTAATGGCTTCTTACCTTCTCTTTTATGCACTTTTATTTCATTCTTTTCTTTTGTGCTATTTTATTTCAAGCTTCTCTGTTATTTCATGCAAGTAGATTAGATTTTCATTATGCAAATTAGTGTAGAATTACTTTTTGCAATTAATTAGATCTCTTTATCTTTAATTAACTTTTTCTTCTTCTTGTTAATGTTGAAATCCACCCTTCTTGAAATGAATTTCAAGGATAAGAAGCTAAAACCTGTTGATTTAAGGTAAATTAAGCTCTTATGAATCAAGTAAATTCAATATAGTGGTTTCATTAACGATCTCCTGTTTTTGTACTTAATGTAAATTTGGATGTAGATGAAATTTTGTTGTTTATGAATGAATTTGATAGCCAATGGTGTTAATCACAAATAGGCTATAATTAATTAAAAATAAACTAAAATTACATCTTCATCTAACTATTTGATTTTGATAACAAAGTTAAAAGTCGAGTTATAATTTGATGTTCTATGTTACTTGGTCTAAGATGGTAAATAGATCATGCTTAAAATATATTTTACTTCTAAATTAAAAATTATTTTTAGGAGATTTTACAAATGGGTTTATTATGTATTGATTTATATGAATATGAAAGCGGATTTATCTCTAAATTGTCTTTAATCTCATTACTTTTATTCTAATTTTACTCTAGTTTTTTTTTTAAATTTTTAGCTAAAAATAGTTTCAAAACTTTTAGGATAGTTTGATTGGGTAACATACAATTCTTTCTTTCCTTGTGGATCAACCCGTACTTGTATACATATGTAACAACCCGCATATTTATCGATTTTGTATTTAAATATTTTATTTAAATATTTTATCGTTAGTCGGATTTTAGTCCGAAAAGCTACTTTTTGCAAACAGCCGAATTAGGACTCGAGACCACCCCCATTGAGTTCAAAACGCCGTTTGCGACCTTTTTGAGTATAAGCTTCAATATGTTTGGAGAAAGTTGATTTTTACTACTTTGTACTTAGGGCTTTGGTTTGGGCTGAGCCACTTATGTATTCAGTCCCAACCCCTTCTCCTCTTCATTATTTCATAAATTCCTAATACATTCAAGCTTGATAAAAAATGGGGGAAGAGAAAAAGAATTAGGAAATCCTAAGCCCTAGTTTCCGTTAGCAAATCCATCTTCTTGCTCCAAACTCAAGTGAACCCATTGGTAAGCATCTCCTTCTTCTTCTCCAACTCATTCTCTCTTTCATTTCAGAAAATTCCTAAACCTAATTTAGGAAATGTTTCTCTTTTAAGCTTAGATTCAAGCTTCTAGTGTTGAGATTGAAGAGGGATTGATCTTAGCTTGTTCTTAAAGCTTCTCCTTCATTGATTTGGGTTCAAAGGTGAGATTTTTATCTCACATCTTAGTCTATAATTATCTTCGACTGTTAGGTATGAATTCCTAACACTTATTCGTGTGCAATTGATCTTGGCTTGGATTGATTCTGTGTATATTCCAATTTTTGGTGTTTTGGTCTAATTTGTGAAAATCCTATTATGGACATTGAGATTTGAGGTGTATCGAAGAGCCGTTTAGGCTGGGTTGTCGTTTGACGTAATTCCTTAGTTATCGCCATTAGCTCGTTCGATCATTTTCGATATTCGTTTGGCCATTTTTGGCCTAGGTTCAGGGAATGTCCTGAACCCCAGATTCAGACGTCTGAAACGTAATATTCAGACGTCTGAATATTGTTCTGGGAAGATTTCTATTCCCAGATTCAGACGTCTGAATATATGGTTTCAGACGTCTGAATTGGTTCTATTTCAAATAGAAAGGAAATAGGCTAAAATATGCCCATTTCAGACGTCTGAAACACTTGATTCAGATGTCTGAATTGTGTTCTGGAAATATTTATATTTCCAGATTCAGACGTCTGAACCACTTGTTTCAGACGTCTGAAACTGCACTGTTTTGCCTGCTTGCCTATTTACTTGAGAATTCCAAGTTAAATCGATTCGTGATGATCCTATTTGTTGTTATCATTTATTATGACTTTGATGACTCCTTTTTAGGGATTTTTGAATATCCATTTCGATGGATTCTTTATCGGTTTCTTTGGATTTTATTCACGTTTTCGAATGTGAATTTTAGTGATTGATTGTTCTTACAATCTTCTTTGTGATTTGTCACTTTAAAAAAATAAAGGTTTTCTATACTAGTAGTAAATATCAAAACTCTTTCTTCAAATGATTTCAACACTATTTTATTACAAAGATCGTTTTCTCAAACCGATTTCTAATCTATTAGTATATACAAACCTTTACCTCACTCGTATGAGAAATCTAATTAAACGACTTAGTAAAACAAGTGGTATGAAACGCTTGCGTTTACTTCGTCGGTTAATTCTTGGACTTGTTCGATTGAAACTCTTGTGACAATTTTCTAGTGGAGACCTACAATTTGTTCGTAAATATTTAAGTTAAGCTAGTGGTTATGGGACATGAAGCTAAGCTCATATATTTACTAGCTTACTGTAATCGACACTTCTCTTTGATCATGACGATCATTTTATGTTTTAGACTAGCATTGTGAAATGTCTTTGTGATTTGGTTCATCGGATGTCACGCTGTACGACGTCGTTGTTCCCTTTGATTGTGTTTTGGTTCATCGGATGTCACGCTGTACGACGTCGTTGTTCCCTCTGATTGTGTTTTGGTTCATCGGATGTCACGCTGTACGACGTCGTTGTTCCCTCTGATTGTGTTTTGGTTCATCAGATGTCACGCTGTACGACGTCGTTGTTCCCTCTTATTGTGTTTTGGTTCATCGGATGTCACGCTCGTCGTTGTTCCCTCTGATTGTGTTTTGGTTCATCGGATGTCACGCTGTATTACGTCGTTGTTCCCTTTGATTGTGTTTTGGTTCATCGGATGTCACGCTGTACGACGTCGTTGTTCCCTCTAATTTTGTTTTGGTTCATCGGATGTCATGCTGTACGACGTCGTTGTTCCCTTTGATTGTGTTTTGGTTCATCGGATGTCGCGCTGTACGACGTCGTTGTCCCCTTTGATTGTGATTTCTGGATTTCGTGTGTTGAATTCTGGAATTTGTGTTTCACCAACTTTTACGATTGGCATGGATATATATGTCATTTAATGTGGCTTGGTGAATGAAATTAGGAGCATGTCTTTCCTTTGATTCTTGTGTAGATTTTGTGATATTGATTAATCTCTCGTTGATTTTCACCTACTTATATATATCACAGCTTGGCATGGTGATTATTATACGTTTAGTCATATCTCTTATTCTATATCATTTCATCTGATATTTATAGCTAGACTGATCCGTTTATTATTTTCTTATTAAATAATACTCGGGTCAGACCGAGATGTTACAGGTGCTTCTGCTTGACTTCTCTCTTGGGAATTGATTCCTCTAACTTTCAGTTAACTACTTAGATTAGTAGTTTATTTTGTTGTATACAATTGAGATATGGACTCATGGTTGTATTCTTTTGTATAGCACGTGTTTCTATCCTTTTGTATTATTGTGGATCTTTCTGACCACTACTCTGATATACACTTTCATGTGTTAGTTGTATATTCATATCTTCATCCGCCTTTGTGATATGAATTATCTGTGACTGATTTGTATTATCCTTATTTCTATATTTGTTTCCGAAGGATTTATATAGCCACTGTGTAGTAGTTTTGAGTTTGCATCGGTATGTCGGATTTCCTCTTGATAAAGAAATGCATGTTATACTATCTGACATATCGATGCTCGCGCAAAGCAATTACACGGATGGTCGCTCCTCAACAGCCTTATTCTCCGTGCTAGTTGACACCATTCACCGTAATGTTCTTGGCTAGCGTGGGTATAGAGGTGGGGCGTCACAGCTTGGTATCAGAGCCAAACTTCGGAACAATATGGAATATTATAACAAGGATCATCGTCCTAAGTCCATCTTAGGAGTCGTGCTTTAGGATTTTATTCGGGTCTTCGTACCATCCTATCCTATTTTCTTTTATGATTCCTTGTTTCATCTATCAAGATTGCTTGATATTTATTTTGAGAATAACTTTTCTCCTTCTTTCTTTCTTAAAGAAGAGAAATGGTTAGACCAGGCCGTCCCAGCGCCGGTCAATCTAGTGCTACTCCCCAGGATGGAGTATTTATGTCTGCCCAGCAACTTCTTGATCTAGTAAAGAACGCTCAAGCAGCCGGACCCATTCCAGAGCCAACTCATCCTAGATCCGGTTTTGCACGTTTGTGCAGAGACTATACCGATTTGGGTGGAAGGCCATTCAGGGGATCCGAGAGTGTTATAGAAATTCAAGCTTGGCTTAAATCATGCGATCGCATCTTTTCTCGCATGAACCTTATTGATCTACATCGAGTTCAAGTAGCTTCTAGCATGCTCCAAGAAAGAGCATTGGATTGGTATGAGCTTTTAATTTCTGAAATCGTTGAAGCGGATCTCACTTGGGAGCAATTCCGGGAAAGATTCGAATTGAAATTTGTGCCGGAGGCTGAAAAAGTAACTTTGGCCCGGTGTTTTATTGACCTTGTTCAAGGTGAATATTCTGTGACAGATTATGTCGCATCCTTCGAGTCTCTTTCTAAATACGGGGTTGAGTATATTAATACCCCGATGAAGAAAAATCAAAGATTTGTCTATGGCTTGAATAAGAATCTTAAGAAGCCATTGCTTTTGAAACTTGAGGTTTCATTTGATCAGCTTATCGATATCGCTCTTCGTCTTGAAGAGGCCGATAGAGAAAGCGATATTGAAGTTGTGCGTTCCAAACAGAACTTCAACAACAACATGAAGAGGCCTATTAAATTCGAAGGCCCGAGTCCCATGACAACCCATTTTCCTTCCTCACCTTCAACCGTCACCTACTCTTACACACTTCAGCCACCTCCAACTCCTTTTCCAAATACCAGCAAACCTACCTCATCAAAATCACATCAACCCTCGACCGCCAACGAATCCAAAAACAACAACCAACCTACAATGTTGCATAACACCCTTCACTACAACCGGACACCATTCCTCCCTCTAAGCTAAACCACAAACCAAAATCACCGTAACATACAAAACTTGAATCAACTTCACCATTACTGCATCCTTAATCGAAATTGAATGCTCCTCGTCACTGCCTTCAAGCGCACCCTACCTCTTATAACCTGCCTCAAAATCGCAATTCTCCTATGCCGCCAAACACAACCGCGAATTCATCTGAACGCCTGAATTGGACCAAAACCCAAAAATGCAACTAACTACATCCGACCTCTTGCACCTGCAACCAAAATTGTTTCACCGAAATCACCTCCTTTCAACAATTTCTTTATCGCCGCTAATTTTTTATTTTTGAATTATTTTTTATTTCTCGACTTCATTTTTTTAAACACAGAAGATAAAAAAAAGGTTTAGGTATTGAGCTTGTGTTTTGGGCTATGCGTATTGGGTTGAATTAATCTTTTTTCAGTGTTAAGTTGTTTTTTCTTCCTTCTGTTCATTTGGTTTAATAAATAAATTTGTATTCATTTTCATTAGACAATGAAGGTTGATTTTAATTTTTTTAAGTTTTCTTTTGTTTAACTTTCATTCTGACTTTACAAAAGAATAAAAAAATTGCTTTCATTTTTGCTTGGGTAAACGATAAAAAAATTATTTTGTTTTTGTTTTATCCTTATAAAAATTCTTTCAACACTCCTTCGAGTTCCGAATAAAAAAAAGGCAGACAAGGAGAAGAATTGGTTAAAAAAATCTTTGCTTTGCTTGTCAAATTTGCACTAATTTTTGTACTAATTTTAAATAAAACGAAAAATAATTCTGCACACTCTGGTATCATGTTCTTATCCCCTATTTTTATATTTGTTGCACTGTTGGTTGCTTATATTTATAAAATAAAAGAAATGAAAATTCATTTGTAGTTGCATTGTTATTGCATGTTTAATTCTTATATATTTTGCATCATTTCATCTTTGGTATTATTTTTTATGGGTGCCACCCAAATTTGCATAGAGTGGGGATTTCATCACCCTTCCTTGACTCACAAATTGAACTTCATTGTAGGAAATTAAATTAAACAATGAAGATTAGATGTTTTATTTAAGGGTGTTGTGGGGTCATATAGGGAAATTTGTATTTTGACAATTTAATTTATTTTAACAAAATCTTTCTTGGCATCTAAGGCAATGAAAGAGTCTCAATCATTTATAACTATTATGGTGATTCGTAAGATATTATATTAACTGTTTCTCCAAAGATAATTAAACCTTCACCTGCATTACTACGGTGATTCGTGGTGCAATGATAAGTCATGTCCGTCACTTGACTAAAAATTATTTCATTAAACTAAGTCAAAGTTTCACGACACAAGTTTGGTTTAGGAGCTACGAAGGACAGAAAATTTATGATTAATTCCTTACATCTATTTAGTTGAATTAGCTCAGCGTATATGGAATAACTAAATAAAAAGAAAAAAGAAAAACACATATATATGTAAAGAAAAATAAAAAACCAAAATAAAAACATTTTTTTAGTGAAAAGAGGAAAATTCATTTCATTCTTACTCTCTTACCTTTGTTGTTCACTTTTTCTTTTTATATTTCCTTGTCCATTTGAAAAAATATTCATTTTTACTTTCTTTTTCTCTCTCCCCTTGATCTTCTTTCTAGTGCATGAGTATTTGGACTTGTGACACTTTGACAACCATTTAGTTCGAACAAACTGCAACAACCCGCCTTCAACCATCGAATATCGACACCAAATATGACTACTATATTCAAATGTAGAACATCCAATCATTGGAAGGCCAGATTGTTAGGCTAAAATAAAAAGAAAAGAACAGAGAACATGAAAATAGAATCTCACAATGGAATCGACAATGTATAATATAACTAGGACAATAAAAACTGTTACTCCAAAATACATAGTACATCGGAGTTAAAATCAAAACTTATCAGCTGGACAGTTATAAAATTATGACCTTACAATTTACATATAGGTATAAAGTATAAAACAATGGAAAATAGAACGCTATTATAGATAAACCTCCAACTTTGCTCTATTATAGATAAACCTCCTATCAAACAAGCTCGATCTTCCTAGTATCATGATCTTTTCGATTCAGTTGGTGTTTTGGTTGCTTTCAACTTTCATTGCATCAATGGTATCTCATAGGCATTCTCATGAAGAGAACCAAACCAATAAGATATTTAAAAGTGGACCCTAACAAGTATATGGCTAAGTAACGAACCCTTAACTACTGCTTAAGGCCTAAGGAAAATCCCTTTGCCTACAACAATGGAGTACCGACCACCTCATACCGTAAAAACAAAAGGTTGAATTGGTCAACACTCCTTTACTGACAAGTTATCCTACTAAAGATGGATGGAATACTCAAGGCACATTCTCTTCTTGATCTTAAAAATGAATTGAGAGCTTAAAGTGATGTCAGAATGACTTCCAAATCACATGCCTGCTTACCAACCACATTATCCTTGCAATCCACCCAGCCAAAGTCTTCGTTGTCCTAATGTTGAGAAACAATCTCCCTTACGAAAACATTCACTAGACTTATATCGATGGAACCCTTATTGTAACGACCCGATTTTTCAACGCCTGAAAATTAGCATCAATACCGTCCACTGTATCAAATGCCGAACAATCGAATGCCGAAAAACTGAACCATTAGGGTTAAAGAAGAAAGAGGTAGAAGAACAAATAGAAAAAAACATCAGAATCTCACAAACGCAGTGGAACAATATATAATAGATAAATGACTAATCTTTTATATATAAAAAGATCTATATCAGGTTATACATTACATCATTAGAGTACAACATAATTCATTACACACAACTGGACAGTTATCATAACCTGTCCTCACAAACTGACTTAAAGTTAAACAAATACAGCGGAATATTCATCAAATACGTGTGATACGTCTCGCCATCCACCTCATCTCCTAAGCTCCACAGCATCCTTTCCTGTATCCTATAATACTCGGTCTGACCTGGGCATCATGATAAAACAATGCCCAAGTCAGTCTGGAAAACCAGCGTGAGAAAACACACTCAATTGGATTATTAAAGATTTCAAAATCCTTTTGAAATCAAAGGTATCTCGTAAGACTACGCCACAAATAAACACGTCGGGTTATTACCTTACGATAACCAAAACATTTCTTATAATATCCTCTGATATTATTATGGTGTCTAAGTACAAATACTTAATCAAATAGCCGAAATTGTTACATTATTAAATTCCAGCATAATAGGTATACAAACAAAACTGTAAAAGCACGTAGTAAAATTGGATTTCCATCAATGGCAGGCCTACTGGGGTACCGCCCGTCACAGTACGTGGTCAAGATCACCGTACTGAGGATCCACCCTAAATCCCTTGCAATACAAGATCGGACTACCCCTTACTGGATAGCGCGAATAAGATCATGCCACGGTTGGGATCAGCAACCATCCACTAAGCTGAATAAAAATGAACCTCTATACAGGGATGACCTTACCCTAATTGGTTGCTAGCTACGTAGCCTTGCTATATCTTCACTGTTTTAGCCATTCTCGGTTGATGAGGCTCGAGGCTATGCGTTACCCTTTAGAACACATCTCACTTAGAATGATCATCGTTCCCCTGACAATGTTCTGAAAGCATTCATCCATACAAGTCCGTTTTAGGTTCGAACGGAACCGAAGGCGCTACTCCTACTACATCCATTTTGGAATCACCCTCAGGATTAGTAGCGATTAGCCCTTGCTCTTCACTGCTCCATGTTCGACTCCAAGCTTTTGGCTTCCTCACGAAAACGTTCAAACTGGACGAAGTGGTTTTCGGGAAAGTAATTCCGATCCTGGTCTCTTCGAAACGATCAACGCATTGGCCAATATTGATAGTCAGTTATTTAACTATCAAATAACATTCACAATCAACTATCAGGCATTATCAATTTTCCATATTATTTATTTTCAAAATACCTTCACAAGATATTTTCTATACTTTAACCGTTTGATAACAGTTTCAAACCACTTTCTCTCTCGCGGAATAAATTTCCCAAATATTGTTTATTTCCTTTGAAAATTGCCAAGTCTTAATACTTAGATTTAAAATAATGTAAATTACTTTATCCAAAATATATTTTTAAACATTTGTATTAAAATACTTAAAACAATTTATTCAAAATAATAGTTATGAAATTCTATATTAGATTTCCAAGTAAAATATATGCCACAAACCCTTTTTTTTAAAAAATAAATAAAAGTTTATATAAGTATAAATATCAGAAAATCTCTTTTAAAAACATCATAATAATTTAACTTTTAAATAATTACTACTAAAATAAATTTGAATAATATTTACTTTAAAATTTTAAAACAATTAAAAATAATAAATTACCTAAAACATTTTTTTAAAACAAATTTTTAAAACCTTAAACTTATACATAAAAATCTCCTTTAAAATATACTTAGCTTTTCAAGGAAATACACTTCCTATTTCTCACCTTTTAAAAATTAACCACTATTTATTTTAAAACAATTTACCCATTCCTTTATAAATTCCCACCATGAATTTATACCTCCAAATATCCATTGATATCTTATTTCACTTTATAAACCCAGTTTATAAATCTCATAGTCTCATATTCCTTTTAAAACACAATTTCAAATACTACATCAATTTCTAAACCGATTTCCAAAATTTTACTCCATTTAAAATAAATTACTTTACTTATCCAAATTTAATCCAAAATCCCAAATATCCACATTCACCTTTATTTATGATTTAAATTCTTATTTAAATCGAAAATACCAATTTCATACTTTATTTCAAATTCTCCTTTAATTTTTCCAAAATCATTCAAATCTAGAATTTTAAAAATATATTTATTTATACTAAAAATATTGCTTAAGTCTTTTAATTCAAATCCCTTTTTCTCACTTATTCAAAATCCCTATTCTACCCATACTTCATATAAGATTTAAAATCAAACCTTTATTCCTTTTCTAAACTCATTCCCTTAATTCATTTGAATTTATTATAAATATATAACAAAAAAGTTTCCCTTTTTATTTCCTTTAAAAACTCAAACTTATGTTTTTCATTCTCACAAATACCCATATATTCAACCAAGCCATAACATTTCGTAATTAAATTTCAGATAAAATCAATATAATCATTACAGATTATCACATAATTCACATCGTTGAATATAAAATAAATTCAACGTTTTAAGGAATCCAGTTGGATCCCTCCAACCTATTTCCCTGCATCCACAAATGTTAGCACAATATAAAGCACCAATTCCACTTCGAGGTGGAATATTGCAATACATGGGGTTATACTCATATCATCCGCTATTATGCGGCGCATAGGGTCTCATCCGCTATATAATGCGAGAAATCAATCACTCTAATATATATATATATACTACTATATATTATATGACATCCAATCAATCCAATCGATCAACCAATAAATTAAATTTAACTTTTTAAATTTAAATGGTAATCCAAATGAGTGAGAGTAACTCACCTTTTATTTTGCCGTTTGCAATCCATTCCAAACTGGCTTGTTTCCATGATTTTAAACCTTGTAAAACATTATATGATTTATTGATATTTAAACTAATCGAATAAATAAATTTCTAGTTGATAAATTTAATTTAACTAATAAGTTTATTTTAAACTAATAACTAAAATTTTAAACTAATTTCCTTTATAATAAAATATTTTTAGCAACTAAAAATTTAATAAGTTATTAACAAATCTATCTCTATCATATATTATATTAAAATAAACTAGTAAATGAAAATAGATATATCTCTATATCTATCCTCTTTTGAAACTATATCAATGAAAATAATTTTTAGATTTCAAAAATAATCTAATTTTTATATAACTTTCAAACCCCTTTTCCTATATTTTTTGTTAAAACCTTATATGTTTTAAACCTTCTACATATTGAAATAGAATTTTTTTTATATCTCACTATATTTAATTTTTCTGCTTTCTGAATAAGTATATATAAATTCAAAACCGCCCCTACATATACTTTACTGTAAATAAATTTTATATTTTCTGCATGCATATAAAAATTGAAAAACTGCATATATATATATATATATTTACTCTATATATATATTTCTTTCTGCAAAGTATTCTACTCTACTGTAAAAACTTCTCTAGTATATATATATTTAAAATAAAAATCTCAGTATTAAATCTCTTCTCTGCATGTATATGTATAATATGTCTACTTACCCACACACACACACACGCACACACACACACACA
This sequence comes from Allium cepa, assembly GCA_030765085.1. NCBI lineage: Eukaryota > Viridiplantae > Streptophyta > Magnoliopsida > Asparagales > Amaryllidaceae > Allium > Allium cepa. The sequence goes on from CM060934.1 coordinate 215,308,415, forward strand.
TATATAAATCAAATTAAAACTAAAAACTGCAAATACCTTACTGCCCTGACCAGAGCACCCTCGGTTGCGCACGCATCGCCATATCAAAGCCGCCGCTATCTCGTCGCCCAACACTGCCGTGAAACCCAAATCAAATAAAACCTAACCGCGCCAGTAAGAATTATGCCTTCGCCATCACTCGTGGCTTGATCATGAGATCCACCTTCCAGCAAATCGCCACTATCTCCACTCGCGAGCCACGGTTCCAATCCCCAAATGCCACGCACTTCCGATTCCCCTTTCCAAGTCATCAAATCGAACGATTTGCTTGAGCTGACTTGGTTTGAATTTTGATTTCGTAAAGGATAGCGATTAAGGAAGGAACGAAATGATTTGAATGCGAACGAGGCTAAAGGATTTAGGGAGAAAATATTTGTGTTTGGGTTTGAAGCAGAAAGAAAAAGAAGAAGGGCCATAAATTTTGATTTTGAACGAAAAATAATTTTTGTTTTTCAAAATGAATTTGATCTGTACAATTAAAATGCTCGACTATGATTTACAGAAGGAAGGAGATGCGTGTCTAACCAAGGTGAACACGTGTCTTAATACTTTCTTTATGTGTCTGTTATTGCTAATGCAATTATTATATTTAAATTTAAATTCAAATTTAAATCGTCTCGATTCTCGCAACTCAAAATCTCTATCTCCAATCAAGGCGTGCAATAAGGCATTTACAATGCTAAAAAGGTTTCGAGGCCTAATTCGATCGTATGGAGAGGATAGCTTTTTGGACCTAGTCATTTATATTAATTTCGATATAAATTTCAACGCGTTTACCTACAGTACGATCACATGACAACTCCAAATATTACAAAATTTGTAATCCGATACTAATACACTATTATGGATCCAATGGAACTGGTTTCGTCGAATTCCGAGATTGTGCCTTGGAAGGCTATTATGAAATTCAATTTAAACGGTATATTTTTAAAACTGAACAAATCACTTCAAACTTAAATTTTAAAGCTTTTACTGTAACATCCCGAAAATTATGAATTTAAATTTTAGTAATGTATTTGAACTTTTTGAAATTTAAATCGAAAAGTTATAAAGAAATAAAATATGAATAAAATTTAGTGTTTTTAGTTAAAACTTTTAATAGAATTAAAACAAATATTGTAATAAAATCACATAGTCATTTAATATTAATAACTAAAACCACTTTTCTTTTTAACAAAGTGAAATAATAAATTGTGATAGATGAGCTTTTAATAGGAATCAAATTGTTAAGGTAAGATATGATGAAATTGTAAAATTTAAATAACATAATAATAATTAAACATATAAACAAATAAACTAAGGTAACAAATTTTTTATGAAGAAATAAGAACTAAGTTAATTAAAAACAAACACTTTCATTTAGTAAAACAAAAGTAAATTAGTCTTGCAACAAAAATAGTAATAAGACAAAACAGCCACCATTTAGATAAAGATAAGAATAAGATGTACTTATAATAATCAAATCAAACAAGATAACACTTATTAAAATATAAAACATATAAACTGTACATATAAAAGAAAATGCAAGAGAGTAAAACATTCAAACAAAATAATACTTATATAAATCAAACAGCACATTTCTACAAGTACACAGGATAGAAGCATCACAAAACATGCTTACATTAAATGCAAGCCTCTACAAAGAACATACTTTCATTAAATGCATTTACTCTCCAGTAAGAAGAAAATCATTTCAGCAACTTTAAAGCATGGTTGAGCAGAGAAAAAAAAAACTGTACTTACTTATACTTTTCTCTGTACACCACCTTTCACCTATATGTATACATACACAAAGCCTCATGTTCATTTGTTAAAAACAACTCAAGTATCATTCAAACAATATTAGCAAAGATCTGAAATTGAAAAGAAGAAGATCATCACTTTATATATTACAAGTTGAAAGGCAAATTACTGAAAGAAGAAAAGAGAAGAGGATTGAGCTGCAGTTCAAAGGAAATCAATATATAGCCTCTGTTTAAACATTTGACATGTGAGTAAAATAATCTTTAAAAGCTTAAATTTATTTAAACAGTTTAAACTTCATTTATAAGCTGTTTGTGTATGCTTCAGTTTATAAATAGGATTTTGTATGCTCTGCATTTCATCTTCTCTGTATTTATCACAGCACTTGATCATTTATTCAAAGAATTTAATTTATTTACATTGGAACATTGTTAAGTAATAAAAGTCTTCAATCAAACAAGCAGTTAAATCTGTAATCAAGTTTTTAAAACTGTTTCAACAAGATTTGAAGAAATATCACCACTGTAACTTTGGTTATAGGTAATCAAGAAGAAATTGGATAAATTCAAGTATTATAAAAAGCTAATCCAAGTTAATAGCTTAAATTCTTATTGCAAATCATGATTTTTACAACAGAAATGAAGATTTTTAGTTGGGTATATACAGAGCAGTTCGAGCATGAACACGAAATCGTTTTCTTTGAATCTCCAGGGATCGAGTTAGTGATAAATGTTGTAATTTGAATTGAAGCGAGTTTGAACTTCCATAATGACAAGAAAAATATTAAATAAAATTTCGAGTGTGTGAAGTTGCCGTTCGAACCCAAAATAGGGTTTAAACTGGAAGTTGCAGTACGAAAAAAAAGGGTGATTTTGTCGAAATGAAATGATCGAGCTCCGTGATATTGAGGGAAATGGAAGAGCATCGGGCTAGCGTGCTATGACCGGAAGCATGGACATTGCAGGTGCATGGTGCAGCGGTGGCGAGGCATTTTTGCCAGAGGGATTCGTTCCAGTTTTCGAGCGTTAGGCATTTTTTTTTAAATTTCGTTTTTTTCGAAGCTCTGGATTTTGATTTCTAATAGGGGGACGAATCGCGACTTGTTGATGGTCACGATGGCCATCGGAGAGGTCGCGAACCACCGTGCACGTGCACGGTGGAGGTAATGTGCCAGTGGAGAAAAAAAAAATAACAGGAAGAAGAAGAGGGACTCGCGAATGAAACAGGGAAGACTCCGGGTTCTTTTTGAAGTTGCTTGAGTTTCTCTCGTATAGTTCGAGTCCTTAAAATTTAAGCTATATGGTTTTAAAACTTGAAAGTTAAAAGAAAAAAAAAAGAATGAAACAGGGAAGATGGATACACGAACGAACAGAGAGAGACTCGGGGAAGAAATGAAAAGGGTCGAGTGTTTACTCGAGTGAACTGAAGATTTGCTCGGTTTGATTTCCAAAACCTGCAAACTAATAATGGTGTGTAAATTGTTTAAACAAGTTTAAGTGGTAATTGATGTATGACAATTAAATCAAGTTTCATTACAAGTTAATGAAATAAGTAAAAACTTAACAAAGTTTTTTTTGGATCTAATTTATATTTTAATCAAGTAATTAATATAAAACTAGTGTTGGAATTTAAATTAACATTTAAGTTCTCAAATTTTGTAATAAATTGATTTCAAAAGTTTAAGAGAGATTTCTTTGTAAATATAAATTAGTGAATAATTTATATTTATTGATTATGAAAATTTTAACTATGAACTAATAGTTAATTAATTAGGTAATTTCGTTAAGAGTTAAGGATTAATCATTGATTAACTAAGAAATTAAGAAAATCAATGAATGAATAATTAAGTTTTATTAGGGTATTAATTAATGGTTATGAAAAGTAATTAAGAATGATTTGTAATTAAATTGATTAATAAACAATTAAGTATCTAATTAAATTTGTAATTAAGAATTTGTTAATTTTGAAACAATTAATCGAGTTAATTAAGATTTAATTTATTTATCCAAATTTTTATCATTGATTTAAAAAATAATTATTTGGTAAATTTATAAAATCCCATTCACTTTGATTGGTAAATAATTAACTATTGCTATGCACTTGGTTGATATTTCTGTTGTGACTGTGATACTGTGTGATGCACTGTGACTATGATTTGTTCTATATTGATGTGAAAACTTGTTGCCGTAAAACGACATTTTAAACTTCGATGCGACAGGGAATCGGATTTCAGTTGGTTATCCGAAACCCACATCGAACCTGTGAATATTTGTGAATGTCATCCACATGTTTTTAAAATTTGACACTCACTATTCGAATTAGCCGGGAAAGGATCTTTGTGTCATATAACCCATTTCGAATATGTGATTCGACGTTATGGATAGCAATTGAAGACCGGTGTTGAAGACCGGGTATTTGCGAGAGCGATAGAATGATCTGTCGATTGACTCTGCACCGAGTTGCTCCAGTATAGAGTTCTCCATATGTGATGGGGAATCCGATCAGGATTGTGGATATCCGGATTGCAAGGACTTCTTCGGAAGTGCCTTCGGTTCTGTTCGAGCCCGGAACAGACTTGTATGGATAGTCTGTCTGACATTACAATTTGAGATATAAAGCCGATTTCTTTCAAATATATTTCTGTTGGTGGCGGAGAATTTATTCTCTTAGCTTAACACCCTTCTCTGAGACGTACGAGCTCAGAGGTTATGTAGTTGAAGGTTATCAGCGATATATTCCCAATTTGGTAATGTGACATGCCGAGTGTTGCTGTGAAATGATCATTGTGTTGATTATTTGTGATAGGATCATTTGTTTGATCGTCTATCTAGGTGATCATTTCTATGATCATTTGTTGACCCAAAGCACGGCTTTTGTATAAAGTGTGTTTTTGTGGACGTGACTTCGTCGGACCTCACACCCCGAAATGGTCGAAACAGGAAAGATGCAGCAAGGTTATTGGGGGTAGCACCCCTTAGGGCATGTGCATTTCCTTCTGGATAGAAGTGGTATCATGGTATGGAGCCCAGATACTTAACTTATGTTGATATCGCAGATATATATATGATTTTGTGATTTGTTGCTGGGGCCCCGGTTAAAGGTTGGTTACGACCGGGAGATGGCATACTCGTGTCAGTAGTTACCCAGTTAGGGGTAACCCGGCCTTGTGTTGGCAGAGATCCGGTTTGGTTCTCGGGGACGTCCTTCCAGAGGCGTTCTCATGTGGCAATGGGAAGTTCCTTGGCCTGAACATTTGTTGGAAATCCAAAGAAACAATACGAAACCCTGTACGGTTTTAGTTGTAGAACCTGCCATGCAGCGTGGCGGTAACCTGCCACAAAACATGGTAGCTGTAGTAGGCATAGTTCGGAATGTCTATGCTGGCTAAGATTAATATTCTACTTTTGAAATATTTTCTTCACTATGCACTAGTTATAATACCAAAGAATTTCTTTTGTCGTATCAAGCATATTTAACTATCGTAAGAAGAAATCTCCTCCAATTCTACGTTTGCATTGTGTGTGTGGTGGGAGGTCTTATGGTAGTTCCATTTTTAAAAGCATTCCGAAAATTCTTTTATAAATCTTGTTTTATTTAAATGCAACTGTTTTTGTTTACTCATACCAGTCCCATGACTGATCCGGAGTTTATTGTTTTCTTTCCTAAACTCTGGGTGCCCATTATTTCCACACGGGCAGCCTAGTAGCAGGTTTCTATATTTTGGAGTAGCAGTATTTTGGAGCTCTTATCTTGGAGATATCTTAGGAGCTATTGGAGATTTCAGGTGTTAGATTTTGGGAGTTCGTTATCATCTCTCTCATTTGAGAACTTTTGGATATATGTTCACTGTTGTATTATCATGATGTTGTATTTGGAGTCGTAGTGTATGTATTATGTACTCTGTTGCAGTATGGATATTATGTTGATGTTGTAACAGTTATGTTATTTATGATATTGATTCTGTTCCGCTATTTTATATACATCTAATTGTTGTTATAAGCTCCGGCGATGCAAATTTGATGTTGTTTACCGAACATCGAGTTTGGGTCGTTACAAGTGGTATCGGAGCTGTTGGTCGAGTAAGAACTTTAGCTACGGAGTATAACACATTAGATGGCTCATTAGAGATAGGGTGAAGTATACCCTAGAATGAGTATAATCAAAATTGAAACTTTGAAATTTCTTAGTCTATTTCTTTTTACTGCTGATATTCCTTAAGATATTTCGTCTATATATCTAAATCAATTTTCTTACTAATCTCAGATAGTGAAAATGAGTGGACGCAGAGGAAGAGTTAGGGGTCAAGGCAATGCTGCAGCACCAAATCAAATTCCCCCAGCCGCAGAAGCAGTAATAGAAATTCAGCAGTAGCCGGACTTGGCTGAATTATATAAGAAATTTGAAAAGCTTGGTGGCAAACCATTCATTGGCAAGGAGTCAATTATTGACGCTCAAGCTTGGGTAAGATCGTGTGAAAAGATTTTTAAAGGGCTAAAATTGCAGGATGAGCAGAAAAGACTTATAGCTTCTTGGCAGCTCCAAGGAGAAGCTTCAGCTTGGTGGGAAACCATCATTATAGATGAACCCGAGGAAGAATTTACTTGGGATCGTTTTAAAGAAGTGTTTGAGAAACGTTACATGCCATCGGCGGGAGTTTCCAGAATGTATCAGGAATTTCTGGATTTGAAACAAGGAAGTTTGTCGTTTGAAGAATACTTAAATAAATTCAGCGAACTATCTCGGTTTGGCACGGAATTGCTAAATACACCTCTGAAGAAAAACGAAAGGTTTATCCGGGGAATGAACCAGAAATATCATGGAAGAATGACAGGTCGTGTTAAAGAATCTTTTTCGGATTTAGTAGATATGGGGTACAGGTACGCTACTCTTGATATGCAAGAAGCAACTGTCGAGAAAGGTAATTCAGGTAGTCAAAATTACAAAAAGCGGAAATTCGGAGGCAAGAAACCTTGGCAAGGCAATGAGAAGAAGAGGAGCATTCAAGGAAGCGCAACAGAAAATGTCACTTGTTACAACTGCAAAGAGAAAGGCCACTATTCAAATGACTGCCCAAAACTGAAGAAACCAGCTAGAGAATGTTACAATTGTCATAAACCGGGACATCTAGTTAAAGATTGCCCAGTGATGAAGCCAGCGCAGGTGGCAAAAGTTTACACGATAAAGGAGGACCCCTCATCTTCAAAAGCTGATAAAGGGAAAAGTGTTTTGGAAGGTAACCTTACTATTAATAATAGAACTGTTAGAGTTTTATTTGATACAGGAGCTTCACATAGCTTTATCTCCCAACAAACCGTAAATGAATTGGGACTTGAAACTAAATTTGCTAACGATCTTATTTGCGTGAAAAATCCGGTTGGAGGTCCCGCAAATCTTTGTTCATATTGTAAGAGAGTTCCTATTTCATATGCTAGCTATAAATTTCCTATCAACCTTTTTGTCTTCGAATTTGATGAATTTGAAATCTTACTCGGTATGAACTGGTTATCGAGATACGATGCTATATTGGAGTGTGGTAATCGGACAGTTTTAATCAAAACAAGCCTTGGAAATTTTATTGAAATCTCTTGTGAGAATCCAAGTCCAAGGAGCGACAGATTGATATATACTTTGGGAAATCTTGAACCCACTTTGCAGTCTATACCTGTTGTTCGGGATTTTTCCGACGTATTTGAAGAAGTGAAATCTTTACCTCCTCATCGAGAAATAGAATTCTGAATTGATCTTGTACCTAATACTCGTCCTGTTGTTCACGCAAGTCGCAGGATGGAACCCAGGGAAAAGATTGAATTGGTTCATCAAACTGATGAGCTACTAGCAAAAGGATTAATTCGACCCAGTGTTTCTGAATGGGGGCTCAGCCGTCGTATTTGTTGCCAAATCAGAAGGATCTTTGAGATTGTGTGTAGATTACCGAGATCTAAATAAACAAACTCTCAAGAATAAATTCCCTCTACCAAGAATTGATGATCTATTCGACCAACTTCATGGCGCTCGTTTCTTTTCAAAGATGGATCTAGCCCAAGGATTCCATCAACTACGAATCGCCGAAGATTGTGTCCATTTGACTGCTTTCAGAGGTCCTAATATGTTCTATGAATGGTTAGTTATGCCTTTCGGGCTAACCAATGCTCCAGCATACTTCGTAGATCTTATGACTCGTGTGTTTCGGGAAGTTCTGAATAAATTTGTGCTGGTATTCATTGATGATATTTTGATCTATTCTAAGACTAAAGAAGAGCATGCCGAACATCTTAAAATCGTATTGGAAATATTGAGGAGAAATGTTCTATATGCAAAATTTTCCAAATGCCACTTCTGGGTCAATGAAGTTAAATTCCTTGGCCATATTGTTAATGAAGAAGGAATTTCGGTAGATCCTAGCAAAATTTCCGCTATTCTTGATTGGAAACAACCCACTACTCCAAGGGAAGTTCGAAGCTTTTTGGGTTTAGCAGGCTATTACCGGAAATTCGTTCAAGATTTTTTTAAGTTGGCTAGTCCGCTGACTAAGTTAACAATGAAAAATGCAAAGTTCATTTGGACTTCAGAATGTGAAGAAGTTTTTCAAGAGTTGAAAAAGAGATTGACCACTGCTCCTGTTCTCACTATTGTTAACGGGAACCAAGGCTTATCTGTCTATACTGATGCATGTGGTGAAGGGGTAGGTGCAGTATTAATGCAAGATGGAAAGGTGGTTGCCTACGCAAGTAGACAATTACGTCCGCATGAGAAAAACTACCCGACGCACGATTTGGAACTTTTGGCTATTGTTTTCGCTTTGAAAATATGGCGACACTATCTTTTGGGTAAGAATCTTTTCAGCTTTCTTAATAATTTGCGAAATTAACTAAAGAAATATACTTAATAAACTCTCTTTGTTTTAGGTGAAAAATTTGAATTATTCACCGATCATAAAAACTTGAAATATCTTTTCACCCAGAAGGATTTGAATTTGCGACAACAACGTTGGTTGGAATTTCTGGCATCATATGACCTAGATATCCAATATACTCAGGGAAAAACCAATGTGGTTGCGGATGCTTTAAGTAGGAGACATGCTGTTCTTGCATATCTTGTTATCACTCCTACTCTCTTTGAGAAGATCGCAAGACAGCAATATGAAGATGAATTTCTTCGGGGAATTTATAAAAGAATATGCCAGGGAGAAGACACTAGTTTTGAGATGGATAATAGAGGAGTAATAAGATTAAAAGGCAGGATTTGTGTTCCAGACTTCCCTGATCTGAAACGTGAAGTTTTGGACGAATGCCACAAGTCCAAATTCAGCATCCATCCAGGAGTCAACAAAATGTATCGAGATGTTAAAAGAACATTCTGGTGGAAGACGATGAAGAGAGACATATCTATTTATGTGAGTCGCTGTGCTACTTGTCAGCAAATCAAGAGCGACCAAAAGAAAGTGGCCGGTTTACTTCAACCTTTAGAAGTACCGAAATGGAAGTGGGATCAGGTATCGATGGATTTCATTGATGGATTGCCTCGTACCAAGAAAGGCAATGAAGCGATTTGGGTTATTATGGATCGTCTAACCAAAAATGCTCATTTCATTCCAGTTAAATCTACTCGGACTGCAGCAAGCTTGGCAGGTATATATATAAAGGAAATTGTTCGCCTCCATGGTATTCCCAGTAGTATAGTGAGTGATCGCGACCCGATCTTCACTAGTAGATTTTGGGAAGCATTTCAGGATGCATTGGGAACGAAATTAAATTTCAGTACTGCTTATCATCCGCAATCTGATGGACAAACTGAGAGAGTTAACCGAATTTTAGAAGACCTACTGCGTGCTTGTGTTCATGATTTTGGTGGTTCTTGGGAGGACCATTTGCATTTGGTTGAATTCTCATATAACAACAGTTATCAGGCCAGTATTGAAATGGCTCCTTTCGAAGCTTTATATGGTCGTCTGTGTCGATCACCTACATGCTGGATCGAATCAGGTGACAGACTTGTTCTTGGTCCGGATATGATAAAAGAAGCCACTGAGAAGGTAAATTTTATTCGAAAGAAGTTATTAACTGCCCAAAGCCGTCAGAAGAGCTATTATGACCGTCGAAGGAGAAATTTGGAATTTCAAGTTGGAGATTCTGTATTTCTGAAAGTATCTCCGATGCGGGGTGTGTTGAGATTCGGGAAAATTGGAAAGTTGGCACCGCGTTATATTGGTCCTTTTCCTATTCTGGAAAGGATTGGTTCTCTAGCATATAGAGTGCAGTTACCCAGCTGGTTGTCTGGCGTACATGATGTGTTCCATATTTCTAATCTTCGAAAGTATGTGCACGATCCAGATGATATTATTGAAGAAGCTGCTCAGCAGGATCTTGAAATCACTCCCAACTTGGCAGTTAGAAGGGAACCGATAAAAATTGTAGATCGTGATGAGAAGCGATTAAGAAACAAGATTGTGAAATTGGTCAAAGTTAAATGAAGTGGCGATCCAAAGGACTGTACTTGGGAGACCGAAGATAATATGAAGAAATCATATCCCAAATGCAGAACTGACATCTCGACTTAAAACTGTAAGTCAATTCCTTATTTATAAATTCGTCTATTCTTTGTTTACGTTTCTCTCTCTTTCAATTTCGAGGACGAAATTTTCTTAAGGAGGGGATATTGTAACATCCCGAAAATTATGAATTTAAATTTTAGTAATGTATTTGAACTTTTTGAAATTTAAATCGAAAAGTTATAAAGAAATAAAATATGAATAAAATTTAGTGTTTTTAGTTAAAACTTTTAATAGAATTAAAACAAATATTGTAATAAAATCACATAGTCATTTAATATTAATAACTAAAACCACTTTTCTTTTTAACAAAGTGAAATAATAAATTGTGATAGATGAGCTTTTAATAGGAATCAAATTGTTAAGGTAAGATATGATGAAATTGTAAAATTTAAATAACATAATAATAATTAAACATATAAACAAATAAACTAAGGTAACAAATTTTTTATGAAGAAATAAGAACTAAGTTAATTAAAAACAAACACTTTCATTTAGTAAAACAAAAGTAAATTAGTCTTGCAACAAAAATAGTAATAAGACAAAACAGCCACCATTTAGATAAAGATAAGAATAAGATGTACTTATAATAATCAAATCAAACAAGATAACACTTATTAAAATATAAAACATATAAACTGTATATATAAAAGAAAATGCAAGAGAGTAAAACATTCAAACAAAATAATACTTATATAAATCAAACAGCACATTTCTACAAGTACACAGGATAGAAGCATCACAAAACATGCTTACATTAAATGCAAGCCTCTACAAAGAACATACTTTCATTAAATGCATTTACTCTCCAGTAAGAAGAAAATCATTTCAGCAACTTTAAAGCATGGTTGAGCAGAGAAAAAAAAAACTGTACTTACTTATACTTTTCTCTGTACACCACCTTTCACCTATATGTATACATACACAAAGCCTCATGTTCATTTGTTAAAAACAACTCAAGTATCATTCAAACAATATTAGCAAAGATCTGAAATTGAAAAGAAGAAGATCATCACTTTATATATTACAAGTTGAAAGGCAAATTACTGAAAGAAGAAAAGAGAAGAGGATTGAGCTGCAGTTCAAAGGAAATCAATATATAGCCTCTGTTTAAACATTTGACATGTGAGTAAAATAATCTTTAAAAGCTTAAATTTATTTAAACAGTTTAAACTTCATTTATAAGCTGTTTGTGTATGCTTCAGTTTATAAATAGGATTTTGTATGCTCTGCATTTCATCTTCTCTGTATTTATCACAGCACTTGATCATTTATTCAAAGAATTTAATTTATTTACATTGGAACATTGTTAAGTAATAAAAGTCTTCAATCAAACAAGCAGTTAAATCTGTAATCAAGTTTTTAAAACTGTTTCAACAAGATTTGAAGAAATATCACCACTGTAACTTTGGTTATAGGTAATCAAGAAGAAATTGGATAAATTCAAGTATTATAAAAAGCTAATCCAAGTTAATAGCTTAAATTCTTATTGCAAATCATGATTTTTACAACAGAAATGAAGATTTTTAGTTGGGTATATACAGAGCAGTTCGAGCATGAACACGAAATCGTTTTCTTTGAATCTCCAGGGATCGAGTTAGTGATAAATGTTGTAATTTGAATTGAAGCGAGTTTGAACTTCCATAATGACAAGAAAAATATTAAATAAAATTTCGAGTGTGTGAAGTTGCCGTTCGAACCCAAAATAGGGTTTAAACTGGAAGTTGCAGTACGAAAAAAAGGGTGATTTTGTCGAAATGAAATGATCGAGCTCCGTGATATTGAGGGAAATGGAAGAGCATCGGGCTAGCGTGCTATGACCGGAAGCATGGACATTGCAGGTGCATGGTGCAGCGGTGGCGAGGCATTTTTGCCAGAGGGATTCGTTCCAGTTTTCGAGCGTTAGGCATTTTTTTTTAAATTTCGTTTTTTTCGAAGCTCTGGATTTTGATTTCTAATAGGGGGACGAATCGCGACTTGTTGATGGTCACGATGGCCATCGGAGAGGTCGCGAACCACCGTGCACGTGCACGGTGGAGGTAATGTGCCAGTGGAGAAAAAAAAAATAACAGGAAGAAGAAGAGGGACTCGCGAATGAAACAGGGAAGACTCCGGGTTCTTTTTGAAGTTGCTTGAGTTTCTCTCGTATAGTTCGAGTCCTTAAAATTTAAGCTATCTGGTTTTAAAACTTGAAAGTTAAAAGAAAAAAAAAAGAATGAAACAGGGAAGATGGATACGCGAACGAACAGAGAGAGACTCGGGGAAGAAATGAAAAGGGTCGAGTGTTTACTCGAGTGAACTGAAGATTTGCTCGGTTTGATTTCCAAAACCTGCAAACTAATAATGGTGTGTAAATTGTTTAAACAAGTTTAAGTGGTAATTGATGTATGACAATTAAATCAAGTTTCATTACAAGTTAATGAAATAAGTAAAAACTTAACAAAGTTTTTTTTGGATCTAATTTATATTTTAATCAAGTAATTAATATAAAACTAGTGTTGGAATTTAAATTAACATTTAAGTTCTCAAATTTTGTAATAAATTGATTTCAAAAGTTTAAGAGAGATTTCTTTGTAAATATAAATTAGTGAATAATTTATATTTATTGATTATGAAAATTTTAACTATGAACTAATAGTTAATTAATTAGGTAATTTCGTTAAGAGTTAAGGATTAATCATTGATTAACTAAGAAATTAAGAAAATCAATGAATGAATAATTAAGTTTTATTAGGGTATTAATTAATGGTTATGAAAAGTAATTAAGAATGATTTGTAATTAAATTGATTAATAAACAATTAAGTATCTAATTAAATTTGTAATTAAGAATTTGTTAATTTTGAAACAATTAATCGAGTTAATTAAGATTTAATTTATTTATCCAAATTTTTATCATTGATTTAAAAAATAATTATTTGGTAAATTTATAAAATCCCATTCACTTTGATTGGTAAATAATTAACTATTGCTATGCACTTGATTGATATTTCTGTTGTGACTGTGATACTGTGTGATGCACTGTGACTATGATTTGTTCTATATTGATGTGAAAACTTGTTGCCGTAAAACGACATTTTAAACTTCGACGCGACAGGGAATCGGATTTCAGTTGGTTATCCGAAACCCACATCGAACCTGTGAATATTTGTGAATGTCATCCACATGTTTTTAAAATTTGACACTCACTATTCGAATTAGCCGGGAAAGGATCTTTGTGTCATATAACCCATTTCGAATATGTGATTCGACGTTATGGATAGCAATTGAAGACCGGTGTTGAAGACCGGGTATTTGCGAGAGCGATAGAATGATCTGTCGATTGACTCTGCACCGAGTTGCTCCAGTATAGAGTTCTCCATATGTGATGGGGAATCCGATCAGGATTGTGGATATCCGGATTGCAAGGACTTCTTCGGAAGTGCCTTCGGTTCTGTTCGAGCCCGGAACAGACTTGTATGGATAGTCTGTCTGACATTACAATTTGAGATATAAAGCCGATTTCTTTCAAATATATTTCTGTTGGTGGCGGAGAATTTATTCTCTTAGCTTAACACCCTTCTCTGAGACGTACGAGCTCAGAGGTTATGTAGTTGAAGGTTATCAGCGATATATTCCCAATTTGGTAATGTGACATGCCGAGTGTTGCTGTGAAATGATCATTGTGTTGATTATTTGTGATAGGATCATTTGTTTGATCGTCTATCTAGGTGATCATTTCTATGATCATTTGTTGACCCAAAGCACGGCTTTTGTATAAAGTGTGTTTTTGTGGACGTGACTTCGTCGGACCTCACACCCCGAAATGATCGAAACAGGAAAGATGCAGCAAGGTTATTGGGGGTAGCACCCCTTAGGGCATGTGCATTTCCTTCTGGATAGAAGTCGTATCATGGTATGGAGCCCAGATACTTAACTTATGTTGATATCGCAGATATATATATGATTTTGTGATTTGTTGCAGGGGCCCCGGTTAAAGGTTGGTTACGACCGGGAGATGGCATACTCGTGTCAGTAGTTACCCAGTTAGGGGTAACCCGGCCTTGTGTTGGCAGAGATCCGGTTTGGTTCTCGGGGACGTCCTTCCAGAGGCGTTCTCATGTGGCAATGGGAAGTTCCTTGGCCTGAACATTTGTTGGAAATCCAAAGAAACAATACGAAACCCTGTACGGTTTTAGTTGTAGAACCTGCCATGCAGCGTGGCGGTAACCTGCCACAAAACATGGTAGCTGTAGTAGGCATAGTTCGGAATGTCTATGCTGGCTAAGATTAATATTCTACTTTTGAAATATTTTCTTCACTATGCACTAGTTATAATACCAAAGAATTTCTTTTGTCGTATCAAGCATATTTAACTATCGTAAGAAGAAATCTCCTCCAATTCTACGTTTGCATTGTGTGTGTGGCGGGAGGTCTTATGGTAGTTCCATTTTTAAAAGCATTCCGAAAATTCTTTTATAAATCTTGTTTTATTTAAATGCAACTGTTTTTGTTTACTCATACCAGTCCCATGACTGATCCGGAGTTTATTGTTTTCTTTCCTAAACTCTGGGTGCCTATTATTTCCACACGGGCAGCCTAGTAGCAGGTTTCTATATTTTGGAGTAGCAGTATTTTGGAGCTGTTATCTTGGAGATATCTTAGGAGCTATTGGAGATTTCAGGTGTTAGATTTTGGGAGTTCGTTATCATCTCTCTCATTTGAGAACTTTTGGATATATGTTCACTGTTGTATTATCATGATGTTGTATTTGGAGTCGTAGTGTATGTATTATGTACTCTGTTGCAGTATGGATATTATGTTGATGTTGTAACAGTTATGTTATTTATGATATTGATTCTGTTCCGCTATTTTATATACATCTAATTGTTGTTATAAGCTCCGGCGATGCAAATTTGATGTTGTTTACCGAACATCGAGTTTGGGTCGTCACATTTACTATCTTTAGTATTATCAATATAAATTTTCCAAGCCTTTGAAATATTTTTAACCAGCTTAAAAACCAAGATTCGCTATTTTAACCAATTTTCATTTATTAAATTCAATAATTTAATTGCCAAATAAACATAGCTATTTGAAATTCAAGTTAAACTAACTTTCAAATATTTAAAGTCAATTAAATATTCCAATTTCAAATATCCAAAAATTCCGGGTCGTCACATTCCTCCCCCTTAAAAGAATTTCATCCCCGAAATTACTATTGGGAAGATTGCTCCAACCTTTAACATTTTTCCCAAAATCAAGCAGTTGTTAATAACTTTCCAAAACCATATAGTTTTTAACAATCCCAAACAATCTTTTGTTAATGACACACTATCATCCTTACCAACTTTCCCAAATTCTTTTATAGTTTCCCAACAACATTACTTACTCAACCATTCGAATTTAAATTTAAAACAAAACTCAAATTATCAAAATTTTCTCAAAATTTTTCTAACTCCTTAAATTTTCAAAAAATTTTGCCTGCATCTCCTTTGCGCTGCTAGATCGGTACAACTACAAAATGCATGTACGGGCCCTCAAATTTCAAAAGAAAACAATAGGCCAAGTGGCTAGACCAGAAATCCATCAAATTTCATATAAAAATTTAAATACATACCTTTTGTTGAGCAATTCAATTTATCTTCTGAAATCAAAAATCCCAATTCCCTTTCAAAACACCTGCATATCCTACTTAGCACCATTCAAAATCATTTTATACATTTCTTTACAAAAGTATCAATATCCATTTCATTCAAGCTCGTACGATGTACATATGCCATCCATACGCAAATACCAAATCCAGTCGCTCGCTCGATCACACAATTTCACTTCCGAACTAGTATCATTCACCTGATTCCCTAGTGCATACTCAGATCTGGTTTCTTGATCAGAAACCGTCATTCTCCTTGCATAGCCACAAACTAGGACAGAGAATTTCCAGAATCGATCAAAATTCGATATCTAGGTTCGCTGTCGAAAATCGAGCGAAAAATCCCAACTTGGATCGATATAACTATCTCGAAATTCTGTACTCGAATCTGGATCAAATCACTATGCAAATAATGTACGTACATCCTACGTTTTTATCTTAATTGATTTTTAACAATATCAATTCTCTTTTATTTACATCTATTTTGATTACCATTCACTTATCCACAACTATCATTTCACATGCCCTTATTAAACCTTATTCACATTTTTACTTGGAATATTTCTCAATTCCAATTTTTACATAAGAATTTACCATCCATATCTTAAGTTCAATATAAATATTTTACACCTTAATATTTATTTTCACTTCACTACTGAAGTTATATACCTACTTTTATTCAAATTGGATTTCCAATCTTTACATGAATTCGATTTGCCTTCATTTTTAAATATTGAATTCTATTTATCTCATCTCAAACCATATTTAATTACTATTTCTTTAATTAGTTTCACTACTAATTTTATTTTAAATCTAAATGGACTTTATTTCCAAACTTTAATCATTTTTTTAGTCAACTTTGATCTAATTCCACAACTTCACTTTACTTAACCCAATTTAAATTAAATTCGAATATTCGAATATTCTTTTTAAATTTATTTGCTTACCATTTAAATCAATTAGTTTACTTACTAATTTTAAATTTAATACTTTATTTAATCTAAGTTGACATATTTTCCATTTCACTCTATTTAACACAATTCAGTTTTAATTCCAATATCCAACTCCAATTCTAGTTACTTTCAATGTAATTCATTTGTCTGTCCACATTTTTATTTCTAACTTATAACTTTTATTTAAGTAACCATTTCACTTAGTCTCCTTAAACTTTTCCTTAAATTCACCTTTACTTATCTCTATTAAATTGCGCTCCGATTCAATTTAAATTTTAAACTTCTATAAGTTTTCCGAATTTAATTACATTTGTTAACTTCTTTTAATTCACTTCCGCTTATTAGATTACCTTCCCACTTATTTGGGTTTCATACTTACTTTTATTTAACCTTTACAAGTTGAATCTTATTCTATCAAATTTCAATTTTTTTTATAGATTATCAAACTTATTTATATTCCATAAACATTTTCAATTTACTTCCAAAGTTTTAAACAATTTCTCAACATTTCAAAATTACCTTTGAAATCAACTATATCCAAAATCCTTTGCAGTTCTAAAATCAAACCCAACTTTTTCAATCAGTTCCAATTTAAAACATTAAGGTAGCAATTTCTCTCTTGGAAACTCGAAAATTAACATCGATGATGCTGCAGCCATCACCGAAGTTATTTTCCAACGACCAAAGTGAGTTCAGTGCTTTTACCTTTTTAAAACCCTTTCAAATGTTTTAAATTCCAAATCTCACCAGATTTCAAATCCCATTTAAAAAAATATTTTCGAATAATATCACCATTATTCCAACAAAATCATTTTCAAACTCAAGGGAATTCTGTTTCCAAAATTTCAAATTCCAAATCCTTTTAATCCTTATTCAAAAATTACTCTGGCATCTTTATTTCATTTCTATTTATAATTCACATTTACAAATCCCATTTTGTTATATAAATTTATTCCTTAACCTTTGGTTATAATTTTAATTTCTTATTAAATTTTTACACAACAATGATAATAATTTAATATTATCACTTCCTAACAACCAAGCAACTATATTTAACTATAATAATTTACAGAAAATTATTCCTTTTATATACAAAAATATTTTGGGTAAAATTATTTCATTTACTCTATTTTAAAACAATACCGTGTCGGTTTATCTTGTTTAAGAGTTTAGAAACCCTTATCGATGACATGGCATCCCATATATCGACCAGAATCCATAAACACTCAAACTCATTTTATAGTACTGTTGACTTTATTTTTAATGAGTAATCCCCACCAGAGCCAAGGTTCTCGATTAAGCTTATGCTCTGATACCAAGTGTAACGACCCGATTTTTCGACGCCCGAAAATTGACGTCAATACCGTCCACTGTATCAAATGCCGAACAATCGAATGTCGAAAAACCAAACCATTAGGGTTAAAGAAGAAATAGGTAGAAGAAGAAATAGAAAAAAACATCAGAATCTCGCAAACGCAGCAGAACAATATATAATAGATAAATGACTAATCTTTTGTATATAAAAATATCTATATCAGTTTATACATTACATCATCAGAGTACACACAACTGGGTAGTTATCATAACCTGTCCTCACAAACTGACTTGAAGTTAAACAAACACAGCAGAATATTCATCAAATACATGTGATACGTCACACCATCCACCTTGTCTCCTGAGCTCCACATCATCCTTTCCTGTATTCTATAATACTTGGGCTGACCCGAGCATCATAATAAAACAATACCTGAGTCAGTTTGGAAAACCAGCGTGAGAAAACACACTCAATTGGATTATTAAAGTTTTCAAAATCCTTTTGAAATCAAAGGTATCTCGTAAGACCACGCCATAAATAAACATGTCGGGTTTTTACCTTACGATAACCAAAATATTTCTTATAAAATCCTCTCATATTATTATAGTGTCTAAGTACAAATACTTAATCAAATAGCCGAAATTGTTACATTATTAAATTCCAGCATAATAGGTATACAAACAAAACCGTAAAAGCACGTAGGAAGAATGGATTTCCATCAATGGCAGGGCTACTAGGGTACTGCCCGTCACAGTACGTGTTCTAGATCACCTTATCGAGGATCCACCCTAAATCCGCTGCAACACAAGACCGGACTACCCCTTACTGGATAGCCTGAATAAGATCACTCCGTGGTTGGGATCAACAACCGCCCACTAAGCCGAATAAAAAGGAACCTCTAGACAGGGATGACCTTACCCTGATTGTTTGCTAGTCACTTAGCCTTGCTGCATCTCCCCTGTTTTAGCCATTCCCGGTTGGTGAGGCTCGAGGCTATGCGTTACCTTTTAGAACACATCTCACTTAGAATGCTTATCGTTCCCCTGACGATGTTCTGAAAGCATTCATCCATACAAGTCCGTTACGGGTTCGAACAGAACCGAAGGCACTACTCCAACTACATCCATTTTGGAATCACCCTCAGGATTAGTAGCGATTAGCCCTTGCTCTTTACTGCACTGTAACGACCCGTAAATTTTCGATAATTAAAATAGCTAATTTGATAAGATTTCGTGAATTAGTGTTAGAAAAAAAATTGAAATTCGTTTGGAATCATAATAACTGAAAGGAATTGCAATAATAATTATCCAAGTAATGAAAATGAATGCTACTTAGTGAATGCCTTTGAAATCAATAGTTGAATAGGATAATAAATGTTGAAATTCACTGGGTATAATAGAGTAACTTATTGATAAGTAAAATCTATTTAATCAAATATTGAATATTGAACAGGTAAATTGTTTAAATTAAATATTTAAAACTTATTGAATAATTGAATAAATGAAAAATGAAAATAGTGTTCAAAATTGTGAATTGGTTTTAAAGGTTGAATCTTATAAGTTCAATTTCAATATTTCAAAGGATAATGAATTATTGGATAAGCGAAATTGTTTAAATTTAATATTTGGCATTTATTGAATAATTTAATAACGGGAATTGAATAATTGTTTTAATGAAAAGGGTTGTTCTATAATTTGAATTTGTTAAATTTTATAAGTTCGTTTGAATATTTCAAAAGATAGTGATTTTAGAATAATCAAATTTGTTTAAATTTAATATTACAAGTGTTGAATAAATTAAATTTCGAATTTGATATGATTAATTTGATATTGAAATTTAATATATGAAAATAGAGTGAATATTTGAAATTTGATTTAATATGATTCAAATTGGTTTCCAAAGTGAATGTAAGTTATATTTGGATTTTAACGGAGTTAATAAGATTTTACAATTGGAATTTATTGGATAATTGAATAGCGGGTTTAATATGATTAAAAAATGATTTGTAAAATCTTATTTTATCATTTTAAAGTTAGAATGATGTTGTAGAACTTTTAAAATCGAATTAGAAGTAAATTTGTGAAAATTGAATATTTTAATATTTAATTATCGGCTGAAAAATAGGCAATTTTTGAACAGTCTCAGAATTGGACGAAACTAGTTCCATTGGATCTGTAATAATTTATTATTATCAGATTTCAATTTTCGCAGCAATCAGAGTTGTCGTTTGACCGTGGCAGCTCGAAACGCGTTGAAATTGTTTTAATATTAATTTGGCGAGTTAAAATAGTCATTTTTCAACCGGTCTCGGATTTTGACGAAACCAGTTTCATCGGATCCGTAATGTGATATTATTGTAAGATTTCAAATTTCATGTCAATCGGATTTACCGTTTGTCCGGGGCGAGCCAAAACGCATAGAAATTCGTTTAAATCGATTTAATTCAAATTGATCGTTTATCGCTATAACTCGCACAGACGATCGAATTAGCTTCTGAAACCTGTTCCATTGTGTCCGGAACGTGGGGTAAACCCTAGAAACGTCGGTTACCGTGCGAAATTCGGAGTTTGGAAATCCGGATTTGAATAGAGTTCGTCGTTTCCTATAAATAGCCCCTTTGTTCACATTTTACAAAAAAAAAGAAAAAAAAAAGAAAACCCTAGCCTCCTCCTCAACAGCAAATGGCCGAAATGCTCCCAGGTTCTCCCTCGTTTTTCTCTCTATCCACACATTTTTAGCCGAATGTTCCAACTAGGAAATCAAAGAGCTTGTCGATCTCTGTAACTTCAACGGTCGAGATCGAGAATGAAGCAAAGAATCAGCGGCAATCGCTCCTCAAAGTCGCGCCGTTCGCTCACGTCATTCGAAGCAAATAGGCAGCCAAGTTCGTCAGTGCTCTGGCCGAAGGTAGGAGGCGCAGGGAGCTACGTTGTGGTCTCGTTCGATCAAGCTAAAGTGGATCGTAGGTGGTCGCGACCTGGGGGAAATGCGAGCGTGCTTTGGGTTCGCTGTTGTCTCGTGTGAACGAAGAAGAAGGTGAAAGGAAGGGGCGGCCTGGATTGGTATCCTGGAAGCAACGACTGAGATTAAAGGTTAAGAATAATAATAATAAAAAGAAATAGAAAAGTTAATTTGTTTATATAAATTTGTATATAAAATTCAAACGGCTATAACTTTTTGATACGAGGTCCAAACTGGACGAAACAAATCGCGATAGGTCCGTATTAGTGAACACTATGCAATGGAGCTAGATTGGAATCAATTGGAGCTAGAGAAAATTTTGAGTTAAATCGAACGTCGTTCGATTTGATTTAAAATCGTAAAAAAATAAGGTGAGTGTTTTATAACGCTCACACCGTACTAAATATCTTTATGCTAGTTAATTTGACGTTATGTAGTGTTATAAAATTTATTTGTCGTTGTTTGATAGAATTTAATTGTCATATAGATCGTCGCTTGAATTAACCGTTGAAAAATTAAATTGACAGTTAAATTGAAATTGAAATTGAATTACTATTAAATTAACTGACATTGATAACTATGAAATTGCCATGAATTATATTGTGTATTGGATGATGTATTTCGATGGATGCAATTGGTTGATATTTGAATGTTTGGATGTTTATTCGCTTATATATATACTGTTATGCGTACATATGAAACTGCGATTTGATTTAAGTAATAAATATTCATCCCTGACATTTAATTGAAATAAATAATTACTTGGCCATAGGATAGAAAATTATATACGGACACCGAATTGGCTAAATTAATAATTTTTAAAACCGTCGATTTGAAATTTATTTAAATGTTTGATGTAAAAGTTATAAATAGAAATCGAATTTATAGAAATCGAATTTATCGAAAATGTGAGTTTGGAATGTTGAAATAAATTTTGGTTAAAGAAATTGTTAAATAATTCAAGTGGAGACTTTGGAATTTTAAAATCAGGATATGATTGAATTTCGAAATTTGATTTGTTTTAAAGATTGAACCTTAACTCGAGCCTTAAATGTTACTAAGTAAAAGTAATATAAAAATGATATTTTGGAATTGAGCTTGAAATTGAATCATATTTGAAATTTAGATTTAAATTTGAGTATTGAAGGATAATTAAGTAAAAGTGAGATATAAGCGATATTTGAATTCGAGCTTGGAATCGTATCATGTTTGAAATTTGGATTTAAACTCGTATATTGATGGATAATTTTGTAAGTGTTCTAAATGGATATTTTGAAAAACCAAGCTCTAAATCGATATAAATTAAAATTGAATTAATTGAAAGTGAATATAAAATTGAATAAATTTGAAGTCAAAGTTGACGTTGAATTGAATTGAAATCGAAATTGAAATCGGTAGAATGGAAATTGAAATTGATTTGAATTGGGAAGATAAAATTGAAATGGATTGGGTTTGAAGCTATTTTATTTTGTTTTCCAAATGACTCAGTTATATAAACTATTTTTGAATACTTAAATTATTTTAATCTATTTTAAATCTACTTAACCCAATTTAAATTACTTTAAACTAATTTATCTATTTCAAATCCATTTTAAGATTTTAAGTACTTTTAACTATTTTAATTATTCAAAACTACTTTTAAACTACTTAAAACTATTTTCTAAAATTCTAAGCTGGTCAATAAAGTGGAATGTTTATATTTAAATCTTGAATTTAAAATACGAATTGAGTTAAATGAAGTTGCAACCCAAAATTGAAATTCGAAATGACTTTGAAATCGAAATGAGACATTGATGCGAAAATTGGTTTTGAAATGGAATCTTACAGTTGAAGAGATATGATGATATTTGAAATGGATTTGATTTTTGAAGCGAATATGATATTTTGATATAAATTATGAATCGATTTGAAATATAAAAGTGCCAACGGTGTAATAATACGTAGTTATTAAAGAGACCGGGATCGGATATGGACATACTCTCTGTCGATACCGAAAACCACTTTAATAACTATTATACGCGGAGTATTGATCTAGAATGAAGTGGATGGTTTGGTGAACGCGTTGACTGAAGAAAGAGAACGATATTGGATGACCCCTGACATGACTAAAACAGCAGCCGCGCCGGGCCATTGAGGTTCTCCACCTCTAGCGGACACACTTCTTCGATACCATTTCTATTACATTTGTGATTCGATTTCGGTGCACCCCTTGATTTGGGAGTGTTGTTTCGCGGTGTTGGGGTTGCTGCTGGCTATGCCCAACATCAGTCCGGATCACGCAACTACTAATATCCTAGTTGGTATCGCCTCATGTACCTTGTCATACTGATTATCCTATTCGCGACCATTACGTTTTGATTTGTACCTTGAGTATATGGATTGCCCTCTGGTGACTTCCGGTTTTGGGGAAACTACGGTCTCGTATATGCTTTTGGGAATATAAAATGTGTCAAGGGGGATTATGGTAACGCTTTAACGCTATTTTGATACTTTATATTACTGATAGACATTATCTACTTAGCGTATATTACTACCTAGTAGATAGTTTAACGGATCCTTAAGAGATGGAAAATCCCGTAACATCTCTTGAGTTATTGCACGCACGTTGACACTGGATAGGAGATGTCAAACCCCGTAAACATCTCTAACGCCGTTACACTCATATTTATTTATGATTGATTTAACTTTCATAAGGATATTTTAGTCCTGACTCGAGTGTTTTGTCTTTTCATTACGCTCGGGTCAGTCCTGAGTTTTTAGATTTTTGAAGATCTATTCTAGAGGATGAATACGAAGATTTGGTATACTATTACTATTATTACCCTTGCATCATGCTATCTGCTGCATTATTTTAATTGTTCTGTTGTATATGTATAACTCTGATAAATGTTGTATAAATAATTGTCAATGTATAGTAAACAGCTTCATGAACTGTTTATTTGACTATTATATTTTATCGTTCCGCTGCGAGATTCTGTGTTGTTTCATTTCCTTTATTTCTCTTTCTCTTCTTTTCTTATTTACCCCAATAACCATCTGCCCTTTTAATGGTTTGGAATCGACATGTGTATTTGATCGTCGGTTTTAAACTGTTCAAAAAGGCGGGTCGTTACAGTTGGTATCAGAGCTTGGGTTTAGCGATAACCTTAGCTCTGTGGGGTCTGACTCTTTATAAGTAGGGTAGTTTTACGCTATGTTGAGTCGCTGAGTGAATATATATATGAGAGAGCGTATTTGTTAGTGATATAAAATGTTTTATATTGTGTCGGTTGATTTGTTGAGTGGCTTATGGATTCTGGTCAATACGAGTAATTAACGTCATTGATAGGGATCTCTAAACACTCGAACAGAACAATTCGACATAGTATTGTTTTGAAATTGGGTAAATGAGATAATTTTGCCCTAATTATATTTTGTATATAAAGAATTTATTTTCAAAATTATTGTGATCTATCTAGCTTATTTGGTTGTTAGAAATGAAAATAATTGGTTATTATCATTAATTTGATATTGTAATTTAACAAATAAGGTTTATTATAAAATAAACAATGATAAAACAACCTGTGGAATATTTCAAGAAAGTAAAATCCTATAAGAGTATTTTATAAAGGTGACTTATAAATTAAAATAGATCTAAAATTGGAAATATTGAATTTAAGACTCGAAGGTTTTGAAAATGGTTTTCAAAGCTTTGAAGAAAATATATTGTAATATTAGTTGAGAAATATTTATGAGAAATATTTTGAAATGATTTTTAAGAAGGAATGAATTAAGTACTCCTCTCTTCTGTCGCTAGAAAATAATTTCGGTGATGACTGCGCAGCATCATCGACATTCATTTTCGAGTTTCAAAGCGGGGAAGGCTTCTAAGAAGCTTTGCTTTTCTTCGAAATTATTATGGGTAAATGAATTTTGGTTTAAAATCCAAAGGTATGATTTGATATATATATATAAAAAAGATATAAGTGTATATGTTTATTTCAAATGATTTGAAAAGAACCGGGCATTTAAAATTCTAAGTTATGTTAATTAGAAATTTTCAAAGTATTTGAATGAAGTATGAATAACCAAAATTTATAAAATAAGAGGATTTAAACAAATTAAATTTGTGAACATTCTAATTAAGTAAATGAAATTCTATAAATTTTTATAATACCAAATTGCATTCTGATAACATATAACAAGACTTACCAAATATTAAAAAGTTAAAATGATGTTTTGGAAATGTAATGAGATATTGTATAGATAAACAGAACCTGAAAGTAATTGAAATATACAAGTAAGGAAAACTCAAAATGAATTAAAATGTATGTAAATGAAAATTTTGGTTGTGAAAAAAATTGTTATATACTAAATAAAGCATGAAATGATAAATGGATAAATGAAACAAGTAAGTGAACTTAAGAAATGAATCGTATTATATCTTTATAAATTGGTTATAGAAAATAAATATAAATTGCAAAGGATTGTAAGAAAATTTAATTTGTAACCTTTAAGATAACTATAAACTAAGAAAAGTCATATATAAGAAGTTAGGCTTTTATGGAATGGCTATAAATTAAAGTGATGATTAATAAAATGTTCTGCGTTAATAAATGTTCCACAAATAAATTTGTATTAACTGAAATTATGAAAATGAAATAAATGTAAAAAAAGGAATTTCTTATAGCTAAGCATCAATTGGAAATGAAATTGAATTTAATTAAATCACATGGAATGTTTAAAATGAACTTGAGTAAGAAAATTCTTTGATATGATGTTAAGAAAAGATAATGTCAAAGAATATGCTATGTAAAGAAATGAATATACTAACTGAATAATGGATTGTGAGTAATTAAGTGAAAAAAACTAGAAGTCAATAAAATAATTTAGTATAGATAAATTAGATAGAAATCCATTGGAAGGAAATACGTGAGATTGTACGTATATTATTTTATTCGCATAACGATTTGATCCAAATTCGAGCACAAAATTTCGAGATGATTTATATCGATCCAAGTTAGGATTTTTCACTCGATTTTCGACGGCGAACCCTAGATATGGATTTTTAATTTGATTCTGGGATTCTCTATCATAGTATATGGCTATGCAAGGAGAGTAACAGTTTCCAATCAAGGAACCAAATCTGAGTCCGCACTAGAGAGTCGTGTGAACGATACTAGTTTGGAAGTGAAATTGTGTGATCGAATAAGGGATTAGATTGATATTGCTCACCGATGGTATATGTACGACTTACGGACTTAATTAAAGTTAATATTGGAAATATATGATGCCAAATATAAAATGATTCTTCAAAATTATATAACAGAATATATATATAAAAGAAATAAACCAAATTGAATGTAAAATAATAATTTGGTTATGTTGGGTATGATTTGGTTGTTATGTGATTGTTAGTTGATTGTTAAGTGTAAATGGAAGCTATAAATCATTGAAATCAAATTGGAAGTTAAATGAATTTAAATAGAATTTAATTTGATTCAAATTGGAAGTGAACTAATGTAAATATAAATTAATGAATGTTAACTAATTGAATTGAGAATGAATGTTAGAAAAATCCAACGTTAATGAATCAACTGTGATAAAAATTGAAAACCAAGTCAACAAATATTAATGAGAAGTAAATTTATATTGATTGGTTATAGATTCGTTGGATGATAGTTGGATGATAGTTGATTGATGGTTGCATTTGTTGTTTTGTTGCATGTGCTATGTTGGCTCATTAGTTGTTATGTTGCTAAATGGTGTATATTGATATTATTTTCATATATGCATGTTTCTCATGGTTTGTTGAGTGTTTAGTAGGTGCAGATTGCGCTTGCTTCGCATTTGGAGCTCGCTTTCGCGCTATATTAGTCGTAAATGCTCGCTAATAAAATATAAGGTACATGTTTATTTTATCATTGGATTTGGTGATTTTTGATGAGCCACTTGGCTTTTGGATTTTCTTTTGTTGGTTTGGGGCCCGTAGAGGCGTTTTGTAGTTGTACCGATCGAGCCGCGCAAAGGAGACTCTGCCGCATTTTCCGTAAAATCCGGGTGTTAGGAAATTTTTCAAGTTTTAAAAAAAAAAATTATAACTTGTTTTGATAACTAACTTTTAAAGTTGGAAAACCGTTCGGAGTAACTTAGTGGAAGCGTAGTTATGACTTTATAAATGGAAATTTCATTGTTTTATAAGTTGGTAACTTCGAATAAAATATATCTAATGTTGAATTCTATACTTAGCTCCTTTTCTCTTCTTTTTCCTTTTCGGGGACGAAAAGTTTTGAGTGGGGGAGAGTGTAACGACCCATAAATTTTCGATAGTTAAAATAGCTAATTTGATAAGATTTCGTGAATTAGTGTTAGAAAAAAAATTGAAATTCGTTTGGAATCATAATAAATGAAAGGAATTGCAATAATAATTATCCAAGTAATGAAAATGAATGCTACTTAGTGAATGCCTTTGAAATCAATAGTTGAATAGGATAATAAATGTTGAAATTCACTGGGTATAATAGAGTAACTGATTGATAAGTAAAATCTATTTAATCAAATATTGAATATTGAACAGGTAAATTGTTTAAATTAAATATTTAAAACTTATTGAATAATTGAATAAATGAAAAATGAAAATAGTGTTCAAAATTGTGAATTGGTTTTAAAGGTTGAATCTTATAAGTTCAATTTCAATATTTCAAAAGATAATGAATTATTGGATATGCGAAATTGTTTAAATTTAATATTTGGAATTTATTGAATAATTTAATAACGGGAATTGAATAACTATTTTAATGAAAAGGGTTGTTCTATAATTTGAATTTGTTAAATTTTATAAGTCCGTTTGAATATTTCAAAAGATAGTGATTTTAGAATAATCAAATTTGTTTAAATTTAATATTACAAATGTTGAATAAATTAAATTTCGAATTTGATATGATTAATTTGATATTGAAATTTAATATATGAAAATAGAGTGAATATTTGAAATTTGATTTAATATGATTCAAATTGGTTTCCAAAGTGAATGTAAGTTATATTTGGATTTTAATAGAGTTAATAAGATTTTACAATTGGAATTTATTGGATAACTGAATAGCGGGTTTAATATGATTAAAAAATGATTTTTAAAATTTTATTTTATCATATTAATGTTAGAATGATGTTGTAGAACTTTTAAAATCGAATTAGAAGTAAATTTGTGAAAGTTGAATATTTTAATATTTAATTATCAGCTGAAAAATAGGCAAATTTTGAACAGTCTCAGAATTGGACGAAACTAGTTCCATTGGATCCGTAATAATTTGTTATTATCGGATTTCAATTTTCGTAGCAATCGGAGTTGTCGTTTGACCGTGGCAGCTCGAAACGCGTTGAAATTGTTTTAATATTACTTTGGCGAGTTAAAATAGTCATTTTTCAAACGGTCTCGGATTTTGACGAAACCAGTTTCATCGGATCCGTAATGTGATATTATTGTAAGATTTCAAATTTCATTTCAATCGGATTTACCGTTTGTCCGGGGCGAGCCAAAAAGCATAGAAATTCGTTTAAATCGATTTAATTCAAATTGATCGTTTATCGCTATAACACGCACAGACGATCGAATTAGCTTCCGAAAACTATTCCATTATGTCCGGAACGCGGGGTAAACCCTAGAAACGTCAGTTACCGTGCGAAATTCGGAGTTTGGAAATCCGGATTTGAATAGAGTTCGTCGTTTCCTATAAATAACCCCCTTGTTCACATTTTACAAAAAAAAAAAATTAATAAAAAAAAAGAGAACCCTAGCCGCCTACTCTACAGCCAATGGCCGAAATGCTCCCAGGTTCTCCCTCGTTTTTCTCTCTATCCACACATTTTTAGCCGAATGTTCCAACTAGGAAATCAAAGAGCTTGTCGATCTCTGTAACTTCAACGGTCGAGATCGAGAATGGAGCAAAGAATCAGCGGTAATCGCTCCTCAAAGTCGCACCGTTCGTTCACGTCATTCGAGGCAAATAGGCAGCCGAGTTCGTCAGTGCTCTGGCCGAAGGTAGGAGGCGCAGGGAGCTATGTCGTGGTCTCGTTCGATCGAGCTAAAGTGGATCGTAGGTGGTCGCGACCTGGGGGAAATGCATACATGGCTTTGGGTTCGCTGTTGTCTTGTGTGAACGAAGAAGAAGGTGAAAGGAAGGGGCGGCCTGGATTGGTATCCTGGAAGCAATGGCTGAGATTAAAGGTTAAGAATAATAATAATAAAAAGAAATATAAAAGTTAATTTGTTTATATAAATTTGTATATAAAATTCAAACGGCTATAACTTTTTGATACGAGGTCCAAACTGGACGAAACAAATTGCGATAGGTCCGTATTGGCGAGCACTACACAATGGAGCTAGATTGGAATCAATTGGAGCTAGAGAAAATTTTGAGTTAAATCGAACGTCGTTCGATTTGATTTAAAATCGTAAAAAAAATCAAGGTGAGTGTTTTATAACGCTCACATCGTACTAAATATCTTTATGCTAGTTAAATTGACGTTATGTAGTGTTAAATTTATTTGTCGTTGTTTGATAGAATTTAATTGTCATATAGATCGTCGCTTGAATTAATCGTTGAAAAATTAAATTGACAGTTAAATTGAAATTGAAATTGAATTAAGATTAAATTACCTGACATTGATAACTATGAAATTGCCATGAATTATATTGTGTATTGGATGATGTATTTCGATGGATGCAATTGGTTGATATTTGAATGTTTGGATGTTTATTCGCTTATATATATACTGTTATGCATACATATGAAACTGTCATTTGATTTAAGTAATAAATATTCATCCTTGACATTTAATTGAAATAAATAATTACTTGGCCATAGGATAGAAAATTATATACGGACACCGAATTGGCTAAATTAGTAATTTTTAAAATCGTCGATTTGAAATTTATTAAAATGTTTGATGTAAAAGTTATAAATAGAAATCGAATTTATAGAAATCGAATTTATCGAAAATGTGAGTTTGGAATGTTGAAAAAAATTTTGGTTAAAGAAATTGTTAAATAATTTAAATGGAGACTTTGGAATTTTAAAATCAGGATATGATTGAATTTCGAAATTTGATTTGTTTTAAAGATTGAACCTTAACTCGAGCCTTAAATGTTACTAAGTAAAAGTAATATAAAAATGATATTTTGGAATTGAGCTTGAAATTGAATCATATTTGAAATTTATATTTAAATTTGAGTATTGAAGGATAATTAAGTAAAAGTGAGATATAAGCGATATTTGAATTCGAGCTTGGAATCGTATCATGTTTGAAATTTGGATTTAAACTCGTATATTGATGGATAATTTTGTAAGTGTTCTAAATGGATATTTTGAAAAACCAAGCTCTAAATCGATATAAATTGAAATTGAATTAATTGAAAGTGAATATAAAATTGAATAAATTTGAAGTCAAAGTTGACGTTGAATTGAATTGAAATCGAAATTGAAATCGGTAGAATGGAAATTGAAATTGATTTGAATTGGGAAGATAAAATTGAAATGGATTGGGTTTGAAGCTATTTTATTTTGTTTCCCAAATTACTCAGTTATATAAACTATTTTTGAATACTTAAATTATTTTAATCTATTTTAAATCTACTTAACCCAATTTAAATTATTTAAACTAATTTATCTATTTCAAATCCATTTTAAGATTTTAAGTATTTTTAACTATTTTAATTATTCAAAACTACTTTTAAACTACTTAAAACTATTTTTTAAAATTCTAAGCTGGTCAATAAAGTGGAATGTTTATATTTAAATCTTGAATTTAAAATATGAATTGAGTTAAATGAAGTTGCAACCTAAATTGAAATTCGAAATGACTTTGAAATCGAAATGAGACATTGATGCGAAAATTGATTTTGAAACGGAATCTTACAGTTGAAGAGATATGATGATATTTGAAATGGATTTGAGCGAATATGATATTTTGATATAAATTATGAATCGATTTGAAATATAAAAGAGCCAACGGTGTAATAATACGTAGTTATTAAAGAGACCTGGATCGGATATGGACATACTCTCTGTCGATACCGAAAACCACTTTAATAACTATTATACGCGGAGTGTTGATCTAGAATGAAGTGGATGGTTTGGTGAACGCGTTGACTGAAGAAAGAGAACGATATTGGATGACCCCTGACATGACTAAAACAGGAGCCGCGCCGGGCCATTGAGGTTCGCCACCTCTAGCGGACACACTTCTTCGATACCATTTCTATTACATTTGTGATTCGATTTGGGTGCACCCCTTGATTTGGGAGTGTTTTTTCGCAGTGTTGGGGTAGCTGCTGGCTATGCCCAACATCAGTCCGGATCACGCAACTACTAGTATCCTAGTTGGTATCGCCTCATGTACCTTGTCATACTGATTATCCTATTCGCGACCACTACGTTTTGATTTGTACCTTGAGTATATGGATTGCCCTCTGGTAACTTCCAGTTTTGGTGAAACTACGGTCTTGTATATGCTTTTGGGAATATAAAATGTGTTAAGGGGGATTATGGTAACGCCTTAACGCTATTTTGATACTTTATATTACTGATAGGCATTATCTACTTAGCGTATATTACTACCTAGTAGATAGTTTAACGGATCCTTAAGAGAGGGAAAATCCCGTAACATCTCTTGAGTTATTGCATGCACGTTGACACTGGATAGGAGATGCCAAACCCCGTAAACATCTCTAACGCCGTTACACTCATATTTATTTACGATTGATTTAACTTTCATAAGGATATTTTAGTCCTGACTCGAGTGTTTTGTCTTTTCATTACGCTCGGGTCAGTCCTGAGTTTTCAGATCTTTGAAGATCTATTCTGGAGGATGAAGACGAAAATTTTGTATACTATTACTATTATTACCCTTGCATCATGCTATCTGCTGCATTATTTTAATTGTTCTGTTGTATATGTATAACTCTGATAAATGTTGTATAAATAATTGTCAATGTATAGTAAACAGCTTCATGAACTGTTTATTTGACTATTATATTTTATCGTTTCGCTGCGAGATTCTGTGTTGTTTCATTTCCTTTATTTCTCTTTCTCTTCTTTTCTTATTTACCCCAATAACCATCTGCCCTTTTAATGGTTTGGAATCGACATGTGTATTTGATCGTCGGTTTTAAACTGTTCAAAAAGGCGGGTCGTTACATGCACCATCTTTGACTCCAAGCTCTTTTCTTCCTCGCAAAAAAATTCAAACCGGATCGAAGTGGTTTTCGAGAAATTAATCCCGATCCAGGTCTCTTCGAAACGATTAGTGCATTGGCAAATATTGATAGTCGGTTATTTAATTATCAAATAACATTCATAATCAACCATCAGGCATTAACAATTTTCCAAATTATTTATTTTCAAAATACCTTCACAAGATATTTTCTACACTTCAACCCTTTGATAACAGTTTCAAATCACTTTCTGTCTCGTGGAATAAATTTCCCAAGTATTGTTTATTTCCTTTGAAAATCGCCAATTCTTAATACTTAGACTTAAAATAATTTAAATCACTTTATCCAAAAAATATTTTTAAACATTTGAATTAAAACTACTTAAAACTCTTTGTTCAAAATAATAGTTATGAAATTCTATATTAGATTTCCAAGTAAAACTTAAGCCACAAACCCTTTTTAAAAAAATAAATAAATAAAAGTTTACATAAATATAAATATCAGAAAATCTCTTTTAAAAACATCATACTAATTTAATTTTTAAATAATTACTACTAAAATAAATTTGAATAATATTTACTTTAAAATTTTAAAACAATTAAAAATAATAAATTTTCTAAAACATTTCTTAAAAAAAAATTAAAAATCTTAAACTTATGCATAAAAATCTCCTTTAAAATATACTTGGCTTTCCAGAGAAATACACTTTCTATTTCCATACCTTTTAAAAATAAACCACTATTTATTTTTAAAACAATTTACCGATTCCTTTATAAGTTCCCACCATGAATTTATACTTCCAAATATCCACCGATATCTTATTTCACTTTATAAACCCAGTTTATGAATCTCATAGTCTCATATTCCTTTTAAAACACAATTTCAAATACTAAATCAATTTCTAAACCGATTTCCAAAATTTTACTCCATTTAAAATATATTACTTTACTTATCCAAATTTATTCCAAAAACCCAAATATCCACATTCACCTTTAATTATGATTTAAATTCATATTTAAATCGGAAATACCAATTTCATACTTTTTTTCAAATTCTCCTTTTATTTTTTCCAAACTCATTCAAATATTGAATTTTAAAAATTTATTTCTTTATACTAAAAATATTGCTTAAGTATTTTAATTCAAATCCTTTTTCCCACTTATTCAAAATCCTTATTTTACCCACCCTTCATATAGGGTTTAAAATCAAACCTTTACTCCTTTTCTAAACTCATTCCTTTAATTCATTTGAATTTACGATAATTATATTACTTAAAGATTTTCCTTTTTATTTAGATTAAGTATTCAAACTTATGTTTTTCATTCTCATAAATACCCATATATTCAACCAAGCCATAGCATTTCGTAATTAAATTTTAGATAAAATCAATATAATCATCATAGATTATCACATAATTCACATCGTTGAATATAAAATAAATTCAACGTTTTGAGGAATATAGTTGGATTCCTCCAACCTATTTCCCTACATCCATAGATGTTAGCACAGTATAAAATACCAATTCTACTTCGAGGTGGAATATCGCGGTATATGGGGTTATATTCGTATCATCGGCTATTATGCGGCGCATAGGGTCTCCTCCGCTTGCGGAAATCAATCACTCCAATATATATATATATATATATATATGTATGTATATATGTATATATACTACTATATATAATATCACATCCAATCAATCCAATCAATCAACCAATAATTTAAATTTAACTTTTTTAATTTAAATGGTAATCCAAATGAGTGAGATTAACTCACCTTTTATTTTTCTATTTGCAATCCATTCCAAATTGGCTTGTTTCCATGATTTTAAACCTTGTAAAACATTATATGATTTATTAATATTTAAACTAATCGAATAAATAAATTTCTAGTCGATAAATTTAATTTAAGTAATAAGTTTATTTTAAACTAATAATTAAAATTTTAAACTAATTTCCTTTAAAATAAAATATTTTTAGCAACTAAAAATTTAATAAGTTTATTAACAAATCCATCTCTATCATATATTATGCTAAAAATAAACTAGTAAATGAAAATAGATACATCTCTATACTTATCCTCTTTTGAAACTATATCAATAAAAATAATTTATAGATTTCAAAAAAATCTAACTTTTATATAACTTTCAAACCCCTTTTAAAATTCCTATGTTATACTTTTTAAACTTTATCTGTTTTAAACCTTCTATATATTGAAATGAAATGTTTTATATTTCACTATATTTAATTTTCTGCTTTCTGAATAAATATATATAAATTGAAAACGGACCTTGCATATACATTACTGTAAATAAATTTTATATTTTCTGCTTGCATATAAAAATTGAAAAACTATATATATATATACTTTTTTACTATATATATATTTCTTTCTGCATAGTATTCTGCTCTACTATAAAAACTTCTCTAAAATATATATATATATATATTTGTAAAATAAAAATCTCGGTTTTAAATCTCTTTCCTACATGTATATATACAATATGTCTGCTTATCCATATATATATATATATATATATATATATATATTTAAATCAAATTAACCGAAAACTGCAAATACCTTACTGCTCTAACTAGAGCACCCTCGGTTGCGCACGCGTTGCCTTATCGAAGCCGCCGCTATCTCGTCGCCCACCACTGCCGTGAAACCCAAATCAAATAAACCCTAATCGCGCCAGCAAAAACTACGTCTTCGCCATCACTCGCGACCTGATCGTGAGATCCACCTTCAAATCGCCACCATCTTCACTCGCAAGACATGGTTTCAATCCCCAAACTCCATGCACTCGCAAATTCCCTCCTCAGGTCGTCAAATCGAATGATCTGCTTGAGCCGACTTGGTTTGAATTTCGATTTCATATAGGATAGCAATTAGGGGAGGAACAAAATGATTTGAATGCAAATGAGGCTAAAGGATTTAGGGAGAAAATATTTGCGTTTGGGTTTTGAAACAGAAACAAGAAGAAGAGCGGCCATAAATTTTGATTCTAAACGAAAAATAGTTTTTGTTTTTCAAAATGAATTTGATCTGTACGATTAAAATGCTCGACTATGATTTACAGAAGGAAGGAGAAGTGTGTCTAACCAGGGCAAATACATGTCTTAAAAATTTCTTTACATGTCTGTACTTGCTAATGCAATTATTATATTTAAATTTAAATTCAAATTTAAATTGTCTCGATTCCCGCAATTCACAATCTCAATCTCCAATCGAGGCATGCCGCTAGGCATTTATAATGTTAAACCCCTATTCTGAATGCGATGAAAAAGGTTTCGAGGCATAATTCGATCGTATGGAGAAGATAGATTTGTGGACCTAGTCATTTATATTAAATTCGATATAAATTTCAGCGCGTTTGCCTACCTTACGATAACAGACAACTCCAAACATTATGAAATTTGAAATCCTATACTAATACACTATTATGGATCCAATGGAACTAGTTTCGTTGAATTCCGAGATTGTGCCTCGAAAGGCTATTTTAAAATTCAATTTAAACGATATATTTTTAAAACTAAACAAATCACTTCAAACTAAAATTTTAAAGATTTTACTATCTTCAGTATTATCAATATAAATTTTCCAAGCCTTTGAAATATTTTTAGCCAGCTTAAAAACCAAGATTCTCAATTTTAACAAATTTTCAATTATTAAATTCAATAAGTTATTTGCCAAATAAATAGTGATATTTGAAATTCAAGTTAAACTAACTTTCAAATATTTAAAGTAAATTAAATATTCCAATTTTGAATATCCAAAAATTCTGGATCGTCACACTTTTCATATATGTGTCCAAGAACGTGCCTCGGCAATAGCCTCAAGAATCTGATATGGATCCCTTCTAAGGCAAAAGAAATTCTGACACATCTTCGAAGAGTCTAGGGCTGGTGGAGCTGGAAATACTGATGCCTAAAAGGGCCATACACTTTTTGTGACAGCCCGCAAATCCGTACCCCTTGAATCAACACTATTCTACCTCTATTAACTCAAGTGGCACAGAAATACGAACCATTGGGATTAAAGAAGAAGAGATAGAAGAAGAAGAAACTAAACAATATCAGAATCTCACAGTCGCAGCGGAATAAAATATAAATATAGAACTTTACACAAAATGAAATCTATCATTGTTTTATACATCATATCATCAGAGTATCTCATACATCAACAAACACATTATCAGACATACCATGCAACCATAGCAGCGGATATATATAGGTACATATAATACGTCTCGGACTCCAGCTCCTCTCCTGCTCCATAGCAACCTGTCCTGAACATATAATACTCGGTCTGACCCGAGCATTATAATGAAATAACACCCGAGTCAGTTTGGAATACCAGCTGATACTAAATATGCATCCAACTTGATTATTAAAGTTTCAAAAATCCTTTGAAAAACAAAGGCATCTCGTAAGACCACGCCACAAATAAACATGTCGGGTTTTTACCTTACGATAGCTAAAACACTTTTTATAGAAATCCTCTGATATTATAATAGGGTCTATTTACAAATACTTATAAAATAGCCGAAATTGTTACATTCATTAAATTCCAGCTACTAGCCACCGAAGTGGGTAATACAAACAAAACTCGTAAAAGGCTCGTAGGGAGAATGGATTCCAACTAATGACTAGGCACTGGGGTACCACCTGTCACAGTACGGGGCCTAGATCACCGTACCGAGGACTACTCCCTTCATCCTCTGCAACACAAGGTCGGAACCATTCCATACTGAACAGTCCCGAACAAGATAAACCCCGTGGTTGGCGCGACCAACCACCCACTAAGCCGAAAATATATAAGGGACATCTAGACAGGGAAAATATCTTGTCCTGCTTGGGCATGACCCACCTAACCTTGCTGCATATCGCCTAATTTTCAGTCATTCCCGGTTGATGAGGCTTGAGGCTAAGCGTTACCTTTAGAACGATTTCACTTAGAATGCCCATCATCCACCTGACGATGTTTCGCAAGCATTCATCGATACAAGTCCGTCCCGGGTTCGAACGGAACCGAAGGCACTACTCCAACTACATCCATTTTGGAAATATCCTCAGGATTAGTAGCGACTAGCCCTTGCACTTCACTGCTCCATCTTCGACTCCGAACATGTTTTTCGCACGAAACGTACAAATCGGATCGAAGTGGTTTTCGAGAAATAAATCTCGATCCCGGTCTCTTCGAAACGATCACGCATTGTCCAATATTGATAGTCGGTGATTTAACTATCAATTAATATTCATAAACATCCATATGAATCCATCACACAATAAATAATTCCCAAATTATTTATTTGCCTCAAATATCTTTAAAAGATATATTACCAAATTTTCAAATCTCATTTGAAAATATTTCCCAAAATTCCTCCTTTACAAGGTAAATCCTTTACCATATATTCCCATTGGAAATAACCAAGTTCAAACCATTTAGATTTAAAATAATTAAAAACAGTTTATACTGAAATATACTTTAATATGCAAATTTACTTCTAGTTATTTACTCAAAATAAAATTTTCAAAATATTTAAAGTAAAACTACTTTATAAGATATAACTTGATTTAAAGTATGGGTTTAGTTAATCTATATTCTAAAAATAAGGTTGTAAAAGATGAATACTTAATTTAATATAACTAAGGTCAAAAGCTTTGATACAAATCCATTTGTTCAAATAATTATTAAGGTATTTATAAAATTTACTATTGCTAATATACTTATAATTACTTTAAAATAATAATTCCCAAAACACTCTTTTTAAACAAACTTAATTTTTTTTTTAAATTTTCTTTTTATAAAGTCAGTTTAACTCGAACTTGGTTCTTCCCAGGGAATCTCATATCCTCTTAAACATCACAGAAATCCTTCTCACGATTTCTGTCTATTTATTCAATTTAGTTTTATGGTTTAATAACATAAATTTACTTTCACATTTATCTTTACAAATTTTCAATTTCAATTTTTAAATAGATTTCAGATTTTAATTCTTTTAAATCCATTATTTAACAATACCTTTTATTTCTCAAAAATTCAATTTATCCATTTACAATTAATTATGGATTTATAATTTACCCAGCATTATTCCAATTGAATTTTATTTCAGTTTTCCATCCAATAGATCCAAAATTTTATATTCTTTTAAAATTCCTTTTTTAATACTTTTCTTAGTTTCCTTTGAAACTCAATTCAATTCCTTTATAATTAAACTCCAAATTTCTTATAATTAATATTCTGGATTGGTAATTTATACCACAATATCACAATACCAGTTAATTCCAAAATTATCATCCACAATATATAAACAGGCATCATCATCGATTATAAAAATAATACAACATTGTGAGGAATCCAGTTGGATCCCTCCAACCTGTTTTTCCCTGCATCCACAAATATTAGCACAACCAAATATATATCAATTCAATTTGATAATAATTAACATATTCAGCTAAACATCCAAACAAACAATCAATACTAGCTGTCTACTTTACTAGTATCCAGATGTGAGAGAGAATAACTCACCTTGAGTTTCGGCGAGCGTTCGAAATTCAAATTAAACCGGACGGTGTCCGATTTAACCCAAATTTCTACTTGCCCGGAATGACTCCGGATCTGTACCATCGCGTAGTGCTCGACTCTGCGAGTCCAACGCTTCCAGTTTTGTCCGAAACTGATAACATATGCATTAGTTATATATTTTATAAATTTCAATTTGAATTTAAAACAAATTCTTTTTTTTTAATACCCCAAAGAAACGCGGCCTGCCCCCCCTTCTTCATCTCCCTTACGCAAATACTCAGGTCGACAACAAAACCCAACAAACGTAGATTAGGGTTTCACTTCGAGGCCACTTCAACTCACCATCGTTCGATCAGGAAACACCACGTTGAAGAGCACGCCGCCACACCCCCATAGCCAGAACGCGGCTAGGTCCGGTCGCACCTAGGTCCCACAGTACACGCTCGAACGCGTGATGAACGCGACCGTCTCCTCACCTCCACGCTTTGCTAATATCGATCATAACCGCTCATATTGTAGATCTCGACATCCCCTTCGATTTGTTAGTTGGAGGAATTTGCTAAAAGTTTATGGATTTGGCGAATTCAAGGGAAAGAAAATGGCGATTTTCGGCCATTGGAATGGAAACTGTCGGCGGCTACAACTTTAGGCTAGGGTTTAAGAAAATAAAATGAATATATATATTGGTTTAATATTATTTTATTAATAAAATTTCGCAATATAACCACACATGCAAACGAACTCCGATTCACGCGTTCCGATAGGCGATTCTAAGGTTTCTCAGTGTTCCGAACACAATGGAACAGGTCTCGTAAGCTAATTCGGTCGTATGCACGAGTTACGGAATTAAACGATCAATTTAAAATCAAACCGATTAAAACGATTTCGATGCGCTTCGAGCTGCCACGGCCACACGACAACTCCGATTGCTACGAAAATTGAAATCCGGTAATAACTAACTATTACGGATCCAATGAAACTGGTTTCGTCGAATTCCGAGACTGTGCCCCGGAAGGCTATTTTAACTCGTCTATTAAATTTAGCGATTTTCGAAATTATCGAAAACACTCAAAATTTCCACGTTTAAAATTTTATTAACTTAACAATAATTCATATAACATTCATAAACACATTAAAAATCATTTTGGCTCATTCCGGACCAAAATCTGATTAATGGCATTTTTAATAATATTAAATTTATTTTTAAATTAACATAAAATTCCAAATATTAATTTATTAACTTTAAATTCATCTAAAATTTCCACCACGCTATTTACACTCAAATAACTCAAGATAAACTTTTAAAACCATTTTTACCACTATTTACACCCTGAATTACCCTTTATCTCAATTTCGAACATTAAATTATTATTATTCAAATTCCAATTAAATCCTCGTATTTGAAATTTGACCAATTTTATTATCTTAACCAATGTCATTTATTTAAACATTCAAATTATAATCTATATTAAAC
This sequence comes from Allium cepa, assembly GCA_030765085.1. NCBI lineage: Eukaryota > Viridiplantae > Streptophyta > Magnoliopsida > Asparagales > Amaryllidaceae > Allium > Allium cepa. Next base: position 215,348,800 of record CM060934.1, read on the forward strand.
ATTTAAAATTAATTAAATGTTCAAATTGAACGACCTAAAATTCTGGGTGGTTACATTCCTCTCCCCTTATAAAAATTTCGTCCCCGAAATTTGTTAAGGTAGGAAATACTTGCCAACCCATTTACTTACCCAATTTACTTAGTTAAAGCTTATATTTACTTTCCCAAAATCCTTTAGCTCAAATCCAAACTCATTTGCTTCATTTATTCTAAAGCTTTAATTTTAACTTATAACTTTCCAAGTTAATTAACTCTTCCCAAAACCCAAAAAAAAATCTAACTCCCAAAATTTACGGAAAATTTTGGCAGAGTCTCCCCTGTACGGAGGAGCTTCTGCGACATCGCAGGATACACAAATATATATACATCGGCCCACACGGCCGGAAACCAAAATATAACACAATATATATATCATTTTCCCAATTATATTTGCGTAGGCGTACCTTTTTAGCAAATTTTAATAGCAAGCAGCTAATATAATGCATATACTCACTCCAACTCTCTCAAACGCCTCCCGCACCTGTGCTATACTCAACAAACACATTAGTTTCCAAAGATATGAGTATTTAAACAACATTTTCAATGTAAATGCAAGCCAACATATCCATTTCCATTCCAAACAACACTTTGCATAATTTCATAAGTAAATCCATATTTTATATCATGCACAAAGTTCATTTTCTAATTCCAAGCTCCATTTTACTTCACACAAAGGGTTTACATACAAGTTCGGCCATTCCAATCCATAATTACTACAAATTCTGCTATTTCAACTCATATTCATTCCCAAATGAGTAGGGTATGCATTACTTCCATCGATTTGCTTAATTTAAATTTCTAGTTGGTTCACAATCAAATTTTCTTATCAGTTTGATATATCTCCATTTCCTTTGTGAATCTATCCATTTATATGCAACACTATTTAATTTGATTTACAATCAAATTTTTTTTTCCAATTTGAAGCACTCACATTTCTTTTATGCCTATGTCCATTCATATGCAAAATCACTTAATTAGATTACATTTATATACAACTCTTAAATTAGATTCCAATCCATAACGATTTATTCAAAACCAATTACTTGCTCACTTTAAATTATTTACCTTCATTTACCACAAATCGACAAATTTACAAGTTATTCATGTAATATCTCATCACTTAAGCTTATAGTCGTTTTAGAATTAACTTCCACTTAGATTCATATTAATTTATCAAATTCTGCATGGTTCACAATCCAAGCATTCTTATTCCATTTCAATGATTCACAACCCAATATTCTTATTTCCTTACAATTTTTAAATCAACTCCTTATTCTCACCTTTCAAATTTATTACGTATCTTAAGTTTGTTTTTATCATTTATTATTATTCTTCTTATCATTATTTTTATTTTTATTATTATTTTAAAACCAAGTCTTGAATTTCATATTTCAAATCCATTGTTAAACTTAAGTTTCCTTTTATCATTCCATTCTGGATTTATTTACAACCCATACATCTTTAATTTATCTCAGAAATTAATTAATACCATTTCACTTGCAATTCAAATTTATTACCCAAACAAAATTTATCCCAAACAAAATTATAAAGCTTAATCACAATTAACATTCAGCATGCTTAAGTTCTTTCACAATATTTTCATTATCTTCTTATTAAGCAAATTATATTGTCATTTGATTCTCATCCAAATCAATTCTAATCCATTTACAAATTTTAATGCACTCTGCTTATTTATTCAATCCATTTTAGATTTATTTTGTTCACAAAGAGACCACGTCCAGTTATTTTACTCATTTGAATTTTATTTACAATCCAACTATCCCAATATAATCTAATTTCATTTTCATCCACACATTAATATTTGTTACCACAAATTTAAATCCCATGCCACAATTGGATTTTTATTTACCTTCAAATTTTGACTGACTATCAAATTCTATCCATTACAATACAAATTCCATTAATTTGTGATTTAATTCAGTCAATAACCTAATCCATATTAGGTTTTTAATTCACTTTCCCAATTTACTCTGAATCCATTTATAATATCACCATTTTCCCATTATTTCATTTAACAATTTAAATTCCTACCTTTCCTTATACCTCTTTAAATAGAATCTAAATTCCTTTCAATACTATTTGTTACTCAACTGAAATTTAAATTTCAATTCCAGTACCAAAACAAATTCCAGTTTCCCATTCATAAGTCCAAGACTTATTTGCTAACTTAAGAACATCCACATTTATATCCTCACTTTGCTTCATTAGACTTTGCATTTCATTTATTGTCAAATTTTAAATTTACCACACTCTTCAACCCTTTCATTTAATAAATTTTCAGTTTCACTTATATTCAAGAGTTTAGATTTCTTATTTAAGTTCACTTCCATTTTATATTCACAAATTTAAATTATAACACTTAATAACTTAAGTATGTGAATTTCTTTATGCAATTATAAACAATTTATATTTCACCTTGATATCCATTTACTTTAATGCTAATTCTTTTAGATTTAATTATATTTCAAATTCACAATTTTAATTCTCCAAATACGAGTTCAAAACTTGTTTACTAACTGAAGTTCATTCACTTCTTTTATATCTCACTCTACCTTATCTCAATTCACATTTTATTTGAGATTAAGTTTTGAATCCACCATTCCATTCCACTATTTCTCATTTGTGATTATAATTCCATTTCTATTTTATAAGTTCACCAACTTATTTATTTCAAAGTTTATATTACTCACTTGAGCTATCTTCATCCTATAATCACAATTCCCACTTATATATATATGTGTATCACTAAATTCTTAAGGATACAAATTTCCTTTCAATTTAATTCCTTGCACAATTTTAAATTCTCAACCTCAAATTATAAGTATAATACTTAATAGCTTGTGGGTATAATTCATTACACAATGACCCACAATCTCAAAGTCAATTTACCTTTTAATTTAATCCAAATCAATTTTATTTTAAATCCAATTTATTTAATTCATCCAAGTTAAATTCAAATTTTCTACTTACTTCAATATATTTTATTCACTTCCAATTACTCAAGTTAAATTTTTAATTCCAAGATTAAAATTCTCATTTCTTCCTTCTTATTAATATCAACTTCACTTAATAAGTTCAATAGTTAATTTATTTTAATTTTACACATTTTTTTTTTAAATATAATTTTCCAGAATTTAAAGTTACCCGGTTTTATTTTAAATCCATTTTGAAATAATAATCAATTATATACCTATTTGGTATATCAATCAAATCTCTAGATTTCCAAAATAATTTTTTTATACCAAAACAAATTTCCTCCTTTGAAATTCCCCAAACAACTAGCATATCCAAAATCCAAACAATACCTTAACCAAGTACTTGGGAAGCAAGCCATCACTTTAGAAACTCAAAAATGAATTCTAATGATGTGGCCAGCATCATCAGGATTATTTTCCAGCGACTGAAGTGAGTTCAATGCTTCTTACTTTTCTAAATTCATTCCAAAACAGTTTCCATTTAAAAATATTTCCCAAAACAATATTCCAATCATTGCCTTCAAACATCTTCAAATCTCAACAAACATTTCAAACTTTCCCAGAATTTTAAATTTCCAAACCTTTATTTTTATTTTATTTAAAATCCTTTCCAAAACTTCCGGGATTTAAATCCTGGTTTAATTTAAGTTTAGTTATCCTCTTTTGTATAATTTGTACTCACAGAATTTATTTCGTTATAACCATTTCAAATCTTAAATCAAATTTTAGATTCTTATTTGATTATAGTATCCACATCCAAACAATCAAACATATATAATATTTCAGAAAATTATTTCTCTTATATCAAAATATAATTTTGGGTAAAATTATTTCATTTACCCACCTTTAAAAACAATATTATGTCGGTTTATCTTGTTTAAGAGTTTAGAAACCCCTATCGATACGGTTGTACTTCCCGCACCGACCAGAATTCATAAACACTCAACCGATAAATCAACACAGTATGAAAACAATTTTATATTCACTAACAAGTACGCCCTCATATCTATTATTACACTCAACTCATTATAGAGTACTATTGACTCTATTAAATGAGTAATTTTCCCACCAAAGCCTAGGTTGTCGCCAACCTAAGCTCTGATACCAAGTGTGACAGCCCGCAAATCCGTACCCCTTGAATCAACACTATTCTACCTCTATTAACTCAAGTGGCACAGAAATACGAACCATTGGGATTAAAGAAGAAGGGATAGAAGAAGAAGAAACTAAACAATATCAGAATCTCACAGTCGCAGCGGAGTAAAATATAATAATAAATATAGAACTTTACACAAAATGAAATCTATCACTGTTTTATACATCATATCATCAGAGTATCTCATACATCAACAAACACATTATCAGACATACCATGCAACCATAGCAGCGGATATATATAGGTACATATAATACGTCTCGGACTCCAGCTCCTCTTCTGCTCCATAGCAACCTGTCCTGAACATATAATACTCGGTCTGACCCGAGCATTATAATGAAATAACACCCGAGTCAGTCTGGAATACCAGCTGATACTAAATATGCATCCAACTTGATTATTAAAGTTTCAAAAATCCTTTGAAAAACAAAAGCATCTCGTAAGACCACGCCACAAATAAACATGTCGGGTTTTTACCTTACGATAGCTAAAACACTTTTTATAGAAATCCTCTGATATTATAATAGGATCTATTTACAAATACTTATAAAATAGCCGAAATTGTTACATTCATTAAATTCCAGCTACTAGCCACCGAAGTGGGTAATACAAACAAAACTCGTAAAAGGCTCATAGGGAGAATGGATTCCAACTAATGACTAGGCACTGGGGTACCACCTGTCACAGTACAGGGCCTAGATCACCGTACCGAGGACTACTCCCTTCATCCCCTGCAACACAAGGCCGGAACCATTCCTTACTGAACAGTCCCGAACAAGATAAATCCCGTGGTTGGCGCGACCAACCACCCACTAAGCCGAAAATATATAAGGGACATCTAGACAGGGGAAATATCTTGTCCTGCTTGGGCATGACCCACCTAACCTTGCTGCATATCCCCTGATTTTCAGTCATTCCCGGTTGATGAGGCTTGAGGCTAAGCGTTACCTTTAGAACGTTTTCACTTAGAATGCCCATCGTCCAACTGACGATGTTTCGCAAGCATTCATCCATACAAGTCCGTCCTGGGTTCGAACGGAACCGAAGGCACTACTCCTACTACATCCATTTTGGAAATATCCTCAGGATTAGTAGCGATTAGCCCTTGCACTTCACTGCTCCATCTTCGACTCCGAACACGTTTTTCGCACGAAACGTACAAATCGGATCGAAGTGGTTTTCGAGAAATAAATCTCGATCCCGGTCTCTTCGAAACGATCACGCATTGTCCAATATTGATAGTCGGTGATTTAACTATCAATTAATATTCATAAACATCCATATGCATCCATCACACAATAAATAATTCCCAAATTATTAATTTGCCTCAAATATCTTTAAAAGATATATTACCAAATTTTCAAATCTCATTTGAAAATATTTCCCAAATTCCTCCTTTACAAGGTAAATCCTTTACCATATATTCCCATTGGAAATAACCAAGTTCAAACCATTTAGATTTAAAATAATTAAAAACAGTTTATACTGAAATATACTTTAATATGCAAATTTACTTCTAGTTATTTACTCAAAATAAAATTTTCAAAATATTTAAAGTAAAACTACTTTATAAGATATAACTTGATTTAAAGTATGGGTTTAGTTAATCTATATTCTAAAAATAAGGTTGTAAAAGATGAATACTTAATTTAATATAACTTAGGTCAAAACTAGCTTTGATACAAATCCATTTGTTCAAATAATTATTAAGGTATTTATAAAATTTACTATTGCTAATATACTTATAATTACTTTAAAATAATAATTCCCAAAACACTCTTTTTAAACAAACTTAAATTATTTTTTTTAAATTTTCTTTTTATAAAGTCGGTTTAACTCGAACTTGGTTCTTCCCAGGGAATCTCATATCCTCTTAAACATCACAGAAATCCTTCTCACGATTTCTGTCTATTTATTCAATTTAGTTTTATGGTTTAATAACATAAATTTACTTTCACATTTGTCAATTTATAACATTTCTCTTTGTTTATCTTTACAAATTTTCAATTTCAATTTTTAAATAGATTTCAGATTTTAATTCTTTTAAATCCATTATTTAACAATACCTTTTATTTCTCAAAAATTCAATTTATCCATTTACAATTAATTATGGATTTATAATTTACTCAGCATTATTCCAATTGAATTTTATTTCAGTTTTCCATCCAATAGATCCAAATTTTTATATTCTTTTAAAATTCCTTTTTTAATACTTTTCTTAGTTTCCTTTGAAACTCAATTCAATTCCTTTATAATTAAACTCCAAATTTCTTATAATTAATATTCTGGATTGGTAATTTATACCACAATATCACAATACCAGTTAATTCCAACTTATCATCCACAATATATAAACAGGCATCATCATCGATTATAAAAATAATACTACATTGTGAGGAATCTAGTTGGATCCCTCCAACCTGTTTTTCCCTGCATCCACAAATATTAGCACAACCAAATATATATCAGTTCAATTTGATAATAATTAACATATTCAGCTAAACATCCAAACAAACAATCAATACTAGCTGTCTACTTTACTAGTATCCAGATGTGAGTGAGAATAACTCACCTTGAGTTTCGGCGAGCGTTCGAAATTCAAATTAAACCGGATGGTGTCCGATTTAACCCAAATTTCTACTTACCCGGAATGACTCCGGATCTGTACCATCGCGTAGTGCTCGACTCTGCGATTCCAACGCTTCCAGTTTCGTCCAAAACTGAGAACATATGCAATAGTTATATATTTTATAAATTTCAATTTGAATTTAAAACAAATTCTTTTTTTTTAATACCCCAAAGAAACGCGGCCCGCCCCCCCTTCTTCATCTCCCTCAACTCAGGTCGGCAACAAAACCCAACAAACATAGATTAGGGTTTCACTTCGAGGCCACTTCAACTCACCATCGTTCGATCAGGAAACACCACGTTGAAGAGCACGCCGCCACACCCCCATAGCCAGAACGCGGCTAGGTCCGGTCGCACCTAGGTCCCACAGTACACGCTCGAACGCGACCGTCTCCTCACCTCCACGCTTTGCTAATATCGATCATAACCGCTCATATTGTAGATCTCGACATCCCCTTCGATTTATTAGTTGGAGGAATTTGCTAAAAGTTTATGGATTTGGCGAATTCGAGGGAAAGAAAATGCGATTTTCGGCCATTGGAATGGAAACTGTCGGCGGCTACAACTTTAGGCTAGGGTTTAAGAAAATAAAATGAATATATATATTGGTTTAATATTATTTTATTAATAAAATTTCGCAATATAACCACACATGCAAACGAACTCCGATTCACGCGTTCCGATAGGCGATTCTAAGGTTTCTCAGCGTTCCGAACACAATGGAACAGGTCTCGTAAGCTAATTCGGTCGTATGCACGAGTTACAGAATTAAACGATCAATTTAAAATTAGACCGATTAAAACGATTTCGATGCGTTTCGAGCTGCCACGGCCACACGACAACTCCGATTGCTACGAAAATTGAAATCCGGTAATAACTAACTATTACGGATCCAATGAAACTGGTTTTGTCGAATTCCGAGACTGTGCCCCGAAAGGCTATTTTAACTCGTCTATTAAATTTAGCGATTTTCGAAATTATCGAAAACACTCAAAATTTCCACGTTTAAAATTTTATTAACTTAACAATAATTCATATAACATTCATAAACACATTAAAAATCATTTTGGCTCATTCCGGACCAAAATCTGATTAATGGCATTTTTAATAATATTAAATTTATTTTTAAATTAATATAAAATTCCAAATATTAATTTATTAACTTTAAATTCATCTAAAATTTCCACCACGCTATTTACACTCAAATAACTCAAGATAAACTTTTAAAACCATTTTTATCACTATTTACACCCTAAATTACCCTTTATCTCAATTTCGAACATTAAATTATTATTATTCAAATTCCAATTAAATCCTCGTATTTGAAATTTGACCAATTTTATTATCTTAACCAAAGTCATTTATTTAAACATTCAAATTATAATCTATATTAAACATTTAAAATGAATTAAATGTTCAAATTGAACGACCTAAAATTCTGGGTCGTTACACTTTTGGCGCTAACCGCAATCTGCTCAAGATATCCACAGTGACGAACATCATTTTCGGCAAATAAATAATCTTTGAACTAATCATGCATCATAAACTGCCTATCCAAAGTCACTCCCACACTCTGTCTGCTTATACGGATAGCCTGATGAAGATAACTTAGCAACCAGCAGTGGAAAAAATCAAGTCCAGAAGACAAGCGGTGTATATAGTATAATGTAGTAGAAAAATAAAAGTATGCTCTCTCAATGTATCTCCTATTCCCAGATTGATTAAATCAGACCTATCTACTTGGTCCAAGTGTTGAGCTTAAGCTCTGATACCAACTATAACAACCCGCCCTTCTAATATTGTAGAAAAACGGATTGTTGAGGTAAAATTAAAACAAAACACTAAACCAAGACATCGGTGAGATTTTACAACAAAATGCCAATATATAGTATGCTAAATATACATGAACATAACAACACGACAATATATAAGAGACCACTCTAGCAGAAGCAACTGGTTAATAAATATCAATATAGAAAATAAGAATACATCAACTCACAATAGAATGGAGTTCTAAATAAATATCTGATACAACAATCTGATATATAAATAATAGGTCTGTCTTGTACTATAAATGTATCAAGTATATATATATATATATATATATATATATATATATATATATATGAGATCAAAATCTCGATGTTATGCCTCCAAAGTGCTCCAGCTGCATCCTGCAAGTGTATCTCCAAAAGCACCTGATTCTTGAACTATTCAACCGAGTACCCCAGAGTTGTCATGACATAAGAAGACAAACACAAAAAATGGGTCATACATAAAGTCTGATGTGAGAGGAAATATTTCAGAATACTATATATGAAAACAATAGACAAATAAACAAGGACAGTTAAATCACAGCCGACCCTCTCCATAAACGTGGCTCTGGGGAAATCCAAACTACCTATAAATATGTAAAATAAACTCATCCTAAATAATAGGGAATTGTACATTACCTTTCTTTCTTCCCATATCCTTAACTCCGTCCATCGTGAATATAACGTTGTGACTATAAAATGGCATGCGGAATAGTAAAATGTGAGGCATATCTTATTGTATAAGTGTAAGGTCAAAACCACACCCACTCGAGACTAGTAGTGATATTGAAATCTAATCTAGGTCTTCCTCTAATGTCAAGCAATTTACACAAGCGTACGAAACTCCACAAGAGAACCGTATGACCCACTATCATATTTAAACTATCTATTATACGATATAGTATCAATAGCCTCCTACATAATATAGTATCCATCGCCAACTACACAATATAGTATCCATCATCTACTATATGACATATCACTAATGGTCAATTATATGATATAATATCAGTTATCTACTATGTGACATAGTACTAATCGTCTACTCTACGATATATTACTAATAGTCTACTATACGATATATTACTTATTGTGCTTCCATTAACTACCTATTTGAGAATAAACCAAAATAAGTCAGTATCTAAATATACAATAGACTCTGTGTCGCATCACAATGCAATAGACTCATATAGATCTCACTTTGACCTCTACTACAACATGGGTGATATATGATCTATCTTAGATAGTCATCGCTATTTCTCTCCAAACATGTTCTGAATTCTCATATACAAGTCATGCGCATCTCCTATGGTAATATGGATTATCTACGTAACTAATACATATCCATGTTATAGGGATAATGTGCTTATCCCGTATAACGTGCTCTCGGTAGCTCAAGTCAACCCACCGAAGCCGTATTGAACACATCGTCTCACAAACATACGTATTAAATAAACCAGAGTTATTATATACTTCTAGTCTTACCTATAAGTTATATTATCATGAAATCTTGCGGAAAACGTCTCGTTTGCATCAAGTGAAAACATTACACAAATTCCACATCATTTTGAGCATTGCCTCAATTATATCTATAACATCATCTTGCCATTAGAACCCGATACCCAATCATCGAAAACTAGATCGCAACCTTCGACATTTTTCTCCTTTGGTTTATTTAGCTCATCCAAATATATTTCTTGAACATCGAACTCCACTAAATATATTTTCGTTAGCTCATATTGAGTATATATATTACATATAAATGTATATACATTCTTTCATGTAGTATTACCCATTCGACTATAACTGTTTAATAAAATCCATACTATATAATTATATAGACTAATCAGCCCATTCACAACATTAAGAACTTTCTATACATCCTATCATCCAATTAAACCAAACTCATCTTATTTGAGAATTCAAGCTAATAATTAGATATTTATTTGTTTACTCAAATCATATATTCTTTGTATTATTTTATTGAAGTTTAGAAATTATTTTATAAATAATACACTTGCCTATCAACCATAGTACTACATAATTTTACTAAACTGTTCTATTAAAATTAAGTTTAGTTATCAATAAGGCCTCAAAATGTTATATAGCTCATGTATATAATTTTGATATATGTATACACATACATTTAAAATCATTTCTTAGGGTCTAAATTTAATAAATCCTTTTATAGCATATTATGTATTTTACAACTTTATCAACCCCTATAAGTAATAAAATACTTTGTAATTTCTAATTTCTAATTGGTGATAAAAATATATAATAATATTTCTGTCACTAATATAACCCCTAATTTGAGTTTCAAGTAATTTACAATATACGCTAAAAATTAATAGCAACCCCATCTACCTTTATTAGCTACGAACAGAATTCAATATTTATATATGGGGGATATTAATCAATTATCTCGAATATTTGCAATAATATATATATAATGATGTTTCCATCGCTAACATAACTCTAAATTAGGGTTTAATTAATTTATAATTATCATAAATTAATATCATCGCTATCTAGCTCTATTCGACACGAAAATAACACAATATAAATATGCGAAATTTTAATCAATTATCCTGGATATTTTCTCTAACAAATCCCGTAAAACAGGGTAACAATTTCATATTTATATATGTATATTTCCAGCCACTACTAGGTAACATTTCCAATATATAAAATATGGGGATTTGTATTGAGAAATAATTTCGGAGTTATAATTCTGCTCACCTTTGCCTTATTTTCCAATTACTCGGATTGCAAAAAAACTTGTTCCATCACGAAGCGACTATTCCACGAGTACAAAGCAAGGAACCGCAAATGAATCAGACCTCGTACGAGTAGAGTTATGATTTTTAGAACATCTAGTATATCTAATAATTAATTAAATAATTAAGTACTCTTATTCCCTAAATTAAGCATACTCAAAAGAGGTCAACCCCATCTCAAATCGACATTGAACTTGAAACCATGCCAGTACCTCTATGGTTGATCGAAGATCAATCCACATCACCACAAGAGCCGTATGAGGCTAACATGATGATCGAGACAAACTAGATCACCTACAACTCTGCTGTCGTCGAGATCTGGCATCTTAAATGCTAACGCTTCCACTAATCACCCATGCCGCCACATAACATTGGATGCCAATCGCCGCTGTAGATGAACTGGCTGAGCAAGACGGTATCTTTTCCTTTAGGCATTGCCTCCTAAAACGCCTTGCCAAAAGAGATTGAAGGCCTAGTTGATGGTGGCCGGTAGTTTTCAATCGGCTAAGAGAGAGAGAGAGAGAGAACGGGGTAGGAAATAAGGGTAGGGTGCCCTAAAGAATAGCTATATACCATTAACTTAATTAATTTAATAATTTTCATGTTTTACTCTCGTACGAGTTGTAGAAAACTTTGATTGAGATAATTCTCGAACCGTGGAACTCTATATATATTTTTGGTTCCAATAGTATGAAATACGACATCACTTGAAACTACACCTCGAATGATTAATTTTGCATGTATCGTTCACCAATATTTATCAAAAAATATGCAATTTGAAATAAAGCGTGCTCGCTGCCGTTTATAACCAAATATCCATATTCCAGACTCAATAGAAAAGGTTTCGGGACCTAATTCCATCATATAAAAAAGTTGGCCTTTTGGATCTATCTACTAATCGAATTCAGGCTACTAGCTAAAAATCCATCGATCAAAACTTATTGATACTTATACTCATTCGCAACCGCTCAGACAATCCAGATTCAATGGAAGAGGTCTCGAATCCAAATTCATCCGCTTGTGAAAGTTGACCTTTTGGTCCATCGATTAAATTAGCAATCCAATATTTAAATAAATCAATTATTTAAATGTCCTAATGAATAAAAAGGTGATCTGTTACAGAACATGGAGGTGGGTGAAGAACTTTATGGTATTGTTATAGCAAAGAGATTGCACAATATAAGAAATAAGTGGAGGACATGTCTGCCGAGATTGTTGGGCTGCTTGGTAAGCATGAGATTGCAGAATATCAGGGAATGGTCTTGGCGCAATATTCAGATGCTACCTACATTACTCTCACAGTTTTAGGCCTTCTTGTCTTCATAATGATGGGTGGAAAAGTATCGCTAACATATTATTTGGTGATTTTCCAGAAAAAGTAAAATAACAAAGTCTTGATTAATTGAGATTCTGAATGACATTAGGATAAGAGTGGTAGTGAAGGTATGTTACCTTGAAGACTCATTGCATATTGCTCGAGATAGGATTACTTCTTACAAGAATAAGCTTGAGCAAGGGAAGGTCAAAAGTTTGTGGGATGAGGCGCTATTAAACAGTCTCAAGATGTTTTAGGCCCTTTCTACCTCACATTGGAACAAAGCTTTGTACATGAAAAAGAGGGCTCTGGTGTACTGTTGATCTGGCTTAGGATCCTTAGGCAGGAGCCCATTGTGACCCTCGACAGACCTTTGGTAGTAGCATGGCTGCATTTCGTCCCAACGATGCTTAGTTTTAATGTTCTATAGTTAAGACCGAGGAATTTTTTTTGTAGTACTTAACTTGACCGAGAAATTAAATTTCTTTCTAAATTTTCTTTATGGAAAACCTACGAACTTTATTATTAGTCCGATTTTGCTTATTTTACATTGTTATCTGATTTTGGTATTTGTGGACTTACTCGTCCTTCTCTGGTTTATGTATTTCGTTTAGGATTTGAGGGTAGCGGCTCTGTAAAAGAGGTTAGATTCTGGTCAGTTCAGTATAGTGGAACTAGAAGATTTATTTAAGGGTGCTAAAAAAAATATATGGGGTCATATATACGGATGAAATCAACAGGCTAAGAAAAAGGAATCTAGAGATGGATAGAGAGATGGCGCTATGTAGGAGTGCAGAAGAAAGCTCTCTAGTGATTCCAGATCACATGTCCCTCTCGGAACGGATGTAGTTCATGTGCTTCCGTCTGGGCGGACCCAACTAAGATTCTTAAGTGGGAGAATGTTATGAAGACTCACTACGAGCCCAAGATTAAAGAGTTAGAGAATTACTTTAAGGGAGAGTTAGGGATGCCAAGTACCCGGGTTTCCCCATTCTTGTCTACTAAAGATGAGTTCTTTGGTCCTTTCTCTAGAGGTGTCAAACAAATGAGGGAGCATCTCTTGGGTGAACTTGAGAAGGTTAGGAAAGTAGCTATGAGGAGGATAAATGGCCTAGAGAACAAGATATATAACCTAGAGTGTAAAGCCTTGTTGGAATCTAGCATAGTTTCCCAAGGTGGGATGGACATGGAATCTCTTTCGGAAGAGAAAGTGAAAACCAAAATAGTAGAAATTGGTGAACAATGTGCAATTGATGTTTTCAAATGTTTTTGCCTTGGACTTTATCTGTCCATTTCGTATAACCGGGCTAATTATGAGTATAGGTCTTCAAATTATGAAGGTGCTAACTACGACCCCCATGTTGCCTAATGAAAGTTAGCTCATGGTTAGGGCTTTCATTCTCGATCATCAATGGTGATTACTGAACTGGAGAACTAATTTCCTTCTCAGCTCGCAGCATCACACTTCTACAGATCGTGACGGCATAAAACGATCATGCTTAGTTTTGTACCGGACTCGTAATTTAATTTAAGGAATGCTATTTTTTGTAAGATGACCCAGGTTGTAATATTTCATAGATTACGTGAGGGTATGTGAAAGTAGATAATATTAAAATTCATAATTAAGTATGGGTAACTCGGTTTTTTAAAGTATAAATGGTGAGCTTTGAGAAGCAACTAGATTTGTATCTGACTGACAGTTCTCTTTGGTACATATCATATATTGTGCTCTCTTTCCATTTCTAAGATAAGCTCCTGGAATAGAATATGCCCCTACTGTAACCCTTTCCGACCGTAGTGCTTCCCTATATATTGGAGCAATTAGACCCTTTGTTAAGGTGTAGGACCCAATGCTAATTTGACCTCATGTGTGATCTAATCTTCCACCCTTTCGAAGGAGTGATCTTCTGGTTTGGTTGTGGGTTGAACATGACCTGCTTCTTGTTCTATGAGCATAATGTCTTTGGCCATATGCTTTTCCGCATACCTAATATGACATGACCTCTATTTAGGGCGTAGTGTCTTTAACATTTGTTTGGCTATATTTTTAACTTGGCCTACACTCTGTTTGGGGGCATAACGTCCTTAGTCGTATTCTTGGCTGTATTTTTAATATGACATGCCCTATGTTTGGGGATGTAACGTCCTTGGCCATATACGTAGTTGCATTTTTCTCTAGTTTCACGGTTCTTATTTCTGAGATTGTCATTGTCCTCATATGCAAAATCACAACCTTGGAACAATGGCGGTGAGCTATGAAGGGTGAACAAAGAGTTGACTGAGAAGTCAGGTCATGTACATACAACTCAATATCATATTCACATGATTTTTTTGAGATGGTTCTAGCCATCTAAGGTCCATGTTGGTTTCTCGTTATATCTTGTGATTTTTGTATAAAATGTTTACCATGGCCTCTAAGGTATATAATATCTCCGTTTATTTTGATAAGAAGAAGAGGTTCCTTAAAAAGAAGATTCCTTTCTTCGTCATCTAGTGTTCCTTTTAAATTATGAAGAATACACTGCTGATGGTTATAATCACTTTTGATTCTTTCCTTCATTCTCCACCTTTGGATTTTGCTACTTGTCTCTTATCCATGATGCTTGTTCTTTATGCCTGGATTGATGATGGTTTTTTGGTGAGAAATCCTAATATTGGCGGGATTTTGGAAATTCAAAGCGGGATACGTGAAAAATTGGAGGGAAGCCCAGGTCTATATAGGTTAGCCTCTTCTCTCTTGGAATGGTGGGTTGCTTTAAGAGGAATGATAAAGAGGTGGCCCAAAGGCATTGGTATGTGATTAGTGCATGTATAGAGGTTTGGTAGTGAATCACTACATGTCGTTCAGACGGTACTACCCTGCTGATGCTCTTGCTACCTTTGTTTAATTTGCCACTATGTCGGTTCGGAATTGATAGCATTTCTTATTCTATTCCGAGGACTGGTTTGCATGCTTCTAGTATGTGAATGTGGTTTATTTATGATTTTATTTATTCCCTTATCTAATGTCAATGCGATAGAGGGAGAGCTTCACATTTATCATTCATCTATAAGTTTGAGTCTGCATTGAAGCGTATTTCAAGTGATCCTATATACATCCCCTTTGGAGTTCTTTCGGCCCTGTATGGCACTGCCTAGGTTGTCCTCAGTATGCACCTGTGCTGACCTGTTCCTGTAGACATTTGAAAAAATGTGAGCTTTAGAAGTATGGTTAATTCAGATCCTCATGCGTTAATCTGATGCCACGGCTCGGTATTCTAGTTTGGCATGTAATCCTGGATGTAGCCAATGTGTTCTGCTTCATTTTCCTAATGTGTGTTGTAGTTTCTTTTTTCCACATTCCGCTTGCTGATAGGGCTCAGGTCTGGTAAGACATAATGATCTCAAGTCTATTTCTTGTTCAAACCTATTGCTATGAGAATAGCTTTCTTGACTTTAAGCACTATCTGTTTCTTTTTGCTGTGTTCATGGTAAGAATGGATGTAACATGGATGATGTTGGAATTTTGACCATTACTGAATTCCATAAGTCCAAAATGATGTAGTTTTGACGAAGAGAATTAGTGTAAATAAATGTCATAATAGGGCAATGCTTATTAAACTAAAATTGGATTTTACTGAAGCTGAGTAAGTGATAAACATAGCCACAATGTCACACCACCTGCTAAGTGACATGTGAACGTTAGTATTTGAATAGTTCGATATTAATCGCTCATTGAATTTACACCCAATAGTAACACAATCGAAATGATTAATTCTCTTTAGACCAAATGTTTTAATTAGTTTATAATTATGATAATTTATTTAAATTAATTAATGTTTATGAAATATTAGTTAAGAAATTTGAATATAATTTAAGAAAGAAATATTATGTACATATATTTATAATAGTTATAAATATGTCAATCAATATGAGATACTGATAAGAAATTAAATTAGATTTAATTACGTATTTTTTTGGGCTTAAATAGGGTATTAATCCATAGATTTGGAAGTGATATTTGGCTACAATTATATGATGGGGACAGCCAAAATGGAGGCAACTAGTGTTTAAAACAGTTGGAGGAAATTAGGAAAGAAAAATGAAAGACATGATCCTCTTTTTTCTCTCTCTTAAACATTATAAAATGCCTCTCTAACCCTCACTAAAAGATAGATTTTAAGCCGCCTCCATCTCTAAATTATAGCCGCTATCAGATGCCGAAATAAAGCTCATTTATCCCCAAAATTCTCAAATCAATTTCAAGTAAAACAAAACTATTCGATAGTAAAAGGTCGCTAATTTCAAACTAGTAATCTGACGGATTAAGAACATTTGGAGAAAGAGAATTCACTATTTCAATATGGACTTGAGGGCATTTGTAGTAGGTAACATTTATTTACATATAATATATAATAGATTATCATATTTTACAATCTGCTAATCATATATCCTTGTAGTATTTACATATCATGGTTATTGCATTAGTTGAGTGAGATTTTTATATGTAATTACATTGTCACATTGGAGATTGGTTATGTGTATAAAATTTCATGTTTATATTCGTAATTTTTTTATAATATGATATTTTAAGCTAAACAAATTTTTTGTTTAATTTTACACTAGTTTTATATTCATACAAAATATTAATTTGTGCATCAATACTCATGTTCAATTTGTATTAAAGCATATATGTTTATATGTATCATATAAAATTGATCTAAATTATTCTTACACATTTTTATGTTTATTATGGATTATAAGTACTGAAATAATTTTTATTTTATTAATATATATTTATTATCAATATTTATTGAGCACTTGATTTGGTAAATTTATATAAAATAAAAAGTTTTTTAAAAATTCAATTTTATAGTTTTTAAAATTAAGTCAAGATGTCAAATGCTAACTCAAAAAACATAAAAATGTTAATTTATTTTATATTTTTAAAAATTATTTTAACTTCGGTCGCACGTTGATTAACTAATAAAATTAATATTTTAATTCATCAAATTATGGAAATTTTTCATGACACCTAAAATATGATAATAGAATTTTTGAAAATTGAAAATTTGAATTTTTATTATATAATTATTCTATATTAATTAATTAAAGAAATTATTAATTCATGATATATGCCTAATAGAATACAAAAATAATATTAATTTTAAATCTATGATATTTTCAAACAAAAAAAATTATTTTTCTTATATATATATATATTTATGCTCATATTTATTTTTATATTTATGTATGTGTGTATATGTATATTATATTATAAATTAATTTACTATTGATTATTATGTTGACTATCTATGTATATACACATACATATACACACATATAAAATTAATAAATAGTTTATTTTAATTCATATTAAAAATATAGTTTTGTTATATATATATATATATGTATGTGTATATACATATTAATTGTTACTTATAATGTAACATGTAGTTTGCATAAATATATTTTTCTATAATATTTTAATAATGGAACATATATATATATATATATATATATATATATATATTTATTTTTATATATTTAGAATTTATGACTATATGTACATGCATATATTTGACAACATACAATACATATAAAATGAGCTAATATGCCCGTTGAGTTGTAAATCCCGACATTTATAAATTGCCATGTTATACCCTGCACAGATTACTATGTTACACATGCATGAACATACACGTACAGATATATATATATATGTGTGTGTGTGTGTGTGTGTCTGAATATGATACATGTATATATATATATATATATATATTTATATATTAACTAAAACCAAAATCAAATAAATTTCAAACTACAATTTATATATTTAAATAAAATACATGATCTTGTTTAAACTAAATTTAGGAATATTCTAAATGAATTAGACTTTATAGGCCCAATAAAGATCCAATTGGTAATTATTTTTTTAAAATTCACTCATATTTTCTACTACAGGTCAGCCCAGTTCTAATAATGGTATCAAAGCCCATTAGCCTATATGGTCTAAATTAGTCATGTTAGGGCTAACGAATTAAGCACGCACACTTAGTAATATGTTTAGAAAGGTGATGTTTAGTATTGGGATTAGGTAATCAAGTACCATTTCCTACCTAATTACCTACTTGGCCTGAAAGATAAAATAAGTGTTAACTCCTCTTCGTTGGAAACTGGAAAATGTGGAGCGACCTAACTAGACCAACGACCTAAGAGACCTAGCGACCTAAAGGATAATGCGACCTAGCGACCTAAAGGATAATGCGACCTAGCGACCTAAAGTTAATGCGACCTAGCAACCTAAAGTTTATGCGACCTAGCGACCTAAAGCTTTAACAACCTAAAGTTTCAGCGACTTAGCGACCTATGAGCCAGAGCGACCTTACAACTAAAAGAATGGAGCGACCTAACGACATGATTGTCTTAGCGACCTAACTGCCCACCGACCTAAAAAGGCCGCGACCTAAGGAGGCCACGACCTAAAAAATAGCGGCGACCTAAGAAGACTCCGCAACCTAGAAGATGTCTCGACCTATGAAACTCCGCGACCTAAGGAAGGCTGCGACCTAAGAGATTCGGCGACCTATAGAACTCACACGACCTAACAGAGTGCTTCGACCTAAGGAAGGCCGCAACCTAAGCGATTCAGCGACCTAAGATCTCGAGCTATGATAACAAGAAGATACTCACGACCTAAGATAGGTCGCTCACGACCTAAGGACATTGCATTAGAAGGCCGCCTTTTCTATGCCGCTACTGGTAAGGTCGCTTACGACCTAGAACTTGTTGAAACGAGCTTGCGTGTTCTTATGGAAGGGGGGCCAGTGCTTCTTAGGTCGGCTACGACCTACGACCTTATTTAGGTCGGTCACGACCTACGACCTAACTCCGAGCAAAGCCTATAAATACACCCCGAGTTCCAACTAGAAAGGGACTTTTTGGCTCATTCATTTCAAGCGCCGTTACTCTGCTGCATTCTGAACTACTTCAACACTTTCAAGGAACTTCACAAAGAAATCAAACATGTCCAACATGAGTTCAAAGATTTGGATCGACATTGAAGTTTAGGCTACTTGTTCTAAGTCACTTGTAACTCAAAGTGTGTTGTAATCAAAGTGTAACTGCATTGACTTGTAATCAAATCGTCAATAAAGATATTCAAAGTGGACATAGGCTCTCTCTTAAGCCGAACCACTATAAAATTGCTGTTGTTTTCTGCTTTTTCACTATTATCTGCTTATAATCTGTTCCCGAGCTATCGGGTGGTGCTTTCACAATCTCACTTCATACACCGGGGTGTTAGCGTTCAAATTTTAGCGTTAACATTTTTGGTGCTTTCACTGAGAAAACTGAACTCAGGTGAATTATCATCATTGCTTCACAGAGGTTTGTAGAGAGAATTTCCTTGAAAACCAGAAGTCTATCCGAGATTATGGCTCCTGGAAGGAAAAGTAGATCTGTCAGATCTGGGAATATTCAAGAGGGAACCTCCACTTCCCCTATATCGAATCAAGCCACTCCAGCTGTCGCAGTTACAAAGGCAGAGCTGGATGCTGCAATCTTAGGGCTGAACCAACAGATAAATGCCCAAAATGCACAATTCGAGGCTCAGAATGCCCAGAATGCCCTAATTCTGAATAGGTTGAACGATTTGCT
Source organism: Allium cepa (assembly GCA_030765085.1). NCBI lineage: Eukaryota > Viridiplantae > Streptophyta > Magnoliopsida > Asparagales > Amaryllidaceae > Allium > Allium cepa. The sequence continues at coordinate 215,369,165 of CM060934.1, forward strand.
TGGGGCAAACCGTCAACCGGCAGGTAATGAAAGGAATTTTGCTGGCAACACTCATGATGCTGAAGAAAGGAATGCTCCTGAAAGGGCTGCTAGCCCCTTTGAACAAACACTTCCTGAGGTTGGTGGATCTAGAACTCGACATGATGAGGAGTATATTTCTGGAATGGTCCGACAAATTATGAAAGAGAGTATGCAGAGGGTTGAAGACGAGAAAGAATGGGGTTTCGCCCCAAGTAGAACTCCATTTACTGAGAAAATCTTAAAGGCTGAATTCCCAAGGAAGTTTGTCCCTCCAACCATTCCATCTTACAAGGGGACAAGTGATCCGAACGAATTCTTATACAAGTATGATTGGCACATGACAGGTGCCAGAGCCTCTGATGAAATAAAGTGCCGATATTTTCCTGTGTATCTCGAAGGTGTAGCTCTGCTTTGGTTCACCAAGCTTCCAGTCCGATCTATAGATCAGTTTTCTGACTTAACCCGGAAATTCAAGGAGCAGTTCAGACTATATGCTTCAAAAGCCGAGGATATCATGTCACTGTCGAGTTTGGAACAGAATCCAGGTGAATCTATCAGATCTTTCTTGAATCACTTTAACATAGCACTGGCTGAGGTAGACAATGCAGAGCCACGAATGATATTGACTTATCTGATGAGGGCTACTGACAAATCGAGCGAATTTGGGAAGTGGCTAAACATGAAGGAACCAAATTCCCTTGAATTTTTTTATAAAAAAGCAGATGAATTCATACGCTTGGAGAGCCGTCCTGTACCGGTAAAGGCAGTATTGGAAAAAGCTGAAGATAACACTGTTGCTCCACGCAAGAATGAATCTGTAGGGCAAAAAAGGGAAAATAACAATGGGAAGAAACAGAGTAATCTGAAGAAGCCCCGATCCTTCAAGCCATCAGAGTATACTCCTTTATCAGACACGCCGGAGCGTATCTACCTTGCCACTAAAGATTCTGTTGATTTTCCTAAACCTCTTCCTCTGAGAACCGGGAAAAAGGCTATACAGAGTGGCAAGTTCTGCCGCTTTCATAATCAACCCGGTCATGAGACCGACGAATGCCGCCAGTTGAAAAACCTAATTGAAGAGTTGCTAAGGGAAAACAAGCTGCAGCAATTTGTGAAAAAGAATAGCAACAATCCTGCTTCGTCTAGTCAGGGGCAACAAGCTCCTGCTCATCAGCCTAGGACAGGTGAGAAGGCTGCAGGGCATGAATCTGGAAGGCCCATTATCAATGTCATTACAGGAGGACCTCACCCAGCAGGCAGAAGCTGGGGTGAGATGGAAAGGTATACCCGAGCTTTGAAGTATGTACCGACCGAGGAAGATGTATTCGTTTTGGAAGGTGCTATGCCCCTGAAGCAACAAAGAACTTTCGATGATGATATTGTGTTCAAAGCTAGGGATTCCGCAGGTATTGAAGCTCCTACCTTGGATCCCTTAGTCATCTCGGCTGGTATCGGGCCAGTTGTTGTCAGAAGAGTTCTCATTGATTGTGGCCCATCCTGCAATATCCTCTTCAAGAAAACATTCGACCAAATGAAGATCCCTATGGCTGATGTGTAAGCCTCATCGCAGAAAATTGCTGGCTTCACTGGGGAGCCAAAGCAGCCGGTAGGAACCATTGATTTGTTTGTGGAACTTGGAGAAGGAGAGAGAAAAGTGGTCCGCAAGCAAACTTTTGTGATTGTCGACGAATTTTCTGCTTACAATGCTTTCCTTGGTCGTCCAACTCTGGCAGCGTTCAAAGCTGTTCTTGCCCCGTGGTGCCTCACTATTAAATTCCCTACAGACAATGGAGTAGGAGTTATAAAAGGGGATCAAAATGCTGGGCGAGAGTGTTATCTGATAGAGCTACGAGAAACCAGAAAAAGAGAAATGGGAAAAAATGCGACAGCCCCAGTCCGCATCAAAGAACCAGCCTTGTAGCAATTACAGGGCGGACCCTGCACTTGCGAGCACAGCGGAGCAAGGAAAGAGATGGACCCTAGAAAAGTCAGTGCAGGGGAGAATAGAGTGGTACCAGTGGAAACGACGATACCAATACCTGTTGACCCAAAGGACCCAAACAAGGTGTTGAATGTGGGTTCACAACTTAATGCGTCAATTCAGAATATCTTAATATCTTTTTTAAAGGCAAATTTGGATGTTTTTTCTTGGACTCATGCCGATATGTGTGGAATATCCCCAGAAGTTGCAGTACACGCTCTAAATATTGATCCAAAATTTACACCTGTGAAGCAGAAAAGGAGAACTCAAGGTCCAGAAAGGTCGGCGGCATTAAAAGAAGAAGTTGATCGGCTCATGGAGAATAATTTTATCAAAGAATCTACCTATCCGAATTGGGTTTCAAATCCAGTGCTGTTTAAGAAAGCCAACGGAAAATGGAGAGTATGCATCGATTTTTCAGATCTAAACAAGGCCTGCCCCAAAGACTGCTTCCCATTGCCCAGAATCGATCAACTGGTAGACGGAACAGCGGGACACGAATTGTTATCTTTTATGGATGCTTACTCCGGATATAACCAGATCATGATGCATGAGCCAGATCAGGAGGACACGAGCTTTATCACCGACATTGGTCTTTACTGCTACAGAGTTATGCCCTTCGGGCTGAAGAATGCAGGGGCAACATACCAAAGACTTGTTAATGCTATGTTCAAACCGCAATTGGGCAAGACTATGGAAGTCTACGTCGATGACATGTTAGTAAAGTCTAAGAAAGCAGTGGATCACATAGAACACTTAGCAGACATGTTCGCAGTCCTCCGAAAATACAGAATGAAGCTCAATCCTTTAAAATGTTCATTTAGAGTGGAATCTGTCAAGTTTTTAGGTTTCATCGTTAGCGCTAGGGGCATTGAGGCTAGTCCAGCTCAAATTACTGCATTAAAGGAAGTCAAAACTCCTAGAACAAAGAAGGAATTGCAAAGTCTCAATGGAAAAGTCGCCGCCTTGAGTCGGTTCATTTCCAAAGCCACAGATAAATGCATCCCATTCTTTGACGCCCTAAAGAAAGGAAAGAAAAACTTCAATTGGAGTCCCGAATGCCAAAAAGCCTTTGATGAATTGATTCGCCATATGGAAACGCCTCCAATACTTTCTAGGCCTGGCGATGGCGAGGATCTTCTTATATACTTGGCAGTATCATCTCATGCTTTAAGTGCAGCGCTGATACGAGAAGACAAGAGGATTCAACATCCAGTTTACTATATCAGCAAAAGACTCACTGGGGCAGAGATGAATTACTCTAAGTTGGAAAAACTCGCCTATTGCCTACTAATTGCATCTAGGAAGTTGAGGCAATATTTTCAAGCTCATCCTATCAGAGTCCTCACTGATCAACCTTTAAAGCAAGTCCTGTTTCGCCCTGAGACTTCGGGTCGTCTTCTAAAGTGGAATATTGAACTCAGTCAATATGACATCACTTATCATCCCCGAAAAGCAATCAATGGACAAGTTTTAGCGGATTTCATCGTAGAATTCACAGATATGAGTAACAGTGAGGAGGAAACGGTCGACGATTCCCCAATCCAATGGAAGTTATATGTCGATGGTGCGAGAAACAACTACTGTTCTGGAGCCGGAGTTGTACTTGAGACCCCTGAAGGCCGATCATTATGCTATGCACTAAGATTGGAATTTCCTTCAACAAACAATGAAGCAGAATATGAAGCCCTTATCGCTGGCTTAAGGATTGCTAAAGAATTAAACATCCGAGCGTTACAGATATTCAGTGATTCTCAGCTTATTGTATGCCAAGTCAAAAAGGAATTCCAAGCAAAAGGGGGGAATCTGCCCGCCTACTTGTCAAAGGCTTGGGAACTCCTGGGTGATTTCGATCATTACATGATAAGTCACATTCCTCGAGAAGAAAACATGAAAGCAGATTCTCTCGCAAAGTATTCTAGCACAGGCGAAGCTCAATTTCTGGGGTTAACTCCAGTGGAGGTCCTATCAACTCCAAGTATGGATGAGATGGATATTGATTGGATCATGAGCATGTCTCTAGAGCAAGAATCATGGATGACTCCGATAACAGAATATCTGCTCAATGGATCTTTACCAGGGAACTCAAAATAACGACAAAAGCTACTGAGAAAAGCCTCTCGATATATAATCCAGGATGGCCGATTATACAGACGGGGATTCTCAATGCCATTACTTCGATGTGTATCCAGGGAAGAGTCCAGAACAATCCTAGCGGAGGTACATGGAGGAGAATGTTGTGATCATTCAGGTGGCCAAATATTAGCAAAGAAAATTCTCCGATACGGATATTTTTGGCCAGAAATTAATCGAGATGCAGCAGAGTATTCCCGAAAATGTGACAGATGCCAAAGATTCGCCAAAATTCCTAGAGCTCCTTCCACTGAACTCACACAGATGGTCAGTCCATGGCCGTTTGCAATATGGGGGATAGACCTTGTAGGACCGTTACCAACTGCCAAATCTGGAATTAAATATGCCATTGTTGCTGTAGATTATTTTACTAAGTGGGCAGAAGCTGAACCACTGGCTACTATCACCTCAAAGAAGATGATAAGTTTTGTGACTAAAAACATCATTTGCTGATACGGTGTGCCTCAAAAAATAATTACAGATAATGATACTCAGTTTGAAAGTGAAGAATTCCAAGATTTTTGCAAGCGATTCAAAATCCGGAAAAGCTTCTCAGCAGTGGCTCATCCGTAGGCAAACGGGCAAGTGGAAGCCGTGAACAAAATTATTAAGTCAACCATCAAGAAGCAACTTGAAAGAGCAAAAGGCGGTTGGGTCGATAAGCTACCACTGGCACTATGGGCATACAGAACCACTCACAAAACTGCGGCTGGGCACACCCCGTTTTCATTAGCATACGGGTCAGAGGCAATGATTCCGGTAGAAATAGAGGTCCCTTCACATAGAAGAATCCATTTCAATCAGGCAGAAAACGAAAAGCTACAGCTTGAAGCGCTAGATCTCTTTGATGAAAAAAGAGATGAGGCTAATCTCAGAATTGCAGCTCATCAGCAAAGGATAGCCAGACATTTCAATTCCAAAGTTCGCCAACGCAGCTTTGAGATTGGAGATCTAGTCCTGAAGAGAATTATGACAGCGACAGGTGTGTTTGGGCCAAATTGGGAAGGACCATATGTCATACGTCAGAAGCTTCTTGACGGCACATTCAAACTCACCACTGTTGAAGGAGATCAAATTCCAAGGGCATGGAACAGCAATCATTTGCGTCCATACTTTACTTGAAAATTTTGTTGAAATATTGTAAAAAGAATTATAAATGTATGATCCTTGTAATTGAAGGCAATTGTAAAACTGATGCAAGTAAATAATGAAAGAATATAAAGTGGATGTAGGCCCAATTTCCTGGCCGAACCACTATAAATCTTGTGTTCCTTATTATTATTACATGTTTGCTTTATTTTCGACATAAAAAGTACATAGAATGTATTGCTGAAATGTCGATTTAAATTTTTGCAGACAATGGAAGTGAAACTTGCACATAATAAGACCAAGTGATCTCGCCAAATTTCAAGTCACAAAAGCCCCGAATTCAAATCCTAGATAGGAAGTACTTCAATTAAACGGCCTATGATTTCGACAGAAACGGGCCATTGCTAATAAATTGAGACCGTTTGAACAAACAAACATCCAATTAAGAAGCTAATGCCCGTTCTCACGAACTTGCCTGACAATGAAGTACACTTCCTTGGATTAAACAAATTACTTGTAAGAAAAGGGAATGAAAGCTTCAAAAAAAAAAGAGGATCGCTGAAAAGGCATAAGCAAGTGGACAAGGGAACAACCAAAGCCATCATCGGCAGCACAAGTCCTCTTCGGAGGCACAACTCTTCGGAGGATAAAGACCTCTAATGGGTCATACGCCACAAAAAAGAAAGTTCTCTACTCAACAAAAAAAGATTGGAGGAGTCATGACCCCCCAACCATGAGAGAGTAACTTCCAGGCGATGAAAACCCTCTCTGAGGCACATTTCACCAGGAGTTGAAGTGTAACGACCGCTCTTCGGAATTTCACTTCACCAGAGTTGAAATGCAAACAAAATAAAAGCCCTCTTCGGAGGCCCATTTCACCAGGAGTTGAAGTGTAACAACCGCTCTTCGGAATTTCACTTCACCAAAGTTGAAATGCAAACAAAATAAAAGCCCTCTTCGGAGGCCCATTTCACCAGGAGTTAAAGTGTAACAGCCGCTCTTCGGAATTTCACTTCATCAAAGTTGAAATGCAAAACAAAATAAAGACCTTTCTGGAAGTCCACGTTTCACCGAGATTGAAATAAAACTTCCAAGTGTTGAAACGTGAAAAGGCTTTCTTCAAAGGCACAACTCTTTGGAGGTACACGTTTCACCAAGATTGAAATAAAACTTCCAAGTGTTGAAACGTGAAAAATCCCTCCTCAGAGGTACAACCTCCTCCCGGAGACACAATCAAGAAGAAAGACCTCTTCGGAAGCCCACGTTTCACGGAGATTGAAATAAAACTTCCAAGTGTTGAAACGTGAAAAGGCTTTCTTCAAAGGCACAACTCTTTGGAGGTACACGTTTCACCAAGATTGAAATAAAACTTCCAAGTGTTGAAAAGTGAAAAATCCCTCCTCAGAGGTACAAATTTCTATTTTTTTTTAAAAAAAATCCTCATCAAGAGCATACTTTAACTTTCAAAGGAAGAGTGATTTACCTATTCTAGAAAATAATCTTCCTCAAAAAAAAAAAAAAAAAAAAAGAGAAGAAGTTTAAAGTACCCTTCAGAGGTCCGCTTTACCACATAGAAGAATTCACTTGGCAAAATGTGTACATACGCAAAAGAAAAAAGTGATTTCTTCGAAGGACAAAGCGTAAAAACTTATATGAAGGGAGTTGTACTCTACGAAAAATTTCTTCAAGAATGAAATAATCATTCTTCAGAAAATAAGAGTGCGAGTCCCCTCGAAGTATAAAATATTGCAGCAAGCTTATGGTATGGGGGCAGCATGGTATAGTTACATACAATATGATATAGCCACATCGGCAAAAGTAATGCTCAAACAACATACCATAAGCCCGCTGCAATATCATATAAATAAACTTGTGCAAAAATGAATAATAAATGCATTCTCGAATTCAAACAGGAGTTTATACAAAGGAAAAAGAATCATTTTATTCAACATCATTTTATATACAGGTACAAGTTCCAACAAAAGAAGAGCGGGGGGGGGGGGGGGGGGGGGGGGCGGGCCGATACCCGCACAATTCTCGACCAGTACATGCAAAAGACAAGAAGCTAAAAGCTGGAGTCTTCATTTCTTCTTGCCACGTTTAGACCCTTTACCCGGCCGAATGGTTAGCTTTTCAGGTCGGTCTGAAGGCATAAGGGAAGAAGGAGAAGGAGGTGCAATTGGTGCAATTTCCGGTTCCTCTTCAGTAGCAATGATTTTCTTCCCCCTCCTCTTCGATGTTCCGTGCTTCTTTCTTCTCTTCGAAGAAGACTCACTCCCTGGAGTAACAAGAGCGGACAAAACTACGTCATCAGAAGGAGTCCGCTCCGGAGAAATCTCGCCTCCTTCAAGTCCCTCGTCTTTCTGCTCTTGCGAAGCGATAGGGTCATCTAAGCCATGAAGAGCCTCAATTTGCTCCTCTTGTGACCCGGGCTGTGAAGTAGAAGGAGGAGTCACCTGAAGAGACGGAGGAGGGATAACCGGAGGAGGCGAAGTTTGCACAGCACTTGGTGTTTCAACTGCAGAAGAAGAGAAATTAAAAATATTAGTATCTCCCCAAAAGAAGGGAGATATGGGTTCGTCGAGATTCAAGAAGTAATCGAGAAGCTCATCAAACTTTCGAGGAGCAAGTAGGCGATCCACCTGAATCGGACCAATGTCAAAATTACCTGAAGATGTTTGCTTCGTTAGTCCAATCTCATAATTTTGAGCCCCAATATCCTCCAAAGCCTCATCATCAGTAGGGGTAATTACCCCGGTTCTTGTAGGAGGCAGCGAATGAGCACTGGAACCTTTGATGTCAACTTCAAAAGAAACTAAAGGACATTCAGAGGTAGTAGGTGGTATTTCTTTTTCAGAACGTTCCCCTTCCGCCATTCCAGTCCGCACTCTGGCGAGTTGCTATTTTCCATTGGCAAGAGCGGCGCGGGCATCATCATCAAGATAATGCTCTTCAAGAGCTGGCTCAGCGTAGCCAGCACCTTTACCACCGAGCATATCGAGTGCTGCCTCCCAAACTTCAGCTAGTGTAATTTCATACTTAGGGCCTAGAAAGGCAAGGCTGCCACGCCCCAAAATGCTGTGCAGATAAAAATCAAATAATGTGGAGCCAATGTCAGCTTTGGTTGCTTGATGGGCCTCTTCGGCCGCGAGTTTACCAGCAACAGCCTCGTCACGCTCCTTTTCGGCCATAGCAAGTCGAGCTTTTAACAACTCTATCTCCAAGCTTTGAGAGCCGGTCTGTTCTCGCAGTTGTAAAGTTTCAGCGCGATATTCTTCTATGACCTTCTCTTTGTGTGTAAGCTTATCTTTGGCTGCCCTTTGACTGGCATGCGCATCTCGTACTTGTTGCTGAAGCTTGCTCTCCTTTTGAGAATAGGAAGTAGATGAAGTAGCTAATTCTTCCTTAAGCTTTTCTACTTCCGCTTCCAGCTTTTCATTATAGGAAGCAATACTTCTCATTTCGGCGTCATGCTGTTCGAGAGTCTTCTACCACTCAGTCTTATCGTTCTCCATTGTGAGCATGGCCTCGAGATTGGCTCGGTTAACCCTCTGAAGCTCGTCGACAAGTTTTTGCCAGTTCGACATTCTTTCAATATCGGTCTTGACAGTATCAAGATTTCGGAGCATAGCCGATTTGTCAAGAGGAACCAAGTCGAGATCAAATCGAACCCCTCTCAGGCACCACTGAGGGAATCGACTTTGAAGAGTGGGAGGACCTTGCCCAACTTGGTATGCGGGCCGGTTGATGATTGTTTGAATATCGGAACGAACTGGGGCAGGAGATTGAGTAGAAACATTTTCAGAAACTGTCGGCATTGTTTCTTCAGTAAGTTTAGCCCGCTTGCTAGAAGAATCATCCATGTGACCTTTACCTCTCTCATCGTGAGTCTTTCTTTTTTGGATATCATCATCTCTGTGGGGAGGGTCATGTCTTTCTTGTTCTCTTCGATGACGTTCTTCATATGCTCGTCTCTCGTCTGCTTTCCTGATGGCCCTCTCTTCATCGGATTCTCTGTAAGAGGGGAGGTAACGCCTATAATCGTATTGGCTACGCCTCCCATAGCGCTGGAAATCATCATAATATGAGCTGCTGCGCCCCATTGGAGAACCTGAAATTAAAGAAAAAACAAGGTTTGAGAATCTACCAGGAATAAGAAAGTCAAGTGCATCCTAAGTGCGTGTGACGTGTAAAACTACTCGCGGCAAACTAGACTACAAATCAGTCGTCGACTGAGGGGTAGTGGTAGTTATTGTGGAAAATTGCACTTCCGGGGCTGTGGAAGTGTGCTTGAGAGTAGAAGTTGCTTCAATCGCTGGAGATGTGACTTTGGCAATGGCATGATCATCCCTAAAAAGTTCTTGAGAAGTGACTATTATGTCACTTAAACTCCCAAAAATATCAACTCCAAGATCAACGTTCTTATCAGTATGAGGAAGGGGCTCCTCTTCTTTAGCTATGGAGGCAAGTGCAGGCTTTTCGGACGGCTCCGCATCATCCCTTGGAGTGGAACATTTTACTAGTGAAGTTTCCATAGAGCTTCCTCCCCGCATGTGCTCTTTAATAGAGACCGGGCGATCAGGAGTTTTCATCGGAGAATCGGGAACTTCAGTTGGAACTTCATGAGGTTGAGTAGAACGAGAGGAATGTAAAAGCTCAAACCGATGAAGAAGTTCTTCTGTCAATAGAAATTTTGCGCTTCTTTCTTCAGCAGCCACAGTGCTTAGCCTTTCAAAGACTGGCTTATGACTGGAATCTCTAGAAGGAGGAGGAAGTGCTGTAAAAACAAGGAATGGAATTAGCATCTAGCAATCCGAACCATGAGAAACTTAGGAAAAAATTGAAGAAAGAAGGGAAAGAAGATCTCACTTCCTATTCTCCAGTCTGCGTAAAATCCTACGGGGCAACGAATATAGAAGAATTGATTCAAAAAACCATGTGCACTCTCCGGCAAATCCAAAATTAGTTTACGGTTCCTCGCACCTCTTACAAGTACAATTGAATGGTGGTCCTTGTTCTTCGCAAAGTGCACAAGTAACAGATTTCCTCAAAACTCGAAAGACGGTCAAGAGTTCTCCTGAACAGAACGCACAATCCCATCAAAATGGCATAGCCATTGGGGTGCAGTTGGAAAGGAGAGATCGTTAGTTGAAGAAGGATTTGTGAAGAAATTCATTAAAGGGAGGAATTACTCCACTTAAGCACATTTGGCGATTAATGGCAACAAAACCGGAAGGTGGTCTATCAGCAAAATCATTTGGTCCAGGGAGTAAAACTTCTGCCTCGGCAATGCCAAATTGAACGCATAATTGATTAAGCATCCGCTGTTTCAGAAGGGTAGGAGTTCTTTCTGGAGGGTTCTCTAGTGGAATAGCAATCGAGAGAGCCCCTTCGACGTGTTCTATCATCTCTTCTTGTTGAGACGTCATTCTATACAAGCAACTGGATGTTCAGATGTGAAGGTGCACGTTTCCTAAAAGTGTGAAGTGTTGTGCAAAACTAATAAAAATAACAAGCAAAATAACTGAAATTAAACTAATTGACAACTGATCGATTGTGAGATTTCAGGACTTGTTAATTTAAAACTCAAGTGCAGTGTTAATTCAAACAAAATTTTAGCTTTGCTTTAACACTTTATTTGAGTCGGTTGATTCACAGCATTTCACTCACACAGTTCATTTAAATCGATTATTCTTTATCGACTAATCTGTCATTCGATGTGGGCGGTCAGTGACAGTATATTCGTCCCATTTTTCTACAAATGTTATGTTTAAACAGGCTGTTAGATTAAAAGTTAGAGCAATCTGCAAAGGAATGTAATGAATTTCAAACGATTCAAGTCCAAGCAGTTCAATCAAATTCTCTAAAAATTTTACAGGTCATAGGTCATCCAGACTGTCCCCTGCGACTTAGCATAGGTCAAGGCTATATTAGGTCGCACTCTGCAAGTTAAAGGGGTTCAAAGCAATGCAAATTTGTTCAAGTCCTAGCTCGGCCGCGACCTAGAGCCTATGCTGCGAAAGAGTTAGGTCGTTAATTTGTTAAGTCGTGCTGCTTGGAATTCATGTGCAAATTTGTCAAGTCCTAGGTCGTCTGGTGACCTAACTTAGGTCGGGGTTAACTTAAGTCGCTCAATGCAAATCTGTTCATGTCCTAACCCAGAAGTTCAAAGCAATGCGCTTTCGCCTAAGTCCTAGGTCGCGAAAGTCCTAGGTCGCGAGGTTCTTTAGGTCGCGCAGGTTCATGGGTCGGTTCTAATAGGATCTTAAGCAAGCTCCCGCTCAAGCGAAAAACCTCGCTTCCCTCCACCAATCACCTTCTTCTCTACTAACCCATTAACCTGTTATCACTCATGAGCAAGTCCATCATCCCCTTTGTAAAAACTCATCATTCCTACATGCCACCGAATCATCCAGGAATCAAATCCAAATACCTCCGATCCATTAATGTTACCGTGCCTTCTTGAATCACAACGATGACATATCGAACGGCGATCAAAGATCGATCGTAATAATCATTCAAAATAGGGCACAACATATGAATTGGACTCGAGGCGGAAAACGTGGATTCACAATTGGATGGCGATTATCGTGGGTAAGAGATTGAATTCACTTACGTATTATGTTGGTGAAGATAAATTGACAGCTAAATGGGTTGAATTTGCCTTCGAGAACTTGAGAACTTGATAATGGACGAATAGGAAGTTCAGAGCAGATGAGGTGAAAGAGGAACGACCTATGTCATTTATACCCCAAGGAAGTGAGATGTGAATCGACACACACGACCTAAGTTCCTCGATAGGTCGCTCGCGACCTAACAACTCATCAGAGCTCGAGTTAAGAGAATCGAAGCACACGACCTATGACCTAGGCACGTACTTCGAGGGGCAAATGTTAACTCCTCTTCGTTGGAAACTGGAAAATGTGGAGCGACCTAACTAGACCAACGACCTAAGAGACCTAGCGACCTAAAGGATAATGCAACCTAGCGACCTAAAGGATAATTCGACCTAGCGACCTAAAGTTAATGTGACCTAGCGACCGAACGTTTATGCGACCTAGCGACCTAAAGCTTTAACGACCTAAAGTTTCAGCGACTTAGCGACCTATGAGCCAGAGCGACCTTACAACTTAAAGGATGGAGCGACCTAACGACATGATTGTCTTAGCGACCTAACTGCCCACCGACCTAAAAAGGCCGCGACCTAAGGAGGCCACGACCTAAAAAATAGCGGCGACCTAAGAAGACTCCGCAACCTAGAAGATGTCTCGACCTATGAAACTCCGCGACCTAAGGAAGGCTGCGACCTAAGAGATTCGGCGACCTATATAACTCACACGACCTAACAGAGTGCTTCGACCTAAGGAAGGCCGCAACCTAAGGGATTCAGCGACCTAAGATCTCGAGCTATGATAACAAGAAGATACTCACGACCTAAGATAGGTCGCTCACGACCTAAGGACATTGCATTAGAAGGCCGCCTTTTCTATGCCGCTACTGGTAAGGTCGCTTACGACCTAGAACTTGTTGAAATGAGCTTGCGTGTTCTTATGGAAGGGGGCCAGTGCTTCTTAGGTCGGCTACGACCTACGACCTTATTTAGGTCGGTCACGACCTACGACCTAACTCCGAGCAAAGCCTATAAATACACCCCGAGTTCCAACTAGAAAGGGACTTTTTGGCTCATTCATTTCAAGCGCCGTTACTCTGCTGCATTCTGAACTACTTCAACACTTTCAAGGAACTTCACGAAGAAATCAAACATGTCCAACATGAGTTCAAAGATTTGGATCGACATTGAAGTTTAGGCTACTTGTTCTAAGTCACTTGTAACTCAAAGTGTGTTGTAATCAAAGTGTAACTGCATTGACTTGTAATCAAATCGTCAATAAAGATATTCAAAGTGGACGTAGGCTCTCTCTTAAGCCGAACCACTATAAAATTGCTGTTGTTTTCTGCTTTTTCACTATATCTGCTTATAATCTGTTCCCGAGCTATCGGGTGGTGCTTTCACAATCTCACTTCATACACCGGGGTGTTAGCGTTCAAATTTTTGCGTTAACAATAAGCCCAAAGGTTGCCACTGATAGAAAAGGCCCAATTTGGATTGGGTTTTGCGCTAATTTTCAAAATAGTTTTTAAAATAAAGATAAGATTTTAAATTTAATAGTTAAATATAAAATAAGAACATGTTTACCATAAAAGTTTATAATATAACATAAATTTTCAAAATGTTTGAAAATGTAATAATTCAAAAAGTTTGAAACTATTTAAATATTAATTTTAAATTTTAAATTTTAAATTTATTAATATGATTAATAAAATAAATAAATTAAATGAGTTAGTTAATTGATTCTCATATGCATGTATTATATATGTCGATATATGTTATGTTATTTTAAAGTGTTTAAGATAAAATAAGTATACATGTATGTATGTAAGGTAAATTTTCGAGATTAATATAATTTGATTAAAATGATTTAACTAAATAAATTAGGTAAAGGTTAATTAATTAAATAAAAATTCAAATATATATGCTACACTATGGCGGTTAAGTATGCATTATAAATGTAATAGTAGATATGTCTAGTATAAAAGTTGTATTGGAAGACTAAATTAATTAAAGAGTTAATTAATTAAAAATTAGTTTAATAAGATTTAATGAATATAATATTATATATAAGATTATTATATAAGTGATATGAAATATAGAAGTTATATAATAATAAAAATTATATAATATGAATGTATAATGTAAAGTTGGAACATTAAAGTAACCCAAACGGTAAGGGATAAATAAATATGTAAATATATGGTACCGTGATTTCTGATGGGTCCGACACTTGAATCACGAAGGTATTTCATAAGAAATACATTATTCCATAAGTCGATATCACTTAATATGTATATGTGTGTCTGTTTGTATATTGGAGATTATAAATCTTCGATACATTGTTGTCCTTTAATATATATATATATATATATTAATAAATTACTTGCATATTCATTAGTTATTGAGTAAACTCAAGCTAGGAATGTGATATTTAGTATTATTGATATATTGAATAGACGAGGTAAGATAACTATATGTATTTGCTGAGAAAACTCAAAGTACATATACCATACTTAGGTCATTGCGATATGGTAGGTATAATTGAATAATCTATTTTGATTTGTTGAGTAAACTCAAGGTCAAAATGAGATTATGACAAAGAAATATGGGTTATGAGTTGTATGTGATATAACCAATAAGAAGTCATCCATCGTTGGAGGGCTAAGATTTTTTGAAAACACTCAAGGTTACAATACCAAGACAGATGAGTCCTAACACCCACTAATAAATTCGAAAGACTTCTATGTTTCACCTTAGGGTTTGGAGAAACATAAAAGACTAGTGGAAGCCTTATTAGAAAAATGGAATGATAATTTTAACCTTTCTAATATTGTAAGAACATATTCTATATAACGTTATAATAATCTGCATTGATAAATTTTTGAATTTAATAAGACTGATAAAATATTTATCAATTAAGATATACAAATGAGTTGAAGATTGACAAGTAGAAATATGATATATACTTACCAATAAAAGATTATTGCATGTTATCGTTTCAACACCAATGGAAGTGCCTAATTTCACAACTACTAAATGCATTTGTAGTTTGGTCACTTACGCATTTTTTTGATTGAGACCATGTATTGCATTTTATGAGTTTCGAAATCTAAAATCAATACAATATTATGGATATTTGACCCATATACAATCATATATAAATGTTATACGGTTAACGGTCAAAGACCGTAGCATACAATATTTCGATGAAATTAGTTCATCCAAAAAACCAAATAAACCTTAGTGTGAGATCGAGAATTTAATTTGATTGATTACACAATGATCATATCGCGTTAAATGTAATACTTGACCAAAACTACATCTAGACCTAAGAACTTGATCATTGAAATGTCAATTAGATAAGTTTATATAAAGTAGAACATATCTCACATTCTTAAAAGATACGGATAATCAAATGCACTTTTGTAAAGAGTTCATTGTGATATTGTAGCAAGGGTCTTCTTTTGAATGGTTTGACCATTTATACAGAATTATGGATGTACAAGAGTAGATATGATTTAAGGTATAGTTGGGATGAAGAGAGCGAATAGTCATTTCTGCTTCAAAAAGAAATAACGAAAACGAAAATTGTAATAATAGTAGTCGATACTTAACACTGGAATAAGAAATATGATTTTTATTCGGAAATGTATTTTCCTATAGAAATTCTTTTTTCTATGAGATTTGTTTCTTTGAGTCAAGATATTTGATTAAAGAACTCTCAACGGCAAACTAGTTATGGTATATTAAATAATATATTAAGCGAATGATGGACCTCTGTATTTAGTATGCTATTATGATGGAAAAAATAATGGGAGCATGCCATATAGCACTTATTTTTGCGTCAAATTATGAAAATTATTTTTGTAAAACATACTGAACATTATTTATGAAATAATGACTATTTTTCAATATCGATTGAAAATTAGACATAGCTATATTTCAATATGAATATTCATTATGAAATAAAACTATAATATGGTTTTTTTTTTCATAATAAAAGTGATGCATTAGAAAATAAAGAAGTATCTAAAATTGTTTACAACTATTTTGAATTATAGACTAATTCGTAGCTTTGAGAAATAATTTTATTATATGATTATAAATCATATAATACTAGTCAATTATATCTTAAACATTTAAGGGCTATGCATCCAATCAGTGGGAGCATAATAAGAGTTGATAAACTCTTCGGATTGATACATGTTGATGTATGCAAACATAAGTCTATTAATATCAAAACTCTTCCCTATACTTCGCCAGATTCACTGATGATTTATTATTGACATGGAAATGTGTATTTGATACACATGTAGTATTTCTATGGTAAATTCATAGAATATAAAATAGAAGTAAATAAAATAACATGCGATAGAAATGAATGGATTTTATCGAATGAGTGAGTATTTTGGAAACAGTTTCGGATGTACCTAAAGGTGAATTAAGATTCAATCTCAAAAGTCATTCTTCCATGTGATACATAATGATGCATCGATAAGAAGTAATCGAATTTTGTCGGATAATGTACAATTAATTGTGAGTGAAGTTGGGTTAGTTTCTTTCTATAAGGTCATGTACTTAAGAGTAGTACGCAATGTTGATATTATTTCATCTAAATAACAGTTTACAAAATCACACCGATAAGGGTTTATAAGAAACTCCAACTATCCTAAACCAAGGAGTTGGCAGGTTGTGCGAGTCAAAAAATCACACGTAATAATTAATCATGGGGGATATTTTATGAATCTCCCCAAAAGGATTTTGGGAAAGATTGACATTGAATGACATATTTATGTTTTGAACATAATTTTTGTAAACTAAGACAAAATTAGTTTTATAAATAATTTTTTTAATGCCTATTATATTGCTTCGAGAAACAATTAGCAATACCAAATTTATTATGAAAGAATTTCTTCAAGGAACGATTGGTAGTAAAATGAAATTCGATACAATCCATAGATAGAACTTATTAGATGTGATCAAATGAAATTGACTAACCTAAATGAATACATCGCATTGAAGTGCTTAATAAGTATCTCATATATTGAAGAGAAATTATGAGTTTCTTATCAATGTTGAAAATATATAATCTTTGACTGTTTAATTAAACTATTAAGAATGTTGACTCTATGATATGGTATGATGCGCAAATCTAAAAGAATTCAAAGCAAGCTATCAAAATATGATTTTGGTAGTCGTGACTGAGGAGATGTGATCCATCGGCCGCGATCGTGTCTTTAAGAGCAAGACTAATGTTGTTGGAATTAAATGAGCTACGTTGATAAGAGTAATATCATAGATTTCAATTATTGAAATTCGCGCAACTGATTCAGTATTAAAAATGCTTAAGTTAATTCGGATTTACTTACAAAATTTCCACTTAGTATGACTTTATTTTTGGTATATGAAACAGAAAATTCTAAATAATGATTTAGAGTAAATGGTTTACACATAATAACCAAAAATGTCTCTAAGTTAGTGGAAGCGATATTAAGTTTGTGAGTCTTTGGATATGATCCAAGAAATGAAAAAATGTATCATTGTATAAGCATAAAAATTGAAAAAATATTTTGATAGAAATATCAGAAAGTTCGATTATCAATCAAATTGCAAGGGAAGCATGTGTACATAAGAAAGAACGTTAAAAGGTACATTGGTACTACTAAATTATAAGAAAACAACACATTATTGATTTTAACGATGTACTTTTGTTCAAATCAACCTTAGTTTTTTATACTCAGCTTTGGATTGTAAATGATGTCATTTATAGCGAGTAAAAAAGATATTGGTAATGTATCAAATCGACATGCAAAGACACCTTATTAAACAACTTAATATGGAACATGTGAGATGTGTTCCTTATGCATTTAGGAATTATCGAAGCAAATATCAAATCCAAATTGATATTACTAAATGGTTGTTTGATATGTTCTTGTGTATTCATGAAATACTAGAGAATTGTTTACATAAACAAAAACTTCTTATGAAGGTGTGTTCGGACTCAAACTTCATAAGTAATATGGAGTATAGTACACCAATAATAGATTCAAGTTAAGAATCATTAAGGTGATATATTCTAAATGAAAGACTGTGACTGATTCCGTGAAAAAGGCTAATGACATTGCCTTGAATGGAGACGCAATAAAAACAATGTATATAAAAATATAAGTGCATAATTCATAACTGGGCCGATTCCAAACGTTGAGAATCACATAACATTGTTATATGATAATGATGTCGCGATATATTTTGTACAGAACTTAGAGCTCATTAGAAGTCAAGAGACAAATAACGAATTGTTGTACATGATAAATTAGTTGATCACTGTCCAAAAGAGCTTTTTGACAGAGTAGATAATTATATAGCATACCCATTCATAGAGGGACTGACCCAATTAGTTTTGAGAAAACGAATTGGAGAAGTTGGAATAAGACTCCATGATTGACCCTAAGTGCAAGTGGGAAATTTATAGAGTAAGAGGCATGTTCTAGGGGCATTATGTGATTTGTTACATATATCTAACTCGTTGACCAATCTTTTTTGCTTTCTATTATATACTTGATATAATATGGTTATATTGATTAATTAATTTGATTAAAAGTATATTTAATAGAAAATCCATAAGTGATATGTTTAGTGATAGTAGTTACAAAGTGTTGTAACCGTAAGTGATTTACCACAATATATTTTAATATACCAATTTAAATATTCCTAGTCAAGATGCAATGAGACTGGATATAGATGTATCCATTGAGACTAGAGTACTTAACGCTCTCCAAATGTTGGACAATGTATGTTTAGTAATTGTAGTTAGAAAGTGTTGTAACCATGAGTGATTTATCATAATAAAATTAAATATACAATTTTAAATGGTATATTTAAAATTAAATCTACCGTGAGTGATTTAAATGTTCCTAGTCAAGATGCAATGAGAACGGATATCGATGTATCCGTTTAGACTAGAATATATAAAGCTCTCTAAATGTTGGGCGGTGTATGTTTGGTGGTAATAGTTACAAAGTGTTGTAACAATGAGTGATTTATCAAAATAAAATTAAATATACCATTTTAAATGTTCCTAGTCAAGACGCAACCAAACTATGAGTGATTTATTACAAAAAAATTAAATATACCATTTTAAATGTTCCTAGTCAAGATGCAATGAGACTAGATATCAATGTAACTCTTGAGACTAGAGTACGTAACGCTCGGTAGCTGGAGACACTTAGAGGTTACGTACTAATAGTTATTGTATAACTATGGAACAACTCACTCGATAGTTATATGTTGGTTAATATAACTAAGGTCAAAAGAATATATCGATGTGATTGATTTGCATGGTTCTATCAACATGAGAATACTATGGATCTTCAATATGAAATCCCTGCTTTGATTATAATCAAATCAGGCTTGGCATCCATCGAGTGACTATAGTTGGGTCGAGTGGAAGTATTGGAAGTGAAGCACTATTCAAGATAGGATTCGTCTCCTTGGTTATATAGGGTTAGTACCACGGTCAGCTTAAGTCAACTCAAAGTCAATCTCTTTGGGCAGAGCATTTCAGTTAATAATAATAATTATTATTGAATTAAGGACTTTATGTTTGGACTATAGTGTTGAATGTGGATGGTAATGAAATTTTGACCAGTACCAAATTCCATAAGTTCAAAGTGATATAGTTTTAAAGAAGAGAATTGGTGTAAATAAATGTCGAATCTGAAAAAACTTATTGAACAAAAATTGGATTTTACCAAAACTGAGTTATTATTACCTTAGGTTTTGGTTTTGATGATAACAACCGCAGGGCGTTATATAAAATACAGATACTAATTTTTTGTCAAGTTATATGTAGTATATAGTGCAAGATATTAGAAAGATGTTGATTAAGAAGACTATAGAGTGAGTGGATTCAAGATGTTGATATCAAGAGTAGATTCAAAATGATGATATCAAGAGTAGATTCAAGATGATGATAATTGTAGACTAATGGGTACTGAAGAGTTTAATATTTCGAGATATTCCATATAGGTTATTGAGTCATGGAATTTATATTAAAACCTTGATAGCACTTTCCTGATCTCTCTCGTCTTCTCTAATTTTGATTCAAATTGCTTTCCAAATATCTTGGTTTTAAAATAATCTTTTTAAAATATTTCTCAAAATGATTTTTGATCACTTATACTTATAAAGATATTAATTTAGTGTTTTTAAGTTAATATATATTGAATTTTCCTTTATACTTTAATAATTTATGTCTACATTGATTTTATATGTGTTATTAACATTCTATTTAATATTCTTATCAAAACTTTCAAAATTATTTTATAAAGTTTTATTAAGTTTTAATATGTTTAAAATATGCATAAACTATATTTAAATGTTTATACGAAGTTTTAGAATATCTTAAAAGACTTAATATTTTCAAAATAATTTTTATTAAGTGATTTTTCAAAAAGGATATGTTGGCATATCCTCTGCAAGTATGTCGACATATAGGCCGATAGTTTCAAAATTCAAATTTGAATGGAAGTGTCTTTTAGTTGTATCTCTTCATGAATGGACATGACCGTTATTTCCCTATATATACCAAACTTCCAAAAGAATTTTTTATTAATTACTTTCTTATTTCTCTCTCCTTTTTTCAATCTCTTGATTTCCAAATTAAAATTTTATCCAAACTCTGCCGAAATTCAAGCAAAATCAAATTCAATCATTGTTAGTTTGATTCTCCTTCATCTACTCTCTGATTTCTCATCTCTTTCACTCAAACCAAGATCAAAGTTCTTTTTAAGAGTTATATGATCAGTTGTAACCAAGATCAATGATCTGAGTCTGTAAAACTCTATCAAATCATACTACTATACTTATGGGTGTGATTATAGCCTGTGAAATCGGTTGGATGTGCTGAGTGGCCCATAAATCTAGTGGGTATGCTTATAGCCTGAAAATCAAGTGACTCTACCCAAAGATCGAGATTTTGGAGGGTGTGTCTCGTAGATTTGAAATTGAGATTGTATATGCATACACTAGTTGAAAATAAATCAGTACAAGGAATTGTGTGGGGCTAGATGTAAGGTAACTACGAACCAGTATAAAACCTTGGTAATTTCTTTCCTTTAGTTTATTTTTACTACATTTAATTTTTCTCTATGATTGTTTTTGTGATTATTAATTTCATCATTTAAAAAAGAGGATTAAAGAATCTGGAAAATATCCATATAATCAATTAAACACTATTCACCCCCCTCCCCCTCTACTATTGATTTAGCCTTAAGATCCCTATTCCGCTGACTCGCATTTGGTATAAGAATATAAGAAATCGTTCTCAAAGAGATTTACCTCAATTTCCAACAAAATGGATAAATTCTTTAGGACGATCATCTGTAAGCTTGGTGGTTCTTCTTCACCCTCATCCATAACTTTTTAGTTGTTTGTTTAAGTTATCTTCGTATTTGGATTTCTAGTTATAAGTTTACTTTAAATCTCTTGTAACTTTCTTTTATTTCTTGTACTCATTATTATTATCAATGAAAATTCTATTTCTTATTGATATATATTGTCAATTATCTCTAAAAAGTCATACAAATATAACAGTATATACCAAATACAATAAAAAGGTACAATAAAGTGGTTTAGAAAATTATTATGCATATGTCGACATATGCCAAGCATGTATCTCGACATATCATGACAATTTTCCAAAAAATTAATTAAAATTTTTTAACTACCAACACCAATTCATTCCAAATGACTTATTACCCCTAATATATCCATTCACTCTAGAATTTTCAGCCTCTATCTTCACTCCCTTTCAGTCTAAAACTCTAATAAAAAGTAATGTCTTCTCCTACCCAAAAACTAAACCGAAAACCTTGAACAAACTTTTGAATCATTCAAGAACATTCTTTCTTTCATCCTAAGAAACTAGAGGCACTTCTAATTAAGTCAAATGCAGATGACCAAGGAGCAAGAACAGCATTTTGATGCGTTTTGGTAGATGATTTTTGCCTGAACAAAGAAGAACCAACTACCAACCTAGAGTGCACCATCAACAAAGATGATGAAAATTGGGATGCTATCAAATCGAATCCAATCTTTTGCATTGATGGATGGGTTGAAGTTCCTCGAAATGTCTAGTTTAAATAGGCTTGATTATATATAATAATGGTACTTTATTTAGTTTAAATTTGACTGGTTTGATTTGTGTGGATTTGTCTGAATGGTGTGTGACATTAACTTTGTTTGATTGATTATGATTATTTCATTATTATCTGATTTTAAATATCAGTTGTTATTTTTTCATTTCTCATCATCATATTATTATATATACATATACATACATACATACATACATACATATATATATATATATATCAATTACTAGGGATATTTTGTGTTATAGTTTGAGTAAGAGTTAGTGTTAGAGTTATAGTCTTATTTTTAAATGTCCAATTTTTGTCTATTTTCTAACATATTGCGACACAACTTCGCAAGATCGAATATTCTGAAATTACATCCAAAATGATATGTTAAATAAATCTTTTCTATCATGCTACTGTAATTTTTTGTCCATTAATATGTATTCTACTGAGTGATATCAAACGCTAAACTTTTAGCTCCTAATTCTACATACTAAACCATATACCAAAAAATCTAGCTATTTTTTTGGTGCAAAGTGAAAATAACCTAGATCAGATTTCGATCAGTGACCCATGTACGAAGCATGGGCCTACTAGTAATATTAACAATACAAGGGAAATTTTTCTTACCAATGCTGGTACAATCTCTGAAAGCTTGGGGAAAACTTTCTCTTTGTAGAAGTCTCGGATTATGGCAGGCTCTAGCTTCGCCACATCCCCTATCTCAATGAATAAATCTGCTCCAAACTCTACGGAAAAAAGGTAATAATTCAAATTACAGTCATAGAGAGAGAGAGAATGTGAAAAGAGACGCATTTTCATACCACTAATTGATTTTTTGTTGGCTATTATCTGCATCAAATACGCGATTGCGACAGCCTTCAATCTCGACGTATGACCGTCCTCAATCTTCTCCAAATTAGCAAAAGCATTTTGAACTGCCTCTTTCTCTTTGTTTCCCAATCCCAAATGTAACAGCCCGAAAATCCGTACCCCTTGAATCAACACTATTCTACCTCTATTAACTCAAGTGGCACAGAATTTCGAACCATTAGGGTTAAAGAAGAAGAGATAGAAGAAGAAGAAACTAAATAATATCAGAATCTCACAATCGCAGCGGAATAAAATATAATAGTAAATATAGAACTTTACACAAAATGAAATCTATCACTGTTTTATACATCATATCATCAGAGTATCTCATACATCAATCAATCACAAATAAGACATACCATGTAATCATAGCAGCGGATATATATATATGTATATAGGTACATATAATACGTCTCGGACTCCAGCTCCTCTCCTGCTCCAAAGCATCCTGACCTGAACAAATAATACTCGGTCTGACCCGAGCATTATAATGAAATAACACCCGAATCAGTCTGGAATACCAGCTGATAATAATGCATCCAAATTGATTATTAAAGTTTCAAAAAATCCTTTGAAAACAGAAGCATCTCGTAAGACCACGCCACAAATAAACATGTCGGGTTTTTACCTTACGATAGCTAAAACACTTTTTATAGAAATCCTCTGATATTATAATAGGGTCTATTTACAAATTCTTATAAAATAGCCGAAATTGTTACATCTATTAAATTCCAGCTACTAGCCACCAAAGTGGGTAATACAAACAAAACTCGTAAAAGGCTCGTAGGGAGAATGGATTCCAACTAATGACTAGGCACTGGGGTACCACCTGTCACAGTACGGGGCCTAGATCACCGTACCGAGGACTACTCCCTTCATCACCTGCAACACAAGGCCGAAACCATTCCTTACTGAACAGTCCCGAACAAGATAAACCCCGTGGTTGGCGCGACCAACCACCCACTAAGCCGAAATATATAAGGGACATCTAGACAGGGGAATTATCTTGTCCTGCTTGGGCATGACCCACCTAACCTTGCTGCATATCCCCTGATTTTCAGTCATTCCCGGTTGATGAGGCTTGAGGCTAAGCGTTACCTTTAGAACGTTTTCACTTAGAATGCCCATCGCCCACCTGACGATGTTTCGCAAGCATTCATCCATACAAGTCCGTCCCGGGTTCGAACGGAACCGAAGACACTATTCCTACTACATCCATTTTGGAAATATCCTCAGGATTAGTAGCGACTAGTCCTTGCACTTCACTACCCATCTTTGACTCCAAACATGTTTTTCGCACGAAAACGTACAAACCGGATCGAAGTGGTTTTCGAGAAATAAATCTCGATCCCGGTCTCTTCGAAACGATCAGCGCATTTGTCCAATATTGATAGTCGGTGATTTAACTATCAATTTATATTCATAAACATTCATAAGCATCCATCACACAATAAATAATATTCCATATTATTTATTTGCCTCAAATATCTTTAAAAGATATATTTCCAAATTTTCCAACTCATTTGAAACAATTTCCAAAGCTCTTTCCTTTACAAAGTAAATCCTTTACCATATATTTCCATTGGAAATAACCAAGTTCAAAACAACTTAGTTTGAAAATAGTTAAAAACATTTTATATTGAAATATACTTTAAAATACGTAAATTCACTTCTAGTTACTTACTCAAAATATAATTTCAAAATATGTACAGTAAAACCATTTATTAAGATATAAACATTGATTTTAAATAAGGTTTTTAATAAACTAAATTTAAAAGTAGTGTTTTAATAAGATAAATACTAATTTCAAATGATTTAAGTCCAAAACTAGTCTTTTAACAAATCCATTTGTAAAGATAATTATTAAGGTATTTATAAAATTTACTATTGCTAATTATTAGTAATTATTTTAAAATAATAATTTCCAAACACACTTTTAAACAAGTTTGAATTTTTAAAACTTTCTTTTTATAAAATCAGTTTAAACTCGAACTTGGTTATCCCAAGGAATCTCATTTCCACTTAAACATCACAGAAATCCTTCTCACGATTTCTGTCGAGTTATTTCAATTTAGTTTTATAGTTTAATAGCATAATTTTCACATTTATTAATTGATAACATTTCTCTTTGTTTATCATTCCAGATTTTACCAATTTCAATTTCCATTCTAAATAGATTTCAAATTTTAATTCTTTTAAATTCATTAATTAACAATATTTTTTTTATTTCTCTAAAATTCAATTTATCCATTTATAATTAATTATGGATTTATAATTTACTCAACAATATTCCAATACATATTTTATTTCAGTTTTCTACCCAAACAGATTCTAATTTTTATATTCCTTTAAATTCCTTATTTATAAATTTCTTAATTTCTTTTGAAACCCAATTTAATTTCTTTGCAATTAAACTCCAAATTTCTTTATAATTAACATTCTGAGTTTATAGTTTATCTCACAATATCACAATGCAATTAAATTCCGAATTTATCAATCACAATATATAAACAGGCATCATCATCAACTATAAAAATATTACTACATGGTGAGGAATCTAGTTGGATCCCTCCAACCTGTTTTCCCTGCATCCACAAATATTAGCACATCACATATATAAATATCAATCCAGACTGATAATAACAATAATAGCCAACCAATCACATAGATATTTAAATATTTATTATTTAAATCAGCCAATATCCAGATGTGAGTGAGAATAACTCACCTTGAGTTTCGGCGAGCGTTCGAAATTTTAATTAAACCGAACGACGTTCGATTTAACTCAAATTTCTGCTTGCCCGGAATGAATCCGAATCTACACCATTGCGTAGTACGCATCTCTGCGATTCCAGCGTTTCCTGTTTCGTCAAATTCTGATAATGTATGCAGAAGATATTAATTTTTAAAGTTTTGATTCAATTTTAAACAACAATTATTTTTTTTAAATTAAAATTCTACCAGGAAATCAAGACCGTGCCTCACGTTCGAAGAACCAGGGCCGCTCCTTTCATCTTCACGCGCAGACTTCAAGAAACCGCAAGAACCCATTCTCACGTTCTAGGGTTTGATGCCGCGCCTCCTACCTTTGTCGAAAACAAGATCCAGTACCCCCACTACGAAGAGCACGTCGACACGCCCCCACGGCCAGGAGGCAGCCACGCTCGGTAGCCCCTAGGCGTTCGAAATGGCAAACGAACAGCCCGCGTTCAAGCTCCGGTCACCGTCGATTCACCTCGCTAAAACCCATCACACCCGTTCAGAACGTAGATCTCGTCGAGCTCGTCGACTTTCCCGTTGAAAGTTTTGGCAAATAATGAGTGGATTGATTGCAAATTGGAGGCAAAGTTGGGTGATTTTCGGCCATGAACGAAAGTAAGTGGCGGCTGAACGAAATATCTAGGCTTTGCAATGATATTTGTGTGTATATAATATAATTTAATGTTATTTAATTAATAAAATTCTCAGTTGAACAACTTATGCAAACGGACTCCAATACTCACGTTCCGACAGGCGATTCTAGGGTTTTTCCGCGTTTCGGACACAATGAAACAAGTTTCATAAGCTAATTCGGTCGTATGCGCGAGTTACGGAATTAAACGATCAATTTAAAATTAAATCGGTTTAAACGATTCTATGCGTTTTAAGCTGCCGGGGTCAAACGACAACTTCGATTGCTACGAAAATTGAAATCCGCTAATAATTAACTATTACGGATCCAATGGAACTGGTTTCGTCGAATTCCGAGACTGTACCCCGGAAGGCTATTTCAACTCGTCTATTAAATCGGGCGATTTCCAAAATTATCAAAAACGCTCAAATTTTCACTAGTTAAAATTTTATTAACTTAACAATAAATCATATAACATTTAAAATCACATTAAAGATCATTTTGATTCATTTCGAGCCAAAATCTAATTATTTGCATTTTAATAATATTAAATTCATTTTTAAATTAATATAAATCCCAAATTTAGTCTATCGATTTTAATTCCATCTAACAATCCGATATTATAATTCAAATCCAGTTAGACTCAAAATAAACTTTAGAATCAATTTTAAATCTATTTACACTCAGAATTACCAATTAACCCAATCCTAATATTAAATTATTACTATTCCATTTCAAATTAAATCCCTATCTTAGCAATTTTAACTTGTTATTATGATTTAAACCAATCCTTTTAGTTAAAAATAAATCTTAAACTCATAGTAAACATTTAAAATGAATTAAATGTTCACAAATCCTGTGTTAAAAATTCCGAGATGTTACACCCAAGAGTTACAAAATCGATCCACATAGGATGTATCATCGGATAGCCATAGTTTCACATCAAGGATCGTGTTGTCAAAAATCCAGGCTTTGGCATTAACAATATCTTTGCGGCTAAGGCCATTTGCGATGGCTTCAATATGTGTTCATTTTCACTTGCAAAATTGTTATAGAATTTACGAAAATAGAACAAGAAGAAGAAGTACTTATTGACCTTTCAGGCCAATTGGTAGCCCCGCCTCTTGACATGCAATGTACAGTGCACCAGCTGTACATGCCTTTTAATTTTTGGTAGGCATAATGTCTACCGCCTTCAAAGCAATCTGCTTGGCCCTTTCTTTTATTCTATCATCATTGATCTGAACTCTATTAGAAGAATTCAAAAAATGAAAAAACAGTTACCATTACGAGCATACGAATTCGAGTAATATGACTTACGTCTGTGATTTCATTATAATATTTCTTATCATTAGTCACGAATTACCCAATTGTTATCATCAAGCTAGAAGCATCTCACATCTCATTGTATCGTCGCTAGTCATGAATTTGCTAGCTTACTTTTAGTTTGAAAGATTTTAATATTACAATATTGTTGTTTTAGCTAACAACGGTGTTGAATGGTAGACCGGTATTAAACAATATAAAATTTGAGAACACGTCTCACAGTTTCAAAGATGTTTAACTATACAATATGATTTTATATTTTAGATCAATAAAATGCATCCAATGTTGATATAATTATTTACCATTTATTGATCATCTAAAATGCATAAAACTAATATATAATTATCTCATACATTAAATAATATGGAGTAAATGGGTTTATTTGTCCGATAGTAAAGTTTTACTCCAACCAGTCATATCTTTGTGACCTTTTTGGTAAATACTCTTCATTTCATTACTGAATCGGTTTTCCTTTTTGCAAATGACTATGTTTGTATTTATCTATGTTTATATAAGTAAGGAATGAATTTTTGATAAATTACCATCTTTCTGTGGTTGAACTAAATTGTAGAAGAAGAGTTTCATCATTGTTATTATTATTTGATTAACAGAATTATTTGATGGTTGTAGAAAGTAATCACATGTGTTCTTTTCAAATACCCTTATGTTTAATTCCATGTAATTTTAATTAAGGATCTTTTCTTATATTTGCATACATATATTGTTGTTCATTCATGGTTAAAATTCTCATATACTTCTGCAAAAAAATTGATCTTCGTTTTGTTTGATAAACAAGTGGAGGCTCCGCCCAGCGGGTTAGCCCAGTCCAAGACTTGCTGGGCTGTCCACTGGATCAGTTATGGATCTATATAAACTTTGTTTTTTTGGATTAAGTCTAAAGATATTTTTATCTGAGTATGTAGATGATAATGCGTTAAGATTTCGCAAGAAACGGTTAAATATTCATTCTATAAAATATAAATAGATGATTTTATTTGTCCGCTTTACAAATTACAACCTCGTTGCTTTATTCATGGAACTAACAATTTAATTTTATGCAAGTGATAGAAAATTATGTTGTGGCAATTATTCAAGTAACATAAACGGTGTGGCGACCCACCTTCTCGACCCTCAGAAATCGACATTAATACATACTCGGCATTCACGTACCGTAAATCCAAGTACCAAAGAGGCAGATTATCATGGGGTGGAGAATAAAGATAGAAGATAAGAAAATAATATAATCTCATATCATATTCAACACATAATTATACATATGAATAGTACATGTAATTGCTCCTAATTGTTTCATCAGAGTTACGATAAGTTCGAAC
This sequence comes from Allium cepa, assembly GCA_030765085.1. Classification (NCBI taxonomy): domain Eukaryota; kingdom Viridiplantae; phylum Streptophyta; class Magnoliopsida; order Asparagales; family Amaryllidaceae; genus Allium; species Allium cepa. The sequence continues at coordinate 215,398,065 of CM060934.1, forward strand.
CCAGCTAAAATGGTTATAACGACCTATCCTTATAGTGCTGGTAGATAATAATACATAATACAGACACAGCGGAAAGTGATAGACGACTTCAACAAAGATCAAAAATCCTCCATGCTCCATTCCAAAATACTCCAAGCTTACTAACTAGTTGGCCATCCGAGAAAATTAGGACACCCAGAGTTTAAGGCATAAGAAAAATAAACTCCAAGTCAATCATGGGAATGGTGTGAGAAACTCAAAATACGCATTTTGAAAACTAAAGGGTGCCCCATAAGACCACGCCGCACATAAACACTGAACAGATTTTTACCTTATGATAACTAAAACATTTTCTACATAAAATTCATTTGATGTTTTTTTAATGACATTCTTTTGAAAGCAATTGCAAGTAAACTTATGGATCTTAGCCGAAATTGTTAAATTATGAAATTCCAACATACTAGCTATAATCAAGTCTGATGGCATGTATTGGAGAATGGATTCCATACAATGACAGGTAAGGAACTACCTTCCATATAGTACACCTATAGAGGGATATACCGAGGATCGACAACTTCGAAACCTCAGCATCTGGCAAGACCGGCCTACCCACAGACCCGCCTGGTGGTGGATAGAACCGAATATGACATCACCCTGGTCGTAACCGACCTATCCGGGATCCCGAAACAACATAACCAACATATTTGACATATAGAGAGAAATATAGAAGGGTGATGACCATATCCTTATGGGTATGAAACATATAGCCTTACGGCATGCTTTGTTTAAGCCATTTCCAGGTGATGAGGCCCGAGGTAACGATTACCTTTCACATAGACATTCCGCTTGAATATTACATTGTCATTCCTTAATCACACAACTAATTTCTACAAACGTATAACTCCTGGGCTCGAATGTGTCAAGAAAGGGTGTTAAGCTAAAAGAAGTAGTCTCTCCACCACCAATCAGATGATATGTTCATAGAGATCAATCAATGTAATTACAAATGCAACATCTGACATTCATCCATACAAGTTGTCCAGGAATAGAACAAACCGAAGATGCTCTCCTACCACATCCTATCGAGGATTACCCCTAGGATTAGTAGCGAGAAGTCCTTACAACATGAAGAGTTTCAAAAATGAAGGGAAAAGAGAGTAGAAAAATATCTAAGATATTTTATACATTATCATCATTATCCATCACCTCCACATTCACCATCTCTATCATCCATATAGCCAAATTGACCCTTCACTCCATGTACTTTCATGATGCATGTACTTGTGTGTAAGAAGGTTGACTTTGTGGTTTCTTAAAAGGTAATGATGTAGATAATATCTTAGATATTCTTGAATATATATACAAACACACAAATATATGTACATGCACATATGTGTTTTCATGTGTATGCAAATGTTTTCATGTATGCATACATGTATATATGCATATATAATCCACAACGTTATACAACTTATTCACGTTGAGTTGATATGAATTTCGACTTCGATTTCTGGTCATATTTTTTACTTTTTAGTTAATATACACATATTTGTAAACAAAGTTTAAAAATAATATTTCAATCATTATATGCTAAATTAAAGAACTTGCTTAATAATTAAAATAATTATTAAATCATTTAAACTAAATTTAAATTCAAAAATCTATTAATTGGAAATAATGACATCATTAATAATGTCATAAATACATATAATTTTACATAAATAAATTATTTTATTTCATATTTGCATTCATATACATAAATGAGTGTATGTATCCAGCTAGGCGCGTGATGTCGGATAGCTCAAGAGTTGTTTATTGATAAAACGATTTTCGGTCATTTTACCGATTTTTTACTCAAGTGTATATTTTTCTTTTATATATATTTATTCAAAATAAGATTATCGGTATTGTTTATTATTTAAAACCTCATTTATGTTTTAATTTTTTTTAAATATTTTGAAATTTTTATGAAGTAATGAATTTACGAGTCGTTACAAACGGTATATTGCGCGAATGAATGTTTGATGAATTTATTGTTTTGTGTCTGTTTTACTGTTAAAACTTTGTTTGCTGTCTAATTAAAATTTTCCATATATGATTCTTAGTTCAGTGTTTCCAATTATGTTTGAAGATCAAAAAACGGCGAGTTACATATGTTAGTTTGTTCTTCCATCTCCAATATATTATAAATGAATAATATCTCCAATTTTTATGAACATACAGGAGATTGTATTCATTTCCAACTAATTCAAATTACTTCCACTCAAATTGTATATTCCGTTTACTTACTAGGAATCCACAATTTTTTTAAGCTAATTCATAATAATTTTCCTTTTTACTAAATTTTCATAAGTTATTTAATATAATCAACATATTTGTTCCTCTCCTTTTTGGTTTCCAAAACCTTTTAAGGTTTCTGTGCTACAAATCATTTTATGTCCATAATTCTTAAACTTTTGTCCTATAATTTACATTATTACTGATAGCATCAAAAATTGTATCAAACACCCAAATTATATGAAAGTGCTAAAAATCCAATAACCAATTCAAATCAGAGTGAAGTAGAGAATAAAATATGAAGAACAAAAAATTAAAACAGTAGGAAATGAACACAAAAGGCTTTATAATGGTCCGGCTGACTCTGGCCTACGTCCACTTCAAAGATTTTCCTTTTATTTATACTGTTGATTGTAGTTACATTGATTTGAATCCGAATAATAAAATGGCAGAGTGTAGAAAAGAGAGAGAAAGATCACTTTTCCCGAGCCAATGATCATGTATTTACAAGATAAGGCGGCAAAATATCTAGTTGAAAATCCGCATGCAGAAGCCCAAGCCCATGCCGACCCACCTCCAGAAATCGCAACCCCAAACAACAAAGTGTTTGGGATCGATGTCGATCCCTATAAGGGCCTCGGTGCTGATCCCTAGACTTGAGGCGTAGTCCCCTACGATCAGTTGTGAGGGTCCCTTATTACATCCACTTTGTTCTTTTATAATTTGTTTCTATTGTCGCCTTGGTGTTTTCTGAAGTAACCATTCGACCTTTGATGAGTTGATTTGTTGTGTTGGGTGTTTATATCCACAGTGAACCGATCTAATTCTTGCATGGGGAATGTAATCTGATCCAATTCCTTGCCTAAAGGAAGTGCCAATATATACTTAACCAATTCTGAGATGTTATTCATCTGAATCCACTTGATTATCATCCATAACCTTGCTTATAACCATTGCAACAAAAATAAGTTTTTACTGTTTTCATTCTCAGAGTTCAAATGTTGAAAGCTATAGAAAATGCATTCAGCATTATTGTTTTTACGGTTTAATGTTGGAAAAAACATTTTGGTTTGCCACCTTAACGCACTTTTCATTTCCCTCATAAGAGCATCTCCAACAGCTCTCACTTCAGCCTTTACATTCAGGACAACAACAATTTTCCACTCCAACGATTTCCGTTTAGTTGAATATTAAGCGTAATATTCAGTTTCCAATTCAGAATTCTGAATTAAAAAATATTCAGTGGCTAATTCAGAATTCTGAATTGGGCATGGGTGCTGATTTAATCAGCGCCCATAGCCCAACAGCCATTTCACAATGGCAAATCAGCACCCATAGCCCAACAGCCATTTCACAATGGCTCCCCCCTCCAGCGGCTATATTCCAAAGGTCATTTTCTGCTTTCTATATAAATTCACTCTCTTAACCCATCCTTCATACACAAATATCTTCATTCACTTCTTCTACAAACTACACAATCTTAAAATGACTTCGTGTTTTGAAGACTTCACGCATCCTTCTTAGTCCCAAAACTACCACTTTGACGATAGCCAGCAACAACCGAGCACTCCTCCCATATAACATTCATCCAATCCATGGACAAGCGACGAGGACTACGACTTATGCAACATTTACTGTCACTATACGAACGACACGATTAGAGGCAATGATCAGAGTAACGATAAGTTCTGGAAGAAAATAAGGCATACCTTCAACCTTAAGCATCCTGAAAACACTCGTTCTTTGTCTGCGATTCAAGATCGACTCGGCAAAATCAATCGATAAGCTCAATTTCATGAATCACAGATTTAAAAAATAAAGAAAGCGAACCCTAGTGAAATGGACAGCGAAGGGCACTTTGTATGTTTCTTGTTATTACTAGTTTTTTACAATGTAAATATCATTAGTAATTTCATTCTTATTTTGGATTTATAGAAAAAATAATGAATGAGAAATTCATAAAGCTTTTTTCAAGGAAAAAAGGAGCGAAAAAGCGCATTATTACCAATTTTCTAACTTCAATGAGTTGCGGACGAGCACACCGAAATGAAACTCCAATAATGCTAAGAGCCTTCGAGACGTTCAAGCAAAGGAGATGGGGAAGAACATAGCATCAAAATCTTCATACTCGTCAAGCCCGTGAGATTCATCTTGTAGAGAAAGTCAATTTCAGGGAGAAAATGAGTTAGATGCACTCAACCAGAAACCGGATGAAAGTTATAGACCAATTAGGGCAAAAGCAGCAAAGAGAAAAAATAAAGTTGATGTCGTGGTGGACGCTAAAGTGAATGCCGCTCTTGAAACTCACGAAAGAAGGCATCAATAAAGAAGCAGGCTAGTGCAAGAGAAGATCGATGCGATGCGCAAGTATGCAGAAATTGAGCAACAAAAGCTTGACATAAAATAGAGAAGAGAAGAACAGATGATCATGGATAAAGATCTGACTAAGACAGATGACATGAAAAAGCAGTATTATTTAAGTTGTACTACTTTCGGCATAATGTATCATTTATTTAAATCTGGTGTACTATGTTATAAATTATTGTTGTACCATTCTTATTTCCATTTGGAAAAAATCAATAACCAAACAGAATAACATGTTGAAGGCAATGACATACATAGTAATAAGACAACTTAAATACCATTACAATGCAAACACGTACATACATGACATATCTAATGCAATATTGATCTAACAATCACCAAAGAAATTCCAAATGTGATTCATAAGATCCTTTTGGAGCCGGTTGTGAAGTTGTGCATCGTGGTATGAATGTTGTTGTTCCACATAAATGTTGAATGCATTTTCTTTTATAAGAACGTCATCTCAGAATACTTCTGGCATTTGCCCTGCACCATCATATTCGTAGTGACGTTGTTGTTCGTCTATATCCCTTTCATCTTCAATAATCATATTATGCATAATAATACATGCAAACATGATTCTGGACATTTTTTCCCAAGACCTAAGTCTACATAGATTGCTAATCATAGCAAATCTGGATCGTATAACGCCAAAAGCTCTTTCTACATCTTTTCTTGTCCCTCTTGCATCACAACAAACTTTGTTTGCTGTGCTATTATTGGGTTTGGACATGTCTTCTCAATTGTGCTCCGTTTTGGATAAATTAGATCACCAAGATAATATTCATGCTCGTAAGTGTTTTCCCAAGAGTGAACGACACTTGAGTCACTCGACCTAGTGTCAAATCATTAAACAAGTGTGACCTCTCAATAACATTTAGATCATTGTTAGATCCAGGCATTCTAAAGAAAACATGCCATATCCATAAATCATATGAAGCAACGACTTCTAAAATAATAGTTGGTTTTCTTTCATTACCATTGTAAGCTCCTCGGTATGCTTTGGGGCTGGTATTTCATTCCTAATGCATACAATCCAGACTTCCAAGCAGTCCAAGCCATCCTTTGCTCTCGGGCATTTTTCGAATTCTCACCACATCATCCTCATTTGGCGATCTAAGTTACTCAGTGCCAAAAATGTCCACCACAGATTGACAGAATTTTTCAAGAGTTTCTAACACGGTCGTTTATGCGATTCGATATGCGTCATCCAATGCATCTGCGAGGGTGGCATAGGCTAACATCCTCAGTGCAACAGTCATTTTTTGTTCACCGCTAAGCCCTTGTGCTTTTGAAGCATTCGGTTTTTTAATAAATCATTTATCATTGTTTTGAATACCTGTTAAAAATTTTAAAAACAGATCTCTTCTCATTTTGTATCTTCTTCTGAACATATCAGGTCTATAAGTGCAATTTAGGTTGAAGTAGTCTTGCATCAGAGTTTTGTGGAAGACAAATTGATTACAGTTTACATGTTTGCGACCCACGACTGAACCATCGTGTTTTCGGGATGTGCAACCATAAGCTTCACGACATATATTTGCTATTTCTTGCAATTCTTCAGCTTCTTCTTGGAGTATCTCTTCTTCATACGGAAGAGGCTTGTATGAGGATACACGCATGCACAAATGAATACAAAGGAATGAAGAGGGAAATAATTCAAGTCCAAGATCATGGAGGAACCCACCCACTTGCCTTGATTTTCAATTAGAAGCTAAGCACATGGTAAAAGGTCATTAGAGTTTCATGTACATTTAAGTGGGGATTAGTGGATGTTAATGATTACTTGGTGGCCACACTACCTCAACGGTATTTTGGACATTCCCCAAAAAATAGAATTATGGTTTTATGCATGTATAAATAACCCTCTTATGTACATGAACATATCTTCCACCTTTCATATTACTTAAAAAATTAGAGTACAAAATTTGTAAGCAATGTTTCATGAAATAAAAATGGCTTCTTAGCCACTTTTTCTTCTCTTATTTACATGCTTTTATTTACTTTTCATGCTTTTATTTATGCTCTTTCCTTTTCTTTGTTAATAGATTAGTTTTACATTCATGCAAGTAGTGTAGCTTAATTCATTTTGTTGTAAGTAGTTTAATTACATTCTCTTCTTTGCTTATTTTCTATTTTCTTCTCTTTTTAATGTTGAAATTTACTTATGTTGCTTCAATGCCACAAATGAGTAGCCAAACCCCTCAACTTAAGGGTAATGATGCTCTCAAGTATTATGTAAATTCAATAATTCTATGATTTATGATCTCTTATATTTGTGCTTCATGGAAGTAGATATTGATGTAAGTTTATACAAGTGGGTTTGATAGCTTATGTTGCATTTGCAAATGAGCTATTCTTATTCAATATAAACACAAGTTATATCGTGATTTGCTAATTGATTTTGAAATGAATGTGAAAACAAAATTTGATGATCTATATTACTAATCACAATAGTAAATAGGACATACTTAACAATAGTTTTTTCTTTGCTTCATTTTCATGAAAATAAACAAGTGGCTTATTTGTTGTATTGTAGTTTGATGGTTTCCTTTATGTTAATTAATGACATAAATAAACCTTACTTATGATAAATACAACAATAAGTTCATTTAATATCAAAACTTGAGATCATAGATTATTTGTCTGATTGGTTTACAAAAATATGAGAGTGGATTGGCCCTTAAGTTGTTCTCTAATTTCATAGTTTTTAATCTTATTTTTATTTGTTTTAGCTTCTCTTTGTTCACAAATAATAGAAAACAAGTTTCTCTCATTTTGATCTAATTTGATTGAATAACAAGTTTAAAATCTTAAAAATTCCCTGCTCGACCCGTACTCACCATGTGATTCAATAGTACGTCGTGCACTTGCGGTTATTTTAATTTGAAATTTTTCGGCAATCTTCTAAACCGATAGAAAATTAGTCGATTAACAAGTTTTTAGCGCCGTTGCGGTGAATCGTTTTGATTTTGATTTTCTATTCTTCGGATTAGTTTTTTTCTCTGTGTTTATTTTGTGTGTTTTTGCATTTAAAAAAAGTTGAGTTTGTTGTTTGGTTTTTGCTTGCGTTTTCATTTGTCTGTTTGTGGTTGTTCTAGTTTTCATTTGCATTTGCTCTTTTCTATTAAAAAAAATTGTTGTGTTTTTGTTTAGTTTTTGTGTGCATTTGTTTGTGTTCTTGTTTTAATTTTGCATTTTCATTTGCATTTCCAAATAAAAAAAGGTGCATTTTTCAATTTCAAATTGCATTGCATTCACTATTCACTGTGTTACATCCTTGCTATTCACTTTGTTTGCATACGTCTATGCTACAATACATTTATATTACATTAGTGTTACTCCTTCACACTCTCACATCATTTACAAACCCCTCTCTGTCAATAAGATTCATTACAAGCTACATTTACCCTTCCACAAACCATTATTACATTGCAAAACTCCAAACAAGACCACTTCTTCCCACAGACCGGTTGCTACAATTCCCTGACCAAAAGATCATACTACCTTCATCAACTCCATCTCCCTGACCATCATCAATTTGCTACCATACCCACTACATCCCAAACCATATAAGTCCACCAATACTTCACCAACCACATAACACCTTTGCGACTTCAAACCACAAAGAAAAATCTTCAACTTCCACGGTCATAGACTGTCCTCACTCCATTGTCTCATCATTACTTTCACCACCAAACAAATATTCTCCAGCAATGCAACTGCACCTGAACTACTTCAACTGCTGCCACATAAAACTGACAACCAGCCACTTCACTGTTGTACATCAACCACTGTCCCCCACTTTACTGCCATTCAACTTCCATCCTGCCACACCTTTCAACTTCTCACCAACTACTACTGCTCGACTGATCACCACTCCCTCTACCGAGCAATCAAACCTCTGCCGTCATCAGCTGTTCAGCGCAGCAGCACTTCAATACAAAGAACCACAACCTGCCCTTCATCACTGCCAAGCAATTCAAACGACAATCTCCTTCTCCACTTCCTTCAACAATTGACATTCGCAACTCCTCAATTCAGCAACCAATTCCACTAATTCTTTCCATCACCCCTCAGCCTTGCACCCACAACCCGCTGCAAAGCCATCCAACTTCAAATCACCATCCTCCAATCACCATCGCAAGTGAACTTTGCGACCACCTTTGCAATCTTGCCTCTCCATAAAGACACCAAAAGTGATGCAGCGCAATCCACTAACTCCATTGTTTTAAGTCGCTGATAGCCTTAAGTCGTTCGCGACCTAACGAGTTAGGTCTTAAACCGTTCTAGCGACCTATCGCGTCCATCTGTAAGTCGCGAGCGGGCTATATGGACCAACCTAGCGAGTTAAGCAAACTGGTGCGCATTTCTTTGGTTCGCCCCGACCTAAACAAGCTATGACCTAAAACTACGTGTTATCTGGAGTTATGCCGTGATCTTACTTAGGTCGCCTCTCTATGTCGCTTCGCTTTATGCCGCATCTCCTTAAGTCATTACATGCTTAGGTCATTGCAGGTGTTATGTTGTAAGTCGCTCTGATGTGGTGCTTCCTTAAGTCGCTCTGATATGGTGCTTTCTTAAGTTGCTCATGCTACGTCGCTGATGTCTTGTGTCGCAAGTTCCTGAATAGGTGTCATCTTCTTAAGTCGTTTGTTGTTGTAACGTGTACATATTAAGTCGCGTATGATGTTGTAAATATGTTGTTTGTTATGTCGCGTCAGTTGGGTCGTTGATGACCTGTGTTAGGTGGTTGAAGCTGTAGGTCGGCTGTGTTGTGTTGTAAAACCCTATAAATAGGGGTGTTGGTCATTTGTGATGGATATATTGATTTTGAATAAACTTTTGTTTGAGTGCTTTGTGCCTATTTAAAATTGGAAGTTGAGTTTATCTCCTTTCTCCGTCTTCGGTTATTCAAGTGCGCTCGAATCAACGATTTTGAAGCCGATTCACGGAATCTCGTGCGCGAGATCAACGTAGATGAATCGTAGATCTTTTAACACGGTATCGTGCGCGATCAACGTGTTGGAGATAGCTAGAATCTGGTATCTCTTGAGATCAACGGATTTGGGCATTTGGGTATTTTCAATCCATCGATTCTACTTTCATCGTCACATCCGTTTTCGTTATATCCGCTATGTCATTTGGTATCAAAGCTAGACTTAGCCAATCATAGCTAAGCCGAGCCTGTTGGAGCAAAGAGGAGTGTTGAAGTATAGATCCGAGCTAAGCAAAGTCGTGCATCCATTTTGAAAGATCAAGCCGAGAATTAAAGTTAGTTGAAGATTGTTTGATTCGACAATGCCGTCGAGAAGAGCTAATCATCATCAGAATGTTGCAGATGTGCATCGAAGAGAAGATGTTGAGGCAACGGAGCATCGAATTAATGATAAATTCAATGAGAAGTTCGAGGAAGGCATTGGGAAGTTGGAGAAATTGATGATCGATATGAATCAAGGTCAAAGGAGAAGGTCGCCTGTCTTGAACCATGGAGGAAACCGGGTTTCGCCATCGGTTACGGAAGCGAGGATGGTGTCGCCACAATCTTATAGAGATAAAAGAGAATCATCAGTTTCGATGATGAGAGATCACCATGGGTATCGAGATGAAGAAAGAAGAACACAACGTGAGTTTGAGTATGAGCCATATCGTGATGCTGAAAGACATAGTAGAAGAGACATGCGTGATCGTAGAGATGTTAATGGTCGAGATCGATATCGAAGTACACATGATTATGATGAAGATAGTGACAGAGGTAGTATTCATTATCGAGATCGAGACCAAGTACGACATCAAAATCGGGATGTAGAAGATGATCGACGATGGGAGTCGGGGATGAAAACTGAAATTCCAGAATTCAAGGGTAGTATGCAAGCTGAAGAATTACTTTGATTGGTTATTTAATGTTGAAGAGATTTTTGACTTCAAAGAAGTTCCCGAGCATCGTAGAGTCAAGTTGGTTGCTACTCGATTGAGAGGAAGAGCCATGGCATGGTGGCAGCAAACAAAACTTACACTGGAAAGAATGGGTAAGTCGAAGATTGTCTCATGGTAGAAGATGAAGAAGTTGATGAAGGCTACTTTCTTACCTTATAATTATCAATCTCCTATGTATCAGTGCTTACAGAGTTTGAGACAGGGAACGAAGTCGGTGAATGATTATGCGGATGAATTTTATCAATTGATTGCGAGGAATGATATCATGGAGACGGAGGAACAGTTGATTGCTAGATTTGTTGGAGGGTTGAGAATGCAAATTAAGGATATGGTGAATATGTTTGATCCAAGATCCGTGGCTGAAGCACAGCAAAAGGCTCTAGCTTGGGAGAAGCAAGGCAGAAGAGGAGGAGGTGTGTTTACAAATTCCAACAATCAAGTGAAAGGGGTTAGTAGCAATTCGAATGTTTCCAAGGCTGTTGGAAAACCGGTTGTCAATGAAGTTGCTAAGACCAAGATCAACAACAATTTCAAATGCTATAACTGTCAGGAGTTTGGTCATAAGAGCAATGAATGTCCAAAGCCTAAGAAGCGAGCGATGGTTGCTGAGGTTGAGGATGAGGATGCAGAAGTAGAATATTCCAATTCACCACAAGTTGAGGAGGAAGAAGAATTATTGTCGGGAGATGAGGGTTGTAGTTTGTTGATGAGGAGATCTTGTTTAAAGCCAAAGCAAGATAATGATTCCAGTTGGTTGAGGAGCAATATTTTTCAGTCGACATGCATTATTCTAGGGAAGGTTTGCAAATTTATCATCGATGCGGGAAGCTGTGACAACATCATTTCTACAGAAGCTCTGAAGAAGTTGGCATTAAAGATAGAAAAGCATCCTAATCCTACAAATTAGCTTGGTTGAGGAAAGGTGTGGAAGTGAAGGTTAGTAGAAGAGCTTGTGTAACTTTTTCCTTCGGAATGAAATATAAAGATGAGATTTGGTGTGATGTGGTAGATATGGATGTATGTCATTTGTTGCTGGGGAGACCATGGCAATACGATAGAGCCGTGCAACACGATGGAAGGACTAACTGCTATAGTTTCATGTTCAATGGCACTAAAATCACTTTAGTTCCTAAAAAGCGACAACAAAGTGAAAGCAAGTTGGATGAGATTGAAGAAGTGAAGACTTTGTTATCTTTGAAGGAATTTGTCAAGGAAGTGGAGGATGAACCTGAAATATTTCTGTTAATTGGACGTGAAAGTAGTGAAGCGGTTGAAGTTCCTAAAGAGGTTAAGCCAGTGTTGAACAAGTTTGAAGATGTATTTCCTGAAGAATTGCTGAAAGAGTTACCACCGTTGAGAGACATACAACATCAAATTGATCTTGTTCTGGGAGCTGTGTTACCACATAGACCACACTATAGAATGAGTCCAAAGGAGCATGAAGAGTTGAGAAGGCAGGTGGAGGAGTTACTAGAACAGGGGCGCGTACAAGAAAGTTTAAGTCTTTGTGCAGTACCAGCATTGTTAGTGCCGAAGAAGGATGGAACTTGGAGAATGTATAGATAGTCGAGCACTAAACAAGATTACAGTGAGGTATAGATTTCCTATGCCCAGATTGGATGATTTGTTAGATCAGTTGAGAGGAGCTGCAATCTTTTCGAAGATTGATCTGTAGAGTGGTTATCATCAGATTCGTATAAGACTAGGTGATGAATGGAAGACAACATTCAAGACTCGGGAAGGATTATATGAATGGCTGATTATGCCTTTTGGTCTATTGAATGCACCAAGTACATTTATGAGGGTGATGAACCAAATTTTCAGACCGTACATTAGGAAGTTTGTGGTAGTTTACTTTGATGATATTTTGATTTATAGTGCGAGCACAGAGGAGCATATTCAACATTTGCGGAAGGCGCTAATTATTCTTCGTCAAGAACAATTCTATGCAGCAACAAAGAAGTGCGTGTTCATGACTCGAAGTGTTTTATTTCTGGGATATGTTGTATCTGAAAGAGGAATACATGTGGATCAGAATGAAGTTAAAGCAATCAGAGAATGGCCACAACCCAAGACGATAACAGAAATTAGAAGTTTTCATGGTTTAGCATCATTCTACCGAAGGTTTATTCCATATTTCAGTAGCGTGATGGCACCTGTTACTGATTGTATGAAGGGCAAGCAGTTTTCATGGTCGAAGGAAGTAGGAGTTGCTTTTGAGCGAATCAAGGAACTTTTGACGACAACACCAATTCTAGTTTTGTCGGATTTTCAGTTGCTATTTGAATTACATACTGATGCATCTAAAGTAGGAATTGGAGGGGTATTAAGCAGAGGGGCCGTCCAATTGCTTCTTTCAGTGAGAAGCTTTCGGAAGCAAAGATGAGATATAATACTTATGACGTGGAATTTTATGCTATTGTCCAAGCCATAAAACATTGAAGACACTATTTGTTTCATAAAGAGTTTGTGTCGTATACTGATCATGAAGCCTTGAAACATTGGCAGGGGCAGGATAAGGTTGCAACCAGGCATGCTTCATGGATCGCATACTTGCAGCAGTTTACACTTGTGGTAAAGCATAAGTCGGGAGTTACAAATCGTGTGGCAGATGCATTGAGTAGAAGAAATCACATGTTGACTACGATGAAAGTTGAAGTGACGGGATTTGAAGTATTTCCAAAATTGTTTGGTGAAGATCCGTACTTTGCGAAGATTGTAGATGAAGTCGAGAAGGGGAAGACGGATGAATTTATGATGCAGCTCAGACCTGGGTCAACGGATTGCAAGTAAGTGGCATGAGTCGTCTACGACCTAAGTTGTCACGAGATAAGGAACAAAGCGTTAAGTCGAATGGAAGAATTGAGTCGTCCACGACTCAACATGGAGGAATTGAGTCATACACGACTCAACTGGAGGCCAGAGGGGACACGGGGGAAGAGACGCGAGCTAAAGAAGGAGATTTGAGTCGTATCTGAGTTAACAAGCCGCAAGAGAGGAATGCGCATGGAGCATAAGACGCGGCTCGCTTGAGTCGTGTGGGTCTTGAGTCGGTCCTTAGTTGAGTCGTGAGTCATTCACGACATAAGTTGAGTCATATATGTTGTGTTACGAGCTGGTATGTAAATACTGGGTTTGTTGAGTCACATGTAACGATGAGTCGTATATTGTGATGTAATTGTTTTGAGTCGTTTGTTCTTTGAGTCGTAGGTCGTTAGGTCGCATACGACCTAAGTGATGTGTTGAGGCGTTAAGTCCTTGAGTCGGTCATGTATGTAAAGGTGATGAGTCGTGTAAGTTGAGTCGTGGCCGACCTATGAATGGGTGTTGTGTTGTATTTTCTTAAGTCAGTTGTGTGTTAGGTCGTACATGATTAAGTCGGCCATGTTTGAGTCGCTTGTGTTAAGTCGGTGCCGACTTATGGTAAGCCGTAAGCCGTGTACGACTTAAGGGTCAGGGTTGTCAAAAATGCTATAAATAGGGAGTGAGTTGCACATTTCAGGGAGTTGATTTTTTGAATAAAATTTCTTGTTGATTGCTGTGTGCTTTCATCTTAAATTGGTAGTTGAGTGTAATCTCCTATCTCCACTTTCGGTTATTCGAGTGCGCTCGAATCAATGATTGTTGAAGCCGATTCGCGGAATCAAGTGCGCTTGATCAATGCTTGAAGAATTGAAGATCTTCTTTCACGGTATCGTGCGCGATCAACGTGACGAGGATAGCTAGAATTCGGTATCTTTGTGATCAACGAATTTGGGCATTTCAGTATCTTCAATCCACCGATTGCTACTTTCATCAATTCATATCGTTTTGTTAATTATCCGCTGCGTCAGTTTTGGTATCAGAGCTAGACTTAGCCAATCATAGCTAAGCCGAGACTTGGAGCCAATTTTTGAAGTTGAAGTTTGAAGTTGTTGTTCATCGTGTTCATCTTGAAGTTGCAACGAGTTTGAAGATTTTGATCCATTTCATTTTGGATCTAGAGTTGAAAAGGTGTTTGAAGTATTGAGGCCGAGCTAGTAATTGGAGCCGTGCCTTGTTGTAGTTTGAATTTGAAGTTGCTTGGAGACCTTAAGCCGTGAGTTCAAGCCGAGTAAAGTTGCAAGTGAGTCGAGCTTGTTTGTCTTGTGTTTGATTTGTTGAAGTATTTGAGAAGTTTTGAAGTGTTTGTGAAGAATTTCCAATCATGCCGCCAAGGAGAGCTAATCGTCATCAAAACGTTGAAGCTTTGTATAGAAGAGAAGAAGCCGAGCTTATGGAACAACGTATTAATGAGAAATTTGATGAAGGCATTGGAAAATTAGAGAAGTTGATGAATGACTTGAATCAAACTCAAAGGAGGAGATCACCAAACTCGAACCATGGAGGAAACCGAGTTTCGCCATCGGTTACGGAAGCGAGGAGGGTATCACCACAATCTTCTAGAGAGAGAAGAGAAACATCAATTTCATCGAGAAGAGATCACCATAACTATGGACATGAAGAGAGAAGAACTCCACGAGAGTTTGAAGATGATCCATATAGAGATGAAGAGAGACATAGTAGAAGAGACATGCGTGATCGAAGGGATGTCAATGGTCGAGATCGATATAGACGAACATTTGATTTTGATGAAGAGGGTGACAAAGCAAGTATTCATTATCGAGATCGAGACCAAGTTCGAAATTCTTATCGGGATGTAGAGGATGATCGTCGATGGGAATCAGGTATGAAGATGGAAATTCCTGAATTTAAGTGCGGAATGGTAGCTGAAGAATTCTTAGATTGTTTGTCAAATGTTGAAGAGATCTTTGATTTCAAGGAGGTTCCTGAGAATAGAAGAGTGAAGTTAGTTGCTACAAGGTTGAGGGGGAGAGCTTTAGCATTGTGGCAGCAAACTAAACTTACGTGGGAAAGAATGGGAAAGTCAAAAATTGAATCATGGGAGAAGATGAAGAAGTTGATGAGAGCTACATTTTTACCTTACAATTATCAATCACTTATGTACCAGAGATTGCAGAATCTGAGGCAAGGAACGAAGTCAGTTAATGATTATGCAGATGAATTTTACCAACTCATTGCCAGGAATGATATTATGGAAATGGAAGAACAGCTAACTGCTAGATTCATTAGGGGATTGAGAATGCAGATCTAGGATATGGTTAATATGTTTGATCCTAGGTCAGTGGCAGAGGCACATCAGAAAGCGTTGGCTTGGGAGAAGCAAGGAAGGCGTGGAGGTGGTGTGTTTACTAATTCCAATAATTAATCGAAGGGTGTTAGTGGAAGTTCTAATGTTCCTAAACCTGTTACAAAACCAGTGGTGAAGGAGGTTGAGAAGGCGAAGGTTAGCAGTGGTCTCAAATGTTATAATTGTCAGGAGTTGGGTCACAAAAGCAATGAATGTCCGAAGCCGAAGAAGAGAGCAATGGTTGCTGAGATTGAGGATGATGGTGAGGAGGCAGAATGTTCAAATGCACCTTATGTTGAGAAGGAAGAAGAATTGTCTGGAGATGAAGGTTGTAATCTTATGATGAGGAGGTCGTGTTTTACACCAAAGCAAGAAGAGGATTCTAGTTGGTTGAGAAGCAATATTTTTCATTCTACATGTACTATTCTGGGAAAGGTTTGCAAGTTCGTTATTGATGCTGGAAGCTGTGACAATATTATCTCCACTGAAGCAGTAAAGAAGTTGAACTTGAAAACTGAGAAGCATCCTAAACCGTACAAGTTAGCATGGTTGAGGAAGGGTGGTGAAGTGAAGGTGTGTCGAAGAGCTTGTGTGAATTTTTCTATTGGAAAGAAGTACAAAGATGAAATTTGGTGTGATGTTGTAGACATGGATGTGTGTCATCTGTTGTTGGGCAGACCATGGCAATTTGGTAGAGCAGTGCAACATGATGGTCATGTTAATAGCTATAGTTTCATGTTTAAAGGTACTAAAATCACTTTAGTTCCCAAGAAGCAACAACAGAAGGAAAGCAAGCTAGAGGAGATTGAAGAGTTGAAAACTTTGTTATCTTTGAAGGAGTTTGTTAAAGAAGTTGAAGAGGACCCTGAAGTCTTTTTGTTGATTGGGCGAGAGTGTAGTAAAGAGGTTGAGATTCCAGAAGAAGCGAAGCCAGTTTTGAAAGAATTTGAGGATGTATTTCCAGAAGAGTTGCCTAAAGAATTACCGCCACTGAGAGACATTCAACATCAAATCGATCTTGTTCCGGAAGCAGTATTACCGCATAGACCACATTATCGAATGAGTCCGAAGGAACATGAGGAGTTACGAAGGCAAGTGGAAGAGTTGTTAGAACAGGGACGTGTTCAGGAAAGCTTGAGTCCTTGTGCAGTGCCAGCATTGTTGGTGCCGAAGAAGGATGGAACATGGAGAATGTGTACCAATAGTAGAGCTTTGAACAAGATAACTGTTCGCTACAGGTTTCCTATGCCAAGGTTGGATGACTTGCTAGATCAGTTGAGTGGGGCTACTATCTTTTCAAAGATTGATTTGAAGAGTGGTTATCATCAGATTCGAATTAGACCAGGAGACGAATGGAAGACCGCATTCAAGACGAGGGAAGGTTTATATGAATGGTTGGTTATGCCGTTTGGTCTATCGAATGCACCGAGTACATTTATGAGGGTGATGAATCAAATCTTTAGACCATTCATTGGGAAATTCATGGTGGTGTATTTTGATGATATTCTGGTTTATAGTGCGAACACAGAGGAGCATGTAGAGCATTTGAGAAAGGTATTAATTATTCTTCGTGAGGAACAATTTTATGCAGCTACGAAGAAATGTGTGTTCATGACTCGAAGTGTATTATTTTTGGGATATGTTGTATCTGAGAAGGGAATTTAGGTGGACCAGAGTAAAGTTGAAGCTATTAGAAATTGGCCACAGCCAATAACTATCACTGAAGTTAGAAGTTTTCATTGATTGGCATCATTCTACCGAAGGTTTATTCCACACTTCAGTAGTGTGATGGCACCGGTTACTGATTGTATGAAGGGGAAGTAGTTTTCTTGGTCGGATGAAGCGGGGGTTGCTTTCGAACGAATCAAAGAACTTTTGACGACAACACCAATTCTTGTATTACCAAATTTTCAGTTGTTGTTTGAGTTACACACTGATGCATCAAACGTTGGGATTGGAGGAGTGTTGAGTCAGAATGGGAGGCCAGTTGCTTATTTCAGTGAGAAGTTATCAGGGGCAAAGATGAGATATAGTACATACGATGTTGAGTTTTATGCTGTTGTGCAAGCTGTTAAACATTGGAGGCATTATCTATTTCAGAAAGAGTTTGTTCTTTACACTGATCATGAGGCGTTGAAACATTTGCAAGGACATGATAAAATTTCAGCGAGACATGCATCATGGATTGCTTATTTGCAGCAGTTTACTTTTGTTGTCAAACATAAGTCTGGGGTAACAAATCGTGTAGCTGATGCTTTGAGTAGGAGAAGTCATTTGTTGACAACATTGAAGATTGAAGTAACGGGATTTGAAGTATTGCCAGAATTGTTTGAGGAGGATCCTTACTTTGCAAAGTTTGTTGAGAAAGTTAAGGATGGGAGTTCTGATGAATTTGTGTTGGTTGATGGATTCTTGTTTAAAGGAAATCGATTATGTATTCCAGAGAGAAGCTTGAGAATGAAGATTATCAAAGAGTTGCACGAAGAAGGCCATGTGGTTAGAGATCATACTTTGCAGTTAATTTCTCAATCTTATTTTTGGCCATCAATGAGGAAAGAGGTTGAAAAGTTTGTGGAGAGATGTCACATATGTCAGGTTTCGAAGGGAACAACGACAAATGCAGGATTGTATATGCCGTTACCTGTACCATCTAAACCGTGGGTTGATATCAGCATGGATTTTGTTTTGGGTTTGCCTAGAACTCAACGGGGAAATGATTCTATATTTGTTGTGGTGGATAGATTTTCGAAAATGGCACATTTTATTGCTTGTAAGAGGACGGCAGATGCTGTTCGTGTTGCTCAGATGTTCTTTAAAGAAATCTATCGACTTCGTGGGTTACCAGAGTCTATTATGTCGGATAGAGATACCCGTTTTCTGAGTCATTTTTGGTTCAGTTTGTGGAAGATGGTAGGAACAAAGTTGATATTTAGCAGTGCTTATCATCCGCAAACGGATGGACAGACCGAAGTTGTTAATAGATCGTTGGGAAATTTGTTGCGGTGTCTTGTGAAGGACAGTCTGAAAAGTTGGGACATGAAGTTATGCCAGGCAGAGTTTGCACATAATCATGCAGTGAATCGTAGCACAGGATTCAGTCCATTTCAGATTGTATATTCAAACGTACCCAGGGGACCGTTGGATTTGGCAGTAGTACCACAACCAAAGGGGACGGTTAAACGAGCTGCTGATTTTGTTGATGAGTTGGCTGAATGTCATAAAATCGTTCAGGAACGATTGGTGAAAGCAAATGAGAAGTATAAGCGAGGTGCAGATTTAAGGCGACGAAATATAGAATTTAACGAAGGTGATTTGGTGTATGCTGTGTTAACGAAGGATTGTTTTCCAGTCGGCGCTTATAATAAGTTGAAAGCCAGAAAAATTGGTCCTGTAGAAGTTGTGAAACGGATCAATGAAAATGCTTATAAGTTGAAGCTACCAGAGGACGTATACACTTTTGACGTGTTCAATGTTGAGCATCTTGTACCATATTATGGGGATGAACAATCTGAGGCGGAAGAGTTTACAAATTCGAGGTCGAATTTTTCTCAACCAGAGGAGGATGATGCAGCTCAGACCTGGGTCAACGGATTGCAAGTAAGTGGCATGAGTCGTCTATGACCTAAGTTGTCACGAGATAAGAAACAAAGCTTTAAGTCGAATGGAAGAATTGAGTCGTCCACGAATCAACATGGAGGAATTGAGTCATACACGACTCAACTGGAGGCCAGAGGGGACACGGGGGAAGAGACGCGAGCTAAAGAAGGAGATTTGAGTCATATCCGAGTTAACAAGCCGCAAGAGAGGAATGCGCATGGAGCTTAAGACGCGGCTCGCTTGAGTCGTGTGGGTCTTGAGTCGGTCCTTAGTTGAGTCGTGAGTCGTTCAGGACATAAGTTGAGTCATATATGTTGTGTTACGAGCTGGTATGTAAATACTGGGTTTGTTGAGTCGCATGTAACAATGAGTCGTATATTGTGATGTAATTGTTTTGGGTCGTTTGTTCTTTGAGTCGTAGGTCGTTAGGTCGCATACGACCTAAGTGATGTGTTGAGGCGTTAAGTCCTTGAGTCGGTCATGTATGTAAAGGTGATGAGTCGTGTAAGTTGAGTCGTGGCCGACCTATGAATGGGTGTTGTGTTGTATTTTCTTAAGTCAGTTGTGTGTTAGGTCGTACGTGATTAAGTCGGCCATGTTTGAGTCGCTTGTGTTAAGTCGGTGCCGACTTATGGTAAGCCGTAAGCCATGTACGACTTAAGGGTCAGGGTTGTCAAAAATGCTATAAATAGGGAGTGAGTTGTACATTTCAGGGAGTTGATTTTTTGAATAAAATTTCTTGTTGATTGCTGTGTGCTTTCATCTTAAATTGGTAGTTGAGTGTAATCTCCTATCTCCACTTTCGGTTATTCGAGTGCGCTCGAATCAACGATTGTTGAAGCCGATTCGTGGAATCAAGTGCGCTTGATCAACGCTTGAAGAATTGAAGATCTTCTTTCACGGTATCGTGCGCGATCAACGTGACGAGGATAGCTAGAATTCGGTATCTTTGTGATCAACGAATTTGGGCATTTCAGTACCTTCAATCCACCGATTGCTACTTTCATCAATTCATATCGTTTTGTTAATTATCCGCTGCGTCAATTTGTGTTGGTGGATGGTTTTCTTTTCAAGGGAAATCGATTATGTATACCAGAATGTAGTTTGCGGGTGAAGATTGTGAAGGAATTGCATGAAGAAGGACATGTGGGAAGAGATCGTACTTTGCAGTTGATTTCTCAATCATATTTTTGGCCTTCCATGAAGAAAGAAGTTTAAAGATTTGTGGAGAGATGTCACATATGTCAAGTTTCCAAAGGGACAGCTACACGTGCAGGATTGTATATGCCATTGCCTGTGCCTACTAGACCATGGGTTGATGTTAGCATGGATTTTGTTTTTGGTCAACGGGGAAATGATTCTATATATGTTGTGGTGGTTAGATTTTCAAAGATGGCACATTTCATAGCTTGTAAAAAGACCACCGATGCAGTCTGTGTTGCTCAGTTGTTCTTTAAAGAGGTTTATCGACTACATAGGATACCTGAGACCATTGTTTCTGACTAGGATACTCGATTTCTAAACCAATTTTGGTTGAGTCTGTGGAAGATGGTTGGGACGAAGCTGAATTTTAGTAGCGCCTATCATCCACAAACAGATGGGCAAATGGAGGTGGTTAACAGATCGTTGGGGAACTTGTTGAGATGTATTGTGAAGGATAATTTGAAGAGCTGGGATGTGAATTTATGTCAAGCAGAGTTTGCACACAACCATGCAGTTAATCGAAGCACTGGGTTCACTCCTTTCCAGGTTGTTTATTCAACAATTCCTAAAGGACCGTTAGATTTATCAACAGTGCCACCGCAGAGAGGGGTGATTAAACGAGCTAGTGATTTTGTGAATGAGTTGCAAGAATGCCACAAAGTTGTACATGAACGATTACTTAAGGCAAATGAGAAATATAAGCAATCAGCAGTTATTAAATGACTAAGTGTTGAATTCAAAGAAGGAGATTTTGTGTATGCAGTGTTGACTAAAGTTCGATTCCCTGTTAGTACTTACAACAAACTAGCTGCTAGGAAAATTGGTCCTTTGAAAATCGTAAAGAAAATTAACGAGAATGCTTATCAGTTGAGATTGTCGGATCATATCCATACTGCAGACGATTTCAACGTTAAACATTTGATTCCGTATCATAGGGAGAAGCTTGTTGAGGAAGAGGAAAGTGCAAATTCGAGGGCGAATTCTTGTCAACCGGGGGAGGATGATGTAGCGCAATCCACTAACTCCATTGTTTTAAGTCGCTTGATAGCCTTAAGTTGTTTGCGACCTAACGAGTTAGGTCTTAAACCGTTCCAGCGACCTATCGCATCCATCTGTAAGTCATGAGCGGGATATGTGGACCAACCTAGCGAGTCAAGCAAACCTGTGCGCATTTCATTGGTTCGCCCCGACCTAAACAAGCTACGACCTAAAACTACATTTTATCTAGAGTTATGCCGCGATCTTACTTAGGTCGCCTCTCTATGTCGCTTCGCTTTATGCCGCATCGCCTTAAGTCATTACATGCTTAGGTCGTTCCAGGTGTTATGTTGTAAGTCGCTATGATGTGGTGGTTTCTTAAGTCGCTCTGATATGGTGCTTTCTTAAGTCGCTCACGCTAAGTCGCTGATGTCTTGTGTCGCAAGTTCCTGAAGAGGTGTCATCTTCTTAAGTCGTTTGTTGTTGTAACGTGTACATATTAAGTCACGTATGATGTTGTAAATATGTTGTTTTCTGTGTCGCGTCAGTTAGGTCATTGACGACCTGTGTTAGGTCGTTGAAGCTGTAGGTCGGCTGTTTTTGTTATGTTGTGTTGTAAAACCCTATAAATAGGGGTGTTGGTCATTTGTAATGGATAGATTGATTTTGAATAAACTTTTGTTTGAGTGCTTTGTGCCTCTTTAAAATTGGAAGTTGAGTTTATCTCCTTTCTCCATCTTCGGTTATTCGAGTGCGCTCGAATCAACGATTTTGAAGCCGATTCACGGAATCTCGTGCGCGAGATCAACCTAGATGAATCGTAGATCTTTTAACACGGTATCGTGCGCGATCAACGTGTTGAAGATAGCTAGAATCTGGTATCTCTTGAGATCAACGGATTTGGGCATTTGGGTATTTTCAATCCATCGATTCTACTTTCATCGTCACATCCGTTTTCGTTATATCCGCTGCGTCACAGATCCACCGACTACCCATCTGAACCACCACCAACCTCCAGCTTACGAACAAGCCTCAACAACCACTGAACCTCAGCCCCTCCACAACTCTGAACCATAACCAAATCGCCATCCCAATACAATCAATTCGACTTCGCCAATCTACCATCATCCCAAACCCTCAATTGCCTGCAACTCCAACAATTCAACCAATCGCGACTTCACGAGTCGAAACCCACCCAAAGACAACAAAGAATTGCCTTGAACAACCCGAGCCCAGAAATCGAACTGAGTCCATAAAAAAGCAAAAAATTGTGATTTGCGAATTTGAATTGAACTTCGGTGCTCAACTGTATTTGGTCCGGTAGTTGATTGAGAAAACGGTTTTGTTTTGAGTCATTTTCTAGTGGGTCGGGTTTTGGGCTTGAATAGTTTATTTTGTGTGTTTATTTCCTTTTTTTAAGTGTTTTTTTAGTTTGTTAAAAAAAAGATTATTAACCAAATTGCTTTAGTTTCAAATTTTTGTTAATTTCTCTTTACAAAAAAGAGCTATTGTACATACCTTGTTCATTTGATTGTTTATTTTTTTTGCTTCCTATTTGTTTTAGTAAAAAATAAAACACTTGTATTATTTTTAATTATTTTAGTTTTCATTTATTTCATTTTCAATTGTTTTGTTTTTCATCTTTGATAAACATATAAATTATATATATACATATATATATTGTTTTTATTTTCAGGTTGCCAAAGCAGAATATCATGCAGAAGAAGTGTTTGCCAAAAATAATTGTTGCTTACTTGTTAAAAAAATTACCGCTTAAAAATAAATTATTAATAATATGCACGCTCTAGTATTACGCCCTTTTCTCTTGTTTTTTATTTGAATTGCATTGTTGGTTGCTTGCATTTGCATTTATATATATATATATATATATATATATATATATATAATTTCAAAATCCAAAATCAAAAAAAAAAATCATTTGTAGTTGCATTGTATATCCACGTTTAATTTTTTCTTTGCATTCATATCATCTTATTTTCTTTTTCTAAGAGCAATACCCCAATTCACATAAGGTGGGGGATTTCATCACCCTTTCCTTAGCCCACAAACGCATTTCATCATAGAATTTAACTAATAATAACCGTTAGACATTGGACCTAAGGATGCCACGAGTTCATCTAGGGCTTAACCGTATTTTCACAATTGTTTTTTGTGAACAATTTTATTTCTTAGTGTCTAGGCTACGACAGAGTAATAACCATTTATAAATATTACAGTGATTCGTAAATATTATAGTGGTTATTCCTCTAAAGGTACTTAAACCTTTAGTTGCATTGCTATGGTGATTTGTGGTGCACCGATAACCCTTGACCATTACCTGGCTAAGAAATATTTTTATTGATTTAAGACAAAGTGTGATTACAATTTTGGGTTAGGAGCTACTAAGGACAGAAAACTGTTATTAGGTCCTTTGAATTCATTTAGTTGCATTAGTTCAAGCATATTTAAAAAAACAAAAAAAAATACAAATATCCAAAATCCAAAAAAATTGTAAATTTTACTTAACTTAGTTTTTGATCCAAAAAAATCCTTTTTCTTTTCCTTTGAAAATTTTCAATCAAAAATCCATAAAAATATATATAATCTTTTCAAAAAGAAAAAAATTTAAAATTCAAAAACAAAAATCAAATTTCCATTTTCTAAAAACCAAAAAAAATTTGAAAAAATCCTTTTGGTAAATATTTGAAAATTCAAAAAAAAAATTATAGAAAAAACATATAAAAAAATTTGAAAAGCCAAAGACAAAAATAAAACTTCTCTTCTCAAAATAAATTTCACCTGGTAAATAGTTTTCTTCCTTTAAAACAAAAAGAGAAAAAAAACAATTTTTCACTTCGTTTTTCAAATCTTCTTTCGTTCTCTAAACTCGATTCTAGCTTCTTCCTCTTCTCGACTTTCACCTGTGCATGAGTACTTGGACTCGTAACACAACAACAAATCGTTAGACTCGTGACTCAACAACTAATTGTTTAACTCGAACAGACGATCCTCTCAAAAGTGAGAATGAAAATTCCCCACTAACTCTTATGGATAGAATCTTCCCCATAGAGTTTCTATTCCATCTTGCATCACATTACCCACCCCTACGGGTAACCATTTCGAAATTCACTCGAATCATATTGCCACACTTTCGAAATTTGGCAATTTCGAGCACGATGACCTATACATTTTCTTGACTAAATTCGAACAACTTTGCGCAACCATTAAACTCCAACAACTTTCTGATGACGGAATCAAACTCTGATTAATCACATTCGCACTTAAGGATTATGCTGAAAAACGGTTCTATATCTTACCATCGAACTTGATTAAAACGTGGGAAGAATTCATAAAAGCTTTCTTAAAAAAGTTCTACCCCTTGGAAAAAACAAGTAGAATCCGAAACGAAATTGTTAATTTTCATCAATTTAAGGGAGAAACATTTGGAAAATATTTTGAAAGATTCAAAGAGCTTTTGATAAAATCTCCTCACTATAACTTTGAAAAAATGGACGATTTGCCAAATCTTATATGATGGACTCGAAAATAGCTCACGAACCATGCTCGAATCAATAAGCTAAGGCAATTTTCTTTCCCAACATCACGACGATGCTTGGCAATTTCTTTAGAACCTCGCCAAAAAATCGTCCCAATAGGAACATTCGAACGAAAGATCAATTTACTCTCGATCGAGTGCACACTCGATAAGAATTTTTTTTGCTTTGGAAGCTAAGATCGATGCAATTATTAAAAAATTCGATAATGTTTTCTCATTGAATCAAATTAATCAAGCTTCCCTACCGATGTATTATAAATCAAATGAATCAAATGAATCAAGCGATCGTAATCATATAGCCGATCAATGTCCTAATTCTGTCGAACAAATCAATGCTTTCAATAAAGCCAAAACGACCCGTTTTCTCCAACGTACAACCCTGGTTGGAGAAATCATCCAAATTTTACGTGGAACCAAACAATCCCAACATGAATACAATTCGTCCCAATTTTCAAGCATTCTCGAATAATGCTTCGAATCCTCCCTTTCAACCCAACAATTTTCAACCAAACTTTACGGGTCCGTCTCATAATCAATCACAACAATCAATTTTCAACCAAATTCTGCTCATCCACCTCAAGACGATAAACGTTTAAGTTCATTTGAAAAAACTCTTGAAATGTTGGCTAAAGCAACTACTCAAAGTCTTCAATCAAGCCGCAATTTGCAAAATTTATTGACCTCATATATGCGGAACGCGAACCAATCAATTGCAAAACTCGAAATGCAAATGAGTCAATTAGCAACGTCTGTAAGTGAACGCAAATGAGGAACATTCCCAAGTCAGCCCCTTTCAAATCCCAGAAATCAAAACGCAAATTCAAATCAAGCCCATTTTGTTCAAGATAGCAACATCACCCAGTTGAATGCTATTAGAACTTTAGGTTTTGGTAAACGAATTGATAATCAAGTCGTTAATCCAAATGTTTTACCAAAAACCTCTCTCGACACTTCTAAAGCAACGAACGAATCTGAACAAAACATGGAGCCAAACATTGAATCAAATGCCAATCAAAATTCCTCATCTACTCGAGTAGACCCGCCTACCGAGTATCGTGTTCCATTTCCACATCGTCTTCGACCAAAGGAACACTCAGACCAAATGGAAAAGGTGTTGGAAATTTTTAAACAAGTCAAAGTTAACATCCTGCTTCTCAACATCGTTCAACATGTCCCCACTTACGTGAAATTTCTTAAGGACTTGTGTACCCAAAGTGACACACTCAAGTGCCCAAAAATATCTTCTTAGCTGCCAGTTTGAGCGAAGTCTTGTCCCAATCCATGCCCGTCAAGTACAAAGATCCTGGCTTCCCTACGATTTCATGTACAATTGGAGACAAGGAAATTAACAAATGCTTGATAGATTTAGGTGTGAGTGTCAATTTGATTCCATACACCGTTTACGAACAATTCGGCTTAGGTAAGCTCAAACCCACAAAAGTCACGCTTCAGTTTGCCGATCGCTCGATTAAGAAGCCCATGGGAGAAATCGAGGACATGCTCATTCGAGCAAGACAATTCACATTCCCCGTTGATTTTATCGTTCTTGAAGCACAACACATGACAAATCCCGTGAGTCAAATTCCATTGATTTTAGGCCGACCATTCTTAGCCACCTCAAATGCCTTAATCAATTGTTGCAACGGATCGTTGAAAATCTCTTTTGGAAACATGACTTTGGACCTCAACATTTTCAATCTTGAAAGTCAATCGAATGAACCACGTGACCAAATGTTTAAAGTTAGTTCCATTTACGAAAACTTTGAAAACGAGACACTTGATGTTAACGATGAACGTGAGGTCGAGTACGAAAAATTGTTTCACGAAATTCCCAACGAGATTGAATAGACTCTTCTCTTTGAATCGCTTCTAGTTGAGTCTGAATCTCATCCTAATTCTTCGATCGAGAAACTCCCTAAGTTGGACCTCAAACCACTTCTCGATCACCTAAAGTACGCATACTTAAGTGAAAACAAAACTTGTCCAGTCATCATTTCTAACAATCTTTCTCTTGACCAAGAAGCTTCTCTTCTCTCTATTCCTTCAAAGAATAGAGAAGCAATTGGGTGGTCCATTACCAATATTAAGGGAATTTGCCCTTCTATTGTCCAACATCGCATTCACTTGATTGACGAAGCCAAACCCGCTCGTGATGCACAACGGAGGCTTAACCCAAAAATGTAAGTTGCAGTTCATGACGAAATTCTTAAGCTCCTCGATAATGGTATCATATACCCCATCTCTGATAACCAATGGGTTAGCCCAGTTCATGTCGTGCCTAAAAAGTTCAGACTTACCGTTATAAAAAATGATGCTACCGAACTTATTCCATCTCGTACTTAAACGGGTTGGCGTATTTGCATTGACTATGAAAAACTAAATGCTGCAACACGTAAGGATCACTTCCCTCTTCCTTTTATGGACCAAATGCTCGAACGTTTAGCCGGCCACGAATTCTACTGCTTTCTTGATGGTTATTCCGGCTATAACCAGATTCCCATCATTCTAGAAATCAGGAGAAAACGACTTTCACGTGCCCATTCGGAACCTTTGCTTATTGACGTATGCCATTCGGACTCTGTAACGCTCCATCGACTTTCCAACGATGCATGGTGGGCATCTAATCTGACGTGATTGAGTGCTTTCTAGAAGTTTTTATGGACAATTTCTATATCTTTGGTGATTCTTTTTCCCAGTGTTTACATCACCTCAAGTTGGTTTTGAATCGATGTAAATAAAAACATTTGACTTTGAATTGAGAAAATTGCCACTTTATGGTCAAACAAGGCATAGTCCTTGGACGTATCATCTTAAATAAAGGCATTGAGGTAGACAAAGCGAGAATCGATGTCATTGCAAATCTACCCATTCCCAAATCTCTTAAGGACATTCGATCATTTCTAGGACACGCTGGCTTGTATCAACGCTTTGTGAAAGACTTTAGCAAGATCGCTCGTCCTTTGACGACTCTCCTCGAAAAAGACGTTCCTTTCGATTTTAACTCCAAGTGTATCTCTGCTTTTGAACGTCTCAAAAACGAACTCATTTCTGCTCCAATCATTTACACACCCAATTGTGATCTCCCATTTGAAATAATATGCGACGCTTCTAAATTTGCGGTTGGTGCTGTCTTAGGACAATGCGTCAACAAGATCCTTCACATTATCTACTACGCCAGCATGACTCTGAATGACGCTCAACTCAACTACACAACAACTGAAAAAGAGCTTCTAGCTGTCGTTTTTGCACTCGAAAAGTTTCGACCTTACTTGATGTAACGACCTGATTTTTCGACTTTCGAAATTCGACATTAATACGTCCACTGTATAAAATGCCGCACAATCGAATGCCGGAAAACCGAACCATTAGCGTTTGAGAAGATGAAGATAGAAGAAGAAACAAAAACAATAATTGAATCTTACATTCACAGCGGAACAATAAATATAATAGATAAATGAATAATCTTTAAAACAAAGAACTGTATATGTTATATATTACAACATCATCAGAGTTTACAACAATACCACACAACACACTGGACAATTATACAACTTGTCCTTACAATTCGAATACATAGCGGAAAAGATAATAGTATACGAGTGATACCCCATGCCATCCAGCTCGTCACCTGGGATCCACAGCCTCTTGCACTCCAGAATGACCTGATAAACTAACTCTAGGCTGCCCGTGTGGAAAATTTTGGGCACCTAGAGTTTAGAAAGGGAACAATAAACTCCAGGTCAGTCATGGGACTGGTGTGAGAACTTAAAACGGTTATTTGCACAAAGAAATAAAAAGAAATCCGCAATGCTTTTTGGAAAATGAAACTACCATAAGGCCTCCCGCCACACACACAATGCAAACGCAGAATTGGAAGAGATTTCTCCTTATGATAGTCAAACATGCTTACTATGCAAAAATCATTTGATATTATTATTAGTGCATAGTGTAGAAAACCTTTCGAAAGTATAATATTAATCTTAGCCAACATAGGCATTTCACACTTATGCCTACTATAGTTACCATGTTCAATAGCAGGTTATCGCCACATTCCATTGCAGGTTATACAACAAAAACCGTACAGGGCTCGTATTGTTTCTTTGGATTTTCAACAAACGGTCAGGCTAAGGAACTTCCTACTGCCACATGGGTACGCCTCTGGAGGGACGTCCCGAGAACTTAACCAGCTCTCTGCCAACCCAAGGCCGGGTTACCTCTGTAACTAGGTAACTACTACATGAATATGTCATCCCCCAGTCTTTTGCGGCCTTTATCTGAGGCACCTCTAAACCAACAACCACAAAGGAATAATAGAGTTGTGGTAACCACACAGGTTAAATATCAGGGATCCATACCTGATACCACCATTTTCCAGAAGGAAATGACATACCCTAAAGGGAGCGACCCTCGTAACCTTGCCGCATCTTTCCTGTTTCGACCATTTTCGGGGTGTGAGGTCCTGATGCAGTCTCGTCCACAAAGCTACGCTTTTTCATAAAGCCATGCTTTGATCAACAAATGATCAGCAACACACAACAGCACTCAGCATGCCACATTACCAAATTGGGAGTGTATCACTGGTAACCATCAACTACAAAACCTATGAGCTCGTACATCTCAGAGAAGGGTGTTAAAGCTAAGAGAATAAATTCTTTGCCACCAAACAGAAATGTATTTGATAGAAACCAGCTTTACATCACAAAGTGTAATGTCTGACATACAACCAAACAAGTCTGTTCCGGGTTCTAACAGAACGGAAGACACTTCAAAAGAAGCCCTTGCAATCCAGGCATCCACAATCCCGATCGGACTCCCCATCACATACGGAGGTCTCTATACTAGAGTAACTCAATGCAGAGACATTCGATAGGTTATCCTATCGTTCTCGTAAACACCTGGTCTTCACCAACGTCTTCAAATGCTATCCATTTCGTCGTATCATTATTCGAAATGAGTTATATGACACAAAGTCCTCTCCCGGCTAATCCGAATAACGAGCGCTTATTTTTAAAAATATGTGTTACATTAAGATTTTAAAAAAATCACAAAAAAATTTCATTTTGATCTTTTTAAACAAAGACCCATCATCATCACAAAGATTCGATGTGGTTTTCGAATATCCATTTGGAATCCGACCCCCAGTCGCTTCGAAATTCAAATGCCATTAAAAGGCCAATTGTGACGAGAGACAGGTTCGACGTTTGGATCTGCGGCATTTGAATATGAGAGACGTATTCGGTGCCGATTTTCGAAGGTCGAGTCAGGACCGTCACACCAATATTGGTAGTTGGTTATTTAACTACTAACCAACATTCACAATAATCACCAAGATTAAATAATTTTTTCCTAATTATTTATTTCCAAAGTATCTTTGTAACGATCCCGGTTTTAAAGACGAATTTAATTTTAAATTTAATTTTTTGGATTAAACTATGAAATTGTTTGAATTTTCCAAGTTTAATATGAGATATATACTTATTTGTTTTAAAAACTTGATTTTGAATTTAGAATCTGAATTTGAAATATTGAATTTGTATTTGAATTGGGATTTATAATAAATAATAAATAAGAAATTAAATGATGGGTAGTTAAACTTTTAAAATAAAAATAAAATATTCAAGTTAGAAATGTAAATAAATCCATACAAAGCAAGAAGATAATAATAATATACATAAGCATGAACAAACAAAAGACAAGTATGAACACTTGTAAAAGGAAAGCAAAAATATGTATATAAATAAAGTAAAATATATATACAAGAAGATAAGTATTTAAGTTGAAAATTAATATGCAATATAAAATAACTATTGAAGTTAGAAATGCATATTTAATTTGGGAATAAGAAATAGATATGTAAGTTAGGAATAGAAATAATTGTTTACATTATAAAGTGATAGAACTTTATTTATTTTTCAAGGTACTAAGACAAAAAAATAATATTTGTACATGAAGTATAAAAACAAAACCAAGGCAAACAAAAGTATGTGACCAGACAAAGCAAGACAAAGGTTATGCAGGCAAGAAAAATATTTAAAACAAATAAAATATAAACATGAAAACATAAAGTACAAGCAAGACACCTCTAACATACCTCTAGCCTATCAAAGCATCTTCAGCCATGTTCTGCTTTGTACAAGAATACAACATCACCATGTACAAAGTATTGTAATTCCCTGTCACCTTCTTCTCTTTTATACATATCAGCCTTCCCATTTCATTTCGTTCATTCCAGCTGTGTAAATCTAAAGTAATATTATTTTCAAAACTTAAAAAAAAATCTCAACTTCAACAACAATACAACTTGAACAACAATTTCACCAGACCAATCAGAGATCAAAAGAGGAGCTTCAGCTAGCATATACAAGTCAGTTTCAAAATATGCTCTGTTTTTCTCCACTTCAACTTCAGGTGAGTAACATCACAACTTAAATGGTTTAAGTATATTATTATGTTGCATATTCATCTTTGAAACAAATGCAGTTGAATATATTTATAAGTATAGTTCTGTGTTTATATATGAATATATTAGTGTGCATACTGGTATCTGTTTTCTTCTTCTTTGATTTTAGTTCCAGGGTTAAATTCTCGGCAAAAGCCCATTTGCTCAATCCAAACTTTGATAAAGCTTAAGATTTGATCATAAAATGTTTTTTACAACTTAGACTTAAGTTTAAAAATTTGGTAGGAAAAAAATCAATTTGTATTGGGTCTGGAATATTGAACAACAGTATCAACTTTGAATAAGTTAAATTTCAAATACCATGATTTGATGTTTCAGAGTTAAAATCTGAATCATCATACAAAATCATGATTTTTAAGATAAAAAAATCACAAATTCTAGTATTAAAATCAGGGAGCACTTCGAAATTGTCTGAAATATGCAATTTGGGTTGTCCCTGTTGATCCAAACGATCGGAGAGGTCGGGACTCCCTCTGGTGATGGTAGAGTGATCAGCGATGGTAGGAAAAATAGTGGAAGAGGTGAATAATCATTGTGTTGATGATGGTGGAAGTTTCCTGTTCTTAACCCGAGTTTAACTGGGTTTGGTTGCTCGATCCACCGCGAGTTCTACGAAAAATCGAGTTCGACACGCTTCTGGGAATTGGAAGAGGAGATGTAGGCGAAGCTCTAGCCGGAGATGTTGGCGTTCCAATGATCGACATTGGGAGGACGGCGCGTTGACAGGTTTGCGGGGGTGTTTGCTCTTGAGTTTCCAGGTTTCAATTGATGTTCCAGTTTTGGGCTTTATGGCTCGATTTCGATTTCGAGCTACTTCTGGTGATCTGAGAGTTGGAATAAGGTGCGAGGTTGAACGTAGTCTGCTGAGGATCATCAGGGATGGTCGGAGTGGCGCGGTTCGCCGGAGTAGGTGGACGTGTGCATAGAGTATCAAGTAGTTGAAGCAGGGGGTTGTTGCTTGCTATAGGTTTTATAAAAAAAACCTGTTACCAGTTTTGCTTTTTCAAAATAAAATCTAAAAGCTGATTTCAAATGGAGAGCAAAATTTAAAGCAATTTTAAATCCAAGTTTAATCGGTTCAAGTTATTTTTGAATCCAAGTTTAAAAATAAATAAAGTTTTTATTTATATTGTTTTAACTACTTTAAAAATGTTAAAGTAACTTGAATATTAAAAATGAAGTTTAAAATGCAGAGAAGTTTAAATTTAAGACAAATCTGAAATTAAGATTTGTTTGTATTCCAGTTTGTAATAAAAGAAGTTTTTAAATTTAAATTGTTTTAAATAACTTGAATGGTTAAATGTATTTTTAAATTTGACTCGTATTTTAAAATGAAATTTTAAAATAAAATAAATTGTTTAAGTACCTTGTTAAGGATAAGTTAATCACTAATAAGAAAAGGTTTTTCCTTCAAATAAATGAAGATTCAATGATTTATAATTATTAAGTTAATTAAAATGAATAATTAACTTATTGCATTTATTTAATGATTTTGGATAAATTAATAATTAGGAGTTTAAGATTAGTTAATGTAGGTTTTAGCTAATTAATTTGGGATAAATAAATTGGTATTTAAGGATCATTAATTAAATAAGGTTGAATCTTAACAAATGATTTGTAATTAATAAATCAGAATTGGATAATTAATTCATAAGTAATTAATTTAATTGGAAATAAATTGAATTAATCAGGACTAAACGATTAATTAATCCTGCTTACAAATGTTTATTGAATGCTTGACCTTACTTATGAATGATTGTATCGTATGAAATGCCTTGAATTGATTGTCCTATCGGATCAGGGACATTTTGTTCTGTGGATTATGCTATGTATAATTTATTCATTTATTGATGATACATCTGTATATTATCTGTGAATCTATGAATGAGCAATAAGCGTTATAGTTATATCGCTTATCAACTATATTTCTGTGTTTTGATCTATCATGCTTGAATGATGTTGCACTATTGTGTTAAACCCCTGGAGCACACTTATACACACACAAATATGGATTTCACGAGGAAATCGGTTAAGTCACAGATTTTTGAAACGATTTTTGATAGACAATTTGAATTTAAATGTTTTGGAAATGGATTGGGTTTAAAGTGAAAAGCTTTTGAAATGGAATTTCAAATATGAAATTTATTTTGAATAACTTGATAAAGTTTTAAGTTTAAATAATTTGATTTAAAACTTAAATACAAGATTTGAAATTGAATTCTATGTTTGGAAATTAGGGACTAAAGATGTTATACCAGCTATATTTGGGAGAAACTAATTTTTATTGATTTGGAAATGTGAATTTCAAAGGCTTTAACTCGAGCAAATATAATTGGATTTTTCTGAAACAAAATCTATTTGTTTTCAAATAATAAAATCTTTCACATAAGAAATGAACGTCCAATTTGTGTTAAAAAGAATTTCAATTTTGAAAATGAAAATGACTTCCAAGTTTTGGAAAACGGTTTGAAACTATAAGTTAAATTTTTGATTTAAAGATTTAACGAGTTAATTCCATTAAAATGAAAATTGTTTTGGAATCCGTAAATAGATCTTTGTGAAACTGGGTGAACTTTGTGAAATAAATCTTTTTGCTTAAAGATTTAAAATGGTAAATTGTTTCATCCATTTGAAAAGGGTTTGGGTAATAAGTTGTGACTTAATTGGAGTCCCATATCCATATGTTTTCAAATATTGCGCTCACTATTCGGTTTAACTGGGAGAGGACCTTTGTGTCATATTGCCCAATCCGAATATGTGATACGACATTATGGATAACATGTGAAGACCGATGGTGAAGAACGGATATTTTCAAAAATGAAAGGATAACTCGTCGAACGTCTCTGCATCGAATGGTCCCTGGTATAGAGACTCCATATGTGATGGGAAGCCCGGATGTGATTAGGGATTATCCGGATTTGCATGGACTTCTTCGGAAGTGCCTTCGGTTCTGTTCGAACCCAGAATAGACTAGAATGGATTGTATGTTTGACATTACAAATTGAGATATAAAGCAGATTACTTTCAAATACATAACTGTTGGTGGCGGAGAATTTATTCTCTTAGCTTAACACCCTTCTCTAAGACGTACGAACTCAGAGGTTATATAGTTGATGGTTATCAGTGATATACTCCCAATTTTGGTAATGTGACATGTTGAGTGCTACTGTGTGTTGATGATCTTTTGTTGATCATTTATGATCAGAGCATAGCTTTTGTATAGCTTTGTGGACGAGACTGCATCAGGACCTCACTCCCAGGAAATGGTCGAAATAGGAAGATGCGGCAAGGTTATAAGGGTCGCGCCCTTTAGGGTGTGTCATTCCCTTCTGGTAAAGGGTGGTATCAGGTATGGAGCCTTGATATTTAACCTATGTGGTTGTTTCAATCTCATTTACTTTGTGGTTGTTGCTTAGAGGCACATCGGACAAAGGTCCCAATGGACCGGGAAATGGCATAGTCGAGAAATAGTTACCTGGTTACAGAGGTAACCCGGCCTTGTGTTGGTAGAGAGCTAGTTAAGTTCTCGGGACATCCCGCCAGAGGCGATCCCATGTGGCAGTAGGAAGTTCCTTAGCTTGACCATTTGTTGGAAATCTAATTCCCAATACGAAACCCTGTACGGTTTTAGTTGTAGAACCTGCCATTTACTTATGGTGGTCACCACTGTTTAGATGGTAGCTACAGTAGGCATAGTTCGAAATGTCTATGTTGGCTATGATTAATATTCTACTTTCGAAATGTTTTCTAAACCTTGCACTTATAGCAATAATATCAAAGAAATTCGCGTATCAAGCATATTTGACAATCAAAAGAAGAAATCTCCTCCAATTCTGCGTTTGCATTGTGTGTGTGGCGGGAGGTCTTATGGTAGTTACATTTTTCAAAAAGCATTACGAATTGACTTTAAAATTCTCCTATTGTTTGTTTTTAAAGATAAACTGTTTTTGTTGCTCACACCAGTCCCATGACTGATCCGGAGTTTATTGTTTCTTTCCTAAACTCCGGGTGCTCAAAATTTTCTACACGAGCAATCTAGAGTTGGGTTTTTCAGATAGTTAGGTTTAGTAGGTTATCTGGAGCTAGTTCAGTCTTTGGATACAGACGAGACTTTTTTATCGTTTTGCATCGTTATTGGGAGTTCGAGCTATTTCTAGATTGGTGCTTTGGAGTAGGAGATTATCTACTGGTGATGTTATTGTTTCTTTTTCGCTGCTATTTCTTGTATCATATCTCTGATGTACATTGATATTCATTGTATCATCTGTTGTATCAGATATTTTATCATTGTTGTATATATTGATATTTCTTTTTCTTCCGCTATGTTATTTACTTAATTGTGTTATAAGCTCCGGCAAATCGGATTTGAACGGTCGATTCTACGGCATTCGAATACGATTTGAAGTATGGATGTCGATTTTCGAACGTGAAAAATTCGTTTCGTTACATTTGGTATCAGAGCTAAGGTTGAAACTTTAGCTCAGGAGTAGAACACATTAAGTAACTCATTAGAGATAGGGTGAAGTATCCCTAGAATGAGTATATCCCTAAGATATCCGTTTGAATGCCTCAGTAAATTCTCTTGCTATCCACTGATAGTAAGTATGAGTGCAAGAAGAAGACGAGACAGGGGACAGGGGAATACCGCTATAAATGGTCAATACCCTACAACAGTGGAAATAATCTTTTTCCTCTCAATCTCCTTTGATTCGTTTCTAAATTCTTTTGATTGCTTCGTGACAGCTATAGAATGAAATTTTGGTGTGATGGTGGCCCTACGTATCGTTGTAGGAAATTTTTACTTCATATCTTCATTGATTTCTTATCAGTCTTTCGATTTGAACTTTAACGAATATTAATTTGAAAGTTGAGATTGATAATTTAAATAAAGTGGAAATTTTAAATTGAGTTAAATTTGTTAATATAATATGAAGATAAATTTGAATTGTATCGATAAAACGATTTCGTTTAAAACCAAATTCGAAATTCTATTATAATTTCTTGTATCTATTGTTGATATTCTTATTTGGTAAGCCAAATGCGAAATTGATATCCAGTTTGATCTGGAAAGATGTATCTCTATCTTCGTTATCTCTCTCTAGCGAATTTCGAGGACGAAATTCCTTTTAAGGGGGGAAGTCTATAACGAATTCGGTTTTAAAGACGAATTTAATTTGTTATTAAATTTATTTTTTGGATTAAACTGTGAAATTGTTTGAATTTTTCAAGTTTAATATGAGATATATACTTATTTGTTTAAAAAAATTGATTTTGACTTTAGAATCTGAATTTGAAATATTGAATTTGTATTTGAATTGGGATTTATAATAAATAATAAATAAGAAATTAAATGATGGGTAGTTAAACTTTTAAAATAAAAATAAAATATTTACGTTAGAAATGTAAATAAATCCATACAAAGCAAGAAGATAATAATAATATACATAAGCATGAACAAACAAAAGACAAGTATGAACACTTGTAAAAGTAAAGCAAAGATATGTATATAAATAAAGTAAAATATAAATACAAGACGATAAGTATTTAAGTTGAAAATTAATATGTAAGATAAAATAACTGTTAAAGTTAGAAATGCATATTTAATTTGGGAATAGGAAATAGATATGTAAGTTAGGAATAGAAATAATTGTGTACATTATAAAGTGATAGAACTTTATTTATTTTTCAAAGTACTAAGACAAAAAACATATATTTGTACATGAAGTATAAAAACAAAACCAAGGCAAACAAAAGTATGTGACCAGACAAAGCAAGACAAAGGCTATGCAGGCAAGAAAAATATTTAAAAAAAATAAAATATAAACATGAAAACATAAAGTACAAGCAAGACACCTCTAACATACCTCTAGCCTATCAAAGCATCTTCATCCATGTTCTGCTTTGTACAAGAATACAACATCACCCTGTACAAAGTATTGTAAACCCTGTCACTTCTTTTCTTTTATACATATCAGCCTTCTCATTTCATTTCGTTCATTCCAGCTGTGTAAATCTAAAATAATATTAGTTTCAAAACTTAAAACAAATCTCAACTTCAGCAACAATACAACTTGAACAACAATTTCACCAGACCAATCAGAGATCAAAAGAGGAGCTTCATCTAGCATATACAAGTCAGTTTCAAAATATGCTCTGTTTTTCTCCACTTCAACTTCAGGTGAGTAACATCACAACTTAAATGGTTTAAGTATATAATTATGTTGCATATTCATCTTTGAAACAAATGTGGTTGAATATATTTATAATTATAGTTCTGTGTTTATATGAATATATTAGTGTGCATACCGGTATCTGTTTTCTTCTTCTCTGATTTTAGTTCCAGGGTTAACTTCTCAGCAAAAGCCCAATGGCTTAATCCAAACTTTGATAAAGCTTAAGATTGAACATAAAATGTTTTTTACAACTTAGACTTAAGTTTAAAAATTTGGTTAAGAAAAAAATCAATTTGTATTGTGTCTGGAATATTAAACAACAATATCAACTATGAATAAGTTAAATTTCAAATACCGTGATTTGATGTTTCAGAGTTAAAATCTGAATCATCATACAAAATCATGATTTTTAAGATAAAAAAAATCAAAAATCCTAGTATTAAAATCAGGGAGCACTTCGAAATTGTCTGAAATATGCAATTTGGGTTGTCCCTATTGATCTAAGCGATCGGAGAGTTCGGGACTCCCTCTGGTGATGGTAGAGTGATCAGCGATGGTAGGAAAAATAGTGGAAGAGGTGAATAATCATCGTGTTGATGATGGTGGAAGTTTCCTATTCTTAACCATAGTTTAACTGGGTTTGGTTGTTCAATCCACCGCGAGTTCTACGATTGATCGAGTTCGACGCGCTTCTGGGGATTGGAAGAGGAGATGTAGGCGAAGCTATAGCCGGAGATGTTGGCATTCCGATGATCGACATTAGGAGGACGGCGCGTTGACATGTTTGCAGGGGTGTTTTCTCTCGAGTTTCCAGGTTTCAATTGTTGTTCCAGTTTTGGGCTTTATGGCTCGATTTTAATTTCGAGCTACTTCTATTGATCTGAGAGTTGGAATAAGGTGCGAGGTTGAACGTAGTCTGGTGAGGATCATCAGGGATGGTCGGAGTGGCGCGGTTCGCCGGGGTAGGTTCACGTGTGCACGGAGTATCAAGTAGTTGAAGCAGGGGGTTGTTGCTTGCTACAGGTTTTATAAAAAAAACCTGTTACCAGTTTTTCTTTTTCAAAATAAAATCTAAAAGTTGATTTCAAATGGAAAGCAATGTTTAAAACAAGTTTAAATCCAAGTTTAATCGGTTGAAGTTATTTTTGAATCCAAGTTTAAAAATAAATAAAGTTTTTATTTATATTGTTTTAACTACTTTAAAAATTTTAAAGTAATTTGAATTTTAAAGACGAAGATTAAAATGCAGAGAAGTTTAAATTTAAGACAAATCTGAAATTAGGATTTGTTTGTATTCCAGTTTGTACTAAAAGAAGTTTTTAAATTTAAATTGTTTTAAATAACTTGAATGGTTAAGTGTATTTTTAAATTTGACTTGTATTTTAAAATGAAATTTTAAAATAAAATAAATTGTTTAAGTACCTTGTTAAGGATAAGTTAATCACTAATAAGAACAGGTTTTTTGTGACAGCCGCAAATCCGTACCCCTTGAGTCAACACTATTATACATCAACTAACTCAAGTGGAATAGAAATACGAACCACTAGGGTTAAGAAGAAGAGATAGAAGAAGAAGAAACTAAACAATATCAGAATCTCACAGTCGCAGCGGAATAAAATATAATAGTAAATGTAGATCTTTACACAAATTGAAATCTATAACTGTTTATACATCATATCATCAGAGTGTCTCATACATCAACAATTACCAATAAGACATACCATACAATCATAGCAGCAGATATAAATATACAAATACAAATAGTACGTCTCGCACTCCAGCTCCTCTCCTGCTCCATAGCATCATGTCCTGAACAAATAATACTCTGTCTGACCCAAGCATTATAATGAAATAACACCCGAGTCAGTCTGGAATACCAGCTGATAATAATGCATCCAAATTGATTATTACAGTTTCAAAAATCCTTTGAAACAAAAGCATCTTGTAAGATCACGCCACAAATAAACATGTCGGGTTTTTTACCTTACAATAGCAAAACAGTTTTTATAGAAATCCTCTGATATTATAATAGGGTCTATTTACAAACACTTATAAAATAGCCGAAATTATTACATTCATTAAATTCTAGATACTAGCCACAAGGTGGGTAATACAAATAAAACTCCTACAAGGCTCGTAGGGAGAATGGATTTCCAAAAATGACTAGGCACTGGGGTACCACCTGTCACAGTACGGGGCCTAGATCACCATACCAAGGACCACGCTCGATCCCATGCAACACAAGGTCGGAACCATCCCTTACTGGACAGTTCCGAATAAGATCACTCCACGGTTGGGATCAGCAACCGCACCACTAAGCTGAATAAAAAGGGACATCTAGACAGGGATGACCTTGCTCTCAAGTGGGTGCTACCCACGAAGCCTTGCTGCATATCCCCTTATTTTCAGTCATTCCCTGTTGATGAGGCTTGAGGCTAAGCGTTACCTTTAGAACGTTTCACTTAGAATGCCCATTGCCCACCTAACGATGTTCCGAAAGCATTCGTCCATACAAGTCCGTCCCAGGTTCGAACGGAACCAAAAGCACTACTCCTACTACATCCATTTTGGAAATATCCTCAGGATTAATAGCGACTAGCCCTTGCACTTCACTGCTGTAACGATCCTGATTTTTAAAGACGAATTTAAATTTATAATTTAATTTAATTTTAGATTGAATTATGGATTTGGTTGAAAATTTCAAATTAAATAAGATGTATTTACTTATTTGTTTTTGAATTTGATTTGAAACTCAAAGCGAATACATTAAATTGAATTTTAAATAAAGTTTTTAAAATAAAATATATGTATAAAATAAATACCTTAAAATTTTGGTTATGTAAACTATAAAAATATAAAAGTAAAAATAAATAAACTAAACAAAGTAAAACTTAACAAACAATTTACGTTGTGTTTTAAAATCAATGTACATCTATAAAATAAAATACAAATATATATAGGATAAATAAAAAAATGAACTAACACGTAAAATGAAATCTAATAACAAATTTAAATGGAAATTTATTTATATTATAAGTAATATCATAAAGTTAAAGTGTAAGACCAAACATAAGTGTGAACACTTAAAAAAGAAAGAAAGATATTAAAAAAAAACTTAAGTATGCAATACAAAGTAATACAATACAAGTAACAAAACATAACTAAAACAACTTTTAAAAATGAATGTTATAGAGTAAAATCAAAATCTATCAAACATAAACAAAACAAACCAATAAAGCTAAAAAGAAAAAAATACATAGCATAAGTAGGCAAGCATGTAGGCTGAGGAATAAGGACCTGAGCATTCAATGCAAGATCACTTCAGCCGAGAAAATAAAATAAAAATAAAGTAAGCAACATATCAGCCAAGAAGCAAGGAAACGAACAAAGTAACCAAAGTAAAACAAGTACAAACTGAATTGCAAAACAATAAATGCAACATACCTTTGCATTTAATGCAACATGCCTCCCCTACCTTGAACAACATCCTCCTGTGTATTAATACACATTCATTTGTGTTATTTTGTTCATCCAAAGAAACCCAGCAACATAAACATCACCTTGTTTTCAAACTTAAAAACAGGATTCAAGAAAAATACTGCAGTTTCAACACAAAGAGTTCTCTGTCATCTTCCTCTTCTCAAAACTGTGAGTAAACACTTTGTTTTAAAAACAATTTAAGTTATGAATGGCTCGAATGCCTGGGTTGATCTGATATTTGATATTGATGTTGCATAAAAACCTCTCATTTTTTATATAATTGAATGGGTAATCCATGTATATGTGTGTAAGTATGCCTGTTTATATATATACCCAGTTTTCTGTTGTTTCAGTACATGTCTTGCCTTCAAAAATTCAAAACTTCAAACAGAATTAAAATCAGACTTTGAAGTTTAAATGAAAAATGGCTGTTAATGTATGATGAAGTTTATAAAACTAGTTTCAAGGTTTAAAATTTAACAAATAGTCTAAAAAATGGAAATAACAGTAAGATTTTATATATAGGTTAAAAATCAATAAATTCAATTTCTGTTTTGAATTACATGAATGAATTAGCAATGGGAAATCGTGATTTTTAATATACATTTCGCGATTTTTAGCTTGATATTCTTTGGGAATTTTCGAGAAGAACATTTGGGGCATTTTTGGAAATTGCCGATGATCGGCATGGTGGAGTTGGTCGAGCTTTGAGTTGGAGGAGGCCGAGGTGTTGTAGGTCTCAGGAAAAATAGTAATAGGATTTTTTAGTGGTTGTGGTGGTAGAAATTGATCGGGATAGGGTTTAAGGACGGTGAAAATGGCATAAGGGTTTTTGGCTCGTGCACGCTCGTCGTGGCATCAAGTGGGATCGCACCGGGGGGAATGGGTTCAGGGGTCATCGAAGTAACTGTGGTCGAAGTGGCTGGGGTTCTGGTGGCATCAAGCGGCGGAGCGAGGTGATTGTCGATCGACGTATTTCGTTCCAGTTCGATCGAATTGCCTCGATTTCAATCGTTAATGAAACGATGGGTTCTGGGGGGCCGCTGCGCTCGAGTCGGTCATCGGTGAGTTGTGGGTGACGGCCAAGTTGATCGGAGGTGGAGGGGGACCGTGTGCACGTGCACCGTGCATATTGGTGAACTGGGGAGATTGGGTAATGGAATTGTGTGAGGGGAAGAAAGGGTTGACTTCGAGTTCAAGCTCGAGTGCGCGCGTATGTTTACCTGATACTTGCATATTTAACTTAAACTCTGAACTGGAAAAAAAAAGAAAAGAGAAGAGAAGTGAGTACGAGAGGGGAAGAAGAAGGACTGGGGAAAAGCACAGTGGAGCTCGAGTTGTTACTCGAGTAGGAACGGCAATTTGCTCGGGTCAATTTCCTCAAGCCTGAAGCATGATAAAGGTATATTAAGCAAACCCTTTAAACAAATTTTTAGAAGTCTATTTGACAACTTGAGGTTAAAATTTTATTTCAGGTTTAATTATTGGAAGGAAATGCTTAACAATTTTTTTATCTAAATTAACGTTTTGATTAAGTTGATGAATACTTAATGTAAATTACACTAAAGTTTCAAGCTAATAATGAATTGATTCCAAAGTAAGGAAGATTTTTATCGTTAATTGAGATAAACAATGACAATCATTTTTAATTTATTATTTTAAGGAGTAATCAAGAAATAATTAATCAAGTTATTAATTAATTACTATTATTTTTGGGAGTAATTAAGAATAATTAAAGTAGTGTAATTAGAGGTTAATGAATGATTGAGTGATTTATAAATTTGTAATTAACCACTTAAGTAAATCTATAAATTATTAATAGTTAATCGATTAAGTAATTTAATTGAGAATTTATAAATGATAAATTAAGTTTCATTAATAATTAAAGTTATTAATTTATGGTTAAAGAATAGCTAATCAAGGTTAAATAAATTGATTATGAAGTAATTAATTTATAGAGTGAATGAAGGAATTAAGTAATTAAGACTTAATGATTGATTAAAAATTTGTTGGTTAATTAACAAATTTGAAATGAAGTATGTAATTCATTGATAATGAATTAAAGATTGATTATACAGGGCTAAGTAATTAATTCCCAAGGAATTATTTGTAATTGAATTTATCACAATAAGAATTAAAGATGATTACTTATGGATTATGTAGGGTATCTGATTTGTTTTAAAATGAATTGATATTTCTATTTTAAAATTGTGATTTGTGAGATTTGATTTACCCTGTGTTGGATTGTGATTGGTGATTTTATTCTGTAAACCCTTGACCTGTATATGACATTTGAATTTCGATGCGACAGGGATTCGGATTCCAGTTGGTTATCCGAAACCCACATCGAATTGTAATGATGAATCTTCGTGATTGATAAATTTATTTTATCTGTGAAACTGTGAAGGAAGATAAGCGTTATTGGTTATACCGCTTATCGATATTGATATATTTGTGATGATTGTTGTGCACTATTGTGTAAAATCCTTGGACCACACTATACACACACAAATATGGATTTCACGAGGAAATCGGTTAAGTCACAGATTTTTGAATAAGTTTGAATTTGAATTTTTAATTCAAATATTTTTGGAAATAAATTAAGTTTTAATGTGGAAAAGCTTTTGAAAAGCTGTTTTAAAAACAAAAGTTATTTTTGAATAACTAATAAAGATTTGGAATTTAAATAATCGGATTTAGATTGAAATTCAAAAGAAATCTGAAATTGAATTCTATATTCAGTATTTATGATTTAAAAAGAACTTTACAAATTATACGGGTTTAAACCATGTTTAAACGTTGATTTGGAAATTTGAATTAAACCAAAGATTATAACTTGTAAAAATGGAATCGGGGTTTTTCCAAAATAAAACTATTGTTTCTAAGTGAT
Organism: Allium cepa; assembly: GCA_030765085.1. Taxonomy (NCBI): domain Eukaryota; kingdom Viridiplantae; phylum Streptophyta; class Magnoliopsida; order Asparagales; family Amaryllidaceae; genus Allium; species Allium cepa. The sequence goes on from CM060934.1 coordinate 215,442,129, forward strand.
AAAAAGCTTTCATATGAGTAATGAACTTCCAATAAATATTAAAGAGATTTCAAGTTTGAATCGAAAATGATTTTCCAAGTTATGAATGAATCTTTGGAAACAATTTTTGAAAGCTATGAGATAAATCTTTGATTTAAAGATTTAAATGAATTAATCCAATTCAAATGGAAATTGTTTTGAAACCTGTAAATGAATCCTTGTGAAACTAAGTAGACTTTGTGAAATAAATCTTTTTGTTTAAAAGATTTGAAATGGAAATTGGTTTAAACCATTTGAAAGAAAGTTTGGAATTATTAAGTTGTGACTTAATTGAAATCCCATATCCATATGTTTTAAATGTTGCGCTCACTATTCGGGTTAGCCGGGAAAGGACCTTTGGGTCGTATAACCCATTCCGAATATGTGATATATCGTTATGGATAGCATTTGAAGACCGGTGTTGAAGACCGGGTATTTGCGAGAGCGATAGGATGACCTGTCGATTGACTCTGCACCGAGTTGCTCCGGTATAGAGTTCTCCATATGTGATGGGGAATCCGATCAGGATTGTGGATATCCGGATTGCAAGGACTTCTTTGTAAGTGCCTTCGGTTCTGTTCGATCCCGGAACAGACTTGTATGGATAGTATGTCTGACATTACAAATTGAGATATAAAGCCGATCTCTTTCAAATATATTTCTATTGGTGGCGGAGAATTTATTCTTTTAGCTTAACACCCTTCTCTGAGACGTACGAGCTCAGAGGTTATATAGTTGAAGGTTACCAGCGATATATTCCCAATTTGGTAATGTGACATGCTGAGTGTTGCTGTGAAATGATCATTGTGTTGATTATTTGTGATAGGATCATTTGTGTGATCGTCTATCTTGGTGATCATTTCTATGATCATTTGTTCACCCAAAGCATGGCTTTTGTATAAAGTATGTTTTTGTGGACGTGACTTCGTCGAGCCTCACAAACCGGTAATGGTCGAAACAGGAATTGTGCGGCAAGGTTTTCAGGGATAACTTCCCTAGGGTATGACCATTCCTTCTGGAAAAGGGTAGTATCATGGTATGGAGCCCAGATACTTACTCATGTTGAAACACTTATTATTATGGTGTGATGTTGGTTAGAGAGCGCTCTCGTTTAAAGGTCCCAAAGGACCGGGGGTGGCATATCTGAGGGTTTGTAATATTACTTGGGAAAAGGGATTCCCGGCTTTGTTTAGCAGAGAACGGTGGTTCTCGGGGCGTCCTTCCAGAGGCGTTTCCATGTGGCAATGGGAAGTTCCTTGGCCTGACCATTTGTTGGAAATCCATTCTTCAAATACGTACCTTGTACGGTATTAGTTGTAGAACCTATCATTCACTTATAGTGGCGCCCCACTGTTTGGATGGTGGCTATAGTAGGCATAGTTCGAAATGTCTATGTCGGCTAAGATTTATATCTTTATTTTCGAAATGAATTTTCTCTACACTATGCACTAGTAATAATATCAAATGTTCTTTTTAATGCGTATCAAGCATCTTTGACTATCATAAGGAGAAATCTCCTCCGATTCTGCGTTTGCATTGTGTGTGTGTGTGGGAGGCCTTATGGTAGTCTCATTTTTAAAAAGCATTGCGAATTGACTTTGAAATTCTTTTGTTAAATGTTTTAAAAGATAAACTGTGTTTTTGTTGCTCACACTAGTCCCATGACTGATCCATAGTTTATTGTTTATTTCCTAAACTCTGGGTGCTCAAATTTTTTCTACACGGGCAGTCTAGAGTTTGGTTTTCAGATAGTTAGGTTCAGTGGATTATCTGGAGCTAGTTCGGTTTTCTTTAGATAAAGACGAGACTTGCTTGGTGGAATCTTGATGGTGAATCGAGCTAGGAGTTTGGAGCTTTGTCTTTGAAGCTTTTTTGGATCAGAGTTGCAGTATTATATTCTGAGAAGATTTATTTCGTATTGTATCGTGTTCCGCTGTATTCTATGTTGTATATTCTCTGATGTTGATGATGATCATTGTATCAAATTGATGTATCAGATATTGTATTCATTTATATCAGTGATATCATCTTTTATTTCCGCTGTGGTATTTATCATTTGAATGGTGTTGCAAGCTCCCGCGAAACGAATTTGATGTTGTTTGTTGGACATCGAGTTCGGGTCATGACAGATTGGTATCAGAGCTGAAGGTTGAGTAAGAACTTTAGCTACGGAGTGTAACACATTAGATGGCTCATTAGAGATAGGGTGAAGTATACCATAGAATGAGTATAACCTGTGGAACAAAAAATACAAATTTCTTAATCTACTCTCTTTATCTGTTGTTATTCTCTAAAGTTTTTCGTCTGAATGCCTAAATCGGATTTCTTACTATTTACAGATAGTAAGAATGAGTGAAAGAAGAGGACGAAATAGGAGACAGGAAAGTACTACTTTAGCTGGTCAAAACCCTGCAACGACAGATATTCCTATTCAATCTCAATTGAATTTGGCCGATTTATATCAAAAGTTTTCTAGACTTGGTGGAAAGCCATTCACAGGCAAAGAAACTGTTATCGAAGCACAAGCATGGATTCGATCGTGTGAAAAGATTTTCAAAGGATTAAAATTAGAAAATGATCAGATGCGATTGATAGCTTCATGGCAACTCCAGGAAGAGGCTTTAGTTTGGTGGGAAACTGTTACCGTGGATGAGTTGGCAGGTGAATTTACTTGGAGTCATTTCAAGGAAGTGTTTGAGCAGCGATATATGCCGTCTGCTGGTATCTCTAGAGTGTATCAGGAGTTTATGGATTTAGAGCAAGGGAATTTATCGTTTGAAGAATACTTGAACAAATTTATTGAATTATCTCGATTTGGTCCAGAATTGGTGAATACACCGTTAAAGAAGAATGAAAAGTTTATTAGGGGAATGAACAAGGAGTTTCAGGAACGGATGACTACTCACGTCAAGGAATCTTTTTCTGAATTGATTGATATGGGCTATAGATACGATACTCTGGAAAAGCAAAAAGATCCGGAGGAGAATGTAGATGCAAGTAATCTGAATTGGAGAAAAAGGAAGTTTGGCGGAAAGAAATCAAGGAAAAATAATGGAAAGAAAAGTTTACAAAAGAAAAGGAAGGATGTTACTTGTCTCAATTGCTTGGAGAAAGGTCATTACTCGGATAAATGTAAGAATGATTGGAAGCCAGGAATGAGAGAGCCATTTATGAGGCCAGATCAGGAATCTACTGGATGTTATAAATGCCGCGAGCCGGGACGTAGGATTAACAACTGTCCAGCAAAGAACCAGACTTTAGTAAAGAAAGTATATGCAATCAGAGATGATTCTTCAACCTCAACATCTGATTAAGGAAATGAATTTTATAAGGTAATCTTCACGTTTACGATCAAATTGTTCGAATTTTGTTCGACACTAGAACTACCCTTAGTTTCATTTTTCAGCAAATCGTAAATGAATTAAATCTTGAATCTGAAATCGTAATCGAATCTATTTCTATCTATTTCATTGGGTTTCGATATATTCTACGAATGGTTAGTTATCCCTTCAATCTAACCAATACCTCTGTATACTTCGTAGATCAAATAACCCAATTGTTTCGTAGTTGATGGAGTTTGTTCTCATATCTATTGTTGATAATTCTGATTTGGTAAGCCAAATGCAGAATTGATATCCAGTTTGATCTGGAAAGATATTTCTCTATCTTTCATCTATCTTCGTTATCTCCTTGGCGAATTTCGAGGACGAAATTCTTTTTAAGGGGGGAAGTCTGTAACGATCCCGATTTTTAAAGACGAATTTAAATTTATAATTCAATTTAATTTTCGATTGAATTATGGATTTGGTTGAATTTTTCAAATTAAATAAGATGTATTTACTTATTTTTTTTTGAATTTGATTTGAAACTCAAAGCGAATACATTGAATTGAATTTTAAATAAAGTTTTTAAAATAAAATATATGTATAAAATAAATACCTTAAAATTTTGGTTATGTAAACTATAAAAATATAAAAGTAAAAATAAATAAACTAAACAAAGTAAAACTTAACAAACAATTTACGTTGTGTTTTAAAATCAATGTACATCTATAAAATAAAATATAAATATATATAGGATAAATAAAAAAATGAACTAACACGTAAAATGAAATCTAATAACAAATTTAAATGGAAATTTATTTATATTATAAGTAATATTATAAAGTTAAAGTGTAAGACCAAACATAAGTGTGAACACTTGAAAAAGAAAGAAAGATATTAAAAAAAAAAACTTAAGTATGCAATACAAAGTAATACAATACAAGTAACAAAACATAACTAAAACAACTTTTAAAAATGAATGTTATAGAGTAAAATCAAAATCTATCAAACATAAACAAAACAAACCAATAAAGCTAAAAAGAAAAAAATACATAGCATAAGTAGGCAAGCATGTAGGCTGAGGAATAAGGACCTGAGCATTCAATGCAAGATCACTTCAGCCGAGAAAATAAAATAAAAATAAAGTAAGCAACATATCAGCCAAGAAGCAAGGAAACGAACAAAGTAACCAAAGTAAAACAAGTACAAACTGAATTGCAAAACAATAAATGCAACATACCTTTGCATTTAATGCAACATGCCTCCCCTACCTTGAACAACATCCTCCTGTGTATTAATACACATTCATTTGTGTTATTTTGTTCATCCAAAGAAACCCGGCAACATAAACATCACCTTGTTTTCAAACTTAAAAACAGGATTCAAGAAAAATACTGCAGTTTCAACACAAAGAGTTCTCTGTCATCTTCCTCTTCTCAAAACTGTGAGTAAACACTTTGTTTTAAAAACAATTTAAGTTATGAATGGCTCGAATGCCTGGGTTGATCTGATATTTGATATTGATGTTGCATAAAAACCTCTCATTTTTTATATAATTGAATGGGTAATCCATGTATATGTGTGTAAGTATGCCTGTTTATATATATACCCAGTTTCCTGTTGTTTCAGTACATGTCTTGCCTTCAAAAATTCAAAACTTCAAATAGAATTAAAATCAGACTTTGAAGTTTAAATGAAAAATGGCTGTTAATGTATGATGAAGTTTATAAAAATAGTTTCAAGGTTTAAAATTTAACAACTAGTCTAAAAAATGGAAATAACAGTAAGATTTTATATATAGGTTAAAAATCAATAAATTCAATTTCTGTTTTGAATTACATGAATGAATTAGCAATGGGAAATCGGGATTTTTAATATACATTTCGTGATTTTTAGCTTGATATTCTTTGGGAATTTTCGAGAAGAACATTTGGGGCATTTTTGGAAATTGCCAATGATCGGCATGGTGGAGTTGGTCGAGCTTTGAGTTGGAGGAGGCCGAGGTGTTGTAGGTCTCAGGAAAAATGGTAATAGGATTTATTAGTGGTTGTGGTGGTAGAAATTGATCGGGATAGGGTTTAAGGACGGTGAAAATGGCATAAGGGTTTTTGGCTCGTGCACGCTCGTCGTGGCATCGAGTGGGATCGCACCAGGGGGAATAGGTTCATGGGTCATCGAAGTAACTGTGGTCGAAGTGGCTGGGGTTCTGGTGGCATCAAGCGGCGGAGCGAGGTGATTGTCGATCGACGTATTTCGTTCCAGTTCGATCGAATTGCCTCGATTTCAATCGTTAATGAAACGATGGGTTCTGGGGGGTCGCTGCGCTCGAGTCGGTCATCGGTGAGTTGTGGGTGACGGCCAAGTTGATCGGAGGTGGAGGGGGACCGTGTGCACGTGCACCGTGCATATTGGTGAACTGGGGAGATTGGGTAATGGAATTGTGTGAGGGGAAGAAAGGGTTGACTTCGAGTTCAAGCTCGAGTGCGCGCGTATGTTTACCTGATACTTGCATATTTAACTTAAACTCTGAACTGGAAAAAAAAAAAAAAGAGAAGAGAAGTGAGTACGAGAGGGGAAGAAGAAGGACTGGGGAAAAGCACAGTGGAGCTCGAGTTGTTACTCGAGTAGGAACGGCAATTTGCTCGGGTCAATTTCCTCAAGCCTGAAGCATGATAAAGGTAGATTAAGCAAACCCTTTAAACAAATTTTTAGAAGTCTATTTGACAACTTGAGGTTAAAATTTTATTTCAGGTTTAATTATTGGAAGGAAATGCTTAACAATTTTTTTATCTAAATTAACGTTTTGATTAAGTTGATGAATACTTAATGTAAATTACACTAAAGTTTCAAGCTAATAATGAATTGATTCCAAAGTAAGGAAGATTTTTATCGTTAATTGAGATAAACAATGACAATCATTTTTAATTTATTATTTTAAGGAGTAATCAAGAAATAATTAATCAAGTTATTAATTAATTACTATTATTTTTGGGAGTAATTAAGAATAATTAAAGTAGTGTAATTAGAGGTTAATGAATGATTGAGTGATTTATAAATTTGTAATTAACCACTTAAGTAAATCTATAAATTATTAATAGTTAATCGATTAAGTAATTTAATTGAGAATTTATAAATGATAAATTAAGTTTCATTAATAATTAAAGTTATTAATTTATGGTTAAAGAATAGCTAATCAAGGTTAAATAAATTGATTATGAAGTAATTAATTTATAGAGTGAATGAAGGAATTAAGTAATTAAGACTTAATGATTGATTAAAAATTTGTTGGTTAATTAACAAATTTGAAATGAAGTATGTAATTCATTGATAATGAATTAACGATTGATTATACAGGGCTAAGTAATTAATTCCCAAGGAATTATTTTTAATTGAATTTATCACAATAAGAATTAAAGATGATTACTTATGGATTATGTAGGGTATCTGATTTGTTTTAAAATGAATTGATATTTCTATTTTGAAATTGTGATGTGTGAGATTTGATTTACCCTGTGCTGGATTGTGATTGGTGATTTTATTCTGTAAACGCTTGACCTGTATATGACATTTGAATTTTGATGCGACAGGGATTCGGATTCCAGTTGGTTATCCGAAACCCACATCGAATTGTAATGATGAATCTTCGTGATTGATAAATTTATTTTATCTGTGAAATTGTGAAGGAAGATAAGCGTTATTGGTTATACCGCTTATCGATATTGATATATTTGTGATGATTGTTGTGCACTATTGTGTAAAATCCTTGGACCACACTATACACACACAAATATGGATTTCACGAGGAAATCGGTTAAGTCACAGATTTTTGAATAAGTTTGAATTTGAATTTTTAATTCAAATATTTTTGGAAATAAATTAAGTTTTAATGTGGAAAAGCTTTTGAAAAGCTGTTTTAAGAATAAAAGTTATTTTTGAATAACTAATAAAGATTTGGAATTTAAATAATCGGATTTAGATTGAAATTCAAAAGAAATCTGAAATTGAATTCTATATTCAGTATTTATGATTTAAAAAGAACTTTACAAATTATACGGGTTTAAACCATGTTTAAACGTTGATTTGGAAATTTGAATTAAACCAAAGACTATAACTTGTATAAATGGAATCGGGGTTTTTCCAAAATAAAACTATTGTTTCTAAGTGATAAAAAGCTTTCATATGAGTAATGAACTTCCAATAAATATTAAAGAGATTTCAAGTTTGAATCGAAAATGATTTTCCAAGTTATGAATGAATCTTTGGAAACAATTTTTGAAAGCTATGAGATAAATCTTTGATTTAAAGATTTAACTGAATTAATCCAATTCAAATGGAAATTGTTTTGAAACCCGTAAATGAATCCTTGTGAAACTAAGTAAAATTTGTGAAATAAATCTTTTTGTTTAAAGGATTTGAAATGGAAATTGGTTTAAACCATTTGAAAGAAAGTTTGGAATTATTAAGTTGTGACTTAATTGAAATCCCATATCCATATGTTTTAAATGTTGCGCTCACTATTCGGGTTAGCCGGGAAAGGACCTTTGGGTCGTATAACCCATTCCGAATATGTGATATATCATTATGGATAGCATTTGAAGACCGGTGTTGAAGACCGGGTATTTGCGAGAGCGATAGGATGACCTGTCGATTGACTCTGCACCGAGTTGCTCCGGTATAGAGTTCTCCATATGTGATGGGGAATCCGATCAGGATTGTGGATATCCGGATTGTAAGGACTTCTTTGTAAGTGCCTTCAGTTCTGTTCGATCCCGGAACAGACTTGTATGGATAGTATGTCTGACATTACAAATTGAGATATAAAGCCGATCTCTTTCAAATATATTTCTGTTGGTGGCGGAGAATTTATTCTTTTAGCTTAACACCCTTCTCTGAGACGTACGAGCTCAGAGGTTATATAGTTGAAGGTTATCAGCGATATATTCCCAATTTGGTAATGTGACATGCTGAGTGTTGCTGTGAAATGCTCATTGTGTTGATTATTTGTGATAGGATCATTTGTGTGATCGTCTATCTTGGTGATCATTTCTATGATCATTTGTTGACCCAAAGCATGGCTTTTGTATAAAGTATGTTTTTGTGGACGTGACTTCGTCGAGCCTCACAAACCGGTAATGGTCGAAACAGGAATTGTGCGGCAAGGTTTTCAGGGATAACTTCCCTAGGGTATGACCATTCCTTCTGGAAAAGGGTAGTATCATGGTATGGAGCCCAGATACTTACTCATGTTGAAACACTTATTATTATGGTGTGATGTTGGTTAGAGAGCGCTCTCGTTTAAAGGTCCCAAAGGACCGGGGGTGGCATATCTGAGGGTTTGTAATATTCCTTAGGAAAAGGGATTCCCGGCTTTGTTTAGCAGAGAACGGTGGTTCTCGGGGCGTCCTTCCAGAGGCGTTTCCATGTGGCAATGGGAAGTTCCTTGGCCTGACCATTTGTTGGAAATCCATTCTTCAAATACGTACCTTGTGCGGTATTAGTTGTAGAACCTATCATTCACTTATGGTGGCGCCCCACTGTTTGGATGGTGGCTATAGTAGGCATAGTTCGAAATGTCTATGTCGGCTAAGATTTATATCTTTATTTTCGAAATGAATTTTCTCTACACTATGCACTAGTAATAATATCAAATGTTCTTTTTAATGCGTATCAAGCATCTTTGACTATCATAAGGAGAAATCTCCTCCGATTCTGCGTTTGCATTGTGTGTGTGTGCGGGAGGCCTTATGGTAGTCTCATTTTTAAAAAGCATTGCGAATTGACTTTGAAATTCTTTTGTTGAATGTTTTAAAAGATAAACTGTGTTTTTGTTGCTCACACCAGTCCCATGACTGATCCAGAGTTTATTGTTTATTTCCTAAACTCTGGGTGCTCAAATTTTTTCTACACGGGCAGTCTAGAGTTTGGTTTTCAGATAGTTAGGTTCAGTGGATTATCTGGAGCTAGTTCGGTTTTCTTTAGATAAAGACGAGACTTGCTTGGTGGAATCTTGATGGTGAATCGAGCTAGGAGTTTGGAGCTTTGTCTTTGAAGCTTTTTTGGATCAGAGTTGCAGTATTATATTCTGAGAAGATTTATTTCGTATTGTATCGTGTTCCGCTGTATTCTATGTTGTATATTCTCTGATGTTGATGATGATCATTGTATCAAATTGATGTATCGGATATTGTATTCATGTTATATCAGTGATATCATCTTTTATTTCCGCTGTGTTATTTATCATTTAAATGGTGTTGCAAGCTCCCGCGAAACGAATTTGATGTTGTTTGTTGGACATCGAGTTCGGGTCGTGACAACTGCTCCATCTTCGACTCCGAACATGTTTTTCCACGAAACGTACAAACCGGATCGAAGTGGTTTTCGAGAAATAAATCCCGATCCCGGTCTCTTCGAAACGATCAACGCATTTGTCCAATATTGATAGTCGGTGATTTAACTATCAATTATATTCACAAACATCCATCACACAATAAATAATTCCCACATTATTTATTTGCCTCAAATATCTTTAAAGGATATATTTTCAAATTTCCAAAACTCATTTGAAAACAATCTCCCAAAGTTCTTCCTTTACAAGGTAAATCCTTTACCATTTATTCCCATTGGAAATAACCAAGTTCAAAACATTTAGATTTAAAAACAATTTAAAACACTTTATTCTGCAATATACTTTAAAATATGGAAATTTACTACTAATTATTACTCAAAAATATAATTTCAAATGTGTAAAGTAAAACCATTTATTAGGATATAAATCTTGATTGTAAATAAGGGTTTAGTTTAAACTAAACTTATAAGTAGAGTTTTAAAGGTTAATACTAATTTCAATAACTTAGGTCAAAACTAGCTTTTACATAAAAAACATTTATAAAAATAATTACTAAAGTAATCTCAAATAATCACTATTGCTAATTTATTAGTTAGTTACTTTAAAATAATAATTTTCTAAACACTCTTTTAAAAAAGTTTGAACTTTAAACTTTCTTTTAATAAAATCTGTTTAGAAACTCGAACTTGGTTTTCCAGGGAAATGCATTCCCACTTAAACAACCCAGAAAAATCCATCTTATAAATTCTGTCGATTTATTTCAATTCTGATTTGTGTTTTCATAACATAAATTTACTTTCCACGTTTAAAATAACTTCTTAGGAAGCTTAACCACATTTCCATTCCCGGAAATTTACTTCCAAAGTATAGGTCTAAAAGTCTTTTTAAATAAACTATTATAAATTTATTTAATGAAAATCATACTTAAGGAATTGCTTAAATAAATACCTACATAGATTCGATGGTTTTAAATAGTATTTCTAAAACATTCTAATATGCAATTTACGGCTAATTTAATTTTGAAGGGTTTCTTTTGAAATCATATTTAATTTCCAGGAAACATTATTATCAAACTAACCCCATCGTTATTTTTAACAATTTATAACTTCTTATCGATTTTATCGCCAGAAATCCATACCTTCACATTTATCAACTAATAAATGTTCCACTTTATTTATATTTCCAAATTTACAAATTTTCATTCTTAACCCAACCCAGATTCCAAATTTTATTACCTTAAATTATTTATTTATCAATTTCTTTATTTCTTTAAAAACCCAATTTTTTAAATTTTATTTTTAAAATTCTGTGTATATACTTATCCAGCAGTATCACAGTACAATTTAATTCAGAGTTATCAATCACAATATATAAACAGATTGCATCATCAATTATAAAAATGATTACTATATTGTGAGGAATCCAGTTGGATCCCTCCAACCTGTTTTCCCTGCATCCACAAATATTAGCACAACAATATATATATCAATCCAGGCTGATATAAATAAACATTTCAACCAATCACATAATTATTTAAATACTAACTACTTAAATCAGCTAACATTCCAGATGTGAGTGAGATTAACTCACCTTGGGTTTCGACGAGCGTTCGAAATTTAAATTAAACCGAATGACGTTCGAATTAACTCAAATTTCTTCTTCCCCGGAATGATTCCCGAACTGCACCATTGCGTAGTACGCATCTCTGCGATTCCGACGTTTCCTGTTTCGTCAAATTCCAATAACGTAAGCAGAAGATATTAATTTTTAAATTTTTGAATAAAATTTAAACAACAATTTCTTGTATAAAAAAATATACCAACCAATCTCTACCGTTCATCAAATTAACGCACCAGGCCCGCATACTCTCCACCCTCTCTCGCGTACGCTCCCAGTAAAACAATCGAACCCATAGCCGAGATTAGGGTTGACGACCGCGACCACCACGGCGAACACGGCAACGATCCAACACCACCACTACGAAGCTCATTCCCCACTCCACCTCTCCCAGGCGTGCGCACGAGCTCGATCTCCTTCTGGGCTCGAAAATCGAGCACGAACCGATCACGAACGCTACCCCATAACTCCCTCTCCGATCGATTAAACTCAATCTCTACCGTATGGATGTGTAGATCTCTCCACGATCTACAACGTCCCTTTAGAGAGTTTCAGAAATTAAAGCACGGATCAAGAGAATTTCGAGGAGAAACGAAATGATTTTTCGGCCATGAAATATCATAGAGGCGGCGGCTCCCGTTTTGAGCTAGGGTTTTGCACGATATAAAGTATATTTAATATAGTTTAATATTATTTTATTAATATAATTCTCAATTTAACATCATATGCAAACAAACTCTAAACTACGCGTTCCGACAGGCGTTCCTAGGGTTTATCCACGTTCCGGACACAATGGATCAAGTTTCAAAAACTAATTTGATCGTATGTGCGAGTTACGGAATTAAACGATCAATTTAAAATTAAATCGATTAAAACGATTTCGATGCGTTTCGAGCTGCCACGGTCAAACGACAACTTCGATTGCTACGAAAATTGAAATCCGATAATAACTAACTATTACGGATCCAATAGAACTAGTTTTGTCGAATTCCGAGACTGTGCCCCGGAAGGCTATCAATAACTCGATGATTATTTCGAGCGATTTTCAAAATCGTCGAAATCATCTAAATTTTCACCTTTAAAATTTTGTTAACTTAATTATAATTCATATTGAATTTATAATCACATTAGAAATCATACTGATTCAGTTTAAATCAAAATCTGATTATTTGCATTGTTATATTATTAAATTCCATTATTAAATTAATATAAAATTCCAAATTGAATCTATCAGCTATTAATTCCATCCAACAGTCCAAAATTATAACTCAAACCCAAATAGACTTTAAAAATAAATTTTATGATCTATTTTATCTCTATTTACTTTCATAATTACCCATTTATTCCAATTTATGATATTAAGCTATTTTTATTCAAATTCCAATTTAATTCCCGTATGTGAAATTTTCTAATTTTATTAACTTAAACCAAAGTCTTTTATTTTCAAGATTCAAATTATAATCCATATTCAACATTTAAAATGAATTAAATGTTCAAATTTGGCGACCCAAAATTCCGGGTCGTTACATTCCTCCCCCCTTATAAAAATTTCGTCCCCGAAATTTGCTAAGGTAGAAAATACTCTCAAACTTATTTACTTACCCAAATTGCTTAGTTAAAAGCTTATCTACACTTCCCAAAATCCTTTAGCTCAATCCCAAACCCATGTGCTTCATTTATAATCAAAAGCTTTTGTGGCAACATTATTTCAAAACAACATTACTAGTTACTAAACTTTTTCCAACACCCAAAAAAATTTCTAACTCCCAAAATTTCTAGAAAATTTTGGCAGAGTCTCCCATGTACGAAGGAGCTTTCGCGATATCACGATACAGATAAATATATATACATCGACCCACACGGTCGGAAACCAAAATATATCACAATATATATCATTTCCTAGTTATATTTTCGTAAGCGTACCTTTTTAGTAAATTTTAATAGCAAGCGGCTAATATAACGCATATACGTGCTCCAACTCTCTCGAACGCCTTCCTTACCCATACTTACTCAACAAACTCATCAGTTTTCAAAGATATGAACATTTTAACAACATTTCCAATATAAATGTAAGCCAAACATATCCATTTCATAATCCAATCAATAATTTACATGATTTCACAAGTAAATCATATTTTATAGCATGCACAAAGTTCCTTTTCTAATGCCAAATTCCAAGTTATTTCACACAAAGGATTTTATATACAAGTTTTGCTATGTTCCGTTCATATTCTACCCCATTTCCGTATTGATTTCCCAGTCAATCTCTTTTTTTAATTTGATACATTTGCACGTCTATTATGATTCACTTACATTAATACTCAAATCCATTTATTAAGATTTTAGCCCATTCTACTTCCATCCAAACTAACTTCATTTTATTTCACTTGAATGATTTACATTCAAGGTCACTATATACCATTTATATTAACCAATTCATTTCTATTTCAATATGATTAACATAGGCCTTACTTACATTTCTTTATTTTAACTTACATTCCCAATTTGATTTACAATCAAATTTTACCTTAAACTTGAAACATTTGCATTTCTTTTATGATCCATTTCCCTTCATATGCAAAATCACTTAATAACATTTCAATCCATTCCAATTAATTCAAAACCAATTCAGTTGCTGTTTAAACAACTCAATTCTTAATACATGCAAATACTCATGTCATTCAAGCAAAAATAATCACCAATTAAGCTCATAACCATTAAAATTAATTCTAGTTTAAATTTATATTAATTTTATTCAATTTTGCATGGTTCACAATCCAGGCATTCTCATTCCATTGCAATTATTCAATTTCATTCACCAATTCAAGTTTATATTAATTTATTTCATTCGACATTATTTACAACTCATACATATTTAATCTATCATAATAATTAAGTAAAATTCTCTTCACTTGCATTTCAATGCTTAGTACCCAAACAATATTTATCCAAGACAACATTATAAGCTCAATCACAAATATATTTTTTCCAATTTGCTTAAGTTGTTTCAATCACACAACATTTCCATTTCTTCTTACATCAATTTTATTTTATTTTCATTTGATTCTCATTCAATCAAATTCCAATTTCATTAAACTTGATTAGTATATTCATCAAATCCCAATTCTCATTCACCAATTTATTTTCGAATTAATTTATTAATAACAGGGCCCCTTCACAATATTTCACCCACTTGAATTTATTTTCAATTCAAGCCATCGATATTATACTCTAATACCAGTATTCCTTCACACTTCCAACATTTATTACCAAAATTAAATCCTATACCAAAACTGGATTTTTATTTACTTTCCAAATTTTGACCAATTATCAAAATTATATCCATTAACATACAAATTCCATTTAATTGTAATTTAATTTAGTCTCTAACCTAATCCATATTAGGTTTTAATTCACTTCCTCAATTTACTCTGACTTCATTTATAATATGACCATTTTCCAATTATTTCATTTGGACAATTTAAATTTTCTTCCTTTCCTTTTCACTCCTTTAAATAGAATCTAAATTTCTTTCAATATTATTTATTACAGAACTTAAATTTAATTTCAATTTCACTATCAAAACAAATTTCATTTTCCCCATACATAAGTTCAAGACTATTTGCTAACTTAAGAACATCCACCTTTATACTCTCACTTTGCTTCATTGCACTTTACATTTCATTTATGGTTAAGTTTCGAATTTGCCACACCATTCAACTCTTTCCATTAATGAATTACAATTTCACTTCTATTCAAGAGTTTAGATTGCTTATTTAAGTCTATTTCCATTTTATAATCACAAATTCAAATTATAACACTTAATAACTTAAGAATATGAATTTCTTTATGCAATTATAAGCAATTTACATTTCACATTTATATCTAATTCAATTTAATTCCAATTCATTTAGATTTAATTCAATTTCAAATTCTCAATTTTAATTCTCCATATACAAGTTCAAAACTTATTTACTAACTTAAGTTCATTCACTTCTTTTATATCTCACTTTACCTTATCTCAATTTACATTCAATTTGAGACTAGGTTTGAATTCACCATACCATTCAACTATTTCCCAATTGTGATTATAATTTCATTTCTATTTATATAAGTTCACCAACTTATTTATTTAAAGATCATATTGCTCATTTTAATTCATCTACATCATATAATCACAATTTCAAATTTTATATATATATATGTGTATCACTGAATTCTCAAGGATACAAATCTTCTTTCACCTTAATCCTTTGCAAATTTTAAATCCTCAATTCCATATTATAAATATAACACTTAATAGCTTATGGGTACAATCCATTACACAATGACCCACAATTTCAAAGCCAACTTACATTTTAATTTAATCCAAATCAATTTAATTCTAAGTCCAATTTATTTAACTTATCCAAGTTAAATTCAAATTTTTTATTCACTCCAAAATAGTTTATTCACTTTCATTTACTCAAGTTAAATTTTAGTCCCAAGATTAAAATTTTCATTTCTTCCTTCTTATAAATATCAACTTCACTTAATAAGTTCAATAGTTAATTCATTTTAACTTTACACTAAATAGAATTTTCCCAGAATTAAATTACCCGGTTTTATCTCAAAACCATTTTGAAATATATCAAATATATACCTATTTGGTATATCAATTAAATCATCAGATTTTCCAAATGACTTGTTTATACCAAAACAAATTTCCCATCTTGAAATGTCCAAAACAACTGTTATACCTAACAAGTCTAAACAATACCTTAACCAAGTACTAGGGAAGCAATCCATCACCTTAGAAACTCGAAAATGAATTCTAATGATGTGGCCAGCATCATCAGGATTATTTTCCAGCGACTGAAGTGAGTTTAGTGCTTCTTTACTTTCCCAAATTAATTTCAAAATAGTTTCCATTCAAACATATTACCGAAAATAATATTCCACAACTGCCTTCAAACATTTTAGCAAACATTTCAAAGTTTCCCAGGATTTTAAATTTCCAAACTTTTATTTTCATTACATTTAAAATCCTTTCCAAAACTTCCGGGATTTAAATTCTAGTTTAGTTTAAATTTAGTTATTCTCTTTCGTGTAATTTATACTCACGGAATTTATTTGGTTATAACCATTTCAAATTTTTTATTCTTATTTGATTTTTTAATATTAGCAACCAAACATCCAAATATATTGATAATAATTTCATAAAAATTATTCCTTTTTATATCAAAATATAATTTTGGGTAAAATTATTTCATTTACCCACTTTAAAAAACAGTACTATGTCGGTTTATCTTGTTTAAGAGTTTAGAAACCCCTATCGATACGGTTGTACTTCCCGCACCGACCAGAATTCATAAACACTAAACCGATAAGTCAACACGGTATAAAAACAATCTTATATCCACTAACAAGTACGCTCTCTTATCTATTGTTACACTCAGCTTATTATAGAGTACTATTGACTCTGTTTAATGAGTAATTTCCCCACCAAAGCCTAGGTTGTTGCCAACCTAAGCTCTGATACCAAGTGTGACAGCCCGCAAATCCGTACCCCTTGAGTCAACACTATTCTACATCAATTAACTCATGTGGAACAGAAATACGAACCATTAGGGTTAAGAAGAAGAGATAGAAGAACAAGAAACTAAACAATATCAGAATCTCACAGTCGCGGTGGAATAAAATATAATAGTATATATAGATCTTTACACAAATTGAAATCTATAACTGTTTATACATCATATCATCAGAGTGTCTCATACATCAACAATTACCAATCAGACATACCATACAATCATAGCAGCGGATATAGATATACAAATATGAATAGTACGTCTCGGACTCCAACTCCTCTCCTGCTCCATAGCATCTTGTCCTGAACAAATAATGCTCAGTCTGACCCGAGCATTATAATGAAATAACACCCGAGTCAGTCTGGAATACCAGCTGATAGTAATGCATCCAAATTGATTAATAAAGTTTCAAAAATCCTTTGAAACAAAAGCATCTTGTAACGCCACAAATAAACATGCCGGGTTTTTACCATATGATAGCTAAACACTTTTTATAGAAATCCTCTGATATTATAATAGGGTCTATTTACAAATACTTAAAAAATAGCCAAAATTGTTACATTCATTAAATTCCAGCTACTAGCCACAAGGTGGGTAATACAAACAAAACTCGTATAAGGCTCGTAGGAAGAATGGATTTCCAACAATGACTAGGCACTGGGGTACCACCTGTCACGGTACGGGGCCTAGATCACCGTACCTAGGACCACGCCCGATCCCCTGCAACACAAGGTCGGACCCATCCCTTACTGGACAGTCCCGAATAAGATCACCCCACGGTTGGGATCAGCAACCGCACCACTAAGCCGAATAAAAAGGGACATCTAGACAGGGATGACCTTACTCTCAAGTGGGTGCTACCCACGAAGTCTTGCTGCATATCCCCTGATTATTGGTCATTCCCGGTTGATGAGGCTTGAGGCTAAGCGTTACCTTTAGAACGTTTCACTTAGAATGCCCATCGCCCACCTGACGATGTTCTGAAAGCATTCGACCATACAAGTCCGTCCTGGGTTCGAACGGAACTGAAGGCACTACTCCTACTACATCCATTTTGGAAATATCCTCAAGATTAGTGGCGACTAGCCCTTACACTTCACTGCTCCATCTTCGATTCCGAACACGTTTTTCAACGAAACGTACGAACCAGATCGAAGTGGTTTTCGAGAAATAAATCCCGATCCCAGTCTCTTCGAAACGATCAACGCATTTGTCCAATATTGATAGTCGGTGATTTAACTATCAATTATATTCACAAACATCCATCACACAATAAATAATTCCCACATTATTTATTTGCCTCAAATATCTTTAAAGGATATATATTCAAATTTCCAAAACTCATTTGAAAACAATTTTCCAAAGTTCTTCCTTTACAAGGTAAATCCTTTACCATTTATTCCCATTGGAAATAACCAAGTTCAAAACATTTAGATTTAAAAACAATTTAAAACACTTTATTCTGCAATATACTTTAAAATATGGAAATTTACTACTAATTATTACTCAAAAATATAATTTCAAATATGTAAAGTAAAACCATTTATTAGGATATAAATCTTGATTGTAAATAAGGTTTAGTTTAAACTAAACTTATAAGTAGAGTTTTAAAGGTTAATACTAATTTTAATAGCTTAGGTCAAAACTAGCCTTTACATAAAAACCATTTATAAAAATAATTACTAAAGTAATCTCAAATAATCACTACTGCTAGTTTATTAGTTAGTTACGTTAAAATAATAATTTTCAAAACACTCTTTTAAACAAGTTTGAACTTTAAACTTTCTTTTAATAAAATCTGTTTAAAAACTCGAACTTGGTTTTCCAGGGAAACTCATTCCCACTTAAATAATCCAGAAAAATCCATCTTATAAATTCTGTCGATTTATTTCAATTCAGATTTATGTTTTCATAACATAAATTTACTTTCCACGTTTAAAATAACTTCTTACAAAGCTTAACCACATTTCCATTCCCGGAAATTTACTTCCAAAGTATAGGTCTAAAAGTCTTTTTAAATAAACTATTATAAATTTATTTAATGAAAATCATACTTAAGGAATTGCTTAAATAAATACCTACTTAAATTTCAATGGTTTTAAATAGTATTTCTAAAACATTCTAATATGCAATTTACTACTAATTTAATTTTGAAGGGTTTCTTTTGAAATCATATTTAATTTCCAGGAAATATTATTATCAAACTAACCCCATCGTTATTTTTAAGAATTTATAACTTCTTATCGAATTTATCACCAGAAACCCATACCTTCACATTTATCAACTAATAAATGTTCCACTTTATTTATATTTCCAAATTTACAAATTTTCATTCTTCACCCAACCCAAATTCCAAATTTTATTCCCTTAATTCTTAATTTATCAATTTCTTTATTTCTTTAAAAACCCAATTTATTAAATTTTATTTTTAAAATTCTGTGTATATACTTATCCAGCAATATCACAGTACAATTTAATTCAGAGTTATCAATCAGAATATATAAACAGATTCCATCATCAATTATAAAAATGATTACTATATTGTGAGGAATCCAGTTGGATCCCTCAAACCTGTTTTCCCTGCATCCACAAATATTGGCACAACAATATATATATATATCTATCCAGGCTGATATAAATAAACATTTCAACCAATCACACAATTATTTAAATACTAACTACTTAAATCAGCTAACATTCCATATGTGAGTGAGATTAACTCACCTTGGGTTTCGACGAGCGTTCCAAATTTAAATTAAACCGAACGACGTTCGATTTAACTCAAATTTTTTTACCCGGAATGCTTCCCGAACAGCATCATTTCGTAGTATGCATCTCTGCAATTCTGACGTTTCCTGTTTCGTCAAATTCCGATAACGTATGCAGAAGATATTAATTTTTAAAGTTTTGAATAAAATTTAAACAATAATTTCTTTTATAAAAAAAATATACCAACCAATCTCTACCGTTCATCAAATTAACGCACCACTACCGCATCTTCTCCACCCTCTCTCGCGTATGCTCCCAGTAAAATAATCGAACCCATAGCCGAGATTAGGGTTGACGACCGCGACCACCACGGCGAACACGACAACGATCCAACACCACCACTACGAAGCTCATTCCCTACTCCACCTCTCCCAGGTGCGCGCACGAGCTCGGTCTCCACCTGGGCTCGAAAATCGAGCACGAACCGGTCAGGAACGCCACCCCATAACTCCCTCTTCGATCGATTAAACTCAATCTCTACCGTATGGATGTGTAGATCTCTCCATGATCTACAACTTCCCTTTAGAGAGTTTCAGAAATTAAAGCACGGATTAAGAGAATTTCGAGGAGAAACGAAATGATTTTTCAGCCATGAAATATCATAGAGGCGGCGGCTCACGTTTTGAGCTAGGGTTTTGCACGATATAAAGTATATTTCAAATAGTTTAATATTATTTTATTAATATAATTCTCAATTTAACATCGTATGCAAACAAACTCCAAACTACGCGTTCCGACAGGCATTTCTAGTGTTTATCCATGTTCCGGACACAATGGAACAAGCTCCGGAAACTAATTTGATCGTATGTGCGAGTTACGGAATTAAACGATCAATTTGAAATTAAACCGATTAAACGATTTCGATGCGTTTCGAGCTGCCATGGTCAAACGACAACTCCGATTGCTACGAAAATTGTAATTCAATAATAACTAACTATTACGGATCCAATAGAATTGCTTTCGTCGAATTCCGAGGCTGTGCCTCGGAAGGCTATTTTAACTCGATGATTATTTCGAGCGATTATCAAAATCGTCGAAATCAACTAAATTTTCACCTTTAAAATTTTATTAACTTAATTATAATTCATATTGAATTTATAATCACATTAGAAATCATACTGATTCAGTTTAAATCAAAATCTGATTATTTGCATTGTTATATTATTAAATTTCATTATTAAATTAATATAAAACTCCAAATTCAATCTATCGGCTATTAATTCCATCCAACAGTCCAAAATTATACCTTAAACCCAAATAGACTTTAAAAATAAATTTTATCATCTATTTTATCTCTATTTACTCTTAGAATTCCACCCAACAGTCCAAAATTATACCTCAAACCCAAATAGACTTTAAAAATAAATTTTATCATCTATTTTATCTCTATTTACTCTTAGAATTACCCATTTATTCCAATTTATGATATTAAGCTATTTTTATTCAAATTCCAATTTAATTCCCGTATATGAAATTTTCTAATTTTATTAACTTAACTAAAGTCTTTTATTTTCAAGATTCAAATTATAATCCATATTCAACATTTAAAATGAATTAAATGTTCAAATTTGGCGACCCAAAATTCCGGGTCGTTACATTTTTCCTTCAAATAAATGAAGATTCAATGATTTATAATTATTAAGTTAATTAAAATGAATAATTAACTTATTGGATAAATTAATAATTAGGAGTTTAAGATTAGTTAATTTAGGTTTTAGCTAATTAATTTGGGATAAATAAATTGGTATTTAAGGATCATTAATTAAATAAGGTTGAATCTTAACAAATGATTTGTAATTAATAAATCAGAATAATTAATTCATAAGTAATTAATTTAATTGGAAATAAATTGAATTAATCAGGACTAAACGATTAATTAATCCTTCTTACAAATGTTTATTGAATAATTGACCTTACTTATGAATGATTGTATCGTATGAAATGTCTTGAATTGATTGTCCTATCGAATCTGGGACATTTTGTTCTGTGGATTGTGCTATGTATAATTTATTCATTTATTAATGATACATCTGTATATTATCTGTGAATCTGTGAATGAGCGATAAGCATTATAGTTATATCGCTTATCCACTATATTTCTGTGTTTTGATTTATGATGATTGAATGATGTTGCACTATTGTGTTAAACCCCTGGACCATACTTATACACATACAAATATGGATTTCACGAGGAAATCGGTTAAGTCACAGATTTTTGAAATGATTTTTAATAGAAAATTTGAATTTAAATGTTTTGGAAATGGATTGGGTTTAAAGTGAAAAGCTTTTGAAATGGAATTTCAAAGATGAAATTTATTTTGATTAACATGATAAAGTTTGAAGTTTAAATAATTTAATTTAAAACTTAAATACAAGATTTGAAATTGAATTCTATGTTTGGAAACTAGGGACTAAAGATGTTATACCAGCTATATATGGGAGAAACTATTTTTAAAGGTATTGATTTGGGAATGTGAATTTAAATTCAAAGGCTTTAACTCGAGCAAATATAATTGGATTTTTCTGAAACGAAAACTATTTGTTTTCAAATAATAAAATCTTTCACATAAGAAATGAACGTCCAATTTGTATTAAAAAGAATTTCAAGTTTGAAAATGAAAATGACTTCCAAGTTTTGGAAAACGGTTTGAAACTATAAGTTAAATTTTTGATTTAAAGATTTAACGAGTTAATTCCATTAAAATGAAAATTGTTATGGAATCCGTAAATAGATTTTTGTGAAACTGGGTGAACTTTGTGAAATAATTCTTTTTGCTTAAAGATTTAAAATGGTAAATTGTTTAATCCATTTGAAAAAGGTTTGGGTAATAAGTTGTGACTTAATTGAAATTCCATATTCATATGTTTTTAAATATTGCGCTCACTATTCGGTTTAACCGGGAGAGGACCTTTGTGTCATGTAGCCCATTCCGAATATGTGATACGACATTATGGATAGCATGTGAAGACCGGTGGTGAAGACCGGATATTTTCAAAAGCGAAAGGATAACTCATCGAATGTCTCTGCATCGAATGGTCCTCGGTATAGAGACTCCATATGTGATGGGAAGTCCGGACGTGATTAGGGATTATCCGGATTTGCAAGGACTTCTTCGGAAGTGCCTTCGGTTCTGTTCGAACCCAGAATAGACTTGAATGGATTGTATGTCTGACATTACAAATTGAGATATAAAGCAGATTTCTTTCAAATACATATCTGTTGGTGGCAAAGAATTTATTCTCTTAGCTTAACACCCTTCTCTGAGACGTACGAGCTCAGAGGTTATGTAGTTGATGGTTATCAGTGATATACTCCCAATTTTGGTAATGTGACATGTTGAGTGCTGCTGTGTGTTGATGATCTTTTGTTGATCATTTGTGATCAGAGCATAGCTTTTGTATAAAGCATAGCTTTGTGGACGAGACTGCATCAGGACCTCACTCCCCGGAAATGGTCGAAGTAGGAAGATGCGGCAAGGTTATGAGGGTCGCGCCCTTTAGGGTGTGTCATTCCCTTCTGGTAAAGGGTGGTATCAGGTATGGAGCCCTGATATTTAACCTATGTGGTTGTTTCAATCTCATTTACTGTGTGGTTGTTGCTTAGAGGCGCCTCAGATAATGGTCACAAAGGACCGGGGAATGGCATAGTCGAGAAGTAGTTACCTAGTTACAGAGGTAACCCAGCCTTGTATTGGCAGAGTGCTGGTTAAGTTCCCGGGACGTCCCTCTTGAGGCGATCCCATGTGGCAGTAGGAAGTTCCTTAGCCTGACCATTTGTTGTAAATCCAATTCCCAATACGAAACCCAGTACGGTTTTAGTTGTAGAACCTGCTATTTACTTATGGTGGTCACCATTGTTTAGATGGTAGCTATAGTAGGCATAGTTCGAAATGTCTATGTTGGCTAAGATTAATATTCTACTTTCGAAATGTTTTCTTCACTTTGCACTTATAGCAATAATATCAAAGAAATTCGCGTATCAAGCAAATTTGACCATCATAAGAAGAAATCTCCTCCAATTCTGCGATTGCATTGTGTGTGTGGCGGAAGGTCTTATGGTAGTTACATTTTTCAAAAAGCATTACGAATTGACTTTAACATTCTCCTATTGTTTGTTTTTAAAGATAAACTGTTTTTTTTTTGCTAACACCAGTCCCATGACTGATCCGGAGTTTATTGTTTCTTTCCTAAACTCTGGGTGCTCAAAATTTTCTACACGAGCAGTCTAGAGTTGGGTTTTTCAGATAGCCAGGTTTAGTAGGTTATCTGGAGCTAGTTCAGTCTTTGGATACGGATGAGACTTGCTTATCGTTGTGCATCGTTATTGGGAGTTCGAGCTATTTCCGGATTGGTGCTTTAGAGTAGGAGATTATCCGCTGCTGATGTTATCGTTTCTTTTCCGCTGCTATTTCTTGTATCATATCTCTAATGTATATTGATATTCATTGTATCATTTGTTGTATCAGATATTGTATCAATGTTGTGTATATTGATATTTATTTTTCTTCCGCTATGTTGTTTACTTAATTGTGTTATAAGCTCTGGCGAAGCGGATTTGAACGGTCGAATCTACGGCATTCGAATACGATTTGAAGTATGGATGTCGATTTTCGAACGCGAAAAATTCGTTTCGTTACAATCTTTGCAAGATATAATTTTAATACTTCAACCATTTGAAAGCAAATTTCAAATCACTTTTCACACTCCAATCTTTTGAAAACAAATTTCAATCACTTTTCTCACATGGCATAAATTTCCAAATATTTATCTAATTCCACTGAAATTTTTGCCGAGTTCAAATACTTTTAGAATACTTATTTTAAATATTAGCTATGGAAACTTTATACCAATAACTCATATAAAAATTCAATTCCAAACTAATTTTTTTTAAACAGAATTTGAAGATAGGGTATAACTACTTAAATATCCACTTTCTAAATCAAATATCTTTTTCAATCTTTAAAACAATCCTTTCTATAATTAATTAAATAAATAAATCTTTTTTTTTAAGATTTACAAAATAACTTAAGAAACTAATTTCTCCAAGATATTCTTTTAAAACCAACTCTAGAACTTTTAATTTATATTTCAAAAGTTACTTTGAAAACATACTCGGCTTTCTAGGGAAAATACACCTTTCATTAAAAAATGGTTCATTTAATTCAATTAATAAATCCTTCTTGATTTAATTTAAATTTTGCGTTCCAAATCCGTAAATTCCTTTCCACACTTTTAAAAATAACCCAATGTTTATTTTTAAAACAAAATTCCCTTTCTTTTATAAAATTCCCATTGTGAATTTAAATTTTCAAATATCTACTGATATACGGTTTTCAAATCGATCCCCAAATATTCACTTTCAACACCAAATCAATTTTCAAATTGATTTCCATATTTATTTCCTTTACCAAATCAAATTCCAAATTGATTTTCCAAAGATTTATTTTTAATACCAAATCAATTTTAATATTGATTTCCCAAAGATTTATTTTTAAATACCAAATCAAATCCCAAATTGAATTTCCAAACATTTATTTCAACACCAAATCGATTTTCAAATCGGTTTCCCAACGATTTATTTTTAAATACCGAATCAAATTCCAAATGTTTTCCAAATTTATTTTCTTTTAAAATAATCCCTTTACTTCTTCCAAACTATTTAAAATCTGTATTATAAATGAATTCTTCAACCTTTGAATAATATTACCCAAAATCCATTTATTTAGCCTTTTTCCCATATTTTGGAATTTTATTCAGTAGGATTCAAAGATAAAACATTATCCTTTTAAAATTCCTTCATTTAAATTTATCCAATTCTCAAAAATAAATTTTACTATAAATTTTTCACTTAATTTTTAAAAATCCAATTTTATTTATTTCTGGTATCCTACGATACCAAAAATATATTCGGCTAAACTATAGCTTTCAACGATTCCAATCACCAATATGATCACACACAGATTTTAAATAAATCAACACACAACAATATGAAACAAATTCAAATGTTTGAGGAATCCAGTTGGATCCCTCCAACCTATTTCCCTGCATCCATAGACGTTAGCATAACAATTAAATACCAATTCCACTTCAGGGTGGAATATCGTGGCATATGAGATTTATAAAATATCATCCGCTATTATGCGGCGCATAAGGTCTCATCTGCTATATAATGCAGGAAATCACTCCAAATACATATATAATACCAATTCCACTTCGTGGTGGAATATCGCGGTATATGGGTTTAAATATAATATCACCCGCTATTATGGGGCGATAGGGTCTATTTCAATTCAATTTATAACAATCATCACCCAATCACACAATCAACCAATTTTAAATCTATTCATTTAAAATTAACCAAGTAATAAATTTTGAGTGAGAAGTTCTCACCTTTGTTATGCATGCAACCCATTTTTATTCTGGCTTGTTTTCTTCATAGTTTTTAGACCTTGTATAAGCATTTACACAATTTATTAATATTCGAAATAAATTGAACAGTTAATTTTCATTTAATAAATTTTACCAACGATTTAATTTTAAAAAAATGACTAAATTTTAAAAGCTAACTTTCCTTTAAAATCTTTTGGTAAATAAAATAAATAAACAAGTTAATTCGGCAATTTATTCACCAAATACATTAATTTAAAACAAACTAGCAATTTAAAATATGTAAGTGTATACGTATTTTATTTTGAAATTTTACATAGATATATATATACATACATACATACATATATACTTATTAAATTAAATTCAACAATAAAGAAGCTTATAACTTTACTGTAAATATATATACTTAATTAATTTTTTTTCTCTGTTTATTTCCTAGCCTACAAATATATACAGAATTATTTATATCTGCTGTAATAATTTTCTTTTCTTATAACAGGATGTGTAAACGTACCAACTAATATACTATTTAACATTAACAGTGGGCTAATCACGATTTCTAAACCTATACGTATAAATTTTATAAAGTAAAAATTTGTAATACCTCATTCCTTCAGTCGAAACAAGCTACTACCACTCACGAGAAATCTCGATTATAGATTAGCAGCTATAGGATCCCAGCAAAAACTTTACCCCCACGTTGATGCCAACCACTGCCGATTCCAATCGTCGAGCAACCATAGCCATCGCGTCGCCACCACCTCAGTCGCGAGCCTCCGACATGGCCTCCATCACTCTGTAGCATCGCGATTTCGATCCCGCGACTTGCCGACCTCACGCAGTGCTTCACGACCCATGATGCCACGAACCACCTCCCCATGTCGACAACCTCCAGGCACCATTTCGAATTCGATTTCGCCCCTTACCTCGCAGCGCGCCGCCAAGCTCCCATCGCGCGTGCTAACTTTTTTTTATTTGAATCGAACTTCCTGATTTCGATTTGATTCTGAACGAAAAAGAACTTCGTTCGATTTGGGAGAGGAGAGGTTTCAAAAAAAACTCGCGGCCATGGAAGTGAACGAAAAATGATTTTGTTCGTTTTTATTTTCTTTTTCCCCTTTGAATACGCGTGCATAATTTTCCTCTTCTCTTTTTCCTCTTCGAATGCATGTAACAAAAAATGACGCGTGCTTGAAAAAGGAAACCATGTGTTGACTTTGTCGATTGAATATAAACAGAGTTACATATATACATATTCAATTCAAATTCAAATTTAAATTGTTTCGAATTACGCAACTCAAAATTTCGATTTCCAATCGAGACGTGCCGCCAGGAGTTTATAATGTTAAACCCCTATTCTGGACATAATTGAAAAGATTCCAAGTCTAAATTTGATCGTATGGAGAAGATAGCTTTTTGAACCGGTTATTTAATTAAATTTCGATATAAATTTCAACACGTTTGCTTATTGTATGATCACACGATAACTCCGATTGCTACGAAAATAGAACTCCGATAATAAAATAATATTATGGATCCAATGGAACTAGTTTCGTCGAATTCCAAGACTGTGCCTCGGAAGAATATTTTTAAATATCAATTTTAAACGATAAAATTTCAAACTGAACAAAACAGTTTTAAATTCAACTCTGAAGCTTTCATTGTCTTCAGTATTATCAATATGAATTTTCTAAGCCTTTGAAAATATTTTTAACCAGCTTTAAATTCTAGGTTTAATATTTTATCCAATTTCAGTAAATTAAATTAAATAATTTAATTGCCAAATTCATAGTTATATTTGAAATTCAAGCTAAACTAACATTCAAATATTTAAAATCAATTAAATATACTGATTCCTAATGTCAAAATTTCAGGGTCGTCATACTTGATAGGTTCACACAGTACCGTGTACACAGACCATTCTATGCTTCGATATCTCTTCGCTAAAAAGGATGCTAAATCCCGTTTGATTCATTGGATCTTTTACTTCAAGAATTTGACCTTACAATTAAAGACAAAAAAGGATCTGATAATGTCATAGCCGATCATTTGTCTCGTCTTCCGAACGCACCATCTTCTTTACCAATCAATGAAAACTTCCTCATTGAACAACTTCTTTCAATCTATATCGATCCATGGTACGCTGATATAGTGAACTACTTAGTCACTAAAGAAACTCCCACATTTTGGTCCAAAGAAGACAAATGCAAATTCATGTCCCAAGTGAAGTATTTCTATTTGGACGATCCATACTTGTTCAAATATTGTCCCGACCAAATCATACGACGTTGCATTTCGGATAATGAAATAAGGAGTCTTGTTTTCCAAGATCAAGCGTGCGGCGGACATTTCGATCCTCGAAAAACTACGGAAAAGGTGCTTCGGTGTGGTTTCTATTGGCCATCTCTTTTCAAAGATTCATTTGAATTTTGTAAAACTTGCGATCGATGTCAAATGCTTAGGCGAATTTCTCAACGAGATATGATGCCTCTAAACCCCATTCTTACGATCGAAATCGTTGATGTTTGGGGTATCGACTTTATGGGACCTTTTCCCAATTCTTTTGGAAACTTGTATATCCTTCTCGCTGTCGATTATGTCTCAAAATGGGTAGAAGCCGTTCCTTGCAAGAAAAACGACCATTGAATTTTGGTGAACTTTCTCAAAGAAAACATCCTTTTGAGGTTCGGCACACCTTGCACAATAATTAATGATAACGGAACCCATTTTTGTAACCGTTCTTTTGAAACGTTAATGAAGAAATACTCGATAATCCACAAGTTATCCACTCCGTATCATTCTCAGACTTGTGAGCAAGTTGAAGTTTTGAATCGTCAAATAAAACAAATCTTAGAGAAAACTGTCAACAAAAATTAAAAAGATTGGTCTCAAAAATTGATCGATGCGCTTTAGGCTTACCTACTGCTTTTAAAACTAACCTTGGGATGTCCCCATTTTGTTTAGTTTACGATAAAGCTTGCCATTTACCCGTTGAAATTGAACACAAAGCATTGTGGGCAATAAAGAACTTGGATCTTGAAAAAGCTAGCGAAAACCGAAAACTACAACTCAAAGAACTAGAAGAACTTAGGAACGATGCGTATGATAATGAGAAAATTTACAAAGAAAGAACCAAAGTTTTTCATGACAAGTTAATCCTAAGGAAAACGTTTTTGCCTAACCATAAGTTCTTTTATATGACCTGAGACTTCATTTATTCCTTGGGAAACTTAAATCAAGGTGGACCAGACCATTTGTGGTACGAACTATTTTTCCACATGATGCTGTAGAAATAGAAAACCCCAGAGATGGATCGGTTTTCAAAGTCAACGATCATCATTTAAAAACTTTCTTGGAATTTCCAAGTAACCAAGAGGAGGAGCTCATGATCCTTCATGAGCTAAGCCATGTCTAGTGAGAATGTTAACCTTCTTTTGTAAATATGTATATAGTTTTCCCCGTTACACTCATATATCATGCATTGACTGTAGGGACACAGTCAAAATTAAGTGTAGGAGGTGGAGGGAGGGTTTTCATTTTAATTTTTTTTTTAATTTTTCACGGTCATAGCATTTTCGAATTTTCATTTAACTCAAAAAAAAAAGAATTTGCAAAATTTCTAAATTTCTAAATCCTTTTCTTTTTCTAACATTCTGATTTATTTTTGAAGAAACACTATGGGATAAGTATAAGTTTTGGTTAATAAATTGAAATGTTTGAAAATTTATTTGTCTTAACAAATATAAAAATGAAGTTTTATTAGAAATAACAATTAACTAGTATGTATGAAGGTTCATATGGGTTAATTATGAAATATATCCTAATTGATAATCTTTGTTTTAAAATGTGGTTGATTTAACGTAAAGGATATAACATCTTTATTGTCTTCTAAGTTAAGTGGTGCTAAGATGATTTTTCAAAACTCTCTCTTTCTAAAAAAATTAAAAAAGAAAAAGAAAACAACCAAACATTTGTATACATGTAAATATTTTCTATTAACAACTACAGTCGAAAGGTGTACACACTTGTGTGTACACTCGCCATGCTCTGTACCTTTCTCACGTATGCCCGAAAAGTAGTACATGATCGGTATATCTGACCCCAGTTTATCTAAGCTAGGTGTATGTATATATAAGTTATTTTATTAATAATGCCTATAGTCGATAGGTGTTCACATTCGTGTGTTTACTCGCCAAGCTCTGCATTCCCCTCACATAAGCCCGAAAGGCAGTGCATGGGTAATATATCTGGCCTCAGTTTACCTGAGTTAGGCATATGTAAATATTGTTAATATCAAAAAAATTCAAATAAGAGAGAATAAGCAATTAAAATATAAGCATCATTTTAACTTGTTCGATTTAATTTGTTATTGAAAAGAAATGAAAATATCACTTTAATAAACTTTGATAATCAAATAAGGATTCATTTCCTAATTACATTGTGTTATCAACCGAAACAACTAGCCAAACTATGGTCTATTTGTTATGACAACTTGATTTTTATTGGAAATTTTGACGAGTAAATGACTTAAATTTTGAAGACAATGACCAAAACTTGTATTTAACTTATTTGTGTCTATTTAAAAGTAAATCTTTCATTTGTAAATACTTTCAAAAACTTGCATTCATCCCATTGTAAGTAAATCCTGCACTTTGTAAATATTTTCACTTTGCATTTGGATTTTGTGGGTAGCATCCACTGAAACCCTCGTGAGACCACACTCATCCTACTGGGGACACCTAGAGGTTTAACAGCTTGTTGCATACGCTTAATGCAATCGTGCTCCCTACGAAAACAGAGTTATCTTAGTTTTCCTTTATTCGAGGACGACTAAAAAGATAAGTGTGGGGGTATCTGATATGCACGTAAATATGCATATATTTACATCAATATTTTATCTCTTTTTATTTAAATAAACATCATATATGGGCATTTGTACATGTTAAAACCAAAATTCAACTATTTTCAAATCATCATATTTTCATCTTCATTTAGGGGCAAAATGATCATTTTTGTGCATGAGTAAATTTGAAAATTTTTACTTGGACATTTTTGATAATTTTTATAGGAATTTGGATGCATATGGAAGAGGCTTATATGAAGATACATGCATGCACAAATGAATACAAAGGAAAGAAGAGGGAAATAATTCAAGTCGAAGATCATGGAGGACCCCACCCACTTGCCGTGAGTTTCAATTAGGAGCTAAGCACATGTTAAAAGGTCATTAAAGCTTCATGTACATTTAAATGGAGGATTAGTGGATGTTAATGATTACTTGGTGGCCACACTACCTCAAAGGTATTTTGGGCATTCCTAAAAAAATGGAATTAGGGTTTTATGTATGTATAAATAACCCTCTTATGTACATAAACATATATTCTACCTTTCATATCTATTACTTAAATAGGAAAGGAGAATCTACGGCACGGTTTGACTTACACGTGTCCCTTTACTTCGAAGTTCGTTCTTTTTTCTGTTCGTTCGTCTATTTGCGAGGCAACAGTTATCTTCCCCAATTCTAACATCGTTTTCCAACCAAACATCAATCATTCCTCTTCTACTAGTCACAATTTCATTATGAACTCTTAAAATTAAAACTCACGGTCTCATATCATTAACCCTTACCGCTGTATAATCCATAGCCACCTTTTAACTCACAAAATGACAATTAATCTTTTCATTCCTATTTTGCAGATTTTCCATTCAATGCTTCTCGGCTTACAACAAATCCTTTCGATTTTGGAGATGACGCATGTTTTTGATTTGGAGTTGTTGCTATCTTTCGGAACATATGGATTTTACCCATTTCTCTCTCGTAATAGCTCTTCCAATAATGAATGCCTTTCCGACCAGCGCCTAGATACGTTAATCCAAAATAAGGGCAGATATCAAAAGAGGTACGGGATGTCTACGAGACAAACAATAATCCCTAACAGGTACGATTTCTACATCCTCAACCAGTACAACCTATACTTAGTCATATTTTCCGATAACTTTTCCTCTGATTTATCTATGTTTTGAAAATGAGTTATGTATAATTGTTTATATGTTCAGAAGTTAATGAACAAAGTTAGATCTTTGTTTAGATTTACTTGAGAACATTGATACATCGACTACTATAATCTCTGTTTTGTTTTAGTAAGTTTTAGATGAGTCTAATGATAGAAAAATTAATGTTCTTTGAAATTCTATGACTTCCTAATTAAGAGTAATAAAAATATGGTTGTCGTACTTCGTTGACAGTGTTTAATATTTTTGAGTTCTTATTCCAAACTTTTGATATGATTTTGTGCTAACTACATGTGCAAGTTTTAATTTGAGCGACTTGATGTCTCCAGTTTACCATTTGTACAAAAATACAACTTTCTTTCAGTTAAGTTCTACATTAGTGTACACTTATCGCATCAGATTGGAGAATTAAAATAGAAAAGTTAGACGTGTTTCATTTTTCCCATTTTATATCACTGTATCAATTGTGTATTGTTCAAACATGAATTTTAGTGTGGTAAAAATTATGTAATATCAATTTTGTATTATCCTCAAATACAATTGTCGAATGGGATTACTTAACCAATAAGCTATTGATATTGTTTAGGGAAAATTATCCACTGAAAGTGAAATAATACTTTATGATTGATCATCTGCATATTGGTTCAGTTATACATGTGAGGCCATAGTTAGCCTATATCCTAATAAACATCTTCAAATCACCACATACATATATCAAACTGCATGAAACATCAATTAAATTCATATCAATATGTGCATAACTTATTTTTGTACCACTGCCTCTATGATTATTTAGTAAGTGAAAATTTTATTTAAAAAATGAATGATTTTCCACCTTTGCTGATGCTAAGAAAGTGATGATTGGGCCTACGACCAAGTCAGAATTGGATTTCTGTTTCGCGTGAGAAATTTGCCTTTTTATAGTAAAACTACCACCTCGATTACTACTGATAAGTTCCATTTTGAATTTGAAGTAGCTTTAGGCAATATATAGTAAACTCATTCTATCTGTTCTGCTTTGGAATCTGTTTATAGTGATAATTGAGCAAATTATTTTATTTGAATATGCATATTATATGTATTTTTCAGTCTCAACAAAATTGGAACAATGCCAATCCATTATTTAAATAGGAAAAGAGAAATCAAACATCTAATATGTTGCTATATGGAAAAATATTACACCGTGCTGATGTTGATATGGCAACAAATGGGTTTATTTTCTCACTGCATTATAACCTCTGATCAAAATTTCTACAACCGCTACAGCCTCATCTTCCCTATATCATTTGCCTGAGTTTTAAATGCTCAATTCCATTTTATTCCTTGCATTTCTAAGCTGGTGCTGTGGATTTTCTTATTAGCACTATTTTTGAAATCAAAGAGAAAGTTGTTTCCATATTTCTATGAAATCTAGAGTTCTCATTCTGGATCGATTCCATATTCTTGGTCCTGGGTATATCAATTGCCAATTTTATTCATGTCATTTTGCAGTCATATCCTTATGCTCTTATGGAATACCCCTTCTCCTACAAGCGATGTCCCAAATTTCTTATTTTTATTCGAATTTGTGCAAATTTATTAGCAGTTTTCATCTTTGTATTCGTTTCACTTGTTTCTAATTTGTTATATAGTAATTTAGGAAATTGTATCATGATAATATTGACTGTATTTTAAACCACAATCCGATAACATAAATCTACTAATCAGATTATTTGTTGTTGGAAGTCAATGGTTATGCTGATAGGACATCCTATAAATTTACTCCTCCACAAATAGGTGTTAAGTCTGAACAATTTATATCTCATTTATTACATAATTCTGTAATCCACAGTAGTAGTTTATGTGCAGATTAGTTGCATTTCCAATCTATCTATTACTTAAATAGGAAAGGAGAATCCACTTCATTATTACTGTGACACCCGTGTCCCAGATTTGGACATACCCCATTCAGTTATCTAGCATGATCCATTTCCGTTTTTGGTCAAAAGAAAACCGTCTCTTTACACCAAATTAGTACCAACTATCGTTCAATCTCTTTCTCTATATCGCAAATTTTGTCACCCTCCTCGCGATTCTAATATCTAAATTTAGGATCCTATGGTCCCCAATCGACATCTACTCCTCACAAAAGCCCAACTAGCAACCGGGTATGCTTCTCCTCCGCTCACTAAGATCACCAAGCGTCGGTGGGTAAGAGTTATTTTGATTGTATAATTATGTAATTTTCTATTAGTTTGCAACCACAGTTTGCAATTTTCTTTCTTTTTAACAAACTACCGAACCGATGCAAGATTTTATGCATTTAGGTAAACTTTTAATGGAATTCATCTGCATTGGCTATTCAAGTTGAAATATTTTTATCAGTAATCAATTTGTAAGTTGCATAGCCGATAATGCATTATGGATAACACGATTCATGCTATATTTTCCCATATTAAAGTTTAAACATGTTATGTAATTGCCTCCCAGATGTAACTGTGAATTATTTGAAGTGGATTGGTAGTAATGTTGTATGGAAACTGGAGATGATATCCATAACATGGTTAGAAATATGGAAGATAGTTTGACGGAAGGGTTGGGATCACGAAAATGTAACATGTCCATGATTTTAATGAATTATGTTTATATTATTCATTGATCAAATTCCAGCAAGATGATAGTAGTGCACTTATAAATTGAATAGCCTTAGAGTAGTCCATCATTTCTCAACGGTATAGTACTTGGTTTCTGTTCGCTTATTTGTTAAGTTATTATATGTACTATGTTGAGTAATAAATATGTAAAAATGGTTGTGGTGACGATTGAGTTGCTATTCATGTTATCTCTTGAACCAATATCCACCTAAGATGTAACAGTATTCTACTCCAAATCTTCTTTGTTCTCGAACATTGTGTTTGGAATTTTGATTCAATGCTTGCTTCAGGTGATTATAGATTAATGGTTATTTATCCTTGATTTTGATTCACTACTTTAATATCCTTCTCAATTATCATTCTTACAAGATTTCAGATCCATCCACCTTATTGCAATCCGATGCTCTAAAATTAGGGTCGTATGCGGTATGATCACCAATCGACATCTGCTCCTCACTGAGGCTCTACTTTCTCTTGCAATCGGGTCTGCTGCTTCTCCACCGCTCACCAAGATTGCCAAATATGAGTTGCTAATATTTATTTAGATTGTTGACTTCTGTTATTTTCTAATAGTTTGCAACTACGGTTTGTACTTTGTACTCTTCGTTCCTTTTTATCAACTGTTGACTAATGGCTATTTTCGGACCTTAGATAAATTTGTTTATAATTTATTCGTAATGACAATTCAAAACTTATATTTTTGCATCAACTTAAGTTGTGTGTTGCATAGCCGATATGCATGGGAGTTGTTTGAGTTAATGCACCATATATTTTCCTTTTTTGTTATATCAATATTAACATGACTACATTTTGTGACTATGTTTGTTTATAATTAACAAGAAATAATTACATTTCTTCCTTTTGAAAGGTGCTATTCAACTGATTTATTATTTAAGAAAATTTAGGTTGTATGTGGTTTACAGATTTGTTGTTTACATATTCTAATTTTATATTTTTGTTGTAATAATTAATAGTAGAGTAACAACAAATATATGCACCTCATTTGTTAGGAAGATTGTAGTTTATTTTGTTACGTACATTTTTCACTAATGCTTAAGGACATTTGATTTTCATCAATTAGTACTTGCTTTTCGTAATAATGATGAAATCAAAAAATTATTATGGTGAATTTTCTTATAAATCAAACTTTTAAAGGTTTGCATTGTTAATTATAGTAGAAAGTACCTTACATTATGTTGTAATAATCCTACTATTTTTGACAAACACCATTGTCCCAATAGTTAAGTGATTTGACTTTTGTGCGAGAGATCACAAGTTCAAAATTTCTGTAGCATGATTCAAACATATATTGACATACGAGTTGTGATTTGTTGTTCCACTGACATGTTGTTTCTAAGTACCATTTCAAAAAAAATTGCTACTATTTTTGAATTTCTTTTTGTGAAACTATGTTGCTCACCCTTAGCTGAACATCACGGTTAAAATGTTTTATGTCACTTTGTTTTAGGTAGCATATCTCAAGGGGAAACATTTTTATGTCTATTGGTTTGATATAGTTGATGGAGCAGCTTCGGTGGCAGATCGTCCATTCAAAATGAGCATAACATTTCTTTTTGGAAATGAGGGTACATGGCTATCACAAAATACACTAGAGACATATGATTACTTTGTGTATATTCTGCAATATGGTTTTGGTATGGCTTCATTGAATGTGACAACAACTGCATCAATTGTTCTACATCAATTTGGAGTATGTGCCGAATTTCCAGAAAGAAGTCGCGAGGGAACAAATTTGATGTAACAAAGATACCCATAAAGCAAGGTATTATTCTATTTTTTGACTTCAAGCTTTAATAGAGGTATGTAGTATTATTTCATCTTTGAAATTCAAATTTTGTGGTTAAATATAATTCATTGAGTCAAACAATATTACTTAATTTTTTTTCCAACATACACCTGTATTTTTCAATATATAGTATTTATATTTGTCTTAATGATTATTTTACTTCAAATTAATTGTATTATGCACAGTCAAACACATAAACTAAATCTTTATGCAGTTTTATCCTGTAATTTTTTTCATTTGAGGCACTTTTTGCACATTAAATAGATATATGAATCCTTCTTCTTATGAATGATAATATAATAAGTATACCAGTAGAGACTTCTTCTTCCAAATTTTAAATCGTTGTATTAATGATTTGTCTTTAAAAAAATCACATTTATAACAAAATTTTAAATGTCTAAACCCTCTTTGCTAATTTTAGTTTGGGATCAATTTTTTATTTTAAGGGCATAGAAATAAAAATTAAATGACTGTATTTTACAATACCATTTTTATTCATATTGAAAGTGGATATATATTGGTAGGAATTCAATTTTTTGTTATTGTTATTACTAATCCTTCCGACTGTACTTGCTTGCTGTTACTATAATGGCAAAGGTGTGTGGAAAAAAAGTAGTTTTTTTTTCTGTCAGTTAGGTCCCAAAACTCTTTTCGCTGCCTCTGCTACATACAATTAATAAAATATTCATTAACCTAATATTTGGATATTATATAAATGTTATTTGAGTTAACGTTGTTAGAGTTATGCATAAGCCTATAACATTATGCGAACTACTGTCATGTTTATGTCTAACCAACATATACATAACCACGAGATGATCAGTTGCTTATCTGACAATTTACTTGCTTAACTTTGCCCACTTGATATTCAAATCTATTTTTATCTTCAAACCCATCGCTTCGATTGATTATAATGTGAACCATTTCCATCTGATATTTTTTCCCACCATCTTTTACTGGTTTTTACTTCTCTCATTTATCTATGTAAAAGGTATATGGATATCTGTGTTGATGGACGTGTTGTTATATGTAGGAATTTTTTCTTTCTTAGTCGATATTTGTCATAATGACCCTCATTTTACTACATTCCAAAAAAAGTAACAGTTCATTTGTTTGTTCACTTATTGAGTATATATTTATTTTGCAGATTTAAGGTAACGGGTGGGGTGGTAATTACCAAACGTTGTCATCAATAGAATACGGCCTCCTTGGAATTACCTTATCTGGTAAGATATGATCTAAATTCATTTTATCGTTTCTTTATTGTAAATAAAAACTAAAATAATCTTACTGAGTGGCGCCAATTATGAGGCAAGGTAGAGCAAATGTTCCATACTGCATTTGTTAATATCATTCTGTTTATGAGTTATTTGAGCCCTACAACGTATTTTTCAGTCCTGCACACCAGCATTATTTAATTCCTGCGCCTTCCTGTAATGGTTCTACACCAACTCAACTATCTGGTTGTATGCAGAAGATGCTTTGCTGATCCTAAGAGGAGTCTTTAAATTGATGCAAGGAATCTGAGGTATAACATTCGTTTTGTGGTAGAACAACCATTGTTATGTAATCGTAATGTATAAAATCATACTGACTGTGTAGTTGACAAAAAGGGTATCAGGTTGAAGATTGCATAATTTTGTGTACAACGTTGGTTGTTAAAGTAAAAATGGTCGACCATACGTATATGACTTTTTCGTACGATAGTTAAACTGGGAGGTAGACGTTGATGGTAGAAAATGCAAGTAGTGGATACATTGACTTTGAACAAAGGGTGGTCATCTGAACTACACAACCAAACAATCACTGTTTAGCAGGCATGTAAATTTTTTTTCTTCGGTGAATACGAAACGGTTGGCACTGTATGGTATTTAAAATAGTCACGGCACACTGCTGGTTTCTGAGCGCAATTTTGTGATAACGAAGTGAAGCCGTGTTGTACGTTCACATGATGTCGCAGTCATGTACTACTGCAGTAACAGTTTATCAACCCGGTGCTTGCGCACAAATTGGTCATTGTATACAGATACTGTGCCTACTCTACAGCTGAACATACCGTCTGGCAGACCTGGATTTATGTTTTAATTTTAGTTGTTGTATCTGTAATACAGTTCTATATTCAGATGACATCAAGTTAGGGCAGCCTACCATCAGTTAAATTACGTTGTTTGATTTTTCCAGTTGGTGAATAGACCAACTTTTTCTTAAAATGTTACTGTATACTCTTTTTTTTCTCCTGTGACATACCCTGTCGGATGTGTTGCTTATTTTTAAAAACTCGATACTGCTACAGTTTTATATTTCTTGATGAATTATTATTTCAAATATTTAAAAAAAAAATTTGTTTGCACATATGATGTTGTTCTTACAGTTAAGGGAAATCGGTACCATTTTCCAACCTTTTTAAACGATATACAAGTTTACTTGCTTATACCTATTTACGTGTTATAGTTCACAGTTAAACAGTTGGCCATTAGTGTTCAATGCTATTGTAATTTTCAACCATGTACTACATGTTGGTTCATAGAAGATGTAAACGTAATTAGGATATGTTTTGTGAAAATAATGTGATTTACCGTTTTAAAAAAATTAAAAGGCGCAGTTCTATTTGGTTGTCATTTTTTGCCGCCAACAGGAGTGGGGCAGAGCTGTGTACGATTGAATCACAAAGTGTACATTCTGTATTTAATTAACCCTGTTGCAGGCTTTTAATTACTGTCATCCTACCGTAGACAATGCGTAGTGAACTACTTACATATTGCGATGGAATATACGGGAGTTTATTATTTTTATGAGTGCTGTTGACTGTCTGTACTACCAAAAATGTCGTTGACAGTTGTAACCCTTTGCAGGTCTTTTTTAATCTCATAAATAATGGGTAGCAGTTAGGCCCAGTTCCACGGCGAGGCCAGCCAGGCGGCCGCCTAGGGCAACTCCCTGGATGGAGGCAACAAAGTGGAGGAAAATAGGGGGTCTAAACAAAGAGCGAGTTTTTAAAAACGAAATTTTACTATTCCCCACTTTTTCAAGACTACCAAAATCTCTCTCTGACGCATTCCACATCCCTTCCTCTACAAGCACTCTTTCCCACCAAAATACAAAATAAAAACTCAAATTTTAAGTACCAGCCAAACGAGCTATAACAAATTCAACCTTTAACACTTTTCAACTACACATAAACAGATTTAGACTAC
Organism: Allium cepa; assembly: GCA_030765085.1. Taxonomy (NCBI): domain Eukaryota; kingdom Viridiplantae; phylum Streptophyta; class Magnoliopsida; order Asparagales; family Amaryllidaceae; genus Allium; species Allium cepa. The sequence continues at coordinate 215,481,808 of CM060934.1, forward strand.
ATAAACTGAATTCAAAGAATATGGACTGATTTTCCTGACTATGGTCTTACCTTATTGCTTACGATACTACCTTCCTGCAAACGAATAACTGCAGATACACTACTCTGCACTTTGAGTATGTCCCTACTGCAAATTTTTAACACTATTTTATTTTCTCGCAACGGTTTCCAAGTACCTCAATACTGAACATAACAACGCAGGGTTTAAGAACTAGCACTGCAGATGATCTGTACATACTGCTTTAACAAACAATTGGACTACATTCATCTGGACCTACAATTACGTGGAAATACCAGCACTGCCCGTGTGCGTAGCACGGGCCACGCACTAGTTACTAAGAAAATTAGACAGCAAAATTTGTAAGCAATGTTTCATGAAATAAAAATGGCTTCTTAGACTCTTTTTCTTCTCTTATTTGCATGCTTTTATTTACTTTTCATGCATTTATTTATGCTCTTTCCTTTTCTTTGTTAGTTGATTAGTTTTATATTCATGTAAGTAGTGTAGCTTAATTTCTTTTATTGTAAGTAGTTTAATTACATTCTCTTCTTTGCTTATTTTCTATTTTCTTCTCTTTTTAATGTTGAAATTTACCTGTGTTGCTTCTACGCTACAAATGAGTAGCTAAACCCCTCAACTTAGGGGTATGAAGCTCTCAAGTATTATGTGAATTCAACAATTCTATGATTTATGATCTCTTGTATTTGTGCTTCATGAAAGTAGATATTGATGTAAGTTTATACAAGTGGGTTTGATAGCTTATGTTGCATTAGCAAATGAGCTATTCTTATTCAACATAAACACAAGTTACATCATGATTTGCTAATTGATTTTTGATTTTGAAATGAATGTGGAAACAAAATTTGATGATCTATTTTACTAATCACAATATTAAATGGATTATACTTAAAAATAGTTTATGTTTTGCTTCATTTTCATGAGAATTAACAAGTGGCTTATTTGTTGTACTATAGTTTGATGGTTTTATTTATGTTAATTAATGACATAAATAAACCATACTTATGATAGATACAACAATAAGTTCATTTAATATCAAAACATCAGATCATAGATTATTTGTTTGATTGATTTACAAAAATATGAGAGTGGATTGGCCCTTAAGTTGTTCTCTAATTTCATAGTTTTTAATCTTATTTTTATTTTAGTTTTAGCTTCTTGTTAATCCGATAAATTTCTATCGGTTTAGAAAGTAGTCTAGAAATTTCAAATTAAATTTAACCGCAAGCGCACGCCGTACACTTATAGTATGTGGCGAATACGAGTCGATCCGTAGGGAATTAATGATTTTAAAAATGCTATTCAGTCAAATTATACCAATTTGGAATGAAAGTTAAGCTAGAGGAATAGAAAATTAGCTAACTAACTAAAAGAAAAGAGATGCAAATATAAGAGTTAAATGACAATTTAGAGAATAAATCCACTCTCTAGATCACATAGTTCAACACATGAAATCATGATCTCTCTTTTATGGTTATTCTCTCTTTTATGATCATTAATGCTTTAGTTGATGTGCTTATCATAAGTATGACATACTTGTGCTATTATTAGCCCAACATAAGCCATCAAACTTTAACACACCCTTTAAACCACTTACTAACTTTCATGAAACTTGACAATGAAAACGAAATCTATTTTAAGTATAGCCTTTTAACTATTGATTAGAAATATAGATCATTAAATTTTAATCTCAAATCATTTTCTTTTGCCACAATCATATTTTAATGAAGATGTGTTAGCACCAAAATTGGTCACTAACACCCTTGAGTAGAGTTATGTAGAGAGATTAATGAAGAGATTAAATTAAAATAGAAGAATAGTGTAATTCAATGTCAAAAGAACAATAAAAACGAGAACACCAGAATTATAGTGGTTCGGCGTAATTGCCTGCATCCACTTTGAGTTTGATCTTTATTGCTTTCTCAGTTACTGAATACGGATACAATCCGTAAATCAATCACTTGAATACAAGTTTGAATTAAAAAGAGGAGAGTGTAAAAAATGGCAGAGTCTCCCCACTGTTCCCGGAAAAAAGGCCCCTTTTCAATGTGCCCCTGCCCTTCTATTTATAGACGAAGATGGGTTGGACTTCCCTGGTGGGCCTGGTGGCTGAATATCTCGGTCCAAATGGAATAACCCCTGTGTGCCGACCCAAACATGTCGATAAGCCAAATGTCGAACCTCCGTCTTTATGCCGAACGAAGTGAGGCCGGACGCTCTACATGCCGACCACCCATTGTTGCCGAACGACTCTGGACGACGAACGATAGGTGATGGTCGAACGATATTTGTGCCGAACGAGGTGAGGTGTTGAGTGAGGGGTGCAGGCCGAACGAGGCTGGAATGCCGAACAGTCCAGGAATGCCGAGTGAAGCATGAATGCGGAGCGTTCCAAAAGCCGAACGCTCTTTAATACCAGTTGACTCAGTCATGCCGAACGTACTTTGTGGTGTCGAACGTCCATGGATGTCGAACGTTCCTTGTACGTCGAACGTTCTTGGCGCCGAGTGCTCCTATATGCCGAGCATTCCATAGATGCCGAACGATATACAATATCGAACGTTTCTCAATGCCGAGCGTCCTTCTAACGCTGAACGCTCTTGATTGCCAAAACATGTCGAATGCATCAAACCCGTATATCCTCAGGCTCTTCTTGGTCAGAATCTTGTCTAGTGCTAATGATAATTTCTTCAACTGTCGTCTTGTAGCCATGCCAAGGTGCCGGTTAACACGTTCCCCCCAAAGTGTGTCGTGTGAAGCAACGCGACATGCTTTGAATCAGCGAGTATTCCTTGTCTCTAGAAAGAAATCCATCGTGTTCCTTGAACAGTCATTATCCTTTAATTTTATCCTCCCAAGGTGTCGTATCCATCTTTGGTCATCATGATGCTTGGTCGATTCCCAATGTTATAAATCCAGGGTTGTAGTTCATCAATGGCAATCCGTGTCTGATTCTACAGTGGTAGTAAGCTTCAGCTATCTGATCTAGTCTTTTCTTAATAACCCCAGGCGAGAATTCAGTTTATGTTTATCTCAAGAAGTCGAACTTTTTCGGATGTACACATGCATGTTCGGGTACATGTCCTTGCCAATTCCATCTAGTTAATAGCAATTCAATTGCGATTCCTTATTTGTATTTTCTCAAAGCAGTAAGCAAGGGTGAATGGAGTACGACCATTCATGGATCCATGGGTAGTTCTATAAGCCCATAGTGTTGTTGGGAGTTCATCCACCCACTTGCCTCTAGCCTTTTCCAAACTTCTCTTCAGAACAGGCTTTATGACTTTGTTTACATCTTCAACCAAGAAGATGATTTCAATGCCCCAAAGTGGCAAACGGCTATAGACTAGCCATTTGAGTAATTTCCATCGGCGGGGTTCTTGAATTTTTTGCAAACATCTTGCACTCGTCGCATTATCTAGCATGATCAACCGCATCTGGATTGATAGTTGGCCAGTAATACTTGTAGCAGAGTATTTTCTTTATCGTGTTTTTCCCCTTGATGCTATCGCCACATTCTTCTTCATAGACTTCCTTCAGGACTCGTTTTATCTCATCATAGGCTACGCACTGGAGTAAGGGGGTCGAGGATCCCCTTCGATACATTATTCCGCTCTCCATTACATATCGCGAAGCCTTACGAATGACTTGTCGTCTTTTGCTCCTTCTTTCGGGTAAGATCCCATGTGGTAAATATTGCTTAAATTGGGTCATCCATGATTCCTTATCGATTTCGGTTTCTAACAGGAAATCTACCTTCATCATATTTATACTCGGAGCATGTAAGGTTTCAACGGAAAACAATCCATCTGCTGTGCATCGCCATTGCTTGCAAATTTTTCCAATGAATCGGCTGCTTTGTTTTGCTCACGCGGGACACGTGAAATACCATAATACTCGAGATTCGCTAGCAGCCCTTGAACTTGGACCAAATACGGGGCAAGTCTCTGCCCCCTTGCTTGGTAGTCTCCCCGCACTTGGTACACCACCAGTTGTGAGTCGCAAAAGATTTCAACCGATCTTACTCTCAGTTCTTTGATGAGTCTTAAGCCGACAATCGATGTTTCATACTTGGCTTTGTTATTTTTTGCTGGGAATTCAAGATTCAAAGCATAACAAACTGATCGGTTTTCAGGAGTCACAAGAACAATGCCAGCCCCCAAACAACGGTCGTTAGATGCCCCATCGGTATTCATCTTCCATCGAATGGGAGGTATGACATTGTGGCCGTTTGCGTCGTCTGACACAGTGAATTCAGCAATGAAGTTTGCTAGTTTTGCCCCTGTATGGTCCTTCGTGGCAGGTAGGTAATATCGGACTGACTCAAGTCGATATCCCATTTTAACACCCTTCCAGAAGTTTCTGGTCGTTGGAGTACCCGTCGCAAGGGTTGATCAGTGTAAACACTGATTGAGTGTGCCTGAAAATATGGGCGAAGTTTGCGTGATGGAATCACCAAGCAATAGGCTATTTTACTGATCTTGGGCTAATTTCTTGATGCCCCCGTCAGACGTTTACTAACATAGTAAACTAACTTTTGAACTCGGTCCTCTTCGCGGACCAAAGCCGTACTGATAGCATGCTGGGATACTGCCAAGTACACACACAACATTTCGTGGTCTATTGATTTTGATAGCACCGGGGGACTTTCCAAATGCCTTACCAGAGCTCGGAATGCTTTATCACAATCGAATGTCCGCTCGAAATTCCTCTTTCCTTTCTTTACCATATCGAAGAAAGGAATACACTTGCCTGTAGCTTTGGATATGAATCGACTCAGCGCAGCCACCTTTCCATTCAAGCTTTGTACTAGCTTCATAGTTATGGGCACTTGTATGTCTCAGATAGCTTTGAATCTTCTCCGGGTTAGCTTCGATTCCCCGCGCATTCACAATGAAACCCAAAAACTTTCCCGACGCTGCGCCAAATGAATACTTCAAAGGATCGATTTTCATTTCATAATGCCTGAGTATATCAAACATCTCCGTTAGGTCTCGGATGTGGTCGTTTGACTTCCGTGTCTTCACGGGTATGTCATCTACATAGACTTCCATCGTTCTACCAATCTGGTCTTTAAACATTCGATTCACCAGACGCAGATAAGTTGCTCCCATGATTTTCAATCCAAAAGGCATTACTTTATAGTAATATAGCCCCACATATCTGACAAAACTTGTGTGTTCTTGGTCTAGAATGTGCATCGGGATGTGATTCTATCTCGGAACTCATCCATAAAAGACAATAATTCATGTCCGGCCATAGAGTCGACGAGCTGGTCGATTCTAGGTAAAGGGAAACTACTCTTCGAGCATGCTTTATTCAGATCGGAGTAATCAACACAAGTTCTCCACTTCCCATTTGCTTTCCTCACAAGTGCAGGTTTAGAAACCCATTCAGGGTAGAGGGCATCACGGACGAACCCATTGGCTTTGAGTTTGTCCACCTCCTCTCTGCGAGCAGCGGACATCTCCGGGTCCATGCCTCTCCTTTTTTGTTTTATAGGGACGTATTTCGGGTCTATGTTCAACATATGACTATGCAATAGCGGGAGAAATCCCGCACATATCAGAATGTGTCCAAGCGAAAACGTCTAGGTTCGCTCGGAGGAAATCAGTAAGATCTTCGGCCAATGATGGGTCGAGTTGCGATCCAATCTTAAGGACTCGCGATGGGTCATCCCAGCTAAGTGGTATGTCAATCGTCAGCTCAGCATGTGCCATCCCAGATTCTTTGAGTTCAGATGTAATTTTTTGCATAATATTCAATGTGAAATATGGTTGGGATGGCCAATAATGAAGGTTGCTCTAATCGAACCCTAGAGTCTTGTCATGAGTTTTTAAGCCTGATAGCAAAGGACTCTGAATGCTCTAATAGGTTATCAACAAATGGCCAAAGATCAGGCTTAAAAGCACATTGAAGGAAATGTCCAGTGGGGTCAGCCTCGAGTGGTGTGCAACTGTATAGCTGGATCTTGCTAAGAGTTTGAATTTGCTTGTGTATTCGAGTAACGCACTTTCTATTCAATGCATCCATGATCCTTTACCCGTCCTTCGGGTTGGAGTGAAAGTCAATTGCTCATGATCTAAGGTGTCAATTCAATGATTCAATCTCTAGGCATCCTTTCGGTCGTCTCCTTGAGCAACTGTAAGCAATATATATAAGTTTTAATACTGAGCTATCGTAGCCAGTTTTAGGATGACCATGCGTCTTCTCCCAGTCTCGGGTTGATAAATGTACTGCATGGATGGTTGAGTCTCGTCCTAGCTATGTTTATGTTTTCACCTAAGTTCCAAAGACATAGAGGTGATCGGTAAATAGTCGGTTCACATTCATCTTGATCCTCGCTCGTGCCCCCAGGTCTGGGGCATATACCGATAAGTAGGAAGGCCAGCCACGCCCACTTTAGCTTTACTCTCTTTCCCGTTGAATCGTGGGATCATGTCAATCGATGGGAGACCAGGTCTCACCTATCTCGGATTTTATCGTGGTTTTTCATTCCAAGAGGAATACTTCGATGCCACGTCAGTTTCAGGGCGTAATTTGGACAGTGGATGGTCATCTACGTCCACTTTGGTTCATGCTCTGTAATCAGTTCTCGGGGTAAAGTTGGCTATAAATGCAGTCGGGTTATGCTCATCCAGTTTCATACTCCTCCTGACGAATCGAATGAGGGTGCTGGAGAATTTTTGACCAAGTATTCATGGTTTACCCTCCTTTCCACAATCTAGAGGTCATAGTTTTTCAAGAAACATCCGAGTCACATTCGTATGTGCTTGGTGCGGATCGGTATTGACCCTCGATCTGAGGTATGATATAGTCGATTGCTCGTAGCTTTGGATGCCATTTCAATTGGTTTTGTATTGAGGCTTCCCTGCAGTCGTTGCTTCAAGTTATAAAGAACGCCACGCTAGAGCTATAGTAAGCTGTCGTATTCAGCTTTTTAGTGATTTGTACCTATGCCCCAGCATTGATTTGGCCAGGCCACTAGTTGGATGGTCGAACTCCATCCTTAGCGGGTTAATAATCCTTCGGTCGACTCCATGCCGAAGTTTGCGTACTAGAGAATGGTCGGAATCCACTCGTCTATTTATCGATGTTTATACACCACTCTGCATTCTGGTGACTTAGTGTTATTCTCCCCCCGGTTGATTCGCGCCCAATTTGTATTCATGCTTCGGTCCATGCTTCGGGGACTTAGAGATTTGTCGAACGGTTTATGCTTTAGTCCACAGTTCGAGACGCAGAGATTTTTGTCAACTCGTTTGTACTCCAGTCCGCATTCTGGGATTTTAAAGTAATCTAGTCCGCTTCTGGGATTTGGAGATTCTTCTCAAGTCTTCTATAATCTAGTCTGTGCTCTGGGAACTGAGAGTACCGTAGTCCGCACTCTGGGGATGTAGAGGTTTTTTAAGCCGTTCATACTCTAGTCCGCACTCAGGGGACTTAGAGCACTCTAGTCCGCACTCCGGGGATGTAGAGGTTCTTAGGTCGTTTATACTCTAGTCCGCACTCAGGGGACTAGGAGCACTTTAGTCCGCACTCTGGGGACATAGAGGTTTCTGAGTCGTTTATACTCGAGTCCGCACTCTAGGGACTTAGAGTACTCCAGTTCGCACTTTGGGGACTTGGAGGTTTAAGTCGTTCATATTCTAGTCCGCACTCTGGGGACTTAGAGTACTCCCTTCTGTGCTTCGGGGATGTAGAGGTTCTTAGGTCGTTTATACTCTAGTCCGCACTCAAGGGACTTAGAGTACTCCCGTCCGCGCTTAGGTGATTGGTGCGCTTGATGAAGACAAGTCTGGAACCTCCTCCTATACCGACGGGGGTTATGAAGTAGAAATTACAGGCGCCTCTAATCACACATCCGAATTGAGCATGAAGGAGAGGCTCGAGAAAGAGAAGGTCAGGGTCAAGGTCGAGCCCCGAGTTGTGGACTTGGAGGATCCTTTGAACAAGCCGTTGAAGGTCATCCTTCCTGGCGGGTCCAAGACTATGGAAGTTCTCCGTACTTCTTCAGTTGCTACCCCTCTATCAAAGAAGAGTACCAAGGGTAAATGCTATGGAGAGGAGCCGTCCGGAAAGGAGTTGAAGAAGTACAAGAAGTGATTACTGTCCTCGTTCAATGAGAGTTAGTTTAAGTCATGTAATTATTTTCATCTATTTCCTTAGTCCTTGTAAAAAGAATGTCGACTCCGAACTTTGGAGGGGTTGTAATAGGAACTTATTTCTCATTAAAGTTTAGTTCCTTTTTCCGTCTTACAAAAGACTCTTATTGTTCAGTTTTCTTTGTGATTCTGATGTTGATCCAAGCAGTTGTGAGTAACATAGACTTCTCGGTCCATCTTCATATAACTCGAAAACACTTCGGGAGTTGTTGAACTTCCATTCTGTGCTTCGAGCACTTAGAATACATTCTATCCCGTATGTCAGGGATTTCACAAATTCAAGTCATCTGTGTCATAGTTCATATTCAGGGAACTTGGAGATCCGAATTGCTTATATTCGAGTCCGCGCTCTGGGGACTTAGAGTACTCCAGTCCTCACTTTGGGGACTTGGAGGTTCAAGTCATTCATACTCTAGTCCGCACTCTGGGGACTTAGAGTACTCCAGTCTGCGCTCTGGGGAGTTGGAGGTTTAAGTCATTTATACTCCAGTCCGCGCTCTGGGGACTTAGAGTACTCCAGTCCACACTCTGGGGACTTGGAGGTTTAAGTCATTTATACTCTAGTCCGCACTCTGGGGATTTGGAGATTTGAGTCGTTTATACTCTAGTCTGCGCTCTGGGGACTTAGAGTACTCCAGTCCGCACTCTGGGGACTTGGAGGTTTAAGTCATTTATACTCTAGTCCGTGCTCTGGGGACTTAGAGTACTCCAGTCCGCGCTCTGGGGAATTGGAGGTTTAAGTCGTTTATACTCTAGTCCGCGCTCTAGGGACTTAGAGTACTCCAGTCCACGCTCTGGGGACTTGGAGGTTTAAGTCGTTTATACTCTAGTCCGCGCTCAGGGGACATAGAGTACTCCAGTCCACGCTCTGGGGACTTGGAGGTTTAAGTCATTTATACTCTAGTCCGCGCTCTGGGGACTTAGAGTACTCCAGTCCACGCTCTGGGGACTTGGAGGTTTAAGTCGTTTATACTCTAGTCCACGCTCTGGGGACTTAGAGTACTCCAGTCCACACTCTGGGGACTTGGAGGTTTAAGTTGATAGTAGTCGTATTTCCACTCTTTAATTTGTATTCATCTACCATATCGAGGCTAATGTTGTCGAATGAACAGTCGAACCACGTTTGCTCATGGAATGGGATCTTGCCCCCAGCTCAAGGGACGAAATTTGAAAAATGGACGATCGATTCTCGTCCGCTTGGTAATTATAGCTCTTCCAATCGAGTCAAGGAAGGAGGTATATGACGGATGGTTGGATCACATCCGTGTTGGGTTAGATAGCAGAATCTCTTACAATTTGCTCCGTATCTCCTTGTTTTGTGTTGAAGGCAGGATTTGATGTGTAGATGATCAAATCACGTCCACTCTAGACAGATCTTGGCGTCACTGAGCTTCAGAAAAGGCCTCTGTATTTTGTCAAACTTTGTTCTATGACTTGATTTGAGTGGTCGATGAAGCCATACTAATTCCAAGCCTTGTTCAGGTCTCCAAGTCAAACGTGGAGGTCAATGAATGGATGGTCAGTCATGTCGACTTTATATTTGGGCTCTAATCGCAATGCGCTTTTCAATCTCTAGTTCTTGGCCCTAAATTAAAGGTACATGATTGATGATGAGCGATTGAATTATTCTCATCTAGATGTGCTCCACACATCCGATCATGGTCTGCATGGATTGGTTGGTGACCAAATCTGAGCATCCAATCTCCTGCATCGTTTTGAAAGTAGTTTAGTTCAAGTTAGTCGTAGTTCATAGAACAATTGAAATAGAAATGGAAATGATTAAAAGAAGATTATGATAAATCTCATTGATAGATGAAGTAGCATCGTGTGCTTGCTATTCGACTTTTGCCCTTGGCTCCTTTCAAAGGGATGTCGGCCGTCAGCAGTCCAATTGATAATCATAGCCCTTTATTAATAGGCATCGGATATTCGCTGCCCGCCATTCTGCAGGACATGTACATACTATTGAAGCTTTACTTTCTAGATCAGCTTTTTGATCACACCTCGGAGGTGTTTGTAATCGCCCGTGTTAGGATCAGCGAGCATTTGGGAATATACAACATTCCCCTGATTTTCTTTAGACTTTGGTGTACTCTCTCGAGGTTGGTTTCCAGTATCACTCCGAGTCGTGAGTCTTCAAGTAGAGGTTGTCAATTGAATCTTTCAAAGAGCATATGAGCCAAATTTTGAGGTCTTGTTTCGGCTACTAGGATCTACATCCTTAGTCAACGGGCCTTCATTGTTATTTTCCTTAGTCTGTTCCGCTCCTCCACACTTTGGTTTAGATTCATTTTTGTCTTAGAGACGATCCACGGTCGTAGGAGGCTCTCAAGCTAACTGGCTGTCAAAATATATATGGAGGTTGATTCTCCTCAAGGGTGATCAGTATGATATCCCTTTGAGTTGCGGTTGTTTGTCCATTCCCTTGTTGCCATTCAGAAGCTGTCGCTAGATCGTCTATGCCTTGGTCGATTATGGGATCTAAGGGGAGTAAATAGCATGTTCCTTTATTAAGTTGAGTTTTGAATTCACTTTTTTGAAAATTTGGGCCGTACCCGAATTTTTTTTTTTTGAAAACAGGGGTCGTATAAGATGGATCGGCCAAGTGGCTCGACCAAGAGTGGCTCGACCAAGAGTGGATCGACCATGGTGGGTCGGCCAAGGTCGGTCGGCCAGGGTGGATCGGCCAAGGTGGGTCGGCCAAGATGGATCGGTCAAGAGTGGATCGGCCATGGTAGGTCAGCCAAGATAGATCGGCCAAGAGTGGATCAACCAAGGTAGGTCGGCCAAGATGGATCGGTCAAGACTGGATCGGCCAAGGTAGGTCGGCCAAGAGTGGCTCGGCCTGGATGGTTCAGCCAAGAGTGGATCGGCCAAGAGTGGATCGGCCTGGATGGATCGGCCAAGAGTGGATCGGCCTGGATGGTTCGGCCAAGAGTGGATCGGCCAAGGTAGGTCGGCCAAGATGGATCGGCCAAGAGTGGATCGGCCTGGATGGTTCGGCCAAGATGGATCGGCCAAGATGCATACACCTTTTCTGCAGCAGTTGTTATAGACCTTTTCTGAAGCGGTCGGCGTATGCCTTTTCTGGGGCGATCGGCTGAATTGCCTTCAGAGGAGGGTCGGCCTTCATTCAACTCGAGTGCAAACTTCAACATCCAATCACCAAATCTTGCATACATCAGTGAATCCAATCTATGGCTATCAGCTTCCTTTAGATTTCTTTCAAATCTGAGTAGAATAGGAAGTTTTCTAGTAGACAACTGGATCTATCTCGCGAATATGGAAATCCACTAGTAGACGATGAGATCCAATCAAGCTGAGAATTCAATTCTCAGTGAAAGCACCAAAATGTTAGCACCAAAATTGGTCACTAACACCCTTGAGTAGAGTTATGTAGAGAGATTAATGAAGAGATTAAATTAAAATAGAAGAATAGTGTAATTCAATGTCAAAAGAACAATAAAAACGAGAACACCAGATTTATAGTGGTTCGGCGCAATTGCCTACATCCACTTTGACTTTGATCTTTATTGCTTTCTCAGTTACTGAATATGGATACAATCCGTAAATCAATCACTTGAATAAAAGTTTGAATTAAAAAGAGGAGAGTATAAAAAATGGCAGAGTCTCCCCACTGTTCCCGAAAAAAAGGCCCCTTTTCAGTGTGCCCCTGCCCTTCTATTTATAGATGAAGATGGGTTGGACTTCCCTGGTGGGCCTGGTGGCTGAATATCTCGGTCCAAATGGAATAAGCCCTGTGTGCCGATCCAAACATGTCGATAAGCCAAATGCCGAACCTCCGTCTTTATGCCGAACGAAGTGAGGCCGGACGCTCTACATGCCGACCACCCATTGTTGCCGAACGACTCTGGACGGCGAACGATAGGTGATGGTCGAACGAGATTTGTGCCGGACGAGGTGAGGTTTTGAGTGAGGGGTGCAGGCCGAACGAGGCTGGAATGCCGAATAGTCCAGGAATGCCGAGTGAAGCATGAATGCCGAGCGTTCCAGAAGCTGAACGCTCTTTAATACCAGTTGACTCAGTCATGCCGAACGTACCTTGTGGTGTCGAACGTCTATGGATGTCGAACGTTCCTTGTACGCCGAACGTTCTTGGTGCCGAGTGCTCCTATATGCAGAGCATTCCATAGATGCCGAACGATATACAATATCAAATGTTTCTCAATGCCGAGCGTCCTTCTAACGCTGAACGCTCTTGATTGCCAAAACATGTCGAATGCATCAAACCCGTATATCCTTAGGCTCTTCTTGGTCAGAATCTTGTCTAGTGCTAATGATAATTTCTTCAACTGTCGTCTTGTAGCCGTGTCAAGGTGCCGGTTAACAAGATGCAATTAGTGTTAGTGATTGTTTAAGCATAGCCTATTTGGTGTCAACAAAATGGGCTATCAAATTCAAAGAAAAAATAATAACTAAAACCACTTCTATCATCATCATTAAGCACAAAAAGAGAACATGAATTAACAAAATGTTGAAGCTACATAATTAGATGGCTTCATTACCCATAAATTGAAGGGGTTTATCCTCTCATATTAGTCATTTGATTAACATGTAGTTAGAAACATGAAAGCAAAATGATAGCAAAATGAAAGCTAATGGAAAAAAGAGCTAATTAACAAGAATTAAAACTAATCTGCTTTGCATGAATGTAAATCTACACCACCAACATTATAGTAATTAAACAATAAAAGGAAAGAGCATGTATTAAATTGCAATAAAAAGGAAATTACATGAAAATAAAAATGGCTAAGTAGCCATGAAAAGAAAATAAAAGAGAGCTATTTTAAACTAAGAACTAAGAAGAAGAGAGTGCCTCCATGAAGAGGGCTTAAAGAGGGTAGAAGAGGTTACATGAACATAATGGGTTATTTATACAAGCATGAAAACCTAATCCATAATTTGAAGAATGACCAAACTACCCTTGAGAAAGTGTGGAGGCCAAGTAATCATTAGCTTCTACTAATCATCAGTTAAGTGTACATGAAGCCATAAACTCCATAAGCATGTGCATTATCCTCTAATTTGTATATTAACGTAGGTGCGTAATTGGGGTTCTCCATGATCTTCACTTTGAATTATTTCCATCTTCATTCATTGGTGTTCTTTTTGTGCATGCATATCTTCTTCATGAAACCATTTGTAATTGAAATCAAATTCCTATAGTATGGAAATTTCTAATTAAATTTTCTCATGTTAACTTATGCACAAAAATGATTATTTTGCCCTTGGATGAAGATGAATATGCGAAAATTTAGAATTAATATGGATTTTGGTTAAAACAAGTTAAAATTCCCACTATGATCATTTATTTAAATTAATTAGAATAAATATGGTGGTAAAATATGTGTGAAATATGCGCTTTGCGCTTATATGATTTTTGTTTGATGATAATAAACACATATATATAGTTCGTTTAAATGTATTTGTTAATGTACTATTTTAATTTTCATATATTAAATAAATATTTGTTGAATAAAATAAATTACACAGAATTTTAATTTGAATTCAAACAGAACAAGTTACACAGATTTTGAATTCAAACAGAAATTTTATTCAAACAAATATTTATTACAAATCTTGAAAAGTACAAATTCATGCTCTCACTATATACAATTTTGAACTACATCACATTTCATATTTACATCATTATCCTCACTACATATCACTCACACTCGTATTTGGTCTTCAGCTGCATTCCAGTTTGTATCTAGCATCTGAGCAAATCTGCAAAAATATTCACTAACGCAGTAAAATTGATCGAGAAATAGTTTTGAAATTTAAAATAAACGATGTTTTTGAAAATATGTTTTGCCTCAGATATATGGGTTGTTTGTCATCATTCACACTTGAATTTATCACAAAGTCGTGCACATAGATATTACAGGGACAGGTAATCACAAGTGGCTGCAATACACACGTGTACATTCATACACGTGTGCACTGCCTCGCCAACTCGTGTGCGCAGCCAACAAGAGCAAGTGTGAAAATGCAAAGGTCAAGCCATCACTGCAAATTCGACACAACGCAATGCAATTCAAACTGCAAGTCCAAAACAGATGCACTATGCATTGTACAACAAATCCAGGCAGCAAGTAGAGGAATGAAACCAACATGGCCGAGCATTGTACAAAACTGCAAAATGCAGTTCAAAACATCTACGACAGCAAGGTATGACCAAATACAGTGTGAAAAATCCAAAGCATGATATAGATACAGGCCGAGAAACAATGTGAACAAGTTGTGCACATGAAAAGGCAATGCAGTTTACAACAATGAATAAGCCCAAGTGAAACCACTGACTACAAAGCCAAAGATCACAAAGAAATGGATGCCATCAAATTCAACAACCACAAGATACAATGCAAACACAAACTGCAGTGGACAGCAAGCACTACCAAGACCACTATACAGTGCTAACAAATGATCAGAGAACATGCTTAAAGACTGCACCAATGACCAAGCTACAAGTATGGAAGTGAATCAAGTTTCAAGTGGACAGTAAATGAAGGCAATGCACAAATGCAACATGTTTAAAATGCTCATACCAGAATGGAAGAAACTACACAACTCAAGCTCACAAGAATGGTCAACAAAATGCAGTAGTGAAGAATACACATAGCAAGTTACATGAAGACAAGACTACACCAGAGACAAGTAATACAATATACATATATAGGAAGTGCAATTGCCAAGTGAAGATGGAGCTACAGGAAGAAGCTGACCAGAAGTGAAAGTCACAGTGATAAACGAATATCAACATCATGTTCGAATGCAATATCAACTAAAGTCAGAAACAGTGCAGTACAACTACATGAAACAGTGGAACAAACTCAAATGTCCAGTTACAATAATACAATAAACAAATTCATACAAGCTCAGACTACAAGTTCAAGTGAAAGTGCAGACAAATGACCAAGCTGCAGCATCAATGATGAACAAGACCACCAGTGACCCATACACAAATGACCATGCCACAACTATGCAAGCCTGTGCCAAGCATGATACAGGAGAATACAAACAAGCATGCAACAGAAGACATAGCCAATGCCAACAAAACTCTCAAATGCAGACACAAGAAGAATGGAACAGGTGCAAAATGACCAAACAGCAATTCAGGTAATATGATGGGTGAACAAAACAAATGTGCGCAAGTGATACAAGTAACATGAATGTAGACAGCAAACATGCAACAAGATGGATGGTCCAATGTCGATATCAAATGCATGTACCAAGACAGTACAACATTACAAGAGAACAAAGTCTCTGTGATAATACATGAAAGCATACAAATGCAACACAAAGAAACAGTACACAAATGCATCAGTGACCAACACTACAAAGTGGCAACATGCTCAAAGTTATAACACAATGCAAACTCAGGTGGACAGTCAAACTGCAGTGGACAGACCATAGTGCAACAGGATGAACCAAAATGCCAACAACTATAGTGCAGTGCAACTCAAATCAACAATGCATGCACATAGGCCACCAGTGAGACAGTTCAATTACAACAACATCAGTATGCAAATGAACAAAGGTCAGAATATGATGCAACATTTTTCTAATGCACAAATATGATTTACAGACAGCAGCAAGAGGACATAAACATCAGTGCCAATCAAGAAAATACCCAGAGAAAATCCAAAGCAGTGATTGTCAGATGAGCAAATGTGAATACTGTCAAATACGTGAACAAGTGCAGCAGCTGTATCAAGTGTAGCATCTGTTGCAATGAAAAATACATACCAAAAGAGGCATATGTTCAAATATGGCCGAAGTCAAAAATTGCTTCAATTCAGGAATTTATTTTTAGAAAGATATCTCGGCATCAAATATCTCAAAATTCATATATGGTATGTGTTAATTCATAAAGGGACCGAACCAACAAGTATGGAAAGAGATTTTCGAATTAATTAATTCGAATACAAATATGGATAGCAGTAATTCAAAATTGATTTCAAGAAAAAATCAACGACATGGAAAAATCAAGTATGACAGTGATTAGGAGGGTTTCAACCCTATAAATAAACCCAAAAGAAATCATCATCGGCATCGAGTTATGAAGAGAAAAAGGCAAATAATCAAACCAGCATACGAAAATCACATACCACAATTCAACGAACTCGGTCAGCTGCAAGTACAATCAATCATCAGAGAACGAACGAAGCAGTGAGCAAGAGCAACGTGAATCAAGCAATTGATCATCAGAGAACGAACACAAGAGCATCACAAACCAGCCGAAAACCCAATTTGGATCGCAAGAGACGAACCCTAGTTTCAGAAAGAAGGAGATCGGTCGCCATTATTTTTCACAAAGCAAAAGAACGAAGTGGGTCGGGTTAAAGGAAAACAAGGGGCCGGCTTTGTTAATGATAAAAGGGGTTTAAGTTTTAAAAGGGGTTTGCTTTATTTTATTTCAAGCAAAAATTAGGGGTTCAAATTCATATTTTAATTTTTGCATCGGGTTTTATTTTTGAAGTTGTTCTTGTTTTTATTTTCGAGTCAACAAATTTGTAAATCACCACCTAGGGTTTAGGTAGTGTCAGATTGTCTAGTTAGAATTAGTTCAGTGAGCAGGGTGTGCGAGTTTGCAAAGCTCTAGAGGCGGAGCAGAGTTTGCGAGTAAACAAAGCTCTATAGGCGGAGCAGGGTGTGCGAGTCTGTGAGAGTGTTTGTGAGCGGGAGCAAGGGTTTGCGAGTCTGGTAGAGTGTTTGTAAGCGAGATACTGTTTAATTCTAATAGAAATCTGGGAATGCAGCAGTAGGCAGGGGTTGCCGAAGCTGGGTAAATTTTGTGTGTGATTTACTTTTCAGCATATTTATTTCTGCAGTTTGTTTCTTTGTTTTAAATCGAGAAAATTTGTTATTAACCCTATTCACCCCCCCTCTAGGGTTAATCTAGATCCTACAAGTGGTATCAGAGCCTGGTATTTTTTATTTAACTCTAGAGTCATGAGTCTACCAAATAATGCTTTTTCTGAGGGGCAATCTATTGTCAGGCCACCCATGTTTAACGGGAATGATTATGCTTATTGGAAAGTTAGGATGGGTATTTATCTTAGTTCAGTGGATTATGATGTTTGGGATATTATTGAAACTGGCTATAAACCTCCTACTATAACTGTTGGTGGTACTGAGATTTCTAAACCTAAGGATAGGTGGGATGAAAACGATAAGAGATTGAAAACCACAAATGCTAAAGCCGTGAATGCTTTAATCTGTGCTCTTGATAAAAACGAATTTAATAGAATTTCTCATTGTACAACAGCACAGGAAATTTGGCACACTTTGGAGGTGACACACGAAGGAACTTCTCAAGTCAAGGAGTCTCGTCTAGCCCTATTCAGCAACGAATACGAGAACTTTGTGATGGACAAAGGCGAGAGCATAAAGGATATGTTTGGACGCTTTTCAACCTTGGTATACAACGCTAGAGCACTTGGGAAGGTCTTCACTGAGGTAGAGCTTGTGCGGAAGATACTACGAGTCTTACCGATGAACTTTGAGGCAAAAGTCACGGCAATACAAGAATCGAAAGATCTGAGTAAGCTAAGCATGGAGGAGTTGATTGGCAACTTGATGACGTATGAGCTTGAGCTAAAAGCAAAGGAAGAACGCAACAACTCCGAACCAACTAAGAAGACGATTGCCTTAAAAATCAAACAAGAGAGCGATGAAGAAGGAGAAGATCCAATTGAAGAGCTTGCAATGGCTGTCAATAATCTTAGAAGATGGTCAAGATTCAAGCCACGCAAGAAGAAAACAAAGGGCAATTCGTCAAAAGATTCTGAAAATTCCGATAATGAGCTGACGTGTTATAATTGCAACAAACCTGGCCACATCAAACCAGAATGCCCACTTCTCAAATATAGCAAAGGAAAGAAAAAGGAAAAGAAGGTTTTCGCAGCAACTTGGGATGATGAAGAAGGAGTGGAAGTTTCGGATAGCAGCTCAGAGGAGGCTAACTTGTGTCTTATGGCAAAATCAGATTCAGAAGCAAGCTCGGAGGAATCAAGTGAGGAAGGTGAATATACCTATAGAGATCTTGTTTTTATGTGTTCTGATCTTACTAAAGTAGTTGATGCTCTTGAATCTAAAATTGAAAAACTGAACTCTAATAAGAGAGAACTTGCTCGTGAAAATCTTAGGTTAGAAACTGAATTTGTAAATATTCATGACCAAGAATGTGAAAAATGTAGAATTTTAGATTCGGAATTGTCAAGACTCAAGAATAGCTTTGAGAATCTTGAAAAAGAAAACTTGAGTCTTATGAAAACCATTGACACTAGGAAAAAGGATTTCATAAATAGATGCGCCTCACTTGTAACTGAAAACACGACGCTAAAAACCAAAGTCCAAAACCTTGAGAAATCATTGAATAACTTTTCAATAGGAGAAAAATCATTCAACATGTTATTGGGAAATCAAATTTTTGCTAACAACAGAAAAGGACTAGGTTTTGGAAAAACACAAGTTGAGGATAGTGCAAAAGGTAGGAGTGTCTTTGGTAGATGTGAAATAATTGGACATCATGTTGAAAATTGTAGACATAGGAACAAAAACACAAAATTTATACAAGTTTGGGTTCCTAAGAATTCTACAAACAGATTTCATGTCTATTGGAACAAGAATGAAAGAACAAAACAAGTTTGGGTTCCAAAGGGTTTGTTTATTCATAATACTTCTGCCACTAACAATCATGGACCTATAAATAGGTCACATAATTCTTTCATCGTGTAGGTATGGTGGCAGGCTAAGGAACATCAACGGTGTTCTCTGGATTTTGGCTGTTCCAGAAACAAAATGAGCGTCAAAGCAAAGTTCCTTAGCCTAGTATAAAGGTGACAGAATCACAATGGGCAATCACGTAAAATCATCGTAAAGGTAAAACAGGTGAAGATATTCTTATGTGATAATCTGTACCATTTTCTGAATGAAATCAGCCAAGATTGAGATGATGATTTATTCTGACTTGTTCACTGTTCAAAATTGAGTGTAAGTTTCTTATGCATATTTTCATGGTCTTGTTTATCAAGTTAGTGATATTTTGAAGTGAAAAAGAAATTCAGATGCAGTTCATTCTGGTAATCTAGTTGATAGAAAATTTACGAGTTGAACGTGATTTATGGTGAAACATACATTTGCTGCATCGTTTTTTTCAAAGAAAATATCTGCATATTTTTCACTTGAAATAATTTTCATTTAGCAGATTTTTTTTCTCTCATATAACCCCTTCGTAAAAATAATTGTTTGACCATACTTTCAGATTAGTCATGTTTATTTGATTTTAAATGACAAATTTTGACTAATCCGACTCCCTGCTGATTATCGAAGAGATAAATTGTGATTGAAAAAGTGATTAGTGTTGATAATTAACATACATTACTCAAAAGAGTATATTTGGAAAATTTCTTTAGGAATTTAATCAAGAGTTATAAAACTTTTTGTTGGGTAAAAATTCCATGACCATTTCTATATCTACCATTATTTCTATCGACCATGATTTATCAAATATTCAAGATAGTTTGTCAATAGGTGGTACTATAATCAGGGATCATTTGCTTTTCATTTCACATTTTTTTGTAAAAATAAATAAATATCCAAAGTATCCACTCTCATTTAAAAGTCCTCACGGTTATGCATGGGTGAATTACTTGGATTTTTGATTATGTGCTTCCATGCTCATTTAAAAGTCCTTATGGTTATGCATGTATGAAACGCATATCAAAATTAATTGATTTAATAGACAAGTTGATTTTAATCCCATTTAAAAGTCCTCACGGTCATGCGTGGTTAGAAGATACTTGATTTCATTTTTTTAAAAAAAAATTTAAATTGGAATACTACTAATCTCATTTAAAAGTCCTAACGGTTATGCATGATTAGTAGATATTCAAATTCCTGATATAAATGTACCACAAGAAGATTTAACTGTATGATATTGTATGAGAATTTTATTTCCGTCATTTCTAAAAGTGGAATATGCGCCTAACAAGGGTCGTTATGATTTTTGTTTGATTCTTATTTGAGTTTAATATTTATATTCAATTTGAGTTTAATGTTGGATTAATATTGATCACTTCATCTCTATTTTCTCTCACACTGTTATTCTTTTGCTGATAACAAAAAGGGGAGAGAAAAGTTAAGATTTTGTCAAACAGAATCAAGCAAAGGTCAAATAATTTTCCATATGCATCTAAGCTCATTTGTATATATTTTTATTTGTATGCATATATGTAGGGGGAGCATCATGTAGAAAGAAAGCATTTAAATAGGGGGAGCAAATTAGAGTATACCATGGATCAAATACATTTAACACGGTCAAAATCTTAAATATATGTTTGTTATCATCAAAAGGGGGAGATTGTGAAATATGCGCTTTGCGCTTATATGATTTTTGTTTGATGATAATAAACACATATATATAGTTCGTTTAAATGTATTTGTTAATGTACTATTTTAATTTTCATATATTAAATAAATATTTGTTGAATAAAATAAATTACACAGAATTTTAATTTGAATTCAAACAGAACAAGTTACACAGATTTTGAATTCAAACAGAAATTTTATTCAAACAAATATTTATTACAAATCTTGAAAAGTACAAATTCATGCTCTCACTATATACAATTTTGAACTACATCACATTTCATATTTACATCATTATCCTCACTACATATCACTCACACTCGTATTTGGTCTTCAGCTGCATTCCAGTTTGTATCTAGCATCTGAGCAAATCTGCAAAAATATTCACTAACGCAGTAAAATTGATCGAGAAATAGTTTTGAAATTTAAAATAAACGATGTTTTTGAAAATATGTTTTGCCTCAGATATATGGGTTGTTTGTCATCATTCACACTTGAATTTATCACAAAGTCGTGCACATAGATATTACAGGGACAGGTAATCACAAGTGGCTGCAATACACACGTGTACATTCATACACGTGTGCACTGCCTCGCCAACTCGTGTGCGCAGCCAACAAGAGCAAGTGTGAAAATGCAAAGGTCAAGCCATCACTGCAAATTCGACACAACGCAATGCAATTCAAACTGCAAGTCCAAAACAGATGCACTATGCATTGTACAACAAATCCAGGCAGCAAGTAGAGGAATGAAACCAACATGGCCGAGCATTGTACAAAACTGCAAAATGCAGTTCAAAACATCTACGACAGCAAGGTATGACCAAATACAGTGTGAAAAATCCAAAGCATGATATAGATACAGGCCGAGAAACAATGTGAACAAGTTGTGCACATGAAAAGGCAATGCAGTTTACAACAATGAATAAGCCCAAGTGAAACCACTGACTACAAAGCCAAAGATCACAAAGAAATGGATGCCATCAAATTCAACAACCACAAGATACAATGCAAACACAAACTGCAGTGGACAGCAAGCACTACCAAGACCACTATACAGTGCTAACAAATGATCAGAGAACATGCTTAAAGACTGCACCAATGACCAAGCTACAAGTATGGAAGTGAATCAAGTTTCAAGTGGACAGTAAATGAAGGCAATGCACAAATGCAACATGTTTAAAATGCTCATACCAGAATGGAAGAAACTACACAACTCAAGCTCACAAGAATGGTCAACAAAATGCAGTAGTGAAGAATACACATAGCAAGTTACATGAAGACAAGACTACACCAGAGACAAGTAATACAATATACATATATAGGAAGTGCAATTGCCAAGTGAAGATGGAGCTACAGGAAGAAGCTGACCAGAAGTGAAAGTCACAGTGATAAACGAATATCAACATCATGTTCGAATGCAATATCAACTAAAGTCAGAAACAGTGCAGTACAACTACATGAAACAGTGGAACAAACTCAAATGTCCAGTTACAATAATACAATGAACAAATTCATACAAGCTCAGACTACAAGTTCAAGTGAAAGTGCAGACAAATGACCAAGCTGCAGCATCAATGATGAACAAGACCACCAGTGACCCATACACAAATGACCATGCCACAACTATGCAAGCCTGTGCCAAGCATGATACAGGAGAATACAAACAAGCATGCAACAGAAGACATAGCCAATGCCAACAAAACTCTCAAATGCAGACACAAGAAGAATGGAACAGGTGCAAAATGACCAAACAGCAATTCAGGTAATATGATGGGTGAACAAAACAAATGTGCGCAAGTGATACAAGTAACATGAATGTAGACAGCAAACATGCAACAAGATGGATGGTCCAATGTCGATATCAAATGCATGTACCAAGACAGTACAACATTACAAGAGAACAAAGTCTCTGTGATAATACATGAAAGCATACAAATGCAACACAAAGAAACAGTACACAAATGCATCAGTGACCAACACTACAAAGTGGCAACATGCTCAAAGTTATAACACAATGCAAACTCAGGTGGACAGTCAAACTGCAGTGGACAGACCATAGTGCAACAGGATGAACCAAAATGCCAACAACTATAGTGCAGTGCAACTCAAATCAACAATGCATGCACATAGGCCACCAGTGAGACAGTTCAATTACAACAACATCAGTATGCAAATGAACAAAGGTCAGAATATGATGCAACATTTTTCTAATGCACAAATATGATTTACAGACAGCAGCAAGAGGACATAAACATCAGTGCCAATCAAGAAAATACCCAGAGAAAATCCAAAGCAGTGATTGTCAGATGAGCAAATGTGAATACTGTCAAATACGTGAACAAGTGCAGCAGCTGTATCAAGTGTAGCATCTGTTGCAATGAAAAATACATACCAAAAGAGGCATATGTTCAAATATGGCCGAAGTCAAAAATTGCTTCAATTCAGGAATTTATTTTTAGAAAGATATCTCGGCATCAAATATCTCAAAATTCATATATGGTATGTGTTAATTCATAAAGGGACCGAACCAACAAGTATGGAAAGAGATTTTCGAATTAATTAATTCGAATACAAATATGGATAGCAGTAATTCAAAATTGATTTCAAGAAAAAATCAACGACATGGAAAAATCAAGTATGACAGTGATTAGGAGGGTTTCAACCCTATAAATAAACCCAAAAGAAATCATCATCGGCATCGAGTTATGAAGAGAAAAAGGCAAATAATCAAACCAGCATACGAAAATCACATACCACAATTCAACGAACTCGGTCAGCTGCAAGTACAATCAATCATCAGAGAACGAACGAAGCAGTGAGCAAGAGCAACGTGAATCAAGCAATTGATCATCAGAGAACGAACACAAGAGCATCACAAACCAGCCGAAAACCCAATTTGGATCGCAAGAGACGAACCCTAGTTTCAGAAAGAAGGAGATCGGTCGCCATTATTTTTCACAAAGCAAAAGAACGAAGTGGGTCGGGTTAAAGGAAAACAAGGGGCCGGCTTTGTTAATGATAAAAGGGGTTTAAGTTTTAAAAGGGGTTTGCTTTATTTTATTTCAAGCAAAAATTAGGGGTTCAAATTCATATTTTAATTTTTGCATCGGGTTTTATTTTTGAAGTTGTTCTTGTTTTTATTTTCGAGTCAACAAATTTGTAAATCACCACCTAGGGTTTAGGTAGTGTCAGATTGTCTAGTTAGAATTAGTTCAGTGAGCAGGGTGTGCGAGTTTGCGAAGCTCTAGAGGCGGAGCAGAGTTTGCGAGTAAACAAAGCTCTATAGGCGGAGCAGGGTGTGCGAGTCTGTGAGAGTGTTTGTGAGCGGGAGCAAGGGTTTGCGAGTCTGGTAGAGTGTTTGTAAGCGAGATACTGTTTAATTCTAATAGAAATCTGGGAATGCAGCAGTAGGCAGGGGTTGCCGAAGCTGGGTAAATTTTGTGTGTGATTTACTTTTCAGCATATTTATTTCTGCAGTTTGTTTCTTTGTTTTAAATCGAGAAAATTTGTTATTAACCCTATTCACCCCCCCTCTAGGGTTAATCTAGATCCTACAATATGCACATTTATGTGCACATCAAATATCCCCACGCTTATCTTTTTATTCGTCATTGATAAAGAAAAACTAAGATAAATATGTTTTCATAGGTAGCACGATTGCATTAAGCGTATGCAACAAGCCATTAAACCTTTGGGTGTCCCCAGTAGGACGAGTGTTGTCTCGTGAGGGTTTTCAGCGAATACTTCCCACAAAATACGAATGCAAGATGAAAATATTTACAAAATGCAGGATTTATTACAAAGAGATTAATGCGAGTTTTTGAAAATATTTACAAATGAAGAATTTAATTTTAAATCTACACAAATAAGTTAAATATAAGTTTCGGTCGTTATCTTGAAATTTAAGCCATTTACTCGTCAAAGTTTCCAATAAAAATCAAGTTATCAAAGCAAATGGACTATAGTTTAACTCGTTGTTTCGGTTGATTACGTAGTGTAATTATGAAATGGATCCTTAGTTGATTATCATAGTTTATTACAGTGGTATTTTCATTACTATTCAATAAAAGGTCAAATCAAACAAGTTAAAATAGTGCTTAGATTTCAATTGCTTACTATCTCTATATTTTTTTTTTTGAAAATTTTATAGATAATAAAACTATTTACATATGTCCGACTCAGATAAACTGAGGCAAGATATATTACCCATTCACTTCCTTGCGGACTGACGTGAGGGAAATATAGAGCGTGGCGAGTGAACACACAAATGTGAACACTTATCGACTATAGGCGTTATCAGTAAAATTCACATAATCTGGTTCTTTTTGCTAGTATATTTAAAGCAAAAGATCCTTTCTCTTTTTCTAAATTTTTATTCTACTAAGTCAGATAAACTGAGGGCAAGATACACCAATCGTCCACTGCCTTTCGGGCTTACGTGAGAAGGGTACAGAGCATGGCGAGCGAACACATGAGTGTGAACAAATGACTCTAGGTGTTAAAAATATATACATATATACAATTTTTTTATTTAGTTTCTTTTTTTACTTTTTTTTTAAAGAGAGAGTTCATAAAATCATCTTAGCGCCCTTTAACTTAAAGATAAAAAACATGTTATATCCTTTACTTTAAATTCACCACTTTTTAAAACAAAGATTTTCAATTAGGATGTATTTCATAATTAACACGTATGAATCTTCCTATATAATAGTTAAACCGTTGTTATTTGTAATCAAACTTCATTTTTATTTTTGTAAAGATGAATAAGTTCTCAAAAATTTCAATTTAATAAACCAAAACTATATATTTATCCTATAATGTTTCTTTAAAAATAAATCAAAATGCTTAAAAAAAATTTTGAAAATTTATATTTTTTTCAAGTTTAAAAATGAAAAACTAATCATGAAATTTCAAAAAAAAAAAGATGAGTCTCTACCACACTTAAAAACATGACCTTTATTTAAAAGAAAATTAACGGTATTTACACGAGATTAGATACTATATGTCAAAAAGTAAATGAAAAGGTCTTCCAAAGACTGATTCATTTGTCTCGTCTAGTATGTGAGACACGGTTGAAGCTTGAAAAACCAAACCTTCAAAGATTTTAAAGTTGAATGTTGATTTGAAAAAACGAATGTCATTTTATTGAAAATCGTACGAGTTGTTTTATTGTCGATGATTTTTGGGGTCGATAAAACTATTGGTTGAAGTTCAAGTTTATTTTCACCAAATTGTGATTCAAGCTCTTCATTGAAAACTTTTTCAAAATTATTGATTTCAAAATCAAAATGGCGATGTAACTCTTCCCCATCAGAATTGGATAACTTGTTTTCAAAAAGTCCAAAGAAATCATGTTCATTAAATTCATCTTCCTTTGTTGGATTATCAACAACTTCATTTCTTATCTCGAGTTCAAAATCCAAAGTTGTATTCAAATTTTCGAAATCGAGAAAAGGAAGATCGAATTTTAAACTTGGCTCCAACCCTTAACAGAATTGAAATCTGATTCATTTACCAATTTTTCAACAACTTTATTAAGCTTGTCATTTTCTATTTCAAAAGTTGTTATTTGAAAATCGCCAAATTGGGTAAAAGATGGATTATCACTTGACTCATCACATGTTGGGATTTGGTTTCGTTTTTCACGTTGTTTCATCTATATTTCAAACAACAAATTCGTGTGATCATCGTAAATTTTGTTCATTTGTTCAATAAAATCCAACTTATAATTATTGACTTGAGAATTTTCGAATTTAAATTTTTGAGAACAAAGATTTTCAATCGTAACATGGTTAAGATTATTCCCACTGCCAAATTCAATTGAAAAGTTGTTTCCTTTTTCATTTTGAGTTTGAAATTCGTTTTGGAGTTCGAAATTGAATTGGCATGGGGTATATTAGAAATCGTTTGAATTTTGAATTGAATTCAAATTTTGAAATCCTTGACTCGAGTTACTACACAAATATGAATTACATAAATCATTTATACTCTGATTTTGTTGTGTAGAGAGTTGAAGTAAAGATGAAATTCTATTTTCAAGTATCGATGGTTAGTTGTCATTTTGAAAACTTTGTTGTTCAAAACTCAAAAAGTTTTCAAAATTCGAATTGTTGAAACAATAGTTGTCGTTAAAATATCCATACGAATTTGGAGCGAAATTATATGGATTACATTGATTTTCACAACTATCGTAAAATTATTATAAGTGGGGAAACTCGGACATTTTCAAGAATGTTTTTGTTTTTCTTTTTTTATAATGGAAAAATATTTTCAAAAAGAATTTATTTCTCAAAAGGAAATTTGATTTTTATTTTATTTTTATATATATTTTGGGGTTGTTTTTGAAAAGGTTTTATATTTTTTTGGACTTCGGTTTTTTTTCATTTTTGAAATTTCAAAGAAAAAGGATTTTAAAATATCAAAGGAAAAGGAATATTTACAATTATTTTTAGTTTTAGATTTTGAAATTTTTTTTAAAAAAATAATATATGCATGAGCTTATGCAACTAAATTAATTCAAGGGATAATTACAAATTATTTATCCTATGTTAACCCAAAATTGTACAATCACACTTTGTCTTAAATCAACAAGATAGTTCTCAGCCAGGTAAAGGATAGGATTTATCGGTGCACCACGAATAACCTTAGCAATGCAGCCAAAGGTTTAAGTACCCTCAGAAGAACAACCACTATAATATTTACAAATCACTGTAACATTTATAAATGGTTATTACTTTGTCGTAGCTAAACATCAAGAAATTAAATTGTTCAAGGTAGACAGCTTGTGAATATACAATTAAGTGTTATCGATGTCTAACCGTTATTATTTATCAAAATTCTATGATGAGTCAATAGGGATTGGCGATGGGTTTCTCAAAGATATGGATGACAACAAATCTCCAGGGCCAGATGGTTTTGGCCCGTTTTTCTTCAAGCACTTATGGGGGGGTGGTCAGGGGAGATGTGCTTGACATGTGTGCCGAATTTTGTTCCAATCCCTTGACCATTGCTCGCCTTAATTACGCCAATATTGTCCACCTGCCCAAATCCGTTGGAGCTAAATCCCTTTCATCCTTTCGACCCATTAGCCTCCTGAACACCACTTTTAAACTGATCACCAAAGTCCTTGCCAATCGCCTCCAAAATCATATGGGATCGCTTGTTGGAACAGAACAGTCAGCTTTCATCCAGGGTAGGAATATCCTGGACTGCGTTGCGGCAACTCAAGAAGTAATCTCCTCCTGCCATTCAAACAACATCTCAGGGGTCCTTCTAAAACTAGACTTTTCCAAGGCCTTTGATTCAGTAAAATGGAATTTATTTTAGAGCTCTTTAGGCACAGAGGATTTCCACCAACATGGTACAACTGGATCAAATGCATCCTCAACTCGAGTCTTTCCTCCATCTAGATCGGCGGCTCAATAAGAGGGCTCATCAAATCAGCTCGATGCCTCAGGCAGGGAGACCCTCTCTCTCCGCTCATATTTGTCCTGGTGGCAGATGTCTTTAGCCGCATGATCAAACTGGCGATAGATGATAGCCACCTAGCTGGCATTTGTCCTCCCAACCCTAATCCTAACTCCCACCCAAACCTTATGATTTCCAACCTCCAGTTCGTAGATGACACCATCCTCTTCGTCTCCCCCTCTCCTGATCACATTCATTGTCTTAAAGTCCTCCTTTACACTTTCAAGCTCATCTCTGGCCTATCAATTAATTTTAATAAAAGCTCCGTCATCATGCTTGGAAACGCTGATCATCTTGGTCCCTCCATCTCTTCCTCTCTCAACTGTAGCATTGGCACTTTTCCAATATCCAATCTAGGCGCTCCCTCTCTACTGGCTCTCGTTCCACAAAATTCCCAGTCGGGTTTCCAAAAAATTTGATGTTATTAGATGCTCTTTCCTCTGGAATGGGGGGAAAGCCAAATGTCTAGTTAATTCGAAAATTTTATGCCTTCCCAAGAACCACGGCGGTTTAGGTATTCCTAATCTGATCACCTTCAATCAGGCGCTCCTATCAAAATGGCTCTGGCGTCTCCTCTCGCCGAATCAGCTCATCTGGAAAGACTGGATCCTGGCATTCCACTATAATGCTAACCCATTCTATGCTCTTCATTTCACTCCAGTCTCCAAGCCCTCCCCCTTTTGGTCTGGTGTTCTTACATCAGTGGACCATATAAAACCCCTCCTTCCGATGAACCTTGGGAATGGCTCTAACTGCCTTTTCTGGTTTGATTCCTAGCACAGCTTCTTCCCTCTATATCGTTCCTTCCCATCCCTCTTTTCCTTCTCCAACTCCCCCCGCTTGATTGTGGCGGATGCAGTCAACCTTTTTCTATCCAGCTTATGTCCTCCAACCCTATTTGCCGATGACTCTCTCTTTGAACTCCTTTCTGCCCTCAGACTACTGCAATCAGTAAACCTCAACCCTTCTTCGTTGGATCACCATACATGGGCTCTATCCTCCGCAAAAGGCTTCTCGGTATCACAATGCTACTCTTTCTTGGACCACCCTGGTAGGCTATTCTCCTTTGTGCGTGTCTGGAAATGCCACATCCCTCCCCGAATCAAATTCTTCCATAGTGTCTCATCCATGGCCGCATTAATACCAAAGATCGCCTCTCTCACCTGACATCACTACTGACCAGAATTGTACCTTTTGTCATACCGAAGCCAAATCAATTTGTCACCTTTTCTTCGAATGTGACATATCTTACTACATTTGGACTTCGGTCTGCATTCGTAATCTAGGGCTTACTCACACAATCGCAGACTTTTTTGATCATTGGCAATATTGCGCTCCTAACCAACATCTCGATATCCTTCTAGCCTTTTTCAGCTGGGTTATATGGAAGGAGAGAAATGCCATCGTTTTCAACAAGCCCACCAATTCACTGTTTAGCTTATGCTACAAAATTTCTAATATCTTTGCTTATTGGACAGGCTCCTCCTCCTTGGCACCCTTCCGTCTTCGCCTACCAGCAGCGCGGCCCCCTCGGATTAATCAGTAGACAGTGCATCATCGGCTGCGCCAATGGGTCGCCCTGGTTTCAGATGAAGGTTTGTTGTATATGCTCTTGATGTTTTGGAACTAAAGATGACTAATTATGTAAATTTGAACTCCCTGGTCCATATTTATAGGCTGGTATCCTATTTGTAACCCTAACTATAACTATGCTATTTTTGTATTTGCCATCGATCAGGCCTGTTGATCGAACTACCTATTTCTATATATATGTATATATATATATGTGTTTATATATATGTATATATTTAATCGGCTGTGTAGTTCCATGCTACACACCCGTTCTCCTCAAAAAAATTCTATGATGAGATGCAA
This sequence comes from Allium cepa, assembly GCA_030765085.1. NCBI lineage: Eukaryota > Viridiplantae > Streptophyta > Magnoliopsida > Asparagales > Amaryllidaceae > Allium > Allium cepa. The sequence continues at coordinate 215,511,731 of CM060934.1, forward strand.
AGTAGAAAATTATATGTGTATTAACAATACAACTACGAATGAATTTTATTTTTGTTTTTGAATGTTTTTTGTAAACGCAAACTAACAACAATGCAATGCAAATAAAAACAATAGATATAACAAGCAAGTAGTTTTTTTAGCAAGCAAAGAAAAGCAATTATTTTTGGCAAGCCAAGCAAAGCAAGTGACTCTTCCGATCTGCTTTGGCAACCTAAAAAGAAATTCAAAATAAAAATATACAGGTTGCGGGGTTTTTTTTGAAAGAGAGGAACAAGTTAAAACAACACTAACTTTTTTGTTTTTTTTAATCAAGAAAAAAAATGAATGAAAACATATTTCTTTTTTTTGGAAAAGAACTAAAAAGGAAAAAAATACAAACAATTAAAATATAATTGAAATTCACAAACAAGCTCGGCCCCTTAAAAATGGAAATTCACACTTAGAAAACAAACTAACCCAGCCCACTTTAGAAAACTAGTCCCACCTCAAAATATCCTTATTAACAAATAAACGCAACCTAACAAGTTAAGCCGCAAAATCAATTTTTTCCTTCTCGCTTCGCAATTTTTCACTTCAAAATTAAACTTTCCACGTCCCTGAAATTGATTTTTGGTTTTTTTTCTAGAGTGAAGTAGTGGCCACGGTGATTTTGGCTAGCGAATTTGGGGCTCTGGGTATTCGATAGGAGGATTTGGTTTCAGTTGTGGTTGTAATAGTAGGTAGATGCTATGTCGCTTCTGGTCATGTTTTGGAAGTCGTAGCAACTTGGTCACAGAGGTGGTCTAGTGGAAATTATAGGCGTGGGAATTGCAGAGGTGGGTTTGGGATGAAGGCGACGGAGAAGGCTGATGTAACGATCCGTATTTTTGGCTATTTTAAGTTAATAAATTTAATGTAATTATTGGTTAAATATGGGTAGAAAAAAATTAATGATTGTTAATATTAATTTATTGGATAATTCAATTGGTTTAAATTTAATATAGAGGATTATATTAATAATTGAATCACAGATTTAATATGATTAAAAAAGGTATCAAAAATTGATTCAAATGTTATGTAAATATGAATGAAGATTGCTAATATTTAAAAGTGGATTTTCATGAGAATAAATTTAAAATTTGAAATTTTATATTTTAATTAACGAGTTAAAATAGGTATTTTAGCCGATGTCTCGGATTTCGAAGAAACCAGTCTCATCGGATTCCTAATAGTGAATTATTGTAAGATTTGAAGTTTCGTAACGATCGGACTTGTCGTTTTGTCATGCAAGCTTGAAACATATAGAAATCAATTTAAGGAATTTGATAAAATAAATTGACTTTGAAAAGCTAACTTCCACATACGATCAAATTAGGCCTCGAAACTAGTTCCATTGCGTTCGGAATGGAGGTAAAATATTATAAATGCCTGGCGGCACGTCTCGATTAGAGTTCGGACTATTTTGGACCTAACTATATAAATACGCAAGCAAATCGAGACGGTTTTATTGTTATTTTAATTTCTGAAGTCCTAGCCGTCACTTTCTTTTAATGACTGAAAATTCACCAACTTCCCTCCTAAGCATCTCTCAATCCTTTCAACAAAATCGAAAAATTCCAAAAGCAAAGTTGTATATCTCAACGGCTCTTCAAATCCATTTGGTTGATCTATGCTATTATGCCAAGATTTCGCCCGATTCTTGCTTGGAAGCATGGACTAATTTCTCGGATTGCATGCAGCCGTCGGCGACTGGTGATGCACAACTCCTAGTGTAGGTGGAGCAAGATGAGGCGCATCCAGGGGAGACTCTCGATCGCGGTCTGGTCGACCGATGTGGCATGCGTGTGTTAGCTAGGGTTCGTGGTTTTGGGTTCTCGGCTGAAAACTTGTACGAGAAGATGATGGTGTACATTTATATTTATTTAATAATTTATTTATTTTATATTAAAATTCAAATGTTCTAACTCGAATAATTTTCGCATGCGAGTTCGGATTCACGCGCGGTTTTCTCCATTGTGATCATATCGAAATTCCAGACATTATGAAACTAGTTTGGCTACACTCTAAGACTGTTCAAATTTTAGGCCTAAACTGGATTTTAAATCATCAATGAATCAAAGATGAGTGTTTATACGCTCACAATTCACTAAAATAATTTTATGTTAGTTATATTTATATGAAGTGATATGAAATTTATTGGCTATTGTTTGGCAGGTTTAATTGTCATTTAAATTGGTATATAAATTAATTGATAGAATTTAAATTGATTGTTAAATAAATTTAAATTTTATTGGCAGCATATTACCCGATATGGTAAAAATTGGTATTTGTGAATGTTATTGGCTTTATGGTTGATTGGTTGTGATGGATGCTATTGGTCGATATTGGTTGTTTATTTATTTTGATATATCATGCTATCATCCTATATATTGTATATTGCATATAAAACTATAAACTGAATTATTTCGAATAAATGAACAAATAGATTGAAATGATATATACATATAACATCTATTTGGATTGAAATGATATATATCCATCCTTAAAATTAAATTGAAATAATTATCCACTTGGCCATAGGTTAGAAAATCATATACGGAAAACGGGTTAGTTAAATTAAATGATTTTAAAAGTTGTTTGACATTATTTAAATTAATTGATTTTAATAATAAAATCAAATTTATGGATATTGAATTATTTTGAATTGCAGCTCGAAATGTCGGAATTTTTGGTAAACAAGATTGTTTAATTAACCGAGGTTTAAATTTTTAAGTTATAAATGAAATACGTCGTAAATTTCAGAAATGGATTTGTTCTAAAAGATTGGATTTTATTCAAACTTTGAATATTACTAAGTAAAGAGTGATATGAAATGATATTTCAAAATTGAGCTTGGAATTGAATTATATTTGATATTTGGATTTATTTAGGAAATTGGATATTAAAAGTAAATTTGATTTAAGTGTTTAAATCAAAATATTTAAAATAGAATTTGGCATTGGAATTGGTAATTAATTTGAAATTGAAATTGAAATTTATTGGAATTGGAAACTAATTTGAAATTAGAATTGGAAACTAATTTGGAATTAGAAATTTAAATTAATTTGGAATTGGAAATTAATTTGAAATTGGGATTTCAATTAATTTAGAAATGGAAATTTAAAGTGAAAAGAATTTGTGAATTGAAATCAAAATTTATGTGGAATCAAAATTTATTCGAGTTGGAATCGGAATTGAATCAATCAAATCGAAATGGAATTTGGAATTGATCTGGGTAAGAAATTGGGAAGTTAGCCGGTTTGAATTTGGAATTATTTTAAAATGAATATTTTAGTATAAATGACTTAAAATCTATATTCTTTAAATATTCAAATTATTTTTATTTTCTAAACTATTTTACTATATAAACCATTTTTGTATTCAAATTATTTTCGATTAAACTAATTTTAACTATTTAACTATTGAAATATTTTATATTAAACTATTTTTAACTATTTTCTAAAATTCAAACTGGTTAATGGGTAAATTGTTTATATTTAAATCGTGGATTTAAATACGAACTAGGTTAAAGTGAAGATTATAACCTAAATTGAATTCGAATCAAATTTTGGAAGTGAAATCGATTTATTGGACAAAATTGATAATTTTGAATATATGATAATTTCGAAATGGATTTGATTTTAAAGCGAATATATGATGATTTCGAAATGGATTTGATTTTGAAACGAATATGATATTTTGATATCAAGTGCAAATTGTTTTCGAAATGTAAAAGAACTAACTGGTGTGTAAAATGATGATTGGTTGTTGAAGAGACCGAGGCCTCCTATTGGAATACTGTCTTTTAGTATTGGAACCACTTTGACAACCGTGTATGCTTTGGATGATATCCATAATGTAGTGGTTGAATTGGCGAGGTTTAGTGGACTGAAGTAAGAGAACGATGATGTAGTGGTTTGCTACCTCTAGCGATGTTGATCCCTCGTATTACTATTGTTGGTTTCGGATTCGATGGGTGCACCTTATTTTTCGTTTGGAATGATTATCGCGGTCGGCTATGGATGGGTTACGACTAGTCAGAAAGGGTAAACTAGTAGAATCCTACCTTGGGTATTGCCTCACGTGCCTTGTCATATTTATTCCTATACGAGCCTATTATGAGTTTGGTTTTAAAACTGTATAAAACGCGTTAAGGTGGATCGATGTAAAGCCTTAACGCTATTTTGATATTATTTTTTTCGATGGACATTATCTATTATAGCGTATACTGCTATATATAAATAGTTTAACGGATCCTTAGGAGATGGAAAATCCCGTAACATCTCTTAAGTTATTTTGCTCATATTTTATGATATTGATTTGACTTACTTAAGAGTATTTTAGTCCTGACTCGAATGTTTTGTCTTTTCATTACGCTCGGGTCAGTTTTGAGTTTTTCAGTACATCGAAGATTATTCTCTAGAGAATGAAGACGAAGACTCTATATATTACTACTATTATTATTATCTGCATCATGTTATTTTTGCTGTGCCGATTTATTTACTCTGATGTATATATATAACTATGATAATTGTGTATAGATTTTAATCATATTTACAGTAAACAGCTTCATGAACTGTTTATGTGATTATTACATTTTATCGTTCCGCTATGAGATTCTGTGTTTATTTTCTTCTCCTTTTCTTATTTTTCTTATTTAACCCCATTGATTATCTATGTTATGGATTATTTAAGTTGGACATGTGTGGATTATTGTCGATTTAAACCTTTTGAAATGTAGGTCGTCACAGTTGGTATCAGAGCGAAGGTTTAGCGATAACCTTAGCTTTGTGGGGTTTGACTCATTAGAGATAGGGTATTAATACCCTAGAATGTTTGAGTGTGTGTGTATGTATGTATGAGAGAGCGTATTTGTTAGTGTTATAAAACATTTTATATTATGTTTACTTATTCGTTGAGTTGTTTATGAATTCTGGTCAATGTGCGGGACGCCATGTCATCGGTAGGGATTTTTAAACACTTAAACGAGGAAAGTCGACGTAATATTGTTTTAAAATTTAGGTAAATGAAATAATTTTACCTATATTATATTATATATTTAGTGATTAAAATGAAATTGTTATTAGGAGATGATAATTATTATCATCAATTATTGGTTGAATTAAAATAAAACGAATACTTAATGAATTTTATTTCATGAAGCAATTGATAATTAAATTAAATTGAAATATAGTTGCACCAAGAATTGGTTAAAATGATCAAGTTGTAAATTAATGAAATATTTTGGTAACTAAGTTAAGAAAATTTGTATAAGTATATTTGTAATATAGCTTATATATAGAAATGATTTTAAAAATTGAGAATTTTAGAATTTAAAACCTTTTATTTTCAAAATTGTTTTCCAAAGCTTTAAAAAATAACAATAGTATTATTTAAAGGAGTTTTGACTAGAAAAATATTACAAAAATATTTTTGAAGTAAATAAAGCATTAAACTCACTTGGTTGCGGGAAATAATTCTGGGGATGACTACAGCATCATCAGTATCCATTCTCACGTTTTTGGGTGAGAATTGCTACGAGAAGAAATTTATTTTTGATTAAAATAGGTTTTGATTATGAAAGAAAAATATTTTAAGTATGAATTAGTATGTGAAAATAGTTTTGAACTTATAATTGAAAATAGTGTATAAAGAGTAAGTTATAACTTTTACATTAAAAATAGTATAGAATAGAAATAAGTTTATAACTTATAAATTTGAATAGAAAAATGAAACCAAATTTAAAATGGTTAAAATTTTGGCTAAAAAAATAGAAGAAAGAAAATTTTGAATTTGAGATATAAATAAAATAACTGGCTTAGCATTGAAAAACTAAATGGAGTTAGTGAAATGAAGTAAATAAAATACATTTAGCCCAAGAAGCTTAAATAAAAAAATGAATTGCATTTGAAATGAAGTAGATAAAATAATAAATTGGAATTTTGAATCAAAAAATTGTATAACTTATAGATTTGAGAATTTTAAGCTAAAAACAAATTTTAAAATTTGTAAAATGGGAATGATAAGAAATTTAACTTGAATAATATTAAATAAAATGAGTAATAGATTAAAATGAAATGAAGTTTAACTTAATATTAAATAAATTGAATGGGATATTAAATAATCTTGAGGAATCATTAAAGTGAATTATTCCACTTAACTATGAAATGAATTAATCAAATGAATATGAGTTTTTTAATGAAATGTAATTTAATTATGTAAGAAATCGAATAAAAATAAACGAATGTAAGTAAAAAGTTAGTATGAGTAATTGGATTTGATTTAAAATGGGATAAAGGGAAATTTAAAATGCAGGTGGAGTAGTTTAAATAAAAATTGAATAATATGGAATAAATTATAAAATGAAGTTAACTTAAGGGAGATTAATGAATTGATCGTGGAAGAGAAATATATATATTTATTAATATGAATTGAGATATAAAGTAAAAAAAAGAGAATAAACTAAATGGAAATAAAACAAACTTAACTTAAGCATGGTTAAATGGAATAATTTTATAAATGATTCACCAATTAATTTAAATGAAATAGGTTGAACAAAAAGTGAAACAAATTGGAATTTCACAAATTAAATAAAATAAAATTGAATACAATGAATTTGTAACGAATGTTAATTAATTGAAAGAAATCAATGGAATGTAAAACAATTAATGTGAATGAAATGAATAGTGGTCGATTGAATAAAAATGGACTGAAACCAAATTAGTTGAATGTAAATAAATTTAAAAACGTATGAACTGAATATAAAATCAATGTATAATTAACGAAATGAGTATTAATAAGTGAATGATTATCAATTTAAAATATATGGAATGTGGTATGGAATTAATTTACTTAAGTATAATTAATTATATGTATAATTGAAATGAAATAATGGAAGAAAGAAGAAAATATAAATGTAACTATTATCGAGTGTAAATTAATAGAACGTAAACTTATTAATGTTGGTAAGTGCATGGAAATCATTTGGAAGTAAATAAATTGAATGAAAAATCAATGGAACATGAATCAAATTGAATAAAAGTTAGTTGAATTCAAATAAATTGAATAAGGAAATAAAATGTTAATAAAATTTAATGTTAATAAGAATGTGAATGTATAAATTAAATATTGATATTGAAATATAAATTATGATAGTTATGAATTGAATTGATTGAATATTGATTTGTCGGATGATTTGTTTTGTTGTAAATCATTGTTTAATTGATTTGAGTGCATATGATGGTTGCATGACTGCATATTTTTTCTCGTGCTTGAGATTTGGATTCAAAATACATGTTTTATACTTATTAGAACTCATACGTGTTCTACATCTTATTATAAGTGACTAACATTCCGAATTGAGTTGAGATAGACACATACGAAGACCGTTTGGGCGTATACGTGGGTTTTTACATGCTTTTGCTTGCTTAATATGAGCGAACTCGCTCGTATTAATAATAATAAGGTACGTATTTCGGATTACTTACCGCGATTTTATATTTTTTCCCTTCGGGATGCCTCATCATTGAGGTGAGATTTATATTTGATATCTATTGGTATATTTGTGTTACATATTGATATTGTAAATTTTTCCGATCGAGCCGCACAAAGTAGACTCTGCCCAAATTTTCCGTGAATCTAGGTGTTAGAAATATTTTGAAGTTTTAAAATTTTTTATAACTTATTTTTATATGTAAGTTATATTTTTTGTAAACCGATAGTACAGTGGCGTAGAAGAAGCATAGAAAAGGTTTTCTAATAAGATCTTAAAGTTATAAGTGACTATTTGAATAAAATATATTGTATGTTAAATTCTGTACTAATGCCTTTTCGAGGATGAAATTTTTTGAGTGGGGGAGTGTGTAACGACCCGTATTTTTGGCTATTTTAAATTATTAAATTTAATGTAATTATTGGTTAAATATGGGTAGAAAAAAAATAAATGATTGTAAATATTAATTTATTGGACAATTCAATTGGTTTAAATTTAATATAGAAGATTATTTGAATAATTGAATTATAGATTTAATATGATTAAAAATGCTATCGGAAATTGATTTAAAGTTTATATAAATATGAATGAAGATTTTTAATATTTAAAAGCGGATTTAAATGACAATAAATTTGAAATTTGAAACTTTATATTTTAATTAACGAGTTAAAATAGCCATTTTGGCCACTATCTCGGATTTCGATGAAACTAATTTCATCGAATCCGTAATAGTGATTTATTGTAAAATTTCAAGTTTCGTAGTGATCGGACATGTCGTTTGGCCATGCAAGCTTGAAACGTATAGAATCAATTTAAGGAATTCGATAAAATAAATTGACTTTGAAAAGCTATCTTCCACATACGATCGAATTAGGCCTCAAAACTAGTTCCATTGCGTTCGGAATGGGGGTAAAACATTATAAACGCCTGGCAGCACATCTCGATTAGAGTTCGAACTATTTTGGATCTAACTATATAAATATGCACGAAAATCGAGACAGTTTTATTATTATTTTAATTTCTGAAACCCTAGCCATCACTTTCTTTTAATGGCTGAAAATTCACCAACTTCCCTCCTTAATATCTCTCAATCCGTCCAACAAAATCAAAAAATTCCAAAAGCAAAGTTGTAGATCTAAGAATCCATACGGTTGATCTATGCCATTACACCACGGTTTTTCCAGAATCTGGCTTGGAAGCGTGGAAGTATTTTCTCGGATTGCGTGCAAACGGTAGCGACTGGTGATGCACAACTCCTGTCGTAAGTGGAGCAAGTCGAGGCGCATACAGGGGAGACACTCGATCGTGGTCCGGTAGAACGATGTGGCATGCGTGTGTTGGCTAGGTTTCGTGATTATGGGTTCTTGGCTGAAAATTTGTACGAGAAGATGATGATGTACGTTTATATTTATTTAATAATTTATTTATTTTATATTAAAATTCAAATGTTCTAACTCGAATAACTTTTGCATGCGAGTTCAGATTCACACACGGTTTTCTCCGTTGTGATTGTATCGAAATTCCAGACATTATGGAACTAGTTTGGCTACATTCTAAGACTATTCAAATTTTGGGCCTAAACTGGATTTTAAATCATCGATGAATCAAAGGCGAGTGTTTATACGCTCACGATTGACTAAAATAATTTTATGTTAGTTATATTTATATTCTGAAGCGATATGAAATTTATTGGCTATTGTTTGGTAGGATTAATTGTCATTTAAATTGGTATATGAATTAATTGATTGAATTTAAATTGACCGTTAAATAAACTTAAATTTAATTGGCAGCATATTACCCGATATGGTAAAAATTAGAATTTGTGAATGTTAATGGCTTTATGGTTGATTGGTTGTGATGGATGCTATTGGTCAATATTGGTTGTTTATTTATTTTGATATATCATGCTATCATCCTATATATTGTTTATTGCATATAAAACTATAAACTGAATTATTTTGAATAAATTAAGAAATAGGTTGAAATGATATATACCTATGACATCTATTTGGATTTAAATGACATATCAATCCTTAAAATTAAATTGAAATAATTATCCACTTGGCCACAGGTTAGAAAATTATATACGAACACCAGGTTGGTTAAATTAAATGATTTTAAAAGTTTTTTTTGAAATTATTTAAATGAATTAATTTTAAGAATAAAATCAAATTTATGGAAATTGAATTATTTTGAATTGGAGCTCGAAATGTTGGAATTTAAACTTGGTAAACGAGATTGTATAATTAATCGAAGTTTAAAATTTTAAGTTATAAACTAAATACGTCATAAATTTCAGAAATGGGTTTGTTTTAAAGGATTGGCTTTTATTCGAACTTTAAATATTACTAAGTAAAGTGTGATAGGAAATGGTATTTCAAATTTGAGCTTGGAATTGAATTATATTGGAAATTTGGATTTTTTTAGAAAAATTGGATATTGAAAGTAAATTTGATTTATGTGTTTAAATCAAAATATTTAAAATAGAATTTGGATTTTGGAAGTGGAATTGGAAATTGATTTGAAATTTAAATTTAAATTAATTGGAATTGGAATTGGAAATTAATTTGAAATTGGAAATTTAAATTAATTTGGAATTAGAAATTAATTCAAAATTGGGATTTAAATTAATTTGGAAATGGAAATTTAATTGAAAGGAATCGATGAATTGAAATCGAAATTTATGTGGAATCAAAATTTATTCGAGTTGGAATCAGAATTGAATCAGTTAAATCGAAATGGAATTTGGAATTGATTTAGGTATGAAGTTGGGAAGTTGACCGGTTTGACTTTGAAATTATTTTTAAAATGAATATTTTAGTATAAATGATTGAAAATCTATATTCTTTTAATATTCAAATTATTTGATTTTCTAAACTATTTTACTATATAAACCATTTTTATGTTCAAATTATTTTCGATTAAACTATTTTTAACTATTTAACTATTTAAATATTTTCTATTAAATTATTTTTAACTATTTAACTATTTTAAACTACTTAAACTATTTTTAACTATTTTAAACTACTTAAACTATTTTCTAAAATTCAAACTGGTTAAAGGGTAAATTGTTTGTATTTAAATCTTGGATTTAAATACGAACTAGGTTAAAGTGAAGATTATAACCTAAATTGAATTCGAATCAAATTTTGGAAGTGAAATCGATTTATCGGATAAAATTGATAATTTTGAATATATGATAATTTCGAAATGGATTTGATTTAAAGCGAATATATGATGATTTCGAAATGCATTTGATTTTGAAATGAATGTGATATTTTGATATCAAGTGTAAATTGTTTTCGAAATGTAAAAGAACAAACTGGTTTGTAAAGTGACTATTGGTTGTTAAAGAGAGTGGGACCCCTTATTGAAATACTCTCTTTCTATATTGGAACTACTTTGACAATGGTGTATGCGGTGGATGATATCCAGAATGTAGTGGTTGAATTGGCGACATTTACTGGAATCAAGTAAGAGAACGATGATTGATAGCCTTGACATTCGTGTCATAATTAAAATAACTAAAACAGAAGCCTATGTCTGGCCAATGAGGTTAGCTACCTCTAGCAACGTTGATCCCTCGTATTACGATTATGGTTTCAGATTCGATGGGTGCACCTTATTTGTCATTTGGATTGATTGTAGCAATCGGCCACAGATGGGTTACGACCAGCCAAAAAGGGTGAACTGGTAGAATCCTACCTTGGATATTGCCTTACGTGCCTTGTCATATTTATTCTTATACGATGTTAACGCTAAAATTGAATGCTAACACTCCGGTGTAAGTAGAGATAAAGTGAAAGCACCACCCATCAATACGGGAATTAAGAATAAGCAGAAAAATCACAGAAGAACAGTAAAGAGACAACAGTTTTGCAGTGGTTTGGTTTCAAGTCAAGCTTACGTCAACTTTAATCTTCTTTATTGCTGATTCAATTACAACTTTTACAACAATCTTCGATTACAACACCACTAAGACAAGTAGCTAGAACTCCGATGTAGAAGGATCCTTCGAATTCATGTTGAATGTGTCAGATCTTCTCTTGAAGTTCGTCGAAGCGTCTTCGGTGTTTGAAGTGTCGGATGAGTCGAGAAAACAACAGAGTATCTGTAAAGAACCACAAATCCGTACTCCTTTGAGCTGACAACATTCCACAACAATCCAGCCAAAGAGGAACAAACTTACGAGTCTTTAGGATTAAAGAAGAAGAAAGAGGCAGAAGAAGAGAGAAAAAGATAGAACAAGAACATAACAGAAACAACAGAACAATTTCAGAATCTAACAATCGCAGCGGAACAACATATAATAGATAAATAAATAATCATTAAAACAAAAGAACTGTACATTTTATACATTACATCACATTACATTCACTATCAGAGTTTACAACAAAAAACAGCGGAAAAGAAATACTATAATAGTAATATGCTACGCTACCTAGTTCGCCTCCAGGTTTCTACAGCAACTCCCGAATCCAGAATGACCTGATAACCTGACTCTAGACTGCCCGTGTGGAAATTGGTGGGCACCCAGAATTTAGGAAGGGAAACAATAAACTCTAGGTCAGTCATGGGACTGGTGTGAGAATTTAAAACAGTTTATCTTTAAAAACAAACATAGAAATATTTTTAAAGTCAACTCGCAATGCTTTTTGGAAAATAAGACTACCATAAGGCCTCCCACACACACACAATGAAAATGCAGAATCAGAGGAGATTTCTCCTTATGATAGTCAAAGATGCTTGATACGCATTAAAAAATACATTTGATATTATTACTATTGCATAGTGTAGAAAACAATTTCGAAAGTAGAATATAAATCTTAGCCAGCATAGGCATTTCGCACTTATGCCTACTATAGCTACCATCCAAACAGTGGGGCGCCACCATAAGTGAATGATAGGTTCTACAACTAAAACCGTACAAGGATCGTATTGTTTCTTTGGATTTCCAACAAATGGTCAGGCCAAGGAACTTCCCATTGCCATATGGAAATGCCTCTGGAATGACGTCCCGAGAACCTAACCAGATCTTTGCCAACACAAGGCCGAGTTACCCCTAACTGGGTAAAAACTGACCGAATATGTCATTCCCCGATCATAACCGATCTATATCCGAGGATCCACGATTCCAACAACCACAAAGTAATAAATTTGCAGCAACCACATAGGTTAAGTATCTGGGCTCCATACCATGATACCACCTCTATCCAGAAGGAATGACATACACTAAAGGGGCGCTACCCCCTAATAACCTTGCTGCAACCTTCCTGTTTTGACCATTTCCGGGGTGTGAAGTCCGATGAAATCTCATCCACAAAGCCACGCTTTATACAAAAGCTATGCTTTAATTCACAAATGTTCAACAGCACTTCGTATGCCACATTACCAATTTGGGAATGTATCACTTGTAACCATCAACTACATAATCTCTAAGGGTGTTAAGCTAAGAGAATAAATTCTCCACCACCAATGGAAATATATTTGATAGAAACCAGCTTTACATCTCAAATTGTAATGTTAGACACACATCCATACAAGTCCGTTCCGGGATCGAACGGAACCGCAGGCACTTCCAAAGAAGCCCTTGCAATCCGGATATTCACTAATCACGACCGAACTTCCCATCACAAAGGGTAATAAATTTCTATATCGGAGATCAGCCGATGCAGAAACATTCGACGGTAATCCTTCCATTTTCACAAATATCCGGTCTTCAACACCGGTCATCAAATGCAATCCATAACGACGTATCTCATATTCGGAATGGGTTATACGACCCAAAGGTCCTTTCCTGGCTAACCAAATAGTGAGCGCTTATTTCAAAAATAAGTGTGGCATTCAAATTCAAGCAATTCACAACAAATACCCATTCAAGAGTAAATATTGATAGTCGGTTATTTAACTATGAACAGAGATGCGCAACATCATCAGATTCCAAATAATTTTCCAAATTATTTATTTCCTCAAAAATATCTTCACAAGATACATAATTTCCACACTTCAAAAATAAATCAACGTTTATTTTTAAAACAAATTCCCCTTTCCTTTTATAAATTCCGTAGTGAATTTACATTTCCAAAATATCTATGAATATACGATTTTCAAATCGACCTCTAATATTCATTTTCAATTTATCTTTAAAAAGATAACTCTCAAAACGTTCATTTCATATTGGGAAAAAATTTCCATACTTATTTAATAATAGGTATTTCACAAATCTATTTATTTTCAACACTTGGAAAATATTCAATATACTTAAATCACAGTTAAGTATAGATTTCATTCTTTAAGGAAAACATCCTTTCAAACACATTTATTTGGGTCAAAACGAATGTTGCGTAAAACAGTGTTACGACGACTCAAAATCACTAGTATAGGGATTCAAAATTAAAATAGATATATAAATCCCAATACTGTATAAACCATTTCCTTTCGGAAATCATTTACTATAACAACAATGTTATAGTCCACCATTTCCTTATTCCTCGAAAACGTCTATTTCAACAATGAATGTTGAAATCTATGTATTCGATACTTAATGCATTTTAAAACATCTTTAAAACCATTAACTTCATTTCATAATCTCACTTCCTCAAAAACATATCCATTTATTTCATAATATATTCAGGGTCCAAAAAATCGTGAATATACTTTTATTTACCCAATTCAATGTTTCTACACATTTATTAAAGGATTATCCACTATCCAAAATCGTGGATAAAATTCCCAACCAACTCTTATTCGTACTACATTTAACTTAAAGGATAATTCGCTGTCAAAAATCGCGAATATACTTCCTTTAATAAACTTCTAAATTCAATCTATCAAATTCAATTGATTTCGAATTTATAAACAATCTTTATAAATTCCATTTCTATTTATAATACTTCGACTTATAAATCTCCTTTATTATCCAATCCAATTTATAACTTAATTATATACCAAAAGTCCATATTATAAGTTAAGTACTTATAATCCATTTATTTAATAAATTGTTCTTTTAAAACTTCACAAATTTTAAATCTTATTACTTATAAGATTTCATTTATAACCTTATTTTCAACATTTAACAGAACTCCTTTTAGAATTCCATTATTTTAAATTTATAAAATACCAATTTTTACATCTTTTATATAAATCGTTTATAATAATTCAAAAATCCCAATTTAAACTATTTTATAATTTAATCAACTATTTATTTCAAAATCACTTTTCGTTTATATTTCTTAAAAATCTTAATTTTTATAACATAAAATTTTATAATGTTTTAATTATTTAAAATGAATCAATTCAAAAATTTAATAAAACGTATACTTTCAAAAATCACTTTAAAAATCCTTTTAAATTCAAAATCATTACTTTAACATTTTAAAACTCCAAAGTGGATCTGATGATGCAACAGCACTAATAATCAATCAACACATCCAAACATCATATATCAATATGATAATCAACAAATATCAAAATATCTATAATCAAATAAATACTGGTGAGGAATCCAGTTGGATCCCTAAAACATGTTTCCCTGCATCCACAGACATTAGCACAATACCAATCCCGTTTCAAGATGGGATATCACGGTATATGGGATATATAAAATATTATCCCCTATTATGCAGCGCAATAGGGTCTCATCCGCTATATAATGCGGGAAATCAACTCCAAGTACATATATAATACCAATTCCACTTCAAGGTGGAATATCATGGTATATAGGTTTAATAAATAACATCCGCTTAATAGGCGGCGTATAGGGTCTTTTCCAATACAATAGATAATACTATATTATCATCCAAGCAAACAATCACACAATCAACAATTTTAAATCTAACTATTTAAAATTTAAACAAACCCTTTTTGAGTGAGAAGTTCTCACCTTGGTTTTCCGATAACAGTTGTAGCGTTTTATTTCGAATAAAATTAAACGCGCGTTTAATTTTACCCGAAATTTTCACTAACTCCAAACGACTCCAATCTAGCTCCATAGCGTAGTGTTCGTCCATACGAACCCAACGCAAGTTGTTTCGTAAATTTTCAACCTCGTATGAACAAGTTACAGCATTACAAAGTTATACGAATTAAATAAAATTAACTTTTACAATTCTTTTTATTATTATTCCATACTTTGAATCTTGGCCGTTGGATTTTGCTTTGATAATCTGGACCACCCCCGCCTTCTTCTCTCCCCCCCCCCCCTCACGCTCTCTGGTTCGAAACAAACCCAAAACGCGCCGCATCCCATCAACTATCGCGACCATCCTCCTACGATCGAACACGATCGGCGCCCCTCATTTTGTTCGTCAATACAAACCCTACCCTCGGCCAGAATATGGGCGAGCCCGGTCGCGCCAAAGCCTCATTTTTCGAGCTAAAACGCGCAACTTCTCGGCCAGATCTGGGCCACCACGAAGCTCCGATGACGACCACGACCGTATGATTATGAAGATCTCACCTAGCTCTAGGAGTTTGTAGTTGGAGAATTTTGATAAAAGTTGATGGATTTAGAGAGATTAAGGAAATAAATTTCGAATGATTTCGGCCATTGAAATGTTAGGGCCGGCTGAAGAAGAAGAAGGATGTGGGTTTGAGTAAATTAAAGAAATTGAGTCCTTTTATAGAAAATCTCCCAAAAAACACTATTCACACGATTTTCCGAACTCCAAATTTCACGTGGTGACCGGCGTTTGTAGGGTTTATCCCACGTTTCGGACACAATGGAATAAGTTTCGGGAACCAATTCGATCATATGTGCGAGTTGCGGCAATAAACGATCAATTTAAATTAAACCGATTTAATTAATTTCCCAAACGTTTTGGCTTGGCTCGGACAAACAATAAATCCGATTGACTTGAAATTTGAAACCCTACAATAATATCGCATTACGGATCCGATGACACTGGTTTTGTGGAAATCCGAGACCGTTTGAAAAATGGCTATTTTAACTCGTCAATTTAAGTATTAAAATATTCAATTTTCACAAATCAACTTTAAATTCAATTTTAAAAGTTCTATAATGTTATTCTAACTCCAATATGATTAAATAAAATTTTCCAAATCTTTTTCAATCATATTAAACCCAATTTTCAATTAATTACGTAATTTCAACTATTAATTTACGGATTTAATTATCCAATTAAATCTATATACTCGAAATTAAATTTATTCGACTTATAAATTTCACTTATTAATATTTAAAATCAATTAAGTATTCAAATTTTAATTAACAAAAATTCTGGGTCGTTACAATCTTCCCCCCTTAAAAGAATTTCGTCCTCGAAATTACAAGTTAGGAAGAACGATTCTTAACCCGTTTACTATTTTTCACAAAACTAATCAGTTTTTATCAACCTTCCAAAACAAATCTTTTTATTAAAGGTCCATTATCAATTCAACTAAATTTCCATCTTCAATTATAAGTTTCAAATAACATTGTTTACTTCACAATTTAAATTCAAATTTAAATTCAAATTTTTAAACTTTCAAAATTTTCTCAAAGATTTTCTAACTCCCAAAATTTTCGAAAAAAATTCGCTAGCGTCTCCTTTGCGCGGCTAGCTCGGTACAACTGCAAAATGGCACCACGGCCCCTCAAATCAGAAAACAAAACGAAAAGCCAAGCGGCTGGACAAGAAAATCACCAAATTTCATACTGAAATTGAAATACGTACCTTTTCGTCGAGCAATTCAAATTTATTTTTGAAATCAAAATCCCAATACCATTCCTTTTAATACACCTGTATATCCTGCTAGCAGTAGTATCCAGTTACAATATTCAAATTATTTTGCCAATTTCATTACAAAATTTTCAATATATACTTCTTATATCATCTTTACTTTACTTTTGAAGTTATATATCCATTTTCATTCAATCTTGCATTTCCAATTCCCTTTGAATTTAATTCACAATTTCAATTCTATTTGATTTCAATTTTTTCTTTCAAATATTGAATTTTATTAACTATCTTTTATTCACAATTGCACTATTTTAAATTAGTTCCAATTACTAATTCATCACAAATTCCAATTTACTTTATTCAAATTTGTTTTCAACATTCAGTTTCAGTTCCAGTTTTAGTTCCTAACTTTTTTATTTTCAATTCACTATTTTGGTTTATAACCACTCATATTAAACTGGATTTCAAATTCCATATGAATTTTAATTCATCTTTCATTTATAATTATTCAATTCAATTCTATTGCTTATTAATTCGAAATGAATTTCCAAAACCAAACCTAGATTTTCCAAACATCTTCCATTTAAAACAATTTGGCAGCAATTCCTCTTTTGGAAACCCGAAAATGAACACCGATGATGTCGTAATCATCATCGGAATTATTTTCCAGCGACCAAAAAGAGTTTAGAGCTTTCATCTTCCCAAAACAATTTTCCAAAACATCAAATCCTTTCAAAACATTTCTAAGTATTTCCTTGGAATTCTATTTCTAATTATAAATCACACTTATAATTTACATTCTCCAATTTCATTTGTATATGGATTTTATTTCTAAACTTTTGATTATGATTCCAATTTCTTATTCAATAATCAATGGTAATAATTTTTAATATTATTAATTCCTAACATCCAAGCGTCCATATACTGTAATAATTTATAGAAAATAATTTATTTTATATACAAAATAGTTTTGGTTATTCACCAAATTTTAAAATAATTCTATGTCGGTTTATCTTGTTTAAGAGTTTAGAAACCCCTATCGATTCAGTTAGCTAGACTGCACCGACCAGAATCTATAACAATCAACCGATAAGTCAACACAATACAAAACAATTTCATATTCACTAACAAATACGCGCTCATATCTATTATTACACTCAAACTCATTCTAGAGTACTGCTGACTCTATCTCTAATGAGTAACACCCAACAGAGCCATGGTTGTCGCTTAACCATATGCTCTGTTACCAAATGTAAAGAACCGCAAATCCATACTCCTTTGAGCTGACAACATTCCACAACAATCCAGCCAAAGAGGAACAAACTTACGAGTCTTTAGGGTTAAAGAAGCAGAAAGAGGCAGAAGAAGAGAGAAAAAGATAGAACGAGAACAGAACAGAAACAACAGAACAATATCAGAATCTAACAACCGCAGCGGAACAACATATAATTGATAAATGAATAATCATTAAAACAAAAGAACTGTACATTTTATACATTACATCACATTACATTCATTATCAGAGTTTACAACAACAAACAGCGGAAAAGAAATACTATACTAGTAATATGCTACGCTATCCAGCTCGCCTCCAAATTTCTACAGCAACTCCCGAATCCAGAATGACCTGATAAACTGACTCTATACTGCCCGTGTGGAAATTGGTGGGCACCCATAGTTTAGGAAGGGAAACAATAAAATCCAGGTCAGTCATGGGACTGGTGTGAGAACTTAAAACAGTTTATCTTTAAAAACAAACATAGAAATATTTTTAAAGTCAATTCGCAATGCTTTTTGGAAAATGAGAATACCATAAGGCCTCCCGCACACACACACACACAATGCAAACGCAGAATCGAAGGAGATTTCTCCTTATGATAGTCAAAGATGCTCATATGCATTAAAAAAAACATTTGATATTATTACTAGTGCATAGTGTAGAAAACAATTTCGAAAGTAGAATATAAATCTTAGCCAGCATAGGCATTTCGCACTTATGCCTACTATAGCTATTGCGACGACCCGACCTCCACCTCCAGGAAGTCGCGTTGCCGATGAAGAAAGAAAGGGATAGAAGAAGAAAAGAAAGAGAAAGAAGAAAGACAACAACTACAGATAACTCACAGCGGAATGAATGAAATATAATATATCACATAGAATATTACATAGTATCAAATTACATCAGAGTTACACAATTGATACAACACATATTAGACAGTTATAAACATCTGTCTAATTCATACAACTCAAGTATACAAGATACAGACACAACATACACAGCGGAAACATAATATATCTACACGTGGAAGCCTCCTGCCCATATCTCCTCCAGAATTCGTCAAGCTAACCTGAATAACTTGACTACTCATACATAATATGAGTACCCAAGAGTTTAATAAAACAGAAAATAAATACTCGGGTCAGACATGGGTCTGGTGTGAGTAAACGGGTTAAAATTGCTTAACTTTAGAAAACCTTTGAAAAGAAAAGGTATCACGTAAGACTTCCCACACATAAAAATGGAAAAGTTTTTACCTTACGCTAACCAAAACATTTGATAGGAAATCCAGTGATATTATAATAGTGTCTAGGGTTTTCAAGTAAATATGAAATAGCCGAAATTGTTACATGATTAAATTCCAGCTTCTAGCCACAAAAGTGGGTAATACAAAAAATACCGTAAGGTCTCGTAGGGAAAATTGGTTTCCATCAATGGCAGGGCTACTGGAGTACCGCCCGTCACAGTACGTGGCCTAGATCACCGTACCGAGGAGCCACCCAAACTCCCCTGCAACACAAGGCTGGAACCATTCCTTACTGAACAGTCCCGAACAAGACCACCCCGCAGTTGGCGCGACCAACCACACACAAAACCGAAATAGAAGGGACCTCTAGACAGGGGTAAATCTTACTCTTAAGTGGGGGCTACCCACGAAGCCTTGCTGCACCTCCCCTGTTTTAGCCATTCCCGGTTGATGAGGCTTGAGGCTGCAATTACCTTTATAGGACACATCACTTAGAATGCTCATCGTCCGCCTGACGATGTGTTGAAAGCATTCATTCCATACAAGTTCGTTCCGGGTTCGAACGAAACCGAAGGCACTATCTCGTTGCACTCATTATCGGAATCACCCTCAGAGTCAACGACCATAGCACTTGCACTCTAAATCACCATCTCGAACCTATAAGTACTATTCTGTCAAACTCATTACGGAATCACCCACAGAGTTATACTGATGTATAGCCCTTACACCTCGAGTCTTCAATCGCTCCACTTGGATTAACGACCTAACGTTTAATTGGAATCGATGTGGTTTCCGGATATCCAAATATGGAAACCCGATCCAGGTCTCATCGAAACCAAATGCCATTTTAAATTTCCAAGTTGTACTTAAGGGTTTTAAATAGTTAACTTATATTCAGGATGATATAAACAGATAGATGAATAACATTATCACAATAGATAATTCATATCAATATTCATCTCATACAGCAGCATATCACATATATTAGAGATATTCAAATCGTCCAGTATCAACCAATCGCCCAATATCAATCAACATCCAAAATCAACCAATCATCTAATATCAATCATTCATTCATAACAGAATTGATTAACTCTAATCAATTTAATTAACCTCTAGTTAAATTAATTACCATTCTTTCATCATTTGGATTCCCTTAATCCTGCTTCATTGATTTATTACAAATCAATTTTATTAATCATCACTTAATGATCTTCCTTAATTAATCTTCCCTGATTAATTATCTTTAATTACATTCAAGTAATTATCCTTAAGCATATTCAGTAATTATTCTTTAATTACTATCATTAATTAAAATAATTAATGATCCTTCATTAATTAATTAACTATAATTAATCACATTAATCCTCAATTAATTACAATTAGTTAATCACATTTTAAATTAATTACTTTTATTAATCACCTTGATTAATTCCATTAATTACATTAACTAATGATCCTTATTAATTAATAATTCCTTTAATTAATTAAATAATTAATTTATAATTAATATCTCATTAAACATAAACAGTAATTAACAATTTGTAATTACTTATCTTAATTAATTAACTTCTTAATTAATTACTTCCAAATCAATTATATTAATTCTTGATTAATTAATCAAATTAATTAATCTTTAATTACTTCATTAAGTAATTATTAATCAATTTAAATTAACCATTAATACTTAATTAATTACTTTATTAATTAATTACATTATTAATTGGTTACACTTAGTAATTAATCTTAAATAAATCCCATTCATTAATTAATTAATCACATTAATTAACTAACTAATATTAACTATGTAATTAACTCTTAATTACTTACATAAGTAATTATCTCTAATTACTTCCATTTATAAATCTTAATTAATCTCTTAATTAATTACTTAACAAGTAATTAATTCCATTATTTAATAATTCTTAATCCTTAAATTAATTAATTACTCCATAATTAATTAACTTCAAACAATTATATTAATTAATCCTTAATTAATCACCTCATTTGATTATCCATTAATCACTTCAACTTTAATTACTTCCCTGAGTAATTTGCTATTAATTACTTCCATAATTAATTACATTCAATAATTAACCAATAATTACTTTATTTAAGTAACTACACTTAATTAATCCATAACTAAGTGATTATTTAAAATTAAATAAACAATTAATTATTTAAAATTAATTAAACAATTAATTATTTAACTTCTTAGATTTGACAATCCTTAATCTACATTAATCTTTTACTTTTTAACAAATCATGTAGTCAAGTATTCTTAAGTTCATATCAAAATAAATTAACCATATTTATTTACATAAATTAATTATTTGAATTAAATTAAATTTTAATAACCTAACAACAAATTATTCTATTTGGATTACAAAATTATAATAATAACCTTATTTGAAAATAAGGCATTTAGAAATCAAATTTTAAATTTCAAATACATTAAATTATTTAAATTTAAACCTATTTATTTTCAAAACAATTTGAAAACTTTGTTACTAAAACATTGCTTAAAACCTTGATTTAATACTTAAAATTGGAACACTTCCTTTAAAATTTAAATTCAAAATTTATTTAAGATCATTGTTTTAAAAGAATCATCTTTAAATAATTTAAACTTGAAATTGAATTCAATTACCCCTTTTTTTTTTTAAAGTTTGATTTATATCTATTTTAAAGCAACAAGTTTTTATCTTTGTATTTTGTTTCCTTTATATGAACTTGCTTTATAACTTAACTGGATTTTATTTTTCAATCAACAAGTTTATTTGCAAACCTCATTTACACAGTATTAACAAAACACAACAACCTATACACTCGGGTAAAACACTGCAAAGTCACGAGCCTTTCCCCAAGCTAAACCCCAACCCTCTCATCTTCGAGTCGACTCAGCAAAAATACGAGAGTTCCCCCGAGTTTCCTTCATCTTCCCAAACACGAAACTCTCCAGTGCACAAACCTGTGCACTATATACGTGCCCCGCTGCCTCCTGCCGCCGTTGATCATCAGGACCATCCCCATCGATCCCATGAACCCACGCGAGCATGAATTCGAACCCAGTTCGATCAAACAACTCTCGAGTCAAAAACGAACCCTCTAGCTCGAAAGTCTGCAACAGTCACGACCACAAAAACCCATCATCACCGACAATCTCACACCGATGATCCATGCCGACCACCCCATCGTGATGCCACAATCATGAACTTCATCTTCACCAAAAATGAACGCACTCGAAACATCATTCATGTCGCAAACGACATTACAGTCAAGTCGACAGAAACTTACTTAAAACCGTAGTTAAGTCAAATTCACACAATTCATTTTATGGAAAAATTAAATTGTCTTTTTCCCATAATCCTAGATTCATAAACAAGCTACGATCAAAGTCCTAGCTACAATCGTGTAGTTTATCATCGGCAATTGATCAAATTGCCTGAACCCCTCATTCCCACTTTCCCATTTGAATATTACTTTAAAAATTTTGAAATTCATGTTAAAATTCATCATTTTTAACAACTAATCCATATATACAATCTAGAGCAAAAATTAAGAATATCAAATTTTGAGCATGTAGCAGTGACTTACTGTAAATTCCATTTTAAAAATTATCCGTATATTTAAATTTACAAAGACTATTTTTAAAATTTCCATCAAACACCAACATACAACTATTATTCATATATAAAGATCTAATAAAGCTTAGATTAGAAGATTTTTATTTTCCTTTTGAAATTTTCTTTCAGGAAACAGTTCTTTTTAAAAAAACAGAGATGAACATGATAGGTTTCCTATCTTCAGGCATTTCTTATCCACAACATACACACATAACTGTTCAAATATCCATAAACAAGCCAAATTCATCACATGCAAAAATAAATTTAACTACAGTATGATTAAATCTATTTTTAATTACTCACCTTATGTAAGCAGAGCAGTTCAGAGGACATATTTTTGTTTCCTGGATTTGCATGTTTAAGTTTTTTCTTGGCTGAAGAAATTAAACCCTTGCATACTTCACTTAGTTGTTTTAAACTTGCAGATGAACACCGCTTAATCTCAGGTTGATTTGAATTTGAAATGCGGGTCTTGGTTGAAGTTTTTACTTCAGCCGTTGATTTGTCTTTGCAGATTGAACATTATTTGAAATGCAGGTTGAGGCTTTGATCTTGATTCCTTTGAAATTGCAAGTTTGATTTTTCTTATCTCAGATTTGGATTTTATTTTCAGATTTGAAGTTGCCTTTGGTTTCAGATTTGTTTTTGGGTTTAATTTCAGGTATTTGAATTAATTTCTGGTTTTAGCCATTAACATTTGAAAGAAAGAAAATGTTTTGGAAAGAAGTTTGTTTTCTTCTAAAGACATTTATTAAAAATTAAAATTATATGTTGCCACTTGCTCTTAAATTGGACAAATGTCACTTAATTTGCTTAATAGCTTTACATGTGTTAAATTCTTGCATAATTCTATTTAAAATCTTATTACAAAGATAATTATATTTTATATTTAATTTAGCAAATACTTACATATGTATATATAAGTTTACCCTTAAAAGAAAAATGTCATTTAATTAGCTTGAATGATTAACAAGTGTTTATGAGATGTCCTAATGTATTAACACATGTATATAAGTATTTTAATTAAATTTTATTTAGTTTAAATGTAAATAAAACTTACTTTCTTAAGTTTCTAAATAAACATTTACATAAGTATACAAGTTTACTTTTTAAAATAAAAATATTCTAAAACAAATAAATACAAAACATTTATTTTTATGTTGCCACTTTAAATAAAAACAAATAAAAATATTATATGTTGCCACTTTTACATGGATTAGAAACCTAAAACATTTATTTTTATACATTCATATCCATTTTATATTAAGCATTTTTTTTAAAAAGAAAGCTTGATTAAAAATTCTTTTAACTATGATTTTGAAAACAAACAGTTTATCTTATATTTTAAAACAATTGAATTAGTCTTTAAATTAGCTCTTGAAGAATATTAATTTTTAAACAAAGGTTTAAATTATAATTTCATACAAATATAAATTATTAACAGATTAAATTTCAAACAAATCCAAATTATAACATATACATACATATATATTACAATTTGAAAATTCAATCTTTTATTTAAACAATAGATATTCTATTCACAATATATATCAAATGTATATATTATAAATAGAATAAAATTTCATTAGCTTTGGAAAATAATTCTTATCAATATTGCTAGGTTTAAATATTCATTAACCTTTAAAAGATTACATTTACTAATTTAAAATTAAAATTATAAAGAAAATTACCAAACCAATTAAATTATTTACACAGATTATTAAATTCTTATTGCCCAAAATTCCGGGTCGTTACAATCCTCCCCCCTTAAAAGAATTTCGTCCCCGAAATTTAAAAGCACAGGTAATTTAATAACCCTTAAAAGATTTCAATTCCAATCAGCAAAGTATTCCTATCAACCAGTTACTAACAACCAGAGCAATCAATCAAACAAACAAACCTAGCTAATTATCCTGATATAAATCAGAATAAATCTCTAATACTATCTCGAGTTTCCCAAGTATAAAACACCGGGAGACTCACTCTACAAAAGCCAACAAACTGACTATACAACCAAAATCCAGAGCTCCTTTCATCACCTGATAAATCAATCTGAACAGAATATTAGACTGTACCAAAGTCTAGCACAACTCCAAATCCATCTGAACTAAAGATTCAACAACCAATCGATGAATCATACACGTATTCCCTCAGAGATACGTGAAATCCAATGAACTCCAGCTTCCCAAACTGGTAATTCAATCTCATCCAATTACTTCTCTCTTTAACCAAAGAAAACTTAATAATAATGAAGTCCCCAATTTCGAATTCCAAACTCCTTATCTCATATCTGCATAACTCAACAGACAATCCTGGCTTCCAAACTCTACCTCGATGATACCGCCATGCTAGAAGATCTTCTCGTCAGCACACCAAACACTTCGAGATGAAACTGCTACCACAGCCAACCAAGACCTCTAATCCAAAGGCTCCTCAAACTCTAAAACTATCAACAAACCACACAAAAGACCTTCGAGATGGCATACATCCCAAAAGAAATTCGACCTCCAAACCGAGCATCAACATCTCGCTCACCTTAAGAAATAACCAATGAGACCATGTCGAAGCGAAGCAACTCATAGACCTTAGTCTCATATTCCAGAACAGCCAACCTCTTTACTAAAGATCCAGATAACTTCTACACAGACGAGTCTTCTCTACAGCAGGTAAAGACTGCTCCTCAACCACCTCTAAAACTGCTTCAACAGAAAACACCTTCGGAAAATATCCAAGGATACTACATCTCATCACGCAGTTACCAAGATATGATCACTTACTTCTGCACTTCCGACAGATCCAAACTCAAGAAAAATTCGCTCACCCGAGCGAAATCCAAACTTACACTAAAAAAAAAACTTCGAATCTTTAAAAAGTTTTCCTTCGGATATCAGAGAAATCCTTACTCCAAACTACAAAACTTACTCGAGACGATATTAGGTCTACAGTCTCAACAAATACTTCCAACCTCAACATATGGACCTCATCCATTAGTGGTAGTCATGTTACACACACATCACTACTCCATCTACCTCTAAAATTTATGTTAGAAAATCCGAACAGATAACCCAACAGATTAGGTAGATATGAAATATATATATATATATAGTCATATATAAAAATTACAAGTACGCTCTCCCAAGAAAGACACCACTCCGGAGCTTAGATATTCACTCAACCTAACGCTCTCTAAAGAAAGACACACTTCAGAGCCTAGGTATTCACTCAGCCTAATGCTCTGATACCAGCTGCGACGACCCGACCTCCACCTCCAGGAAGTCGCGTTGCCGATGAAGAAAGAAAGGGATAGAAGAAGAAAAGAAAGAGAAAGAAGAAAGACAACAACTACAGATAACTCACAGCGGAACGAATGAAATATAATATATCACATAGAATATTACATAGTATCAAATTACATCAGAGTTACACAACTGATACAACACATATTAGACAGTTATAAATATCTGTCTAATTCATACAACTCAAGTATACAAGATACAGACACAACATACACAGCGGAAACATAATATATCTACACGTGGAAGCCTCCTGCCCATATCTCCTCCAGAATTCGTCAAGCTAACCTGAATCATTTGACTACTCATACATAATATGAGTACCCAAGAGTTTAATAAAACAGAAAATAAACACTCGGGTCAGACAGGGGTCTGGTGTGAGTAAACGCGTTAAAATTGCTTAACTTTAGAAAACCTTTGAAAAGAAAAGGTATCACGTAAGACTTCCCACACATAAACATGGAAAAGTTTTTACCTTACGCTAACCAAAACATTTGATAGGAGATCCAGTGATATTATAATAGTGTCTAGGGTTTTCAAGTAAATATGAAATAGCCGAAATTGTTACATGATTAAATTCCAGCTACTAGCCACAAAAGTGGGTAATACAAACAAAACTGTAAGGTCTTGTAGGGAAAATTGGGTTCCATCAATGGCAGGGCTACTGGAGTACCGCCCGTCACAGTACGTGGCCTAGATCACCGTACCGAGGAGCCACCCTAACTCCCCTGCAACACAAGGCCGGAACCATTCCTTACTGAACAGTCCCGAACAAGACCACCCCGCAGTTGGCGCGACCAACCACACACAAAACCGAAATAGAAGGGACCTCTAGACAGGGGTAAATCTCACTCTCAAGTGGGGGCTACCCACGAAGCCTTGCTGCACCTCCCCTGTTTTATCCATTCCCGGTTGATGAGGCTTGAGGCTGCGATTACCTTTATAGGACACATCACTTAGAATGCTCATCGTCCGCCTGACGATGTGCTGAAAGCATTCAATCCATACAAGTTCGTTCCGGGTTCGAACGAAACCGAAGGCACTATCTCGTTGCACTCATTATCAGAATCACCCTCAGAGTCAACGACCATAGCCCTTGCACTCTTAATCACCATCTCGAACCTATAAGTACTATTCCGTCAAACTCATTATGGAATCACCCACAGAGTTATACTGACGTATAGCCCTTACACCTCGAGTCTTCACTCGCTCCACTTGGATTAACGACCTAACGTTTAATTGGAATCGATGTGGTTTTCGGATATCCAAATATGGAAACCCGATCCCGGTCTCATCGAAACCAAACGCCATTTTAAATGTCCAAGTTGTACTTAAGGGTTTTAAACAGTTAACTTATATTCAGGATGATATAAACAGATAGATGAATAACATTATCACAATAGATAATTCATATCAACATTCATCTCATACAGCAGCGTATCACATATATTAGAGATATTCAAATCATCCAGTATCAACCAATCACCCAATATCAATCAACATCCAAAATCAACCAATCATCTAATATCAATCATTCATTCATAACAGAATTGATTAACTCTAATCAATTTAATTAACCTCTAATTAAATTAATTACCATTCTTTCATCATTTGGATTCCCTTAATCATGCTTCATTGATTTATTACAAATCAATTTTATTAATCATCACTTAATGATCTTCCTTAATTAATCTTCCCTGATTAATTATCTTTAATTACATTCAAGTAATTATCCTTAAGCATATTCAGTAATTATCCTCTAATTAATATTATTAATTAAAATAATTAATGATCCTTCATTAATTAATTAACTATAATTAATCACATTAATCCTCAATTAATTACAATTAGTTAATCACATTTTAAATTAATTACTTTTATTAATCACCTTGATTAATTCCATTAATTACATTAACTAATGATCCTTATTAATTAATAATTCCTTTAATTAATTAAATAATTAATGTATAATTAATCATCTCATTAAACATAAACAGTAATTAACAATTTGTAATTACTTATCTTAATTAATTAACTTCTTAATTAATTACTTCCAAATCAATTATATTAATTCTTGATTAATTAATCAAATTAATTAATCTTTAATTACTTCATTAAGTAATTATTAATCAATTTAAATTAACCATTAATGCTTAATTAATTACTTTATTAATTAATTACATTATTAATTGATTACACTTAGTAATTAATCTTAAATAAATCTCATTCATTAATTAACTAAATAATATTAACTATGTAATTAACTCTTAATTACTTACATAAGTAATTATCTCTAATTACTTCCATTTATAAATCTTAATTAATCTCTTAATTAATTACTTAACAAGTAATTAGTTCCATTATTTAATAATTCTTAATCCTTAAATTAATTAATTACTCCATAGTTAATTAACTTCAAACAATTATATTAATTAATCCTTAATTAATCACCTCATTTGATTATCCATTAATCACTTCAACTTTAATTACTTCCCTGAGTAATTTCCCATTAATTACTTCCATAATTAATTACATTCAATAATTAACCAATAATTACTTCATTTAAGTAACTACACTTAATTAATCCATAATTAAGTGATTATTTAAAATTAAATAAACAATTAATTATTTAAAATTAATTAAACAATTAATTATTTAACTTCTTATATTTGACAATCCTTAATCTACATTAATCTTTTACTTATTAACAAATCATGTAGTCAAGTATTCTTAAGTTCATATCAAAATAAATTAACCATATTTATTTACATAAATTAATTATTTGAATTAAATTAAATTTTAATAACCTAACAACAAATTATTCTATTTGGATTACAAAATCATAATAATAACCTTATTTGAAAATAAGGCATTTACAAATCAAATTTCAAATTTCAAATACTTTAAATTATTTAAATTTAAACCTATTTATTTTCAAAACAATTTGAAAACTTTGTTATTAAAACATTGCTTAAAACCTTGATTTAATACTTAAAATTGGAATACTTCCTTTAAAATTTAAATTCAAAATTTATTTAAGATCATTGTTTTAAAAGAATCATCTTTAAATAATTTAAACTTGAAATTGAATTCAATTACCCCTTTTTTTAAAAAGTTTGATTTATATCTATTTTAAAACAACAAGTTTTTATCTTTGTATTTTGTTTCCTTTATATGAACTTGCCTTATAACTTAACTAGATTTTATTTTTCAATCAACAAGTTTATTTGCAAACCTCATTTACACAGTATTAACAAAACACAACAACCTATACACTCGGGTAAAACACTGCAAAGTCACGAGCCTTTCCCCGAGCTAAACCCCAACCCTCTCATCTTCGAATCGACTCAGCAAAAACACGAGAGTTCCCCCGAGTTTCCTTCATCTTCCCAAACACGAAACTCTCCAGTGCACAAACCTGTGCACTTTATACGTGCCCCGCTGCCTCCTGCCGTCGTTGATCAACAGGACCATCCCCATCGATCCAATGAACCCACGCGAGCATGAATTCGAACCCAGTTCGATCAAACAACTCTCGAGTCAAAAACGAACCCTCTAGCTCGAAAGTCTGCAACAGTCACGACCACAAAAACCCATCATCACCGACAATCTCACACCGATGATCCATGCCGACCAACCCATCGTGATGCCACAACCATGAACTTCATCTTCACCAAAAATGAACGCACTCGAAACATCATTCATGTCGCAAATGACATTACAGTCAAGTCGACAGAAACTTACTTAAAACCCTAGTTAAGTCCAATTCACACAATTCATTTTATGGAAAAATTATATTGTATTTTTCCCATAATCCTAGATTCATAAACAAGCTACGACCAAAGTCCTACCTACAATCGTGTAGTTTATCATCGGCAATTGATCAAATTGCCTGAACCCCTCATTCCCACATTCCCGTTTGAATATTACTTTAAATTTTTTGAAATTCATGTTAAAATTCATCATTTTTAACAACTAATCCATATATACAATGTAGAGCAAAAATTAAGAATATCAAATTATTAGCATGTAGCAGTGACTTACTGTAAATTCCATTTAAAAATTATCTGTATATTTAAATTTACAGAAACTATTTTTAAAATTTCAATCAAACACCAACATACAACTATTATTCATAAATAAAGATCTAATAAAGCTTAGATAAAAAGATTTTTATTTTTCTTTTGAAATTTTCTTTCAGGAAACAGTTCTTTTTAAAAAAAACAGAGATGAACAAGATCGGTTTCCTATCTTCAGGCATTTCTTGTCCACAACATACACACATAACTGTTCAAATATCCATAAACAAGCCAAATTCATCACATGTAAAAATAAATTTAACTACAATATGATTAAATCTGTTTTTAAGAGGCTTACTCACCTTATATAAGCAGAGCAGTTCAGAGGACCTATTTTTGTTTCCTGGATTTGCATGTTTGAGTTTTTTCTTGGCTGAAGAAGTTAAACCCTTGCATACTTCACTTAGTTGTTTTAAACTTGCAGATGAACACCGCTTAATCTCAGGTTGATTTGAATTTGAAATGCAGATCTTGGTTGCAGTTTTTACTTCAGCCCTTGATTTGTCTTTGCAGATTGAACATTATTTGAAATGCAGGTTGAGGCTTTGATCTTGATTCCTTTGAAATTGCAAGTTTGATTTTTCTTATCTCAGATTTGGATTTTATTTTCAGTTTTGAAGTTGCCTTTGGTTTCAGATTTGTTTTTGGGTTTAATTTCAGGTATTTGAATTAATTTCTGGTTTTAGCCATTAACATTTGAAAGAAAGAAAATGTTTTTGAAAGAAGTTTGTTTTCTTCTAAAGACATTTATTAAAAATTAAAATTATATGTTGCCACTTGTTCTTAAATTGGACAAATGCCACTTAATTTGTTTAATAGCTTTACATGTGTTAAATTCTTGCATAATTATATTTAAAATCCTATTACAAAGATAATTATATTTTATATTTAATTTAGCAAATACTTACATATGTATATATAAGTTTACCCTTAAAAGAAAAATGTCATTTAATTAGCTTGAATGATTAACAAGTGTTTATGAGATGTCCTAATGTATTAACACATGTATATAAGTATTTTAATTAAATTTTATTTAGTTTAAATGTAAATAAAACTTACTTTCTTAAGTTTCTAAATAAACATTTACATAAGTATACAAGTTAACTTTTTAAAATAAAAATATTCTAAAACGAATAAATACAAATGTATCTTTTACATGGATTAGAAACCTAAAACTTTCATTTTTATACATTCATGTCCATTTTATATTAAGCATTTTTAAAAAAAAAGAAAGCTTGATTAAAAATTCTTTTAACTATCATTTTGAAAACAAACAGTTTATCTTATATTTTAAAACAATTGAATTAGTCTTTAAATTAGCTTTTGAAGAATATTAATTTTTAAACAAAGCTTTAAATTATAATTTCATACAAATATAAATTATTAACAGATTTAATTTCAAAGAAATCCAAATTATAACATATACATACATATATATTACAATTTGAAAATTCAATCTTTTATTTAAACAATAGATATTCGATTCACAATATATATCAAATGTATATATTATAAATAGAATAAAATTTCATTAGCTTGGAAAATAATTCTTATCAATATTGCAAGGTTTAAATATTCATTAACCTTTAAAAGATTACATTAACCAATTTAAAATTAAAATTATAAAGAAAATTACCAAACCAATTAAATTATTTACACAGATTATTAAATTCTTATTGCCCAAAATTCCGGGTCGTTACAGCTATCATCCAAACAGTGGGGCGCCACCATAAGTGAATGATAGGTTCTGCAACTAAAACCGTACAAGGGTCGTATTGTTTCTTTGGATTTCCAACAAATGGTCAGGCCAAGGAACTTCCCATTGCCACATGGAAACGCCTCTGGAATGACGTCCCGAGAACCTAACCGGATCTCTGCCAACACAAGTCCTGGTTACCCCTAACTGGGTAACTACTGACACAAATATGTCATTCCCCGATCGTAACCGATCTATATCCAAGGATCCTCGATTCCAACAACCACAAAGTAATAAATTCGCAGCAACCACATAGGTTAAGTATCTGGGCTCCATACCACGATACCACCTCTATCCAGAAGGAATGACATACACTAAAGGGGCACTACCCTCTAATAACCTTGCTGCAACCTTCCTGTTTTGACCATTTCCAAGGTGTGAGGTCCGATGAAGTCTCGTCCACAAAGCCACGCTTTATACAAAAGATGTGCTTTAATTCATAAATGCTCAACAGCACTTCGTATGCCACATTACCAATTTGGGAATGTATCACTAGTAACCATCAACTACATAACCTCTAAGGGTGTTAAGCTAAGAGAATAAATTCTCTGCCACCAACGGAAATATATTTGATAGAAAACAGCTTTACATCTCAAATTGTAATGTCAGACACACCTCCATACAAGTCCATTCCGGGATCGAACGGAACCGAAGGCACTTCCAAAGAAGCCCTTGCAATCCGGATATTCACTAATCCCGACCGGACTTCCCATCACAAAGGGTAATAAATTTCTATATCGGAGATCAGCCGATGCAGAAACATTCGACGGTAATCCTTCCGTTTTCACAAATATCCGGTCTTCAACACCGGTCTTCAACACCGGTCATCAAATGCAATCCATAACGACGTATCACATATTCGGAATGGGTTATACGACCCAAAGGTCCTTTCCCGGCTAACCCGAATAGTGAGCGCTTATTTCAAAAATAAGTGTGGCATTCAAATTCAAGAAATTAACAACAAATACCCATTCAAGGGTAAATATTGATAGTCAGATATTTAACTATCAACAGAGATGCGCAACATCATCAGATTCCAAATAATTTTCCAAATTATTTATTTCCCCAAAAATATCTTCACAAGATATATAATTTCCATACTTCAAAAATAAATCAACGTTTATTTTTAAAACAAATTCCCCTTTCCTTTTATAAATTCCGTAGTGAATTTACATTTCCAAAATATCTATGAATATACGATTTTCAAATCGACCTCTAATATTCATTTTCAATTTATCTTTAAAAAGATAATTCTCAAAACGTTCATTTCATATTGGGGAAAAATTTCCATACTTATTTAATAATAAGTATTTCACAAATCTGTTTATTTTCAACACTTGGAAAATATTCAATATACTTAAATCACAGTTAAGTATAGATTTCATTCTTTAAGGAAAACATCCTTTCAAACACATTTATTTGGGTCAAAACGAATGTTGCGTAAAACATCGTTACTACGACTCAAAATCACTAGTATAGGGATTCAAAATTAAAATAGATATATAAATCCCAATACAATATAAACCATTTCCTTTCGGAAATCATTTACTATAACAACGATGTTATAGTCCAACATTTCCTTATTCCTCGAAAACGTCTATTTCAACAATGAATGTTGAAATCTATGTATTCGATACTTAATGCATTTTAAAACATCTTTAAAACCATTAACTTCATTTCATAATCTCACTTCCCCAAAAACATATCCATTTATTTCATAATATATTTAGGGTCCAAAAAATCATGAATATACTTTTATTTACCCAATTCAATGTTTCTACACATTTATTAAAGGATTATCCACTATCCAAAATCGTGGATAAATGTAACAACCCGCATATTTATCGATTTTTATATTTAAATATTTTAACGTTAATCGGATTTTGGTCCGAAGCTACTTTTTGCAAACGGTCAAATTAGGACTCGAGACCACTTCCATTGAGTTCGAAACGTCGTTTGCAATCTTCTAAGTATAAACATTGATATGTTTGGGGTTAGTGGAATTTCACCACTTTTTCACTCGAGCCTTTGGTTTGGACTTTTAGCCCATTAGGCCCAAGTTCCACCCCCCTTCTTCTTCATTGCTTCATTTCATTTCCTAACACTAAAGCTTCAACAAAAATGGTGAATGGAATGAGAAATTAAAACTCCAAAGTCTTTGTTTTATTGCAACTCCAACATTCAACTCCAAATTCAAGAGGAAGACATCGGATTCAAGCTTGTGGTTGCTTCTCCATTTGCCTTCAAGCTTTGTTCTTCATTTTCATTGGGTTTTGGAGCAAAGGTGAGATTTTCATCTCACAATTCTAGTCTATAACTATATTGGACTGTTGGGAATGATTCCCCATCACTTTAGCATGTATATTTGCATTTGGTTTGGATTGGATTGGCGAAAAACTCCAATTTTTAGTTGTTTGGTGAACTTCCTGAGCTTAGGTCGCTCTGCCCAGGTATAGGTCGCTCGGAATCATTAGCTCGCGCGTGTGGAAAAGTCAAGGCCTGCATATTTCGTTCGCCTCGGATTTAGGTCGCCTCGGATTTAGGTCGTAGGTCGTTGGACTTTAGGTCGTTCGCGTATAGGTCGTTCGGCCTTGCCTGCCTCATTAGGTCGTGGGACCTTAGGTCGTAGGTCGATAGGCTTAGGTCGTTAAGTCGTTCCCTCTGTTGGAAACGTCTCCTCGGTCTTAGGTCGTTAGACCTTAGGTCGCCCCCCCCCTAAGTCATTAGACCCTGAGTTGTTCCGCCTTCATTTAGCTCGCGCACTTCTTTAGGTCGCATACTCCTTTAAGTCGCATAACTCCCATCCCTCTAGGTCGTTGGACCTTGTTTTCCTTAGGTCGTTGGACCCTATTTCCTTTAGGTCGTATGACCCACTAGGTCGCTTGGCCCCTTAGGTCGCGACATCTTTAGGTCGTGTTCCCTATATACCCCTAGGTCGAAAGACCTTAGGTCGTGCACCTTTAGGTCGCGAACCTTGTTAGGTCGCGAACACTTTTAGGTCGCGAACCACTTTAGGTCGCATGACCTCGTCTCCGTTAGGTCGTGAACCTTGTTAGGTCGCGAACACCTTTAGGTCGCGAACCACTTTAGGTCGCATGACCTCGTCTCCGTTAGGTCGCGAACCCATTTTAGATCGCATGACCTTTACCCTTTAGGTCGCTGGACCACTAGGTCGTTCCCCTTAGACCCCTAGGTCGCAACCATTAGGTCGCTCGACTCTATCCCTCTTAGGTCGTTAGACCTCATTTTGTCTTCACTAAGTCGTACCGTTTTGGACGGGGCGCTGCCCCGCACCCCGCTGGGGGTGCTGCCCCCTGGACCCCCGCGACCTGACCGGGCAGGTCGAACCCCGTAAGCGGTGGCGTTGCCCCCGCACCCCCACCTTGGGGGGTTGCCACCCCCCCTGGACCCCCCCTCCGTAGGGGATCTTATCTGAAAAATATACAACAGAACTTGCTGAGCTGATTTCCTTGGATTTTTATCACATCTTCGAATGTGACTTTTGTGATTGATTGTTTCTACAATCGCTTCTATGATTTGTCACTTTAAAATATAAAGGTTTCAAAACTAGTAGTAAATATCAAAACTCTTTCAACAAAATGATTTCAACTCTATTTTTAATAACAAAGCTCTTTTCTTAAACCGTTTTCCAATCTATTAGTATATACAAGCCTTTACCTCACTCGGATGAGAAATCTAATTAAACGACTTAGTAAAACAAGTGGTATGAAACGCTTGCGTTCACTTCGTCGGTTAATTCTTGGACTTGTTCGATTGAACCTCTTGTGACAATTTTATTAGTGAAGATTTACAGTTTGTTTGTAAATATTTAAGTTAAGCAAGTGGTTATGGGACATGAAGCTAAACTCCTATATTTACTAGCTTAGTGTAATTGACACTTCTCGTTGATCTTGATGATCGCTTTATGAATTAGACTAGCAATTGCGCGATGTCTCTTTCATTGCAAGGTTAGACTAGACACCACTTGTGTGATTCCATTCACACATACCTTTCTGCTTTTTGGTTAGTCTTGACCTCAATCTGTGTGATTCCACTCACACATGTGGGGTAGCTCCCCATGGTCTTCGGACCGTCATGTGATAGGCCTCTTTCCCTTTTTATGATTTCTGGATTTCTTGTGTTGATTTCTGGAATTTATCTCTTTGACTTGTCATGAGTACAAGTTTAGGGTATGATGCCCTCTTTGGATCTTTGAGAAGATTCTTGTGATATTGATTTATCTCTTATCGGTTGATCTCCTGTTGATCATTATTTGCATACTTATAGTAGTATGTCAGTATGGATATTTTATGTTTATGCCATATCTTTTATTTTATATCATGTCATCTGATATTTATAGCTAGACTGATCCGTTTATTATTTTCTTATAAATAATACTCGGGTCAGGCCGAGATGTTACAGGTGCTACTGCTTGACTCCTCCCCCAGTGATTCACTACTCAGACTTTTGGCTACT
The DNA here is from genome assembly GCA_030765085.1 of Allium cepa. Classification (NCBI taxonomy): domain Eukaryota; kingdom Viridiplantae; phylum Streptophyta; class Magnoliopsida; order Asparagales; family Amaryllidaceae; genus Allium; species Allium cepa. Next base: position 215,548,676 of record CM060934.1, read on the forward strand.
TGTTTAGATTAGCAGCTTTTGTTGTTTACACTTGAGATATAGACTCCAAGTTGTATTCTTTTGTATAGCACGCGTTGCTATTCTTTTGTATTATCGTGGATCTTTTTAGACCACTACTCTGATGTACACTTTTATGTGATATATATTCATATCTCTTTCCGCCTTTGTGATATGGATATCTGTGATTGATTCGCATGTTATGCTTACTTCTATATTTGTTTTTGAAGATCATTTTATAGCCACCGTGTGATAAGAAATTACATGGATGGTCGCTCCTCAACAGCCTTATTCTCCGCGCTAGTTGACAGCACTACACCATAGTGTTTTTGGCTAGCGTGGGTATAGAGGTGGGGCGTCACAATAAAATTCCCAACCAACTCTTATTCGTACTACATTTAACTTAAAGGATAATTCGCTGTCAAAAATCGCGAATATACTTCCTTTAATAAACTTCTAAATTCAATCTATCAAATTCAATTGATTTCGAATTTATGAACAATCTTTATAAATTCCATTTCTATTTATAATACTTCGACTTATAAATCTCCTTTATTATCCAATTCAATTTATAACTTAATTATATACCAAAAGTCCATATCATAAGTTAAGTACTTATAATCCATTTATTTAATAAATCGTTCTTTTAAAACTTCACAAATTTTAAATCTTATTACTTATAAGATTTCATTTATAACCTTATTTTCAACATTTAACAGAACTCCTTTTAGAATTCCATTATTTTAAATTTATAAAATACCAATTTTTACATCTTTTATATAAATCGCTTATAATAATTCAAAAATCCCAATTTAAACTATTTTATAATTTAATCAACTATTTATTTCAAAATCACTTTTCGTTTATATTTCTTGAAAATCTTAATTTTTATAAAATAAAAATTTATAACGTTTTAATTATTTAAAATGAATCAATTCAAAAATTTAATAAAACGTATACTTTCAAAAATCACTTTAAAAATCCTTTTAAATTCAAAATCATTACTTTAACATTTTAAAACTCCAAAGTGGACCCGATGATGCAACAGCACCAAATAACCAATCAACACATCCAAACATTATATATCAATATGATAATCAACAAATATCAAAATATCTGTAATCAAATAAATACTAGTGAGGAATCCAGTTGGATCCCTCCAACCTGTTTTCCTGCATCCACAGACATTAGCACAATACCAATCCCGTTTCAAGACGGGATATCGCGGTATATGGGATTTATAAAATATTATCCGCTATTATGCAGCGCAATAGGGTCTCATCCGCTATATAATGCGGGAAATCAACTCCAAGTACATATATAATACCAATTCCACTTCAAGGTGGAATATCGCGGTATATGGGTTTAATAAATAACATCCGCTTAATAGGCGGCGTATAGGGTCTATTCCAATACAATAGATAATACTATATTATCATCCAAGCAAACAATCACGCAATCAACAATTTTAAATCTAACTATTTAAAATTTAAACAAACCCTTTTTGAGTGAGAAGTTCTCACCTTGGTTTTCCGATAATAGTTGTAGCGTTTTATTTCGAATAAAATTAAACGCGCGTTTAATTGTACCCAAAATTTTCGCTAACTCCAAACGACACCAACCCAGCTCCATAGCGTAGTGTTCGTCCATACAAACCCAACGCAAGTTGTTTCGTAAATTTTCAACCTCGCATGAATAAGTTACAGCATTACAAAGTTATACGAATTAAACAAAATTAACTTTTACAATTCTTTTTTTTTTATTTTTCCATACTTTGAATCTTGGCCGTTGGATTTTGCTTTGATAATCTGGACCGCCCCCTGCCTTCTTCTCTTCCACCCCGCTCACGCTCTCTAGTTCGAAACAAAACCAAAATGCGCCGCATCCCATGAACTATCACGACCATCCTCCTGCGATCGAACACGATCGGCGCCCCTCATTTTGTTCGTCAATGCAAACCCTACCCTCGACCGGAATATGGGCGAGCCCGGTCGCGCCAAAGCCTCGTTTTTCAAGCTTAAACACGCAACTTCTCGGCCAGATCTGGGCCACCACGAAGCTCCGATGACGATCACGACCGTATGGATATGAAGATCTCATCTAGCTCTACGAGTTTGTAGTTGGAGAATTTTGATAAAAGTTGACGGATTTAGAGAGATTAAGGAAAGAAATTTCGAATGATTTCGGCCATTGAAATGTTAGGGCCGGCAGAAGAAGATGGATGTGGGTTTAAGTAAATTAAAGAAATTGAGTCCTTTTATAGAAAATCTCCCAAAAAACACTATTCACTCGATTTTCCGAACTCCAAATTTCGCGTGGTAACCGGCGTTTCTAGGGTTTATCCCGCATTCCGAACACAATGGAATAGGTTTCGGAAGCCAATTCGATCATCTGTGCGAGTTACGGCAATATACGATCAATTTAAATTAAACCGATTTAACTAATTTCCTAGGCGTTTTGGCTTGCCTCGGACAAACGATATATCCGATTGACTTGAAATTTGAAACCCTACAATAATATCACATTACGGATCCGATGAAACTGGTTTGTCGAAATCCGATACTGTTTGAAAAATGGCTATTTTAACTCGTCAAATTAAATATTAAAATATTCAATTTTCACAAATCAACTTTAAATTCGACTTTAAAAGTTCTATAATGTTATTCTAACTCCAATATGATCAAATAAAATTTTCCAAATCTTTTTCAATCATATTAAACCCAATTTTCAATTAATTACGTAATTTCAACTATTAATTTACCGATTTATTTATCCAATTAAATCTATATACTCGAAATTAAATTTATTCGACTTATAAATTTCACTTATTAATATTTAAAATCAATTAAATATTCAAATTTTAAATAACAAAAATTCTGGGTCGTTACAGTATCGGTGTTCCAGAAGTGAGCCCCCAAAAATCCCCCTTCAGTTGGATCAGGTGCAGTATTTATAGGGGAAAGCCGGGCTAAGTCGTAGGTCGCGAACGACCTAAGGGAAGGTGGCAGGTTGCTAGCGACCTAAGGGATACGAGCTACAGCTCATCCTTGTTGCACTTTGTTAATTTGAGTGGGTTAGTAGGTCGCAACGACTTATGGAAGGGAGGTAGGCGACTTAGTCATGCTGAGGTACCTAGTAGAGCGACCTAGGCTAGTTGTAGGAGTAGTAGCGACTTAGTACCTGCTGGACCTATAACTGGGTGATATAACAACGGGAAGTTTGAAGCTCGTTAAGTCGCTAACTCGTTAGCTCGCTAACTCGTTAGCTCGCTTAGGTCGTCTTAGTTACTAGGTCGCTAGGTCGCTATTCCTTTAGCCTGGTAGGTCGCAACCTTCATGGAATCACTAGGTCGTTAACTCGTATGATCTCTTGAAACAACCTTTAGCTCGCCTAGTCATAGGTCGTTGATCTGTCGAATCTTTGGAGTCTTTTAGGTTGTCAAGCCGTTGAGTCTTTCTCTTGCAATATACTGTTAGGTCGTCGTATACTTAAGTCGCTTACCACATTAGGTCGTTAGGTCGCTTACTTCTTTAAGTCGCAGGGTCATGAAACAGAACGATATTAACACTTGCCCCTCAAAGTACACGCCTATGTCATAGGTCGTGTGCTTCGATGTACTTGCTCTAGGTCATGAGCGACCTAACGAGCTAATTAACTCACTTGTCGATACGCCTCCTTCTTTCCCACCTATATAATCCATAAGCTCGCTTCTCCTTCCTTACTTGATTGCTTACTTCTGCCGCCCTCTCCATACTCGATCTTGCAAAATTTGCTCTTTTCCATCCAATTATTAACTCCGATTAGCGAATTTAGGTAATTTCAAGCACCTATTTGCTGTGTTTACCATTGATTCCTATAATCTTCTCCGCACCATTCTTACTATCCCGTTGTAAAACCACACGTGGATTTGTATTCGATTTTTCGTCGAATCGTCGTCGATTGCTTTGAAGTTAGTAGTGCTTTGAATTTGAGAAGTTTAGTGATGGTTCTTGGAGACCCAAAGGAGGAGATGAGGCTTTCGGCGGTTCGAGGAGAGAAGGGGATTCAAGATTAATCGGGTTAATGGGTTTAATCATAATGCTTCAGGCGATGTGATGGTCAATGGATGCGTGGCAAAGTATAATTGGAGAGTAGGGTTCAGCGGTTTTTACGAGAGATAGCTTGAGATCGCTGATTTGCCTCTGATGCGACCTAATAAATCCGATCGACCTAACAACCTTTACAACCCAACAGATTTGGCCGACCTGTCCCTCTTTACGACCTAACTTCCTGCGACTTAAACCACTTACGACTTAAGCTACTTGCGACTTAAGCTCTCTGTGACTTAACTTTTTAGGTCGCGCGTACATTCAGGCGACCTAGGGCTTAACCAGATTTGCACTGCCATATCTTGAGTTCTTTGACTTGAACAATGTGACTTGAGAAAGTTTGACTTGGACATTTGCAAAATTTTGACAGAACTTGATTGAATTTCCAACTTGAATAGCTAGAATGAACTGCTTGAACTCGTTGTACTCCTTTAAAGATTATATTATCTTTAATGCTAATAACCTGTTAAACACAACACTTGCAGAAAAATGGGACGAATATACTCATCATCGACCGCCCACATCAAATGATGGATTAGATTAAAGAACTGATATTTTACTTAAGCAAAATAGTATGAAACTGATTAAAGATGAAGTCATGTGAATCAACTGATTAAATGAAGTATCAACGCAAAATTCATACAGTTATAACTGCTTATTGCTAAATATCATCTGCATTGATACTACACTTAACTTTGGTTTAATAACAAGCCTTGAAACTTCCTGAATTGACGTGCATCAATCAGTACTATTTCAAGTTTTATTTTATTTACTTGTTATTTCAATAGTTTTGCACAACACTTCACACACTTTTAGGAAACATGCACCTTCATATTTGAATATCCAGTTCATTGTGTAGAATGTCTTCTCAACAAGAAGAAATAGTAGGGCAAGCTGGAGAAGTCTTCCCAATAGCTAACCCGTTGGATAATCCCCCGGAAAAAACTTCAACCACTCTGAATCAAAGGGTTTTCAGTCAACTATGCGCCCAGTTTGGTATTGCGGAAGCAGATACCTTGCTTCCTGGGGTAAATGATACTTCTGACAGGCCACCTCCTGGTTTTATCGCAGTTAATCGCCAGATGTGCTTGAGCGGAGCTATTCCTCCCTTTAACGATTCTCTTTGACAGCTCCTTCTCTGATTAACTATCTCTCCCTTCCAGTTGCACCATAATGGCTATGCCATCTTGATGGGACTATGTGTACTGTTCAGGAGGACTCTCGACCGTCTTTCGATCTTTGAAGAGATTCGCTACTTGTGCACATTTACAAAGAACAAAGACCATCCTTCTATCATAATTGTGAGGAGCGCCAGGAACCGTAAACTGATCACTGATCTCCCTGAAAGCGACCACGGTTTTTTGAATCAATTTTTCTTTGTTCGCTACCGCCCGGGATTCTATGCCATTTGGAGAGTAGGAAGTAAGATTGCCTATCTCCGTTCTTTCTATTTCTGAGTTTTTCAAAATCTGAGTTATTAAGTGCTAACTTCGCTCTTTACTTTTACAACACTTCCTCTTCTTTCTAAAGATTCCAGCCATAAGCCGACTTTTGAAAGACTAAATGCTGTGGCGGCTGAGGAGAGAAGCGTTAAATTTTTGCTGAAAGACGAATTTTTGCACCAATTCAGACTTTTGCATTCCTTCCGATCTACTCATCTTCACGATGCCCCTGGTTCTCGAGCAAAGACACTAGATTCCCCGGTTTCCGCCGAAGAACTACACCAAAGGAAACTACCGCTGAAGCTTCATTGGTGAAATGTTCTGCTTCCATTGATGTTGCGGGCTCATCCGGCAAACTTGCACTTGCCCTGGTTATCGAAGAAGAGGAACCTTCTCAACACTCTGGGAAGGTTGCCGATGAAGGAGCTGAGAGAAAGAGTCCCGCTAGGCATGATGGTGATGACATTTTTGAGGGATTGAGCGACCTGGTGGTTACTTCACAGGAGCTCTTTAAAGATGACACTATCACTACTAAAGTTATTTCTCCAGCAGTCGAAGCGTCATCTGTCTTGCAACAAACTCCGTCAGCCCAAGAGTTGACACTTGCTGTAAAATCTGTCATCACCCCCCAACCAAAGAGCGGTTTGTAGTTTGACGCGCATAGTTTGCACATCACACACTTAGGATTTTGGCACTTATATGTACTTAGCTTCTTCACTTCGAAGATCCTTAAGTTTTGTCTCTTCCTCACTTTCAGGTTCTCCAATGGGACGTAGCAACTCATACTATGATGACTTTCAGTGCTATGGAAGACGCGACTCTTATGATCCTAAATGGTATCTTCCTGCCTCTAGAGCGATGGACGAAGAAAGAGCTGCAAGAAAAGCTCGAGAGAGGCGGGCTTATGAGGAGCGCCATGGGAGAAGGGATGAACGACATGATTCTTCTCAGAGAGATGATGATTCTCACAAAAGAAAATCTTATGGTGTCAAAGGGAAAGGTCATGTTGTTGAAGATCCGAGCAAGCGGGCCAAGCTTAGCGAAAAGCTGGCGTCTGCAATTTCTGAAAAGCCCGCTGCTCTCATCTCTTCTCAATCTCCTACCCTTACTAGAACTGACATTCAAACAATCATCAACAGGCCTCCGTATCAAATTGAGAACGCCCCGCCTGTACTCCAAAGCCGGTTTCCAAACTGGTGTTTAAAAGGAGTACGCTTCGACTTGGACTTAGTTCCTATAGACAAGCAGGCCATGCTGAGGAATCTTGACGCCGTTAAGCTTGACATCGAGAGAATGTCTAGATGGCAGAAGCTAGTTGACGAGCTTCAAAGGGTTAATCGCTTAAACCTCGAGGCTATGTTAACTATGGAGAATGATAAGTCTGAATGGAAGAAAGTTCTTGACCAGCACGATACAGAGATGAGAAATATCACTGCATATAACGAGAAACTTGAAGTTGAAGTCCAGCAACTCAAAGACGACCTTGCTGCCTCTTCCACTTATTTCACTCAAAAGGAAGAGGTGCTTCAGAAACAAGTAAGGGATGCCCACGCCGCTCAACGAGATGCTGAGGCTAAACGGGAGTCGCAGCAGAGATTCGTAGAAAACTACCGCAACGATGTTGCTCAGTTGCGGGAAAAAACTAGCTCCCAGGACATGGAGATTGAAATGTTAAAAGCACGGCTTTCTAAAGTTGAAAAAGAGCGTGATGAAGCCGTTGCCGGCAAAGTAGTAGCCGAAGAATCTCATGAGGCAACCAAGGCCAACATTATCTCTACATTATTCGACTTTTATTTGCACAGCGTCCTGGGGCGTGGTAGCCTTTCGTTTTTGGGCCCGAGATATGAGATTACCTGGGCCGAGGTGTGGGAAGCCGCAATTAATATGCTTGGAGGCGCTGGCTATGCTGACGCAGATCTTGAGGCGCACTATTTAGATGATGATGCACGTGCCGCCCTTGCCAGGGGGAAGGAACAACTTGCAAAAGAGCAAGCTGAAATGGAAGAAGGAGAACATTTAAGGAAGGTAACCTCGACCGACCCGACTCTTCCTTCGGTTTCGGCCGACATTGATATCATTGGCTCCAGTTCCCATGCTTCGCCTCCTACTAAAGCTGACATTGAAATTGCAACTGCTCACACCAGAGATGAGGCTTAAGAAAGCGCTGAAGCATAAGACTTTGAAGTTGACGTAATAAAGCCAACATCTCCAGGTAACATCAACGTTGATCCGGTTCAAGTGGACCGCTTGTTTACCTCACATGAGCTTGATGAACTTTTCGATTATTACTTAAGCCTTGACGAGCCATCATCTCCTCTTTTTATGAGGAATACGGATATTGACTTTTCTTCTTCTGTAGAGAGAACACCAAGTGCTGCGCAGACTTCTTTTCTTCCAGTCGTTCCTCCTCCATCCCTTCAAATTACTCCTGCTTCTCAACCGGGGTCGCAGGAAGGGCAAAAAGAAGCCCTTCAAGGCGTGGACGACCCGGCCGCTTCACAAGAACAGAAGGCTGAGGAAGAAGGTGAAAAGACTCCGGAGACCATTATTACCGACGACACAAAGTTGTCCGAATTTATCACTCCGGGCAGCGAGTCTTCTTTAAGGAAGAAAGGTAAGCACACAACTTCGAAGAAGAGAAGGAAAAGCACTTCTGCCAGTGAAGAGAAAGCGGAAGTAGTCCCAGTTATGCCTCTTTCTCCTTCTTCTCCGACTCGTTCAAGCCGGCTCGAAAAGCTACCTATTAAACCCGGTGAAGGCTCTAAAGGTGGCGGGAAGAAGAAGAAATAACGAGTCTCGCAGTTTTACCCTTCTTGTTTTGCTTCTTTGCTTGTATATAAAGGCTTGTGTTGACCGGAGATTGTGCGGGTACCGGCCCCCGCCTTTTTTATTTTGAAACCTGCACATGTATAAAATTTTCATAGTATGGAATAAAAGGGTTCTTTTTGTATCATTCCCGAATTTTGAACGAGTTTAATTTGACAATTTATTTAATTTTTGAAATTAATTTGGGAATTTAATAGAGTTTTTCAAAATAAATATTAGTTGTTTATAAAATATTAGTTGTTTATAGAGGTTAATTTTAAAAATAATTTGAAAATGTGAATTTGAAGTTCAAATGTTAATATATTGGAATTTAATTTGAAAATTTGAACAAATAAATATACCAAAAGATTGTAAATAAAATTAGTTGATTTGAAATCAAAGGGAATATAAAGATATATTTATAAAAAGGTATTTGATTATTTATTCATTTATATGTACAAATTGATTATATATTGAATTTTGAATTTGAATTAAAATTGTAAAATTAGATTTGAATATAAAATTTGATTTGATAAAAAGATTTATAACATTGGAACATATAAAAAAAAAGTTATATTCAAATAAAAGGTATGTGTATTGTTTTTATTTTATAATTATACTTGGTTTTATTCTTTAAAAGTTATCTATATAAGTTTGTAAATATAACACAAATCAAAGTTTAAAGCATAACTTGTAAATATATTAGAAACAAGGATTAAACATAAATTTAAATATGTAAACAAGTGTAAGTATTTTTATAAAGAAGTTTACAAGTGTAACTTAAGTAGATCAACAAATAAACAAGTGTCGTGTATTCTTTTCATCTTTAAAGTTAATAAATAAAAGAAAATGTCAAAGAAAAGAAATGTTTAAAGATTCAAATCAGACCTGAAACAAAAAGAAATGACAAAGTTTTCTCAAAATACAAACCTGAGAAACATTCAAAACTGAAAACAGTTCATAAGGAAAAGAAGAAAATGAAATTTAACAACAGTTTTCTCAAGCAAGTATCAATCTAACATTCAAGAGCCTGAGAAAAATTCTAAGCAAAATTTAACCTGGAAGCAACTTAACGAGAATCAGAGCATCTTAAACTCAATCAAGTAATTCCAGTTTCAGATCAGTTGGTAAGCAAACAAACCTGGAATTGAATCAACATGCAATTCATTTCAAAATCTGGAAAATCTAAAAATAAGGAACAAGAAATAAATCTGGAATCCAAGATAGTTCAAAGGAAAACAAATCTGAAGCCTATATCACTTAAATTTGGGAATCAAAGCAAACCATCAACCTGAAAGCAGAAATCAAAAACTTTCAACCTGAAATCTGAAGCAAAAGAAGCAAGTGGGAACCTGTAACTTTTGCAAATAAAACTAAAGCCTGCAACTCCTCCTTTTCAAACCAATTTGCAAATCAAACTACAGCCTGAAGCAGGGTAGCAATGCAAACATCCAACTCTAACATCAATTAATAAACAAGAGATTAAAGTTCAACCTGTAAATCAGAATAAAAATTTGGACCCAGCATGCATTTTTCAAAATCTGGGAATCAAGCTACCAGCATGCATGCAGTTCTAATTTGGTTTTCAAAGCATTCAAGAGTTAAAAACAGCCTCTGCCTTCATGTATAAGGTGAGCAAACCTTCCATATGAATCTGGAATATTACGGTGTCTGGTTTATATTTTTGATCTGTGTTGAGACAATGCTTGCATGCCTGTACGTCTGATGTGCATGCTATCTATATTCTTCTGTTTCCAGTTACAGATCACAAAAACTTGTTTAAAAAAAAATTGAAATCTCATTCATTAATCATTTTAGGATTTGATTTCTAGAAGGAATTTGTTAATAATAACAACATTTGATTTTATAAAATAGTTTTAAGCAGATACGTTATGCAATTTTTTTTCAAAATTTATACTTTACAGTAAAACTCATTTCAAAATGAAAATTCGAGTATTTTAATTTTTAAATTTGGACTTCGTGATTCCATTCGTAATGGAAAAAAATGAATTTAGCCATTAAAATCAAAAAATTTAGATTAGTATAGGTTAGGGATTTCTGTGATGATCAAAAATTGGGTTTTTGTCGAAATTCGGCAAACGGTGTGATGGGATTGGTCAGGATCAAGGCTAGAGGTGGTTGATGTGGTGAAGTTCTCGGGAAAAAAGGTGGATCATTTTTTTAATGACAGTGGTGGCCGGGAAGGGGCGGAGTAGGGTTCGAATGGCAGTTTTGGGTCGACGACATATTTGTGAGCATTGCGTCATCTCTGGTGAACTAGAGAGGATCGGACCAGGGGGAAAGGGGTCGTTGGTCATCGTATCAGCTAAGGTTGTGGTCGCGTGGCGTCCGGAGGTCTGTGGTGGTGGTACTGGGGAGTTTCTGGCCGTTTCTCTGATGGGAATGGTTCCAGTTTTTTTTGGGTTGGATTACTCGATTGCATTCTTGAGTTTGATTCAGGCCCCTGAGTGTTTGGGTTAGTTAGTGGCGTCGTTGATGACTCGCAGGTGGCCTGAGTGATGATTGGAAGCGGCGGGCCGAGGCGTACACGTGCACGACGTGTAGTGAGTGTCAGTGAGAAAATTGGGGAAGAAGGACGTTGAACTCGAAGTAAAATATTTGCCTGGGAAAATTTAATAACTACAGTCTTCTGTTTTTCAAATCGAAATGTGTTTCCAAGCTTTAAGGTTCTACCGGGCATTAAGTTGAGTGTTTAACCAAGCTTACCTAATTTATTAACTACTACCTTTAAACCATCAATGCTAATTTAAGTTGAAATTTATTAAAGTTTTTAAAGTGAAAGTATTTTTGAATTTAAAGATATCTTAATAAGAACAACCTTTAATTTAAGGGTTTATTTTAAATAAACTATATAAAAATGATTAAGGAGTGGATTAAGAAGAAATAAATTAACTTAAAGGTTTAAAAGAAATAGGTCAATGGTAATTAACTCTAAATTGTTTTCAATAATTTAATAATGTTAAGCGATTAAGACAAGTGGGATATCTTATGTTAATTAAAGTTTTAGGCAATTAAAAGTTAATTAATTAGGTTAAATTAATGATAATTATTTGATTTGAAGTCATTAAGGACGAATAATTAATGATTTAAAACTTGATAAATCAAGTGTTAAAGGTTAATTTATTTAAAAGGTAAGTAATTAATATGATTAATTTTAATAATTAATTAAATTAAATTATTAATGAAAATCATTTGTGAAATTGTTTAAGTGCAATTATTTAATGGAAGTAATTAAGGAATTAATTACTAAATGTCATTAATTGAGTTAATGTGATTTATTGAGTTAATTAATTAAGTTTAATTAATTTAATCAATGGATGATTTAATAATAATTACTTAATGTGATTAATCAAGAATGATTAATAAGTATGGTTTAAATAAAGATTAACTACTTAATGTAATTAAATTAAATTGTAATATTAGTTAAGCAAGTTAATCAATTTATTTTTTTATTTTTTTATGATTAATTAATGAATGATTTAAGGATAATTAATTAAGATGATTGTAATTAATTTATGTTAATTAACCAGGATTAGTAATCAATCTGATTTGAAATTATCAGATAACTAATTTATTTTCCTTATGAAAGACCGTACTCTATTGAGCTGTTGTGAATTGTTTGATATCTCTACTATGTAACTCTGTATGATGGATTGATATATTTTGATACGAAATTGTCATGCTATGAGATATGAATTGCTTGGTGCTGAATTGTAATATGTGTGATTGTTTCTGTGTAGTTATGAAAACCCTTGACCCATAAATGACATTTGAATTTCGATGCGACAGGGAGTCGGAATCCAGTTGGTTATCCGAAACCCAGATCGAATCATATTAGTAAATCCTTGTTATTGATGAATTTACTTTATCTATGAATGTGTGAATGAAGATAAGCATTATAGCTTATATCGCTTATCGATGTTGCTGCACTTTAATCTGTGATGTGATGATTTTTTTTGCACTATTGTGTGTAAAACCCCTGGACCACACCTATACACACACAAATATGGATTTCACGAGGAAATCGGTTAAGTCACAGATTTTTGAAAAATAATTTCAAATTGAATTTTTTTTGTATTCAAATAGTTTTGGAAATGAAATTGGGTTGAATTTGAAAAGGCTTTTGAAATGGAGTTTCAAAGATAAAGGTTATTTTGAATAACTGGATTAAGTTTTAAAATTTAAATAATTTGATTTGAATTTTAAAAAAAATTGAAATTGAATTCTATATTGAGAATTTACGATGTAAAAAGGTTATACAAACTACAAATGTGTTTATATGGGTTTTTAAACCATTTTAAAAGTATGGTTTTGAGAATTTAATTTAACCCAACTTTATATTTGAAAGGCCTTAACTCGTGCAAAATTTAATCGGGTTTCCGAAACGGAAATAAGTGGTTTAAAATAATAATAGCTTTTATATAAGGAAAGAATTTTTCCAAATTATTATTTCAAATTTGAAATTAAATGGTTTTGAAAAGCTATAATTGAATTTGGTAAAAGATAGTTGAACCCTAATTTGAAATTGAAGAAGATTCTAAATGATGCATCTTTTATATATAAAAGATTGAAACGGTAATTGTTTTTGGAAAGGCTATGAATGAATCTTTGTTTAAAAGATTGGTGAACCTCGTTTTAAATTGAAGAGGGGTTTTAAAAATAAATCTTTTGTTTAAAAGATTAAAGTGTAAAAATTGTTTAAACCGTTTGAATGTTTTTGAAATGAATCTTTTCATTTAAAAGATTTGTAGATGGTAATTTGTTTAACCATTTGAAAGAAAAGTTCTGGTTAATAAGTTGTGACTTAACTGAATCCCATATCCATATGTTTTTAAAATATTGTGCTCACTATTCGGTTTAGCCGGGAGAGGACCTTTGTGTCATCAACCCATTCCGAATTGTGATACGACGTTATGGATAGCAATTGAAGACCGGTGGTGAAGACCGGATATTTTCGAAAACGGAAGGGTTTCTTGTCGAATGTCTCTGCATAGGCTGATCCCCGGTATAGAGATTCAAGCACCCATTGTGATGGGAAGTCCGGATGTGATTAGAAATTATTCGGATTTGCAAGGGCTTCTTCGAAAGTGCCTTCGGTTCTATTCGAACCCGGGATAGACTTGTATGGATTGTATGTCCGACATTAAACTTTGAGATATTAAACTGATCTTGCTTAGCCTGGTGCAATGTGATAGGGGGTTCTCGCTTCGTAGTTTGGTGGCGAACGGGAGACTCTTACACCTACATGTCCTCTCTTAGTGAATAGGGGTTGGTTTGGCGTAAGCCGTGACAGTCGAAAGGCTGGCCGTAAAAGCAAGGTCAGGGTATCATTGTTATGCCACGGTGGGTCTGGGATGGTTGCAAAGCCTACCGGTCACCAATGTCTCGTGCCGTTATAAGTGGTATCAGAGCTGAAGGTTAAAACTTTAGCTCAGGAGTATAACACATTAAGTAGCTTATTAGAGATAGGGTGAAGTATACCCTAGAATGAGCATATCCCTAAGATATCCGTTCGAATGCCTCAGTAAATTCTCTTGCTATTCACTGATAGTGAGTATAAGTGCAAGAAGAGGACGAGGTAGGGGATAGGGAAGTACGACCACAAATGGTCGATACCCTGCAATAGCGGAAACAACTTTCTCTATTAATCTCCTTTGACTCGTCTTTTCAATTCATTGATAGTTTCTTAGCAGCTCCAGGAAGAAGCTTTGGTATATTTGTATGGGACGTAAACTCCAAATGGGTCAGAATTGTTTGTTTGGATGAATTGTTTGCTTTGGTTGTTATGGTTGATAGGTATATTTTGGTTGTTTAAACCAAAATTTTTGGATTGTATCCATATATCTGTCTATTCTTCGGGGTCCAGATATATACTACGAGTGGTTAGTTATCTTTTGAACTAATCAATATTCCTATATATTTGTAGATCTGGTAACCCAAATATCTTGATTCGTTCTTGTAACCATTAGTGATATTCTAATTTGGTAAGCCAAATGCAAAATAGATACCCAGTTTGATTTGGAAACGGTTTCTCTATCTTTGTGTATCCATTCTTTTATGTCTCCCTACTTTCAAATTTCGAGGACGAAATTTCCTAAGGGTGGGGAATCTATAACATTCCCGAATTTTGAACGAGTTTAATTTGACAATTTATTTAATTTTTGAAATTAATTTGGGAATTTAATAGAGTTTTTCAAAATAAATATTACTTTTTTATAAAATATTAGTTGTTTATAGAGGTTAATTTTAAAAATAATTTGAAAATGTGAATTTGAAGTTCAAATGTTAATATATTGGAATTTAATTTGAAAATTTGAACAAATAAATATACCAAAAGATTGTAAATAAAATTAATTGATTTGAAATCAAAGGGAATATAAAGATATATTTATAAAAAGGTATTTGATTATTTATTCATTATAAGTACAAATTGATTATATATTAAATTTTGAATTTGAATTAAATTGTAAAATTAGATTTGAATATAAAATTTGATTTGATAAAAAGATTTAAAACATTGGAACATATAAAAAAAGTTATATTCAACTAAAAAATATGTGTATTGTTTTTATTTTATAATTATACTTGGTTTTATTCTTTAAAAGTTATCTATATAAGTTTGTAAATATAAAACAAATCAAAGTTTAAAGCATAACTTGTAAATATATTAGAAACAAGGATTAAACATAAATTTAAATATGGAAACAAGTGTAAGTATTTTTATAAAGAAGTTTACAAGTGAAACTTAAATAGATTAACAAATAAACAATTGTCATGTATTCTTTTCATCTTTAAAATTAATAAATAAAAGAAAATGTCAAAGAAAAGAAATGTTTAAAGATTCAAATCAGACCTGAAACAAAAAGAAATGACAAAGTTTTCTCAAAATACAAACCTGAGAAACATTCAAAAGTGAAAAAAGTTCATAAGGAAAAGAAGAAAATGAAATTTAACAACAGTTTGCTCAAGCAAGTATCAATCTAACATTCAAGAGCCTAAGAAAAATTCTAAGCAAAATTTAACCTGGAAGCAACTTAACGAGAATCAGAGCATCTCAAACTCAATCAAGCAATTCCAGTTTCAGATCAGTTGGTAAGCAAACAAACCTGGAATTGAATCAACATGCAATTCATTTCAAAATCTGGAAAATCTGAAAATAAGGAACAAGAAATAAATCTAGAATCCAAGATAGTTCAAAGGCAAACAAATCCGAAGCCTGTATCACTTAAATTTGGGAATCAAAGCAAACCATCAACCTGAAAGCAGAAATCAAAAACTTTCAACCTGAAATCTGAAGCAAAAGAAGCAAGTGGGAACCTGTAACTTTTGCAAACAAAACTAAAGCCTGTAACTCCTCCTTTTCAAACCAATTTGCAAATCAAACTACAGCCTGAAGCAGGGTAGCAATGCAAACATCCAACTCTAACATCAATTAATAAACAAGAGATTCAACTTCAACCTATAAATCAGAATAAAAATTTGGACTCAGCATTCAGTTTTCAAAATCTGGGAATCAAGCTACCAGCATGCATGCAGTTCTAATTTGGTTTTCAAAGCATTCAAGCATTCAAGAGTTCAAAACAGCCTCTGTCTTCATGTATAAGGTGAGCAAACCTTCCATATGAATCTGGAATATTATGGTGTCTGGTTTATATTTTTGATCTGTGTTGAGACAATGCTTGCATGCATGTATGTCTGATGTGCATGCTATCTATAATCTTCTGTTTTCAGTTACAGATCACAAAAACTTGTTCAAAAAAAAATAGGAAATCTCATTCATTATTCCTTTTAGGATTTGATTTCTAGAAGGAATTTGTTAATAATAACAACATTTGATTTTATAAAATAGTTTTAAGCAGATATGTTATGCAATTTTTTTTCAAAATTTATACTTTACAGTAAAACTCATTTCAAAATGAAAATTCGAATATTTTAATTTTTAAATTTGGATTTCGTGATTCAATTCGTAATGGAAAAAAATGAATTTAGGCATTAAAATCAAAAAATTTAGATTAGTATAGGTTAGGGATTTCTGTGATGATCAAAAATTGGGTTTTTGTCGAAATTCGGCAAACGGTGTGATGGGATTGGTCAGGATCAAGGCTGGAGGTGGTTGATGTGGTGAAGTTCTCGGGAAAAAAGGTGGATCATTTTTTTAATGACAGTGGTGGCCGGGAAGGGGCGGAGTAGGGTTCGAATGGAAGTTTTGGGTCGACGACATATTTGTGAGCATTGCGTCATCTCTGGTGAACTAGAGAGGATCGGACCAGGGGGAAAGGGGTCGTTGGTCATCGGATCAGCTAGGTTGTGGTCGCGTGGCGTCCGGAGGTCTGTGGTGGTGGTACTGGGGAGTTTCTGGTCGTTTCTCTGTTGGGAATGGTTCCAGTTTTTTTGGGTTGGATTACTCGATTGCATTCTTGAGTTTGATTCAGGCCCCTGAGTGTTTGGGTTAGTTATTGGCGTCGTTGATGACTCGCAGGTGGCCTGAGTGATGATTGGAAGCGGCGGGCCAAGGCGTACACGTGCACGACGTGTAGTGAGTGTCAGTGAGAAAATTGGGGAAGAAGGACGTTGAACTCGAAGTAAAATATTTGCCTGGGAAAATTTAATAAATACAGTATTCTATTTTTCAAATCGAAATGTGTTTCCAAGCTTTAAGGTTCTACCGGGCATTAAGTTGAGTGTTTAACCAAGCTTACCTAATTTATTAACTACTACCTTTAAACCATCAATGCTAATTTAAGTCGTAATTTATTAAAGTTTTGAAAGTGGAAGTATTTTTGAATTTAAAGATATCTTAATAAGCACAACCTTTAATTTAAGGGTTTATTTTAAATAATCTATATAAAAATGATTAAGGAGTGGATTAAGAAGAAATAAATTAACTTAAAGGTTTAAAAGAAATTGGTCAATGGTAATTAACTCTAAATTGTTTTCAAGAATTTAATAATGTTAAGTGATTAAGACAAGTGGGATATCTTATGTTAATTAAAGTTTTAGGCAATTAAAAGTTAATTAATTAGGTTAAATTAATGATAATTGTTTGATTTGAAGTCATTAAGGACGAATAATTAATGATTTAAAACTTGATAAATCAAGTGTTAAAGGTTAATTTATTTAAAAGGTAAGTAATTAATGTGATTAATTTTAATAATTAATTAAATTAAATAATTAATGAAAATCATTTGTGAAATTATTTAAGTGCAATTATTTAATGGAAGTAATTAAGGAATTAATTACTAAATGTCATTAATTGAGTTAATGTGATTTATTGAGTTAATTAATTAAGTTTAATTAATTTAATCAATGGACGATTTAATAATAATTACTTAATGTGATTAATCAAGAATGATTAATAAGTATGGTTTAAATAAAGATTAACTACTTAATGTAATTAAATTAAATTGTAATATTAGTTAAGCAAGTTAATCAATTTATTTATTTTTTTAATTCTTTTATGATTAATTAATAAATGATTTAAGGATAATTAATTAAGATGATTGTAATTAATTTATGTTAATTAACCAGGATTAGTAATCAATCTGATTTGAAATTATTAGATAACTAATTTATTTTCCTTATGAAAGACTGTACTCTATTGAGCTGTTGTGAATTGTTTGATATGTCTACTATGTAACGCTGTATGATGGATTGATATATTTTGATACGAAATTGTAATGCTATGAGATATGAATTGCTTGGTGCTGAATTGTAATATGTGTGATTGTTTCTGTGTAGATATGAAAACCCTTGACCCATAAATGACATTTGAATTTCGATGCGACAGGGAGTCGGAATCCAGTTGGTTATCCGAAACCCACATCGAATCATATTAGTAAATCCTTTTTATTGATAAATTTACTTTATCTATGAATGTGTGAATGAAGATAGGCATTATAGCTTATATCGCTTATCGATGTTGCTGCACTTTAATCTGTGATGTGATGATTGTTGTTGCACTATTGTGTGTAAAACCCCTGGACCACACCTATACACATACAAATATGGATTTCACGAGGAAATCGGTTAAGTCACAGATTTTTGAAAAATAATTTTAAATTGAATTTTTTTATTCAAATAGTTTTGGAAATGAAATTGGGTTGAATTTGAAAGGCTTTTGAAATGGAGTTTCAAAGATAAAGGTTATTTTGAATAACTGGATTAAGTTTTAAAATTTAAATAATTTGATTTGAATTTTAAAAAAGTTTTGAAATTGAATTCTATATTGACAATTTATGTTGTAAAAAGGTTATACAAACTATAAATGTGTTTATATGGGTTTTTAAAACATTTTAAAAGTATGGTTCTGAGAATTTAATTTAACCCAACTTTATATTTGAAAGGCCTTAACTCGTGCAAAATTTAATCGGGTTTTCCGAAACGGAAACAAGTGGTTTCAAATAATAATAGCCTTTATATAAGGAAAGAATTTTTCCAAATTATGATTTCAAATTTGAAATTAAATGGTTTTGGAAGGCTATAAATGAATTTGGTAAAAGATAGTTGAACCCTAATTTGAAATTGAAGAAGATTCTAAATGATGCATCTTTTATATATAAAAGATTGAAACGGAAATTGTTTTTGTAAAGGCTATGAATGAATCTTTGTTTAAAAGATTGGTGAACCTCGTTTTAAATTGAAGAGGGGTTTTAAAATAAATCTTTTGTTTAAAAGATTAAAGTGTAAAAATTGTTTAAACCGTTTGAATGTTTTTGAAATGAATCTTTTTGTTTAAAATATTTGTAGATGGTAATTTGTTTAACCATTTGAAAGAAAAGTTTTGGTTAATAAGTTTTGACTTAACTGAATCCATATCCATATGTTTTTAAAATATTGCGCTCACTATTCGGTTTAGCCGGGAGAGGACCTTCGTGTCATACAACCCATTCTGAATAGTGATACGACGTTATGGATAGCAATTGAAGACCGGGGGTGAAGACCGGATATTTTCGAAACCGGAAGGGTTTCTTGTCGATTGTCTCTGCATCGACTGATCCCCGGTATAGAGATTCGAGCACCCATTGTGATGGGAAGTCCGGACGTGATTAGAAATTATTCGAATTTGCAAGGGCTTCTTCGAAAGTGCCTTCGGTTCTGTTCGAACCCGGGACAGACTTGTATGGATTGTATGTCCGACATTACACTTTGAGATATTAAACTGATCTCTATCGAATACTTTTCTGCTTGGTGGCGGAGAATTTATTCTCTTAGCTTAACACCCTTCTTTGAGACGTACGAGCTCAGAGGTTATGTAGTTGATAATTATCAGTGATATATTCCCAATTTGGTAATGTGGCATGCTGAGTGCTGCTGTGTTTTGATGATCATTTGTGATCAAAGCATGGCTTTTGTATAAAGCGTAGCTTTGTGGACGAGATTGCATCAGGACCTCACATCCCGGAAATGGTCGAAACAGGAAAGATGCGGCAAGGTTATGAGGGACGCGCCCTTTAGGTTGTGTCATTCCCTTCTGGTAAAGGGTGGTATCATGGTATCGAGCCCAGATGCTTACTCATGTGGATACTGCAGATCTATTACTTTGTGACCTTTGTGGTTTTGAGGACGCCTCGGATAAAGGTCCCGAAGGACCGGGGGATGGCATGCTCGAGTAGTAGTTACCTAGCTACAGAGGTAACCCGGCCTTGTGTTAGCAGAGATCCGGTTAGGTTCTCGGGACGTCCCGCCAGAGGCGATCCCATGTGGCAGTAGGAAGTTCCTTAGCCTGACCATTTGTTGGAAATCCATTCATCCAATACGCGCCTTGTACGGTTTTAGTTGTAGAACCTGCCATTTACTTATGGTGGCGCCCCACTGTTTAGATGGTAGCTATAGTAGGCATACGATACTGGTCGTATGTTGGCTAGGATTAATATTATTCTTTCGAAATGGTTTTTCTACACTATGCACTAGTAATAATATCAAAGAAATTTTCTCGTATCAAGCATATTTGACTATCATAAGGAGAAATCTCCTCCAATTCTGCGTTTGCATTGTGTGTGTGGCGGGAGGCCTTATGGTAGTTTCATTTTCCAAAAAAGCATTGCGGATTTCAAATTTAAATCCTTTTGTTGTTTATTTTAAAAGACCAAATGTTTTTGTTTTCTCATACCAGTCCCATGACTGACCTGGAGTTTATTGTTCCTTTCCTAAACTTTGGGTGCCCACTATTTTCCCACACGGGCAGTCTAGAGTTGGGTTTTTCAGATAGTCAGGTTTAGTAGATTATCTGGAGCTAGTTTATTCTTTGGATCTGAACTACACTTGCTTATCTTTGTGCGTCGTGATTGGGAGTTCGAGTTATTGCTGGATTGTTGCTTTGGAGATGGAGATTACCGATGCTAGAGTTCTTTCCTGAAGACCATATTAGAGTTGTTATTCCGCTGCTGTGTTATCTTTTCTTTTCCGCTGCTATTGTCTTGTATCAAATCTCTGATGTATATTCATTGTACCATTCATGTTGTATCAGTTATTGTATCAAATGTTGTATATCAATGTATTATTTATTTCTTCCGTTGTGCTGTATTTAATGTGTTATAAGCTCCGGCAACCAGATTCGGCGTTTGGATCTGCGGCATTTGAATACGAGTGTCGTATTCGGTGGCGACTTTCGAAGGCCGAGTCAGGATCGTTATACTTTTACTCATACAAACTTCTGTTTGTATTTGAGAATGCATTTATTCTTCATGGAATAAAATGATTCTTTTACTTGTACAAACTTCTGGCTGTATTTGGTAATGCATTTATTCTTCATTTTCATTCAAGTTTCTTTAATTTCTTTGTGTGATGTTGCAGTAAGCCTAGGGTATGTTTCTTGAGCATTGCTTTTATGAATGTAACTATGCTATATTGCCTCCATACCATGGTTTATTGCAATCTCTTTCACTTTGGCAAGATTTTGGAGAACAAGTCTTCTGTTTCGAGAAGACTTGTACTCTTTCTTTGGAGAACAACTTTTCCATTTTGAGAAGGCTCGCATCCGTACTTTAGGGAATAATTTTTCCATTTTAAGGAAATATTTCTTTGATTTAGTAGAACGTGTGTTGTATTGGAGAAGTCTTCTTCTTTCTTTTTTTTGTATGCCTCTGAAGAGGGCTTTTGGACTTTCAACTCTGGTGAAGTGTGTCTCCAAAGAGAGCTTTTTGCACTTCAGCTCCGGTGAAATGGGCCTCCGAAGAGGGCTTTCGGCATTTCAACTCTGGTGAAGTGTGTCTCCGAAGAGAGATTTTTGCACTTCAGCTCCGGTGAAATGGGCCTCCGAAGAGGGCTTTTGGCATTTCAACTCTGGTGAAGTGTGTCTCCGAAGAGAGCTTTTTGCACTTCAGCTCCGGTGAAATGGGCCTCCGAAGAGGGCTTTTGGCATTTCAACTCTGGTGAAGTGTGTCTCCAAAGAGAGCTTTTTGCACTTCAGCTTCGGTGAATGGGCCTCCGAAGAGGGCTTTTTCTTGTCTGCTCGCCCATGTCTTTTCGTCATTTGCTCATCAGTGATTCCCTATTATCATTTCCAAACACATGTCCCTTTCTTTTGTAAGTAGTTTGTTTTATCCAAAGAAGTGTACTTCATTGTTAAGTGAGTTCGCAGGGGCAGACACATGCTACTTAATCTGATGTCCGTTTGGCACAAACGATCGCAATTAGTTAGCAAGGGCCTGGAACCTCCGGCGGAATCACTAACTGTTTGCTTGAAGCACTTCTTATATATGATTTGAATTTGGAATTTTTGTGGCTTGACATTTGTTTGTTGAGTGGTATCAGGGATCGCTTGGTTTTGTGATGGGTAAGCTTTGTTTTAATGGCCTGTAATATTAAATCGACATTTTAGCAATAAATTTATGGTATTTACATATCGAAATAAAATATGCATTTTATAATAGCAGAGAACACAAGATTTATAGTGGTTCGGACAAGAATTGGGCCTACATCCACTTTATAGCTCTTATTATTCATCTGCACTGGTTTTACAATGGCTTTCAAAATAAGAATCATACATCCATAATCATTTTACAAATTTAAGTAAAGCTTTTAAGTAAAATATGGACGTAAGTGATTGTTGTTCCAAGCCCTTGGAATTGGATCTCCTTCGACAGTTGTGAGTTTGAAAGTGCCATCAAGAAGTTTTTTGCCTATGACATACGGCCCTTCCCAGTTTGGCCCAAACAATCCTATTGTTGTCATGATCCTTTTCAAGACTAGATCCCCAATTTCAAAGCCGCGTTGGCGAACTTTGGAATTGAAGTGACTGGCTATCCTTTGCTGATGGGCTGCAATTCTGAGCTTAGCCTCTTCCCTTCTTTCATCAAGGAAGTCAAGTGCTTCAAGTTGCAGCTTTTTATTTTCTACTTGGTTGAAATGGATTCTTATGTGTGAAGGGACCTCTGTTTCTACCGGTCAAAGTTTGGTTGAAATCAACTCATCGAAAGCTTTCTGGCATTCAGGAGTCCAGTAAAAGTTTTTCTTTCCCTTTTTCAGAGCATCAAAGAATCGAATGCATTTATTAGTATCTTTGGAAATAAACCGACTCAAAGCGGCGACTTTTCCATTGAGGCTGTGCAATTCCTTCTTCGTTCTAGGAGCTTTGACTTCTCTTAAGGAAGTAATCTGAGCAGGATTAGCTTCAATGCCCCTAGCACTCACAATGAAACCCAAGAACTTTCCGTACTCCACCCCAAATGAACTTTTCAAAGGATTAAGCTTCATTCCGTACTTTCGGAGAACTACGAACATTTCTGCCAAGTGATCCATATGGTCCACTGCCTTCTTTGATTTTACCAACATATCATCGACATAAACTTCCATAGTCTTGCCAATCTGCGGTTTTAACATCGCATTAACAAGTCTTTGGTAAGTTGCCTCTGCATTCTTCAGTCCGAAGGGCATGACTCTATAGCAGTAAAGACCAACATCAGTGATGAAGCTCGTGTCTTCCTGATCCAGCTCATGCATCATGATTTGGTTATATCCGGAGTAAGAATCCATAAAAGATAACAATTCATGCCCTGCTGTTCCATCCACCAACTGATCAATCCTGGGTAACGGGAAGCAGTCTTTGGGGCAGGCTTTGTTTAAATCTGAAAAGTCGATGCACACTCTCCACTTTCCATTTGCTTTTTTAACCAGCACAGGTTTTGAAACCCAATTTGATAAGTGGACTCTCTGATGAAGCCATTCTCCATGATCCGATTTACTTCTTCTTTTAATGTTGCTGACCTTTCAGGACCCTGGGTTCTTCTTTTCTGCTTCACGGGTGTAAATTTCGGATTAATAGTTAAAGCATGCACTGCGATTTCTGGAGATATTCCACACATATCGGCATGAATCCAAGCGAATACAACCAGATTTGCTTTCAAGAATGATATCAAAATATTTTGAACTGTCACACTAAGTTGCGAACCCACATTCAGCACCTTGTTTGGATCCTTCGGGTCAACAGGTACTGGCACTGTTACTTCCACCTACACCACTCTATTCTTCCCTGCATTGGCTTTTCTAGGATCCATTTCTTTTCGGGCACCACTATGCTCGCCAGTGTAGGGTCCATCCTGTAATTGCTACAGGGTTGGTTCTTTGATGCGGAGTGGAGCTGCCGCATCTTTTCCCATCTCTCTCTTCCTTGCTTTACGCAACTCTATAAGATAACATTCTCGCCCAGCATTCTGATCCCCTTTAATAACACTGACGCCATTATCCGTGGGGAACTTCATAGTAAGGCACCACAGGGCGAGAATTGTCTTAAATGCCGCAAGAGTTGGTCGGCCTAGGAAGGCGTTGTAAGCAGAAAATTCGTCAACAATCACAAAAGTCTGTTTTCGAACCACCTTTTTCTTCCCCTCTCCAAGCTCCACGAACAAGTCAATAGTTCCAATTGGCTGCTTCGGTTCCCCAGTAAACCCAACAATCTTCTGCGATGAAGCTTGAACATCAGCCATCGGAATTTTCATTTGGTCGAATGTCTTTTTGAAGAGAATATTGCAAGAGGCGCTGCAATCAACAAGCACCCTTCTTACAATAGCCGGCCCAATACCTACAGAGATGACCAAAAGATCCATGGTAGGAGCTTCAACGCCCATAGAGTCCCTGACTCTGAACACAATGTCATCATTAAAAGTTTTCTGCTGCTTCAAAGGTGCAACATCTTCCAACACGAAAACATTTTCTTCTGTTGGGGCATATTTCAAGGCACGGGCATATCTTTCCATCTCACCCCAACTTCTGCCTGCCGGGTGAGGACCTCCTGTGATTAAATTAATAACAAGCCTTTCTGATTAATGCGCTGCTGCCCTCTCACTTGAGCTGGGTTGATGAATAGGAACTTGTTGCCCCTGAGTTGATCAAGGTGGGTCGTTCCTGTTCCTCTTCACATACTGCTGAAGTTTATTTTCTTTTAATAGCTCCTCAATCAAACTCTTCAAATGGAGGCACTCATTAGTATCATGGCCGGGTTGATTGTGGAATCGGCAAAATCTCCCATTTTTCTCAGCATTTTTCCCCAGCCTCAATTTAGCTGGTCTGGGGTATTCGACAGTATCCTTGGTTGCAAAGAAAATGTTTTCTGGGGTATCGGTTAAGGGAGTGAAGTCTAAGGGTACAAAAGGACGATTTTTCTTCGTATTTCCTTGCTTCTTCCCACCACCGTTCTCCCTCTTCTGAGTACCAGATTCCTTTTTATTTGGAGCAGCATTATTATTCCCAACCTCTGTCAATACCACTTTGGCTGGTGCTTGAAGGCTTTCCAAGCGCATGAACTCGTCAACTTTTTTATAGAATTTCTCAAGCTTTTTTATGACATTATGTCCTTTGCCTTTGTAGCATACAACCTGAATTGTTCTTTAAACTTCCAAGTTAAATCGGAGAACTGGTCTACAGATCGGGCTGGTAGCTTTGTAAACCAGAGTAGGGCCACTCCTTCCAAATATATCGGAAAGTACTGGCATTTGATCTCATCTGTCGCCCTGGCACCAGTCATGTGCCAGTCATACTTGTACAAGAATTGATTATGGTCGCTTGTCCCCCTATAAGCCGGAATAGTGGGGGGAACAAACTTCCTTGGAAATTCCGCTTTCAAAATCCTTTCGGTGAACGGAGTTTTTCTTGGAGCAAACCCCCAGTCATTCTCATCTTCATCCCTCTGCATGCTCTCTTTCATGATTTGTTGAATAATACCTAAAAGGTATTCTTCGCTGTTTAAAGGCTCTGCAGGACAGACGTCAGCCATTTTCTCAGAAGTTTGCCCGGCTAAATGTTCGCAGAGAGTCGGCTGCTGCTTTGATCCTCCAGCTTGGGGAGGTGCCCCTTCAGTAGGGCCAGCTGCCCTTTTAGGAATATTCCTTCCTTCAGAATTATGAACATCATGAGCAAAATTTTCTTCATTACTCATAGGTTGGTGGTTAGCTCCGAGCAAGGCATTTAACCTATCCAGCATTAAGGTGTTCTGAGCTTCCATCTGCTGATATAACCCAGACACTGCAACATCTAACCCTGCCCGTGTAATTCCAACACTTGGAGCTGCTTGGCTTAACGAAGGAGAAGTGGCGGTATTCTCGTGAGCATCCCCAGATCTAGTAGATCTACTCTTTCTTCAAGGAGCCATGATCTCTGACAGACTTCTGGTTTTGAGAGAGATTTTTTCAACAAACTTTTGCGAAGCAATGATGAAATCACTCCTGAGTTCGATGTTCTCAGTGAAAGCACCAAAATGTTAACGCTAAAATTGAACGCTAACACCCCGGTATAAGTAGAGATAAAATGAAAGCACCACCCGTCAATACGGGAATTAAGAATAAGTAGAAAAATCACAGAAGAACGGTAAAGAGACAATAGTTTTATAGTGGTTCGGCGTCAAGTCAAGCCTACGTCCACTTTAATCTTCTTTATTGCTGATTCAATTACAACTTTTACAACAATCTTCGATTACAACACCACTAAGACAAGTAGGTAGAACTCCGATGTAGAAGGATCCTTCGAATTCATGTTGAATGTGTTAGATCTCCTCTTGAAGTTCGTTGAAGCGTCTTCGGTGTTTGAAGTGTCGGATGGGTCGAGAAAACAGCAGAGTATTGGTGTTCCAGAAGTGAGCCCCCAAAAATCCCCCTCCAGTTGGCGTAGGTGCAGTATTCACAGGGAAAATCCCGGCGAAGTCGTAGGTCGCGAACGACCTAAGGGTGGGTGGCAGGTCGCTAGCTACCTAAGGGATACGAGCTACAGCTCATCCTTGTTGCACTTTGTTAATCTGAGTGGGTTATAGGTCGTAGCGACTTATAGAAGGGAGGTAGGCGACTTAGTCATGCTGAGGTACCTAGTAGAGCGACCTAGGCTAGTCGTAGGAGTAGTAGCGACTTAGTACCTGCTCAACCTATAACTGGGTGACATAATAACGGGAAGTTTGTAGCTCGTTAAGTCGCTAACTCGTTAGCTCGCTAACACGTTAGGTCGTCTTAGTTACTAGGTCGCTAGGTCGCTATTCCTTTAGCCTGGTAGGTCACAACCTTCATGAAATCACTAGGTCGTTAACTTGTAGGATCTCTTGAATCAACATTTAGCTCGCCTAGTCATAGGTCGTTGATCTGTCGAATCTTTGGAGTCTTTTAGGTTGTAAAGCCGTTGAGTCTTTCTCTTGCAATATACTGTTAGGTCGTCTTATACTTAGGTCGCTTACCACATTAGGTCGTTGGGTCGCTTACTTCTTTAAGTCGCAGGGTCGTGAAACAGAACGATATTAACATAAGAGCCTATTATGAGTTCGGTTTTAAAACTGTATAAAACGTGTTAAGGTAGATCAATGTAAAGCCTTAACGCTATTTTGATACTTATTATACTGATAGACTATCTATTATAGCGTATACTATTATATATAAATTGTTTAACGGATCCTTAAGAGAAGGAAAATCCCATAACATCTCTTATGTTATTGTTCTCATATTTTATGATATTGATTTGACTTACTTAAGAGTATTTTAGTCCTGACTCGAGTGTTTTGCCTTTTCATTATGCTCGAGCCAGTCCTGAGCTTTTCAGTACATCGAAGATTATTCTCTAGAGGACGAAGACGAAGATTTAATATATTACTACTATTATTATTGTCTGCATCATGCTATTTCTGCTATACCGATTTATTTACTTTGATGTGTATATATATAACTGAGATAACTCTGTATTGATTTTAATCATATTTATAGTAAACAGCTTCACGAACTGTTTATGTGATTATTATATTTTATCGCTCCGTTGTGAGATTCTGTGTTTATTTTCTTCTCCTTTTCTTATTTTTCTTATTTAACCCCGTTGATTATCTACTTTCCGGATTGTTTAAGTCAGACATGTGTAGATTATTGTCGATTTAAACTTTTTGAAATGTGGATCGTCACCACTGAAGTCGATTCGAGTGAGGTGGTTGGGGGAAATCCACGAGTGGTTTCCAATGTTCGGCAATTGGAGATGGTGGATTTCGCGAAGTTGTGGATGATGATGGTAGTTTTGCTGTTGTTTGCCGATGTGCAACTGTAGGGCAGATTGCTAATGTTGTAGCCAGTAGTTTTGAAGTGATGTGAGGCTATGACATGTATCAAGTTTGACAGTATGGCTATGACATGTATCAGGCTATGGCATGTATTAGGTTGTATCAGGTTTTGAAGTGATGTGTTGTTTATATGAGGAGTATGATGGTGGTCAGAGTTTGACAGTGGGGATGTAAGAGCGGTAGGAAGTTGATGGTCAGATGGCTTGTCGTAGAGATGATGTAATAGTATGCTTGAGGGGTGCTAATGGCAGTAAGGGGTTTGTATGGTTTTGATAAGTATGTGGTTGAAGTGGTATATATTGTAGTATCCATGGGTGGTGCCAGTCAGTGGTTAATGGAGGAGAGGAAGGTCTAGTCGCGTGATGTGTTCTTATCAGTGGGATATTGAATTGTTTGGCAGAGGTGGTTGTTTAGTTTTGGACAGCATATGAGTATTGAAACAGTGGTGCAGTGGTTATATTGGTTGTGATGGTGTGTTGAGAGGTGATGCTCAGTTGTCTGGGATGAAGTCAGAGGAGTTCTGTGGGGGTTAGAAGTCGTGAACTGTTGAATTCTGCTGCTGTTGTATTGATGGTAGGTAGCACTGTTTGTTGTGTTGTACGGCCAGAGAAGGTTCGAGGTAGTAACTGGAATGGTTATGGTTTGTAGCAGTTTTGAAGTTTGGCAATGACTATATGAATTGAAGTTGGAAGTTTTGAAGTCAAGTGTTTAGTAAGTGAATGTTCGTGTGAAGTTGAATGTTGCAGATATAGAGGAGATAGTGTAACGACACGAGATTTTCGACTTTCGAAAATCGACATTAATACGTCCACTGTATCAACTATGGAACAATCGAATGCTGGAAAACCGAATTGTTATGGTTAAAAAGAAGAGGTAGAAGAAGACAAAAAGAAAGAAAGAAGAAACAATATCAGAATCTCACATATCATAGCGGAACAACATATAATAGATAAATGAATAATCTTTAAATCAAAGAACTATGTCAGTTTATACATTACATCATCATCAGAGTGTACAACAACAATATAAAACACAATTGGACAATTATATAAATTTGTCCATACAAATGAATATTTTACAGCGGAAAAGATAATATCATATACTAGTGGTACGTCTCGCCATCCAGCTCGCCTCTTGAGCTCCACAGCACTCCTAAATCAAGAATAACCTAATAACCTGACTCTAGGCTGCCCGTGTGGAAAATTATGGGCACCCAGTGTTTAGGAAGGGAACAATAAACTCCAAGTCAGTCATGGGACTGGTGTGAGAACTAAAATAGTTTATATCTTTAAAACAACAACAAAGGAAGTAAAAGACATCCGCAATGCTTTTGGAAAATGAAACTACCATAAGGCTTCCTGCCACACACACAATGCAAACGCAGAATTGGAGGAGATTTCTCCTTATGATAGTCAACCATGCTCACTACGCAATTCACTTAATTTTATTATTATTAGTGCATAGTGCATAAAAACATTTTGAAAGTATAATATAAATCTTAGCCAACATACAACCATTATTATATGCCTACTATAGCGACCATCTAAACAGTAGAGGGGCACCATAAGTAAATGGCAGGTTCTACCACTAATACCGTACGAGGTTCATATTGGAAGATGGATTTCCAACAAATGGTCAGGCAAAGGAACTTCCCGTTAAAAAAATGGAACGCCTCTGGAGTGACGTTCCCGGATCCTAACTGGATCTCTGCTGCACAAGGCCGGGCTACCTCTATGACTAGGTAACAACTGACACGAGTATGCGATCCCTCGGTCGTCTGCGACCTTTATCCAAAGCGCTTCTCAACCGACAACCACAAAGCAATAAGTTTGCAACAACCACAAAGTAAGTATCTGGGCTCCATACCATGATACCACTTATAATCCAGAAGGAAATGGACATACCCTCAGAGGGAGCTAACCTCAAATAACCTTGCTGCCACGATTCTTGTTTCGACCATACCGGGTTGTGAGGTTCGACGAAGTCTTGTCCATAAAGCTACGCTTTTTCACAAAGCCACGCTTTGATCAACAAATGATCAATAAATAATCATCACACAGCAACACTCAGCATGCAACATTACCAAATTGGGAATATATCGCTGATAACCTTTAACTACATAACCTCTGAGCTCGTACGTCTCAGAGAAGGGTGTTAAGCTAAAAGAATAAATTCCCGCCACCAACAGAAATGTATTTGAAAGAAATCTGCTTTATATCTCAAAATGTAATGTCAAACATACAACCATACAAGTCTGTTCCGGGATCGAACAGAACCGAAGGCACTTTCGAAGAAGCCCTTGCAATCCGGGTATTCACAATTCCGATCAAATTTCCCATCACAAAGGAAATCTCTATACCGTAGCTATTCGCTGCAGAGACAATCGATAGCACAAATACCCGGTCTTCAGTGCGATCCATATCGTCGTATCACTTATTCGAAATGGGTTATATGACAGAAAGGTCGTTTCCCGGCTAATCCGAATAGTGAACGCAATATCTTTAAATCATATGGATATTGGGATTTCAATTAAGTCACAACTTATTACCCAAAACCTTTCTTTCAAATGGTTTAAACAAATTACCATTTCAAATCTCTAAACAAAAAGATTTACTTCACAAAGTTCACCCAGTTTCACAAAGATCCATTCACAGATTCCCAAATAAATTTCCATTTCAATTGGATTAACTCATTAAATCTTTAAATCAAGATTTAACTTATAGCTTTCAAAATTATTTACAATTCAAGTCTTTTATAATATAAAAGATACCCCATTTGAAATACTCTTTTATTTCAAAACAAGATTTAATCATCGTCACAAAGGTTAATTCATAGTTTTTCCAAACTATTTACAATTTCATTTCAACTATAAATGTTTCGATAAAAATTGGAAATCATTTCTTTTTATGAAAGATTTTATTACATGAAACAATTAGTTTTCGTTTTGGGAAAAACTCATTACAATTACATAAGTTAAAGCCATCCAAGTACAAAACTTGGATTTTTAAATTTAGATTTCCAAAACCATATTTTAAATGGTTAAAAATGCATATAAACACTTTTTATAACTTATACAATCTTTTAGACCAAAGTTCCAAGTCATTGAATTAAATTTCCAATTTTGAACTTAAATTTATATCAAATGATTTAAATCCCAATTTTTTATTAAGTTATTTAAAATAACTCTTATTTTTTTAAACTCACTATCAAAAATTTCAATTCCAATTCCAAAACTATTTTGGATTCAAGAATTCAATTTCTAAAATTGTTAAAAATCTGTGACTTAACTGATTTCCACGTGAAATCCATATTTGTGTGTGTATAGTGTAGTCCAAGGGTTCAACACAATGGTGCAACAACATTCAACCATCACAGTTCAAATTACAATAATAAAATTGATAAGCGGTATAAACTATAATGCTTATCTTTCATTCACAGATCACAGATATATATATCACAGATAACAAATTACAGATCACAACACAAATCAGGATATATCATAAAGCATCACATATCAGAGATACCAAACAATTCAACATCCAAATAATCCAAACATCCATAGATAGGATTAATTTAATTATCTGATTAACTTAAATCAGATAAATTCCTACGAATAAATTTTGCTAGTTATAGTAAATTAATAATCAATTAATTACAAAAACATTTAATAAATTATCCTTTAATAGATCATTAATTAACTCTAAATTAATAATTAATACTTAATTAATTATTCTTAATTAACTACCATAACCAATTAATTTATCCTTGTAAATTTCCAATGAATTTCCAAAATTATTTTCTTTTTAAATAAATTTCTTTATCTCTTCAAATCTATTTAAAAATATAATTTTTAAATAAATTCTTCAACTTATAAACAATTTTTCTCAAAATCCATTTATTATGCCTTTTTCCCGTAATTTGGAATTTTATTCAATATGGTTCAAAAATAACTTTATCTTTTTTTTAAAAACTCCTTTTTAATTTATCCCATTCTCAAAAATAAACTTTTATTACAGACTTTCACTTGAAATTTCAAAAATCCAATTTTTATTTATTTCCGGTATCCAACGATACCAAAAATATATCCGGCTAAACCATAGCCTTCAACAATCTCAATCACAAAGATAATCACACACAGATTATAAATAAATCCACACACAACATATGAAACAAATTCAAATGTTTTGAGGAATCCAGTTGGATCCCTCCAACCTGTTTCCCATCCACAGATGTTAGCACAACAATTAAATACCCATTCCACTTCGAGGTGGAATATCACGGTATATAGGATTTATAAAATATTATTTGCTATTATGTGACGCATAGGGTCTCATCTACTATATAATGTGGGAAATCAACTCCAAATACATATATAATACCAATTCTACTTCAAGGTGGAATATCGTGGTATATGTGTTTAATATAATAACCTCCGCTTAATATACGGCGTATAGGGTTTATTTCTATACAATAAATAGCAACCATTAAATCCAAGCACACAATCAAGCAATTTTAAAATTAATTATTTAAAATTTAAATCGAAGCACATTTCGATTGAGTGAGGAGTTCTCACCTTGAGTTTCCGATAACAGTTGCAGTGTTTCGTTTCGAATATAATTAAACACGTGTTCAATTTTACCCGAAATTATCACTAGCTCCAATCAACTCCAAACCAGCTCCATTGCGTAGTGCTCGTTAATACGGACCCATCACAACTCGTTTCGTGCGAAACGGACCTAGTATGAAAAAGTTATGTAGAATTATATATATATATACACACAATTTATTTTAAACAATTTAACCTAGAAATCAAATCTGCCATTCATTTTGATTGGGAGAATCTCTGTCGTGAGTTCTTTTCTTCTCCCCCAGTTCAAACGTGCACGAGATAAACCCACGGTCGTCGGTATCCCGTGAATTATCGCGCGAACTCCAATCACCTTCACGCCGATCAAGTACCACCACTCAGTAGCTCGAAGCGACCCTCACCAATGCCTGAAATATGGAGGAGCTCGGTTGCACACCTGCCTCGTATTCCAGCACAAAGTTCGGCCATTCAAACAAAGATCGTCGTCGATCCGTTGCGTGAAATCCAATCATAACCGTTGGATTCGTAGAGCTCGATGTTGTCTAAAATATTGTAGTTGAAAATTTCTCGAATAGTGAACGGATTGGAAGATTTTGTAGAGAGAAGAATTGAGCATTTCTACCGTTGAAACGTCTCGTGGCGGCCTGAGAAGTTGAATGAGGGTTTTGTTGCGCGTATATACATATATACGTATTAAATCAATATTAAATTCACTTTAAAACGACGTTTTCGAACGATCTCCAAATCACACGTGCCGACTGGCGTTTATAATGTTTTACCCGCATTTCGAACACAATGGAATTTGCTTCGGAGGCTAATTCGGTCACATGTGCGAGTTACGGAATTAAACGATCAAATTTAAATTAAATCGGTTAAACAAATTTGTACGCGTTTTGGCTTGCCCCGAACAAACCGTAAATCCGATTGACACGAAATTTGAAATCTTACAATAATATAACATTACGGATCCGATGAAACTGGTTTCGTCAAAATCCGAGACTATTTGAAAAATGACCATTTTTACTAGTCGATTAAATATTAAAATATTCAATTTCCACAAATTAACTTTTAATTCAATTTTAAAAGTTCTATAACATCATTTTAACTCCAATATGATTTAATATAACTTTATAAATCATTTTTATCCACATTTAATCCAATTTCCAATTATTTCTATAATTTCAAACATTAAATTATCGATTTAATTGTCCAATTAAATCGCTATATTCGAAAAATAATTTATTCGACTTACAAATTTTACTTGTTAATATTTAAAATCAATTAAATATATGAATTTCAGATGACGGAAATTTTGGGTCATTACAATCTTCCCCTATTAAAAGAATTTCGTCCTCGAAATCGCCAAGTAAGAAAAATTCACAAAATCCATTAACTTTTCAAAAATCCACTTAGTGAAAATTTTATATTCACCTTTTCCAAAAACTTTAACTTCAACCAAAACAACTGTTTCCATGTTCTAGTTCAATTCTTACGTTTTCATAACAACTTAGAAATCAAATTTTCATTAACAAAAATTTTCCAAAATTTTTTCAAAAATTTTCTAACTCCCAAAATTTACGGAAAATTTTGGCATAGTCTCCTTTGTACGGAGGAGCTTTTGCAATATCATAATAGATATAAATATATATCACAAATATACATCTCATCAAGTAATGAGGCATCCCGAAGGGAAAAAAGTGTAAAAGTACGATATGTAATCCGAGATATGTACCTTATTTATAATTAGCGAGTATATGCGGCTAATATAGCGCGAAAGCGAGATCCAAAAGCGAAGAAAATGCCATTCGCACCTACTATACACTCAACACTGACCTTGCTTAGCTTAGTGCAATGTGATAGGGGTTCTCGCTTCGTGGTTTGGTGGCAAACGGGAGACTCTTACCCCTACATGTCCTCTCTTAGTGATAAGGGGTTGGTTAGCCGTAAGGTGTGACAGTCAAAAGGCTGGCCGTAAAAGCAAGGGCATGGTACCATTGTAAGCCACGGCGGATAGTAGCCGCTGTTCTCGTAGTCGTTACAGATAGTGTGTAGTTATTTGACCGAGTAGGGTTAATGGCAGGGTATGGTTGATATGACACAGGCTGGAAGTGTTTAGGGGGAGGCAGTATGTACGTAGGAGTGGAACAGAGATATAAAGATGCACAGAGAAGAAAAGATGCATAGAATTGCAAAATTACTTTATAGGAAATGAAATATTTTTTTTGTTTTGTCAATTGTAAACAAAAAGAAGAAAATGCAATTATTGACAATGAAATGGAATAGAATTTTTTTTTTCAAATGAAAATGTGTAATTTTTTTTAGATATGCTAATGCAAGTGCAAATAGAACACAAGCACACAAACAAATCACACAACAAACAAACACACAATTTATTTTTTGTTTTTGCTCTTTTTATATGCAATACGCATACAAAAATTAAAACATACAAAAATCAAATGTAAACCATTCGAAGAATAGAAATTAAATTCAAATCAAGTTCCCCGACAACGGTGCCAAAAACTTATTAATTGGCTAAATTTCTATTGATTTAGAAAATAGTCGAGAAATTTCAAATTAAATTTAACTGCAGCCGATGATTTTAAAAATGTTATTCTATCAAATTTTACCAATTTGGAATGAAAGTTAAGCTATAGAATTAGAAAATTAGCTAACTAACTAAAAGAAAAGAGATGCAAATATAAGAGTTAAATGATAATTTAGAGAATAAATCCACTCTCCAGATCACTAGTTCAACACATGAAATCATGATCTCTCTTTTATGGTCATTAGTGCTTTAATTGATGTGCTTATCATAAGTATGACATATTTGTACTATTAATTAGCCCAACATAAGCTATCAAACATTAACACACCCTTTAAACCACTTACCTGTTAGGAACTGAGTTGATGATGTTTTGATGACAACAACCTTATATAGTTATTATACTTTACTTTATAAAATATATACTAACATTTTCATATATATATATATATATGTATATGTATATGTATGTATATAGGAAGTATATGCAGGTATTATCGAAGACTGATCAGTATAAAGACTCAAGCATCAAAGACGAAGATTAGAGATTCAAGATTCAAGACTCTAGAGAATCAAGATTTCAAGATCTCAAGATAAGTGTCTAGTAATTTGTTAAAACTTCATAATAGCACTCTCATCTTTCTTGTAATTTATTTTTGGGATGGAACC
Source organism: Allium cepa (assembly GCA_030765085.1). NCBI lineage: Eukaryota > Viridiplantae > Streptophyta > Magnoliopsida > Asparagales > Amaryllidaceae > Allium > Allium cepa. The sequence continues at coordinate 215,584,338 of CM060934.1, forward strand.
CAATTTCTATCAAAACCAGTGGCTTACAAACCCACGACAAGTAGCTTACAAACCTACGACAAGTGGCTTACAAACCCACGAAAATCAAAATCATTTAAACTACTTTGTACAAGTTCTCGAGTCCTGTGGAGGAGCTCTGTAGGAAGGTTCTTGAAATTTCAATTTGGATAGATTTTTCAAAATGATTTTAAATCTATTTTCAAAATATTTTAGATTTCAAAATCATGTTTTCAAAAATGTTTTCAAACCTTGTTTTCTATTCTGATTTTAAAAACTTCTAATTTTAAAACATCAAAATTTATTCTAATTTTAAATATTACTTATTTAATTGACGGTCTATATCAATTATATATATATGTTTAAAATAATGTTTTATATTCATTCTCTATCTCAAAATATTGTTTAAACACTTTACTTTGGTCCAGAGAAGTTTCAACTTGTTTTAAATTCAATTGTCTTTTCAAAACAACATCTCTAGAAATTTGAACTAGGGGATGTCGACATATGGGGATACCCCATGTCGACATGGTGACAGTTGAAATTCAAAATTCAATTTTCAAAAGAAGTGTCCATTCGTTCAAAACCTTTTCGCCAATGGTTATGACTATTGTGCATCTATATAAAGGCTTCCAAAACGAATTTTTTAACAACTACTTTTCTTATTTTCTTCACTCTTTCTTTTCCACCATTCCATATCCATAAAACTTCATATTTACAAGGTCGTGCCATCATTCTGCCAAATTCTCAATAGGAAATCATTTAGATACTCTCTCTATTTGATTCTCCATCACTCTACTGAAGATCAAAGTGCTATTCAGAGTTATAGGATCAATTTGTATTCAAAAAGTCCATAGAGTCTATTCATTCAAAAGGATTGTTATCAGAAAGTATAAGGGTGATCTTGTGTTCCGTAAATCAAGAGAGTTTACCCCAGACTCGGAGATAGGAGGGTTCCTCAAGGCCTTAGAAATTGAGGGTTGTAATTTGGATATTGGCTTATAAAAATATGTACAAGGATATTGCCTTGGTACAGGATAGGATGTAGGAGGATTCCGAACCAGTATAAAAATCCGGTGTGTTCTTTCCTTTTACTTGCATTACTTTACTATTTGCATTTGTTATATGTTCTGTGATCATTCTGTGTTAGAATTCTGTTTAGATTTGTGTTGAAAGTTTTAATTTAGTCATATAGTTCATAGATTCTTTAAAACACTATTCACCCCCCTCTAGTGTTATTTCTGCCTTAAGATCCTTAATCCGCATCCCCAACAATTGGTATCAGAGCATTGGTTTTCATTGTTTTCATAATCTGAAATTTGAAAAATATAAAAATGGCATTTTTGGAAAATTGTGTTAAAACTGTTTTGAATCTATGCATTTCATCAAAGTTTGATAAGTCTGCATATAGTTATTTTGAAAAATCAAGTTATCTACCGAATTGGTGTATTATGCAGGAACAGACATGTTATATGGCTTTTGACGAATCAACACCCAATGGACAAACTGTGCAAATTGAGAAAGATAAATGGATACTTGATAGTGGCTGTTCGGGGCACATGACTGGAAATCCCAAGATACTCAAGGACATTACTTATCAAGATGGTGGATTAGTCAATTTTGGTGACAACTCTAAAGGATATGTGGTTGGCGTCGGCAATGTCGGTAACTCTAAAACTTTACTTATTTCTGATGTTTTATTAGTTAGGAACTTAAAACACAATCTGCTTAGTATAAGTCAACTATGCGATAAAGGTTTTTAAATTAAACTTGAAAAAGATAAATGTCACATCGAAGATGATAAGTCTAATATAATTTTTGAAGATATTAGGAAGAAAAATATTTATATCCTTAGTACGAAAATTTCAAATGATAATATATGTCTTTTGGCTAATACAAGTGACCCTTGGATTTGGCATAAAAGATTTGACCATTTGAATTTCAAATTATTGTCTAGGCTATCAAAACTTGACTTAGTTAGAGGTCTACCCAAGTTAAATTTTAAAGTAGATAGTATTTGTGATGCATGTCAATTAGGAAAACTTAAGAAAAGTTCGTTTAAATTAAAAGATACTATTTCTACCTCTAGTCCTCTAGAATTACTTCATTTAGATTTATTTGGTCCATCTCAAGTTCAATCAATTAACCATAGTAAATATGTTTTTGTTATAGTAGATGATTATTCAAGATATACTTGGACAATCTTTTTAAAACATAAAAGTGATGCTTTTGAAATATTTAAAAACTTTTTTAAAAGAATTCAAAAACAATATTCTTTCAAAATTAAAACTATTCGAAGTGATCATGGTGGTGAATTTGAAAATGAAAATTTTGAGAATTACTGTACTCAAAAGGGAATTACTCACAACTTTTCATTTTCAAGAACTCCACAACAAAACGGAGTAGTAGAACGTAAGAATAGAACGATTCAAGAGTGTGCTCGTACAATGCTTTCTGATAGTAATTTACCTAAACATTTTTGGGCTGAAGCAGTTGCTACAGCTTGTTATATATTAAATAGAATTTTAATTAGACCATTAACAAATAAAACTCCATATGAATTACTCTATAATAAGAAACCTATAGTTGCTTATTTTAAAGTATTTGGGAGTAAATGTTTTATACTTAATACAAAAGATAATTTAGATAAATTTGAACCAAAAGCTGATAAAGGATTCTTTATTGGTTATTCTAATAGAAGCAAAGCATTTAGAGTTTTTAATTTAAAAACTAATATAATTGAAGAAACTATGCATGTATCTTTTGATGAAAATCTTAAAGATATTGTACAAATAGATGATGAAGAAGATTTTATAAATCTAAATCAATCTAATGAAACTATTAGTGAAATTAATCAACCTAATAAGAGATTAAAATATCAAAAGATCATCCTATTGAAAATGTTTTAGGAAATATTGAATCTGTAGTAAGAACTAGAAACCAATTAAGCAGTATGAGTAATGTAGTTTTTATATCTACAATTGAACCTAAAAATCCAAAGAAAGCATCGTCTGATGATTCATGGATTCTTGCTATGCAAGAAGAATTGAATCAATTTACCAGAAATGATGTATGGGAACTTGTTCCTAGACCTGAGGATAAAAGTATAATTGGAACTAAATGGGTTTATAAAAATAAAATGAATGAACTCGGTGAGGTCGTAAGAAATAAAGCTCGTTTAGTTGCGCAAGGTTATTGTCAATAAGAAGGAATTGACTATGATGAAACCTTTGCCCCCCGTAGCAAGATTAGAAGCTATAAGAATTCTACTTGCTTTCGCTAATTATAATAATTTCAAATTATATCAAATGGATGTTAAAAGTGCTTTTCTAAATGGTTTTGTAAAAGAAGATATCTATGTTGAACAACCTCCACTTTTTGAAGATAATAAATTTCGAAACCATGTATATAAGTTAAAGAATGCTCTATATGGTCTAAAGCAAGCTCCTAGAGCCTGGTATGAAAGACTAAGATCTTATTTACTTCTATCTGGTTTTGAAATTGGTAAAGTAGATACAACTCTTTTTATTAAAAGAAATAATCAAGATATTCAACTAGTTCAAATATATGTAGATGATATAATCTTTGGATCAACTAATGACATAATGAATACAGAATTTTCAGATATAATGACTAAAGAATTTGAAATGAGTCACATGGGAGAATTAAGTTTCTTCTTAAGGCTTCAAATTAAACAACTAGAAAATGGAATTTTCATTAGTCAAGAAAAATATGCTAAAGACTTAATCAATAAATTTGGTCTAAGAACTTCTAGTGGGAAACCAACTCCAATGTCAACAAATGTAGGTTTAAGTAAAGAAGATAAATCAAAAGATATTGATCAAACTTTATATAGGGGAATGATTGGTTCGCTGCTCTATATAACAGTGAGTCGTCCTGATATTATGCATAGTGTTTGTCTCTGTGCAAGATACCAATCACAACCAAAAGAAACTCACTTAAAGGCTGTTAAAAGAATTTTAAGATATGTAAAATACACTTTAGATTATGGTTAATTTTATCCTAAAAATAATAATTTTGATTTAATATCATATTGTGATGCTGATTATGCTGGTTGTAAATCAGACCGAAAAAGTACAAGTGAAACTTGTCACTTTCTAGGACATTCACTGGTTTCCTGGTTCAGCAAGAAACAAAATACTGTTTCCTTGTCAACAACTGAAGTAGAGTACGTATCTGCTGCTCTGGCCTGTTCACAAGTCATATATTTGCAACAAACTTGAAGAGATTTTGGAATTAACATAAGTAAATCACCAATATATTGTGATAATACTAGTGCAATAAATCTATCTAAAAATACAACTCATCATTCTAGAACTAAACATATTGATATAAGACATCATTTTATTAGAGATAATACAATAAAGAAATAATAACTCTAGATTATATAAATACTGAAAAACAAATTGCTGATATATTAACTAAACCATTAACACAGAATTTTACTAAATTTAGAAGAGAATTAGGTATTTGTTCAAAATCTGAAATATAATATAATATAATAATCAATAAAAATTCAAAATAAAAATTACACTTTTTCTAAAGGACATGTCGACATGCTTCATCCCCTGATGTCGACATACCCAACAAAAATTTGAAAATTAAATTTCCCTCCAAAGTTAGTTATTTGGTTATTTATCTATTTATTTCGTTTTCTCTCCTCTTTCTTCACTATATTCTCTGTAAATAACTTCTAAAACAATAATATAATGGCCTCCTCTTCTACTAATGAACCCACTTCACCCACACCTCCTCATTCTGGTCCATTTCAACGATCTACGCATGCTCGAGTGATCAAACTGCAAGAGAAGATGAAAGATATCCTTCAATTGTTGACTGAAATTCAAGTAAGTCAACTTAGGATGGCAAGAGAACAACAAAGGCAAGGGAATATTATTAGGAATGTACAAAAATTCCTTATGGATAACCGTACAAATCCTATTAATATTGAAGACTCTTCACAAGCCATGGAATCCGAGGAAGAAGAACCTATGGAAGAGCCACAAGAAGACCAAGAGGAAGATCAACCTCTACCTCAATCCGAAGTCCCTATGGATAAGGACGAGAGCGTTATTTGCGTTGGTGAAATCCTTGTTGATACTAATGGAAACATAATTGAACAACGTGGAAACTTTTGTCTCCACTACCCCAATTGTTCGATTCATAAGTCTCCTATAGTTAAGGATCATCATTAGAGCGTTCTTTCTTTCTGTTCTTTGTTTTATTTGTTTGTTTTGTTCGTTTGTGTTTATGTATGTTTTTATATATATTGTAATAAATAAAATGTGTTCACTTATACTTATTGTTTCATTCTTGTTCTATATATATTATTTGTTCATACTAATCATTCTTGAATTCTTAAGTAGTTAATATTTTTTTTTTGTTGATGACAAAGGGGGAGAAAGTTATAAAAATATGTGCTTGATGTAAGGGGGAGTCATGGAGTAAGGGGGAGTTGTAGTTTTAAGAAGAAGTCACGGAATAAGCGGAGTTATGGTATGGTAAGAATATTTTATAAATAAAGGTTGTCATCATCAAAAAGGGGAAGATTGTTAGGAACAGAGTTGATGATGTTTTGATGACAACAACCTTATATAGTTATTATACTTTACTTTATAAAATATATACTAACATATTCATATAGATAGATATATATATAAATATATATATATGTATATAGGAAGTATATGCAGGTATTATCGAAGACTGATCAGTATAAAGACTCAAGCATCAATGACGAAGATTAGAGATTCAAGATTCAAGACTCTAGAGAATCAAGATTTCAAGATCTCAAGATAAGTGTCTAGTAATTTGTTAAAACTTCATAATAGCACTCTCATATTTCTTCTCATTTATTTTTGGGATGGAACCCAATTTCTATCGAAACCAGTGGCTTACAAACCCACGACAAGTAGCTTACAAACCTACGACAAGTGGCTTACAAACCCACGAAAATCAAAATCATTTAAACTACTTTGTACAAGTTCTCGAGTCCTATGGACGAGCTCTGTAGCAAGATTCTTGCAACTTCAGTTTGGATAGATTTTTCAAAATGATTTTAAATCTGTTTTCAAAATATTTTAGCTTTCAAAATCATGTTTTCAAAAATGTTTTTAAACCTTGTTTTAGCCTTGAAATATTCCTCTATTCTGATTTTAAAAACTTCTAATATTAAAACATCAAAATTTATTCTAATTTTAAATATTACTTATATAATTGACGGTCTATATCAATTATATATATATATATTTAAAATAATGTTTTATATTCATTCTCTATCTCAAAATATTGTTTAAACACTTTACTTTAGTCCAGAGAAGTTTCAACTTGTTTTAAATTCAATTGTCTTTTCAAAACAACATCTCTAGAAATTTGAACTAGGGGATGTCGACATATGGGGATACCCCATGTCGACATGGTGACAGTTGAAATTGAAAATTCAATTTTCAAAAGAAGTGTCCATTCGTTCGAAAACCTTTTCGCCAATGGTTATGACTGTTATGCGTCTATATAAAGGCTTCCAAAACGAATTTTTTAACAACTACTTTTCTTATTTTCTTCACTCTTTCTTCTCCACCATTCCATATCCATAAAACTTCGTATTTACAAGGTCGTGCCATCATTCTGCCAAATTCTCAATAGGAAATCATTTAGATACTCTCTCTATTTGATTCTCCATCACTCTACTGAAGATCAAAGTGCTATTCAGAGTTATAGGATCAATTTGTATTCAAAAAGTCCATAGAGTCTATTCATTCAAAAGGATTGTTATTAGAAAGTATAAGGGTGGTCTTGTGTCCCGTAAATCAAGAGAGTTTACCCCAGACTCGGAGATAGGAGGATTCCTCAAGGCCTTAGAAATTGAGGGTTGTAATTTGGATATTGGCTTATAAAAATCTGTACAAGGATATTGCCTTGGTACAGGACTGGATGTAGGAGGATTCCGAACCAGTATAAAAATCTGGTGTGTTCTTTCCTTTTACTTGCTTTACTTTACTATTTGCATTTGTTATATGTTCTGTGATCATTCTGTGTCAGAATTCTGTTTAGATTTGTGTTGAAAGTTTTAATTTAGTCATATAGTTCATAGATTCTTTAAAACACTATTCACCCCCCCTATAGTGTTATTTCTGCCTTAAGATCCTTAATCCGCATCCCCAACATTACCAACTTTCATGAAACTTGACAATGAAAACGAAAATAAAATATTTTTTAAGCATGGCCTATTAACTATTGATTAGAAATATAGACCATCAAATTTTAATTTCAAATCACTTTCTTTTTCCATAATCATATTTTGATGAAGAGGCAATTAGAGTTAGTGATTGTTTAAGCAAAGCCTATTTGGTGTCAACAATATAGGCTGTCAAATTCAAAGCAAAAACAACAATTAAAACCACTTCTATCATCATCATTAAGCACAAAAAGGGAACATGAATTAACATAATGTTGAAGCTACATAATTAGAAAGCTTCATTACTCCTAAATTGAAGGGGTTTATCCTCTCATATTTATCATTTGATTAACAAATGTAGCTAGCAGCATGAAAGCAAAATGATAGCAAAATGAAAGCTAATGGAAAAAAGAGCTAATTAACAAGAATTAAAACTAATCTACATTGGATGAATGTAAATCTACACTACTAACATTAAAGTAATTAAACAGGAAAAGGAAAGAGCATGTATTAAATTGCAATAAAAGTAAATTCCACGGAAATAAAAATGGCTAAGTAGCCATGAAAAGAAAATAAAAGAGAACTATTTTAAACTAAGAACTAAGAAGAAGAGAGTGCCTCCATGAAGAGGGCTTAAAGAGGGTAGAAGAGGTTACATGAACGTAATGAGTTATTTATACAAGCATGAAACCCTAATACACAATTTAGGGATTGGCCAAACTATCCTTGAGAAAGTGTGGAGGCCAAGTAATCATTAGCTTCCACTAATCATCACTTAAGTGTACATGAAGCCATAAACTCCATAAGCATGTGCATTAACTTCTAATTTGTATATTAAGGTAGGTGGATAGGTGGGGTCCTCCATGATCTTCACTTTGAATTATTTCCATCTTCATTCATTTGCGTTCTTTTTGTGCATGCATATCTTCTTTATGAAACCACTTGTAATTGAAATCATATTCTTACAAAATAGTATGGAAATTTCTAATTAAATTTTCTCATGTTAATTTATGCACAAAAATGATTATTTTGCCCTTGGATGAAGATGAATATGCGCAATTTGGAATTAATATGGATTTTGGTTAAAACAAATTAAAATACCTACTATGATCATTCGGTTAAATTAATTAGAATAAATATGGTTGTAAAAATATGCACATTTATGTGCACGTCACTTCTCTTTGTTCACAAATAGTAGAAAACAAGTTTCTCTCATTTTGGTCTAATTTGATTGAATAGCAAGTTTAAAATCTTAAAAATTCCCTGCGGATTGACCAGTACTCGCCACGTACTTTAATAGTACGCCATGCGCTTGTAGTTATTTTAATTTGAAATTTTACAACTATTTTCTAAACTGATAGAAAATTAGTCGATTAACAAAATGATAAACCCAAACGATTTTCGTTTATTTTGAATTTTTGGGATTGTAGGTTGAAATGATATATACCCATAGATGTTAAATTGCAGATTGAAATGATAAATATCTACATCACTTGACTATAGGGTAGAAAATTATATACAGACACTATTGATCTATGTTTTGGAAATGATTTCCAAAGTTGAAAGGAAATATATGGGTTTTAATAAATATTGATTTTTAAAATATAATATGTATAAATGTCATTTTTATATATGTCTAAATTTTTATTTTTAATATTATATGTTTTAGAAATTTAAATTTATAAGTTAGTTTTGAAAAATATATTTTTGAAGATTTTATTTATAATTTTATTATTTTAAAAATATATATAAAAATAAATTTAATATAAAATAAATTTAATAATAAGATTTAATATAAAAAAATAATTTAATTAGTTTATAATATGTTTAGGTATTTATTTAAAGTTATGTATTAAAAATTGATTTTGTAATAACTATAATAAATTATGATTGGGAAGATAAATTGTAATTAATTTGAAATTGTATTTTTTTAAGAATTATACTTAAATAAAATTGACGTGAAACTTATTGAATTTGAGGTTTTAAAGATATGATTTTATAACTTGATTTTTGATTTAAGGTGATTAAATGAATATTTTCAAATTTAAATAAATTGAAATAGGATATGTAGTTTTATTTAAATTTGTAATTTGAGATTTTATTTAATTGATTATTGGATTGATTAAGTGAATACTTCAAAACTAAATAATAGTAAAGTCAAATGTTGAAAAGTAACTGAAACTTATGTTGAAATGTTTGAATATTTAAACTTGGAATCTTACTGGAATTGAAGAGATAGTTCAAACCTGGATTTGAAATTGATAAGGATTGAAAATGGTATTAAGAATTTGAATTGAATCTTTAACCTTTTAAATAGAAAGTGTTAAACATGGATTGACTTAAATTGATTTTTGGAATTTAAGCTGATTTGAATTGATTTGTGAAATTTGAGGAAACTATTTTTATTATATAAAGTATTTTTAATATATATAAACTATTTTAATATATAAATTATTTTAATATATAAACTATTTTAATCTATAACTATTTTAATATATATATATCTGTGTGTGTGTGTGTGTATACTATTTTCAATATCTAAATTGTTTAAGTTGGAAGGGTTATGATTCAAAAGTGTTATGATTTCAAAAGTGTTATGATTTCAAAGTGTTATGATTCTACAAATGAATATGATATTTTGATATGAAGTATAAACTACTTGAAATGAAATGAACACGGTGTGGAGTAGTTGGTTGTTAAAGAGACCGAGATCGGATATTGTCATACTCTCTACCAATACCAAAACCCACTTTAACAACTGTGTACGTGGTGGAGATTCCAGAATGATGTAGGATGGTTTGACGACGATTCTATATGTGGTATTAGCTAGCCTTGACTCCCGTGAGTCAGCTTGATGTGGCTAAAACATGAGCTATATCGGGCCAAGTTGGTTCATTCCCCCGATCGGGAACATTTATTCGATACCATTCTATTGCTTTTGTTATTTGATTTGGGTGCACCTTTGATTTTAGAGCGTGTCACGAGTTGGGGGGAGTAGCTGTTATGCGTTACCACCAGTCCGGTAGTGTAAATGGTATATCTACCCTGGCATTGCCTCGAGTGCCTAGTCGCATGCCTTATCGCGCCTTCTACGAGATTGTTTTGTACCGTACCTATGTGGTGTCCCGTGGGTAAACCACCAGTTTGGTGGAGCGTACGGCATTGTATAGACTAGGAGAATATATAAAATGTGTTAAGGGGGATATGGGTAACACCTTAACGCTATTTTAATAGTTTTACTTTACTATAGACATATTATGATAGCGTATATTACCACATAGTATATAGTTCCACGGATCCTTAGTGGATGGGTATCCCAAACATCCTTCAAGTTACTTGTATTTCAGTTGACATTTCACTTGAGTTAAATTTATTGGTATAAGAATGTTAATCCTGACTCGAATGTTTTGTGTTTTGCTTTATGCTCAGGTCAGACTGAGTGTCACAGCATTTGAGACTCACCTTTGGAGTTAAAGCTTCACTTGGACATCCATCTATATCTATTGAGCTTTCATTTATCTAGTTGTTTTGTTCAGACTTGTCATCTGTTTATATTCGAGACTACATTGTATTTGAGATATTCTATAGTATTTTATTTCAGACTCTGTTGTTTATAAATTACTCTGTGTTTATGATTCTGTGATTGATTTATTTACTGTATATGTTGAGTTTTGCCAAATATAAATTAAAAATATGTTGTTTTGAGAAATTCAAGTCTGACATGTGTGGATGCGAATGGTTCAAAATACAAGGTCGTTACACGATATTAGCACAAGGTGAAACCCGAGCCAAAGCTAGGTTCAACTCAGGTGCATGCAATACAAAACAATGGGTCAAGACAAAACTGAAGTGGCTACAGTTCAAGTCCACAACATCATAATGAAATCACTTGAATAACAAATCAATGGGTCAAGACAACTAAAACAACTCGACCAGTTCAAAATCAATAATGAACCAGCACAAAAATTAATGAAGCAACACTAATGATGAAGGCATATACAAGTGCATCAAACCATATAACAAGATAACATTTATATACGCAGTGACAACCAGACATACACATGATACATGACTCAAGAATAGGACCAAATACAACACAAATTCTAGTGAAACAAAATGGTCAGACCATCAAATGAACAAGACCAGAGCATATATATACATGTGCATATGGACCAAACCAGAAAACACACTTCAATTGCAAGTATTCAAAGAGGAACAAACATGTTGAGTACTAACAAGGACTAAATGAATACTCATATATATACATGCATAAATGTATGTATGTATACAAGTGGAAATGACCAGCTTTCAAAGTGCAGACCAATTCCAAAATCAAGAAGAAGTCTAAAAACAATGCGAGCTTGAACCGAAGTATGAAAACAAAGCAGCTTGAACTAGACTGCAATTGTACATGGTCATATGTGATGACCCGGAATTTTTAACAACTTAAATTGGAATAATTAATTGATTTTAAATATTTAAAAGTTAATTTTAACTTGAAATTCGAAATATTAATATTTTCTTGATAATTAAATCATTGAATTATATAGTTTAAATGTTGAAATTAATTACTGAAATTGGGCAACTTGCGGAATCCGAGATTCTAAGCCTGTTTAAAATAATTTGAAGGCTTATAAAATTTATAATGATGACACTGAAAATAATAGAATGGTTGAAATTTAATTTAAAGGTGATTTGTTCCGTTCTGAAATTATATCGTTTGAATCGATATATAAAAATAGCCTTCCGAGACACAGTCTCGGAATTCGACGAAACCAGTTCCATTGGATCCGTAATAGTTAGTTATTATCGGATTTCAATTTTCGTAGCAATCAGAGTTGTCGTTTGACCCTGGCAGCTCGAAAACGCTTCGATTTATTTTAATCAATTTAATTTAGAATCGATCGTTTTCTTCTGTATCTCACGCATACGATCAAATTAGCCTTCGAAACATGTTCCCTTAGGTTCGGAATGTGGGTAAAACCTTATCAACGCCTGTTGGTAGGTCTTATTCGGGGTTCGAGTTTCTCGGTACGATACGAGATATTTTCAATATTTAATTATTTAACACAAACGTACGCTATAAGCTATCCAAATCAATTTATATCAGCCGTTTCACTCTCTCTATTCTGAAGCATAGGATCGAACTCGAAAAGAAAAAAAAACTTCAGAGTAAAAAATTTAATGGCCGAGAAAAAGGGGGGATTCTTGGCCACGCGTTTCAATCGAATCAAGTTCGATAGAGCCTGGGTCGACAGTGAGCATGGAAAGGGGCGACTTTGCCTTTTGTTCGACGTAGGGGGGGCGAACTAGGGTTAGTGATTTGGATGAAATTCGGCCGTCGAATCAAGGTGTCGTTGTGATGTCGACTTCGTAGTGGAGGTAGCTCTTACGGCAGTGGTTTGGGGGCGTGTGGCTACGTCGCTGGTAGCGACCGTGAAGAGGGGGTGTTGCGCGATGTTGAGTTGAGTCGCGTCAAGCTGATAGGCGATCGAGAATGGCATGTGCTGTGAGGTACAACCTGTTTTAATTTGGAATGTTCATACACGTATAGATGTGAAAACAAAAAAATTATTAATTAACAGTAGGTTGTTAAGATAATTTATTTCTTAAATTTATTTAATTACAGAAAATATTTATAGATGAAAATAGAAATAGGTGAAGTATTAACAGTAGTGTTTTTATTTAAAAAAAAAGAAAAAAAGAAAAAAAGAAAGATATATATGTATATAATATGTATACAGGAAGATTTTAGGAATTTTATATATAATAAGAATTTTAAATGTCATGGGATTATGTATGGTTTCATAGGAAACGGTTTTTAAATATATATATGTGTAAATTATTTGATAAGAGTTAAAAATAAGAAGGGTTTAAAATACAGTGGAGTTATATAAAAATTTGGTTTAAATCAAATTTGTAAGTTGAAAGTTTAGGAAGTAAATGGTGATTAATTATGTGGTTAATTCAAATATTGATAAATTATATAATGACTTTTACAAGGTCTAAAATCATGGAAAACCTAGTCGAGATCTGGATTGGATTGCAAATAAAGCAAAGGTGAGTAAATCTCACTCGTCTGGTATTATCTAAATTTAAATAGTTAAATTTAAATAATTGGCTGATTGATTGAGTTGATTGATTGCGTGTTGATAATCTGTGACTTTGGTTCTGTTTGATTCTCGAGTTAATAAGGGTTTAATGATTGGTGATTCATTAAGTAGGTAGAATAATTTAAATGAGTCATGAATTAATTCAATTAACTAAAGATTGTGTTAATTAATTTAGTAATTAAGGGTTTGAATTAATTAAGGATTAAGTTAAATTAATTTAAAACAACCAATGGATGGTTGATATGTAATTCCTTAATGAAATAAAAAAAATTGCTTTGTGAAATTAATCAAGAGATTAATTAAGATAATTAATTAAGGAGTAATTAATTTATTAATGAAGTAAATAAAAGAATAGTTAATTACAGATTGAGATTAATCGAAATGATTAATATTGGGTTTGAATTAAAGTAATTAATTTAGAATAGAACAAATCAAGATAATTGGAAATCATTAATTTATATAACCGACGATGTAATTAAAGATTGATTAATTAAGATGAATTAATCATATGTGACTTATGAGAAATAAATTAATATAAGTAATTAAGAATTAATGTAATTGATTTTAGTTAATTAATTTGTGAAGTAATTAAAGATTATTCCTTGATCTGGTCAGAATAATTAATGTCGTGAAGTTAATTAAAAATAATTTCTTCAATGGAATTGGAAGATAATTAATCCAGGATGATTAATTAAGATGAATAAGGAAGGGTTGATTAATTAATTGATTTGGAATTAATTAATGAAGGAGTCTAAGTGATTGGAGGTTAGAAATTCAATTCTAATCAATTGAATTAATTGGGAAGCGATAAAATTTGCTTATGAATGATTGATTGGTATTGGACACTTTGAATGAGTTGATATCTCTGATATGAAGTGTTGTGTTTATCATTTGGATAACTTGGGATAGGATGGTATGAGACTCGAAGAGAACGGGATCGGGTATTGGGAGATACTCGAAACCACTTCGAATTTTTATAAATTGATTTGTGAGATCAATAGGCAGGAATGAAATGATTTAAGTGATTTGGATTATTTTATCTAAGTTTTGATACTTAGAAAATTGATATATTAAAATAAGGGTTGTCTAAAGAAAATTGTGAATGTGATAAATTGATATATGTTACCCCGGGTTCATGTAAGTTGTTTTCTTTGATGTTCCATGTTAATTGGGTTTACTCACGCTGGTTTCCAGCCTGACCCGGGTGTTACTTTGGTGTAATGCTCGGGTCAGACCGAGTATTACAGATTTTCAGGTAGGTATGTTCTGGAGCTCAGGAGGCGAGCTGGATGGCGATATCGTATAGAGTATTCCGCTGTATTTATATTATTGTTAATCTGAGTCATGATAATTGTAAATATTCAGTGACTGTACATAATGTGAAACTCTGATGTATATTAAATGTAATCGACAGATATGTATTCTTTTGTAAACAGTTATTATTTATTATTATATTTTATCCGCTGCGAATGTGAGATGTTTAGTGTTTCTGTTCCTCTTCTTCTTCTATCTCTTTCTTCTTTTCATAACTATCTGGAATTTTCGGCTTCGAAAATTTCGGGTCGTTACATCATACATGAAGCAAATCATCACAAAAATGCAAACTACAATAGAGGTATACAACAACCAAGTGCAGGCATGGAAGTAAACATGTAGAACAGTGGACAGAACCTAATGCAACCCAGACCAGTATCATAGAACTAAATACATCAGTATAGAGCATCTGAAACATACATACATACGTGTGTGTATATATATATATATATATATATATATATATGCGCAAACACACATGTATACATGTATTAATATGCAGTGACAGTATGAACAGTGATCAAGCATCAGGTCGAAAATGCTATAGAGCATTTAATAATTATAACAAAGTCAAGGCCGAGACAAAAATCAATCGGATGATCAAATGTCACAGGAATTCAAATTTGAACTAGTTAAAGTGTTTTTCAATAAGTTAAAATATTATCTCAAATGCTTCCAGCAAGGAAGTATTAGCTGGTGACACAAAATCAAACAAGTCAAAATCAAAGCGTGATTATCAAGGAACGAAAATATACAAATTGAAAAAGTCAAAAAACATCACAAGCATCCAAACGAAAATCAGTGGCCAAGCAAGAAATCAAATAAAATATATACGAACGAGATTATAGGATTTAGAATCCTATTTAATCCAATCATCATCAGCATTCAAAGGCATTCGACTTCAAGCAAAACAAAGAAGTAATAAATCATTAAAACTCAAATCAAGTCTAGCATAAGAAAATTGGAAAATCAAAAATCGCATACCATGTTAAACATTCAAGCTCGACAATTTTGAAGAAGCCGTGAAAAAATCAACTAATCAAGGAAGCCTTGAAGTGATTAAAAGCATCATTTTAAGTGGTGTCTTCAATAAAGCAAAAGCCCTAATTTTCTTGAAGAGGAACGAACGAAAAAGGTAGCAGACATTTTGACAAAGAAAGGATACCGGCCGAATAATATAAAAAGAAAAAGGGGAAATTTCTTTACTATGTTTTTTTTGTTTGGGCCAGCATCTTTGAAATCATCTTGGGCTTTAAATTCTAAAATTAGGGTTTTATTGTATTTGTTGTTTTTTTATTTTGTAATTCTCTTTTAAACTTTTGTAAATTATAGTCGTGTGACTACGTGACAAACTACGGTGGTGTAGTTCAAGAATTCACAACTTAGTGGCTGAGTTGTGGCAGGGATTTGAGTACAGAGTTAGGTTAGTCGATAGCGGGTGTTGCAAGTTTATGTGTGTAAGCGTCTGACTACTTAATTTTCGGAAGAAACCTTGGGGCAGCATGTAGGTAGGGTTTCGCCAAAGCTGGATAAATCTGTGTTGTTCTATTTCTTCTTTTATTATTTTGCTATTATCTATGCTGCAATTATTTTATATATTTCCACATTAAATTTTTATAATTAATAGTATCACCTATTCACCCTTCCTCTAGGGTGAAATCGATCCTACAAGTGGTATCAGAGCTAAGAACAAAAGCCAATTTTTGTTTTAAAAATTTGATTTCTAAAAAACAATTTTTTTTAAATTTTAAATGGCTTCTTTTAATAATGCTTCTGCTGAAGGTCGGTCCAATATTACTCCTTCTATTTTTGATGGAACGGGTTTTTTTAGTTGGAAATTAAAAATGGAATTTTATTTAAAATCTGTTAGTATTTAATGTTGGGATATTATTGAAAATGGGTGTGATATAATAGATGAGAAAATTACCTCAATTAATGCTCTTACTATGCATATACTATATTCTCATATTAATCAACAAAATTTTTAACTTCATCTCTTATTGTGAAAGTGCGCAGGAAATCTGGAATACTTTTGATGCAATATATGGTGCAAAATTCAACAATGATAAGAAATCCTCTACAATCGACTTAGTTAAAGAAATGTGCTTAACATGATTGGCAAATGGCAGCAGTGATGAAGATTTAATGGTCGATGAGATAAGTGATTTTCCATTCAATGATTTAGTTCTCTTGTGTCAAAATTTAATTAAAAATAATAAAGCTCTTGAGATGAAAAATAATAAGTTGAAAAGGGAACAAGCTAAACTGCATCAGAAAAATAATGATTTGGAAAATGAACTTAAAAATATCAAGACAAATGAAAATTCTACTTGCAAAAGGTGTTTGAACTATGAAAAAGAATGTGACTGTTTTCATGAAAAAGTTCAAAAGTTAGAAAATGAAATTTAATTGCGGGAGAAAAACAAAACTGAGTTGATTTGTAAAAATAATACTTTACAAAAAGAGTTGGATAGCTTTAAGAAGTCGAAAATTTCTAAATGTGTGATTTTTGAAAAAAAATTAAATGAGGTTAACAAAAATTTCAATACCCATGAAAAAGAAAACATGATTATGAGCAATTCTGAAATTATTAGATTAAATCATGAGTTTGAAAAGGAGATTGAAAAATTCAAGGATGTTGAAAAACATAAATATAAAAACTTTAACTCTTTGAAACTGAGATGCTAGAAATTGAGACTAAAATTAGAGAGCTTAAAAATGAAAATATGGACTTGGAAATGAAGAATTTTGAAATGAGAGATAGTACGATTAGTTGTTGTTTAAAGCTAATAAATGAAAATAAACTTTTAAAATCCAAAGTTAATATACTTGAATTGATTACTTGAGACGTTTTCGCTAGAGAAAAATCATTTAATATGCTCCTAGAAAATCAACTCTTTGTGGATAAAAGGAAAGGACTTGAATTTGAAAAAGTGTCAAAATATGAACAAGCAACTAATAACACTATCAAGGGGAAATATGTGAAACCCAAATGTGCAAAGTGTGGAAATATTGGACATAGCAAGAATAATTGTTGAAATATATACAAACATAAAACCGTTAAACAAATATGGATTCTGAAAGGTACGAATATAAATAATTTGAAATTTAAATAGATTTGGATTCCTAAGGGTACAATTTTAAATACTAACGGTTTGTTATATAGACAAATTTGTACCAAAGAGTTCAATAGATAATAATAGTGGTCGTACATCCTTAGTTAGACCGCTTGCTTTCTCCAAAATTTAGACACGCAAGTGAGCTATGGTATAACTTTGATAGAGATAGATTTCGAGTTGTTCTAAGTGATTGATAAACTAAAATTTAAATGTTCCTTAGTCTATAAAGTTTAGATGGAGATCATCGCATTTTTATTTATCACGACATCAAGGGAAAGTGAGGTATGATCTCTCAACTCACTTTTGTTCACGTATTGTTAATTATGTTTTGATTGATAGTGTTGAAGTATCTTTGCCATATCTTGAACATATCAACTTTGATTTATTCTTGAAGATCTTGAAAACTAATCGATAATGCTGCAACTTTTCTGTCTTTTGGATTCACTTCGGAATGACAAGAAAAACTGCTTTGATGAATTTTTCTGAATGTGTGTTTTTTCTCAATTTAAGTTACTTTACTTTTGCTTGATATAAATGGACGTGCTAAAAATTTAAGTATTGAGGAGTACACTTTTTCTTATATATCACTATATATCACAATGAAAATCTCAATTACAAGTGGTATCTTATATCGTTTCATGTTGAAATCATTTTTGCAATTATTATTTATACTGATTTTTATCTTGAAGTCATTTTCACAAAACCCCCTTACAGAAAATTGATTTTCACTTATTTTAATTTTTTGGAATGATATCTATCTAAAGATAACCTTGAGTTAAAGAGGAATTCAGATGCAGGTGACACTGGTAATCTAATTGATAGAAAAATTACTGGTGGAACAAGTTTTATGTATAGACATTCATCAGCTGCGTCACATTTTCAGTGAAAATATCTGCATATTTTTCATTTCAAATAATTTTCAATTAGCCGACAATTTTCTTATAAAACCCCTACCAGAATTTTTTTTTTGGACCTTGTTTCATGTTAGTCAATTTGATTTTATAATTTTGTTTAGATTTGATCTTAAATGACTACATTAACTAATCTGACTCCCTATTGATTATCGAAAAGATAAATAGCGATTAAAAAAGTGGTGAGTGTTGATACTAATCATATATTATAACTTGAGATGGGTATATTCAGTAAATTTCTTTAGAAATTTAAACAAGATTTATATTAACTTTTGATGGGTAAAAATTCCATGACCATCTCTATTTCTATCATATTTCTAACGACCATCACTTATCAAAATACAATATAGCATGTCAATATGTGGTATTTTAAATGGGAAATTATTCGCTTTCATTTTATTTTATTTTTAGCAATAAAAACATCCAAAGTATTCACTCTCATTTAAAAGTCTCCACGGTTATGCATGGGTGAATTACTTGGAATTTTTATTATGTGCTTTCATGCTCATTTAAAAGTCCTCATGGTTATGCATGCAAGGAACACAAATCAAAATTGATTATTAAATAGACAAGTTGATTTTAATCCTATTTAAAAGTCATCGCAGTTATGCGTGGTTAGAAGATGCTTGAAATTCATTTTTTTATAAAAATTTGAAACACTACTAATCTCATTTAAAAGTTCTAACGGTTATGCATGGTTAGTAGATATTCAAATTCTGATATAATTATACCACAAATAAACACAACTATATGGTTTCGTATACATTACCCCAATCACTCTAAAGTGGAATATGCACCTAGCAGAGTATTTATGATTTTTGTTTGATTTTTTATTGAAATTTAATATTTATACAGATTGGGTATTAATGTTGTATTAATGTCTATCACTTTATCTCTATTTCTGTAGCACTATTACTCTTTTGCTGATAATAAAAGGGGAGAGAAAAGTTAAGATTTTGGCAAATAAAGGTCAAATATTTTATTTTCTATTTGAGTCTAGGTTCATTTGCAAATTTTTATTTAATCTCATGCGTATATGAAGGGGAGCTTTGTTGTAGAGAGGGAGCATTCAAATAGGGGGAGCAAATATTTTATCTATTCAAGTACATTTAATACATTCAAAATCATAAATATATGTTTGTTATCATCAAAAGGGGGAGATTGTTGAATATGCTAGTATATCATTTTTGTTTGATGACAATAAACACACACACACACATATATATATGTTTAAATGTATTTGTTATTATACTATTTTATTTTCACATAATTAAATAAATATTTGCTGAATAAGATAAATAATATAAAATTTAAATTCAAACAAATAGTTTATTCAAACAAATATTTTATTATAGTTTTTGAAAAGTACAAAATTTAAGCTCTCACTATATACACAACATTTCAAATTACAACATAATTTTTCACTATACAATTATCATTTACATCAGCACCTCACTATATATATATCACTCATTCACTAGTATCTTATCTTTGACTTTGCTCCAGCCTGAATCCAGCATCCAAGTTATTTACAAAATACACGATGACGCGGTAAAATTGAAAAAGAAACAATTTTTGCAATGTAAAATAAATTGTGTTTTTGAAAATATTATTTACCTCAGTTATTTGGGGTGTTTGTCATCATATTCATTTTTGAATTCATCATACACGAACAGCTTGTGACATGCACAGTGTATCACTATACACGCCACAAAGCTGTGCACACCAATATACACTTGATAAAACTACAGAGACAGGTAGCACAAGGTCAAACCCAACCAAAAGCTAGGCTCAACTCAAGTGCAATACAAATAAAGTCACGATATGAGCATAAGATCAAACCCAAGCCAAAGCTAGGTTCAACTCAGGTGCATGCAATACAAAACAATGGGTCAAGACAAAACTGAAGTGGCTACAGTTCAAGTCCACAACAACATAATGAAATCACTTGAATAACAAATCAATGGGTCAAGACAACTAAAACAACTTGACCAGTTCAAAATCAATAATGAACCAGCATAAAAAGTAATGAAGCAACACTAATGATGAAGGCATATACAAGTGCATCAAACCATATAACAAGATAACATTTATATACGCAGTGACAACCAGACATACACATGATACATGACTCGAGAACAGGACCAAATACAACACAAATTCTAGTGAAACAAAAATGGTCAGACCATCAAATGAACAAGACCAGAGCAGTAAATAAAATGGCACATATATACATATACATATGGACCAAACTAAAATAAACACTTTGTAACGACCTGTAAATTTTCAATAATTAAATTTGTTAATTTAATAAGATTTTGGTAATTTAATATCAAAGAAATAAAAATATGTAAATTTAATAATGAAATGAACACTAAAATAAAGTGTAACAATGTTGATGTAAGTTGATTATTAACAATGTGTATGAAATTCCAATTCATTGTAATTTAAATGCTATACTTGGTTATAAATTTAATATAAGAAAATAAATGTAAATATTGAATTAACCAAGGAAATAATACATTGATTAATAGAAATTGAACGAGATTTGTGTTATGAAACTAATGGTAACATTTTTTGTAAGTAATAAACTTATAAATGTAATTAAAAGTGAATAGTGATAATTATTATAAGTTCCTATGTATGTAATCCATTAAGTTAAATTGGAAATTATTTGTGATTAAAATGAAATTAAATATTATGTTATTTAAAATTAAGACAAAACCGGAGAATATTAATGTACCAAGATATAAACCAATGTTAGTTATATCCTTATTGTAATATAAGACTTGAATAACAAGGTTTAAAAATTTAATAAATGGATTTTGGAATTTATTTTGTAATTTCTGAATTTAATGAATTGAAATTAAACACTGAAATTGATGAATTAATCAGCATTAAATTGACATCTAATTTTTTTAAAATTATTGTAAATGATTAAGAAATCAAAATTGATAGAAGTTGTAAATTATTAAAATTTAAACTTAAAAGTGATTTAATTAATTAATTAATTATTAATTTATTTAATTAACGTGAAAATAGCCATTTTGGCCGCCGACTTGGATTTTGACGAAACCAGTTTCATGGGATCCGTTCAGGTGAATTATTATAGGATTTCAAGTTTCGAAACAATCGGACTTTTCGTTTGATCGTACGGGCTCGAAACGTTGAGAAATTAATTTAATTGAAATCAATTTGAAATAAGCTGATTTGAACGTAACTTCTTCATATTATGGAATTAGGACTTGAAAACTTGTTCCATTAATTTTAAAATGTTTGTAAACATCTATTTTGATATATGGCATGACCCATTTTCATCTCGGAGTTGAAACGGGCTTTTCGGGTCATTTATCGTTCAAAACCCAAATCGATCAAGCTCATTTGTTTCTATTTTATTCTGCCTACATATATATCGTTATAAACCCTAGGTCATTTCTTATTCCTCATTTCTGTACGTATATTTCCATTTGCTTCCCTCTTCCCATTGGCTGCAAACCCTAAATTTCAATTTCAAATCAAATCCAAAATCCAATAATTCAATCTCCTCCAATCCAAACAAATTATATATCTATCTGAAGCTCTTGACGAGCGCATCTCAAATCTGCAATTAGTTTCTGTCATTGGATCATCGTTTGTCCAGAAACTGAGATTGAATGTCAATAGTCCATATTAGGGTTTTAACTGTTTAACGGTGGATTTTCATCCTGGAGACGATCGGGAAGCGCCATCGCGTAGAACTCGTCGAGTAGAGGTCATCCATGCCGTTTGTTCATGTTATTGGTGTCATAGTTCACCATGGTTGGCGATGAAAAGCAGGCGGTGGCAGTCGAGATACGGCGAGCCAGAGGTGGCCGCTCGGCCATGGTGGGGTTGGCCAGGAGAGGAGGCGTCGATGATGTACTCCGATCATCCTGAAAACAAATATGGTGGTGGCGATTCGATCGTGTTTGGAGGCGGTTGATGGGAACAAGGTCGCGATATTTTGGCCTAGGGTTTCGATGCATGAGGTGACGTGGCTTCATGCCACTGGTTGATTTTTATTTATTTATTCTGATTTAACTTAAGTTTTCAAATCTTGTAATTTGAATAAATTTTACATACAAGGTCTGTTTTATATACGGTTTTGTCCGCTAGGATCATATTGGAATTACGAACATTTTGACAACGGTTTGGACAGATTTTGAGATTGTTTGAATTTTGGGCTTAAATTGGATTTTAAATTCAAAGGTGAGTGTTTTAACCCACTCTTAACTTCTAAACTTTCTTATGTTTGTTAGATTTAATTTACGATGTGATTTGGAATTTATTTATGACTGTTGATATATTTTAATCATCATCTCGGTTAATTTGAATTTATTTGAATTAAATCGTTATTTAATATATTATTGTATATAAAATGCCAGTAAACACCTGTTATCAACTATCAGTTCTATATTGATATTATTGATTATTTTGGATGATGATTGTGATGGATGTTAGTTGTTGATGTTGGTTGAATGGATGTTGTATTTTATATCATTATAAACTACAAGTTTGCGATTTATTTTTTTATTATTAAATTCGGGATTGCGGTTTGAAATGATATATTACCGTAAAATTTAAATTGCGGATTGAAATAATAAATATCCGTATCACTTGACCCTAGGGTAGAGAATTATATACGGACACCGGATTGGTTAAATTAGATGATTTTAAAATCCTCGATTTTTGGAATTTAATAAAGTGATATTTTGAAATAAAAAGTTTGATTTATATAAATTTAAGTATTATTGGAAAATCAAGTTTTGCGCTGAATTGTGAATTGGTTTAAAAGGGAATTTCTTTAAGAATTAAATGAGAAGTTTAGAAATTGAACTTTTTCGTAAATGAAATTCTATCGAAATTCAGTTATAAAATTTGTTTGAAAATAACTTTGCAATATTTTGAGATTAGAGTAATCTGTATGGATATTTTGAAAATGGATATAACGATATGAAATTCGATAGTTTATTGAAATTTGGTTTGTCAATTTGGAAATTTAAAATGGCCCAAATATGTTGAAATGAAATGAATAGTTTAATTTGATATTAATTTCAAACTCATATTTTAATATCAGCTATTTTAAAGATATATTATTTAAAATTTCTAATTATTAATATTTTCAAATTTACTATTATATTTAACTAATATTAACTATACAAATTATTTTGATCTATTTTAAACCAATTCAATTAATTTTAAACTAATTAAACCATTTTAATTTATTTTAAAAATAATAGTCTATTTTAAAGTTATTTAATCTATTTTAAAGTTATTTAATCTATTTTAATTATATTTAATCTAAATATAATCTATTTAACCATCTTAAATCAATTTAAAAATATTTTACCTATAATTAAACTATTCTAGAGCATTTTAACTATTTATAACTATTTAAAACTAATTTCTAAATTTCCAAACTAAGTACGTTGAAGAGTTTATATTCATTTCAATTAGATTAAAAAGAGAATAAGGTTAAATAATGTTATAGCCTAAGTTGGAATTTAAATGTATAATGAATTGAAATGATGATTTTGAAGTAAGGACTTAACCTGAAGGAAATATAATTTTTGGAAGAAATTATGATTTTTGAAACGATATAATTTCAAAGTGAAATGATTTGAAAGTAATATGGTTTTTGAGAAATACGATATTTTGATATAAATTGTGAAGTTGACTTTTAAAGGAAATATAATTATCGGACTATGATTTCAAAAGTGATATGATTTCAAAAGGCGAATATGATTTTGAAAGTAAGTAATGGTTTCAAAAGTGATATGGATTTAAATCGAATATGTTATTTTGATATCAATTATGAAACAACTTTGAAAATGTAAAAGAACCATCCGGCGTGTAATAAGCGATTGGTTTGTCAAAGAGACCGGGATAGAATGTTGTCATACTCTCTGCCAATACTGAAAACCACTTTGACAACTGTGTACGCGGTGGAGATTCCAAAATGAAGTAGGATGGTGGCGACGATCCTAAAGGTATATTTACGTGGACTCGACTCCCGTGAGTTGGCATAAGATGGCTAAAACAGGAGCAATTGACGGGCCAAGTGAGGTCATTCCTCCGATTGGGCACACTCCATCGATTCTATATTCTGACATTTGATTTATTTGGTGGCCACCCTTCGATTTTACTTGGGAGTGTGTTTCGAGTTGGGTGGTAGTTGTGGCTATCCGTTACCAACAGTCCAAAAGTGTAATTGGTATATCTACCCTAGCATTGCCTAGTTGTGTCATGTCACCTACCCTAGCGCGCCTCCTACGAGTTTATTTTGTACCATACCTATGGAGTACCCTCTAAAGGCACCCAGTACGGATGGGATTACCGTAATGTATAGACTATGGGAATATATAAAATGTGTTAAGGGGGAAATGGGTATAGCCTTCATGCTATTTTAATAATTTACTTTACTATAGACATATTATAATAGCGATTGTACTACATAGTAGATAGTTTAACGGATCCTTATAAGGTGTGAATCCAGAACATCTCTTAAGTTATTACACTAACGTTAGACACTGGATAGGAGATGTAAAACCCCGTAAACATCTCTGACGCCGTTCCACTCATATTTATTTACCATTGATTAACTCACATAAGATCTTTTAGTTCTGACTCGAGTGTTTTGTCTTTTCAATTCACTCGGGTCAGTCTGAGTATTGCAGGATCTAAAGACCTTATTTCTGGAGGACGAAGATGAAGAGTTGTGCTACTATTATTTACTATATTTATTCCACTACATTTATATTGTTCCACTGCATTATTCATTTATCTCTGATATGTGTAACTCTGATTCTATGCTGTATAAGTATAATCAAATGTTTTGTAAACAGCTTCATGAACTGTTATTTGATTATTATATTTTGTCATTCCACTGTGAGATTCTATTTTGTTCTCTTTCTTTCTCCTTCTTTTCTTATTCACCCCAATAACAATCCGCCCTTCTGTATGGTTTGAGTCTGATGAGTGTGGTTTATCGTCGATTTAAACTATCAAAAAAGGCAGGATGTTACACACTTCAAATGCAAGTATTCAAAGAGGAACAAACATGCTCAGTTCTAACAAGGACTAAATGAATACACACATATATACATACATAAATGTATGTATGTATGTATACAAGTGGGAATGACCAGCTTTCAAAGTGCATACAAATTCCAAAATCAAGACGAAGTCTGAAAACAATGCAAGTTTGAATCAAAGTATGAAAACAAAGCAGCTTGAATTAGACTGCAAATGTAC
This sequence comes from Allium cepa, assembly GCA_030765085.1. Lineage (NCBI taxonomy): Eukaryota > Viridiplantae > Streptophyta > Magnoliopsida > Asparagales > Amaryllidaceae > Allium > Allium cepa. The sequence continues at coordinate 215,610,259 of CM060934.1, forward strand.
ATGGTCATACTTGAAGCAAATCATCACAAAAATGCAAACTGCAACAGAGGTATACAACAACTAAGTGAAGGCATGGAAGCAAACATGTAGAACAGTGGATAGAACTCAATGCAACCTAGACCAATATCATACAACAACTACTTACATCAGTATAAAGCATCAGAAACATACATATATACATGCGCAAACACACATGCATACATGTATTGATATGTAGTGATAGGATAAATAGTGATCAAGCATCAGGTGAAAATGCTATAGAGCATTTAACAATTATAACAAAGTCAAGGTCGTGACAAAAATCAATCAGATGATCAAATATCATAGGAATTCAAATTTGAACTAGTGAAGTGTTTTTCAATAAGTCAAAATATTATCTCGAACGCTGCCAGCAAGGAAGTTAACTAGCAGTGACACAAAATCGAAAAATTCAAAATCAAAGCCATGATATTCAAGGAATGAAAATTTACGAATTGAAAAAGTCAGAAAACATCACAAGCATCCAAACGGAAATCAGTGGCCAAGCAAGAATTCAAATAAAATATGTATAAACGAGATTATAGGATTTCGTATCCTATTTTATCCAATCATCATCGACATTCAAAGGCATTCGAGTTCAAGCAAAATAGAGAAGTAATAAATCATTAAAACTCCAATCAAGTCGAGCACAAGTAGATTGGAAAAGCAAAAATCACATACCATGTTAAACGTTCAAGCTCGACAATTTTGAAGAAGCCGTGAACAAATCAACTAATCAAGGTAGCCTGGAAGTGAATTAAAAGCATCATTTTAAGTGGTGTCTTCAACAAAGAAGAAGCCCTAATTTTCTGGAAGAGGAACGAATGAAAAAGGAAGCAGCCATTCTGACAAAGAAAGGATACCGGCCAAATAATATAAAAAGAAAAAAGGGGAAATTTCTTTGTTGTGTTTTCTGGTTTGGGCCGACATCTTTGAAATCACCTTGGGCTTTAAATTCTAAAATTAGGGTTTTATTGTATTAGTTGTTTTTTTATTTTGTTATTCTCTTTTAAACTTTTGTAAACTCTAGTCGTGTGACTAGGGGACGAATTACAGTGATGTAGTTCGAGAATTCGCAACTCAGTGGCTGAGTTGTGGCAGGGTTTTGAGCATAGAGTTATGATAGTCGATAGCGGGTGTCGCGAGTTTACATGCATAAGCGTCTAACTACTTAATTTCTAGTAGAAGTTGGATAAATTTGTGCTGTTCTATTTCTACTTTATTATTCTGCTATTATCTGTGCTGCAATTATTTTATATATTTACGCATTAAATTGTTATAATTAATAGTATCACCATATTTACCCCCCTTTAGGGTGAAATCGATCCTACATTATGGGTGCGAACCACATAGCCTCATGGCATGCCCTGTTTAAGCCATTTCTGGGTGATGAGTCCCGAGGTAACATTAACTTTCACATAGACTTTACGCATTGAATGTCACATTGGCATTCCTTAATCACACAACTGATTTCTACAAACGTATAACTCCTGGGCTCGATTGTCTCAGGAAAGGGTGTTAAGCTAAAAGAAGTTGTCTTCTCCGCCACCAATCAGATGATGCGTTCATAGAGATCAATCAATGTAATTACAAATGCAATGTCAGACATTCATCAATACAAGTTGTCCAGGAATAAGATAAACCAGAGATGCTCTTCTGCCACATCTTGCCGAGGATCACTCCCAGGATTAGTAGCGAGAAGTCCTTGCAACATGAAGAGTTTCAAAAATGAAGGAAAGGAGAGGAGAAAAATATCTAAGATATTTTATACATTATCATCATTATCCATCACCTCCACATGCACCATCTTTAACACCCATATGGTTGAATTGACCCTTCACTCCATGTGCTTTCATGATGCATGTAATTGTTTGTAAGAAGGTTGACTTTGTGGTTGCTTAAAAGGTAAAGATGCAGATAATATCTTAGATATTCTTGAATATATATACAAATATATGTACATGTACGTATGTGTGTTCATGTGTATGTGAATGTTTTCATGTATGCGTACATGTATATGAGTATATATAATCCACAACGTAGTACAACTTATTCATGTTGAATTGATATGAATTCCGACTTCGATTTCTAGTCATATTTTTACTTTTTAGTTAATATACACATATTTGTAAACAAAGTTTAAAAATAATATTTCTATCATTATATACTAAATTCAAGAGCTTACTTAATATTTAAAATAATTATTAAATCATTTAACTTAAATTTAAATTCAAAAGTCTATTAATTGGAATAATGACATCATTAATGATGTCATAAATACATTTAATTTTCAAAAAATATATAAATTATTTTATTTCATATTTGAAATCACATACACAAATGAGTTTGTGTACCTACCTTGGTGCGTGATGTCGAATAGCCGAAAAGTTGTATACCGATAAAATGATTTTTGGTCATTTTACCGATTTTTTTACTCAAGTGTATATTTTTCTTTTATATATATTTATTCAGAATAAGATTATCAGTATTGTTTATTATTTAAAACCTCATTTATGTTTTAAAAATCCTATTTTTTTAATATTTTGAAATTTTTATGAACTAATCAATTTACGAGTCGTTAGAAACGGTATATTGCACGAAGGAATGTTTGAAGAATTTATTGTTTTGCATTTGTTTTACTGTTAAAACTTTGTTTGCTGCTTAATTCAATTTTTCCATATATGATTCTTAGTTCATTGATCCAATTATGTTTGAAAATCTAAAAATGGCAACTTACATATGTTAGTTTGTTCTTCCATCTCTAATATATTATAAATGAATAGTTATATCTCCAATTTTTATGACCATACAAGGGATTGTATACATTTCCAACTAACTCAAATTACTTCCACCCAAATTGTATATTCCGTTTACTTACAAGGAAATTTTGTTTCAATCCATAATTTTTTTAAGCTAATTCATAATAATTTTCCTTTTTACTTAACTTTTACAAGTTGTTTAATATAATCAACATATTTGTTCCTTCCCTTTTTGGTTTTCAAAACCTTTTAAGGTTTCTGTGCTACAAATCATTTTATGTCCGTAATTCTTAAATTTTTGTCCCATAATTTATATTATTACTGCTAGCGTCAAAAATTGCATCAAACACCTAAATTATAAGGAAGTTTAGAAAATTCAATAACTAATTCCAATCAGAGTGAAGTAGAGAATAAAATATGAAGAAAAAAATTTAAAACAGTGAGAAATGAACATAAGAGGCTTTATAATGGTCTGGCTGACTCCGGCCTACGTCCACTCCAAAGATTTTCCGTTTATTTATATTTTTTATTACAGTTACAATTATTTGAATCCGAGAAATAAAATTGCAGAGTGTAGCAATGAGAGAAAAAAGATTACTTTCCCCGAGCCAATGATCTTGTATTTATAGGATAAGGCGGCAAAATATCTAGTTGAAAATCTACATGCAGAAGCCCATGTCCATGCCGATCTACCTCTAGAAATTGCGATCCCAAGCAACATAGTGTTTGGGATCGGTGCCAATCCCTATAGGGGGTTCGGTGCCGATCCCTAGACTTGAGGCGTGGTCCCTTACAATCCATTGTGAGGGTCCCTCATAACGTCCCCTTTGTGCTTCCATAATTTGTTTCCATTGTTGCCTAGGTATTTTCTAAAGTGACCATTCGATCTTTGATGAGTTGATCAGCTGAGTTGGGTGTTTGTATCCACAGTGAACCAATCTAAGTCCCTACCTGGGGAAAGTAATCCGATCCAATTCCTTACCTAAAGGAAGTGCCAATCTATACTTAACCAATTCTGAGATGTTATTCATCCGAATCCACTTGAATTTTAGTCTTAGAATTGTTTAAGTTGTACTACTTTCGGTGCAACATACCGTTTATTTAAATCTGGTATATTGTGTTGTAAATTATTATTGTACCATTCTTATTTCCATTTGGACAAATTCAATAACCAGGCAGAATAACATGTTGAAGGCAATGACACACGTGGTAATAAGATAACTTAAATACCATTACAACGCAAACGCGTACATACATGACATATCTAATGTAATATTGATCTAACAATCACCAAAGAAATTCCAAATGTAATTCATAAGATCTTTTTGGAGCCGGTTGTGAAGTTGTGCGTCACGATATAAAAGTTGTCGTTCCATGTAAATGTTGAATGCTTCTTCTGTTATGAGAACATCATCTCGGAATACTTTTGGCATTTGTCCTGCACCATCATATTCGTAGTGACGTTATTGTTCGTCCATATCCCTTTCATCTTCAATAATCATATTATGCATAATAATACATGCAAACATGATTCTAAACATTTTTTCCCAAGACCAAAGTCTACATGGATTGCTAATCATAGCAAATCTAGATTGTAGAACTCCAAAAGCTCTTTCGACATCTTTTCTTTGTCCCTCTTGCATCGCAACAAACTAAATAGTTTGGAGTCGAATCATTTGTCTAGTTGACTTATGCAAATGCCTAATTCATTGAATAAGTTGATAAATTCTTGCAGCCCAGCCTTAAGTAGCAAGAGTAGCTACTTTGCTTGCTTTGCTTTTATTGGGTTTGGACATGTCTTCTCAATTGTGCTCCATTTTGGAGAAATTCCATCACCAAGATAATATCCATGCTTGTAAATTTTTTGTCCAAGAGTGAACGACACTGGAGTTACTCGACCTAGTGCCAGTGTAACCTCTCAATAACATTTAGATCATTGTTAGATCCAGACATTCCAAAAAAAGCATGCCATATCGATAAATCATATGAAACAATGGCTTCCAAAATAATAGTTGGTTTTCTTTCTTCACCATTGTAAGCTCCTTGTATGCTTTGGAATAGTTCGTCCATTCCCAATGCATACAGTCCAGACTTTCAAGCATTCCAGGCCATCCTTTGCTCTCGTGCATTTCTCGAATCCACACCACATCATCCTCATTTGGCGATCTAAGGTACTAAGTGCCAAAAATATCCACCACAAATTGACAGAATTTGTTAAGAGTTTCTAACGCGGTCGTCTATGAGATTCGTTATGCGTCATCCAATGCATCTGCAGGGGTGCCATAGGCTAACTTCCTCAGTGTTGCAGTCATTTTTTGTTCACCGCTAAGCCCCTATGTTTTTGAAGCATTCGGTTTTTGAATAAAATGTTTGTCATTGTTTTGAATACCTGTTAAAATTCTTAAAAATAGATCTCTTCTCATTCTGTATCTTCTCTTGAACGTATCAGGTCCATAAGTGCAATTTGGGTTGAAGTAGTCTTGCATCAGAGTTTTGTGGAAGGCAAACTGATTACGGTTTACATGTTTGCGACCTACGACTAACACGTCGTGTTTTCAAGATGTGCAGCCATAAGCTTCACGGCATATGTTTGCTATTTCTTGCAATTCTTTGGCTTCTTCTTAGAGTATTTCTTCTTCATCGAAATCACTATCGAATGCCATAACACATTTGAGGAAAGACAAAGGATCCATTGTTGTATTAAATTTACTTCTAGGAGAGAAAAAAGAAGATGATCAGTGTGATTCATGGAATGGCAGTTGAAGTCCTTACATAGAAGTGATATGATATGTAGACAATGGAAAGCAGCAAGAGGTAGACAAATACCGTAGAGTGTTGTTAGATCTACTTTAGCAAGTGGCGGCCAAATACTACCTAGTGTAGTCAAATCAACTTTAGTAAGTGGTCGACCAACAAATGCAGAATCTAGTCAAATCAACTGTACCGAACAGCGGACAAAAATGCATAGTGCAGTTAAATCTACTGTAGCAAGTGGCTGACAAATAATTCAGTGTATAGTAAAATCAACTTCAGCAAGTGGCAGAAAAATAATTTATTGTGTATTTAAATAAACTTTTGCATGTGGCAGACAAATACTGCATAGTGTAGTCAAATCCAATTTAGCAAGTGGGAGACATTATTGATCTGCATAACGACTAGTTAGAATTGCTTATTTAAGTGAAAATTTCGTAGTTGTAATATACAGAAAATTCCATGGCAAATGAAAGTTGGACTCCACAGGATTATTTGGTGCTAATCAAAGCATACATAGAAGCCGATACAAAACATATAGACGAAGAGATTGAGCAAGACTTTTGGGTTACTTTAAACGAAGCCTTTAATAATCATTTTGATTGTAGATTAATGACTGATTCTGGATACTCACAGTACTTATGTCATGTTAACCAGAGCTTGTCAATGTTCCAGAAGCATTATAAACACGGTGAAGGAAGAAGACTTATTTCAATTAACACGAGCTACGTATGATTCATGCTATCTTTGGGAGTATCGTACTAATTTTGTTGGACATGCTACATATGATCTATGGATTAGCTATATTAGATAGTTTGAATGAAGTATTATTTATTTCTGTTTATGTTCTATGTATTTTTTTACAGTCGAATTTATTAGGATTCGATTCCATGTATTTTCTATAAGTTCGATGGGTGTTTTTTATAAGTTCCATGTTTTAGATACTTTCACTATTTACGAAGTATGTAATATTACAAACAACATTGAAAAAGACTGATATAATAAGGATGACTGAAACAATGCAAACATGATCTAAAAAACACAAATGGGTACAGCGGTACCAAACTAATAATTGAAATAACGCAAAAAAGGATTAAAACAAATCCAAACCGGATGATTTCAAATCTATCTTCGATCACGTGATAACTGAACTGAACAAAGTTTCCAAAGAGTTTCAATTTCTTGTTCAAGTTCGGTTTCACACACCACTGCATGGTGAGGTAAAGGATCGTCCAACCATTGCCATAGTCCACATCCATCAGGAAAATTGCAGTAACTATAGTGGCGTCGACCAATGTCTGATCTGTTTCTTACGGTAGAATATAGAACATTAACTCCATAATTGCAGTATATTTCTACAGAATCAACCTTTTATTCTCATCGAGATTGTTGTGCCCGTAATTCAAGTCCTCTTTGCCTTCTCCCATTACTGCTCCTTCGCTCCTCCCTTTGCCTTCTTCCATCCTCCAAAAGCTGTGCTCTTGTAAAGTTCCCTCGTGCTCTCTCACATCTTTATAATATCTTTCCTCCATCTCAATGAACCAATCGATTGGTTCTTCAGGGTAAGAGGATTAGGAGCGTTCTCATGACTTAAAGGACCCTCGTACGAATATGATTCTAGCAAGGAAATATGGCTATAATCCACCATTTTTTAATAGGATGAGATGAACTCAGAACGATTTGCCAAGAATGTATAGCAGAAAGAAGATGTCCTATGACAAAAACTATGCAACGTGGGTACAGTGTTCGAAAAAGTCCAAAGTTCTAAGTCTCAAATACATCAAGCTACGTGCAAACATTGCTCGATATGACATGACACTGCTAATAAAGCTATGCGGTGTAAATGTACTGTAAATAAATCTATGCCAATATCAAAAGAAATGCAACGTGCAAACAGTGCTCGATATGACGTGACACTGCCAATAAAGCCATGCAATGTAAATGTACTGAAAATAAATCTATGCTAACATCAAAAGAAGTGCAACGTGCAAACAGTGCTCGATATGACGTGACACTGCCAATAAAGCTATACAACATAAATGTCACGTTCCAAATTTCGACGTTAGAAAATCGACATCCGTACTTCACTTGTACTTGAATGCCGCAGATTCAACCATTGAAATCTGACTCGTGCCGGAGCTTATAACACATTAAGTATAACAACACAGCGGAAGAATAAAAGGAATGATATCATATACATCACAACTGATACAATATCCATAATATGATATACAACAAAGATACCAATAATACTCAACAATATCAGAGATATGATACAATGCTACAGCGGAAACAACGGAAGTAATAACTTCATATAATCTGCAAAAGAGAATGAGTCCAATAACTCCAACATCAAGCTCGAATCACCATCACGACTTACCAAGATAAGCAAGGTCGGTCGTTAACTCCAAATGCTGAAATAGCTCTAGGTAAACTACTAAACCTGAATATCTGAAAAAAAAACCCAAATCTAGACTGCTCGTATGGAAAAATTGTGGGCACCCAGAGTTTAGGAAGGGAACAATAAACTATGGGTCAGTCATGGGACTGGTATGAGCAAATAAAAAAATAGTTTGTCTTTAAAAACAATCAAAAGATTTTAAATTTGAAAACCGCAATGCTTTTTGGAAAATGAAACTACCATAAGGCCTCCGGCCACACACACAATGCGAATGCAGAATTGGAGGAGATTTCTCCTTATGATAGTCAAACATGCTTGATACGCAAAATCTTTTGAATTATTGTCACTAGTGCATAGTGTGGAAAACATTTTGAAAGTATAATATCAATCTTAGCCAGCATAGGCATTTCGCACTTATGCCTTCTATAGCTACTATGTTCAATAGCAGGTTACCGCCACATTCCATAGCAGGTTATACAATTGCAATCGTAAAGGGCTCGTATTGTTTCTTTGGATTTTCCAACAAATGGTCAGGCTAAGGAACTTCCTATTGCCACATAGGGACGACTCTGGAGGGACGCCCCGAGAACCCACCTGGCTCTCTGCTAACACAAGGCCGATTTCCTCCCTATCCGGGAGTAATACCTATAGATATGCCACCCCCGGTCCTTTTGGACCATTAATCGAGAGCTCTCAACACCAACAACATCACACGGTAATAAAATACAATGTCCACATGAGTAAGTATCTGGGCTCCATACCATGATACTACCCTTTTCTAGAAGGAATAGTCACACCCTAGGGAATCTACCCCTGAAACCATGCTGCATCTTTCCTGTTTCGACCATTACCGGTTTATGAGGCTCGACGAGGTTTCGTCCACAAAGCTACGCTTTATACGAAAGCCATGCATTGATCACAAATGATCAACAAATGATCATCAACACACAACAACACTTAGCATGCCACACTACCAAATTGAGAGTATATCGTTGATAACCTTCAACTACATAACCTCTGAGCTTGTACGTCTAAGAGAAGGGAGTTAACCTAAGAGAATAAATTCTCCGCCACCAACAGATATGTATTTGAAAGAAATCTACTTTATATCTCAAAGTGTAGTGTTAGACACACGACCGTACAAGTCTGTTCCCGGTTCGAACAGAACCGAAGGCACTTCCGAAGAAGCTATTGCAATAAGGGTATTCACAATCCCGATCAGACTTCCCATCACTTAGGGAATCTCTGTACCGTAGCTACTCAGTGCAGAGACAATCGATAGGTCATCCTATCATTCTCGCAAATACCCGGTTTTCACCACCGGTCTTCAAATGCTATCCAAAACGACGTATCATTATCCGGAATGGGTTATATGACACAAGGTCCTCTTCCGGCTAAACCGAATAATGAGCGCAATATTTAAAACATATGGATATAGGATTTCAATTAAGTCACAACTTTAGAATACAAAACTTTCTTTCAAATAGTTTAAACCAATTACCATTTCAAATCTTTTAAACAAAAAGATTTATTTCACAAAGTTCACTCAATTTCACAAAGATCCATTTACGGATTTCAAAGAAATTTTCATTTCAATTAGATTAACTCATTTGAATCTTAAAATCAAGATTTATCTCATAGCTTTCAAAACATTTTCCAAAGATTCATTCAGAACTTGGAAAACAATTTTCAGCTTAACTTGAAATCCCTTAAATACAATTTGAAATTCATTTCTCATATGAAAGCTTTTTATCATTTAGAAACAATAGCTTTATTTCAGAAAAACCCGATTCCATTTATACAAGTTACAATCTTTAGGTTAATTCAAATTCTCAAAACAACGCTTTAAAAATGGTTTAAACCCGTATAACTTGTAAAGTCCTTTTTAAATCATAAATACTTAATATAGAATTCAATTTCAGATATTGAATTCCAATTTGAATCGAATTATTCAAATTTCAAATTTTTATTAAGTTATTCAAAACAACTTTCAGTTTTAAAATACCTTTCCAAAAGCTTTTCACTTTAACCAAATTCCATTTTCAAAACCGTTTGGATTTAAAATTCAACTTTTAAAACTATTTTGAATTTAATTCAAATATATGTGACTTAACCGATTTCCAAGTGCAATCCATATTTGGGTGTGTATGAGTGTGGTCTAGGGGTTTTACACAATAGTGCACAACATCAATTATTACAGGGATATCAATATCGATAAGCGATATAATCCATAAAGCTTATCTTTCTTTTCACAGATTCATAGATAAAATAAATTTATCAATCACAAAGATTAATCATTACGATTCGATGTGGGTTTCGAATAACTAACCGGAATCCGACTCCCTATCGCATCGAAATCCAAGCGTCGTTTACGGGCAAAGGGGTTTTCTCATATATATACAGAAACAATCACAGTTCACAGTACAGCATCAGGCAATCTACATCACGCAGTATCACAATCAAAATAGAAATATCAATTCAGTATACAACATTTGACGATAGTCAATCATCTTTAATTCAAAGTGAAGGTGATTTAAAAGAATTAACTACGTAACTATTTTTAATGATAAATAAATTATTCCTTAATCAATTAACTCAATTAATTACAAAATTACAAATTAATTAACTTTAATTATTTAATTAACAATCTGAAATTACAAATTAGTTACACACTTAATTATTAACTAACCAATCTTTAATTTCAAATTAATCAATCTCTGATCACTTAATTAATTACAATTCTGAAATTAATTAACTATTCTTAATTACCCTTTTTCTTTTTAAACAATTAATAATAATAATAATTTGTCTTAGTTAACATTTTAAAAAAAACCTTCTTTAAACTTTGAAACAAATTGTTATTAACTACAAAAACTTTAATGTTAGTTAATTAAATACTGAACTTAATTTATCTACTTAATTAAAGTATTAATTAAGATTTTAAAACCTTGTTAAGTATTTACTTGATTAATTAACTTGTCATAATATCATAGCTTAGTTTACTAAGCCTTTATTAATTCATCAATACCAAAAAATTGATTAAGATGATTAACGCCCAACTTTAATAAGCTGCCAGTTTACTCGAGTGTTACTCGAGTTTTCCACTAACTTTCCCCTGAGTCTCCCTCTCTTTCTTCTCGTATGCTTCTTCTTCTATTCTTTTTTTTTCTTTTTCTCCAGTAAGAAATTTTTTTAACTAAAATAAGATCAACAGGCAACAAGATCGCGTACTAACTCGAAGATTTCTTCGAGTCAAACTACAAAAGAGACGAGCCAAAACCTGAGCCTTCAACCCAAACACGACGTGCATGCTGTGCACGTTCACCAATGTCGTCGACCCCTGATGATCATCACGGCAGCGCCCACCAACCCCCGACCACACACGAAAACATTTCTGCACCTAGATCGAACGCATCCACATCGAAACGAAATCGAGTAAAAAACTCGACCAACAGGAAACACTACACGATGGAAAACCTATCCTCCTCGCCGCCTCAGACCTCCAGGACCGCCGCCGACTCACCTAAAGGTTCTTCAGAGACCACGCTTGCATTGCTCCAGATGCGATCGCCGGAATCACGACATCGGCGATGAAATTGCCTCGCGACTACCACTTAACGAACGCATAGTTTAAACCGTAATTCGATCCAAATCTCCATCCCTAATGATTTTAAAATTTTGCTTTCATTTTTTCGATGATCTGTGATCACTCCAGCACCTTCATGCCGAATTTCAAGCTTCGACAATGAGCCGATCATCAGAAAATGATCAAAACCCATTATTCAGACAATCCCCAAATATTCTTCCATTTCGACGCTAAAATTAATGATATTTGTTTTAAAAATCATAACTTCCCAAGTCAATTCAAGTTATGTATTCAAATCAAAGAATTGTATCAATTTTTTTTAACATATTAATAAAAAAAAATTACTGTTGTTTCTATTTCCAGTAAATTTTCTTGTTAAATACACTTAGCAATGTTTTTAAGACCTAAGTCATAATCATACAAACAAGTTTTTGTTTAAATTTCAAAGCTTAACATAGAGTGGAGATGAAGGGTTTTGATTTCTGTTTAGATTAGAGATGAAGTTTGAATCCTGTGTCAAAAATAGAAGTAATGCAAAAAACAAACAACATCTTTAATCACCACCATCACACAACAAAAAGAAATCGAAGAACTGGTTTAAGAACTAGGATTTGCTCACCTGTTTTGTTGAACAGAGAAGAACAGAGGAAACTGTTGTTAGAAAACTGCAGATGATTTCCTTTTAAATCCTGTTTGTTTTCTTTGAACTTGAATGATGTTTCTTATTTTATTTTTTTGTTGAATGACTTTGAGTTTGAAGATGATGATATTTATAAATTTTTCTCTGGTTTGCGTAATCTCTTTACTAAACGACTAGAATAGGATGCATAAAAATATATATATATAAATACAATTTGACAGGTTTGTACAGATTTTTTTTTATAAACTGAAATGAAATCTTATTTCGGCTGAGAATTTTAATTTGGTGTGCTGAGATGATATTGAGAAGTACATATGTTTCTTTTTCTCTGTTTTGTAGATTTTTTTTCTTTTGTTTGTTGACTAAAGATTTTTATAAACAAAAATTTCGGCTGATGATTTACATTTTGATGGCTGCACTAATTGCCATTTACAATCCTTCATACATATTTTTTTTTATATGTGTATAAGATGGTTGACATGATAATATCTTATGCTAAAGGTTTAAACATTAATTGTTTTGTACATCTACATATACTTACCTTTTTATCTTCTCTTTTTTATATAATGTAACTTTGTTTTGCTTCAACCATTCATTTATTTATATCTTTTATATGTTTGGATGTCTGCTGTTTTCCTTTGCAACTCAAACATATAAAATGTTTGAACACTTGAATGTATATTCCTTGTTCATATATGAATGTACGATTTCTTCTCTAGCCTACATACTTGTCTACGTTAACTTGTTTCATACTTACCCAAATTGATTTGTTTTTACATACTCATCTTTTTATTGTTCACACTTGAATATATTGTATTGTCTTCTTTTCTTTTATGTTGATAGATTTTCTTTCACTTTCCTGCATATCTATAACAGGCAACATACATATTTTTTACTTGCCTGGCTTGTTCATACTTATCTATACATTTTTGTTCTATTGCTTTGTATTTTAAATGAAGCTCTAGTTACATGTTGTTATAATTTATCTAATATATTGACTTTTTATATACAATTTATCTTATATATATTTATTGATTTTTCTAACTTAAAGATGTATTTCTAACTTAAATATTTATTATCTTGTATGTCTACATATGCATGTATTTATATACTCTATTTTTGTAAGTACAATTTGTTTGTATTTTACTTTATATATTTACTTATTTATTATTTATTTTCAAATGTCCAAATTAATTCTCAATTTATTCATAATTTAACTAATATTTTATATTAGTTACCAATTATCTCACAATTCAAAAATGAAATTAATTAACAATTTAAAGTTAATTAAAATTCGGGATCGTTACAGTAAATGCATAGTAAATAAATCAATGTCAACATCAAAAGAAGTGCTATGCAATACAAGTCCTCAATACATATCTCTAGAGCATGATAGCGGCAACAATATGTTGATGCATGTTAGTCGTGTTCTAGTAGTACTAGCACGGCGGAATGTACCAAAACCCAAACATCGGTCTAACCTCACCCAACCGAAAAGAACCAAGAGCGATGTACAAATATCCGAGTATAGTGAAATCCCAGTCTATAATGTGCAGCTGATCTAAATCGGCTACCGCTGCAAGGTAACCTAATCTAATGGTACTCTTTTGGTTCGAAAAGAAAGTCGAATCAAATAAGTACTATAGAAATGCTCTAAGCACGGCGTCAATCATAGCCACGGTTCCCATATGAGGTGCAATGTACACCTATAGATATGTAAGGAGGACCGCCCCGAAGGTGACATAACCCTCCTCAAACTAGGGTAGGTAAATAGTAAAGACCCTGGGGCTCCCAAACATATGGTCAAAAGTAAATGGTATCCTGTCAAAGCCTTTAATCTCAATCCCAGTCAACATATAAGTTGAAAGAAGTAATGCCGAGCTCAAAATCAAAAAAATGAAAAGTATATGTCGTAGGCCACCATCTCTCAGCTAGGGCTACTATAAGTGGACGATCAAAATACTATGGCGGCCTAATCTGTAAGAACCGTGCAAAAGGACTAGTCTGCAGCCTATATACTAAACCTAGGGTAGTGTGTCATAATGCTACGCTCTACACTTTGCCCAATTACCATGATATCTGACATACTGAGACTAAAAAATTAAATGGTTGTTCAGTAATATTGTACAATTTAAATTCAAACAACTAAGTAAGGCACTTTACAATATCACATATCCTTCTATTAAACATTATTTAACGGGTATTTATCTTTTTGTTAGAATTGTACCTCGACCGCATCCAATGTCATGAAGATACGATGACCGTATCCCTCTGGTAGCTCTTGTAGAATCCATAACTGGTAAATCGTCGTATCCAGAGCAGGAGTAACGAGTGCTGGGCCTACAAGCTCATCTGGCTGATCGCGCACATTTCGTCTTGTGATTTTGGTTACATGTGGCGGTACGCCGATGATTTTTTTATATTATAACAAGAAAAAAAAGAAGATAATGGCGGAAAGGGGCTACGCGCCCCACTTATAGGAACCCAGCCCCGGGCGTTGATTTAATCAGCACCCATGCGAAGGCGCTGATTAAATCAGCGCCTGGCTGTTAGAGCTCACTACCTGCATTCAAGGGGTAATATTCAGACCCAGAATATTACCCCCTTGAGCTGTTGGAGATGCTGTAAATTAGAAAAAATGTTCCATTTTTCCATCCCTTTACATAGTATTCATTTTCCTCTTTCTCAATTTCAATTTTCCCTAGTGTCGATTTTGATTTCAATCCTTCACCTTCCATGTGGATTTCTTTATCGCTAGATAAACTAAGTGGTTTCCCTTTCTTCTTCGATTCCCCTACCCACAATTGCCTTAAAATCGATGAATTCCAATTCTAATTCAATTTCCCCGCACTTGGTGGAGAATGGAAAATTTGGTGAGCATTTTTTTACCCTAGTTTTCAGTTCGATTTCAAAACATTACTTATTATCAAACTGAGTTTTAAGATTACCCTATTATTTCATAATTCACTTAACATATTTTTTTAATGCAAAAATTGAAAATCAAACGATGATTTTAGATTTTAGAAACGTACCGATTATGCTTATTTCAGAAAACGGTCCGCTTCTTTAGTAATTTATAACATTTTAGTAAATATTTAACATTATTTTGGTAATACAAGTTAGTGCCCATGTTAAAGAGAAAAAAGCTGACACATCTTCATCAATCCCGTTTCAACAATAAAAAAGTGCACAAACATATTTGACAACAAATTGCTGATATTTATTGGATTAAAAAGAAATTTGATATTCTTATGTAAAATGTAATAATTTTTTTATGGGTGAAGATTGGAAAATATAATGATAAATAACACTGAAAAGAATAACATTTGTTGTGTGGTAAACTTAGGAGGATTAAACCAATGACCGACTCAAGGATTTGAACTTGAAATATTCTTGATCGAATTTGATCTGTTCTTAACTACAAGTGAAATGACTTTTCATATTTCCAGTGAGTGGTCTATACATAAAAAGGTTATCTATATTTTCTACCATGATAGCAGAAGTTAAGCTTTAAATGCTGCTATTATTTTTCTTATATGTCTCATGTTCTTGGAATGCCTTGATTGTAAACATGTGAATATAATCAAGTTTCATCAAGCTTTTACAAGCAGTCACACATAAAAAAATTTCCCACTTGACTCATTTCATCAAATTTTTAGTTCTAGTTACAAAGTGAATCGTAAATGGATAAATCTGTCGGTTGAGAATTTGCGGTCCCTTCTTGATTATGAACCATAGATTTTGAAATATTTTGAAACATTTTTTATTTTAATGCATATTAAAATTTGGGTATCTATTATCTATTAATAATTAAGCATGATTACCAACAATGGAGCTGAAGGGTAAGTAAAACAAGCCAGTGCTAATCGAGGTCGATATCAACTAGATCTAGGTTCCCACTTTCATTTTGTTGACTAACTAATTCTACGCTGAGTTGTTTTTTGTCACTGGCCCCAAATGCATAGAGTCTTCCTAGTTCAATTAAGGCAAAGGCGTGTATTCCAGTATTTTGAGATTATTAGACTGACTTGGACTACCTTTTCTTTATGTTCTTTAGGGAGCTCACTAGCTCTGAACTTAGAACATTTGTATGCCTGTTGGGCTGCACAAAATTAAAATTTTGATGAGAAAATTTTCAAACTTGTAGTTTGATCACATGAGTGCCAAAATATAAACATACCACTAGAACAAAATTCACTTTGACAACAATTAATCTTAGTGTTCTAAGCATAATCGCGGTTAAAATATTTTAAAAATAATAATATTCACGTACAAACACTGACAATTCTATGGTTAGAGCTGAAATTTTAACGCACATGACAAAAATTATTTTTAGCCCCCTTTCCTTCTTATTCTCATATTTTATCCCTAAAAAATATATCCTTCTAATCTTTTACTAATGTAGTTTACTATTGTAGTTTACTATTGCAGATATTGTTTACTATTGTAGTTTGTCTTTTGTACGACTAATCTTTTCTTTTCAATAATCTAAAATATGTGATATAAGTTAACTTTTTTTTTGTTTCACGTTTGAAGATGATTTTATTTATATTTAATGTAGTTGATATTTTATATAATTTTTTTTTCCTTTTTTAATCTACGGGACTATATCGTTTAATATGATCCTGCAGGCGATTATGAGGCATTACTGCAAGCACTAGGTTTTTTTAGCATTGAGGTGAACTACTCTGAATTTTGTTACAAAATAAAATAAATTTCTTTAAGACTTCTGATCTAATTACATTGAATTAATTTATTAGAGAAAAAATTATGTGTAGATCGAATGTATATATAGACTTCTTGTATGTCCAATATAGAATTGTATGTAAAAATTATTTTTCAACAAAGATGCATATGGATGCACTTAATCCCAAATGGAAATATAACGATTGAATGTGCTATAATGAAATGGAGACCCAATGGATATTTAGTAAAAATTAGAACTCATCATCTTCTGAACAAATATAGATAGTAACCATGTGCAATTCATATTTTAAAACTCGTCGTCATCTTCTTAATAAAATACTCAATTCATATTACAATCCATCTTAACAAAAATACAGTCATTCAATGACCATTCATCAAAGCACAAATGTTGTGGAATTTTTTTCCTTTATATTTTACATATTGTAAGTCCATGTCAACGTATGCTATATATATGTGTATAATGTATGGAAATAATGATATTTCTAACATGGAAATTGAGTTGTAGAGCCCTATGACTATTCATGTGTACTGTGCCACCTATTTTGAATTTATTTATGAGGTTTTTGAGGTTATTCAACCAAATCAGATTAGAAAATTATGTTTAGGAAATTAAATGTAGAGCAGGCTCACTAGTACACAATCTGTCTATTGCGTCATCTTATTTGCGACAGTTTATGTAAAAATGGTAGCAAAGTATAATATGCGATAGTTGTTCTTAAAAACTATAGTAGTTGGTCTATGAGAAGAAAAAGAAAAATTAAAATGCAATTTATGATGATTTTTGTCTATAACCGTAGCAAATACGTTGTTATTTGCAACTGTTATTTTCATAACCATAGCAAATATCTATAGCAAATGCAACTAAAAAATTAAAAAATAATTTGCAATGGTTGTATAATACAGCAGTGGCAAATTTATAAGCAAATTGCGACCGTTATGTTGCAACCATAGCAAACCAACGTATACATATTTATTTATTTAGCGGTCAACAACATTTACTTCACACTTTCTTTTTTATCATCCCGCTTCACATTACCGCTTCATAATAGAAATCAAATCCCTAAATTCGTAAGCCTAAAACCATTCGTCCCTAAATCATTGAAATCCCTGCTCCCTCCATTCAACCCATTTTTCCTTCGTACCCCTTCTTCACAATACTTCCTCTTCTAAGTAGTTCATGTGCCAGTACAAGCTCGACAACGAGCTCCACCTCTGTGGGTTTAGCATCACCCGCTATTGCGTGGACCTCGACATATAACTACGAGTAAAGCTATATGTACCTTTGCACGATGTAATAATACTTGGCCTGATAAACATAGCAATCTGGGTTTTGCTGCTCCTATTGCTAGTTTCTGCATCGATATCCAAAAAACAAGGGGAGGGTTTCTGCTTCAAACACCAGTGTGAGTAATTTGCTTATTTTTTATTTTCACTCTTACAGATGCTACATAAGCATTCTATGAAACG
This sequence comes from Allium cepa, assembly GCA_030765085.1. Lineage (NCBI taxonomy): Eukaryota > Viridiplantae > Streptophyta > Magnoliopsida > Asparagales > Amaryllidaceae > Allium > Allium cepa. The sequence goes on from CM060934.1 coordinate 215,628,588, forward strand.
AAGAGTTATGATCTTTAGAAATATATAGGCATTTAGTTTTCATTTTGATTTCTGTAACTCCAGGAGATAGAAAAATAAGACTACTATCTTACATTAAATACTATTATCTATGTTTTGGAGTTGAAACTGATTGAAACCTGTTTCACATGCGTAAAGCTTATAAAATTGACCGAGGATGTGTACAACTGGGGGATGAGACCGCGACGTGGTGGAGATGATGGTGTCGGAATAAGCATCGCAAGATAGCAATGGCGTCATTGGTCGTTGCTATAGTGTGGGAGTTGGCGAATGATGTAGCGTGAAGGTAGTGACTATAGCGTTGCTTGAAGCTTAAAGGCAATAGTTTTGGGTGGAGCTGCTGACGCAGAGAAGCGAACTTGCATGTAGAACGGCTAGAGAGCAGTGGCTGTCGACAACATCAACTTAGAGCCAAACTTATGTTCTTCAATTCTTAGAATGGGTGAGTTTTATGCTCATCACTATATTTATTTCCCCTTGCATCCTATATAATCGGTGAGTTTTAATACTAGTTAACATTGTGTTTAATAATTAATGAACAGTATTAGAATAGATGTAAAGCTAAATCATGAAGTTAAGAAAGATAACTCAAGTTAGGTTTGCTTTTCGATATATATATATATATATATATATATATATATATATATATATATATATATAGGAAAGGGTAGCATAAATAATTTTTCCTTGCTTTGTTCGTTTCTTGAAATTTGATTGTTTAGTCATATCAACTTTGTATCACAGCAGTTACCCTTCAGCTTTTTAGGCTCATGTACTGAACAATAACTTTCTGTTTCATATAAGTTTTGTTCATTTAGATGATAAAAGTAATAATTTCTTTGACTACGTAATGTACTAAAAGTAACTTCAGTTGAATTGGATGTGTGAAATAGTACTTAAGTAAGAATACCTTTAGATTTTGAACTTTGGTGTGTCAAAAATAGTCTATCAAATTTTATTTTTTTGTCTTTATGGATGACAAATTGAAATCCAAAGCATATGGAACTTTGTATAGTTAAACAACATATGTTTTAATTTATCGCTTGAGATGAATGAAATGGAATATTTGTGATACCATATCAGAAAATAAAAGTTTCGTTGCATAATATTTTGCATCCTCCCTTCATAATGATGGTCACAACGAACACCCACTTTTAGAAGAACCTTCAACATCTCGTAACCATGTTCGTCAGAAAGCAAACTGAGAACATAGTGGATGTTGCCTTCTCAAATAGACATCTGTTGTGAGGAAAATTTTTTTCTAGGCATGTTTATATCCACACAGTCACATGCGTGCACTATTTAATTTTCATATGGTGTTTGCTTACACGTTTCGAATATATATATGATCTTGTGCAATAAACTCACCTATAAAAATTTGTTTATGTCATTGAAAAATCTGGTTCAACTGACGGGGATATTTACTTTCACTCAAGACGGTTTGATGGCTGAATGTATTTTCATACTCAACTATTGCTCAGCAATATATGTCTAGTTTTTTTCACTAGCACTTATTAAATGTAACTATGAACTACCTTTTAGATTGAACTATTGCTCAACCATTGCAGCGTTTTCCATTGCGGCATATTTTTCTTTGAGACATTTGCCATTGCGGCGTATTTGCCATTGCGGAGTATTTACCGGTGTAGCGTATTTGTATTTATTTAGGTTTCGAAAAGATTTTGGGAATGGATTGGCTTAACTGTTATGAAGCCCACACCCTATGCCCCGAGAGGACTATCCATCTTCGACATCCCCAATCTGTTAAGCAGATTTTTATTGTTCTTAAAGATTTATATTTTAATTCGGCGGCATCCTTATATTCTCTAAATCCACATGATGACGATAATGATGATGAGGAAGATGTCATTTCCCTTATTCACGTTGTTCATGCATTTCTTAATCTATTTGAGCCCGTTTTAGGATTACCACCTAAGCGAGCAATTGAGTTTAGAATTAATCTAATCCATGGAGCTCTACTTATCACCCGTCTTCCTTATCTTATATCCAATAAGGAAAATGAGGAGATGCATAAACAATTATCCAAATTGAAAACAAAACAATTTATTTATTCTAATTCCTCTCCTTGGGGAGCTTCGACTAACTTTGTGAAGAAATATGATGGTACACTTAGGCTTTGCATTGACTACCGCAAGCTTAATGATCTCACCATCAAGAATAAATATCCCTTACCTTGGATTGATGATCTATCCAATCAACTTAGTGGCGCTAGAGTCTTTTCATAGTTAGACTTAGCAACCGGTTTTCATCAGCTTCGTATTGCAGAGGATATCATTCATTTGACATCATTCCATACTCATTATGGATCTTATGAATGGCTTGTTATGCCATTTGGTTTAACAAATGCTCCAGCTTATTTCGTTTACCATATGAATCAAGTTTTCAAAGACTTCCTTGATCAATTTGTTCTCATCTTTATAAGTAACATTCTTGTTTATTCTAAAATCGAGGAAGAGCATGAAAAACATCTTTGGATTGTGTTGGAAACTTTTAGAAACAATCAATTAAAAGCAAAATTTTCTAAGTGCCATTTTTGGCAATGCCATGTGAAATTTTTAGGACACACTATTTCTGATTCTAGAATTTCCGTGGATCCTTCAAAGATTGAGGCGATCCAAAATTGGAAGAGACCGGAGAGTATGATGGAAATTCGTAGCTTTCTTGGATTGGTGGGCTATTACTGTCAGTTCATAAAAGACTTTTCTAAAATTTCCGTACCTCTTACTAGTTTGACAAAGAAGGGAGTTAAGTACATTTGGTCAGACAAATGTGAAGCTGCTTTTCAAAAATTAAAAGAACTCCTTTTCGATGCTCCTATTCTTGTGATTACCGAAGGAAACCAAGACTTGGTTGTTTATATCGATGCTAGTCGTGTTGGTTTGGGAGTCATTCTCATGCAAAGGGAATGTGTTATCAATTATGCTTCTAAGTAATTAAAGTCTGCCGAGACTAGATATGCCACTCATGATTTAGAGCTCGTAGCCATTGTTTTCGACCTTAGAATTTGGCGTCATTATCTGTAACGACCGTAAAATTTTGTTATTTTTTTATGGTTTTATTTAGCATATTTAATTTGATTTTTGAATAATTTTAAAGAATAATTGAAATTTATAGCTGTTTCTATATATAATTTTACACTTTTTATACTCATTTAATTTCAGCAGTCCATTGCCTTTAATTTTTAAACTGTTCCATTTTCTTCCCAAGCAACAGCTCACATTCCATTTCGCTTATAAATCAGTTTCCACTTTTACTCACCTACTTACCTTTTCTTCCATCTATCCGTTTAATAGTTATATATATATGTTATAATACGTTTCCCTGATTCATCTCCTTTCTTTTTTTTCATTGACATATTAATTCTGGGAAGTGATTAATTTAAAAAAAAACCATCTTCCCTTCATTTCTTTAAACTTTCAGCTAAATTTTAGCTTGTGACCGTTGCTGTACATTTCATTAAAGAGGTACGTTACTGTAACAACCCGCATATTTATTGATTTTATATTTAAATATTTTATTTAAATATTTTATCGTTAGTCGGATTTTAGTCCGAAAATCTACTTTTTGCAAACGGTCAAATTAGGACTCGAGACCACTTCCATTGAGTTCGAAACGCCGTTTACAATCTTTTAAGTATAAACTTTGATATGTTTGGAGTCGGTGGAATTTCACTACTTTTTCACTTGAGGCTTTGGTTTGGGCTTTTAGCATATTAGACCCAACCTTCACCCCTTCTCTTCATAACTTCATTTCTATTTGCTTTAACATTCAGGCTTCATCAAAAATGGAGGAGGGAATGGGAAATTAAAACTCCAAGCTCAAGTTCTCTTGCAAATCCATCATTCAACTCCAAATTCAAAGAGGAGAAATTGGATTCAAGCTTCTTGTGTTGAGATTGAAGAGGGATTGATTCTTGCTTGCTTTAAGCTTCATCTTCATTGATTTTTGGTGCAAAGGTGAGATTTTTATCTCACAATTCTTGTCTATAACTATCTTGGATTGTTGAAAATGAATTCCTATCACTTTAGCATGTACACTTGCTATTGGTTTGAATCGAATTGGCGAAAAACTCCAATTTCTAGTGTTCTTGGTGAAATTCTGGCCCTAGGTCGTTCTGTTGAAAGGTCACATAGAGCTTAGGTCGTTTCCGGCCTTAATTCGTTCTGCAGCGTTAGGTCGCTCAGCCTTTGAGCCGCTAGGTCGTTTTCGGCCTTATTTCGTTCTGCAGCGTTAGGTCGCTCGGCCTTTGAGCCGCTAGGTCATTCGCTATTAGGTCAAACCCCTTTAGGTCGCGTGTTCCACTAGGTCGCGTGAACCCTTAAGGTCTTTTGGCCTTGTTTAACATTAGGTTGCGTATCTCTTTAGGTCGCATACCCCTTTAGGTCGCGTGTTCCACTGGGTCGCGTGAATCCTTAGGTCGATCGCTCGGCCTTGTCTTTGTTAGGTCGCTTGGCCTCGCTACTTTCTTAGGTCGCATGGCCTGTTTGTACTTAGGTCGCGCACCACCTTAAGTTGCTCATCCTCTAGGTCGCACACCACCTTAAGGCGTTAGGTCGTTCGCTCCCTTTGTCGCGCCTATTTTACCTCATTAAGTCGTTCACCATTGAGTCGTAGCACCGATAGGTCGTTCGGCCTTGCCAAACCATAAAGTCGATTGATCATGTTCCTGTTAGGTCGCTTGACCCATCCACTAGGTCGCTTTGCCTTACTTATACATTAGGTCGTACCTCGTTAGGTCGCGACTTTGAGTAGCTCGGCCTGCTTCAACTCTTTAGGTCGTTTGCTCCTTAGTTCGGCCTTGTTAGGTCGCAAGAGTAATTATACTTTGACGGTTTTTGGGAATTGATTTCCTTGGATTTTTATTCACATCTTCGAATGTGAATTTTTGTGATTTGTTGTTTCTACAACCATTTTTGTGATTTGTCACTTTAAAAATATAAATGTTTCAATACTAGTAGTAAATATCAAAACTCTTTCATCAATGCGATTTCAACACTATTTTATTACAAAGCTCTTTTCTTAAACCGTTTTCCAATCTATTAGTATATACAAACCTTTACCTTATTCGTATGAGAAATTGAATCAAACGACTTAGTAAAACAAGTGGTATGAAACGCTTGCGTTTGCTTCGTCGGTTAACTCTTGGACTTGTTCGATTGAACCTCTTGTGACAATTTTCTAGTGAAGATATACAGTTTGTTCGTAAATATTTAAGTTAAGCAAGTGGTTATGGGACATGAAGCTTAACTTTTATATTTACTAACTTAGTGTAATTGACACTTCTTGATGATCATTGACGATCATTTTTGTGTTTTAGACTAGCAATGGTGTGATGTCTCTTTGTCTACGAGGGAGACTAAACCCCCTTTGTGTGATGTTTCATCATCACATATGTGGGTTAGCGCCCCATGGTCTTCGGGTCGTTCGTGTGGAGTTTCGGCTCAAAATTAATGGTTAGCTACCATGAGATAGTGTCTCGTTCATGTGATACATATGTTGGTGATTTTTCATGCTCCCATTCTTGTGATAGGCCTCCCCCTTTTGTGATTTCTGGATTTCGTGTGTTGATTTCTGGAATTTTATGCTTCACCAATTTTCGTGATTTCTATTGATAAGCTTTATCAATTTTTGTGCATTGGTGAATTCGTGTGTCATTGACTTGTTCTGAGTACAAGTTTTGGGTATGATACCCCATTTTGATCTTTGAGAAGATTCTTGTGATATTGATTAATCTCTTGTTGATTTTCAATTACGTACTTATAGTAGTATGCCATTATGGATATTATATGTTTATGCCATATCTCTTATTCTATATCACGTTATCTGATATTTCTTGCTAGACTGGTCCGTTTATTATTTTCTTATGAAATAATACTCAGGTCAGACCGAGATGTTACAGGTGCTTCTGCTTGACTTCTCCTCTGGGATCACTCTGACTTTTAGCTAACAACTTAGATTAGTAGTTTTTGTTGTATACACCTGAGGTATAGACTCATTGATGTATTCTTTTGTGTAGCACTTGTTGCTATTCTTTTGTGTTATTTGTGGATCTTTCAGACCACTACTCTGATGTACATTTTCATGTGTTATATATATTCATATCTTTTTCCGCCTTTGTGATATGGATGTCTGTGACTGATTGGTGTTATGTTTATTTCTATGTTTGCTTCCGAAGATCATATATAGCCACTGTGTGATAGCTTTGAGTTTGTATCGGTACGTCGGACTTCCTCCTTAAATGAAATGCATGCTATACTATCTGACATATCGATGCTCGCATAAATAAATTACATGGACGGTCGCTCCTCCACAGCCTTATTCTGCGTGTTTGTCGACAGCATTACACCGTAGTGTTCTTGTCTAGCGTGAGTACAGAGGTGGGGCATCACAGCTTGGTATCGGAGCCAGACTTCGGAACAATGTAGATAATTGTAACAAGGATCATCGTCCTAAGTCCATCTTAGGAGTCATGCCTTAGGATTAATTCGAGTCTTCGTACCGATTCATCCTATTTTCTTTATGATTTCTTGTTTCACCTATCAAGAATGTTTGATATTTATTTTGTGAATAATCTTTTTCTTCTTTCTCTTCTTTCTTTCTTAAGGAAGATAAATGGTTAGATCTGTACGTCCCAGTGCCGGTCATTCTAGTGCAACTCCCCAAAATGGAGTTTTTATGACTGCTCAACAGCTTCTTGATTTAGTAAAGAATGCTCAGGCGGCTGGTCCTAATCAGGAACCTACTCATCCTAAGTCTGGATTTGCACGCTTGTGCAACGATTATACAACTTGGGTGGGAAACCATTCAAAGGTTCCGAAACTATTATTGAGGTCCAGGTTGGTTAAGAACATGTGATCGAATCTTTTCTCGCATGAATCTTATCGGTCTTTACCGTGTTCAGGTGGCCTCCAGTATGCTCCAAGAGAGAGCATTGGACTGGTACGAACTTCTTATTTCTGAAATCAATGAAGCGGATCTCACCCGGGAGCAATTCCGGGGACACTTCGAATTAAAGTTTGTACCAGAAGCTGAGAAAGTGACATTAGCTCGACGTTTCATAGACCTTGTTCAAGGTGAGTCCTCCGTGACAGATTACGTCGCAGCCTTCGAGTCACTTTCTAAATATGGGGTTCAATACATCAACACCCCATTGAAGAAGAACAAAGATTTGTCTATAGCTTGAACAAAAATCTTAAGAAGCCATTACTTCTAAAATTAGAAGTTTCTTTCGACCAACTCATTGATATCGCTCTTCATCTTGAAGAGGCTGATAGGGAAAATGGTGTTGAAGTGGTGGGGGCTAAACCAAACTTCAACAACAAGAAAAGGGCTAATAAGTCCAAAAACCAAAAGGAGGTGCTGTGTGTATGTCATTGTTTTAGTGTGTTCATGAAAAAGAGGTGCGTGTCATTGTTTTAGTGTGTTCATGGAAAAAGAGCTGTGTGTCATTTTTTAGTGTGTGTTCATGAAAAAGAGTTGTGTGTGTCTCTAAAAAAAAAAAAAGAAGAAGAAGAAGAAAAAAAGAAAAGTTGCGTGCATGAATGAGTGGGACTGCATGGGTGAGTTGTACAGGTGGAAGGTCTATATGTTTATTCATGCATGCTAGTTGCGTTGTTTAGTTAGTGGAAATATGTGTACAAAAGTAGGCGTGTTATAGAAAAAAAAAATTATTGCGTGATGGTGAATATATGGGTTGCTGAGGCAGATGGGAACATGTACAAATTCTGTACATGCATGCGTGAGTGGGAAGGAAGTTTTACCGCAAGATTTTGTCTCGGCCGTGCTTTTCTTAAAAAAAAAGAAATTTTTTTTTTTTTACTGAGATTGGCCAATAGTTTAGATTTTGCTGAAAAGTATTTAAGTAAATATCTATTGGTTGCCAAAATAGTAACCGACTTTTCTTTGCTTGTTGTGTGCAGAAGCAACCGGCTAAGCTTTTTGCAGCAGCATCGATCTCTCAGCTTTTGCCCTTTTCTCCATCGTCGGTAAGCGCATTTATATAAATTTATAAATTTTGTACAAACGTTCATTGTATTAATATCGTTTTCTTTTGTCGATATTACAGTGTTCGTTGTTCGTGTGTACCGACTTCTATTCGTGCTTATTCTTGCTTTGGGTCATTTCTTTATCCACGAAAGGTGAAATAAATTTTCACGACATATATTCTTATGCAAGTTTAGTTTGATTGCTATGTGATGATTGAATTGGATGCCAATTGTATTGTTAAGTGATAAATAATTTGCAAGTGAAATTGATATAGGATAGTTAACAATTAAAATGGATTATATATGTCGAACTTGATTTGTTAAACTTGACCCTTTATATGTTAAATTTGATTAGTTAAACGTGACCCATTTATATAATGAACATTGATTAGTCAATTGACACGTAGGAATTTGATAAATTTCACTTTGAACCTTTGAACGTATATTTTTGTAGTATTGAAATTGAAATTAAACGCAAGTGAAAACTGTAATACGATAATCTTTAATCTACATGAAATGATAGTGTAGATTCTAGAAATAATTTGATTAATTTGCATAAATAACAAATGCAAATTAATACAATTATTTCGGGATTATTTAAAATAATTGTTAAATTGTTGTGTATGGATGCTATTGCTTGTTTATTTACTTTAACACCATCCCAACTATCACACTGCAAGTTCCCTTTTGTATGCTTTGATTTTTGAATTGAAATGGAATCGGGTTGAAATGATAAATACCCAAATAACTTTCACTTAGGATAGAAAATTTAATTTAAAACCGATTGGTCAATGTTTGATTTAAAATGAAATAAAGATTTATTTGACTAATAACAAGTTTTGAATAAAATTGAAATCTAATTTCGAATGAATGCAAATGTGAATATTGAATTTGAAACAATTATTAACGTCGTAATTTACAAAAGAACATTGTTTTAAAATTTAATTATTTAATGATTAAATGTATAATTATTTGAAAATTGATTTTGGAATTATTAATAATCAAGTCTTGAAATTTATTAATAATGAAGTTTGAAGTTATTAATAACGAAGTTTTGAAATTTGATAATTAAGTTTGAAATTATTAATAAATTAAGTTTTGGAATTATTAATAATTTGGTTTTAAAATTAATAATTAAGTTGGAATTATTAATGAATAAGTTTGAAATGATAATAATTAAGATTTGAAATTATTTGATAATTGAATAAGATTGAATTGTTTAATGATTAACTAAATTGAATAGAATGAATTATGTAATAAATGAATTGAATTGAATATTCTTTATTAAGAGAAATTGAATTTTGAATAAGTGAAACCAAATTCTTAATTGAGATTTGAAATTTGTAACGAAAGAAATAAATATATGAAGTTGAATTTCTTTAATAAGAAATAGAACGCGCTTTATCGAAACAAATGAAATGCTTGTAATTTAGAGAATTGGAATCGATAAATTCAAATTGAATAAATATGTAAGCTTTGATAATGAAACGAACTTAAGGAAGTAATGAATTGGAAATTTAATTGAAATTGTTTAATGATAAATAATGAAATGAATATCGAATAAAAACGATAATTGAAATTAAAACGATTTGTACGTTAAATGATTTTGGAATGAACGTATACATGGAATTAAACGAATATTTGAATTGTTTTAAATTAAAATTTCGAAATTGAGTTATAGGAAATTTGAAATGGAAGTTGTGAAGTTAGGAAACGTAAATTTTGGAAATTGATTTAGAAAGACTAACATAATGTTGATTTACGAAGTATAATTGAAATTAAATTCAATTTGTTTTTGAAATTTATTAAACGACCAATCGATGAAATAATTACGAAGGTTATTAAAGGAGCCGGAATCGGTTAGGGACATACTCACTGTCTAAACCGAAAACCACTTTAATAACTATATGCGGAGTGATGATCCAGAATGAAGTGATTGGATTGACGTACGCGATGACTGAAGGAAGTGAACGATAATGGATGGCCTTGACACTTGTGTCAAATTGGAAATGACTAAAATCAGGAGCCGTGCCTTGCCAAATGGGGTTAGCTACCTCGAGCGAACACACTTCTTCGTAAACTACTCATTTACTTTTGTGATTGATTGGTGCGCTCCCTTGAAATTTGGAGTGTTGTTTCGCGGTGTTGCGATCGTTGCGGCGATGCGTTCTCACCAGTCCGGATCAGGCAAATGGTAGTTTCACTACCTTGGGTATTGCCGCATGTGCCTTGTCATACTTGTATCCCGTATACGCGACCACTACGAATTTGTTTTGTATTATACCTAAGGAGTACTCCCTGATATCCCACTAGTTTACGGTGGAGTTTACAGTGCTGTATAGACTATGTTATTTATAAAATGTGTTAAGGGGGATAATGGTAACGCTTTAACGCTATTTTGATACTTTACTTTACTGTTTGACATTATCTATTTATCGTACATTACTATATATAGATAGTTTACCGGATCCTGAAAGATGTCTACTCCATTCATCTTTGAGTTATTGTTATTTCAAATTCTGAATCATATTATCTGTATAAGAATATATGTCCTGATTCGAGTGTTTGTTTATGCTTATGCTCGGATCAGTCTGAAGATTGCTTTTGCTGTTCTATTTGGAAGCTGAAGACCGAAGACTATCTTTATCTTTATTTATCAGTATTGTTCTTTCTATTTGGACTATTGGACATCTATGTTGTTCTATTTTATTTTATCTGAGACATTGTTGTATTTCTGGGTAGCTTCATGAACTACTCTTATGACTATATTGTATTTCCGCTGCACTATTCTGTTATGTTATATTTCTGTGACTCTGTGATGATTCTCATTTATATATATACTCCATTTATGATTCGTGTTTTGTACTATTTAAGTTGACATGTGTGGATTATTGTCAATTTAAATGGTCCAAATATACGGGTTGTTACATTCCCAATTATATTTGCGTAGGCGTACCTTTTAAGCAAGTTTTAAATGCAAGCGGCTAATATTACGCATATACGCGCTCCAACTCTCTCGAACGCCTTCTATACCTGTACTTACTCAACAAACTCATCAGTTTCCAAAGATAAGAGCATTTTAACATCATTTCCAATATAATGTAAGCCAAAATATATCCATTTCATAATCCAATCAACATTTTGCATGATTTCACAAGTAAATCATATTTTATAACATGCACAAGTTCCCTTTCTAATGCCAAATTCCATTTTATTTCACATAAAGGGCTTACAAACAAGTTTTGCAATTTCAATTCATACTCTACCAAATTTTCGAATTGATTCACCAAGCAATTTTCATTTAGATTTGATACATTTGCTTTTCTTTACTTTAACTTACATTCCCAATTTGATTTAAAATCAAATTTTATTTTAAACTTGAAACATTTGCATTTCTTTTATGATCCATTTCCATTCATATGCAAACATCACTTATCAAAATGCAAATTCATTCCAATTGATTCAAAATCAATTCCATTTGCTATTTTAAACCAATTCACTTGCATTCATTTACAACTCTTTGAATTGGACTCCAATCCATATTAATTTATTTAAAAACAATTTCAATTGCCTGTTAATCAACTCAATTTCGAATACATGCAAATTTTCATGCCATTCAAGCAAAATAATCACCGCTTAAGCTCATAACCATTTAAAATTAATTCTAGTTTAATTTTTATTAATTTTACTCCATTTTGAAACATCCATTTCAATTTTTAAATCACATTCTTATTCACACTTTTCAAGTTTATTATTCCCCTTAAGTTTATTTTTTTATTTTATTATTCTTATTGTTTTATTATATATATAATATTATTATTATTCTTATATAGTTATATATCATTCCATACTTATTTACAACTCGTACATTCTTTCTTCATCTCAATAACTATCTTAAAAGTCATTTGCTTGCATTCAAATTTTATTTTCCAAACAAATTTCATTTAAAGCTATTTCATAAGCTTAAAAATAACCATCTCATCATCTTTCTTAAATGATTTCAATTCCATAATATCTTAATTTGTTTCCATTTTAATTGATTCTTACCAAATCAAACCACTTACAAATTTTAATCCAACTAGCTTAAACATTCAGCTTAAGTTTAAATTAGTAACATCTCATTCTATATTATTTACAAATCTCACCCATCTTTAATTCATACTTGCTTATCCCATCACAATAATTAATTAAAATTCTCTTCACTTGCATTTCAATTTCTGCATCTAAACAAATTTATCCAAGACCACATTATTCAGCTTAATCACAATTATTTAATTTGTTTAAGCTTTCTTTACAATATTTCCATTATCTTCTTATAAATCAATTTTTATTTTCATTTGATTCTCATCCAAATCAAATTCCAATTCATTTACAAACTTTAATGCACTTTGCCTATTTATTAAATCCATTTTAGACTTATTTTATTAGCAAAGAAACCACTTTAAATTATTTCACTCATTTGAATCTATTTACAATTCAAACCATCATTATTATAATTTAATTCCATTTTTCATCTACACTTCAATATTTGTTACCACAAATTTAAATCTCATGCCACAATTGGATTTTATTTACTTTCCAAATTTTGACCAAACTATCAAAATTCTATTCATTTCAATACAAATTCCATTAACTTGTAATTCACTTAGTCTCTAACCTAATCCATATTAGGTTTTAATTTACTTCCTCAATTCACTCTGAATTCATTTATAATATGATCATTTTCCAATTATTTCATTTAGCAAATTTAAATTTCTACCTTTCATTTTCACTCCTTTAAGTAGAATCTAAATTTCTTTCAATATTATTTACTACACAACTGAAACTTAATTTCAATTTCATTATCAAAACAAATTTCATTTTTCCCCATACATAAGTTCAAGACTTATTTGCTAACTTAAGAACATTCACCTTTATATTCTCACTTACTTCATTACCCTTTATATTTCATTTGTGGTCAAGTTTTGAATTTGCCACACCATTCAACTCTATCCATTAATGAATTACAATTTCACTTCCATTCAGAGTTTAGATTGCTTATTTAAGTCCATTTCCATTTTATAATCACAAATTCAAATTATAACACTTAATAACTTAAGAATATGAATTTCTTTATGCAATTATAAACAATTTACATTTCACCTTTATATTCAATTCAATTTAATTCCAATTCATTTTGATTTAATTCAGTTTCAAATTCTCAATATTATTTAACTTGTCTTAAGTTAAATTCAAATATTTTTTATTTACCTTCATATGCTCAAATTAAATTCACATTTCAGGATATAATTTCATTTCCCTTCCTTATTAATATCAACCTTATTTTAACCAACTTCATGTTCAATAGTTGATTCTCTTCATCTTTCACATTTTAAATGGAATTTCTAAAATTTCAATTTAATCCAAATCAATTTAATTCTCCATATACAAATCAAAAACTTATTTTCTAACTTAAGTTCATTCACTTCCTTTATATCTCACTCTACCTTATTTCAATTCACATTTTATTTGAGATTAAGTTTGAATTCACCATACCATTCCACTATTTTTCATTTGTGATTATAACTCCATTTCTATTTTATAAGTTCACCAACTTATTTATTTAAAGCTCATATTGCTCATTTCAATCCATCTACATCATATAATCACAATTTCAAATTTTATATATATGTGTATCACTGAATTCTTAAGGATACAGATCTTCTTTCAATTTAATTCCTTACACAATTTTAAATCCTCAATCTCAAATTATAAGTATACAACTTAATAACTTATGGGTACAATCCATTTCACAATGACCCACAATTTCAAACCAACTTACTTTTTAATTTAACCCCAAATCCATTTAATTCTAAATCCAATTTATTTAACTTATCCAAGTTAAATTCAAATTTCCAATTCACTTTAATATATTTTATTCATTTCCAATTACTCAAGTTAAGTTTTAATTCCATGATTAAAATTTTCATTTCTTCCTTCTTATAGATATCAACTTCACTTAATAAGTTCAATAGTTAATTCGTTTTAATTTTACACATCATTTAAATAGAATTTTCCAAAATTCAATTACCCGGTTTTATTCCAAAACCATTTTGAAATAATAATCAATTCATGCCCATTTGGTATATCAAATCAAATCCCTTGATTTTCCAAAACAATTTGTTTATACCAAAACAAATCTTCCCATTTTGAAATTTTCCAAGACACTTGTTATACCCAGCAAGTCCCAAACAATACCATAACCAAGTACTAGGGAAGCAATCCATCACATTAGAAACTCGAAAATGAATTCTAATGATGTGGCCAACATCATAAGGATTATTTTCCAGCGACTGAAGTGAGTTCAGTGCTACTTTACTTTCCCAAATTCATTTCAAAACAGTTTCCATTCAAACCTATTACCCAAATCAATATTCCAATATACCCTTCAAACATTTTAGCAAACATTCCAAATTTTCCCAGGAATTTAAATTTCCAAACCTTTATTTTCATTACATTTAAAACCCTTTCCAAAACTTCCGGGATTTAAATTCTGGTTTGGTTTAAATTAGTTATTCTCTTTTGTATACTTTATACTCATGGATTTTATTTGGTTATATCCATTTCACATTTTAGATTAACTTTTAGATTCTTATTTACTTATTGTATTAACACCCAATCAACCAAATATATATATAATAATTTCATAAAATTATTTCTTTTATATCAAAATATAATTTTGGGTAAAATTATTTCATTTACCCACTTTAAAAACAATACTATGTCGGTTTATCTTGTTTAAGAGTTTAGAAACCCCTATCGATACGGTTGTACTTCCCGCACCGACCAGAATTCATAAACACTCAACCGATAAGTCAACACAGTATAAAAACAATTTTGTATTCACTAACAAATACGCTCTCATATCTATTAATACACCCAACTCATTGTAGAGTACTATTGACTCTGTTTAATGAGTAATTTTCCCACCAAAGTCTAGGTTGTCGCCAACCTAAGCTCTGATACCAAGTGTAACAGCCCGCAAATCCGTACCCCTTAAGTCAACACTATTTTACATAAATTAACTCAAGTGGAACAGAAATACGAACCATAAGGGTTAAAGAAGAAGAGATAGAAGAAGAAGAAACTAAACAATATCAGAATCTCACAGTCGCAGCGGAATAAAATATAATAGTAACTATAGATCTTTACACAAAATGAAAACTATATCTGTTTTATACATCACATCATCAGAGTGTCTCATACATCAACAATCACAAATCAGACATACCATAAAATCATAGCAGGGGATATAGATATACAAATACGAATGATACGTCTCGGACTCCAGCTCCTCTCCTGCTCCGTAGCATCCTGTCCTGTACGTATAATACTCGGTCTGACCCGAGCATTATAATGAAATAACACCCGAGTCAGTCTGGAATACCAGTTGATAATAATGCATCCAAATTGATTATTAAAGTTTAAAAAATCCTTTGAAAACAAAAGCATCTCGTAAGACCACGCCACAAATAAACATGTCGGGTTTTTACCTTACGCTAGCTAAAACACTTGTTATAGAAATCCTCTGATATTATAATAGAGTCTATTTACAAATACTTATAAAATAGCCGAAATTGTTACATTCATTAAATTCCAGCTACTAGCCACAAAAGTGGGTAATACAAACAAAAGTCGTAAAAGGCTCGTAGGGAGAATGGATTTCCAACAATGACTAGGCACTGGGGTACCACCTGTCACGGTACGTGGTCTAGATCACAGTACCGAGGACCACACCCGATCCCCTGCAACACAAGGCCAGACCCATCCCTTACTGGACAGTTCCGAATAAGATCACCCCACAGTTGGGATCAGCAACCGCACCACTAAGCCGAAATAAAAAGGGACATCTAGACAGGGATGACCTTACTCTCCAGTGGGTGCTACCCATGAAGCCTTGCTGCATATCCCCTGATTTTCAGTCATTCCTGGTTGATGAGGCTTGAGGCATAGCGTTACCTTTAGAACGTTTTCACTTAGAATGCCCATCGCCCACCTGACGATGTTTCGCAAGCATTCATCCATACAAGTCCGTCCCGGGTTTGAACGGAACTGAAGGCACTACTCCTACTACATCCATTTTGGAAATATCCTCAGGATTAGTAGCGACTAGCCCTTGCACTTCACTGCTCCATCTTCGACTCCGAACACGTTTTTCGCACGAAACGTACAAACCGGATCGAAGTGGTTTTCGAGAAATAAATCTCGATCCCGGTCTATTCGAAACGATCAACGCATTTGTCCAATATTGATAGTCGGTGATTTAACTATCAATTATATTCACAAACATCCATAAGCATCCATCATACAATAAATAATTCCCACATTATTTATTTATTTGCCTCATATATCTTTAAAAGATATATTTCCAAATTTTCAAAACTCATTTGAAAACAATTTCCCAAAATTCTTCCTTTACAAGGTAAATCCTTTACCATATATTCCCATTGGAATAACCAAGTTACTCAAAAATATAAATTTAAAATAAGTGAAGTAAAACTATTTATTAAGATCTAAACTTGATTTTACATAAAAGTTTAGTTAAACTAAATTTAAAAGTAGAGTTTTAAAAGGATTAATAATAATTTCAAATAACTTTATTCAAAACTAGCCTTTAAATAAATCCATTTGTAGAAATAATTACTAAGGTATTTATAAAAATTTACTATTGTTCTTTTATTAATAATTACTTTAAAATAATAATTTCCAAAACACTCTTTTAAACAAGTTTGAATTTTTTAAACTTTCTTTTAATAAAATCTGTTTAAAACTCGAACTTGGTTTTTCCCAGGGAAACTCATTCCCACTCAAACATCCCAGAAAATCCTTCTTATAAATTCTGTCGATTTATTTCAATTCAGATTTATGGTTTAATAACATAAATTTGCTTTCCGCGTTTAAAATAACTTCTTACGAAGCTTAACCACATTTCCATTCTCGAAATTCATTTCCAAAGTGTAGGTTTAAAAATCTTTTTTTTTTAAATAAACTATTATGAATTTATTTAATGGAATCATACTTAAGGAATTGCTTAAATAAGTACCTACTTAATTTCAAGGGTTTTAAATAGTATTTCTGAAACATTATACTTTGCAATTTATTGCTAATTTAATTTGAAGGATTTTCTTTTTGAAATCATATTTAATTTCAAGAAACATTATTATCAAATAATACCCATCGTCATCTTAACAATTTATAATTTCTTATCGAAATTATCACCAGAAATCCATACTTTCACATTTATCAACTACTAAATGTTCCACTTATTTATATTCCCAAATTTACAAATTTCATTCTTCACTCAACCCAGATTCCAAATTTATTCCTTTAAATTTTTTTATTTATCAATTCCTTTATTTCTTTAAAAATCCAATTTATTTTATTTTATTTTTTTAAAATTCTGTGCATATACTTATCCAGCAATAACACAGTACAATTTAATTTAGAGTTATCAATCACAATATATAACAGGTTACATCATCAATTATAAAATGATTACTTTAGTGTGAGGAATCCAGTTGGATCCCTCCAACCTGTTTTTCCTTGCATCCACAAATATTAGCACAACAATATATATATCAATCCAGGCTGATATAAATAAACATTCCAACCAATCACACAATTATTTAAATACTAACTACTTAAATCAGCTAACATTCCAGATGTGAGTGAGATTAACTCACCTTGGGTTTCGGTGAGCGTTCGAAATTTAAATTAAACCAAACGATGTTCGATTTAACTCAAATTTCTACTTGCCCGGACTGATTCCGGATCTGCACCATCGCGTAGTGCTCGTCGCTGCGATTCCGGCGTTTCCTGTTTCGTCAAATTCCGATAACATACGAGCGAGATATTAAATTTTGAACTTTAAATTTAAATTTAAAACAATTTTCTTTAAACAAAATACCACAACAAGATCCCTGCCGTTCATCAAAATAACGCACCAGGCTACTCATCTTCCCGCTCCAGAACGCGACTCCAGGTTCGAACAGCCCATCCATGTCGCCGTTAGGGTTCGAAACCGCAACCCATACGATCCACGCGAGCACAATCAAAACCCACCACGGCGTAGCTCGACGCGGCCTCAACCTCCACCCACCGCAGGCGCGTGCTCGGCAATCAACTCGACTCGAAAAAAACGCACCAACGTGGTACCTATTCGAACAGATCCTGGCCTCCACGGTGAACTTCGAGCTATTCCACCGTACGGATGTGAAGAGCTCGCCATGCTCTTCCATCTTCGTGTTGGAAGTTTCTGCTATTAATGAGAGGATAAAGAGAGATTGAGAGGGGAAAATCGACGCGTTTTCGGCCATTGAAACAAGCCCTAAGCGGCGGCTCACGTTTTGAGCTAGGGTTTTGAACAATAATGTATAAATAATATAGTTTAATATTGTTTTATTAATATAATTCTCAATTGTTTAACGACTATGCAACCGAGCTCCAAATCTTACGTACGAACAGGCGTTCCTGGGGTTTTTCCGCGTTCCGGACACAATGGAACAGGTTTGTAAGCTAATTCGGCCATACGTGCGAGTTACGGAATTAAACGATAAATTTTAATTTAAATCGGTTAAAATGATTTCGATGCGTTTTGTAACAACCCGCATATTTAACGATTTTATATTTAAATGATTTATCTAAGTATAGCGTCGTTAGTCGGATTTTGGGGTCCGAAATGTTACTTTCTGCAAACGGCAGAATTGGAGCTCGAAACCACTTCCATTGAGTTCAAAGCGTCATTTGCGATCTTTTTGAGTATGATCTTTGATATGTTTGGAGTAAGTTGAATTTTGCTACTTTTTCTGGTTGGGCTTTAGCTTTGGGTTCAGCCCCAAACCCCACTTAACCCTCTAACTCAGCCCATCTCCTCCCATTCATTCATTCCTACTCCTCTTCACTTCTAAACTCAAGCTCCAACTGAAATGGGGGAAAGGAAGAGGAAATAGAAACTCCCAAGCCCTAGTTGCTCTTGATAATCCAAATTCTTGCTCCAAATTCAAAGAGAAGGATAGGTAAGCCTCTTCTCCATCTTCTCCATCTCTTCTCCTCTTCAATTGCAGAAAATATCCTAAACCTAATTTAGGAAAATATGTGTTTTATTCTTAGATTGAAGCTTGTTGAGTAAGAGTGAAGAGTGGTTAGCCTTTCCTTTGCATTTGAGCTTCTTCTTCTTGTTCTTGAGTTAAAAAAGGTGAGTTTTGAACTCACATCTATTTCTTATGATTTCAAAGATGTTGGGTATGAATTCCTAACACCTTGTTCATATGCAATTGCTTTTGGTTTGGGTCTAATTGGTGAATATCCAAATTTTTAGTGTTTGGGTTTAATTCTCTAAAGATCCTAACTTTGATGTTTAGCCATGTTTTTGGGCGCGAATCGGAGAGCTAATGGAGCTGGGTATCTATTGGCTAAAGCTCCTTAGGTCCATTGCTCGAACGGTCGCGATTTGAAAGAATTTGCATTTCATTGAAATAGGGCAGGAAGTGCAAAATCATCAGGTTCGGCCGACCGAGCCCTGTAGCCGGTCGACCGACCTGCTTCCCGAGAGTTTTTATGGACAGTGTCCGGTCGACCGAGCCCTGTAGGCGGCCGACCGACCTGCTCCTATTTGCCCTGTTTTGCCTGTTTTTGCATATTTTGATTTGTTTTCCGGATTTTATCGATTCAAGTTGCTTTTTAGTGGTTGTTATTGCATATTTGGCTTTGATAACTTACTCTTGACTTCATCCACGGGTTTTTATAAAATAATCTCTCGAATCGCATTTAAAAGCTCGTTTCTCCAATTTATAAATTCTATTTAAAACACACACTTTCGCACGACGAGCGAAGTGGAAGGGTGATTAAATGGTTGGGCAAAACACGGACCATGAATCTGTGCGTTTATCCTTTCGATTAATCCCCGACCTATTCAATTGATTGTTTTGACCTTCGGGTTTAGTTTACCGATGATATGAGGTAAATTTGTACTGCTTTGAGTGTGAAAGTGACTGACGGATAGTAAACCGTTTAGTGCGAACGAGTGGTTATGGGACATACGTTAACACTTTTCGGATTCCTTTTCGAGAGTTGTGACACATTCCGCCAGTTAGTGGTGTCCAGTACTGGGTCTTCGACCTTCACCACTACGGCTTGTCGCCCTATAGTATCACTTCTGATGTTGGCCTTATGTGCCGCATGGGTGATATTTGGTTCGTGCCTTCGGGTTTGTCGCCTTATATAGTTTCGCTCTGATGTTGGCCTTATGTGCCGCATGGGTGATACTTGGGTTTGGAGTCTTTGGGCTCATGGATCCTTGTTTGTACAGTACTGAGCTCGAGCAATTTTATGATGTTTCATTGATATGTATATTCCCTTGGTATCTCCCTTCGGTGTTGGTCTTTTTGAGCCGCATGGAGTATAGCGATTACCTTGTGGAACTTGTATACCTTATGGGTATTTGTTATTTGCCTTTTTGGCTTGATTTGGGATATTTGTGTCCTTTGTTTCTATATGTTGCCGATGATATGAGGCTTGTTATCATATGATTCATCTTTCGTTAGATGGTTGTGTTATCTCCTTTAGAGATATTTGTTATACTTTGAAACCTTGCAGGTTTATTGTTGTTCAGTTTATCTAACTGATTTGTTTAGCTAGACTGACCCGGGTATTTTATACTCGGGTCAGACCGAGATGTTTCAGGTTAGGTGCTTTGGACTTAGCCTCTTTTGCTTCCGCATGGACTATTCCGCTGACTCCTTTTTGTATTAGCTTTTTGTGTAGTCCTTTCTGTTATAACTCTGATATGTATTCTATTGACTCATCTGTATATTGTGGTTTGCTATACCACTTGACATGTATTATTTTGTATACTCTGCTTTGTATCAGTATATGTGTGTATATGATGGTTTACTATTCTGTGATGTATATTGCATTTGAGTTGTTATATTCTGTTCTGATAGATCCTCTAGCCACCTATGGTTTTGTTTTAAGTATTCATTGGATATGTCAATCTGCTTGGTAAGGCAATTGTCGATGTATTCAATAGATAATTAAAGCAAGGCCATAGATGATCGCTCCTAAACAGCCTTATTCTCCGTGTTAGCAGACGGTATTATCTATTAATACTCTTTGCTAGCGTGGGTATAGAGGTGGGGCGTCACAGCTTGGTATCAGAGCTGAGTTCAGAACAAAATATGATAAACACAGAATAGAGCACATATTACGATACATCAGAGTGTGATAAGTGATACAAATCTTTGAATCATCGTGTGTCTCTATTCCTTCTACCATCAAAGGTTAGATAGGATTTGGGAATATGCCTAGGAATGCATTTAAATTCCGTAGTATTCCATATTGAATTATCTACCTAGGGAATAATCTTTACCTTATCTTAACTTTCAGCTTATGGCTGGAAGAGACGGAGGACGACGCTCGGATGCTGGGCAATCCAGTGGCTCACATCCGGACGGTGTCTATATGTCTGCCGATCAATTTTTAGAGTGGTTTAGGAGCACACAGCCTCCAGCAACTACTCGAACATCTCCTCCATGCAAGTCCACCTTCGCACGTTTGTGCAGTGATTTTTCTCATCTTGGAGGGAAACCATTTAAAGGCTCCAAGATTGTTCTTGAGGTCCAAGCTTGGGTTCGCATGTATGAGCATGTTCTCTCTCGCATGGATCTTTCTGACCATGATAGGGTTCTTATAACTTCTAGCTTATTGCAAAAGCGTGCCCTTGACTGGTACGAGCTTCTTTTAGCTGAATTTGATGAGTCTGCTCTTTCTTGGACTCAGTTTCGAGAAAGATTCGAACTCAAGTTCGTTCCTGAATCTGAGAAAGCTTTGTTGTCCCGGCGCTTTCTTGAATTGAAGCAAGGGGAGTCTTCCGTTTCTGAATATGTTGCATCTTTCGAGGCCTTATCTAAATATGGTCTTGAATTCATTAGTACCTCGTATAGGAAGAATCTGAAATTTGTATCTGGTCTTAAGAAATGTCTTAAGAAGTCTTTAATGCTCCAGCTTAAACTTTCCTTTGAGGAGTTGGTTGATTCGGCACTTCATCTCGAAGCCTTCGAGAAGGAGTGTGATTGTGGGAATGATGTTGAGGTTCGTAAGAACGCCAACAAGAAGAAGTTTCCATTGGATAAGCGGGAATTTTTCCCTTCCAAGAAGAAAAAGCCCGTTGAATCTAATTCTCAGCCTCAGTCTGCTGGAACACCTTCCACTCGGAAGTGTTTCAATTGTGGTTCCTCTGATCATATGATTCGAGCTTGCCCTATGCGTCTCTTCTGCCACTATTGCAAGAAGGAAGGCCGTCGTATTTTCACTTGTCCTATTGTTCCGAAAAATCCTTTATCTAGCAAGCTGAAGATAACAGATGCTTCTAGAGGTTCTTCTCAGAGAAAAGGTACATATCCATCTGTTTAGGAAAGTTCTATTTTATTTCTTGACTATTGTATTCGAGTTCTCTTCGATACGGGGGCTTCACATTCTTTCGTATCGAAGAAGCTCTTCGACAATTTGTCTTTGGATGTTTCTTGTATGATTACTTCTTAGAGAATTGCGAATCCGAATTGGTGGATCCGCAACGTTCAATTTGCTTGTATTAATGTCGAGATTATTTTATGAGATTTTTCTTTCCGAGCCAATTTGCATGTTATGCGTTGCTTAGGCTTCGGAATTGACATTTTTGAAAGGATTGACTTAATTATTATGAAGCCATATCCTATATCCCGAGTGGACTATTCATCCTCGACATTTTCAATCTATTAAACAGATTTCTATCTTCCTTTGTGATTTCGATTTCCAAATTGATGGCATCATTTTTCTTTAAGTCCCCATGATGAGGAAAGTGTTGTTTCTCACATTCTTGTAGTTTGAGAATTTTCTGGTATTTCTGGTCTTGTCTTAGGATTATTACCCAAGCAATCTTTTGCTGTAGTGTTAAGGTGTTTTTAGCTCGACCTTACCACCGGTTTTCATTTGACTACGAGTTGCGGAAGTTAGCATTCCACTTACCGCTCTCCGCACTCGTTGTAATTCTTATGAATAATTTGTTGTGTCATTCAGTTTGTCCAGCTCATTTCATCCATTTTATGAATCGTGTATTCTACGAATATCTCGATGATTCCATTTTAGTATTTTATTGGTTTTGGATGGAAATTAGCAATTTAAAATTTTTGTAAATCTTTTTCATAAGATTTATTTATAAGTATAAATGGGATTTTGTTCTTAAAACGAATAAAGTGAATTTTTAAAAGTTTTTAGAAACATGTTTATCTTATAAAAGATGGTTTTGTGATTGTATTGCCCATTGAGTGCTTTAAGAATTCTGGTCGATGCGCTTGATCAACGTTATCGATAGGAATCTCCTAAACGCTTTGATGAGACAATTTGACACAATAAATTGATTTGAAATAAGAAAATTTTTCTTGAAATATGATTTCATGAAGGTAATTGAAATTTTGAAGCTTTAGCTTTTTGGTAAAGAATTTTATTTGAAAGTTTTAGCTTTAAGAAAGTAGATTATTTGAAAGGACTCTTGTCCAGTACTCTTTTCTTGGGATTCCCAAAGGGAACCAAGATTTTATCTTTTTACCAATACTAGTCGTGTTGGTTTGAATGTCGTTCTCTTGCAAAAGAAAACGTGCTATCACTTATGTTTCTAAACCATTAAAGCTTACCGAGACTAGATATGCCACCTATGATCTAGTGCTCGTGGCTATTGTTTTCGCTTTTTGTATTTGGCATCATTACGTTTGGGTGAGGGATTTTGCTCTCCTTACCAATCATAATTTTGAAATGTTTATTTTCTTATGAGGAACTTAATGTTGGTTCGAGTTCCTAGCATCTTATGATCTTGATATTTTAATTCCCGAAAAGGGGATCGTGTTGCCAATGCATTTAGTTGTAAGCAGCAAGTGATTGTTTCTTTGTTGATGTCCGAATGGAATAGTCTTTTTACCAAGTTCATCGGACGTTTTGTTGTACTTCATTTTGTTGAGCTTTGGTTCATTTGACGTATTATTTGTACCACGTCGGTGTTCCAAATTATTTTGAGCTTAGGAATCCATAGAATTCTCTGAGCAATCAAGTTCGGACTTATCCCTTCGTGCACTTTATGGTGAACTTCTTATTCTGTTATTCTTTTGTGCTAGTATGTTTGTGGGAGTTGGGAGAATCACCTACCTCTTGTAGGGTTCTCCTACAATAATAGTTTTCAGCCTAGTGTTGGCATGGCTCCTTTCGAAGCTTTATACGGAAGGCATGTCAATCACCTTCTTGTTGATTGGAATCTGGGGAGAAGATTATTCTTGGTCCAGATTTTGTTCGTGATTCTTCCGAGAAGATTGATCTTATCTAGTTGAGAATGAAAGAGGCACAGAGTCGCCAGAGGTCCTACGTGGACAACCGTAGGAAGCCTCTCGAGTTCTCGATCGGTGATCTTGCTTTTATTTGTGTTTCTCCTTTGAAAGGGGTTATGCGTTTCAGTACGACTGGGAAATTGGCTCCTCATTATATAGGACCGTTTTCTATTACTGAACGTATTGGCCCTGTGGCTTATAGAGTTTCACTTCCAGCTCATTTATCTAGTATTCATGACGTGTTTCACGTCTCTCAACTTCGGAAGTGTCTTCGGGAGTCGGATTCTGTTATTTCTTCTCCTGATTTGCAAGAGCTTGTGGTCTCACCGGACTTATCTATTGTACAGCAGCCTATGCGCGTACTTGACACGGAGGTGCGACACCTTCGAAACAAGGACGTGCCGCTCGTTAGGGTTCAATGGTCCGCTAATCCCAATGCCTGTACTTGGGAAACCAGGGAGTTTATTGAGCAATCCTATCCGGGTTTTCTATCTTTGCTTTGAAACGGTGAGAATGTCTTTTCATCTCAAGCTTA
Source organism: Allium cepa (assembly GCA_030765085.1). Lineage (NCBI taxonomy): Eukaryota > Viridiplantae > Streptophyta > Magnoliopsida > Asparagales > Amaryllidaceae > Allium > Allium cepa. Next base: position 215,653,532 of record CM060934.1, read on the forward strand.
TTTCCTTTTCTTTTGAATGTTGTATGTATGTAGTTGTTACAAATATCGTCTCTAGAAATTGCGGGGACGCAATTTTGTAAGGAGGGGAGATCTGTAACAACCCACATATTTAACGATTTTATATTTAAATGATTTATTTAAGTATAGCGTCGTTAGTCGGATTTTGGGGTCCGAAATGTTACTTTCTACAAACGGCCGAATTGGAGCTCGAAACCACTTCCATTGAGTTCAAAGCGTCGTTTGCGATCTTTTTGAGTATGATCTTTGATATGTTTGGAGTAAGTTGAATTTTGCTACTTTTTCTGGTTGGGCTTTAGCTTTGGGTTCAGCCCCAAACCCCACTTAACCCTCTAACTCAGCCCATCTCCTCCCATTCATTCATTCCTACTCCTCTTCACTTCTAAACTCAAGCTCCAACTGAAATGGGGGAAAGGAAGAGGAAATAGAAACTCCCAAGCCCTAGTTGCTCTTGATAATCCAAATTCTTGCTCCAAATTCAAAGAGAAGGATAGGTAAGCCTCTTCTCCATCTTCTCCATCTCTTCTCCTCTTCAATTGCAGAAAATATCCTAAACCTAATTTAGGAAAATATGTGTTTTATTCTTAGATTGAAGCTTGTTGAGTAAGAGTGAAGAGTGGTTAGCCTTTCCTTTGCATTTGAGCTTCTTCTTCTTGTTCTTGAGTTAAAAAAGGTGAGTTTTGAACTCACATCTATTTCTTATGATTTCAAAGATGTTGGGTATGAATTCCTAACACCTTGTTCATATGCAATTGCTTTTGGTTTGGGTCTAATTGGTGAATATCCAAATTTTTAGTGTGTGGGTTTAATTCTCTAAAGATCCTAACTTTGATGTTTAGCCATGTTTTTGGGCGCGAATCGGAGAGCTAATGGAGCTGGGTATCTATTGGCTAAAGCTCCTTAGGTCCATTGCTCGAACGGTCGCGATTTGAAAGAATTTGCATTTCATTGAAATAGGGTAGGAAGTGCAAAATCATCAAGTTCGACCGACCGACCCCTGTAGCCGGTCGACCGACCTGCTTCCCGAGAGTTTTTATGAACAGTGTCCGGTCGACCGAGCGCTGTAGGCGGCCGACCGACCTGCTCCTATTTGCCCTGTTATGCCTGTTTTTGCATATTTTGATTTGTTTTCCGGATTTCATCGATTCAAGTTGCTTTTTAGTGGTTGTTATTGCATATTTGGCTTTGATAACTTACCCTTGACTTCATCCATGGGTTTTTATAAAATAATCTCTCGAATCGCATTTAAAAGCTCATTTCTCCAATTTATAAATTCTATTTAAAACACACACTTTCACACGTCGAGTGAAGTGGAAGGGTGATTAAATAGTTGGGCAAAACACGGACCATGAATCTGTGTGTTTATCCTTTCGATTAATCCCCGACCTATTCAATTGATCGTTTTAACCTTCGGGTTTAGTTTACCGATGATATGAGGTAAATTTGTACTGCTTTGAGTGTGAAAGTGACAGATGGATAGTAAATCGTTTAGTGCGAAGGAGTGGTTATGGGACATACGTTAACACTTTTCGGATTCCTTTTCGAGAGTTGTGACACATTCCGCCAGTTAGTGGTGTCCAGTACTGGGTCTTCGACCTTCACCACTACGGCTTGTCGCCCTATAGTATCACTTCTGATGTTGGCCTTATGTGCCGCATGGGTGATATTGGGTTTGTGCCTTCGGGTTTGTCGCCCTATATAGTTTCGCTCTGATGTTGGCCTTATGTGCCGCATGGGTGATACTTGGGTTTGGAGTCTTCGGGCTCATTGATCCTTGTTTGTACAGTACTGAGCTTGAGCAATTTTATGATGTATCATTGATATGTATATTCCCTTGGTATCGCCTTTCGGTGTTGGTCTTTTTGAGCCGCATGGAGTATAGCGATTACCTTGTGGAACTTGTATACCTTATGGGTATTTGTTATTTGCCTTTTTGGCTTGATTTGGGATATTTGTGTCCTTTGTTTCTATATGTTGCCGATGATATTAGGCTTGTTATCATATGATTCATCTTTCGTTAGATGGTTGTGTTATCTCCTTTAGAGATATTTGTTATACTTTGAAACCTTGTAGGTTTATTGTTGTTCAGTTTATCTAACTGATTTGTTTAGCTAGACTGACCCGGGTATTTTATACTCGGGTCAGACCGAGATGTTTCAGGTTAAGTGCTTTGGACTTAGCCTCTTTTGCTTCCGCATGGACTATTCCGCTGACTCCTTTTTGTATTAGCTTTTTGTGTAGTCCTTTCTGTTATAACTCTGATATGTATTCTATTGACTCGTCTGTATATTGTGGTTTGCTATACCACTTGACATGTATTATTTTGTATACTCTGCTTTGTATCAGTATATGTGTGTATATGATGGTTTACTGTTCTGTGATGTATATTGCATTTGAGTTGTTATATTCTGTTCTGATAGATCCTCTAGCCACCTATGGTTTTGTTTTAAGTATTCATTGGATATGTCAATCTGCTTAGTAAGGCAATTGTCGATGTATTCAATAGATAATTAAAGCAAGGCCATAGATGGTCGCTCCTAAACAGCCTTATTCTCCGTGTTAGCAGACGGTATTATCTATTAATACTCTTTGCTAGCGTGGGTATAGAGGTGGGGCGTCACACGTTTCGAGCTGCCGGGTTCAAACGACAACTCCGATTGCTACCAAAATTGAAATCCGATAATAACTAACTATTACGGATCCAATGGAACTGGTTTCGTCGAATTCCGAGACTATGCCCCGGAAGGCTATTTTAACTCGTCTATTAAATCGAGCGATTTTCGAAATTAACGAAAACGCTTAAAATTTCGCTTTTAAATTTTTTAATAACTTAACAATAAATCATATAAAATTTATAAATACAATAAAAATCATTCTGGCTAATTCCGGACCAAAATCTGATTAAATTGCATTTTAATAATATTAAATTCTATTATTCAATTAATATAAAATCCCAAATATTAATTTATTAGCTTTAAAATTCATCTAAAATTCCCATCACGCTATTACACTCAAATAACTCAAAATAAAATTTTAAAACTATTTTTATCACTATTTACATCCAGATTTACTTTTTTTTCAATTCCGAATATTTAAATTATTATTTTCCCATTATTCAAATTCAACTGGAATTACTATAATTAAAAATTATAGCTTATTTCATTGATTGAACCCGAATCCATTCATTTCAAAATCAATTAAGAATCCACATTAAACATTTAAAACGAATTAAATGTTCAAATTCAATGGCTTAAAAATATGGGATGTTACACCTTCACAATTTAAAAATTGCTTTAATAGCTCTTGAATCAATGTGTAGCTGTTACTTTGATATTTTTCCAAAATTGTGACTTTTCTCTTTCCTTCCGTTCAAATTTGAAACGTGCTACCATTTATTTGCTTTGATTATTTTCCTAAATCAACGTGAATATTTTTTCTTAAATCCTCAACTGAATCATAGCACGTGATTGTGCTATTTCTTTGGTTACTTTTATTTAGTCGTTTCCATTTACTTCTGTTCGTATTTTCTTACCTTTTTATTCCTTCTTCCCTGATTTCTCTTCTTTCCCTCTCTATTGTTTCTTCCTCTTCTATATAAACTTTCCTAGCACTACAAATTTCAGCCTCTCCTTCACCTTTTCCAAACTCCTCTCCTCCACCAAACCCACTCTTCCCCTTGCGTAATATCCATCGAAGACGCAGCGACCCTCCCCTATTTCCTCTACTGTTCGCATAACCAGGCATAGGTAAGGTAAGTTTATATTTGCAAGTGTTATATATATATATATATATAGTTTTATATTTAGCTATGATATGGATGATTTTATCAATACACGTTCCCTGTACGTGCTGTTGATGCATATTCTAACATTCAAAGTTGGTATGAATATTTGTTTATATGGAGTATAGTTATGATATATTGATTGTGGTATATAAATATAAGATGCATACATATAGTGGTTTATATAAAGTTTAAGGATTTGAATACATATAAATACTAAACGTGGTTTCCATTTTTTTTTGAAAAGTTTGTTTTGTTTCTAGAAGTGTATGCATATTTAATATGTGTGAGTTGTGTTGGATCTGCAAATGGAGTCTGCATATTTGGCAAGTAGATTTATATTCATTTTTGTTTAACTTTGAGTCCATATATGTATATTTTACTAACCATATCGTATGATTTATTTTATAAGTTTGAAAATCCGTTATTATATATATGTAGTTTTATAATAAACAGGTTTATAACTTTTATTTGGAGGTCAATTTACAACTTATTAGTATGGATGTTGTATGGGATTTTTTTTGAAGTTTTTTATTTTCCTAAGTTCGTATATGACATATATATATATAAAGTTATAATAATTATAGATATATCTTTATGGTCTTATATATATATATATATACACACTTTGCATACACTTATGTATGGAATTAGTTTTCTAATATATAAGTTTTCATTTCAGTTGGCATGCATGTTTGCATAAAAGTTAAGGGTGTATATGTGTTTTAGTGTAGACCAGTTGCTTTCGCAAAAAAATTGTATATATTTTAAAGTTTACATTTTAACTTATACTTTTGGTCTGCATAGGTTACAGTATTATATATATTTATAAAATAAGTTATAATATAACTTATATAAGTAATTTGTACATCCGTTGTCTAAATTTTTTTCATAAGTCTGTGTATAGGCTTTACTGTTTATGTATGGGTAGTTATATGTTAGTTTTTATATATAGGTAAAGTGTTTAAAATTTATAATTGTATTGTGAAGTGGATTTTGTAGCATATGTATATAGTAGTTTATAAATGAGATTTGAATAGTGTAATTTGTTGAAGTTTTATATATTAATCTTATTTTACAATATAAGTCTTAATGATATTATATACATAGGTCGTATGGGGTGGTTTGGCTCTTAGATTTGATTTTTATTAAAATAGCAAAAATTTCTGTATATACCAGACTGATTCTGATTCAATTCATAAATTCTTGATTATCAGCCTCGTTCGTACAATTCGTGCCAATCCTACTTTGCTTTGAAATTCATGCTCGGATTTATAATTCAAATTTCAGTGTCCGTATCAATGCGCGTATCTATGTCATCTCCTGTATTCTCTAACCTCGAAAGGTGAGCAATCACTCACGATTAACATTTTTTATTTATTAAATCTGATTTCAATTGAAACGACAATTGAAATATGCTGCTGTAGTTATTTAAATTGTTATATTTATGCTATTATCTGTAACTGTTCACTTATAGGATATGACACCATATCTTATTGATTATATTTATTTTGATGAAATATACCTGTTGTTATTATTATTTTCATATCCGTTATCACTCTGAAAGTTCCTTGTTAATATAGAAATCACTAAGGGTTGAAATGATACATACCTGAATGGACTTTAGAATAAGAGAAAATCGTTATAGGTTGAAATGATAAACCCAAGCGATTTTCATTTAATTAAATTTTGGATTACGGGTTGAAATGATATCCACCCGTATATATTTAGTGTATGGATTGAAATGATAAATATCCGTAGCACTTGACTATATGATAGGAAATATATAAAGACACCGTTGGTCCATATAAATATTTTGAAAATAAATTTCTACAGTTTGAATAGAAACATATGGGAATTAATAAATATTGGTTCTTAAAATATTATATATAAATGGAAACTTTATATATGGATTTAATAATAATATTATTGGGATTGTTTTAATCCATATAATATGTTTAAGTATTATTTAAGATTTATATTTCAAAATTTACCGTTGTAAAAATTTGAATAATTAAGATTGGGAGATAAATTGGGTTTATTAAAAATGGTATTTAAATAAGGATTTGTTTAATTAAATCAATTTGAAATTATTGAATGGGAAATTTAAGGGTATGATTTTGTAACTGGATTTTTGATTTAAGTGATTTAATGAATATTTCACGTTTAAATAAATTAAAGAAAATATCGAGTAAAATGTAATTTAAGGCTACTTAAATGATACTGAATCTAATAAGGGAGTATTTCAAGACTAAATAATAAAAGATTAAATCGAGATCTATATGAAACTGTTATATTGAACATTTAAATATTTAAGCCTTGAACTATATTGGAATTTAAATGGTTTATTTTGAGATTCGGATCTGTATTTGAAATCAATATAGTTGAACTTGTTATTTAGAAACTAAATTGAATCAAAGTGAAAATTTAGGTTGAACCAAATTTGAATTTATTATTTAGAAAACTAAATTAAATAAAATTTAGTTGAAACGTTGAATACTTAAAGTTTTGAAATATATTGAATTATAAAGGGGTATTTTGTGATCACAAATCCGAATTTGAGATTGATAAAATTGAAGTGGTTATTTTTGAAATTGAGTTGAATTTAAATTAATAAATTGAGATTGAATTTAATTTGAATAGGAAGGTCAGGTTGATGTTGAAATGATTTGGTAAGTTGGGGAAATTTGAAATACTTTACTTCATAAATTATTTAATATATATATATACACACACACTATTTTGGGAAATATAGAGATATTTGAAGTGAAAATGATATTTGGTTTTGAAGTATAAATTAAGTTGAAATGACCATGGTGTTATAGTGTATATTTCTACCTTGTAGATAGTTCCATAGACCCTTAGAGGATGGTTATCCCAAACAACCTTTAAGTTATTTGCGTTACAGTTGATATTTCACTTGAGTTGGATTTATTTATATAAGAATGTTAATCCCTACTCGAGTGTTTTGTATTTTGCTTTATGCTCAGGTCAGGCTGAGTGATACAGCATTTGAGACTCACCTTCGAAGTTGGAGCTTTGCTTGAAGATCCAGCTATCTATCCCTTCAGTCATCCAGTTGATTAGTTCAGAGAAGTCATCTGCTCGTACTGGAGACTTCACTGCATCTGGGATATTCTGCTGTATAGTATTTCTAACTCTAATATTTATATAGTAGCTTCATGAACTACTACTCTTTATCTATTCCGCTGCATTTTTTATTACTCTGTGTCTGTGATCTGTGATTATTTATTTACTGTATATGCTGAGTTTGCCAAATTAAATTAACAATTCGGTATTCTGAATTATTCAAGTCAGACATGTATGGTTTTATTGTCGATTTGAATTGTCCAAAATAGCGGGTCGTTATAGTTGGTATCAGAGCTTTGGCTCTAGGCAAAGCTTAGCATATATGTCAAATTTATTTACAGAATCACTTTCGTTCTAGTTGAATCTCTTCCTTTTGACTCGATTTCCTTTGAACTTTGGAATGTTCCCTGTGGTTCAAAAATTCATTCTTGTCTCTCTATTTATATTCTTTCGATTCTGGAGTATCCAATGACTCCAGTGAATGATTTGTAAAGGGGGTGAAACTCCTTTACAATTGGCATTGATTCACCGGAAATTTATGTATCTCTCGGTTTAGATGCTACTATCTCTTGTTATTCCGAATTATAACTCTAGCGATCGAATGTCGAGTTGCCTCAGAATTCTGCACCGATCTAATTTTGGAATCACGGTTAACCGGTAAAGGTCGCTCGTGATTTATAAAAGTATATCCATCTCCTATTTTGTAATTTAATTATTTCATCTTCGATCGAGTCTATCTTCGAATCAAGATTCTATTGATTAGAGTTCCTCTAATTTAAATCTCCATCTTTGTTTTGAAATCCATCTCTTGAATCACCCTTTGAAAAATCAGGTACGTTTGTATTTTGGAAATTGTATTATATATCGAAATTATTATTTTGATAACAATGATGTTATTCTATATATAAAGGTGAAAATGTTTTCGATAAGGATTATATACCTATATATATAAAGCAAATAAGAAATGTTATTCTATATATATAAAAGTTTTGAAAGGATTTGAAATTTTGAAAATTTATAAGAAATTAATTTATATAAAAATGATTTATAACTGAAGTGTTAAATTTGAAATGCGAGAATTGAATTCCAGTATTTTGAAATTGGTTTTAAGATTTTGGAAAATATATAAAAATAATATGATTTAAAAGTATTTTTCTGAATAAGAAATGTTTCAAATGAGTTCAAATGAATTCCAATAATTTTAAAGAAATTTCAAAGAAGTTTTCAAGAAAATAGAAGTCCAGAACTCACTTATGTCGTTGGAAAATAATTTCGGCGATGAGTGTACGCATCATCGACATTGATTTTCGAGTTTCGAAGTGGGGGAGAGGCCACTTTAAATAGCTTCGCTATGCGAGTGATTTTGTAAAACCATTTTTGATTTCAAATTTCGAAGTATAATTTGATATTTTCAAAAGATATATTATATATTTGAAACAATTTAAAGTGAGACCGGCATTCAGTCCTCGAGTTTCGGATTTGATTTGGTATAATCCTATCTATTGAAATTGATTTATTGATTTATTGTTGATTTTCAACTCTTGAATTGGAAATTTGATTTCCCTAACTATTTTGAATGTTCGAACACTTCCAAATCGAGGTTAAATTTTCAAAGATAAGAAATTTTGAAGAGGATAAAATATTTGATAAAGCATATAAGTTTTGTTTTGTATGTTTAAGTTTGAAACCTTTTGTTAAATAAATGAATATGACTATTTTGAATTATGCTAATATGGAATTTAGTTTTGAAATGCTTTGAAAAAAAAATTAGTTTTAAATAATGGTTTTCAGAAAGGTAAATTAGATGTTTCAAATAGAAATAAATAGTTTAAAGGTTTTAAAAGGATAGTTATAAATTTGGGAACCATTTTGAGTATAATTGATTTTGAGAAAAATTTGAGAACCTTAGTTTACTAAATACTTGATTTTGGAGTGGTCAAACTTATATAAAATGGATTTGTATAAGTATGAAGTTGATTTGAAATCTATTGTTTTGAAAGGTACTCAATTTGGAAAGAGAATTTTATATAATCGAAGTCTATATAAGTGTGATTTGATATACTATTGATTTGGAAAGTATTCGGTTTGAAAATGAAATCTTATATATATGGACTTTATATAAGTACGATATTTGGAAGTATTTGAAAAGGTACTATATGATATATATTTTCGAAGTAAAGATATGGAAAGTGCCTTCTGCTTGATATCCGCTTTGTGGCCACATCGTGGATTCATTCTATCGATATTATTCTCTTTGATTTTTGGTTTTCCGGATGTGATACTCGAGTGTTCCCACCATGGCGTAACCCATGGTCTTTTTTTTCTCTCGCGACTGCATAGCGCAACTGCCTGGCTGAGTCTGGCCTAGTGGTATGGATTGTTTCCTAGGGGATCCAGGCGTAACCATTGTGTATCCTGCAATCTGTGTAGATCGCGGTTAGTAGCGAAACTACCTGGCTGAGATGGCCTATGGGTACAGATTGTTTCCTGGAGGATCCAGGCGTAACCATTGTGTATCCTGCACCCTACTAGTCATTATGGCGTAACTAGTAGGGCTGAGAAAGCTTACGGATACGGATTGTTTCCTGGGGGACCCAGGCATAACCATTGTGTATCTGCGAACAATGGTTGGGAAAGGTTTTGGTTTGGTTGTTTGTTTGGACTGTACTTTCCATATCTGATTTTAAAGGTTTTTCAAGTATTTTCAAAGGGTGTTGAAACGGGCCTACTAAGTACTTGAAGAATTCTAGTTTTGCGCCTGATCAATGCATGGCTAGATTCTACAAGAAAGAGGATAAACTTGTTGAAACATCGAGTTATAAAAGTATTTTCGAAAGGAAAATTTGTTGATATAAAGTATTTTATTATAAAGGTATTTTATTATAAAAGTATTTCCAACAAGAAATTTCTGTATTAGTTTTTAAATTTAAATTCTTATAGTTTGAAATTAACGATTCATGCCCCATACTATCTTTTGAATCTACCTTCCTTTCCTTTTGAATATATCCTTTAAAATATTGTTTAATTATATACTACCTGGTTTAATAGAAAATTTTAGTGTTATAAATATTTTAGAAGTTATTTATTTAAAATAAACATATTTAAAGTAAATGATTAGTGAGAATATTTGAAAAGTATTTTGAGAGAAAATTGGTAAGTTAAAAATTATGGATTTAATGTTTTCAAATAACTTCCTTGTAAATATAACTAATCATGTAAATAAATTGTTTTCAAATAGTTTTCATATATTTATTACGTGTTATTTAACATATCTAATTCCAATGGGATTTGGGAAAAAAAATTAAATATTAAGGAAAATTTAGTTTCAAATGAAGTTTTCAAATGAATATTTCAAGTAAAATTTATATGGTCTTAATTAATTGTTTATCCTTGTCTTTCAATCTATTTTTCTGGTTGTTTCTATTCTCCTACCTTCTTCCTTTTCGGGGATGAAAAGTTTTGAGTGGGGGAGAGTGTAACGACGCGTAAAATTTTGTTATTTTTTTATTGTTTTATTTAGCGTATTTAATTTGATTTTTGAGTAATTTTAAATAATAATTGAAATTTATAGTTGTTTCCGTATATAACTTTTACACGTTTTGTACTCATTTAATTTCAGCAGTCCATTGCCTTTAATTTTTAAACTGTTCCATTTTCTTCCCAAGCAACAGCTCAGATTCCATTTCGCTTATAAATCAGTTTCCACTTTTACTCACCTGCTCACCTTTTCTTCCATCTATCCATTTAATAGTTATATATATGTTATAATACGTTTCCCTGATTCATCTCCTTTCTTTTTTTTCATTGACATATTAATTCTGGGAAGTGATTAATTTAAAAAAAACCCATCTTCCCTTCATTTCTTTAAACTTTCAGTTAAATTTTAACTTGTGACCACTGCTGTACATTTCATTAAAGAGGTATGTTACCTTATTAATCTCCGGAATTTAAGGGTGAAAATTTTATTTTTTTAACCTTTCCTTTCCTACGCTCCCTGTTTCCACTTCTTTCATTATGACCATTCATTATATATATACACTACAGCTGGAAAGTTATAAACGTATAAACTTAGATATGTTTTGTATTTATTAAAATTTAAAGCTTACCTTTAATTGTGACCTTTTGGTTTCCTTGCTTTCAAAAATTTGAACCATAGCCACGGTAATAAATTATTATAAAATTTTCAATTTAATCTAAGATGACCGTTGCTACTAGAATTATTACTTTTCTAATATATTCATTCCTACTTTCACTGACCTTTTATTTCTTCATTTTTTCCACCGTCTAAAAATAATAATAATAAGTAAATGTTTATTCATTTTATTTTTATTTTTGTTCAGTAATCAGCGTGACTCTTGCCATTTACTCACCATATTTGATTGCTGATTTTCGTTCAGCATTCTTATTTTAAGAATATAACGCATAGTAACGTTGCCTTCACAATTTAAAATTTGCTTTAATATCTCTTGAATCAATGTGTAGCTGTTACTTTGATATTTTTCCGGAATTGTGACTTTTCTCTTTCCTTCCGTTCAAATTTGAAACGTGCTACCATTTATTTGCTTTGATTATTTTCCTGAATCAACGTGAATATTTTGCCTTAAATCCTCAACTGAATCATAGCACGTGATTGTGCTATTTCTTTGGTTACTTTTATTTAGTTGTTTCCATTTACTTCTGTTCGTATTCTCTTACCTTTTTATTGCTTCTTCCTAGATTTCTCTTCTTTACCTCTCTATTGTTTCTTCCTCTTCTATATAAACTTGCCTGGCACTACAAATTTCGGCCTTCACCTTTTCCAAACTCCGCTCCTCCTCCAAACCCACTCTTCCCCTTGCGCAATATCCATCGAAGACGCAGCGACCCTCCCTTGTTTCCTCTACTGTTCGCATAACCAGGCATAGGTAAGGTAAGTTTATATTTGCAAGTGTTATATATATATATATATATATAGTTTTATATTTAGCTATGATATGGATGATTTTATCAATACACGTCCCCTGTACGTGCTGTTGATGCATATTCTAACATTCAAAGTTGGTACGCATATTTGTTTATATGGAGTATAGTTATGATATATCGATAGTGGTATAAAAATATAAGATGCATACATATAGTGGTTTATACAAAGTTGCTGGATTTGAATACATATATATACCAAACGTGGTTTTCAATTTTTTTGAAAAGTTTGTTTTGTTTCTAGAAGTGTATGCATATTTAATATGTGTGAGTTGTGTTGGATCTGCAAATGGAGTCTTCATATTTGGCAAGTAGATTTATATTCATTTTTGTTTAACTTTGAGTCCATATATGTATATTTTACAAACCATATTGTATGATTTATTTTATAAGTTTGAAAATCCGTTATTATATATATGTAGTTTTACAATAAACAGGTTTATAACTTTTATTTGAAGTTCAATTTACATCTTATTATTATGGAAGTTGTATAGGATTTTTTTTGAAGTTATTTATTTTCCTAAGTTCGTATATGACATATATTTACATAAAGTTATTATAATTTTAGATATATCTTTATGGTCTTATATATATATATATATATATATATATATATATACTTTGCATACACTTATGTATGGAGTTAGTTTTCTAATATATAAGTTTTCATTTCTGTTGGCATGCATGTTTGCATAAAAGTTAAGGGTGTATATGTGTTTTAGTGTAGACCAGTTGCTTTCGCAAAAAAATGTATATATTTTAAAGTTTACATTCTAACTTATACTTTCGGTCTGCACAGGTTACAGTATTATATATATTTATAAAATAAGTTATAATATAAATTATATAAGTAATTCGTACATCCGTTGTCTAAAATTTTTATATAAGTCTGTGTATAGGCTTTACTATTTATGTATGGGTAGTTATATATTAGTTTATATACATAGGTAAAGTGTTTAAAATTTATAATTGTATTGTGAAGTGGATTTTGTAGCATATGTATATAGTAGTTTAAAAATGAGATTTGAATAGTGTAATTTGTTGAAGTTTTATATATTAATCTTATTTTAAAATATAAATCTTAATGATATTATATACACAGGTCGTATGGGGTGGTTTGGCTCTTAGATTTGATTTTTTAAAATAGCAAAAATTTATGTATATATCAGACTGATTCTGATTCAATTCATAAATTCTTGATTATCAGCCTTGTTCGTACAATTCGTGCCAATCCTACTTTGCTTTGAAATTCGTGCTCAGATTTATAATTCAAATTTCAGCGTCCGTATCGGTGCGCGTATCCATGTCATCTTCTGTATTCTCTAGCCTCGAAAGGTGACCAATCACTCACGATCAACATTCTTTTATTTATTAAATTTGATTTCAATTGAAACGACAATTGAAATATGCTGCTGTAGTTATTTAAAATTTTATATTTATGCTATTATCTGTAGCTGTTCACTTATGGGATATGGCACCATACTATTATTTATATTTATTTTGATGATATATGTCCTTTGTTATTATTATTTTCATATCTGTTATCACTATGAAAGTTCCCTGTTAGTATAGAAATCACTATAGATTGAAATGATACATACCCGAACGGACTTTAGAATAGGAGGTTATGGGTTGAAATGATAAACCCAAGCGATTTTCATTTAATTGAATTTGGGATTACGGTTTGAAATGATATCCACCCGTATATATTTAGTGTACGGATTGAAATGATAAATATCCGTAGCACTTGACTATATGATAGGAAATATATACAGACACCGTTGGTCCATATAAATATTTTGAAAATAAATTTCTACAGTTTGAAAAGAAACATGTGGGAATTAATAAATATTGGTTCTTAAAATATTATATATAAAGAGAAACTTTATATATAGATTAAATAATAATATTATTGGGATTGATTTAATCCATATAATATGTTTAAATATTATTTAAGATTTATATTTCAAAATTTACCGTTGTAAAAATTTGAATAATTAAGATTGGGAAATAAATTAGGTTTGTTAAAAATGGTATTTAAATAAGGATTTATTTAATTAAATCAATTTGAAATTATTGAATGGGAAATTTAAGGGTATGATTTTGTAACTGGATTTTTGATTTAAGTGATTTAATGAATATTTCACGTTTAAATAAATTAAAGAAAATATCGAGTAAAATGTAATTTAAGGTTACTTAAATGATATTGAATCTAATAAGGGAGTATTTCAAGGCTAAATAATAATAAGATTAAATCGAGATCTATATGAAACTGGTATATTGAACATTTAAATATTTAAGCCTTGAACTATATTGGTATTTAAATGGTTTATTTTGAGACTCGGATCTGTATTTGAAATCAATATAGTTGAACTTGTTATTTAAAAACTAAATTGAATCAAAGTGAAAATTTAGGTTGAACCAAATTTGAATTTATTATTTAGAAAACTAAATTGAATAAAATTTAGTTGAAACGTTGAATACTTTAAGTTTTGAAATATATTGAATTACAAAGGGGTATTTTGTGATTACAAATCCAAATTTGAGATTGATAAAATTGATGTGGTTATTTTAGAAATTGAGTTGAATTTAAATTGATAAATTGAGATTGAATTTAATTTGAATGGGAAGGTCGGGTTGATTTTGAAACGATTTGGTAAGCTGGGGAAATTGGAAATACTTTACTTTATAAATTATTTAATATATATAAATACTATTTTAGGAAATATAGAGATATTTGAAGTGAAAATGATATTTGGTTTTGAAGTATAAATTAAGTTGAAATGACCACGGTGTTATAGTGTATATTTCTACCTTGTAGATAGTTACATTGACCCTTAGAGGATGGTTATCCAAAACATCCTTTAAGTTATTTGCGTTACAGTTGATATTTTACTTGAGTTAATCCTGACTCGAGTGTTTTATGTTTTGCTTTACGCTTGAGTCAGACTGAGTGATACAACATTTGAGACTCACCTTCGAAGTTGGAGCTTTGCTTGAAGATCCAGCTATCTATCCCTTTAGTCATCCAGTTGATTGGTTCAGAGAAGTCATCTGCTCGTACTGGAGACTTCACTGCATCTGGGATATTCTGTTGTATATTATTTCTAACTCTAATATTTATATAGTAGCTTCATGAACTACTACTCTTTATCTATTCCACTGCATTTTTATTACTCTGTGTCTGTGATTTGTGATTATTTATTTACTGTTTATGCTGAGTTTGCCAAATTAAATTAACAATTCGGTATTCTGAATTATTCAAGTCAGACATGTATGGTCTTATTGTGGATTTGAATGGTCCAAAATAGCGGGTCGTTACATTATCTATTGGGAGAGAAATTTGTTCTCTACACCGATTATAAATATTTAAAGTATTTTTTCTCTCAAAAGGAACTTAATTTGCATCAACAATGTTGGTTTGAATTCCTTGCATCTTATGATTTTGATATTCTTTATACTTTCGAGAAGGGAAATCGTGTTGCCGATGCCCTTAATCGTAAGCAAAAAGTGGTTTTTTCCATGATGATATCTGAATGGAATGATCTCAAGACTTTGTCCACTTATGAGATTCGAGATCGTGAATCCGATTCAAGTTCATCTCTTGTTTTATATAGCCTTGAGGCTCATCCTTCTCTTTTAAACTGCATTCTTGAAGCTCAAAAGCATGATCCCGAATTGGCTCATCTTAGCCAAAGTTGTTGGGATAGAAATATTGATGGTTTGAAAGACTCTGAGATTGATGCTCGTGGAGGTATTTGAAAGTTTGGTAGACTTATTGTGCCAAATATTAGTGATCTTCGTAAAGACATTTTAGAAGATTCTCATCATTCTAAATTACCATTCATCCTGGTGTAGTAAAATGTATGTGGACATGAAACGACTTTACTATTGGGATGGAATATAACGATCTTGACTCAACCTTCGAAAATCGGCTCCGAATACGTCACTCGTATTCAAATGTCGCAGATCCAAATGTCGAATCGGGACTCGCCGGAGCTTATAACACAATTAAGTAAACAACAAAGGGGATGGAATGAATAATACATATGATATACATCATTCAGATACAATGATGATACAATGAATATCAATATACATCAGAGATATGATACAAGACAATAGCAACGGAATGAAATGATAACAACAGCAGCGGAACAACATCTCCAATTTGGTTTCCAATAGAGAACTCCAGTATCGGTAATCTCCATCTCCAAGGCACCAATCCAGAGATAGCCCGAACTCCAAATCATGCTTCACTAAGATAAGCAAGTGCGATCCAGCTCCAAAGACTGAACTGACTCCAGATAAACTACTAAATCTGACTATCTGAAAAACCCAACTCTAGATTGCCAGTGTAGGAAATGTGGCCACCCAGAGTTTAGGAAGGAAACAATAAACTCCAGGTCAGTCATGGGACTGGTATGAGCAAACAAAAATATTTGGTTTGAAAACAAAGAAAAATGAAATCCGCAATGCTTTTTGGAAAATGAAACTGCCATAAGGCCTCCCGCCACACACACAATGCAAACGCAGACTTGGAGGAGATTTCTCCTTATAACAGTTAAACATGCTTGATACGCAAAAGCCATTTTGATATTACTATTAGTGCATAGTGGAAAACATTCTAAAAGTATAATATTAATCTTAGCCAGCATAGGCATTTCGCACTTATGCCTACTATAGCTACCATGTTCAATAACAAGTTACCAAAACATTCCATGGCAGGTAATACAACTAAAACCGTACAGGGCGCGTATTGTTTCTTTGGATTTTCCAACAAATGATCAGGCTAAGGAACTTGCTACTGCCATATGGGTATGCCTCTGGCGGGACGTCCCTAGAACCTAACCAGTTCTCTGCCAACACAAAGTCTGGCTACCTCTTACTTGGTAACTACTACACGAATATGCCATCCCCCGGTCCTTTGGGACCTTTATCCGAGGCGCCTCAACAAAGCAACAACCACACAGAAATGAGATTGGAGCAACCACATAGCTTAAATATCAGGGCTTCATACCTGATACCACCCTTTTCCAAAAGGAAATGACATACCCTAAAGGGAGCGACCATCATAACCTTGCCGCATCTTTCCTGTTTTGACCATTTCCGAGGTGTGAGGTCCTGATGAGGCCTCGACCACAAAGCTACGCTTTTTCACAAAGCCATGCTTTGATCAACAAATGATTAGCACACAACAGCACTCAGTATTCCATATAACAAATTGGGA
The DNA here is from genome assembly GCA_030765085.1 of Allium cepa. NCBI lineage: Eukaryota > Viridiplantae > Streptophyta > Magnoliopsida > Asparagales > Amaryllidaceae > Allium > Allium cepa. The sequence goes on from CM060934.1 coordinate 215,670,610, forward strand.
GTATATCGTTGATAACCTTCAACTACATAACCTCTGAGGTCGTACGTCTCAGAGAAGGGTGTTAAAACTAAGAGAATAAATTCTCCGCCACCAAACAGAAATGTATTTGAAAGAAATCAGCTTTATATCTCAAAGTGTAATGTCAAACACACATCCGTACAAGTCTATTTCGGGTTCGATCAGAACCGAAGGTACTTCAAAAGAAGCCCTCGCAATCCGGATATTCACAATCTCGATCGGACTTCCCATCACTAAAGGAATTCTATACCGTAGCTACTTGGTGCAGAGACAATCGATAGGTTACCCTACCATTCTCGCAAATACCCGATCTTTAACACCGGTCTTCAAATGCTATCCATTTACGTCGTATCACTATTTGGAATGGGTTATATGACACAAGGTCCTCTCCCGGCTAAACCGAATAGGGAGCACAATAATTTTAAAATATATGGATATTGGGATTTCAATTAAGTCACAACTTATTACCCAAAACTTTACTTTTAAATAGTTTGAACAAATTACCATTTTAAATCTTTTTAAACAAAAAGATTTACTTCACAAAGTTCATCTACTTTTCACAAAGATTAATTCATAGTTGTTAAAACTATTTCAACTTGCAAATCTTTTATACAAAAGATATGCTTTTCCAATTTCAAAACAAAGTTTAACGATCTTCCATAAAGGTTCAATTATAGCTTTTCAAAACAATTGAATTAACCCACTTAATCTTTAAATCAAAGATTTAATTGATAGCTTTCAAAACAATTCATAATTCAAATCTTTTATAATATAAAAGATATACCATTTAAAATCCTCTTTAATTTTCAAAACAAGGTCCAACCATCTTTTACAAAGATTTATTCATAGCTTTCAAATAACTCTATTTCAAATTTTGAAATCTTTTTAACATAACTTGGAAATCCTTTCTTTCAAATGAACGCTATAACTATTTGAAAAAAATAGTTTCCATATTGGAGAAATTCAATTATATTTACATGAGTTAAAGCTCTTCAAAATAAACTTAGGTTAAATTTATATCTCCAAATCAATACTTTTAAAATGGTTTTAAAAAAAAAACCCATATAACACTTTTATAACTTGTATAACATTTTTAAACTATAATTTCCAACATAGAATTAATTTTCAAATTTTGAATTCAAATTTAAATCAAATTTAATTATTTAAATTGAGAACTTTACCAAGTTATTCAAAGTGATTTTTATCTTCAAAACTCCTTTTCAAAAGCTTTTTACGTTTAATCCATTTCCAAAATTCATTGAAATTAAAATTTCAATTTCAAAGACATTAGATTTAAATCATCTGTGACTTAACCAATTTCCACGTGCAATCCATATTTGTGTGTGTATAGTGTGGTCCAAAGGTTTTACACACAATAGTGCAACAATAACAACAGTCATCATAGATCAAAACACAGAAGAATAATCGATAAGCGGTATAAACTATAACGCTTATCGTTCATTCACAGATTACTGATATATATCCCAGATGATAAATTACATCACAGATAATTAATTACATCACATATGAATAAATTACACCACAGCTTGAATTAAACCATTCAAATCACAAAGCACCATATATCGGGAATATCAAACAATTCAACCATTCACCATAATTTAAATATTCATAAGTAAAATTATTAATCAACTGATTAATTTAAATCAAATTTATTTCTATGAATAAATTTACTAGTCATGGTAAATTAATAATCAATTAATTACACTCAATTAATTACATTGAATAAGTATTCCTTAATTATCTCCATTAAATAATTACACTTACACAATTGATTATTATTAAATTAATTAATTTAAATTAATTATTACAAATTAATCACATTAATTAATTATTAAATAATCTTAATTAATGATCTTCATTAACAATTTATTAATTACTTCTCTTAAGTAATTAACTCAAATTAACCATTATTAATTTCAATTTAATTACCTTAACTGTAACAACCCTATATTTTAGTATATATTTTTAGTTTTGTCTTTATTTTTATTTTGAAATTATTTTAAACTTGTTTTATTTCAAACATTTCATTTTAAATATAAATGTTGATTATTATGTGAATTATAATTTCAAACTGGTATAAATTAAATATTTTCCCAAAAAGTGGATTTTTGGTCAACCTGATCAAACTTTGACTTTTAAATTTAAAATCTAAATATTTTAATTCTTGAATTTTATCTTTTATTATGAAAATAAATTTAATTTCAAGAATACTTCTTTTCGTTTGTTGAAATCCGATTTATATTGTGAAAGTTATGCTTTTTACCATATTGTATGTAAATTGATTTATTTAATAAAATCTTCTATTTTAATTTATATAATCAATATTTTTATTTGTCAAATCATGTTCTAATATCTGTTGTATGACATGTTAGATATATACTTTATTTTAAAACATTTTTAAAGTGATGTTATAATTTTTCCAAAGTTTACCGTGTTGATTTCCTTTTTAAACGCTGTTTTCTTATTTCACTACGCCATAGATGGCCTTCTGCAACATTTTTGCAAGGTGTTGCCAGGTAAAATGTTGCGATAGCTATACAATTTTGGTCCTACTGCAACGTTGAATTTTTGGTGTTGCCTTAGCCATAAAAATGTGTTGCTCTAGCTAAACAAGTGTAATTGATGCAATATTTTTTTATAGTGTTGCTATAGCAGACCTTTGCATATCTTTCACACCGATCCTTGCCAATCTACCAAGGCAAATCCTACGTTGGAGAACGTGACACCTCATCAATCCGAACACCACTCGTTTCTTTTGACAAACCCGACCCCCTCCATTCATTTTCATTTGAAAAACCCTAAACGAAAAAAATTAATAATGACGGCGGCTTCAATTTTCGTTGATCGTTCCTCCAAAAATTAGGGCTTTCCTAATTTCAAAGATGCTGACTTTAGTCGTTCGATCGAATGAAGGATTCACGTCGTTTGCTTCGTCGATCGCACATTTCTCAAATCTTCTCACGGCTCTTTGAAATTGTTTGAGTTCGTCTTCGCTTCGAGTAAGGTGAGTGCTGTAACGATAGCGGTTTTTCGTTGCCGAAAAACCGAAATGTTAGGGTTGAAGAAAAAGAAAAGAAGAACAAAAGAGAAAAGAAGATAGAACATAGAACAAAAAGAAATAACAGAACAACATCAGAATCTCACAATTCGCAGCGGAACAACATATAATAGATAAATGAATAATCTTTAAACAAAGAACTATATCAGTTATTACATTACATTACATTACATCATATCATCAGAGTGTACAACAACAAACAAACAGCGGAAAAGAAAGTACTATATACTAGTAATACGCCAATGCCATCCATCTTGCCTCCAGCAACTCCTGAATTCCAGAATATCCTGATAAACCTTAACTCTTGACTGCCCGTGTGAAAATTGGTGGGCACCCAGGGTTTAGGAAGGAAAACAATAAACTCCGAGTCAGTCATGTGACTGGTGTGAGAACTCAAAACAGTTTATTTTTCTTTGAAAACAAAATAGAGGGATATTTTTAAAGTCAATTCGCAATGCTTTTAAAAATGAGACTACCATAAGGCCTCCCGCACACACACACACAATGCAAACGCAGAATCGGAGGAGATTTCTCCTTATGATAGTCAAAGATGCTTGATACGCATTAAAAAGAACATTTGATATTATTACTAGTGCATAGTGTAGGAAAAATTCATTTCGAAATTAAAGATATAAATCTTAGCCAGCATAGACATTTCGAACTATGCCTACTATAGCTACCATCCAAACAGTGGGGCGCCACCATAAGTAGATGGCAGGTAATACAACTAATACCGTACAAGGCTCGTATTTGAAGAATGGATTTTCCAACAAATGGTCAGGCCAAGGAACTTCCCATTGCCACATGGAAACGCCTCTGGAAGGACGCCCCGAGAACCAAACCGTTCTCTGCTAAACAAGGCCGGGAACCCCTTTTCCCAAGGGATATTACAAACCCTCATATATGCCACCCCCGGTCCTTTGGGACCTTTAAACGAGAGCTCTCTAACCAACATCACACCATAATAATAAGTGTTTCAACATGAGTAAGTATCTGGGCTCCATACCATGATACTACCCTTTTCCAGAAGGAATGGCCATACCCTAGGGAAGCGATCCCTGGAAACCTTGCCGCACAATTCCTGTTTCGACCATTACCGGTTTGTGAGGCTCGACGAAGTCACGTCCACAAAAACATACTTTATACAAAAGCCATGCTTTGGGTCAACAAATGATTATAGAAATGATCACCAAGATAGACGATCAAATAAATGATCCTATCAAAAATGATCAACACAATGATCATTTCACATCAACACTCAGCATGTCACATTACCAAAATTGGGAGTATATCGCTGATAACCTTCAACTATATAACCTCTGAGCTCGTACGTCTCAGAGAAGGGTGTTAAGCTAAGAGAATAAATTCTCCGCCTCCAACAGAAATATATTTGAAAGAAATCGGCTTTACATCTCAATTTGTAATGTCAGACATACAATCCATACAAGCCTGTTCCGGGCTCGAACAGAACCGAAGGCACTTACAAAGAAGTCCTTGCAATCCGGATATTCACTAATCACGCCCGAATTTCCCATCACATATGGAGATCCCTATACCGGGGATCAGCCAGTGCAGAGACAATCAACAAGAAACCCTTTCGTTTTCGAAAATATCCGGTCTTCAACACCGGTCTTCGAATGCAATTCATAACGACGTATCACATATTCGGAATGGGTTATACGACCCCAAGGTCCTTTCCCGGTTAACCCGAATAGTGAGCGCTTATTTTAAAAAATAAGTGTGGCATTCAAATTCAAGCAAATCACAAGAAATACCTATTTAAAGGTAAATATTGATAGTCGGTTATTGAACTATCAATAGATATGCCAACATCACCAGATTTCAAATAATTTTCCATTCTTTATTTATTTTCCAAAAATATCTTTATAAGATATATATATTTTTCATTCTTTAAAAATAAATCAATATTTATTTTTAAACTCATTTTCCAAATTTCATTTATAAATTCCGTATTGAATTTATATTTCCAAAAATATTTGTGAACATACGATTTCAATTATCCATTTTCAATTTATCTTCAAAAAGATAAATTCTCCAAACTTTTCATTTCACATTGGAAAAACATTTCCATACTTATTTATTTATAAGTAATTCACAAATCGTTTTATTTTCCACACTTGGAAAATATTCAATATACTTAAATCAAAATTAAGCATATATTTCATTCTTTAAGGAAATTATTCTCTTTAACATATTTATTTGGGCCAAAACGAATGTTGCGTAAAACATCGTTACGACAACCCAAAATCACTAGTATAGGGATTCGAAATTAAAATAGATATATAAATCCCAATACTACACAAAACATTTTTTTACTATAACAACAGTGTTATAATCTACCATTTCCTTCTATTTCTCGAAAACGTTTATTTCAACAATGAATGTTGAAATCTATGGTTTCGAATCTTAATACATTTTAAAACATCTTTAGATCGTTTTAATTCTATTTAAAACATCACATTCAAAACATTTCTTTAACATATTATTCACTATTCAAAAAAAAGTGAATATACTTGTTAACAAATTTTATCATCTCTATTCACTTTATTTTAAAAGATTATTCACTTCCTAAAACGTGAATATAACTCCATTAATAAATTACAACAATTTACTTATCAAAATAAGTCGTTGCGGATTTATAAAATAATGTTTATAAATTCCATTTCTATTTATTTTATAATACTTCCTTTTACAAATTTCCTTTATTAATCCTATTCAATTTTATAACTCAATTATATACCGAAAGTCCATATTATAAGTTAAATACTTATAATTTATTTGTTTGCAAAATCGTTCCTTTCAACTTCATAATTATAAATCTTATAACTTATAAGATTTATTTATTTATCCAAAATCTATTCTTTTAAATAACTTTACAAATTTTATAAACCTACTGTTTATAAAATTCCATTTATAACTTCATCGTTATAATTCTATAAATTTCATTCACTTATGAAATTCATTCACAATCCATTCTAACATTTATAAAAGCTCGTTTTACAATTCTAATATTTTTTTTTAATTTATAAATATCAATTTATAAATTTTTTAATATAATCAATTTATATTACTATTTTAAAACGTCTTTCAACTCCTTTATAATTCATCATTTTGATTTATAAAATAATCAAATTTCATAAATCCTATATTTAAACTTTTTTATAATAAATTCAGAAATCCCAGTTTAAACTATTTTGTAAAATTATTAATCAAAAATCAACTTTTAACTATATTTCTCAAAAATCATAATTTTTATAATACTAAAATTATAACGTTTATTTATTTAAGATAAATCAATTTCAAAAATATTTTATAACGTATACTTTCAAAAAATCTCTTTAGAAATCCCTTAAAAATCAAAATCGTTATTTTTAAACTTCAAAAATTGGATCCGATGATGCAACACATCAAATAGTCAATCACAACTTTCAAACATCATATATCATCCATGATAAACAATCAAATATCACAATATCTAAATCAAATAAATATTTGCGAGGAATCCAGTTGGATCCCTCCAACCTGTTTCCCTGCATCCATAGACATTAGCACAATACCCATTCCACTTCGAGGTGGAATATCGCGGTATATGGGATTTTATAAAATATTATCCGCTTACTAACGGCGCAATAGGGTCTCATCCGCTATACAATGCGGGAAATCAATCAACTGCAATATATACATATGCCAATATATATATATATATATATATATATATATATATATATATATTTCTATATACTAATATAATACCAATTCCACTTCAAGGTGGAATATCGCGGTATATGTGTGTAATAAATAACCTCCGCTTACTAACGGCGTATAGGGTCTATTCACATTCAATATATATATATATATAACAATCATCATACAAGCATTCAATCAACACAACTAACAATTTAAAATCTAACTATTTAAAATTTAAATAAATCCTTTTGAGTGAGAAGTTCTCACCTTTGCTTTTATTAGCAGTCCATTTCCTTCTTGACTCGATTTTCTTGATTTATACCTTGTATAAATATTTACACAATTTATTAATATTCGAATCAATCGAATAATAAATTTTCATTTGATTTAACTAGTTTATAATTTAATTTGGGCTTAATCACTCATTCCAAACAAATTCCCCTTTTATTTTAAACAGATTACTCTTAACAAATTTATCTAATAAAATTTAAATTTCAACTAAATTTTCTTTAATAAATTTATTTAAACTAATTTTCCTTTTAAAATAATTCTAACTAGAAATTTCTAATTGAACTAAATTTCCTTTTTATAAATTTTAAATCAACTAATTTTTATTAAATAAAATTATTTTCCTTTCAACCAAATTTCTGTTAAATAAATTTATTTAACTAAACATTTTACTTTCAAACTAACTTTCCCTTTTAATAAATTATTTTAACTAAAATGATTTATATATTTCAAAAATCTAATTTTTTAACAACTTCTTAACATTTAAACAAACTTCTATTTGATATTTAAATTAACCAACTATTTTATTAATATTCGAAAAATTCAAATCACCAATTATCGTTTAATAGATTTAATTAACTAATTATTTTAATTTTAATAAATCTTCCTTAACAATTTCCAAAAAATTAAATAAGTTAATTAAATGAATCAAACACCCTAACTAAATTATTTTATCAACCTAGTAAAGCAAATCTTATATTTATTTTTTCTTAAACCTTACTTACTTTATTTTATTTACTTTATTCCTTACTGTAAAAAAAATTTATTATTTTTATTAAAATGAAATCAATATAAACTTGTAACTAAACCTTACTGTGAATAATTTTTTGAATTGAACAAAAACAACAAATATACCTCACCCGAAAAAGAAGAGCACAGCCCTCGTCCCCACTGAATCGCGACTTCCTAGTGTCGTCGCTGCCTCCTCTCACGCGCGACGCCGAGTCTCCAACGTTTCACGCGCCTCCCCACGAGCCCAGCTCCATCGCACCTTCGCGTCGAACCCACTGCAACGTGCTCCAAAAATTCCCAAGCTCCTCCCTAATCGATCGCGTCACTCGCCTGGAACTCCAATAGCCATCGCGATTTTGAATCGAGGCAGCCCGAGCTCCCACCCCTTATTCGAACAAACATCGCCATTTTTTTCTTCTGGACTTCGATTTCGTGAATAAGGTTTTGGAAAGGGGGAAAAGCGGCCATTGTTTTGAACGAAAGAGGAGAGGCCAGTATTCTTCTGTGATTTTGAACTGAGGAGTGATTATTTAAAAGCGAGCTCGACCATGCTTAGCACGATTTTTAGCGTGATTCTAGGCGTGATACTCTGCGTGATTTTAGGCATAATGTTGGGGAAGATAACGTGTTGATATTTGACTGAAATGCAAATTTAAATTTAAATTGAATTTGATTAAATTTCAACGCGTTTATATGTCGTGTGCTCACATAACAACTCCGAAAAATACGAAATTTGAAATCCGAGAATAATTCAATATTACGGACCCATTGGAACTGGTTTCGTCGAATTCTGAGACTGCGCCTCGGACGGCTATTTTTAAATATCGATTCAAACGATTTAATTTCAAAACTGAACAGTTCACTTCCAAATTAAATTCTGAAGCTTCTATTACCTTCAGTATTATCAATATGAATTTTACAACCCTTTGAAATATTTTTAATCAGCTTAATATTGAAGAATCAAATTATTATTCAACTTTCAATAGATTAAATTCTATAATTAAATCACCATTTTCAAAGTTTATTAGGAATTCAAGCTAAACCATCATTCAAATATTTAAAAATATTTCATTTTAAATTGTTTAAAATTCTGGGTCGTTAGAATCTTCCCTCCTTAAAAGAATTTCGTCCCGAAATTACAAGTTAAGAAGAATGCCCTTATCCCGTCTATCATTTTTCACAATCCAAATAGTTTTATCAACTTACTAACCTAAATCTTTTTACTAGAGATTTACTATCATTTCAACTAGCTTTCGAACTTCAATTATAAGTTTCAACCAACATTGTTCTTCCAACAATTTAAATTTAAATTCAAATTCAAATTTTAAACTTTCAAAATTTCTCAAAAATTTTCTAACACCCTAAATTTTCGAAAACTTTCGCCAGCGTCTCCTTTGCGCGCCTAGCTCGGTATGACTACAAAATGGCACCACGACCCCTCAGAATCAAAAAGAAAAGAGAAAGCCAAGTGGCTGGAGAAGAAAATCATCAAATTTCATACTGAAATTGAAATACGTACCTTTTTGTCGAGCAATTCAATTTTATCTTTGAAATCAAAATCTCAATTCGATTTCTTTTTAATATACCTGTATAACCTGCTATCCATAATATCCAATTCCAACATTCCAACCATTTTGCCAATTCTATTACAAAATTTTCAATATATGCTTCTTATACATTTTTACTTCACTATTGAAGTTACACATTCATTTTCATTTAATTTTGTATTTCAATTTCATTTGAATGCAATTCACAATTCAAATTTCATTCGAATTCAATTCTTAATTCTAAATATTGAATTCTAACGATTAACTTTCATTTGCTAATTCATATTACTACTTTAAATTAGCTTCATTCACTAATTCATTTTAAATTTCAATTTCCATATTCAATTCATCTTGAATTTACTTAATTACTAACAAAGGGAATTTCAATTTATTTCTTTTACTTATTTGAATTTATATACAAATTCAAATTTATCTTCAAATTTAGCTCACAATCTAAACTTTAATTTAACCAAATTCATTAGTCCATGAATTAATAATTTATCAAGTTAGTTTACTTGAATTCAATCCATTTTATTTCTTATTTAATTCCATATACTAATGATAATAATTTAATATTATTAACAACCATGCAACCATATACTATAATAATTCATAGAAAATCATTTCTTTTTTATACTAAAAAATAGTTTTGGGCAAAATTATCTTATTTACCCGATTCAAAAACAATTTTATATTCACTAACAAATACGCGCTCATATCTATTATTACACTCAAACTCATTCTAGAGTACTACTGACTCTATCTCTAATGAGTAACACCCAACACCAACAGAGCCATGGTTGTCGCTTAACCATAAGCTCTGATACCAAATGTAATGATAGCGGTCACAACCGGTAGGCTTTTCAACCATCCCAGCCCCACCGTGGCTTACACTGATATCCCAAACTTGCTTTTACGGCCACCCTTTCGAATGTCACGGCTTCGCCTAACCAACCCCGTAAAGATGACGTGTGGGGGTATGAGTCTCCCGTTCGCCACCAAACCGCGAAGCGAGAACCCCCCATCACATATCACCTTCAATATTATCGATTCAAACGATTTAAAACAGAATTGGAATTTAAACCAAATTTTTATATAAGTCTAAAATCAGAATTTGAAAGGTGGAATTCAAATTAACTTTTGCAATAAATGAAGTTTTATAAAATTTAAAGTATTTAAACAACTTTAAATTGTTCAAGTATATGAATTGTTTAAAACTTGAATTTACAAGTTAAATAATTAATTAATGTATTTTAAAATGTGAATTTACATAGTTAAATAAGTTAGCTTAGAAAAAAAAGAATAATTCAATATTACGGACCCAATGGAACTTGTTTCGTCGAATTCCGAGACTGCGCCTCGGACGGCTATTTTTAAATATCGATTCAAACGATTTAATTTCAAAACTGAACAATTCACTTCCAAATTAAATTCTGAAGCTTCTATTACCTTCAGTATTATCAATATGGATTTTACAACCCTTTGAAATATTTTTAATCAGCTTAATATTGAAGAATCAAATTATTATTCGACTTTCAATAGATTAAATTCTATAATTAAATCACCATTTTCAAAGTTTATTAGGAATTCAAGCTAAACCATCATTCAAATATTTAAAAATATTTCATTTTAAATTGTTTAAAATTCTGGGTCGTTACAATCTTCCCTCCTTAAAAGAATTTCGTCCCGAAATTACAAGTTAAGAAGAATGCCCTTATCCCGTCTATCATTTTTCACAATCCAAATAGTTTTATCAACTTACTAACCTAAATCTTTTTACTAGAGATTTACTATCATTTCAACTAGCTTTTGAACTTCAATTATAAGTTTCAACCAACATTGTTCTTCCAACAATTTAAATTTAAATTCAAATTCAAATTTTAAACTTTCAAAATTTCTCAAAATTTTTCTAACACCCTAAATTTTCGAAAAATTTCGCCAGCGTCTCCTTTGCGCGGCTAGCTCGGTACGACTACAAAATGGCACCACGGCCCCTCAGAATCAAAAAGAAAAAGAGAAAGCCAAGTGGCTGGAGAAGAAAATCATCAAATTTCATACTGAAATTGAAATACGTACCTTTTTGTCGAGCAATTCAATTTTATCTGTGAAATCAAAATCTCAATTCCATTTCTTTTTAATATACCTGTATAACCTGCTATCCATAATATCCAATTCCAACATTCCAACCATTTTGCCAATTCTATTACAAAATTTTCAATATATGCTTCTTATACATTTTTACTTCACTATTGAAGTTACACATTCATTTTCATTTAATTTTGCATTTCAATTTCATTTGAATGCAATTCACAATTCAAATTTCATTCGAATTCAATTCTTAATTCTAAATATTGAATTCTAACGATTAACTTTCATTTGCTAATTCATATTACTACTTTAAATTAGTTTCATTCACTAGTTCATTTTAGATTTCAATTTCCATATTCAATTCATCTTGAATTTACTTAATTACTAACAAAGGGAATTTCAATTTATTTCTTTTACTTATTTGAATTTATATACAAATTCAAATTTATCTTCAAATTTAGCTCACAATCTAAACTTTAATTTAACCAAATTCATTAGTCCATGAATTAATAATTTATCAAGTTAGTTTACTTGAATTCAATCCATTTTATGTCTTATTTAATTCCATATACTAATGATAATAATTTAATATTATTAACAACCATGCAACCATATACTATAATAATTCATAGAAAATCATTTATTTTTTATGCTAAAAAATAGTTTTGGGCAAAATTATCTTATTTACCCGATTCAAAAACAATTTTATATTCACTAACAAATACGCGCTCATATCTATTATTACACTCAAACTCATTCTAGAGTACTACTGACTCTATCTCTAATGAGTAACACCCAACACCAACAGAGCCATGGTTGTCGCTTAACCATAAGCTCTGATACCAAATGTAACGATAGCGGTTTTTCGTTGCCGAAAAACCGAAATGTTAGGGTTGAAGAAAAAGAAAAGAAGAAGAAAAGAGAAAAGAAGATAGAACATAGAACAAAAAGAAATAACAGAACAACATCAGAATCTCACAATTCGCAGTGGAACAACATATAATAGATAAATGAATAATCTTTAAACAAAGAACTATATCAGTTATTACATTACATTACATTACATCATATCATCAGAGTGTACAACAACAAACAAACAGCGGAAAAGAAAGTACTATATACTAGTAATACGCCAATGCCATCCATCTTGCCTCCAGCAACTCCTGAATTCCAGAATATCCTGATAAACCTTAACTCTTGACTGCCCGTGTGAAAATTGGTGGGCAATTGGTGGGCACCCAGGGTTTAGGAAGGAAAACAATAAACTCCGAGTCAGTCATGTGACTGGTGTGAGAACTCAAAACAGTTTATTTTTCTTTGAAAACAAAATAGAGGGATATTTTTAACGTCAATTCGCAATGCTTTTAAAAATGAGACTACCATAAGGCCTCCCGCACACACACACAATGCAAACGCAGAATCGGAGGAGATTTCTCCTTATGATAGTCAAAGATGCTTGATACGCATTAAAAAGAACATTTGATATTATTAATAGTGCATAGTGTAGGAAAAATTCATTTCGAAAATAAAGATATAAGTCTTAGCCAGCATAGACATTTCGAACTATGCCTACTATAGCTACCATCCAAACAGTGGGGCGCCACCATAAGTAGATGGCAGGTAATGCAACTAATACCGTACAAGGCTCGTATTTGAAGAATGGATTTTCCAACAAATGGTCAGGCCAAGGAACTTCCCATTGCCACATGGAAACGCCTCTGGAAGGACGCCCCGAGAACCAAACCGTTCTCTGCTAAACAAGGCCGGGAACCCCTTTTCCCAAGGGATATTACAAACCCTCAGATATGCCACCCCCGGTCCTTTGGGACCTTTAAACGAGAGCTCTCTAACCAACATCACACCATAATAATAAGTGTTTCAACATGAGTAAGTATCTGGGCTCCATACCATGATACTACCCTTTTCCAGAAGGAATGGCCATACCCTAGGGAAGCGATCCCTGGAAACCTTGTCGCACAATTCATGTTTCGACCATTACCGGTTTGTGAGGCTCGACGAAGTCACGTCCACAAAAACATACTTTATACAAAAGCCATGCTTTGGGTCAACAAATGATCATAGAAATGATCACCAAGATAGACGATCAAATAAATGATCCTATCAAAAATGATCAACACAATGATTATTTCACATCAACACTCAGCATGTCACATTACCAAAATTGGGAGTACATCGCTGATAACCTTCAACTATATAACCTCTGAGCTCGTACGTCTCAGAGAAGGGTGTTAAGCTAAGAGAATAAATTCTCCGCCTCCAACAGAAATATATTTGAAAGAAATCGGCTTTATATCTCAATTTGTAATGTCAGACATACAATCCATACAAGTCTGTTCCGGGCTCGAACAGAACCGAAGGCACTTACAAAAAAGTCCTTGCAATCCGGATATTCACTAATCACGCCCGAATTTCCCATCACATATGGAGATCTCTATACCGGGGATCAGCCAGTGCAGAGACAATCAACAAGAAACCCTTTCTTTTTCGAAAATATCCGGTCTTCAACACCGGTCTTCGAATGCAATTCATAACGACGTATCACATATTCGGAATGGGTTATACGACCCCAAGGTCCTTTCCCGGTTAACCCAAATAGTGAGCGCTTATTTTAAAAAATAATTGTGGCATTCAAATTCAAGCAAATCACAACAAATACCTATTTAAAGGTAAATATTGATAGTCGGTTATTGAACTATCAATAGATATGCCAACATCACCAGATTCCAAATAATTTTCCATTCTTTATTTATTTTCCAAAAATATCTTTATAAGATATATATATTTTTCATTCTTTAAAAATAAATCAATATTTATTTTTAAACTCATTTTCCAAATTTCATTTATAAATTCCATATTGAATTTATATTTCCAAAAATATTTGTGAACATACGATTTCAATTATCCATTTTCAATTTATCTTCAAAAAGATAAATTCTCCAAAATTTTCATTTCACATTGGAAAAAAATTTCCATACTTATTTATTTATAAGTAATTCACAAATCTTTTTATTTTCCACACTTGGAAAATATTCAATATACTTAAATCAAAATTAAGCATATATTTCATTCTTTAAGGAAATTATTCTCTTTAACATATTTATTTGGGCCAAAACGAATGTTGCGTAAAACATCGTTACGACAACCCAAAATCACTAGTATAGGGATTCGAAATTAAAATAGATATATAAATCCCAATACTACACAAAACATTTTTTTACTATAACAACAGTGTTATAATCTACCATTTCCTTCTATTTCTCGAAAACGTTTATTTCAACAATGAATGTTGAAATCTATGGTTTCGAATCTTAATACATTTTAAAACATCTTTAGATCGTTTTAATTCTATTTAAAACATCACATTCAAAACATTTCTTTAACATATTATTCACTATTAAAAAAAAAGTGAATATACTTGTTAACAAATTTTATCATTTCTATTCACTTTATTTTAAAAGATTATTCACTTCCTAAAACGTGAATATAACTCCATTAATAAATTACAACAATTTACTTATCAAAATAAGTCGTTGCGAATTTATAAAATAATGTTTATAAATTCCATTTCTATTTATTTTATAATACTTCCTTTTACAAATTTCCTTTATTAATCCTATTCAATTTTATAACTCAATTATAAACCGAAAGTCCATATTATAAGTTAAATACTTATAATTTATTTGTTTGCAAAATCGTTCCTTTCAACTTCATAATTATAAATCTTATAACTTATAAGATTTATTTATTTATCCAAATTCTATTCTTTTAAATAACTTTACAAATTTTATAAACCTACTGTTTATAAAATTCCATTTATAACTTCATCGTTATAATTCTATAAATTTCATTCACTTATGAAATTCATTCACAATCCATTCTAACATTTATAAAAGCTCGTTTTACAATTCTAATAAATTGTTTTTTAATTTATAAATATCAATTTATAAATCTGTTAATATAATCAATTTATATTACTATTTTAAAACGTCTTTCAACTCCTTTATAATTCATCATTTTGATTTATAAAATAATCAAATTTCTTAAATCCTATATTTAAACTTTTTTATACTAAATTCAGAAATCCCAGTTTAAACTATTTTATAAAATTATTAATCAAAAATCAACTTTTAACTATATTTCTCAAAAATCATAATTTTTATAATACTAAAATTATAACGTTTATTTATTTAAGATAAATCAATTTCAAAAATATTTTATAACGTATACTTTCAAAAAATCACTTTAGAAATCCCTTAAAAATCAAAATCGTTATTTTTAAACTTCAAAAATTGGATCCGATGATGCAACACATCAAATAGTCAATCACGACTTTCAAACATCATATATCATCCATGATAAACAATCAAATATCACAATATCTAAATCAAATAAATATTTGTGAGGAATCCAGTTGGATCCCTCCAACCTGTTTCCCTGCATCCACAGACATTAGCACAATACCCATTCCACTTCGAGGTGGAATATCGCGGTATATGGGATTTTATAAATTATTATCCGCTTACTAACGGCGCAATAGGGTCTCATCCGCTATACAATGCGGGAAATCAATCAACTGCAATATATACATATGCCAATATATATATATATATTGCTATATACTAATATAATACCAATTCCACTTCAAGGTGGAATATCGCGGTATATGTGTGTAATAAATAACCTCTGCTTACTAACGGCGTATAGGGTCTATTCACATTCAATATATATATATATATATATATAACAATCATCATACAAGAATTCAATCAACACAACTAACAATTTTAAATCTAACTATTTAAAATTTAAATAAATCCTTTTGAGTGAGAAGTTCTCACCTTTGCTTTTATTAGCAGTCCATTTCCTTCTTGACTCGATTTTCTTGATTTATACCTTCTATAAATATTTACACAATTTATTAATATTCGAATCAATCGAATAATAAATTTTCATTTGATTTAACTAGTTTATAATTTAATTTGGGCTTAATCACTCATTCCAAACAAATTCCCCTTTTATTTTAAACAGATTACTCTTAACAAATTTATCTAATAAAATTTAAATTTCAACTAAATTTTCTTTAATAAATTTATTTAAACTAATTTTCCTTTTAAAATAATTCTAACTAGAAATTTCTAATTGAACTAAATTTCCTTTTTATAAATTTTAAATCAACTAATTTTTCTTAAATAAAATTATTTTCCTTTCAAACAAATTTCTGTTAAATAAATTTATTTAACTAAACATTTTACATTCAAACTAACTTTCCCTTTTAATAAATTATTTTAACTAAAATAATTTATATATTTCAAAAATCTAATTTTTTAACAACTTCTTAACATTTAAACAAACTTCTATTTGATATTTAAATTAACCAACTATTTTATTAATATTCGAAAAATTCAAATCACCAATTATCGTTTAATAGATTTAATTAACTAATTATTTTAATTTTAACAAATCTTCCTTAACAATTTCCAAAAAATTAAATAAGTTAATTAAATGAATCAAACACCCTAACTAAATTATTTTATCAACCTAGTAAAGCAAATCTTATATATATTTTTTTTCTTAAACCTTACTGACTTTATTTTATTTACTTTATTCCTTACTGTAAAAAATTTTATTATTTTTATTAAAATGAAATCAATATAAACTTGTAACTAAACCTTACTGTGAATAATTTTTTGAATTGAACAAAAACAACAAATATACCTCACCCGAAAAAGAAGAGCACAGCCCTCGTCCCCACTGAATCGCGACTTCCTAGTGTCATCGCTGCCTCCTCTCACGCGCGACGCCGAGTCTCCAACGTTTCACGCGCCTCCCCACGAGCCCAGCTCCATCGCACCTTCGCGTCGAACCCACTGCAGTGTGCTCCAAAAATTACCAAGCTCCCCCCAATCGATCGCGTCACTCGCCTCGAACTCCAATAGCCATCGCGATTTTGAATCGAGGCAGCCCTAGCTCCCACCCCTTATTCGAACAAACATCGCCATTTTTTTTTCTTTTTTTTTTCTGGACTTCGATTTCGTGAATAAGGTTTTGGAAAGGGGGAAAAGCGGCCATTGTTTTGAACGAAAGAGGAGAGGCCAGTATTCTTCTGTGATTTTGAACTGAGGAGTGATTATTTAAAAGCGAGCTCGGCCATGCTTAGCACGAATTTTAGCGTGATTCTAGGCGTGATACTCTGCGTGATTTTAGGCATAATGTTGGGGAAGATAACGTGTTGATATTTGACTGAAATGCAAATTTAAATTTAAATTGAATTTGATTAAATTTCAACGCGTTTATATGTCGTGTGCTCACATAACAACTCCGAAAAATACGAAATTTGAAATCCGAGAATAATTCAATATTACGGACCCAATGGAACTGGTTTCGTCGAATTCCGAGACTGCGCCTCGGACGGCTATTTTTAAATATCGATTCAAACGATTTAATTTCAAAACAGAACAATTCACTTCCAAATTAAATTCTGAAGCTTCTATTACCTTCAGTATTATCAATATGAATTTTACAACCCTTTGAAATATTTTTAATCAGCTTAATATTGAAGAATCAAATTATTATTCAACTTTCAATAGATTAAATTCTATAATTAAATCACCATTTTCAAAGTTTATTAGGAATTCAAGCTAAACCATCATTCAAATATTTAAAAATATTTCATTTTAAATTGTTTAAAATTCTGGGTCGTTACAAGTGCTATCCACTCGCATCTGATTCAAATGCTATGTTTAGTTAGTTTGATGTTGGTGATTTCTGATTTGTTCATGTCAAATAATTTCGCTTACTTGAATTGACGATGTTGATGTTGTTCTTTTTGATTTCGGCCTTGTCATTCTTCTTGACTTCGGCCATTAACTATTGTTTTGGACTCTCTGTTGGCTAGTTGTAAATAAGTTGATTTTGTGAAAACTGCTATTTCGATTACTTTAAAATGTGATAATGTTGTCCTCGGTTTCGAAATGATTTTTCCGATGTTGATTTCTTTGGCACTGATTTGTTCATTCACGGCTTCAACTTGTTTTGATATTACCGGAATTTAACTTGATTTTTATCACTGACTTCGAGTTTGGTAATTCAATTGCTTTTAGCTTCGATAAGTTTTTTCTGACTTGTTCGACTACATGTTGCCAGGCTATTTCATTCATGTTGTATTTGGTATCTTCACTTGATTATGGAACTATAATGTTCACTAGTTCGTTTGCCTCGAGTCCGCATTTGTGTTCTTTGTCGTTGTTTGTTGAGTCACTTGTACTGGAGTCTGCATCTCTGAGCAGGTTGGCACTGGGTTGCTTATGGTTTCGACCTCTGCCTTTGTCATGTGCTCACTGTATTGTGTTTTGGGTCGAACAATATCTATTTTTTTGTGGCAATCCATGCCTTCACTTTAGTTCACTGGCATGATTCATGTTCATTTGCATGGTTGTAACGACCCGTATATTTCGTGGATTTAATTTGGTTAAATTAATGAGTTTTGTAATTTAATTTAGTTAAAAAAAAGAAAAACTTTATAAAAAAAATATTGAAATGAACTCTAAATTAAATTATATAAATGGTGACTTAAAACCTATTTACTAGCAATTTGAAAAAATTTCAATCAATGAAATGGGGTAAGTATTTTACCTGGATATAAATTTCATTTAAAGGGGATTAACTATTGTGCTAATGTAAAGTTAGAAAATATTGGAATAAATAATAATTCCATTCATACTTGTAAGCAGTTATTATAAGTTGCATGTTGTAATGGTTGATTGAATTGGAATTTAAAATTTAATCTAAATGAAAAAAATATAAAGGTTTACAATAACGGAAATTTAGGAAATAAGGTTAGAACAAGTTGATAGTAATAACCAAAATAAGGGAATAGTATTAATGTAACTAAAGTTGAAACAAATTGGGTATAGAGAAATAAATGTAAGCATTTAATAAATTAAATAATGTGGATTTCAATAAATGATAATTGAATAAAAGTCAACATTCTCTAAGTAATCATATTACTTGCAGGAAAGTAATACGTAATTTATTGAATGTGATTACGAAATATAAAATTTGTGTACACGGGATTTTAACAGTGATTGTTAAGTAATAAACCTATAAAGGCATGTAAAGGAAATATGTAACAATCTATATGTTATTTATTTTATTTAGTATGATAAATAAAGGTTGGAATTCAAATTACAATTAAAGGAGAGTAGATAGTACGTTATTAGGAAGTAAATTTAAAGGTAGATAACAACTATTATAAATTCCCTAATTAATTGGTCAATAAATTTATTTGAAATAACGTTCATTTAAATGTAAGTAATTACAATATTGGGGTGTAAATAATGAACCTCTAAAAGTGTAATTAAGAGTTAATGACAATATTTATTGTACGTTACTTATTTTATTAGGTTGTTAAGTTAATTTGTAATCAATTTCAATTAATTCACTAAATTATGGCAGTTAATGTGGAATAAATTGGTGAGTGCAGAATGTCGGATTCAACAAGATGTAACCAAGGTAAAATTCGAATCATGATTGGATAATTGATGTAATAAAAAGGTGTGAAACCAAGTGAATCAATTAATTTAGAATAGTCAATCGTAATTTATTGATATAACTTGCTTAGATATAATAAATGGAAATAGGAAGGTTATTAAATAAGGAAGAAATACGTAATAAATTTAATAAAATCAATATTATATGGGGACTGTAACATTTGTTGCAAATAGTGGATTCATATATGTAATTTAAAGGTTATGATAACGGCTGTTTTAAGCTAACCATTTATCTAGTTTATTTAATTTAAAACGGGTAACCAATTGAAATAAATCCGTATTTTATGTTACGTTAATATAATTAGGGAAATAATGCGAAATAAAGTTTATCAATATATTTAATTTATGATAATGGAATTTTGTGCAAATAAATTTATGGAACCAATGGTAAGATCTCAACTAATTGTAATTAATAATTTGAAGTAATGACTATTGGTTGAATATAAGGGATGGAATAAGATTCTATCAAAATATTGTAATTTAATACACGATAATAGGAGAGAGAATACTAATTGTAAATTTATAGGGGTAAATAAAAGCAGCATATGTTTTGTGAAATATAGGGAAAGTTTGATTTAATAAAAAGAAAATTTACGTCAAATAAAATGAATGTTTCATCTGTGAATGTACGTTTAATTTCATTAAAATAAGAATAGAAAGACTAATTTTAAAGAAAGAAATATATGTTTATTTGAACTGTGGTTTAGCTTACAGACTGATTACAAGAATAGGAAAATAATCTATTTATTACTCTTGTGTATAAACAATAAATTTATAGACGTGTTTAAATAAACAATTGTTCTATTTCTTTATCCATTTTAGTTGTCTGTTTTAAAATTTAAGTAACTGCAATTAATGTAATTCAAATGTTTCAATTAAAAAGAAAGGAAACGTTGATTGCAATTAATAGATTTAATAAAAGAAACACACGTTTTGTGTTAAACAAAAAATGTGTTTTAATGGAAATAAAAGATCATTTTGAGAAAACAAAATTGAACGTTCTCATTTTTAATGTAAGTATAAATATTTTATTATGCGTAGATAAAAACCTAAATGCGTACAAAATTCTACTTTCGTCTGCAAACTTTTCCATTCCTACGTACATTCTCTTATCTATTATTAATGCCTGAAGCTTTAACAATAAAACGTGACATTTATTTTTGTCCCTCCACATTCATTTCCTAATTATAAATAACCTACATCTTATTTCTTCTTCTACTTTTGTTTCTCCTAACACCTCATATTCAAAAGCTCTTATTCTTGCAACTCCAAAAGCGTTCTTTTATAAAAATGATTTTTTTTTTCATTTTTCGTACACTTCCTATCCTCATCTTAGTTGTTCTTCAATCTTTTCCCAAAGCCTCATCTTGAGAAAACGTGAGTATTACAATTTGCTTATTTATATATATTTTTAATGCATACTAATTTTTATTTTAATAATACTTCTTGTAACATGAAAATCTTTTGCATATAAACTTTGATTCACGCGCGATTTCTTCTGTTGGATTTAAATTTATATTCTGGACAACATGAAATTGAATTAGTTGAATTTGGAGATTGTTGAGTTTTGTGCTTCTGCTTGGATTTTTATGGGCTAAAATCAAAGGTGAGTGTTTTAACCCACTCACAACTTCTAAAATTTCTTATGTTTGTTAAACTGATTTATGATATGAGTAGAAATTTATTTATGACTTTTTGGCATATTTTTATTCATCATCTCAGTTAAATTGCATTTATTTAATTTAATTGTTATTTAATTTTATTATTGCATATAAATTGACGATTAAAATTTATTTATTTTGCATATAAGCTGCTAATTAAATAGTTATAATTTATTTTTTATATAAACTGATAGTCGATAACAGTTATTTATCACCCGTTATATTTGATGTATTGTTTGAATTTGGATGATGTTTGTAATAAATGGATGATTTCGATGGATGAATGGATGTTCATTTATATTAATTGCAAGTTTTTATGCATTTCATTTCATTCGAGATTGCGGTTTGAAATGATATATAACCGTAATTTTTGTTTTAAATTACGAATTGAAATGATAGATATCTGTATCACTTGACCATAGGGTAGAAAATTATATATAGACATCGTCGGTCTATATATATATATATAAATATTTTGAAAATGATTTCTATGGTTTGGATATGATACAGTTTAATAAATATTAATTTTTGATCTTATATAAAATCTTATTTTATATATACATATATACAGTTTAATTATTGAATTTAAGCTATGTATGAATTTGTTAAATGAAAATAAATAAGTTGAATAATGGAGTTTGATAATTTATATTATATGATTAAGTACAGGCTTAGGATACAGAGTTTAATGATTCAAATAAATTTAGATTGGAAGTTAAATTAAAAAATTTATTGGAATTGAGCGTATTTAAGAATTAAACTCTATAAGTTGATGTAGAACCGTATTAAGCTTGAAAATTTTAAAGGTATGATATTTATAACTGAAATTTTATTTCAAGATGAATTAAATGAATATTTCTAGTATAAATAAATTGGAGGAAATATTTAGTTATAGGAAATTTGAGTTTTATATAAATGATTATGGATTTATCATGCAAATATTCAAGACTAAATAATAGAACATTGAATTTGTTGAAAGAATAAATTCCAACCTTAGTTTTGAAATGATTAATACTCAAAATGGATATATATTGAAATTGAAGTGGTTTTGGAAAATGAAGGTGAAATTTAAATTTATGGTTTAGACTTCATTTAAAGAAAATATATTTGTAAAGTCATGGAAATTATTTTACTTTACAAAGTAATTTTAAAATTAAACCATTTTATTTTATATACTGTTGAATATCCAAACCCTTTGAGTTTTAGAAGTATGGTTTTAAAGCTATGAGTTTCGAAGTATTATGTTTTGAAAGTTATAATTCAAATGTTTGGTTTCCATATATTATAAGTTTTAAAGCAGTATGATTTTGGAAAAAGAAATATATTTGAAATAAAAATGATATTATTGATTTTGGTTTTATAAAAATAATATCAAGATGAGTTGTTTTGGAAATGGAAATAATATCGTATTTATGGGTTTTGAAATGGATAATTATTTTCTGGTTTTAAAGTATAAACTATTTTAAAGACCGCGGTGTTATAATAACGTTTTGGTTGTTGAAGAGACCGGGATCGGAAGTTGTCATACTCTCTGCCAACTTCGAAAACCACTTTAACAACCGTGTATGCGGTGGAGGTTCCAGAATGAAGTAGGATGGTGGCGGCGTTTCCATTGAGGTAAATACGTGGACCCGACTCCCGTGAGTTGGCATAAGGTGGCTAAAACAGGAGCGATTCTCGGGCCAATGTGGTCATTCCTCTGATCGAACGCACTCCTTCGATATTATACTCTAACTTTTGGATTGATTCGGTGGCCACTTTACTTTTGATTTTGGGGGTGTTGTTCGAGGTAGGGGGTAGCTGCGACCTGCGCGTTTCCACCAGCCTGGATAGCAATTGGTATATCTACGCTGGCATTGCCTAGTTGTGCCGTGTCACCTACCATACCGAGCCTTTACTACGATTTTCTATTTGTGTCGTACCTATGGAGTGTCTTCTCGTAGTCTCCCGATCAGGAGATATGCAGGCACTGTATAGACTATTGGCATTTTACGTGTTAAGGTGGAAAATGTAAAGCCTTAACGCTATTTTAAAGTAAGTTTATTTTACAATTAGACACTATTATAATAGCGAAATATACTACATAGTAAACAGTTTAACGGATCCTTAAGAGATGTAAATCTCGAGCATCTTTTGAGTTACTGCACTCATATTTATTTCTGTTAATTTAACTTACATAAGATCTTTTAGTTCTGACTCGAGTGTTTTGTCTTTTAATCAGTCCGAGCGTTTCAGGATTTGAAGATTTTATTCTGGAGGACGAGAAGATTTGTAGTATTATTATCTATATTATTCCACTACACCATTTAATTCCGCTGCATTTATTTATTATTCTCTGGTATGTGTACTCTGATATGTATTGTATAAATAAAATAAAAGGTTTTGTAAAACAGCTTCATGAACTGTATATTTGATTATTATACTTTATCCTTCCACTGTGAGATTCTATTTTGTTTTATATTCTTCTCTGTTTTTCTTATTTATCCCATAACAATCCGCCCTTCCGTATGGTTTGAATTGGCACGTGTGTCGATTTGAAGCGTACGAAAATGCGGGACGTTACAATAGAGCAGTTGCCTTTGTGTCTGACCATGTTGCATCTCTAGTCAAGCTTAGTACTGGTGCACTGCCTTGGTGGTTTCATCGAGTTAATCCTCATGTAGTTTGTCTGCACTTATATACTTCATAGTGGTTGTTGCCACTGTCTATTTCAATTTGCATGCAGTTTCACTGTGCAGCCTTGCTCATTTGATCCACTGTTACTATGGTTTTGGTTGCTTCACCATACTTCAGTATTTTCATTTAGTATGATTCTTGCATTGCTCAGTTTCACAGATGCATCCCCTATATATATGTTTCACCTGACCATCACTGTATTGGTTTCATGTAGTATTTGGGCCTTACATCTTACGGTTCACTTGTAGTTGACTAGCTATCTTGGAGTTTCAGGTCATATATGTGTGTTCATGAAGGTATGCATCGACTTGTTTCGCTTAGTGGTCTTGTGGAACTGCTTACTGTCATGTTGCATTGAGTTATCATGTTGCATATAGACTTGAAGTCTGGTCATCATGGTTTTGTGAATTTGCTGATTCTTGGTTGACTACGGTCTTGATTTATATATGCGGTTCCGTGACTTCGGTCTTGATTTGTATATGTGTACCTTGTGAATTTTGGACATACTGTCCAGTTTATAACCACTGGTTCATTTAGATTGAATTTGTGTCGATTGTTGCTTCATGTTACTGCAGCTTCATTGTAGCTGTCGGGACCATTTGTAGCAATATGGATATTTGTTTCATGGATTTTGTTTGTAGCCTGCGTGCTAGATTTTGTTGAACCTTTTGCATGTCCTGGGTGATACATTTGTTCATAATTGCCCCTGAAGTACCATTGTTGCCTCGGGTATAACCTGGTGACACTGGTTCTTGATGCTGCTCAGTTTTGAGGTACACTTGGGTTTTGATTATGCAGTTGTAGTTTTTGTTGCATTACAACTATTGAAGCAGTAACATTCCTTTTGGTCCTACTGCACTGTGTATATTTTAGTTCGGCGTCTTTGGTCTATGTTGCTGCATTTGCTCACATATCCACCACTTGTTTGCCTCTTTGGCTTCTAGTTTCTTTGAGCAATTGGGTCTGTTTAATTGAAGTCTACATTTCTGATAGTGGATTTGCACTTGAACCTCTAGCCTGTTGCACTATTAGTTTCATTTTGTTTGCAGTTGTGTTGAGTCACGATAGCAGTGACTTGACCTCTGCAGTTTCGATTTGCTGTTAATATTTGGAGTCATGATGACATTATATATTGTAGTAGCGAGGCAGTACATGCGAGCGTGTACTGCAGCCACACAGTATTGACGTTTTGGATCGATATTTCAATTACTTGAATTGTTTTGTGTGTCCAATTCAATATTTTGAAATTGTAATTTGATTTGTTTTGATTTGATCCTTTTTGTTGTTGTCTAATTATCTATTTGATAAATTGATTATGAGTTTCTAATTGTTTATTTAATAATTATATTTTGTTGTTAATTGCCGTCTAGGCAATTCTGTCGTTTTTCTAAATTATGAATTTATTGATTTGTTGTTTAACACTGTTATGTGTTATATTTACCATTATCCGATTTCTTATTAAAGGATTGGATAGACGAGATTTATTTTGACTGCCGTCTATTCGTTATTTAATTATTATTGCTTCCGTGCATTAATAACTGAGTTTGAATTAGACTGACAATGTATTATTTTCTTTTGAATTTAATATTCGGGTCAGACCGAGTTATACAGGTTGTAGATGTCCTGTTTTGGGTTACTGCTACAGCTATGAAGTCTTTTCATATCTTCTGGAGTAGTCGTTGTTATTTTTAGTAGTCAGTGTATCTGATCTAGGATGATATGTATTCATGTATATTATTGTCAATAATGTACTTGTATATATAACTTCCAGTGTCGACAGTTGTAGTTTATCATATGTATTGTATCACATGTATTGTTACTGACATCAGTTATTATATATATGAGATTTTTTGTTTATCTGTGTTCCGCTTTTTTATTATCTATGTTATTATTATATTTATTGTCCTAAACTATTATAAACCATTGTAGTTCGTGTTGCCATAGAGATGGACCAAGTTGGGTCGTGGGCCCCATATTGTGGGCCCCACAACTTCAGAAAGTTAATATCTATAGCAACATTTTTGGAATGTTGCTAGAGATACCTATGGGTGTTGCCAAAGACCCAAATAGGGTTCTATTGCAACAATATTACTTATATTGCCTTAGATAGTCAAAATGTTTCCTTTGAGGTCTAAGGCAACGGCAAAAATTGCATCACCCTAAAAGTGTTGCCATAGACCTATGGCAACATTTTTCGGGCCCGAGCCAATATTTTTTTGTGTTGCAGAAGGCCATTTATGGCGTAGTGTTTTCTGCTATTTTCTTCATTAAAATTATATTTAAATTAAATTTTATACATTTATTTTGTGAATGTACTTTTATTTTATGTTATTATTTATGTTTAAAAATATATTACAAGCTCATATGAATTTTCTAAAATTTATTTCATTTAATTTCAAATTTTCTAGACTAGTTTACTATTTTTAGCTATTTTCCTTAATTTAACTTTATATAATTAATAAATATTATATATAATTTTATATTTTGATAAATGTTAGAAATTTTATCTGGGATTATTATTATTTCCTGAAGTATAAAGTAATATAAACAAATTTAAGTAATATGAAGGGTTCTGACTTTTGAAATGCCATTTGACTTTTTGAATTCCACCACTTCGTTTTCCTCACAACTCTTCATTTCTTTTGACTTAACTCCACACATCTCCAGCCGACCATTTCTTTTTCATTTCACATACATTATTTTCTTCTTCCTGAGAAAAAAATTTCGGCCACCATCTGGAGGAAATTTGGTAATTTTTTTTGTTTTCTTTCATCTCTTTTTTTCAATTATATTGTTTTTCCTTTTGATTTTTTTTTGCACTTGCTTCTATCATTTTAGGTTCGGCCATGCCTTCCCTTGCTGCCTAGCCACCTCCACCACCTGATGGCACACCACCACCATCACCTCCTTATGAAACCCCAAGTCGTGACCCCCCTTGGTGATGCAATTGCACAAAAGGTTCAAAACACCCCTTCACACTAGCCTAACCGAGCACAACTTTACATCCATCACTTCACCAACCCTCTAGCTGCCACCTACCACACCACCACCACCTCCAGAACCTCCAGCACTCTCGGCCACAACATTCCAGTGGACCCCACAGTAGTAGCCGTGGCACATAGGGCCTTGGCTGAGCCCAAATCTATGGCTAAAAATCCATGTATGCATGCTTGTGTTGTTATTTTCCTTCTACCACTTTTGCACCATCATTCCACCATGTAGGCCGAACCCATACCCACCCAAACAAGACCCAAACACTTGCCATTGTCTTGTATTTCCCATTTTGACTGAGCCTAGTAAAGGTTAAAAGCAAGTGCACGCATTTCAATTTGATTCTGTGCAGTTTATTCTAGTGTAGTTTTGATTGTAGCTGATTTGAAAATTTATCGATGTTATATTATTTTGTTTGATGTGTATCCAAGGAATTTGACATTTGGCTCCTCCATTCGAATCGGTGTCGTGCTTTCGTGCTTGTGTAGATCTCGTTTGTGCAGTTCATCATTGTGCCATCAGCTCAAACCAGTGAGTTATTCTCACCAGACAGTTTATACTTATATTAATAGTAAATTGATCACTTGTGAATGTGTAAAACTACATCACCATATTATATTTGCTATGTCACAATTATATAATGTTCACCCATGCTTAATTATCCGTTACATCATATGTTACTGTTATATTATGCTGTTTTGTTATTTTATCAGTTTATCACTGCAAGCTCCCTTTAGATTAGAATCACTATGGGTTGAAATGATACATACCCGAACAGACTTTAGAATAAGGGAAAATCGTTATGGGCTGAAATGATAGGCCTGAGCGATTTTCAAATAATTTCATATACGTGGGACTATGGGTTTGAAATGATCAAACCCGGGTTTTCTTTGTAAATTACGGGTTGGAATGATATATTACCCGTATCACTTTACCTAGGCTAGAAATGAAATACAGACCCGTTGTTAAAATATGTTTTTTTTTCAATTTTAAAATATTTTAGAAATGTAAATATTATAATATTTTGATTTAAACTTAATTACAATGATTTTGGTAAAGTATTATTGATTTTCTGAAAATTTATAAGTGAAATAAATTATGGAAAGGTTAGAAAATTGAATGTAAGTTATTTTGGGAATTTTGATTTAATTTTAAATGGAATTTAAATTTAATATGAAAATATGATAAATTTATGATAATTTGGATAAAAATGAATTTAAGATTATTTTATAAAATATTAATGATTTTTGAATAAAGTTAAAATGTTAAATGAATGGATATTTAAGTTGAAATTTTGAAATATAACTAAAATTGGAAATTTGTGAATTTGACTTAAAAGTGAATTTTAAGTTAAGTAAATAAAAACGAATTAAGTTATATTTCAAAATTTAAACTTAAATGTTAGGTTAAAATTTTAATTATATGAATTGAAATTGAATGGTGGAATTAAATAAGTGAATTGTTATTAAATTTCGATTTTGGGAGGTTTGACTTTATAAAATCATGAATATAAGGGCATTTGAATGATTGTTTTAAAAGTGAAATTATATGATTTTATAAGTTAAAAATGATTTATATAAAAATATAATTGTTTGTGAAATTATACTGAATAATTGAGGTTAACTAACTGCATTTCCGAAATACTATTAATTCTAATGTAAATGATAATACAACATTTGTAAATGCTGTAGTTGATAATAATGAACCAAATGGCTAAATTTCATTAAAGGCTATTATAGCATTTTTGTAAATGTTATAATGGTTGAATTTAACTATAGTAGCATTTTAAATACTGTCTTTTGTTAAACTGAACTGTTTTAAATGTGACTTTCCGTAGCATTTTCTAAATGCTACGAAAGTTGAATTTTCATTGTTTTAATTAATTTAAGTGAATAAAGGAACTTTGAAAGTTTAAATTTTTTTGTGAATTTAATAATTTAATTATTAAATATAATGACTTCATTTTAAGGATTTAAAATGAAGTAATTTGTTTTGAAATATAAACTATTTTGAAATGTATAATGAAATGGTATTTAAACAAATGATTGTGGTTTGGAAGATAAGATATTTTGACATTTTGAAATGGATTTTTTGAATGATAATGAATTTTGAAATGATATTTGATTTCAAAGTACAAAATACCGTTTTGAAATTTTAACCACGAGATGTATTTAATTTATAGTTTAACCGATCCTTAGAGGATGGGCGATCCCAAGCATCCTTTGAGTTATTGTACATTACTACTACAGTTCACTTGAGTTGGTTTACATTATATAAGTATATATTGTCCTGACTCGAGTGTTTTGTGTTTTACTTTACGCTTGGGTCAGCTGAGTATTCACAGCTTTGGATTCTCTTTCTGGAGCTGGTTTTTGCTGGAGTATCTACTTATCTATATTTATATCTACTTTCTGTTTCAGCTGTCTAGTTTATCTCATGTATTAGTGAACTTCTATGTATTTGAGATTTCTATTGTATATATTTACAGACCGATATTATGTACTATGTTTTGAGAGTTGTTATAGTAGCTTCATGAACTACTATGTATTTTATATTCCGCTGCGAGGTATTCTGTGTGTTCTGTGTCAGTGATTCTGTGATTTGTATTTCATTTTCTCTAAATTTATTTACAATGCGGTATTTTGAGCAATTCATGTCCGACATGTGCGGCTGCGAATGGCTGAAAATACCGGGTTGTTATAGTTGGTATCGGAGCTTTGGTTTTAGGCAAACCATAGCCTGCGGAGCAAAAACTCATTAGAGATAGGGTAGAAATACCCTAGAATGAGTGGAATCAATCTCAAAATCCTTTCTTTGTGAGAGAACGTATTTCGAAGTATAAAATGATTTCCAAATGATTTTTAAAGTATTTTCAAAGATTATTTTAGTATAAAATTTTTCATACTTTGAAATCAAGATTTTCTAAACTTCGTCTCTTCGGTATCCACCTTGTAAGAAATCTCTTGGTTAAGATTCTTATCGACTAGGATTCCTTGAACTTTGGAACACACACAGTTGTTTTAAAGTCCAGTCTTGTCTTCCCTGTTTTATCCTTTTGATTTTGGAGCATTCCGTAACTCCACTTTGAAATGACATCTCTCGAGATCGGTGATTCCGTCAATCTTTGAATGATTTGTAAAGGGGTGAAACTTCTTTACAATTGGCATTGGTTCACCGGAGATTTCTATATCCTCGGTTTATAATGCTATCTATCTCCCACTCTTCCCGGATTCTATCTCTGGCAATCGAATATCGATTTGCCTTAGATTTTCGCAATAATTATATTCCTGAAGTCACGGTTGACTGGTTAAGGTCGCCCGCGATTTATTTAGGTTTATCCATCTTCTATTTGGTAATTAAATTGTCTCATCTTCGTTCGAGCTTATCTTCGAATCAGAAGTCTATTTGATTAGAGTTCCTCTAAATTTGAATCACTGTTTGTTTTGAAATCCATCCTTGAATCATCCTTTGAAAATCTGTGTTTGATTTTATCTTGAAAATTCTGTATACATCGAAACTATTATTTTGATAAGGATGACCATATTTTGTATATAAAGTGAAATTATTTCGATAAAGACTATATATCTTTTAAAGTGAGAATTTGAAGTTTTGAAAGGATTTGAAATTTTGAAATTTTATAAGAAAATGTGATTTATATAAAAATGATTTATAACTGAAGGGTTTTAAATTTGAATTTCGAGGAATCGAACTTTGGTGTTTGAAATTGGTTTTAAGATTTTGGAAAATATATAATAAGAATATGATTAAAGATATTTCTCCGAATAAAAATGTTTCAAATATATTCGAATGTATTCCAATGATTTTGAAGAAAATTCAAAGATGTTTCAAGAAAATAAAAGTCCAGAACTCACTTATGTCGCTGGAAAATAATTTCGATGATGAATGTATGCAACTGATTTTCGAGTTTCTAAGTGCGGGAGAGGCAACTCTAGTAGCTTTGCTATGCGAGTGATTTTGTGAAACTAAATTTTTATTTCAGATTTTGAAGTATGGTTTGATATTTGAAGATATATGTGCATATATATATATATATATATATATATATATATATATAGATATTTTGAAATGATTTAAGTAAACCGATGTTCAGTCCTCGAGATTCAAAGTTGTTTTGGTATAACCTTATCTGTTGGAATTGTTTTACTGATTTAGTGTTGATTTCCAACCCTTGGATTGAAATATGATTTCTTCAACTATTTTGTAGGTTCGAGCACTTCCAAATCAAAGTATAAAGTATCTGATAAAGTATATAAATTTAGTTTGTATGTTTCAACTATGAAATAATATGATTTAAATAAGTTTGAAACTGTTTTGTTAAGTAAATAAATAAGACTATTTTGAATTATACTAATATGAAATTTAGTTCACAAATGTTTTGGAAAAAAAATTAGTCTTCAAATGTTTGATAAAAAAATTTGGTTTAAAATGTTTTAACTTTGTAACATCTTTATGAAACTATTTATTTAACAAATTGGAATAGATACGTAAGTTGTATATATGTTGTTCCACTCACATAATTAATTTGATCCAAGTTTGAGTACACAAGTTCGAGGCGAATTACACCATTTCGTGTTAGGATTTTCATTTGATTCTTGATGGCGAATATTTGATATGGATTTTGGGCTTGATTCTAGAATTCTCTATCATAGTATATGGCTATGCAAGGAGACTGATGGCTTTTAGTCGAGAAACCATATCGAAGTCCGCATTAGGGAAGTCGAATGGACAATACTAGTTCGGAAGTGAACTTGTGTGATCAAGCGAGTGATCGAATGTAATGTTGCGAAATGACGACATATGTAAGTAATAATGAAGTAAAAATTTGAGATATATGAAATTATAAAATTTAGTTTTAAATATGGTATATTTAAGCCTTGAAATATATTTAAGACTGAATAGTTTATTTTGTGGATCAAATCCATATTGAAATTTGATAATATTTGAAATGGTTTTGTTGTAAAACTAATTCGAATTGAAACTGATGATTTGAATTGAATTAAAATTGGAAATTTTAGATTTGGGTTTAATTGAATATTTGAGAAATGTAAAGAATTAACGGAATGTGTAACGATTTCAAATGTATGATTTCGAAATGTTATGATTTTCAAAGTGTCATGATTTCAAGTATTTTGGTTTCGAAAGATTTATAATTTTGAAAGTATTATGATTTCTGAAAGTGAATATATGTTTGGAATAGAAATGAGTTTGTTTGACATAAATTTTATTGATTTGGAATTTGGACTATTTTCTAACTCTATTGTTTTAAGAAACTTTGAAACTAAATATATGTAATTAAGAAGAAATGATTTGGCGAAATCATATATGATTTTGAAACTGAATTGATATTGAAATGGAAATGAAATTGAGAACCTCGTTTTATTAAATGCTTGATTTGGGAGTTATCGAACTTATATAAACTTATTTGTATAAGTATGAAGTTGATTTGAAAAATGTTGAATTGAAAAGGGTACTCAATTTGGAAATTGAAATTTTATATAATCAAAGTCTATATAAGTGTGATTTGATATACTATTGATTCTGGGAAAGTATTCGATTTGAAAATGAAACCTTAT
This sequence comes from Allium cepa, assembly GCA_030765085.1. Taxonomy (NCBI): domain Eukaryota; kingdom Viridiplantae; phylum Streptophyta; class Magnoliopsida; order Asparagales; family Amaryllidaceae; genus Allium; species Allium cepa. The sequence goes on from CM060934.1 coordinate 215,703,562, forward strand.
ATATAATGGAATTTATATAAGTGCGATATTTGAAGCTATGATTTTGAAGGGTTACTATATATGGTATATTATATTTTGATGTAAGAGGTATGGGAAGTACCTTCCGGAAGAAGTATAGTGACATGCTTCGACCCAGATGGACTTGGGGAATCCAGGAATGGAATCGACCGATAAACCCTAATGGACTTGGGTGAATTCAGAAATGGATTCGAACTGATATGGTTGTCCGGACTTAAACTCATGAGTTCCTCGATTTTTATTTTAGGGTAGATGGTTCTTTAGTTTACCCAATGGAGGCGCTTTTGATCCTGGGATCTGTTGTTTATGGATCTTCCGGGAAGGAAGTGCATCCGTTGCGTAAATCATTGAATCAGCAGCGTACCACTGCAGCAAGGGTCGATGGTCCCTTGTTTACGAACTGGCTAAGATATTTTTTGAAATCCGAAAGGTAGAAGGATCTTCTGGAAAGTTTTGTGTCCAGTGCGTAAATACTGGATCAGCAGCGGGCCACTGCTATCGTATTATCATCATTTGACATTGGATTTTGAGTGGTGCTTCTCATACCCATTTATTTTTTTAGTAGTTTTCACTGGGTGTCGAAACAGGTCTACTAAGTACTTGGAGAATTCTAGTCTTGCGCCTGATCAACGCATGGCCAGAGCCTGCAAGAACGAGGATAAACTTGTTAAGACATCGAGTTATAAAAGTGTTTTGATAAAGTACTATATAAAGAATATTATGATCAGTTATTTTCCCTTCTAAAGAATTTTAAAATGTTTAAAATGTCATAAAATTTTAATTGAAATGTATAATGGTTTAAATAATGGTTCATCCTTGTCTTTCAACCTGCTTTCCATCCTAGCAACTTATTCCCTACCTTCTTTCGGGATGTCTTCCAACCTATTATTCTTTCTAGTTGTTTCTCTGCTTCCTTCCTTTTCGAGGACGAAAAGATTTGAATGGGGGAGAGTGTAACAACCCTAGATTTTTATATACATTTGTAATTTTGACTTTATCTTTATTTTGAAATTATTTTAAACTTTTTTATTTCAAACATTTCATTTTAAATATATATGGTGATTATTATGTAAATTATAATTTCAAACTGGTATAAATTGAATATTTTCTCGAAAAGTGGATTTTTGGTCAATCTGGTCAAACTTTGACTTTTAAATTTAAAATTTAAATATTTTAATTCTTGAATTTTATATTTTATTATGAAAATAAATTTAATTTCAAGAATATTGCTTTTCGTTTCGTTGAAATCCGATTTATATTATGAAAGTTATGCTTTTTACCATATTGTATGTAAATTGATTTATTTAATAAAATCATCTATTTTAATTTATATAAACAATATTTTTATTTGTCAAATCATGTTCTAATACGTGTTATATGACATGTTAGATATATATTTTATTTTAAAATATTTTTAAAGTGATGTTATAATTTTTCCAAAGTTTACTGTGTTGATTTCCTTTTTAAAGGTTGTTTTCTTATTTTCTGCTATTTTCTTCATTAAAATTATATTTAAATTTAATTTTATATATTTATTTTGTGATGTAATTTTATTTTTTGTTATTATTTATGTTTAAAAATATATTACAAGCTCATATGAATTTTCTAAAATTTATTTCATTTAATTTCAAATTTTCTAGACTAGTTTACTATTTTTAGATATTTTCCTTAATTTAACTTTATATAATTAATAAATATTATATATAATTTTATATTTTGATAAATGTTCGAAATTTTATCTGGGATTATTATTATTTCCAGAAATATAAAGTTATATAAACAAATTTAAGTAATATGAAGGGTTTTGACTTTTGAAATGCCATTTGACTTTTTGAATTCCACCTCTTCATTTTCCTCACAACTCTTCATTTCTTTTGACTTAACTCCACACATCTTCAGCCGACCATTTCCTTTTCATTTCATGTACATTATTTTCTTCTTCCTGAGAAAAAAATTTCGGCCACCATCTTGAGGAAATTTGGTAAAATTTTTTGTTTTCTTTCATCTTTTTTTTTCACTTATATTGTTTTTCCTTTTGATTTTTTTTTTGCACTTGCTTCCATCTTTTTAAGTTCGGCCATGCCTCCCCTTGCTGCCTAGCCGCCTCCACCACTTATGGAACACCACCACCACCACCATCTCCTCACAAAATCCCAAGTCGTGACCCCCCTTGGTGATGCAATTGCTCAAAAGGTTCAAAACACCCCTTCACAATAGCCTAACCGAGCACAACTTTACATCCATCACTTCACCAAACCTCTAGCCGCCACCTAACACACCACCACCACCTCCAGCACCTCCAGCACTATCGGCCACACCATTCCAGTGGACCCCACAGTAGTGGCCGTGGCACATAGGGCCTTGGCTGAGCCCAAATCTATGGCTAAAAATCCATGTATGCATGCTTGTGTTGTTATTTTCCTTCTACCACTTTTGCACCATCATTCCACCATGTAGGCCGAATCCATACCCACCCATACCAGACCCAAACACGTGCCATTGTCCTGTATTTCCCATTTTGGCTGAGCCTAGTAAAGGTTAAAAGCAAATGCAAGCATTTCAATTTGATTCTCTGCATTTTATTCTAGTGTAGTTTTGATTGTAGTTGATTTGAAAACTTATCGATGTTATATTATTTTGTTTGATGTGTATCCAAGGATTTTGACATTTGGCTCCTCCATTCGAATCGGTGTCGTGCTTTCGTGCTTGTGTAGATCTCGTTTGTGCAGTTCATCATTGTGCCATCAGCTCAAACCAGTGAGTTATTCTCACCAGACAGTTTATACTTATATTAATAGTAAATTGATCACTTGTGAATACGTAAAACTACATCACCATATTAATTTGCTATGTCACTATTATATGATGTTCACCCATGCTTAATCATCCGTTATATCATATGTTACTGTTATATTATGCTGTTTTGTTATTTTATCAGTTTATCACTGCAAGTTCCCTTTAGATTAGAATCACTATGGGTTGAAATGATACATACCCGAACGGACTTTAAAATAAGGGGAAATCGTTATGGGATGAATTGATAGGCCTGAGCGGTTTTCAAATAATTTCATATATGTGGGACTGTGGGTTTGAAATGATCAAATCCGGGTTTTTTGTAAATTACGGGTTGGAATGATATATTACCCGTATCACTTTACCTAGGCTAGAAATGAAATACAAACCCGTTGTTAAAATATGTTTTTCTAAAAAATTTAAAATATTTTAGAAATGTAAATATTATAATGTTTTGACTTAAACTTAATTAAAATGATTTTGGTAAAGTATTATTGATTTTCTGAAAATTTATAAGTGAAATAAATTATGGAAAGGTTAGAAAATTGAATGTAAGTTATTTTGGGAATTTTGATTTAATTTAATATGAAAATATGATAAATTTATGATAATTTGGATAAAAATGAATTTAAGATGATTTTATAAAATATTAATGATTTTTGAATAAATTTAAAATGTGAAATGAATGGATATTTAAGTTGAAATTTTGAAATATAACCAAAATTGGAAATTTGTGAATTTGACTTAAAAGTGAATTTTAAGTTAAGTAAATAAAAATGAAATTAAGTTATATTTGAAAATTTAAACTTAAATGTTAAGTTAAAATTTAATTATATGAATTGAAATTGAATGGGGGAATTTAATAAGTGAATTGTTATTAATTTTCGATTTTGGGAGGTTTAACTTTATAAAATCATGAATATAAGGGTATTTGAATGATTGTTTTAAAAGTGAAATTATATGATTTTATAATTTAAAAATGATTTATATAAAAATATAATTGTTTGTGAAATTATACTGAATAACTGAGGTTAATTAACTGCATTTCTGAAATACTATTAATTCTAATGTAAATGATAATACATCATTTGTAAATGCTGTAGTTGATAATAATGAACCAAATGGCTAAATTTAATTAAAGGCTATTATAGCATTTTTGTAAATGTTATAATGGTTGAATTTAACTAAGTTTATTTGAAACTAATGTAACCCTATTACAGCATTTTAAATGTTGTCTTTTGTTAAATTGAACTGTTTTAAATGTGACTTTCCATAGCATTTTCTAAATGCTACGAAAGTTGAATTTTCATTGTTTTAATTAATTTAAGTGAGTAAAGGAACTTTGAAAGTTTAAATTTTTTTTGTGAATTTAATAATTTAATTATTAAATATAATGACTTTATTTTAAGGATTTAAAATAAAGTAATTTGTTTTGAAATATAAACTATTTTGAAATGTGTAATGAAATGGTATTTAAATAAATGATTGTGGTTTGGAAGATAAGATATTTTGACATTTTGAGATGGATTTTTTGAATGATAATGAATTTTGAAATGATATTTTATTTTGAAGTACAAAGTACAGTTTTGAAATTTTAACCACGGGATGTATTAAATTTATAATTTAACCGATCCTTAGAGGATGGGCGATCCCAAGCATCCTTTGAGTTATTGTACATTACTACTACAGTTCACTTGAGTTGGTTTACATTATATAAGTATATATTGTCCTGACTCGAGTGTTTTGTGTTTTACTTTACGCTTGGGTCAGCCCGAGTATTCACAGCTTTGGATTCTCTTTCTGGAGCTGGTTTTTGCTGGAGTATCTACTTATCTATATTTATATCTACTTTCTGTTTCAGCTGTCTAGTTTATCTCATGTATTAGTGAACTTCTATGTATTTGAGATTTCTATTGTATATGTTTACAGACCGATATTATGTACTATGTTTTGAGAGTTGTTATAGTAGCTTCATGAACTACTATGTATTTTATATTCCACTGTGAGGTATTCGTGATTCTGTGATTTGTATTTCATTTGCTCCAAATTTATTTACAATGCGGTATTTTGAGCAATTCAAGTCCGACATGTGCGGCTGCGAATGGCTGAAAATACCGAGTTGTTACATTAACCTTAATTAATTAATTAAAACTCTTAATTCTTAATTAAATTAATTAATTAATGATCCATTTAATTACCTTACTAATTTAATGAATCACAATTCATTAAATCTTTGTTAACTTTTAAAATAAGAACATTTCTTATTAATGATTACATGTTTTTTTTACAAAACAATTTAAAACAGTTTACTTTTAAATTTGTTTTCAAATGTCAATTTAAATTTAAGATTTAAAATGAAGACAAAAGTAACTTCAACAAAGTTTAAAAGCCATTTAAAATCCTTTTAACCCTTATGCTAAAGAAATACTTATTTTATAAAAGAAGTTTAAAGGAGTTTAAAACCAAATTCATTTTGAAATACAAATCATATTTAAAATACAACTTAAACCTGCAAAGTTATTTAAACCCTTAAATTTCAAAAACTTCCTTTATTTCAAAATTATGATTCAAATTTGGATTTGAATCCAGAATTAAAACTTAGGTTTAAATCTCTATTTTATTTAAATATTTACTTTTAAATTTTAAACTATTTAACATTTTAAAGTTGTTTAAACAATTAGAATTTTAAAAACTTTATTTTATTTTAAAACTGAGATTCAAACTATGTTTGAATTCACACTTAAATTTTTGTTTAAATCTAGTTTAAATCTCTAGTTCACATTTAAATTCCAGTTTAATTTTTTTTAAAGACTTACAAGTTAAAACCTGCAATTAAAATCTACCCAAGACAATCTAAATTTTCCTCGAGCAAAACCCTAGGTTACTTCGAGTCCAACACTTGAATCACTCGAGTTAAACTCGGGCAAACTCCTCTGCTTTCAAAGACTAACCAAACATCACCAGATAAATCACCACACCGTGCATATGCACGGTGGCTCCGGCCATCATTGATCATCAACGATGATCGCAATACAACAGAGATCAACTCTACAACCCAAAACGATCATCAAGTCATGTCCAATAACCAGAAATCAAAATCGATCGCCAATTCCAAAACCAGGAACAAACTGGACATCACCAACCCAAATCCTGAAATCACCTCGTCTTTACAATTCCGACCACCGTAGGTTCTGAAACTACGGCATCGTCTTCCTCTACATGTCTACTTCCCACTCCCTGAAACTCGCTGCACTCGATCACCTAAACAAAGCGTGGTGATCGATAAATTAAACACTGCAAAAACTAGGGTTCTAGAAGAAATTTCGCCACCGCTGCCTACTCGTTGAACTGCACCACAACACACCATTTTTCCTCAACCCTTCGATCGCTCCTCCATCACTATAGAGAACCCCAACCTCCCCAGATACTTAGATCGCCAAAAAAACCAAATATTCCCATTCCAGTTCAAGCCCAAACTACTACCTCAAAGCTTAATTAAAAATAATAATTTTGGCTCCAAAAATCAAGTTTTAGTTTTAGCTTTTGATTCATACACCTGAATTTATAAATCATGACAAATTATTTTGGACATAATTTAAGTTTACTCTGTATTTTATATTTCCAAAAACAATTCTAAGTTATTTTAACTTAAACAAGTTTTAAGCTAAAAACTAAAATCTGACAAGTATACTTTGTTTAAAACTTATGCTTCTACAAAGTTTGGATCAAGGGCAATTGAGTTTTGATAAGAATTTGGATTTGTAACTGAAGCCAGAGAGAAATACAGAGACGCGCCAATATTTTCATATATGTATACATAGAGATATACTCACAAACAACTAAGTTTCAGAGATAAGCATGCAACAGAACAATATATTTAAACCATTTAGATTGTGGTGTTACTCACATGGCAACAAGATATTAAAAGTTGAAAATTTGCTCACCTAGATTTCTGGAAGAAGACAGAGCACATAACTTTTACTTTTGAATTTGAAAACTAGGAAGAGTTCTAATCTCTGGTATTAAACTTGCATGCTTACATGCTTCAGATTTGTTTTCAAGTTCTAACTTGCTTTTGATTTTGTTTTCCAGGTTGAGATGCTTCAGGTTCCAAAATTTTAATTCATTTTCGACTTTGATTTGCTTGAATACAAGCTTTGAATTTTCCCTGAGATGATTTCCAGATTTGATACTGAATGCTCTAGAGTTGATCATTGATTTCTCTAGTTTTGGTTTTGATGTTGGGATAAATTGGTTTGTAGCTTTTTTTTCCAGTTTTTGAAGTTGAATTTGTTGATGTTTGATTCTAAACTGCATTTTTTTTGACCCGTTATTTTCTGGCTTCAGCCCTTTTCTTCTTCTTTGTTTTGTAGTTTTCAATTTGTTTTTTCAAAAGAAATAATTCTTTTGCCACTTGTATGTTATGATTTAACATTTGTTAAATTTATGTTTAAAATAGTTACATTTGTAAATCCTTTGGTTAAAATGCTTACATATGTTTTAAACTATCCATTTTATGTTTAAATCCCTTTATTGTATTTAATTATAAATTTGGTTTTAAACCCTCATGTTAAAATAGATTATGTAATATATTTTCAAAATATATTTATTTTGGTTTGAATGTTATATTTTTAAAATCTTATTTTATGAATTTACAACTCAATTCAAATTCGTGTACTTATTAATTTTCAAAAGATATATTTACCTATATATGTAAGTTTTAAAGCCTTTATTTATAATTATATAATTTACAAAGGAAAATGAATTGAAAATAATTTATAGATAATCATACATATATGATTCTTAATTTATAAAGCTTTTTAAATTTAATTTATTAAATCAAATTTTATTTCCAATATATATATATATATATATATATTTAACTTCAAAACCACATTTCATTTTGTACTTATACATTTTTCTAACAAATGATTTGAAATCCAATTATTCATTACTAACAAATTTTATATATGTATTAGTTCTTTGAAAATATAAAGTTAATAAATTCAATATTTATTTATAATATATTTATCCTTGTACTTTTAAATCAAATTCCAAATAAAAATTCATTTATTTAAATAAAGATACATCCTATTTAATCATATCAAAAATTCAAATACAAATTTTGTTTTATTTCCAATTATTCAAATTAATTCTCTATTAATTTATAATTTAATTTCAAAATATTACTTCTAAACCAAAATGCATGTTTAATAAAACAAATAAGTAAATAAATAAATTTCTATCAATTTCAAAATGTAAATTTTAAATTCAATTTATTCTCCATACATTTATTTTTATATCCAATATTTATTTGTAAAATACTTATTCTTAAATTTTTAATCCAACATTCTATTTAAATGCATTTCTCAATTATAATTTATTTGTATGACTAAATAAACATATATCTTTATTAAATTTGAAAAATTCAAATATACTCAAAATTTTATTTATAATATATTTTTATTTGTAGGATTTCCAAATTTCAAACTTAATTCAATTTTATTTTCTTTTTTATATTTCAAACCCAAATAAATTCTAAATAAATTCACAATCAAATCCAAATTTTTATATTAATTACCAATTATTTCAAAATTTAATGCCAAAGATCGAATACATTATTGATCTTGCTTAAAAATCAAGAATGTTACAGATTCCCCCTTTAAGAAATTTCGTCCCCGAAATTTGCCAACGAGACAACAAAGAATGGGTACACAAAGATAGAGAAACATCTTTCCAGATCAAACTGAATAATTATTCTGCATGTGGCTTACAAAATCAGAATATCAACAATAGATACAAGAACAAATCTATTTATTTTTTTAGAAGATATTTAGGTTATCCAGATCTATGAAGTACGTAGCGACATTGGTTAGCTCGAAGGAATAACTAATCGTTCGTAGAATATATATCCGGATCCCAAAGAATAGGCAGATATATGGATACAATTCTAGACTTTTTAGTTTAGAAACTACAGTATACCTAACAACCATAACAACCAAAACAAACAAGGAAACCAATACATCTAAACAAACAAACAAACAATTTTGGCCCATCTGGAGTTTATGTCCCATGCAAATATATTCAAGCTTCTTCCTGGAGCTGCTAGGAAGCTGATAAAGAATTGAAATCGAATCAAAGGAGATTGATAGAGAAAATTGTTTTCGCTATTGCAGGGCATTGACCATTTGTAGTGGTACTCCCATGTCCCATATTCCATCCTCTTCTCGCAGTCTACTCACTATCAGTGAATAGTAAGAGAATTTACTGAGGCATTCGGTCGGATATCTTAGTCATACTCATTCTAGGGTATACTTCACCCTATCTCTAATGAGTTACTTAATGTGTTATACTCCATAGCTAAAGTTCAACCTTAGCTCAGATACCACTGTAATGATCCTGACTCAACCTTCGAAAATCGGCACCGAATACGTCACTCGTATTCAAATGCCGCAGATCCAAATGTCGAATCTAGCTCGCCGGAGCTTATAACACAATTAAGTAAACAACATAGGGGAAGAAATGAACAATACATATGATATACAACATTTAGATACAATGAATATCAATATACATCAGAGATATGATACATGTAACGACCCGAAATTTTCGAACCCGAAAATTCCAGATAGTTATGAAAAAGAAGAAAGAGATAGAAGAAGAAGAACAACAGAAACATCCACAACTCACATTCGCAGCGGATAAAATATAATAATAAATAATAGTTTACAGAAGAATACTATATTTGTTGATTACATTTTATATACATCAGAGTTACTCATATATACAGATACTGGACATATACAAATCATGTCTCAGATACACAATAATATACTACAGCGGAAATACTCCATACGTTAGCCATTCAGCTCGCCTCCTGTGCTCCAGAACATACCTACCTGAAAATCTGTAATACTCGGTCTGACCCGAGCATTACACCAAAGTAACACCCGAGTCAGGCTGGAAACCAGCGTGAGTAAACTCATCCAACATGGAATAACAACATACAACTACATAAACTCGGGGTAACTCAAACAAATTTTTACAAGTTCACAGTATGTTAAAAACATACCTAATTGCACACATCCATTTCCTAAGTACCAAGCTTAGATTTAAATAGTCTAATCCCTTTAATATCACTTCACTCCAGCATATAGATTCCACATATCAACCCATAAAAATATTCGAAGGGATTTCGGGTATTTCCCAATACCCGATCCCGACCTCTTCCAAATTATCCTTACGATATGCACAACATTTCATATTAAAGGTATCAACTCATTCAAGCATCCAATACCATACAATCATCCATAAGCAAAGCTTAATCGCATACAAAACAATTCAATTAAATCTGATTGAATTCCTAACCACATTCATTTAGATTACTTCATTCAATATTAATTAACTCCAAATCAATTAATCCGTCAACCCTTCACTATTCATCTTCATTAATCACCTGGATTAATTATTTTTCAATTACATTCAGGTAATTATCTTAAATTAACTTCACAATATTTATTAGGCTCAACCAAGATTATTATGTAATCTTAATTACTTCATGATTTAATTAATTATTTAATTACATTAATTCTTGATTACTTATACTAATTAACTACCCATAAGTCACTTATTCTGATTAATTTATCTTAATAAACCAAACTTATAATACATCGTTAATTATATTAATTAATTATTTCCAATTATATTTTAATTCGTACCAATCTGAATTAATTACTTTAATTCATCCACAATATTAATCACTCTCGATTAATCTCAACCTGTAATTAACTATCCATCTATTTACTTTATTAAATAAATCAAATTTCTCCTTAATTAATAAGATTAATCTCTTTATTATTTACACAAAATAATTATATTTCATTAATTTCATTAAGTAATTATTTACCAATCCATCCCATGATTGTTCTGAATTACTTATACTTAGTTAATTAACTAACAACTTAATTTATTATTTATTCAAACCTTTAATTACTGAATTAAATAACCCAAATCATTAATTAATTAGATTAGTTAATTATCCATTTTAATTACCCTACTAACTTAATGTATCACAACTCATTCAGCCTTTCGTAACTTTTAAAACGGCAACCCCTTTTTTTATTTTATTGTTTTGAGTTTTAAATTAACTTAAAATTCCTAATACTTCGAGTTAAATAAAATTAACTCGAGAACCATCCAATACCAAAATCACCAGATTATCAATTCATAGTGCAAATCCAATAAATTCAATCATTCAGCCCAATATTTAAATTTAACCATTTAAATTTAAATAAAAGAAATCCAAAAGCGTGAGGTTCACTCACCTATGCCTCACAATTGGCAATTCCCTTCATTCGATTAACTACATCCAGTGATTATTTATTTATTTCTTTTCCCAAGAGATTTTTTTAATATTATTATTATTATTATTATTATTATTATTATTATTATTTATTCATTACACTCTAGCTATTAATTATTAACCTTTATTGTTAATTTCTAAAACCTAATTCCCATTTGTACATCACTCATTTTGAATTACTCAATCAATAATTGCAGATCAATTACTTAATTAATCTTCAACTTATTTCATAAATTAGCAAATCTGAATTATATTTAGGTAAACATTTTTTGTTAAATGCTAAATCACAAAGCATTTAACGTTATTTGTAAACTAATTAAGTCTTAAATATCTTTTATGTATTTAATATGCTTAGTTCAAAAATCAATCATCCATCTTGATTTAAGTTTGTAAAGCACTTAATTTAAAGGATTTATAACTAATTAAACAATTCAAATAAAAAAAATAAAAAAAAGGATAAAATTACTCACTGCAAAAATGATCGAGAGAGCACTCTAACCACGGCCTCAACGTCGCCCTTCCAGCTTGACGAACCTCATCGTCATCCAAAGCCGTGAACCCCTCCAACGACAACGCGAAGCCTCCAAAGATCCTGCCCTAGCTCACGTGCGGAAACCCCAAACTCAATTCGAGCCACCAAGCCAACATGCGAATGCTTGAATACACGTGCTTGGATGTCGCTACTTCTCCCCTCCATCTGACCTCGAGACGCCATAGCTCAAATCGAGCATCTCGATTCGTCTTCCCTCGATTAGTGTGTCGCCGCCGCCGCCAAGATTGCTCAAAGAACGCTCGCCTTCCCCTTTCCCCCTCTTCGATTTTTCCCTAGCATAAAAGGCTTCGGCCATTCTTTTTTTTTTTTAGATCGAACTGCCGTGTATTTTGTTTTTGATAAGAGAGAGAGAGGGACGGAATTGTGATATAGGTTAAAGAAAAGCTTCCTAAGTACGCCTTATTAATTAATTAAATATTGAAAATCTCGAGTTGTATAATGCGAAATCCCAAACCCCAAATCAGACATGCCGACGGGCTTATATAAGGTTTTACCCGCGTTCCGAACACAATGGAACGGGTTTCGAAGGCTAATTCGATCATATGCGCAAGTTACGGAAATAAACGATCGATTTTAAATTAAATCGATTATAATAGTTCTGCGCGTTTCGAGCTGCCAGGGTCAAACGACAACTCCGATTGCCACGAAATTTGAAATCCGATAATAACTAACTATTACGGATCCAATAGAACTGGTTTCGTCAAATTCCGAGACTGTGCCTCGGAAGGCTATTTTTAAATATCGATTTAAACGATATATTATTTAAAATTGAACAAATCACCTTTAAATTTAATTTCAACCATTCTATTAACTCAGTATCATCATTATAAATTTTATAAGCCTTCAAATTAAATTAAACAGGCTTAGAAATTTCTGATTCAACAATTTATCCAATTTCAATTATGAAATCCAATATTTAACTATAAATTCAATGATTTAATTACCAAGTAAACATTGATATTAGGAATTCAAACTAAATATTAACTTTTAATATTTTAAAATCAATTAACTATTCAAATTCAAATGGTTAGAAATTCTGGGTCGTCACATTCCTTCCCCCTTAAAGAATTTCGTCACCGAAATTACTATTTAGGGAGAATGGACCAATACCCGGTTACTTTCCCCAAAGCCCTCAATTCAACGGTCTTACCAACTATCCTTTATTAAAGACCCATTATCACCTTATCAACTTCCCAAAACCTCTTATGGTTTCAAACAATACCCTCTTGCTCAATCATTTAAATTTCAATTTAAAACTAATTTTGAATTATCAAAATTTTCTCAAAATTTTTCTAACTCCCTAAATTTCCGAATTTTTTTGCCAGCGTCTCCTTTGCACGGCTAGCTCGGTACTACTACAAAAGGCCTCTACGGGCTCCCAAATACCAAAAAGAAAACAAAAGCCAAGTGGCTATATCAAAAACCCAATCCAATTTCATCTAGAGATTTAAATACATGCCTTTTTTTCGGGCAAATCACATTTATCATTTGGAATCAAATCCAATTTCCTTTCCCTTATAATACCTGCATATCTTACTTAGCAACAATATCCAATCATAACCCTTCAAATCACTTTATATTTTACTTACATATGTGTTCATATTTACTTCTATACAAATTAGTTTTTCCCATTTTCATATGAATTAAATTTATTTCCGATTTTGAATATTAAATTTTATCTTTCATTTAAACTGATTCATATTAGTGTCATTTACTAGTTTACTTTAATTCCCAATTGGAAATTGTTTTGTCGTTAACCAAAAAGTTCCAAAAATTTTCTAACTCCCAAAATTTTCAAAAATTTTTGGCAGAGTCTCCTTTGTACGGAGGAGCTTCTGCAATTTGACAATAGATATAAATATGTATACATCGACCCACACGGTCGGAAAAAGCAAAAACAGTTCATATTTCCTATTTTTATTGCGTAGGCGTACCTTATTTAGCAATTTAAGCAAGCAGCTTATAAATTTTAGCAATTAGTGGAATCCAAACCAGCCAAACGGCCTTTAGGTACCTGTACTTACTCAACTTAAATATGTAAGTGTCATATATAGAAAATTTATTAGCATATCACTTACTTCAATAGCTAAACACATGTATTACATACACAACAAGTGCCAAACGCTTCCCATAAGCGATTCATATAATTTTAAAGCTAATCCAATTGCTTTCATCCAAACTTATATGCCATTTCATTCAATTTTATTGGTTTACAACGCAATTGCTTACATTCAATTCATTTTTAAGCAAAACAACTCATATTCATAACAATTGATTCAAAAATCAATTATATTTGCTTCGACTAATTCATAGAATTTGATTAAAACTTGTTTACGACAAACGAGTCTCATTTTTATGCAAATTGATGATATCCATGTGAATAAATAATTACTAAAGTTTTATAACCAATTTAAATTAATCCCACCTCAATTTTATTTAATTCCAATCCATTTTAATTTATTCACACTCATTTATTAAGTTCGCCACATTCCATTCTTGTATACTACTAGCCATTCCCAAATTAATTCAACCCAAGCTTTTATTTAATGGGCTTTCATCGTTATTCGAGGCCAAGTTTCCATAAATTTTAAACTTAAGTTAATTTACTTTAATTTATTCCAACATCAACTTAAGTTTACTTCCATTTGGTCCTTATTTAATCAACTTCCATTAAATTCAGTTAGCCCGTCAATTTAAAATTTTAATTTTAAATTCGCCTTCTCAATTTATCAAAATAATATCCATGCACATACTTAATTCATTTATACTTCAAATTAATATGCCATCGAACTTAAATTCAGTCTGATAATCCAATTCCAACCACAACTTTGATTTTGTTTTTATTCTATCAGACTTCATCCATTTATTATTTAACTCTATTAACCCATTTTAAATTTTAAATTTACTTACTTAATTCATTTCCGAATTTATTTTATTAACACAAGGTCATTCTCAATTTATTTCCATTCATTTTGGTTTTGTTTTGCAACTCAAACCATTTCTATTATAATCACTTCTTTTATATCCAATTTACTTGCAAATTTTATTACATATTATTCAAATCACCCTTGAATTTTATTTGTAATTCAAACCATCACATTTCCAATCCAACTTTATTTTATTATTATTATTATTATTTTATTTTTTTTAAATTTTTTTTACAACATCTCTTCTTATTTGATCCTTTATCAAACCCAAGTCGAATTCTATTTATAATTCGAATTCATTTAGCTTTCCCGAGTCCAATTCTATTTTATAATTCCAGTTTAGATTCCCTTTTATTTTAAAATTCTAGAAATGCTTTTAAATTCAGATAATACTATTTAAAAGAGCTTTAAATAAAAATATTTTTATAACTCGATGTCTCAACCAGTCCATCCTTGTTCTCACAGAAATTCAGTCATACGTTGATCAGGCGTAGGACTGAAAATCTATAAGTACTTGGTAAACCCGTCTTCAACACCCAGTGAAAATATTTAGAAAACAATTTTATTGAAATTATCGAAAACAGTTTTTTTTTGAAAATAGAGGAAATATCTTTAGTGAGGATGCTCTGGAAATCATCACCCCCATTCCATGGTCGCAGTTACATACCAGGGTTACGTTGCAGTCACAACAAAAGTCCATGCAATTGCAGGCTCTCCGCGGCCTCTCGATTACGCCATGGAACCCCTACACAACAGATCACAGTTACATCCAGGGTTACGTTGCCGTCGCAGCAAAAGTCCATGTAACTGCAGGCTCTCAGCAGCCTCTGATTTTCGCTGACGAAATGAAACTTCTCCACTCCTACATAGGTCGCAGTCTACCGAGATAAACTCAAACGCAGACTGTTGGCTCTCCGCGGCACACACGACTTTCGCTATGTGGTATACCATAGTGTCGCAGTCTATCGATATAAAATCAAACGCAGACTGTTGGCTCTTCGCGGCACACACGACTTTCGCTATGGTACACTACCCATAATCCTCAGGAACTAGTTTTGCCCGGACTCCTCACAGGATCAACTTTAGAACCCCCTTGGGGCTCAAGGAAGCACCACCCGGTGGCACTCCTGAGAAGTCCATTCCAAGGGAGCGCCTTTTTCCCCAGAGCTATCATCAAAACACTTTATACTATACACATATAGTATCTTTCAAATCATACACCTAGTATGAATTTCATCAAAGCTCCTTTACACAAAATCGATTATTCCAAAATCGATAATTCTCAAACTAGGCTTTCCAAATTCAATATTGATTTTACCCAAAAATCAAAAGCCTTTCCAAATCCAAAGGTTTCCAAAACCTTTTCCAAAATCCTTATAAGATCCTTTATATATATACAGATATATATAATTTTAAAACCTTGGATCACTTTAAACTCGTATAAAATTCCTTTTATACTTCAAACACTTCCAAAATCCTTTTCTTCCAGCAATAGATTCAAGAAGGGAAAAATATATAACAAAGATATAACTTTGTTTAAATATTCACATTTGATTACTCTTTCCAATATCAATTTCCCTTTGAATTTCAAAACCAAACCCATTTCACAAACAATTCCAATTTAAAACAATTCGGTAGCAATTTCTCTTCTAGAAACTCGAAAATGAACATCGATGATGCTGTAGTTGTCACCGACGTTATTTTCCAGTGATCGAAAGAGTTCAATGCTTTTCTCTCTTTAAAAACATTACCAAATATTTTTGATTTCAAATCTCCCAGATTTCAAATTCAACACCGAAAATATTTTTGAAATAATTCTATTATTTCTCTAAAACCTTTGGAAACCACTTTCAAATCCAAAGGGATTTTAAATTTTCCCAAAAATTCCAAATTTCCAATCCATCCAATTCATATTTAAACTTTACTCTGGAATTTTCATCTTCCTTTATTTTCAAATATTCTCTAGAATTCTATTTCAAATTATAATCTCATTTATGTATGAAGTTTATTTCAATTTATAAATTACATTTACAATCTATATTTCAAATTACATTTTGTTATATTAGTTTATTCTTCAACTTTGGTTATAAGTTTCAATTTGGTCGTATTTTATATTACTTCTTAACTTAATTCCAATAATTTAACAAACAATCACATAAATATTCATTAGAAGGAAATGTTGCTATATATATCAAAATATATTTTTATATAAAATCATTAAAAATCTTTATGAGCAAATAACAAGTACGCCCTCCTATATATACATATATATACACTCAACTCATTCTAGAGTACCACGGACTCTATTCAACGAGTAATCCCCACTAGAGCCAAGGTTCTCGCTTAACCTTCAGCTCTGATACCAACTGTAACGACCCAAATTTTCGAACCCGAAAATTGCAAATAGTTATGAAAAAGAAGAAAGAGATAGAAGAAGAAGAACAACAGAAACATCCACAACTCACATTCGCAGCGGATAAAATATAATAATAAATAATAGTTCACAGAAGAATACTATATTTGTTGATTACATTTTATATACATCAGAGTTACTCATATATACAGATACTGGACTTATACAAATCATGTCTCAGATACACAATAATATACTACAGCGAAAATACTCCATACGTTAGCCATCCAGCTCGCCTCCTGTGCTCCAGAACGTATCTACCTGAAAATCTGTAATACTCGGTCTGACCCGAGCATTACACCAAAGTAACACCCGGGTCAGGCTGGAAACCAGCGTGAGTAAACTCATCCAACATGGAATAACAGCATACAACTACATAAACCCGGGGTAACTCAAACAAATTTTTACAAGTTCAAAGTATGTTAAAAACATAACTAATTTCACACATCCATTTCCTAAGTACCAAGCTTAGATTTAAATAGTCCAATCCCTTTAATATCACTTCACTCCAGCATATAGATTCCACATATCAAACCATAAAAATATTCGAAGGGATTTCGGGTATTTCCCAATACCCGATCCCGACCTCTTCCAAATTATCCTTACGATATGCACAACATTTCATATTAAAGGTATCAACTCATTCAAGCATCCAATACCATACAATCATCCATAAGCAAAGCTTAATCGCATACAAAACGATTCAATTAAATCTGATTGAATTCCTAACCACATTCATTTAGATTACTTCATTCAATATTAATTAACTCCAAATCAATTAATCCGTCAACCCTTCACTATTCATCTTCATTAATCACCTGGATTAATTATTTTTCAATTACATTCAGGTAATTATCTTAAATTAACTTCACAATATTTATCAGGCTCAACTAAGATTATTAAGTAATCTTAATTACTTCATGATTTAATTAATTATTTAATTACATTAACTTGATTACTTATACTAATTAACTTCCCATAAGTCACTTGTTCTGATTAATTTATCTTAATAAACCAAACTTATAATATATCGTTAATTATATTAATTAATTATTTCCAATTATATTTTAATTCGTACCAATCTGAATTAATTACTTTAATTCGTCCACAATATTAATCACTCTCGATTAATCTCAACCTGTAATTAACTATCCATCTATTTACTTTATTAAATAAATCAAATTTCTCCTTAATTAATAAGATTAATCTCTTGATTGTTTACACAAAATAATTATATTTCATTAATTTCATTAAGTAATTATTTACCAATCCATCCCATGATTGTTCTGAATTACTTATACTTAGTTAATTAACTTACAACTTAATTTATTATTTATTCAAACCTTTAATTACTGAATTAAATAACCCAAATCATTAATTAATTAGATTAGTTAATTATCCATTTTAATTACCCTACTAACTTAATGTATCACAACTCATTCAGCCTTTCGTAACTTTTAAAACGGCAACCCTTTTTTTTATTTTATTGTTTTGAGTTTTAAATTAACTTAAAATTCTTAATACTTCGAGTTAAATAAAATTAACTCGAGAACCATCCAATACCAAAATCACCAGATTATCAATTCATAGTGCAAATCCAATAAATTCAATCATTCAGCCCAATATTTAAATTTAACCATTTAAATTTAAATAAAAGAAATCCAAAAGCGTGAGGTTCACTCACCTATGCCTCACAATTGGCAATTCCCTTCATTCGATTAACTACATCCAGTGATTATTTATTTATTTCTTTTCCCAAGAGATTTTTTTTTATATTTTTTTTATATTTTTTTAATTCATTACACTCTAGCTATTAATTGTTAACCTTTATTGTTAATTTCTAAAACCTAATTCCCATTTGTACATCACTCATTTCGAATTACTCAATCAATAATTGCAGATCAATTACTTAATTAATCTTCAACTTATTTCATAAATTAGCAAATCTGAATTATACTTAGGTAAACATTTTTTGTTAACTGCTAAATCACAAAACATTTAACGTTATTTGTAAACTAATTAAGTCTTAAATATCTTTTATGTATTTAATATGAAAAATCAATCATCCATCTTGATTTAAGTTTGTAAAGCACTTAATTTAAAGGATTTATAACTGATTAAACAATTCAAATAAAAAAAATAAAAAAAAGGATAAAATTACTCACTGCAAAAATGATCGAGAGAGCACTCTAACCACGGCCTCAACGTCGCCCTTCCAGCTTGACGAACCTCATCGTCATCCAAAGCCGTGAACCCCTCCAACGACAACGCGAAGCCTCCAAAGATCCTGCCCTAGCTCACGTGCCGAAACCCCAAACTCAATTCGAGCCACCAAGCCAACATGCGAATGCTTGAATACACGTGCTTGGATGTCGCTGCTTCTCCCCTCCATCTGACCTCGAGACGCCACAGCTCGAATCGAGCATATCGATTCGTCTTCCCTCGATTAATGTGTCGCCGCCACCGTCGAGCTTGCTCAAAGAACGCTCGCCTTCCCCGTTCCCCCTCTTCGATTTTTCCCTAGCATAAAAGGCTTCGGCCATTCTCTTTTTTTTTTTAGATCGAACTGCCGTGTATTTTGATTTTGATTAGAGAGAGTGAGACGGAATTGTGATATAGGTTAAAGAAAAGCTTCCTAAGTACGCCTTATTAATTAATTAAATATTGAAAATCTCGAGTTGTATAATGCGAAATCCCAAACCCCAAATCAGACATGCCGACGGGCTTTTATAAGGTTTACTCGCGTTCCGAACACAATGGAATAGGTTTCGAAGGCTAATTCGATCATATGCGCAAGTTACGGAAATAAACGATCGATTTTAAATTAAATCGATTAAAATAGTTCTACGCGTTTCGAGCTGCCAGGGTCAAACGACAACTCCGATTGCCACGAAATTTGAAATCCGATAATAACTAACTATTACGGATCCAATAGAACTGGTTTCATCAAATTCCGAGACTGTGCCTCGGAAGGCTATTTTTAAATATCGATTTAAACGATATATTATTTAAAATTGAACAAATCACCTTTAAATTTAATTTCAACCATTCTATTAACTTAGTATCATCATTATAAATTTTATAAGCCTTCAAATTAATTTAAACAGGCTTAGAAATTTCTGATTTAACAATTTATCCAATTTCAATTATGAAATCCAATATTTAACTATAAATTCAATGATTTAATTATCAAGTAAACATTGATATTAGGAATTCAAACTAAATATTAACTTTTAATATATTAAAATCAATTAACTATTCAAATTTAAATGGTTAGAAATTTCGGGTCGTCACAATACAAGACAATAGCAATGGAAAGAAATGATAACAACAGTAGTGGAACAACATCTCCAATATGGTTTCCTATAGGGAACTCCAGTATCGGTAATCTCCATCTCCAAGGCACCAATCCAGAAATAGCCCGAACTCTAAATCATGCTTCACTAAGATAAGCAAGTGCGATCCAGCTCCAAAGACTGAACTGACTCCAGATAAACTTCTAAATCTGACTATCTGAAAAACCCAATTCTAGACTGCCAGTGTAGGAAATTGTAGGCACCCAGAGTTTAGGAAGGGAACAATAAACTCCAGGTCAGTCATGGGACTGGTATGAGTAAACAAAAATATTTGGTCTGAAAACAAAGAAAAATGAAATCCGCAATGCTTTTTGGAAAATGAAACTGCCATCAGGCCTCCCGCCACACACAAAATGCAAAGGAAGACTTGGAGGGGATTTCTCCTTATGACAGCCAAATATGCTTGATACGCAAAAGCCATTTTGATATTATTATTAGTGCATAGTGGAAAACATTTCGAAGGTATAATATTAATCTTAGCCAGCATAGGCATTTCGCACTTATGCCTACTATAGCTACCATGTTCAATGGCAGGTTACCACCCATTCCATGGCAGGTAATACAACTAAAACCGTACAGGGCGCGTATTGTTTCTTTGGATTTTCCAACAAATGGTCTGGCTAAGGAACTTCCTACTGCCACATGGGTACGCCCCTGACGGGATGCCCTGAGAACCTAACCAGTTCTTTGCCAACACAAAGCCGAGCTACCTCTTACTAGGTAACTGCTACACGAATATGCCATCCCCCGGTCCTTTGGGACCTTTATCCAAGGCGCCTCAACAAAGCAACAACCACACAGAAATGAGATTGAAGCAACCACATAGGTTAAATATCAGGGATCACTACAACAAAAAGACCCTTTAATAGCGTTTAAAAAATGCTATAAAAGGCTTTTACAGCGTTTTTATAAACGATGTATATCAACATGTTGTAATAAATCAGAAACCTATTATTGCAACAGAAAAAATGCTATAAAAAACAGGTTTTTTTATAGCGTTTTGAACATGCTATAAATAGTCTTATTAATGGCATTCCTAATACGCTATAAAAGGCTTTTACAGCGTTTTTATAAACGCTGTAAATCAACATGTTGTAATAAATCAGTGAGCTATTATTGCAAACAGAAGAAACGCTATAAAAAACATTTTTTATAGCACTTTGAACATGCTATAAAAAGTCTTATTATTGACATTCTTAACAACGTTTTAAAAATCATTTTTGCAGTACGTATATATCCATTACCACATTATAATTGACAAATTTACATAAACACAATGTATCATGCCACACAATTATATAGATCACATTAAACGAAAAATAACTAATCATTTAACATTCACATAGAACAATACATAATATATCATAATATTTAATGACCATTACATTAGAAATGCAAAAATTACAAGTGAAAAAAAGATCGTACTACACATGACGATTAAACATGCAAACCAAAAAAGTTGTTACTTCAAAAGAACTTCAAATGCTAATATACAACAACATGTTGCCATTTGTATGCACCATAAATGGGTAATTTACCTATGAAAAAGAAATTCAACAATTAGCAATTATTAATATTATGATTTTATTTTATTACTATTACTATAATTATATATTATATTATTATTCTTCTTTTAAATTTAGTTAATTTTTATAAACTTTATTAATTTTTGTAAAACTTAGTTAAGTTAGTTAATTTTTATAATACTTAGTCAATTTTTATAACAATTTAACAAAGATGTCAAAATAGAGAACATGGGGTGAAGAATCATTCTTTATTAAAACAAAGTGCAATAGTGCATTGGCTAAAGATTTCCTATTAGCAAAGTAATATAATGGACATTTAAGCCTTTAAGGATTTCAATCCATAAACACAGTGATCTTACCCTTGTTTTGTGGATAGTATAGATGGCTCTTGAGGGAACCTTTTTGAGCATATTCATATACAAGGAAGAGCTCATCATGGCTAGCTGCATAACCAATCAACTCTACCTTGACAAAGTGAGAATAAAAAAGGCCAAGTCAGTTTATGCCACAAATTTTAGGTGTTCAAAATTAGTTGAAGCTTATTAAGGTCAATACCAGACTAGAATGGTGAACTTTGCACAAAACTTTCATCTCCGCGATAAATTCTCTTGTTTTTGTAGCAGTCATTTTTCTAATGGCAACCTCCTGTAGATGCAAAACTACCATAAATGATAAGGTGGTATTTCCCTAGTGCTAAAACAATTTCTTGAATAAATTAAGAGACAGGCCTGATCCTGAAGAAATCCATAGTAGACTGAACCATAGGTACCATGACCAAGCAAATTTGCATCAGAAAAGTAATACTTGGCAGACTAAAGAGGAAGTTTGGAGAAGCGACGCTATTTCTAGCTTCATAAAAAGCAAAGTATTGGAGGCTTTAGCATGGATCCTGATTTACTAGCTTGTCACAAAAAAGTGCAAGGAATCATCTATCAAAGTATCATGAGTGGCAGGTTTTATATTCAGAATGCTTGGAAACCTAGGGCACTAGACATCACAAAGAAACTGGAGGAATCTATTTAAAGAATCTGTTTCCAAGGAAAGCTATATGAGCTTGACAGTGCCTAGAATTAAACAATAAACACTTAATATAATGAAGGTTATGCATGGAAACAGCCAACAATGGCAGTGGTATACACACAGTATCTACAGACAATACAACAATGAACAATACACATGCTGCTTCCAGTTTGGTGCAAGATACAAATGCAAATGTCTCAGTTGGTGCTGTAGATAATTCCATGTCTACAGCAAATGGAACTAGTAATTTTCCTGGTTATCGACAAACACCTGATAATGTCATTCATGGAACAAGAGAGAACAGTAACATTAATAATAACCTTCATGATTCAAATGACAATGATGAGGCAGTTTAATATTATTAATGTTTTTTTTTCATATTTCTTCCCACCTTTGACTTGTAATCTTCTATACTTCTTTTTAATAAAGCATAACTCGGATCGGAATTTGTGAGAAAAATCAGTAGCCCATCAAAGTAGCATGTTAATACATACTACATCAACTTAAAGTGTTTTTCTCAAAGTGCAGTAGCCCTTGAAGTTTTCCTAAAATGGATCTTCACAACATTTCTCAAACAAGTAGGGGCCTAACATATATTTATCTGGAATGAGCATAATTTTTAATGAAATCCCTAAACCAATGACTTAGCATATGTTCCATATGAAAATTAAGAAGTAAGTAGCACGATTGTATATGCAATCAACTTGAAACTATTCTTACTCTGAAACTTCAACGATGATGGCTACTGGCTCCTTATGATGATGGCTGCCGATCGACAGCAACAGGAAAGACTATGAAGGAAGCCAATCGACTACAACGAGGACGAGAATGAAGGTGTCGATTTGCTTCCACCGATGAGCTATAGGCGATGACAATTTAATTCGGAGGAAGATTGGAAACTTAATTTTGTTTGGATCGGTAATTTAAAAATTTTTGGAATTTTATTTACGAATACTTGAAAATGAAGGGAGGGAAAGTGAAATGTAAGCGAATCTCACAGCGTTGTGTTTCTAATTACCAGGTGGCATAAACTGGAAAGAGTTTCCAGCAAGAAAGAGACCGAAATAATTTCACATGTAAAATTTATAAAAACAAATGTAAAATCTGTCTCTTACCTGAGTCAAATTATTAACTTGGATTACTATTGATTTGCCAAATTACAACCAAAATTGAACCTGATGATGCTCCATGCGATCTATGCAATCATATACTGACAAACGAAATTACTGGCCACCAATTCAATGCTCCTAAGAATTCAGAATAAGTATGTTGAGCCGCCTAAGGATTTACTGGCCACCAATTCAACGGCTCCTCACAAGTATGCTGCATAAAAAGAAGTAAAATATAATGTAAATTTTGGTTAAAAATAAGTGTAAAATTTAACTTAGAGAGGCTGTGAAGGATAGTATATACCTGACAACATAAGAGGCATTTGCGATGAGAGCAAATATGAACATTAAAGGATTCAATCCTTCGATGTTCCCTCGCTTGATCTGATCAATATTAGAAAATAAGGTTTTTACTATAAAAAAGCACAAATGGCTAATGTTTAAATGCATATTTAAGAAGAAGGAATATACGTACATTCAGATATCGCTCATGTAAATTACAGCATGATCCAGCCTAGTACCATCCCATAAGGATTAGGTCCAGCCTCCTACAATTAGCAAAATGGTAATACATGCTTTTCAAGTTAGTAGGTTATTTGTATGATATTTACTTGCATTAAACATATCATGATAATTTACCTGTATCAACTTTCTGTATGTACAACCATGATTATGTTCACCAAGGCTTTAGCTTGATTTGGCAAGCCATCAAAAGCAGCGACAAAGGTCCCATAACCAAGCTGTATACAGTTAGGAAAATACAACTTTTACAATTTCTGAATACTAGAAATACATATACATGAACAAGGGCATATCAAAAGAAGCTTCTAACTTACTGAGCATGAAATCGTCTTTGAAAATTCAATATTGGTAGTTATCTTGCTGAATTTATTAGTTTTATTTACATTGTCTTTATCGTCAGATGAAGTGTCATAAAGACTGTTTTTGTGCTAACCCAGTAACGAAATAAGATAACCAAAACAGTCAGTACATATAAGTTTGCAATTAGAGCAAATAATTCTACTGAAATAAAAGCAATTTAAATCCCGATTTGGCTTATAAGTACTTAAATACTAGTTTTTCTAATGAACTAACGATGAGGGCAGAAAGTGATGAGATAACTTGCACCAGTACAAGTGAGATTGCTAGTAGATATCGTAAGCATAGGAGTATGCTTTAAGGAAAGCAGACCTAAAAATTCTGGAATAAGCAGTTAACTTACACTGTTGGGGACTACCAAAGCTTCTAGCGCAGTAGTATCTCGGTCATCCAAATGCAGAGCAAGCACTTTTGCATGCTACCACTCGATTGGCTCCGTCTTTCAATGCAAACCCTGTTGGACATACCTGCTTCAAATTGTTCAGACAACCAGCATTAGCACAGTAGTAGATAGCCAGAACATATGAAATCTACCGTTGTCTGCTAGTGTCAGTACAGGCAAGTTACAAGAATAACCATGGTTGAGAATATATATCAAAAACACGTGTGTTATCAATGAAAAATGTATTTATTGTTACTATTATAGATAAACGGACAGATGACCATCATGTTCCACCTCACCAACATATAAGTCATGTGTTTAAGATGAGAATAATCACATTTGCAACTATATTATATATCATAAATTACTCAACTCAGTCGAATTTGCATTTCCAAATACGCAACTTGGTCCTAAACTGAGTTTTTGGAAACTCAATATGCAACTTTTTTTTAAAATTCTGTATTCGAAACTGAGTTGGAATACTCATTATTCGAAACCGAGTTCAAAAATTCAGTATGAAACTGAGTTTCCAAAAAATTCAATTTGGTTCAAAATTGAGTTTCCAAAAAACTAATGCGTGGCATGTGGAATTCCCACTAGATTCCAAAGTCAAAGTATCTCTACATTATACATATACCTATATTATACTTAGTCAAACACCATTAGGATTTATTGATATTCTATTTGAGTTCAAAGTGGCACTCAATAATTTTTCTTCCATGAATGGTAGTAAAATGAAATTTTGAAGATATAAATTTAAGAAACCGGACATTTTATAAAAATTGACTATGATAAAACATGAAGAAGCTAACAAAGTTGTTTAACCAATAAACTTTACCTAATCATGTGCTTGAATATGACAACATTGACATAACCAAAGCACCCATAGACTACAAGTTACATTGAAACGTTGAAAAATATCATGTATTGATTCATTTTTACATTATTGCTATTTAATCGAAATCGTGTTCCTTTTCTGTTTGCAATAATTTCATAATGTGAGATTTTCATATAATATATGAATTAATAAAATTATCAAACTGCAGTGGATAAAACATGCTTTAATTTTGAATAAGCATACCACACTCTCTATATATACATTTGAGTCATTCACCTTTAAATGCTCCATTCTTGTTATACATATGTCATAGTTGGAGTTTCAAATAGCCTCAGATCAATATTTAATAATCTAGTATTGAACAACATACATTGCTTATATGAATTAATTGAAGACATTCCTTAATTGAACTAATTAACTGTGAACAAATATCAACGAAAAATGAAAATGTTTTGCATAATTATTAACCAATTATATGGATCAATCCAATATTCAACAACATGCGGCAAACAATGAAAAAGGTTTGATGATTCTGAAACAAATATCACTTTCAGTTTCTACATTGCAATCTTAAAAATCACAGGTTTCTTATTTACCTAATATTCACTTATAATATATTTTTCATACATGTAATACACTGTTGAAAGTTTGTATGTTTTTCAAGTTTAAACATGTGTTGCAAACAGATTATAAGTGGATTCTAGATTATATAAACTTAGTTCATATCCAACACCCACTTATGATTCATATACTTAGTTAATTTATATTTAAACTTCTATAAAATATGGGCTAGAATATTGTGTATCTTTGTGAAATCTGCTAAAAACCTTTAAAATGTAAAAAATAATGCGAATACTTATTACTAACTCCAAGACAATGAGAAATTTTGGGTGTGTTGATCATTGGCTCGTATAAAAAAATCCAGTCTTTCCTTTTCATCCTTTGAACTTATACTAGGATTTCTTCCCCTAAAATTTCATTTTAACTTCAAATAGTTGCATTAATTCGCCTAATAACGTGTACTATCTAAATCTACTGAAATATGCACAAATCAAAAGATGATAATCTGACACAAAAATTACAATTTCGTACAATATTAGCATAAAGTTCCTCCTCTAGGTCCTCAGCGATGCATCAACTTAGGTAGAAAAAAAACATAAATATTTCAAATTCTTAACAGTTTTGAGAAAATATCAGAAATTTTTTATTGATGTAATTACCATCCAAGTATTCAAAGTTAAATTATCAAACTAACATCACAAAAGTAGTACTCTTACAGTTTTGCATGGGCTCAAAGTTGAGATCATCCACATTATTTTCCTTAAATTCCGACTTTGCTTTGAATTTTGCAGCATACATATACGCAAATGATTCAACTTCCAGCTCCTCCGCGCTGAAACCGTACACTAATAAATCCTTGCTCTCTAATTGCGAATTTACCATTACCAACTCAAAATTCTAATTAATCAGGGCAAAGCCAAATGATTTGGTGAAGTCAAAGTGTGGGATTTGTTTAGATTAGGAATAGGTGTAACTTTAGGGTTCCGCAATTTTCAAACTTTCTATTTTAAGAGTGAAGGTGAGGTTTTGGGAGCAAGAGTGGAAGAAAATAAAAAAATTAGGTTTTCTTTTGGGATGAAGAAGAGGAGATGCATTCAGACGGGGTAGAGAAAAGAGAGGGAAAAAAAGTTGCCGCTTTTGTTGTGTTTTAGCGGGTGAGGTCAAATTATAGCGCGCCTGGTTAATTTTCCAAACCCTAAGGAATCAAAAGACGGCAAGTTCAGTTACAACGCTATACTAGTAAGCCATCATTAATATATTTTCTTGTAGTAGCTCCGTACCTGATACCACCCTTTTCTAGAAGGAAATGACATACCGTAAAGGGAGCGACCCTCATAACCTTGCCGCATATTTCCTGTTTCGACCATTTTCGGAGTGTGAGGACCTGATGAGGTCTTGACCACAAAGCTATGCTTTTTCACAAAGCCATGCTTTGATCAACAAATGATTAACAAATTATCAGCACACAGTAGCACTCAGTATGCCACATTACCAAATTGGGAGTATATCGCTGATAACCTTCAACTACATAACCTCTGAGCTCGTACGTCTCAGAGATAGGTGTTAAAGCTAAGAGAATAAATTCTCTGTCACCAAACAGAAATGTATTTGAAAGAAATCAGCTTTATATCTCAAAGTGTAGTGTCAAATACACATCCATACAAGTCTGTTCCGGGTTCGAACAAAACCGAAGGCACTCCAAAAGAAGCCCTTGCAATACGGATATTCACAATCCCGATCGGACTTTCCATCACTAAGGGAATCTCTATACCGTAGCTACTCGGTGTAGAGACAATCGATAGGTTATCCTACCGTTCTCGCAAATACCCGATCTTCAACACCGGTCTTCAAATGCAATCCATTTACGTCGTATCATTATTCGAAATGGGTTATATGACACAAGGTCCTCTCCTGGCTAAACCGAATAGTGAGCGCAATTATTTTAAAATATATGGATATTGGGATTTCAGTTAAGTCACAACTTATTACCCAAAACTTTACTTTAAATAGTTTAAACAAATTACCATTTTAAATCTTTTTAAACAAAAAGATTTACTTCACAAAGTTCATCTACTATTTACAAAGATTAATTCATAGTTCTTAAAACTATTTCAACTTGCAAATCTTTTATACAAAAGATACGCCTTTCCAATTTCAAAACAAAGTTTAACGATCTTCCACAAAGGTTCACTTATAGCTTTTCGAAACAATTGAATTACCCACTTAATCTTTAAATCAAAGATTTAATTGATAGCTTTCAAAACAATTCATAATTCAAATCTTTTACAATATAAAAGATACACCATTTAAAATCCTCTTTAATTTTCAAAACAATGTCTAATCATCTTTTACAAAGATTTATTCATAGCTTTCAAACAACTCTATTTCAAATTTTGAAATCTTTTTAACATAACTTGGAAATCCTTTCTTTCAAATGAAAGCTATAACTATTTGAAAACAAATAGTTTCCATATTGAAGAAATTCAATTATATTTACATGAGTTAAAGCTCTTCAAAATAAACTTGGGTTAAATTTATATCTCCAAATCAATACTTTTAAAATAGTTTTAAAAAAAACCCATATAACTCTTTTATAACTTGTATAACATTTTTAAAGTAATTTCCAACATAGAATTTATTTTCAAATTTTGAATTCAAATTTAAATCAAATTTAATTATTTAAATTGAGAACTTTACCAAGTTATTCAAAGTGAATTTTATCTTCAAAACTCCTTTTCAAAAGCTTTTTACGTTTAATCCATTTCCAAAATTCATTGAAATTAAAATTTCAATTTCAAAAACATTAGATTTAAATCATCTGTGACTTAACCAATTTCCATGTGCAATCCATATTTGTGTGTGCATAGTGTGGTCCAGGGGTTTTACATACAATAATGCAAAAACAACAATAGTCATCATAGATCAAAACACAGAAGTATAATTAATAAGCGGTATAAACTATAATGCTTATCTTTCATTCACAGATTACTGATATATATCCCAGATAATAAATTACATCACAGATAATTAATTATATCACATATGAATAAATTACATCACGGCTTGAATTAAACCATTCAATTCACAAAGCACCATATATCGGGAATATCAAACAATTCAACCATTCACCATAATTTAAATATTCATAAGTAAAATTATTAATCAACTGATTAATTTAAATCAGATTTATTTCTTTGAATAAATTTGCTAGTCATGGTAAATTAATAATCAATTAATTACACTCAATTAATCATACTGAATAATTATTCCTTAATTATTTCCATTAAATAATTACACTTACACAATTGATTATCGTTAAATTAATTAATCTAAATTAATTATTAAAAATTAATCACATTAATTAATTATTATATAATCTTAATTAATGATCTTATTAACAATTTATTAATTACTTCCCTTAAGTAATTAACTCAAATTAACCATTATTAATTTCAATTTAATTACCTTAATTAATTAATTAAAACCCATAATTTCTTAATTAAATAAATTAATTAATGATCCATTTAATTACCTTACTAATTTAATGAATCACGATTCATTAAATCTTTATTAACTTTTAAAATAAGAACATTTCTTATTAATGATTACATTTTTTTACTAAACAATTTAAAACAGTTTACTTTCAAATTTGTTTTCAAATCTCAATTTAAATTTAAGATTTAAAATGAAGACAAGCGTAAGTTCAAAAAAGTTTAAAAACAATTTAAAAACCTTTTAACCCTTATGCTAAAGAATTACTTATTTTATAAAGGAATTTTAAAGGAGTTTAAAACCAAATTCATTTTAAATACAAATCATATTTAAAATACAACTTAAACCTTCAAAGTTATTTAAAGCCTTAAATTTTAAAAACTTCCTTTGTTTCGAAATTATGATTCAAATTTGGATTTGAATCCAGATTTAAAACTTAGGTTTAAAGCTCTATTTTATTTAAAGCTTTAATTTAAAATTTTAAATTATTTAACATTTTAAAGTTGTTTAAACAATTAAAATTTTAAAAACTTTATTTTATTTTAAAACTGAGATTCAAACTACATTTGAATTCAAACTTAAATTTTTGTTTAAATCTAGTTTAAATCTCCAGTTCACATTTTAAATTCCAGTTTAAATTTTTTGTTTTAAAAGACTTATAGGTTGAAACCTGTAACTAAAATCTACCCAAGACAACCTATATTTTCCTAGAGCAAAACCCTAGGTTACTTCGAGTCTAACACTTGAATCACTCGAGTTAAACTCGAGCAGTCTCCTCTGCTTTCAAAGACTAACCAAACATCACCAGACAAATCACCACACCGTGCATATGCATGGTGGCTCCGGCCACTATTGATAATCAACAATGATCGCAACACAACAGAGATCAACTCTATAACCTAACACGATCATCAAGTCATGTCCAACAACCAGAAATCACAATCGAGCGCCCAATTCCAAAACCTGGAACAAACTGGACATCACCAACCCAAAACCTGAAATCACCTCGTCTTCACAATTCCAACCACC
Source organism: Allium cepa (assembly GCA_030765085.1). Lineage (NCBI taxonomy): Eukaryota > Viridiplantae > Streptophyta > Magnoliopsida > Asparagales > Amaryllidaceae > Allium > Allium cepa. Next base: position 215,734,820 of record CM060934.1, read on the forward strand.
GTAGGTTTTGAAACTCCGGCATCGTCTTCCTCTACACGTCTACTTACCACTCCCTGAAACTCGCTGCACTCGATCACCTACACAAACCGTGGTGATCGATACATTAAACACTGCAAAAACTAGGGTTCCAGAAGAAATTTCTCCATCGTTGCCTCCTCGTTGAACTGCACCACAACACACCATTTTTCCTCGACCCTCCGATCACTCCTCCATCACCATAGAGATCCCCGACCTCCCTAGGTACTTAGATCACCAGAAAAACCAAATATTCCCGTTCCAGTTCAAACCCAAACTGCTACCTCAAAGATTAACTAAAAATAATAATTTTGGTTTCAAAAATCAAGTTTTAGTTTTAACTTTTGATTCATACACCTAAATTTATAAATCATGACAAATTATTTTTGACTTAATTTAAGTTTACTCTGTATTTTATATTTCCAAAAACAATTCTAAGTTTTTTTAACTTAAACAAGTTTTTAAGCTAAAAACTAAAATCTGAGAAGCATACTTTGTTTAAAACTTATGCCTCAACAAAGTTTGGATCAAGGGAAATTGAGTTTTGATAAGAATTTGGATCTATAACTGAAGCCAGAGAGAAACACAGAGATGCACCAATATTTTCATATATGTATACACAGAGATATACACACAAACAACTAAGTTTCAGAGATAAGCTTGCAACAGAACAATATATTTAAACCATTTAGATTGTGGTGTTACTCACAGGAACAAGATATCAAAAGTTGAAAATTTTCTCACCTGGATTTCTGGAAGAAGACAGAGCACATGACTTTTACTTTTGAATTTGAAAACTAGGAAGAGTTCTAATCTCTGGTATTGAACTTGCATGCTTACATGCTTCAGATTTGTTTCCAAGTTCTAACTTGCTTTTGATTTTGTTTTCATGGTTGAGATGCTTCAGGTTCCAAAATTTTAATTTGTTTTCGACTTTGATTTGCTTGAATACAGGCTTTGACTTTTCCCTGACATGATTTCCATATTTGAATTTGAATGCTCTTGAGTTGATCATTGATTTCTCTAGTTTTAGTTTTGATGTTGGGATAAATTGGTTTGTAGCTTTTGTTTTCCAGTTTTTGAAGTTGAATTTGTTGATGTTTGATTCTAGACTGCATTTGTTTTTGATCCATTATTTTCTGGCTTCAGCCCTTTTTTCTTCTTTGTTTTGTAGTTTTCAATTTGTTTTTTGATTCAAAAGAAATAATTCTTTTTCCACTTGTATGTTATGTTTTAACACTTGTTAAATTTATGTTTAAAAAAGATACACTTGTAAATCCTTTGGTTAAAATGCTTACATATGTTTTAAACTATCCATTTTTTGTTTAGATCCCTTTATTGTATTTAATTATAAATTTGGTTATAAACCCGCATGTTAAAATAGATTAAGTAATATATTTTCAAAATATAATTATTTTAGTTTGAATGTTATATTTTTAAAATCATATTTCATGAATTTACAACCCAATTCTAATTCATGTACTTATTAATTTTCAAAAGATATATATACCTATATACTTACGTTTTAAAGCCTTTATTTATAATTATATAATTTACAAAGGAAATTGAACTGAAAACAATTTATAGATAATCATACATATATGATTCTTAATTTATAAAGATTTTTAAATTTAATTTATTAAATCAAATTTTATTTTCGATATATATATATATATATATATATATATATATATATATGTTTAACTTCAAAATCACATTTTATTTTGTACTTATACATTTTTCTAACAAATGATTTGAAATCCAATTATTCATTACTAACAAATTTTATATATGTATTAGTTCTTTGAAAATATAAAGTTAATAGATTCAATATTTATTTATAAGATATTTATCCTTGTATTTTTAAATCATATTCCAAATAAAAATTCATTTATTTAAATAAAGATACATCCTATTTAATCATATCAAAAATTCAAATACAAATTTTGTTTTATTCCCAATTATTCAAATTAATTCTCTATTAATTTATAATTTAATTTCAAAATATTACTTCTAAACCAAAATGCATATTTAATAAAATAAATAAGTAAATAAATAAATTTCTATCAATTTCAAACTATAAATTTTAAATTCAATTTATTCTCAATACATTTATTTTTAAATCCAATATTCGTTCGTAAAATACTTATTCTTAAATTTTTAATTCAAAATTCTATTTAAATGCATTTCTCAATTATAATTTATTTGTATGACTAAATGAACATATATCTTTATTAAATTTGAAAAATTCAAATATACTCAAAAATTTATTTACAATATTTTTTTAATTTTAGGATTTCCAAATTTCAAACTTAATTCAATTTTATTTTATTTTTTATATTTCAAACCCAAATAAATTCTAAATAAATTCACAATCAAATCCAAATTTTTATATTAATTACCAATTATTTCAATTTAATCCCAAAGATCAAATAAATTGTTGATCTTGCTTAAAAATCAGGAAGGTTACATGGAATGAAATAAAATATTGCTAACTTTACTAAGCGTTGCATGACTTGCCAACTCGTAAAGGCCGAACATCAAAATCTCGTAGGTTATTGCAACCTTTGGACATTCCAGTTTGGAAGTGGAATCAAATTTCCATGGATTTAATTGACATTTTCCCCATTCTCGTTCGGGTAATGACAGTTTATGGTTGATTGTAGATAGACTTACAAAATCCATCCATTTTATTCACGTTCGGTCCAACCAGACCGTACCACTTTTGGCTAAACTCTATGTTAAAGAAATTGTTAAATTGCATGGAGTTCCTACTTCTATCATTAGTGATCGTGACCTATTGTTTACTATTGGATTTTGGAAAGGTCTTCAAAAACCTTTGAGAACGAAGCTTAATTTAGCACCGCTTATCATCCTTAGTCTAATGGACAAACCGAGCTTGTGATTCAAACTCTTGAAGATCTCCTTCGTGCATGTGTTCTTAGTTTTGGTGGAAGTTGGGAAGATCATATTTCTCTTGTTGATTTTTCTTAGAATGATAGCTTTCAATCTAGTATCGGTATGACACCTTTCGAGGCACTATAAGGAAGGCCATGCCGATCTCCTTCTTGTTGGCTTGAAGCCACCGAGAAGCTGGATTTAGGTCCATAATTTATTTGTGATTCCACAGAAAGATTGACCTTATTCGTCATAGGATGAAAGAAGCTCAAAGTAGACAAAAATCCTATGCCGATAACCGAAGTAGGAATTTGTAATTTTCTGTGGAAGATTCGGTATTCATTTGTGTTTCACCTATGAAGGGTGTTGTGCATTTCATTCGATAGGGAAAATTAGCGCCTCAATATATTGGCCATTTCCCATCACTGGCGGATTGGTTCTGTAGCTTATCGCATTTTATTACCTACTCAATTTTCTGCTATTCATGACGTATTCCACGTTTCTCAACTACGGAAATGCCTTAGAGATTCCGATTCTATTCTTGAGCCCGGCGTTATTGAAGAAATTGAAGTTTCACCTAATTTGACTTATGAGAAACATCCTATTTGTATCATTGCTACAAAGGTTAAACGCCTTCGTAATAAAGATGTTTCGCTTGTGAAAGATCAATGGTCCGCAAATTCTAATGATTGTTCTTGGGAATCCAGGGAATTCATTGAGAGAACACATCCGGACCTACTCTCTCGTGCTCCTTAAGGTGAACTTCTCACTTTAAATTCTTCTATTGTGTTGTTATGCTTTTGTATGGTTGTTACTCTTTATTTTCTTCTTACATATTGTGAGGAAACAATTTCTTTAAGGAGGGGAGTCTTTAACAACCCGCATATTTTACGATTATATATTTAAATGTTTTATTTAAATATAACATCATTGACTGAATTTAAAGTTCAGAATGTGACTTTTTGTAAACAGTCGAATCCGAACTCGAGACCACTTTCATTGAGTTCAAAATTGCATTTACAACTTGTTTGAGTATAAACATCGATTTGTTTGGAGTTGATTAGGATTTTGGTATTTTCAATTGGGCTTTGGGTTGTATTCTAGCTCACTAACCCAACAACATAACCCAAACCCTCTACCTAATAACTCCCACTCTACTCTTCTTCATTCATTCATTCCACTATCTAAGTTCCTAACTCTCAAGCCCTAGGGGAAAATGGGGGAAAGAGGGGAGATTAGAAATTCCTAAGCCCTAGATTCTTAGGAAATTCAAATTCAACTTCCAAAATCAAAGGGAAGCATAGGTAAGCATCCTCTTCATCTTCTCTATCTCAATTCCTCTCCAATTTTCATAATTTCCTATAACCTAACTTGGAAAATATTTGTATATGATCATAGATTGGAGCTTCTAGAGTTGATATTGAAGTGGAATTGATCTTTCCTTGTTTTAGAGCTTCACAGTTGTTGTTTTTGAGTTTAAAGATGAGTTCTTGAACTCACATCTATGTCTATAACTTTCATTGTTGTTAGGTATGAATTCCTACCATCTATTTCATGTCCAATTGCTTTTGAATTGAATTGGTTTGATGAATTTTCCAATTTTTGATATTTTGATATTTTGAAGTCAAAATCTATGAAAATCATATTATGGATGTTTGGACATATTGTTTGAAGTGTATTGAAGAGCCTATAGGGTTGGGTTGTCACTTGGCATAAATCTCTAGCCACTGTCGCTCATTCGATCGCTTGCGGTATGAAGGCCATCAATGGCCTAGGTTAATTTTGTCCTGAGCTACAGTTCAGACGTCTGGGAAAACGCTCAAACGTCTGGGTCATCGGAACAAAAAATTCCAAACATATAGCTCAGACGTTTGAAGTTAGTCCCAGACGTCTAGGCGATCTAGAAGAAAATTTCCAGAACTTCAGCTCAGACGTCTGGGAAAACCACCAGACGTCTGATGTTGTTAAATTCAGTCAATTTGCCTATTTTTGAGTGGATTTCCATTTTAATCGATTTTTTTGATCCAGTTAGCTGTTGTCATTCATTACAGACTTTGATGACTTCTTTTCTGGATTTTGGGAATATTCATTTGATGGATTTGATATCGATTTCCATGGTTTTGATTCACATTATTGAAATATTAATTTTGGTGATAGATTGTTTTTGCAATCATTTCGATGTTTGTCACTTTAAAATACAAAAGTTTTTACACTAGTAGTAAATAATCAAACTCTTTCACAAAAATAATTTCAACGTTACTTTTGATACAAAGCACTTTTTTAAAACCATTTTTCAATCTATTAGTATATATTGACCATTACCTCATTCGTATAAGAAATCTAATTAAATGACTTAGCAAAAAAAGTGGTATGAAACGCTGGCGTTTACTTCATCGGTTAATTCTTGGACGTGTTCAATTGAACTCTTGTGACAATTTTTGAGTGGAAATCTGCAATCTGTTCGTAAATATTTAAATTAAGCTAATGGTTATGGACATGAAGCTAAACTCATTTATTTACTAACTTAGTGTAATTTACACTTCTTGTTGATCAATGATGATCATTTTATGGTTTAGATAAGCAGTATGCGTTGTCTCTTTGTCCACGTGGGGGACAGTATCTCATTTTATGGAGCTTCGTCTCATTTTTATGGGCTAGCAACCCATGGTGTTTTAACCATTTTATGGAGTTCGGTTCATCAGGCATACCGTTGTACTATGTTGTCGTTCCAGCTTATTTGAGCTTCAGGTTCCTCGGGCGTACCGTTGTACTACATCGTTGTTCCAACTTATTTGAGTTTCAGGTTCCTCGAACTTACCGTTGTACTACGTCGTTGCAACGGCTCAATGGGTTAGCGACCCATGGAATAGCATTATGTTTGTGATACATGTGTTGGTGAGTTTTCATGCTCCCGTGTGTGATAGGCCTCCCTCTTTGTGTTTTCTCGATTTCTAATTATTGATTTCTAGAATTTTTTTTCACCAATTTTTGCGAATTGGCATTAATATGTTTTGTTAATATTTGAGGTTTGGTGATTAAGCTAAAGAATATGGCATTCTTTTTGGGGTTTGAGAAGATTTGATATATTGTATGATTTTCATTATTATCAAATATATACTTGTCACAGTATGAAATTATTGTTATCATATATTTTTGTCATATCTCTTATCATATCTCATCTTGAATGATACTTATAGCTAGACCGATCCATTTATTATTTTTCTTCGTAAATAATACTCGGGTCAGACCGAGGTGTTACAGGTGCTCCCACTTGACTTCTCAGCAGGGACTAGCTTCTGACTTCTGGATAACTACTTTAGCTTAGTAGTTTTCGCTTTTATACATTCGAGATAGAGACTCCTTGATGTATACATATTCCTTTTTTTAGCATTTGTACATATTCTTTTTGATGTAGTGGATCTTGTATGACCACTACTTTGATATTCACTTATATGTGTTTTATTCATATCTGTTTCCACCTTAGTGATATGAATATCTATGACTGATTTATGTTATGCTTATTTTTATTTGTTTCCGAAGACCACAACGCCACTGTGTAGTAGCTTTGAATTTGGATTGGATATGTCGGATTTCCTCTTGACATGAAAATGCATTTCATACTATCGGACATATCGGTACTCGCACAAAGTAATTACACAGATGGTCGCTCCTCAACAGCCTTATTCTTCGTGCTAGTCGACGGAATTACCCCGCAGTGTCCTTATCTAGTGTAAGTATAGAGGTGTGATGTCACACTTTAAGTGACTAATACAGTTGGAATTTAATGAGCAACGTTGATAGAATAACCATGCAAATTTCAATTGTTGAAATTAGCATAATACATTTGTTATTCAACGTATTCAAGTTAATTCAGATTTGCTCGTAAAATTATCACCTAGTATGACTTTGGATTTTGGTATATATGTGACGCAGCGGATATTCACGAAATGGATACAATGATGAAAAGTAGGAATCGATGGATTGAAAAATACCGAAATGCCCAAATTCATTGATCTCAAGAGATACCGAATTCTAGCTATCTCCAACACGTTGATCGCGCGCGATACCATGTTAAAAGATCTACGATTCTTCAAACGTTGATCTTACGCACAAGATTCTATGAATTGGCTTCAAATCCGTTGATTCGAGCGCACTCGAATAACCGAAAATGGGGAAAGGAGCTCACACTCAACTTCCAATTTCAAAGTGGCACAAAGCACACAAACAAAGTTTTATTCAAAATCAACCAAGTTTACAAATGACCCACACATCCCTATTTATAGGGTTACAACTCACACTAGGTCGTTAACGACCTAACAAACCCGACCTAAACTTCACAAACACAACACATACACGACCTACACAGGTGGCCGACCTAACACATATACACAAACGACCTAACATTCACGACTTAGTTACAACATACAACGACTTAACCAATATGACATACAAGCTACTTAAAACAATCACAACAAAATGGCATAAGAAAATTACACATCATGCGACATAATGGTAGTACACACGTTACAACCTAAGAAACATGCGACCTAAGTCAATGTGGCATATGTTGATAACATGCGGTATAAGGTCGTTATCTTGCTTGAGCGACCTAAAGAAGCTGCTTCATGCGACCTAAGAAAAATAGCAGCATAAGTGGAGCGACTTAAGCTTCAGCGTGACCTAAGAAATAATAGCAGCATAAGTGGAGCGACTTAAGCTTCAGCGCGACCTAAGAAATTTGGTCGATACCAGTAGTTGTTTGAACCGGTAGGTCGCTGTAGCGACTTAAAGCATACTCATCACCATCATTAGGTCGCTGGAGCGACTTAAAATATAACTCGTTATTCTTAGGTCGAGACTTACTAGGTCGGAACACTTTAGGTCGTGGCTCGCTTTGCTTGACATAACTCACTTCATAACTCGCATGGTCGCTTGGGCGACTTATCCATTCGTTAGGTCGCTCGCGACCTATGGTCATATTAGATTGCACTGCATCATCCTCCCTCGGTTGATAGAAATTTGACCTCAAATTTACACCTTCTTCATCCACAACAAGCTCATCCCCATGATACAGAACCAAGTATTTGACGTTAAAAACGTCTGCAGTGTGAATATGATCTGGAAACCTTAACTGATATGCATTATCATTGATTTTCTTCAAGATCTTTACTGGACCAATTTTTCGAGCTTTCAACTTGTTGTAAGTTCCAACTGGAAAACGATATTTCATCAAAATGGCGTAAAACAAATCACCTTCTTTGAAGTCCACACTCCTTCGTTTCTTATCCGCCGGTTGTTTATACTTCTCATTTGATGCAAGCAATCGTTCATGAACAGTTCTGTGGCACTCCTGCAACTCATTCACAAAATCACAAGCTCACTTAACAGCTCCCTTCTGATATGGCACTGTCGTCAAATCCAATGGTCCCTTCGGAATTGCTGAATATACAACTTGAAATGGACTGAATCTAGTACTTCGATTAACAGCGTGATTATGTGCAAATTCCTCCTGACATTACTTCATATCCCAACTCTTCAAATTATCTTTCACAAGACATCTCAACAAATTTCGCAATGATCTATTCACCACTTCCGTTTGCCCATATATTTGCGGATGATAGGCGCTACTAAAATTCAGCTTCATTCCAACCATCTTCCACAAACTCAACTATAAAAGGCTTAGAAATCTAGTATCTTGATCAGAAACAATAGATTCAGGTAGCCCATGTAATCGATACACCTCTTTAAAGAACAATTGAGCAACACGGACGACATCAGCTATCTTCTTACAAGCTATGAAATGTGCCATCTTCGAAAATCTATCCACCACAACAAATATAGAATCATTTTCTCACTGAGTTCTTGGCAAACCCAAAACAAAATCCATTCTCACATCAACCCACGGTCTAGTAGGCACGGGTAATGGCATATATAATCCCGCATTCGTAGCTGTCCCTTTGGAAACTTGACATATGTGACATCTCTCCACAAATCTTTCAACTTCTTTCCTCATGGAAGGCCAAAAATAAGATTGATAAATCAACTGCAAAGTACGGTCTCTGCCCACATGTCCTTCCTCATGTAATTCTTTGACAATCTTCATCCGTAAACTTCCCTCTGGTATACACAATTGAGTTCCTTTAAATAGAAAACCATCCACTAATATATACTCATCCATGCTTCCCTTGACTTCATCTACAATCTTCGCAAAGTAAGAGTCTTCAACGAACAATTCTGGAAGTATATCAAACCCCGTCACTTCAACCTTCATCGTAGTCAATAAATGATTCCTCCTGCTCAATGCATATGCCACGCGATTCGTAATTCCCGACTTATGTTTCACAACAAATGTGAACTGGTGCAGGTATGCAATCCACGATGCATGCCTAGCTGAAATTTTCTCCTACCCTTGCAGATGTTTCAAAGCTTCATAGTCTGTATACAAAACAAACTCCTTATGGAACAAATAATATCTCCAATGTTTCACAGCTTGCACAATAGCATAAAATTCCACGTCATAAGTATTATATCTCATCTTTGCTCCCGAAAGCTTCTCACCGAAATATGCAAATGGACGCCCCTTTTGACTCAACACCCCTCCAATCCCAACCTTAGATGCATCAGTATGTAACTCAAACAACAACTGGAAATCTAGCAATACTAGAATTGGTGCTGTCGTCAAAAGTTCCTTGATTCTCTCAAAAGCAACCCTTGCTTCCTCCGACCATGAAAACTGCTTGCCCTTCATACAATCAGTAACAGGTGCCATCACACTACTAAAGTGTGGTATAAATCTTCGGTAAAATGGAGCAAACCCATGAAAACTTCGGACTTCTGTTATAGTCTTGGGCTGTGGCCAATCTCTGATTGCTTCAACCTTACTCTGGCCCACCTGTATACTTTCCTCGGATACAACATATCCCAAAAATAAAACACTCCGCACCATAAACACACAATTCTTTATTGCTACATAGAATTGTTCTTGACGAAGAATAATTAGCACCTTTCGCAAATGCTGAATATGTTCTTCTGTACTAGCACTATAAATCAAAATATCATCAAAGTAAACTACCACAAACTTCCCAATGTACGGCCTGAAAATTTGGTTCATCACCCTCATAAATGTACTCGGTGCATTCGACAGACAAAACGGCATAACCAGCCATTCATATAATCCTTCCCTCATCTTGAATGCTGTCTTTCATTCCTCCCTTGGTCTAATTTGAATCTAATGAGAACCACTCTTAAGATCAATCTTTGAAAAGATTACAGACCCACTAATTTGATCTAACGGATCATCAAGCCTCGGCATCGGAAATCTGTATCTGACAGTTATTTAGTTGAGTGCCCTGCTATCTGTACACATCCTCCACGAACCATCCTTCTTCGACACTAACAAAGCTGGTACAGCACAAGGACTTAAGCTTTCTTGTATGCTCCCTTGTTCAAGCAATTCTTCCACCTACCTTCTCAACTCCTCGTGTTCCTTTGGACTCATCCTGTAATGTGGTTTATGTGGTAACACAGCTCCTGGAACTAGATCTATTTGGTGTTGTATGTAACGATCCCGGATTTAAATTGAGTATGAATTGATAATCAATTTAATTTTTGAATGAAAATTGTGGAATAAATTGGTAACTGATATAAAATATCAGTTAAATTATGAATTATTGAAAAAATGTATTTAAATTAAATTTAAATATTTTAGAAAATTTGTGTTTGGATTTTTGATATGATATTAAACAAAGTATTTCAAATAGATTTATAATTATATAGAATATGAAATGACCATGTTAGATAATTCTAGAAATAAATATAATAAATCTACGCAAGATAATTTTTTTAGTCATGTATGTACAAGAATAAATGATAAGTATGAATTAATCTATGAAACTTGCAAATCAAGACAAAGCAAGAAGACAAGAAAATATGCATTCAAGTATGTAAATAAATCAAATATGTACAAACAAAATTTTATAACATTGACTAAAATAACTTTATAATTGTATATAGGGTATAAAAGCAAATCAGGCAAAGTGGAAGAGTATTGCCTGTAGAATTTAATATGCAAGGCAAGAATAGAACAAAGTAAAAGCAAACAAGACTAAAGAAACAAAATACATGAAGTATAGGAGCTCGAGAAAATACATGGGCCACTTCAGGTGTTAACTGGAATATGCAAGCTGGGGTTTAAACATAAGCAAAGCAAAGGAAAGAAATATACTCAAGTAAAAGAATAAACAAAGTATAAAACTAGTACTAAAGAAGAAAATAATAATAATAAGATCTTTGCAGCAACCTACCTCTAGCAATTAATGCAACATGCAAGATATCAGCCCAAAAAACAAAACCCGAGAAAAGAAAAATACATCAAAGTGTGAATCAAGACAAAGTTAATTAATACAAAGAAAATCTTTAGTACACAAATATATATCTCTCAGCCACCACACAATCTCATCTGCCAAGGAAAAAAAAAATATGAATGGCTTCAAAAGAAGTCAGCAAAAATATATCTAAGTAGAGATATATGAGCATAATGTATGAGAGCACAACCAACCAAACAAAGACAAGTAAATATGTGTGTGTAGTAGTAGGCTAGAACAAGTAAAAGAAGTATCTTGGTACATATACAAAATAAACAAAGTAAAGTAAAAAGAAAACATCACTATCTACAAAACAACATATCAGCCGAGTCAAACAAACAAGGCAAAAGAAAATATAATAACATGTGTAAACATGAAGTACCCAGACATTTAATGCCATCTATTCTCAGCACAAATATGGATCATATCAGCCACCATATGAAGAAAAATATCTCTGTCTTATGTTGTACAAATAATAATATATCCTGTAAACTCATTCCTTCTTATATATCAATCATCTTCTTCTTTCGTCCATCATACTAGCAAAGCCAGAGAAGTAAGTCAAAGTCTGGAAAGAGAGAAGAAAAAAACTTAAATAAACATCAAACAAATTCAACACAAGCCAGAGGATCAAGTAATGGTTTAAAATGGAAATTCTTCAACTGGAAATTCAAGCCTGTTTCAAAATAAAGAGTTTCAGCTTGCAAAATTTCAAACCTATTTCAAAAACAAAGCTCTGTCTTCATCCTTCAAATCTATGAGTAACTCCAACTTTAAAAATATAAAGTATAAATTAGTTTTGAATTTGAATAATTTTGCTGTGATCAATATTGTTTTTTCTTCTTCTGAAGTATGCTTGCAAATTTATGAAGTTTGATACATACAGGCATTAGGATAATAGTAACTTCTCTGTTATTCTCAGAGTACAGAACAACCAAAGAAAATCCAATTTCTTATTTTCTAATCAGCGTTAGACTTTGGTTTTAAAAACAAAATAATTGTATTAAGTACGAGTTAAAATCTAAATATGATTCCATGAAGAAACAAATGCATGTAAAGGAAAGATCAAAGTTTTACAGTGAGAACTTTAAAAAAGTCCAATTTCGAAATTCTTAATTCGTAAATCCAGGGTTACAAACTGAATCCTTATACTAAAATATGATTTTTAAAGTAAAAATTATGATTTTTAGATAATGGGTTTAAGTGCAATTCGACATTGAACGAAAATGGGTTTTTGGGCAATTTCCAGTGGTCGGAGACGTTAGGGGGTTCGAGTTTTCTCGTGGTGATAGAGGAGACTTTGGTGGTGATGGGAAAAATAGTGGGTGGTGGTCCAGTTCATCGTGGAGGTGGCGGTGAGCAGTTTCAGGTTCGTAACCCTAGTTTGGTTGAGGGTGAGTATTTTGATTCGTTTGTTTCCTACAGTTGATCGAGTGCTACGAAATTATGGGGAATGGTAGAGGTTGAGGTGACGGAGTAACGACCGAGGTGGCGCGTGTTCAGGTGGTCGGAGCAGGGAGCATAAGGTGTTGACAGGTTCAAGTGTGTCCTAGTCATTTTTTTTTCCAGGTTTCGTTTTTCTTTTTCTTTGAGCTCGATTTTCGATTTCATGCTCGAATCAAAACTTGGGGAATCAGAATCGATAGGGGAGGCCAGGAATGACTTGTTGGCAGCAGCGTTGGTGATCGGAGAGGCTCCGTCGCCTCGTGCACGTGTACGTGCATTCTTATGTATCTGGGTGGTTAAGATGATTGGGTAAGAAGATAAGGGTGGCTCGGGGGCAAACTTGAGAAATTTTATTTTTTTTGCTCGGGTAAACAAGTGATTTTGCTTGGGTTTGGTTAGATAATTTACCAGGTTTAAAATTTTAAAAAGAAACAGGTTTCAGGTTTAAAAAATACAACAGGTTTTAAAGTTATAAAGTAAACTTTGTTCAGTTTTAAAAGCAATAGAAAATGTACAAAGTTTCAAGCAATTATTTTTCAAAGTTTCAAAGTATAAGAAAATGAATAAGTTTTCAAAGAAAAATCCACCAAGTTTCTAAAATAGAATTATTAAACAAGATTTTAAAACAAGTTTCAAAGTTAAATGTTTTGTTTTTTTTTAAAATAATCTCTTTTTTTTGGGATAATTGTTTAAATTTAAACCTCTAAGTGTTTTCGAAAGTGATTCGATGAATGTGATTTATTAAGTAATTAAGATAAGTGGATATCTTAAGTTAAGGGCTTGGGAAAATTTAAGGTTAATTAATTAGTTAGTGATTAAAGGTTAATCTAATTATAGAATCAATTTAAAGGATTATTTATTTATTTATGTGAATGTTTAAATGATAATTGTTTAAATGAAGTAATTAAATGATAATTTCTTAATGTAGTAAAGGGATGATTATTTTCTGTAATTACATTAAAGGATAATTAATTGATTGAGATTAATTAATTTATTATTAAAAGATGATTAATTAATGATTAAGAATAATTAATTAAATGATAATCAATTAAGGGCTAATTAATTAGTGTGATTAATTAAGGATAACTAATCTATTAAAGGTTAATTAATTAATAAAGGTGATTAAGGAATGATAATTAACTCATGAGTAATTAATTTAATTGGAAATAAATTAAATTGATTAGGATTATACCATTAATTAATCCTGCTTATAAATGATTATTAAATGCTTGGCCTTACTTATGAATGATTGTTTTGTATGAAATGCCTCGATTGATTGTCCTATCTGATCTTTGATATTTTGATATGTGAATTGTGCTATGTATAATTTTATTCGTTTATTAATGATACATCTGTATATTATCTGTGAATCTGTGAATAGACGATAAGCGTTAAAGTTTATATCGCTTATCAACTATATTTCTGCGTTTTAATCTGTGATGTTTGAATGATGTCGCACTATTGTGTTAAACCCCTGGACCACACTTATACACACACCAATATGGATTTCACGAGGAAATCGATTAAGTCACAAATTTTTGGAAATAGATTTGAATTTGAATTTTTAAATTCAAATGGTTTGAAAATAAGATTGGGTTTAAAGTGAAAATCTTTTGAAATGGAATTTCAAAGATGAAATTTTCTTTGAATAACTTGATAAAGTTTGAAATTTAAAATAATTTGTTTTAAGCTTAAATTCAAATTGAATTCTATGATTTGAAAACTAGGGATTAAAGATGTTATACCAGTTATATGTGGGTTAACTATTTTAAAAGTATTGATTTGGGATGTGAATAAAATTCAAGAGCTTTAACTCGTGTAAATATAATTGGATTTTTCTGAAACGAAAATTGTTTGTTTTCAAATAATAAAAGCTTTCACATAAGTAATAAGCTTCCAATTTGTGTTAAAATGAATTTCAAGTTTGAAAATGAAAATGATTTCCAAGTTTTGGAAACGGTTTGAAACTATGAGTTAAATCTTTAATTTAAATATTTAACGAGTTAATCCAACTGAATGGAAATTATTTTGAAATCCGTGAATGAATCTTTGTGAAATTGGGTGAACTTTGTGAGTTAAAATATTTTGTTTAAAGATTTGAAATGGTAATTGGTTTAAACCATTTGAAAGAAAGATTTTGGGTAATAAGTTGTGACTTAATTGAAATCCCAATATCCATATGTTTTTGAAATATTGCGCTCACTATTCGGTTTAGCCGAGGAAGGGCCTTTGTGTCATATAGCCCATTCCGAATATGTGATACGTCGTTATGGATAGCATTTGAAGACCGGATATTTTCGAAAACGAAAGGGTTTCTTGTCGAATGTCATTGCATGGACTGGTCCTCGGTATAGAGACTCCATATGTGATGGGAAATCCGGACGTGATTAGGGATTATCTGGATTTGCAAGGGCTTCATTGGAAGTGCCTTCGGTTCTGTTCTAAATCCAGAACAGACTTGTATGGATTGTATGTCTGAAATTACGTTTTGAGATATAAAGCATATTTCTTTCAAATATATTTTCGTTGGTGACAGAGAACTTATTCTCTTAGCTTAACACCCTTAGAGGTTATGTAGTTAAAGGTTATCAGCAATATATTCCCAATTTGGTAATGTGGCATGCTGAGTGTTGTTGATCACTTGTTGATCAAAGCATGGCTTTGTGAAAGCGTAGCTTTGTGGACGAGACCTCATCGGACCTCACAACCCGGAAATGGTCAAAACAGGAAAGATGCGGCAAGGTTATAAGGGTCGCACCCTTTAGGGTGTGTCATTCCCTTCTGGTAAAAGGTGATGTCATGGTATGGGGCCCAGATATTTACCTATGTGGTAGCTCCAATCTCATTTACTGTGTGGTTGTTGCTTTGTGACAGAGGGACCTCGGATAAAGGTCCCAAAGGACCGGGGGATGGCATGCTCGAGTAGTAGTTACCTAGTTACAGAGGTAACCCGGCCTTGTTTTGGCAGAGATCCGGATAGGTTCTCAGGACGTCCCACCAGAGGCGATCCCATGTGGCAGTAGGAAGTTCCTTAGCCTGACCATTTGATGGAAATCCAATCAAACAATACAAACCCTGTACGGTTTTAGTTGTATAACCTGCCACCTCAGGTGGTAGATATAGTAGGTATAATATAATGGTACCTATGCTAGCTATGATTAATATTCTACTTTCGAAATGTTTCTACACTATACACTAATAATAATAATCAAATGATTTGTTTTTGCGTAGTAAGCATCTTTGACTATCATAAGAAGAAATCCCCTCCAAGTCTGCGTTTGCATTGTGTGTGTGGCGGGAGGTCTTATGGTAGTTTCATTTTTCTAAAGCATTGCGAATTGACTTTAAAATTATCTTGTTGATTGTTTTTAAGTATAAACTGTTTTTGTACTCATACCAGTCCCATTACTGATCCGGAGTTTATTGTTCCTTTCCTAAACTCTGGGTGCTCACTAATTTTCACACGAGCAGTCTAGAGTTGGGTTTTCAGATAGTTAGGTTTGGTAGATTATCTAGAGCTAGTTTCAGTGTTTGGATGCACACCAGTATTGCTTATCGTAATGTATCGTGACGTTGGTTCGAGCTGCTGTTGGAGTTCTCTCTTGAAGACTATATTGGAGTTGTTTGTTCCGCTACTAGTGTTATCTATTTTTCTTTCCGCTGCTATTTTACTGTATCATATCTCTGATGTATATTGATATCTATTAGATCATCTGTTGTATCAGATGTTGTATCAATACCGTATATCAATGTATTTTTTTTTTCTTCCGCTGTGTTGTTTACTTAATTGTGTTATAAGCTCTGGCTAATCGGATTTGAACGGTCGAATCTGCGACATTCGAATATGATGTAAAGTATGGATGTCGATTTTCGAGCGGGAAAAATTCCTTTTCGTTACATTGTATGTCACTCAATGGTGGTAACTCCGTTGGCAGCTCTTCAGGAAATACATCTTCAAATTCTTCCAACACTGGCTTTACTTCTTAAGGAATTTCAACCACTTCATTACTCTCACGTCCAATCAACAAAAATACTTCAGGTTTATCTTCGACTTCTTTAACAAACTCCTTCAAAGGTAGCAAAGTTTTCATCTCTTCAATCTCCTCCAACTTGCTTTCTTCTTGCTGTCGCTTCGTAGGAACTAAAGTGATTTTTGTGCCTTCGAACATGAAACTGTAGCTGTTGGTACGACCATTATGTTGCACAGCTCTATCATACTGCCACGGTCTCCCCAACAACAGATGACATACATCCATATCCACAACATCACACCAAATTTCATCTTTGTATTTCTTCCCAATCGAAAAAGTTACACAAGCTCTTCGTCCAACCTTCACTTCCCCACCTTTCCTCAACCAAGCTAACTTGTATGGTTTTGGATGCTTCTCAGTCTTCAATGCCAACTTCTTTACAGCTTCTGAAGAGATAATGTTATCGCAACTTCTAGCATCGATAACAAACTTGCAAACCTTTCCCAAAATAGTGCATGTTGACTGGAAAACATTACTCCTCAACCAACTTGAATCATCCTCTTGCTTTGGTTTCAAACATGACCTCCTCATCATTAAATTACAACCCCCATCTCCTGACAACAATTCTTCTTCCTCCTCATCATGTGGTGAATTGGAACATTCTGCTTCAGCATCCTCATCCTCTACCTCAGAAACCATCACTCGCTTCTTTGGCTTTGGACATTCATTTCTCTTATGATCAAACTCCTGACAATTAAAGCATTTGATACCACTATTGACCTTGGTCTTAGCAACTTCACTGACAACCGGTTTATTAACAGCCTTGGAAAAATTCGCATTGCTACTAGCCCCTTTTACTTGATTGTTGGAATTTGTAAACACACCACCACCTCTTCTACCTTGCTTTTCCCATGCTAGAGCCTTCTGGTGGGCTTCAGCCATGGATCTCGGATCAAACATATTCACCATATCTTGAATCTGCGTTCTCAACCCTCCAACAAATCTAGCTGTCAATTGTTCCTCTGTCTTAATGATATCATTCCTCGCAATCAATTGATAAAATTCCTCCGCATAATCATTCATCGACTTTGTTCCCTGTCTCAAATTCTGTAATCGTTGATATATAAGAGACTGATAATTATACGGCAAGAATGTTGCCTTCATTAACTTCTTCATCTTCTCCCATGTAGCAATCTTTGACTTTCCCATTCTCTCCCTTGTAAGTTTAGTTTGCTGCCACCATGCCATAGCTCTTCCTCTCAAACGAGTAGCAACCAACTTAACTCTGTGATGCTCAGGAATTTCCTCAAAGTCAAAAATTTCTTCAACATTAGATAACCAATCCAAAAAATCTTCTGCTACCATTCCACCCTTGAATTCTGGAATTTCCATCTTCATCTTCGACTCCCATCGACGATCATCTTCAACCTCCCGATATGCATTTCGTACTTGGTCTCAATCTCGATAATGAACACTACATCTATCACCATCTTCATCAAAAATAGATGTACTTCGATAACGATCTCGACCATCCACATCTCTATGATCACGCATATCCCTTCTACTTTGTCTTTCAACATCACGATATGGTTCTTGTTCATACTCCCGTGGAGTTCTTCTCTCTTCATTCATATACTCATGATGTTCTCTTCTCAATGAAACTGAAGATTCTCTTCTATCTCGGTAAGATTGCGATGATACCCTTCTCGCTTCTGTAACCGATGGCGAAACTCTATTCTCCATGGTTCGAGGCTGGCGACCTTCTCCTTTTTCCTTGATTCAAATCATCCATCAGTTTCTCTAACTTCCCAATGCCTTCATCAAATTTCTCATTGATACTTTGTTCCATTTTCTTGGCTTCTTCTCTTCTATACAACGCTTCAACATTCTGATGGCGATTAGCTCTTCTCGACGGCATGATCTCTCTAACAACAATCTTCAAATACTTTAACTTTCGGCCCTGATCTAACTTGAACACTTCAATACTTCAAACTCACTTCATAGGCTCGGCTTAGCTATGATTGGCTAAGTCTAGCTTTGATACCAAATTGATGCAGCGGATATTCACGAAATGGATACAACGATGAAAAGTAGGAATCGATGGATTGAAAAATACCGAAATGCCCAAATACGTTGATCTCAAGAGATACCGAATTCTAGCTATCTCCAACACACTGATCGCGCACGATACCGTGTTAAAAGATCTACGATTCTTCGAACGTTGATCTTGCGCACAAGATTCCGTGAATCGGCTTCAAATCCGTTGATTCGAGCGCACTCGAATAATCGAAAATGGAGAAAGGAGCTCACACTCAACTTCCAATTTCAAAGTGGCACAAAGCACACAAACAAAGTTTTATTCAAAATCAACCAAGTTTACAAATGATCCACACATACCTATTTATAGGGTTACAACTCACACTAGGTCGTTAATGAACTAACAAACCTGACCTAAACTTCACGAACACAACACATACACGACCTACACAGGTGGCCGACCTAACACATATACACAAACGACCTAACATTCACGACTTAGTTACAACATACAATGACTTAATCAATATGACATACAAGCGACTTAAAACAATTACAACAAAACGGCATAAGAAAATTACACATCATGTGACATAACAGTAGTACACACGTTACGACCTAAGCAACACATGACCTAAGTCAATGTGGCATGTGTTGATAGCATGCGGTATAAGGTCGTTATCTTGCTTGAGCGACCTAAAGAAGCGGCTTCATGCGACCTAAGAAAAATAGCAGCATAAGTGGAGTGATTTAAGCTTCAACGTGACCTAAGAAATAATAGCAGAATAAGTTGAGCGACTTAAGCTTCAGCGCGACCTAAGAAATCTGGTCGATACCAGTAGTTGTTTGACCTAGTAGGTCGCTGGGGTGACTTAAAGCATACTCGTCACCATCATTAGGTCGCTGGAGCGACTTAAAATATAACTCGTTATTCTTAGCTCGAGACTTACTAGGTCAGAACTCTTTAGGTCGTGGCTCGCTTTTCTTGACATAACTCACTTCATAACTCGCATGGTTGCTTGGGCTACTTATCCATTCGTTAGGTCGCTCGCGACCTATGGTCACATTAGATTGCACCGCATCAATATGTGTTGAAATGGAAAATTCTAAATAATGATTTAGAGTTAACTGGTTACACATAATAACCAAAGTATCTCAAGTCAGTAGGAGTGATATTGAGTTTGCAAGTTTTTGGATATGATCCAAGGAAAATATGAAAGTATTATTCGACTAGCATCAAAACAGAACAAATGTTTTAGAATATCAAATTGGGGTGACCCAAAATTTTACGCAATATCTATTTAATAATCTGTATTAAAAATTAAATTGATTTGATAATCTTTATTAATAAGAACTTGAATTGATTTAATAATCTTCTTTGATAAATATTTAATTGGTAAAACTTTATCTTTTAAAACTAATAAAATGTTTTCTATTTATCATGCATATATATATTTGTATATATTGTAAATAGAATAGCTTTGGTTTGTATTTAATAAACAAATAAAAGCATATTTTCAAATTCTAATATATTTTGGTAATTTGGAAATGATAATTTAAATTTAATATAAAACTTTCAAAGGATATTTAAATACTTAACTATATAGTTTTAAATTTCTTATGGTAAATGTTTATTTCTTTAAATTATATTTTTAAGTTTAAGTTTAAATTTAAATAAGATTAAGAAAAAGATTTGTTATATTTTCTTTTTAAATATTGCTTGAAATATGATGCATTTATACATTTAGTAACATAAGTAATTAACAAGTAATAGGATAATATCTTTAATAAATTATTTAAAATTGAAAATTGTTATTTTCAAACAATATTATTAATGTATTGTTTTATATATAGAATTTGTTATTTTCAAATTGAATATGTAGTTATATATGTATATATATAATTTGTTTTTTAATTTGACTTTTAGAATTTAACTTGAATTTGAATTTAAGTTTTGAAATTCAAAAGATAGGCATTATAAAAATATTTGGATAAGCTTTTATTTTTATATAACTAGTTTTATTACATTTTCTTTAAAAAGGAATTCATATATACCTTTACATAAGAATAAATAAATTAAGTAAAGCTTTTTATTTAACATTTTTAATAATACATATGACATGTGTTAATATATTAAGTAACCTAATAACATGTGTTAAGTAAATATTAATTCAAGATGACAAATGTTGAGATGACAAACAAGTGTCACCTTAGATTTTCATTCTTTTATTTTTAGTAAACCATATTTTACTTATATAAACATAATACTCCTTCCCTTTATTCTTTTTCTATCTCACTCTTTAGTTCAAAGCTAAGTAAACCCAAACAAACTCTTAAAAACAACCTGTAATCAACCTCCTCAAACTAGAAAATCAATTCAGTACTCTGTAATCCATTGCAAGATAAAACCAGAAACTTGTTAACTATTTTTAAAATCAAATTCAAAGATCAAAGCTTGAGCTATTTCTTCGAATTTGAGATTTTCAAAAGCTTGAGCAATTTCTTTTTCAAACGTGGAAGCATGCATGCAATTTATAAATAAAAAAAACAAAGAAGCAAAGGCACTCAAAGTTTAAAAGTTCAAAGGCTTTTTAAAATAGAAATGGAAGCTCTGTTCTTCATTTTCAATCAAGTGAGTAACATCACTTTTTAAAAACTTAAGTATGAAATCTAGTTGCATGTGAATCTCTGAAGCAAAATATGTTTATGTATATATGAATTTACAGTGTACATTTGAATGATGAATGTGTGAATGTTTGTTCTTCTATGTCATCTCTGTTTTTTGTTTTCAAAACCTTGTTTTGATTTAAAAATCATTATCTCTTGACCTAGCCATTATTAGGATTTAGTATTTAAACAAAAATTATTTGTTTTATCATAAATTAAAGTTTAAAATTTGATTTAGGTTAAAATAAATTTGGAATTGTTTTGGAAATAAAATGAATAGGAAAGCTGGGTTTTGAGTAAAATTAAAATATCATAGTTTAGCAATTCAGGGATGTAAACTGAATTCTTATCCTAAAACATGATTTTTAAAACTAAAATCATAATTTTTAGTTTGGAGGTGAATGAGAATTGCGGGGTTGATCAGATTTTGTAGTTTGAGGGGTTTTTGATGATCTAGTGGCTAGAGGAAGTCAGGGTTCTTTCTGCAGGTCGATGGATGGTCAGAGGTGGTGGAACCTCCGGTGCATGTGCACAGCCTTGTTTTTGTGTCAGGAGATTCAGATGGTGGGATTTCTCGAAGAAGGGTTCGGGTTTGAGGGGTTTTGACTCGAGTAATGTCTCGAGTTAAAACGTGAGTGAAGTTTTGTTTTAGGTTTTTAAAAACTGTCGGGTTTTTAAAGTTGAAATAAAATTTTAAATGTAAAGCAAGATTTAAACAAACTGTTGAATCAAGTTTTAAATCTGGATTTAAAATAAAATTTATATCCTAGTTCTGAAATGATTAAGTTTTATAAAATTTAAAATGTTTAAAACAACTTTAATTGTTAAAGTGTATTTTATAAAATGATTTGAATTTAAATGATTTGGTTTAATAATCTTATATAATTTCTTTTATAATGATAAATGTTTCTTTAACATTTGATTTAAAAAGGTTTTTAAATTGTTTAAATTTTGTTAAAGTTAAGTTTGAAATTATTTGAAATCTTTAATTTGAAATGAAATTTAAAGTAAACTTAAGATAGAATGTTTTCAAATGTATTTGAAAATGACAATTTAGTCATAAATAAGAAAATGTTTTAACTTAAAGTAAATTAAGATTTATTGATTTGTGATCCATTAAATAAGGAAAGCTAAGGTTATTTAATTAATTTGTTTAATTAATGATTTAGGATTAAGGGTTTAATCTAATTAATTAAGGATTAATTAGTTAAGTAATTAAGGCTTAAGTTAATCAATTAAGGATTAATTAATTTTTAATTAAAGATCATTAATTTGATAAGTTAAGATTATTAATTAATGATTGAAATTAATTAATCAAGTAATTAAAGATTAATTAAGATACAGTTAAGCACTTAATTAAGTAATTAATTAGAGATAAATTAATTGGTAATTAAGAATTAATTACAAGTAATTAATAATAATTAATGTAAGTTTAATAACTTTAGAAAAGTTATTAAGGAATTGTTTATAGTGAATAAGAGATCATTAACTAGAGATTATTAAATGATTAATTAATATAATTAATTTAAGATGATTAATTAGATTAATTAATTAAAAATAATCATTTGGGTAATTGGTTAAGTATAATTACTTAATGAAAGTAATTAAAGGAATTAATTACTCAATGTAGTTAATTAAATAAATGTGTTTAGATTAGGTTAATTAAATGATTAGTTTAATTAATTTAAGATAATCATTTGATGATTTGATAAGTATAATTTCTTAGTGAAGTAATTAATGGGTAATTACTGGTTGAGATTAACTGAAGAATGTAAGTAATTATTGATTAATTACTTAGTAAAATTAATAAATGTAAGTAAGAAATTAAGGTTAGTTAATTACTAGATGAGATTAATCAAAGGTGATTAATGAATAATTAATTAAAGATTTATTATTAAATGTAATTAATTTAAATAGATAAATCAATTAAAGAAGTAAATAAGGGATCATTAATTAAGGTAATTAATGAAGTAATTAAAGGTTAATTACTGTAAATCGTTAAGGTTAATTAATTTGTTAAGGTCAATTACTTAATGTAATTAAAGAATAATTAATCAGGGTTGATTAATTAAGATGAATAATTGAAGTATAATTAATTATTGGGTTGTAATAAATTAATGGTTAAGTAAGAAAGATTTATAGAAATGGGAGTAATTAGTTTAATTTATTTTAAATTAATTAGAGATGAAGTAAACAATTTTATTCCTTTTAAATTAATTATAGATGGTGATCAATAAATCATTGCTTATGGATGCTGAATGATATTGAATGCTTTGCATTGTTTGATATCTCTGATATGGGATATGTGCTGATCTGTTATATGGATGCTTTAGTTGATTTGTGATGATAAAGTGTATCATCTAATTGTGATAATAATGTGGATTATCTATTGTGAATATGTGATTTATCTATCTGTGTGAATATAGATAATGAATTGAATTATTTTAACTTTAAAACAACTTAGCCTTTAAGAAACGTTTTGGATTCGGTGAGACCGGGATCAGAATTTATTTTTCGAAAACCACATCAATCCAAATTAACGATAGGTCATGAATCTCAAGTGAAGATGAAGACTCGAGGTGTAAGAACTATGTACCGTTATAACTTTGTGGGTGATTCCAAGATGTGTTTACGGAGATAGTACTTTTAGATTCAAGATGAAGATTCAGAGTGCAGGGGTTATGGTCGTTAACTTTGAGGGTGATTCCAAAACGAGTGTAACGAGATAATGCCTTCGATTTCGTTCGAACCCGGAATGAACTTGTATTTACTAAATGCCTTCAGAACATCGTCAAGAGGACGATGAGCATTCTAAGATTGATGTGTTCTATAACGCTAATCGCAGCCTCAAGCCTTATCAACCGGGAATGGCTAAAATAGGGGAGGTGCAGCAAGGTTAAGTGGGTAGCACCCAAATAGGATGAGATTTACCCCTGTCTAGAGGTTCCTTTATTTCGGCTTAGTGGGCAGCCGATGACGGCCATCTACGGGGTTGTCTTGTTTGGGATTGTCCAGTAAGGGATGGTTACGGCCTTGTGTTGCAAGGGTTTAGGAGTGATCCTTGGTACGGTGATCTAGGCCCCGTACTGTAATGGGCGGTGCCCTGGTAGCCCTGCCATTGTATGGAAATCCAAACTCCAATAAGTGATCATGGACTTGATTGTATAATCCATATTGTGTTTAGTATGCTGGAATTTAATTAATGTTTTCGGCTATTTTTTAGTTTACTTGAAAACCCTAGACCCTATTATAATATCACTGGATTTCCTATAAATGTTTTGGTTAGCGTAAGGTAAAAACTTACCCATGTTTATGTGTAGGGAGTCTTACGTGATATCTTTTCTTTTCAAAGGTTTTCTAAGTTAAGAAACTTTAACTTGTTACTCACACCAGACCCATATCTGACCCGAAGTTTATCTTCCGTTTTCTTAAACTCTTGGGTACTCAAATTTTTATGAGTAGCCAAGGGATTCAGGTTAGCTTTGACGAGTTCTGGAGGAGTAATGGAGCAGGAGGCTTCGACATTATAGATATATATATAGAGGTTCCGCTGTGTTGATCTTTTGATGTCTTGTATGTATTTGACTTGTAAGAACTAGAAAGGTGTTTATAACTGTCTAGTATGTGATGTTTAAGTTGTGTAACTCTGATAGATGTTGTATGCTATGTATAACTTATGTGATTAATATAATTTATTCGTTCCGCCATGAGATTCTGATGTTGTGTTGTTTTTCTTCTTCTCTATCTTTTCCCTTTTTTATCCCTTTCTTTCTTATTAATGATGCGTCTTTCTATGGTAAGAATGACGGGTCGTTACAGTGGTATCAGAGCCCTAGGTTGAGTGAATACCTAGGCTGGAGTGAATTCTTTCTTGATAGAGTGTATTTGTAATATATATATATATATATATATATATATATATATATATATTTCTACCTATTTGTTGGAATACCTGTTCGGGTTTTCCAGTATAAGTTCTAAAGGTAGATCGGGTAGTGGAGTGTGCAACACGACTACTACTTGTGACAGGAGTCTGAGTGTTGAGGTTCGAAGTGTATCTGTCGAGACTGTAGACCTAATACCGTCTCGAGTAAGCTTTGTAGTGGTGTAAGGATTTCATTGATCTCTGATGGAAACCTGTTAAGGTTCTAAATCCACCTTTGAAGTGCAAGTTTGGGTGAGTAGAGTTTGGATCTATCGGTAGAGAAGAAGCGAGTGATGGTGTCTTGGCAACCTCAGGAAGAAGTAGCTGTGTGGTGAGACGCAGTGACTATAGATGTTTTTGAAGAAGTTTTCTTTTGGAGCCAGTTTTAGGAAGTGTGTCTGCATCGGTGTTGAGGCTGAGTTCAGCAGGGTGCTGTGTTTGGCTTTGAGGTTCGAGGAGCTTTGGATTAGGAAGTCTTTGGCATCTGTGTCAGCAGTGTAGCCCGTAAGTTTTTTGTGTTCCAACAGTAAGATCTTTTGGCTTAGTATTTTCCTAGAGGTGGAGTTCAGAAGCAGCAGGGTGGATCCATTTCTTCGATGGATTGGTTAGATAAGCATAAGCAGTTCTGACTGGTAAAGAGAGAACAATTTTCCTTGGAATTAGGCTATGTAGGATCACAAAAGTGACTTGCGATAGTTTCAGTGTTCTCTTGGGTTGTCAGAGATTTTATTTCCGGATGTTTTCAGGGAAGTCAGAGGTTGTCCGCGTCTGGAAATTGAGTTTTCTTATCGACTGGAATTCCAGGAGTGATACCGGTGGTTCAGCTGGTAGAAGGATGGTTTCTACAGAGAGTTTGGTGAAGCGGTTCAAGTTTTGGTGGAACTTCTGAGTTTTCTCTTTGGAATTTGTTGAACCATATTTTTGGGATGTGTTGTTTAGTATGCTCGTATTCATCAATGACATTTCCATCTACTCCAGATCAGAGTTGTGCAGCGGAAGCAAGTTTGGCGAGTGCATCTGTTTTGTTTTTTCCAGATAGGAGAAGTAAGTTGAAGTCTTCTGCTGATTTTGGTGTAGAGTTTGTGTTCATGATTTTGGTTGGTCTTGAGAGGATCATTTTGTTGGATTGTTTTTGGTCCAGTTTATTTCGAGAAGCATCATCAAAGGTTGAGCTGATCAGAAAGGATGTAGGAAGTCCAGGATCGTCGGAAGAGTTTTGTGGATAAGAGACGGAGGAATTTGGATTTCGAAGTCGGAGGTTTGATTTTGGATAAGTTTTCTCCAATCAAAGGAGCTATAAATATTGGGTAAGACTGGGAAGCTAGCTCCGAGGTAGATTGGATCTTTCTGTTCTTGAGAGGATAAGTGCTTTGGTCTGCAAGGTTGAATTTCTAGTTTGGAAGACTGGAATTCATTGTGTTTCACATATCTCTGGGGGAGTACGAGTGTGATCCATCTCTGGTTATGGAACTAGCAGTTCAGGAAGATTTGGTGGTTGAGTCAGACTTGTCTAGGGTCTGATATCCTGTTCAGTTTTGTAGATCTAGATGAGTAGGAGTCAGAAGCCTAGTAGTGTTGATTGTTTGGATTCAGTAGAGCAAGTATTCCAGTTTTTATACCTGGGAAACTCTAGATAGTATTAGGAGATCTATCCTAATTTGTGTCAGGATCATTTGATTTGTTTGATTGAGTGAATTGGTTGCTATAGTTGTTAGCATATGGTTGATAATATATGCTTGTGGTTTAAAATTTAAAAGCTTTGATGGGTTATTAAATTACCTTTGATTTTAAATTTCGGGGACGAAATTCTTTTAAGGGGGAAGGAATGTGATTGACCTGGAATTTTGGGCAATATCAATTTAATAATCTATATTAAAAATTAAATTGATTAGATAATCTTTATTAATAAGAATTTGAATTGATTAATAATCTTTTTTGATAAATATTTAATTGGTAAAATTTTGTCTTTTAAAACTAATAAAATGTTTTCTATTTATAATGCATATATATATATATATATATATATATATATATATATTTGTATATATTGTAAATAGAAAAGCTTTGGTTTGTATTTAATGAACAAATAAAAGCATATTTTTGCAAATTCTAATATATTTTGGTGATTTGGAAATGATTATTTAAATTTAATATAGAAGTTTCAAAGGTTATTTAAATAGTTAACTATATAGTTTTAAAATACTTAAGGTAAATGTTTATTTGTTTAAATTATATTTTTAAGTTTAAGTTTGAATTTAAATAAGATTAAGAAAATGATTTGTTTTTTTCTTTTTAAATAATGCTTGAAATATTATTCATTTATACAATTAGTAATATAAGTAATTAACAAGTAATAGGATAATATCTTTTATAAATTATTTAAAATTGACAAATTGTTATTTCAAACAATATTATTAATGTATTGTTTTATATATAGAGTTTGTTATTTTCAAATTGAATATGTAGTTATATATGTATATATATAACTTTTTTTTTAATTTGACTTTTAGAATTTAATTTGAATTTGAATTTAAGTTTTGAAATTCAAAAGATTGACATTATAAAAATATTTGGATAAGCTTTTATTTATATATAATTAGTTTTATTACATTTTCTTTAAAAAGGAATTCATATATACCTTTACATAAGAATAAATAAATTAAGTAAAGCTTTTTATCTAACATTTAAAATAATACATATGACATGTGTTAATATATTAAGTAACCTAATAACATGTGTTAAGTAAATATTAATCCAAGATGACAAATGTTGAGATGAGAAACAAGTGTCACCTTAAATTTTCATTCTTTTATTTTTAGTAAAGCATATTTTACTTATATAAACTTAATGCTCCTTCTCTTTATTCTTTTTCTATCTCACTCTTTAGTTCAAAGCTAAGTAAACCTAAACAATCTCTCAAAAACAACCTGTAATCAACCTCCTCAAACTATAAAATCAATTCAATACCCTGTAATCCATTGCAAGTAAAACAAGAAACTTGTTAACTATTTTCAAAAGCAAGTTCAAAGATCAAAGCCTGAACTATTTCTTCAAATCTGAGATTTTCAAAAGCTTGAGCATTTATTTTTTCAAACGTGGATGCATGCATGCAGTTTATAAATCAAAAAAACAAAGAAGCAAAGGCACTCGAAGTTTTAAAGTTCAAAGGCTTTTTAAAATAGAAATGGAAGCTCTGTTCTTCATTTTCAATCAAGTGAGTAACACCACTTTTTAAAAACTTAAGTATGAAATCAAGTTGCATGTGAATCTCTGAAGCTAAGTATGTTTATGTATATATGAATTTACTGTGTACATTTGAATGATGAATGTGTGAATGTTTGTTCTTCTGTGTCATCTCTGTTCTTTGTTTTCAAAACCTAGTTTTGATTTAAAAATCAATATCTCTTGATCTAGCCATTATTAGGATTTAGTATTTAAACAAAAATTGTTTGTTTTATCAAAAATTAAAGTTTAAAATTTTATTTATGTTAAAATAAATTTGGAATTGTTCTGGAAATAAAAATGAATAGGAAAGACGGGTTTGAGTAAAATTAAAATATCATAGTTTAGCAATTCAGGGATGTAAACTGAATTCTTATGCTAAAACATGATTTTTAAAACTAAAATCATAATTTTTAGTTTGGAGGTGAATAAGCATTGCGGGGTTGATCAGATTTTTTAGTTTAAGGGGTTTTTGATGATCCAGTAGCTAGAGGAAGTCAGGTTTCTTTCTGGAGGTCGATAGATGGTCAGAGGTGGTGGAACCTTCGGTGCATGTGCACAACCTTGTTTTTATGTCAGGAGTTTTGGATGGTCAGTGTGTCTCGAAGAAGGGTTTGGAATTGAGGGGTTTTGAATCGAGTAATGTCTCG
Source organism: Allium cepa (assembly GCA_030765085.1). Taxonomy (NCBI): domain Eukaryota; kingdom Viridiplantae; phylum Streptophyta; class Magnoliopsida; order Asparagales; family Amaryllidaceae; genus Allium; species Allium cepa. The sequence goes on from CM060934.1 coordinate 215,764,014, forward strand.
AGTTAAAACGTGAGTGAAGTTTTGTTTTGGGTTTTTAAAAGCTGTCTTGTTTTTAAATTTGAAATGAAATTTTAAATGTAAAGCATGGTTTAAACAAAGTATTGAATCATGTTTTAAATCTGGGTTTAAAATTAAATTTATATCCTAGTTTTGAAATGATTAAGTTTTATAAAATTTAAAATGTTTAAAACAACTTTAAATGTTAAAGTGTATTATATAAATGATTTGAATTTAAATGATTTGGTTTAAAACTCTTATATAAATTTCTTTTATAATGATAAATGTTTCTTTAACATTTGATTTAAAAAGGTTTTTAAATTGTTTAAATTTTGTTAAAGTTAAATTTGGAATTATTTGAAATCTTTAATTTGAAATGAAATTTAAAGTAAACTTAAGATATAATGTTTTCAAATGCATTTGAAAATGACAATTTAGTCATAAATCAGAAAATGTTTTACCGTAAAGAAAATTAAAATTTACTGATTTATGATCCATTAAATAAATAAGGAAAGTTAAGGTTATTTAATTAATTTTTTTAATTAATGATTTAGGACTATAGGTTTAATCTAATTAATTAAGGATTAATTAGTTAAGCAATTAAGGATCAAGTTAATTAATTAATTTGTAATTAAAGATCATTAATTTGATAAGTCAAGATTATTAATTAGTGATTGAAATTAATTAATCAAGTAATTAAAGTAATTAAGGATTAATTAAGATACAGTTAAGCATTTAATTAAGTAATTAGAGATAAATTAATTGGTAATTACGAATTAATTACTTTGTAATTAATAATAAATAATGTATGTTTAATTACTGTTGAAAAGTAAGTAAGGAATTGTTCATAGTTAATGAGAGATCATTGACTAGGGATTATTAAATGATTAATCAATATAATTAATTTAAGATGATTAATTAGATTAATTAATTAAAAATAATCATTTGTGGAATTGGTTAAGTATAATTACTTAATGAAAGTAGTTAAAGGAATTAATTACTCAATGTAATTAATTAAATAAATGTGATTAGTTTAAAATAATTAATTGATTAGTTTAATTAATTTAAGATAATCATTTGATGATTTGATAAGTATAATTTCTTAGTAAAGTAATTAATGGGTAATTACTGGTTGAGATTAATTGAAGAATGTAAGTAAATATAGATTACTTACTTAGTGAAATTAATAAATGTAAGTAAGTAATTAAGGGTAGTTAATTACTAGATGAGATTAATCAAGGGTGATTAATGAATAATTAATTAAAGATTTATTATTAAATGTAATTAATTTTTTTAGATAAATTAATTAAAGAAGTAAATAAGCGATCATTGATTAAGGTAATTAATGAAGTAATTAATGGTTAATTACTGTAAAATGGTTAAGGTTAATTAATTTGTTAAGGTTAATTACTTAATCTAATTAAAGAATAATTAATCAGGTTTGATTAATTAAGATGAATGATTGAAGTATAATTGATTAATTGGGTTGTAACAAATTAATGGTTAAGTAAGCAAGATGTAGAAATGGGAGTAATTAGTTTAATTTATTTTAAATTAATTAGGGATGAAGTAATTAATTTAATTCATTTTAAATTACTTATAGATGGTGATCAATAGATCATTGCTTATGGATGCTGAATGATATTGAATGCTTTGCATTGTTTGATATCTCTGATATGGGATATGTGCTGATCTGTGATATGGATGCTTTAGTTGATTTGTGATGATAATGTGCATTATCTAATTGTGATAATAATGTGGATTATCTATTGTGAATATGTGCTTTATCTATCTGTGTGAATATAGATAATGAATTGAATTGTTTTAACTTTAAAACAACTTAGACTTTAAGAAACGTTTTGGATTCGGTGAGACCGGGATCGGAATTTATTTTTCGAAAATCACATCGATCCAAATTAATGATAGGTCGTGAATCTCAAGTGAAGATGAAGACTCGAGTTGTAAGAACTATGTACCGCTATAACTCTGAGGGTGATTCCAGGATGAGTTTATGGAGATAGTACTTTCAGATTAAAGATGAAGATTCAGAGTGCAAGGGTTATGGTCGTTAACTATGAGGGTGATTCCAAAATGAGTGTAACGATATAATGCCTTCGGTTTCGTTCGAACCCGGAACAAACTTGTATGGACTGAATGCTTTCAGAACATCGTCAGGATGACGATGAGCATTCTAAGATAGATGTGCTCTATAAAGGTAATCATAGTCTCACGCCTCATCAACAGGGAATGGCTAAAACATGGGAGGTGTAGCAAGGTTAAATTGGTAGCACCCAAGTAGGATGAGATTTACCCATGTCTAGAGGTTCCTTTATTTCGTCTTAGTGGACAGTTGGCGACGACCATCTATGGGGTTGTCTTGTTCGGGATTGTCCAGTAAGGGATGGTTCTGGCCTTGTGTTGCAGGGGTTTGGGAGTGATCCTCGGTACGGTGATCTAGGCCCCGTACTGTGATGGGCGGTACCATGTTAGCCTACCATTGTATGGAAATCCAAACTCCAATAAGTGATCACGGACTTGAATGTATAATCCACATTGTGGTTAGTATGCAGGAATTTAATTAATGTAACAATTTTGACTATTTTCTAGTTTACTTGAAAACCCTAGACCCTATTATAATATCACTGGATTTCCTAAAAATGTTTTGGTTAGCGTAAGGTAAAAATTTACCCATGTTTATGTATGGCCAGTTTTATGTGATACCTTTTCTTTTCAAAGGTTTTCTAAGTTAAGAAACTTTAACCTGTTACTCACACCAGACCCATGTCTGAACCAGAGTTTATCTTTTGTTTTCTTAAACTCTTGGGTACTCAAATTTTTACGAGTAGCCAAGGGATTCAGGTTAGCTTTGACGACTTCTGGAGGAGTAATGGAGCATGAGGCTTCGGCGTTATAGATATGTATAGAAGTTCCGCTGTGTTGATCTTTTGATGTCTTGTATGTATTTGAGTTGTAATAACTAGACAGGTGTTTATAACTGTCTAGTATGTGATGTTTAAGTTGTGTAACTATGATAGATGTTGTATATTATGTATAGCTTATGTGATTAATATAATTTATTCATTCCGTTGTGAGACTCTAATGTTGTGTTTTTTTTTCTTCTCTATCTTTTCTTTTTTCTATCCCTTTCTTCTCATTAATGATGCGTCTTTCTATGGTAAGAATGACTGGTCGTTACACAAATAGTTTGATTACCGATCAAAATGCAAAGAAAGCATGTGTCCATAAGAAAGAGCATTAAAGGGTACATTGATATTTCTAAATCATATGTAAATAACACACTACTGATTGTTAACGTCGTACTTGTCTTAAAATTAGTTTAAGTTGTTTTAATACACAGTGTTGTATTTGCAAATGATGTCTTTTATAGAAAGTATAAAATATATCGGGAATGTCCCAAACGATATGCGAGGACACCTTATTAAAATATTTAATAAGGAATATCTAAGAAGGATTCCTTATGTATTGGCAATAGGAATTATCATGCATGTTATGTTACCTATGATATTGTGATTTATTTATGTATTTGATACACGAAGCAAATATCAAAACCAAATTGATGTCACTAAGTTGTTGTTTGAGGTGTTCTCATGTATTTATGAAATACCAGAGAATTGTTTAAAGAAACAACAAACTCCTTGTAATGAATTGTTCGAACTCAAACTTCATAAGTGATATTGAGTATAATATGTTAACAATAAATTCAAGTTAAGAATCTTTAAGTTGGAATTGTTCCGAATGAAAGATTGTGATTGATTTAATGAAAAAGGCTAAGTACATCGCCTTGAATAACTCCAAAATAAAAGCAATGTATATGAATATAAATGCACAAATTTACAACCGAGCTGAGGGTAGTTCCAAATGTTGATAATCCCATTACATTGCTATATGATAACAATGTCGTGATATAGTTCGTAAAAGAACCTATAGCTCACTAGAAGTCAAGGGACATACTCTAGATTGTTCCATATAATAAAACAGTTTATCACCGTAGAGAGAGTTAATTAATAGAGTAGATAATTGCAACATAATAGCATACCAGTTTACTAACGGACTGAACCGATTGATTTTAAGGAAATCGATTGGAAAATTTGGTATATGATTCCATAATTGACCCTAAGTGCAAGGGGGAGATTGATAGAGTTAGGGGTATCCCCTAGGAACAAATGGATATTAAATCAATCATTCTTGTTACCCGTTATTTTATTTTTTATTTTTTCTTTTTGTGATCAGCTACCCATTTATTTCTATTTATATGTCAACACCTTATCATTAATTGATAACACCTATCATAAGCTGCACTTACATAAGTTACACTATATTATATATATGGTTATACTTATATTTATACCATGTATATTTTGCTAATCAATGACACTCGAATAATCAATCGATTTAATTAAAGAGAGAGAGATGAAAGTTTTCTCTCTCCATATAAATAAAGTATCCTCTCACTAATTGAATGAGTTCAGAGAAGGAAATGAAAAGTTTCCTTCTCTAAATTACATAACTTCTGGAGAATGAAACGAAAGGTTTCTTTCTCTAAATTTATTCTTATGAGTAATTGTTGGGTATATTTGATACACTTTATATTTAAGTTTAAATTAATTAAAAATTTCTTTCGATCAATTTTTGAATAAAATAAGATTTTATTTAAAAACTATATTAGATTAGATTTAATATAACTTTAGATTTCATATCCCAAAAAATTCAAATGGTAATTTTTTTTTAAGCTTACCCATTTCTTCTGCTGCGTGCTTGCCCAGTTCCAACAAGAATTAGTTTTTCTTTCTTTGGCACTCCTTGATGCTGTTTAGTTGTTTCATCCTCGGCCATCTTCCAAAGTTCTATTTGGATGTATTCCCCAAACCAATGCCGTAAACACCAAATTCTTCTTCGTATTGTCAACCTCCGTCGCTACGTTATTAAACCCGTTCAAAAGTGGCTTCAATGACTCTTCAGGCCTCCGAAGGACATCACATCCTTAGGCCGAGCAACATAGAACCTAAACTGGTCCACAAACTTCTTGGCCAATTCATCGAATATCGATATGATTTCGACGTGAGTCGAGCGAACCACATCGATGCAACCCTAACAACAACATTGAATTGCACCTTTTACTCTAGCACCGTCCATGTGTCGTTCATACTTGAATAGAAGATGTCTGGAATCGGTCTTCCCATCATACAACGACACCGTAGACACAACTAACATTTTAGATATTCCCCTCGTAAAATCTCCTCCATGAATGAAGTTGTGCCAGGTGTAGAACGTCAATCTTCATTTCTCTTCCACTGGTTCTTAGTCACCAGTCCCTCGACCATCGTTTAACATGTTCCTCACCAGCCTAGTGATCTAAAAAATGAATGCTAGGTGCATCCTTAAGTGTTTGGCACTGTAAATGGAGTTAATTCACTCTTTGGCATCTAGGCTTTCCTATCTCTAGGAAAGCCGCCACTCAGAAATTTCTTTGAAATCTAGCTAGTTCTGTAGTGGTCGTTCAATCATCAGCATCTTTAAATCTAGCATTCTACAAAAATCCATTGCCAATGTCCTGCAAATCATCCTCAATGTCTGACATGTTGATGGCATTGTGCAATCACCCTTTAGATTCGCTAATAATCCGGTTGATATTACATCATTCAGGTCGGTACAGTGTGGTTTTGCTCGGCCATAATTTGGCCATTGCCTCTAATAGTCCTCCTTGATGTTTCAACAAACATTGCCTTCATCTTATGCTTCCCATCTCTCTTATTGTGATCAAAGGAAGATGTACAATCTTTTTTAGAACCCAATGGTGATGTCTCCTAGCGTGCAAGTAAAAATGTACATGCTCTCATACTTAATCTTATTCTATTAAAATAAAAGACATATTAGGGTATTTTTACATACTTTTACTAGAATATAAAATTATTTTAAAATCATTATTCACCCATATACATTTGAGAAAAACGATAATTTTGTGTGTATGCATTAATTTGAAGAAAATTTGTTTGCACATTTTTAATTTTATTTTTAGGAAATTGAGTGCAAATTAGAAGAGCTTTATGGATGCATGCATGCACCTACTTTGGAAGTAAAAAGAAAGAAGAAAAAGAAGGAATTAATTCTTTATAAAGGATCCCACTTATCTACTTGCAAATAAACTAAAATTAAAAGAAACGCACATATTAGTGGAGATTAATTATTCATTAATGATTACCTGGAGGCCACACAAAGTTAAGGCTAGTTTTGGTAGCACCCTAAGTAGATGTTAGAGTTTTAAACTTAAATAAATACCCTCTTATGTTTCATGTATTTCATGCATGTATTTGTAGCCAAAAAATAGAAATAAAAAGCTCTCTTATGTTTAATAGCCTCTTAAACTTCTCATTTATGTATTTTATTTCATGCTTTTCTTTTGTGCTATTTTATTTCAAGCTTCTCTATTATTTCATGCAAGTAGATTAGATTTTATTTATACAAATTAGTGTAGAATTTTTTTTTCAATTAACTAGATCTCTTTCTATTTAATTAGCATTTCCCTTCTTTTTATTAATGTTGAAATCCACTTTTGTTGAAATATATTTCAAGATTGAGAGGTTAAAACCCTTCAATTTATGGGAAATTAAGCTCTCATGAATCAGGTAAAGTCAATATTATGGTTTCATTTATGATATCTTGCTTTTTTGCCTAATGTAAGTTTGAATGTATATGAAAGTTTGATGTTTATGAATGAATTTGATAGTCTATGTTGTTAATAACAAATATGTTATACTTAATTAAATATAAACTAAAATTACATATTCTTCTAGCTATTTGATTTTGATAATGAAGTTAAAAGTCGAATTAAAATTTGATTTTCTATGTTACTTGGACTAAGATGTTAAATAGATCATGCTTAAAATGTATTTTACTTCTAACTTCATAATAATTTTCATGAGATTTAATGTGTGGTTTTGTTGATGGATTACAATTTGATGGTTTATATTATTTTATTAAGTATCACAAATATTCCATGCTTAAAAGTGGATACATAAACTAATTCTACTTGTTTTAAAAAGGGAGAATATAAATTTATTATGTATTGATTTATATGAATATAAAAACGGATTTGTTTCTAAATTTTCTTTTAGTCTTGTTACTTTTATTCTAATTTTACTCTAGTTTTTTTTTTAAATTTTTAGTTAAAAATAGTTTCAAAACTTTTAGGATAGTCTGATTGAGTAATTTGAAATTATACCTTGTTTTATGGATCAACCCGTACTTGTAAACGTACTACAAATGTACATCATGCACTTGCGGTAGTGTATTACGATATAATTCTACGGTTTATCAAGAAAATCTAATCCGAATCAAGTTTTTGGCATCATTGCTAGGGAAAGCAATTTAATTATAATTATACTCTTCAAATTATCTTTACATTTGTTTTATTTTATTTTTTGTTACCAAACAAAAAAGAAAAAAGTTGTGTTGTGCATTTGTTGTTACGTATTGCTCACTTGTCATGTTCATTTGTGCATCTTTTGTTCTTTAGTGTTATTAACAACATATTTCATAGTTTTCAAACTATGTGTTTTCACTGTACATTTCAGTTTTCATTTCCACACTGGAATTTCATTTAGTTTTCATTTATAAATTTCAATTTTTTCTGCATTGCAGTTTCATTTTTAATTTCCACATTTCAGTTTTTTTTTTCATTATAGTTATCATTCCCATTGTAACAAGAACAACTCCATACAAACATCGGCAACACCGCATCACCATCTCATACAAGCCTTCTACAACCTCTTCAACCCAGAACCCTCCGCCCACAACCTTCAACACTCCACCACCATGCATCCTCTGCCAATCAAACATCCTACCACTACAACCTCGGCAACAAAACAGTCTGCTATAAAAAAAACTCCCCTCATCAAACATAGATTCCATCACCAAACACCCCTCACCAAACAGTAACCATCACCTCACCAAAAAACATCTACTATCTCCAAACAAATCGGCCTCTGCTACTTGCAACACAACACGCCTATACAACACAACAACTTCATCAACCACCTTCAATTTGACCACCCAACTACCATCTGAATGTAAACCCAACATGCACCATGCAATCAAATGACAACCTAGTTTCCTTCGTCACCTTCAACCATCGCCTACTCTTACACACTTCTGCCACCTCCAACTCCTTTTCCAAACACCAGCAAACCTGCCTCATAAAAATCACATCAACCCTCGACCACCAATGAATCCACAAACATCGACCAACCTACAACATTGCACACCACGCTTCACTATAACCTGACACCATTCCTCCCTCAAAACCGAACCACAACCCAAAATCACCACAGCATGCAAACTTGAATCAACTTCCCCTCTACTACATCCTTAATCAAAATTGAATTCTCCTCATTATTGCCTTGGAGCACACCCTACCTCTGACAACCTACCCTAAACCCGAGTTCACCTACGACCACCAAACACAACCGTCAATTCACCTGAACGCTTGAATTGAACCAAAACCCAAAAATGCAACTAACAGCATCCAATCAGACTCTTGCACCTACAAGCAAAATCGCATCACCGAAATCGCCTCCTTTTGAAAATATCTTTATCGTCACTATTTTTTATTTCTGAGTTATTTTCTTTCTCGAATTTGTTTTTTTAAACATAGAGGTTAAATAAAAGGTTTAGGCATCGGGCTTGTGTTTGGTGTTGTGCGTATTGGGTTGAGTTAATCTTTTTTCTTGGTGTAAAGTTGTTTTTTCTTCCTCTCTTCATTTGGTTTAATAAATAAATTTTATTCGTTTTCGTTAGGTAATTAAGGTTGATTTTAATTTTTTTAATTTTCTTTTGTTCAACTTTAATTCTTTCGACTTTACAAAAAATAAAAATAATTTGCTTCCATTTTTTCTTGGGTAAATTATTTTTTATCCCTATTAAAAAATGTTTACGATACTTTTTCGAATTTCGAATAGAAAAAAGCAGATAAGGAGAAGAATTGATTCCAAAATTTCTTTGCTTTGCTTGCTAAATTTGCACTAAATATTTTTACTGCTTTTAAATAAAACGACAAATAATTCTGCATGCTCTAATATCATATTCTTATCCTCTTTTTTTACTTTTGTTGAATTGTTCGTTGCTTGTATTTATTAAAAAAATCATTTGTAGTTGCATTGTTACTGCATGTTTAATTTTTACATATTTTACATCATTTCATCTTTGATTTTATTTTCTAAAGGCGCCAACCGAATTCGCATACGGTGGGGATTTCATCACCCTTCCTGGGCCCACAAATTGCACTTCATTATAGAAATTTAAATTAAATAATAAAGATTAGACATTTGACTTATGAGTGTCAATGGCTCATACCGAGAAATTTGTATTTTGTCAACTTAACTTATATTAACAAAATATTTCTTAGCATCTAAGATAAAGAAAGAGTCTCAATCATTTACAAATATTATGGTGATTCATAAGATATTATATTAATTATTTCTTTGAAGATAATTAAACCGTCAATTGCATTGTTACGGTAATTCATGGTGCACTGATAAGTCATGTCCGTCACCTGGCAAAGAATTATTTCGTTAAATTAAGTCAAAGTGTCACGATACAATTTTTATTTAGAAGCTACTAAGGATAGAATTTTTTTGATTTATTCCTTGCATTTATTTAGTTGCAATAGCTCATACATATATATAAAAAAACTAAAAAGAGAAACACATCTTCAGGTAAAGAAAAAAACCAAAAAAAAAACCAAAAAAAACAATTTTTTAGTAAAAAGAAGAAAATTCACTTTATTCTTACTTTTTTTGAGAAAAAATGTGTGATCCTCTACAGCAGAGGAGAGCACACATGCACATATATATAACTACAAAAGAAAAGGAGCTGCCAACAAGCCTGGCAGGTAGCATAAGACCCGCTATACAAAAAGAAAAAACAAACACACTCAAACTCCTAAGAGACTAAAAACCAACCCTAGAAAGACAGAGTCTTCCAAATACCAAGGTCTGAAGCAACACCAAAAGAGCAGCGACTAACTGAAAGACTTCTGAATCCGCCAATTGTAACCTCAACAACCAATCTGAAACATCACAAAATACAGCAACAACACAACCACTAAAAAACTCCAAAACAATGAAAATCACAAAAAATCTCCTAAAAAATCAACAACCCTCACACAAAAGACTAAAACGATTTACGATTAAGACGAGGACTTCTCCTAATACTATCAGTTGAATATCTCTTACTGTTTCTTTCCCTTCGTTTGGCTGCACGAATCATTTCTCTAACTTCAGCAGGAGAACGAGGAAATTTACCTATAGACGCAAGACAACAGTACATAACAAATCTGAAACCCCCCGTCCAATAATAAACAGCTTGATTAAATTGTTGCAATTTGGAACTCTTCGAATCCTCACTCACATTGTTAACACTAACAATGCTCTCTGAATCACCTGCCTTTAGAACTACAGAACAATCACTCTCTGGCCTTTTCATTTTACTAAAGACAACAGACTTGTTCAAATACATAAAAATTCTTTCCAATGTGGGTTCCAATCCACTGACACACAGTGGAATACCAAGTTTAAAAGCAATAACAACCAAAGGAAAATCAATATGAGGCTGGAAAAAACTAGAACAATCAGGAATAAAACTCCCAATATCTTCTATAATCACCAGACCAACCAGAGTAATAATGATCTGCTTATCTTCTTCTCAGATAAGAAACAACCATCTAGAGAACTAATGGCAGTCCCTCTATAAACTGAAACACGTGAACCATCTTGAGTGCTTGTGATCAACATTGCATCTCTGAATGGAAGCATCTTTTTTGATGAAAAACCACAATGATCTATAGCTAACCTTAGTGGTTGATTAGAGATGCCTGTGTCTTTGTTTGCAACTGAATCACCAAACATCATAAATTCAAAATCACCAAAAGACAAACCATGAGAATTTCTATCTATGTTCTCAACAAAAATCCTATCAGTCAACAATGAACCTGAGACTTCCCACATAGATGAAACTGAGGCTTCACTATTGTCATCACAATTGTCATCATCAATAATGAATCCACTATTTACTGTAAACCCAGAAAAATCTTTCAACACAGATGAACCTGAGACTTCCAATCCAGAATTATCACAAAGAAAATCTAAACCAAAACAATTTCTCTTATAACCTTCATCAATGCAATCGGATAATAGAACATCTCCATCAGCTACGAAATTATTTTGATAAAAGAGAAAATCATCATCGATTGTCCTATCTTAAGAACATTTATGAATAACCACACTAGCCTCAATGCAGGAACACGAAATAGAAGAAACCAAGAGCTTTGATTCAGGATATTTACTTGAACATCTATCCACCAACTCAGAATTTTGAATACAACAGACTCTGACATTTGGATCTAATAAAAAAATGTCAGAATGAAACTCTCTATTCGAATCATTTACTTTAAACTGATCCATATCCACCCATAGCGAATCAACAAAATCATGAGCAACATTATAACTACTGGATAGATCATTAGATTGAAAATGATTCCAGTTATCGACATTCGAATCTTTACCAATAAAATCAGCTGTTAAGCGGTCAAAATGCCAAAAAACTTTGTTGAACAGATAATTACAGTCATCTTCATTTCCTATACAATAATCCATGAACAGGCCTCTCAATCTCAAAAAGTCAAGAACAAAATAGAAGTGATGGTCTTTACGACTCAATGGTTGAGAGAAAAAAGGATCGGAGGGAGAAAAAACCGACTCTGGATTAAGGAATGGACTAAAATTCAAGGGACACGACCTTTTCTTGTGCCCTACCACTCCACAATTAAAGTAACGAATTGAAAAAGAACAATCCTTGATGTTGTGATTTTTATCACCACAACGAAACCAGCGAAATCCCCTTTTCCAGTTCGAATTACGAGATTTATGAAAATGAGCTTGTGGATGTTGAAACCTATCTGTTCTTTTGCGCGAATTAGAATTGAAGATGGAATTCGCGAGACAGGTTGAAGAAGATGATGAATTGCAACCAGAAAGATAATTGAAAGAAGAAGAATTGAAGCACTTATCATTTTCTTGATCGCAATGATTCTTCCAGGCATACGCCATTTTTGATAGAAAACCACTTTTATTATCCTAATTCTATCTTTTTTTAATTTAGTTTTGATAAGAATTTTGATAGATGTATTTAAATGTAAGTTTTAGGTGTGGTGTTTCTATATAAAGTTTTTATTCCTTCATCCTTTTACTTGATAGGACTATACATCTTACTATCTTTCCTTTCTTATTCACCTTTTCTTTTTCTGTTTACTTGTGCATTTTAAAAAAATATTCACTATTACTTTCTTTTTCTCTCTTCCCTTAATCTTCTTTCTAATGCATGAGTGTTTGGACTTGTGACACTTCGACGAACTGTTTTGTTCAAACAAACGGTAATGACCCACCTTTTAGACCATCGAAAGTCGACTCCGAATACTACTACTGTATCCAAATGTCGAACATACAATCATCGAAAAGACAGATTGTTAGGGTAAAATAAAAAAAGAAATAATAGAGAATAGAAAAATAGAATCTCACAACAGAATCGACAATGTATCATATAACTAGGATAGTAAACACTATCACTCCAAAATACAGAGTTCATCATAGCTAAAATCAAAACTTATCAGCTTGATAGTTATAAAATTTTGACCTTACAATTTGCTAAGGGGTATAAGTATAAAACAGTGTAAAATAGAGCATTATTATAGATAAAACTCCAGCTCTGCTCTAAAGACTACAATTGTCACGACCCGAAATTCAGCGCTCGAAATCGACATCACATACCTCACTTGTATTCGATTGTCGCAGATTCAAATGTCGAACTTCAGTTCGGATGGAGCTTATAATAAAATTAGTTGAAAACAAATAGTGAAAAACAAAAGATGATATCATTGATTACAGCACAGATACAACACTGATACAACATTCATTACAACATTGATCACCAACATTAGAGTATATATACATGATACTACAACAGAATGATAACAACACCATAGCGGAACAATAATAGAACCTCCAAAAAGGAAAGAGCTAGAGTACAAACTAAGCACACCTTCAAAACCAAACTTCAAGCTTCCAAGACTCCAAACCAAAAAGCTTCCAACATCCGACAGCTTCCAAAAAAAAAACTTCTACTATCCAAGCTAGCTCCAAAACTTCAGATAACCTGCTTCTAGGCTGCCCGTATGGAAATTATGGGCACCCAGAGTTTAGGAAGGGAACAATAAACATCAGGTCAGTCATGGGACTGGTATGAGTAAACAAAAACATTTGGTTTGAACAAAAACAATTTAAAAAGAAATTCGCAATGCTTTTTGGAAAATGAAACTACCATAAGGCCTCCCGCCACACACATAATGCATTCGCACACTTGGAGGAGATCTCTCCTAATGATAGTCAAACATGCTTGATACGCGAAAAACCATTTGATATTATTATTAGTTCATAGCGCAGAAAACATTTCGAAACTATAATATCAATCTTAGCCAGCATATACATTTCATATTATGCCTACTATAGTTGCCATTTAAGAATGGCAGGTTCTATACTAAAACCATTAAGGCTCGTATTGCTTCTTTGGATTTCCAACAATGGCTAGGCTAAGGAACTTCCTTACCGAAATAGTACGCCTCTGGAAGGACGCCCCTAAGAACCTAACCGGATCTTTGCCAAACAAGGCCGACGCTACCTCACGCTGTAATACAGCTGTAACTAGGTAACTACCATAAAAGTATGCCATCCCCGGTCGTTACCGACCTTTATCCGAGAGCTCTCAACCAACAAAGCAACAACCATGCGGTAATGAGATTGAAGTAACCACATAGGTTAAATATATGGGCTCCATACCATGATAGCACCTTTTATCCAGAAGAAAATGGACATACCCTAGGGGCGCGACCCCTAATAACCTTGCTGCAACAGTCCTGTTTCGACCATTTTCAAGTTGTGAGGCTCGATGAAGTCTCGTCCACAAAGCTACGCTTCTCACAGAAGCCATGCTTCGATCAACAAATGATCAGCAGCACTTCGTATGCCACATTACCAAATTGGGAATGTATCACTAGTAACAATCAACTACATAACCTCTGAGCTCGTACGTCTCAAAGAAGGGTGTTAAGCTAAGAGAATAAATTCTCTGCCACCAAATAGAAATGCATTTGATAGAAACCAGCTTTACATCTCAAAGTGTAACGTCAGACATACATCCATACAAGTCTGTTCCGGGTCCGAACAAAACCGAAGGCACTTCCTAAGAAGCCCTTGAAATCTGGGTATTCACAATCCCGATCGGACCTCCCATCACTTAAGGAATCTCTATACCGTTGCTACTCAGTGCAGAGACAATCGATAGGTTATCCTATCGTTCTGACAAATACCTGGTCTTCACCACCGATCTTCAAATGCTATCCATAACGTCGTCTCACTATTCTGAATGGGTTATATGACACAAGGTCCTCTCCCGGCTAAACCGAATAATGAGCGTGAAATTTTAAAACCATATGGATAATGGGATCTCGATTAAGTCATAACTTAAAGTCCAAAACCTTTCTTTCAAATGGTTTAAACAAATTACCATTTCCAATCTTTTTAAACAAAAAGATTCATTTCACAAAGTTTACCATTCTTTCACAAAGATTCATTCACGGATTTCAAAACAATTTCCCTTTCAAATTGGATTAACTCATCAAATCTTTAAGTCAAGATTTAATTCATAGCTTTCAAAGCCATTTCTAAAGATTCATTCATAACTTGGAAAATCATTTTCATTTCAAACTTGGAATATCTTCAACACAAATTGGAAATCCTTTCCTTTTATGAAAGCTTTTATTATTTGAAACAAATAGTTTTCGTTTCGGAAAAATCCGATTACATTCACACAAGTTAAAGCCTTTCAAAATAAATCTGGATTAAATTCAAATTCCCAAACCAATAGAATTCAATTTCAAATCTTGAATTTAATTTCAAATCAAATTATTTAAATTTTCATACTTAATCAAGTTATTCAAAATAACTTTTATCTTCAAAACTTCTTTTCAAAAGATTTCCATATTTGATCCAATCCCATTTCCAAAACCATTTGGATTCAAAATTTCTATTTTTAAAACCATTTCAAAAATCTGTGACTTAACCGATTTCCTCGTGAAATTCATATTTGTGTGTGTATAGTTTGGTCCAGGTGTTTTACACAATAGTGCAACTACAAAAATCATCACAAATTCAATCATATCAATACCGATAAGCGGTATGATCAATAACGCTTATCTTCATTCATAGATTCACAGATAAAGTTAATTTATCAATCACAAAGATTCATCATTGCATGTGGGTTTCACATAACTAACTGGAATCCAACTCCCTGTCGCATCGAAATTCAAATGTTGTTTTACAGGCCAATGGGTTTTCACATTCACAGAACAAATCACATATATCACAGCTTAGCACAAAGCAATTCACATTACACAGCATCACAATCACATAACAGAAATAATAATCCAATACACAGCATTCGATAATATCAATCATCTTTAATTAAGATGAATTAATCATGTGGTATTAAATTTATCAACCACATAATTACTTTCATTAGTAGTCTTAAATCAATGTTTAATTATCATTAATTAAAATTGATTAAGCCTTAATCACGTTTATTAATTGATCATTTCTTAATTAATTATCTTATTTAATTTACCCTTAAATATTAATTAATTAACTCTTAATTACTTTTATTAATTAATTACTTCTTAATCAATTAATAATTAATTACAAATTAATTAATTAATAATTAATTACAAATTAATTTACCTTAATTACTTGATTAATTTAATCTTTAATATTAAGTAATTAATTTCAGTAATTGCCTTTAAAGTAATTATATTAACAAACCATTAATTATTTGATAAACTAAAAAGATAAATCTTTTTATCTTTATTAGTCACTTTTGTTTATCTTATAAACCTTGTTTAATCATCATACTTATACATTAGGTGCTTTACAAAGGTTAAGGTAGTTTAAATAACTTTTTATCTTAATCATCCTTTAGAAATTACATTATTTGTTTAATATAAATAACTTAATAAAATAATATATCAAAATTAAATATATTACATTTAATTACTTTTTAAAAAATATCTTACTTAAGTCTTGAATTAACTTAAATCTTCAATCAAATCATCATTTGAAAACACAGTTTAAAAGTGTTTAAAAGTTTGAATATTTTTCAAAACAAAAATTGTTTTACAAATAAGCTCGAGACCCGCTTCTAGTTATACCCGATCAAAATGTCTCACCGCTCCGAGTTTCCCACAGATCAACCTGAGCAAAATTTTCGCAACTTAAAATTTTGTTTAAGTGCCAGACTTTCCTGGCACAAGCTTGAAAGTGCACGAACCAAACCTCAAGCCATCACACTAGTTCCTCGAAGCTTACTTCGAGTCGAACCTTTCTTCCCCAAACACTAGAAAATGATACATGACGTATCACGTATACGTGCACACCTAATCGACGATGGTCTGGCCGTCGACTCCACCTCTGATAAGACAACGTCAACCCACTCAAACACCCCAAGCACCTAGAACCAAGCATTCATCACGAAATCGAGAATCGAGCCTATGGGTTCGACTGGACAAAAACTGGGTCGCTTGAAACCCCTTCGAACGACCTCCTCCAGCCATCGGAGATCGTGCCATTGTGCTCGAAACCTTCCCGATATCCAATGATTCGAACCCCCCTAGGACCGATCGCTTGAAACACTGTGTCAACGGCGCCATTGACTCGTGACCTCAACCATCCAAATACGGAGCTTAAACCCTAGTTTAGCAATTACTGGCCACCGTAATGACTTACAAATTCGTTCAACAATTT
The DNA here is from genome assembly GCA_030765085.1 of Allium cepa. Taxonomy (NCBI): domain Eukaryota; kingdom Viridiplantae; phylum Streptophyta; class Magnoliopsida; order Asparagales; family Amaryllidaceae; genus Allium; species Allium cepa. Next base: position 215,780,930 of record CM060934.1, read on the forward strand.
TGTGATCATCCTCGACCACCCTGCTAGCCTCTACCGTGATCCCGAGACAAACTTCGTCTCTGATCATCAGAATTTCACTAAAACCCGACTCACGTTCATTTTTCAATTACTCAGTTAATATGCTCTTAAAAATTCTTTTTTTGCTTTTAAAAATCATCAATTCTAAAGACGTTTCGATTGGTATAACTAAAATAAAAAATTGTGATATTTGAATTTTCAAATGGTGTAAGCTTGCCTGTGTTTTTCCAAGTTTCTAGAGAAGCTCTAATTTATTTTTGCTTAAATCTATTTTGAAATTTTGAATCTTGTTAAAACTAACAATTTTCATTCAGATCCTATAGCCTGAAGTGAATCAGAGGAGTGGAGATTGATTTTTCTAAATAGGTTTTTTTCCTTTTCTTGAAACCTGGAAATAAACAGAGGCATCTCTGTTTGTATATCAAACATGCATGCACATCACACATACAAATATTCTCATGCATGTATATACTTTGCAATTTAATCTCAAGCCTGAGTCAAACAACACAATGAATCCAGATTTGCATAGTTTACTCACCTTTTAGCCTGAAAACAGAAAGCAGAGAGGAATGTCTATGTTTTAAACTTTGGAGACTGCGAATTGATTGTTGAATTATTGATCTGGGTTTGATCTTGTTATTTGATGATGAAACTTGATCGTTGAATTGTGCTTTGCTGTGTTGAATTTTTAGTTTCCAGTGCTTGATTCAAAGATGGAAGAGGCCTTTATTTAAATTTGTTTTGATTTCTGGTTTGTTTAATTTGTTTTAAAAACTTGCTTCATGATCTGGTTTAAGAATTTGATTTGTTTTACAAGACTTTGCAAATGAAGATAAAAGAATGTAAAGGAGGAAGATGTTGTGTTTTTATAGCTTGTTTCTTATTTTATTTCAATTTTAAAAAATATAAACAAGATATTGACACTTGCTAATGTTAATGGTGAAACCCATTACACTTGTAAATCAACATTCTTAAAGTTTTAACACTTGTTAAGTGATGTGTTAAAGGCTTAATACTTGTCCCTTTTTATAATTATATGATTTAAATAAAAAAATTATATTATATTTCTTATATAAAGACATTTTCCTTATATTAATATATATGTTATTTTAAAAGAAATGTTTTTAAAACTACTATACATTAAATAAATTTCCCAAAAAAATAATTTTAAATCCAAATCATTTTACTAAGTCATTTATTTAAATTTTAAATTCAAATTAAAATTCAAATATAAAGTCGAATTCAAATCTACTTATATGTATGTATACATATATCTTTAAATTCAAATAATTCTAAAACATTTATTATTTTGAATACTTAACTCAAGTGAAATTTACAATCTTATTTATATATATACACAAATCAACACTTATTTTATTTATTTTGAAAAATTCAAATTAATTCCAAAAATTATCCCAAAATTTACATTAAGTATTAATTTAAATTTAATTCAAAATTAGGATCGTTGCAGATTCACCTCCTTAAGAAAATTTCATCCTCAAAATTGGCTAGGAAGACAACAAAGAACAGAAAATGGATAGAGAAATGATTATCAACTCAGATCGAAATATTTATTCTGCATTTGGCTTACCAAATTAGAATATCAACAATTACGAGAATGAACTCATTCAACTACGAAATAATTGGGTTGTCAGATCTATGAAATATGTAGGGCATTGGTTAGTCCAAAGGAATAACTAACCATTCGTAGAATATAACAAAACCCAATGAAACAGACAAAAATAGGTTCGATTATGATCTCAGAATTCAAGTTTTAACTCATTTACGATTAGCTGAGAAATAAAACTATGTGTAGTATCTGTGTCGAACAAAATTCAAACAATTTTATCATAAATGAAAAGGTTATCTTCTAAAACACCTTTCCCTTTATCTGCCTTTGAGGTTGAGGGTTCATTATTGATCGCATACACCTTCGCTACTTGTGCTTGCTTCTTTTTCGGGCAATCTTTAACTTCGTGACCTGGCTTGTGACAATAATAGCATTCCTTGGTTCCCTGACTTGTCTTAACAGGTTGATCTTTCTTTACTTGTTTCTTTTGCTTCTTGCAATTGTTTAAATAATGGCCCATCTCCTGACAATTGTAACAAGTAATGTCCCTTGCCGGATTCTACGGATTATTTTTCTTCTCATTGCCATGATTTGGTTTCTTCCCTCCGAATTTCCTTTTCTTCCATTTCGGGTTATTTGCACTTCCTTTCTCCTCAGAAACTTCCTTCTTATCCAGACTAGCGTATCTATAGCCCATATCGATCAATTCAGAAAAAGATTCTTTAACATGGGTTGTCATCTTTTCGTGGAATTTCTTGTTCATTCCCCAAATAAACCTTTCATTTTTCTTTAAGGGTGTATTCACCAGCTCCGGACCGAATCGAGACATTTCATTATATTTGTTCAAATATTCCTCAAACAACAAACTTCCCTGTTTCAAATCCATGAACTCCTGATACATTCGGGAGATACCAACAGACGCATGTATCGCTGCTCAAACACCTCTTTGAATCGATCCCAAGAGAATTCATCCTCCGGCTCATCCACTGTAACTGTCTCCCACTAGGCTAAAGCTTCCTCTTGGAGTTGCCAAGAAGCTATCAATCACATTTGATTGTCTTCCAACTTCAATCCTCTAAAAATTCTTTCACATGATCGAATCCAGGTTTGTGCTTCGATAATGGATTCTTTACCGGTGAACGGCTTACCACCAATTCTGGAAAAAGTTTGATATAGATCAGCCAAATCTGGCTGAGGTTGATTGGGAATAGCTGTTGTTGCAGGTACTTGACCAGTTGTAGTGGTATTTCCCCGTCCCCTACGTTGTCCTCTTCTTCCACTCATTCTCACTATCTGTAAATAGTAAGAAAGCTTGATTTAGGCATATGGACAAGATATCTTAGGGATATCAACAGTTTTAAAGAAATAGACCAAGAAATTTAGGTTTTCGGTCTCTCGGTTTATACTCATTCTAGGGTATACTTCACCCTATCTCTAATGAGTCACCTAATGTGTTATACTCCTTAGATAAAGTTCTTACTCAACCTTTAGCTCTGATACCACTTGTCACGACCCGAAATTCAGTGCTCGAAAATCAACATCAAATACCTCACTTGTATTCGACTGTCGCAGATTCAAACATCGAACATCAGTTCGGATGGAGCTTATAACAACATTAGATGAAAACAAACAGCGGAAAAAAAAGATGATATCATTGATTACAGCACAGATACAACGCTGATACAACAGTCATCACAACATTGATCACCAATAATAGAGTATATATACATGATACTACAACAGAATGATAACAACACCATAGCGGAATGACAATAGAGTCTCCAAAAGGAAAGAGCTAGAGTCCAAACTAAGCACCACCTTCAAAACCAAACTTCAAGCTTCCAAGAATTCAAACCAAAAAGCTTCCAACATCCGACAGCTTCCAAACAAAAAAATTCTACTATCCAAGCTAGCTCCAAAACACAGATAACCTGCTTCAAGGCTGCCCGTGTGGAAATTATGGGCACCCAGAGTTTAGGAAGGAAACAATAAACTCCAGGATAGTCATGGGACCAGTATGAGTAAACAAAAACATTTGGTTTGAACAAAAGCAATTTAAAAGGAAATTCACAACGCTTTTTATAAAATGAAACTACCATAAGGCTTCCCGCCACACACACAATGCAATCGCACACTTGGAGGAGATTTCTCCTTATGATAGTCAAACATGCTTAATACGTGAAAAACCATTTGATATTATTATGAGTGCATAGTGCAGAAAACATTTCAAAACTATAATATCAATCTTAGCCAGCATAGACATTTCATATTATGCCTACTATAGCTACCATTTAAGAATGGCAGGTTCTACAACTAAAACCGTAAAGGCTCGTATTATTTCTTTGGATTTCCAACAATGGCCAGGCTAAGAAACTTCCTTACCGAAATAGGTACGCCCCTAGAAGGACGCCCCCAAGAACCTAACCGGATCTCTGCCAAACAAGGCCAACGCTACCTCATGCTGTAATACAGCTGTAACTAGGTAACTACCACACAAGTATGCCATCCCCGGTCGTTACCGACTTTTATCCGAGAGCTCTCAACCAACAAAGCAACAACCACACAGTATTGAGATTGAAGTAACCACATAGGTTAAATATGTGGGCTCCATACCATGATACCACCTCTTATCCAGAAGAAAATGGACATACCCTAGGGGCGCGACTTCTTAAAACCTGGCCGCAATATTCCTATTTCGACCATTTCCGGGTTGTGAGGCTCGACGAAGTCTCGTCCACAAAGCTATGCTTCTCATAGAAGCCATGCTTCGATCGAAAAATGATCGGCAGCACTTCGTATGCCACATTACCAAATTGGGAATGTATCACTCGTAACAATCGACTACATAACCGCTGAGCTCGTACGTCTCAAAGAAGGGTGTTAAGCTAAGAGAATAAATTCTCAGCCACCAAACAGAAATGCATTTGATAGAAACCAGCTTTACATCTCAAAGTGTAACGTCAGACATACATCCATACAAGTCTGTTTTGGGTTCGAACAGAACCGAAGGCACTTCCTAGGAAGCCCTTGAAATCCGGGTATTCACATTCCCGATCGGACTTCCCATCACTTAGTGAATCTCTATACCGTTGCTACTCAATGTAGAGACAATCGATAGTTTATCCTATCGTTCTCACAAATACCCGGTCTTCACCACCGGTCTTCAAATGCTATCCATAACGTCGTCTCACTATTCGAAACGGGTTATATGACACAAGTTCCTCTCCCGACTAAACCGAATAATGAGCGTTAAATTTTAAAACCATATGGATAATGGGAGCTCGATTAAGTCACAACTTAAAGTCCAAAACCTTTCTTTCAAATGGTTTAAACAAATTACCATTTCCAATCTTTTTAAACAAAAAGATTCATTTCACAAAGTTCACCAATCTTTCACAAAGATTCATTCACAGATTTCAAAACAATTTCCTTTTCAAATTGGATTAACTCATCAAATCTTTAAGTCAAGATTTAATTCATAGCTTTCAAAACCATTTCCGAAGATTAATTCATAACTTGGAAAATCATTTTCGTTTCAAACTTGAAATATCTTCAACACAAATCGGAAATTCTTTCCATTTATGAAAACTTTTATTATTTGAAGCAAATTGACGCAGCGGATTAATCAAACAAAACTTCAATCGATGAAATGTAGAAATCGGTGAGTTGAAGATACCAAAAATGCCGAAGTTCGTTGATCCAAAGATACCGAACTCTAGCTATCTCAAACACGTTGATAGCGCACTATACCTTGTTCAAAGATCTACGATTCTTCGCACGTTGATCTAGCGCACTAGATTCCGTGAATCGGCTTCTACGATCGTTGAATCGAGCGCACTCGATTAACTGAAAGAGGAGATAGGAGATTACACTCAACTACCAATTGGTATGAAAGCACAAAGCTAACAAAAGAGAATTTTATTCAAAAATCAACCACCTCAAATGTACAACACACGCCCCTATTTATAGAGTTTTCGACCCAGTCCCTAAGTCGTTTCCGACCTACGACCCAACTTAAGTCGTGACCGACTTAACACACGCGACTCAACCCCTTTACAATACAGCCCAATGTAAACGACTCAACCTGACGCAGCGGATTAATCAAACAAAACTTCAATCGATGAAATGTAGAAATCGGTGAGTTGAAGATACCAAAAATGCCCAAGTTCGTTGATCCAAAGATACCGAACTCTAGCTATCTCAAACACGTTGATAGCGCACTATACCGTGTTCAAAGATCTACGATTCTTCGCACGTTGATCTAGCGCACTAGATTCCGTGAATCGGCTTCTACGATCGTTGAATCGAGCGCACTCGATTAACCGAAAGAGGAGATAGGAGATTACACTTAACTACCAATTGGTATGAAAGCACAAAGCTAACAAAAGAGAATTTTATTCAAAAATCAACCACCTCAAATGTACAACACACGCCCCTATTTATAGAGTTTTCGACCCAGTCCCTAAGTCGTTTCCGACCTACGACCCAACTTAAGTCGTGACCGACTTAACACACGCGACTCAACCCCTTTACAATACAGCCCAATGTAAACGACTCAACCCCTGGCCGACTTAACAAGTACGACCTACATACAACAACTCACCTGACTCAACACGACCGACTCATCATAGGTCGTACGCGACCTAACACTTCCCATTCATGACCGAGTTAAGCAATACAACACACAACATATGTACACGACTTAACTCGTTACCGACTTAACATATAACGACTCAAAGATTCACGACTTAACACCCAACACAACCCATAGGTCGGTAACGACCTAAAATACAACACGACCCAATCCCCTACGACCTAAGATAGAAGGCAGTTCAGCTTGCTTAGATCGGAACTCGGCGAAGTTATCTTGTTCAACATCACTAGCTCGTAACTCGGCACAGTTATCTCGTTCAATATCATTAGGTCGGAGCTTGTTAGGTCGGAATGCTTCTTCCTGTGTTTTCTTAGGTCGGAGACGACCCAAAACTCCGTTGTTAGGTCGTAACCATGCTTTCTTAGGTCGGACTACCTTCCCCCTTGGCTTGTTGACTCGTGGCCCTCCTTCCTTAACTCGGCAACGACTCATGCCTTCACTGAGTCGTGAATGACTCATCACACTACACCACAAACTCATGTTTTCAGGAATTATAGTTTGCACAACTTCTTCTCTGGCCTTAGCTGCATCACAACCCCTGGCCGACTTAACAAGTACGACCTACATACAACAACTCACCTGACTCAACACGACCGACTCATCATAGGTCGTACGCGACCTAACACTTCCCATTCATGACCGAGTTAAGCAATACAACACACAACATATGTACACGACTTAACTCGTTACCGACTTAACATATAACGACTCAAAGATTCACGACTTAACACCCAACACAACCCATAGGTCGGTAACGACCTAAAATACAACACGACCCAATCCCCTACGACCTAAGATAGAAGGCAGTTCAGCTTGCTTAGATCGGAACTCGGCGAAGTTATCTTGTTCAACATCACTAGCTCGTAACTCGGCACAGTTATCTCGTTCAATATCATTAGGTCGGAGCTTGTTAGGTCGGAATGCTTCTTCCTGTGTTTTCTTAGGTCGGAGACGACCCAAAACTCCGTTGTTAGGTCGTAACCATGCTTTCTTAGGTCGGACTACCTTCCCCCTTGGCTTGTTGACTCGTGGCCCTCCTTCCTTAACTCGGCAACGACTCATGCCTTCATTGAGTCGTGAATGACTCATCACACTACACCACAAACTCATGTTTTCAGGAATTATAGTTTGCACAACTTCTTCTCTGGCCTTAGCTGCATCATCCTCCCCTGGTTGAGAAAAATTCGTCCTCGAATTTGCAAATTCTTTCTCATCAAAATGTTCATCTCCATAATATGGCACAAGATGCTTAATATTGAATACATCAGAAGTGTAAATATCCTCCGGCAGCTTCAACTTATAAGCATTGTTATTAATTCGTTTCACAATTTCGACAGGACCAATTTTCCTGGCTTTCAACTTATTATAAGCACCTACCGGAAAACGATCCTTCGTTAATACAGCATAAACTAAATCACCTTCGTTAAATTCAATATTTCGTCTCTTCAAATCTGCAGACTTCTTATACTTCTCATTCGATTTCTCCAATCGTTCCTGAACGATTTTATGACATTCGGTCAGCTCATCAACAAAATCAACAGCTCGTTTAACTGTCCCCTTCGACTGTGGTACTACTGCCAGATCCAACGGTCCCCTGGGTAAATTTGAATAAACAATCTGAAACGGACTGAATCCCGTGCTACGATTCACTGCATGATTATGTGCAAATTCAGCTTGGCATAACTTCATGTCCCAACTTTTCAAATTATCCTGTACAAGACATCGCAACAAATTTCCCAATGTCCTGTTAACAACTTCTGTCTGTCCGTCAGTTTGTGGATGATAAGCACTACTAAAATTCAGCTTCGTTCCGACCATCTTCCACAAACTCAACCAAAAGTGACTCAGAAAACGAGTATCTCTATCCGAAACAATAGACTCTGGCAATCCATGAAGTCGATAAATCTCCTTGAAAAATAATTGCGCAACACGAACAGCATCTGTCGTCTTCTTGCAAGCAACAAAATGTGCCATCTTCGAAAACCTGTCCACCACAACAAATATCGAATCATTTCCCCTTTGAGTTCTAGGCAAACCCAAAACGAAATCCATGCTAATATCAACCCATGGCTTAGACGGTACAGGCAACGGCATATACAACCCTGCATTCGTCGCTGTTCCCTTTGACACCTGGCAAATATGGCATCTCTCCACGAATCTTTCAACCTCTTTTCTCATCGACGGCCAAAAGTAAGACTGTGAAATCAATTTCAAAGTACGATCACGGCCCACATGCCCTTCCTCGTGTAACTCTTTGACAATTTTCAACCTCAAGCTACAGTCTGGAATACACAAACGATTCCCTTTAAACAGAAAACCATCAACCAACGTAAATTCATCGGTGCTCTCACCCTTCACTTTCTCAACATATTTCACAAAGTAAGGATCTTCATTAATCATCTCCGGCAACATCTCAAAACCTGTCACTTCAACTTTCATTGTCGTTAATAAATAACTCCTCCTACTCAAAGCATCAGCTACCCGATTTGTCACCCCTGATTTATGTTTGACAACAAAAGTAAACTGCTGTAAATATGCTATCCACGATGCATGTCTCGCTGAAATCTTATCCTGCCCCTGTAAATGTTTCAATGCTTCATGATCTGTATAAAGGACAAATTCCTTCTGAAATAGATAGTGTCTCCAATGCTTAACAGCTTGTACAACAGCATAAAATTCAACGTCATATGTACTGTATCTCATCTTTGCTCCTGACAACTTTTCGCTGAAATAAGCAACTGGCTTCCCATTCTGACTCAGAACTCCTCCAATACCAACCTTCGAAGCATCAGTATGCAATTCAAACAATAACTGAAAATTAGGTAGAACAAGAATTGGTGCAGACGTCAACAATTCCTTGACCTTCTCAAAGGCAACCCCCGCTTCTTCTGACCATACAAATTGTTTACCTTTCATGCAATCAGTCACTGGAGCCATCACGCTACTGAAGTGTGGAATGAATCTTCGGTAGAATGACGCTAGCCCATGAAAACTCCTCACTTCCGTAATTGTCTTTGGCTGTGGCCAATTCCTGACTGCTTCAACTTTACTCCGGTCAACTTGAATACCTTCCCTTGAAACAACATACCCAAGAAATAAAACACTGTGCGTCATAAACACACATTTCTTCGTAGCAGCATAAAATTGTTCTTCACGAAGAATAATCAACACTTCCCTCAAATGTAGAACATGCTCCTCCATACTCCTGCTATATATCAGAATATCATCGAAATAAACCACGACGAACTTCCCAATGAATGGTCTAAAGATTTGATTCATCACCCGCATGAATGTACTAGTTGCATTTGACAAACCAAATGGCATAACCAACCATTCGTATAACCCTTCTCTTGTCTTAAAAGCTGTCTTCCATTCATCTCCAGGTCTGATTCGAATTTGATGATAACCACTCTTCAAATCAATCTTCGAGAATATAGTTGCCCCACTCAACTGATCCAACAAATCATCCAACCTCGGCATAGGAAATCTATATCGGACAGTGATCTTATTCAAAGCTCTACTATCTGTGCACATCCTCCATGTTCCATCCTTCTTTGGTACTAACAATGCTGGCACGGCACAAGGACTCAAGCTTTCCTGAACACGTCCCTGTTCCAACAACTCTTCCACCTGCCTTCGTAACTCCTCATGTTCCTTCGGACTCATTCGGTAATGTGGTCTATGTGGTAACACTGCTCCCGGAACAAGATCGATTTGATGTTGAATGTCTCTCAATGGTGGTAACTCCTTAGGCAACTCCTCTGGAAATACATCTTCAAACTCTTTCAAAACTGGCTTTGCTTCTTCAGGAATTTCAACCTCTTCACTGCTCTCACGCCCAATCAACAAAAACACTTCAGGTTCTTCCTCTACTTCCTTGACAAACTCCTTCAAAGTCAACGGAGTTTTCAATTCCTCAATCTCTTCTAGCTTGCTCTCCTTCTGCTGTTGCTTCTTAGGAACCAAAGTGATTTTCGTACCCTCGAACATGAAACTGTAACTATTGGCACGACCGTCATGTTGAACTGCTCGATCAAACTGCCACGGTCTGCCCAACAACAAATGACACACGTCCATGTCTACAACGTCACACCAAATTTCATCTTTGTACTTCTTCCCAATAGAAAAATTAACACAAGCTCTTCGACACACTTTCACTTCACCACCCTTCCTTAACCATGCTAGCTTGTACGGTTTAGGATGCTTTTCAGTCTTCAAGTTCAATTTCCTCACTGCTTCTGTAGAAATAATATTATCACAGCTCCAAGCATCAATAACGAACTTGCAAACTTTTCCCAGAATAGTGCATGTCCACTGAAAAATATTGCTTCTCAACCAACTACAATCCTCCTTTTGCTTTGGTGTAAGACATGACCTCCTCATCATAAGATTACAACCTTCATCTCCCGACACTTTTTCTTCCTCCTCAACATAAGGTATATTTGAACATTCTGCCTCCTCACCATCATCCTCCTCAATTTCTGCAACCATGGTTCTCTTCTTCGGCTTCGGACATTCATTGCTTTTGTGACCCAACTCCTGACAATTATAACACTTGAACCCACTGCTAACCTTCGCCTTCTCAGCCTCCTTCACCACTGGCTTTGAAACAGGTTTAGAAACATTAGAACTTCCACCAACACCCCTTGCTTGATTATTGGAATTAGTAAACACACCACCTCCACGCCTTCCTTGCTTCTCCCAAGCCAACGCTTTCTGATGTGCCTCTGCAACTGATCTAGGATCAAACATATTAACCATATCCTGGATCTACATTCTCAATCCCCCAATAAATCTAGCAGTTAGCTGTTCTTCCGTTTCCATAATATCATTCCTGGCAATGAGTTGGTAAAATTCATCAGCATAATCACTAACAGATTTTGTCCCCTGCCTCAGATTCTGCAACCTTTGGTACATAAGTGACTGATAGTTGTAAGGTAAAAAGGTAGATCTCATCAATTTCTTCATCTTATCCCATGATTCTATCTTTGACTTTCCCATTCTCTCCCTTGTAAGTTTAGTTTGCTGCCACCACGCCAAAGCTCTTCCCCTCAACCTAGTAGCAACTAACTTCACCCTTCTATGCTCAGGAACCTCCTTGAAATCAAAGATCTCTTCAACATTTGAAACCCAATCTAAGAACTCCTCAGCAACCATCCCGCCTTTAAACTCCGGAATCTCCATTTTCATTCCCGATTCCCAACGTCGATCATCTTCAATATCCCGATAAGAATTTCGAACTTGATCTCGATCTCGATAATGAATACTAGCTCTATCACCCTCTTCAACAAAATCAAAAGTACGTCTACATCGATCTCGACCATTATCATCCCTTCGTTCATGCATACTTCTTTGACTATATCTCTCTTCATCTCTATATGCTTCATTGTCAAATTCACGTTGACTTCTTCTTTCTTCATGTGCATAGTCATGATGATCTCTTCGCGATGAAATTGATGTTTCTCTTCTATCTCTACAAGAATGTGGCGATACCCTCCTCGCTTCCGTAACCGATGGCGAAACTCGGTTTCCTCCATGGTTCGAGTTTGGAGATCTCCTCCTTTGATTCAAATCATTCATCAATTTCTCCAACTTACCAATGCCTTCATCAAACTTTTCATTAATACGTTGTTCCATAAGCTCGGCTTCTTCTCTTCGATACAAAGCTTCAACGTTTTGATGACGATTAGCTCTCCTTGGTGGCATAATTGAAAAACTTCTCAAACTTCAACAATTCAAACACAAAACTCCAAAGCTTTCACAAACAACACTTTCACAAGGCTCGGCCTTGAACTTAACTCGGCAACACTTAGATCGGCTCAACAATTCACGGCTCGACCTTACTACAACCCTTCAAGGCTTTAGCTCGGCAATGGTTTTACACGGCTCCACACTTCAAATCTTGGCGCGCAAAACTCCAAGACAAAATCCAAACAATATCCAACTCCTCGATCCAAAATGAAATGGATCAAACACTCCAAACTTGATGCAACTTCAATATGAACACGATGAACAACTTCAAACTTCAAAACTTCAAAAACTTGGCTCCAAGAATCAACTTAGCTATGATTGGCTAAGTATGGCTCCGATACCAAATAATGACGCAGCGGATTAATCAAACAAAACTTCAATCGATGAAATGTAGAAATCGGTGAGTTGAAGATACCAAAAATGCCCAAGTTCGTTGATCCAAAGATACCGAACTCTAGCTATCTCAAACACGTTGATAGCGCACTATACCGTGTTCAAAGATCTACGATTCTTCGCACGTTGATCTAGCGCACTAGATTCCGTGAATCGGCTTTTACGATCGTTGAATCGAGCGCACTCGATTAACCGAAAGAGGAGATAGGAGATTACACTCAACTACCAATTGGTATGAAAGCACAAAGCTAACAAAAGAGAATTTTATTCAAAAATCAACCACCTCAAATGTACAACACACGCCCCTATTTATAGAGTTTTCGACCCAGTCCCTAAGTCGTTTCCGACCTACGACCCAACTTAAGTCGTGACCGACTTAACACACGCGACTCAACCCCTTTACAATACAGCCCAATGTAAACGACTCAACCCCTGGCCGACTTAACAAGTATGACCTACATACAACAACTCACCTGACTCAACACGACCGACTCATCATAGGTCGTACGCGACCTAACACTTCCCATTCATGACCGAGTTAAGCAATACAACACACAACATATGTACACGACTTAACTCGTTACCGACTTAACATATAACGACTCAAAGATTCACGACTTAACACCCAACACAACCCATAGGTCGGTAACGACCTAAAATACAACACGACCCAATCCCCTACGACCTAAGATAGAAGGTAGTTCAGCTTGCTTAGATCGGAACTCGGCGAAGTTATCTTGTTCAACATCACTAGCTCGTAACTCGGCACAGTTATCTCGTTCAATATCATTAGGTCGGAGCTTGTTAGGTCGGAATGCTTCTTCCTGTGTTTTCTTTGGTCGGAGACGACCCAAAACTCCGTTGTTAGGTCGTAACCATGCTTTCTTAGGTCGGACTACCTTCCCCCTTGGCTTGTTGACTCGTGGCCCTCCTTCCTTAACTCGGCAACGACTCATGCCTTCACTGAGTCGTGAATGACTCATCACACTACACCACAAACTCATGTTTTCAGGAATTATAGTTTGCACAACTTCTTCTCTGGCCTTAGCTGCATCACAAATAGTTTTCGTTTCGAAAAAATCTGATTACATTTGCACAAGTTAAAGCCTTTCAAAATAAATTTGGATTAAATTCAAATTTCCAAACCAATAGAATTCAATTTCAAATCGTGAATTTAATTTCAAATCAAACTATTTAAATTTTCAAAACTCAATCAAGTTACTCAAAATAACTTTTATCTTCAAAACTTCTTTTCAAAAGCTTTCCATATTTAATCCAATCCCAATTCCAAAACCTTTTGGATTCAAAGTTTCTATTTTTAAAACCATTTCAAAAATCTGTGACTTAACCGATTTCCTCGTGAAATCCATATTTGTGTGTGTATAGTGTGGTCTAGGGGTTTTACACAATAGTGCAACTACAACAATCATCACAGATTCAATCATATCAATACCGATAAGCGGTATGATCAATAACGCTTATCTTCATTCATAGATTCACAGATAAAGTCAATTTATCAATCACAAAGATTCATCATTACGATTCGATGTGGGTTTCAGATAACTAACTGGAATCTGACTCCCTGTCGCATCGAAATTCAAATGCCATTTTACATGCCAATGGGTATTCACATTCACAGAACAAATCACAGTTATCACCACTCAGCACAAAGCAATTCACATTACATAGCATCACAATCACATAATAGAAATATCAATCCAATATACAGCATTCGATAATATCAATCATCTTTAATTAAGATGAATTAATCATGTGGTATTAAATTTATCAACCACATAATTACTTTCATTATTAGTTTTAAATCAATGATTAATTATCATTAATTACAATTGATTAAGCCTTAATCACCTTCATTAATTAATCATTTCTTAATTAATTATCATAATTAATTTATCCTTAATTGTTAATTAATTAACTCCTAATTACTTTTATTAATTAATTACTTCTTAATTGATTAATAATTAATTACAAATTAATTTACCTTAATTACCTGATTAATTTAATCTTTAATATTAAGTAATTAATTTAAGTAATTGCCTTTTAAGTAATTATATTAACAAACCATTAATTGTTTGATAAACTAAAAAGATAAATCTTTTTATCTTTATTAATCACTTTTGTTTATCTTATAAACCTTGTTTAATCATCACACTTATGCATTAGGTGCTTTACAAAGGTTAAGGTAGTTTAAATAACTTTTTATCTTAATTATCCTTTTAAAATTACATTATTTTTTAATATAAATAACTTAATAAAATAAAATATCAAAATTAAATATATTACATTTAATTACTTTTTAAAAAATATCTTACCTAAGTCCTGAATTAACTAAAATCTTCAATCAAATCATCATTTGAAAACACAATTTAAAAGTGTTTAAAAGTTTGAAATTTTTTCGAAACAAAAATTGCTTTACAAATAAGCTCGAGACCTGCTTCCAGTTATACCCGATCAAAATGTCTCACCGCTTCGAGTTTCCCACAGATCAACCCTAGTAAAATTTTCCCAACTTAAAATTTTGTTCAAGTGCCAAACTTCCCCGGCACAAGCTTGAAAGTGCACGAACCAAACCTCGAGCCATCACACTAGTTCCCTGAAGCTCACTTCGAGTCGAATCTTTCTTCCCCAAACACTAGAAAACTAATATACGACGTATCACGTATACGTGCACAACTAATCTACGATGGTCTGGCCGTCGACTCCCTGGCCGTCGACTCCACCTCCGACAAGACAACGTCAACCCACTCAAACACCCCAAGCACCCTGAACCAAACAATCATTACGAAATCGAGAATCGAGCCTATGGGTTCGACTGGACAAAAACTGGGTCGCCTGAAACCCCTTCGAACGACCTCCTCTGGCCACTGGCGATCATGCCGTTGTGCTCGAAACCTCCCCGATATCCAACGATTTCAACCCCCAGGACCGATCGCTTGAAACACCGTGTCAATGATGCCATTGACTCGCGACCTCAACCATCCAAATGAGTAGCTTAAACCCTAGTTTAGCAATTATCGGCCACCGCAATGATTTACAAATTCGTTCAACAATTTTGTGATGATCCCCGACCACCCTCCTAGCCTCTGCCGCGATCCTGAGACAAACTTTGTCTCCGATCATCATAATTTCACTAAAACCCGACTCACGTTCATTTTTCAGTTCCTCAGTGAATATGCTCTTAAAAATTCTGATTTTGCTTTTAAAAATAATCAATTCTAAAGACGTTTCAATTAGTATAACTGAAATAAAAAATTGGGATATTTGAATTTTCAAATGGTTTAAACTTGCCCGTGTTTTTTTCAAGTTTCTAGAGAAGCTCTAATTTATTTTTGCTTAAATCTATTTTGAAATTTTGAATCATGTTAAAACTAACAATTTTCATTCAGATCCTATAGCCTGAAGTGAATCAGAGGAGTGGAGATGGATTTTTCTAAACAGTTTTTTTCTTTTCTTGAAACCTGGAAATAAATAGAGGCATCTCTGTTTATATATCAGACATGAATCCACATCACACACACACACAAATATTCACATGCATGTATATACTTTGCAATTAAATCTCAAGCCTGAGTCAAACAACACAAAGAATCTAGATTTGCAAAGTTCAGTTACCTTTTAGCCTGAAAACAAAAATGAGAGAGAAATGTCTGCGTTTTAAACTTTGGAGACTGCGAATTGATTGTTGAATTATTGATCTGGACTTGATCTTGATGTTTGATGATGAAACTTTATTGTTGAATTGTGCTTTGCTGTGTTTAATTTTTAGTTTCCAGTGCTTGATTCAAAGATGGAAGAGGCCTTTGTTTAAATCTATTTTGATTTCCCGTTTGTTTAATTTGTTTTATAAACTTGCGTCATGATCTGGTTCTAGAATTTGATTTGTTTTGCAGGATTTTCCAAATGAAGATAAAAGAATGCAAAGGAGGAAGATGTTGTGTTTTTATAGCTTGCTTCTCATTTTATTTTAATTTTCAAAAATATAAACAAGATATTGACACTTGCTAATTTTAATGGTGAAACCTATTACACTTGTATATCTACATTCTTAAAATTTTAACACTTGTTAATTGATGTGTTAAAGGCTTAACAATTGTCCCTTTTTACAATTATATGATTTAAATAAAAAAAATTGTATTACATTTCTTATATAAAGGCATTTTCCTTATATTAATATATATACTATTTTAAAAGAAATGTTTTTAAAACTACTATACATTAAATAATTTCCCCAAAAAATAATTTTAAATTCAAATCATTTTACAAAGTCATTTATTTAAATTTTAAATTCAAATTCAAATTCAAATATAAAGTCGAATTCAAATTTACTCATATATATGTATACATATATATTTAAATTCAAATAATTCTAAAACATTTATTATTTTGAATTTTTAACTCAAATGAAATTTACAATCTTATTTATATATATACAAATCAACACTTATTTTATTTACTTTGAAAAATTCAAATTAATTCCAAAAATTATTCCAAAATTTACATTAATTATTAATTTAAATTTAATTCAAAATTAGGATCGTTACAACAATCTCCAAAGCCAACCTAGGGAAAAAACTCAGTCTGACTTAAGCATTATAAGAAAATAGCCTCTGGATCACTTTTGAATACCAGTTGAGAAAATTCAAGCAATACGGTGAAAGTGTAAAATTATATAAGACCACGTCAGTAACGCGGAACGGGTTTTTACCTCACAAGAGCAACATCCATATTAGCAATGGTGTAAATAAACAATAAGAAAAAATCCAAATATCGATGAGATAAATTATATAAAAATCCAAATTTGAAAGAATGGAAATAATCTGAACAAAAATCCAAACTAGACAGAATGGATAAAACAAGGTAAATTGTCCAAACTTGAATGCATGGAAAAACCAATAATTAAACATCGTGAAAATGGTAGAGTCTTCCAAAAAAATAGGTAAAATAAATAATCCTAAAATATAGGGAATTATACATTACTTTTCTTTCTTCCCGTATCCTTAACTCAGCCCATCATGAATATATTATCTATTTTAGGAAGTAATTCGATATCTCTCACCGAACTACTTTGAATTCTCGTATACAAGTCATGTATCCTCCTATGGTATCATGGATTATCTACGTAACCACTACATATCCATACTGTATAGATAATGGGCGTATCCTGTATAACATGCTCTCAGTAGCTCAAGTTAATCCACTGAAGCCGTATAGAACATATCATCTCTCAAACATACGTATCAAACAACTTGACTTAATACATATTTCTAGCCTCACCTAATAAGTCATATTTTCATGACATCTCACAAAAAAAGTCTCGTTCGCATCAATTGAAAACATCACACAAGTTCCACCTCATTTTGAGCATCGTCTGGATTATGTCTATTACATCATCTTGCCACCAGGACTCGATACCCGATCACCAAAAATTAGATCACAATCTACGACATTTTTCTCCTTTAATTATTTTAGCTTGTTCAAATACATTTCTTGAACATCAAACTCCACTAAATATATTTTTGTGAGCTCATATTGAGTATATATAGACTACGTATAAGTGTATACACATTCTTTCATGTAGTTTAACCCATTCAACCAATTTAATTATTTAATAAAATCCATACTACATAATTATATAGACTAATCAGCCCATTCACAACATTAAGAGCTTTCTATACAACCTATCATCTAATTCAACCAAATTCATCTTATTATAGAATTCAATTCAAAAACCAGATTATTTATTTATCTACTTAAATCATATATTCTTCATATGTGAAGCCTAAATTTATTTTATAAAATAATACACTTGCCTATCAAGCATATTACAACTTAATTTTACTTAGCTATTCTATTAAAAGTAAGTTTAGCTATTAATAAGGCCTCAAAATGTTATATAACTCATATATATAGTTTGTATATATGTATATGCATACATTTAAAATCATTTCTTAGGGTTTAAATTTAATAAATCCCGTTATAGCAATATTATGTATTTTACAACTTTATCAAACCCCATAAGTAATAAAATCTTCTTTTGTTATTTCTAACTTCTTATTAGTGATAAAATATATAATAACATTTCTATCACTAATATAATCCCTAATTCGAGTTCCTATTAGTATATAATATATGCTACAAAACAACTCTATCTAACTTTATTAGTTACGAATAGAATTCAATATCCATATATACAGGATATTAGTTAATTATCTTGAATATTAGTAGTAAAACATATAATGATATTTCTATCGCTAATATAACTCCAAATTAGGGTTTAATTAATTTATAGTCACTATATATTAATATCTTCACTGTCCAGCTCTATTCGACATGAACATAGCACAATATAAATATACGAGATTTTAATCAATTATCTCGGATATTTGCTCAACCAAATCCTATCAAATAGGGAAACAATTTCATATAAGTATATATATCCTACCACTACTAACATTTTCAATATATAAAATTATGAGGATTTGTACTAAGAAATAATTTCAGTGTTATAACTCCGCTTACCTTAGCCTTATTTTCCAATTGCTCAGATTGCAATGGAACTTGTTCCATCGCGAAGGCGACAACTCCATAAGTACAACACAATTAACTGCTTATAAATCGGGCCTCGTATGAGTAGACTTATGATTTTTAGAACATTTATATATTAACTAATTAATTAAATAATTAATTACTCTTATTCCCTAAATTAAGCATACTCAAACGAGGTCGACCTTGTCTTAAATCAATGTTGAACTTTAAATCGTACCAGCGCCTCTAGGGTTGAGATCGATCCACATCACTACGAGAGCCTCCTGAGCCTGACACGTCTATCGGGACAAGCTAGGTCCCCTACAACGCCACCGTCATCGAGATTTGGCATCTTAAATGCTGACGCTTCCACCGATCACCCCATGCCGCCATGAAGCACAAGACGCCAATCGTCGCCGTAGATGAACGTGGCCGAGCAAGAAGGTTACTTTTCTTTCATGCATTGTCTCTTGAAATGCCTTGCCAAAGGAGATCAAAAGACTTGTTGATGGCAGTCATTGTTTTTAAATCGGCTATGAGAGAGAGATAGAACAGGGCAGGGAACAAGGGTAGGATGCCCAAATGAATGGCCATGTACCCTTAACTTAATTAATTTATTAGTTCACATGTTTTATTCTCGTAAAAGTTGTAGAAAACTTCGATTGAGATGATTCTCAAACCGCATAACTCTACATATTTTTCTAGTTCCAATAGCATAAAATACCACACCATTTGAGACTACTCCCTAGATGATTGATTTTGCATGTATTTTTCACCAATATCTATCGAAAAATATGCAACACAAGATAAAGCATGCTCATTGTCATTCATGATCAAATACCCATATTCCAAACTCAACGGACAAATTTTTGGGACCTAATTCCATTATATACAAAAGTTAGCCTTTTGGATCTATGTACTAATCGAACCCAAGCTACTAGCTAGAAATCCATCGATCAAAACTTATTAATGCTTACACTCATTGTCAACTACTTAGACAACCCGGACTTAATGGAAGAAGCCGTGTATCCTAATTCATCCGCTTGTGAAAGTTGATTTTTCAGTCCATCGATTAAATTGGCAATCCAATATCTAAATAAAATTATTTAACTATTCTAATGAATAAAAAGGCAAGTTATTACACTGACCATGGAGGTGGGTGAAGAACTTTATGGTATTATTTGTAGAAAAAGATTGCATGACATAAGAAACAAGTTGAGGACATGTCTGCCGAGATTGCTGGGTTGCATAGTGAGCAAGAGATTGTAGAATATCGGCGAATGATTTTGGTGCAACATTCAGATGTTGCCCCTATATGAGTGCAGTAGAAAGCTCTCTAGTGATTCCAGCTTCATGCGTTCCGCTCGGATTGGATGTAGTACATGTGCTCCCATCTGGGGCTGACCTAACTAAGATTTTTAAGTGCGAAAATGATATGAAGATTCACTACGAGGCCAAGATTAGAGAATTAGAGAATTACTTTAAGGGAGAGTTAGGGATGCCAGGTACTCGGGTTTCCTCATTCTTGTCTACTGAAGATGAGTACTTTGGTTCGTTCTCTAGAGGTGTCAAACAAATGAGGGAGCATCTCTTGGGCGAACTTGAGAAGGTTAGGAATGTAGCTATGTCTAAGATGAGCTCCTGAAATAGCATATGCCCCCGATTTTTAACCTTTCGGCCATAGTGCTTTTCTGTGTAGCACAACCAGACCTTTTGTTAAGGTGTAGCGCCCAATGCTAATTTGACCGCATGTGTGATATGACCTTCCACCCTTTCAATGTCGTAATGTTCTGGTTTGGCTGTGCGCTGAACATGACCTACTTCCTGTTGTAGGAGCGTAATGTCCTTGGCCATATGCTTTTCCGCATACGTAATATGACCTACCCCATATTTGGGGCGTAATGTCCTTTGGAATGATACCTTTGGAATGATGGCGGTGAGCTATGAAGAGTAAAAGAAGATTTGACTAAGAAGTTAAGTCGTGTACATAAAACCTATTATTATATGCACATGGTTTTTTTAAACTAGTTCTAGCCGTCAAATATCCATACGTCCAGTGTGGTATGTTGACTTAATCGACATAAGCATTTTTATGCTGTTTCAGGCAGTCTAATATCCCTACGACCGGCCTTTATGATTGTCATTATAGAATAAATTCATATTGGATTAGGGAAAATTTTCATCCTGTCTAGTGAAATATTTTTGGTAAGAAGCTAGACTTGTGTTGATGCAAGTCCAAATATGTAGGGTTAATATCACCATTCTCAGTGTTGAGATTGCCGTTTTACTGCTGATCTCCCATTATGCTTAATTAGTGAAAATTGGTGGTGAACTGTAAAGGTGCATGTATAAGTTCTTTTTACAGAGAAATAACACAAATATTTTTATATCATGTATATATATTACTAATCTTGCCACGTAGGTGTTGCATGACATGTTGCTTTCAATCCATGCTCTTCAGTGGAGTGTCGGACGCTTGTGTTTCTAGCTATTGCTCTAGCCAGCTTCTCCTCTGGAATTTAAATCCATGAAACACCGACTGTTGAGTCTTTCTATCAAATAGTGGTTTCCGGTCTCACCATCCTTATTCTTGAGAATGTTGTGGCTACTTATCTATTGCATGAAACATGCAGTAGACAAGCGAGGGATGTAAGCCGTATGTGATAGAGAAATGGAAGATAGAATTGGAAGTTTTACTAGAAATTGAGAAGAGAGGAACGAAGTGACAGAGGGATGAAGGTTCGAGCCATTCCTCTAGCACCAAAAATGTTTGGGAAGTTTTTCGACTTCACCGGACTCAACTTGATTGTGAGGTGACCTTACGACCAATTGTCCTCGTGATTAAGAATTAGCGAAATTAAGCTTCGTTAAATTTGCCTTTGAGAAGCGATAGTGTTGCTGAAAGCTTACACGGCCGAGTAGACGCACTTCAACAATTTTTTGAAATGTCGAAGAGGTTTTGCAAGTATAGTGATTTAAAAAAAAATTAGAAAGATGAAAATAAAGGACATGGATATTTTTTTCTTGTTCATATTAAAGTTAATCCTACGCATACATGGTTTTTCATTACATCTTTGTGATTTTTGTATAAAATGATTATCATAGCCTCTAAGGCATACAATATATCCATTTATTTTGAAAAGAAGAGGTTCCTCAAAAATAAGATCCCTTTCTTTTTCCTCTAGGGTTCCTTTTAAAATATGAAGAAGCCGGTGGTTGTAATCGATTTTGATTCTTTCCGTCAATCTCCACCCTCGGATTTTGCCACTTGTCACTTATCCATGACGCTTATTCTTTGTGACTAGACCAGGATATGAGAAATTCAAAGCGGCATACTTGAAAAATTGGCGGGAAGCCCGGGTCTATACATGTTAGCCTCTTCTCTCTAGGAATGGCAAGGTACTTTAAGAGGAATGATAAAGAGGCTGCCCAAAGGCATTGGTATGTGATCGGTGCATGCTGAGAGGTTCGATGGTGAATCAATGCATGTCATTTAGACCTTACTACACTACTGATACTCTTACTATCTTTTTTTAGTTTGTTGTACGTCAGGTCGGAATGAAGCAACATTTCCTATTCCGCTCCGAGGACTGGTTTGGCAAGCATCTAGTACGAGAATGAGGTTTATTTATGATTTAAGTCATTCCCATTGCTAATTCCAATGCAATAGAGGGAGAGCTTCACTTTTTTCATTCATTTATAAGGCTGAGTCTGCATTGAAGCGTATTTCAAGTGATATATATATCCCCTTCGGAGTGCTTTCGGCCCTGTATGGCGCTACCGAGGTTGCACCCAGTATGCACCTACACAGACCTGTTCCTATAGACATTTGACAAAATGTGAGCTTTAGAAGTTTGGTTAATTCAGGCCATCATTAATTAATTCTGTTGCCACAGCTCAATATTCTAGTTCGGCCTTTAATCCTGGGTATAACCAACTGTTCTACTTCATTTTCCTAATGTGTGTGGTTGTTGCTTTTTGCAGCATTCCCCTTACTGATAGGGCATCTCATGTACATTTCCTGTTCAACCCTATTGCAATGAGAATAGCTTTCTTGACTTCAAGCACTATCTGTTTCTATTTTCTATCGTTCATGGTAAGAATAGGTGTAGTATGGATGATGCTGGAATTTTGACCATTACTAGATTCCATAAGACCAAAGTGATATAGTTTTGACAAAGAGAATGGTTATAAATAAACATCACAACAAGGCAATGCTTATTAAGCTAAAATTGGATCTTACCAAAGCCGAGTAAGTGATAAATTTAGTCATAATGTCACACCACCTACTAAGT
Organism: Allium cepa; assembly: GCA_030765085.1. NCBI lineage: Eukaryota > Viridiplantae > Streptophyta > Magnoliopsida > Asparagales > Amaryllidaceae > Allium > Allium cepa. The sequence continues at coordinate 215,804,157 of CM060934.1, forward strand.
TACATGTGAACGTTAACATTTGAATAGTTCGTTGTTAATCGTTGACCGAATTTACACCCAAGAGTCACACAATCGAAATAATGAATTCTCTTTAGACCAAATAGTTTAATTAGTTTATAATTATTACAAATTAATTAATATTTATGAAATATTGATTATTAAATTTGAATATGATTAAAGAAACAAATAATATGTATATATGTATATAATAGTTATAAATATGTCAATCAATATGAGATTGATAAGAAATTAAACTAGATTTAATTACATATTTATTTGGGCTTAAATAAGGTATTAATACATAGATTTGGAAGAGATATTCGGCTACAATTATTTGATAGGGACGGCCGAAATTGGGGCAATTAGTGTTTAAAACAGATGGAGGAAATCAGGAAAGAAACATGGAAGATACGATCCTTTCTCTCTCTCTCTCTCTTAAACATTATAAAATGCCTTTCTAACCCTCACCTAAATGATAGATTTTGAGCCGCCGCCATCTTCTAAATTATCGCCGCCATTACCGTCTTATTGCCGCCGAAATAAATCTCTATTTATCCTAAAAATTCTCAAATCAAATTCAAGTTAAACAAAACTATTCAATAGTAAATGGTCGTTGATTCCAACTAGTAATCTGATGGTTCAAGGAACAATTGGTGAAAGGGAATTCATATTTCAGTGCGGACTTAAGAGTATTTGTAGTAGGTAACATTTATTTTCATATATTAAACAGTTTATAATCTGTTAATCATATATGCCTGTAGGTTTTTACATATCATTGTTATTTCATTAGTTAAGTGAGATTTTCATATGTAATTATGTTGTTACAATAGAGATTGGTTATTGCATAAAATTTAATGTTTGTATTAATAAATTTGTTTGTAATATGACATTATAAGCTAAACAATTTTTTTAAAATTTGATATTAGTTTTAAATTCATACAAAATATTAATTTGTGTATTAGTACTCATGTATAATTTGTATTAAAGTATATATATTTCTACTATATAGAATTAATCTAAAAAATTTCTTATACATGTTTTTGTTTGTCGTGAATTATAAGTACTAAAAATAATATTTTATATTATTAATATATATTTATTATCAATATTTATTGAAGACTTGATTTAGTAAATTTGCATAAAATAAAAATTTTCAAAAATTCAATTTAATAATTTTTAAAATTAACTCGAGATGCCAAATGCTTATAGAAAAAACTTAAAATTTTTAGACTTTATTTTATATCTTTAAAAGTTATTTTTACTTCGACCGCACATTAATTAACTAAAATTATTATTTTACTTCCTAAAATTATGAAAAAAATTTATGACACCCAAAATATGATGTTAGATTTCTGAAAATTGAATATTTGATTTTTTGTTATCTATTGATTTAATATTAATTGATTAAGGACCGAATCTAACCATTAATTCATGATATATGCACAATAAAATATTAAAATCATATTAACTTTAAATCTATGATAATTTCAAACTGAAAGAAAATTATTTTGTTTATATATATATATATATTTATATTTATACACATATTTATTTTTATATTTATGAGTATATATATTATATTATAAGTTAATTTACTATTAACTATTATGCTGACTAACTATGCATATATATACACACATACACACATATATAAAATTAAAAACAGTTTGTTTTAATTAACATTAAATATATTATTTTATCATATATATATATGTATATATGTATGTATGTATGTGTGTATATGTATATGTATGTGTATATACATATTATTTGTTACTTATAATATAACATGTAATTTACATAATTATTTTTTTATAATATCTTGATAATGGAACATATTTATATACATTTACTTTGATATGTATCCATACATATATATAATTATTTAGATACATATTTGACTACATACAATATAAATAAAAAGAGCTAATATGCCCGTTGCATTCTAAACGCAACATCTATATATACAGGCATGTTATACCTTGCATAGATTACTATGTTACACATGCTTGTACACACACACATAAATATATAAATATATATATGAATATTATACATGTATAATATTTATATTGTGACGACCTGAAATTTCTGGATATTTGAAACTAAAATATTTAACTTATGTTAAATATTTAAAAGGATATTTAATTTGGATTTAAAATATCACTATTTATTTGGAAATTAAATTATTTAATTTAATATTTGAAAATTTGTTAAAATGTTGAATCTTGGGTTTTTTAGCTAGTTGAAAATATTTCAAAGGCTTGGAAAATTTATATTTATAATACTAGAGACAATAGAAGTTTTAAAATTTGAATTTAGGAATGTTTTGTTCAGTTTTAAAAAAATGTATAGTTTAAATTGAATTTAAAAATAGCCTTCCAGGGTACAGTCTCCGAATTCAACGAAACTAGTTCCATTAGATCCGTAATAGTGTATGATTGTCGATTTTCAATTTTCGTAGTGTTTGGAGTGATCGTTTGGTCGTACGATAAGTAAACGTGCTGAAATTAAATCAATAATTTAATAAAAAAATTGGGTCCAAATGTTATCTTCTCCATACGACCGAATTAGGAATAGAAACCTTTTCCATTGTGTTCGGAATAGGGGTTTAACATTATAGACGCCTAGCGGCACGCCTCGATGGGAGATCGAGATTTTTAGCTCAATTTCAATACGCTTGAAATTCAAGTTAAAATCAAAATTTTTAAATGGTGATCAGTCAAAAATTGTAGCCTGGAATCCAACACGTTGCTTACCTCTTTAAGCATGTGTTTAATAGGGTTAACACGTGTTCATTTGGTAACACGTGTCTCCTTAATAATGAATATATTTATATAAAAAAAGAGATACATTCTCGTTTCCCTCACTCTCTCCTTTTCTTTGTTCTTACCAGTAAAACAAAAATGGCCGCAGGTTTTAGAAAGAAAAATCAAATTTATTCCCTCAATTAAAAATCATAAATTCGTTGTTTCGAGTTTGTACAAGCGAGAGTTTTAGTCCCTTATAAGTTTTGTAGTGTGCGATAATGTTTTGGCAAATCGACGGCTTGGACGAGAATATGGTGAAACTAGGGTTTCATTTTCTTAGTCATGGAGGGCGAATTAGGCGAAGGTGAAGGCACGGTTGCATTTGTAGTTTTGAAGCACACACTGCTCACCTAATTGCTACAAGGACGATCACCTATCATGGAATGGGACTTTGCACTGTCGCGTGTGAGGCTGGTGGGCCGATCTGAGGTGAGGCATCAGGCTAGGATTGTGGTGATGGCTAAAGAGTTAGTGAGATGAGGAGTTGACGGAAAACGTAGATCGATGAATAGTGGCTTGTGGAGGGAGAAAAGTGGTGGAGATGTCGACAATGTTTGGGTTCATGGTAAATCGCCTGAAGGAAGGGAGCATTTGATATAGATTGTTGTCGATTTCATCATCAGTTGGTCACAATTTTGATTTTGGGAGGCCGTGATCTCGGAAGAGGCGCAATGTTTCTGCTGCTTTTGGTGGCACCTCAAAACTGATGGTCATGCGGTCGAGTTTGTCGTATCGGCTTCGCGGTCATGGGACACCCGCGTGAACCGCTGCAGTTCGATGGAGGGTGCCGACAGCCAATTTGGGTGAGATCTTCGATCTGTTTTTGCTTATCAATTTTTGGTCTTTAATTTTAGAATAATATGTTGAATAGAAATAATAATAATTATATATATATATGATTGAATCAGATAACTTTTAGGTTGTTAGTGAATTTATTTTAGGAATTAGGATGTATGACTGTCATAAAATTTATAAATTGAGCAAGAAAAGAAGGTGTAAACTAAGGTAGTTCAACTATAAGAAAAAGAAAATGTTAGTTTAAAAGAAAGTTATCAATTTAAAAGAAAGTTATCAGTTTAAAATAAATTTATTAAAAGTTAAGTGATCATTTGATTAGTTCGAATATTAATAAATCATCTAATGTTTGTTCAAGGTCTAAGTTGTAGAGAGAGTAAGCTGGATTGGCAATGGGTTGCAATTAAAAATCATTGGCAAGTTAATCTCACTCATCTGGATTATTATTTAAATTTAATAGTTAAATTTAAATATTTGGTTGAATGATTGAAATGAATGGATGTGGTATATTATATAGTAGTATATATATATATATATATATTGGAGTGATTGATTTCCCACATTATATAGCGGATGAGACCCTATGCGCCACATAATAGCGGAGGATATTATAGAAACCCATATACCGCGATATTCCATCTCGAAGTGGAATTGGTATTTTTATATTGTGCTAACATCTGTGGATGCATGGTAAAACATGTTGGAGGGATCCAACTGGATTCCTCAAAACATTTGAATTTATTTTATATATTCAGCGATACGATTACGTGATAATCTGAGATGAATTATATTGATCATATTAGGAATTGGAATTTATTGAATGCTCTGGCTTGGTTATATATATTGGAATTTTGAGAATTGGAATATATACGAAGTTTGGATTTTTAAAAGTAAATAAAAAGGGAATTTTAAATGAAATAATTATAAGGAATTCGAACAACTAAAATGATTTGAAAGAATAAAAGTTGATTTGTTTTAATTGTAATAAATAAATCTAAAGTATGAAAATAAGATATTTTGAATAAATGAATTCAAGTGATAATATTTAAACGGAGGAAAGGATTTATTTTAAAATTCAAGGTTTAAATTTATTGGAAAGGATAAAGAAGGAATTTGGAAAAATATGAAATTGGTATTTTCATTTAAAAAGATTTTAAATCATAATTAAGAAGTAAAATCTGAAATTAATGGGTTTTGAAATAAATTTAGAAGTAAAGAAATTTATTTCAAAATGGAGTAATTTGGAAATCGATTTGAAGATTGATAAAGTGTTGAAAACTGTGTTTTAAGGAAGGATGAGACCATGGAACTTATAAACAAGGTTTAAAAAAGTGAAGTAAGATATTAGTGGATATTTGGAAGTATAAATTCAAGATGGGAATTTTTAAAGGAGTGGGTAATTTGTTTTAAAAATAAATAGTGGTTTTTTTAAAGGTGTGAAAGGAAAGCGTATTTCTCTAAAAAGCCAAGTACGTTTTCGAAGCAGATTTTTAGTATAAGTTAAAAGTTTTCAAGTTTGTTTAAAGGAATGTTTTTAAGAAATTATTGTTTAAGTTGTTTAAATTTATTATTATTTAAGTTTTTTAAATTTTGAAAATAAACATTTGTTTAAATTAATTATAGTAGTAATTAATTGAAAGGTTTGACTAGTATTATGATTTTAAGGATAATTATTAATATTTATTTCTATAAAATAGTTTTATCTTAAAGATAGTTTGGTTAAAGTTTTATTTAAAAACTTGTATAGAATTTCACAACTCTTATTTTAATATTAGTTTGCCTTAACTTTTATTTTAAAAATAGTTTTATATTTTATAAAGTAGTTTTATTTAAATATTTTTGAAGTATATATTTTTGAATAAAGTTTTTAAGTAGTTTAATTTAAATGTTTTAAAGTATAATTTAGAATAAAGTGATTTAAATTGTTTTAATTTCTAAAGTATTTGGACTTGGTTGTTTTAGTGGAAATAAACAATTTTGGGTATTTATTTCGTGAGTGAAAAGAGATTTGAAACTAATTTCAAAATAGTGAGGTGAAGAAGATATCTTGCAAAGATATTTTGAAAAATAAATAATTTGGAAAATTGTCGTCGCTTGGTGATTGTTTGTGAATGTTATTTGATAGTTAAATAACTAACTATCAATACTGGAAAATGCACTGATCGTTTCGAAGAGACCGGGATCGGGATTAATTTCTCGAAAACCACTTTGATCCGGTTTAAACGTTTCGTGTGGAAGCAAGAGTTCGGAATCAAAGATGGAGCAATGAAGTGCAAGGGCTAGTCGCTATTAATCTTGAGGGTGATTTCAAAATGGATGTAGTAGGAGTAGTGCCTTCGGTTCCGTTCAAACCCGGAACAGACTTGTATAGATGAATGCTTTTAGAACATCGTCAGGAGGATGGTGAGCATTCTAAGTGAAATGGTCTAAAAAGGGTAACGCTTAGCCTCGAGCCTCATCAACTGGGAATGAATGAAAATCAGGGGATATGCAGCAAGGCTAAGTGGGTAGCGCCCATTAGGGTAAGGTCATCCCTGTCTAGTTTCTTTTTATTGGGCTTAGTGGAAGGTTGCTGATCCCAACCGCGGGGTGATTTAACTCGGGATTACCCAGTAAGGGGTAGTCCCAGTCTTGTGTTGCAGGGAATCAGGGTGGATCCTCGGTACACTGATGTAACAACCAGATATTTTCAACCATTCGCATCCATTATAAGTGCATAGGTAGACACTCATGCCGAAATTGAATTGCTCAAAATACCGCGTTGTAAATAAAATTTGGCAAATCTCAGAATATACAGTAAATAATAATCACAGGTCACAGACACAGAGTATATAATAATGCAGCGGAAGTAAAAGACATAGTAGTTCATGAAGCTACTAAAAAATATATAAGATACATCAGAGTTAAATGAGATACAACATAAGAGTAACAAGATACATCACTGAAACACTGGATACTAAAACAAAATAGAAGGCTGGATCTTCAAGGAAAGCTCCAACTCCGAAGGTGAATCTTGAATGCTAACTCAATCAATCTGACCCGAGCGTAAAGCAAAACACAAAACACTCGAGTCAGGACATAAATACTTATAAACTGTAAATCAACTCAAGTGAACAGTAACAAAATGCATCAGTAACTTAAAGGATGCTTGGGACCGCCCATCCTCTAAGGATCCGTTAAACTATTTACTATGTAGTAATATACGCTATATATGGTAGTGTCTAATCAGTAAAGTATAATCATATAGAAAATAGCGTTAAGCGGATGGTGAACCTTAACGCGGTCGGATCTTTAAAACCAAAATCGTAGTGGGCTCGAAATAAGGATATGACACGGCACGCAAGGAAATGCCAGGGTGGATACACCGTTTGCACTCCCGGACCAGTGGTGACGGCAAGCCAGCAGCTTCCGCCCACCTCGAACAATACCCCCGAATCAAAGTGGCGCCACTGAATCGAATCACAACAGTAATAGAATAGTTTCCGATGGAGCATGCTCGATGAAAGGTGCGACCCTTTGTGTAGCCCGATATAGCTCCTGTTTTAGTCATATATGCCAACTCACGGGAGTTGGGTCCACGTAATATACCTCGAGAACGTCGCCACCATCCTACTTCATTCTGGAATCTCCACCGCGTACACAGTTGTTAAAGTGGTTTTCGGTATTGTCCGACTATAAGACAATATCCGATCCCGGTCTCTTTAACAACCAATCGTTATTATAACCCGTAGTTATAACTTTAAAACATATTTTATACTTCAAAATAAAATATCATTCCAACCCAAATCTTTATCAAAAATAAAGATTAAATCATTTCCAAACCATTTCAAATATATCATCATACCATATCTTTCAATTCAAATATTTATCAAAGTAAATATCAAGTCATTTCTAACCATTTCAATATATTATCATACCATATCTTTCAATCCAAATATTTATCAAAGTAAATATCAAGTCATTTCTAACCATTTTTATTATCAAAACATTTTAATATCAAAATGTCATATCTTTCAAAACTTCATTTCAAATCATTTTAATATACCAAAATATCATATCTTTTCGAAATCACATTTCAATCATTTAATATATCAAAATATCGTATCTTTATAATCCTTTAAATTCAAAGATAACATTCATTCATTTCGATTCAACCCACTCTTTAAATGATTTATATTTCAACGATTTAATTCAATTAAAATCATTTTAAAAGTGTAATTATATACTTTCAAGTCAAGTATTCAATTTTCAAAGTTCCAAACCATTCTGAGTTCGTTTGCTAAGTCAAAAAACCATAATTATTACAATTTTAGCATTTCACAGCATATAGAAAAAGCTATTACAAGTTATACTTGAAAACACTTTGATTCAGCAAAGACAGCATTTAAAACTGCTGTTTAAACTCAGTTTTTAGTTGAATTATAGTTCAAAACAGAAAAGACATCATTTCAGAAGTGCTGCGTTCAGATTTCAAAACAAAGGTTTTATTTGATTTCAGCAAAGATTGCAGACCACTATGGCATTTCCAGAGAATGCTATAAGAGACCTGAGTTCAATATTAGCCTATAAGTTCAACAACAGCAACTACAGCATTTCAGACCTGCTGTAATAGCTCATTTTTCACAGTTTTAGTTCAATTCAGAAACCATAGCATTTCTGAATGCCAGTAAGAGTAAATTCTAGGTTTTGTTGTATTTCCAGTAATTAAATAACTTTAATTCAAAACAAATAAACATTTTAAAAATTCATTTTTAACATTTAAATGTTCATTAACATATCATTTTACATATTATTTTTATACAATAAATTTCTTATAATTAAATCCAATTTCAACAATTTACCAAATAAATTCAAGTGTAAAAGTTTCCTATTCTTCACATTTCAACAAATAAACTTAACACTTATATTTTATTTTCATTTGACAAAATTTAACCAAATTTCCTATTTTTTTATTTAATTAACTTAAACCTTTAATTAAAACCAAATTCACCTTTTCCAATCAAGTTATATCTTAAAATTTCACCTTTCAACAGTCATTTATTCAACCACTTAAATTCATAGAAAAGTTCGATAATACTTTAATAAATCATCTGAATGAAGATTTAAATCAAAAATCATATTTATCATTTTCCAAATATAATTAAAGTCCATTTTATTTACATAACTTAAACATCATTTTTAACCAAAATTCCACATTCCAAACTTAGGGTATATTTCACAAATCAAATTTTAACCATTCATAAATTACATTTTTAACACATAGAAAAATCATAATTTATTTATTTAAAACATTTCACAATCCATTTAAATCAAATTTCATAAATTTATATTTTTAAAATACTTAAAAATATTCAAAACACTTTATAGAATAACCACGGGTCTGTATATAGTTTTCTAACCTAGATCAAGTGATGCAGATACGTATCATTTCAATCCGCAGTTTAAAAAGAAAAATCCGGGTTCTATCATTTCAAACCCGCAATCCCAAGTCAAAATGAAAAATAAAAAAAACCATTCAGGCCTATCATTTCAGTCCGTAATGATTTTATTCTAACAGGGAACTCGCAGTGTGGTCATATACAGAAATAATATAAACAATGTCAATATCGTAATATACAGTCATATATCAGATGTTAGGTGAAAATTAACAGTTTTAACATGGTAATAACATGGCATAACATATCATACGATTCTCATTAACTTGCATAAACATTTTTATTACTAAATACTTGTCATCAATTCACTTTCCATAAGTATAAATGTCAGAGTGAGAAAGACTCACCTTTTTCAAAGCTAGAGACCAAAACAACATACAAGCACGACTCCAAAGGCACGACAAGCACAATTGCACGAATTTTGATTTGAGTTGAAAGATAGCCAAGATATGATTTTGTATCAACAACCCAAAACAAAACAAACAAGACAATATATAAACATTCAACATAAAATAACATTGAAACAATTTTGAAATACAAAGCAAAATGAACAAGATAGATTAGACCTTGCTTCAACCACTTCAATGCTTGGCCTAAGGGACACTTATGCTTGGCTATAATGATGCTTTGGCTCAGGTATGACATCATATAGGTCAGGTTTGACATCATATAGGCAAGGCAACAAGTGGAGATGAAGGTGTAGTGGTGCAACATAAAGCATATATAGGGTCAAGGTTAAATAAGTTGAGTTTTTGTGACATTCTTGGCTCGGCCATTGGCATGTGGTGGCTTGGCCATGCTTGTACAGGTCTGGACAGTAGCTGGAGCAGTGGCCAAAGGTGGTGGAGTGGCTGGTGGTGGTGGCTAAGGGGTGTCCAAAGCAAGATATGGAGGGTAGGTGATGATATGTGTGGTCTAGGCAATGTTTTAAGGAGTTTTGTGGAAGTTTTGTGGTGCTAGCTTCAATGGATGGGCACGGCTTGGCCATGGTCTGATTTCCAGAGGATGGTGGGTGATGTGGTAGAGGGTGGAGGTCAGGTCAGAGGTGGTGGCCGTGGCTATGGAGGGGAGGCCAAGCAATACACATGAGAAAACAAGGCAAAATATAAGAAAACAATGGAAAAAGAAGAGCAAAAGGAAGAGGAAAAGAGGAGCCATTACCAAACCTTTCTAGCCATGAAAAATGAAGTGGAGAGGAATGTTTTCACGTCAAAATGAGGTAAGAAATGCATAGCTACAATAAAGAAAGGAACGGTCAAAGGAAATTAAATCTATTAATTAGGAAAGAAACGGAAGAAGAAACGTTAAAGCGGTTTTACGTTTCTTTGCTTTCAAACCTTTTAAACTTCCTATATATATTCATATACATCTTAAATAACTGAAAACACTTATAAATTTCAGTTAGAATTCGAAAATATAACAGATAAACAAAATATTGATAATTAAGTATTAATTAGATATGATTAAAATAAGAAAAATGGCACAGAAAAATGAAAACTAGACTTAGGAATTAGAAATAACTTCAATACACTTTGGAAAAAATTTATTAAATTTAAATACATGTAAAATGAATAAAATAAAACACAACAATAAAAGTGAATGTACAAAATAAATCAATAAATTTTAATTATATATAATTAAATTAAGAAAATGGCTTAAAATTGCAGACTAGGCTTTAAAAATTAGAAATAATTTCAAATGAACTTTAGAAAATCTTCATGGACTTGTAAAAATATTTATACAAATAAAATAAAATGCATTCACAAAATAAATAAAAAATTAATTAAGTAAAATTTATATGAAGAAAATAGCAGAAAAGTATAAAACAACCTTTAAAAATAGGAAATAAATACAGTAAATTTTGGAAAAATTCTAATATTTAAAAGTAAAAATATACATAATAAAACATATTATCACATATTAAAATAAAATATAACAAAAAAGAAGTAATTTATTCAATTTAAAATAGTCATTGTTAAATAACGCTATATATGCACAATATTGTAAAGGGTATAACTTTCACAATTTACATCCAATTTCAACGAAACGAAAAGTGGTGTTCTTAGAATTTTATGTACTTTCATAATAAAAGAAAAAAAAATTTAAATTTCAAACTTTTAAAATTTTAAGTTAAAAGTCACAGTTTGACTGTTTTGACCAGAATCAACATTTCAGGCAAATATTTAACTTACACAGTTTGGAATTATAACTCATATAAAATAAAGATTTTATATTTAAATAATAAAATTTTATCATTCAAATAATTAAAAATAAGTTTTTAAACCAAAATTTTTCATTAAAATAATTAAAATATACAATAAAATAATTACAAAATATAGGGTTGTTACACTCTCCCCCACTCAAAACTTTTCATCCCCGAAAAGCAATGAGGTATGGAAAAGCACAGAAAAAGATAGAGTGAAATAAGGTTAGGACAAGATGACAAGGAGAATGAAATTATACATGATGGCTATTGTTATAGGTAAGTTTTATAAGGTGGAGCTAATCTTTCCAAGATTCTCCAAAGTTAAGAACACAAGCACGAAAAAGGTGGATTCAAAATGATTACCAAAGATCTATCAAAGATTATAGAAAGATTCCTATACCAATCTATAGCAAGATAAGGAGGAGGAGGATAACAAAAAAATAGTTTGGAAAACAAAATAAGGAAATAGATTTGAAAGCATGGAAATTTCAACTTAAATAGAGAATAAATCTTTACACAAGTTAAATAAATCTTAACTATCTCAAATTCCATTATCTTATTATCCAATCATCATAAATTAACAAATTTCAAAACCATGGGTTTGAAAAATAATCATTTATTACACTCACAATGTATTTAATAAATTTAATTCTTCTTTATTCCTAAATAAAACTAAATTTATTACTCTCACTATATTTATCACTTATGTTAAACATACTTACACTTAATATAACTGCTTTCTTTTATTCTTAGTTCTTTTAATATTATTTTGTTATAAGTTATTCAATTACCCGTTATTATATTTACCTCTGTTAATCACTTTATAATTAAAATTTAAGTGTATAACATTTATTATAACCGCTCAAATTTTATTTATAAAATCTTTTTATATTGTATATCATCCAATTACAGTGTTAACTTCTGAAATTAAGGTAAGTTATATTTGAATGCAATTGCGTTATACAAGTAAAACTTTCCAATTTAATTATCTCAAGTTTTAATCATTTATCCAAATTTTTGATTTTCTTTTTATAATTGAAATTATTCTTTAAGATAGAGTTTAAGAATTAAATTTCCGATTCCATTCAAACCATTTAGAGATAAGTAATAATATACACATATATATCAAATCAAATTTCAATCATATATTTATATATATGTTATAAATCAAGTCATATTTTAGAAATTCAAATCAATTTAATTCCCAAAACAAAGCTGTAGCAAGACTACAGAACAGTCTCTTCACTCCGAAACTCGAAAATGAACGTCGATGATGCTGCAGTCATCACCGGAGTTATTTTCCAGCGACAAAGAGAAGAGTACTAATTTTAAACTTAAAAATTCCTTGGAAACAAATTTCTATTTGAAAATATTTTAAATATTATATCCCTTTAAACTTTTAAACAAAAGGTTTGGAACCATCGGAAATTAAATTCTCAAATTTCTTTTTCTAAATTCATTTAAGTTCCCATATAAATTTATAAAAAATTATTTATAAATTCGTTTATAGAACAATAAATGATAAATCAAGTATTATCATTTCAAATTATCACTTTAAATAAATTTATTAAGTTCCATAAACTTACTTAAACATCAAAATTTATTTCATTAATCAAATTTTAAAATAATATTGTGTTAGTTTGTTCTGTCAAAGTGTTTTAGAAATCCTATCGATAGCGTTGATCAGACGAATCGATCGGAAACCCAAATCAACATCAACAACTCAAACAACACAATATATAAAACAAAATATAGATTGACAAATACAATTCAAAAATGTTGGAGAAAAAGTTGGAAGCAAAAGACAAGATGATTAAATACAGAGTAGGGAGGTGGATAAGCTAAAATAAATCATGGGCAACCTTAATCGGGTCAACCGTGACTTAAAGTATAAGATCGAAGTGGATTTTCTGGGGTAAATCTACGTTTGATCTCAAGAGTTAGAGTTTGGGATAATAGGAGATACTAGCATCTAAACCGAGGATATAAAATCTTTGGTGAATCGATGCTGTTGTAAAGGAGTTTCACCCCTCTTACAAGAAATTTTTTGAGATTGGCGGGACCGCCAATTCACTATAAAGATCATTCGAAGTGGAGTTGCGGGATACTCCAGAATCAAATGAAGATGAATAGCGGGGAATAAGAATAGACTTTGGAACCGCAGGGAACGTTCCAAAATTCAAAGGAATCGAGTCAAAAGGAAAGGATTCAACTCAAATGAAAATGATTCTGTAAATACATCTACTCCATATGCTGAGTTTGCCTAGAGCTACCAAAGCTCTGATACCAACTGTAACAACAAGGTATTTTCAACCATTCGCATTCATTATAAGTGCATAGGTAGACACACATGCCGAAATTGAATTGCTCAAAAACCCCGTTGTAAATAAAATTTGGCAAATCTCAGAATATACAGTAAATAATAATCACATATCACAGACACAGAGTATATAATAATGCAGCGGAAGTAAAAGAGATAGTAGTTCATGAAGCTACTAAGAAAAATATATAAGATACATCAGAGTTAAATGAGATACAACAGAAGAGTAACAAGATACATCACTGAAACACTGGATACTGAAACAAAATAGAAGGCTGAATCTTCAAGGAAAGCTCCAACTCCGAAGGTGAATCTTGAATGCTAACTCAATCAATCTGACCCGAGCGTATAGCAAAACAAAAAACACTTAAGTCAGGACATAAATACTTATAAACTATAAATCAACTCAAGTGAACAGTAACAAAATGCATCAGTAACTTAAAGGATGCTTGGGACCGCCCATCCTCTAAGGATCCGTTAAACTCTTTACTATGTAGTAATATACGCTATATATGGTAGTGTCTAATCAGTAAAGTATAATCATATAGAAAATAGCGTTAAGGGGATGGTGAACCTTAACGCGGTCGGATCTTTAAAACCAAAATCGTAGTGGGCTCGATATAAGGATATGACACGGCACGCAAGGAAATGCCAGGGTGGATACACCGTTTGCACTCCCGGACCGGTGGTGACGGCAAGCCAGCAGCTTCCGCCCACCTCGAACAATACCCCCGAATCAAAGTGGCGCCACCGAATCGAATCACAACAGTAATAGAATAGTTTCCGATGGAGCATGCTCGATGAAAGGGTGCGACCCTTTGTGTAGCCCGGTATAGCTCCTGTTTTAGTCATATATGCCAACTCACGGGAGTTGGGTCCACGTAATATACCTCGAGAACGCTGCCACCATCCTACTTCATTCTAGAATCTCCACCGCGTACACAGTTGTTAAAGTGGTTTTCGGTATTCCGGCTATAAGACAATATCTGATCCCGGTCTCTTTAACAACCAATCGTTATTATAACCCGTAGTTATAACTTTAAAACATATTTTGTAATTCAAAATAAAATATCATTCCGACCCAAATCTTTATCAAAAATAAAGATTAAATCATTTCCAAACCATTTCAAATATATCATCATACCATATCTTTCAATTCAAATATTTATCAAAGTAAAATCAAGTCATTTCTAACCATTTCAATATATTATCATACCATATCTTTCAATCCAAATATTTATCAAAGTAAATATCAAGTCATTTCTAACCATTTTTATTATCAAAACATTTTAATATCAAAATGTCATATCTTTCAAAACTTCGTTTCAAATCATTTTAATATACCAAAATATCATATCTTTTCGAAACCACATTTCAATCATTTAATATATCAAAATATCGTATCTTTATAATCCTTTAAATTCAAAGATAACATTCATTCATTTCGATTCAACCCACTCTTTAAATGATTTATATTTCAACGATTTAATTCAATTAAAATCATTTTAAAAGTGTAATTATTATACTTTCAAGTCCAGTATTCAATTTTCAAAGTTCCAAACCATTCTGAGTTCGTTTGCTAAGTCAAAAAACCATAATTATTACAATTTCAGCATTTCACAGCATATAGAAAAAGCTATTACAAGTTATACTTGAAAACACTTTGATTCAGCAAAGACAGCATTTAAAACTGCTGTTTAAACTCAGTTTTTAGTTGAATTATAGTTCAAAACAGAAAAGACAGCATTTCAGAAGTGCTGCGGTAGTTCAGATTTCAAAACAAAGGTTTTATTTGATTTCAGCAAAGATTGCAGACCACTATGGCATTTCCAGAGAATGCTATAAGAGACCTGAGTTCAATATTAGCCTATAAGTTCAACAACAGCAACTACAGCATTTCAGACCTGCGGTAATAGCTCATTTTTCACAGTTTTAGTTCAATTCAGAAACCATAGCATTTCTGAATGCCATTAAGATTAAATTCTAGGTTTTGTTGTATTTCCAGTAATTAAATAACTTTAATTCAAAACAAATAAACATTTTAAAATTCATTTTTAACATTTAAATGTTCATTAACATATCATTTGACATATTATTTTTATACAATAAATTTCTTATAATTAAATCCAATTTCAACAATTTACCAAATAAATTCAAGTGTAAAAGTTTCCAATTCTTCACATTTCAACAAATAAACTTAACACTTATATTTTATTTTCATTTGACAAAATTTAACCAAATTTTCTATTTTTTTATTTAATTAACTTAAACCTTTAATTAAAACCAAATTCACCTTTTCCAATCAAGTTATATCTTAAAATTTCACCTTTCAATAGTCATTTATTCAACCACTTAAATTCATAGAAAAGTTCGATAATACTTTAATAAATCATCTGAATTAAGATTTAAATCAAAAATCATATTTACCATTTTCCAAATATAATTAAAGTCCATTTTATTTAGATAACTTAAACATCATTTTTAACCAAAATTCCACATTCCAAACTTAGGGTATATTTCACAAATCAAATTTTAACCATTCATAAATTACATTTTTAACACATAGAAAAATCATAATTTATTTATTTAAAACATTTCACAATCCATTTAAATCAAATTTCGTAAATTTATATTTTTAAAATACTTAAAAATATTCAAAACACTTTATAGAATAACCACGGGTCTGTATATAGTTTTCTAACCTAGGTCAAGTGATATAGATATGTATCATTTCAATCCGCAGTTTAAAAAGAAAAATCCGGGTTCTATCATTTCAAACCTGCAATCCCAAGTCAAAATAAAAAATAAAAAAAACCATTCAGGCCTATCATTTCAGTCCGTAATGATTTTATTCTAACAGGGAACTTGTAGTGTGGTCGTATACAGAAATAATATAAACAATGTCAATATCGTAATATACAGTCATATATCAAATGTCAGGTGAAAATTAACAGTTTTAACATGGTAATAACATGGCATAACATATCATACGATTCTCATTAACTTGCATAAACATTTTTATTACTAAATACTTGTCATCAATTCACTTTCCATAAGTATAAATGTCAGAGTGAGAAAGACTCACCTTTTTCAAAGCTAGAGACCAAAACAACATACAAGCACGACTCCAAAGGCACGACAAGCACAATTGCACGAATTTTGATTTGAGTTGAAATATAGCCAAGATATGATTTTGTATCAACAACCCAAAACAAAACAAACAAGACAATATATAAACATTCAACATAAAATAACATTGAAACAATTTTGAAATACAAAGCA
Organism: Allium cepa; assembly: GCA_030765085.1. Lineage (NCBI taxonomy): Eukaryota > Viridiplantae > Streptophyta > Magnoliopsida > Asparagales > Amaryllidaceae > Allium > Allium cepa. The sequence continues at coordinate 215,821,005 of CM060934.1, forward strand.
AAATGAACAAGATAGATTGGACCTTGCTTCAACCACTTCAATGCTTGGCCTAAGGGACACTTATGCTTGGCTATGATGATGCTTTGGCTCAGGTATGACATCATATAGGTCAGGTTTAACATCATATAGGCAAGGCAACAAGTGGAGATGAAGGTGTAGTGGTGCAACATAAAGCATATATAGGGTCAAGGTTAAATAAGTTGAGTTTTTGTGACATTCTTGGCTCGGCCATGGGCATGTGGTGTCTTCGCCATGCTTGTACAGGTCTGGACAGTAGCTAGAGCAGCGGCCAAAGGTGGTGGAGTGGCTGGTGGTGGTGGCTAAGGGGTGGCCAAAGCAAGAAATGGAGGGTAGGTGATGATATGTGTGGTCTAGGCAATGTTTTAAGGAGTTTTGTGGAAGTTTTTTGGTGCTAGCTTCAATGGATGGGCACGGCTTGGCCATGGTCTGATTTCCAGAGGATGGTGGGTGATGTGGCAGAGGGTGGAGGTCAGGTCAGAGGTGGTGGTCGTGGCTATGGAGGGGAGGCCAAGCAATACACATGAGAAAACAAGGCTAAATATAAGAAAACAATGAAAAAGAAGAGCAAAAAGAAAAGGAAAAGAGGAGCCATTACCAAACTTTTCTAGCCCTGAAAAATGAAGTGGAGAGGAATGTTTTCGCGTGAAAATGAGGTAAGAAATGCACAGCTACAATAAAGAAAGGAACGGTCAAAGGAAATTAAATCTATTAATTGGAAAAGAAACGGAAGAAGAAACGTTAAAACGGTTTTACGTTTCTTTGCTTTCAAACCTTTTAAACTTCCTATATATATTCATATACATCTTAAATAACTAAAAACACTTATAAATTTCAGTTAGAATTCGAAAATATAACAGATAAACAAAATATTAATAATTAAGTATTAATTAGATATGATTAAAATAAGAAAAATGGCACAGAAAAATGAAAACTAGACTTAGGAATTAGAAATAACTTCAATACAATTTGGAAACAATTTCTTAAATTTAAATACATGTAAAATGAATAAAATAAAATACAACAATAAATGTGAATGTACAAAATAAATCAATAAATTTTAATTATATATAATTAAATTAAGAAAATGGCTTAAAATTGCAGACTAGGCTTTAAAAATTAGAAATAATTTCAAATGAACTTTAGAAAATCTTCATGGATTTGTAAAAATATTTATAACAAATAAAATAAAATGCATTCACAAAATAAATAAATAAAAAAATTAATTAAGTAAAATTTATATGAAGAAAATAGCAGAAAATTATAAAACAGCCTTTAAAAATAGGAAATAAATACAGTAAATTTTGGAAAAATTCTATTATCATTTAAAAATATTTAAAACTCAAAATATACATAATAAAACATATTATCACATATTAAAATAAAATATAACAAAGAAGAAGTAATTTATTCAATTTAAAATAGTCATTGTTAAATAACCCTATATATGCACAATATTTTAAAGGGTATAACTTTCACAATTTACATCCAATTTCAACGAAACGAAAAGTGGTGTTCTTAGAATTTTATGTACTTTCATAATAAAAGAAAAAAAAAATTTCAAACTTTTAAAATTTTAAGTTAAAAGTCACAGTTTGACTGTTTTGACCAGAATCAACATTTCAGGCAAATATTTAACTTACACAGTTTGGAATTATAACTCATATAAAATCAAGATTTTATATTTAAATAATAAAATTTTATCATTCAAATAAGTAAAAATAAGTTTTTAAACCAAAATTTTACATTAAAATAATTAAAATATACAATAAAATAATTACAAAATATAGGGTTGTTACAGGTGATCTAGACCAGGTACTATGACAGGTGGTACCCCAGTGCCTAGTCATTAGTTGGAAACCCATTCTCCCTATGCGCGTTTACAGTTTTTATTATGCCCAACTATTGCTGAAACGTGAAATGCAAGCATTTCGGCTAGATTCTATTTTACTTTCAATGGACACTATTATTTTATCAGACTGATTTGATAAAAAGTGTTTTGGCTATCGTAAGGTAAAAACCCGACATGTTTATTTGTGGCGTGGTCTTATGAGATGCTTTTGATTTCAAAGGATTTTGAAACTTTAATAATCCAATTGAGTGTATTTTCTCATGCTGGAATTCCAGACTGACTCGGGTATTGTTTATTTATAATTCTTGGGTCAAATCGAGTATTATAGAATATAGGAAAGGATGTCGTGGAGCTCAAAATATGAGCTGGATGATTAGGCGTATTTCAGTAGATTCATATTCCCATTTTGCAGTGTAAGCTGTATATTCAGCTTTAGAAGGACGAGATATTATAACCGTCCTGAATTGTGATGTTGATTGTTTGTACTCTGATGATATATGTATAAAATAGATATAGTTTATTTTGTGCAAAGATCAGTTATTATCTATTATATTTTATTCCACCCGGTTGGTAAGATTCTGTTGTGTTGTTTTCTCTTCTTCTACCTCCTCCTCCTTAACCCTAATGGTTCGATTTTTTGGCATTCTATTGTTTGGCATTTGATACAATAGGCGCATTGATGTCGATTTTCGAGCATCGAAAAATCAGGTCGTTACATTTGGAATAAGAGCTGAAGGTTAAGCGAGAACCTTGGCTCTAGTGGGGATTACTCATTAGAAATAGAGTCCGTAGTACTCTAGAATGAGTTTGAGTGTATTAATAGATATGAGCGCATACTTGTTAGTGAATATAAAATTGTTTTTATATTGTGTTGACTTTCGGTTGAGTGTTTATGGATTCCGACCGATATGTGGGATGCCATGTAGCCAATAGGGGTTTCTAAACTCTAACCGACACAGTATTGTTTTAAAATAGGGTAAATGAAATAGTTTTATCCAAATTATTTTTGTATGTAAAAGAAATAATTTTTTGTAAATTATTATAGTTAATTCTGGTTGCTTGGTTATTAGGAAGTGATAATATTAAAATATTATCATTGATGTGTGGAAATTGAATAAGAAAATAATATTATAACCAAAGTTAAAAAATAATTTATAAAACAGAATAAGATTTGTAAATGTGAATTATAAGTGTGATTTATAATTTAAATAAAATTCCAGAGTAATATTGAATATGAATTGAAAGGATTTGGAATTTGGAATTTTGGGAAAGTTTAAATTCCTTTGAGTTTGAAAATGATTTTAAAAGGTTTTGGAGGAGAAATGGTGATATTATTTGAGAAATATTTTGGATTGGTTTTGAAATCTGGTGAGATTTGGAATTTAAAAATACGTGAAGGGTTTTGAAGAGATAAAAGCATTGAACTCTTTTCGGTCGCTAGAAAATAACTTCGGTGATGACTACAGCATCATCGATGTTCATTTTCGAGTTTCCAAGAGAGGAATTGCTACCAAATTGTTTTAAATTAGAGTTGTTTGCAAAACTGGGTTTGGTTTTGAGATTCATAGAAATAATTGATTTCCAAGGTGATTTTGAAATGTTTTGAAATTGTTTATATTTCTAGAAGTAAATTGGAAATGTTTATGGAATTATAAATGGGTTTGATAACCTATAAATTGGAATCTGTTAGAAAATTTTAACTTGAAGAAGAGTTAAAAATTTGAAGTAAATGTGAAAATAAAATAAGCTGAATGGTAAGTTAATTAATTGAAGTGAATTAATTTAGCCAATAGAAGGTAAATAAATTAGAGAACTTATGGAAGCTTGAAAGCTGAATTAAATTAGAATGTAACTAAACCAAGTTAAATAAAAAGTGAATGTTGAGGAAATAAATTTAAGTAGGCTAAATAAAATAAGCTATTAAAATTAAAATTTATTAGTTGGAAATAAATTTGTGAATGAACAAATGAATTTATATTTATGAAAATGGAACTGGATATTGAAATTAAAATTGAATGGTGTTAAATAAAGTAAAATGGAGAATATAGTTGAGTTGGACTAAATAAAGCAAAGTATTGGAAATAAAAATTAGTAAGTAAACTATCTGATTAAGTGGGTTAGTAAATGAACTAGAATTGAATATTGGAATGATATTTAATGTAGATTGGGTGAAGCAAAGTAAAGTGAAGTTGAAAGATTAATTCGTAGTAGACTAAAAATAATTTAAAGTTTGGAAATAAAATGATTTGATAAAGGAATAAATTAGTTAGTGGAACTAATTAGAGAAATGGTTAATTAAGTAAGGTTGAGATAATGTAAATAGAATTCAATATTTAAAACGAAAGGGAAATTGAATTCAAATGGATTTAAAAATGAAAATTTATATAAAAGTATAAATAAACAAAAGTGGTGAAGCGAAAATAGTTATAAGAGGTATATTAAACATTTATATTATACTTAAGAAGGAATGGTGAAATTCTTAAGTAAATTTGGTATTGAGAAAATTATTCTAAGTGAATAATTGAATGAAGATTTAAACTGAAAGTTGTGTAATGGGAAAATTGTGAGTAAGTAGATGGAAATCAATAAAAAATGTGAATAAAAGAGAAATGATATAGCTAATAATCAATTAAGATAAATACGTAGGATGTACGTATATTATTTTATTCGCTTAACGATTTGATCCAGGTTCGAGCATAGAATTTTGAGATAGTTATATCGATCCGAGTTGAAATCTTTCACTCGATTTTCGACGGAGAACCATGGATATGCATTTTTGATTGATCCTAGAAATTCTTTATCATAGTTTGTGGCTATGCAAGGAGAATAATGGTTTCTGATCAAGAAATCAGACCTGAGTCCACACTAGGAAGTCGGGGTAGGGGGGCGATACTAGTTCGGAAGTGAAATTGTGTGATCGAGTGAGCGATCGAATTGGGTATTACGTACGGATGATATATGTGTATCGTACGGATGTGAATGAAATAGATATGACAACTTTCATAAAGGAATGTATAAAATTATTTTGAAACCTATGACTGGATGGTATTGCTAAGTAGGATATTCAGGTGTTTAAAAGCAAAATGGAATTGGGATTTTTGAAGATAAATTGAAATTTGCTCGGCAAAGGTATGTATTTGAATTTCTGTATGAAATTTGATGATTTTCTGGTCTAGCCACTTGGTCGTTTTATTTTCTTCTTGAAATTTGGAGCCCGTGGAGGCATTTTGTAGTTGTACTGATCTAGCCGCGCAAAGGAGACATTGGCAAAAAATTTCAAAAATTTAGAGAGTTAGAAATTTTTTGAGAAGTTTGAAAATTTAAAATTGGGTTTTAAATTTAAATTTGAATGGTTGGGTAAGAGATATTGGTTGGAACTAATGGAAGAAGTTTGGAAAGTTAGTAAGGTTGATGATGTCTTCATTAAAAAGATGGTTTTGGGTATTGTTAAAAACTGCTTGGTTTTGGGTAGTTGTTGAAACTAGTTGTTTGGGAAAATAAAGAACGGGTTATAGACCATTCCTCTTAACTAGTAATTTCAGGGACGAAATTCTTTTAAGTGGGGAGGAATGTGGCGACCCAAAATTTCTAGATATTTGAAATTGAAATATTTGACTTATTTTAAATATTTGAAAGGGTATTTAATTTGGATTTCAAATATCACTATTTATTTGGCAATCAAATTATTTAATTTAATAATTGAAAATTTGTTAAAATGTTGAATCTTGGGTTTTTTAGCTAGTCGAAAATATTTCAAAGGCTTGGAAAATTTATATTTATAATACTGGAGACAATAGAAGTATTAAAAATTGAATTTGGGAAAGTTTTGTTCAGTTTAAAAAAAATGTATAGTTTAAATTGAATTTAAAAATAGCCTTGCAGGGTACAGTCTCGGAATTCAACGAAACCAGTTCCATTGGATCCGTAATAGTGTATGATTACCAGGTTTTAATTTTCATAGTGTTTGGAGTGATTGTTTGGTCATACGATAAGTAAACGCGTTGAAATTAAATCGATAACTTAATATAAAAACTGGATCCAAAAAGTTATCTTCTTCATACGATCGAATTAGGACTCGAAACCTTTTCGATTGTGTTCAGAATAGGGGTTTAACAATATAGATGCCTAGAGGCACGCCTCGATAGGAGATCAAGATTTTTAGCTCAATTTTAATACGCTTGAAATTCAAATTAAAATTAAAATTTGTAAATGGTGATCAATCAAAAATTGTAGCCGGGAATCCAACACGTTGCTTAGCTCTTCAAGCACATGTTCAACAGGGTTAACACGTGTTCATTTGGTAACACGCGTCTCCTTAATAATGAATATATTTATATAAAAAAGAGATACATTCTCAATTCCCTCACTCTCTCCTTTTCTATGTTCTTACCAATAAAACATAAATGGCCGCAGGTTTTAGAAATCAAAATCAAATTTATTCCCTTAAATAAAAATCATAAATTCGTTGCTTCGAGTTTGTATAGGCGAGAGTTTTAGTCCCTTATGAGTTTTATAGTGTGCGATAATATTTTGGCAAGTCGACAGCTTGGATGAGAATATGGTGAAACTAGTGTTTCATTTTCCTAGTCAGGGAGGGCGAATTAGGCGAAGGTGAAAGCACGATTGCGTTTCTGGTTTCGAAGCACGCACTGCTCACCTAATTTCTACAGGGCCGATCACCTATCATGGAATGGGACTTTGCACTGTCGCGTGTGAGGCCGGTGGGTCGATCTGAGGTGAGGCATCGGGCAAGGAGTTGTGGTGATGGATGAAGAGTTGTGCGATGAGGAGCTGACGACAAACGTAGATCGATGAATATTGGCTTGTGGAGGGAGAAGAGTGGCGGAGATGTCGGTGATGTTTGGGTTCACGGCGAATCGCCTGGAGGAAGGGAGCAGTGCAGTCGATGTAGATTGTTGTCGATTTCATCATCAGTTGGTCGCAATTTTGATTTTGGGAGGCCGCGATCTCGGAAGAGACGTGATGTTTCTGCTGCTTTGGGTGGCGCCTCAACTGATTGTCACGCGGTCGAGCTCGTGGTATCGGCTTCGTGGTGATTTGACACTCGCGTAAACCGCTGTAGTTCGAGGGAGGGTGTCGACAACTTATCTAGGTAAGATCTTCGATCTATTTTTGCTTATCGATTTTGGGTCTTTAATTTTAGAATAATATGTTGAATAGTAATAATAATTATCATATATATATGGTTGAATCAGATCACTTTTTTGTTATTGGTGAATTTATTTGAGGAATTAGGATGTATACCTGTCATAAAATTTATAAATTGGGCAAGAAAAGAAGGTGCGAACTAAGGTAGTTCAACTATTAAAAAAAATTAGTTTAAAAGCAAGTTATTAGTTTAAAATAAATTTATTAAACAGTAAGTGATTATTCGATTAGTTCGAATATTAATAAATTATCTAATGATTGTTCAAGGTCTAAGTCGTAGAGAGAGCAAGCTGGATTGGCAATGGGTTGCAATTAAAAATCAAAGGTGAGTTAATCTCACTCATTTGGATTATTATTTAAATTCAATAGTTAAATTTAAATATTTTGTTGAATGATAGAATTGATTGGATGTGGTATATTATATACAGTAGTATATATATATTGGAGTGATTGATTTCCTACATTATATGGTGGATAAGACCCTACGCGCCGCATAATAGCGGAGGATATTATATATACCCATATACCGCGATACTCCACCTCGAAGTTAATTGGTATTTTTATATTGTGCTAACATCTGTGGATGTAGGGAAAAACATGTTGGAGTGATCCAACTGGATTCCTCAAAACGTTTGAATTTATTTTATATATTCAGCAATATGATTATGTGATAATCTGATTATATTGATCATTTTGGGAATTGGAATTTATTGAATACTCTGGCTTGGTTATATATATTGGAATTTTGAGAATCTGAATATATATGAAGTTTGGATTTTTAAAAGTAAATAAAAAGGGAATTTTAAATAAAATAATTATAAGGAATTTGGATAATTAAAATGATTTGAAAGAATAAAAGTTGATTTGTTTTAATTGTAATAAATAAATCCAAAGTATGAAAAAAAAGATATTTTGAATAAATGAATTCAAGTGATAATACTTAAAAGGAGGAAAGGATTTATTTTAAAATTCAAGGTTTAAATTTATTGGAAAGGATAAAGAAGGAATTGGGAAAAATATGAAATTGGTATTTTCAGTTAAAATGATTTTAAATCATAATTAAGAAGTAAGATCTGAATTTAATGGATTTTGAAATAAATTGAGAAGTAAAGAAATTTATTTCAAAATGGAGTAATTTGGAAATCGATTTGAAGATTGATAAAGTGTTGAAAACTGTGTTTTAAGGAAGGATGAGACCATGGAACTTATAAACAAGGTTTATAAAAGTGAAGTAAGATATCAGTGGATATTTGGAAGTATAAATTCAGGATGAGAATTTTTAAAGGAATGGGTAGTTTGTTTTTAATATAAATAGTGGTATTTTTAAAGGTGTGAAAGGAAAGCGTATTTCCCTAAAAAGCCAAGTACGTTTTCGAAGCAGATTTTAGTATAAGTTAAAAGTTTTAATGTTTGTTTAAAGGAATATTTTTAAGAAATTATTATTTAAGTTGTTTAAATTTATTATTATTTAAGTTGTTTAAATTTTAATAGTGAACATTTATTTAAATTAATTATAGTAGTAATTAATTGAAAGGTTTGACTAGTATTATGATTTTAAGGATAATTATTAATATTTATATTTTATAAAATAGTTTTATCTTAAAGATAGTTTGGTTAAAGTTTTATTTAAAACCTTGTATATAGTTTCGTAACTCTTCTTTTAAAATTAGTTTGCCTTAACTTTTATTTTAAAAATTAGCTTTATATTTTATAAAGTAGTTTTATTTAAATATTTTTAAAGTAAATATTTTTGAATAAAGTTTTTAAGTAGTTTAATTTTAATGTTTTAAAGTATAATTCAGAATAAAGTGATTTAAATTGTTTTAAATTCTAAAGTATTTGGACTTGGTTGTTTCAGTGGAAATATTCAATTTTGGGAATTTATTCCGCGAGTGAAAAGACATTTAAAACTGATTTCAAAAAGACTGAAGTGAAGAAGATATCTTGCAAAGATATTTTGAAAAATAAATAATTTGGAAAATTGTTATGGATTGGTGATTGTTTGTGAATGTTATTTGATAGTTAAATAACTGACTATCAATACTGGACAATGCGCTGATCATTTCGAAGAGATCGAGATCGGGAATAATTTCTCGAAAACCACTTTGATCCAGTTTAAACGTTTCGTGTGGAAACAAGAATTTAGAATCGAAGATGGAGCAATGAACTGCAAGGGCTAGTCGCTACTAATCCTGAGGGTGATTTGAAAATGGATGTAATAGGAGTAGTTCCTTCAGTTCCGTTCAAACCAGGAACGGACTTGTATGGATGAATGCTTTCAGAACATCGTCAGGAGGACGATGAGCATTATTAAGTGAAATGATCTATAAAGGTTACGTTTAGCCTCGAGCCTCATCAACCGGGAATGACTGAAAATCATGGGATATGCAGCAAGGCTAAGTGGGTAGCGCCCATTAGGGTAAGGTCATCCGTGTCTAGATGTTCCTTTTTATTCGGCTTAGTGGGCGGTTGCTGATTCCAACCGCGAGGCGATCTTACTCGAGATTATCCAGTAAGGGGTAGTCCCGGTCTTATGTTGTAGGGGATTTGGGTGGATCCTCGGTACGTTGATCTAGACAAGGTATTTTGACAGGTGGTACCCCAGTGCCCAGTCAGTAGTTGGAAACTCATTCTCCCTATGCGCCTTTATGGTTATGACTGTGCCCAACTATTGCTGAAACGTGAGATGCAAGCATTTCAGCTAGATTCTATTTTACTTTCAATAGACACTATTATAATATCAGACAGATTTGATAAAAAGTATTTTGGCTATCATAAGGTAAATACCCGACATGTTTATTTGTGGCGTGATCTTACGAGATGCTTTTGATTTCAAAGGATTTTGAGACTTTAATAATCCAATTGAGTGTGTTTTCTCATGCTGGTATTCCAGACTGACTCGGGTATTGTTTATTTATAATGGTCGGGTCAGACCGAGTATTATAGAATACAGGAAAGGATGTCGTGGAGCTTAGGAGACGAGCTGGATGATGAGGCGTATTTCCGTAGATTCATATTTCCATTGTGCAGTGTAAGTTGTATATTCGGCTTTAGAAGAACAAGATATTATAACCGTCCTGAATTGTGATGTTGATTTATTGTACTCTGATGATATATGTATAAAACAGATATATTTTATTTTGTGTAAAGATCAATTATTATCTATTATATTTTATTCTACTGCGATGGTAAGATTCTGTTGTGTTGTTTTCTCTTCTTCTACCTCTTCCTTCTTAACCCTAATGGTTTGATTTTGCGGCATTTTATTGTTCGGCATTTGATACAATGAGCGTATTAATGTCGATTTTCGGGCGTCGAAAAACCGGATCGTTACATATATTAAGTAAAAACAAAATCAAATAAATTTCAAAATACAGTTATAAATTTAAATAAAATACATAATTCTGTTTCAACTAAATTTAGGAATATTGTGAATGAATTAGTCTTCACAGGCCAAATAAATATCCAATAGGGTAATTAATTTTCAAATTCACTCGTATCTTCCACCACAGGCTAACCCAGTTCCAATAATCGTATCAAAGCCCAATAGCTTATGCAATCTAAATTAGTCATGTTAAGGCTAAATAATTAAGCATGCACACTTAGTACAATGTCTAGAAAGTGGTGTCTAGGATTGGAATTGGGTAATCAAGTACCCTGTTCTACCAGATTACCTACTTGGCTTGAAAGGTGAAGTAAGCCTGAAGTTGCTACTAACAAAAATGTCCCAATTTGAATCAGGACATGGGCTAATTTTCAAAACAGTTTTGAAAATAAAGACAAGATTTTAAACGTAAAAGTTAAAATTAAAAAAAAAACATGTTTATTATGAAAGGTTATAACATAACATAAATTTTTGAAATGTTTGAAAATGTATTCAAAAGTTCAAAATGTGTCAAAATATCTAAATATTAATTTTGAAATTTAAAATTTATTATTAAGATTAATAAATAAATAAATTTAATGAGTTAATTAATTAATACTCATATGCATGTATTATATATATCGATACGTGTTATGCTATTTTAAAGTATTTAAGATAAAATAAATATATATGATAAATTTAAAGTATTTAAGTATATATGATAAATTTTTGAAATTGATATAATTTAAATAAATTATTTAAATAAATAAATAAAAGGTTAATTAATAAATAAAAATACACATATATAAGACACATGTGTTAATATAAAGGTTAAATATACACTATAAAAGTAATAGTAGATACATCCATATAAAAGTTGTATTGGAATACTAATTGAAAATTAATTAAAGAGTTAGTTAATTAAAAATTAGTTAAATAAGGTTTAATTATTATATATTATGTATAAGACTATTATATAAGTGATATGAAATATATAAGTTGATAATAAAAAATATTTTTTTTCTCATTTAATGGTAGCCGATTATTTCCCCCCTCTCCTTTCGAATCACTCGCTCCTTCCTACACCACCTAACCCTCCGTACCAACCTTCCCCTACTATTCCTGCTCCACCACCATCAATTCCTATAGCAATTCCTCCTCCCACTTCATCCTTTCCATTGTTGGCTTCTTCTTCTCTCTCAGCTCTTCCTTCCAGCCCGCCTATTCCTCTATGTCTTTCTGATCTTCCTCGGGCCCCCCTTCCATATCTTTTTCCTCTTCCTATCCTTCAACTCCTCAGCCATGGAATTCTCTTTTCAAAAGCAAACTAAGAAACGCAGGCAAATACATTCCTATTGTTAACGCTAAAAATTTTAACGCTAACACCCCGGTGTGTGAAGTGTAGTTGTGAAAGCACCACCCGATTACTCGGGAACAGATTATAAGCAGATAATAGCAGAAAAGCAGTAAACAGCAGCAGTTTTATAGTGGTTCGGCTTAAGGGTATAGCCTACGTCCACTTTAAGTACTTTTATTGATGATCTCGTTACAAGCTGATACAATTCTTTCCAAGTATAATACACTTTGAATTACAAGAGACTTAGAACGAGTAGCTTAAACTTCAATGGAGATGAGAGTCTTCGAATCCATGTTGGATGTATGTGATCTCTTCTTGAAGTTGTTTGTAGCGTTCTTTGTGTCTTGAGAGCTTCGAATGCTGGATTGGTTTGGAATGCAGCAGAGTATCGGTGCTTGAAGAAAATGAGCCCAAAGGTCTGCTTCTAGTTGGAGCTATGGTTGTATTTATAGACATTTTTCGGAGTTAAGTCATAACTCGTAGATGACTCATGATAAGTCATAACTCATAGAGGACTCATGATAAGACATAACTCGTAGAGGACTCATGATAAGTCTTAACTCATAGAGGACTCATGATAAGTCATAACTCGTAGAGGACTCACGATAAGTCATAACTCGTAGAGGACTCATGATAAGTCATAACTCGTAGAGGACTCATGATAAGTCATAACTCGTAGATGACTCATGATAAGTCATAACTCGTAGAGGACTCATGATAAGTCTTAACTCGTAGAGGACTCATGATAAGTCTTAACTCGTAGAGGACTCATGATAAGTCTTAACTCGTAGAGGACTCATGATAAGTCATAACTTGTAGAGGACTCATGATAAGTCTTAACTCGTAGAGGACTCATGATAAGTCATAACTCGTAGATGACTCATGATAAGTCTTGACTCGTAGATGACTCATGATAAGTCTTGACTCGTAGATGACTCATGATAAGTCATAACTCCTGGAGGACTCATGATAAGTCATAACTCGTAGAGGACTCATGATAAGTCTTAACTCGTAGAGGACTCATGATAAGTCATAACTCGTAGAGGACTCATGATAAGTCTTAACTCGTAGAGGGCTCACGATAAGTCATAACTCGTAGAGGACTCACGATAAGTCATAACTCGTAGAGGACTCATGATAAGTCATAACTCGTAGAGGACTTATGATAAGTCATAACTCGTAGATGACTCATGATAAGTCTTAACTCTTAGAGGACTCATGATAAGTCTTAACTCGTAGAGGACTCATGATAAGTCTTAACTCGTAGAGGACTCATGATAAGTCTTAACTCGTAGAGGACTCATGATAAGTCATAACTCGTAGAGGACTCATGATAAGTCTTAACTCGTAGAGGACTCATGATAAGTCATAACTCGTAGATGACTCATGATAAGTCTTGACTCGTAGATGACTCATGATAAGTCATAACTCGTGGAGGACTCATGATAAGTCATTACTCGTAGATGACTCATGATAAGTCTTAACTCGTAGAGGACTCATGATAAGTCATAACTCGTAGATGACTCATGATAAGTCTTAACTCGTAGAGGACTCATGATAAGTCTTAACTCGTAGAGGACTCATGATAAGTCATAACTCGTAGAGGACTCATGATAAGTCTTAACTCGTAGAGGACTCATGATAAGTCATAACTCGTAGATGACTCATGATAAGTCTTGACTCGTAGATGACTCATGATAAGTCATAACTCGTGGAGGACTCATGATAAGTCATAACTCGTAGATGACTCATGATAAGTCGTAACTCGTAGAGGACTCATGATAAGTCGGTAACAAGTTAAGGTTGTTGAGTCGGTAACTCCTCGAGGCTGTTGAGTCGGTCTATTCTCTTAAGCCGCTAAGTCGTTCCTTCCTTAAATCGGTAGGTCGTTGCACTTCTCAGGTCGCTTTTTTCTCTAACCCGTTGAAGCTTTAGGTCATATACTGTTTTGGACGGGGCGCTGCCCCGCACCCTGCCGGCGGCGCTGCCCCCTGGACCCCCCTCCGTAGGGGATCTTATCTGAAAAGCCATTCAACAGAACTTGCTTTGTTGGGAGGTTGAGTTGACCATCCTTCGAGACGAACTATCATTAGCTTCTCGGTCAATTTTTGATATCACGGCCTTGCTGAAAAAGTGGAGTTAACACTTGCCCCTCGAAGTATACGCCTAGGGACTAGGTCGTGTGCTTCGATTCTTCTTAACTCGTGCTCTACTGAGCTGCTGAGCTTGTACTTAGGCAACTTTGCATTGCTTTTGACCTGAAGCCTTTTAAACTTGACCAATGCGATTCAATGGAACTTTGACCTGAACTTGCTGCATCTCTTTACAGATTATTTTAACAACCTGTTAAACGCAACATTTGTAGAAAAATAGGGCGAATATACTCATCACCGATTGCCCATATCGAGTGATGGATTAGATCGAAGAACTGGTATTTTACTGTAAGCAAATTAGTATGGTCTTGATGAAGTGTTGCGAATCAACTGTCTTGAATGAAGTATCAACACAAAGTTTACACAGTTATAACTGCTATCTGCATTGACACCGCACTTACTTTCAAATAACAAGCCTCGAATTTTCTGAATTGACATATGCCAACCAGTATTATTTCAAGTATTGCTTTAATTACTTGTTATTTTAGTAGCTTTGCACAACACTTCATACGTTTTTAGAAAACGTGCACCTTTACTTTTGAATATTCAGTTCTTCATATAGAATATCCTTTTGATAAGAAGAGTAGTGGGGCAAACTGGATCTTTCCATTTCTGGGATTTTCAAAATCCAAGTTGTCCGGTACCAATTTCATTCTTTACTTTTGCAGCACTTCCTTCCTTTTTCCGAATATTCCAGTCACAAGTCAATTTTTAAAAGACTAAGTGCTGTGACGGTTAAGGAGAAGAGTGTTGAATTTTTGCTGAAAGATGAATTCTTGCACTAATTCGGACTTTTGCACTCCTTTTGGTCGACTTAGCTTCACGATGCCCCTGGTTTTCAAGTAGAAACTTCAGATGCCCCAGCTTTCACAAAGGAACTTGCATCAATGGAACCTATTGCGGAAGCCTTATTGGTGTAATGTTTTTCTCCATTTGACGGTGTGGGGTCATCCTTCTTGTTTTGCCTTTTGAAACCTGCACGTGCATAACAAATTTTATAGAAACTTTTGTCTGTATTTGAGAATGTATTTGTTCCTCATTTTCATACAAGTTTCTTTATTCTCTTTTCATGATATTGCAGTGAGCTTGTGGTATGTTGCTTGGGTTCTGCTTTTATTAACGTAGCAATATTATATTGCCCCATACCACAGCTCATTGTAATATTCTCCATTTTGAGGAGATTTTTGGAGAACAATTCTTCTGTTTTTAGAAGACTTGTACTCTTACTTTAGAGAATGACTCTTCCATTTTGGGAAGGCATGCACTCTTTCTTTGGAGAATAATTTTTCATTTTTGAGGAAATATTATTCTTGCTCTGGTAGAGTGCGCCTTGTATTGGAGAAGCCCTTTTTTTTTTTTGTTGCGCCTCGTTGGAGGGCTTTGATTTGACATTTCAACTCTGGAGGAGTGGGCCTCCACAGAGATTGCACTTCAGCTCTAGTGAAATGTGCCCCCGAAGGGGTCTTTATCCTCTGAAGGGTTGTGCCTTTGAGTAGGGCTTTAGTTTAAGCTTCAAACATGGGAAGCGTGCCTCATTGGAGGGCTTTAGTTTACACTTCAAACTTGGGAAGTGTGCCTCATTGGAGGGCTTTAGTTAGCGCTTCAAACATGGGAAGCGTGCCCATTGGAGGGCTTTAGTTTACACTTCAAACTTGGGAAGTGTGCCTCATTGGAGGGCTTTAGTTAGCGCTTCAAACATGGGAAGCGTGCCTCATTGGAGGACTTTAGTTTGCGCTTCAAACATGGGAAGCGTGCCTCATTGGGGGACTTGAGTTTGCACTTCAAACTTGGGAAGTGTGCCTCATTGGAGGACTTTAGTTTGCACTTCAAACTTGGGAAGTGTGCCTCATTGGAGGACTTTAGTTTGCACTTCAAACATGGGAAGTGTGCCTCATTGGAGGACTTGAGTTTGCACTTCAAACTTGGGAAGTGTGCCTCATTGGAGGACTTTAGTTTGCACTTCAAACTTGGGAAGTGTGCCTCATTGGAGGACTTGAGTTTGCACTTCAAACTTGGGAAGTGTGCCTCATTGGAGGACTTTAGTTTGCACTTCAAACTTGGGAAGTGTGCCTCATTGGAGGACTTTAGTTTGCACTTCAAACTTGGGAAGTGTGCCTCATTGGAGGACTTTTGCCTCCGAAGAGGGCTTGTGTGTTTTCTGTCTGCTTGCCCATGCCTCTTCACCATCCGCTCCTTAGCGATTCCTCGTTATCATTTCCATAGCCATGTTCTTTTCTTTGCAAGTTATTTGTCTCTTTTCCAGAGAAATGCTCCTCATTGTTAAGTGAATCCATAGGGCAGACCCAAACTACCCGACAAGATGTCTCTTTGCACAAATGATCTTTGTCGGTTAGCGAGGGCCTGAAACCATCGCGTTGGGAAGGTGCCCTTTTGGTTGTATCAACTGTTCGTGAGGAACATTTCTTATGCAGGAATTCAATTTGGAACCTTTTCTGGCTTGACATTTATTTGCTCAATGACTTATAGGAATCGCTTTGCTTTGCGATGTGCTGACTAGGTAAGCTTTGCTTTGATTGCCTGCAATATTAAATCGACATTTTAGCAATATATTCAAGATATTTGGCATTTCGAAATAAAACAGGTCTTTTATAGTAATAGAAAACACAAGATTTATAGTTCCTATATTACATTTGCAATGTTTTTACAATGACTTTTAATATGAGAATGATAAATCCATCATTCTTTTACAATTTGTAACAAAGCCTTAAAGTAAAACATGGATGCAAATCATTGCTGCCCCAAGCTTCTCGGGATCGAATCTCCGGTGTGAGAATAGGAACATTCTCTCCCTTCGGGGCTTTTCTTAGAGCATGAGCGTATCCTTCCATCCCATCATGATTCCTGCCCGCCGGGTGAGGGCCTCCCCTGAGTGGATGAGGATGGGTCATTCCTGTCTCTTTTGACATATTGCTGAAGTTTATTCTGTCTCAATAGTTCTTCAATCAAATTCCTTAAATGACGACATTCATTGGTGTCATGACCAGGTTGGTTGTGGAACTGACAGAACCTCCCATTATGCATAGCATTTTTCCCAACCTTCAACTCAGGTGGCTTAGGATAATCAAAAGCATCCTTGGTTGCGAGAAAGATGTTCTCCAGGGTATCAGTTAAGAGAGTAAAATCTGAAGGTTTAAAGCGGCGAGCTTTATTCAAGTCTCTCTGCTTTTTTCCACCATCGTTCTTCCTCTTCTGTCCTCTAGGTTCCCTTTTATCAGAAGTAACACCCACATTCAAAATTTCGGCCTCGATTGCTCTTGATGTCGCAGGAAAGCTTTCCAAACGCATAAATTCATCAGCCTTCTTATAGAATTTCTCAAGTGAGTTTGGCTCCTTCATTTTTAGCCATTTACCGAATTCACTCGATTTATCGATAGCCCGCATTAGATAAGTCAAAACCATCCTTGGCTCTGCGTTCTCGACTTCAGCTAGGGCTATATTGAAACGATTTAAAAATGATCTGGTAGATTCTCCGGGGTTTTGTTCTAGACTAGAGAGAGACATTATATCCTTGGCTTTTGTAGCATATAGCCTGAACTGATCCTTGAACTTCCGTGTTAAGTCAGAGAATTGATCCACGGATCTAACTGGCAGCTTTGTGAACCAAAGTAAGGCCACTCCCTCTAAGTATACCGGAAAGTAACGGCACTTGATCTCATCTGTTGCTCTTACCCCGGTCATATGCCAATCGTACTTGTACAGGAATTGATTAGGGTCACTTGTCCCTCGATAAGCTGGGATGGTAGGAGGTACAAATTTCTTGGGAATCTCTGCATTTAAGATTTTTTCGGTGAAAGGTGTCTTACTCGGGGCAAATCCCCAATCATTTTCATCCTCTTGCCTTTGCATGCTTTCTTTCATAATCGAGCGAACCATCCCTGATAGGTACTCCTCATCGTTCAAAGGTCTTGCCGGGCAGACGTCTGCGTCCGCTGTTCTTTCGGAAGTTTGCCTGGGCAAATATTCGCGAAAAGTTGGTTGCGGGCCTGAACCTTCAGCTTGGGAAGGTCCCCTTGCAGTGGTGTTGTCTGCTTTTTGAGGAATACCTTTCTCTTGGGGGTCACGGGCATCTTCAGCATAGATTCTTTCATTATCCTGTCGTTGGTGATTTGCCTCAAGTAGAGTGTTTAACCTATCCATAATCAAGGTATTCTGGGCATTCTGGGCTTCCAACTGCGCATTTTGAGAATTCAATTGCTGATTCAATCCCAAAACTACGGCGTCCAATTCTGCTCGTGTAACTCCAGCAGTTGGAGCTGCTTGACTTGAAGGAGGAGAGGTAGCGGTATTCTCTTGAACATTATCGGATCTTGCGGAACTTCGCTTTCTCCCAGGAGCCATTATTTCCAATAAACTTTTGGTCTTTAGAGAGATTCTTTCAACAAACTTTCGCGAAGCGATGGTGAAAGTATTCCTGAGTTCAATTCTCAGTGAAAGCACCAAAAATGTTAACGCTAAAAATTTTAACGCTAACACCCCGGTGTGTGAAGTGTAGTTGTGAAAGCACCACCCGATTACTCGGGAACAGATTATAAGCAGATAATAGCAGAAAAGCAGTAAACAGCAGCAGTTTTATAGTGGTTCGGCTTAAGGGTATAGCCTACGTCCACTTTAAGTACTTTTATTGATGATCTCGTTACAAGCTGATACAATTCTTTCCAAGTATAATACACTTTGAATTACAAGAGACTTAGAACGAGTAGCTTAAACTTCAATGGAGATGAGAGTCTTCGAATCCATGTTGGATGTATGTGATCTCTTCTTGAAGTTGTTTGTAGCGTTCTTTGTGTCTTGAGAGCTTCGAATGCTGGATTGGTTTGGAATGCAGCAGAGTATCGGTGCTTGAAGAAAATGAGCCCAAAGGTCTGCTTCTAGTTGGAGCTATGGTTGTATTTATAGACATTTTTCGGAGTTAAGTCATAACTCGTAGATGACTCATGATAAGTCATAACTCATAGAGGACTCATGATAAGACATAACTCGTAGAGGACTCATGATAAGTCTTAACTCATAGAGGACTCATGATAAGTCATAACTCGTAGAGGACTCACGATAAGTCATAACTCGTAGAGGACTCATGATAAGTCATAACTCGTAGAGGACTCATGATAAGTCATAACTCGTAGATGACTCATGATAAGTCATAACTCGTAGAGGACTCATGATAAGTCTTAACTCGTAGAGGACTCATGATAAGTCTTAACTCGTAGAGGACTCATGATAAGTCTTAACTCGTAGAGGACTCATGATAAGTCATAACTTGTAGAGGACTCATGATAAGTCTTAACTCGTAGAGGACTCATGATAAGTCATAACTCGTAGATGACTCATGATAAGTCTTGACTCGTAGATGACTCATGATAAGTCTTGACTCGTAGATGACTCATGATAAGTCATAACTCATGGAGGACTCATGATAAGTCATAACTCGTAGAGGACTCATGATAAGTCTTAACTCGTAGAGGACTCATGATAAGTCATAACTCGTAGAGGACTCATGATAAGTCTTAACTCGTAGAGGGCTCACGATAAGTCATAACTCGTAGAGGACTCACGATAAGTCATAACTCGTAGAGGACTCATGATAAGTCATAACTCGTAGAGGACTTATGATAAGTCATAACTCGTAGATGACTCATGATAAGTCTTAACTCTTAGAGGACTCATGATAAGTCTTAACTCGTAGAGGACTCATGATAAGTCTTAACTCGTAGAGGACTCATGATAAGTCTTAACTCGTAGAGGACTCATGATAAGTCATAACTCGTAGAGGACTCATGATAAGTCTTAACTCGTAGAGGACTCATGATAAGTCATAACTCGTAGATGACTCATGATAAGTCTTGACTCGTAGATGACTCATGATAAGTCATAACTCGTGGAGGACTCATGATAAGTCATTACTCGTAGATGACTCATGATAAGTCTTAACTCGTAGAGGACTCATGATAAGTCATAACTCGTAGAGGACTCATGATAAGTCATAACTCGTAGATGACTCATGATAAGTCTTAACTCGTAGAGGACTCATGATAAGTCTTAACTCGTAGAGGACTCATGATAAGTCATAACTCGTAGAGGACTCATGATAAGTCTTAACTCGTAGAGGACTCATGATAAGTCATAACTCGTAGATGACTCATGATAAGTCTTGACTCGTAGATGACTCATGATAAGTCATAACTCGTGGAGGACTCATGATAAGTCATAACTCGTAGATGACTCATGATAAGTCGTAACTCGTAGAGGACTCATGATAAGTCGGTAACAAGTTAAGGTTGTTGAGTCGGTAACTCCTCGAGGCTGTTGAGTCGGTCTATTCTCTTAAGCCGCTAAGTCGTTCCTTCCTTAAATCGGTAGGTCGTTGCACTTCTCAGGTCGCTTTTTTCTCTAACCCGTTGAAGCTTTAGGTCATATACTGTTTTGGACGGGGCGCTGCCCCGCACCCTGCCGGCGGCGCTGCCCCCTGGACCCCCCTCCGTAGGGGATCTTATCTGAAAAGCCATTCAACAGAACTTGCTTTGTTGGGAGGTTGAGTTGACCATCCTTCGAGACGAACTATCATTAGCTTCTCGGTCAATTTTTGATATCACGGCCTTGCTGAAAAAGTGGAGTTAACACCTATCAATATCCCTCTTAAGTTCTTTGGTGAGGCTCTTGTTCCTCCTTCTACGGTCCAAGCTGGAAATTATGTATGTGGCAGTCATCTTGTTAGGTTCTTCCTTGATAAGCCGCTCTCATACTTGACTATTCTTGGCCATCTTAAAATAAATCTGGAAACTGAAAGGTGAAATTTAAGTGAAATTGGATGGTCCGAGGAGGATAGAGGGCAAGTAGTTGAATCGGACCTAATTTAATGAGGAACAAAATATTCATAATCAAGCAGTGGGATCCTACAATTGGCAACAACATAAATTCAATCAAATTGTTCCTATATGGTTGAAACTGAGCAACATCCTCCTTTTTCATGGTCTCATCTTGGAATCAATTGGCTGGCTACAAGTATAGGAACATTCCTATTTATGGATGAGTCGATTGAAAAGCTCGAGAGAATTGGGTTTACAAAATGCATGGTGGAGATATCAACAGAGTAGGTTTTGCCTGATTGGTTCCCTGTGAAGCTATTAAATAGAACTGAAAAAATAGTATTAGTAGAGTATTTGTGGAAACCACAAATTTGTACTCAGTGCAAAGTTTTTGGACATGTAATATCTGTTTGTAATTTTAATATAAAAAAAGAAGGTGGAAGAAGCAACTATGATGGAAAAAGAAGAAAATGTTGTAGCAAAGAAAGAAATTGCTGCTAGTTGCTCTGGTAAGGATCAGAGTGGAAAGCAACCACATTCTGGTGGTTCATGGAGAAGCATAAAAGGTAGAAAGTTTAAAAATAACAGTTATATTACAAAGACAGGTAACAACATAAACGCAAGCAAAAATAGTGGTGTGGTGCAGCAATCAATGATAGCTCAAAGTTTAAGTGCAGCAGTGGTGAATGAAACAGGAAGAAGTAAGGAAGGAAAAACTATAATCTAATTCCCTTTGTAATATTACAAGAAATTGGTGAAAATGAAAGCAATGAGAGCATGATGCCTGATGACCATGAGGATGGTGAGATTGTTCTTGAGTCTCATGTAGTATTGGTCATTACAGACCCAGTGTAAAAAAGAAAAATGCCAACATTAATTCAAATGTGCATGATCGAGTAATGGATACAAATAGCGACACATTTATAGATGCACAACAATGTGCGCAAAAAAAGATGTTCTCTCTTAAATCCACCGTCGGTGCTTTTACCCAGCATAAACTACAAGCCCCATGCACGACTTCAATTTCAAATCATGCTCAAGCTCTAATCCACTATCCTAACCCCAATAATCCATGCAGTAACATAATTCAAACACACAAATCTCTTATTCCTAGAAACAATGAACCTGCAAACTTTGCTCAAACTCCCACTGATAAGAAAGACTTTGATTTTTGCACTGGTCTGGAAAAACAAATTACTAACCAGGTAATTTCATTGCATGATCAAAACTCTTCATCTTTTCACTCTAATCAATCTCCACCATCCCTTGTTCAACTTCCATCATCTCCTTATAACCTCACTGGCAGCATACCAGGTTGGAAATCACCACCACCATCCCCTGTGTCTAAAACACCTGGTTCAAAACAGAAATCGAAGCGTGCCACAAATCTAGCAGTGCAAATTTGTGCAGCCAGACCCATCCCTCCTTCATCAAGGAGGATGTCAAACACCAATCTCCTATATCAATTGTTTATTTTATGGATCACAACATAGCCTCGTGGAACATCAGGGGTGCTCACAACCCCATCAAAATTGATCTTCTCAAATTCCTTATAAAAACCCATTGTTTATCAATATTTGCAATCCTCGAAACCAAGATGGATCTTCCCTTTTCCATCAAAGATGCCTCCATCATTAAACCCACATAGACCCTTAACCACAACTTAGTCGAACCCCCCTACGGTAGGATCATGGTTATCCATGACCCCACCGTGTTATCCCTTAACTCCATTCTCTCCACCGACCAATGCATGCATGTTCATGCCATTCACCTTCCCTCTAACGTGTCTTTTTACCTCACTTTCACCTATGCGCATAATGGCTTGCTTCCAGGCAGCATCTTCTTAATCTCCTACCTGCTATGAGACAAGACTCCCATCCATGGCTGATTCTTGGTGATTTTAACTGCTGCTACAATCTCACTGGCAAGTTTGGAGGTCTTCCTCTCATGCCTAAGGACATTGTCCCCCTAAACACAACATTAAATGATTCTAACCTAATCCCCATAATAATCCATGGCATTCAATTCTCTTGGAATATCAGAAGTCGCTCTGGTACTCAAACCTTCACAAACATTGATCACTCATTCTGCAACCTTATTGCCTATCTGAAGTGGCCTGCCATATCCTCCTTCCTTCCCTACCCCACTCATTCTGACCATTCCCCTATCATTGTCACCTTTAATCAACTGCCATTGAGGGAAAGGAGAGCCTTCAAATTTTTTAACGCATGAGTCCATGAAAATGATTTTCAACAAGTAATACATGTTGTATGGACAATTAAAGTTTACGGTAACCCAATATTTGTCTTTTGTACGAAGTTAAAAGACATGAAAGAAGCACTCAAGATTTGGGCCAAAGCCAGATTTGGAGACGGTTCTCTTCAATCTTCTAGAATTCAAACCCAATTAGAGGAAGCTAAAGACATTTTGATGGAGATCCCTGGTGATCAGAATGCAGTAGCTAGAGAGAGTCTTCTCTTTTCACAGCTCAACGATGCTTTAAACAAGGAAGCCAGCATGAGGAGACAACAACTTCACCAAAAATGGAATACTGATGGAGATAACAATACAGCCTGTTTCCATGCCTCCATCAAAAGCAAGCAAAAGAGGGAGCATATTACTTCATTATATGATAGCAGTGGTTCCCTTCTTACTCAGCCCAATCAAGTGGATGCTAGTCTCCTCCATTATTTCACTGACCTCCTTGGAAATGCATCTTATTCCAAACCATTATTTGATATATTCGATAGCCTTCCACTTTCCAGAATCCCTAGTTCCTTTCTTCACATGCTTACCGACTAAATTTCAGCCACTGATGTCAAAGATGCCCTCTTTTCCATGAATAAAAAGTAGTCCGGTGATCCTGACGGTTACAATGTTTTGTTTTGTACATCAACATGGAACATTATAGGTGAAGACTTTACCAAGGCTATCCTTAATTTTTTTCTGAAATTTAAAATGCTTAAGGAGGTAAATGCAACAAATCTCATCCTCATTCCTAAATCCACACCAGCTTTTTATGCAACAGATTTTCGTCCTATATATTGTTGCAGTGTTATATATAAACGCATTTCAAAGACTCTTGTCTCAAGTTTGGTAATAGTGCTTCTATGTATAATATGCAAAAACTAATGTGCCTTCTTGCCAAATAGAAGCATTTTAGATAACATCATGCTAACTCACGAGCTAATCAAAGGTTATGGCAAACACCAAGTTGTGCCCAGTGCCATGATGAAGCTTGACATCAGTATAGCATGTTGAGTTATAATCAAGGCAAACTTAGTACAAAACCGAAAGGATAAAAGGAGGAAACACAGAGATATGCTTAGAGTTATTTTTTTTATTAAAACTGCAATATAAATAAGTGATGGAACATCCTCCATTCGTTCACAAAGAATATCCTGAAATAAAGGAGAAAGACCTGGACATATCTAACTGTCCAAAGACTAATTCTCTGCCATTAACACTTCAATTAAATTTAAATAGACAAAACATAAAATAAACTAATTATTTCCCACGTGCAGCAGGTCAACAGAAAACTTATTCTCAGTAGGCAATGTAGAATTTCAACACTCCCTCTCATTGACTACTTGGATCATTCCCATTTCTCTAGTAAACTCCAGTAGCTTTGTATTAGGCAGACTCTTTGTAAGCAAGTTAGCAACTTGTTCTTTAGTATTAACTTGCACCATTTCAATTTCTCCTTTCAACACCTTTTCACGAATAAAATGATAGTCTATTTCTATATGCTTGGTATGAGCGTGAAACACCGGGTTGTTCGCAAGCTTTATCGCCGAGACATTGTCACACATTAACCTAACTGGGTAATTTACTTTCTGATTTAATTCTTCAAGTAACCGGACTAACCAAGTACATTCCTGAGCTGCCATGGCAGCAGCTCGGTATTCTGCTTCCGTGGTGGACAACGGCACAGTCTGTTGTCGTTTACTACACCATGAGATAGCACCTGATCCGAACATGAACAAGTAACCCGTAGTACATCTTCTAGTATCAAGATCTCCTGCATAATCCGAGTCACAGTAGCCAAACAGTTTCGGATCAGCCTCCCTCTTGAACATTATCCCATAGTTCACCGTTGCCTTGACATACTTTAGAATTCTTCGAGTTGCAATAAGGTGAGGTTTCCTGGGATGTTGCATATATCTACTCAATACACCAATCGAAAATGAAATGTCGGGCCGGGTTAATGTAAGGTAAATAAGGCTTCCCATAATCTTTCTATACACCGATGAATCTTCTAACTCCCTGCCTTCTTCAGCTCGAATCTTTACATTAGGATCCATAGGTGTTTGTGACGGCTTACAATCAGTCATCTCGAATCTGCATAGCACTTCACTGGCATATTTAGTTTGGTGTAGAATGATATGATCACCTGCATACTTCACTTCTAAACCTAAGAAGTGATTCAACTGCCCAATATCTTTCATTTTAAATCGAACACATAGGTTTGCCTTAAGTTGATCAATTTCTTCCTCATCATCCCCTGTTATGATCAAGTCGTCCACATAAACAAGTACTATAACATTTCGATCGTCAACCTGTTTCACAAAGAGACTTGTATCAGAGTTATTCATATGAAAACCACTTTGTTCAAGGAACTCACCGATTTTACCAAACCATGCTCGTGGTGATTGCTTTAGGCCATAAATCGCCTTCTTTAATTTGCACACGTACTCTGGATGATCTTTACTTTCAAACCCCAATGGTTGAGTCATGTAAATGACATGATCGAGATCGCCGTACAAGAACGCATTGTTTACGTCCATTTGCCACAATCGCCATCTCTTAGTCAGTGCAACTGCCAGTAACACCCGAATAGTAGTTAACTTTGCCACAGGGCTAAACGTGTCTTCATAATCCAAGCCATACTGTTGAGAAAAACCCCGGTGATGCAGAGCATAATACCTTAATTCGATCAAGTCAAAAGTACCAGTCCTCTGCCTTGAATCGCGCTGCCGCTGCCTCGAATCCCCTCTCCTTGAATCGCGCCTCCTCGAATCGCCCCTTCTTGAATCGCGCGGCCTTGAGTCACGAGCGACTTATCAATGTCGCGACTCAATATGAAGATGAAGCTATGAGTCGTTGCCGATCCAAAATGAAGCTGAAGCCTTTGAGTCGTCACCGAGTTATCGAAACTCACCTGAGTCGAAGCCGAGACATCTATTAGTCGCGACCGATTCAATTCCTAAGTCGCGAAGAAGAAGCTCTCAGTAAGTCGTGATTGTATATGCAAGCCATGAGTCGCTGATGTATACTCAAGCCATGAGTCGCTGATGTTTTTCTTTTTTTGAGACGCGAACGACATAAGTACTCCAGTAGCTGATGAAAGCCACCTTCCTTTACTCGCGAGACAGTGATGAAGTAGTGTATAAGTCGGAGCCGAGTTAACATAAAGTCCTTGTAATTTTTCTTTAAGTCGCGAGTCACGTTGAGTCGTGGCCGAGTCAACTTGAGTCGTGTACTGATGGTATTGTAATTTTCTTAAGTTTTTTTTTTGTTGAGTCATAAACACTATAAATAGGGATGTAATGTCATTGTAATTGGTTGAAAAATTTGAATAAAATTCTTCTTTGTTAGCTTTGTGCTTTCATTAAATTGGTAGTCGAGTGAAATCTCCTATCTCCACCTACGTCATTCGAGTGCGCTCGAATCAACGTTTGTTGAAGCCGATTCGCGGAATCAAGTGCGCTTGATCAACGTCGAAGAATCGTAGATCTTTGTTTCTCGGTATCGTGCGCGATCAACGAGACGAAGATAGCTAGAATCCGGCATCTTTGGACCAACGGATTTGGGCATTGCAGTATTCTCAACTCACCGATTGCTACTTACATCGATTGAAGTTTGTTTTGATTTATCCGCTGCGCCAGTTTGGTATCGGAGCTACACTTAGCCGATCATAGCTAAGTCAATCTTGGAGCCGAAGTTTGAAATTGTGTTCGTCGTGTTCATATTGAAGTTGCAACAAGTTTGGAGTGTTTGATCCATAATCATTTGGATCAAAGTGTGGAAAGGTGTTTGAATTTGTGGGGGAGAATTTGCACGCCAAAGTTGAGTTGAAGTGTTGAATCCGTGCCGACCTATCCTAGGTCGTTGCATTCTAATGAGTTAGTGTTGAACCGAGTTACTTTGTGCCGAGCCAAGGAGTTTGAGCGGGCTAGCGTGAGCCGTGACTTGTTGTTTGTTGAAGTTTTGTGTTTAATTTGTTGAAGTTTGTTTGAAGTTCAATCATGCCACCGAGACGAGCTCAATGTCATCACAATATTAATGCCTTGTATGGAAGAGAAGAGGCCGATGAAATGGAGCAACGAATCAACGAGAGTTTCACTGAAAAGTTGAATGATGGAATTGGTCGATTAGAGAGAATGATGCTTGAAATGAACCAAAATTGAAGTAGAGTTTCACCACATACAGAAAGGGAGAGGGAAGAAAGTCGAGATCATAGAAGTGTTGACAGTCGTAGTAGGAGGAATGTTGATGAACGGGATCGAAGGGATGTTGGTAGTAGGAGTTGTTTGCGCAAAAAATGGGCAAACACTCCAAAGTTGTACGATTCCGTGAGGGGCCTCTGAACATTTTGGTGCTTTCACTGAGAATTGAATTCAAGAATTCTACCGCTTGGAATTTGAATATGAGAGTTTAGAGATTCAGATTGGAAGAGTCATGGCGAGACAATCAAGCAGAAGGCCAAGGCCAGAGAGATGTGAACATGAAGGAAAATCAAGAGGCTTCTTCAGAAGCTAATCAGGCATCGATCCTGCATGGGGGTACCACACTTGGAGCATGTTGATCCAATCCCAGAGAGAGAGATAGGGGCCTCTGAGCAACCTGGTAAAGAATGAACGCTCATCCAGGGGGCAGGTAAAATTCCCTCCTGAACTCGGGAGGGGGGGTAGGTCGAAAGAGACGAACAAGTCGCAAACCTCTCACTAACACGGTTAGATCATTTACACATGTAAGCGATCGCGCACGATCCATAGGCATGCCCTGAATGACTACTGACCGCACCATAGTAATAGTTTACACTTTGACATCCTCGTCTTGCTCTTGCTTTGATCTTGACTTGAACATTTCTGCTGTAAGATTCATATGATTATTGCTTTAACATTTACAATTCTATGGAAAATTTACTTGTATGCCCGTGGATCGCGAACGGTCCACGAGCACCTCTTGCATGGCAGCGAACTGCCGAAGTCTTTGATTCGGAAACTCCCCCAAACAATAACTCCGACACTGATATTATTATTATTAAGTCCCCCCCCCCGGGCACACCAATTCGCCTCGAACGGCACCCGACTTCGAACAGTCACAATTCGCCTCGAACAGCACCCGATCGCGAACGGTCATAATTCGCCCCGAACGGCACCCGACTTCGAACAGTCACAATTCGCCTCGAACGACACCCGATCGCGAACGGTCACAATTCGCCTCGAACGGCACCCGACTTCGAACAGTCACAAACTTGCCTCGAACGGCACAACTCATCTCGCCACAAATGGCTCGATCGCGAAAGGTCGCCATTTGAGGTCCACCCCCTGACCGCCAACAGTCGCACCTTACCACGAATGGCTCGATCTCGAACGATCGTCATCCGAAGTAAGGCGCTTGACCGCGAACGGTCCCATTTCATCTTTTGCCGCGAACGGCACCGGCCGTGAACGGTCACATTTCACCCCAAGTGGCTTGATCGCGAACGGTCGCCATTTGAGGTCCGCCCTCTGACCGGGCTCGGTCGCACTTTACCTCGAATGGCTCGATCCCGAACGGTCGTCATTTGAAGTAAAGCGCTTGACCATGAACGATCACATTCCACCGCAAATGACTCGATCTCGAACGATCGTCGCATGGATTTAGACGCTTGACCGCGAACGGTCGCACTTCACCTAAAATGACTCGATCGCGAACGGTCGTCATTTGAAGTTAGGCGCTTGACCATGAACGGCCGCGCTTCATCCCAAATAGCTCGATCCCGAACGGTCGTCATTTGGGGCCATATAAAATATCAGGCTCTTTACAGGTTGTCAACAGGATATGAACATCCAGCTCATAGCATTACAAAACACGTCTTCCTACCACAAGGACATCGACAGGATATGAACATCCAGCTCATGGCATTACAAAACACGCCTTCCTACCGCAAGGCATGTTTTGGGGGGCAAAGTGTTATCCCATTTTTGGTCAAAACTGGAATATCAATGTTGTGTGCATTTCCACCACGACCGCACCAGGAAGAAGCAAGCAAGCGTATATAAGTCTGGGATTTCACTCATGATTCAAGTATAAAAGTTCATTCGGTGAAACAATACAAGAGCTCATTCGGCACTCTCATTCGGCATTCTCACTACCGGTCCAAGGCTTCTCCAACTACCATTGACCGAACCAACTCTCACCACTCCATCAACTACCGGTCCAAGCTCACTCACCATCCACCTACCGGACCACCTTCGTGCCGAACCAAACTCCACCGAGCTACCACCGAACCATGCCTGCCGAATAAACCTCCTGTCCACCTACCACCGAACCATGCCTGCCGAATAAACTTCCGGTCCACCGAATCAACCTTCGTTCCATACACTACTAAATGAACCACCGGTCCAACCATCTCCTGCCACCAATCGAACCATCTTAACCACTGCCGAATCAAGACCAAGAAGACACGACCGAACCAAATTGCCAGGCCAGATCGCTCCAGCCCAGGCCCACCAGCAGCTATATACTTCCAGGACCCCTGCCCCCAGCCTCACTCTATAAATAGAGGGGCAGGGGTACAACAATGGCAGACAAGTTTGAGAGCTCAAGCACGGAAGGATCTTTCAAACAACTTTCATATACTTGTATACAAAGCTTTGTACTTGTAATCTGAAAGAAAAGAGAGAATAACATATAAAGTGGACGTAGGCACGTTCTGGCCGAACCACTATAAATCTGTGTGTCTTTTACAGTTTAGTCCCTGCTTTTCATATATTTGCATAAATCACCCAAATCACTAAAAACAACATATAATCAACGGAATCGTACGACTTTGGGGTGTTTGCTTGCTTCTTCCTGGTGCGGTCGTGGTGGAAATGCACACAACATTGATATTCCAGTTTTGACCAAAAATGGGATAACAGGAGTGGTGGTGGTAGAGATGTTGGAGGACGTGAACGACAACGGTATACATCAGACTTTGATGAGGAGTTTGATGGTGAAAGAGGAAGTGTTCATTATCGAGATAGAGAACAATAACGATGTCAGTATCGAGATGTAGATGATGATCGTCAATGGGAATCGGGAATGAAGACGTAAATTCCTGAATTTAAAGGTGGAATGGTTGCCGAAGAATTTTTGGATTGGTTGTCTAATGTTGAGGAGATCTTTGATTTCAAGTAGGTTCCTAAAGATCGTCAAGTGAAATTGGTTGCTACTAGATTGAGGGGAAGAGCTTTGGCATGGTGGCAGCAAACTAAACTTACGAGAGAAAGGATGGGGAAGTCAAAGGTTGTAGAGTGGGATAAGATGAAGAAAATGATGAGAGCTACATTTTTTCCATACAACTATCAATCACTCATGTACCAGAGATTGCAGAATCTACGACAGGGGACGAAGTTAGTCAATGATTATGCAGATGAATTTTACCAACTCATTGCCAGGAACAATATAATGGAGACGGAAGAACAGCTGACCGCCAGATTTGTTGGAGGGTTGCGGATGCAGATCGAGGACATGGTTAATATGTTCGATCCAAGATCTGTAGCCGAGGCACATTGGCTTGGGAAAAGCAAGGAAGGCGTGGAGGTGGTGTGTTTACTAATTCTAATAATCAAGTGAAGGGTGTTAGCGGAAATTCTAATGTTCCTAAAGCTATTGCAAAGCCAGTTGTGAAGGAAGGTGAGAAGGCGAAGGTTAGCAATGGGTTCAAATGTTACAATTGCCAGGAGATGGGTCATAAAAGCAACGAGTGTCCGAAGCCGAAGAAGAGAACTATGATAGCTGAAGTTGAAAGTGAGGATGCTGTTGATGGTGAAGATAGTCCAGTTGACGAAGATGAACAGGATATCGCATCGGGAGACGAAGGATGTAATCTAATGATGAGAAGGTCTTGTTTAACACCCAAACAAGAGGATGAGGCTAGTTGGTTGAGGAGCAACATTTTTCAATCTACATGCGCTATTCTGGGAAAAGTTTGTAAGTTTGTGATTGATGCAGGAAGTTGTGACAATATTATTTCTACTGAAGCTGTGAGAAAGCTGAAGTTGAAGACGGAGAAACACCCTAATCCTTACAAGTTAGCGTGGCTGAGAAAAGGAGGAGAGGTAAAGGTGGATAGGCGAGTTCGGGTTCCATTTTCTATTGGGAAGAAATATAAATACGAAATCTGGTGTGATGTAGTTGAGATGGATGTTTGTCATTTGCTTTTGGGAAGACCGTGGCAGTATGATCGAGCAGTGCAACATGATGGTCGGACCAATAGTTATAGTTTTATGTTTGAAGGCGTTAAGATTATTTTAGTTCCAAAGAAGAGACAGCAGGGAGAGAGTAAATCTGAGGAGATTGAAGAGCTAAAAACTTTACTATCGTTGAAAGAGTTTGTTAAGGAAGTTTAAGAGGAGCCTGAAGTATTCCTGTTGATTGGGCGAGATTGTAGTGAAGAGGTTGAAATCACAGAAGAAGCAAAACCAGTATTGAAAGAATTTGAGGATGTACTTCCAGAGGAGTTTCCCAAGGAGTTACCGCCACTGAGAGACATTCAACATCAAATCGATCTTGTTCCAGGAGCAGTATTACCGCATAGACCACATTATCGAATGAGTCCGAAGGAACATGAGGAGTTGCGAAGGCAGGTGGAAGAGTTGCTTGAGCAGGGACGTGTGCAGGAAAGTTTGAGTCCATGTGCTGTGCCGGCTTTGTTAGTACCGAAGAAGGACGGAATGTGGAGGATGTGCATTGATAGTCAAGCATTGAATAAGATTACGGTGAGATATAGATTTCCAATGCCAAGGTTGGATGACTTGCTAGATCAGTTGAGTGGGGCAACTATCTTTTCGAAGATTGATTTGAAGAGTGGTTATCACCAAATTCGGATTAGACCTGGAGACGCATGGAAGACAGCCTTCAAGACGAGAGAGGGGTTGTACGAATGGTTGGTTATGCCATTTGGTTTATCAAATGCGCCTAGTACGTTCATGCGGGTGATGAATCAAATCTTTAGACCATTCATTGAGGAAATTCGTGGTGGTTTATTTCGATGATATTCTGATATATAGCAGGAGTACGGAGGAGCATGTTCAACATTTGAGGGAAGTGTTGATTATTCTTCGTGAGGAACAATTTTATGCTACTATAAAGAAATGCGTGTTTATGACGCATTGTGTTTTATTTCTGGGTTATGTCGTTTCAGGAGAAGGTATACAGGTGGACCAGGATAAAGTTGAAGCAGTCAGGAATTGGCCACAGCCAAAGACAATTACGGAAGTGAGAAGTTTTCATGGGCTAGCGTCATTCTACCGAAGATTCATTCCACACTTCAGTAGCATGATGGCTCCAGTTACTGATTGCATAAAAGGGAAACAGTTTGTATGGTCAGAGGAAGAGGGGATTGCTTTTGAGAAGATTAAAGAACTATTGACGACAGCGCCGATTCTTGTTTTACCAAATTTTTAGTTGTTGTTTGAATTGCATACTGATGTGTCGAAGGTGGGAATTGGTGGAGTCCTGAGTCAGAGTGGGAAACCCGTTGCTTATTTCAGTGAGAAGTTATCAGGAGCAAAGATGAGGTATAGCACGTACGATGTGGAGTTTTACGCAATTGTTCAGGCTGTTAAGCATTGGAGACACTATCTGTTTCAGAAAGAATTTGTTCTGTACACTGATCATGAGGCGTTGAAGCATATGCAA
Source organism: Allium cepa (assembly GCA_030765085.1). Taxonomy (NCBI): domain Eukaryota; kingdom Viridiplantae; phylum Streptophyta; class Magnoliopsida; order Asparagales; family Amaryllidaceae; genus Allium; species Allium cepa. The sequence goes on from CM060934.1 coordinate 215,853,637, forward strand.
GGACAGGACAAGATTTCGGCGAGACATGCATCATGGATTGCTTATTTGCAGCAGTTTACTTTTGTCGTTAGACACAAATCAGGGGTGACAAACCGTGTAGCTGATGCTTTGAGTAGGAGGAGTCATTTATTAACGACAATGAAAGTTGAAGTGACAGGTTTTGAATTATTGCCAGAGCTGATTGAAGAAGATCCTTACTTTGCAAAGTTTGTTAAGAAAGTTAAGGATGAGAATACCGATGAATTTGTATTGGTTGATGGATTCTTATTCAAGGGAAATCGATTATGCATTCCAGATTGCAGCTTAAGAATGAAGATCATCAAAGAGTTACATGAAGAAGGCCATGTAGGCAGAGATCGTACGTTGCAATTAATTTCTCAATCTTATTTTTGGCCGTCAATGAGGAAAGAGGTAGAGAGATTTGTGGAGAGATGTCATATCTGTCAGGTTTCGAAGGGAACGACTACGAATGTGGGGTTGTACATGCCATTAACCGTGCCTATTAAACCATGGGTTGATATTAGTATGGATTTTGTGTTGGGTTTGCCGAGAACTCAGAGGGGAAATGATTCTATATTTGCTGTGGTGGACAGGTTTTCGAAGATGGCACATTTTATTGCTTGTAAGAAGACGGCAGATGCTGTTCATGTTGCTCAGTTATTTTTCAAAGAGATCTATCGACTTCATGGATTACCAGTCTATTGTGTCGGATAGAGATACTCGTTTTCTGAGTCACTTTTGGCTAAGTTTGTGGAAGATGGTCGGAACGAAGCTGAATTTCAGTAGCGCATACCATCCGCAGACGGACGGACAGACCGAAGTTGTTAACAGATCGTTGGGAAATCTGTTGCGATGTCTTATAAAGGACAATCTGAAGAGTTGGGACATGAAGTTATGCCAGGCAGAGTTTGCTCATAATCATGCGGTGAATCGTAGTACGGGATTCAGTCCATTTCAGATTGTATATTCAAATTTACCTAGGGGACCATTGGATTTGGCAGTAGTACCACAACCGAAGAGGACAGTTAAACGAGCTGTTGATTTTGTTGATGGGTTGACGGAATGCCATAGAATCATTCAGGAACGATTGGAGAAGACGAATGAAAAGTATAAACAAATTGCGGATAAGAAACGAAGAAGTGTTGTCTTCAAGGAAGGAGATTTTGTTTACGCGGTGTTAACAAAAGATCATTTTCCGGTTGGCACTTATAACAAGTTGAAAGCTCGAAAGATTGGACCAGTAGAAATTATAAAACGAATCAATGAAAATGCTTATAAGTTGAAACTGCCAGAGGATGTTTACACTTCTGATGTGTTTAATGTAAAGCACTTAATTCCGTATTATGTGGAGGAACCTATCAAAGATAACGAAAATGTGAATTCGAGGACGAATTCCTTCCAACAGGAGGAGGATGCTGCAGAGCATAATACCTTAATTCGATCAAGTCAAAAGTGCCAGTCCTCTGCCTTGAATCACGCTGCCGCTGCCTCGAATCCCCTCTCCTTGAATCGCGCCTCCTCGAATCGCCCCTTCTTGAATCGCGCGGCCTTGAGTCGCGAGCGACTTATCAATGTCGCGACTCAATATGAAGATGAAGCTATGAGTCGTTGCCGATCCAAAATGAAGCTGAAGCCTTTGAGTCGTCACCGAGTTATCGAAACTCACCTGAGTCGAAGCCGAGACATCTATGAGTCGCGACCGATTCAATACATCTATGAGTCGCGACCAATTCAATTCCTAAGTCGCGAAGAAGAAGCTCTCAGTAAGTCGCGATTGTATATGCAAGCTATGAGTCGCTGATGTATACTCAAGCCATGAGTCGCTGATGTTTTTCTTTTTTTGAGTCGCGAACGACATAAGTACTCCAGTAGCTGATGAAAGCCACCTTCCTTTACTCGTGAGACAGTGATGAAGTAGCGTATAAGTCGGAGCCGGGTTAACATAAAGTCCTTGTAATTTTTCTTTAAGTCGCGAGTCATGTTGAGTCGTGGCCGAGTCAACTTGAGTCGTGTACTGATGGTATTGTAATTTTCTTAAGTCTTTTTTTTTGTTGAATCATAAACACTATAAATAGGGATGTAATGTCAATGTAATTGGTTGAAAAATTTGAATAAAATTCTTCTTTGTTAGCTTTGTGCTTTCATTAAATTGGTAGTCTAGTGAAATCTCCTATCTCCACCTACGTCATTCGAGTGTGCTCGAATCAACGTTTGTTGAAGCCGATTCGCGGAATCAAGTGCGCTTGATCAACGTCGAAGAATCATAGATCTTTGTTTCTCGGTATCGTGCGCGATCAACGTGACGAAGATAGCTAGAATCCGGCATCTTTGGATCAACGGATTTGGGCATTGCAGTATTCTTAACTCACCAATTGCTACTTACATCGATTGAAGTTTGTTTTGATTTATCTGCTGCGTCACCCGGGCAACTAATCGAGCCTTAAATCGTTCCACCGACCCGTCAGCTCGTCTCTTCAACCTGTAAACCCATTTGCAAGATACCAAACTCACATCAGTAGGTTGAGGCACCAATTCCCATGTTTGATTTCGTTGGAGTGCTAACATTTCCTCCTCCATTGCTAATTTCCATTCTTTTTTGTTCATGGCATCTTCAAGTGAATCAGGTTCTATAAACCTGCTTTCAACAATTGTAACGTTAGCATTTGCATATCTAGGATTAGGTTTTCTTACCCGTTGAGACCGTCTAGGTAAGGGTGCTGGCTGGCTGCTGTCTTCAACACTGGTTACTTCAGTTTCTAGGTTGTTGGGTTCAACCGGATCTGTTTCTGTGTCAATAGAATCTCCAATGCTTAGATGCACTTTTGCTGATTCAAGATCTTCTTTAAGCTGTTGTGAATCAGGTAGAGTTTAGCTATTTTCCGACCACCAAGACGAATTTTCATCAAAAATTACATGCCTTGATACATATATTTTTCCATTGTTTGGATTACAACAACGCCACCCCTTCTTTTCATTATCATATCCAACAAAAACACACCTTACTGCACGTTTTTCCATTTTATCGCGAAGATGACTTGGTATAAATACATAACACACACACCCAAATACCTTAAGATAGTTCACATTCGGTTTCAAGCCTGTTAGTTTTTCCAACAGTGAGATGTAGTTCATACCTTGAGATGGAAGTCGGTTGATAATGAACGCAGCTGTACACATGGCTTCTGCCCAAAATCTCCCTGGCATGTTCCTTCCATGAATCAGACTACTTGTAACATCACCCAGATGTCTATTCTTCCGCTCAGATACTCCATTTTGTTGAGGAGTATTCGAGCATGTCAATTGTTGCCGGATTCGTTTCTGTTTCAAATAGTTGCTGAAGTTAGAGGCGAGGTATTCACCCCCGTTATCAGACCTTAAGCCACGAACCGTCTTCCCTGTTAGCATCTCTACATCTTCTTCGAACTCTCTGAATATCTCAAACATTTGTGATTTCTCCTTCAAGAAATACACCCAGACATAACGAGAGAAGTCATCGATGAAGGTTACCATGAATCGAAGACCTTGAATCGATGGTTGCTTTACAGGTCCGAGAACATCGGAATGCACCAATTCAAGACATTCCTTTGATTTGAACCCTGACTCTTGTGGAAAAGGTAATTGTGTCGCTTTACCAAATTGGCATCCAGAACATATTACATCTTTATTAATTTTTAATTTTGGCAATCCATTAACTAGCCCATGGTTAGACATTAAGCTCATTTTATCAAGACCCACATGGCCCAATCGTTGATGCCACATATCAACGCTCTGGTTGCCTTTGGCCCTTTTAACGTAGGTTGACTCTGCGTTTAGCACGTACACGATGTTTGTTTTCCGGCCACTAATAATCGGAATAGATGGCGTCTCAAATCCCTTGAAGATCTGGTCGTCCTTGGGCCCAAACAAAACATAATAATCGTTATCTGTTAATTGAGGAACAGAAAGCAGGTTCTTCTTCATACCCGCAACATGATACGTGTCTTTTAGAGTTAAACCTTGTCTTCGATCTCCTAATGGAAAATTCACATCACCAATGTGATCGATAGAGTGTTTCCAATTGTCTGCCAGTACCACAAGTCGTTGCCACTGTATTTACTTGGATTGCTCAGTTTTCCTTTATCTCCGGTCATACGATTCGAGCAACCCGAATCGATAATCCAATCATCCAAACTTTTTTCACGATGTTCAGTGGTGGCTGTGAATGCAAAAACCTCTTCTGTTTGAGCGACATGCGCCTCTGCATCCCAACCTTCTTCATTCAATGCTATTGCAGCATTGCTTTCTTCATTTCGATTGGACCTACAATTCTTTGCAATATGCCCTTTTTTACCACAATTATAACACTTAAACGGAAATTTCTTACCATTCCGAGACGGCTTCCGTTCACCAGAAGACTCCCCTTGATCAGGTTCACAGTTTTCTTTTCACTGTAGTCATGGCTTCGACTTTTCTCTTGATATCGGTTTGACCCGCGAAAGTTCCGACCCTGCTTGTATTTACCTCTCGTTCGTTCAGCATACAACGCCTCTGCATCTTGCTTTACTGCAGAGACACCTGTTAAACCACCCATTTGTTTGGCTAAAGCCTCTTGGCTAGCCAATAGATTTTCGAACTCGGCAAGGGAGGGTTGGGTAGGCCAGCCTTGTATTGCAGTCACAAAACTTCGAAACTCAGCCTTTAAACCGTGGATTATGATTCGTTTCATACGTGGTTCACCGATCTTGGCTTGTGGGTCGAGTTCTCCAATCTCTCTACACAGGGTCTTCACCTTGTGAAAGAATTGAGTGATCGATAAGTCTTGTTGATTTACCAACATCAACTCGTTCTCTAACATTTGCAACTTCGTATCATTCTTCTTAGAGAACAGAACAGATAGAGCGTCCCAAGCCTCCTTTGGATTCGTAGAATCACGTATATGCTTAAGTATCTCTTCCTCTACGGTTGTGTTCAAAATAAACATCGCATTTCCAGCCTTGATTTTCCACTTTCGCAACACACCTTGAGCGTCCTCTTCCGGTTGTGTTGTCTCAGACCCGTTTACCACCTCCCACAGATCTTGCCCCTGCAAATATGACGATATACAGGTGGCCCAGGTGTTGTAATTTTGCTGATTGAGTTTCTTCACAACACCTACTAACTGAGAATCGCTCATCGCGGCTCCGATACCACTTGTTGAGTTATAATCAAGGCAAACTTAGTACAAAACTGAAAGGATAAAAGGAGGAAACACAGAGATATGCTTAGAGTTATTTTTTTTATTAAACTGCAATATAAATAAGCGATGGAACATCCTCCATTCGTTCACAAAGAATATCCTGAAATAAAGGAGAAAGACCTGGACATATCTAACTGTCCAAAGACTAATTCTCTGCCATTAACACTTCGATTAAATTTAAATAGCCAAAACATAAAATAAACTAATTATTTCCCACGTGCAGCAGGTCAGCATAAAACTTATTCTCAGTAGGCAATGTAGAATTTCAACATAGCATATGTCAGCATTCAATGATCCACCATTGTCAAGATTGTGGCAGTAATGAGGTTCCTAAAGACTTATGTTTCTTAGGTGTGTATGTGTATCTCCACTGCCTCTTACTCCCTCATCTAAAATGGAACTGCTCATGGGTTCTTTGATGGTAAGTAAGGAATTAGGCAAGGGGACCCCTTATCATCTTATCTCTTTCTGTTGGTGATGGAAACTCTGACCTATATGCTACAAAATCAATTCTCTCGGTTTAAAATAAGTTACCATCCAAAGTGGAAGACAATGAATATAACTTCCTTCCTTTTCGCTGATGATATACTTATTTTTAGAAGGCCGAATAGGCAATCAATAGATACAATTCTTGAAACTTTGAGAACCTTTTACCTTCCCACTGGCCTCAAGCTCAAAACCTCATATTCTCATGGCAGGTGTTACCCCAAGCCTGAGGGAGGAGCTTGTTCAGTAATGACCAGAATTTCCGTCATTCGAAATTCAGATATTTAATTTATTTTAAATATCAAAAAGTAAATAAATAAGTCGAATAAATTTTTAATTTTAAATATCTAGATTTAATTAGGTAATTAAATTGATAATTTAATATTTGAAATTCCAGAAATAATTGGAACTTGGGTTTAATGTGGGTAAAAATGATTTGAAAAGTTATATTAAATCGTATGGGAGTTAATGAGGTTATAGAACTTTTAAAAATTGAATTAAGAGTTAATTTGTGAAAATTGAATATTTTAATATTTAATCGACTAGTGAAAACAATCATTTTTCAAACAGTCTCGGATTTCGATGGAACCAATTTCATCGGATCTGTAATGTTAAATTATTGTAAGGTTTCAAATTTCATGTCAATCGGATATACCATTTTCCGAGGCAAGCTAAAACGCATAGAAATTTGATTAACCGATTTAATTTAAATTTGATCGTTTATTTTCGTAACTCGCACATATGATCGAATTGGCTCTCGATATCTATTCCATTGTGTCCGGAATTTGGGTTAAACCTTAGAAATGTCAGCCGACATGCTTCATTTGGATCTCGAAAAATTCGGATGAACAGTGTTTTGAGAATTTTTCTATAAAAGGACGTTGTTTTCTTCATTTACAACCAAACTAGGGCAGAACTAAACCCTAGTCACCGTTGTATTCATTGGCAAGTAATTCACGATTTTCCTCCTTTAATCTCTTCCAATCCATCAACTAATTCGAGAAACCTTCCACACGATAATTGTAGACCTCGTTGAGTACTTCGAATCCACACAAAGTTGATCAAATATCGTCATGTAAATTGACGACAAGGTGGCTGCGTTCGTTCATTGTTGGCGCACATTTTTCGAGATAATGAGGCAACCGAGTTCATCGGCCTTTGTGTCGAAGGGAGAGCTCACCGTGGCGTGTGAATCCGTGGCAGCCGATCATCCCCAGGGTGCTCATTTGGGTGGCAAAAATTCGAAGTAGGTCGGCGGCCGAGATGGGTTGTTCGAACGCGATTTTGGAAGCCTGCGGAAGAAGCGCAAGAACGATCAGATATTGCTTGATTAGATCGAACGGCCTGGATGTAAACTATGTCAAAATAAAAACAAAATTTGTGAAATTATGTATATATAATTCGTACAATGTTTAAAAATGTATATCTTGTTCATACGAGGTCGAAAAATTACGAAACAAGTCGCCTTGGGTTCGTATTAACGAGCACTGCGCTATGGAGCTAGTTTGGAGTCGTTGGAGCTAGTGATAATTTTGAGTAAAATTAAACGTCCGTTTAATTTTATTCGAAATAAACACTACAACAATTATTGAAAGCAAGGTGAGAACTTCTCACTTAATCGAATTGCGTTTTGATTTAAATTTTAAATAGTTAAATTTAAAATTGCTTGATTGTGTGATTGTGTGATAGAATGATAATTGCTATCTGTTGTATTGGAGTAGACTATATACGTCGTATATTAAGCGGATGTTATTATATTGAACACATATACTGCGATATTTCACCTCGAAGTGAAATTGGTATTATATATGTACTTGGAGTTGATTTCCCGCATTATATAGCGGATGAGACCCTATTGCGCCGCATAATAGCAGATAATATTTTATAAATCCCATATACCGCGATATTCCACCTCGAAGTGGAATTGGTATTGTACTAAAATTTGTGGATGCAGAGAAACAGGTTGGAGGGATCCAACTGGATTCCTCAAACATGTGAATTTGTTTCAATGTTGTGTGTTGATTATTTATAATCTGTGTATGATTATATTTGTGATTGAAATGGTTAAAGGCTATAATTTAGCCGAATGTATTTTTGGTATCGTTGGATACCGAAAATAGATAAAAGTGGATTTTTGAAATTTCAATTTGAAAATTTATTGTAAAAATTTATTTTTGAGAACAGGACAAATTTTAAAGGGTTTTAAAAAGATAAAGTTTATTTTTGAATCTTATCGAATTATTTCCAAAATATGGGTAAAAGGCTTAAAATTTGATTTCGGGCAATATTATTCAAAGGCTGAAGAATTTATTCAAAATACGAATTTTAAATGGGTTGAAAAATAAAGGATTTTATTTTTTAAAAAAGAATTTATTTTTAAAAGGAGATAAATTTGGAAATTTAATTTGTGTATTGAGACGAATTTTTGGAAAATCAATTTGAAATTTGATTTGGTGTTAAAAAAAAGAATCCTGGGAAATCCATTCTAAAACCGATTTGGTGCTTGAAATAAATGTTTGGAAAATAAATTTAGGATTTAAAAAAAATTGATTTGGTGTTTTTTTGAAATCAATTGAAAATTGATTTGGGTTGAAAGTGAATAATTGAAATCGATTTGAAAAATCGTATATCTATGGAAATTTGGAAATTTAAATTCACAATTGGAATTTATATAGGAAAGGGAAATTTGTTTTAAAAATAAACATTGATTTATTTTTAAAGTGTGGAAATAAATTTACGGATTTGAAACGTAAATTTAAATAAATCGGTAAGGATTTATTTAATTGGTTTAAATGGACCATTTTGAAATGAGAGTGTATTCTCCCTGGAAAGACGAGTATATTTCCAAAGTAACTTTTGAAGTATAAATTAAAAGTTCTAAAGTAGTTTTAAAAGAATATTTTTGGGGAAAATTATTTTTCTTAAGTTATCTTGAAATCTTTAGAGTAAAGATTTATTTAGAAAATTTTAGAAGTAATTATTTAAAGACTAAATTGATAGTTGTTTTAGAAATTGATTATTTAAAGAATTACCTTCTATCTACAAATTTTATTTTGAAAAATTAGTTTCGACTTAAAATTATGTGTAATATTTGTATAACGTTTTTATAACTAATATTTGAAACTAAAGTGTTTTTAAAAGTAGACTTTATTTTAAAGTGTTTTCCAATTATATTTTGGATAAGTGATGTAAATTGTTTTCAAGAATTCAGATTCGGCAGATTTCCAATGGAAATAAATAATATCGGGTATTTTATTCCGTAAATGAAATATGATTTGAAATTGGTTTTCAAATGGTTGAAGTGTGGAAAAAAATTATATCTTGCAAAGATATTTTTGAAATAAATAATTTGGGAAATTATTTAAAATTTGGTGGTGTTATGAATATCGATTGATAGTTAAATAACCGACTATCAATATTGACCTTTAAACGGTATCTGAATTTCGATGCGACCGGGGGTCTGATTCCAAGTGGATATCTGAAAACCACATCGAATCTTTGTGATGAATCTTTTGAATAAAGATTTAAATGGCTATTGTTGTGATTTGTTTGAAAATTTGGATGCTACACTTATTTTCAAAATAGCACGCTCACAATTCGGGTTAGCCAGGAAAGGACCTTTGTGTCATATAGCCCATTACGAATAGTGATATGTCAAAATGGATTGCATTTGAAGACCGGTGTTGAAGACCGGATATTTTGAAAACGGAAGGATTGCCGTCGAATGACTCTGCATCGGCTGATTTCCAATATAGAGATTTTATTACCCTTTGTGATGGGAAGTCCGGACATGATTAGAAATTATCCGGATTGCAAGGGCTTCTTTTGAAATGCCTTCGGTTCTGTTCGATCCCGGAACAGACTTGTATGGCTGTATGTCTGACGTTACATTTTGAGATATAAAGCTGGTTTCTATCAAATACATTTCTGTTGGTGGCGCAGAATTTATTCTCTTAGCTTAACACCCTTCTCTGAGACGTACGAGCTCAGAGGTTATGTTGTTGATGGTTACTAGTGATATATTCTCAATTTCGTAACGTGGCATGCTGAGTGCTGATGTGTGCTGATCATTGGTTGATCATTTGTTGATCAAAGCATGGCTTTGTGAAAAGCGTAGCTTTATGGACGAGTGTTACAATCCGCATATTTACGATTGTATATTTAAATGTTTTTATTTAAATATAACGTCGTTTGTCGGATTTTTGGGTCTGAAATGTTACTTTTTGCAAACGGCCGAATTGGAGCTCGAAACCACTTCCATTGAGTCCAAAATGGCGTTTGCGATCTTTTTGAGTATAAGCTTTGATATGTTTGGAGTTTGTGAAATTTTGACCCTTTTTCTGACTTGGGCTTGAGTTTGGGTTCAGCCTCAATCTCCTCTTAACCCTCTAGCTCATTATCTCTTCATCCATTCATCCTCATTTCATTCATTTAACTTAAGAAAACTGAAAATGGGGGAAAGGAAGAAGAATTAGAAACTCCAAGCCCTAGTTCCATTTGCAAACTACAAATTCTTGCTTGAGATTCAAAGAGAAGCTATTGGTAAGCCTCCTCTTCATCTTCTCCAACTCTTTTCTCTTCAATTTCAGAAAGTTTCATAAACCTAAGTTTAGGAAATACTTGTTTTGATCTTAGATTGAAGCTTGTTGAGTTGAAGTGTAGATTGGTTGGCCTTCTCCTTGCAAATTGAACTCCTTCTTCTTTGTTTTTGGGTTAAAGGTGGGATTTTTATCTCACATCTATGACTATAATCATCTTTGATTGTTGGGTATGAATTCCTAACATATTTACATGTTCATTTGCTTTCGATTTGGATTGATTTGGTGAAATTGTCAATTTATGATTTTGAAGCCAAATCTATGAAAATCCTTACATGGTTGATGTTTTTGTTGTTCGGAGTGTTTGGGTGTGTCGTTAAGGTTGGGTAGTCATTTGATGTAAGCCCATAATCAACACGCATCCGATTGCTTTCGATTTGTTGGCCATAAATGGCTTAGGTTTAGGAAATACCCGACCATCAGGTTTCAGACGTCTGAATCCCTTCATTCAGACGTCTGAATATTGTTCTGGGAAAGATTATTATTCCCAGATTCAGACGTCTGAATTTATATTCCAGACGTCTTAATTGGCTAAATTTCAACCAGAAAGGAAATAGGCTAAATTAGCCTATTTCAGACGTCTGAAAATTTGGGTTCAGACGTCTGAATTCTGTTCTGGAAATCTTATTAATTTCCAGATTCAGACGTCTGAACCACTTCTTTCAGACGTCTGAATCCGCTGTTTTGCCAATTGCCTTGTTCATTTAGCTTTTTCCAAATTTATCCAATGTGTATTGATTCCAATTAGTTGTTTATGCGTAATTGACCTTGATGATTCCTTTTTGACTTCATTCACGTGTTTTATAAATGATTTCTTCAAATCGTATTAAAAGCTCGCTTCTCTAATTTATAAATTCTATTTAAAACACAAACACAATTTTCGCACTCCGAGCGAAATGGGAGGAGAATTAAATGATTAGATAAAATGCATGCAATGAACACGTGCGTTCATCTTTTTCGTTAATTCCCAATCTATTCGTTTGAACGTTTTGACCTTTGGTCTGGTTTACCGATGAAATGAGGTGAACTTTGTACCGCTTTGAGTGTGAAATTGACTGATGGATAGTAAACTGTAACGACCCGTAAATTTCGACAATTTAAGTTGGTTAATTTAATTAAGATTTTGTAATTTAATTTAAAAAGAGATGAAATATAAAGGGTAAATAAAACTAAATATTAGTATAGGGAATAAATCCTAATAAAGGTAGTAGTGAGAGCGTGCACTTTGAATTTTTTTATATATGAAAGGTAAGCAGTAAAATTATCCAATGCAATATTCGATTTATTAAAAGTAACTGCATGAGAATTTAGACAGTAAAGTTAATCTAGCTGAATTTGTATAAATTGAATGAAATAGGTTTAATATGAATGGTATATTAGGTTATAAAATCAAATGAGAAAAGAAAGCGTAATTATTTGATTTATCTAATGAATTAAACATGTTGAATAGTAACTGAATGTCAATAAATGGAAAATTATATAATTTTTGTTAGATGATTTGGTCATAATGTTTAATAATTGATTAAATAATAACGGAAGTATGTATGCAAGTTTAATAGATACATGAATAGCATGAATATAATTAAATGAAACCATGCAATAATGTGGTAAATGATGGCATTTATGAATGAAATAATATTTGTAGGTAATTTGAATTTAATTCTAAAATGTGTAAACTGAATGTAATTTAATGTAATAAGGAGTGCAACAACAATTGATTGGGATTCAAATTCATCTTAAATAAAATTTCTATAGTAATTGAAATTTACTATTTTGCAATTTAGGTGAGAAATAAAATTTTAATGAAATTAAGGAATGTAATCTAATTCCATGTAAAGAGTCAATATGTATAATAGCAAGTTTTAATTAATGTTAACGCTAAAATTTGAACGCTAACACCCCGGTGTATGAAGTGAGATTGTGAAAGCACCACCCGATAGCTCGGGAACAGATTATAAGTAGATAATAGCAAAAAAGCAGTAAACAACAGCAATTTTATAGTAGTTCGGCTTAAGAGAGAGCCTACGTCCACTTTGAATATCTTTATTGACGATTTGATTACAAGTCGATGCAGTTACACTTTGATTACAACACACTTCGAGTTACAAGTGACTTAGAACAAGTAGCCTAAACTTCAATGTCGATCAAAATCTTTGAACTCATATTGGACATGTATGATTTTCTTCGTGAAGTTCCTTGAGGCGTTCTTTATATCTCAAGAGCTTTAAGTGTTGAAGTAGTTCGGAATGCAGCAGAGTAACGGCGCTTGAAATGAATGAGCCAAAAGTCCTTTGAATGTTGGAGGTGGCCATGTATTTATAGGCAAATCTGGATAGGAATTTTTCTCCCAAGTCCTGAGTCGTGACCGACTTAGGCTAAGCCGTGGCCGAGTCAAGTTGAGTCGTGGCCGGTTTATCTGATTAAGCCTTTGGTCTCTCAATAGTTCGCTTTCCAGAATTCCAAGTCATGAGTCGCTTGCGAGTCAATTCTATAAGTATTGTGACAGCGGGTTACGACTTAGTGGTCTTAGGTTGCAAGTGAGTCATATTTGAATCGTGAGTCGTGAGTCGTGAGTCGCGCAATTCTTTAACTCGTTTAACTCCTCAGTTTGTTGAGTCGTCGATCCAATGAGTCGTTACGAACCTTGTGTAGATGAGTCGGTCCAGTCCTTGAGTCGTCTCATATGAGCCGTGAACTTCGTTGAGTCGGTAACTCACTGAGTCGGCCTGTCTCATGAACCGCTAATCCCCATGAGTCGTTCCCTTCCTTTAAATCATAACAAGTTGAGTCGGCCTGATTCTTAACTCGTTGGTGAAAACGGGGTTAACATTTGCCCCTCGAAGTTCACGCCTAAGTCGTAGGTCGTGTACTTCGACTCATCTTGACTCGCATGTGCCGACTCATGTTCCTCCACTCTGGTATAAAAGACTTGAGTCGTCACTCTTACCTCCTTCTTCTCATTACTAATCTCGTAAGTCGTTTTCTGCCATTAACATTCCTCCGAGCTTTCGAAAGCAATTCTATTCCAACTTCCTGCTAATAATCTTTGTTGCGTAAGTGAGTCTGATTCTCTCTCGATTCCTTACTGTTATTGAATTACGAATCCGGACTCCTCATTTTTCTGACTCCGATGCATCTTTGTGCCATGTTCCATCGCGACTCATGCATTTTTTGATCAATTTACAACTGCCATCGATCATGCTGTCGTTATTGTCAACGATGACACAGCAGCGCTTGAAGCGATTTGAGTTGGTCTTCTGAGTGATTTTCTGATGGTGTGAGGAGAGGACAATGGATTATAGTGCCTTGAATTATCTAGTCTGTGAGTTTGGAAGAGATGAAATGATCTTTAACGGGTTAATGGGTTAGAGAGAAGATGACCGGTCGAGGAAATGACCTAGGATTCTCATGACCTAGTTGGTTTTTTGATGACTTAGGTTTTCGGTCGTACGAGCGACTCAGGCCTTTAGATCCTCACTGCGACTCATCCTTCGAACCGTGAACGACTCAAACCATCTGCCGCGAACGACTTAAGCCATAGGCCATGAACGACTCAAGCCATAGGTCGTGAACGACTCAAGTCATAGGTCGTGAACGAGTCAGCACTTGGACTATTTTTCATACCGAGTTGCTTCTTGTGGTTTGAACCTATGACCGGCTCAATTAGATGCAACCTAGGATTTGAGTCGCGACCGAGACAGGACTTGGAGAATTTCACACTGCTTTGAACTAAAATTTTTCTAGACTTTAACCTGCCTGAATATTGAATTGTCTGAATATTGAATTGTCTGAATATTGAATTGTCTGGACTTTAACCTGTTAAACTTTATTGCATACTTTAGTTTTACAGATTGCTTCAATTTGCTAGTATACAACCTGTTTAATACAACAATCACAGAAGATCGGGACGAATATACTGCCATTGATTTCCCACATCTAATGACAGATTAGACAACAGAAGATAATTAATTTAAATAGATTGTGTGAATGAAGTACTTTAAACCAACGAATCCAAGTAGAGTGCTAAAGCAATGTTGAGATAGTCAACTGAAATTGACCGGTTTGCACTAACACTATACCTGAAACTTTAAATTAACAAGTCCTGAAATTTAGTAATTGATCAATTGCCAACTATCATAACTTCAGTTATATTTACTTGTTTATTTTCATTAGTTCTGCACAACACTTCACACTTTTAGGAAACGTGCACCTTCGCATTTGAACATCCAGTTGCTTGTGTAGAATGACTTCTCAACAAGAAGAACCGATGGGCCAGGCTGAAGATGTCTTCCCAATAGCTAACCCATTGGATAACCCTCCGGAGAGAATTTCCACAACTCTGAATCAGCAGGTGTTTAACCAATTGCGCATCCAGTTTGGCATTGCCGAAGCTGATGCCTTACTACCCGGACCAAATGATACTGCAGATAGGCCCCCTCTTGGCTTTATTGCTGTCAACCGCCAAATGTGCTTGAGCGGTGCCATCCCACCTTTTAATGACTTCCTTCAGCAGTTCCTGCTTCGATTATCTATCTCTCCATTCCAATTGCATCCCAATGGCCATGCCATTCTGATGGGGTTATGTGTGCTATTTAGGAGAGTTTTGGACCGATTACCGAGCTTTGGGGAAATCTGTGCTCATTCACAAAAATTAAAGATCATCCTCTATCGTAGTTATAAGGAGTGCTCGAAACCGCAAACTCATCACTGATCTTCCTGAAAGCGTTCATGGATTTCTAAATCAGTTTTTCTTTGTTCGCTGTCCTCCAGGGTTTTATGCCATCTGAAGAGTAGGAAGTAAGATTTCCTGTTTTTATTTCTCCATTCTTGAGCTTTTCGAAATCTGAGTTGCTAAATGCTAACTTCGCTTCTTTTTTCCTGTTTTAGCACTTCCTCCTCCCTCTAGAGATCCATGCTATAAGAAAATTTTTGAAAGATTGAACGCCGTGGCGGCAGAAGAGAGGAGTATAAAGTTTTTGTTAAATGATGAATTTTTACATCAATATGGGCTTCTTCATTCCTCTCGCTTCACTCAGCCTCGTGAAGTTCCAACTGAAATTCCCGATTCTCCGATGGAAACTCCTGATGCCCCGGTCTCTACTAAAGAGCACATGCGGGGAGGAACCTCTATAGAAACTCCACTAGTGAAGTGTTCAACTTCGAAGGATGCTGAGGGGCCGTCTGACAAGTCTGTACTTGCCCCAGTTATCGAAGAGGAAGAACCTCCATGATCTTCCGGAAGATCTGCTGACGAAGGAGTTGAGAAAGCAAGTCCCAAAAAGCATGATGGTGATAATGTTTTTGAGGGGTTGAGCGACTTAATTGTGACTTCCCAAGAACTTTTCAAAGATGATGTTTCCAAAACAATCTCTTCTGTAATCGAGGCGACATCTTCTCTACAACAAATGTCAACTCCTCCTACTCAAGTTATCACTACCTCTACTCCACAGAGTGGTCTGTAGCTTGATGCGTGTAGTTTACACATTACACAACACTTAGGATTTTTCAGCACTTCTACGCACTTATCTTCTTATACTTTAAAGATTTCTAAAGCTTATTTTTTTTATTCCAGATTCTCCAATGGGGCGCAGCAGCTCATATTACGATGATTTTCAGCGCTACGGGAGGCGTAGCCAATATGATTATAGGCGTTACCTCCCCTCTTACAGAGAATCCGATGAAGAAAGAGCTGCCCGAAAGGCTCAAGAGAAGAGGGCTCAAGAGGAGCGCTACGAAAGAAGGGAGAGGGAAGAGCGCCATGATTCTTCACAGAGAGGTGACGATTCCCATAAAAGAAAAACCCATGATGACAGAGGAAAAGATCACGTGGTTGAAGATTCGAGCAAGCGAGCGCGACATGGTGAGAAGCACACCACTATGACTCCTGAAAAGGTTACCGCCCATGCCTCGCTTGATATTCCTTCCGGCTCTCCCGCTCTCGGGAAGTCGGACATCCAAACTATAATTAGCAGACCCAAATTCCAAGTTGGACCGGGTCCTGCCACTTTGCAAAGCCGATTTCCTCAGTGGTGTCTGAAGGGAGTAAGGTTTGACCTTGACTTGGTCCCCATTGACAAGTCTGCAATGTTACAAAACCTTGACGCTGTTAAGCTTGACATTGAGAGGATGTCGAACTGGCAGAAACTTGTTGATGAGCTTTAGAGGGTTAATCGTGCGAACATAGAGGCCATGCTCACCATGGAAAATGATAAAGCCGAATGGCAAAAGGTGCTCGAGCAACATGACACCGAGATGAGAAGCATTACTTCTTACAATGAGGAGCTTGAAGCGAAAGTTGAAGAACTGAAACAAGAGCTTGTTGCTTCCTCTACTTCTTATTCTCAAAAAGAAGAAGTGCTCCTCAAACAAGTGAGAGATGCCCACGCTAGCCAAAGGGATGCCGAAGACAGGCTCGAAGTGCAAAAAAGAATTAGCGAGGGCTATGTTGCCGACATTGTAGAGCTTCGGAAGAAAAATAGCTCCTAAGAGGCGGAGATTCAAATGCTTAAGCTTCAACTTTCTAAAGCTGAAACGGAGCGTGATGAGGCCGTTGCCGGCAAAATTGCAGCTGAAGATTCTCACGAGGCAATGAAAGCCAACATTAGCTCAACATTATTTGATTTCTATCTGCACAGCATTTTGGGGCGTGGTAGCCTTGCCTTTCTAGGCACTAAGTATGAAATTACACTAGCTGAAGTTTGGGAGGCAGCACTCGATATGCTCGGTGGTAAAGGCGCTGGCTACGCTGAGTCAGCTCTTGAAGAGCATTATCTTGATGATGATGCCCGCGCCGCTCTTGCCAAGGGAAAAGAGCAACTCGCCAGAGTGCGGACTGGGATGGCGGATGAGGAACGTTCTGAAAAAGAATTACCACCTACTACCTCTGAACGTCCTTTAGTTTCTCCTGGAATTGACATCACAGGTTCCAGTGCTCATTCCCCGCCTCCTACAAGAACCGGGGTAATTACCCCTACTGATGATGAGGCTTTGGAGGATATTGGAGCTCAAAATTACGAGATTGAACTAACGAAGCAAATATCTTCAGGTAATTTTGACATTGGTCCGATTCAGGTGGATTGCCTGCTTGCTCATCAAAAATTTGACGAGCTTCTCGATTACTTCTTGAATCTCGACGAACCCATATCTCCCTTCTTTTGGGGAGATACTAATATTTTTAATTTCTCTTCTTCTGCAGTTGAAACACCAAGTGCTGTGCAAACTTCGCCTCCTCCGGTTATCCCTCCTCCGTCTCTTCAGGTGGCTCCTCCTTCTGCTTCACAGCCCGGGTCACAAGAGGAGCAAATTGAGGCTCTTCATGGCTTAGATGACCCTATCGCTTCGCAAGAGCAGAAAGACGAGGGACTTGAAGGAGGCGAGATCTCTCCGGAGCGGACTCCTTCTGATGACGTAGTTTTGTCCGCTCTTGTTACTCCAGGGAGTGAGTCTTCTTCGAAGAGAAGAAAGAAGCACGGAACATCGAAGAGGAGGGGGAAGAAAATCATTGCTACTGAAGAGGAACCGGAAATTGCACCAGTTGCACCTCTCTCTCCTTCTTCCCTTATGCCTTCAGATCGACCTGAAAAGCTAACCATTCGGCCGGGTAAAGGGTCTAAAGGTGGCAAGAAGAAATGAAGATTCCAGCTTTTAGCTTCTTGTCTTTTGCATGTACTGGTCGAGAATTGTGCGGGTGCCGGCCCCTGCTTTTTATTTCGAAACTTGTATCTGCAATACAATTGAATAAAATGATCCTTTATTTGTACAGACTCCTGTTTGAATTTGAGAATGCATTTATTATTCATTTTTGCACAAGTTTATTTATATGATATTGCAGTGGTCTTATGGCATGTTGTTTGAGCATTACTTTCGCCGGTGTGGCTATACTATATTGTATGTAGCTATACCCTGTTGCCCCCATACCATAAGCTTGCTGCAATATTTTATACTTCGAGGGGACTTGCACTCTTATTTTCTGAAGAATAATTACTTCATTCTTGAAGAAATTTTTCGTAGAGTACAACTCCCTTCATATAAGTTTTTACGATATTTTATACTTCGAGGGGACTTGCACTCTTATTTTCTGAACAATAATTATTTCATTCTTGAAGAAATTTTTCGTAGAGTACAACTCCCTTCATATAAGTTTTTACGCTTTGTCCTTCGAAGAAATCACTTTTTCTTTTGCTTATGTACACATTTTACCAAGTGAATTCTTCTATGAGGTAAAGCGGGCCTCTGAAGGGTACTTTAACTTTCCTTTTTTTTTTTTTTGAGGAAGGTTATTTTCCAGAATAGGTAAATCAATCTTCCTTTGAAAGTTAAAGTGTGCTCTTGATGAGGACTTTTTTTTTAACATAGAAAGTTGTACCTCTGAGGAGGGATTTTTTCACGTTTCAACACTTGGAAGTTTTATTTCAATCTTGGTGAAACGTGTACCTCCAAAGAGTTGTGCCTTTGAAGGAAGCCTCTTCACGTTTCAACACTTGGAAGTTTTATTTCAATCTCGGTGAAACGTGGGCTTCCGAAGAGGTCTTTCTTCTTGATTGTGCCTCCGGGAGGAGGTCTTTATTTTGTTTGCATTTCAACTCTGGTGAAGTGAAATTCCGAAGAGCGGCTGTTACACTTCAACTCCTGGTGAAATGTGCCTCCGAAGAGGTCTTTATTTTGTTTGCATTTCAACTCTGGTGAAGTGAAATTCCGAAGAGCGGCTGTTACACTTCAACTCCTGGTGAAATGTGCCTCCGAAGAGGTCTTTACTTTGTTTGCATTTCAACTCTGGTGAAGTGAAATTCCGAAGAGCGGCTGTTACACTTCAACTCCTGGTGAAATGTGCTTCCGAAGATTGCCTGGAAGTTACTCTCTCATGGTTGGAGGGTCATGACTCCTCCAATCTTTTTTGGTTGAGTAGAGAACTTTCTTTTTTACGGCATATGCTTCGTTAGAGGTCTTTATCCTCCGAAGAGTTGTGCCTCCGAAGAGGACTTTAGTTGTTCCTTGTCCACTTGCTTATGCCTTTTCAGTGATTCTCTATTTTTTTTTAAGCTTGCACTCCCTTCTCTTACAAGTAGCCTGTTTAATCCAAAGAAGTGTACCTCATTGCTAGGCCAGTTCACGAGAACGGACATAAGCTTCTTAATTGGATGTTTGTTTGTTCAAACTTCTCAATTTATTAGCTAAAGCCCGTTTTCGGCGAAATCATTGACCGTTCAATTGAAGCACTTCTTATCTAGGATTTAAGCTCGGGAATTTTGCGACTTGGAATTTGCTTGTTGAATGATAACAAGAATCACTTGGTCTTGTAATGTGCAAGTTTTGTTTTCGTTGCCTGCAAAAATTTAAATCGACATTTCAGTAATACATTCAATGTACTTTTCATATCGAAAATAAAGCAAGCATGTAATAATAATAAGGAACACAAGATTTATAGTGGTTCGGCCAAGAATTTGGGCCTACATCCACTTTATAATCTTTCATTATTCACTTGCATTAGTTTTACAATCGCTTTCAATTACAGGAATCATACATTCATAATTCTTTTTACAATATTTCAACAAAGCTATCAAGTAAAGTATGGACGCAAGTGGTTGTTGTTCCAAGCTCTTGGAATTTGATCTCCTTCGACAGTAGTGAGTTTGAATGTGCCGTCCAGAAGCTTTTGACCTATGACATATGGTCCTTCCCAATTTGGCCCAAACACACCTGTTGCTGTCATAATTCTCTTTAGAACTAGATCTCCAATTTCAAAGCTGCGTTGGCGAACTTTGGAATTGAAATGTCTGGCTATCCTTTGCTAATGAGATGCGATTCTGAGCTCAGCGTCTTCCCTTTTTTCATCAAGGAGATCTAGTGCCTCAAGATGTAGTTTCTCATTCTCCGCTTGATTGAAATGGATTCTTCTATGTGAAGGGACCTCTGTTTCTACCGGAATCATTGCCTCTGATCCGTATGCCAATGAAAACGAAGTATGCCCAGTCGCGGTTTTGTGGGTAGTTCTGTATGCCCATAGTGCCAGCGGTAGCCTATCGACCCAACCACCTTTTGCTCTTTCGAGTTGCTTCTTGATGGTTGACTTGATAATTTTATTTACTGCTTCCACTTGCCCGTTTGCCTGCGGATGGGCTACTACTGAGAAGCTCTTTCGGATTTTGAATCGTTTGCAAAAATCTTGGAATTCTTCGCTTTCAAACTGAGTACCATTGTCTGTAATTATTTTTTGAGGCACACCGTATCTGCAAATGATGTTTTTAGTCACAAAACTTATCATCTTCTTTGAGGTGATAGTAGCCAGTGGTTCAGCTTCTGCCCACTTAGTAAAATAATCTACATCAACAATGGCATATTTAATTCCAGATTTGGCAGTTGGTAACGGTCCTACAAGGTCTATCCCCCATATTGCAAACGGCCATGGACTGACCGTCTGTGTGAGTTCAGTGGAAGGAGCTCTAGGAATCTTGGCGAATCTTTGGCATCTGTCACATTTTCGGGAATAATCTGCTGCATCTTGATTAATTTCTGGCCAAAAATATCCATATCGGAGAATCTTTTTCGCTAAAGTTTGACCACCTAAATGATCACCACATTCTCCCCCATGCACCTCAGCTAGGATTGTTTCGGACTCTTCCCTGGATACACATCGAAGTAACGGCATTGAGAATCCCCATCTGTATAACTGGCCATCCTGGACTATATAGCGAGAGGCTTTCCTCAGTAGCTTCTTTCGTTCTTTCGAGTTTTCCGGTAAAGAGCCATTGAGCAGGTATTCTGTTATTGGAGTCATCCATGATTCTTGCTCTTGAGACACGCTCATGATCCAATCAATATCCATCTCATCAACGCTCGGAGTCGATAGGACCTCCACTGGAGTTAACCCCAGAAATTGAGCTTCGCCTGTGCTAGAATACTTTGCGAGAGAATCTGCTTTCATGTTTTCTTCTCGAGGAATGTGACTTATCATGTAATGATCGAAATCACGCAGGAGTTCCCAAGCCTTTGACAAGTATGCGGGCAGATTCCCCCCTTTTGCTTGGAATTCCTTTTTGACTTGGCATACAATAAGCTGAGAATTGCTGAAGGTCTGTAACGCTCGGATGTTTAGTTCTTTAGCAATCCTTAAGCCAGCGATAAGGGCTTCGTATTCTGCTTCATTGTTTGTTGAAGGAAATTCCAATCTTAGTGCATAGCATAATGATCGGCCTTCAGGGGTCTCAAGTACAACTCCGGCTCCAGAACAGTAGTCGTTTCTCGCGCCATCGACATATAACTTCCATTGGATTGGGGAATTGTCGATCGTTTCCTCCTCACCGTTACCCTTATCTGTGAATTCTGCGATGAAATCTGCTAAAGCTTGTCCATTGATTACTTTTCGGGGATGATAAGTGATATCATATTGACTGAGTTCAATATTCCACTTTAGAAGACGACCCGAAGTCTCAGGGCGAAACAGGACTTGCTTTAAAGGTTGATCAGTGAGGACTCTGATAGGATGAGCTTGAAAATATTGCCTCAACTTCCTAGATGCAATTAGTAGGCAATAGGCGAGTTTTTCCAACTTAGAGTAATTCATCTCTGCCCCAGTGAGTCTTTTGCTGATATAGTAAACTGGATGTTGAATCCTCTTGTCTTCTCGTATCAGCGCTGCACTTAAAGCATGAGATGATACTGCCAAGTATATAAGAAGATCCTCGCCATCGCCAGGCCTAGAAAGTATTGGAGGCGTTTCCATATGGCGAATCAATTCATCAAAGGCTTTTTGGCATTCAGGAGTCCAATCGAAGTTTTTCTTTCCTTTCTTTAGGGCGTCAAAGAATGGGATGCATTTATCTGTGGCTTTGGAAATGAACCGACTCAAGGAGGCGACTTTTCCATTGAGACTTTGCAATTCCTTCTTTGTTCTAGGAGCTTTGACTTCCTTTAAGGCGTAATTTGAGCTGGACTAGCCTCAATGCCCCTAGCGCTCACGATGAAACCTAAAAACTTGCCGGATTCCACTCCAAATGAACACTTTAAAGGATTGAGCTTCATTCTGTATTTTCGGAGGACTGCGAACATGTCTGCTAAGTGTTCTATGTGATCCACTGCTTTCTTAGACTTTACTAACATGTCATCGACGTAGACTTCCATAGTCTTGCCCAATTGCGGTTTGAACATAGCATTAACAAGTCTTTGGTATGTTGCCCCTGCATTCTTCAGCCCGAAGGGCATAACTCTGTAGCAGTAAAGACCAACGTCAGTGATAAAGCTCGTGTCCTCCTGATCTGGCTCATGCATCATGATCTGGTTGTATCCGGAGTAAGCATCCATGAAAGATAACAATTCGTGTCCCGCTGTTCCATCTACCAGTTGATCGATCCTGGGTAATGGGAAGCAGTCTTTGGGGCAGGCCTTGTTTAGATCTGAAAAATCGATGCGCACTCTCCATTTTCCGTTGGCTTTCTTAACCAGCACTGGATTTGAAACCCAATTCGGATAGGTAGATTCTTTGATAAAATTATTCTCCATGAGCCGATCAACTTCTTCTTTTAACGCTGCCGACCTTTCTGGACCTTGAGTTCTCCTTTTCTGCTTCACAGGTGTAAATTTTGGATCGATATTTAGAGTGTGTACTGCAACTTCTGGGGATATTCCGCACATATCGGCATGAGTCCAAGCAAAAACATCCAGATTTGCCTTTAAAAAAGATATTAAGATATTCTGAATTGACACATTAAGTTGTGAACCCACATTCAACACCTTGTTTGGGTCCTTTGGGTCAACAGGTACTGGTATTGTCGTTTCCACTGGTACCACTCTATTCTCCCCTGCACTGACTTTTCTAGGATCCATCTCTTTCCTTGCTCCGCTGTGCTCGCCAGTGTAGGGTCCGCCCTGTAATTGCTACAAGGCTGGTTCTTTGATGCGGACTGGGGCTGCCGCATCCTTTCCCATTTCTCTTTTTCTGGTTTCTCGTAGCTCTGTTAGATAACATTCCCGCCCCGCATTTTGATCCCCTTTTATGACTCCCACTCCATTATCTGTGGGAAATTTAATGGTGAGGCACCATGGGGCCAGAACAACTTTGAACGCTGCGAGAGTTGGACGGCCAAGGAAAGCATTGTAAGCAGAGAATTCGTCGACAATCACAAAAGTTTGCTTGCGGACCACTTTTCTCTCTCCTTCTCCAAGTTCCACAAACAAATCAATGGTTCCTACCGGCTGCTTTGGCTCCCCAGTGAAGCCAGCGATTTTCTGCGATGAGGCTTGCACATCGGCCATAGGGATCTTCATTTGGTCGAATGTTTTCTTGAAGAGGATATTGCAGGATGCGCCACAATCAATGAGAACTCTTCTGACAATAGCTGGCCCGATATCAGCCGAGATGACCAAGGGATCCAAGGTTGGAGCTTCAATACCTGCGGAATCCCTGGCTCTGAACACAATATCATCATTGAAAGTTCTTTGTTGCTTCAGGGGCATAGCACCTTCCAAAGGGAATACATCTTCCTCGGTCGGTACATACTTCAAAGCTCGGGTATACCTTTCCATCTCTCCCCAGCTTCTGCCTGTTGGGTGAGGTCCTCCTGCAATGACATTGATAATGGGCCTTCCAGATTCATGCCCTGCAGCCTTCTCACCTGTCCTAGGCTGATGAGCAGGAGCTTGTTTCCCCTGACTAGACGAAGCAGGATTGTTGCTATTCTTTTTCACAAATTGCTGCAGCTTGTTTTCCCATAGCAACTCTTCAATCAGGTTTTTCAACTGGCGGCATTCGTCGGTCTCATGACCGGGTTGATTATGAAAGCGGCAGAACTTGCCACTCTGTATAGCCTTTTTCCCGGTTCTCAGAGGAAGAGGTTTAGGAAAATCAACAGAATCTTTAGTGGCAAGGTAGATACGCTCCGGCGTATCTGATAAAGGAGTATACTCTTATGGCTTGAAGGATCGAGGCTTCTTCAGATTACTCTGTTTCTTCCCATTGTTACTTTCCCTTTTTTGCCCTACAGATTCATTCTTGCGTGGAGCAACAGTGTTATCTTCAGCTTTTTCCAATACTGCCTTTACCGGTACAAGACGGCTTTCCAGGCGCATGAACTCATCTGCTTTCTTGTAGAGTTTTTCAAGGGAATTTGGTTCCTTCATGTTTAGCCATTTTCCAAATTCGCTCGACTTGTCGATGGCCCTCATCAGATAAGTCAATATCATTCGCGGTTCTGCATTGTCCACCTCAGCCAGTGCTATATTAAAGCGGTTTAATAAAGATCTGATAGTCTCCCCTGGATTCTGTTCTAAACTTGACAACGACATGATGTCCTTGGCTTTTGAAGCATACAGTCTGAACTGCTCCTTGAATTTCCGGGTCAAGTCCGAAAACTGATCAATAGATCGGATCGGTTGCTTGGTGAACCACAGTAGAGCCACACCTTCTAGATATACAGGAAAATATCGGAACTTTATCTCATCAGAGGCTCTGGCGCCTGTCATGTGCCAATCATACTTGTATAAGAATTCGTTCGGATCGCTTGTCCCCTTGTAAGCTGGAATGGTTGGAGGGACAAACTTCCTTGGGAATTCAGCCTTTAAGATTTTCTCAGTAAATGGAGTTTTACTTGGGGCGAAACCCCATTCTTTCTCGTCTTCAACCCTCTACATACTCTCTTTCATGATTTGTCGGACCATTCCAGAAAGATACTCCTCATCATGTCGAGTTCTAGATCCACCAACCTCAGGAAGTGTTTGTTCAAAAGGACTAGCAGCCCTTTCAGGAGCATTCCTTTCTTCAGCATCATGAATATTGCCAGCAAAGTTCCTTTCATTACCTGCCGGTTGACGGTTTGCCCCAAGCAAATCGTTCAACCTACTCAGAATTAGGGCATTTTGGGCATTCTGAGCCTCGAATTGTGCATTTTGGGCATTTATCTACTGGTTCAGCCCTAAGATTGCAGCATCCAGCTCTGCCTTTGTAACTCCGACAGCTGGAGTGGCTTGATTCGATACAGGGGAAGCGGAGGTTCCCTCTTGAGAATTTCCAGATCTGACAGATCTACTTTTCCTTCCAAGAGCCATAATCTCGGATAGACTTCTGGTCTTCAAGGAAATTCTCTCTACAAATCTCTGTGAAGCAATGATGATTATTCACCTGAGTTCAGTTCTCAGTGAAAGCACCAAAAATGTTAACGCTAAAATTTGAACGCTAACACCCCGGTGTATGAAGTGAGATTGTGAAAGCACCACCCGATAGCTCGGGAACAGATTATAAGCAGATAATAGCGAAAAAGCAGTAAACAACAGCAATTTTATAGTGGTTCGGCTTAAGAGAGAGCCTGCGTCCACTTTGAATATCTTTATTGACGATTTGATTACAAGTCGATGCAGTTACACTTTGATTACAACACACTTCGAGTTACAAGTGACTTAGAACAAGTAGCCTAAACTTCAATGTCGATCAAAATCTTTGAACTCATATTGGACATGTATGATTTTCTTCGTGAAGTTCCTTGAGGCGTTCTTTATATCTCAAGAGCTTTAAGTGTTGAAGTAGTTCGGAATGCAGCAGAGTAACGGCGCTTGAAATGAATGAGCCAAAAGTCCTTTGAATGTTGGAGGTGGCCATGTATTTATAGGCAAATCTGGATAGGAATTTTTCGCCCAAGTCCTGCGTCGTGACCGACTTAGGCTAAGCCGTGGTCGAGTCAAGTTGAGTCGTGGCCGGCTTATCTGATTAAGCCTTTGGTCTCTCAATAGTTCGCTTTCCAGAATTCCAAGTCATGAGTCGCTTACGAGTCAATTCTATAAGTATTGTGACAGCGGGTTACGACTTAGTGGTCTTAGGTTGCAAGTGAGTCATATTTGAATCGTGAGTCGTGAGTCGCGCAATTCTTTAACTCGTTTAACTCCTCAGTTTGTTGAGTCGTCGATCCAATGAGTCGTTACGAACCTTGTGTAGATGAGTCGGTCCAGTCCTTGAGTCGTCTCATATGAGCCGTGAACTTCGTTGAGTCGGTAACTCACCGAGTCGGCCTGTCTCATGAACCGCTAATCCCCATGAGTCGTTCCCTTCCTTTAAGTCATAACAAGTTGAGTCGGCCTGAGTCTTAACTCGTTGGTGAAAACGGGGTTAACAATTAATAAATGGTTTTAATTAGATTTCAACTGATAATTTATGAAGTCTAATGTGAGATCATATTTGCAATTAATTTTCTTAAGTTGTGCAGTAGGGTAGGTTAATTTGTCAATAAAGATAGTTGATTCTATAAGATGAAATAAAGGTTAATATTAATTATAATATGAAGATTGTTGATAACGTTATTTGGGGGTTGAGGGATAAGTTGAAATTTGATAATTAAGATATTTAGACGTAAAGTATATAAAGAAAGGTATATTGATTCCATTTAATAAATTGGGGATTTAATATTATCAAAGAGAATTAAATATTGTCCTAATGTAATTTAGATAAATTGTGTAATTAAATGCTGGCTCCATTCAGAATATGACAATGGGTGTAATAATTTGAATTGTAAGAAATAGTTATAAGTTACATGTTTAATTTGGTTGATGAAATTTAAATAGAAATAAATGTTAATACACTAAATAAAAGTTACATTTAATATGAGAAGTAATACCATGTTAGAAGTTGTCAAATTTAGGGTGTTAAGACTTATAAATGGAAATAAAGAGGCAGTTGAAATTTAGTGGACTTTAATGTGTATTAATGAGAAATTTACGCTATAACTAAAGAGGTAAAAGGAATAAATACAAACCAATGTGGATTGTATACATGGGATGACAATTTTAGTGAATAACAGGATTTAAACCTAAATAAATAAATTCCTTGAAATTTAAGTTGTAATCTCTGCATAAATTGGAATTGTACGTTAATTTTGAATTATTCTATAATAAATTTATGTAGGAAGTTGTTTAAGGGATTCTAAATTTACCAAGTAATCCAAACTGACAAAATGTGCAAATAATTAAAGTTGAGTTGTAAATCTGATTCAATTAACCTATTAATAATTTATTCATTTGGAATATAAATGGCAATGATAGGATTTATTGCAATTAAAGGTAATGTAATTTGTACGTTATTTTAAATTAAGTCAAGACGGGTGGATATTAGGAACCAAGACCTAAAAATAGGGTAGATACATTTTATTTCAATAAGACTTGTATGACTAGAGTGGAGAATTTTATTTTGGAGTCTATGTTATAATTTCAAAGTCTAGTAGATATTGAAATAAAGTAAACATTTGAATCTATGAATCTATCAACTCAAAATTTTCATTTAAATTTGTTTAATCATTGAGGTATAATAAGTTTAGGTGTAAATGGAAGTATGTATAGGAAAATGAATTATTTGCAGGGAAATATTTGGTAAAAAGGGTGGGACTAAGGAAAGGTTATTATTTGTTGGAAACATTAATTAATATGGGAATATAATTAGACAAGCATAACCCATGCAAGTGTATAATTAAGAAATGAAGCAATAATTAATAATTATTAACCAATCCAAAATTTGGTAACCCATTTAATTAGTGATTGGTATAGGCTATTTATTTAAGTAACACTGCAATACCAATTTATGTATTTGCGAAATATTAATAAAATATTTATAGTATGGAATTCAAAACTATATATACATAGAAATGTGGATTTTATAGTATGTAAACTTAGTCAATTTACAATAGTTAAATCTATTGAGAATGAATAAGAATCTAAGATAATTATTACGATAATTTGAAATTTAGTTAAAAATGGAAATTATTTATGAATTTGAAATTTAATGAAATTATATTGGAACTTAAATAAAGCGTCTAAATTTACAATTGTAAATATCTTTAAATCGATGTAAATGTGAGTATTATTAAGGGATGAAATTTCTAAATACTAAGACTGGAATACGAGAAATTAATTTATTCGTAACGTATTCAATTAATATTTATATCCTTTTGGGACCACTTCCGTTTGCACGTTAAATTTCGTGCACACCTATTCTATTGCGATCTACCTATAAATAGGCGGTAAAACCCTAGCCTCCATCTATCTTCATTTCTCTCTGTGTGTTCTTTTCTTCAACTTCTTCTTTTCTAATGGCTGCAAAATTCTAGATCCAATTTCAGTCCAAAATATAAATAAAAATTCAAACTCCTCTAAAAATTCCAGAAAAATTTATATGTCATAGTTCTCGAAGAGAGGTATTCTTTATTTTAGTTTATTTGATTTTCAATACAATTTCTTTAACGTTTAACTTGTGTAATTTTCACATACGGTGTTAACTTGTGTAATTTTCACATACGGTGTCCGATTCACGCGAGATTTTTTTTAGGATCGTATTGAAATTTCAGATCTGTTGACGCTGGTTTGGATGAATTTGGAGACTGCGAAATCTTGGGTTTAAATTGGATTTAAATCCAATTTAAATTCAAAAGGTGAGTGTTTTAACCCACTCACAACTTCTAAAATATTTTATGTTTGTTAAATTGATTTTTAGATATGAGTAGAAATTTATATATGATTTGTTTGGCATGTTTTATTCATCTTCTCAGTTAATTCGCATTTTTATTTATTTAACTGTTTATTTATTTTAATTATTGCATATAAATTTACAGTTAGAATTTATTTTGCATATAAACTGCTAGTTAACAGCTATTAAATTTAGTATTGAATATAAACTGATTAGTAAATACCTGTTATTTATTTCCTGTAAAATTCATATGCTCTATATTGATGTTTGGTTAAATGGATGATGATTGAATTAAATCGGTTGATAATTGATATTTGGATGAATGGATGCTATATTAATATTGTATAACTACAAGTCATCATGCATTTGCATTCCATTCGGGATTGCGGTTTGAAATGATGTACAACCGCATTTTTTTTATTTTAAATTGCGGATTGAAATGATAAACATCCGTATCATTAGACCATAGGGTAGAAAATTTTATACAGGCACCACGGTATATATATATAATTATTTTTGAAATGTTTTCTATGGTTTTGCTAAGCTACATATATATATATATATATATATATATATAGGTATGGGTTTTGATTTGATCATGAATAAAAGCTATATATATATATAGAAATTTTTCGGTTTTTAGGCTTTGTATAAAAATTGATTTGAAGTATAAACCGAAGTTTGATTTTAAGATCAAATACGATTAAGTTTTTATTTAAAATTTTTTGGAGTTTCAATGACTTAAATGAGAATAAAATTGGAAGATGAATATTAAGTTAAATCGGAATTTAAATAAAAGTTAAATTTTTAAAGGATATGATTTATAACTTGATTTTGTGTAAAGTGATTTAAATGAATATCAGGTTGTTTTAAATGAATATATCAAGTTAAATAAATTGAAAGATTTTCCAGTTATGTGAAGTTAAAGGTTTTACTTAAATTATATTGAATTCAATAAGTAAACATTTCAAGTCTAAATAATAAGTAATTGGATTTGATACATATGGGTTTGTCAAATAAGTTTGTTTTTGAAATGGTGAAATACTTAAAGCTTTTAACCATAAGAATTGAAATGGTATTTGGAAGTTTAAATCAATATTTAGAATTGATTAGTGAAATCTAGAGAAGCTATTTTGTTTTATAAAAGTAGTTTAATATTTAACCATTTAAGAGATGGAAGTTTGTTTCAAAGCTATGTTTTTCAAGGTAGTATAAGTTGGAAATATTATGTTCAAGAGTTTTGATTTCTAAATATTTTACTTTGGAAACCCTATGATTTTGGAAATAATATATATTAGAAAATAAAATGATATCGTATTGATTTGGGTTTTAAGAATATAAATGATATCGTTTTTATATGGGTTTTTAAATGGATATTTTATTCTGGTTTTAAAGTATAAATTATTTTTAATGACCGCGGTGTTATAATAACGGTTGGTTGTTGAAGAGACCGGGATAGGAAGTTGTCATACTCTCTGCCAACTCCGAAACCACTTTAACAACCGTGTACGCGGTGGAGATTCCAGAATGAAGTAGGTTGGTGGTGGCGTTTCCTGTAAGGTAAATACGTGGACCTAACTCCTGTGAGTTGGCATAAGGTGGCTATAACAGGAGCGATCGACGGGTTAATGAGGTAGCACCTCTGATCGGACACTTCCCTTCGATACTATACTATGACTTTGGATTTTATTCAGTGGCCACCTTCACTTTTGATTTCTTTGATGTGGGGAGTTTGTCCGAGGTGGGCGGAAGCTGCGCGCTGCGCGTTTCCGTCGGCCCGGAAGCGTAATTGGTATATCTACCCTGGCATTGCCTAGTTGTGCCGTGTCACCTACCCTAGCGCGCCTTCTACGAGTTTCTATTTGTGTCGTACCTATGGAGTATCCTCTCGTAGCTTCCCGATCAGGAGGTATTACGGTACTGTATAGACAATTGGCATTTTACGTGTTAAGGTGGAAAATGTAAAGCCTTAACGCTATTTAAAAGTAAGTTTATTTTACAATTAGACACTATTATAATAGCGCAATATACTACATAGTAAATAGTTTAACGGATTCTTAGGAGATGTAAATCCCGAGCATCTCTTGAGTTACTATACTCATATTTATTTCTGTTAATTTAACTCACATAAGATCTTTTAGTTCTGACTCGAGTGTTTTTGTCTTTTCAAATTCGCTCGGGTCAGTCCAAGCGTTTCAGGATTTGAAGACTTTATTTATGGAGGACGAAGACGGAGATTTCTATTATTATTATTAATTATATTCTACTACAGTCATATTGTTCCGCTGCATTGTTATTGGTATGTGTAACTCTGATATATACTATATAAATTGTTTTGTAAACAGACTTTTAAACTGTATATTTGATTATTATATTTTATCCTTCCGCTGTGAGATTCTGTTTAGTTTTTTTCTTTCTCTGTTTTTCTTATTTACCCCATAACAATCCACCTTGCGTATGGTTTGAATTGGCACGTGTGTCGATTTAAAGCGTGCGAAAAGGCGGATGTTACATAAACCATTTAGTGCGAACGAGTGGTTATGGGACTCACGTTAACACTTTCCGGATTCCTTTTCGAGAGTTATGACACATTCCGCCAGTTAGTGGTGTCCAGTACTAGGCCTCCGAACCTTCACCAATACGGTTTGTTGCCTTCGGGGTTTACTGCCTTTGGGGTTTGTTACCTTCGGGTTTGTTGCCTTCGGGTATGTTGCCTTCGGGTTTGTACCTTCGGGTTTGTGCCTTCGGGTTTGTTGCCCTATTGTATCGCTTCCGATGTTGGTCTTTATGAGCCGCATGGGTGATATTGAGTTTGGAGTCTTCGGGCTCATGGATCCTTGTTTATACAGTACTGAGCTCGAGCAATTTTCTGATGTTTCATTGATATGTATATTCCCTTGGTATCGCCCTTCGGTGTTGGTCTTTTCGAGCCGCATGATGTGTAGCGGTTACCTTGAGGAACTTGTATACCTTATGGGTATTTGTTATTTGCCTTTTGGCTCGCTTTGGGATATTCTTGTCCTTTGTTTATTTGAGATGCCGATGATATGAGGCTTTTTTTGTTATGTTCATCTTTTGTTAGATGATTGTGTTATCTCTTTTAGAGATATTCGTTATACTTTATAACCTTGCAGGTTTATTGTTGTTCAGTTACCTAACTGATTTGTTTAGCTAGACTGACCCGTGTATTTATTACTCGGGTCAGACCGAGATGTTTCAGGTTAGGTGCTTTTGGACTTAGCCTATTTTGCTTCTGCATGGACTATTCAGCTTGCTCCTTTTTGTCATAGCTTTTTGTGTAGTCCTATTTTGTTGTAACTCTGATATGTACTCTTTCGGACTTATTTGTATATTGTGGTTTGATATACCACTTGACATATATTATATTGTATACTCTGTTATGTATCAGTATATGTGTATATGATGATCTACTGTTCTGTGATGCATATTGCATTTGAGTTGTTATATTCTGTTTTGACAGATCCTCTCGCCACCTATGGTTTTGTTTTAAGTATTCATTGGGTATGTCGATCTGTTTGGTATGGTTATTGTCGACGTATTTAATAAATAGTTAAAGCAAGGCTATAGATGGTCGCTCCTATCCAGCCTTATTCTCCGTATTAGCAGACGGTATTATCTTCTAATACTCTTTGCTAATGTGGGTATAGAGGTGGGGCGTCATAGCTTGGTATCAGAGCTGCGTTCAGAACAGAATATGATAAACACAGAATAGATGCACATATTACAATACATTAGAGTGTGATAAGTGATACAAATCTCTGAATCATCGTGTCTCTCTATTCCCTCTATCATGTGAATTTGGGGAATACGTCTAGGAATACATTTCATTCCGCAGTATTCCACAATTGATTAATGACATTTACCATGTGAATAATCTTGTTCTTATCTTGACTTTCAGCGTATGGCTGGATGAGGCAGGGGACGACGTTCGGATGCTGGGAAATCCAGTGGCTCACATCTGGATGGCGTTTATATGTCTGCTGATCAGTTTTTGGAATTGTTTAGGAGCACTCAGCCTCTAGTTCCTCCTCGAGTGTCTCCACCTCGCAAGTCTGCCTTTGCACGTCAATGCAGTGATTTTGCTCATCTCGGAGGAAAGCCGTTTAAGTGCACCGAATCTTTTCTTGAAGTCCAAGCATGGTTTCGCACGTGCGAGCGTATCTTCTCTCGTATGGATCTTTCTGACCATGATAGAGTTCTTGTAACTTCTAGCTTATTACAAGAGCGTGGACTTGATTGGTATGAGCTTCTTATAGCCGAAATTGATGAGTCTACTCTTTCTTGGACTCAGTTTTGAGAGCGATTCGAACTCAAGTTCATTCTTGAATCTGAAAAAGTTTTATTGACCCGTCGCTTCCTTGAGTTGAAGCAAGGGAAGTCTTTTGTTTCTGAGTATGTTGCATCTTTCGAGGCTTTATCTAAGTATGGTCTTGAATTCATTAGCACTTCTTATGAGAAGAATTCGAAGTTTGTCTCTGGTCTTAAGAAATATCTTAAGAAATCTTTATTGCTCCAGCTTAAGCTTTCTTTTGAAGAATTGGTTGATTCGGCACTTCATCTCGAAGCTGTCGAGAAGGAGTGTGATAGTGGTGAGGATGTTGAGGTTTCTAGGAACCCCAACAATAAGCAGTTTCCATTTCAGAAGTCTAGGTCTTTTCCTTCCAAGAAGAAGAAGACTAGTGGTTCTAATTATCGGTCTCAGTCTGCAGGAACACCTTTTATTCGGAAGTGTTTCAATTGTGGCTCTCCGGATCATACTATTCGAGCTTGTCCTAAACCTCTCTTCTGTCGCTACTGCAAGAAGGAAGGTCATCATGTTTCAGCTTGCCCTACTGTTCCTAGTGGTGCTAAGTCAGGCAAGCTTAGTGCTGCCAAGGCTTCTGAAGGTCCCTCTCAGCCCAAAGGTATATCTTTGTCTATTGGAAGGTTCTATTTTATTTCATGATCATAGTATACGAGTTCTTTTCGATACGGGTGCTTCACATTCTTTCGTATCGAAGAAGCTCGTCGATGATTTATCTTTGGATGTTTCTTGTATGGTTACTTCTTGAAGGATTGCGAATCCTATTGGGGGATCCACGACTCTTAGCTTGCTTTGTGATAATGTTGAGATTATTTTATGTGGCTTTACTTTTCATGCGAATCTGCACGTTATCTCTTGTCCGGAATTTGATATGATTTTGGGTATGGAATGGCTAGTGAGATATGATGCCAGGATTATTTGTTCAGAGAGAATTATATATCTTCGACATCCGGATTCGCCTACTCAGCTATCACTTGTTCTTCGGGATGTGGATAATTCCGAGATGGCTTTATATTCTCTTGACTCGCGAGATGATGATGATATATCTCGTATTCCTATTGGATGTGACTTTCCTGATGTTTTTGAGCCTGTATCGGGTTTGCCACCCAAGCGGGCAATTGAGTTCCGCATTGATCTCATTACAGGCGCACAGCCAGTTAGTCGTCCTCATACGAGGATGTCTACAAAGGAAAATGAGGAACTCAAGAAGCAGCTTTTAGAGCTTGAGTCCAAGTAGTTGATTCAGTCCAGTTTTTCCCCATGGGGATCCGCGGTCGTCTTCGTGAAGAAATCCGATGGAACTCTTAGGCTTTGCATTGACTATCGTAAGCTTAACGAGTTAACCATCAAAAATAGGTATCCATTGCCTAGGATCGATGATATGTTCGATCTATTGAGTGGTGCTAAGGCCTTTTCTCAGCTGGACCTTGCCATAGGTTTTCATCAGTGATGAGTCGCGGAGGATAGCATACCTCTTACCGCTTTCCGCACTCGTTATGGCTCTTTTGAATGGCTCGTTATGCCTTTTGGTTTGACGAACGCTCCTGCTTTCTTTATTGATCTCATGAATCGAGCATTTCGGGAATATCTCAACAAGTTCGTCCTTGTGTTTATTGATGATATCCTTATTTATTCTAAGTCTGAAGCTGAGCATGCTAATCACTTGAGAATTGTCTTGAGTACTCTCAGCATCATCAACTTAAAGCCAAATTCTCCAAGTGCCATTTTTGGGAGAATAAGGTTAAGTTCTTATGCCATATTGTATCTTCTGATGGCATTTCAGTTGATCCCTCAAAGATCGAAGCCATCAAGAATTGGAAGAGGCCTGAGAATGTGCGTGAGATTCGTAGTTTCCTTGGATTGGGGGGTTATTACCGTCGGTTCATTAAGGATTTTTCCCGTGTTGTGCTTCCTCTCACCAGCCTTACTCAGAAAGGCATTCGTTATATTGGATCCGATAGGTGTGCTTCCTTTCTGACATTAAAGGAACTTCTCACTAATGCTTCTATTCTTTTGGTTCCCGAAGGGAATCATGATCTTGTTGTCTACACCGATGCTTGTGGTAGTGGTCTTGGTGCTGTTCTTATGCAGAAGGATCGGGTAGTTGCTTATGCTTCTATGCAATTGCGTCCGAATGAAGTACGCTTTACCACTCATGATCTTGAGTCAGCCGCGATCGTCTTCGCCTTGAAGATTTGGCGACACTACTTTTTAGGCGAGCGCTTCATTCTCTATACCGATCATAAATCCTTGAAGTATTTGTTTACTCAGAAGGAACTCAATATGAGGCAACAGCGTTGGCTCGAGTTTCTTGCCTCCTATGACTTTGATATCCAGTATACCCCTGGAAAGGGTAATCGTGTTGCAGACGCGCTTAGTCGCAAACATTCGGCTGTTGTTTCTATGATGCTTGCCGAATGGGTTGTTCTTGAGACTCTATCTTTTGGCGAAATTCGTGATCGAGATCCATCTTCTGATTCTCCTATTCTATTATTTAGTTTGGGAGCTCGACCCGTTCTATTGGATCGTATTGCCGATGCTCAGCGGCGTGATCCTGATTTGTTGCATCTTATTCAGCTTTGTGAGTCTGGATCTTGTGATGAGGCATTGCAGGGTTTTAGCATTGATTCTTATGGGTGTCTTCGTAAGATGAACCGTCTTTTTGTGCCTTCTGGTGTTGCACTTAGGCATGACATTCTTGATGACTGTCACTGTTCTAAGTATACTATTCATCCCGGTAGTAGGAAGATGTATGCCGATATGCGTCGCCTTTATTATTGGGAAGGCATGATGCGCGATGTGGCGAGTTATGTGAGTAACTGCATAACTTGTCAGTGAATTAAGGCTGAACATCAGCGTCCTTCTGGCCTTCTTCAGCCTCTTGAGATTCCATTGTGGAAATGGGATCAGATATCTATGGATTTCATTGACGGCCTACCTCGTTTGAGATAGGGCCATTCTAGCATCTGGGTTGTTGTTGATCGCCTCATTAAATCTGCTCATTTTGTTCCTATTAAGTCTAATAGGACTGCTTCGCATTTGGCTAAGTTATATGTCAAGGAAATCGTGAGACTTCTCGGTGTTCCTAGTTCTATTGTGAGTGACCGTGATCCTTTGTTCATGAGTCATTTTTGGAAGAGTCTTCAGCAAGCTTTAGGGACA
Organism: Allium cepa; assembly: GCA_030765085.1. Taxonomy (NCBI): domain Eukaryota; kingdom Viridiplantae; phylum Streptophyta; class Magnoliopsida; order Asparagales; family Amaryllidaceae; genus Allium; species Allium cepa. The sequence continues at coordinate 215,889,852 of CM060934.1, forward strand.
AAGCTTAATTTTTGTACAGCTTATCATCCACAGTCTGACGGGCAGACTGAACGGGTGAATCGTATCTTGGAAGATCTTTTCCGTATTTGTATTTTTGATTTTGGTGGAAGTTGGGAGGATCACCTACCTCTTATAGAATTCTCCTACAATAATAGTTTTCAATCTAGTATCGGTATGGCTCCTTTCGAAGCCTTATACGGAAGGCCATGTCGATCACCTTCTTGTTGGTTGGAATCTGGAGAAAAGCTTATTCTTGGCCCAGATTTTGTCCGTGATTCTTCCGATAAGATTGATCTTATCCGGTTGAGAATGAAAGAGGTACAAAATCGCCAAAAATCCTACGCGGACAACCGTAGGAAGCCTCTCGAGTTCTTGATTGGTGATCTTGTTTTTACTCGTGTTTCTCTTTTGAAGGGGGTTATGCGCTTCAGTACGACTGGGAAATTGGCTCCTCATTATATAGGGCCATTTTCTATTACTGAACGTATTGGCCCTGTGGCTTATAGAGTTTCACTTCCAGCTCATTTATCTGGTATTCATGATGTGTTTCACGTCTCTCAACTTCGGAAGTGTCTTCGAGAGTCGGATTCTGCTATTGCTTCTCCTGATTTGCATGAGCTTGAGGTCTCACCGGACTTATCTATTGTACAACAACCTATTCGCGTACTTGACACGGAGGTGCGACACCTTCGAAACAAGGACGTGGCGCTCGTTAAAGTTCAATGGTCCGCTAACCCCAATGACTATACTTGGAAAACTAGAGAGTTTATCGAGCAATCTTATCCAGGTTTTCTATCTTAGCTTGGAAACGGTGAGTATGTCTTTTCATCTCAAGCTTATTTCCTTTTCTTTTGAATGTTGTATGTATGTAGTTGTTACAAATATCGTCTCTATGAATTGCGGGGACGCAATTTTGTAAGGAGGGGAGATCTGTAACAACCCGCATATTTACAATTGTATATTTAAATGTTTTTATTTAAATATAACGTCGTTAGTCGGATTTTTGGGTCCGAAATGTTACTTTGTGCAAACGGCCGAATTGGAGCTCGAAACCACTTCCATTGAGTCCAAAATGTCGTTTGCGATCTTTTTGAGCATAAGCTTTGATATGTTTGGAGTTTGTGAAATTTTGACCCTTTTTCTACTTGGGCTTAAGTTTGGGTTCAGCCCCAATCTCCTCTTAACCCTCTAGCTCATTAACTCTTCATCCATTCATCCTCATTTCATTCATTTAACTTAAGAAAAATGAAAATGGGGGAAAGGAAGAAGAATTAGAAACTCCAAGCCCTAGTTCCATTTGCAAACTACAAATTCTTGCTCGAAATTCAAAGAGAAGCTATTGGTAAGCCTCCTCTTCATCTTCTCCAACTCTTTTCTCTTCAATTTCAGAAAGTTTCATAAAACTAAGTTTAGGAAATACTTGTTTTGATCTTAGATTGAAGCTTGTTGAGTTGATGTGTAGATTGGTTGGCCTTCTCCTTGCAAATTGAACTCCTTCTTTGTTTTTGGGTTAAAGGTGAGACTTTTATCTCACATCTATGACTATAATCATCTTTGATTGTTGGGTATGAATTCCTAACATATTTACATGTTCATTTGCTTTCGATTTGGATTGATTCGGTAAAATTGTCAATTTACGATTTTGAAGCCAAATCTATGAAAATCCTTACATGGTTGATGTTTTTGGTGTTCGGAGTGTTTGGGTGTGTCGTTAAGGTTCGGCAGTCGTTTGACGTAAGCCCGTAATCAACACGCATCCGATTGGTTTTGATTTGTTAGCCATAAATGGCCTAGGTTCAGGAAATGCCCGACCATCAGGTTTTAGACGTCTGAATCCCTTCATTCAGACGTCTGAATATTGTTCTAGGAAAGATTCTTATTCCCAGATTCAGACGTCTGAATTTATATTCCAGACGTCTGAATTGGCTAAATTTCAACCAGAAAAGAAATAGGCTAAATTAGCCTATTTCAGAAGTCTGAAAATTTGGGTTCAGACGTCTGAATTCTGTTCTGGAAATCTTATTAATTTCTAGATTTAGACGTCTGAACCACTTCTTTCAGACGTCTGAATCTGCTGTTTTGCCAATTGCCTTGTTCGTTTAGCTTTTTCCAAATTTATCCGATGCGTATTGATTCCAATTAGTTGTTTATGCGTAATTGACCTTGATGATTCCTTTTTGACTTCATTCACGGATTTTATAAATGATTTCTTCAAATCGTATTAAATGCTCGCTTCTCCAATTTATAAATTCTATTTAAAACACATACACAAATTTCGCACTCCGAGCGAAGTGGGAGGAGAATTAAATGATTAGATAAAACGCGTGCAATGAACACGTGCGTTCATCTTTTCCGTTAATTCCCAATCTATTCGTTCGAACGTTTTGACCTTTTGTCTGGTTTACCGATGAAATGAGGTCAACTTTGTACTGCTTTGAGTGTGAAATTGACTGATGGATAGTAAACCGTTTAGTGCGAACGAGTGGTTATGGGACTCACGTTAACACTTTCCGGATTCCTTTCCGAGAGTTATGACACATTCCGCCAGTTAGTGGTGTCTAGTACTGGGCCTCCGGACCTTCACCACTACGGTTGGTTGCCTTCGGGGTTTATTGCCTTCGGGGTTTGTTGCCTTCGGGTACGTTGCCTTCGGGTATGTTGCCTTCGGGTTTGTACCTTCGGGTTTGTGCCTTCGGGTTTGTTGTCCTATTGTATCGCTTCCGATGTTGGCCTTTATGAGCCGCATGGGTGATATTGGGTTTGGAGTCTTCGGGCTGATGGATCCTTATTTATACAGTACCGAGCTCGAGCAATTTTCTGATGTTTCATTGATATGTATATTCCCTTGGTATCGCCCTTCGGTGTTGGTCTTTTCGAGCCGCATGACGATTAGCGGTTACCTTGAGGAACTTGTATACCTTATGGGTATTTATTATTTGTTTTTGGCTCGCTTTGGGATATTCTTATCCTTTGTTTATTTGAGATGCCGATGATATGAGGCTTGTTTTGTTATGTTCATCTTTTGTTAGATGATTGTGTTATCTCTTTTAGAGATATTCGTTATACTTTATAACCTTGCAGGTTTATTGTTGTTCAGTTATCTAACTGATTTGTTTAGCTAGACTGACCCGTGTATTTATTACTCAGGTCAGACCGAGATGTTTCAGGTTAGGTGCTTTTGGACTTTGCCTATTTTGCTTCCGCATGGACTATTCAGCTTGCTCCTTTTTGTCATAGATTTTTGTGTAGTCCTATTTTGTTATAACTCTGATATGTACTCTTTCGGACTTATTTGTATATCGTGGTTTGATATACCACTTGACATGTATTATATTGTATACTCTGTTATGCATCAGTATATGTGTATATGATGATCTACTATTCTGTGATGCATATTGCATTTGAGTTGTTATATTCTATTCTGATAGATCCTCTCGCCACATATGGTTTTATTTTAAGTATTCAATGGGTATGTCGATCTGTTTGGTATGGTTATTGTCGACGTATTTAATAAATAGTTAAAGCAAGGCTATAGATGGTCGCTCCTATCCAGCCTTATTCTCCGTATTAGCAGACGGTATTATCTTCTAATACTCTTTGCTAATGTGGGTATAGAGGTAAGGCGTCACAACGAGACTTCGTCGGACCTCACACCCCGGAATGGTCAAAACAGGAAGAATGCAGCAAGGTTTTTTAGGCTCGCGCCCTTATGTAAGTCATTTCTTCTGGAAAAGGGTGGTGTCAGGTATGGAGCCCTGATATTTAACCTATGTGGTTACTTCAAATACATTTGTTTGTGGTTGTTGTTGTTGGTTGAGGACCTCGAATAAAGGTCCCAAAGGACCGGGGATGGCATACTCTTTTGTATGGAGTTATCAAGGTACAGCTTCATTGCACCCCGAAGCGTGTGGTAACTCAGCCTTGTGTTGGCAGAGAGCTGGTTAAGTTCTCGGGGCATCCTTCCTGAGGCGTTTCCATGTGGCAATAGGAAGTTCCTTAGCCTGATCATTTGTTGGAAAATCCAAAGAAATAATACGAGACCTGTATGGTTTTAGTTATATTACCAGCCATGGAATGTGGCTGTAACCTGCTATTGAACATGGTAGCTATAATAGGCATAAGTGCGAAATGCCTATGATGGCTAAGATTTATATTATACTTTCGAAATGTTTTTTCTGCACTATGCACTAATAATAATATCAAATCAAAAGATTTTGCGTAGTAAGCATTTTTGACTATCATAAGGAGAAATCTCCTCCAATTCTGCGTTTGCATTGTGTGTGTGGCGGGAGGCCTTATGGTAGTTTCATTTTCCAAAAGCATTGCGGATGTCTTTTACTTCCTTTGTTGTTGTTTTAAAGGCATAAACTGTTTTGAGTTCTCACACCAGTCCCATGACTGACCTGGAGTTTATTGTTTCCTTCCTAAACTCTGGGTGCCTATAATTTTCCACACGGGCAGCCCAGAGTCAGGTTATCAGGTCATTCTGGATTTCAGGATGATGTGGAGCTCAAGTGAGGAGCTGGATGGTGATATGTATTAGTTGTATATGATATTATCTTTTCCGCTATAAAAATTTCATTTGTAAGGACAAATTCATAATTTTCCAGTTGTGTTGTATATTGCTGTTGTATACTTTGATGATGATGATGTAATGTATAAACTGATATAGTTCTTTGATTTAAAGATTATTCATTTATCTATTTTTTGTTGTTCCGCTGCGATATATTGGATTTTGATATTGTTTCTGTTGTTTTCTTCTTTCTTTCTATCTTCTTCTACCTCTTCTTTTTAACCCTAACAATTCGGTTTTCCGGCATTCGATTACTCGGCAATTGATACAGTGGACATATTAATGTCGATTTTCGAAAGTCGAAAATCTCGAAATGTTACATGTTCTCTCATCTGGTCTACAATACTTAAATCAGGGAATGAATTACCTTGGGCTACCCTTATGCACATCCAAAGTAACCATATCCAACTGCCTTCCTATCTATGACAACATCACCAGAAGAATGAATTATTAGTCGATTAGGATGCTTTCCCAAGCTGGTCGACTAGTACTCATCAAATCAGTTTGTTTCTCCGTCATAGTTTATTTGGCGAGATCTTTTATTCTCCCTGCTAAGTTATTAAGGATGGTAAGGAGTGCAATGATGAAGTTTTTCTGGTCAGGAACTAAACAAACTTGGAAGATTGTTCCTATTTCTTTCTCTAAGATCAGACTACCTAATTTGAAAGGTGGCTTAAGGGTAATTAATACGAACAGATGGAACAAAGCTGCAATGAGTTATCACCTTGATACTTTATTCAATAGGAAGAATAGCCTATGGGCTGATTGGACGAGAAGACATAATATGGGCGGAAAAGTTTTTTGGGCCACACTTGTCCTATAAAACTATAGTTGGATCTGGAGACGTCTTCTTGGATTAAGGATTACACTTCTACCATCCATTAAGTATAACCTGTCACCTGGTAGTCTTGTTTCTTTCTGGAATGACCCATGGTTGGCATAAGGAACAATATTATCCAGACTATTAACCCTTCAGAAGATCCAAAAAACCTCACAAAACCTCAATGCCAAAGCTGTTGATTTTATAATTAGTGGTAATATGAATGTCCCTGGAACCAGCAATCAAGTTGTCAGAGCCTTGTGGCAAAAGCTTGAAAACATAGGCATCCCTCTTACCGACAGAGACAATATTACATGGAAGGGTGGCAGACATAGGATTTGTGATGTTTACTCTCTTCTATTAGGCCATGTAACTATGCCTAATTGACAATGGTCTATTATTGCTTGGTTGAACCACTCCTGGAGTGGTGATGACCTGATGTTATGGAAAACTGTAAAGAATGCCCAAATGAATAAAGCCAAACTTGAAAATTATGGTATGACAGTTAACACTGCCTGCATATTATGCAAATCCTACAGTGAGAGTGTTACCCGCCTATTTTTTGCCTGACCCTTTATCAAAAATCTGTGGCTGTCTATAATGGACAAAGATGGATATCAAAGCTTCACTGGAGTATCTATTGCTGACTGGGATATCATCACCAAGGCCACTAGGTGAAGAAAGGACAAAAGAGCCATGTTTTTTATTGTCTTGAAAAAGAATCTTAAAATGGTGTGGGGTGAAAGAAATAGGAGGGTTTTTCAATCAAAGAATAGGACAGAGTTGATCCTTTGGAATACTTTGGTTAAGGATATAGCTCATAGGCTTAAAATGAGCAAGTGTTTTGATAGTGTTCACTGGCTGTGATTCTATCATGCTTTTGGTTTTTTAATTTTCTTTTCCTTCTCCCCTTACTTTTTTTCATATTTCCTTTTCTTTTCTTCTACTGTATATGTTAATAGTATACGTAACATGCCTACCTCCTGCGCTTTGTACTGTTTATTACGTTTATTGTAATAAAAAGTGAACGGTCCACTATAAAACCGGCTTGCCTTGCCAAAAAAAGTTATATAATAATAAAACCTATATGATATGAATGTATAAACTAAAGGTGGGACTTTAAAGGAACCCAAACAGACTTAGGGGATAAATAAATATGTAAATATATGTATACCGTGATTTTTGATTTGTCCGACACTTGAATCACGAGGGTATTTTATAAGAAATACATTATTCCATAAGTCGATATCACTCAATATATATATATATATATATTTTGAATATTATAAATCTTCAATATATCATTGTCCTCTACTATATATATATACACTAATAAATTACTTGCATACCCATTAGTTGTTGAGCAAACCTAAGCTTGGAATGCTATGTGTAGTATTATTAATATATTAGGTAGACGAGGTAAGATAACTATATGCATTTGTTGACAAAACTCAAGTTACATATACTATACTTTTGTCATTACAATATGGTAGGTATAAGTGAATAATCTCTTTTGATTTATTGAGCAAACTCAATGTTGAAATGAGATTAGGACAGGGAAATATGGGTTAGGAGTCGTATGTGATACAACCGATAAGGAGTTATCCATCGTTTTTGTAAGGCTATGATTTCTCATACAAACTCAAGGTTAAAATACCAAGATAGATGAGTCCTAACACACATTAATGAAGTCGAAATACTTCTGTGATTCACCTTATGGTTGTAGAAACATAAAAGACTAGTGGGAGCCTTATTAGAAAAATGAATGGGGGCCTTATTAGAAAAATGAAATGATAACATTTAACCTTTTTAATATTGTAAGACCATATTCTATATAATATTATAATAGTCTACATACATAAATTTTTGCATTCAATAAGATTGATAAAATATTTATCAAATAAGATATACAAATGAATTGAAGATTGACAAATAGAAATATGACATATACTTACCAATAAAATATTATTGCATGTTAACATTTCGACACCTATGCAAGTGCCTGATTTTACAACTACTAAATGCGTTCGTAGTTGGTAACTTATGCGTTTATTTGATCGAGACCATGTATTGGATTCAGTAACTTTCAAACTCTAAAAGAAAAATGAGAGTATGGATATTTGATCCATATACAATCACGTATAAATGTTATAAGGTGAACGGTCAAAGTTTGTATCACCCGAAAAACGAAATAAACCTTACTGTTAGATCAAGTATTCAATTTGATTGATTATAAAAGGATCATATTGTGTTAAAAGTAATATAGACCAAGACTACAATATAAATCTTCGAACTCGATCACTGAAATGTCAGCTTGATCAGTGTACGTAAAGCAGAACATATCTTACGTCCTCAAAAGCTAAGGATAATCAAATGCTTTTTTGTAAAGAGTTCATTATGATATTGTAGTAAGGGTCTTCTTTTGAATGGTTTGACAATTTAGAAAGAATTACGGACGTACAGAAGTAGATATGATTTAAGGTACAGTTCGAATGAAGAGGTTGAATATCATTTCTACTTCAAAAAGAAACAACGGAAACGAAAATTGTAATAACAACGATCGATACTTAATATTGGAATAAGAAATATGATTTGTGTTCCAAAATGTATTTTCATATAGAAAATTGTATTCTATGAGATTTGTTTCTTTAAGTTCAAAATATTTGATTAAAGAACTCTCCATGGTAAACTAGTCGTAGTATATGAAATAATATTAAGTAAATGGGGGACCTCCGAATTTAGTATGTCATTATAGCGATGGCGGAAATAATGGAGCATGCCATATAACACTTATTTTTGCATCAAATTATAGAAATTATTTTCGTAAAACGCACTAGAACATAATTAATGAAATAATGACTATTTTTCAATATCAACTGAAAAATATACATAGCTGTATTTCAATATGCATATTATGAATATCCATTATGAAATAAAACTATAATATTGTATTTGTTTTCATAATAAAAGCGATGCATTAGAAAATACAGAAATATATAAAATTATTTTCAATTATTTGGAATTATAGACTAATCCGTAGCTGTGAGAAGTAGTTTTATTATATGATTACGAATCAGATGATACTGGTTAATTATATCTTAAACAATTAAGGGCTGTGCACCCAATTAGTGGGAGCATAATAAGAGTTGATGAATTCTACAGATTGATACATTTAGATGTATGTAAACATAACTCTACTTATACCAAAACGGTTTCACTTACTTTGTCACATTCACCGATGAGTTATTACAGACATGGACATGTGTATTAGATACACATGTAATATGTCTATGGTAAATTCATAGAGTATAAAATAGAAGTAAAAAAATAATATGCAATAGAAATGAATTGTGTAACGACCCGTAATTTTCGACAATTTAATTTGTTTATTTAATAAGATTTTTGTAATTTAATTTTTGTAAAATAATAAAGGTGATAAATTAATATTGGAATAAATGATAAATTGAATTATAGTAATGGTAATTAAAACCTATTTATAGTAATTTGAATAAATTCAAATGAATTAAGTAGTGAAAGGATTTTTACCTGGATATAAATTGAATGTGTGAAATTTAAGGAGAGTATTAGATTGATTTAATGTAATAAAGGATTGTAAACGGTAATTGGAATAAATTAAGAAATTATGTTAATGCAAATCAATAATTTATAAACTTGAATGAACATTTCAATTTAATAAACTTGTTCAAATGTAGGACTTAATTATAAGCGTAGATTTATGGGTATGATAACAGATTAGTATAAATTGCCTAATTAGGTGGTCAATAAATTTATTTGGAAATCAAACTCATTTAAATGGTAAGTAATTATAAAGTGTTATTGATATAAACATTACTAATTATTAATATAGTAACGGAAGTATAAATGAAATGCAACCGTAGAAATTAAGCTAAATATTAACAATTGAAATGAATTGTCGATCTAATGGAGTACTGTAAATTGTCATACTAAGCTAAAAAAATTTTTACATAAGGAAACAAAGGCAAATAGAAATCAATCAATGAATGTATATAGATTGTAAAGCTATAATAATAAATAGAAATTGGACAATATCCATATAAAATAATGGATTGCAAATCGTGGGTCTGTAATAAAGGGTGAATGGGAATTGATTAATTATATTAAATAAATGGAATTCCAATTGGTTGGAATAAGGTAAAAATGTACTTGGTAATAAATTTAAAAGAATTTAAATATTGAATTTATTTAATATATAATAAGTGATGATTGAATAAAAACCAATACCTGTAAATATCCATAATATTTGAATGGAAATAATAAACTCATAAATGTGGGATTGAGAGTTTTACAAAAATTATTATGAGTTATATACTTAGTTCATTCAATTAAATCGGAAATCATTGCAATAAATGTAAATTAAATGTTACGATGAATAAATTAAGGTAATAAATGGGGAATAACGTAAATGTTCTTCATAATATGATGATTTGTGAATAAAAAGAATGGAAATAAAGTTTTATTAATATATCGGAATTTAATTTACTACAAAAAGGTTAATTGCAATCAAATGAGTTAAATGTTTAAACGGAAATCAAGCTTTGTGTATTTATTCGGATTTATTGCAATTAATTAAAATTAAATATAAAATTTTACGTTAATTGAAAATTAAGTTGAAAACGGGAAATATTTATGTGATAATCTTAAATCCAATGGTAAACCCTTCTATTTGAAATCTATGAATGGAATTATTACGGGTTAATTCAAATTAATGGAAATTTTGGAATTTACCTATAATTTGAATTTTATGAAATTGAAGATTTCTATTGACTAATCTTTAATAAATTTACTTTTAAAAATTTGTTAAATCATTGTAAGTGTTTGAAAATTTTAAAGTGATAAAGAATGCAAAGTTCGGAATTTTAACGAGAAATTTGATTTAATTGATTTATTTTAAATTTATTTAATTAATATAAAAATAGCCAGTTGGGTCACGGACTCGGATTTCGACGAAACTAGTTTCATCGGTTCCGTAATAGTGAATTATTGTAGATTTTCAAGTTTCGTAGTGATTGGACCTGTCGTTTGATCGTATGAACACGAAACGCCTTGAAATCGATAAATTGGAATCAATTTGAAATCGATTTGGAAATATTGATTTCAGCATAACTTCTTCATACGATGGAATTTAGACTTGAAACTTGTTCCATCACGTTTAAAATATTTAAAAACATCTATTTTGATATATGGGATGATCCATTTTTGTTCCGGAGCCGAAACGGGCTTTTCGGGGCATTATTGTCATTTCAAACCAATTTGAATTGAACAGTAACCTACCAAACTGATGTAATTGGGCTTCGAACCTAGTACCAGTGCGTTCAGAAGGCCTTTTTATGTTAGGATAACCTGTCAGCATGCTTAAATCGGAGTTCGGGCTCTTTTCGGACCTCACTATATAAATACGACACGCATCACGAAAAAATATAATATAGTATTACAAAACCCTAATTCTACTGCAGCCGTTGTCCACAAATTCGATGGCCGAAAACTTCCCAACTTACACCCTAAATTCTCTCGATCTGTTTGATAATCCACGTAAACATCAAAAGAGAAATTGAAGAACTAGGTCCCCTCTTCGCATCGGTATGGTTGAACCACCTTCGTATGATTGGAGATGGATGGAATTTGGGCGAGAAGAGAGGGGCGTTTGGAGCTATTTACGAGCGGAGGAAGGCATCGATGGTGGAAGGATTCACGGCGTAGGAGGAGCATGACGTGGCCTACACGATGGTGGCCTTGGATCTAGGTCCGAGTGAAAGAATGTTCAGAGGTTGGTGACGCAAAAGCAACGTTTGGGTTCGTTTTTTCCAGTCACGAGCGTGCGTTCGGTTTTGGGGAAGAAGGTGGGCGCGTTCTGATTGGTGACGTGGAGTATTGTTAGGTGAGTATTTTTTTTTTTTAATTTGTTTTTTTATTCTTAATTTCAATTTCAAATCGTTTAACGATGATAACTAATGCATACGATATCCGATTTACGCGAATTTTTTTTCGGCAGGATCATATCAAAATTCCGGATCTATTGACGCTTGTTTGGACGAATTAGAAGACTGTCCAATTTTTGGATTTAAATTGAATTTAGATTCAATTTAAATTCGAAAGGTGGGTGTTTTAACCCACTCACTACTTCTAAAATTTCTTATGTTTGTTAATTTGACTTAAGATATGAGTAGAAACTTATTTATGACTGTTTGGCATGTTTTATTCATCATCTCAGTTAAATTGCATTTATTTAATTTAATTGTTAATTAATTTTATTTATTGCATATAAATTGACAGTTAGAATTTATTTATTGCACATAAATTGACATTTAGAATTTGTATATTGGCATATAAACTGCTAGTTTAACAGTTATTAAATTTATTATTGAATATAAACTGTTAGTTATACCTGTTATTTATTACCTGTATATTTTATATGCTCTACATCGATGATTGTTTAAATTGGATGATGATTGTAAATAATGGTTGATGATATACGGATATTTTATATTGTATAAACTGCAAGTTATCACGCATTTTCATTTCATTCGGGATTGCGGTTTGAAATGATATACAACCACATTTTTATATTTTAAATTACGGATTGAAATGATAAATATCCGTATCACTTGACCATAGGATAGAAAATTTTATACAGGCACCGCGGTATATATATAAAATTATTTTGAAAATGATTTTATGGTTTGGATACGATACGGTTTAATATTAAATTTTGGATATTATATAAATATTATTTTATATATATAGTTAAATTTGGAATTTAAGCCATGTATAGATCTGTTGAATATAAATAAATAAGTTGAATAATGAAGTTTGATAATTTGTATTATACGATTAAGTACAGGTTTAAGATATTATATATATAGAGTTTAATGATTCCAATCAATTAAGATTGGAAGATAAATTGGAAATTTATTGGAATTGGGTTTATTTAAATAAAAAATTTAAACTCCGTAAGTTGATGTAAACTTATTAAAATTGAAAATTTTAAAGGTATGATATTTATAACTGGATTTTTATTTCAAGATAAATTAAATGAATACTTCTAGTATAAATAAAGTGAAGGAAATAATTAATTGTTAGAAATTTGAGTTTTATTTATGGATTTATTATGTGAATGTTTCAAACCAAATAACAGGACCATAAATTGTTAAATAGGGTTTCCAACCTTAGTTTGGAATTTAAATATTCGAAGTTTGAATATATTGAAAACGAAGTGTTTTACTGAAACTAAAAGTGAACCTAAATTTAATAGGTTTAGACCTAAAATTTTAAATGAATAAATTTGTGAAGTCGCGGAATATATTTTATAAAGTAATTTTAAATTCAAACTATTTTATTCTATATACTGTTTGAATATCCAAACCATTCAAGTTTTATAAGTATGGTTTTAAAGCTATGAATTTCGAAGTATTGTGTTTTGAAAGTTATAATTCAAATGTTTGGTTTCCAAATATTATAAATTTTAAAGCATTATGATTTTGGAAAAAGAAACATATTTGAATAAAAAAGGATATTATTGATTTGGGTTTTATAAAAATAATATCAAATTGAGTTGTTTTGGAAATGGAAATGATATCGTATTTATTGGTTTGAAATGGATAATTATATTCTGGTTTTAAAGTATAAACAATTTTTAAAGACCACGGTGTTATAACAACGTTTGGTTGTAAAAGAGACCGGGGTCGGAAGTTGTCATACTCTCTTCCATCTCCGAAAACCACTTTAACAACCGTATAAGCGGTGGAGATTCCAGAACGAAGTAGGTTGGTGGCGGCGTTTCCTGTAAGGTAAATACGTGGACCCGACTCCCGTGAGTTGGCATAGGTGGCTAAAAAAGGAGCGATTGACGGGCCAATCAGGTCATTCCTCTGATCAAATGCACTCCTTCGATATTATAATCTGATTTTTGAATTGATTCGGTGGCCACTTTACTTTTGATTTTGGGGTTGTTGTTCGAGGTGGGCGGTAGCTGCGCGCTGCGCGTTTCCATCAGCCCGGATGCGTAATTGGTATATCTACCTTAGCATTGCCTAGTTGCATTGCGTCACCTACCATACCGAGCCTTGTACGAGTTTGGATTTCTCTCGTAGCCGGTGTGGTATCCTCTGGTGGCTTCCCGATCAAGAGGGACCATGATATTGGATTGACTACTGGGGCTATTAAGTGTTAAGAGATATATGGGTAACCCCTTAATGCTAAGAAAAAAGTAAGTTTATTTTATAAATAGACACTATTATAATAGCGAAATATGCTACATAGTAAATAGTTTAACGGATCCTTAAGTGATGTAAATCCCGAGCATCTTTTGAGTTACTGCACTCATATTTATTTCTATTAATTTAACTTACATAAGTTCTTTTAGTTCTGACTCGAGTGTTTTGTCTTTTCAATTCGCTCCGGTCAGTCCACGCGTTTCACGATCGAAGACTTTAGCTTTGGAGGACGAAGACGGAGATTTCATTATTATTATTTTATTATATGATTCCACTACACTGTATTCTGCTGCATTCATATTTATTGGTATGTAAACTCTGATATTTAATGTATAAAGAAGAATTAAATGTTTTGTAAACAGATTTATGAACTGTATATTGATTATTATATTTTATCCATTCGCTGTGAGATTCTGTTTTACTTTACTTCTTCTCTGTTTTTCTTATTTACCCCATAACAATCCGCCCTTCTGTATGGTTTGAATTGGCATGTGTGTCTGTTTAAATCATGCGAAAAGGCGGGAAGTTACAGTTGGTATCAGAGCTTTGGTTTAGCAATAAACCTTGGCTTTGTGGGGTTTGACTCTTTGTTAATAGGATAGTAATACCCTATGGGAGTCGCTGAGTGTATATATATGAGGGAGCGTATTTGTTAGTATTATAAAAGGGTTTAAATATTGTGCTAATCTGTTCCGTTTTTTATTTATAAATTCTGGTTGGTGCATGGGACACTATGACATCAATAGAGATTTCTAAACACTTAATAGGATAGACCGACATAATATTTGTTTTTATATAAGCGAATGAAACAATTTTGTCTATTATATTTTCTATATAAAATAAAAAAATTCGAATGATATCAATATTTGGCTACAGTAGATTGGTTGTTAGGTAATAAAGTGTATAATAATAATAGAAATAAGAAAATAAAAATAAAATAAAATAAATTTGGAAATTTAGAACTTAAGTTCCGGGGTTTTGAAATTTTTCGAACAAATTTTGGAAGATATTAATTTTCTGATATAAATATTTCAGTGTAATTCGGAAGAATTGTTTTAAAGAAGATTTTTGAGAAAATAAGTTTTGTACTTTCCTCTCTGTCGTTGGAAAATAATTTGGGTGATGGCGGCCGCATCATTGAATTTCATTTTCGAGTTCGAAATGGGAAGGCACTGTAGTAGTTCTACTGCAGATTCATTTCGGAAAAATATATATATATTTTGAATTATTTTAAATATAATTAGAGATATGTAAGTTGTAAGAATATACTTATCTATTATTTTAAAATAATTTGAAATTTAACCTGGTATTTAACTCTTAAATTTTCGTTAATTAATTGTATCAATTATTGTAGTGAAATGAAAGGCAAGTAATTAATAAATTGGAACCTCTAATTTAGGGAAGCGATTTAAGGATAAGTTATAAAGGAAATAATAAGGAAGTTGAAAGTGTAACTTATAAGAAAAGGTAAAAATTTATTGAACAATGAATTAATTAAAGGAAATGGAACATACTTGTATAAATTTCAAATTACACCCTTAAATAACATACATATAACTTACCAAATATTAAAAGTTTAAATGTTTAATAAGAGATGTAATAGAAATTTGTACAAGTAAAAGTAGGTAACGAAGTATTCAATGAAATTGCTATTATAAATGAGAATTTAATGTTATATACTTAAGTTATAATTGAAATTTTACTATAAGTGAATATAATTAAAGGTAAGTAATTCAAATAGATGATTATCAACTTAAGTAAATAAAATGAAAATGCTAGGAAATTAAATGGGACATGAATGATAATGAACTTAAGTGAACAGTTGAAGATATTTATAAATAAAATTAGTAGAAAATGAATACTATTGTAACGACCCGACTTCCATCTACTAGGAAATCGCGTCATTTTTAAGAAAGAAAGGGATAGAAAAGAGAAAAGAAAGAAGAGAAGAAGAAACAACATCAGAATCTAAACAGCGGAACGAATAAATTATATTAATCACATAATATAATTACATAGTATCATATACATCAGAGTTACACAGCTTATACAACAAATACTAGACAGTTATAAACACCTGTCTAGTTATACAACTCAAAGACAACAGAGAGAACTACTCAGAGAAAACTACACAGCGGAATACTATATATCTACACGCAGAAGCCTCCTGCTCCATTGCTCCTCCAATACTTGTCAAAGCTAACATGAATCCTAACCTGAATCCTAACCTGAATCCCTTGGCTACTCGTAAAAATTTGGGTAGCCAAGAGTTTATGAAAAACAAAAATAAACTCCGGGTCAGACATGGGTCTGGAGTGAGTAACAGGTTAAAGTTGCTTAACTTTTAATAACCTTTTGAAAAGAAAGGTCTCACGTAAGACTTCCCACACATAAACATGGAAAAGTTTTTACCTTACGCTAACCAAAACATTTGATAGGAAATCCGATGATATTATGTAGGATCTAGATTAACCCTAGAGAGAGGGTGAATAGGGTTATAGCAAATTTTCTCGATTTAAACACAGAAATAAACTGCAGAAATAAATATGCTGAAAAGTAAATCACACACAAAATTTACCCAGCTTCGGCAACCCCTGCCTACTGCTGCATTCACAGATTTCTATTAGAATTAAACAGTATAACGCTTACAAACATTCTACTAGACTCGCAGACATTTGCTCCCGCTCACAAACACTCTACTAGATTCGCACACCCTGCTCGCAAACATTTGCTCCCGCTCACAAACACTCTACTAGACTCGCACACCCTGCTCCGCCTATAGAGTTTCGCTTACTTGCAAACTTTGCTTCCCACCTATAGAGCTTCGCTTACTCGCAAACTCTGCTCCCGCCTATACAGCTTTGCAAACTCGCACACCCTGCTCACTGAACTAATTCTAACTAGACAATCTGACACTACTTAAACCCTAGGTGGTGATTTACAAATTCTTTTGACTCGAAAAATAAAAACAACAATTAAAAAACAATAGAAAATAACCCTAAACCCTAATTACCAATATAATAAAGCCCTTTTATAAAATTAAAACACTAAACCCCCTTTTAATAATAAGGCCGGCCCACTCCCTTATTTCACCCGATCCTTTTGTCTCGTTCCTTTGCTTGTGAGAGTAATGGCGGCTTCGTCCTGTTTCTGAAATTAGGGCTTCGTCTCTTCTACTCCAAATAATTTGAAGCTGCCGACTTTATGTTTGATTAATAATGCGCGAGTAGCTTTGACCTTCTCTCGTTGCTCTCTTCGGCTGCTTCGTTGTTCGATCGAGTTTGACTCCTTGCTTCGGTATGTAATTTTATCCTTTTTGCTTTACTGATTGATGCTTGAACTCGATAGATCAGAGATTGCCGATGATGATGATTTATATAGGGTTCGTAACCCTAAATTTGCGTTCGTCTGATTGCTTCAAAATTTCTTGCTTTGCCGTTCGATTACACTTTGATGCTGATGATTTATTTGACTAATTCATATGCGTATATTCTTGATACTTTCTTCCCACGGCTTGGTTGACACGGTTTTGATTATTGACTCGTTCAATATTGACTTCGGCCATTTTTTGATTGAATTTAATGCTGTAGCATACTTGACCTGTTTTGTTCTTTGTGCTTCGACTCTGGCCATTTTTTATGTTCACTGGCCTGTACATTTGCATTGTATATATTCTTGGATTTGGATTTGAACTGCTTCATGTACTTGATATTGTGGCATGTGGTCTTTGCTGTTATGTTGATGCATTGTGCCTTTGTGGTTGTAACTGGACAGTTCATATTGCTTTGCTTCATCGTTTGCGTCCACTGCATTCTTCGTTTGGTCTACTTGCATTGTTTCTGGCTTTGACTTGGTTACACGGCTAGAATTGTTTCTTTGATGCATAAAACTGTGTTGATGTTAACTGACTTTGGTTATACCCTGATTTGTTCATATATATGCTTGAGTTTTCATATTTTAACCTTGATCATTTTAAAATCTATAAATTGGAATATGGTTAATTTTGCTATGACTTGAATTCCTTGGCTTTGATGTTCTCTGGTTTTTCTGATAGCACTGTGCCTTAACATGCACTCGAGTCATGGTCATTGTTGATAACTTGGTTATATGTGCTTTGACATTGTAGTCTCGAGTTCACTGTTGCACTTCACCTGATGTTGAGGCTGATGCATCCTGGCTTGTTTCAGTTGTCTTGGATATTGTTGCATCTATGGCTTGCACTGGCTTGTCTCAATTTGTATCTTGTTTATGTGCATATTGCTGAGGCTTGTTTGATTCATCATGCATCATTTTGTACATGCTCGGTTTCAAGCATTGTCTTTATTGCATTGTTAACTTATGTGGTCTTGAGCATTGCCGGTCTCATATGCATTGAACTTTGGTTTTTCATCTTGGCCATTTGGTCGTGCTGTAGTTCAGTTGCATCTCTGACCTTCTGGTATGCTTACCATTCTTGTTGCCTCTTTGCATTTTGTTATTTGAACTTTTGTGACACTTGAACTTTTGTGGTTTGAGCCCTGTTGTCTCTGACCTGATGGCTTTGGTTTTCATTGTGTCTGGTTCATGTACATTGTGTACTGATTCGTAAGTTGTGCTTTTTTTTTGATTGGCGTACACGAGTTGGCGAGGCAGTGCACACGTATACGAATGTACACGTGTGTACTGCAGCCACTTATAATTGCCTGTCCCTGATAAAAAATACTGATATGCACAACACAAGTAACTGAGGCAAACAAAATTTTCAAAATCATCGTTTCTTTCAAATTTCAAAAATATTTCTCTTTCAATTTTACTGCATTTGAGAATATTTTTTGCAGATTACTCGGATACTGGAATCTGACTGGAATAAAGTTGAAGATTAAAATACGAGTGTGAGTGATGTGTAGTGAGGTCAACTGTAAATGTGATATGAGATGTAATATAATCAAAGTTGTATATGTATAGTGAGAGCTTGGAATTGTACTATTCAAAATTGTAATAAATATTTGTTTGAATAAAATATTCGTTTGAATTCAAAATCTATGTTATTTATTTTATTCAGCAAATATTTATTTAATCTGTGAAAAATAGAATAGTATATTAACAAATACATTTAAACGAATGTATATATGTTTATTATCATCAAACAAAAATCATATAAGCGCAAAGCGCATATTCAACAATCTCCCCCTTTTGATGATAACAAACATATATTTAAGATTTTGAATGTATTAAATGTATTTGATCATTCAATTTACTCCCCCTATTTGAATGCTCCCTCTCTACACAATACTCCCCCTACATATATGCATACAAATAGAAATATATAAATGAGCCTATATGCAAAGTGAAAATTATTTGACCTTTGCTTGATTCTATTTGACAAAATTTTAACTTTTCTCTCCCCCTTTTGTTATCAGCAAAAGAATAACAGTGTTGTAAAAATAGGGATGAAGTGATAGACATGAATCAAACATTTAACTCAATTGAATATAAATATCAAATTTCAATAAAACTCAAACAAAAATCATAATTACCCTTGTCAAGCACATATTCCACTTTCAGAAGTGATGGGGATAAAATCATCAAAAATCATACAATTCTGTCTATTTGTGGTATATTTATTTCAGGAAATTTGAATATCTACTAACCATGCATAACCGTTAGGACTTTTAAATGAGATTAGTAGTATTCACTATTTTTATTTAAAAAATGAAATCAAGTATATTCTAACCACGCATGACCGTGAGGACTTTTAAATGGGATTAGAATCCACTTGTCTATTTGAATCAATTAATTTTGATATGCGATCCATGCATGCATAACCGTGAGGACTTTTAAATGAGCATGGAAGCACATAATCAAAAATCCAAGTAATTCACCCATGCATAACCGTGATGACTTTTAAATGAGAGTGAATACTTTGGATATTTATTTTTATTGCTAAATATAATAAATTGAAGCACAGATAATTTCTTTCACAAATTTAAAGATATTGAAGAACGAATGATTTCCTTTGTAAACTACCACAAATTTACATACTATGTGTAATTTTGATAAGTGATGGTCGATAGAAAGATGGTAGAAATAGGAATGATCATGGAACTTTTACCCAACGAAAAGTTTTTATAACTCTTGTTATGAAATTCTAAAGAAATTTTCTAATTATACTTTCTCAAGTTATAATATATGATAAATATCAACACTCATCACTTTTTCAATCACTATTCATCTTTTCGATAATCAAAGGGAGTTAGATTAGTTAAAATAGTCATTTAAAATCAAATTCAAAAATTATAAAATCAATTTTTCAAAAATGACTAATCTGTAAATATGGTCAAACATGATTTTCTCGAGGGGGTTTTATAAGAAAATTTTCTGCTATTTGAAAGTTATTTCAAGTGAAAAATATGCAGATATTTTCCTTGAAAAAAAAACGATGCAGCAAATGAGTGTTTCAAAAATTAATCACGTTCTACTAGTAATTTTTCTATCAATTATATTACCAGTGTAATCTGCACCTTAATTTAAATTTCACTCAATATTCACTCGTTGGATGTCAAAGACAGATTTGTGAAATTTCAACAAACTATCTCAGAATGAAATTTGAAATGAAGCCATGTTCTCACTCAAACAAATACCATGATGTTAATTTCAGAAACCGTAAGATAAACAGTTATATTCATGAGTAATCAACAGTCAATCAACATCATAATTATTTCAAAAACAATTTCTTGAAGTTTCAACAATTTCTTAAAGTCCTTTTTAACAGCTTTCCCATGAATTTTGAAATCGTGCAAATTTATAAGCAGTGACCAAAATGTCAAAAACAATATATCTACGTGTAGTATGAGTAACCATCATTTGACCGAACAAATTCATATGGATTCGTTCAAAGTTGAAAATCTGATTGGCCATCATTTAAGCACAAATCAATGTAATAAATAAGAAAAAGTCAAAAATTTCTTAAAATCCTTTTTACAATTTTTTAAATAGAATTCATTAGGATTTTAAGTTGAAGCCATGTAAATAGAAGAAACCGTGATTATAGATTTAGCCAAAAATATTATCGTCAATCAATAAAAGCACCATCAGCAATCCAAGTTAATCGATATAAAGTATTTCAAGGATTGTAGTGTTTTTGGCATAAAAGCATAATTGGCCAACAATTTTGAAAAAATCAGAATCAAAATCATCATCTTTTATTCATCTCAGTATTGGCTGATTTTAATTCAGAATATGGTGCAGATATCACATTTAATATATCGTTCAAAACAAATTTACCTGTTTTACCTTTACGATAATTTTCCGTTGTTGCCCATTGTGATTCTGTCACCTTTGTACTAGGCTAAGGAACTTTGCTTTATCACCCGTTGTGTTTCTGGAACAGCCAAAATCCAGAGAACACTGTTGTTGTTCCTTAGCCTGCCACCACACCTACACGATGAAAGATTTATGTGACCTATTTGTTTTTATAGGTCCATGATTGTTAGTGGCAGAATATGAAACATATGTTTGTGGAGACCCAAAACTATTTTTATATGTTCCTTTTGGAACCCAAATTTGTTTGACTTTCAAAGATTTTATATTTGTGCCTTTTGGAACCCAAATCGGTATAGTTTTCACATGTTTGGGTCTATACCAACAATTATTTTGATTATGTCCGAATTTTCTACAAATCGTGCACATTAAATTGACTTGATTAAATTTTGTGTTCCTATGATGTCCAATTATTTCAGATTGAGCAAAGACACTTTTACCTTTATCATCATCTTGTGATTTCCCAAAACCTAGTCCTTTTCTATTGTTAGCAAAAATTTGATTTCCCAATAACATTTTAAATGATTTTTCTCCTTTTGAAAAGTTATTCAGGGATTTCTCAAGATTTTGGACTTTGGTTTTTAATGTTGAGTTTTCAGTGACAAGTGAGGTGCATCGATTTATAAAATCCTTTTTCCTAGTGTCAATGTTTTCCTTAAGATTCAAGTTTTCTTTTTCAAGACTCTCAAAGTTATTCCTAATTTTTGATACTTCTGAATCTAAAATCTTACATTTTTTACATTCTAGGTTATGAATATTTTCAAGTTCAGTTTTTAACCTAAAATTTTCACGAGCAAATTCTCTCCTATTAGATTTCAGTTTTTCAATTTTAGATTCAAGGCTATCAATTGTTTTAGTAAGATCTAAGCACATAAAAACAAGATCTCTATAGGAATACTCACCTGCCTCAATAGATTCGTCGGAGCTTGCTTCTGAATTTGATTTTGCCATAAGACACAAGTTAGCCTCCTCTGAGCTGCTATCTGAAACTTCCTCTCCTTCTTCATCATCCCGAGTTGCTGCAAAGGCCTTCTTTTTCTTTTTCTTTCCTTTGTTGTTTTTGAGAAGTGGGCATTTTGGTTTGATGTGGCCAGGCTTGTTGCAGTTATAACACGTCAGTTCATCATCGGAATTTTCAGAATCTTTTGGCCTATTACGACTTGTTTTCTTCTTTGCTTTTTAAGGCAATTGTCTTCTTCTTTGGTTCGGAGTTGTTGCGTTCTTCCTTTGCTTTTAGCTCAAGCTCATATGTCATCAAGTTACCAATCAACTCCTCCATGCTTAGTTTACTCAAATCTTTCGATTCTTGGATTGCTGTGACTTTTGCCTCAAAGTTCATCGGTAAGACTCGTAGTATCTTCCTCACAAGCTCTACCTCAGTGAATACCTTCCCAAGCGCTCTAGCATTGTATACCAAGGTTGAAAAGCGTCCAAACATATCCTTTATGCTCTCGCCTTTGTCCATCACAAAGTTTTCGTATTCATTGCTGAATAGGGCTAGCCGAGACTCCTTGACTTGAGAAGTTCCTTCGTGTGTCACCTCCAAAGTATGCCATATTTCCTGTGCTGTTGTACAATGAGAAATTCTATTAAATTCATTTTTATCAAGAGCACATATCAAAGCATTCATGGCTTTAGCATTTGTCGTTTTCAATTTCTTATCGTTAGCATCCCACCTATCCTTAGGTTTAGGAATCTCAGTATCACCAACGATTATAGTGGGAGGTTTATAGCCAGTTTCAATGATATCCCAAACATCATAATCAACAGAACTAAGATAGATACCCATCCTAACTTTCCAATAAGCATAATCGTTCCCGTTAAACATGGGTCGCCTAGCAATAGATTGCCCCTCAGAAAAAGCATTATTTTGTAGACTCATGACTCTAGAGTTAAATAAAAAATAAACCTGGCTCTGATACCACTTGTAGGATCTAGATTAACCCTAGAGGGGGGGGGGTGAATAGGGTTATAGCAAATTTTCTCGATTTAAACACAGAAATAAACTGCAGAAATAAATATGCTGAAAACTAAATCACACACAAAATTTACCCAGCTTCGGCAACCCCTGCCTACAGCTGCATTCACAGATTTCTATTAGAATTAAACAGTATCACGCTTACAAACACTCTACTAGACTCGCAGACATTTGCTCCCGCTCACAAACACTCTACTAGACTCACACACCCTGCTCGCAAACATTTGCTCCCGCTCACAAACACTCTACTAGACTCGCACACCCTGCTCCGCCTATAGAGTTTCTCTTACTCGCAAACTTTGCTTCCCGCCTATAAAGCTTCGCTTACTTGCAAACTCTGCTCCCACCTATACAGCTTTGCAAACTCGCACACCCTGCTCACTGAACTAATTCTAACTAGACAATTTGACACTACCTAAACCCTAGGTGGTGATTTACAAATTCTTTTGACTCGAAAAATAAAAACAACAATTAAAAAACAATAGAAAATAACCCTAATTAACAATATAATAAAGCCCTTTTATAAAAATAAAACACTAAACCCCTTTTAATAATAAGGCCGGCCCACTCCCTTATTTCACCCGATCCTTTTTGTCTCGTTCCTTTGCTTGTGAGAGTAATGGCGGCTTCGTCCTGTTTATGAAATTAGGGCTTCGTCTCTTCTACTCCAAATTAGGGTTTGAAGCTGCCGACTTTATGTTTGATTAATAATGCACGAGTAGCTTTGACCTTCTCTCGTTGCTCTCTTCGGCTGCTTCGTTGTTCGATCGAGTTTGACTCCTTGCTTCGGTATGTAATTTTATCCTTTTTGCTTTACTGATTGATGCTTGAACTCGATAGATCAGAGATTGCCGATGATGATGATTTATATAGGGTTTGTAACCCTAAATTTGCGTTCGTCTGATTGCTTCAAAATTTCTTGCTTTGCCGTTCGATTACACTTTGATGCTGATGATTTATTTGACTAATTCATATGCGTATATTCTTGATACTTGCTTCCCACGGCTTGGTTGACACGGTTTTGATTATTGACTCGTTCAATATTGACTTCGGCCATTTTTTGATTGAATTTAATGCTGTAGCATACTTGACCTGTTTTGTTCTTTGTGCTTCGACTCTGGCCATTTTTTATGTTCACTGGCCTGTACATTTGCATTGTATATATTCTTGGATTTGGATTTGAACTGCTTCATGTACTTGATATTGTGGCATGTGGTCTTTGCTGTTATGTTGATGCATTGTGCCTTTGTGGTTGTAACTGGACAGTTCATATTGCTTTGCTTCATCGTTTGTGTCCACTGCATTCTTCGTTTGGTCTACTTGCATTGTTTCTGGCTTTGACTTGGTTACACGGCTAGAATTGTTTCTTTGATGCATAAAACTGTGTTGATGTTAACTGACTTTGGTTATATCCTGATTTGTTCATATATATGCTTGATTTTGCATATTTTAACCTTGATCATTTTAAAATCTATAAATTGGAATATGGTTAATTTTGCTACGACTTGAATTCCTTGGCTTGATGTTCTCTGGTTTTTCTGATAGCACTGTGCCTTAACATGCACTCGAGTCATGGTCATTGTTGATAACTTGGTTGTATGTGCTTTGACATTGTAGTCTCGAGTTCACTGTTGCACTTCACCTGATGTTGAGGCTGATGCATCCTGGCTTGTTTCAGTTGTCTTGGATATTGTTGCATCTATGGCTTGCACTGGCTTGTCTCAATTTGTATCTTGTTTATGTTCATATTGCTGAGGCTTGTCTGATTCATCATGCATCATTTTGTACATACTCGGTTTCAAGCATTGTCTTTATTGCATTGTTAACTTATGTGGTCTTGAGCATTGCCGGTCTCATATGCATTGAACTTTGGTTTTTCATCTTGGCCATTTGGTTGTGCTGTAGTTCAGTTGCATCTCTGACCTTCTGGTATGCTTACCATTCTTGTTGCCTCTTTGCATTTTGTTATTTGAACTTTTGTGACACTTGAACTTTTGTGGTTTGAGCCCTGTTGTCTCTGACCTGATGGCTTTGGTTTTCATTGTGTCTGGTTCATGCACATTGTGTACTGATTCGTAAGTTGTGCTTCTTTTTTTTGATTGGCGTACACGAGTTGGCGAGGCAGTGCACACGTATACGAATGTACACGTGTGTACTGCAGCCACTTATAATTGCCTGTCCCTGAAAAAAATAATGATATGCACAACACAAGTAACTGAGGCAAACAATATTTTCAAAATCATTGTTTCTTTCAAATTTCAAAAATATTTCTCTTTCAATTTTACTGCGTTTGAGAATATTTTTGCATATTACTCGGATACTGGAATCTGACTGGAATAAAGTTGAAGATTAAAATACGAGTGTGAGTGATGTGTAGTGAGGTCAAATGTAAATGTGATATGAGATGTAATATAATCAAAGTTGTATATGTATAGTGAGAGCTTGAAATTGTACTATTCAAAATTGTAATAAATATTTGTTTGAATAAAATATTCGTTTGAATTCAAAATCTGTGTTATTTATTTTATTCAGCAAATATTTATTTAATCTATGAAAAATAGAATAGTATATTAACAAATACATTTAAACGAATGTATATATGTTTATTATCATCAAACAAAAATCATATAAGCGCAAAGCACATATTCAACATATTATAATAGTCTCTAGGGTTTTCAAATAAATATGAAATAGCCGAAATTGTTACATCCATTAAATTTCAGCTACTAGCCACAAAAGTGGGTAATACAATCAAAACCATTGGCACTTATTGGATTTTGGATTCCATACAATGGCAGGGCTACTGGGGTACCGCCCGTCACAGTACGTGGCCTAGATCACCGTACCGAGGACCACTCCCGGTCCCCTGCTACACAAAGCCGGACCCATTCCTTACTGAATAGTTCCGAACAAGACAACCCCGTGGTTGTAGCTAGCAACCACCCACACAGCCGAATATAAAGGGACTTCTAGACAGGGATCAATCTTGCTCTCCAGTGGGTGCGACCCACGAAGCCTTGCTGCACCTCCCCTGTTTTGGCCATTCCCGGTTGATGAGGCTTGAGGCTACGATTACCTTTATAGGACATATCACTTAGAATGCTCATCGTCCACCCGACGATGTTCTGAAAGCATTCAATCCATACAAGTTCGTTCCGGGTTCGAACAAAACCGAAGGCATTATCTAGTTACACTCATTTTGGAATCACCCTCAGAGTTAACGACAATAACCCTTTCACTCTAAACCACCATCTCGAATCTATGAGTACTATTCCGTCAAACTCATTACGGAATCACCCACAGAGTTATACTGACTCATAGTCCTTACACCTCGAGTCTTCACAAAGCTCCACTTTGAATTACGACCTAACATTATTTGGAATCGATGTGGTTTTCGGATATCCAAATATGGAAACCCGATCCCGGTCTCATCGAAAACCAAAGCGTGTCTTTTAAGGTCCAAGTTGTTTTAAGGGTTTAAAACATTTCAATTATAGCATCTATATACACAGAGATAGATAATTCATAAACCATAACTGATAATCAACATTATCACATAACAGGTAATCTACATTATCAATATCAAATAGATATTCCATATATCATCATCACAATATAAATCAAACATCCATACCATACAATATTACTTATCTCATGACTGAGATCACAAAGCATCCAAGACAATCAATGTCAACCATTCATACATAAGCAAAGATTTACTTAACCACAATATAATTAATTTAAAATGAATTAAATTAACTATCTCTAATTAATTTAAAATGAATTAAATTAATCACTTCATCTTTAATTAATTTAAAATAAATTAAATTAATTACTTCATCAATATAAATCTTGCTTACTCAATCATTTAATTGATTACAATCAATTTATCAACCATTCAAAATTAATTACCTTAATTAATCACTCTTGATTAATTACCCTTAATTACATTCATGTAATTATCCTTAATTAATTTCACAAAATTAATTATTCTCAACTAAACAGTAATTAACCTTTAATTACTTCACTTAATTAATTAACTATAATTAATTACATTGATCATTAATTAATTACATTAATTAATTACCTTTAATTAATTACTTTTAATCACTTATTATTGATTAATTAATCTTAATTAATCAACTTTAATTACATCATTAATTAAAATAATTAATGTCTTTAATTATCCCTTAAATTAATTACCTTAAGTAATTAACTCATAATTATTAATCATCCTAGATTAATTACATTTAGTAATTAACTAACTTAATTACTTTATTAAAACAAATTAATTATTCCTTAATTAATTTCTTAATTAATCCCTTGATTAATTACTAAGAAATTTAATCCAAATTACTTCATCCTTAAACATCTTCAATAAATTACAACCTGTAATTATTAATCAATTACTTAACTAAGTAATTTCCAATCTATTAATTACATTACGTAATTATTTTTAAAACCCAAGTGTTTAAAATTAATTAAACTTAATTAATTAAAATAAACAATCCCATTAAACTAAATTAATTACCTTAAGTAATTAATTTCTTAATTACTTCATTAAGTAATTATACTCAAAACATTCACAATTGATTATTATTAAATTAATTAATCTAATTAATTATAAAAAATTAACCACATTAATTAATTGTTAAATAATCATGATTAATGACTTTCATTAACCATTCTCTAATTATTTTATAAAGTAATTAACCTAAATTAATTACCATTTAAATTATTTTTAATCATTCATTAATTAAAAGTTAATTGTTAATTTAATTAACCTTGATTTAAAACTTAATTACTTAATTAATAATTCTTTAATCATTATTAATATTTTAATTAATGATCTTAATTATAAATTGATTAATCATTAATCAATTATTAATTCCAAATTTAATTAATTAATTAAATTAATTAATAAATCTAAATTACCTTGTTAATTAATTCTAAACATAAATCTAAATTTAAATTCCAATATAAACATAACTTAATTATGTTTAAAACAATTTAATTGAAACAAAGAGCTTTTTGAACCACTTTAAATTTAAATTCAAGTTTAAAGCAGAATAATTTTAAACTTATCAAAGTTTTAAATAATTTAAAACTTATTTAAAATTACGAGTCAAAACAAAAGTTTGACCTAAAGATGAAATCATAAGAATTTGGAGTTAAATTCATTTTTTAAAATTTTTAGAAACTCAATTCATTCTTGGTTTCAACTTTCTAATTTAAATCTTCCTTTTAAATTTAAAATTAAAGTTCATTTTTAAAACTTAGATTTCCAGATTTTAAATAACTTTAAATCTACTCACATTTCTAAAATCTTATTATTAAAAATGTTTAAACTATTTTACCAAACAAATAGTTATTTAAATTAAATTTCAGAAACTTTTATTTCATTTTAAAAAAACTGGAATTCAAATTTGAACCTAAAATTCAAACTTGAATTTGAATTTAAACTTAAACTTTTCTTTAAACATAAACTTCAGATTTTAAATTTTCAAAAACCCAGATTTAAGAAAACAGGTTTCTGAAACCTGAACATTTGTAGTGACCCGAGAAGAACAAATTTTACTTCGGGTTTCATGCGTGCCTACTTCGAGTTTCTCTACAACCTACTTCGAGTCATTCACAGACCAACCCTAAACTTCCCCTGAAACATCCCAAACCCATAGTTCATCAGGGAACTCATCGCCACCACCTATGCCGATCATCTCAGATGATCAGGCCACAACCAGAAACCCCTCAACCCACTAACATTATCACCAAATCGAGTAGTAAATCAGAGAATCATAGTTTTACCCCAAATTCAAACCTGGAAAACATATTACAGGTTTCTGTTCAACCTGTCAATGGCCATTTGTTCGCCACTCCGATCACCTGAGTATTCTCCTCTCCGGCCATGAATTACTCTACACACCAACTACCCACACACCAAAAACCAAATCACTCGATCCACTCTTCACCTCCTCACTGTCCCAAACTTTAACCCTTATTCAAAACTTAGTGTTCAGACCAAAATTTTTCCACAGCAAACAATCTAGCAATTTATTATTCTCATTACAGATTTTCTATGGATCTATGATCCTTACCCTATAACTCAAAAGAAGTTTGAGTTTCTTAAACTACAGATTTGCAAGAATTTTGCTTATATTCAATTTTGCTTTAAGAACAAACTTTTACTCTATCAAACACCTAAAAATATTAATACTGGATTTAAAAATCAAGTTACAGTTTAAATATTTGATTTATACTACTAAATTACCACATCCATTTGTTTGAGTTTTGATAAAAATAAGCATGCATGATGCTTTTCCCTGTTTCTAGAGTCAACTCATAATTTTTTTTACTTCTTGACATTTTTAAACATGAACTGATGAAAATAATACAACTTACTTTGCATCTAAACATGGATTAAATCTTGAGTTTGTGAAATTTTGAATTGTTTCTAAAGTCTGGAATTCTAGAACAAGAGGAAATTCATCATAGCATGCAGATGTTCAAACTCATACATATATACAGACATTTTATGATACTCATCAGTAAACAATCCAAGCAACTATATAAATTTAAATTAGTTTTTAAAATAAATTGTTACTCACCATTTCAATGCAGACCCCTGTTGTTCATTTGAAAATTTGCAGAAATAAAATATGCAGAGCTCCTGTTTTGACTTCCTTTTCATATGTTTTCCATGACTAAGATGCTTGCATGCAGGTAGATGATGCAGTTGCCAATTCCCATATGCATGCAGATGTAGATTAAGTTGCTAAATCTTCACATGTAGGCATATGCTAGTTGTAATTACTCATTCCTTAAATGCATGCTAACATTCCCAGTTTAAACAGAGTGCAGAAAAATTGCAGGCTTCACTTTGCTTTCTAGGAATTGCAGATTTGATTTTTGAGTAATATGCAGATGAAGGATTTGAGGATATGCAGATCTGATTCTTGATAATTTGTGAATGCAGATTTGAACTTTGAGTAACATGCAGATTATTGGTGAATAGATGCAGATTTGCATTGGACTTGAACATGTATTTGAAGGCTTAGATATGAGGTATGTAGATTTGAATATGGTTTTGATTATGCAGATTTGTGGATTTCTTATTAAGGAAATGCAGATTGAAGGATTTGCAGGTGTTTGGGTTTGAATATGAAAAATGAATTTTGGTCTTCATTTGATTAAGGAAATGAAAATGTAATATGTATGACAATGTAAGCTAACTAATGTATATTTCAGATTTACTAAAAGAAAAGAAAAATTAAAACTAATTTTAACACTTGTCAAACTTAACAACACTTGTCAAAAGAATGCATGTGTTTTAGTTAAATATAACTTGTTACTTGATATTAGATATGTGTATGAATTTACAAATGAAATAAAAGCAAACAATGTATTACAAATTGAAACTTATACATATTAAAAATTAAAACAATCAAGATTTTATACTTTTGAACTTAAATTCAAAACCAAACAATTTCAAATTAAGTTATGAATATAAATTCAATTTGAAATAAAAATTTCAAATCTTATTCAAAATTTATTTATAAAGTCAATACAATATTAATATTGATTTTATAAATCTCTTTTTATTAAATTAAAATCATTTTCCAAGAAATTATATTTTTATCAATAAAATATCTATTTTATTAAGTCATAAAACCATTTGTTAAATTTATTCTAAATTTAAAACTCAAGCCTATTTAATTTAAACACTTTAATATTTTTCTTATCAATTTTAAAATCATATATTTATTTATGAAATAGTTTTAAAAACTTAATATTAAATTAAATCAAAATTTCCAAATTATTAATGTATATATTAGAATTAGAAAATATGTTTTACTTATTAAAATTAAAACAATACCAATCTATTTAAAATATGAACAATATATTATATTCAAAATAGAAATCAATTTATTATTTTTAAAAAATAAAATAACCAATTTGAATATTTATTGAAGAGAATTATTAAATTTATATGAATAATTATTAACAGAATATCAATATCAATTTAATTTTAACTACAGATTATTAAATTGATATTGTTAAAAATTCCGGGATATTACAATCCTCCCCCCTTAAAAGAATTTCGTCCTCGAAATTTAAAACAAAGGTAATTTAATAATCTCATTAAAGATTTAATTTTAAACACAAGCATATATCAAACATATGCTAACAATCAAATCAACCAATTCAATCAATCAAACAAATCCAATTATCCAGACAAATTCGGATATAAAATTTTATCGAGTTTTCCCAAGTATACATATATATACCGGGATACTCGCTCTAGAGAATCCAAACAATCAATACTATGAAGCTACAAAGCTCCTATACAACTATATCTATAACACTAGACAAGATATCAGACTACAGACGAGTCTGACTCAACAACCAAAACTCCATAACTGCTGGTTCCACAACCAGAGATAGATCATACACGTATTCCCTCAGAGATACGTGAAACTTATCGAATTCCAGTTATCCAAACTAGCAATTCAATCCTGTAGATAAATCACTTATTCTCCAAGATCACAGAAAAGATCCAAAACTCTTTAGAGCTAGCTTCCCAGCCTTACCCAACCTTATAGCTCACTTATGATTGGAGAAAACTTATCCAAAATTAAATCTCCGACTCCGGAATCCAAATTCCTTCCGACTCTTATCCTCAAAAATCTTCGGACGATTCTAAGCTGCCCACAACCTTACTGATCAGCTCATCCTTGCTAATGCTTCTAGAAACAATCTAGACCAATCAACACAACAAAATGATCTCCTCCAGATCAATCAAAAAAAAACAAGAACTCAAACTCTACTCCTCAATATCAGAAGACAACAACTTACTTCTCCTGACCGGGAAAAGAAAAGAAGATACACCTTCAAACTGCTTCCGCTGCACAACTCTGATCCGAAAGTAGAAGAGAACGCTGAAGAAGAACACGAGCACAACTCGACAGCACATCCCATAAATATGGTTCAACAGATCCATAAGAAACTCAAAAATTCCACTAAAACCTGAGTTGCTACACAAACTCAATCTCTAGGAACCATTCTTCTATAAAGCTGAACCACCGGTACCACTCCCGGAATTCCAGTCGATAAGAAAACTCAATCTCCAGATGCGGGCAAAACTCAGACTTCTCTGAAGACATCCAGAAAAACTCAGATAACCCAAGAGAACACTCAAACAATCGCAAGTCACTTTTGCGAACCACTAAACCAAATCCAAGGAAAACTGTTCTCCCTTAACCAAATGGAACAGCTTAAACTTAACTAGCCAACCCATCAAAGAAACGGGTTCACTTAACTGCTTCTGAACTCCACTTCCAGAAAACTGCTAAGCCAAAATATCTCTTGCCAACACCGAGAACATTCCAAGTTGCACCGCTGCCACAGATGCCAAAGACTTCCAAATCCAAAGCTCTCCGAGAAACTCGGACTTCAAAGCAAACAGAAACACCGGCTGAACACAGCCACAACACTGAAACAGATTCACTTCCTTAAACTTATTCCAAAGAAAACATCTTCGGAAACATCCATAGTCACTGCATCTCATCACGCAGCTACTACTCCCTGAGGTATCAAAAATGCCATCACTTGCTTCTGCCAAGCCAACAAATCCAAACACTACTCATCCAACTTCAGAAATAGACTCCGAACCTTAACAGGTTTCCTTCAGAGATAAATGAAATCCTTCATCACTACAAAGCTCACTCGAGACGGTATTAGGTCTACAGTCTCGACAAATGCACTTCCAACCTCAAACATTCAAACTCCAACCAATGGTAGTCGTGCCACACACACCACTACCCCATCTACCTTTATAACTTATATTGGAAAACCTGAATGGGTAACCCAACAGATAGGTAGATATATATATATATATATATATATATATATATATATATATATATATATATATATATATATAAATATATTAAAATTACAAATACGCTCTCTCAAGAAAGACACCACTACAGAGCCTAGGTATTCACTCAACATAATGCTCTGATACCAAATGTAACGACCCGACTTCCATCTACCAGGAAATCGCGTCATTTTTAAGAAAGAAAGGGATAGAAAAGAGAAAAGAAAGAAGAGAATAAGAAACAACATCAGAATCTAAACAGCGGAACGAATAAATTATATTAATCACATAATATAATTACATAGTATCATTTACATCAGAGTTACACAGCTTATACAACAAATACTAGACAGTTATAAACACCTGTCTAGTTATACAACTCAATACAACTCAAAGACAACAGAGAGAACTACTCAGAGAAAACTACATAGCGGAATACTATATATCTACACGCAGAAGCCTCCTGCTCCATTGCTCCTCCAATACTCGTCAAAGCTTATATGAATCCTAACCTGAATCCTAACCTGAATCCCTTGGCTACTCGTAAAAATTTGAGTACCAAAGAGTTTATGAAAAACAAAAATAAACTCCGGGTCAGACATGGGTCTGGAGTGAGTAACAGGTTAAAGTTGCTTAACTTTTAAAAACCTTTTGAAAAGAAAGGTATCACGTAAATCTTCCCACACATAAACATGGAAAAGTTTCTACCTTACGCTAACCAAAACATTTGATAGGAAATCCGATGATATTATAATAGTGTCTAGGGTTTTCAAATAAATATGAAATAGCCGAAATTGTTACATTCATTAAATTCCAGCTACTAGCCACAAAAGTGGGTAATACAATCAAAACCGTTGGCACTTATTGGATTTTGGATTCCATACAATGGCAGGGCTACTAGGGTACCGCCCGTCACAGTACGTGGCCTAGATTACCGTACCGAGGACCACTCCCGATCCCCTGCTACACAAAGCCGGACCCATTCCTTACTGAATAGTTCCGAACAAGACAACCTCGTGGTTGTAGCTAGAAACCACCCACACAGCCGAATATAAAGGGACTTCTAGACAGGGATCAATCTTGCTCTCCAGTGGGTGCGACCCACGAAGCCTTGCTGCACCTCCCCTGTTTTAGCCATTCCCGGTTGATGAGGCTTGAGGCTAAGATTACCTTTATAGGACATATCACTTAGAATGCTCATCGTCCACCTGACGATGTCCTGAAAGCATTCAATCCATACAAGTTCGTTCCGGGTTCGAACGAAACCGAAGGCATTATCTCGTTCACTCGTTTTGGAATCACCCTCAGAGTTAACGACAATAACCCTTGCACTCTAAACCACCATCTTGAATATATAAGTACTATTCCGTCAAACTCATTACGGAATCACCCACAGAGTTATACTGACTCATAGTCCTTACACCTCGAGTCTTCACAAAGCTCCACTTTGAATTACGAACTAACGTTATTTGGAATCGATGTGGTTTTCGGATATCCAAATATGGAAACCCAATCCCGGTCTCATCGAAAACCAAAGCGTGTCTTTTAAGGTCCAAGTTGTTTTAAGGGTTTAAAACATTTCAATTACAGCATCTATACACACACAGATAGATAATTCATAAACCATAACTGATAATCAACAATATCACATAACAGGTAATCTACATTATCAATATCAAATAGATATTCCATATATCATCATCACAATATAAATCAAACATCCATACCATACAATATTACTTATCTCATGACTGAGATCACAAAGCATCCAAGACAATCAATGTCAACCATTCATACATAAGCAAAAATTTACTTAACCACAATATAATTAATTTAAAATGAATTAAATTAACAATCTCTAATTAATTTAAAATGAATTAAATTAATCACTTCATCTTTAATTAATTTAAAATAAATTAAATTAATTACTTCATCAATATAAATCTTGCTTACTCAATCATTTAATTGATTACAATCAATTTATCAACCATTCAAAATTAATTACCTTAATTAATCACTCTTGATTAATTACCCTTAATTACATTCATGTAATTATCCTTAATTAATTTCACAAAATTAATTATTCTCAACTAAACAGTAATTAACCTTTAATTACTTCACTTAATTAATTAACTATAATTAATTACATTGATCATTAATTAATTACATTAATTAATTACCTTTAATTAATTACTTTTAATCACTTATTGTTGATTAATTAATCTTAATTAATCAACTTTAATTACATCATTAATTAAAATAATTAATGTCTTTAATTATCCCTTAAATTAATTACCTTAAGTAATTAACTCATAATTATTAATCATCCTAGATTAATTACATTTAGTAATTAACTAACTTAATTACTTTATTAAAACAAATTAATTATTCCTTAATTAATTTCTTAATTAATCCCTTGATTAGTTACTAAGAAATTTAATCCAAATTACTTCATCCTTAAACATCTTCAATAAATTACAACCTGTAATTATTAATCAATTACTTAACTAAGTAATTTCCAATCTATTAATTACATTAAGTAATTATTTTTAAAACCAAGTGTTTAAAATTAATTAAACTTAATTAATTAAAATAAACAATCCCATTAAACTAAATTAATTACCTTAAGTAATTAATTTCTTAATTACTTCATTAAGTAATTATACTCAAAACATTCACAATTGATTATTATTAAATTAATTAATCTAATTAATTATAAAAAATTAACCACATTAATTAATTGTTAAATAATCATGATTAATGACCTTCATTAACCATTCTCTAATTATTTTACAAAGTAATTAACCTAAATTAATTACCATTTAAATTATTTTTAATCATTCATTAATTAAAAGTTAATTATTAATTTAATTAACCTTGATTTAAAACTTAATTACTTAATTAATAATTCTTTAATCATTAATTAATATTTTAATTAATGATCTTAATTATAAATTGATTAATCATTAATCAATTATTAATTCCAAATTTAATTAATTAATTAAATTAATTAATAAATCTAAATTACCTTGTTAATTAATTCTAAACATAAATTTAAATTTAAATTCCAAGATAAACATAAATTAATTATGTTCAAAACAATTTAATTGAAACAAAGAGCTTTTTGAACCACTTTAAATTTAAATTCAAGTTTAAAACAGAATAATTTTAAACTTATCAAAGTTTTAAATAATTTAAAACTTATTTAAAATTACGAGTCAAAACAAAAGTTTGACTTAAGGATGAAATCATAAGAATTTGGAGTTAAATTCATTTTTAAAAATTTTTAGAAACTCAATTCATTCTTAGTTTCAACTTTCTAATTTTAATCTTCCTTTTAAATTTAAAACTAAAGTTCATTTTTAAAACTTAGATTTCCAGATTTTAAATAACTTTAAATCTACTCACATTTCTAAAATCTTATTATTTAAAATGTTTAAACTATTTTACCAAACAAATAGTTATTTAAATTAAATTTCAGAAACTTTTATTTTATTTTAAAAAAACTAGAATTCAAATTTGAATCTGAAATTCAAACTTGAATTTGAATTTAAACTTAAACTTTTCTTTAAACATAAACTTCAGATTTTAAATTTTCAAAAGCCCAGATTTAAGAAAACAGGTTTCTGAAACCTGAACATTTGCAGTGACCCGAGAAGAACAAATTTTACTTCGGGTTTCATGCGTGCCTACTTCGAGTTTCTCTACAACCTACTTCGAGTCATTCACAGACCAACCCTAAACTTCCCCTGAAACATCCCAAACCCATAGTTCATCAGGGAACTCATCGCCACCACCTATGCCGATCATCTCAGGTGATCATGCCACAACCAGAAACCCCTCAACCCACTAACATTATCACCAAATCGAGTAGTAAATCAGAGAATCAAAGTTTTACCCCAAATTCAAACCTGGAGAACATATTACAGGTTTCTGTTCAACCTGTCAATAGCCATTTGTTCGCCACTCCGATCACCTGAGTATTCTCCTCTCCGGCCATGAATTACTCTACACACCAACTACCCACACACCAAAAACCAAATCACTCGATCCACTCTTCACCTCCTCACTGTCCCAAACTTTAACCCTTATTCAAAACTTAGTGTTCAAACCAAAATTTTCCAACAGCAAACAATCTAGCAATTTATTATTCTCATTACAGATTTTCTATGGATCTATGATCCTTACCCTATAACTCAAAAGAAGTTTGAGTTTCTTAAACTACAGATTTGCAAGAATTTTGCTTATATTCAATTTTGCTTTAAGAACAAACTGTTACTCTATCAAACACCTAAAAATATTAATACTGGATTTAAAAATCAAGTTACAGTTTAAATATTTGATTTATACTACTAAATTACCACATCCATTTGTTTGAGTTTTGATAAAAATAAGCATGCATGATGCTTTTCCCTGTTTCTAGAGTCAACTCATAATTTTTTTTACTTCTTGACATTTTTAAACATGAACTGATGAAAATAATACAACTTACTTTGCATCTAAACATGGATTAAATCTTGAGTTTATGAAATTTTGAATTGTTTCTAAAGTCTGGAATTCTAGAACAAGAGGAAATTCATCATAGCATGCAGATGTTCAAACTCATACATATATACAGACATTTTATGATACTCATCAGTAAACAATTCAAGCGACTATATAAATTTAAATTAGTTTTTAAAATAAATTGTTACTCACCATTTCAATGCATACCCCTGTTGTTCATTTGAAAATTTGCAGAAATAAAATATGCAGATCTCCTGTTTTGACTTCCTTTTCATATGTTTTCCATGACTAAGATGCTTGCATGCAGGTAGATGATGCAGTTTCCAATTCCCATATGCATGCAGATGTAGATTAAGTTGCTAAATCTTCACATGTAGGCAGATGCTAGTTGTAATTACTCATTCCTTAAATGCATGCTAACATTCCCAGTTTAAACAGAGTGCAGAAAAAATGCAGGCTTCACTTTGCTTTTTAGGAAATGCAGATTTGATCTTTGAGTAATATGCAGATGAAGGATTTGAGGATATGCAGATCTGATTCTTGATAATTTGTGAATGCAGATTTGAACTTTGAGTAACATGCAGATTATTTGTGAATAGATGCAGATTTGCATTGGACTTGAACATGTATTTGAAGGCTTAGATATGAGGTATGCATATTTGAATATGGTTTTGATTATGCAGATTTGTGGATTTCTTTTTAAGGAAATGCAGATTGAAGGATTTGCAGGTGTTTGGGTTTGAATATGAAAAATGAATTTTGGTCTTCATTTGATTAAGGAAATGAAAATGTAATATGTATGAAAATGTAAGCTAACTAATGTATATTTCAGATTTACTAAAAGAAAAGAAAAATTAAAACTAAATTTTAACACTTGTCAAACTTAACAACACTTGTCAAAAGAATGCATGTGTTTTAGTTAAATACAACTTGTTAGTTTATATTAGATATGTGTATGAATTTACAAATGAAATAAAAGCAAACAATGTATTACAAATTGAAACTTATACATATTAAAAATTAAAACAATTAAGATTTTATACTTTTGAACTTAAATTCAAACTAAATTCAAAACCAAACAATTTCAAATTAAGTTATGAATATAAATTCAATTTGAAATAAAGATTACAAATCTTATTCAAAATTTATTTATAAAGTCAATACAATATTAATATTGATTTTATAAATCTCTTTTTATTAAATTAAAATCACTTTCCAAGAAATTATATTTTTATCAATAAAATATCTATTTTATTAAGTCATAAAACCATTTGTTAAATTTATTCTAAATTTAAAACTCAAGCCTATTTAATTTAAACACTTTAATATTTTTCTTATCAATTTTAAAATCGTATATTTATTTATGAAATAGTTTTAAAAACTTAATATTAAATTAAATCAAAATTTCCAAATTATTAATGTATATATTAGAATTAGAAAATATGTTTTACTTATTAAAATTAAAACAATACCAATCTATTTAAAATATGAACCATATATTATATTGAAAATAGAAATCAATTTATTATTTTTAAAAGATAAAATAACCAATTTAAATATTTATTGAAGAGAATTATTAAATTTATTTGAATAATTATTAACAGAATATCAATATCAATTTAATTTGAACTACAGATTATTAAATTGATATTGTTAAAAATTCCGGGATATTACAACTGTAATCAATGAAATTTAGTAACAAATAAAGAGGGCATGCAATAATAAATGAATGAAAAATTATAACAAAAAAAGGAACTGGCATGACCTGAGTAAATGGAATTGAATATTTGTAAGTAATAAGTAAAAATAAATGAAGCAAACATTTAATGAGTAAATGTAAATTTAAAAGATAAATCACTGTATAAATAAAAAGAAAATCAAACAACAAAGGT
Source organism: Allium cepa (assembly GCA_030765085.1). Taxonomy (NCBI): domain Eukaryota; kingdom Viridiplantae; phylum Streptophyta; class Magnoliopsida; order Asparagales; family Amaryllidaceae; genus Allium; species Allium cepa. The sequence goes on from CM060934.1 coordinate 215,929,049, forward strand.
ATGAAATGAAATTAATAATAAGTTAAGTTGATTGTTTGGATTTGGTGTTGATGGTTGTTTGGGCAAGGGCACTTTAAAATTGGATTTGGGGTGAATGAATAATCTACTTAGTTTTATCTAAGACTGTTGAGTAAATGATGCGCTAATAGTCTATTCTTCATCCCGTACAATTTAAAAGTTTTGAACCCGAACAACTATTTGTTTGTTTGATTGTATGGTTGTTTTGTATATGGTGTGTATGCTGTTTGTTGAAATTGTTGGTTGTTGTATTGATTTGTTGTTAGTGATTGAAGCCGCTTAAATATTTCACTTTATATAAATAGTTAACTCTTTGGATTTTATAAGTGAAATGCAGGTTATGGAAGCAATTGCTACTGCTTTTGGTTCCATAAATTAAGAGTAAATTGCCCGACATATAGGTACATTATCAGATTTCATTATATAGCGCTATTTTATATATTTTCCCGTGTAGGGATATATTAATTTGAAAAATATATGTTGTATATTTTTATATTTAATATTATATTTTTCTCCTGAGCCTCTCCGTACAAAGGAGACTCTGTCAAAATTTTCCGTAAATTTTGAACTTAGAAATATTTTAAAAATGTTTTCCAAACATTAGTAATTTAAGTATAAAAAGATTTAATGGTTATAAATTGAGATATTTTGTCTAAATTAATTAATTTTATAAATTTAATTGTTTATAAAGTTAATGTTTGAATAATGTATATTGATTTCTTAGTTCTTCGTTTCGCTTCTTTTTTCCTTTTCGGGGACGAAAAGTTTTGAGTGGGGGAGAGTGTAACGACCCGTAATTTTCGACAATTTAATTTGTTTATTTAATAGGATTTTTGTAATTTAATTTTTGTAAAATAATAAAGGTGATAAATTAATATTGGAATGAACGATAAATTGAATTATAGTAATGGTAATTAAAACCTATTTATAGTAATTTGAATAAATTCAAATGAATTAAGTAGTGAAAGGATTTTTACCTGAATATAAATTGAATATGTGAAATTTAAGGAGAGTATTAGATTGATTTAATGTAATAAAGGATTGTAAACGGTAATTGGAATAAATTAAGAAATTATGTTAATGCAAGTCAATAATTTATAAACTTGAATGAACATTTCAATTTAATAAACTTATTCAAATGTAGGACTTAGTTATAAGCGTAGATTTATGGGTATGATAACAGATTAGTATAAATTGCCTAATTAGGTGGTCAATAAATTTATTAGGAAATCAAACTCATTTAAATGGTAAGTAATTATAAGGTGTTATTGATATAAACGTTACTAATTATTAAAATAGTAACGGAAGTATAAATGAAATGCAACCGTAGAAATTAAGCTAAATATTAACAATTGAAATGATATGTCGATCTAATGGAGTACTATAAATTGTCATACTAAGCTAAATTTTTTTTAATATAAGGAAACAAAGGCAAATAGAAACCAATCAATGAACGTATATAGATTGTAAAGTTATAGTAATAAATAGAAATTGGACAACATCCATATAAGATAATGGATTGCAAATCGTGGGTTGGTAATAAAGGGTGAATGGGAATTGATTGATTATATTAATTAAATGGAATTCCAATTTGTTGGAATAAGGTAAAAGTGTACTTGGTAATAAATTTAAAAGAATTTAAATATTGAATTTATTTAATATATAATAAGTGATGATTGAATAAAAACCAATACCTGTAAATATCCATAATATTTGAATGGAAATAATGAACTTATAAATATGGGATTGAGAGTTTTACAAAAATTATTATGAGTTATATACTTAGTTCATTCAATTAAATCGAAAATCATTGCAATAATTGTAAATTAAATGCTACGAGGAATAAATTAAGGTAATAAATGGGGAATAATGTAAATGTTCTTCATAATATGATGATTTGTGAATAAAAAGAATGAAAATAAAGTTTTATTAATATATCAGAATTTAATTTACTATAAAAAGGTTAATTGCAATCAAATGAGTTAAATGTTTAAATAGAAATCAAGCTCTGTGTATTTATTTGGATTTATTGCAATTAATTAAATTAAATATAAAATTTTACGTTAATTGAAAATTAAGTTGAAAACGGGAAATATTTATGTGATAATCTTAAATCCAATGGTAAACCCTTCTATTTGAAATCTATGAATGCAACAATTACAGGTTAATTCAAATTAATGGAAATTTTGGAATTTATCTATAATTTGAATTTTATGAAATTGAAGATTTCTATTGACAAATCTTTAATAAATTTACTTTTAAACATTTGTTAAATCATTGTACGTGTTTGAAAATTTTAAAGTGATAAAGATTGCAAAGTGTTAATATCATTCTGGACAGCGACTCAAACACTCGAATGGAACTAGCGACCTAACGTGATAAAGCGACCTAACGAGATAAGAAATCTAGCGACCTATCTATCGAAACAGGGCAACAGCATATAACAATAGAGAGGCTTAACGACTTAATGAGCTAAAGATTCAAGAGATCCTACGAGTTAGCGACCTAAGTGATTCCATGAAGATTGTGACCTAGCGAGCTAACGAGTTAGCGACCTAGCGAGCTAACGAGTTAGCGACCTAACGAGCTAACGAGTTAATGACGTAACGAGCTATGAACTTCCCATTGTTATATCGCTCATTTATAGCTCGAGCAGGTGCTAAGTCGCTACTACTCTCACAACTAGCCTAGGTCGCTCCACTAGGTACCTCCGCGTGATTGAGTCACCTCCCACTCTCCCCTAGGTCGCCCACGACCTTCTAACTCGCTTTGATAAGACCAAATGCAACCAAGATGAGCCGTAGGTCATATCTCTTAGGTCGCTCACAACCTATGACCTACCCTTAGGTCGTTCGCGGCCTACGACTTAGCCTAGATTTTCCCTATAAATACCCCACCTACTCCAACTGAAAGAGGACTTTTGGCTCATTTCTGGAACACCGATACTCTGCTGTTTTCTCGACTCATCTGACACTTCAAACATTGAAGACGCTACAACGAACTTTGTGAAGAGATCTAACTCATCCGACATGAATTCAAAGAGCTTCTCTACACCAGAGTTCTAGCTGCTTGTCTTGATCGTGTTGTAATTGAAGATTGTTGTAAAAATTGTAATCGATATCAGCAATAAAGAAGATTAAAGTGGACGTAGGCTTGACTTTTAGCCGAACCACTATAAAAACTGTGTCTTTTTACTGCTTTTTCTTTGATTTTCTGCTTATCTCTAATTCTCGTGTTAACGGATGGTGCTTTCATTATCTCACAACTTACACCAGGGTGTTAGCGTACATTTTCAGCGTTAACATTTTGGTGCTTTCACTGAGAAAATCGAACTCAGGCGTGCTTCCATCATTGCTTCACAAAAGTTTATTGAAAGAATCTCTCTCAAAACCAGAAGTTTATCTGAAATAATGGCTCCTGGAAGGAAAAGTAGATCTACTAGATCCGGAAACGCTAACAATAACACAGTCACTTCTCCCGAATCAAATCAAGCAGCTCCTAATGTTGGAGTTACAAGGGCGGAGTTGGACGCTGTAGTGTTGGGGCTGAATCAACAGATGGAGGCCCAGAATGCTTTGATGTTGAACAGGCTAAATGATTTGCTTGGAGCTAACCGCCAACTAGTGAATAATGAAGGAAACTTTGCTGGTAATGTTCATAATTCTAAAGAGAGGAACATTCCTCAAAGAGCACCTAGCCCCGCTGAAGAGGCACCTCCCCAAGCTGGAGGATTGGGACCACAGCCGACTCTCCGTGAACATTTGGCCGGGCAAACTTCCAAGAAAATGGCTGATGTCTGTTTTACAGAGCCTTTAAATAATGAGGAATACCTCTTAGGCATGATTCGACAAACCATGAAAGAGAGCATGTAGAGGGTTGAAGATGGGAATGATTGGGGGTTTATTCCGAGTAAGACTCCGTTCACCGAAAGAATTCTAAAAGCAGAATTTCCAAGGAAGTTTGTTCTCCTCACCATTCCGGCCTATCAGGAGACAAGTGACCCTAATCAATTCTTGTACAAGTACGACTGGCACATGACTGGTGCCAGGGCGACAGATGAGATCAATTGTCTGTACTTTCCGGTATACTTGGAAGGAGTGGCTCTACTCTAGTTTACAAAGTTTCCAGTCCGATCTGTAGACCAGTTCTTCGATTTAACTCGGAAGTTTAAAGAACAGTTCAGGTTGTATGCTTCAAAGATGAAGTACATAATGTCGTTGTCCAGCCTGGAACAGAATCCCGGAGAATCTATTAGATCTTTCTCAAATCGCTTCAATATAGCCTTGGCTGAAGTAGACAATGCAGAGCCACGAATGATTTTAACATATTTGATGAAGGCTATTGACAAATAAAGTGAGGTTGGGAAATGGCTGAAGATGAAGGAGCCAAATTCGCTTGAAAAATTCTATAAGAAAGCCGGTGAGTTCATGCGCTTGGAAAGCCTTCCTGCGCCGGAAAAAGCGATATTGACAAAGGTTGAGAATAACACTGCTGCTCCTGCTAAGAATGAATCCGGAGGTCAGAAGAGGGAGAGTAACGGTGGGAAGAAGCAGAAGGATGTGAAGAAACCTCGCTTCTTCAAACCTTCAGATTACACTCCTTTAACGGATACTCCAGAGAACATCTTTTTTGCTACTAAAGATGTCGTTGAATATCCTAAACCCCCTGTGTTGAAGACTGAGAAAAAAGCTGTACAGAGTGGAAGGTTTTGCCGGTTCTATAATCAACCCGGCCATGATACCAACGAATGTCGCTACATGAAAAGCTTAATTGAAGAATTGCTGAGAGGAAACAAGCTGCAGCAATATGTGAAGAGAAGAAGGAACGACCCAACTTCATCTGGTCAGGGGCAACAAGTTCCTGCTTGCCAGCCCCGTTCGGGTGAGAAGGCTCCGATGCATGAATCTGAAAGGCCCATCATTAATGTCATCTCGGGAGGTCGTCACCCAGCAGGCAGAAGCTGGGGCGAGATGGAACGATATGCTCGTGCTTTGAAATATGCACCGGCAGAGGAAAATGTTTATGTGTTGGAAGACGCTACACCCTTGAAGCAGCAAAGAACTTTTAATGATGACATTGTGTTCAGGGCTAGGGACTATATGGGTGTCGAAGCTCCCACCTTGGATCTTTTGGTCATCTCTGCTGGTATCGGGCCGGCTATTGTAAGAAGGGTGCTTATCGACTGTGGCGCCTCCTGCAATATCCTCATTAAAAAGACATTCGATCAAACGAAGATTCCTATGGCAGATGTTCAGGCTTCATCGTAGAAAATTGTTGGGTTCACTGGGGAACCAAAGCAACCAATTTGAACTATTGACTTGTTTGTAGAACTTGGAGAGGGGCAAAAAAAGGTGGCCCGAAAACAGACTTTTTTGATTGTTGACGAATTTTCTGCTTACAATGCCTTCCTGGGCCAGCCAACTCTTGCAGCATTCAAGGCCGTTCTCGCCCCGTGGTGCCTTACTATGAAGTTTCCTATGGATAATGGCATTGGTATTATTAAGGGGGATCAGAATGCTTGGCGAGAATGTTATCTTATAGAGTTGCGGGAAGCAAGGAAGAAAGAGACGGGAAAGGATGCGGCAGCTCCACTCCGCATCAAAGAACCAACCTTGTAGCAATTACGGGGTGGGCCCTGTACTGGCGAGCATAGTGGCGCACGGAAAGAGATGGATCCCAGAAAATCCAGTGCAGGGGAAAATAGAGTGGTGCTGGTGGAAGTAACGGTGCCAGTTCCTGTTGACCCGAAAGACCCAAACAAGGTGCTGAATGTGGGTTCGCAACTTAATGTGACGGTTCAAAATATTTTGGTATCATTCTTGAAAGCAAATCTGGACGTATTCTCTTGGAGTCATGACGATATGTGTGGGATATCTCAAGAAATTGCAGTACATACTATGAATATTGATCCGAAATTTACACATGTAAAGCAAAAAAGAAGAACCCAAGGTCCTGAAAGGTCAGCAGCGTTAAAAGGAGAATTAGATCGGCTCATGGAGAATGGCTTCATCAGAGAGTCCACTTATCCAAATTGGGTTTCTAATCCGGTACTGGTTAAAAAAGCAAATGGAAAGTGGAGGGTTTGCATCGACTTTTTAGATTTAAACAAAGCCTGTCCCAAAGACTGCTTCCCGTTACCCAGAATTGATCTGTTGGTGGATGGAACAGCCGGGCATGAATTGTTATCTTTTATTGATGCTTACTCCGGATATAACCAAATCATGATGCATGAGCCAGATCAGGAGAACATGAGCTTTATCACCGATGTTGGTCTTTACTGCTATAGAGTCATGCCCTTCGGACTGAAAAATGCGGAGGCAACTTACTAAAGACTTGTTAATGCTATGTTCAAACCACAGAATGGAAAGACTATGGAGGTCTATGTTGATGATATGTTGGTAAAATCAAAGAAGGCAGTGGACCATATGGATCACCTGGCAGAAATGTTCGCAGTCCTTCGGAAGTATGGGATGAAGCTTAATCCTTTGAAATGTTCATTTGGGGAGGAGTCCGGAAAATTTTTGGGTTTCATAGTGAGTGCTAGGGGCATTGAAGCTAATCCTGCTCAAATTACCGCTCTGAGAGAAGTCAAAGCCCCTAAAACAAAGAAGGAATTGCAGAGTTTCAATGGGAAAGTCGTGCTCTGAGTCGATTTATATCCAAGGCCACAGACAAATGCATTCCCTTCTTTGACGCTCTAAAAAAAGGAAAGAAGAACTTTGAATGGACTCCATAATGCCAAAAAGCTTTTGATGAGTTGATTCGTCATATGGAAATGCTTCCAATACTTTCTAAGCCCAGTAATGGTGAAGATCTTTTCGTATATTTGGCGGTCTCATCTCATGCTCTCAGTGCAGCGTTGGTACGGGAGGATGCAAAAGTTCAGCGCCCGGTTTATTACATTAGCAAAAGATTCACTGGGGTAGAGATGAATTATTCAAGACTAGAGAAGCTCGCCTATTGTCTACTTATTGCATCAAGAAAGTTGAGGCCATATTTCCAAGCTCATCCTATCAAAGTCCTCACTGATCAACCTTTAAAGCAAGTCCTGTTCTGCCTTGAAACTTCGGGTCGTCTTCTGAAGTGGAATATTGAACTTAGCCAATACGATATTACCTATCATCCCCGAAGTGCAATCAACGGACAAGCTTTAGAGGATTTCATCGTAGGATACGCAAATAAAGGTGACAGTGAGGAAGTGGTGACTGAGAACACTCCAAGTCGATGGAAATTATATGTCGATGGTATAAGAAATGATTACTGCTCTGGAGCTGGTGTTGTGCATGAAACCACCGAAAGGCGGTCATTGTGCTATGCATTGAGATTGGAATTTCCTTCGAAAAATAATGAAGCAGAATATGAAGCTCTTATTGCCGGCTTGAAGATTGCTAACAAGCTGAACATCAGAATACTGCAGATCTTCGGTGATTCTCAGCTTATCGTATGCCAAGTCAAGAAAGAGTTTCAAGCTAAAGGGGTAAATCTTCCTGCTTACTTGTCAAAGTCCTGGGATCTTCCTGATGATTTTGACCATTACACAATAAGCCATATACTCCGGGAAGAGAACATGAAGGCGGATTCTCTCGCAAAGTATTCGAGCACTGGCGAAGCTCAATTATTGGGGTTAGTTCCTGTGGAAATTTTGTCAGCTCCAAGCACTGATGATATGGATATTGATTGGATCATGACTGTATCTCAAGAGCAAGAATCGTGGATGACTCTGATAAAGGAATATCTGCTCAACAGATCTCTACTAGAAAATTCAAAAGAGCGCCAGAAACTGTTAAGAAAAGCCTCTAGATATATAATTCAAGATGGCCGACTGTACAGACGGAGGTTCTCGATGCCATTACTCCGATGTGTTACCAAGGAAGAGGCTAGAAAAATTTTAGCTGAAGTACACGGAGGAGAGTGTGGGGACCCTTCTAGTGGCCAAACTTTAGCCAAGAAAATTCTCCGCTATGGGTATTTTTGGCCAAATATTAATCGAGACGCTGCTAGCTATTCCCGAAAGTGCGACAGATGCTAGAGATTTGCGAAAATTCCAAGAGCACCTTCCACAGAGCTAACACAGATGGTCAGTCCATGGCCATTTGCCATTTGGGGAATAGATCTCATTGGGCCTTTACCAACTGCCAAGTCCGGAATCTAATATGCTATTGTTGCTGTTGATTATTTCACTAAATGGGATGAAGCTGAACCATTGGCTACTATTACCTCTAAAAAGATGATAAATTTTGTGACTAAAAATATCATTTCCAGGTATGGTGTGCTTCAGAAGATAATCACAGACAACGGTACCCAATTCGAAAGTGAAGAATTTCAAAACTTTTGCAAGCGATTCAAGATCCGAAAAAGCTTCTCAGCAATGGCTCATCCGCAGACAAATGGGCAAGTGGAAGTAGTAAACAAAATTATCAAATCAACCATCAAAAAATAGCTTGAGAAGGCAAAAGGTGGTTGGGTCGATAAGCTGCCACTAGCACTTTTGGCATACAGAACTACCCACAAAATTGCAACTGGGCACACTCCATTCTCATTAGCATATGGATCAGAAGCAATGATTTCGGTGGAAAAAGATGTCCCTTCACATAGAAGAATTCATTTCAACCAAGCTGAAAATGAAAAGCTGCAACTTGAAGCACTTGACTTCCTTGATGAAAGAAGGGAAGAGGCTAAGCTCAGAATTGCAGCCCATCAGCAAAGAATAGCCAGACACTTCAATTCCAAAGTTCGCCAACGCAGCTTTGAAATTGGGGATCTAGTCTTGACAAGGATCATGACAGCAACAGGAGTGTTTGGACCAAACTAGGAAGGGCCGTATGTCATAGGAAAAATCCTTCTTGATGGCACATTCAAACTCACAACTGTCGAAGGAGATCCAATTCCAAGAGCTTGGAACAACAATCACTTGCGTCCATATTTTGCTTAGAAGCTTTGCTTAAATTTGTAAAATGATGATGGATGTATGATTCTTGTATTGAAAGCCATTGTAAAATCAGTGCAGATGAATAATAAGAGCTATAAAGTGGATGTAGGCCCAGTTTTTGGCCGAACCACTATAAATCTTGTGTTCTTTACTATTATAAAATGCCTGTTCTATTTTGATATGTAAAATACTTTAAATGCATTGCTAAAATATCGATTTAATATTGCAGGCCATTAAAATAAAGCTTACCCATCACAAGGCCCCGCGATTCCTACAAACAACTTAATAACAAAGTACACTTCTCAAATTAAAAAGCAAATAACTTACAAAAAGAAAGGAGCATGTGCTTGGAAATGATAACAAGGAATCGCTGATGAGAAAATGACGAAAAGACGTGGGCGAGCAGACAGGGAACATCCAAAAAAGGAGTCCTGCCTCTCAACAATAAGGTTGGTGGAACCATCGGAGAGGCACCTTCCCAAAGCGAAGGCATCAGGCCCTTGCTAACTGACTGCGATTGTTTGTACAAACGGACATCCAGTTGACTAGCTTACGTCTGCCCCGTGGATCCACCTAACCGTGAAGATGCAAATTTCCTGGCAAGCCAACCACTAAAAGACCTCCTCGGAGGCACAAGCCCTCTTTGGAGGCACAACTCTAAGGAGGATAAAGACCTCTAAAGAGGCACGCCGAAAAAAGAAAGTGCTTTTCTCAGCCAAAAAGATTGGTGGAATCGCCGAAGGGGCTCCTTCCCCAAGTGGAAGGCACAAGGCACTTGTTAACTGGTTGCGATCGTTTGTGCAAACGAACATCCAATTAAGTAACTTGCGTCTGCCCCGTGAATCCATCCAACCATGAGAAAGTAACTTCCAGGCAATCAAAGACCTCTTTGGGGGCACATGACCTCTTCGGGGGCGATAAAACACCTCTTCGGAGGCACATGACCTCTTCGGGGGCAATAAAAGACCTCTTCGGGGGCAAAAGACCTCTTCGGAGGCACATGACCTCTTCGTGGGCAATCAAAGACCTCTTCGAAGGCACAAGACATCTCCCGAGGACCACAAGCCCTCTTCGGAGGCACCAGCCTTCTCCAAAGGCACACCTATCCTCTTCGGAAGTGGAAGACCTCTCCCGAGGGAACATAAGACCTCTTCGGAGGCACAAGACCTCTTCGGAGGCATGTCCCAAAAATAGATGCTTTTCTCAATAAAGTTGATGGAACCACCGAAGGGGCACCTTCCCAAGATAGAAGGCATAGGGCCCTTGTTAACTGACTGTGATCGTTTGTACAAACGAACATCCAACTCAGTAACTTGCGTCCGCCCCATGGTTCCATTCAGCTATGAGAAAACACTTTCAAGAGAACAAAACAAAAACGAGAAAGCCCTCCTCGGAGGCACACAAAAAAAAGAAAAAAAAATAGAAAATCCCTCTTCAGAGGCACATTTCAACTTTCAAGGAAGATCAATAACAAGAACATTCTTCCCCAAAAGTTGAACTGCCAAATCAGAGTCCACTACTCAAAAAAGTGGTCATCTTCCAAAGTTGAAGTGTAGAAACTTTTTTCTAGAAAGAGAGAAGACCTCTTCAATTCAAGGCGCACCCTACTAAACTAGAGTAATACTTCCTAAAAATGGGAAAATTATTCTCTAAAGTAAGAGTACAAGCCTTTTCAAAAATGGAAGGGGTGTTCTCCAGAGTAAGAGTACAAGTCTTCTCAAAGCAGAAGAATTGTTCTCCAAACTCTTATCAGAATGAAAGAAATTGCAGTAAACCGTGGTATGGGGGCAATATAATACAACTACACTAATAAAAGCACTGCTAAATTAACATACCACGGGCTCACTGCAATATCATGCAAAGAAATTAAAGAAACTTGTATGAAAGTGAAGAATAAAAGCAATCTCAAATACAGACAAAAGTTTGTACAAGCAGAAAGAATCATTTTATTCCATACTATAAAAAAATTATACATGTGTAGGATTCAAGCGGGGGCCGGTACCCGCACAATCTCCGGTCAATACATGCAAAAAGCAAAACAGGACGGATAAAGCAGGACCTGTTACTTATCCTTTCCCCCGCCTTTGGAGCCCTCACTCGGCCGAATGGTTAACATTTTGGGTCGGCTTGAACGAGTCGGGAAAAGAGGAAAGAGGGGTTCAATTGGGTCCTCTTCCATTTTCTCTTCAATAACAGAAGTGTTTTTCCTTCTCTTCTTTGAAGTTGTGCGCTTCTCTTTCTTCATTGAAGAAGATTCGCTGCCCGGAGTGATGAGTTCGGAAAACTTTGTGTCGTCGGAAATAATTTGCTCCGAAGTCCTTTCACCTCCTTCAAGTTCCTCAGCCTTCTGCTCTTGTGAAGCATCCGGGTCATCCAAGCCTTGAAGCACTTCTATTTTTTCTTCTTGCGACCCCGGTTGAGAAGCAGAAGGAGGAGTAACTTGCGAAGATAAAGGAACAACAACTGGAGGAGGTAAGGTTTGTGCAACACTTGGCGTTTTCGCTACAGAAGAAGAAAAGTTAAAAATATCAGTATCCTCGTCAAAAAGAGGAGATAGAGGCTCGTTGAGATTTAAGAAATAATCAAGAAGTTCGTTAAACTCATGCGAAGCGAACAAGTAGTCCACTTGAGCTGATTCAATGTTGAAGTTACCTGGAGAAGTTGGCCTTACCACGTCAACTTCAAAGTCTTGTGCTTCAGCGCTTTCTTGAGGCTCATCTCCAGTATGAGCAATTGCAGTTTTAATGTCAGCTTTAGCAGGAGGCGCGGAATGGGAACTGGAGCCGATGATAACAATGTCAGCCGAAACCGATGGATGAGTTGAGTCGGTCGGAAGTACCTTCTCTAAATGTTCTCCTTCTGCTGTTCCAGCACGCTCTTTAGCAAGCTTCTCTTTTCCCCTGGCAAGGGCGGAACGTGCCTCATTATCCAGATAGTGCACCTCAAGATTTGCTTCAGCATAGCCAGCACCTCCAAGCATATCAAGTGCGGCTTCCCACACTTCGGCCAAAGTAATCTCATACTTGGGGCCCAAAAATGAGAGACTACCACGCCCTAAAACGCTGTGTAAATAAAACTCGAGTAAAGTAGAGTAGATATTGGCTTTAGTTGCCTCGTGAGATTCTTCGGCTGCAACTTTGCCGGCAACCGCCTCATCACGCTCTTTTTTTACTTTAGAAAGTCAATCTTTTAACTTTTCAATTTCCCTGTCCTGGGAGCTAGTTTGTTTTCGCAACCGAGCAACATCAGTGCGGTAACTCTCTACAAATTTTCTCCAACCCCTCAACTCTATCCTCAGCATCTCTTTGGCTGGCATGGGCATCTCGCACTTGCTTTTGTAGTACCTCTTCTTTTTGAGTATAAAAGGTGGAAGAGGTAGCAAGTTCGTCTTTGAGTTGCTTGACTTCAGCTTCAAGTTTCTCATTGTATTCAGCGATATTTCTCATATCTGTATCGTGCTGGTCAAGAACTTTCTTCCATTCAGACTTATCATTTTCCATAATTAACATGGCTTCGAGATTCACGTGATTAACCCTTTGAAGCTCGTCAACCAGCTTTTGCCATCCAGACATTCTCTCGATGTCAAGCTTAACAGCGTCAAGATTCTTTAGTATGGCCTGCTTATCAATGGGAATCAAATCCAGGTCGAAGCGTACTCCTTTTAGACACCAGTTTGGAAACCGGCTTTGGAGTGCAGGCGGAGTACCCTCAACTTGATACGAAGGCCTGTTAATAATTGTCTGAATATCAGCTCCTTCGAGGGCGGGAGAGCTTGAAGGGATTTCTAAAGAAATGGAAGCAGCGGGCTTTTCAGAAATTACAGACGTCGACTTTTCGCTGAGCTTGGCCCTCTTTCTTGGGTCTTCAACCATGTGACTTTTTCCTCTGTCATCGTGGGACTTTCTTTTATGGGAATCATCATCCCTTGGGCGAATGTCATAGCGGTCGTCCCTTCTTCTGTACCGCTCCTCATGAGTTTGTCTTTCACGAGCTTTTCTAGCAGCTCTTTCTTCATCGGTTTCCCTCGGGGCAGGAAGATAGCGCCTGGGATCATAAGAATCGCGTCTCCCATAGCGTTGAAAGTTGTCATAGTACGTACCACTGCGTCCCATAGGAGAACCTGAAATTGAAGAAGAGACGTAGCTTAAGAATTTTCAAAGTAGAAAAGCTAAGTACATATAAGTGCAAAAAATTCCTAAGTGTTTGTAATGTGCAAACTACACGCGTCAAACTACAAACCACTCTTCGGTCAGGGAGTGATGATAGATTTTGAAGCAGAAGTCAACTTTTGGGCTGACGAAGTTTGCTGCAAGGCCGATGTCACCTCAACTGCTGGAGATGTAACTTTAGTTGTGGTAGTGTCGTCTTTAAAGAGCTCCTGTGAAGTGATCATCAGGTCGCTCAATCCCTCCAAAATGTCGTCACCATCATGCTTAGCGGGACTCTTTCTCTCAGCTCCTTCATCATCAGCCTTCCCGGAGTGCTGAGGAGGTTCTTCTTCTTCGATTATCGGGAGAAGTGCAAGTTTTCTTGATGACCCCGCAACGTTAACAGAAGTAGAACACTTCACCAATGAATCCTCAACAGTAGGTTCTTTCGGCGTAAGTTCTTTAGCGGAAACTGGGGCATTAAAGTCTCCGTTTGAGAACCAGGGGCGTCATGAAGCTGAATAGATCGAGAGGGGTGTAAAAGTCCGAATTGGTGCAAAAGATCATCCTTAAACAGAAATTTAATGCTTCTCTCCTCAACCGCCATAGCGCTTAGCCTTTCAAAAGTCAACTTATGGCTAGAATCTTTAGAGAGAAGAGGAAGTGCTGTAAAAGTAAAGAATGAAGTTAGCACTTGACAACTCAGATTTTGAAATAGCTCAAACAAAGAGAAAGGAGATAGGCAAACTTACTTCCCACTCTCCAAATGCCATAAAATCTCAGGGGGGCAACGGACGAAGAAAAATTGATTCAAAAACCATTGAGCGCTTTCAGGGAGATCAGTGATAAATTTACGGCCCCTCGCGCTTCTCACAAGTGTGATGGAAGGATGATCCTTGTTCTTTGCAAACAAGCATAGATAACAATTTTCTTCAAAGCTTGGAAGACGATCAAGTGTCTGCCTGAACAGTACGCACAATCCCATCAATATGGCGTAGACATTGGGGTGCAACTGGAAGGGAGAGATAGTTAATCGGAGAAGAAGTTGTTGAAGAAAATCGTTAAAGGGAGGAATAGCTCCACTCAAGCACATCTGGCAGTTAACTGCGATAAAACCATGAGGTGGCCTGTCAGCAGGATCGTTAACCCTAGGAAGCAAGGCATCTGCTCCAGCAATACCGAACATGACGCATATTTGACTGAAAACCCTTTGATTCAAGTTAGTTGAAGTTCTCTTTGGCGGATTATCTAATGGGTTGGCTATTGGGAAGACTTCTCCAGCTTGCCCTATTATTTCTTCTTGTTGAGAAGCCATTTTACACAAGGAACTAGATGTTCAAATAATGAAGGTGCACGTTTCCTAAATGTGTAAAGTGTTGTGCAAAACTAATAAAATGACAAGCAAATATAACTGGAGTTAAACTAGTTAATATTTGTCGATTATAAAGCTTCAGGGCTTGTTGTTTTAAGTCCAAGTACAGTGTTGACGCAAACAGATCAACTTTAGTTGATTAGTTTAGCTTTGCTTTAATACTTCACTTGAACTTGTTGATTCACAGCATTTTACTCACACAGTTCTTTTAAGTTGATTATTCTTTGTTGACTAATCTATCATTCGATGTGGGCAGTCTATGGCAGTATATTCGCCCTAGTTTTCTACAAATGTTGTGTTTAACAGGTTATTAGCCTTAAAGTTAATATAATCTATAAGAAGTGCAACAAGTTCAAGCAGTTCATTCTAGTTGTTCAAGTTGGAAATTTAATCAAGTTCTATTGAATGTTGCAATTGTTCAAGTTCTGTTCAAGTCCTTAAGTCGCTCAAATGTATACGCGACCTAAGAGTTACATCGCAAGAAGTTAGGTCATTCGATTAGTTGGGTCGCAAATTTGATGGTCATTTGGCATCCCATAGGTCGCAAGTGCTCTTAAGTTGTATAGTTAGTTAAGTCGCAGATCTGAAGGTGGTTTAGCTTTCCTTAAGCCGCAAGGTTTCTTAGGTCGTTCAATCTACTAGGTCGCTTCCGAAGTAACTCGGCAACATAAAGCTGTCTCCCATCAGAAACCCTAAGCCCTATTCTCCAATCATGCTTCGCCACGCAGCTACAACCATTGCATCACCAAGTATAACAGCATAACCCACTATCCACTAACCCGTTAACATCACAATCTCCTCGTCTTCCCCAAACGCCTAAAAAACTCCATCATCTCATTCGTGGTTCTAGAAAACGCTTCAATCATAGGCCAAATCATTTTTAAGGCGACTGCAAACAGGTCAATATCGATCGGAGGGCAAATCAGGAGGAAATTTTACAGCGAGATAATAAAATCCGTGTGGAAGCGATTATGGAGAAATCGATGGCGGATATAATGGATAGGCGATTGATTTACCTAGGATTGTTGTTGGAATGATGATCGAAGCAACAAGTGGTTTCGCTTTGAAGATTCTCGAGCTTCAGAATGGCAATGGCGGCGGAAGTAAGCAATTAAATGGGGAAGAAGAAGCGAGCTAACGGCTTATATAGGGGAGAGAGAGGAAGACGCATCGGCACGAGAGCAATCTAGCCAGTTGAGTTGCTCACGACCTAGAGAAATTAAATCGAAGCACACGGCTTATGACATAGGCGTATACTTCAAAGGGCAAGTGTTAATATCATTCTGGACACCGACTCAAACACTCGAATGGAACTAGCGACCTAACGTGATAAAGCGACCTAATGACCTAACGAGATAAGAAATCTAGCAACCTAACTATCAACACAGGGCAATAACATATCATAATAGAGAGGCTTAACGACTTAACGAGCTAAAGATTCAAGAGATCCTACGAGTTAGCGACCTAAGTGATTCCATGAAGATGGCGACCTAGCGAGCTAACGAGTTAGCGACCTAACGAGCTAAAGAGTTAATGACATAACGAGCTATGGACTTCCCATTGTTATATCGCTCAATTATAGGTCAAGCAGGTGCTAAGTCTCTACTACTCCCACAACTAGCCTAGGTCGCTCCACTAGGTACCTCCGCGTGATTGAGTCGCCTACCACTCTCCCCAGGTCGCCCACGACCTTCTAACCCGCTCAGATAAGACCAAGTGCAACCAAGATGAGCCGTAGCTCGTATCTCATAGGTCGCTCGCGACCTACGACCTACCCTTAGGTCGTTCGCGACCTACGATTTAGCCCAGATTTTCCCTATAAATACCCCACCTACTCCAACTGAAAGAGGACTTTTGGCTCATTTCTGAAACATCGATCCTCTGCTATTTTCTCGACTCATCTGACACTTCAAACATCAAAGACGCTACAATGAACTTTGTGAAGAGATCTAACTCATCCGACATGAATTCAAAGAGCTTCTCTACACTAGAGTTCTAGCTGCTTGTCTTGATTGTCTTGTAATTGAAGATTGTTGTAAAAGTTGTAATCGATATCAGCAATAAAGAAGATTAATGTGGACGTTGGCTTGACTTTTAGCCGAACCGCTATAAAAACTATGTCTTTTTACTGCTTTTTCTGTGATTTTCTACTTATCTCTAATTCCCATGTTAACGGGTGGTGCTTCCATTATCTCACAACTTACACCTGGGTGTTAGCGTACAATTTCAGTGTTAACACAAAGTTTAGAATTTTAACGAGAAATTTGATTTAATTGATTTATTTTAAATTTATTTAATTAATATAAAAATAGCCAGTTGGGTCACGGACTCGGATTTCGACGAAACTAGTTTCATCAGATCCGTAACAGTGAATTATTATAGGGTTTCAAGTTTCGTGGCGATCGAACCTGTTGTTTGATCGTACGAACGCGAAACGCCTTGAAATCGATAAATTGGAATCAATTTGAAATCAATTTGGAAATATTGATTTCAGCATAACTTCTTCATACGATGGAATTTGGACTTGAAACTTGTTCCATCGCGTTTAAAATATTTAGAAACATCTATTTTGATATATGGGATGATTCGTTTTCGTTCCGGAGCCGAAATGGGCTTTTCGGGGCATTATTGTCATTTCAAACCAATTTGAATTTAACAGTAACCTACAAAAATGATGGAATTGGGGTTCAAAACTAATGCCATTGCGTTTAGAAGGCCTTTTTATGTTAGGATAGCCTGTCAGCATGCTTAAATCGGAGTTCGAGCTGTTTTCGGACCGCACTATATAAATACGACACGCATCACGAAAATATATAATATAATATTCCGACACTCTAGTTCTACTGCAGCCGCCGTCTACAAATTCAATGGCCGAAAACTTCCCAACTTAAACCCCTAAATTCTCTCGATCTGTTTGATAATTCACGTTAACATCAAAAGAGAAATTGAAGAACTAGGTCCCCTCTACGGATCGGTACGGTTAAACCACCTTCGTATGATTAGAGATGGATGGAATTTGAGCGAGAAGGAAGGGGCGTTCGGTGCTATTTATGAGCCGAGGATGGCGTCGATGGTGGAAGGATTCACGACGTATGGCGTGGCCTACACGATGGTGGCCTTGGATCTAGGTCCCAGTGAAAGAATGTTCGGAGGTTGGTGACGCAAAAGCAACGTTTGGGTTCGTTTTTTCCCGTCACGAGCGTGCGTTCGGTTTTGGGGAAGAAGGTGGGCGCGTTTTGATTAGTGACGTGGAGTATTGTTAGGTGAGTGTTGTTTTTATGTTTATTTTTTATTTTTTTATTCATAATTTCAATTTCAAATCGTTTAACGATGATTACTAACGCATACGATATCCGATTTACGCGAATTTTTTTTGGTAGGATCGTTTCAAAATTCTAGATCTGTTGACACTTGTTTGGATGAATTCGAAGACTTTCCAATTTTTGGATTTAAATTGAATTTAGATTCAATTTAAATTCGAAAGGTGAGTGTTTTAACCCACTCACAACTTCTAAAATTTCTTATGTTTGTTCATTTGACTTAAGATATGAGTAGAAATTTATTTATGACTGTTTGGCATGTTTTATTCATCATCTCAGTTAATTTAACTGTTAATTAATTTTATTTATTGCATATAAATTGACAGTTAGAATTTATTTATTGCATATAAATTGACAGTTAGAATTTGTTTATTGGCATATAAACTACTAGTTTAACAGTTATTAAATTTATTATTGAATATAAACTGTTAGTTATACCAGTTATTTATTACCTGTATATTTTATATGCTCTATATCGATGATTGTTTAAATTGGATGATGATTGTAAACAATGGTTGATGATTGATATTTGGACGAATGGATGCTATATTTTATATTGTATAAACTGCAAGTTATCATGCATTTTCATTTCATTGGGGATTGCGGTATGAAATGATATACAACCGCAATTTTATATTTTAAATTGCGGATTGAAATGATAAATATCTGTATCACTTGACCATAGGATAGAAAATTTTATACAGGCACCGTGGTATATATATATAAAATTATTTTGAAAATGATTTTATGGTTTGGATACTATACGGTTTAATATTAAATTTTGGATATTATATAAATATTATTTTATATATATATATATATAGTTAAATTTGGAATTTAGGCCACGTATAGATCTGTTGAATATAAATGAATAAGTTGAATAATGAAGTTTGATAATTTATATTATACGATTAATTACAGGTTTAAGATATTATATATATAGGGTTTAATGATTCCAATCAATTAAGATTGGAAGATAAATTGGAAATTTATTGGAATTGGGTTTATTTAAAAAAAATTTAGACTCCGTAAGTTGATGTAAACTTATTAAAATTGAAAATTTTAAAGGTATGATATTTATAACTGGATTTTTATTTCAAGATAAATTAAATGAATATTTCTAGTATAAATAAAGTGACGGAAATAATTAATTGTTAGAAATTTGAGTTTTATTTATGGATTTATTATGTGAATGTTTCAAACTAAATAATAGGACCATAAATTGTTAAATAGGGTTTCCAACCTTAGTTTGGAATTTAAATATTCGAAGTTTGAATATATTGAAAATGAAGTGTTTTACTGAAACTAAAAGTGAACCTAAATTTAATAAGTTTAGACCTAAAATTTTAAATGAATAAATTTATGAAGTCGTGGAATTTATTTTATAAAGTAATTTTAAATTCAAACTATTTTATTCTATATACTGTTTGAATATCCAAACCATTCAAGTTTTAGAAGCATGGTTTTAAAGCTACGAATTTCGAAGTATTGTGTTTTGAAAGTTATAACTCAAATGTTTGGTTTCCAGATATTATAAATTTTAAAGCAGTATGATTTTGGAAAAGAAATATATTTGAATGAAAAAGGATATTATTGATTTGGGTTTTATAAAAATAATATCAAATTGAGTTGTTTTGGAAATCGAAATGATATCGTATTTATAGGTTTGAAATGGATAATTATATTATGGTTTTAAAGTATAAACTATTTTTAAAGGCCGCGGTGTTATAATAACGTTTGGTTGTTAAAGAGATCGGGATCGGAAGTTGTCATACTCCCTGCCAACTCCGAAAACCACTTTAACAACTGTGTACGCGGTGGAGATTCCAGAATGAAGTAGGTTGGTGGCGGCGTTTCCTGTAAGGTAAATACGTGGACCCGACTCCCATGAGTTGGCATAAGGTGGCTAAAACAGGTGCAATTGGCGGGCCAATGAGGTCATTCCTCTGATCGAACGCACTCCTTCGATATTATACTCTGACTTTTGGATTGATTCGATGGTCACTTTACTTTTGATTTTGGGGGTGTTGTTCGAGGTGGGCGGTAGTTGTGTGCTGCGCGTTTCCATCAGCCCGGATGCGTAATTGGTATATCTACCCTGGCATTGCCTAGTTGTGTCGTGTCACCTACCATAACGAGCCTTGTACGAGTTTGGATTTCTCTCGTAGCCCGTGTTGTATCCTCTGGTGGCTTCCCGATCAAGAGGGACCATGATATTGGATGGACTACTAGGACTATTACGTGTTAAGGGCTATATGGGTAACCCAGTTAATGCTAAGAAAAAAGTAAGTTTATTTTATAAATAGACACTATTATAATAGCGAAATATACTACATAGTAAATAGTTTAACGGATCCTTAAGAGATGTAAATGCCGCGCATCTTTTGAGTTACTGCACTCATATTTACTTCTGTTAATTTAACTTACATAATTTCTTTTAGTTCTGACTCGAGTGTTTTGTCTTTTCAATTCGCTCTGGTCAGTCCGAGCGGTTCATGATCGAAGACTTTAGCTTTGGAGGACGAAGACGGAGATTTCATTATTATTATTTTATTATATGATTCCACTACACTATATTCCGCTGCATTCATATTTATTGGTATGTGAACTCTGATATTTAATGTATGAAGAAGAATTAAATGTTTTGTAAACAGATTTATGAACTGTATATTGATTATTATATTATATCCTTCCGCTGTGAGATTCTGTTTTACTTTATTTCTTCTCTGTTTTTCTTATTTACCCCATAACAATCCACCCTTCTGTATGGTTTGAATTGGCATGTGTGTCTGTTTAAATCGTGCGAAAAGGCGGGACGTTACAAATTGATTTTATCGAATAAGTGAGCATTTTGGAAAAAGTTCTAAACATACCTAAAAATGAATTATGATTCATTCCGAAAAGCCACTCCTCCATGTGATACATAATGATGCATAGGGAGTAATCGAACTTTGTTGGACAATGTATGATTTATTTTGAGTGAAGTTGGGTCAGTTTCTTTCTATAAGGTCATGTACTTCAGAGCAGTACATAAGGTTAATATTATTTCATCCAAATAATAGTTTATAAAACCAGACATGATAAGGGTTTATAAGAAACTCCAACATATCCCAGACCAAGGAGTTGGCAGGTTGTGCGAGTCGAAAAGATTGCACGTAATAATTACTCATGGAGGATCTTTTAAAATCTCTCTAAAAGGATTTTGGGAAAGACTGACATTGAATGACATAATTATGTTTTGAACATACATTTTGTAAACTAAAACAAATCAGTTTTATAAATAAAGAAGTTCATGAAACGTTTATGAATACCAATTATTTTACTGAGAAATAATTATTATTCAAAGAAATACCAACTTTATTATGAATAAATTTCTTTGAGAAATTACTGGTAGTAAAATGGAAATGGATACAATCCATAGATAGAAAAAATTAGAGGAGATGAAATGAAATTGCCTAACCTAAACAAATACATCACGCTGGAGTGTCTAATAAGTATCTCGCATATTAAAGAGAAACTGCGAGTTTCTTATCAATGTTGAAAATATACAATCCTCGGTTGTTTAATTAAAATATTAAGAGTATTGACTCTATAATATGGTATGATGCTCAAATCTAAAACAATTCCAAGTAAGCTATCAAAATATGATTTTGGTAACCAAAGGGATGTGATCCATCGACCACGATTGTGTCTTTATGCGCAGGACTAATGTAGTTGGAATTAAATGAGCAACATTGATAAGAATAATATCGCAAATTTCAATTGTTGAAATTAGCATGATAGATTTAGTATCCAAAATGATCAAGTCAATTCAGATTTACTCACAAAATTACCACTTAGTATGACTTTATTTTTGGTATATAAAACAGAAAATTCTAAATAATGATTTAGAGCAAACTTTTTACACATAATAACCAAAAATGTCTCGAAGTCAATGGGTGCGATATTGAGTTTGTCAGTCTTTAGATATGATCCAAGAAATGATAAGTATCATTTTATAAGCATCAAAATTGAAAAATATTTTTTACAAATATTAAATAGTTTGATTATCTATCAAATTGCAAGGAAGCGTGTGTTCATAAGAAAGAATGTTAAAAGGTACATTGATAATTCTAAATTATAGGTAAACAACACATTGATGATTTTAACGATGTAATTGTGTTAAATTTAACCTTAATTTCTTTATACTCAACTTTGTATTGTAATTGATGTCTTTTATAGTGAGTATAAAAGATATTGGGGAAGTATCAAATCGATGTGCAAAAACATCTTTTTAAATTATTTAACATGGAACATGTGAGATGAGTTCCTTATGTATTGGAAATAGGAACACAAAGGTTATATTGTCTATGATATTGTGATTTGTTTATGTATTTGATACATGAAGCAAATATCAAATCCAAATTCATATCACTAAATTGTTGTTTGATTTTTTCTATTGTATTCATGAAATACAAAATAATTGTTTATAGGAACAAAAACTCCTTATAAAGAAGTGTTCGAACTCAAAATTCATAAGTGATATTGAGTATAATACGTCCATAATAAATTCAAGTTAAGAATCTTTAAGTTAATATGTTCCAAATGAAAGATTATGGCTGACTCGGTGAAAAAGGCTAAGCACATCGCTTTGAATAGCGGCACAATAAAAACAATGTATATGAAAATATAAGTGCATAAATTAATAATTGAGATGATTCCAAATGTTGGGAATCACATAATATAGTTATATGATAACAAATTCACAATATATATTGTAATAGAAATTAGAGCTCGTTAGACGTTAAGAGACATACTCCGAATTGTTTTATGTTATAAAACAGCTGATCGTCGTCTGAAAAAGTTGATTGACAGAGTAGGTAATTGAAACATAATAGCATACCCGTTCATAGAGAGATTGACCCAATTGGTTTTGAGAAAACCAGTTGGAGAAGTTGGAATAAGATTCCATAACTGGCCCCAAGTTCAAGTGGGAAATCGATAGAGTTAGAGATATGACCTAAGGCAATTATGTAATTTGTTAAATATTGCCAACTCGTTGATCAATCTTGTTCAAAATAAAGGTGTTTTCATTCTATTATTTATTTGATATAATGCGGTTATATTAATTAATTAATTTAATTAAAAGTACATTTAGTAGAAAATCCATAAATGGTATGTTTAGTGATAGTAGTTACAAATTGTTGTAACCGTGATTGATTTATCACAATAACATTAAATATACCATTTTAAATATTCTCCATTAGGACTAGAGTACGTAACGCTCCTTAAATGTTGGGCAATGTATCTTTAGTGATAGTAGTTATAAAGTGTTGTAATCATGAGTAATTTATCACAATAAAATTATATATACCATTCTAAATGGTATATTTAAAATTAAACATACCATAGGTGAATTAAATGTTCCTAGTCAATATGCATCAAAACTGGATATCGATGTATCCATTGAGGCTAGAGTACGTAATGCTTTTCAAATGTTGGGCAGTGTTTGTTTGGTGATAGTAGTTATAAAGTGTTGTAACCATGAGTGACTTATCACAATAAAATTAAATATACCATTTTAAATGTTCCTAGTCAAGGCACAACGAGACTATGAGTGATTTATCACAACAAAATTAAATATACCATTTTAAAAGTTCCCAGTCAAGATGTAATGAGACTGGATATTGATGTACCCGTTGAGACTGTAGTACGTAACGCTCTCCTAATGTTGGGCAGTGTATTACTCATGGTAGCATGAGGTACCTATAGGTTACGTACTGATAGTTATTGTATAACTATGGAACGACTCATAGTTCTCTTGACTTGGGAATAATTTGGATCTTCAACATGAAAGCTCCACTTTGATTATAATCAAATCATGATATAGCATCCAATGAGCGACTATAGTTGGGTCGAGTGGAAGTATTGGAATTGAAGCACTATTCAAGAGAGGATTCGTCTCCTTGGTTATATGGGGTTAATATCATGGTCAACTCAAGTCAACTCAAAGTCAATCCTTCTGGGCAGAGCATTTCAGTTAATAATAATTGTTATTACCGAACAAAGGACTTTGTGCTTGGACTATAGGTGGACGATAATGGAATTTTGACCATTACCAAATTCCATAAGTCCAAAGTGATATAGTTTTGATGAAGAAAATTGGTGTAAGTAAATGTTGAATAGGGTAGCGCTTATTAAACAAAAACTGGATTTTATCGAACTGAGTTATTATTACCTTAGGTTATTTTTTTGATGATAAAAACTATATGACATTATTTGAAATGCAGATACTAATGTGTTATCAAGTTATATATAGTATATAATGAAGGGTATTAGACATGTGTTGTTTAAGAAGACTATACAATATCAAGAGTAGATTCAAGATAGTGATATCAAGAGTAGACTGAAGATGCTGATATCAAGAGTAGATTCAAGATGATTATATTGAAGATTCGTGAGTATTGAAGAGTTCAAAATTTCAAGATATTCCATATAGGTTATTGAGTCATAGAATTTACGTTAAAACCTTTGCAGCACTTTCCTGATATCTCTTGCCTTCTCTATTTTTGTTTTAAATTATTTTCAAGTATCCTGCTTTTAAAATAATCTTGTTAAAGTATTTCTAAAAATGGTTTTCTATTTCTCATACTTATAAAGATATTATTTTTGTGTTTTTAAGTTTATATATATATATATATTGAATTTTTGTTTATATTTTAATAATTTATAACTATATTGATTTTATATATATTATTCATATTATTTTGAATATTCTTATTTAGTCTTTCAAAATTATTTTAAATAGTTTTATTAAGTTTTTACAAGATTAAAAATATGCAGAAACAATGTTTAAATGTTTATACAAAGTATCGTACAAAACTTAATATTTTCATAATAATATTTATTAAGTGATTTTTCAAAATACCAAGGGATATGTGGATATATTATCTGTAAGTATGTCAACATATAGACTGTGAATTTCAAAATCCAAACTTGAAAGGAAGTGTATTTTTGTCATATCTCTTCACAAATGGACATAACCGTTATTTTCCTATATATACTGGACTTCCAAATGAATTTTTATTAATCGCTTTCTTATTTTTCTCTCCCCCTTTCTATCTCTTGATTTCTAAATTAAATATACCCAAACTCTGCCGAAATCAAATTCAATCATATATTAGTTTATTCTCCTTCATCTACTCTCTAAATTCTCATCTCTTTCACTCAAACCAAGATCAAAGTGCTATTCAAGAGTTATACGATCAATTGTAATCAAGATCGAAGATCTGAGTCTGTAAACTCTATCAATTGTAATCTTAAAGTCTATGTATAAAACTCTTATCCGCTTTGCCTACATTGAAAAAAATTCACTAAGCTTATATGTTCAAAATGATAATGTTGTAAAGCGATTCAGTGTTTCAACTCTATAATGTTATGCAGTGTCAAGCTGTACATTATTTTTTCTGTAGTAGTAATTTTCATACCAGCTTAACAATTTTGGTGCAGGTTCAAGTGTAATTCTAGCTTTGGTAATGATCCCAAATTGTCCAAGTCAACCAAGAACACAATAGAAAAGGTTAGCATTATGACTTTCTGAGCACTTAAATATCGCTCCCTTTTCTGCATTAAATTTGCAATATAAGATTACATGAAATGCTACCAAATTCCCACAAATATTTTATTGCTTTCACTAGTTTTTTAATGCTGTCAAATTAATAGCACCCCTCACAATTTCCAACCGGTAAACGTTATTTGGGGTCCATGCTTAAAAGCTTGTCCACCGACTTCTGCATTCGACAACATGCCACCAATTGTTGGTGTAGATAATCTATCCATGATTTAAGCTAAAGTCTATATTTTCAACTGTCCTTTAATATGTTGATCCATAGTTCACCACTTGACTTCAACATAAGTATTTTCTCCTTTGTAAACCCACATCCTATATTCTGCAAGTGCTTCCATTTGGATTACTATGCCTTCTGATGCTTGAGATTTCCTTGTAAAGGTTGTCCATGCCATTGTGCTATAATTTTAATATATGAATTTGAGCCTATTTTGTATATGTGTGATACTGTATTAGCTATGTTTGATACTGATAATGGGTATAGAACCGATAAAGGAGGGTGGAAAACTGATTGCCAAAATCTTTCGCAATATTTGAGTTGTTATCGAAATTGAAATGACCACCAATATTCAGAGTGTCGAGTGAGAACCGAAATTCTATATTTGCAGAGTTCATGGTTTCCCTACTTTAGTAGAAGAAGCATGAATGAGATAAAGATATTTGTAGGTGATATTTTCATAATGTGAATGTTTAATTCTTTTCCTTCAAAACTTGTTTCTCTCAATTCAAAGAAGGTGGGAGGGAGATTTAAAGAGGAGAGTGGCTTGGTCAAATAGTCAAATTGTAACGACCTAGAATTTTAGTCATTTGAATTTGAAACATTTAATGGACTATAAATATGGGAATTTTGGTGGAATTAGTGAAATGGTTGAAAATTTCAAATATAGCGATTAAATGGATTTGGTGAATAGTAAATTTAATATTTGAGACTGGGTAAATATGTGAATATGGAGTTAAATATGAATGGAAATGACTTCTAAAGTTGATTTAAACTCTATTTGAATTAGAGCGATGATAGTGGACTTTTGAATAGAATTAAAAGTCGATAAATTTAAAATTTGAAATTAACAGCAATTGTGAGCACAGGCTGTTATAACTATCTAGGCAGATAATTATTGATTTATGTACTCTGATTTGAAATATGTATATTACAGTTTTGATTTTTGTAAAGAGCTGTTAATATTATATATTATTCATTCCGTTGTGAGATTCTTTATTTATTTAGTTTCTTCTTTTTTCTACCTTCTTTCATTTCCTCTAACAATCTGTCTTTCCGGCACTCGATTTTTCGTGTAATGATCCCGAATTTTAACTAAGTTTAAATTGACAAATAATTTAATTTTAAGATTGTGAAATTAATTAATAAATTGATCTGAGTTTCTCCAAATCAAATAAAATATGTGTTAAATCAATTGAATTTATATTTTAAGTAAATGGTTTAAAAATAATTTGAATTTATAAAATATAACTATGTAATTTATTATGTATTTAATTTCAAAATATCCTCATAAACAATATGTATTAATACAAACAAAATATACTACGAAAATAATAAAAATAAAATAAATATTAAGCTAGAAATAGAAACAAATATATATAAGGTAAACTATAAAATATAAAGCAATACATTAGCTAAGAATCTAATAATATATTAAAATAGAAATTTATTTGTATTGTAAAATAATAAGGCAAAGCTAAAGAATATATATATACTTACATTCAAGTACATTCAACTAAGTATTCAAACATACATATATATATATCTATGTACAAGCAAAGGAAAAGTAAGAAAATATGTAGATATATGAAGCTTGCAAAACAAGCCAGTGCAAATACATTTATATCCATAAAACAAAACAAAAGAAAATAAAGTTTATATTTGTACATAACATATAAAGGCTGCCAGGCATGTAATGTATGTTGCCTGTAGGATAGAAACGCAAGACAAGAACATGAAAAATAAAAGATCTATGTAGCTTGCAAAAAGAAGACAACAATATATTCAAGTATTCAAACAAAGGAAAGGTAAGTATGAAACAAGTAAAGTAATAAAACAAAGCAAAATGAAGAAACATAAAGGACATAAGCATTTAATACAGCAAACCAAAGTCAATTCGAAAATGTCTTCAGCCTCCATAAGCAAAGAGAAAAATCTCTGATGTTGTACAAACAAAATAATGACACCCTGTTCAAATAACATCCCCTGCAAGCTTCCTTTCCATATATCAACTTCTTCTTATCTCAGTGCGTTCAGCAAAAACATAGCAAAGCTTGAGTATTAATGAGAAAATAAAATAAAAAAAAGGCTACAACTTGAAACAATCAAGCAAGTTCAAGCATGCAATTCAAACTGAAACAAAAGCAAGTCTCATATCAAAGTTAGCAGTAGCTTCCCAGATTTTCAAAGGAGTTAATGCAAACAAAACTTCAAAACTTGAAGCAAAGTTCAACTCAGGAAAATTTAAACAACTTCAAGATTCAATTCAAAATCTGGAGCTAGCAAAACAAACCAAAATTACAGCCTAGAGGCCTGAAAGCAAAATCAAACTCAAGAAAATCATTTCTAGGTTTCAAAGACACTCTGTTCTCTTTAGTCAAGTGAGCAAACCCTTCTTTTTGATCCCAAACTTGAATATCTTGATTTCTGTGCTTGATACTTGATGTTTTTTTTTGATAACTGTTTATGTAGTTGTAAAGTTATGCTTACATGTATATATACACATGAGAATGACTGTGCATGTCATTGTTTTGATCCTCTGTTTGAATAACATGCATGGTCATCTAATACAAATTCATCTCTCCTCTATTAATTTCTTATAGACTTAGGATTTTGAAAACCAGTTATCCTTTTTTAAGCTTAAACTAAGATTTAAAAAAAAACGTTTTTAAGTATGATTGTTCATACACTATCTGGAAAAAATCAAGAAATACAGCAGCAAGCTAAATACCATGATAATCAAATGTTGAGATTACTTGATTCATGTTTATAACTCGAATTGATTTGGGAAAATACGATTTTCAAAAAAAAAATCATAATTTTTAGTTGAGGATTTTGTGAGAAATTCTGGGTTAACCAGAATTTGGGTTTTGGGGAGATTCCCGTGGTCAACGTTACTGGGGGTGTCGGGGTTTCGTGTGGAGTTGCATCTATGATCAAAGGCTTCGGCAAAATTGTTCTAATGGTGGTCAGAGCCTTGAGGTGTCGGCGGTAATGATTTTCCTCCTGTAACCCTAATTTTGGTTGAACTGAGAGTTTTGGTCGACGTGGGCTTTCTGGTTGATCAAGTGTAGTGGTACTCTGGGAGGTGTTAGTTTGGGGTTTGTCAGAGACGTTTCCGGAGTTGGTGACGTTCAGGTGGTCAGAGGAGGAGGAGCGTGGCAGTTTCATGATGATGGGTTTCGTTCCAGTTTCAACGCAGTGGCTCGATTTTGAATTAACAACGATTTTGGGTTTTTGGTTGTGCAAATCGAGGCTAGGGATCAAAGGCAACGTTCTGGTGAGTTCGTCGTCGATCGACGATGGCAATCGTGGTTGTGCACATATACATGCATCAACTATCAGTGAATTTTGTGTTTGGGGAAGAAGAAGACGCGATTCGAAGCGTGTCTCGGGAGGTTGGCGTGTTGACTCGAGTCTTAACTCGAAGTAGGATTTTTGTTGCGAGGGTAAAAAAATAATTAGGAAAATTTCAAAATTGAAATGTGAGTCGCTCGGGTCGAATTTTGGGAAAACCTGAAGCAATACTCGGGAAAGTTGGTGAGAAACTCGGAGCAATACTCGGGTCATGTGTTTTGGGGCAAAAGCAGTGTCAGATTTTAAAGGAGAAATCACTTTGAAACAATTTTATTAAAACAGTTTTGAGTTTTGGTAAAGATTGAATGTTAACCCAGTTTTGAATTAGTTAAGAAAGTTTTTATTTTGACAAATTTGTTTTAAATTACCAAGTTTTAAAATGATTTAAAATAAATGTAACCTTTATTTTGAAAAGTTATTTTAACTTAATAATATTATAATGCTTTAATGATTAATAAACTTTATTTGTTTGGGTTAAATAATTAATGTTTTAATGGTAAATAGATTTTTATTTGTTAAAAGATTAATTACTTGAGGTAAATTACTTGATGCAATTAATTAAAGTAAATTAGTTAATAATTCAAGTTAATTAATCAAGTAATAAATGAATAATTAAATAAAACTAATGATTACTTAGTGAAAGTAATTAAGAGTAGATAATTAAAGATTGAAGATTGATTAATCAAATATTAAGGGTTAATCACTTTTAAAAAATATGATTAATTAATGTGGTTAATTAATTAAGGTAATTAAATTAAGAATAATTAACTAAAGGATAATTAATTATAACTAAGATTTAAATAAATGAATAATTAAAGGTTTATTAATTAAAGTAATCGATTAAGGAATAAGAAATTAAGATTTAATAAATTACAATTAAGGTTAATTAATTAAGATAATTAATTAAAGAAGATAGATTAATGAAGGTGATTAAGACTTAATTAATTGTAGTTAATGACAATAAATCATTGATATAAGATTTCCAATGAAAGTAATTATGTGGTTGATAAATTTAAAAACCACCCAATTTATTCACCTAAATTGTAGATGTTTGATTGTTATTGAATGTGATGGATTGATATATTTGATATATAATGTGTTGCTATGTAATGCTTTG
The DNA here is from genome assembly GCA_030765085.1 of Allium cepa. Lineage (NCBI taxonomy): Eukaryota > Viridiplantae > Streptophyta > Magnoliopsida > Asparagales > Amaryllidaceae > Allium > Allium cepa. Next base: position 215,959,133 of record CM060934.1, read on the forward strand.
TGCTGAGCTGTTAGATACTATTGTATGAATATGAAAACCAATTGACCCGTAAACGACATTTTAATTTCGATGCGACAATGTAACAACCCGCCAATTTTGCAATTGAGTATTTAAAAATTTTATTTATATATTTCATCATTAGTTAGATTATAGTCCGAAATGCTACTTATTGCAAGCCGTCAAATTAGGACTCGAGACCACCCCCATTAAGTTCAAAATGGAATTTGCGATCTTTTTGAGTATATACTTTGATATGTTTGGTGTTAGTGGAATTTTGCCACTTTTTCACTTAGGGCTTTGGTTTGGGTTGAGCCCATTAACCACTTATTAACTCAGTCCCAACCCTCTCCTCTTCATTTACTTCATTTCTATTTCCTAATACTCAAGCTTTAGCATTAATGAAGAGTGGAATGGGAAATTAAAACTCCAAGCCCTAGTTTCCATTTACAATTCAAGTTCTAGCTCCAAATTAATAGAAGAAGGTTTGGTAAGCCACCTCTTCTTCTTCTCCAACTCATTCTCTTATCAGTTTCAAAAATTCCTAAACCTAACTTAGGAAATGTTTCTCTTTTTAGCTTAGATTCAAGCTTGTTGGTTGGAATTGAAGAGTGATTGTCATTGCCTTTGCTCTATAGCTTCTTCTTCATTTGTTTTGGGTTCAAAGGTGAGATTTTTCTCTCACATCTTAGTCTATAATTATCTTCGATTGTTAGGTATGAATTCCTAACATTTATTCTTGTGCAATTGATTTTGGTTTGGATTGATTTTGTGTATATTCCAATTTTTTGTGTTTTGAAATCAAAATCTATGAATATCCTATTATGGATATTTGGACATTGATATTTGAGGCGTATCGAAGAGCCCCTAAGGCTGGGTTGTCGCGTGGCGTAAATCCTTAGTCGTCATTTGCTCGCCCTATCGCTTTTGATATTCATTTGGCCATTTTTGGTCGAGGTTCAGGAAATGCTCTGAATTCCAGTTTCAGATGTCTGAATCTGGAATTTCAGACGTCTAAATTGGCTCAATTTCAAGCAGAAAAGAAATAGGCTAAAATACGCCTATTTCAGACGTCTGAAATATTTGGTTTAGACGTCTGAATTACGTTTTGGAAAACTACTAATTTTTCAGATTCAGACGTCTGAACCACCTATTTCAGACGTCTGAATCTGCTATGTTTTACCTGCTCGCCTTTTTTGTTTAAGAATTCCAATTTTATCGATCCCCATTGATTCCTATTTGTTGCGATCATTTATTATCGACTTCTATGACATTTTCTTCAGGATTGTTGGGAATATCCATTTTGATGGATTCGGTATCGATTTCTTTGGATTTTATTCACGTCTTTGAATGTGAATATTGGTGATTGATTGTTCTACAATCATTTTTGTGATTTGTCACTTTAAAAATATAAAGGTTACAATACTAGTAGTAAATAACAAAACTCTTTCATCAAAATGATTTCAACACTATTTTATTACAATGCTCGTTTCTTAAACCGTTTTCCAATCTACTAGTATATACAAACATTTACCTCACTCGTATGAGAAATCTAATTAAACGATTAGTAAAACAAGTGGTATGAAACGCTTGCGTTTACTTCGTCGGTTAATTCTTGGACTTGTTCGATTGAATCTATTGTGGCAATTTTCTAGTAGAGATTTACAATTTGTTCGTAAATATTTAAGTTAAGCTAGTAGTTATGGGACATGAAGCTAAACTCATATATTTACTTGCTTAGTGTAATTGACACTTTCTTGATGATCATCGATGATCCTTTTTGTGATTCAGACTAGCATTATGCTATGTTCCTTTGTCCACTGTACCTCGTTTTATTGAGTTTCGTCTCAATTTTATTATAGGCTAACGACCTATTTATTTCTTGGAGTTTTGACTCAATTTTTGTGGGCTAGCGACCCACGTTTTTATGGAGTTCGGTTCTTCGGGCGTACCGTTGTACAACGTCGTTGTTCCAAATTTTACGAGTTTCACGTTCCTCGGGCATACTGTTGTACTACGTCGTTGCACCGACTCTATGGTTAGCGACCATGGGATAGCGTCCCGTTCTATGATACACGTGTTGTTGAGTTTTCTTGCTCCCGTTCTGTGATAGGCCTCCCCCTTTTTAAGATTCTGGATTTCTATTTATGATTTCTAGAATTTGTGTGTCACCAATTTTATAATTAGCATTTATATGTTGTCAATATTTTTGGCTTGGTGAATGAAATAAGCAGTATGACATTCCTTTTGACCTTTGAGAAGATTCTTGTGATATTGATTAATCTCTATTTGATTTTCAATTACATACTTATCGCAGTATGGCAATATGGTTATTATGCTTTTATGTCATATCTCTTATTCTATATCATTTCATCTGATATTTATAGCTAGACTGATCCGTTTATTATTCTCTTATTAAATAATACTCGGGTCAGACCGAGATGTTACAGGTGCTTCTGCTTGACTCCTCATCAGGGATCATTATTCTGACTTTTGGCTAACTACTTAGATTAGTAGTTCATTTTGTGTATACATTTGAGATATAGACTCCACGATGTATACTTATTCTTTTGTGCAGCACTTGTAGCTATTCTTCTGTGTTATTATGGATCTTATTTGACCACTACTCTGATAAACACTTTTAAGTGTTGTATATTCATATCTATTTCCGCCTTTGTGATATGAATTATCGGTGACTGATCTATGTTACGTTTATTTCTACATTTGTTTCCGAAGATATTATAGCCACCATGTGGTAACTTTGAGTTTGTGTCGATGTGTCGGATTTCCTCTTGAGATGAAATGCATGTTACACTATCTGACATATCGGTGCTCGCACAAAGCAATTACATGGATGGTCGCTCCTCAATAGCCTTATTCTCTGCGCTAGTTGACGGCATTACCCCGTACTGTCCTTGGCTCGCGTGGGTATAGAGGTGGGGCGTCACAGCTTGGTATCAGAGCAAAACTTCGAAATAATGTAGAATAATCTAGCAAGGATCATTGTCCTAAGTTCTTCTTAGGTTTCGTGCTATAGGATTTATTTCGAGTCTTCGAACCGTTCTATCCTATTTTCTTTATGATGCCTTGTTTTATCTATCATCATTGTTTGATATTCGTTTTGTGAATAAACTTTTTCGTCCTCTTTCTTTCTTTCATAAAGAGGAGAAATGGTTCGACCAGGCCGTCCCAGCGCTGGTCAATCTAGTGCTACTCCTCGGGATGGAGTATTTATATCCGCCCAACAACTTCTTGATCTTGTGAAGAATGCTCAAGCGGTTGGACCTATTCCAGAGCCTACTCACCCTAAGTCTGGATTTGCGCGCTTGTGCAACGATTATACCAACTTGGGTGGGAAGCCATTCGAAGGATCCGAAACCATTATCGAAGTCCAAGCTTGGCTTAGAACATGCGATTGCATCTTTTCTCGCATGAATCATATTGATCTTCATCGAGTTCAGGTGGCCTCTATATGCTCCAAGAAAGAGCATTAGACTGGTACGAGCTTCTGATTTCTGAGATTAATGAAACGGATCTTACTTGGTAGCAATTCAGGGAACAATTCGAATTAAAATTTGTGCCAGAAGCTGAGAAAGTGACATTGGCTCGTCGTTTCATCGACCTTGTTCAAGGTGAATCCTCCGTGATGGACTACTTCGGTTCTTTCGAGTCACTTTCTAAATATGGGGTTGAAAACATCAACACCCCATTGAAGAAGAATCAAAGATTTGTCTATGGCTTGAACAAAAATCTCAAGAAGCCATTACTTCTAAAATTAGAAGTTTCTTTTGATCAACTCATTGATATCGCTCTTAATCTTGAAGAGGCGGATATGGTAAGTGATGTTTAAGTGGTGGGTGCCAAACCAAACTTCAACAACAACAAGAAAAGGTCTAATAAGTTCAAAGGTCGTTCTCCCAATAAGAAAGGAAAGCAAACAACCCCCGTAGCAAAGATTTCTTCCTCTAATAGTGGGCAATGCTTCAATTATGGATCTAAAGACCATTATGCCAATAAATGCCTGAAACCTCTCTTTTGTCGTTATTGCAAAAGTTTGGGTCATTTTATATCTACATGTCCCAAACTTCAAGGCAAGAAAGAGGGAAAGTTAAACGTTGCTCAAGCCCCTGGCAACACATCTCGTGGTCTAGGTATATCTCATTCTATCCTTGATGGCATTATTATGTTTCGTGATCAACCTGTTCGAGTTCCTTTTGATACGGGAGCATCCTATTCTTTTATATCGAAAGAACTTGTTGATACTTTTTCTTTAAGTATTGTTTCTTTAATGACTTCTTTGAGAATTGCGAATCCGGTTGGTGGATCTGCAACACTCAATTTATTGTGTAAAGATGTCGAGATTATTTTATGTGATTTTTCTTTCCTTGCCGATTTGCATGTCATGCGTTATGTAGGCTTCGGAATGATTTTGGGAATGGATTGGCTTAACCGTTATGAAGCTCAAATCCTATGTCCTGAGCGGACTATTTATCTTCGACATCCTCAATCCGTTGAGCAGATTTCTATTATTCTTAAAAATTCGGATTCTAACTTGGCAGCATCTTTGTACTCTTTAAATCCTCATGATGACGATAATGATGACGAGGAGGATGTCATTTCTCTGATTCACGTTGTTCGTGAATTTTCCGACATATTTGAGCCCGTTTTAGGATTACCACCTAAGCGAGCAATCGAGTTCAGAATCAATCTCATTCTTGGAGCTCAACCTATCACTCGTCCTCCGTATCGCATGACCAATCAGGAAAATAAGGAGATGCGTAAACAATTATCCGAGTTGCAGACGAAGCAACTTATTCATTCTAGTTCCTCTCCTTGGGGAGCTTCGACTATTTTTGTGAAGAAATCTGATGGTACACTTAGGCTTTGCGTTGATTACCGCAAGCTTAATGATCTCACTATCAAGAATAAATATCCCTTACCTCGGATTGATGATCTATTCTATCAACTTAGTGGTGCTAGAGTCTTTTCATAGTTAGACTTAGCTACTGGTTTTCATCAGCTTCGTATTGCAGAGGATAGTATTTCTTTGACGTCGTTCCGTACTCGTTATGGATCTTATGAATTACTTCTTATGCCATTTGGTTTGATGAATGCTCCAGCTTATTTCGTTGACCTTATGAATCGAGTTTTCAAAGACTTCCTCGATCGATTTGTTCTCACTTTATAGATGATATTCTTGTGTATTCAAAAAACGAGGAAGGACATGAAAAACATCTTCGGATTGTGTTGGAAACTCTTAGGAGTAATCAATTGAAAGAAATTTTTTATAAATGCCACTTTTGGCAATCTCGTGTGAGAATTCTCGGTCATATTATTTCCGAATCCGGAATTTTTGTGGATCCTTCAAAGATTGAAGCGATTAAAAATCGAAAGAGACAGGAGAGTGTGACGGAAATCCGTAGCTTTCTTGAATTGGCGGGATATTACCATCGTTTTATAAAGGACTTTTTTAAAATTTCCGTGCCTCTTACTAGTTTGACAAAGAAAAGAGTTAAATACATTTGGTCGGACAAATGTGAAGCTTCTTTCTAGAAAATAAAAAAACTCCTTTCCAATGCTCCTATTCTTGTGATTCCCGAAGGGAATCAAGATTTTATTGTTTATACCGATGCTAGTCGTGTTGGTTTGGGAGCCGTTATTATGCAAAAAGAACGTGTTATTGCTTATGCTTCTAGATAATTAAAGCCGGCCGAGACTAGATATGCCACTAACGATTTAGAGCTCGCGGCTATTATTTTCACCCTTCGAATTTGATGACATTATCTTTTGGGAGAAAAATTTGTTCTCTACACCGATCATAAATCTTTGAAGTATTTGTTTTCTCAAAAGGAACTTAATCTACGTCAACAACGTTGGCTCAAGTTCCTTACATCTTATGATCTTGATATCCTTTATACTCCCGGAAAGGGAAATCGTGTTGCCGATGTGCTTAGCCAAAAGCAACAAGCGGTTGTTTCCATGATGATATCTGAATGGAATGATCTCGAAGTTTTGTCCACTTGTAAGATTCGAGACCGGGAATCCGACTTGTGTTCATCTCTTGTTTTATGTAGCCTTGAGGCTCATCCTTATCTTTTAGACCGCATTCTTAAAGCTTAAAAGCTAGATCCCGAATTGGCACTTCTTAGCCAAAGTTGTAGGGATAAAATTGATATTGAAGGTTTGAAAGACTTTGATATTGATTCTCGTGGCAGTATTCGTAAATTTGGAAGACTTATAGTGCCAAATATTAGTAATCTTCGTAAAGACATTTTAGAAGATTCTCATCGTTCTAAATTCACCATTCATCCCGGTAGTAGCAAAATGTATGCGGATATGAAGCGACTATATTATTGGGATGGAATGAAATCTGATATTGCTAACTTTGTTAAGTGTTGCATGACTTGCCAACTCGTTAAGGCCCGATGGGTTATTGCAACCTTTGGACATTCCAATTTCGAAGTGGGATCAAATTTCCATGGATTTTACTGACGGCCTTCCCCGTTCTCGTTCGGGTCATGATAGCTTATGGGTGATCGTTGATAGACTTACTAAATCCGCCCATTTTATTCCCATTCGGTCTAACTAGACTGTTCCTCTTTTGGCCAAACTCTTTATTAAAGAAATTGTTAAGTTTCATGGAATTCCTACTTCTATTGTTAGTGATCGTGCTCCATTGTGTACTAGTGGAATTTGGAAGAGTCTTCAAAAAGCTTTGGGAACGATGCTTAATTTTAGCACCGCTTATGATCCTCAGTCCGATGGACAAACCGAGCGTGTGAATCAAACTCTTGAAGATCTTCTTCGTGCATGTGTTCTTGATTTTGGTGGAAGTTGGGAAGATCATATTTCTCTCGTTGAATTTTCCTATAATAATAGCTTCCAATCTAGTATTGGTATGGCACCTTTTGAGGCACTCTATGGAAGGCCATGGCGATCTCCTACTTGTTGGCTTGAGACCGGTGAGAAGCTGGTTTTAGGTCCAAATTTTATTCGTGATTCCATAGAAAAGATTGATCTTATTCGTCATAGGATGAAAGAAGCCCAAAGTAGGCAAAAATCCTATGCCGATAACCGAAGAAGGAAACTATAATTTTCTGTGGGAGATTCTGTGTTTATTCGTGTTTCCCCTATGAAGGATGTTGTGCGTTTCAGTCGATCGGGAAAGTTAGTATCAAGATATATTAGTCCATTTCCTATCACCGAATGCGTTGGCTCTGTGGCTTATCGCCTCTTATTACCAGCTCAATTTTCTGCTATTCATGACGTGTTTCACATTTCTCAATTACGGAAATCCTTAGAGATTCCGATTCAATTCTTGAGCCCGGTTTTGTGGAAGAAATTGAAGTTTCGCCTAATTTAACTTATGAGCAAGATCCTATTCGAATTATTTCTTTGGAGGTCAGGTGCCTTTGAAATAAAGATGTCCCGCTTGTGAAAGTTCAATGGTCCTCAAATCCTAAGGATTGCTTTTGGAAATCAAGAGAATTCATCGAGCGCACACATCCGGACTTACTTTCTCATGCTCTTTGAGGTGAACTTCTTATTTCAAATTTCTTTTATGATTGTTATGCTTTTATGGTTGTTACTTTATATTTTCTTCTCAAATATTGCGAGGACGCAATTTCTTTAAGAAAGGGAGTCTGCAACAACCCGCCTATTTTACGGTTGAGTATTTAAATATTTCATTTATATATTTCATTATTAGTCGGATTATAGTCCGAAAGGATACTTTCTGCAAGCGGTCAAATTAGGACTCGAGACCACCCCCGTTGAGTTCAAAATGGCGTTTGCGATATTTTTGAGTATAAACTTTGATATGTTTGGAGTTAGTGGAATTTTGCCACCTTTTCACTTAGGGCTTTGGTTTGGGTTAAGCCCATTAACCACTTATTAACTCAGTCCCAACCCTCTCCTCTTCATTTACTTCATTTTTATTTCCTAATACTCAAGCTTTAGCATTAATGGAGAGTGGAATGGGAAATTAAAACTCCAAGCCCTAGTTTCCATTTACAAATCAAGTTATGGCTCCAAATTAATAGAAGAAGCTTTGGTAAGCCCCCACTTCTTCTTCTCCAACTCATTCTCTTATCAATTTCAGAAATTCCTAAACCTAACTTAGGAAATGTCTCTCTTTTTAGCTTAGATTCAAGCTTGTGGGTTGGAATTGAAGAGTTATTGTCCTTGCCTTTGCTTTATCGCTTCTTCTTCATTTGTTTTGGGTTAGAAGGTGAGATTTTTATCTCACATCTTAGTCTATAATTATCTTCGATTGTTAGGTATGAATCCCTAACACTTATTCTTGTGCAGTTGATTTTGGTTTGGATTGATTTGGTGTATATTCCAATTTTCGGTGTTTTGAAATCAAAATCTATGAAAATTCTGTTTTGGATATTTGGACATTGATATTTGAGGCGTATAGAAGAACCGTTAAGGCTGGGTTGTCGCGTGGCGTAAATCCTTAGTCGTCATTTGCTCGTCCGATCGCTTCCGCTATTCATTTGACCATTTTTGGTCGAGGTTCAGGGAATGCTCTGAATTCCAGTTTCAGACATCTGAATCTGGAATTTCAGACGTCTGAATTGGCTCAATTTCAAACAGAAAAGAAATAGGCTAAAAAATGCCTATTTTAGACGTTTGAAACGTTTGGTTCAGATGTCTGAATTACGTTCTGGAATACTTCTAATTTTCTAGATTCACACGTCTGAACCACCTATTTCAGACATCTGAATCTGCTGTGTTTTGCCTGCTTGCCTATTTTGTTTAAGAATTCCAATTTTATCGATTCGCGTTGATTCTGATTTGTTGCAATCATTTATTATCGACTTTGATGACATTTTCTTCGAGATTGTTGGGAATATCCATTTTGATGGATTCGGTATCGATTTCTTTGGATTTTATTCACGTCTTTGAATGTGAATTTTGGTGATTGATTGTTCTATAATCATTTTTGTGATTTGTCACTTTAAAAATATAAATGTTACAATACTAGTAGTAAATATCAAAACTCTTTCATCAATACGATCTCAACACTATTTTATTACAAAACTCGTTTCTTAAACCGTTTTCCAGTCTACCAGTATATACAAACCTTTACCTCACTCATATGAGAAATCTAATTAAACGACTTAGTAAAACAAGTGGTACGAAACGTTTACGTCTACTTCGTCGGTTAATTCTTGGACTTGTTCGATTGAATCTCCTATGACAATTTTCTAGTCGAGATTTATAATTTGTTCTTAAATATTTAGGTTAAGCTAGATGGGCATGAAGCTAAACTCGTATATTTACTAGCTTAGTGTAATTGACACTTTCTTGATGATCATTGATGATCATTTTTGTGATTCAGACTAGCGTTATTGTAACGATCCCGATTTAATGACGAATTTAAATTTATAATTTAAATTCAATTTTTGAATTAAATTATGGATTTATTTGAAATTATCAAATTTAATAAGATGTATATACTAATATATTTTAAAATTTGGATTTGAAGCTCAAAATAAGTGTTTTCAGTTGAATTGAATTATAAATTAAATGTTTAAAATAAAACTATAGAGTAATAACAAAAGAAATACAAATGAAAATCTAAGTACATGTAGAATATAAAGTAAGAAAAAAAGTAGAATACAAAGCATAAAACAAATATGAAAACAAACAAAGCAAACATATAAGTAAGCTTGCAAAAGAAGGAAACAAGACCAACATCTACTGTACAGAACAATAATTAAATAAGTATGCACACTTGAGAACAAAAGAAAGAAGTGCAGTCAAGTTAAACAAAATATATAAGATAAGTACAGTAATTAATGCTAGCCTCCTTAGTACACAACATGGATCTACATCAGCCACACGAATATGAATAGGAAAATAAGCATGGGTATGCAGACATAAGAATATATAGATATTAGTATAAACAAAGAAAGTAATAAACTGTACAAACAAAACTTAATATTCATGTGACAAAATAACAAGAGCATAGCAGATAAAATTCATTCACATATAAAGCAAGATAGGTAAAATTATGTACACCTGCAAAATAGATAAGAAATATAAAAAAAAATATTGAATGGCTTACAAAAGAAGGAAGCTTGCTTAAGAAGACAAATAATAATAAATGCAAACATCTTAGCCAAGATAAAAGAAATCACCTCAGCCACCAAACAAAAGTTTATCAGCCGAAATAGCTTAGTCAAACAACAAAAAGAAGAAAAAAAAAATCTCTGATATATTGTACAACAAGATATTGTCACCCTATTGTACAAACAAATAATAATATTACCTACTCACCTCTTTTATTTATATCAAGCTTCTTGTCACAGTTTTGTTCATTCAAAAGCTAAGAAAACCAAACATCAAAAAAATTTATAAACTCAAGCAACCTGGAAAACAACAAAGTTTAAAGAAAAGAAAAGGTGTACAGGCTCAAAAACATCACTCTCTATTCTTCCTGTACAACCAACAGGTGAGCAAAACCCTTAACCCTGCTATATTGTGAATACCCGGAATTGCAAGGGCTTCTTTGGAAGTTCCTTCGGTTCTGTTCGAACCCAGAACAGAATTGTATGGATTGTATGTCTGACATTACATTTTGAGATATAAAGCAGATTTCTTTCAAATACATTTCTGTTGGTGGCGGAGAATTTATTCTCTTAGCTTAACACCCTTCTCTGAGACGTACGAGCTCAGAGGTTATGTAGTTGAAGGTTAACAGCGATGTATTCCCAACTTGGTAATGTGGCATGCTGAGTGCTACTGATCATTTGTTGATCGAAGCATGGCTTTGTGAAAAGCGTAGCTTTGTGGACGAGACTTCGTCGAGCCTCACAAACCGGTAATGGTCGAAACAGGAATTGTGCGGCAAGGTTTCAGGGGTAGCTCCCCTAGGATATGACCATTCCTTCTGGAGAAGGGTAGTATCATGGTATGGAGCCCAGATACTTACTCATGTGGACACACTTTATTTATTATTGTGTGATGTTGTTGGTTAGAGAGCTCTCGTATAAAGGTCCCAAAGGACCGGGGGTGGCATATCTGAGGTTCTGTATATTCCCCCGAAAGGGGGGTAGCCGGCCTTGTTTGGCAGAGATCCGGTTAGGTTCTCGGGGCGTCCCGCCAGAGGCGTTCCCATATGGCAATAGGAAGTTCCTTAGCCTGACCATTTGTTGGAAAAATCAAAAGAAACAATAGAGCCTTGTACGGTTTTAGTTGTATAACCTGCCATGGAATGTGGCGGTAACCTGCTATTGAACATGGTAGCTATAGTAGGCATACGATAATGGTCGTATGCTGGCTAAGATTAATATTATACTTTCAAAATGTTTTCTGCACTGTGCACTTATAATAATAATATCAAAGAAATTTGCGTATCAAGCATGTTTGACTATCATAAGAAGAAATCTCCTCCAATTCTGCGTTTGCATGGTGTGTGTGGCGGGAGGTCTTATGGTAGTTTCATTTTCCAAAAGCATTGCGATTTTGAAATTTAAATCTTTGATTGTTTTAAAAAGAGAAACTCTTTTTGTTTGCTCATACCAGTCCCATGACTGACTCAGAGTTTATTGTTCCTTTTCTAAACTTTGGGTGCCCACAATTTTCCACACGAGCAGTCTAGAGTTGGGTTTTTTAGATAGTTAGGTTTTGTAGATTATCCGGAGCTAGTTCAGTCTTTGGATTCAGACGAGACTTGCTTATCTTGGTGAAATCTTTATGGTGGGTCGAGCTAGGAGTTTTGGAGCTTGTCTTTTGGAGCTTTTGGATCAGAGTTGCAGTATTGGAATCTGTTGAAGCTTATTTCATATTGTATCATGTTCCCCTGTATTCTATGTTGTATATTCTCTGATGTTGATGATTATCATTGTATCTAATTGATGTATCGGATATTGTATTCATGTTGTATCAGTGACATCATCTTTTATTTTTCCGCTGTGTTATTTATCATCTAATGGGTGTTGCAAGCTCCCGCGATACGAATTAGATGTTGTTATCGGACATCGAGTTCGGGTCGTGACAGATTGGTATCAGAGCTGAAAGTTGAGTAAGAACTTTAGCTACGGAGTGTAACACATTAGATGGCTCATTAGAGATAGGGTGAAGTATACCCTAGAATGAGTACAACTAGTGGAATCAAAAATCCAAATTTCTTAATCTATTCTTTTTATTTGTTGTTATTCTCTAAGATATTTCGTCTGAATGCTTAAATCGATTTTCTTACTATTCACAGATAGTAAGAATGAGTGGAAGAAGAGGACAAAATAGGAGACAGGAAAATACCACTTCAGCTGGTCAAAGCCCTGCAACGACAGATATTTCCATTCAATCTCAACAAAATTTGGCCGATCTATATCGAAGTTTTTCTAGACTTGGTGGAAAGCCGTTCACTGGCAAAGAAACTGTTATCGAAGCACAAGCGTGGATTCGATCGTGTGAAAAGATTTTCAAGGGATTAAAGTTGAAAGATGATCAGATGCGATTGATAGCTTCTTGGCAACTCCAGGAAGAGGCTTTAATTTGGTGGGAAACTATTACCGTGGATGAGTCGGCAGATGAATTTACTTGGAGTCGTTTCAAGGAAGTGTTTGAGCAGCGATATATGCCGTCTGCTGGTATCTCCCGAATGTACCAGGAGTTTATGGATTTAGAGCATGAAAGTTTATCGTTTGAGGAATACTTGAACAAATTTATTGAATTATCTCGATTTGGTCCATAATTAGTGAATGCATCGTTAAAGAAGAATGAAAAGTTTATTCGGGGAATGAACAAGGAGTTTCAGGAAAGGATGACTACTCACGTTAAGAAATCTTTTTCTGAATTAATTGATATGGGCTATAGATATGATACTCTGGATAAGAAAAAATATCCAAAGGAGAATGGAAGTACAAGTAATCTGAATTGGAGAAAAAGAAAGTTTGGCAGTAAGAAATCGAAGAAAAATAAAGGAAAGAAGAGTATACAGAAGAAAAAGAAGGAGGTTACTTGTCTCAATTGCTTGGAGAAAGGTCACTACTCGGATAAATGCAAGAATCCTTGGAAGCCAGGAATGAGAGAGCCATTTATGAGGCCAGATCAGGAATCTACGGGATGCTATAAATGCCGCAAGCCAGGACACAGGATCAACAACTGTCTAGCTTATAAGCAAACTCTAGAAAAGAGTTGTATGCAATCAGAGACGATTCTTCAACCTCAAAAAGCTGATTAAGAAAATAAATTTTATAAGGTAACCTTCTCGTTTACGATTGAATTTTCAAGTTTGTTCAACATGAGAACTACACATAGTTTTATTTTCAGTAAATCGTAAATAAGTTAAATCTTGAATCTGAGATCGTAATCGAATCTACTTCTGTCTATTTCATTGGGTTTCGATATTATCTACGAACGGTTAGTTATCCCTTCGAACTAACCAATACCCCTGTATACTTCGCAGACCAGATAACCCAATTGTTTCGTAGTTGATTGAGTTTGTTCTCATATCTATTGTTCATATTTAGATTTGGCAAGCCAAATGTAGAATTGATATCCAGTTTGATCTGGAAAGATATTTCTCTATCTTTCATCTATCTTGTTGTCTCCTTGGCAAATTTCGGGGACGAAATTTCTTAAGGAGGGGAATCTGTAACGATCCCGATTTAATGACGAATTTAAATTTATTATTTAAATTGAATTTTTGAACTAAATTATGGATTTGTTTGAAATTATCAAATTTAATAAGATGTATATACTAATATATTTTAAAATTTGGGTTTAAACCTCAAAATAAGTGTTTTCAGTTGAATTGAATTATAAATTAAATGTTTAAAATAAAACTATAGAGTAATAACAAAAGAAATACAAATGAAAATCTAAGTACATATAGAATATAAAGTAAGAAAAAAAATAGAATAAATAGCATAAAACAAATATGAAAACAAACAAAGCAAACATATAAGTAAGCTTGCAAAAGAAGGAAACAAGACCAACATCTACTGTACAAAACAATAATTAAATAAGTATGCACACTTGAGAACAAAAGAATGAAGTGCAGTCAAGTTAAACAAAATATATAAGATAAGTACAGTAATTAATGCTAGCCTCCTTAGTACGCAACATGGATCTACATCAGCCACACGAATATGAACAGCAAAATGAGCATGGGTATGCAGACATAAGAATATATAGATATTAGTATAAACAAAGAAAGTAATAAACTGTACAAACAAAACTTAATATTCATGTGACAAAATAACAAGAGCATAGCAGATAAAATTCATTCACATATAAAGCAAGATGGGTAAAAGTATGTACACCTGCAAAATAGATAAGAAATATAAAACAAAATATATTGAATGGCTTACAAAAGAAGGAAGCTTGCTTAAGAAGACAAATAATAATAAATGCAAACATCTTAGCCAAGATAGAAGAAATCACCTCAGCCACAAAACAAAAGTTTATCAACCGAAATAGCTTAGTCAAACAACAAAAAGAAGAAAAAAAAATCTCTGATATATTGTACAATAAGATATTGTCACCCTATTGTACAAACAAATAATAATATTACCTGCTCACCTCTTTTATTTATATCAAGCTTCTTGTCTCAGTTTTGTTCATTCAAAAGCTAAGAAAACCAAACATCAAAAAAATTTATAAACTCAAGCAACCTGGAAAACATCAAAGTTTAAAAGGAAAAAAAAGTGTACAGGCTCAAAAACATCACTCTCTGTTCTTCCTGTACAACCAACAGGTGAGCAAAACCCTTAACCCTGCTATATCTGTTGATGTCTGGATTTGTATCTTATATATATGGGATGAATTATGCTGGAATGATGGTGTGAATGTGTTGCATGCTTTTATAAATATTAATGACTGTGTGCATATTGTGTACAGGCAAGGAAACATGCCTCTGTACTTACTTTACAGGTTTTAGAACCTGTTTATAAACCCATACCTTCTCATGCAATGAAGTTTAGGGTATGATCCCTAAAAGTAAATTACCTACAACAATGTAATACAAAATTTAAGAATGATTTCAGGTTTCTTTTATCAGAATTTTTTTTCTCCAAACTAAGGGATATACAGCGAACATTTCCAGATTTATCCAAAATTTGATTTGCACGAAATCCAGATTTTATTATATCATCTGAAACTCTTTCGAAAATGATGATTTTCAAAACAAAAACTAGAATTTATAGTGGCGTACTGAGGTGGCAATTGGGGGATGAACTGAAAAAGCAATTTGGCCAATATCTGGTGATCGGCCGTGAACTGGAAGGCGGGGCTCATGCTGAAGATAGGTGGTGGTATCGTGATCACCTAAAAAATGGTTGAGAAATTTATAAACCACTGAGGTGGTGTCGCGGCAGCGGTTTGGGGCTCCAAACCTAATTTTGGTAAAGGCTAAAAAAACTTGATCGTGGTGTTGTCTCTGGAGCATCGGGGATGATCGGACGTGTGGGGATGTTAGTGTGGGTCTTCGGCGGAGCTGATGGTCAAGAGCTCGCGACTTCTGGTGGTCAGGACAGTGGGGACGAGGGGGATTGTGGTCGAAGTTGCTTGTTCCAGTTCAAAGCAAGTATCTCGATTTTGATTTTTGGGGAATGTCGTAAATCGAGGTTCTTTGATGGATTGGCGTGATGAATTGCGAGTTGTTGACGATCAGGGCTTCGGTCAGCGTCGACTAGATGGTTGGTGCACGTGCACCGTTTGTTATTTGTATCAGGTGAAGTAGTGAACAGGGAGAAGAAGAGTAGGTGAGAAGAAGAATAGGGAAAAGAAGAACAGGGTAATCTCGGGTTATTGAGGGAAAGGACTCGAAGTAGAGCTCGAGCGTTTCAGCGTTTAGCTCGGGTTCGCATGTTTCCAGATTTTTAAACTATAACAAAAGTAGCTGAATATATTTCTAAAAGTATTTCTTTAATAGATGATGATTTTATTGTTAAGTTAGGTGATATAAACTAAAGGGTTTGAAATAAAGGATCTTTGAACAATTTAGTTTTGAGCTTATATTTTTGACGATTTATTTTAAATAAAAACTTAAAATAAGGGATTTAGTAATAAAATAAAATGTTTTAAATGTTGAACTTAAAAAAGTAAGTTAATTTATATTGTTAATAATAATCAAGTTGAATAATTAATTAAACTATAATTGTAAATAGGGATTTATTAATGGTTAAGTGATAAATAAAGGGTAATTAAATACTTAAGTTAATTAATGAATGATTAATAGTTAATTAATTAAGTAATCTAATTAATAATTAATAATTGATTAACTAAGTAATTAAGTAATTTATGAATGGGTAATTAAGTTTGATTAATAATTAAGATTTTTACTTAATGATTCAAGGTAATAGATTTAGTAATTAAGACTTAAATATTGATTAAGAATTGATTTGTTAATTAACTAATTTGAAATGAAATAAGTAATCAATTGATAATTAATTAAACAGGGTTAAGGAATTAATTTTCAAGTAATAAATTTTAATTTGAATTAATTACAATAAAAAAATAAAATTAAAGATGATTACTTATGGATTGTATATATAGGATATATGAATTGTTATAAAATAAATTAATAATTCTGTTTGAAATTGTGATGCTGTGAAATGTGAATTACTCTGTGCTGGATTATGATTGGTGATTTTATTCTGTATTGATAAGAAAATCCCTTTTCCTGTAAAACGACATTTGAACTTCGATGCGATAGGGAGTCGGATCCCAGTCGGTTATCCGAAACCCACATCGAATTGTAATGATTAATCTTTCTGATTGATAAATTTATTTATTTATGAATCTGTAAATAAAGATAAGCGTTATTGATTATATCGCTTATCGATATTGATATCTCTGTAATGATTGATGTGTGCACTATTGTGTAAAACCCCTAGACCACACTATACACACACAAATATGGATTTCACGTGGAAATCGGTTAAGTCAAAGATTTTTATAAATATGTTTGAATTTGAATTTTTAAATTCAAATAGTTTTGGAAATAAATCAAGCCTAATAGGAAAAGCTTTTGGAAAGTTGTTTTAAGAATAAAAGTTATTTTTCAGTAACTAATAAAGAATTGAAAATTGAAAATTGAATAATCGGATTTAAATTGAAATTCAAAAATCTGAAATTGAAGTCTATATTCAATACTTATGATTTAAAAAAAGAACTTTACAAGTTATACGGGTTCAAACCATTTTTAAAGTATGTTTTGGGAATTTGAATTAAACCATGGTTTCTAACTTGATATCGGGCTTTTCTGAAACGAAAACTGTTGTTTTCCAATAATAAAAGCTTTCATACGAGAAATGAATTTCCAATTTTTATTAGAAAGGATTTCAAGTTTGAATTGAAATAATTTTCCAAGTTAGGGATGAATCTTTGGAAACGAGTTTCAAAAGCTAAAAGATAAATCTTGATTTAAAGATTTAAATGAGTTAATCTAATTGAAATAGAATTGTTTTGAAACTCGGGAATGAATCTTTGTGAAACTAGATGAACTTTGTGAAGTAAACCTTTGTGTTTAAAGATTTGAAATGGTAATTGGTTTAAACCATTTAAAAGAAAGTTTTGAATCATTAAGTTGTGACTTAATTGAAATCCCATATCCATATGTTTTTTACATGTTGCGCTCACTATTCGGTTTAGCCGGGAGAGGACCTTTGTGTCGTATAACCCATTCCGAATATGTGGTACGTCGTTATGGATAGCATTTGAAGACCAGTGGTGAAGACCTGGTATTTGCGAGAACGATAGGATGACCTATCGATTGTCTCTGCACTGAGTCGCTACGGTATAGAGATTTCCTAAGTGATGGGAAGTTCGATCGGGACTGTGAATACCTGGAATTGCAAGGGCTTCTTTGGAAGTGCCTTCGGTTCTGTTCGAACCCGGAACAGAATTGTATGGATTGTATGTCTGACATTACATTTTGAGATATAAAGCAGATTTCTTTCAAATACCTTTCTGTTGGTGGCGGAGAATTTATTCTCTTAGCTTAACACCCTTCTCTGAGACGTACGAGCTCAGAGGTTATGTAGTTGAAGGTTATCAGCGATGTATTCCCAACTTGGTAATGTGGCATGCTGAGTGCTGCTGATCATTTGTTGATCGAAGCATGGCTTTGTGAAAAGCGTAGCTTTGTGGACGAGACTTCGTCGAGCCTCACAACCCGGTAATGGTCGAAACATGAATTGTGCGGCAAGGTTTCAGGGGTAGCTCCCCTAGGGTATGACCATTCCTTCTGGAAAAGGGTAGTATCATGGTATGGAGCCCAGATACTTACTTATCTGGAAACACTTTATTTATTACTGTGTGATGTTGTTGGTTAGAGAGCTCTCGTATAAAGGTCCCAAAGGACCGGGGGTGTCATATCTGAGGTTCTGTATATTCCCCGGGAAGGGGGGTAGCCGGCCTTGTTTGGCAGAGATCCGGTTAGGTTCTCTGGGCTTCCCACCAGAGGCGTTCCCATGTGGCAATAGGAAGTTCCTTAGCCTGACCATTTGTTGGAAAAATCCAAAGAAACAATACGAGCCTTGTACGGTTTTAGTTGTATAACCTGCCATGGAATATGGCGGTAACCTGCTATTGAACATGGTAGCTATAGTAGGCATACGATAATGGTCGTATGCTGGCTAAGATTAATATTATACTTTCGAAATGTTTTCTGCACTGTGCACTTATAATAATAATATCAAAGAAATTTGCGTATCAAGCATGTTTGACTATCATAAGAAGGAATCTCCTCCAATTCTGCGTTTGCATGGTGTGTGTGGCGGGAGGTCTTATGGTAGTTTCATTTTCCAAATGCATTGCGATTTTGAAATTTAAATCTTTGATTGTTTTAAAAAGACAAACTGTTTTTGTTTGCTCATACCAGTCCCATGACTGACTCGGAGTTTATTGTTCCTTTTCTAAACTCTGGGTGCCCACAATTTTCCACACGGGCAGTCTAGAGTTGGGTTTTTCAGATAGTTAGGTTTTGTAGATTATACGGAGCTAATTCAGTCTTTGGATTCAGATGAGACTTGCTTATCTTGGTGAAGTCTTGATGGTGGGTCGAGCTAGGAGTTTTGGAGCTTTGTCTTTTGGAGCTTTTGGATCAGAGTTGTAGTATTGGATTCTGTTGAAGCTTATTTCATATTGTATCATGTTCCGCTGTATTATATGTTGTATATTCTCTGATTTTGATTATTATCATTGTATCTAATTGATGTATCGGATATTGTATTCATGTTGTATCAGTGATATCATCTTTCATTTTTCCGCTGTGTTATTTATCATCTAATGGGTGTTGCAAGCTCCCGCGATACGAATTTGATGTTGTTATCGGACATCGAGTTCGAGTCGTGACAGTTATGCTATGTTCCTTTGTCCACGGAGGGGACTGTACCTCATTTTATTGAGTTTCATCTCAATTTTATTATAGGCTAAAGACCTATTTATTTCTTGGATTTTTGACTCAATTTTTGTGGGCTAGCGACCCACGTTTTTATGGAGTTCGGTTCTTCGAGCGTACCATTGTACTACGTCGTTCTTCCGAATTTTACGAGTTTCAGGTTACTCGGGCGTACCGTTGTACTACGTCGTTGCACCGGCTCTGTGGTTAGCGACAATGGGATAGCGTCCCGTTCTGTGATACACGTGTTGGTGAGTTTTCATGCTCCCGTTCTGTAATAGGCCACCCTCTTTTTATGATTTCTGGATTTCTATTTATGATTTCTAGAATTTGTGTTTCACCAATTTTATAATTGGCATTTATATGTTGTCAATATTTGTGGCTTGGTGAATGAAATAAGGAGTATGACATTCCTTTTGATCTTTGAGACGATTCTTGTGATATTGATTAATCTCTATTTGATTTTCAATTACATACTTATCACAGTATGGCAATATGGTTATTATGCTTTTATGTCATATCTCTTATTCTATATCATTTCATTTGATATTTATAGCTAGACTGATCCGTTTATTAATTTCTTATTAAATAATACTCGGGTCAGACCGAGATGTTACAGGTGCTACTGCTTGACTCCTCATCAGGGATCATTATTCTGACTTTTGGCTAACTACTTAGATTAGTAGTTCATTTTGTGTATACATTTGAGATATAGACTCCACGATGTATACTTATTCTTTTGTGTAGCACTTGTAGCTATTCTTTTGTGTTATTGTGGACCTTATTTGACCACTACTTTGATAAACACTTTTAAGTGTTGTATATTCATATCTATTTCCACCTTTGTGATATGAATTATCGGTGACTGGTCTATGTTACGTTTATTTCTACATTTGTTTCCGAAGATATTATTGCCACCATGTGGTAACTTTGGGTTTGTGTCGATGTGTCGGATTTCCCGTTGAGATGAAATGTATGTTATACTATCTGACATATCGGTGCTCGCAAAAAGCAATTACATGGATGGTCGCTCCTCAACAGTCTTATTCTCCGTGCTAGTTGACGGCATTACCCTGTAGTGTCCTTGGCTCGCATGGGTATAGAGGTGGGGCATCACAGACAGGGAGTCGGATTCCAGTTGGTTATCCGAAACCCGCATCGAATCGTAATAGTGAATCTTTGTGACTGATAAATTTACTTTATCTATGAATCTGTGAATGAAGATAAGCGTTATGGGTTATACCTCTTATCGATATATCTGTGATGATTGATGTTGTGCACTATTGTGTAAAATCCCTAGACTACACTACACACACACAAATATGGATTTCACGTGGAAATCGGTTAAGTCATAGATTTTTAAAATAGTTTTAAATTTGAATTTTAAATCCAAATAGTTTTGGAAATGGATTGGGTTTAAAGTGAAAAGCTTTTGAAAAGGTATTTTAAAAATGAAAGTTATTTTGAATAACTTAATAAAGATTTAAAATTTAAATAATTTAATTTAAATTTGAATTCAATATCTCGAATTGAATTCTATATTCAGTATTTATGATTTAAAAAGGATTATACAAGCTTATATGGGTTTTAAACATTTTTTTAAAAATGTTATTTTGGTAATTCGAATTAACCTAATGATTTTAACTTGTATAAATGGGATTGGATTTTTTCAAAATAAAACTGTTGTTTTCAAATAATAAAAGCTTTCACATAAGAAATGAGTTTCCAATTTGTATTAAAGGATTTTTAAGCTTGAATTGAAAATAGTTTTTAAAGTTATGAATGAATCTTTGGAAACATGTTTTGAAAGCTATAGGCTAAATATTGATTTAAAGATTCAATGAGTTAATCCAATTGAAACAGAAATTGTTTTGAAAAGCCATAAATGAATATTTGTGAAACTGGGTGAACTTTGTGAAATGAATCTCTTTGTTTAAAGATTTGGAAATGGTAATTTGTTTAAATCATTTGAATGAATAGTTTGAATTTTAAAGTTGTGGCTTAATTGAAATCCCATATCCATAAGTTTTTAAAGTATTACGCTCACTGTTCGGATTAGCCGGGAGAGGACCTTTGTGTCATATAACCCATTCCGAATAATGATACGTCCTATATGGATAACATTTGAAGACCGGTGTTGAAGATCAGGTATATGTGAAAACAATAGGATGACCTATCAATTGTCTCTATACCGAGTAGCTACGGTATAGAGATTTCCTAAGTGATGGGAAGTCCGATCAGGATTGTGAGTACCCTGATTGCAAGGGCTTCTTCGGAAGTGCCTTCGATTCTGTTCGAACTCGGAACAGACTTGTATGGTTACATGTTTGACATTACACTTTGAGATATAAAGCGTATTTCTTTCAAATAGGTTTCTTTTTGGTGGCGGAGATTTATTCTCTTAGCTCAACACCCTTCTCTGAGACGTACGAGCTCAGAGGTTATGTAGTTAAAGGTTTTCAGCGATATATTCCCAATTTGGTGATGTGGTATGCTGAGTGTTGCTGTGTAATGATCATTTGTTTGATCATTTGTTGATTAAAGCATGGCTTTATGCCAAAGCGTAGCTTTGTGGACGAGACCTCTTCGGACCTCACAACCCGGAAATGGTCGAAACAGGAAAGATGCGGCAAGGTTATGAGGGTCGTGCCCTTTAGGGTATGTCATTTCCTTCTGGAAAAGGGTGGTATCAGGTATGGAGCCTTAATATTTAACCTATGTGGTTGCTCCAATCTCATTTCTTTGTGGTTGTTGCTTTCTGATCGAGGCGTCTCTGATAAAGGTCCCAAAGGACCGGGGGTGGCATATTCGTGTAGTAGTTACCTAGTTACAGAGGTAACCCGGCCTTGTGTTGGCAGAGAGGTGGTTAAGTTCTCGGGACGTCCATCCAAAAGCATACCCATTGATAGTAGGAAGTTCCTTTGCCTGGCCATTTGTTGGAAATCCATCTTCCAATACGAATCTTGTACGGTATTAGTTGTAGAACCTGCCATTTACTTATGGTGGTCACCACTGTTTAGATGGTAGCTATAGCAGGCATAGTACGAAATGCCTATGATGGCTATGTGATGCAGCGTAACCTTCTTATGTCTTAGGTCGCCCACGACCTAACAACACTTGCGAGTTAGGCTATTGTCGCCCACGACCTAGCGAGCTATGGCCTGGAAAGTTAACGGTCCAAAACAACAAACCCAATGAGTTAATGGTTCAAGGAAACAAGGTTAGCGAGCTAAACCTTAGGTCGTTCACTAGTGGGTTACGACCTAACGAGATACAGAGTGATGTAGCAAGCTGTGCTGAGTCATATGCCTTAGGTTGCCCACGACCTTGCAAGAAGCCGCCTTTTCCAAGTTCGCTATGACCTACTAAGTTATGTTCTAACGAGCTAAGTCAACAAGTTAGGTCGCGAACAACTGCAGCCTAAGGTCGCTTGTGAGCTAACGAGATAGATGATACAGTGAAGGACTATGCAGAGCACCAACTGGATATTTTTAAGTCGCTTGAACGACCTAACGAGCTAAGTCAACAAGTTAGGTCGCGAACAACTGAAGCATTAGGTCGCTACAATTCTTAGGTCGTGCTAGGAGCCATTTTCGTAGGTCGCTGATCTCTTTAAGTCGCTGAATGTAACGACCTAGTTTTTTCAACCATTCGCATCCATTATAAGTGTATAGGTAGACACTCATGCCGGAATTGAATTGCTCAAAATACTACATTGTAAATATTTTTTTTGGCAAATCTCAGAATATACAGTAAATAAAAATCACATATCACAGACACAAAGTATTTAATAATGCAGCGGAAGTAAAAGAGATCGTAGTTCATGAAGCTACTATATAAATATATCAGAGTTACATAAGATACAACAGAAGAAATAAAGTACAAAAGAAGTCTCAGTACATAGAAATCTACTAATACAAGAGCCGGAAAGGACCAACAGACTGAAAAGATAAAACTAGACAAGCAGATAATCTCCAACGATTCCGATCTCCAGAAAGTGGAAAATCCAAATCTGTGAATACTCAGGCTGACCCAAGCGTAAATAAAAATACAAACACTCGAGTCAGGACATACATACTTATACAATGTAAACCAACTCAACTGAACTGTAGTAAAAGGACAAGTAAATTAAAGGATGCTTGGGACCGCCCATCCTCTAAGTATCTGTTAAACTATTTACTATGTAGTATATTGCGCTATATACAGTAGTGTCTAATCAGTAAAGTATAATCATATAGAAAATAGCGTTAAGGGGATGGTGAACCTTAAAGCGGTCGGATCTTTAAACTAAAATCGTATTGGGCTCGATATAAGGAACATATGACAAGGCACGCGAGGCAATTCCAGGGTGGATACACCGTTTGCACTCCCGGACCGGTGGTGACGGCAAGCCAGCAGCTTCCGCCCACCTCGAGCAATACCCCGAATCAAAGTGGTGCCACCATATCAAATCACAAAAGTAATAGAATGGTTTCCGAAGAAGCATGCTCGATGAAAGGGTGTGACCCTTTGTGTAGCCCGGTACAGCTCCTGTTTTAGTCATAATTAGGCCATCCATCAGCGTTCTCTTACTTCATTCCAGTAGCGTTCGCCAACCAACCTACTTCGTTCTGGAATCTCCACCGCGTATACGTTTGTCAAAGTGGTTTTCGGTATCGACAGAGAGTATGCCAGATATCCGATCCCGGTCTCTTTGCCAACCAATCGTTATTATAACCCGTAGTTATAACTTTAAAACAATATTTATACTTCAAAATAAAATATCATTTCAACCCAAATCTTTATCAAAATAAAGATTAACTCATTTCCAAACCATCTCAATATATCATCATACCATATCTTTCGATTCAAATATTTATCAAAATAAATATCAAGTCATTTCTAACCATTTCAGTATATTAAATTATCATATCCTTTCCAAGCTTCATTCCCAAAATATCATATCTTTCAGAACTTCTTTTCAAATCATTTTAATATCAAAATATCATATCTTTCAAAACTCCATTTTTCTAATGATCTAATATCAAAATATCATATCTTTCAAAACTTCGTTTCAAATCATTTTAATATATCAAAATATCATATCTTTCCTAAACCCCATTTCAAATTATTTTAATATACCAAAATATCATATCCTTTCAATACCACATTTCATTTTAATATATAAAAATATCATATCTTTTCGAAACCACATTTCAAATCATTTTAATATATCAAAATATCATATCTTTTCGAAACCACATTTCAATCATTTTAATACATCAAAATAGTTATATTTCAAAACGAATTACTTCATTTTAAATCATAAAAGTGAAGTTATTACATTTAATAATTAAATTATTAAATTTCAAAATTTAAACATTTCAATGTTCATTTATTCACTTAAATTTATTAAAACAATGAAAATTCAAGTTTCGCAGCATTTGGAATATGTTATAGAAAGTTATATTCAAAACAATTCAATTTAACAAAAGACAACATTTAAAAATGCTGTTAATTAACTTCAAATATTCAATAGAATTTTACAAACAATTATATTTTTATTTAAATAATTTTTAACTTATAAAATCATACATTTTCACATTTATGTGCATCATTTAATTTCCCTTAAATTCATGATTTTATAAAGTTAAATTTTCTTTCAAAAAATCAATATTTATTAATAATTCACTTATTAAATTTCAACATTCAAATTTAAATTCATTACATTAATTTCAACTTAACACTTAAGTTTAAGATTTCAAATATAATTTTATTCCATTTTATTTAATTCAACTTAAAATTTCACTTTTAAACCAAGTTCATAAATTCCAATTTAAGTTATATTTCCAAATTCAACTCAATATTCATTCATTAACATTTTAACTTTATTCAAAAATCATTAATATGTTATAAAATCATTTTAAATTAATTTAAGTTCAAAATATCATAAATTTATCATATTTTCAAGGTTAATTTAAATTCCATTAAAAACTAAATCAAAATTTCCAAAATAACATACATTCAGATTTTCTAACTTTTCCATAATTTATTTAACTTAAAAATTTCCAGAAAATCAATAATACTTTATAAAAATATTTTTTTATTTAATTTTAAATCAAAATAGTATAATAATTACATTTCTAAAATATTGTAAAATTTTTAGAAAAACATATTTTAACTACGGGCCTGTATATAATTTTCTACGCTAGGTAAAGTGATACGGGTAATATATCATTTCAACCCGTAATTTACAAACAAAATCCGGGTTTTATCATTTCAAACCCGCTGTCCCTAGTAAATAAAATAAATTGAAAATCGTTCAGGCCTATCATTTCAGCCCATAACGATTTTCCCCTATTCTAAAGTCCGTTCGGGTATGTATCATTTCAACCTATAATGATTCTAATCTAAAGGGAACTTGCAGTGTGATAAACTGATAAAAATAACAGAACAACATAATATAACAGTAACAGATGTTATAACAGGTGTTTAAGCATGGGTGAACATCATATAATCATAACATAGCAGGTGTGACATGATAATGCATTTTACAGATTCAAAAGAGGTCAATTTACTAGTTATATATGTACATATTGTCTGGTGAGAATAACTCACATGTTCAAAGCTGGAGATCGCTGCCAAAGCACACATACCGACACTACGAAGACACGACAACAGGGATATGACAAGAGAGTAGAGAGCCAAAGCTAATAGCCTTGTTCAAACATTTACACAAAACAATACAAATATATGTAAGTTTCAACACGATTTAAACATCAAATAACATTAGAATTCAAAGCCCAAAATAACATCGAATGAATTGCACTTGTTCTCAACCTCATGTACTTCAGTTAGGCGGTGATTAGGCTTAGCTAACACAAGCATTGGGTCTGGTTTGGGTGTGCAAGAGGTCGGCCTACATGGTGTTAAATGGTGAAGAGGTATAGGTGCATCAATCTAACACTACAAAGCAAAGTTCAACAATTTCTAGGCTACAACTAGGTTTGGCCATGGGTTATATGGACCCAACCAGAGGTGCAGGTGGTGGTGTGTGATGTGGCAGGGGGTGGAGGTCATGTCACAGGTGGTGGTGGTGGAGGAAGTGGCGGCTAGTGTTGGTAGAAGCTGATGGTGAACAAACTAGGTCAAGATTTGCATGTAGGTGATGGATTCTGGGATTTTTGTGGAGATGTAAGCCATAGGGGTGCTCAGCCTGGGGATGAGGGTGGTATAGGGTGGTTGCTGGTCGGAATATCAGGTGGTGGAGGTCGGGTCAGAGCTGGAGGAGGAGGAGCCAACCAAATCTAGATGAGAACAAGTGCAAAAATCAATGTAAACGAGGAAGAAGAATAGGAAAAGTTGAAAAAAATCATTACCCAAACATTCCTCAATAGCCATGGCCGAAATTTTTTTGTTTCAGAAATGAAAATGATTGTACATGAATAGGAAATAGAGTATGCAGCTGAAAGATATGGATAGTAAAGGCTAATTGATGAAAAGATAAGTTACAAATGTGAAAGGTTGGAAGATAAAAGGCCTTAGGCAAATCAAAAGTCATAACCTTTCAAATTACGTTTAATTTTTTTATGTAAGTTTATATTACTGAAAATAAAAATAATTCCAGTCAAAATTTCGAAAATATAACCAAATATAACATATATATAAATATTTATTAATTATATAAGGTTAAAATAAGAAAATTGCACAAAATTGCAATCACAGAATGAACTTTGGAAAATTTATATGAACTTGTAAAAATATTTATAACAAAGAAAATAACATAAAAATAAAATGCATTCACAAATAAATATATAAATTTTAATTTAAATATAACTTAAATAAAGAAAATAGCAGAAAAATGGAAACTAGGCTTAAAAATTGGAAAATAAATTCAATAAGCTTTGAAAAAATTCAAATATCACTTTAAAAATATTTAAAAGACAAAATATACTTAAAATAACATATTAACACATATATAAAAAATGTAAATTTAAATAAAATAGAAAAGGATTTAAAGAAATTGCTTAAAAATCCAAAACAGTGTCCAGAAATTACAAATAAATCACCATTGACTTTGGAAAATTGTTTACTTCATTTTAAAATTATTATAATACAAAATATACATACAACAACATATTAACACATACTAATATGACAAGAAAAATATAATTTTTATAATTTAAAATAACCAAAATTGCTAAATAACTCAAATTGTACTCAATATTGAAATATACATAACTTTCATAATTTAAATCCGTGTCTAACGAAACGAAAAACAGTATTCATGTTATTAAATCTATTTTCATAATAAAAGATAAAATTTAAGAATTTAAATATTTAAATTTAAAGTTTAAAAGCCAAAGTTTGACTATACTGACCAAAAATTCACTTTTCAGGAAAATATTCAATTTATACCAGTTTGAGATTATAATTCATATAAAAATCAAAATTTATATTTAAAAATGAAATGTTTGAAAGAAAACAAGTCTGAAATAATTTCAAAATAAAAATAAAGTCAAATTCAAATCATATGCAAAATCTGGGGTTGTTACACTCTCCCCCACTCAAAACTTTTCGTCCCCAAACAGGAATGAGGTACGGGAAAGCACAAAAAAAGTTAAAGTGAAATAAGATTTAGACAAGATGACAAGGAGATTGAAATTATACCGGATAACTATTGTTATAGGTAAGTTTAACAAGGTGCAGATTATCAAAGATTATAGGAAGATTTCCAAACAGAAAAATTATAGAAAAATGCCTACACCAGCCCGAAGCAAGATAAGGAAAATAAGGACAACCAAAAGATAGTTTGAAAAACAAAATAATATAATAAGTTAGAAACCATGGAAATTTCAACTTAAATAGATAATTAATATTTTTACACAAGTTAAATAAATCTTAACTTTCTCAAATTTTATTATCTTATCCACTAATCATCTTAAATTAACAATTTTTTATTATTTTTTTGCATGGATTTGAAAAATAATCATTTATTACACTCACAATGTACTTAATAAATTTAATTATTCTTTATTCCTAATTAAAATTAAATTTATTCCTCTCAAAATATTTATCACTTATGTTAAATATACTTACACTTATTATAACTCTTTGTTTTATTCTTAGTTCTTTTAACATTATTTTATATTGTAAATTATTCAATTGCCCATTTATTCTATTTATCTCTGTTAATCTCCTTTTTTTACAACTAAAATTTAAGTGTATAACGTTTATTATAACCACTCAAATTTTATTTATAAAAACTTTTTATATTGTATATTATCCAATTACGTTATTAACTTCTAAAATTAAGGTAAGTTAAATTGGAATGCAATTGAGTATTATACAAATAAAACTTTCCAATTCAATCATTTCAAGCTTAAATCATTTATTCAAAAATTTTGATTTTCTTTTTATAATTGAAATTATTCCTTAAAAATAAAATTTAAGAATTAAATTTCTGATTTCTTCAAACCAATTAGAGATAACTAAATGTATGTTCATAGTTTATCAAATCAAATTTAAATCATATATCTATACATATTATAAATCAAGTCATATTTTAGAAATCCAATTCAATTTGATTTCCCAAAAAAAGCTGTAGCAAGACTACAGAGCGGTCTCTTCATTTCGAAACTCGAAAATGAACATCGATGATGCCGCGGTCATCACCGAAGTTATTTTCTAGCGACAAAGAGTAGAGCACTAATTTTTTTTAACTTTTAATATTCTTTGAAAACAAATTTCTATTCAAAAATACTTTAAATAATATAACCTTTTAAAACTTTAAACACAAGGTTTGAAATCGTCGGAAATTAAGTTTTCAAATTTCTTGTTTTAAATTCATTTCATTTCCCAAATCAATTTATAAACAACTATTTATAAATTCATTTATAGAACAATAAATGATAAATCAAGTATTATCATTTCAAATTATCAACTTAAATCAATTTATTAAGTTTCATCACTTATATATCAAAATTTTATTTCACTAACCAATTTTTAAAATAACATTGTGTCAGTTTGTTCGGTCAATGTGTTTTAGAAATCATATCGATAGCGTTGATCGGATGAATTGATCGGAAACCCAAATCAATATCAACAACTCAAACAACACAATATATAAAACAAAACATAGATATACAAGTACAATTCAAAATGTTTGGAAGAATATATTGGAAACAAAAGACAAGATGTTTAAATAACCGAGTAGGGAGGTGGATAAGCTTAAATAAATCGCGGGCAACCTTAACCGGGTCAACCGTGACTTAAAGCATAAGATCAATGTGGATTTTTCTGGGGTAAATCTACATTCGATATCAGGTGATATAGTTTGGAATACAAAAGATATTAGCATCTAAACCAAGGATAGATATAAATCTCTGGTGAATCGATGCTAATTGTAAAAGAGTTTCCCCTTTTTACAATTCAATTTGAAATTGGCGAGATCGCCGACTCACTAAAAAGATCATTCGAAGTGGAGTTATGGGATACTCCAGAATCAAATGATGATGAATAGTGAGGGACATGAATGAATTTTGGAACTGTAGGGAACGTTACAAAATTCAAAGGAAATTCGAATCAAAGAGGAAAGATTCAAACTCGAACAAAAGTGATTCTCTAAATAAATCTACTCTATATTCTAAGTTTTGCCTCAAAGCCAAAGCCCTGATGCCAACTATAACGACCCAGTTTTTTCAACCATTCTCATCCATTATAAGTGTATAGGTAGACACTCATGTCGGAATTGAACTGCTCAAAATACCGCGTTGTCAATAAAATTTTTGGCAAATCTTAGAATATACAGTAAATAAAAATCACAGATCACAGACACAGAGTATTTAATAATGCAGCGGAAGTTAAAGAGATAGTAGTTCATGAAGCTACTATATAAATATATCAGAGTTACATAAGATACAACAGAAGAAATAAAGTACAAAAGAAGTCTCAGTACATAGAAATCTACTAATACAAGAGCTAGAAAGGACCAACAGACTGAAAAGATAAAACTAGACAAGGAGATAATCTCCAGCGATTCCAATCTCCAGAAAGTGGAAAATCCAAATCAGTGAATACTCAGGCTGACCCGAGCGTAAATAAAATACAAACACTCGAGTCAGGACATACATACTTATACAATGTAAAACAACTCAAGTGAACTGTAGTAAAAGTACAAGTAACTTAAAGGATGCTTGGGACCGCCTATCCTCTAAAGATCCGTTAAACTATTTACTATGTAGTATATTGCGCTATATACAGCAGTGTCTAATCAGTAAAGTATAATCGTACAGAAAATAGCATTAAGGGGATGGTGAACCTTAACGCGGTCGGATCATTAAACCAAAATCGTAGTGGGCTCGATATAAGGAACATATGACAAGGCACGCGAGGCAATGCCAGGGTGGATACACCGCTTGCACTCCCGTACCGGTGGTGACGGCAAGCCAGCAGCTTCCGCCCACCTCGAGCGATACCCCGAATCAAAGTGGCGCCACCATATCGAATCACAAAAGTAATAGAATGGTTTTCGAAGAAGCATGCTCGATGAAAGGGTGCGACCCTTTGTGTAACCCGGTATAGCTCCTGTTTTACCCATAATTAGGCCATCCATCAGCGTTCTCTTACTTCATTCCAGTAGCGTTCGCCAACCAACCAACGTCGTTCTGGAATCTCAACCGCGTATACGTTTGTCAAAGTGGTTTTCGGTATCGGCAGAGAGTATGCCAGATATCAGATCCCGGTCTCTTTGCCAACCAATCGTTATTATAACCCGTAGTTATAACTTTAAAACCATATTTATACTTCAAAATAAAATATCATTTCAACCCAAATCTTTATAAAAATAAAGATTAAATCATTTCCAAACCATTTCAATACATCATCATACCATATCTTTCAATTCAAATATTTATCAAAATGAATATCAAGTCATTTCTAACCATTTCAATATATTAAATTATCATATGCTTTCCAAACTTCATTTCCAAAATATCATATCTTTCAGAACTTCTTTTCAAATCATTTTAATATCAAAATATCATATCTTTCAAAACTCCATTTTTCAAATCATTTAATATCAAAATATCATATCTTTCAAAACTTCGTTTCAAATCATTTTAATATATCAAAATATCATATCTTTTCAAAACCCCCATTTCAAATCATTTTAATATACCAAAATATCATATCCTTTCAATACCACATTTCAAATCATTTAATACATCAAAATATCGTATCTTTTCGAAACCACATTTCAAATCATTTTAATATATCAAAATATCAAATCTTTTCGAAACCACATTTCAATCATTTTAATACATCAAAATAGTTATATTTCAAAAAGAATTACTTCATTTTAAATCATAAAAATGTAGTTATTACATATAATAATTAAATTATTAAATTCCAAAATTTAAACTTTTCAATGTTCATTTATTCACTTAAATTTATTAAAACAATGAAAATTCAAGTTTCGCAGCATTTGGAAAATGCTACAGAAAGTTATATTCAAAACAATTCAATTTAACAAAAGACAACATTTAAAAATGCTGTTAATTAACTTAAAATATTCAATAGATATTTATAAACAATTATATTTTTATTTAAATCATTTTTAACTTATAAAATCATA
Source organism: Allium cepa (assembly GCA_030765085.1). Taxonomy (NCBI): domain Eukaryota; kingdom Viridiplantae; phylum Streptophyta; class Magnoliopsida; order Asparagales; family Amaryllidaceae; genus Allium; species Allium cepa. Next base: position 215,991,106 of record CM060934.1, read on the forward strand.
CATTTTCACATTTATAAGCATCATTTAATTTCCCTTAAATTCATGATTTTATAAAGTTAAATTTTCTTTCAAAAAATCAATATTTATTAATAATTCACTTATTAAATTTCAACATTCAAATTTAAATTCATTACATTAATTTCAACTTAACACTTAAGTTTAAGATTTCAAATATAACTTAATTCCATTTTATTTAACTTAACATAAAATTTCACTTTTAAACGAAGTTCATAAATTCCAATATAAGTTATATTTCCAAATTCAACTCAATATTCATTCATTAACATTTTAACTTTATTCAAAAATCATTAATATGTCATAAAATCATTTTAAATTAATTTAAATTCAAAATATCATAAATTTATCATTTTTTCAAGGTTAATTTAAATTCAATTAAAAATTAAATCAAAATTTCCAAAATAACTTACATTCAGATTTTCTAACTTTTCCATAATTTATTTAACTTATAAATTTCCAGAAAATCAATAATACTTTACAAAAATATTTTTTTAATTTAGTTTTAAATCAAAATATTATAATAATTACATTTCTAAAATATTTTAAAATTTTTAGAAAAACATATTTTAACTACGGGCCTGTATATAATTTTCTGCGCTGGGTAAATTGATATGGGTAATATATCATTTCAACCCATAATTTACAAAGAAAATCCGGGTTTTATAATTTCAAACCCACAGTCCTAAGTAAATAAATAAATTTAAAATTGATTAGGCCTATCATTTCACCCCATAACGATTTTCCCCTATTCTAATGTCAATTCGGGTATGTATCATTTCAACCCATAGTGATTCTAATCTAAAGGGAGCTTGCAGTGTGATAAACTGATAAAAATAATAGAACAACATAATATAACAGTAACAGATGTTATAAAAGGTGTTTAAGCATGGGTGAACATCATATAATCATAATATAGCAGGTGTAACACGATAATGCATTTTACAGATTCAAAAGAGGTCAATTTACTAGTTATATATGTACATATTGTCTGTTGAGAATAACTCACAAGACAATACTGGAGATCGCTGTCAAAGCACACATACCGACACTATGAAGGCACGACAACAAGGATACGACAAGAGAGTGGAGAGCCAAAGCTAATAGCCTTGTTCAAACATTTACACAAAATAATACAAATATATGTAAGTTTCAACACGATTTAAACATCAAATAACATTAGAATCAAAGCCCAAAATAACATCGAATGAATTGCACATGTTCACAACCACATGTACTTTAGTTAGGCAATGATTAGGCTTAGCTAACACAAGCATTGGTTGTGGTTTGGGTGTGCAAGAGGTCGGCCTACATGGTGTTAAATGGTGAAGAGGTATAGGTGCATCAATCTACCACTACAAAGCAAAGTTCAACTATTTCTAGGCTACAACTAGGTTCGGCCATGGGTTATGTGGGCTAATCAGAGGTACAGGTGGTGGTGTGTGATGTAGCAAGGGGTGGAGGTCAAGTCAGGGGTGGTGGTGGTGGAGGAAGTGGCGGCTAGAGGTGGTAGAAGGTGATGGTGAACAAACTAGGTCTAGATTTGCATGTAGGTGATGGATTCTTGGATTTTTGTGGAGATGTAAGCCATAGGGGTGCTTAGCCTAGGGATGAGGGTGGTCTAGGGTGGTTGCTGGTTGGATTATCAGGTGGCGGAGGTTGGGTCAGAGCTGGAGGAGGAGGAGGAGGAGCCAATCAAATCTAGATGAGAACAAGTGCAAAAATCAATGTAAACAAGGAAGAAGAATAAGAAAAGTTGAAAAAATCATTACCCAAACTTTCCTCAATGGCCATGGCCGAATTTTTTTTGTTTCAGAAATGAAAATGAATGTACATGAATAGGAAATAGAGTATGCAGCTGAAAGATGTGGATAGTAAAGGCCAATTGATGAAAAGATAAGTTACAAATGTGAAAGGTTGGAAGATAAAAGGCCTTAGGCCAATCAAAAGTCATAACCTTTCAAATTACCTTAATTTATTTATATAAGTTTATATTACTGAAAATAAAAATAATTCCAGTCAAAATTTCGAAAATATAACCAAATATAAAATATATACAAATATTTATTAATTATATAAGGTTAAAATAAGAAAATAGCACAAAATTGCAAACTAGTCTAGAAAAATGGAAAATAAACAGAATCAACTTTGAAAAATTTATATGGACTTGTAAAAATATTTATAACAATGAAAATAACATAAAAATAAAATGCATTCACAAATAAATATATGAATTTTAATTTAAATATAACTTAAATAAAGAAAATAGCAGAAAAATGGAAACTAGGCTTAAAAATTCGGAAATAAATTCAATAAGCTTTGGAAAAATTCAAACATCACTTTAAAAATATTTAAAAGACAAAATATAATTAAAATAACGTATTAAAACATATAAAAAAATTAAATTTAAAGAAAATAAAAAAAGATTTAAAGAAATTGCTTAAAAATCCAAAACAGTGTCTAGAAATTACAAATAAATCACCATTGACTTTGGAAAATTGTTTACTTCATTTTAAAATTATTATAATACAAAATATACATACAATAACATATTAACACATATTAATATGACAAGGAAAATATAATTTTTATAATCTAAAATAACCAAAATTGCTAACTAACTCAAATTGTACTCAATATTGAAATATGCATAACTTTCATAATTTAAATCCGTTTCCAACGAAACGAAAAACAGTATTCATGTTATTAAATCTATTTTCATAATAAAAGATAAAATTTAAGAATTTAAATATTTAAATTTAAAGTTTAAAAGTCAAAGTTTGACTATATTGACCAAAAATTCACTTTTGAGGAAAATATTCAATTTATACAAGTTTGAAATTATAATTCATATAAAAATAAAAATTTATATTTAGAAATGACATGTTTGAAATAAAACAAGTTTGAAATAATTTCAAAATAAAAACAAAGTCAAATTTAAATTATATGCAAAAATCTAGGGTTGTTACACTGAAACTTCGGCCGTATGTATCACTTAAGTCGCTACTATCTTATGTCGCTTGAGTTGAACCGATTGTTTCTTAAGTCGTCCAGATGATAAGTCGCTCCTGAAGATATGCCGCAAGATGTTATATTTTGTTGAGTCGCGTAATGTTGTATATGTCGTTTGTTCTTGTGTTGTAATTTTCCTTCTGTTTGTTATGCCGTATGTCGTTGTAAATATGTTAGGTCGCACATTAGTTAAGTCGTTGCTTGTTTAGGTCGTAAGTCGCCTATGAGCGAGCTATGGGTGTTGTAAGCCTATAAATAGGCAGGCTGTGTCATTTGTAAAAAAAATATTGATTTTGAATAAAACTTTGTTTGAGTGCTTTGTGCCTCTTTTAAATTGGAAGTTGAGTGTTATCTCCTTTCTCCATTTTCAGTTATTCGAGTGCGCTCGAATCAACGGATTTGAAGCCGATTCATGGAATCTCGTGCGCGAGATCAACGTAGAAGAATCATAGATCTTTTAACACGGTATCGTGCGCGATCAACGTATTGGTGATAGCTAGAATCCGGTATCTCTTGAGATCAACGGATTTGGGCACTTGGGTATTTTCAATCCACCGATTCTACTTTTCATCTTCACATCTGTTTCGTTATATCCGCCGCGTCATTATGGTATCATAGCTAGACTTAGCCAATCATAGCTAAGCCGAGCCTGTTGGAGTAAAGAGGAGTGTTGAAGTGTAGATCCGAGCTAAGCGAAGCCGTGCATCCATTTTGAATGTTCAAGCCGAGAATTAAAGTAGTCGAAGATTGTTTGATTCGACAATGCCGCCGAGAAGAGCTAATCGTCATCAGAATGTTGCAGATGTGTATCAAAGAGAAGATGCCGAGGCAATGGAGCAACACATTAATGATAAATTCAATGAGTAGTTCGAGGAAGGCATTGGGAAGTTGGAGAAATTGATGATCGATATGAATCAAGGTCAAAGGAGAAGGTTGCCAGTCTCGAACCATGGAGGAAGCAGGGCTTCGCCATCGGTTACGTAAGCGAGGAGGGTGTCGCCACAATCTTATCAAGACAGAAGAGAATCATCAGTTTCAATGATGAGAGATCACCATGGGTATCGAGACGAAGAGAGAAGAACTCTATGGGGGTTTGACAATGAACCATATCGAGATACTGAAAGACATAATAGAAGGGACATGCATGATCTAGAGACATACGTGATCATAGAGACGAGGGGTGTAATTTGATGATAAGGAGGTCTAGTTTAGTGCCAAAGCCAGAGAATGATTCTAGTTGGCTAAGAAGCAATTTTTTTCAGTCTACATGTACTATCTTGGGAAAGGTTTGTCGATTTGTTATTGATGCGGGAAGTTGCGATAACCTTATTTTTGAAGAAACTGTCAAGAAATGAGGGTTGAAGACTGAAAAATACCCTAGACCTTATAAACTGGCATGGATAAAGGAAGGTGGAGAAGTGATAGTGGGAAGACGAGCATTGGTTACTTTTTCTATTGGGAAGAAGTACAAAGATGATCTATGGTGTGATGTGGTTGATATGGACGCGTGTCATCTACTATTGGGAAGACCATGGCAACATAATAGAGCTGTACAATATAATAGTCGAGCCAACAGCTACAGTTTCATTTTCGAAGGTACCAAATTTACCTTAGTTCATAAGAAGTGTGAACAAAGTGAAAGCAAGGCAAAGAAGAGAGCTCTAGTGGCAGAAGAATGTAAGTATGGGGATGCGGAAATGGAAGTTGATTTTTCTCAACCCACGAAGTTTGATGACCATGAAGTTGACTATTCACAATCCGTGATATTTGATGAAGATAAATTTGATTATTCGCAACCAGCAAAGTTTGATAAAGATGAAGTTGATGTTTTTCAACCAACGAAGTTGGATGAACATGAAGTTGAAAATTCACAACCAGCGAAGTTTGATAAAGATGAAGAAAGTGTGTCAGGAGATGAAGGGGGTAATTTATTGGTGAAGAAGGATGATTCGTCTAGTCTATTATCTACAAAAGAGTTTGCTAAAAAGGTGGAGGATAGTGATGAAGTGTTTATGTTGATTCGGAATGAAACCAGTAAAGGTCTTGAAACTCCTGAGGAGGTTAAGCCAGTGGTAAATGAATTCGAAGAAGTATTTCCTATAGAGTTGCCCAAGGAATTTACGTCACTGAGGGACATATACCATCATGTTGATCCAGTGCCAGGTGCTATTATACTGCATAAACCAAGTTATCGTATGTGTCCGACAGAGCGGGAAGAGTTGAGAAGGCTGGTTGATGGGTTTCTATTCGAAGGAAGGCAGTTGTATACTCCAGATTGCAGTTGGAAAATAAAAATTATCAAAGACTTACATGTAGAAAGACACGAGGCCCGTGATCGTACTATGCAGTTGGTTGCAAAGTTGTATTTTTGGCCGTCAATAAGGAAAGAAATTGAAAGGTTTGATCAGAGGAGCCATAATTGTCAAGTTTCAAAGGAGACCGCGACAACTTCAGGTTTATATACGACACTGCCTATACCTACTAAATTAGGGGTGGATGTTAGTATGGACTTTGTGTTGGGATTGTCGAGAATGCAACGTGGCAATGATTCTATCTATGTGGTGGTTGACCAGTTTTCAAAAATCGTATATTTTATTGCCTGTAAGAAGACCACAGATGCCGCTAATGTTGCTCAGTTATACTTCAGAGAGATCTATAGACTTCCTGGATTACCTGAATCTATTGTTTCGAATAGAGATACTCGTTTTCTGAGCCAATTTTGGATGATTCTATGGAAAATGGTTGGGACTAAGTTGAAATTTAGTAGTGCTTATCATCCATGGATGGATGGACAGACTAAAGTTGTGACCAGATCCCTAGGTAATCTATTGCGATGCCTCGTGGATGATAATTTGATAAGTTGGGATTTGAAGTTATGTCAAGCTGAGTTCGCACACAACCATGCAGTTAATCGTAGCACTGGTTTCAGTCCATTACAGGTTGTTTATTCAACAATTCTGAAGGGGCCATTAGATTTATCAACAGTGCCACCGCAGAGAGGGGTGATTAAACGAGCTAGTGATTTTGTGAACAAGTTGCAAGAATGTCACAAAGTTGTACAGGAACGATTGCTTAAGGCAAATGAGAAATATAAGCAATCAGCAGATATTAAGCGACGAAGTGTTGAATTCAAGGAGGGAGATTTTGTATATGCAGTTTTGACTAAGATTCGATTTCCAATTTGTCCTTACAACCAACTGGCTGCTAGAAAGATTGGTCCTTTGAAAGTAGTAAAGAAGATCGATGAGAATGCGTATCAGTTGAGATTATCGGAATCTTTCCATACTACCGACGTTTTCAACGTCAGACACTTGGTTTCATATCTTAGGAATAAGCTTGTCGAAGAAGAGGAAAGTGTAAATTCGAGGACAAATTTCTTTCAACAGGGGGAGGATGATGCAGCGCAACCTTCTTATGTCTTAGGTCGCCCATGACCTAACAACACTTGCGAGTTAGGCTATTGTCGCCCACGACCTAGCGTGCTATGGCCTTGCAAGTTAACGGTCCAAAACAACAAACCCAATGAGTTAATGGTTCAAGGAAACAAGGTTAGCGAGCTAAACCTTAGGTCGTTCACTAGCGGGTTATGACCTAACGAGATACAGAGTAATGTAGAAAGCTGTGCTGAGTCATATGCCTTAGGTCGCCCACGACCTAGCAATAAGCCGCCTTTTCCTTGTTCGCTACGACCTACTAAGTTATGACCTAATGAGCTAAGTCAACAAGTTAGGTCGCTAACAACTGCAGCCTTAGGTCGCTTGCAAGCTAACGAGACATATGATACAGTGTAGGAATATGCAGAGCACCAACTGGATATGTTTAAGTCGCTTGAACGACCTAACGAGCTAAGTCAACAAGTTAGGTCGCGAACAACGGAAGCCTAAGGTCGCTACAATTCTTAGGTCGTGCCAGGAGCCATTTTCGTAGGTCGTCGATCGCTTTAAGTCGCTGAAACATCGGTCTTATGCGTCACTTAAGTCGCTACTAACTTATGTCGCTTGAGTTGAACCGATTGTTTCTTAAGTCGTCCAGATGATAAGTCGCTCCTGAAGATATGCCGCAAGATGTTAAATTTTGTTGAGTCGCGTAATGTTGTATATGTCGTTTGTTCTTGTGTTGTAATTTACCTTCCGTTTGTTATGTCGTATGTCGTTGTAAATATGTTAGGTCGCACATTAGTTAAGTCGTTGCTTGTTTAGGTCATAAGTCGCCTATGAGCGAGCTATGGGTGTTGTAAGCCTATAAATAGGCGGGTTGTGTCATTTGTAAAAAAAGATTGATTTTGGATAAAACTTTGTTTGGGTGGTTTGTGCCTCTTTTAAATTGGAAGTTGAGTGTTATCTACTTTCTCCATTTTCGGTTATTCGAGTGCGCTCGAATCAACGGATTTGAAGCCGATTCACGGAATCTCGTGCGCAAGATCAACGTAGAAGAATCGTAGATCTTTTAACACGGTATCGTGCGCGATCAACGTGTTGGAGATAGCTAGAATCCGATATCTCTTGAGATTAACAGATTTGGGCACTTGGGTATTTTCAATCCATCGATTCTACTTTTCATCGTCACATCCGTTTTCGTTATATCCGCTGCGTCACTAAGATTTATATTAAAACTTTCGAAATGTTTTCTGCACTATGCACTAATAATAATAATCAAAGGATTCTGCGTAGTAAGCATCTTTGACTATCATAAGGAGAAATCTTCTCCAATTCTGCGTTTGCATTCTGTGTGTTTCGGGAGGCCTTATGGTAGTTTCATTTTCCAAAATTCTATCGGATATTTCGTTATAAATTTGTTTTATTTAAAACCAAACTGTTTTCAACCAGTCCCGTGACTGACTCAGAGTTTATTTTACCCTTCCAAGACATTGGGTGCCCACAATTTTCCACAAGAGCAGTCTAGAGTTGGGGTTTTCAGATATTCAGATATAGTAGATTATCTGGAGCTATTTCAGTGTTTGGAGTTCGCGACTGACAGTTTCTTATCTTGGTGTAACCTGATGGTGGTCAAGCTGGTTGTTGGAGTTGTTGCATGCATTCACCTTTACAGATCATTTGGAGTTATCTCTTGTAATGATATATTTCCGCTGTAGCATTGTAACATATCTCTGATATTCTTGTATTATGGATATCATTGTTGTATATCAGTCTGGATATTGTATCATTTTGGATGTATATGATGTCATTCACTTATTTCTTCCGTTGTGTTGTTATATATTTAATGTGTTATAAGCTCCGGCATGAACCAGATTTGGCATTTGAATCTATGGCATTTGAACACGAGGGTTGTATTCGGTGCCGATTTTTCGAAGGTCAAGTCCGGAACGTGACAACATGGTATCAGAGCTAAGGTTGAACTTTTGCTCAGGAGTATAACACATTAAGTAGTTCATTAGAGATAGGCTGAAGTATACCCTAGAATGAGTGTATCCCTAAGATATCCATCCGTATGCCTCAGTAAATTCTCTTACTATCCACTGATAGTGAGTATGAGTGCAAGAAGAGGATGAGATAGGGGACAGGGGGATACGACTATAAATGGTCAATACTCTGTAACAACAAGGAAACAATCTTTTCTCTATCAACCTTTTTTGTTCAGCATCTTTTCTGAATTCTTTGATGGTTCCTGGTAGATCCAGGAAGGAGGTTCGATATATTAATATGGGACATAAACTCCAGATAGACCAAAATTGTTTGTTGGATGTATTGGTTGCCTTGTTTGCTTTGGTCGCTATCGTTAATAGATACTTTAGCAAAAGTTTTGAAATTTTGCCCAAAAATAGACAGATATCTGTATACAATTTGGGTCTAGATATATTCTACGGATGGTTAGTTATCCCTTTGAACTAACCAATGCCACTGCATGCTTTGTAGATCTGGATAACCCGAGTATCTTGTGAAAAATTAAAAGGATTGGTTCTCATATCTATTATTGTTATTCTGATTTGGTAAGCCAAATGCAGAATAGATATTCAGTTTGATTTGAAGAAACATTCTCCATCTATCTTTGTGTCTCCTTGGCAAATTTCGGGGACGAAATTTCTTAAGGGGGGAAATCTGTAACGATCCCGAATTTTAACTAAGTTTTAATTGACAAATAATTTAATTTTTGGAATAAAGATTATGAAATTAATTGGTAAATTGATCTGAGCTTCTCCAAATCAAACAAAATATGTGTTAAATCAATTGAATTTAAATTTTAAGTAAATGGTTTAAAAATAATTTGAATTTATAAAACATATCTATGTAATTTATTTAATATGTGTTTAATTTCAAAATATCCTCTTAAATAATATATACTAATACAAACAAAATATACTAAAAAAATAATAAAAATAAAATAAATATTAAGCTAGAAATAGAAACAAATATATATAAGATAAACTATAAAATATAAAGCAATACATTAGCTAAGAATCTAATAATATATTAAAGTAGAAATTTATTTGTATTATAAAATAATAAGGCAAAGCTAAAGAAAAAATAAACATATACATTCAAGTACATTCAACTAAGTATTCAAACATACATATAAATATCTATGTACAAGAAAAGGAAAAGAAAGAAAATATGTAGATATATGAAGCTTGCAAAACAAGCCAGTGCAAATACATTTATATCCATAAAACAAAACAAAAGAAAATAAAGTTTATATTTGTACATAAAGTATAAAGGCTGCCAGGCAAGTAATGTATGTTGCCTGTAGGATAGAAATGCAAGACACAAACATGAAAAATAAAAGATCTATGTAGCTTGCAAAAAGAAGACAGCAAAATATATTCAAGTATCCAAACAAAGGAAAGGTAAGTATGAAACAAGTAAAGTAATAAAACAAAGCAAAAAGAAGAAACATAAAGGGCATAAGCATTTAATACAGCAAATCATGGTCAATTCGAAAATGTCTTCAGCCTCCGTAAGCAAAGAGAAAAATCTCTGATGTTGTACAAACAAAGTAATGACATGCTGTACAAATAACATCCCCTGCAAGCTTCCTTTCCATATATCAACTTCTTCTTATATCAGTGCATTCAGCAAAAACATAGCAAAGCTTGAGTATTAATGAGAAAAAAATAAAAAAAAAGCTACAACTTGAAACAATCAAGCAAATTCAAGCATGCAATTCAAATTGAAGCAAAAGCAAGTCTCAGATCAAAGTTAGCAGTAGCTTCCTACAATTTCAAAGGACTTAATCCAAACAAAACTTCAAAACATGAAGCACAAGTTCAACTCAGGAAAATTCAAACAACTTCAAGATTCAATTCAAAATATGGAGCTAGCAAAACAAATCAAAATTATAGCATGGAGGCATAAAAGCAAAATCAAACTCAAGAAAATCATTTTCAGGTTTCAAAGACACTCTGTTCTCTTTAGTTAAGTGAGCAAACCCTTCTTTTTGATCCCAAACTTGAATATCTTGATTTCTATGCTTGATACTTGATGTTTTTTTGATAACCATTTATGTAGTTGTTAAGTTATGCTTACATGTATATATACACATGAGAATGACTGTTCATGTCATTGTTTTGATCCTCTGTTTGAATAACAGGCATGGTCATCTAATACAAATTCATCTCTCCTCTATTAATTTCTTGTAGACTTAGGATTTTAATAATAATTTATCCTTGTTTAAGCTTAAACTAAGAATTAAAAAATACATTTTTAAGTATGATTGTTCATACACTATCTGGAAAAAATCAAGAAATACAGCAGCAAGTTAAATATGATGATAGTCAAATGTTGAGATTACTTGATTCATGTTTATAACTCGAATTGTTTTGGGAAAATACGATATTTAAAAAAAAAATCGTAATTTTTAGTTGAGGATTTTGTGAGAAATTCTGGGTTAACCAAAATTTGGGTTTTGGGGAGATTCCCGTGGTCAACGTTACTAGGGTGTCGTGGTTTCGTGTGGAGTTGCATCGATGATTAGAGGCTTCGAAAAAATTGTTCTGATGGTGGTCAGAGCCTTGAGGTGTTAGAGGTAATGATTTTCCTCTTGTAACCCTAATTTTGTTTGAGCTGAGAGTTTTGGTCGGCGTGGGCTTTCTGTTGATCGTGTGTAGTGGTACTCGAGGAGGTGTTAGCTTGGGGTTTGTCAGAGATGTGTCCGGAGGTGGTGACGTTCAGGTGGTCAGAAGAGGAGGAGCGTGGCGGTTTCGTGAAGATGGGTTTCGTTCCAGATTCAACGCAGTGGCTCGATTTTGAATTAACGACGATTTTGAGGTTTTGGTTGTGCGAATCGAGGCTAGGGATCGTCGGCAACGTTCTAGTGAGTTCGTCGTCGATCGCGATGGCAATCGTAGTTGTGCACATATACGTGCATCAACGTGTATCAGTGAATTTTATGTTTGGGGAAGAAGAAGGCGTGACTCGAAGCGTGTCTCGGGAGATTGGCGTGTTGACTCGAGTCTTAACTCGAAGTAGGATTTTTGTTGCGAGGGTAAAAAAAAATACTTAAGAAAATTTCTAAATTGAAATGTGTGTCGCTCGGGTTGAATTTTGGGAAAACCTGAAGCAATACTCGAGAAAGTTGGTGAGAAACTCGAAGCAATACTCCGTTCATTGGTTTTGGGGCAAAAGCAGCCTCAGATTTTAAAGGAGAAATCAAGCTCACTTTGAAACAATTTTATTAAAACAGTTTTGAGTTTTGGTAAAGATTGAATGTTAACCCAGTTTTGAATTAGTTAAGAAAGTTTTTTTTTGACAATATTTTTTTAAATTACCAAGTTTTAAAATGATTTAAAATAAATATAACCTTTATATTGAAAAGTTATTTTAACTTAATAATATTAGAAAGCTTTAATGATTAATAAACTTTATTTGTTTGGGTTAAATAATTAATGTTTTAATGGCAAATAGATTTTTATTTGTTAAAAGATTAGTTACTTGAAGTAAATTACTTAATGTAAGTAATTAAAGTAAATTAGTTAATAATTCAAGTTAATTAATCAAGTAATAAATGAATAATTAAATAAAAATAATGATTACTTAGTGAAAGTAATTAAGAGTAGATAATTAAAGATTGAAGATTGATTAATCAAATATTAAGGGTTAATCACTTTAAAAAAATATAATTAATTAATGTGGTTAATTAATTAAGGTAATTAAATTAAGAATAATTAACTAAAGGATAATTAATTATAACTAAGATTTAAATAAATCAATAATTAAAGGTTTATTAATTAAAGTAATTAATTAAGGAATAAGTAATTAAGATTTAATAAATTACAATCAAGGTTAATTAATTAAGATAAATAATTAAAGAATGATAGATTAATGAAGGTGATTAAGATATAATTAATTGTAGTTAATGACATTAAATCATTGATTTAAGATTTCTAATGAAAGTAATTATGTGGTTGATAAATTTATAACCACCCAATTTATTCACCTTAATTGTAGATGTTTGATTGTTATTGAATGTGATGGATTGATATATTTGATATATGATGTGTTGCTATGTAATGCTTTGTGCTGAGCTGTTATATACTGTTGTATGAATATGAAAACCCCTTGACCCGTAAACGACATTTGAATGTCGATGCGACAGGGAGTCGGATTCCAGTTGGTTATCCGAAACCCGCATTGAATCGTAATAGTGAATCTTTGTGACGATTAATTTACTTTATCTATGAATTTACGAATGAAGATAAGCGTTTTGGGTTATACCGCTTATCGATATATCTGTGATGATTGATGTTGTGCACTATTGTGTAAAATCCTTGGACTACACTATACACACATAAATGTGGATTTCCGTGGAAATCGGCTAAGTCACAGATTTTTAAAATGGTTTTGAATTTGAATTTTAAATCAAAATAGTTTTGGAAATGGATTGGGTTTAAAGTGAAAAGCTTTTGAAATGGTATTTTAAAAATGAAAATTATTTCGAATAAGTTAATAAAGATTTAAGATTTAAATAATTTAACTTAAATTTGAATTCAATATCTCGAATTGAATTCTATATTCAGTATTTATGATTTAAAAAGGATTATACAATCTTATATGGGTTTTAAACATTTTTTTTGTAAATGTTATTTTGGGAATTTGAATTAACCTAAAGATTTTAACTTGTATAAACGGGATCGGATTTTTTCGAAATAAAACTCTTGTTTTCAAATAATAAAAGCTTTCACATAAAAAATGAGTTTCCAATTTGTATTAAAGGATTTCCAAGATTGAATTGAAATTAGTTTTTCAAGTTATGAATGAATCTTTGGAAACGTGTTTTGAAAGCTATAAGCTAAATATTGATTTAAAGATTTAATGAGTTAATCCAATTGAAACAGAAATTGTTTTGAAAAGCCGTAAATGAATCTTTGTGAAACTGGGTTAACTTTGTGAAATGAATCTCTTTGTTTAAAGATTTGGAAATGGTAATTTGTTTAAATCATTTGAATGAATAGTTTTGAATTCTAAAGTTGTGGCTTAATTGAAATCCCATATCCATACGTTTTTAAAGTATTACGCTCACTATTCGGATTACCCGGGAGGGGATCTTTGTGTCATATAACCCATTCCGAATAATGATACGTCGTATATGGATAACATTTGAAGACCGGTGTTGAAGACTGGGTATTTGTGAAAACGATAGGATGACCTATCGATTGTCTCTGCACCGAATAGAACCGTATAGAGATTTCATATGTGATGGGAAGTCCGATCGGGATTGTGAATACTCGGATTGCAAGGGCTTCTTCGGAAGTGCCTTCGGTTCTGTTCGAACCCGAAACAGACTTGTATTGTTACATGTCTGACATTACACTTTGAGATATAAAGGAGATTTCTTTCAAATACATTTCTTTTTGGTGGCGGAGATTTATTCTCTTAGCTTAACACCCTTCTCTGAGCCGTACGAGCTCAGAGGTTATGTAGTTGAAGGTTATCCGCGATATATTACCAATTTGGTAATGTGGCATGTTGAGTGTTGCTGTGTAATGATCATTTGTTGATAAAAGCATGGCTTTCTGCCAAAGCATAGCTTTGTGAACGAGACCTCTTCGAACCTCACAACTCGGAAATGGTCGAAACAGGATAGATGCGGCAAGGTTATGAGGGTCGCGCCCTTTAGGGTATGTCATTTCTTTGTGGTTGTTGCTTTGTGATCGAGGCGCCTCGGAAAAAGGTCCCAAAGGACCGGGGGGTGGCATATTCGTGTAGTAGTTACCTAGTTACAGAGGTAACCCGGCCTTGTGTTGTTAAAGAGCAGGTTAAGTTCTCGGGACGTCCATCCAGAGGCGTACCCATTGACAGTAGGAAGTTACTTAGCCTGGCCATTTGTTGGAAATCCATCTTCCAATACGAACCTTGTACGGTATTAGTTGTAGAACCTGCCATTTACTTATGGTGGTCATCACTATTTAGATGGTAGCTATAGTAGGCATAGTGCGAAATGCCTATGCTGGCTAAGATTTATATTATACTTTCGAAATGTTTTCTGCACTATGCACTAATAATAATAATCAAAGGATTCTGCGTAGTAAGAATCTTGGACTATCATAAGGAGAAATCTTCTCCAATTCTACGTTTGCATTGTGTGTGTGGCGGGAGGCCTTATGGTAGTTTCATTTTCCAAAAGCATATCGAATATTTCTTTATTAATTCGTTTTATTTAAAACCAAATTGTTTTTATTGCTCAACCAGTCCCATGACTGACTCGGAGTTCATTGTTCCTTCCTATACTGTGGGTGCCCATAATTTTCCACACGGACAGTCTAGAGTTGGGGTTTTCAGATATTCAGATTTGGTTGATTATTTGGAGCTATTTCAGTGTTTGGAGTTCGCGACTGACAGTTGCTTATCTTGGTGTAACCTGATGGTGGTCAAGCTGGATGTTGGAGTTGTTGGATGCATTCTCCTTTACAGATCATTTGGAGTTATCTCTTATATTGATATTTTTCCGATGTAGCATTGTAACATATCTCTGATATTCTTGTATTATGGATATCATTGTTGTATATCAGTCTGGATATTGTATCATTTGGGATGTATATGATATCATTCATTTATTTCTTCCGCTGTGATGTTATATTTAATGTGTTATAAGCCCCGGCATGAACCGGATTTGGCGTTTGAATCTACGGCATTTGAACATGAGGGTTGTATTCGGTGCTGATTTTTCGAAGGCCAAGTCCGGAACGTGATAGTTCAGCATACAATACAGTAAACATATTGATGTCGATTTTCGAGGGACGAAAAATCGGGCCATCACATGTGGTATCGGAGCTTAGGTTAAGCGATATACCTAGGCTTTCGTGGGGATACTCATTAGAGATGGGGTCAGTAGTACCCTAAAATGAGATTGAGTGTGTGTGTATGAAAATGCATATTTGTTAGTGCTATAAAATGTTTTTTATTATGTTGACTTATCTTTTGAGAGGCTTATGAATTCTGGTCGGTACATGGGATGCCATGGTATCGATAAGAGTTTCTAAACACTTAAACAAGGCAAACCAACACAGTATTATTTTGAAAGCAGGTAAATGAAATAATTTTACCCAAAATCTATTTTGATATAAAAGAATAATTTTCCTAGAAATTATTATAGTTTTATTATGTTTGGTGTTGCTATACTATACGTATAAACTCGTTCTTCTAGGAAAAATGATAAGGAGATCCGTCCACTTAAACTGTTTGTGGGTGATCCCCGCTCTTACAAATTATCTGATTATTTCCTAAAGAACCAGTATTGAGTATTTTGAAAATTGACGATTGGTTTATGGAGAACCCGGGAAGCGGGAGAATGTACTCGTAAGAGTTGACTCGGAACCGTTATCACCCCAAACCATATACGGTTCTCAGGAGGAGATTCGTGTTATATTGAGATATTGAAATCCATTTGTGGTTCTAAGACTATTGGATATGGGAATCCATGTGTAATTCCAAGATCTTTTTGAGATATGGGAATCCGTATGCAATTCCCAGGCCACTGTGGTGTGGGAATCCAAATGGGATTTTGTGATCTATTTTGGAGCGGTGCGTAAGCTAGAACGCTGGATGTAGCCTCATCAACATAAATGACTAAAACCAAAGATAGGAGGCATGGCCAGTAGGGTTGGCGAACCCATAGGGTGTAGTCGGCTCCTTTTTCTAGCAATACCGATACCTTCAGTTGTTTTTGGCATGCCCGAGTGATGCACTCGGCTTTAGCAAGATCAGTTATGCTTTTCCTATAATACCTCGGCTAGACACACAATTTCTAAGCAAAATTGGGTTTTCAATTCTTTTATAAGCCATCGAAATTTATTTATTCCAATTCAAATTCTTATTTATCTTATCTTCCATTAAAGCTAACCTCATACCATTCTTCCGAATTTATTGAGGTAAGAATTAAACTTATTCAATATCATTTACACTCAATTCAATTTCATTTTAACTTAATTCCAATTTCCATTTCCTTGGCTTAAGTTAATTTCAACCTAATTTAATTTTATTTCTCAATCCAAATTTTATTTTATTTTATTTTATTTTCCCAATTCAATCACATCCAAGATTTAATTTACTACACCTATCTATTTCTTTATACCACCCTTAATTAAATCTCATTTATTTTCTCTTGTAGAACTTGCACTTATACAATTTTCCGATATTAGTTATATGAACTATTTCAAATTTTAAAATCTTGTTTGACTATTATGTTATCATCCAAAGATTTCAATCATATATAATAACTTCAGAAAATTAATTTCTTTTATATCAAAATATATTATTGGGTAAAATTATTTCATTCACCCCTTTTCGAAAACAATACTTTATCGAATTGTTCTATTCAAGTGTTTAGAAACCCCTTCGATACAGTTAGGCAGACTGTCCGATGAAGGTTCATAAGCCACTCAATAAATTAACCAACACAATATAAAACCATTTTATAGTCACTAACAAATACGCGCTCATATCTATTATTGCACTCAAACTCATTCTAGAGTACAACTTACTCTATCTCTAATGAGTAATCCCCACCAAAGCAAAGGTTCTCGCTTAAACTTCAGCTTTGATACCAACTGTGATGGCCCGCAAATCCATATCCCTTTGAGCTGGCAATAATCCACATCAATTCAACTCAAAGTGGAATAGAAAATACGAGTCTTCAGGTTTAAAGAAGAAAGAGGTAGAAGAAGAAGATTAAACAATATCAGAGTCTCACAATCGCAGCAGAACAAAATACAATATATAATACTAGCTTTTAAATACAAAGAAATATGTACTATTACATATACATACCATTATCAGAGTACAACAAACATCCATCACTTGGACAACTCAACACTTGTCCTTACACAACGGAATAATAATCAAATACGGAAGTACGCTCTGCCATCCAGCTCGCCTCTTGAGCTCCCTAGCTTTTTAACCTGAATCTGTACAACTCGGTCTGACCCGAGCATTATAATAAACTACACCCGAGTCAGTCTGGAAACCAATGTGAGAAAATCACACTCAAATGGATTATTATATTTTCTTTGAAAATCCTTTGAAAACAAAGGTATCTCGTAAGACCACGCCACAAATAAATATTTCAGGTGTTTGCCTTACGATAACCAAAACATTTTTTTATCAAATTCGTATGATATTATAATAATGTCTATAGAAAGCAAAATAGAATCTAGCTGAAATGCTTGCATCTCAAGTTTCAACATAGTTGGGCATAATAAAACAGTACAAGCGCTTATTGGAGATTGGATTCCATACAATGGCAGGGCTACTGGAGTATTGCACGTCACAGTACTTGGTCTAGATCAGAGTATCGAGGATCACTCCCGACCCTTGGAAACACAAGACTGGAGCTACCCCTTACTTGATTGTCCGAATAAGATTACCCCGTGGTTGTAGCTATCAATCGCCCACAAAGCCGAAATAAAAGGTACCTCAGGAAAAGGAAAATCTTACCCTAATTGGGTGCTACCCACTTAGCCTTGCTGCACCTCCCCTGTTTTAGCCATTCACTTAGAATGCTCATCATCCCCCTGACGATGTTCTGATAGCATTCGCCCATTGCCTTGGATCTGGACAAATCAAATCATCGTCTTCATCATCTTCACGGTCTTGATTCGCTAACATTCAAACCAGATCGAAGTGGGTTTCGGGTAATTAAACCTGATCCTAGTCTCTTCGAAACGATCAGCGCATTGGCTAATATTGATAATCGGTTATTTAACTATCATTTAACATTCATCGCAACCATCAGGCCTTAAATAATTTCCCAAATTATTTATCTCAAAATATCTACATAAGATATTGTTTTCCTACTTCACATTTTGAAAATAAGTTTCAAATCACTTTTATTCACACAGAATAAATTCCAACATTTTCCCAATACTCAAAATCTCTTTTTTTCACTTCATATTATATTCGACTCTTAGAAAATATTTCTCTTATTTCTTTTTTTCGTCTTAGAAATCATTTTCGACTTTATTTCTAAAACTCATTTCACACGAATTCTGTGAACTTCAGAATTCCTTAATTAAATTCCTTTAATATTTCCAAAGCGGTTTATGCTTATAAAAAATTCCAGTTTCACTTCGACTTCCTTTTCATATCTTATTTCACCTTCTGAAGTTCGCTCATCTTATTTATTTAAAATTTCAAAAATACCATCATAAGATCTTCCCCCTAAAATCTTCTTCGATTAAAAACAACTTCGCTTCACAACTCCAGAGGATTCATAATTGAGTTTAAACATTTAATATTGTATATAAAATAAGAGTAATGTTTTATTTTTTAAAATATGGTTTTAGGTAACTAAAATATCAACTTCTTTTAAGCATTAAAAATTCATATTCGGTTATTAATTAATTTACAATATTGATCATAAAGTAAGAATTTACTTATGTAAATACCCAGTATATAATAGCCAACTTCAGGATATTCCAAGTCCAAATAATAATTTAAAGGTTAATTAGTATAGTAATTCCATTTGAACATTTCCAGTTTACTTAACAAAAGTCTATTTTTTTAGAAAATCTGGTACTCTCTAGTTCAGTTCATAAATTCCTCTAGATTCGTATCACATTTACCGTATCACTATTTCTCACATTCGAAATATATTCCTCTTTTTCTTTTGAAAACAATTTTCATAACACGATATAAGTTCACACCATTAACTTATATTTCCCACATATATATTGATTCATCTTATTTTATTTGTAAACCCCATTTTTAAATTTATAAACTCCCTTGAGTTTTCCATTTATTTATAAAAGCATTTTACTTAAAATTCCAGTTTTTATAATTTCATTCCTTAATAAAATTCCATTATTTCAAATTTCTACTTAAACGAATATCCAAATAGTTAAGAATAACCCCAGTTAGTTAATATATTTTATTCCACTTAATTTCCTTTAGAATAAACCCAATTATTTATATAAATAATTTTCTTCCAAATTTCCTTTTTAAATCCCTTCAGTTTAATTATTTGTCGTATTTAAAATGTCCATTTTAAATTCCAATGCCAATTGACATTTAATAATTCAATTTACACCAACCATATCAATTTGTCCATCATATCATATATCAACATACATACATATATATATATATATATATGAACAATAAATGTTTTTGAGGAATCCAGTTGGATCCCTCTGACCTGTTTTTCCTGCATATACAGATGTTAGCACAATATAACAATATCAATCCCACTTCAAGGTGGGAATTGCGATATAAAGGGTCATTTACTGTTTTACGGGGCGCATAGGGTCTCATTCTCTATATAATGCAGGAATATCAATCATTCCAATGTATATATATATGTATATACCATATATAATATCATCCAATAGATAATTATAAATTATCAATCAAGTCAGGCATCCAATAATTTAAATTTAACATTTAATTTTAATAGGGTAATTCGAATGAGTGATAAGATCTCACCTTTTACTTTTGTTTTGCAATCCACTTCCATTTCGGCTTGTTTTCTTCACGAGTTTTGACCTTGTATAAACATTTAAACGATTTATTAATATTTTGAATTGATTGAACAATTAATTTAATTAACAAATAATTTATTTTGAACTAATATTTTTATTTTCAACTAATCTTCCTAAAATAAATATTTTTTAGTAATTAAAATAATTTAAAATTTATTAAACACATTAATCTCCATAATATATTATTTTTAAAAATAACTAGCAAGTTTAAAATAGGTTTTTGTGTCAATATATATAAATATATATATTTTTGAAAATACATAGAAAAATAAATCATAGATTCAAATATCTAAATTTTATATAAACCCTTCAACATTTTAAAATTCCTTTATTCAAACTCTTATCTATATATGTGTGACGACCCAGAATTTTTGAGCATTTGAAATGAGAATATTTAATTAATTTTAAATATTCAAAAGATAATTTTTAACTTGAATTTCAAATATCAATATGTATTGGGTAATTTAATTATTTAATCAAATAAGTGAAGTTGGGTAAACTGCTGAATTTGGAGTTTTAAAGCCTATTAAAAATAATTTGAAGGCTTGTAAAATTTATATTGATAATACTGAAGTGAATAGAAGTGATGAAATCAAATTTAAAAATGGTTTGTTAAGTTTGAAATTTTAGCGTTTTAGATTGAATTTAAAATAGCCTTCCGAGGCACAGTCTCGGAATTCGACGAAACTAGTTCCATTGGATCCGTAATAATGTATTATTATCGGATTTCAAATTTCGTAGTAATTGGAATTGTTGAGTGAGCATATGGTATATAAACGCATGGGAATTTTTACCGAGACAAATTAAATCTAAGCAAATTATTATTGCTGTTCTTTACTCCGACAAAAAGTACAACCCGCCTACAATTCGTTCCTTCGTACCAATTTCTTTTTTTTCTTCCCATCTTCTCAAGTCACAGTTGGATCAGAGAAAAAAATAAAATAAATATAATAGCTTGATGATAATGGCCGCGTCTACCTTCTTTTGAAAGCCAAAACCGATCTCGTTCAGTCCCTTATGAAAACCGAAATCGGAAAAAAAAAAGCAAATGGCGGACCGATTCAATTAAAAAAATGGCCAAAGCCTTCCTTTAAGAGAAAAAAAAAGAAATCCTCTTTCACTGCCGAATCGCGAGCGGTCATTTTGGGGGGGGGGGGGGGAAGAGTCTGTAATCGAGTGTCGCAGTGAAGCTTGGGAGCGTCGGTGAGAAGGACGAGGGCAATTAGGCATCGCGATCTCGATCTGAAAAAGATGGGGTTAGGGTTGGGCTGCGATCGTTAGTGGAGGCTAGGGTTTCGGCTTCCATGGTTTGAGGTCATGGATTTGTGGCGATGTCAGAAGTAAGTTGTGTGCTCGGGAAGTACGACATCGCGTTCGAATCAGTGAGGCTGGGAAGGTATTGCGTTTATCGAAGGCGGGTCACGATGTAGATGGAACGAGCGACTCTCACGTGCGAGGCGGAGGAGTAGTTCGATTGTAAGGTATAACTTATGCTTTTAATTTAAGTATAATAATATGTATATGGACAAAAACCAAACCTTAATATATATATATGAATACACTCATAATATTTGGGTAAACAGATAGCATGTATATATAAGATTTAGGAAAATATATAAGAATTTTGAATATTGAAGTTCATATAAAAAAAAGTAGATTTTCAAACCTATGTAAATAAATTTTTATTAGTAGAGAAATAGTCTCAGGAGAAATAAACATACAGCCACACATTTTGAAATTAAATATATTGAATAGAAATTGATTGTTCGAATATGAATAAAACCATTTAATATTTATTCAAGGTCAAAAATCGAGAAACCAAAGGAATATTGAAGTGAATGGCAAATGCAACATCAAAGGTGAGTTAATCTCACTCAGTTTAAATTTAAATTTAAATGATTAAATTTAAATAATTGATTATATGGTTGAATTGATTGATGGGATAGTATAGTATAATTTGAAATTGGCATATTATGTGATGCTAACGTCTATGGATGCAGGGAAAACAGGTTGGAGGGATCCAACTGGACCCCTTAACTTTTATTTAAATTATTTTATATTCTCTGTTCTGATTGTTTGATATTCTATAATGAATTATGTGGATGTATTGAATGCTATGGCTTGGTTGATATAATTGGGTATGATGAATTACCAAAAATATAAATTTGATTTTGGAAATGAGAATAAAAGAAGTGAAATTGCAAGTAAAATAATTATAGAATAAATTTAAGAATAACTTGGAAAAGAAATAAAGTGACTTTAAAATTCTAATGAATGAATCTTGAGAATGGAATGGAAAATTTGGATAAACAGAAAGTTAATGAATTTTAAAATGCAGTATTATTAATTAAAAAGAACAAACATTTATTTAGAATTTAAGATTTGGATTATTGAAAGAGTAAAGAAGAAATAAAATAATAATAATAATAAAGTCCATAACTACTGAATTTGGAAATGAACTGATAAGTAAAAGAATTTATTTCAAATAAAATAAATTGGAAATCAATTTGGGAAATTAATTTAAGGGATTGAGATTTGAAATTCTCCCTGGATAACCAAGTACGTTTCAAAGTAAATTCTTAAATATAAGTTAAAAGATTTTGAAGTTGTTTTAAAAAGTATGTTTTGTAAAATTTATTATTTCTAATATTTAAAGTCTAAAGCAAGTATTTCCTTTTAATCTATTATAACAGTAATTATTTAAAGAATGGTTTGGTATCTTGATTAAAGAAGAAATCCAATGTTTAGTTATAAGGTAACCTTATTTTAATTATTTCTAGAGTATTATTTAAAATTAAGTATTAAAGTAATTTTTCTAAATTAAATGATAAATGTATTTTTCAATAAAGTGTTTTAAATTATTTTAAAAATCTAGTTTTGTGTTTGGTGATTACAGTGGAGATAGGAACTATTTGGGAAAGTCTATCCTGAAAGAATGATGGTTTGAAAATGTTTTCAAAGGAATTTGAAAGTGAAAAATATATCTTGTGAAGATATTTTAAGATAAATAAATAATTTGGGAAATTATTTGTTGTGTGATGGATGTTGTGAATATTAATTGATAGTTAAATCACCGAATATCAATATTGGACAAAAATGCGCTGATCGTTTCGAAGAGACGGGGATCGAGATTTATTTCTCGAAAACCACTTCGATCTGGTTTGTACGTTTCGTGCGAAAAACGTGTTCGGAGTCGAAGATGGAGCAGTGAAGTGCAAGGGCTAGTCGCTACTAATCCTGAGGATATTTCCTAAATGGATGTAGTAGGAGTAGTGCCTTCGGTTCCGTTCGAACCCGGGACGGACTTGTATGTATGAATGCTTGCGAAACATCGTCAGGCGGACGATGGGCGTTCTAAGTGAAACGTTCTAAAGGTAACTCTTAGCCTCAAGCCTCGTCAACCGGGAATGACTGAAAATCTGGGGATATGCAGCAAGGCTTCGTGGGTAGCCCCCATTGGAGAGTAAGGTCATCCCTGTCTAGATGTCCCTTTTTATTCGGCTTAGTGGTGCGGTTGCTGATCCCAACCGTGGGGTGATCTTATTCCGAACTGTCCAGTAAGGGATGGGTCCCGCCTTGTGTTGCAGGGGATCGGGAGTGGTCCTCGGTACTGTGATCTAGACCACGTACTGTGACAGGTGGTACCCCAGTGCCTAGTCATTGTTGGAAATCATTCTCCCTATGAGCCTTTTACGAGTTTTGTTTGTATTACCCACTTTTGTGGCTAGTAGCTGGTATTTAATGAATGTAACAATTTCGGCTATTTTATAAGTATTTGTAAATAGACCCTATTATAATATCAGAGGATTTCTATAAAAAGTGTTTTAGCTATCGTGAGGTAAAAACCCGACATGTTTATTTGTGGCGTGGTCTTACGAGATGCTTTTGTTTTCAAAGTATTTTTGAAACTTTAATAATCAATTGGGTGTGATTTTCTCACGCTGGTATTCCGGACTGACTCGGGTATTATTTAACTGTAATGCTCGGGTCAGACCGAGTATTATAGGATACAGGATATGTTGCTGTGGAGCTCAGGAGACGAGCTGGAGGACGATACGAATTTCCGTGCTTGTTTATATATATATATTCCGCTGTTGTTGAGTATTTGTGTATCCTGTTGTATGTTGTTGATGTTGAGCTGTGATTGATGTACTCTGATGATGTATGTATAAACAGATATAGTTTTGTTTTATGTAAAGATCATTATTATCGATTATATTTTATTCCGCTGCGATGGATAGATTCTGATGTTGTTTTCCAGTTTTCTCTTCTTCTACCTCTCCTTCTTTAACCAAAATGGTTCGTATTTCTGTACAACTTGAGTTGATATAGGTAAAATAGTGTTGATTCAAGGGGCACGGATTTGCGGGCTGTTACAACGGTATCAGAGCATAGGTTGGTGATAACCTTGGCTCTGGTGGAATCACTCATTTAAATTAGAGTCTGTAGTACTCTATAATGAGTTTGAGCGTATTAATAGATATGAGCGCGTATTTGTTAGTGACTATAAATTGTTTTAATATTGTGTTGATTGGTTTATTGAGTGGCATATGAACCTTCGTCGACACAGTCTGCGCAATTGTATTGAAGGGGTTTCTAAACACTTGAATAGAACAATTGACACGGTATTGTTTTAAATATGGTTAAATGCAATAATTTTACCCAAAATATATTTTGATATAAATAAAAGTTTTGTAAACTATTTTAGCTAATATATGGTTGCTTGGATGTTAGAGATGATAATATTAAATTATTATCATCATTGTGTAAACATTTAACTAGAAACTGAAAATATGACCAAAGTTTAAAGGGAATAAATTCAATATAAAATAAAATTCATAAATATGAATTATAAATGAAATTTATAAATTGAAGTATAATCAAATAAGAATTTGTATGATCATAAGCTATACAAATGAATTATAGTTAAAATGTATTTAAGCAGGATTTGGAAATTTCAATTTCGGAGATTGTGGAAGTGTTTTGAAGATAAATAATAGCACAATTGTTTTGGAGGTATTTCTGAAAGAAAATGTGTTTTAAATGGATTTTGAAAGTGATATAGCATTGAAATCACTTGGATTATTGGGAAATAATTCTGATGATGACGGCCGCATTATCAGTATTCATTTTCGAATTTCTAAGTGACGGATTGCTGCCAAAATTTGATTTGTTCAGAAAGCTAGTTGTTTTTGAAAATCTCATAGGAAATTTGTTGGGAATTAAAACCAGGATTGGTTTAAATATTTTAGAAGTGAGATTTGAGATGTTGGAGATTTCAAAATGATTTGAAACCAAAGCCGGGAGTTTAGAAATCCCGATGAGATAAATTGTAAGCTTATAAATTGAGATGATTTTTAAATCAGGAAGAAATATAAGCTTTGAATAATGGAATTTATATTTAAAGTGAAATGGAATTAACTTGGATTGAGAAATAAAATTTAACTGGATTGAAGTAATTGAGTAGGCTGAAAATAATATCTAGTTGCATTCGAATTAAGTTGAAATCGAATTGAGATTAAATAAATCGGAGTTGAAATAAAATTGAATTGGAATAAAAATTCAATTGAATTATTGAATGGAATTAGATTCTTACCTGAATAAATGGAAATAAGTGGGATAAGGATTGGAATTGAAATAAATAAATTAGGATAACTTGTAAAAGAATTAAAATGCATGGAATAAAATACGTTTGGGTTATAAATAAGCATAAGGCTTGAGTTAAAAATAAAAGATGAATATATTCAAGCCTAGAATGAATGGGATTGTGTAAATAATAAGTTGTGACTTATAAATTTATAAGTGGAAGTGAAAACCCAAAATAAATATTGTTTGATGACTTGAAAAATAAAATGAAAATTCAAACTTGAATTATAAAATAAATTGAACTTAAGAAAAAATTTATGAAGAGATTTTGAGATTAAAATCAGGTTCTGGATTATAAATAGGGGAAGAACTAATTAATAATAAATTAGTTAATGAAATGTGTAAATGGAGTTCAATGTAGTTAAATAGAAGCTGAATTTTAAGCTAATAATGAAGATTGGAAATAAAACTCAAGTTATAAATCAAATTCGACTTGAATCATTAGTGAAGAAAATATAATTGAAAGTGGCCTTGCAATTAATTAAATGAATTAAGAATGATGTTGAATTGTGAATTAATAAAATTGAATGGTAATTTAAAAGTGAATGGTGGAATCAGAACTTGAGTTATTAATTAAAATTTAACTTGAAGTGTTAACAAATTAGATATAATTGAAATGTATCGAATAAAAATGGAAATGGATTAAAATAGTAATGGTTTGAATTACAAATAAATCCAAATAAGTGGAAATAATTTGGAAATGGCCTTGTAATAAATTGAATAAGCTGAATCTAAAGGTTAAAATGTATAATAACTAATCAAATAAATTTGTAATTTGAAATGAGAATGGATTAAAATAGAATCAAGTTAAATTGAAAAGAGAAATTTATTTGCAAAATGAAATGAGCTTAAGTATACAAAAAAAGGGATTTGAATAAATTGAAGTAGATTAACTTAAGCTGAATAGACGAGGGAGAGTTGAATCGAATTCAAATTAAAACTAAGCGTAATGATATTGGGTTGGATTTAAATCAAGTGAAAATAAATTTGAATCGAAATAGAATTCGGGGAGTTATGAATAATATTTAAGGAAATGAAAATTCAGAATGGATTTAAATGAAACGCAATGAATAGATCGTAAATAAAATTGAAATGGTTATTGAATGAAATAGCCTGGATTGTCTTCGAGCTAGATAAATTAGTTCGGAATAAACAATATTGGAATGAATTGTAAGTGAATGGTTTGTGAATGAAATTTAAGCAGAATGTGTCGTGCTAGATCAAATGTTTTTAATGGAACCTGTTTCAACAATGAAGTGAATGGATTCAAATTTGAAATGCAATGAAAATAAGAATATATGGATTGTGAATAAATTTAAAAATGGAATAGAATTGAGTATAAATTGAGTTGAAATCCATTTACATTGGTTATAAAACATAAAGACTTATTTATTCACATAGACCTCGACAAATTGCATAGAATAAATTATCATTTGATGTAATTAAAATTCTATGAATTGATAGGAGTAAAATGAATTGATTTTGAAAACAATTGAATTAAATATGAGTTCGTTTTGCTTAAAGATAAATTGATGTAAGCTTGTGAATTGTTAACCATTCGGATTAAGTGAAACGATATGTGATTGGTTGTAAGCAATTAAATTTAATGTTGGAATATTTGAATTGCTTATAAAAATATGTTTAATGGGCATTTCTTTTAGAATTCATATGTTTTAACTATTGTAAGTAAGTGAAATGTGTTAAACTTCTTATATTTGGCACTTACATGTTTAAACTGAATAAGTACATGTTCAGGAAAGCCGTTTGGCTGGATTTGGACGTGCAAAATGCAAATTAAATAAGCCGCTAGCTTTTAAATGCTAAATAAGTTACGCTTACGCCAAAGAATTCAATATAGGAGTTATGAACTGCATATATTGATATATATTGTGATTTCCGGCCTGAGGCTGATGTATATATATATTTGTGCATCCTGCGATATCACAGAAGTCCCTCCGTACAAAGGGGACTCTGCCAAAATTTTCCGAAAATTTTGGCAGCTAGAAAAATTTTGGAAAATTTTGTTAACAACAAACGAATTCAAATTGAAAACTAAAATAAGTTGGTAAATGAAACCAATTTAAAATAATGACATAATTAGTTATAAATGGAAGATAAAATTAAATGTTCAAAGTTGAAAATAAATTGAATTCATATGGAAACGAAGGAATCGATTTGAATAGAAATAGATATAAACTAAAGAGGTAAGGTGAAAATAAGTATAAGAAACATATAAAATGCTTATACTAAACTTAAGAAAGGAATGGTGCATTCTCAATTGGAAATTGATACTACAAATATATTCTAAGATAATATTAGAATGAATAGATATTGACATTTAGTGAGGAAGTCGATAAAATGTTTTTGAATATTGTGATTGGATATTATTGTTATGAAGGATATGCAGGTATGAAAAAGGGAAATGAAAATGAGTTTTGATTTCGGAAGATAAATTAGAATTGCCCGACTAAAAAGGTACGTGTTTAAATTTCTGTGAAATTTGATTGGGTTTTTGGATCGAGCCACTTGGTTTTTTGTTTTCTTTTGAGATTTGGGAGGCCGTAGAGCCATTTTTGTAGTAGTACCGAGCTAGCCGCGCAAAGGAGACGCTGGCAAAAATTTTCGGAAATTTAGAGAGTTAGAAAAAATTTGAGAAAATTTTGATAATTTAAAATTGTTTTAAATTAAAACTTGAATGATTGGGAAAAAAGGTTTGTTTGCAAATTATGAGAGAATTTGGGAAGTTAGTAAGAAAGGTAATGGGTCTTTATTTAAATAAGATCGTTGAGAAGATGTTGAATTGATGATTTTGAGGAAAAGTAAACGGGTATTGGATCATTCTTCCTAACTAGTAATTTCGGGGACGAAATTCTTTTAAGGGGGAAGGAATGTTACGACCCAGAATTTTTGAGCATTTGAAATGTGAATATTTAATTAATTTTAAATATTCAAAAGTTAATTTTTAACTTGAATTTCAAATATCAATATGTATTGGGTAATTTAATTATTTAATCAAATAAGTGAAGTTGGGTAAATTGTTGAATTTGGAGTTTTAAAGCCTATTAAAAATAATTTGAAGGCTTGTAAAATTTATATTGATAACACTGAAGGGAATAGAAGTGATGAAATCAAATTTAAAAATGGTTTGTTAAGTTTGAAATTTTATAGTTTTAAATTGAATTTAAAAATAGCCTTCCGAGGCACAGTCTCAGAATTCGACGAAACTAGTTCCATTGGATCCGTAATAATGTATTATTATCGGATTTAAATTTCGTAGTAATTGGAATTGTTGAGTGAGCATACGGTATATAAACGCATGGGAATTTTTACTGAGACAAATTAAATCTAAACAAATTATTATTGCTGTTCTTTACTCCGACAAAAAGTACAACCCGCCTACAATTCGTTCCTTCGTACCCATTTCTTTTTTTTTCTTTCCCATCTTCTCAAGTCACAGTTGGATCAGAGAAAAAAATAAAATAAATATAATAGCTTGATGATAATGGCCGCGTCTACCTTCTTTTGAAAGCCAAAACCGATCTCGTTCAATCCCTTATGAAAACCGTAATCGGAAAAAAAAGGAAATGGCGGACGTATTCAATAAAAAAAAAGGCCAAAGCCTTCCTTTAAGAGAAAAAAATAAGAAGTCCTCTTCCACTGCCGAATCGCGAGCGGGCATTTTGGGGGGGGGGGGGGAAGAGTCTGTATTCGAGTGTCGCAGTGAAGCTTGGGAGCGTCGACGAGAAGGACGAGGGCAATTAGGGATCGCGATCTCGATCTGAACAAGATGGGGTTAGGGTTGGGCTACGATCATTAGTGGAGGCTAGGGTTTCGGCTTCCATGGTTTGAGGTAATGGATTTGTGGCGAGGTCAGAAGTAAGTCGCGTGCTCGGGAAGTACGGCATTGCGTTCGAATCAGTGAGGCTGGGAAGGTATTGCGTTTATCGGAGGCGGGTCACGATGTAGATGGAACGAGCGACCCTCGCGTGTGAGGCGGAGGAGTAGTTCGATTGTAAGGTATAACTTCTGCTTTTAATTTAAGTATAATAATATGTATATGGACAGAAACCAAAGCTTAATATTTATATGAATACACTCATAATATTTGGGTAAACAGATAGCATGTATATATAAGATTTAGGAAAATATATAAGAATTTTGAATATTGAAGTTCATATAAAAAAAGTAGATTTTCAAACCTATGTAAATAAATTTTTGTAAGTAGAGAAATAGTCTCAGGAGAAATAAACATACAGCTACACATTTTGAAATTAAATATATTGAATAGAAATTGAATGTTCGAATATGAATAAAACCATTTAATATTTATTCAAGGTCAAAAATCGAGAAACCAAGGGAATATTGAAGTGAATGGCAAATGCAACATCAAAGGTGAGTTAATCTCACTCAGTTTAAATTTAAATTTAAATGATTAAATTTAAATAATTGATTGTATGGTTGAATTGATTGATGGGATAGTATAATATAATTTGAAATTGGCATATTATGTGATGCTAACGTCTGTGGATGCAGGGAAAACAGGTTGGAGGGATCCAACTGGACCCCTGAACTTTTATTTAAATTATTTTATATTCTCTGTTCTGATTGTTTGATATTCTATAATAAATTACGTGGATGTATTGAACGCTATGGTTTGATATAATTGGGTATGATGAATTACCAAAAATATAAATTTGATTTTGGAAATGAAAATAAAAGAAGTGAAATTGCAAGTAAATAATTATTGAATAAATTTAAGAATAACTTGGAAAAGAAATAAAGCGACTATAAAATTCTAATGAATGAATCTTGAGAATGGAAAGGAAAATTAGAATAAACAGAAAGTTAATGAATTTTAAAATACAGTATTATTAATTAAAAAGAACAAACATTTATTTAGAATTTAAGATTTGGATTATTGAAAGAGTAAAAAAGAAATAATATAATAATAATAAAGTACATAACTTCTGAATTTGGAAATGAACTGATAAGTAAAAGAATTTATTTCAAATAAAATAAATTGGAAATCAATTTAGGAAATTGATTTAAGGGATTGAGATTTGAAATTCTCCATGGATAACCAAGTACGTTTCAAAGTAAATTTTTAAATATAAGTTAAAAGATTTTGAAGTTGTTTTAAAAAGTATGTTTTGTAAAATTTATTATTTCTAATATTTAAATTCTAAAGCAAGTATTTCCTTTTAATCTATTATAACAGTAATTATTTAAAGAATTGTTTGGTATCTTGATTAAAGAAGAAATCCAATGTTTAGTTATATGGTAACCTTATTTTAATTATTTCTAGAGTATTATTTAAAATTAAGTATTAAAGTAATTTTTCTAAATTAAATGATAAATGTATTTTTCAATAAAGTGTTTTAAATTATTTTAAAAATCTAGTTTTGTGCTTGGTGATTACAGTGGAGATAGGAAATATTTGGGAAAGTTTATCCTGAAAGAATGATGGTTTGAAAATGTTTTCAAAGGAATTTGAAAGTGAAAAATATATCTTGTGAAGATATTTTAAGATAAATAAATAATTTGGAAAATTATTTGTTGTGTGATGGATGTTGTGAATATTAATTGATAGTTAAATAACCGACTATCAATATTGGACAAAAATGCGCTGATCGTTTCGAAGACACCGGGATCGAGATTTATTTCTCGAAAACCATTTCGATCCAGTTTGTACGTTTCATGCGAAAAACGTGTTCGGAGTAGAAGATGGAGCAGTGAATTGCAAGGGCTAGTCACTACTAATCCTGAGGATATTTCCAAAATGGATGTAGTAGGAGTAGTGCCTTCGGTTCCGTTCGAACCCGGGACGGACTTGTATGGATGAATGCTTGCGAAACATCGTCAGGTGGACGATGGGCATTCTAAGTGAAACGTTCTAAAGGTAACGCTTAGCCTCAAGCCTCATCAACCGGGAATGACTTAAAATCAGGGGATATGCAGCAAGGCTTCGTGGGTAGCCCCCACTGGAGAGTAAGGTCATCCCTGTCTAGATGTCCCTTTTTATTCGGCTTAGTGGTGCGGTTGCTGATCCAACCGTGGGGTGATCTTATTCGGAACTGTCCAGTAAGGGATGGGTCCGGCCTTGTGTTGCAGGGGATCAGGAGTGGTCCTCGGTACTGTGATCTAGACCACGTACTATGACAGGTGGTACCCCAGTGCCTAGTCATTGTTGGAAATCCATTCTCCATACGAGCCTTTTACGAGTTTAGTTTGTATTACCCACTTTTGTGGCTAGTAGCTGGAATTTAATGAATGTAACAATTTCGGCTATTTTATAAGTATTTGTAAATAGACCCTATTATAATATCAGAGGATTTCTATAAAAAGTGTTTTAGCTATCGTAAGGTAAAAACCCGACATGTTTATTTGTGGCGTGGTCTTACGAGATGCTTTTGTTTTCAAAGGATTTTTGAAACTTTAATAATCAATTGGGTGTGATTTTCTCACGCTGGTATTCCAGACTGACTCGGGTATTATTTAACTATAATGCTCGGGTCAGACAGAGTATTATAGGATACAGGATATGTTGCTGTGGAGCTCAGGAGACGAGCTTGAGGACGATACGTACTTCCGTACTTGTTTATATATATATTCCGCTGTTGTTGAGTAGTTGTGTATCCTGTTGTATGTTGTTGATGTTGAGCTGTGATTGATGTACTCTGATGATGTATGTATAAACAGATATAGTTTTGTTTTATGTAAAGATCATTATTATCTATTATATTTTATTCCGCTGCGATGGATAGATTCTGATGTTGTTTTCCAGTATTCTCTTCTTCTACCTCTCCTTCTTTAACCAAAATGGTTCGTATTTCTGTACAACTTGAGTTGATTTAGGTAAAATAGTGTTGATTCAAGGGGTACGGATTTGCGGGCTGTTACAATATGTTTTTCTGTTTATATTTTAAATTAACTATGTAGTATATTTACATATATATTTTTTTTTTTCATTCACTGAATACATACATATATGAATAAAATTACTGCACATATATATACCTTTCTGTAAATAACAAAACATTAATTTCTTCACTATAATTTTTTTATTTTTTCTCTTTCTTTTTCTGCAAAATCTGTATATACACCTTACTGTAAATTTCCATTTCTGTTTACCTATATGTGTATATGCATTATATATATAATCTTTGGATTGAAGGAAATAATTAGCATAAATATACCTTTTACTTTAGTGTAATATATATATTTTTCTGTATATATGGATATGCAGATATAAAAATTTTAAATTGAAAAAGAAATAGACTACCTCACCATCGATCTAAAAACCGATCTCGAGCTCATCGATGTCGACACCCCTTCTGCGCTTGTCGACCACCCCAGCCATCGTTCTAGGCCACGACGCACACCGACACGTGGCACCCCTCAATCGCTGCCGAGCTCGATCACAACCGCACCCAAAATCGCTGAAACCTCCAACCAACTACCGACATCACGCAGAGAGCATCCTCCATCACCACGACTTCCCAGCAGTCATCACGACCCAGCTGACTCTCCTCCAACCGTTGCGTCACGCTGCCACATAGCCACCGCACGCAATTTGATTCGAACGGCATCCTCTTCTTTTTATTTTTGAACGAAAACAAATTGGGTTTTGGGAAAAAAGCGGCCATTTTTCTTCTTTTTTTTGAGCGAGAACAATTTTAATTTTCAGCTTAATGAACTACTGGGGAGAAGGTAAAGGTGAATACGAGGTTTTTGAATTGATTTTCATTTGAGCGATCAACTTGCTTTTAAAAGAAGAGGGAGGGGACAAGAAAACGCACGATGAGATGCTTGCATGCCCAAGTTAACTTGCTATAGTGATTTCGAAAGTGAAAGCATAAAGTCCTGACGTCATTTTGACCAATTCAATACATATATATATATATATATATATATATATATTATTTTTAAATTTAAATTTAAATCGATTGAATTCGTGGCTTAAAATCTTGACATCTTATCAAGATGTGCCGCTAGGCGTTTATAATGTTATATCCCTATTCCGAACGCGATGGAAAAGGTTTCGAGTCCTAACTCGATCGTATGGAGAAAATAGCTTTTTGGACCTAGTTATTATACTGAATTTCGATATAAATTTCAGTGCGTTTCCCTCTCGTACAACCATACGATAACTCCAAAGGTTACTAAATTTGAAATCCGATAATAATACAATATTACGGATCCAATGAAACTGGCTTCGACTGTGCCTCGGAAGGCTATTTTTAAATATCGATTTAAATGATATATTTTAAAACCGAGCAAATCACTTCCAAATTCAATTTTAAAAGTTGCATTATTTTCTGTATTATAAATCTAATTTTTCCAAGAGTTTAAAAAAATTGTCAGGCCTAAAACTCCAGATTCGCTATTTTACCCAAAATACAATTATAAAATTCAACAACTAAATTATTAAATAAATTGTTATATTTAAACTCTAAATCCATTTTCACAAACAAAAACCAAACTTTTCATATTCAAAATCAATTAATAATTCATAACTAATATTTAAACCCATTTAAATATTCCAAATTCAACGTCAAAAAATCCGGTTCGTTACACAGCTGAAGGTTTAAGTACCTTCAGAACACAATCAATATAATATCTTACGAACCACGTTAATTGAAACAACCCATAACTCTTAGTATACCCAAAAAGGGCACACTAAAAGATATGGTGTGTTATAGGTATAGCTAATGTATCACAGAGAGTAAGATTCACAAGATAAGTAAATATAAATAGCGGAAACATTTAAATGGTAACTCATTATTCAAAATAAAACTTCATAAATAAGTCTGAAAAACATCACATGTCTCAAATACCAAATACACATGCCTTATGAAAAATACATCTCAGTCTCATTACAAAGTACAAAAATGATCTTCCCCCTCATAAGTACTAGTACATCAAAAGCCAAATGAAAAGAAAACTGAAAGGAAGAAGAATACATGAAGAACTCCGGAAACGTATCTCCAAGAAATGTGAATCAACTATCCTCGCCACTGTTGGCCTATGGGGGGAATAGGGGAAATAGAGGAGTGGGTCAGGCTATAAGTCTGGTGAGTGAAAGTTACTACTAGTATTTTTAAGCAAGACAAAAATAATAGACTTAGCAACAGTTCTAGTACAAAAAGGAAACAGAGAAAGGATAAAACTGTGATAAATATTGTTTAACCGTTTGTTTTGGTTGTTTTGATTCTTTGGATTGTTTTCACTTGTCTTAGATTGTTGTGATTAGGCTGAAATCCTAATTCAATTTTAATTAGGCTGAAATCCTAATTCTAGCCATTGATCGGCCTTCTATCTCTGTTGTGCCACTGTGAGCCAGCCTCATCCTGTGGGTCCCACATCAAAAGACACCTGTTTAGTGCTTAGAACACAGTAGTGATTTACTTACCCTAATCAATGCCCCACGCTCGGTCATCGTTGGTAAACGTTAACTGTCGCCCCCTCATGTGACCTCTTACCTACCCTATCAGCATAAGCGTGCCCAGCCTCAATTGATCTGTTGTGAGACTATCAGCCCTAGTCTGAAAGAGTCCTGCCTAGCCTCACCTAAGTGTTTTTCGAGACAATCAGTCCTAGTCTGAAAGGGAATGGTGTTGGTACGGGTCCTATCAAGTAAAATCTAGTTGCGCCCCTTGCCCGAATCCCCCGATTTGAGCTTCTATCTATTGGCCACCTATTTACCCTTGTTAGCATGTCCCATCTTCACCTAGTTATTTTTAGACCATCAGTCCTTGTCTAAAAGGGTCCTGCCCAGCCTCACCTAATTTATTGTGAAACCATCAGTCCTAGTCTGAATGGCAATGCTGTTGGTAGGGGCCCTATATCTGTTCTAGCTTATTAACTTAGTGTAAGTTCTTAAAATAAGCCTCTTCTATTATTTCTGCTCTTATTTGCTTATTAACTTAATCTAAGTCTTTAAAATAAACCTTTTCCGTTATCTCTAATTATAACCTATGTTATAATTTTCTTATTAACTTAGTCAAATTTTTTAAAATAAACCTTTCTATTCTTTATGCTTAATTATAACCTACGTTATAATTGTTACTCTTCTATTTAACTTTTTATTTATAACCATTAGTTATAAACATGCTTGCAAATTCTCAAATTTTCCTATTTCAGTATATCTTCTTTTTGTTACAGTTTTTCTTATTTTACATCTAATTTCCATAAATTTAATGTTATCTATTTTAATCCATATTTGTGAATTATTCTCTCTTTTAATATTCTTATTTTTTTTGGTGAAAAAAGGAATAAAAAGTAACTAAAATTTACAGGCTAAATTCTAACGTAAAAAAGTGTAAATAAATGCAAATAATAGTAAATAACTAAATAACTGAACAAAATAGACTGAAAAGAACTTTAAAAAACTAGCTGTATATAACTTATATAGAAATTGTGTCAAAATTGTAGAAAAACTACAACTATTGAGAACCCTATTATTTTAAATTTCTTAAAAATCTAAAATAATTACTAAACACTCACCTGTGGTTTTTAGCTCTAGTCTTTGGTCATTCTTGATCCCCTTCTAGAGCGTAGAATATTTTTATCAAAAAGATTTTCTCCTTAGAAATTTTTTCAACCCTATGGTCCAGCTTCTGCCATGAACCCCAATAGGAGGAAATCTAAATGAGAAAAATAGGTAGGCTTAGGGTATTATTTATAGTGTAATTTAGAGATCTCAGAACTTTGGATTTGAAGATTAAATCTGGTACAACCACGTCATAGGCTCACTGGGAACCATCGGATGGAAGCACCAACGCACAGGTCGCTTCGTACTGGAAAAATATACGTCAAATAAACCAAAGCGAGTCGACTTATAACTAGTGAGAGTCGACATGAAGGTCGACCTAAGGCCTATGGGGGTCGATCCTTGGGTCGACCCAGCCTTGTTCTGCGTCGACCTGACCCATTTATATTTTTTTCTTTTTAATTCAATTCTTGTTCATTTCGTATCTTCTTCATATTAACTTGGATTTTGACAAACTATATAGGGAAATTAATCGAAAATTGCCATGGATACAATGGTGCAACTCCCATAGCTCGATTCTGATAATTTCACAAACTTATTTTATTATTTAATTAATTCGTTAATTAATCATTATAGCTTAAATTTTGGGTTGTTACATTCTCCTTACCTTAAAGGATTTCGTCCCCGAAATATCTAAGGATAGAAGAATGAAATAAATATTTTCATCCAAATTCTACAACCAAATATTCAACCTCCATCCATTACATCCGTTGTCCTTGAGCTTTCTAGTGCAATTTATGTTATATGCAAAAGTGTAGTGTCAGTGTCCCCGACTAATGCAATAGATTATGTGGTGCACTGACTCAGTCGACCTCCTTTTTATGCAATCATGTCCGTGCCATGTATCCAAATGAACGCAAATTCTCTAATGACAATTGATAGATCTACATGTGTGCTACAATCATCATCCAAATGCAAAAATCATATGCTAATAATCCATTTATAGCAACCATGGAAATAAAATAAAAATGAAAATGAGCACACATCCATATGCATATGCTTTAGTGACTTAGTTAGGCCAACCCCTAAGAGATAATAGTGCCTAGTGTATATATATGCATCCACTAGCAAACACTTGCAACCACTAGCATCCATCATACATAACATGTTCTAGTAACATGTTTACATTCAGTCCTACCATCTATAGGTCAAGTCTTAAGATCTAACCTCCCAAAAGGATACTGAAGGAAAGAACCTATTCAAAACTAAAGATGGAAACAGGAAATTCAAAATGTACCATTGAAAAGATACTGATAAGAGGTATATATTTTCTCCTCAACCTCCCACGTAGTGTCTTCAATGTTGTTTCCCACTGCACGTTAACCAATGGGACTTCCTTATTCCTAAGCTTCTTGATATCACGTCCCACGATCTTGGTAGGAATATGACAAACCGGTGCTTCTCTCTCCACTTCAACTTCCTTAAGTTGACTAGGTTCTACTACCTCTGCTGAATTATGTAAGAACTTTCTCAAGTGCGAAACATGGAAAACATCATGAACTCCTCCGAGCCTCACTGGTAGCTTTATCTGATACGCCATCTTTCCTACCTTTCAACAATGGGGAATGGTCCTACGAATCCGGGCGTAAGTTTTCTACTTGATCCAAATCTTACCACCTTACGTAACGGAGATACCTTAATGAAAACCAAGTCTTCTACTTCAAACTCTATATCCCTTCTCCACTTGTCTGCATAAGATTTCTACCTGTCTTGGGCCGTCTTCATTCTCCTTAGAATCGAATCAATCTTTTCTGAAGTCTCCCTAATCATGTCGGGACGAAGTAGCAATCTCTCTGTACACTCCAACCAACATGAAGGCGACTTGCAACGTCTTCCATAAAGGGCTTTGAAATGTTCCATTCCACTGCTAACTTGAAAACTGTTATTATATGTGAATTCCACTAAAGGAAGATGCTCCTACCAAGTTCCTCCAAAATCAAGAATGCACCTCAACAAATCCTCAAGCACTCTATTAACTCTCTGTGTTTGGCCGTCCATCTGAGGGTGATATGCCATACTCAATCTAAGCTGCATCCCTAAATCCCCTTGCAAGCTTCTCCAAAACATGCTAGTAAAGATAGGGTCTCTATCCCTCACTATGCTAGGGGGAACTCCATGAAGTCGGACTATCTTACGAACATATGAGGATGCCAAACGAGGTGTTGTGCTCTTACTCTTGTCTGGAATGAAGTGGGCGCTCTTAGTCAAACGATCTACAATCACCCAAATACTGGTATTCTCTTTCCTAGATCGGGGTAAACCATCTATGAAGTCTATCGAAACACTATCCCACTTCCATTCGGGTACATCCAATGGTTGAAGCAATCCACCGGGCTTCTATTGCTCTGCCTTAACTCTTTGGCATGCAAAACACTTGGCCACAAACTCTGCTACATCCTTCTTCATGCCGCTCCAATGAAATACTCTCTTCATGTCCTTGTACATCTTATCACCACCCAGATGAATAGTCATTCGGGAATGGTGTGCTTCTTCTAGAACAGCTCTCATCAAATCACTAGTGTCGGGCATATAAAGTCTTCCATCTCTCCTTAGCCACCCTCTACTATCAATGGAATAGCATTAGTTATGTCTAGTCACTTCTCCGCTACTAATTCTCTCTAGAATATCCATAAGCTTTGAATCCTCTCACTGGCTTGAGCCAATCTGATCTATAAGGGTAGGTTTAACCTCAAGTTCTGCTAATAATCCAAGGGCAATGTCCGTAAAGAGATTAAAAACAAAGGTGGAAATAAACTCTAGGCTTTTCCACTCTACGAACATTGGATTAAGGGTTGCTCTCTTCCTACTTAATGCATCTGCAACCATGTTCCCTTTACTGGGGATATAGGCTATCTCAAAGTCAAGAGATGCTAAAAACTCCATCCAACGCTGCTGCTTCAGGTTTAAATCCTTTTGTGAGAACATGTACTTCAATGATTTATGGTCAGTGAAAAGCTCGAACCTCTCTCCTAGCAAGTAATATATCTAAGACTTGAGAGCAAAAACGATAGCAGCTAGCTCCAAATCATGGGTAAGGTAGTTCTTCTTATGAGTTCTCAACTGTTGTTAGCACCAAAATTTGTCACTAACACCCAAACGTAAATGAAAGCACCAACTAACAGTCATTGATTACAGATGGAGTGTATGTAGAGAGCAATAATTTGAAGAATAATAAAAATTAAAATGAAAGCAGTAAAGAACAACAGATTTTATTGTGGTTCGGCTAACTCTGGCCTACGTCCACTCAAGTAATTTCCTTTTTATTGATATGAGAGTCAGTTACAGTTACAAATTGGTAGGCTAGCCATAGCCTTAGAAAGTAGAAGGTCAGGGTGCAAAGGAGAAGAAGAAGAAGTTCCTCTTTTCTGAAGCCCTACATGCTCTATTTATAGACAAGTTCAGGTAGTAGTTGGGCTCTTTGAGTAACCTGAGCCCATCAGGGCCGAACGGCCCATGCCGAACCAAAATGCCATGCTGGACGCACTCGTGTGCCGAACGGGGTAGCTATACCGAACGTACTCGTATGCCAAACAAGTTAGCCATGCTGAACGAACTCGTAGGCCGAACGAGGTAGCCATGCTGAACGTCCCATCCAATGCCGAACGATCCATCAATGCCAAACAATCCTTGATGCCGAGCAGAACTTAGACCGGATGATACTTTGGCCGAACGCTAACCAGGCCGATCCATGTCTTGGCCGAACGGTACTAAATGCCGAGTGCCCCTAGATGCCGAGCAGTCCCTTATGCCGAACAGTTTCTAATGCCGAGTGTCCATCATGACGAATGATCTCTAATGCCGAACCATGTTTCCTAGACCCAAATTATAGTTGATTCGTCATCATCCAATCATATTTCCATCTTCCAAGCACGTTGCGTTATCCATCCATCTGAATCCATCGTACACTAGCCTCGACGAAAGTGCAGTTGATTAAGTTAAACCCGTCTGTCCATAGCCTAGTAAAAAGGCGGGCTAACAGCTGTCAACTCCAATAACATACTACCCTCCCTTCTTGCAGCAATACTGCCTCAAGACCCATCCCACATGCATCGGTGTATACTATAAGAGGCTTAGCTCCATTAGGTAAAACTAACACTGGTGCACTAGTAAGGGCCCCCATAAGCATCGTGAAGGAACCCTCACAATCCACGTCCCACATGAATGCCACATTCTTCTTAGTGAGGCAAGTAAGCGGTGATGAAATCTTAGCGGAATCTCTGATAATCTTCCAATAATAGCTAGCCAAACCTAGGAAGCTTCTAACTTTGGTAGTGTTCTTGGAGGCCTTCCAATCTTGTACAGCTATTACCTTTGCGAGATCAATAGCTAGACCCTCTCTTGAGACTACATGCACCAAGAGACGCTCCTCCTTACATCAAAATTGACACTTCGAGAACTTTGCTTTCAACTGATGAACATGAAGTGCACGAAGAACCACCTAAGGATGAATAACATGCTCTTCCATACTCTTGGAAAACATCAAAATATCGTCCACGAATACTACAACGAACTTATTTAGGACATCTCGAAAAAGTTGGCTCATCAAATCTATGAAACAGGCTGGGGCATTGGTAAGCCCAAACCAACAAATCAAAGAATCCATCAGGTGTCCTAAATGATGTCTTATTTATGCTATCGTCAGC
Organism: Allium cepa; assembly: GCA_030765085.1. Taxonomy (NCBI): domain Eukaryota; kingdom Viridiplantae; phylum Streptophyta; class Magnoliopsida; order Asparagales; family Amaryllidaceae; genus Allium; species Allium cepa. The sequence continues at coordinate 216,031,901 of CM060934.1, forward strand.
GACCCTAAGCTGATGAAATCTAGTAGCTAAATCAAGCTAATAAAATACCGAAGAGCCATATAAACCGATCGAAAAGATTGTATATCCTAAGAAGTGGGTAAAGGCTCTTCTTCGTGAGCTTCTTCAACTCTCTATAATCTACATAAAGTCGAAGGGAATCATCCACCTTTGTAGCAAAGATGACTGGCGCTCCCCACTTAGATATGCTCTGTTTGATAAAGCCTTTCTTCAATAGCTCACCGATCGCTTTCTTAACGCTATCCTCTCCCAAGGAGCCATACGTCTCATGGGCAATGCCATTGGCCTACCATGGTCAATCAGATAGATCCTAAAGTTGATCTCTCTCTTAGGAGGTAGTCCCCTAACTTCTTAAAAAACATCTGGGAAATCTCTAATGTCTGGAACAGAATCTAACTCTCTTAGTGGTGAATCAAGGGAATAAAGGAAGCTCAACATGATTGAGCCCTGTGGGTTGCTAGAAATCTCGAGAGTCTGCCCGCTGCATGTCTCTAGTTTGACGACTCTCCTCTCGTAGTCTAATATCACTCCATAAGTGGACAACCAATCCATCTCCAAAATCATCCTATATCTCGAAAATCTCATTACATAGGTGCCACGGTCAAATTCTACGCCTAGTAAAAAAATTTATAAACCATACAAATCATGGATAAATGTGTCGATCCTCCAATGGGATTTGAAACAACTATAGGGTCTACTACTAGAGAAATATCTAAGTGCAAACAATCAACTAAGGAACTAGAAATGAAAGAATGCGATGCTTTGGAGTCAAAAAGAGTCCGAATAGAAAAATCTGAAATAAAGATCAAACCTTCTATAGATACTTTCCTACCTCGATCCAGTCCACTACTAGAAGGTGCTGCATCCAAAGCCTGTACTTGCATTGTAGGTTCGCTTGTTCTCTGCCCCATCTTTTAAGGACAAGCTCTACGAAGATGACCAGGCTGCCCGCGGTTGTAACACCTCCCCTTCATCATGTCCTTCTTACAGTCCTTTGTGAAATGCCCAACCAATCCATAATTATGGCATTTCCCGCCTTTTCTGATCCACTTTTGAGGTCCTCCTTCTTTCCTCTTGTCCTTATCCTTCTTATTCTTCCACCACTAATTCTTAGAGTTTTCTAACTTAGGAACCTCCTTAAGCTCTCCTTCAGCTGCCAAGACGCAAGCTGAACTCTCTGTCGATTCTCTAATCCTAATAGCCTAAATATCCACTTCATATCCCTTAACCAAGCTCGTGCCTCCACGAAATCCTTCGTAAAGAAAAATGTCTTGCCTCCTAGACTAGCGAAGTCCTTGCATAGCTTAGAAAAATTGGCTACTGCAAGTAGATTAATGGGATCTCCACTTGCCGATGCTGTATTGGGATATTGCCCTTGCACCTCTGGTACAATAGCTCTAACGGAACCAATCTGCCATACTATGCAAAGAAAAGAAAATTTAGGCTCGAAAGAATCGAAAGATGGTTGAACTGGACTTTGAGGGGATTTTTATAAAAACTCTTCTACACTTAAAACTATTTCTAAGAGTTTCTTTATGAAAAATACTTTTAAAATATGTTACCTTTGAAAAATACTTTACTTTTTAAAACAAATTTTTAGGAATCATGTATCCTTAGGCTCTAATACCAAGTGAAACACCCTATACCCCTTAGTATACCCAAAAAAGGCACACTAAAAGATATGGTGTGTTACTGGTATAGCTAAAGCATCATAGAGACTAAGTTTCACCAAATAAGTAAATATAAACATCACAAACATTTAAATGATAACTCATTATTCAACATAAAAATTCATAAATAGGTCTGAAAAACATCATAAGTCTCAAATACCAAATACACATGTCTTATTATAAATACATCTCAGTCTCATAAAATTAGAGTAAAAAATAATCATCCATCTCATAAGTACTACTACATCAAAAGAAAAATGAAAAGAAAACTGAAAAGAAGAAGAATGAAATCCGAAAATGTATCTCCAAGAAATCTGAATCAACTATCCTTGCCTATGCTACCCTACGGGGAGAAAAGGGGAAATAAAGGAGTGGGTCAGACTATAAGTCTGGTGAGTGAAAGTAATTACTAGTATTTTTAAGAAAGATAAAAATAATAGTCTTAGAAAAAGTTCTAGTATAAAAAGGAAATAAAGAAAGCATAAACCTGGGATAAATATTGTTTAACTTTTTGCTTTGGTTGTTTTGATTCTTTGGATTGTTTGCACTTGTCTTAGATTGTTGTGCTTAGGCTGAAATCCTAATTCTATTTTAATTAGGCTGAAATCCTAATTCAACCCATTGATCGGCCTTCTATCTCTATTGTGCCACTGTGACCTAGTCCCATCCCGTGGGTCCCACGGCAAAAGATAACTGTTTAGCACTTGAAATGTAGTAGCGATTTACTTACCCTAATCAATGTCGCACGCTCCGTCATCATTGGTAAATGTTAACTGTCGCCCCTCTTGTGACCTCTTAACCACCTTATCAGCATAAGCATGCCAAACCTCACCTGACCTATTGTGATACTATCAGTCCTAGTCTGAAAAGGGCCCTTCGCAGCCTGACCTAAGTGTTTTGTGAGGCCATCAATTCTCGTCTGAAAGGGAATGCTATTGGTGTAGGTCCTATCAAATGAAATCCAGTTGAGCCCATTGCCCAACTCCAATTTGAGCTTCTATCTATTGGCCACTTATTTACCCTAGTTAGCATGTCCCAGCCTCACCTAGCTATCATTAGACCATCAGTCCTAGTCTGGAAGGGTCTTGCCCAGCCTCTCCTAATCTATTGTGAGACCATCAGTCCTAATCTGAAAGGGAATGCTGTTGGTATGGGCCCTGTATCTATTCTTTCTTATTAACTTAGTGTAAGTTCTTAAAATAAACCTCTTCTATTATTTCTGCTCTTATTGGTTATTAACTTAATCTAAGTCTTTAAAATAAGCTTTTTATGTTATCTCTAATTATAACCTATGTTATAATTTGCTTATTAACTGAGTCAAAGTTTTTAAAATAACCCTTTCTGTTCTTTCTGCTTAATTATAACCTAGGGTATAATTGTTACTCTTCTGTTTTACCTTTTTAGTTATAACCATTGGTTATAAACATGCTTGCAAATGTCATGAATTTGCCTATTTCAATCTATCTTCTTTTTACTAATGTTTTTCTTACTTTACATCTAATTTCTGTAAATTTAATGTTTTCTATTTTAATCCATATTTACGAATTATACTCTCTTTTAATATTCTTATTTTATTTGCAAAAAAAGGAATAAAAAGAAACTAAAATTTACAAGCTAAATTCTTACATAAAACAGATGTAAATAAATGCAAATAATAGTAAATAGCTGTAAATAACTGTAAATATTTGAATAAAATAGCTGAATAAAAATAATTGAAAAAAATAGACTGAAAAGAACTTTTAAAAACTAGCTGTAATAACTTATATAGAAATTGTCTCAAAACTATAGAAAAACTACAACTATTGAGAACCCTATTATTTTATATTTCTTAAAAATTTAAAATAATTACTAAACACTCACTTGTGATCCTTAGCTCTAGTCCTTGGTCTTCCTTCACCCCCTTCTAGAGCATAGAATATTATTATCAAAAGATTTACTTCCTAAAAAAATTTCTATTTAGGGTCCAGCCCTAGCAATAAACCCAAATAGGAGAAAATCTAAATGAGGAAAATAGCTATGCCTACGGTCTTATTTATAGTGTAGTTTAGGGATCTCAAACCTTTGGACTTGAAGATTAAATCTGGTGCAACCACATCATAGGCTCATTGGGAACTGTCAGATGGAAGCACGAACTCACATGATTGAAGAAAAGTTTCAAAATGACGTGTTCGCTTCGTTATGGAAAAATATACGTCAAATAAACAAAAGCTAGTCAACCTATAACTAATAAGGGTCGACATGCAGGTCGACCTAAGGCCTATGAGTGTCGACCCAAGGGTCGACCTGGCCTTGTTCTAGGTCGACCTAACCCATTTATATTTTTTTCTTTTTAATTCAATTCTTGTTTATTTCGTATCTTCTTTATATTAACTCGGATTTTGACAAACTACATATGGAAATTAACCAGAAAATTGCCACGGACAATGGTGCAACTCCCTTAGCTCGATTCTGATAATTTCACAAACTTATTTTATTAATTAATTAATTCTTTAATTAGTTATTATATCTTAGATTTTGGGTTGTCATAATAATAATAATAATAAAAGATTGTTGCTCTACCATTGCTTTAGACAACCAAGAAATAGTTAGTTAAAAGAAATCAACTTGTCGAAATACAAATTTATCCTAAATGAGCCGACGACACCCATAAGTCGAATGTCTAATCTTTATTATTTACTCAATTTTAGACAATAAAATGCATTTGTGGCCAAAGAAAGGGTGATGAAATCCCCACGTTATGTGAATATGGTGGCGCCCTTAGAAAATAAAAACAAAGATGAAATAATGCAAAATAGAAATTAAACGTGCGTTAACAATGCAACTATAAATGAATTATTATTATTTGTTTTCTTACACAAGCAACTAACAATGCAAGAAAAATAAAAATAAGAGATAAAAACAAGATACTAGAGCATGCAGAATTATTTGCAAATTTATGTGTTAACCTAAAAATGGTTTAACACTCGAATTTCTGATTAGTGATTGGTTTCCATTATAGGGTTTGATCTCTATAGATCATCTTCCATTAAATTTAACATGTGATCTCTCCTGATCGTTTAGTGTTCCAATCAAGGGTTCTGATCTCTCTGGATCCCTACTGAGTTCATTCACTCTTCCAAAAAGAGTCTCAATGACCAAGCAAGCCCATTTGCTCACTTATTGATAAGGGGACTTACTTCTTGCACTCAGGCCTGCCTCTCCGAGAAGTAGTTCTATAACGACCAAAGAAGCCCATCCTTTTCACTCCTTGATGATGTGGCTTGCTCCTTGCACTCTGGCTTAATCTCTCTGGATGGTAGCTCTAAGGCAATGCAAATCCATACAAGCCCATCTATTTTCTCTCTATCAAGGAGACTTGCACCATGCACAATAGCCTTATCTCTCCGGATGGAAGCTCTAAGGCGATCCAAATCCATACAAGCCTATCTACTTGCTCTCTGGCAAGGGGACTTGCATCTTGCACTACGGTCTCATCTCTTCGAACTAAGACATAAAGAGACAAATATCAATCATCATGTTCCCATAGATTTTTTGAAATTCAAATCCAAATTAAAGCAAATAAGCAGAAATCCTAATTATCCATCCTAGACATCCGACTCAGAGCGTAACTATTGATAAATCTAGGTTTTGTGCATGTTTGAGCAGTCGGTTTATTATTATCCTAAGAACCCATCCTAGACATCCGAATTAGAGTGTGATTAGGGACCAATCTAGGTTTTGTGCATGTCTAAGTGGTCCGGGGTTATATTGTTCTAAATTGTTATCTAAGGCATATAACTTAGGGCGTGCCTAGGGACTATTCGAGATCCTGTACACTTGTAAGCGACCTAAGGTTATATCATTTATCCAAAGTCAGGATAAAGGAATCGAACCTGGCTCCAATCCATCTCAATCATGGGATTTCCATCTAATGGAAGTCTTTGATTCATAACTTCATTTCGCCCCTTGTTCCAATGATGGGATTTTGGTTCTAGCTCCTGCTGTCATTTATTTTTATTCCAATTTGCCATTTTGGCTCAAGATCACCTATTCCATGCACTAAATCTCATCCTAGATCCAAATCGATTGCTCCCTCAAGTTGTGGAGGCATTATTTCAGTTTTCTTTGCTCTGTCTCGAAATTCTCCCGCATTAGCTCCTTGTCCTTGGTTCTGAATTTCGACAACTTTAGTTATTCCTTTTGCCCCATCCTTTGGAAGAACCCTTCAAGCATCCCCTTCCACTTAGCCATGAACCTTTTTAGTACCTCTTGATGTCTAGCCATTATCTCATCTTGCATTTCCTTCATCATCCTCTCCATCTCTTATCTGACTATAAAGTTAGGATGTTGAGAATTTAAGGATACCTCTTGGCTGCCTCTAAACTTTGGTTGACTTGCTCCGTTTTAGATCTAGTATTATGCCTCTTCACCTTCTCCAAAATCCAGATTCAAGTCTTTAGGTCCCGTTCTTGGCTCTCAACGAAAGGACCAAAATGTCAGCCTAAAAAATGGATCAACACCTGAAAATAAGATGAAAGCACTAGTTTAAATAAAAGAAAAGAAAAAGGTAGAGAATAGACGAGAACGCATAGATGTTTTTATAGTGGTTCAGCGTGATCTCTAGCTTGCATCCACTTTAATCAAGTTTTATATTGGTTGCTAGTTGTTATCTCTTCGGATTATAACTTGTGTTCCCTAGATCTAAGTTACAATGAATTTTAATAAATTTGGAAGAGATAAGAAGTGAAGAAGGTGTTGGTGGAGCTTTAAGTCCAAGAGTGTTAATGGAGATTCAACAGGGAGAAGATCCATTTCTGGTAGCTAGTAGGTTGGTATTTATAGAGGAATCGGGCAGCATTGAGTCGGGGCCCAGTAGCAATGACATCCAGGATACATCTCAAAGTCACATCGGAAGAACTAGCCTTGCCGAGTCAAATCTTTAACTCGGAACAAATTAAGTTGCTTTGACCTAATCATGGTGAAACTTATCCAATTCCTTCTTTTTCCTTTTATAAGTGCACTCGACAAATTTCAAGTCTATCCGTCTTCGTCTCGGTGTTCTCCTAAACTAGTGACAAATAAGGACTTAGCCAATTTTCCAACCAGTTGACCTATGGCCTTAACTCAAGATGAATTAAGGGCTTAGCTAATTTTTCAACGGGTTGACCTAAGGCCTTAACTTCGGATGCGTTAAGGACTTAGCCAATTTTCCAACAAGTTGACTTAAGGCCTTAACTCGAAAGGACTTGGCCAATTTTTCGACCAAAATTCCAAAGCTCAATTCTCAAGTCCCTCTGAGTGTGCCTTCCAATTTTCAAGTTGTTTCGTCGTTTATTGAATCTTCTATGTATAGTTTAAATATGCTTTATTGAAAAGCGGGTTGACATTATTTAAAAGCAGCGAACTTTTAAGCGAAAATTTAGCAAGCAAAGCAGAGCAAATTTTTAGCAAGCAATTTCTATGCTTGTCCACTTTCCTTCTATTTCCAACATGAAAAAGATGCTGAAAATGGTATATATTTATTTATATTTTGTTATTTTTTTTAAAATTAAATCAATAATTCTTTAAGAGGATAAAACAAAAACAAAAGAAAACGAAAGCAAATTTGTATATTTTTTGTTTTCTAAAGAATTTTTTTTAAAGAAGAGAAGATGGAAGTTTTAAAAAAAGAGAACTTAAAAATTAACTCAACCCGAGGTACCTAAGCGAAAACGAAAACAATTTTCTTTTATTCAAGCGAATGAAGAGAAGAAAGAAAATAAAGAAAAAACAGAAACTTTATACTAAAGTAAAATTAAATAAAGCCAACATGCATAGCCCAATAAACAAGCCCAATATCCAAATTATTACGCTACCCCTTTTCTTCTTAAAAAAAAAAAAAAAGCAAAACTAAAAATAAAAAAACACGATCTTAAAAAGAAGAGAAGAAAAATGTAATCAACGGAAAAAAATGGTAGGTAGTTATAATTTGGATTTTAAGGTTTTGAAGTAGATTGCGGCCGTAGAAGAGGTGGTTGATGGTCGTGGGCTATCTAGTAGAAGAAGGTGGTTGAGTGCATGAAAAATGACAGGTTGTGCTGGCTATTTTTCTTATGTTGTAAGAAGATAATGAGGAAGTCGATAGGAGCAAAGGTGGTTGTTGACGATGGTCGGGCTGTTTCAAGTTGTGAAACGGGTTTGGTTGTGTTTGCTATGGATGCTGATAGGTTGGGGATGAAGTGTTGTGTTGTTTGAGCGGCGGTATGTGGGTTGGCAGGTTTTAAGTAGTGGATTTGTTTGATTTGGGTGGTAGTTGGTGTTAGCGATGGACGTGAATAAGCGATTAGCGATTGGTTGGTACAGGTGACTGGTTATAGAAGGAGATCGCCATTTTGGGTATGTAGTCATAGCTGGTTCAAATTAGGAGATAGAGGCGGTGGTTGATTAGGTTGAGCGTTGGAATTGGTTATGGTGGTTTTTGATTATATGGTGGTGCACGTGGTCTTTGATTTTTACTCGGATTGGCAGTATCGTGGATTTGGGGGATTGATTTGTGTTCGTGGATTGGCGGTGATGGAGGTGATTTGGATTCAGGCGATTTGCATTTGTTGATGGTGATGTAGAGGGTACTGTTATTGGGTTCGATGACTGAGTTTGAATGGTGAAAAGTTTTAAATGGTGAGGTTGCTGTAGGAGTGAGGTGGAGATTTGGGTTTGCATTTTGCAGGAATTTGTTGCACGCGTTTGTGAGGAAGTGTGTGGTAGGGTGTGGGTTGCTGATAGCAGGGAGGAGATAATTCATGTCGTGTCAATGCAGGATGGATGGTTAGCTGGTGTGATAGTCGGGGTTTAAGGTGAGGTGGTAGTGATGTTTTTGGCCATGGATGTGAGAGTGGAGGAGGTATCTAGTGAGGAGAAGTTTCCTAGGAGAATGTTTTGAAATGTTCCATGTTGTTTGTAGTTGATGTTTTGAGGTTGGTAATGTTGTAATCTATAGGGGTGTGCTGCAAATTGTAAGTTGGAGTTGGAGTTGCTGTGTATGTTGGTGATTGAATAGTTTAGGGATGCTGAAGTGTTTGGGTTTCAGGTTAGTAGCATGTGTCAAAGGCGAGTGGATGGTGATGATTGGTTGTTGGTTATAGGTGGTTCAGGGAGGTTGTTTAGTTTTGAGAGCAGTTTTGATTATTTCAGTTTTCGTGAGTTGAAGGAGTTTGTGAGAATAATTGTACAAATGTTTTTTAATAAACAAATTACAAGTAAAACTTGTTTGTAAACAGAGAACTGCATAATATGAACAGTAGAGAAATGAATAAGAGAGTATAGTGCAAAGATTTTCTTTTTATAACATGGAAGAAAACAAAAATGCACAAATGAAGCGAAATTCAAGTGAACACAACAAATGAAAAACAATAAAAGTTTTATTCTTTTTTCTATGAAAGATAACACAAAATAGAATAGGACAAAAATAATTTGAAGAGTAAAATACAATTAAATTACTTCTCTGCCAACGGCGCTGAAAACTTGGTTCAGAAGATGGATTTTCTATTGATTAGAAAACCATCAAATCTTGTCGTTATAAAATACCACAAATGCACTATGTACAATTGCAGTACATATGCACTTCAATTGCCAATTTTTGATCAAGTAATATAGAACATCAAATTGAAAATGAGATTTCCTTTCTAATCAAGCACGATCTATTTACATCATGTAACTAATCAATTTAAGAATGATTTATTTACCCTTTTTTGATCAAGTAACACAGAACATCAAATTCTAATTCTACTTTCATTTTCGTTATCAAAATCAATTTGTAACAACCCAGTATTTCTGTCATCTGAACTTCGTATATTTAATTGATTTTAAATATTAACAAGTAAAGTTTATAAGTCGAATAAATTTTAATTTCGAATATCTGTCAGAGACGTGACCGGAGGAGGGCGACGTTCAAGTGGTCAGGGTAGGAGGAGTGTTGCGGTTTCGTGGCGATGGCTTTTGCTCCAGTTTCACATCAGTAGCTCGATTTTGATTTAGCAATGATTTTGGGTTTTTGGTTGTTCGAATCGAGGCTGGGGATCATCGGTGATGTTATGGTGAGTTCGTCGTCGATCGGCGATGGCTAGCGTGGTTGTGCACGTATACGTGCAATGTTGTATCAGTGGGTTTCTTGTTGGGGAAGACGATGTGTATCAGGCGCGACTCGAAGAAGAGCTCGGGGAAAAGCAAGGGTGGCTCGGGTTTCAACTCGAAGTGGATTTTGATGCGAGTGTATGACACTTGGAAAATATTTAAGTTCGAAATTTTAGGGGGGGCGCTCGGGTAAATTTTGATAAAACTCGAAGCGGGCTCGGGTATATTGGGTTTTAGCCTGGGGGGATACTCGGGTTTGCCTAGAAATTTTTACATTCCATTTTTTTTTAACTTTAATGAATTTGTCAAATGAATTCCTGAAACTATTCCTCCTTACAAATGATGATTTATTTATTAAGTTGAAAGTAAAAATTAAAAGTTTTAAAATAAAGGATTTTTAAAAAACAATTAAGTTTTAAATTTACATTTGTAACAAATTATTTTAAATGAAACTTAATAGAAGATTTAGAAATAAAAAATCAAATGTTTTAAAATTTTAACTTAAAAGTAAGTAAATGTATATCGTTAATGATAATCAAGTAAATAATGATTAGTAATTAAGATTAATTCATTAATAATTAAGAAAATCAATTAAAGGATAATTAGTTATAATTAAATTAATTAATAATTGAGAATTTATTAATTTAATTATATTAATTTGTAATTTAAGTTAAATTGATCAAGTAATTAATGAATGATTAAATTAAAATAGTGATTACTTAGTGAAAGTAGTTAAGGGAAAATAATTAAAGATTAATGATTAATTAATCAATAATTAAAGGTTTATTAAATAAAGTAGTTAATTAAGTAATAAGAAATTTAGATTTAATTAATTAAGGGTCAATTAATTTAGATTTAATTAATTTAGAGATGATTTAACAAATAAAGGTGATTAAAAACTAAATCAATTGTAGTTGATGAACTTAATCATCGATTAAGAATTATTTTTGAAAATAATCATGTGGTTGATAAATTTAAAAACCACCCAAATTATTCATCTTAGTTATAGATGTTTGATTGTTATTGGATGATATGTGATGTATTGATATATTTGATATATGATGTGATGCTTTGAAATGCTTTGTGCTGAGTTGTTATATCTATGATGAATATATTGTTATATGAATATGCAAACCCTTTGACCCGTAAATGACATTTGGATTTCGATGCGACAGGGAGTCGGATTCTAGTTGGTTATCCAAAACCCACATCGAATCATATTAGTAAATCTTTGTGACTGATTAATTTACTTTATCTATGAATCTGTGAATGAAGACAAGCGTTATGGGTTATACCGCTTATCGATTTATCTGTGATGATAGATGTGTGCACTATTGTGTAAAACCCCTTGGACTACACTATACACACACAAATATGGATTGCACGGGGAAATTGGTTAAGTCACGGATTTTTTGAAATATTTTTTTAAATTGAATTTTTGAATTCAAATGATTTTGAAAATGGATCGGTTTTAAAATGAAAAGCTTTTGGAAAAGAATTTCTAAAATAAAGGTTATTTTGAATAACTTAATAAATTTTGAAACTTAATAATTCAATTTAAAATTGAATTCAAATTTTGAAATTAAATTCTATTTTGAGAATTTATGAAGTAAAAGGGCATACAAGTTATATGGGTTTTTTTAAGTGTTGTTTTGAGAATTAAATTTAACCCAAGTTTGAGAAACTTTAACTTGTATAATTGAAATCGATTTTTTTCCAAAATGAAAACTGTTTGTTTTCAAATGATAAAAGCTTTCATATAAGAAATGAATTTCCAAATTGGTATTATAGGAATTTCAAGTTTGAATTGAAAAAAAAAAACAGTTTTCCAAGTTATGAATGAACCTTTGGAAACGGTTTTTGAAAGCTATAAGTTAAATCTTTGATTTAAAGATTAAATGGATTAATCCACTCGAAATGGAAATTGTTTTGAAATCCGTAAATGGATCTTTGTGAAACTTGGTGAACTTTGTGATATAAATCTTTTTGTTTAAAAATTTGAAATGGTAATTTGCGTAAACCATTTGAAATAGTTTTGAATTTTAAGTTGTGACTTAACTGGAATCCATATCCATATGTTTTTAAAATTTTGCGCTCGTTATTCGGTTTAGCCGGGAGAGGACCTTGTGTCATATAACCCATTCCAAACAATGATACGTCGTTATGGATAACATTTGAAGACCAGTGGTTAAGACGGGGTATTTGCGAGAACGATAGGATGACCTATCGATAGTCTCTACACTGAGTAGCTACGGTATAGAGATTCCCTAAGTGATGGGAAGTCCGATCGGGATTGTGGATACCCGGATTGCAAGGGCTTCTTCTGAAGTGCCTTCGGCTCTGTTCGAGCCCGGAACAGACTTGCATGGTCGTGTGTCTGACACTACATTTGAGATATAAAGCCGATTTCTTTCAAATACATATCTGTTGGTGGCGGAGAATTTATTCTCTTAGCTTAACACCCTTCTCTGAGACGTACGAGCTCAGAGGTTATGTAGTTGAAGGTTATCAGCGATATACTCCCAATTTGGTAGTGTGGCATGCTAAGTGCTGCTGTGTGATTGATGATCATTTGTTGATCATTTGTGATCAAAGCATGGCTTTGTGCGCGGCTTTGTGGACGAAACCTCATCGAGCCTCACAAACCGGTAATGGTCGAAACAGGAAAGATGCGGCAAGGTCTCAAGGGTAGCTCCCCTTGGGTATGACCATTCCTTCTGGAAAAGGGTAGTATCATATGGAGCCCAGATACTTACTCATGTGGGCACTGTAGTATATTTCTATTACTATGTGATGTTGTTGGTGTAGAGGATCCTCGGTTAAAGGTCCCAAAGGACCGGGGGTGGCATATCTTAGGTTTTATTCCCCGAGAAGGGGGTCGCCGACCTTGTTTGGCAGAGAGCCGTGTAGGTTCCCGGGGCGTCCCGCCAGAGGCGTTCCCATGTGGCAATAGAAAGTTCCTTAGCCTGACCATTTGTTGGAAATCCATTCATCCAATACGCGCCTTGTACGGTTTTAGTTGTATTACCTGCCATCTACTTATGGTGGCGCCCCACTGTTTGGATGGTAGCTATAGTAGGCATAGTTCGGAATGTCTATGCTGGCTAGGATTTATATTGTGCTTTCGAAATGGTTTTTATGCACTTTGCACTTATAGTAATAATATCAAAGAATTTTCCTCGTATCAAGCATTTTTGACTATCATAAGGAGAAATCTCCTCCAATTCTGCGTTTGCATTGTGTGAGTGGCGGGAGGCCTTATGGTAGTTTCATTTTCATAAAGCATTGCGGATTTCAAAACTTAAAACCTTTTTTTTGTTTCAAAGACCAAATGTTTTTTTGTTTGCTCACACCAGTCCCACGACTGACAAGGAGTTTATTGTTCTCTTTCTAAACTCTGGGTGCCCACCATTTTCCACACGGGCAGTCTAGAGTTTGGTTTTTCAGATAGTCAGGTAGTAGATATCCTTTTGGTAGCCTTCAGCTTTCTATTTGATCATTTTGGAGTCTTTGGAGTCCACGGACGGACTTGCTTATCTTGGTGCAACCTTGATGGTGGATCGAGCTTGGAGTTTTTGGAAGCTTTGTCTTTGGAGCTTTTGGATCAGAGTTGCAGTATTGGATTCTTTGAAGACTTATCATATTGTATCGTGTTTCGCTGTATTTTGTATTGTATTCTCTGATGTTGATGATCATCATTGTATCAAGTTGATGTATTGGATATTGTATTCATGTTGTATCAATGATATCATCTTTTATTTCCGCTGTGTTATTTATCATCTAATGTTGTTGCAAGCTCCGACGATACGAATTTGTTGTTGTTTGTCGAACATCGAGTTCGGGTCGTCACAAGTTGGTATCAGAGCTTGACGCAGCAGATTAACAGAAAATCGATATAACGATGAAAGTAGCAATCGGTGGATTGATGGATCCCAAAATGCCCAAATTCGTTGATCCGAAGATACCGAATTCTAGCTATCTCTAACACGTTGATCGCGCACGATACCGTGAAAGAAGATCTTCAATTCTTCAAGCGTTGATCAAGCGCACTTGATTCCGCGAATCGGCTTCAACAATCGTTGATTCGAGCGCACTCGAATAACCGAAAGTGGAGATAGGAGATTACACTCAACTACCAATTTAAGATGAAAGCACACGGCAATCAACAAGAAATTTTATTCAAAAATCAACCTCTAAAAAGTTACAACTCACTCCCTATTTATAGAAGTTTCCAACCCCTGACCCTTAAGTCGCGGCCGACTCATGCCTCACGACTCAACTAGGTCGCTGCCGACTTAACAGACACTACACGCTTCAATTACAACACAACACAAGCAACCAACTCAACAGCAACACAACAGCGCCTCAACCGACTCACAACCCATGTCGACTTACGACTCATTTACATACATACATGACCGACTTACATCCCCTGCCGACTTACGACTTAACAACGCAAACGCATGTACAACACAGAACGACTCAACAAATGACCCTGCATGGACGACCTAATGACCCAAGACACAGACGCATAGCTTTTCAAATGACTTAACTGGGTCGACTCATCATGAGTCGTAACTCGTTAACTCGGCACATTTTCCCTCTGGTATCCAGTTAACTCGGAGGCGACTTATAGATGAATCGTTGAGTCGTGTACGACTCATCAAGCTCGAACGACTCAGGTTCCCACTAAGTCGTAACTTCTTTGCATCCTTCTCGTTAAGTCGCAAACGACTTAAAATCACTTCGTTAGGTCGCAAACCATTAGAGTTAAGTCGCATCTCCTTTTCCTTAAGTCGTGGACGACTTATTCCTTTGACCTGAGCTGCATCATCCTCCCCTGGTTGAGAAAAATTCACCCTCGAATTTATAATTTCTTCTGTACCAGATTGTTCATCTCCATAATATGGCATAAGATGCTTAATATTGAATACGTCAGAAGTGTACACGTCCTCCGGTAGCTTCAACTTATAAGCATTTTTATTAATCCATTTCACAACTTCTACAGGACCAATTTTCCTGGCTTTCAACTTGTTATAAGCGCCTACTGGAAAACGATCCTTGGTTAACACAGCATACACCAAATCTCCTTCGTTAAATTCAACATTTAGTCGCTTCAAGTCTGCAAATTTCTTATATTTTTCATTTGACTTTTCCAATCGTTCCTGAACGATCTTATGACATTCAGTTAATTCATCGACAAAATCAACAGCTCGTTTAACTGTCCCCTTCGGTTGTGGTATTACTGCCAAATCCAACGGTCCCCTTGGCAAACTTGAATATACAATTTGAAATGGACTGAATCCCGTACTACGATTCACTGCGTGATTATGAGCAAACTCTGCCTGGCATAACTTCATGTCCCAACTCTTCAGATTATCCTGCACAAGACATCGCAACAAATTTCCCAATGATCTGTTAACAACTTCTGTCTGCCCATCAGTTTGCGGATGATAAGCGTTGCTAAAGTTCAACTTTGTTCCCACCATCTTCCACAAACTAAGCCAAAAATGACTCAAAAATCTAGTATCCCGATCGGAAACAATAGATCCTGGTAAACCATGCAATCGATACACATCCTTAAAGAATAATTGTGCCACTCGAACTGCATCCGCTGTCTTCTTACAGGCAATAAAATGTGCCATCTTCGAAAATCTGTCCACCACAACAAAAATAGAATCATTTCCCCTTTGAGTTCTAGGTAAACCCAAAACGAAATCCATGCTGATATCAACCCACGGTTTAGATGGTACAGGTAACGGCATATACAATCCCGCATTTGTCGCTGTTCCCTTCGAAACCTGACATATATGACATCTCTCCACAAACCTTTCTACTTCTTTCCTCATCGACGGCCAAAAGTAAGATTGAGAAATCAAATGCAATGTACGATCACGGCCCACATGTCCTTCTTCGTGCAACTCTTTGATAATCTTCAATCTCAAACTGCTCTCTGGAATGCATAATCGATTTCCTTTAAACAAGAATCCATCAACCAACATAAATTCATCAGTATCTCCATCCTTAACTTTCTCAACGAACTTTGCAAAGTAAGGATCTTCGTCAATCAACTCTGGCAATAATTCAAACCCTATCACCTCAACTTTCATTGTAGTCAACAAATGACTCCTCCGACTCAAAGCATCAGCTACACGATTTGTTACCCCAGATTTGTGCTTAACAACAAAGGTAAATTGCTGTAAATATGCAATCCACGATGCATGTCTCGCTGAAATCTTATCCTGCCCGTGTAAATGCTTCAAAGCTTCATGATCAGTGTAAAGAACAAACTCTTTCTGAAATAGATAATGCCTCCAATGTTTAACAGCTTGCACAACAGCATAAAACTCAACATCGTATGTACTATATCTCATTTTTGCCCCTGATAACTTCTCACTGAAATAAGCAACTGACCTCCCACTCTGACTCAACACTCCTCCAATCCCAACCTTTGATGCATCATTGTGTAGCTCAAACAACAACTGAAAATCTGGTAATACAAGAATTGGTGCTGTCGTCAAAAGTTCTTTGATTCGTTCGAAAGCAACCCCCACTTCGTCCGACCTAGAAAACTGCTTCCCTTTCATACAATCAGTAACCGGTGCCATCACGCTACTGAAGTGTGGAATGAATCTTCGGTAGAATGATGCCAATCCATGAAAACTTCTAACTTCAGTGATAGTTCTCGGCTGCGGCCAATTTCTAATAGCTTCAACTTTACTCTGGTCCACCTGGATTCCCTTCTCAGATACAACATATCCCAAAAATAACACACTTCTCGTCATGAACACACATTTCTTCGTAGCTGCATAAAATTGTTCCTCACGAAGAATAATTAACACTTTTCTAAAATGCTCTACATGTTCCTCTGTGCTCACACTATAAATCAGAATATCATCAAAGTAAACTACAACAAACTTCCCAATGTACGGTCTGAAAATTTGATTCATCACCCTTATAAATGTACTTGGTGCATTTGATAGACCAAACGGCATAACCAACCATTCATATAAACCTTCCCTCGTCTTGAATGAGGTCTTCCATTCGTCTCCTGGTCTAATTCGAATCTGATGATAACCACTCTTCAAATCAATCTTCGAAAAGATAGTAGCCCCACTCAACTGATCTAGCAAGTCATCCAACCTCGGCATAGGAAATCTGTAGCGAACAGTAATCTTGTGCAAAGCTCTACTATCGGTACACATTCTCCATGTTCCATCCTTCTTCGGTACCAACAAAGCTGGTACTGCACAAGGACTCAAGCTTTCCTGAACACGTCCCTGCTCTAACAACTCTTCCACTTGCCTTCTCAACTCCTCATGTTCCTTCGGACTCATTCGATAATGTGGTCGATGTGGTAAAACTGCTCCCGGAACAAGATCTATTTGATGTTGGATGTCTCTCAGTGGCGGTAACTCTTTAGGCAATTCTTCTGGAAATACATCTTCAAATTCTTTCAAAACTGGCTTCGCTTCTTCTGGAATTTCAACCTCTTCACTACACTCTCGCCCAATCAACAAAAAGACTTTAGGCTCCTCTTCAACCTCCTTGACAAACTCCTTCAAAGATAGCAAAGTTTTCAGTTCTTCGATCTCCTCTAGCTTGCTTTCCTTCTGTTGCTGCTTCTTGGGAACTAAAGTGATTTTAGTACCTTTGAACATGAAACTATAGCTATTAGCACGACCATCATGTTGCACTGCTCTATCGAACTGCCATGGTCTGCCTAACAACAAATGACACACATCCATGTCTACCACGTCACACCAAATTTCATCTTTGTACTTCTTCCCAATAGAAAAATTCACACAAGCTCTTTGACACACCTTCACTTCACCACCCTTCCTTAACCATGCTAACTTGTACGGTTTAGGATGCTTCTCAGTTTTCAAGTTCAACTTCCTTACTGCTTCTGTAGAAATAATGTTGTCACAGCTTCCAGCATCAATAACGAACTTGCAAACTTTCCCTAGAATAGTGCATGTCGACTGAAAAATATTGCTTCTCAACCAACTAGAATCCTCTTCTTGCTTTGGTGTAAGACATGACCTCTTCATCATAAGGTTACAACCTTCATCCCCAGACAATTCTTCTTCCTCCTCAACATAAGGTGCATTTGAACATTCTACCTCCTCACCATCATCCTCAATCTCAGCAACCATTGCTCTCTTCTTCGGCTTCGGACATTCATTGCTTTTGTGACCCAACTCCTGACAATTATAACATTTGAAACCACTGCTAACCTTCGCCTTCTCAGCCTCCTTCACCATTGGTTTTGTAACAGGTTTAGGAATATTAGAACTTCCACTAACACCCTTCGCTTGATTATTGGAATTAGTAAACACACCACCTCCACGCCTTCCTTGCTTCTCCCAAGCCAACGCTTTCTGATGTGCTTCTGCAACAGATCTCGGATCGAACATATTAACCATATCTTGGATCTGCATTCTCAATCCCTCAATGAATCTGGCAGTCAGCTGTTCTTCCGTTTCCATAATATCATTCCTGGCAATGAGTTGGTAAAATTCATCAGCATAATCACTAACAGACTTCGTCCCTTGCCTCAGATTCTGCAACCTCTGGTATATAAGTGATTGATAGTTGTAAGGTAAAAATGTAGCTCGCATCAACTTCTTCATCTTCTCCCATGATTCAATCTTTGACTTTCCCATTCTTTCCCTTGTAAGTTTAGTTTGCTGCCACCATGCCAAAGCTCTCCCCCTCAACCTAGTAGCCACTAACTTCACCTTTCTATTCTCTGGAACCTCCTTGAAATCAAAGATCTCTTCAACATTTGACAACCAATCAAGAAATTCTTCTGCTACCATTCCACCTTTAAACTCCGGAATTTCCATCTTCATACCCGATTCCCATCGACGATCATCCTCTACATCCCGATAAGAATTTCGAACTTGGTCTCGATCTCGATAGTGAATGCTAGCTCGATCACCTTCTTCATCAAAATCAAAAGTATGCCTATATCGATCTCGACCATTATCATCCCTTCGTTCATGCATGCTTCTTCGACTATGTCTCTCTTCATCTCTATACGCCTCATTGTCAAATTCTTGTTGATTTCTTCTCTCTTCATGTCCATAGTCATGATGATCTCTAAGTGATGAAATTGATGTTTCTCTTCTATCTCTAAAAGAACGCGGTGATACCCTCCTCGCTTCCGTAACCGATGGCGAAACTCGGTTTCCTCCATGGTTCGAGTTTGGTGATCTCCTCCTTTGAGTTTGATTCAAATCATTCATCAACTTCTCTAACTTTCCAATGCCTTCATCAAATTTCTCATTAATACGTTGTTCCATAAGCTCGGCTTCTTCTCTTCTATACAACGCTTCAACATTTTGATGACGGTTAGCTCTCCTTGGCGGCATGATTGGAAACTCTTCACAAACACTTCAAAACTTCAAAATTCTTCAACTCAACAACAAGTCACGGCCTCAACCTTGATTCGGCAATAGCTCTACACGGTTTAACTTGGCTCGACTCAAGGTCTCCCAGCAACTTCAAATTCAAACACTTCTCCAAGTTTGATCCAAAATGAAATGGATCAAAATCTTCAAACTCGTTGCAACTTCAAGATGAACACGATGAACTCCAACTTCAAACTTTAAATACTTGGCTCCAAGTCTCGGCTTAGCTATGATTGGCTAAGTCTAGCTCTGATACCAAAAACTGACGCAGCGGATTAACAAAAAATCGATATAACGATGAAAGTAGCAATCGGTGGATTGATGAATCCCAAAATGCCCAAATTCGTTGATCCGAAGATACCGAATTCTAGCTATCTCTAACACGTTGATCGCGCACGATACCGTGAAAGAAGATCTTCAATTCTTCAAGCGTTGATCAAGCGCACTTGATTCCGCGAATTGGCTTCAACAATCGTTGATTCGAGCGCACTCGAATAACCGAAAGTGGAGATAGGAGATTACACTCAACTACCAATTTAAGATGAAAGCACACAGCAATCAACAAGAAATTTTATTCAAAAATCAACCTCTAAAAAGTTACAAATCACTCCCTATTTATAGAAGTTTCCAACCCCTGACCCTTAAGTCGCGGCCGACTCATGCCTCACGACTCAACCAGGTCGCTGCCGACTTAACAGACACTACACGCTTCAATTACAACACAACACAGGCAACCGACTCAACAACAACACAACAGCGCCTCAACCGACTCACAACCCATGTCAACTTACGACTCATTTACATACATACATGACCGACTTACATCCCCTGCCGACTTACGACTTAACAACGCAAACGCATGTACAACACAGAACGACTCAACAAATGACCCTGCATGGCCGACCTAACGACCCAAGACACAGACACATAGCTTTTCAAACGACTTAACTGGGTCGACTCATCATGAGTCGTAACTCGTTAACTCGGGCACATTTTCCCTCTGGTATCCAGTTAGCTCGGAGGCGACTTATAGATGAATCGTTGAGTCGTGTACGACTCATCAAGCTCGAACGACTCAGGTTCCCACTAAGTCGTAACTTCTTTGCATCCTTCTCGTTAAGTCGCAAACGACTTAAAATCACTTCGTTAGGTCGCAAACCATTGGAGTTAAGTCGCATCTCCTTTTCCTTAAGTCGTGGACGACTTATTCCTTTGACCTGAGCTGCATTAGAGCTAAAGGTTGAGTAAGAACTTTAGATACGGAGTGTAACACATTAGATGGCTCATTGGAGATAGGGTGAAGTATACCCTAGAATGAGTGTAACTAGTGAAACCAAAATCCAAATTTCTCAATCTATTCCCTTTATCTGTTGTCATTCTCTAAGATATTTCGTCCGAATGCCTAAATCGGTTTTCTTACTGTTCACAGATAGTGAGAATGAGTGGAAGAAGAGGACGAGATTGGGGACAGGCAAGTACCACTTCAACTAGTCAAGGCCCTGCAACGACAGATATTCCTATTCAATTTCAATCAAATCTGGCTGATCTATATCGAAGCTTTTCTATATTTGGTGGAAAGTCATTCACTGGCAAAGAATCAGTTATCAAGCACAATCCTGGATTCGATCGTGCGAAAGGATTTTCAAAGGATTGAAATTAGAAAATGATCAGATGAGATTGATAGCTTCTTGGCAACTCTAGGAAGAGGCTTTAGCTTAGGGGGAAACTATTACATTAGATGAGCCGGCGGATGAATTCACTTGGAGTCGTTTCAAGGAAGTGTTCGAGCAGCGTTATATGCCGTCTGCGGGTATCTCTAGAATGTACCAAGAGTTTATAGATTTGAAGCAAGGAAGCTTATCAGTTGAGGAATACTTGAACAAATTCAACGAGTTATCTAGATTTGGTCCAGAATTGGTGAATACACCGTTAAAGAAGAATGAAAAGTTTATTCGGGGGATGAATAAGGAGTTTCAGGAGAGGATGACTACTCACGTAAAGGAATCGTTTTCTGAATTAATTGATATGGGTTATAGATATGATACTCTGGATAAGCAGGAAGTGCCAGAGGAGGATGGAAACACAAGTAATCTAAATTGGAGGAAAAAGAAGTTTGGTGGAAAGAAATCGAGGAAAGATAAAGAAAAGAAGAATACTCGAAAGAAAAGGCAGAAAGAAGTTACTTGTCTCAACTGCTTGGAGAAAGGCCACTACTCGGATAAATGTAAGAATCCTTGGAAGCCAGGATTGAGAGAGCCATTTATGAGGCCAGATCAGGAATCTACAGGATGTTATCATTGCCGCAAGCCAGGACATAGGATTAACGACTGTCCGGCAAAGAAGGAAGCTCGAGTAGAAAAGAGATACGCGGTCGGGGGTGATTCTTCAAAGGTAACCTTCTTGTTTACGATTAAATTTAAAAGTTTGTTCGTTATAGGAGTTACACCTAGTTTTATTTCTTAACAAATCGTAAATAAGTTAAATCTTGAATCTAAGATCGTGGTCGTATCTATTTCTATCTGTTTCATTGGGTTTCGATATATTCTACGAGCGGTTAGTTATTCCTTCGAACTAACCAATACCTTGTATAATTCGTAAATCAGATAACCTAATTATTTCGTAATTGAATGAGTTGATTCTCATATTTGTTGATATTCTGATTTGGTAAACCGAATGCAGAATAAACATTTCGATCTGATATGATCAATCTATCTTTATCTATCACCTATTCTTTCTCGTCTCCCTAACAAATTTCGGGGACGAAATTTCTTTAAGGGGGGAATCTATAACATTCCTGGAAATTAACTACGATTAATTTGGCAATTAATTTAATTTTGGAAATAAATTGTGAATTTATTCATGAATTAATTAGGAAATGTCTTGAATGAATTTAAAATTTTAGATTACAAGTAGGATTTGGTTTAAAATTTAGAGATAAGTAATTTTATAAATAAATTTTTTTTGATTTAAAAATAAATATGGATTTAAAGATAAAAGGTAAATTGATTTGGAAAAATAATAATAATTTTTTTTTCAACAAATATTGGTTTTCAAAAATAAAATGTATTAAAAAAATAAAATAGAGTTAAAAGCTTTAAATTCGTAAAAAGTTTGGTTTCTAAATTTTAGATATATTAGATATATTTGGAAGTCGAAATTAATAAAAAAAATATTAATGCACTCATTTTCAAAATATAATTTTTTATGCAAAATTCACCTATATAAATAAAAGTAATTATTTGGTAATATGTAATTCAAAATTTTAAATCACTCTTTTCTTTTTAAAAATTGTACAAAAAAATGATAAAAAAATGCATGAATATAAGATGTATAAATTTGTTGTATATAGACATAGTGAGTAAAATAAATAAATAAATGAATGTGAAAAAAAAAACAATAGAATTTTTGTTTGTGTAAAATATAAATATAAAAGAGGATATAAACAAATACAAATATAAAACATAAAAAAAAAGACATAAACATTTTACAAAATGTAAACATATGCTTACGTGAAAATACATTTACATAAAGGTTTAAAACTAAAGTTCACAAAATAAATTGAGTCAAAGGATTTAAACATAATTTTCCATACAAACAACAAGTGTACAACATGCACAAAGGAAATGGACAGGTGACCTTGAACTTTTGAAAAATTATAAATAAACAAAAAAAAGTAGCAGACCATTTAGCTTCCCAAAAATCTGAAATGACAAGTCAGTAATTAAAAGAAGAAGGAAAATCATCTTCTAAACTCAAATTCGAAAATTCCCGTCTTCAAAGAAAAAAGAATTAAAACCAGAAAAAAAACTTGAGAAATAAAAACCTGGAAGAATCAAGAAAAGCAAAAATACAAATCTTTAAACCGGGAAAAAGAATGGAAACAGTTTCAGTTTTTTAAAAAAAGGAAAATTGCAAATCAGATCAAAGAAGTTGAAAGCTAAAATCTGAAGCAAGTCTCAATTCATAAAGCAAAGCTTCAAACTGGAAACAAGAAACATTATCAAGCTTGAAAACCAAAACTTCAAACCTGGAAGAGAAAAAAAGAAAGATTCTGGAAATCAAAATCACCTTCAAGCCTGGAAGCAGGATTTAAGGGCATCAAAACAAACAAACAAAAAAATCACAGCAAAGTATTAAGCTGGATTTTCAAAATATACTCAGAAAAATATTTAAGCTGCCTCTGTTCTTCATTGATTCAGGTGAGCAAATTTCAACCTTTTGAAAAACTTGATTTTCTTTAGCCTCTTAAGTCTGCAATGATTTGAAATGCTCCGTTGTTTGGGTATACAAATTCCTTTATCACTGCCTGTATGGATCTGCATACTTCTATCTGACAGGGTGATGGTTGCTCACAAATGTATTCTTATCTTCCCTCTAAACCTTTATTAAGTATGATATTTGAAGGAAAATTTATAATGATGATGTAATACAAATTTTTAAAGATAAAAATACAAGGAAATTTTTATGAATATCATCTGGAAAAAAATATAGTTACTGTGAGTAAATATACTACCTTTAAAATTTTAAAAATCTTGTATTTGATTCAGGAAACTCTGTTCTTTGCTGTCTAGTTCTAAAACAAGTAGTTCTGTAAAACTTATGTGCACTGGAAATTTTTATAGGCTTGTTCCTCTGTATTTTGGTTACAGAGCAAAGAAAAAAATGGAAAATTTAACACTTCTTCATACAAACCATTTTAAACTTAGGATTTGAAACAAATGGTGTTTGTTTAAGCTTAAAGTCATAAGCCTGGAATCTGTTGAAGCTGGACAGTGTAGCATGGGCTTTGCATATCAGTTTAACAGTAAAATGAAAATTTCATGTTAAATTCGAATGTTTAATTTTGTTGATTTGATTTTATATTTGGAACAAACAATCAAAAACATGATTTTTAAATCAAATACGATGATTTTTAGTTACGTGTGTAACACGTAGTTTCGAGATGAATAAAAAAAATGTTTTTTTACCAATTCCTGATTATTAGACAAATCTTGGACGATGAAATTGGTTTTGAAGTTAGCTTAATGATTACCGAAGTCAGGAAAAATGTTAGAAAATTTTTCGATTATGTGAATCAAGGGGACGAGATCAATATGGGGCTTAACCCTAATTTTGGGTTGAGCTGAGAATTTTGATAGGCATCGACTTTCTGATGGATCGAGTGTAGTGGTACTCGGGTAGGAGTTAGCTTGGGGTTTGTCAGAGACGTGACCGGAGGAGGGCGACGTTCAGGTGGTTAGAGGAGGAGGAGCGTGGTGGTTTCGTGGCGATGGCTTTTGCTCCAGTTTCACATCAGGAGCTCGATTTTGATTTAGCAATGATTTTGGGTTTTTGGTTGTTCCAATCGAGGCTGGGGATCATCGGTGACGTTATGGTGAGTTCGTCGTCGATCGGCGATGGCTAGCGTGGTTGCGCACGTATACGTGCAACGTTGTATCAGTGGGTTTCTTGTTGGGGAAGACGATGTGTATCAGGCGCGACTCGTAGAAGAGCTCGGGGAAAAGCAAGGATGGCTCGGGTTTCAACTCGAAGTGGATTTTGATGCGAGCGTATAGCACTTGGATAATATTTAAGGTCGAAATTTTCGGGGGAGGGGGGGGCGCTCGGGTAAATTTTGATAAAACTCGAAGCGGGCTCGGGAATATTGGGCTTTAGCCCAGGGGGATACTCGGGTTTGCCTGGAAATTTTTACATTCTTGTTTTTTTTATAACTTTAATGAATTTGTCAAATGAATTCCTGAAACTATTCCTCCTTACAAATGATGATTTATTTATTAAGTATAAAGTAAAAATTAAAAGTTTTAAAATAAAGGATTTAAAAAAAACAATTAAGTTTTAAATTTACATTTCTAACAAGTTATTTTAAATGAAACTTAATAGATGATTTAGAAATAAAAAATCAAATGTTTTTAAATTTTAACTTAAAAGTAAGTAAATGTATATTGTTAATGATAATCAAGTAAATAATGATTAGTAATTAAGATTAATTCATTAATAATTAAGAAAATCAATTAAAGGATAATTAGTTATAATTAATAATTGAGCATTTATTAATTTAAGTATATTGCTTTGTAATTTAAGTTAATTGATCAAGTAACTAATGAATGATTAAATTAAAATAGTGATTACTTTGTGAAAGTAGTTAAGGGAAGATAATTAAAGATTAATGATTAATTAATCAATAATTAAAGGTTTATTAATTAAAGTAGTTAATTAAGGAATAAGAAATTTAGATTTAATTAATTAAGGGTCAAGTAATTAATTTAATTAATTTAGAGATGATTTAACAAATAAAGGTGATTAAAAACTAAATCAATTGTAGTTGATGAACTTAATCATCAATTAAGAATTATTTTTGAAAATAATCATGTGGTTGATAAATTTAAAAACCACCCAAATTATTCATCTTAGTTGTATAGGTTTGATTGCTATTGGATGATATGTGATGGATTGATATATTTGATATATGATGTGATGCTTTGAAATGCTTTGTGCTGAGTTGTTATATCTATGATGAATATATTGTTATATGAATATGCAAAACCCTTTGACCCGTAAATGACATTTGGATTTCGATGCGACAGGGAGTCGGATTCTAGTTGGTTATCCGAAACCCACATCGAATCATATTAGTAAATCTTCGTGATTGATTAATTTACTTTATCTATGAATCTGTGAATGAAGACAAGCGTTATGGGTTATACCGCTTATCGATATATCTGTGATGATAGATGTGTGCACTATTGTGTAAAACCCCTTGGACTACACTATACACACACAAATATGGATTGCACGGGGAAATTGGTTAAGTCATGGATTTTTTGAAATATTTTTTAAAAGTGAACTTTTGAATTTAAATGATTTTGAAAATGGATCGGTTTTAAAATGAAAAGCTTTTGGAAAAGAATTTCTAAAATAAAGGTTATTTTGAATAACTTAATGAAGTTTGAAACTTAATAATTCAATTTAAAATTGAATTCAAATTTTGAAATTAAATTCTATTTTGATAATTTATGAAGTAAAAGGGCATACAAGTTATATGGGTTTTTTTTTAAGTGTTGTTTTGAGAATTAAATTTAACCAAAGTTTGAGAAACTTTAACTTGTATAATTGAAATCGAATTTTTTCCAAAATGAAAACTGTTTGTTTTCAAATGATAAAAGCTTTCATATAAGAAATGAATTTCCAAATTGGTATTATAGGAATTTCAAGTTTGAATTGAAAAAAAAATAGTTTTCCAAGTTATGATTGAACCTTTGGAAACAGTTTTTGAAAGCTGTAAGTTAAATCTTTGATTTAAAGATTAAATGGATCAATCCACTAGAAATGGAAATTGTTTTGAAATCCGTAAATGGATCTTTGTGAAACTAGGTGAACTTTGTGAAATAAATCTTTTTGTTTAAAAATTTGAAATGGTAATTTGCGTAAACCATTTGAAATAGTTTTGAATTTTAAGTTGTGACTTAACTGGAATCCATATCCATATGTTTTTAAAATTTTGCGCTTGTTATTCCGTTTAGCCGGGAGAGGACCTTGTGTCATATAACCCATTTCGAACAATGATACGTCGTTATGGATAACATTTGAAGACCGGGCATTTGCGAGAATGATAGGATGACCTATCGATTGTCTATGCACTGAGTAGCTACGGTATAGAGATTCCCTAAGTGATGGGAAGTCCGATCGGGATTGTGGATACCCGGATTGCAAGGGCTTCTTCGAAAGTGACTTCCGTTCTGTTCGAGCCCGGAACAGACTTGCATGGTCGTGTGTCTGACGCTACACTTTGAGATATAAAGCCGATTTCTTTCAAATACATATCTGTTGGTGGCGGAGAATTTATTCTCTTAGCTTAACACCCTTCTCTGAGACGTACGAGCTCAGAGGTTATGTAGTTGAAGGTTATCAGCGATATACTCCCAATTTGGTTGTGTGGCATGCTAAGTGCTGCTGTGTGATTGATGATCATTTGTTGATCATTTGTGATCAAAGCATGGCTTTGTGAAAAAGCGCGGCTTTGTGGACAAAACCTCATCGAGCCTCACTAACCGGTAATGGTCGAAATACGAAAGATGCGGCAAGGTCTCAGGGGTAGCTCCCCTAGGGTATGACCATTCCTTCTGGAAAAGGGTAGTATCATGGTATGGAGCCCAGATACTTACTCATGAGGGCACTGTAGTATATATCTTTTACTTTGTGATGTTGTTGGTGTAGAGGATCCTCGGTTAAAGGTCCCAAAGGACCGGGGGTGGCATATCTTAGGTTTTCTTCCCCGGGAAGGGGGTAGCCGGCCTTGTTTGGCAGAGAGCCGAGTAGGTTCTCGGGCGTCCCACCAGAGGCGTTCCCCATGTGGCAATAGGAAGCTCCTTAGCCTGACCATTTGTTGGAAATCCATTCATCCAATACGCGCCTTGTACGGTTTTAGTTGTATTACCTGCCATCTACTTATGTTGGCGCCCCACTGTTTGGATGGTAGCTATAGTAGGCATAGTTCGGAATGTCTATGCTGGCTAGGATTTATATTATACTTTCGAAATGGTTTTTATGCACTTTGCACTTATAGTAATAATATCAAAGAAATTTCCTCGTATCAAGCATTTTTGACTATCATAAGGAGAAATCTCCTCCAATTCTGCGTTTGCATTTTGTGTGTGGCAGGACGCCGTATGGTAGTTTCATTTTCAAAAAGCATTGCGGATTTCAAAACTTAAACCCTTTTGTTTGTTTTAAAAACCAAATGTTTTTGTTTGCTCATACCAGTCCCACGACTGACCCGGAGTTTATTGTTCCCTTTCTAACTCTGGGTGCCCACCATTTTCCACACGGGCAGTCTAGAGTTTGGTTTTTCAGATAGTCAGGTAGTAGATATCCTTTTGGTAGCCTTCAGCTTTCTATTTGATCATTTTGGAGTCTTTGGAGTCCACGGACGGACTTGCTTATCTTGGTGCAACCTTGATGGTGGATCGAGCTTGAAGTTTTTGGAAGCTTTGTCTTTGGAGCTTTTGGATCAGAGTTGCAGTATTGGATTCTGTGAAGATTTATCATATTGTATAGTGTTCCGCTGTATTTTGTATTGTATTCTCTGATGTTGATTATTATCATTGTATCAAATTGATGTATTGGATATTGTATACATGTTGTATCAGTGATATCATCTTTTATTTCCTTTGTGTTATTTATCATCTAATGTTGTTGCAAGCTCCGACGATACGAATTTGATGTTGTTTGTCGGACATCGAGTTCGGGTCGTCACAGTTTTCAATCCTCTTCAAATTCCTCTCTATCTGTTGATTTTTAGGAGAAACTCTCAACTGTAGAATAGTAGAGCATGGTGAGGCTGAGACATCCAAAGGTCGAGATGGGTTATGGTTCGTCATAGGCGAAGGAATATCGCCGCATTCATGGGCCGTCCGGTGGTGATTTTCTCAGCCAGGGGAGCACCGAGTTCGACGCCGTTCGAGGCGTAGGTGCGGCACGTGAGGGGCTTCGCATTGGTGGTAGTTGATCGTCGTCTGGGCGCGGGATTGGGTCGCGGCGATTAGGGTTGGGGTGGCGGCAATGGGTTACGTGCTCGCGTTTTTAGCCTGGGGAGAAGAAGTGTGACGACCCGAACTCAATGTCTGACAAACAACAACAAATTCGTATCGCCGGAGCTTGCAACAACATTAGATAATAAATAACACAGCGGAAATAAAAGATGATATCACTGATACAACATTGAATACAATATCCAATACATCAATTTGATAAAATGATAATCATTAACATTAGAGAATACAATACAAAATACAGCGGAACACGATACAATATGATAAGTCTTCACAGAATCTAATACTGCAACTCTGATCCAAAAGCTCCAATAATAAAGCTCCCAAAACTCCAAGCTCGATCCACCATAAAGGTTACACAAAGATAAGCAAGTCCGTATGTGGACTCCAAAGACTCCAAAATGATCAAATAGAAGGCTGAAGGCTACCAAAACGATATCTACTACCTGACTATCTGGAAAACCAAACTCTAGACTGCCCGTGTGGAAAATGGTGGGCACCCAGAGTTAGAAAGGGAACAATAAACTCCGGGTCAGTCGTGGGACTGGTATGAGCAAACAAAACCATTTGGTTTTTAAAACAAACAAAAGGGTTTAAGTTTTGAAATCCGCAATGCTTTTTGAAAATGAAACTACCATAAGGCCTCCCGCCACACACACAATGCAAACGCAGAATTGGAGGAGATTTCTCCTTATGGTAGTCAAAAATGCTTGATACGAGGAAATTTCTTTGATATTATTACTATAAGTGAAAAGTGCATAAAAACCATTTCGAAAGTATAATATAAATCCTAGCCAGCATAGACATTCCAAACTATGCCTACTATAGCTACCATCTAAACAGTGGGGCGCCACCATAAGTAGATGGCAGGTAATACAACTAAAACCGTACAAGACGCGTATTGGATGAATGGATTTCCAACAAATGTTCAGGCTAAGTAACTTCCTATTGCCACATGGGAATGCCTCTGGCGGGACGCTCCGAGAACCTACCCGGCTCTCTGCCAAACAAGGCCGGCTACCCCCTTCTCGGGGAATAAAACCTCAGATATGCCACCCCCGGTCCTTTGGGACCTTTAACCGAGGATCCTCTACACCAACAATATCACACAGTAATAGATATATACTACAGTGCCCACATGAGTAAGTATCTGGGCTCCATACCATGATACTACCCTTTTCCAGAAGGAATGGTCATACCCTAGGGGAGCTACCCTTGAAACCTTGCCGCATCTTTCCTGTTTCGACCATTACCGGTTTGTGAGGCTCGATGATGTTTCGTCCACAAAGCTACGCTTTTTCACAAAGCCATGCTTTGATCACAAATGATCAACAAATGATCATCAATCACACAGCAGCACTTAGCATGCAACACTACCAAATTGGGAGTATATCGCTGATAACCTTCAACTACATAACCTCTGAGCTCGTACGTCTCAGAGAAGGGTGTTAAGCTAAGAGAATAAATTCTCCGCCACCAACAGATATGTATTTGAAAGAAATCGGCTTTATATCTCAAAGTGTAGTGTCAGACACACGACCATACAAGTCTGTTCCGGGCTCGAACAGAACCGAAGGCACTTCCGAAGAAGCCCTTGCAAATCCGGGTATCCACAATCCCGATCGGACTTCCCATCACTTAGGGAATCTCTATACCGTAGCTACTCAGTGCAGAGACAATCGATAGGTCATCCTACCATTCTCGCAAATGCCCGGCCTTCACCACCGGTCTTCAAATGCTATCCATAACGACGTATCATTATTCGGAATGGGTTATATGACACAAGGTCCTCTCCCGGCTAAACCGAATAACGAGCGCAAAATTTTAAAAACATATGGATGTGGATTCCAGTTAAGTCACAACTTAAATGTCAAAACTATTTCAAATGGTTTACACGAATTACCATTCCAAATCTTTAACCAAAAAGATTTATTTCACAAAATTCACCTAGTTTCACAAAGATCCATTTACGGATTCCAAAACAATTTCCATTTCAAGTGGGTTAATCCATTTAATCTTTAAATCAAAGATTTAACTTATGGCTTTCAAAAACCAATTCCAAAAGTTCAATCATAACTTGGAAAACTGAATTTTCAATTCAAATTTGAAATTCCTATAATACCAATTTGGAAATTCATTTCTTATATGAAAGCTTTTATCATTGGAAAACAAACAATTTTCGTTGTGGAAAAAATTCGATTTCAATTATACAAGTTAAAGTTTCTCAAACTTGGGTTAAATTTAATTCTCAAAATAGTATTTTTAAAATTGGTTTAAAACCCATATAACTTGTATGAATTTTTACTTCATAAATTCTCAAATAGAATTTAAATTTCAAATTTGAATTCAATTTTAAATTGAATTATTAAGTTTCAAAACTTTATTAAGTTATTTAAAATAACCTTTATTTTAGAAATTATTTTCCAAGAGCTTTTCATTTTAAAACTCGATCCATTTTCAAAATCATTTAGATTTAAAAATTCAATTTTACAATCTATTTCGAAAATCTGTGACTCAACCAATTTCCACGTGCAATCCATATTTGTGTGTGTATAGTGTAGTCCAAGGGGTTTTACACAATAGTGCACACATCTATCATAAGAATATCGATAAGCGGTATAACTCATAACACTTTTCTTCATTCACGAATTCATAGATAAAGTAAATTTATCAATCACAAAGATTTACTAATATGATTCGATGTGGGTTTCGGATAACCAACTAGAATCCGACTCCCTGTCGCATCGAAATATGAATATCATTTACGGGTCAAAGGGTTTGCATATATAACAATATATTCATCATAGATATAACAACTCAGCACAAAGCATTTCAAAGCATCACATCACATATCAAATATATCAATCCGTCACATAGCATCCAATAGCAATCAAACCTCTACAGCTAAGATGAATAATTTGAGTGTTTTTTAAATTTATCAACCACATGATTATTTTCATTAATAATTCTTAGTCGATGATTAAGTTCATCAACTACAATTGATTTAGTTTTTAAATCACCCTTATTAATTAAATCATCTCTAAATTAATTAAATCTAAATAAATTGACCCTTAATTAATTAAATATAAATTTCTTATTCCTTAACTAACTACTTTAATTAATAATCTTTAATTATTGATTAATTAATCATTAATCCTTAATTATCTTCCCTTAACTACTTTCACTAAGTAATCACTATTTTAATTTAATCATTCATTAATTACTTAATTGATTAACTTAAATTACAAATTAATATACTTAAATTAATAAATGCTCAATTATTAATTAATTTAATCTTAATTATAACTAATTATCCTTTAATTGATTTAGTTAATTATTAATGAATTAATCTTAATTACAAATTATTACCTACTTGATTATCATTAACGATATAAATTTACTTACTTTTAAGTTAAAAATTTAAACATTTGAATTTTATCTCCAAATCATTTATTAAGTTTCATTTAAAATAACTTGTTACAAATGTAAATTTAAACTTAATTGTTTTTAAAATCCTTCATTTTAAAACTTTTAATTAATACTTTCTGATAAATAAATAAATCATCACTGATAAGGAGGAATAGTTTCAGGAATCGTTAAACAAATTTATTAAAGTTTAAAAATTGGAAAACATAAAATTTCTAGGCAAAACCCGAGTATCCCCCGTGCCAAAGCCCAATATACTCGAGTGTCACTTCGAGTTTTTCCCAATTTTACCCGAGCGCCCCCAAGCTTTACTTTTAAAAAAAAATTCCCATGTGTTTTAACCCTTGCCCTAAACATTCTGCTTCGAGTAATAACTCGAGCTACCCTCGTTTCTTCCCGAGCCCATCTTCGAGTCGCGTTCTTCTTCTTCCCCAAACGCAAAATTCACTGACACCACCACGTCAACGTGCACGTGCACAGTTAGCCGGTCGATCTTCTACCAACGTCGATCCTCTCAATGAGTCGCTGACGATCCCCGCTACCTTCCCAAACGCCTAGAACCTCGAAAGCATCCTCGAATCAAAATTGACATACTGCTCGAACCTGGAATTTAATTTCCAACCAGAAACCTTCTCGCGCTCACCCCACTGACCATCGGAGTATTTGAAACTCCGGCTACTCCTTCGTCAACACACCCATCGCCTTTTCCCAAAATTTGGCAACACTCGATTAATTTCAGAACCCATGGTGATCGATTTTATGAAGCTCAGTAAAACTAGGGTTCCAGAAAATAACCCTCTGCTACAACCTCCTCACTGAAATTCATTACCATCAACCCTTTTTCTCCACATCACCGATCACCCCTCTATCAACACCCAAGATCCTGACCCTTCCATACCCATAGATAAACAGAAATTCCCATAAACCCAAAAATAGTGCAATTTAGAACTGCACCTTCAATCCTAATTTAAAAATTGTGATTTTAGTGTTATAAATCATGGTTTGGTTTATGAATTCATTTCATAATACTGAATTTATAAATTTCACAGTTTGAAATTTTATTTATTTAGAGCCTGCACCGATGTTTTGAATTTCCAGTGAGATTTTAAATTAAATTTAACTTAAACAAATTTTTAGAATCTACTTTACGACAGAACAAATAAGTTTTATCTAAATCTTAAGTTTAAACAGAATCAAATTCAAAGGATTTTGAATTTAAATCTAAAACTTGTAAACTGAAGCTATAAACAGAGTGTTCTTTTGATGAAAACAACATGCATACAATACATGCATAGTGACATAATTATCAACAAACAACCATTTTCCTAATTTACTTCGAACATCATCTCGGATATCAAGATATATATATATATATATATATATATATATATATATAGATGGGTTTAAATGAATTTGCTCACCTTGAATCAATGAAGAGCAGAGGACAAATTTGAGATTTTTTTGAAAATTTTTCTTTGAAACTGGAAGTGTTCCAGGTTTTACTTGATTCTTTTGAATCTGTAGCTTGACTCCCCTTCTTTGCTTTCCACTTTTTTTTTTATTAGTTTGAAGACAGGTCAAAAACCTGTAATCAACACAGGCACTATTGCCATTAAACCAAAATGCACATAGATTTAACAACTTTTCAACGCACATCATTCAATACAACCCAACATCAGGTTGTAAATCAAATCAAGGGAATAGGTTTGCTCACAAGTGAATGGAAGTATCAGAGAAGAACAGAAAGAGACTCAGGCTTGTATATTGGAATGGAGATTTTGCTTAAGCTTTGAATTTGTTTTAATTGCTGTTGTTTGATTCCAGAGCTTGATTGATATCAAGTAGCCATCTGCATGCTTGAACTTGCTTTAAATCCTCAGATCCAAAGTGCACAAAAACTTGTTGCTTTTTTTTTCATTTTCCAGATTCTGGTTTTGATTCTGCAGCCTTGTTAACCAGCGTCAAATCTTCAGATGTGATCTTTGTTTATGTGTTTTCCAGCTTTTTAATATTTTTCTTTTGTTTGCCAAAACTGTTTGATTTTGGTTTCATATTTTTTTTCCTTCTTTGAAGAGGGGGATGGATTTTTGAATTTGTGCTTTGAAGATGCAACTTGTTTTCTCTGGTTTCTTTATTTCAGGCCTTGAGAAGATCAATGGCCTGATTGTATATTTTTTTTTGTTTTTTTTTTCCAAAAGTTAAATGCCATTTGTCCCTTTTCTTTTTGCATGTTGTAGACTTGTAGTTTGTAGGGAAATTTATGTTTGAATCCCTTGACTCAATTTAATCTGTAAACTTTAGTTTTAAACCTTCATGTGGTTATGTTTTCATATATGCATATGCTTTAAATTTTAAAAGTTGTTCATGTTTTTATTTGGTTATATCCTCTTTTCATATTTATATTTTACACAAATAAAATTTCTATTGTTTTTCACATTCAACTTAATTTTAGCTCACTATCTTTATATACAACTAATTTATACATTTTATATTCATGCATTTCTTTTATTATTTATTTTCTTTTTGTACAACCTTTAAAAAGTTAAGAGTGATTTAAATATTTCGATTACATATTTACAAAGGATTACTTTTATTTATATAGGTGAATTTTACTTAAAAATAATATTTTGAAAATGAGTGCATTAATATTTTTTTATTAATTTCAACTTCCAAATATATCTAATATATTTAAAATTTAGAAACCAAACTTTTTACTAATTCTAAAGCTTCTAATTCTATTTTATTTTTAATACATTTTTATTTTTGAAAACCAATGTTTGTTGATAAATTACTTATTCTTATATTCCAAATCAATTTGCTATTTATCTTTAAATCCATATTTATTTTTAAATCAATTTTTTTTATTTATAAAATTACTTATCTCTAAATTTTAAACCAAATTCTACTTATAATCTAAAATTCTAAATTCATTCAAGAAATTTCCTAATTAATTCATGAATAAATTCACAATTTAATTCCAAAATTAAATAAATTGCCAAATTAATCGTAGTTAATTTTCAGGAATGTTACAGATCCCCCCTTAAAGAAATTTCGTCCCCGAAATTTGCTAGGGAGACGAGAAAGAATAGATGATAGATAAAGAACGATTGATCAGATAGATCGAAATATTTATTCTACATTCGGTTTACCAAATCAGAATATCAACAAATATGAGAATCAACTCATTCAATTACAAAAAAATGGGTTATTTAATCTACGGAGTATACATGGGTATTGGTTACTTCGAAGGAATAACTAACCAACTAACCGCTCGTAGAATATATCAAAACCCAATGAAACAGACAGAAATGGATTCGACTACGATCTCATATTCAAGATTTAACTTATTTACGATTTGCTAAGAAATAAAACTAGGTGTAGATTCAAGGTTTAATCGTAAACAAGAAGGTTACCTTATAAAATTTCCTTTCCTTTACCAGCCCTTGAGGTTGAAGAATCACCCCTGACTGCGTATCTCTTTGCTACTAGAGCTTCCTTCTTTGTTTGGCAGTCATTGATCCTATGTCCTGGCTTGCGGCAATGATAGCATCCCGTAGATTCCTGATCTGGCCTCATAAATGGCTCTCTCAATCCTGGCTTCCAAGGATTCTTACATTTATCCGAGTAGTGGCCTTTCTCCAAGCAGTTGAGACAAGTTACTTCTTTTAGCTTTTTCTTTCGGGAATTCTTCTTTTCTTTTTCTTTCCTCGATTTCTTTCCACCAAACTTCTTTTTCCTCCAATTCAGATTACTTGTGTTTCCATCCTCCATTGGAACTTCCTGCTTATCCAGAGTATCATATCTATAGCCATATCAATTAATTCAGAAAAGGATTCTTTAACGTGAATAGTCATCCTCTCCTGATATTCCTTGTTCATTCCCCGAATAAACTTTTCATTCTTCTTTAACGGTGTATTCACCAATTCTGGACCGAATCGAGATAATTCATTGAATTTGTTCAAATATTCCTCAAATGATAAGCTTCCTTGCTTCAAATCTATAAACTCTTGGTACATTCTAGAGATACCACCAGACGGCATATATCGCTGCTCGAACACTTCCTTGAAACGACTCCAAGTGAATTCATCCACCGGCTCATCTAATGTAATAGTTTCCTACCAAGCTAAAGCCTCTTCCTGGAGTTGCCAAGAAGCTATCAATCGCATCTGATCATCTTCCAACCTTAGTCCCTTGAAAATCCTTTCGCACGATCGAATCCAGGCTTGTGCTTTAATAACTGATTCTTTGCCTGTGAATGGCTTTCCACCAAGTCTAGAAAAGCTTCGATATAGATCAGCCAGATTTGATTGAGATTGAATAGGAATAACTGTCGTTGCAGGGCCTTGACCAGTTAAAGTGGTACTTGCCTGTCCCCAATCTCGTCCTCTTCTTCCATTCATTCTCACTATCTGTGAATAGTAAGAAAACCGATTTAGGCATTCGGACGAAATATCTTAGAGAATAACAACAGATAAAGGGAATAGATTGAGAAATTTGGATTTTGGTTTCACTGGTTATACTCATTCTAGGGTATACTTCACCCTATCTGTAATGAGCCATCTAATGTGTTACACTCCGTAGCTAAAGTTCTTACTCAACCTTTAGCTCTGATACCAAACTGTGACGACCCGAACTCGATGTCTGACAAACAACATCAAATTCGTATCGCCGGAGCTTGCAACAACATTAGATAATAAATAACACAACGGAAATAAAAGATGATATCACTGATACAACATTGAATACAATATCCAATACATCAATTTGATACAATGATAATCATTAACATCAGAGAATACAATACAAAATACAGCGGAACACGATACAATATGATAAGTCTTCACAGAATCTAATACTGCAACTCTGATCCAAAAGCTCCAATGATAAAGCTCCCAAAACTCCAAGCTCGATCCACCATTAAGGTTACACAAAGATAAGCAAGTCCGTATGTGGACTCCAAAGACTCCAAAATGATCAAATAGAAGGCTGAAGGCTACCAAAACGATATCTACTACCTGACTATCTGAAAACCAAACTCTAGACTGCCCGTGTGGAAAATGGTGGGCACCCAGAGTTAGAAAGGGAACAATAAACTCCGGGTCAGTCGTGGGACTGGTATGAGCAAACAAAAACATTTGGTTTTTAAAACAAACAAAAGGGTTTAAGTTTTGAAATCCGCAATGCTTTTTGAAAATGAAACTACCATAAGGCGTCCTGCCACACACAAAATGCAAACGCAGAATTGGAGGAGATTTCTCCTTATGATAGTCAAAAATGCTTGATACGAGGAAATTTCTTTGATATTATTACTATAAGTACAAAGTGCATAAAAACCATTTCGAAAGTATAATATAAATCCTAGCCAGCATAGACATTCCGAACTATACCTACTATAGCTACCATCCGAACAGTGGGGCACCACCATAAGTAGATGGCAGGTAATACAACTAAAACCGTACAAGGTGCGTATTGGATGAATGGATTTCCAACAAATGGTCAGGCTAAGGAACTTCCTATTGCCACATGAGAACGCCTCTGGCGGGACGCCCCGAGAACCTAACCGGCTCTCTGCCAAACAAGGCCGGCTACCCCTTTCCCGGGGAATAAAACCTCAGATATGCCACCCCCGGTCCTTTGGGACCTTTAACTGAGGATCCTCTACACCAACAACATCACACAGTAATAGATATATACTACAGTGCCCACATGAGTAAGTATCTGGGCTCCATACCATGATACTACCCTTTTCCAGAAGGAATGGTCATACCCTAGGGGAGCTACCCCTGAAACCTTGCCGCATCTTTCCTGTTTCGACCATTACCGGTTTTTGAGGCTCGATGATGTTTCGTCCACAAAGCTACGCTTTTTCACAAAGCCATGCTTTGATCACAAATGATCAACAAATGATCATCAATCACACAGCAGCAGTTAGCATGCCACACCACCAAATTGGGAGTATATCGCTGATAACCTTCAACTACATAACCTCTGAGCTCGTACGTCTCAGAGAAGGGTGTTAAGCTAAGAGAATAAATTCTCCGCCACCAACAGATATGTATTTGAAAGAAATCGGCTTTATATCTCAAAGTGTAGTGTCAGACACACGACCATACAAGTCTGTTCCGGGCTCGAACAGAACCGAAGGCACTACCGAAGAAGCCCTTGCAAATCCGGGTATCCACAATCCCGATCGGACTTCCCATCACTTAGGGAATCTCTATACCGTAGCTACTCAGTGCAGAGACAATTGATAGGTCATCCTACCGTTCTCGCAAATGCCCGGTCTTCACCACCGGTCTTCAAATGTTATCCATAACGACGAATCATTATTCGGAATGGGTTATATGACACAAGGTCCTCTCCCGGCTAAACCGAATAACGAGCGCAAAATTTTAAAAACATATGGATGTGGATTCCAGTTAAGTCACAACTTAAATGTCAAAACTATTTCAAATGGTTTACACAAATTACCATTCCAAATCTTTAACCAAAAACATTTATTTCACAAAATTCACCTAGTTTCACAAAGATCCATTTACGGATTCCAAAACAATTTCCATTTCAAGTAGGTTAATCCATTTAATCTTTAAATCAAAGATTTAACTTATGGCTTTCGAAAACCATTTCCAAAAGTTCAATCATAACTTGGAAAACTGTTTTTCAATTCAAATTTGAAATTCCTATAATACCAATTTGGAAATTCATTTCTTATATGAAAGCTTTTATCATTGGAAAACAAACAGTTTTCGTTGTGGAAAAAATTCGATTTCAATTATACAAGTTAAAGTTTCTCAAACTTGGGTTAAATTTAATTCTCAAAACAATACTTTTAAAATTGGTTTAAAACCCATATAACTTGTATGAATTTTTACTTCATAAATTCTCAAATAGAATTTAAATTTCAAATTTGAATTCAATTTTAAATTGAATTATTAAGTTTCCAAACTTTATTAAGTTATTTAAAATAACCTTTATTTTAGAAATTATTTTCCAAGAGCTTTTCATTTTAAAACTCGATCCATTTTCAAAATCATTTAAATTTAAAAATTCAATTTTACAATCTATTTCAAAAATCTGTGACTTAACCAATTTCCACGTGCAATCCATATTTGTGTGTGTATAGTGTAGTCCAATGGGTTTTACACAATAGTGCACACATCTATCATAAGAATATCGATAAGCGGTATAACTCATAACGCTTATCTTCATTCACAAATTCATAGATAAAGTAAATTTATCAATCACAAAGATTTACTAATATGATTCGATGTGGGTTTCGGATAACCAACTAGAATCCGACTCCCTGCAGCATCGAAATTTGAATGTCATTTACGGGTCAAAGGGTTTGCATATATAACAATATATTCATCATAGATATAACAACTCAACACAAAGCATTTCAAAGCATCACATCACATATCAAATATATCAATCCGTCACATAGCATCCAATTAGTAATCAAACCTCTACAGCTAAGATGAATAATTTGAGTGGTTTTTAAATTTATCAACCACATGATTATTTTCATTAATAATTCTTAGTCGATGATTAAGTTCATCAACTACAATTGATTTAGTTTTTAAATCACCCTTATTAATTAAATCATCTCTAAATTAATTAAATCTAAATAAATTGACCCTTAATTAATTAAATATAAATT
The DNA here is from genome assembly GCA_030765085.1 of Allium cepa. NCBI lineage: Eukaryota > Viridiplantae > Streptophyta > Magnoliopsida > Asparagales > Amaryllidaceae > Allium > Allium cepa. The sequence goes on from CM060934.1 coordinate 216,071,730, forward strand.
TCTTATTCCTTAACTAACTACTTTAATTAATAATCTTTAATTAGTGATTAATTAATCATTAATCCTTAATTATCTTCCCTTAACTACTTTCACTAAGTAATCACTATTTTAATTTAATCATTCATTACTTAATTAATTGATTAACTTAAATTACAAATTAATATACTTAAATTAATAAATGCTCAATTATTAATTAATTTAATCTTAATTATAACTAATTATCCTTTAGTTGATTTTGTTAATTATTAATGAATTAATCTTAATTACAAATTATTACCTACTTGATTATCATTAACGATATAAATTTACTTACTTTTAAGTTAAAAATTTAAACATTTGAATTTTATCTCTAAATCATTTATTAAGTTTCATTTAAAATAACTTGTTACAAATGTAAATTTAAACTTAATTGTTTTTAAGATCCTTCATTTTAAAACTTTTAATTTATACTTTCTGATAAATAAATAAATCATCACTGATAAGGAGGAATAGTTTCAGGAATCGTTAAACAAATTTATTAATGTTTAAAAACTGGAAAACATAAAATTTCCAGGCAAAACCCGAGTATCCCCCGTGCCAAAGCCCAATATACTCGAGTGTCACTTCGAGTTTTTCCCAATTTTACCCGAGCGCCCCCAAGCTTTACTTTTAAAAAAAAAATTCCCATGTGTTTTAACCCTTGCCCTAAACATTCTGCTTCGAGTAATAACTCGAGCTACCCTCGTTTCTTCCCGAGCCCATCTTCGAGTCGCGTTCTTCTTCTTCCCCAAACGCAAAATTCACTGACACCACCACGTCGTCGATCCTCTCAATGAGTCGCTGCGATCCCTGCCACCTTCCCAAACGCCTAGAACCTTGAAAGCATCCTCGAATCAAAATTGAACATACTGCTCGAACCTGGGATTTAATTTCCAACCAGAAACCTTCTCGCGCTCACCCCACTGACCATCGGAGTATTTGAAACTCCGGCTACTCCTTCTTCAACACACCCATCGCCTTTTCCCAAAATTTGGCAACACTCGACTAATTTCAGAACCCATGGTGATCGATTTTATGAAGCTCAGTAAAACTAGGGTTCCAGAAAATACCCCTCTGCTACAACCTCCTCACTGAAATTCATCACCATCAACCCTTTTTCTCCACATCACCGATCACCCCTCTATCAACACCCAAGATCCTGACCCTTCCATACCTATAGATCAACAGAAATTCCCATAAACCCAAAAATAGTGCAATTCAGAACTGCACCTTCAATCCTAATTTAAAAATTGTGATTTTAGTGTTATAAATCATGGTTTGGTTTATGAATTCATTTCATAATACTGAATTTATAAATTTCACAGTTTGAAATTTTATTTATTTAGAGCCTGCACTGATGTTTTGAATTTCCAGTGAGATTTTAAATTAAATTTAACTTAAACAAATTTTTAGAATCTACTTTACGACAGAACAAACAAGTTTTATCTAAATCTTAAGTTTAAACAGAATCAAATTCAAAGGATTTTGAATTTAAATCTAAAACTTGTAAACTGAAGCTATAAACAGAGTGTTCTTTTGATGAAAACAACATGCATACAATACATGCATACTGACATAATTATCAACAAACAATCATTTTCCTAATTTACTTCGAACATCATCTCGGATATCAAGATATATATATATATATATATATAGATGGGTTTAAATGAATTTGCTCACCTTGAATCAATGAAGAGCAGAGGACAAATTTGAGATTTTTTTGAAAACTTTTTCTTTGAAACTGGAAGTGTTCCAGTTTTTACTTGATTCTTTTGAATCTGTAGCTTGACTCCCCTTCTTTGCTTTCCACTTTTTTTTTTATTAGTTTAAAGATAGGTCTAAAACCTGTAATCAACAGAGGCACTATTGCCATTAAACCAAAATGCACATAGATTTAACAACTTTTCAACACACATCATTCAATACAACCCAACATCAGGTTGTTAATCAAATCAAGGGAATAGGTTTGCTCACAAGTGAATGGAAGTATCAGAGAAGAACAGAAAGAGACTCAGGCTTGTATATTGGAATGGAGATTTTGCTTAAGCTTTGAATTTGTTTTAATTGCTGTTGTTTGATTCCAGAGCTTGATTGATATCAAGTTGCCATATGCATGCTTGAACTTGCTTTAAATCCTCAGATCCAAAGTTCACAAAAACTTGTTGGTTTTTTTTTTCATTTTCCAGATTCTGGTTTTGATTCTGCAGCCTTGTTAACCTGCTTCAAATCTTCAGATTTGATCTTTGTTTATGTGTTTTCCAGCTTTTTAATCTTTTTCTTTTGTTTGCCAAAACTGTTTGATTTTGGTTTCAGATTTTTTTTTTCTTCTTTGAAGAGGGGGATGGATTTTCGAATTTGTGCTTTGAAGATGCAACTTGTTTTCTCTGGTTTCTTTATTTCAGGCCTTGAGAAGATCAATGGCCTGATTGTAATTTTTTTTTTTTTTTATTTTCAAAAGTTAAATGCCATTTGTCCCTTTTCTTTTTGCATGTTGTACACTTGTAGTTTGTAGGGAAATTTATGTTTGAATCCCTTGACTCAATTTAATCTGTAAACTTTAGTTTTAAACCTTCATGTGGTTATGTTTTCATATATGCATATGCTTTAAATTTTAAAAGTTGTTTATGTTTTTATTTGGTTATATCCTCTTTTCATATTTATATTTTACACAAATAAAATTTCTATTGTTTTTCACATTCAACTTAATTTTAGCTCACTATCTTTATATACAACTAATTTATACATTTTATATTCATGCATTTCTTTTATTATTTATTTTCTTTTTGTACAACCTTTAAAAAGTTAAGAGTGATTTAAATATTTCGATTACATATTTACAAAGGATTACTTTTATTTATATAGGTGAATTTTACTTAAAAATAATATTTTGAAAATGAGTGCATTCATATTTTTTATTAATTTCAACTTCCAAATATATCTAATATATTTAAAATTTAGAAACCAAACTTTTTACTAATTCTAAAGCTTCTAATTCTATTTTATTTTTAATACATTTTTATTTTTGAAAACCAATGTTTGTTGATAAATTACTTATTCTTATATTCCCAATCAATTTGCTATTTATCTTTAAATCCGTATTATTTTTAAATCAAAATTATTATTTTTTATTTATAAAATTACTTATCTCTAAATTTTAAACCAAATTCTACTTATAATCTAAAATTCTAAATTCATTCAAGAAATTTCCTAATTAATTCATGAATAAATTCACAATTTAATTCCAAAATTAAATAAATTGCCAAATTAATCGTAGTTAATTTTCAGGAATGTTACAAGAAGTAGCAGACGGCTATGATCTAGGGTTTACGAATCTACGGCTCCGATTGAATCTGGGTATAAAATTAAAAAGGAATTGTATATTACTTTATATAAAAATTTGTATAATCTTTAAAAATGTATAACTTTTTGATGCGAGGTTCGTTTCGCTCGAAACGAGTTGCGTCGGGTTCATATGGATGAACACTATGCAATGGAACTGATTTGGAGTCATTTGGAGCTACTGATAATTTCGGGCAAAATTAAACGCTCGTTTAATTTTTATTTGAAATAAAACACTATAACTGTTATCGGAAACTCAAGGTGAGAACTACTCACTCAATCGAAATTGTTCGATTTAAATTTTAAATAGTTAGATTTAAATTTTAAATAGTTAGATTTAAAATTGCTTGATTGTGTGATTAGATGATAAATAGCCATCTGTTGTATTGAAATAGACCCTATACGCCTTATATTAAGCGGAGGTTATTATATTAAACACATATACCGTGATATTCCACCTTGAAGTGGAATTGGTATTATATATGTATTTGGAGTTGTTTTCCCACATTATATAGTGGATGAGACCCTATTGCACCGCATAATAGCAGATAACATTTTATAAATCCCATATACCGCGATATTCCACCTTGAAGTGGAATTGGTATTGTGCTAACATCTGTGGATGCAGAGAAACATGTCGGAGGATCCAACGGGATTCCTCAAACATTTGAATTTATTTCATATGCTGTGTGTTGGTTGATTTATAATCCGTGTGATTATCTTTGTGATTGAGATTGTTGAAGGCTATAATTTAGCCGAATATATTTTTGGTATCGTTGGATACCGAAACTAGATAAAAATTTGATTTTTGAAATTTCAAGTTGAAAGTTTATTTTAGAATTTATCTTTTGAGAATTGGATAAATTAAAAAGGAATTTGTAAAAAGATAAAGTTATTTTTGAACCATATTGAATAAAATTCCAAATTACGGGAAAAAGGCTTAATAAATGGACTTCGATTAATATTATTATAAGTTGAAGAATTTATTTAAAAGTATGATTTTTAAATAGATTTGAAGAGATAAAGAAATTTATTTAAAAAAGGATTGATTTGTAAATTCATTGGAAATTTATAAGGAGAAATTAATTGGTTATGATAATTTATAAAGAATAATTAATTTAGTATTAGTTATTAATTAAGAGTTAATTAATGATCTATTAAAGGATAATTTATTAAATGTTTTTGTGATTAATCGGTTATCAATTTACCATAACAAGTAAATCTATTCATAGAAATTTATCTAACTTTAAATTAATCAGGTTGTTAAATTAATCCTACTTATGGATGTGTGGATTATATTGGATGTTGAATTGTTTGAAATCTATGATATGTGATGCTTTGTGATATATCTTGATTTGTGTTGTGATCTGTAATTTGTTTATCTGTGATATATATATATATATATATATATATACACACACACACACACACACCTATGATTTGTGAATGAAAGATAAGCTTTATAGTTAGTACCGCTTATCAATTATATTTTTGTAATTTGATTTGTGATGGTTGAATGTTGTTGCACTATTTTGTTAAACCCTTGGACTACACAATACACACACAAAATGTGGATTTCACGTGGAAATCAGTTAAGTCATAGATTTTTAACAATTTTAAAAAAAATTGAAATTTTGAGTCAAAAATAATTTTGAAATTGAAATTGAAATTTTTGATAATGAGTTTCAAAAATAAGAGTTATTTTAAATAACTTAATAAAAATCGAAATTTAAAACATTTGATTTAAATTTGAATTCAATATTTGAAATTGAATTCAATGATTTGGGAACTATGGTTTTAAAAGATTGTACAAGCAAATAAAAAGATGTTTATATGGGGTTTTTAACCATTTAAAATATGGTTTTGGAAATTTAAAATTTAAATCCAAGTTTTGTACTTGGATGGCTTTAACCTGTGAAATTGTAATAAGTTTTTCCCAAAACGAAAACTATCTATTTTCAAATAATAATAGCTCGCATATAAAGAAAGAAATTCCCATTTATGTTAAAAGGATTTAATTTGAAATTAAACAGTTTAAAGGCTATGAATTAATCTTTGTGAAAGATTGTTGAATCTTGTTTTGAAATAAAAGAGTATTTCAAATGGTGTATCTTTTATATTATAAAGGACTTGAATTTTGAATAGTTTTGAAAGCTATAAGTTGAATCTTTATTTAATGATTTAATGAGTTAATCCAATTGAAATGGAAATTTATTTGGGAATCTAGGAATAAATCTTTGTGAAACTGGGTAAACTTTGTTAAGTAAATCTTTATGTTTAAAGATTTAAAATGGTAATTTGTTTAAACCATTTGAAAGAAAGGGTTTGGGTAATAAGTTGTGACTTAGTTGAAATCCCAATATCCATATGTTTTAAAATATTGTGCTCACTATTCGGATTAGCCGGGAGAAGACCTTTGTTTCATATAACCCATTCTAAGTAAGTGATACGACGATATGGATCGCATTGAAGACCGGTGGTGAAGACCCGGTATTTGTGAAAACGATAGGATGACCAATCAATTGTCTCTGCACCTTTAGCTACGGTATAGAGATTTCCTTTATGATGCAAAGTTCGATCGGGATTATAAACACCCGGATTGCAAGGGCTTCTTTAGAAGTGCCTTCTTTTCTGTTCGAACCTGGAACAGACTTTATGGTTACGTGTCTGACATTACATTTTGAGATATAAAGCAGATTTCATTCAAATGTATTTCTGTGGTGGCGGAGAATTTATTCTCTTAGCTTAACACCCTTCTTTGAGACGTATGAGCTCAGAGGTTATGTTGTTGGAGGTTATCAGCGATATATTCCCAATTTGGTAATGTAGCATGCTGAGTGTGTGTGATGATTATTTATTGATCATTTGTAGATCAAAGCGTGGCTTTGTGAATAAAGTATAGCTTTGTGGATGAGATTTCGTCGGACCTCACACCCCGGAAATGGTCAAAACAGGAATATGCGGCAAGGTTATGAGGGTCACGTCCTTTAGGTTATGTCATCTCCTTTTGGAAAAGGGTGGTGTCAGATATGGAGCCCTGATATTTAACCTATGTGGTTGCTCCAATCTCGTTTCTATGTGGTTGTTGTGTTGCGATCGAGGGCCCTCGGATAAAGGTCCCAAAGGACTGGGGGGGTTGGCATATTCTGTAGTAGTTACCTAGTTGCAGAGGTAGCCCGGCCTTGTGTTGGCAGAGAGCTGATTAAGTTCTCGGGGCATCCATCTAGAGGCGTTCCTATTGGCAGTAGGAAGTTCCTTAGCCTGACCATTTGTTGGCAATCCATCTTCCAATACGAACCTTGTACGGTATTAGTTGTAGAACCTGCCATTTACTTATGGTGGTCAGCACTGTTTAGATGGTAGCTATAGTAGGCATAGTTCGAAATGTCTATGCTGGCTAAGATTTATATTATACTTTCGAAATGTTTTTCTGCACTACGCACTAATAATAATATCAAATCAAATGGTTTTGCGTAGTAAGCATGTTTGACTATCATAAGGAGAAATCTCCTCCAATTCTGCGTTTGCATTGTGTGTGTGGCGGGAGGCCTTATGGTAGTTTGATTTTCCAAAAACATTGCGGATGTCTTTTACTTCCTTTGTTGTTGTTTTAAAGTTATAAACTGTTTTAGGTTCTCACACCAGTCCAATGACTGACCTGGAGTTTATTGTTCCCTTCCTAAACTCTGGGTCCCCATAATTTTCCACACGGGCAGCCTAGAGTCAGGTTAGCAGTTCATTCTGGAATTCAGGAGATGCTGTGGAGCTCAATAGGTGAGCAGGATGGCGAGACGTACCACTTGTATATGATATTATCTTTTCCGCTGTAAATTCACTTGTAAGGACAGGTTTATATAACCGTCCATTGTCCATTTGTGTTGTATATTGTTGTTGTACACTCTGATAATGTAATGTGATGCAATGTAATAACTGATATAGTTCTTTGCTTTAAAGATTATTCATTTATCTATTATATATTGTTCCGCTGTGATATGTGAGATTCTGATATTGTTTCTGTTGTTTCTTCTTTCTTTCTTTCTTTATGTCTTCTTCTACCTCTTCTTTTTAAACCTAACTATTCGGTTTTTCGGCATTCGATTATGCGACATTTGATACAGTGGACGTATTAATGTCAATTTTCGAAAGTCGAAAATACAGAAACGTTAGACAACTAGTTAGATGAAAATGTAAATAGTGTTTATATTTGATTAAATATAGCCTTTTAGTAATTAAAAAAAGAGGCTATCAAATTCACTAATTAACACAAACTTCCATTAACATTTAAATTTACATTAAGCATAAAACAAGAGATCATGAATGAAATCATTGTATTGATTTTACATGATTCACCGAAAGCTTCATTATCCCCAAATTGAAGGGGTTCAGCTACTCATACTTGAATTCATTTCAACGTATGTGCATTTCAACATTGAAAAGAAACAATAACTAATTAAAGAGAAAGAGAGCTAACTAATTGCATAAAAGGAAATCTAATCTACTTGCACTAAATAAAAAGAGCATGCAATAAAGATAATGCAAAAGTAAAGAGGCAATAAAATAGCATAAAAGAATACTAAGAATAAATTAAACAACAAAAAAGGGAAGGGCTTTTATTCTTAATTTTGTGGCTACAAATTGATAAAATAGTACACGCAACATAAGAGGATATTTATACAGGTCCAAAACCCTAATCTCTTTTAGGGTGCTACCAAAGTTGTCACTGACTTTGTGTGGCCACCAAGTGATCATTAAGCATTAGTTAATTCCTACTAACATGTGCTTTTGCTTTTTATTGTGGTTCATTAGTATGTGAGTAGTTGGGCTCTCCATGTAATGTTCATTCTTTCTTTTCTTTAGCTTCAAAATATGTGCATGCATAAGTCCATAAAGCCTCTTTCAGTTTTCCCTCAATTTTCTACAAATTAGATAAAAATGTGGAAATAAGTTTCCTCAAAATTAATTCATACATAAAATTACCTTTTCTTCCAAATTTAGATAAGTGAATGATGATTTGAAAGTACTTTTATATTTTGATTTAAAACATGTTAAAATACCCAAATATGCATTTATTTTAATAAAAGAAGATTAAGAGCATGAGCAAAAATGTACACTTTTACGTGCATATCACTACTTCTCTTGGTCGCCTGCATGCATGAAGATCGAGGCTACTCATTCACTCCATCCATTAGGTTCTTGAATGCACATCACATAGCACCGAGGCAGTTTACCCAAACAGCTATAACCTCTTTGTCGGACTTTTCACACTTTGCAAAGAACTAAATAGTTCGAAGCACGACCGGTCCTAATAAACAAAAAATTTAAAGGTCTGCTAGGTCAAGATTGGCCCACCGACCATTACTACATCCAATAGATCGATATGCCCTCCCTCTTCTTCTACATACCAAGTATGCTATTGGCCTACCAAGACTAGTCCTTCTTCGTTTTTGATATCATAAATCTAACCCTTGCCACATGGGTTTATGGTGTGTCTGATATCCTCACTATCTTCGATGATATCCTACAAATACCAGAGTGTATCCAAGTAAACACATCCAGGTATGCCTAGATAAATCAAATCAATTCCTTTTTCATTATGATCATAAGTTGTGATCGATCTAAAGGGCCCAAGTAGGATCATCCATATCAATCGGTACATTGATCGTCAACTCAAAAAGTGATGCAAGCACTTCCTTTGACTATTTCTCTGGTCTATAAATTAAAAAATTGCTATGGTGCTTGAGCCATGGTTTGGGTAGTGGTTGTTGTGTATCCACATTCTTTATATAGAGAGCTTTCTCTGCACCCTTTCATTTCTCTCATCATTTTCGCCTCTTTGAGCTTAACAGCGCAACATTCTCAAGCAGCACTCTGGTCACCTCTAATGGCTCCAATCCAATTCTCCATAGGATACTTCATCATCAAGCACCAATGAGCTAATGCCACTATAAGATCAACTAGGGCCGGTCAGCCCCTCATCGTTTGGTCCGGCCTGATTCCCTTGGGCATTTAACTTTAGGCTCGTATATTTTGTCAGCCATCTTACGGACCTCTAACATACTGGTGCAACATCTTTTTTGAATTAACTCCTGAATGATATCTTTCAAATTATGACACTCGTTAGTGATTTGCCCATGGGTCTTATGGAGGCGACAGTATTCTCTGGGGAGTCTATCAACGTCGGTCGCATCCCTCCGAGATAACTTCTTGTTCCTCTCAGTCCCTACATAGACCGGTAGATAGTTTTCATAGTATCATTTGGAGGAGTGTAATCCTCTTGTCTTGTGTTCCTAATATTCTTTTTTGCATCATTCGTTATATCCCTAGTGCCTCGTTTCCTCTTTTTATTGTTATCGGTATCACCAACATTCAGAGCAACTTTATCGTCGCTCTCACTTGTCTGTTTGATAGCCAAATTACTTTGCACCACTTCTTTCAAATGTCCACTAGCTTTCGATAGCCAGATATGCCTCTTCTAAGAGCAAGAACTGATAGGGTTAAGGATATGCCCTAAGGGCAATTATGTAAATTATTGCATGTATCTAACTCATTGACCAATCTTGTTCGAACTTAAAGGTGTTTTCTTTTTATTATATACTTGATAGAATGTGTTATATTAATTAATTAATTTAATGAAAAGTGTATTTAATAGAAAATCCATAAATGGTTTGTTTTGTAATAGTAGTTAAAAAATGTTGTAACCATGAGTAATTTATCACAATGAAAATAAATATACCATTTTAAATATCCTAATCAAGGTGTATCAAGACTGGATATCGGCATATCCATTGAGATTGGAGTACGTAATGCTCTCAAAATGTTTGGCAGTGTATTACTCATGACTGCTAGGGGTACGAAAGGATTATGTACTGATAGTTATAGGGCAACTATGGAATGACTCACTCGATAGTTTTCTGTTGGTTAATATAACTAAGGTTAGAAAGAGAATATCTATGTGACTAATTTACACAATTCTCATTACTTAACACTTTTGATCTTCAGTGTGGAAGCCTCGCTTTGATTATAGCTAAATCATGGCATGACGTCTGTCGAACGACTATAGTTGGGCCGAGTGGAAGCATTGGAAGTGAAATACTATTCAACAAAGGATGTGTCTCCTCGGTTATATGAGGTTAGCATCACGATTAACTGAAGTCAACTCAAAGTTAAAGTCTTTGCCCAGAGCATTTCGGTTAATAATAATTGTTGTTTTTCAACTAAAGACTTTGTGTTTGGACTATAAAGTTGAATATGGATGGTACTAGAATTTTAACCATTACTAAATTCCATAAGTCCTATTGTGATATAGTTTTGACGAAGAGAATTAGTGTAAATAATTGGCACTTCTGGGCACCCCTTTAACAAGTAAAATTGGATTTACCAAAAGACACATAAACAATAAATTCAGCCAAAATGTCACATCACTAGTTAAGATAACGTATAGATGTTAATAGCCAAATTTTTCCATGTTAATCGCTAATTTAATTTACACCTTTGGGTCGCACAACTGTAATGATGAATTCTCTAAAAAAATCACATGAATTAATTAATTTATAAAATGCTGTAAATTGATTAAATTAATTTATATTTTAGAATGATAATTATTATTTAATTTATTTGGTGTTTGGAAGTTGTTTGTAATTTTTTGAATGCAGTTAGAAAAGTTATATTTAACCGCAATGATATACAATATCGATGTAATTTAAATAAAAGATAATTGCATGATATGATTTATGAAAATTTTACGTCATCTGATGGCATAATTTATGGAAATTTTATGTTATTTGACGGCTTGTAATAGTTAAGGGAACTTTATTTCATAGTCACGTGAATAGAAAGAAAAGGTGAGCGCAAGGGAATTAATTAGGAAATTTTAACTAAAGAATGGGAAAGGTTTCATTCTTTCAAATAAAACATATTCTCTAATTCATTTTGTACATACGACTCATTCTTTCTCATTTATTTTAATTTTTTCTCTCCTCCTAACCTTTTGTGGTAGAAAACAAAATTAAATTTTCAAACACCTTTCAACTCTAAATAAAAAAGGGATGTTTTGGCAATAAATCTAAATTTTTGTTTGATTACTATAAATCTCTAACTTGTATTAATTAGAGAGATTTGATTGGATCTTATGTACACATATTAATGATTTGAAAATAAATCTATTTTAAATTGATTGGTATAATTCTCTAGTTTGTATTAGTTAGAAATTTTTGATTTAATCTTATATGCATACAATTAATTTCATATTTATGTCTGTATATATAAATTTATTATATATATTTCACATTACCAGAGGGTGATTAGATTTTCTTCCATAAAATCAATTTAAATTGAGGCAGTTGTGTGTATTTATATACACATAAATTATTGTTGCTTGTTTATATTCTCTAACATGTATATACTGTCATTTATACGCTGCATTAATTGAGTTTACCAAACAGAAGTTGAATCAGTCATTCCTGTTACCCTTTATTCTTTTTCTTTATGCGATCAGCTATCCAATTATTTCTATCTATATGTCAACACTTTATGTAACGAACCGTAAATTTTTGATAGTATTAATAACTTAATTAACTGGAATTTTGTGAAATTTTAAATAACAAAATTCAAAAATAAAAACTTGATATTTGGAGTACGTCTATGTAAACATAGCAAATGGTAAATTTTCATCTAATAATATGGAAGTTTATTTTCTGGTATAATTTTATTTAAATTTAAATCAGTTAATATTAGATGATTATAAAATGTTTTTCAAACCCGAATATTTTTATATAATAAATTTGTAAATCATCATTTGAGTGAGACGTCATCTTCCGTTTTATCAAATTTGGACTGCTATTGCTCCGTTTATCTTAATTCCGGCACTTTAGCAGCATTTTCGATACCGAATATCCACTTTTGATAGAAGGGTCGTATCGTCGATATTTGTGTACCGTTTTGAACCTCTTGTCATGTTGATCTTCGTAGTATACTCATTTGTATATTTTGGAGTATGGTACACGGCAAAATCCGTGAAAACGGACGGATGGCCATATCGGTACCCATTTTAGAGCTTTTATTTTTCTGTGACCATTCAAATATTCCAACGGTTAAAAATAAAACAGCCAATTTCATTTAATATTTCCTTGATTTATGTTCCTAACTTTTAACATTCCCACTGCTTGCTTTTATTTGTCGGTACAATTCAATTCACTCTCTCTTCGTATCCATTCTCATTTCATCTTCTTCATAAATTTTTTTATACATATTATATAAAAGCAGTAATATCGGTTCGTATTGCTTTAATTTCCTAAGGGTCTCTCTTCGGCTTGTCACCATCTTCATGGCCACATCTATTTGTGTCCACCACGCAAGGCTTCCTTCGACCATTGCTGAGGTCGACCCAAGACGATAGTGACCACCACCTCCTCGCCTCGTGCGCAGGCAACTCCACCCAAACCTAGAGCCGATCAAAACCCTCAACAGCCCTACCACCCAAACCGAACCCTCCTCGCCCCTGGACTCCGCTCCTGTTTTCGAGCACCTCAGCGCTGATCTCCTCGTCCACCGCAGCTTCTCCTCCCCTCCCCTCTTCTGTTGTATAGGTGTTAGTGTATATATGTTTTAATATATCTTGTTTAAAGTGCTATATACATTATATATAGTTTATATATATATGTGTGTGTGTGTGTGTGTGTGTGTGTGTGTGTTTGTGTGTGATAGTGAAATAAGAATTGTATACATGAATTTCAATAGTTTATATGTTAGTTTATATATATAAAGGTTATATACAGTTTTGGTTAGTGATGATTATATGAATGTAAAGCTGTGATTTTGGTTTATACACTTATGATTTATAAATTTTATATAGTTTATATAAAGTCTGTTATATGAGTTGGTTATATACTTTTTGTTTTGTTTTGAAGGTTATATTATACAGGTGTTATATATATTATTATATAAACTTATACTTGATATGTTGTATAATATATAAATTTTAATAATGTAAATTTTATTAAATGTATATGATTATATAGGTGAAGTAAATATATAATATGTTATATAAGCTTATACCCAGAACATGCATGTTAAGCTCTGATTTAAAAGTATATAAATGTATAGATATAAAGTATATTTTATTTTTGGTACTATACGTATGTTATAAAGGAAGTACGTGTATATATATCTTGTAGTTTTTCCTGTTACATGTTATATACATAAACTGCTGTTTACATGCATAGGTCTGCAAAAAAATAATATATATGTTTTTCCTGCCTCGGCCTTTTGCCACACTCGTCTTCTAAATAGCAATAGCTTTCTCCTACCAATATATGTAAAATTTATAAGCTACATATTTACATTTTAGCTATTTTGTCTGAAGCCTGCATATATTATTAAATGTAAGCTTGTGTACATGTGTATACACATTAGTTTATATAGGTGAATTTGGATTTCAATTTTATATGTATAGATATTGTATGTTTATATATATATTTATAATAAAAAAATATGTGTTATTTATATGAGTAGTGTGTGCTGTTTTATAATCAATGTTGACTTAAATATAATATATATATATATATGTGTGTGTGTGTGTTATATAGGTACTTTATAATATGTCCTAATGCTATATTATATTTTGTTGTAAAGTTTATGTCAGCTTATATCTGAATTATATTAATGTTTGATTTTATATGCCTGAATTTATATAAGTCATTTTATATATATATATATATTATCTTAAATTACATATGGTCTATATATATATATATTTTTATTTTATTTTAAGTATATATTTCTAAAATTTGATTTTTGAAATATATGTGATAATATATATTAGTTTCAGTTTATACCAGGCTGATTTGACTTATTTTCATTGATTTTGATTTATCAGCTTGTCTATCAAATTTGTTCCCATCTTGCTTTGCTTTGGAAGTCGTGCTTGGATTCGTAACTCATTTCATTTGTTAAAACACTCTGCCTCGAAAGGTGAGAAATCACTCACGATTAACGTTCTTATATTTATTAAATTTGATGGCAAATGAAACGATAATTTAAATATGCTACTGTTAGTTTTTTAAATTGCTATATATATGCTATTATCTATATCCGTTCACCTATGACATCTAACACCATTATCTGTTATTTATATTGATGATATATGCCTCTTATATTATTATCATATCTGTTCTCACTCTGAAAGTTCCCTATTAGTATAGAATTCCCTATGGGTTGAATGATACATACCCAAACCGATCTTGTAGAATAGGAGAAAATCATTATGGGTTGAAATGATAAACCCAAGCGATTTTCATTAAATTGAATTTGAGATTACGGGTTGAAAAGGTATATACCTGTAGATATTTAAATTACAGATTGAAATGATAAATATCCGTATCACTTGGCCATAGGATAGAAAATTTTATACAGATATTGTTGGTCTATATATATATATATATATATATATATATATATATTAAAAATGATTTCTAAGAGTTTTAAAAAGGAAATATATATGGTTTTAAATAAAAATTTTTTTTTAAATATTATAAATATAAATGTTATTTTATATATGATTAGTTTCTTAATTTTTAGAAATTATATGTTTTGAAATTTTAAAATTCTAAGTTAGCTTTGAAAATATAAATTTTAAGAATTTACTTATAATTTTACTATTTTAAAATATGTATAAATTTTTAATATAAAATAAGTTTAATAATAAGATTTAATTTAATAAATTTTGATTTAATTAATAGATAAAGTGTTTAAGTATTTATTTAAGGTTCTATTTTAAAGAAATAGATTTTTATAAAAAAATTAATAAATTAAGGTTGGAAAGAAAATTAGAAATTGGTTTGAAATTGTATTTATTTAAGAATTGTACCTAAATAAATTTGATTTAAAACTTATTTAATTTGAGATTTTAAAGATATGATTTCGTAACTTGATTTTGATTGAAAGTGAATTAAATGTATATTTTCAAATTTACATAAATTGAAATGGGGTATTTAGTTTATTTGAATTCGTAGTTTAAAGTTTTATTTAAATATTATTAAAATGATTAAGTAAATATTTCAAAACTAAATAATAGTAAAGTGAATTTGATATATATATATATATATATAAATATATATAATTATCAAGTTTAGTTTTGAAATTGTGGAATATTTAGAGCTTTGAAATATATTGAAACTGAAATGGTTTATTTTGCGGTTCAAATCTGTGTTTGAAATTGATATAATTTGAAATGGTTTATTTAGAAATTGAATTGAATTGAAATTGATGGTTTGAGATTGGACTAAATTGAATTTTGGCATTTGTGTTGACTTGTTTCGATTTTTGAAATTTGAGGAAACTATTATTTTTGTATAAAGTATTTTTAAATATATTTAAAACTATTTATATATTTTACTTTATAAATTAATCTTATATAAATTATTTTAATATAAATCATTTTAATATAAACTATTTTTAATATAAATTATTTTGATATTCTAATTATTTATTTTATATAAACTATTTTATTGTATTAACTATTTTATTATAAACTATTTTAATTTATAACTATTTTATATAAACTATTTTATTATATATACTATTACTAATATCTAAACGTTTTAAAGGAAAGTGTTATGATTTCAAAGTGTTATGATTTCAAGTATTTTGGTTTCGAAAGTGTTATAACTTTGAAAGTGCTATGATTTTGGAAATGGGTGTATTTGAAGGGAAAAATGATAATGTATTGATATGGTTTTGAAATGGAAATGATATTTTGGTTTTGAAGTATAAACTATTTTGAAATGACCGTGGTATTATAATAACGTTTGGTTGTTAAAGAGACCGGAATCAGTTATTGTCATACTCTCTGCCAATACCCAAAACCACTTTAATAACTGTGTGCACGATGGAGATTCTAGAATGAAGTAGGTGGTTGATGACGTTCTATTTGAGGTATATACATGGACCTAACACCCGTAAGTTAGCTTAAGGTGGCTAAAACAGGAGCAATTGATGAGCTAAGTGAGGTAGCTCCTTCGATCAGATACACTTCTTCGATTTCCATTCTATTACTTGGTGATTGATTTGGTGCGCACCTCTAATTTGGAAGTGTGGCTCAAGGTGAGCGATAGTGGATGCTATGCATTACACCGTCCCGGAGGTGTAATTGGTATGTCTACCCTGGCATTGTCTAGTTGTGCCGTGCCATCTACCATAGCTAGACCACTACGAGTTTGTTTTGTACCATACCTATGGAGCGCCCTTTGATAAGCCCTGTTTACGGGAAGTTACGATACTGTATAGACTATGGGAATATGAAAAATGTGTTAAGGGGGATATAGGTAATGCCTTAACGCTATTTTAACACTTTACTTTACTATAGACATTATTATAATATCGTATATTACTACATAGTAGATAGTTACATGGATCCTTAGAGGATGGTTATCATGAACATCCTTTTAGTTACTTGTATTTCAGTTGATATTTCACTTGAGTTGGATTTACTGGTATAAGAATGTTAATCCTGACTCGAGTGTTTTGTGTTTTTTCTTTATGCTTGGGTCAAACTGAGTGTCACAACATTTGAGACTCATCTTTAGAGTTAGAGCTTCTCTTGGAGATCCATCTATCTATTCAGCTTGCAGTTATTCAGTTGACTCCAGTTATCCATTCTGATTTTGTTATTTGACTATTGTGTTGAGACTTCTATGTATTTGAGACTTCTATTGTATCTAGTTTTTACTCTGTTATATATATATATATATATATATATATATATATATGCTTCATGAACTACTATTCATTTGTTTCCGCTGCTTATCGTTATATTACTTTGTGGCTATGATTCTGTGATTATTTTATTTAATTTTTATGCTATTTTTGCCAAATGTAAATTAACAATCTGATATTTTGAGCAATTCAAGTCTGATACATGCGGATGCGAATGGTTGAAAATATCGGTTCGTTACAGTTGGTATCAAAGCCAGGTTATTTTATCATTTCTATTTTATTACACTAATAAATTCATTTGGATATTAAATAAACCATGCTTTTAGTTAAATAAACTTAATTACTATAATTTCCAATTTAAAGCTAAAATTCCTTATGTTAAGTTAAAAGTATATTATTAACTTACATTTTATTATTATAGTAAAGACCATTTATTGTTTAATCATCCAAAATGTACCATTACATTAATTAACGCTTACATGTTAAAAGTACATTATTAAATTACATTTTCTGATTACAGTAAAGAACATTTATTGTTTTAACCAATATTACATTAATTAAAACTTACATGTCAAATGTACAATTTTAACTTACATTTTATTTTTACAGTAAAGAACATTCATTATATTTATTACCCCAAATTATACCATTACATTAATTAGCACCTACATGTTACAATACATTATTGACTTATAATTTATTATTATAATAAAGAGCACATGTCGAATGCAGCATGATTAGGGGTTCTCGCTTCTAGGTTTAGTAGCGAATAGTTGACTCTTACTCCTACATGTCCCGTAGGGTCGGTGCAGTCGAGAGGCTGGCCGTAAAGGCAGAACACAGGTACAGCTATTTGCTATGGTGGGCGTTACCCCACTGGCACGGTCCTGTTACAGTTGGTATCAGAGCTTTGGTTTTAGGAAACTTAGCATATAGAGTAAATTTAATTACAGAATCGCCTTCGTTCGAGCTTGAATTCCTTACTCTTTGACTCGGTTTCCTTTGAATTTTGGAACTTTCCCCTCGGTTCCAAAATCCATTATTGTCTCTCCCTATTCGTGTTTTCTTAATTCTGGATAATCCCATAACTACACCATATGATATGTAAAGGTGACGCAGCGGATATTCTCGAAATGGATACAATGATGAAAGTGGCAATCGATGGATTAAAAATACCCAAAGGCCTTAATCCGTTGATCACAAAGGTACCGAATTCTAGCAATCTTCGACACGTTGATCGTGCACGATACCGTGAGAGAAGATCTACAATTCTTCAAACGTTGATCAAGCGCACTTGATTCCGTGAATTGGCTTCAACAATCGTTGATTCGAGTGCACTCGAATGCCGAAAGTGGAGATAGGAGATAACACTCAACTACAAATTTCAAAGTGGCACAAAGCACACAAATAAAGTTTATTCAAATTCCAAAAAACAGTTTACAAATGACACCACCATCCTTATTTATAGGGTTACAATACAACACTGTTCACCGACCTAACATATGCCGCGACCTACGACCTAACATAGGTCGGTAACGACCCAAGCACATGCGACTTAATATTTACAACAGAATACAACATGCGACTTATAAAACACAAGTGACATAACAACGTTACAACACAACGACTTAATAGAAATACAACACATATGACATACGACTTAACACAAGTCCATGAGTTACGACATAAGAACATAGCGACCTACAACAATGTGACTCACCGTATATATACAACATGACACGACTTAATGACAAGTGACTTAGGCTTCAGCGACCTAAGGATCTTCATGCGACCTTCTTCTGGAGCGACCTAAGGAGTTGCATACCTTCAACGACCTAAACTTTTGCGTCATAAGATATCAACGGCTCAAAAGATAGGAGCTTTGGCGAACTACCTCACTAGGTCGTAGCTCGTTGGAACTCACTAGGTCGCTTGCAACATATATTAGGTCGCTGGAGATAGTAAGTTTGAACATCATGTTGTGCCACATCACTAGGTTGTTCACGACCTCCGCTAGGTCGCTGGTCTCCATGTTGCGCTGCCACACTAGGTCGTTCACGACCTTCTCTAGGTTGCCGTCCACCATAAGATTGTAAAACTTGATGCGCCGCATCATCCTTCCCGGGTTGAAAAGAATCCGACCTCGAATTTGTACTTTCCTCCTCCTCAACAAGCTTACTCCCATGATACGGAATCAAGTATTTGACATTGAAAACATCAGAAGCATGAACATTATCTGGTAATTTCAACTGATACGCAGTATCATTGATTTTCTTTAAGATTTCCATTGGACCAATTTTTCGAGCTTTCAACTTGTTGTAAGTTCCCACTGGAAAACGATCTTTTGTCAACACTGCGTAAACCAAATCACCTTCTCTGAAGTTCACACTCCTCCGCTTCTTGTCCGCCAATTGTTTATACTTCTCATTTGATGCAAGCAATCGTTCATGAACAGTTCTGTGGCACTCCTGCAACTCATTTACGAAATCACAAGCCCGCTTAACAATTCCCTTCTGATATGGCACTGTCATTAAATCCAACGGTCCCTTTGGAATGGCTGAATATACAATTTGAAATGAACTAAATCCAGTACTACGATTCATAGCATGATTATGTGCAAATTCCGCTTGACATAATTCCACATCCCAGCTCTTCAAATTGTCTTTCACAAGACATCTCAATAAGTTTCCCAATGATCTGTTAACCACCTCCGCTTGCCTATCAGTTTGCGAATGTTAAGCGCTACTAAAATTCAGCTTCGTTCCGACCATCTTCCACAAACTCATCCAAAAATGACTTAAGAATCGAGTGTCCCCGTCAGAAACAATGGTCTCAGGCAACCCATGCAATCGCTAAATTTCTTTAAAGAATAACTGAGAAACCCGAACTGCATCAGCAGTCTTCTTACAAGCAATGAAATGTGCCATTTTCGAAAATCTATCTACCACCACATATATGAATCATTTCCACGTTGAGTTCTTGGCAAACCCAAAACGAAATCCATGCCGATATCAACCCATGGTCTGGTAGGCACAGGTAATGGCATATATAATCCCGCATTCGTAGCCGTTCCCTTTGAAACTTGACAGATATGACATCTCTCCACAAATCTCTCAACTTCTTTTCTCATTGACGACCAAAAATAAGATTATACAATCAACTGCATTGTACGATCACAGCCCACGTGTCCTTCCTCATGCAGCTCTTTGATAATCTTCATTCGCAAACTTCCTTCTGGTATGCACAATCGATTCCCCTTGAATTGAAACCCATCTATCATCACATATTCATCCGTCCTCCTCTCCTTGACTTCATCTACAAACTTGGCAAAGTAAGGATCATCAACAAATAATTCGGGCAACACATCGAACCTAGTCACTTCAAACTTCATTGTAGTCAACAAATGATTCCTCCTGCTCAATGCATCTGCCACGCGATTCGTAATTCCCGACTTATGTTTCACAACAAATGTAAATTGCTGCAAGTATGCAATCCACGATGCATGCCTAGCTGAAATTTTCTCCTGCCCTTGCAAATGCTTCAAAGCTTCATGATCAGTATATATAAAACAAACTCCTTATGAAACAGATAATGTCTCCAGTGTTTCACGGCTTGAACAACCGCGTAAAATTCCACATCATATGTACTATATCTCATTTTCGCTCCCGAAAGCTTCTCACTGAAATATGCAATAGGACGTCCCCTCTGACTCAACACTCCACCAATACCAACCTTAGATGCATCACTATGTAACTCAAAAAACAACTGAAAATCTGGCAAAACAAGAATTGGTGCTGATGTCAAAAGTTTCTTGATCTTCTCAAAAGCTAACTCTGCTTCCTCTGTCCACACGAATTTCTTTCCTTTCATGCAATTGGTTACAGGTGCCATCACACTCCTAAAATGTGGAATGAATCTTCGATAAAAAGATACCAACTCATGAAAGCTCCTCACTTCAGTAATTGTCTTGCATTGTGGCCAACTCCTGACAGCTTCCACTTTGCTTTCATCCACTTTAATACCCTCCTTCGACAGAACATATCCCAGAAACAAAACACTGTGCGTCATAAACACGCACTTCTTCTCCGCTGCATAGAATTGCTCCTATCGTAGAATCGACAGCACTTCTCGCAAATGCTGAATATACTCTTCCATACTCCCACTATAGATCAAAATATCGTCAAAGTAAACTACTACGAACTTCCCAATAAATGGTCTGAAAATCTGGTTCATCACTCTCATAAAAGTACTTGGAGCATTTGACAAGCCAAACGGCATAACCAGCCATTCGTATAGACCTTCCCAAGTTTTAAAAGCAGTCTTCCACTCATCACCCGGTCTAATACGAAACTGATGGTATCCACTCTTCAAGTCAATCTTTGAGGACACAACAGCCCCACTTAACTGATCAATCAAATCATCGAACCTCGGCATAGAAAACCTGTATCTCACAGTGATCTTGTTTAGAGCCCGACTGTCCGTACACATTCGCCATGTCCCATCCTTCTTCGGTACCAATAAGGCTGGCACTGCACAAGGACTCATGCTCTCCTGAACACGCCCTTGTTCTAACAACTCCTCTACCTGCCTTCTCAGTTCCTCATGCTCCTTAGGACTCATCCTGTAATGTGGCCTGTGAGGTAATGCTGCCCCTGGCACAAGATCAATCTGATGTTGAATATCTCTCAATGGTGGTAACTCCTTTGGCAACTCTTCAGGAAACACATCTCTGAATTCTTCCAATACTGGCTTTGCTCCCTCTGGAACTCCAACAGATTCAGTAGCTTCATGTCCAATCAACAAGAACACCTCTGGACTCTCCTCTACTTCTCCAACAAACTCCTTCAAAGTCAACAAAGTCTTCATCTCCTCAATCTCTTCTGACTTGCTCTCTCCTTGATGTCTCTTTTTCAGAACTAAAATGATCTTAGTACCCTCAAACATAAAGTTGTAGCTATTGGTTCGACCATCATGCCGCACTGCTCGGTCATACTGCCATGGTCTTCCAAAAAGCAAGTGACAGACATCCATCTCCACCACATCACACCAGATCTCATCTTTATACTTCTTCCCAATCCAAAATGGACATGAACTCGCCTATCCACCTTCATCTCTCCTCCTTTCCTTAACCACGCAAATTTGTAAGGATTTGGATGCTTCTCCGTCTTCAAATTCAACTTTCTCACAGCTTCGGTAGAAATGATATTGTCACAACTTCCCGCGTCAATCACAAATTTACAAACCTTCCCCAATATAGTGCATGTCGATTGAAAGATATTACTCCTCAACCAACTAGCCTCATCCTCTTGCTTCGGTGTTAAACAAGACCTCCTCATCATTAAGTTACATCCTTCATCTCCCGATGCGATATCTTGTTCATCCCCCTCAACTGGACTAGAATAACCTTCACCAACATCCACGCCTTCCATTTTAGCAATCATAGCTCGCCTCTTTGGTTTCGGACATTCATTACTCTTGTGAACCACTTCCTGGAAATTATAACATTTGAAACTGTTGTTGACTTTTGCCTTTGCAACCTCATTCACAACTGGTTTACTGACAGCCTTGGAAACATTCGCACTACTACTAGCCCCTTTCACTTGATTATTGGAATTTGTAAACACACCACCTCCTCTTCTGCCTTGCTTCTCCCAAGCTAACGCCTTCTGGTGTGCTTCTGAAACAGATCTAGGATCAAACATGTTCACTATATCTTGAATCTGCATTCTCAACCCTCCAACAAACCTAGCAGTCAACTGTTTCGCTATCTCCATGATATCATTCCTGGCAATTAGTTGATAAAATTCATCCGCATAATCATTCACAGATTTTGTTCCCTGTCTCAACTTCTACAATCGCTGATACATAAGAGATTGATAATTATACAGGAAGAACGTAGCCTTCATTAACTTCTTCATCTTCTCCCATGACTCAATCTTTGACTTTCCCATCCTTTCCCGTGTAAGTTTGGTTTGCTGCCACCATGCCATAGCTCTCCCTCTCAAACGAGTAGCAACCAATTTAACTCTCCGATGCTCGAGAACTTCCTTAAAGTAAAAAATATCTTCAACATTAGATAACCAATCAAGGAATTCTTCAGCTTGCATACTTCCCTTGAATTCTAGAATTTCAGTTTTCATCCCCGACTCCCATCGTCGATCATCTTCTACATCCACATATTGATTTCACACTTGATCTCGATCTTGATAATGAATGCTACCTCTATCACCATCCTCGTCAAAATCAAATGTTCTTCGATATCGATCCCGTCCATCCACATCTCTATGATCAGGCCTGGTCCTCCTACCCTATCTTTTCATATCGGGATGTGATTCATTTTCAAACTCACGTGGAGTTCTTCTCTCTTCATTCCTATGCTCATAATGTTCTCTTCTCATCGAAACTGATGATTCTCTTTGATCTCTATAAGATTGTGGCGACACCCTCCTCGCTTCCGTAACCGATGGTGAAACCCTATTTCCTCCATGGTTCGAGATTGGCGACCTTCTCCTTTGATTCTGATTCATATCAATCATCAATTTCTCCAACCTACCAATACCTTCATCCAACTTCTCATTGAATTTATTGCTAATGCGTTGTTCCATTTGTTCAGCATCTTCTCGTTTATACAAATCTTCAACATTTTGATGACGATTAGCTCTTCTCAATGGCATTGTCGAAACTTCAATCACACACTTCAATACTTATCTTTGAAAAGAATTTGGCTCGGATCTACACTTCAATTCTCGTCTTGAACAACAAAGTGATGCACGGCCTTCTACACTTCAAATTAAACTTCACAAATTCAAACACTTTAACTCTCGGCCTTGACTCTTCAACACAAAGTGATGCACAACTTCAACTTCTAGCCCTCGGCTTTAACTTCAAACTCTTCTCCTTCGCTCCAAGTCTCGGCTTAGCTATGATTGGCTAAGTCTCGCTCTGATACCAAACTGACACAGCGGATATTCTCGAAATGGATACAATGATGAAAGTAGCAATCGATGGATTAAAAATACCCAAAGGCCCAAATCCGTTGATCACGAAGATACCAGATTCTAGCAATCTTCGACACGTTGATCGCGCACGATACCGTGAGAGAAGATCCACAATTTTTCAAACGTTGATCAAGCGTACTTGATTCCGTGAATTGGCTTCAACAATTGTTGATTCAAGCGCACTCGAATGCCGAAAGTGGAGATAAGAGATAACACTCAACTACCAATTTCAAAGTGGCACAAAGCACACAAACAAAGTTTATTCAAATTCCAAAAAATAGTTTACAAATGACACCACCATCTCTATTTATAGGGTTACAACACAACACTATTCACCGACCTAACATATGCCGCGACTTACGACCTAATATAGGTCGCTAACGACCCAAGCATATGCGACTTAATATTTACAACAGAATACAACACGCGACTTATCAAACACAAGCCACATAACAACGTTACAACACAACGAATTAATAGAAATACAACACATATGACATACGACTTAACACAAGTTCACGAGTTACGACATAAGAACATAGCGACCTACAACAATGCGACTCAACGTATATATACAACATGACGCGACTTAATGACAAGCGATTTAGGCTTCAGCGACCTAAGGATCTTCATGCGACCTTCTTCTAGAGCGACCTAAGGAGTTGCATACCTTCAACGACCTAAACTTCTGCGGCATAAGATATCAACGTCTCAAAACATAGGAGCTTTGGCGAACTACCTCACTAGGTCGTAGCTCGTTGGAACTCACTAGGTCGCTTGGGACATATATTAGGTCGCTGGAGATAGTAAGTTTGAACATCATGTTGTGCCACATCACTAGGTTGTTCACGACCTCCGCTAGGTCGCTGGTTTCCATGTTGCGCTGCCTCACTAGGTCGTTCACGACCTTCACTAGGTCATTGGCCGCCATAAGATTGTAAAACATGATGCGCTACATCAAAAGGGGTCAACCTCCTTTACAACAGGCACTGATTCACTGAAGATTTCTATATCCTCGGTTTAAATGCTGCTCCCTTTTGCTATGCCCGAATTCTATCTATTGTGATCGTATGTCGATTTGCCTTAGATTTGTGCATCGGTTTTATTCTTGAAATCACGGTTGACCCAGTTAAGGTCACCTATGATTTACATTAGTCTATCCACCTTTTCTCTTTTGCTATTTAATCGTCTTACCTTTGTTTCGAGCCTATCTTCTAGTTAGAATTCTTTTGATTAGAGTCCCTCTAATTTGAATCTTTATCCTTGATTTGTAACCCATTCTTGAAGTATCGAGTGAGGGAGTGTACTTGTATTAATATAAAAATGTTTTATATATTGTGTTGTTTGAGTTGTTTGGTTGATTTGGGGTATCGATCAATTCGACTGATCAACGCTATCAGTAGGAACTGCAAAACACTTGAACAGAGCAAACTGACACAATATTATTTTCAAAGTGGTAGATGAAATAAATTTTGTATGATTATATTATATATATATAAGTATAAATATTTTGGAAATTTAATAGTTAAGTGAACTGGTTGTTTGAAATGATAATATTCAAAATTTTCATTTATTTTTTTGTAAACCATTGACTTTTGAAACATAATAAATAAATGAAATTATAGACATGGTTTATAAATTGATTTGAAAAATGATAAATAAAGGTATTTTCTTCGATGATATGGGATGAACGAAATGCTATAATCTTCAGCAATAAAAGGAAATCTACAACGCAGATGAAACATACCATTCTTGAGGGGCTGAGGTCAGGCATTGCTGCTTCCATACATTCTTTCGACACGGTCTTCCCTACTGCTCTCGGCTGACGGTGTGCCTGTCCCCTATCTTGTTGTGTTACTTGTTTTTTTTTTTCCTTTGGTATGCCTTGTTTTCATGTTGTCTTGTTTTCTTTGTGTTCTCCTTCCTGCCTATCTTGTTAGGTAGCTTGTTTGCTCTTTGCTTGTAATTCTTCTTGGTATATCAACAAATGGTAGGGGTCCATTTTTAACCCCGCTGGCCTTGCCAAAAAAAATGAAATGAATTTAAATTTAGAATCTGAGAATTTAATTTCCGGTGCTTTCAAACTTTGGTTTTAAAATTTTGAATGTATATTATTTAAATGTATTTTCAAATAGAATTCGTTTCCAAAGAATTTTAAAAGGAAATAAATCAGTGCTCTTCTCTTTTTTCTCTAGGAAATAACTTCGGTGATGACGGTCGCATCATCGACATTCATTTTCGAGTTTCAGAGTGGAGAGACCACTTAGTAGCTTTGCTAAACTTATATTTTGGAAAATGAATTTGAATTGAATTTCTTGAGTATGACTTGATTTATAATATATATAGGTATATGATTATAAATTTGATTTGATATATAATATATATGGATACATTTATCCTTAAATGGTTTAAAGTGAAATTGAAAATTTAATTCTTAAATTTTATGTTAAAAGATGATTTCAGTTATAAATGAAGCCAAAATTTTAAACAAATATTTAAAACTTGAAATAATTAAATTAGGAAAATTTACTTGTATAGTACTCAGTTGCATTCCAACATATATAACTTACCTAATTTTTTATAGAAACTAACTATGTAATTGAATAATATACAATATAAAATGATGTTAAAGGAATTTATAAATAAATTTGAGTGGTTATAATAAGTGACAATCTACTTAATCTATGTGATAAGATATATTAAGTGGAATAAATCTAATAATAATTTGGAATATAGAAGAATTAAATTTGTTGAATAAAATATGAGTATAATAAATGACTATACAAATTTATGATTTTAGAAATTGTTAAGAGAGGATAATTAGATAATAAGATAATGAATTTAGAAGTAGTTAAAAATTGAATTGTAAGTGAAATTAACTTAAGTGAAATCAAATGAATTAAAATCCATTGCTGAATATTAATTAATTTAAATTTAAATATATATGGCTTGTAATTGTTTTATCTTGTCTTTCAATCTATTTTTCTTTTCGGTTGTTTCTATTCTCCTACTTCCTTCCTTTTCGGATAAAGTTTTGCGTGGGAAGAGTGTAACGACCCATAAAATTTTGACAGTTTTAATAATGTAACTAACTGGATTTTGTGCAATTTTAAATAATAGAATTCTGAAATAAAAATTTGATATTTGGAGTATGTCTAAGTAAACATAGCAAATGGTAAATTTTCGTTTGATAATATGGAAGTTTATTTTCTTGTATAATTTTATTAAATTTAAATCACTTAATATTAGATGATAATAAAATGTTTTTCAAACCTAAATACTTTTATACAATAAATTTGTAAATCATCTTCTGAGTGAGACGTCATCTTCCATTTCATCAAATTTGGACTACTATTACTCCGTTTATCTTAATTCCGGTATTTTAGCAACATTTTTGGTACCAAATATCGACTTTTGATAGGAGGGTCGTATCGTCGATATTTGTGTACCGTTTTGATTTTCTTATCGTGCTGACCTTTGGGTATATTCATTTGTATATTTCGGTGTCCGGTAGGCGGCAAAATCCATGGAAACAGATGACCATATCAGTACCCATTTTGGAGCTTTTATTTTTCCGTGACCATTCAAATTTTCCAATGGTTAAAAATAAAATAGCCAATTGCATTTGATATTTTCTTGATTTACGTTCCTAAATTTTAATATTCCCACTATTTGCTTTTATTTGCCGGTACAATTCGATTCACTCTCTCTATAACGACCTGAATTTTTCGACGTTCGGTTTGGAATATTTAAAAAAATTAATATTAAATTTGAATTTATAGATTGATTTCGAGTATGAAAACTGGGTTTTATTCATAAAATAAATACAGAAATTAAATATAACGATTTATTGAATAATTGAATTATTAAAGTTATAAGTGAATATTGGTTACAATAGTGAATCTGAAGTTTTAAGCTTGATAAAAATAATTTAAAGGCTTCAAAAATTTATATTAATAATATTGAAGACAATGCAACTTTTAATTTTGGATTTGGAAGTGATCTGTTCAGTTTTAAAAATATTTCATTTAAATTGGCATTTGAAAATAGCCTTTTGAGGCACAGTCTTGGAATCTGATAAAACCAATTATTTTGGATCCGTAATACTGTATTATTATAGAATTTAAAATTTTGTAGCTTTCAGATTTTTCATTTGGTTGTATGAGGTATAAATGCGCTGAAATTTATATCGAAAATCTAATATAAATTGGGTCCAAAAAGCTATCTTCTCCATACGATCGAATTAGGACTCGAAACCTTTTCCATTGCATTCGGAATAGGGGTATAACATTATAACACCTAACGGCATGCCGCAATTGGAGTTCGAGATTTTAAGTTGCGAAATCGAGGCGTTTGGGATTTAAATAAAAATTAAAAAATTCCGGTCAAATTTTTTTTCATGCCGTACTTTCATCCCGTTAATGCTTTTTGCTTTCACCTTGGAATTACTATAGCTTATTGATTCGAGCACATTAGCAGCTTTTCCTGTTCCCCGCTCTCCCTCTTTAAAACACGAAGCAGTTTCAAAATGAAACCATAGAAAGAACTCTAGAAAAAAGAAGAAGAAGGAAATAAATCAATGGCTCCCATCGCGTTGATTTTAGTCGCATATTTCTATTCGTACCTCAAACTTCGAGCTTGTGAATTCCTTCAAATAAAATCTCGATCGTGGAAGAGAGGGTCGGCGACGAGAGTTGGGCGAGCACACGCTCGCGAGAGAGCCTGAGTCTGGGGGGTGAGGCGGCACCGCATTTGAGCATTTGGATGGGCATCGCGATGTAGGCCGATGGTAGTTCATGGCGTGATGGAGAGGCGGCTCCCGCATGCGTAAGGTATGCGGCATGTTTGACTTTGGGTGGCGAGATGATTTTTGGTGGCAGAGGCGGAGGCACGCGATGGTGAGGCATTGGGCGAAAAAGCGAAGTCGACAAACTCAGGTTTGGGTTCGCGATAAAGGTTTGCCTGAGTTAGAAGTTTGGGCAGTGAGGTATTCGTTTTTTTTCTTTTTCGTTTATACTTGATTTAATAAAGACACACACACACACACACACACACACACACACACAAAGATTGAAAGAGAATAAAAATAAAGTTTAAAACAGAAAATTATTTTATATGGATAATGTTTGGAAGAAAATAATAATACGAATTTTAAAACTGTTATAGAGTTTATATAAAAATTAGATTTTTAAAATGTATATAAGTTATTTTTTACTATATGTAGTTTCAAAGAAAAAATAACATAAATATACACATATACATATTTTCACTTACTATTTTGCTGGAGATTAATTTGTTTAGTAAACTTATTTAATTATTTTAGTCGCTAAAAATATTTTATTAAAAGAAAATTAGCTTAAAATTAAATTATGAGTTAAATTAGATTATTAGTTGATTAAAATGGAAATTGATTCTTCGATTATTTCAAATATTAATAAACCGTATAATGTTTATGCAAGGTCAAAAATCATGAAACAAGCTAAGATGGAAGTGTATGGCAAAACAAAAATAAAGGTGAGATTTTCTCACTCATTTGGATTACCTTATTAAAAATTAAATGTTAAATTTAAATTATTGGATGCCTGACTTGATTGATGAATTTGTAATTTATCTGTTGGATGTTATATATATATATAGTAGTATATATATTAGTATTGGAGTGATTGATATTCCCGCATTATATAGCAGATGAGACTTCATACGCCCTGCATAATAGCAGATGACTCTATATACCGCGATATCCCCATCGAAGTTCGATTGGTATTTTTTTTGTTGACTAACATCTATGGATGCAGGGAAAGATAGGTTGGAGGGATCCAACTGGATTCCTCAAAAATATTTATTGTTCATATATATGTTGATATACGATATGATGGATAAATTGATATGGATTGTGTGTGAATTGGATTATTAAATGTTAAATTGCCTGGGAATTGAGTTTGGTGTTTTAAATACCGTAAATAATTAATTTGAAGGAAATTTAGAAAAGGAATGTAAATAGTAAGTATTTACATTGTGAATTGGATTTATTCTAAAGGAAATTAAGAAGAATAAAAATATATTAACTAATTGGGGTTATACTTATCTATTTGAAAATTGGTTTAAGTAGAAACTTGAAAATAAAATTGAACATTAAATGCTTGAAGAGATATTGGAGTCGATAAATAAACTTGAAATAAAAATGGAATTTTATTTAAGGGATAAAATGATAAAAAGAAATTAAAAAAAGAATTGTTTTTACAAATAGATGGAAAACTCTGGAGGGTTTATAAATTTATAAACGGGGTATAAATAAGATAAAGTGATATCGGTAGATATGTGGAAAATATAAGTTAATGTATGAATTTTTATCGAGTATGGGAACTGTTTTGAAAAGAAATAATGGAAAATATTTTGAAGGTGAGAATGGCGATAAATTTAGATATGATCGAGGTGATACAGACCAAGAGGAATTTATAAGGTTAACTAGGGGATATTGGATTTTCTTAAAAATAGATTTTAATCAAGTTTAAATTTGTTTAAAATCTACTATATTATATAATTTAAAACTATTATCTTGATTTAGAATATTCTGAAATTAGTTATTTTAATACTTAATATTTATTGAAATAAATTCTAATTTTATAATCAGCTTTGTAAATTAATTAGTAACTGGATATGAATTTTTAATGCTTTTAAAATGCTGATATTTTAGATCTAGCTAAAAACCATAATTTGAAAACAAACCATTTTTCTTATTCTATATATATATTAAATGTTTTAAATTAAATTATAAATCCTCTCGAGACGGGAAGCGAAGTTTATTCAGACAGATAAGATTTTAGATGAAGATCTTAAAGTGGTATTATGGAAACTTAAATAAAATTCTAAAGCATAAGATAAGCGAACTTCGAAAGGTGAAATAAAAATTCATAAAGGAAGGAGAAGTGAAACTAGAATTTTAAACAAGCATAGATGGCTTTGAAAATATTAAAAGGGAATTAAATAAGAGGCTTTGGAATTCACAGAATTCATGTGAAACGAGTTAGGAATTTACAAATTAAGTTGTAAATTATTTTTGAAATAAAAAGTAAATATTTTCCAAGTGTTGAGTAACGAATGAAGTGGGGAAAATATTCTAATTATTGAACAAAGGTCGAAATTTGTTCCGTGAGAATAAAAGGGATTTGAAAAAAAAACTATTCTCAAAGTGTTGAAATATGAAAATAATATATTGAGTTGATATTTTGAAATAATTTGGAGAATTATTTAAGGCCCGATGGTTGCTTGTGGATGTTATTTGATAGTTAAATAACTGACTATCAATATTGGCCAACGCACTGATCGTTTTAAAAAGACCGGGATCAGATTTAATTATCCGAAAACAACTTTTATCCGATTTGAACGTAGCAAATGAAGACCTTGAAGATGATGAAGACGGTGATTCGGTTTGTCCAGACCCAGGAACACTTGTATGGACGAATGCTATCAGACCATCGTCATTGGAGGACGATGAACATTCTAAGTGAATGTGTTTCTTTAAAAGGTAATGATTAGCCTCAAGCCTCATCAACAAGGAATAGCTAAAACGGGGGAGGTGCGAAAAGGCTAAGTGGGTAGCACCAAATTAGGGTAAGATTTTTCATGTCTAGATGTCCCTTTATTCGGCTGTATGGGTGATTGCTGATCCAAACCGCGGGGTGATCTTATTCGGACTATCCAGTAAGGGGTAGCTCCGGTCTTGTGTTGTAGGGGATCGGAAGTGGTCCTCGGTACTCTGTCTAGACCAGGTACTATGACAGGCGGTACCCCAGTAGCCCTGCCATTGTATGGAATCCAATCTCCAATAAGTGCGTTCGGACTTAATTGTATTCCTACTATGCTAGAATTTAATGAATGTAACAATTTCGGCTATTTGAATAAGTATTTGTACTTAGACACTATTATAATATCAGAGTATTTTGATATAAAATGTTTTGGTTATCGTAAGGTGAAACCCAGCATGTTTATTGGTGGCGTGGTTGTAACAACCCTCATATTTATCGATTCTATATTTAAATATTTTAACGTTCGTCGGATTTTGGTCCGAAAAGCTACTTTTTGCATACGGTCGAATTAGGACTCGAGACCCCTCCCATTGAGTTCAAAATAACGTTTGCGACCTTTTTGAGTATAAGCTTCGATATGTTTGGAGAAAGTTGATTTTTGCTACTTTTTCACTTAGGGCTTTGGTTTGGGCTGAGCCCAATAACCCCACTTATGTATTCAGTCCCAACCCCTCTCCTCTTCATTACTTCATTCTTCATTTCCTAACACTCAAGCTTTTACAACAATGGAGAGTGGAAGAGGAAATTAAAACTCCAAGCCCTAGTTCCATAGCAAAATCCAAGCACTTGCTCCAAAATCTATGAGAACCCATTGGTAAGCATCTCCTTCTTCTTCTCTAACTCATTCTCTCTTTGATTTCAGAAAAATTCCTAAACCTAATTTAGGAAATGTTTCTCTTTTAAGCTTATATTCAAGCTTCTTGTGTTGAGATTGAAGTGTGGTTGATCTTCCTTCGTCTTCAAGCTTCTCATTCATTGATTTGGGTTCAAAGGTGAGATTTTTAATCTCACATCTATGCTTATAATTCCCTTCTATTGTTAGGTATGAATTCCTAACACTTATTCATGTGCATTTGATTTTGATTTGGATTGCTTTTGTGAATATTCCAATTTTTAGTGTTTTGAGTTCAATTCGTTAAAAATCCTAACTTTGATGTTTGAACATGTTTTTGGTGATGCATCGAGGAGCATATAGGGTCGGGTAGTCGATTGGCATAAACCCTTAGCGCCGTTGCTCGTGCGGTTGCAATTTGATCGAGAGCTGCACCTCTTTTGAAATAGGGAAGGAAGTGCAAGCTTACAGGTTCGACCGACCGAGCCCCCTGGGCCGGTCGACCGACCTGTAGTCCAGGCACTTCCTGCCTCTGTTTGGAAGTGCTGGTTACAGGCTTCGGCCGACCGAGCCCCCTGGGCCAGTCGACCGACCTGGTGCCCCGAGCACTTCCAACCTCTGGTTCGGTCGACCGACTCAGGGAGTCCGGTCGACCGACCTGCTACTATTTGCCAGATTAGCCTATATTGGTAATTCGTTTGAATTTCCAACTTTAATCGATTCGTGTTGTCTCCCTTTTGTTGTTGTCATTTATTATTGACTTTGATGACCTTTTCTTTTGGAATTTTAGATATATCCACTTTGATGGATTTGATATCGATTTCTTTGGATTTTATTCACGTCTTCGAACGTGAATTTTTATGCCCGATTGTTTCTACAATCACTTCTATGATTTGTCACTTTAAAATATAAAGGTTTTCTATACTAGTAGTAAATATCAAAACTCTTTCTTCAAATGATTTCAACACTATTTTATTACAAAGCTCGTTTTCTCAAACCAATTTCCAATCTATTAGTATATAATAACCTTTACCTCACTCGTATGAGAAATCTAATTAAACGACTTAGTAAAACGAGTGGTATGAAACGCTTGCGTTTACTTCGTCGGTTAATTCTTGGACTTGTTCGATTGAATCTCTTGTGACAATTTTCTAGTGGAAATCTACAATTTGTTCGTAAATATTTAAGTTATGATAGTGGTTATGGGACATGAAGCTAAGCTCATATATTTACTAGCTTACTGTAATTGACACTTCTCTTTGATCATGACGATCATTTTATGTTTTAGACTAGCATTGTGCAATGTCATTGTGTTTTTGGTTCATCGGATGTCACGTTGTACGACGTCGTTGTTCCCTTTGATTGTGATTTCTGGATTTCGTGTGTTGAATTCTGGAATTTATGTTTCACCAACTTTTACGATGGGCATTGATATATATGTCATTTATTGTGGCTTGGTGAATGAAATTAGGAGTATGACATTCCTTTTTTATCTTGAGTAGATTATTGTGATATTGATTAATCTCTTGTTGATTTTCAATTACTTATTTATCACAGCTTGGCATTATGATTATTATATGTTTGTGTCATACCTCTTATTATATATCACTTCATCTGATATTTATAGCTAGACTGATCCGTTTATTATTTTCTTCTTAAATAATACTCGGGTCAGACCGAGATTTTACTGATGCTTCTGCTTGACTCCTTATCCGTCTACATCTGATCTTTTGGTTAACTACTTAGATTAGTAGTAGCTTTTGTTGTATACACTTGAGATATAGACTCATAGTTGTATTCTTTTGTATAGCACGTGTTGCTATTCTTTTTTGTATTATTGTGGATCTTTTTGACCGCTACTCTAATATACACTTTCATGTGTTAGTGTTATATTCATATCTATTTCCGCCTTTGTGATATGAATTGTCTGTGACTGATTTGTGTTATGTTTATTTCTATATTTGTTTCTGAAGACCTTTATAGCCACTGTGTAGTAGCTTTGAGTTTGTGTCGGTATGTCGAATTTGCTCTTGAGATGAAAAGTTATATTTTTTCTATCTGGCATATCGGTACTCGCACAAAGCAATTATACAGATGGTCGCTCCTCAACAGCCTTATTCTCCGTGCTTGTCGACAGCATTACTTCGTAGTGTTCTTGGCTAGCGTGGGTATAGAGGTGGGGCGTCACAGCTTGGTATCCGAGCCAAACTTCGGAAGAATGTAGAATAATTTAACAAGGATCATCGTCCTAAGTCTTTCTTAGGAGTCGTGCTTTAGGATTTTATTCCAGTCTTCGTACCGATTCGTCCTATTTTCTTAATGATTCCTTGTTTTATCATCATGATTGTTGATATTCATTCTAAGAATAACGTTTTCTTCTTCTTTTCTTTCTTTCTTAAAGAAAAGAAATGGTTGATTCTGGCAATCCTAGCGCTGGTCAATCCAGTAGCCCTTCTCTGGATGGCGCATTCAAGTCTGCCCAACAACTTTTGGATCTTGTAAAGAATCAAGAGTTTATCTATGCTTTGAGTAAGAACCCCGAAATGGTTCTACCTTTGAAACTTGAAGTTTCTTTCAATCAACTTGTGGATGTTACTCTTCTTCATGGAGAGGTTGGTAAGGGAAGTGTTTGTGATATTGGGACTTCCAAGAAGGGGCATATTAAGTTCAAGAGCCTTAATCCCAATAAGAGAGTGAAGCAAACTACTTTTGTAGCAAAGACTCCAATCCCTAATCGTGGAGGATGCTACAATTGTAATTCTAAGGAACACTATGCGAATATGTGTCCAAAACCCCATTCTTGTCGCTATTGCAAGAATCTGGGTCATCTTTTATCTGCATGTCCCAAACTTTTGAACAAGGACATGAGAAAGCTAAATATTGTGCAAGCCCCTAGAAACTCTTCTCTCGGTCAAGGTATTTTTCACTCAATCCTTGATGGCATTGTTTTATTTTGTGATTATCTTATTCGAGTTCTTTTTGATATGGTCACTATTTTATATCAAAAGAA
Organism: Allium cepa; assembly: GCA_030765085.1. NCBI lineage: Eukaryota > Viridiplantae > Streptophyta > Magnoliopsida > Asparagales > Amaryllidaceae > Allium > Allium cepa. Next base: position 216,107,226 of record CM060934.1, read on the forward strand.
CTTGTGATTCTTTTTCCTAAAACATTTCTGGGCTTGATGACTTCTTTGAGAATTGCGAATCCGGATGGTAGGTCCGCAACACTCACTTTGCTTTCTATTGATGTCGAAATTATTTTATGAGATTTTTCTTTCCGAGCCGATATTTTTACTTAGGCTCCGGAATTGATTTGTGCGATAGGATTGGCTTAATCATTAATGAAGCCTATATCCTATTTTCTCGAGTGGACTATTCATCTTTGACATTTTCAATCTGTTAAGCAGATTTCTATTTTTCCTTTATGATTTTGATTCCAACTTGATGGCATCATTTTATTCCTTAAGCCCACTTATAAGGAAAGTGTTATTTCTCTCATTCATGTAGTTTGAGAAATTTTCCGGTATTTTTGAGTTTGTCTTAGGATTATCACCTAAGAAATCTTTTGAGTGGTGTTAAGGTCTTTCTAGTTCGACCTTGTCACCGATTTTCATTTGGCTACGAGTTGCGGGAGTTCGCATTTCAGTTACCGCATTCCGCACTCGTTACGGTTCTTATGAATGAATTATTATGTCATTCAATTTATCCAGCTTATTTCATCCATTTTATAAATCGAACATTCTATGAATATTTCGATGAGACCATTCTTGTATTTATTGATTTTGGATGAAAATAGTAATTTAAAATTTTGCAAATCTTTTTCATAAGATTTATTTATAAGTAAAACTGGATTTTGTTCTTGAAACGAACAAAGAATATTCGTAAAACTTTTTAAGAGGTTTATTTATCCTATAAAAGATGATTTTGTGATTGTATTGCCCGTTGAGTGCTTTAAGAATTTTGGTCGATGCGCTTGATCAACGTTATCAATAGGAATTTCCTAAACGCTTTGATGTGACAATCAGACACGATATATTGACTTGTAAATTGTAAATTTTTCTAGAAATATTTTACATTGAAATAATTGTGATTTTGAAAGTTTTAGCTTTTCGAGAAAGAAGATTATCTAAAAGAACTCTTCCTTTCGATACTCTTGTTCTTGTGATTCCTGAAGGGGAACCAAGACTTTGCTATTTGTACCGATACTAGTCGTATTGGTTTGGATGCTGTTCTCTTGCCAAAGAGAACGTGCTATCACTTGTGCTTCTAAATCATTATAGCTTATCGAGACTAGATATGCCACTTATGATCTAGTGCTCTCGGCTATTGATTTTGCTTTTGGAATTTGGCATCATCATATTTGGATGAGAAATTTGTTCTCTACCTCGATCATAAATCTTTGGAATATTTATGTTCTCTTAAGGAACTGCATGTTGACTCGAGTTCCTAGCATCTTATGATCTTGATATTCTTTTTATTCCCGAAGGGGAAATCATGTTGCCAATACGTTTTGTCGTAGGCAATAAGGTGTTGATTCTTTGATGATGACGGAATGGAATCATCTTTTTTACCAAGTTCATCGGGCGTTTTGATGTACTTCGTTTTATTGAGTTTCATCTCATTTCTTTTATGGACTAGCGTCCGATGTCCTTTTATTGTGTTCGGTTCATTGGACGTACCGTTTTTGTACTACGTCGGTGTTCCGAAATCATTCGGGCTTCGGTTCATTGGACGTACCGTTTTTGTACTGCGTCGGTGTTCCGAATTATTTGAGCTTGGATTCATTGGATGTACCGTTTGTACTACATCAATGTCTTTGTCTTTGATTCATTAGATGTATCGTTTGTACTACATCAATGTCTTTGCATTTGATTCATTGGATGTACCGTTTGTACTACATCAATGTCTTTTCTTTTTGGATTCATTGGATGTACCGTTTACACTACATCAATGTCTTTGTCTTTGATTCATTGGATGTACCGTTTGTACTACATCAATGTCTTTGCATTTGATTCATTGGATGTACCATTTGTACTACATCAATGACTTTGCTGTTTGATTCATTGGATGTACCGTTTGTACTACATCAATGTCTTTGCTTTTGATTCATTGGATGTACCGTTTGTACTACATCAATGTCTTTGCTTTTGATTCATTGGATGTACCGTTTGTACTACATCAGTGTCTTTGATTCATTGGATGTACCGTTTGTACTACATCAATGTCTTTGCTTTTGATTCATTGGATGTACCGTTTGTACTACATCAATGTCTTCGCTTTTTGATTCATTGGATGTACCGTTTGTACTACATCAATGTCTTTGCATTTGATTCATTGGATGTACCGTTCGTACTACATCAATGTCTTTTCTTTTTGGATTCATTGGATGTATCGTTTGTACTACATCAGTGTCTTTGATTCATTGGATGTACCGTTGGTACTACATCAATGATTTTGCTGTTTGATTCATTGGATGTTCCGTTTGTACTACATCAATGTCTTTGCTTTTGATTCATTGGATGTACCGTTTGTACTACATCAGTGTCTTTGATTCATTGGATGTACCGTTTGTACTACATCAATGACTTTGCTATTTGATTCATTGGATGTACCGTTTGTACTACATCAATGTCTTCGCTTTTTGATTCATTGGATGTACCGTTTGCACTACATCAATGACATGGCTTTTTGGTTCATTGGATGTACCGTCTTTGTACTACGTCGGTGTTCCAAATTATTCTAGTTTCTAGTTTCTCGGGCGTACCGTATTTGTACTACGTCGTTGCACCGGCTCAACTTTCTCCTATTCATGACGTTTTCCACGTCTTTTAACTATGGAAATACTTTTATGTTTTCGGTTTTTATTCTTGAGCCCGGTGTTATTGAATGGATTGAAGTTTCACCAAATTTGACTTTTGAGCAACATTCTATTCGCATCATTGCTTCGGAGGTTGAGCGCCTTCGATATAAAGATATCCTTTTTGATAGAAGTTCAATGGTTCTCAAATCCTAAGGATTTCTTATGTGAAATCTTGAGAATTCATCGAACGAAAACTTTCGGATTTACTCCTTCGTGCTCTTAATGGTGAACTTCTGGATTCAAATTTTCTTTTGTGTTAATATGCTTTTATGGTTGTTACTTCTTATATTTCCTTCTTAATTATTGCGAGGACGCAATTTCTTTAAGGAGGTGAGTCTGTAACAACCCGCATATTTATCGAGTCTATATTTAAATATTTTATCGTTCGTCGGATTTTGGCCCGGAAAGCTACTTCTTGCATACGGTCGAATTAGGACTCGAGACCCCTCCCATTGAGTTCAAAATGACGTTTGCGACCTTTTTGAGAATAAGCTTCGTTATGTTTGGAGAAAGTTGATTTTTGCTACTTTTTCACTTAGGGCTTTGGTTTGGGCTGAGCCCAATAACCCCACTTATGTATTCAGTCCCAACCCCTCTCCTCCTCATTACTTCATTCTTCATTTCCTAATACTCAAGATTTTACAACAATGGAGAGTGGAAGAGGAAATTAAAACTCCAAGCCCTAGTTCCATAGCAAAATCCAAGCTCTTGCTCCAAAATCTATGAGAACCCATTGGTAAGCATCTCCTTCTTCTTCTCCAACTCATTCTCTCTTTGATTTCAGAAAAATTCCTAAATCTAATTTAGGAAATGTTTCTCTTTTAAGCTTATATTCAAGCTTCTTGTGTTGAGATTGAAGTGTGGTTGATCTTCCTTCGTCTTCAAGCTTCTCATTCATTGATTTAGGTTCAAAGGTGAGATTTTTAATCTCACATCTATGCCTATAATTCTCTTCTATTGTTAGGTATGAATTCCTAACACTTATTCATGTGCATTTGATTTTGATTTGGATTTCTTTTGTGAATATTCCAATTTTTAGTGTTTTGAGTTCAATTCGTTAAAAATCCTAACTTTGATGTTTGAACATGTTTTTGGCGATGCATCGAGGAGCATATAGGGCCGGGTAGTCGATTGGCTTAAACCCTTAGCGCCGTTGCTCGTGCGATTGCAATTTGATCGGGAGTTGCACCTCTTTTGAAATAGGGTAGGAAGTGCAAGTTTACAGGTTCGGCCGACCGAGCCCCCTGGGACGGTCGACCGACCTGTAGTCCATGCACTTCCTGCCTCTGTTTGGAAGTGCTGGTTACAGGCTTCGGCCGACCGTGCCCCCTGGGCCGGTCGATCGACCTGGTGCCCCGAGCACCGGCCCAGGGGGCCCCGAGCACTTCCAACCTCTGGTTCGGTCGACCGACCAACCTGCTACTATTTGCCAGATTAGCCTATATTGGTAATTCGTTTGAATTTCCAACTTTAATCGATTCGTGTTGTCTCCCTTTTGTTGTTGTCATTTATTATCGACTTTGATGACCTTTTCTTTGGGAATTTTAGATATATCCACTTTGATGGATTTGATATCGATTTCATTGGATTTTATTCACGTCTTCGAATGTGAATTTTTATGCCCGATTGTTTCTACAATCACTTCTATGATTTGTCACTTTAAAATATAAAGGTTTGCTATACTAGTAGTAAATATCAAAACGCTTTCTTCAAATGATTTCAACACTATTTTATTACAAAGCTCGTTTTCTCAAACCAATTTCCAATCTATTAGTATATACTAACCTTTACCTCACTCGTATGAGAAATCTAATTAAACGACTTAGTAAAACGAGTGGTATGAAACGCTTGCGTTTACTTCGTCGGTTAATTCTTGGACTTGTTCGATTGAATCTCTTGTGACAATTTTCTAGTGGAAATCTACAATTTGTTCGTAAATATTTAAGTTATGCTAGTGGTTATGGGACATGAAGCTAAGCTCATATATTTACTAGCTTACTGTAATTGACACTTCTCTTTGATCATGACGATCCTTTTATGTTTTAGACTAGCATTGTGCAATGTCATTGTGTTTTTGGTTCATCGGATGTCACGCTGCACGACGTCGTTGTTCCCTTTGATTGTGTTTTGGTTCATCGGATGTCTCGCTGTACGACGTCGTTGTTCCCTTTGATTGTGTTTTGGTTCATCGGATGTCTCGCTGTACGACGTCGTTGTTCCCTTTGATTGTGATTTGGTTCATCGGATGTCTCGCTGTACGATGTCATTGTTCCCTTTGATTGTGCTTTGGTTCATCGGATGTCACGCTGTACGACGTCGTTGTTCCCTTTGATTGTGATTTCTGGATTTCGTGTGTTGAATTCTGGAATTTATGTTTCACCAACTTTTACGATGGGCATTGATATATATGTCATTTATTGTGGCTTGGTGAATGAAATTTGGAGTATGACATTCCTTTTTTATCTTGAGTAGATTATTGTGATATTGATTAATCTCTTGTTGATTTTCAATTACTTATTTATCACAGCTTGGCATTGTGATTATTATATGTTTGTGTCATACCTCTTATTATATATCACTTCATCTGATATTTATAGCTTGACTGATCTGTTTATTATTTTCTTCTTAAATAATACTCGGGTCAGACCGAGATTTTACAGGTGCTTCTGCTTGACTCCTTATCCGTCTACATCTGATCTTTTGGTTAACTACTTAGATTAGTAGTAGCTTTTGTTGTATACACTTGAGATATAGACTCATAGTTGTATTCTTTTATATAGCACGTGTTGCTATTCTTTTGTATTATTGTGGATCTTTTTGACCACTACTCTGATATACACTTTCATGTGTTAGTGTTATATTCATATCTATTTCCGCCTTTGTGATATGAATTGTCTGTGACTGATTTGTGTTATGTTTATTTCTATATTTGTTTTCGAAGACCTTTATAGCCACTTTGTAGTAGCTTTGAGTTTGTGTCGGTATGTCGGATTTCCTCTTGAGATGAAAAGTTATATTTTTACTATCTGGCATATCGGTACTCGCACAAAGCAATTATACAGATGGTCGCTCCTCAACAACCTTATTCTCCGTGCTTGTCGACAGCATTACTCTGTAGGGTTCTTGGCTAGCGTGGGTATAGAGGTGGGGCGTCACAGCGGTCTTACGAGATACCTTTGTTTTCAAAGGATATTCAAAAATTTAATAATCCAATTGAGTGTGATTTTCTCACGCTGGTTTTCTAGACTGACTCAGGTGTTGTTTTATTATGGTACTCGGGTCAGACCGAGCATTACAGATCCAAGATAGTATTCTATGGAGCTCAAGAGGGGAGCTAGATGACAGAGGCCTATCTCCGGTCTTGGTTATTATTTCCGCTGTGCAAGGACAGATAATAAGCTGTCCAAAAGGATAGATGATTGTTGTACTTTGATAATGGTATGTACATATAACAGTACAAATTTCCTTGTATTAAAAGATGTTATTATGTATTATATTTTATTCCGCTGCGACTATGAGATTCTAATGTTGTTCCCTATTTTCTTCTTTTACCTCTTTCTTCTTTTACCCTAGTTATTCGTTCTTTCGTACACTTTGGGTTGAACGAGGAAGAATTATTATCAACTCAAGGGGTATGGAACCGCGGGTCGCTACACTCTCTCTTCGTATACATTCTCTTTTCATCTTCAAATTTTTTTTATACATATTATATAAAAGCAGTATTATCGGTTCGTACCGCTTCAATTTCTTAAGGGCCTCTCTTCGACTTGTCACCGTCTTCATGGCCGTAACTGTTAGTTTCCACCATGCGAGACTTCCTTCGACCATAGCCGGGTTTGACTCGAGACAACAGCGACCACCTCCTCCTTGCCTCACATGCAGGCAACTCCACCAAAACCCAGAGCCGATCAAAACCCTCAACAGCCCTACCACCCAAACCGAACCTACCTCGCCATTAGACTCCGCTCCTTATTCCAAGCACCTCCGCCCTGATCTCCTCGTTCGCCGCAGCTTCTCCTCCCCTTCCCCTTCTATTGTGTAGGTGTAAATGTATATATGTTTTAATATACCTGGTTTAAAGTGCTATATATATATTATATATAGCTTATATATATATATATCTGTGTGTGTGTGACAGTGAAATAAGAATTGTATACATGAATTTCAACAGTTAATATATTAGTTTATATATATAAAGATTATATATAGTTTTGGTTAGTGATGATTATATGAATGTCAAGGTGTGATTTTGGTTTATACAGTTATGAGTTATAATGTTATAAAGTTTATATAGTTTGTATAAAGTTTGTTATATGAGTTGATTATATATTAGTCTGTTTTGTTTTAAAGGTTATACTATACAAGTGTTATATATATATATATATATATATATATATTATATAAACTTATAGTTTATATGTTGTATAATATATAAATTTTAATAATGTAAGTTTTATTAACTATATATGATTATATAGGTGAAGTAAAACATATAATATGTTGTATAAGCTTATACCCAGAACATGCCTATTTAACTCTGATTTAAAAGTATATAATGTATAAATATAAAGTATATTTTATTTTGGTTCGATACGTATGTTATAAAGGAAGTACGTGTAAATATATATCGTGTAGTTTTCCCTGTTACATGTTATGTATAAATTACTGTTTGCATGCATAGGTATGCAAAAAAATAATATATATGTTTTGCCTGCCTCGGTCTTTTACCACACTCGTCTTCTAAATAGCAGTAGCTTTCTCCTAACAATATATGTAAAGTTTGTAAGCTACATATTTACATTTTACCTATTTTTTCTGAAGCCTGCATATATTATTAAATTTAAGTTTGTGTACATGTGTATACACATTAGTTTTATATAGGTGAATTTGATTTTCAATTTTATATATATAGATATGTTTTCTAATATATGTGTATATATATAATAAAAAAATATGTGTTGTTTATATGAGTAGTGTGTGCTGTTTTATAATCAATATTGACTTAAATATAATATATACATGTTATATATGGTACTTTATAATATGTTTTGATGCTATATTATGTTTTGTTGTAAAGCTTATGTCAGCTTATATCTGAATTATATAAATGTTTGATTTTATATACATGAATTCATATAATTCATATATATTATATATACATAGTCATCTTAAATTGCATATGGTCTATATATATATATATATATATATATAGATTTTTGAAATATATGTAGATAATATATATTAGTTTCAGTTTATACCAGGCTGATTCGACTTGTTTTCATTGATTTCGATTTATCAGCTTGTCTATCGAATTCGTTTCCATCTTGCTTTGCTTTGGAATTCATGCTTGGATTCGTAACTCGTTTCATTTGTCAAAACACTCTAGCCTCGAAAGGTGAGCAATCACTCATGACTAACCTTCTTATATATTTTAAATTTGATTTCAACTGAAATGATAGTTGAAATCTGTTGTTGTTAGTTATTTAAATTGCTATATATATATATATATATACACGTTATTATCTGTATCTATTCACCTGTGACATCTGACACATTATCTGTTATTTATATTGATGACATATGCTTATTATATTATTATCATATCTATTCTAGCTCTGCAAGTTCCCTGTTAGTATACAATTCCTTATGGGTTGAAATGATACGTACCCGAACGATCTTGTAGAATAGAAGAAAATCATTATGGGTTGAAATGATAAACCTAAGTGATTTTCGTTGAACTAAATTTGGGATTGCGGGTTCAAAAGATATATACCCGTAGATATCTAAATTGCGGATTGAAATGATAAATATCCAAATCACTTGACCATAGGATAGAAAATTTTATATAGAAACCTTTGGTCTATATATAAATATATATATATTGAAAATGATTTCCAAGAGTTTTAAAATGGAAATATATATGTTTTATATAAAAATATTGTTCTTAAATATTATATATATAAATGTTATTTATATATGATTAAATTCTTGATTTTTAGAAATTATATGTTTTGAAATTTTCAAATTTTAAATTAGCTTTGAAATTATAAATTTTAAGAATTTACTTATAAATTTACTATTTTAAAATATGTATAAATTTGTTTTAATACAAAATAAATTTAATAACAGGATTTAAATTAATAAAGTTTGATTTAATTATTAGATAAAGTGTTTAAGTATTTATTAAGATTTTATTTTAAAGAAAAAGATTTCTATAAAAAAATTTAATAAATTAAGGTTGGAAAGAGAATTGGAAATTGGTTTGAAATTGTATTTATTTAAGAATTATACCTAAATAAATTTGATTTGAAACTTATTTAATTTGATATTTTAAAGATATGATTTTGTAACTTGATTTTGATTAAAAGTGATTTAAATGAATATTTTCAAATTTACATATATTGAAATAGGGTATTTAGTTTATTTAAATTTGTCATTTGAAGTTCTATTTAAATATTATTAAAATGATTAAGTAAATATTTCAAAACTAAATAATAGTAAAGTGAATTTGATATATACAGTTATCAAATTTAGTTTTGAAATTATGGAATATTTAGAGCTTAGAAGTATATTGAAAGTGAAATGGTTTATTTTATGGTTCAAATCTGTATATAAAATCGATATAATTAGAAATGTTTTATTTAGAAACTGAATTGAATTGAAATTGTTGATTTGAGATTGGATTAAATTGAATTTTGGCATTTGAGTTGACTTGTATCGATTTGTGAAATTTGAGGAAACTATTATATTTATATAAAGTATTTTTAAAACTATTTAAAACTATTTATATATTTTACTTTATAAATTACTTTAATATAAACTATTTTAAGATAAATCATTTTAATATAAACTATTTTTAATATAAAATATTTTAATATTCTAATTATTTATTTTATATAAACTATTTTAATATACTAACTATTTTATTATAAACTATTTTATTTTATAAACTATTTTATTTTATATACTATTTTATTATATATACTATTATTAATATCTAAACTGTTTAAAGGAAATTGTTATGATTTTAAAGTGCTATGATTTCCAAAGTGTTATAATTTCAAGTGTTTTGGTTTCGAAAGTGTTATAACTTTGAAAGTGCTATGATTTTGGAAATGGATATATTTGAAGCTAAAAATGATATCGTATTGATATGGTTTTGAAATGGAAATGATATTTTGGTTTTGAAGTATAAACTATTTTGAAATGACCACGGTGTTATAATAACGTTTGATTGTTATAGAGACCGGGAATGCTTATTTTCATACTCTCTGCCAATACCGAAAACCACTTTAACAACCGTGTACGCGGTGGAGATTCCAAAATAAAGTAGGTGGTTGATGACGTTCTATTTGAGGTATATTTGTGGACCGAACTCCCGTGAGTTAGCTTAAGGTGGTTAAAACAAGAGCAATTGACGGGCCAAGTGAGGTAGCTCCTCCGATCGGACACTTCGATTTCCGATCTATTACTTTGTGATTGATTTGGTGCACACCTTTTATTTGGGAGTTTGGCTAGAGGTGGGTGGTAGTGGCGGCTCTACGTTACCACCAGCTAGGAAGTGTAATTGGTACATCTACCCTGGCATTGCCTAATTATGCCATGTCACCTACCATAGCGAGACCACTACGAGTTTGTTTTGTACCATACCTATGGAGTGCCCTTTGATAAGCCCAGTTTATGGGAAGTTACGGTACTGTAAAGATTATGGGAATATATAAGATGTGTTAAGAGGGATATGGGTAACGCATTAACGCTATTTTAATAGTTTAATTTATTATAGACATTATTAGTGTAACGCCCCACCTCTATACTCGCAGTAGCCAAGGACATTACGAGTGATGCAGCGCGACCTTCCTACATTTTAGGTCGCCATTGACCTAACAAGTTGTTAAGTAGCGCAAGCGACCTAACGAGTTTTACATGCGAGTTATACCCCCAAATGATGCCTGGGAGCGAGCTACGACCTAATGAAATACGAGCTAACAAGATAAGAGAAGAGGACGATGCGGCGCTACCTCATAAGGCTTGTTTTCTTTTAGGTCAGTCGATGTCTTCAGGTCGCTCAGGTGCCTTAGGTCGCTCGCGAGCTAACGAGACAAGTGATACAGTGAAGTACTATGCAGAACACCAACTGGATATTCTTAAGTCGTTTGAACGACCTAATGAGCTAAGTCAACGAGTTAGGTCGCGAACAACCGAAGACTTAGGTTGCTTCAGTTTAGGTCACGATCGAACACATTCCTTAAGTCGCGAAGAGCTTAAGTCGCTGGCTTTAAATATTAAGTCGCTCCAGATGTTCTTTCTTAAGCCGCTACTTCTTAAGACGTTCAAGTGGTGGACACGCAAGGTCCTTATGTCGAGAGAGCCCTCTTGAAGCTTATGTCGTTCTACTCCTTAGGTCATAGGTCGTTGGGTCGTTTCGATGTGTTGTTGTAACGTGTTTTCTTATGTCGTTTGTTTTAAGTCGTATGTAGCTTGTATATGATGAGTCGTTGTATTTTGTTATGATGTTAACTCGTGTCTGTTAAGTCGTTAACGACCTGAGTTAGGTCGTAGGTCGTTTGTACTGTTTGTTGCTTAGGTCATTTGTGTGTATGTGTAGGTCGTGTATTGTGCTGTACTTTGTTGTTAGGTCGTGAACGACCCAGTGTGAGTTGTAACCCTATAAATAGGGATGTGTGGGTCATTTTTAAAGGTTGCTGATTTTTGGAATAAAACTTTGTTTGTATGCTTTATGCCACTTTGAAATTGGTAGTTGAGTGTTATCTCCTATCTCCACTTTCGGCATTCGAGTGCGCTCGAATCAACGACTGTTGAACCCAATTCACGGAATCAAGTGCGCTTGATCAACGTTCGAAGAATTGTAAATCTTCTCTCACGGTATCGTGTGCGATCAACGTGTCGAAGATTGCTAGAATCCAGTATCTTCGTGATCAATGGATTTGGGCATTTGGTATTTTTAATCCATCATTGTATCCATTTCTGTTATTTCCGCTGCGTCATTTGGTATCAGAGCAAGACTTAGCCAATCATAGCTAAGACGATCCTGTTGGAGCAAAGTTGAAGTGTTAGAGCCGAGCCTTAGCCAATCATTGCTTAGGCCGAGCCAATCCAGGAGCAAAGAAAAGTGTTGAAGTTCAATTTGAAGTTAGATCCAAGAGCTAGTTGAAGCCGTGCATCATTTTGTGGATCAAGGCCGAGTTAAAGTGTTGAAGTTAAGTTGAATCCAAGATAAAGTTAGTTGGAGATTGTTTGATTCAACAATGCCTCCGAGAAGAGTTGATCGCCATCAGAATATCACAGATGTGTATCGAAGAGAAGATGCTAAGGCAATAGAGCAACAAAAATAGTGACAACTTTGAGGAGAAGTTCGACAAAGGTTTTGGGAAGTTAGAGAAACTGATGATTGACATGAACCAAAGTCAAAGGAGAAGGTCGCCAGTCTCGAACCATGGAGGAGACAGAGTTTCGCCATCGGTTACGGAAGCAAAGAGAGTGTTACCACAATCTTACAGAGAGAGAAGAGAATCTTCACTTTCAATTATACGAGACCATCATGGTTATAGAGATGAAGAGAGAAGAACTCCACGTGAGTTTGACAATGAACCATGTCGTGATGTCAAAAGACCAAGTAGAAGGGATTTGCATGATCATAGAAACATACATGGTCATGGAGACGAAGGGTGTCATTTGCCAAAGCATGAGAATGATTCTATTTGGCTAAGGAACAATGCTTTTCAGTCTACCTGTACTATCTTGGTAAAGGTTTGTAAATTCGTTATTGATGCGGGAAGTTATGATAACCTTATTTCTGAAGAAGCCGTTATGAAGTTGGGGTTGAAGACTGAAAAACACCCTAGACCTTATAAACTGGCATGGATAAAGGAAGGGAAAGAAGTGACAGTAGGAAGACGAACATTGATTACGTTTTCTATTGGGAAGAAATACAAAGATGATATATGGTGTGTTGTTGTCGATATGCACGTATGTCATCTACTATTGGGAAGTCCATGGCAGTTTGATAGAGCTGTACAATGTAATAGTCACGGCAACAGCTACAGTTTCATGTTCGAAGGAACCAAAATTATCTTAGTTCCTAAGAAGCGTGAACGAAGTGACTGCAAGCCAGAGAAGAAGGTGGAAGCAACTAGTCTAACATCTTCGAAAGAATTTGTTGAAGAAGTGAAAGATAGTGTTGAAGTGGAAGATGAAGTCGATTGTTCTCAACCACTGAAACTTGATAAAGATGAAGTTGATGTTTTTCAACAAGCGAAGGTTGATGAGGAAGAAGAAAGTAAGTCATAAGATGAAAGGGGTAATTTGTTGGTGAAGAAAGAGGATTCGACCAGTATACAGTCTACAAGAGAGTTTGTTAAAGAAGTGGAGGATACTGTGAAAATGTTTATGTTGAATGGGAATGAAACCAGTAAAGATCTCGAGACTCTTGAGGAGGATGAGCCAGTGGTAAATGAATTCGAAGAAGTACTCCCTGCAGAGTTGCCCAAGGAATTACTGCAACTGAGGGACGTACAACATCATGTTGATCAAATACCAGGTGCTATTGTACAGCATATGCCACGTTATCATATGTGTCCGACAGAGCAGGAAGAGTTAAGAAGATTGGTTATTGGGTTTCTGTTCGAAGGAAGGCAGTTGTATACTCTTGATTGCAGTCAGCAAATGAAAATCATCAAAGACTTGCATGTAGATAAAATCGTGGGCCGTGATCGTGCTACGCAATTAATCTCACAGTCTTATTCTGAACCATTAATAAAGAAGGAAGTTGGAAGGTTTGATCAGAGGAGCCATGACTGTCAAGTTTCAAAGGAGACCGCGACAAGTTCAGGTTTATATATGCCCCTGCCTGTGCCTACTAAATTATGGATGGATGTTAGTGTGGACTTTGTTTTGGGATTACCGCGAACGCAACATGGCAATGATTCTATTTATGAGGTGGTTGACCGGTGTTCAAAATTGGTACATTTCATTACCTATAAGAAGACTGCAGAGGCGTTCATGCCATTCAGTTATACTTCGGAGAGATCTATCGATTTCCTGTATTACGTGAATCTATTGTTTCGAAGAGAGATACTCGTTGTCTGAACCATTTTTGGATGAATCTATGGAAAATGACTGGGACTAAGTTGAAATCTAGTAGTGCTTATCACCCACAGACGGATGGACAAGCTGAAGTTGTGGACAGATCCCTAGGTAATCTATTGCGATGCCTTGTGGATGACAATTTGAAAAGTTGGGATTCGAAGTTTTGTCAAGCGGAGTTTGCACACAACCATACAGTTAATCGTAGCACTAGGTTCAGTCCGTTCCAGATTGTCTATTCAACAATTCCTAAAGGACCGTTAGATTTATCAGCAGTGCCACCGCAGAGAGGGGTGATTCAATGGGCTAGTGATTTTGCGAATGAGTTGCAAGAAGGTCACAAAGTTGTACGAGAACGATTGCTTAAGGAAAATGAGAAATATAAGTAATCAGCAGGTATTAAACGACGAAGCGTTGAATGCAAGGAAGGAGGTTTTGTGTACGCAGTGTTTACCAAGGATCGATTTCTTGTTGGTGCTTACAACAAGCTAGGAGTTAAAAATATTGGTCGTTTAGAAATTGTGAAGGAAATTTGTGAGAATGATTGTAAGTTGAGTCTGCCGGATCATCTTCCTATTGCTAACGTTGACAATATCAAACACTGGGTTCCATTTCACGAGGACAAGAGTGTCGAAGACGAAGAAACTGTAAATTCAAGGACGAATTTTTGTCAACTAGGGGAGGATGATGCAGCGCGACCTTCCTATATTTTAGGTTGCCATCGACCTAACAAGTTGTTAAGTCACGCAAGCGACCTAACGAGTTTTACATGCGAGTTATACCCCCAAATGATGCCTGCGAGCGAGCTATGACCTATTGAAATACGAGCTAACAAGATAAGAGAAGTGGACGATGCGGCGCTACCTCATAAGGCATGTTTTATTTTTGGTCGGTCGATGTCTTTAGGTCGCTCAGGTGCCTTAGGTCCCTCGCGAGCTAACGAGACAAGTGATACAGTGAAGGACTATGCAGAACACCAACTGGATTTTTTTAAGTCGTTTGAAAGACCTAACGAGCTAAGTCAACAAGTTAGGTCGCGAACAACAGAAGACTTAGGTCGCTTCAGTTTAGGTCGCGATCGAACACATTCCTTAAGTCATGAAGAGCTTAAGTCACAGGCTTCAAATATTAAGTCGCTCCAAATGTTCTTTCTTAAGCCGCTACTTCTTAAGACGTTCAAGTGGTGGACACGCAAGGTCCTTATGTCGAGAGAGCCCTCTTGAAGCTTATGTCGTTCTACTCCTTAGGTCATAGGTCGTTTGTACTGTTTGTTGCTTAGGTCGTTTGTGTATATGTATAGGTCGTGTATTGTATTGTACTTTGTTGTTAGGTCGTGAACGACGTAATGTGAGTTGTAACCCTATAAATAGGGATGTGTGGGTCATTTGTAAAGGTTGTTGATTTTTGGAATAAAACTTTGTTTGTATGCTTTGTGCCACTTTGAAATTGGTAGTTGAGTGTTATCTTCTATCTCCACCTTCGGCATTCGAGTACGCTCGAATCAACGACTGTTGAAGCCAATTCACGGAATCAAGTGCGCTGAACAACGTTCGAAGAATTGTAGATCTTCTCTCACCGTATCGTGCGCGATCAACGTGTCGAAGATTGCTAGAATCCGGTATCTTCGTGATCAACGGATTTGGGCATTTGGTATTTTTAATCCATCGATTCCTACTTTCATCGTTGTATCCATTTCTATTATTTTCGTTGCATCAACGAGCTAATTCCGTCGACTAACACGAAGAGAAAGGCTGTTGAGGAGGACCATTTGTGTAATTGCTTTGTCTGAGTACTGATATGTAAGATAGTATTACATGCATTTCATTTCAAGAGGAAATCTGACACATCAACTACAAACTTAAAGCTACTACACAGTGGCTATGTGATCTTTGGAAACAAATATAAAATAAGCATAACACAAATCAGTCATAGATAATCATATCTCTAAGGCCGAAACAGATATGAATATAACACATAAAAGTGTTCACCAAAGTAGTGGAGTGGTCATATAAGATCCACTACATCACAATAGATACCAGTACTAGACAAAATAATATGTAGACATCAAGTCATCTCTATCTCGAATGCATAAAAGCAAAAACTACTAAGCTAAGTAGTTAGCTAAAAGTCAAAAGCTAGTCCCAGCTAAGAAGTCAAGTGGAAGCACCTGTAATACCTCGGTCTAATTCGAGTATTATTTAAGAAGAGAAATAATAAATGGATGAGTCTAGCTATAAATATCATGTAAGATGAGATAGGATATGAGACAAAAATGTATGATAACAATAAGGTCATACTGTGACAAGTATATTGTTGATAACAACGAAAATCATACAATATCTCAAATCTACTCAAACACTAAAAAGAATGTCATATTCCTTAACATATTCACCAAACCACAAATATTGATAAAGATTATTAATGCAAATCACGAAAATTGGTGAAACACAAATTCTAGAAATCATCAATTAGAAATCCAGAAATCACAAATGGGGAGGCCTATCACAAACGGGAGCATGAAAATTCACCAACACATGTATGAAAAATGAGACGCTATCCTATGAACCGAACATCGACGCACCTAAAAAGATATGTCCCATGCTAGTCGAACATCGATGCACCTAAAAAGATACGCCCCCATGTAAAAAGAGACGCGTCATGCCTTGTCGAACATCGACGCACCTAAAAAGATACGCCCTATGCCTAGTCAAACATCGACACACCTAAAAAGATATGCCCCATACCTAATCAAACATCTACGCACCTAAAAATATATGCCCCATGCCTAGTCGAACATCGAAGCACCTAAAAAGATACGTCCCATGCACCGACTTATTAAGCCAATTGCTCCACGAACGGTCCAAAAACCATGGGTCGCTAGCCCATAAAAAGTGTAAATTACATCAAGCTAGTAAATAAATGAGTTTAGCTTCATGTCCCATAACCACTGGCTGAACTTAAATATTTACGAATAAATTTTAGATTTCCACTCGAAAATTATCACAAGATTTCAATCGAACAAGTCCAAGAACTAACCGACAAAGTAAACGCAAGCGTTTCATACCACTTGTAATAAAAGTTTTAAGAACAAGCTTTGTAATAAAAGTAACGTTGAAATCATTTTTGTGAAAAAGTTTGAGTATTTACTACTAGCATACAAATCTTTGTATTTTAAAGTGACAAATCACAGAAATGATTGTAAAAACAATCTATCACCAAAAATTCACATTCAACAACGTGAATTCAAACCCAAAAAATCGATATCAAATCCAATCAAATGGATATTCCCAAAAATCCATAAATGAAGTCATCAAAGTTGATAATAATTGACAATAACTAACCGGATCAACAAAAATCGATAAAATTTGGAAATCCACTCAAAAACGGCAAAAATAGGCAAAATTGAACAGTTCCAAATGTCTGAAATTACCAACCAGACGTCTGAAACCCTAACCAGATGTCTGAACCACTAATCCAGACATCTGGATTTTGTCTCTGCCTTTTTTCCTTTTCCCAAGGACCTCTTCCAGACATTTGGATTTTCAAACCAGACGCTTGGATTTTCAACTAGACGTTTGGATTTTCTTGCTGGGAAAAAATCAGCCTACCCCAAAAAAGGCAAAAATCCAAACCAGAAGCAATCGAACAAGCGATGGATGCTAAGGATTTATGGCAATCGACAACCCAGCCCTATAGGCTCTTCGCTACACCACCAAAACATGTCCAAACATCCAAGATAGGATCTTTAAAGATTTTGACTTCAAAATACCAAAATTGGAAATTTTACCAAATAAATTCAAATCAAAAGAAAATGAAGATGAATAGATGTTAGGAATTCATACTAAACAATAATGAAAGCTATAGATGTAGATGTGAGTTCAAGAACTCACCTTTAAAACTCAAAGAAAATGAATGACAAGCTTTAAAACAAAGCAAGACCAATTCCTCTTCAATACACCTCTAGAATCTTTAATCTAAGCTTCTCTTTGATTTTAGGGCTTGAATCTTGAATTTCCTAGTAATCTAGGATTTAGGAATTTTGCGACGACCCGCCCTTCTCGAGCATTATTGAGGAAAAAGAAAGAAGAAAGAAGAAGAAGGAACTAAACAATAACAGAATCTCATAATCGCAGCCAAACAAAATATAATAGTCAATAACAGATCTTTACAAAAAATGGAGACTATATCTGTTTTATATAATACATCATCGGAGTATATCACAATCAAACAACAATTACTAACTTGACAATTTCTAATAATCACAACAACGGATATGAAAAAGTACGGATAATACGTCTCGGTCTCCAACTCCTCTCCTGAGCTCCACAGCATCCTATCATGTAATCTATAATACTCGGTCTGACCCGAGCATTATAATCAAATAACACCCGAGTCAGTCTGGAATACCAGCGTGACATAAATCCACCCAAATTGATTACTAAAGTTTCAAAAATCCTTTGAAAACAAAAGCATCTCGTAAGACCATGCCATAAATAAACATGTTGGGATTTTACCATACGATAGCCAAAACACTTTTTATATCAAAATCCTCTGATATTATAATAGTGTCTATATTCAAATACTCATTAAAATATCTGAAATTGTTACATCTGTTAAATTCGAGTATACTAGCCACAAAGTGGGTAATACAAACAAAAATCGTAAAGGCGCGTTGGGAGAATAGATTTCCAACGAATGACTAGGCACTGGGTACCACCTGTCACAGTACCTGGTCTAGATCAGTGTACCGAGGACCCACCCTAAGTCCCTTGCAACACAAGGCCGAAACTACCTCTTACTGAATAATTTCGAGTAAGATCACCCCACGGTTGTGATCAGCAACCGCACCACTAAGCTGAAATAAAAAGGGACATCTAGACAGGGATGACCTCACACTAATGGGGGCTACCACTTAGCCTTGCTGCATAATCCCTGATTTTCAGTCATTCCCGGTTGATAAGGATTGAGGCTAAACGTCACCTTTTTAGATCGTTTTGCTTAGAATGCCCACCGTCCACGTGACGTTGTTCCGAAAGTATTCATCCATACAAGTCCGTCTTGGGTTTGAACGGAACCGAAGGCACTACTCCTAATACATCCATTTTGGAATCACCCTTAGGATTAGTAGAGAGTAGCCTTGCACTTCACTGCTCCATCTTCAACTCCGAAATCGTTTTCCATGAAAACGTACAAATCGGATTGAAGTGATTTTCGAGAAATAAATCCCAATCTCAGTCTCTTCGAAATGATCAACGCATTGTCCAATATTGATGTCGGTGATTTAACTATCAAGTCACATTCACAAACAATCATCACACGATAAATAATCACCCACATTATTTATTTACCTCAAATATTTACACGAGATAAATTTCCATTTCAAACCCTTTGGAAACAGTTTTCAAAACCACACACTTCTCATGGAATATATTTCCACTGAAAACATCCAAATCCAAATACTTTAGATTTAAAATAATTTAAATCACTTTATTCTTAAATATACTTTTAAACATTTAAATTAAGCTACTTAAATACTTTATTTAAAATATATATATATAAACTTTGTAAAATATTACAAATAAAACTACTTTACAAAATTATAAACTATTTCTCTTTAAAATAAAAGTTAAGTTAAACTAAAATTTAAAATAAGGGTTTACATGATTCTATACAAGTTTCAAATAAAACTTAATTAAAATATCTTACAAATAAACTCATTTATAAAATATAAATAATATTAATATGCTTTTAAAATGTAATACCAATTACTCTTTTTAAATAATTACTACTATAACCAATTCAATAATTATTTGCTTTTAAAAATATTTACAACGTAAATTAATAATTTCTTAAAAATGTTCTCTTAAAAACAACTTCAAAACTTCTAACTTTTACTCAAAAATCTGCTTTAAAAACGTACTTGGCTTTTCAGGGAAATACACTTCCATATCAGAATAAACCAAAGAATTCTTTTTATAAATCCCGCTGGATTTATCCCAATTCAAATTTACGTTTATATCCCGTAAATTTTCTACCAACACTTAAAAAAATAAATGCCTTTTTATTTTTAAACACATTTCCATCTCCTGGAAAGCCACTTTCAAAAGATATGTTTAAAATATTTAGAATAAGGCAGCTAGAAATTTCTTAATTAAAATAATACTTAAGAAAAATATAGAGGAAGTTTCGAGTGATTTAAATCTAAAATTACTCATTAAACAAAGTTACTAAACCAAATATTCAAATTAAAATTCCTTTGGAAACTTAATACTAATTTACCTTTAAAAATTTAAACACCATAATTACTTAAATAATATTTACTTTACACCTGAAAATAAATAATAATTTTTCTAAACATTCCGAAACACGGTTTTAAAACTTCTAATTTATAATTTGAAAACTTTCTTTGAAATCATACTTAGTTTTCAGGAAAATTCACTTTCCATCTTAAAGATAAACTCACTATTGCTATTAAAACAATTTATACCTTTCTTATCGAATTTCTCACCGAAGATCTATATTCCAATTTTAACCACTGATAAATATCACAATTTCATTCATAAACCTAGTTTATAAATTTTCATTTCTTATTACCATTCTAATCACAGTTTCAAAAACATTTACAAATTTCAATCAAATTTTTCCAAATTTAATTCCTTTAAAATCTTTTACTTCAAAATTCCTTTTATTTCCTTTAATCCCAATTTATTTCATTTATACTTAAAATTCCAGATTATCTTTATCAAACCATAACGCAACATAACAAAATTCTGAATCTATCTATCACAGGATATCAATGAAATATATCATAGATTATAATTATAATTTCTATTTGTGAGGAATTCAGTTGGATCCCCAACCCATTTCCTTTCATCTATAGATATTAGCACAACCAATAAATATCAAACCCAGATGGATATTAATATTCATATTCAACCAATCACTCAATTATTTAAATATTAACTATTTAAATTTAATAGTATCCAGACGTGAGTGAGATTAACTCACCTTGAGTTTCATCGAGCGTTTTAAATTCCTAAATTAAATCGATCGCAATCGATTTAACCCAAAATTTTCATTTGTTTCGATTGCCTCCAAACCTACGCTGCAGCATAGATCGCGTCGCTGCGATTCCGGCACTTCTTATTTCGTTGAAATCTGATAATGTATACAAGAGTTATTCAGTTTTAAAGATTTGTATATAAATTTAAAAAAAAAATTATTCCCCCTTTTTCTTATATATTACTAAACAAAATCGTGGCCGTCCCTCTCCATCTTGTACATCACGCGCCACAGTTCGAGCAAACCCATATGTCATCATCTAGGGTTGGATATCACAGCCACCACGGTGATCAAGAATCTGATCGACGAGCTCCAGAGGATGCGCCCTGCTTCCCACCTTCAAACGATACCCCCTCAACGAGCTCGGCGCACATACCTCCCCTGAAAACGCGTTCAAACGGCAGTTCTTCCTAGCCATTTTCTGGCTTCAAATGGCGACAACGACTGAGATCCGCCGTTGGACGCCTTAAGCTCTCCATGGTCTTCGATCTTCCAGTTGGAAGTATTTGCTAGCTCATGGATTTGGAGAAATGTGAAGGAGAAGGAAAGTTGTTTTCAACCATAGAAACGAATGAAACAGCGGCTACAATCTCTAGGCTAGGGTTCGCTGGAAACATCGATATAAACCGATTTTATATAATATTTTATTATTAATTTCCACAAGTTTTCAAGATTTTCGAACGAACTATGATTTAGACATGCTGCCAGGCATTTATAAGGTTTTACCTGTGTTTTGAACACAATGGAACATGTTTTGGAAGCTAATTCAATCATATGTGGAAGATAGCTTTTCGAATCGATTAAAAATATTAAATTTTCGATTGAAATTCCAACGCGTTTCTCACCCGTACGAACAAACGGTCGCTCCAAACGCTACGAAAATTGAAATCCGATAATAACTAACTATTATGGATCCAATGAAACAAGTTTCATCGAATTCCGAGACTTTGCCCCGGAAGGCTATTTTAACTCGTCAATTAAATCGAGCGATTTTCAAAATCGTCGAAATCACTTAAATTTCCACTATTAAAATTTTACTAACATAATTATAAATTGTATGGAATTTATAATCACATTAGAAATCATTCTGATTCATTCCGAACCAAAATCTGATTTTTTACAATATTATATTATTAAATTCCATTATTAAATTAATATAAAAATTACAAATTCAACTTATCGACTTTTGATTCCATTCAAAAGTCCAACATCATTATTTAAATCCAAATAGACTTAAAATAAATTTTAGAAACCATTTTTATAACCATTTACATTCAAATTCGTAATTTATTCCAATTTCAAATATCTAATTATTATTCTCCAAATTCAATTGGATTTCCATATTAAAAATTACAACTAAATTCTATTGATTTAACCAAAAATTCTTATTTCAAATCAAACTATAATTCACATTTAACATTTAAAATGAATTAAGTGTTCAAAATCTAACGACCAAAATCCAGGGTTGTTACAAATTTTAATTTTCCTTTCTTTCCCCCATTTTCCTTTAGCTTGAGTGTTAGGAAATAATAGAATGAATAAAGAGGAGTTGGAGGTGGAGTTAGGGTATTAGATGAGTTTGTGGGCTGAAACCCAAACCCAAAGCCCATTAGAAAAATATCAAAATTCTACTCAACTCGATAGATATCGATATTTATACTCAAAAAGGTCGCAAATGCCGTTTTGAACTCAATGGAAGTGGTTTCGAGTCTGGATTCGACCGTTTACAAAAAGTCGCATTTTGGACATTAATCCAGTTAACGATGCTATATTTAAATAAAGCATTTAAATATACAATCGTAAAATATGTGGGTTGTTACAGATTCCCCTCCTTAAAGAAATTGCACCCTCGCAATACTTAAGAAGAAAATAAAGAGTAACAACCACACTAAGGCATAGCAACACAAAAGAAAAATTTGAAGCGAGAAGTTCACCTTAAAGAGCTCGAGAGAGTAAGTCCGGATGTGTTCGCTCGATGAATTCCCTTGATTCCCAAGAGCAATCCTTAGGATTTTAGGACCATTAACCTTTCACAAGCGGAACATCTTTATTTCAAAGGAGTTTAACCTCCATAGTAATGATATGAATAGGATGTTTCTCATAAGTCAAATTAGGTGAAACTTCAATTTCTTCAATAACACTGTACTCAAGAATAGAATCGGAATCCCTAAGGCATTTTCGTAGTTGAGAGATGTGGTATACGTCATGAATAGCAAAAAATTGAGCCGGTAATAAAAGGCGATAAGCCACGGAACCAATGCTTTCGGTGATGAGAAATGGACCAATATATCGAGGTGCTAATTATTCCAATCGAATGAAACGCACAACACCCTTCATAGGTGAAACAGGAAAGAACACCAAATTTCCCACAAAAAATTCTAATTTCCTTCTCCGGTTATCGGCATAGGATTTTTGTCTGCTTTGAGCTTCTTTCATCCTATGACAAATAAGTTTAATATTTTCTGTGGAATAACAAAAATAATCTAGACCTAAAACCAGTTTCTCACTGGCCTCAACCAGCAAGAAGGAGATCGGCATGGCCTTCTGTAGAGTGCCTTGAAAGGTGCCATAACAACACTAGATTGGAAGCTATTATTATAGGAAAACTCAACAAGAGAAATATGATCTTCCCAACTTCAACCATGAGCATCGATTTCAAAGTCTTTCAACCATCAATATTTTTATCCCTACAACTTTGGCTAGGATGAGCCAATTCGGGATCATGCTTTTGCACTTCGAGAATGCGGTCTAAAAGAGATGTATGAGCCTCAAGGTAACATAGAACAAGAGATGAACATGAATCAGATTCACGATCTCAAATCTCACAAGTGGATAAGGTCTCGAGATCATTCCATTCGGATGTCATCATGCAAACAACCGCTTGTTGCAGCTAAAGGCATCGATAACACGATTCCCCTTTTCAGGAGTATAAAGAATATCAAGATCATAAGAGGTAAGGAACTCAAGCCAATGTTGTTAATTCAAATTGAGTTCCTTTTGAGAAAACAAATATTTTAAAAATTTATGATCGATGTAGAGAACAAATTTCTCTCCCCAAAGATAATGACGCCAAATTCTAAGGGCGAAAACAATAGCCGCGAGCACTAGATCATGTGTGGCATGTTTGGTCTTGGTAGGCTTTAATTGTATAGAAGTATAAGCGATAATGTGTTCCCTTTTTGCATGAGAACGACACTCAAACCAATACAACTAGCATCGGTACAAACATTGAAGTCTTGGTTCCCTTCGAGAATCGCAAGAATATGAGCATCGGAAAGGAGTTCTTTTAAATGATCCTCTTTCCCGAAAAGCTTAAAATATTCAAAATTATAATTAACTTTATGTAATCATTTTTTTTAGAAAATTTAACTTATTACAGGTCAATTTACTATGTCTGACTGTCTCATCAAAGCGTTTAGGAGATTCCTATCGATAAAGTTGATCAGGCGCATCGACCAGAATTCTTAAAGCACTCAATAGGCAATACAACACAAAATCATCTTCTATATGATAAACATGTCTCTTTAAAAAAATTACGAAAATTCTTTGTTCGTTTTAAGAAAAAAAATCCAATTATGCTTATGAATATATCTTATTAGAAAGATTTGCAATTTTTAAATTGTTGTTTTCATCAATAAATTCAAGGATGGACTGATCGAGATATTCATTAAATACTAAATTCATAAGATGGATGAAATAAGCTGGAGGGTTCATCAAATCGAATGACATAATGAACCACTCATAATAATCATAACGAGTGTGGAATGCAGTAAAAGGAATGTTACCCTCTGCAACTCGTAGCCCATGAAAGACGGTGGCAAGGTCGAACTGAAAATACCTTTTCACCTCATAATAGATCGCTTAGGTGGTAATCCTAAGACAAGCTCAAAGATAACTGTGACGAACCGCTTTACTATCACCAGAAAGACGTATCATGAATAAGAAAGAATGGGACAGAAAAGAGAAAAGATAGAAAAGAAAGAACTAAACACAATCAGAATCTCACAGCAGGATCTATAAAATATAATATATCACATGACTATTACATAGCATACAATATCTATCAGAGTTACACAACTTATACATCACAATACATTAGACAGTTATAAGTCTTGTCTATCATACAACTCAAGATACAACACAGAGATCAACACGGCAGAACCACTATATATCTACAACGTTGAAGCCTCCTGCTCCATATCTCCTCTAGAATTCGTCAAAGCAAACCTGAACCCCTTGGCTACTCCTAAAAATTTGAGTACCCAAGAGTTTAAGAAAAACAGAAATAAACTCTGGGTCAGACATGGGTCTGGTGTGAATAAACGGGTTAAAGTTTCTTAACTTTGAAAACCTTTTGAAAAGAAAAGGTATCACGTAAGACTCCCCACACATAAACATGGGTAAGTTTTTACCTTACGCTAGCCAAAGCATTTGATATGAAATCCAGTGATATTATAATAGTGCCTAAGATTTTCAAGTAAAATAGAAAATAGCTGGAATGCTTACATCTCATATTGCAACATAGTTGGGCACAATCAAAACGTACGGCACTTACTGGAGATTGGATTCCATACAATGGAAGGGCTACTAGGGTACCGTCCGTCACAGTATGTGGCCTAGATCAACATACCAAGGATCACTCCCAATCCCCTACAACACAAAACCTGAGCTACCCCTTACTGGATAGTCCGAATTAGACAACCCCACGGTTGTAGCTAGCAACCGCCCACACAGCCGAATAAAAGGGACTCTAGACAAGGGAAAATATTATCCTACTTGGGTGCTACCCACTTAACCTTGCGTGCACCCCCCCTATTTTACCCATTCCCTGTTGATAAGGCTTGAGGATACGATTACCTTTATAGAACACATCTATCTTAGAATGCTCATCGTCCTCTCGACGATGTTCTGAAAGCATTCAATCCATACAAGTTCGTTTCGGGTTCGAATGAAACCGAAGGCATTATCTCGTTACACTCATTTTGGAATCACCCTCAGAGTTAACGACAATAACTCTTGCACTCTGAAACTCCATCTCGATCTTAACTTTGCGATGTCACGACCTATCGTTTAACTTGGATCGATGTGGTTTTCGGATAATCAAAACTGATACTCGATCCCGGTCTCATCGAAATCCAAACACCATTTTAAAGGTCAAGTTGTTTAAGGTTAAACAATTTAATTCAATTCGATACTTGAATTCACATAGCATTAATTACAGATAAATATCACAGATATATTCACTATCACATTACAGAATATCACAGAATATCATCCAATAGATATCAACCAATCCAAACATTCTACTCAAACAATCATCCATAAGCAAGAATTATTAATCCATATTATAATTAATTTAATCATCTTAAATTAAATTAATTACTTAAGAATTAATCACCTAACCCTGCTAAATCAACCATTAATTAATTACAAACCTTTAATTAATTAATCATCCTTTAAATATCCATTTTAATTAATCATCCCTGATTAATTTCTTTAATTACATAAAGTAATTATCCTTTAATTAATTACACAAATTAATTTTCCATAACCATTTACAGCAATTAATTTTTAATTACT
Organism: Allium cepa; assembly: GCA_030765085.1. Taxonomy (NCBI): domain Eukaryota; kingdom Viridiplantae; phylum Streptophyta; class Magnoliopsida; order Asparagales; family Amaryllidaceae; genus Allium; species Allium cepa. The sequence goes on from CM060934.1 coordinate 216,133,685, forward strand.
CTTATTAATTACATTAATTAATGATCCTCTAATTCTTTTATTGACTAAGTATTCTTCTAGTTAATTACATTTAATAATCTAACCTTTAATTAATCTCATTCCTTAATTAACCCTGATAAATCTTATTTAGTAATTAACTATTCTTAATAACTTACATTACCTTAATTAACTTCTTAATTTATTATATTAATTCTTTAATTAATTATACCAAGTAATAAATCCTTAATTGCTTCTACTAAGTAATTATCATGTGATTACGTCCCATTAAGTAATTCCCTTTTTTATTAATTACATCCAATAATTACCCGTTAATTACTTACACTATGTAATTCATCACATGATGTATTCATACTTAATCCATCATCAAGTGATTATCTTTAACTAATTTACAAATTAATTAACTTAATTTTATCACATTCATTCTATTAACTACAATTGGTAATTCATCCCCTAATTACCCTTAACAAATTAATTAATCTTTAATTACGGATTAATTATTCTTTAATTATTAATTAATAAACCTAATTATCAATTAATAAAACTTAATAACAAATTAATTAATCCTTAATCATTGGTTAACTAATCCCTAATTACCAGTTCATTAACCTTTAATTAACTTTTAATTATAGACTAATTATCTCTTAATTATTAATTAATAAGACCTAATTATTAATTAATAAAACTTAATTACAAATTAAGTACTTCTTAATTACCGGTTAATTAACCTCTAATTACTTAATTAATTAATCTTTAATTACACATTAATTAATCTCTAACCAATCATAATTATTGAGTTAATTAAATTAATTAATTATTCTTAATTAATCCTTAATCATTAATCAATTAAATAAATTAATTATGCTAAATTTAAATTAATCTCAAGACATTAAAACCTTAATTATCTTAAGATAAAATATTATCTTATTAATGCCTTTATTACCATTATCATTTTAAAAACATTTTATCATTGTAATTAACTTTGCTTAATTAAATCATTTAACTAATATTTTAAATAAAATAACATTTAACTTGATAATTAAAGTTACCAAAACTTCTTTTAAATACTTGAAACATTATCAAGTTATAATTGAAAACTATTTTCAATTAAAATTTAAAAACTTGCTTTAAAGTTTCATTTCTAATTTATGTTTTAAAATAACTTTAAATTTTACTTAACAAAATTTAAATCAAAAAAATTTCAAAACTTATTAACCAATTGTTAAAGAAACATTTATTTTATATAAAGTAAATTTATATAAGAAGATTTAAACTAAACTAAAGTTTAAATCTCAAAACTTATATTTTTAAACTTTTTTTTTAAAAACTACTTGACACATGCATAGGGTCAAACCCGAAATCCACTTAGGTCTAATCTGAGTTCTCTTTCCGTTTCAAATTTAGTTTTAGTTTTAAAATTAAATTTAAATTTTAAAACCTAGAACCACATCCTCTAGAACTACTCGAGTTCCCACTCAAGTCGGTCTCTCCAAAACCCGATCTCCCCTTCGAGTCACAACCCAAACCAAATCCACAACCCAAAAACAATTGACAAAACCTCCCCTGTGCACATGCACCAGCGCCGAAATCGCTCTTTACCTCCAATGAACCCTTGTAACGACACGATTTTATCGGTATCCGAAGGTCGGCATTCTAACGTCCACTGATATACGATGTCGCATAATCGAATGTCGAAAAACCGAATTGTTAGGGTTAAAAAGATGAGGTAGAAAAAAAAGACAGAAGAAATGAAAGAAGAAGCAACAAAAACAATATCAGAACCTCATATTCGCAGCGGAACAACATATAATAGATAAATGAGTAATCTTTAAATCAAAGAACTATATCAGTTTATACATTACATTCATCAGAGTGTACAACAACAATATACATCACAGCTCAATAATGGACAGTTATACAAACTTGTCCTTACAATTTAAATACACAACGGATGCAAGTGAAATGTCTCGCCATCCAGCTCGCCTCATGAGCTCCATAGCACTCCTAAATCCAGAATAACCTGATATTTACACTAGTTTCGTCAAAATCCGAGACTGTTTGAAAAATGACTATTTTCACTAGTCGATTAAATATTAAAATATCCAATTTTCACAAATTAACTTTTAATTCAATTTTAAAAGTTCTATAACATCACTATAACTCTAATATGATTTACTATAACTTTATAAATCAATTTCCATCACATTAAACCAAATTTCCAATTATTTATGGAATTTCAAATATTAAATTGTCGATTTAATTATTCATTTAAATCCAGATATTCAAAATTTAATTTATCCGACTTATAAATTTTACTTGTTAATATTTAAAATAAATTAAATATATGAATTTCAAATGACAGAAATTCTAGGTCGTTACATGAGCCATTGAATTTCGGGCATCCATCAGGGCCGTCGTCTTTACTTCTCCTTCCCTCCAGGTCGCGTTCGAACGCGATTAAACCCATCGCCATCGCCCAAAACCCTAATGTCGTGCCTACCACCGACGTCGAGGAGATGATCAAGCACCTCCATTCAAACGCCTCCGCCACCAAGAGCAACCGCCCCAAATCCGGCCCCACTCGGTGATGACTACGCCTCAGAAAACGTGCTCGAACTCGCGCCGTTTGAACGTATATTGCTGACGATCTGCCTCGCCAAATTTGATCATCACCGTTCATCTTCAAGATCTCGCCACCCTCTTCAATCTTCTAGTTGACAACTTTCACTAATTGTTTGTGGATTAAAAGAAAAATGAGGAAGAAGATTGATAATTTCTGATCATTGATAATATAAGTGGCGGTTAAAACTATCTCGGCTAGGGTTTTGTGTTTCTTTTGCAAATGTGAAGAATAAACGTCCTTTTATAGAAAAATTCTCAATTTACTATTCATCCGTAATTTCCAAACTCCAAATCACGCGCGGTGACCAGCATTTCTAGGGGTTAACCCGCGTTCTTGACATAATGGAATAGGTTTCGGGAGCCAATTCGATCATCTGTGCGAGTTACGGCAATAAACGATCGATTTTAATTAAATCGGTTAACCAAATTTCTGTGCGTTTTAGCTTGCCCCGGACAAACAGTAAATCTGATTGGCATGAAATTTGAAACCTTACAATAATATAGCATTACGGATCCGATGAAACTGGTTTCGTTAAAATCCGAGACTGTTTGAAAAATGACTATTTTTAGTCGTGAAATAAATATTGAAATATTCAAATTTCACAAATAAACTTTAAATTTAATTTTAAAAGTTCTATAACATCATTATAACTCCAATATGATTAAATAAAATTTTACAAATCAATTATAATCACATTAAACCCGATTTCCAATTATTTCGGCAAATTTCAAGAATTAAATTGCCGTTTTAATTATCCAATTAAATCTAAATATTCGAAAAATAAATTATTCGACTTATAAATTTCACTTATTAGTATTTAAAATCAATAAAATATATGAATTTAAATTGATAGAAATTCTGGGTCGTTACAAACTTCACCCTTAAAAGAATTCCGTCCTCGAAATTGCCAAGCAAGAAAGAGTTACAGAATCCATCAACTTTTCAAAACAAACCGTTCAAATTAGATTTTACGAATGTCTTAAATGTTTAACATTTCCAAAATCCATAGTTAACTTCTTCCAATAACTTTACAAAGTTTTCAAAATTTTACTTAGTTTTCAAAATTTTCAAATTCTCAAAAATATTCTAAAGCCTTAAATTTTCGGAAAATTTCGCCATAACCTCCTTTGCGCGGCTCGATCCGAAAAAAATGACAGTATATATATCACAAATATACATCTCATCAAGTGATGAGTCATTCCACAGGGAAAAATTGTATAAGTACGATATGTAATCCGAGATATGTACCTTATTTATTATTAGAGAGCGTATACGGCTAATATAGCGCGAAAGCGAGCTCCAAATGCAAAGCAAACGCCATCGGCACCTACTAAACACTCAACAAAAAAATGAGAATCATGCATATATGAAAATAGTATTAGTATACATCATATAGCAACATAACAACTACAGATGCCAACATAGCAAATGCAAAAAAAGCAACAAATGCAACCATCAAACAACTATAATCCAATTAACATCCAACAAATAAATAACCAAATCAATATTCTTTCATTTCTCATTAATATTCAATGAATTGGTTTTTCATTTTAATCACATTTGATTTGTTAACATTGGACTTTACAAATATTCATTTATTCATTTCCAATTATTATATATTCACTAATTTAAATTCAAGTTAGTTTACTTTCCATTCAATCAAATTCTATTCTATTAAAATTTACATCACTTTCAATTTAATTTAAATTACATAGCTTCCAATTTTTATTAATTCAACTTCATTAACACTTAATGAATTATACACAATCAATTAACAACCAAATAGAAATCATGTCATAACCAACATTACCAAATTAATTTTCTTCACTTACATTCAATTTGGTTCAACACTTTTAATTCAATTAGCTTTAATGAATTAACACTCACATTCATTATTTTATGTCAATTACTTAAATTCGATTGATTAGCATCCAATCCATTCATTAGTTCAATTGCTAATTCATTTCACAAATAAAATTGAATTTCCTTTATATAACTCAAGTTCATATTCTCAATGACTTCATTTCATTAATTCACTTTGTTATTTTACTTCGATACCAAAATCAACTTTATTCAATATTACTTAAGCTATATTCCATTTCAAACATCATTTGTTTAACTTAACTTAAATTTCCACTTATAAATCCAATTCAGATTCCAATTCTGAAGTAAATTTTTATTTAACTTCTACCAAAGTCAAATTTCATCACTTAATCAAAATCACATTTTATTTTGCTTAACAAAATTGTTTAACCATTTTAACATTTGGTTTCACTTACATTTACACATTTAATAAGTTATACAACTTATATTTATTTAAACTTCCAAATCTGATTTAATTTATTTAACTTTCTTTAGCTAAATTTCACATCATATATTTACTATGCTACCCCAAATTTATTTCAACTTTACCAAAGTTAAATTATTATGTCATATTATAAGTTCAAAACTTGATTACTTATATTTATCAATTTCAACATAGATTTTTAATTTCAATTTTGTTTATCACAACAAAACTTAAATTTTCAATTTACTATGGTAGCAAATCCATCACATAGAAACTCGAAAATGATACTGATGATGCAACAGTCATCATCCTTATTATTCCCCAGCAACAGTAGTGAATTTAGTGCTTTTATATTCTTTCTAAAATTTCTTTTTATTTATAAATCACATTTATAAATCTCTTTTAATTATATAATTTCACTTCTTATATATAAGATTATTTTACAATTGTAAATCGCTTTAATTATAATTTCATACTTATAATTCATTTCCTTATACAATTTATCCTTTTTCAATTGTTGTTTTTATTCAGATTATCCAAACATCTTTTAATTAACTTATATATATTCTTACATTTTCAACAATCAATTTTATATATACTTTAAAAATTTCTGAAAATTATTTCCTTTATATATAAAATATAATCAAGGTAAAATTATTTCATTTACCCAATTTCAAACAATATCGTGCCGAATTGCTCTGAACAAGTGTTTAGAGATCCCTATCGATAGAGTTGTCCAGACCATACCGACCAGAATCCATATACCACTCAACAAACCAATCATCACAATATAAAACAAATTTATTTTCACTAACAAATACGCGCTCATATCTATTATTACACTCACACTCATTCTAGAGTACTACTGACTCTATCTCTAATGAGTAATACCCAACAGAGCCAAGGTTGTCGCTTAACCAAATGCTCTGATACCACGTTGTAACGACACGATTTTATCGGGATCCAAAGGTCAGCATTCTTACGTCCACTTATATACGATGCCGCATAATCGAATGCCGAAAAACCAAATTGTTAAGGTTAAAAAGAAGAGGTAGAAAAAAAAGACAGAAGAAAAGAAAGAAGAAGCAACAGAAACAACAACAAAATCTCACAGTCGCAGCGGAACAACATATAATAGATAAATGAATAATCTTTAAATCAAAGAACTATATCAGTTTATACATTACATTCATTAGAATGTACAACAACAATATACAGCACAGCTCAACAATGGACAGTTATACAAACTTGTCCTTACAATCTAAATACACAGCGAATGCAAGTGATACGTCTCGCCATCCAGCTCGCCTCCTGAGCTCCATAGCACTCCTAAATCCAGAATAACCTGATAATCTGTCTCTTGGCTTCCCGTGTGGAAAATGATGGGCATCTAGAGTTTAGGAAGGGAACAATAAACTCCAAGTCAGTCATGGGATTGGTGTGAGAACTAAAACTGTTATTTATCTTTAAAACAAACAACATGATATTTTTAAAGTCAATTCGCAATGTTTTTGGAAAATGAAACTACCATAAGGCCTCCCGCCACACACACAATGCAAACGCAGGATTGGAGGAAATTTCTTCTTATGATAGTCAAAGATGCTTACTACGCAAAATCAATCACTTTGGATATTATTATTAGTGCATAGTGACAAAAACATTTCGAAAGTATAATATTAATCTTAGCCAACATACAACCAATATTGTATGCCTACTATAGCTACCATGTTCGATAGTAGGTTACCGCCACATTCCATGGCAGGTAATGTGACGCCCTACCTCTATACCCACGCTAGCCAAGAACACTACGGTGTAGTGCTGTCAACTAGCACGGAGAATAAGGCTGTTGAGGAGCGGCCATCGATAGTTGGCCTTACACTAGTATTAGTTATCTCGATAGGAGTGATATATATATATATATATATATATATATTCTTTCATTTTTTTCATCTCTGATTTATTTTCTCCCATCGAAATACCCCAATTCCAGTATAAAACGAACTACGATGGTTCATAATAGTTTATAACAGTAAATATAAAATAATAACACAGATAAATTTAAATGCGGAACACAGATAAAACAGATGCTCTCATATATACAATAACTGATGTCAGTTACAATACATTTGACACGGTACATATGATACAACTACAACAGTCGACTCAGGAAGTTACATATACAAGTGCATTAACGTATATAATATACATGAATACATATCTTCCTATACAATCATACATACTACTACAAATAACGATGACTACTCCAAAAGATATGAAAGAACTTCATAGCTCTAGCAGCAACCCAAAGCAGAATATCTACAACCTGAAATACTCGGTCTGACCCGAGTATTAAATTCAAAAGAAAATAATACTCGGGTCAGTCTAATTCAAACTCACTTATTAGTGCACAGAAGCAATAATAATCAAATAATGAATAGACGACAGTAATTAAACCAAATCAGAATGCAATTCAGAATATTGAATTGAAATAAACAAAGACAGTTCAAAACATTTAAATATCAATTAAAATATTAAATCGAGTAGGGCTGCAGTACCCGCGCGCGTGCACTGCCTCGCCACTACAGCATATGGAATATGCAAAAGATCAATTAATCAAAGCAAGATAGATATCATAAAACCATACCGTGTGGCTACAGTTCACGTTTGCGTGCACTGCCTTGCCACTACAGTGATGATGTACCCATTGAATACTGTGTGGCTGCAGTTCATGCTTGCGTGCACTGCCGTGCCACTATAGTGATGATGTACCCAATGAATGCCGACAGCAATCAAAAACTGCAAAGGTCAAGTTTGGACGACATAAATGCGAACCCAAATGTACACAATGGACGTACACTACTGGTTGCACATGAATAAAAATGAAACTGGGGTGCAACATGGAAAAATGAATCAGAGATGCAACGAGAAGCAGTATAACTCAAATGAGCAAGTGCACAAGGCAGTGTGCAACATGAAGACACCGCCGAATGAAGGTGAGAGCACCAATGAAATGGCACCACAGCACACATCAGAAAACGGGAGACTGCAACTGGTCTGCATCCAAAACACAAAGCAGAGGGACAGCTACAAAAATAGAAGGTGGGTGAGAGCACCAGGGGTATGGCACCACACACACAGACACAAGGGCAGACTGCAATTGAATTGCAGCCACCACAAGGTCAAATGCAAGCATGGACATAAGTGCACAAAGCAATGTACACACTTCGCGATTACAAGGCAAGGCTGCAACAAGATTGCAGTCACAAGAAAGTCAACAACCAGCAACCAGACTGCATCAAGATGCACTGGTCACTCCTGAGTACAAATGCTAAAAGCATAGTGCTCACTAAATCACAAACGAGCCTGAGGCTATAACTCAAGCAGTCAAACCAAGTCAAACTGTATACAAACAGTTCAACATGTCTCAAAGAGATAGTGGTAAAAATGCAAAATCAGTAATGCAAACAAAGGTGGCAAGACAATGAATGCAAAATGAGCTACATGAACAAACAAGTAAGTGTACACAATGAAACATACATAGGCAGTGCCCATATAAACATGTGTACAACAAACCATGTAGTAATACAGGATCGAGCAGTGAAGCAAAGGAACACTAACATCATTAAATGAAACAACATAATGCATCAATGAGGCAAGACCAAAGTACAGGCAACATGAGACCTAAAGCTACTATGCTGGATGAACACAACAAGTCCAGATGGTATACATATCTGCAGTGACCAGTGAACAATCAATTGAGACTGGACAGTGCATAGATACAAATGACCACAAAGGCTTCAAAGTGATGATAAGGACTGATACAGATGCAAACAAACTGGAGTCACAGTGTAACTAGAATCAACAAGGTAAAGAACAACAATGTCTGCACACAAATGAAACCAGCAATAAATGCATACAAACCAGGTACAACTAAGTGCACCAGAGACCAGTGAACACAATACCAGGAATGCAACATTTCTACAACCTACGTACAACATCAAAGTAAACCACCTGTACCAAAATGCTATGCACGAATAAACAAAGTAGACAGAGATGATATCACAAGGAACAAGTGCAATGCAAGACCAAGTCTTAACCAAAAACAATGACAGGCCGAAACAATTCAAAGCAACAGTTAAAGTGTCGAAGACACAAACCCTGAACAAATTAAACCAAGACACTTTTCTTCTCAAAGTCAAGTTCAAGTTAAGGTCGTGAGACCGAAGTCAAAGACACAAAGAACGAATCAGGCCATAATAAAAATCAACATGGATAAAATCAAGTCGAAGTCGAAGACCACGAAAACAAATGGCCAAGTTAAAACAATATCAAATCAACATCGAATTGCAGAAACACTAGATTAAGAATGGATTAGATGTGAGTAATTTTAATTACTCACCTGGACGAGGCGACGACGAACTCACAAAGACGAGCGACATCGAAGCCCTAATTTTGGAGACGAGCGAAGACAAGAGCGAACGAGCGAGCGCCATTTATTTTGAAGCCCTAATTGGTGATGACGATCGATGGAGCACGAAGCCGCCACCATTTTCCTTTCGGTGGTTTTAGGTTTGCAAACGAACAAATAAGAAAAATGAATTTCTTTAAAAAGGGGGGATCGGGTTTAAGTCGAAGAAAAAGTAAAGGGAGATTGTGGGCTGGGTTGAAAATTTGAAATGAGTTGCGATTTGATTAAGTTTTATAATTTAATACTTTGGGCTAAAATGGGAGAGGCAGTTTGGTTGGGCTGGTTTATATTTAATAAATAATTTAGTTAAGGGAGATTGCTTAATTTAGTTTAGCGTTTAGCTTGTTTGTTTAATAGTAAGTGCAATTTGATTGTTATAATAATTATTCACACTTTCTGATAGCATTGTTCTTAATTCACAGGTACGCTATGGAAAACCAAGTAAACACTACAGAGATCGAACGTTTATCAACAAACTACTGAAAACCAAAGTTTGGACCGAAACCAAAACAAATGAACCACTATTTAAAAAAAATCAAAGCCCCTCAAACTTTATAACCATTTGTAATTTAAATTTTAAAAACTTCAATTTGAAAATTGACGAAAATATCGGGTTGTTACAGACTACCCTCCTTAAAGAAATTGCGTCCTCGCAATCTTAAGGAACAGATGGACAAATGGTAACAACCATAAAGAACATCATCATACGATGAAGAAGTTAGAAATAGAAAGTTCACCATATAGAGCATGAAAGAGAAAGCCTGAACATGTTTGCTCGATGAATTCTTTGGATTCCTAAGAGAAATCCATAGAATTTGAGAACCATTGAGAATCTCAACAAGAGAAACACCTATATTTCGAAGGTGCTACACCCCCGAAGCAATGATGTGAATATAAGATTGCTCAAGAATAGAAATTGGAAATCCCTAAGGCATTTCCGTAATTGAAAGACGTGGAAAACATCATGAATAGCAGAAAATTGAGTCGGTACACCGGCGTAGTACAATATAAACGCCAAAGAAATCTTTTAATTTCATAAAAGAAATTCACAAATTATCAACAAAATCTAATTATCAATAGATAATTCAGAAATCTCAAATCACAAATATTCGATTATCAAAAACGATAATCAAATCAACAAGTATTCGATTATCAAAATCGAAAATCAATCTTAAATCACAAATATTTAATTATCACAAACGATAATTAAATCTCAAATCGCAAATGTTTAATTATCACAAACGATAATCAAACCACAAATATCTAAATATCACAAACGATAATTAGAAACAATAAATATCTGATTATCAAAAACGATAAATCAGAAATCATAAACATACAATTATCAAAACGATAATCAGAAATTACCACAACGGTAATCAAATTTCAAATCACAAATATTTAATTATCACAATTGATAATCAAATCTCAAATCGCAAATGTTTAATTATCACAAATGATAATCAAACTACAAATATCTAATTATCACAAACGATAATTAGAAACAATAAATATCTGATTATCAAAAACGATAAATCAGAAATCATAAACATCCAATTATCAAAACGATAATCAAAAATCACAAATTTTCAATTAACGAGTCCGAAATTAACCGAAATAGCAAACGCACATGACCCATAACCATGAGTTTTACTAAATCGTTTAATTCACTTCATCGTTTCCTTGAAAGTGAAAAATTGTGTATTTTAAATAAATAACATTTTACGTTCTCAAACGGACAAGTCCGGAATTAAGCGAATGAGTAAAAGAAATGGGTCATAGTCCTCGATTTTTCTGAAACGTTTAATTCGCTTCCTCATTCTTTTGAAAGCGCAAATCGTAAAAATTTTGAAAACAATTTTGATTTATATTTTGAAATATTTTGAAGAATAACAAATTTCTAAAACACGTGATTAAAATAGCAATGTCAGTAGCAACTTCGACATACGTCAAAATTTCATCGAAATAATTGGCATCAAAATATAATACCAATGAATTTTCGTTCATCAAAAATGTCACAAGAATCTTCTCAAAGATAGAAAGGGATATCATACCCTAAACTTGTATTCATAACAAGTCAATAACACACGAATTCACCAATGCACAAGAATTGATAAAACTTATCAATAGAAATCACGAAAATTGGTGAAGCACAAATTCTAGAAATCTACACAAGAAATCCAGAAATCATAAGATAAGAGTATGAGAACTCGAACGGGAGTATGAAAACTCAAACGGAGTATGAAAACTCGAACGGAGTATAAAAACTCAAACGGAGTATGAAAACTCGAACAGAGTATAATAACTCAAACGGAGTATGACATAGAATAAAAGATATGGCATAACATAAAATATCCATAATGACATACTACTATAAGTATGTAAATAATGATCAACAGGAGATCAACCGACAAGAGGTATGGCATAAATATGAAATACCCATACTGACATACAACTATAAGTATGCAAATAATGATCAACAGGAGATCAACCGATAAGAGATAATCAATATCACAAGAATCTTCTCAAAGATCCAAAGAGGTATCATACCCCAAATTTGTACTCATGACAAATCAATAACATATGAATTCACCAATGCACAAAAATAGGTGAAGCATAAAATTTCCAGAAATCAACATAAGGAATCTAGAAATCATAGAAAAAGGGAAAGAGGCCTATCACATGACGGTCCGAAGACCAAGGGGAGCTACCCCACATGTGTGAACGGAATCACACAGATTGAGGTCAAGACTAACCAAAAAGCAGAAAGGTATGTGTGAATGGAATCACACAAGTGGTGTCTAGTCTGACCATCAGAACGATCATCATGATCAACGAGGAGTGTCAATTACACTAAGCATGTGTGAATGGAATCACACAGATTGAGGTCAAGACTAACCAAAAAGCAAAAAGGTATGCGTGAGTGGAATCACACAAGTGGTGTCTAGTCTAACCTTGCAATGAAAGAGACATCGCGCAATTGCTAGTCTAATTCATAAAGCGATGATCAAGATCAACGAGAAGTGTCAATTACACTAAGCTAGTGAATATAAAAGTTTAGCTTCATGTCCCATAACCACTAGCTTAACTTAAATATTTACGAACAAATTGTAGATCTTCACTAGAAAAATGTCACAAGTGGTTCAATCGAACAAGTCCAAAAATTAACCGACGAAGTAAACGCAAGCGTTTCATACCACTTGTTTTGCTAAGCCGTTTAATTAGATTTCTCATACGAGTGAAAATAAAGGTTTATATATACTAATATATCGGAAAACGGTTTAGGAAAAGATTTTGATATTGAAAATAGAGTTGAAAACATTTTGATAAAATAGTTTTGATATTTACTACTAGTATTAAAACGTTTATATATTTTTTTAAAGTGACAAATCACAAAAATGATTGTAAAATCAATCAATCACAAGAATTCACATACGAAGACGTGAATAGAATCCAAAGAAATCGATACCGAATTCATCGAAAGGTATGTTCACAAAAATTCCTGAAGAAATGGTCATCAAAGTTGCTAATAAATGATAGCAACAAATCGGGAAATTAACAAGAATCGATTAAATTTGGAAACCAAATCAATTCACTAAAATTCACATTCGAAGACGTGAATAAAAACCAAAGAATTTGATTCTTAAATCCATCAAAGTAGGAATATCCAAAAATTCCAGAAATAGAAGTTATCAAAGTCGACAAAGAAGATAACAACTAATCGGAAAAGAAGAATCGATTAACAATTGGAAAAACAAAGCAGAACGAGCATAAATGCATAAATGACTTCAACAAAAATAAAAATCGAGTCAATGTCGAAGTCAACAATTAATGGCCCAAATAGAGTACAAAACGATTCAACATTATCATAAAAGGACTCAACGGCAAACCAAATCAGAGTCTTGGAAATCACGAATTTAGAAATTTCTCAAAAACAAAGTGACCGAAGTCGAATGGAATTCAAGCAGAGGAAAACATAAAATATCAAGTTCGGAATCGCTGAGATTCGAACAAAATCAATCATCGGCTAAATCAAATCAAAGCCGAAAACACAAGAATCAAAATCAAATGCATATGAATAAGCGTTAGGAATTCATACCTAACAATCAAAGACAATCATATGCAAATACGAGAGATTAAACGTCGACAAATAGTTGTAACATATGTATTATCTAAGTTATGTTTTATATTTGTTCTAAACCCCAGGCTCTGATACCAAGCTGTGGCGCCCTACCTCTATACCCACGCTAGCCAAGAACACTACGGTGTAGTGCTGTCAACTAGCACGGAGAATAAGGCTGTTGAGGAGCGGCCATCGATAGTTGGCCTTACACTAGTATTAGTTATCTCGATAGGAGTGATATATATATATATATATTCTTTCATTTTTTTCATCTCTGATTTATTTTCTCCCATCGAAATACCCCAATTCCAGTATAAAACGAACTACGATGGTTCATAATAGTTTAGAACCGTAAATATAAAATAATAACACATATAAATTTAAATGCGGAACACAGATAAAACAGATGCTCTCATATATACAATAACTGATGTCAGTTACAATACATTTGACACGGTACATATGATACAACTACAACAGTCGACTCAGGAAGTTACATATACAAGTGCATTAACGTATATAATATACATGAATACATATGTTCCTATACAATCATACATACTACTACAAATAACGACGACTACTCCAAAAGATATGAAAGAACTTCATAGCTCTAGCAGCAACCCAAAGCAGAATATCTACAACCTGAAATACTCGGTCTGACCCGAGTATTAAATTCAAAAGAAAATAATACTCGGGTCAGTCTAATTCAAACTCAGTTATTAGTGCACAGAAGCAATAATAATCAAATAATGAATAGACGACAGTAATTAAACCAAATCAGAATGCAATTCAGAATATTGAATTGAAATAAACAAAGACAGTTCAAAACATTTAAATATCAATTAAAATATTAAATCGAGTAGGGCTGCAGTACCCGTGCGCGTTCACTGCCTCGCCACTACAGCATATGGAATATGCAAAAGATCAATTAATCAAAACAAGATAGATATCATAAAACCATACCGTGTGGCTGCAGTTCACGCTTGCGTGCACTGCCTTGCCACTACAGTGATGATGTACCCATTGAATACCGTGTGGCTGCAGTTCACGCTTGCGTGCACTGCCGTGCCACTACAGTGATGATGTACCCAATGAATGCCGACAGCAATCAAAAACTGCAAAGGTCAAGTTTGGACGACATAAATGCGAACCCAAATGTACACAATGGACGTACACTACTGGTTGCACATGAATAAAAATGAAACTGGGGTGCAACATGGAAAAATGAATCAGAGATGCAACGAGAAGCAGTATAACTCAAATGAGCAAGTGCACAAGGCAGTGTGCAACATGAAGACTCCGCCGAATGAAGGTGAGAGCACCAATGAAATGGCACCACAGCACATATCAGAAAACGGGAGACTGCAACTGGTCTGCATCCAAAACACAAAGCAGAGGGACAGCTACAAAAATAGAAGGTGGGTGAGAGCACCAGGGGTATGGCACCACACACACAGACACAAGGGCAGACTGCAATTGAATTGCAGCCACCACAAGGTCAAATGCAAGCATGGACATAAGTGCACAAAGCAATGTACACACTTCGCGATTACAAGGCAAGGCTGCAACAAGATTGCAGTCACAAGAAAGTCAACAACCAGCAACCAGACTGCATCAAGATGCACTGGTCACTCCTGAGTACAAATGCTAAAAGCATAGTGCTCACCAAATCACAAACGAGCCTGAGGCTATAACTCAAGCAGTCAAACCAAGTCAAACTGTATACAAACAGTTCAACATGTCTCAAAGAGATAGTGGTAAAAATGCAAAATCAGTAATGCAAACAGAGGTGGCAAGACAATGAATGCAAAATGAGCTACATGAACAAACAAGTAAGTGTACACAATGAAACATACATAGGCAGTGCCCATATAAACATGTGTACAACAAACCATGTAGTAATACAGGATCGAGCAGTGAAGCAAAGGAACACTAACATCATTAAATGAAACAACATAATGCATCAATGAGGCAAGACCAAAGTACAGGCAACATGAGACCTAAAGCTACTATGCTGGATGAACACAACAAGTCCAGATGGTATACATATCTGCAGTGACCAGTGAACAATCAATTGAGACTGGACAGTGCATAGATACAAATGACCACAAAGGCTTCAAAGTGATGATAAGGACTGATACAGATGCAAACAAACTGGAGTCACAGTGTAACTAGAATCAACAAGGTGAAGAACAACAATGTCTGCACACAAATGAAACCAGCAATAAATGCATACAAACCAGGTACAACTAAGTGCACCAGAGACCAGTGAACACAATACCAGGAATGCAACATTTCTACAACCTACGTACAACATCAAAGTAAACCACCTGTACCAAAATGCTATGCACGAATAAACAAAGTAGACAGAGATGATATCACAAGGAACAAGTGCAATGCAAGACCAAGTCTTAACCAAAAACAATGACAAGCCGAAACAATTCAAAGCAACAGTTAAAGTGTCGAAGACACAAACCCTGAACAAATTAAACCAAGACACTTTTCTTCTCAAAGTCAAGTTCAAGTTAAGGTCGTGAGACCGAAGTCAAAGCCACAAAGAACGAATCAGGCCATAATAAAAATCAACATGGATAAAATCAAGTCGAAGTCGAAGACCACGAAAACAAATGGCCAAGATAAAACAATATCAAATCAACATCGAATTGCAGAAACACTAGATTAAGAATGGATTAGATGTGAGTAATTTTAATTACTTACCTGGACGAGGCGACGACGAACTCACAAAGACGAGCGACATCGAAGCCCTAATTTTGGAGACGAGCGAAGACAAGAGCGAACGAGCGAGCGCCATTTATTTTGAAGCCCTAATTGGTGATGACGATCGATGGAGCACGAAGCCGCCACCATTTTCCTTTCGGTGGTTTTAGGTTTGCAAACGAACAAATAAGAAAAATGAATTTCTTTAAAAAAGGGGATCGGGTTTAAGTCGAAGAAAAAGTAAAGGGAGATTGTGGGCTGGGTTGAAAATTTGAAATGAGTTGCGATTTGATTAAGTTTTATAATTTAATACTTTGGGCTAAAATGGGAGAGGCAGTTTGGTTGGGCTGGTTTATATTTAATAAATAATTTAGTTAAGGGAGATTGCTTAATTTAGTTTAGCGTTTAGCTTGTTTGTTTAATAGTAAGTGCAATTTGATTGTTATAATAATTATTCACACTTTCTGATAGCATTGTTCTTAATTCACAGGTACGCTATGGAAAACCAAGTAAACACTACAGAGATCGAACGTTTATCAACAAACTACTGAAAACCAAAGTTTGGACCGAAACCAAAACAAATGAACCACTATTTAAAAAAAATCAAAGCCCCTCAAACTTTATAACCATTTGTAATTTAAATTTTAAAAACTTCAATTTGAAAATTGACGAAAATATCGGGTTGTTACAGGTAATACAACTAAAACCGTACAGGGCTCATATTGTTTTCTTTGGATTTTCCAACAAATGGTCAGGATAAGGAACTTCCTACTGCCACATGGGATCGCCTTTGGATGGATGTCCCGAGAACCTACCCGGATCTCTGCCAACACAAGGATGGGTTACCTCTATACCTAGGTAACTACTACTCGAGTATGCCACCCCTCAGTCCTTTAGGACCTTTATCCGAGGGCCTTCGATCACAAACAACAATCATACAAAATAATGAGATTGGAGCAACCACATAGGTTAAACATCAGGGCTCCATACCTGATATTACCTTTTTCCAGAAGGAAATGACATACCCTAAAGGGAGCGAACCTCATAACCTTGCCGCATCTTTCCTGTTTCGACCATTTCTGGGGTGTGAGGTCTAACGAAGTCTCGTCCACAAAGCTAGGCACAAATCCATGCTTTGATCAACAAATGATCAACCAATGATCAGCACACAACATCACTCAGCATGCCACATTACCAAATTGGGAATATATCGCTGATAACCTTCAACTACATAACCTCTGAGCTCGTACATCTCAGAAAAGGGTGTTAAGCTAAGAGAACAAATTCTCTGCCACCAACAAAAATGTATTTGAAAGAAATCTTCTTTATATCTCAACATGCAATGTCATACATGTAACCATACAAGTCTATTCCGGGTTCGAATAGAAGCGAAGGCACTTCAAAAGAAGCCCTTGCAATCCGGGTTTCACAATCCTGATCGAATTTCCCATCACAAAGGAAATCTCCATACCGTAGCTAACGGTGTTGTGACGACCTGGAATTTTTAAGTGATTTAAATCGGAATATTTAATCGAATTTAAATATTCAATGGTATAATTTTCAATTGAATTACGAATATCACAATTTATTTGATAATTAATTATCGAATTAAATAACTTGAATATGAATAAAATGTTGAATCTGGAATTTTAAGCCTGTTAAAAAAATAATTTGAAGACTTATAAAATCTATATTGATAATGTTGAAGATAATTGAAGTTTTAAAATTTAAAGTTAATGGTGATTTATTCGGTCTTAAAATTTCATTGCTTAAATTGAATTTAAAAATAGCCGTCCGAGGCACAGTCTCGGAATTTGACGAAGCTAGTTCCATTGGGTCCGTAATATTGTATTATTATCGGATTTCAAATTTCGTATTGATCGGAGTTAGTATGTGAGAGTACGATATATAAGCACATAGGAAGCTTAAGTGATAATAATTTAATGAAAGTTAAATAAATTGGTCAAACCTTCTTCTCTACGCCACTCCCCTTAATTCCAATCCGTGCCCATCCTTATCTTCTTTTAGATGCCAACCTATTTACTTTCCTGTCTCGTTTTCCATCTTCTTTGTACAAAACCAAATCGACTTCTCAAAATTGAGCCTTTCTTTTCCCAATTCAAAAACCTAAATATCACGAATCAAACAAGTGGCCGACCCCCTCCTTTCCCTCTTCAGATCCAAACGAAAATAGAATTGTTTCAAAAAAAAAAATGGCCGAGAGATTCGCGAGGCCGGAAGAGGGGCGACTCGACTGTGGCCAGTAGTTTCATACTCGTGATTGAATTTGCGTTAATCTCGATTCAACTCGAAGCAGTAAGGAGATCTACGTTCGCGAGCTGTCAGTGACGCAATCGTGATTTTGGGATTTCAGCATCTTCGACGTGGAGGAGGAGCTCAGGCGTGAACGCATGTGAGGAATTCACTGGCAGGGAAGGACGACCAAGAGTTGTGGCGTCTCGAGATGGCGATTGGCAACTCTAGGGTTTGCCTGGGCTGAGGTCGGTCGTGATAGATGCGATCGATTCATCAGATGGGGTGATGGGAGGTATTCTCCATTTTTATTTCTCCTAATTTAACTAAAATTTATATATATAAACAGAAAAGAAAAATATATATAATTACAGAAGAAGTGAATTCTGTTTTAAGTTAAATTATATATATACACATAGATACTCAGATAACTTTTATTTTATAAAAGTAAACAGAAATATATGAAGGCAGGTGTTGAAAAAAAAAATAGTCCAGGAGTTAATTATTACTTGCATAGCTTGATTTAAATATAAGAGTAAAATAGGGTATATATATATATAAAATTGGTCAGGTTTGAAAATATATATATATGGATTTTTTTTAAAATGTGTTAAAGTTATGTGAGGTTAGATTGTTATCTGTATAAATAATTTCTTATAAGTATGTATATATATATATAAAGGATTTCAAAATAAAATAAATATACGCTTACGTATTTTAATTTGCTGGTTTGCTTTAAAAATAAAATCATTGGGAATTAAATTTATAAATGGAAATCAAATTATTCGATTTATTTGAACATTAATAAAAATCATCTAATGTTTATTCAAGGTCCAAATTGTGGAGAATCAAGACGGATTGGAAATAATTTGCATGCAAAGTTAAAAGGTGAGTTAATCTCACTCAGTTTAAAATTTAAATTTAAAATGATTGAATTTAAATAATTGATTGTATGGTTGAATTGATTGATGTGATATAGTATAGTATAATTTGTAATTGGTATATTATGTGATGCTAACGTCTGTGGATGCAGGGAAAACAGGTTGGAGGGATCCAACTGGGTCCCTCAACATTTATTTAAATTATTTAGCATTCTCTGTTGTGATTATTGGATATTCTATGATGAGTTACATTAGAATATTGAATGTTATGATTCAATTGGATATAATTGGGTATAATGAACTACCAAAATATATAAATTGGATTTTGAAAAAAAATAAAGGAAGTAAAATTGCAAGTAAAATAACTATAGGGAAATTTGAATAAATTTAAGAATGAATTAGAGAAGAAATAAAGTGATTTAAATTTTTAATAAATGAATTGCGAGTATAGAAAGGAAAATTTGAATAAACAGGAAATTAATGAATTTTAAAAATTCAGTGTTATTATTCAGGAGAACAAGCATTTATTTAAAAGTTAAGGTTTAAATTATTGGGAAAAAACTGGAATTTGTATATTTCAGCTAAAAGTTAAAATCAAATGAAAAATAATAACAACAACAATAATTAAGTCCATACTTAATGGATTTTGAAATGAATTCAGTAATTAAAGAAATTTATTTCAATGGAAATAAATTGGGAATCAATTTGGAAAGTTGATTTAAGTGATTGAGATTGAAAATTTTCCTTGAATAACCAAGTACGTTTTTAAAGTAAATTTTTAAATATAAATTAAATGTTTTAAAGTTGTTTTTAAAGGAAGCAAGTTTTGTAAAATTTATTATTTCTAATATGTAAAGTCTGAAGTAAGTATTTTCTTTTAATCTATTTTAGAAGTAATTATAAGAAGTAACTTAGTATGTTGCTTTAAAAGAAGAAATCTAGATTTTATATTTTATTAAGTAACTTTATTTTCAAAAATTCATATAATGTGTATTTTAACATATTATCTAAGTAGTTTTATTCTAAGTGTTTTAAAGTATATATATAGTTCAAAGTAAAGTATTTAAAATTATTTTAAAAAAAAAATCTATTTTTGTGCTTGGGATTTCAGAGGAGATAGTAAATATTCGGGAAAGTTTACCCTGAAAGGAAAGATGGTTTTGAAACTGCTTTCAAAGGATTGAAAATAGAAATATATCTTTGAGGATATTTTAAGATAAATAAATAATTTGGAAAATTATTTATTGTCTGATGGATGTTTGTGAATATTAATTGATAGTTAAATCACCGACTATCAATATTGGACAAATGCGCTGATCGTTTCGAGGAGACCGGGATCGAGATTAATTTCTCGAAAACCACTTCGATCCGGTTTGTACGTTTCGTGTAACGTGTTCGGAGTCGAAGCTGAAGCAATAAAGTGCAAGGGCTAGTCGCTACTAATCCTGAGGATATTTCCAAAATGGATGTAGTAGGAATAGTGCCTTCGGTTCTGTTCGAACCCGGGACGGACTTGTATGGACGAATGCTTGCGAAACATCGTCAGGTGGGCGGTGGGCATTCTAAGTGAAACGTTCTAAAAGGTAACGCTTAGCCTCAAGCCTCATCAAATGGGAATGACTGAAAATCAGGGGATATGCAGCAAGGTTAGGTGGGTCATGCCCAAGCAGGACAAGATAATTCCCCTGTCTAGATGTCCCTTATTGTAACGTCCGCGGATTTTCGTTCTTCGAAAATTCGACATCGACACTCACTTTATCGACTGCCGAGAAATCAAAGGCCGAAAACCGAGATGTTATGGGTTTTAAAAAGAACTTAAGAAAAAGAAAGAAGAGAGAAGAGATAGGAAATAGAGAGGAAAGAAGATAGACAATTTTTAGAAAACAGAGAATTAGAAAAGAAAATAGAGAGAGAAAAGAAATTTGAAAACAGAAAATTTTAAAATAGTAAAAGAGAATTTGAAAATAGAAGGGACAGAAAGGAACAACAGAACAACAACAGAATCTCACAATTCGCAGCGGAACAACATATAATAATAAATGAATAATCTTTAAACAAAGAACTATATCAGTTATTACATTACATACATTTCATTACATCATATCATCAGAGTGTACAACATCATACAACAATAACAGTGCAGCGGAAAAGAAATACTATATACTAGTAATACGCCATGCCATCCAGCTTGCCTCTAGCAACTCCAGAATATCCTGATAAATCTAACTCTTAACTGCCCGTGTGAAAATTGGTGGGCACCCAGAGTTTAGGAAGGAAAACAATAAACTCCAAGTCAGTCATGTGACTGGTGTGAGAACTCAAAACAGTTTATTTATCTTTAAAATCAAAATAGAGGAATATTTTTAAATTCAAATCGCAATGCTTTTAAAAATGAGACTACCATAAGGCCTCCCGCACACACACACATGCAAACGCAGAATCGGAGGAGATTTCTCCTTATGATAGTCAAAGATGCTTGATACGCATTTAAAATAACATTTGATATTATTATTAGTGTATAGTGTAGAAAAAATTCATTTCGAAAGTAGAATATAAATCTTAGCCAGCATAGACATTTCGAACTATGCCTACTATAGCTACCATCCAAACAGTGGTGACCACCATAAGTGAATAGCAGGTTCTACAACTAATACCGTACAAGTTTCGTATTGGGAATTGGATTTCCAACAAATGGTCAGGCCAAGGAACTTCCCATTGCCACTGAGAATGCCTCTGGAAAGACATCCCCGAGAACCAAACCGGATCTCTGCCAACACAAGGCCGGGTTACCCCTAACTGGGTAACTACTGACACGAGCACGCCATTCCCCGGTCCTTTAGGACCTTTTCAACCGAGCGCTCGATATCCAATTCACACAATCATAAAGTGTTTTCAACATGAGTAAGTATCTGGGCTCCATACCATGATACCACCCCTTTCCAGAAGGAAATGCACATACCCTAAGGGGAGCTACAGCAACCCCTAATAACCTTGCCGCATCTTTCCTGTTTTGACCATTTCCGGGATGTGAGGCTCGACGAATTCACGTCCACAAAAACATACTTTATACAAAAGCCATGCTTTGGGTCAATAAATGATCAACACAATGATCACTAAGATAGACGATCAAATAAATGATCCTATCACAAATAATCAACACAATGATCATTTCAGCATCACTCAGCATGTCACATTACCAAAATGGGATATATTGCTGATAACTTCAACTATATAACCTTTGAGCTCGTACGTCTCAAAGAAGGGTGTTAAGCAAAGAATAAATTCTCCGCCACCAACAGAAATATATTTGAAAGAAATCGGCTTTATATCTCAAATTGTAATGTCAGACATACAATCCATACAAGTCTGTTCCGGGATCGAACAGAACCGAAGGCACTTACAAAGAAGTCCTTGCAATCCGGATATTCACAATCCTGATCGGATTCACCATCACATATGGAGAACTCAATACCGGAGCAACTCGGTGCAGAGTCAATCGATAGTTCATCCTATCACTCTTGCAAATACCGGTCTTCAACACCGATCTTCAAATGCAATTCACAACGACGTATCACATATTCGGAGTGGGTTATACGACCCCATGGTCCTTTCCCGGTTAACCCGAATAGTGAGCGCTTATTCAAAAATAAGTGTGCATTCAAATTCAATCATATTCACATCAAATACCCATTCAAAGGGAAATATTGATAGTCGGCTATTGAACTATCAATGGATATGCATACATCACCAGATTCCAAATAATTTTCCAAATTATTTACATTTCCAAAATATCTTTACAAGATATAAAATTCCAAAACTTCAAAAATAAATCAATATTTATTTTTAACCAATTTCACTTTTCACATATAAATTCCATAATGAATTTATATTTCAAAATATTCGTGCATATACGATTTCAATTATTCATTTTCAATTTATCTTCAAAAAGATAAATTCTAAATATTCACTTCACATTGGAAAACATTTCCATACTTATTTATTCATAAGTAATTCACAAATCTCTTTTATTTTCAACACTTAGAAAATATTCAATATACTTAAATCGAATTAAGTATATATTTCATTCTTTAAGGAAATTATTCACTTAAACATATTTACTTGGGCCAAAACGAATGTTACGTAAAACATCGTTACGACAACCCAAAATCACTAGTATAGGGATTCGAATTTAAAATAGATATATAAATCCCAATACTATTAAAAACATTTCCTTTCGGAAATCATTTACTATAACAACAGTGTTATAGTCTACCATTTCCTTTTATTTCTCGAAAACGTCTATTTCAACAATAAATGTTGAAATCTATGGTTTCGAATCTCAACACCTTTTAAAACATCACTAGATTGTTTTAATTCTATTTAAAACATCAAATCTAAAATATTTCCTTTAACGTGTTATTCACTATTCAAAAACGTGAATATACTACGTTAACAATTTTCATCCTTTTATTCATTTTAATTCAAAGGATTATTCACTATTTAAAAATGTGAATATAACTCCATTTATAAGTTATAACAATTAACTTATCAAAATAAGTCGTTTGCGAATTTATAAAACAACGTTTATAAATTCTATTTCTATTTATATATAAAAACTTCCTTTTACAAATTCCTTTATTAACCTATTCCAGTTTATAACTCAATTTTAGATTAAAAGTTCATATTATAAGTTAACTACTTATAAACGATTATTTCACAAAATCATTCCTTAGAGTTTCATAATTATAAATCTTATAACTTATAAGATTCATTTATTTAACCCAATCTATTCTTCAAATAACTTCATAAAATTTATAAATCTACTGTTTATAAATTTCGTTTACAACTTCACCATTTATAATTCTATTGATTTCATTCTTTAATGAAATTCATTTTCAATTCATTCAAACACTTATAAAATCTCATTTTATAATCCCAACGTTTTAATTTACAAATATTCATTTGTAAATCCTTTAATATAAATCAATCTATATTATTCTTTAAAACGTCTTTAATTTCCTTTAAAAAAAATTCACCATTCTGATTTATAAAATAATTAAATTTTATAAATCCTATATTTAACTTTTTATAACAAGTTCAGAATCCCAATTTAAACTCTTTTATAAAGTCATTAATTCCTTATTTTCAAAAATCAGCTTTTAACTATATTTCTTAAAAATCATAATTTTTATAACATTAAAAATTATAACGTTTATTTATTTGAAATGGATCAATTCCAAAGATATTTTATCTTTTCAAAAATCACTTTAAAAACATTTTAAAATCCCAAAATCTGGGTCCAATGATGCTACACACCAAATAGTCAATCACGACTAACAACGATATCATATATCGATATGATAATCCATCAAATATCAAAATATCTGAAATAAAATAAATACTGTTGAGGAATCCAGTTGGATCCCTCCAACCTGTTTCCTGCATCCAAAAACATTAGCACAATACCAATTTCGCTCCAGTACGAAATTATCGCGGTACATGTTCTTATTAAATATTATCCGCTTAATAACGGCGTAATAGGGTCTCATCCGCTAAACAAAAAATGCGGGAAATCAACAACTGCAATATATACATATGCCAATATATATATATTGATATTATATATAATACCAATTTCACTGTTTATGAAATTTTCGCGGTATATGTTTATATTAAATAACATCCGCTTACTAACGGCGCATAATGTCTATTTTAACAATCAATATATACAGTCATCATTCAAACATGCATTCAAATATTTTAAATCTAACTATTTAAAATAAAATCGAAATCTATTCGATTGAGTGAGAAATTCTCACCTTGGTTTTAATTTCCGTTTTAGCTTTAATTTCGAATAAAATTAAACGCGCGTTTAATTTTACCCGAAATTCTCACTAACTCCAAACGACTCCAAACCAACTCCATCGCATAGTGCTCGTCCATACGATTCCAACGCAACTGAGTTTGCATTTTTTCGACCTCGTATGAAAAAGTTATGTAATTTACAAGTTTGTACACGTTATATATAAACTTTTACAACATTTATTCAACTATCTTCATACCACATCAAATCCTAGCCACTAGATCTGCATCCAAGGCCTCTCCTTCATCTTCCCCCTTCACGTTATCATCTCCAGTAAAAGCTTTTTGAGGCCGAACCCAATTATAGAACTAGGGTTAAATCTACACACCTCCTCGCTCGACGATTACTCGATCAGGGAACGTCGACGTGTAGCCCAACCTCACGAGCACCTCCGCCCCTCTTAGAGTCAAGCTCGGCCACCTGTACAGCCTAGGAAGTCGTGCGTGACCTGATGAGAACGCCCCCCCTTAGCTCCCTCTCCGTTGCTCCGTTTCCGATCACAACCGTTGAAACTCTAGCTCTCATCGCCCTCTACGTCTTTCATGTTGAAACCTTAGCCTAATTGTCGACGGATTGGAAGAAATCGAGGAGGGAATGAGATTGAATTCTGGCCATCCACTTATTAGGGCCGGCTACATTAGTTTAGGGTTTTAATTTCTTTTTTTTTTTTTTTTTTGAGAGGGTGGGGGTCTATTTATAAGGAACGAGCGACACTATTCATCCCGGATTTTCCGAACTCCGATTTAGACGCCGTAACCAGCGTTTCTAAGGTTTACCCCGCGTTCCGGACACAATGGAACAGGTTTCGGAAGCTAATTCGGAAGTATGTGCGAGTTATGGCTGAAAACGCTCAATTTAAATTAAACCGATTTAAGTCGATTTCTAGGCGTTTTAATTTGTACCGGACAAACGGTAAATCCAATCGACTTGAAATTTGAAACCTTACAATAATATCACATTACGGATCCGATGAAACTGGTTTCGTCGAAATCCGAGACTTTTTGAAAAATGGCTATTTTGACTCGCCAAATTTAAATTAAAAATAATTCGATGCGTTTCGAGCTGCCACGAACAAACGATAACTCCGATTGACACGAAAATTGAAATCCGATAATAACTAACTATTACGGATCCAATAAAACTGGTTTCGTTCAATTCTGAGACTGTTCAAAAATTGGCTATTTTACAGTCGATTATTAAATATTAAAATATTCAATTTTTACAAATTAACTTTTAATTCGATTTTAAAAGTTCTAAAATATTTCTATAACTCCAGTATGATTAAATAAAATTTTACAAATTATTTACAATCACTTTTAACTCAATTTTCAATTATTTCCATAATTTAACATATTAAATTATCGATTTAATAATCCAATTAAATCCAAAAATTCAAATAAAAATTTATTTGACTTATAAATTCACTTATAAATATTTAAAATTAATTAAATATTCAAATTTTAATTTCTGAAAATTCTGGGTCGTTACAATCTTTCCCCCTTAAAAGAATTTCGTCCTCGAAATTACAAGTAAGAAAATTACAGAATTTATTAATTTTCCAAAATTCATAATTAAACTTCTTATGATAACTTTTACTAAGTTTTCAAATCATACTTAGTTATGTTTTCAAAAACAATCTATATCATTTAACTTTCAACTCTAAAACAAAGTTAAAGTTTTCCAAAATTTTCCCAATTTTCTCAAAAATTTTTTCTAACGCCTTAAATTTTCAGAAAAATTCGCCATAGTCTCCTTTGCGCGGCTCGATCCGGAAAAAAAAAATGACAGTATATATATCACAAATATACATCTCATCAAGTAATGAGGCATTCCGAAGGGAAAAAAAGTGTAAAAGTACGATATTTAATCCGAGATATGTACCTTATATTTTATTAGCAAGCATATACGGCTAATATAGCGCTAAAACGAACTCCAAATGCGAAGCAAACGCAATCCGCACCTACTAAACTCAACAAACAACATGAGGACATGCACATATGCAAATAATCTCAATATACAACATATAGTAACATATCAACTATATATATCACTTAGCAAATGCAACTAAACAACAAATGCAATATATATTCAACCATCAACCAATTACCATCCAACTAACATTCATAACCAATAATATTCATTCATATTTCATTCTTTTCACTTTAAATCACATTTGATTTGTTTACATTGGATTTACTAACATTCATTCTCAATTCAATTAGTTATCATTTACTAATTTAAATCCAATTCACCTTCAATTCTATTCAAATTTATTTACTTTCCATTTGAATTCAATTACATAGCTTTCAATTTCATTAAATCTTAATGAATTATAAACAATCAACTAACAACCATATAACAACCAATGTATATTAGTTACAACCAAATTCCTTTGCTTATATTCATTCTCATTCAATTTATTCAACTTCTAATAACATTTGATTTCAATGAATTTATACTTTCATTCATTATTTCATATCAATTTTAATTACATTCAATTGATTAACATTCAATCCATTCATTCAATTCAATTACAAAGTTGAATTTCATTTACATAACTTAAGTTCATATTTCTTTTAATCTACTTGTTTTATTTACTTCGATACCAAAATCAATTCCATACAACAACTCTTAAGTTATATTTACATTTAAACATCACTTAGTTTTACATAACTTAAATTCCCACTTGTAAATAAATTCAGATTCCAACTCTAAAGTAAATTTTCATTTAACTTTAAATTCATTTTTATTTACAACTCATATTCATAAATATATTCATATAGTTTCACTTCTTATATATATAAGTTTTATTTCATAATTGTAATTCACATTAATTATAATTCAATTCTTATAATTCTTTTGCTTATACAATTATTCTTTTATTTAGATTATTCAAACAACCTAACAATCAACTTATATATACTTTAATAATTCTGAAAAATTATTTCTTTCATATATAAAATATAATCAAGGCTAAAATTATTTCATTTACCCAATTTAAAATCAATATCGTGCCGAATTGTTCTATTCAAGTGTTTAGAAACCCCTTCGGCATAGTCTTGCGGACCACGCTGACGAAAGTTCATATACCACTCAATAAACCAATCATCACAATATAAAACAATTTTATATTCACTAACAAATACGCTCTCATAGCTATTATTACACTCAAACTCATTCTAGAGTACTGCTGACTCTATCTCTAACGAGTAATACCCTACAGAACCATGGTTCTCGCTTAACCATCAGCTCTGATACCAAATGTAACGTCCGCGGATTTTCATTCTTCGAAAATTCGACATCGACACTCACTTTATCGACTGCCGAGAAATCAAAGGCCGAAAACCGAGATGTTATGGGTTTTAAAAAGAACTTAAGAAAAAGAAAGAAGAGAGAAGAGATAGGAAATAGAGAGGAAAGAAGATAGACAATTTTTAGAAAACAGAGAATTAGAAAAGAAAATAGAGAGAGAAAAGAAATTTGAAAACAGAAAATTTTAAAATAGTAAAAGAGAATTTGAAAATAGAAGGGACAGAAAGGAACAACAGAACAACAACAGAATCTCACAATTCGCAGCGGAACAACATATAATAATAAATGAATAATCTTTAAACAAAGAACTATATCAGTTATTACATTACATACATTTCATTACATCATATCATCAGAGTGTACAACATCATACAACAATAACAGTGCAGCGGAAAAGAAATACTATATACTAGTAATACGCCATGCCATCCAGCTTGCCTCTAGCAACTCCAGAATATCCTGATAAACCTAACTCTTAACTGCCCGTGTGAAAATTGGTGGGCACCCAGAGTTTAGGAAGGAAAACAATAAACTCCAAGTCAGTCATGTGACTGGTGTGAGAACTCAAAACAGTTTATTTATCTTTAAAATCAAAATAGAGGAATATTTTTAAATTCAATTCGCAATGCTTTTAAAAATGAGACTACCATAAGGCCTCCCGCACACACACACATGCAAACGCAGAATCGGAGGAGATTTCTCCTTATGATAGTCAAAGATGCTTGATACGCATTTAAAATAACATTTGATATTATTATTAGTGTATAGTGTAGAAAAAATTCATTTCGAAAGTAGAATATAAATCTTAGCCAGCATAGACATTTCGAACTATGCCTACTATAGCTACCATCCAAACAGTGGTGACCACCATAAGTGAATAGCAGGTTCTACAACTAATACCGTACAAGTTTCGTATTGGGAATTGGATTTCCAACAAATGGTCAGGCCAAGGAACTTCCCATTGCCACTGAGAATGCCTCTGGAAAGACATCCCCGAGAACCAAACCGGATCTCTGCCAACACAAGGCCGGGTTACCCCTAACTGGGTAACTACTGACACGAGCACGCCATTCCCCGGTCCTTTAGGACCTTTTCAACCGAGCGCTCGATATCCAATTCACACAATCATAAAGTGTTTTCAACATGAGTAAGTATCTGGGCTCCATACCATGATACCACCCCTTTCCAGAAGGAAATGCACATACCCTAAGGGGAGCTACAGCAACCCCTAATAACCTTGCCGCATCTTTCCTGTTTTGACCATTTCCGGGATGTGAGGCTCGACGAATTCACGTCCACAAAAACATACTTTATACAAAAGCCATGCTTTGGGTCAATAAATGATCAACACAATGATCACTAAGATAGACGATCAAATAAATGATCCTATCACAAATAATCAACACAATGATCATTTCAGCATCACTCAGCATGTCACATTACCAAAATGGGATATATTGCTGATAACTTCAACTATATAACCTTTGAGCTCGTACGTCTCAAAGAAGGGTGTTAAGCAAAGAATAAATTCTCCGCCACCAATAGAAATATATTTGAAAGAAATCGGCTTTATATCTCAAATTGTAATGTCAGACATACAATCCATACAAGTCTGTTCCGGGATCGAACAGAACCGAAGGCACTTACAAAGAAGTCCTTGCAATCCGGATATTCACAATCCTGATCGGATTCACCATCACATATGGAGAACTCAATACCGGAGCAACTCGGTGCAGAGTCAATCGATAGTTCATCCTATCACTCTTGCAAATACCGGTCTTCAACACCGATCTTCAAATGCAATTCACAACGACGTATCACATATTCGGAATGGGTTATACGACCCCATGGTCCTTTCCCGGTTAACCCGAATAGTGAGCGCTTATTCAAAAATAAGTGTGCATTCAAATTCAATCATATTCACATCAAATACCCATTCAAAGGGAAATATTGATAGTCGGCTATTGAACTATCAATGGATATGCATACATCACCAGATTCCAAATAATTTTCCAAATTATTTACATTTCCAAAATATTTTTACAAGATATAAAATTCCAACACTTCAAAAATAAATCAATATTTATTTTTAACCAATTTCACTTTTCACATATAAATTCCATAATGAATTTATATTTCAAAATATTCGTGCATATACGATTTCAATTGTTCATTTTCAATTTATCTTCAAAAAGATAAATTCTAAATATTCACTTCACATTGGAAAACATTTCCATACTTATTTATTCATAAGTAATTCACAAATCTCTTTTATTTTCAACACTTAGAAAATATTCAATATACTTAAATCGAATTAAGTATATATTTCATTCTTTAAGGAAATTATTCACTTAAACATATTTACTTGGGCCAAAACGAATGTTACGTAAAACATCGTTACGACAACCCAAAATCACTAGTATAGGGATTCGAATTTAAAATAGATATATAAATCCCAATACTATTAAAAACATTTCCTTTCGGAAATCATTTACTATAACAACAGTGTTATAGTCTACCATTTCCTTTTATTTCTCGAAAACGTCTATTTCAACAATAAATGTTGAAATCTATGGTTTCGAATCTCAACACCTTTTAAAACATCACTAGATTGTTTTAATTCTATTTAAAACATCAAATCTAAAATATTTCCTTTAACGTGTTATTCACTATTCAAAAACGTGAATATACTACGTTAACAATTTTCATCCTTTTATTCATTTTAATTCAAAGGATTATTCACTATTTAAAAATGTGAATATAACTCCATTTATAAGTTATAACAATTAACTTATCAAAATAAGTCGTTTGCGAATTTATAAAACAACGTTTATAAATTCTATTTCTATTTATATATAAAAACTTCCTTTTACAAATTCCTTTATTAACCTATTCCAGTTTATAACTCAATTTTAGATTAAAAGTTCATATTATAAGTTAACTACTTATAAACGATTATTTCACAAAATCATTCCTTAGAGTTTCATAATTATAAATCTTATAACTTATAAGATTCATTTATTTAACCCAATCTATTCTTCAAATAACTTCATAAAATTTATAAATCTACTGTTTATAAATTTCGTTTACAACTTCACCATTTATAATTCTATTGATTTCATTCTTTAATGAAATTCATTTTCAATTCATTCAAACACTTATAAAATCTCATTTTATAATCCCAACGTTTTAATTTACAAATATTCATTTGTAAATCCTTTAATATAAATCAATCTATATTATTCTTTAAAACGTCTTTAATTTCCTTTAAAAAAACTTCACCATTCTGATTTATAAAATAATTAAATTTTATAAATCCTATATTTAACTTTTTATAACAAGTTCAGAATCCCAATTTAAACTCTTTTATAAAGTCATTAATTCCTTATTTTCAAAAATCAGCTTTTAACTATATTTCTTAAAAATCATAATTTTTATAACATTAAAAATTATAACGTTTATTTATTTGAAATGGATCAATTCCAAAGATATTTTATCTTTTCAAAAATCACTTTAAAAACATTTTAAAATCCCAAAATCTGGGTCCAATGATGCTACACACCAAATAGTCAATCACGACTAACAACGATATCATATATCGATATGATAATCCATCAAATATCAAAATATCTGAAATAAAATAAATACTGTTGAGGAATCCAGTTGGATCCCTCCAACCTGTTTCCTGCATCCAAAAACATTAGCACAATACCAATTTCGCTCCAGTACGAAATTATCGCGGTACATGTTCTTATTAAATATTATCCGCTTAATAACGGCGTAATAGGGTCTCATCCGCTAAACAAAAAATGCGGGAAATCAACAACTGCAATATATACATATGCCAATATATATATATTGATATTATATATAATACCAATTTCACTGTTTATGAAATTTTCGCGGTATATGTTTATATTAAATAACATCCGCTTACTAACGGCGCATAATGTCTATTTTAACAATCAATATATACAGTCATCATTCAAACATGCATTCAAATATTTTAAATCTAACTATTTAAAATAAAATCGAAATCTATTCGATTGAGTGAGAAATTCTCACCTTGGTTTTAATTTCCGTTTTAGCTTTAATTTCGAATAAAATTAAACGCGCGTTTAATTTTACCCGAAATTCTCACTAACTCCAAACGACTCCAAACCAACTCCATCGCGTAGTGCTCGTCCATACGATTCCAACGCAACTGAGTTTGCATTTTTTCGACCTCGTATGAAAAAGTTATGTAATTTACAAGTTTGTACACGTTATATATAAACTTTTACAACATTTATTCAACTATCTTCATACCACATCAAATCCTAGCCACTAGATCTGCATCCAAGGCCTCTCCTTCATCTTCCCCCTTCACGTTATCATCTCCAGTAAAAGCTTTTTGAGGCCGAACCCAATTATAGAACTAGGGTTAAATCTACACACCTCCTCGCTCGACGATTACTCGATCAGGGAACGTCGACGTGTAGCCCAACCTCACGAGCACCTCCGCCCCTCTTAGAGTCAAGCTCGGCCACCTGTACAGCCTAGGAAGTCGTGCGTGACCTGATGAGAACGCCCCCCCTTAGCTCCCTCTCCGTTGCTCCGTTTCCGATCACAACCGTTGAAACTCTAGCTCTCATCGCCCTCTACGTCTTTCATGTTGAAACCTTAGCCTAATTGTCGAAGGATTGGAAGAAATCGAGGAGGGAATGAGATTGAATTCTGGCCATCCACTTATTAGGGCCGGCTACATTAGTTTAGGGTTTTAATTTCTTTTATTTTTATTTTTTTGAGAGGGTGGGGGTCTATTTATAAGGAACGAGCGACACTATTCATCCCGGATTTTCCGAACTCCGATTTAGACGCCGTAACCAGCGTTTCTAAGGTTTACCCCGCGTTCCGGACACAATGGAACAGGTTTCGGAAGCTAATTCGGAAGTATGTGCGAGTTATGGCTGAAAACGCTCAATTTAAATTAAACCGATTTAAGTCGATTTCTAGGCGTTTTAATTTGTACCGGACAAACGGTAAATCCAATCGACTTGAAATTTGAAACCTTACAATAATATCACATTACGGATCCGATGAAACTGGTTTCGTCGAAATCCGAGACTTTTTGAAAAATGGCTATTTTGACTCGCCAAATTTAAATTAAAAATAATTCGATGCGTTTCGAGCTGCCACGAACAAACGATAACTCCGATTGACACGAAAATTGAAATCCGGTAATAACTAACTATTACGGATCCAATGAAACTGGTTTCGTTCAATTCTGAGACTGTTCAAAAATTGGCTATTTTACAGTCGATTATTAAATATTAAAATATTCAATTTTTACAAATTAACTTTTAATTCGATTTTAAAAGTTCTAAAATATTTCTATAACTCCAGTATGATTAAATAAAATTTTACAAATTATTTACAATCACTTTTAACTCAATTTTCAATTATTTCCATAATTTAACATATTAAATTATCGATTTAATAATCCAATTAAATCCAAAAATTCAAATAAAAATTTATTTGACTTATAAATTCACTTATAAATATTTAAAATTAATTAAATATTCAAATTTTAATTTCTGAAAATTCTGGGTCGTTACACTTATATATTTAGGCTTAGTGGGTGGTTGGTCGCGCCAACCACGGGGTTTATCTTGTTCGGGACTGTTTAGTA
This sequence comes from Allium cepa, assembly GCA_030765085.1. Lineage (NCBI taxonomy): Eukaryota > Viridiplantae > Streptophyta > Magnoliopsida > Asparagales > Amaryllidaceae > Allium > Allium cepa. Next base: position 216,167,884 of record CM060934.1, read on the forward strand.
AGGAATGGTTCCGACCTTGTGTTGCAGGGGATGAAGGGAGTAATCCTCGGTACGGTGATCTAGGCCCCGTACTGTGACAGGTTGTACCCCAGTGCCTAGTCATTGATGGAAATCCATTTTCCCTACGAGCCTTGTACGAGTTTTGTTTGTATTACCCACTCTGTGGCTAGTAGCTGGAATTTAATAGATGTAACAATTTCGGCTATTTTATAAGTATTTGTATATAGACCCTATTATAATATCAGAGGATTTCTATAAAAATTGTTTTAGCTATCGTAAGGTAAAAACCCGACATGTTTATTTGTGGCGAGGTCTTACGAGATGCTTTTGTTTTCAAAGGATTTTTGAAACTTTAATAATCAATTGGGTGTGATTTTCTCACGCTGGTAATCCAGACTGACTCGGGTGTTATTTAATTGTAATGCTCGGGTCAGACCGAGTATTATAGAATACAGGATATGATGTTGTGGAGCTCAGGAGACGAGCTGGATGACGATACGTATTCTCATACTTGTATATATATATATATATATTTCCGCTGTGTTGAGTTGTGCATTCATTGCATGTTACTGATGTGAGCTGTGACTGATGTACTCTGATGATGTAATGTATGTAAACAGATATATTTGATTTTGTGTAAAGATTATTTATTATCTATTATATTTTATTCCGCTGCGATGGTTAGATTCTGATTTTGATTTTGTTTTCTCTTCTTCTACCTCTTCTTCTTTAACCCAAATGGTTCGTATTTCTGTACAACTTGAGTTGATTGTTGTAAAGTAGTGTTGACTCAAGGGGTACGGATTTGCGGGTCGTTACAGGTGTAGAGACAATCGATAGGTCATCCTATCGTTTTCACAAATACCCGGTCTTCAACACCGGTCTTTAATGCTATCCATTACATCGTATCACTATCCGGAATGGGTAATCCGAATAACGAGTGCAATAATTTAAAAATAAGTGTAGCATTTAATTTCAAACAATTCACAACAAATACCTATTTAAAGGTCAATATTGATAGTTAGTTATTTAACTATCAATCAATATTCACAACATCACCCGATTTCAAATAATTGTCCAAATTATTTATTTTCCAAAAAAATATCTTTACAAGCTATAATTTCCACACTTCAACCATTTGAAAACAAATTTCAAATCAATTTCCACTTTTCAATCCTTTGAAAATAAATTTCAAATCATTTCCCTACACGAAATATATTCACAAATATTTCTTCATTTCCACTGGAAATCTACCGAAACTAAACACTTGAAAATAATTTATATTATTTATCCAAAATATATCTGGAAAACACTTTTAAAATTAAACTATTTTTCTTTAACACTTTACTTAAAATATTAGTTATAAAATATTATACCTATATTATATAAACTTAACCCAAACAAATTTTTCAAAATAACATTAGTAAATAGAGTATAACAATATAAATAACTATTTTCTGACTCAAATCTTAATTAAATCTTAGAAATAATCATTTCTATAAACAATTTAATAAATCTTTACTTAAAGGATTTAAAATAATTTAAGAAGTTAATTTCTTCAAAGCACCCTTTTCAAAGCCAATTCTAGAAATATATATGTGTGTGTATATATATATATATAAATTTTACAAATTTTTTCAGAAATTTTATTCGGCCTTCCAGGGAGAATGCACTTTCATTTCAAAATGGTCCATTTAAACCAATCAAATAAATCCTTACCGGTTTATTTAAATTTACGTTCAAATCCATAAATTTATTTCCACATTTTAAAAATAAATCAATGTTTATTTTTAACAACAAATTCCCCTTTCCTTTATAAATTCTTACGTGAATTTAAAATTTCCAAATATCCACTGATATACGATCTTCAAATCGATTTCAAATATTCACTTTCAACACCAAATCAGTTTTTCAATTGATTTCCAAAAACAACAAATCAAATTCCCTATTGATTTTCCACGAAATTAAACACCAAGTGAATTTCATTCAAATCTCGAATTGAAATCAATTTCTATCAAATCCCAAATCAATTTTCAAATTGATCCCAAATTCATTTCAAAACACCAAATAGATTTCCAAAAGGATTACCAAAACATTCATTTTAAACCCCAAAATCAATTACCAGATGGATTTCAAATTTATTTCTTTTCAAAAGAAATTCCATTTTATAACTTTAAAATCGTAGATTCTATTCTTTTATAAAAATCCATTTATAACATCTTTTCAACATTAACAAAATTCCTTTTTATAATCCCATTATTTCAATTTATAAAATATCAATTTTATGAATCTTATCTGTAAATCATTTATAGTTATTCAAAAATCTCGATTTAAATAAACTTATTCTTTTAATAATTTACAAATCATTATTAAAACTTATATAACTCCATAAATCGTATTTAAGTGTTATTTCATAAAAATCGTGATTTTTATAACAATAAAAATTATATCTTTTATTTATTTTAACAATTCAAACTTCAATAAACGTATATTTTCAAAAAAAATCACTTTTAAAATTCTTTTGTAAATTAGAAATCATTCCTTTAACATTTTTAAAACTTCAAAATAGGCCCAATGATGCAACAACACCAAATAATCAATCACGACATCCATGCATTATATATCAATATGATAATAGAATATATAACAATATCTGTAAATAAATCAATACGGGTGAGGAATCCAGTTGGATCCCTCCAACCCGTTTCCCTGCATCCACAGATGTTAGCACAATACCAATTCCGTTCCAATACGGAATATCGTGATTTATGGGATTTATAAAATATTATCCGCTACTATGCGGCGCAATAGGGTCTCATCCGCTATATAATGCGGAAAATCAACTCCAAGTACATATATAATACCAACTCCACTTTACGGTGAAATACTCGCGGTATATATTTTTATTAGATAACCTCCACTTAGTATACGGCGTATAATGTCTATTTAACACAATAGATAATAATTTATCATCCAATCACACAATCAAGCAATTTTAAATCTATCTATTTAAAATTTAAATCGAAACGCAATTCGATTGAGTGGGAAGTTCTCACCTTGAGTTTCCGATAACAGTCGTAGCGTTTTATTTCGAATAAAATTAAACATACGTTTAATTTTACCTGAAATTCACACTAGCTCCAAACGACTCCAAACTAGCTCCATTGCATAGTGCTCGTCAAAACGGTTCCAACGCAACTTGTTTCGTCCATTTTCGATCTCGTAGCAAAAAGTTAGAACATTTTAAAGATTTATACAATTTTAATATAAATTAATTTACAATTTATTTTATTTTCTTTTAACCTAGAATGCATCTGAGCCATTCAATTTCGTGCATCCATCAGGGCCGTCGTCTTTGCTTCTCCTTCCCTCCAGGTCGCGTTCCAAAGCGATTAAACCTATCGCCGCCGCCCAAAACCCTAATGACGCGCCTACCACCGACGTCGAGGAGATGATCAAATACCTCCATTCAAACGCCTCCGCCGCCAAGAGCCACCGCTCAAAATCCGGCCCCACTCGGTGATGACCACGCCTCATAAAACGTGCTCAAACTCACGCTGTTTGAATGTATATTGCCGACGATCCGCCTCATCAAATTTTATCATCACCGTTCATCTTCAAGATCTCGCCACCCTCTTCAATCTTGTAGTTGACAACTTTCGCTAATTGTTTGTGGATTAAAAGAAAAATGAGGAAGAAGATTTACAATTTCCGGCCATTGATAATATAACTGGCGGCTCAAACTATCTCGGCTAGGGTTTTGTGTTTTTTTGCAAATGTGAAGAATAAACGTCCTTTTATAGAAAAATTCTCAATTTACTATTCATCCGGAATTTCCAAACTCCAAATCGCGCGTGATAACCGACGTTTCTAGGGTTTAACCTGTGTTTCAGACACAATGGAATAGCTTTCGGGAGCCAACTCGATCATCTGTGCGAGTTACGGCAATAAATGATCGATTTTAAATTAAATCGGTTAACCAAATTTCTGTGCGTTTTAGCTTGCCCCGGACAAACGATAAATCCGATTGACAGGAAATTTTAAACCTTACAATAATATAGTATTACGGATCCGATGATACCGGTTTCGTTGAAATCCGAGACTGTTTGAAAAACTACTATTTTCAATCGCCAATTAAATATTAAAATATTCAATTTTCACAAATAAACTTTAAATTTAATTTTAAAAGTTCTATAACATCATTATAACTCCAATATGATTAAATAAAATTTTACAAATCAATTTTAATCACATTAAAACCGATTTCCAATTATTTTTGCAAATTTCAAGTATTAAATTGCCGTTTAAATTATCCAATTAATCCAAATATTCGAAAAATAAATTATTCGACTTAAAAATTTCACTTCTTAATATTTAAAATCAATAAAATATATGAATTTAAATTGACAAAAATTCTTCGTCGTTACATCCCTACTGCTTATCGAACATCAATGCAACAACCATTCCCGATCACTAAATCCCCAAAAACAAGCCTCGATCCAAAATAGAGTAGTCCATTTAGAACTGGAACCAAACCCCACGGCCAAAACCACCTCAAACTCGCGCCTCTGACCATCAGAAAACACGCAATCCTGGCCACTCCATCTCCTATCATCATGAACCCATTCCCAAAATCCCATTGAACTTGATGCACTAGAGAAGAAGGAGTGATCCCATCTTCCCAGTTCGACCAAATTAGGTTTAAAAACTAAATCAGATCGCCACCAACACCACGACCATCTGGCACCCCACCAGCCATTTTTGCCATACTTCCTGATCCTTCCTCTACCTCCACCCAAGATCCCGATCACCATAGACCTTGTGGCCATCAGAAATCGCCCAGAATCCCAATTCCAGACATCACCAAATTACACATTCAATACTTCATTAAAAATTGTGATTTTAGTTTTAAAAATCCTAACTTTCTAAGTAGATTCAAGTTGTAATCCTGAAACAACAAATTAAGATGATTGATTTTAACATGTTTTAAAGATTTCCATTGTATTTTGCATTTTCTAGCATCAAACTTAAAATATTTATACCTATTTTTAAATCGTAGATTATTTTTAAACTAAGCAATTATGTTTTTAACCCAAAGTTTAACAATGTACAGATAAAAAGAATTAGGATTTTGCTCTAGAATTCAAACCCTATATCAAGAACAGAAAGAACAAAACATACTCAGACATGCATACCTGTACCTTAATCATATACATTCAATTTACAAACAGAAATACAACTTAAATATTCACAAGCAAGCATCAAATTATCTCAGAAATTTTCACAAGCAACAGATCAAAATTTACTTAAGTGTTAAGTAGATGTTTACTTACCAGATTTGAAAAGATGAACAGAGCTTGTAACTTGAAATTTGGAAATGTTTTGTTTTGCTGTGATCTTGTTTTGAAACTTGTAAAACTTGTTACTGCCTTTGATTATGAACTGGAATCACTTGAATGTTTTAAGACTTTAATTTCAAGTTGCAGGTGGAAGCTTGATTGTAACGACCTGCTATTTTGGACCATTCAAATCGACAATAAACCATACATATCTGACTTGAATAATTCAAAATACCGAATTGTTAATTTAATTTGGCAAACATAACATATATAGTAAATAAATCAGTCACAGATCACAGACACAGAGTAGTAAAATGCAGCGGAATAGATAAGGAATAGTAGTTCATGAAGCTACTATATACATCAGGGTTAGAAATAAAATACATCAGAATACCCCAGATGCAGTGAAGTCTCCAGTACGAGCAGATGAATGAAAGGATAGATAGCTGGATCCTCAAGCAAAGCTCCAACTTCGAAGGTGAGTCTCAAATGCTGTATCACTCAGTCTGACCCGAGCGTAAAGCAAAACACAAAACACTCGAGCCAGGATTAACATTCTTATATCAATAAATCCAACTCAAGTGAAATATCAACTGAAATACAAATAACTTAAAGGATGTTTGGAATAACCATCCTCTAAGGGTCCATGGAACTATCTATAGGGTAGAAATATACAATATAACACCGTGGTTCTTTCATCTTAATTTATACCTCAAAATAAAATATCATTTCACTTCAAATATAGCTATTTTCCCAAAATAGTATTTAGATATATTAAATAATTTATACCGTAAAATATTTTCAATTCCCTCAACTTAACAAATTGTTTCAACATCAACCCGACCTTCCCATTTAAATTAAATTCAATCTCAATTTATCAATTAAAATTCAACTCAATTCCTAAAATAACCACTTCAATTTTATCGATCTCAAATTCGGATTTGTAATCACAAAATACCCCTTTATATTCAATATTTTTAAACCTTTAAGTATTCAACGTTTCAACTAAATTTTTATTCAATTTAGTTTTCTAAATAATAAATTCGAATTTAGTTCAACCTAAATTTTCATTTTAATTTAATTTAGTTTCTAAATAACAAATTCAACTATATTGATTTCAAATACAGATCCGAATCTCAAATTTAAACCATTTAAATTCCAATATAGTTTAAGGCTTAAAAAATTTAAATGTTCAATTTAACCGTTTCATATAGATCTCGATTTAACCTCATTATTATTTAGTCTTGAAATACTTCCTCATTTGACTCAAGATTATTTAATTGACCTTAAATTCCATTTTTCTCAATATTTTCTTTAATTCACTTAAACATGACATATGCATTTAATCGCTTAAATAAAAAATCCAGTTATAAAATCCTACATTTTTAAAATTTCTCATTTAAAAATTTTAGATCGATTTAATTAAATAAATCCTTATTTAGACACCATTTAATAAACTCAAATTTATCTCCCCATCTTAATTTATCCCAATTATTTCAAAAATCTATTTGAAATATAATTTACATAAATATTAACATAGTTTATGTATTAAATCAAACTTAATTAAATTAAATATTAAATCTATATATATAAAAATTTAAGAATTAACATTTATTAAGACCATATATTTCTTTCCAAACAAAGAATTTATTTCCAAAATATTTATATACGAACCACGGTGTCTATATATATTCCTTATCATCTGGTCAAGTGTTACGAATATTTATCATTTAAATCCGTACACTAAATATATACGGGTGGATATCATTCCAATCTGAAATCCCAAATTTAATTAAATGAAAATCGCTTGGGTCTATCATTTCAACCCATAACGAAATTCTCCTATTCTAAAGTCTGTTCGGGTATGTATCATTTCAACCCATAGTGAATTCTAAACTACAGGGAACTTGCAGAGTGATAACAGATAACAAAAATATAGCAGGATATGATAATAATATACAACAGGAATATATCATCAGTAATTAAATAAAGTATAAACAATAGGATATGGTGTCATATCCCGTAGGCGAACAGATACAGGTAATAGCATAAATATAACAATTTAAATAACTACAACAACATATTTCAATTGTCGTTTCAATTGAAATCAAAGTTAATAAATAAAAGAACGTTAATCGTGAGTGATTGCTCACCTTTCGAGCCTAGAGGAAAGGGCGGAATGAGAAGAGATACGAATCCAAGCACAGATTTCGAAGCAACGCAATATTGGCATGAATTTTAACGATCAAAGCTGATAAAGAGGAATTGACGAAACTCAAATCAGAGTTGGGTCGATTGAAGATAAATAGGATAAGTGAGCTATATATTACCATATATAAATAAAACTGTATTCTAAATTTAGACATATATTAGATTAAATATATATTTTCAAAAACCATTGGTGTAAACAAAACATATCTATATGTAATATAGTTTAAAATAATGTATATGTTTAAACCTATATACAAACCAATATCCAACACCATTTAAAAATTTAAATCTTTATAAAGTAACCCTTGTAAATAAAATATTAAAATCAATATTAAAACATATTCTAAATTTAATATACATACATTCCAAATCATTGTTTTCAACAAAACGTATATACACTAAAATCAGACATGTATGCAATATATATGTTGAAATAATACTAATTAAAATATAAATACATATATATAATGCGTGTTTATTTGCAACGTATCAACTACCACATATATTATACTTTTAAATTTAATATATCTTTAAAATATAAACTGTACCAACTTTTATAACTTAAGATAATTTATATTATACATACTGTAACTTATATAACCCAACTTATATAAACAGACCGAATCAACAATTTATACTTATGTAAAGATAAACATAATGCATAAAAGAAAAATCAAGGCACGTCCTGACATATTATAGTTTAAGTCAAAACAAATGGAACTAATATTATAACTTGTAAAATATATATAAACATAAAACATACCCATACTTGAATAAGGATATGTATCCACTATATGTAGATACGCAGCCGAAGCAGTAGAGTGAGATGGTGAGCGGACATTGGAGGTGGAGCGAGTAGCTTCTCAACATTTTTTTTTCGTTTGGGTCTGAAAGAAGAAAAGAAGGGGAGGAGGAATGTAATGGCAGAGAGAAAATGAACAGGGGAGACAAAAAAGAACAATGATGCAGATAGAAGAGAATGGAATATATATATATAAGTATGAATTGGAATCCAAGAGACTGGAGCAACCGATAAAAAAAAAGGCCACAAAAGTAACGTTCAAATTAATTAACCCAACGTAAAGCAATAAATTATGGACCGTTTGATTTAAAAAAAAATCAATGCAAACGTACGTTTGCTTTTCTCAACGGTTATAAACAATGCGTAGGGCCTAAGGTTAGGAATGAAAAAGGAAATCAACGTACCATCAATAGATTAAGGTGAAAAAAGGCAGGGAGCAATCAAAAATCAAAATTTCCAATTTGATACGTTCGAATTAAAGAATAGAACGTTTGTACTGAATTGGGAATAGTTACAGTCCCTTAAATTTCGGAGTTATGAAATTTATTAAAGCAATTTATTTTATGGCAAGAAATCTCATTTTCCTATAAACGGGAAATCTAGGGACGTTAATAGTGTTTATAGGAGCTATATTTTCGTTGCTTTGTGCGCAAGGAAATAGTAAGATGCGCAATCGAAGCATGCAAGTTTTATGGTCAAGGAATTTCGTTTGTTTGCAAATCAATAAGTAGAGAAAACGGCAAGTCACATTTTGAAATAAATGATTTCAATGCAATAAAAAGGTGCGTGGGTTTTTATTACTTGGATTATGGGAAAAAATGTAGAAAATAATTGAACATTCCGAACATGTTATAAAATAGGAAGCTGCATGATTTTTTCTTTTGAGATTTAGTAATTTCGTTCACACAGGTAAGGGATAAGTTGCTTCCATTTAATGTTTATTAACAGAGCTAAAAATGAGGTGAAGTAATAATGCAACGTTTCCAATATTTAGGTGAAGCTTGCGAAAATTTTGAGTAACCAAAACAGGGATGCAAGCACTTGATTTGTTGATTGGATTTTAAAGGCGGCAAGCAATTATTTTATCCTTGAACGGAATAGAATTTTGGACAAATTTATTGCAACGTGTTTAAATGAGAGAATTGGCCTTTGATAGCTGAGGAAACAGAATGTTATTTGATTTCGAACGTTACCTTATCTTATAATAACTTGCGTGAATTTAGAGTAGCGAAGTGGCAATAAATTTCGTACGTGAGTGCGTTGGTTCAGGGAAAGTAAAAGGCAAGCACTAAATATTTAGATGGCGTTGATTTAAGTGGATGAAAACGTCACTAATTTATGGTTTGAACGTTTTTAAACAATGTGTTTTATTTCTATTAGATAAAAGGAGGTAACGGAAAGAGAAAATTTATTTCTTTCCCTCTTAAAAGAATGCATGCCTACATGTATATTTATTTATGTAGTTAAGGTAAAATTTTATTTCCTTTCGTAATATTTATCCTTTTTCTTTAAAAGTATACAACAAATATCAGTAGAACAACCGCAAAATAAGTATTGTTCATATATATATTGCGGTGTGAATTTTAAAAATGCGTAGAACCTATGAAATAATATACACCCAAAATGAATGCAAAAGTAACGCTTTTTAATTAATATGATTTTCTATTTTATACGTTATTTATTAAATATTGTACCCTTTAAATGCGTAATTTAACAGTTTCCTTGTACACTATAAATCTTCTTCAAATTTATTACTTGAATAAAAGATAGAATTATGGTTACCTTCTTCTCTTATTACTATTACCATTTACAAAATGATTTATTATTGAAATGGACAAAATATTACCAATTTTTTATAAAGCAAGTAGATAATCCAATCCTTTTATTAAAATTCCAAGTAGAGTTATCCTTTAAACAAAGTTAAAAAAAATTCAGAACTTCCATTTTATACTTAGAATTTTGGGAAAAGATTTAATCAAATTAAAAATATATATATCAAAACAAATTTCAAGGTTTTATAAATAAAAGAATAAAGTGCTAGAAAAGTAGGGCTGTTACACTCTCCCCCACTTAGAACTTTTCGTCCTCGAAAAGGAACGAAACAAGGAAAACAAAGGAAGATAAGATAGTAAAGCAAATATTTAAAAAGGATATATCCAACAAGGAAGGAAGGTAGATTTGGAAAACAAAATCAAGGTGAATAACTAAACTGAGCAGATAAGGTAGATGCAAGGAATAGTATCGGGCACGAATAATTAATCTAGAACCATAAGAATTTAAATTTAAAATATTAATTCAAAATTTCTTTGTTGGGAAAAATACCTTTATAATAAATAACTTTATAATAATACTTTTATAATAAAATACTATTATATAGAAATAAATTTTCCTTTCGAAAATACTTTTATGACTCGATGTTTCAACAAGTTTATTCTCGTTCTTGCAGACTCTGGCCACGCGTTGATCAGGCGCAAAGCTAGAATTCTTCAAGTACTTGGTAGACCCGTTTCAACACCCAGTGAAAATACTTGAAAACCTTTAAAAATAGATATGGAAAGTACAATCCAAACAAACAACCAAACCAAAACCTTTGTCCAACCATGGTTCGTAGATACACAATGGTTACGTCTGGGTCCCCCAGGAAACAATCCATATCCGTAAGCTTTCTCAGCCCTGCGAGTTACGCCATGATGACTAGTAGAGTGCAGGATACACAATGGTTACGCCTGGATCACCCAGGAAACAATCCGTACCCCTAGGAATGACTCAGCCAGGCACTTGCGCTACTATTCGCGACCTACATAGATTGCAGGATACACAATGGTTACGCCTGGATCCCCCAGGAAACAATCCGTACCCCTAGGCAAGACTCAGCCAGGAAATTGCGCTATGCATTCACGAGAGGAAAAAAAACCATGGGTTACGCCACGGTGGGAACACTCGAGTATTACATACGGAAAACCAAAAATCAGAAAGAATAATATCGATAGAATGAATCCACGATGTGGCCACAAAGCGGATATCAAGCAGAAGGCACTTTCCATATCTTTACTTCGAAAATATATATCATATAGTACCTTTTCAAATTACTTTCAAATATCGTACTTATATAAAGTCCATATATATATTTTTCCCAAATCGAATACTTTCCAAATCAATAGTAGATCAAATCATACTTATATGGACTTCGATTATATAAAATCTCTTTCCAAATTGAGTACCTTTCAAATCAATAGATTTCAAATCAACTTCATACTTATACAGTCCATTATATATAAGTTCGACCACTCCCAAATCAAGTGCTTAATAATATAAGGTTCTTAAATTTCAAATCATTTCAATATCAATTCAGTTTCAAAATCATATATGATTTCACCCAATTTTCTTCCAAATTAAATATCTAAATTTCAAAGTTCCCAAAATATTAGGTTTAGAAAATTATCCCATTTTTCAAATTAAAATAATTCAAGTCAAACAATTCATTTCCAAAATCACCATATAATTACTGGTTTTTAATTCCAATTTAATTTCAAAACCAAATATTTTCCCAAAATCAATTATACTCAAAATGGTTTCCAAATTTATAATTATCCCTTTTTTAAAACTTTTAAACTATCTATTTCTATGTGAAATATCCAATTTACCTTTCTGAAAACCATTATTCAACTATTTTTTTTCAAAACATTTAAAAACTAAATTTATATTCTTTATCAGACATTTAATACTCTTCGAAATTTCTTAGCTTTGAAAATTTAATCTCGATTTGGAAGTGTTCGAACATTCAAAATAGTTAGGAAATCAAATTTTCAATTCAAGAGTTGAAAATCAACAATAAATCAATAAATCAATTATTAAATCCGAAACTCGAGGACTGAACACCGGTCTCATTTTAAATTGTTTCAAATATATACTTATATCTTTCTAAAATATCAAATTATACTTCGGAATTTGAAATCAAAACGGTTTTACAAAATCACTTGCATGGCGAAGCTATTAAAGTGGCCTCTCCCCCACTCTGAAACTCGAAAATCAATGTCGATGATGCGTGCACTCATCACCGAAATTATTTTCCAGCGACAAACGTGAGTTCTGGACTTCTATTTTCTTGAAATTTTTTTTGAAATTTCTTCAAAATTATTGGAACTCATTTGAACTCATTTGAAACATTTCTTATTCGGAAAAATACCTTTAAATCGTATTATTTTTATATATTTTCCAAAATCTTAAATCCAATTTCAAAATACCGGAATTCAATTCTCGAATTTCAAATTTAACCCTTCGGTTGTAAATCATTTTTATATAAATAAATTTCTTACAAGTTTTCAAATTTTCAAATCCTTTCAAAACTTTTATATATATATAATAACATTTCTTATTTGTTTTATATATAGGTATATAATCCTTATTGAAAACAATTTCTTTTTATATATAGAATAAAATCATAGTTATCAAAATAATAATTTCGGTACAAAACAATTTCAAAAATACAACATACTCGATTTTTCAATGAGTGATTTAAGAATGGATTTCAAAACAAAGGTAGAGAGTTAAATTAGAAGACTCTAACCAATAGAATCCTGATTCGAAGATAGACTCGATCGAAGATGATTAAATTACAAAATAGGAGATGGATATACTTCTATAAATCACGAGCGACCTTAATCGGGTCAATCGTGCATTTAGCAATATGATGGATGCAGAATTCTAAGACAAATCGACATTCGATCGCTAGAGATAGAATTTGGAATAACAGGAGATAGTAGCATCTAAACCGAGGATACAAAAATCTTCGGTGAATCGACGCCAATTGTAAAGGAGTTTTCATCCCCCTTTACAAATCATTTAGTGGAGTTACTGGATACTCCAGAATCAAAAGAATATAAATAGAGAGAGACAAGAATGAATTTGGGAACCGAGGGACATTCCAAAATTCAAAGGAAATCGAGTCAGAAAGGAAGAGATTCAACTCGAGCGAAAGTGATTCTGTTAATAAATTTACCATATATGCTAAGTTTTGCCAAGAGCCAAAGCTCTGATACCAACTGTAACGACCTGCTATTTTGGACCATTCAAATCGACAATAAACCATACATATCCGACTTGAATAATTCAAAATACCGAATTGTTAATTTAATTTGGCAAACATAACATATATAGTAAATAAATCAGTCATAGATCACAGACACAGAGTAATAAAATGCAGCGGAATAGATAAGGAATAGTAGTTCATGAAGCTACTATATACATCAGGGTTAGAAATAAAATACATCAAAATACCCCAGATGCAGTGAAGTCTCCAGTACGAGCAGATGAATGAAAGGATAGATAGCTGGATCCTCAAGCAAAGCTCCAACTTCGAAGGTGAGTCTCAAATGCTGTATCACTCAGTCTGACCCGAGCGTAAAGCAAAACACAAAACACTCGAGTCAGGATTAACATTCTTATATCAATAAATCCAACTCAAGTGAAATATCAACTGAAATACAAATAACTTAAAGGATGTTTGGAATAACCATCCTCTAAGGGTCCATGGAACTATCTACAGGGTAGAAATATACACTATAACACCGTGGTTCTTTCATCTTAATTTATACCTCAAAATCAAATATCATTTCACTTCAAATATAGCTAATTTCCCAAAATAGTATTTAGATATATTAAATAATTTATACCGTAAAATATTTTCAATTCCCTCAACTTAACAAATTGTTTCAACATCAACCCGACCTTCCCATTTAAATTAAATTCAATCTCAATTTATCAATTTAAATTCAACTCAATTCCTAAAATAACCACTTCAATTTTATCGATCTCAAATTCGGATTTGTAATCACAAAATACCCCTTTATATTCAATATTTTTAAACCTTTAAGTATTCAACGTTTCGACTAAATTTTTATTCAATTTAGTTTTCTAAATAATAAATTCGAATTTAGTTCAACCTAAATTTTCATTTTAATTTAATTTAGTTTCTAAATAACAAATTCAACTATATTGATTTCAAATACAGATCCAAATCTCAAATTTAAACCATTTAAATTCCAATATAGTTTAAGGCTTAAAAAATTTAAATGTTCAATTTAACCGTTTCATATAGATCTCGATTTAACCTCATTATTATTTAGTCTTGAAATACTTCCTCATTTGATTCAAGATTATTTAATTGACCTTAAATTCCATTTTTCTCAATATTTTCTTTAATTCACTTAAACATGAAATATGCATTTAATCGCTTAAATAAAAAATCCAGTTATAAAATCCTACATTTTTAAAATTTCTCATTTAAAAATTTTAGATCGATTTAATTAAATAAATCCTTATTTAGATACCATTTAATAAACTCAAATTTATCTCCCCATCTTAATTTATCCCAATTATTTCAAAAATCTATTTGAAATATAATTTACATAAATATTAACATAGTTTATGTATTAAATCAAACTTAATTAAATTAAATATTAAATCTATATATGTAGAAATTTAAGAATTAACATTTATTAAGACCATATATTTCTTTCCAAACAAAGAATTTATTTCCAAAATATTTATATATGAACCACGGTGTCTATATATATTCCTTATCATCTGGTCAAGTGTTACGGATATTTATCATTTAAATCCGTACACTAAATATATACGGGTGGATATCATTCCAATCCGAAATCCCAAATTTAATTAAATGAAAATCGCTTGGGTCTATCATTTCAACCCATAACGATATTCTCCTATTCTAAAGTCTGTTCGGGTATGTATCATTTCAATCCATAGTGAATTCTAAACTACAGGGAACTTGCAGAGTGATAACAGATAACAAAAATATAGCAGGATATGATAATAATATACAACAGGAATATATCATCAGTAATTAAATAAAGTATAAACAATAGGATATGGTGTCATATCCCGTAGGTGAACAAATACAGGTAATAGCATAAATATAACAATTTAAATAACTACAACAACATATTTCAATTGTCGTTTCAATTGAAATCAAAGTTAATAAATAAAAGAACGTTAATCGTAAGTGATTGCTCACCTTTCGAGCCTAGAGGAAAGGGCGGAATGAGAAGAGATACGAATCCAAGCACAGATTTCGAAGCAACGCAATATTGGCAAGAATTTTAACGATCAAAGCTGATAAAGAGGAATTGACGAAACTCAAATCAGAGTTGGGTCGATTGAAGATAAATAGGATAAGTGAGCTATATATAACCATATATAAATAAAACTGTATTCTAAATTTAGACATATATTAGATTAAATATATATTTTCAAAAACTATTGTTGTAAACAAAACATATCTATATGTAGTATAGTTTAAAATAATGTATATGTTTAAACCTATATACAAAGCAATATCCAACACCATTTAAAAATTTAAATCTTTATAAAGTAACCCTTGTAAATAAAATATTAAAATCAATATTAAAACATATTCTAAATTTAATATACATACATTCCAAATAATTGTTTTCAACAAAACGTATGTACACTAAAATCAGACATGTATGCAATATATATGTTGAAATAATACTAATTAAAATATAAATACATATATATAATGCATGTTTATTTGCAACGTATCAACTACCACATATATTATACTTTTAAATTTAATATATCTTAAAAATATAAACTGTACCAACTTTTATAACTTAAGATAATTTATATTATACATACTGTAACTTATATAACCCAACTTATATAAACAGACCGAATTAACAATTTATACTTATGTAAACATAAACATAACGCATAAAAGAAAAATCAAGGCACGTCCTGACATATTATAGTTTAAGTCAAAACAAATGGAACTAATATTATAACTTGTAAAATATATATAAACATAAAACATACCCATACTTGAATAAGGATATGTATCCACTATATGTAGATACGCAGCCGAAGCAGTAGGGTGAGATGGTGAGCGGACGTTGGAGGTGGAGCGAGTAGCTTCTCAACATTTTTTTTTCGTTTGGGTCTGAAAGAAGAAAAGAAGGGGAGGAGGAATGTAGTGGCAGAGAGAAAATGAACAAAGGAGACAAAAAAGAACAATGATGCAGATAGAAGAGAATGGAATATATATATAAGTATGAATTGGAATCCAAGAGACTGGAGCAACCGATAAAAAAAAAGGCCACAAAAGTAACGTTCAAATTAATTAACCCAACGTAAAGCAATGAATTATGGACCGTTTGATTTAAAAAAAAATCAATGCAAACGTACGTTTGCTTTTCTCAACGGTTATAAACAATGCGTAGGGCCTAAGGTTAGGAATGAAAAAGGAAATCAACGTACCATCAATAGATTAAGGTGAAAAAAGGCAGGGAGCAATCAAAAATCAAAATTTCCAATTTGATACGTTCGAATTAAAGAATAGATTGTTTGTACTGAATTGGGAATAGTTACAGTCCCTTAAATTTCGGAGTTATGAAATTTATTAAAGCAATTTATTTTATGGCAAGAAATCTCATTTTCCTATAAACGGGAAATCTAGGGACGTTTATAGTGTTTATAGGAGCTATATTTTCGTTGCTTTGTGCGCAAGGAAATAATAAGATGCACAATCGAAGCATGCTAGTTTTATGGTCAAGGAATTTCGTTTGTTTGCAAATCAATAAGTAGAGAAAACGGCAAGTCACATTTTGAAATAAATGATTTCAATGCAATAAAAAGGTGCGTGGGTTTTTATTACTTGGATTATGGGAAAAAGGGTAGAAAATAATTGAACATTCCGAACATGTTATAAAATAGGAAGCTGCATGATTTTTTCTTTTGAGATTTAGTAATTTCGTTCACACAGGTAAGGGATAAGTTGCTTCCATTTAATGTTTATTAACAGAGCTAAAAATGAGGTGAAGTAATAATGCAACGTTTCCAATATTTAGGTGAAGCTTGCGAAAATTTTGAGTAACCAAAAAAGGGATGCAAGCACTTGATTTGTTGATTGGATTTTAAAGGCGGCAAGCAATTATTTTATCCTAGAACGGAATAGAATTTTGGACAAATTTATTGCAACGTGTTTAAATGAGAGAATTGGCCTTTGATAGCTGAGGAAACAGAATGTTATTTGATTTCGAACGTTACCTTATCTTATAATAACTTGCGTGAATTTAGAGTAGCGAAGTGGCAATAAATTTCGTACGTGAGTGCGTTGGTTCAGGGAAAGAAAAAGGCAAGCACTAAATATTTAGATGGCGTTGATTTAAGTGGAAGAAAACGTCACTAATTTATGATTTGAACGTTTTTAAACAATGTGTTTTATTTCTATTCGATAAAAGGAGGTAACGGAAAGAGAAAATTTATTTCTTTCCCTCTTAAAAGAATGCACGCCTACTTGTATATTTATTTATGTAGTTAAGGTAAAATTTTATTTCCTTTCGTAATATTTATCTTTTTTCTTTAAAAAGTATAAAACAAATATCAGTAGAACAACCGCAAAATAAGTATTGTTCATATATATATTGCGGTGTGAATTTTAAAAATGCGTAGAACCTATGAAATAATATGCACCCAAAATTAATGCAAAAGTAACGCTTTTTAATTAATATGATTTTCTATTTTATACGTTATTTATTAAATATCGTACCCTTTAAATGCGTAATTTAACTGTTTCCTTGTACACTATAAATCTTCTTCAAATTTATTACTTGAATAAAAGATAGAATTATGGTTACCTTCTTCTCTTATTACTATTACCATTTACAAAGTGATTTATTATTCAAATGGACAAAATATTACCAATTTTTTTTAAAGCAAGTAGATAATCCGATCCTTTTATTAAAATTCCAAGTAGAGTTATCCTTTAAACAAAGTTAAAAAAATTTCAGAACTTCCATTTTATACTTAGAATTTTGGGAAAAGATTTAATCAAATTAAAAATATATATATCAAAACAAATTTCAAGGTTTTATAAATAAAAGAATAAAGTGCTAGAAAAGTAGGGCTGTTACATTGATTCTTAAAATTGTTACAGGCTTGAAGATTGCAGGGCTTTGGAAAAACATTACAGGTTTTGCTTTGATTTTGAGTTTGAGAATTTTATAGGGTTTTGATCTTCTGGTTTGCAGAGTGTTTACAGGTTTGAATTTCTTTGTTTGAAAAATAAGAAAAGAAATAGGAAAGGAAAGAGGTATATTTATATAGTTTAAACTAGAATTTATTTAAATTAAAGAAAATGAAAAAAAATTGTAACACTTGTCATTTACCCTACTTAATCACCTAACACATGAATTCACAAGCCTTTAAAATTAAACACCTATAGTTACTTATTTTTATAATAATTTTAAATGATTTTAAAGCTTTTATATTTGTTTTTCCTAATTAATAAATACCTTTTTAAATTAATAAATGCTTTTCTTAATTATATATAAGTGAAACTTTTAAAAGAAAATATATAAAAACCAACTAGATTCTAAATAAAATCGTATATGATATTTTTAATCCATTTCAAAATGTTAATACTAAATTGTTTTATTTATCTTACTATTAAATAAATACTTTCTAAATTTAGATAAAGAAAATTCTTTAAGGAAAATAATATAAAACAAATCTTATTTTAAAGTAAAAACCTTATTTATTATCTTTAAATCCAAAATAATTTAAAATAATTATCTTTAAAGATTCAAATTTAAATCCAGATTCAAATTCAAATTTAATTTAAAATCCAATTTAAAATTAACTCAAATATATATATATATATATATATATATATATATATATATATATATATATATAAACACATTATTAGATTTGTAAATAATTATTCTATTTAAAAACAATTTAAATACATACATATACATACATATACATATACATATATATATATATATATATATTTAAACAACACTTATTAAATTTGAAAATAATAAGTCTATTTAAAATCTATATATATAAACATCACTTTATTATTATTTATTTGAAAACAATTATTTAACCAATTTTAAATAACCTTGAAAATATTAATTTGAATTTAGTCATAGCTTCAAATCATACTATGTACATTCATATATATATATATATATATATATATATATATATTACAATTTGAAAAACCTCTTTTATTAATTTAAATCCAAGATTTCCTATTTAAAAAATATATATCAATATATATATATATATATATATATATATATTATAAATAGAAAACAATTTAATTAACTTTTTAAAACATAGAATTTACCATTTAAATATTTATAAAAGAAGATTTTTAAACCCATATAAATGTTTATTAACAAAGACTATTAAATAAATATTGTCAAAATTCCTGGTCATCACATTCCTCCCTCCTTAAAAGAATTTCGTCCCTGAAATTTAAAAGCAAAGATAATTTAATAATCCAACAAAACTTTATTTCAAACAATTCTAGCATACATATCAGCCATACACAAACAACCAAACAAACAATTTCATGCAAAAAATCAACTCTAGCTATCCGGACACAGATTTGGATAAGCTTTCCTAAAACTACCTAGAGTTTCCCAGGTCAAATACTGGAATACTCGCTCTACTGAATCCAAACTAGCTAGGCTATTAAGTTTCTGAGCTCCTACTCATCTAGATCTATAATCTACAGAAGATATCTGACCACAGAGAAGACCGACTAAAGTACCCAATCCTTCTAAACTGTTGATTCAAAACCAGTGACGGATCACACACATACCCCCTCAGAGATATATGAAATACATTGAATCCTAGTCTTCCAAACTGGCAATTCAACTCTGTAGACTAAAGCACTTATCCTTACAAAGACTCAGAAAAATCCAATATACTCCGGAGCTAGCTTCCTAGTCTTACCCAATCTTATTGCTCCCTTTACTGGAGAAAACTTATCCTAAATCAAATCTCCGACTTTGAATTCCAAATTCTTCTTCTCCTATCCACAGAACTTTTCTTACGATCTTGGGCTGCCTACATCCTTCCTGATCAGCTCAACCTACGCAGATGCCTCTCTAAACAAACTGGACCAAAACAACTCAACAAAAAGATCCTCTCAAGACCTACCCAAAATCTAGAATACAACGCTACTCCACCATTATCAGTAGACTACAACTTACTTCTCCTATCCAGAAAAGACAAAACGATGCACTTGCCAATCCGGACTCAAATCCAGAAAAAATTCGTATAGAAACCCTCTAATCCAAAACATTGCAACTTCCAGTTGCTTCAACTCTAGAATAGCCGCCGCCTTGCTTCCGCTGCACAACTTTGATCTGTAGCAGATGAAAATGCCGTCGATGAATTCGAGCACAGACTGGTCCGACACATCATGGAAAACACGGTTTCAACAAATCCATAAAAAGAAAACTCAGCAATTCCGTGAAATCCGGAGCTGCTTCACTAAATCCCCTCTCTCTAGGAGACATCCTTCTACTAGCTGAACTACTGGTATTCCTCCAGGAACCAAGTCGATACGGAAACTCAATCTCCACCGCGGACAAACTTTTGACTTCCCTGAGGTCATCCGGAAAATCTCTTACAACTCTATAACTCCTACATCCTCCAGAGATGTGTAACGACCCAGAATTTCTGTCATTTGAAATTCAGATATTTAATTGATTTTAAATATTAACAAGTAAGATTTATAAGCCGAATAAATTATATTTCGAATATCTCGATTTAATTGCGTAATTAAATTGATAATTTAATATTTGAAATTTCAGAAATAATTGATAATTGGGTTTAATGTGATTAAAAATGATTTATAAAGTTATTTAAATCATATTGGAGTTATAATGATGTTTGTAGACTTTTAAAATTGAATTAAAAGTTAATTTGTGGAAATTGAATATTTTAATATTTAATTGACGACTAAAAACAATCATTTTTCAAAAGGTCTCGGATTTTGACGAAACCAGTTTCATCGAATCCGTAATGTTAAATTATTGTAAGGTTTCAAATTTCATGTCAATCGGATTTACGGTTTTTCCGGGGCAACCTAAATCGCATAGAAATCGTTTTAACCGATTTAATTTAAATTTGATCGTTTATAATTTTCAACGCTAGGTAAAGTGATACGGGTAATATATCATTTCAACCCATAATTTACAAAGAAAATCCGGGTTTTATCATTTCAAACCTGCAATCCCAAGCCAAAATGAATAATTTAAAAACCGTTCAAGCCTATCATTCCAGCTCATAACGATTTTTCCCTATTCTACAGTCCGTTCGGGTATGCATCATTTCAACCCATAGTGATTCTAATTTAAAGGGAACTTGCAGTGTGATAGACAGATAAAAATGAACAGTTTAACAATATACAATAGTAACAGGTAATGTGACATGTAACAGGTGAAATGGCATAAAATTTAACATGTTAACATCATATATATAAAAAATCACATGGCAGTTATAACATCATAAATATTTCTACACATTCAGTTGTTGTTGTTTCACAACTGCATAAGTATAAATGTCGTGTGAGCTTTACTCACCTCTAATTGCTAAAGATGTCAAAACCAAAGGCACAACAAAACACAAAGCACGATGACACAATTATGGACTTGAGTGGAGAGCGAATCCAAGCTACAACTCTTTTGTACAACTCAAAACAAACAATCAAAACAACACAATTCAATACGACTTTAAAATGCAATAACTTTGAAATAAAAGAGAAACGAATTTCCAAACCTTTTGCCTTGCTTCCTCAAACCTTTGTCATGGACTAGGGTATAGTTTTGTTCAGATTTGGTTAAGTTTTGGCTCAGGTCTAGGCTAGCATGGGTCGGGTTCATGTCATGAGCAAGGTGGAGTTTCATACATGAAGAGGTGAAGGGTCTTAGGCAAACAAATGGAGTTTTGGTTGGCTAGAGGGCTCGGCCGTGGAAGTGTGCTCAGCCTATGGTTGCACCATGACTGGAAAGAGGTTGGAGGGGTGTGTGGTGATCAGGTCAGAGGTGGTGGTTGCTTCTATGGTGGTGGTTGAAGGGGATGAGGCCAAAATGGTCAACAAACATTGTTTTTGGCATGTAGGTTGCAATTTTGAAGGGTTTGACCACCATGGATGGCTCGGCCTTGGTCATGGCTGGAAGCATAGGTGGTGGTGATGGCAGGGAAGAGGAGTAGGAGTTTGTGGCTGCGGCTATGGAGGAGAAGCCTAGCAGAAAGCATGAGAAAACAAGGCAGAATTCATAGAAAAATAAGGAGAAAAATAAGAAAAAGTAAGGGAAGCCATTACCAAAACTTGCAAGATGGAGGCCATGATTTTTTTAGGGTTTGAGAAAGTGAAAATTTCATGAAAAAATAAGAAAGGGAAGATGGCTGGAGATAGAGTAATGAGTGGCTAAAATAACTGATGAATTGATGACAAAAGAAATTGTAAAAGAAACGTGAAACGACATTTCGTTTCTTAGCCTTTAAACCTTTTAAACTTCTTAAATTTGTTTACATAACTTAATATTCTGGAATTAATAATAATAAAAAATAAAATTTCGGAAATTTATCAAAATATAAATATATATATATATATATAATATTTATTAAATATATAAAGTTAAATTAAAGAAAATAGCTAAAAATAGTAAACTAGTCTAGGAAATTTGAAATTACATGAAATAAATTTTAGAAAAATCATATTAGCTTGTAATATATTTTTAAACATAAATAATAATATAAAATAAAAGTATATTCACAAAACAAATAAAAAAAATTAAATTTAAATATAATTTTAATGAAGAAAACAGCAGAAAATAAGAAAACAGCCTAAAAATATAGGAAATAAATACGGTAAATTTTGGAAAAATTCTATTATCATTTTAAAAATATCCAAAAGTCAAAGTATACATAATATAACATAAATATACAATTTAGAATAAGATATATCAAATAAAATGTCATTTATAAAATTTAAAATAAAGACTATTGCTGAATAACCCAATATACACACAATATTGAAAACTATATAATTTTTGCAATTTAAATCCGTTTTCAAAGAAACGAAAAGAAGTGTTCTTAAAATTTTATGTACTTTCATAATAAAAGATAAAATTTAAATTTTCAAACTTTTAAAATTTTAAATTAAAAGTCAAAGTTTGACTATTTTGGCAAAAAATTCACTTTTTGGAAAATATTCTTTTTAGTCATGCTTTGGAATGATAATTCATATCAAAAGTAAAGTTTATCATTCAAAATAAATAAAATAAGTTTTTAAATCAAAATTCAATTAAAATAATTAAAATATACAATTACAAATAATCACAAAATACAGGGTTGTTACATATAATCTCTACACAAGCCTGCAAATCCGGATTTAGGGTGAGTAGGCTTTGGAATGGGTCCGACGATTTAAGCATTCTTTACAAGATCCAAAAGATGTTGGGCAGACATAAATACACCATCCTGAGGAGTAGCACTGGATTGAGCGAAGCTAGAATGGCCTGGTTTAACCATTTCTCTTCTTTAAGAAAGAAAGAAAGAAGAAGAAAACGTTATTCTCGGAATGAATATCAAATAAACTTGATTGATAAAACAAGGCATCATAAAAGGAAATAGGATAGAATAGGTCCTATGACTTGAATTAAATCCTAAGGCACGATTCATAAGAGAGACTTAGGACAATGATCCTTGTTAAATTATTCTACATTGTTCCAAAGTTTGGCTCTGATACCATGATGTGACGCCCCACCTCTATACTCACACTAGCCAAGGACACTTATAGGCCCTATGACTAGAATTAAATCCTAAGGCACGATTCATAAGAGAGACTTAGGACAATGATCCTTGTTAAATTATTCTACATTGTTCCAAAGTTTGGCTCTGATACCATGTTGTGACGCCCCACCTCTATACTCACACTAGCCAAGGACACTACGAGGTAATTTCGTCGACTAGCATGAATAATAAGGCTGTTGAGGAGCGACCATCTATGTAAGTGCTTTGTACGAGTACCGATATGTCAGATAGAATTACATGCATTTCATTTTAAAAGGAAATCTGACATATCAACTACAAACTCAAAGCTACTACACAGTGGCTATGTGATCTTTGAAACAAATATAAAATAAGCGTAACACAAATCAGTCACAAATATTCATATCACTAAGGCGAAAACATATATGAATATAACACATAAAAGTGTACACCAAAGTAGTGGCCATATAAGATCCACTACATCACAAAAGAATAGATATAAGATCTAGACAAAAGAATATGTATACATCAAGGAGTCTCTATCTCGAATGGATAAAAGCAAAAACTACTAAGCTAAGTAGTTAGTCAAAAGTCAAAAGCTAGTCCCGGCTAAGAAGTCAAGTGGAAGCACCTGTAACACCTCGGCCTGACCAGAGTATTATTTAGGAAGAGAAATAACAAACAGATCGGTCTAGCTATAAATATCATATAAGATGAGATAGGAAATGAGATATGACAAAAACGTATAATAACAATAAGGTCATCATGTGACAAGTATATAGTTGATAACAACAAAAATCATACAATATCTCAAATCTACTCAAACACCAAAAAGAATATCATATTCTTTAACTTATTCACCAAACCACAGATGTGGATAAAGCTTATCAATGCAAATCACGAAAATTGGTGAAACACAAATTCTAGAAATCATCAATTAGAAATCCAGAAATCACAAAGGGGGAGGCGTATCACAAATGGGAGCATGAAAACTCACCAACACATGTATCAAAAATGAGACGCTATCCCATGAACCGAACATCGACGCACCTAAAAAGATATGTCCCATGCCTAGTCGAACATCGACGCACCTAAAAAGATACACCCCATGTATAGTCGAACATCCACGCACCTAAAAAGATACGCCCCATGCATAGTCGAACATCGTCGCACCTAAAAAGATACGCCCCATGCCTAGTCGTACATCGATGCACCTAAAAAGATACGCCCCATGCAGCGACTTATCAAGCCGATTTCTCCATGAATGGTCCAAAGACCAGGGGCTGCTAGCGCATAAAAATGAGCTAAAGCTCTATAGAACAGGGTACAGTCCCCCACACAGACAAAGAGACATCGCATATCGCTAGTCTAAACCACAAAATGATCACCATTGATCAAATAAAAGTGTAAATTACACTAAGCTAGTAAATAAATGAGTTTAGCTTCATGTCCCATTACCACTGGCTTAACTTAAATATTTACGAACAGATTGTAGATTTCCACTCGAAAATTGTCACAAGATTTCAATCAAACAAGTCCAAGAATCAACCGATAAAGTAAACGTAAGCGTTTCATATCACTTGTTTTTCTAATTCGTTTAATTAGATTTCTCATACGAATGAGGTAAACGTTTGTATATACTAATAGATTAGAAAACGGTTTTAAGAACAAGCTTTGTAATAAAAGTAACGTTGAAATCATTTTTGTGAAAGAATTTGAGTATTTACTACTAGTATAGAAAACTTTGTGTTTTAAAGTGACAAATCACAAAAATGGTTGTAAAAACTATCTATCTTAAAAAATTCACATTCAACGACGTGAATTCAATCCATAAAAATCGATATCAAATCTAATCAAATGGATATTCCCAAAAATCCATAAATGAAGCCATCAAAGTCAATAATAATTGACAACAACTAATTAGACCAACAAAAATCAATAAAATTTGGAAATCCACTCAAAAGCAGCAAAAATAGGCAAAATTGAATAGTTCAAGACGTCCGAAATTACCAACCAGACGTCTGAACCCCTAACCAGATGTCTGAACCACTAATCCAGACGTTTGGATTTTGTCTCTGCCTTTTTTCCTTTTTACAGGCCCCTCTTATAGACGTCTGGATGTTTCAACCATACGACTGGATTTTCCTACTGGGTAAAAATCAACCTAGCCCAAAAAGGGCAAAAATCCAAACCAGAAGCCATCGAACGAGCGATGGATGCTAGGGATTTATGCCAATCGGCAACCCAACCTTATAGGCTCTTAAATACACCATCAAAACATGTCCAAACATCCAAGATTAGATCTTTAAAGATTTTGACTTTAAAATACCAAAATTGGAAAATTCCCCAAATCAATTCAGATCAAAAGAAAATAAACATGAATAGATGTTAGGAATTCATACCTAACAACAATGAAAGTTATAGACATGGATGTGAGTTCAAGAACTCACCTTTAAAACTCAAAGAAAATGAATGAGAAGCTTTAAAACAAAGCAAGACCAATTCCTCTTCAATACACCTCTAGATCTTCAATCTAAGCTTGTCTTTGACTTTTGAGCTTGAATCTTGAATTTCCTAGCAATCTAGGGTTTAGGAATTTTAATTTCCCTTTCTTTCCCCATTTTCCTTTAGCTTGATTGTTAGGAAATAATAGAATGAATGAAGAGGAGTTGGAGGAGGAGTTAGGGTATTTGATGAGTTATGTAACAACCCGCATATTTATCGATTTTATATTTAAATATTTTATTTAAATATTTTATCGTTAGCCGGATTTCTAGTCCGAAAAACTACTTTTTGCAAGCGGTCAAATTAGGACTCGAGACCACTTCCATTGAGTTTAAAATGACGTTTGCGATCTTTTTGAGTATAAACATTGATATATTTGGAGCTAGTCAAAAATTTGACCATTTTCACTTTTAGGTTTGGGTTTGGGTTCAGCCCAATGTCTAACTTAATACCCAAAACTGAAACCCCCTCTTCATTCACTCCCTCTTCCTCTACTTTTCAGTTTTAAAGAGATTAATGGTGAGTGGAATGGGAAATTAAAACTCCGAGCTCAAGTTCATTTGCAAATCCAACATCTAGCTCCAAATTCAAAGAGAAGTCATTGATTATTCCTTGCTTTCAAGCTTCTTCTTCATTAATCTTGTGTAAAGGTGAGATTTTTATCTCACATTCTTGTCTATAACTATTTT
Source organism: Allium cepa (assembly GCA_030765085.1). Lineage (NCBI taxonomy): Eukaryota > Viridiplantae > Streptophyta > Magnoliopsida > Asparagales > Amaryllidaceae > Allium > Allium cepa. Next base: position 216,195,057 of record CM060934.1, read on the forward strand.
TTATTGTTGGGAATGAATTCCTATCACTTTTACATGTGCATTTGCTTTTGGATTTGATTGAATTGGCGAAAAGCCCAATATTTCGTGTGTTTTTGCATTTCTGGGCGTAGGTCGTTCTGCCTACATTTAGTTCGACCATGAGTTAGGTCGCTCGGCTATGCTAGGTCGCTCGCACCCTTTAGCTCATTGCACCTCGTTAGGTCGCACCTCCTCAAGGTCGCTCGACCTGTTTATACTTGGGTCGTCGCCTTTAAGTTGCTCGCCCCTGTTAACTCGTTCCACTTTAGGTCGCTTGGCACAAGCTCCTTCCACTTTAGGTCGCTCGACACTAGGTCGTTCAACCACTAAGTCGCTCGGACTTTCTGCAGTTAGGTCGCTCTGTGTTAGCTCACAACCACTGAGTCGCACCATGTTCTTAGGTAGCTTGAGCCTTAGGTCGCACTCTTTAGGCCGCATGCTACTCCTATGCCGTTACTTCCTTAGGTCGTATGTATCTTAGGTCGCTCAGCAGTTAGGTCGCACCACTTCCTTAAGTCGCTCGGCCTGCACTTATGTCGCTAAAACTTAGGTCACAACCTTAGGTCGTTGGCTATTTCCCAACCACTTAGGTCGCACCACGTTAGGTCGCACCCTTTTTGGTCGCGCCATTTCCTTAAACCGCTACCTCTTTAGTTCGCTTGCACCTTAGCTCGGCCATTCTAGGTCGCAAGGGTATTTCCATTTTGATGCCTTTGGAATTGATTTCTTTGGATTTTATTCATGTCCTTGAATGTGAATTTTTGTGACTTATTGCTTCTACAATCATTTTTGTGATTTGTCACTTTAAAAAAAATAAAGGTTTTAATACTAGTAGTAAATATCAAAACTCTTTCTTCCAAATGATTTCAACACTATTTTATATATAAAGCTCGATTTCTCAAACCGTTTTCCTCTGTACTAGTATATACAAACCTTTACCTCACTCGGATAAGAAATCTAATTAAACGGCTTAGTAAAACAAGTGGTATGAAACGTTTGCGTTTGCTTCGTCGGTTAATTTTTGGACTTATTCGACTAAACCTCTTGTGACAATTTTCTAATGAAGATCTACAGTTAGTTCGTAAATATTTAAGTTAAGCTAGTGGTTTTGAGACATAAAGCTAAACTCATATATTTACTAGCTTAGTGTAATTGACACTTCTTGATGATCAATGACGATCATTTTTGTGCTTTAGACTAGCATTGTGCAATGTCTCTTTGTCTGCGAGGGAGACTAAACCCCGCTTTGTGGAGTTTCGACTCAAATTGGTGGGGTAGCAACCCATGGTCTTCGGGCCATCTGTGGAGCTTCGGCTCAATTTGTGATGGTTAGCAACCATGGAATTAGCATTCCGTTTATGATACACATGAAGGGAGTTTTTGTGCTCCCGTTTGTGATAGGCCTCCCCCTTTTCTTTTTGTGTTTTCTGGATTTCTTGTGATGATTTCTAGAATTTGTGCTTCACCAATTTTCGTGAATTTCATTGACAAGTTTTATCAACTTTTGTGCATTGGTGAATTTGTGTGTCATTAACTTTTTGTGAATAAAAATATAGGGTATGACATCCCTTTTTATCTTTAAGAAGATTCTTGTGCTATTGATTAATCTCTTGTTGACCTTCAATTACATACTTATAGCAGTATGCCATTATGGTTATTATACGTTATGCCATATCTCTTATCCTATATCATTTCATCTGATATTTATAGCTAGACTGATCCGTTTATTATTTTCTTACTAAATAATACTCGGGGTCAGACAGAGATGTTACAGGTGCTTCTGCTTGACTTCACATTTAGGATTATCACCCTGACTTTTGGCTAACTACTTAGATTAGTATTTTATTTTGTTGTATACATTCGAGATGTAGTCTCCATGATGTATACTTATTCTTTTGTGTAGCACTTGTAGCTATTCTTTTGTGTATTGTGGATCTTTCAGACCACTACTCCGATGTACACTTTCGTGTGTTATATTCATATCTTTTTCCGCCTTTGTGATATGGATATCTATGACTGATGTGTGTTTTGTTTGTTTTTATATTTGTTTCCGAAAGTTATATATAGCCACTGTGTAGTAGCCTTAAGTTTGTATTGGTATGTCGGACTTCCTCTTGAGATAAAATGCATGTTATACTATCTGACATATCGGCGCTCGCACAAAGCAATTACATGGATGGTCGCTCTTCAACAGCCTTATTCTCCATGCTAGTCGACAACATTACACCGTAGTGTTCTTGGCTAGCGTGGGTATAGAGGTGGAGGGTCGCACAAAACCAATTTCTATTATTATTTTCCTATTTAAATTCAAGTATAAATTTACATTTCTTTAATTAAATTATTAACTTAACAATTAAGTTAAATTTCCAAAATATAACCCTTTTTCCATTTATTTTACTTAAATAGAATTTCCCTTTTACCCAAAATTCAAAATTTCCAATTTACGTTATATTCCAAAATTTAACTTAAACATTTATTCATTCAACATTTTAACTTATTCAAAAATCATTAATATATTATAAAATCATCTTGAATCCATTTAAATTCAAGGTATCATAAATTTATCATATTACATATTAAATTTAAATTCCATTTCATCGCCAAATTAGAATTTCCAAACATACTTACATTTCAAATTTCTAACTTTACAAGTTATTTATTGCACTTATAAATTCTCAAAAAATCAATAATACTTTACAATAAAATCATTTTTAATTAAGTTTAAATCAAAATATTGTAATATTTACATTTCTAAAATATTTTAGAAATTTTAGAATAACCACGGGTCTGTATATCATTTACTAGCTTAGGTAAAGTAATATGGATACTATATCATTTCAATCTGTAATTTACAAATGAAAAATTCGGGTTTGATCATTTCAAACCCGCAATCCCAATTAAGAATGAAATGAAAACCGCTCAGGCCTATCATTTCAGCCTATAACGATTTTCCCCTATTCTAAAGTCCGTTCGGGTATGTATCATTTCAACCCATAGTGATCCTAGTCTATAGAGAACCTACAATGGTGATAATAGATATAAATAACAGAATAGCATGAAATAACAGTGACATATGATATAACAAGTGTAATAACAGGTATGAATATCATGTGATAATAATATAGCAGTTATAACAGGATGATATAAGTTATAGATTCAAGTGATGTCATTTTATCAACTATATAAGTACATATTAGTCTGGTGAGATTTACTCACATGTTCAAAGTTGGAGATAGCCACCAAAGCAAAAAATACTGACACTAGGAGGGCACCACAATACGGAAATCACTTGAGAGTGGAGAGCCAAAGCTATTGTAACAACCCGCATATTTATCGAGTTTGTATTTAAATATTTTATTTAAATATTAACTCGTTAATCGGATTTTGGTCCGAAAAGCTACTTTTTGCAAACGGTCAAATTAGGACTCGAGACCACTTCCATTGAGTTCGAAATGTCGTTTACAACTTTTTAAGTATAAACATCGATAGGTTTGGAGTTAGTGAAATTTCACTAACTTTTCCCGCTTTGGACTTTGGGTTAGTTTAGCCTATTAAGCCCAAGTTCCAACCCTCTTCTCCTCACTCTTCATAAATTTCCTAACTAATCAAGCTTTGGCATTAATGGTGGAGGGAATGGGAAATTAAAACTCCAAGCACAAATTCAATTGCAAATCCAACATTCAACTCCAAATTCAAGTAGAAGATATTGGATTCAAGCTTTGGATTGCTTCTTCTTGCTTTCAAGCTTCATCTTCATAAACTTTAGTGCAAAGGTGAGATTTTTATCTCACAATTCTAGCCTATAACTATATTGGACTGTTGGGAATGATTCCCTATCATTTTTGCATGCATGTTAGCATTTGGTTTGGATTGGATTGGCGAAAAACTCCAATTTTTAGCGTTTTGTTGAATTTTCTGCACTTGAGTCGTTCTGGCCATTTTTTAGGTCGTTCGGAGTTAAGTCGTTCGTCCATAGGTCGTGAGTCATTCACGAGTTAACCCTAGGTCGTTCTGGCCATTTTTAGCTCGTTCGGAGTTAAGTCGTTCGTCCATAGGTCGTGAGTCGTTCACGAGTTAACCCTAGGTCGTTCTGGCCATTTTTAGCTCGTTCGGAGTTAAGTCGTTCATCCATAGGTCGTGAGTCGTTTACGAGTTAACCCTTCAGTCGTGCAGCCCTTCAGTCACGCAACCCTTAAGTCGGTTACGAGTTATCCCGATAAGTCGCTGGACCCTTAACTCGTAGGTCGTTGGACCTTGTCTCGTTAGGTCGCTCCTGGCCTAATCCCTTAAGTCGTGCAACCCTTAAGTCGTTGGACCCTTGAGTCGTTGGGTCGTTGGACCCTTGAGTCGTTAGGTCGTATGACCCTTGAGTCGTTAGGTCGTATGACCCTTGAGTCGTTGGGTCGTTGGACCCTTGAGTCGTTAGGTCGTATGACCCTTGAGTCGTTAGGTCGTATGACCCTTGAGTCCTTAGGTCGTATGACCCTTGAGTCGTTAGGTCGTTAGACCCTTGAGTCCTTAGGTCGCTAGACCTCATTTTATCTTCACTAGGTCGTACCGTTTTGGTCGGGGCGCTGCCCCGCACCCCGCCGGGGGCGCTGCCCCCTGGACACCCGCGACCTGACCGGGCAGGTCGAACCCCGTAAGCGGTGGCGTTGCCCCCGCACCCCCACCTTGGGGGGTTGCCACCCCCCTGGACCCCCCCTCCGTAGGGGATCTTATTTGAAAAACATTGAGCTGATTTCCTGGGATTTTATTCGCATCTCCGTATGCGATCTTTGTGACTGATTGTTTCTACACTTGCTTATGTGTTTTGTCACTTTATAATATAAAGGTTTCAATACTAGTAGTAAATATCAAAACTCTTTTAACAAACAATTTCAACTCTATTTTTAATAACAAAGCTCTTTTCTTAAACCGTTTTCCAATCTATTAGTATATACAAGCCTTTACCTCACTCGGATGAGAAATCTAATTAAACGACTTAGTAAAACAAGTGGTATGAAACGCTTGCGTTCACTTCGTCGGTTAATTCTTGGACTTGTTCGATTGAACCTCTTATGACAATTTTATTAGTGAAGATTTACAGTTTGTTCGTAAATATTTAAGTTAAGCAAGTGGTTATGGGACATGAAGCTAAACTTCTATATTTACTAGCTTAGTGTAATTGACACTTCTCGTTGATCTTGATGATCGCTTTATGAATTAGACTAGCAATTGCGCGATGTCTCTTTCATTGCAAGGTTAGACTAGACACCACTTGTGTGATTCCATTCACACATACCTTTCTGCTTTTTGGTTAGTCTTGACCTCAATCTGTGTGATTCCATTCACACATGCGGGGTAGCTCCCCTTGGTCTTCGGACCGTCATGTGATAGGCCTCTTTCCCTTTTTATGATTTCTGGATTTCTCGTGTTGATTTCTGGAATTTATGTCATTGACTTGTTATGAGTACAAGTTTAGGGTATGATGCCCTCTTCGAATCTTTGAGAAGATTCTTGTGATATTGATTATCTCTTATTGATTGATCTTCTGTTGATCATTATTTACATACTTATAGTGGTATGTCGTTATGGATGTTTATGTTTATGCCATATCTTTTATGTTATATCATGTCATCTGATATTTATAGCTAGACTGATCCGTTTATTATTTTCTTAAATAATACTCGGGTCAGACCGAGATGTTACAGGTGCTTCTGCTTGACTTCTTCCCAGGGATTCATCACTCTGACTTTTGGCTAACTGTTTAGATTAGCAGTTTTTGTTGTATACACTTGAGATATAGACTCATAGTTGTATTCTTTTGTATAGCACGTGTTGCTATTCTTTTGTATTATCGTGGATCTTACTGACCACTACTCTGATGTACACTTTCATGTGTTAGTTATATATTCATATCTTCTTCCGCCTTTGTGATATGGATATCTGTGACTGATTTGTGATATGATTATTTCTATGTTTGTTTCCGAAGATTATTTATAGCCACCGTGTGATAAGCAATTACATGGATGGTCGCTCCTCAACAGCCTTATTCTCCGTGCTAGTTGACAGCACTACTCCGGAGTGTTCTTGGCTAGCGTGGGTATAGAGGTGGGGCGTCACAGCTATAAGCCTTGAATTCAATTACACAAAACAATACAATATATACATAAGTTTCGACACAATATAACATTATACAACATTAGAAATCAAAGCTCAAAACAACGACAAATGAATTTCACTTGTTCTCAACCCCATATGCTTCAGTTAGGCAGGTGTTAAGCACGGCCATGGTAGTGGATAGGGTCTGGTTTGGGGTCCGAAGGGGTCGGCCAACATGTGTTAGGAGATGGTGCATAGGTCTAGGTGCATGAACTTCAACAACAAGGCAAATATCATCACAACTATGCAATGGTTTGGCTCGGCCGGAGGCTAGGTGTAAAGACCCGATTCTTCGACTTCCGAAAATCGACATTAATACATCCACTGTATCAACTGTCGAACAATCGAATGTCGGAAAACCAAACCCTTATGGTTAAAAGAAGAGGTAGAAGAAGACAGCAAGAAAGAAAGAAAGAGGAAACAACAGAACAATGGAAACAATATCAGAATCACACATATCGCAGCGGAACAACATATAATAGATAAACGAATATCTTTAAAACAAAGAGCTATATCAATTATTACATTACATCTCATTACATTACATTATTAGAGTTTTACAACAATAAACAGCGGAAGAAAAATATTACATATATAAGTGATACGCTTCGCCATCCAGCTTGCTCCTGATCTCCAGAGCAAGTCCTGAATTCCAGAATGACCTGATAACCTGACTCTAGGCCGCCCGTGTCGAAAATTATGGGCACCCAGAGTTTAGGAAGGGAACAATAAACTCCAGGTCATTCATGGGACTGGTGTGAGAACTAAAATAGTTATTTATCTTTAAAACAACAACAATTGAAGTAAAAGACATTCGCAATGCTTTTGGAAAATGAAACTACCATAAGGCCTCCCGCCACACACACAATGCAAACGCAAAATTGGAGGAGATTTCTCCTTATGGTAGTCAAACATGCTTGATACGCAAAAATTCTTTGATTTTATATTATTATTAGTGCATAGTGCAGAAAAACCTTTCGAAAGTATAATATAAGTCTTAGCCAACATACAACCATTATTGTACGCCTACTATAGCTACCATCTAAACAGTGGTGACCACCATAAGTAAATGGCAGGTTCTACAACTAATACCGTACGAGGTTCGTATTGGAAGATGGATTTTCCAACAAATGGTCAGGCTAGGGAACTTCCTATTGCCACATGAGAACGCCTCTGGATGGACGCCCCAAGAGTCAACCTGCTATCTGCCAACACAAGGCCGGTTACCCCCTTCCCGGGAAGTAAACCTAAGATATACCATCCCCGGTCCTTTAGGACCTTTATCTGAGGATCCTCAACAACAACAACAACCACAAAGAAATGTATTTGCAGTAACCACACAAGTAAAATATCAGGGCTCCATACCTGACACCACCCTTTACCATAAGGAATGGACATACCCTAGGGGAGCTACCCCCGAAACCTTGCCGCATCTTTCTAGTTTCGACCATTACCAGCTTGTGAGGCTCGACGTAGTCTCGTCCACAAAGCTACGCTTTTCCACAAAGCCACGCTATGATCAACAAATGATCAACAACTGATCATCAAACAGCAACACTTAGCATGCCACGTTACCAAATTGGGAATATATCACTAGTATCCATCAACTACATAACCTCTGAGCTCGTACGTCTCAGAGAAGGGTGTTAAGCTAAGAGAATAAATTCTCCGCCACCAACAGAAATGTATTTGATAGAAACCAGCTTTATATCTCAAAATGTAACGTCAGACATACAACCATACAAGTCTGTTCCGAGATCGAACAGAACCGAAGGCACTTCAAAAGAAGCCCTTCTAATACGGATAATTTCTAATCACGTCAAGACTTCCCATCACAAAGGGTGATAAAATCTCTATATCTAAGATCAGCCCATGCAGAGACATTCGACGGTAATCCTTCCGTTTTCAAAATATTCGGTCTTCAACACCGATCTTCAAATGCAATCCATTTCGACATATCACTATTCGGAATGGGTTATACAACACAAAGGTCCTTTCCCGGCTAACCCGAATAATGAGCGCTTATCTTTTAAAAATAAGTGTTCATTCAGATTTCAAATCAATCACAACAAATACCCATTTAAATGTCAATATTGATAGTCAGTTATTTAACTATCAATCGATATTCACAACAATCACCAGATTTAATTAATTTCCCAAATTATTTATTTTCCAAAATATCTTTACAAGATATAAATTTCCACACTTTAACCATTTGAAAACCAATTTCAAATCACTTTTCATTTACAGAATAAATTCCCGATATTATTTATTTCCACTAGAAATCTGCCAAATCTGAATACTTGAAAATAATTTTTATTACTTATCCAAAATATATTTGGAAAACACTTTACTTAAAATATTAGTTATAAAAATATTATACTAATATTACATAAAATCTTAAGTCCAAACTAATTTTTCAAAATAAAATTAATAGATAGAGTGTAATCATTTAAATAACCTTTTCCCAAAACAATTGTCAATTTAATCTTTAAATAATACTTCTATAATTTGCTAAATAAATCTTTACTTTAAAGATTTTAAAATATCTTAAGAAAATGATTTCTCCAAAATATTCTTTTAAAACTACTTTAGAACTTTAAATTTATACTTCAAAAGTTACTTTGGAAATATACTCGGCTTTCCAAGGAGAATACACTCTCATTTCAAAATGGTCCATTTAAACCAATAAAAAAAATCCTTACCTATTTATTTAAATTTACGTTTCAAATCCGTAAATTTATTTCCATACTTTAAAAATAAATCACTGTTTATTTTTAAAACAAATTTCCCTTTCCTTTATAAATTCCAATTGTGAATTTAAATTTCCAAATATCTACTGATATACGATTTTCAAATCGATTTCAGTTATTCACTTTCAACACAAATCAATTTTCAATCAATTTCCAAATTTATTTGAAACACCTAATAAATTTCCAAATTATTCCAAAAGATTTATTTTCAATTACCAAAATCAATTTCAAATGGATTTCTAAATTTATTTCCTTTTAAAATAAATTCCTTTATCTCTTTCAAACTATTTAACATCTAAATTTTGCATAAACACTTCAATTATTAAACAATATTATTCAAATCCATTTATTAAAATCTTTTCACCATATTTTGGAATTAATTCGATAAGACTATAAAAATCAACTTTTTATACTTTTAAATTCCTTCTTCCAAATTTATTCAATTCTCTAAAATTAATTCACTTAAAGTTTTGTACTTTGATTTCCAAAATCCACTTCCATTTAATTTTGGTATCCAATGATACCAAAAATTCATTCAGCTAAATTACATCCTTCAAATAAATTCCAAACATCAATATGATCAGTCACATAAATATAACCATTAACAGATTATCACATCACAACATAAATAAATTCAATCAATGTGAGGAATCCAGTTGGATCCCTCCAACCTGTTTCCCTGCATCCACAAATGTTAGCATAATACCAATTCCACTTCGAGGTGGAACATCGCGGTATATGGGATTTATAAATATATCATCCGCTATTATGCGGCGCAATAGGATCTCATCTGCTATGTAATGCAGGAAATCAACTCTAAATACATATATAATATAAATTCCACTTCGAGGTGGAATATCGCGGTATATGGGTTTAATATAATAACATCCGCTTAATATGCGGCGTAGGGTCTATTTCAAATCAATAAATAGAAACCATTATTCAAGCAGCCAATCACACAAACAACCAATTTTAAATTTAACTATTTTAAATTAAATCGAAACAATTTCGATTGAGTGAGAAGTTCTCACCTTAAATTTGCAATCCATTTCCAATCCAGCTTGTTTTCTCGATTTATAGACCTTGCATAAACAATTATATGATTTTTATCAATATTTGAACTAATCAACCAATTAATTACCGTTTAATAAATTTATTTTGATTTTAACTAAAAATTTAATTTAAACAATTGCCATTTATAATTTAACTAAAAATTTAAATTTAAAACTATGTTGCCCTTTAATAAATTTTCTTCAGTAACCAAAAGAATTAAATATGTTACTTAAAATAGTTATTCACCATAATTCAATTTTTTTTAAATAACTAGCAAATTAAAATAGGTATATGTATCTTTATTTTATTCTTATATAAATCCTTCATCATTTAAAATTTCCATATTATTATTATTATTGTTTTTCCAGCTTTATACATATATAAATAAAATTTCTATTTATATATATATATGTATGTATGTATATATATAAAAAAAATCTACATCTATACTTTACTGTATATATAAACATGTGAATAAAAATCTGTAAACTGAAAAATAGATATGTATATTTTTTATATAGATATATTTATATTTGTATATAAAAAACAGCAATTTCTTTACTGTAAAATCATCCCAGCTCTATACATATATATTTGTAAAATTTAAAAATCTTATTTTAACATTCCTTTCTCTGTTTTCATATGTTTTATTAAATTTAAATTGAAAGAGGAAAACTGCAATCGAAATATAAATCGAGAGAGATTCTCACCATGTTGCTGTCGATAACCCGCAAGGACGCCGCCGCTTGCTCGAGTTCCGCCTGCCCCAATCAAACGCGACTTCGAATCGCGAGTGCCACGATGCCGTCGACGAACATCATCTCGACTCCTCCACAATCGAACTGAACGCCACAGACTCCATCCCCAACCATCGTCAATCGACTTGCCTACCATCATATCGTTGTTGCCTTGTGAATCTCTACGAGCCCAGAAATCAAGTCGCAACCGAGCCCTTGCTGAAATGCGAATCTCTCGCGATCGCCTCCCCGCCTTTATCGGTCGAAATCGCCTCGAATGCGTTGCCAGATGCGACGATATCGCCACCCCCACACTCGAACCCCATTCCATCTTCGTGCACAAACCCAGGGTAGTGAGCATCATCGAGAACGCAAGCACGAATTCGTTTGTTTTTTTTCTTATTTCGTTTTCAAGATTAAGAAAAGGAATGTGGCCATTACTTTTTTGAAGTGGCGGCTGAAGCTTTATTTTCTAGGGTTTGTGAAAATATTGAGATAATAGGTCATTTTATAGAAGATTGCCAAAAACACTATTCACTCGATTTTTTTTCCGAACTCCAAATCTCGTGCGATAACCGGCGTTCCTAGGGTTTAACCCGCGTTTCGGACACAATATAATAGGTATCGAGAGCCAATTCGATCATATGTGCGAGTTACGGAAATAAACGATCAAATTGAAATTAAATCGGTTAAACAAATTTCTATGCGTTTTGAGCTGCCATGGTCAAACGACGACTCCGATTGCTACGAAAATTGAAATCTGATAATAATTCAATATTACGGATCCAATGGAACTAGTTTCGTCGAATTCCGAGACTGTGCCCCGGGAGGCTATTTTTAAATAACGATTTAAACGATAAAATTTCAAAACTGAACAAATCACTTCCAGATTCAATTCTGAAGCTTTTATTATCTTCAGTATTATCAATATGAGTTTTCTAAGCCCTAAAAAAATATTTTTAATCAGCTTAAAACTAAAGATTCAAATTTTTATCCGACTTCGATAATTTAAATCCAAAAATTTAATCGCCAAATTCATAGTTATATTTGAAATTCAAGCTAAACCATCATTCAAATATTTAAAATTAATTAAATATATTCAATTTCAAATGTTCAAAATTCTGGGTCGTTCCATTCTCCCCCTTAAAAGAATTTCGTCCCGAAATTACAAGTTAAGAAGAATGCCCCAAATTCATTTACTTTTTATAAAATCCACTTAGTGAAAATTTTATATTCACCTTTTTTTCGAACTTCAACTTCAACCAAAACAATGGTTTTCCTTTTCTAGTTCAATTCCTACACTTTCATTACAATTTAGAAATCGACTTTTTCGTTAACAAAAATTTTCCAAATTTTTTTTCTAACTCCCAAAATTTACGGAAACTTTTGGCAGAGTCTCCCTTGTGCGGAAGAGCTTTTGCAATTTGACAAGGGATGTAAATATATATACATCGACCCACACGGTCGGAAAACAGAAAAACAGTTCATATTTCCTATTTTTATTGCATAGGCGTACCTTTTTAGCATTTTTAAGCAAAGCGATTATTTATTTTAGCATTTGCGCGGCCAAATCCAGCCAAATGGCAGCCCCGGTACCTGTACTTACTCAATTTAAACATGTAAGTAACATATATAAGAAATCTATTTACATTCCACTCATTTTCAATAGCAAACAAATAATTTTCATAAGCAATATACTAAAAAACATTGCAATAAGCAATTTGTATGGTTTTAATACAAAGTTAGTCACTTGCGACCAATTCACATACCATTTCTATTCAATTTCAATGGTTTACAACACACTTCCTTACGTTCTATTCATTTTTAAACGAAATGAACTCAAACCCATTTTAATTGAGACTAAAATCAATTTATTAAACTTCTATTGGTTCATAAAATTTTATTTACTTCCGCTGATGTCGAACGACCAATTTTCTTACGTAATTCGACAACATTTATTCAATAAACCATTGCTTAATTTCATAATCAATGTAAATTGATTCCAACTCAATTTATATTTAATTCCATTCCGTTTTTAAATTTATTCACAATCATTCACTCACATTTCATTTATTAAACTTGAAACTTACCAACTATCCAATTAAATAACCATTTCACACTTAATTTATTTCAACTTCTTATATTTATTTCCAATTGATTCCCTCCAATTCATTTTGCATTCCGTATGCACATTCATTTAAAATTTATTTTATCAACAAAAAGGGTATTTTCAATTTATTTCAACTTACTTGAATTTATCTGCAATTTAAACCATTTTATTTAGCTCACAATTCAAGTTTTAATTTAACTAATTCAACTTCCATTTCAGTATTTCATGAATTAATAAATTATCGTACTAGTATACTTGAATTCAATCTATTTTATTTTTCCCAAGTTCGGATTTTATTCAACTTGATTCAAATCTCGTTCCATTTTTCAATTTCAATTCATTTATTTACAAATGTTAACTTATTTGTTCATTCACAATTTTTTTTCATCTTAATAATTTTTTTATTCCAATCATTTAGTCTGTTAGACTTACTTTTTCAATTCACTTTTATTCAAGTTAATTCAATTTCATTTTTTTCAAATATTTTATAAGTTATCAACTTGTTTACATTCCATAATGTCTAAAGAAATTCCGTTAACGAATTTATTTTCAAATATTCTTTGGAGTTCTATTCCAAATTAAAAATCACATTTTACAATTTATACTCAACAATTCTATTTGTATATGGATTTTTATTTCTTACCCTTTCAATTCATATTTATAAATTTCATTTGTTAAATGGATTTATCTCCAAATCTTTAGTTATACCATTATTTCTTATTCAATTCCCATATAATAATGATAATTCAATATTATCACTTCCTAACAACCAAGCAACAACATACTTTAATAATTCATGAAAAATGATTTCTTTTCTATACAAAAATAGTTTTGGGTAAAATTATCTCATTTACCCCTTTTTTAAAACAATACTTTGTCAGTTTATCTTATTTAAGAGTTTAGAAATCCCTATCGATTACAGTTGGCCAAACTGCACCAACCAGAATCTACAAACAATCAACCGATAAGTCAACACAATACAAAACAATTTTATATTCGCTAACAAATACGCGCTCTTATCTATTATCACACTCAAACTCATTCTAGAGTACTACTGACTCTATCTCTATTGAGTAATACCCAACAGAGCCAAGGTTATCGATTAACCAAGAGCTCTGATACCACTTTGTAAAGACCCGATTCTTCGACTTTCGAAAATCGACATTAATACGTCCACTGTATCAACTGCCGAACAATCGAATGCCGGAAAACCAAACCCTTATGGTTAAGAGAAGAGGTAAAAGAAGATAGAAAGAAAGAAAGAGGAAACAACAGAACAACAGATACAATATCAGAATCTCACATATCGCAACGGAACAACATATAATAGATAAATGAATATCTTTAAGAGCTATATCAGTTATTACATTACATCTCATTACATTACATTATTAGAGTTTTATAACAACAAACAGCGGAAGAAAAATATTACATATATAAGTGATACGCTTCACCATCCAGCTTGCTCCTGATCTCCACAGCAACTCCCGAATTCCAGAATGACCTGATAACCTTACTCTAGGCCGCCCGTGTGGAAAATTATGGGCACCCAGAGTTTAGGAAGGGAACAATAAACTCCAGGTCAGTCATGGGACTGGTGTGAGTACTAAAACAGTTATTTATCTTTAAATCAACAACAATGGAAGTAAAAGACATTCGCAATGCTTTTGGAAAATGAAACTACCATAAGGCCTCCCGCCATACACACAATGCAAACGCAGAATTGAAGGAGATTTCTCCTTATGGTAGTCAAACATGCTTGATACGCAAAATTTCTTTGATTTGATATTATTGTTAGTTCATAGTGCAGAAAAACCTTTCGAAAGTATAATATAAATCTTAGCCAACATACAACCATTATTGTATGCCTACTATAGCTACCATCTAAGTAGTGGTGACCACCATAAGTAAATGGCAGGTTCTACAACTAATACCGTACGAGGTTCATATTGGAAGATGGATTTTCCAACAAATGGTCAGGCTAGGGAACTTCCTATTGCCACATGGGAACGCCTCTGGATGGACGCCCCGAGAGTCAACCTGCTCTCTACCAACACAAGGCCGGTTACCCCCTTCTCGAAAAGTAAACCTAAGATATACCACCCCCGGTCCTTTAGGACCTTTATCCGAGGATCCTCAACAACAACAACAACCACAAAGAAATGTATTTTCAGTAACCACATAGGTAAAATATCAGGGATCTATACCTGACACCAACCTTTTCTAGAAGGAATGGACATACCCTAGGGGAGCTACCCCCGAAATCTTGCCGCATCTTTCCCGTTTCGACCATTACCAGGTTGCGAGGCTCGACAAAGTCTCGTCTACAAAGCAACGCTTTTCCACAAAGCCACGCTTTGATCAACAAACGATCAACAACTGATCATCACACAGCAACACTCAGCATGCCACATTACCAAATTAGGAATATATCACTAGTAACCATCAACTACATAACCTCTGAGCTCGTACGTCACAGAGAAGGGTGTTAAGCTAAGAGAATAAATTCTCCGCCACCAACAGAAATGTATTTGATAGAAACCAGCTTTATATCTCAAAATGTAACGTCAGACATTCAACCATACAAGTCTGTTCCGGGATCGAACAGAACCGAAGGCACTTCAAAAGAAGCCCATGCAATCCGGATAATCTCTAATCATGTCCGGACTTCCCATCACAAAGGGTGATAAAATCTCTTTATCGGAGATCAGCCGATGCAGAGACATTCGACGGTAATCCTTCCGTTTTCAAAATATCCGATCTTCAACACCGGTCTTCAAATGCAATCCATTTCGACATATCACTATTCGAAATGCGTTATACGACACAAACCCCATTCCAGACTCGAACCCCATTCCATCTTCGTGGCAAACCCAGGGTCGTGAGCATCATGGAGAACGCAAGCACGAATTCGTTTCTTTTTTTTCTTATTTTGTTTTCGAGATTAAGGAAAGGAACGCGGCCATTAATTTTTTTAAGTGGCGGCTGAAGCTTTATTTTCTAGGGTTTGTGAAAATATTGAGATAATAGGTCCTTTTATAGAA
Organism: Allium cepa; assembly: GCA_030765085.1. Lineage (NCBI taxonomy): Eukaryota > Viridiplantae > Streptophyta > Magnoliopsida > Asparagales > Amaryllidaceae > Allium > Allium cepa. The sequence goes on from CM060934.1 coordinate 216,210,916, forward strand.
GATATCCAAAAACACTACTTACTCGATTTTTTTCCGAACTCCAAATCTCGAGCGGTGACTGGCGTTCCTGTGGTTTAACCCGCGCTTCGGACATAATAGAATAGGTAGCGAGAGCCAATTCGATCATATGTGCAAGTTACGGAGATAAACGATCAAATTTAAATTAAATCGGTTAAACAAATTTCTATGCGTTTCGAGCTGCCACGGTCAAATAACGACTCTGATTGCTACGAAAATTGAAATTCGATAATAATTCAATATTACAGATCCAATGGAACTAGTTTCGTCGAATTCCGAGACTGTGCCGGAAGGCTATTTTTAAATAACGATTTAAACGATAAAATTTCAAAACTGAACAAATCACTTGTAGATTCAATTCTAAAGCTTTTATTATCTTCAGTATCATCAATATGAATTTTCTAAGCCCTAAAAAAATATTTTTAATCAGCTTAAAACTGAAGATTCAAATTTTTATCCAACTTCAATAATTTGAATCCAAAAATATAATTTTCAAATTCATAGTTATATTTGAAATTCAGGCTAAACCATCATTCAAATATTTAAAATTAATTAAATATATTCAATTTCAAATGTTCAAAATTCTGGGTCGTTACATTAGGTGGCACAGCCAGTGGCTCCAAGTAGTGGTGGGTGATGTAGCAGAGGGTGGAGGTCAGGCCAAAGGTGGTGGTGGTGGAGAAAGTGGCGGAAAAGGGGGTGGAAGTGGTGATAGAAGAGGAGATAGTTCGGCTTGCATCATATAGTGATGGTTTCTGTTAATTGGTGGTGGTTCTCTTGCCATGGGGTGGTCGGCCTGATTGGATGGTGATCTGGAGGAGGTGATGGTCGGTGTAGATGGTGGTTGGTTTGGCCTAGGTGCTAGTGTACGTGTAGCCGATCAAATCAAGGTGAGAACAAGGCAAAACATCATAAGAAAATCATGAAAACAAGGAAAGAGAAAGGAAATTTTTACCTAAACCTTTTGATAAAATTTAGAGGGATGATGGTCGTGTATTTTTTGGTTGGGAAAGGAATTCCTTTACGTGAAAAATGAGGAGGATACGGCTGAAAGGAAGAGAGAAAAGCACGGCCAAAATTGAAAAGGTGGAGGTTGGGAAAATGAAAGGCCGGGAGATGAAAAGGCTTTGGAATTTCAGGAGTTTAAAACTTTTCATATTTCCAAAAATATATATATATATATATGTATATAAATGTAAATAGCTGATAATAGAGATAAATAAACTCAGAAAATAAAATAAATAAGAAAAAGAATTAAATAAATTTAAATAAAATCAATTAAATAAAGAAAATGTCAATATATGCATAACTAGGCTTTATAGATCGAAACAAATTCAAATGAACTTTAGAAAATTTTTATGTACTTGAAAATATTTATAAACAAAGATAAGAACACAAAATAAAATGAATTCACAAAAATAAATAAATAAATTTTAATTAAATATAATTTAAATGAAGAAAATATTAGAAAAATTGAAACTGACCTTTAAAAAATAGAAAATAAATGCAACAAATTTTGGAAAATTTTTATTATCACTTTAAAAATATTAAAAGACAAAAATATACATAAAATAACATATTAACACATATTAAAATAAAATATGACAATAAAAAAGTAATTTATATAATTTAAAATAAACAAAATTGCTAAATACATCAAATTACACTCAATATTGAAATATACATAACTTTCACAATTTAAGTCCATTTTCAATTAAACGAAAAGCAGTATTCAAGTTATTATATCTATTTTGATAATAAATGATAAAATTTAGGATTTTAAATAATTAAAATTTGAAGTTTAAAAGTCAAAGATTAAACAGTTTGAACAGAAATTCACTTTTCAGTAAAATAACCAATTTATACCCGTTTGAAATTATAGTTCACATAATAATTAAGATTTATTTCAAAAATGAAAATTTTGAAATAAAACAAGTTTAGAATAGTTTCAAAATAAAATAAAGTCAAATTTTAAAAATATCGGAAAAAAATCTAGGGTTGTTACAACCTGGATTTTTCGCGTTCGAAAATCGACATCCATACTTCATTCGTACTCGAAAGCCGCAGATTCGACCGTTCAAATCCGATTCACCGGAGCTTATAACACAATTAAGCACAACAACACAGCGGAAAGAAATGAATATCATATACAACACCAATGATACAATGATATCAAAATGATACAACACTAAACACCCACAATATCAGAGATATATACAACAGCGGAAATATACAACAACATAAGATAGAACTCCAATATCTACAAACTGCAAATCCAATGCTCCAACATCAAGCTCGAACCACCATCACAATGTTTCTATGCAGTCTAGGTAGCTCTAGAATGAAGCAAATGTGATTGCCAAATCCAAAGATTACCAAAGAGAAAGCTGAAGACTACCGAATCGATATCTGCATCTAGTATCTTAAAAACCCAACTCTAGACTGCTCGTGTGGAAAATTATAGGAACCTAGAGTTTAGGAAGGGAACAATAAACTCCAGGTTAGTCGTGGGACTGGTATGAGCAAACAAAAACATTTGGTTTGAAAAAAAACAATTAAAAAGGAAATTTGCAATGCTTTGTGGAAAATGAAACTACCATAAGGCCTCCCACCACACACACAATGCAAACGCACACTTGAGGGAGATCTCTCCTTATGGCAGTCAAACATGCTTACTACGCAAAATCCTTTTGATATTATTGTTAGTGCATAGTGCAGACATTTCGAAAGTATAATATCAATCTTAGCCAGCATAGACATTTGGTACTAGGCCTACTATAGCTACCATCTAAACAGTAGGTCACCACCATAAGTAAATGGTAGGTAATACAACTAAAACTGTAAAGGTTCGTATTGTTTGATTGGGTTTCCAACAAATGGCTAGGCTAAGGAACTTCCTTGCCGAAATGGTTACGCCTCTGGAAGGACGCCCCCGAGAACCTAACCGGATCTCTACCAAACAAGGCCGACGTTACCTCACGCTTTAACCAAGCTATAACATAGGTAACTACCACACAAGTATGCCATCCCCGGTCATTACCAACCTTTATCTCAGGATTCACCAACAACCACAAAGAAATAAATTTGCAGTGACCACATAGGTTAAATATCTAGGCTCCATACCATGATACAAGCTCTTATCCAGTAGAAAATGGACATACCCTAGGGGCACGACCCCTAAAAACCTTGCCGCAACATTCCTGTTTCGACCATTTCTGGGTTGTGAGGCTCGACGAAGTCTCGTCCACAAAGCTACGCTTTTTCACAAAGGCATGCTTCGATCAACAAATGATCAGCAGCACTTCGTATGACACATTACCAAATTGGGAATGTATCACTAATAACCATTAACTATATAACCTTTGAGCTCGTACGTCTCAGAAAAGGGTGTTAAGATAAGAGAATAAATTCTCCGCCACCAAATAGAAATGTATTTGATAGAAACCAGCTTTACATCTCAAAGTGTAATGTCAGACATACATCTATACAAGTCTGTTCCGGGATCGAAGAGAACAAAAGGCACTTCGAAAGAAGCCCTTGCAAATCCGGATAATTTCTAATCACGTCCGTACTTCCCATCACAAAGGGTGATAAAATCTCTATACCAAGGCCAGATGATGCAGAGACATTCGAAAATCCTTTCGTTTTCGAAATATCCGGTCTTTACCATCGTCTTCAAATGCTTTCCATATACGTCGTATCATTATTCGGAATGGGTTTTATGACACAAAAGTCCTCTCCCGGCTAAACAGAATAACGAGCGCAATATTTAAAAACATATAGATATTGGGATTTCAATTAAGTCACAACTTATTACCCAAAACTTTTCTTTCAAATGGTTTAAACAAATTACCATTTCCAATCTTTTAAACAAAAAGACTCATTTCACAAAGTTCACCAAACTTCCACAAAGATTCATATACAGATTTCAACCCAATTCCCATTTCAAATCTTTTATAGAAAGGATACACTTTTAAGATTCCTTTTCAATTTGAAAACAAAGTATACCAATCTTTAACAAAGATTCACTCATATTCTTTCAAAACAATTTCCCTTTCAAATTGGAGTAACACATTCAATCTCTAAATCAAGATTTAATTCGTAGCTTTCAATACCATTTCCATTTCAAATCTTTTATACAAAAGATTCATTCATAACTTGGAAAACCATATTCATTTCAAACTTGAAATCCCTTCAACACAATCGGAAATTCTTTCGTTATATGAATGCTTTTATTATTTGAAAACAAATAGTTTTCGTTTCGGAAAAATCCGATTTCATTTATACAAGTTAAAGCCCTTGGGTTAAATTCAAATTCCCACAACAATACTTTTTAAAATGGTTTAAAATCCATATAAACACATTTATAACTTGTGTACCCTTTTTAAACCATAATTTCCAAACATAGAATTCAATTACAATTTTTTTTATTTGAATTCAAATCAAATCATTTAAATTTTCAAAGCTTAATCAAGTTATCCAAAATAACTTTTATCTTCAAAACTTCTTTTCAAAAGCTTTTCATATTTAACCCAAATCCATTTCCAAAATCATTTGGATTCAAAATTCAAACTTTAAAACCATTTCAAAATATCTATGACTTAACCGATTTACTCGTGAAATCCATATTCGTGTGTGTATAGTGTGGTCCAGGGGTTTTACACAATAGTGCAATAGCAACAATCATCACAGATTCAATCATATCAATATTGACAAGCGGTATAAACTATAACGCTCATCTTTTATACACAGATTCACATATAAATAAATTTATCACAGACAAATAAATTACATCACAGATGATAAATTACATCACATATAAATTAATTACATTCATCACAGCTTGAATTAAAATAATTCATATCGCAAAGCATCACAAAGTAGAGATATCAAACTCATAGTAGTTCATACAATTCAAACATCCATAAGTAAGATTAATTTTATTATCTGATTCATTTTATTTGATTATTTACTTATGAATTTAATTACTAATCCTGGTTAATTAATGTTGATTAATTACAAATCACTTTGATTAATTATCCTTTAATCATTGATTAACCTTTAATTATAAATTAATAAACCTTTAACCATTAAATGATTAACCTTTAATCGCTTAATTATCCTTCATTAAATATCCTTAATTAATTACCATTTAATTAACTATCCTTAATTAATTACAAAAAGTGATTATCCCTAATCATTTTCATTAAGTAATTTAATTACATAAATTAATGATCTTAATTAATTATCCTGATTTATTATCCATTAACTACTTCCGTTAAGTAATTATTCTTTAATTACTTTCATTTAGGTAATTATCCTTGATTAAGTAATTGTCTCTTAATTACTTTAAGTAATAATCTCTTGTTTAAATAATCCTTGAAAATTAAATCAACATATAAATCTAAGTCAAAATACTTAAGTTAATAAGGATATCACTGAAATATATCGTCCAAATTTATTTTAAAATAAACTTAAGAATTTATTTAAAATAAGGATACATACATACATACATACATACATACATATATATATATATATATATATATATATATATATATATATATATATATATATATATATATCTTTAAAACATTTTAAACCTATCTAAGTAATTTAAGAATTCATTTAGATAGTTTATTTAACTAACTTAAAGTTTAGCTAAGAAATGATTTAAGAATATAGTTTTAAACTTAAACTTGTTTAATTTAAATTTCCAAGGCTATTAAAACATAATCCCTAAAGCAATATTAAAATGCCCGAGCCAATTATCAAATTTCTCAAACCAGATCTCAGGCCACTCCCTTTCTGCTTTTCCTTTTCTTTTTCACTTTATTTTAAATCAAATCTGTTAAACAAATAAACCCACACCTGTTCGTTCGATCACCAACCCGAGACATTAACCAGTTTTTCTCGAGCACAAACTTGAGGCATCTTCTTCCTCCTAGCGTCAACCCAACCTGATGCACACTGACACTATGTGCACCTACACTAGTGATCGCGATGACTTCCACCATCAATTCCATTGCCGACATATCGACGATCATCTACCTTAACCATTCAGCCACTCAAATTTGCCGATAACGACTCAAATCGAAATTAAGTCGATCGATTGGAAAAACTGGAATTAACCAATTGATCGAAATGCCCTGCCGACAATGAACTTTACCATCTGGGACCACACCTTTCAACTCAGAGCTACATCACATCCTAACACATCGATCTTGTAATGATCCTGACTTGGCTTTCGAAAATCAGCACCGAATACGTCACTCGCATTCAAATGCCGCAGATCCAAACGTCGAATCTGGTTCGCCGGAGCTTATAACACATTAAGTAAAACAACACAGCGGAAGAAACGAATAATACATGTGATATACAACATTTGATACAATATTCAGATACAATGATGATACAATGAGTATTGATATACATCAGAGATATGATACAAGAGAATAGCAGCGGAAAGAAAAGATAACAATAGCAGCGGAACAATATCTCCAATAGAGGAAAAAGTCTTAAGAAAAGAAACTCCAAATAGCAATAGCAACTCCATCATCAAAGCACAATCCATAAGCGAGTACCACCATCAAGTGTTGCACAAAGATGAGCAAGTGCGAACCAACTCCAAAGACCGAACTGACTCCAGATAAACTACTAAATCTGACCATCTGAAAAAAACCCAACTCTAGACTGCCCGTGTAGGAAATTGTGGGCAACCAGAGTTTAGGAAGGGAACAATAAACTCCAGGTCAGTCATGGGATTGGTATCAGCAAACAAAAATAGTTTGGTTTAAAAACAAAGTAAAATGAAATCAGCAATGCTTTTGGAAAATGAAACTGCCATAAGGCCACCCACCACACACATAATGCAAACGCAAACATGGAGGAGATTTCTCCTTATGACAGTCGAAAATGCTTACTACGAAAAATCATATTTGATATTATCACTAGTGCATAGTGGAAAACCTTTCGAAAGTATAATATTAATCCTAGCCAGCATAGACATTCCGTACTATGCCTCCTATAGCTACCATCTAAACAGTGGAGCGCCACCATAAGTAAATGGCAGGTTCTACAAATAAAACCATACAAGGCTTGTATTAAAAGATGGATTTTCCAACAAATGATAAGGCTAAGGAACTTCCTACTGCCATATGGGTACGCCTCTGGCGGGACGTCTCGAGAACCTAACCAGTTCTCTGCCAACACAAGGTCGGGCTACCTCTTGCTAGGTAACTAGTACACGAATATGCAATCCCCCGGTCCTCTGGGACCTTTATCCGAGGCGCCTCAATAAATAAACAACCACGTAGAAATGAGATTGGAGCAACCACATAGGTTAAATATCAGGGCTCCATTCCTGATACCACCCTTTTCCAGAAAGAAATGACATAACCTAAAGGGAGCGACCCTCATAACCTTGCCGCATCTTTCCTGTTTCGGCCATTTCCGGGGTGTGAGGTCATGATGAGGTCTCGACCACAAAGCTACGCTTTGATCAACAAATGATCAGCACACAGCAGCACTTAGCATGCCACCTTACCAAATTGGGAGTACATCGCTGATAACCTTCAACTACATAACCTCTAAGCTCGTACGTCTCAGAGAAGGGTGTTAAAGCTAAGAGAATAAATTCTCTGCCACCAAACAGAAATGTATTTGAAAGAAATCAGCTTTATATCTCAAAGTGTATTGTCAAACACACATCCATACAAGTCTGTTCCGGGTTCGTACAGAACCGAAGGCACTTCGAAAGAAGCCCTTACAATCAGGGTATTCACAATCGCGATCGGACTTCCCATCACTTAGGGAATCTCTATACCGGAGCAACTCGGTGCGGAGACAATCGATAGGTTATCCTATTGTTCTCGTAAATAGGTATTCTTCAACACCGGTCTTCAAATGTTATCCATATCGTCGTATCATTATTCGTAATGGGTTATATGACACAAAGGTCCTCTCCCGGCTAAACCGAATAATGAGCGCAATATTTTAAAACATATGGATAATGGGATTTTCATTAAGTCACAACTTATTACCTAAAACTTTACTTTTAAATGGTTTAAACAAATTACCATTTTAAATCTTTTTAAACAAAAAGATTTACTTCATAAAGTTCACCCAGTTTCACAAAGATTAATTCATAGTTTCAAACAATTTCCATTTTAATTAGGATTAACTTTAAGTTAAGAATTTAACTTATAGCTTTCAATCCCGGTTTCGAATGTTTATTCATAACTTAGAAAACCATTTTCATTTCAAACTTGAGAAAATCACTTTAACACAATTTGGAAATTCATATCTTATATGAAAGCTTTTATTATTTAAAACAAATAGTTTTTGTTATGGAAAAATCCGATTTCATTTATACAAGTTAAAATATTTGGGTTAAATTCGAAGTCCCAAAACAACACTTTTAAAATGGTTTAAAACCCATATAAACTTGTATAATCTTTTTAAATCATAAATAGAATTCAATTTCAAATCTTGAATTTAAATTTAAATCAAACTTTAAACTAAATCGAGTTATTTAAAAATAAATTTTTTATTTGGAAATTCTTTTTCAAAAGCTTTTATTATTTTAAACTCAATCCATTCCCAAAACCATTTGAATTCAAGAATTCAATTTTTAAAACTATTTGTGTGTGTATAAGCGTGGTATCTTTGGAAATATCAGCGACTTAACAAATTTCCACGTGCAATCCATATTTGTGTGTATATAAGCGTGGTCCAGGGATTTTACACAATTAATGTGTAACAACATCATCAGTCACAGATTCAAACACAGAAGAATAATTGATAAGCGGTATAAACTATAACTCTTATCTTTCATTCACATATTACAGATATATATTACAGATAATAAATACATTAAACATATCTCATATCTAAACAGAGCATCACATTTCAGGGATATCAAACACTACAATCATCCAATAGAATCCAAACATCCATAAGTAAGATCAGTTAATTATTTGATTAATTCAAATCAAATTAATTACTTATGAATTAATAATCCTAGTTAACTAACATTAATAAATTACAAATCATTTTGATTAATTATTCTTTAATTATTTATTAATTAACCATTAATAATAAATTAATTATCCTTTAATATAATTCATCAACCTTTAATTATTAAATAATTAACCTTTAATTATTTAACTCACCATTTAATTAAATATTTTTTTATTTAATTAATTACCCCTTAATTAATTAATTACCATTTATTTAATTATCCTTTAGTTAATTATTCTTTAATCACTTGGTTAATCAACTTTAATAATAAATTAATTACTTTAAATTAAGTAATTATCTTCAAGTAATTATACCTAATTACTTAAATTAATCATCTAGTTAATTTAGTCTTAATCACTTTTGATTAATTGATTAACCTTAAGTTAATTAAGAAATTAACTAATTCTTAATCAATAATCATCCCTTAATTACATTCACTAATTAATTAACCTTTAATTAATTAATTTTTCTCAATTTAATTACCTTAATTAATTAATCACATTAATTAATTATTGTTTAAATTATTCTTTAATTTAATCGCAATAATTAATTAACCTTTAATTAAATTTCACAATGGAATTGGTTTTAATTTAATTACACGAGAAAATTAGCTTTCAAATCAATTACACAAAGGGTCTAGCTTGAATTTAATTACACAAAGTAAATATCTATCAATTTTTTTGTTGAAACATTTACTTTTAAAACCTTATCAATTCTGTTTGGAAACATTTGCATTGCTTTTAAATCTGGTTTTTATTGTTTCCTTAAAACTTGGAATACCTTGTTTTAAGTTTAAGACCTGTTATTATTTAAAACTGGGTATATAGCTCAACAACTCGAGACATCGTCGAACCCCTCTCGAGTAAGACTCCGAGTAAAAATCGATCCACTTACAAATGAACCCTCACATTAACAACTTCGAGTCAATTTCAATTTTTTTCGAGCCCAGACCCAAGAGCAACTTCGTCTTCTCCAACCTAGATTTTCCTAAGAACCAAATATGCACGTGTGAACGTGCACACATGATCGGAGTGTCTCCGATCATTGTCGACGATACCCCTAAATCACCGAAGATACCCTCATCTCACCTGAGCACCCAGATCACCCAATCACATCATCGATCAAAATCGAGCTCTTCGACTTGATTGGGACAAAATTTTCCGATGAAAAACCTCTTCGCCCCGACGAGCTAGCTCATCAGAATCTCCACAACTTCGTCCAAAACAATGTCACACCCCTGTGCCCCCATCCTCCTAGGTCCGGATAACCCCGTTCAACTCTCGGTGATGCAGAGATCCTTCTTTCCTACCTAACGAAAACTGAACTTAAACCGTAATTCAATCTCGTTCATCTCTTACGATTAATAAAAAAAACTCGAACATTTTTCCCATGCTCCCTTACACATCAGCCATCCTCATTCGCTATGAATCTTGATGCCCATATCGATGTGGATCACTAGAATTTGGTCAATTTGCATTTCCCGTTCAACTCCTTCAAACTCGAGATTTATTAGCCTAAAAATCATGAGATTTTCACCTAAAATCACCTTTTTGCAATTCGAATGTGATTGTATAATCCAATTTTAAAAGTAATTTATTCGATTTTTCTTAATATATACCTGTCTACTATAAATTTAATAACTTCCACAACATCAATAAATATTTCTCCCTGAAACTATTTTTAAAAATAATGTTATACATTTATACACCTTTCATCTTCAAAGATTCTGGCCTATCATTGATTATATAAAAATACTTTAATTTATCAAAGTCGATTTTAGCCTCTAAATGCTTAACAGAGGTATATATGTATACTTGTGCACCATCCTGCATACATATCTATAGCCCAATTCAACTATATACAAGTTGAATACATCTAGACAAACATACATATACATCACCACCCCCTAAATCTCACATGCAGCAATATCAAAAGATTTAAAGGTTGAGAGTTTGCTCATATATTTGTTGATGGCAGAGGACAAAAGTCTGGGAAAAGTTGTTCAAAAATCTGGAAATAATTTTCCTTTTGTTCTTGAACTACTGGTTGTTGAGCTTGATCACTGATCTCAGATTTGTTTTCCAGGCTTGAAAACTTTGAACTGAAGCTTTGAGCAAATCCAATACTGAAGCCTGGATTTGATCCTAAGTTTCTAGTTTTGAATATTTCTTGCATTTTTTTATCTTTATCTCCATGTTTTGATTTTGTCTGAGAGCTTGATATTCCAAACTTGAGTTGGCTTTGATAAAATGTTTACAAAGTTTGTTTTACAGATTTTTGAACTTGAGTTTGGGAATGTTTCAGGTCTTGATTCTGTATGAGGCAGTTTGTTTTTCAGGTTTCGATTTTTGAAGATGTGAAGTTTAAAGCCTGGTTTTCTTCTCTTGCTATCATTATATTTAAAATTAATTCTTAAAAGAAAAGCAAAGATGCCACTTGTTAAAAAATTTCTTTTCCTACTGATTTTCAAAATCTTGCAGCAACCAAGAAAAGATAGGGAAGTTAAAGAGTTACTATAACTTTTAAGTTTAAATTAATATAATTTTTTATAATTTCTTTTCTAATTCGAGTGACACTTGTAAAAACTTAATGATGATATTTTTAAACTTATACATTCTTTTGTTGTATATTTACTATTCATGTCTTTATAAATTTTTTTATTTAACTTATATCATATGTATCTTATTGTATATTTCAATTTCCTATTTATTTATTTATTTGTCCATACAAATTTCTAAAGAAGAAATATTTAGATCCAATTTCACACTAGGTAAGCTACGTATTTATGATTTCAAGTGTACATCATTTTTTCTAAGATTATTATATTAAATTTCATATCTTAACATTTGTAAGAGTTTTTACATTTTAAATTTGTGAATATACAAACTATATTTATTTCAAAAGAAAATGTGGTTTACCAATTTTTTTGTCCAATCTAATAAATAAGTATATGATATGTGTATATATATATATTTGAATTAATTACTTTAAATAGCCTTTGTAAATTTTTATTAATATCAATTTCATAATATTACTTTTAAACTAAAATGCCTATTCAATGAAATTGAAAAACAAATCTTTATTAATTGAAAATATAATGTTTCAAATCCAATATATCTCATAAGATATTTAAATTTTGAATTGAAATTCCAAGATGTAATTTTAAAATAAATTTATAAATATAAACAAATAACAACACATATTTTATTTTATTTATTTATATATTTCATTCATTCACAATCTATATGTATTCAAAATACATTCAAAATTTCCAAATTATAATCAAACTTATAATTAATATAACTTTCAAAATATTTATTCTTAAATTTTAAATTAAAAATTATATTTTAAAATACATACTTTTTATTAATCTCTAAGCTTCTGAATTCTATTTACTCTCCATGCATTTATTTTCTAAATCCAATATTTATTTGAAAAATACTTATTCTTAAATTTTTATTTAACATTCTATTTAAATACATTCCTCAATTATAATTTATTTGTATAAATAAATGAACACATATATCTTATTAAATTTGAAAAATTCAGATATACTCAAAATTTTATTTACAATATATTTTAATTTTAGAATTTCCAAATCCTAGTTCAATTCAATTTTTATTTCATTTTTATATTTCAAACCCAAATAAATTCTAAATAAATTCACAATTAAATCAAATTTATTTCTCAAATTATTTATTCTTGAACCGCAAATTAAATTTCAATTTATAATCCATTTATATATATACATACATCTTATTTTCAAATATTCAAATAATTTCCCATAATTTAGCCAAAATATGTATTAGTTTTCCATTTATTTCACAATTTAATCCAAAGATTAAATTAATTATCAAATTTATTCTAGCTAAAATTCAGGAATGTTACAGATTTCCCCTCTTAAGAAATTTCATCCCCGAAATTTGCCAAGGGAGACAACAAAGATAGATGAATGATAGAGAAATATCTTTCCAGATCAACTGAATAATTATTCTGCGTTTGGCTTACCAAATCAGAACATCAACAATAGATACAAGAACGAATATATTTTTTATACTTCACAAGATACTAGGGTTGTCCAGATCTACGAAATATACAGTGGCATTGGTTAGTTCGAAGGAATAACTAACCATTCGTAGAATAAATCGGGACCTCGAAGAGTAGACAGATATATGGATACAATCCAAACTGCTAGTTTAGAAATCTAAGTATACCTATCAACCATAACAACCAAAGAAACCAAGGCAACCATACATCCAAACAAACAAACAATTTTTGGCCTATCTGGAGTTTATGTCCCACATCAACTCATCTTTTGGTTTAACCAAAATAATGATATCCCACCAAAGTTTCTCTCTTGAGCTCCCACAAAGCCGACAAAGAATTGAAATCGAATCAAAGGAAATTGATAGAGAAAATTGTTTCCACTATTGTAGGGTACTGAGCATTTGTAGTGGTATTCCCCTGTCCCCTATCTCGTCCTTTTCTCGCACTCGTACTCACTATCAGTGAATGGTAAGAGAATTTACTGAGGCATTCGGACGGATATCTTAGGGATATACTCATTCTAGGGTATACTTCACCCTGTCTCTAATGAGTTACTTAATGTGTTATACTCCTGAGCTAAAATTCAACCTTAGCTCTGATACCACTGTAACGATCCTGACTCGACCTTCGAAAATCGACACCGAATACGTCACTCGTATTCAAATGCCGCAGATCCAAACGTCGAATCTGGTTCGCCGGAGCTTATAACACATTAAGTAAAACAACACAGCGGAAGAAACAAATAATACATTTGATATAAAACATTTGATACAATATTCAAATACAATGAGTATTAATATACATCAGAGTTATGATACAAGAGAATAGCAGCGGAAAGAAAAGATAACAACAGCAGCGGAACAATATCTCCAATAGAGGAAAAAGTCTTCAAAAACGAAACTCCAAATAGCAATAGCAACTCCATCATCAAAGCTCAATCCATAAGCGAGTACCACCATCAAGTGTTGCATAAGGATGAGCAAGTGCGAACCAACTCCAAAGACCGAACTGACTCCAGATAAACTACTAAATCTGACTATCTGGAAAAAAAACCAACTTTAGACCGCCCGTGTAAAAAATTGTGGGCACCCAGAGTTTAGGAAGGGAACAATAAACTTCAGGTTAGTCATGGGACTTGTATGAGAAAATAAAAATAGTTTGGTTTGAAAAAAGTAAAATTTAATCTGCAATGCTTTTGGAAAGTGAAACTGCCCTAAGGCCTCCCGCCACACAGACAATGCAAACGCAGACTTGGAGGAGATTTCTCCTTATGGCTGTCAAAAATGCTTACTATGGAAAAATCATTTTGATATTATTACTAGTGCATATGGAAAACCTTCCGAAAGTATAATATTAATCCTATCCAGCATAGACATTCCGAACTATGCCTACTATAGCTACCATCTAAACAGTGGGGCGCCACCATAAGTAAATGGCAGTTTCTACAACTAAAACCGTACAAGGCTCATATTGAAAGATGGATTTTCCAACAAATGGTCAGGCTAAGGATCTTCCTACTGCCACATGGGTACGCCTCTAGCGGGACGTCCCGAGAACCTAACTAGTTCTCTGCCAACACAATGTCGGGCTACCCCTTACTAGGTAACAACTACACGAACATGCCATCCCCCGGTCCTTTGGGACCTTTATCCGAGACGCCTCAATAAAGCAACAACCACACAGAAATGAGATTGGAGCAACCACATAGGTTAAATATCAGGGCTCCATACCTGATACCACCCTTTTCCAGAAGGAAATGACATACCCTAAAGGGAGCGACCCTCATACCCTTGCCACATCTTTCCTGTTTCGACCATTTCTGGGTTGTGAGGTCCTGATGTGGTCTCGACCACAAAGCTACGCTTTTTTTTGCACAAAGCCATGCTTGATCAACAAATGATCAGCACACAGCAGCACATAGCATGTCACATTACCAAATTGGGAGTATATCACTGATAACCTTCAACTACATAACCCGCATATTTTGCGATTTGAATATTTAAATGTTTTATTTAAATATGGTATCGTTAGTCGGATTTTTTTCCGAAAAGGTTACTTTTTTGCAAACAGTCGAATTGGGACTCGAGACCCCTTCCATTGAGTTCAAAATGCTGTTTGCAACCTTTTTGAGTATAAACAATGATATGTTTGGAGCTAGCCAAAAATTTGACCTCTTTCACTTTGGGTTTGGGTTCAGCCCATTAGCCATTATTTTACCCTAGAATGAACCATCCCTCCCCATTCACTCTCACTTCCTCATCTTTTCAGTTCTAAAGCAAAAATGGGGGAAAAGAAAATGAATTAGAATTTCCTAAGCCCTAGTTTCCATTTGCTAATCGATTTCCAGCTCCAAATTCTAGAGAAGCCGTTGGTAAGCATCATCTTCTTCTTCTCCAACTCATTCTCTTACCAATTTCAGAAATTCCTAAACATAACTTTGGGAATGTTCTTCTTTTGAGCTTAGATTCAAGCTCATTTGGGTTGTATTGAAGAGTGATTGTCCTTGCCATTGCTCTATAGCTTCTTCTTCATTTGTTTTGGGTTTAAAGGTGAGATTATTATCTCACATCTTAGTCTATAATTATCTTCGATTGTTAGGTATGAATTCCTAACACTTGTTCTTGTGCAATTGATTTTGGTTTGGATTGATTTGGTGTATATTACAATTTTTGGTGTTTTGAAATCAAAATCTATGAAAATACTATTATGGATATTTAGACATTGATATTTGAGGCATATCGAAGAACCGTTAAGGCTGGGTTGTCGCGTGGCGTAAATCCTTAGTCGTCATTTGCTCGTCCGATCGCTTTCGATATTAATTTGGCCATTTTTGGCCGAGTTTCAGGAAATGCTCTAAAATCCAGTTTCAGACGTCTGAATCTGGAATTTCAGACGTCTGAATTGGCTCAATTTCAAACAGAAAAGAAATAGGCTATAAAACGCCTATTTCAGACGTGTGAAACATTTGGTTCAGACGTTTGAATTACGTTCTGGAAAACTACTAATTTTTCAGATTCAGACGTCTGAACCACCTATTTCAGACGTCTGAATCTGTTGTGTTTTGCCTGCTTGCCTATTTTGTTTAAGAATTCCAATTTTTCGCTTCGCATTGATTCCGATTTGTTGCAATCATTTATTACCGACTTTGATGACATTTTCTTCGGGATTGCTGGGGATATCCACCATGATTGATTCGATATTGATTTCTTTGGATTTTATTCACGTCTTTGAATGTGAATTTTGGTGATTGATTGTTCTACAATCATTTTTGTGATTTGTCACTTTAAAAATATAAAGGTTACAATACTAGTAGTAAATATCAAAACTCTTTCATCAAAACGATTTCAACACTATTTTATTACAAAGCTCGTTTCTTAAACCGTTTTCCAATCTACTAGTATATACAAACCTTTACCTCACTCGTATGAGAAATCTAATTAAAGGACTTAGTAAAACAAGTGGTATGAAACGCTTGCGTTTACTTCGTCGAATAATTCTTGGACTTGTTCGATTGAATCTTTTGTGACAATTTTCTAGTGGAGATTTACAATTTGTTCGTAAATATTTAAGTTAAGCTAGTGGTTATTGGACATGAAGCTAAACTCATATATTTACTAGCTTAGTGTAATTGGAACTTTCTTGATGATCATTGATGATCATTTTTGTGATTCATACTAGCGTTATGCTATGTTCCATTGCCCACGGAGGGGACTATACCTCGTTTTATTGAGTTTCGTCTTAATTTTATTATAGGCTAACAATCTATTTATTTCTTGGAGTTTCGACTCAATTTTTGTGGGCTAGCGACCTACGTTTTTTATGGAGTTCGGTTCTTCGGGCGTACCGTTGTACTATGTCATTGTTTCGAATTTTACGAGTTTCAGGTTCCTCAAGCGTACCGTTGTACTACGTCGTTGTTCCGAATTTTACGAGTCTCAGGTTCCTCGGACGTACCGTTGTACTACGTCGTTGCACCGGCTCTATGGTTAGCGACCATGGGACAGCGTCCCGTTCTATGATACACGTGTTGGTGAGTTTTCATGCTCCCGTTCTGTGATAGGCCTCCCCCTTTTTATGATTTCTGGATTTCCATTTATGATTTCTAGAATTTGTGTTTTACCAATTTTATAATTGGCATTTATATGTTGTCAATATTTGTGGCATGGTGAATGAAATAAGGAGTATGACATTCCTTTTGATCTTTGAGAAGATTCTTGTGATATTGATTAATCTCTATTTGATTTTCAATTACATACTTATCACAGTATGGCAATATGGTTATTATGCTTTTATCTCATATCTCTTATTCTATATCATTTCATCTGATATTTATAGCTAGACTAATCTGTTTATTATTTTCTTATTAAATAATACTCGGGTCAGACCGAGATATTACAGGTGCTTCTGCTTGACTCCCCATGAGGGGTCATTATTCTGACTTTTGGCTAACTACTTAGATTAGTAGTTCATTTTGTGTATACATTTGAGATATAGACTCCAAGATGTATACTTACTCTTTTGTATAGCACTTGTAGCTATTCTTTTGTGTTATTGTGGATCTTATTTGACCACTACCCTGATTTACACTTTTAAGTGATGTTTATTCATATCTATTTCCGCCTTTGTGATATGAATTATCTGTGACTGATTTATGTTACGTTTATTTATATATTTGTTTCTGAAGATATTATAGCCACCGTGTGGTAGTTTTGAGATGGTGTCGATGTGTAGGATTTCCTCTTGAGACGAAATGCATGTTACACTATCTGACATATCGGTGCTCGCACAAAGCAATTACATGGATGGTCGCTCCTTAACAGCCTTATTCTCCGTGCTAGTTGATGGCATTACCCCATAGTGTCTTTGGCTAGTGTGGATATAGAGGTGGGGCGTCACAGCTTGGTATCAGAGCCAAACTTCGAAACAATGTAGAATAATCTAGCAAGGATCATATCCTAAGTCTTTCTTAGGAGTTGTGCCTTAGGATTTAATTCGTGTCTTCGAGCCGTTCTATCCTATTTTCTTTATGGTTCCTTGTTTTATCAATCTTGAATTTTGATATTCATTTTGTGAATAACCTTTTTCCTCTTCTTTCTTTCTTTCTTGAAGAAGAGAAATGGTTAGACCAGGCCGTCCCAGTGCTGGTCAATCTAGTGCTACTCCCCAGGAAGGAGTATTTATGTCTGCCCAGCAGCTTTTAGATCTTGTTAAGAATGCTCAAGCTGTCGGACCCATTCCAGAGCCTACTCATCCTAGATCCGGTTTTGCATGCTTGTGTAGAGATTATACCGATTTGGGTTGAAGGCCATTCCGGGGATCCGAGAGTGTCATTGAAATCCAAGCTTGGCTTAGATCATGCGACCGCATCTTTTCTCGCATGAATCTTGTTGATCTCCATCGAGTCCAACTGGCTTCTATCATGCTCCAAGAAAGAGCATTTGATTGGTATGAGCTTTAAGTTTCTGAAATCGTTGTAGCGGATCTTACTTGGGAGCAATTCTGGGAAAGATTCAAATTGAAGTTTGTGCCGGAGGCTGAAAAAGTAACTTTGGCTCGGCGCTTTATCGACCTTGTTCAAGGTGAATCGTCTATGATGGATTACGTCGCATCTTTTGAATCTCTCTCTAAATATGGGGTCGAGTACATTCATACCTCATTGAAGAAAAATCAGATATTTGTTTATGGCTTGAACAAGAATCTCAAGAAGCTATTACTTCTGAAATTGGAAGTTTCTTTCGATCAGCTTATTGATATCGCTCTTCGTCTTGAAGAGGACGATAAAGAATGTGATGTTGAAGTTGTGGGTGCTAAACAAAACTTCAACAACAACATAAAGAGGCCTATCAAATTCAAAGGCCCCACTCCCAACAAGAAAGGGAAGCAACAAACTCTAGTAGCTAAGATCTCTAGTGGTGGACAATGCTACAACTGTGGTTCCACCGACCACTATGCGAATAGATGTCCGAAACCTCTCTTTTGTCGTTATTGTAAAAGTTCGGGTCATCTTTTATCTTCGTGTCCTAAAGTACCAAGCAAGAGGGAGGGAAAGCTGAATGTTGTGCAAGCCCATAGCAACTCTTCTCTTAGTCAAGGTATTTTGCATTCAATCCTTGATGACATTTATTTTGTTATTATCTTATTCGAGTTCTTTTTGATATGGGTTTCATCTCATTATTTTATATCAAAAGAAATTTTTGATTCTTTTTCTTTAAACATTTTTGGGGTGGTGACTTCTTTGAGAATTGTGAATCTGGTTGGTGGATCTGCAACACTCAGTTTCTTGTATTGATGTCGAGATTATTTTATGTGATTTTTATTTCCGTGCCGATACTTAGGCTTCGGAATTGATATTTTATTTTTTTAGAAAGGATTGGCTTAATTATTATGAAGCCATATCCTATGTCCCTAGTGGACTATTCATCTTCGACATTTTCAACCTGTTAAGCAGATTTCTATTTTTCCTTTGTGATTTCGATTCCAATTTGGTGGCATCATTTTATTCTTTAAGCCCTCATGATGAGGAAATCGTTATTTCTCTCAATCAGGTAGTTTGAGAAATTTCCAGTATTTTTAAGTTCGTCTTAGGATTATCACCTAAGCAATCTTTTGAGTGGTGTTAAGGTCTTTTTAGTTCGACCTTGCCACCGGTTTTCTTTACCTACGAGTTGCGGAAGTTAGCATTCTACTTCCCGTATTCCGTACTCGTTATGATTCTTATGAATGACTTATTATGTCATTTAGTTTATCCAGTCTATTCCATCCATTTTATAAATTGAGTATTCTATGAATATTTCGATGACTATTTATTGATTTTGGATGAAAATAGCAATTTAAAATTTTTGCAAATCTTTTTCATAAGATTTATTTATAAGTGCAATTGGATTTTTGTTATCTAAACGAACAAAGAATATTCTTAAAAGTTTTTAAGAAACATGTTTATTATCTAGGAGATGATTTTGTGATTGTATTGCCTATTGAGTGCTTTAAGAATTTCGGTCGATGCGCTTGATCAACGTTATCGATAGGAATCTCCTAAACGCTTTGATGAGACAGTCAAACACGATATATTGACTTGTAAAAAGTAAATTTTTCTAGAAAGATTATTACATAGAGATAATTGTGATTTTGGAAGTTTTAGCTTTTCGGGAAAGAAGATTACTTGAAAGAATTATTTTACGATACTCTTATTCTTGTGTTTCCCGAAGGGAACCAAGATTTTATCTTTTGTACCAATGCTAATCGTATTGGTTTGAGTGTCGTTCTCTTGCGAAAGAGAACGTTCTATCACTTTTACTTCTATTACAATTAAAGCCTATCGAGACTAGGTATGTCACTCATGATCTAGTGTCGCGGCTAATGTTTTTTTTTTTTAGAAATTTGGCATCATTATTTTGAGGGAGAAATTTGTTCTCCACACCTATCTTAAATCTTTGAAATATTTATTTTTCCAAAAGGAACTTAATTTGCGTCAACAGTGTTGGCTCAAGTTCCTTACATCTTATGATTTTGATATTCTTTATGCTTCCGGAAAGGGAAATCGTGTTGCCGATGCACTTTGTCGTAAGCAACAAGCGGTTGTTTCTATGATGATGTCCGAATGAAATGATCTTTTTACCAAGTTCATCGGACATTTCGATGTGCCTCATTTTATTGAACTTCGTCTCATTTCTTTATGAACCATCGTCCGATGTTCTTTTATGGTGTTCGGTTCATCGGATGTACCGTTAATGTACTACATCGATGTCCCAGCTCTTCGGTCCATCTGACGTACCATTTGTACTGCGTCGATGATCCGAATTATTTGAACTTCGGTTCATTTGACATACCGTTTGCACTGCGTCGATGATCCGAATTATTTGAACTTCAGTTCATCTGACGTACCGTTTGTACTGCGTCGATGATCCGAATTATTTGAACTTCGGTTCATCTGACGTACCGTTTGTACTGCGTCGATGATCCGAATTATTTGAACTTCGGTTCATCTGACGTACTGTTTTACTGCATGATGATCCGAATTATTTGAGCTTCGGTTCGTTTGACGTACTGTTTGTACTGCGTCGATGTTCTGAATTATTTGAACTTCGGTTCATCTGACGTACCGTATGCACTGCGTCGATGATCCAAATTATTTGAGCTTTGGTTCATCTGGCGTATCGTTATTGTACTACGCCGTTGTTCCAAATTATTCGAGTTTCTAGTTTCTCGGACGTACCATTATGATACTGCGCCGTTGCACCGGCTCAATTTTATGCTATTCATGACGTGTTTCACATTTCTCAATTACGGAAATTCCTTCGAGATTCCAATTCTATTCTTGAGCTCGGTGTTGTGGAAGAAATTGAAGTTTCTCCTAATTTAACTTATGAGCAACATCCTATTCGAATTATTGCTTCGGAGGTCAGGCGCCTTCGAAATAAAGATGTCCCGCTTGTGAAAGTCCAATGGCCCTCAAATCCTAAGGATTGCTCTTGGGAATCCAGAGAATTCATCGAGCGAACACATCCGGACTTACTTTCCTGTGCTCTTTTAGGTGAACTTCTTATTTCAAATTTCTTCTTTTTATGTTCATATGCTTGTATGGTTGTTACTTTTTGTTCATTTATTTCCTTATGATTGCGAGGATGCAATTTCTTTAAGGAGGGGAGTCTGTAACAACCTACATATTCTACGATTTGAATATTTAAATGTTTTATTTAAATATGGTATCGTTAGTCGGATTTTTGTCCGAAAAGTTACTTTTTTGCAAATAGTCGAATTGGGACTCGAGACCCCTTCCATTGAGTTCAAAATGCCATTTGCAACCTTTTTGAGTATAAACATTGATATGTTTGGAGCTAGCCAAAAATTTGACATTTTTCACTTTGGGTTTGGGTTTGGGTTCAGCCCACTAGCCATCATTATACCCCAAACTGAACCATCCCTCCCCATTCACTCTCACTTCCTCATCTTTTCAGTTCTAAAGCAAAAATGGGGGAAACGAAAAGGAATTAGAATTTCCTAAGCCCTAGTTTCCATTTGCAAATCAATTTCTAGCACCAAATTTAAGAGAAGCCATTGGTAAGCATCCTCCTCTTCTTCTCCAACTCATTCTCTCACCAATTTCAGAAATTCCTAAACATAACTTTGGGAATGTTCTTCTTTTGAGCTTAGATTCAAGCTCATTTGGGTTGTATTGAAGAGTGATTGTCCTTGCCATTGCTCTATAGCTTTTTCTTCATTTGTTTTGGGTTTGAAGGTGAGATTTTTGTCTCACATCTTAGTCTATAATTATCTTCGATTGTTAGGTATGAATTCCCAACACTTATTCTTATGCAATTGATTTTGGTTTGGATTGATTTGGTGTATATTCCAATTTTTGGTGTTTTGAAATCAAAATCTATGAAAATCCTATTATGGATATTTGGACATTGACATTTGAGGCATATCAAAGAGCCGTTAAGGTTGGGTTGTCGCGTGGCGTAAATCCTTAGTCGTTGTTTGCTCGTTCGATCGCTTCCGATATTCATTTGGCCATTTTTGGTCGAGGTTCAGGAAATGCTCTGAATTCCAGTTTCAAACATCTGAATTTGGAATTTCAGACGTCTGAATTGGCTCAATTTCAAATAGAAAAGAAGTAGGCTAAAAAACGCCTATTTCAGACGTTTGAAACATTTGGTTCAGACGTCTGAATTACATTCTGGAAAACTTCTAATTTTCCAGATTCAGATGTTTGAACCACCTATTTCAAATGTATGAATCTGCTGTGCTTTGCCTGCTTGCCTATTTTGTTTAAGAATTCCAATTTTATCGATTCGCGTTGATTCTGATTTGTTGCAATCATTTATTATCGACTTTGATGACATTTTCTTCGGGATTGTTGGGGATATCCATTTTGATGGATTCGATATCGATTTCTTTGGATTTTATTCACATCTTTGAATGTGAATTTTGGTGATTGATTGTTCTACAATCATTTTTGTGATTTATCACTTTAAAAATTAAAGGTTACAATACTAGTAGTAAATATCAAAACTCTTTCATCAAAACGATTTCAACACTATTTTATTACAAAGCTCGTTTCTTAAACCGTTTTCCAATCTACTATTATATACAAACCTTTACCTCACTCGTATGAGAAATCTAATTGAACGACTTAGTAAAACAAGTGTTATGAAACGCTTGCGTTTACTTCGTCGGTTAATTCTTGGACTTGTTTGATTGAATCTCTTGTGGCAATTTTCTAGTGGAGATTTACAATTTGTTCGTAAATATTTAAGTTAAGCTAGTGGTTGTGGGACATGAAGCTAAACTCATATATTTACTAGCTTAGTGTAATTGACACATTCTTGATGATCATTGATGATCATTTTTGTGATTCAGACTAGCATTACGCGATGTTCCTTTGTCCACGGAGGGGACTGTACCTCGTTTTATTGAGATTTGTCTCAATTTTATTATAGGCTAACGACCTATTTATTTCTTGGAGTTTAGACTCAATTTTTGTGGGCTAGTGACCCACGTTTTTTATGGAGTTCGGTTTTTCGGGCGCACCGTTGTACTACATCGTTGTTTCGAATTTTACGAGTTTCAGGTTCCTCGGGCGTACCGTTGTACTACGTCGTTGTTCTGAATTTTACGAGTTTCAGGTTCCTCGGGCGTACCGTTGTACTACATCGTTGCATCGGCTCTATGGTTAGCGACCATGGGATAGCGTCCCGTTTTGTGATACACGTGTTGGTGAGTTTTCATGCTCCCGTTCTATGATAGGCCTCTCCCTTTTTATGATTTCCGGATTTCTATTTATGATTTCTAGAATTTATGTTTCACCAATTTTATAATTGGCATTTATATGTTGTCAATATTTGCGGCTTGGTGAATGAAATAAGGAGTATGACATTCCTTTTGATCTTTGAAAAGATTCTTGTGATATTGATTAATCTCTATTTGATTTTCAATTACATACTTATCACAGTATGGCATTATGGTTATTATGCTTTTATGTCATATCTCTTATTCTATATCATTTCATCTGATATTTATAGCTAGACTGATGCGTTTATTATTTTCTTATTAAATAATACTCGGGTCAGACCGAGATGGTGCAGGTGCTTCTGCTTAACTCCTCATTAGGGATCATTATTCTTATTTTTGGATAACTACTTAGATTAGTAGTTAATTTTGTGTACACATTTGAGATATAGACTCCACGATGTATACTTATTCTTGTGTGTAGCACTTGTAGCTATTCTTTTGTGTTATTGTGGATCTTATTTGACCACTACTTTGATTTACACTTTTAAGTGATGTTTATTCATATCTATTTCCGTCTTTGTGATATGAATTATCCGTGACTGATTTATGTTACGTTTATTTATATATTTGTTTCTGAAGATATTATAGCCACCGCGTGGTAGCTTTGAGATGGTGTCGATGTGTCGTATTTCCTCTTGAGATGAAATGCATGTTACACTATCTGACATATCGGTGCTCGCACAAAACAATTACATGGGTATAGAGGTGGGGCGTCACAATAAATTCTCCGCCACCAAACAGAAATGTATTTGAAAGAAATCAGCTTTATATCTCAAAGTGTAATGTCAGACACACATTTATACAAGTCTGTTCAGGGTTCGAACAGAACCGAAGGCACATCGAAAGAAGCCCTTGCAATCCGGGTATTCACAATCCCGATCGGACTTCCCATCACTTAGGAAATCTCTATACCGGAGCAACTCGGTGTAGAGACAATCGATAGGTTATCCTATTGTTCTCGCAAATACCCGGTCTTCAACACCAGTCTTCAAATCCTATCCATATCGTCGTATCATTATTCGAAATGGGTTATATGACACATAGGTCCTCTCCCGGCTAAACCGAATAACGAGTGCAATATTTTAAAACATATGGATAATGGGATTTTCGTTAGGTCACAACTTATTACCCAAAACTTTACTTTTAAATGGTTTAAAAAATTACCATTTTAAATCTTTTTAAACGAAAAGATTTACTTCACAAAGTTCACTCAGTTTCACAAAGATTAACTCATAGCTTTCAAACAATTTCCATTTTAATTTGGATTAACTTTAAGTTGAGAATTTAACTTATAGCTTTCAAACCCATTTCCAAATTTTTATTCATAACTTAGAAAACCATTTTCATTTCAAACTTGAGAAAATCCCTTTAACACAATTTGGAAATTCATATCTTATATGAAAGCTTTTATTATTTAAAACAAATAGTTTTTGTTATGGAAAAATCCGATTTCATTTATACAAGTTAAAATCTTTGGGTTAAATTCAAAGTCCTAAGACAACACTTTTAAAATGGTTTAAAACCCATATAAACTTGTATAATCTTTTTAAATCATTAATAGAATTCAATTTCAAATTTTGAATTTAAATTTAAATCAAACTTCATGCTAAATCGAATTATTTAAAAATAACCTTTTTCTTTGGAAATTCCTTTTCAAAAGCTTTTGTTATTTTAAACTCAATCCATTCCCAAAACCATTTGAATTCAAGAATTCAGTTTTTAAAACTATTTCAAAATATTTGTGACTTAACAAATTTTCACGTGTAATCCATATTTGTGTATGCATAAGTGTGGTCCAGGGATTTTACACAATAAAAGTGCAACAACATCATCAGTCACAAATTCAAACACAGAAGAATAATTAATAAGCGGTATAAACTATAACGCTTATCTTCACTCACAGATTACAGATATATATTATAGATAATAAATTACATTAAACACATCTCAAATCTAAATAGAGCATCACATATCAAGGATATCAAACACTACAATCATCCAATAGAATCCAAACATCAATAAGTAAGATCAGTTAATGGTTTGATTAATTCAAATCAAATTAATTACTTATGAATTACTAATCCTGGTTAATTAACATTAATAAATTACAAATCATTTTGATTAATTATTCTTTAATCATTTATAAATTAACCATTAACGATAAATTAATTATCTTTTAATTATAATTCATCAACCTTTAATTATTAAATAATTAACCTTTAACTATTTAACTCACCATTTAATTAAATATTTTATTTATATAATTAATTAACCCTTAATTAATTAATTACCACTTATTTTATTATCCTTTAGTTAATTATTCTTTAATCACTTGGTTAATCAACTTTAATCATTAATTAATTACTTTAAATTAAGTAATTATCTTCAAGTAATTATACCTAATTACTTAAATTAATCATCGAGTTAATTTAGTCTTAATCACTTTTTATTAATTGATTAACCTTAAGTTAATTACGAAATTAATTAATTCTTAATCAATAATCATCCCTTAATTACATTCACTAATTAATTAACCTTTAATTAATTAATTATTCTCAATTTAATTACCTTAATTAATTAATCACATTAATTAATTATTGTTTAAATTATTCTTTAATCTAATCGCAATAATTAATTAACCTTTAATTGAATTTCACAGAGGAATTAGTTTTAATTTAATTACACGAGGAAATTAGCTTTCAAATCAATTACACAAAGGGTCTAGCTTGAATTTAATTTCAAAAAGTAAATATCTATCAATTTTTTTTTTTTGAAACATTTACTTTTAAAACCTTGTCAAATCTGTTTGGAAACATTTGCATTGCTTTTAAATCTGGTTTTTATTGTTTCTTTAAAACTTGGAATACCTTGTTTTATGTTTAAAACCTGTTATTATTTAAAACTGGGTATATAGCTCAACAACTCGAGACATCATCGATCCCCTCTCGAGTAGGACTCCGAGTAAACATCGATCCACTCACAAGCGAATCCTCACATCAACAACTTCGAGTCAATTTTAATTTTTTTCAAGCCCAGACCCGAGAGCAACTCCGTCTTCACCAACCTAGATTTGCTTGAGAAATAGATATGCACGTGTGAACGTGCACACATGATCGGAGTGTCTCCGATCATTGTCGACGATACCCTCTCAATCACCGAAGATCCCCTCATCTCACCTGAGCACCCAGATCACCCAATCACATCGTCGATCAAAATCGAGCTCTTCGACTTGACTGGGACCAAATTTGCCGACGAAAAACCTCTTCGCCCCGACGAACAATCTCATCAGAACCTCCATAACTTCATCAAAAACAATGTCACACCCCTGTGCCCCCATCCCCCTAGGTCCGAATAACCTCGATCAACTCTCGGTGATGCAGCGATCCTTCTTTCCCACCTTAACGAAAACTGAACTTAAACCCTAATTCAATCTCGTTCACCTCTTACGATTAATAAAAAAAATTCGAACATTTTTCCTATGCTCCCCTACGCATCAGCCTTCTTCGCCATAAATCTTGATGCCTAGATCGATGTGGATCACCAGAATTTGGTCAATTTGCATTTCCCGTTCAACTCCTTTATACTCGAGATTTATTAGCCTAAAAATCATGAGATTTTCACCTAAAATCACCTTTTTGCAATTCGAATGTGATTGTATAATCCGTTTATAAAATTAATTTATTCGATTTTTCCTGATATATATCAATCTACTGTAAATTTAATAACTTCCACGACATCAATAAATATTTCTCCCTGAAACTATTTTTAAAAATAATGTTATACATTTATACATCTTTCATCTTTAAATATTCTGGTCTATCATTGATTATATAAAAAGAGTTTAATTTATCAAAGTCGATTTTAGCCTGTAAATGCTTAACAAAGGTATATATGTATACTTGTACACCAGCCTACATACATATCTATAGCCTAATTCAACTATATACAAGTTGAATACATCTAGAAAAACATACATATACATCACCACCCCCAAAATATCACATGCAGCAGTATCAAAAGTTTTAAAGGTTGAGAGTTTGCTCACATATTTGTTGAAGGCAGAGGACAAAAGTCTGGGAAAGTTATTGAAAAATATTGAAATAATTTTCCTTTTGTTCTTGAACTACTGGTTGTTGAGCTTGATCATTGATCTCAGATTTGTTTTCCAGGCTTCAAAACTTTGAATTGAAACTTTGAGCAAATCCAAAACTGAAGCCTAGATTTGATTCTAAGTTTCTAGTTCTGAATATTTCTTGCATTTTTTTTATCCTTTATCTCCAGGTTTTGATTTTGTCTGAGAGTTTGATATTGCGGACTTGAGTTGGCTTTGATAAAATGTTTACAAAGTTTGTTTTACAGATTTTTGAACTTGAGTTTGGGAATGTTTCAGGTCTTGATTCTGTATGAGGCAGTTTGTTTTTTAGGTTTCCGTTTTTGAAGATGTGAAGTTTAAAGCCTGGTTTTCTTCTCTTGCTATCATTATATTTAAAATTAATTCTTAAAGGAGAAGCAAAGATGCCACTTGTTAAAGAATTTCTTTTCCTACTGATTTTTGAAATCTTGCAGCAACCAAGAAAAGATAGGGAAGTTAAAGAGTTACTATAGTTTTTAAGTTTAAATTAATATAATTTTTTATAATTTCTTTTCTAATTTGAGTGACACTTGTAAAAACTTAATGATGATATCTTTAAACTTATACATTCTTTTGTTGTATATTTACCATTCATGTCTTCATAAATTTTTTAATTTAACTTATATCATATGTATCTTATTTTATATTTCAATTTCCTATTTACTTATTTATTTGTCCATACAAATTTCTAAAGAAGAAATATTTACACCCAATTTTACACTAGGTAAGTGACGCAGCGGATATACAACACGACCACGAAATGATGATTTCGTGTCAAATAAAAGGACAAACGATAAAACGATACAAAGATAAATGCCCAATTCCGTTGATCGTGACGATACTGGAATCTAGTTATCTCCAACACGTTGATCTTGCAGGATACAGTATTGAGAGATCTATAATTGGATCGTTGATCACTCGCAAGTGATACCGAGAATTGGCTTCAAACTTAGTTGATTCGCGCACGAATAACACGTAGATGGAAGAAGAAGGAGATCACACTCAACTTCAACAAAGAGGCCAAAGCGCACATGAAAATTTATTCAAAAAACGATCACCTTTTACAATGACATCACACCCCTATTTATAGGGATTACAACACCTAGGCGCACCCAGGCGCGACTCACGACTTAGCCCATATGGCTTACATCACACGACACACGACTTAACAACATCACGCGACCTAACGATATAACAACATACAAATTAAGAAAATTACAACACATTCGAGTTACAACAATACAAGTTACAACACTTTCGACATACGACTCAACATATACGACCTAACATTACTGCGACATAACAACAACGAGTTATAACCTTACGACATAACATCAGCATCACATACGACTTAAGCAAATACGACTTAACTCAAAGCTTCAGGAACATCTCCGCGACTGAACAGCTTGAGCGACATAAGAACTTGAGCGACTTAAGAAGAAGCGGCATATGGAAATGCGGGTTAAGGGAGCGACCTATAGAAATGCAGGCTGGATTTCTTGGATCGCTAACTCACTATGTCGTTTATCACGGTGCGCTGAGCGACTTAACTCGCTGGCCTTGATTTCTTGAGTCGTTAACTCGTTGGGCTTGATGTCTGGAGTCGTTAACTCGCTAGGTCGTAACACGGTAGGTCGTAACTCGCTAGTGAGCGACCTAAGGCATAACTTGCATATCTCATGGTATGTTGCATCATCCTCCCCTGGTTGAAAAGAATGAGTCCCCGAATTCACACTTTCCTCTTCTTCGACATGCTTATGCCCATGATATGGAATCAAGTGTTTAACGTTGAAAATGTCAGCAGTATGGATATGATCCGGCAATCTCAACTGATAAGCATTCTCATTAATCTTCTTTATGATTTCTAATGGACCAATCTTTCTAGCAGCTAGCTTGTTGTAAGTACAATTAGGAAATCGATCCATAGTCAATACTGCATATACAAAATCTCCTTCTTTGAATTTCACATTTCGTCGTTTAATATCAGTAGATTGCTTATATTTCTCATTCGCCTTAAGCAACCGTCCCTCCACAACCTTGTGGCACCCTTGCAATTCATTCACAAAATCACTAGCCCGTGTGATCACTCCTTTCCGCTATGGTACTGTAGATAAATCCAATGGTCCTTTAGGAATTGTCGAGTAAACAACCTGGAATGGACTGAACCCAGTGCTACGATTAACTGCATGATTATGGTCAAAATCAGCTTGACACAGCTTGGAATCCCAACTCTTCAAATTGTCAATCAAGAGGCATCGCAATAGATTACCTAGGGATCTGTTCACAACTTCTGTCTGTCCATCCATCTGTGGATGATAAGCAGTACTGAATTTCAGCTTTGTCCCGACCATTCTCCATAGACTCATCCAAAAATGACTCAGAAAACGAGTGTCTCTATCCGATACAATCGATTCAGGCAACCTATGAAGACGATAGATCTCTCTGGAGTATAACTGTGCAACATTAACTGCATTTGTTGTCTTCTTGCATGCGATAAAATGTACCATTTTTGAAAATCGATCAACCACCACAAAGATAGAATCATTGCCACGTTGCGTTCTCGGCAATCCCAATGAAAAGTCCGTACTAACATTCACCCATGTTTTAGTAGGTATAGGCAACGGCATGTATAAACTTGCATTTGTCGCGGTTCCTTTTGAAACTTGACAAATATGGCACCTCTGAACGAACCTTTCAACTTCCTTTCTCATTGACGGCCAAAAATAAGACTTTGAAATCAACTGCATAGTACGGTCACGGCCCGCATGTCCTTCTTCATGTAATTCTTTTATAATCTTCATTCGCAAATTGCAATCTGGAATACACAACTGATTTCCTTTGAACAGAAACCCATCAACCAACATATATCCATCAATGTTTCCCTGCTTGACTTCGTCTAGGATCCTGGAAAAATAAGAATCTGAAGTAAGAAAATATGGAATTAAGTCAAAACCCATCACCTCTACTCGCATGATTGTTAGTAAATTCTCCCTCCGACTCAATGCATCAACGATGCGATTAATTACTACAGACTTATGCTTTATAACGAATGTAAATTGCTGCAAATAAGCTACCCACGATGCATGCCTAGCTGCAATTTTATTCTGCCCTTGCAAATGTTTCAATGCTTCATGGTCCGTATACAAAACAAATTCTTTGTGAAATAAGTAATGTCTCCAATGCTTCACAACTTGCACAATAGCATAGAACTCCACATCATAAGTATTATATCTCATCTTTGCCCTAGAAAGTTTTTCACTGAAATATGTAATTGGACGACCCTTCTAACTCAACACTCCTCCATTTCCAACTTTAGATGCATCCGTATGTAACTCAAATAGTAGCTGAAAATCTGGCAACACGAGAATCAGTGCTGAGGTTAAAAATTCCTTGATCTGTTTAAAAGTAGATTCTGCCTCTTTTGTCCACGAAAACTGCTTTCCCTTCATAAGTAACAGGAGCCATCACACTACTAAAGTGTGGTATAAATCTTCAATAAAATGAAGCTAACCCATGAAAACTTCTGACTTCTGTTATTGTTTTGGCCTGTGGCCAATCTCTGATTGCGGCTACTTTACTCCGGTCCATTTGTATTCCTTCTTTGGACACGACATATCCCAGAAATAAAACACTTGGCGTCATGAACACGCATTTCTTCGTCGCTGCATAGAACTGTTCTTGACGAAGAATAGTTAACACCTTTCGCAAGTGTTGAATGTGTTCCTCTGTACTAGCACTATATATCAAGATATCATCAAAGTATACTACAACAAACTTCCCGACGTAAGGTCTGAAAATTTGATTCATCACCATCATAAATGTACTTGGTGCATTAGATAGGCCAAATGGCATAACCAACCATTCATACAATCCTTCCCGAGTCTTGAATGCTGTCTTCCATTCATCACCTGGTCTTATGCGAATCTGATGATACCCACTCTTCAGATCAATCTTAGAAAAGATTACGGATCCACTAAGTTGATCCAATAGATCATCAAGTCTTGGCATAGGAAATCTATATCTAACAGTTATTTTGTTGAGAGCCCTGATGTCTGTACACATTCTCCACGAACCATCTTTCTTCGGTACCAACAGAGCTGGTACAGCACAAGGACTGAGACTTTCTCGAACACGCCTTTGCTTAAGCAACTCCTCAACCTATCTCCTCGACTCTTCATGCTCTTTTGGACTCATACGATAATGTGGCATATGCGGTAAAATAGCACCTGGCACTAGATCAATTTGATGTTGTATGTCCCTTAGTGGCGGTAATTCCTTGTGTAATTCCGTAGGAAAAACATCTTCAAATTCATTTAACATCGGCATAATCTCCTTAGGAATTTCAAGATCTTCACTTGTTCCATACCCAATCAACATAAACAACTCAGCACTATCTTTCACTTCTTGAACAAATTCTCTTGTAGAGAATAGACTAGTTGATTCCACCTTCTTCTCTGACTTGCTTTCACTTTGTTCACGCTTCTTAGGAACTAATGTGATTTGAGTTCCTTCTAACATGAAACTTTAGCTTTTGGTGCGACCATTATGTTGTACAGCCCTATCGTACTGCCATGGTCTTCCCAATAATAGATGACACACATCCATATCTACAACATCACACCATATATCATCTTTGTACTTCTTCCCAATAGAAAATATAACAAATGCTCGTTTTCCCACTGTCACTTCTCCACCTTTCTTTAGCCATGCCAGTTTATAAGATCTAGGATTCAGTCTCCAACCCCAACTTCGTGACGGCTTCTTCAGAAATAATGTTATCACAGCTTCCCGCATCAATAACAAATCGAAAAACCTTCCCCAAGATAGTACATGTAGACTGAAAAATATTTCTCCTCAACTAACTAGAATCATCCTCTTGTTTTGGCACTAAACAAGTCCTCCTCATCATCAAATTACACCCTTCGTCTCCTGACACAACTTCTTCATCTTCATCAAACTTCGGTGGTTGTGAATAATCAGCTTCAGCTTCCACATCCTCATACTCACATTCCTCTGCAACTAATGCTCTCTTCTTTGGCTTGTACATTCATTACTTTTATGGCCAAACTCCTGACAATTATAGCACTTGATCCTATTATTGACCTTTGCTTTAGCGGCTTCATTGAAAATTGGTTTACTGGCTGCCTTGGAAACATGAGCACTACTACTAGCACCCTTATTCTGATTGTTAGAACCCGTAAACACACCAACTCCTCGTCTCCCTTGTTTCTCCCAAGCAAGAGCTTTCTGATGTGCTTCAGCAACAGACATTGGATTAAACATATTAACCATGTCTTGTATATGCATTCGTAACTCGCCAACATATCTAGCCGTTAGCTGTTCCTCGGTTTCCTTAATATCATTCCTTGCAATCAATTGATAGAATTCATCTGCATAGTCATTCACTGTCTTCGTCCCTTGTCTCAAATTCTGCAAACGTTTATACATAAGAGATTGATAATTGTACGGAAAGAAAGTTGCTTTCATCATCTTTCTCATCTTCTCCCAAGTAACGACCTTTGATTTCCCCATTCTCTTCCGTGTTAGTTTAGTTTGCTGCCACCAAGCCATAGCTCTTCCTCATAGCCTTGTAGCAACTAACTGAACTCTGCGATTCTCAGGCACATCCTTGAATTGCAAATTTTCTTCAACAGACAGCCAATCAAGAAATTCTTCTGCTTGCATACCACCTTTGAATTCTGGAATTTCAATCCTCATACCCGACTCCCATTTAAGATCATTTTCTGAATCTAGATATTGATTTCGCACTTGGCCTCGATTTCGACAATGAATACTACCTCTATCACCATCTACTTCAAAATCAAATGTACTTCGATATCGATCTCGACCATTGATGTCTCTACGACCACGAATATCCCTTCTACTCTGTCTTTCAGCATCACGGTATGATTCATTCTCAAATCCACGTTGAGTTCTTTTATCTTCATCACAGTAACCATGGTGTTCTCTCATCATCCAAACTGATGATTCTCTTCTATCTCGATAAGATTGCGGTGACATCCTCCTTTCTCCCGAAACCGATGGCAAAACCCTGTTTCCACCTTGGTTCAAAACTGGTGACGTTCTCCTTTGACTTTGATTCATATCACTCATCAACTTCTCCAACTTTTCAGTACCTTCATTGAACTTTTCATTGATACGTTGCTCCATTTGCTCAGCTTCTTGTCTTCTATACAAATCTTCAACATTATGAAATCGATTAACACATCTCGAAGGCATGATCATTAAAACAATCTTGGATTTGTCTCTACTTTAGCTTGGGTCTTCTCTGGTTAGGCTTGGGTTAGTTTCTGATCTAACTCAGATCAATGAGGGCTCCGATCCGGCACTGAACAACCGACTTGATTCGCTGACTTAGCTCGGCCTGTCTCGGATAGTACAAAAGTTGATCTAGCTCTGATCGACTCGGCCAAAGCTCAGATTTGGCTTTGATACCATACTGACGCAGAGGATATACAACTCGACCACGAAATGATGATTTCGTGTCAAATAAAACGACAAACGATAAAACGATACAAAGATAAATGCCCAGTTCCGTTGACCGTGACGATACTGGAATCTAGTTATCTCCAACACGTTGATCTCGCAAGATACCGTATTGAGACATCTACAAATCAATCGTTGATCACTCGCAAGTGATACCATGAATTGGCTTCAAACTTCGTTGATTCGTGCACAAATAAGCCGAAGATGGAAGAAGAAGGAGATCACACTCAACTTCAACAAAGTGGCCAAAGCGCACACAAAACTTTATTCAAAAATCAACAACCTTTTACAATGACATCACACCCCTATTTATAGGGATTAAAACACACAGGCGCACCCAGGCGCGACTCACGACTTTGCCCGTACGGCTTACATCACACGACACACGACTTAACAACATCACGCGACCTAACGATAAAACAACATACGACTTAAGAAAATTACGACACATTCGGCTTACAAAAGTACAAGTTACAACACTTTCGACATACGACTCAACATATACGACCCAACATTACTGCGACATAACAACGACGAGTTATAACCTTGCG
This sequence comes from Allium cepa, assembly GCA_030765085.1. Lineage (NCBI taxonomy): Eukaryota > Viridiplantae > Streptophyta > Magnoliopsida > Asparagales > Amaryllidaceae > Allium > Allium cepa. The sequence goes on from CM060934.1 coordinate 216,245,983, forward strand.
ACATAACATCAGCATCACTGATGCAGCTCAGAACAGAGAAGAAACGCAACCAAAAACTCTACCAGAGATGAGTCGTACACGACTCATGGAGAGGTTAAGTCGTTCACGACTTAGGAGGATAGAATTAAGTCGTTTCCGACTCAATGAATCACGTGATAACAAGTCACGAGTTAACAACACTTTAAGCTGTATAAAGGAAGCAGATTTGAGTCGTATACGAGTTAATGAAGAGGACTTGAGTCGTTTGCGACTTAACAAAGCCTGGAGGAAAGAGCTACGGCTTAACAAGAAAGAAGAGAAGGAGTTACGACTTAGCAGGAATTTGAGGTGTGCGAGTGAGATGAGTCGTACACGACTCAACGACTCATCCATAAGTCGTGTACGAGTTAACAAGAGCAGAGAAGTGGAAGAAGATGAGTCGTATGGAGTTGACTCGGTTGAAGGGATATACCGCAAGTAAGCTTGGGAGCTTGATTCGTTGGAAGTATGTTGAGTCGTATGTCGTACACATTGTGATTGTTTTGTTGAGTCGTAAGTCGTCCAGGGACATTATGTTCGTAAGCCGTTGTTCTTGAGTCGTTTGCTCTTGAGTCGTGTAAACTGTGTTGTTTGTTGAGTCGTATCTTACTGAGTCGTCTGAGTTGTAATCTGTTTGTCTCGTTTATTTGATGAGTCGTATTAGTCGTGTCGTATGATAAGTCGTGTTATGTACTTCGGTCTGTTGTGTTGTTAAGTCGGTGACGACTAATGATGAGTCGGGGTTCATGAGTCGGCAACGGCTTATGGATACAGTTGTAAATGCTATAAATAGCCGTGTGTGTCATTTTGTAAGGGGTTGATTTTTGAATAAAATTTCTTATTGATTGCTGTGTGCTTTCTTCTAAAATTGGTAGTTGAGTGTAATCTCCTATCTCCTCTTTCGGTTAATCGAGTGCGCTCGATTCAACGATCGTAGAAGCCGATTCACGGAATCTAGTGCGCTAGATCAACGTGCGAAGAATCGTAGATCTTTGAACACGGTATAGTGCGCTATCAACGTGTTTGAGATAGCTAGAATTCGGTATCTTCGGATCAATGAATTTGGGCATTTCGGTATCTTCATTCCATCGATTACTACTTTCACCGATTGAAGTTTATTTTGATTAATCCGCTGCGTCAGTTTTTTGGTATCGGAGCTTGTTTTAGCCAATCATAGCTAAATCGGGTCTTGGAGCCAAGTATTTGAAGTTGAAGTTTGAAGTTGTTGTTCATCGTGTTCATATCGAAGTTGCAACAAGAGGGAGAACTTTCGATCCATTCCATTTTGGATCAAAGTGTTGAAGGGTGTTTGAATTTGAAATAAGCCGTGTATACTTGTGAAGTAGCCGAGCCTAGGAAGGATCATTGGAAGCTTGTTCGAGCTAAGGAGTTAGGCCGAGCCTTGTGAAGTTGTGTAGAAGCTTGTGAAGCCGTGATTTTCTTGTGAAGTATCACTTTGGTATCGATTTGTTGAAATTTTGTGAAATTGAATCATGCCACCAAGGAGAGCTAATCGTCATCAAAACGTTGAAGCTTTGTATCGAAGAGAAGAAGCCGAGCTTATGGAACAACGTATTAATGAGAAGTTTGATGAAGGCATTGGAAAATTGGAGAAATTGATGAATGATTTGAATCAAAGGAGGAGATCACCAAACTCGAACCATGGAGGAAACCGAGTTTCGCCATCGGTTACGGAAGCGAGGAGGGTATCACCACATTCTTGTAGAGATAGAAGAGAAACATCAATTTCATCACGAAGAGATCATCATGACTATGCACATGAAGAGAGAAGAAGTCGACGTGAATTTGACAATGAAGCATATAGAGAGGAAGAGAGGCATAGTCAAAGAAGCATGCATGAACGGAGGGATGATAATGGTCGAGATCGATGTAGGCGTACCTTTGATTTTGATGAAGAGGGTGATAGAGCAAGTATTCATTATCGAGATCGAGACCAAGTTCGAAATTTTTATCGGGATGTTGAAGATGATCGTCTTTGGGAATCGGGTATGAAGATGGAAATTCCAGAATTTAAAGGAGGGATGGTAGCAGAAGAATTTCTTGATTGGTTATCTAATGTTGAAGAGATCTTTGATTTTAAGGAGGTTCCTGAGCATAGGAGAGTAAAGTTGGTTGCTACTAGGTTGAGGGGGAGAGCTTTGGCATGGTGGCAGCAAACTAAACTTACACGTGAGCGAATGGGAAAGTCAAAGATAGAATCTTGGGAGAAGATGAAGAAATTGATGCGAGCTACATTCTTACCATACAACTATCAATCACTTATGTACCAGAGATTGCAGAATCTGAGGCAAGGGACGAAGTCTGTTAGTAATTATGCTGATGAATTTTACCAACTCATTGCCAGGAATGATATTATGGAAACGGAAGAACAGCTAACTGCTCGATTCATTGGTGGATTGAGAATGCAGATCTAGGATATGGTTAATATGTTTGATCCTTGATCAGTGGCAGAGGTACTTCAGAAAGCGTTGGCTCGGGAGAAGCAAGGAAGGCATGGAGGTGGTGTGTTTACTAATTCCAATAATCAAGCGAAGGGTGTTAGTGGGAGTTCTAATGTTCCTAAACCTGTCAATAAGCCAGTGGTGAAGGAGGCTGAGAAGGCGAAGGTTAACAGTGGGTTCAAATATTATAATTGTCAGGAGTTGGGTCACAAAAGCAATGAATGTCCGAAGCCGAAGAAGAGAGCAATGGTTGCTGAGATTGAGAATGATGGTGAGGAGGCAGAATGTTCAATGCACCTTATGTTGAGGAGGAAGAAGAATTGTCTGGAGATGAAGGTTGCAATCTTATGATGAGGATGTCATGTCTTACACCAAAGCAAGAGGAGGATTGTAGTTGGTTGAGAAGCAATATTTTTCAGTCGACATGCACTATTCTAGGGAAAGTTTGCAAGTTCGTTATTGATGCTGGAAGCTGTGACAATATTATTTCTACAGAAGCAGTAAGGAAGTTGAACTTGAAGACTGAGAAGCATCCTAAACCATACAAGCTAGCAGGGTTAAGGAAAGGTGGTGAAGTGAAGGTGTGTAGAAGGGCTTGTGTGAATTTTTCTATTGGGAAGAAGTACAAAGATGAAATTTGGTGTGACGTTGTAGACATGGATGTGTGTCATCTGTTGTTGGGCAGACCGTGGCAGTTTGATAGAGCAGTGCAACATGATGGTCGTGCTAATAGCTATAGTTTCATGTTTGAGGGTACTAAAATCACTTTGGTTCCCAAGAAGCAACAACAGAAGGAGAGCAAGCTAGAGGAGATTGAGGAATTGAAAACTCTGTTGACTTTGAATGAGTTTGTTAAGGAGGTTGAAGAGGAGCCTGAAGTATACTTGTTGATTGGGCGTGAGAGCAGTGAAGAGGTTGAAATTCTAGAAGAAGCGAAGCCTGTTTTGAAAGAATTTGAGGATGTATTTCCAGAGAAGTTGCCTAAAGAGTTACCGCCACTGAGAGACATTCAACATCAAATTGATCTTGTTCCGGAAGCAGTTTTACCACATCGACCACATTACCGAATGAGTCCGAAGGAACATGAAGAGTTACGAAGGCAGGTGGAAGAGTTGTTAGAACAGGGACGTGTTCAGGAAAGCTTGAGTCCTTGTGCTGTACCAGCTTTATTGGTGCCGAAGAAGGATGGAACATGGAGAATGTGTACAGATAGTAGAGCTTTAAACAAGATTACTGTCCGCTATAGATTTCCTATGCCGAGGTCGGATGATTTGTTAGACCAGTTGAGTGGGGCAACTATATTTTCGAAGATTGATTTGAAGAGTGGTTATCACCAGATTCGAATTAGACAAGGTGACGAATGGAAGACAGCTTTCAAGACAAGAGAGGGGTTATACGAATGGTTGGTTATGCCATTTGGTTTATCAAATGCACCTAGTACATTCATGCGGGTGATGAATCAAATCTTTAGACCATTCATTGGGAAGTTCGTGGTGGTTTATTTCGATGATATTCTGATATATAGCAGGAGTATGGAGGAGCATGTTCTACATTTGAGGGAAGTGTTGATTATTCTTCGTGAAGAACAATTTTATGCTGCTACGAAGAAATGTGTGTTTATGACAAGAAGTGTTTTATTTCTGGGTTATGTTGTTTCAGGAGAAGGTATTCAAGTTGATCAGAATAAAGTTGAAGCGGTCAAGAATTGGCCACAGCCAAAGACAATTACGGAAGTGAGAAGTTTTCATGGGCTAGCGTCATTCTACCGGAGATTCATTCCACACTTCAGTAGCGTGATGGCTCCGGTTACTTATTGCATGAAGGGGAAGCAGTTTGTATGGTCAGAGGAAGCGGGGGTTGCTTTTGAGAAGATCAAGGAGCTATTAACAACAGCACCAATTCTTGTATTACCGGATTTTCAGTTGTTGTTTGAGCTACATACTGATGCATCGAAGGTGGGAATTGGAGGAGTGTTGAGTCAGAGTGGGAGACCTATTGCATATTTCAGTGAAAAGTTGTCAGGGGCAAAGATGAGATACAGTACATACGATGTTGAGTTTTATGCTGTTGTACAAGCTATTAAGCACTGGAGAAACTATCTATTTCAGAAGGAATTTGTTCTGTACACTGATCATGAGCCATTGAAGCATATGCAAGGGCAGGACAAGATTTCCGCAAGACATGCGTCATGGATTGCTTATTTACAGCAGTTTACTTTTGTCGTTAAGCACAAATCAGGGGTAACAAATCGTGTAGCGGATGCTTTGAGTAGAAGGAACCATTTGTTGACTACAATGAAAGTTGAGGTGACAGGATTTGAATTACTGCCAGAGATGATTGAAGAAGATCCTTACTTTGTGAAATATGTTGAAAAAGTGAAGGATGGGAGTACCGATGAATTTATGTTGGTTGATGGATTCTTGTTTAAAGGAAATCAGTTATGTATTCCAGAGGGCAGCTTGAGAATAAAAATTATCAAGGAGTTGCATGAAGAAGGCCATGTGGGTAGAGATCGTACATTGCAGTTGATTTCTCAATCTTATTTTTGGCCGTCGATGAGAAAAGAAGTTGAAAGATTTGTGGAGAGATGCCATATTTGCCAGGTTTCAAAGGGAACAGCGACGAATGCAGGGTTGTATATGCCATTACCTGTACCGTCTAAGCGATGGGTTGATATCAGCATGGATTTCGTTTTGGCTTTGCCTAGAACTCAAAGGGGAAATGATTCGATATTTGTTGTAGTGGACAGATTTTCGAAGATGGTACATTTTATTGCCTGCAAGAAGACAGCGGATGCAGTTCGAGTGGCACAATTATTCTTTAAGGAGGTGTATCGATTGCATGGTTTACCAGAATCTATTGTTTCTGATCGGGATACTAGATTTTTAAGCCATTTTTGGTTAAGTTTGTGGAAGATGGTGGGAACAAAGCTGATGTTTAGTAGCGCTTATCATCCACAAACTGATGGACAAACAGAAGTTGTAAACAAGTCATTGGGAAATTTGTTGCGATGTCTTGTACAGGATAATCTGAAGAGTTGGGACATGAAGTTATGCCAAGCAGAGTTTGCTCATAATCATGTAGTAAATCGTAGTACGGGATTCAGTCCATTTCAGATTGTATACTCCAATTTACCCAGGGGACCGTTGGATTTGGCAGTGGTGTCACAACCAAAGGGGACAGTTAAACGAGCTGTTGATTTTGTTGATGAATTAACTGAATGTCATAAGATCGTTCAGGAACGACTGGAAAAGTCAAATGAGAAATATAAGAAATTTACAGACTTGAAGCGACGAAATGTTGAATTTAACGAAGGAGATTTGGTGTATGCTGTGTTAACCAAAGATCGTTTTCCAGTAGGCGCTTATAACAAGTTGAAAGCCAGAAAAATTGGTCCTGTAGAAGTTGTGAAACGGATCAATGAGAATGCTTATAAGTTGAAGCTGCCGGAGGATGTATACACTTCTGACGTATTCAATGTTAAGCATCTTGTGCCATATTATGGAGACGGACAATCTGATAGGGAAGAATTTACAAATTCGAGGACGAATTTTTCTCAACCAGGGGAGGATGATGCAGCTCAGAACAGAGAAGAAACGCAACCAAAAACTCTACCAGAGATGAGTCGTACACGACTCATGGAGAGGTTAAGTCATTCACGACTTAGGAGGATAGAATTAAGTCGTTTCCGACTCAATGAATCACGTGATAACAAGTCACGAGTTAACAACACTTTAAGCTCTATAAAGGAAGCAGATTTGAGTCGTATACGAGTTAATGACGAGGACTTGAGTCGTTTGCGACTTAACAAAGCCTGGAGGAAAGAGCTACTGCTTAACAAGAAAGAAGAGAAGGAGTTACGACTTAGCAGGAATTTGAGGTGTGCGAGTGAGATGAGTCGTACACGACTCAACGACTCATCCATAAGTCGTGTACGAGTTAACAAGAGCAGAGAAGTGGAAGAAGATGAGTCGTACGGAGTTGACTCGGCTGAAGGGATATACCGCAAGTAAGCTTGGGAGCTTGAGTCGTTGGAAGTATGTTGAGTCGTGACATTTGTTGAGTCGTATGTCGTACACCTTGTGATTGTTTTGTTGAGTCGTAAGTCGTCCAGGGACATTATGTTCGTAAGCCGTTGTTCTTGAGTCGTTTGCTCTTGAGTCGTGTAAACTGTGTTGTTTGTTGAGTCGTATCTTACTGAGTCGTCTGAGTTGTAATCTGTTTGTCTCGTTTATTTGATGAGTCGTATGAGTCGTGTCGTGTGATGTACTTCGGTCTGTTGTGTTGTTAAGTCGGTGACGACTAATGATGAGTCGGGGTTCATGCGTTGGCAACGGCTTATGGAGACAGTTGTAAATGCTGTAAATTGCCGTGTGTGTCATTTTGTAAGGGGTTGATTTTTGAATAAAATTTCTTGTTGATTGCTGTGTGCTTTCTTCTAAAATTGATAGTTGAGTGTAATCTCCTATCTTCTCTTTCGGTTAATCGAGTGCGCTCGATTCAACGATCGTAGAAGCCGATTCACGGAATCTAGTGCGATAGATCAACGTGCGAAGAATCATAGATCTTTGAACACGGTATAGTGCGCTATCAACGTGTTTGAGATAGCTAGAATTCGGTATCTTCGGATCAACGAATTTGGGCATTTCGGTATCTTCATTCCATCGATTACTACTTTCACCGATTGAAGTTTATTTTGATTAATCCGCTGCGTCAATCACATACGACTTAGGCAAATACGACTTAAATCAAAGCCTCAGGAACATCTCCGCGGCTTAACAGCTTGAGCGACATAAGAAATTGAGCGACTTAAGAAGAAACGGCATATGGAATTGCGGGTTAAGGGAGCGACCTATAGAAATGCAGGCTGGATTTCTTGGATCGCTAACTTGCTATGTTGTTTATCACGGTGCGTTGAGCGACTTAACTCGCTGGCCTTGATTTCTTGAGTCGTTAACTCGTTGGGCTTGATGTCTAGAGTCGTTAACTCGCTAGGTCGTAACACGGTAGGTCGTAACTCGCCAGTGAGCGACCTAAGGCATAACTCGCATATCTCGTGGTGCGCTGCATCAGTAAGCTACATATTTATGATTTCAAGTGTACATCATTTTTTCTAAGATTATTATTTTAAATTTCATATCTTAACATTTGTAAAAATTTTTACATTTTAAATTTGTGATATACAAACTATATTTATTTCGAAAGAAAATGTGCCAACAATTTTTTTTATCCAATCTAATAAATAAGTATATGATATGTGTATATATATATATTTGAATTAATTACTTTAAATAGCCTTTGTAAATTTTTATTAATATCAATTTCATAATATTACTTTTAAACCAAAATGCCTATTCAATGAAATTGAAAAACAAATCTTTATTAATTGAAAATATAATGTTTCAAATCTATTATATCTCATAAGATATTTAAATTTTGAATTTAAATTCCAAGATTTAATTTTAAAATAAGTTTATAATATAAACAAATAACAATATATATTTTATTTTATTTATTTATATATTTCATTCATTCACAATTTATATGTATTCAAAAATACATTCAAAATTCCCAAATTATAATCAAACTTATAATTAATATAACTTTCAAAATATTTATTCTTAAATTTTAAATTAAAAATTATATTTTAAAATACATATTTTTTATTAATCTCTAAGCTTCTGAATTCTATTTACTCTCCATGCATTTATTTTCTAAATCCAATATTTATTTGAAAAATACTTATTCTTAAATTTTTATTCAACATTCTATTTATATACATTCGTCAATTATAATTTATTTGTATAACTAAATGAACACATATATCTTATTAAATTTGAAAAATTCAGATAAACTCAAAATTTTATTTACAATATATTTTAATTTTATAATTTCCAAATCCTAGTTCAATTCAATTTTTATTTCATTTTTATTTTCAAACCCAAATAAATTCTAAATATATTCACAATTAATTCCAATTTATTTCTCAAAATATTTATTCTTGAACCTAAAATTAAATTTCAAATTATAATCCATTTATATATATACATACATCTTATTTTCAACTATTCAAATAATTTCCCATAATTTAGCCAAAATATATATTAATTTTCCATCTATTTCACAATTTAATCCAAAGATTAAATTAATTATCAAATTTATTCTAGCTAAAATTCAAGAATGTTACAGATCGCCCCTCTGTCACGTTGAATCTAAATTTTCGACATCGTTTTCGAACCAGGCTAAAACCCTAGTTCACTATGGCCCAATCACTACGTCAACTTAAAAATGCCACACCATTTTTCCGATGCTCCCTGACCATCCATCATTCCCCAGTGACGATCCTGATTAATAGCTACACACCGATCGCCAGTAATTGAACGAAAATCAAAATTTGTTCAAATAAAAACATCTTGACCATCCTAGACTTAATAACCATAATTTTATCATCAAAAATTCTTGTTTTCTAGTACAATTCAGAATATATAACCGAGTCGTGGAATTACGATACTTGATTTTCCCGATTTAAATTGTGGACTACTGTAATTTTCAAATTTTAAAATATTTACTCAATAATTATACTTGAAATCATTTTTAAAATTAATATCTTGATGATCGAAGCACTTTTTGTTCAAACATCAACAACTAAAAGAGATCTGGAAAGAAGGAATCAAATTTTTTTTCATATATTGAACTTCACTGTATATATTTTTCCAGGTTAAAACTATGTTTAAATTTATCTAAAAAATTATTCTAGGAATTAAGTTTTGATTGAATACACATGTTTTCTTTAGATACTAAACTCTAACATGAATCTGGTCAGAAGAATTCGAATTTTACATGAATTTAAACCATGTAAGTGTTTGAAACAGAATATATATAAGTCTGGAACCAGACATGCACACAACCATCCATTCATGTGCTTTTATGCATACATATATGTTTAACAACCGAGCAACATTTTCACAACAGATTCAAGTGTTAACCACACATCAGAGATAAAAGCTGGTTTAAGAGGTTTGCTCACCTGGAGGATGAAGACAGAGGTGCCTGAGATTTTGAAAAACCTGGAATGAAACTGGAAACTCTGAATTTGATCTATGCTTTTGTTTTGAAACCAGACAGTTTGATCTAGATCTTAAAATTTCAATTTGCTATTTTGATTTGCTTTGTTTTGAATGCTTTTAAATTTTGCCTCAGGCTTTAGATTCCTAGATTTGAACTGCTTTAAATGATCTTTAGGTTAAAATTTTATCTTGTTTGAGCTCCTAGATGATTTTGAAGCTTTGCTCTTTATTGATGATTTGTTTTCTTTGGTTGAGTTTCATTCAGGCCAAGCTTTGGACTTTCGTTCTCAGGCTTGAGAAAATAACTTTTGAAAAACGGCCTGATCTTTTTTTACCTTTCTTATATTTATTAAAATTAAATGTAAAAAAAATGTGTCACTTGTTTATCCATGTTAACACTTGTTAAATTTTTAGTTTCATGGCTTACAAATGTTTTAATATAATTTTCAAAATATTTACACTTGTTAAAATATAACATTTTGTGTTTGAACACATTATTTTAATTAATTTATAGACTTAACTTTGAACCTTCTCATTAATTTATTTTACATTTACATATGTTTATATTTTACAAATGTTTATCATATTGATTTCCAAATATATAAAAGAAAAGTAATTTAAATCTTTTATCAAATCTAATTTTACATTTTAAATTCAAATTATTATGAATGATTATAATTTTAAACCCAATATTTATTTATAAAAGACTTATCATAAGATTTCTGATCAGAGGAAATAATGGAAACTGGATACAATGATGAAAGTAGCAATCGGTGGATTGAAAATACCAAAAGGCCCAAATCCATTGAAGACGAAGATACCAGATTCTAGCAATCTTCGACACGTTGATCGCGCACGATACCGTGAGAGAAGATCTACAATTCTTTGAACGTTGATCAAGCGCACTTGATACCGTGAATTGGCTTCAACAATCGTTGATTCGAGCGCACTCGAATGGCGTAAGTGGAGATAGGAGATAACACTCAACTACCAATTTTAATGGAGGCACAATGCACAAACAAAATTTTATTCAAAATTCAACAACCTTTTACAAATGACTCAACCCCTCTATTTATAGAGATTACAACTCAACACAACACATCAGACCGACCTAACAAGTCACGACCTAGCATAGGTCGCTAACGACCTAACAGCTTGCACGACCTACGGCCTAAGCTCATTACATCACAAACGACTCAGTTTCATCACGGCATAAGAAAAAATACAACACATCATCAATACGCGACCTAAGACTTACATATACAAACATATATGCGACCTAGTAAAACACGACCTAACAACACAATAGTGTGAGCGACCTAAAGTATACTGCAGCAACGACCTAAGAACAAGGCTTCATGACAGCGACTTTGGCTTCAACGACCTAAGGAATTAGCTTTTGGAATTCTTCATGTGACCTACCATTTGAGCGACTTAAGGAAACCTCCTCCGGCGACTTAAGGCATCCCAACGACCTAAGGTCTCGCGACCCACTTCTGAGCGACCTAAAAACCCGCGACCTAAGGCTTCACAAGGTGTTACATTACTCATCTCGTTAGCTCGTGGTTTGATAGGTCGTGGCTTTGTTAGGTCTCACTAGCGACCTAGGACATAATTCAAGCGCCGCCTCATGTCTCAGCACTGCACCATCGTTAGGTCGCAACTCCCTACTTCGTGACTCGTTAGGTCGTGAGCGACCTAAGGCGTCCAAGCGACCTAAAGAAACCAAGTTTGTAGATTGCACTGCATCATCGTTTCCCCGCCTATTCACCCCTCTAACTCATTCATACGACTTAACTAAGTCGTCAACTTGTTCCAGCTTCAAATCTTGAATTGGAATATCAGGCTGGGCTGCATCATCCACCCCTGGCTGGGAAAAATTCGTCCTCGAATTTAAAAGTTCTTCCACATTGGATTGTTCATTTCCATAATAAGGTACAAGATGTTTAACATTAAACACGCCAGAAGTGTACACATCCTCCGGCGGCTTCAACCTATAAGCATTTTCATTGATCTGTTTCACGATCTTTATAGGACCAATCTTTCGAGCTTTAAGTTTATTGTATGCTCCCACTGGAAAACGATCCTTCATTAGTATAGCTATACTAAATCTCCTTCATTAAATTCAGCACTTCTTTGCTTCAGATCCGCAGATCGTTTATACTTCTCATTCGTCTTCTCCAATCGTTCCTGAACGATTCTATGGCATTCTGTCAACCCATCAGTGAAATCAGCAGCTCGCTTAATTGTCCCCTTCGGTTGTGGCACTATCGTTAAATCCAAAGGCCCCTTTGGCAAGCTTGAATATACAATCTGAAATAGACTGAAACCCGTACTACGGTTGATAGCATGATTATGAGAAAACTCTGTTTGACATAACTTTGAATCCCAACTCTTCAAATTGTCATCCACGAGGCACCGCAATAGATTACCCAGGGATCTGTTCACAACTTCAGTCTGTCCATCTATCTGTGGATGATAAGCGCTGCTGAATTTTAGCTTTGTCCCCACCATCTTCCACAAACTTAGCAAAAAATGACTCAGAAATCTGGTATCCCTGTCTGAAACTATAGATTCTGGTAAACCATGCAAGCGATAGATCTCTCTAAAGAACAACTGTGCCACATGGACTGCATCTGCCGTCTTTTTACAAGCAAAAAAATGTACCATCTTCGAGAAACGGTCCACCACAACATATATAGAGTCATTTCCCCGTTGAGTCCTCGGCAAGCCCAACACGAAATTCATGCTTACATCTCCCCACGGTTTTGTAGGAACAAGTGAAGGCATATACAATCCCGCATTTGTAGTTGTCCCTTTCGAAACTTGACAAACATGACATCTACGCACAAACTTTTCAACTTCCCACTTCATCGAGGGCCAATAGTAAGACTGAAAAATCAACTGCGATGTGCAATCCCATCCAACATGTCCTTCTTCATGCAACTCTTTTACAATTTTCATTCTCAATCTGCAATCTGGTATGCATAATCGATTCCCTTGAATGAGAATCCATCTACCAACACAAACTCATCAGTACTCCCATCCTTGATTTTCTCAACAATCTTCGTAAAGTAAGGATCTTCTTCAAACAACTCTGGCAATAGTTCAAATCCTGTCACTTCAACCTTCATCATTGTCAACAAATGATTCCTTCTGCTCAAGGCATCAGCTACATGATTCGTCACCCCTGATTTGTGCTTTACAACAAAAGTAAACTGCCGTAGATACGCGACCCATGAAGCGTGCCTAGCTGAAATTTTGTCCTGCCCTTGCAAATGTTTCAAAGCTTCATGATCCGTATAAAGAACAACTCCTTCTGATACAGATAATGTCTCCAGTGCTTCACAGCTTGAACAATCGCGTAAAATTCCACGTCGTAAGTGCTATATCTCAGCTTGGCTCCAGACAATTTCTCACTGAAATAAGCAACTGGTCTTCCATTTTGACTCAATACTCCACCAATCCCAACCTTTGATGCATTAGTATGTAACCCAAACAACAACTGAAAATCTGGCAATACTAGAATTAGTGCTGTCGCCAAAAGTGTGTTGATCTTCTCAAAAGCTAACTCTGCTCCCTCTGTCCACACGAACTTCTTTCCTTTCATGCAATCGGTTACAGGTGCCATCACACTGCTAAAATGTGGAATGAATCTTCGATAAAAAGATACCAACCCATGAAAGCTCCTCACTTCAGTAATTGTCTTGGGTTGTGGCCAACTCTTAACAGCTTCCACTTTGCTCTCATCCACTTGAATACCCTCCTTCGATAGAACATATCCCAGAAACAAAAAACTGTGCGTCATAAACACGCACTTCTTCGTTGCTGCGTAGAATTGCTCCTCTCGTAGAATCAACGGCACTTGTTGCAAATGCTGGATATGCTCTTCCATACTCCCACTATAGATGAAAATATCATCAAAGTAAACTACTACGAACTTCCCAATAAATGGCCTGAAAATCTGGTTCATCACTCTCATAAAAGTACTAGGAGCATTTGACAAACCAAATGGCATAACCATCCATTCGTATAGACCTTCCCTAGTTTTAAAAGCAGTAGTCCATTCATCACCTGGTCTAATACGAATCTAATGGTATCCACTCTTCAAGTCAATCTTTGAGAACACAACAGCCTCACTCAACCGATCAATCAAATCATCGAACCTCGGCATAGGAAACCTGTATCTCACAGTAATCTTGTTTAAAGCCCGACTGTCCGTACACATCCGCCAAGTTCCATCCTTCTTCGGTACCAATAAGGCTGGCACTACACAAGGACTCAAGCTCTTTTGAACTCGCCCTTGTTCTAACAACTCCTCCACCTGCCTTCTCAGTTCCTCATGCTCCTTAGGACTCATCCTGTAATGTGGCATGTGAGGCAATACAACTCCTAGGACAAGATCTATTTGATGTTGAATGTCCCTCAATGGTGGTAGCTCCTTCGGAAACTCTTTAGAAAACACATCTCTGAACTCTTTCAATACTGGCTTTACTTCCTCTGGAACTTCAACAGATTCAATAGCTTCATGTCCAATCAACAAGAATACCTCTAGACTCTCCTCTACTTCTCCAACAAACTCCTTCAAAGTCAACAAAGTGTTCGGCTCCTCAATCTCTTTTGACTTGCTTTCTCCTTGTTGTCTCTTCTTCCGAACTAGAAGGATCTTAGTACCCTCAAACATAAAGCTATAGCTATTGGTTCGACCATCATGCTACACTGCTCGGTCATACTGCCATGGTCTTCCCAAAAGCAAGTGACAGACATCCATCTCCACCACATCACACCAGAACTCATGTTTATACTTCTTCCCAATAGAAAATGGAACGTGAACTCGCATGTCCACCTTTACCTCTCCTCCTTTCCTCAACCATGCTAACTTGTAAGAATTTGGATGCTTCTCCGTCTTCAACTTCAACTTTCTCACAGCTTCGGCAGAAATGATATTGTCACAACTTCCCACGTCAATCACAAATTTACACACCTTACCTAGTATAGTGCATGTCGACTGAAAGATATTACTCCTCAACCAACTAGCCTCATCTGCTTGCTTTGGTGTAAAACAAGACCTCCTCGTCATTAGATTACATCCTTCATCTTCCGACGCGATATCCTGTTCATCCTCCTTAACTGGACTAGAATAACCTTCACCAACATCCTCACCTTCAACTTCAGCAATCATAGTTCGCTTCTTTTGTTTCGGACATTCATTGCTTTTGTGACCCACTTCCTGGCAATTAAAACATTTGAAACTGTTGTTGACCTTTGCCTTCGCAACCTCATTCACAACTGGTTTACTGAAAGCTTTAGAAACATTGGAACTCCCACTAGCACCCTTGCTCTGAGTATTGGAACTTGGAAACACACCACCTCCTCGTCTTCCCTGCTTCTCCCAAGCCAATGCTTTCTGGTGCGCTTCAGCCACAGATCTAGGATCAAACATATTCACCATATCTTGAATCTGCATTCTCAACCATCCAACAAACCTAGCAGTCAATTGTTCCTCCGTCTCCGTAATGTCATTTCGAGCAATCAGTTGATAATATTCATCAGCATAATCATTAATAGTCTTCGTTCCATGCCTCAGATTTTGCAACCTCTGATACATGTGTGATTGATAATTGTAAGGCAAGAATGTAGCCTTCATCAGCTTCTTCATCTTTTCCCATGACTCAATCTTTGACTTCCCCATTCTCTCCCGTGTAAGTTTGGTTTGCTGCCACCATGCCATGGCTCTCCCTCTCAAACGAGTAGCAAGCAACTTAACTCTCCGATGCTCGGGAACTTCCTTAAAGTCAAAAATCTCTTCAACATTAGATAACCAATCAAGGAATTCTTCAGCTTGCATACTTCCCTTGAATTCTGGAATTTCAGTTTTCATCCCCGATTCCCATCAACAATCATCTTCAGCCTCCCGATATGCATTTCGTACTTGGTCTCGATCTCGATAATGAACACTACATCTATCACCATCTTCATCAAAATCAAATGCACTTCGATATCGATCTCGACCTTCAACATCTCTTCCATCACGCATATCTCTTCTACTATGTCTTTCATCATCATGGTAAGGTTCTCGTTCATACTCCCGTGGAGTTCTTCTCTCTTCATCCCTATACTCATGATGTTCTCTTCTCAATGAAATAGACGATTCTCTTCTTTCTCGGTAAGATTGTGGCGACACCCTCCTCGCTTCCGTAACGGATGGCGAAACTCTGTTTCCTCCATGGTTCGAGACTGGTGACGTTCTCCTTTGACCTTAATTCATGTCAATCATTAGTTTCTCTAACTTCCCAATGCCTTCATCAAATTTCTCATTGATACTTTGTTCCATTTGCTCGGCTTCTACTCTTCTATACGACGCTTCTACATTCTGATGGCGATTGGCGCTTCTCAGCGGCATCGTCAACACTTCACAAATCTTCAAACACTTTACTCTCGGCCTTGAACTTCAAATTGAACTTCACAATGCACGGCTCAAACTTAACTCGGCTCTACACTTCAAAATGAACTTCAACTCTCGGATCTACACTTCAACACAAAGTTATGCACAACTTTAACTTCAAATTCCTTGGCTCTAAGACTCGGCTTAGCTATGGTTGGCTAAGTCTAGCTCTGATACCAAATGATGCAGCGGAAATAACGGAAACCGGATACAACGATGAAAGTAGTAATCGGCGGATTGAAAATACCAAAAGGCCCAAATCCGTTGAACACGAAGATACCGGATTCTAGCAATCTTCGACACGTTGATCGCGCACGATACCGTGAGAGAAGATCTACAATTCTTTGAACGTTGATCAAGCGCACTTGATACCGTGAATTGGCTTCAACAATCGTTGATTCGAACGCACTCGAATGTCGAAAGTGGAGATAGGAGATAACACTCAATTACCAATTTTAATGGAGGCACAAAGCACAAACCAAATTTTATTCAAAATTCAACAACCTTTTACAACTGACCCAACCCCGCTATTTATAGAGATTACAAATCAACACAACACATTAGACCGAACTAACAAGTCACGACCTAGCATAGGTCGCTAACGACCTAACAGCATGGGCGGCCTATGGCCTAAGCTCATTAGATCACAAACGACTCAGTTTCATCATGGCATAAGAAAAAATACAACAAATCATCAATACGCGACCTAAGACTTACATATACAAACATACATGCGACCTAGTAACACACGACCTAACAACACAATAGTGTGAGGGACCTAAAGTATACTGCAGCAGCGACCTAAGAACAAGGCTTCATGACACCGACTTTGGCTTCAGCGACCTAAGGAATTAGCTTCTGGAATTCTTCATGCGACCTACCATTTGACGACTTAAGGAAACCTCCTCCAGCGACTTAAGGCATCCCAATGACCCAAGGTCTCGCGATCCACTTCTGAGAGACCTAAAACCCCACGACCTAAGGCTTCACAAGGTGTTACATTACTCATCTCGTTAGCTCATGGTTTGATAGGTCGTGACTTTGTTAGGTCATAACTCGCTAGCGACCTAGGACATAATTCAAGCGCCGCCTCATGTCTCACCACTACACCATCGTTAGGTCGCAACTCCCTACTTCGTGACTCGTTAGGCCGTGAGCGACCTAAGGTGTCCAAGCGACCTAAAGCAACCAAGTTTGTAGATTGCGCTGCATCATCGTTTCCCCGCCTTTTCACCCCACTAACTCGTTCATACGACTTAACTGAGTCATTAACTTGTTCCAGCTTCAAATCTTGAATTGGAATATCAGGCTGGGCTGCTTCAATTTCAAATCAAATTTTTATCTAAAATCCAAAATTTTAAGTTTATCCTATAAATTTCTAATTAATTCACAAAAAATTCACAATTTAATTTCAATAATTAAATCAATTATCAAATTATTTTTAGCTAAAATTCAGGAAAGTTACAAATTCCCTCCTTAAAAAAAAATTTGTCCCCGAAATTTATCAGGGAGACTGTTTGCGCCAAAAGTGGTCACAAACCCCAAATATCGTGAATGCACCAAAGTGTTAAATATAGATCAGCAGTATTCCAAACACAAATCACAGATCACAACAAATAGCAAGCAACAATTCAACAGTAATGAACAGAGACGCAAGATTTATAGTGGTTCGGCTATCTCCGGCCTATGTCCACTCCAAAGTTTTATCCTTTTATTGATTATCCTTGCTGATTATAGATGATTACAACAGTTACAATGAAGAATTTCGAGTACAATAATTATATTGAAGTGTAGAATTGAATCCGGCAGAGTCTGGATGTCCAATTGCCCAAAAAGTCCCTTTTCTGTAGGCTTCAGGGGTTATTTATAGGCGTAGAAGGCTGAGATCGCGCTCAAACTTCGGAAGACTTCTTCTTGCACGTGAGTAGGCCCACGCGACCGACCCCACCAAGTTTTGACTCGATCTGCGATCGATACGAAATGATTATGTATCCATCAAGAATTCATCCAATCGAGCTGAAATTTGGCAGGATTGTTCTTTACCTTGTACGTAAGCTACCGTGAAAATTTCATTGCATTTAGATCAGGGGTTTAGGAGATACAATCGATACGAGTTGATGTTCTTCGTGGACCTCAGATTTCGAACCCATGCATTCGCATCCATCTTTTTCGACTCGATTAGGAGCACGTGCACATCGATGACATGGCACTACTTCTAAGGCTCGATCCATACTCCTCGCTGCTTTGACCGCTTCTTTCCTAGAGATGTGGACTTGCATCCATGTTTTATGCTCAGTCACATCCATTACTTAGCAACGGCATGCTCGTACCCATCGATTCGTGTTTCTCTTCGCATCGATTCCAGGTGCATACTTCGCATCGATCATTCACGAGTAGATTGATACGAAACGACCATGGGGGCCATCGATACTAAGTGTTGGGGTGAAATGGATACAAAGCTTACCCTTATGATGGATACGAACGAGCTCTTACCTAATGGATGCGAACGAAGCATTACCCGATGATCGACACGAGATCATGGACTCTAAATGTACCACCAGTCCCCATCCTGATCGATACGAAACGTAACGATTCCAACAAACCTCCACATGCTTACCTGTCAATCTGGGTGCGCTGCTATCGAGTCGTAATCCATCTATCCTTCCTGCCCTATCGATACGAAGTCATTGAGTCGAACCTGTGCCGATCGATATGAACGGTGTCGATTCGAAGTCCTTCCATCCTGATTGATACGAAACTTATCGATTCGAACCACTACCATGCCCTGCCTTTGATCGATACTAATACTAGCGATTCGAAATGTTATCCTCTTGATCGATGCGTAACACATCGATACGAATCGATCCTTTGTACCGACGGATACGAACAACACGTTCTTCCTACCTTGCATCGATCATATCTCCTTCATACGAACTTCGATTGACCTGAAATTTGAAACATAGCCTCTCCTAGTCCTTATCTTCATCTCCAATCGATTCTGTCCTGATCAGAGCTTGGCCAAATTTTGAAGACATTGATTGTAGCCTTGTTTCCAATCGATCTCCAATCCGGATATCCATCATTCCTTGCCAATTTGTTGATATTCCAGCTTTGACCAAAAGGTGGGATAACATTTGCCCCCGAAAACATGCCTTGTGATAAGAAGGCGTGTTATTGAATAGTGCCGAATCCGACATCCAAAGTCCATAGCCAATTCCATATCCATCCAAACTCGACAACCGAGTCCCAATCCATCCTTATCCAATAGCCAATAATTGAATCTAGGACCTCTTCGGGTTGATATCCACATCTGTAACCTCTCCGGGCTCTTACCAAGCCCAATCCACACTTGATTACCGCGGTCCAGTGTCCCTAGACGTTGCATAATACCATGGCTTAAGTCCTAAGCCGAATCCTGTGCCTCTTTGGGTCGCTATTCAAATCCATAACCTCTTTGGATTCTTACAAAGCACAATCCACACTTGATGACCATGGTCCAGTTTCCGTGGACGTTGTATAATACCATGGCTTAAGTCCTATGCCGAATCCTGGTCACTTTGGACCCTTGCTGAGCATAGTCCATACTCAACGACCTGAAATAGTAACTGATAGCATGGGGCTTAAGTCCTAGGCCGAATCCTGGTCTCTCCGGACCCTTGCTGAGCATAGTCCATACTCAGCGACCTGAAAACAACAATTGATAATGCAGGGCCTAAGTCCTAGGCCGAATCCTGGTCTCTCCGGACCCTTGTCGAGCATAGCCCATACTCGATGAGCTGAATGAGTCACTTTACCGCGTTCGGGCAAAGGGACTCACCCCTTGCCAGGCATAATCCATACCCAACGGCCGTTTGTCAAAAACCGGATAAAAATCCAATCAAAATCCAATCCAAAATCCAAATCGAACCAGAAAACCAGAAATCCAAACCAGCATCAAAAACAAAAACCAGTCATCTAAACGAAAATCCAAAACGGAAAGCAAACAAAACCAGGAGTTCACACCGAACTCCAAAACCAAACCAGAAAACCAAGTGTCCAATCCAAAACAAAAAACAGATTTTGCAAACCATAGCTTCATGGTTTATCATTATTCAGAGCATGCCTAGGGGCTATCTCCGTCCCCATACATGTGTAAATGACTTGGTCGTTTGCCAATGGTTTGTTACCTATTTCATATTATCTGGGTCAAATGATAATCAATCGACCGTCATTCTTGGGCCTCGCACCATCATGGTGTGAGGTAGACGGTGGCTGTTCCTGCTCCACCGCTGCATTCCGTGCCCCAACATATTGCCTCAATTGTCCATTCCTCACATGTTCCTCAATTATGTCCTTTAAGTGCCTGCAGTTGCTGGTATCATGTCTGTCCAAATCGTGGAAGAGAAAGTGCCTTCCTGAAGCCCTCTCCCGCTCAGATGGTTCTCTCCCAGCCGGCCTTCGATAAGGAAGACGATTCCGTGTTTCCATGTATATCCGCTCCAGCATCTCATTTAATTCTGTGTATGTGGAAAACTTTGGATCTTTCCATCGCTTTTTGGCTTTTCCCGAATCATCATCCAGCTTCCTCTTTTCTTTATCCTTGTCTGAGTTTCCGTTGGATGGTCCTCCACCCTCGGTTGCATTCACATTTTTAAACTTTAAGTCCATGCTCGCATCTTCTTACCGAAGGAACCTTTCTGCTTCATTAAAGAACTCCTCGAGATACAGTGGTGGGTCTTGTATTAAAGATACCTTGAAATCTGAATCCTCTCTGACTCCTGACACCGCTGCCATCAAAACCATCGATGGATTCGGCCGATCCACCAAAGCAACTGCCGCATTGAATCGAGTTTGAAAAGCCCTGAGTGATTCGTATGTTCTTTGCTTTACCGACGTTAGCGTCACTACATTCTTTGGTCTCTTGATATGAACCCGAAACTGCCCTAAAAACCTATCCACCAATTCTCTCCAAGTCCTGATAGATCCTTCCCCCAACTGCCTAAACCACATTGCAGCTAAGTCCGTCCAGTACAAAGGGAAGCATCGGGTCATTACTTCCTCCGATGCCCCCAGCACATCCATGTGTCTGGTATACCTCATCAAGTGATCAGTCGAGTCAGCCTTGCCGTCATATACTTCCACAATGTGTAGCTTGAATTTAGGTGGATTCTGAGCTATCCTGATTTCTCGAGTAGACGGACTTCTGTTCGCTCCTTCCAAATCTCTGCTGGTCAAACCTCCATGCATAGTTCTCCTAATAATCTCAACTTATCCAGCGTTTTCTGTCAGAGGTTGCCTCCCATGCCCCCGAGGGAACTCCGGCACATATTCTTCATGCGTTCATTAACTTTTGCGTTATTTCCAGGCTGTTGAACTCCGTCCAATGGTCTTCCAGTGTTTGATCCTGCGGGTCTGCCCCCAAGCCCTCATTGACTGCCTTCTGGCCCGTATTCTGTCCTCCATTGGGTTCCGCAACCCCAGTTCCTGGTTCCACATTCGCAGCTACCATAATCGGTCTAAGATTTTGTGTTCCAACAGCTCTCATCTGTTCAAAGAAAACTTACATCATCTCCTATTGACTTTTCAATAATCTCTCTTGCAACGAATTTGCCATAGCCTCCATTTCATCCCTGGTTATGTAAATTGAAGCTTGTCCTCCCCCACCTCCGAAGGATGCCTCTTGACTTCCCCCTTGTTGACTTCTATCAGCTCCTTTTCTTGTTTGTCGAGTCATTGTCTCTAAATCTGAATTCTTCAAGCCTTCCAAATTTGAATTTTAAATCTGATGTAGCGAGTGTTAGTCCTTCTCAGTGAAAGCACCAAAGTGTTTGCGCCAAAAGTGGTCACAAACCCCAAATATCGTGAAAGCACCAAAGTGTTAAATATAGATCAGCAGTATTCCAAACATAAATCACAGATCACAACAAATAGCAAGAAACAATTCAGCAGTAATGAATAGAGACGCAAGATTTATAGTGGTTCGGCTATCTTTGGTCTACGTCCACTCTAAAGTTTTATCCTTTTATTGATTATCCTTGCTGATTATAGATGATTACAACATTTACAACGAAGAATTTCGAGTACAATAATTATATTGAAGTGTAGAATTGAATCCGGTAGAGTTTGGATATCCAATAGTCCAAAATGTCCCTTTTATGTAGGCTTCAGGGGGCTATTTATAGGCGTAGAAGGCTGAGATCGCACTCAAACTTTGGGAGACTTCTTCTGGCATGTGAGTGGGCCCATGCGACCGACCCCACCAAGTTTCGACTCGATCTGCGATCGATACGAAATGATTTCATATCCATCAAGAATTCATCAAATCGAGCTGAAACTTGGCAGGATTGTTCTTTACCTTGTACGTAAGCTACTGTGAAAATTTCATTGCATTTGGATCAGGGGTTTAGGAGATACGATCGATACGAATTGATGTTCTTCGTGGACCGCAGATTTCGAACCCATGCATTCGCATCCATCTTCTTTGACTCGATTAGGAGCACGTGCGCATCGATGACATGGCGCTACTTCCAAGGGTCGATCCATACTCCTTGCCGCTTTGACCGCTTCTTTCCTGGAGACGTGGACTTGCATCCATGTTTTATGCTCGTTTACATCCATTACTTAGCAACGGCATGCTCGTACCCATCGATTCATGTTTCTCTTCGCATCGATTCCAGGTGCATACTTCGCATCGATCATTCACAAATTGATCGATACGAAACGACCATGGGGGCCATCGATACGAAGCGGCTGTGATGAAATGGATACGAAGCTTACCCTTATGATGGATACGAACGAGCTCTTACCTGATGGATGCGAACGAAGCATTACCCAATGATCGACACGAGATCATGGACTCGAAATGTACCACCTGTCGCCATCCTGATCGATATGAAACGTATAGATTCGAACAAACCTCCACATGCTTACCTACCAATCTGGGTGTGCTGCTATCGAGTCGAAATCCATCTACCCTTCCTGTCCTATCGATACGAAGTCATTGAATCGAACCTGTGCCGATCGATACGAACGGTGTCGATTCGAAGTCCTTCCATCCTTATCCATACGAAACGTATCGACTCGAACCACCACCATGCCCTGCCTTTGATCGATACGAATACTGTCGATTCGAAATGCTATCCTCCTGATCGATGTAGAACACATCGATACGAACCGATCCTTTGTACCGACGGATACGAACAGCACGTTCTTCCTACCTTGCATCGATCATATCTCCTTCATACGAACTTCGATTGACCTGAAATTTGAAACATAGCCTCTCCTAGTCCTCATCTTCATCTCCAATCGATTCCGTCCTGATCATAGCTTGGCCAAATTTTGACGACATCGATTGTAGCCTTGTTTCCAGTCGATCTCCAATCCGGATATCCATCATTCCTTGCCAATTTGTTGATATTCCAGCATTGACCAAAAGGTGGGATAACAGAGACAACAAAGAATATAGAAAGATAATTACTTAATCAAGGATAGTTACCTAAATGAAAGTGATTAAAGAATAATTACTTAATTGAAGTAGTTAATCGATAATAAATCAGGATAATTAATTAAGATCAGTAATTTATGTAATTAAATTACTTAATGAAAATGATTGGGGATAATCATTTTTTGTAATTAATTAAGGACAATTAATTAAATGGTAACTAATTAATGATATTTAATTAAGGATAATTAAACGATTAAAGGTTAATCATTTAATGATTAAAGGTTTATTAATTTATAATTAAAGGTTAATTAATGATTAAAGGATAATTAATCAAAGTGATTTGTAATTATTTAATATTAATTAACTAGGATTAGTAATTAAATTCATAAGTGAATAATCTGATAAAATGAATCAGATAATAAAATTAATCTTACTTATGGATGTTTCAATTGTGTGAACTGTTACAGGTTTGATATCTCTACTGTGTGATGCTTTGTGATATGAATTGTTTTAATCCAAGCTGTGATGAATGTAATTAATTTTTATGTGATGTAATTTATTCATCTGTGATGTAATTTGTTTATTTGTGATAAATTTATTTATATGTGAATCTGTGTATAAAAGATGAGTGTTATAGCTTATACCGCTTATCAATATTGATATGATTGAATCTGTGATGATTGTTGCTGTTGCTTTATTCTGTAAAACCCTTGGACCATACTATACACACACGAATATGGATTTCACGAGGAAATCAGTTAAGTCACAGATATTTTGAAATGGTTTTAAAGTCTGAATTTTGAATCCAAATGATTTTGGAAATGGATTTGGGTTAAATATGGAAAGCTTTTGAAAAGATGTTTTGAAGATAAAAGTTATTTTGGATAACTTGATTAAGCTTTGAAAATTTAAATGATTTGATTTGAATTTAAATTGAAAAAATTGTAATTGAATTCTATGTTAGAAAATTATGGTTTAAAAAGGGTATACAAGTTATAAATGTGTTTATATGGATTTTAAACCATTTTAAAAAGTATTGTTTTGGGAATTTGAATTTAACCCAAGTGCTTTAATTTGTATAAATGAAATCGGATATTTTCGAAACGAAAACTATTTGTTTTCAAATAATAAAAGCTTTCATATGAGGAAAGAATTTCCAATTTGTGTTGAAGGGATTTCAAGTATGAAATGAAAATGTTTTTTCAAGTTATGAATGAATCTTTTGTATAAAAGATTTGAAATGGAAATGGTATTGAAAGCTATGAATTAAATCTTGATTTAAAGATTGAATGAGTTACTCCAATTTGAAAGGGAAATTGTTTTGAAAGAATATGAAT
This sequence comes from Allium cepa, assembly GCA_030765085.1. NCBI lineage: Eukaryota > Viridiplantae > Streptophyta > Magnoliopsida > Asparagales > Amaryllidaceae > Allium > Allium cepa. The sequence continues at coordinate 216,270,735 of CM060934.1, forward strand.
GAATCTTTGTTAAAGATTGGTATACTTTGTTTTCAAATTTAAAAGGAACCTTAAAATTGTATCCTTTCTATAAACAATTTGTAATGGTAATTGGGTTGAAATCAATGAATGAATCTTTGTGAAAGATTGGTGAACTTTGTGAAATGAATCTTTTTGTTTAAATGATTGGAAATGGTAATTTGTTTAAACCATTTGAAAGAAAAGTTTTGGGTAATAAGTTGTGACTTAATTGAAATCCCAATATCCATATGTTTTTAAATATTGCGCTCGTTATTCGGTTTAGCCGGGAGAGGACCTTTGTGTCATATAACCAATTTCGAATAATGATACGACGTATATGGATAGCATTTGAAGACGGTGGTGAAGACCGGATATTTTCAAAAATGAAAGGATTACCGTCGAATGTCTCTGCATCGTCTGGCCTCGGTATAGAGATTTTATCACCCTTTGTGATGGGAAGTCCGGACGTGATTAGAAATTATCTGGATTTGCAAGGGCTTCTTTTGAAGTGCCTTCGGTTCTGTTCGATCCCGGAACAGACTTGTATGGATGTATGTCTGACGTTACACTTTGAGATGTAAGGCTGGTTTCTATCAAATACATTTCTGTTTGGTGGCGAAGAATTTGTTCTCTTAGCTTAACACCCTTCTCTAAGACGTACGAGCTCAAAGGCTATGTAGTTGATGGTTACTAGTGATACATTCCCAATTTGGTATTGTGGCATACGAAGTGCTGCTAATCATTTGTTAATCGAAGCATGGCTTTATGAAAAAGCGTAGCTTTCTGGATTAGACTTCGTCGAGCCTCACAACCCGGAAATGGTCGAAACAGGAATGTTGCGGCAAGGTTTTTAGGGGTCGCGCCCCTAGGGTATGTCCATTTTCTTATGGATAAGAGGTGGTATCATGGTATGGAGCCCAGATATTTAACCTATGTGGTTACTGCAAATTTATTTCTTTGTGGTTGTTGGTGAATCCCGGGATAAAGGTCGGTACCGACCAGGGATGGCATACTTGTGTGGTAGTTACCTATGCTATAGCTTGGTTAAAGCGTGAGGTAACGTCGGCCTTGTTTCGCAGAGATCCGGTTAGGTTCTCGGGGGCGTCTCCAGAGGCGTACCCATTTCGGTAAGGAAGTTCCTTAGCCTGGCCATTTGTTGGAAACCCAATCAAACAATACGAGCCTTTATAGTTTTAGTTGTATTACCTGCCATTTACTTATGGTGGTGACCCATTGTTTAAATGATAGCTATAGTAGGCATAATACGAAATGTCTATGCTGGCTAAGATTGATATTATACTTTCGAAATGTTTTCTGCACTATGCACTAATAATAATATCAAAATGATTCTGCGTAGCAAGCATGTTTGACTGTCATAAGGAGAAATATCCCCCAAGTGTGCGTTTGCATTGTGTGTGTGGCGGTGACGCAGCGGATATACAACTCGACCACGAAATGATGATTTCGTGTCAAATAAAACAACAAACGATAAACGATACAAAGATAAGTGCCCAATTCCATTGATCGTGACGATACCAGAATCTAGTTATCTCCAACACGTTGATCTCGCAAGATACCGTATTGAGACATCTACAATTCGATCGTTGATCACTCGCAAGTGATACCGAGAATTGGCTTCAAACTTCATTGATTCACGCACGAATAACCCAAAGATGGAAGAAGAAGGAGATCACACTCAACTTCAACAAAGTGCCAAAGCACACACAAAACTTTATTCAAAAATCAACAACCATTTACAATGACATCACACCTCTATTTATAGGGATTACAACACACAGGCGCACCCAGGCGCAACTCACGACTTAGCCCATACGGCTTACATCACATGACACACGACTTAACAACATCACGTGACCTAACGATATAACAACATACGACTTAAGAAAATTACAAAACATTCGACTTACAACAATACAAGTTACAGCACTTTCGACATACGACTCAACATATACAACCTAACATTACTGCGGCATAACAATAACGAGTTATAACCTTGTGACATAACATCAGCATCACATACGACTTAAGCAAATACGACTTAACTCAAAGCTTCAGGAACATCTCCGCGACTTAACAGCTTGAGCGACATAAGAACTTGAGCGACTTAAGAAGAAGCGGCATATGGAAATGCGGGTTGAGGAAGCGACCTATAAAAATGCAGGCTGGATTTCTTGGATCTCTAACTCGCTATGTCGTTTATCACGGTGCGCTGAGCGACTTAACTCGCTGGCCTTGATTTCTTGAGTCGTTAACTCGTTGGGCTTGATGACTGGAGTCGTTAGCTCGCTACGTCATGACACGGTAGGTCGTAACTCGCCAGTGAGCGACCTAAGGCGTAACTCGCATATCTCGTGGTGCGCTGCATCAGGCGGGAGGTGTAACAACCCGCAAATTTGTCGATTTTATATTTAAATATTTTATCGTTAGCCGGATTTTAGTCCGAAAAGCTACTTTTTGCCAATGGTCAAATTAGGACTCGAGACCACTTCCATTGAGTTCAAAACACCGTTTACAATTTTTGAAGTATAAACTTTGATATGTTTGGAGTTAGTGGAATTTCGCTACTTTTTCGCTTTGGACTTTGGTTTGGACTTAGCCTATTAAACCCAACCTTCACCCCTTCTCTTCATAACTTCATTTCTATTTTCTTAAACATTCGAGCTTCATCAAAAATGGGGAAGGGAATGGGAAATTAAAACTCCAAGCTCAAGTTCTCTTGCAAATCCATCATCCAACTCCAAATCTAGAGAGAAGCCATTGATTCAAGCTTCTTGTGTTGAGATTGAAGTGGGATTGCTTCTTCCTTTGCTTTCGAGCTTGATTTTCATCTAAATTGTGAGAAGGTGAGATTTTTATCTCACATTCTTGTCTATAACTATCTTGGATTGTTGGGAATGACTCCCTATCACTTCAGCATGTACGTTTGCATTTGGTTTGGATTGGATTGGCGAAAAACTCCAATTTTTAGTGTTTTTGGTGAATTACTGGCCTTAGGTCGCTCTGCCGTTGAAAAGTCGCACAGCGTATAGGTCGTTTCCGACCTTAATTCTCCCGACAGCGTTAGGTCACGTAACCTTAGGTCGCGACACGTTAGGTCGCTTCACCTTCACATCGCGTACTCCTTAGGTCGCGTACCCCTTGGGTCGCACCACCTAGCCCTCATGCCCACTCCTTTAGGTCGCTCGGCCTTACCTACTCATTAGGTCGCACCTCATTAGGTCGCGCCTTTCCTTAGCTTGGCCTTGGTTAGCTCGTTCCTCTTAGCTCGTAAACCCTTAGGTCGTTCAGCTTTGCACTAGGTCGTTAGCCCTAGGTTGCTCCACTAGGTCGCTCGTCCTTAGGTCGCTACATCGCGACACGTTAGGTCGTTCACCCTCGGTCGTTTGGAAAAGCTCTTGGCCAATCCTTTAGGTCGCTCGACCATTCCCCAATTTAGGTCGCTTGACCCCACTCCATCCTAAGTCGCTCTGCCTTAAATGGTTAGGTCGTTTGGCCTCGTCACTTTCTTAGGTCGCATTCGGAGTTAGGTCGTTCGCCACTTGGGTCGAATCACCTGAAGTCACTCGGCCTCATCACTAGGTCGCTCGGCATGTGCAACCTCATTGGGTGGCTCACCACTTTAGGTCGCAACGTCTCGGCTTGCTTTAATTCATTAGGTCGTTCCAATGCTTTACTCGACCGTGTTAGGTCATTCACCCTTTAGACCGCACCATTTGTCGTGTGCTAACTTCTTACGTCGCGCCGTGTTAGGTCGCGCCCATTTCGTATGTTGAATTATGCTATGTTGCAGGGGTATTTCTACTTTGATGGTTTTGAAATTGATTTCCTTGAATTTTATTCATGTCTTCGAATATGAACTTTTGCGATTGATTGTTTTTACAATCAATTTCTTGATTTGTCACTTTAAAAATATGAAGGTTTCAATACTAGTAGTAAATATCAAAACTCTTTCATCAAAGCGATTTCAACACTATTTTATTACAAAACTCTTTTCTTAAACCGTTTTCCAATCTATTAGTATATACAAACCTTTACCTCACTCAGATGAGAAATCTAACTAAACGACTTAGTAAAACAAGTGGTATGAAATGCTTGCTTTTGCTTCGTCGGTTAATTCTTAGACTTGTTCGACTGAACCACTTGTGACAATTTCCTAGTGAAGATCTACAATTTGTTCGTAAATATTTAAGTTAAGCAAGTTGTTATGAGACATAAAGCTAAACTCATATATTTACTAGCTTAGTGTGATTGACACTTCTTTATGATCAATGACGATCATTTTTGTGATTTAGACTAGCAATTGTGTGATGTCTCTTTGTCTACGAGGGAGACTAAACCCCGTTTGTGTGATGTTTCGACTCACATATGTGGGGTAGCGACCCACGGTCTTCAGGCCAGTCTTGTGGAGCCTCGGCTCAAAATTAATGGTTAGCTTCCAAGAGATAGCGTCTCGTTTTGTGATACACGTGTTGGTGAGTTTTATACTCCCGTTTTGTGTTAGGCCTATTCCTTCTTGTGATTTCTGGATTTCTTGAGATGATTTCTGGAATTTTGTGCTTCACCAATTTTCGTGATTTCCGTTGATAAGTTTTATCAATTTTTGTGCATTGGTGAATTCATGTGTCATTGACTTGTTATGTATACAAGTTTAGGGTATGATACCCTATTTTATCTTTGTGAAGATTCTTGTGATATTGATTAATCTCATGTTGATTTTCAATTACATACTTTTAGAAGTATGCCATTATGGTTACTATATGTTATGCCATATCTTTTATTCTATATCATTTCATCTGATATTTATAGCTAGACTGATCCGTTTATTATTTTCTTATTAAATAATACTCGGGTCAGACCGAGATGTTTCAGGTGCTTCTGCTTGACTTCTCACTTGGGATTGATTTCTCTGACTTTTGGCTAACCACTTAGATTAGCAGTTTTTGTTGTATACATTTGAGATATAGACTCCGTGATGTATACTTATTCTTTTGTGTAGCACTTATAGCTATTCTTTTGTGTTATTGTGGATCTTTCAGACCACTACTCTGATGTACACTTTCATGTGTTATATTCATATATTTTTCCACCTTTGTGATATGGATGTCTGTGACTGATTTGTGTTATGTTTTTTTCTATATTTGTTTCCGAAGATTTTATATAGCCACCATGTAGTAGCTTTGAGTTTGTATCGGTATGTCGGATTTCCTCTTGAAATCAAATGCATGTTATACTATTTGACATATCGGTGCTCGCACAAGGTAATTGCACGGATGGTCGCTCCTCCACAGCCTTATTCTCCGTGCTAGTCAACAGCATTACACCGTAGTGTTCTTGGCTAGCTTGGGTATAGAGGTGGGGCATCACAGCTTGGTATCAAATCCAAACTTTGGGATAATGTAGGATATTGTAACAAGGATTATCGTCCTAAGTTCATCTTAGGAGTCATGTCTTAGGATCAATTCGAGTCTTCGTACTGATTCATCCTATTTTCTTTTATGATTCCTTGTTTCTCCTATCAAGAATTTTTGATAATTATTCGGTGAATAACCTTTTTCTTCTTTCTCTTCCTTCTTTCTTAAGGAAGGGAAACGGTTAGACCAGGCCGTCCCAGCGCCGGTCAATCTAGTGCAACTCCCCAAGATGGAGTTTTTATGACTTCTCAACAGCTTCTTGATTTAGTACAGAATGCTCAGGCAGCCGGACCTAATCCGAAACCTACTTACCCAAAGTCTGGATTTGCACACTTGTGCAATGATTATACCAACTTGGGTGGGAAGCCATTCGAAGGTTCTGAAACTATTATGGAAGTCCAGGCTTGGCTAAGAACATGCGATCGAATCTTTTCTCGCATGAATCTTGTTGATCTTCACCGAATTCAGGTGGCCTTTAGTATGCTCCGAGAAAGAGCATTAGACTGGTACGGACTTCTTATTTATGAAATTAATGAGGCGGATCTCACCTGGGAGTAATTCCGGAAATGCTTCGAATTAAAATTCGTGCCAGAAGCTGAGAAGGTAGCATTGGCTCGTCGATTCATAGACCTTGTTCAAGGTGAATCCTCCGTGACAAATTATGTCGCATCCTTCGAGTCACTTTCTAAGTACGGGGTCGAATACATAAATACCCCACTGAAGAAGAACCAGAGATTTTTTATGGCTTTAACAAAAATCTCTAGAAGCCATTACTTCTAAAATTAGAAGTTCCTTTTTACCAACTCATTGATATCGCTCTTCGTCTTGAAGAGGCGGATAAGGAAAGTGATGTTGAAATTGTGGGTGCCAAACCAAACTTCAACAACAAGAAAAGGGCTAATAAGTTCAAGGGCCCTTATCCCAGCAAAAAGGGGAAACCTACACCTCCGGCAGCAAAGACTTTTACCTCAAATAGTGGGCAATGCTTTAACTGTGGTTCTAAGGACCTTTTTGCGAACAAGTGTTCTAAGCCCTGTTCTTGTCGATATTGTAGGAGCTCGGATCATTATATACATTTATGCCCCAGACTTCAAGGCAAGAAGGAGGGAAAGTTAAACGTGGCTGAAGCCCCTGGCAACACATCTCACGGTCAAGGTATGTCTCATTCTGTCCTTGATGGCATTGTTATATTTCGTGATCAACCTATTAGAGTTCTTTTTGATACGGGTGCATACCATTCTTTTATTTCAAAAAAAACTTATTGATACTTTTTCTTTAAGTGTTGTTTCTTTAATGACTTCATTGAGAATTGCGAATCCGGTTGGTGGATCTGCAACTCTTAGTTTGCTTTGTAGAGATGTGGAGATTATTTTATGTGATATTTCTTTCCTAGCCGATTTGCATGTTATGCGTTACTTAGGCTTTGGAATGATTTTGGGTATGGATTGGCTTAACCGTTATGAAGCTCATATCATATGTCCTGAGCGGACTATTTTTCTCCGACATCCGTAATCTGTAAAGCAGATTTCAATTATTCTTAAAGATTCGGATTCTACTTTGGCTGCATCTTTATATTCTTTAAATCCTCGTGATGACGATAATGATGATGAGGAAGATGTCATCTCTCTTATTCACGTCGTTCGTGAATTTTCTGACATATTTGAGCCCATGTTAAGATTACCGCCTAAGCAAGCAATTGAGTTCAAACTTAATCTTATCCCTAGAGCTTAACCTATTACTCGTCCTCCTTATCGCATGCCCATTAAGAAGAATGAGGAGATGCGCAAACAATTATCCGAATTGGAGACGAAGCAATTTATTCGCTGTAATTCCTCGCCTTGGGGAGCTTAGGCAATTTTCGTGAAGAAATCAGATGGTACCCTTAGGCTTTGCGTTGACTACCGCAAGCTTAATGATATTACTATTAAAAATAAATATCCTTTACCTCGGATTGATGATCTATTCGATCAGCTTAGTGGTGCTAAGGTCTTTTCACAATTGGACTTCGCTACCAGTTTTCACCAGCTTCGTATTGAAGAGGACAGTATTCCTTTGACATCGTTCCATACTCGGTATGGATCTTATGAATGGCTTGTTATGCCATTTGGGTTAACGAATGCTCCGGCTTACTTCGTTGACCTTATGAATCGAGTTTTCAAAGATTTCCTCGATCGATTTGTTCTCATCTTTATTGATGATATTCTTGTGTATTCAAAGACCAAAGACGAGCAAGAAAAGCATCTTCGGATTATATTGGAAACTCTTAGGAGTAATCAACTAAAAGAAATTTTTTCTAAATGCCACTTTTGGCAATCTCGGGTGAAGTTTCTCGGTCATATTATTTCCGAATCCGAAATATCAGTGGATTCTTCAAAGATTGAAGTGATTTAAAATTGGAAGAGACCGGAGAGTGTAACGGAAATCCGTAGCTTTCTTGGATTGGCAGGATATTTCCACCGTTTCATAAAAGACCTTTCTAAAATTGCCGTGCCTCTTACTGGCTTAACCAAGAAAGGCGTTAAATACATTTGGTCGGACAAATGTGAAACTTCTTTTCAGAAATTAAAAGAGATCCTTTCTGATGCTCCTATTCTTGTTATTCCCGAAGGGAATCAAAATTTTATTGTTTATACCAACGCTAGTCGCATTGTGATGCAGCCTAGGCAAGTGATGAAGCAGTGAAATTCACCAACTCAATGGATTTGAGTTGTTCCAAGGCTTTAGGTCGCTCACGACCTAGTGAGAAAGTAGTGGAGATAGGTCGGCAGCGACCTAGTGTGGAGACAGGTGGTCCAAGCGAGCTAGGAAGTCTCAAAGTCCAACCCAGCGACCTAAAAGTCCAACCCAGCGAGCTAAGTGAACCGGAGCAACGTGCTTTAGGTCGCTTTCGACCTAATAGAATACAACCAAAGGAAGCCACGGGTTTAGGTCGCTCACGACCTAAAGAAGAAGATTTAGGTCGCTCACGACCTAATGAAGGTCGCTCATGACCTAATGAGTCACATGATATAGAATTGCGACCTAACCAAGAACAGAAGAAGGAAGGTGCAGAGAGTTCATGACCCAGTACGTTGGTAGCTCGTCCAAACGACCTAACGAGTCATGACCAACGACCTACTGAAGTTGACTTCGGTGAAGATGTCCTGAAGCTGTTACTTAAGTCGTTGCGGTTTTAGGTCATTACTTAGTTAAGTCGTGTGTGTTGTACTTATGTTGTTTGTAAACTTCTGTTGTACAGGCTATGTTGCTAACAACCTTACTTAGGTCGTAGGTCGTGTACTGGGAATGTAAGTGTGTTTGTACTGTGTTGTAATGTGTAGGTCGTCTTATGTTGAGTCGCGATATGTAGTTAGGTCGGCGATTGAATGTTGTGTTGTAATAGGTTGAGTCGCCTATTGATAGGTCGTTAACGACCAAGCTTAGGTCGTAGGTCGCGTACACGACCTAGGGGCAGAGTGTGGAAAATGCTATAAATAGATGGTGTGTTGTAACATTTGAACTTGGTTCTTTTTGAATAAAATTCTGTTTTGTTAGCTTTGTCCTTTCATTAAATCGGTAGTTGAGTGTGATCTCCTATCTCCACCTTCGACATTCGAGTGCGCTCGAATCTTCGATCGTTGAAACCAATTCGCGGAATCAAGTGCGCTTGATCAACGCTCGAAGAATTGTAGATCTCTTTTCACGGTATCGTGCGCGATCAACGTGTCAGAGATAGCTAGAATTCAGTATCTTCGGATCAATGAATTTGGGCCTTTCAGTATTTCTCAATCCACCGATTGCTACTTTCACAGTTTCATCTGTTTTTTTGGTATTTCCGCTGCACCATTTTGGTATCAAAGCTATACTTAGCCAATCATAGCTTAGCCGAGTCTTGGAGCCAAGGAGTTTGATGTTTGGTGTTCATTGTGTTCATCTTGAAGTTGCAACAAGTTGGAAGTTTCGATCCATACCATTTTGGATCAAAGTCCGCAAAGCGTTTGAATTTTTAAATTCATTTTGGTTCGAGCTAGAGGTAGCCGTGTATTGTGGGTTGAAGTTCAAGGTCAAGGGTTGAAGTTTGTGTTTGATTCAATCATGCCGCCAAGGAGAGCTAACCGACATCAAAACATTGCCGATATGTATAGAAGAGAAGATGCTGAATAGTTCGAGCAACGAATTAGCGAGAGATTCAATGAGAAGTTTGATGAAGGCACTGGTCGATTAGAGATAATGATGATTGAAATGAATCAAAGTAGAAGAAGGGTTTCACCTGAATCGAGTCGTGGGGGGGACAGAGTTTCACCACAGTCAGATCGGAAGAGAAGAGAAGTACATGATCATAGAAGTGTTGACAATCGTGATAGGAATGTAGATCGAAGGAATGGTGGTGGTAGAGATGTTGGTGGTCATGATCGACATTGATATACTTCAGATTTTGATGAGGAGTTTGATGGTGATAGAGGTAGTATGCATTATCGAGATCGAGGTCAAGTACGAAATCGAGACAAAGATTTTGAAGATGACCGTAGATGGGAATCGGGAATGAAGATGGAAATTCCAGATTTCAAGGGTGGAATGGTTGCAGAAGAATTTTTGGATTGGTTGTCTAATGTTGAAGAGATCTTTGATTTCAAGGAGGTACCGAAAGATCGTCGAGTGAAGTTGGTTGCTACTAGGTTGAGGGGGAGAGCTATTGCGTGGTGGTAGCAAACCAAACTTACACGAGAACGGATGGGGAAGTCAAAGATTGTTGATTGGGAGAAAATGAAGAAATTGACGAAAGCTAAATTTTTACCTTACAATTATCAATCACTCATGTATCAGAGGTTGCAGAACTTGAGGCAAGGGACGAAAACTGTTAATGACTATGCTGATGAGTTTTATCAACTGATTGCTCGAAATGATATTATGGAGACCGAAGAACAGTTGACTGCAAGGTTTGTTGGAGGTTTGCGAATGCAGATCCAGGATATGGTTAATATGTTTGACTTGAGATCTGTGGCTGAAGCGTACCAGAAAGCGTTTGTTTGGGAGAAGCAGGGAAGAAGAGGTGGTGGTGTGTTTACAACTTCCAACAATCAAGTGAAGGGTACCAGTGGGAGTTCTAATGTTTCTAAAGCTGTTGCAAAACCAGTTGTGAATGAGGTGGCAAAGGCGAAGGTTACTAATAATTTCAAGTGTTATAACTGCCAAGAAGTGGGTCATAAGAGTAACGAATGTCCAAATCCAAAGAAGAGAACTCTGATTGCTGAAGTTGAAGGTGAGGATGCTGGTGAAGGTGAAGTTAGTCCAGTTGAGGAGGATGAAGAGGATATCGCATTAGGAGATGAAGGATGTAATCTAATGATGAGGAGGTCTTGTTTAACGCCCAAGCAAGAGGATGAGTCTAGTTGGTTGAGGAGTCATATCTTTCAGTCAACATGCACTATATTGGGGAAAGTTTGTAAGTTTGTGATTGATGCGGGAAGCTGTGGCAATATTATTTCTACTGAAGCAGTGAGAAAATTGAAGTTGAAAACGGAGAAACATCCTAATCCTTACAAGTTAGCATGGCTGAGAAAAGGAGGAGAGGTGATGGTGGATAGGCGAGTTCGAGTTTCATTTTCTATTAGGAAGAAATATAAAGACGAGATCTGGTGTGATGTAGTGGAGATGGATGTTTGTCATTTGCTTTTGGGAAGACCGTGGCAGTATGATCGAGCAGTGCAACATGATGGTCGGACCAATAGCTACAGTTTTATGTTTGAAGGTGTTAAGATTAATTTTGTTCCAAAGAAGAGACAACAAGGAGAAAGAAAATCTGAGGAGATTGAGGAGCTGAAAACTTTATTGACTTTGAAAGAATTTATTGAAGAAGTAGAGGAGAGTCCAGAGGTATTTTTGTTGATTGGACGTGAAGCTACTGAATCTATTGAAGTTCCTGAGGAAGTAAAGCCTGTAGTGGAAGAATTCAGTGATGTGTTTCCGGAGGAGTTGCCAAAGGAGTTACCGCCTTTGAGGGATATTCAACATCAGATTGATCTTGTGCCAGGGTCAGTTTTACCTCACAGGCCACATTACAGGATGAGTCCTAAAGAGCATGAAGAATTAAGAAGGCAAGTGGAGGAGTTGTTAGAACAGGGGCGTGTTCAGGAGAGTTTGAGTCCATGTGATGTGCCAGCCTTATTGGTACCAATGAAGGATGGGACGTGGAGGATGTGTACGGACAGTAGAGCTCTGAACAAGATCACTGTGAGATATAGATTTCTTGTGCCGAGGTTTGATGATTTGATAGATCAGTTGAGTGGGGCAGTGGTGTTTTCCAAGATTGACTTGAAAAGTGGTTACCATCAGATTCGTATTAGACCGGGCGATGAGTGGAAGACTGCTTTCAAAACCAGGGAAGGTTTATACGAATGGTTGGTTATGCCATTTGGTTTGTCAAATGCTCCCAATACTTTCATGAGAGTGATGAACCAAATTTTTAGACCATTTGTTGGGAAGTTCGTGGTTGTTTACTTTCATGATATTCTGATTTATAGTGGGAGTACGGAAGAACACATCCAGCATTTGCGGGAAGTATTGTTGATTCTGCGACAAGAACAGTTCTATGCAGCAGCAAAGAAATGTGTGTTTATGACGAACAGTGTTTTATTTCTGGGGTATGTTCTGTCAAAGGAAGGAATTCAAGTGGATGAAAACAAAGTGGAAGATGTCAGAAGTTGGCCCCAACCGAAGACAATTACTGAAGTAAGAAGTTTTCATGGGTTGATGTCTTTCTATCGAAGATTCATTCCACATTTTAACAGTGTGATGGCACCTGTAACCGATTGCATGAAAGGAAAGAAGTTTGCAAGGTCAGAGGAAGCAGGGGTTGCTTTTGAGAAGATTAAGTCACTATTGACGACAGCACCAATTCTGGTACCGCCGAATTTTCAGTTGTTGTTTGAATTGCATACTGATGCTTCGAAGGTTGGGATTGGTGGAGTTTTGAGTCAGAATGGTAGACCAGTTGCTTATTTCTGTGAGAAATTGTCTGGGGCAAAGTCGAGATATAGCACATATGATATAGAGTTTTACGCGATTGTTCAAGCGGTGAAGCACTGGAGACATTATCTATTTCAGAAGGAGTTTGTTTTATATACTGATCATAAGGCGTTAAAACATCTACAAGGGCAGGACAAGATTACAGCGAGACATGCTTCGTGGATAGCATATTTACAATAATTTACTTTCGTTGTGAAACACAAATCAGGGGTGACAAATTGTGTAGCGGATGCTTTGAGCAGGAGGAATCACTTGTTGACAACGTTGAAGGTTGAAGTGACTGGATTCGAACTATTGCCAGAGTTATTTGAGGAGGATCCTTACTTTGCAAAATTTGTTGAGAAAGTTAAGGATGGGAGAACTGATGAATTTGTGTTGATAGATGGATTCCTGTTGAAGGGGAATCGTTTATGCATACCGGATTGTAGCTTGCGAATGAAGATAGTGAAGGAGCTGCATGAGGAAGGACATGTGGGTAGAGACCGAACATTGCAGTTAATCTCTCAATCCTACTATTGGCCATCGATGAGGAGGGAAGTTGAAAGGTTTGTTCGGAGATGTCATGTTTGTCAAGTTTCGAAAGGAACAGCTACAAATGCGGGTTTGTATATGCCTTTACCTGTTCCTACAAAACCATAGGTGGACGTTAGCATGGATTTCGTGTTGGGTTTGCCGAGAATGCAAAGAGGAAATGACTCGATATATGTGGTGGTGGATCGTTTCTCGAAGATGGTACATTTCGTTGCTTGTAAGAAGACGGCGGATGTAGTTCATGTGGCACAATTGTTCTTCAAGGAGATTTATCGTCTTCATGGTTTACCAGAATCTATAGTTTCGGACAGGGATACCAGATTTTTAAGTCATTTTTGGCTAAGTTTGTGGAAGATGGTGGGAACCAAGCTAAATTTCAGTAGTGCTTATCATCCGCAGTCGGATGGACAAACCGAGGTTGTGAACAGATCGTTGGGAAATCTATTGCGGTGTCTTATGAAAGACAATTTGAAGAGTTGGGACTTGAAGTTGTGTCAAGCTGAATTTGCTCACAATCATGCAGTTAACCGAAGTACAGGTTTCAGTCCATTTCAGATTGTATATTCGAGCTTGCCAAAGGGGCCGTTGGATTTAACAATAATACCACGACCGAAGGGGACAGTTAAAAGAGCTGCTGATTTTGTTGATGGTTTGACGGAATGCCATAGAATCGTTCAGGAACGATTAGAAAAGTCGAATGAGAAATATAAGCGATCTACAGATCTGAAGCGACGAAGTGTTGAATTTAACGAAGGAGATTTAGTATATGCTGTACTAACAAAGGATCGTTTTCCAGTGGGAACATATAATAAACTTAAAGCTCGAAAGATTGGTCCTGTAGAGATTGTGAAACAGATCAATGAAAACGCTTACAGGTTGAAGCTGCCGGAGGATGTGTATACTTCTGATGTGTTTAATGTTAAACATTTAATACTTTATTATGGGAATGAACAGACCAATGGGGAAGAACTTTTAAATTTGACGATGAATTTTTCCCAACCAGGGGAGGATGATGCAGCCCAGGAAAGTGATGAAGCAGTGAAATTCACCAACTCAATGGATTTGAGTTGTTCCAAGGCTTTAGGTCGCTCACGACCTAGTGAGAAAGTAGTAGAGATAGGTCGGCAGCGACCTAGTGTGGAGACATGTCGTCCAAGCGAGCTAAGAAGTCTCAAAGTCCAACCCAACGACCTAAAAGTCCAACCCAGCGAGCCAAGTGAACCGAAGCAACGTGCTTTAGGTCGCTTTCGACCTAATAGAATACAACCAAAGGAAGCCACGGGTTTAGGTCGCTCACGACCTAAAGAAGAAGATTTAGGTCGCTCACGACCTAATGAAGGTCGCTCACGACCTAATGAGCCACGTGATATAGAATTGCGACCTAACCAAGAACAGAAGATGGAAGGTGCAGAGAGTTCATGACCTAATACGTTGGTAGCTCGTCCAAACGACCTAACGAGTCATGACCAACGACCTACTAAAGTTGACTTGCGTGAAGATGTCCTGAAGCTGTTACTTAAGTCGTTTCTGTTTTAGGTCGTTACTTGGTTAAGTCGTGTGTGTTGTACTTATGTTGTTTGTAAACTTGTTTTGTACAGGCTATGTCGCTAACGACCTTAATTAGGTCGTAGGTCGTGTACTGGGAATGTAAGTGTGTTTGTACTGTGTTGTAATGTGTAGGTCGTCTTATGTTGAGTCGCGGTATGTAGTTAGGTCGGCCGATTGAATGTTGTGTTTTAATAGGTTGAGTCGCCTATTGATATGTCGTTAATGACCTAGCTTAGGTCGTAGGTCGCGTGCACGACCTAGGGGCAGAGTGTGGAAAATGCTATAAATAGAGGGTGTGTTGTAACATTTGAACTTGGTTCTTTTTGAATAAAATTCTGTTTTGTTAGCTTTGTGCTTTCATTAAATCGGTAGTTGAGTGTGATCTCCTATCTCCACCTTCGACATTCGAGTGTGCTCGAATCTTCGATCGTTGAAGCCAATTCGCGGAATCAAGTGCGCTTGATCAACGCTCGAAGAATTGTAGATCTCTTTTCACGGTATCGTGCGCGATCAATGTGTTAGAGATAGCTAGAATTCGGTATCTTCGGATCAACGAATTTTGGCCTTTTAGTATTTCTCAGTCCACCAATTGCTACTTTCACAGTTTCATCTGTTTTTTTGGTATTTCCGCTGCGTCACATTGATTTGGGTGCCGTTCTTATGCAAAAAGAACGTGTTATTGCTTATGCTTCTAGGCAATTGAAGCCGGCTGAGATTAGGTATGCCACTCATGATTTAGAACTCACGGCTATTGTTTTCGCTCTTCGAATTTGGCGTAACTATCTTTTAGGAGGGAAATTTGTTCTTTATACCGATCATAAGTATTTGAAGTATTTATTCTCTCAGAAGGAACTTAATTTGCGTCAACAGTGTTGGCTCGAGTTCCTTATGCCTTATGACCTTGACATCCTTTATACTCCCAGAAAGGGAAATCGGGTTGCCTATGCACTTAGTCGCAAGTAACAAGCGGTTGTTTCCATGATGATATCCGAATGGAATGATCTCGAGGTTTTATCCACTTGTGAAATTCGAGATCGTGTTTCCAATTTATGTTCATCTCTTGTTTTATGTAGCCTTGAGGCTCATCCTTCCCTTTTAGACTGCATTCTTGAAGCTCAATGGCTAGATCCCGAATTGGCTCTTCTTAGTCAAAGATTTAGGGATAAAATTGATACTGAAGGTTTGAAAGACTTTGATATTGATTCTCGTGGCGGCATTCGAAAATTTGGTAGACTTATCGTACCATTTATTAGTGATTTTCATAAAGATATTTTAGACGATTCTCATCGCTCTAAATTTACCATTCATCCCAGTAGTAGTAAAATGTACGCGGATATGAAGCGACTTTATTATTGAGAGGGAATGAAATCTGATATTGCTAACTTTGTTAAGTGTTGGATGACTTACCAACTTGTCAAAGCCGAACATCAAAGGCCCAGTGGGTTATTGCAACCTTTAGAAATTCCAATTTGGAAGTGGGACCAAATTTTCATGGATTATTTAGATGGCCTTCCCCGTTCTCGTTCGGGTTCTAATAGCTTATGGGTTATAGTTGATAGACTTGCTAAATCTGCCCATTTTATTCCTGTTCGGTCTAACCGAACCGTTCCTCTTTTGGCCAAACTCTTTATCAAAGAAATTGTTAAATTGCATGGAGTTCCTACTTCTATTGTTAGCGATCGTGATCCATTATTTACTAGTGGGTTTCGGAAGAGTCTTTAAAAAGCTTTGGGAACGAAGCTTAATTTTAGCACCGCTTATTACCCCCAGTCCGATGGACAAACCAAGCGTGTGAATCAAACTCTTGAAGATCTTCCTCGTGCTTGTGTTCTTGATTTTGGTGGAAGATGGGAGGATCATATTTCTCTCGTTGAATTTTCCTATAATAACAGCTTCCAATCTAGTATTGGTATGGCACCTTTCGAGGCACTCTATGGAGGGCCATGCCGATCTCCTTCTTGTTGGCTTGAGGCCGGTGAGAAGCTGCTTTTAGGTCCAGATTTTATTCGTGATTCCATAGAAAAGATTGAACTTATTCGTCATAGGATGAAAGAAGCCCAGAGTAGACAAAAATCCTATGCCGATAATCGAAGAAGGAAATTAGAATTTTCTGTTGGATATATTGTATTCATTCGTGTTTCACTTATGAAGGGTGTTGTACGTTTCAGTCGATCGGAAAAATTAGCGCCTCGATATATTGGGCCATTTCCTATCACTGAACGTATTGGTTCCATGGCTTATCGTCTTTTATTACCGGCTCAATTTTCTGCTATTAATGACGTGTTTCACGTTTCTTAATTACGGAAGTGCCTTCGAGATTCCGATTCTGTCCTTGAGCCTGGTGTCATGAAAGAAATTGAAGTTTCGCCGAACTTAACTTATGAGCAGCATCCTATTCGAATTATTGCTTCGGAGGTCAAACGACTTCGAAATAAAGATGTTCTGCTTGCGAAGGTTCAATGGTCCTTGAATCCTAAGAATTGTTCTTGGGAATCTAGAGAATTCATCGAGCGAACACATCCAGACTTTCTTTCTCATGCTCATTGAGGTGAACTTCTTATTTCAAATTACTTTTGTGTTAATATGCTTTTATGGGTGTTACTTTTTATCTCCATCTTATTTATTGCAAGGACGCAATTTCTTTAAGGAAGGGAGTCTGTAACAACTCGCATATTTGTCGATTTTATATTTAAATATTTTATTTAAATATTTTATCATTAGCCGGATTTTAGTCCGAAAAGCTACTTTTTGCAAATTGTCAAATTAGGACTCGAGACCACTTCCATTGAGTTCAGAACGCCGTTTAAAATTTTTGAAGTATAAACTTTGATATGTTTGGAGTTAGTGGAATTTCGCTACTTTTTCGCTTCGGACGTTGGTTTGGACTTAGCCTATTAAACCCAACCTTCACCCCTTCTCTTCGTAACTTCATTTCTATTTTCTTAAACGTTTAAGCTTCATCGAAAATGGGGAAGGGAATGGGAAACTAAAACTCCAAGCTCAAGTTCTCTTGCAAATCCATCATCCAACTCCAAATCTAGAGAGAAGCCATTGATTCATGCTTCTTGTGTTGAAATTGAAGTGGGATTGCTTCTTCCTTTGCTTTCAAGCTTGATTTTCATCTAAATTGTGAAAAGGTGAGATTTTTATCTCACATTCTTGTCTATAACTATCTTGGATTGTTGGGAATGATTCTCTATCACTTTAGCATGTACATTTGCATTTGGTTTGGATTGGATTGGCGAAAAACTCCAATTTTTAGTGTTTTTGGTGAATTACTGGCCTTAGGTTGCTCTGCCGTTGAAAAGTCGCACAGCGTATAGGTCGTTTCCGGCCTTAATTCTCCCGGTAGCGTTAGGTCGCGTAACCTTAGGTCGCGACACGTTAGGTCGCTTCGCCTTTAGGCCGCGTACTCCTTAGGTCGCGTACCCCTTGGGTCGCACTACCTAGGCCTCATGCCCACACCTTTACGTCGCTCGACCTTACCTACTCATTAGGTCGCACCTCGTTAGGTCGCGCCTTTCCTTAGCTCGGCCTTGGCTAGCTCGTTCCTGTTAGCTGGTAAACCCTTAGGTCGTTCGGCTTTGCACTAGGTCGTTAGCCCTAGGTTGCTCCACTAGGTCGCTCGTCCTTAGGTCGCTAGGTCGTGACACGTTAGGTCGTTCACCCTAGGTCGTTTGGCAAAGCTCTCGGCCAATCCTTTTGGCAAAGCTCTCGGCCAATCCTTTAGGTCGCTTGACCATCCACCAAGTTAGGTCGCATGATCCACTCCATCCTAAGTCGCTCGGCCTTAAATGGTTGTTGTGTGCATTTCCACCATCGAACCAATGCTTCCCCCCTACATGCCGAACCAATGCTTCCCCCTGCGTGCCGAACCAGAAACCTTGCTCTACTACATGCCGAACCAACCGCATCTCCATGCGCATTGAACCATCCCCTTCTCCAACATCTCACCGGACCACATGCCACCGAGCCAACCTCCAACCAACCTGCCGAACCAGGCCTCTCCACCTCCATACCGAACAAACTATCTCCTCTCTCCGCTGAACTAGAGCACTACCGGATCATCGTCCCACCGAACCAAGGTTACCACCGGACCAAGAGACGAAGTCACTATCACCGGTCTAAGGCATCACCGGACCAAGCTCCACACATCCACGGCCGAACCAAGCTTCGCCGAATCAAATATGCCAGACCAGATTGCTTCAGCCCAGGCCCACCAGCAGCTATATACATCCAAGACCCCTACCCCAAGCCTCACTCTATAAATAGAGGGGCAGGGGTACAACAATGGCGAACAAGTTTGAGAGCTCAAGCACGGAAGGAACTTTCAAACAACTTTCTTATACTTGTACTTAAAGCTTTGTACTTGTAATCTGAAAAAGAAAGGAGAATAACATATAAAGTGGACGTAGGCGCATTCTGGCCGAACCACTATAAACCTGTGTGTCTTTTATAGTTTAGCCCCTGCTTTTTTCATATTTGCATAAGTAACCTAAAACCTTGAAAATAACATAAAATCAACTAAATCATACGACTCTGAGGTGTTTGTCCATTTTTTGTGCAAACATTTTTGGTGCTTTCACTAAGAACTTGGAACTCGAAGCTTCAGCTTCCCTCATTCAACCTTCTTTCCCAATAGCACCCTTCATTGCCTAGGAAACATGACTTCCAGGCCGAGAAAAGACGCCAACAAGGGAAAGAACGTTGCAACCAGCAGCGCTCCAGATCCACTGGATCCAGATCAAGAGAACCGTCCCACTACGACAGCAGTGCAAAATGTAGATCAGACAATTCCGACAGCCCCTACCGCGGAACAACCGGCAGCAATCACTAGGGCAGACCTAGACACGGTTGTGGTTGAAGTGACTAACTGCTTCACATCCCAACAAGAAGCTTTGGTGAACCAACTCATGTCACGCTTGAGGGATGCCGAAGAATCCAACCGCAACACGGAATCTTGGGGTGAGTCTCAATCTGGAGGATCTCGGAGACAACAAAGGTCTTCCCTCTTCGAAGAAGCTACCAACAGGAACAACAATGATAGGGATCGCGCCCGGACACAGCCCGAACTCCGACTCGAGGAAGTTCTTGGAACCGAACCCAATGGGGGAGGCACCATTCGAGGGTCGGATGTAGCTGAGCCAGTCATGCCGCCTAATCATAGAAACTCCGCTGAATGGAGCCGAGCTAGAACCCAGCCCGAACTTGACCCCATGGAAATGCTCGAAACAGAACCCCACAGGGGAAGATCAAGGCAGGGGGCAACTGTAGCTGGTCCTAGCATGCATCCGAGCAGCCAAAGACAGCCATTGGATAACGTCAGAAGTGATAGAATATACCATCCCAACAGGTCATCTGGACGAGATCGATCCCGCAGGGAAGAACCAAGCTCATTTTTGTCCGCTCCAAATTCTGATGAAAGAATGGCACGATTATTCAGGGAATGCGTCCGACGGGAGCAAAGGGATCGAGGGATAGGCGCTAGGGTAACCAACCCTTTCACCCACGACATCGAAACCGCCATCACCCCTCGAGAATGGAAAATGCCGACAATGGAACCTTACAAGGGAACCTCTGACCCCATCGTACACTTACAGAGATACACCCAGCATATGCTCATGAGCGGAGCAACAGAGTGAGTGTTATGTAAATGCTTCCCACTTTTCTTGGCAGATCTAGCTACCTCCTGGTTCTGCCACCCACCTCAAGGGTCCATCAGCTCATGGGAGATGTTGAAATAAAAGTTCATTAGCCAGTTCCGCATTCATGTGGAACAACCCAAGGATGCTTATTCTCTATCTACTGTCAAACAGAAATCCGGAGAGACACTGCAGCAATACCTAACCCGGTTCAATGCCGCAGCGGCAGTAGTTCAAGATGCCGATGAGAAACTCACCCTAATGGCCCTCTTTAGTGGTGTGCACCCAGATACCAAGTTTGCTAGAAGACTAACTAAAGAAAAACCAGCTACCTTGCCCGACTTCTTCCATGAAGCTGGGAAGTAAATGAGACTCGAAGAGGCTGCCGCTGAAAGGCAGACAGGACCACAGACTAAGACGGCTCATGGAAACGCTCTCGCCGCAGCGAAGGACACTCGGAGAAACGACTCCAGAGACAATGCAGGGGGCAAGAAGGGAGAAAAGCGCTTGTACCGACCAGGACCAAGATTTGACGCTTACACTCCCTTGAATGAAACAGTCGAGAACATCTTCCTGGCCACCCAGGACGAACTTACATACAAGCACCCCCCGTACAAGAAAGAGTCAGATCGCGCAATCCAGTCCGGAAAATTCTGCCGTTTCCACGAATCTCATGGGCACGATACCAATGAATGCCGCCATCTCCGAGACCTAATTGAAGAACACATCAGGAGAAAGAGTTTAGAACGCTATGTGAAGGGACAGGACAGGACCCCAGCTCCTACCAAGGAAAACCCAGGGCAGCTCCACTCAGAGACAGGTGGAGGAAATCGCAACACCAACGGCTCCAGCCAAGAGAAGATAGTAGTCCATACAATATCAGGAGGGCCACACATCGCCGACAAGAGCTGGGAAGAAATGGAAAGATATGGAAACTCACTCAGAAGCGAGGAAGACTGCGTCAATTCTGTTATGGAAGAACGCCACCCTAAGCGGAAGGAAAATAATGACATCACATTCAGTGGGCGCGACCTAGAAGGAAGGCAGTACCTACACATGGACCCTATGGTCATCTCTGCTTGGTTCGATCCAGCCAAAGTTTTCCGAATTTTAATAGGCACTGGAAGTTCAGTAAATATCCTATTCAAGCATGCTTTCGACAAAATGAAGCTGTCAATGAAGGATGTATCCCCCTGCAACAAACCACTACACGGTTTCACTGGAGAAGCAAAGATGCCCCTCGGACAATTGGATCTCTTTGTTGAATTGGGAAGTCATCCCCGCTCCGCCGTTCGGAAACAAACATTCGTGCTAATAGACAACCACTCGGCCTACAATGCCTTTTTATGAAGACCAGCCTTGTCCGACTTCCAAATTGTCCTTGCCCCATGGTGCCTGAAGATGAAGTTCCCAACGGATAATGGAGTGGGAGAAGTAGAAGGGGATCAAGATGCCGCTCGGGATTGCTATGTAACCGAACTTCGCAATAATCGCAGGAGAGATAAAGGGAAAAATGGAGAGACTATTCTCTGCATGAAAAGCTTGGAAGCATAGCAACTAAAGAAAGCCCCTCCTCTTCGGTATACCAGTGATCCTTTCAATGAATTAGACCCCAGGGACAAAGAGGAGGAGGCCACCGCCGAGCCTGCAGAGGCTATGTAATTCGTATCTGTAGACAAACGCGACCCAAGTAAACTGCTGAAAGTCGGATCTCAGTTAAAAAGAGAATTAAAGAATCAACTCATTGATTTTCTTCGCCACAACATGGATGTATTCGCATGGACACACGCTGATATGACTGGAATCTCCCCGGACATAGCGTGCCACGCACTGAACATTGATCCTACCAAGGTGCCGGTAAAGCAGAAGAAGAGAAGTATGGGGGCGGAACGATCAGCAGCCCTCGAGGAAGAAGTAAAGAACTTACTTGCCAATGACTTCATACGTGAAGCCATCTACCCGGAATGGATCGCCAACCCGGTACTGGTAAAGAAAGCTAATGGGAAGTGGCGAACATGCATTGATTTCTCCAACTTAAATGACGCTTGCCCGAAAGACTGCTTCCCACTCCCCCGAATCGACCAACTCGTGGACAGCACTGCCAGACACGAACTCTTATTCTTTATGGACGCATACTCAGGGTATAACCAGATCCCTATGCACGCCCCCGATCATGACCACACTAGCTTCATCACTGACCGAGGATTGTACTGCTACAAGGTAATGCCATTTGGACTTAAAAACGCCGGAGCTACTTATCAGCGCCTCGTCAACAAGATGTTTGCAGAACTGATAGGACGAACTATGGAAGTTTATGTGGATGACATGCTGGTAAAATCGAGGAAAGCCAACGACCATATAAACCACCTGGACGAGATTTTTCAAGTACTTCGCCAATATGGAATGAAGCTGAACCCTCTAAAGTGCTCCTTCGGAGTGTCATCGGGAAAGTTCTTGGGATTCATCGTTCATGACAGGGGGATTGAAGCAAACCCCGAACAAGTCCGGGCCTTGAAAGATATCAAGATACCATCCACTCGAAAAGAGATGCAAAGCCTAAACGGAAAACTAGCCGCCCTAAGCCGGTTCATCTCTAAAGCAACTGACAAATGCATTCCCTTCTTTGAAGCCCTGAAGAGAGACAAAGGAAAATTCGAGTGGACCGACGAATGTTCAGCAGCTTTCCTTAACCTAATCGAGCACCTCCAACGGCCACCAGTACTCTCGACTCCAAATGAAGGCGAAGAACTGTACCTATATCTTGCTGTGTCATCCCACGCTCTAAGCGTCGCTTTGGTAAGGGAAGAAAATCGCACAAAACGGCCCGTGTACTTCATAAGCAAAAGGTTCACAGGAGCAGAAGCCCGGTATCCCAAACTCGAGAAACTGGCATACTGTTTACTAATCACATCAAGGAAGCTACGACACTATTTCCAATCTCATCCCATCAGAGTCCTAACCGACCAACCATTGAGGCAAGTGCTCCATCGTCCCGACACCTCTGGGCGACTGCTCAAGTGGTGCATCGAGCTAAGCCAATATGATATCACCTACCATCCTCGCGCTGCCAACAAGGGACAAGCCATAGCCGATTTCATCGCCGAATTCACTATCAACGAAGGCTGGGACCAATCTGAAATAGCAGAAGATATCAAGTGGAATCTCTTCGTAGATGGAGCATCGAACGAACAAGGCTCGGGGGCAGGCGTTGTGATCATCACTCCCAGGGGAAGAAAGCTGCGTTATACACTAAGGCTAGAATTCGCTGCCACCAACAATGATGCCGAATATGAAGTAGTAATAGCCGGATTAGAGCTCGTCCTGGAGATCGGAGTCAGTTCCTTATGTCTTCACAGTGATTCACAACTCATCGTAAATCAAATACTAGGGGAGTTCCAGACTCGAGGAGAGCGGCTCACGGCATATCTGAAAAATACCAAGCGACTGCTCAATCAATTGGATCACTACTCGATCAAACACATTCCTCAAGAAGAGAATCAAGAGGCCGACGAGCTGGCAAAGCAAGCTAGCATGGGAGATGATACCACTTCTGGAACGATAATTGTCTCAAGGCTACTAACCCCGAGTTTCGAGCAAGTAAATCTGATAGCTGCAACCGAAGAAGAAACATGGATGACCCCTATCCGAGAATACTTACAAAACGGCACCCTACCCGACGGGCGAAATGAAATTAAGAAAATTCTAAGGAAAGCCTCCCGCTACACAATGCAAGAAGGCATCCTCTATCGGCGCGGCTTCTCTGACCCCTTGTTGAGGTGCGTTGCTGGAAGAGAAGCCAGGAAAATTCTATCCAATATCCATCAGGGAAGTTGTAGAGACCACACCGGAGGGCAGACCCTACCAAAAAAGATACTCCGATATGGGTATTTCTGGCCCACCTTGAACAAAGACGCCTTAGACTTCGTCAGAAGATGTGACAGATGTCAGAAATTTGCCAAAATTCCTCGACTACCAACAAATGAGACCACTCAAATGACTAGCCCTTGGCCCTTTGCAGTATGGGGAATTGACTTGATTGGTGAACTGCCAATGGGCCGAGGCCGAGCCAAATATGCTATAGTGGCAGTTGACTATTTCACCAAATGGGTGGAGGCGGAACCTCTAAATAAAATATCCTCAGCAAAATTTATCAACTTCTTGATCAAAAATATTCTGTGCAGGTACGGAGTCCCACTCAAGATCATATCAGACAACGGACGTCAATTTGACAGCGAAGAATTCGCCGATTGGTGCCAAGAGCACGGAATTCACAAAAGCTTCTCATCTGTAGCCTATCCTCAAGCAAAAGGACAAGTCGAAGCTGTCAACAAGATCCTCAAAACCTTAATCAAGAAGAAACTTGAAAAGTCGAAAAGCGCTTGGGTGGACGAACTTCCTACGGCACTTTGGGCCTATCGCACATCTTACAGAACTTCAACAGGGCATACTCCCTTCTCTTTGGCATACGGATCGGAGGCCATGCTCCCAGTTGAAACTATAGTGCCCTCTCACCATAGGGTCCACTACAACCCGGAAGAGAACGAAGAGCTCCTCCTCATGTCTTTGGATCTGATTGAGGAGAGAAGAAATGACGCAGCACTCAAAGCAGCAGCTCACAAACAAAAAGTGGCAGCACTATACAACTCCAAAGTCAAACATCGCAGCTTACAAGAAGGAGATCTTGTCCTCAAGCGAATCTTTCCGCTCCCTGGGGCACTGGACCCCATCTGGGACGGACCATATGTAATTCATAAAGATCTCCACAACGGAGCTTATATTTTGTCAACAGTGGACGGAGAGGTGTCCCAGAGGGCATGGAACATCCGACACCTCCGTCGATACTTTTCCTAACTTGTACTGCCCATATGAAGTGAATTAACAAAGAGAATCAGTGCACGTAGGCATTTTCGTGCCGAACCACTTTAAAAAACTTGGCTCTTGTTAATTTGTTCCTTTATATCTTGGCTACTTGTTAAGCTTTATCCTTTGCTATTGAACAAAATCATTTGCAGATGACATTTCAATTCAGAGCTTCACGACACAACTCCACCTGGACAAAATCTAACAGGTACGCTGCGATCCTATGCCCTCGCCAGTGAGACACTTTGCTCCGGTATCCCTCTACCGCGAGTTAACTCATTGTTTGCCTCGGCCCTTAAAGCCGACTGTAATAAGCCGAGTATAAGTCATCAAAAAAGGCCGACTATAGCCGATGGCAGCTCATTACAACGATTCGGCTCGCCGGCAACTGTGAACCGATCATAAGCCCCAACATAAGGTGTGGCCAGCCAGGGGCAGTTCACAGTTGACGATCGGCCCCCATGCTAGCCGGCCACAGTAAATCGAATAATACCCGCGATTACGGGGCATAATGGCCCGGGTAGTTACTTTGCGCGATCGGCTCCGATGTGTCTTAAGTGCGGCTGTGGTAAAAAAGAAAACTCCCTGCAGAGGCGTAAGATGGGTGACAAATGTCTCCAAGACCCACAGCTAGGGAAAGTGACTACAAAACCCGTTTGCCACGAACTTAAGCACATCGACGGCCTTCCGTGACTGGAAGTTTTACTTTTCCTATATTTCAGTTTCATTTAAAACTTTTCTCCTATTCTCCGTAACGGTGCTTGAAAGTACAGGACATGAAATAGGGAACGTTCGCTAATGGGAACAGAAACTTACAATCGGATGACGAGACACTCAACAGCATTCCGTGCTTAGTCTTACAGGACGCACGAAATTGCCGTCCACAGCCGAAACATGAAGGGCGGTACCTTCTACTTTTATACATTAATGCATAAGTGCGGTTCATATTCACGCATCACATTTACGTTGCAAAATGAGAAAATTATACTTTAAGCAAAAAACTTGGCATCAAGCACGGTCAAGTCACTGGTAACATGCATAGTTACATCACTTACACAGCTCAACAAAATAGCGAAAACATTCCAACATAAAGGAATCAGCTTATGTTATGAAATTACATAAAGTCATTATTACAGTACATTAATGTTTTGAACTAGCATATACAGGAATGTCAAGCAGACCAAATAAAATAACCAGCTGCATTAGTGCTGACCACTACACTTCAGAACCAGCTCTCCGAATCTACTTGGTTGCTGGATCGGAACTCCCAGCATGTTGACCAGAGGTCCCACCTGTCCAATTCAGAGGAAGAATCCATCAGATAAACAGCGAACGATCAAGTTATGAAAATCTAAAAAGAAAAGAGAAGAGAGACTCACTAGCACCCGCTTCTCGGTCCTCATCCCCCAACTGCACACCGGCTTCCTCCGCAGCAAGTAGCCGCATCCCCTCCTTCACCGCTACCTTCTCCTCCTTTGAGAACTGGGCGGTTACCATGTCCATCCTGAATGCCGCTCCACCTTCCTTATCCGCATCGGCCTTGGCCTCCTCCAAAGCCCGGAGATATATCCTAGCCATGATCCAGGGATAGTCATCCATCCAGGATAAATTACCCTGCTTCCAGGTACGGAAGTACATATCCTGCAACATCTCATCCATCATCCCCTCATTCTCCTCAAACTCCCTCACCCGGGCCTCGGAAGACAACAACTTAGCGACGGCGACATCCCTCTCCGATCGATATCTCGAGCAGTCAGCCTGGAGAGACCTCCTCATTTCCTCCAACTCTTCCTTTAGCCTGGCCTGAGCAAGCTCTGCGGCCTCAAGCCTCGCAGATAACTCCTCTACTTGCTCGAGATCCGCCCTCCGAACCTCGTCCACCGTAGCAATGGCTATGTCAATCCGCTCCTTGCAGGCGGCCTCCACCTTTCGCAACTCAGCCTTGCTAGCCTCCTCCATGATTTTCTTTAGTCGTCGGGTGGCCGCCTCATGTTGGGATATCTGAATAGCCTGGTCGTCAAGTTGTTTGGCCTGATCAGCAACCACTAACCGCAACCTTATATTAGCACTCCCTATCTCCTCCCCGGCCTTGGCCAATAGGGCGTGATGTTCCATTAAATTCTTGACCTCCTCCGCGACCCGGTCGATGTTGGCCTTGGCTTCGTCCCCCATAGCAGCTATCCGAGTAGTGAGCAGATCCAGATCTAGGGACTTAGCCTCATCAAGAACCCGAACCATGGGATTGCGGGGAAGAAGATGCTCGCCCGTGGCCTCGTCAAATAAAATATCCTGAGAGCTTGTGTCCAAATCCGGGTGGCCGGCAAAGGGATTGCGAGGCACGTCGGGACGTTTTATGCGGATCACAGTAGGATTCTCGGAAGGAGGCGGAGAGGGGACAAACTCCGTGGTCTTCTCCGTGGTATCTCGGGGAGGCTGAGTAGGAGACTAAGGACCAGGTGGTGAATCAAACAAGGAACGCCTCCTCTTCCTCTGCTGGATACCTTCCTCAATGACTCCAAGAAGAGGGCGATATTTAACTACATCCTCGGAACGGCCAGTTGGCGGCTTCGGCTTAGTAGAAGCTCTCATCAACTTGAATTGTTCAAGGCGGTGCCGAACGTCTGAAGTTTTGGCCACCTCGCCTGCCCCTGTAATAAAGAACAAGTGTTACGAACGTACAACGGTCCATAATTCTAGAAATATGTTAAGTTAAAAAGAATGAGAAGACACATCTATTATACAAACCCTGCGGAGGAGTAGGATCCTGCAATAAGTCCTGGATTTCATCCCAGGACGGGAGTGAGCCATAAAATATTCCTAAGTCCCTGTCATAAATGGAGTCTGCAGAAGTCCAAAGTTCACCTTGCACTGCCGGAGTCACCCTAACTGAGGAGCTCTTAGGGGATGGATCGGCGTCAGTCCCGGCCTTGCCAGTCTTCTTTGCTTTCTCCGCCAAATCCGATTCTCCCTCCGATTCCCCGAAAGCTTGATGGAGAGCCTCATCCGTCCACTCCTAAAGCTCCCCCACTTGCTCGGAGGTTAAGGCACCAGTGCCACTACCGCCCAGTCCGTCGCCATCACCATTGCCCTCTCCATCTCCATCTCCATCTCCTCCACCCTCTAACTCTCCTCCTACATCGCCTCCTTCGCCCTCGCCTCTATCCTCTTCCACATCTTCCTCCTTCGGGATAATCGGACAAGTGCTAGGAGAGGGGCCGTCAGACTCCTTAAGTTTCTTACCCCTGACAATCGGAGGCTTGGTAAAAGTCTTCCTCTTGCCACTCTTCTCCGTGGCCCCTTCCTTGGCTTTGACAGCCTTCTCCTCATCTGTATCTCTCTGCTTAACCACGGACTGGCGTGGGAGGATCAAGTTGTGCTCCAAGAGAGTAGCGTTCCTGATCAAGTAAGAAGCCGACCGATCTCGTGCCGGAATGGCCCTTATTTCCGCAGCCATCTGAACCAAGGAATCATTCTCCACGACCGCAAAGCCACCTGTGCTAGCAAGAAATAAAAGCATATAAGAAGAAGCGTTGCAGCCGAAACAAGGAAACTATAAATAAAGTTCAACTCACAGCCAGAGGTGAAAAGGCGGAAAGAAACGGAGTCATCCCTGATGAAAAACCATTCCTTCTTAAACATACTGAGCTTCGAATATAGGTCCAGGACTGGTTTGAAAGGAACAGCCGCTTCCAAGCTAACGTATGGAGGTCCCTTCTTGTAACCCTTCAAGTTATATAGATACCGGATCTCCCGGTTGGAAGGGGGGCGCCCGTACCTTCTTTGGAAAATAATGTATAAGCACACCAAGATGGCGTAGGAATTGGGCTGAAGGTGGAAAGGAGCCACCTTCAGATAAGTAATGAAGCTGATTATCCAAGTATTAATGGGAGGAATGGCCCCACACACGCAGTGGTACCTACTATACGCAAAATATCCTTCAGGGGGATTGTACGGCATCACTCCGTTCCCCGGCAACCGCATAAGCGCTCTATCTATCCCGAAGGAACGAGATATAACATCAAGTTGCTCCTCCTTTAGGGAGCTAGGAAAGCAATCGGGAGGGGAGACCAGAAGTTCCTGGGGACCATACCCATCCACTAACGACCTCGGGGCAGGTCCATGTCGCGCCGGTCCTGGTTGGGCTGGGGGCATGGAAGAAGACTCTTCTCTACCCTTGCACTTCTTTCTATCTGATCGAGTTTCCTCTTTGCGAGACATTTACCTGCATACACAAAAGCGAAAGACGTGTTGTTGGTACAAGGAGTACAGGGATATAAGCAAACAACTGTATAAAGCGAGCCAGCATATATAAATCCAGAGTTTCACTAATAGTTCAAGTATAAAAGTCCGTTCGGCAAGGGACTCATTCGACGCTCAGAATTCCCAATCTCATTCGGTAATACAGCCCAGAGCTCATTCGGTAGTACACATTCGGCGTTAAACGCCTCTTAACACATCCGGTATTAGGTTCATTCGGTAATCATCATCACCAAGGTCATTCGACGTTCACACTCCCAATAACATTCGGTAGTTTACAACATAGGAACATCCGGCAATTACCTGGTCCGGTTGTCAAAAGGTTTCGTCAATATAAGTTGATTCGGCAGAAATCTGGCTCGGTTCTCTCAATTCAGTAAGGAGTAATGAAGGGGTGTAGCCCCTACATATAGGCAGATATAGGATACCGAACCAATTGGTTCAGCACTCAGGGACCGAATAAAGACCACCTAGCTAAAACAAAGCACGACATATACTAGCATATGCCCTACTTTGGGGGGCAAGTGTTGTGTGCATTTCCACCACCGAACCAATGCTTCCCCTCTACATGCCGAACCAATGCTTCCCCCTACGTACCGAACCAGAAACCTTGCTCTACTACATGCCGAACCAACCACATCTCCATGCGCACCGAACCATCCCCTTCTCCAACATATCACCGGACCACATGCCACCGAGCCAACCTCCAAACAACCTGCCGAACCAGGCCTCTCCACCTCCATACCGAACCAACTATCTCCTCTCGCCACCGAACCAGAGCACTACCGGATCATCGTCCCACCGAACCAAGGTTACCACCGGACCAAGAGACGAAGTCACTATCACCGGTCCAAGGCATCACCGGACCAAGCTCCACACATCCACGGCCGAACCAAGCTTCGCCGAACCAGATATGCCAGACCAGATTGCTTCAGCCCAGACCCACCAGCAGCTATATACATCCAAGACCCCTACCCCCAGCCTCACTCTATAAATAGAGGGGCAGGGGTGCAACAATGGCGAACAAGTTTGAGAGCTCAAGCACGGAAGGAACTTTCAAACAAATTTCATATACTTGTACTTAAAGCTTTCTACTTGTAATCTGAAAAAGAAAGGAGAATAACATATAAAGTGGACGTAGGCGCATTCTGGCCGAACCACTATAAACCTGTGTGTCTTTTACAGTTTAGCCCATGCTTTTTTCATATTTTCATAAGTAACCTAAAACCTTGAAAATAACATAAAATCAACTAAATCATACGACTCTGAGGTGTTTGTCTATTTTTTGTGCAAACAATGGTTAGGTCGCTTGGCCTGGTCACTTTCTTAGGTCGCATTCGGAGTTAGGTCGTTCGCCACTTGGGTCGAATCACCTTAAGTCGCTCGGCCTCATCACTAGGTCGCTTGGCATGTGCAACCTCGTTAAGTCGCTTACCACTTTAGGTCGCAACGTCTCGGCCTGCTTTAAATCCTTAGGTCGTTTCAATGCTTTACTCGATCGTGTTAGGTCATTCACCCCTTAGGCCGCACAATTTGTCGCGTGCTAACTTCTTAGATCGAGCCGTGTTAGGTCGCGCCCATTTCTTATGTTGAATTATGCTATGTTGCAGGGGTATTTCTACTTTGATGGTTTTGGAACTGATTTCCTTGGATTTTATTCACGTCTTCGAATGTGAATTTTCGTGATTGATTGTTTCTACAATCATTTTCGTGATTTGTCACTTTAAAAATATGAAGGTTTCAATACTAGTAGTAAATATCAAAACTCTTTCATCAAAGAGATTTCAACACTATTTTATTACAAAACTCTTTTCTTAAACCGATTTCCAATCTATTAGTATATACAAACCTTTACCTCACTTGGATGAGAAATCTAATTAAACGGCTTAGTAAAACAGGTGGTATGAAAGGCTTGCGTTTGCTTTATCGGTTAATTCTTGGACTTGTTCGACTGAACCACTTGTGACAATTTCCTAGTGAAGATCTACAGTTTGTTCGTAAATATTTAAGTTAAGCAAGTGGTTATGGGACATGAAGCTAAACTCATATATTTACTAGCTTAGTGTGATTGACACTTCTTTACGATCAATGACGATCATTTGTGTGATTTAGACTAGCAATTGTGCGATGTCTCTTTGTCTACGAGGGAGACTAAACCCCGTTTGTGTGATGTTTCGACTCACATATGTGGGGTAGCGACCCACGGTCTTCGGGCCATTCTTGTGGAGCCTCGGCTCAAAATTAATGGCTAGCTACCATGAGATAGCGTCTTGTTTTGTGATACATGTGTTGGTGAGTATTCATACTCCTGTTTTGTGATAGGCCTCCCCCTTCTTGTGATTTCTGGATTTCTTGAGATGAATTCTGGAATTTTGTGCTTCACCAATTTTTGTGATTTACATTGATAAGTTTTATCAATTTGTGTGCATTGGTGAATTTGTGTGTCATTGGCTTGTTATGAATACAAGTTTAGGGTATGATACCCTATTTTATCTTTGCGAAGATTCTTGTGATATTGATTAATCTCATGTTGATTTTCAATTACATACTTATAGAAGTATGCCATTATGGTTACTATATGTTTATGCCATATCTTTTATTCTATATCATTTCATCTGATATTTATAGCTAGACTGATCCGTTTATTATTTTCTTATTAAATAATACTCGGGTCAGACCGAGATGTTTCAGGTGCTTCTGCTTGACTTCTCACTTAGGATTGATTTCTCTGACTTTTGGCTAAACACTTAGATTAGCAGTTTTTGTTGTATACATTTGAGATATAGACTCCATGATGTATACTTATTCTTTTGTGTAGCACTTATAGCTATTCTTTTGTGTTATTATGGATCGTTCAGACCACTACTCTTATGTAAACATTCATGTGTTATATTCATATCTTTTTCCGCCTTTGTGATATGGATGTCTGTGACTGATTTGTGTTATGTTTATTTCTATACTTGTTTCCATAGATTTTATATAGCCACCATGTAGTAACTTTGAGTTTGTATCGGTATGCTGGATTTCCTCTTGAAATCAAATGCATGTTATACTATCTGACATATCGGTGCTCGCACAAGGCAATTGCACGGATGGTCGCTCCTCCAAAATCGACTGTTTGCCATTGAATGGTTTACCACCAAGTCTCGAGAAACTTTTATGTAAATCAGCCAGATTCAGCTGTTGCTGAACTGCCGCTATTGCCATTGGGGGACCTTGATCAGGTGCTGTGGCACCTCCTTGACCCCTAACTCTTCCCCTTCGTCCGCTCATTTCTTACTATCTGAAAATAGTAAGAAAATTGATTTAAATACACGAACAAAATATCTTAAGGAATATCAGCAGTAAAAGAAATAGACTAATAAATTTAGAGTTTCAGTCTCGGTTATACTCATTCTAGGGAATACTTCACCCCATCTCTAATGAGCCATCTAATGTGTTATACTCCGTAGCTAAAGTTATTACTCAACCAGTTGCTCTGATACCAATTTGTCATGACCCAAAATTCTTCGTTCGAAGATAGACATCAAATACTTCACTTGTATTCGACTGCCAGAATTCAAACGTCAAATCTCAGTTCGGATGGAGCTTATAACAACAATTAGTCGAATATAAAACAGCGGAACAGAATCAATATCATAAATATCATCACAGTTACAATATCAATATAATAACCATACTACAACAGTGTATATAATACATACACCACAACTCCAAATACAACATCATGATAATACAACAGTGATCATATATCCAAAAATCCTCAATGAAAGAAGTGATGATGAACTCCCAAAAGCTAAACACCTGAAATCTCCAAAAGCTCCTAAGATATCTCCAAGATAAGAGCTCCAAAATACTGCTACTCCAATAATACGGAAACCTGCTACTAGGCTGCCCGTGTAGAAATAATGGGCACCCAGAGTTTAGGAAATAAAACAATAAACTCCGGATCAGTCATGGGACTGGTATGAGCAAACAAAAACAATTGCATTTAAATAAAACAAGATTTATAAAAGAATTTTTGGGATGCTTTTAAAAATGAAACTACCATAAGACCTCCCACCACACACACAATGCAAACGCTGAATTGGAGGAGATTTCTTCTTATGATAGTCAAATATGCTGGATACGAGAAAAAAAATTCTTTGATATCATTACTAGTGCATAGTGAAGAAAGCATTTCGAAAATAGAATATTAATCTTAGCCGGCATAGACATTTCGAACTATGCCTACTATAGCTACCATCTAAACAGTGGGGCGCCACCATAAGTAAATGGCAGGTTCTACAACTAAAACCGTACAGGGTTTCATATTGGGAATTGGATTTCCAACAATGGTCAGGCTAAGGAACTTCCCATTGACACATGAGAACGCCTCTGGAAGGACGTCCCCGAGAACCTAACCAGATCTCTGCCAACACAAGGTCGGGTTACCCCTAACTGGGTAACTACTGACACGAGTATGCCATCTACCAGTTGTAACCAACCTTTAACCGGGGCCCCAGCAACAAATCACAAAATAATATATATATCTGCGATATCCACATAAGTTAAGTATCTGGGCTCCATACCATGATACCACTTCTATCCAGAAGGAGATGCACATACCCTAAGGGGTGCTACCCCCAATAACCTTGCCGCATCTTTCCTGTTTCGACCATTCCGGGGTGTGAGGTTCAACGAAGTCTCGTCCACAAAACTATGCTTTGGTACAAAGCCATGCTTTGGGTCAACAAATGATCAAGGTAATGATCAAAAAGATAAATGATCGAACAAATGATCATATCACAAATGATCAAACAATGATCATTACATAGCGACACTTAGCATGTCACATTACCAAATTGGGAATATATCGCTGATAACCTTCAACTACATAACCTCTGAGCTCATACGTCTCAGAGAAGGGTGTTAAGCTAAGAGAATAAATTCTCCGCCACCAACAGAAATATATTTGAAAGAAATCTGCTTTATATCTCAAAGTGCAGTGTCAGACACACAATCCATACAAGTCTGTTCTGGGTTCGAACAGAACCGAAGGCACTTCCAAAGAAGTGCTTGTAATCCGGATATCCACAATCCTGATCGTATTCCCCATCACATATGGAGAACTCTATACCGGAGCAACTCGGTGCAGAGTCGATCGACAGGTCATCCTATCGCTCTCGTAAATACCCGGTCTTCACCACCGATTTTCAAATGCTATCCATAACGTCGTATCACATATTCGAAATGGGTTATACGACACAAAGGTCCTTTCCCGGCTAATTCGAATAGTGAGCGTCAAATTTTTAAAACATGTGGATGTCATTCACAAATATTCACAGGTTCGATGTGGGTTTCGGATAACCAACTGAAATCTGATTCCCTGTCGCATCGAAGTTTAAATGCCGTTTTACGGGCAAACAGGGTTTTCACAACAATACAGAACGAATCATAATCACAATGCAGTACATGGCAATTTATATCACACAGCATCATAATCAGAACAGAAATATCAATATAGTGCACAACAATGGTTAATTTATTTTCAAATGTGTTTTAAATAAATTTACCACATAATTATTTCAAATCAATGATAAAAATTTGGATCGATAAATTAAATCTTAATTTACTTCATTTATCGTTTTAAAATTTGTTATTTTATTTAACCGCCAAATTTGATTTGTCGACTTAATTTATCTGAATAACAATTCTTAATTTACAAATTAAATTGAACACTTAATTGTTTACTAATCAATTTAATTACAATTTATAAATCATTTTTTTTTCTTTTCAAAATCATTAATTTACAAAACTTATTAATCTTAATTAACATTTAAATTTTCTTTAAACTTAAAAAAAATCAATTTATTACTAACTACAGAGTTTAAATCAAGTTTTTCTTGAAATAAATTCTTGCTTAAACAAATCAAGTATTAGTTACTTCCTTCCTTAATACTAAAATTTTGTCACAACACTTGCTGTAACTTTATAAAGCCTGAGAATACCCAGGCTTTACTCGAGTCAAAAGTTGAGTATTCCACCGATTCTCCCTGAAGCATCTTCTTCCCTCCCCACGTCTGTTCCTTCTCCTTTTTTTTTGTTACAGCTTATAAGTCAAAACTGGAAATGAACCTTCTCCACTTGCTCGAGTTCGACCCCGAGTTCCAACCCCATATGCCTGAAAACATTACCGAGTTCCCAGACCATACTCCCACTGACACAGAGGCCTAGTCGTGCATGTGCACACGACAGCGACGCCTCTCTGGCGATCACCAATGACTCCGGCAAGTCACTAACACCCCATACGCTCGAAATCAAGCATTAAATTGAAGGCATCGGCTCGAAACCAAAATATAGCCATTTGTACGAAAAACTGCAGCCGACCCAAAAATGCCTCGTCCTCAAGAAATCCACTCGCGCCACCTCCTCTGGCCATCAGAGGCCACGAAAACTTGACGGAAGCTCCATTGACTTGTGACGCCGCGATTGGCACCGGAGTGACGAAGTCCGGTTGCCTATAGGCAGAGCAGCAATCGCCTTTCCAGGCTCGACTCAGACATTCCTTAAACCCTAACCTTGATTCGCCCCATAAATTTTCGTAATAGAAAAATTATCTGACATTTTACTCAAAATCAATGATGTTTATACTTGCTCCACGAAAAATTTCAACATTTATAACTGATTCAATGGTTCGAAAATGAGAAAAATGCAGTTTTAGTTCATATGCAAACTGCTCTTAAAATCCGAAACTAAAAATCTTCGTTTTAGTTTTAAAAATCATGATTTGTAGTAAGAATATAGGCTATTAACTTGAATTAGCTTTTTTATAATACTTGGGTTCATCACATTTTCCTTTGATTTCCTGTAAACCAACTTTAGTGATGATATCTTACAGCCTTGGGTTTTAAATCTGCTTTTAATAACCCATATTGAGTTCAATTATCTTGTTTGATTTTAAATCTGAAGCTTTACTATGATTCAGATGAAAATTACTGGAGTTTTGAATGGAAACCTACCCTGTAACCCATAACAGAGAAGAACAAATATGCAGAGTAACCTGTATATCTATATATATATTTACCAAACTATATTCAAAGATAAACATATACAATGCCATGAAACAAAGAATCATCTTTAAAGTTAACTTAAAGCCTTTAAGCTGATGTTTACTCACTTGTATAATGGATGAGCGGAGACTATAATTGTTTTGCAACTGCAGTTTGAATTTCCCTCTGTTCTTCTTTCTTCAAAAATTTGTTTTCAAGCTTGAATTAAAAATGATGTTTGCTTTCTTTTTAATTTCTGTTTTTCTTTGCTATTTTTCTTTCTTTCTTTCTTTAGTAAAAGGTTTTGAACAAATTGGAGGCAACTCATATATATAAAGAGATGTGCATTTTTTTTTAGACAGCACTGAGCATCTTTCTTTTGTATAATTATTTTATACTGGCTTTGTACATTGTGTATAGGCATGTTTGAAATCATTTATTGAAAATGTGTAAGTAATACTTTCATGTATTTACATCATGTCGTGCTCATGCTTTGATTACGGCTAGTAGGATCTTTATCCATGCTAGACAGTAAATGCATTTAATGAAGCATGTAAATGGAATGTTCATGTTCCCTTTTTCTATGTTGCGGCATGTTCTTGTTCTATTAGATTTTATAAGTACATTTTTTTTTATATCTTTGTTTGTTGACTAACAAACCAAATTTTGGCTGAGAGGGAATTTTTACTTTGAGCTAAAGGTGATGGCATTTAATGCTATATGTCTCCCATGCTTGTTAACATGCATTTGCTGTTGATTCATTTTGTAAGTACTGTTCTTATCTTATTAGCTAATGTTTTGTTTTTATTTTGTTTTGCTCTTTTGTGATCAAGTCTTGTTCTTGTTTAACTTTGCTAAATGTAAGAGTTTTGTTTTATTTTATTTTTTCTTTTGCCTACATATTTTAGTTTACTGGTTTGTATATTTCTTTTGCAACTTGTTTGTTATATAATTTATTGATTATTTATTTAAAACATAAACCATCTATTATTTATTTATGTTGGGGGGTGTTTTCACCGAACCAATTCCTAGTCGAACCATAGATACTACCGAGCCAAAGACCGACACGTAATCCCACCATCACCAGTCCAAACCATCACTGGACCGAACCACCTCCTAGCCTACCACTGCCGAACCAGAGTGCAACCGGACCATCATCACCGAACCAGACTCCCCCAGGCATTGCCGAACCAAGCACGCGCCTCCAACAACTACCGGTCCAGATCATGGCCGAGCCGACGTACTGCCGAACCAGAGTGCAACCAGTCCAAATCATCACCGGTCCACCATACTCCTACTACCGGTCCATCCACTACCGGTCCACAATACTCCATCACCGAACCAGCTCCCAGACACCCCCCACCGAACCAACTTCCATCACCACCACCGGTCCAGAAGCCAATGCCGAACCAACATCTTTCCACTTCCCTGCCGAGCCAACCATCTTTCCACCCTCTACCGAATAAACCTCCGGATCAACCACTCCAAGCACGGCTGAACCAAACTTCGCCGAACCAGAACGCTGCCAGGCCAGATTGCTTCAGCCCAGGCCCATCAACAGCTATATACATCCAAGACCCCTGCCTCCAGCCTCACTCTATAAATAGAGGGGCAGGGGTACAACAATGGCAGACAAGTTTGAGAGCTCAAGCATGGAAGGACCTTTCAAACAACTTTCATATACTTGTATGCAAAGCTTTGTACTTGTAATCTGAAAGAAAAAGGATAATAACATATAAAGTGGATGTAGGCACGTTCTGGCCGAACCACTATAAATCTGTGTGTCTTTTACAGTTTAGTCTCTGCTTTTTACATATTTTCATAAGTCACCCAAATCATTGAAAACCATATAAAATCGACTAAATAATACGACTTGGAGGTGTTTGCCCATTTTTTGCGCAAACATTTTTGGTGCTTTCACTAAGAACTTGGAACTTGAAGCTTCAGCTTCCCTCATTCAACCTTCTTTCCCAATAGCACCCTTCATTGCCTAGGAAACATGACTTCCAGGCCGAGAAAAGACGCCAACAAGGGAAAGAACGTTGCAACCAGTAGCGCTCCAGATCTAGTGGATCCAGATCAAGAGAACCATCCCACTACGAGCAGTGTCAAATGCAGATCAGGCAATTCCGACAGTCCCTGCTGCGGAACAACCGACAGCAATCACTAGGGCAGACCTAGACAGAGTTGTGGTTGAAGTGACTAACCGCTTCACATCCCAACAAGAAGCTTTGGTGAACCAACTCATGTCACGCTTGAGGGATGCCGAAGAATCCAACCGCAACACTGAATCATGGGGTGAGTCTCAATCTGGAGGATCTCGGAGACAACAAAGGTCTTCCCTCTTCGAAGAAGCTATCAACAGGAACAACAATGATAGGGGCCGCGCCCGGACTCAGCCCGAACTCCGACTCGAGGAAGCGCTTGGAACCGAACCCAATGGGGGAGGCACCAGGCGAGGGTCGGATGTAGCTGAGCCAGTCATGCCGCCTAATCATAGAAATCCCGCTGAACGGAGCCGAGCTAGAACCCAGCCCGAAATTGACCCCATGGAAATGCTCGAAACAGAACCCCACAGGGGAAGATCAAGGCAGGGGCAAACTGTAGCTGGTCCTAGCATGCATCCGAGCAGCCAAAGACAGCCACTGGATAACGTCGGAAGCGATAGACTATACCATCCCTATAGGTCATCTGGACGAGATCGATCACGCAGGGAAGAACCAAGCTCATTTTTGTCCGCTCCAAATTCTGATGAAAGAATGGCACGATTATTCAGGGAATGCGTCCGACGGGAGCAAAGGGATCGAGGGATAGGCGCTAGGGTAACCAGCCCTTTCACCCGCGACATCGAAACCGCCATCACCCCTCGAAAATGGAAAATGCCGACGATGGAACCGTACAAGGGAACTTCCAACCCCGTTGTACACTTGCAGAGATACACACAGCATATGCTCATGAGCGGAGCAATGGAAGGAGTGTTGTGTAAATGCTTTCCGCTATTCCTAGCAGACCTAGCTACCTCCTGGTTCTGCCATCTACCCCAAGGATCTATCAGCTCATGGGAGATGTTGAAAGAAAAGTTCATTAGCCAGTTCCACATTCATGTGGAACAACCCAAGGATGCTTACTCCCTATCTACTGTCAAACAGAAACCCAGAGAGACACTGCAGCAATACCTAACCCGGTTCAATGCCGCAGCGGCAGCAGTTCAAGATGCCGATGAGAAACTTGTCCTGATGGTCCTCTGTAGTTGTGTGCATCCGATACCAAGTTTGCTAGAAGGCTAACTAAAGAAAAACCAGCTACCTTGCCCGATTTCTTCCATGAAGCTGGGAAGTACATGAGACTCGAAGAGGCTGCCACTGAAAGGAAGACAGGACCATAGGCTAAGATGGCTCATGGAAACGCCCCCGCCGCAGCGAAGGACATTCGGAGAAACGACTCCATAGACAATGCAAGGGGCAAGAAGGGAGAAAAGCGCTTGTACCGACCAGGACCGAGATTTGACGCTTACACTCCCTTGAATGAAACAGTCGAGAACATCTTCCTGGCCACCCAGGACGAACTTACACACAAGCGCCCCCCGTACAAGAAAGAGTCAGATCGCGCAATCCAGTCCGGAAAATTCTGCCGTTTCCACGAGTCTCATGGGCACGATACCAATGAATGCCGCCATCTCCGAGACCTAATTGAAGAACACATCAAGAGAAATAGGCTGGAACGCTATGTAGAGGGCCAGGACAGGACTCCAGCTCTCGCCAAGGAAAACCCAGGGCAGCTCCACCCAGAAACAGGCGGAGGAAACCGCAACACCAGCGGTTCCAGCCAAGAGAAGATAGTGGTTCATGCAATATCTGGGGGGCCACACATCGCCGACAAAAGCTGGGCAGAAATGGAAAGATATGGAAACTCACTCAGAAACGAGGGAGATTGCGTCAATTCTTTTATGGAAGAACGCCACCCTAAGCGGAAGGAAAATAATGACATCACATTCAGTGGGCGCGGCCTAGAAGGAAGGCAATACACTCATATGGATCCTATGGTCATCTCTGCCTGGTTCGGCCCAGCTGAAGTTTTTCGAATCCTAGTAGACACTGGAAGCTCAGTGAATATTCTGTTCAAGCATGCTTTCGACAAAATGAAGCTGTCAATGAAGGACGTGTCTCCCTGCAACAAACCGCTACACGGTTTCACTGGAGAAGCAAAGACGCCCCTCGGACAATTGGATCTCTTTGTTGAATTGGGAAGTCATCCCCGCTCCGCCGTTCGGAAACAAACATTCGTGCTAATAGACAACCACTCGGCCTACAATGCCTTTTTAGGAAGACCAGTCTTGTCCGAATTCCAAATTGTCCTTGCCCCATGGTGCTTGAAGATGAAGTTCCCAACGGATAATGGAGTGGGAGAAGTAGAAGGGGATCAAGACGCCGCTCGGGACTGCTATGTAACCGAACTTCGCAATAATCGCAGGAGAGATAAAGGGAAGAATGCAGAGACTGCTCTCTGCAAGAAAAACTTGGAAGCATAGCAACTAAAGAAGGCCCCTCCTCCTCGATATACCAGTGATCCCTTTAATGAATTAGACCCTAGGGACAGAGAGGAGAAGGCCACCACCGAGCCCGTAGAGGCTATGGAGTTTGTATCTGTAGACAAATGTGACTCGAGTAGACTACTGAGAATCGGGTCTCAGTTAAAAACAGAATTGAAAGACCAACTTATTGATTTCCTTCGCCACAACTTGGATGTGTTTGCATGGACACACGCTGATATGACTGGAATCTCCCCGGACATAGCATGCCACGC
Source organism: Allium cepa (assembly GCA_030765085.1). Classification (NCBI taxonomy): domain Eukaryota; kingdom Viridiplantae; phylum Streptophyta; class Magnoliopsida; order Asparagales; family Amaryllidaceae; genus Allium; species Allium cepa. The sequence goes on from CM060934.1 coordinate 216,311,844, forward strand.
ACTAAACATCGATCCTACCAAAGTACCGGTAAAGCAAAAGAAGAGAAGTATGGGGGCAGAACGATCAAAAGCCCTCGAGGAAGAAGTAAAGAACTTACTTGCCAATGACTTCATACGTGAAGCCATCTACCCGGAATGGATCGCCAACCCGGTACTGGTAAAGAAAGCTAATGGGAAGTGGCAAACATGCATCAATTTCTCCAACTTAAATGACGCTTGCCCGAAAGACTGCTTCCCACTCCCCCGAATCGGCCAACTCGTGGACAGCACTGCCGGACACGAACTCTTATCCTTCATGGACGCATACTCAGGATATAACCAGATCCCTATGCACGCCCCCAATCAAGACCACACTAGCTTCATCACTGACCGAGGATTATACTGCTACAAGGTAATGCCATTTGGAATTAAAAACGCCGGAGCTACTTATCAGCGCCTCGTCAACAAGATGTTTGCAGAACTGATAGGACGAACTATGGAGGTCTATGTGGATGACATGCTGGTTAAATCAAGAAAAGCCAACGATCATGTAAGCCACCTGGACGAGATGTTCCAAGTACTCCGCCAATATGGAATGAAGCTGAATCCTCTAAAGTGCTCCTTCGGAGTGTCATCAGGAAAGTTCTTGGGATTCATCGTCCATGCCATAGGGATCGAAGCAAACCTCGAACAAGTCCGAGCCTTGCAAGATATCAAGATACCATCCACTCGGAAAGAAATGCAAAGCCTAAACGGGAAGGTGCCTCCCTAAGCCGATTCATCTCTAAAGCAACCGACAAATGCAATCCCTTCTTTGAAGCCCTTAAGAGAGCCAAAGGAAAATTCGAGTGGACCGACGAATGTTCAGCAGCTTTCCTTAACCTAATCGAGCACCTCCAACGGCCACCAGTACTCTCGACTCCGAATGAAGGCGAAGAACTATACCTATATCTTACTGTGTCATCCCATGCTCTAAGCGCCGCTTTGGTAAGAGAAAAAAATCGCACACAACGGCCAGTGTACTTCATAAGCAAAAGGCTCATGGGAGCAGAAGCCCGGTATCCCAAACTCGAGAAACTGGCGCACTGTTTACTAATCACATCAAGGAAGCTACGACACTATTTCCAATCTCATCCCATCAGAGTCCTAACCGACCAACCATTGAGGCAAGTGCTCCATCGTCCCGACACCTCTGGGCGACTGCTCAAGTGGTGCATCGAGCTAAGCCAATATGATATCACCTACCATCCTCGCACTGCCATCAAGGGACAAGCCATAGCCGATTTCGTCGCCGAATTCACTATCAACGAAGGGAAGGAGCAGTCTGAAATAACAGAGGACATCAAGTGGAGTCTCTTTGTGGATGGAGCATCGAACGAACAAGGCTCGGGGGCAGGCGTTGTGATCATCACTCCCAGGGGAAGAAAGCTGCATTATGCACTAAGGCTGGAATTCACTGCCACCAACAATGATGCCGAATATGAAGCAGTAATAGCCGGATTAGAGCTCGCCCTGGAGATCGGAGTCAGTTCCTTATGTCTTCATAGTGATTCGCAGCTCATCGTAAATCAAATACTAGGGGAGTTCCAGACTCGAGGAGAGCGGCTCACGGCATATCTGAAAAAGACCAAGCGGCTGCTCAATCAATTGGATCACTACTCGATCAAACACATTCCTCGAGAAGAAAATCAAGAGGCCAACGAGCTGGCAAAGCAAGCTAGCATGGGAGATGATACCACTTCTGGAACGATAACTGTCTCAAGGCTACTAACCCCGAGTTTCGAGCAAGTAAATCTGATAGCTGCAACCGAAGAAGAAACATGGATGACCCCTATCCGAAAAGGCTTACAAAACGGCACCCTACCCGACGGGCGAAATGAAATTAAGAAAATTCTAAGGAAAGCTTCCCGCTACACAATGCAAGAAGGCATCCTCTATCGGCGCGGCTTCTCTAACCCCTTATTGAGGTGCGTTGCTGGAAGAGAAGCCAAGGAAATTCTATCCAATATCCATCAGGGAAGTTGAGGAGACCACACCGGAGGGCAAATCCTAGCAAAAAAGATACTCCGATATGGGTATTTCTGGCCCACTTTAAACAAAGATGCCATAGACTTCGTCAGAAGATGCGACAGATGTCAGAAATTTGCTAAGATTCCTCGACTACCAACCAATGAAATTACTCAGATGACTAGCCCTTGGCCCTTCGTAATATGGGGAATTGACTTAATTGGCGAACTGCCGATGGGCCGAGGCGGGGCCAGACATGCTATAGTAGCAGTTGACTATTTCACCAAATGGGTGGAAGCGGAGCCTATGAATAAAATATCTTCAACTAAAGTTATCAACTTCTTGATCAAAAACGTTCTGTGCAGGTACGGGGTTCCACTCAGAATCATATCAGACAACGGGCTTCAATTTGACAGCGAGGAATTTGCCGACTGGTGCCAAGAGCACGGAATTCGTAAGGGCTTCTCATCCGTAGCTTATCCCCAGGCAAATGGACAAGTCGAAGCTATCAACAAGATTCTCAAGACTCTAATCAAGAAGAAGCTTGAAAAATCAAAAGGCGCTTGGGTGGACGAACTTCCTACAGCACTATGGGCCTACCGCACTTCTTTTAGAACATCAACAGGGCATACTCCTTTCTCTTTGGCATACGGATCAGAGGCCATGCTCCCAGTTGAAACTATTGTACCTTCCCGTTGTAGGATCCACTACAACCCTGAAGAAAATGAAGAACTCCTCCACATGTCTTTGGATCCAATTGAGGAGAGAAGAAATGATGCAGCACTCAAAGCAGCAGCTCACAGACAAAAAGTGGCAACACTATACAACTCCGAAGTCAAACATCGCAGCTTACAAGAAGGAGATCTTGTCCTCAAGCGAATCTTTCCGCGCCCAGGAGCGCTGGATCCAATCTGGGACAGACCATATGTAATTCATAAAGATCTCCACAACGGAGCTTATATTTTGTCAACAGTGGACGGAGAGGTGTTCTAGAGGGCATGGAACATCCGACACCTCCGTCGATACTTTTCTTAACTTGTACCGCCCATATGAAGTGAATTAACAAAGAGAATCAGTGGACGTAGGCATTTTCGTGCCGAACCACTTTAAAAACTTGGATCTTGTTAACTTGTTCCTTTATATCTTGGCTACTTGTTAAGCTTTATCCTTTGCTGTTGAACAAAATCCTTCGCAGATGACATTTCAATTCAGAGCTTCACAACACAACTCCACCTGGACAAAATCTAACAGGTACGCTACGAACCTATGCCCTCGCCAATGAGACACTTTGCTCCGGTATCCCTCTACCGCGAGTTAACTCATTGTTTGCCTCGGCCCTTAAAGCCGACTGTAATAAGCCGAGTATAAGCCACCGAGAAGGCCGATTATGCCATGGCAGCTCATTACAGCGATTCGGCTAGCCGGCAACTGTGAACCGACCATAAGCCCCAACATAAGGTGTGGCCAGCCAGGGGCAGCTCACAGTTGACGATCGGCCCCCACGCTAGTCGGCCACAGTAAATCGAATAATACCCGCGATTACGGGCCATAATGGCCCAGGTAGTTACTGTGCGCGATCGGCTCCGATGTGTCTTAAGTGCGGATGTGGTAAAAAAGAAAACTCCCCGCAGAGGCATAAGATGGGTGACAAATGTCTCCACGACCCACAGCTAGGGAAAGTGACTACAAAACCCATTTGCCACGAACTTGAGCACATCGACGGCCTTCCGTGACTGGAAGTTTTACTTTTCCTATATTTCCATTTCATTTAAAACTTTTCTCCTATTCTCCGTAACGGTGCTTGAAAGTACAGGACATGAAATAGGGAACGCTCGCTAATGGGAACAGAAACTTACAATCGGATGACGAGACACTCAACAGCATTCCGTGCTTAGTCTTACAGGGAGCACAAAGTTGCCGTCCACAGCCGAAACATAAAGGGCGGTACCTTCTACTTTTATACATTAATGCATAGCTGCAGTTCATATTCACACATCACATTTACGTTGCAAAATGAGAAAATTATACTTTAAGCAAAAAACTTGGCATCAGTCACAATCAAGCCACTAGTAACATGCATAGTTACATCACTTACACAGCACAACAAAATAGCGATAACATTCCAACATAAAGGAATCAGCTTATGTTATGAAATTACATAAAGTCATTCATCACAAACAATATTATTACAGTCACATCAATGTTTTGGACTAACATAAACAGCAATAAAAAGAAATCAAAAGGTGGCCAAATCCGGACAAGGAACCAGCTGCGTCCACGCTTCGCCCTCATCCTATCAACTCTCCAAGCCTACTTAGCCGCAGGGTCGGAGCTCCCAGCATGTTGATCGGAAGTCCCACTTGTCCAATTCAGAAGAGGAATTCATTAAACAAACAGTAAACGATCAAGTTATGAAAACCTAAAACGAAAAGAAGGGGAAGAAAGGCTTTAACTCAGAACACTCTAGATGAAATGCACATTCATTACCAGCTTCAATCTTCTTTGCATTGACTACACATTTCAACATCGTATACGAAATTACATGATCAGTCCTTCTACGGTCATGAATAACCAATTGCACTACTTAGATGATCATAATCTTTGGAACGATATTGATGGTCTGCCCAGTGGATTTGATGATGCTCAACTAGATTTCAGTGAAGGATCATTCAGTGGTTTGAACAATGAAGTACCAGATTTGGATGAAATAATCAATGCCATTCCTCTAAACCATCCTTCAGATCCTCGTTTAGCTTCTCTGACCCTTTCTGAAGAGTTCAATATCATCTTCAACGACTTGAGTTATGAGATAGAAAAGTCCAAGTTAAGCTATAGGATATCTAATGATGATCAGAAGGAAGAATCAAAAGGCAAAAAAAAAGAAATAAGAAGAAATTAACGATGAACAAGGAAAAAACGGCCTTAACATTTGAACTAGTATCGAAGAACTTTTACTTGCCAATATCGCAAGCAGCGAAAGAATTAAACATAGGTCTAACTCTTTTGAAGAAGAAATGTAGAGAGTTGGGAATTCCTCGGTGGCCTCATCATCAAATGAAGAGCATGCAGACTGTCGTAAGGAATGTTCAAGAACTAGAGAGATAGAATGGAGAAGAAGGAGAAGAGAGACTCATGGACGCTCTATCATATGGCATAACTCCAGCCCCTGGCAGCACTATGAGCGCTCTATCAATCCCAAAAGAACGAGATATGGCGTCAAGCTGCTCCTCTTTGAGGGAGCTAGGAAAACAGTCGGGCGGGGAGTCCAGAAGTTCCTGGAGACCATATCCATCCACTAACGACCTCAGGGCAGGTCCATGACGTTTTGGTCTTGGCTGAGCTGGGGGCACGGCGGAAGGCTCTTCCCTGCCCTGGGATCTCTTCTTCTTTGATCGGGTCTCCACTCTTAGAGACATTTATCTGCAAACACAAAAGCGAAAGACATGTTGTTAGAACAAGAAGTATGGAAATATAAGCAAGCAAGTGTATAAAGCGAGCAAGCGTATGTAAGTCTAAGATATCACTCAAGATTTAAATATAGAAGTTCATTCGGTAAAACAAAGCAAGAGTCCATTCGGCACTCCAACCCCCAAGCTCATTCGGCAATAAAAAGCGAAACCCCATTGGCATTCTCAACGTAAGTCGTTCAGCGAGAGAAGGCTTGTTACCTGATTCGGCGACCTGAAGTGATTCGGCAATAAGGATGATTCGGCTGTGAAAGATCTGATTCGGCAATCGAGCTCGGTAGGAGATAACGGAGGCCTAGCTCCCCTATTTATAGGCGAAACATATCGACTGGACCAACTGGTTCGGCACTCCCAGGACCGAACAAAACTATATCAACTGCAGGAGAACAAAGCGCGACACATGCAAGCATGTGCCCCACTTTGGGGGGCATGTGTTGGGGGGTGTTTTCACCGAACCAATTCCTAGTCGAACCATAGATACTACCGAGCCAAAGACCGACACGTAATCCCACCATCACCAGTCCAAACCATCACCGGACCGAACCACCTCCTAGCCTACCACTGCCGAACCAGAGTGCAACCGGACCATCATCACCGAACCAGACTCCCCCAGGCATTGCCGAACCAAGCACACGCCTCGAACAACTACCGGTCCAGATCATGGCCGAGCCGACGTACTGCCGAACCAGAGTGCAACCAGTCCAAATCATCACCGGTCCACCATACTCCTACTACCGGTCCATCCACTACCGGTCCACAATACTCCATCACCGAACCAGCTCCCAGACACCCCCCACCGAACCAACTTCCATCACCACCACCGGTCCAGAAGCCAATGCCGAACCAACATCTTTCCACTTCCCTGCCGAGCCAACCATCTTTCCACCCTCTACCGAATAAACCTCCGGATCAACCACTCCAAGCACGGCTGAACCAAACTTCGCCGAACCAGAACGCTGCCAGGCCAGATTGCTTCAGCCTAGGCCCATCAGCAGCTATATACATCCAAGACCCCTGCCCCTAGCCTCACTCTATAAATAGAGGGGCAGGGGTACAACAATGGCAGACAAGTTTGAGAGCTCAAACATGGAAGGAACTTTCAAACAACTTTCATATACTTGTATGCAAAGCTTTGTACTTGTAATCTGAAAGAAAAAGGATAATAACATATAAAGTGGATGTAGGCATGTTCTGGCCGAACCACTATAAATCTGTGTGTCTTTTACAGTTTAGTCCCTGCTTTTTACATATTTGCATAAGTCACCCAAATCATTGAAAACCATATAAAATCGACTAAATAATACGACTTGGAGGTGTTTGCCCATTTTTTGCACAAACAATTTATATTCATATTCTTTCTTTTATTTAATAATATTTTATTTCTGTTGAAATTTCACAAATTCAATTCAAAATTTCAAACAATTTAACGAATTTAATTTAACAAAATTCTGGGACGTTACAATATCCCCTTCTTAAGAATATTTCGTCCTCGAAATTGAAAGAGGGAGAAATGCAAACAAAGAATATACGAATTAGGAAATAAGGAAATGACTTACAGTTTAAGCTGAAATGTCTATTCTGCAATTGGGATATAATTTCTTCATATTATCTTCAGTCTCCCAAGTACAGTCCTTTGGATCGCCACTCCATTGAACTTTGACTAGTTTCACAACTTTGTTTCTTAATCGCTTCTCGTCATGATCAACAATTTTTATCGGTTCCCTTCTAACTGCCAAGTTGGGGGTGATTTCAAGATCCTGCTGAGCAGCTTCTTCAATAATATCTTCAGGATCGTGCACATATTTCCGAAGATTAGAAATGTGGAACACATCATGTACGCCAGACAACCAGTCGGGTAGCTGCACTCGATATGCCAAAGGACCAATCCTTTCCAGAATAGGAAAAGGACCAATATAACGCGGTGCTAGTTTTCCAGTTTTCCCGAATCTCAATACACCCCGCATCGGAGATACTTTAAGAAATACAGAATCTCCAACTTGAAATTCCAAATTTCTCCTTCGGCGGTCATAATAGCTCTTTTGACGGCTTTGGGCAGTTAATAACTTCTTTCAAATAAAGTCTACCTTTTCAGTGGCTTCTTTGATCATATCCGGTCCAAGAACAAGTCTATCACCTGATTCGATCCAGCATGTAGGTGATCGACACGGACGACCATATAAAGCTTCGAAAGGAGCCATTTCTATACTGGCTTGATAACTGTTATTATATGAGAATTCAACGAGATGCAAATGGTCCTCCCAAGAACCACCAAAATCATGAACACAAGCACGTAGAAGGTCTTCTAAAATTCGATTAACTCTCTCAGTCTATCCATCAGATTGTGGATGATAAGAAGTGCTGAAATTTAATTTCATTCCCAATGCGTCCTGGAATGCCTCCCAAAATCTACTAGTGAAGATCGGATCACGATGACTCACTATACTGCTGGGAATACCATGAAGTCGAACTATTTCCTTTATATATAGCCCTGCTAAACTTGCTGCAGTTCGAGTGGATTTTACTGGGATAAAGTGAGAAGTTTTGGTTAAATGATCCACTATAACCCAAATCGCTTCATTACCCTTCTTGGTTCGTGGCAATCCGTCGATGAAATCCATCGATACCTGATCCCACTTTGTAATGACGCACAATATTTACACAACGATGATATTGTGATTTAAACAAGTATAAAGTATTGAAGTATATTGGTGTACACATTTGGCATGACTTGGGGGTAAATTTGGGATTTCACAACTATTAAAACCCTAGCCGTGAGTGGATTATAAAAAAAGAAAGAAAGAGGTGGCCGCTGTTTTCATTCAACTCTCTCGTTTCAAAACAAAACTAAAAAATGGCCGAAGCCCTAGAAATCAGATTGGGGGAAAAATTATCTTGCCGTATCGAATGGCGTTGGATTCGTACGAAAAAGGGGGAAAGCTATGGCAATATCTAGGGGATTGACATCTCATATAGCTACGTGAGTGTTCTTAATCATGATTTGGCAATAAGACCTATCTCAGGCAGCCGTAGTTATATTTCTGCAAATAAATTCGTGTGTATGGATGCTTTGCGTGTATTGATGCTTGTTAATGATTGTTTGGTCTTGGTTGCTTGCGTATCCATATATTGATGATGATTAAGTCTGATTATATTCATATCTGTACCTGAGATGATATCTATTCACTATCATGTCACGATACACTGATTTAACACTATGTATTACTGCCAAATGAATTGTTTAAGTACACTCATACCAGACGTATCATGTCTGACCCTGTTGATTGTCTCGACAATCTCCTGGGGTGTCTCATTCAACGAGGCAGTTCGGGATGATGTTTTTACAGGTTGCTATGCACATATTGATGAGATGATGATTTAAGAGATGGAGTTAAAATGATTTATCACTGCATGTAGATGATATGAAGAAAGTATTTAAGTATTTTTCACTGTCACTTCATGTGTATTGCTGAACTAAAATATGTTTGTAATACCATGAGCAGTGAACCATCATGTGTTAGATTGATTTGTATATAAATCTTGAAAACTGTATTGTTTTATATGTAATGGCAAGTTGAAACTGTAACACTGGGATTGTTCAGTTTTTATATTTTTCCTGAAATCTGTATTTAGAGAATAACTGGAGTCAAGGCAGTATATGTGCAGACCCATAGATCTGCTGAGTTTTGTGATTTAAAGGATTTTTTTTATGGATTTTGTTCAAGTTTCCTTTCAGAAGTTTTGGGGAAAATCTTTATAAACTTATTTTGATAGATTATTTCTATATTTATGCATAAGCATATATGGATCTGGAGTTTGATTTTAGTATGTAATTATCATATCTGAGAATATATATATATATATATATATATTTCTCTATGTTATGGTCTTTTCTGAGTTCAAGTCACTTAGTCCTTTGATATTTGATATTTGATGAGATGTTTGATATTTGATATTTGATGAGATATTTGATATTTGATATTTGATATTTGATCTGTGAAAAGCAAAGATGAGATATTTGATGCCGCAGACCTTTGAAGGAAAGATGGATTTTTGATGCTTTCAAATGCATTATGATTTTTGGGAAATGAAATTTTCTATGTTAAGTGGCTGTTGCTATTCGAATCTGTATATAGCGTATAGCTAATATATGTTCATGTGATAGATTCTTGAATTATATTGAGGACTTGCCATATAAATTAATATACGTGCATGCCCTTACTTTACATTTCCAAATGAATAAGCTCAGTTTGAATAGTTTTGCAAAAGAAAGTTAATTAGTAAATTTGTTTTGATTCTCTTATACTATATTCATAAGATTTCTGGAAATGGATTACAAGTCCATGTATTATCTTGAGACTTTTGTAAAAGGAAATTGTAAGCTGCCAATTGTTTGTGTTAAAAATATTTGTATGATGCAGAATAGCTTTTGTTCTTGCATTAGTGACATGTTTTTGTTTTAAAGAAAGATAGTTGATGTAAATTCATCTTTTATGTCTGAATATAACTTGCATGAATGAGAAAGAGGAAACTCGATGACCTCATTTTTATATAGTTGGATTGGTAATCTTTTGTTTATACATATAATTATTAATATTTTGTTGGTGCCAAGGCTTCATTGCCTATTCATTAATATCATTGCTTGAGCTTGTGTGTTGGCGAGGCCGTGCACACATGTATTTATATGTGTGTGTACGCGCAGCCACTCCTATAATTGTGCTATAGCAAGAGTTGAGTTAAGTAAAGGATCTCTATGACTTTTATGATATAATCAGGAATTCTGATATTTCCTGTCTGCTTGTGTATCTTTTGTGTCATATTGCAAATAATTTTCATAAGAAGGAAATGGGTTTATCTTTATATTAAAATGCTATGTGTGAATGCTTTAGCTAATTTTTCTTAAACTCTGATTTAATAACTAAAGAGATTGGTATATCTTCATATATACTAATCTATGTTTTAAGAATACACCAATATTTCTATATTGGTAATAGTGGATCCTGGTTTTGGTTTTGGTTTTGAAGATAGATGACCCTGTGTTTTCATTTAGCATATTTCTTTATGCCAAAAAGAAAAAAAAAACAAATTAGTCCATGATTTGGCCACTAGAAAAGTAGGGTCATCTCATTTGGTATCAGAGCTATGTTGGTAGATAACATAGTAAAAAAAAAATTAATTTGTGTGAACTTGTTTGTATTGACTGTTTTGGTTGCATTGTTTGAATTGATTGCTCTGGATGATCTATTTGGATTACATCAATGTTAATGATGTTTATTAAAAATTTAAGTGAGATTAATTTGGTTTAACCCTGCATAAGCAGAGAAATCATAAGATAAAAGCTTGTTTTTGAGTAAAGCTAGGAAGAAGAAATTTAAAATGAGAGAATTTGAATTTATAAATGTTTTCTAATACAAGAAAAGTTGGATTAAGACACCTATGTTTATATCTGATCTAAAAGATGGCTAAAATTACAGTTTTACTTCTTTGTGGACTTCATGGATGTTGCTTTGTTTCAATGTAGATGGTGTATTTATTTATTTTGATTTAAATCTGAAATCACCACTGTTACACCATAACTAATAAGTATATGTTTGAGAACTTGATAAACACAATAATGAGCTGGTGCAAGTGATGTTGATATTTGGTAAAATTTCAAAAAAAAAAATATAGGCTGCAATATACAAGTGTATATGTGCTGAGGCCTTGAACTTAAAAAGATTAGAAGTGCAATGTTATACATGTGCTGAGCTTCCAATCAAATGATAAATAGCAAGTGAAAATTATGATCTAGCTTGATATAATATTTAAATATAGTTTGATCGTAGTTACTTGAGAAATACCTCAAGAAAAAAAAAATGTCAAATGCCAGTATCAATTGCAATAGGTCATTATAGGAATAAACATTGAAAAGTGAATTGTCTGATTTGGATGCATAATTGTTAAGCTGCATTTCTTGAATATGTTTGATAACTGCATATAACTTTGTGATGGAAGTTTATAAAACAGGTCCCTTCGAGGAAGATAAAATTTCTTATGAATATAACCTGAAGAAAAAAATATAGATTATATAATCATTACAGTCAAGTGTGATCTAAGATTGGTTAAGTACAAGGCAGTAAAAGGAGGGAAGTTCTTTTGCTTATGTCTTGTATTTAATAAGGGGATAAGAGTGCAATGGTTTGACCATGTGCTGAGCTCTAGTTGCCTAAGTATTTCCTCAAAAATATATATATATATATATATATATATATATATATGCATATAAACATCTCTGGTCACATGTTGATTGTAATATAAAATATGAAAAACATAAGAATTTTCTGATATGCAAAATCCCTGTGATTTACCTGCAAGTTTATATAGCCCAATGACATAAGTGAAGACGAAAGGAACACTTATAGCTACTTATGATTAGGTGTATGTTAGTTTTATATGAATGAAAATAAGTTTTGTTAGCCATAAATGCGTTGGATGAGTTTCTTTGTGATGATATAATCTATGTGAAATGTTTGGATGCCTTGCTGGTTGTTAGATTTGGTTCTTATGACCTCCATGTTCACTATTTTAATGCCAGTAACAATAACCTGAACAGTTTATGTTGCTTTAAATAATATGGATGTGAAACCTTTGTAGACAAGATTCACTGGAAAAATATATATAAATTGACTGCAAGGATCTTGTTACTGGGAACCACAGTGGTATTTTATCTCCTAAAATATTTGATCTATGCTTTAGTCAAAGGTCTGTCTCTGAACAAAAATTGACTTGAAATGATATACAGATGTGATTAATTGATTGTTGAAATGTATGAATGGATGAATGTTTCATGGATGCATGAAAACTGTTTGCATTTACTGGTTAGGTACATAAAGATTTTGAGCATGATACAGTATAGTTGAGACCTGCACACATGAAAGGAAAACTTAGTAATTAACTAAGGAATTGGGTCACCTCTATCAGGTTGGGTATGAGGGAAGTGGGTATGACATAGTGGTTGGCTTGCATCAAGGATGGGGTGTGAGTTTGCACATGGCATGTTCATGTCCAAATAGCTTGTAGTGTGCTGGAAATCAAACAGATGTTCCAGGCAGTGTGCACCAGTGCAACCATGAATGTGATATTGGACCTTAAAAAAAAAATTGATATGAAATGAACCCACAAGCAGAGGTGATTAGGCTAGGGGTATGGTGAGTTCTGGTATGCAGACTCAGTTTTGATGCCGTAGCTCAATGATGTGGGTTTTGCTTGTTCATATTTATGAGATGCTTGTGTGATTTGGGGTGATGGTTGTTATGAATTCTTGAAATAAGAATTTCTGCTAAGATACTTGTTGGATGATTTCTGATGGCAAGCAATTAGTTGATGTTCTTATAGATGTCTGGTTTTCTTTTTGGAACTGAAAAAAAAATATACCAGTATTAAGTGGTTGTTTGTTGTTTGTATTGATTGAGTATTGTTTGTATAAACTTAATTCATACGTATGTTTATGATATTTTGCTTCGATTGCCAAGAATGGGGTCTGTTTTGGATTAAAAATTCATTTAAATAAAGACAGATTATATAAGGGTATTGATCTCTATTTTGATTTGCATATAGATGATATGTTTTGCCTGAAGATGGTGTGTATAGCCATGGATGAATGAGCATTACCTTTAAAATGACTTCAATATGAATCATGAGTAGGAATGCATTTGTAAGCAACATATAACCTGATGACAAAACATATGAACTGTTACTGAATTAATATTTGTTTGGTTCTGGTTGAGTAAGCTTGGTGTATAAATATGTTTGAGACATTAGAATTGCTTTGAAAAGCAGAAAGTAAAATCTGTATTGATTCTAGAATTTTCTAAACCAATTTGCCAATAGGGTTTAGTTTAAAACTGAATGTGAACACTAATATGATGAATGCAATGGCACTGTTTCCTGCTCTCATTTGTACACTGCCATATTTATGCATATTCACTTCATCCTGTGTGCACCCCTGAGTTACACTGTATGCATAGATTTGGTCCAAACACTGTTGCATCTGAAATTTGCTGTTGCACTTGAGATTTTAGACTTGATTTTGCTGTTTGCATGCAGTGGCAGTTCCATATATATATATATATATATGTCCATGTACTTGAAACTACTAGATGCTGCACACTTGTGCTTTGTCTTGATCACTTCTGCTGTTGTCATTTTGTGTTGTCTTGCATTTGCCAAGTCTATGTGTAAGTTCCCATACATCCATCTGAGGTTGCTGTTTTCAGATGCACTGAGTTGTTTGAATATGTCGCTTTCTTATTTATGTTCTGTTTGTATGACAGTTGCAATTACCCTTGTACTTGTTTATTTGATGATGAAACATGTTGATTGAAATTTGCGGGTGCACTCGAGTTGGCAAGGCAGTGCACACATGTATATTTATACACGTGTGTATTGCAGCCACTCCGCAAAATTTAATGAATATTTGGGATGCTAGAACGAGTAAGAGTAAATTGTGAGGACACAATTCCAAAAAGGTGGGGTATTTGTAATGACCCACAATATTTACACAACGATGATATTGTGATTTAAACAAGTATAAAGTATTGAAGTATATTGGTGTACACATTTGGCATGACTTGGGGGTAAATTTGTGATTTCCCAACTATTAAAACCCTAGCCGTGAGTGGATTATAAAAAAGAAAGAAAGAGGTGGCCGTTGTTTTCATTCAACTCTCTCGTTTCAAAACAAAACTAAAAAATGGCCGAAGCCCTAGAAATCAGATTTGGGGAAAAATTATCTTGTCGTATCGAATGGCGTTGGATTCGTAAGAAAAGGGGGAAAGCTATGGCAATATCTAGGGGATTGACATCTCATATAGCTACGTGAGTGTTCTTAATCATGATTTGGCAATAAGACCTATCTCAGGCAGCCGTAGTTATATTTCTGCAAATAAATTCGTGTGTATGGATGCTTTGCGTGTATTGATGCTTGTTAATGATTGTTTGGTCTTGGTTGCTTGCGTATCCATATACTGATGATGATTAAGTCTGATTATATTCATATCTGTACCTGAGATGATATCTATTCACTATCATGTCACGATACACTGATTTAACACTATGTATTACTGCCAAATGAATTGTTTAAGTACACTCATACCAGACGTATCATGTCTGACCCTGTTGATTGTCTCGACAATCTCCTGGGGTGTCTCATTCAACGAGGCAGTTCGGGATGATGTTTTTACAGGTTGCTATGCACATATTGATGAGATGATGATTTAAGAGATGGAGTTAAAATGATTTATCACTGCATGTAGATGATATGAAGAAAGTATTTAAGTATTTTTCACTGTCACTTCATGTGTATTGCTGAACTAAAATATGTTTGTAATACCATGAGCAGTGAACCATCATGTGTTAGATTGATTTGTATATAAATCTTGAAAACTGTATTGTTTTATATGTAATGGCAAGTTGAAACTGTAACACTGGGATTGTTCAGTTTTTATATTTTTCCTGAAATCTGTATTTAGAGAATAGCTGGAGTCAAGGCAGTATATGTGCAGACCCATAGATCTGCTGAGTTTTGTGATTTAAAGGATTTTTTTTATGGATTTTCTTCAAGTTTCCTTTCAGAAGTTTTGGGGAAAATCTTTATAAACTTATTTTGATAGATTATTTCTATATTTATGCATAAGCATATATGGATCTGGAGTTTGATTTTAGTATGTAATTATCATATCTGAGAATATATATATATTTCTCTATGTTATGGTCTTTTCTGAGTTCAAGTCACTTAGTCCTTTGATATTTGATATTTGATGAGATATTTGATATTTGACATTTGATGAGATATTTGATATTTGATATTTGATATTTGATATTTGATCTGTGAAAAGCAAAGATGAGATATTTGATGCCGCAGACCTTTGAAGGAAAGATGGATTTTTGCTGCTTTCAAATGCATTATGATTTTTGGGAAATGAAATTTTCTATGTTAAGTGGCTGTTGCTATTCGAATCTGTATATAGCGTATAGCTAATATATGTTCATGTGATAGATTCTTGAATTATATTGAGGACTTGCCATATAAATTAATATACGTGCATGCCCTTACTTTACATTTCCAAATGAATAAGCTCAGTTTGAATAGTTTTGCAAAAGAAAGTTAATTAGTAAATTTGTTTTGATTCTCTTATACTATATTCATAAGATTTCTGGAAATGGATTACAAGTCCATGTATTATCTTGAGACTTTTGTAAAACGAACTTGTAAGCTTCCAATTGTTTGTGTTAAAAATATTTGTATGATGCAGAATAGCTTTTGTTCTTGCATTAGTGACATGTTTTTGTTTTAAAGAAAGATAGTTGATGTAAATTCATCTTTTATGTCTGAATATAACTTGCATGAATGAGAAAGAGGAAACTCGATGACCTCATTTTTATATAGTTGGATTGGTAATCTTTTGTTTATACATATAATTATTAATATTTTGTTGGTGCCAAGGCTTCATTGCCTATTCATTAATATCATTGCTTGAGCTTGTGTGTTGGCGAGGCCGTGCACACATGTATTTATATGTGTGTGTACGCGCAGCCACACCTATAATTGTGCTATAGCAAGAGTTGAGTTAAGTAAAGGATCTCTATGACTTTTATGATATAATCAGGAATTCTGATATTTCCTGTCTGCTTGTGTATCTTTTGTGTCATATTGCAAATAATTTTCATAAGAAGGAAATGGGTTTATCTTTATATTAAAATGCTATGTGTGAATGCTTTAGCTAATTTTTCTTAAACTCTGATTTAATAACTAAAGAGATTGGTATATCTTCATATATACTAATCTATGTTTTAAGAATACACCAATATTTCTATATTGGTAATAGTGGATCCTGGTTTTGGTTTTGGTTTTGAAGATAGATGACCCTGTGTTTTCATTTAGCATATTTCTTTATGCCAAAAAGAAAAAAAAACAAATTAGTCCATGATTTGGCCACTAGAAAAGTAGGGTCATCTCATTTGGTATCAGAGCTATGTTGGTAGATAACATAGTAAAAAAAAAAAATTAATTTGTGTGAACTTGTTTGTATTGACTGTTTTGGTTGCATTGTTTGAATTGATTGCTCTGGATGATCTATTTGGATTACATCAATGTTAATGATGTTTATTAAAAATTTAAGTGAGATTAATTTGGTTTAACCCTGCATAAGCAGAGAAATCATAAGATAAAAGCTTGTTTTTGAGTAAAGCTAGGAAGAAGAAATTTAAAATGAGAGAATTTGAATTTATAAATGTTTTCTAATACAAGAAAAGTTGGATTAAGACACCTATGTTTATATCTGATCTAAAAGATGGCTAAAATTACAGTTTTACTTCTTTGTGGACTTCATGGATGTTGCTTTGTTTCAATGTAGATGGTGTATTTATTTATTTTGATTTAAATCTGAAATCACCACTATTACACCATAACTAATAAGTATATGTTTGAGAACTTGATAAACACAATAATGAGCTGGTGCAAGTGATGTTGATATTTGGTAAAATTTCAAAAAAAAAAATATAGGCTGCAATATACAAGTGTATATGTGCTGAGGCCTTGAACTTAAAAAGATTGGAAGTGCAATGTTATACATGTGCTGAGCTTCCAATCAAATGATAAATAGCAAGTGAAAATTATGATCTAGCTTGATATAATATTTAAATATAGTTTGATCGTAGTTACTTGAGAAATACCTCAAGAAAAAAAATAAATGTCAAATGCCAGTATCAATTGCAATAGGTCATTATAGGAATAAACATTGAAAAGTGAATTGTCTGATTTGGATGCATAATTGTTAAGCTGCATTTCTTGAATATGTTTGATAACTGCATATAACTTTGTGATGGAAGTTTATAAAACAGGTCCCTTCGAGGAAGATAAAATTTCTTATGAATATAACCTGAAGAAAAAAATATAGATTATATAATCATTACAGTCAAGTGTGATCTAAGATTGGTTAAGTACAAGGCAGTAAAAGGAGGGAAGTTCTTTTGCTTATGTCTTGTATTTAATAAGGGGATAAGAGTGCAATGGTTTGACCATGTGCTGAGCTCTAGTTGCCTAAGTATTTCCTCAAAATATATATATATATATATATATATATATATATATGCATATAAACATCTCTAGTCACATGTTGATTGTAATATAAAATATGAAAAACATAAGAATTTTCTGATATGCAAAATCCCTGTGATTTACCTGCAAGTTTATATAGCCCAATGTCATAAGTGAAGATGAAAGGAACACTTATAGCTACTTATGATTAGGTGTATGTTAGTTTTATATGAATGAAAATAAGTTTTGTTAGCCATAAATGCGTTGGATGAGTTTCTTTGTGATGATATAATCTATGTGAAATGTTTGGATGCCTTGCTGGTTGTTAGATTTGGTTCTTATGACCTCCATGTTCACTATTTTAATGCCAGTAACAATAACCTGAACAGTTTATGTTGCTTTAAATAATATGGATGTGAAACCTTTGTAGACAAGATTCACTGGAAAAATATATATAAATTGACTGCAAGGATCTTGTTACTGGGAACCACAGTGGTATTTTATCTCCTAAAATATTTGATCTATGCTTTAGTCAAAGGTCTGTCTCTGAACAAAAATTGACTTGAAATGATATACAGATGTGATTAATTGATTGTTGAAATGTATGAATGGATGAATGTTTCATGGATGCATGAAAACTGTTTGCATTTACTGGTTAGGTACATAAAGATTTTGAGCATGATACAGTATAGTTGAGACCTGCACACATGAAAGGAAAACTTAGTAATTAACTAAGGAATTGGGTCACCTCTATCAGGTTGGGTATGAGGGAAGTGGGTATGACATAGTGGTTGGCTTGCATCAAGGATGGGGTGTGAGTTTGCACATGGCATGTTCATGTCCAAATAGCTTGTAGTGTGCTGGAAATCAAACAGATGTTCCAGGCAGTGTGCACCAGTGCAACCATGAATGTGATATTGGACCTTAAAAAAAAATTGATATGAAATGAACCCACAAGCAGAGGTGATTAGGCTAGGGGTATGGTGAGTTCTGGTATGCAGACTCAGTTTTGATGCCGTAGCTCAATGATGTGGGTTTTGCTTGTTCATATTTATGAGATGCTTGTGTGATTTGGGGTGATGGTTGTTATGAATTCTTGAAATAAGAATTTCTGCTAAGATACTTGTTGGATGATTTCTGATGGCAAGCAATTAGTTGATGTTCTTATAGATGTCTGGTTTTCTTTTTGGAACTGAAAAAAAAAATATACCAGTATTAAGTGGTTGTTTGTTGTTTGTATTGATTGAGTATTGTTTGTATAAACTTAATTCATACGTATGTTTATGATATTTTGCTTCGATTGCCAAGAATGGGGTCTGTTTTGGATTAAAAATTCATTTAAATAAAGACAGATTATATAAGGGTATTGATCTCTATTTTGATTTGCATATAGATGATATGTTTTGCCTGAAGATGGTGTGTATAGCCATGGATGAATGAGCATTACCTTTAAAATGACTTCAATATGAATCGTGAGTAGGAATGCATTTGTAAGCAACATATAACCTGATGACAAAACATATGAACTGTTACTGAATTAATATTTGTTTGGTTCTGGTTGAGTAAGCTTGGTGTATAAATATGTTTGAGACATTAGAATTGCTTTGAAAAGCAGAAAGTAAAATCTGTATTGATTCTAGAATTTTCTAAACCAATTTGCCAATAGGGTTTAGTTTAAAACTGAATGTGAACACTATTATGATGAATGCAATGGCACTGTTTCCTGCTCTCATTTGTACACTGCCATATTTATGCATATTCACTTCATCCTGTGTGCACCCCTGAGTTACACTGTATGCATAGATTTGGTCCAAACACTGTTGCATCTGAAATCTGCTGTTGCACTTGAGATTTTAGACTTGATTTTGCTGTTTGCATGCAGTGGCAGTTCCATATATATATATATGTCCATGTACTTGAAACTACTAGATGCTGCACACTTGTGCTTTGTCTTGATCACTTCTGCTGTTGTCATTTTGTGTTGTCTTGCATTTGCCAAGTCTATGTGTAAGTTCCCATACATCCATCTGAGGTTGCTGTTTTCAGATGCACTGAGTTGTTTGAATATGTCGCTTTCTTATTTATGTTCTGTTTGTATGACAGTTGCAATTACCCTTGTACTTGTTTATTTGATGATGAAACATGTTGATTGAAATTTGCGGGTGCACTCGAGTTGGCAAGGCAGTGCACACATGTATATTTATACACGTGTGTATTGCAGCCACTCCGCAAAATTTAATGAATATTTGGGATGCTAGAACGAGTAAGAGTAAATTGTGAGGACACAATTCCAAAAAGGTGGGGTATTTGTAATGACCCACAATATTTACACAACGATGATATTGTGATTTAAACAAGTATAAAGTATTGAAGTATATTGGTGTACACATTTGGCATGACTTGGGGGTAAATTTGTGATTTCCCAACTATTAAAACCCTACCCGTGAGTGGATTATAAAAAAGAAAGAAAGAGGTGGCCGTTGTTTTCATTCAACTCTCTCGTTTCAAAACAAAACTAAAAAATGGCCGAAGCCCTAGAAATCAGATTTGGGGAAAAATTATCTTGTTGTATGGAATGGCGTTGGATTCGTAAGAAAAGGGGGAAAGCTATGGCAATATCTAGGGGATTGACATCTCATATAGCTACGTGAGTGTTCTTAATCATGATTTGGCAATAAGACCTATCTCAGGCAGCCGTAGTTATATTTCTGCAAATAAATTCGTGTGTATGGATGCTTTGCGTGTATTGATGCTTGTTAATGATTGTTTGGTCTTGGTTGCTTGCGTATCCATATACTGATGATGATTAAGTCTGATTATATTCATATCTGTACCTGAGATGATATCTATTCACTATCATGTCACGATACACTGATTTAACACTATGTATTACTGCCAAATGAATTGTTTAAGTACACTCATACCAGACGTATCATGTCTGACCCTGTTGATTGTCTTGACAATCTCCTGGGGTGTCTCATTCAACGAGGCAGTTCGGGATGATGTTTTTACAGGTTGCTATGCACATATTGATGAGATGATGATTTAAGAGATGGAGTTAAAATGATTTATCACTGCATGTAGATGATATGAAGAAAGTATTTAAGTATTTTTCACTGTCACTTCATGTGTATTGCTGAACTAAAATATGTTTGTAATACCATGAGCAGTGAACCATCATGTGTTAGATTGATTTGTATATAAATCTTGAAAACTGTATTGTTTTATATGTAATGGCAAGTTGAAACTGTAACACTGGGATTGTTCAGTTTTTATATTTTTCCTGAAATCTGTATTTAGAGAATAACTGGAGTCAAGGCAGTATATGTGCAGACCCATAGATCTGCTGAGTTTTGTGATTTAAAGGATTTTTTTTATGGATTTTGTTCAAGTTTCCTTTCAGAAGTTTTGGGGAAAATCTTTATAAACTTATTTTGATAGATTATTTCTATATTTATGCATAAGCATATATGGATCTGGAGTTTGATTTTAGTATGCAATTATCATATCTGAGAATATATATATATATATTTCTCTATGTTATGGTCTTTTCTGAGTTCAAGTCACTTAGTCCTTTGATATTTGATATTTGATGAGATATTTGATATTTGATATTTGATGAGATATTTGATATTTGATATTTGATATTTGATCTGTGAAAAGCAAAGATGAGATATTTGATGCCGCAGACCTTTGAAGGAAAGATGAATTTTTGATGCTTTCAAATGCATTATGATTTTTGGGAAATGAAATTTTCTATGTTAAGTGGCTGTTGCTATTCGAATCTGTATATAGCGTATAGCTAATATATGTTCATGTGATAGATTCTTGAATTATATTGAGGACTTGCCATATAAATTAATATACGTGCATGCCCTTACTTTACATTTCTAAAATGAATAAGCTCAGTTTGAATAGTTTTGCAAAAGAAAGTTAATTAGTAAATTTGTTTTGATTCTCTTATACTATATTCATAAGATTTCTGGAAATGGATTACAAGTCCATGTATTATCTTGAGACTTTTGTAAAAGGAACTTGTAAGCTTCCAATTGTTTGTGTTAAAAATATTTGTATGATGCAGAATAGCTTTTGTTCTTGCATCAGTGGCAGGTTTTTGTTTTAAAGAAAGATAGTTGATGTAAATTCATCTTTTATGTCTGAATATAACTTGCATGAATGAGAAAGAGGAAACTCGATGACCTCATTTTTATATAGTTGGATTGGTAATCTTTTGTTTATACATATAATTATTAATATTTTGTTGGTGCCAAGGCTTCATTGCCTATTCATTAATATCATTGCTTGAGCTTGTGTGTTGGCGAGGCCGTGCACATATGTATTTATATGTGTGTGTACGCGCAGCCACACCTATAATTGTGCCATAGCAAGAGTTGAGTTAAGTAAAGGATCTCTATGACTTTTATGATATAATCAGGAATTCTGATATTTCCTGTCTGCTTGTGTATCTTTTGTGTCATATTGCAAATAATTTTCATAAGAAGGAAATGGGTTTATCTTTATATTAAAATGCTATGTGTGAATGCTTTAGCTAATTTTTCTTAAACTCTGATTTAATAACTAAAGAGATTGGTATATCTTCATATATACTAATCTATGTTTTAAGAATACACCAATATTTCTATATTGGTAATAGTGGATCCTGGTTTTGGTTTTGGTTTTGAAGATAGATGACCCTGTGTTTTCATTTAGCATATTTCTTTATGCCAAAAAGAAAAAAAAACAAATTAGTCCATGATTTGGCCACTAGAAAAGTAGGGTCATCTCACACTTCCATTTCGGTACTTCTAAAGGTTGAAGTAAACCGGCCACTTTCTTTTGATCGCTTTTGATTTGCTGACAAGTAGCACAGTGACTTACATAAATAGATATGTCTCTCTTCATTGTCTTCCACCAGAATGTTCTTTTAATATCACGATACATTTTGTTGACTCCTGGATGGATATTGAGTTTGGACTTGTGGCATTCGTCCAATACCTCACGTTTTAGCTCTGGAATGTCCGGAACACAAATTCTGCCTTTCATCCTTATAACTTCTCTATTATCTATCTCAAAACTAGTATCCTCCCCCGGCAAATTCTTGTATGGATTCCTCGAAGAAACTCATCTTCCTTTTGCCTGCTCGCGGACTTCTTAAGAAGAGTAGGAGTGATAACAAGATATGCGAGAACAGCATGTTTTCTGCTCAAAGCATCGGCAACCATATTGGCCTTTCCCGGCGTATACAGAATATCTAGGTCATAAGATGCCAAAAATTCCAACCAACGTTGTTGATGCAGATTCAGGTCTTTCTGGGTAAAGGGATATTTCAAGGATTTATGGTCGGTGAATAATTCAAATTTTTCTCCTAAAACAAAAAGAGTTTATTCAGTACATTTATTAAGTTAATTTCATAAATTGTTGAGAAAGCTGAAAAGATTCTTACCCAGAAGATAGTGTCGCCAGATTTTTAAAGCGAAAACAACAGCCAAAAGCTCCAAATCATGTGTTGGGTAGTTCTTCTCGTGCGGACGTTATTGTCTACTCGCGTAGGCAACTACCTTTCCATTTTGCATTAATACTGCACCTACCTAATCACCACATGCATCAGTATAGACAGATAAGCCTTGGCTCCCGTTAACAATAGTGAGAACAGGAGCAGTGGTCAATCTCTTTTTCAATTCCTAAAAAACTTCTTCACATTCTGGAGTCCAAATGAATTTAGCATTCTTCATTGTCAGCTTAGTTAATGGGCGAGCCAACTTAGAAAAATCCTGTACAAACTTCCTATAATATCCCGCTAAACCGAGAAAACTTCAAACTTCTCTAGGAGTAGAGGGTTGCTTCCAGTCTACAATTGCAGAAATCTTGCTTGGATCAACTGAAATTCCTTCTTTATTAACAATGTGATCGAAAAATTTGACTTCATTGACCCAGAAATGGCATTTGGAAAATTTTGCAAATAGAACATTTCTCCTCAATATTTCCAATACGATTTTAAGATGTTCGGCATGCTCTTCTTTAGTCTTAGAATAGATCAAAATATCATCAAGGAATACAAGCACAAATTTATTCAAAACTTCCCGAAACACACGAGTCAAAAGATCTACGACGTATGCTGGAGCATTGGTTAGCTCGAAAGGCATGACTAACCATTCGTAGAACATATCAAGACCTCTGAAAGCGGTCAGATGTACACAATCTTCGGGGATTCGTAATTGATGGAATCCTTGGGCTAGATCCATCTTTGAAAAGAAACGAGCGCCGTGCAACTGATCAAATAAATCATTAATTCTTGGTAAAGGGAATTTGTTCTTGAGAGTTTGTTTATTTAGATCGCGGTAATCTACACACAATCTCAAAGATCCGTCTGATTTAGCAACAAATACGATGGCTGAGCCCCATTCAGAAACACTGGGTCGAATTAATCCTTTTGCTCGTAGTTCATCAGTTTGATGAACCAATTCAATCTTTTTCCTGGGTACCATCCTGCGACTTGCGTGAAAAACAGGACGAGCATTAGGTACCAAGTCAATTTGGAATGCTATTTCTCGGTGAGGAGGTAAAGATTTCACTTCTTCAACTACGTTGGAAAAATCCCGAACAACAGGTATAGACTGCAAAGTGGGTTCAAGATATCCCAAAGTATACATCAATCTATCTCTCCTTGGACTAGGATCCTCACGAGAGATTTCAATAAAATTTCCAAAACTTGTTTTGACTAAAACTGTCCGATTACTACACTCCAATATAGCTTCGTATCGCGATAACCAGTTCATACCGAGTAAGATTTCAAATTCATTAAATTCAAGGACAAAAAGGTTGATAGGAAATCGATGGCTATCATATGAAATAGGAACTCTCTTACAATATGAACAAAGATTTGCGGGACCTCCAACCGGATTTTTCACGCAAATAGGATTGTCAACAAATTTAGTTTTAAGTCCTAATTCACTTACGGTTTGTTGAGAGATAAAGCTATATGAAGCTCCTGTGTCAAATAAAACTCTAACAGTTCTACCACAAATAGTAAGGTTGCCTTCCAAAACACTTTTCCCTTTATCGACTTTTGAAGTTGAGGGGACCTTCTTTATCGTATAAACTTTTGCTACCTGCGCTGGCTTCATCACTAGGCAATCTTTAACAACATGTCCCGGCTTGTGACAATTGTAGCATTCTTTAGCTCCTTTAATAGTTTCTTCCTTCTTAACTTGCTTCTTCGGTTTTGGGCAGCTGTTGGAATAATGGCCCTTCTCTTGGCAGTTATAACAAGTGACATTTTCTGCCGCGCTTCACTGAATGCTCTTCTTCTTCTCGTTGCCTTGCCAAGGTTTCTTGCCTCTAAATTTTCGTTTTTTCCAATTTTGATTGCCTGAATTACCTTTCTCTTCCAGGGCTTCTTGCACATCAAGGGTAGCATATCTGTAACCCATATCAACTAAATCTGAAAAAGATTCCTTAACGTGGCCCGTCATTCTTTCATGGAATTTCTTATTCATCCCTCGAATGAATCTCTCGTTCATCTTTAAAGGCGTATTCACCAATTCGGGACCAAAATGAGACAATTCATTAAATCTATTCAGATACTCTTCAGATGATAAACTTCCCTGCTTCAGGTCCATGAATTCCTGATACATTCGAGAAATCCCAGCTGATGGCAAATATCGCTTCTCAAACACTTCTTTGAAATTTTCCCAAGAAAACTCGTCTTCTGGCTTATCTACCGTGATTGTCTCCCACCAAGCTGAAGCTTCATCTTGCAGTTGCCAAGAAGCTATGATTCGCTTCTGATCATCCTCTAATTTTAGCCCTTCGAAGATTTTCTCACACGATCTTATCCAGGCTTGAGCCTCAACAATCGACCCTTTTCCATTGAACGGTTTACCACCAAGTCTCGAGAAACTTTTATGTAAATCAGCCAGATTCGGCTGTTGCTGAACTGCCGCTATTGCCGTTGGGGGACCTTGATCAGGTGCTGTGGCACCTCCTTGATCCCTAACTCTTCCCCTTCGTCCGCTTATTTCGTA
Organism: Allium cepa; assembly: GCA_030765085.1. Taxonomy (NCBI): domain Eukaryota; kingdom Viridiplantae; phylum Streptophyta; class Magnoliopsida; order Asparagales; family Amaryllidaceae; genus Allium; species Allium cepa. The sequence goes on from CM060934.1 coordinate 216,337,394, forward strand.
CTATCTGAATTTAGTAAGAAAATTGATTTAAATACGCGAACAAAATATCTTAAGGAATATCAGTAGTAAAAGAAATAGACTAATAAATTTAGAGTTTCAGTCTCGGTTATACTCATTCTAGGGTATACTTCACCCCATCTCTAATGAGCCATCTAATGTGTTATACTCTGTAGCTAAAGTTCTTACTCAACCAGTTGCTTTGATACCAATTTGTCACGACCCAAAATTCTTCGTTCGATGATAGACATCAAATACTTCACTTGTATTTGACTGCCAGAATTCAAACGTCAAATCTCAGTTCGGATGGAGCTTATAATAACAATTAGATGAATATAAAACAGCGGAACAGAATCAATATCATAAATATCATCACAGTTACAACATCAATATAATAACCATACTACAACAGAGTATATAATACATACACCACAACTCCACATACAACATCATGATAATACAACAGTGATCATATATCCAAAAATCCTCAATGAAAGAAGTGATGACGAACTCCCAAAAGCTAAACACCTGAAATCTCCAAAAGCTCCTAAGATATCTCCAAGATAAAAGCTCCAAAATACTGCTACTCCAATAATACGGAAACCTGCTACTAGGCTGCCCATGTAGAAATAATGGGCACCCAGAGTTTAGGAAATAAAACAATAAACTCCGGATCAGTCATGGGACTAGTATGAGTAAACAAAAACAATTGCATTTAAATAAAACAAGATTTATAAAAGAATTTTCGGGATGCTTTTAAAAATGAAACTACCATAAGACCTCCCACCACACACACAATGCAAACGCAGAATTGGAGGAGATTTCTTCTTATGATAGTCAAATATGCTGGATACGAGAAAAAGAATTCTTTGATATTATTACTAGTGCATAGTGAAGAAAGCATTTCGAAAATAGAATATTAATCTTAGCCGGCATAGACATTTCGAACTATGCCTACTATAGCTACCATCTAAACAGTGGGGCGCCACCATAAGTAAATGGCAGGTTCTACAACTAAAACCGTACAGGGTTTCGTATTGGGAATTGGATTTCCAACAATAGTCAGGCTAAGGAACTTCCCATTGCCACATGAGAACGCCTTTGGAAGGACGTCCCCGAGAACCTAACCGGATCTCTGCCAACACAAGGCCGAGTTACCCCTAATTGGGTAACTACTGACACGAGTATGCCATCTCCCGGTTGTAATCAACCTTTAACTGGGGCCCCAGCAACAAATCACAAAATAATATATATATCTGCGATATCCACATAAGTTAAGTATCTGGGCTCCATACCATGATACCACTTCTATCCAGAAGGAAATGCACATGCCCTAAGGGGTGCTACCCCCAATAACCTTGCCGCACCTTTCCTGTTTCGACCATTCCGAGGTGTGAGGTTCGACGAAGTCTCGTCCACAAAACTACGCTTTGGTACAAAGCCATGCTTTGGCTCAACAAATGATCAAGGTAATGATCACAAAGATAAATGATCGAACAAATGATCATATCACAAATGATCAAACAATGATCATTACACAGCAACATTTAGCATGTCACATTACCAAATTGGGAATATATCGCTGATAACCTTCAACTACATAACCTCTGAGCTCGTACGTCTCAGAGAAGGGTGTTAAGCTAAGAGAATAAATTCTCCGCCACCAACAGAAATATATTTGAAAGAAATCTTCTTTATATCTCAAAGTGTAGTGTCAGACACACAATCCATACAAGTCTGTTCTGGGTTCGAACAGAACTGAAGGCACTTCCAAAGAAGTCCTTGTAATCCGGATATCCACAATCCTGATCGGATTCCCCATCACACATAGAGAACTCTATACCGGAGCAACTCGGCGCAGAGTCAATCGACAGGTCATCCTATCGCTCTCGCAAATACCCGGTCTTCACCACCGGTCTTCAAATGCTATCCATAACGTCGTATCACATATTCGAAATGGGTTATATGACACAAAGGTCCTTTCCCGGCTAATTCGAATAGTGAGTGTCAAATTTTTAAAACATGTGGATGTCATTCACAAATATTCACAGGTTCGATGTGGGTTTCGGATAACCAACTGAAATCCGATTCCCTATCGCATCGAAGTTTAAATGCCGTTTTACGGGCAAACAGGGTTTTCACAACAATACAGAACGAATCACAATCACAATGCAGTACATTGCAATTTATATCACACAGCATCATAATCAGAACAGAAATATCAATATAGTGCACAGCAATGGTTAATTTATTTTCAAATGTGGTTTAAATAAATTTACCACATAATTATTTCAAATCAATGATAAAAATTTGGATCAATAAATTAAATCTTAATTTACTCGATTTATCGTTTTAAAATTTGTTATTTTATTTAACCGCCAAATTTGATTTGTCGACTTAATTTATCTTAATAACAATTCTTAATTTACAAATTAATTTGAACACTTAATTGTTTATTAATCAATTTAATTACAATTTATAAATCATTTTTTTTCTTTTCAAAATCATTAATTTACAAAACTTATTCATCTTAATTAACATTTAAAATTTTCTTTAAACTTTAAAAAAAAAATCAATTTATTACTAACTACAGAGTTTAAATCAAGTTTTGCTTGAAATAAATTCTTGCTTAAACAAATCTGGTATTAGTTACTTACTTAGTACTAAAATTTTGTCACAACACTTGCTGTAACTTTATAAAGCCTGTGAATACCCAGGCTTTACTCGAGTCAAAACTCGAGTATTCCACCAATTCTCCCCGAAGCATCTTCTTCCCTCCCCACGTCTGTTCCTTCTCCCTTTTTTTTACAACTTATAAATCAAAACTGGAAATGAACCTTCTCCACTTGCTCGAGTTCGACCCCGAGTTCCAACCCCATATGCCCGAAAACATTACCGAGTTCCCAGACCATCCTCCCACTGACACAGAGGCCAAGTCGTGCATGTGCACACGACAGCGACGCCTCTCTGGCGATCACCAATGACTCCGGCAAGTCACTAACACCCCATACGCTCGAAATCAAGCATCAAATTGAAAGCATCGGCTCGAAACTAAAATATAGCCATTTGTACGAAAAACTGCAGCCGACCCAAAAACGCCTCGTCCTCAGGAAATCCACTCGCGCCACCTCCTCTGGCCATCAGAGGCCCCGAAAACTTGACGGAAGGTCCATTGACGTGTGACGCCGCGACTGGCACCGGAGTGACAAAGTCCGGTTGCCTATAGGCGGAGCAGCGATCGCCTTTCCAGGCTCGACTCAGACATTCCTTAAACCCTAACCTTGATTCGCCCCATAAATTTTCGTAATAGAAAAATTATCTGACATTTTCCTCAAAATCAATTATGTTTATACTTGCTCCACGAAAAATTTCAACATTTATAACTGATTCAATGGTTCGAAAATGAGAAAAATGCAGTTTTAGTTCATATGCAAACTGCTCTTAAAATCCCAAACTAAAAATCTTCGTTTTAGTTTTAAAAATCATGATTTGTAGTAAGAATATAGGCTATTAACTTGAATTAGCTTTTTTATAATACTTGGGTTCATCACATTTTCCTTTGATTTCCTGTAAACAAACTTTAGTGATGATATCTTACAGCCTTGGGTTTTAAATCTGCTTTTAATAACCCATATTGAGTTCAATTATCTTATTTGATTTTAAAACTGAAGCTTTACTATGATTCAGATGAAAACTACTGGAGTTTTGAATGGAAACCTACCCTGTAACCCATAACAGAGAAGAACAAATATGCAGAGTAACCTGTATATCTATATATATATATATTTACCAAACTATATTCAAATATAAACGTATACAATGCCATGAAACAAAGAATCATCTTTAAAGTTAACTTAAAGCCTTTAAGCTGATGTTTACTCACTTGTATAATGGATGAGCAGAGACTATAATTGTTTTGCAACTGCAGTTTGAATTTCCCTCTGTTCTTCTTTCTTCAAAAATTTGTTTTCAAGCTTGAATAAAAAATGATGTTTGCTTTCTTTTTAATTTCTATTTTTCTTTGCTATTTTTCTTTCTTTCTTTCTTCAGTAAAAGGTTTTGAACAAATTGGAGGCAACTCATATATATAAAGAGATGTGCATTTTTTTTAGACAGCACTGAGCATCTTTCTTTTGTATAATTATTTTATACTGGCTTTGTACTTGTGTATAGGCATGTTTGAAATCATTTAATGAAAGTATGTAAGTAATACTTTCATGTATTTACAGCATGTCGTGCTCATGCTTTGATTACGGCTAGTAGGATCTTTATCCATGCTAGACAGTAAATGCATTTAATGAAGCATGCAAATGGAATGTTCATGTTCCCTTTTTCTATGTTGCAGCATGTTCTTGTTCAATTAGATTTTATAAGTACATTTTTTTTATATCTTTGTTTGTTGACTAACAAACCAAATTTCGGCTGAGAGGGAATTTTTACTTTGAGCTAAAGGTGATGGCATTTAATGCTTTATGTCTCCCATGCTTGTTAACATGCATTTGCTGTTGATTCATTTTGTAAGTACTGTTCTTATCTTATTAGCTAATGTTTTGTTTTTATTTTGTTTTGCTCTTTTGTGATCAAGTCTTGTTCTTGTTTAACTTTGCTAAATGTAAGAGTTTTGTTTTGTTTTATTTTTTTCTTTTGCCTACATATTTTAGTTCACTGGTTTGTATATTTCTTTTGCAACTTGTTTGTTATATAATTTATTGATTATTTATTTAAAACTTAAACCATCTATTATTTATTTATATTCATATTCTTTCTTTTATTTAATAATATTTTATTTCTGTTGAAATTTCACAAATTCAATTCAAAAGTTCAAACAATTTAACAAATTTAATTTACTAAAATTCTGGGACGTTACATAACACCACAACAAACTAGGGCTTTCTTAGTGTATAAAAACGCTAATATACCTTACCATAGCATTTCAGAGAATGCTGTGGAGTGACATGCTATGGTAGACCATAAATGTTATATAGTAGGAATAGAAACGCTATGGAAAATAAATTTTCTATACCGTTTTCTCAATGCTATGAAGTGAAATCACTATAGGAAATAACATCTAATGGTTACTTTCTAAAGCGTTTAACTACACATTTCTATAGCATTTTTTTTGCATATTTTATAGCATTTTATTTAGTTATATTATAGCGTTTTCCATCTATATTCCTATGGTTACTTTCTATAGCATTTTATAAACACGACCTTTTTAAACGTTATTAAATGTAATATTAATTTATAGGTTTATCTATCGCTTTTTCAGTTTTTTACCATATATAATATCCATTTACCCATTTCTTCTTTGTATATAAATATAAACGATTTTTGCTGACAAAAAGTAAGTAAATTAAAGCACAATATTTTATGCATACCATTCAAAAAACTTTTGGCATATTCATACAGTAGTTCATACATATCATATAAACAATTTTTCTCGTATCCATACATAGTATTTCATACATATCGTTCAAGCAACTTTTCTAATGTTCATGCATATATTTCATGCATATTTTCTTCAACAACTTACTTATGGTCAATCAAACAGTTGAGTTCATCTGCTTTGCTTTTGATATTTTCTCTCTAACATCTGCAATAGTCAAATAAGCAATCCAAATGTTAGTAATTGTTATGTCAAACATTCATAAAGTAACCGGTACATATTTTGTCCACGATCTAACCAAACTTAGCTTTTAGTCTTTACTTGCTTAAAAGCTCTACCACATCTTCTGATCACTATGTAAATGGACGCCAAACATTCTACCGCGAACTATAACAAGCATATCTAGGGCAAAGAAATAAACCTGTAACAAGCTAATTTCTAAGGATAATTATTAATTGTTAGAAATGGCTTGTTAATGCATTTAGCTAAATAAAACATATTTTGCTTTTTTTGTTAACTTTATAATCTTGAAATGCTAAACAGACATAAATATACATGAAAAAATAAATTATAAATGGTCAGTAGTCACAAGGTCAAAGATTTTATCATTTTAGAAAAATGGGACAATGTCCATATAAACTGGTACAAGGCTCTAATACTGCCTTTTTGATGTAAAAATATTTACAATGCATATTGTATCATTATGTATACAATCAAAATGAGTATAAAAGAATTCTCAAAAGATTAAACTATGTGCTGGAAAGAAATGTAACAAAAAGGATTTATTATTTACCACTTAAAACAAACTACAAATTCAAAATTCCAAAGTTAACACCATTCAAACGCATTCAAACGTAGATAAATGCAATAAGATTATTGAATAAGAATCGATTAGTTAAGAAGAGAAAATTGCTGTTGATTTAGAATTTGATGGGGAGATTAAAATAGCAAAGTTATACCATCTTTAGCTGATTTCGAATAGGTCATAACTTTTTCTAAATTTTTTGGCCAGTGGAGTAATTTTTGAGGGGAAAGTCAGTAATTTATTTACTAATAGCGTGTTTAATAATTTTTTTTTCCAACAAATGTAGATAAATAAATAACAGAAACTATCAACAAGCCTGACAGGTAACCCACAGAAAATAAAACCAAAATCGGCGAAACAGCCGAGCAAGAGAAAACCAAAAGAAACAATAAAAACCTAATAAAGCGGCCAACAGAAGGCGAAAACCAAAACGGCGAAGAAGCCGTCGAAAAACTAGAAGTGGCGGAGGAAGCAGCCAAAGGTTCCTCCCAGAAGGGAAGCCAAACAAAAGGAAGATATCTAGCAAAATCTGAACAAGAGAGCGGCGAAACATAAACCAGAATAGCGACCGCCCAAAACCAAGCAAAGTAGAAGACAGAACAGACCCCAAACCAAACCTAAAAAGCCATAGCCTGCAACCAGAAGCCACTAAATCAGAGAAAAAAAGGGGAGGGGCAGAGCGAAGACGGTTAAGCCAGAACAACCTGGCTTAAAGACGAACATCAACCAACTCCCGTCCTGATGGGAGGCTGAGCGCAGATAATAGATAACAGAGCTACGAGACGACTAGAACGAGAACAAATCGATCCCTTGAAAGGTCTCCCACGAAAAGCTAGAAAAACATCATTCCTAACCCGGCGAATAATGGATACGGGATCCATGGGAATTTCTTCAAAAATAGCCTTATTCCGCGCACACCATAGGTGCCAGCAGATAAGACAAGGAATCAAACACAGAACAACAGACCGGAGAGATTTACCTTTGATCCCGTTCCACCAAGTCATCTGTAAATCCTCCGAAGAGTTGTTGGTACCTCTAATTCCTAGAAGATTACCGAAATAATTCCAGCAGGAATTGGCAGAGAAACCGGAAAAGATTAAATGATTCAAAGATTCAGAATTCCCATTACCGCAACATCTGCAACGGGAAACAAAAGGAATACCAATCCGCTGGAGATTTTCATCAACTGGCAATCCCTTATGGAGGGTTCGCCACATGAACAGAGACACTTTAGGAGGGATTCTGGCATCCCAAATGAATGAGAATAAAGGGAGAATGGGGAAGAAATACGAAACGAGCTCCAAGCTTTGATGATAGAAAACGAACCACCATCCCAACCGGATTGTCCGCCGTGGGAGTCAGAGAAAGGTTTGACCGATTGCATGTGCTTCCAAGTTTCACTGGAGAAGGAAGGAGAACCGGAAAAACCGGAGGAGGCCAGACTCACGTACTTGGCACGGAGAAACTTCGCCCAAAGGGAATCGCTAGTCCCAAATCTGTACCACAGTTTACAAGCAAAAGCCGAGCACAAATCCTTAGGATTTCGCAACCCTAGCCCGCCCTCGACCTTGGGACGACACACCACGTCCCACGAGACCCAGTGGTGACGGTGGTTGTCTTCCTTTGACCCCCAGAAGAAAGAAGAAGCCAAAGATTGGAAGGACTTGAAAAAAGAAGCGGTAGGGGACATCGCTGCGAAGACATGAGTTCCCATCGAGCCTAAAACCGACTTGATAAGAACCAATCTTCCAGCCTGAGATAGAAGCGAAGCATTCCACCGAATGATCTTTCCCCTAACTTTATCCGTTAGAGGATCGAAAAGGGCATTAATTTTCCGGCCCCTGTATAGAACAATACCCAAGTAAGGAAACGGAAGAGAAGCCTCCCTGAACCCTGTGAACGAATGGACCCAGGCAACCCTGGTAGAATCCATATCCTTCGCATGAACGAAACAACTCTTCGACGAGTTAACGAGCTGGCCCGAACATCGCTCGTACTGCCGGATAAAGCGAATCAGGCGGCGAACAGACGTCCTGTTACCATTGGTGAAGATGACAATGTCATCCGCAAATGATAAGGATGAAACGAGCGGGCACCTACTCGGAAGACCAAATCGGTGAACCTGGCCGAAAATCGTTAAGGTGTGGATCCCTCGAATGAAAGCTTCAGCCGCAATCACGAATAGAGAAGGCGATAGAGGATCACCCTGACGGAGACCCCTACCAGCCCTAAAGTAACCATTGGCCGATCCGTTAATGAGGACGGAGAACCAACAGTTAGAGATAAGTCGCCAAACCATATCGATAAGGGACTCAGGGAGCCCAAAAGCACGCAGAACTCTAATGATGAAAAACCACGACATACGATCGTAAGCCTTCTCCATGTCAAGTTTGAACACAACATTAGAACCTCTAACCTTCCTGTCAATCTGGGAAATCAGTTCCTGGGCTAACAGGACGTTATCAGTGATAAGACGACCCTTCACAAAACCAGCCTGAGAGGAAGAGATGATGCGCTCAAGGAACGGAGCCAAACGAATGGCCAACACCTTAGAAATAACTTTGTTAGAGAAATTACACAAGCTGATGGGACGAAATTCCGCGCACGACCGAGGGGAATCACACTTCAGAATTAAAACCAAGTTGGTGGAAGACCAACTTGCGGGAAGAAGACTTCCGGCAAAGAAATGCTGGATAGCTAAACAAAAATCCGATTGAATGATAGGCCACACACTCCGATAGAAAGATCCGTTGAAACCATCCGGACCGGAAGCACTATCCTTGCTTAGGGCAAATACGCAAGCACGGATTTCCTCCGGAGTTGGCGGATCAGCCAAACCGTCGCATTCCTCAGAGGTGATGAGTCTGGGAATGAAAGCGAGGAGATCCAGATCCTGATCCGCCACCGAGGGGAAACCCAAAAAGGATTGAAAATGAGACACTATGATCTGCTTAACTTCAGCCGGAGAGGTCGCCAAAGAATGATCCGGTCTCAAAATTTCCCGAATGGAAAGAAGGTTGGCTTTCTTACGAATGGAAGAATGGAAAAATTTGGTGTTCGTATCCCCTTCAACCACCCATTTTACCCTCGCCTTTTGGCGAAGATAAGAGTGTTCGATACGAAGCTCCGAAGAGAATGCCAATTGGGCCGACGCCCATTTCCCCCTGTTTTCGGCCGAAGGGTTCTCGTCGAACAAAGATTCGGCAAGAATAAGAGACTCCTCAGCCGATCTAACACGGTCGAAAATGTTCCTGAAAACAAGGAAATTCCAGGGTTTAAGACAAGCCTTAAGGCGTTTCAGCTTTTGGGAAAAGGCCCCCATGGGAGAAGCTGAAATAGGAGCAGACCACGACTCTTCAACAACTTGAGAAAAGGAGTGATGGGAACACCACATACTGAGGAAGCGGAAGGATGTTGGCCCCGAGAGAGAACGAGGAAAGCATCGCAAAACCAACGGGGCATGATCAGAGCAGGCTCGATGAAGATGCGATGTAGAGAAGGAAAAAGGAAGATTGAGCCATTCCGGGGACCCAAAAATTCTGTCCAACCGAGATAGGATCCGGTTCGGACCTTCCTGGTTATTGGACCAGGTATAAGCCGATCCCACAAAAGGAATTTCGGAGAATCCTGAACTAACAATGAATGAATTGAAATCAGAAACCGATGAGCGGTTAATGGCCGCCCCCTCAAGTTTCTCAACCTGGCTAGCGACAACATTGAAATCACCACCCACAACAGAGCACGGAAAGCCCAACACAGCCAGATGAAGAATATCATCCCATAGGGATAATCACTCCATCCGGTCACACTTGGCGTACACCGCCGAAAAAAGAAAAGGATGAGGAAAAGGAGAAGCAGAGCAAACCACAGAGATAAGCTGATCCGAGTCAAACAAAGGTTGGACATCACAGCCTTTGGACCAAAGAATCCAAATCTTGCCCGAAACATTGGACACAGCACCACCAAACCCAAGCGATAGGACAACCCTAGTAATCTCACCAGACCCTACAAAAGGTTCTAACAGAGCGACCAAGCAAATAGAATGTTTGCGGACAATGCGCTTCAATCTAGCGCAAGAAGCCTCATTGCCAATACCACGAACGTTCCAGAAAAGAAAGTTCGACATGAAGCCAGGTAGGCGAAGAAAAAAACAAGCCAGAGAGAACAAAACAGACCCTACTCAAATAAGATACAAGGATGCAAAAGCAGACCGATTTGTCTGCTCAGTCGCCGCTATAGAGCGAGTATGGATAGTACGAGGAGTGGGGAGGGGGCCTCTCGTGCGGCGACGAGAAGGTCTATGAACACGGGAAGACGATACCCGAGGGATGGACTCGGCAGAAACCTGAGCCGGCTCCAGCGAACCCAAGAGCCCAAGAGAAGAGCGGGATGGAGCCGAGTTCTTAGTTAGGCGAGAGAGGCGATCATTAATGATCGCAATCTCCGCTTCACTAAGCATCGGAATAGAAATGGAAAAGGAACAAGAAGACGAAGGCATGGAGCAAAGAGAAGAGCAGCAACCAGACGATGAGTCTGGAGACACCCCGACAGACGGAAAAAAACGGAAGTATGTAGGGCTGCATATAATACGCAACCCACGGTGCTGTAGGAACCTAACCCAAGCCGGACTGTCACTGATGAGACAACCCCGCGCGACAGGTGTGGTTCGCACGATGGTCCTAACAGAGAGATCAACGGTGGGAGTCGAGGAAGGCCGGCAAAGGTCCCGGCTTTCCGCATAGTGATCCCAATATGAGACCACTATGCGTAAAGACCAAGGATATCTCCCGGGCCTCTCGATCCTGGATAATTGAGTTCACCATAAAGACCGCTGAATACCAACTAACGAACGAAGACCCAAGATAGCCAAATACGACACAAAATCGGCCTCGCAATGGCATAAAATCAAATACCAAGAAAAAGACCTGCACTGACCACTCCACACGGAGCGCTCACTGCCTACATGACCTGTCATGTCACCCGTCCCGGACAGAGCAACCATGCCAGGGAGCACACACCTAAGTGTGTCATGGCTCATTAGCAATGAAGAAACAACATCAACCCAATAACAAACAAAAGCAACAACTACACCATCAAGGAACAGAGAAGAAATCAGAGAAGAGAAGCTCACCTGCCAGCTCCACCCACAACGTACCTAGGGAGCTCGCTCTAGGATAAGGTCGATAGAACCGTCCACCAAAATCCCCCTTTCCAAACTACAGACATACTGACCATCAAGAGCCCACCTAGTACCCACTAGCCAACCAACCCGCACAACCTCCTCAAAAGAAATGAACATCCAAAAATCCACAGGAAATGCCCGGCACAAATCAAAGGAAACGCCGATGAAGACATCACCGAACACTGACCCAGAGGGAACAGCAGCAAACTGCAACCGGGACAAGGCATCACCGAGCTCAGAGCTACATGGGGCGGTGAAATCCCCATCAGCCCCGGTGACATCCAATTGCCCCCCAACGCTCACCACAGAACCATCAGTAATCGGCACAAAACCATCTGAAATATGCCGAAACGGAACCATGAAATCTGCTAGTGCAGTGTTAGATGAGGCGATGAAACCCCCATCACTCTGCTCACTAGCCACACAACCAAAATGGCAATCCACCGAACCCACCGTCACCCCCTCCTCCCCAGTAGGCAACAAGACGCAAGCCGCCGAGAAACACAGAAAAGGCTCAAAATGGGCGATGAAATCCCGATTCTGGCCTGACCCCGAATAGCCAATACAAGCAGACGACTGCAAAAAGCCATCAACCGAAGACCAACGCCCACATGGAGGAGGGCGCGACACCAAATCATCGGTGAAAATCGGCGTAATTTCCATAAAGCAATTCTCAATCAACAAGAATCGAGCTCGAGACAGATCCCCAAATTAATTAAAAGAGTAAACCCTAATGTCCACCGATCTTGTACCAGAAAAAGTAACCGACAGAGGAGGGGCCACCTCCGCCAGTAAGGCCGAGGCAATAGCGACAAATGGTGGACAGTCGCGCAGGAAACTGCCAGAGAGAACAAAATCTTCAACATACGATGAAGACATCAAACCACCCAAAATTCACAGATCAGACAAAGCCAAGGTACGACAGAAATGAGATCGGAATAAGAGAGAGAGTAGGAAGAATAGTTGAGCAGAAAAAACGAGAAAGAAAGAGATCGTTCAGAGGAGAGAAGCCATTATTTTGACCATTATTTTGACCGTTGTGGAACCTGTTGTTTATAGCGTGTTTAATAATGAACATGGTTAACTGGGCACAAAGTATGTGCGAGCATATACAAACTCGCTTATTGTCTTTAACAATAAAAAATATAACCTTTTATCTTTTCCGTTGCTCAGCTTTTAGATAGATTTAAGCTTTTGATGAACTAACGTAGCACTGCAGTAATAGGTTTCACATCATAATAGGTAGACCTGGCATTACGATTAATAATTTATATGTTGTAGAAAAATTATGAAGAAATTTCCCTAATGATGGTAAGAATACTTATTTTCCTCGGTGAGAAGGATGCATCATTATTGAATGTGAACACTTTATATTGAGAGCATACAAGGTGTATTATAGGTCACTTGCCTCCTGTTTAGGTTTATACTCTGTAAAAGCACTCTTTCCATTAATTAAAATATGCTGAATTAACCTACACTGAATAATAGCTTACTAATTCACTAAAACTATATATATATTACGGTCACATATTTTTTTCATATTATGAGAATTATTAACATCTTCACTTCGAAGACAAAAAAGCTGCCTAAATAATGATTAATACTTCACTTTCAAATGATGTCAGAATTTACGACTATACATAAATATGCATTTAGATTGTTAATGTTATTTCTACTGTTATCCAATCCAATATATTTCAGATGAACATGATTACATATTTGCCTGACATCCTCTCAAATTACTGTTTGGTGCATATACCAAAATGTCTTATTAATTGTTATGTTAATAATTTGCATTTAATTAAGTATGCACCATTACAAACACATACTAGTAGATTTACATATTAAATTACAATCTACTGAAACTTTATTCAAGAATCGTTCTTTATGTTTTGAGGTATCGTATAAGTTTATAATATTTATTTTAGTTTCACTGTAGAAAAATAACTTGTTTTTCCATATGATGCTCAAAGGGTGGACAATGGATCGTGTCCATAACTCGTGTAGATTAAGATCATGTAGTTGAAATGTACAGGAAATGAAAAGAATCAAGATGAAGCAACAAAAAGACTTTGCTTACTGATATTAATGATCAATGGAGGCAGCTTGATAGGACCAAGAACGCCAAGGGAAACGGAAAAGAAGTTGATAGCCAAGAGAAATCAAAATTTGAACCAATAGAGGCTATTTATTTTCTCAATGTTTTGGATAAAATAAACTAAAAATTTATTATATTTAAACTGAAATTATTATTACTTTCTAAAATATTTTCATCAATCACCTGTAAAAATGTGAACTGAAGATTGTTAAATTTAAGTCTCAGTTTCTTTTTGTTTGATTTTTTTTCATATTAAAGGTTTACCGATACCATATTTGAAGCATCACCTTAGTAAATTAGGTGAAAAAGAGAGTGCTTCTAAAATATTATCGTTTTTCAAATATACAATTTTTATTAAACAGATTCATTGAAGCAATTTAACAAATATTTTTCACGTAATTTATTCACCAAAATGATATTAACACAAATTATTTAAATTGCTTCGATGTGAAAGATATTAACAAATTTATGAATTATTTTATAATTATAAGATAAGATACCAAACATGGCTAACCTCTTCCCATTGCTCGTGATCAACTAAGTCTATCATGTCCCAACACTTGGAAAAGAGCAACTTCTCTCAACGAACTACTTGTTGAGTTTGATTGCAATTCACTTTCAATTGTTTTAACCTTTTCCTATAAAAGTTAACATTTTTTTCCATATTTATAAGTAATAGAAAAATGCCAACAAATATTAGAAAGATAATATTGTGCTATTTTTTTAAATACTAAGGTGTCTTATAATAGTATCTATGGCAAACTCATATTCACCGGTTTGTCATTTTTCGAGTGCGCGATTTAATCCAAATTTGAGCCCTAAAAATGAAAACATAATCACTACTCTCCTTTTCAATTTAATCACTTTGTTCTAAAGATGGTATTATATAATAAAGTGGTTAATTATTATTGTTGTTATTATTATTATTATTAGTTTATACCACTGAAAATTTATTTCTATTTACCTTTATAAACTTTGAGTCTGTTTACTTTTTTATAATATCCTTCCTATCATCATATTTTTGACATTATCAGTTTGGGTTTAATATTTTCCTCTATATTCTTTGCTTTCAATCTTTGGCTAACTAATATGTTTCTGGAAGCCCTCCAAATGCATCGCATTTGTTAAAAAAATAGACAGTTTATGCTACTCCTCATCGTCTAAATCCAGCCTGTAAAATAGGCGCTTACTTGTTATATATGGTTTACAATTGGAGTGTTGTATTTGTATATTATCTTCCCTACTTAGTTTTCACTTTTACTACTTATGCTTCCCCGAAATTAATTACATCTAATGTTAGCATCGTCATATTCAAATATGTTTAAAATAAAATCCTTGCAAAACATTTAAACGACTGAGTTAGGTGCAGTTAAACTAAAGTGAACTGGCTTGCAACCACTCCAACAACCAATGTTGAAAAAAAAGTAGCATATTTTTCGCAGGTTAACTCATGGCAACCATTAACATGGTAAAATTTATGATAGTAAATACAGGAATCACTTTACTTTTCTGAAGTTGTCGTCATGATTATCTATATTTAACTAAGATACAAGTTATACGCAACAACATCAAGGAATCACATTGATTTTCTTTTAGTATTTGATCCATTGCACCCACTTTGAAGGCTGTAATAGACATACTTGTATTTAAACTTGAAAGTGGCATTGCCAGTTATATAAATTCAAACTATTCTTATGCAAAGTGCCCTCGGTTTGCATTAACATTTATATGGACATGCATTATATCTTCTTTTATATTAAAAGTTAAAATAATTTCCTTCCTAATCATGAGTCAAGAACTGTCGCCCTCCTTATCCTACAAACATGCACCAATTTTAAACCGAAATAATTATTAGAAGAAAAAAGCTAATAGCTTCATATTTCACCTCATGTGTAAAACATTTGGATTATTAAAGAAAAAACAACTTATAATCAACGGCTCGAGGGTATGATGCCATACCTCTAAAACCACACTCTAAAGGTTTTACTGTATTATAACTCAGATGCAGGTCCAGAGTTAATCAGTTGTATTTTGTCTTGGATGCATGGATATACATTGCTGTTGACAAATTTTTTTTCAATCTTATGTTATTAAAACTATATACAGCTTCCAAAAATAGTTACTTTGACAAGTTGATACATAATGGCTACAATCAAAGTACTTTTCAGGACATGACATCAGCATTTTAGTCTTTATAGAAATTAAATACTATCACCTCAATAATTGTCAAATAATACTAAGGTGTAAAGCCTTACATCACCATGTTAATTATTGTTTTAGCTTACTAGTTCCATATGAAATTTTTCTCCATAAACGGACACCAAAATAAACCAAGAATATGTAAACTACCATTATAATCCATGCTTTAGAGGAGGTAAATTCTTTTACAATTTTATCTCTAGAAATTGACTTGATGGTCTTATTATAAATAAAAATAATAACGATGAGGCATCAGGAAATAGTATGTTAATAACAAGTAAGTTTTTCCATTTACCAAATGATTTCATAAATTTGACATACTATTTTACATTTACACATTTCTACCTAGATTTAACCATTCCAATTTAAGTAGAAATATTTTGCAACTGAACTTAATTAACAAGAGTAGAAATTGTAAGTCAGTGTTAGTTATAGTTACCATAATATTTTCCCCCTTCATAACAAATAGGCTATGCTTAAACAAACAAAAAAATATTTTCCCCTTACTTAATTAAAGAGTCTTAATTGCAAACCACACACTTTCTCCTCCATATACATTCTACACAACTAGCACGCCAATTCCTCAAGTTGTGGAAAATGCAAAGTTTATGAGTACATATCTCCCGCAAGGATATCTCAGGATGTGTTATCTCCTCTTATCAAATGATACTAACTTATTCCATAAATACACACACACACATGTAACGACCCAAAATTTTATTGATTTTATTTATGTATTTAATTGAACTTTGGTGAAATTTTAAATAATAATATTTTGAAATAAAAATTTAATATTTGAAATACGTCTATTAAAACATAGCAAATAGTAAATTTTCAATTTATAATGT
This sequence comes from Allium cepa, assembly GCA_030765085.1. Taxonomy (NCBI): domain Eukaryota; kingdom Viridiplantae; phylum Streptophyta; class Magnoliopsida; order Asparagales; family Amaryllidaceae; genus Allium; species Allium cepa. The sequence continues at coordinate 216,353,909 of CM060934.1, forward strand.
GGAATTTTATTTTTTTTGCAAATCTATTTTAATTCAAAGCAGTTAGAAATTTGATGATAATAAAATATTATCAAAACCAGAATATTTTTACATAATAAATTTGTAAATCATCTTTTGAGTGAAATTTCATATTTTGTTTCTCCAAATTTGAACTGCTATTGCTCCGTCTATCTTATTTTCGATAAAATAGCAGCATTGCCGGTACCAATTGTCGACTTTTGATCGGATGATTGTACTACTGATATTTGTATAACATTTTGATCGCCTCGTCGTGCTGATCTCTATGGTATATTCAACTCCATGTTTTAAGGTCCGGTACGTGATGGAAATGATGATAACGGTCTGTTGTAGCGGTACCAAATTTATGGCTTTTCACTTTCATTTGCTTTTCAGATCTAAACGTGCAGCGCAAGCAATATAATAATTTGCTTTAATAACTTTTCCGAAATCATAGCCTTTGACCGTTGCTATGTCATTATTGAATATTGGGTGACTTTTCTTTGGCATTTAGCTGTCCATTCTCTGGTCACTTCAAAATGTTTTATAATCGTTATATATTCAGCTATGCGTTGAGATGTGAAATATAAATTACTCATCTTCTACCTTTTCTTTCATTTTTATTTTTACTAGCGATGAACGTACACTGTGAAAAGAAATCAAAACTTTATAATTCCTCCATCTCCTATTCTCCTTTCTCAAATCCCACTGTCCTTTCACTAGATTGCCCATCCTTCCTCCTTCACGTCTAGATCCCCATCGCCACTGTATCTCGGCCTTGCCCTCCGTGTCTCCACCTAACCAAACTCACCATCATCCTCCTTCCTAGCCGCATCCCCTCTTCTTCTCAGCCGACCACGCTTGCAACTGCTCCACCCCTTTGCGTTCTCGATGCCACCAACCTCGAGCTCCCTAACCTTATTTTTCCTCTCCCCTCCTATGAGCATGTACACAGGCCGAAGCCAGCCTTCATCTCGGCCGAACTGTTTCCCCATCTTTTCTGCTGGAAAGTTGAATATATTTGTATGTGTCATATATATTAGTTTATATATTTCGGTAGGGTGTATATCTTCTATACCATTGGGTACTAGTGTTTATAGGTTAGTTTATTTAGTTTTTCCTTGCTTCTGATATATTTTAAATAATTATAATATGTAATTTAATGGTAGTTTATATATATGCTTGGACTTTTAATATGTGTAGTTTATATAAGTTTATTTATATAATAGTTGTATGTATAATCGGTATATAATACACTTATATAGATAAGCTATATTATGTTATTTTATTTAAAGGTGTATATATGTGTCCATAGTATGTATATTTTAAAGAAATATACTAGTTTATAAAGAGTTGATTTTGTATATACTTCATCTATAAAGCTTGCGTGTATATATATTAATATATATAGTCTGTAATATATGTCTACATAATTTAGTTATAAAGGTTACAGTAAGTATATTAAAGTATATATACGAGTATATTATGTGTTCGTTATTATATATGTAAGTCCCTATGCTAGTTTTATATTTGCTAATATACATAATTTAAGCCTACATATACTATTAAGTATAAGATAGTATAAGAACTTTAAGATTTGCTATATAATTCAGATTATTCTTGTAACAACCCTGTATTTTCTGATTATTGTAATTGTATATTTTAATTATTTTAATTTAAATTCCTAATTTAAATAGTTTATTTTATTTATTAAAATGAATATATTTTGTTATTTGTAATATAAATGTTGATTTTGATGTGGATTAGAATTTCAAATATGCATATATTGAATATTTTCCAGAAATGTGAATTTTGGTCAATTTGGTCAAACATTGACTTTTAAATTTAAATTTTTAATTTTTTAATTTTTTAATTTTTTCTTTTATTATGAAAATAAATAAATTTGCAAGAATACCGCTTTTCGTTTCGTTGAAATTCGATTTATATTGTAAAAGTTATGCTTTTTACAATATTGTATGTACATTGTTTTATTTAACAAAATTGTTTATTTTAGTTCATATAAATAATATTTTTGTTTGTTCTAATTTGAATATATGTGTAATATGACATGTTATATATATAATTTCATTTTTAAAATATTTTTAAAGTGATGTTATAATTTTCCAAATCTTATTGTGTTTTTTCTGCAATTTTTCACCCTGGTTTCTATTATTATGCTATTTTCGTAATTATTTTATATTTTTCTAAAATATATTTATTTATTTTCTTTTTCCACTTTATTTTGTTCGTTTTTTATGTTTTATTTACTGAAATATATATGGTTTATTTTAAAGAAAAAGGAAAAAGAAATACCAAGAGGTGAAGACCTTTCATTTCTGGTGACTTTTCAATTCTTGTCTCTTCATTTTCTTTTGCCTTTTCCTCTCCTTGCTTTAGCCGTATATCCATCTACCCTATAGCCGTGTTTCTCATCTTCAATTCACGTGAAAAGTATCTTCATCCTCATTTCAAACTCATGGCTACATCATATTGAAAAAAAAATTCCAAGCTAATGGCTCCTTTCTTTCATTTTTCCCTCTTCTTCATTGATTTAGCCTTCCTCATCCTCTTGCTTGCTCGGCCCCACTTCTCCTCCATCACCAATGACCATCACCACCATCATCTCTAGCAGCTCATAAGCCTCTCCTCTGACCAAGATAGTAGCCATGACCATCCATTGATGTTGCACCACAAAATTTGCACAAAAGTTCCACCAAACTAGCCTAGCCAAACCCTTAAGGCCATAGCCTTCATTTTTACCTAAACCACCTCCATGGCCTCCACCACCAGTCCCTCCACCACCTCTGGCCGTCACTCCAGCCACCACCTGACCATCCCCTTGCATGACCAAGCCCAAGCCATGGCAGGCCGAACCTATAGTTGCACCAAAAATCCACTTAATTGCCTTAACTTTTGTATTTCTCATGTCACAACTTCCGCTCCTTCATATCCAAGTTAGGCTGAGCCATATGAACCCATATTGACCCAAACCTGAGCCATGTTGGCATCTAGGCTGAGCTTAGCGTGAGGAGATCAAGCCCATTTGATCATGTAACAAGCTTATGTTGTCGTGTGCAAGTCTTTTGCTTCTAAGGTTTGGTCATCTCTCTTGTTTTGCAACTGTTTTGCAAACTAAAGTTGTTATTATATTTGTATGTCGATATCTATATTTGTGCTTATGTATGTTATATTTTGTGTTATATACAAGGGTCTCCATCTATTCAAATCAAATCGTGCTTGTCGTTCCTTTGGAATCGCTCTTGTGTGTGTTGTTTGTCTCTAGCTTTGATAAAGGTGAGTCCATCTCACTCTGACATTTACACTTATGAAACAGTGAATTGATGACAAGTGTTTAGTAATATAAAATGTTTATGCAAGTTAATGATGATCATGTGATATGCTATGCCATGTTATTACCATGTTAAAACTGTTAATTATCACCTAACATCTGATATATGACATTATATTGTGACATTGACATTGTTTATATTGTTTATGCATATATTCACACTGCAAGTTCTCTGTTAGAATAGAATCACTATGGGTTGAAATGATACATACCCGAACGGACTTTAGACTAGGGAAAAATTGTTATGGGCTGAAATGATAGGCCTGAGCGATTTTTATTTTATTTTATTTGACTTGGGATTGCGGGTTTGAAATGATAGAACCCGGGTTTTCTTTGTAAACTACGGATTGAAATGATATATATCCATATCACTTGACCTAGGTTAGAAAATTATATAGAGACCCCGTAGTATATTTTTAAATGATTTTTATTAAAATATGTATTTTTTTAAAGTATGAAATTTTGATTTAAAAATACATATTTTATGGTTTTAAGATAATTAAATATTAAGTCTTGAAATTTTGAATTTAAGTACGTAAATTTGAAGTAATTGTGATTTTTGACTATAAATTTTATTTTAAAATGTAAATAAATAATGGAAATCAAATTTAAAGTTTTGAAATGATATTTGAAGTAAAATGTTAAGTTTTATTAAATTTATAAGTCAATAAACAGTGAATTTTGACTTAATAAATGAATGGAGTTTTTAAATTGAATATTTGATCTTAAAATTTTATTGTGTTAAATCATATGTTAAATTTATTTAAATATGAAATTTTGAAGTCTACAAATATGATTTATAAGTTTAAAATTTGTTAAATTGAAGTTTTATCGTTTTGAAAAGTTAAAATAAAATCTGGAATTTTATAGCATTTCCAAAATGTTGTAGTCTTTTGACGGCATTTTAAATGCTGTTGTTTTTGAACTTGACTATGTTTGAAATAACTAAATATCTATTACGGCATGTTATAAATGCCGTTATTCTTGAACTAAACTAGTTTGGAAACTATAAGCTACTATAGTACTGTATAAATGTTGTCGTGGCTTTAATTTGACAATGTTTTGAAATATTATAAATTTTAACACTGTATGTGTTATATTTTAAAGTGTTAAATGATTTAACTTTTGGAAATTGATTATTTGTGAATATAAGGAGTTTTGAATATATATTTTTAATATTTAAACTTGAATATTAAGTAATTTAAATTGAATTTGAATTTAAATAAAGTTTACTTGGTTATGTGTTAAATGGAATGAAATGTAATAAGATAAATGAATTGGTGAATGTGATTTTGAAAGGTGTTTTGTGATGATATTTGAAACAATAAATGAATGGTATGTTTGATTTTAAAATGATATTTAGATTTGAATATTTTAATTTGAATTCAAAAAATGATATGATAATGAGGTTTTGAAAGGATATGATAATTTAATGATTTTGAAAAGGTTTGGAAATGATCGATCTTTATTTTGATAAAGAATACGAATGTGGAATAATATTTGATTTTGATTTATTTGATAAAGGAATATTTGAAGTTTATATTTGTATGAAAAGATATTTGGTTTAATTGTAATTTAAGTTTTTTTAATAATGTTGGATTTATGAAATGAATATTTCAAAACGAAATAATAATGAAATTAGATTTGAGATATGAATATATGGAATTATAAAGTTTAGTTTTGAAATGTGGGATATTAAAGTTTGGAAATATATTAAAATTGGATTGTTTATTTTGTAGATCAAATCTATATTTGAAATTTGTAAGATTTGAAATGTTTTGTTAGAAAACTAAACTGAATTGAAACTGATGGTTTGAATTGAATTAAATTGGAAGTTTAAAATTTTTGTTTAATGGAATAAATTTGTAAAGTGTAAAGAATTAAAAGATTGATTTCAAATGTATGATTTCGGAATGTTATGATTTTCAAAGTGTAATGATTTCAAGTATTTTGGTTTTGGAAAAGTTATACTTTGAAAGTATTATGAATTTTTTTAAAGGTGAATATATGTTTGAAATGGAAATGATAAACTATTTGATTTGAATATAGTTTTGAAATAAAATGGTTTTGGTTTCGAAGTATAACTATTTTGAAAGGGATATAGTTTTGAAATGAAATGATTTGATTTTTGAAGAATAAACTATTTTAAAATGGCCACGGCGTCATAATAACGATTGGTTGTTAAAGAGACCGGGATCGGAAGTTGTCATACTCTCTGCCAACTCCAAAAACCACTTTAACAACCGTGTACGCGGTGGAGATTCCAGAATGAAGTAGGATGGTGGCTGTAATGACCCGATATTTTCAACCATTCGCATCCGCACATGTCGGACTTGAATTGTTCAAAATACCGCGTTGTAAATAAAATTTGGCAAATCTCAAAATATACAGTAAATAATTAATCACAGAATCAAAGACACAGAATTAGAATACTCGCAGCGGAATTTAAAAATACTTAGTGGTTCATGAAGCCACTATAAATAGTCTCAACAAATACAAATTACAAAGTCTTCCATCCCAAATATAGTTTAAATCATCAAATAAAAATCCCAAAGTCTTGATTTCATAAATAAGATAGCGGACAGAAAGAAGCCAGCAACTTGAAAGGATCTACAGAAGTCCTAGCTCCGGGATGATGACTGAACTGCAACTCAGGCTGACCCGAGCGTAATATAAAACATAAACACGCGAGTCAGGACATACATACTTACATAGTGTAAGCTAATTCAAGTGTACTGTAATATAAGGCAAGTAACTTAAAGGATGTTTGGGACCGCCCATCCTCTAAGGATCCGTTAAACTATTTACTATGTAGTAATATTTTCGCTATTATAATAGTGTCTATATTAAAATAAACTTACTTTTAAATAGCGTTAAGGAGTGACCCAATATTCCCCTTAACACGTAATAGTCCCAGTAGTCCATCCAATATCATGGTCCCTCCTGATCGGGAAGCCACCAGAGGATACCACACGGGCTACGGGAGAAAAACAAAATCGTACAAGGCTCGCTATGGTAGGTGACACGGCACAACTAGGCAATGCCAGGGTAGATATACCTATTACGCTTCCGGACCGATGGTAACGCGTAGCGCGCAGCTACCGCCCACCTCGAACAACACTCCCAAATCAAAGGTGCGCACCAAAACAATCACAAAAGTAATAGAATGGCATACGAAGAAGTGCGTCCGATCAGAGGTGCTACCTCATTAATCCGTCAATCGCTCCTGTTTTAGCCACCTTATGCCAACTCACGGGAGTCGGGTCCACGTATTTACCTCATAGAAAACGCCACCACCATCCTACTTCATTCTGGAATCTCCACCGCGTACATGGTTGTCAAAGTGGTTTTCGGTATCGACAGAGAGTATGCCAGACATCCAATCCCGGTCTCTTTAACAACCAAGCGTTATTATAACCCGTGGTTACAACTTTAAAAAAAATGGTATTTATACTTTAAAAATCAAAATAAATTTCAAATACATTTCAATATCATAATATCCTTTCAAACATCATTTATTTAAACATCAGCCATTTCATTTAATATAAAATACCATTTAAATCTATTCAATTTATTTAGGAATTAATTGCCTTTCAACTCACATTTAAAAGTTAAATTCTTCCATTTAAAACCATTTAAAGTCAATTCCTTATTCATATTTATTCATATTATATTCCAAAATTTAAGCTTTTTTTTCCAAATATTATTTCCATAAATTTTTATTAAAACAATCAAAATTCAGTTTCCGTAGCACTTATAAAATGCTACCTAAAGTTACAGGTTAAAATAGTCTATTTACAAAAGACAGCATTTAAGTGCTGTAATTTATTAACTTAACCATTAAGTTTTAAATTCCCAAAATAAAACTTAATATCAATTATTTTACTTAACTAAAATCTCACTTTTAACAAAAATTCATAATTTTCCAAAATAAGTTATACTCCAAAATTTTACATAAACATTCATTTATTTAACATTTGACTCATTCAAAAATCATTGTAAAAAAATAAAAAAATAAAATCCTTCAAATAAATTTAAACCAGAAAATTATAAACTTTCTATTTAAAAATATTTTTTTAAAACATTTCATAAAAATATTATATAAACCACGGGTCTGTATATAGTTTTCTAGCCTAGGTCAAGTGATACGGATATATATCGTTTCAATCCGCAATTTACAAAAACCCCGGGTTCTATCATTTCAAACCCGCAATCCCAAGTTAAATATTTAAAATTAAACAATTAAATAAATAAATGAATAAATAATTATCGTACAGGCCTATCATTTCAGCCTATAACGATCTCAATTTACAGGGAACTTGCAGTGATGATTTAACAGTAAATAAGCATTAAATAATATAACTGCAACTATATTACAACAGATAAACAACTGATGAGGTGTCAATTTAAAATGGGGTTTAACATCATACGTTATATTACAGACAGATGACATTTAATAAATAATTTACAAATACACTTGCGATAATTCACATAAATATAGGTATGTTTGTCTGGTGAGAAATACTCACCTTAAACTGCAGATAATCAGATTCAAACGATTTTACCACTTGATAAAGGATCGTACAAATGGCACGATTAGGTTTCCGCGGATGCCATGCCTTGATTCAAATCTAAAATAAGATCCGAATACCAAATACGCGACTTTTAAAATTATGGTCAAAGCAAAATTTTCGAAACAACTGGAATGAATAGAATAAAAGAAATTTTGGTTCAGCTTTTGCTCGACTGCCTCACTCCACATCCCGACCCCAACTTCATAGGCTTGGCAATACTATTTATTATTATTATACATTTTATTATTATTATTATTATTATTATTATTATTATTATTATTATTATTATTATTATTATTTCCACCGGCATACCCTAACTTATCTAGTTTTAAAAAATATGTATTTACACAAACTTGCGTCTCTGCCTAAACTATTCTTCAATGCAAACTCTCTCTATTTCTTAATTACAACACGTCTCTGCCACTTCAATTTCAAAACATTGTCGAATTCAAAAACATTAAAATTTAAATTTTTAACCATTCTTAACTTTAAAAATCATATTCCTACTTCAGAAAAATGTTCATTTGGATACCATTTATCTTATGATTAAATAAAATAAATTTTATAAATAAAATATCCAAATTTACTATGAATCATTTGTAAGTCAGAATTTCCCAATTTTACTTAACTTGTATATATATTTTTCCAAATAACTTTACACTTAATTTAAAAATACCCACTTCCTAAATAAAACTAAATTCTCATTTATTTACTTAACTTAACAATTTTATTTAAAACCCAATTTCAAATTTTCAAGTTAAGTCATAAATTGAAATTTCACCCTTTCCATTTGAAACAACATTCTCATTTATATACTTACAAAACACATCCGTTCCATAATTTTTTTTTCCTTTTTATAGTTAATATACACTAAATTTTCTTCACAACTTTATTCATTTAGACATCAATTCAACTATGATTCAAGTTAAATAAAAGTTATTCCAAAATGTTCCATTTCAACCGTCTTTCATTTTATCAATTTAAAGTACATTATTTATTATACCAAACATATCCATTTTCGGAAATAACTTTTATTAAAATTTCTAGGTTAGATTTCAACTCCATATTAAATGAAATTTAATTATTATGTCATTTATCGTAAATAAAATCTTTAAATTCACTTTAAAACCAATTATTAACTTACAAAAATTTAACTTAAAGAAAACAAAACACCTTTAAAATTTTAAAGCCTTAATTCAAATTTTTACTTAAATTACATAAATTTTATTTCAAAAATACTTAATAATTTTTAGAAAAATATTATAATATATTAACCATGGCTTGTTCGGGATATAAGCTCGGTTATGAAAACTTAGAGGGACGTGACGTGGTGGAGAAGTAGCCGAGCAAGGCAAAAGGGAAACAGAGAACAACAAGAAGAAGAAAGGGAAAAACTGGAAGAAGAAAAGAAAACGTAAAACCATTACCTGATAGAGGCTTCAGCACAAAAGAAGAAGAAGGCTAAACTATGAGATGCAGAGGAAAGTTTTGGACGAGGCTATGTATTTATAAAGAGGAGTTGCTTTGTATGCAAGGAAGTAAAATATACTCGGTCCATAATGGAACATAGGCACGACATGCAGGGAAACAAATAGGTGAAAATTGGCAAGAGATCTCTAGAAAAAAATATGCGCGATTTACTTTCCAGTTTGTCATGCTTGAACGCTGTTTCTTTTTCTTTTTTTTTTGAATTCATGGATAAGCTTGCGTGATTTTAGGCAAAACGGTCAGCGAATATAAATTGGCTCTGTACTGAAAAGGAAAATGAAATAAATGTTTACATAATTTGCTTGATCAGTTGTACGAAAATTTGCAAAACAAAGTGCAGTGGGAAACAAGAAGCAAGAGATATGGATTTGTGCTTTATGAAATAGAGGAGCGTGATTCACTATTCCCAGTTATACGAAAATCTTGATTAAATGCATGCGTTGATTACTTTCCAGTTTCTTTAGTTTGAACGTTATTTTATATGCGTGATTTATGCTGCCAATTTATGAAAATTTGATTTCAACATTTTATACCATTTAATAGTTGCGTGATCACCTATATGAAATTTTGATCTTTATTAAATGAAAGGCAAGAATTGGCAAAGATTTTGAAATGAAAAAGTCATATACAAAAATTAAACCCAATTGAAAGCTATGGAAAAGGTAACATTTACTATAAAACTACAGGCTGATATTTTAATCCATAGATATAAATATGATTTTTAAAATACGCCAAACTGACGCATTTCTATATGCCCAAAAATTTATACAAAAGTAACGTTTTTAATTTATACGTTTTTACGTTACTTATATCATTACAATGCATGCCCTTTTTAAATGCGAAATTTAACAGTCTGTAAAACACTGAATTTTACAAAGTTATTACTTAAATTAAATTCGCTTACAATTTTTGTATTTTAAATATACAAAATTCATTTTTTATTAACATTGCGAATTTGAGTTGTCTTTTAACAAAATTTAAAACTTCAAAACTTTCAGTTTATGTTTGGACTTTTAGGAAATAATTTAATCAAATTAATATATATATATATATATATATATACATGGTATTTATTCCCTAAATTTACACGCCCTTTTTAAGGGGTAATTACCCAGTTCATTTATATGTAAAAAAAAATTCGAAATTCTGACCGTGCTGAGACTCGAACTCGTGACCTGTCGTGAATAGCCCAAATGTCTTAACCACCTAAGCTATTAATGTTTTCTTAATTAAAACTTGATTTTGCTAGAAATTAAGTTATTTACCATCTTCGACAAAAACCCAAATTTCCAAATTAAAGTTAATTCTTAACCATGTCAAAATTTCAGAGATCTTATTATTTAATTAAAAATTTGGTCAATTGTTTTTATTTTTATTTTTATTTTTAATCACTTTAAATAAACCCCAAAGTTTTTAAAATACAAGTGAAAAATACTTGTTAAAAATTTGGGCTGTTACACTCTCCCCCACTCAGAACTTTTCGTCCTCGAAAAGGAAGAAGGTAGGGGAATAGAAACAACCTGAAAGAAAACTAAATTGAAACTTAAATTAGAATCATTAATCTAAACAATAAAAATTCAATTTTAAATTAATCATTGATTTCATCTATTTATACTTAAAATTTTAACATTTATTTATTTACATATTTACTTGTATAATATCCCTACACTAAAAAAAATCATTTATTTTTTTTTTCCAAATTTTACACAAGGTATTATAACATTCTAATTTAAAATGTTTAATTTTAGTCCAAATTTGAAATGGTAATTTAACTTAATTTTTAAAGTAAATTTACCATTTCCCAAAATAAACTAAATTCCCCATTTAGTTTCTTCTTTATTCCAAACTATAATTAAATTTATTTCTCTCAATATTTTTCTCATCTATGTCAAATATGTTTACACTTATTACAACTCTTTAAATTTATTCTTAGTTCCTTAACATCATTGTATATTAAAAATTATTCCATTACCCTTTAATTTTATTTTTCTCTGTTAATCTTTTTATAACTAAAGTTTAAGTGTATAACATTTATTATAACCACTCAAATTTTATTTATAAATCTTTTTATATTGTATATTATCCAACTACATAGTTAATTTCTGAATGATTTAGGTAAGTTATATTGGCATACAATTATACAAGTAAAAATTTTCCAATTCTATTATTCAAGTTTAAATATTCATTCAAAATTTGACTTTATTTTATCATTAAAATCACCTTTTAACATAAATTTATGAATTAAATTTCCAATTAACTTCAAACCCTTTAGAGATAAATAAATACATACATATAGCATATGTCAAATCAAATTTAAATCATATATCTATATATATATTATAAATTAAGTCATATTTAGAAATTCAAATCAATTAAATTTTTGAAGCAAAACTACAACGTGGTCTCTTTACTTCGATACTCGAAAATGAATGTCGATGATGTTGTAGTCATCACCGAAATTATTTTCCAGCGACAAAAAGAAGAGCACTAATTTTTAAAACTTTTAAAATTCTTTGGAAACAAATTTATATTCGAAAATAATTTAAATAATAATATATCCTTTTAAGACTTTAAACACAAGGTTTGAAACTTTCAGAAATTAAATTCTTAAATTCTTGTTTTAAATTCATTTCTGTTTCCAAATAAATTTATAACCATGTTTTATAGTTCAATTATTTATATAAGACAAAACCAATGGTTCACAAAACCATAAATAAAATCAAACACTATTATCTCTAAACAACTAGTTAAATTCTGAAAATTTACCTATATATATAATATTAGATTTTTCCCAAATATAAGAATAAAATTTTCAAAACAAGGATAGAGATTCAAATTTGATGGATTCAAATCAAAGAGAATTTTGATTTAAAGATAAATTGGAATCAGAAGATCCAATGGTTAAATAACAGAATAAGGAACCAAATAAGTTTATATAAATCGCGGGCAACCTTAACCGGGTCAACCGTGACTTAAAGAATAAGATCGATGTGGATTTTCTAGGGTAAATCTACATTCGATCTGAAGAAATAAAGTTCAGAATAACCAAAGATACTAGCATCTAAACCGAGGATAAATATAAATCTCTGGTGAATCAATGCTAATTGTAAAGGAGTTTCACCCCTTTATTAGAATATTGGCGAGACCGCCAATTCACTATAAAGATCATCTGAAGTGGAGTTATGGGATACTCCAGAATCGAAGGAAAATGAATAGTGAGGGACACGAATGAACTTCGGAACCGCAGGGAACGTTCCAAAATTCGAAAAGGAAGAGATTCAAGCTCAAATGAAAGTGATTCTGGAAATCAATTTTACCATACATTCTAAGTTTTGCCTAGAGCCAAAGCTCTGATACCAAATGTAACGACCCGATATTTTCAACCATTCGCATCCGCAGATGTCGGAGTTGAATTGTTCAAAATACCGCGTTGTAAATAAAATTTGGCAAATCTCAAAATATACAGTAAATAATTAATCACAGAATCACAGACACAGAATCAGAATACTCGCAGCGGAATTTAAAAATACTTAGTGGTTCATGAAGCCACTATAAATAGTCTCAACAAATACAAATTACAAAGTCTTCCATCCCAAATATAGTTTAAATCATCAAATAAAAATCACAAAGTCTTGATTTCATAAATAAGATAGCGGACAGAAAGAAGCCAGCAACTTGAAAGGATCTAGAGAAGTCCTAGCTCCGGGATGATTACTGAACTACAACTCAGGCTGACCCCAGCGTAAAATAAAACATAAACACTCGAGTCAGGACATACATACTTACATAGTGTAAGCTAATTCAAGTGTACTGTAATATAAGGCAAGTAACTTAAAGGATGCTTGGGACCGCCCATCCTCTAAGGATCCGTTAAACTATTTACTGTGTAGTAATATTTTCGCTATTATAATAGTGTCTATATTAAAATAAACTTACTTTTAAATAGCGTTAAGGAGTGATCCAATATTCCCCTTAACACGTAATAGTCCCAGTAGTCCATCCAATATCATGGTCCCTCCTGATCGGGAAGCCACCAGAGGATACCACACGGGCTACGGGAGAAAAACAAAATCGTACAAGGCTCGCTATGGTAGGTGACACGGCACAACTAGGCAATGCCAGGGTAGATATACCAATTACGCTTCCGGACCGATGGTATCGCGTAGCGCGCAGCTACCGCCCACCTCGAACAACACTCCCAAATCAAAGGTGCGCACCAAAACAATCACAAAAGTAATAGAATGGCATACGAAGAAGTGCGTCCGATCAGAGGTGCTACCTCATTAATCCGTCAATCGCTCCTGTTTTAGCCACCTTATGCCAACTCACGGGAGTCGGGTCCACGTATTTACCTCATAGAAAACGCCACCACCATCCTACTTCATTCTGGAATCTCCACCGCGTACACAGTTGTCAAAGTGGTTTTCGGTATCGACAGAGAGTATGCCAGACATCCGATCCCGGTCTCTTTAACAACCAAGCGTTATTATAACCCGTGGTTACAACTTTAAAAAAAATGGTATTTATACTTTAAAAATCAAAATATATTTCAAATACATTTCAATATCATAATATCCTTTCAAACATCATTTGTTTAAACATCAGTTATTTCATTTAATATAAAATACCATTTAAATCTATTCAATTTATTTAGGAATTAATTGCCTTTCAACTCACATTTAAAAGTTAAATTCTTCCATTTAAAACCATTTAAAGTCAATTCCTTATTCTTATTTATTCATATTATGTTCCAAAATTTAAGCTTTTTTTTCCAAAGATTATTTCCATAAATTTTTATTAAAACAATCAAAATTCAGTTTCCGTAGCACTTATAAAATGCTACCTAAAGTTATAGGTTAAAACAGTCTATTTACAAAAGATAGCATTTAAGTGCTGTAATTTATTAACTTAATCATTAAGTTTTAAATTCCTAAAATAAAACTTAATATCAATTATTTTACTTAACTAAAATCTCACTTTTAGCAAAAATTCATAATTTTCCAAAATAAGTTATACTCCAAAATTTTACATAAACATTCATTTATTTAACATTTGACTCATTCAAAAATCATTATAAATAAATAAAAAAATAAAATCCTTCAAATACATTTAAACCAGAAAATTATAAACTTTGTATTAAAATATTTTTTTAAAACATTTCATAAAAATATTATATAAACCACGGGTCTGTATATAGTTTTCTAGCCTAGGGCAAGTGATACGGATATATATCCTTTCAATCTGCAATTTACAAAAACCCCGGGTTCTATCATTTCAAACCCGCAATCCCAAGTTAAATATTTAAAATTAAACAATTAAATAAATAAATGAATAAATAATTATCATACAGGCCTATCATTTCAGCCTATAACGATCTCAATTTACAGGGAACTTGCAGTGATGATTTAACAGTAAATAAGCATTAAATAATATAACTGCAACTATATTACAACAGATAAACAACTGATGAGGTGTCAATTTAAAATGGGGTTTAACATCATACGTTATATTACAGACAGATGAAATTTAATAAATAATCTACAAATACACTTGCGATAATTCACATAAATATAGGTATGTTTGTCTGGTGAGAAATACTCACCTGAAACTGCAGATAATCAGATTCAAACGATTTTACCACTTGATAAAGGATCGTACAAATGGCACGATTAGGTTTCCGCGGATGCCACGCCTTGATTCAAATCTAAAATAAGATCCGAATACCAAATACGCGACTTTTAAAATTACGGTCAAAGCAAAATTTTCGAAACAACTGGAACGAATAGAATAAAAGAAATTTTGGTTCAGCTTTTGCTCGACTGCCTCACCCCACATCCCGTGTAACGAGTCGAATTTTGCCCGCCCGAAAATCGACATCCATACTTCAAATCGTATTCGAATGCCATAGATTCGACCATTCAAATCCGATTCGCCGGAGCTTATAACAATCATTAAGTAAACAACACAGTGGAATAAAAGAATAATACATTGATATACAGCTTTGATACAATATCTGATACAACAGATGATCCAATAGATATCAATATACATCAGAGATATGATACAATAAAATAGCCGCGGAAAGAAAATAGATGACAACATCTAGCAGTGGAACAAATAACTCTAAGATAGTCTTCAAAGAAGAACTCCAGAACTGTAACTCCATCTCAAATAACTAATCCAGTAATAGCTTGAACTCCCCATAACGATGCACCAAGCTAGGCAAGACTGGTGCGAACCAAAGACTGAACTAACTCCAGATAATCCACTATATCTAACTATCTGAAAAACCCAACTCTAGACTGCTCGTGTAGAAAATAATGAGCACCCAGAGTTTAGGAAAGAAAACAATAAACTCCGGATCAGTCGTGGGACTGGTGTGAGCAACAAAAACAGTCTATCTTTTAAAACATTCAACAAAAGAATTTTAAAGTCAATTCGCAATGCTTTTTAAAAATGAGACTACCATAAGGCCTCCCGCACACACACACAATGCAAACGCAGAATCGGAAGAGATTTCTTCTTATGATAGTCAAAGATGCTTGATACGCATTAAAAGGAACATTTGATATTATTACTAGTGCATAGTGTAGGAAAAATTCATTTCGAAAGCAGAATATAAATCTTAGCCAACATACGACCATTATCGTATGCCTACTATAGCTACCATCCAAACAGTGTTGCGACACCATAAGTGAATGATAGGTCTTACAACTAAAACCGTACAAGTCTCGTATTGTTTCTTTGGATTTCCAACGAATGATCAGGCCAAGGAACTTCCCATTGCCACATGAGAATGCCTCTGGATGGACATCCCCAAGAACCAAACCGGATCTCTACCAACACAAGGCCGGGTTACCCCTAACTGAGTAACAACTGACCGAATATGCCATCCCCCGGTCCTTTGGGACCTTTCAACCGAGCGCTCGTAATCAATTCACACAATCATAAGAAAGTGTTTTCAACATGAGTAAGTATCTGGGCTCCATACCATGATACCACCCTTTTCCAGAAGGAAATGCACACATCCTAAAGGGCGCTACCCCTCATAACCTTGCTGCTTCTTTCCTGTTTTGACCATTCACGGGGTGTGAGGCTCGACGAAGTCACGTCCACAAAAACATACTTTATACAAAAGCCATGCTTTGGGTCAACAAATGATCATAGAAATGATCACCAAGATAGACGATCAAATAAATGATCCTATCACAAATAATCAACACAATGATCATTTACAGCAGCACTCAGCATGTAACATTACCAAAATTGGGAATATATTGCTGATAACCTTCAACTACATAACCTCTGAGCTCATACGTCTCAAAGAAGGGTGTTAAGCTAAGAGAATAAATTCTCCGCCACCAACAGAAATATATTTGAAAGAAATCGGCTTTATATCTCAATTTGTAATGTCAGACATACTATCCATACAAGTCTGTTCTGGGTTCGAACAGAACCGAAGGCACTTACAAAGAAGTTCTTGCAATCCGTATATTCACAATCCCGATCGGATTTCCCATCACTTAGGGAGTTTCTATACCGGCGCGACTCGGTGCAGAAACAATCGATAGGTCATCCTATCGCTTTCGCAAATACCCGGTCTTCATCACCGGTCTTCAAATGCTATTCATAACGACGTATCACATATTCGGAATGGGTTATACGACACAAAGGTCCTTTCCCGGTTAAGCCGAATAGTGAGCACGATATTTCAAAAACAAATGGATAATGGGATTTCAATTAAGTCACAACTTATTACCCAAAACTTTTCTTCAAATGGCTTAACAAATTACCATTTTCAATCTTTAACAAAAAGATTCATTTTCACAACCTTTAATGGTTTAAACAATTTTCACATTTTAATCTTTTAAACAAAAGATTCATTCACAGATTTTCCAAATCAATTTTCATTTCAATTTGATTAACTCGTTAAATCTTTTAAATCAAAGATTTAACTTATAGCTTTCAAAACAATCTCATTTCTATTTGATTTAAACAGATCATCAATTTAAATCTGTTAAAAATAAACAGATTTAATTCATAGCTTTCAAAAAGAATTCATTCATAACTTAGGAAAATCATTTCTCTATTCAATCTTGAAATTCCCCTAATTAACTGGAATCTCAGTTCTTATTTAAAAGTGTTTATCATTTGAAAACAACAGTTTTCATTTTGGAAATCTGATTCATTTATACGAGTTGAAATCCTTAGGTTAAATTCAAATTCCCAAAAACAATACTTAAAAGTGGTTTAATCCCTATATAACCAATATGACATCTTTAATCCCTAATTTCAAATCATAGAATTCAATTTCAAGTATTGAATTTAAATTTAAATCAACTTATTTAAATTCCAAAACTTAATCAAGTAATTTAAAAATAATAAATTCTATTTTGAAATTCCATTCCAAAAGCTTTTCACATTTATTCCGATTCCATTTCCAAAACATTTGAATTTAAAAATTCAAATTTAACTATTTCAAAAATCTGCGACTTAATCGATTTCCTCGTGAAATCCATATTTGTGTGTGTATGGTGTGGTCCAGGGGTTCAACTCAATAGTGCACAACCATTCAATCATCACAGATCAAAACACAGAAATATAATTGATAAGCGATATAAACTATAACGCTTATCATATATTCACAGATTCACAGATAATATACAAATATATCATCAATAAATGAATAAATACACAGCTCACTTCACAGAACAAACTATCACAGATCAGATAGGAAGATCAATTCAAGGCATCTCATACAATATAATCATTCATAAGTAAAGTCAACCATTCAACAATCATTTAAAAGTAGGATTAATTAATTATTTAATCCTAATTAGTTCAATTTATTTCCAAGTAAATTAACAACTTATGAATTGGTTATCCAATCCTGATTTATTTATTCCAATCATTTGATATAAATTAATTTATCAAACACTTTAATTAATTAAATTATTCTTAATTAATCATATTAATTAAATTGACTCCTGGACCAATTATATAATTAATTAACTTCTTAATCAATTATTTCAAGAAATTTACTCTTTAATTACTTACCATTAAGCAATCATCTCATGATAACAAATCATGAATTACCAATTTATCTTTATCATTAATTTAATCAAAATATTTAATTTAATTATAATTATTAATTAATCCCTTAATTGCTTTTATTAAGTAATTAACAATTTACAATTGATTAATAAATTAATCTAATTTTTTTATCAAAATTTATCACATACATTTTTGTTACTTAATAATTAATACTCAATTATTCTCATTAACTAATAACATTTCTTTAATTTCTTTTAATTAATCTCTAATTATAAATAAATCTAAATCATTAATTTGTAAATTGAATAAATCATCCCTTAATTATCATATTAGTTAAATCACTTAATCAACTTAATTATCTCTAAGGCAATTCGTTTCTTTGTTAATGACTTCACTGGTATTTAAGCGTAAAACATTTCACTTTTGAATTTAAATTTAAATTACATTTCGAATTTAAGTTTCAAAATGATTATTCTTTTAAACATAAATCCAATTTAAAACTCAATTTATAATCTTTAAAAATAAATGTAAATAACATTAGTTGCTTATATAAGAGAAAGCTTTTGATTTAAAAAGTTTATTTGAAAACTAAACTTTACTTTTAAATTTAAACCCCTTTCCAAATATTTACACTTTGATTATAAAAAATTAAATTTCCTTTCTTTTTAAAATTTTAAGATTCAAAGTTTATTTGAATCTAACTTAAATTTGATTTAACTTTATTCACAGCTAGTTTACCAATTTAAATTCATTTAAATTTGGTTTGAACTTCAACTTGCAAACAGTTTTGAACAAAACTGTAACCCTGTTAAACCAACCTGAGGCAACTTAAGTTTGCTTCGGGTCCAACAGCTAAAAACTTCGAGCCGTATTCAAATTTTCTCGAGGAGAACTCGAGACAATTTCCTGAGAAATTTCGTGCTTTCACTCAAACAAACCCAAATTCCCAGTTACCAAAATCTCGAGCACGGTGTACGTGCACAACGTCGCCGACCATCTCCGGTCACTCCTGATGACCTCTACACGTCGCCAATCACCCATGTACCTGATCCCGATCATCGCATCCCCCCCCCCAAAACTCAAAAATCGAAATTGGGTTCACCACCCAAACCTGGAAACACGAGACAGAACCCACCCCAAACCTGTCAGCGCCTCCATCTTGTCGCCTCGACCACCAGAGGACCTAGAACTCCGGTCATACAATCGCCATCATCCCTGCTATCATCCCCCAAAATCCTATCACGCTCGATCGAACACAGACAGCGAACGAAACGAGAACCCATACCTCAACAAAACTAGGTTTAAAAACTTTGAACCCTCGCCGCCACCGCCACGTTCAACTGCCAACCCTCTCACTATTTTTCCCTCCATCTTCGATCACTTCTCCACCACCTGGCAAGTTTCCGACCACCACTACTCAATGGATGACCCGAAATCGCCAAATCAAAGAAATTCAGACAGCTACAAATTTCTCTTCAATCCTTATTCTAAAAATTATAATTTTTGTGTTAAAAATCGAGTTAAAACATATGCATTCAATCTGCATACCTGAATTCAAGAACTAAAAGATTTGAATTTTTACATATTGAAAGATTTCGTGCAGCTCTTTGATTTCCAGAGGTATTCAATTTAAATTTAAATTTAATTAAAATTCTAAACATTAGTCTATGATCCCATAAACAACTTTTGTTTTAAATCCAAGTTCTAACAGCAATTAGTTTTAGAGAATATGATTTTCGAACCAAAGTTTTGATCTTGACAACCATAACAGGATATCACTGATACATGCATTCCCTTGTATACAGACAAAGATACCTATATATATCCACACAAAATATATTTCCAGATATAGATCATGCAACAAAATACTACTTAAGTTTCAAATAAAATTGTTACTCACAATATCAATAAACAACAAAATAGAGTATGTTTAAGTAGGAGTTACTCACAGTACTTAGAAGAAGAACAGAGACAGGCATTTTGTTTTCTTTGATAGTTTTGAATTAGTTTTAAAGCTTCAAATAGGCTGCAGACTTCAATCCACATCTGCTTTCAAGTTGAAGTTGTCTCAGGCTCGATTTTGCTTTGGGTTCTCAGTTTTGAACTTCTTTTTACTGACTTGCTTAAGTTTTGTTTTTGAACAAATATCAGCTAATATGGATGTATATAAATATATGGAAACAGTTTTCTACAATAGGTATGGGCTGGTTTGAAAGCATTAAATGCTTCATGCTTCAATGTAACAGCCATCTTATTTTAATTCTTACAAGTACATTATGCATACACTTATATAGATATGCTGTTTGATTTCTTTTGCAAGTACCAAGTCTTACATTCAAAGTTTTCTTTTCTTTTGTGATCAAATCCAGTTTTATTTTTCTTGTTTCACTTACAGCACATATGCTGTTAATTTTATTTTGTTTTGTTTCTTATTTATGCCTTTGTTTATTTAGCTAGCTTTGTTCTTTCTTTTCTAGGGTGACTGATGCATATTTGTATTATGCAGTGATGTTGTACTAATATGTTGTATTTTTTTCTTTGTTTAGTGTTGTTGGGGGCTGCACTATTTGGTTTGTACCATTTCATATATATTCATATTGTCTTGTATATTTATTCTTTTTAGTTTAGTTTTATACTTATTGTTTTTGTTTTATAATTTATCTTTTAATCATATTTCTAACATACGTATTAAATCTACAACGTATATTTTATTTTATTTCTTTCTTTTGTTTTATATTTTACATAATTTTATAAATATGTGGTTTCTTCTTTGTATGTTATTTCTTTTGTTTGAATACTTTCATTTGATCTTATTTTATGTACTTTATGTTTTATCCTTATCTCTTTTTACTTCTATTTTTAGTTTAGATATTTATCATAAATTTTACTTTAAAAATTATTGTTTTACATTTCTCTATATACACATATATTTTATATAACTCAAATTATCATCATTTATATATTTTTAAATCAATTTTTTTTTTTTATACTTGTGTCCAAAGTGTATTATTTATTTTTCAAAATCATTTATTTAAGAATTTATTTAAAATCCAATATATACATATATATTCTCATATATACAAATTTTCAAACCCATATGACTTAATATAATTTCTATTTGAATCGGGGAAACTCGCATCATTTATAATCAATTTTACAAATTTTAATTAAAAAATTCGATAAATTATTAATTTAAATTAAATTAAAATCTAGGGTCGTTACAGACTTCCCCCCTTAAAAAAATTTCGTCCTCGAAATTCGCAGGCACGAAAACAACACAGATAGATGAAAGATAGAGAAATATCTTTTCAGATCAAACTAGATATCAATTCTGCGTTTGGCTTACCAAATCAGAATATCAATAATAGATACAAGAAATTATAATAAAATTTCAAATTTTGGTTTTAAACAAAATCATTTTATCAATACAATTCTAATCATTCTTCATATTCTATTAATCAAGTTAACTCAATTTAAAATTTCCAATTTATTTAAAATTTCAAATTTCAAATTTCAATTTCATTATAGTTTAAAATCAAAACTGATAGGAAACCAATGAAGATACGAAATAAAAATTTCCTACAACGATTCGTAGAGCCACCATCACACCGAAACTTCTTTCTGGAGCTGTCGCGAAGTAAATCAAAAGAATTTAGAACGAATCAAAGAAAATTGATAAGAAAGTTATTTCCACCATTGTTACAGAGTATTGACCAATTATAGTCGTATTTCCCTGTCCTTTATCTCGTTCTCTTCTTGCACTCATACTCACTATCAGTAGATAGTAAGAGAATTTACTGAAGCATTCAAACGGATATCTTAAGGATTACTCATTCTAGGATTTACTTCATCCTATCTCTAATGAGTTACTTAATGTGTTATACTCCTGAGCTAAAGTTCAACCTTAGCTCTGATACCAAATGTAACAACTCGAATTTTGCCCGCTCGAAAATCGACATCCATACTTCAAATCGTATTCGAATGCCATAGATTCGACCGTTCAAATCCGATTTGCCGGAGCTTATAACAATCATTAAGTAAACAACACAGCGGAATAAAAGAATAATACATTGATATACAGCTTTGATACAATATCTGATACAACAGATGATCCAATAGATATCAATATACATCAGAGATATGATACAATAAAATAGCAGCGGAAAGAAAATAGATGACAACATCTAGCAGTGGAACAAATAACTCTAAGATAGTCTTCAAAGAAGAACTCCAGAACTACAACTCCATCTCAAATAACTAATCCAGTAATAGCTTGAACTCCCCATAACGATGCACCAAGCTAGGCAAGACTGGTGCGAACCAAAGACTGAACTAACTCCAGATAATCCACTATATCTAACTATCTGAAAAACCCAACTCTAGACTGCTCGTGTAGAAAATAATGAGCACCCAGAGTTTAGGAAAGAAAACAATAAACTCCGGATCAGTCGTGGGACTGGTGTGAGCAACAAAAACAGTCTATCTTTTAAAACATTCAACAAAAGAATTTTAAAGTCAATTCGCAATGCTTTTTAAAAATGAGACTACCATAAGGCCTCCCGCACACACACACAATGCAAACGCAGAATCGGAGGAGATTTCTCCTTATGATAGTCAAAGATGCTTGATACGCATTAAAAGGAACATTTGATATTATTACTAGTGCATAGTGTAGGAAAAATTCATTTCGAAAGTAGAATATAAATCTTAGCCAACATACGACCATTATCGTATGCCTACTATAGCTACCATCCAAACAGTGTTGCGACACCATAAGTGAATGATAGGTCCTACAACTAAAACCGTACAAGTCTCGTATTGTTTCTTTGGATTTCCAACGAATGATCAGGCCAAGGAACTTCCCATTGCCACATGAGAATGCCTCTGGATGGACATCCCCGAGAACCAAACCGGATCTCTACCAACACAAGGCCGGGTTACCCCTAACTGAGTAACAACTGACCGAATATGCCATCCCCCGGTCCTTTGGGACCTTTCAACCGAGCGCTCGTAATCAATTCACACAATCATAACAAAGTGCTTTCAACATGAGTAAGAATCTGGGCTCCATACCATGATACCACCCTTTTCCAGAAGGAAATGCACACATCCTAAAGGGCGCTACCCCTCATAACCTTGCTGCTTCTTTCCTGTTTTGACCATTCACGGGGTGTGAGGCTCGACGAAGTCACGTCCACAAAAACATACTTTATACAAAAGCCATGCTTTGGGTCAACAAATGATCATAGAAATGATCACCAAGATAGACGATCAAATAAATGATCCTATCATAAATAATCAACACAATGATCATTTACAGCAGCACTCAGCATGTCACATTACCAAAATTGGGAATATATTGCTGATAACCTTCAACTACATAACCTCTGAGCTCATACGTCTCAGAGAAGGGTGTTAAGCTAAGAGAATAAATTCTCCGCCACCAACAGAAATATATTTGAAAGAAATCGGCTTTATATCTCAATTTGTAATGTCAGACATACTATCCATACAAGTCTGTTCTGGGTTCGAACAGAACCGAAGGCACTTACAAAGAAGTCCTTGCAATCCGTATATTCACAATTCCGATCGGATTTCCCATCACTTAGGGAGTTTCTATACCCGCGCGACTCGGTGCAGAAACAATCGATAGGTCATCCTATCTCTTTCGCAAATACCCGGTCTTCATCACCGGTCTTCAAATGCTATCCATAACGACGTATCACATATTCAGAATGGGTTATACGACACAAAGGTCCTTTCCCGGTTAAGCCGAATAGTGAGCACGATATTTCAAAAACAACTGGATAATGGGATTTCAATTAAGTCACAACTTATTACCCAAAACTTTTCTTCAAATGGCTTAACAAATTACCATTTTCAATCTTTAACAAAAGGATTCATTTTCACAACCTTTAATGGTTTAAACAATTTTCACATTTTAATCTTTTAAACAAAAGATTCAATCACAGATTTTCCAAATCAATTTTCATTTCAATTTGATTAACTCGTTAAATCTTTTAAATCAAAGATTTAACTTATAGCTTTCAAAGCAATCTCATTTCTATTTGATTTAAACAAATCATCAATTTAAATCTGTTAAAAATAAACAGATTTAATTCATAGCTTTCAAAAAGAATTCATTCATAACTTAGGAAAATCATTTCTCTATTCAATCTTGAAATTCCCCTAATTAACTGGAATCTCAATTCTTATTTAAAAGTGTTTATCATTTGAAAACAACGGTTTTCATTTTGGAAATCTGATTCATTTATACGAGTTGAAATCCTTAGGTTAAATTCAAATTCCCAAAAACAATACTTAAAAGTGGTTTAATCCCTATATAACCAATATGACATCTTTAACCCCTAATTTCAAATCATAGAATTCAATTTCAAGTATTGAATTTAAATTTAAATCAACTTATTTAAATTCCAAAACTTAATCAAGTAATTTAAAAATAATAAATTCTATTTTGAAATTCCATTCCAAAAGCTTTTCACATTTATTCCGATTCCATTTCCAAAACATTTGAATTTAAAAATTCAAATTTAACTATTTCAAAAATCTGCGACTTAATCGATTTCCTCGTGAAATCCATATTTGTGTGTGTATGGTGTGGTCTAGGGGTTCAACTCAATAGTGCACAACCATTCAATCATCACAGATCAAAACACAGAAATATAATTGATAAGCGATATAAACTATAACGCTTATCATATATTCACAGATTCACAGATAATATACAAATATATCATCAATAAATGAATAAATACACAGCTCACTTCACAGAACAAACTATCACAGATCAGATAGGAAGATCAATTCAAGGCATCTCATACAATATAATCATTCATAAGTAAAGTCAACCATTCAACAATCATTTAAAAGTAGGATTAATTAATTATTTAATCCTAATTAGTTCAATTTATTTCCAAGTAAATTAACAACTTATGAATTGGTTATCCAATCCTGATTTATTTATTCCAATCATTTGATATAAATTAATTTATCAAACACTTTAATTAATTAAATTATTCTTAATTAATCATATTAATTAAATTGACTCCTGGACTAATTATATAATTAATTAACTTCTTAATCAATTATTTCAAGAAATTTACTCTTTAATTACTTACCATTAAGCAATCATCTCATAATAACAAATCATAAATTACCAATTTATCTTTATCATTAATTTAATCAAAATATTCAATTTAATTATAATTATTAATTAATCCCTTAATTTCTTTTATTAAGTAATTAACAATTTACAATTGATTAATAAATTAATCTAATTATTTTATCAAAATTTATCACATACATTTTTGTTACTTAATAATTCATAGTCAATTATTCTCATTAACTAATAACATTTCTTTAATTTCTTTTAATTAATCTCTAATTATAAATAAATCTAAATCATTAATTTGTAAATTGAATAAATCATCCCTTAATTATCATATTAGTTAAATCACTTAATCAACTTAATTATCTCTAAGGCAATTCGTTTCTTTGTTAATGACTTCACTGGTATTTAAGCGTAAAACATTTCACTTTTGAATTTAAATTTAAATTACATTTCGAATTTAAGTTTCAAAATGATTATTCTTTTAAACATAAATCCAATTTAAAACTCAATTTATAATCTTTAAAAATAAATGTAAATAACATTAGTTGCTTATATAAGAGAAAGCTTTTGATTTAAAAAGTTTATTTGAAAACTAAACTTTACTTTTAAATTTAAACCCCTTTCCAAATATTTACACTTTGATTATAAAAAATTAAATTTCCTTTCTTTTTAAAATTTTAAGATTCAAAGTTTATTTGAATCTAACTTAAATTTGATTTAACTTTATTCACAGCTAGTTTACCAATTTAAATTCATTTAAATTTGGTTTGAACTTCAACTTGCAAACAGTTTTGAACAAAACTGTAACCCTGTTAAACCAACCTGAGGCAACTTAAGTTTGCTTCGGGTCCAACAGCTAAAAACTTCGAGCCTTATTCAAATTTTCTCGAGGAGAACTCGAGACAATTTCCTGAGAAATTTCGTGCTTTCACTCAAACAAACCCAAATTCCCAGTTACCAAAATCTCGAGCACGGTGTACGTGCACAACGTCCCCGACCATCTCCGGTCACTCCTGATGACCTCTACACGTCGCCGATCACCCATGTACCTGATCCCGATCATCGCATCCCCCCCCCAAAACTCAAAAATCGAAATTGGGTTCACCACCCAAACCTGGAAACACGAGACAGAACCCACCCCAAACCTGTCAACGCCTCCATCTTGTCGCCTCGACCACCAGAGGACCTAGAACTCCGGTCATACAATCGCCATCGTCCCTGCTATCACCCCCCAAAATCCTATCACGCTCGATCGAACACAGACAGCGAACGAATCGAGAACCCATACCTCAACAAAACTAGGTTTAAAAACTTCGAACCCTCGCCGCCGCCGCCACGTTCAACTGTCGACCCTCTCGCTATTTTTCCCTCCATCTTCGATCACTTCTCCACCACCTGGCAAGTTTCCGACCACCACCACTCAATGGATGACCCGAAATCGCCAAATCAAAGAAATTCAGACAGCTACAGATTTCTCTTCAATCCTTATTCTAAAAATTATAATTTTTTTGTTAAAAATCGAGTTAAAACATATGCATTCAATCTGCATACCTGAATTCAAGAACTAAAAGATTTGAATTTTTACATATTGAAAGATTTCGTGCAGCTCTTTGATTTCCAGAGGTATTCAATTTAAATTTAAATTTAATTAAAATTCTAAACATTAGTCTATGATCCCATAAACAACTTTTTTTTTAAATCCAAGTTCTAACAGCAATTGGTTTTAGAGAATATGATTTTCGAACCAAAGTTTTGATCTTGACAACCATAACAGGATATCACTGATACATGCATTCCCTTGTATACAGACAAAGATACCTATATATATCCACACAAAATATATTTCCAGATATAGATCATGCAACAAAATACTACTTAAGTTTCAAATAAAATTGTTACTCACAATATCAATAAACAACAAAATAGAGTATGTTTAAGTAGGAGTTACTCACAGTACTTAGAAGAAGAACAGAGACAGGCATTTTGTTTTCTTTGATAGTTTTGAATTAGTTTTAAAGCTTCAAATAGGCTGCAGACTTCAATCCACATCTGCTTTCAAGTTGAAGTTGTCTCAGGCTCGATTTTGCTTTGGGTTCTCAGTTTTGAATTTCTTTTTACTGACTTGCTTAAGTTTTGTTTCTGAACAAATATCAGCTAATATGGATGTATATAAATATATGGAAACAGTTTTCTACAATAGGTATGGGCTGGTTTGAAAGCATTAAATGCTTCATGCTTCAATGTAACAGCCATCTTATTTTAATTCTTACAAGTACATTATGCATACACTTATATAGATATGCTGTTTGATTTCTTTTGCAAGTACCAAGTCTTACATTCAAAGTTTTCTTTTCTTTTGTGATCAAATCCAGTTTTATTTTTCTTGTTTCACTTACAGCACATATGCTGTTAATTTTATTTTGTTTTGTTTCTTATTTATGCCTTTGTTTATTTAGCTAGCTTTGTTCTTTCTTTTCTAGGGTGGCTGATGCATATTTGTATTATGCAGTGATGTTGTACTAATATGTTGTATTTTTTTCTTTGTTTAGTGTTTTTGGGGGCTGCACTATTTGGTTTGTACCATTTCATATATATTCATATTGTCTTGTATATTTATTCTTTTTAGTTTAGTTTTATACTTATTGTTTTTGTTTTATAATTTATCTTTTAATCATATTTCTAACATACGTATTAAATCTACAACGTATATTTTATTTTATTTCTTTCTTTTGTTTTATATTTTACATAATTTTATAAATATGTGGTTTCTTCTTTGTATGTTATTTCTTTTGTTTGAATACTTTCATTTGATCTTATTTTATGTACTTTATGTTTTATCCTTATCTCTTTTTACTTCTATTTTTAGTTTAGATATTTATCATAAATTTTACTTTAAAAATTATTGTTTTACATTTCTCTATATACACATATATTTTATATAACTCAAATTATCATCATTTATATATTTTTAAATCAATTTTTTTTTTATACTTGTGTCCAAAGTGTATTATTTATTTTTCAAAATCATTTATTTAAGAATTTATTTAAAATCCAATATATACATATATATTCTCATATATACAAATTTTCAAACCCATATGACTTAATATAATTTCTATTTGAATCGGGGAAACTCGCATCATTTATAATCAATTTTACAAATTTTAATTCAAAAATTCGATAAATTATTAATTTAAATTAAATTAAAATCTAGGGTCGTTACAGACTTCCCCCCTTAAAAAAATTTCGTCCTCGAAATTCGCAGGCACGAAAACAACACAGATAGATGAAAGATAGAGAAATATCTTTTCAGATCAAACTAGATATCAATTCTGCGTTTGGCTTACCAAATCAGAATATCAACAATAGATACAAGAAATTATAATAAAATTTCAAATTTTGGTTTTAAACAAAATCATTTTATCAATACAATTCTAATCATTCTTCATATTCTATTAATCAAGTTAACTCAATTTAAAATTTCCAATTTATTTAAAATTTCTAATTTCAAATTTCAATTTCATTATAGTTTAAAATCAAAACTGATAGGAAACCAATGAAGATACGAAATAAAAATTTCCTACAACGATTCGTAGAGCCACCATCACACCGAAACTTCTTTCTGGAGCTGTCGCGAAGTAAATCAAAAGAATTTAGAACGAATCAAAGAAAATTGATAAGAAAGTTATTTCCACCGTTGTTACAGAGTATTGACCAATTATAGTCGTATTTCCCTGTCCTTTATCTCGTTCTCTTCTTGCACTCATACTCACTATCAGTAGATAGTAAGAGAATTTACTGAAGCATTCAAACGGATATCTTAAGGATTAGTCATTCTAGGATTTACTTCATCCTATCTCTAATGAGTTACTTAATGTGTTATACTCCTGAGCTAAAGTTCAACCTTAGCTCTGATACCAAATGTAACGACTCGAATTTTGCCCGCTCGAAAATCGACATCCATACTTCAAATCGTATTCGAATGCCATAGATTCGACCATTCAAATCCGATTTGCCGGAGCTTATAACAATCATTAAGTAAACAACACAGCGGAATAAAAGAATAATACATTGATATACAGCTTTGATACAATATCTGATACAACAGATGATCCAATAGATATCAATATACATCAGAGATATGATACAATAAAATAGCAGCGGAAAGAAAATAGATGACAACATCTAGCAGTGGAACAAATAACTCTAAGATAGTCTTCAAAGAAGAACTCCAGAACTGCAACTCCATCTCAAATAACTAATCCAGTAATAGCTTGAACTCCCCATAACGATGCACCAAGCTAGGCAAGACTGGTGCGAACCAAAGACTGAACTAACTCCAGATAATCCACTATATCTAACTATCTGAAAAACCCAACTCTAGACTGCTCGTGTAGAAAATAATGAGCACCCAGAGTTTAGGAAAGAAAACAATAAACTCCGGATCAGTCGTGGGACTGGTGTGAGCAACAAAAACAGTCTATCTTTTAAAACATTCAACAAAAGAATTTTAAAGTCAATTCGCAATGCTTTTTAAAAATGAGACTACCATAAGGCCTCCCGCACACACACACAATGCAAACGCAGAATCGGAGGAGATTTCTCCTTATGATAGTCAAAGATGCTTGATACGCATTAAAAGGAACATTTGATATTATTACTAGTGCATAGTGTAGGAAAAATTCATTTCGAAAGTAGAATATAAATCTTAGCCAACATTCGACCATTATCGTATGCCTACTATAGCTACCATCCAAACAGTGTTGCGACACCATAAGTGAATGATAGGTCCTACAACTAAAACCGTAGAAGTCTCGTATTGTTTCTTTGGATTTCCAACGAATGATCAGGCCAAGGAACTTCCCATTGCCACATGAGAATGCCTCTGGATGGACATCCCCGAGAACCAAACCGGATCTCTACCAACACAAGGCCGGGTTACCCCTAACTGACTAACAACTGACCGAATATGCCATCCCCCGGTCTTTTGGGACCTTTCAACCGAGCGCTCGTAATCAATTCACACAATCATAACAAAGTGCTTTCAACATGAGTAAGTATCTGGGCTCCAAACCATGATACCACCCTTTTCCAGAAGGAAATGCACACATCCTAAAGGGCGCTACCCCTCATAACCTTGCTGCTTCTTTCCTGTTTTGACCATTCACGGGGTGTGAGGCTCGACGAAGTCACGTCCACAAAAACATACTTTATACAAAAGCCATGCTTTGGGTCAACAAATGATCATAGAAATGATCACCAAGATAGACGATCAAATAAATGATCCTATCACAAATAATCAACACAATGATCATTTACAGCAGCACTCAGCATGTCACATTACCAAAATTGGGAATATATTGCTGATAACCTTCAACTACATAACCTCTGAGCTCATACGTCTCAGAGAAGGGTGTTAAGCTAAGAGAATAAATTCTCCACCACCAACAGAAATATATTTGAAAGAAATCGG
Organism: Allium cepa; assembly: GCA_030765085.1. NCBI lineage: Eukaryota > Viridiplantae > Streptophyta > Magnoliopsida > Asparagales > Amaryllidaceae > Allium > Allium cepa. The sequence continues at coordinate 216,384,976 of CM060934.1, forward strand.
CTTTATATCTCAATTTGTAATGTCAGACATACTATCCATACAAGTCTGTTCTGGGTTCGAACAAAACCGAAGGCACTTACAAAGAAGTCCTTGCAATCCGTATATTCACAATCCCGATCGGATTTCCCATCACTTAGGGAGTTTCTATACCCGCGCGACTCGGTGCAGAAACAATCGATAGGTCATCCTATCGCTTTCGCAAATACCCGGTCTTCATCACCGGTCTTCAAATGCTATCCATAACGACGTATCACATATTCGGAATGGGTTATACGACACAAAGGTCCTTTCCCGGTTAAGCCGAATAGTGAGCACGATATTTCAAAAACAAATGGATAATGGGATTTCAATTAAGTCACAACTTATTACCCAAAACTTTTCTTCAAATGGCTTAACAAATTACCATTTTCAATCTTTAACAAAAAGATTCATTTTCACAACCTTTAATGGTTTAAACAATTTTCACATTTTAATCTTTTAAACAAAAGATTCATTCACAGATTTTCCAAATCAATTTTCATTTCAATTTGATTAATTCGTTAAATCTTTTAAATCAAAGATTTAACTTATTGCTTTCAAAACAATCTCATTTCTATTTGATTTAAACAAATCATCAATTTAAATCTGTTAAAAATAAACAGATTTAATTCATAGCTTTCAAAAAGAATTCATTCATAACTTAGGAAAATCATTTCTCTATTCAATCTTGAAATTCCCCTAATTAACTGGAATCTCAATTCTTATTTAAAAGTGTTTATCATTTGAAAACAACGGTTTTCATTTTGGAAATCTGATTCATTTATACGAGTTGAAATCCTTAGGTTAAATTCAAATTCCCAAAAACAATACTTAAAAGTGGTTTAATCCCTATATAACCAATATGACATCTTTAATCCCTAATTTCAAATCATAGAATTCAATTTCAAGTATTGAATTTAAATTTAAATCAACTTATTTAAATTCCAAAACTTAATCAAGTAATTTAAAAATAATAAATTCTATTTTGAAATTCCATTCCAAAAGCTTTTCACATTTATTCCGATTCCATTTCCAAAACATTTGAATTTAAAAATTCAAATTTAACTATTTCAAAAATCTGCGACTTAATCGATTTCCTCGTGAAATCCATATTTGTGTGTGTATGGTGTGGTCCAGGGGTTCAACTCAATAGTGCACAACCATTCAATCATCACAGATCAAAACACAGAAATATAATTGATAAGCGATATAAACTATAACGCTTATCATATATTCACAGATTCACAGATAATATACAAATATATCATCAATAAATGAATAAATACACAGCTCACTTCACAGAACAAACTATCACAGATCAGATAGGAAGATCAATTCAAGGCATCTCATACAATATAATCATTCATAAGTAAAGTCAACCATTCAACAATCATTTAAAAGTAGGATTAATTAATTATTTAATCCTAATTAGTTCAATTTATTTCCAAGTAAATTAACAACTTATGAATTGGTTATCCAATCCTGATTTATTTATTCCAATCATTTGATATAAATTAATTTATCAAACACTTTAATTAATTAAATTATTCTTAATTAATCATATTAATTAAATTGACTCCTGGACCAATCATATAATTAATTAACTTCTTAATCAATTATTTCAAGAAATTTACTCTTTAATTACTTACCATTAAGCAATCATCTCATGATAACAAATCATGAATTACCGATTTATCTTTATCATTAATTTAATCAAAATATTCAATTTAATTATAATTATTAATTAATCCCTTAATTGCTTTTATTAAGTAATTAACAATTTACAATTGATTAATAAATTAATCTAATTTTTTTATCAAAATTTATCACATACATTTTTGTTACTTAATAATTCATAGTCAATTATTCTCATTAACTAATAACATTTCTTTAATTTCTTTTAATTAATCTCTAATTATAAATAAATCTAAATCATTAATTTGTAAATTGAATAAATCATCCCTTAATTATCATATTAGTTAAATCACTTAATCAACTTAATTATCTCTAAGGCAATTCGTTTCTTTGTTAATGACTTCACTGGTATTTAAGCGTAAAACATTTCACTTTTGAATTTAAATTTAAATTACATTTCGAATTTAAGTTTCAAAATGATTATTCTTTTAAACATAAATCCAATTTAAAACTCAATTTATAATCTTTAAAAATAAATGTAAATAACATTAGTTGCTTATATAAGAGAAAGCTTTTGATTTAAAAAGTTTATTTGAAAACTAAACTTTACTTTTAAATTTAAACCCCTTTCCAAATATTTACACTTTGATTATAAAAAATTAAATTTCCTTTCTTTTTAAAATTTTAAGATTCAAAGTTTATTTGAATCTAACTTAAATTTGATTTAACTTTATTCACAGCTAGTTTACCAATTTAAATTCATTTAAATTTGGTTTGAACTTCAACTTGCAAACAGTTTTGAACAAAACTGTAACCCTGTTAAACCAACCTGAGGCAACTTAAGTTTGCTTCGGGTCCAACAGCTAAAAACTTCGAGCCTTATTCAAATTTTCTCGAGGAGAACTCGAGACAATTTCCTGAGAAATTTCGTGCTTTCACTCAAACAAACCCAAATTCCCAGTTACCAAAATCTCGAGCACGGTGTACGTGCACAACGTCCCCGACCATCTCCGGTCACTCCTGATGACCTCTACACGTCGCCGATCACCCATGTACCTGATCCCGATCATCGCATCCCCCCCCCCAAAACTCAAAAATCGAAATTGGGTTCACCACCCAAACCTGGAAACACGAGACAGAACCCACCCCAAACCTGTCAACGCCTCCATCTTGTCGCCTCGACCACCAGAGGACCTAGAACTCCGGTCATACAATCGCCATCGTCCCTGCTATCACCCCCCAAAATCCTATCACGCTCGATCGAACACAGACAGCGAACGAATCGAGAACCCATACCTCAACAAAACTAGGTTTAAAAACTTCGAACCCTCGCCGCCGCCGCCACGTTCAACTGTCGACCCTCTCGCTATTTTTCCCTCCATCTTCGATCACTTCTCCACCACCTGGCAAGTTTCCGACCACCACCACTCAATGGATGACCCGAAATCGCCAAATCAAAGAAATTCAGACAGCTACAGATTTCTCTTCAATCCTTATTCTAAAAATTATAATTTTTTTGTTAAAAATCGAGTTAAAACATATGCATTCAATCTGCATACCTGAATTCAAGAACTAAAAGATTTGAATTTTTACATATTGAAAGATTTCGTGCAGCTCTTTGATTTCCAGAGGTATTCAATTTAAATTTAAATTTAATTAAAATTCTAAACATTAGTCTATGATCCCATAAACAACTTTTTTTTTAAATCCAAGTTCTAACAGCAATTGGTTTTAGAGAATATGATTTTCGAACCAAAGTTTTGATCTTGACAACCATAACAGGATATCACTGATACATGCATTCCCTTGTATACAGACAAAGATACCTATATATATCCACACAAAATATATTTCCAGATATAGATCATGCAACAAAATACTACTTAAGTTTCAAATAAAATTGTTACTCACAATATCAATAAACAACAAAATAGAGTATGTTTAAGTAGGAGTTACTCACAGTACTTAGAAGAAGAACAGAGACATGCATTTTGTTTTCTTTGATAGTTTTGAATTAGTTTTAAAGCTTCAAATAGGCTGCAGACTTCAATCCACATCTGCTTTCAAGTTGAAGTTGTCTCAGGCTCGATTTTGCTTTGGGTTCTCAGTTTTGAATTTCTTTTTACTGACTTGCTTAAGTTTTGTTTCTGAACAAATATCAGCTAATATGGATGTATATAAATATATGGAAACAGTTTTCTACAATAGGTATGGGCTGGTTTGAAAGCATTAAATGCTTCATGCTTCAATGTAACAGCCATCTTATTTTAATTCTTACAAGTACATTATGCATACACTTATATAGATATGCTGTTTGATTTCTTTTGCAAGTACCAAGTCTTACATTCAAAGTTTTCTTTTCTTTTGTGATCAAATCCAGTTTTATTTTTCTTGTTTCACTTACAGCACATATGCTGTTAATTTTATTTTGTTTTGTTTCTTATTTATGCCTTTGTTTATTTAGCTAGCTTTGTTCTTTCTTTTCTAGGGTGGCTGATGCATATTTGTATTATGCAGTGATGTTGTACTAATATGTTGTATTTTTTTCTTTGTTTAGTGTTGTTGGGGGCTGCACTATTTGGTTTGTACCATTTCATATATATTCATATTGTCTTGTATATTTATTCTTTTTAGTTTAGTTTTATACTTATTGTTTTTGTTTTATAATTTATCTTTTAATCATATTTCTAACATACGTATTAAATCTACAACGTATATTTTATTTTATTTCTTTCTTTTGTTTTATATTTTACATAATTTTATAAATATGTGGTTTCTTCTTTGTATGTTATTTCTTTTGTTTGAATACTTTCATTTGATCTTATTTTATGTACTTTATGTTTTATCCTTATCTCTTTTTACTTCTATTTTTAGTTTAGATATTTATCATAAATTTTACTTTAAAAATTATTGTTTTACATTTCTCTATATACACATATATTTTATATAACTCAAATTATCATCATTTATATATTTTTAAATCAATTTTTTTTTTTATACTTGTGTCCAAAGTATATTATTTATTTTTCAAAATCATTTATTTAAGAATTTATTTAAAATCCAATATATACATATATATTCTCATATATACAAATTTTCAAACCCATATGACTTAATATAATTTCTATTTGAATCGGGGAAACTCGCATCATTTATAATCAATTTTACAAATTTTAATTCAAAAATTCGATAAATTATTAATTTAAATTAAATTAAAATCTAGGGTCGTTACATCCCGACCCCAACTTCATAGGCTTGGCAATACTATTTATTATTATTATACATTTCATTATTATTATTATTATTATTATTTCCACCGGCATACCCTAACTTATCTGGTTTTGAAAAATATGTATTTACACAAACTTGCTTCTCTGCCTAAACTATTCTTCAACGCAAACTCTCTCTGTTTCTTAATTACAACACGTCTCTGCCACTTCAATTTCAAAACATTGTCGAATTCAAAAACATTAAAATTTAAATTTTTAACCATTCTTAACTTTAAAAATCATATTCCTACTTCAGAAAAATGTTCATTTGGATACCATTTATCTTATGATTAAATAAAATAAATTTTATAAATAAAATATCCAAATTTACTATGAATCATTTGTAAGTCAGAATTTCCCAATTTTACTTAACTTGTATATATATTTTTCCAAATAACTTTACACTTAATTTAAAAATACTCACTTCCTAAATATAACTAAATTCTCATTTATTTACTTAACTTAACAATTTTATTTAAAACCCAATTTCAAATTTTTAATTAAGTCATAAATTGAAATTTCACCCTTTCCATTTGAAAACAACATTTTCAATTATTTACTTACAAAACACATCCGTTCCATAAATTTTTTTTTCCTCTTTATAGTTAATATACACTAAATTTTCTTCACAACTTTATTCATTTAGACATCAATTCAACTATGATTAAAGTTAAATAAAAGTTATTCCAAAATGTTCCATTTCAACCGTCTTTCATTTTATCAATTTAAAGTACATTATTTATCATACCAAACATATCCATTTTCGGAAATAACTTTTATTAAAATTTCTAGGTTAGATTTCAATTCCATATTAAATCAAATTTAATTATTATGTCATTTATCGTAAATAAAATCTTTAAATTCACTTTAAAACCAATTATTAACTTACAAAAATTTAACTTAAAAAAAACAAAACACCTTTAAAATTTTAAAGCCTTAAGTCAAATTTTTAGTTAAATTACATAAATTTTATTTCAAAAATACTTAATAATTTTTAGAAAAATATTATAATATATTAACCATGGCTTGTTCGGGATATAAGCTCGGTTATGAAAACTTAGAGGGACGTGACGTGGTGGAGAAGTAGCCGAGCAAGGCAAAAGGGAAACAGAGAACAACAAGAAGAAGAAAGGAAAAAACTGGAAGAAGAAAAGAAAACGTAAAACCATTACCTGATAGAGGCTTCAGCACAAGAGAAGAAGAAGGCTAAACTATGAGATGCAGAGGAAAGTTTTGGACGAGGCTATGTATTTATAAAGAGGAGTTGCTTTGTATGCAAGGAAGTAAAATATACTCGGTCCAAAATGGAACATAGGCACGGCATGCAGGGAAACAAATAGGTGAAAATTGGCAAGAGATCTCTAGAAAAAAATATGCGTGATTTACTTTCCAGTTTGTTATGCTTGAACGTTGTTTCTCTTTTTCTTTTTTTTTTTTGAATTCATGGATAAGCTTGCGTGATTTTAGGCAAAACGGTCAGCGAATATAAATTGGCTCTCTACTGAAAAGGCAAATGAAATAAATGTTTACATAATTTGCTCGATCAGTTGTACGAAAATTCGCAAAACAAATTGCAGTGGGAAACAAGAAGCAAGAGATATGGATTCGTGCTTTATGAAATAGAGGAGCGTGATTCACTATTCCCAGTTATACGAAAATCTTGATTAAATGCATGCGTTGATTACTTTCCAGTTTCTTTAGTTTGAACGTTATTTTATATGCGTGATTTATGCTGCCAATTTATGAAAATTTGATTTCAACATTTTATACCATTTAATAGTTGCGTGATCAGCTATATGAAATTTTGATCTTTATTAAATGAAAGGCAAGAATTGGCAAAGATTTTGGAATGAAAAAGTCATATACAAAAATTAAAACCCAATTGAAAGCTATGGAAAAGGTAACGTTTACTATAAAACTACAGGCTGATATTTTAATCCATAGATATAAATATGATTTTTAAAATACGCCAAACTGACGCATTTCTATACGCCCAAAAATTTATACAAAAGTAACGTTTTTAATTTATACGTTTTTACGTTACTTATATCATTACAATGCATGCCCTTTTTAAATGCGAAATTTAACAGTCTGTAAAACACTGAATTTTACAAAGTTATTACTTAAATTAAATTCGCTTACAATTTTTGTATTTTAAATATACAAAATTCATTTTTTATTAACATTGCGAATTTGAGTTGTCTTTTAACAAAATTTAAAACTTCAAAACTTTCAGTTTATGTTTAGACTTTTAGGAAATGATTTAATCAAATTAATATATATATATATATATATATATATATATATATATATATATATATACGGTATTTATTCCTTAAATTTAGGCGCCCTTTTTAATGCGTAATTACCCAGTTCATTTATATATAATAAAAAAAAATCGAAATTCTGACCATGCTGAGACTCGAACTCATGACCTGTCGTGAATAGCCCAAATGTCTTAACTACCTAAGCTATTAATGTTTTCTTAATTAAAACTTGTTTTTGCTAGAAATTAAGTTATTTACCATCTTCGACAAAAACCCAAATTTCTAAATTAAAGTTAATTCTTAACCATGTCAAAATTTCAGAGATCTTATTATTTAATTAAAAATTTGGTCAATTGTTTTTTTTTTAATCACTTTAAATAAACCCCAAAGTTTTTAAAATACAAGTGAAAAATACTTGTTAAAAATTTGGGCTGTTACAGTGGCGATGTTCTTGAGGTATATTACGTGGACCCAACTCCCGTGAGTTGGCATAAGGCGGCTAAAACAGGAGCGATCTCGGGCCAAAGGAGGTAGCACCTCTGGTCGGACACATTCCTTCGATACTATACTCTTACTGGTGATTGATTAGATGGCCATCCTCCGATTTTTATTGGGAGTGTGTTCCGAGGTGGGCGTATGTGGCTGCTGCGTTACCACCAGCCCGTGTGCGTAATTGGTATATCTACCCTGACATTGCCTTGTGTGCCATGTCACCTACCATACCGAGCCTTTACTACGAGTTTTTTTTCTCCCGTAGCCCATGTGGTATCCTCTGACAGTCACCCGGAGTGGAGATGGCATGATATTGGATGGACTACTGGGCCTATTATGTGTGAAGGGTGATATGGGTAGCCCGGAACGCTATTTAAAAGTATGTTTATTTTACTATAGACATTATTATAGTAGCGCGATATTACTACATAGTAAATAGTTTAACGGATCCTTAAAGGATGGGCGATCCCAAGCATCCTTTAAGTTACTGATGCATTTTTGTTACTGTTCACTTGAGTTTATTTACACTTCATAAGTATTTAAGTCATGACTCGAGTGTTTGGTATTTTGTTTTACGCTCGAGTCAGATTGAGTGAGTTAGCATTCAAGATTCACCTTCGGAGTTGGAGCTTTCCTTGAAGATCCATCCATCTATTTTGCTTTCTGTATCCAGTGATTTCAGTGATGTATTCTGATTTGTACCTGATGTATCTTGTTACTTTTTGTTGTATCTTGTTTAACTCTGATGTATCTTAATTTTATATAGTAGCTTCATGAACTATTATTTCTTTTAAATTCTACTGCATTATTAAATACTCTGTGTCTATGATCTGTGATTATGTATTTACTGTATATTCTGAGATTTGCCAAATTTTATTTACAACGCGGTATTTTGAGCAATTCAAGTCCGACATGTGCGGATGCGAATGGTTGAAAATACCCGGTTGTTACAATTCTTATATATATAGATATGTGTGTGTGTGTTAGTGTATATGTATGAATATAAGTTTGGTTTGTTTATCTGAGTTTTATAATATCATCGATGTATATATACAGATATTGAAGCTTGTATGTGATCTGTTAAATGTTATTTTATCATCGGTATTTGGTTTATATAAACTATATTATATGATAATTTATTAAGTTATAGCATGTTGTTTGTGTATGTGTGTATGTGTATATATATATATATATATATATATATATATATATATATATATGACAGTGTTTATTTAAATGGATGTGGTATTCTGAAGGTATAAATTCGAATAAAATATGTATATAATCTTCTGAGACGTGTATATATGCATAAACTAGGTTTACAATAGTACTATTTATTATCTGATGGTATAAGTTTAGATTTGTATTATACCTATAATCTGCTGCATATATATATATATATATATATATATATACATTTTATAATAACTGATTTGAAATGTAAATTTTAACCTGTTTAAGTGTTGTACTATGTGAGTCTTATATATATGTATTGGTATAGTCTGCTGGGTTTAAGCTATAATAATCTGTTATATGTATATGTTGATTTATGATTCTATATATAAGTTAGTTAATTATTTTAATATATGTAAGTGATTGTAATAGTATGAACTTATTTCAGTGGTGTATATATATTAGATTGTAAAATTTATGAAATGGTTGTTTCTATATTTTGCAAGGGTATATGATATATTTAAAAATATTTACTTAAAGTTTATGGGTTTTTGTAATTGATTTAATATATGGTATTTTGATCAGAATAGATAAATATATATAAATTGTTATGAGTATTGTTTTAATATATATATATATATATATATATATCCATTTATATCAAGTTGATTTGATTCGTCTCATCAATTCCTATTTATCAGCTTTGTCGATTAATTTGTGTCAATCTTGCTTTGCTTTGAAATTCGTGCTTGAATTCATAACTCATCTCATTCTCGTTCATCTCTAGCCTCGAAAGGTGAGCAATCACTCACGAGTAACGTTCTTGTATTTATTAAATTTGATTTCAATTGAAACGACAATTGAAATATGCTACTGAAGTTATTTAAATTGTTATATATGCATTTATATGTAATTGTTCACCAGTAGAATATGACACCATATCCTATTGTTTATTTTATATTGTTATTGATGATATATGCATGTTATTATTATTATCATACCTGCTGTCACTCTGCATGTTCCCTATTAGTATAGAATTTTCTATGGGTTGAAATGATACATACCCAAACGATCTTGTAGAATAGGAGAAAATCGTTATGGGTTGAAATGATAAACCCAAGCGATTTTCATTGAATTGAATTTCAGATTGCGGGTTTAAAAGATATATACCCGTATATATTTAAACTGCGGATTGAAATGATGAATATCTATATCACGTGACCATAGGATAGAAAATTATATACAGGCACCATTGGTCTATATATATATATATTGAAAATGATTTCCAAGGCTTGAAAAGAAATATATGTGGTGTTAATAAATATTAATTTTAAGATATTATATTTTTAATATAGATTTTATAATAATTTTAATAAATTAAGTTGGATAGAGAAATACAAATTTATTTGAAATTTATTTAACTGATGTTGGATTGACTAAGTGAAATTTTCGATATTAAATAATGGTAAGTTGAATTTAAAATATAAATGAATTTAAGCTTTGAAATCTACTGAAATTGAAATGGTTTAAATTGTAGTTTATATATGTATTTGGAATCGATATAAATTTAAATTGTTTTGAACTGAACTGACATTGGTGGTTTGAGATTTAATTAAATTGAATTTTGGAATTCGAGTTGATCTGAATCGATTTGTGAATTTGAGGAAACTATTTTTATTTTATATAAAGTATTTTAATATATAAAAAAATATAGTACTTTATGAATTATTTTTAATATAAACTATTTTAATATAACCATTTTATTTTATAAACCAATTTAGTATACAAACTCTTTTATTTTATAATCTATTTTATTACATATACTATTTCTATATCTAAACTGTTTGAGTGGAAAGTATCATGATTTCAAAGTGTTATGATTTCAAGTGTTTTGATTTCAAAAGTGTTATAAAATTTGAAAGTGTTACGATTCTGAAATGAATATTTTAAAGGGTATAATGATACCAAATTGATATGATTTTAAATGATATGATATTTTGGTTTTGAAGTATAAACTATTTTGAAATGACCACAGTGTTATAATATCGATTGGTTGTTAAAGAGACCGGGATCGGATATTGTCATACCCTCTGCCAATCCGAAGCCACTTTAAAAACTCTGTATGTGGGGTAGATTCCAGAATGAAGTAGGATGGTTTGGTGACGATTCTATATGGTATTTACGTGGACCTGACTCCCGTGAGTCAGCTTGATGCAGCTAAAATAGGAGCTATACCAGACCAAGTGAGGTCAATACTCCGATCGAGCACATTTCTTTGATGCCATTCTATTGCTTTTGTGATTTGATTGGGTGCACCTTTGATTTAGGAGTGTGTCATGAGGTGGGAGGCAGTAGCTGCTATGCGTTACCACCAGTCCCAGAGTGCAAATGGTATATCTACCCTAGAATTGCCTCGAGTGCCTTGTCACATGCCCTATCGTGCCTTCTATTAGTTTGTTTTGTACCATACCTGTTGGGTATCCTCTGTGTAAACCTCTCGGAGGAGCATACGGTACTATATAGACTATGGGAATATATAAAATGTGTTGAGAGGGATATGGGTAACGCCTTAACGCTATTTTAATATCTTTACTTTACTGTAGACATATTATAATAGCATATATTACTACATAGTAGAAAGTTTAACGGATCCTTAGAGGATGGTTATCCCAAACTTCTTTTGAGTTACTTGTATTTCAGTTGTTATTTCACTTGGGTTGGATTTATTAATATAAGAATGTTAATCCCGACTTGAATGTTTTGTGTTTTGCTTTACGCTTGGGTCAGATTGAGTGTCACATCATTTGAGACTCACCTTTGGAGTTGGAGCTTCCCTTGGAGATCCATCATCTATATCGATTCAGCTTTTAGTTATTCAGTTGATTCCAGTGAGGTATTCTGATCATATATTGAGATTTCTATGCATTCGAGACTTCTGTTGTATCTTGTTTAACTGTGGTATATATATATAGTAGCTTCATCAAATAGTATTCTTTTGTTTCCGCTGCTTATTGTTATATTACTATATGTTTGTGATTCTGTGATTATTTTATTTAATGTATATGTTGAGTTTTTTCCAAATTTAAATTAACAATCTGATATTTTGAGCAATTCAAGTCTGACATATGCGGATGCAAATGGTTGAAAATACCGGGTCGTTATAATTGTTATCAAAGCTCTAGTTTTAGGAAAAACTTAACATATAGAGTAAATTTAATTTCAGAATTACAGTCTTTCGAGCTTGAATCTCTTCCTTTTTGACTTAGAATTCCCTTGAATTTTGGAACGTTCGCTCGATTCCAAAATCCTTTCTTTCCTCTCCCAATTTGTGTTTCCTTGATTTTGGAGAATCCCATAACTCCACTTCGGATGATATCTATAATGAATCGACGGATCCACCATTTCTAGAATGATTTGTAAAGGGGTGAAACACCTTTACAACGAGCATTGATTCACCGGAGATTTCTATATCATCGGTTTAGATGCTACTATCTCTTGTTATGCCCGAATTCTATTCTCTTGTGATCAGATGTCAGTTTGCGTTAGAATTCTGCATCGATCTCATTCTTGAAAGTCACGGTTGACCCAGTTAAGGTCCTCCATGATTAATATTAGTATATACATCTTTCTATTTTGTTATTAACCATCCTATCTCTCATTCGGGCCTATCTTCTAGCTAAAATTCTTTTGATTAGGTTTCCTCTAATCTGGATCTCTCTCATTGTTTTAAAAATTATTATTGTATTATTGAGTGAGGGAGTGTAATTGTAATTTATATAAAGATGTTTTATATTGTGTTGTTTGAGTTGTTAAGTTTGAATTTCGATCGGTTCGCCTGATCAACGCTATCGATAGGAATTCCAAAACACTTGAACCGAGCAAACCAACACAATATTATTATCAAATTAGGCAGTGAAATAAATTTTGTATGATTATATTATATATATAAGTATAAATTTTTCTAAAAGATAATTGTTAACTAAATTGGTTGTTAAGGATGATAATATGTGATTTTCATTAATTGTTTTGTAAACCATTAACTATTGTTCCTTGGTATAAACACATGAAATTATAAAATATGGTTTATAAATTGATTTGGAATTGAAACGAATTAAGGATTTGAGAATTTAAATTTTCGGTGTTTTTCAAATTTTGGTTTCAAAGTTTTAGAAAAATAAAATAAATTATTTATTGGTAAGTATTTTTAAATAGAAATCGTTTCCAAAGAAATTTTCAAGGCTTTAAATCAGTACTCTCTTCGTTTGTATTTGGGAAATAAGTTCGGTGATGACTACAGTATCATCGACGTTCATTTTCGAGTCTCGAAGTGAAGATGTCACCTAGTAGCTTTACCACACTTTTGCTTTAAAAAAGGAATTTGATTAAATTTTCTTGAGCATGATTGATGTATAAAATTTATATTTATTTCAAATTTGTTTAAAGTAAACCGAAAATTTAACTCTTAAATTCTATGTTATGTAAGGGTTTTCAAATTTTAAAATAATGTAAAATTTTGATTAATGGATTGTTTAAAGTGAGAAGTGGAATTTAAACAACTTGAAATAGTTGAATTTGAAGAAACTTATTTGTGTAATACCAAATTACATTCTAATATATATAACTTGCCTAAATATTGAAAAAGCTAAAATATTAGGATATAATAGGGTCGTACAAGAAGAAAACATAAGTAATAAATTGTTAAAACAAAAATCGGGCTTAATATAGATTTTGTAGAAAGAAGGAAAATTTGTATAATACTTAATTACACTCCGACTCATTAATACAACTTACGTAGAAAAGTTTAAATGTAATTAGAATGTAATTGAATAATATACACTATGATATAAGAAATAGGATATCAAAAATGATATTTTGTTAAGGGAATTTACTGATAATAAATTGGATAATAAATTGAATAATAAAAAGGAAAATTTAATTGTTGAATAATATATGGTTATAAGATGTTTATACATGTTATATATGTTGCAAAATGTATACTAAGTGGAATAAATTAAATAAATAAGGAAGAACGCTAGTTAAGCAAATAAATAGGAACTTAAGAATAGTGAAATTTATATTTTAAGGGAAATCAACTTAACTAGGGTCAAATGGATTTAATAAATGGGTAAATAAATGAATTAAATCAAAAAAAAATTGTTTTGAAAAGGAAATTTTGTAACAAATGCTAATAAATTGAAATCAAATCTATTGATTGAAGTACATTAAATTGACTCAATAAAATATGGACATAATAAATAGATACTGATTTAATAAAATGGATTAAACCAAATTGTTGTTGAATATTAATCTATTTAAAATTGAAATCTAAATAGTTTTGAAAATGTTGAGGTGGAATTAACTATGGTTGGCCAAATAGATTTAATAGATGAGTAAAATAAAACAAATTTTGTTGTGGAAGTTTTTGTAATGAATATTAATAAATGGAACAAATCAATTGAATAGAATATATAGAAATGAAATCAATCAAATGTGAACACAATAAATTTGATTGATGAAATAAAATGAATTGGAATCAACTAATTGAAGACGAACTAGTTTTAAAATAAATGTAATTTACATGGTTTAAATTAATAGTTTACTTCGTTTTTCAAATTTATTTTTCTTTCTGGTTATTTCTATTCTCCTACCTCGTTCCTTTTCGGGGACGAGAAGTTTTGAGTGGGGGAGAGTGTAACGACCCAAAATTTTATTGATTTTATTTTAGTATTTAGTTGAATTTTGGTGAAATTTGAAATAATAATATTTTGAAATAAAAATTTAATATTTGAGATACGTCTATTAAAACATAGAAAATAGTAAATTTTCAATTTATAATATGGAAGTTTATTTTTCTTGTGTAATTCTATTTCAATTCAAAGCAGTTAGAAATTTGATGATAATAAAATATTTTCAAAACCTGAATATTTTTACACAATAAATTTGTAAATCATCATCTGAGTGAAACGTCATATTTCGTTTTTCCAAATTTGAATTGTTAATGCTCCGTCTACCTTATTTTCAACAAAATAGCAGCATTTTTGATACTAACTGTCGACTTTTGATCGGATGACCGTACCACTGATATATGTATACCATTTTGATCGTCTCATCGTGTTGATCTCTGCGGTATATTCAACTCCATATTTTAAGGTTCGGTACGCGATGGAATTGATGATAACGGTCTGTTGTAATGGTATCAAATTCGTGGTTTTTCACTTCCATTTGCTTTTTAGATCTAAACGTGCATCCCAAGCAATATAATAAATTTGCTTTAATAACTTTTCCGAAATCATAGCCTTTGACCGTTGCTATGTCATTATTGAATATTGGGTGACTTTTCTTTGGCATTTAGCCATCCATTCTCTGGTCACTTCAAAATGTTTTATAATAATTATATATTCAGCTATGCGTTGAGATCTGAAATATAAACTACTCATCTTCTACCTTTTTTCCATTTTTATTTTTACTTGCGATGAACATACTCTATGAAAAGAAATCAAAACTTTATAATTCCTCCATCTCTGTAACGACCCATAAATTTCAACAATTTAATTTATTAATTTAATAGGATTTTGTAATTAATTTTTAATAGAAATAATAAAAGGGGTAAATTAATATCGAAATGAAGGCTAAAATAAAATATATGAATGGTAATTAAAGCCTATTTATTTGTAATATGGATAAAATTTCAATAAATAAAATGGTGTAAGTATTGCACCTGGATATAATGTGAATATGGAAAATATAGGGTAGGCATTAAATTAGTAAGTGTAAGGACACATTGTTACAGTAATTGATTCTTATTAGGGATACGTTATTTCAAGTTAATAATTTATAAACTTGAATGAACATTTCAATTTAATAAATTAATTCAAATGCTATGACTTAGTAAATGGAATATGATAATAAGAACAATTGCAAATTTTGTATTTAGGGGCGAAATAATATTTATAGGTAGTAGTTGTTGTGAAGAACAAATATACAAGTATATTAAAGGTTATAATAGTGGGTTCCTAGTAAATTCACTCATTTACGAATAAAGATAATTAGATGTGCCACGATGATAATTAATAACATAACGCAAAAGAGTAAATGTATTCATTAGAATATTAATTGAAATTGGATAGGGATTTTAAGTAACAATGTTAATGCAAGGTAAGTAATGCTAAATTAAAGTCAATAATAGTGAATAGTGATTAATTCAAAATTTGTAACATGTATTATAAATTACCTGCTTATTTGTTAATGGAATTAGAATTTGTAATAAGTGATAATAAAATAAATGAATGTTACACTAATGGAAAATGAAATAACGTTCGCTTAAATGTTGAGTAATTTCAGCGTCGTATTTATTATAAGCGTTACTTTAAAAATTATGATTAATTGTGAAATTAATACGAGGAGTATGAAAGTAATAACTAAGAAAGAAATACGTTATAAATTGATTTTAACCTAAAATTATGTGTAAGGTTGAAATTGAATCTAATCCATTTAATTGGAAACTTATTAAAATAAATTGGATTCAAAGTGTAATAAAGGGGTTATTTTATGAAATTGAAATAAATACTATAATTTGTGAAATAATTTACATTTAAAATTTGAAATGGGAATTAGTTTAAAGAATTATAAATTTATAAGTAAATCAAGATGATAAAATTTATGAATTATAGAAATTGAATTTTTTTTGTGAGTTAATTTATTTAATTTATAATAGTTGGATTTATTTCAAATGAAGGAAATCAAATATGTAATTATTACACTAATTTAAAAATTAAGTTGAAAACGGGAAATATTTATGTGATAACTTTAAATCCAATGGTAAGCCCTTCTATTTAAAATTTTGAATGGAATAATTATGGGTAATGTAACGCCCCACCTCTATACCCACGCTAGCCAAGAACACTACGGTGTTGTGCTGTCAACTAGCACGGAGAATAACGCTGTTGAGGAGCGACTATCCATGTAATTGCTTATCACACGGTGGCCATAAATAATCTTTGGAAACAAACATAGAAATAAGCATAACATAAATCAGTCACAGACATCCATATCACAAAGGCGGAAGAAGATATGAATATATAACTAACACATGAAAGTGTACATAAGAGTGGTGGTCAAAAAGATCCACAATAATACAAAAGAATAGCAACACGTGCTATACAAAAGAATACAACTATGATTCTATATCTCAAGTGTATACAAAAAAAACTGCTAATCTAAATAGTTAGCCAAAAGTCAGAGTAGCGAATCCCGGGAAGAAGTAAAGCAGAAGCACCTGTAACATCTCGGCCTGACCCGAGTATTATTTAAGAAAATAATAAACGGATCAGTCTAGCTATAAATATCAGATGACATGATATAAAATAAAAGATATAGCATAAACATAAAATATCTATACTGACATACTACTGTAAGTATGCAAATGATGATCAACAGAAGATCAATCAATAAGAGATAAATCAATATCACAAGAATCTTCTCAAAGATCCAAAGAGGGCATCATACCCTAAACTTGTACTCATAACAAGTCAATGACATAAATTCCAGAAATCAACACAAGAAATCCAGAAATCACAAAAAAAGGGAAAGAGGCCTATCACATGACGGTCCGAAGACCATGGGGAGCTACCCCATATGGGTGAGTCGGAATCACGCAGATGAGGTCTAGGCTAACCAAAAAGCAAAAAGGTATGTGTGAGTGGAATCACACAAGTGGTGTCTAGCCTAACCTCGCAAACAAAAAAGGTATGTGTGAGTGGAATCACACAAGTGGTGTCTAGACTAACCAAGAGGGCAAAAAGGTATGCGTGAGTGGAATCACACAAGTGGTGTCTAGTCTAACCAAGCAAACAAGAGACATCGCACAATTGCTAGTCTAAATCATAAAATGATCGTCATGATCAACGAGAAGTGTCAATTACACTAAGTTAGTAAATATTAAAGTTTAGTTTCATGTCCCATAACCACTAGCTTAACTTAAATATTTACGAACAAACTGTAAATCTTCACTAATAAAATTATCACAAGAGGTTCAATCGAACAAGTCCAAGAATTAACCGACGAAGAAAACGCA